>OX403600.1:10005000-16000045 GCA_948107665.1 Lomographa bimaculata
CACACACATTTACACACTTACACACAAACTTTCGGATTTATAATATTAGTAGGATTATAGTCGGTGATTTCTATATTTTACTGTGAAAACATAAGCAAGCTTGTTGCAGACCATTTAAAACCATGTGCCTACACTATCAAGCATAATAACAAGCTATAATAATTGTATATACACAAAAGATTTGGCTTGATACAGTTGTGTATACAACTGTTAATGATTGAGTTGCTTGTTATTTAACTGAGAAAACAATTGGGCACATAAATATATTTGAAACTTACCTTAACATGTGTTTTTACTTGAATGAATAAGTATATTCTTAACAATGTTATAAAAAAAAGTTGAAAATGGATAAACATTTATTGTGATTTATCAAATTTTTTGAAGTTTGTGATGATTATATTACCTTTATAACCCTTTATGACAAGAATAATAATAAAATATTAAATTATTAATATCTGAATCAATTAAGCTTAGAGCTTAGATTATTTATAAAACAACTTGACTGTATTAAACAATGTGAATTTTTTCATAATAATTTTGGTTAGAATCAGTGGTCTGCTCCATAAGAATACCAAATTCTAATACCAATGGTATTTCATTTTAATTATATCATTTATTTTGCACTAGCTGACCAGCCTGGCATCACCCGGATAAAAAAAAAACAAACATAAATTCTTTCACACTCACAGCCCCACACTAAAAGTAATATGACTTGTGTAGTGGCGATGGCGCATTGTAAACATTCACACCAAACCCAGAACCAGAAACATTAATTTCCCATGGAGAGAAAACTTGTGTTGTCACCAGGAATCGAACCAGGTGCTTTAGTGGCAAACGCGCACCTAATTATGCCAACAGGCAGTTCAAAGATAAGTTATATAACTGGCAAAGCAAAAAATACAGTCAAATTTATATCTTCCTTCTTATTAAGTCAGTTCAAAATGTAGGAGTATGCCGGATTACACAGTAACTGTTACTCATTCTGTAACCCACCGCTTTTATCCTCAAATAATTTAACCATTTCTCTTAGACTATTATGTATGTATGTTACACAATATCTCCGCCAATTGATTTTGATGTTTATTTTTTGTTTGGTAGAGTATACTTTAGAGGTGGTCCCATACATCTGAGATATATATACATGTTAGACATAATTATGCTATTGCTTACTTTTTTATAAAACTCATGAAGACCAAAATTTTTGCCATACCTTGTATTCACCTATGTCTAACTGTTTAGTCAGCATATGCTGATAAAACGGCCAACTGAACTGAAAGCTATCTTTTATTGCAATAAAACATGCCTATTACACACAATGATAGTGTAGATAGCTACACTATCACTGTGTGTCATAGATATGTTTTATTGCGATTCTAAAAATTCTTCACTAATAGATAGCTATTAGTGAAGAATTTTTAAAATCGGATTAGTTGTTTCAGAGATTACCTATTACAAACAAACTTTACCTCTTTATAATATTAGTATAGATTCGTAATGGATACCACTTTTTTAAACCATTATACCAAATATAAATCTATTCTACACAAATACCAGAACATGACTATATTACAGTCAAAATGAAACAACTTATCTTCTTTTAATTTGAATTTATTATTATTGTAACGATGTATATGTTATGGTATCACAGCCTAAGAAAATCATATATAAACTAACAACCTTCTATTACAGAGAGTTGGTTAGATATACTTGACCAATCAAGTGCAAGAGAAGTGATAAATTCCTCGCCGGAAGAGGAGCCGATATACTCATCCTATACAAACCATCGTAACAACATCCTCAGCGAAGATGCTGGCTCTACCTTCCTCTCACACTTTATCAACAATTTACCAGTGGAAGATGACGATCCATCATCTTTATACAGAGAAAACGGTGACACCGACATGATAATGGACTCGACGAACTATCTAGATAAAGTCGCCTGTGAGGTTGGAGCCGGCGATTGCCCGTTTAACTCCGAATGCATTCCTTTAGGTCTCAAACGTAACGGAATATGTAAATGCATACTAGGTACTGAGGAGAACTCTCAAGGGGCCTGCGTTCAAATCATTAGACCATTTTCAAAGGGCCCAACAGTACCAATAGACGCTATCAAAAAAGATTCTGATGTGAAAACTGACTCATTGATAACAGAAACAGCTTCAGCTAAGTCTATACAAACATTGACTGTCTCTATTTTATCCAAACAGGTAAATATTTGCATATTAATCATATCGCGATAAGTGTTTTATCAGATTCATTATAAATACAATGTATGTATATTATTATATTATAGGTGCAATTGCCTGATAATGAAGTGACACTGGCAGCATATACAATTCCCGATGAAAAGGCTACAATGAGCCACTACAACTATGTCTGGACTTTAGTTGATCAGCCAAAAGGAGGTTTTACAGGTATAACTATCCTATATATATGTTATATATGATACTATGTATATATGTTGGCCCAGGTGCTCTCATTCTCACGTTTTTGACTTATTTTGTAAGAAAGCTAATTGAGTTCAAAAAAAAAAACAAATAAATAAGTTTTAGATTTTTCAGACGATTCTGTAACATTGAATGCGCATTCGCTTTCTAAGCAGGGTTCGATACCCGGCAAAACACAAGTTTTAACCCAAAATAAATTTGTGTGTTCCCATTCTATTTGCGATTGTTCCAGCACCCTCAACACTAGTCATCGAACTTAGTGTGGGGCTGTCAGTGTGTGAAAGCGTTTATAATTAGCACAAGACAGTATTCATTTTCTTCCTCAACTTAAGTTGAATAATATGGGTTTTATACATTTCATGAATTATTATGCATTACACAATTTTTATCTCAAGCTATTTCCGGTATGTATATTTGCAATAGTATTTTAAAACATTTATTTGAAAACACATATCTATTTGTGTTAGTTATTTAGGCAACTTGACTTTGAGCTTGGTATGAAACATATAATTATATAAATGGAACCGATTATTGGATTTATGAGTTGATTTAAGAGCTCTACTTCCATATATATCTATCTTCTATCAATTTTCAATGCTACTTTTCGTTGTAATTTTATAACTCAAGATCGGGCTCACCTATCCAAACCAAATGTTTAGGCTTTGTTCGGACTATTTAGTAGATGGTTGAGGTGAAGAATGCACAAAATCGGTCGAGCGGTTCTTTATTTATCACACCCCGGCGAAGCCGTGGCGGATCGCTAGTATATATATATATATATATATATATATATATATATAGAGTTTTACAACATTATTTTTTAATTCACCGGAAATTGCACCGGCGCTACGCCTAGGCCAATCGATAGTGCAGTATATAAATACTAATAGTAAGAAAACATAGAAAAGTTTTTGTTTCATTAACTATGACCATATTTCCTAGGCAACATGAACCAAAACGGGGCAACAGTCAGTCTTACCGACCTGACTGAGGGCCAGTACCGTTTCAAGGTGACTGTGAATGGAACTAATTCATACGGAGAAGGCTATGCCAACGTCACAGTGTTGCCGCCTCAGAGGATCAACACACCTCCTATGGTCGTCATCACTCCACAGACGCAGACAGTCAAACTACCTAATTCTATGGCAGTTCTGGATGGGAGTGCAAGCAAGGTAAGATAGTAATCTTACCTTGCCCCACACTAAGCATAGTGTGGGGCTGTGAATGTAAAAGCGTTATTAAATTAGGGTGATGTACGGCAATGTAGTTTTATAAGCGATGATTTTTTTATATTCTTATATTTTCTTGGTATAGTCCGGTAAGTTATTGTTAGAGTTAAGTTCCTTTATGTAATTCCAGTTGCCGTAAACGGCAACTGCAACACAGGCTTTCGCATGGACTTGCCAACTGCGCCAAAGAGGTCGTCATGTATTGTAAGACTCGATAAAACTGAAACTCGTTAGATAGTCTCGTTTAACATTAGATAAGGTAACACTGGGCTTCCATAATAAAGATATTATCTGCAGCATATTATCTGAACATTGAAATCAATTACTATTCATTCATCAGTTCCTTTTCGTATATAGGATGATGACGCGATCATATCCTGGCACTGGGACTTAACATCAGGCCCAATCGGATATCAACCTCCCCTACAAGATGGCCCAACTCTAGTACTTAAAGATCTGAAGCAGCCCGGCAACTACACCTTTAAACTTACCGTGGAAGACTCGGACCATGTGAAGAATTCTACGGCGGCTAACATCACAGTGTTGAATCATACTGATTATCCGCCTGAAGCTAATGCAGGTAATATCATTGCGTATCGGTTCACCTTGCGTTTGGTTTGTCTTGTAGCAAGAGTGCTGGTCGTATAGCTCGTCACGTTGAAGTGCAAACGTCGCGTCTGTTTTAGAGCCAACTGGCTTGATGCTAGACGACGGCAAAAGACCCGATAGTATGACACTCATTCCTCAAGATGGGTCGGCCTTTAGTGTGGGATGCCACGTGTGTTGACACTTTGGCGCCATCCCATTTACCTGAAACCACGCTACAAGCTAGTGGCGCTAAAATATAAGCGATGAAATCGATTTTTTAAGCTTTTCTTGCGTTTAATTATATTTTAGTTATTTTTGATTATTTTATCTATGTATATTTCTGTGTATTTTAATTATTTGCTGTTTGTTTGTAATGTAAAAGTTGCGTGTGTCATAAATAATAAATGTATTTTCTTTCTATACATATGAAAATAATATTTGATTTCTAATGGTCACAAACAGCCTTAAGAAAATACAGTAACACAAAATGCTTTAAAAGAATATATTATTTTTACCTTTTCTAACATAGTGTAAGAACCGATCTATATGTTAAGGTGTACGTTTTTTATGTTACTTTCATAGCTGTTAATTAAACCTACAAAATGACATCAAATATCTTCATTGAGCTGCTTACATTAAATACTACTATATTTTAAATACAAATATAACGCTAGATAAGCAAATACATAAACCGATGAGTCAACATACTCATCGATAAACTTGCGATCACCGATTAATATTTTGGTTTATGTATTCAATAGTTCAAGCCGATACTTTTGTCTTCATTTTGGCGGATCCGTATCGTATACTATCGGACATGAGTTTAAATAGTCAAATGTAGATTAGGTACCTAAGAACTTACCTAATCCATAACTAAACTTACAATTACGGTACTAAAGCAGAGATCGTTATACTTCTTACATCCTTAGGTCAAGACGTGATCATCTATTTGCCCAACAACAATCTGACCTTGAACGGAAGCTTATCCACCGATGATCACGAGATAACCTCCTGGGAGTGGACCAAATCCGCAGAGGATGAGAACAAAGCTGTCGATATGCAGAACACCCATTCACCTTACTTGCAGGTATGTAGAGCATCCAGTTTCGAACATGCATTTTGTAGATCAATAACTGCGGCAGATCCCCAAAAAATGATACCGTAACTCTGAAATTAAAAATACGTGAAGTATTTATTATTTATTTATCTGTGTATTTTATGTGCTTTTGACAATTATCTCATCTTTTGGTAAGTGATGACGTGATCGCCGCATCAGTTATAATCCGATTTAATAAAGAATAGTTCAGATATTGACGAATGCTGACATGTCATCTTACTTCCACTATTGCCGTTAGTCGTTTGTGGGAGTAAGATGAAATGTCAGCCGTCGTCAGTAGTCAGACCCCTTACGTATCTTTGTTGCGAGCAGTTTCTGTTTCAATTAAGCAGAAATGAACTTAATGTCTTGGGAGATTTGTCAATTTAGTATTAAAATCGTTCGCAACAGAGATAGGTAATATAGGTTCTGATCATTTCTTTATTATAACTTTCGCGATTCGAACACATATTTCAGGTAGTATATAGGGACTTAATCGCTCTGAAAACTATTTTTATTTACCTCGAAGTTTCGGCCAAGTTGCATTGGCCATGGTCTCGAGAAGACTGCAAGTAAAAATAGTTTTAGCGCGATTAGGTCCTGAGATATTACCTGCAGCATTTCTTTATTAAATCGGGATAGGTGATTTATCGAATGCAAAAGCAGCAGAGCTGAAGAAATCTGATAGGGCGACAATTACTATTATTGTGGCCATATCAAAATAAACGATTAAGCATTATTTCCTAATCTATGGCCGTAAATTGTTTATCATTATCAAAGCGATTAATGTAATTATTTCTATAAAATCAAGTCGTCTGTTATCAGAACCATATCGCAAATTGAAAAAAAACTTGACGATTGCGAGTAGGACTGAGGGTTAAAATGGTATTTATTTATGTGGTATAACTACAAATCACACTAATCCTACTAATATTATAAATCCGAAAGTTTGTGTGTAAGTGTGTAAGTATGTTTGTTCCTTCTTCACGCCTTAACGGCTGAACGGATTTGGATGAAATTTGGAACGTACATAGATTATACCTAGGATTAACACATAGGCTACTTTTTAACTTGATAATAGCGGGCGAAGCCGCGGGGCACGGCTAGTATTATATATACGAAAGTTTGTGTGTAAGTATGTTTGTTTTCTCTTCACGTTGTAACGGCAAAACGAATTAGGAAGACATTTGAAATGTACATTGCCTATAATTAATACCTATAATTAATACATAGTTTTTTTTATTTGATAAACGCGGGCTTAGCCTCGGGGCACGGCTAGTTGGCCATACATCATGAAAAGTGGTTTGCAAGTATCTAAATTACGTATTATTACATAACTAGTTGTTCCCCGCTGCTTGGATCGCGTAAATTAAGTAGCATATGTGTTAATCCTGGGTATAAGCTATGATAGTTTGTCTTGTTGTTAGGTGGTAAAAAGGGCACGAAGGAATTAAATCATGTAATGCTTGCGCATACTCTTCTAAAATGTATGAATACCGATAGGTTTGCAACCTTACTTGCGTTTTTGTTTCCCGAACGGTATAATCTGGGTCTGACCAGTGTGTGTTACCAGTGATGGATGACATATGGAACTGAAACTTGGCCTCTTACTGTGGGCCTTATTAATAAGCTCAAATTCACACAACGAGCTATGGAAAGGGCTATGCTCGGGGTTTCTCTACGAGATGGAATCAGGAATGAGGAGATTCGTAGACGAACGAAAGTCACCGACATAGGTTAGCAAGTTGAAGTGGCAATGGGCAGGGTGCATAGTACGTAGAACGGATGGCCGATGGGGCCGAAAAGTTCTAGAATGGAGGCCACGGAGTGGCAAGCGCAGTGTCGGAAGACCGCCCACAAGGTGGACGGACGACATAGTGAAGGTCGCACGAAGACGCTGAATGCCGGCCGCTAACAACCGTTATTTTTGGAGAGGCTTATATCCAGCAGTGGACTTCTGGCGGCTGAGATGATGATGATGATGATGATGATAATCTGGATGTCTTCAAATCTAGAGTGAATAAGTATCTTCTTGGCAACAATGTTGCATCTTCATTTCCTTTAGGTGAGATAGTGATCAGATGTTTGCTTATGTAGCATGAAAAATATAAATAAAATTACACACAAATGACGCATTTATATTATTAGTATGATTGCGGTTACTTCTAAGCAATAAAGTCAAGCTGTGAATATTTTACATCTACAAGGGACCTCTACGTGATCCTGACAATAAGGATCTTTTTTAAGGTACGGATCCCTATAGACATATTTAGTTAATATTATTATAGGGTTAATTGATAAATTGCTGTATTAGCGGAAACGTTATCAAAACGTTGCCAGCTTTATCACGCATCGCAGCATAGGATGGATTTCCGTTTGACACCAAATGTTTGTAAGATATAATATATGTAGCATTTACTACTCCAATGCAAGGTTACAGAGGAAATTGGAATAAAAACTCTTTTAAAATGTGAAGGAGAACGGAAGTTGCCTCCTCAAAAAAAAATACATCAAAAAGCCAGACTGCCCAGCCATCAACAAAGAAAAATTACTGTGGACCATTTAAGTAGTATCGTTGTGTGTGTATGTATGTATTTGTCCTGTATGTATGCAAATTATATATTACTGGTATAGGCAAATAGTACCTACATTTATGTAATAGTAAGTATTTTTATTTTAAACTAGCCGTGCCCCGCGGCTTCGCCCGCAATTATCAAGTTAAAAAGTAGCCTAAGTGTTAATCCTAGGTATAATCTATGTACATATCAAATTTTATCGAAATCCGTGTAGCGCGAAGAGGGAACAAACATACTTTCACACTTATACACAGACTTTCGGATTTATAATATTAGTAGCATCTGCCCGATGTTAGTAATTTTTTCTACAGTTCCAAGTGAGTCTCTCATAATCCTATTTCGAATGATTTCAGCTGTCGAACCTATCGGAAGGCGTGTACACATTCGTGCTAAAAGTAACGGATTCTTCAGGACAGTCGTCGACAGCGGAAGTGCACGTGTTTGTGAAACCTCCCACTAACACGCCGCCCGTTTCGGACGCCGGCCCTGACGCGGTGAGTTGTAAACATAAGTATTAAAGTAGTTATTCGGGACTTAATCCTGATAAAGACTAAGAGCGATTAAGTCCCGTGTAATTTCCCCGTGCCTTCAAATCGCGCAAGTAGAAAAGTTACGTTTAGTTATAGTCATAATATAACCCATGGTTTCTGAACTGTGTGAAGCACTTAACCAAAACATAAACGCTTTCACACTCACAGCCCCACACTAAGTTCGACGACTTGTATTGTCGGTGCGGAAACATTATAGATAAGATAAGATAATTCTTTATTGGCAAAAACTGTAGTGTTCGCATCACACACGCATACAAACTAGAAACACAAATTTTCGCTAGAGAAAACCAGTTTTCGCACCTGTAAAAACCGGATACCCGCTGCTTGAAAGGCGAACACGCACTCAACTACGCCAGCGGCAAATTAATTATAATGAAAATCTTTTTATTATCAAACATATAATTAATAGTAGTATAAAATACAACAACAGCACTTATTCATTACTTTTATTTTTAAAAAGTCGTAAATTTATTAATTGGTTTCGATATCCGTTTAGAGCACAATTTTTGTCCGCAAGGAAAAGAGTTTCTAGTTCTGGGCGGGTTTGCGAGTGTAACATGAATGATTGCACGTATTATTATTACAATTCTCTAACGTTATTGAATTAACAGGGTGCGTGTCGCTTTTATAACCAACGGTTATCGGGTTCGATTTCCGATAGCAACATAAGTTTTCTCCTCAAGAAATATTTGCGTTTCTGGTTCTGGGTGTGATTATGTGTGTGATGTGATTGTTTCTGGCACCCACTGTAAAAGTAATTGAACTTATTATGCGGCTATGAGTGTGAAAGCGTTTACGTTTATTAAGATTGGGATTTGTAAAAAGGCATGATGGATAATATGTTTTATTAATTATTATATTCCTCATTCACTTGACATCATAGATAACATTGTAAATAGTGCAGTAACACCATGTAGTCATAATTAAATAGACCTCTGCATTTTTGAAGGAGGGCATTCGGTCATAGTGTTGTGCCAAAAACAATAAGTTAACATCGAAAAGTATAAACTCAAAAAGTCTACAGGCCTTGCCCGAAATTCAAGAGGAGTTTCAGACGTCACTACTAATACTATGTGTTTAAAATACTAACCAAAAATGTACATATTGTTGATTTTGAGCCATGCATTCACTATTTCCATGTACTCGTATATATCCGAAAGACACCGAAATAAATAAAGAGGTTTTGTGATAGTTGAGTTTTTTTTGTTTTTTTAGCTGTCATAACTGTGAATTTCTGGACCAATTTTGATTTGTTTTTCAACCGACTTCAAAAAAGGAGGTTCTCAATTCTACTGTATGTTTTTTTTGTATGTATGTTACACGATATCTCCGCCAATTATGAAACGATTTTGATGATTTCTTCTTTGTTTAGTAGAGTATACTTCAGAGGTGATCCCATATAAATTTTATCGAAATCGGTCAAGCCAAAATATAAGCGATGAAGTCGGTTTTTTTTTCCTCTATCTTTGTAAACCCTTAGTTTAGTGGGGTCCTTATAATAGTGAATGCACGGCTAAAATGCGACACGCATGCAAAAGAACACCTAACATTTCAGTTTGTATCTCTGCCCCAAACATGGAGCGTCCTCAACGGTTCCTCTTCCCGAGACGACCACCGAATAGTCGCATACACCTGGCGCTGTCTCGCCGGACCCACTAACTCTAACATCGTCAACTTTAACGAATCTGTTGCGAACGCCACTGCGCTCACGAAGGGACAGTACGTGTTCTCTCTGACGGTGCTGGACGATAACGGCAACTCGGCGACCGATAATGTCACTGTCACTGTTACTCAGAGTAAGTAAAACTTTTTTGACGTAATAACATATTATAAATCGATGAACACCGGCTGCACGCACGAAAAAGTGTCACGTTCCGACTGAGCCTGAGCGTGCAAGCGAGAGCGCGGAACAAGCGATAGAGAGGCACGATTAGCCTAAGCGTTCGTCTTATGACGTTGTCACGTAAACCTATCGTCCGTAAACCGACTTTACGGACGACCAATTTTTTGTTTTTGTTATTTTGGCTTCGCAATCTTGTGCATTTAGCCAGTGTCAAGTCATAATATATTTCAAGTGTATTTCATATCAAAAGTCCTAGTCATAAGTCATAGTCAAAGTCAAGTAAAAGAGTCAAGTTCAAGTCATAGTCAAGTCATGCCCTAGCAAAGTGAATGGAAACTTTACTAAAACTTCTATTAGAGTTTTGGGGCGAGAGCTAAAAAACCCCTTTTTCAGCTTTGTATGATTTGCCTACATTAATGCACGTTTACTTAGAATTAAAGGTTGATAATCCACCATTATTACACATTAACACTCGAAGGACAGGTTTTGGAAAATTATACAAAATCAAAAACTCATTTTTTTCACTTTCGCGGCAAAACTCCTAAGTGAAACTTAAGCTGGCTTTTCACTTGGCCATTGATGAATAAATAGGTATGTAGCTGGCCTGCATAGCTTCGTATATCTTATTATTTGACTACGGCGCGGCGAGGGTTATGATTTTAGCACTGTTTGAATGTATCTATGTATGTCCCTTTGTCGCAGCGTCGAAACGAACAAATGAGGTATTATTAATTTTTTTACATACGAACGCATTCACACTCACAGCCTCGCACTAAGTTCAAAGACTTGTATCGTGGGCGCCGGTTAACATCACACACAAAAATACACCCAGAACCAGAAACACTAATATCCCTTGGGAAGGAATTTACTGCCGGAAATCGAACCCAGGACCCACGGCGCGGAGGGCGGAGACCTGTCCACTGCGCCAACTGGGTTGTCGTGGATTAGTATCAATGCTACAGGTGTGGTGGGCTAGGTTTGTTTATAAATCAAACAAAATGGCGGCCTAGGTACTTCATAAAGTGGTTATAAAGAAAAATAGTAATTTGTTTATAATGCAAATAAAATGGCGTCCGTGGTACACAATAAAGTAGTGGTAAAAAAATAAAAGTTAACAATACCATCGAGATGGGTATCAAATAAAAGAGTACTCCACAATACCATTTCAGAATTATAACACATGTGGTGATAAAGTATAAAGCATTTTTTTTTATTATTCTTGGCAGCCATTTTGTGGATGTCTATGCAAACAGCTGAGTAAAGAGCATGTTATGACTTAAAATAAATATATGTTTCTATTACAAAACATATCTTTTTTAATTGTTAAACAACATTTAAACAACCTATTTGGTTGTCACTTTCGCGTTGTGAACCCAAGAATTGTAAAATTCATATGTATTATGAAACTTATTGAATACTATGTGGTATAATTAGTGTTATCTTTTGTATATACCGCCATGGGTAAGTAGTGCACAATACTGCAGGGGGTGGTTTGGAATCGACAACTGAGCAAATTAAAATAAATAAAAACATTTTTATTTTTTCAATTTTTAATCGACTGACTTGCAGGCAGTTCAGTAGTAATTGTCTTTACTTGACAATTACTACTGAACTGCCTGCAGGTCAGTCGATTAAAAATTGAAAAAAAAAAATTTTTTTTAATTTTTTTAATTTGCTCAGTTGTCGATTCCAAACCACCCCCTGCAGTATTGTGCACTACTTACCCATGGCGGTATATAATCTTATGTTTTTAACTTTGCCTAACTAATCAATTTATTGAATATGGGAAAGCAAGCAAACACGTTCAATGCATATGTAAATGAAAAGTTCTAACTATTTATGGTTCAACATATTTTACGCATAATATGATGGTACAGTCCATTCCCGAGAAGAGCATGATTTTTCTACTCTAAGAATGTTTTGTAGATACAAAAATACAAAACACAGAAACACTCACAACCAGGTGGTTGTGAGTGTTTCTGATCCGGATGTTCCGGTACTCAAGTAGTATTTCCTTTAGAGATACGTTTAGGACAAAGAGACATACTTTATGCCGTATATAATTGTATCCTGTTTGTAACCTTTGGGTACGGAACCCTAAAAACAACTTCTCCATAGATCCATGACTTTTTTTGTGCTCGATATTTGTTGCATTTGGCCACAATCTCACCTGATAGAAAGCGATGATGCGGCCGAAGACATCAGAGACTACATTGGTGCAGTTGGAAAGTTTGCTTTCTGCGCCGCGAGTTTTGGGTTAGATTCCCGTCACAATTATCCTCCACGATAAATTTGAGCTTTAGCTGGCGTGACTGTGTAAGTGATGTATATGTTTATTGCGTCCACAAGTCTTTGAACTTAGTGCGGAGTTTTGAGCGTTTCGTTTGTTTTTATAGATAAGAACAGTCCACCAAAAGCAGTTGCGGGTGGCGACCAAATTCTCAACCTTCCGCTGCCGGTGCTGATTCTGAACGGATCCCAATCTTCGGATGACTTCCGCATCGTCACGTGGAAATGGACCAGATCTGGCTTGGGGCTGGCTGCCGGGACCGTCATACTCGGTTCGGATACAAAGCCCGTGTTGATGGTGAGTTACCTCTAAATTGCCCTAAGGCTACCATATAATTTGTCATATTTTGTTATACTTTCGATGTCTTTCTGTTTTTAATTAGATAGAAATTCTTAGTAATTTATAAACTGCCTATTTGGTTAGGTGCGGGATCGCCTTCTAAGCAGCAGGTAACGGGTTCGATTCCCGGTGGAAACACAATTTTTCTCACCAAGATCTCACCCGTTAGTAAGTTATGCTACATAGAAGGCTACCCTTCTTATCCTCCAAATATTTGCGACTTCATACCTGAAAACCCGAATCGGGGTAGCACGACACCATTTTAAAGTGCTTATAAGGCTAGAGAGAGACCTAAGGCTTCAGAATCTGAAAGTAATTAGTATGCTAATTAACGATACTTCTGCTCTGAAAAATGTGCAGGGGACAACTTTCTTAAATACCGTTTATATTTTTAGCTAACAAACATAGAGCCGGGCAGATACGTGTTTGAGCTCACAGTGACCGACGACCAGGGCGAAACCGACCGAGACACGGTCAGTGTGCAAGTAAAGCCTGACCCTACAGAGATGAGCCTGATGGAAATGACCCTCAACATCCCCATATCGACCTTCACTCAGGGTCAACTCGACACGCTCGTGCAGAAAATGACGCTTCTTCTGAAGGATATAACAGTCAATGTGACGGAAGTGAGGGGTCAGATTGACTCGGGAAATACGCAGCTGATTTTCTTCTTGTCGGAAAATGTAAGTGTGTTTTATTTTAGTCGCTCCGGTTCTGCAATGAGTTGTTGTTGAAACAGTCGATTACTACGCTTATGTTGTCCATGAACACATTTTGCGGATCAAAAATATAGCTATTCAAGGTGGCGTGACTCCTATTCAAGCTACGTAGCCTATTATGCGTTCCAAAATGTGTTTGCAACGATGGCAACGCTCGTAGAGAACGCCAGCATTGGACGCGATTTATTATGTTTCTCAAGCTTTTTGAAAAGTAAGAAACGAAAACCCATTTCTGTCTTTGGAAGTTTTTTTGTTTTAATTGTTTAATAATCTTTTTAGTGACAACAATGATAAACAATAATATTTTTCCATAGAGTTTTTTATGACCAATTTTTTGTCTTTGTGGATCGTATAGTATTTTTTTGAACTTTATTAATTTTGGTATGCTTTTAGGAAACTTGACATTTTAGCTTTAACAAAAGCTATAAATAATATATTTTAATAATTAAGTATTTGAAAAATAATAATACAATAAAAATGTTCGAAATGATGTCTGAGAAGTTACTGATATTTTACAAATTACCCCATATATACGGTGTATACAGCATCTCAAAAAAAATTTGATAAACAGCAGAGAAACACT
This sequence comes from Lomographa bimaculata, assembly GCA_948107665.1. NCBI lineage: Eukaryota > Metazoa > Arthropoda > Insecta > Lepidoptera > Geometridae > Lomographa > Lomographa bimaculata. The sequence goes on from OX403600.1 coordinate 10,019,262, forward strand.
CTTTAAAACCTCGTTATAGCGTGTGCGCTTAGCTTAAAATTAAAATTCATGTTACTACCTTATATTTAACATATTATTTGAATATTGTTTTAGCTGATTGACCTTGTGTATTCAATAAAAAAAACGGCTAACTAGCCTAATAGATTTTTAGATAAAGATTTTCTCCACTCCCGTAGAACAAAGTAATGGAAGGTATCCGCGCCTTGCCCCTCGCTCGAAACGCAGCGCGAGTGGAGGCGAGCGCTCGAGTGCGTTCCACTAGGTGCCTTAGCACCTGCAGCGGCCGCGGCGCCTGCGACCACGCCACCCGGACCTGTCAGTGCGACGCCTTCTGGATGCAGAGCTTGTGGACGCAGATGGACGCGGACGCGATGCCTGACTGCGGTAACTATTATACTATAACTGTTTACTGTTGCCTCGGGGCGTAGATGTCGGCACGTTTTTATTTTTGCTTTTAATTTTGGCAACGCAATCTCGTGCATTTAGCCAGTGTCGAGTAATAAAATGTTCGAGTGTATTTCACTAGTCAAAGTCCAGTAAAAGAGTCAAGGTCCAGTCGTAGTCAAGTCATGCTTTAATAAAGTGGTAGAAACTTTACTAGAACTTAAGTGTTAACGGTTAATAATCCACCATTGTTTCACATAAATTCTCGAAGTGTCACAAGTTTTGAAAAATTATATAAATTTAACTAAGCTATATTTTTTCACTTTCGCGGCAAAATAAACCGTCGGATTTTTTTTAAGCGGAACAGGAGCTACGTAGCGTATTGTTCGTTCCAAAATGTATCCGCAACGATCGCAACGTTCATGGAAAAGACCATCATTGGATGCGATTTTAGCGATCGTCCATGTCGACTAATCTCGAACTTTGTCAAATACGACATCAAAAATCTTTTACATTATTATTAATTGGCCTCGCACAGGTCATTCATTCAACTCTTTTAAATAATCCAAGGTTGCAAATTCGCTCAAATCGAACGCTCTCAAGGCTCACGTAAGCAGAAATGCTAAATGACCATCTAGATTTAGATTACGGATATTCAGAAGCTTATTTCGAAGATTTGGTGCGCCACACACGCCGGAAAGCGCGCGTGAACCGATCGCTTCGTGTGTAATGCTTAGAGTGTGCTCAGTGTGTGTGTGGTTGCAGAGTGGTCGGTGGTGTACGCGTCGCTGGGCGGCGTGGCGGCGCTGTGCGCGCTGTGCGGCGCGCTGGGCGGCGCCGCGCGCCTCGCCTCCCGCGCCTGCGCACCCCGCCCGCCGCGCGCGCGCGCCGCCTACCGCCTGCTGCCGCTCGCGGACGCCACGCACAAACCATGTAAGTGTAGCTCCACACCCGCGCCCGCACCCCGCCCGCCGCGCGCGCGCGCCGCCTACCGCCTGCTGCCGCTCGCGGACGCCACGCACAAACCATGTAAGTGTAGCTCCACACCCGCGCCCGCACCCCGCCCGCCGCGCGCGCGCGCCGCCTACCGCCTGCTGCCGCTCGCGGACGCCACGCACAAACCATGTAAGTGTAGCTCCACACCCGCGCCCGCACCCCGCCCGCCGCGCGCGCGCGCCGCCTACCGCCTGCTGCCGCTCGCGGACGCCACGCACAAACCATGTAAGTGTAGCTCCACACCCGCGCCCGCACCCCGCCCGCCGCGCGCGCGCGCCGCCTACCGCCTGCTGCCGCTCGCGGACGCCACGCACAAACCATGTAAGTGTAGCTCCACACCCGCGCCCGCACCCCGCCCGCCGCGCGCGCGCGCCGCCTACCGCCTGCTGCCGCTCGCGGACGCCACGCACAAACCATGTAAGTGTAGCTCCACACCCGCGCCCGCACCCCGCCCGCCGCGCGCGCGCGCCGCCTACCGCCTGCTGCCGCTCGCGGACGCCACGCACAAACCATGTAAGTGTAGCTCCACACCCGCGCCCGCACCCCGCCCGCCGCGCGCGCGCGCCGCCTACCGCCTGCTGCCGCTCGCGGACGCCACGCACAAACCATGTAAGTGTAGCTCCACACCCGCGCCCGCACCCCGCCCGCCGCGCGCGCGCGCCGCCTACCGCCTGCTGCCGCTCGCGGACGCCACGCACAAACCATGTAAGTGTAGCTCCACACCCGCGCCCGCACCCCGCCCGCCGCGCGCGCGCGCCGCCTACCGCCTGCTGCCGCTCGCGGACGCCACGCACAAACCATGTAAGTGTAGCTCCACACCCGCGCCCGCACCCCGCCCGCCGCGCGCGCGCGCCGCCTACCGCCTGCTGCCGCTCGCGGACGCCACGCACAAACCATGTAAGTGTAGCTCCACACCCGCGCCCGCACCCCGCCCGCCGCGCGCGCGCGCCGCCTACCGCCTGCTGCCGCTCGCGGACGCCACGCACAAACCATGTAAGTGTAGCTCCACACCCGCGCCCGCACCCCGCCCGCCGCGCGCGCGCGCCGCCTACCGCCTGCTGCCGCTCGCGGACGCCACGCACAAACCATGTAAGTGTAGCTCCACACCCGCGCCCGCACCCCGCCCGCCGCGCGCGCGCGCCGCCTACCGCCTGCTGCCGCTCGCGGACGCCACGCACAAACCATGTAAGTGTAGCTCCACACCCGCGCCCGGCGCGCCTTGCCACGCTCGCTTGATGTTAGCGACCGACTCGAGAATTCAACGTAAGTAGCGGTATCAAGTATCCATTCCTATAGAAACCATCGGACTGCCATGTTTAACTTTTAAATAAAAAAAAAAAAAAAAAAAATACGACTTAAGAATTATCCCTCTTCTAGATTTTCCTTATGCCATTAATGTGTATTTAAAACTTTTTTGTCTTCTTTACATCGAAATGGTTAAATCCTTTTGTTCTGTTTCATCAACATGTATACAGGCAATGCCAAGGGGTATTTAAAATAACGTATCAAAAAACTAAAAAATTATAAACATTGTTTATTTTCTATCCAAAATATTTTTCAGTTTTAACTCTTATCTTTTTTTTGCAGTTGTAGCAAAAGACATGTCCGACACCGAAACGGACTCTGACGTCCTGTTCGAGTCTAAAAGCAAATCGTCGATGTTCGGCTCGAGAGGAATGAACGGCGACGCAAATGGGTGGAAGAAGAATGGTCATTACAAATCTAACAGAAAAGTCAAGACGTAGCTTGAACTATGGTGAGTCAGTCCCGACTGACTAATATGTAAAAAATAATGAAACAGATGCGATAGTCTCACATAGATCACTCTAGACACATTTTGTAATTCAATCAAACATTAAATAATGTACGATTGCCTAGGAAAAATAGTGGTACTTACAACACATTCACTGCTTAAACACATGCTTTGTGTTGTTTCAATGAGCCTTTTTTTTTATTTAACGGAGGCGTCGAAAACCTATGACAGAAGTATTTTATTCTGTGCTAATAAAACTGTCAAATTTGATATTCAATGGTGATATTGGTATAGATTTTTACCGACGTCACAAAAAAGAAGGAGGTAGTCAAGTCGACTGTTTTTTTTTTTATGTGTGTTAACTTCGTTCCACGTGAACCGATTTTGAAATTTAGATTTTGCTTTCCAATTGGTCCCATTTAAATTTGATCAAGATCTGACTAAAAGTTTTTGAGTTATCCTCAATAATGCGTATTCTGTGGACTACATTGACGATGTTTCGTTTTTAACTGACTTCAAAAGTTACCTCATAACTTTTTATGTGCGTCGATTTTGATGATTATTTTTAAATTTGAAAGCTAGTGCTTTCCATTTAAATTTGCTCAAGACCTGATCACTACTTTTTGAGTTATTGTCAATAATGCGTGTTTAATACGTTGAATCTGATAAAGGTTCCGAAGATAAAGGTGAAGACGGTTTTTTAAGCTTTGCTTGCGTTTAATTATTCTTGTTTAAAAACAGGGTGTGTCCTAAAGACACGATAGAAGTGAAACTTTTGTATTATTTGGAAACATTTCAATTATTCATCACAGTGTTAACCCCCTTTCGTCACACAAAAAGGTTGCGGATCGTAATTTCAAAGTCTCATAAAAAGTATCTTCAAAAACGGTTTATCAGTTTTATAAGCACATGGTGAATGGCATCTGTTATTAGCTTTCGGCACGCTGCGTTGTTACAAAAACGGTGATCAGTGCGATGATTTTACAGCTAAAGTAGTCAAGTAATCAATAGAGATAAGAAACATACATATGTTTCTTATCTCTATTGGTGAGATTTCGGCGTCACGCGCATTATCTCCATACACTGCTTGTTTATTCAGCACTGAAGGAAAGTTACTTTAAAAAGCTCAGCAGACTAAACTAAGATAAAATAACTATCAACATAAACACATCCATCTGTTAATATGCAACTTAGGAGTATTAGGCTTAATTCATAGTGTGCGTCAGAATGAACGGTCACTAGGCGTATTGAACATTAAATTTATTTGAATTTATGCCTGGGAGTTGCTTCTATTTGTTTTCTATTCTCAGACAATTACTTCCATCATTTTCTAGAAGAAACTAAATATTTAAAAGTGACCGTTCATTCTGACCTCAGGACGGCCGGTTACCTAGTCGGAGTGTCCCTGATAAAGAAAATTCTTGAAAATTACGGTGGCCTTAATTGCTTCCTTCAATATTTAAAAAATACAATTCTTTAACTATCATCAGGGCAATAAAGATACCGACAAAAGTTATATAAATATCAGTGCCTGACAAAAAAATGAGCAAATATCAGGGACACAACGACTAGGTGACAGGCCGACCTGAAGTCAGAATGAATGGTCATCTTTAAATGTTTTGTTTCTTTTAGTCTAGAATATGATGGAAGCAATTGTCTGAGGATAGGAAGCAAATAGAAGTAATAGGAAAGCAATTCCTGGGCATAAATTTAACGTTAAATATGCCTAGTGACCGTTCAGGCTGACGCACACAATTCTTGACCCTAGATTCTACTTAATTTAAGCCATAATAATAAAGCTTTACTTTCGTCTATTTGAGTAACTAAAAATTTGTAACTAAGACTTATAAACTATTTTTGATGCTTACAAAAATATGGAATCATGAGTAAGTCTATCTGATTTACTACCTGGACTGTCTAATGTTGGTACTGGCTGGCGCTCATCATCCTCATCGATAAATTATTTTGTTACAAAATGTAAGCCAATGGTATATTAATAACATTATATAAATGACTAAAATAATATTTACATTAACATGCATAAAAAATGAAAATAATCTAAGTTCTAATTACATATTTGACGACCCAGTTGGCGCAGTGGACAGGTGTCCGCCCTCTGCGCCGTGGGTCCTGGGTTCGATTCCCGATAGGAGCACAAATTCCTTCCCAAGGGATATTTGTGCTTCTGGTTCTGGGTGTAATGTGTATGTGATGTTAACGTTTCCGGCACCCAAGATACAAGTTTAAACTTAGTGTGGGGCTGTGAGTGTGAATGCGTTCGTTCGTTCATATTTACAGGAGTTCTATTAAAATAAACATCTTAAATAAATCCATATATATACGCACAATATAACAATAATTATAACAGTTAATGTGTATTATGTTTTCATTATATATACGCTGTTTAGTTATAAATTCAGTTACATGATTATTGTATCTAAATGTTACTCAGTAATTGAGAGACATTCAACAGTGTATTGTTTCTAGTCACCTGTGATACCTTCGATAATCATCTTTATGAGTTAAATTAAACCTAATGTAACCTTTAGATATTTTTAAACTTTCGCGAACTTCAAACATGTTTATATGAGAGTCTCGCGATAAAAACGTGAAAAGATCCGGTTTTCTCATATCAACATAATGTCACCTTTAAATGTTTTATTTGCCCGATATCACGTATCTTCTTCTTCTTATATATAAAAATGAATTGCTGTTCGCTAAAACTCGAGAATGGCTGGACCGATTTGGCTAATTTTGATCTTGAAATATTTGTGGAAGTTCAGGGAAGGTTTAAAAGGTGAGAAAATATAAAGAAATTGCATAAAATTAGTAAAAAGTAGTATTTTATTTTCCCATACAAACTGTTCGTACCTGTCAAACAGGAGATGTTTCTGAATATTTGACCACAGACAATTGGCGGTATGAAGTTCGCCGGTTCAACTAGTTGCATATGTTTATTGCGGCGTCTTTTACCACTTAAAAATTACTGAAAAATCGTTCCACTGATTAACCTTATTTAGATTAAAACTTCGAGCAAATAAAGTAACTTCCAGAAAAGTAAGTGAACTGATTGTTGAAGTTTGGTGAGTCTGGCGAAACAATATTGTAATGGTAACAAATAAAAAAATACCCAGCACTTGAAACTCTAATTCAATGTTTAATTTAAATAATCTATTACATTTTCAATCATTTGAAATTCGGACGGAAGATTTTCGGAAAAAGAATCTTAATAATGCTTCCAAATACGATAGACTGTCATTTTTTAAACATTCCATACGGCTCACTATGTAAAGACGTACTATGCATGTTATACATATACTTGAAATACTATACTATATGTTAGCCTAGAATATACTATCAAATATACAAGTACAAAAAACATATTGAACAAAGGTTAATGTTCAAAAAACCGTATTAACTAAGTAAAATGTTTAGATTTCGGTGTAGTTTACAGTTAGAATACTAGAATAAATGATACGGCTGTGTATTTCATTTCATGCATTTTTCAACTGTAGTCCAAAAAGGCATTAACTGAGCGAGGCGTCTAAAGAAGTATTTCTATTATCTATGCACGCCGCGTTCATTTAAATCTTGATAGAAAAATAATTATATTAAAATTGTCCTGGCAGTAACAGTTTTATTACCGACTTCAAAAAAGGAGGAGGTACTATGTTCGACGGTATATATATTTTTTCTTTTCATGTATGTTCACCGATTTCTCCCCCATTTGTGAACCGATTCTCAAAATTCTTTTTTGTTTGGTACATTACACTTCAGAGGTGGTCCCACATAAATTTTATAAAAATCGGTCAAGCCAAAATATAAGCGGAGAAGTCGGTTCTTTTAAGCTTTACTTACTTTTAAATTATTTGTAATTGTTTTTTATTATCATTTACAGATTTCGAACAAGAATCTTCTTAATAAATTAAAACATTAATAATTATCACGCAGTTGATTGCCAATGCAGTGTTTCATCACTACTCAACTGTTGTGACGTTGAGGTTGGAAACAAGTGCCTACTCGTAGAATGGGAATATTCTCTTAGCTGCTGCAAAGCTGAACGGTTCATGGCTACAAATTTTTCTATTTCAATTTTTTTGTGTTTTACGGGGCTTTGGCTTATCTCACTTTTCGCACATATTATTTACAGTATTAGAAACCAGTATGTATACAATTAAGTTGGTTTATTTGTACTTAATTGAGGCTCTGTATATACAATTTAGCAATTAGTAGTCTCGATTCGCACGCAGTGCTAGCGTGTCACTGAACCTGAAATGTATTCAACCAATTTATATTGATGGACGTTATGGCTGTTAGCCTATATTAGATAATTGTAATGTAGAATGAACTTACTGTAATTATATATACGTTTTATGTTTAAGTTATTGCGGCTATGCACGTATAAATTATTTAGCTTGTTATATTACCAATATATTACTTAAGATATATAGTAACTATACAGTAGGAGTTGTGATCGTTCGAGAAAGAGCGATTTCATTTCTTCATACAATTACATATAACAATATATGGATGGCAACATAATAAAATAAAGCTTAAAACTCTTACTAAGAGTATGGAAGTCTTGATGAAGATTGTGCAAATGGCCTCCCAGCACAGCATTTTAGTAATTTCACAATAATTGCTATTCCTATTATTTTAGTAGAGATGAGAGCGGAAGTGATGATTAGCTTATTTTGAGAAAAGCTAAAATCCTTTGTCTTTAACAATCACCAAAACATAACATATTTTTTTGTTGTATAATGCGACTTATAATTATACCTATTATGTGTGTATTATTATACCTATTTTGTGTAATGAGAGGTATTAAATGGCGAGTAATACCTCTGATTACACAAGTACGAAGGCAAGTCAAATAACAGTATCACACAAGCCTTTTATTTATTACCTATATCTGCAGTTGCACACATATTTTTATCTAGGTAAATGTATGCCGTGAACCTTATTTAATGCGCACAGAAACCTATCGATAATCACGGACGTAATATCGAATACAAAATGGTCGAAGCACCTAGGTCCTACACATTTTGCTTGTTCTAACGTGAGCTACACGCACACAAATACACCCAAGGTCCGACAATCGGTGCCAATGCACCTAGAAACTTTTTGTCTGTGACAGTTTTCAGCGAGATATACGCAATAACGGACATTTGAATGCTTCACCAATTATTGGATGAAGTTAAGGTCGTGTGGGAAATGCACTACTTAGAATATATAAGCTTAGAACAATGCCGGTATCATTGCATTATGTAATTTAGTAGGTACATTATTATACTCGAGTCAAAAAAACTTAAATAAGGTTGACATAAATGAGGCGATAATCGACGGTTTTTGAACGCATTATATAGAATTTACGGTAAAGAAAATAGTTAAAAAAGATCTTTGTTATCAGCCGTATGTATGTGCTATGTATTAGGGATAAGTAACACATTACCTAGGTTTATATATATAATGTTATAATAAAAGAGATCTAGTCCTAGTAAGTGATAATAAATGTCGTAGATGTTAGTTAAGTGTACTTGTATATAAAACAATAAAACATTATTTCTTGTGTATTACTATGTTCATGTAGCATAAAATTATTAATTATGGAACACAAAATACTATTCTGTATTTAATTAATAATTAATTCTTGTATATAATAAAATATGCTTTTGCTAAATAAGTGTTTTCATTTAACGTTAGCCAATTAATCCTACTAATATTATAAATCCGAAAGTTTGTGTGTATGTTTTTTCCCTCTTAACGATCTGCGGATTAGGGTGAAGTTTGGAATGTAAAGAGTACTATGACTTGTGTCATGGCACCGTAAACATTATCACCACACACACAACATTCACATCGTACCGAAAACCAGAAAAAAACTTTCCGTCGAGAGAAAACTTGTGCTCCCACCGGGAATAGAACCCGCTAGAGACAAGAGCGATGCTTACCATCACGCGAGCTACTTACTAGTATCGAATCTCGATTACATAAAAAAACCAGCCAAGTGCGAGTTGCACTCGCGCACGAAGGGTTCCGTACCATTACCCCCCTTAATTTTTAAAGTGAATATATGTATGGCAAAATATTCTGAATATTTCAAGCGTCTACCTGTTGCCGTTATAATATCGAGCAAAAACGAGATACAGCCTGGTGACAGACGGACCGATAGCGGAGTCTTAGTAATAGTCCCGTTTTACCCTTTGGGTACGGAACCCTAAAAAAGTAAATTACACACTTGATGGAAGTACAAAGCTGTAGTATGGTAATCATATACAAATGGTTGAATAAAACACACTGATAGTTTCAACAATTTATTAAAAACGATTATTGTTGTATTGATACCGGTATCTAGGCGCGTGGGTACCTACTTATGTTAATATTTGAACACTTATGTACACACACAGCAGTACATACTTCACAGACGATATAATCGTGTTTAGCCAGTATCAGTTTGTGTGTTACATAGATGTGATTGTAGAGATCACATCTCGGGCCACATACCTAGTGACGACCTGACACGAAAATCATGCTAGATATGTGAAACAACACTTAATGCCAATGCAACTTGACGAGGCAGGTGAGATGGTAGTCAAATGCTTGTCTATCTAGCGTTAAAAAGCCAGATTGTACTAACAAACTCGGCTCGCCTCGGCGACCGTACACATTTCTTATTTCTTTTATTCTTCGGAATAAAAGCGTTCAGCTGTTTACTATAGCGTTATCCAAAAGATTTTTATGATTTCGCAAGCCTAGGACGTCACAGGTAGCAGATATACAATGGACCTACTGATTGAACGCATAGGTATGGGCGTAACGAGTATTATTGTTTCTAGATTACGTATCGGTATGTTATCTCACTATATCTGTAAGGACTAATATTTGAAATAGTGTTTTATGCATCTGTATTGGAATTTATTCGTGCATTCAAGTCCAACTTAAATTTTAATACTAGCAATAACTAGCGAGACTATTATCACCAAAGCGATTAGACTAATAGTATGCAGCAAATTTAATGTAGAGTACATGAAATATAATCAATTGCTATACAACAAAATACAATAATTACTCTATATAATTGTAATAATTTTAAGTAGGAAATAAATAGATGAGTACGTCATACAGCAATGGTGTAAAATACAAGAATGAGAAATAATAATATCACATGTTACAATCAGTTTTGAGAATATAATTTGAGTAAAGAATTTATTCTACAAAATTTGTGTTGTGCATACATTTATATTCAAATAAATAAATTTTGGTTATGAAACATACCATATATGACGCAAAACTGTAGCATTATTATATTACAATAGCGTATTTGTAAGATCACTGTTTACACTTACAATATATTGGCGTGTATTGAGTCAAAGCAAATATGTTGTAATTGTAAGCCTTTCAGTACAATATGAGTGTTGCTTAAGTTTCATTTTATAAATCTATTATAATAATGATAAGTGATAGTGGAATGTAAATATTCAATAAATATTTTACCTATTATAATAATTTCACACAAAACATAAATATTCACTGGAACAAGTACAAGTATCCTTACATAATCTTTACAATCAGGAGGTATATTCATATAGTAGATATCATTTTCATATGATATATTTTTACATAGTAATATATACTAATATATCGCCTTATTTTTCGATTCACGCAGCCTGTTATTGCCATAATTTTCGTCACAACCAATATATCTTAATTTAACATTACATAGACTTTGAATCTATTGAGTACATCAGCAAGTGTTTAGAGAAGAATAATATGTTTATGATTATTATTGATAAAAAAGTGATATAACCTTCTAGATGTAAGAGGCTTTGAGACAGAGTCAACTAATTACTATTGCATGTTGTGTTTATAATGAACTAGAAGTCAAGGACTTACCTATCTATTGTTATCAAATATCAAGCACTACACGAGTAGGTTTAATATTAACACATTCAATGTTATATAACAACCTATTTTATTGAAAGAAGAAATGGGTGTTTCATATTATATTAATCCAAAACCTTTAAATTTACTTTTTCAATTATTATCTATTATAGTCCATAAATATACTTATATGATACGTAAGTATGGGGTTTTTCTTAGCTTGCAATCAAGCAGATATTTTATATAATTTAAATTTGTACTGATTTGTTTAGATCTAGATATACATAATAGCATCTATCTTTGATTATTTAATCATACATTTTAATAATAATCATATCAATAGCATATTATCAATACATTAAATGCTATGCAAAACAAGAGTATCTGTAATGATGATGACTTTGCAGAAAGTACAAAGTTTATCTCTGGTGACCTATAAAAGTATATATTTTCCAACTCCCAAATTTATACTTAATCTAAGTCAAAATAAATAAATGCTGAACAAGAACAATTCACCGAAGAAATACTACCAGTTAGATTCTTGTTACAGCAGCTAGCAAGGGTGCATGTGCTACGTTACTTAGTACATGCACGATGTATAATTAGCTATTTACTTTGCCTTTTTCTTACCTGATTTCAAAGTTTTCTCAACCTCCTTGGACCAAACTGCTTTGTTTAATTTCTCTCCAATGTTATAAAAACTACAAACTAGAACCAGACTAAATATATAAAATGTTATTCTTAGGGGCCAGTTTAGTACATTGAGTATAGGGTACACCCACATCCCAGTTCTGGCATAGATAACATGAACCCATACTACATAACAAAGCATAAAAATGCTAAGTATAGTCATCCCAGTCTTCTTTGAAGGGTACATTCTAAATGAAGTGACAAGCTCCATTAATATGAACAAGACAATATTAGTGTGCATGACATGATTGAGCCATGTGGGAAAGTAGGCATCCAAGGCTCTGGGTAAGATAAGTTCACGATCTACTGCATACAGGGCCCAGAATGAAACACCTACAAACATGGCAACTGGGAATGCCAATGAACTAAATACCGTGTCTTTAACACGCTGTATTATGGGTTTCTGTGAAGGAGATTGTCCATTACTGCCAACTACATCATTTATGACAGCGAGAGTGAAGTATATGGTTTGGATCATCTGTAAATAATAATAATCATGGTTAGATTGGATTTAATAAATAATTTCAACAACACACAAGACCAGGCAGAAAATAGCCACAGAACAAATAACTAATGTCATTGATAAATAACTTTTATGAACTGACCGCATCTAAGTAGGTAAGATACTTCAATTTGCCTCCATAGCTTGGTGCTACACTTGATGTGCTGGGTATAACAACAAACATATAATCGTAGTAGCATCCATAGGCGAACTGGATAGCCCCAGCCAGGTGAAACAAAAGCTTCCACATTCTGTAAAATGAGAATAGTGATATAAAATCTGCAAATGTGTAAGGTGTATAATTGAGGTGACAACATATATTTTTACCCACTTCCTAAAAAAGGAGGAGGTACTCAAGTCGATTATATTTTTTTTTTGTGTTCCCTCATAACTTCTCTCCACGTGAACCGATTTCGAAATTTTTTTTTTACTTTGAATGATGTTACTTTCTAATTGGTCCCATATACATTTGATCAAGATCTGATATGCATTTCTTGAAATATCGTCAATAATGCCTATTTTGTGGACTACTTTGACGATGTTCTCGTTTACCCGACTTCTAAAGTTACCTCATAACTTCTTTCGTGGTGAGCCGATTTTGATGATTATTTTTTTATTTGATAGCTGGTGCTATTCATGTGGTCCCATTGAAATTTGATCAAGATCCAAGATAAAGGGGTGAAGTCGGTTTTTTTAAGCTTGCGTTAAATTATGCATTATATTATAAATGTACCAACTTTTACGTTATGTTATTGATTAAGGGTTATCCAAAGATATAAAAATTACTATCTAGAGATTTTGCCCAAGTTTGCTAATGTATGTAACAAAATTGTAAATATTTCATGCCAAAGTAATTTAGAAATCGATGTACCATACATACCTTCAAATAAAACAATCGAAGGATTATAAAGCCGAATAATTGCACTCGTCACGCAACTCTCTCAAGTGTGCATAACAATTTATATTGATGACAAGCTCTTGTGGTAGTAATTTTTAAAAGTAGGTATACTCCGGATCTTCAGGGTTAGAGTATTAGCTGCCTTCGTCTTTGAGTTCCAAGATGTGTACACATAATTTATTATTCAATCTTAAGAATTTAAATGCTTCCGAACGAAAGATAAAGTAATCACTCCGTTTAGCTCCGAACTGACGTCCACTCCACTTTCACGGAAGTCCAAAAAAGTGACACTCAAAGAGTATACAACACTACTACAGAAAAGTAAATCCAGCACCAAAGTTGTTTTACTAAATTTTCTTCAAATAAACATTTAAAACATGGTCTATTCCAATTATTTTTTTGTGCCTTTTTGTTCTTTTGCCACCGGCCAAAGAGCCGACCGAATTCCACCACAAATTCGCTTTTATTTATTTCGCTAATCCTACCGAGTTCCTTAGGTTTATTTACGTATATAACTTATTTGTCTATGCCGAGTTCTCTCGGTTATACAAAGTACTCTGTGGTTCTACTCATAGCCCTTACCTCGGGTAGAGTATATTCTTTTCTATGGCGCTTACTCATAGACAATATACCAGTGGAGGTTTTGCCGCGAATGTGAAAAAATGGTGTTGTTGATTTTTATAATTTTCCAAAACCTGTGATTGTTCGAGTGTTAATGTGTAATAATTGTGGATTATTAACTGTTTATACTTAGCGAACGTACATAAGTGTGGGCAAATCATACAAAATTGAAAAACGTGATTTTGCACCTCGCTCCAAAACTCCAATAGAAGTTCTAGTAAAATTTCTACCACTTTACTAGGGCATGATTAGACTATGACTGGACCTTGACTTTGCCTTGTGACTAGGACTTTTAATATGAATTCACTTGAAATATATTAACAATTGACACTTGGCTATATGCACAAGATTGCGAAGCCAATATTCAAAGAAAAACAAAAAGCCAATCTCTTAATAATTTTTTTTTATAGTCTCAGCTTCAGAAGCTTTGTGCATTTAGCCATTGTCAAGTAATTTTCAAATTAGCTTATAGAAGTCCGTTTTTTGTACTAGTTACCTATACTTTATGCATAAATAACTGCAGAGTTAGCGTTGTCAGACTATTTCATAGACCTAGTTAACAGTCAAAATGTCATGATCCAGTGATTGTCAAGTCACGCCCAAGTAGTATTGGAAGCTTTACTACTTTTGGAATGTTAGTTAAATTTAAAATCACGTTTTTCAACTTTGTATGATTTGCCTACACTCATACACCTCTATGAACTATTAACAGTTAATAATCCACCAATATTACACATTACGCTTGAAGATTCAGAAGTATTGGATTATAACTCTTGTTACTATTGTGCCTTGTGGATGTTGAGCCCAGAATACTAATCCCCTATGATGTTGAGGAGTGGAGTTCGCGTGTGGACCAAAAGATAATGTACTAAGTACTTGAATCGGGACTACTACCCCCAATTAAAAATAATTAATAATTTTATGATTTTTTCTATGCTTTATAAGGCAAGTATTTGCTCTAAATAAAAAAAAACTTTTTTATGCCGTTCAAAATTTGTTCGAAAATATATACTGTCGCGTCCAACGTTACAACATTCTAGAGACGTCTACCTGACCCCTTATTTCGTACCTTTGTTGCGAGCAGTATCTATTATATTTAAATTAAGCAAACATTTACCTTATCTCTTAGTAGTATTGTCATTTTCGAATTGAAACCGTTCACAACAGGGAAAGGTAATAGAGAGTCTGGTTGCAAGTTATGCCATCATTCGTATACTCTAGCTGGAAACTTGCGGTTCATTTTTGCTAAATTCTAATAGAAACAGCTCGCAAGAGAGATAGGTAATAGGGGTCGGAAGATTTCAATTTAAATAGTCTATTACATTTTGTAAGTACATTAGATCACACTAATATTATAAAGACGAAAGATTGTGTGTTTTGGACCAATTTTGATTGAATTTGGTATGGAGGTAGATTAAACATAGATTAACACATAGGCTACTTTTTATCCAGGCCTTGTTGGGCACAGCAAGAGAGGAAGCGCATATTGCATTTATCAATACATACAAAGTTAAATGAAGGCAATTATTATTTATTATATAAAGCCCTTGCAAACCTGTACTAAAAATATGGTTGTAGTTCACAATACTCAAGTATAAAAATCTCGCCTCACTAAAAAATATGTTCCGACATTTATACTTGACAGTCAAGTAATTTTAGGCCATCTCGACCACATCATCATCACTTACCATTAGGTGATAATAGTGGTCAAATGGTATCGTGTAAGAAATAAAAAAAAAACAACTGACAGCGTTTTGCCTTGACTATATATAGCTTATAGATATATATAGATATTAACACTATTATTGGTTAGTACTGTTACTAACTATAATTAACACCTTATTTCCTTCGAGAACAACAAAGAAATTAATCTTGTCTAGATCGCTCATTCCCACTTCCCATTAGGTACTCACGAATAGTTTAACCGGTGAACAAGTGTCTTAATAATTAAGTCTAGACAATTATTGTCTTAAACTTTAGACCATGGAACTAATTTCATATAAATAGCTAGCACGAGTCATGTCATGATCGTACGCAAAAACCTAGAATTCGATTCTCTTTCATTCATTGCTATTTTTGTGGAACCAAACGAAAGTTAGGCCCCCAAAATTAAAAATAATTGACAATCTTCATAATAATATGGATATTTTATTTATAGCTTTTAAAATACATTTTTACACTCATCATTAAATAATAAGTAAAAATTGCCCTAATAGCAACCTGACCCTCTATTACTTATATGCTATCGATTTCTATTTGAATTTAGCAAAAATTAAACATTTGTTTAGAGCTTTCTTGGTTTCGAAATGAAACCGATCGCAACAGAGATAGGTAATAGGGGTCAATATATTCGTAATTTGTATTAATATATTTCTAATGAATCTCTAAGAATTTAATTGACTCAAGATAAAAGAAGGTAATTCTAAAAATGTCGCAAGAGTATAATCTCATTTTCTCATTTCTCATACTTGATCATTACTCAGTTAGTTTAGGTCATAGATTCCTAAAATTGATCGAAATTATAAGTAGGGACGTCATATATGTATATGCCGACCTATTTGGCGCGGGGGGCAAGAGTCTGCTCTCTGCGCCGTGGATCCTAGGTTTGATTCCTGGCAGGAGCACAATCTTCTTTCCCAAAGGGCATTTGCGCTTCTGGTTCTAGGTGCGATTGTGTGTGTGTGTGTAATATGTAAATGTTTCCAGCACACAAGAAACAAGTTTTAGGGCTTAGAGTGCGGCTGTGAGAGTGAAAACGATTATTTTTAAAGTGGCCTGCGTCTGTTAAAAAAGTATTCTGTGACGCAAAGGTTAGGTAAGTAAGTAGGGACGTCATATAGGCGGCAGGCGCTCGAACACTTCAGGCGCGTGGTCTTCAAAGGTGCAGGTGAAGTTGACGGGGGCGGCACGCGCGTACTTTGGCGCCGCCTGGGGCAGCTCGGGCAGAGCACCGCGGATGAGCCGCCGGAGAGCCTCGTTGCGGCACCGGAGACGGACCACCTCGTCGTGCAGGCGCTCGCGTTCTGTCATGTTTTCGGTACTTAGTTGTGTTACTGCCCTTTGGCTTAGTTGGATGAGCGTTCGCATAGGTACTAAGGGCTTAGTCGACATTTTACAAATTCTTGTTTCTACCTATTTAATCTCGATGTTACTGTGCAATGTTGTTTAGTTAGCGCGCGTTGCGAATAAGTGTATCGAGACAGACCCAGTAGTTTTCCGATACAATTTTATTGTCAAATATTGTTAAATTGTGACATATAAATAAATAAAAAATGTAGGCTTCGATTTGACACAATAGATGTTAACATTTTCTAACAGTGTTGGAATGTTACAAAATGTTAACAGTACATGTTATGCCACTCAAATGAAGCAACAACGTTGTAGGTACATGTGAGCCCCAAAAGTAAGGACGCAGCTTAGGAAGTAGCATAGGACTTTTGTGAGAAATAGAATTCCTAACTGAGTGCCTTAATTTCTTTAAGCAAGCACTTGGATATTCCATCAAATTGAATCAAATATATAGTTAAAAAAATTACCTTGTAACAAAATTAAAACGGGAATTAGCGTGAATTACGCGTCGCCAACGCGTAAGCTGTCGATACAACGCGTAATTCACGCTAATTCCTGATTTAATTTTATGATTTAGACTAACTAGACTATATAGTTTATTGGTCTAGATCGACAATTGTTTCGGCTTCATTCGAAAGCCTTCTTCAGGATGATTGCGTTCGCCGTCGCGCGCTATTTTAATTTAATAGTTATAAAATTACCGACTTGTTATCAAATTACCTTGTAATATGAGCAGATAGTTGTTCATCCCAGTAAGCAGGCCGTCCCAAAAGCGGTCCTTTTCAACAGGGAAAATGTTTTTCCATTGCGCCCAATACTGATCTATTTCTTCTGACGTCAAAGACCGTGACGGTGTCGCAAAGTTTGGTGGCTTGACGCTGTCCCTAAAAAAATAGAAGGGCAAAAGTTGTTACTTACCAACCTAAAAGTTGATAAGGTCTATAATACATATTTATAATGTTATTTTCGGATTTGACATCTTGCTTTTTTCGATAAATGCATCTCAATTAATTTATATTCATAAATATTAACAGAAAGGTATAGTCATTAAATTAAAATTATTTATTTCGGATGACTACCTCGCATTACAAAATAATCTTCCAAATTGAGCAACATAATCTAATTTAGTTATATTATATTTCAATTAAAATATTTATTTAATAAATATGTTTATGTATATATGTCAATATAGAAAATATATGTATTATGTATATATGGGTACTATGAGTAGTAAAATGTATCAAAATGTATGTATACATGTATAAATACTTGGTATCTTAAAATATACTATTTTTTTATATAATACTATATACAAATTAAAGATTTTGTAAAATAAAAATACTTTTTACCAAAGATGTGCACTACCACATCGAAATATCCTCGATATACCCAGGTTAACTGGAAGATGATGCTTTGAAGCATTAAGTTCGCCTATGTACCTACAATAATGTTTGTGCAATAAAGAATTTTCTATCTATCTATGAATTCATATAATTGGTTAGTTACATTATACAATAAATCTTTGTTAGTATGGTGATATGGTGAAAATTACAATTATAATTATTTAGTCTGGCCGGATCTGGAGTAATACTCAAGCCACGCATCTAGATACATGTATGTAGTCTAACAATACCTTCTAAATGCACAGATGATTTAAAGTTTCTAAAAAATTATGTCATTTGCAACCCTATTTCATCAGCTACCGTTCTATGGTTCTAAATCACATAGCCTTTGGACCTAGACGTCCGACAGTGGAGGCCATAACAAAGGTCAAGGTCACGTGCGACAGATATAACCGTAGGGTTGTCTTTCATTTTTGTATGGAAAATAATATCTCCGCTTCGACTTCCGTTCTCTAGCAGACGATTCCTGGCACGATACACATACTACTTACACGTTTTTGTTACAGATTGTATTGTAGTTGTTAAATAGCAGCGTTACGTACAGAATATCGTAGAGCTTTTTCTTTTCTGGCGGCACAAACACGGCGATAAATTCTCCTAGAGCGGTCAGAACCTGCATTGGTTCTATTTCGAGGTGATGGCCAACTGGAACATGTATTGAAATAGATAAAAAAAAAAAAAAAGAATTCACACGCACAACCCCATGTTTACTTCAAATATTTTTATTGGATGCCGGAAACATTATATCACACACACAATCATACCCAAAACAGCACAAGTATCGATTGGGAAGGTAAATTGTGCTCCTGCCGGGAATCGAACCCAGGACCCGCGGCGTGAGAACAGACTTGCTCACAGAGCTCCCCAGGGTAGGAGGTATGAAGAACCTCTCGCAGATCACAGCATAAAAACAGCAAAGTGGAAGCGGCGCTTATTGTATTTATCTCATTATTATGTAATAATCTTTTTTTATATGGAGTTGGTGGTAGGATGGAACGAAAGACTCCAAAATACAAAGTGACAAATCAAATCAAATCAAAATCGTTTATTCACATTGGCCCCAAAGAGGCACTCATGAAAGTTAATGATTCTACTGCCAGATTCGCAAAATTACAGCCATCTCGAGAAGAACCTGGCAAGAAACTCTATAATCTAATCTACTTTTTAACTTTATAATAGCGGGCGAAGCCGCGGGACATGGCTAGTGTCAAATAAAAGATTCAAGGTACAGGAATACCTAGTCAAGTCATGCCCTAGTAAAGTGGTCGAAACTTAACTAGAACTTTGCGAGTTTTTGAGCGAAGGCGAAAATCGCGTTTTTGAATTTTGTTTAATTTGCCTACGCTTATGCACGTTTAATAATCCATCATTATTACACATTACCACTCGAAATCACAGGTTTAGGAAAATTATAAAAAATCAACAAGCCATTTATTCACTTTCACGGCAAAAACCCTTGCGAATCTTTCAATCAAACAGAGACTTGTTATACACACCTGGACACAGGAAGGGATTGTCGGAAGTCTTCAGGGGCGTAGCCAGAGGCTCCGAGGCGACGGTGACGCCGCGAGCGCCTGAGCGTTTCACCATACCGCAAGTAGCGGGCGCCTCGGGCGTAGCGCCCGTAATGGACGTGTCCACTGTCGCAACATATTATAAATTATAAGTAAGTATATATATATGTAAGACGCACGCGTGGCCGCCCGAAACAGACGGCGGCATTCGGCAATAGCATGAGGCAAAAACCATCGGACTGACCTGGAGTGAGGTGAAGCGGGCAGCCCAGGTTGGTTTTTTTTATTTTTGCTGGAGATAGGCAAGCATTTGACTACTATCTCACCTGATGGAAAGTGACGATGCGGCCTAAGTTATAAGGACATACATAAGAATTGAATGGAGAAATATTGTAACTGCCTTCTGCCCCGACATGGGGCCTTAGGTTCTTAGTAAGGACGCATTTTTATATTATTTATTCCACATTTATTAAACGTACAACTAAGGAATGGAACTCTTTGCCCGGGTTTGTGTTTCCCGATAAGTATATAATACAATCTAAGTCTTTAAATCTCGATTAAGCATGCTCCAGCTTCGACCACATCGTCACTTTACATCAGGTGATATACTGGTCAAATGCTTACCTATCGAGAGTAAAAATAAAACAATAATAATAATAAACACACTCACAGCCCCTGGCTAGGAGCACAAATGTCCCTGGAAAAGGAAAATTGTTCTCCTGCCAGGACCACCCATCACATACCATCAACTCAAAATCGTTTATTCACATGGGCCCCAATGAGGCACTCATGAAAGTTAATGACTCTACTGCCACATTCGCAAAATTACAGCCATCTCGAAAAGAACCTGGCAAAAAACTCAGCGGCGTATTTTTTTCACAGATTCAGTTCACAGATTTTCACATTAATCGATCAAACAGTTGGTCCTATCTTAACCAAAAAAAAAACTAAATCAAAATCCAATATCGGTTCACTCATTATAGGAGCTAACTAACAGACAGACACATCTTAAACTTATAATATCTCTCTTTTTGCATCGGGGGTTAAAATTGAGAAGGTAAAGAGTACTTGTTTGCGGATCTCCTCCGCATTTCAATAGTATTTCGTCTGCTTCTGCCATCAACTCTTGATCAGCCGCCGACAAATCATGGGGTCTGAAATAATGTAAAAAAACAAGTTTTCCGTTACAGTTACCGTTTAAACGAAGTATTCGAGGGTGGTTAGCAGTTACACGCTTAGCTTAGAATGGTAAGTAGTTCTCACATATTTTTATAAAAGCCAAATACTTTTTCTCCTCTATCTCCGTAACCGTTTCCGGTCTATTCAAAAGCCGAAGGTAAGGTAAAAAGGTTTTTTTTTTGGGAATCAACTAAATATATATAATGAATGGACTAAACAGAGACGCCATTAGAAACAAAACGTCGTCCATAAGAAGAAAAAAACCCCATTGTTATATGTTCACCGATTTTTTGTCATATTCGATTATTATTTATGATGATTATTTAAACAACAAACAAACGCATTCACTCTTACAGCCCCACACTGAGTTTAAAGACTTGTATCGTGAGTGCCGGAAACATTTACATATTACACACTAGCCGTGCCCTGCGGCTTCGCCCGCTATTATCAAGTTAAAAAGTAGCCTATGTGTTAATCCTAGGTATAATCTATGTACATTCCAAATTTCATCCAAATCCGTTCAGCCGTTCAAGCGTGAAGAGGGAACAAACATACTTACACACTTACACACAAACTTTCGGATTTATAATATTAGTAGGATACACACACTCTGAACCAGAATCACAAATCTCCGTTGGGAATTGAAATTGTGCTCCTGCCGGGAATCTAACCCAGGCACCACGGCCCAGAGAGCAGAGAGTTGTCGACCGAGCCAATTAAAGCTTTATTTAAGAATATCTGGCCGAAACGGTTATAAAAATATGTTACATTTTTTGTGGATGTTTAATTAATTTTATTGTTAGTAATAGGTCCTAACGAATTGTAATTTCTGACATAATACAATCAGCTTCATCAGTACTCGCATATATTCAAAGGCAGATAAGCACATTACGCTCCTAGAATAACTTACCTGCCAGCATGGGATCGCGTCGTGCTGACTGAGAGACTTCTGGCAACACTAACTCTTCCCCGAATCGATACTCTTTCACCTAAAGCAACGTAAAGTAAATGAGCGAACATACTCCAATTATTAAGTTTTCAGAATAACTATTGAATTTGAACTTTATGTATTTGAAAAGTAAACATTGCATAAGTACTTTTAATTTTAAATACAGACCGCAGATAGTTTCTCGGTGAATTAAACACAACTCCGCAATAAGTTCGAATAATTTGATGATAGGAGCAGAAAACTTTCACATCACACCTCCTTGACCAGAAACTCAACCTATCCTATGGAGAAAAAAATATGTCTGCACCGAGAATCGAACCCAGTACTTATAAGCAGACGGTAACTCGGTAAATTTTATTGAAATCTATTTACATGGACTTCATTAATTGTATGTAAAGGTATTATTTTACACAATATATCTAGCTAATAAAATGTTCACAAAAATGTATCTATAAAATTCGTTTATCGTTATTTACCTCTACTTTTTACACTGAGTTGTCGGGATTCTTCTGGAGACACAGCGCTCGGTTCGAAGAGGTCAGATGCTACATCGATTCCCACGCAAATGGGACAGAAGGCGTAGTTCAAAAACGTCTTGCATAGAATCTCTATATCTTCTTCAGCTTGTACTTCCAAGGCCTATTGTATGAAGTTTAATTAGAATATACAGCCCAGTTTTATGACTATCCTGAGCACAAAAATCTTAATAATTGGGTTACATAATATTTTGGTTAAATAATATTTGGGTACACTCGGGCTTTGCCTAGGTTTACTTGTCAAATCTACCCAAATTAGCTTGACCTATAATTGCGTACACAGCAGCGCAAGAACACAATTTGTCCTTGGAGAGAAAAACTTGTGTTTCCACCGGGAGAAGAACCCGATGCCCCTTGTTTAGAGAGACACAACCAACTACGCCAACGGTTAGTTAACCAGCATTGCACACACGTGACTTACCAATAGGTGGGATAGTGGTCAAACGCTTGAAATATATGAGATTGAAAAAAACACTCACGCAAATTTTGATCTATTACATTTTAAATTTAAATGGGTATCGGTGTGACTTATTCGTTGTCGGAGCCAAGATCAAAAATTGTTACGGAATCATTTCGGAAGCCTTCTTCACGATAAGTGCGGAGCGATCGCTGCGCGTCCCACATCAACAAAGCATAAGTCACTCCAATTCCCGTTCTAATTTAATAGATTGAAAAGAGATTAGATATCTATCACGAAGTAGTGAGTTTGGCCAAGCTGGCAGTAATTTCGAAATAACGCAATGTGTCGTATAAACTTCGTAGTGCTCTGCCCGTAGATATAAGACATGCCATTACTATTGCTATCTTCAAAAATTTGGTCAAGTTGCACTACCTGTCAATAAACTTGTGAAACTATTATTCAAATAGTGAATATATTTTAATTTGTAAAGTTATCTATGTATTTTCAATATGTTTTAAAAGTATATGTAGTCTATATATGAATTTACAGATATATATTACATGTATATAATGTTCTACTATTTATGTATTATTTTTATTCGTATGTAAGTAATATTTAAAATGTTTATCATGCATGTGTAGCGTAATTCATTACAGAACACCACCGACCGCGAAATATGTCTATTATTACTATCCGGTCCATCCAAAGGTTGCCTGTAAGAAATTGCTTTATGTGATAAGGCCGCCCATTGTACAACAATTATTATTTTTGTTTTTATTTTATAATTATGTTACTTAACTATATTTTTGGTGTTCAATAAAGAAATATTGTATTGTATTGTGACACACAGATTCGCTATGTGTGTGCGTAGTGTGGTAAAATCGGAGTGCTTACGCACACTATAATGTGGACCTTATATACAAGTTACGATAGCCTTATGCAGACGGACTTCGTGAAATAGAGCTTTACCATAAATATGGCGTCGAGAGTGCACAAGTTCCTCGAAGGGAGCTGATACTTTTCTATTAACTTCAACAAACGGTCTTCTACCAAAAATCCTGTGTTATCGGCCACGAGCTGAAGAATATGTCGGACCTAAAACAAAATATTTATAATGCAAATAATCACCGCAAATAAGACATACATTTTAAAAAGCACGCTATAAAAGATTAGTTAAAGTTTTTCTGGCGACTGCATAAACAGAATATGATATACCTACATTAAAGTATAATGATGAAAGGTTATTTAACAAAAAAATTATAAATGCGCCATCGGAATTCTTTCCAGGTTCTACTCGAGATGGCTGTAATTTTGCGATAACATTCGAAACAAATTAAACAAATAAAAAAAAAAATACAATCGACTTGAGTACCGAAGTCGGTAGAAAAGGATATATAAATAAGAAGTAAGTAAGCTTTTGACGCTGTCGGGTTTTTTTTTAATTTTTCAACAGACTTCAAAAAGGGAGGTTCTCAATTCGACTGTATGTTTATTTTGGTATGTATGTTACGCGATAGTTCACGCAAAAAACAACAAAATCGATTCATAATTGGCGGCAATTATGAATCGATTTCGGTTTTTTTTTTTGTTTGGTACATTATACTTCAGAGGTGGTCCCATATACATTTTATCGAAATCGATCAAGCCGAGGTGGAGGAGTCGGTTTTGTCGTCACTAGCGTCCTGAGGTCGAAGCATGTATTAAAAGTAACTTTATGTATAAGATTATAAAGTTGTAACTCACCAATTTGTCTTTAGCATTCTGCGCCACGGCGTTATTGGGGTCCACAGGTTCAATGTTATTATCAACAGGTGGTTTTACTGCAGCTTCCTGTTCTAAACATAAAATAATCACATCACATACAGTCTATATATATATATAATATATAAAAAATAATTTCTATTTCCCTTGGTCATCGCATCACGCGTGAACGGATGGAACATTTTCGCTAAATGTTTTTTATAACGACTTCACAAAAAAGGAGTAGGTACTCAAGTCGACTGTATTTTTTTTATTTGTGTTACCTCATAACTTCGAACCACGAGAACCGATTTAGAATTTTGTTTTTTTTTTGGTTGGTAGATATTGCTTTCCAATTGGTCCCATTTAAATTTGAACCTTGATCAGATTAAATGTATTAAACACGCATTATCGACGATAACTCAAAAACTACTGATCTAAACTTCTTTCGGATTTATAATATTAATTGATTTTGTTTATATAGCATTAGCCATGCTAAGCAGAACTATATTGATAAATTTTGAAAGGAAAAAAATCGGTTAGAGCGATAGGGCATGACACCCTATGGCTGCGGGTTCAAACCCCGCCTAAAGCGTAAATTTTTCCTATCTAAATTTATAATATTTGTAGGATTTATCGAAATCGATCCAGCCAAAACCAAAATAAAAGCGATGAAATCGGTTTTTTAAGCTTTGCTTATGTTTAAATGATTATCATCGTAAACATAAAAAAATGTCGTACCATTTCTGTAGAGGGGGCTTTTGGGCGGCGGAGGCGGCGGCGGCGGCGGCGGCTCGGACAGCACGTGCGCGTGTATGGCCACCTCCGCGTGCCGCAGATCTTTGCACAACTCGCTGCATCGGGACGCCGCCATGCGCCACACCTGACCAACAATACTATCAACGTTTGGAAAACCATGGAAAATTTGTGTTTCTGGTTCTAGTTGTGATTGTGTTTGTGATGTGAATGTTTCCGGCACCCACGACACAAGTCATTGGACTAAGTGTGGGGCTGTGAGTGTGAAAGCGTTTTTGTTATGTTATGTTCTAAATGGAGTTTTGCCAAGAAAGTGAAAAAATGGCGTTGCTGATATTTTATAATTTTCCAACCTGTTTATTTTTTTATGCCTGATAGGCAAGCATTTGACCACAATTTCACCTGATGGAAGGTGTGATGCGGCCGAAGATGTACGTATAGCATGCTTGCCTAGAAGGTACCTATTCACTCTTGACTTGAAGACTCCCAGATTATACCGTTCGGGGAACAAAGGCGAGGGCAATGAGTTCCACTCCTTCGCAGTGTTAATGTGTATAGATACAAAGTTGAATAGAAGTGATTTTCGCCTTTGCTTCAAATCTCCAATAGAAGTTCTAGTAAAGTTTCTACCACTTTACTAGGACATGCCTTGGAATATATTATTAATTGACACTGGCTAAATGCACAAGATTGCGAGGCCAAAATTAAAAGAAAAAAAACAATACAATGAAGGTTCTAACCACGTTCTAACCCTATGGTGCCTGGAAACTGCAAGTGGTACTATTTGCCACTCAATTTTACAATATAGGTACCCACTGTACTTAACGTACTGACGACCCAGTGTTAACGCAGAAGGCAATTCTCGTGCACTCTTCGCCGTGGGTCCTGGATCCACAATCCTTCCCAAGGGAAATTTGTTCTTCTGGTTCTGATTAAATGTTTTCGACACCCATGATACAAGTCTTTGAACTTAGTTGGAGGCTGTGAGTGTGAATCCATGTTCGAAAATCACAATTTGATAGGCCACCAAAAACACTGTCTGACCTATTTTATCAGGGGGTCTATCTCAAAAACGACTACACATATAAAGCTGAAACTTACGTATAGTATCCTTTATATATTGTACTTGGACACAAATACAGAAAGCCAACAACTACCATTAAGAAAATTGGTTATAAGCAATTAACCCCAAAAGTTTTTCTCTTTTATGCAAAATGTAGGTATGAGATCACAATTCGGAGCGAACGAGTAGTATGTTGTAGTAGGCTCCCACTGACCTGACTAAATTTGTAGTGGTTAACATGGGAGAACTGATTCGACTTTTTCTCTAACTCATCCATAGTCCGCATTAGTTTCACGATCTCTGCGTCCGCCTTTATCTCCTCGATCGCCCCGTCTTCAGCCGCCTTGCGAATTTTCGTTCGGAGCTTGTTCACCACGTCCGACATTTTGTTCAGTTTGCGCTTCTGCTGCGAACGGACGAAAACGTTTTCTTCTTCCCGCTTTTTCAGAACCTGAAATACGAATTTCGCTATTACCATCGATACTCTGAATTTGAACAGTACCTAGCGTATTTTTGCTAGTTAAAATTACAAATAATTTATTAATGTTTTATGCGGCTAGAAACACATCAAAACGTCTTTTGAAGACTTAAAAATAGGAGGATCTCAATTCGACTATACATATATTTTTGTATGTATGTTGTCACAATTCTGAATTGATTTTGATGTATTTTTTTGTTTGGTAGATTATACTTCAGTGAACTACTTTCAGAGGTGGTCCCGATCGAAATTGATCCAGCCGAAACCAAAATATAAGCGTTGAAGTCGGTTTTTTTAAGCTTTGCTTGCGTTTAATTATTAATTTGTATACAACGAACAACAAAATAAGTTGACTTTCTACGTGTTCGAAGCCGTATAAAACATTAATTGATTATTAGAGTATTTGACGTGAAAGTTTGACTTTAAAGTGACGACGATACTGAACACCAGCTCGAAAACACATTAAGTTCATTGGTCATGCTCAAGTAAAGGTAAAAAAAGGGGTGGCTCATGGGTTTAGGGGCGCCCCCTTCCTTCAAATATGGTTGAGGAGGGTGATGGCTGTGCACACGCCATACTCGTGAAAGGAGACCGAGCCTGTGGCTTTTGGATCTTAAAATTTACTTACTAAAAAAAGATTACCTACTCGACTCAAGAGGAAAAAGGGAGCTTAGACTAAGGTGTTATTCTCGTGTTGTTATTTTATGCTCAGGCATATGAGAAACACTTACCTACAGCTCATCATGAACTCACCTTAGCAGCTGGAGACTTTTTTACAATTCTGCAACGAAGTGGTACTGCTCCGAGAGGACTCGTAAGAAGTCCTAATACCTGTTAGATCTGTTAGAAGATTCCACTTGTTGTCGGCGGGTATTTTATTTTCCTTAATGCCCCTATCCTTCACTGTAGACGAAGCTTCTAGGGTATCAGGCTAGGACAACCCGAGGCTTAGTTTATATTTTATAGTATCTTACTTGGTAGTTATATCCAATTTTCTCAGTGTTGATGATACAGACTGCTTTTAACTTCTCCAACTCCTTTTGAAGGTCTTGAATTAACGTTTCGAGTTCTATTTTGGCATCCCGATATTTTTCGTGATGGTCCCACATTATAGCTTCCATTTCTAGTTTCTGTTCTTCTAGCTAAAATATGGTCATTAACATTCAGTAAGTGTAACTATTATGCAAATGCCGTAAACTTTATCGAAAAGGACAAAATAGCTTCTGTGTATTAAGGGTATTCGATATAACATAATTTTCTTAACTTTAATGGTAATGAAAACAACATAGTCTGAACAGCCGTGTATAGATAAAAAAAATGCTGTTCCGGCGATCGAATTTTTTGTTTTTCATCTCCAAAAGTCCAAAGAAACATTTAGTGAAGTCGCGTCTCTACTA
The DNA here is from genome assembly GCA_948107665.1 of Lomographa bimaculata. NCBI lineage: Eukaryota > Metazoa > Arthropoda > Insecta > Lepidoptera > Geometridae > Lomographa > Lomographa bimaculata. The sequence goes on from OX403600.1 coordinate 10,047,471, forward strand.
ATAGACTTTAGATAGGGCTTTATTTAAGACACGTTTTATTAAATAACTTGAAAACATAATATTTTACACTGCACACTAGCTAAATGTAATTAATATTGCGAAGCCCAGACCGTTGTTAAAAAAAATTAGTCTTTATTAGGGCGAATTGAACTGCCCGTTAGCTTGGGTGCGTGTGCGTCTTCTAAGCATCAGGGATATTAGGTTCGATTCCCGGCGGGATCACAAGTTTTCTTCTCATGGAAAATTTGTGTTTCTGGTTCTGGTTATGAATATAATGATGTGTGATGTGAATGTTTCCGGTACCCACGACGCAAGTCATCGAACATAGTATGGGGCTGTGAGTGTGAAAGCAAACGCTTTCATGTTATGTTATTATTTAACCTGATCATATTTGTAATCCAAGTGTGCAACTTCCTCCTTATCCCGTTGTTTATAGAGCGCCTCCCAGCGTTTGTTGTTGTGATCGATCATCGAATCGCGTTCTATGTTGATGGCATGTTCGATAAGAGACAGCTGCTTTTCATACGCCCTTTGCATAATAGTCACTTGCTTCTCCACTCTTTCAGATAGTTCTTTTATATCTTTGTCCTGGAATTAAAGCAGTATTATTTGTTGAGACAGCAACAATGAACGAGCTAGCTTATATTTTGGTTTTGGCTGGATCGATTTCGATAAAATTTATATGGGACCACTTCTGAAGTATAATCTACTAAACAAAAAAAGTCATCAAAATTGATTCATAATTGGTGGAGATATCGCGTAACATAACAAAAAAAAACATAAAGACTAATTGAAAACCTCCAAGTCGGTTGAAAATAAAACTGCTAATACCAAAAGGAACTCACTTGCTTATCCAAGTCTTCGTAATAACCTAAATCCATTTTTTTCAGGTCGGCTTTGAGTTCGTCAATAAGAGCGTTTTTCTGGCTGAGAAGCTCATCGCACTGTTGTCTTTGATTTTTCATTTCAGCGTCTATGTCCAAGGGGTCATTGATGGCCACCATATAGTCCCAATTAGCTGTGATAGCCTCGTAGTGAGTTTGAGCCTCTGCTGCTTCTTCTTCTATTTTCTGTAGCGAATCTGTATTAGCACATTTTTGTAAGTTTTATCAGGTAGTTTTTGGTTCAATGATTTGTATGTGGGTGCCGAAAACATTCACATTACATCCACAACCACAAACACTTTTTACATATTAGTATTACGAAAGAAGACTGGCCAGAGAGAATGCTACTCGCCTGAAAAGTCACTCTTATCCAGCTAGCTCCAGCTCAGTGCCACTCAGTTTGAACTTATATTGGTCAAAATCGATGCGCTCGTCGCCCTATGTTAAACCTTTTTGTGTCCTGTATTATCATTGGAAACATTGGATATTAATCCGAAACACAATATTTATTAAGCTTGGCAGTTGAATGTCTGGCTAAGTTTTGTTTATGTAATTGAGTTTTTAAGTCGCTCACGGCTCACCTGATGGTAAGCGTCCCGCTTGCCCATTACAGATCAGTGCTACCCAAAGATTTGAACTTGAAGAGTATACAGGTCAAAATACTGCGCGGAAAAGCAATGCGCTCGTTACCCCAAGTTATTGGATGTTAAAGCCCTGTAATACTTCCGAGCGAACTACCACTACAATTATAATATTTATGTGACCCTCGTAACCGTCAAAAAAGTTTGAGAGTATTCGCGGAGACAGTGCCTACTTGATTGGGTAGGTCCTCCGCCCTATAAACGATTTTTTTAATGAGATTGAGCGCTTCGTATTCTTCAGTCACGTCAAGCTTAGTGGTAAGACAGCCTGGTTGTTACGCCACGTAAACGTCGGATGCGTTCAGATAGCTTGAAAATGACGATTCCGTCGGATAGCTACTAATTAATGCAATAAATAAAAATATTGTAATTTTTAAATATATATGACATTTAGAGAATTTTTTTGAGTCTTTAGGTAATAGGTACTCCTACTCTGCAATGATAACAGTTGTGTTTTTTACGTGAGCAAGCATGAGTTTGAATTTAAAGTAGTCACTGAAAACATAGCTAACTCCCATTAATATCCTATGGGTTAAGTATCTACAACCTACATGGATTTGTCCAAGCTACCACATTAACAGAAGAATACAAAAGTTCTTACGTAGCATCTTATCTGAAAACAGTGCGCGACGGATGACCTCTCGCTCGTCGGTTGTGACCTTGACATTGGTGACTATAGCAGAGCCATCAAGCGCCAATCTTTGCAACTCCTCCGCAGCGCTGGCTGTAGCCAGTTCAATTTGACCTGGCTCTTCGTCAGTGACAGCCTCTTCGAGAGGTTGTTCAGCTCTAAAAATATGTAGTTTAAACTTACTACGGGCGGTGACCGCGACTAAGGTATAGACGTGCACAAATCCACCTGGCAAAGTGATATTTCTCACGTATCCATATAAATATACCGGTCTAGTGTACTGCTATAGGCTGATGAGGATTTTAAATAAACCGACAACCTTCATCCACTCGAAATCAAAGGCAAACGCTTTCATACTCAAATCCAAGCACTTAATCCTAAGACTTGTATCTTTTGTGCCGAAAACATTTGCTTCAGTCACACATAAAATCATACCCAGAACCACAAATTTCCCTTAATGACAAAATTTGCGTTTCCACCGGGAATAGAACCCGATACCCGCTATGCATGGTAAACAAATGCGCTATCAACAACGCCAGCGACCAGTCCAGATTTAAAAGTATGTGGTAAGTGAAAGTTACCATCTTGCGTGCATATAATACATCTTCTGCTCTATCTAGAGAATAAATAGCCAAAATATCTAGATATGTATAGATAAATAAATATCCGATAGGAATTCCATAGTTATATCATCATAGCAGTTCGATAACATGTTGCAATTACTTGCAATATAGGTATAAATATTATAATGAATTGTTTTACTTTTTGATGGCATCCTGCCTTCGTTTGATCCGCAGCTGTCGGGCGGCCTTCCGTTCCTCAGGGTCGAAAGACGTAATCTGCGGTTCCTTCGGCACCAATACATTGTCTTCATCGTCATCAAACATCTTTGATATTTTTTTTATATTTACATGAAAAGTTATCGCAACCAATTTGCAATATTGACGTAATTAAACAGAGTGATTACAATATCTTTGAGAGGAAGTAAATACTAAATAAAATCACTGGTTGCTTAGTTACTGTTGCTAGGAGATTATTAGTTCTATTGATTCCGACCGTAGAGGAACTAACCACAGTTTAGTTCCGACCAAAGATTTTTAAGACGAATCTACTCTACTCGTAATGACCATAATCTTTGGTCACACCCAAGGATTTCGCAGCTAAAGTAATCGTAGGCCATTTGGAGAAACGTCCGCGACGATTTTTACGACGCAAGTTTACACCTATCACACCCGGAACCAGAAATAATTTTCCCTTGGCTAGAAAACTGTTCCCACCGGGAATAGGATACCCGCTGCATTGAAGGCGAACGCGGAACCAACTATGCTAATGAGCAGTTCATTGTTTCTAGCTTTGTTCCTATCAGAGGTTTCCAACAGAACACAATGCTAACTATTTATGGTGGGAAAATTCATTGGTAATGTTATTAAAAATAATCAATAGCATTAATGGACTTGGGTGGTTCAGAACTTTGTCCGTCCGTCCGTCTGTCAAGTCATCATAGCTTCTAAACCACACAAGCAAATTACTTAATTTTCTCTATTAGGCAAATGTAGGCGCGAGATCTCAGTTCAGCGCGAACGACTAGAACCCTAAATTTAAATGAACACAAATAAGCTACAAAGGTATCATGAATGAAACTCAGCCAGGTTTATGAATTTTCTTTACTTAAATTTACTTTGCTTTGCTGTTAAGGATGATACCATCGTACTTCTGTTGGAACCACTTCATGGCATCCTCCTTTGTCAGGCGATGGGGGAATCCAACCTTACCAGTCTTGCGTCTTCTGTGTGCTACATTGAATCCTGCAACAAGGAATGATGAAGTTAACATAACACTGGGTAACCCGAGCGCTTCGCCCACGTTGTATTATGGTTTTTTTCTAAACTAAGAACAATCTTTCGATTTATATCTGAAATCACAATTCACTTTTTTATTGTGTCTACATGTTTCCATTATCATCATAAATCGATCATACAAATAATTAAAGACTTTGGATGTCTTATTAAAGCTAGAAAGTTACTACAAGTACCAAAGTTGATGAAATTCATAGTAATGGGGACCAACTAGATACATTCAAATTGGTTCACGTAAAACAATAATTAATAAAAAAAAAAAACTTTACGTCTTTGTTCCCCAAAATGTATAATCTGGGAGTCTTCAAGTCTAGAGTGAATAGGTATCTTCTAGGCAAGCATGTCCCATCTTTGGCTGCATCATCACTTTCCATCAGGTGAGATAGTGGTCAAATGCTTGCCTATTCTGCATAAAAAAAAAGTTATGTAAGCACAGCATAAAATGCTATGTTATTTGAAAAAATCATAAAACAGAATTTGCAATAGCTGTACCAAGAAAGAAGTTGGAATGATGTCCCAAGAGTATTCTGGTATTTTACAAATTGCCCTGCATATAAAGATAAATAAAGCAATTGGATGTTATATGCCAAAAATGTTGACCAAGGAAATCTAAGCAAGCCGAAATTTGCAAAAAACAACTAGTGACAAAGTTTATATAAAAATAACAAGGAATATTATAAGAACTCATGTAATTCTTCAATACATGTTCAAGCATAAATAACACCATAACAAAGCCTGCAAATTTCTTTAGGTGTTCTGCATTGTTATACTAGTTACAATAATATTACAAATGATAATAATACATAAAAAAAGCATTTCTTTCTGAAATCATATGTCACAATGGTAATATACACATTTATTAAAATGGAACTCTTTGCCGGTGTCTGTTTCCCGATAAGTACAATTTAGGAGTCTTTAAATTTCCGTCTGAACAGCTACCTTTTAGGCAAGCATGCTCCATCTTCAACCACATCGTCAATTTCCATCAGGTGAGATAGTGACAAATGATTGACTATTGAGTATAAAAAAAAATGTCACTTGATACATACAACTTTCTTTTTATGCTGTATAGACAGACATTAGACCACCATCTCACCTGATGGAAAGTTATGATGCGGCCGAAGATGTGACATGTTTGTCAAGAAGATACCTATTTACTCTTGACTTGAAGACTCCCAAATACCCCTCGGGAAAGAAAGATACAGGTAATGAGTTCCACTCCTTCACCGTACGGATTATGAACGTAGAAGCGAAACATTTCAAGCAAACTGGTGGTAAACTGTTTGGGAAAAGAAGGTAAATATTAGGGTACCTAATATTTAGCATTTCTGTTACCATATAATTTTGCACATGTATTACGAAGCGAAAATATGGTAATTTTTCGCTTCTGAACTAATGTGCTAAATAAGTATTTTGTAAATTACTATCTTGCTAGATATTTACAAAATAAACCAAAAGGTGGTACATAACATACTGTGTTGTTTGGATATTTAAACCTAATATACATATTTCTAGTTTTATATAGTACTAAACATGCCGCGCGTCTTTTCCCGTGTTAATTTAGTTAAAAGTGGCCTGTGTTCATCTCAGTTACAATCTGTGTATAAATTTCATACTAATATGTTCAGCGATTACAGTGTGAATAGAAAACAAACAAAATTAACAACAAACTTTCGCATTTATAATATTCCTAGCTATTATATTAGAAGTTAAAAAATAATCTATGAATTTTCCTATATCCTTGCATACAGCATTTGATAATCTATTAATTTACAAAATCTCATCCAAATGCATATAGCTGTTACAGAGGCACGACATTTTAAACATCATCATATAATTTACCAAGACACGAACTTTTGGATTTAAAAAGTTTTAAAAAACATATAAAACAAAAAAAAAAATCTTCGTTCTTTGTGTACTAAACTCCAATTCCAGGTTGAAATGAAATTATGAAATATCTGTATTTTTGGTTTTAGTTGCAATTGTATGTGTAGTGTATGTGTATCCAGCACCCACAGTACACGTCTTATAACTTAGTGCGTGGCTGTGTAAAAGTTGTTATTGTTGTTCATGTATTTACCTGGTCGGCCTAAGACAACGTAGAAGTCAAGACCGTAGATACCAATAGAGGGATCGTATTTGATACCCAAGTCAATGTGTTCTTGAATACCGAAACCAAAGTTTCCGGTGGCTGAAAAGTTGTCTCGCCTCAACTCGTATTCCCTAACCTGAAATAGAAAACAGATTTAAGTTTAAATAAACATGTAAATAAAATTTATGGCAGATTCACTAGTGTGTCATGTTCATATATGATGCTTTTGTTATTTCCGTTAGTATTCTAAGCAGTAATGGTTCAGTACTCAGAAGTTGCAAATGAGAAATCATATTCTTGCATGATTTTTTAATGAGAAAAGCACATTTAGATGCTTCTCTTTATTATAATCATGCTGACACTAAAATAAAACTTTTGTTGATTACCATACATTCATACAATGCAAATAGATAGATATAGATCTTTATAATTTTATAACAAGGGCAACTTACCTTTTCTTATTTATAGTCAATACTTATATTTATAATTTACAGTAATCATTTTACTTAAATTTAACCAGATTTTCATGTTTTCAAGATAGTACCCTATTTTTGATGATGCAAATGAGATAGCAGTAAAGTTTCGTAGATTATGCTTGCCAACTTGTGCCCTGAGAAGGCAGTATAGTTTTACTGGCACTATGCTGTTTCCTACAATAATTGAATAAAATTTTATAATTATTTTTTAAGTTGACTCTTTTAATAGAACTAAGAAGTCTGTTCTAGAAGTATTTATGGGGTATGTGCTTAATCAGTACAATACAAAATTATGTACTGATTTGGTAGAAAAAAAGAACAGAATTAATTTTTATTTTCCTAATATTCAGGGGTGGCAGGCAATCTGGCTTCAGCTAACAAGTCAAATCAATGTGTTTGATTATTGTAAGATTTTTACTTTATTTTCATTATTTGCACACAAACTCTTGTGTTGTGACATAATATCTGATGTCCAGAATGTGTCACAGGTTGTATGAATGTAACTTTTAGTGACAATTATAAACATAAACGCTTTCACACTCACAGCCCCACACCAAGTTCACTGACTTGTATCGTGGGTGCTGGAAACATTCACATCACACACAATCACAACCAGAACCAGAAACAAAAATTTTAGATACTTATTACACATCACACACAATCACAACCAGAACCAGAAACAAAAATTTTAGGATACTTACTTTGAGACCTCTTTCGAGGATCTCCTCGGCCTTGGCGCCACGGACAGTGCAATGGACAGCAATCTTTTCATTACGACGGATGCCGAATGATCGGACAGTGTACCTGGCCTTTGAGAACACGGGCTGTTGGCCAGTAAGCTGTTCCAACACCTGGAAAAGTTAAATAAGTAGGTTGATATATTGAGTTGATACTGGTTTACTGATTTAACGCTGAGATAAAAGAGGCGTGCTAGTATTGAAATTCTAGTTTATCAGAGAAAATATAATTAAACGCAAGAACCTTGATTACATTTCATGTATTAATTACGCATTAATGACGATAATTCAAAAACTAGTTATCCAGATCTTGATCAAATTTATATGGGACCATATGGAAAGCACCAGCTTTCAAATAAAAAATAAACACAACGAAAGAAGTAATGAGGTAACACACAAAGAAAAATACTGTTAAATTGAGAACCTCTTCCTTTTTTTTGAAGTCAGTTAAAAATAGGTTTAAATCGAGTTCACAAAGAATTGTGTGATGGGGAATGTTTCCAGCACCCAAGGCACATGTTGAAAAATTTAGTGTGGGGCTGCGAGTGTAAATGTGTTTGTTATTGATGCCACTGCCCTAGCAACAAAGAACACAAACTGGCATTTAATATTAAAAAATCTACATTTCGTTTTTGCTTGATTCAATAAAAAATTGCTTGCAACAATACAGGTAATGGTACAGATCTACTGATCCAATTCTGAAGATGTTTTCATTAACAGGAAGCTAGATACATTCCCTAAGTGATATAGGATATTTATTATTCTGATATAAACGAGTTTAGATATTAGAATTTCTATCATTAAAGTTTAAAAAAGAAATATTATCATTCTTTTTGTATTTCAGAGTTTACAACTGAGGTGAGCAACATATTAGAAACATGACGGAGTATATAGTACTTACTTATAAATTTGTAATTTCCATAAGTATTCTGAATAGTAAAAGAATAGTACTCAGAAGTTGCAATGAGGAAATATTTTATTTGGCATGATTTTACAAAGAAAAACACAATTTTATGTAATTCTTGAACAAATCATGCAATCAAAACAAATGTTCTAGATTTTAACTGTTGACGATATATTTAGAAAATATGAGACACAAATACTTATCTCAAATAAAGGCATTATGAACACTTTACATTTACATAGATAGACCAAGTAGTGGTCTACCTCTTGATAGACAAACTTCAACTTATCCTTACTTTTATACTACAATTCTTGACTAACTTGCATTTCAGGGATCATCGCAAGCTACATTGATACTTCAATAGCATTATAAGCAAGATAACCACGGGGACTAATAAAGCATAAAAGTACACATGTTTGACAACTTTAGCGATTCCCTGAGTAAGCACTAGTTTAATAAGTTGTTTTTACCTTAGCAGCACGAGTAAGTCTGTCACCAGACTCTCCCACACAGATGTTCAAGCAGAGTTTCCTGATATGCAGATTTCGCATAACATTTTTGGAGTTATCCTTAGGAGGCTTCTTCTCCTTCTTGTCCTTTTTCAACGCGGGTGGTGGTACACGCTGCAAAACACATTTTTGTTTATTTTAGTTAACACTTTGCAACGTATCATAGTATTTATTTTAGTTGTAGTGCTCAAACACAATGTAGGTTATGCCGAACCAAACCAGATATGGTGGCGAAAAGCACAAAATATGTGATCAAGAATTTAGCTCATATATTGCACAACATTACATATTATAATAATCTAAAATAATGAGATCTCTTCCACTGATTATTTTGGATATAAAATATTATTTCATGAAATACACCCACCGCCATGATCACAACTTTTCAAAAAGAACTACAGATTGAACCAGCAAGTTATTTGTCAGTGTCATAACTGTCACATGTATGTCATTGTCTCCGTTTTAACTTTAGCCTGGGGTAGAGCTATTCTTTTTTATTCCATAACTATTCAATGACTAGCATTAAAGGCTCTTAACACACTCGGCGAAACAGGCGCGACAAAGGTGGTGCGCGTCAACGGTACGGTGAAGAGTAGCTTTTAAGGTTCATTGCATATAACTTTTTTTCTTAATATAATTGTTTGATTTTTGTATTTTTGTTCGAGTACAAAATTTTACGGAAATAATTATTGACCTAGCGAACGCGTAGCGCGAGCGAAGCGTCACCGTTTCACCTTAGGCAAAATTGCTTCTGTATGTTCGTTAGATTTTATTTATTTATTTATTGCACTATATTACACGATTTCCGGTGGTTCTCCTCTACAGGTTGTATTTCTCAACCGATTCTTGTGAAATATCGTGAGCAGAACCCTGATTCTGAACTTTTCAGTAACTTACCAAATAGATAAGACTGGATAACTTTCTCTTTATAAATATTTTTTATAGTACGATAACTAACCGAATCGTATATTAACTGAGTTAACGTATGGTTCTGAATCAGGGGGCAGGTTCGATTGATATTTAGTATTTCATTGCTGATAAAGTTTATAGAACTTTTTCAAAATGGGGTTTGAAATCGTAAAAGAAACATATTTCAGTCTTCAACTCACAAAGCCACTGGTATAAAGTTTCAACTTTATATTGTGTGTAGCCATTTTTTTGGTATAGACCTCGAGACAAAATATATCTATGAACATTTACTTTGCTCCAAAATCAAAATTATACAAGGCAACACCAGATTGCACGTTCGGGACCGGTGGTGTTAGTGATAACCAAGTGTGGTGGCGGCGCGCACCGTGACAGAATCCACCGCTGATAGCTTAGCGGATCCCGCCACGATCCTTTAATGCCGCGTTTGCTTCGTCACCGTGTACAAAGAGTTGAAATGCTGGATATTTTTTTTATTTTTTTTACACTTTCACACTCACAGTCCCACACTAAGTTCGAAGACTTGTGTCGTGGGTACCGGAAACATTCACATCACACACACAATCACAACCAGAACCAGAAACACAAATTTTCCTTGGGGAGAAAATTTGTGTTCCCGCCGGGAATCGAACCCGATACCCCTGCTTAGAAGGCGAACGCTCACCCAACTGAGCCAACGGGCAGTTCGAAAGAAGATGAAAGAAGAAAATCCGGTTAACTTGCAGTAAAGATTAGTATTAACCGATTCATTCACGGATTACAAGTTAATAATTTTCCGGAAGTGAGAAGCCGATATATATAAGTAATATAATATTTTTACAACTAAATTTTCAATGTTAATATTTCAACACGAGGAACGAGCGAATTGCGTACTTTCTAGTGTGACGCTAGCTCCGCCTTAACCGCAACTGCGTTTGCCACTCCGCATAGTGTGTTAACGCACTAATCAAACTTAAAGATTGACTATCGAAATATAAAGCCCCGAAGTCTCGATTCTAATATAGATCGTTGGCCATTGCTGAAAACATTTAAACTTGAATAAGATTATTTCCTCCGAATTTTGCTACGGCTCCACCTACCTAATTATTATTAGTTATTATTAGAAGATAGCAGGGTGATAGGTGGACAGTCAGACGATCTCTCCATCCGATTGTCCAATGTGTTAAAAATATATTTTCCAAAATTTTAAACGCAGTGATTACATAATCTTTGGTTCAATTATGCAGTCATGAACATAGAAAATAATTTTCTGTAGCATGAACACATCATGAACACGAGACGCGACGCGAAGGGTCCGACTGGTAGATGCTGAGTTCTAGTTCCATGGTATTGCGTTACAGCGACAATGCAAAAATACTCAATCGAGACAGACAAATAAAACTCCATTGAGTATGCAATAATCATATTTGCTGGGTACTAGGCATGTACTGGGGAACGTAGTCCGGGGCATTGGGCGAAAAGTTTAATACCTTACTCCTCACCCAATTCCAAATGATCAACCAAGTTTATAAGTTATTCATTTCATTAACCTTTGTTCATAATATGAGTTATTTTGTATGTTGCTGAAGCATGGCCGAAGCTTGAATATAGTATGTAAATAATTGTATTTCATTTATAAATTACCTCTGCAATATAATCTCTTTTTATTTGATAAGTATAATTAATTACATACTTTCTGTACAACAACAATTATATTATATTTTTTGGAAACATAAATAAGAACGATGACATTTAAATGTTATAATTAAGCTTTATTTATCAATTCAATATTGGTTACACATAATTAACAGTTTTTTTTTATTTCCAGGGCATAAATAATTATAGATGGCCATCTCGAGGTTACTGAAATAAAATAAGTATTAGAAGGTACCTACACAACTTTCTTTTTAAATATCAGTGGTACCTATCTACCAACAGTACAGATATACTTATCACATTTTTAAGGTTTTTGCGAATAAATAAAATAATCATGGAAAAAAACTATAAAAGCACTGTGCCCAAGAAATACAGAAGGTATTATTGCACAATCTGTGACATTTATACTAATTCTGATAACCAATTAAATCAGCATCTAGAAGGCATTGGACATCAACAAAAGAAATTGATTTGTCTCACGCCAAGCAGCAGCTGTTATGAAGAAAATAAATGTGACCCGCGCGTGTATATTCCTGCATTTCTTGTTGTTTTCACAACTATTTATATATTTTGTTATGTTATTGTAGAGTTTTTCAATTAATGTATGATTTGCATAAATGTGATGTTTAATACTATTTAACGACGCCTTAAATTTCGCGCCATAATTTTAATTGGCGGAGAAGTAGTCCCCAAGCGTTCACGGCTTCTATGCGCACGAACGAACGCGCAGAACAATGAGGTAGCAGCCATTTTATGTCGGTGTCTAAAGAAAAACATAATCCGAATGGCCAATCTTAACGAAATTGTGCAATTAGTGATATAATTTATGTGATTCCGTATACACAACTATTCTTAGGTGTTCCTTTGCATATGTGAGTAGAATATAGCCTTAAGTATGTATAAATATTGATAGAATAACTTATCGCGATAAAACTTATAAGATTTTGCATAAAAAAGGTGTAATAATAAATTTATATGTCATTCCCTCCATACATTACGAGAGGTCGTTGTGTTTCCAATAGGAAAACAGGCTCTTTATTTGAGAATTGCTGCTTATCTGAAGTAATAGTACTTGTAAGAGTATTTAAAAACACAGTGTAAATCGGCACTTTAACTAGTGTTCAGTGTAATAATGACATAACTTTCACCAAAATGATAAATACAAAGTAACAAAGCAATACTGTTTACATTTGAATTGTATTGGTCATTAAATTATTTGTCGGATGACAACCGGCGAAGCGCAGCCTCGGTCAGAAATTGGGGACAAAATTCAATAACGAATTGGCCATTTTATTGATGGCTGGGGGGAGGCTGGGTGGAGACAGTCGCTCGGTGAGCTTCCGCCATTTAATAATTTGTAATAGGTGTTATAACAACGTTTTGAGAAGTTTTCTTATTTATATTACCTTGTTAGCTCACATGAAGACTTTGAATTTGTGATTATGTTATGTTTTGTTTTGTGCCAATAAATAAAGACGCGTTTTTGTTTGCATTGTGTTCTGTGTTTATTTATGCTTGCCTAAAATGCTAGTAATTATATAGGTACTGGTACAGTATGCCTTAAGATAAATTTATAAAGAATTTAGTATCGCATTGATAGTACGACGTGACGGCGACGTATAGATATTTTTTACTTAACTTTTTTGGATACAAGTAAAAGATTTTAATTAGATTTTTGTCTGCTTTCTTACCAAACATAATATAAGGTTCTGCAGTTCTGCTTAGTATAGCAATTAATATATCATATAAAGATGTTTTAAACAAGATTATGATATTAATAGAATTTTATCGATTTTATGGATAAATATATTTCTAATATTGATTTAGTATATAGGACCTAGAAATACTTTATTACTTTAATATGTCTTACAAATGACATGAGTGTAAAAAAGTTAAAATTATTTTAATTTTTTTTTAACCTATATAGGTTTACTATAATGTGTCACAATATCACGCCATTTTTAGGCTCTTATAATTATTTGTCTTACATAAACGTAAGTTATGCAAGTGATATAGTGAATAATGCGTAATAATAATATTATATAAAAACGATATATAAAACGTCATATAAGAATAATATAAACTTATTAATACATTTATTTTTGAGATGAGTTAATAACTTACATTATTTTCTAATAGACTTAAGTAAGTTGTAAGTAGACGTAAGTACACTTACTTTTAAATGAATAGTATAAATCTCGACATGAGGGTTTTTGCTGTCAAAATAAATACAAGCCACTTTAATAATTAAATTTTCGTCAAATTAATTTGAGTAATACAAGTAATTTATGATTATTATAGTAAACAATTATCTACGAGTTTGTGTATATATAAAAATCAATTGAAGTTTGTAAGTCTCACAAAAACTCGATAACGGCTCGATAGATTTGGCTGATTGTTTTTTTGTTGTATTTGTAATTGTTAGAGCAAGGGTTGTATGTAACTTGTTTTTTTAATTCGGACATTGCGCCCCGGCGAGGTTAAGTTTAGTAACTGGCTAAATTAAGTCTCTAACGATAATCCCATCCCATCCCAGTGCTATATAAATGCGTAAGTAAGGAGATTTGTTTCTCAGTTTGTGAATTTAACTAATATGGCTAAAATTAGGAACGTAGGTAGATTGAATCTGAAATAATACATAGTGTATATTTTAACTGGATTAATGAGAGCCACAACGCGGTGCACTATACATCTACTCAGTATTAAATACGTAGATAAGGAACGATTGTTTGCCAAGGCACGCATTTCTATTATTAGTATCTATTTTAATTTGGATTAATTGGTATTTAGGAGGAGATTAATTAATATATTTGTTTGAATCTATTAAATTTTTTTCATTATTTTGGCTAGTTATTGATTTTTTTTAATGATTTTGTGAGTGATGTCCACTGGAAGTTAATACTTCCTAGCAGTCTTTAAACTTAGAGTTGCGCTGTGAGTGTTAAAGCGCTCGTTAAGTACAAAATAAAAAAAAACATAAAAAAACGTTTCTTTTAAGTACAAAATAAAAAAAACATACAAAAAAGTGTTCTTTTTTCTATACTTATGAGTATGAGTGAAAATGTATTTTACTTTAGTTCATATTCGCTTGTAAAACATTGATTTTAATGTAAATAATTGTCAATTCCACTTTTACTAATATTAACTCCTTCTAAATATATACATTTAGAACTTTTACCATTTATTTATTTAGAACAATGGTCAATTAAATTATTTTTAAATGGTTGAATTTCACTTCTTACTTACTTTTACTTTTTTTCTCTTATTTGTATGTTTTCGAAATACTTATAACCAGTGGCTTGAACACGTTTTTAGGGAAAACGCGGCAAATTGAACATGAACTCGACAATCTATGAAAGACCTCTCCGAGCGCGCGCCCGTCGGCAGAAATTCGAGTGTTAGGACCACTTAGAATGGTTTGTTTGCTAAACAAATGACCATTATGAGCTCGTAAAAGATTACCGCTTCATCTCAAGTGTTTATTTTAAGTGTGTTACAAAGTAATTGATTGAATTAAACACGTTAGAAGTTTGTCACAGGGAAAAATGAGGTGTTCTTCAGATATCTTTATTTTTTGTCGTAAATAGCGATCGATAACATATATTTTTTTTGTTGTTAAAATGATGCATGTTAACTATGCTTTTAATTGCATATTAATTTATGTCATTGTGCAAATGATTAATTACCTTAAAAAATTAAGGAACGATTGAGTAAATTTCCCGCGCGGCGCATTAATTTGTCAAAACGCGCGCTGTAAATATGCGTTCATTGTAATTCATTTAAAACATGCAGGTGATAAACAAAAGTATTGCTATAATAAGCCGTTCCTTACCTTCACAATTTTATAAAAAAATAAACACCTTTCTCAGAAAAACTTGTTGAAATATCGGAAACTCTGATCGGAAAGAAAAAAAAACGCCTCGTTACCATAGTCACTTTTGAGTGACAATTGTTATTTGCCTTTTGACTTTCTCAGTAAATAAACAAAATGAACATAGAGAAAAGATCCTCTTGTTGTCAGAAAAGTGCGCCAAATAATAACACTGTCATAATATTTACACAAAACAAATGGCTGAATTAGCGCGCGAAAGCATCGTCGCCCCGCGTCGGGCGAGTCCATTATTTATATAAAAGACAAAACCATCATTCTACATATTCCACAAATAACGAAATTGTTTAAATTACATAAATGCTAAAACAATGTTTTTTCCAATGTATAAAATACATATCATAACATAGAAATTGGCGATTACCCCTTGAACACGAGCCAGCAGTGCACCGAGAGCCTGGGCGAGTCCATTTTGGCGGCAGCAAAGGATTCTGCCGCGCCGGCATAATACGGTGATTACGCGTAAACGCAAATAATTAAGTATATCAATATGCACATAAATCTAATGATTAATAACTACCACGTCGTATTTCAGTAGCAGTTAGAGCTAATATAAAAAAATACGATAGTTATTACTTGACAAAAAATCATAACTCACGCAATTTTCGTCAATGTTGTTACTCGAAGAAGATATTTATTACTTTACATGCGTTTTTCATAAAAACCCATTACGTAAATAGATACAGCTTAAAACAAGGAATAAATATTAGTATAACACTCAATAAAATAACTTCTTACGGCAATTTTGTTTTTTTTTTTTAAAACACTTAACTTTCCTTGCACTCAAACGACTTTCTCATTTTCATTGTTTGAAAATGTGTAATAGTTTCATTTTACTTTGCCATTTTAGCGATGGAAAATATTGCTACATTATTAATCTTAATTTCCCCATAACTTAAAGGAGTGCACACACGACCAAACTTAAATTATAACGAAAAATCAGAGATACGGACCGACCACACCGTTTTGGTTCCAATTGGAACCATGTTCAATTGGGCTTGGCAGAAATCGGTGCCTCTCGGCACCGCGTTCAGTTGAGTCGATAACATACAAATGAACGTAAAAATAGGAAATTGTGTTATCGATCTTAAAATAGGTGATTTAATTAGTTTTAATTAAAAAAAACGTAATTATAAAGTTATTATTGAATACGCTGCGCCCCACGGTTCTACCCACGTAAGTCCCGTCAATTTCGGGATAAATAGCCTATGTGTTAATCCAGGGTGTCAGCTACATTAATACCAAATTTCAAAATCATAATTGGTCCCGTTTGAGCATGAAGAAATAACAAACATTCAAACACACTCACAAATTTTCGCCTATATAATATTAGTGTGAGTGCACTCACACTAATATTATAAAGTCCGCAGGGCACGGCTATTAGTATATAAGTCGTAAATACTATATGTATACTAAGCTTACATATTTACTATACTAATATATTTACGACACAAAGCTAAAGCTAATTAAAATAAAATCTTATTTAAACTCAAGGAGACACTAAATTTCATAAATTTTCACGAAATTTCATAAATAATTTGATTGTAAATTTGCTATTACCATGTTTTTGTTGGATACCCGTAAGGGGTAAACTGTATTCGTCTAATGCATTTCCATCTTGCAATGTTATCATGACAGTTTCCCAATAAATAAATATTCTTTTCTATTCTACACCTAAAATAGAATAAAGTCTGGAAAAACTATATAAAAGTCATGCTACATAATAGGACAATGAGATTGACTTTTTATAAATTCTTCCTCTTAAATGCGGCATTAACTTAAATATGTAATATTCAATTAAAACATACTTGGGTCAAATATAATTTTTTAAATATTTATAGCTAAAGAATTACAGTCATAAAATTATTTATCATTTTTATTTAGAAATTTTGATGAATAAATTGCATGGGATAATCAAAATAGTTGAAAATAGCAAAACGCGGGGTGCATTTTTTGATGTCAATAATGATTGGTCAACTTTCCTTTACGACAGCTATGATTGGGTCGTGGATGTCAAAGAAAGAATATCATACCGACGTTTAAAATAGTCCGAATCTGCTCGCATTTTATATATATTTTGATATGAAATGTAATGTTTTGATGAATGTTTTTTTTACCGGCAATGTACTAATGTAAAGAGATATGAATATAGTAAGAGATATGAATATTCGCTATCGAATTGAATTAGGTAACACTAATCAGATGCCGTTTTATCACTTACCATAAAATTACTGATACCTAAGTAGTTAATCTCAAGCTGAGACCTCGTTGCTTGATTTTCATTAGGACCACGTACTATTTTTAAAAAATTTCCCTGCAGGAGGTGGAAGTTGAAAATGGGGGAGCATCGAAGGAGCCATTAGTTTCCCAGCACACTGGGGCGTAGGCGTCGGGGGTATGGCACGGGGCGTGGGGGTCCCCGTGCCACCCCCCGGCGACCTACTCGCCACTATATCCATGTTTGAACAGCAAATCAAAGCTGAGCCGATGAGGTAAGTAACTTGCAATTGCAATCATGGATTATTTATAAGTAATCAAAATAGAGTTTTAATTAATTTTTTTATCGCATGGTTATACGTCAGATTATTAATCCACAGTGTGTACACAAAAGTATAAACGAAACAAACAAAAGTACCTAGCCTGCCAACAATACATGCATATGAACTCCAGCAAAACAGACTTGACATCGCAAGTTATTAATGAGCACGAACGACTATTCTCTAAACCTAAAATTTTCAAAAAAAATATTTATATTTTCAAACTTACTTTTGGAGAAGCATGGAACTAATAAGTTGGTACATATTATAGGTTCCTTATGAGTGAATGACAAAATTATTATCCATAATTTAATAATTATGTAGCAATTACACACATAGCTTAGCAGAAGACACAATTGCGGTGAACGCGGAGCTAAGACATTTCGCTTTATAGGCGGAAAAATACCTTCGCAGCCAAACCGTGGCTATGGCTAAACACGGTATTTTTTGTAGTGAAATACATTGCGGTTTGCGTGGCATTGACATGTTGATTACTGGTTTTCAAAATAGTTAAAAAGTCAAAATTCAGCTCAAATTATCAAAACATTTTTCCCGCTGTTTCGAAAGATTTTGGCTTATTGTTCTGGAAAATGTGGTGATATTTTCACCAGAAAATTCCAAACTAGTTTTTATTAATAATTATGAACATAATATTCCCATTTCAAAATACGCTGATGTGATTTGGAAAAGTTTTTGGAACGTTAGTTTAAACATTCTTTTACGGTCTTGGTAGTTAGTGAGTACAATAAAGAAATTTGAATACAATTTCATATCATACTCGTAACGGCTGGAGAGCATACAACAACGCTTTCTCTATCTTATTCCTTACAAAGATCTCCAAACAATAAATATCGATACAACCGCAGAATGCTCCATTATCGCATTAAAAAGGTCCAAGTAGACAAGATTGCAATTTTCAACGATTTGCGCAGAATTATTAACAGAAATATAGATTGCATTCAAATACTAAACAGCCTAAACATCATCTATATAGGTACCCAGGTTAAAGGTGTATACCTACATAATCTAAAACACTCCAATACTTATCTTGGTCTAAACTCTAACGCACCAGTGTCGAAGCTCAACAAACTCACGGCCCCACACTAAGTTTATAGATTTATATTGTGGGTGCCGGAAACATTCACATCACGCACACATTACTCCCAGAACCAGAAGCACAAATATCCCTTGGGCAGGAATTTTTCTCCTGCCGGGAATCGAACCTAGGATCCACGGCATCCTGAGGGCGGAGACCTGTCCACTTTGCCAACTGAGTCGTCTTCACAGACACTATAATTAACAGATTCTATAATGTATTTGTGGGTAATAATAGTCATTTATTAAGTAGATCAGTAGAACTCTATGCCAAGTGTGTTGATTGAAAGAATATAATATACTTAATAAAAAAAGCATACATACCACTGATTTTAAAAAGTGTAGTCCTTTTAAATAAATCAAGTAGATTTGCTGATATGTTCATGATTCAAACAAACGATTGTTAAAAAGAAGTGTTTTGATGTTACAGTTTCTACTCATCACACACACATGTACACCCCGGGCCAACTATAGTGCGGTCAGAGTCTCACCCTATCATCAACATGAACTCTCACCACCTGCCCCACCCCCACCAGGAGGACTCTAAAGATAGTTTGATAATACAACAACAAGTACAACACCAGGATCTCATGGAGCAACACCAGCAACAAGAGTTGCAGCAACAACAAGATGATGAGGTAAATAATAGCATATAAAAAGGTTTATAGTAAAAAGATAAAAAAAAGAGTACTTGATGACATTAGAAATTGCATGATTACCATTTTAATTTGAGTGAGTTTCACTTGCATACGGACTGGAAATTCTATTTAGGTATACTGGGTACCCAAGATACAGGCCATGCCTAGTTCGGGGCCCAATGGAACGATGTATTTCTCATTTGTTAAATAAATATCATTAATTAATTCATTCATTCATAAGTCCATCCTGCATTAGGTTCTTTTTTGCATATCTAGTTTGACACATTTAATGCCTGAATAATATAATCCCAATACAATCCATTTGGACTGGAGTATTAACAAGAATATCTTAATAGATTCTGCTAAGAATCCAATTCCATACAAATACATTAATCCAGGCAGGGGGAAATGCACAATACACCTCAAGCGGGACATCAGTGCAGGCCTTAACGCCCCTTATTGAATAAGAATAATAAATACATTAATTACATCTGATATTTAAAAATCTCATGTGATGGTGTTTGTAGTCGAACTACTCTAAAAGGGCTCAAGAAGTTTTTATGTTTTTTTTTTAATATTACGCAGGTGTGATAAAAGTTCGTAAAATATTTTTACAGTCCAGCCCCAGTTTTTAATTGTGATTTTAGTATTTGTGTATGAACAATATCCAAAATAGTTTTTAGTATGGTATTAAAGTGCTAGGCGACTAGAAACGTAAAAGAGGTAAAACAGTTTTTCTAAACATGGCATTTCAACACATGCCGGGTACAGCCAGTAACATAAATATATAAACATAAACTCATAGTTCAATAAGTTCCATGACTTGTGTTGTGGGTGCTGGAAATAATATTCACATCATACACACAATTATACCATTTGAACCAGAAACACAAATTTCTCTTGGGATAAAAACTTGTGTTTCTATTGGGAATCGAATGTGATACACGCTGCTTATCAAGTGTATAAACCAACAAGCCAACGTGCAGTTTAATTCTATTTTAAGAACATTTTTATGTGCAAGTACTTGCAGAATACTAGCCTCTTGTTGTTATAGTAACTGTGTTGCAGAAGGCAGTGTCTTTCCCATAATTTTTTTTTTTTTTTTTTAAACAAACGCATTCACACTCACAGCCCCACACTAAGTTCAAAGACTTGTATCGTGGGTGCCGGAAACATTCACATCACACACACACACACACATTACACCCAGAACCAGAAGCACAAATATCCCTTGGGAAGGAATTTCTGCTCCTGCCGGGAATTGAACCCAGGACCCACGGCGCAGAGGGCGGACACCTGTCCACTGCGCCAACTGGGTCGTCAATAATATCAAATAAGGTTGCTTCAAAATTGTAACATTAGGTGCTAAAGATGAGAAGCGTTTTTTACTTAACAAAGCATTGAAGCAGTAACATAATATACTTACCATAGTCAGGTCAAATGGACCACTTGTTGTTGGTAAACAACATTCAGTAATAAACCACAACCTCATTCATAGTCTTGGAGGCTTAGTGTGTAATGACATCATGCAATGGAGAAAGAATACTACTGGTATTGTTATTGTAATTTGTATGAATAACAGAGTTTATTTATAGAGTAGTAATTTTAGAAAAAAAATACAGCATTTATTGTATATATCTTTACATCGATTGCCGTGTATTAGTCTCGCTAATAACCAAAAATGGCTCAACAGATTTGTTTGATTTCATTTGACTTTGTTATGTTCATAATTGACTGAACAGGAACGTAAGGAAGGGGAACATAATTTTTTTTGGAACATCTACCTGCATATTGCTCCTCAATTGCACTCTTGCTAAGCCAAGGCGATTCACCAGTAAATAATAAATAAAACAGTAAAAACGTTTCCACCCTCACACTAGAGACTTGTGGCGTGGATGCTGGACACATTTATCTATTACTTACATGATCATACTCAGAACAAGAAACATTAATGGCTCCTGACTATCAAATCCAGGATGCATGGGGCAGAGAGAGAGGTTAGAGACTTGCCCACCGTGTGAACTGGGTTGTCAACCGCACCGCAGCTAAACGAGCATCTTACATGCCCGAAGCAAGTCAAAAAATTCTCCATTATAGTAACTAAACAAATATAAATAATCCTATTTAAAGTATGAGTATTTCATAAAAATACGGCCCATTTTGCCAGCGTGTGTGATGTTCAAGTTTCTTTTACCTAAATCAAGGTTTATTTTAAATTTCAGCTCAGCTTTAAAGGAATGGATGATGAAGGTGTTGACATGGATATGGACGGGCGGCAGTGTTCACAGGTAGATAACACCTGTTATTTACACAAAAACAGCCATAACTTGCTACAAAAGTAAAATAGGCCTGGGAAACACTATTAGAGGTCTTACTAAATTAAATTGGATGTCAAGGGAGCTTACTGTTTCTTTTGAAGTTTTCAAAGTTTGGACCATGGTACATAGTGGACCATGGTCTAATGTAGCCCTTCATTCCTTGTCTTGTCAGGTATATTTCAGATAGTTTTAAGTCTAAGGCGTAAAGTGCTACTGGCGTTGTCATGCATATTACGAGGCACGGCGCGACGATGCCGTTCTTTGCAGGACAGTGTAGTTTAAATAACAACTAATTATAGATTGTATTTAATACATCCCCTTTATTATTACGGATAATTAAACCGACTTCATTGCTTATATTTCAGTTTTGGCTTGACCGATTTCGATAAAATTTATATGGGACCATCACTGAAGTGATACTCTACCAAACAAAGAAAAACATCAAAATCGATTCATAATTGGCGGAGATATCGCGTAACAAACCTACATACAAAAAAAAAACATACAGTCGAATTGAGAACCTCCTTTTTTGAAGTCGGTTAAAAATATAGCATTCGGAAGAAAGTCGTAGAACTAAATAAGCTAAGGGTTAGAACAAGAATCAGGGTCTTTGAACATTCCGGTATTTTACAAATTTCCCTGTATACAATCTGTAACAGACCGTATGTACTTACAGTCATGTAGTCAATAAATGCTTATAGTATAGTTAATTGGCGTGTTCTATAGCCTGTTTAGGCTTGATGGATCTAGATAAATGAGATCTCATTGGATTTGTCTTATCTCGTGAATGACATAAAATAAATAGAAAATCAAGAAATTCATGTGGCAGCTATAAGTACAGTATTTAGATACAGCAATATTTACATATAAGACTACTAGGTATACTTCATAAGCACAAAAACTATAACCGACTTACT
Organism: Lomographa bimaculata; assembly: GCA_948107665.1. Lineage (NCBI taxonomy): Eukaryota > Metazoa > Arthropoda > Insecta > Lepidoptera > Geometridae > Lomographa > Lomographa bimaculata. Next base: position 10,070,157 of record OX403600.1, read on the forward strand.
CACTCACGTCAAAAGGAAAACAATGTTAAAACTATATTGAAATTGGGAAATAAAGGGAGCGGCAATGATAACATACAGTAGAATCGAGAACCTCCTTTTTTAATAAAAAAGTACATATTGATATTTAAAAAAGTCTAAATTAGCCCATGGTATTTCCATGGTTGTAAACTTATTATCTAATAAGATTAAATTTGGTACAAGCAAAGTTTTTCTATCTACAAAACATAAGCACTATTTATGAGATAAATCAAATGAGAGAGATCCAGCAAAGCAAAGTAAAAAAAAACGCTTTCACACTCTCACAATAACTTCTGTCGTGGGTGGCGGAAACATTCACATCACGCACAAAATCTCAACCAGAACTAGGAACACACATTTTCCTTAGGGAAAAATCCCGCCGGGAATCGAACCCGATACCCCTGCTTAGAAGGCGAACGCGCAGCCAACGGCAGCCAAGCCTAAGCCAGTTCATTGCTAGCATATTGGGCATCTTTGTTCCTGGAACAGTCAGAGCCGGTCTGTTATACTAATTTGTAAAAATTAAATTTTTTTTTTGCTGAATAGGCACCATTTGACCACGATTCACGTGATGGAAAGTGACGATGCGGCCGTAGATGCTCTAGACTTGAAGACTCCCAGATTATAGTAGATTATACTATTTGTTATGGCAATAAAGACTGTTAATAATTGCTAAAAAAAAACAATAAATTTATTCCTTTTTTACACTAAATTTTACATTAGAAATAAATTAAATTTGAACATCGTTATCTAGACTAGATTCACTTACTCCGCTGTCTCTTCCCTTAATATTTTTCTTCCTGCTCCATAAAGATTGAATTTATTTTTAGGGTATGGGGGTGGACATGGGATCAGTTACTAAAATGGAAGTACCAAATGGCGGACCAAACACTCCGCGTTCAAAGCCCCAAGCCTGTAAGGTAAGAATCACAAACTTGAATAATTCCTCAACATTTTTCTTTAACACATATCTAATCTGTACTTAATATATTTATCGTTAGTATATTTGCTTGTGTAACTTTCCTCTTGACTTAGTTGTCGACTATTACATATTGATTGCTCTTGATCTTCGTGTGAGTGTATGTTACATTCTATAAACTTTAATATTTGCTTTGGTCGACAATCAACGTATGAGTGATAATTCATAATTTCTAATAGACATCTGTAAAAGGTTAGTATCAAAACTAAGCAAGTCTATATTATCATCTCAGTAAAGACAAAATGATTTTGTTGACAACCGCTTCTTGATAATTAGACAATTTTTAATGGGTTATTTTTTTATGTAAGTAGATACGCAAAATTTACGTAACATCATATTTACAGGTTTGCGGCAAAGTCCTTTCGTCCGCTTCATCATATTACGTCCACATGAAGCTTCATTCGGGAAACAAGCCTTTCCAATGCACAGTTAGTACATTCATGCATAGAATTTATTAAAAACAATTGTAAGCCTAGTATGAGATTTGCTCTATTTCGATGTTCAGTTATTGATCTGAACTATTCTTTAACAATGAAAAGGAATCACTGTATACCGTTACATTTTAATATACGGGATGCCCCAAAGGGCACTAACAAAGGGAGTAAAACGAACCATATTTATCATCAGGTAACAATATATTTATTTTTTATCAGGTGAGTTAGTGGTCAAATGCTTGCCATCGAACATAGAAGAAAAAAAAATCCTGAAAATTACGATTTTTTTTTTAAAGTTATATCTATGAGCTTTTATTTTTACGGTTATGAGTCATTTTAACAGTTCATAAATCCATTTATTTACCAGTTACTCACTTAAAGGTTTTTTTTTATAGTGTATAATATTTAATAAAATCTAAATGAGAATTCCCGATTTGTATGAAAGGGCCCACCAGTGAGCAGTGATGATTATGGCAAGTAAATTTTTCAAAATTATATTTCGTTTGTCTCACTTTATACTTATATAAAATAGGCATTCTCTTTTTAATCTAGTTATTACATATTTAACAAGTTTTACTCCTTACCGTTTGTGTTAATTATGGGCAACCTGTATAAGGCCGTACCACTACCAAAGAAACATAGTTGAACAGTTGATTGGTTTTACACACATCTAATTGTCCCGCTTTTGTAGTGAAACAATCGAAAATAAACAGTGATGAAGTGAATAGCTTTAAATGGGTATATATAGTTTACTAGTTATTTGACATATATGTCCATTTGTAAGAATACTTTCTTAAGTATTCTTTTTATAGCAAGACTCCTGCTAGGCATATAATTTACGCAACATAAAAGTAGTTCAATATATTTAAACATTCGCAAATTCATTACTTAGCTAATAACTACTAAGTAACTATCATGATGTCATTTTTTTGTAGGCAAAACATAGACCACTATCTCACCTAATGGTAAGCGACGATGAAGCGATGATTATGATGATGTAGGTACCAACCATCACAGTTAGGCCAACATAACTGTGTCGAAAAAGCGTCTTGAACCATTCAGTCTATATTAGTCCAATGTCTGAAATAGGCCTGTTCCTTAGTGTTCCACGAAGCCCGATCTTTTAGATAAGGTCTTCTTTTCCAACCGCTGCATGCCGGCCACATTACTTACCTCGTCACTCATCGAAAGGGTATCGTCGGATTTGAGAAGCCTGTTTCGACTTTCCATCTTTCGTAACACATGTCACGCTGGTCGTATTGATCTACTGGCCTATAGTGTTAATATAATGTAATTAGCTTATATATCAGCCTTCGTCCGACAAATATATTTAAGATGCATTATTGTCTAAGGTCGGGCGACACTAACGATTTCAAATAACATTTTCAATTTAACAATCTAGATTATACTACTCAGATGATAAAAGCTATTTTCGTATGCGCAGGTTTGCGACGCAGCTTTCTGCCGCAAGCCGTATTTGGAAGTACACATGCGTACACATACGGGCGAACGGCCTTTTCAATGCGATCTGTGCCTAAAGCGTTTCACACAGAAATCCAGCCTTAACACGCACAAACGAGTGCACACAGGTAAGTCCACTTTAGTCATCTAGGGGCTCCCTAAGAGTTAGGGGTCCTCGTTGTTGTATCGAATTATTTGACACAACAATTTCCAAGCACCAATATGTAGCCAGAAATGTTTGTTCTTTCGGGACAGCTATAATTTCGTAAATGTATCTTATTACTTGATTATGTATAGCTAATTCAGTTGTTATATTTACTTAAATATATAGATTTTACCTATCAAAATTAATAAAATAAAATATATGTATATAAACAAAATATATAAAGTTTATGGAGTTTATTAGAACAAAGATTTTTGACTATGATATTAATAACAATGAATAGTGCTCCCTTTTTTAAATTATGATGATTTATTTACTATTGGTGCAGTAAATCAAAACTTATGTCACAGTTGAGAATGTAATTTCCATATAATAATAACCAGTGTAAATTATAACACATACATTTAAAATAAATGAACCCCGCATTTTTGTAGCATTAGGTTGGAGGCACATAGGAGACATCATAATTATCATAATATGGAAGTTACATTTGCCTAACCACCACGGTTTTTATAATAGGTTTCCCTTACCATGAGGGGATTATTAAAAGACCATAATTTTAATTGGATTTGTTATAATTTTTATCAAGTCGACCTCCTCCTGTTTCCGCAAAACCAAAATTTAAAGTGTTTTAATTTTTGTTTTATTATTTATTTTTCAAAATTGGCTGTAATTATTTTACGCTTTGTCCTATTTGACGCCCTGATATTTAAACTATTTTATGTTATTATTCTTTTCTTCCATATTATGAGTAGCGCAGTAGCTTATTTTTCATTATTTAAACACAATATTCTTCGGTATACTGACATACTCGGACATATTGGCTGAAGTTTTAGTTTGCATTCAGTTTATATTTCATTTTCTTTTATCTTCAGAAAACCTTTAAAAAAGTACTTACTCATCTTCTATTTTGGTATTTTCCTCGTAGTGGAATTTTTGTTATTCTACCCACTTACTTTGTATCGGATAGGGTTGTCTCGAAAACCTCTGTGCTTATCTGTTTATCCTATAAGCACGCACTTCTTTTCGAAGCTTCATAAACACCTATATAATCGGTAGATCACTCTATATCTAACTATCCTAATGTATTACACGACATTTAAAGTAACTGGTGCGAGCCAGTCCGCCGAAACAGACATACGCTTAACATAACACGAATGTGAATAGTTTTTGAGTTGTGTGCAACACTCGTAATAGCACGTAAAGATCAGGGCGTGAGGAAGGCTTCTCTGTGAGGCAAACAGGGGGAGGTGGAGGACTCACAACGGAGGCGTGACCGGCGCGGCGTCTGTCGGGCTCGGTTGTGCGTCCTCGACGGCAGTCGGAGTGTTGTTGGAATGGCCTGGGTTCTAGATGAGCACATGCGCGCGTTGTTGGCGAAGGACCGGCCCTACAAATGCGAGCTCTGTCAGATGCGGTTCACGCAGAGTTCCAGCCTCAACCGACACAAGAAAATACACACGGGTGGGTTGTCATGCTTAGCGCCCCGCCCGCCATGTCCCGTTCCGGCCGCGGCCGCCCCCGTAGCATCTGATCTCTTACTGACTTGTACGATTTGGTTCAGAGGAACACAGACGCGCGCTGCTGGCAAAGGAACGGCCCTACCAGTGCGGTATCTGCTATATGCGATTCACCCAGAAATCGAGCTTGGGCCGGCACGGAAAAATACACACCGGTGGGTCCCTTTATCATACTGCCGATGCGTGACGTTTCCTCTCGAGGCAGAACGGTACATTTTTGTTGTAGTAGTAGCTACCTCCCCCTGATTGTGAATGAATGGTATATACTAGGATGTTGTTTATTGAATATGATGTTTGAGAGGGTGCCGTTGCTATATCGATACTCGTATACCTTATAGAGGAGCACAGACGAGCCCTGTTAGAGAAAGTGCGGCCGTACCAGTGCCACATCTGTTTTATGCGCTTCACTCAGAAGTCCAGCCTGGGACGTCATGGGAAAATACACACTGGTAGGCATTCTCCCCTAAACTCCTTTGTAGATATAACTTCTTTTGTTTTATTTGGTTAGCTCACGTTAGTAGGCACTGCGCAGGCAGACGGCCGACGATGCTGTAGCTGGTTTTGTTGGTATTTCTAGAGGAGCACATCCAATCGCTGATCAACAAAGTGCGCCCCTATCAATGCGAGATCTGTGACAAGCGGTTCACTCAGAAGTCCAGCCTTGGCACTCATAAACGTATACACACCGGTGGGTCCCTTGACATTTCCTTTTTATTTCGTTCGGTCTCTAAGCCACAACCCGATAATCGCTTCTCAAGCTTATAATACAATTTTTGCTCTTGTGGCTTCGACACCTATGTTTTGTGAATAGTTTTAAGGGCTCCCGTTAACCTATCCTCACACCCGTTTTTGAACTCCAAATGCATTTATATCAATAGTGTAATTAATTAATTATAGTTAGCGCCGTAACAATTTATTTTTGATTTTATATATGACGTGCATACATATCCTAGGTAACACACGCTCAAAAACTATTCACAAACAGTTATAATAAAGCATGTGGACGTTTTGTGAGGATGTTTGTTGAGTTCAACATAGGATGAGTATATTGATGGACAAATAACGGCGCGCACTGTATTCCCCGATGCAGCCGCAGTCGCCCCGTGCTAGCGCGGCGCGTGTGGAACTTATTTGTCCATCGTGGTTTTGTTTTGTTTCTCTGTCCCCCCGTGTCCGTGCCGGCGCAGGGGAGCGGCCGTTCCAGTGCACCGTCTGCCTCAAGTCCTTCACGCAGAAGTGCGCGCTCAATTTGCACGAAAAGATACATACGGGTTAGTAACCCACTTTATTTTATCTGCAGTACCTCTCGATACGATAGCCACCACTGAGACTCGTCACGCATCTCATCTATAGCGTCATGCTTCCTCCCTATTTTTCCGTTGCCCGCCTGACCCGTCTCGCTCCCGACGTAGATAGCTTCCATCTCGTTGCTTCCGACTAACATATCGATTTCTTTAACTCACGCAGCCGCGCGCTTTCGACACTTCTGCATCACGGTTAATTTGTCGCCATCACTTTACTAACCGCGGCGGTCGCTAGCTCTATATCACATCCCCATTCTGCATACCTCCGACTACTCGGTGATTTTAGCATTGTATCATTATTTTATCATGTTCATGACTATTAATTGTTTCACAAAAGCGGTAATGCAATCGCCGCAATGACGCATATATTGGCGCCTCGGTACCATACTCGGTATCGATCAAAATTGGGGTCAAAATTGGGGCGCGAACCGGTCGCCGCTGGAATGCGAGGGTCGCGATCAGATTCGGCCGGGGCGGTTGGCCACAGGCCTCGTTGCCTTGCGTCGGCGACGTGCGTTACTCGCTTTTGTGTGTGCACTGGGCGCAGTGCAAGGGCGGCCGTTCGCGTGCGGGCAATGCCCGGCGGCCTTCGCCCGCCGCCCCTACCTGGACATTCACATGCGCACGCACACAGGCGAGCGGCCCTATCAGTGCGACGCGTGTCTCAAGCGCTTCACGCAGAAGTCCAGCCTCAATATTCATAAGAGGACACACACAGGTGGGTGACAGGGGCGGGCCGGCCGCCCCGCGCTCCGAGCCGCTCCGCTCCGCCCCGGCCGAGCGGCGCGGCGCCTCCCGCCTCCCGAGCGGAGCGCTCGGAGCGAGCGGCGAGCGGCGACCGGTCCGCGCCGCCTCCTTAGCGAGGGCGTCTAGCGTCCGCGTCGCTCGCCGCCGCTATAATGTACTCTGTGTTGGGCACCAGTCCAGGGCAGACCGTTCCAGTGCCTGTCGTGCCCGGCCGCCTTCACCTGCAAGCAATACCTGGAGATTCACACGCGCACCCACACCGGCGAGCGACCGTATCAGTGCGACATCTGCCTGAAGCGCTTCACGCAGAAATCCAGTCTCAACATCCACAAGCGGACGCACTCAGGTACGTAGGCAGCCGATCGTGCGGCGGCGACGGGCGGCGGCGGGCGGCGAGCGGCGGCCCCGCGCCCGTACTGACGCGCGCCTCTGTTTGCAGTGCAAGGCCGCCCCTTCCAGTGCCTGGCCTGCCCCGCCGCCTTCACCTGCAAGCAGTACCTGGAGATCCACAACCGCACGCACACCGGGGAGCGGCCCTACCAGTGCGACGTCTGTCTCAAGAGATTCGCGCAAAAGTCTACACTCAACATACACAAACGAACGCACACAGGTACGTCTCGTTCCCCGAGCCCCCCCGTTGTTTCGATACATTTGTTTATTAATTATGCTATTTGAGTTTGAAGTTGTCGGTGCCACATATTCGGACGTAAGTCGTGACGTGAGTAATCGCGCGGTAGTGCCTCGCTAGTGACCACATACTGACGTGTGATGTTGGGTGGCAGTGCAAGGGCGGCCGTACCAATGCATGGAGTGTCCGGCGGCGTTCACTTGCAAGCCGTACCTGGAGATACACATGCGCACGCACACAGGCGAACGCCCCTTCGAGTGCGAAGTCTGTTACAAACGGTTCACGCAGAAATCCACGCTCAACATACACAAGCGAATACACACCGGTATGAGAACCAAATACACACTTGCTCAAATAATAGTCTCTCAAATGACGACCACGATCGAACTATGGACGAACGACGAATAGCTGTTTAAATTAGACGAAACGTTATACTACAAGATACATAATTGCTTCATATTTTTCGACTAATGTTATTCGTCGGTCTGCCGAGTAAAGATTTCGTGTTTTTCGTAGCTTGAGTAGTCACCGTTGAGAAGATTGCAAAGTTAAGAAGACGGCAAATTGCTATAACAGGTATTAATTTAATTAAGTTTTAAACCTGAATGATGTGGCACCGACAACTGAAGACTAGTCATTCCTCATCCGCTACATCATCTCCTAAGTTTCAGTATTGTATTAGTTGTTATAATTTATTGGCTTAAATTCATTAATTTCAGAACGCATCATACTGTCTAATCGCATCTTGCCGTCTTTCTAACATCATTCTGCTTACATTACTTGCTTTTACCTGTCATTATTTTAATGGTGCTTCTTCATTTGATCATAATGTGTAATTATCATTATAATACGAAGAAATTAAAAATATTCTTTAATTTTTCAGGGGAACGTCCTTATGCTTGTGATATCTGTCAGAAACGTTTCGCCGTGAAGAGCTATGTTACAGCTCACAGGTAAGAAGTTATTATTTAGTTATAGCACCATTTTAAATTATTACTTCTCATATCTAACAAGTCACCGTCAAATTGGAGTAACGTAACAAGTACCCAATTTTACTAATTCCAATAACGTATTAGCGCATAAATTAATTTGGTCCTTCGAGCGGGATAAAACCAAAGCAGAAAGACTTATAAAGAATATTTGGCATTTATGTCTCTCCTATTTAAAAACAACAACAGCTAGTCGAGTCTAAATTGCGGAGTCTCAGTCACCGACGTAAGGTCGCTAGTCTATCGGTATTCTATCGTCTACATTTTGGAGAGTGTGCGCAGGAATTACATGAGTTAATTCCACCATGCCCGTTTTACCATCTAACAACAAGACAAACTGTCAAACGTCATCCATTTATGGTTGACATACCTCCAGTTCGCTCGAAGCGTTTCGCTTCTACGTACATCATCCGTACGGCGAAGGAGTGGAACTCATTACCTGTGTCCTTGTTTCCCGAGGGGTATAATTTGGGAGTCTTCAAGTCAAGAGTGAACAGGTATCTTCTAGATAAACATGTCACATCTTCGGCCGCATCATCACTTTCCATCAGGTGAGATAGTGGTCAAATGTTTATCTATAAATCATAAAAAAAAAAAAAAAAAAAAACAACTAGCAGTAATCATTTTAGACGCCGCGCGATAAGCAAGAGGCCTATGTTTTACAGTGGACAAAGACCGGCTAAAGAAAACACATTAAAATAATAAAATACTCATGATAACAATGTCAAGCCGAAAAAAATTTAGAAACGAAGAATAAAACACAAAAACAGAATTAAAATCAGTCATTTAAGAAACTGTGATTTTAAGATTTGTTCATATTATTATGAGATATACCCACTAGTAGTGGGCTTGAGCACTAGAGTTGCCTATAAGCTGGATGCCTTGTAGGTAACTTAAGTCTTTGTTGTGTAGATGTATATAGTTTTAGTTTAGTTTTAGGAAACATAGGCACTTGACCCATAGACAGTTTCTAGTATTGAAAACAAAATAGATCAGTATGTATATAAGAATCGGTTCTAACAGATCAAGAAGAAATAACTTGTACTAGACTGCCAGTTCATAATATCTATAGTCCAGTTAAAAATAAAATAATAAACAAAATGAAAATGTTATCAAAACCCCATTTAATCATAACTCCCTTTGCAGATGGTCACACGTGGCCGACAAGCCGTTGAACTGCGATCGGTGCTCGATGACGTTCACATCCAAGTCTCAGTTCGCGCTGCACATCCGCACACACTCCACCGGCCCTTGCTATGAGTGTAGCGTCTGTGGACGCACCTTTGTACGGGACAGTTACCTCATACGGTGAGACTTGTTACTTATTTATATTGATGGAAGGTGCATATTTACAAAACGGAAAACTCACCGCGGTTGTGCGATTTTCCTGCTCTATAGTGAGCATATCACTCCGGATCGCTTAAGCATACAGTGTGGACGCACTTTTTAGTAGAACTTATTACTATAGATAGAAGGTTCATATCTCACCGATAGCTTTCATATTGCGCTGCACTTTTTTTTGCGCTTTTACTATGTGTGCAGCTTTTAAACGATTTTTTGTGTCATTTGTAATGATACCCAGAACTTTGTAAATACCTTACATTTCATATCAAAATAAATATTTGAAACTACAAAGAGGTTTCGGCAATTTTCAATACGCCTATGTCGAAGTTGTTTCTGCGACGTCAGTGTTTACGACAAAATGAAATGTAATGACACATATAATACACAGACAAATATAATACACATATATTTAAATATCATGCGTATTCCCTATTATAATAAATAGTGTTAAAAGATAGTGCTAATGTTAAAAGATAGTGATGTCACAGAATATGCTTTAGGTTTCAATAACTTAAATTTAATTTATATTTATTCTTAAATTCGTTTTATTGTTTCTGTGAACTGCCCGTTGGCTTAGTTGGGTGAGCGTTCGCCTTCTAAGCAGGGGTATCGGGTTCGATTCCCGGCGGGAACACGAGTTTTCTCCCCAAGGAAAATTTGTGTTTCTGGTTCTGGTTGTGATTGTGTGTGTGATGTGAATGTTTCCGGCACCCACGACACAAGTCTTGAACTTAGTGTGGGGCTGTGAGTGTGAAAGCGTTTATGTTTATGTTTATGTTATGTTATTTATGATAATTTAAGTTACTTTATTAATAAAACATTTGTTATTCATATTATTTATTAAAAGTGTTGTATTAATTGTCAGGCACCACAACCGCGTTCACCGCGAGAACAACCACAGCAACATGTCGGCCAACAGTATCGGTAACATCAACAGCGTTGCCACCAACACCAACAACTCTAACCACGGCAACTACGACTCGCCCGGCGTCTGTGACTTGAGGTATCTACCGCCTTTGTAAATACACAGCAACATGTCTCCCAACAGAATCGGCAACATAAACAGTGTTGCCACCAACACCAACAATTCTAATCATGGCAACTTTTCTTTTGTTAGTACACACAACTGCGAAATAAATCAAACAAAGCGTCTTAGCGTTGGCTAAACAAAACTGTTACAAGGAACATGACGCAACCAAAAACAAAAGCGGACAGCGATCCATTATAGAACTATTAAGCAGTTAGTACTTTTTTTTCATTTATTTTTGGCTAAGCAATCTTGTGCATTTAGCCAGTGTCAAGTAATAATATATTTAAAGTATATTATTATTAAATTTCATATTAAAAGTCCTAGTCACAAGTCACAGTCAAAGTCAAGTGAAAGGGTCAAGGTCCAGTCATAGTCAAGTCAAGCCTTAGTGAAGTGGTAAAAACTTTACTAGAACTCCAAATGGAGTTTTGGAGCGAAGGCGAAAATCACGGTTTTCAACTTTGTATGATTTGCCTACACTTATGCACGTTTACTAAGTACATGTTAACGGTTAATAGGCCACTAATATTACACATGAACACTAGAAGAATCACATATTTTGGGAAATTATACAAAATCCACAAAGCCATTTTTTCACTTTCGCGGAAAAACTCCCAGTTAGAACTTGCACATTTGAGAGAGCGTGTGACGTCATACGTCTCGTTCTTATTCGTCGTTGATTGCAACATTTGTATGGAATCTTTTCTTAAAAGCAATGATGCGGTTGAAAATGTAGCATGCTTGGCTTGAATTGTTTACCTTACCTATTCGTTCTAGACTAAAAGACTCCCAGATTTTACCGTTAAGGAACCAATAACGCAGGCTATTCAACTCCGTCACTACGGTTGATGAACGTGGAAGCAAAAGGCTTCTAGTTTATATTGTTGTTCGATTGGGGAATTAATTCGTGTAATTCCTGATCACACTCACAGAATTGTAAACGATAGAAAACCGAATCTGCTCTAAAGTTTTACAAGCTTTTAATTGAACGTGGCGTTTAAAGAGAATGTAAATACTCTTAGCACACCACGTTCATTTAGATCCTTTAAGAACTATAGTTAAGTTTAATACGTTTCCTTTAAACAGCTTCGTGCCGATGGTGAACCGGTACATGACGTCACAAGGCACGCAGGTGTCGATGCAAGACTCGCAGAGCAAAATGTCCGCCATGTCGCCGCAATCCATCGCCTCTATTTGTAAGTAATGTATTTCTTCCGGCTACATTATCTATCTATCTATATATATAAAAAACAATTGTTGTGCGTTAGTCTTGCCGAAACTAGATAACGGCTCGACAGATTTGGCTGATTTTCTACCGACTTCACAAAAAAGAAGGAGGTACTCAAGTCGACTGTATTTTTTTTAAGTGTTACCCCCATAACTTTGTTTCACGTAAACCGATTTTGTTTTTTTTTTATTAGGAAGATATTGCTTTCTAACTGGTCCCATTAAAATTTGATCATAATCTGATCAGTAGTCCTTGAAATATTGTCAACTAGCCGACCCGCCCGGCGTCGCCCGGGTAAACAAAAGCTTACACATAAACGCTTTCACTCTCACAGCCAAACACTAAAAGTACTATAACTTGTGTCGTGGGGCCGTAAACATTAACACCACACACACAACATTCACGTCATACCCAGAACCAGAAACATAAACTGCCCGTGGGGAAAAAACTTTTGTTATTGTGTTCCCACCGAGATTCGAACCCGCTTCTTTAAAGACGAACGCGCACTCATCTACGCCAGTGGGTAGTTCAAAGTTCAAAGATTCCCCACCCTGCGTCGCCCGGTTAAAAAATCTACACATAAACACTTCCACATTCACAGCCACACACTAAGTTCAGTGACTTGCAGCGTGGGGCCGTAAACATCCAAGATTCACAACATATTAAAAACCAGGAACACAAATTTCCCGTAGGGAGAAAACTTCTGTTACCACCGCGAATCGATCCCGCTGCTTTGAAGGCAAACGCGCACCCATTTACGCGAGTAGATAGTTCAAAAGAGGACCCGCCCGGCGTCGCCTGGTTAAAAAATAATAATACAAATAAACACACTTCCACATTCACAGCCCAACACTAAGTTCAATGACTTGTATCGGGGGGCCGTAAACATCCAAGATTCACAAAGTATTTACAACATACTCAAAACCAGGAACACAAATTTATCGTGGAGATCAATTTTCTAGGTAAATTATCACCGGTAATCGAACCCGCTGCTTTGAAGGCGAACGCGCACCCATCTACGCCAGCGAGCAATTCAAAGTTCAGGAACGACCCGCCCGGCGGGGCGTCGGCCGGGTAGTAAATATTAAAAAACATACCCATAAACGCTTTCACATTCACAGCCCCACAATAAGTTCAATGACTTGTATCAAAGGGCTGTAAACATCCAAGATTCACACAACATTCACAACATACTCAAAACCAGAAACACAAATTCCCGTGGGAAAACACCTGTGTTCCCACCGGGCATCAAACCCGGTGCTTTAAAGGCAAACGCCCACCTAACTACGCTAGCGGGCAGTTCAAACTTCAATGATAAGACTAAACAAAAAAAAACAGTCGAATTTATATCCCCCTTCTTATGTTAGTCGGTTCAAAACATAGACGTATCCACCGTTTTCACCCTCAAATAAACTTAACGATTTCTCCTAGACTATGGGTTCAAATTATGTGCAGTAAAAAGCAAATTGCATCTACCTGAACTAAGTAAGCCGATGAAATAGGTTTTTTTGATAAGAATTAATATTAAATACTTAAAAAAAGCCAACGAAATAGAAGCCGCTATTTTTTAGTGCAGGAATTCGTAGTACGTTTCTGTACATTTCTGACCCGTCCCGTTCACGGGCGGGCTCCCGTGAAATTAATTTCACGATTTCTCATAGACTATTTATCCAAATCATATGCAGTAAAAAGCAAAATGTATCTACATGAACTACGTAAGACGATGAAATAGTTTATTTTGATAAGGATTAATACTGAATGTCTCAAAAAGCCAACTAAACAGAGGCCGCTTTTTTTTCAGATTTTTAACAAAGAAAAGTATTTTTTCTGAGCTATACATACATGTTAGATATATGCTGTCGCGGACTTTTTTGTAAAACTCATGAAGGCCAACATTTTTGCCATACATTGTATTTAACTATGTCTTACCGTTTAGTCAGCGTACGCCGATAAAGCGTAAAGTTAGCAAATTTTTTTCCGACTTGTCTTACGAATATTATTATTTCGAACTGATAACTAACTTCTATCCCGACAAAACATAGCCTATGACACTCAGTGATAGTGTAGCTATCTATTGGTGAAAGAATTTTCAGAATCGGATCAGTAGTTTCAGAGATTACCTTTTACATACAAACAAACAAACAAACAAACAAACAAACAAACAAACAAACAAACTTTACCTCTTTATAATATTAGTATAGATAATGCGTGTTTAGTACATTTAATGTGATCAAAGTTCCGAAGATAAAGCGGTGAAGTCGGTTTTTTTATAGCTTTGCTTGCGTTTAATTATTTTTGTTGTGTTTGTAATTGCAAGGCTAGGTCTGTATGTAATTTTTTTTGACCCACCGGATATTGCACCTGGGCGAAGCCGGGGCAATCACTTGTATCTAATATATGAAATCCAATAAAAAAATCAATATATCAATACTCCGATATGTAAAGAAGTTGGAATGGCTCGGGTGAGAGCTGGCAGGGGGAGATGTACAATACACCCCAATATCAGAGTTGGACTTTTCCCCATTTAGAATAATAATAAGCATGGTGACACTCAGTTGAAAAACCCACTAAACGGGCACATATCCAAGCAATACTATCCAATATAAACTCATTATGTGTTATTGAGAAAATAACGCAAGTTTTAACATAATTGTTATGTGTTGTAATTTTATTCCAGCATCGCCCCCTCCCCCGCATACCCCAACGCCCCAGCCCCAAATGTCGAGTCAGATGCATCTCGCAGACTGAACGCCTGAATAGGTATGTGTCTTAATAATAACATATTAATATTTAGTTTCGCACGTATTTTAGTTTACCATGCTAACCTCATGGCTCGGTTGGGTCATGCATTTTAACTGCATATGCGTGGTTATCTCACAAAGGTGGTTTTAATAGCCACACCAAGAAAGACATCTCGATGGTTCGAATGATGTCCCAAGACGTTTCTGGTATTTTACAAATTACCCTATATAATGGCAATATAAATATAAATTCACACTCATAGCCCCACACTTAGTTTGATGACTAGGGTCGTGGGTGCCGGAAGCATTCACATTACACACACAACATTCACACCAAACCAAACGACAGACAACCAGAATCAGAAACACACATTTTCTTTTGGGAGAAAACTTGTGTTCCCGCCGGGAATCGAACCCGATACCCCCTTAATATCCCTACTATGCTTAGAAGGCGAATGCTTAACCAAATAAGCAAACGGGCAGTTTAAAATTGTGAGTGAAAGTTGATGAAAGCATTCTCCCGCAGCGCAGTGGCAGCGGGTGCGTCGTTGGACCGCCGCTAACTGAGCAGCTGGCCCGCGGCGGACTCAAGCACAGATTATTGTTTATTTTTATTACGAGTTATTTATTTGTTATGGAGTTGAGTTGAGTTGACGCGCAAGGATAGTGGCGAGGGAATCCTCGCGAGGGACACTGGGTGACCTGGCCGGTAGTTGTAGCGGTACCGCCTAACATTATGCAATGTGATTATATCCGCAACTGTGATTCATCTATACCATCACATAGTATATCGACAAGTGGTGGCGTTCGTAATCGATACTTAAAGTCAACGTCTCATCGTCGTAGTGTAGGCCTAAATTTTTGATCTCATATTCTAATTTGCTTAGTGATAAATTTTGGAATCGTGAATGGTAAATCTCCAACTGTGAAATTCTAAATTTTTTAAACGTGCGTCGTTCGCTTATAGTTTTCGTCGCCCCATCCCCTTTAGAGGTAGTGTAATGTAACGATATCTTATTGCGATGCTTTAACTTAGAACGTGTCAGTGTATATGGAAGTGCAGTAATTTTATACGATTGTTGTTACTGATGAGAAAGTATTTTGAACACTAACATATATGACTCTGTATGATATTCCTCGAGATAGATCCTTAAGAAATGATCTGGTTTCATATGAAATAAAATGCATGAACTATGATAATAATAAGTACAAATATAATATTCCATAAACCGATGAGTCCCGAGAGGCTAATCGAAAGCTTCACCGTTAACTTTGTAGTATGATGTTTATTGGAGTAATCCAGACAAAAGTGCCTGTTGCAACATTAAATTGGCAATACTTTTAAACGTATTACGTTGAAAAATATGTATGTTCTGTGTTGAATGTGTCGTTCAGGCGCGCGGCCGAAGCAATAACCGTGGAAGAGAAACGGCCGCGCCCTCGTATCGTTTGTGAAGCTTCTTACTAAACTTTGTGTGCCTTCTAGCGGATAGCGATACTAGGCAATATCAATCGTGACACCATTCACACATTATTTTTCCACACGTACTCGTAATTCACTAGCATAGTCTCATCACTCATCGTAGTCGAGTTCACCATTTAGGATATTGCCGATTCTATTTTTTAGACGTGAATTTGACGAGTGGCAATACTTATTTTCAATTTCGAATAATAGTACTTATGAATAGTGTATTGTATAGTGCAGTAGTCTTCCATACGTTGAGACAGTTCTTGTGCACGCAGCGAAGTGCAGCTAAAGTGTCCGCGGAGGGGATTCCTTATGGTTTGCCATTATTGATATCAAAGATAGTTTGGTGCCATTTCTGTATAATGACGTGGTAGTGTAAGATTAGTTAAGTCTGGTCAGGGTAGAAGAACTGGTTAGGCATAAAAATGATTGAAAAGAACATATATATTATTATACCTAATGTTTTATATCTTATATTGTTTTCTTATTCTCCGTGTTGATTTTCAAAGCTTTATTTTATTTTCATTTTGTATGTGTCCTTGTGCTGAGTCGGGAGTTGTAAATACATATTGGTAGCGTTTGTTTATTCGAGTGTATCAAAAGGAAACCTTTCGGAAGTTAGTGCTCGGTGACCTCTTTCGCTCTACGAACTGTCGAACTGAGAATATATATATATGTATTATATATTATAAATTGGGATTAGATTTAGCACAGAACTATACTTTGGGTACTATAAAATCAAAAATTCTTGTAGATATACATAAGTATACATATAATAATATATACATATGGATGTTGTTTGATAGTCCTCAATATTTTTTTATATTTTGATAGTTCTGTATTTGAAAGAAACATTAAAATAATAGGCCAATATCTCATTATCATTTTAAATGTATACACGTAATATGTTAAGATAATAAAATATAATATAAACGGATGCATTTAGTTGCCCAGAAAAAAAAACCCGAAATAAAGTAATAAATTAGAAAAAAAACTTAGTAGGTTTCTTACCAAGCCATTGATAACAGTATTATTTAGACAACCTAGTTCTTGGGTTTAACGAGTAGAATAAACCTCAGCTACCATTTTAAAATGATTCACCATTGAAATTTAAAACCATAGTTATCAATAGTTTGTACATTAGCAGTGTTGGATAGCACCCCACCAAGCGTGCTGCCGATGCCGGTCCTGATACCTTATATTAGTATCCATAGATATATGAATGGAAATAGAAACACCAACATAGTGAACTAGATACATATTGAATATTATATTATTATAGTTAGTCTCCCATCTTCACAATGCCTCGGTGGGGGTGATTGTTTCATTATTAATTCTAGAATAAGTTAATATATTTTGTTATATGTTCGCTTCCTTTATTATTGTTTATCTTTACAAATTAACTAATCGTTGCTTCACCCTAACCGAGGTCATCGGTGAGTTGGGAGTGTTCAGTTTCTTCTCCTTACGAAATATATTGACTACTTGATGCAGGCATTAATAACTAGATATGAGATACAAATATATTTCGTAAAGATTAAAAACATCATAGCGAAACAGTGAAGGGTCTCAGCTTGTCGCTATTTTACAAATCCACCGGATTTACAACCTGCGAGTCTTCACTGTATATTTTACATACCGATGTTAGTATACTATACATTTTAGAAAGTAATTAATGAGCCATTTCTATTAATTGTTTATAGTAAAAGTGAAAGTGGTTTGAGTTATCCCTTGATTTTTTCGACCGTAGAAAAGACTGAGGAATTCACAACATAAAGAATACTCAAGGAAATATTGGCAGTTATATTGTGTCTGTTGAGTTTTTATCGAATTGTTAACCATCGGATCGGTTGTGGTGTCATGTCGGACCAACCAGTTGTAAGCCGCGTTGAAGTTTCGGTTGAAATCGTACATATCCTTCCCGCGTATGATATATGTATACTTAGTTCCCGCGTCGGGCAGCCTAATAGTGCCGCGCCGCGGTATTAACAGTGAGCCTTGTGTAATCATAATGTCTAAGGTACATACTTATTTAGTTCTATTGTATCGTTAGATTTACGCGAACTTCAGCTTTGCCAACATATTGCGTTGCTTACATTATAATCATACGAGAGTACAGCCTAAGGATTTTAACTTTTTTTATTTACTGAGAGCTATTTCTAAGTCGCCGATTTTATACTATTTGTAAGAATTTTACGCTAAATTATGCGGCTGTAAGCCGCAGCTAACCGAGTTTTGGAGTACTTTACATCCCTATTACTTGCAATTTTTTTATTAAAACCTTTAAAGCAAACATCATGGCATGATAACTGCGGTCATTTAGTAATAGCTCTACAGGTGTTTATGACCAATATTTTTAATTACAGCTGTTTTTTTACTGTTAAAATTTTTAGGCTAGTTTATATTTGAATAAGTTAGATTTGTTAATTGTGGTGTATTTACATTGCACGTGAATATAGCTCTCACAGCCTCCTTTACAAGTTATTACTTAAAGTATTTGTTTTATAGTCTGAAGCGATTGTGATAAATTATTATACTTATTATTGGTTTGAATTGAAACTGGAGTCTTTCCTATTGTTTGTTGTTAAGTACTGCGTTGCGTTAACTCTCCCTCAGCGGAGGTAGGGCGGGGCTGTCAGAGCATTTATGTAGTCAGCATTATGTATATGCTTTAATGTGATTTTTTAAATGTACTCTTTATTATAGTCTCATCAATCAATTCTATAATTATTAAACTAACAAAACATAATTTTTATTCAGTTCATAGTGATTTATATTGAAATGATCAAATTAAACAGAGTTTATATTAAAATTTTATGTTTATGAAAAAAAATATATACATTTTGAAATTATTCTTAGTGCTCACTTGCAGAGCTCTATTAAAAAGAAAATTTATAAATGCAAATAACAAGTCACGATTCTTTTAGAAAGCCATGTAGAGGAGAAAAAATAAACGTGCCATGATATTTGTGGCTATTTGTTCGTTTTATTTCATAGTGTTACACCTACCCTTTCCTTCTAAACAATTATTAATGTGTGACAAACATAAAAACACACACAGGACGCAGTGATAAAATAGTTTAACATTGTCACAAATTTAAATTTAAGTAGGATAACTATATATCACTACATTTCAAATATTTTGTTGTCAGTATGGTCTACCCTATGAATAAGAGGGTACATTGGAAGCATTTAGTTCTATCGCGGGCGCAGGCACCGTTGTACGGGAGGAGACAGCGTCCGCGACCTCTCCGTACCCGAAATTACGTCCCTTCGTCCATCCCTCTCACCCCTCCTTGAACTGATGCCGTATACCCGTCAAGCAGCGGTCGGCGAGCCGTAAGCGCGGCGTGTCGCCTAGCCGTAGCACGACTCCACGACTTGACACGTTACGGAGGTGCTGATCCCCTTCTGTTAGGTTGACGTGCTATGACCTATAAGATCGGTTAGGGTATCTAGGGCTATCCAAGAACTTTATAATATAAACTTTTTTAACAGACGTAACTAGTCGAACCACAGGCAATGCTACTTGTTCTTAGTCCTACTGGTAGAACCATCGGATACATACAAAATGCCCTTGGTACTATCAGTTGAACGACAAGTAATTGCTACTTGTACGTAGTCCTACTGGTTGAACATCGGACAAACGGTCCACAAGCAACAAATGGGTCATTCGATGGATAATCTTATTATAGTTAAGTACCACCTAGAATTTTGAACTTCGACAATACAATATCCTGCTCGGCATTACATTGCATATCTTAATTATATTTAATATCTCTATGTATTTATGTAATTTTAGCCCCTCTATCAATCCCGTAATGTTTCAAAAGGCTTTCAAAGTTAGAGGGCAGACAAACGGCGACGTAGACTAAGTAAAAGGACCCCGTTGGCACCCTTTGACTGCATTCTTAAAAACGAGACTATCTTACTTATGATGCAAATAATACGACTATCAACACCAAAAACATCAGTTAGTTTTCAATTTATTTATTACTAATTAAAACTAACAATCTATTACAATTTCCTCCTTTACCACATTAGCGTCGCCCGCCGGCGCCAGAGTGTTATCAACGATAGGCGCAGGACTCTTAAAATAGTTATTGCTTGCATAATGTTCTTTCAAGTACTCTCCGCCCATTTCATAGTATTCCTCCTTGGTGATGCAGTAGTTCTCGAATTCGTTGGTGCCGGCGAAGTCTCGGGCCCCGTACCACGCGTCGAGGCAGGGGTCCTTGCTGGTTACCACTTTGTGCGTGGACTGGAATGGACGCATTTCTAGCAGCTCTCGTTCTAGACGCTCTTTGAGACCTGACGGAAAGATTTGGTACAGTTATGATTCACCGTGGAAAAGCATAATCTCGGTTATATATATACATAGCTAGCTATACATAAAGCCTTTACTGAGTTACGATGTATAATAAATAATGCGCTGAGAATCGAACGAAAGATGGCAGATATGTCAGTTACTATTCTAGCTTAGTGTACTTCCCATCCTCAAACATTATTTACCAAATACGCATTATTGAGGATAACTCAAAAACGACTTGTCAGATCTTGATCAAATTTAAATGGGACCACACGGGAAGCGCCAGATTTCAAACAAAAAAATCATCGAAATCTGTTTACCCAGAATGAAGTTATGAGGTAACATAAAAAATATAAAAAAACAGCCGAATTGAGAACCTCCTCCTTTTTTATGAAGTCGGTTAAAAATATTTTATACAAATAAAATTTAATAAAATATGTAATACTAAGTAGTAAACTAATAAAAATTTGCCTAAGCACCATCATTTGTGTATACTTATCATATGTTCGAGTGGTTCTATCGTCAGACTCTGGAGACCACCTAAGGTCTTCAACAATGTAATTACAGTTATCTTGATTATAATTATTATATCCATCAGGCTAGGAGATAGCGGTCAAATGCTTGCCTATCGAGTAAGAAAAAAAAAAAAATATTACAAGAATTTATTTAAACGTGGCGAGCAAAGATAATGTAAAATAAAGACGTTTACATAAATTCATGTAAAACTATTATATAGTAGACGAGTTCCCACGACTTACTTCCGTCTTTAACATCACAGCAGCTCAATGCCCAATTTTAAAAAGTCAATTTAAAGAATCTCACTCCCACTATTGCCGTTAATCGCTTGTGGGAGCGAGAAACCCAATATCACAACTTTTCTTTTTTAATCAGGTTATATTAGATGAAAAATCTTACCAGGAAACTGCGAACAGCCTCCAGTGAGGAACACATTGTTGGCCAGCAACAGCTGGTCTTCAGGTGTGAAGTGCTTGAACACGTATTCCATCGCCTCCGCCAGTCCGGCTTCTAGATTGCCCATCATTGACGGCTGGAACATTAGCTCCGGCGCTCTGACGATATCAAACATTACTTTGAGTTGGGGGTCTGGCATTGTCAAGAAATTTAGCGATAATGATTACTAGTAAAGTCGGTTGTATGTCCGGACCTTCCAAGTTATAATACGTAGACAAGCAAATCGCTAGAGGCGCGAGCAATTTCTTTCCGGTATGAGATTATTACTCTTTAAATCTACGGCTATACGGCAAGACTTCACGTTACCCGTACTGCTATACAGTGAGACTTCGCCGCGTTACCTGTACAGCTACGCGGCGAGACTTCATGATACCTGTACGACTTTACGGCGAGAATTCACGTTACCTGTACTGCTCTACGGCGAGAATTCACGTTATCTGTACGGTTCTACGCCAAGACCTCATGTTACCTGTACGGGTCTACGGCGAGACTTCACGTTATCTGTACGGTTCTACGCCAAGACTTCACGTTACCTGTACGGGTCTACGGCGAGACTTCACGTTAGTAGTACGGCGCTATGGCGAGACTTCACTTTACCTGTTGGGCTCTACGGCGAGACTTCACGTTAGTTGTAGGGCGCTGCGGTGAGACTTCAAGTTACCTGAACGGATTTACGACGATACTTGGCGTTACCGGTACGGCTATACTACAGTTACCTGGACTGCTCTACGAAAGGCGCGAGCAATGTCAGGCCGGTATGAGATTATTAGTCTTTAAATTTACGGATTTACGGCGAGACTTTACGTTACCTATACTGCTCTACGGCGAGACTTCACGTTATCTGTACGGTTCTACGGCAAGACTTCACGTTACCTGTATAGATCTACGGCGAGACTTCACGTTACCTGTACGGCTCTTCGGCGAGACTTCACGTTACCTGTACGGCTCTATGGCGAGGTGCAACTGGTGGTACTGGTCGGCGGCAGCAGGCGGCGGTTCGAATTCCCGCAGTGACTCTTCCAGCTCAACTAGCCGCTCGCCGTCAGCCTCCGAGTCAGAGTCCGCGTCACGGCTTATACTGGAACAAGGGTATCACAACTTTGGCCACAGCACAAATACGCAATAATCAAACAAAAAACATGTGCGAGATTGAAGGAACCAATCAAACTAAAAAACGATAACTAGCTAGTGGTACTACGAGACTATTACTATGGGGTCCAAAATGACCGCGCATTTTCAATGCCATTAAAAATGCAAGTCACGACTGCTCGAAAAATTCAAACATTTCTACAACCCGGGCGACGCCTGGAGGGTCAGCTAGTTATTAATAAAGTGAGGTGTGTAACCTTTTGTAAGCGTCCCAGTCGGAGTCCTGGTTGCCGAACTCGTCGCCGGCGCAGGCGAGGTGCGATATGACGCGCATGCGCTCCGCCGCCGCCGCCGTGCGCCGCTTCACCATCGCCGCGCGCCGCGAGCGCCGCGCCTCGCGCCGGGACACCAGCTCGCGGTACTGCACGCGGACAACGGGACTATTTCAATTCATTTTATTTATATAGCATTAGCCACGCTAGGCAGAACTATACCGATCAATTTAGAAAGACAAAATTATCGCTTTAGGCGGTGATAGAACCCGCGTCCCCTTACGGGGACGTCATCTACAGAAACAGTTTAAAGAAACTACTACGGCCAACGAGTCTAACATTGCAGTTATCTCCACATTGTGTTGATAACGTCTACCCAAAACAATTGATTAAATTATCGCCACAAGCGATAAGTTTTGCGGTTGCGCGCGGCCGGCGGGCTGGCGGACTCCACGCCGGCTATATAGTAACGTAATGTCGGCGTACCTTGGTCCTCGTGTCGGCGAGCCACAGCTGGAAGGCGAGCGGGTCGGCGGGCGGCTGCGCGCGGCCGGCGGGCTGGCGGACTCCACGCCGGCTATATAGTAACGTAATGTCGGCGTACCTTGGTCCTCGTGTCGGCGAGCCACAGCTGGAAGGCGAGCGGGTCGGCGGGCGGCTGCGCGCGGCCGGCGGGCTGGCGGACTCCACGCCGGCTATATAGTAACGTAATGTCGGCGTACCTTGGTCCTCGTGTCGGCGAGCCACAGCTGGAAGGCGAGCGGGTCGGCGGGCGGCTGCGCGCGGCCGGCGGGCTGGCGGACTCCACGCCGGCTATATAGTAACGTAATGTCGGCGTACCTTGGTCCTCGTGTCGGCGAGCCACAGCTGGAAGGCGAGCGGGTCGGCGGGCGGCTGCGCGCGGCCGGCGGGCTGGCGGACTCCACGCCGGCTATATAGTAACGTAATGTCGGCGTACCTTGGTCCTCGTGTCGGCGAGCCACAGCTGGAAGGCGAGCGGGTCGGCGGGCGGCTGCGCGCGGCCGGCGGGCTGGCGCGACTCCACGCCGTCCTCCGCGCCGGCGCTCGCGGCTGCTATTCGCTGCCGGTTGCGCTCAACGCGCGTTTGTAGGTTCGATAACTGTCTCTGAAAATTTCAATATCTACTTATTGAAGTGAAACTTTTATGGGACTGCTTGAAATTCCATCTGACCTTTTTGTATGACGAAAAGTGGTAAGGGTAATGTGATGAATAATTTTTTTTTTCCTGTATACAAAAGTGGCGGGGGTAAACACTGTGATGAATATTTTTTTTTCCTGTATACAAAACTGGTGGGGGTAGACACTGTGATGAATATTTTTTTTTTCCTGTATACAAAAGTAGTGGGGGTAAACACTTTGATGAATAATTTAAATGTTTTCTTGTATACAAAAGTGGTGGGGGTAAACACTGTGATGAATCATTTAATTTTATCCTGTATACAAAAGTGGTGGGGGTAAACACTGTGATGAATAATTTAATTTTATCCTGTATGCAAAAGTGGTGGGGGTAAACACTGTGATGAATAATTTAATTTTATCCTGTATACAAAAGTGATGGGGGTAAACACTGTGATGAATCATTTAATTTTATCCTGTAGGCAAAAGTGGTGGGGGTAAACACTGTGATGAATCATTTAATTTTATCCTGTAGGCAAAAGTGGTGGGGGTAAACACTGTGATGAATAATTTAATTTTATCCTGTATGCAAAGGTGGTGGGGGTAAACACTGTGATGAAAAAAATATACTAAAATATAGTAGCTGAAAAATATATTTTCATACCTGTAGATCCTCATAGCTTTTTATATCGAATCCTCTTATTGCTTCATTGAACTCGTCTGTGTCACCATCTTCAATCATGTCCTATAAATAATGAATGAGATAAAAACTAAGTGTAAAATACAGGGAGACAAACAGGCTGGTTTATTATATATTTATGTACATGCATCATGCACATTAGTAGTTGACTGCAAGAACAAGAAGACAATTGTACTGCTCTTTATTTATTGATAGTCATAGTATAATAAAGTCTTTATTACGTATAATAAACACATCAAAACGAGTACGATGCCATCTGCAGTATAAAACTGTCGCAGTGTCGCAGATGGCAACGCCTACCTCCGGAGACACTATTAACATGTTAAATTAATATAATATTTGTATAAGCAAGAGGAAAAACTTATTTTTATTTGAGAATACATTAAAAAAGTGAGAATGAGTGAGTGTAAGGGTGTGTATGATATTCAGGGACTCTTATAAGGCCATCTTTATCTTGGTAAGTCAATGATTGCCATGAACTATTGTCGCATTTTATTTTGAATTTATAAGTTGGGAAGAAATAAATGTCTAATTGTTTATTAAGGCTGTTGTACATTTATGAACTAATATAATAAAAGTGACGACTCGCCGTATACCTGTATAGTAAGCAGTTGGTTTAATTGCTCTTCGTCTTCCGCGAGCCGTTCCTCTCTTTTCCTTGCGTTTATTTCTAACAGTCGCCGCGCCATTTCTCTTTTCCGCTCCTTTTGCTGCTCAGCTGTTAAATACAAATATAATTCAATAGGAGACGTGCCCCGATGCACCACCTGCATTAATCAGGGCTTTTTGATTAAGCAGGATGGTAATAGGGCACATCTAGATGACTAGACTTTCTAGGGATTTTAGTGTACTACCTATGGAGTGTTTAATGTTGAAAGGCGCACAATGACATGTAAAATAGAATTTACAAAATGCTTTAAGAATGTAACAGCACGTAATATCTTCAAGAAACAATACATAAAACACCTATTAAACTGAGTAAGGGAGCGAAATTAATTAAAGGTATTACAGGAGGAATGTTAGAGTCTCAGTCAATAATCCAGAGGCAACACGAGCAGGACGACGCGGCTTGGGCGGCAGTACCCTTTATAAAAACCTAATTTTAAAATTGCACTATTCAATAGTTGAGGTATATTACCCGTCAATCCAGAAGAACTAGCCGGTTGTACGAAAGGCAGCTGCACTATCTTCACATTATTCTCATAATACTCCCCGCTGGCCCATTTCTTTATCTCCTCCTGGTAGTCCAGAGCTATGGAACAGTGTTCCTGTAATATCTCCTCAGCCCGAGACAGCGTGATGGCATTCACGTGGACTGGGTACTTTAGTTGAAGCAGTTTGTGAAGGTAGCTTACTATTTCACTGCCACCTGAAATGTTTGTTAACAATAAACATAACATAAACATAAACGCTTTCCGCTTTCACACTCACAGCCCCACACTTAGTTCGATGACTTGTGTCGTGGTTGCCGGAAACATTTACATCACACACAATCACAACCAGAACTACAAATGTTATACTTCTAAACTTTGTTATCAAATACTTTAAAACTAAGAACATTAAAAGAAGAGTTAAAATGTTTTTTATATTGCAAAAGGTATAAAATCTTTGAAAGTACTTATTCGACAATGAAAAAGAGGGGTATTATAAGTTTGTAGTGTCTATCTGTCTGTGGCATCGTAGCTCTTATTTACAAAAAGATTTCGTTTTTTTTTGTTTGGAGATGACTTGATCGAGAGTATTTCTAGATTTGTTTGGTGAACATCAGTGTAGTTGTTTTCCAGGTAGAGTTTAGGTGGTATATTCAACATTTTTAATCTGCCACTGACGGTTTGTCTTTGGCATAAAAATTTAGAACGCAGGTTGTAGAGTTCAGGTAACATATTATTCCATACTGAACACCATTAGCTGATAATGATTACTTACCCAAAAGACCTTGAAGACTAAATAGCTACTAACCCAGATTTATCCTCCTTGACTGTTCCACACATACTTTTCCTCTCAACACTGGAAGAATGTGAATTGTATGGTAGCCACAGTTGACAATAAGTGACGTGTCTCCGATGTTATTTTTATACATACTAAACAGAGAGTCGACTCCATAGCACACACCGGGGATGCCATATCCTTCAAATAGAAGTTCTGACATTACTGAAAATAGACAACAAATATATGATTTTTCCTAGTGGTATACCACAAGGAAAAAATTATTTTAATAAAAATGTCCTGTATTATGAAAAAACAATAAAAAAATATTGCCTGACAGGTTCGTTTTCATGAAATAGATAAAAAACTAAAAAAATACAATATAAAATTATGATTTTTATTTGATTAATTCTTGTTTCTTATTTTTTGAAAAAGATATTGAATGAAATGTATCATAAATTGACTGTCTACATTGTTAGCTTTCAAATGACACCTCTTTTGTCTTCCTAAGACGTCTACATCGATAGCAATGATTAAAGCAGTGCAGGCGTCTGAGCTGCGAAGTAATAAAAAACAAAATGGCTGCCATTTTAGTATGGAAGGGCCAAGAGAAAATTGGGATGGTGATTTGTCGATAAAAAACTCCATATTTCACCCTCCTTAAGTCTCCGACACCGATGCACAAATTTTTTAATAATCAGGTAAATGTTATTGAGTAACTCCAAAAGAATCAAATTATATTTAATCAACAAAAGCTTTGCAGCTCTATCTCCGTCGGATCAATTTCTCAGTAATAAGATTAGGCCAGTACCTGCACTAAAAAGTAGTTTGCTTCGATGTTCACTTATTGTGATAAATTCTTCAGATAAAGATTGCACTTTGCCATGTCCGCACAAACTTCATCAAAGTATTTCCAATTTCCATATATTTTTTTTTTTCGTTTCAATGTTTAATATATTTGTCACATGTGAAATGAAGTACAGTAAATCATCAAAACTATTTAATTCTGTTTGAAGAGCAAACTCACTAAACAATACAAATGACCATCCCAGAACAGAAAGCATGTGTCCCCGTGAACTTGTTTGTACTCTCTAACTGTGGCCGCCTAGTGTCCCTAGGCAGAACCTGAAGCAGAGCCTGGCAAGAAACTCGGTGTTCCAACTTTTCGAACCCGGAACTTTTTTTTTTTTTTTTTTTTGTATTTTTATCTGCAATCAGCCATCAAGCTATAAGCAAATGTGGTGTATCAACTATTGGCGTGTTGAGTGCCAGGCTCCAGTAAGCAAGGCACTTATAGTGATTCATTATTGCTTAAGTTCGAGAATGTGGTGCCTTTTGAGGCGCCTGCTTGTGCTCGGTTTCAGCAGATCTGACACCAGCTGATTTGGATGATATGCCAGGTTTTTTTTTGTAGGCATTTTCTGTCATTGCTATTTCCTCTTTTATTGTGTTTACTTTTAACTGCTCATGAAGTTCAGCATTTGTGATAAACCATGGGGCATTAGAGATTGTTTTCAATATAGTGTTCTGCAACCGTTGTACTATGATCTTGTTTGAATTTGAAGCACTGCCCCATAGTTGTATCCCATATGTCCAAATAGGCTTTATCACAGCTTTGTATACAAGGAGTTTGTTTTCAAGTGATAACTTTGACTTTCTTCCAAGCAACCATTGTAAGTTTCTGTATGTGCAGCCAGCCTGGTCTCGTTTGGCTTTAATGTGTGTCTTCCACGTTAATCTTCTATCCAAATGCAGTCCTAGATATCTGACATGGTCACAATGTGGTAACTCTTTATTTCCAAGCTTTACTACAGGGCAGTTACCTCTTCTAAGTGTGAATGTGACTTGTGTTGATTTAGACGCACTGGCGGTTATTCTCCACTTATCTAGCCAGCGGTCTACTGCATCAAGCGCTGCTTGTAGCTGTTTTGAAGCATTTATAGGATTTTTGTTGCTTGTAAGAATAGCGGAGTCATCAGCAAATGTTGCAATAGTCACATTTGGAGTTTGTGGTATATCTGCAGTGAAGATTGTGTAGAGTACTGGACCCAGTACTGATCCTTGAGGAACTCCAGCTTTTATTTCGTAAAATTCAGATAAGCTGTCTGCCTCACGGACTTGAAATAGATGACAAGTAAGGTATGACTCCAGAATTCTGTAGTAGCTGTGAGGCAAGTAAGTCTTGATTTTGTATAACAATCCTTTATGCCACACGCGATCAAAAGCTTGTTGAACATCTAGAAATGCTGAAGCACAATACTCCCCGTGCTCCAGGGATTGGCGTACTTTATTACAAACTCTATGTACTTGTTCTATTGTGGAATGCCCCTCGCGAAACCCAAACTGGTGATCTGGTATAACATTTCTCTCAGTTAATAGTGGTTTGAGTCTGTAAAATATCAATTTTTCTAACAGTTTTGATAAGATAGGCAGCAGACTTATTGGTCTATAGGAGGTGATCTCATTCTCTGGTTTCCCAGGCTTGTGTATCATTATTATTTGTGATATCTTCCATTGCATAGGGAAGTAGGATATTCTCAGCACCCCATTAAAGAGAACTGTTAAAAATACAATCGCTTTTCTGGGCAGTTCTTGTAGTACTTCTTTAGTTATCAGGTCATACCCTGGCGACTTCTTGTTCTTCATTTGTTTTATTTGCCATATTATTTCTTGAGGTCTAACGGGTTTTGGTGGTAGTTCCATCTGAAAATCCTGGTGGATGACCGTATCAATGTCTGCCTCATTCGTGTTCTGCTTTCTAGGCTCATTCGGAACAAATACTGCTGCTAAGTGTTTGGCAAAAGCATCTGCTTTTTGGTCACTTGTTCTTGCCCACTGGTTATT
This sequence comes from Lomographa bimaculata, assembly GCA_948107665.1. Lineage (NCBI taxonomy): Eukaryota > Metazoa > Arthropoda > Insecta > Lepidoptera > Geometridae > Lomographa > Lomographa bimaculata. Next base: position 10,099,460 of record OX403600.1, read on the forward strand.
TGCAAGTTTCAATGGAGGCTTCACCTGCTGGGGCTGTTTATATCTAGCATTACGTGTAAATTTCCATAGGGAGTAGTTGGTAGCTGCTGTGGCAGTGAGATTTTTCAGTTTCATTTGCAGTGTGAGATCATCTGCTTCTCTAAGTGCCACTTTGAGTTTTTTGATTATTTTGTTTAACTCTTTTTTGTCATTTGGATGTCTGCTGGTATGCCAAATCCGACGCAATCTCCTTTTTTCCAATATTTGTTCCTTTATATCTTTTGGCAAGTTTTGGTTTATTTTTTTTGTCACTTGGTTAGGTGTGCACTTCCAACAAGCTTCCTGAACCAATTTTGTAAAATATGTTGTCGCTTCATCAATGTCATCCTCAGTTTTGAGTCTAATTTTCAGGTTTATATTGGTATCAATATAGTGACGAAAATCATCCCAGTCAGTCTTATTATTGAAGAGTGCTACTGGTTTTTCACAGTTTATGACAGTAGTGCTTATAGTCAGTAGCACTGGAGTGTGGTCTGATGAACCATCTATGCAAGACTCCACGTTAAAGTAATGTCTTGACATGCCTTTTACAACAAAAAAGTCTATTATATCTGGTTTCTTATTTGGATCTGTTGGCCAGTGTGTGGGTTCTTTAGTGGAGAGTGTGATTAGGTTCTCACTGTCCGGAACCCGGAACTGAAGATCCGTAATGTAAATAATAAAATAATATTCCTATTGACTGTTATTTCTAGCTATATCAATTTCAAAACCTTCCTATTTGATGACTAGAAAATGGCATAAAGCTCAATATGCTAACAGTAACATCCCTATTTTATACTTACACTGCCTGCAGTAATTCGGTGTGACAAAAGCCTCGGTCATAACTACGGGGTGTGGAACACTACCATCACTGTCTATCCCCAAGTGTGAGAATATATAGTCACATACTTGCTCCTGTGCCTCGAAATGTGTCACTACATTCTTGTCAAACTGAGTCTTTAGTTGGAACCTGGAATAACATATACAATAAATCCAATTGGCGTAATACTTCTTCATCACATACATATCACCTTGATATTAAAATGCTAAAGCATAACAGCTAACTAATATACCTAATTTGGAATAGCTTAGTCGGTAACCCAGAACCATCCTACTCTACATGAAGGAGCTGGGATGGCTTGGGTTGGTGGCATCAGGAGGAAATGCACAATAAACTCCAAGTGGGAATGTCAGTACAGAACAAAAATGATTTCCATCTTATTAAAGGACCCAACTTCAGAGAATATTTATTTGGAGAATAGTTCTACTCGTACTCGTAATCATGTTTCTGGTTTCCATTTATTAAGAATTAATATTCTAGTATATACTTTCTAAATGTGTACTGTGTTAAAGGAGAGCAGCATTTATAATTGCATAGATTCATGCAATGATCACAATATTAAATATATGTTTTTATTAATGATGATATGATTTTCAACATGATTGATTAATTCCATAGTATCCCATCCTATCCCACCACTTTATGCAAAATTTCTGACTGGGCTGAAATTTTGAACATAGATGGTGACCTAGAATATAGAATCTGTTATCATCTTCGTCAATGGGGGAGAAACTTCAGGATGAGGCTAGTGATATCTCTTTACTGATACTTTCAAATACGACTTACCTCACGGCTTCTATGTTTATGATATCATTACCAATCTGTATAGGCGGCGTCGCTGGCGGTTCAGCATCCTTCTTACATCTGTCTTTTCGCGGCCTTGCTATCAAGTTCTTGAATATCAAATTCGGCTCGTCGTATATGGACCATCCAACTCTACATTGGTATGACCCTAACAAATAAGGTATATAAATAAGTTCTATTACGCCTATTGAATTAGGCACTATTACGGTACCAGTGATCAGAAATCAGTAAAATTAGAATCTCAATACTAAAAATGCCAATTTGTTTACTAACCATTATCAATAACTAATGGTATGTGCCCATATTTTAGAGTAGGTCCATACTCGTGCACAACATCTGGTACAGTTTTGTAGTCCTTTAGCTGTAATATGTTATCCATTTTCGTGTTTTAGTTTGAAATTCTTCGGACCGACGACGACGAGGCTGACCGCGTATATCTTATTTATCTCAGAGATAAATAAGATATATACCCAAGGATTTATCTATACTCGCTCGACCGGCGCGGGCGGCAGATGTTTATAGACAATTTTTTGACAAATCATTAATGTCTTTGTCAGTTTTGACAGTGACGTACCAAAGATAACATAGTGATCCGGTGGGGTGATCTAAGGAATAATGAAATTAAAAAAAATCTTAACATTAGAATATTAATTTCAAAAATTTGTGATTCTTGAGTGTTAATGTGTAATAAACGCTTTCACACTCAACGCCTCACACCAAGCTCGAAGATTTGTGTCGTGGGCGTCGAAAACTTTCACACACACACAGATTACAACACCCAGAACCAGAAACACAAATTATCTTTAGAGAGAACTTTTTTTTTTTCCCGGGAATCGAACCTCATACCTGGTTCATAAAAAAGCACATATGCAACCAGCTCGCCAACAACGGGCAGTTCGAATTAATAAGTAAAAAGGCTTTTTGGCTAATCGGCGAAGTACGTCGCGTTTGTCACCAAGTTTCCCCCCGTAAGTATCGTGTGAGTGTGCAAACTGCAAAGTTTGCACGTGTGGATTGCTTAGTCTGCCGTGCCGCCCCGTCTTTACTAGTAATATGTGAAAGCTCAAAAAAAGTTCTAAGAACTCGCGCATACACGGTGCGTTTTTAGTTCTGCGTATTATCAGCGCACTTTGTCGTTGTTCTTAGCGTTCCTTGGGATTCAAACTAGGATTCACAGCACAGAACCAACGCACACCAACTCGAGAACTCACGTTATTTGACATAATTCATTGCTAATCTAGGTACCGGAAACGAAGTTTAAACTAAGGAATCTTTGATCTTAACTAATCTTTTTTTTATGTGTGATTAAAAGCATTTATGCGTTTGAGCTGTCCCGGCGACCTTCGTTCCGCCTAACAGTCAATGAATGTGCATATTTAGGAAGCCATACCCGGCATGCGTTACAATGTCACGTGACTATATTATTACAACCTTCATGTTTATGTTTGCCTAGTACTTTACCAAATCCGAGTGACGTATGAGAAAATGGAAATCATGTCGAAATGTAAAAAAAAAAATTTAAAGAAATGTACGTTCTTAAAAAGTATCCTATGTCCTTCTCCTGGCTCTAAACTACCTCCCTGCCAATTTTCAGCTATATCGGTTCAGCCGTTCTTGAGTTATAAGTGGAGTAACTAACACGACTTTCTTTTATATATAAAAATTAAAAGCATTTATGCGTTTGACACGCCGTTTGTCTCACCCGATGAAATGCACGATGCGGTACAAGATTAAGCTCGTCTATTTAATAAATACTAATAATAACCTAAGGAACCTACGTATTAACTGTCTACTTGAACACTCCATAATACTTTTCGAGAAAAACGGTAGACTTCAGAGCGATCTATTCTTTTGCAGTTCTTATTATGGAAGTGGAAGTGATGAAGGTATCAGATGATGTCATAGTGCCGATACCATCACCAGACTAGTAGTTCGGTAGTATAATGGTGATGCGGGAATAGGATCACTTGTTTCACTTGAACACTCATTGAGTATTGCAATTTGTTGAAATCGGACAGGCCACCAAATTTATGAGAGTCGTAGAGAAAATCAAAATTTTCCCTCTGGCATATACGAGATTCGAGATGCGAAAGATCCCGATCAGTGGCGGATTTACACATTTGCCGCAAGTAGGCTACTCAAATTTTACCGCCCTTTCCGACCTGTAAAATCCTAGTTCAAAATCATATTAATTACAATATTTTTGTCAATTAAATATTACGATTCACAAGTCATAAAGTTACAATTTAATTAAGAAAGTTGGTGTAATTAGGACGATAGTGTGGGCTCTATATTACACCACCTTTGCCCCAATTAGCATGAATGTGTACTAGGTAAAAAAAAGATGGTCCCAAATTTGCCGCCCTTAAAATCTGCCGCTCTAGGCTCCAGCCTACTCAGCCTGCTGATAAATCCGCTACTGATCCCGATCCTAGATCTTGAGTTGAATCATATCTTTTGGTGGATATACATTATAGCTACATAATAGCTAGACGGGATTTGGGCAGTTCATGGAATATTTTTTAATTTATTTTTAATGTTAGATAGGCAAGTATTTGACCGCTATCGCACCTGATGGAAAGTAACGATGCGGACGAAGATGGAACATGTTTGCCTAGAAGGTACCTATTCACTCCAGACTTGAAGACACCCAGATTGTAACCGTTCAGGGAATAAATATGCAGGCAATGAGTTCCACTCCTTCGCTGCACGGATATAAACGTAGAAACGAAACGCTTCGAGCGAGCTGGAGGTATGATATAAATGGATGAAGTTTGACAGTTTGTCTTATTGTAAGATGGTAAAAAGGGAGGAGGCATTATCAATCATTAAATTCAAAAATATTTATTTGCATTACAAAGGGTTTAAAAACTTTTACAATGTTATATTATTACAGTTCAGCCATTGCTTATTGTGCAAATATTTAATAAAATAGTTATTACATTTAAATATTAGTTCACTATTAATAATAATCTCGAATTTTTTTAAATATAAAATGACACCGTTACGAACTAACCGAAGTTAGGGAATGTAAGTCGAGGAGCTACTAAAAATACAGATAATACGGATAGTTTAGAACAAGGGAGTGAAGATGCAAGATTCCTCTATCTGTAAATAAATATCAGTTTTTCACAAATTTAATACATTAGTGAGCCAAATAGTAATAAGTCATACAAAATCATTCGATTTAATTAACTGAGCGAGCACGAAGCGTGTCCGGTTTAGCTCGGGCAAAAATGTCCAGATGTCCGGCTTTTCTCATCTACAGGTCGCATTTTTCAATGATTCTCGAGAAATTTTGTGAGCAGGTCCAATAATTATATGTGCGGAGAAATGTAAAAAAAAAATCAGCTATTTCGAAAAATACGCGAGGTCTTCAGTTTACAGAGCCAATAGTAAATATAAACGGGTTATTAGTAGAATGGTACCCGTTATTTCGGCTTCACTCGCTTGTTCCTTGCATTGTATCTGTATTTTTTATTAGAGCAATAACTAATACAAAACAAAATAGACTCCGGTAGGTACGCTAATGGTAAGTTATCGTTTGGATATTCTGATTTGATGTCCTCTGATAGGAAACAAAAGCATCTCGATCTTGAGAGGACCGATGTCGTCCGCTTCGATTTTGTAGCCTCTTATCACTGATGATAGAATGCTCTTCATTATAAGCATACCAAAGTTGCGACCTGAAATTAACAATAAGTAAATTATTTTAGCTTACATGACTACTGTTTTTACTAAAATTAGATGGAGCTAGGTTTAGGATTATAAAGTATCGCGAAATAAGGGAGATTAGGTACACTTAGCATTTAATGCTCTTGTCTAAAAGTAAAGAGATTATAGAGATAAACGTAGATCTTTAGTAATAGGGATGTTGTATGTTTAATCTTAATATATATAACTCAAAGGTGACTGACTGACTGACTGACATAGTGATCTATCAACGCACAGCCCAAACCACTGGACGGATCGGGCTGAAATTTGGCATGCAGGTAGATGTTATGACGTAGGCATCCGCTAAGAAAGGATTTTGATTAATTCTACCCCCAAGGGGATAAAATAGGGGATGAAAGTTTGTTGTACTTCTTAACGCGAGCGAAGCCGCGGGCAAAAGCTAGTTTATTAATAAACTATTTAAATGTCAACCGCCCGCATCTTGTTCTCCAAACAGTATAATCTGCGAGTCTTCAAGTCTAGAGTGAATATCTTGGTGATATAATCTTCAAGGTAAGCATGCTACATCTTTGTCCCCATCATCACTTTCCATCAGGTGAGATAGCGGCCAAATCCTTACCTATAACGCATAAAAATAATTAAAAGAACACGATAGCAAAAAAGAAGCCTAATAAATCCTAAAGCGAAACATAGTTAATGGAAATCAGAATCATAAATATCATCTCAATATTACATTTGAAATATACATAGAGACTTATGGTTAAAAATCTACTAATACTACTATCTAAATATAAGTATAATGACATACCTATACAATTCCTGGAGCCGTAACTAAAAGGCAAGAAGGCTGCCGGGTGTCTATTAACAGATCTTTCAGGCAGGAACCTATCCGGATCAAAGTCATCTACATCCGGACCCCAAACAGATTTGTTTTTGTGAACTGCGAAAGCACCGACCACCGCTCCTGCTCCAGCAGGTATAGTAACTCCACATGTCGCTGGAATAACATTAATCACACTAATATTAGAAATGCGAAAGTTTGTGAGTGTGTTTGTATGTTTGTTACTTCTTCACGCTCAAACTGCTAGAACAATTTTGATAAAATTTGGTAAAGAGGTAGCTTAACAAATAGGCTACGCTTTATCCCTGAATTCCCGCGGGTCCGGGACTTACGCGAGTAAAATGGCGGGGCGCAGCTAGTTAAACATAAAAATGAACAGTTTCACACACACACACAGCCATACTTTTGATCGTGGGCCTGAAAAACTTTCACATCTAACCCTGAATCAGAAACACAATATTGGGGAAAAAACTTGTGTTTCTACCGGGACTCGAAGCCGATATCCACTGCTTAGAAAGCAAACGGGCTACCAGCAACGCCAGCGGACAGTTCCAACAAATTTGGAAGTAAATTTCATTAAAGTAAGTATAACAAATTCAATGTTAATATTATCTTTGGAAGAGATGAAGTCATTCTTAATTTAGTGTGTTACTAGAGTAGAAGGGATCAAATTTCAGGCCTCTAAAAATTTTTTTTGATGTCACTCATCACAGTTATGTAGATATAACTTGCTACTACGACCAGAATTGCCTTTGACCAAATTTGGTTAAATTTTTTATTTTTCTTCAGCTATCCATCATAAAGTTGATGAAATGAAAATAAAATAAAATGAAAAACAGAGTTCCTGATTAGCCTGAAATGACGATATCTTTAATTATATTATCAATTAAATTGTAATATACTTATCTATTATTTTATTTCAGACTTATTATTCAGTAATATAGTTTATTTCTTTATGAAACCTTTTTGAGTACGGTCTAAGGTTGAAACCTTCTTTCAATGCTCGGAATGGAGATGTACTTCTCGTAGATATGGTCATTGCATTTTGCAACTGCGTAAATTTATCGATTTCTTGTGCCTACTGTAAGACTTACGTAAATAAGTATCTTTTTCAATGTTTCGTGCAATGATGGGCACGACAGTGTAGAGCCTCATGCTTTCCTTGATTACTCTTTCTAGGTAATGCATCTTCAGCAAGTCTTCTTTTGTAGCACCTCTAATGGAGTCGCCAAAAATTGATCGCTGCCTAAAATAGATTTGTTAAATTAATAATAATAAATAATAATATCGTTTATTGGTACCTACATACAATTATTATTTATATTTGTTTATTAAACAAATTAGGTATATTATTACAGTATTTGTTAGTTAGTATTGTCACGAACCTATGCTAGGTTCGTTGAGACAATAGGTTATCGAGATTATTAACTAGAAAATAAATCTATTGAAACCTCATTTCATCACAGAAATAGTGGTTAGGTGAGTATTGCGCCTACGAAAACCGGATGCTCCTTTTCATTAATTAAAGGCATACAATAAAGCACACAATTGATGTTGTGAACACAACAATAGTTTACTAGTGAAACTCTGTCCCCCACACTAGGATTAGGTACCTGTATAGTGAGCTCACAATGTAAATCCCTTGTACATAGTACTGGAATGTTACACATTAAATGAAATACTTTACTCAAAAGCTTATTAAATAATTAAACGCAAGCAAAGCTTAAAAACCGACTTCGCCGCTTATATTTTGGTTTTGACTTGATCGATTTCGATAAAATTTATATGGGACCACCTCTGAAGTATAATCTACCAAACAAAAAAAACATCGAAATCGATTCATAATTGGCGGAGCTATCGCGTAACATAGATACATAAAAAACATAGAGTCGAATTTTGAACTTCCTTTTTTGAAGTCGGTTGTAAACAAGGACTGAGATAAAAGAGAAGAGAAAAAGGAAAAGAGTGAAGTAACTACCACAAAGTTTTTTTTCCGGGTACAAAAATAAATCTGAAAAAGAATAAACTACGCACAGCAAAGTGAGCTGGAAATTATTTAACAATTTTGTTTAGAATTAGATAAAAAAACAGTGAAAACAAGAAAAGAAACATGAGCGAAGCGAGCGCAAATTTTAATAACTAGCCAAAGGGACATCAGTTTCTTCTAGAAAAAAAATTTTTTTGTTTATTATATATTTCTTTTTGTTTATATATAACTTTTTTATTACTTACTCTTGTAGAGCCTTCTCTTGCGCACTAGAATGGTTTCCAAGCAGCACTAAGGTATATGCTATAACCAATGCAGTGGTGTCGTTTCCAGCTATAGTGATAGAGTCGATATGCTCTCGAAGCTGTTCGTCTGTAAACTCTATCTCTCTGCCGAAAAGCAAGTCCAGAACCGCTCGAAGTTTACCTTAGGAGGAGTATTTTGAACTGTTAGTATACAAAAATACAATAAAATTTCAAAATAAATATCAACAACCATTTTTTTTTGTGGGGCGAAAAATGCCTAGCACTTCCCTTTCATCCGAGGGGTGAAGGAATGGGGTTTGTGGGGCTCGAACCCACTAAAAACCCCCCTGTGAGCAGTCCATCGTCGAGGTGGGGCAAGATAGGGTCGCGTTAGCAGTCACTTATATAACTCTTGCCCCGTCGGTAGGCCCGGGTCCAAAACCGGGCCATTGCGCCTATAGAGGGGTGACCTTGCTCACCAAGGCCACCCGTCAGATGTGTGGGTCCGTGTAAGCCGGTGGTGAGCCCCTTGGCTCTCCATCAATGGTCCCACTACAGAGGAGGCAGGCGAACTGCCTCCTGAAGTCTGCGGGGTCGGACTGGGGGTCAACCTATCTGGCTCGCACCGCGGCCTCCTTTTGCGCCGTCACCTCTTCGCAGAAGGAGACCACCAGACCAGACTGAATAATACATAGTTAACTTATTGGGTTATGCCACTCCGCTCCACGAAATAGTGGACATCGCTCCACGAGCACTTTGACTATTAATTATAATAAGCAATAAATAGGTACAACCATTTAAATGCATTGATTTCCCAATTATTTTTCCTAATTCAATTTAAACATATCTTCTATAATGATATAATATATAATATCTAATATATAAAATTCTCGTGTCACAGTTTTCGTTGCCATACTCCTCCGAAACGGCTTGACCGATTTTGATGAAATTTTTTGTGCTTATCCGGTATCTATGAAAATCGGCCAACATCTATTTTTCATCATCATCATCATCACTCTTCATCATTATCAACGCGGGTGAAACCGCGGGGCGCAGCTAGTAATATATATATATATATCTAAATCAAAGGTGACTGACTGACATAGTTATCTATCAACGCACAGCCCAAACCACTGGACGGATCGAGCTGAAATTTGGCAAGCAGGTAGATGTTATGACGTAGGCATCCGCTAAGAAAGGATTTTGATTAATTCTACCCCCAAGGGGAAAAAATAGGGGATGAAAGTTTGTATGAAACTTTGTCAATTTTAAACCGATCGGGCTGAGACTTTGCATGCCTAAAGCTACTATGACGTAGGTATCCCCTAAGAAAGGATTTTGAGATGCAGGCTATATAAGATTAGTAACTTTTCAGTTTAAAATATACGAATTTCTGTATGCTAGCGCCATCTATATTGAGTTATTTTGGAGAGAACTTTGAATGAACTATTTTTGTGCATAGCGGATTATATTTGACGACTAGCTTTTGTCAGTCAGTCAGTCACCTTTGAGTCATAAATATATATATATAGATTTTGGCTGTTCTTTTCTTGGCATATTTTGGATTGCATTTGTTTTGTTTTGGTTTAGTAGTTTTGTTTATAGACTCTGCTTTGTATTTGGTTTATACCTAATTAATCTTAACGCGAGCGAAGCCGCGGGCATAAGCTTGTAACTTATATTTTAGTAATCTTCTTTTAATTTCCTTCATTTTGATACCCTACCCGATTAAAAAAAAATATTAACGGCTAACAGTTGAATGCCAAAAATCCACCGATTTGATTTTTTTAAGCCTTTATCTAAGTACACTTTGTTTTATATCCATCTAGCCGATAGGAAGATACGAGGTAATATAGAAATTTAGAAACATACAAGAAGAAGCGCGAAAAACATAACCTTTCCTTGGCAGTCGGGTAAGAAACGCGGTTGATAGTAGCGGGGCACCACAATTTTTTTAACATCCGTAACTTTGAGTCCGAACTAATAAATAATGGATTATCTAGTAATTTACTACTAGCAGACTTGTGAATTTATATAATTATACAATAAAACTAATGTGAAATTAATTTTTTCGTTGGTCGTAAGTTTTGTAAGCTATAGTAGGTTGCGCGGCACTTGATTTGTCAACTTACAAACTTCGAAACTAAGTTTGTCAGTCAATCACAGCTTGCGAATGCCCGGAAGTAGGTATCCTACTAATAATATAAATGCGAAAGTTTGTGTGTGTGAGAATGTTTGTTACCACGTATCTCCGATTTTGATGAATTTTAGAATGTAAATAGTTTAGGTTCCGGAATTACAAATAGGCTACTTTTTAACTTAATTAACGCGGGCGAAGCCGCGGGGCACGGCTAATAGATAAATACTTTCTTAGAAAAAATACACCAACCTATTATTGGATCAGATTAATGTTCCTTATTTGAATATTCCGTAAAATCGTAATAATTTCAACTTTCAAAAAGGAAAAGCTATATTTTTTTTTTATATATTCTATATCCTGGATATTTCACCTTAATATAGGTATTGACGGAATTCTAAAGCGTTCTATAAACAGTTTAGTGTTTGTGAAATATAAACAATTTTTACATCTTTAGTATTTGCCATCTTAATATTGTTTCAAGTGTCCTCCTACTAACAGACGTAATTATAATGTTTACTGTTGGACGTAATCAAACAATATGACAAACTTGTTTGTCCCCTGCCAGGGTTGGCACGTAGCTTGTAACTTGTTCATAGAAACGTGATGTTTGTATTGAGAACATGTACCTATGTTTACTTAGGCTCTCGTAGTAACGTAGAAAGTCATAAGTTTTTTCGGCAATGCGAGCGTGTTTGTTACCGCATGGCTTATATTGTATAGCTTATATAGGGTGCCAAAATTGAGATTTGACGATAAGGTAACGCCAACGCTCAAGCTGGTTAACTAATCGACTAATGATATTGCCACAATTTGGAAGGTCGGAGACAGATGAAAAGGTCTCCGTTTGGAAGAGACGCACCTGTGTTTTGGGTGCATTGAATCGAACCAAATTGGCATCGCTCCAGAATTATTTTAAGCTGCTAATTATAGGCATAATACAATACAGTGATCTACATTACTCCTGATACCGGAATTGCCTTATAATTCCAGTGATTTTAAATAAACGCTATCACAATCACAGCCCCACACTAAGTTCGATGACTTGTGTCGTGGGTGTTTTACTTGAGTACCAGCCCTATCGATCATTGTGTTACGAACCTCATAGGTGTGAGTTTATATAAACATGTGTGAAATGCACTCCAGCATTATCGCTTCTATACTAATATTACTTGAGACCATACAATATGGTCTATCCGTAAATACTTATTGTTAATTCTATCACGATTGAATGTGGTGCTCTTTAAACGTGTGCCTTTTTTACCCAACTACGCGATGCAAATGAGGTTAAAGTGCTTATCAACCTACGTATGTATGCGACAACCAAATGCTTTATTGTGAAAATATAATAATTAAACGCAATCAAAGCTTAAAAAACCGACTTCACCGCTTTATCTTTGGAACCTTGATCAGATTTAATGTATTAAACTAGTGACGATAACTCAAAAACTTGTGATCAGATCTTGATCAAATTTAAATGGAACTACACGGAAAACACCAGATTTCAAATATAAAATAATCATCAAATTCGGCTCACAACGAAAGAAGTTATGAGATATCTTTTGAAGTCGGTTAAAAACGAGAACATCATCAATGTAGTCCACAGAATATAATTGAGGATAACTCGGAAACTACTTGTCCGATCTTGATCAAATTTAAATGGGGCCACATGGAAAGCACCAGCTTTCAATCAAAAAAGGTAACACACATAAAAAAATACAATCGAAATGAGAACCTCCTCCTTTTCTTTGAAGTCGGTTTAAAATAAAAGTCGATGAATTGTGTTATTGAATAGGTACCTATTTGAATACCATTCTTAGGTTTCTCTTATATTTTTTTATTTCGAATTATTATTTAGTATCTATCTGTAACGAACGAGATAAAGTTTGTTAGCAACCATTCTCACTTAAATTTTTAATAATATTAAAATAATAATAATTTAATGTTTAATCCTTACTAATATTACAAACGCGAAAGTTTTTATGTATGGATGTTTGTTACTCTTTCACGCAAAAACTACTGAATGGATTTTAATCAGAATAACACATAGACTATAATTTATAAAGATATTGTGTGAATTGTCTAAAATATAACGATAAGTGTTAAGTGAGTAGGAAAAAAATGTGCTATCTGCGAACTATTCTGGCGTGCGCTGCAAAAACCGTTAGGGTTAGGTTAGGCTAACCGTTTAGGCTACATATTATATCTTTTATGTGTAAGCCAATATCGCCAAAATAGTGAACCAGAAATACAATAAAACTTGATTATTTAATTCTAATGAACGGATTTGTAATGTGCATAACATATACAACATATACAACACATAGAACAACGCGAGCTAAGCCGCGGAGCACGGCTAGTTTGTTATAAAAATGTGATAATGTTATTACATAATTGCACCTACGCATTAGTATCGAAAAATTGTAAAATAAAAACCCGATTGCGTGAAAAGTTACTTTAAATAAGAACTAAAAAGGAAAATAAAATACTTTTTTCAAATTAAATGTCAGGATTTGAAAATAACATATTACTTACCAGGGGTTTGTTCAGGACTGCATCCTTCTTTCTTCTTTTCATATTCTTCTCGTCTTTTTCTGACAACCTGCAGTAAAAATATTTGTTACTGGACTACTCGGTTGGAATAATTTAGTGTGGGATTGCGAATGTGAAGACTTTTATTCATTGCTAGTGGATTGTTAGTTTTATTCATTGGAGGACATATTCTTTACCGAGAGAAATCTGAATGTATGCATCGAAATTTTTCCGCAAACGCGAAACAAGTATTCGAATTTAGTACGGGGTTGTGAGTGTGAAAGCAAGTAATAACATGCTCAAAATCCAACCGGCAGAGATTTACTTAATTAAATATCTACAAAAAAAATTACGTGCTTGTCAATGCAAATAAATAGGTGAGTACCACGTATCTCATACTACTTATATACTTGTAATAAATTAATTCTCCTTTGACAAGCAAATAAACCACTTTATTTACGCATTCATTATGACGATTAAACGTGGCTTCTTTTAAAGCCAGAATAGGTTTGAAATTTATTTCAAGAGACGTGACGTATGTTAAGAATACGTAAGGAGACAATTAATTACTTTGCCCAAAGCGGTATTAAAATATAATACATACAATCAATAAGTATATATATTAATTACTATGTGTGTAGCATATTTATAGAAATATATTTAAATCTATATATATAAAATTCTCGTGTCACAGTTTTCGTTGCTATACTCCTCCGAAACGGCTTGACCGATTTTGATGAAATTTTTTGTGCTTATCCGGTATCTATGAGAATCGGCCAACATCTATTTTTCATCATCATCATCATCATCACTTTTCATCATTATCAACGCGGGTGAAACCGCGGGGCGCAGCTAGTTTTACTATATTATTGTACTATGTATTGTTATAGGGAACAAATTTTTTGAGCTGTTATTTAAATATTCGAGATGTTATTATGATCAGTTGAAAAACATATTGAGCAGTTATTTAATTTAACGGCAGTTGATTAATTATTGCGACAGTAAAACATGGACAGTAATAAAAAATCAATTTGTGGTTGGTTAGGGTGTCGTAAAGGGGGCACTGAGGAAAAACGACTTAAAATTTTTTCGCTCATAGTCAATCAATAGGTACGACGACGAGCGAAGCGAGGAGGATTAGGTTTCTTGTGACCACGCATGCCGAGCGAGCGAAGCGAGCGTGCCGCGGCAGCGACCGGCGAAGCGCCAGTAAAACTTTGATTGCATATAGCGGGGCTGTGAGTGTTTTAAATTACATGTTGTTTTAACTAAAGAAGATTGTCTTGGATAGTTCTATCGAATCCCGAAATAAAAACATATTTTTACCGCCCATTTAATTATTTTCCTGCTCAATTATATATTCACTGATCCATTTCAATATTTTTTATTACTCATTTTTGTTTACTTTACTGGTTAGTTTTAACTGCTGAACTAGTTATTAAACGTGCCATTTATAATTTTTAACTTACAAAAACCGCTATTTACAACTGCCTCTTTAAATCAGTGCCATTGTTATATACCTACTTCTAGCTGTATGAATGCTTGCAATGCCAGTTGCTTAAAGTGTATCACCTCTTTCATGTTTATGGTCGCCACAACGCGTTGGAAAATAATATATATATGTTTTTTTATTGTATGATATATATGTTTTTTTTTTGAGTTTACCGGATAATTGGTTGTAATCGTAGCTCGGCACTTCACAAACATATCAAAAAAATAAAATAAAAAAAAAGTTTTTTTTTAAATATTTTTTTTGGGTTGCATTGTCGATACCCGACCTGTCCATACCTGTGGAGTATGGAGCGCTACTTCAAAGTGCCTTGATATGTTGTACACCTCGGTCCCAAATTATTTTGCTATCTCCTCTCCATCCAAATTAAGCGATTAAAGCGATAAGATCGTAAAAATTTCAAGGTTTAAATTTGTAGGTCTTTTAATGTATCTTTCTTTATGAATGGTTTAAAATACAGAGTAACATCTATATATCAAGCAGTAGGTACACATAAATACCATATACTCAAATAAAGACAATGCACACTCATGCATTGCATCACGCACACATAAGTACATAACCAGACATAAAAGCTATTTCAAATGGGCAGTCCTAGGAGACCCATAAATAATACCAGTGAATATCGTAAACTACGTAATACAATACAATAAATCCATTGATAACTCAAGGGCCATGCATGGAGCAAATATTTTGCCATGTTGATGCAATGTTTGCATTTGACGACCTTACCGTACCAGCTTACCTCGTAATACTCGGCGAGTTTGTCTTGCCGATATAATGTGATGTACTTTTCAAAATATACTTTTGAATTGCCTTAACATGATAATATGTATGATACTATTCGTTCGCGCCGAACTGAGATCTCGCGCCTACATTTTGCTCCATAAAGAAAAGCTTTTGAGGTTAATTGCTTATGACTTTTTTCTATATAATAATTGTTTGATTTCTGTATTTTTTGTTCAAATACAGGATAAAATATATATTATACGTAAGTTTCAGCATTCAGTGTTAAGTTTTTGAGATAAATCCCGGGACAAATTGGTCTAAAAACAGTGATTTTGGTGGCCTACCAAAACGTTATTTTCCAACATAGTGTTTTTGAAAAACCGATTTCGTACTACGTGTTCTTTTCAACGATAGAGATAGAGATACCCACAAGGGTAGATAAAAAAATTTAGCTCCCCACTTACATGTATGGGAGCCCCCTTAATATTTTCATTTATATGATTTTCAAATTAAATGTCATTTCTGTATTAGGATGTAGTTTTACATATTCTATGAGTATTTAAAGTAATTCGCTTATATGGTTTAGACGCTAGATGCCTATGACAGACGGACGGACGGACGGACAGACGGATAAAGTGCTGAACGACCCGAGTCAAATTAAAGATCTCGTTTTGCTCGATCAAATATATATTTATGTTTGGTTTTTTTGTCGTACGAGTATTATAAATTTATGGTATAAATAGACATCCTATAATAGTCCCGTAACTGCACTATCACGATTTTTCCTGCACTTTCTCGGATGACTGGCAGAAAATGCTGTATTAGCATTAAGTCCTCCGTGTACAGCTAAATTGTGCAAAAGAATACTAAAGGTTGCCTGGTAGAGATTTCTATTAGTGATAAGGCCGCCTGTTGTGATACTTTACGTATAAGCTTGTTTGTTACCTTTGTTTTAGTAAGTGGATCAATAAAGTTATCTATCTATCTAAGAATAAATAATACGTCTACTCTACGTAAATTGGCCTATATCTACTAAGACAACAAAATGTTCACATATTTTAGCACACAAATCTCTTAGATAAATTATGTATGTTTGTTCCTTTGAGACGAGAGAGTCCAAAAAAATAGACTAAATTCGATTTACTAGCAACGATTGAAGAGTTCCATCAACAACCTTTCAACTTCCGACTCGTTATCTTTGCATGACACTAATTAACACCCACCTTGATACTAATTTTAAGTCAAATAAAAGAACCATCAAAATAAAGCAAATGAGCTCAAACTCATAAAAATATAGTTGAGATCATGGAGCGTAGGTTTGCTTATTTAATTTGCCTCACCTAGTTTGCGTAAAGATATTCGCATATTTTGTTAGTAACATAAACGCTTTCACACCTCACAAAGTTCGATGACATACAGTACAACGACAATCAGAACCAGAAACACAAATTTTCCTCTTTCGACCGCCATCGTAACTATGTTTCGTAACCTAAAAAGAAATTGTCGTTTTGTCTCGTAACCAAGTTACAAACGAAGCTTTTTCTGCCGTTGGTATTACCCACTGCTTAACTTGATGCAGTTGAGCACTTTTGGTTGAGGAAATGTAGGAAAACGGGCAAGAAGCTGTAGTCGGTAAAATTACATATAGCTTGCATATAGCTGTAGTCGGTAAAATTACATTATTGCTTCATTTGTCTCTTAAATTTGTTTTAACCTTGCTCATCGTTAAGGTTAAAGATGCATTCGGGCCTCGACGGGCCACTCGACCAATGCTCGGATCACGTTAACTGAAAGGGTCTTTCTTAAAAAGGAATATTCATTTTTTTTAGGTACATCTGATTCTATAATTAAACGTCAAAAGTCCAAACGTACTTAATTTTTCAGCTGCCGGACTTCTCTCACTAATCTTCGGTATCAGCGCCTCTTCAATTAATTTGCTCTTACCAGATCTAAAAGGGATTTTACTGGAATCTAGTACTCACCTCGTCAGTAAATTTGTGCGTGAGGTCTATATTTTCCTTTTGCTGCTTCGCGTACGGGGTGAGGTTGAAAAGGCAGTCGGGTTGCATCCACACCTTGAAGAGTCGCATGTTAAGGATCGTCATGACTACGTGGCGCGCGCGCAGATATGGGGTGTCGGGCGAGTGCTGCACATCCATGCGCTCGCCCATTGCAGTTTCTGGGACATAAAATCTTGCAAAAACGATATTTTCTATCCACTATAGTATCCACTTATAGCCCCGTCTTATAATATGAGTATAGTTACAATAATACATAATATGAGTGCAGTTACAAATACATTGAGGCACTCGACTTGGCGCGCCATGATAATTACCGAGCGCATCTTGCATAATTAAATGCAAGAAAACCGACTACACCGCTTATATTTTAGTTTTTGTTGATATTCTCTAAAAGCGCTCAATGTATTTTGATAACATTTATATGGGACCACCAATGAAGTATGATCTACCAAAATAAAAGATTCATCAAAATCGATTCGTAATGGGCAGAATGATCGCATTACATACATTAAAAAGCATACAGTCAGTCGAATTGAGAACCTCCTCCTTTTTTGAAGTAAATTAAAAAGGAAAAAATCGTAAAGAAGCATGTCCAAGAATTGTAAAAAACAATGACAAGTGCTATTTACTCATCTAGCAACCCGCACCTGGTTAGTTGGCTTGGATTCAGCCAGAGAGAAGGCTGCAAGTTCCAGCAGCGGACAATGTGTTCTCATGATGATGAATGAAAAAGAGGTTTTAAATGCTTACCGAACACTATGTCCAAGGTGCATGCAGTGACATATTTCAGGACATCAAAGTTTCCTTTATCGGCTTGCTCTGCAAGCCTTTCAAGGAGTATGTTGGATTGCTCAGCGATGACTCCTAAGTATTGCTCTACAATCTTGTTATGGAAGACTGGTAGAAGGATTTTTCTATGGGTCTTCCAAAGACCAACTGAAACCAAGCGTCTTTTAAAAGTTTGTAGACAAAGTAGTTTAGTAAGTTTGTTCGATAAGATGTTTCGGTCTATGTTATACTCGCAAAGCTGGGATAGTATATAGGTATGTAACGGCAAGAATGAGTGTTTATTTTACTAACTGTTACAATACGCTTTATTTCGTAATCCTCGTAGTAAAAAAGAATGGTCTGTCGTTGTCGTTTTTGTTTTTTATGGATATATCAAAACTCCACGAAATGCGCCTCGAAACATAAAAATCCAAAGATGTTTCTCATCCAGTCAACTAATTCATATATATCCAGTTTATTTGTGTAGTTCATAAAATTAGTTCTAGTCTCCAAACACAGTCAAAGTCAAGTAAGAAAGTCATGCTCCATGCTATCATATTAATCCATGTCATAGTAAACGAGGTAGAACCTTTACAAAAACTTCTATTGAGTTTGGGAGCGAAAAAGAAAATCTCGATTTGCCACTCATGCACGTTCACGAACTATTAACAATCGACCATTATTACACATAAACACTCGATGAAACGCAATTTTTTTTAAATACAAAATCGACAATGCTATTTTTAACTTTCGCGGTAACACTGTTGCGAAGTTTTTTTGTGTTATATAGTCCACTAGTAACATCATCCTAATCGGGTAACTTAGATTTGTCTGTGTATAATCTGTATAGTCTGTGTATAATGTTAGACATATCTAAGAGATCTTGATCAAATTTAAATGGAACCACATTGGGAGCACCAGCTTTCAAATAAAAACCGGCCAAGTTCGAGTCGGACTCGCGCACGAAGGGTTCCGTACCATTATCTATAAAAAACGGCAAAAAAAAAATTTGTTGTGTGGGAGCCCCCCTTAAACATTTGTTTTATTCTACTTTAATTATTTATTTCAAAGTGAATATTATGTAACTATTAAAATATTCGGTTAATATTTCAAGAGTCTACCAGTTGCCGTTACCAATATCGAGCAAAAACGAGCAAAAAAAATCACGTTTGTTGTATGTGGGAGCTCCTTTAAATATTTATTTTATTCTGTTTTTTAGTATTTGTTGTTGTAGCAGCAACATGAGATACAGTCTGGTGACAAATGAACAGACAGCGGAGTCTTAGTAATAGGGTCCCATTTTACCCTTTGGGCACGGAACCCTAAAAAACAAATTATAACTGTGACCAACTCACCCGGAGCGACAAAGAGCCCATGACCTAGCCATGGCTGCATAAACCGGTACACGACATCCTTGTCTAAGCAGTTTTCTAGAATTATTTGGGCGTCTTCTGGGGCTCCAATAGCTGCAACAAGTACAAAGAACATATCTTACATACAGACTACAGGCACGTACCCAAGTACGTAAAGCAAGAGTTATTAAATTATTTATTATGTTATTAAATAAAACGCATTCACACTCACAGCCCCACACTAAGTTTAAAGACTTGTATCGTGGGTGCCGGAAACATTCACATCACACGCACATTACACCCAGAACCAGAAGCACAAATAACCCTTGGGAAGGAATTTGTGCTCCTGCCGGGAATCGAACCCAGGACCCACGGCGTAGAGGGCGGAGACCTGTCCACTGCGCCAACTGGGTCGTCAACTGTTATTAAATAAGTTACTTAAACTTTTTTAAAGAAAAGCTTTTAGAAGTCCGCCATATTGGATTTAAAGTGACGTCACTTTATTTTGCGAGTTATTCTTAGCAAGCCCTTTCATTTGATACCCATATTGTAGGAGTGCATTAAAAATTACTGCTCCGCCATTTTGGGTATTCCGCAATGTTGGATTTAGAATGACGTCACACAGCTAACCTAGCATTGTCATTCAAACTGAACGTGAATACAAAATTTCAGCTCAATCGGTTGAAGATATCTGCTTCAAAATTGAGTTGCAAGGTTCCACCCAAACAAACATACATACATACAGTGCAAGCTAAAAATAAAAGCTTGTAACAAACAGACTGGTGTATGTGTTTATGTATTTGTGTGTGTGTCCCTTCTGGGCGTATCGGAACTGATATGTTGCGAGGCTGTCATGCAAATATTATAATTACTGAAAATTACACCCTGACACTTACCAACATACAATTTCGGCCCCAGCCAAAGTTTAGCAGCTCCTTTATTTTTGTAAGTTATTTCAGCTATACCTTCTATGTTCTTCAAAATTTCTAAAAAATACAAAAGTTTTTAAAAACACGTGTTTATTATTATATTAAAAAGAACTAAAAAGTTATAGAACCATAGAACTTGTCAAGACGAATCAAACGAGCCCTTACTCGATAGATTTGCATCGTTTTATTACTGAGTTCCTGTGGCTAGCTTTTGATTTCAGACCAGCTCCATAATTATCATTATAATATTGATATATCCTATCCTACTAATATTATAAATGCGAAAGTTTGTGTGTGTGTGTGAATTTTTGTTACCACAAATCTCCGTAACGAATCAACCGATTTTGATGAAATTTAGAATGTAGATAGAGTAGGTTCCGGCAGAACACATAGGCTACTTTTAAACTTAATTAACGCGGGCGAAGCCGCGGGGCGCGGCTGGAATGTCATAATAATATTTTTCTACTCAGATATTAATGCTATCTACGGGCCTATTGCTTATATTTCCTAAAACTATGTACAGCAAAGAACTAAGTTACCTACAAGACATCGAGCTTATAGGTAACTTAAGTGCTCAAGCCCACTACCAGTGGGTAGCGTTCCCATCATGCTGGCGGCATTGCCTCTCTGAATTGCAATGCTAATATAACTGTTATTAATTAATAATAATATTAATTAATAACAATAATAACATTACATTGTCATCTAAAATTTAAACAAAATGTCACCTTCATCGGAAACTGGAAATTGGTTCATATTTAACTTACAAGATTTAATGACAGACATACACCGGGACAGGTGAAACGAAATATAGCCTTGTAACAGAACACTTTATATTTACAATGCTTACGAAATTTTTTATCACTAAATAATAACTGTTTAGAGGCACTATTAAGACTGATACTCAAAACCAATATCTTTGCTCAAAACTATAGATTGAAATGTGATTATTCGAAATTAAACAAACGCTTTCACATAGTGTAGGTAATATCTTGGGACTTAATCGCGCTAAAAGATATTACCTAAACTATGTGTTCGAATAGCGAAAGTTTAAAAGTTACAAATGCTTTTACACTTTAAGTTCTATACAAAATTCAAAGACTAACGTTCACATGTACACAATGTATGTTGTAATTGAATAAATACTGAATACTGAATACATAAACTTACACAATCACTAAAATATGAAAGATTTTCATATCAGATCTGGGACTTCCAACTTTAATTTTTAACCGACTTCAAAAGAAGAGGTTTTCAATTCGACTGGTTTTTTTTATGTTATGTTACGCGATATCTCCGCCAATTATGAATCGATATTAATGATTTTTTTCGTTTGGTATATTTATACTTCAGAGGTAGTCCCTTATACATTTTATCAAAATCGATCAAGCTAAAACCAAAATATAAGCGGTGAAGTCGGTTTTTTTACCGACTTCCCAAAAAGGAGGAGGTACTCAAGTCGACTGTATTTTGTTTTTTTTTTTTATGTGTGTTACCTCATAACTTCTCTCCACCTGACCCGATTTCAATTATTTTCTTTAATTTGGAAGATGTTGCTTTCTAATTGGTCCCATTAAAATTTGATCAAGATCTGATCAGTAGTTTTTGAAATATCGTCAATAATGCCTATTTTGTACGCCTACTTTGACGATGTTCTCGTTTAACCGATAGATATCTTCTATGCAAGCGTGCTACATCTTCGGCCGCATCATCACTTTCCATCAGGTGAGATAGTGGTCAAATGCTTGCCTATCGAGTATAAAAAAATAAAAATAAAAAGTAGCATAAGATAAAATCAACATAAAATAAACATCTAGAGTATAATCCACCTACATTCCAAATTTCATTGAAATCGGATAAGTAGTTACGGAGATACGTGGTAACAAACATTCACACACACACACACACACAAACTTTCGGATTGATAATATTAGTAGGATATATTAGGATATATTTTATTTTCTATTTTATTTAATTATGATCCACATATCGCTTGCTGCGATGTTGGTTGCGTGTCTGCCTTCTTAGCAGCGGGTATCGGGTTCGATTACCGGTGGGGATACAAACTTTCTCCCAAAGGAAATTTGTTGGGATGTAAATGTTTCCGATACCCACGGCATAAGTGTTTGAACCTGCTGTTTGTTATGTTATCTTAGTACACTATGTAATATGTATAGAAGACCGTTATTATTCCTAGGTGATAAAGGTCGCAGGGAGACGCTGGATGTAGGAAGGTTCCTTCTTTTTGGAAACCTTTGATGGAGGCTTATATCTAACAATGAACTTCTTGTGGCTGAGATGATGATGCAATACGTATTGTGCACAGGTATATTAACTTACTGTGAGTATCTCCCATGAAAAGATTACCATTGCCCAGAAGAGGTAATGTCGGAGGGCCCTGTAAAGATGCAGTCATTCGGGCCATTCGCTGTGCCTTCATACTCCAGAACACGTAGTACAGCAACGCTATTAGACCGAGGCATAAGAGGATAATCATCTTGCCTTCCTGAAAAATCAACCATCATTATCAGGCCATAACATTCCTACTGCTGGGAATAGGAACCTTCATTCATAAGGAGAGTCTGGGCTATAATCCACAAAAGCGGCTTAGTGGATGACAGTCACAGAATATGTCCACGAATTTTGTGCCTCTTATTTTTTCTTTGGTTTATGTTTTCCATCGCAGTTTACTAAGGTGAGTGCAATCACTTTAAGTTATATGCAGTAGCGTATAACTTGTATATAAATTGTATTATTACAACAAACAACACCATAATATATAAAATAGAATTATATATTATAAAAACAAAAAAAAAACGCGTACAATATATTAACATACTGCCGTTAATTATGAGTATATACATGGGTGTGATTGTGTGTGAGATGTGAATGATTCCGGCACTCAGAAAACAAGTCATCGAACCTGGTGTGTGTTGTGAGTGTGAAAGCGTAAGTGTGAAACATAGAAACTAAAAAAAAACATGGCGATATAAATAAAAAATAACAAATAAAAGTGGTATTAAAAAAACAACATATAAAAAACAACGGTTTGCACTCCGGGAGTGCATTAACGTTGTAACAGCAGGAGCAGGCATACATTTTCGCCGCGCGGCAGAAAGAGAGGGAACTATTACTTACTCTCCTATGCTGCGCCGGCAGTCTACTCTCCCTCCGTCAGACGAATTTTCGATCAGGTTACGTGTCATTTAAAATTTTTTACTCATCCCAAAAAGTGCACAACGCCGCTAAAGAAGTTTTCAATTCAATAATTGCTTACAAGTACTTATGTAGTACTTCTATTCCACTTCCAGTTGCGTTAGCTCTGTGTAATTAGTTACTCATTCCATGCGACCGCGGTCCACACAGCCAAATGGACTTTGTTTACATTTCTACTTATTATTCATTTAAAATATGTTATGAACTACAAATAATGTACGCATGTCCAGCTAATAATAATGTTCTTCATAGAGGTGAATTAGAAATAAATAAATCTTGAACCTCATACAATTTACGACAAATATTTAATTACTGTGAAGAGCCTTGTTGCAGTATGAATAAGTTTTTTTATGAATTCTAGTACTATATTTCAGAATTTTGTTACTTTACATTACTATCTTTATAGCATACTATTTATATAATAACAAATAATAATGATAAGTATAATAATTATACCTACTGACCGACCTGACAATGAAGGTCCGTTTAGTATCGGTTTTCACATATATATTATATTTATTGTAATAGTGCTACGCAACGTAGCACTGCCACTCTACGATTTCGTAGCGTGGGCGCGTAGCATTTCTTTAAATGAGCAATATTTTGTGAATCTGGGGACACGGCAATGCCCCCGCGAAGTTGGACAAAAAACGACCATCCTTTTCTCGAAGCAGTTTCGACCATTTTTGACCCCATATAACTTCGTTATTGATAAAACTAGAATACAACTAACAAACAACATTACAACTAACGATTACTAATACAATACTGCTCGGGTTTCTATATTATTATTTTAAAACAAAAATGTTTCACGTCTCGTACTCTATTATTAGGTATATATTTATCGGCAATGTAGTCCACAGAATACGCATAATTGAGGATAACTCAAAAACTACTAGTCAGATCTTGATCAAATTTAAATGGTATCAATTGAAAAGCAAAATCTTTCAAAAAAAAGTATTTAAAATCGATTAACGTGGAACGAAGTTATCAGGTATCACATATAAAAAAAATACAGTCGACTTGAGTACCTCCTCCTTTTTTGTGAAGTGAAGGCCTAAGAAAAACTGGTTAAGTGCGAGTATGATTCTCGCACCTTATACCTTGTAGGAATATATACTTAGTTCATCTATGACGGGAATCTAGTTTAGAAGTCTATACTACTTTTTTGATGAATACAAACATATTGACGATAATCGGAATTCCACTTTTCATCATCTATCATCCATTTGGTTACCTCTGCTAGGACACCAATCCGGCTAAGTTCGAGTTGGAGGATGAATCATGTCCTCCAATATTTATTTTATGTTATTCATGGAAATAATTAAGTTGAAAGTCTGCCGCCAAGTCAAATACGGTGTTCCGGCAGTTATCCTTGAGAGCCTGCGTATTCCAAATCTAGTGTGTTTACCAGCTTCGATCACATCGTCACTTACCTTCAGGTGAGATAGTGGTCAAACACTAGCCTGTCACAAATAAAAAAAAAAAAAAATGTCGGTTTATTCACGATTCCCTTCTCCGTTTTTAAAGCGTACTCTTGCACACAAAAATACTTTGATACACTTGACCATAGAGGAACTTTTTATAACGGAAATAGAGACTTCACTCATATATTTCGATCTTAACGTATACCGCTCTCTGTTGCTATAGTTTAGTACGAAAATATTGATTTTTTTGCTAAAGTTCTAAGTTATGACACCATGCACTTGACACTTGACCGGTTTATTTTGTCAACCGACTCAATAAAAGAGATCTCATTTCGACTGTATGTTTTTTTTGTATGTATGTTACGCGACATTAATAGATAGATTTTGATGGCTTTTTTGTATAGTAGAGTATACTTCAGAGGTGGTCCCAAATAAATTTTATCGAAATTAGTCAAGCCAAAACTGAAATATAAGCGATGAAGTCGGTTTTTTAAGCTTTGCTTGCGTTTTAATTAACTAAACACGAATGCATATATTATTTGTATTTCAGTCAGTCCACAAGATCTATTGCTAAAATCTATTGAATTGTCAATCCGATAAAAACTCACGCACATTTCAAAATGTGCGTGAGTTTTTATCGGATTGAAAAGTTTAACTTTTAAAACGGGAATTAGCGTGACTTACGCGTTGTCGATGTATAAATCGACAATTGTTCGGCTTTACTACAGGCTTTCGGCTACAATTTACGGCTTCATTCGGAAGCCTTCTTCAGGATGAGTAAGTCACGCTAATTCCCGTTTTAATTTTAATTTAAAAATTGTCAATCCAACGAACATATTTTCATACTTGAAACTTTGCTAGTTATGGATATACTTAAGGTGGCGATACCAGAAATTTTATCTAAAACGCGTGTTGTTGTAAACGTTTAACTCGGCATCCATAATAAAACCAGATAAATAATCAGATAAAATATTCGTCGTTATCTGTGTGGTACAATAAATGATGCCCTCGTCTTAGAATATACATAACGTTCATAAATATAAAGGAACATAATTAAACGCAAGCAAAGCTTAAAAAAACCGACTTCACCGCTTTGTCTTCGGAACCTTGATCAGATTTAATGTATTAAACACGCATTATTGACTATAACTCAAAACTAGATATCAGATCTTGATCAAATTTTAATGGGACTCCAAAAAAAGCACCAGCTTTAAAATAATAAAAAAAACATCAAAATCGGCTCACAACGAAAGAAGTTATGAGGTAACTTTCGAAGTCGGGTAAACGAGAACATCGCCAAAGTAGTCCACAAAATAGGAATTATTGACGATATTTCAAGAACTACTGATCAGATCTTGATCAAATTTAAATGGGACCAATTAGAAAGCTACATCTTTCAAACTAAAAAAAAATGTCGAAATCGGCTCACGTGGAAAGAAGTTATGAGGTAACAAACAAAAAAATACAGCCTACTTGATTACCTCCTCCTTTTTTGGGAAGTCGGCAAAAATATCAAATCTCATGCAAACAACATCAATTTTTATTATTGTAACCATTTCGTTCCGCCATTTTATACCAAAACACTGTGAAATTTATTTAATATAGGCAGATTTTGTATACGAATGATTTCTTCACCTTATTTTTTTATTTGAGTCGCGTTTTCACGTAATTTGAGTAAGACATTAAATATCAAAGATGGCCACGCGTGACCTCGCGTAACCACCACAATGTCATTTACGCGATATACAATATAACGTTGTAGCTAGGATTTACACATAGACTACTTTTTAACTTTATCAGGCAAAGCTGAGTGGCATAGCTAGTACGCAAAACATGCAACTATATAGATAGCTCCTATAATAGAATATGTGTTTTTAAATTTCTGATAGGTAAATACGCTTGCCTATCAGATATAAAAAAGTTTAAATGCAAATAACAGGATCGAACACGTGCCGGCAGATTTCAAAACCACGTAAACTTCTAATTATGAAAACGCAATGTTATTTCTTAATTCAATCATAAAGTAAAAACTTACTCAAAGTCCACTAAACTTTTTTTTCTCTTAACAATTTTTTTTCGCTAATTAAACTAAAACTTTTTTAAAGACTGGCCATATATAAACACGTACCGTCGACGAACGCAGGAAGGAGACTATGCGTAAAATTCTATTCTACATATATAATTGGTAAAGGGCACTAATACCTGTCATGGAACGTAAAACTGTCAATATTTGGCTTCACCATGGCTTGAAGAATCAAGTTTGGATAAGTGATTATAAGATTACATACGTCACTAGGTGTAGTTCAAATATAGTTGAACTTGAAATATCGCATGATACTGTAGAACGTTCGCTTTTGCAAACTGCGTCATGGGTTTACATTTAAGTTGTTAGGCACTGCATGCTAAAAAGCATGTAATTAAGTAGTACTGCCACCATGATTTTCAGTTAAACAAAAAAAATAGATTATTCATTCGGATATTGTTTCAGTCATCTAATTGGTACTGGGTACTTGGTGCGCGAGCTATTTTCCGCAACTAGGCCCCATGTCAACCCATTTTGCGTGCAGGTTGGTTACGCTCTAGTCCAGCCACCCAATGTCGGCGGGGAACGCCAGCAGCTCGCTAGCGCCGGCGCAGGCCTCCCGTATTGTCGGTGAGCCGAGAAGTGTCCTCCGCTGGTTCGCCACGCTACTGCACTCTGGGAGTACATCCACGGCCGTTTCTATGCAGCCTCTGCACAAAGGACTGTCAGTAATACCTATTGTCAATAAGTGTTTATTTTACTAAATATTGCTCACTAGCCCGTGTCTACTCCAACGACTTGTTGGAGTTTGTCCCGTTTTAGATTCAGCAGTTTTCGGGAGTATCTGGGATTTAATTCCGGGAATGCCCCCGTTAACTGTCTACAATCCTTTGTATTGGCCCAGTAGCCTTGTTGTAGGTTTTTTGTGTGTCCTCGGATCCAGGTTCTGGCTTGGCTGAGTGTTCATCCATATGTTTGTTGGAGCCTCTCCTTGCTAGTTCATTCGCCGCATCGTTGTCTCTGGCTCCACAGTGTCCTTTGATCCACTGTAGAGTGATATTGTTGTGCTTATGACATTGTATTGTTATGTTGTTGTGTTTATGTAAGTCGGTTAAACGAGAACATCGTCAAAGTAGTCCACAAAATAGGCTTTATTGACGATATTTCAAGAACTACTGATCAGATCTTGATCAAATTTAAATGGGACCAATTTGTCCCGCCAATAAGGCGGGATAATACAAATTCTAAAAAAAATATAATTTGGCGAATTATAAGATTGTAGAAAACAAAATTAGTGATGGTGACATCCCTGGTGTTGTCAGGTCAAGTCAATAATGACGTTACAGATATTTTGTACGGCGCAAATTTATGCGCACTAAACAAAACAGATGGTGGCATCAGGCCTATAAATAGCGGTAGGCACCACATATCACCGCCTCGCGGCTAAAATCGGTTGTAAGAAAATGTTTGTTTCTTTAAGCAATCTTTTTCAGCCTATACAGCTTGGTGTTATGTTATATTCGGCTTAAAACACGAAAATTTTGACTTACTTTGTAGTCAACTAGTTTCGGACAAACGACGTATCGCGCGTCTGACTCATCCTGATGAAGGACAACTAATTTGTCCGAAACTAGTTGACTACAAAGTAAGTCAAAATTTTCGTGTTTTAAGCCGAATATAACATAACATAATGTGTAATACTCACGATAGTTTTAACATTAAAATATACAGCTTGGTTTTGGTTCGCGGGGCGGATGTGAGGCTGCTGTCCATTCCCTTAGAACATTTTTAAATCAAAATTGTGGAGAGGTATTGCTAAAGGTGGATATTAAGAATGCTTTTAATTCTGTTGATAGAGGCACCCTTCTGACCCAGGTGAAAGATAAAATTCCAGAGTTATATAATTTTATTTGGCAATGCTATGGTAAACCATCAAAATTAATTTGCAGGGTGACCCGTGCAGCCCAGCAATTTTTTATTTAGCCGTCAATCCAATAATTTAACGTCTCCAATCCAAACTAAATGTTTGGTATTTGGATGACGGAACTCTGGGAGGTGATGTGAATACTGTCCTAAGTGATTTAAAATTACTAATTGATGAATTTAAAAAGATTGGGCTTGAACAAAATTTTTCGAAATGCGATCTTTTTGTTTGCGATAACTGTTCAAACAAATTATCGGTTTTACAAAAATTTAACTCATTGGCTTACAATATTAAACTAGTAGACAAGTGTTCACTTCGCCTTTTGGGTTCGCCGATATTAGATGAATCAATTTCACCTTTTGTAGAAGAAAAAATTCTAAATTTTAAAAATTCTTCCGACAGATTGCTCAAAATTAACACTCATATGGCTTTTACAATTATTAGATTCTGTCTTTTTGTCCCAAAATTTACGTATTCTTTAAGATGTTGTCCGCTATGGAAACATGGCGCGCTCCTCGAGAGCATGGACAATATCGTAAAGAATACTCTTATATCGGTTTTGAATTTTGACATAGATGACAGGGCTTGGTCGCAAGCTTCTTTACCTGTAAGACTAGGAGGCTTAGGTATACGTAAAATTTCTAGTGTTGCGTTACCGGCTTTCTTGTCGTCAGTTCATGGTACTTCTAAATTAGTCGAAAAAATACGTTCACATAGTTTGGATTCTTTAGAAATAGCAAACCTGACTGAGGCCAGAAGCGCCTGGGAGATGGCATGCCCAAATACCGGGCTCCCAGTGAGGTTATCCTCTCAGAGACTGTGGGATCGGCCGCTCAGTGAACTAGCACGGAAACATCTTTTAGATAAGTGTCCTAGCGTCACAGAGCGTGCTCGACTTCTAGCAGTTTCTGTATGGGAGTCAGGGCTTTGGTTGCAGGCCATTCCCTCTTTTATTTATACTGGTATTTTTTAATACTGGTATACTTATAGATCCATCTGCTTTCCGTCTCGCTATATGCTTACGTTTGGGTGCAAGGTGCAATGTTGCCCATAGCTGTCAGTGTGGTACTGCTGTTGACCAGCTCGGTTACCACGGCTCTCTTGCCAGAAAAGTGCTGGCCGAATTTCCCGCTACGCCAGCCTCAACGATATCATCCGCCGGGCTTTTACTAGTGACAACGTTCCAGCCATTCTCGAACCGAATGGTCTGACTTTAATTCCATGGAAGATGGGACGGCCTTTAGTATGGGATGCAACTTGTGTCGATAATTTAGCTCCGTTACATCTTCCTGAAACACAGAATGGGGTTGGCGTCGCAGCAACTTCGGCAGAGCAGCGCAAACGGCGAAAATATGGAAACCTTGGCAGTGGTTACATATTTGAGCCGTTTGGTGTTGAGACACTGGGTCCGTGAGGACCGGGAGCTCATTCTATTTTCAAAATTCTATCAGAGCGCCTGGTTGAAGCGACGCGTGATCAAAATGCTGGCATTTATTTGGCTCAACGTATTAGCATTGCAATTCAGAGAGGCAATGCCGCCAGCATGATGAGAACGCTACCCACTGGTAGTGGGCTTGAGCACTTGAGTTACCTATAAGCTCGATGTCTTGTAGGTAACTTAGTACTTTGCTGTACATAGTTATAGTTTAGTTTTAGGAAATATAGGCATTTGGCCCATAGTTTTAGAAGGAAAAAAATACCTATAAAGGTTAATTATGTATAATATTAGAAAGCAACATCTTTCAAACTAAAAAAATATTTTTGATATCGGCTCACATGGAGAGAAGTTATGAGGTAACACAACTAAAATAAAAAATACAGTCGACTTGAGTACCTCCTCCTTTTTTGGGAAGTCGGTCGGTAAAAAAGGAGTTTTGCCGCGAAGTGAAAAAATGGCGTTGTTGATTTTGTATAATTTGCAAAAACCTGTGATTCTTTGAGTGTCATTGTGTAATAATGGTGGATTATTAACCGTTTTAGGTACTTAGTAAACGTGCGTTAGTGTAGGCAAATCATACCGACCCCGGCCTGCCACGAATGTGGAGCGCTGGAGGATACGGCGCTCCACACGCTGGAGGCGTGTGCCGCATGGGGCCCCCAGCGGCACACGCTTTCAGCGACCATAGGTGGATCTCTCCCTGCCGAGTGTGATAAACGCCATGCTTAGCAGCGAGAGATCGTGGCAGGCGGTGGTCTCCTTCTGCAAAGCGGTAATGGCGCAGAAGGAAGCCGCGGCGCGGGCCAGAGAGGTTGACCCCCGATCTGACCCGCTCCGGCGCAGTACTTGACACTGGCTAAATGCACAATAATTCGAATCCAAAAAAATACATAAAAAAAAAGTTTATGGCCTAGGAATGAATTAAACATGGAATACATATTTCATATTTTACTTTGCCATATTTGCAAAATTTTACGTAACAATTTTCCAATACGACTTCATCGTTAGTGGATTTTTAAATATTTGAATGTGTAAACAAAATTTTTAATTAAAATTAAAGCTGGTATATAATTGTTTATTCTTTAAATGTCTAATTCTGCAAAGAATTATGTTTATCTATATTCTGAAACCAACTGAACAAACCGGAACAAGAAAATTTCGAGTAGGTACTAATTAAGTAACCTCTTCAATGAGGATTATTTACTTCGTACATCACCCTTAATGTGGCCATTGTTTCTACAAATTAAATACCTTATTTATAGACAGTTGAATAAGTACCCATTAAAGGTACTTATCACAGGCATAAAATATGTTTACTAAACTAATACAATACAGGCACATGTAAATACATTTATTGTAAGGCCATGAATATTGGTTTTGTTACATAATACTGATGCGTAGGTAAATCTCATAATTTATTTATGT
Organism: Lomographa bimaculata; assembly: GCA_948107665.1. Taxonomy (NCBI): domain Eukaryota; kingdom Metazoa; phylum Arthropoda; class Insecta; order Lepidoptera; family Geometridae; genus Lomographa; species Lomographa bimaculata. The sequence continues at coordinate 10,131,302 of OX403600.1, forward strand.
TGACTGTAGTTAAGAATTTCCAAAATATAAGCTCAAATCATGGTTACATGAATAACATCATTATGTTACATTTTAGTACAATAAAACTGTATTGACAATATGTTCGTTCTACAGTACTTACTTCCATTACTGCAAAGGAGCTCGTCAAGGTAGTTAAGTGTTACTTGGAAAATTTTGCATTGTGTAAGTGAACAACATGTTTGTGGTAGTAGTGTTTGTGTTAATGGCTATAGTGTACTATGTGAAGTACAGAAGGTCTAGAAAGCTGCTTTACGAGCTGGCTAATGTTTTACCGGATGCTGGTGGGCTGCCAATACTTGGCCAGTCCCATTGGTTCGTTGGAGGACCTGAACGTGAGTGTGCTACGTCAGTGAGTTATACAATGTTATAACTAAAAGTATACTTTTAACTGAGCTAATTATATACGTTTGTTGTAGGGCTGCTTTGCAATATACATACTCTTTGTAGTAAATTAGAAGAAACTGCAGATCTTACGAAAATTTGGATAGGTCCGCAACTCTACGTTGGTAAGTAAATATCCTTATGCAATGCAACGATGTACCAGATGACTGGCAGCAGTGGACAGGTCTCTGCCCTCTGCGCCGTGGGTCCTGGTTTCAATTCCCGGTAGGAGCACTAATTCCTTCCCAAGGGATATTTGTGTTTCTGGTTCTGGGTGTAATATGTGTGTGATGTGACTGTTTCAGGCAACCACGACACAAGTCTTTTAACTACGTGCGGGGTTGTGAGTGTAAATGCGTTTGTTTGTTTTGTTGTTTTTATACCTATATCATTTTAATTTAGTTTTGCTTTTAGCTTGCATATTGCTTACTATACATTTTCTCATGGATTATGGATTCAGCATACTTAAAATCCAATGTCACACAAAATCGTCTCTTTTCAGGAGTAATTTTGGAATATTATAAAAACATTTTCAAAAAGATATTGGAGTAATATAGTGAAAAATTTATAAGTGGACTGATTTCTTTAAATGTAAAATTTTATCACGATCATAAGTTTAGAACAATAGGTGGGGACTAAAATATAAAGTAAAGTAGTAATATATAAGTAATATACCTAAGACTAATTTTTACTTTCAGTGCCATTTAATTTGGATGACGTGCAAAAAATTTTGGAGAATTGTCTCGAAAAAGACTATACGTACAAATTTCTTCGGAATTGGCTGGGAAACGGACTTTTTGTTGCTCCAGGTTAGTACATAATAAGTAGTAAAGATATAGATAGATAATGTTTTATTCATCCACTTCATAAGATGAGATAAAACAAAGGTATTGGGAGTTTTGCCGCGAAAATGAAAAAAATGGCGTTGTTGATTTTGTATAATTATCCAAAACCTGTGATTCTTTGAATGTTAATGTGTAATAATGGTAGATTATTAACCGTTAATACTTAGTACACGTGCATAAGTGAAGGCGAATCATACAAAGTTGAAAAACGTGATTTTTGCCTACGCTCCAAAACTCCAATAGAAGTTCTAGTAAAATTTCTAACACTTTACTAGGGCATGACTTGACTATGACTGGACCTTGACTCTTTTATTTGACTTTGACTGTGCCTTGTGACTAGGACTTTGAACACGAAATACACTTGAAATATATTATTACTTGACACTGGCTAAATGCACAATTGCGAAGCCAAAAAAAAAACAAAGGTATCAAACAAGCTTATATGTAATGTATGGAATACTTAATTAACTTAATAAAAATGTTTTCTTAAAAAAACTGTCCTATAATTAAAATTTTGTATAATTGTCGCGTTCTGCGTTATTACTTGTAGATGGTAATTTAAATGCGAATAAATATAGTTTGTGAAATAAAATTAGTTAAAAAATATTAATAATTTTCTACAAGAACATGACCCGCGCAAGAAGGTTGTTGGTTGTAAATGAATTTCTAGTAAAAATATCTGCGGAAATCTTTATGATCAGGCCTAGCATGACGGGTGGACAGTTTTCCCTGGGGAGTAGATAAAAATGCATAGACGCACAGGTAGATATATTATCCACGGTGGACAAGGAGGGAAAAGCCATGTCGCATTGCTATATCAAAATAGCCGAAGCGAGTCCATAAACAATTGAGTTTGATGTTCTTTTACGATTGATTTAGCGGCATTTCGTAAATTTTAACTTTGGATAGTATCGATATTCATAAATATTGGAGAAAAATAATGATGAGCTTTGTTAATTAGAAACGTTAAATTCTTTTATATACTTCTTCTTCTACGTGAACCGATTACGAAAATGTTAGTTTGAAAGATGTTGCTTTCCGATTGGTCCCATTTAAATTTGATCAATATCTGATTGAATATATCTGAGTTCTTGAAATATCGTCATTAATGCGTATTCTGTGGAGTACGTTGACGATGCGATGTTCTCGTTTTTAACTGACTTCAAAAGTAACCTCATAACTTCTTTCTTTGTGAGCTGATTTTGATAATTATTTTTTTATTTGAAAGCTGGTGCTTTTCATGTGGTCCCATTGAAATTTGATCTCTAGTTTTTGAGTTATCGTCAATAATGCGTTTTTAATACATTAAATTTGATCAAGGTTCCAAGATAAAACGGTGAAATCTGATTTTTTAAGCTTTGCTTGTGTTTAATTATTCACTTTTGTATTACGTGACCATAACCTTATTTGAAGGATGTATCCGTGCCTGATGCGAAGCCGGGGTAAAATAGTTCTAGTCTTTATATAAAAAAGGGCCAAGTAGCTATCATTTGTAGAGGTCCCTTAACTTATTTACACTACTGCTATTATTGCTTCAAGTGTACTGAAATAATTATAACATACTTACAAAAAAAACTTGGGTCGAATGTGGAGCTGAAAAGTGGGACGAAACAAAAATTTTTGAAATAAAATTTATTATGGGCCGATTACGGCATACAATGCGGGACGAAAGCAGATTTTTTTATATGGGCCGAACTTCCTCGGGACGAATATGGCATAAATCATATGCAAGGACGCGACAAGGAAACTGTTTACTTGAAGCCATAAAACAAATGTAAGCAGATGTAATAAAATACATAATGTTCTTATTGTGTTTAGAACTCCAGTTCCTCAACATTGTGTCAAGATAATGGATCAATTGAAAATATAATAAAATACCTACTTAGAAATATTATATATAACTCATGACTTTTATTTACCGACTTCAAAAAAAAGGATTATATTGATTATATTTTTTCGATTTTAGCCCCATAACTATTTTTAAAAATTCCAGAAACTGAACCGACAAAAAAATCTGTATAACTATTAATTATAGAACCTGCTTACACACGAGAATCGATTGAGATTTGCGATCTGTAGAGGAGAACATGCGGAAATCAGGACATCTGGATATATACGGTACGAAGGCAATTTTGCCCAAGCTGAAACGGAAACGCTTCGGTCACGCTTCGCACTTGCTCGTTCAATAATATTAAATTAAACCTATAATACCTATTTAAGATAGGTACGTATAGGCACGCTGCACCGAATGTCACTAAGTATTATGTCAGTTATATAAATTGCATCGTTTCTATTGACAGTTGACCTCTGGAAAGTCCACCGACGTCTTCTTCTGCCAGTATTCCACAATCGGCTCGTAGAAGATTACATCGAGGTGTTTGGGGAACAAGGAAGCATCCTTGTAGATCGGCTGCAGGATGGAATCGGGCAGGAGATCGACGTATACGAATATGTGACGTCGTGTATGCTGGATATTGTGTTTGGTAAAAATAATACGCCGTTTCTTAATTAATATTTTTTCTTATATTTTTCAAATGGAGTGATAGGCGTTTCATCGTTGCGATTCACCTAATGGTAAGTGATGATGTGGTCGAGAACAGTAAACACGCTTGGCTTAGAATAATAGACTCTCAAGGACTTAAAGAGAGCCTGTCATTAAATTCGTTCCAGCACATAGTTATATTGATTTAATTGACATATTATTCGAAATGAGGCTTGTAAATTGTAGTATTTCTGTACAGAATAGAAAGCCACACCACAAAAATACCTATAAATATCATTACGATTTTACCTTCATCGGAATCTCAATTTTGATTCGATACCGCGACAATCCGGTCGGGCATATAACTAAGACTCGACAGTGCCACGGCTAGACAAATGCATGTTCTAGTCATTGTGCCGTGTCCTAGACTCAAAACGTTTCAGAAACCGCAATGGGCGAGAAGATGGACGTCCAGCACAACCCAGACACTCCGTACCTTCGCGCGCGTAAAACTGTTATGTCCATCATCAACATGCGTCTGTTCAAACCCTGGATGCAACCTGACCCACTGTTTAATCTGACTCAGCATAGCCGTATACAGCAGGAGAGCATCGACTTGACGCATCAATTTACTGACGAGGTACGTACGAAAAAAAAAAACCGTATTATTAAAAAATACTTTCGTTTGTGATCTTTGCCAGTTCTGTATTTCTCTTCTTGGCTAAAATAATAGTGCCCACATAAACGTTTACCTACTGATTTTATGTAATTCGGGTTGCTTAAAAAAAATTTAATTTAACCGATATTTTTTCAGGTGGTTACGAAAAAAAGATTAACGGTTGAAAAGAATGGATACGATGAAAAAAAAGGTAAGTACTATTATGTTGCATTTCATAAGATTTGTTTTTTTAGATACCTACTCTATAATTGCAAAATATATATATGACCATTATAGGATTAACAAAAATTTTAGGGCACATGTGAATTATTATCAAGCGTCACTTAGGTACCTATTGTTATTTTTTAAGAGAGAAATTGATAACGCGAAGGGACGTTGATCATAAATATGAGGTATTACTTACATCATCTAAGCCTATGATACTTGTATGCGCGAACAAACTATAACGAGTAATATTCATTACGAATTAAAGACGTAAATTTGAGACGTGTTCTATTTACAGGCCGTAAGGACATTCTTGAGCTACTGCTGGCTAAGAATTCGAACTTTACAAATGTACAGCTGCGAGAGCATATTGATTCCATTACGATAGCCGGGAATGACACCACGGCGCTGGTGATTGCTTACGTCCTGATGGTGCTGGGCTCTTATAAGGACGAACAGGAGAAAGTTTATCAAGAGTAGGTGCATTTCATACATTTCAAGTTGCTTGGTGGTAGGGATCGTGGAGTTTGAGTTCATAGATCACAGAGCAGGAATATAGTGAAAATGTTGACCCGTAACTTTGCGAACAGAACCGACGCGACGTGTCGTCGGCAGTTCTCAGATATTGGAATTAACGAGTTTATGTTGCTCTTCTTAGAGGCCGTCACCATTGTGACGGCGTTTGACGACGGCTTGACTCTTGTGACGGAAAAATTAATGCGGTAGGTAAGCATAATATAATCTGCCATAAAAAAAATGCGACTACGGCCTGCGGACGAACTAAACTCGTTCAAGGCGCAATCGGTAAGCGCCGATTGTCAATCATAGATCAATAACTCAGAACCAAATATAAAATGTATATTATTATGGGTAGATGCAAGGACTGTTGACTCTACAATGTAGGAAACAAATAAAACAAAAACACTTTCACTCTCACTGCCTTACAATAAGTTCAAAGTATGGTGGGTGCCGGAAACACACCACATAACTATTGACATCCAGAAGCAGAAAACAAAATATGTCCCTTGGGAAGAAAAATTTTGGTACTGTCCGAAATCTAACCAAGCGGTACCTTGTTTCTATTTCGGATAATACTAAAAGCAAAATCTGTACTGCTGTGCGCCAACAGATTCTTCGGATATGAGTAAGAAAGTAATGACTTTTCTCTTTTTAGAATAATATCTGTCCTTGGTGATTCTATGAGATCGCCTACGAAGGAAGATTTGAATAAAATGGACTATTTAGAGAGAGTGATAAAGGAAACTATGCGACTGTACACGGTTGTGCCTATAATTGCAAGGAGGACGCAAAAAGAACTCCAGCTTTGTGAGTACAATTTTGTTTTTTTCAATGCTAGATAGAAATCATTTTCACCACTATCTCACCTGAAGTGACGATGTGGTCAAAAATGTAACGGTGAATAGATATTATTATCTTCTAGGCAAGTCCAGAGGATACTTAATCAGTCTAGTTACACTAGAGGAAATATCTTCTAATTTCCACTCCTATGCTGTATGAATAAACGTAGCTCCCATGCAGGAGAAGGACATCGTATACCTATCGTCCGAAACTTATTCGGAGTATTTTTTCCGACAATAATACGTAAGTGCTGGATTAAACACTAACTCGTTAAAAATAAATGTAAACGGAGGGTTTACATTATAATAATTGTCAGCACTTACGATATTTCTTTTTATACTAACATACCTACAATAACAATAATTAATTCACTTTGTATGTTTCCAGCAACATGTACTTTACCAGCCGACGTGGGATGCGGCGTTTTGCCGTTCATGATCCATCGCTCCAAGAAAATCTGGGGTCCTGACGCAGACGAATTCCAACCAGACCGGTTCCTGCCGGAAAACTGCGCGAAAAGACACCCTTGCGCTTACATCCCGTTTAGTTACGGAATTAGGAATTGCATAGGCAAGTGTTGATTTCATACAACGATGCCTGCCGTGCTCAGTTTATATAATAAACTAAAAAGCTAGGCAGTCTTCACCCCTGTACAGCTTCTAAATGTATATCAAGCTCAAGCGCGATCGTGTATGGAGTACTGCGGTGTCACATGTGAGGGCTGTCGGAAGTTGTTACAATAATTTTTTTTTTACCCAAAACGACGAACAAAATTTCGGAGATGTTAGATTGAATTAGCTTCCTTTATTTAAGTTACAAAATAATCAATTAACTTAGTTTACAACTAGGGAATTCCGGGATAACAAGTAGCCGGTGTTAATCCAGGATATCAGCTGCATCTATAGCAAATTTCTTCAAAATTTATCTACCGTTTGAGTGTGAAGAAGTAACAAATATACAAACACTTACAAACTTTCGCCTTTATAATACTAGTGTGATTCATAATGAATTTATTGGTTTAAACATAGGTGAAACAATGGTCATAAACAAGTCAATGTGCGACCGGTATGTTTTGCCATACGGCGTACCATCATCGTTGGAACAAATCTATATACTTAACTAGCTTTTGCTCGCGGCTTCGCTCGCGTTAAGAAGTATTATTTTAAAATTGACAGTTTCATTCAAACTTTCATTCCCTATTTTTTCCCCTTGGGGGTAGAATTAATCAAAATCCTTTCTTAGCGGATGCCTACGTCATAACATCTACCAGCATGCCAAATTTCAGCCCGATCAGTCCAGTGGTTTGGGCTGTGCGTTGATAGATCACTATGTCAGTCAGTCAGTCAGTCACCTTTGAGTTATATATATTTAGATTAAAACAAAGTCTGGTTAGTTACAACATAAATCAAGAATGGATTTTTATGATGTCTGGTTTGTTGGATCTGTCTTTGCACTGAAAAGTAGAATAACTATTAAAACATTGGAAAAATCACAAAAAAATAATTATCTCACATATTAAACTTAACGGACGGAATTGTAATGAACCGTATTGTATTTTTAATTTACGCGGTTGAAGCCGCGGGGAACTACTAGTAATATACATGTATGTATGTATAAGTACATTATGTTATATTATTTAGACTCGTAAAAAATATAAAATAAAAGAGATTTTCAGCAACGGTTCTACCGTTAAATAATATATAAAAAAAGCTAAAATATTAATGTGATGTGTATAATTTTTACTGACTTGAAAAAAGGAGGAGGTACTATGTTCGACTATGTATTTTTACTGACTTCACAAAAAGGAGGAAGTACTCAAGTCGACTGCATTTTTTTTTCATGTTTGTTACCTCATAGCTTTGTTCCACGTGAACCGATTTTGAAATTTTTTTTTGTTTGATAGATGTTACTTTCCGATTGGTCCCATTTAAATTTGATCAAGATCTGACTAGTAGATTTGAGTTATCCTCAATCATGCGTATTCTGTGGACTGCATTGACGATGTTCTCGTTTTTAACCGACTTCAAAAGTTACCTCATAACTTCTTGCGTTGTGAGCCGATTTTGATGATTATGTTTTTATTTGAAAGCTGGTGCTTTTCATGTGGTTCATTGATCAAGATCTGATTTCTAGTATTTGAGTTATCGTCAATAATGCGTGTTTAATACATTAAATCTGATCAAGGTTCCGAAGATAAAGCGGTGAAGTCGGTTTTTTAAGCTTTGGTTGCGATTAAATATTTAAGATTTGCGGGTTTAAATTATTATATTTTTCTGCAGGACGTCACTTTGGAATGTTAGCCATGAAGAGCATTATAACATCCGTGTTAAGAAGTTACGAAGTTTCGGCGAAACTCTGCGATCGGATGAAAATTGAAATATTGCTTTTTCCAGTAAATGGCCATTTGATTTCTTTGAGCAAACGTAGTACAGTAAAGTAATAAATTATTTGATAATATAATAAAGTGATTTTGTTTGGTTCTCGATTTTCATTTCATATTTTTAAAGATTTTTTGTGTATTTGAGTATTTTATGTAAACGAGACGAACAAGTCGCTCGCCTGATGGTAAGCGTCAGCTTTGCGTATTACAGCTCAGTGTCACCCAGAGTTTTGTAGTTAGCTCTTTAAATAGGAGTATTTTAAAATCCTGCGCGATATCGCTAAATCCCAGTTGGCGCAGTGGACAGGTGCCCGCCCTTGCCGCGGGTCCTGGGTTCGATTCCCGGCAGGAGCACAAATTCCTTCCCAAGGGATATTTGTGCTTCTGGTTCTGGTTGTAATGTGTGTGTGATGTGAATGTTTCCGGCACCCACGATACAAGTCTTTGAACTTAGTGTGGGGCTGTGAGTGTGAAAGCGTTTATGTTATGTTTATGTTATGTTAAAGCACTGCTCACCGTCACCCTTAATAGATATAAGACTAAATCCTACTAATATTATAAATCCGAAAGTTTGTGTGTAAGTGTGTAAGTATGTTTGTTCCCTCTTCACGCTTTAACGGCTGAACGGATTTGGATGAAATTTGGAATGTACATAGATTATACCTAGGATTAACACATAGGCTACTTTTTAACTTGATAATAGCGGGCGAAGCCGCGGGGCACGGCTAGTGTTAAATATTATACAGAACCTTTAGTAGAGCGGTGGGAATCTTTTGCAGAGTCCGCCTGGCAGTACCACGCCATTGTCAGACATTCAACCGGTAGCAGTATAGTGTGCTTTTATTACTCCAAAAATTATACTATATATATATTATTATTATTTTTATGCGGAATAGGCAAGCATTTGACCAATATATCACCTAATGGCAAGTATTAAAGAAGATGTGACAATAGAAGATACATATTCACTAGAGACTTGAAGACTCCCAGATTATACCGTTCGGGAAACAAAGACGCAGGCAATGAGTTCCACTCCTTCGCTGTACGGATGATGAAAGTAGAAGCAAAACGCTTAGACCGAACTGGAGGTATGCCGACCATAAATGAATGACGTTTGATAGTTTTTCTTGTTGTTAGATGGTAAAAAGGGTATGTGGGAATTAACTCATGTAATTCCTGTGCACACTCTCCAAAATGTAAGCTATAGAATAGGTACCGATAAGTTTGCCACCTTATGTCGGTGGACGAGACTTTACAACAAGAGTCGTTTTGCTCGCCGATCAATGGAGTCAAGAGCATCAAGTTTCTTTGCAGCTAGCTTCGTATGGGCCGAAGTTAAGGTTAGACGTCAGACTCCAACAAACAAAAAAATCATCAAAATCGATTCATAATTGGCGGAGACATCGCGTAACATACAACCAAAAAAAAAACTTACAGTCGAATTGAGAACCTCCTTTTTTGAAGTCGTTGAAAATGATAGAAACTTTACTAGAACTTCTATATTGAAGTTTTGTAGTGAAAGAGAAAATACCGTTTTTTCTAATTCGTATGTTAATAATCCACCATTGTTCTACGTTAGCACTCGATTAATCACAAGTTTTGTAAAATAATACTGGCCTCGATTGATGATTTGAGATGTGCACTCACTAAATTAAATTTAAACTATCCCTGTCTCTTACAAAATAAAACACAAGACAGAGATAGCATGCATTTTAATGCTGTCACGCTAGTTTATAAATTAAAATATGAACAGTGGAAGCAGAAAGGCGCTTGTTTTTAGTCAACACCAATACAACACATACTCGACTAAGCTTGCATAGACATCTAAGTTCTGGCTAACTTGACAGCACAGCAGTATGCTATCTCTGTCTTGTGTTCCTATTTTGTGAAAGACAGGAATAGTTTAAATTTAATTTAGTGTGTGACATCAGAATCGAGGCCAAATATCGACATTGTTATTTAATTTTATTCACTTTCGCGCCATATCTCCCACCACATATGTATATACATAGAACTTGTAACTACTACCATGAATGCATGTTCAATTTTTTTTTAATTTTGGCTTCGCAATCTTGTTCATTTAGCCAGTGTCATGTAATAATATATTTCGAGTGTGTTTCGTATTAATAGTCCTATTCAGAAGCAACAATCAATTAAAAGAGTCAAGGTCCAGTCATAGTCAAGTCATGCTCTAGTAAAGTTGTAGAAATTTTACTAGAACTTCTATTGGAGTTTTGGAGCGAAGGCAAGAATCACGTTTTTCAACTTATTTTGTATTAACGTATGATTTGCCTACACTTATGCACGTTTACTAAGTATAAACGGTTAATAATCCACAATTGTTAAACATTAACACTCGAAGAATCACAGGTATTGGAAAATTATACAAAATCAACAACCAAATTTTTTCACTTTCGCGGCAAAACTCGCATGTTCCGGTAAATGGTTCCATGACGCAGATTATAATGCACATTGCATATAAAGAACCGATGTACCGTGATCAACGAAAAAAGGCATATTATATAATATATATATATATAATGATATTCGTTATATCTAAATAGAAAATACTAGTAAGGTATTTTGCTAAAAGGTAATCTTCGGGCATCATGTTATTTTCTTTAAAAATAATATTCCTGTTATAAAAATGTTTTTTTTTTACATATTGTGTTCCACTGCTGGGCAAAGGTCTCCCCCATTACTTTCCAAGCATCTTTGTCCAGTGTTTGTGCTTCCAATTTGGTTGGAATGAATAGATGTCGTCACTCCATCGTTTTCAGGGCCGGCCACGACGCGACGTCGCGCCGCGCCGGCTGTCTGTTCCACAGACCACAGAGAGTTGGTCTGTAGGCTCCCATTGGGTAGTTTAGCCCACCTTGCTGGTCTGCTGGATGCATACGAGTGACGTGTCCGGCCCAGCTGCCGTATTCTGTATCATGGATGGGCGTCATTAAATGTCAATAAACTGTCAAAAGAGACTTAACACCTGTCAAAAGTGACATAAAATCTGTCAACAATGACATAATAGCGTCAAAAACCAAGCCGATTCAACGACCGAAACGAAAGAATGAAACAAAGAGAATACAATACATAAACCACAGAGCATGAAATTTGCTCAGGCTGTTACTTGTGGCGAAATTGTCTATGAATTACGTTTCATGTATATTTATCGATATTTTCTTGGTAGTGCTCGCGAATTGGGAAATTTACCAGTTGATTTGGTGAACAATAGTTATAACATATTTACAGCTAAGGCGCTAGGTCTAGAAGAAACGCGAGCGAGTTCCCAATCCCATGCGACAACAGAAATACAGAGCATATATTCAGTACTACGTGGACATTTAAATTAAAACGGGAATTAGCGTGACTTACGCGTTGTCGATGTATAATTTAAATTTAATTTAAAAGTTCAAAAAGTGCGTGAGTTTTTATTAAATATTCATCAAATTACTACGTTGACAGTTTAAGATATCAGACAATTCGCTGATGTCAAATAAATGCAGGCCTTACATTCAGTTTATAATAATTTAATCATTACTTTTTTTTTTATTTATGCTTTTTCAAAGATAATATAATCACTCTTCTCTTTTCTTGAGCGTTTAATTTTTGAAAACAATAGATATTCGTCTTCTTATTTATTTAAAGCTATTTATTTCCAAAGAGTTCAACAATTACTTTTAGGAACTCGATGCCACAAATAGGGTGAAATGAAACGTAATTCTTTGGTGGTTTTTATTGCTATTTTGTCTGTGGACTAAAACAGCTGCCACCCTACTACGTATTTTTGTTGCAAGCGGTTTCTATTTAAATTAAGCAAAAATAAACCTTATTTCTTAGAAGTTTTGTCTTGAAATCGTTTCAATAATTTCGTATTGAAACCGTTTGCAACAGAGATAGGTAACAGGGGGTCTGACCTTTCTTCGGTGGTTTTATTGCTATTTAGTCTGTGGGCTAAAACAGCTGAGATTTGTCTATGGGCGTGACGCCCATCCATGACGCTGACTTACAGAATTAGGCTGCAGGCTGCCGTATTCTGTATCATAGATGGGCGTCATTAAATGTCAAAAAACTGTCAAAAGTGACATACCAACTGTCAACAATGACATAATAGCGTCAAAAACCAAGCCGATTCAACGACCGAAACGAAGGAATGAAACAAAGAGAATACAATACATAAACCACAGAGCATGAAATTTGTTCACGCTGCTACTTGTGGCGAAATTGTCTATGAATTACGTTTCATGTATATTTATCGATATTTTCGTGGTAGTGCTCGCGAATTGGGGAATTTACCAATTGATTTGGTGGACAATAGTTATAACATCCCATGCTCTGTGAAAACAGAAATACAGAGTATATATTCAGTACTACGTGGACAGATTAAGATATCAGACAATTCGCTGATGTCAAGTAAATGCAGCCCTTGTATTCAGTTTATAATAATTTAATCATAAGTTTTTTTTATTTATTCTTTTTCAAAGATTATGTAGGTAATCGTTTTTTTCTCTTGAGCGTTAAATTTTTTAGAACAATTAAACAATAGATATTAGTCATGACAAATTAAAGTTGTTTTAAGTTTATTATTTTCGTATCGCTGGAGAGGTAACCTAAAATTTAATGTTTTTTTAATGATTGGTTATTTTTAATAAATTCAGTTGTTTCTTATTCATTCAAAGCTATTTATTTCCAAGGAGTTCAACAATTACTTTTAGGAACTCGATTCCACAAATAGGGTGAAATGAAACGTAATTCTTTGGTGGTTTTTATTGCTATTTTGTCTGTGGACTAAAACAGCTGCCTCCCTACTACGTATCTTTGTTTTATGCGGTTTCTATTTAAATTAAGCAAAAATGAACCTTATTTCTCAGAAGTTTTGTCTTGAAACCGTTTCAACAATTTCGTATTGAAACCGTTTGCAACAGAGATGGGTAACAGGGAGTCTGGCCTTTCTTCGGTGGTTTTATTGCTATTTAGTCTGTCGGCTAAAACAGCTGAGATTTGTCTATGGGCTTGACGCTCATCCATGAAGCTGACTTACAGAATTAGGCTGCAGTTCCACTTTAATAGTGCGCTCAATGTAACTTTTATTTTTACTGAAACATACCTACATGTATCGAAATAAGCTATGCTTTGTTTTTTCTCTTAGCACCCGAAGAAGGGGGTGTTTGGCTTCGCACGGTTTGTGTATTTGCCAGCGTCATGTTAAATTTTTTCATCTCTTCTTCATCTTTGTCTTGCTCCTTTTTCAGAAAGTTATTTACAAAAATAAATCCACAAGGATTTTAAGTGGTTTTTTACTATTATAATCGGCAACGCTATTTTTTCACTTGTTTTTTTTTGTGGCAAAACTCTCGTTTTGAGTTACGCTATTGGTATCATTGTCAGTACTATAGTTTTTGAATAATTTCTCGTTTTTATTTTACGCCATCTATCGGCAAGTAGCTATAGCGATATAACTAGTAAGATATGTAGTCGATTTTCATTCGATCTTTTATCGATACTTCATAAAATTTCGTTAGGTTGGCAAAACTTCTGCAAACAAATTAGGACAACACTTAAAAACAACATGGCTGGCTACGCTTTGGCTAACAAATTGACTGAATTTAGGTTAAAATCGTCTATTTAGTTTTTACGTGTTTATTAGTTAACCGTTCATTAAGAAATGTGTATTGTGCAGTGGTGAAAGAAACAAATATAATGTTATAGCATATCACGTCTTATAAGGTAAGAGAATACAAGCAATATCAGGGCTTTTGAATTGGCCACATATCACCATATGATCGCTTGGAGGTTTGTTTAGATCGTAATGAATCTGTTTCTCTAACTAGGTTTCGAAGTATTAACCATGGAATTCGGTCATCCACCGCCGAACATGCCCAACTTGGGGCCTCCGCCGGGCATGGGGGGTGGCTCGATGATGGGCCCGCCACCTCCTCGTAACAACATGCGCCATAATTTTAGGTCTTTCAACAGCTACCAGATGCGGTTTCCTCCTCAGGGCCCTCTGAATATGACACAGGATGATTTCGATGGTAAACGTTTGCGGAAATCAGTTATGCGTAAAACAGTAGATTATAATGCGGCTATTATTAAAGCTATTGAATGTCGGGTGTGGCAAAGGGACTGGCGGGACAGGCACGCTTTGCAGCCCGATGCGATGTATACTCCAGACATGTTACCCCCACCTTCATACCCAGACAATCCAATAAATGCAGTGACAACTAGGTTTGTTAAAACGGCTACAAACAAAATGAGATGTCCAATTTTTGCTGTTGCTTGGACTCCTGAAGGTCGTAGGCTGATAACTGGAGCATCATCTGGAGAATTTACTCTATGGAATGGGTTGACATTTAATTTTGAAACTATTCTTCAAGCACACGACTCCCCAGTTAGATCTATGGTATGGTCACATGGTGAGGGCTGGATGGTTACAGGTGATCATTCAGGCTTCATAAAGTATTGGCAAAGCAACATGAACAATGTAAAAATGTACCAGGCACACAAAGAAGCAGTGAGAGGAATCAGTTTTAGTCCCAGCGACTCAAAGATTGTTACATGTTCAGATGATGGAACATTGAGAATATTTGATTTCTACAGATGTCAAGAAGAAAGGATATTGCGAGGTCATGGAGCTGATGTTAAATGCGTTCAATGGCATCCGACAAAGGCTCTTATAGTCTCCGGAAGTAAAGACAACCAGCAACCCATCAAGTTATGGGATCCCAAGTCGGGCATTGCTCTATCTACCCTACATGCTCATAAATCTACAGTAATGGATCTGAAGTGGAATGATAATGGAAATTGGCTCATAACTGCTTCACGAGACCACCTACTAAAACTTTTTGATATTCGAAAACTAGGTACTGAACTACAAATATTCAGAGGACACAAAAAGGAAGCTTCCAGTGTAGCTTGGCATCCAACTCATGAAGGCTTGTTTTGTTCGGGAGGTTCTGATGGTGCTATTCTATTTTGGAATGTGGGAACTGATAAAGAAGTAGGGTGCATTGAAGGAGCCCATGAATCTATCGTGTGGACAATGGCTTGGCATCCTCTAGGTCACATACTGTGTTCGGGCTCAAATGATCACACATCAAAGTTTTGGACAAGAAACCGTCCAGGAGATCTCATGAGAGACAAGTATAATTTGAACACACTACCACCCGGCGTACAGGATGATCATGATTTGGAGGAACCTGCCATCATTCCTGGAATGGGTCCTGAAGATAAAGTAGAGATATTTTCATCTGATACCGACAAAGTAATTCCTGGTTTGGATTTAGATACCACATTAATTCCTATGGACTTTGAAAAGAAGGTAAAGAAAGTACCTTACAGCAAACCTATACCAAGAAACTTCCAAGCTCAATGGAATCATGGTCCATCAGCTGATGAAGCCACAGAAGCATTCACTCAAGCACTTGTTGAATCAGTACCGGGTGCAGTACCTCTCAGTCAAATTCAAGCATCGGCTATATTTATCTATGGAAAATTGATTCCTGTTGAAGCTGGATCAAAGCTTGAGAAAGCAATATCAGATGGATCAATGGCACTAAAAAAATACATAGCAGGAGGAGAACTGGAGGAGTTACAAGACTGTATGCCACACTTAGAAGAGGATGCAGATGATGATAATTATCTACCATTTGAATATCCCAATCATGATATGGAAGAAGAAGATCAAGAAGATAATGAAAAAGAACAAGACAATTATGATGACTATGATCAAGATAAAGATTATTATGATAATGAAATAGATATGGCTGAACCAAATAATCAAGGTCCTGGTCCAAATAATTACAACAATGGCCCTTCAGATATGAATAACATGGGAAATATGGGACCACCAATGGGCAATTTGGGTCCGCCAATGGGTAATATGATGAGACCACCAATGGGTAATATGGGCTCCATGAGACCACCAATGGGAGGCCCAGGTGGGCCACTATTGGGTGGCCCTGGTGGACCACATATGGGTGGCCCAGGTGGAACACATATGGGTGGCCCTGGTGGATCACGTATGAGCGGCCCTGGTGGACCTCATATGGGCGGTCCTGGCGGACCACATATGAGTGGACCTGGCGGACCACATATGAGTGGCCCTGGCGGACCACATATGAGTGGCCCTGGCGGACCACATATGAGTGGACCTGGCGGACCACATATGAGTGGACCTGGCGGCCCACATATGGGTGGTCCTGGAGGACCACCAATGAATAATATGGGTCCACCAATGCATCAAATGGGAGGACCTCCAATGAGGCAAATGGGACCACTAATGGGCAACATGCCACCCGGTCCACCAATGGGTAACATGCCCCCAATGGGCAATATGCCTCCAATGGGCAACATGGGAAATATGCCATCACGGCCACCCTTCTCTGACAATGGATTTAACAAACCTCAATTTGATTCTGGCTTTGATCAATACCAGAATGAGGACTACCATGATGAAGATAATTTTGATCAAAGTGATAGGTCATTTGATGATGATAATAATTATAATAATGAAAATAATTATAATGATGATGCAAACAATGGAGATGATGGTTTCGGCAGAAACCAGAGATGGGATGGCGGATATAGAGGCCGAGGAAACAATCATAGCAGAGGCAGAGGTCGAGGCATGAATGGTCATGGGTCAGGGCCAGGCGGGCGAGGGAACCGTCGCGGGAACAATCGCGGCTCCCCTCGGAGTCGCAGCCGAGGACCAAACCGGGGCTTCCGAAGAGGTGGCAAGATTTCCAACTAGCGTAAGAACAATTCCTGAATCTGCACAGACTGTAATTTCCAAGTTTATGTTTGAAGCAATAATTTCGCGATGAATGTGTAAGTGTAAAGACATTATAATGTAATTGCAAAAGGTTGTACATAATTTTCTTTACAGCATGTATGTTGCTTCAATAAGCTGGAACATAATAAATTTGTATTATGTCACAAAAAAAATTTTATTAGATTTTTGTACAGGTTTTAATCCCCAAAAAGGTGGCACAGGTGAGTTGAATTCTATACGGTTAATTAATTTTAAATTTGAGTTTTTTCTCATATCCATTTTCTCCCAATCAGGTAATATTTTGATGAGATGAGAAGACTCTGGTTGTACGTGGCAGCAGCGTACCAACGGGATCATGTTCACCATATCAGCGCATCACCAGAACACCCTTCCCCCTAATAGTAAGAGACTGGTACTTTTTGTTATGTCAATAATAAAGATATGAAAATAAAGGTCTTCACGATATCAACCACTTGTAAATAAGTTTTTTAAATAAAGAAAAAAATAAAAGATTTTATATATATTGAAATAAAGAAAAGAATGTGAAGTCCAAGGGTATCCTGTCCTTTAAATACTGGCCAGTGTAGTACTGTTATATAAATATAATTTTGTATATTTATAATTTATGTAGATAACACGTAACCCTTTTCCGATTGGTTGGACATAAGGCCATGATTTATCACCATGATGATCAATATCAGTTTTCATCAGGCTTTCCTAAAATTACATTATAGGATATTTTGATCCAATGTGACGTAGGATTGCACGCCAGGGAGATTATTTTTTAATTTTAAACTAATCTTATGGGAAAACTGGTTAGCATTTGACAAGTGTTTGACATTTCAAGATGAAGCATGCTTGCCTAGAACATATCTATTTGTTCTATAGGCTTGAAGACTTGGGGACGATGATATGCTCTATGATTTCCACACTAGCTCAGTTTGACTGTTGAAAGTAGAAGAGATGCTCCTTAATATAGGAGATATGTCAACCATATATAGATGATGGTTGTTATATTAGAGATAATGTCTCTTTCTCATAGCCAATTAAGAACTACTCAATGAAATTAGAATATTACGTTGTCATGAGGTCTGCAGAGCCAGAGAAAGAGTGATACAGATTGTCAATGTGCTCATAAATTGATGTGTTAAATTACAAAGTCCTGTAGTGTGGATCTCCCCTGCTCCTGAGGCTTGGTTCATATGTCTCGGTAGACGATGGCCTATCAATTATATAGAAACTGTAATGGCTACATTCTTACAGTGGCAAGCGTACTAGTGTTAATTTATTTTATTGAAGATTTTTAATATTCTTTTCATAACGTCGTGACATGTTCAGGTTTTAAGGTTGCTTGGCTTCCTATTGTTTGTCGTTTAATTAGTTAGTAGTCTGTCGCAAAGCATCAAAGGTTTTGCAGCAGCTATCATTGACAACCAGTTCAGCCTGGCATGGTTACCGTCCTAGACTCCATCACTTATCAAACTGATATAAAAAAGCACTGCCCCATTTTGATCCCACCTTTATTAATATAAACCCTGACGGATTATTAGAATTCTTCAGTATTACAGCAATTAAAAAAAACAATACTAGTAAAAATTAAGGCTATGTATGAGATAATTGTAGACTAAGTATTTTTTTTTATCTATATTTTTAGACTTACACTCATAATATTATTTTTGTTTTAAATTAGGAATTTTTATGAATAAAAAATTATATTATTAAATGGGAAATTCAAAATAGCAAAACGCACGCTAAACTGATTCATGTCGTCAGTTCTCGCATTTTTGATGTCAATGATTGGTCAACTTTCTTCTACGTTTGGGTCGTGGACGTCACATAAAACATTTCAATATGGCCACGTTTAATGTATTAAATTAATCAAACATAAAAACATTGGTATTTTTATAGCTTTCATTACATCCTCAGGAAAGAAACTGGGTACTAAACGTAGCCCGGGACCCAGCTAGTGTGTAATAATATTTATGTAGGCACTATGGTCTATTTCAGTTATTAAATAGTACATACTAAATTATAAATCAATATGCGAATATACCTACTAAAATGACTACAGCAAAGATTATATCTTCCGGTCAACATTTGGATAGTATTACGGAAAACGCATTAAATAAATGTTTACAGCAGTAGTATAATAAAAGTAAGAACCACTATTGACCACATGGCATGAACACAACAGTCGTAAGATAAACACAAAGGTGGAACAAGACGAAAGCGATAAAAATATAATTACTTTTAATAGACATACATAAAAAATACACTGAATAAGGAACCCTACTGTACTGTCTGTTGTAATGTTTACTTTCGACTTGTGTGGATTCTATTTTTGTAGAGCAGTTGGCATTTTACACACTTTAATACCACCCATAGCTGCTTATAGGCTAACCACGGCTCTTGAGTTTATATAATGATGTAGTTAGATTATATCTTTTGAAACGAGTAATGCCTTAGGAACCTTTTATTCTGATAATTTATTAGGAAATGTATCAGTATACTGGCCAGCCCACCTGCACTTACCTTACTCCCTAACCCTTGGACTATCACAGGACTGCGGTTCTAATTTTAAATATACATAGGCGAATGAACAACATATTTTGTGAATTCAATAAATTTTTCGAATTTCAAAGGGTTTCATTTGATATCGCCCTCGACCTGAATAAAGAATACATTGAGAAACAAAGTGCAGTTTTAATTTTTTTATTCGTTTTTTTTTTCGCCCCTACCGGTTCCTTAGATAGCAATGGTCAATGTGCCTTTCGATTGTTTCAGATGTCCTCGAGATGGGCGTGGTGGGTGCTCACGATATCAATATGCGGCGCGAGTCAGCTCGATGGCGGCGACAAGAACTCTCTTGGAGATATGAGCGATAGTGTTAAAGAACGCCTTGAGGCTATCAATGGAACACCAAACTTCAGGCTAATCAAGCAAGACAAAAGCTCACAATGGTTCCCCGAACGGGAAATCAAACCAGACAGCTGCGTGCGAAGAGCTACCTGCGAACCACTAAACACTACCTTATGCTTCGGGTCTAAACTCCCATACGACAAAACCAGTGTGCATCTAACCTTTCATGAAAATCAGTATAAGATACAGTCGCATTTAGAAATGTACAGGCAGCTGATACATGTGCCAACGTGCTGGGCCGTTATACAGCCCTTGCTCTGCGCCACATTTATGCCAAAATGCGAGAAAATACTCGATCAAGATATGGTTTATCTCCCGTCCTTCGAAATGTGCAAGATCACTATGGAACCATGCTCAATTTTATATAATACCTCTTACTTTCCGTCCTTTTTGAAGTGCAACTCTACATTGTTCCCGACGAAATGCGAAAATACAGTGCGAGAGATGAAGTTTAATACCAGTGGAAAATGCCTGCCCCCGCTTATTCATACAGACAAAGCAGAACATCACTATGAAGGTAATATGACTAAAATTAAATATAGCTGATATAATAATGCAGCGAGAAACTAGCATGTATAAATATTGATATTTTATAAACGATTTTGGCCGCCCCACACATTTTTGCGCTAACAATAATTTATCAAAACTTATTACAATCTTGAAGCGCTCCGCCCTTTACGGATTTTTTTATTTTCCCTGGTTTAATTATACTGTAAATTTGTACTGCGGCTGTTAAAAGATAGTCTCTCGAAATAATAAATTGTAATTGGATGATTTTTTTTATGTGCAAGATTTTATGATTTGATGATTCTTCATCAACAGCATCACGTCCAATAAAGGGTCGGTACAACCGCAACTCAATAGCGGCAACACGTGTTGGTGATTTTACCCACGATCAACACAATGAAATTGGCTGAGACTGCCTCGCCTCACATTTTGACACTGTTTCAATAACAAGTAAAAAAAACAACTAAGACACGTTGTTTCGTACTATAGCTGTAGTCTGTAATACCTATTCTATGTTCACAAATTGACCCCACATTCTTCCAAAGTACTTCTATAACATAAATGAATCCCTTCATCTCCGTAATTGTTTTCATGATCAGGCATCAAAGGTTGCGGCGTTCCATGTCGTGATCCTCTTTACACAGAGGATGAGCACAATCAGATACACCGGCTCATCGCGTGGGGCGCCGGTGTGTGTCTCGTGTTGAACCTACTCACCGTAGCCACGTTCTTGATTGACTGGCGCAGCGCAAACAAATACCCTGCGCTTGTCATATTTTATATCAACGTGTGTTTTGCTGTTGCTTCAATGGGGTAAGGTTAAAGGTTTTTTAATAAAAATTTCATTTCCACCTCTTTACTATCTTGTAGATCGATCACCTTTTACTTTTTTTTTTGTTTCTATGCTCATAATGACGTCTAAAAAGAACCTCTTTTGTTTTATAAAACTAAGCACGACACTAACCAGACTTCCCAAAAAAGGAGGAGGTACTCAAGTCGAATGTATTTTTTTTTATGTGTGTTATCCCACCTCATAACTTCTCTCCACGTCCGATTACGTTTTTTTTTTTAGTTTGAAAGATGTTGCTTTCTAATTGGTCCCATTTAAATTTGATCAAAATCGGATTAGTAGTTCTTGAAATGTCGTCAATAATGCCTATGCCAATAATGACTACTTGGCGATGTTCTCGTTTAACCGACTTCAAAAGTTACCTCATAACTTCTTTCGTTGTGAGCCGATTATGATGATTATTTGAAAGCTGGTGCTTTTCATGTGGTCCCATTGAAATTTGATCAAGATCTGCTGATCTCTAGTTTTTCAGTTATAGTCAATAATGCGTGTTTAATATATTAAATCTGATCAAGGTTCCGAAGATAAAGCGGTGAAGTCGGGTTTTTTAAGCTTTGCTTGCGTTTAATTATTCAACCAGCTTTTGATCACAATCTCGCATGTTGGTAAGATATACTGTAGTCGAGGGTAGTAAACACTTGGAAATACTGGCTTTCAAAGTGGTCGCTGCAACGTCACTTAACATTTTGTCGACAGGTTTTTATGCTTGAGTAAACTAACACTGTCTTTCAGTAGGGTGTTATTAATTTAATCACCATATTACCTTCATCAGAAGCCTAACGCCTAATATTTTAAACTCTAAAATTTAGAGGATATCAAAGTGTCATGGTTTTTAATTTTGATGTCATTATTAACAATATTATATTACAAATATAACGATGTTATAATACAAAAGAGGAAATATATCAAAATATGTACCTACCTCCAAATTATGAAAAGTTACTTATTGTCTTGCAGATGGCTCGTTCAGTTTGGTATCGGGTCGAGAGAAGACATTGTTTGTTCAAAAGATGGGACCAGACGACAAGGGGAACCTTCGGCCGAAGAAAATCTATCTTGCGTAGTTGTATTTGTTTTGGTAAGTTTACAGCCGAAAGCGATAGATTTAGCTAATTAATATTAAAGTAACATTCGAATTACATGGCTCTGAAAAAAAAAATTCAAGTGTATGTACTTGAGAACTCATTTAATTCATTCATTATTTTAGCACCTATTGTTTAAAACAATAGCTACTCAAAGGATGTATGCTTCGTTAATTTTGAGGTATAGTTGTGCATGTGAATTGTTATTAGTTATGATTCCTATAGATTATATCGTAATTTTTTTATGATGTTGATAATTTAATTAAATGTTTATATTTTCTTTCTTTCCAGGTATATTATTTTATGATGGCAGCTTGCGTATGGTTCGTCATATTCACTTACGCTTGGCATATGAGCTTCCGGGCATTAGGTAAGTTAAATTAACAATTTTCATGATATTGTTCTAATCCTACTATCCTACTTATATTATAAATTCGAAAGTTTGTGTGTAAGTTTGCGTGTAAGTATGTTTGTTCCCTCTAGCTTTAACGGCTGAACGGATTTGGATGAAATTTGGAATGTACATAGATTTTACCTAGGATAGGCTACTTTTTTAACTTGATAATAGCGGGTAAAGCCGCGGGACACGGCTAGTTTTTATCTATGTAGGAGCTTACAACTCTTTTACATACAGTCACACTCACAGCTTTACACTAACTTAACATAGATTTATTGTGGGTGCCAGAAACATATACATCACACAACCACCATATACCATCATAACAAATGTCTTGTGGGAAGAGTAATTGTGCTTGTTTATCAAACCCAGGACCCGTGGGGAAGAAAGCGAATATGCTCACAAGCTCGGTTTTGTTTTGTTACGTTCGTAAAACTTCATTTTTATCCAATCGCCAATATTTTTCAAACTTACTGCGCTGATGCACCAATATAAACCGGGTGACCTTCCGCGCGGTCTGGTGCCCTCCACGTTCTACAGAATCGATTCATCGCCACGTGATGTGTCCTAAGGAGACGTCACGTCTCATAACTATTATACTAAGGAGTTTTTTTTTCACTTCCAGGATTCACTCTAGGGAAGATCCAAGACCGAATCGACAAGAAGGCGGCATACTTCCACCTCGTGGCGTGGTCCTTGCCGCTAGTGCTGACCATCGCTACGATGGCGTTCGGAGAAGTAGATGGTAGCAGCGTCACCGGGATATGCTTTGTGGGATACATCAACCATCCGATGCGGGCAGCTCTACTATTGGGACCTTTGGCTGTCGTACAAGTGTTGGGCGGGTACTTCCTACTGAGAGGTTTGTAACTCGTATTAAGTAGTGTGCTGCAAACTTACCAGTCGTTCGCGCCGAACTGAGATCTCGCGCCTACATTTTGCCTAATAGAGAAAATAAAAAAATATTTTTATTTTGCTTCCCGTTCTTATGACCGGTTGCTAGACTGTCTTACTTGTATGAGTGCCCCCTTATTATTTATTTATTTTCTGGCGTTGGGTCATAGTTTTACATATTCTCTGAGAATTTGAAGTTATTTGTTTGTATGGCTAAACGCTAGATGCCTCCGACAGACGGACGGACGGACAAATTGCTGAACCACCCAAGTCAACTTAGAGATCTCGCTTCGCTCGATCAATTAAAAGAAATGTAGTAATTTAAACTTAGTTAACAATCAAGTATGCATAAGTCAATATAAAATTTGCGTCAATATAACTGTGAAAAAGGTGTACAGGTTACACGGGTTACACCTACTAGGGACGAGAAAACACCTAGAAGTTATTGGGGAAGCTATCTTTTTTATTATCACTTAATTATTTGAACTGCCTGCAAGCGTAGTTGAGTGGGTGTTCGCATTCTTAACAGCAGGTATCGATCGGGCTCTATTACCGATGGGAACACAAGTTTTCTACTAAGAGAAATTTGTGGTTTTGGATCCGGGTATGATTGTTATGTGAATTTCACACACGATACAAGTTTTCGAACTTAATGTGGGGATGTGAGTGTGAAAGTGTTTGTTTCAGTTCTTTTATGTAGGTACCTTTTTTCAGGTGTATTCTCCCTCATCGCCGTCCGAATTTCGAGTAAAGATGTGATATCTCCGCGCGCCGCTAACAAAATCCGACAGACTATCATGCGATGCTCCATCACGGCAGCTCTGGTGGCAGTGTTCATATGCGTCACATTCGCTTGTCACATCTACGAGTTTAGAAACGCAGAGCTATGGAAGGATTCATTCAAGAAGAATATCATGTAAGTGCTCTTAAAAACAAGCTAGATAAGTGGCTATCCACAGAGGGAAAATCACTTCTGTAACTCTAACTTTAATTCAACATTGAAGTAAATATACCAGCACTGCGTTGCTCATAAACAAATAACAATAATAAGTTATTTACAAAACAACAGTTCTTCAAGCTATTTTTGGGCTGTTATTAACCTCTTTTACATCTGCATTCGTCACTTATTGGCATTTTGTCAATGACCCTCTTTAACCTTTGATATTTATATCTATTTGCTGCTAAATGTGATCACGTTCAAAAGTAGCCGGTGTCTGTGTCAACAGCTGAATTAGGTATGTGGCAGCATACAAATTGCCATTAAACTTATATGTATAAATTAAAATATTATGAGGGTGGATTCATACACTGGTGGCAGTGTTCATATTACTGCGGGCAAAAATATTTTTTCTGTCCATGTGGGATATTGTTGAAAATTGGGTTACAAGCAGAATTTGAAATCAAATAAAATATCTTTGTTGGATAATAAAAATTTGGTAGGAGAGCAATATTATTGTTTTTGTACCTATTTTTTCCAGGGGTCTTTACCACTTAAGTTACCGTAACCAAGTAGGTAAGGTTGCAAGTCTATCGGTATTGTATCGATTACATTTTGGAGAGTGTGCATATGAATTACAGGACCTAATTGCCCCATTCCATTTATGGTTGTCACTCCTCCAGTTCGCTCGAAGCGATTCGCTTCTAAGTTTATCATCCGTACAGCGAAGGAGTGGAACTCATTGCCCGCGTCTTTTGTTTCCTGAACGGTATAATCTGAGAGTCTTCAAGTCTAGAATAGGTATCTTCTAAACTAGCATTCTATATCTTCAACCGCATCTTCTCTTTCCATGAGGTGAGATGGTTGTCAGATGCTTGTCTATCTAGCTAGCATTAAAAAAAACCAGTCTCAGTTCGATTTTACTCTGTTCGATTATCATTACGTGAATGGTGTCCTCACATGCCCACAGTGCCCGAGGACCTTTACGAGAATGATCTGTTATATTAGAGCATGAGAGCACACGAGATTACACGAGAGTTGTTAGGGAGTTGAATGCAGTCGCCATGGTCGAAACCGGCCGGCATTAATTCAGTAATTTATACCATGTGTGCAGTTGCCGGCTGGAGGCCTGGCGCGAGGGTTCCGCGGGGTGCTTGGGCGGCGCGCGGCCGTCGGTGTCCGTGCTACAACTGCGGCTCTTGTGTTGTTTCGCGGCCGGCGCGCTCATGGCTTCTTGGACCTGGACGCCGGCCGCCGCCGCCGCCTGGCGACGCTACCTGGCCAGGTGAACAAACCTTTGAACAAATCCTTTGTTTTGACAGGCCTTCACAAGTTGACAATGTTTATCTATGATATTCTTGCGTTTGACCACTAACCTGCGAGTGATGATGCGTCGAGGGTGGTAAACACTAGAATGACTGTCTCTCAAATATAGCTTACTTATTAGAAGACAAGTGTTAACCGCAACATTTTTAAAAGATATAATATTTTCTTATTTGATAAGGATTAGGTAATTATTTCTGTATTTGAATTATGTTGATATTACCAATAATTTTAAAAATAAGCTACGATACAAGAACTTCCCATCTTAGTACCCAACTATAAATAAAAAATCACCGGTCATTTTGTTTTCTTCTACATCGATCGTCATTCCATTTCGTTCCTGTTACTGGGAAGTTCGAGACCTTCACTCACTGAGAGAGAGTCTAGGCCAAAATCTACCTCCTTTAGTTTGTGAAACATTGGAAATGTCAGTTTCCTCATGATGTTTTTTTCTCTGTCGGAATTTCTACAAATAAATTAAGACTGTATTTCAATAGAAGGTAGCTACTAGCTAGCCTGGCGAGCTTGAGAAATAACCAGACGCCATGCACGGATTTTATCACCATATTACTTCCACCGGAAGTTCAAATCGATTACCCGCGATCGGAAAGCGTCTACACTACTCTATACGCTACGACTGATCTATCCTCGCTTCAAAATCATCAAGCAATGTGGTAACGAATGTTCTGTCGTTAGGAAGTGTGGGTGCTCAGTAGAGGCGGAAGTGACGCGGCGCGCTCGCAAGCACGAGTTAATAGCGCGCGCTTACCGCCGGCGCGGAGAGTTCGCGGCCCGCGGACGACTGTCCATCTCGCTGGGCGGCTCCCGACCAGACCCCGTCGGGCTCTGTCTCGACCACACCTCGCCCATGGACTACCCGGAGGATGCTAAACATGAGAGGTGAGTACCGCTATTTCGCTCGCATTGAAAATCAAAAGGCTAAAATGTCCACGGAACATAGGCGACCAAACGGAATATAACCGACAGTCTTGTCTGGCACTTCGTAAGGTGAAAATAGTTCGACCGTAGGGCGTCGTCAGTCGAAGCTGATGAAGTTGTGTAATAATAAAGATTACATTTTATTGTTTTAGTTTGTTTCTAATCATGTACATGTGTCTACGTTTGTATAGGTTTTAGTCGGTACACATATTTCGTGAATGGCAACGTCGACCTGGTGTTAGGGGTGTCTAGATCAACCTTTATGGCTATTAACGATGCCTATTTTATGACCTTTCTAACTTTATTACAGTTCAGACGAATAAATTACTCTAATGTAAAGTGTCATTATTAATATGAAACTAAGGAAACATTTCGTTCCCCAGCGGCGAGCTGTCATCATCGTGGGCGGCGACTCTGCCCCGATTCGTTCGTCGTCGAGACGCGCTCGTGCTTCCGACGCACACGCACCACTCCCTGAGCTCGACCCCGGATCGACGCAACTCACAAGACTCGCAGATCAGCATCAGCCTTCGCCACGTCTCGGTGGAATCCCGACGGAACTCCCTCGACAGCCAGCTATCTGTCAAAATCGCCGAAATGAAAACAAAAGTCGGCCGACGTCGCACAAAACATAGCAAAGCGAAAAGAAAGGCACGCGCCAGCGCGAGAAAGGAATCCACGCCTTCCATAGAAAGCCAAATAAGCCGCTACTGGCTCCAAGCGGTCGCAGCTAATAACGAACCCTCACGCGA
Source organism: Lomographa bimaculata (assembly GCA_948107665.1). Taxonomy (NCBI): domain Eukaryota; kingdom Metazoa; phylum Arthropoda; class Insecta; order Lepidoptera; family Geometridae; genus Lomographa; species Lomographa bimaculata. Next base: position 10,159,026 of record OX403600.1, read on the forward strand.
GGAAATCAAATTCAGCTTCGATTGAACCGAACTCGACATATCGTTACCGAAAAGGCAGCTGCACGTATAGATATAAGTACAAATGATTTAAGTATTGCAAGAAACCAAAACGAACAATCGCCGACTGAACGAATGATAGCGAGCGACCTGTTAGTGATTTAATGATATGAAAGCAAGACTGATTGGAATCTCTTAACAAACCATGACAATTTAATGCATTTTTGAGATAGCGAACTTCATTTTTGTGCCATACTACAGTAAAATGAACTTTAAAATGGCTGTTTTCTAACTTGGATTAAGAGAAGATTAATACCACGTTTATTTTGCGGTATTTGTAAAGCATTTTACACGAAGAAATCAAGAGGATTTTTTATATTTCCCTAAATCAAATGCATTTTGGCAAAGTAATTTTTCTAGTGATTTATAGAATAAGCGTATAAGAAATGGTTGTGATGTTACATGATACCCGTGAGTGAACTATTTTCTTAATAATTTTGCGAGTGCTTCCAGAATCTCAATAACCAGTAAGCTTCCAAACAATCTTCACTTGGATACACCGAACTTCCAAGATACTGTTTTAAACCCTTATTTTGAAAATGAAGAAAATGGAAGTATAATATACTTTGTATTTAATGTAAATCTCTCGTAGCTTTAATTTTTGATATTTTTTATTAATAAGGTAGGTTTAATTACCTTTTTGTATAATAAATATGTTGTAATACTATGCTTGTTTTAACCAGTCTACCTAGCCTATGGCAACGGTAGAGTCCAGACAAATTCAAATAAGAAAGAAAATACATTTATTCGGGACAACACGCGACGTTACATTATTTATATAAGAAAAAACAAGACAAAGCACAAAACAAAATACAAGAAATAAACAATATAACGCCGCGTGATGTCACGAATGAGGTCCCGACTCAGCATATAACTAGGTAAGTAGGTGGGCAGGACCCTCCTACCTACCCAAATATACCTTATATGTTATAATCGGTTCGTTGTTTGATAGCCTGTAGTCTTAGCGGGTTCGACAGAGTAGTTGGACCACTGCTCCGTAAAAGTGTGGACACTGAATGAACCGCTCCGAATCAGGTATAGACATACGTAGGTGCTAACATTAAGATGCAGCACAGACGACACACTTTGTGTGATCGAGTCTGCAGCGCACAAAGTCGTAATCGTTATTGCATACTAGCCGTGCCCCGCGGCTTCGCCCGCTATTATCAAGTTAAAAAAAAGTAGCCTATGTGTTAATCCTAGGTATAATCTATGTACATTCCATTTTACATCCAAATCCGTTCAGCCGTTAAAGCGTGAAGAGGGAACAAACATACTTACACACAAACTTTCAGATTATAATATTAGTAGGATAATTGCAGGGGTTTTATTTCACACATTCAAAAGTGCATCGTCTGACGGATAGTCTCGTCTGCGCTGCATCTACCATATTTTGATTCGTAGTCAAAAACGCACGGAAATAACGATGGAATCGTAGTTTAATCTCCCACTACGGAGAGGGTTGATTTAAATAAAAGATAATAAATCATTAACTGTTTAATGAAAACAAAGGCAAGCAAATGTCAAAATGGTCTGTCTATCCTTTCCCAGTGATGTCAACGTAACCGGTAAACATACAGTAAATTAAAATATTATAGATAAAATCTAGAATACCTACTGCGTTACTATTTTAGCTAGGTATGTATGTATAATATTCTTTTAATTTAGTGGACGCAACAGTCAATGTTATACAAATAGATGCCTTAAAGCTACAGTGACATTTTCTAATCTCAAAGGGTTATTTATTACAGTATTACAGTCAATGGTATCTGAGCCGTTCAAGCAGTAAGGCAGAATAACCTAGCTCTTTTGTACTTAGATATTGTAATAACAACTCTGAAGAGGCAAGATAAGATGCAAAAACAATAATTTGCATTAATTTACTCTTAATGCTTACTTCAATATAAATATTATGCAATTTGAGTACGTAATTTCGGAAGATTTGAGACCTTATTTCCTTTACTTGAAATAAGTCAAAACATGTATTTTTTATTGATTTAAATGGTGTTATTTAAGAGTATTATTTACAAAAAATATAAAATGTTTTGACCAATTTCAAACAACATGTAAAAGCTAGATGTTAATATTAAGATCTTCCACAAATTAAAAGTTACATAATACGAAGTAGATAAGAGATAAATATATTCTATGAAATGTCATCAACTTAAGGTACTATTGATCACAGATGCATCCTGAAAGCGGCAAGATGTGTCATAGGATATTTTAGTGCCTCTTGCTACGGTTTAAATTATTTTGAAGATACATTTTAAGTGCTTTTTGATGTTTAAAGTAAGGCGCACGTTAAAAATAACGATAATACTACTTTTAAAGATAAACCTTGCTCGATTCTGATAATTTATTGTCCTCATTAAAATTATCTTCAAAGTAATTTAAACGAAAATATCTGGTAAAATAAGTATGACACGCTACAAACTATTTAAAAATATTTCAATCATCTGCTTTCTAAACTAATCATATAAACTAAAAATAAGTAAAATGCTGACCAGCATGCAAAATAACAAAAAAAGAAAATATAATAAGATAGGAAAACAACACCAAAATATACATTAAAATTTAAAAGAAAAAGGTATAACACTTATCCTACAATGAATGTAGTTTGCTCTAACTTATAAACGCTAAAAATTGCACGATTTAAAAGGAAACTCGATTCTTTGGCTCTTAAAAACTAATAAAAATCACAATCAGTATACTTAGTAAATAAATTCGATAAAACTCAGTATAAAAAAGAGAACAATCACCGAAAAAAAGTGTCATAAACTCATGTGCATTATTATGTTAAGTAGTTGCGTCTTGCCTATGTATACAGTGCACATATTTTACAATTATCTTATCTAGCATCGCCAATAACGACGATCGCAAAAAACATGTTCTTTCTACCTAAGGATTAACCGATATCTATGTAAAGAGCATATCACACTTTCACAGCAGTCTTTCTATTGCGGCCGGGCTTTACGAATATTTTTCTTTTCTGCGTCCGTGAAGCCTAGAATGTTTTCAATGGCATTCAGATGCCCCTGGTGGTTCTCAGGGTCCGTGAGAAAGTAATAAATTGCTGATTTGAGGAATTGCAGTGTCACCTCCGGGTCAATATTGGACTTGCTACCCTTCTGCGACTCGACAATGCGACGATACATTGCCTGAAAAAAGACCGACGAGACGACGTTAAAACAACTGATTAATTAAATTTATAATTTTAAACTGCTGATTAACCATATCCCAATATGTTAATAAATATTACATATATAGATTACGCAATAATTTAATATGTGAACAAGCTTCATAATTACATACTAGCTCTCACTTAATTCTTCCCATAAATAGGGAGTCCTCCATGCCTATGTTAGGTACCATGATGGCATGGTTGAAGATAAATATAAACGGATTCTTGTATACTTATTGAAATATAATAAGTATTTCAATATATTATATTAAATAACAAACCATTATTATTTAAGAATTTTATTCAAAGAGTAGTCACAATAAATGGATGATGCATTCGGCCTTGCTTACAACTAGTTTGTAAAAAAGTTCAAACTCCAATAATTAGTATAACTAGAAAAGGTGTTTAACTACATTATATTACAAAATCACTAGAACTACTTATTACCACTACACTACAGTATAAAAATATATTTTTATATAATTACAATAGTAATAAACGTAACTTAAAACTAGGTAAATCTAGGTATTACCCAAAACCAAAAGAGGCTGTTTCAAAATAATTCATGCAAAGCTGAAATTATAAAATAGTAAAAAACCTGTGCCATAACTACTTAGGAAAGCGGGTTAGTATTGAATTATGAATATTACCAAAGTTTACGAAATACCGAAAGTTATCAGACCGTGACAACTATGTAGGTTCATTCTGGTGTATGAACCGATGCATTATACCAACCCAAGTAGCAACTTATAAAAATCAGATATCTAGACTATTTTGTACAAAATAGTAAACACAGAAAATAGCTTTTAACTTGTGGGAAGCGAGCAACAGAGAACTAACGGGAGGCATATGAGACGCTAAATCTGACTCACGCACTTTGTACTCGCATACACGCACTCTTATACATTAATTACAGGAACCTAACCAAAAACGTAAGCACATGTATTTTAGAACTCTTGCCAATGTTCCTTACTACATATATTCTCAGTAAGGTCTCCAATCTAGTCTTTTTCGCCCTGAAGGAAAAGACTCGGACTAAGTCTAATTAAACTAATTTAAAAACTGTGCTCAAGAAAATAACAAAATATTGTAAAAAGTAAGCACGTGAGTCAAATGTATCTCTGGACCATTCCGTCTATTCCTCTACAGCCAGGTGACTATATAACAAAAAGGTGAATAAAAAAGTGAGCGCTGCTTTCCGGTATAAAGTTCCAACCTTGCGAGCTCCTAGGACCCACAAAGAAACAGCCTCCTTTGCGCTTAGCAGTACTTGTGACTTTGCCGATCGGTCCTCTGTGAATGTCGTGTCCTGTAATGCACTAGAGGTTAAAGCGAGCACTGTTAATTGCCACTACATGCACACGCTACACTGGCGCACAATGCGTGGGTTAATTCAAGAATCATACCTAATGGATACGACGCGCCACGAGAGACAATCAAATCGTACTATTTCGAAGAATAAGCCTGAAGGAAGAATACATGGAAGTACATGGTCATAGGTTTCTCAACTTAAAGGGAATCATCACTAAATTACTCCGTAAGACTCGTTTTATAAAGTGGAATTTTGGGATAACTGATTTACTAAAAGTTTGCCATTTGTAGAAATTGGGACTAAAACTTTCGTAGAGGCCATGTTGGGCCTGTATACTATTTCAGTTGTAGGTCTAATTGAATTATCATTTCACAGGAATATGTGGAGATACTAATAACCTGTACTAATAAACTGTATATATGAAAAGATTCTTTGGGATTGAGAAAATAACATCGAATTAATCGGCAAATTGTGCATATTTAAAAGTATCATGACAACCTGACGTGTCCTTCAATTACCGAGGTATAATAAATTTACAATGAGATAAGAACGTTTATATCTTTAGCTTCTATACTTCGGCAATTTTTTATTCGTTCTTTTTTTAGAATTTATAATGATATTGGAATTTATATGAGTGTGCTATTATAGGCAATTAAAAACTTACCTATTTGAAATTTCCAAATAGGTCCCATGATTGGTTTTCGGTTAGTAGACGGTAGATAGGGATTCTAGTGTTAAGGTTAGACTGAATGGTGTATAAAACAGGTATTGAGGACAAAGGTTGAAATAGTACAACTTGAATAATCAAAATACATCAAATGGCGTGTCTTTTCTAATAGCAGTATTCTACCTTTAGTGTGTTAGCTTGAATATCAGCATCTATGACATCATACTAGAAGAGATTGTTAAAGTCAACGTTCAAGAGTATTGAAATATCATTTTTGGAATGATACAATTGATCACTTTGAAAGAAATCCGAGTAATCAGTTTTCTTACACAAGCGCTGTATTTCCTTTGTAATATTTCGAGTTGCTTGTTTCTCAATAATGATACAACGAAATTGCTGATATGGATGAATTTCAAGGTGATTTGTTTAGTATGGAATGAGTGTGCTGAGTTGATGTGTAAGTTGGGACGTACTCGGACTTTCTCGAGCTCGGTCTGTGTAATCTGCAGTTGCTCCAGTAATTCTTCCACAGACACCCGGCTGGCTGGCCCTTGGGAGGTGCTGGCCTCACTATCCTATAAGTAATAATAGCAACATGTTAAAATAATTTATTGTCCTTATACAAAATGCTATTCTGGCAACTATCCTGGAGAGCCACTCATGTCTTTACTATCCTTAACCACATCGCTTACCATGGCATGTCTAAATGGTGATGCCAGGTTCTAAAAAGTCTTATTTAGTAATTAATTTTGGATGTGTGGCTGGAATATACCCCACTCCATAATTAACTGTTAGGTTCAAAAATTATAACTATAGAACTGTGTGATGTATTGGTACTGGGGATATAAGTGTGGGAGTGTACACATCTTATTGGAAACTACATAGTATTATTTGACTACCAAAATAGTACTAAACCACAACTGTATAGTAAAAAGTAGGACAAATTATACCTTTACATTCTTTTCATTATCTTGAGTACCTAGCAGTCAAGTGTTCCAGTTAAATACTAAAGAAATGAAATTATAAGCATTTTTTGACAGATATTTATAAAATACCTATTGTAATAGAGGTCAATAGAAATACCTCACATTGCTTGTGCAAACAAAGGAAAACAAAGAATGTTTGCAAGATAAACAAACATTTATGGACTGTGTGTGTAACTGAACATTGTATTAGTGAAATGAAATGATGCAAAATAGTTGAGTGTTTTGCATTCAACAAGTTTTGTTTTATTTGATAATTCACTTGTATATTTTTGTATACTTACTCTGGATAAATCATCCAGATTCTGAAATTTTACAAGACTGCGGAAAGGCGTCCATAGACATTTTGTTTAAAAATACCTTTGCTTGAGTGCCGGAAGGGAATGTATTGGTTTTAGAAATTCTCCTTGATGATTTATTTAATTGTATAAAATATATGGAATACACACAAAGACATCAAAGATTGACATCATGGGAACACCATTGCTAATAACAATAAGTAAAAGGTTTCTATTAAAACCTTAAGTCTTACCTATTGTCTCCTGAGAAACATACCTTATCCAACTGAAACTTGGCAGCTTCAACTCCCTTGTTGTACATTTGCAAGTACATTGACTTGTGGCGGGATTCCTCCTCTTCCAGCTGTTTGGAGGCTTCTTCCAGCTGTTTCTCCAATGAGTGGATCCTTTCTTTTGCCTGTTCGTAGTTCGGCAACAATTCACAGTATCGAGTGTTAACATCTGCTAACTTCTGAAGCAAAGCTTCCACCTTGTCATTGTGCGCCTTTTTAATCTCTTGCGTCTCTCCAACATGAGCCCGCATCAGGTCTTCAATTTTCTTCTCGTAATATGAGATCAAACTACGACGCTCCTCATCAAAGTCTCCCGTCTCGGTCATACAACTAGCCTCATGTGTCAACATGTGAACTGACTCTTTGGAATGTAAAGATGAATTAGTGAGATCGTCAAAGTGGCCTGAATCTGTAAAGGAACCTTGCATTTCATTGCGACAACGTGTTGGGGTCTGATCTTTAAACAAAGGACTATCGGTAACATCATAACTTCTGCAAGCCGCTTTAAGCTTTGGGCTCTCCTGGATAGAGTCGTCTGCATTTTCTCTGATAGTTACGACTTCACTAGAGTTTGATTTCTCATCTGGCGAACATATGGATGTCTTGTACAATCTAAGTTCAACAACTTCTTTGGTGAGATGGAATATTTCGCTGTCTTTTTTGTCCAAGTCTTTTTTGGCCTGGCTGAGTAAGTTTTTGAGGCGTCTGATTTGCTTTTGAGCTCTCTGTGTTGGTGTGAGGTACTCTTCGCCTGCGAGGCCTGCATGTGATGAGCAATGTAAAACATAACGCATGGACTTGCCACTAAAGGTGGTGCCATTGAATGGAGCATACCCAACATCAACTGAGGCGGCCGTGGCTGCACTTCCATAGCTGTGTAGGGATTCATCATCTGGCAAATCCTCCGGAGATCCTGGTGGTGTGTTGGCAGAATCTGTCATGCTCAGTTTCCTGGCCCCACAACCATCTTGCGACTTTAGACAAGACTTTTTTGGTTTTTGCTGTGCATTGTTGGAATTAAATGACTGGAAATAAAATAAAATATCTATAAATCCAAAGCTATAAGTACAATGAAGATAATTTTCAAGAAAATACCCACATTTGAATTTGATTGTTTGTGACAACAAATTGTGGCATAAAAAGAATAACAAAAGAAAACTGTAATTTGATTATACACTTAACTAGATTATATTGCTACGAGTTGCTACGGTATCTAGGGCACTACAGTATTGTGTGTAGTGGTTAGTTAAGCTTGGATAGAGTAGTCATGGCAATAGTGACGTTAACGGAGCGGCTGCGACAGCCGGCGCGAAACTTACATGGCTCCGCGGGCGATGGCCGGGTTCCAGCAGACGCGGCACATCGCGCTGCTTTTGGTGCGTATTTTCCGTGATTACTGGGATTAATTTCCTGGTGGAAAGAGGTGAGCGCTGCACCATCTTCTCCCCACGCAGACGCAGTGAGGAGCTGCGCCGAAAGTGTCCGGTGACATTAGCCGCGCAGCAGTGCTCATCGTGGAAGTCTGCAACTCTCCTGATATAATTTCTGCTCATTTTCTTTAATTATTCGCATCAGCGCAGCGTACTGGAAACAAATCGATTTCAAACATGAAACACAGCTGTTCAAATAATTCTGATAGTCATAGTGCTGCCAATGCTAATAATTCAAAAACAAATTAAACTAGTGACAGAACAGTGACAGTTACTAGTTTCATCTGATAAAAAACTATTGCAAAATATTAAGCGGGAAACTTAAATTTTTCGTTAACAATGTATTGATAGAGACCGAACACTAGCCCAATGTTTGTTCAACTTTATTGCATAGAGGGTATAAAATACTAATGGATTACAAAAAGATGTCCCTGGGTCTCATAACCATACCTTATATATAAATTTGAATTTGAAACCATAACCTCTATTTACCGACTTCCCAAAAAAGGAGGAGGTATTCAAGTCAAATGTATTTTTTTTTTATGTGTTACCTCATATCTTCTCTCCACGTGAGCGTTTTTGAAATATCGTCAATAATGCCTATTTTGTACGCCTACTTTGACGATGTTCTCGTTTAACCGACTTCAAAGGTTACCTCATAACTTCTTTTGTTGTGAGCCGATTTTGATGATTCTTTTTTTATTTGAAAGCTGGTGCTTTTCTTGTGGTCCCATTGAAATTTGATCAAGATCTGATTTCTTGTTTTTGAGTTATAGTCAATAATGCGTGTTTAATACATTAAATCTGATCAAGGTTCCGAAGATAAAGCGGTGAAGTCGGTTTTTTTAAGCTTTGCTTGCGTTTAATTATTTGTAATCTTGTTCTATTTATATGAGGACTTCGAACTCATAAATACATATCGATCACAAAATATAATACATATGTCATCGTAGATAAGGCTATGAAAGTTTGTATGTAGCTTGATTTCGGACCCGACAAAATGACTGTAATGTGTTCACATCACACACACAATCACAACTAGAACCAGTAACTCAAATTTTCCTTGGGGAGAAAACTCGTATTTGAGTCGGGTATCGAAACCACTTAGAAGGCGAACGCCACCCAACTAAGCCAACGATCAATTTACGCGGGCGAAGCCACGGGGCACGGCTAGTGTTTGATAAATATAATCAGTTTATAACTTTTATAAGTACCTATATTTAAATCTCACGCAAATTTCTTTTGACTATTATTGACTATCTGTTAACTGGGGACTTTGCTTTCAACTACATGAACTGCTTTTCGGCTGTCTAGGTATCCCAGGTCTTTTTTGATAGAGGCCCACAGAAAGCAACTTACTTTTTTAATTTGACAAGATGAAGTTTCTAACTGCGACAAAGTGTGTCGTGGGAAATTCTACATCGCAGCGAACAATGCCATGTCAAGCATTATGTTTACTGCGTATACTGCACTCAAATAAAATTGGTTCGAGTAATAAGCGGCCTGCTTAGAGGTTTCATTACAACACGCGGTTGCACAACCGGCAAAAGAAACAGTTCATGTTGCGAGAACGCACGGCCGGTGAAGACTTAAAAACTGAATGACTGTTGTGTATCTGTAGGAACTTAGGTATTACTGTAGAAAAAATCTTCGTACGGTCACATGTAAAGATTTAGTAAGATTGTCTGTCGAAAGCTTGCATAGATAATAAAACCATATTATACCTCATAGTCATTGCTTGTGCATGTTTTTTTTTTTGATAGAAAGGCTAGCATTTGACCACTGTTTCGACGATGCGGCCGAAGATGTAGCATGCTTGCCTAGAAGCCTATTTACTCTGACTACGTATATTGTCAAGTTATAAAATATTATGTTGGAGAACTCACATTCAGTTACATCGGTATAACTACCTAAGTACTGCCCGCGTCTGCCTTCTAAGCAGCGGGTATCGGGTTCGATTTCCGGTTGGAATTTATAGTTAATTCGTAGGGTGGGAACGCAAGTTTACTCCCCAAGGGAAATGTGTGTTTCTGATTTTAAATGGATTGTTTGTAATGTGAAAGTTTACGGTATTCGAGTATATGAAATTAATTTGGAGTTGTGAGTGTATAAAAAATAAACCGCCTGATTTTCTTTTAATTTTTACACTTTAAAAGCTTGCATTCAGATCAAAAAGTCCATTCAAAAATCGCGAAGTTGACGAGACCTCAGTGCCAAAACTCCTAAAATTTACAGAAAATGTGTGAAACAAAGTTCACGAACAAACTATGAAGACAAACCATTGCCAAACGCGGCCTCTAATGTGTGTTGTCATTAATCGAGGGTGATAAGCTAGGTAAGCTAGTGCTACAATGGCTTGGATTTCAATGGCTGTCGAAACGCCATTTGGTACTTGGTGATATGTTTTTCAATTTGAGAGATATATTTTTGCAGTATAGATTTTTTTTTTTTTTTTTATTCTTCAAAAAATCTTAGATATTACACTTAGTCTAGGACACTTAGGAATTGGTTCACGACGTCAGCAACAGTAATTATTACAGTGATCACTGTATCTCACACTACGCAATCCTGTGTTGTGAGATTCAGGTTCTTCCCACTAAAATTACTTAACGTAAGCAAGAACATAAGAAATGAATTAATTTAATATAATAGTGGGTAGGTAGGATTTTATTTTCAATTAACTATAAATAGAGTGTACTTAGTTATTGGGCAATGAAATAATGGTGCTAATTCTGTTGAGCACCGAACTAACCTAAACTAAACTAAAAATAAACTAATTTTATTCAAAGAATACCTAAACGCTATTCTGATTTTACGTTGAACTTAATTTAAAAGTTGAAATGACAGGACTAAAATTGATTTTGACAGCAACCAAATTGAATTGTATTCACAAGAGCCGCAATCGCATATTCCTCCATTATAGACTTTGTAGGTCAGTATTTGCTTCATTAATTGCACGTGTTATTCTTTCAAGTATAAGATCACATTAAAAATAATCCAGACCTTTTTCATACAAACTAATTTGAGTTTAAAATTTCTATTTTTAGTCTTAATTTGACGTAAAACATGTACATCAGAAAAAGAATTTGGTCATTTTCACTAAATAGAGTAACTAAACTTACTTAGTCCTGTCAAACTTAATTTTAGTCTAATCTTGCATTTTCTGAATAGGTTTTGGACTAAAGCAGGACTAAAACTAATTTTAGGCTAGTTTAGTCTAATTCTGGACAACAGAATCGGCACCAATAAATAGTTTACATAATACATTACATGACACCGTGTTATATTTTATCGTGTTTAAATGAATCTACTAAAAATACCCACTATTACTTAAAAATAAAAGAGAAAAAATACTTAGTACAATAATTAACTTTTAGATTATTATGATAATAAACATTAAAATCCAAAGGTTTTCACACTCACAGCTCCACACTAGGTTCGATGGCTTGTGTCAACGGGCAGTTCAAACCATAAGATATAACAATCGTATAAATAAACAAAAAACAAAAAACAGCAAATCGATGCATGTTATGAATATGTGTTTCACTCGGTAACTAGTTATTATTATATTCCTATACGTTTAACTAAAAGCTACATAATTTATATAAAACGATCAAGCCCTATATCTAATACATGATATACCACTATAATATACCGATAATGATATACATACGTACTGTAGATGCCTACAATGCTAGCTAGCCAAGCGATCAACCTTAAACCAGGAACTTTGTGAAGCCAATTTATTAACAATGTAATTTACTACAGTTGAAACATGCGTTACATTCCTGCATAATAGTCACGCTTGCATAACTTACCAAAATCTGAATAGAAAATAAATTGGAGATGTCGGAATAAAGTGGTAGACGTACCGTTAGACGTACCGTAGAGCACCTGTGTGATGTACGAGTTGGTATATTGCTTGATTTTTAAGCTATTGCATAGCTTTTATCGCGGGCCTTGAGCGTGGAGACCGAATCCAGAAATTCCGTAACGAAAATAACCTAATACCCCCCACTCCGACCGGCACAGCGGTGATACTTTTTAGTTATGCCATCTATCGATGAATAGCAGAACTTTTAATGACTTTTGTGAAATATCACGCTTGTCTCTTTAGTCCAGCAACTCGCCTCTAGGTGGCAGGAAAAAAAAATACTGCATGAATAAAATAAATAAATAATTATAATTGCATAAGTTGATAAAAAATGCTATGCAATAGCTTTACCGCGACAGTCCCCGAGTGCCACACGTCTTTTTTTAATGTTATTGAGAGACGAGAGGTAGTCACTCGCCTGACAGTAAGCGTCACGCTTGGCAAATGACTTCAGCGTCACCCAGAGTTTTGGACTTAAATAGTTCACAAGAGGCATTGTTAACATTTTTAAAATACTTCCGAAAGCGCTCTATCTGGAAAACGGCTGTACTCATTTACACCTAACTTGGTTATGAACACTTTCGATCAAGTCACCTTTTAAACAAAGCGAGTGAGTCAGAAAGCGTTTAATAAATGATAAGTATGATTGAAAAGGGCAATTTATCTATCAGCCTAAAAACTGAGTTCTCCATACCATTAAAGTTCTAAAACTCGTTCAAAATTAAATAGAATACAATCAAAGCCTAAACGTGGAACTATTAAAAAAATATATACATTTGACTTCAGACAATGTGAAATAATTTTAAGAAACACTTGAAAAGTACTAAATATAATACAAATACAAAATGTTTTTATTATTCTTAAGAAATAGTGGCGGTACATAGTAATTGTTTAAAAAATTGTACTTAAAACTAGGACTTAAAGTACCTTCGTGAACCTCTGTCAATAACCAAAATATTTATCCCTATTGCAGGTGTGCTAATAGATTAATTATTTTTTATTTCAGCAGCCGTGAAAACTTGACACTCTTGAGTGAAAATTTGTGAGAAATCCGCTATTTATGATTAAGGTTATAAAATTTTGAAGCCAAACTAACCTTGGAAGCAAGCAAGCCTCTCTAAATTGTATACGTATGTACAACAATGTCGGAAAGGTCGCTTTGTCTGGTTAGATATATAGCTAATTATTATTTAATTAATAAAAATGTTTATAACGGTTGACCATGGAAAACGTCATCATAAAATAATCGACTTATGAAGGATTGTAAGATGAAATTAAGCACTCTTGCTTGAAGCACGGTTTGACTAGCTCAGTGGTTAGAGGAATAAAGCTAGGTACACACTACATGGCCGCGGGTTCAAACACCTCCTCAAGCGATATTTTTCCTTTCAAAATTTACTGTTTCAGTTCTGTCTAGTATGCCATTATGTTATAGTCACAAAATCAATAGGATCTCACACCCTCACAAGCACATTCAATCACAATTACTTTTTAATATATACTCGTATCATTAACGATGGTTTTGCTTAAGAACAATAATGGGTACAAAAATTCAAGTACAAATAGGATGTCATGGCCCCTTGGTACAAAATTGCTGCAACAGTAAGTACCTACTTTGCTTAACCAAGTAATTATTTCAAAAGCCGCTTTTCACGCTTTCCCTAACGTTATACGCACAGCTATAGAAAACCACAGACAATTTTCACCATTGACAGCAACATAACTAATACTTTACTTAAACTAAACTTGACTAATACTTAGGTTAATGTTTTCTTTGTGCAGTAAGCTTTGTTTGAATAGCAAGTTGGAGCCGTCGATGTGACGGCCTCTAATTGTGATCATCTATTTGTCAAAGCTTTTTGAAAGTCAGAGCGTCAATTCTACCAGGCGTGTGGTCTAATTGATGCCATAACGAATGTTTCTATATTGGTATATATTAATTATTAAGAAAATGACACAAAATTGTTGGAATGTAGTTCTGTATCGCATGTTACGCTCCAGAATACGAATGAAAGCTAGGTCGAAAAAATCATTCATTTTTTTATTTTTTCTTTATTTTTTCATTTTGTCTTAATCTGTAATTAGGTACGTAGAAAAATTTCGCCATTTAAAAAAAATCCAAATCCGATCTATATAATTATTATCGAACCTCACCAAATTAACAAGAATCGGTTGAGAAATGCGATCGGAATTTAACAGCCGGACATATACGAAAAAAATTTTGCCCAAGCTAAAGGTCTAGAGGCACTTCGCTCGCGCTTCGCTCTCGCTCTCTCTTTAATAATTCTGTCTCAAGGATATGCGAGTATTACCTACCCCTCTTTAAACACTATCTTATACCTCATGGTAAGTGTGTTTCCTTAAAATCGTTACTAACTAATAAAATTGCTTGATACGGAGTAGTAGAGTAGAATGGGTTAAAAAAAATTGTGCTGGTGGTACACTGGTAAATAATTATCCCATACTACCACTACGAGTTGTATAATGGGAAATAAACGGCGGTAATCGACTTTGTTTTTAAAGTTTTAGAGTACCTACCTAGTAGAGTAGAATGGGTTAGAAAAATCCCGCGCTGGTGGTAGTAAGTAACACAGGTAAATAATTATCCCGTAGTACTATTAGTTTTAAAATGGGAAATAAACGCCGGTAATCGACTTTGTTTTTAAAGTTTAAGAGTACCTAGTAGAGTAGAATGGGTTAGAAAAATCCCGCGCGGGTAGTAATATAGGTAAATAATTATCATATACCACTATTAGTTGTAAAATGGGAAATAAAAACGCCAGTAACGTTGACTGACTCAGACATTATCAGTGTATCCAGTTTTCTGCAAGCTGCAGCGATTTCGAAATGTCGTTCAACTTTCCGCAACCGCGCAGATTAGGCCCCAGTTACTAAGGAACTTAGGTAAAGGTAGGCATAATAGGCGGTTACGTATAGCTTTACGGTTTTGTGAGTTATATGATACCGAGATATCACCGGGGAAGTTAAATCGATGCTCAAACTGCGAGCTACGGGGTTACAAAACCACTGCAGTGTTTTTGTTATATATTGGTAGGTATAAGAGGAAACGTATGCCTTCAGGCGGCCTGAAAAATCCTGACACTATGACTGCCCACTAGTCAATACGACAAGCAAGCAAGAGGAAAGTATTAGTATCAAGTTATATAAATTAGTAACATAAACGAAAGCTATTTGATTAGGGTATTCGCTTTTTCACTTTCAGCAACTTAGTTATTATTAAAGCATTGAATTTTTAGAAAAAATATTAATTTTCTTATAAATAATACTATTAAATCTAACAGGAAATAGAGATGCTAACACGAGCTTACAAACAAAAAAATGACATGGGATTCGATAATGTAAAGTTTACTACATTTAAAGGTAGGGGGCACTTGAAAGCTTATTTATCGAACTTAGCTCTTGTTCCAATCAAATCAGAAAAATCCGTACATCTTTTACAGTGATTTCAATGTAATATAATACAATATTTCATTTAAAATGCTGAAAGATTTTTAATGAAATATTGTATTGTACTATATTATTACAACAGATACAATACAATACACTCTTTATTGTATAACTAGTTTACAAAGTGTACAACTAAACAATTTTTAGAAATTATAGATTTTTACTGGTAATTTAATCGGCGGTCTTATCGCGTATAGCAATTTCTTCCAGACAACCTTAGTATAGACATAATTGTAACAGGAAAATAATGTAGATAGATAACTCTTATAGACCTCTTTTTCCCGTTAAAAGTGGTAAAGATATATGTACTATCAAAAGGACAGATTCGACCAACAGTATATTTTTATGTTAATCTATCGACTGACCACTATTGTCATCTGTTGGTACGTGATGATGTGGCTGTTTGTGTATAACCGAACATTTTGTTTTGTTTATAAGCGACACGTCTTATATGCATTTAGGGTACTCCTAAGACGTTTGAACAAAGAATAAGTATTAATTGTACAAATCTGCTTTTAATTACGTTTAAGATACTAGAGGAAGTTCCTTCTATGACCTAGCTAGACCTATTCAGGACCTAAATGATAATAATAATAATAATAATAAGTCTTTATTATGTACAATAAACACATAAAAACTATAAAAATACAGTGTAAAAGCGTACTTATCCTTACTATCCTTACTATAATATTATAAATGCGAAAGTAACTCTGTCTGTCTGTCTGTAACGCTTTCACGCTAAAACTACTGAACCGATTTAAACGAAATTTGGTACACAGATAGTCTAGAGCCTGAGAAAGGACATAGGCTACTTTTTAACCCCGAATTCTGGCTGGTCCGGGACTTACGCGGGCAAAGCCGCGGGGCGCAGCTAGTTATTATATAAATGGATTATTAGGTATGCACATCAGCCATGAAAAATAATCATATTTTGTCTATGACTGTTTTAAAATATTGTATATATATATTATTATTATGACTTTAAAGCTTCATACCTGACATTACATTACACATATTAGATTATTATTTTTATATGCCAGATAGGAAAGCGTTCGACCACTATCTCACCTGATGGAATGTGAAGATATGGCGGAAGATGTAACATGCTTGCCTATAGAAGATACCTATTCACTTTAGACTTGAAGATACCTAAGCTACAGTAATAATATACATATACCTACCTACAATAATAACGAAATATTACAAATTGTTTCTGAAAATACCAAAAAAGTGGGTCGGCAGCTGTTTTGCCAATTTCATTATAAGTACTAAAGAAAATGACGTTGAACAATGTATGTGGAACAAAAATAGCTGTACATAACCTGTGATTTCTAGAAACTAAGCAATTCGATTGTTATCGCTCTAAGATAATGTGAAATAAAAGTTACGAAGTGTATTTAACTTCACTATCAAACAAACAAACATTTAAAATCTTACCTCAAGAGCTGCGACGCTGTTGGATAATTTTTTTGTATTGAATTTGTATGATTTTTGTTCGATTCGAAACAAACACGTAACTCAAGGTCTCGCGCTAGAGTCTTACTGAAAACTTTGTTCACAAAACCGCTCTACCTAAGTAAGTACTAAGTTAAACACATGCATATATATTAAGTAAGTATGTGAAACTGTAGTGTGAACGAATTCAGAACGTGATGATTCGCAGATTGTTGATAAAATATAGCGCTGAATTCGTTGAAAAAGTTTGCTTCATTTTTGATGATTCGTTTTTTTTTATTATGATTGTAGTTAGAATAACTGCTAATTTCGTTTTGTTGGTTTTTGATTATTTTAAGCCAGAAAGTTTTTTTTTTCATAAAAGTTTCTTACGTAATTTCTCTACCCCTTTAGAGTAGAGTCTTTTTTTTCGTATTTCTCTACCAAATAACAGATACTAATCACAGCAGCAATCCCAGATTATTTCTGATATAACAAGAGTTTTCCGAAATATATCCATAAAATTAGGTACAGGATTCCAAGCACATCTCAGGGTTAGGAGTTGTAAAAAGTAAATTATTTAAGTTTGGGTATACTCACTAATTGTATCTTCCTCGAGTTTTTCAAACACAGTACTGTTTATCGAAAGCATTGTCGAAACATTAGCAAAACACATCGTAGACACAGTCGTATTTCGAATTAAAATAAAAAGTCGTTCGCACTTTGTTTATCGAAGGGAGAATAGTAACTGGGTATCAACTCAAACATCGCAAATTACATAGAGTAAACCATCCACGTTAACTTTTACGCTAAGAATGTTGCGGCAAGTTGTCGGAGCGCAATGCGTGCTTGCTCAATGTTCACGGTGAGTTGGATTGTATGACGCCAGCGCCCCGCTGCGGTGGCACGGCAAAACTGCTACCTTGAAGCACGACGCTGTAACAATATCGCTACCAAAACGCTCACCATCATTGCCGGCAGTTACAACACCTCTGCAACAACCAAAAAAAATAAACAAGAACCAATCAACGGCATCGACACTTTTTCTACAACGTTGGCAAACGGAACGCGCCATCTGGTGCTCTGAGCGCACATCCATTGTTTCGAAGGTAGATAGATGCACGTTACGCAACGTCATGTTCAATTTTTCAATTCCACATTCGTGATTGCTTTGCGTAATGTAGCTGAAAGTGGCATCATTTTTCGTATGCGGGCGTCAAAGCAGTCAAAGTGACTGCAGAGGTGACCCAATTGATATCTAAACTACAAAATGACAAAACACTATCAGCACCATCCGGTACCTACAATTTATTAGTTTGCTGGATTATACTAATATAGACTGGATAGAATGTCTAAGGTATAAAATGAATAAATGCTTTCGTTTTAGATCTCTATCTACGTGGAAGCTAATTGAAGTTGGCTCATTGAATTTGTTGAAGCAACGCGGATGGAAATGGGAAGTGGCGGCGGTAGCGCGTCGTCGAGGCAATTTTTTGTCCCCATTATTACGACATACTCTGATAACTATGAAAATACGTTCGACATTTTTAAACTAACGAGTTTTCTATTTTTCCTTTAATTATTTGAAACTGGCGTTCGTGCGCCGATCGGTTCGATAAGCAGTCAGCATCGCGCTCGCGCTTCTGTTTGCGTGAATATCGGAAAACTCCGATGACAAAAACTGCTGAGAATCTTCCTGTACAGTTTTTGCGAATCATGCCATGTGCACACATTTTTGACCAAGTACCAGAGTGAGTTATCTTCTTTTTATTGAGTTAATATAGTTTAAATTTAAATATAATTGTTAGTATTTATTGATTAGTTGTTACAGTAATGACACAATGCTAAAGTCAATTAAATGAAAAATCTATGTAGACATAAGGCAACAGTTTCAACGAAAACCACTATCGAGTAAATCTCATTCGATTGTGAAACTGGTACTGACCAAGTACCAAAGAGAGTTATCGTTTCGTCGAATTTTTTACGTAGGTGTGAGTCTATTTTTATATGAGCTCTTATAACAATACAATATAATACATTATGTTTTATTGTGTAACAGTCTATATTTATTTAATAATTTGTCTAATATAATAATAAAAAATAAAATCTGAGTTTCAAGTAGATATATCAGTTATTATGATAGGAATGCGTAATGGAAACTAGTAATGTTAGTGGCTTTGCATTTCTTTTGGCTGCTTGCAGCTATCTTGATAACCTTTTTTGATTATTTATTGATTAATTATACATTGATATAGTTAATATAGAGTTGAGACAGAACTGCGAATAGGAGTGGTTCTTTAACGGGAAATATCAGTAGTGTTTTTAAAAAAATATATATTAATATAATGCTGTGTAATGCTTACCTATCTGTCTTAAAAAATAAAGTACACAAATGTTATTGATTAGTTATGTAATTGACTCAAGACATTCATTAGTTAACCATATTTTGGTGAATTTTGACCAACTTGCCAGATTCTTCCAGATCTCTTACAAAGCTGACATTCATTACCCTGCCTCTACGAAAAATATGACTAAGGATTTTTTTCATTGAAATTGCGGAGCTAGTATATTGCAAAGATGATAAAACCAGTTGGTAGGAAGATAGGCAGTAGGTATTTCAACAGTTGGTAGGCAGATAGCGCCTCAATAGTGTTTCTATAGTTTAAAGCAGATCGAGCGAATTGTCTTCGTGTTAGCTTGGGCAAAATTGCTTTCTGATGTCCGGCGAATTTCCGGTTGTTTTCTTCTACTGATCGCATTTCTCAACCGATTCTCGTGAAATTTTGTGAACAGCCCCCTGATTCAGACCCATTCGATAATTTAGTTACCGCACGATTCGGTTGGTTATCGTACGATAAAATGTATTTTCAAAGAGAAGGTTATCCAACCGTATCGATTCGGTAAGTTATCGAAATGTTCTGAATCAGGGGCGGTAGCTTCGATAATTATATTATAGGATTATTTTATCGATTCAGTATTTCGAAATAATTACAAATATCGGAGATTTGGGAGGTTGGGGTTGAAAATGTATAAAAACAATTACAGTCATTTCGAAAAATGCGAGAGTTCTTCAGCTCACAGAGCTTGAAGAACTTCAGTTATCCTTCATAATCGGCAGAACAGAATAATATATCCACTTTCAAATTAACGCATAACACGTTGCCTTGGACCGTTCACTGCACTAATTACAAGTATATTTTCAATGCAGTTTATTTGTTACGTGCTTTGATATGAGTTAATTAAATGAATTGTTTTATTTTAAGAGCTTCCTGTGTTGCTCGTTACGCTTATTAATATGAACAATGGAAACTATCAGATATAGAAAAACTGTGAATAGTATTATAAATCAAACGTCTTTAGAATTACCGTATACGGTCTGGAATTCAATATTTTATACCTTATATTATTCATCATTACACAAGGTTCAATGCAGAGGCATACAAGTGCTTTGTTTTTTCAACCTTAATTTAGATAGTGTGCACAAATATTTACAGGATATTAGTTATTTTGGATGATATAGTAGGAAATAAAAATCTATTGCCGCATGTATGAAAGATCGTCACATGAAAACGGCTTAAACAACTTGGCTGTGTTTTAGTTATTTTAATTTATTTCCTAATTTTTTAATCAAGACAAGTTAAAGAAAATCTCTTAATCCACCGGTAATTCCAATCGTGCGAAGACGGGGTGAGTCGCATGTTTAAAATAATATTATAAGTACCTAAAACTGTTTATAAAATAAAATATGGTTTACAGAGCCTTTCGTTTTTTTGGTCTATCGTAAAAATATGGATCTGATATAGGCTAAATGTAATTTAATTGTAAATTAAACTAGAGTAACACAACAAAAAACCTGTCAAGAGTTAGTCGGTTTCACGCGATTGAGCAAGTAACTGTTAATTAATCATGTGATTGGGTGGTATACGTGATACAATATAACTACATTAAAGAACTTGCGATGGTGTGGAGCCCTCGGTGCAAGAATCGATAAAGACTCGTGTGGTTTGTTAAATATATTTTTTTTACATAAACTGATTCCAATTACCTTTGAGAGTGAACTTTCTAATATTTAATTATTTTCTTCAACTTCCTGGTTATATGTTACCTACATATAACCAGGAAGTTGAAGAAAAAAATTAAATATTAGCAAATTCACTCTCAAAGGTAATTGGAATCAGTTTATGTAAAAGAAATATAATATATTTCTTTTACATAAATAAAAAAATATATAATATAGAAATAATGTAAATATACCAAAGTAGGTATGTGTAGGTAGGTTATAAATATCCATGCTGACATATTGCAGGTATACAAAGCCTTCATGTCAAAATGCTATTAAGTTGAGATGATATTCCCAGTGGATTTTTCGGTGATTCAGTAAAAACAACTCGATCATTGTATGAGAAATTCTTATAGCACAAACCGGCTTCGATAACCTAACCTTCTGTTCATGAGTCAACCAAAAATAAATCACGAAGGCCAATGATATGAACAAGAAGCAAAAAGTCAAAGAGAGTCCGAGACTACATTTTATTGACGGTCGATGGCTACGATCTCGTCACGAGCGTCTTCATTTGTGTTTTTAAAAAGGTTATTCATTAACGAGCTGCATCCCGCGGTTTCACCCGCGTTGACGATGATAAAAGGAATGAAACATGTCTTATATGCCACCCCACACGTCTTGGTGAGCAAGGTCACCCATCCAGGGGTGGAGTGGACCGGTATGCTACCAGGCCTATCCCCTGGGAAGAAAGGGAAGTGCATAGGCATTTTTTTAAATGTCTTTTGTGTTATTTGAAGTTACTATCTAGTTATGTTTAAAATTTCAGGCAAAGAACGGCATCGCCTCATCCGCCATGTTATATGGAATTGCCCGTGGATAGCGCGTTCGCCTTCTAAGCATCGGGTTCGATACCCGGCGGGAACACAAGTTTTCTCCCAAAAAAAAATAGTTTTTCGGTCTGGTTGTGTTTGTGTGTATGTGTCAGTTGACACCTTGCCTAACCTATTTGAGAAATAATTATGAAAAAAAAAATTATAACATAATTTGCTATAATATAGCCGTATCACGACGTTCTATGGCTGATATAATGTCCTAATAGGTTTCTGGCATTTTACAAATTACCCTGTAGACATACCTGTCTTTTATTAAATAAGTATATTAATAAATAACTATAAAGAATGATAAAAACAGGGCTGCAGTTACAAAAATATAATAGGTAAAGTGTTTTTTTTTATTTGGTAAAACATTACTGCGTTTTGTTTTTTTTTTCTAAACATGTCCTTTAGTGGATCAAGCATACGGACAGACAATGATAGCAAACTAAATTGCTGTGATATTTTGTGGCTTACAATTTAGAACGTGCCTCGATGTATTGGACATTTCAGTTTTTTGGTAGAATAGAATAGAACAATGTTTATTTTGTAACTGTCTCGTACACAGTTGTTCTACTTTATATTGGTTTTATATAATCTTAAGTAAAAAAATAGTTAAGTTTTTTAATATCATGAAGTTGTAATCTGATGCACAATCAACTGGATAAGTTACATAATTTTAGTTCATGCTGAAAGGCCGCGGTAAAGTTGGTTTGAGTTATGTTACAAAAAAACCACATTCCACGGTATTTGATAGCGTATTGGTGGTTTTGATTTAGGTTAATGCTTTGAGCTATAATCTAGATCATAGATGTGGCAATATACACGGTACAGTGCGTTTTGAATGTTAATAATATGGATCGACTTTATATGCCTCTGTCCTTTCCTATCTCTTCTTAGATTCGACTTCTCGTGCAGCAATAGAAGGTATGGAACGTAACTGGGTATCGTCCACGAAGATAAACGTTACAGGTCTGGAGGTGACAGTAATGATGCACATAGTAATTCTCGTATATTATGTGTAATGGTTGCTTATTTTCAGGATGTAATGATAGGTTAGACATTCTATTTCATCATAATAAATTGATAATGAGCGACAGTGACCATCAGATTCGTAGCATTTTGGGGACATTTAATTGCGAGGTCATCTAGTTTTGCTTATATTAATGTCATCGCATATCGATATGTTTGTATATTGAAAGTTTATCTTATAAAACAATTACATTGTATACCTAATTAATAATATAACAAATCTACTTAAATTACCTAATACAAAAAGTCATTGGTCGGCAGTGTGCCCAAAATGCTGGCTGCGTTACCTCGTTGTACAGCGAGACATAATTTCTGAGCAAAACACAATTCAGCATTTTGGTCACGTGTCGACTCTTTCAGTCTCTCAGCCAAATCTTTATAAATTTGAAGTGCACCTGGTCCCCATGGACCCAGCGTTTCTACTCGAAATGGCACAAATATGTAACCTGTGTCGAGGTATAATTATATTGTATACTAGCCGTGCCCCGCGGCTTCGCCCGCTATTATCAAGTTAAAAAGTAGACTATGTGCTAATCCTAGGTATAAGCTATGTACATTCAAAATTTCATCCAAATCCGTTCAGCCGTTATAGCATGAAGAGGGAACAAACATACTTACACACAAATTTTCGGATTTATAATATTAGAAGGATTTATTGAAGGTAAAGAGAATTTCACCATCAAAACTCTTTCTGTGTTAGAAACATAAGAAAATGCCGTAGCATTCGTTGTTATAAATAATAAAGTACAAAATATATTACTTACATTTTTACTTACTTTTTTATTGGATAGTATTTTTTTCTTTCGAACATTGGTTTATTACACTAGAAATCTCGGGAGATTTGTCGGGATTTCTCCAACGCGTTCATACTTTTTTTAAGATCCTAAAATACCTATTGTGTTTTTAATATGGATCTACGCGTACCGGCGACATTATTCTTTTGAATTTACTGTTGCGGTGTCAGCAATAGTTGTATTTAAAAGTTTTAAGACATATATAATTGTATACGATAATGCGAGAGTGCTATTGTCTATTCTAGTAGACATGTATACATCGGATAATTCAGGGATGTATCCTTATTTATCGAACCACTAGAACCGGCCAGGCAACCTTGCCGACTGTGAGGCCACTTTTTTACTAAACGCCCGACATAATTATATCGTATAAGAACTTTTAATATAGAACGTGATGGCATTAGAGGCTGGTACAAAAATCAGGCTCAAATGGCCTCTAAATATAGAGAACTTGGTTGTAAAGTTCAGATAGGTACATTAGGTTATTTATTGCACAAGTTATTACATACTCACACGTAAGTTCGCATGAATTGCTTGATTTTTTCTAGTTCCTACATAATTATTTGACCAATCATATATGTAACATCTATATAAACAGAAGGAAACTAAAGATTTAAATTGATATTAAAATATCAGCGGTTATGCCTAATATTGGCTATTGTGTACTAGTTCGAGATCTTTTACTCCAAAATTGAACGCCCCTAGACCATTTTTTTTCATTTAAAGACGCTATTGTATGGCGTGATGGAGTACAGTTCATTTTTAAAATGGACAATCTCTTCTTTTCGATTATAATCTTAACTGTTTGTGTTAACGTTTGTATACTACAATCGATCGTAAGTTCCCTATAGATTTCTTGAAAAAATATAAGATGTAATAATTTAAACGCATGCAATGCTTAAAAATACCGACTTCAACGCTTTAACTTGTTTTAAAATGATAGCTTAGTTAAATTTTTCGTTTAAAATTGCATGAGGAGTTTACCTTTAATTGGTTATGCATTTAGTATTAAAAAAATTAAGCAAGTTTTCATGTACATATGTAATAAATGTAATAATCGTTGGTAAACCATAAAATAAATAAATAAAAAATAAATAAAAACCCTTGATCAGATTAAATGAATTGAATACACATTATTAAGGATAGCTCAAAAACTATTGGTCAAATCTTGGTCAAATGTAAATGGGACCACATGGAAAGCGCCAGCTTTCAAATAAAACAAAATTGCTCAAAATCATAATTGATACACCTAGAAAGAAGTTATGAGGTAAATCACAGTCGAATTGAAAACCTCTCCTTTTTTTGAAGTCGGTTATAAATATCCTGTAAGCATATACTCGCTTAGTGATTCTTTCGTCGTAGCTTTTTACTGCTTTGAGTCATAGTTCGTTGTACCGGCTACATTTGGATGTAATGACTCTTTTATACATACATAGAGGTTTAGACTCTTTAAATATACATTTTAAAGTTGTGGCACGATCATTTCATCAATCTTTCTATAAGAAGTTGAACAAAAGGCAATGTTTGATCCAAGGTTGGCTTTAGAGTTCATTTATATTATTTTGTTCAGTAAAACAATGTTGTTTTGTGTTTATATGTAATAGCTACAAACTAGAGAGAGATAGCTAGATTGAGTATTGCCATTCAAGGTGGCAATGCAGCCATTTTGTCAATTTACTAGTTATTCCCCGCGGCTTCGCCCGCGTCCACGATACAAGTGTTTGAACTTAGTGTAGGTTGTAAGTGTGAATGCGTTTGTTTAATATATATGCCAGAAATTTCCACGAAATTAAAATGGTGGCGTTGTCGATTTAGTATTATTTTCCCAAACGTATGTTTAATTTAACAAAATAAATGTGACTTTGTGTCTGCAAGTAATTGATGTTCTACTTTCTATTATATTATTATACGATTATTTTTAGTACATTTCCTGCCTTCTGGCGACCACCTTGGCAGTGGTTACATATTTGAGGATAGTTCAGACGTAAGTACAGCCTATATAATTTCCATATAAATGTTAGGCCTCCATCGACTGAATATTTATAAAAAGAATAATCTTGCAATAAATGCAATTGAAAATAAATGCAATTAAAATGTTTTACTTTTCAAGTTGTTAAAATCGATTATAAAATTAAAACTTAATTTACAATACATTCGTTAACCACCAAAATTATTTTTCTTTATACCTAACATTTTTGTTTCAGATTGTACAATGGAAATTAAATAAATAATTTAACTTGCTAATATGAAAATTTATCATTAATATTAATTCGTGCCTCTTTTGGGACCATGTGAATAAACATTTCTGATTGCTTTTTCGAAATGAAAAATGTAGCTACCTAACATACCTACTTTCATAACAAAAACAATAAATTAATCAATTCGATCTTGTTGGAGCGGTGGGTAAGTCTCTGCCCTCTGCGCCGTGGGTCCTGGGTTCGATTCCTGGCAGGAACAATTTTCCTTCCCAAGGGAGATTTGTGTCTGGTACTGGGTGTGATTGTGTGTGATATATAACGTTTCTGGCGAATGTGCGTAAACTGTGGTTTGTTAATGTTAAATGCGATCGTTTGTTTGTTTGTTTATTTAATAGGTATTGCTTATATTTCCATTATTACGTGAGGTAAGCCACCATTAGTGAGCAGTACCTGATGATTTATTTATTGTTTTTATTTTAGTTTACGCATAAGAATTCTCGTGATTTCCATAAAATTTTATGCTTTTATAAACAGCACAAGCATTAAACTGGAAGCATTATCCCATATATCACTCATGTGTAGAATTAAGTTAAATTTAAAACATGTATTTACATTTTTATTTATTTATGAATCAATTTCACCTTTTGTAGAAGAAAAAAATCAAAATTCAAAAAATTCTTTCGACAGATTGCTCAAAATTAACACTCATATGGCTTTTACAATTATTAGATTGTCTTTTTGACTTTGATTTTTAGCTTTTACATTGACACCATTGAGCGTAGAGCCAAGAGACTAATTGGTAACGAGCAGCTGACTAATTCAATGTTTCAGACCTTCGGTCATCACAGCATGGTAGCTAGTCTCTCGGTTTTTTATCAGATATATTTCGGAGAGTATGCCAAGGAACTGTACGATCTAGTTCCCCCATCCCCGTTCTATAATCGGACAAGCAGACAAACTGCTAAGCGACACCGCTATATGGTGGACATTACACAAATGCGCACGAAGCGTTTTGCTTCAACATCCATTGTGCGAACCGCAAAGGAATGGAACTCATTACCTGAGTCGGTGTTTCCTGATGAGTACAATATGGGAGTCTTCAAGTCACGAGTGAATAGGTATCTTCTAGGCAAATAAAATATCTTCTTGCTCCATCATCGACCACATCGCTTACCATCAAGTGAGATGGTGGTCATAAGTTTGCCTATCCTGAATAAAAAAAAAGCTCTGTCAAAGCTATCATACCTGTCACATAATACCGGTAGTTAATAAACAACGGAATCTTAGCCTAACACTTAAATATTTTGTGACCTTATCCTACTTAATATTATAAATTCGAAAGTTTGTGTGTAAGTATGTTTGTTCCCTCTTCACGCTCTAACGGCGGATTTGGAATGTACATAGATTATACCTATGATTAACACATAGGCTTTTAACTTGATAATAGCGCGAAGAGCGAAGCCGCGAGGCACGGCTAGTATCTATAAAAAGAAAGATTGTACTTTCACACGTTACAATGATGTGCAATCGATGGTATTGACGAGTGTGCATCAAGCCCGCTGGTCCGCTGCACACGCTCTCTCCGTTTCACGGGAGGTATGGTACATTTGCATGCATTTCAAATCGATTATTGAATTTAATCAGATAAGTTATTACGCTATAAGCTAATACATTATGTTGCTGACAGGCGAAGATTTATTTAGATTGGTTAATATTTAAACTAGCTACACGCATTGGCTTCGGTTTACTTGGATTATCAACGTCCATTAAGTTAAGTACACTTTAAAAAACAGTAAATCTTGAACCTTGTTTAGACAGAGTCCAAAGAAAACTATATGGGCTTATTTTGACCTATTCTAAGGATATTAATGCTTAGTAATCCCAGTGGGAAAGGGTAGGAAGAGATTCTTGAGCTAGCGAGAAAGAGAAGGTAATTGAATACGGGTGTTTTCATAGAGTTAGACCATCATTTAAGTAACAGTTTTGCCTTTTAAATTACTTAGTTGTTATGTGAATTACTAGGTCAGTGACTATACGTGGACATCTTCAAAATACTGTGTTGCTGACAATATCTTGTTGCTATATTTTGTGGGCTTGGAAAAAAAATAACAATGAAGACTCAGGCAGGATTGAAGCGAATCCTTACCCTATCTGAAGTGGGACCCCCCTATTTTTGACATCAAAATAATATAAGTCACCAAGTCTGTATTTAGAAAGTCCATAATAATATAGGTCAGAAAAATATTAGATATCTTCTTTAAGTCGGAATATGATAATAATAAAATTTCGGGACAAGGTATACCTATACATATACATATATGATTCCGATATGAAAACAAGAGGAGTATTATGGAGTGAGAGTGTGGGTGGGAGGGGAAGAAGACGCATTAGATTAGCAATTATAATAAGTCAGGGCGAAGCCGACTTGTACATAACTACGTTATATAATATATGTATCTATCATTTCATTAACAATTTCATCAATGATGGTTATAAGCTTATCTTTCTATCCATAACAAGTCATACTTGATCCAAAGCAATTGTTTTTTGTTCCTGTCTATATAGAGAGCGTAAATTATTCAGCGTAACTTTTTTTGGAACTAAGCCAGCTTTTGACCGCATCTCAGTTAATGGAAAGCGATGATCTGGTCGAAGATGGATCACGCTTGCTCAGTAAATATCTATTCACTATCGTCTTGAACAACCTACATTCTACTTTTTGGAAAATACAGTATAAACGGCAGGACATTTTTTCGTAGTTTTAATAACAAAAGTGAAAGGGAAACGTTTACTTAATTCTAAGGAGAACGTACGTATAACATCATTATCTTTCTTCTTATCAACTTTATTTCAAATTCAAGGCACCGTTTATGGAAAACGCCCTACGCCGTAATGAAAATAGAGAAACCAGACCGGCTAGAATTTTTCATCAAGTTTTCTAATAAAGCTAAGAAAGTTATTCTGTGAAATATAGGGCTCGACTTAACGGAAGTTACTTGTTAAGGCCCAAGTTAATCAATACATAAAAGTTGTTTAGACGATGGTTATCATGATAAAAAAACAGAAACAAACGCAGTCACACTCACAGCTCATTAAGTTTAAAAACTTGCATAGTGGGTGCCGGAAACATTTAAGTCACACCCAGAACCACAAAGGTCCCTTGGGCAGGAAAATTGTGCTTATAGGGAATCAAACACAAGCTCCCACGCCGACATCACCAGCTTATGGTATTCCTGTTTAGAACGAGGGACCGGTCATCCAGTGGCTCAAAATAAGCATTTCGCGTTGTTGATGTCAGGCGGCCAGTCAAAAAATGTCAAGTCCTTTTCACAATATACTTCAAGAATAAATGAATCCTCCTTTTGTATGGGTCGCCCCCTTCACTCAAATATAGTTGAGTGCGGCGAAGGCAGATCACAAACTATGTACGGACCCTGCATGGGGCAACCGGAGGTGGTCAGTTATCTATAGTACATCAATAGGTAAGTACTTAATATTAGTTTAGCTTTGGCAAATATGGGCTAGCTTGTTAGCAATAAAAATTGTTTAAACAGTACCTATAATTATTATATTTGTGGACTCAGGCCTGATAATCATATTCACTGCTACAACTCAATTAAAATAGCTTACATATTCACTCAACTACTCGACAACTTTTTATAAGAATATTTCTACAAAGGCATGACGTTTTCTATTTTCTGGGATTCGACTAGAGATATCTTGATTACCGCCTCGTCCGCGGTTAGGGGATAGAGGTACCCCTTTTGGGTGACAAAACTCCTCAAGGTAGGTGGGAAATTAAAAACCTCTCATGGACCATATAGCCGAAGAGCTGAAACGATGTCAACAAACGAGGTGGTTAGGCCATCTTGCGAGTCCATTTGGAGCGGTACCACCCCAATGACAAGAAGAAATCTGAGTTAAATTCTTTTTATCTTGCGCTGAGAGGGAACTAACGTACATACCTACATTCAGACAATCATTATATTACTAAAATCATAACCCTCGTTTTTGTTTGCCATATACTCGAGTTAACAATATTATGCAGAGTGTGATCAACTTGCGCTGGAAACTTTTTGCGCTGGTCTTCTAATAAACTATGTTTAAACAAACAAAAAACACATTCACACTTAAAGTGGTGTTGTGCAAGTTAAAGACTTGAATCGTGGGTGCTGGACATATTTAAATCCGACAGACAGTCATACCCAGAACCAGAAGCACAAAATGTTGGCTAGAAAGTAAAATTGTGCTCCTGCCGGAATTGAACTTTGAGGCCTTGCGAAGTAAAAAGCGATGACTTGCTCACTTTGCCTGCTTTCGTAACTTGCAACTTCATTCATTTGTTTGTCTCTCTGCTTAAATGTTTCCTCTACTGTATGGTATATACCTAGACCACAAAAATGATACTTTTTCAAATCTTTGATAGGCTAGCGTTCACCTGATGGTACGAGATGATGTGCATGGTCAAGAGTGGCAAAGACGATAGGTCTTGATAGAATAACTGATTTTCAAGGATATATTTGGGAATTAACAATTTCACTGAATAATGATGAACGTTATTGGCTTAGTTCGCCTTCTAAGCATTGGGTTTGACTACCGGCAGGAACACAAGTTTTCTCAACAAGGGAAATTTTGTATCTGATTCTGGGTGTAATTGTGATTCGAGGATACAAGTCATTAAAGCCTTCGTTCCTTACTTGAGACCTACGTTCTTATTATATTATTTTTCTCTTTTTCCAATTAAGGTTGACTGGAAGAGATCGCTTTTAGCGATAAGTCCGCCCATTGTACTTAGATATAAATAATATGATTGTTTTATTTGGTGATAGTAATATATTTTATTCTGTAAAGCTTATATGGTTTATTCGAAACCACGACCTCAAAACGCCTGCGCTATCACCGCTTCAAAATTAATTGTTCTCAAAAGTGCAAATGTATGAATAAATATATTTATTGTAAAATTTTGATATTGCTGTTTTTGCACCAGCATTTCACGGGTCGTTAATTCGTGTGCTATTCGTATGCAGTTGCTGTATGAGTGGTTATGCACTAGTTCGCGCGCTTCATTATCTACCCGTTTTGCATACCTGTGTCACTAACTTCTATGAAATAGGCTTTTACGTTGTACTCACGGCACCTCATGCTTCCTGTGTGAATGTACTCAAACATGCAAGTGCATTGCTTATAAAAATCAAAAATCTACTGATAATACATATAATTCGCACGTCATGCTTATGAAGCTTATGAAAAGGTTTACTAATTCGTAGAAATTCTGTACCAGAAATAGTTATGGGTATTTTTTATACCCGACTGCCAAGGAAGAGTTATGTTTTTCGCGTGTATCTTGTATGTTTGTTATATCCACAGGTACATTACATGTAAATTTTTGTATTACCTTGTATCTTCCAAACGGATGGATGGATTTTACAGTTAGGTATACGAAAATAATAATAAATTTTTCTTAAAACCCAAAGTGTCCTTAGATAGGTGTTTAAAAAAATACAAAATGGAGGATTTTTAGCGCGTTATAGTGATACGTTAATAAAAATAAAATAAAAAACGTTTTTTGCCGCGAAAGTGAATAAAAGGCGTGGTTGATTTTGTATAATTTTCCAAAATCAGTAATTCTTCGAGTGTTAATATGTAATAATGTTGGATTATAAACCGTTAATACTTAGTAAATATGCACAAGTGTACTACACTTGTGCATGTTTACTAATTATGTATGTACATTTACCTAAATGATACCAAGTTGAAAAACGTGAATTTCGCCTCCGCTCCAGAACTCCAATAGAAGTTCTAGTAAAGTTTCTACCACTTTACTAGGGCATGACTTGAGTATGACTGGATCTTTTCTGTTTTACTTGACTTTGACTGTGACTTGTGACTAGGACTTATAATATGTAATACACTTGACATATATTATTACTTAACACTGGCTAAATGTAAAAGATTGCGAAGCTAAAATTAAAAGAAAAAAATTAACAAAGCCTAGGTATCAAAATGAAGGAAATTAAAAGAGGATTTTATATATTTAATAATACATTCATTATCGAATAAGATTATACAAATTTACATAAAATACCTGACTGCGTAAAAATTTAACTTTTGAATTTCAAGTACAAATGTACAAAAAATTCTAAAACCAATATGAGGCACGAGTGCCACACTTGAGCCTCAAAATAAGTAAAAACAAAGTTCGGTTAAAACAAATGAAAATCAGTAAAAACAAGTCAAAATAAATAAATCAAAAGAAGGCCGGAAAAACAAAGAAGTTTAATTATAAATAGAAATAACATGTGATAACAGTCACACGAACAAGCCAAAAATAGTTTTAATTCACAGGAAAACTATAGCATAACGTACAACGTCCATATAGATTTTAACGTTCGTATTGAAGGTTACAAACGATAGCAGTCGTAATGTTAAAAGTAGGTAGGTTACACATATTATTATACATATGCATGAAATCAGTATAATTCATTTGTCATGCGTTTTAAGCATTATCCAACATTGCACGCGCATTATTACATAAATAAGTAAATATAACGTATAAAATTAAATTGGGTATAAAAAATTGACTGGATTATAAAGGATTATAAAAGACGTGCTCTATTTAAATATTAATTTTACTTAAAGATTATATTCAAAATTAAAATCGTTTATTCACATGGGCCCCATATAGGCACTTACAAAGTTAATGACTCTACTGCCAGATTCGCAAATTATAAATCGTATTTAACGATAAGTTCCCCACCCCCGCCGACCCCAGGACCGAACCTCCCTAAATAATGTCAGTGACACTAACTGCTAAAGTAGCTACAACTTTTCTATGACATAATGAACTATGTTTTCCTACTGTAGCTATTTATTTTCGGGATAAGGCTAAAGCCAATTAAATAAAATAAACTCATTTTTTTTTTATTTTCTAAGGATAAATCAATCAAAATTTAATGAAAATTATTCAATCGTGAAACTAAGGTATAGTATTATAACAGGAATATCAAAATCTTATTATTTAACTGGTTATCTAAAAATAAAGATCAGTTTTCTAATGGTAATACATACTCCTTTTAAATTACCGGGTAATATAATGGTATATATTTTTCCTCTGAGAATACTGGTTATCTATATCTAGTTATCAAAGGGGAATAAGGGTAAAAAATGGAGAATAGAAAAATGTCCAACAATAATGTAGGTACAGTAGAACCATTTTAAATGTGTACGCCCCTCCACCAAATTTGTCAAACGATCGGGTGTCAAATGAATTATTTATCAACCGACTTCAAAAAAGGAGGATCTCAATTTGACTTGATCGATCTTCGATCTTTTTTATTTACCTATGTTACGCGATATCTCCGCCAATTATGAATGGATTTTAATGTATTTTTGTGTTTGGTAGATTATACTTCAGAGGTGATCCCATATTAATTTTAATCAAGCCAAAACCAAAATATAAGCGGTGAAGTTGGTTTTTTAGGCGTTGCTTGCGTTTAATTATATTGTGGAGATACGTGTACTTTAGAATGGGTCTACTTTACCAAAGTTACATATGTATATTGATAGAAAAAGTGATCGACTCAGGATATTGCAAAATATTTTTTTTTTGGAAGCGTGCTCATCAATAAGCCCTATTATAACTCTTTTACCCAACTGCGCGACACAAAAAATGGTAATGTGTTTAATGACGTATCTGTCATGATTTTTTATTAATACTTTTGCACAGTTTTATTATGAAACAATGAATCAGTCCGCATATTTTATTGTTCTACAGTTATCTGACAATAACCTTGTTTTGTTGATGTTTATTTATTATTTTAGTCTGCACTATCTATGAGATTGTCCTTGTTAATTTATGGCTTGAGATAACAGCATGGGAAATATAATAATATTGTTCTAGTAACCTAGTAAGACTTTCTTACTTATTTCATTTTACCTATATACATTTTTAATACGTAGATGAAGCTGTTAGGTTGGAACAAGTCAACTAAGACTTTTTTGTTTATTTATGATGGGCTAGCGTTTTGACCACTTCCTCACCAGCAGGTAAGCTGTGGTGTAACCAAAAAAAAAAAAAAACAAAATCGATTCATGATTGGCGGAGATATCGCGTAACATACATACAAAAAAACATACAGTGGAATTGACAACCTTCTCTTTTGAAGTCGGTTGAAAATTTAAACAGATTAATATTTTCTTTAACAAGACTATGATAACACACGATTGTTATAGCTTGTTTATAAACATATACATGTCTCCACGTACGTATAGGTTCGTGAAATTTGTGTTAGACCTGAGGTCCATTATAGAAAATGAATATATATATATATATATATACATATATATATATATATATATATATATATATTCATTTTCATTTTTGAGTTTATGAGTTGGATAATTGGTTTTAATCGTAGCTCGGCACTTTACAAACTTATTAAAAAAAAAACTATTTTTTTTTGTGTTGCATTTTCGATACCCTACCCCCCTGTGAAGTATTGAGCGCTAATTCAAAGTAACCTTGTATATATATATAATAATAATTATTATTTCAATATTTATAAGACAGAACTTATTAGATTGATTTCTAACTTCCACACTAAGTAGGACCTGTTGTAGAAGGTAGCCTCTTTGGTTTGCACGTATAGAAATCAATTGCCTAAACAAATTTGCTAGTCATTTATACTGTAGCTGTTCAAAAGCTATCTAATTGTATATGTAATATATATTTCGCTTTCTAAGTAATGTGTTATTTATCTTTTATTTTCACGATTAAATCAGGTCTTTCCGCGTCACGAAATCTCGTGACCACAGCTGATGCAACTCTGCCGAAACGTCGAGGAAGAGGCGAGGTCCCATAAAAACATGATTGCAGTTCGCTAAACTTTTAAAAATTTAATTATCATAGTTATTAGATGATACCTAATACATTTTCCTCGAAACTATGTACTTCTGCCACTATCAATTTCAACGTTTATCGATTTGGTAGATACTTTGTTTATCTTATCAGTGCGTACGAGTAAATTATCTTTGTGATCGATTACTGACATAGTTTCTCAAAATATGTACATATCTAATATAATATGTAATTATATGCAAACAACGGTAAATGTATTATACAAAATATGAAAATCGCGAGTACCTAGACAAATTGCATTCATTTATATACCTTCGGCAATTCTCAGACCCAGAAGTAATTGATATTTCAATGACTTCTGATGATAAAAGTAGAGGTACATAAAAACTATATTCTGAAAATCTGTTTTATCGTCTTCGTAATCATTAAAGCCACGACACAGTTAGTCTCTTATTTTTTGTAAATGTAAGTTTGACTAGTGCACACCTGCTTCCCTTTCAGACAAGGTAATCGTTATGTTTTTCTTTTAATTTTGGTTCTGCACTTATTCTGACGAGCCAGTTGGACAGGTCTCCGCCCTCCACGGCGCCGTGGATCCTGGGTTCGATTCCCGGCAGGAGCACAAATTTCTTCCCAAAGGATATTTGTGCTTCTGGTTCTGGGTGTAATGTATGTGTGATGTGAATGTTTCTGGCACCCACGATACAAGTCTTTGAACTTAGTGTGGGGCTGTGAGTGTGTGCTGTGTTCGTTTTTTTTTTTGTGTATTTAACCAGTGTCAATTTATAAAGTATTTCAAGTAAATTTTATAATAAGCCCTAGTCACAAGTCACAGTCAAAATAATCCACCATTACTACACATTAACACTCGAAGAATCATAAAATCACAAAATAATCCAAAATCAACAGCGCCATTTTTTACTTTCGCGGCAAAGACTCAAGGTCCTAATAGTTTGGTTGAGAAAGAGGTTTGAAAGATGTAATTATTTTATAAATTACTCTTTATTTTCTTTACTCTTTGACAAAAGAATGACAATGGCAGAGATATATTTTTATGATATAAAAAGTAATTATACCGCTGCATGAAACAGTTCCCACGTCTGTGTCTTTTTTGAGAATTAATACAGAATTGTTTTAGAAAAAAAAAACAAACCTGATCTTAAATAGGTGTAATCGTTGTTAGTTACCACAGACAAAATAACCAGTAGACTGCTAGTATCTACTATTTAAAGAATTTCAAGGTAAAAATGTTCCTCCCTCACGAAAACAATATGCCTTTTGAAGCATCAATTTAGTACTTGTGATTGATCATTACACAATTGAAGTCGTAATTAACACTGGCAACTGTCGCATCAGCCAATCCAAGTACAGATAAGACAATTAAAAGCATGCATTTGGCAATCAGACCATACATTTACCTCGCCCTCTGATGAATTTTGTTACAAACGTTTAAAGAAAAATAGTCTCACGGACTATTCAACTTTATTAGACACACACCTGTAAAAGTAAGTGAAGTAACAAGTAACCTATCTGCGGTAACCATAGAATACTTAATAGTAAACTCACAGAAGTTTCTCTCCGCAAGATAATTTATTATAATTGCAACTCTTCTACGACACATTAAAGTGCAACTTAGCTTGCACAGCGTTGACTGCTTAAAATTTACCTCTCTTTTTGTACCAATTCTTATCTCTTCTAACTCGTGCGTGGCAAAGGTATTTTGATAAGGCTAGCCAAGGAAGCGCTTAAATTGGGAAGAGCACCGGGTGATACCTGGCTCGATCGTAGAAGATTCCTTTTGATCGGATGGTTGATCGGTAGCAACCGAAGAAGGTAAAATCATAGTAATTTTCTCATGCTTTATAGTTTCCTAACATCAAGTAGAAAAATCTATCGTCAAACATATGCACCGGTGTTCCGGTAGCTATTATTGAGAACCTGTCATATACTAACCGTTCAGTTCATAATATATGTATATGAATAATCATATTAATAATAAAACGTTCGATAAACCTCGTATAGTTCCTTTATAGTTATAATATGTTTTGTCTTATTTGGCACGTGGCATTTTATATCAGTCAAAATGAAACAAAAACTTATTTTAATAATTAAAAGGGTTTTGTATGAATAAGGTGGTAATACAATAGTGATTACTATATTATCCACCTTTAATCACATATTCAATTATACCAATGATAGTAGTAGAACGCTAGCCTATCAGAAATAAATAATTAAACGCAAGCAAAGCTTAAAAAACCGACTTTATATCAGTTTTACATTGTTTTGGCTTGATCGATTTTGATAAATTTGATATGGGATGTTGTGTAAAAAATCCTGTAATTAAATTAATATTTACTAGCTGACCCGGCAAACGTTGTTTTGTCATATACATTATTTCTAGGAAATATTTTTTTAGTTCCATAAAAATATAAGGGTTGATTGTAGAAGGGTGAAAATTAAGGGTTGTATGTATTTTTCAATTCTAAATCATAATACTTAAAATAAAAACAAAAAATGTTGTCCAAAAATTAAAAAAAAATGTTAAGGTTGAACAACCCTTATCACTTAGGGGTATGAAAAATAGATAGTAGCCGATTCTCAGACCTACTGAATATGCATATAAAATTTGGTAAAAATCAGTAAAGCCGTTTTGGAGGAGTAAGGTAACTAACATATTTGTGACATAAGAATTTTATATATAAGATTACATGTTAAGAGCAAGTTCCCTAAAAAATATAATATTCTGCAATTATATCTTTAATCGACCGCTTATCAATTTACAATGTGTAACATCAATGTTTAATTTTTCAGACATTTTGCTTTCCTTCATTTAGCAAGTATCACGATAGAGCGAGTTGATTGAGTCGATCGATATATTATTTATGCCATGTTATGTTTATTTTAGATTTTTCGTTGAATTGTCTTTAGCTTTATGTCGTAAATAAATATTGACAGTTAGAAAACATAGTTTATGGTAGAGTCATTGTAGAGACCCCATATTCCATATCCAACAGTTATTTTGCTAACAGTACTCAAATTTTCATGGAGCAATTGTTGACCAAAATACAATTTTATATTTTGTTTGGGCATACAATACAATACAATAACTCTTTATTGACACCAATAATAAAAAAGTACAGAGAAGAAATTACTAATAAATAGGTACAATGGGCGGTCTTATCGCTAAGAGCGATCTCTTCCAGACAACCTTTGGATGGAAAAGAATAATGCATAATGGCATTATGATCCGTCATTGAGCCAAAATGTTTATTATGTCTAGCTTTATGATATTTTTATGAGAAACCTTATAAATCTAAGTATGGCACGCATGACCTCGCGTAACTGCCATATGTATGCTCCGCTGAACGCGCATCTATATGCTAGGGCAAACGCTCGATAATTGTCTGTGATGACAATCATGCTCGAACCGAAGGA
Organism: Lomographa bimaculata; assembly: GCA_948107665.1. Classification (NCBI taxonomy): domain Eukaryota; kingdom Metazoa; phylum Arthropoda; class Insecta; order Lepidoptera; family Geometridae; genus Lomographa; species Lomographa bimaculata. The sequence goes on from OX403600.1 coordinate 10,197,194, forward strand.
CAGTCTGCTCTTAAACTTAATTATTAACAAGTAAATAAAAACCATGCGACGCCCGTGAAATGCCTTTTGTATACTATCAAGATGACATTGTAAGAATATCGTCCTACATGTCTGCTTATCTAACTATAATAATATTTTTTTTGTTATTCAGTGATTTATCAATAACAAAAACCAGATAAGTATTTAATTCTTATCGTAAAGATAAAACGTGATTTTGTAAAAACCATAAAAGGCAATAATTATTTATTTATACCTATCGATACGTCAGATCTGGCACAACAGTCCCTATTACAAATTCAAACACGTGTGAGCAAGTGGAATTTGATGTTAAATAAATGTGGAATAATATTATAGGCTCTGGTAATAGGATAAAATATATTTTTTACTCGACTACAACAACGCAAAAAGGAGGGTTATGATTTGAGAACCGAATGTATGTCCCTTCATACAACGTAAACTTATCTAACTTGATCAAGATTGCGAAGCCAAAATTAAAAGAAAAAAACAATTATACGAGTAGTAATAAAGTATTCCGTAGGAGTTTTGCAGCGAAAGTGAAAAAATGGCGTTGTTGATTTTGTATAATTTTCCAAAACCTGTGATTCTTCAAGTGTTTAATTATGGTGGATTGTAAACCGTTAATACTTAGTAAACGTACATACGTGTAGGCAAATGATTGGACGTTGACTCTTTTACTTGACTTTGACTGTGACTTATGACTAGGAATTTTAATATGAAATACACTTGAAATACATTATTACTTGACACTGGCTAAATGCACAAGATTGCGAAGCCAAAATTAAAAAAAAAAACTATTCCGTAGAACATTTTATTTGTTTTTTAAACTATAAGAAACCGTTACTTATTAGTATAGTTGGATTTTAGTTTTAGAACTCTTGTTTTCCTTTTATCTCTAGGCACAATAGTTCATAAAAAGAATTTAATATGCATGCAGCACCTTGTACGATTAAGTAGCGACTGTATCAGTCCATCTCCGGAGTTGCAAAGTCGGGTCTATTTTTACCCCAACGTCAGGTAGACAGCCTAGTAACTTCTTGGGGTCAATGACCACGACTGCACCGACACTGTATATTTTTTTTACAAGTCATTGCCTCTGGACAATTTTAATTGGCTTCGGTAAAATTTCAATTACCAATGTTCTTGAGTAGCGCGTTTATGTCTTTTGTTAGCATTTCTAAAGTTAGCTCAGAACATCGTTATTTTGTTATTGAATGAAAAAACATAACATAAACGCTTTCACACTCACAGCCCCATACTTAGTTCGATGACTTGTGTCATGGGTGCCGGAAACATTCACAACCAGAACAAGAAACTCAAATTTTCCGTGTGTCGGGAATCGAACCCGATACCCCTGATTAGAAGGGGAACGAGCACCTAACTAAGCCAATGGGCAGTTCAATTGTATTATTACTATTCTAACTGTTTAGAACTATTTTGGAACTAAAACAAAGAAAGTGAAAACTGAAGTATGCCAGTTGAGTGTGATTCATTAAATGCGTGGGAAGTAGAGGAGCTACGCGTTGATGTCTTTAGTTTAAAGTATCACTTATTTCGTCTCCCATGTTTTTTTAAATTATCATCTTTATGTCTCTATTAAATTTTCTCTAATACACAAGTACCACGAATTTTTTCTGCACCACACGGTTGACTGGCAGAAAATGCTGTATTAGCATTAAGTCCTCCGTGTACATTTATATTGTGCAAATGAATAAATAAATAAATAAATAACAACAATTTATTTTCGATTTTAATATGGGTTAATTTGCCAGTATACCTCTACCGAACAATGCCTTTGTGTTTTCTAAACGATTCGAGGTTTTTGTTTTTCTCGATCTTTTTACTATAAAGTAGCATGACTGCGGCTACACGATTGTCTACAAGATTATGCAGGACAGTACAGGACGAGCTGTAGTTACCATTTACGGTTACGTGAGTACTTAAACCGAACAAAGTGCGGACGTAATACGATTTTCGGCCATCCGTTTTACCAATATCGTAAAAGGCTTCATAGAATAATGGTTACAAAGTATGTTATGTCTCGTTCTCTCGTGTTGTGGTGTCTCCTTCCCGCAAGGCTACGTCACCGCAGAAACCAGCCAGCCAATTGACCGGTATACTGCCAACCTTCAGTTTTTTCTTTTATTTATAACTCGCTCTGGCTGGCAGTTATGCTTCGTTTGAACGATGAAAACCACTCGATTGAATATCGAAATCCGAGATTAGACGTTTTCAAAATAAAGTCAAGTAGACTAGAAATTAGAAGCTTTATTTTTTTACATAATAGGCAGTTAGTGATAATATTATTAATTAAGAACGAACAACGGAAAAAAAAAGAATAAAATAGAATCCTACTAATATTATAAATCCGAAAGTTTGTGTGTAAGTGTGTAAGTATGTTTGTTCCCTCTTCACACTTTGACGGCTGAACGGATTTGGATGAAATTTGGAATGTACATAGATTATACCTAGGATTAACACATAAGCTACTTTTTAACTAGATAATAGCGGCCGAAGCCGCGGGGCACGGCTAGTGTTATATAAAAGAGAAATCTTAAAAAATAAAAGAATAAAATAGAATAGAATCGTATTTATTGTTCAACTGTGTACAAAGTTCTTAACGAAATGTTATTCATATTGCGAAGTATCAAAAATAATAAAAATATTTGCTTGCTTATCTCGCATCTGTAGACACTCCGTCTCGTCACATCAAACAACAGTACTTTGTTTGACAAATTATTAACATTCGTTACAGTTCCAACACAAACCATAGTAATACAATGACTTTATCTAAAGATATAAAAAGAGAAATTTTAGTTAAGATAACCTACTTACAGACGTTAAAAGGAAGAATTGATTTGTAAATTTGTGGTTTGATATATCCTACTAATATTATAAATCCGAAAGTTTGTGTGTAAGTGTGTATGTAAATGTGTAAGAATGTTTGTTCCCACTTCACGCTTTAACGGCTGAACGGATTTGGATGAAATTTGGAATGTACATAGATTATACCTAGGGTTAACACATAAGCTTTTTAACTTGATAATAGCGGGCGAAGCCGCGGGGCACGGCTAGTTCTCTATATATCTATTTTGTCTAGAAGGGCGTTATAAGATGGAAAGGTTGTGATGAACTTTATTGAAACCCAGGCCTGGTCGTCTTTTGGAATCCACCTTAAGTACGGTGTGCCTAAAAGTTAACGAATAGGTTTTAGATATCCTATGAAATTATTTAAATACAATGTACATGAGTATTTTGTAATTGAGTAAAGTTTCGAACCGAGTTAGCTCATTATAAAATTTACTGAAACACTATTTATGTCGCTTATCAAGCAATAACGTAAACAGACACTTGTAAAGCTCCCATAAAACTAAAAAAAAGACACAGTACCTATCGAATAATTCACCCTGACAGAAACATTCCGGTCAAGTGAAGCAAGTCGACTTGATCCAGCTACTAGCCAATTGTAAACATATCAATGTACGGTTTAATGAACGCGCAGCGATGGCGGGCGGAGCGCCGCGCTCACACCGCGCGCAGTCGGCCCCGAGACGCAGGAGGCGCGCGCGCACCCGCACGATTACAGTGAAAGGACGCATGACTCACAACAAAACCAGTCATGAACGAGTACGCGGAGTACGATTGGAAGCTGCGGCAGATGCAAAACGAGCGGCTATGTGAAGTGTCCAGGAAACGACTCACGGACTGCGACAGGCAGCGGGCCCTCGACGGGCTAAAGGAAGCGGTGGATTCCAGCCTCAACCTAGCCCTGCGCGACAAAAGTCGTTGCCAAGACGATAACTTCCTGCGGCGATTCCTGTACGCGCGCAAGCATGACGTGCAGCAGAGTTTTGAGCTGCTGATCCGGTACCACCAGCACCGGCGGGAGCACCCGGACCTGTGGGCGGCGGCGGACGGTGGCGTGCTGCGCGCGCTGTCCGACGGGCTGCCCGGCGTGCTGGCGCAGCGTGACCGCCGCGGCCGAGCAGTGCTCCTCATGTTTGCCTCCAACTGGATCCCGCACGCCTGTCCGCTGCTCTCCGTCTACCGAGCGCTGCTGCTCACCCTCGAACGCACCCTCGAGGACGTCCAGAACCAAGCCAATGGATATGTAATCATCGTCGACTGGACCGAGTTTACTTTCAAACAATCGTGCAGTTTACAAGCCAAGGTGCTAAAAATGATGATTGATTGCTTGCAGGACTGCATGCCGGTCCGGTTTAAGAGCATACACTTCATCGGACAGCCATGGTACGTGGAAACGGCTCTGGCGGTCGTCAAACCGTATCTCAAGGCAAAGACGCGGGAACGTATAGTGCTGCACGGCAACAATCTGTCGACCCTACACGACTCTCTTCCCCTCGACATTCTCCCGGCTGAGCTAGGTGGCGAGGGCCCTTCTTACAACTCGGAACGTTGGCTGCAGGAATTTTGTAAAGGAGAGAATATAAAAGCCACAGTCCCCGCATCGCCACCCGTAACGGCTGCGCCAGTAGATAACGACCTCCCTTCTGCGAAACTGGACAAAGCGTACAAACAAAAGGATAGTGTTAACTTCTCGTTTCATGGTAACGAAAAAAGTGCTAAATCGGAGTTGCTGCGCGATAAAGACTGACCTTATCGGGCGCGCCGATCGAAACGTGGTCAAATGGACAGCTCTTCGCGAGCACGCCACCTGAATATCGACACATTTATGTGGCGATGTGCATTTTGTGATATCGAGTGTATTGTTAAATTATCTAGATGTAGAGACTGCTTTTGCTCGCTAAGCGCGTTTTACTATTTAGTGTAGGAGTCGTTAAGGGCCAAAGTGCATTTATATGGCCTCAGATTAGAGCGGCAACTCAATTACTTAAATAGTGTGTCGTTCAGTGGGCATTTAATTGATGATGAGTCAGAGTGTAGTGTCGGACGCATCCCGAGCGCACAAAGCGGCGCGGGCGCAGGTAACGGTGTCGAGCTCTCGTTTCGGTGCATCCGCTCCAATCGCGATCGTGAACGCTCCGCTCGCTACATCATGTATTTCGCTTTATGTACTACATTCACATACATATTTATTTAATAACTAACCAGTACCTGTAGCAATATAATATCTCAGATATCACTTTAGTTTCTAAGTTGTAGAAGTTACGCTTTCATCATGAGGCTTACACCGCATTTACTCGATAAGTCCATGTTTAGAAAATATGTGACGCCTTTGCGACGTATTTTAATAATAACTATCTATTGTTTCCTAGAAGAAGGCATTCGGTTTCTTTATGTTTGAAATGTGAATACATTATGAAGACAGTATTAAATTATTATAGGTATGTATGTGTGAATGCTGCCCTTGCAAGGATTTGTATCGTCATGTATTGTGTTGTATTGTGTGATGGCTCTCGACTCAATTGTATTATATAGGCTCTCTTCATATGTATGTATATTAAATAATGCTCTTATATATATTATTTAATGAAGCAATATTTTAATTTCATCAACTTGTTAACAATGTAATATAGGTACATTGTACATAGTTTAGGTAATATTACGGAAAAATAAAATTTGTTCTAGCGCGTTTTGTTACCTGAACAGACTGTTCGAAACGCGAAAGTTTAAGTTACATTAAAATATACAATCAATGGACAAATTACAAATAGGTAATAGATTAAAATGGTATATGAAGTATTGTTTTATAATGAATCGCGTATTTTACCTGTTATTGCCGCTAGACATTGTATTAATTAATTGTTTCTTTTACCTCATAGTTTGAAAACAAAGTTATGACTCTGAAGTCCATCATAAACACAATAACTAGGTAGTACGCATAGATAATACCAACATTGTTGTTTCATTAAATTTATTTGTAATGTAAATATTATTAAAACATTGACTGAACAGCACCGCTGACAATAAATTGAAAAATAAATATATCTCCTTAATGAGAAATGTTTTTATTTGTATGTAATTATACCCATACATTTGTTTAAATAAGACAGTTCTATGAGAAAAACTAATATATTATACACAATTTTATTAAGGTAATGTACATCCGTTAGTGGCCTAAAATGCCAATTTATAAATCAGATTTTTATAGGTATCTAAAATAACTAGTCTTTCACATTAAACTGAGTTCTGGCGCCTACATGTCACCTTAGAGAAATGAAACTTTTGAGGTTAATTACTTATATTGTTTTTTATTATAATAATTGTTTAATTTCTGTATTTGTTGGTCAAGTACATGCTATAACGGATAATATACGTTAGGTTCAGCTTTAAATGTAACCGTTTTTTAAATAGACCCCGGGACAAAATACATAGATCTAAAAACAATGACTTTAGAGGCCTACCAAATTGTTATTTTCTAGCATCGTTTTTTTAACCGGTTAAGTACTCAATTTGCAGAGCTCTTTTTTACGATCAATAATTAGGGAAAACCCCTACTACTTGGAAGAAAAGGAATACTTGTACAAAATACACTGTCAAATTGAGAATCTCCTCTTCAAAAATGTATATACATAATCTTGTTTAAAAGCCTTTTATTACCTCCAAAACTGTCCCATCTTCTGACAGTGTAGTTTCACATGTCATAAACATGACTGTACTGATATTTCTGTGAATAAACTATTATTTAATCTTATCTTAAACATGATGTCAATCCAATAAAGATTTTCAGTGGTATTGGCGATAAATGACGCTTTCATGGTGCTAGAAAACACATCGGCGATATAAATATATCAGCGTGCAGAATTGATTATCGAAAGGTGATATTGGCAATGATATTTGGGACGTTACGATACTACGTTTTTTTATCACTTGATCATACAGATATAATATAGGATAAGAGTATCAGTTTGCCCTGATGACGTAATAATGATAAGTTAAGAAAAGATTCAGCGTGTGTCTCTGTCCATCTATCTATCAACTTATAATTTCTAGCTCACAATGATATTCTAACATATAAATATTTCGTGTCACGGTGTTTGTGATCGCACTCGTCCGAGACGGTTCGACTTATTTAAATGTTTTTTTAGTATATTTGAATAAATCTTTAAGTAATAGTGCAATTACTAAACACTATAATGTGGGAAGAGCCTTGGTTATGCTCTTAATCTTACAAGTTCAATAAAAGGAGATTAAACTTAGTTATATTATCTACGAGTACACAATGATTATCTCTCGGGTAGGTGAACTAACTACAAAAACATTTATATCGTTAAGTCGGTTTATTTTATCTGCCGACTTTTACACAAAAAAGTAGGAGGTACTCAAGTCGACTGTATTTATTTATTTTTTAATGTGTGTTACTTCATAATTTCGATCCACGTGAACGGATTTTGAGTTTTTTTTTGTTTCAATGATGTTACTTTCGAATTGGTCTCAATAAAATTTGATCAAGATCTGATCCTACTGATCAGATCTTCTTGAAATTTCGTCAATAATGCGTGTTTAGTACATCTAATCTGATCAAAGTTCCGAAGATGAAGCGGTAAAGTCGGATTTTTTTAAGCTTTGCTTGCGTTTAATTATTTTGTAAACGCATGATTATGTGTTCGTTCGTTCATCTTGGGCATCATTCTGAGTTGTTACGTTTTGCAGATTCATTAATATTTATATTTCTTTATTGTAAACATATATATTTGTTACATATACATTGAAACTATGTACATGTTTGCTCGACCACATCACTTACCATCACTTCAGGTAGTGGTCAATTACATATTTTTGCATTAACTTATTAGCATTGATATAATAGGCAATAGTCAATATAAGAAATATTAATCTAATACACAGCTATGAATATCATATGTATAAGAAAAGAGGGAAATTAAACCAAATAGCACTCGTACATTTTGTAGACCGCTGGCAGAAGGAAAATTTCCCAAAATACTGATTGCGAATCCACGTTGAATAGCATATATTTTTTTAATTACAAAACAACTATTATAATTTCATTAAATAATAATTAGAACAATATAAATATTGCTTAAAGTTAAGCCGAAACGCTTTCGCAGTCAAAAATCCTTGACTATATAATAGCATTTTTTATTATCAGTAGTTCTACTAAAATATCCATCATCTAAGCAGTTATGTTAATATTATGTAAAAGCAAGTTTATAAATAAGTTATTTATATGATAACGAATATCGCGTGAATATATAATTATACGAGTATGTTATGGAGTTATTGTTGAAGTCTACCTATAAGAATTATATGAACTTTATAATATGTTTATACAATGTGTAACAGAAAGGTGTACTCAAGTCACACATCTACATGTATGGAGTCTAACAGGAACTTCTGCATTCGCGGCAGCACCATGTATATTGAGTTATGATGAATTAAAGTATCTAAAAAAATATGTCATTTGCAACCCTATTTCATCAGCTACCGTTCTACACCACATAGTCTTAGGACCTAGACGTCTGACAGTGGTGGCCATAACAAAGGTCAAGGTCACGCGCCACAGATGTAATCGCAGGGTTGGCAAAAAAATATTTATTAATTTTTGTACGGAACAAATATCTCCGATTGCCGCACATGTAACTGAACGGGTTGTCAAAAGTAATTGATAAATATATTTTTTAATTTTTGTACGGTAAAAATTATGTCCGATTTCGACTTTCGTTCTCTGGCAGACGATTATTGGCACGATACACATACACACCGATGCGACCACCCGATCGGAAAGTGTGCTCGCAATACAAAGCAGCTATCTCGGCTTCGAAATTCATCAAATCTTTAATTACCGCTATGTTTGCTCATAGTTTGACGATGGTTAATTACACTTACAATTAAGCTATGCAAATAAGCTAATCGTGGATACAGATACCAGTCACGAGTTTACGTAGAACGTAGGTACAAGAGTTCTATAGAGTTGAACAGACGTCATAGATCATCCGAGCCAACAAACGTACCTATATTTGAAGATGTCGTCGTGTATTGTTCCATAACAGCAATCATATTTTTCTATGGCAGTAGGAAGGTACTCTATTAAAGCAAGAATGCATATGGTTTTTAATAGCATGCTTTTTACCGACTTCCCAAAAAAGGAGGAGGTACTCAAGTCGACTGTATTTTTTATTTTTTATTAGTACACTCCAACGGACACATTATATTCCACACGGGATTAAGCACTCAGTTAGACCTTTACTATTTCTTTCAAGGAATCCTGGTAGGGCTGGATAATAAACTCGTACATTTACTTGTAGCGTTGCTAGCGTTTTACAAATGTAAAGAATGTACATTATCTGTTCCTAAGCAAAATTAAGTGCTGATATGGGTGAATACGGCCTAAAATGGGAAAAAGCACCAAAGAGCACTCCAGGTGAGCAGTATAACATTCTCCACCACGATACTGTAGATTTCTTTACGATGAATTTCAATACTTGAGTTTATTAAGTCATTTAAAATGATTATGATATACTGTTTTTAGGTTTTCTACGTTAGTAGGTAAGGCTTTTTCTCGTACTCGAGTGCTAGCTACCCTGTACTGAAATAGAGACGTAGTTTACCACCACAGAGTACCTTATAATAACAGGAAATTAACCTCTGGATTAAATTTGTCGCCCAGCTCTTAATGGTTTTCCCGGAAGTCAATATCTCATCATGTCATTCTCGATCACATGATCACTTATCAACAGCACAAAAAGATATAGTTTGATATATAAAAGAAATGGTGTACTTATTGTGAAAAAGAAATTATGATCTTGAAAATATGAATGGTAAATTTTTTATTGGACCCTATATTTTAAATAGCATGATATTTAACATCTTATGTAGCGTGACCTTTATGGTGTGTGGTAGACAATGGGCAGTGAACCGAAGCGATGCGCACGCGCCGCCACACCGTGTGAGTCACGTCACGTGGCGTTTCCGTTGGCGGCCGCAGCGGAAGAACGGGCCCGAGCTCGGCTCCGGGTCTTTGTTTTGGTCAGGGGGAAAGTCAGGAAATACGGAAGCTAGAGGTGAAATCAGGAGCTATATGAGACCCTACGATGTACAAAATCGATACCGATCCTGTTACTAATCTCGTATTTTGGTGTGATGTTACATTTGATGTTTGATCATGAATCTTATGTTTGACTCTCCGATTTGTGTTTCTGGGTGTGATTATGTGAGTGATTTGAATGTTTCCGGCACTCACGACACTAGTATTCGAACTCTAAGGCTGTGAGTGTGGTTTATGTTATATTTATGTTTACCTACGTATGTAGGTATGCGTAAATAATAATAACTTAATCTTAAACATACAATTGATTAATTCGTATCAGCTTTATCGCGAGTAAGAGGTCCTTGTAGTGAAGTAGTTCCCTCATCCCCATTCTAATATCGGAGCAGCAGACAAACTGCTAAGCGACACCAGTACTTATATGACACACATTCAAAACGCCTCATCTGCGTGCTTCTGCTTCGTTCTTTTGCAGTCAGCAATGGAACTCCTACCTACGTCTGTGTTTTCTGGTAAGTACAATATAGCATTCGTCTTTACTTAATAGTCTTTACTTTGCCCATGCCTACACATGCCGAGACTGGCGAAATAGCGTCGAAGAAATGTAAAAATTTGACATCCACATTCATTCTAATCCGTTAAATGATAAGGTTTACTTTTAATTGTAATAATGCTATATTAGATTAATGACCGAGTTCCGAGCACTCTCGAGTAGTCAAAATCAAAATCGTTTATTCACATGGGCCCCAAAGAGTCACTCATGAAAGTTAATGACTCTACTGCCAGATTCGCAAAACTACAGCCATCTCGGCGGTGCATTTTTCCATGCATTTTTTTAAATCATACTTAAACATTAATACATTAATTATATTAACCTAGGTATATCTAAATTATGTCGTTGCTAGATAGCGCTTGTAGAGTTTGCCTCCATGCATCCTTGTCATTAATGTAGTTAAGCGTTTTATGCTAATTATGCTTTCTTAAATAATACCCGTTTTAGTTTCTTTTTTGCCTTGATTGAATACATGTATATGGCTAAAATCTACGGGCCAATTGCCTTCATTTCCTAAAACTATATACAGCAAAGACCTAAGTTACTAATTTGAACTTTCCCAGCGGTAATTCAGTTACACTTTTATTGTAAAATCTAACCCCATGTTATAACGGCTATATAGCGGCTACTCGCCATAAAAGTTTTATTCGTTTTGCTTAATCTAAATGCGCGCACTGTAAATTTATATTTACGAGTATATCTAAGTAGTAGTACTACTCTAGTATTAAGATTGTGTGCGTCGCTACTAAATTTATATAGTTATCAATATTTTTGCGAACATGCATAATATTTTCAAAGATGTAAAGCGAAGGCATACCTGTTTCTTTAAAGCATTCTCTGAGAGTAAGGCATGGTAAGTATGCCTGTTTCTTTAAAGAATTCCCTAGTTCCCACGATGTGTCAGTTCTGTTCTTCCTAATTTATATTTAAAATATTCACAATACTTTGAATAAATTCTTCCATGTTTTATATATCCGCGTTCACTGTTACAACCACGGATTTAACAAAAATCTGTCTTAAATTAAAGATTTCGGATACCTATTTGATAATCAAGACACATTATCAAATGAACAACAAACGCTTTCACACAGTGCCACGCTACTCCCGCAAGTTTAAAGACTGGGATCGAGAATGCCGGAAACATTTACATCATACACACAATTACTACAAATATGAGAAGGTGTATAAGTGGCCGCCGGGTTATCAGGTCAACTTATACGTGAAAAAGAATGATGATAAAAACCAGAATGGGTTTTTTTAATGGTTTACTGAATCAATCAACTGTATTATCGTATCGAATGACATTGAGCGATTCTCCTATAGCAAAACGAAAACAATAAAATTTAATTAAAAACCTTGCACCATTAATAATCCATTTACACACTTACGGACAACACGGATTAAATGATCTTAATAACCTTACAGTTTGGGCACCGGTTTATTTATTTATATTCATTACTTAACAGAGTAGGTCATAAGACTAAACTTAGAAACTTAAGACATAGTCATAATAATTTTACAAAAGAGATTTCTTTAAGAGTTTTGGTATCTTCTAGTTAATACATAGTATATATATATATATATATATATATATAAAAATCAATGCCATTTTTTGTTGTTATTTTATAACTCAAGAACGGGCTCACCTATCCAAACCAAATGTTTAGGCTTTGTTCGGAATATTCAGTAGATGGTTTATGTGAAGTTTGCAGAAAATTGGTCGAGCGGTTCTTCATTTATCACACCCGGGCGAAGCCGGGGCGGATCCGGGGCGGATCGCTAGTAGTATATATTATATACAAGTTATTTCGTTAAGGTCTTATTTATTCATGAGATTTGATACAACATGTACATTTTGTCTTTATAATATTATTATACCTATGCATTCTATGGCCAAAACACATGTGCTGGAACATATATGGAAAAATAAATTAATATGACGACCCCAATGACGCAGTCCCTGCCCTCTCCACTAATTATGTAGCAGTAGTGTAGTACTCGTACCTCCTACGTCGTACTATATCAGGAGCTACGTTCAATTATTAAATTTTGAAAGACGCTAACATTAGACCATCATTATAGTTACAGCCACTTTGCATAGATCTCCAGCCCCTCCTTGTATTAAGTTAATAAACATTAGATGAAGATGCATTAACAATGTGAATCAGAATCAGAATCAGAATCAGAATAGTCTTTATTGTATAACTGTGTAAACAAGGTGTAAAAAAAACATGTTTGGTATTTGTAACAACAGTCTGCCCATTTCGGGCGTACAATAGCAAGTACTTAAACAAAAATACTGTGTTTACTGTTTACATTTATGACAGTAGCATCTATCAATATTGTAATTACTTACATTATATTTTTAAGTATTAATAATATTATATTACAAATTAAAACATTTCTTAAGTATACTCAAGTATTTACAATATTATATTATAGATTAAAACATTTCTTAACACTCTAATGGACGATATTGATATTTGTTTGTGTTTTTTTAGTAGTGGTAGGACTCTTTTGCAGAGTCCACTTGGGGTAGTACCACACCTTTGCCAGTTATTCTACCGCCTAGCAGTAGTATGCAAGCATTACTGTGTTTCGGTTTGAAGGGCAATGTTACCAGAGAAATTACTGGGCATGAAGAGATTTGACATCTTATATCTCAGAGTGACGAGCGCAGTGCAGTGCGGCGCACGATTTTGTTCGCAAGTTCACAATTCTGGCACTGCTACTGTTATGGGCAGGCGTGATGTTTACCACCAGGCGAACGTCCCGCTCGTCTCGTCACTCAAAGGCATTAAAAAAAAATGTGTATAAAAATGTAAGTCTGTTATTCCATGGTATTTTTTTTAAAACTCTTTCACGCTCTCTGTCCCTTACTAAGTTTACAGACTTTACCGCGGGCCCAGGAAACACTTATTTCGCACACATAAATTACACAATTAGAACCAGAGCACAAATGTCCTTTCGGAAGGCAAATTGTGCTACTGCCGGGAATCGTTCCCAAGACCCATGGCGCATGAGGTAGAGAGTTGCCCACTGCGCCAACTGTGTTTCGAATTGAAAATCCATTTACGCAGTGCTTCTCTCGGTTATCAATAGACACAGTACATAATACCAATATAATATTATGCTATTATATATTTATTTTACCTCAAGGGAAAATGTGAAGGAAAAGCTGCCATTATAGAAACAATATTGGTGTGCCATTGGAATAACAATGATCGTCATATTCATTTATACAGAGAATCGAAATCGTCCATCATTTAGTGATTTCTATTTGAACTATAAAGTAACTATAAACGCATAAACGCTTTCACACTCGGAGCTCCACACTAAGTTCGGTGACTTATGTCGTGGGTGTCGGAAACATTCACATCACACACACAATCACAACCCGTGTCACAAGTTTTCCTTGGAGAGAAAATTTGTGTTTCCGGTAGGAATCGAACCCGATACTACCCGATCGCACCCAACTAAGCCAACAGACAGTTCACTACAAACTTTGGGATTTATAATATTAGTAGGGAATGTTATAACATAGCACTATTGTGTGTATGTATGTTTGTTTTTTCTTCCCGCTGTAACGGCTAAACGGGTTTAGATGAAATGAATGATTGAATGCACATAGCTAATACCTATCTATATAAATATATACAACTCTTTCACACTCATAGCCCTGCATTAAGTTTGATGTCGTGGGTGCCGAAAACATTAATTTCGAACACACAATCACAACAATTACGAAGAAAGAGAAAACTTGTGTGCTCGCCGGGAATCGAACCCAATACTGCTTGAAACCAGATACTGCTTAGAAGGCATCTATCTTAACATAGATAACATATCTTAACATAGAACTCGCGGCTTCGCCTTCGTTAGTCACGAGCGCGAAGCCGCGGGGCACAGCAAGTATAATAATTTTATATCGTGTGAAGTGTGATACTGTGAAGTACGTACCTAATCTTTGTAGTATCATTTACTGATATTGAAGGATGACTAACAAAGTATTCAGAAAGATGACTGGTACAAAGTGGAGACCAAATGTGGACATATAATTTCCTACTTTATTACATTTCGACAAAGGCAGCTGCAGCAGCTGCCAGCTGGTTCTCGGCTCTACAACCTGAATTTAATTTTTCATATATAAATTAGGTTAACGAAGGTTTTTTCAATACTCGATAGGAACTCATTTGACCACTATCTCACCTGATGGAAAGTGATGATGCGGCCGAAGATTTAGCATGCTTACCTAGAAGGTAAGGTCATTCTTGACTTAAGACGCGGGCATATGTCCTATTCAACCGCAGTACCGATGATAAATGTAGAAGCGAAAAGCTTTGAGCAAACTGGAGGTATGTCAACCATAAATGGATACGTTTGACAGTTTGTCTTAAGGGATATTTTGTTAGTCTTGTTTGAGGAAGGTTATCAAATTACCAAATACCGTGATTTTAATGTATGATCGAGAGTTGTTTTAATTAGGTTTGGTGATAATTGGTGCAGCCGTTTTCCAGATAGAGTGTCGGGGGTATTTCCAAAATTTAGTATTTGCTTTTTGTTAAGAAATGGAAACAACTTTTAAGACATTTTATTGCGTATATTTTACGTTATTCTTGCCGTCTGTACTTAATAATTTTCTCGTGGAGCGCAGTGGAATAATTGTACTGGCTTATATTATTTTAATTAAAAGTCAGAAAAAGTGCTCGTGGAACGTTCTCCACTATTTCGCGGAGCGCAGTGGCATAACTCATTTTTATTCGAGCGTGATTTATATTCGCCCTTATCCAGTTTTCTCTATGGAGTAGTGTCCAACCCGACAAAAATATGTAACAACCGTCATATGAAGGATATCACATTATCATAATTATAGGTTTATTTATACCCTACCCATCCATACTGCATGTGTTCTGAACCATGAACAAATAAATAAGCTATTGTTCCGCGCCGAGTTTCATCATCCGAGACAAAGCATGCTCTTTCATGTAAAACAAAAGGGCTTATACACAATACAGTGTAGAGGTTGATTTACCTTCATGCTCGGTAACCATCGAGATAGAGAAGACAAACCTATGGTTGTAACCATAGAAAATAATATATTCTACCCGGTTGTAACTATTTAAGAAAGGAGTTTTGCCGCGAAAGTGAAAAGAGGCTTTGCTGATTTTGTATAATTTTCCTAACCCTGTGATTATTTGAATGTTAATATGTAATAATGGTGGATTATTAAACATGAATACTTTGTAAACCTGCATAAGTGTAGGCAAATCATACAAAGTTGAAAAACGTGATTTTTGCCTTCGCTCCAAAGCTCCAATAGAAGTTTTAGTAAATTTCTACCACTTTACTAGGGGATTTGACTATGACTGGACCTGACTCTTTTACTTTGACTGTGACTTGTGACTAGGACTTTTAACATAATACACTTGAAATTAATATTATTTGACACTGGCTAAAAGCACAAGATTGCGAAGCCAAAATTTAATAAAAGAAACTATTTAAGAAGGCTGCGAGTTACCTACGCATCATGATGTGGCACATTAGTCGGTATCAAATATCGAACGAATCAATCATAAACTACGCACTAATTCATTTCAAGATTGAGATTAGTTGGCGAGTGGCGTCACTCGCGGCTTTTTTACTACAAATCGTTGCATTGTATGCATTTGATATACCTAAGGCTGTTGTTACATTGAGTGCATCCCGAATGTTACAGAAGAAAGAGACAACAACATGTTTCTTAATATCCATAGGGCAATGCCAGAATGTTTACTAAATCGCATAACTTAAAACCATTTTTCTCGGAATTCATAAAAATACATGATATAAAACATTTGTCGGAATCTGTATGACAAAAAAAGGACTCCTTGTTATATTATTCATAACATTTAAAAATAAAAGGGTGAATAAGTAAAAGAACACTGATCAAAAACTAGCTATTAGGAACTAACTTTGAGTGCAGTATGTAATTATGTGATGGTGTAATAATCTGGCGTTCCATTATTTTAAATTAAAACACCGTGAACTTAATTTTATATACGTACTTATATTTACTAGACAAAGAACATCTAGTAGGTTGTTTTATTTTAGGCACAATTTCACGTAATTTTATGAAAACCATGAAACATCAAAGATCGACACGCGTGACCTTGGGTATAGCCATCATTTAAGATATACAAATTGCACCTTTATATGCTTATAATATAAGCAGGATAATTGACTGTAGTTAAAAAAGATGCTCGCGGTAATATACATAATTTTTTTTTATTTCTTTCAAACAACGAGATAAAAGTCGTATATATAAATTTTCGTCGTCATGGAAAACCCTTCATCAGTTGCAATTTAGCTTGTGCTATGTACATCTGCATAAAAAACACTATTTATTTATAGGTATGCTGGCCATGTTCAGGCTGGTCCAAACTTTTAATTTTTAAGATAACTCAGGTGACGTAGTTGTAGTATGGATATGTTATACATATTGGTAGTTTTAAATTTCGTCTCGAAATACAACGAATTTCGAATTATCACTATGCAATTCTCGTATGATCTCTACACAAAGAGTGTATTTTCGAATAAATTGTTTGTTATCTCTTTTATTTTAATATCTTAATCTGTTAAGACGCTTAACATTTTTTCGAGCGGCTAAGAACGAATCATAATTCGTGATAGAAATGGTTACAATTGTTGTTTTTCAAATTCTTTACTTAAATGAGGTACTTATATCAAAATGATGGAAATGTTTATTTTAAATGGTATAGTTCTCACGCATAATCAGTTTTTATCATTTGTTGCTTACCCGAGATAACGCGACGTAGCTTTGATATACATTTATCTCTTTCTACATAAGGGCGAGTAAATAGTACATCCGTTTTTTTGCATTTCCGGCTAATATAAATTCTTTTATCATCTTAACCAAGACTTCTAAGAATTATCTTAACAGATTGTCACGAGCAAAAATTATTTTTTAGATATACTTTGTATGTCTATGTACTTAGTATTGTGTTACGTAGCGATGGTGTAGCGTGACCTTCTCCAATACTATGTTTATAAAAAAATTTCCATTTATCGTGTCGTTCTTGTGTTCTTTAACATCTGTTCGTGTAGGTAAACATCATCTAGTTTATGTAATAGTATAAAAATTAGTAATGATAGGCACTTGAAGTCATGTTAAACTACGTTACAATGGATTGTAAAGCGACATGACAACGACTATGAACATAGAATAGGTATACATACTATACCAAATTGCGGCAAGGAGATCTCGAGGAGACCCTCCAGCGTGGGAAGAGGTCCTGTTGCCGCGGTGGACGGAGGACCTGGCCCAAAGTACGTGGTAGACGCCATGCTCGGCAGCGTGAGATCCCCGATTTGACCCACTCCGACGCAGACGAATGGGGGGGAGAAGGCGGCGGTTTGACCGTCTCCTCTCTGCTAGAGAGGTCACTAATAGAGAGTCAGAGGACTCTCCACCGGCTTGCGCGGCCCCACACGTCTGGGTGGCAGCCTTGTTGAACAGGGTAACCCCTCCAGTCTGTATCCGGGCCTACCGCCGGGGATAGTGACAGCTTGCGCGACTGCTCCACTTAGACTAGTTGATATATGTTTCGGTATCCATTTCATTTTACCTGGCGAAAAAGGGACGTATAATAAATTTAGCAGGCGTATTAAAGTATGTATATAAGTTAGAAACTAAGTGAAGTGGTATGTTAAAAGAAAAATTTACAAATACTATCGAGATTGGTATGAAATCTCACTGATTTTGTTTTATTGTCATACAACTATGGGCAATTCACTTTATTCGTAGTTCAACTGCTTAGACCACAAGCAATTAACCAAATTAACGAGCACCAAAATACAATTACTTAAATATGTTACACAATATAGAGTAAAAAAATTAAAAAAATGTGGGTATTGGGTTCGTTTTCCGAAAACACAAGTTTTCTCCCCAGGAAATTTGTTTTTCAAGTCGTGCATGTTATGTAAATGTTTTAAAATGCAACAAACTTTTTCGTCAAACACTCTACATATTTCGGTTAAATGTAACACAGATGACGGCAACTTGCTGCTGTAGACACCGAAATCTCTTATTGTCACAAGAGGTAGACAGTCAGAGGTACAGTTGATAACTTGATTATCTAGGTACAAAGTCCCCCGTCTCGTAGGCGCAGGTGGCGAGACCGAGAGTCGAGTTTCAAAACAACAGGTACCTACTACTTATGTAGGAACAAATTCTCACCCGGAAGCGCCATGTGGTATTTCACAACATGTTATGGTTTCTAGAATTTCGCATATTTATATCATAGCTCACCTCCGTATTAGCGAAATGTAGCGATGTCACTGCAGGGACTCCGATGCACGATGGGAAGGAATTTAAAGCCAAGCGAATCCCGTGACTCTTTGAGTCGTACAGTGAAATTGAATGGTTTGTATTACTGCAGAAGTATTATAACATTGCATTATATGTGCCTGAACCACTGTTATTAAATATATTAACACATAAAACCTTATAATACATAAATACATTGCAGGCAAGCTTATTTTCCTAAATTCCATATTCATCAGTTTCCTCACTAGGCAAAGTCTGTTTCGAGGATTCCTGAAGTGACTCGAATAACTCGTCCATAAGCCCATGAATATCAAGTCGATATACTTAGGTACTAAGCAATCTAAGAACCTGAATGAACTTTTTTATATTACACTTTTTCGTTTAGACCAGTAAAATTACGAATAAAAAAAAACTAATGGCAGTCAAATTTTCTGGAATTACAATAAAAAGGAGGTTTCAAGAGACTATGTTTTAGAATCCACCAAAATTTTCCAGAGGAAGATAGAAAAATAATGGTATAATCTGGGTGTCTTCAAGTCTACAGTGAATAGGTACCTTTTAGGCAAGCATGTTCCATCTTTGGCTGCATCGTCACTTTCCATCAGGTGAGATAGCGGTCAAATGCTTGCCTATCTAGTAAAAAAAAAAAAAAATATCTACCTGTTTCTAACTAAAGCAAAAATGATACCACATGATAACGCTATTAGTGGATGAAAACCTTTAATTTTAGTTAATGCAACTTAAATCCACCAAAATAATCAATGGATATTAAAAGTATTTTTCATGAAAATAAGATTACAAAATTTATTTTGTAATTACAATACGCCAAAGTAACAATGCAAAACGCATTCTCAGTTTTCTAAACTAAAACACAATGATTCTTATCAATTATGTTGTTCCTGGTAAAAAATTTGTTGGATTCCTTTATTAACATATTGTAGACATTAGAAACTATACATTAAGAAAAAAATTGGCTGGTTATGAATTAATGCAATATACAACAATATACAACGCATCGCTAATTTGCCTGGGCTAGTTACTAATACTATGCGATTGTATAACAACTTTATCACAGCTTTATTAAAAGTATTAAACATATTAGTGAGAGTAGTTTGTAAAATTATGTCAATTTATTTTAAAAAAATATAGATATTCAATGATCACACAAAATGAAAAATGGTAAAATAAACCTCAATGTTAAAGTTCTTTTTTGTTTACACAACTTTTAGTAACATCTTGTTGACACAGTTGCCACGATAAATTTTTTCTGATTTCTTAATCAATGAAATATTTATTATCTATAAACATTTGCTTGTAAAGAAATTCACAAGAAAAAGAAAAACCTGGGAAGGCTATTGTCAAAATCACCTATTAAAAAATCTGGCATCTTATTTAATTCAGCGTCCCCGCCACAGATCACAGAAACTATATATCTATAGTCCTCGCGCACCGAGTATTTGTTTTAGCGGAAAGTGACGCTGACGCTGTCGCCCAATATCGTCAATCTCGCGATATCTCGCACAATTATCTTTAGGAATTGATCTAGTCAAATGACAAGAGGTTGAAGACAGACAGATAGTAGACGACGGCGCCAACATAGGCTTACTTATAGCGCCGCATTGCATCGTAAAGGTGAGGAACCAATTTTTTATTTATTTTTGTATTGAAACTTGTTATGGGAGGGCTTTGAAATCCTGATCCGCAACTTCTTTGTGTGACAAAAAGTGGTGTTTCCCCCACCACGTCTCGTTGCACAAAAAGTTGCGGACCAGACTTTCAGATACTGTGATAAATCATTAAAATGTTTCCCTGTAATACAAAACTTTCATCACCTTCTATCATAAGTCTTTGCGACACCTTTTTCTCATTGTTTTCTTATTCCTGTGTCTAAAACTCTAAATCCACTAAGATCTCTTTAAACCAGCTATTATTGCCTCGATCTAAATCAATATTTGGAGGTGCCAGTTCTGAGTCATCTCTGGCCTTGGACTGGTTCTTATTCAACGGACGACCTTTAGAGGTAATGTGTTATTTGTGTAAATTGGACAATAACCGACTTACGTACCTTTTTTCAGAGAAACAGAAAAGATTCGAGAGGTTTTTAGGACCTTGAAAACGGATTACTGGACAAATTGCATTGTGTAAGTTGAGCTGGTGGAACTAAATAGGTAAATTTGCGACGTCAAAAGCAGTTAGCTACCTACGTTATTACCCGACTGCCAATGAAGGAATATGTTTTTCGCGCGTATCTTGTTTGTGTGTTTGTATGTACGTATTTTAGTAAATTTCTTTGTTACCTCGTACCTTCCAAGCGGCTGCTATAAAATTTCGACAATTAAGGTTATTATAGGATATTATATTCGTCTTAAAAACCCTAACCCTGTCCTTAGATAGGATAGGATAGCTTAAGGGAAAAAAAAGGGCGAATATTAGCGCGAAATAGAAATACGTTAATAAAAAAATAACCAATGCTATTGAGTAGAGTATCAAAACAAGTATTACTTTTAAAAGTTTTTTAAAATCAGATATAGAAAAGGAGTAAAAAGTTATATATACTGATAACTTGTCTAGACGAATCAAACAAGCCCTAAAAAAAGTATAGGTTTATCTTGTTTAGTTCAGAAGTTCTTATGGCCATTTTACGTCTCCATCATCAGACCAGCTCCATGGCACCATATCATTGTATTGTCTCCGAAGATACATATATATATAAGTACACCAAATTTGAGTCCAACCGGACATCGGAAAGTGGGTCTAACTTAGCTTGCAAGATTTGATACATATATAAAATAAAATAAAAATATCTAAATCAAATATATATAAATCATATATATATAAATGTGATTTATATATTTGATTACGCCGTCGGAGTATTAGAATTTTTAGTAAATTGAATTGTGTTTATTAGTATTATAAATGTTTAATTAAGAGGAAGGATGAATATTAAAATAAATTAAGTATACGTTATTATTAACTTTTCCGAGATGATGTAATGACATTATTATTTAGTTTGTAGTTGATGTACGTACATCTAATCGACAATACGTGTGCGGCATTTTTCTCTATTTATATACAAATATTTTTCAATGATATCATCAGTACCTAGTGTCCTTGTAAGTATTGGTAATGAGGTGAAAGAAAGAAATATTCTGCCCTACATGTTTATACCTTATTTATATAATAGAGATATTATGTCATGTCTAATTTGGAATTACATAATATAATTATATGTATTATATGTACATTAAAAAGAAGTATAACCGTAGCCTACGTCCCCCATTCTCAGAATGGATATAACAACGAACAAACTGTACCTACATTGTAGAAATTAATAACAAGGCACCTCCAAATACACACCAAGGATAGATATGATAATGATATAAGTAATAGACCTACAATAGGACACAACTCAAAATTTTATGCTTAACAGCAGAATAAATATGTGCTTTACTAGTTGCATGTGCCCCGCGTCTTCGCCCGCATTAATTAAGTTAAAATGATGCCTGTGTGTTAATCCTGAGTATAAGCTATGTACATTGCAAATTTAAGCTAAATCAGTTTAGTCGTTACAGTGTGAAGACAAAACAAACATACTTGCATACTAACACATTTACACACAGACTTTCGGATTTATAATATAAGTGTGATAATAATATCAAAATAAAGAGTTAATTGTGCGAAAAATATAACAAATATACACACACACACAGATTTATAATGTGAAGTAGTGTGATGCAGGTTGTATGTACCTTTTCCTTTGATTTGAACCATTTCTCAGATAGAGAACTGATAGTTATAATAATTGATCGAGAAGCGAGATCTCTAAGTTGACTTGGGTCGTTCAGCACTTTGTCCGTCCGTCCGTCCGTCTGTCAGAGGCATCTAGCGTCTAAACCATATAAGTAAATAACTTCAAATTTTCGTAGACTATGCCAAACTACGGCGCAAAGCCAGAAATAACATTAAAATTATATCAATGAAAATATTAAGGGGTAGTATTAACAGTGGGGAGCAAAATATTTTTATTTTTTTATCTAACCTTGTGGGGTATCGTTGAAAAGGGTACAAGTAGTGTACGAAATCATAAATCGTTTTAAAAAAAAGCTTTGTTAGAAAATAACGATTTGGACTAAAAACAGTGACATTGGTGCCCTCCTAAGTCACTGTTTTAGACCTATTTTGTCCCGAAGTCTATCTCAAAAACGGCCTCATACTGAACGCTGAAACTTCCGTATAATATCCGTTATATATTGTACTTGAACAACAAATACAGAAATCAAACAATAATTATATAAAAATAATAATAAGCAAGTAAAGTTTTTCTCTATGAGGCAAAATTTAGGCGCAAGATCTCAGTTCGGCGCGAACGACTAGTAATAAATAATAGGCTTTCGGTAAATGGGTGGATCAAGGGTAAGATTCAGAAGGCAGGACACGACACGCATTGTCAGGAGATTCCTCACTCTGCAGCACTGACCAACCGGCAGCTTGGGTCCTGCCCCGCTACTGGTGGCTTAGAATTAAACATCGCAAAGAATACCGAGTCGTCAATTTGTGTTCTCGTTCATATGAACACAAATCCAACGCTTACATAGTGGACACCTGACATTACTATAGACAGCAATAAGAATTTTGTTGGCAGAGCGACGCAGCCTCATGGCAAAGAACCTCCGCCTCAGCGAATATACTTGACGCACTGCAGTCTCTCGGCAGCTTCATAAGAGCCCGGTATGCGTTATTATACTGGACTCTTATGGTATTCATGGCCTTGCAAGTGAATGAGATCCACAGCTGACATGTGTACAAACAATACGCTTTAAAGAGTGTGGTCTTTACGTCATCACTGCATTTAGAGATTCTGAGAACTTATTTAAGAACACTCTCGATCAAGTTTCCTATAAAATAAAATACAAACCAAATCAAAATTGGTGCAATTGTTTGGGAAATTTGCCAGGTTCTTCTCGGAATGGCTGTAATTTTTCGAATCTGGCAGTAGAATTAATTACTTTCATGAGTGCATCTTTTGGGCCCATGTGAATAAACGATTTTGATTTTTTTATTTTGGAACTACAATTCCACAGACACACAATACACAGATATACGCTACAAACTTATAACACCCCTCTTTTTCATTGGGGGCTAATAAACGTACGTTCCAGCCATTACACAGGAGAAACAAAGTGTCTCGATTCTACAGGAACTATTCAAAATCTATGTTTCCCATACAATAGTAAAGGAAACAAATCATTGGTTCAACAGCTTTGTCCATAGAGAAATTAAATGTTCTGAGACCTTGACACTGAAGCACCAGCACAAACCTATGAAGTCATAAAAATGCGAGCACCGAAGCAATGTTTAGCCGTAATAAGTCATGAACTGTAGTAATAACAGTAGTAATTAGTTAACGGTGTACCTGATAGTACCGTACAGTGCACGGTGGGCAAATGTTGCGATGTGGTTGATATAAGTATGAGGTATCAGCCGCAAGTCCTTCATATGTGCAAGATGCAGTATTGGATTTCAATTGACTTAGTCATGTGTGAAACGATGTACCTATCATTGCGCCGGAGGATTGTGAAGAACGCATTGATTTGTGGAACTCATCGTGCGTGACTGTTGGCGCATTCTGGTAACGTATTGAATATATTAATGGTCTTTTGTTCTTATACTTAGATAGTACAAAAATAAGCAATACTTGAAAAAGTTTTTTACTATCAAGCTTTTACCAGTTGTAAATAAAAAAGGACTAAAAAGTTATATAACCAGAGAATTTGTCAGGACGAGTCAAACGAGCCCTAACTCGATGGGTTTATCTTGTTTAGTTCAGAAGTTCCTATGGTCATCTTTTCTCTCCACCATCAGACCATATCATTGTATTGTCACCGAATGTACATAAGTATCTACACCAAATTTAAGTCCAATCGGATATCGGGTCCGGGAAGTGGGTTTTATTTAGCTTGCAAGATTGGATTACAGTCTGACAGAAAGACAGGATGCGTCTAATGATAATAATATCAGAGCGCCTGGTACACGTTTAGTAGGTACCTAATACTTATAATTTCGACGTTAGTATTCTTGTAGGTCCCAATATAAAGAGCCACTTAATAAGTATTTATTAATATATACGACAGTCTAACTGTCTGTTGAGAATGTATATATTTTGAATATGAAATAAACCGACAACATGTTTTTATACAAAACTTGTTGTGCGAACCCACATAAAGTAAAATGATGATGATTATCACTAGTGGCTCTGTGAGCTGAAGACCTCGCGTATTTTTCGAAATATCTGAAATATGATTTTAACGTTTTAAACTCCCATATTTCACTCCCAAATACTCCCAATATATTCCAAATTAACTTTTATAAATAGGGTTTAGTAGTAAAATAATTACCCTATATGAAATTATAAACCTAACTTGAATATTATAAACTAGCTTCTGTCCATGCTTTCTCATATATTATACGGAACCCCACTTGATATTCGTTATTTTGTTCAAATAAATGAGTAAGTTTAAGATTATATTTTGCCTTTCATTTCCTTAGTTCATAAATAGGGCATCGTCGTTCAGAATTAGCTCGAAAACCATTCATAATTATCACCAAAGGCACTTTTTCGATATTTTCGTAATTATAGCATATTTAGAATTCATTTAGAGAAAATACAATCTATCGAGTTAGTGCATCACATATCTGTCTAATGTAATGATACTACCAGAAATATCGAAAATCCATTGCATAGGAGCATTGCAAAAAAATAAAACATGTTGAATTCCGCTACAATGTTCATCTAATGATTCTGTCAGGGTTATCACATTTTTTTATTGAGATTATAAAGTTTGCACAGAACACTCATGGTTCCACTTAAATTATTGTCAAGTTTACTAGAACATTAAACTTGAGGGAGCTTGTAGGTATCTAATGTCCTTCCTCTAATCAATTTACACTCTAACCCATTGGTTATTTGGCCATTGCATGCCGACCCACATAAGAAGGTGGTTGAAGCACATCTGCCCAAATATAAAGCTACTCATATCACCCATGAGATACAACCAACCAGTTTTATGCTGACGCCATAATATGGAGTAGGTACAGTTGGTAACAAAAGTTGATAGAAAAAACTATTTTTTTTTTCTAAGTAGCTAAATCATATTGAAATTGACTATTCTCTATAATGGAAATAAATATAAGCGCTGACCAGGAGCCGGTTTTGTTAATGTCCAAGTAAACAATGTATTCAGTGATTGTAAACGAAAATGAACATATACCACACAATCATATACCTAATGAATGGTTGATACATTACTATAATGATTAAATCTTGATCATATTATTGAAGCTATTATATACCATATAAAGGAGGTATCCCAAAAATAATAAAATTTAACATAAAACGTCCACGTAGAATTTAATACATATATACATACAGTAGGTACATAATGTGATGCATACATACGAAATAGTGTGTAGGTTATTGATATATTATAAATAAAATGTTCTATATGGAGTACACATGTATATAATATAAATAATCCCATGAAATTCGATGTTCATTACAATTTTAAACGTAACGATTCAACTTGATAACTTTCTAGAAAGTGTTTTCGTTAAAATTTTCTTTGATCTCACATTTCCGAATGTCCATTGCAAATTTAGATGGGTTTAATAGAATTGGAATGATCACGAGTAGTCAGGACAAGCTTATTGTGAGTATCAGCTAAAAAGCTACAAATAATTTTCTATTCGACGATTTCAGCTAAGATTTTATGTGAACTATGTTGTATTTTATCCTCGGGAAGGTCTGGCTATTCAGGCCAGTTCAGATGCTCACCATTGATCCAGTAAGTGTTACATCACAGCGTCCAACTTTGGCAAACATCAAAATATATGTCTGAGACGTTCGACAAAGATTTGTAATAATAATATAATTAGATAAATGTGAAGTTAAAATTGTTTTACTTTTCTTACACAATTACGCCAAAACTACCAATTTGACAAAATTTTTGAATAAAAGCATATAACCTGCAATAACACATAGGATCATTATCTTTAATATTTATATAAACACCAATTTTTATCATCGCCAATGCGGGCGAAACCGCGGGACGCAGCTCGTAACCATACAATAAATTCGAAAATGACTCCATCTCTATTTTAAGTATCGTATCTAGTTTTCATGATCGGACCCTCTTATTACTAATAATCAGTTGCGAACAATTTCAATTCGTAAACGACAATTATTTACTATAAAAAATTTATTATAAGAAATATTCTATTATTAAATTATGGTTCACATTTGCTTAATCCAAGTATACCTATAACCTTTTCACAACAGATATTATGAATGATAGATGAATAGAGGGTCAACGAATAATAATTTATTCGTAACACTGACATCCGCCTGACTAAAACGTAAACGCAAAATGGTAAAAACCGGTCGCCGTGTGTTCGTTTTGCTATCCATTAGCGTATTTATCTAGGTGTATAATTTTATACTTACTCTAAATAGGTCACTGAATAAATAATAGCGCTGTTCTTATCATTTTAGAACGTATCACAAAGTGGCATTTGCCTTTTAGAGAAATTTAAATCGACGCTATCAAACGCAGAGGTGATTAATTTAATTTCGGACCTTCCGACACTTCCGCATTTCGTCGCAGCTTGCGCAAGTGTTTTATTCGTAATTTCCAAAAACGAGAATAAAGAAGTCGTAGGTATTCACAATTTGATTTTAATCACAAGTCGTCTTGAAATTTATAACGATGACCTGTTTGTATGTTTTGTTTTATTCTTTTATTTGAGCTTGGACGCAAAATACTAAAATTGGCCGTTGTTTCATTAAGTATTTAGACAGACACCCAAAAGTACATTAGAACAAACAAACAAACGCATTCACACTCACAGCCCCACACTAAGTTCAAAGACTTGTATCGTGGGTGCCGGAAACATTCACATCACACACACATTACACCCAGAACCAGAAGCACAAATATCCCTTGGGAAGGAATTTGTGCTCCTGCCGGGAATCGAACCCAGGACCTTAAATTTTTGATTAGACAATTCATCATCAACTTTTTTTAAATTGTGTCTGTTTATTATTTTTCGATTAGATGATCTCAACCTTTTTCATTCGTTTCAGTTTATAATCGAAAATATTAAGTTATGGAGCCATGAAATATAAATGTCTCAAACATTAATGCTGTCCCTTTGACTGTGTCATTTAAATTTTATGACATTGTTTATTAACCTTTTTAGTCTAAGAAACGAAGTATAGTGCGATGTTTGACGCTTGACGCTGCCGCTACCGCGTTTGCCGCTCCGCTCTGTGTGTTAACAGTCTTATTTGGACTTCGGACTGGTGACATTGACGTATGACATGGTTGAAGTTTTCACTCCTTGTTATGTCAACTGATGTCAAAAATACTTTTTAGTTTGGCTGTAATTTGATTGATGGGCTCTTTTGTTGGCAAAATTTCCCGTACTTCTGCAATGGCGAGTTCTCCGGAGGTTCAACAATTCATCAAAGAAGTAGTTTCTGGAGATAAAGTTGTAGTATTCTCGAAATCATATTGTCCTTACTGCACACTAGCTAAAGAGGTAAGTAGATCGGTACATAACCTATCCATATATTTTTTCACACTTTTATTTTCTGTTTGTGACTCATTCGCTGTTAAATCTTGCTTCATCATTAATATATAATCGTTGTTCCGAATCATACTTATCTGGCGCAAAATACAAGGGAAAAGGTGAAGGAAAATGGTTCATAATTTTTTTTTTAATTCTTCATGTTATCACGACTTCTGCGCTTCTAAGTAGGTTCTATGGTGACATTCTATAAGATATTTCTGCCCTGGTTTTTCAAATTCCGAGGAGCGCACAAATCTACCACTTTTACTCTTCGTAAACTTCGATTGGGACACTCATCCACTCCTGTCCATCTAGCAAAAATTAGGGTAAGGGATCACTCGCTGTGTAAGTGTGAATTAAATGAGGGCAATAATGATCATATAATAATATTTTTTTAATGTTTTAGAGTTCAACCATCTCTGTGTGATGCTCTTCCTTCTAACATTTCCCATCCTGATTCTTCTTACTATAGTAAACACTCCATTTGTAAGTATTCTCATTAAATATCAACTATTTAATTGATGGGAATCACTTATGGAGGTACACTAATGTTGTTTATCTTACATATAAAATTCTCGTGTCACAGTTTTCGTTGCCATACTCCTCCGAAACGGCTTGACCGATTTTGATGAAATTTTTTGTGCTTATCCGGTATCTATGAGAATCGGCCAACATCTATTTTTCATCATCATCACTTTTTATCATTATCAACGCGGGTGAAACCGCGGGTCGCAGCTAGTTCAATATAAATATAACCACAAGATAAAATTGTAAACTCTTATTTATTACATTCTTATTCATCTGTACCTACTCTCCATTGGTTACCTTCTAGCTATTTTTATACTAGAAGTTGTAATAGCAATTTGAAGATACAGGGCATAATTTTTCCTAAGCCAATGCGCTACAGTCTGAAGGCCGTTGTTTACTCCTTTAATGATTTGGTACTGAAAAGTGAATGCTGCAAAAGTAAAGACAGCAAAGTAAGATGCTATTGACATCACATTATTGGCAAGAATTTACTGACCTACGAGTTTACAATAAGACTTTCTACTGGTTCAACAGCAGCTAGCACAGCATACACCATATAAATATTGCCCCATAATGTAGTTAACATGTCTGCAGGTTTATCAATTGCTTAATAAGACAACTGTCTCAATTACAGGTGTTTGCTACAGTGAAGCAGCCCATCAAGGTGATTGAACTAGATCAACGTAATGATGGTGACGCAATACAGAAAAACTTGTCTGTCATAACAGGTTTTAAAACGGTAAGCTGTAACAAAATAGGTTCATATGGAAAGTAAACAAGCCTTTTCAGGTAGGGAACTTATTAAATCTAAATATTTAGTCAAGTGATACTCTTTTGATGGTCATTTTGCATGAATAAACAATGAATATTTCATGGGGGTAAGGTAGATATTATCTACATTAAATTGTTCACAAATTTACGTAGACTCATCACAACACACAGGAAACAGGGTTTTACCAAATTCTTAAGAAGGATTGAGGAAAATGGGCAGTCAATGCATCATAATAGTAAATTTGTTTTAAATGTTTTCCCATTGCATCTTCTACATCAGTTTATTTTAGTCAGTATGGATGGTTAAAAAAAAAAAATTTTTGTATCTGGACAGAACATGTGCTGCGTCAATTTCTTATTGACGAATTAAAAATGAATTATAGTCAAATAATAACCAATACAGAATATGAGTGCCTTTAAAATTGTATTTTATATGACTTCAGGTTTACCCACTATACATGAGAACATCATGAGTAATTGTAGACAATGCGTCATGGAATATTAATTAACAAAAGTGTTCTGTCTACATGTGATTTGCAGAGATGACTTCACTCTTTGGTATATTCATTTGCATGTGAAAGCATCTATTATACCTATAATGCAATTTTTATTTATAAATATAACTGGATAGTAGTTTATACATTTATCATAGGTGGTAAAAATCCAACTGATAAGTTATATTGTTTCGACATAGCTGTAGATAGACTATAGATAGCTAGTACCTATATTATATTTTATTATATTATTATTTTTGGGTTTATCATTATGACTGGCTTTACATGTAGATAAAAATCTAAAATACATGTTTCTTGAATGTGATATTGTCTTTTATAATAACTTCTGCGGTTCATAAGATCGGAGAGATAAAACCTTCATGAATAAATGAGGTGGACAGTTTGATTGACACAATACTACACTCACAGCCCCACACCAAGTTTGATTACTTGTGTCGTGGGTGCGGGAATCATTCACATCAGATTCATTGTATTCATTCATTCACAACACACAATCACAACCAGAACCAGAAACACAAATTTTCCTTGGGGAGAACTTGTGTTAACGCCGGGAATCGAACCCGATACCCCAGCTTAGAAGATGAACGCCACCCAACTAAGCAAATGATCAGATAAATATTAGATAAAATATTAATGAAATTTCTTTCTTTATTGCAGGTCCCACAAGTATTCATCAATGGGAACTGCGTTGGAGGAGGGTCTGATGTAAAGGCTTTGCTGGACTCCGGAAAACTCGAAGACATTCTCATTGGTTAGACATTATCCATTTGTCGCAAACATGTAAATTTAAATATCGCCTATGTAGCATGTTATTTATTTAAATATATTGAAAAGTTTATATGAATGAAGTACAATTTTATTGTTGTAAATTCACTGAAGTTATTTATATATTTTCGTATTATTTATTGAATATTTTTTGTATTTTTTTAATTGTGTAGAAATCAATAATAGATTAAAATTGTCTGCTTATTATGTACTTAATGTTGTATAATACACATATGCATAACTTAGCTTGTTAAGTCTATGAAGTATATTTATGTTTAGAGAAAACATTATAAATTATATATAAAAGTTGTAGTTTCAGTGTGTATAGATACAATCACAAACAAAAGTGATTGGTTATTGGTATAAGTAAGGGCTCACTCATATTGATTAATTGAGATTATATTTACAAATAATGAAACGCAAGCAAAGCTTAAAAAACAGACGTCACCGATTTATCTTCGGAACTTGATCAGATTAAATGTATTAAACACGCATTATTAACGATAACTCAAAAGCAACTGATCAGATCTTGATCAAATTTAAATGGCACGACATCAGAAGCACATTTTTTTTAAACCTATTGCTTTCTTATTGGTCGGAAAGCACCAGCTTTAAAAGTAAACATTCAATATCGGTTCACGTGGAAAGAAGTTATGAGGTAACACAAAAAAAATATAGTCGAATTGAGTACCTCCTCCTTTTTTGTGAAGTCGGTAAAAAACGGAAAACACCAAATGTACGTGCAAACGAACCACTATTATAATGCAAGAGTGCTTTTGACAGCTTTGACGTTTTGAACACAATATTGACATTAGGTTACACTGTTAAGTTGGACGGGAAATTTGAATTCTATACAATCTAATAACTTCTACAACAAAAAGTAGGTAGTGTATATGTTCAGATTTCTTAAAGAGCAGATTATCTATAAGAAAATTTTGTAATAATAGTACATCTGGGTGTTATTGTGCGAATGATGTGAATGTTTCCGGCACCCACGATACTAGTATTTGAACTTAGTGTGGGGCTGTGGGTGTGAAATAAACAACATGTTGTGAAAAGCTGTGTACATCGACCCTTTTACAAAAATTAACTATCAGTGTTCTATCATTTAAATTTCGGAGATGCTGCTATAACACCACACCATCACTTACCATTGGTGTAATATCGGCCAAACGTTTGCTTATACTAAATATAAAATAAACATTAACATAGCACACTCAAACAAACACACTCTAACATTCCTCTAACCTTCCTCTAACTCTAAAATTCCTTTAAATAATTATTATATTTTTATACTTCAGAATTAAGAATATTTGGATACCTCACATGTAAAAAAAATTATAAAATATCGTAATAGTAGGTTTCCACGACACGGGCGTTGAGCCCAGTGTGGTGCCACAGTCTAGTGTTTAAAACCAATTTTAATAAAACTATCAAACGCTAATAAAATCATAGTCATAATAACATGTCACATGGAATCGTTACATTCTAAATGTAATTAATTATAAGTGAAATTAGCATCTTTGTCAAAATTGTTCTTATGTTATTAATTATGATGAATAAAAAATAATCTAATCTAAAAATAATCACATGCTGGTGTGCCCCATTTTGTACCGACTTCAAAAAAGGAGGTTCTCAATTCGAATGTATGTATTTTTTGTATGTATGTTACGCGATAATTCCGCCAATTATGAATCGATTTTGAAGTATTTTTTTGTTTGGTGGAGGAGGAGTACTTCAGAGGTGGTCCTATATAAATTGTATCGAAATCGGTCAAGCCAAAACCGAATTATAAGCGATAAAGTCGGTTTTTTAAGCTTTGCTTGGTTTAAATTATTTATGCTTGTAAAGAATAAAATCTACGTTCGTTTTTGTGATACGCCGCCGCAACGCATTGCAATGTTGTGGCTTCGTTCTAAGAGCCACTTTACATCGGGAATCCCGCTTGCTTTACGTTTCTTGATGTAAAGAAGAAAACATATTTCGCATACAACTTGTTTTACTTTCAGGTAAATACCTTTCTCTTTTATTGTCGCAGGTATAGCATAACAAAATTAAAGTTCACAAATGTTTCTTCGGGTTCCGACCATTTATCTAATTTAACTAAGCACACCTGACCGAGAGGAACCGATGAAACAACAAATTCAAAGGTGAAATACATATTTATTTTTAATTTATTTATTATAATGAATTTTTCTACCTAAACTAAAAAAGTCGTTTTCTTTTAATTTTAAATTTAAATTATTTATTTCAAATGATAATGCAGGCTATCTATTTTTTTGTCTCTGCAAACTATGTGCATTTAGCAAGTGTCAAGTAATAAATATTTTTCAAGTTATATCCTACTAATATTATAAATATGAAAGTTTGTGTGTGTGAATGTCTCCGTGACGAATAATTTAACTGGTTTTAATGTAGATAGTTTAGGTTCCGGAATAACATAGGAACTTCTATTGGAGTTATTGATAGAAAACGTATATCAATTTTTTCAACTTTGGCTACAAGAATATTCAAGAAATATTTTAACATTAATTAACATTAACGCTTTCACATTCATAGCGCCACACTAAGTTCGATGACTTGCGTCGTGGGTGCCGAAAACATTCACATCATACAAGTCACAACTAGAACTAGAAACACAATTTTTTCTAGGGGAAACAACTTGTGTCGCCGGGAATCGAACTCGATACACCGGCGTGCGTTTACCTAAGCCAACAGGAAGTTCATATTAACGGTTTATAATCCATAATCAGTGATGGATTTACCAGCAGGCTGAGTAGGCTGGAGCCTAGGGCGGCAGATTTTAGGGGCGGCAAATTTGGGACCAATTTTTTTTGACTAGTTTGCATTCATACTAATTACGGGCAAAAGATGGTGTAATATACACTATCATCCTATTACACTAACCTTTTATTGAAATTGCAACATTATGATTTGGAAATCATAATATTTCATTGACGAAAACATTGCAATTAATATGATTGTGAACTAAGTAATTGAATTGTAGAGGTTGGTAAGAGCGGCAAAATGATATACCCTACTGGCGGCAATTGTGTAAATCCGCCACTGTCCATAATTATAATACATTAACACTCGAAGAATCCACAAGGTTGGAAAATAATACAAAATCAACACATTTTTTCACTTTCGCGCCAAAACTCGCAGGTTCTCTCTGCGCCACATAGTTAGGACGCATTTGGTTCTAACAGGGCACCGCTGTACGAGATGCGACCGCGCCCGAGTACCCGCACGCCTTCCCTTTCAGGTTTTCACGTACGTGCGTCCTGTGGAGCGAAGCGACATAATTTAACGCAAGTAAAGCTTTAAAAAAACCGACTTCACCGCTTTATCTTCGGAACTTTGATCAGATTAGTTATGTACTAAACACGCATTATTGAAGATATTTCAAGAACTACTGATCAGATCTTGATCAAATTTAAATGGGACAAATTGGAAAGCAACATCTTTCAAACAAAAAAATAATTCAAAATCGATTCACGTGGAACGAAGATATAAGGTAAAACACATTAAAAAAAATACAGTCGACTCAGTACCTCCTCCTTTTCTGTGAAGTCGGTAAAAAATGCACACCCTCTACAAAAAAAAACAATTTTTGACACTCGATTGTTGACAAAGGTGGAGGGAGGTGCATTTTAAGTCTGGAAGATCTTTACTTTAGCGATTGGCTCAACTTAACGGTTAGTTTATAAACCCTTATTCATAAAAAGATAAAATGCTTGATGAACCTTATATACTCAGTTAAAATAAACTTTATATTATATTGACGCGTTAATTGAACATTAAAACACTGCACCGCTATTCGAAACCTTTATAAATATGAGAATAACGTGTTGTCTTCTGTCCCGTGGCGGTATACACAATCTACCCTCTACTTACCATATATGTCTACTGTCAATGTCACTGTTATGTCACCTGGCAGCACCTCCGCCGTATCGGCGTCAATATTCCTCATTGGCGTTTTGAATTTCGTCCCGTGCGGTTGTCTGGTGAGTTATTTTTCAACTACCTATTTTTTATTGAGGCACTAGATTTTAATATAGTAGCTTAATTCTTTTAAGCTTATTATTTTTCTATCCTGTTAAGTCAACTACATGTTACATTAAAATAAATTACATGATCATTCATATGTAAAGTAATGGTTTTGTCGGTTATAATAATATCCGACACCATCAGTAGAAGAAATAGAAATATTTTTTATTTCAGCTACTTACTTTGGCACCGACCAATAAAGCTACGTTAACATTATTTTTAGTCTAGAATTTTGTCATGTGCCAACATAATAGTAAATGATTTTATTTTGCAACTAACATTTATTTTCAGAACATATTGGCAATAAAGCCAAATATTTGGGTTTGCAATCGAAATAATATAATGATTGGACATACAGATGTAAGATACATTTACTTTTACACTTAAAATAGTATATATTACCGTGATACCAACAGTTTTATTAGCGGTTTACTGGAACTAGTCCGCAAGACAGTTTTAATCATTCAATTAGTACCCACTTTTGTGATTTAATGCTAATATTCAGGCTCATAAAATAAATCTTTTTCGCTTACGGTGTCTGCGCAGGACACAAAGCCTGTAATACTCGTAGTATTACCACAGAAAGCTGCTTCGGCTCATGAATAAAAAGTTTAAGAGCAAATACTTTTTCTTCTTGCTCGGTATCGACAAAAATGTGGGTATGAGGAAAACTTTTTGGCTAATCAAATCATACGATGTTTGCGCAAAACACAAAAAGCCTTATTTACTCCTAGCATTACCATACATACTGCTCCGGCTCATAACAATAAAGTTTTAAAGCAAATTCTTTTTCTTATTTCTCGGTATCTACGAAAATGTGGGTATGAGCAAAACTTTTTGGCTAATCAAATCATACGATGTTTGCGCAAGACACAAAAAGCCTTATATACTCCTAGCATTACCATACATACTGCTTCGGCTCATAAAAATAAAGTATTGAAGCAAATACTTTTTCTTATTTCTCGGTATCTACAACAATGTAGGTATGAGCATACCTTTTGGCTAATCGAATCGTACGATGTCTACGCAAGACACACAAAGCCTTAAATACTCGTAAGTAGCATTACCACACAAACTGCTCCTATACAGCTGGTTGTCAATCCTTTAATAGTTATAACCAAAGATATTACCTACACGTATACATACGTCTACCAATATTCATTAAAACAGGCAACCTGCGCAAGGTTAGTGCTTAGATTAATCAGCAAACAAGGCATGCTTAACAAAATATCTGCGTAAGACAAATGCATCCTAAAAGCATTGCAGCACAAGCACAATGCTACTTATTGCTTAAATCCTCTGTAGCATTGGATACAGAGAACTGTTCCTATACTTTCATCTTCATATCAACCTGTTCAAGGTTATGATTCTAAAATCCAACTTGGGTAAGGTTAAATACCTAATAAAATGATTCAAACATTGCGTTTCTCCAAAATAGAGACAATAAGTATAACAATGTTAAAGCAGTGCATAATTATGTTTCTTACTAATCACACCCAGGTTCGGATGCATTACTATCACATCCAACATGCATGTGCAACATGATGCATTAATATTACCAATGTAGTTTCACTAAAATCGTAATAAAAACATAATTTCAGAAAGCAGTGATGCAAAAGGCTCATTGTTTCATACATCATTAATCTTTCTTAGGATGGTTTTAATTCCTTGGGCATCCTACTTCTGTGATTACCCGGTTGTACGATGGTCAACGTTAGAATCCTAACTAAATTACCACCAGCGCATGGTTATATCTTGGAGAGTAACTAAACAGGCATTTGTCAATCACCAGCGCATGGAGCATCTTGTATCTTGGAGAGTAACTAAACATGGTACAACAGCCATTTGACAATCACAACACACCACTATGGCTTTTAAAGACCAACAACGGCCAAGTAATTTCTAATAATTAACAATATTTTGTCAAACAAATAGACACAGATTCAGTCAAAGGTATCGCATACCTATTTCAACATTATGAATTGAATTTGTATATCTAATATTATTTGTAAAATGATTATTTTCATGTGTGTCGTGAAAAATTGCAGTGATTACAAAATTACCATGTTATGATTCAATTTTGCCTGACACAATCAGTGAATATGAACAAACCCTTTGGAAGATTACTGCAAATATCATTTTAATCCTATTCACCTGCGGGTAGTTCAAGCGTACACTTGTATTATTCAGTATTTATAGTCAATATAAATCTCACAAATGATAACAAAGATTTTGTCTAGACAGATCTTTTCTTGGTAATTGTGCAAAAATGTCCTATGCTTGCATTAGACATCCGATAAGGACCTATATCATATTTTTGTCAGATATGGATTGGTTTTAAACCACTATTATTCGAAGACAATCTTAACCCTCGATTAAGAGTTTTATAATTATGATTAAAATAGAATACAAACTCCAACAAATAAATGTAATATTATTATAATGAGTAAGTAAACGATAAGTGAACAATAATAATTATTACTCATTGAATAGTGAAGTGTAATTTAGAAACTATTTATGCCAATGCTTATGAATGACAAATCTTAATGGAAATATCCCTTGTTGGAGCATAAACATATTTAATGTGATGTTTTTCTCGCATGAAATTCTAAATATCGTCAGTTAACTATGCGCTTACGCCAGCTGTTCAATGAGGAATCATAACGGTTTTGGTTATAAATGCGGTTTGTGACTCCTACAATTGTAAAGAACAAATTTTTTTTGTTGGACGTCACTGCTTGGACCACCTTGTATGTACTACAATCAAAATGAACGAGGTCATCGACAAAATACCAGCAAAACTTACTGTGAATGTCTTGCCACTACTAGCCTGCGGCCGGTGCGCTAACTGATAAAACGATGTACCTATCCGTCATCACTGGAACTCTTCGTTAATAAAATAATATCTTTATTAAAGGTACATGCAAATACATACCTACACACCTTTTAAGGATTTACTTTGTTAATACCTCATACCAGATCAATTAAGTGCTTGATCTAGTTCACGGAAAGTAATTGAACTGCTTTTATTTTGGTTTTAAGAAGGATGAGAATAAGATAACCTAATATAACGATAATCATCACACACACATTTTCATCGAAATAAAATGAAAGATTTTGTTCGATACAAAATGTTATATAATCTTGTAACAAATTGACCAATTATAATTAGGTACCTACCTATTGAAATCATATAAATATACCGGTTTGGCGTGTATTCGTCCACCCTAAATATATCATTAATTTATCTCTACGAAATTTTATTTTACACATTTAAAAGAATGGAAATAATATTCTACGTTGTCCTACTTCGTAGTATGATTGAGATGGCTCGCTTGTCATGGAAGATTTCCCGTCTTTTTGAACAGTAGCATTGGTGCGACTATATTCTTAGACTCAAATATTAACGTATCAGTTCTTTAAATCTTTAACAAACAAAGATTCTGAACTACGACATGCCTGAAATTGAATAATATTAGTCTTGAGTTGAATAGTGTTATCCAGCTGTTACGATAAATAGATATAGGAACGAATAGACATCTATTCTGCAAAATCAATATGTTGATATATCGAATATATCAACTAATATGTCGATTTTGGATTTTATTAGTAACAATCATACTGAAAAATAATGATCATTCTCCTTTCCTATACCTAACATAAGCAAGCAAGCGGCTTGTTCGTTTGTATTTCATGAGTGCCTATAATTCTATTTTGAACAAAAGCATTTTAGCTTGCGGAGCAAAATCTGTTTAGTATTAGCCCCTCATCATTTTAATTCTCATCATAGTTATGTAAAATCCGTTTTACCAAACTAGAAACGGCTACTATGGTCAATAAAAGTGCGTCCATGTGATGAAAGACTTATATGACAACAGTGTGCATCAACAACAGAAATATCATTAAGTAACAACATGCAGTTGATGCCTATTATTGCTTAGCATACACACTCAAGTTTATCCAGTAGGTGCATAAGTTTGTATTCTACTAATTATAATTTTAAATAATAGATAATTGAGGCCCTATGTACCTTGACAGAGGATTTATAGACTACTGCAGTGGTCATTGTAACTACTTAGAAACGCGTTTATATAGAGATAAGAATTGTTGAAATCTATAAATATTTTTATTGCTGTGCATATTTAATTTACATAGAATATCCTTTCATAACACCTATAATGTATAGATATATATACATAATTAAAGACATTGCCAAATCGTATGATGTACAATCGATAATTTTCTCTTGTATTAAATTGGATCTGCTAAATATATTTAAAAATAAGCTTATTTAATAAGTGCAGTCTCGACCATCATTTGATTAAGTACTAACAAAACTGTAAGCTCCAACTAAAATCTGGTTGACGCCTGAACACATTATAATTAAGACCCAGTTACGGATACTATGCTATCATTGAACATCAACAGAACTGAATTATAACATATTAAATATTATATTGGCGTGCGTCAGCAAACTATTACCGCATTTTCTAACTTCATTAATTTTAAGCATTATCGAAGTATCGAAGCTTTGCAAATTTATATTTGATGATTAAATGAATATGCAGTATAAAGAATGTTTATGTAATTCAATTCGATAATTATATAATAAAAAGGACCACTTCAATTTATACCGATTGTAGACATAATAATATAGTTAGAAATTCTGGTTTGTAATTGATATATATGCAATCAAATTGAAGATTGAAATCTAACTTACAAATAAGTTTAATGTTTTATTACAGATTTTATTATTTAGATTAATTAGCATATCCTGGATTTTCACATTGGCGTCTTAGTCACCAGGCGATAACAAACAGGTCTCATATTTATAAAGGTTTCGAATAGCGGTGCAGTGTTTTAATTACGGCGTTTTACCTACCAATAAAACGCATATTAAAATACTTACCCTATTCGAAACCTTACAGTCTAAAACTGCCTGGTTATAAAAGGTAAATAATACAAATATGAAACCCAATGAGGAATATTGACGCCGATACGGCGGAGGTGCTGCCAGGTGACATAACAGTGACATTGACAGTAGACATATATGGTAAGTAGAGGGTAGATTGTGTATACCGCCACGGGACAGAAGACAACACGTTATTCTCATATTTATAAAGGTTTCGAATAGGGTAAGTATTTTAATATGCGTTTTATTGGTAGGTAAAACGCCGTAATCAGTAAAAATCTAATTAAAACAAAAAAAAATACAATGAGGTTTATTGAACGTTTTACTTTTGTATGAATAAGTATAAATATAATATGTTATACTTTTATTTTATTTCACCTGATGTTAAGCGGGAATGTGGTCGAGGATGATGAGAGGAACACTAGGCATAGAGGAACTTTGTATACCGGAAAACTAGGTCTAGTGAGACTGGCTCGCCTGATAATGTTTTTTATGATGATGGTGACATTTTTTGAGGGTGAGTGAACTAGGTACGACTGTATTTTGGTACAGGGTAGCTAGCAAGGCGAGCACGAGATAATTCTTATTCTTATTCAATATGGGGGCGTTAAGGCCTGCACTGACGTCCCGCTTGGGGTGTATTGTGCATTTCCCCCTGCCAGGAACTACCCCATCCACCCCAGCTCCTTAAAATAACGGAGTGTGGTTTTTGGGGAGCACGAGATAATGCCCCACCACTACGGATTTAACGATGTTTCATTCACTGAAAGCTTTTTTAGACCCGTCGTCGGAGGATTCGAAACCGCGACCCCTGTATATTCAAAGAGGGCGGGAATAGATACAATTTATGAAAGTTATCACCACAATAATATAATAAACACAAAAGCTTGTGTGTAAGTATGTTTGTTTTCTCTTCTCACTATAAGTGAACGAATTTGGATGACAGGTAAGTAAATAAGGTTATACCTAGTATTAACCGAAACTTAGGCCTTTTTTCACTTAATGCTAGTGAATCCAAGAGGTACTTAATTAATAATAATTGCGCTTTATTTACTTAGGTATTTTTACCCCAAACAACACATTCCTATCACAATGCATAGCGACAAGTGACATAGTGGTCAAAAACGAACCTACTAAACTAGACAGCGGTAAAAAAACAAAGGCGAAACAACGTTTGTCGTTTGCCAATAAAGATGTCAAGATCATGTTAATATTTCAAATCATTCGCCCCGAGAGTGGCACAATCGCCGAATTAATTCTAGAGATTCCGCTATAAATCTTCGGCTAAAGTCACTTGTCCCCCTCTAAACGGTTTAATACGCACACGGGATGAAAACATCAGGGCCCGCTCAAGGACGCAGCCTTAGGACCGGACGCAGTAGAGCAGTGACGGAACTTGTTCCAATTTGATCGCACGTAGGACAGAGCGGACACTAGGAGCTATTAAATTGGGGCGGCCAGTATTGATGTTAAAGCGGTACCACTTACGCTTTACAAGCTTGGATGTGACATCTCGAAGGTAAATGTTAATAAAAAATATATATGTCCATGGGGACATTATGTTCATTGTTATGAATGACGTCCTTAGGTTGTATCTTACTTGCCCACACAGGCAAGTAAGATACAACCTAAGGACGTCTATATTTTGCATTCCAGGGTCGTGGTCCAACTATTTTATACAATAGTTGGAATAACAGGGTTATTAGGTCGTTTATTATTACCATTAAATATTTTGCGGGGTTATTCATAATCGGTGTGATTCGTTTTTTATGCAATAGTACTGAATTTTTACAACATATGCTAGTTAATGTTTGTAAAGAAATGCAAAAAACTTATTATTATTATAAACTGTATGATATTCCTATATAAATACCAAAATATCGAAGCTTAAGGAACAAGGTGCTTAGTTACACTCGTCACTGGGAACCAGTTATACCTACTTACCATAAGGTGAGATAGTGGTCGAAAGTTTGTCAGTCATGAATAATTAGAAAAAGAAAGATCTTTTTTTTACCAAAACTTTTCGTCAAGAACCAAGTCGCCGGAGATTTTCTTCAGGTAATTACTTTATATAATCGTGAAGACTAGGTAATTCTAGTAGACTGGTAAAATACTATGACTGTATGCACACCTATCCGATTATTAGATGCCGATTATCATTCACTACCATTAAAGTTAATCTATTTTAAATTAAATGAAGATACTTGCACTCGTTTCATCGTCAGGAAAAGCAATTTCATTCATTAATCATTATATTTTAATGATCTAGTCATTGTCAAGCTTCGTCTAGAGTCTAGACATAAAGTAATACCATCTAGGGCACTGTGTTATAAATTTACTACGATTGGGGGGCGAGCGCTACTACGCACATACTGACTGCAACATAATCTGTGAATCTACTACGCGATATTATATCTCCTATGTCATTGATAAAAGCGTCGTTTTTGCGTAACGCGAAGGGGTATTGTGTCAATTAAGGTAAAGAGTGTGCGAACGAGAGAGGAAACGGAACCCTTAGGTTCGCCCTCAGACCCCGTCGCGACGCCGCGGCCGCCCTAGCAAGGGTTCCCGCGCCCGCCGCTAGTCGGCGCTGCGAGCCCGCCCTAACAACATGCTACTACATTTTATTTAGCAAATATTTATGTAAACAAACTATATTAATGTATGATAACAACACCGTTCCTTGCCATGTGTAGTGCTTGTTGTTTTCCTCAAACGTAGCCGTGATTTGCCATAATGTATTCGTGCGGACGACTGAGTGAGGAGGCTTAAGGTGAGTTATATTTACGCTTGTCTATTGTCGGGATTTGAGTCTTGATCTATAGCTCCGATATCGGCGGCTTAAAGCTATATTAGCGGCTCGCGTTTTGAATTATAGACACGGTCATTACTTATCATTAGACTTTGGTTTCGTTTTGAATTTTGCGCCAGCTGTTTCTATCCTAAATCTCGTTTAGATATCTACCCATAAAAAATAATCGAATGCATTCAGTTGAATATTTGTTTATTAAGTTATTAGGTACTAAATATACACATAACCTCTCACGTTTAGAGAAGATAAGGAATTATTACAGCTCGGTGGCATAGTTGGGTGAGCGTTCGTCTTCTAAGAATACCGGGTTCGATTCCCGGCGGGAACAAAAGTTTTCTTCCCATGGAAAGTTTGAGTTTATGATTCAACCAGACACAAACTATGAACCTAAATCTAAAGATTTCAATAACTACCCAAACCATATAAGCATCCAAATGCTGCATTATTTAATTTTGCTTAAGATTTGTTAACTAAACGCTTCACATAAATAACTTACGACTATATATTTTACCTGGAAATATCTTATGAATGTAGAACAATACAATTGAGTTATATCTTATTAATTTACGTTCTGCCACTGAAGAAATAACACGCTTGTTATGATTTCCTGTAGATGGAGAAATGACCGCTATCGCGTCTTAAAAGTTCGTTTATGTACTTAATCTTAAATTTTTGATACGTTTTATTACGGATCCGAATGGGGTATATAGAATTATTGATCTGATTTTGTGGTTAGTTCTGCAAAGTTTTATAGATAAGTTACTTTAATGTAATGAATAAAAAAAATAACAACAAAAGTGTATTAAGTACCTAA
The DNA here is from genome assembly GCA_948107665.1 of Lomographa bimaculata. Classification (NCBI taxonomy): domain Eukaryota; kingdom Metazoa; phylum Arthropoda; class Insecta; order Lepidoptera; family Geometridae; genus Lomographa; species Lomographa bimaculata. The sequence goes on from OX403600.1 coordinate 10,240,810, forward strand.
CTAGGATCTGTAAGTTTTGAATGACATTTACCATAGGACGAAAACAAGCTATAGTCTCTCCGCATTGGACAAATTGAGAACATGAAATATAATAAACATAATATCTAACTAAATAGAGTTTCAATAATTTATTAGTTTAGTGCCCGACAACACTATTACTCGTAGGTATAGTTTTTTCATAAAAATACCTACCATACCACAAGGGGTATGGCCAGGGATATGGTGGGTATGCAGTGTCTTTTACGATTCAAGAAATAAACAAAGTAAAAATATATCCTGAACTTGTAGATTTTTGTTGTTTTACGCCTCAACGCAAAAGCAAAGAGAGCCTAGGAAGGAAATAATTAGACTAAAGTTCTGATTCACTCGTTGCCGAGAAAATATAAACATATAACATTATAGAAAATATTGTCGCGTATTTTTTGTAGACTATTGCATCATTGACTGTTTCTCCTCCTTCAGTCGTGCGCTCAATGCTGGGCATTATGATTATTATTTTATTGTTTATTTCCTTGACTGTTCTTATTTTTATTTAAGTTTAAATTTATTACTTTACTTGACATAAAAATCATAATAATTAAGTATAGTTATTTTACTATTATTGTCCTTCCAAACACAGATGTTGAAAAAGTAAGCAAACAAAAAATCGAAAATGTCTTAATTTTTTGCTTTGCTAAGGCTAGTTTTACACACATACAACAATATCTTAATATGTTATTGAAATTTCCTACTAATATTACATATTCGAAAGTTTGTGTGTAAGTATGTTTGTTTCCTCTTCACGCTGTAACGGCTGAACGGATTTGGATGAAATTTGGAATGTACATAGCTTATACCTAGGATTAACACATAGACTACATTTTAACTTAATAATAGCAGACGAAGCCGCGGGGCACGGCTAGTGTTTTATATGAATATCAACATTTTACCAAATAATAAACACATTTTGGTTTATTACGGAACTTTTCCGTATTTGTAGCATAGACAGTATAGACGGTAAGAGGACCATACTAAGGATTCATTAGTACCTAACTCTCAAACCGTCACCCGAATCATATATTTTTTCATATGTAGAAAAGAGCGTTTATTTCCCTCTCGAAAAACGCTATCACGGGTTATTAAAACTAGATGGTTATTTCCCCAACAACAGTCGTGGAATGGCAAAAATATTTTCCCGTGTTACTTCTACCTGAACAGGTAGTAAGTGGCACGGTAAAATATTTTGTACACATTTTTTACACCGATAAATGGTAGATTCCTTTTTTAAAACAACGAAGTACTAGGACCTCTGAAATACGAAGGAGCTCTCATTTTCAATACCTACATCTAGAACTGGAAAATGCTGGTCAGAACGCTGCCTAACCGAACAAGGGCAATAACAAGACCGGAGGGCGGCCGTCCGTGAAAAGGGAAGGTTCATTGCCCAGAGGAAGATAAATCGAAGCTTGAGCAAGCAATCGACTTATGCCACTGGGACGCTATCATGCCTATCATTGCTTGTAATTAAGGTATAGGTTTATGAGAGAGAAAATATAGAGAAACACAAATCTAAATAGATCATAAGATTATTTTATTCGATTTCATAAAATCTATATATATAAAAGAAAGTCGTGTTAGTTACTCTACTTATAACTCAAGAACGGCTGAACCGATTTAGCTGAAAATTGGCAGGGAGGTAGTTTAGAGCCAGGAGAAGGACAAAGGATACTTTTTAAGAACGTACATTTCTTTAAATTTTTTTTTACATTTCGACATGCTTTCCATTTTCTCATACGTCACTCGGATTTGGTAAAGTACTAGGCAAATATAAACATGAAGGTTGTAATAATATAGTCACGTGACATTGTAACGCATGCCGGGTATGGCTTCCTAAATATGCACATTCATTGACTGTTAGGCGGAACGAAGGTCGCCGGGACAGCTAGTAAGAGATAAAAGTGAAACCTCAATAATAGTAGTAGGGCATTTTCTTGTTCTCGCCTGCCCTGTACCGAATCACAGTGTTAGTTTACCGCACTTATGAATGTAAATCAGTCACCAAGCATTGAATAGTGTTTTGATTGCCAACCCTAGAGTTCGAGTGTTACGTTCTAGGGTTAGCTTGTTTAATCACCCTCAAACTTGCTTGGTCTCCATACGCCTATAGGATAAAAAAAAGAAAGTTAGTAGTCAGAAAGTTTCAGAGCGTTTAATAAATATATTGCACGATAAAAGTTAATTTCTTGGAATGTTTGGAGCGGCCGGGCAAAATTAACCAATATGATTTTAACTAACACCGCGCCAGAGAGCACACAAGACATTGCCGTGTATGGCGTTCCCTGGGTATTAGAAAAATCAATTATTTCCCGAGGGCTCAAGACAGGAGAGATGTCCAAACAGGACAATTTGTGGACAATACACAAATAGTACCTATGTACATAATAATACATTCGCCAAATACATCGCCTAATTATTCGTTAAGTATATGTGGTCAGATGATCGCTTCATTCGACCACAATCACACATGTTAGAAAGTGACCAAGCGGCCATATATTTAGCAAGGTTGCCTAGAATATCCCTAGTCACTCTTGACTTGAAGGCTTCCAGATTGTACCGTTCGTGAAACAAAGACGAGGGCAAATTCCACTCCTTCGTAGTACGGATGACAAACGTAGAAGCGAAAAGCTTTATCGTAATACAAGAAAAAAAATAATGATAAACGAAGACACATTAGAACCTATGAATTATTGAAGCTGGGTAGTAAACATATCAAAAATTTGACGCTGATCGGTTAAGAAACTTCTGATTTCTGGATAATCTGCGTCCACACCAACATTTCGAAGGAAACGTAACGAAAATAAAAACTCCTTTAATTCGTTATTTCTATTTTTCTTTCGTTCTAAAGATAATCGTGATAAACGAAATAGGTTGCCGAAGCGATAGTACAGAACAATGGCGTACACTAAATGCAATTTTCCCGCAATCTACTCGATTCTAGCATCAGCACACTGCAAAATATACAAACTGAAGAGATTTGCGAGCCCGTAAGTATGTTAATATAAACAAAGGCATCCGGTTTCTCCCTAAAAATGCGGCAATACTTACTAAGGAAAACGACTATAGCTGTAGAAAGAAAAACTCTACGAGTCTTCCCATTGAATTAAATCGGCTCTGTAGTCGTTCGTAGCGTAGCGTATTCGGCGTAGACCCGTAGAGGTTAGTTTAGGCGGGAAGGGCTTATAGCGTGGGAGTTACAGACAAGAAATGTTTTATTAAAAGCTCACTCTTTATATCTAGTAAGAATGTTATCAAAAGCATATATATTAAACATATTAAACATTTTGGAAAGAAAAACAATTCCATTAAATAATTGAATTGTTTATCTTGCCAAAATGGTCTCCAGTAGGGAATAGGGAATATACTAATATTCGCGATAATTTAATTTATGTAATTCGTATAGGTAGCGTTAAAAACAACATTAAAGTTTTCATCTGTCATATGAACTCAATTTAGGTTAACCCCAAAAAAGAAAAAGATCCCCAAAAAAAGCTGAACACCAAGTATATCTGTAGAATAGTTTTCCTTTCATACTATTTTTTAAAAGCCTAATAGCAAAAAAGTAAAGTAGGAGCAACTAATTAAATAAAAAAATGTTTTACTATGAACGGATTATAACGCTAAATTGGCGTTTCATTATTTTAAACACTTAAAAATATTGAATAATACTTTCGATTTCAAAATGATAAAATAAAGACTATGAAAATCATATGAAAAGAATGAAAAGCATAGTCTTAATATGTTTCAATGATAACTGTAAAAATAATAATCTGATATCTGAATAGAGTTATTATCTGCTATTACATCACGTGTTTAAGAGCTTACAAACAGTTCAACTAGGAATTGTTAAATGTTCTTCATTACAAACAGGACCCAGCTCTTTGCCTAGTAGGTGGGAGGAGAGCTCAGTCATCGTAATATAAAGGCGGGCGGCAGTCAGTCGCGAGCTCAGAGCGGCTACGGCGCTCGCTACGTAGAGCCTACGAGAACTACGACGTAGCCAGAGCTACGAGAAACTTTAAACGAACTTTTTAGAATTCATAAGTGGGACTATATTCAGATACTGTGGGTGAAAATATTAGTGATAGCGGATGTATATTTGGCGCCTTAGTACTTTTGGTAAGATATTTTTTAGTATGGAAACGTTAATGCTTTTGCTTCGTTATATTTTTTCACAGACACCTTTGTCTTTCCTATTCCGTTACTTCAATTGTTTGTAATAACTAAAAATTACTTACATCTAAAAATGTTTTATGATACATTTTCTAGTACCTAAGATTGTTATTAGAATGGTTTACTTAACAATATAGCGACAACATTATTCTTTTGAAGTATTAACATAATGTTATATGGTCCTTTCGGTTAATGAAATGGATTTATTAACTTATCGTTCAAAGAATGTGAATTTAAAAAAGCTTCATTCAGTTTTCAAACATAATCAACTGTCCTGACCTAATACTAACTTTTATCTTGATAATTTAGCCATCTGTACATACCTGTACAGTGTTTTTTATCGACTTTAATGTTGCTAATATTATAGATGCAGTCTATTTGTATTTGAATACTCGTGTATATATATATATTATTTTTCTTCTTACTTTGTGCTTTTATTTTTAACATATATGTTTTGATGCCTCCCGAATTTGCGAATGTTAATCAGGATAAAAATATGTACTATTAAGTACAGTCTATCTACATACCGAATTTTATCCAAATCCGGTCAGCCGATTTATAGATACCTCGTTTAAACATATTGTTATTTACAAACTCTTTCTCACACTCACTCACACGCCCATAAACTATAGGTAACAGGAGGGATAGGAGATAGTAGTATATATTAGTAGGGACATATTACAAAATCACATAATCTGATTGAATATTATAATAAATAGTGTGATATAACTCTATCTATCTCACACACAAACGCACACACTCGCTCAAGCCTAGAGTTAGGACTGAAAATTTGTGCCTCGGTGCTATCCAAAACTAATCCCACAGTCTGACTCTGTTTGCTTACTTTACAGTTTGTCAAATGTTTGAAACTTTCATTACAAATCCTACCTATTTGTCAAATTTTCAAGCAGTCGCAAACGCAAATGCTTTCTCACACCGCCCCACTAAATTCAAAGATTTGTATCGCAGGTACCAGATTTTTATCACACACACAATTACATCTAGAACCGGAAACAGATTTTCTTAAGGGAATAAGTTTGTGTTCCTACCGGGGATCGAACCCGGTATTTGTAGTATAGAGGTCAAACAACTTTACGAACAGACAGATCAAAAACAATATAAATACTATCAATATAACTATAGGTATTGCTATCTTTGTCGTTGTGTACAGTGCATGAATAAAATTATTTCTTTCAGCTTTTTATATAAATCTGCGTAAAATAAAATTCACAGTTCTACCGCTTTCCATAAAAATATCCCTCGGATATCGTGAACCATTATATCATCAAAACATTTTATCGGACATCAAAGTAGAGCTGGAGCGCACAAGTGGTCATTACATCCAGGTAAAATAAACTCCCGTAATTATTTCCCAACAAACCTGAAGTAAATTCTACCCTAATGTTGTAAGCCCTCTTCTGGTGAACGCTGATTTTTAAATGAAAGCGCTTATTCAAAGTACAGCCTATTATAAAGATGCACTTGACGTGTAGAACTTCATGTTAAAAAGCGCTTTATTTTCTACCACGTTAACCAAGAAGCGAACATATAAAGTGCTTATCACCGCATGGGGTAAAGCGCTTGTTTTTATTAAAGCAGTTTCCGAGAAATGCCAGTTTATTATTAAAAATGCACTTGTCGTGTTACGGTTCCCGCATAACACAAAGATGTTTTATACTTGATTTTTATAGTGAAAGCATTTTATGTTACACAAAGTGAAAAGAGGAGAAAAAGGGTCGTTTTAGCGGGAATGTTCATAACCTTGTGTAGTCTGTAGTGCTTTTGAGCACTTTAGTCGTTAATAGGGTTTAACTTGAGGAGTAAGGACGAGGTAGTTTCGTTTGAGCAATCAGCGCTCGCTCGAGTTGAGGATAAATTTTAATATTTTCATAACCAACTCGGTGTACTCAAGTTTCAGCAGTCTGTTTTAATTATTTAAAACTTACTTAGATACATAATGTTAACTATCTAGAGATATTTTAACCTGAAACTGAACGCTCTACCAATAAATTTTAAAGTTTTTGAAAAAAGTCTTCGTTATATTAAACATAATCTTTTTTTATGCCGGATAGGCAAGCATTTGACCGCTTTATCACCTGAAAATGTAGTAGGGGCAGTAAATGTATTGCTAGTTTTCCACAGTGGCGGAAAAAGCTGGTCAAACATGAGGATACTAGTGTTACAAATCAGTTTATATATATATCGCTGTTGGCTAGTGTCTATGTGTGACATAGACAAAATAGCCAGATGTGTGAGTAGGTATGAAACTAGTTATCTCAGCATGAACTGGATGGATTTAGGTGAAATTCGATAACAGATAGTCTAGAGTCTAGACTCTGTACCGTAGAAAGATATGTCCAAGGTTTTTGGGCATACTTTTTATTCCAAATATCGTAGTTAAAGTAGTCGGCAACACATAGTAAATCATCATACAATACTGTGAACGTTCTAGATAAACATTTTTTTAAAATATACGCTCACAGCCCCACTCTACGTTCGAAGACTTGTATTGTGGTTGCCGAAACATTCACATTAAAAATACAATCACACCCGGAACAAGAATCTGTAGGGACTGTATCTAGAAAAACTGATCAGTTGGGATTCGTGTCACTAACCACACCAATCGGCAGAATAGAATAAAGGCTGTGAGTGTGAAAGCGATTCATATATTTTATTGAATATCACTGTAATGTATGTATGGTAACATAATGTTCTTATATTAGTAAAGTACAGCCTTTCTATTGCGGGCGTACAATATTGACTTAGTTTTAACATTAAGTGTATACTTAAAATAATTATGTATATTTTCTTCTTAGAAGAAAATAACCGTCTACTTGAAATACAGATTTTATGTAAAACAAAAGCTGTAAACAGAGATCTAGCTACTTATCACGAAGGATTACTGAAGCAAAAATAAAAGTTAATCCAGTAGCATTTTAATGAAGCTCTCCAAAACCACTTGCCAATCTCTTGAGATAAATAAATCCACGATTTCGTGAATTACAAAGTTTTGATGGAAAAATATATTAATTAAACACCGCCGATGCGCCGGTTGGGGTGGCTCATCAAAAATGTATAGAATTCGTATGATTTGCATAAAAGTCATTTTATTGCGTCGAAAGACAAACAGAATGGGATATTAGCTGTCGGTCTGAACCGAGAATTGCGGTTGTAGACTGTACTTACACCTATTATACCTATTTTTTGCTCTTTAGAGATTTCTCCCTTGGGGCTCCTCCTACTTGATTTATATTCATTCACAGTATATATTTTTTGAGAGCAAAAGGAAAATTTATTGATAGCTTGGTTGTCAGTATAAGTTCAATGTGTTTCAAGAACTTTACTGTTGTTTAGTAGGTGACTTTCGTGAAAGCTTTACGCTTCTGAATTATTTTATTTCCTGGACCCTATAATTGATTGTGCGAAGTGAGATCTTGAAATTGACTTGGGTCGCGTCAAAGTGCTGAAACTTTGTCCGTCCATCCGCCCGTCCGTCAGTCAGAGGTATCTAGCGTCTAAACCATATAAGCGAATGACTTCAAATTCTCATAGAATATGTAAAACTACCGCCCAAAGCCTGAAATGACATTTAAAATTATATAGATGAAAATATTAAGGAGGCTCCAATACAAGTAAGTGGCGAGCAAAATAATTTTTATTTTTTTATTTACTCTTGTGTGGTATCGTTAAAAAGGGCTTGACAAGTAGAGTACGAAACCGGTTTAAAAATAAATCTATGTTGGAAAATAACGATTTGGTAGGCCACCAAAGTGTTTTCAGACCTCGTATTTTGTTCCGGGGTCTATTTCAAAGACGCCTTCACACTGAAAGCTGAAACTTACGTATAATATCCGTTATTTACTGTACTTGAACAAAGAATACAGAAATCAAGCAATTATTATATAGAAAAAAAAGATGTAAGCAAGTAATCTCAAAAGTTTTTCTCTATGAGGCAAAATGTAGGCGCGAGATCTCAGTTCGGCGCGTACGACTAGTAATAATACGTAAATCATACAGTGTTGTGATTCCCTAGGGTCCACACTAGTCTGCTACACTAGCTTGTGTCGTAGGCTCTTCGATTTTATTACTATTTACGTTAACGACTTTGTTTTGGTCAGAGATGTGTCGAGTGATAGTCTGTAAGCGTCGTGAGTAGGTATTATTGTAATTAACTGACTTTGGCGATTTCGATATCGAGTTCAAACTGCAGAATGTGAGTCATTGGCATAAGTCTGCTAGCCTATCAGTATACTATCGTTTACATTTCGGAGAATATGAGCCAAAATTACACGAGTAAATTTCCCCATACCATTTTAATAATAAGAGTTAATATTATATACTGATACATAATACAAAGATGAATTAACTCATGTAATATAACACAAGACAAGCTGATAAACGTCATCCACCATCTATTGTTAATATTTCGCTCGAAGCGTTTTGCTTTTACGTTCAAAATCAGTACCGTAAAGGATCAGAACTTGGTAATTGCCCGGGTCTTTGTTCTCTGAACGATACAATCTGGAAGTCTTCAAGTCTTAAGTGAAAAGGTCTTCTAGGCCGCATTATCGTTTTTCTTTAGCAGAATTAGTAATCGATTCACATATAAAATAGGAAGAACTGATTTGCTTTTACTTATTACAGTCAGTCAAGTAGTAAATTTAAGCATTTATTTTTATAAAAAGCTGAAGTTACATGTGCAAATGAGCATACTATATCACAAGACATTTGCATGATATCTCGCTTTTATTATATAAAAGCTAATACAGCTTTTATATAATAAAAGTGAGATATCGCGCTGTTACCATATACAATCGTTGTCCTGGCTATTACAAATACAACAAAAAATATCAGCCAAATCTCGCTTTGGTGGTTATCTCAACCAAGTTCTCAGATATCTTTCTTACATCTGGCAATTAATTATTATTAATATTGTGAGAAGATAGATATTGGAGACTGTTAACAATCATTTTAGAAACGTACAAAACAATGAACATTTAAAAAGCTTAAAGTAAGTAGCGAAGTAACGAAAAATTTTAGTATACAATCCGATCTTACCTGCACGAGTGGCCCTCGCCGATCAACTAAAATAGCTCTGCTTACTCTAGACTCACAATGCAAAGTTGATGTCATAGTTAGTAAGGAGGCCGGGCACATAAACTCTTGAATGAAAATTCACAATATAGGTTTATATAATAAAGCTTACAACATAATAAGTAGTTCTCCCTTTTCATGTTCCTCCAGGAAGAGTATACATTGTGACCCTACTTAGTCAGAAAAAATAAACGTATTTACACTCACAGCCCCACACTAAGTTCAAAGACATGTATGTATGTTGGGTGCCGGTAAATGTTTAAATTACACACACAATTAAGAAGTAAAAATTTCCCTTGGGAAGGAAAATTGTACTCCTGCTGAGAAACAAATCCAAAAAATCCAAATCCAGCGTTGTAGAAAGCATAGACTTGCCCACACAGCGCCAGCTGGATCGTCAAAAAAAAATAGATAATGATGATGAAACCAAGCAACGTCAATAAAATGTTCTGCTATGTAGAATTTCATCGCAAGTGCTATTTTCTTGTTCGTACACTGAAAGCAAAAGTCTTACAGTTCCTTGAATTTTGCGCGTTGTAGGTAATATCAAACTCTCATAAAGGAAGAAATTTACGCAACGAAGTCAACTTTTAGCATTAAGTAACTTTATGCGTTCTAGTTTCGGAAAACATTTATACTTTTATGCTTCCAGACTGTTCTGTTACCCAACTTAACTTGAACATTTTAGCCCTGTGATAATATGAATAGAGCAAAAAAGGTATTCTGTATTCTGTACTGATCCTCATCGAAAATAACCTAAACAAATAATAAATGTAATATATAAAAATGTATGTTTGTTTATAAGTATTATTTTGATGTGTAATGGAATGATTTTAAAGCATACAATCTCAGTTGTGATTAAACTTTGTTGAGTTTTCTGCGCAAGCCAGCAAAGGTTGTGGCCCAAAAAAAATCAAATCTATTTTTTTTATGTTTTGGACAGGATTACGTCTGTCTGCTTAAAGTACTAATCAAACATAAACATGAAAGAAGTAATAATTTAGTAATTCAGTTTATATTATAACACTACAGTACTAGAGAAAAATATAAACGTGAAAGCGGGAAAACTTTGTAGCGTAGTTATTAAAATGGTAAATATCTAGATCCTAGATCTAGACCTAGATCCTAGAAAAAGACATAGGCTACTTTTTATTCCGATTAACGTACGCAAAGGCTCGGGACGCAGAAAAATATGATATATCCAAAAGCACTTACTCACTAACTACAAACAGATTATAAAACCAAAAAAAATCTTCACGTGGCATTACAACGAACGCCGTCTAGTAGAGAACAAAAGATTAAAGGGTATTTAGTTCTGAGTCTCATCAAATATAACCTGAACAAATATACCTATAAGATTATTAGTTACCTTATTTACACATTGAAAATTGTTATGGTAACGTTTTGTATATTTAAATGAGCCATGTAATTAATCGTTTTCAAATATTTCCGCTCTCTAAATACTTCGTAGAGCAAGACAATATTGTCTCTCCCAATTTCGTGTGACTTTCAGCAAATTAACATACTAACTATTAGACCGTGGGCCGGTTGTCGTCAACCCTACCTCATCGAGTACCAAGATGAGACCTATATGGGGGTGTCGTGTGTAAAAAGTTATGCTAAAAAAATCAGGGTTGCCTGTTCCTAGCCTGGAGCATTTTGTGCAGGGGACCAAAAACTGATCCATTTTTTTGATGAAATTTACCTCATCGAGTACCAAGATGAGACCTATCTGGGGGTGTCGTGTGTAAAAAGTTATGCTAAAAAAATCAGGGTTGCCTGATCCTAGCCTGGAGCATTTTTGGCAGGGGACAAAAAACTGATCCATTTTTTTGGTGAAATTTACCTCATCGAGTACCAAGATGTGACATATGCCAATCGATAGCCCCGTTCTTCCTTCTATTAAAAAAATTGGGTTGCCGGCCCTAAACCTGGAGCATTTGTTTTTCGGCCTACTTTAGTGTTCAGGCATCAGAAGTAAGTTTCATGAAAATAGCATCGAAATGATATATTTTAGTTATTTAAACAACAAAATATTGTAGAAAATGATGATGCGCATCATACAATTGACTATTTAGTACTGTCAGAAAGAAAGTGACCTCACAGTGAGCCAAAACCGTGGTGGCGGAGAATACAAAACTTTGTTTTACAATTACAACGAGTTTTGATTGAGCAACAAGATACCATATATGGCGATCGATAGTTCTATTCATCCTTTTACTAAAAAAATGGGGTTGCCTGGTCTGATTTCGAAGCACTTGTTTTTTGGCCTAGTTTAATATTAGGGCGTCAAAAGTAAAGTATTTATCAAAATCACTTCTAAATTACATATTTAAGTAGTGTAAACGACAAAATATTGTAGAAAGCAATAATGAGCAACGTAATTTTGACTTTCAAGTCCAATCAGAAAAGAAGTCAACACGTAGTAAGATAAAACATAAATCACACAGTAAACAAATCATGTCATGTAATTACAACGTCTGTTCATTGAAATGAGATAAATAATGTGTGGCAATTAATAGCTCTACTCATCCTTTTATTAAAAAAATTGGGTTGCCAGGCCTTACATTAGAGTATCAGTTTTTCTGCCAAGTTTAATTTTCAGGCAAAAAATTACCTCATCGAGTACCAAGATAAAACATATGCCAATCGATAGCGCTGGTCTTCTTTATATTAAAAAAAAATGGTTGCCGGCTCTAAGCTTGAGCGTTTGTTTTTCTGCCTGCTTTAAAGATCAGGAATCAGAAGTAGGCTATATGAAAATGCCTTGTTTAGTTGTTTCAACGACAAAATACCGTACAAAGTAATAACATGAAACATACATTTGACTATTTAATACAGTCAGCACAAAAGTGAACACGCAGAGAGCAAAAACAGTGATCCACAAAATTGGTATTGTGCATATATTACGAGTTTTGATTGTGTACTAAAACACAATGTATAGCAGTCGAAAGTTCTATTCATCCTTGTATTAAAAAACTTGGGTTGCCTGGCCTAAATGTAAAGCATTTGTTTTTCGGCCTATTAAAATATTCGGGTATAATCAGTAGTTTTTATGAACAACATGATATCTTTTGATGATTCAAACGACAAAACACTAACGAAAGCGATAAAAAGCATCATACATTTGACTATTTAGTACTGTCAGAAAAAAAGTGAACACATAGTGAGTAAAACAGTAATCACGCCATATACAAAACTATACTATGCACGTGTTACGAATTTTGATTGTGTACTAAAACACAATGTATAGCAGTCGATAGTTCTATTCATCCTTGTATTAAAAAACTTGGGTTGCCTGGCCTAAATGTAAAGCATTTGTTATTCGGCCTATTAAAATATTCAGGTATAATCAGTAGTTTTAATGAACAACATGATATCTTTTGATGATTCAAACGACAAAACACTAACGAAAGCGATAAAAAGCATCATACATTTGACTATTTAGTACTGTCAGAAAAAAAGTGAACACATAGTGAGTAAAACAGTAATCACGCCATATACAAAACTATACTATGCACGTGTTACGAATTTTGATTGTGTACTAAAACACAATGTAAAGCAGTCGATAGTTCTATTCATCCTTGTATTAAAAAACTTGGGTTGCCTGGCCTAAATGTAAAGCATTTGTTTTTCGGCCTATTAAAATATTCAGGTATAATCAGTAGTTTTTATGAACAACATGATATCTTTTGATGATTCAAACGACAAAACACTAACGAAAGCGATAAAAAGCATCATACATTTGACTATTTAGTACTGTCACAAAAAAAGTGAACACAAAATGAGCAAAACAGTGATAACGCCATATACAAAACTATACCATGCACGTGTTGATTTTTATCGCTTTCGTTAGTGTTTTGTCGTTTGAATCATCAAAAGATATCATGTCGTTCATAAAAACTACTCCTTATACCTGAATTTTTTAATTGGCCGAAAAACAAATGCTTTACATTTAGGCCAGGCAACCCAAGTTTTTTAATACAAGGATGAATAGAACTATCGACTGCTTTACATTGTGTTTTAGTACACAATCAAAATTCGTAACACGTGCATAGTTTAGTTTTGTATATGGCGTGATTACTGTTTTACTCACTATGTGTTCACTTTTTTTCTGACAGTACTGAATAGTCAAATGTATGATGCTTTTTATCGCTTTCGTTAGTGTTTTGTCGTTTGAATCATCAAAAGATATCATGTTGTTCATTAAAACTACTGATTATACCTGAATATTTTAATAGGCCGAAAAACAAATGCTTTACATTTAGGCCAGGCAACCCAAGTTTTTTAATACAAGGATGAATAGAACTTTCGACTGCTATACATTGTGTTTTAGTACACAATCAAAACTCGTAATATATGCACAATACCAATTTTGTGGATCACTGTTTTTGCTCTCTGCGTGTTCACTTTTGTGCTGACTGTATTAAATAGTCAAATGTATGTTTCATGTTATTACTTTGTACGGTATTTTGTCGTTGAAACAACTAAACAAGGCATTTTCATATAGCCTACTTCTGATTCCTGATCTTTAAAGCAGGCAGAAAAACAAACGCTCAAGCTTAGAGCCGGCAACCATTTTTTTTTAATATAAAGAAGACCAGCGCTATCGATTGGCATATGTTTTATCTTGGTACTCGATGAGGTAATTTTTTGCCTGAAAATTAAACTTGGCAGAAAAACTGATACTCTAATGTAAGGCCTGGCAACCCAATTTTTTTAATAAAAGAATGAGTAGAGCTATTAATTGCCACACATTATTTATCTCATTTCAATGAACAGACGTTGTAATTGCATGACATGATTTGTTTACTGTGTGATTTATGTTTTATCTTACTACGTGTTGACTTCTTTTCTGATTGGACTTGAAAGTCAAAATTACGTTGCTCATTATTGCTTTCTACAATATTTTGTCGTTTACACTACTTAAATATGTAATTTAGAAGTGATTTTGATAAATACTTTACTTTTGACGCCCTAATATTAAACTAGGCCAAAAAACAAGTGCTTCGAAATCAGACCAGGCAACCCAATTTTTTTAGTAAAAGGATGAATAGAACTATCGATCGCCATATATGGTATCTTGTTGCTCAATCAAAACTCGTTGTAATTGTAAAACAAAGTTTTGTATTCTCCGCCACCACGGTTTTGGCTCACTGTGAGGTCACTTTCTTTCTGACAGTACTAAATAGTCAATTGTATGATGCGCATCATCATTTTCTACAATATTTTGTTGTTTAAATAACTAAAATATATCATTTCGATGCTATTTTCATGAAACTTACTTCTGATGCCTGAACACTAAAGTAGGCCGAAAAACAAATGCTCCAGGTTTAGGGCCGGCAACCCAATTTTTTTAATAGAAGGAAGAACGGGGCTATCGATTGGCATATGTCACATCTTGGTACTCGATGAGGTAAATTTCACCAAAAAAATGGATCAGTTTTTTGTCCCCTGCCAAAAATGCTCCAGGCTAGGATCAGGCAACCCTGATTTTTTTAGCATAACTTTTTACACACGACACCCCCAGATAGGTCTCATCTTGGTACTCGATGAGGTAAATTTCATCAAAAAAATGGATCAGTTTTTGGTCCCCTGCACAAAATGCTCCAGGCTAGGAACAGGCAACCCTGATTTTTTTAGCATAACTTTTTACACACGACACCCCCATATAGGTCTCATCTTGGTACTCGATGAGGTAGGGTTGACGACAACCGGCCCACGGTCTATATAGTATGGTGATCATCATCATCTGGTATGTTACAATTGATAACCCCTAGATGGCGACTACATTCATTTGAGATAAGAATATGGAGTTATTCGCTTGTATGGTTTAAACGATAAATGCCTCTGACAGATGGACGGACGAACTGAACCAATCAAGTCAATTAAATATTTAATATGTATATATTAACAGATTGCTTAAATAGCATGCGTTTCAACTTGGCCTAGTGAGATGAGAATGGGTTCAGCGTACCTATTTTTAGACATCTCACTACCTTTTAATAGAAGTTTTTGAATAACTAAGGCACAATATTTTTTTATGTCTATTTACTTTTATGCTCAAACTCGTTTTGCTCGATCAATAAGAAGGTAGAAAGGGTTGAGCCCTTAAAGACTTTAGAGCTGACAAATAAGCTGTTTGTTTGATTATAATTGTATCGGCCGTCTGTATATAAGCCACATTAGCACAGCATTGGGTCGTATCGAAGAACACACTCTACAGAATAACTTAGCAGCGGGTATCGGATTCAATTCCTGGTCTCAAGTTTTCCCCCTCAGGTAAACTTATGTTTCTGGTTCGGGGAATGATTGTGTGTGTGTGTGAATGTTTCCGGTACTCAAAATACTAGTCATCGAATTCTGTGTGGGGCTGTGAGTATGAAAGCGTTTGTTTATTTGGCTCTTGTTACTCATAACTGAGCACGTTTAACTGGAACCAGTCCTTTCGTTCAATTCACGTTAGGAATACAATTTTCTCTCAAGGGGTTTGTTTATGGCTCTGGTTGTAAGTGTGTGTATGATGTATCCGTTTCCTACATCCAATAAATTGTTTAAAATACCCGAAATATTGTTGTATGTGTAACTGCTACGTGGAAAAAAGTCAGCACTGGATTATTCCAGCAAATAATAAGCCCAAATTATAGTATTTACCAAGTACAGTGTAACTGCGTACAGTTATTCAGAAACCTTACGATGCAACATATTAAGAAATTATCATTCAGTCACATTTCTACCGACTTCACAAAAAAGAAGAGGTACTCAAGTCGACTGTATTTTTTTTTCTGTGTGTTACTTCATATCTTCGATTCACGTAAACCGATTCTGAATTTTTTTTTGTTTGAAAGATGTTGCTTTCCAATTGGTCCCATTTAAATTTGATCAAGATCTGATCGGTAGTTTTTGAGTTACCGTCAATAATACCTGTTTAATACATTGAAATTGATCATGGTTCCGAAGATAAAGCGGTAAAGTCGGTTTTTTAAAGCTTTGCATGCGTTTAATTATTACCCAACGCGAGGGCTATAGCTTTGACTCGAGAGGTATTAATATAACGAATTTATGTAGTTTTTTTTTTCAAAGTACGTTCTACTAACTTTGTATCCACTTCACAACAAATAATAGGTACCTGGGTATAATATCCTTCTTCATTGTGCATCGTATCTTCCTACATCAATAACCATCTCTGAAGAATTTTAACAAGTGTCTAATGGAGTTGGCAAAGAATTCAATGAGCCAACGTAATTATGTCGAGTAAGTTGCCGCATTCATTACCCGTGTTGCCTTTAATATTCATCAAGCGGTCGACTGGCGTGGTAGGGTAGATTTCGTTTAGTTACCAGGGAACATTTTATAATTAAAAATTTTTTTTATGAGAACATGGTTGCCTTTGACCACTATCTTATGTGATGTTAGTGAAGAGCTGGTCAAAGATGTTACACGTTTACCTATCGAGTTACCGCGGGTCATTATATAAAATAAATAAAATATAATGCATTAAAAAATCCTCTCTTTGAGCTCAGTATCTTGATACCGCTTACTATGTATGTCGTGCCATATTTTATACTAGCCGTGCCCCGCGGCTTCGCCCGCTATTATCAAGTTAAAAAGTAGCCTATGTGTTAATCCTAGGTAAGCTATGTAAATTCCAAATATCATACCAATCTGTTCAGCCGTTAAAGCGTGAAGAGGGAACAAACACACAAACTTTCCGATGTATAATATTAGTATGTTATGATTTTTACAGATGCTCAGTTATTATAAAAGATAGACATTGTAATACCATAGAACATTGTGTTTTTTTCTGTTTATATTACAATATGAGTTCTGCCACATATCATTAAGCATGTGCTTCCTAATCTATAGGTGTAAAAAAATATAGCAATGCCTATGTCTTAATTCAGGTTATTAACCAATATTATTGAAATATATTTTTGTCTTATAAATTAGGTAAACCATGAATTATTATCTATATTTTTAGTCATTACAGATATACATAGTGTCAAGTGTGATGCAATAAAAGCTGTTGCCTACATTAACTGGGATAAACTAGACCAATCAAGAACCTACTTTCATAGAAAATTTAACTTAATTCCATCCTGAGGTTGATAGAAAGATAGCTCGTTTCAAACAGAGCCTCAAAATCAAGCACACATTATCAAATCATAGTCATAGTCGTCATAATATCATAATTACTACTTATCTTTAAATAGTCTCTAATATGTTGAAGGAAAGCTACCTTCCGATCGCTCAGGCAATCGTAGCTTTTTTACTTTACGACGCCAAATCCTTGAGAGAACACAAATTACATGGAAATTAGAGTAAGTTCATTTCGGAAGAGCCGCAACAAAAGCTCGCTTGTTCGCGAACTTGCAAACTTCATTTGTTTTCGACAAATTTGAGTCGCGCGGCTTGAATGAGCGTACTGTGTAAAGGGAAATTTATTTTAATGATTAGTTTAGTCATGTTACGCATAGCGTGTTTACCATCCTCGACAACATTATCACTTACCATCAGGTCAGATAGTTTTGAAACACTAGCTTATATATAAGAAATCAAGTGTCGTAGCAAAACCTCAAAAATGGCTCGACCGATTTGATTTATTTTTGATTTGTTTGTCTCTGGTGGTGTTAAGGAAAACAATGTTTAGAAAATCCAAAGAAGTTAAAATGTACACCGTTATTTTATTATGAGAATTGTCATCTTGAATTACTTTGGATAACACAAACGATGGCGTGGTACAAAAGTCAGATATAAAAATATGCATCGCTAGAAAATTTTAAATTTTAAGTATTTCAGAGTCAACAAATGCGGGTTTTTTTATTCCAAGTAAAGATGCGGAATGTATTTTGTATTTAATTTGAGCAACACTGGTCGTGACTTTTTTGCTACGCTGTATTTATTATAATAGAAACTGTTTTTTTTAATCTAATTTCGATAAGGAAGGAATCATTATCATCGACATTCTTTTGGTGAAATCTACTAAAATAAAATGTATATAAATTTCTGATATTTAAATCACGATTTTAATAAAACTAAGATTATTCAATATTGTTTCAGATGCTGAATCGGACGTTGCAACAGCTTAACCTAGAAATAACTTAGCTTCAGCAGCTCAATAACTTAAGCTCGAACATAAAAATAGTACAAAACTATCGAACTTAATATAGCCCATCGCACTTATTTTTACAAGGCAAACCAAATCGCTATTTTCTACAATTTATTGAGGGGATATTAGACTAGTTTTATCGGGGAAAACAATGGTAAAGGGTGTCGTAAAGCATCGATATCTCGTTGGTTGTGATTTCGAGAAGGTTGTGTGAGGGTAGGGTAGGTAGGGGTAATGTGTGAAGATAAGGAGGAGACTAGGAGCGATGCGGCGGCGGTGCCAAGTCCACGACGGCTTTGCTGGCCGCGCCGCCCTCCCGCACCTCTTCCTGATACTAGAGGGCTCTGCTGTGCTAAACTCCTAAGAAAAAATGGGAGACCCAAGAAGGTAAGTACCTTTAGTCTGACACTAACATTATCTTATTTCACGAGTAATAAATTATGACACATGAGCTCGTTCTTTCGCGGTGAAATTCTGCTATGTTTTATTTATGAACTGGCGTGCTTATGTTTATTTTTATTCTGGTGATGTGTTGACTTGGGCTTGTTGTCTTATATTAACAATTGTGAATTGGAAGGGTTTCTAAAGGTTATTTGGTTTTATTAGTTACAACTATATCTCAATAAATACTCTACGATAAATTAAAATGTTTGTAGGTATTGACAAACCATGATAAAAATAATAAGTGTGATTGTGATTCAGGTTTTTGTCAAAAAGATAATAGAGTATTGTTGCGAGAGATTCTTTATTTTTAATTAAATAGTATTTTTTATAGTAAACGGGCACGGACACTAAGGCTGTGGTGAGCAAATTTTAATGAAAAAAAATCTCGCTCCCTGTTCCGAGAGTTAGACTATTCCTATAATACTTCAGAGGGATTAAGTTATCTTAACACAAAATTGATGAATAAACTACAAGTACTCACAAACTTATAGGATTGCCTTGAATAACCGCCAACTTAGTTAAGACGATAGGACCACAATTCCGTGTCTAGTATAATAGTTACGAAACTTGTAAGGGTATTTGAATCTTGTTATTTAAATGAAACTTCGACCCGGTGGAAAGGTATTGCCCATATTTCAAGGTAGAGTGCTTTTAAGCCCAATATAATCGAAGTTTCGCCAAACTTTTAGACACGGTAGTTGACTTGCCTCACGCTTACGAAATACCTTCGTTTTAAGGTCCTGTCATACCTTCGTCGTAGGTCGTAACTTGAACTTCATATTTGACTAGCGGAGCTAGGAGCGACGTGTTCCTATCTCAATTAAATTAAGATCTACATCCTGTATGTTCACTAAAAAAGATCCTCACTGTTGTTATACTTTATCGCTTTGAATAAAGCCTTTAGTATCTTCCTCGAAGCTTCTTTTCGGTCATAAATTCTGAAGCGGTAGGAGTCATTAACCTTCGCAAAAACCACTTTCGGGCATGTGAATGGAGGTATTATGACTTCTTGGGGCCATATATTTGAGGATATTTCTGCTAGATGATGAGCTACAAGTCGTTTTATTAAAGTTTTTACTTTAGATGGAATGGAATTGGGGTATGGGAGCTTGTTTGGAATATTACATTTTTACAATGTTTGTCATATTAAATTATATATAATAAAGTTGTGCCGCTTTGGTGACACCAAACAAGTATATTCGAGATGTGGTCAAGCAGGTGGATGGTCCTAAAAATTCATGCCGAATATTATTCACTAGTAAGTGAAGAGTCCATTCTTCGCTCTTAGTCTTCCTTCAGTACACGTTGTACCGAGCCTACTTACAGAGAAAAAGTAAAAGAACAAAAAGACATTCATAAGGAGATGTCGTTATAGTTTCGAAGCCGTAATTGCCGTCGTCGTGAACCCACTTTATAATCGGAGGTCGTGGATTCGAAACCCCACGACAAATGGTTTCGCTTCCGGTGAAGGTAACATCGTTATGAAATTCATGGTCGTAGGGCATTTTGTAACGTTTAAACTATGACGCCGTAGTGGTCCATCGTTAACATATCAGAGATAAAAACAACTATGCGAAGTTATAACATTGTGTAAGGAATCATAACCAGTAAGGCAAATACTCATAAGTCGGTGTAAGGAAGTTGGAATCAAATTAGTTTTGCTGACGTTCCGCCCGAGTTTGATTAACCCCTCAAGGGAGGAGTGATGTGCGAAGAAACTTTTATGGTGGAGCAAATTAATTGGTTCCGCAGACAGCAGAGAGTATAAAAATGATTTCTCCTGCAAAGATTTTGATAATATTCTCATTACTGGTAATTCAAAGCTATTTTTTTCTCAATAATGCGAGCGGACAGGTCCTTTTGACGAGCTTCCGCACACATGTGTTCAAGAGAGAACGAGTATGTTTGTAAGGTAGAAAAGTAAA
The DNA here is from genome assembly GCA_948107665.1 of Lomographa bimaculata. NCBI lineage: Eukaryota > Metazoa > Arthropoda > Insecta > Lepidoptera > Geometridae > Lomographa > Lomographa bimaculata. The sequence goes on from OX403600.1 coordinate 10,261,591, forward strand.
ACAAATATATACATTTCTTGCTAGTGTTCTTGTTCAATATGTTAAGTATCTTACTTTATGGGTACCAAGTGGCATTAGACAAAACATTTCTTTTTCGTCTTTATCGTTACCTACTATAATTTAAATTTGTACAACTATAACTCTTCAACATTGGTAAGTTGATATTTAGTCGAAGAAACTAGTGCACCAAGGATCCTTTTACGATCTTCGCTGGTCTACCAAAATGTTGAGTATTTATGAGTCATACCTGTGGCTGAAATCGCTATCAAGCTAGTTTCGCAACTTTTGCAATAAAAACGTGGTTACGTAATGACAAAACTGCCATTTTTTTTTAATTTCATTATGAAAATGATTAACAACATAGTTCAGTAATAGAGCCTTGTTACCTATTTAAATTTTAATTGTAAGAAACTGAACCTAGCAGCACAGGGTTGCTAATGTTGATATGTGTAGAATTTATAGTTGTCACTATAAATTGTGGTTACATCTTGAACAAATTCTTTAGCGTCCTAATATTCGTGTAACCTCTAAAAAAATTTTATGATATAAATATGTGTTATATTAGTTTAATTTAGTCTTATTCGTATTTCTATATGTGTAAAGATGTTAACTAGAAGAAAGAAAATAATAAGTACAGAATAACTAAAACATATTTAAATAATTAGAGAAAGGATTCTATTATTTATTAATATTTCTTATGCTCGACAGACAAGCTAAGTACTTTTTAGGATACTTGTTTCATAATTCTTTCTTCACAAATTAATTCAATACCCTCTTCTATTTTTACACCAAAACAGATCGAAGAGATGTTTTTATTTGAATCAAACAACATCTGAGAGTGGTTGCAGTCACTATTTTGCAATTCTAAGTTTGGCAAAGAGGTTTCAATCTGACTAATGTGTCTACATGTACACCTACATACGTTACTTAGATATATAGCTATCTATCGGTGGAGACACAGACAGCCACATCCATATTTTAGTATTGAGAATAGGGTAGACAGCTCTTTGTTCTAAATTTAAAGTAGTTTCAATAAGTTATAAAAATACTTTCAAAAGTTTAGTTTAGACCCATGCCAAGGCGTTATGTCCACAATTCTAAAAACATATTACATTAAACCCATTTAGGTACATATTATTAATAGTTAACCTATGTTAATATACCGATATTTACACCAATATTGCGTTATCGGTATAAGGATAGTACAACTCTTTAAAAGATCTCTAAATATTCAACTAACAATTTGTTGTTTACGACGATACACTTTATTTCAAGAATACGAACATTGCAGTTGTTTATGAGAATAAAATAAAAGCTTATATTGAGACTTAGTTACATATATTTATAAATGTAATTTAAAGATCTATCATTTGTATAAATTGACTGCGGATTTTTTTTATATATAATACTTGTAAAAAAAAAATATAAAAAATCATAAATTATATACGATAGCTATCAGTACTCTACAATTTGAATATTAATTATATTTATTCTGACTAAAGTGAAAGGTTAGTGAAATTTATAAGTAATATAATTTGCTTGCAAATTAATGATTTCAAGCAGGAAAAAAATCTTCATTAACTTCATTGTAAGTAGCAACGGTAGCACGTAAACTGTCACCCTAATTTTCCGTTAGCGCTAATGAATTTACGTTCAGTTAATTAAGCTTTGCATAATAATTACAAAAAAATCCTGATTTGCTTCCTTAAAGCGCTGAATTTTCTTATTTTAATTAAAAGTGTTTGAAAAGCTTTGTTGACATAAAAATTATGCTAACGAAATAATTACATTGAAACTTAGCAAATGATAAACATCAAAGAAATATGACGGTAACTTTTATAATTTTACTAGCTGTGCCACGCGGTTTTGCCCTCGTAAGCCCCGCGGGATTTCCGGGATAAAAGCCTATGTGTCAATCCAAGGTGTCAGCTACCTCCACACCAAATTGGTCCAGCCGTTTCAGCGTGTTTTTTTTTACTATTATACGATATCGTGTTCCCTCTTTTTATTACAATCTAGCCAAGATTAGGCTAATAAGTAATTTAAATTTAACTTATTCTGCTAGATTTAAAATATCCAAGAATGTGTCCATTAACACTTTTCTTATTGTCTCTATTAAGGCGAAGACACAAGTGTCTTCGCCTTAATAGAGACAAAGTACTTAATAGAGATAAGTGCTGCTCAAAAAGAACACATGAACCAAGGTTCATGTGTTCTTTTTAAGCAGCACTTATAAACACTACATTACACTAATACATTAACAACGTGAAAATGTAAGAAACGTACAAACACACTCACAAACTTACGCATTTATAATATTACTGTGATACGGTTTTGATGAAAAATGTTTTGTGATTTTTGCAACGAATCACAATCAATGACGCTCGGTTCTTTCCTCCCAGATGACGTAGATTTTCCTCCATCAAACGTCAAGTGAAAGTTTCATTACTCGAGCTTTCCTACGAAGATTTAAATATCAATAGAGAAGGGGCTCGAAGTCGATATTAAGTAGTTTTACATTAACATAATCACGCGATTATCCTCTCCTTTCTGGGGCACGAAAATAGACTTAGCTTTTGTAGGAAACTTCGTTTTTCCAGCAAAAAAACGACTTAAGATTAAAACCCCATTTATTTTCCATTTGCTTTGAAGTTTTCACACTACAGTCTCATTAGGGAATTCTCAACATAAAGTTGTTATCGTCGCTTGTTAAGTACTAGTCTGAAAGCTAAGTTTTACTCGACTTTTCTTTATTCTAGAGCAGCAAGACTCTTTCAATTTAAGAGACAACACTTAAGTGCTCAGTCACAATTGTCTGTTTGATTCCTATTCGTTGTTAAATCAATCTAAGTGTATGTACCGTATGATGTGATAAATATCTAGTTTTATATTTGCATTTACGATAAAAATCATTACGTAGATTGAGTAGATTGTGTGTGTGATATGTAAATGCTTCCGGCGCCCACAACACAAGTTTCTGAACTTAGTGTGGAGCTGTGACTGTGAGTGCGTTTGTAGTGTACTGTATGTATCTGATGCGATCAAAAAATCTTTTTATCAGTAAAAATATTATTACAAGTTTTCTGGTTCTGAGTGTTTTTGTATGTGGGATGTGAATGATTCCGGCACCCTTGACACAAGTCTTGAACTTAGTGTGGGGCTGTGAGTTAGAAAGCGTTTATTATTATTATTTTATATAATTCACTTTATACTAAAAAAAAACTAAGATAAATATTAGTAGCTATCGTAGGGCACCACTTATTCTAGCCCTGGCGTGTTTATCATCCTTGAACATATAATTTCTTATCTTCATAGATGGTAGTGAAACGCTAAATTAAAATTTAGCGTTTCACTACCATCAATGATAATTATCAAACATAAAATAATTAAACGCAAGCAAAGCTTAAAAAACCGACTTCACCGCTTTATCATAGGAACCTTGATCAGATTTAATGTATAAACACGGATTATTGACTATAACTCAAAAACTAGAGATCAGACCTTGATCAAATTTCAATGGGTCTACATAAAAGCACCAGATTTCAAATAAAAAAAAAACATCAAAATCGGCTCACAACAAAAGAAGTTATGAGGTAGGTAACTTTTGAAGTCGGGTAAACAAGAACATCGTCAAAGTACGCATTATTCGTCACAAAATAGACATTATTGACGATATTCCAAGAACTTGATCAAATCTGATCTTGATCAAATTTAAATGGGACCAATTAGAAAGCAACATCTATCAAACTAAAAAAAAAAATTGAAATCGGCTCACGTGGAGAGAAGTTATGAGGTAACACACATAAAAAGAATAAAAAAATACAGTCGACTTGAGTACCTCCTCCTTTTTTGGGAAGTCGGTAAAAAAATAGACAACTTCTTATAAATAATTACGAATGTAGAGGCCCAAAATAAATAAACACAAAAACATAGGGTAAAAACTCAGGCATAAATGCGTTAAGAATGTTACAGAAGTTATTAGACGGGCTCGTGATGGATGTATTAAAAGATTGATTGATGCAAGTACGAGGTGGGATGGAATGTCTAAAAATGTGTAATCCCATTTCCCTGGTGAATGAGGGCGGAAAATATTAAACATTCTGGCATATAGGTAACGTGGCTCTGCAAATTGTAATATGATGTTTTTGGCCCAAATTTGGCGCAGTGGGTAAGTCTTCGCTCTCTACGCAGCGGGTTCTGAGTTAAATTTCGAGCATGAACACAAAATGCTTTCCCAAAGAACACTTGTGCTTCTGGTGTAGGTGTGATTAAGTGTGTGATGTAAATGTTTCCGACACCCACGATATGTGACTTTGATCTTAGTGTGGGGCAGAAAAAAAAGGATCTACATACTCAAAGTTATATTAGCCCATAACAGCGTTGCCTTGATTCCAATGTCGATGCTGTGCACCATCTTGGTTAGCCCGTCTTCAAAGCGGAAGGGTCGCGGTTTCAAATCCTACGACGGGATTGAGCTTCCGTTGGAGGTACGAGTACCATCGTGATGACATTTTTGGTGGTAGAGGTTTTCTCAGGCCCGCATGGACTGTATGCGTATAATTCACCTGGAAAAATAAAAATAAAACAAGTTAACAATGTGTCCCTAATAAAATCACTATAAATGAAGGCAGATTCCTTAAGAGCCAATGATTATAAGGTGTTTACTATCACATCGATCACATAATCACTTACTATCATGTGAGATATTGGTCAGACGCTAGCCAATCAGAGATGAAAAACGTCGCTTAAACTATCATTGGAATGCGTGACCAACGCGTGTCCTCATAGCTCTAGGTTTAGCTAGGTTAGCATCTAGAAGTATAAGTGATGCTTTTTATATAACTAAGGTTTATACTTATAATTAAAATGCAAGCAAAGCTTAAAAAAATTACGGTTTTGGCTCGACCGATTTCCATACAACTTATATGGGACCACCTCTGAAGTATACTCAACCAAGCAAAAAAAAATCATCAAAATTGATTTATAATTGGCAGAGATATCGCTTAACATACATACAAAAACCTACAGTTTAATTGAGAACCTCTTTTTTTGAAATCGGTTGAAAATTATAAATTATGTAAGTAATTGTATACTGTTTAGTCGTCTTACAACAATATAGAAAAACAAAAATAAATATAAAAAATAGTATTTTTTATGCTCGATAGGCAAGCATTATACACTATCTCACCTGATGGAAAGTGATGATGCGGCCGAAGATGTAGATTGTCTTGTATGTCTGGTTGTAGTAGTAAATAGATAACAATCGTTTGTCGATGCTCTTATAAAGCAGTCTGAATGAGTAATATAACTCGTTAGACACAATCTCTCTTTGTTTCTTCGCCGATCTAGATTAACGACTCCTACTAAAGAACCTCTGTATCTAGGTCTAGACATTCGAGTTCGAAATACTATGCTATAAGTACCTATCAATACAAGTTTAAAATTAATAGCCTCGATATATTCTGAGCGACTGATGGTGACAATTTTAAGGGTAAATAATATCTTCCAAAACTTATTTTGGGACCTAGTTTACCTGTAAATTATTATTTTTGCTAGCCAGATTAACTATTTAAAATAAAAATTGGTTCTATTTATTTAGGTATTCAAATTAAAAACGAAGTTAAATTTAAATTTTGACTGATTTCAAAGCCGGTGTAGGAACTATTAACAAAAATTCAACTTTATCTAGATATTTTATAATTTTATCTAGAAAACTTTCACCAATCATGTTTATGGGTTCCATTTATTTAGATTTTTTTTTTGCTGTATATACAAACATTTAAAAAAGTGATGATGTGGGCTAAGATGTGACATGTTTGTCTAGAAGATACCTATTCACTCTTGACTCAAAGACTCCCAAATTGCCTCTGCGAACAATGACGCAGGTAATGATACTCCACTGTATGGAAGATGAACGTAGAAGCGAAACGTTTCGAGCGAACTGGAGGAACTATGTCTACCATAAATGGATAACGTTTGACAGTTTGCCTTGAGTTTGTTTAGATTATATCATGATGTCCAAATATGAAAGTTTCTATGTCTTTTGAGTCGCTAATCGTACACAACAAAGTAACAAAAAAGAGATTTTTTTTGATGTGTGCATAGCGTTTAAAAACACTTGAATTCTTAAGTATATTATTTAAGTTTACCTTTCTCAAATACTGTTAGTATAAAATAACAATCGCTGGAACACGATTGTGTTACTTTTATCTCGTTAGGATGCCACTACTTGATGTTCAAGTCGGCCAACTTGGACTAAAAATGCATCCGGACTTGGAGTTCAAACACAGAACTTATGCCTTGCTAACTACTTCCGAAGAGTTCTTTCTTCGACCCGATCAGTTTCCAAGCAGCTGTTCACTGAAATTTCCCAGCACCGGCTGACGATGTTGAAGGAAATCGATGAGATTTATTGCAGAACTGCCTTACTAGTTTAAAGTCTGGCTTTAACTAGTTGAGATAGTAGGGATGTGACTGTAAAGAATTTTAAAATTTTGCTAAAAATAGTGTTTTTTTACTGACTAAAGAATAAACACAAATTTCCTTATTTGCTTGAATATGGGTAGGTACAATTAGCTAGTGTAAGTGATAACAATAGTGTTTCATAATCTACCATTGTGTCATGCAAACATTATACAATAATGGTGATGAGAGATCTTAGATACCATCCATGTCAAATAGAAAATACATGAGCCAACTATGAAAGTTTGTTTTGGTTGGTTGGCATAGTTGGGTGGAGCCAAGGCTCCAACATTGACAGAACCGCTCAAGAGCGGAACAACTACCATCATTTAATACTATAATGGTGTAATTTTTTTTTATCATTTTAATTTCTATTTGTATCAAAATTTGTCTTTTATTTCTCCTGATAACTCACTTTTTTACAAAACTGTATGCTCAGCCTTCTCGTAACTTCGATCGACCAAAATTTGCGCAAAAACTACCGAAATTTGTTCCACTACATTAATAAAATAGTTATAAATCATTTGAACTTGAAAATCTGTTCATCAAACCAAGCTTAATAAGGTAATGAAGTGGCTTCCGATTTAGTCATCTACGAATACCGAAAACTTTTATACAGTTGCAAAACTTCATCTAGAAAAATGTTCTGACGTAGCACACACAAAAAATACAGTACAATTGAGAACCTCCTCTTTTTTTGAAGGCGGTTAAAAACGTAATATTATTATGTCGTAGCAACCTGAACATGATGTTATAGGGAACATTACAAGGCAATATGTGAACATTTCAGTTCACTATAACAAATGAATCCCAAAAAACACGGTTGACCTGTAGATCCACAAGAAAATTGTATTCTTCTATCTATATATATTCTGTCTGTAGAAAATTTACCTATATCCCAAATTACATGTTCAAAATGCATTACATTCTTCAAACGTCATAAAGTATTTTAAAAAGGTTTTAATTAGAATTTAAACTCGAAGAATGCTTTTAAACTTCTTCAATATCGGCGTGAAGCCGTCGCGTCGCGTCAGTGAGCCTTTTAAAAGCTGCAATAAAACCCGTTATCCAGTGCGCGAGACTATAAGACGTGCGGTTTAATATCAAGTGGCGGGGAATTCCCGCTTGACACGCAAACGCCTTGACACCTCGAAGGATCGGGTGCACTCGGAAGGGAGATAAAGTATGTTGAGCTCGCCGGTATGTTGCTAACTGAATAGATTTTCTTTGTATAATTTCATATGAACACGCTATTCAAGTTAACAACTTAATTTAATTTATAAGGCGGATACAAATGCACTGCAAGCAAACAACAGGACTTGATTCAGATTGTGGCATAGTAAAAGGATTAGTATTGATTTACTGTGGGCATTATTTTGAGTTTATTTATTTAACTCAATAGGCAAGCATTTGACCACAACCTCAACTGATGGAATGCAATGACGCAGCCAAAGATGTAGCATGCTTGCCTAGAACATACCTATTCACTCTTGACTTGAAGACGTTCGGGGAACAAAGATGAGGACAATGAGTTACATTGAGCCTAATTCTATTTTTTTTAGAGCAAAGCAGCGTGTTGTCTTCATAAACGTTTAAACGTTTAAAACGTTTGAACTGTCAAACGTCATTCATTTATGGTTGACATACCTCCAGTTCGCTCGAAGCGCTTTGCTTCTACGTTCATCTTCCGTACAGCGAAGGAGTGGAACTCATTGCCTGTATCTTTGTTCCCTGAACGGTATAATCTGGGTGTCTTCAAGTCTAGATTGAATAGGTACCTTCTAGGCAAGCATGTTCCATCTTAGGCCGCATCGTCACTTTTCATCAGGTGAGATAGCGGTCAAATGCTTGCCTATTCAAAATGTTGTATTCATGTTTTAATTTCTACAAATGCAGCGCCTCACAAAATTCGATTAGGTAAACTTTTTGTATCAGAAATGTTTGTAACAATATCTGGCTCAATATCTATCAGAATCTCCACTTCCGTATAACTTTCACTTTTCCTCCCGAGAGAGCCAACTACTGCAAGCCTCTTCGCACGAAATTGAAATCACTGGGACCTGTACGTGACTTTAAAACCCATCCAGTGTTCGAGGAAATCTCGAAATAATATTTACCTTGCCTCAGGTTTCCGATTGGCTGCCCTCTCCGCAGATAGCCTTCCTTTGAGGTGAAAATTGGTATTTATTCCCGGGTGTTTTGTTGCGGCACGAATAAATAGCTTTCAAAGCCATATTTTTGTATTTGTATTTGATTAAAAGAATTTTTGTATCGGAAAATTTATGTTTTTCGGAGCCCGCCGCTGTGAGTGTCAGTTTTGTTGGCAGACTATAGCCAACTATTGAAACTTTATAGAAGCTGGAAATAGACCGATATCAATGTTCGCAGTCTGTATTAATGTTTTTAAAGTAAATGTTGTGTATGTATCGATATTCATACACTTTGGTAGATCTTCAAAATTTAAACTGTACGGCAATTTATAAAAAATATATACATTTGACACCATGGAATTATCATGATAGTACTTGTTAGTTCTATCGTTCTTATTCTTTATCGAAATTAAGTGAAGGAACGTAAATTTTCTGTTTAGATGATCCATAAGACTAAAGTAATCGATGGGTCTTACCATGGTTATCTTATCTTTGGTCTTACCTAAATAGGAAAAGCGTAATTTCACATTCCATTAATGCATGCATTCCATACGAAGCATTATGATTCTACAGTAATTATTCATACCGTAAAGCAATTTAATTCCTTGCCCGAGTCTGTTTCCTGATAAGTACAATCTGGGAGTCCACATGTAGTGAGTGGAAAGATATCTTTTAGGAAAACGTGTTGCGACGATGCGGTCGATGACTACCGCATCGTCGCTAAACATCAGGCGAGATATTATCAGTTACACGAATATATATTATATATTCGTGCCACTATGTCCACACCTCACAATGTTCCTATATCTCAAATCCAATGAAACAATCGTATTGGATATTCGAGAATTCATTAAGCCGAAGAGATACCTACCCTCAATGTCACGAGAGCTCCATTATCCTCTCGGCCGACGTGGATGGCGCGGCAAACACTTACTGTCACCCTCATGCCTATTACATACCTATATTATACGACTTATGCGTGTGTTACTGAGCTTTTGTGCTATAGTTTCAAACAGTTAATAATCCCGATACTTACAGGCAAAGTAACCGAGTTTCACTTGGAAAGTTAATTAGTTATAATTGGAACGCAAGCAAAGGTTAAAAAACCGACTTCATTGCTTATATTTCCGTTTTGGCTTGACCGATTTCGATAAAATTATTTATATTAGATCACTTCTGAAGTATATTCTGCCAAACTAAAAAAAATCATCAAAATCGATTCATGATTGGTGGAGATATCGCGAAACATACATACAAAAAAAATCAGGCGAACTCAGATCCTCCTTTTTTGAAGTCGGTTGAACGTAAATAAAAAGCTATAAAAATGTTCGACTTGTTAAATATATTCGCGAAGAGGTTGATTATATACATATTACTTGTTTATGTATAGTCGTTTGTAAATTTGTATGATTTTCTAAGCAAAACAACAGTATTAACCCTTGACCACCTACCACCTATTTTTGTCACACAACCACCTACCATGCGTCTTTGGGACGCGTGAGAAAAAATAATATTTTGAAAAATTTAGGAACGTATGAGTTTGTTATTAATTAAAAACAGTTTAAGGACATTTTAAACTAAGTATTAGACAAAAACAAGGCACATAAAATCAACAATATTTCTTACAATTTCAATTACTTTGTAACATCTCTAATTTCAGCCTTACAGATTGACATATTTGGAAAATGAGATCCACAAAATAATAAAAAACAGTAGAAAGTTTTTACACTTTTTTTTTACTAATTTAATAATTGACAAAGACAAGAAAATTGAAATTTTATCCCTGGAATCAACATATAAACAAAATTGCAGACCCGTAACTCATAGCTTTTCCCGACAGTGAATGCAAAACTTGTTTGAGCATTCAAGGCATATGGGTTGTTTTGCATTCGAAATACATGTACTTATTGTGTCCTCCGTCTCTTTTTGGATTCACAAGTTGCACAGTTTTTTCGAACCGCCAACCTTTCTTCAGCTCTGCTGCCACTTGGAAGCGCTGATGGAGTGGTTTCCTCGTTACAGTGGAGGACGCGTCAAAGAGCGATTTTGATGTCACGTTGCACTTTCAAATTGTTTTCACGATGTGATTTTAGTTATTCTGAACTGCCCGTTGGCTTAGTTGGGTGGCGTACGCCTTCTAAGCAGGGAGTATCGGGTTCGATTCCCGACGGGAACACAAGTTTTCTCCCCATAGAAAATTTGTGTTTCTGGTTTTGGCTGTGCTTGTGTGTGTGATGTGAATGTTTCCGGCACCCACGGCACAAGTCATCGAACTTAGTGTGGAGCTGTGAGTGTGAAAGCGTTTATGTTTATGTTTTATACTCTAATACAGTTGACTTTTCACACTCTGAATATGACCCGCAGCTTTCTTCTTGAACATGTGCTCTAATATCAGACTCCACATCGCTACATTCGTCGTTTGGTATGTCTTCATCTTCTGACGGATCTCGTTCTAACCATTCCTCGATAGCGACGTCATTACAAGTCATTTTTAACTAAAACAATAAAAAATACACAATCACAAAAAAGTCACTTAACCACCTAACATGCATCTCTCAGACGCACGGTGAAAGATTTTTACTTGCCAGAGTCAAACGCGCGCTCTTCCGACCTCGACGAGTGGTTACGCGGCACTGAGGGACGCGGGGAAAAGGTACAAGAACGTACAAGTTCATACGAAACTCGCACGCCGAAATATTCACGATTTTAAAATCGTCAGGATCTGTGAGACGCATGGTAGGTGGTTAAGGGTTAATAAATTATATTTAATGTATTGTAGGTATTTATTATACTGATATATTACTAATATTTATAATACATTTCATATAATTAGATATAATAAGGCATACCTATAATTTGTATGTTGATTATTTTATGAATCCTACTAATATTATAAATCTGAAAGTTTGTGTGTAATCGTAAACTTCAACCTCAGGAAATATGATCACGTCTCCGAATACCGTGCCAAACTTAAATGGCTTCCTATTCGCGAGCGTAGGTATATAAGAATTCTCTGCTTCCTTTACTCGGTCCTCAATGATCCAAAGTCACCAAGCTACCTCAAACAAAAATTTAAATTTCTTTCTGAGACTCACGAACGGGAATTACGTTCCTCTCATAATTTAATTCTAGCCACCCCCAGTCACAACACTGCATTCATTGATAACTCATTTGCTGTTGTGGCTGTACGGTTGTGGAATCAGTTACCAGAACATTTAAGGAAGGCTCAAAGTAAATTGATCTTTAAAAGACTTATTCATCGACATTACATAAAGAATATTTATCCTGAACAAGTTCAAGAATAACAATTTCTATTTATTTGTATCTTATATAAGTATTCTGATTATGTGTTAGTTATACATACATATTTTTATTCATTATTAAAATTATTTTTTAAATTATAATTATTCATTTTTAAAATTATTTGATCTAGTTTATTTATTCTAAAATCTCATTTTTTTTATTTATTTTATGTACGCGTATCTTTTAGCTGCACGCCCAAACACTTTTTCTTACACGCCCAGGAAAGCTGCTAGATAATGCTTCATAGCATTAAGCTATTCCTTGTACACTGTTTTGTGCTAAACTATTAAATAAATAAATAAATAAAATATATCTTTTGGTATACAATAAAGTGTTTTGTATTGTATTGTAAGGCCACTAATTAGTTAATTAGTGGATACATGGTGGATACTTAGCGATTACTTAGGTATATATATATAGTAAATAATGGATTATAAACTAGTTTTATATCTTTCATGGTCGTGTTTGTATTGTAGCTTGAACATCATATTCTTTCATCAATTATATTTTGTGATTAACGATTGAATGAACATACGACCTTAGGTACTGGACAACGATATAGTCTATTATGTGCCGATAGTAGGCGATGTAAGGACGACACTTAGTGCCAAGATTAAGTCTGCGTTAGAAAGGTAATAAGGGTCTTTAAATACTGTGTATGGATTCAGATTTTGTGAGTTATATACCCAAACCATACATAAACTAGGGTACAAGTATTATTTGCCTTTTTTGTCGAGGTAGGTATTACTACGGGCAATTGCCTATATTTATTTGAATATAGTTTCCATTTGTGTTTATATACACATAGAAACTATATGTATATACACATAGATTTAATACAAAAGACCTAAGTTACCCATAAGCGCACAACAAGCTACTAAATCAAAGTTTTATTATTTTGAACTGCCCGTTGGATTGGTTAGATATGCGTATTCGCCTTCTAAGCAGTGGGTATTGGGTTCGATTCCCGGTGGAAACACAAGTTTTCTCCCCAAGGGAAATATGTGTTTCTGGTTCTGAAAGAGAGAATATAATATTAAAAATAAGTTATCAATTATTTTTTGCCCGGGGTGCATTAAGGTGGTGTAATGGGGATGAAAGTTAATATCGAAAGTTTTATAATTTTTGAAGTGATACTAGTATTTGAGTAGTTACTTTAATATAAAAATGATGTTATTATTATTTTTTGCCAGCGGTACATTAAGGTAGTGCAATGGGTAAATTGATATGGAAAGTTTTTTATTTATGAAGTATTTTTTTAAATCTATATTTTACAAAACATCTGATTCTATCTACGGGCCAGTTGCCTAAAACTAAACTTATACTAGTTAAAATTAATACAATTTATGAAGTTATAGTGATGTAAATTCGATATGGGTTGTAAAATGAAAGGTAATTTTATTAATCATTCATTACAGCAAATTAGAAATAACTACTCTAACGTGTAGTTAGCTCTATTAAAATCACACTAATATTATAAATCCGAAAGTTTGTGTGTAAATATTTCAGTGTGTAATTATATTTGTTTTATCTATACGCTGTAACGGCCTATTTGATTTGGCTGAAATTTCCAATGTACATAGCTTATACTCAGGATTATTACAAAGCCTAATTTTTACTTTATCCGCGGGACAAGGCAAGTCTATTTTAAATACTGTATTAAAAATATCCTTTTTTTTTTTGGTATATTAACTTCTGCTATAAATGGAACTTAATAAACTTAACGTCGAGGTTGTCGGTTGATCGAACTTTGTCATATGCCGAATAAAAGCAATGATCGAAAACGTCGCAAAAAGTTATTTTACGTTCATACTTTATTGAGCTTGGTATCGCAGTATTTATTAGATTTACTTTATTGTCTCTGGCAGACGTTAACGTCATGTTTTTGGCGCGGTTATGCAACTGACTTTACGATGTTTTCAGTTATGATGAGCTTTTTATACCATAGAACTGTTATACTACTATATTACAGTAATGGTTGTTATTGTGTGATTGTCTATGTTTGATTGTATAGGGCAGTACTGCCAAGATTTGGATGCCTGGAGGCATCCAATATATTTTAACAATTATTAATATTGTCTTATGAGCAGGAGTTAGTCCTGCGGAATCTATAACTTCACCTGAATAATAAATATTACTTTATGAATATCCTACAAAACAGCTAACTGACCATTATCGCCTTTTATTTGGCCAGTACTTGTATTAATAGACGGAAAATTACAAATTTACTGATAGAAAGTAAAATAACAATTTTATAAAGTCAGTAATATTTTAATAATGGTTTAATTTTCTATGCTGGATAAGCATGCCTTTGACATATATACCTTGATAAGTAACTTCAACAGCAAGCATATAACTCTTTTTAATTTTTCTTCAAAATGAAAATCATAATAAAACCTGTACACCTACTGTCATTAGAACTATTCCTTGAGGTAAAATGATCTAAGTTTGTAACACAGGAATAGATGTAGTTCTTTATGTAAAAGTTGAGTTTCTAAATGGGTTAGGAACCCACTTATCAAGAAACTCAAAATATATGCGCATATATTGTCGTTGTTTCATAAAATAACGACTTGGAACGTCTCAAGTCCCAAGCCATTAAGTTGAACGTTTTATCCACCTTATAAAATTAAAAAACCAATTTACCTCGGCTTTGCAAACTTTTCTTCTTTAAGTATTCTTTTATGAATGAACAAAGAGGAAAATAGTTTTATAAAATACGTGGAGTCATTTTGTTCATAATACAGGGTAAAGAAGCTTTGTTTCAGTTCCAGCTTGGATGGGTTTCATCGGGTTTTTTGCTCGAGGTTCATTCATCTTGAGAAGGGGTAATTAATAGGATTCAAAGCCGGTGGCCACGATTCAATCGGAATAATTGCTGATGGGACCGAGACTCGTAGCCTCCTCGGAGCCTTTCTAATCCGTTATGTATTGGGTCGCTTCGAGAATTTTCTCGTAACGTTGTGAAATATCTGCAGTATAATTGAGAAATTGTATCGGATTTATACCATACGTAGATTTTAATCCTAAAGTTTAATTGTTAAACTTCTATGTGTATCATTTTTAGTAAGTCACTTGGCACACCATATAAGGCTGTTTTATTTTTATTTGTCGTGTTTATCGTTATCTTCCTTGCGTTTACATTTTTTTTTGACATGGATATCAAAATATCTAATATCAGGTTCTAATCACATAATATCCTTGATCATAATAGTATCATATTACAAATCCATACCTGAAAACGACGGACGTCCCTCCGTATTTCTACCCGCCGCCGTAGTTTATTCCGCCTTTATTCAAAGCGTTATCGTACTCGTAGGTAACAAAATCAAGTTTACGACCACATCGGCATGCTAAAAGGAAACTCTTCCATTTCCTTGAATTTCTTGAAGTTGCCAATAAAAAGTTTCCGGCTTTGTCCCTCATCGATGTGTTTCACTCAATAATGTTGCCTCTCCTTTTGTGTTTGTTTGAAACTGTTTCGCAACTTCTTTATTGAATAAATGCGGGTATTGGGGTAAAAACCTATTCTTTTTTTCGCGGAACAAGAAAAGTGTGACAACGTGCGACCGATAAATTTAAAAATAAGACTTTCCAAATGATAATGTAAGTATCTTTTTTAGTACACTTTCTACTCTTTAACACTCTCAGCCCCCACACTAAGTTCGACGAGTTTTGTCGTGGGTGCCGAAAATATTCATATCACATAATCACACCCAAATCCAGAAACATAAATTTCCCTAGGAGAGATATGTTGTGTCCCACCGGGAATCGATCCCGATGCTACACCCAAATAAGCTAAAGTGTAGTTCAAGAATTGTATTGTAACCTCTAGTTGGTCACTCAAAAAAATAATCAAGATTGGATGAAAGAAAACGGAGATATTGGCGGGAAAGTGGTTTTTGGTTTCAAATATAAATGGGAATGAAATAGGAATGGGTCCAACTCGACATTTTCCAGCTAACAAATCAGCCAAAATACTTTGGTATTTTGATACTTGTAGCCCGAACTCTTTTTCACGCCTTTAGCCCATTTGCATGTGTGAAAGTGTTTTTCATTGTCCCACCCCTCTAGTGACGTAACGTGACAGACGCAGTCTTTTTGTAACCGCCAGGCACCAACCCTCCCTTAGTGCGTGCTCAGTGAACCACCCTGACTTGCGTGTTGCCCTTTTCAGGAAACTGTTTAGCGTAACTATTCGAGATTAAAAAGGATTGCGTAGAAAATGTATTACTTTTACATGGTTGAAACTATGTTAACATAATTTTTGAGTGCAATGTAGTAGTGAGATACAATATAATTAATCGAATGTATTTAATAATATTTATTTCGGGAAAATCCATTGTGGAAGCGCATTTTCTCGCGCTTACCTGGCTTGTTTCCGTGTACCGAAATACGGTCATAGTTCACCATCCGCAAATAGAAAGATTTGTCACCATAATAACTTAATATTATATTCCAGCAGCTATCCTTTAAAGTCATTTTAGTCCTAGAAGGTTAACCATTCTCGGTCATATAATCATTTACAATCAATATTCAAAAACTAATGTCAAATAATGTTCAAACGCTAACCTATCAGTGATATTTTTCCATGAGGAAAAAAGGGATATTTGTTAGTCTTTTACGGAACCCTAAAAACTAAATTATAGGTGTTTCTTTTCTGAGTGGTATTCTCACCGTTCGCACAACGTATCATATAAATAAGTAACCTTCAAATTTTTTTTTAAATCAAGCTTTTGCCAGTTATAAATAAAAAAGGACTAAAAAGTTATATGTATGACCAGAAACATTTTCAAGACGAATTGAAGCCCAAACTGTGTTGGGTTTATCTTGTTTAGTTCTGAAGTTCCTATGGCCATCTTCCATCTCCATTAACAGCTCCAAGGTAAAATATCATTGTATTGTCACCGAAGATACATATATACACCAAATTTGAGTCCAATCGGACATCGGGAGGTGGGTTAAATTTAGTTTGCTATATTACAAACCGACAAACAAACAGACAACGGGACAGGTGTAACTAAATAAAAGCTTGTACTTATTGGTTTTTGTAGACAATCTCGGCTAATTTTATTGTCAAGCTTGAATGCTGTCGCATTAAATACAATCGCCAAAGTCATTCGATTTTATACCGGTGCTTACCCTAAATGATGCAGCAATAGAAGTCACTTCCACCATCTTCCGAATAATGTGATCGGTCGCTTAATAAAAACTGAAGACATAGAATCGTCCATTTGTATTCAAAAGAGAGACGCGGAAGGGTTTCCATCGCGAGCTTGAACATCGAGTATTGTCCTCATTTTTAGGTAGATTCCAAATATCTGTTTATTCACATTACCAGTTTTTTTATAATAATATGTACTGTTTCAACAACAGCTGCAAGAAATTAGGACGTATTTAGAGATATTTTAATTAGACTATCTACTAAAATTGGCTATATAATCAGATCTGAGATATAATAGGATGAAACAAAGTTTTTGAGAAAACAAATAGGGCGAGGCCTGTGTCCAATTGGTAAAGACATTATACATATTTATCAATTATACCTTTACGAAGTAATTGAAAACGATTATAATATTATAGGCGTGTTTACAATCATCGATCACATCATCACTTCCCATCAAGTGAGATAGTGTTCAAATGCTAGCCTATAGAAATATATAGAAATAAAAAAATAAAATCGGCCTAGTGCGAGTCGGACTCGCGCACGAAGGGTTCCGTAACATTATCTATAAAAACGGCAAAAAAATCATGTCTGTTGTATGGGAGCCCCCTTAAATATTTGTTTTATTTTAAATTCACTATTTATCTTTAAAGTGAATATATATATAACTAAATATTCTGTGAATATTTCAAGCGTCTACCTGTAGCCGTTATCAATATCGAGCAAAAACGAGCAAAAAGATCACATGTGAAGTATGGGAGCCCCCTTAAATATTTATTTTATTCTATTTTTAATATTTGTTGTTATAGCGGCAACAGTAATACATCATCTGTGGAAATTTCAACTGTCTAACTATCACGGTTCATGAGCCTGGTGACAGACGGATAGACAGACGGACGGACAGCGGAGTCTTAGTAATAGGGTCCCGTTTTACCCGGATACGGAACCCTAAAAACGAGTATTACTAATAACTATATTACATATAACTATATTATACCATTACAATAACTTCTATACATAGTTCCCTTTACTTTTGTAAGTGGATGCTCAATTAAAATATGTCAATGACCCACAAGATCTTTAATAAAACACTGCTTCGAAGTTTTTAAACAAGTATCAAAGTCCTACGTCGCTGCCATCGAACCTTTTTTTTCAAAGCTTAATTTGTCGACTTATAATTCATCTCACGTGTAGACCGCTAATGAAAGACTTACTTAAGTAACCGCGCCTGGGACTGGAATTAACAAGTTCCAAATACAATTCAGTCCTTAGGCGAAGTTCATTTTGACGTCGGTAAAGTGGAAAACTTCCACCGCCTTCTTTTTTCTAAGAAATGTAAAGTTTTACTTATTTTATAACGAACCTTGAAGGGATGTGCCTTCCGCGGTGACTTCTCAAATAGGTAGCTAATTTCGTATTGCCCGAGGCTAGTCAAGTTGTAGTCGCTTTTTGGGACTTTCGCTTGGACAAAAGGGGTAGCATATTTAATATTTCCGACGTAGTCGTTAAACAAATAATAGTAATTTGTACGGCGAGGGCTGCTATGTAGAGCTTATCTGGAGGTAATTAAGAAAAAACCTCGGCGTTGGCGGTTTTTTTTCAGCGCGGGCGAGCGGCTGATTGCTAATTCCGCGACAAAGAACGCTATTACGCGACCGCGCGGAGATGCCACAAATGAAAATATTTCTGTAGTTGTTTCTGTATAATGCAGGTTTTTAGTTTACTGCCAGCTTTGTGTGGAACATTTTTGTATTATTATAGGTATGGAATTCTTTTAGTTTTTGCCTCTTTATTAGGCATTACTAGAGGTAAGGATCTAGTGATGTCTAATAAAGCAACTGCTGTAGCGACGAAGATTTGGGAATAATTCTCAGTCTCCCAATTATATATATATATATATATATATATTTCATTTTATTTCTTCATATGGTGTTCACTTTCTGTGAAATAGGAATTTGTTAAAAATGTAAAAAGCTACTTATTGTGCTAAGATTGAACATATCTATTATTAGGTACTGTTTTCGAAATACTGAAAAAGTATTCGAATAAATAGTCAAACATTGGCAATGTTTTAATTTTAATGAGTGTTACATATTTTTATAAGTTCATTTTTTGAAATGTTTATTGTGTCGTATTCAAACAAACAAACAAAAAAATGTGTGTGCATGTTTGTTACCACGTATCTCCTTAACTACTAAGCCGATTTCAATTTAATTTGGAATGTAGTTGGCTTATACTCTGAATTAAAACATATGCCACTTTAATCATTATCATCATCATCATCAGCGGGCAAAACCGCGGGGTTCAACTAGTTTAGAATAAGCTGGCAGATACTCCAAGAAGGTATTCTCGTGGAATGTATCACAAAAAAAAACACGGGGTTCATAAGTCTATGGTATCCATTGTCGTCTATACAATAATAGTGGTACAAAAACATTCTAGAATATTTCCACATATCAAGCAAACTTCGCTCTTTTGTTCATAATTATATTAGGTATAATAAATGTGTTTTGTCTTTCTTGCGGATATCGGGTGACGAGAGAGTCACTTTTCCTTTCAATACAATAGCAGCATTGTCTTTATACAAAAGATGTCTATTCAGGTTTGTGTTAACGTCCAAGTATATTTAGGTTTCCTTTAGCTCTATTACCTTCCTAATATACAATTTCCTTTTGAAGATGAGCCCCAGTTGCAATCTCCTAAGATTTCGCATAGTCGATCAGATAAGAGTTTTTGAAAAGAAAACTTCTTAGGCGCGTTGAGCACTTTTAGGGTAAACAAAAATCATTTTCACTTCTATCGGCAGTCCCCAAAGACTGCCCCGCATGTTTTTTATTTACAATGTAACCATGTACATTGTTCAAAATACCATAGTGTGGCAATTAGTTAGTTATTCTTTAAAAACAAAACCACTGAATCCATAATCTATCTAGTATAATATTAATCAGTCTTCAAAATTGACAAACAATCTGATAAGATCAAACATGAGTAAAAAGTAAAGTAAAAGTAAAAATTCGTTTATTTACATGAATTAACACCTAAGTACAGTTGATTTAGCATACAAAATATAGGTATTGTGAATCTTATCTGTGGGCCCCAAACTAGGCAAAGCCTGTATCTTGGGCGCCCGTTATCTAGCAATAACTTATTAAGATTGACCATTCGCTACTTAACATCTGTACGTGATCACCATGATATCTTAAATTAAATTATATTAAATGACTTTATTATTTATATTACTAATGGTATGGAATTAGTAAACATTTAAGAAAATATATTATATGCATTATAAAAATTGATTGACAAATACAAATACAAATACAAAATCTTTATTTGCTTGAATATGGGTACAATTAGCTAGTGAGAGTTATGACAAATAGTGCTCCATATTCCGCCATTGCGGCATGCAAAAATTAAACAATATCAGTGACCAGAGATCACATATTATACCATGTTAATGTATTAATTAACACATACACACATAAATTGGTACTAAAACGAAAGAAAAAAATAATATAAGTGGGCACTTATCTCTAAATTATATAAAAGTAAAAACATTTGAAATTAAAAATCAGAAGTCAATTAATAAACAATAATAATAATACACCGAACACAAGAATAACGTTTTTTTTTAAACACAACTATAAAAGATGGAATTATGTAATAAATGTTAATATCAAAATTACAAGAACTTGTCAGACAGATATTGACCAATAGTATAGTAAGATTTTTTTACTAATAACTTAAAAAGATTATTTTTAAATGTATCAATATTTTCGAATTGTAAAATATATTTTGGTAAATGGTTATATATTCTGGGTGACATACAGAAAACACTTTTATCAAATAATGCACTTTTGTGAGAAGGGAAACAGATTTTGTTCATATTACGCTTGCTTTTGAGTAGATTAAATAAATTCAAGTTTTTTCTGGTGAATAGGCATATTTCATATATATAAAGACAAGGCAATGTTAATATTTTATGTTTTTGAAAATATGGTTTGCAAGATTCTGTCATTTGTAAGTGGAAAACGGACCTCAAACATTTCTTTTGTGCTTTGAAAATTGTTTCACGGTCTGTACAATTACCCCAAAAGATTAACGCATATCTTAGTGTGGATGTTACATATGCATGATATGAAGCCAATACCGCAGATTGACCCACTACTTTAGATAACATATATAAAGCGTAAGAAAAACGACTAAGTTTCGAACAAATAGTTCCGGCATGAGTTTTCCAACTAAGCGTAGAGTCAATATTTAATCCCAAAAACTTTGTAACTAAAACATTCTCTATTTGCACATTACTATGATTAACCCTTAATATATTTCTATTTCTTCCATAGAAAGTCATTAAATTAGTCTTATTTAAATTAATTTGTAATTTGTTTGCAGTTAACCATTTAATGGTTTTATTTAATGCTGTATTAATTACTGGTTCTAGGGTATTATTTTTTTCTTCTATAAATATAATAGTGCTATCATCCGCAAAGAGGATCATTGGGTGGTCATTACATTGAGGTAAGTCATTGATGTATGCTATAAACAGAAGTGGTCCAAGAACGCTCCCCTGTGGCACTCCATACTTTACAATACTAGTCTCGGAAGAGTACATTTTTTCAGTTTTTGTTTTCGAACAGATTCTAGTAATTTGAGTCATTTGACATCTATTTTCTAGGTATGACCTAAGTAGATTAAGTGTATTGCCTCTCACTCCATAAGTTTCAAGCTTGTTTATAAGTATACTATGATCCACATAATCAAAAGCTTTTGTGAGGTCCATGTACATAGCACATACGTGTAATTTTTTCTCGCAGTTAGTCATCACAGTATTGAGAAAATTGAATATTGCTAAATTTATCGATTTGTCTTTGCGGAAGCCCATTTGTTCATTAATTAATATGTTGTATTTCTCAAAGTAGGAATAAAGATTGATATGGATAAACTTTTCAAAAATTTTAGAAAATATTGGAATTAATGCTATGGGCCTATAATTATTAATGTTATCTCTATTTAGTTTTTTGAATAGTGGCTTAATTATCGTGGTTTTTAACTTTTCCGGGAAAATGCCGCGATCGATGCATACATTTATTATGTGACTTAATACAGGACATATAATAGCCGCTACATATTTTACAATTTTCGTACTTATTTCGTCATATCCTGTACTATTCGTGTTTTTTAAATTTTTAATAATCTGGAAAATATCCTCGGGTGTGGACGGGCTCAAAAACATGGAATTAGATTTGTTCCATTCAAAATTAGATTTCTCTATTAAATTTCTTGGTCGCATTTGGGAGGATTGCGCTTGACTCGTATAAAATGTGTTGAATGCTTGAGCTATGTCAGTTGGATTGGTAATTATTGTATCATCTATTTTAATTTCTTTTATGCTAACTTTTGGAGCTTTATTTTTTGAACTATTTATAATTTGCCACGTGGTCTTCGATTTGTTAGGAGCCATTTTAATCATGTAGTCGTTCCTTGCTTTTTGCGTGAGCTTCATAATTGTTTTTAGTCGTTTAGAATATGATTTGAAAGTGGTATGATTTTCTGAATTAGGACAAGTCCGATACTTCCATAACATCCATCTTTTTCGTTTTGTGCAAGATTTGATTCCCTTTGATATCCATTTAGATTTTTTATGTACTGAATGTTTAAGTCTAATCATAGGAAAACAGAGGTCGTGGAGTAGCTTGAAAATTTCATGAAAATAGTTGAATGCTTCATTAGGGCAAGTACTGGTGAATGCATCGCTAAAACTTAATCTTTTTAAATTATCCTTAAATTTTGACATGTTTTCCATACAATAGTCTCGTCGAAATGAATACCAAAATTCTAAAGGATAATATTCCCTAACAGGACACTGAAACAATTGTGCTGTGTGGTCAGACAGAGCAAGTTCAATTATTTCATATGAAGATCCCCGAACATTATGTAAAACATTATCGATGCAGGAATTACTAACCAGTCTAGTAGGTTCTTGAATTGATATTTTTAAATTATAACTTTTAATAATGTTTTTAAACTGAATTGTGTGTTTAGTGTTTTTTAAAATATCAATATTAAAGTCGCCGCATACAATAACTTTTTTCTTTTTGAAGCAAAATTTTTTTAGAATAGACTCAAAATTATGGAAAAAAATATCAATAGAGGCGCCATTATTTTTTGGAGGTCTGTAAATGGATATAATTATAATATTGTGATCGAGTAACTCGACGACACAGCATTCAATAATATTATTATGACTAAGGTGATTAATATCATCAATTTCTTTATACTTGTGGATGTTGTTTACTAGAATACAGGAACCTCCATTTCTATTTGTCCGACTGTAGCATCCTGCTAATGAAAAATTTGGGATATTTAATGAATATGTGTCATTCTTTGTCATGTTGTGCTCTGTGATACATAGAACGTCTACTGGTTTATTTTTATACCGTAAGTCTTCTAGTTGAACCGCAAGTTGATCTGACTTACTCATCAAACCATTGATGTTTTGATGAAGAATACTTATTTGATTTTTAGGCACGAAAAAATGTTTGTTTAGGTAGGATATTGCTAGTGTCGCACTCAATTTTATTTTCTGTCTGCATTGATACAGTTTGTGTTGATCTATTTATTTTGTTTACCTTATTTACTTTCAGTTCATTATTTGTTTTTTGTTCTTGTAATTTCTGTTTATATTCAATTCTCAACATTTCACTGAGAATTAATTGACACATATTTTTACAGATAATGTGTTTATTTGGTATGTACAAGCTAAAATTCATGTCAATATATGACACGTAATGATATTTTGAGCACATGTATCTTAGTTCATAGTTGAGCTTGTTTTCGTTGAGGAATTTATTGAAAGGAATCTCTCCTACAACAATATTTGTGAAACTGAAATAATTTAGAAAACTAGTCAGTACAAATTGAAAATTATGAGGATTGCTGTCATTCATGCCGCCTAATATTATTAAATAGTCCCTTTTTGTTAAATTCATCAGTTCTTCTTTGCCACTGTTTAGTACATAATCAATAGTGGCATCAGCCTTCCAGTACGATGTAACTTGATAATCAGAGCCTATAAGTCTTTGTAATGCGTTTCGTAGCCCAAACCCACGCTGGTCTGCCAAAATGATTATTTTCTTCTTCAGTTCATTTTTTTTCTCTTTATGAATAGTATCTTCGTACTGGCAGTTTTGTTTCTCTGTTCGTTTATTTGTTGGTGAAATATGTATTTCTTCGTTATCCTTTACTACGTTTGTATCAGCTGCTCTATGTGAAATTCTTTCATGTGACTTTTCTATGACCGATGCTTTTGCTTGTACATGTTTTTTACACGATTCTTTGTTAGATATTTCTTTACTAATTCCTCGTGTCGAATTTAACGTTGTGGATATTGTTTTTTTTTTGCGTTTCTTTTTTGTGTTTGTTTTTGGTGTTTGGCTCAGCAATGGTGTTGAAGTAATTTTATCTGAGCTGTTATCCAGTTCAAAGAAGTAATTTTTACGTAATAAAGTGTCATCATCACCTGGAAATATATGATCTTCTGTGTTGTTATTTATTTCTTTTGGGGATGTATCCAGTTTTCTACACTCTTTGTTTGATGTTTCTTCGTCTCTGTCTGTAAATTCATTAATTTTTTGCTTAAGTTTGGCATTTTCATGAAGAAGCTTGTTTATATTAAATTTTGCCTCAATGAGTTGTTGAGTTATTACTTCAAGTTCCTTTTTAAGTTCTAGAGAACTTTGATTTATGCTCTTATCCTCGACCATTAAGGTAGTATTGGCGCTATATAACGTTTCACTCAAACTTGAATAACTCTTGCTGTTATCAATTGCATCACTTGAAATTGCTACAGTTTTCACAGTTGACTTAGTATTACGAGGTTTTCTTAGGGTAATATTGTCATTTGCGTTGTCATAATGCACACCGACAGGCTTGTTTGAGTTGTCGCTCCGTGGTTTTTTGGTAATACACGGAGTGCAATTCCATAGGATCTTATGTTCCGGTGTCATTATCCGAAATCGTTGTATCGAGACATTTCCGCATAATAGGTCGTAAGTGATACCGCAAGAAGAACATCTTAGGTATTCTCTGTCCGTAATTGTGTTTAAACATCCCCCACAATTTATGATAGTATTAGAAAACTCCATTATATAATTTAAATATAAAATGTTTTTAACACAGCACTATAATCAATTACTATATGTACCTACCTACCTTACTGGCAGTAGGTACATAGACAGAAGAAGAGTAGTTAGTCCAGAGTCCAGAAAGCACTGGTGCTTCCTTGTACGACACGAAGTAGATAGCTGTTTGCAATCGTAGTTAATATGATTATTATTGGAAGGCTAATTACCTAAATAAAATAAATTTAACTTTTATTTTCGCAAATTACTAAGAAAAGCGTTTATAGTCATTGTTAATTGGTTAAGTTCATAATTACAAAGTCAAATATTCACTTCACTTTTAAAAATCCACGAATCGTGCGTTTAGGGGTCAACGTCCTTGTCCTAGTCGAAATTCCAGGAATCTAAATCACTCGCGCGGCTCAACGGCAAAATGTTTTGTATGGCAGATTATTGTTTTGATAATTTTGAATTGACGTATTAATTTTACACAGATCACTATTCACTGTTCGGTGCTTTGTTATACTAATAAAGCTATAAGCGTAAATAACTTTTGTTATGAAACCATTTATCCACTTAAATCATTTTTTTTGTAACGGAGCTTTAGAAATACACGTCCGCTTCGTTCAGCGGCCCCCCGCGACAATAATAATGATAATTGATAATAACAATGATTTTTGACAAGTTGTAATGTCGTAATGAACGGAAGAACTCACGGTTAAGATATAATACATTTTAATTGCGAAAGTTTGTGTGTGATATGATAATGTACATAAATTAAAAACGAGATGTCTACACAGTTGAATATTGTATCCTTAAATACTACTAGCTGAGCCCAGCGGTTCTACCCACGTAAGTCCCGGACCCGCAGGAATTCCGGGATAATAAGTAGCCTATGTGCTAATCCAAGGTGTCAGCTACTTCCATACCAAATTTCATTTAAACTAATAAATAAATAAATAAACTGGTTCAGTAGCATTGGCGTGAAAGCGCGACAGACAGAGTTACTTTCATATTCATAATATTAGTAAGGATTATAATTATGATATATACGAAGTCAAAGGACACACACACACACACACATTGACATACTTGCAAATACGCCATGAAGTCGTACTCAGTTTTAAAAAAACACCTGCTCCTGCGACACTATTGAAAGTGATCACACAAAACATCTTGGTGCTGTAGTTGATATAAATCTGTCATTTAAGAATATTTTTTCAGCATTTTGTTTATTTTTAAACTAATTGGTACGATCTAATTTCTAATAATATTTTAATTTGATTTTAATTAATTAATTATACATTTTCAGAATTCACGGAAATCGCATTCGGAATTCACGTACAAAAAGACATTTCTAAGATTGATAATATATAGCCACCAAAGATACAAGCTCTCTGCCTAGTTTGGGTCCCACAGCTTCAATGTTGTACTATATAATACTGTATTCATTTTATGTTTCAATGTTATATTCGGCTTAAACCACGAAAATTTCGACTTACTTTGTAGTCGACTAGTTTCGGACAAATTATTGTCCTAGATGAAGGACAACTAATTTGTCAAAAGTCGAAATGTGTAATACTCACGATAGTTTTAACATTAAAATTGTATTTCTTTTGTCAAATAAATAAATGTTCATTTTCTCTTTCAATTATTACCAATTATTTTGTGTAATTAATCAACACATCCCTAGTAATCAATTTCTCAATTGCAAACGGTAGCGCACAACCGCTTATTATAGATGTTGCGTTAATTAAAGTAATAACATGGAAGCAATAATCTGAAGCTTGTAACGCACTAACTACTATCCAATCTCTGGCTGCTAATTGTTGGTAGTCACGTAGTAGTTGTTATTTAATCTGTGGTGGTAATTCATTTGCATGGCTCGTGTTGCTCACTCAAGATTACGTGGCATTGGGGATGATTATAGCCTACTGGGAATTAGGCTCAATAATTGCGATAGAATTTGAGAAGGATTCGATCCAATTTAATTGTAATGACCTCAGATGACCTGGTTACAGATCATGAAACAATATTTCTGGATTTTATTCTATGATATTCTTAACAAGTATTTGGTATATCTTGACGCGTCATCGGTTTACTTGCTCCAAAATTTGATCTATGGTTAAAAATACCAAATTATTAGTCTGTAGTAAAAATCACGAATAAAAAATAATATGTTGTAAGTGACATAAAGTTATTCTAAAATAATATGAAAATTGTTTAGTAAGGTTATTTCCTTAGTAAAAATAGAATAATGTCAAGAATGGAATTTCATAAAACCAATATTTTATGCAAAACAAATAAGTTATCTTCTATCTAAAGAAAAGCGAGAATTTTCCTTAATCTTTTGTGGAAAAACAACCAGATTTTTGTAGCAAAATGTGAGCGCAAAAAGCCGAATGGACACAACACCAATTTCACTATAATTTAAAAAATGTTTTGGGTAAAATTTAGTGGAACACGAATTTACCCTCAATTTACATTCAGGAAAGACTCCGCCCGGAAAGGGTCCAAATCGAATTCCTATCGCTTCTTTATCATGGAGTGGGTCAGAAGTGCACGCTTCACGAAGCTATCTAAGGGAACCATGCCTTCTATTTTTCCAATAATTTTTAACTTCCTATAGTAATACTAATCCATTAACGTCGCATCCGAATTAGGACATGTCATCCGAACTTGTCCGTTGACAAATTGGTGTAACATGTCCAGGAATCTATCCTAGCGCGCGCCGGATTTTACATACAATTGCAACGTTTATTTGCTAAAGAAAATGTTTTTTACATTTTTATGCGTGCTCAGGATATTCAAATTGGTTTACACTCATATTCTTATGTTTTGTAAACAATCCTAAAAATGATTAGAATCAAAATCATACAAACGAAAATTCACTGTAACAATGTTACACTCCGGACTGTTGAAGTGACAGAATATCGACATAGTTTTAATCTTTGTACGTTTGTGTAGCCGATTTAATTATAAGTAGTTAGTCCTACCACTATGTGAACATTTATCGAAACAGCTAGAAACGCTTCCAAATCGCTAAAAATGAAAAAGTTCTGCGATAATAATTTCAAACATGAATCCAATACTTTTCTGACTGAGATGAAACGACTTTGTTCTTTTTGCGTGAATTCGCAGCCATCTGGAATCTATCTCTTCGATGTATGACAATTTTCTTCCATTCATATTTACCTTAAAAATTCTTTCGCCAAGTTCTGTTTTCTTTTCGCGAGTTCCGTTCTGCTTATTTACAGAAACGAGGCGTAACAGAATTTTCTCAACTCAATTTGGAAACATTGAACGTCTGGAGAATAAAATGAGCTTCATAATGGGGGTTTATTGATGTCGGATTACAATTTATCGAGCACATGCCAAATAGTACCTTTTATAAATAGTTGCGTTCGAGAGGCGACAATATCGAGATGTTGACAAGCGGTTCGAGATTTATTTCCGCGTAAAAGGAAAGGATCTCGTGAATTTTCCATGTGTTGTGCGGGGGCAATTTATCCGTTAGGAATGTACGGTCGTGTTCGAGTCACAAAGGGTTGGATAAATCGCATTACTGACACGCGTGAATTGTAAATTGGACATTACCCGTTACACCTCGGTGTGGCCGCGTCGAGTTGCCGACGCGGGCTGACGGTACGTCTACGTGACACTATTCAATGTTCAATAGATGTGACCAATGGAGCGGAATAATGGGTTATACTAGCTGTGTAATTAATACAAGGGCTTAGAGTTTGCGTACGTGAGATATAGATATAATATAGACTGGAACCTCATTGCGAGCGTCTTTGTTCATCCATCAGAATAATATGTATTTTGAACAGTCTAAAGTATCTTCGGTAAAATATCGTTGTATTCCATCAAATCTTTGAATATTCGCGTGGGTAGCAATAATCTACTAGTAGTCGTTTATGATTATCTAGTAGAAAAGCGAACACCAAACAGTAATCCTGTTGTCTATGGAATGCAATTACTTTTTTAGGCTTGGCGTGCTTATCATTTTCGACTACATCAAATGGGGATACAATACTAGCAATATGATTACACGATGATGCTGGGAATTGCTATAATGCCTGTAAAGATACTGATTATTTAATAATATAAGTAATATATAAGCTGAACATTTTTTTCATTAATGCCTTATTCAAATATTTAATCTGGATTAAATAATGGTAAATATCAAATATTATATTTTAATTCCTAGAATCTATGTAATGCATCAGCCCAATGCATTCTCACTGCTGATATTCGCGGCCTTCGCGGTGGGGAGATAGTCTAGGCTGGATTATAACCACGCTAGCCAAGTGGATTGGTCGATGATACATAACCTCGAAATTAATAAATTCTTGTAGGTTACCTCACAATGTTTTCCTTCACCGCTATTAAAGCGAATACAAATTTAAGGGGCGGATATTTATCAGAATTTGTTATGATTGCCGAGTAAAACGGTTACAAAAACACGCGTTTTAGGAGAAGTTCTGGTATCACTCCCTTAACTTATAACTTGAGAAAGACATTGGTGCGGGAACGAGTGCCAAGATTCAAATCGCGATAGATTTAATGTCGCATGAACTACCGCTAAGCAAAACACGATCTAACAAATGTCCAATATAAATACAAAATAACCAACTAAAACCTAGCTTATTCTAGAAGCTTCGGTATCGATCGCATCGTGTAGTGGAAAAGCGCCAATCACTACCTACATTCCGTTTGTATTTTCCTTGCAATCAGTCGCTGCGTTGTATAATTGGCACCCAGCGGAGGCCTAACGAGTATGATTGTTCGCTGATACAGCAGTGTGTAGCCCCTCTGTTTATCTCAACCATTGATGTTGCTGTAATGGTGGTGTACCAATAACTGTAATATATATACTATTTAGATCCAATCAGTTGCTATTTGAGTTAATGATACCAGCTGGAAGCCACGATGATGGTTTTAGTTGATCGTTCACAGAAACAAAAATATCAACATCTCATAAAGAAAAAATGTAAGTAAATAGATACTTAGCGATTACAACATTGTCAATAATCGATTTGTTTAGAATTATAATCAATAATAAAAACACATATAATCTCACGGCTTCGAACGAAGTTTGCCGCCCTCATATCAACCAGAAACAAAATATTTTTCCTTGATTAGAAAAATTGTGTTTTTGTCAGGAATCTAACCGAATGCTGCTCGTATAATTGATAGTAAGGATAGCTCTCTAGACCAATTTAGTTTAATATAACAAAATATAGGAGTAAAACAGTAACTAGTTACAAAACTTGAGCTTTGCAACGGTAACTTTGTTTGACTATTCATGCTAAATATAATCACATTTTCTAACCCTTACATGACACACCTTTCCAACCCTTACATATAGGTACTAGAATTATACGTTTTTGTCAAAAGTTACAAAGTAGTTTATTTGAATCTAGTCGATATGATAAATGTAATATGTGTATACCACAGGTGAATAACACAAAATATTATAAAAAAAACTATTTTATAAGTGCTAAAAATGTTCAATCATTTACCTGTGGAGCTAAAAATGTTGGAGGGTAACACATTCAAAATTTGTTTAAGAAGTTGATTGTTGTCTGGAGCACTTTATAGCATTAATAAATATTTTATTGAATAATATATTGTAATAAATAAATACTGAACAAATACTGTAACAAATGTGTTCACTGTGAAATGACTACATGGTTTAGTGCGATTAAACGTATGAAAAGTTATAATAACAAAATTTTTTTAACAAGTCGACCTTTAGATGTTAAACCGAGAGAGCACAATAAAAAAATCAACCACAGTTCAAAATCATTTATTCACATGGGCCCCAAAGTGGCACTCATGAAAGTTAATGACTCTACTGCTAGATTCGCAAATTACAGCCATCTCGAGAAGAAGAGGTTACATGTTTGTGCCGTTTGGGCATCGAATGTTTGGGGTAGCAACACTGGGTCCATATTATAGAGATCAGGTGCATTCGAAATTTATAAAGATTTGACTGGATCCATATTATAGAGATCAGGTGCATTCGAAATTTATAAAAATTTTACTGGGGGAAAAGAGTCGAAACGTGACCAAAATGCTGGATTGCATTTTGCTCAGCAATTAAGTCCCCTGTGCAACGAGGTAACGGAGCCAGCATTTTGGGTCTGTCAATGAATCCTGTTAATCAGCAGCTTTGCATTATGTAAATTATATAGTTACTATAAATTATCATCTGAATACAAGTATTGTACTGTTCGTTTCATATAAAATATATAATTCTATTTGTGGCAACTTTACTGGTGTATGTAATAATTTTAAGTTTGTTTATCCTATCTTTGTATTGTATACCGTTTGTGCCCTAAAATAAATAAATACATGTAAGTAGGTTATGACGTATGTATATAGGTAGTTAAATGTTTGTTTTTTCTTCTTTTCGCGGAAGTCATGACCTATACGGCCAACTAACAGTGATACATTCGTGTGATACTTTCCCACACGACCACGAAAGATAACAATGTTTTTTTTGTGGTACATATTCATAAAAAAATATGTACTTTAATGTACTTATGAATTTAAAAACAGTACCCTTCATTTGGGCATAGAAGTTGTGGTCGTGCTGTGAAGATGCTTTCTGGCACGACCACGCGTCATTTAAGATATTGAGATGATTTTTATTGTTTAAAAATATACAAATTAATTGTACTTAAAATATAAATACATAATTTGAGGAATCCATAACTCGGTTTATGTAAAATGATATTGGCATTACAATATTTTGTATGATATCATATAGCGCCATTGTGTTTCTTTCAATGTCCAATTCGCAAAATGTCCAATGGTAACGGAATGTCCAATTCGCGGAATGACCAATTCCTGGAATGTCCAATACGCGGAATGTCCAGGTTAGGCGGTACTTCACACCAGGTCAAATGCTTAACTTGTATCAAGTATCAACTGGAGGCTTTGGAATCTATCGAAAGAAGACTCATTAATAACAATGCTTTAGTTCAGTCTCGACACAGTCTCAAGCATCGGCGAAAGGTAGCAAGCCTCTATCTTCTATAATTTTTTTTATTGCGTTACGGAGTGTGTTCAAGGGAAATTGCATGATCTAATTCCCGCATCACCGTTCTACTACAGAACTTCTAGGCAGATGGCAATGCAACTTTGTCTAATGGTTAAAATAACTACCAAAAATAGAACGCCCTGCCGTCAAATATTTTCCAAAATGTATATATGGGGTTGTTCAAGACGAGAGTGAATAGGTATTTACAGAGCAAGCGTGATCCATCTTCGACCACTACGTCGCTTTCCATCAGATGAAATTTCGGTCAAACGCTGGCTTAGTCACGATTAAAAAATAAACATCATTATCATCACAGTGGATGTAACCGCGCCGCGGTAATAAATAAAGAAAATATGAATAACTACAAACTTATACAAGGTTCCGTACCTCAAACGGAACAATTTTATAAGTTACCGTGAATGTTGGACATTCTGCGAATCGGACGATCCGGATATTGGACATTCCACATGTTGGACATTTTGCGAATTTGACATTCTGCGGTTAACTACGATGCTAATTTCTAAGACTAATAATATTCCTTCTTCCAGTGAACCGCCATAGTTTGATTAGCATAATAAGCTCTTGTAATCATCGTGTTTTAGCTATGTTATGTGCTAGGATATAAAACAATATAATTTTACATAAACCTAGTTATGGATTCCTCAAATTATGTATTTATATTTTAAGTACAATTAATTTGTATATTTTTATATAATAAAAATCATCTCAATATCTTAAATGACGCGTGGTCCTGCCAGAAAGTATCTTCACAGCACGACCACCACTTCTATGCCCAAATGAAGGGTACTGTTTTTAAATTCATAAGTACATTAAAGTACATATTTTTTTATGAATATGTACCACAAAAAAAACATTATTATCTTTCGTGGTCGTGTGGGAAAGTATCACACGATACATTCAACTTATAAGTGTTTAAATCTATTTATGGCCACTTTGTTACTTCAAACCATGTCTAAACAAATTATTTCTTTCTCCTAAATTACTTAATTAAAATGTTGATATCAAAATGCTGTTGTTAATTTATATGTTTAAAGTGATCATAAAATTCTCGGAAAACATCAAATGTATATATTAGCCCTAAAGAGGCACTCATAAAATTTACTTAATTACAAGTACACTAATTACCATCGTATAATGAATACGGTCTATACCTGTGATCACCTGACTGATATATTTGTTCATCATTTGATAGATAAATAGTATAGTAAGTAATTATGTGATAATCATAATTATGTGTAATAAAAGATAGATTTATTTTTAAGATTAGCTTATTTATATGCTTGTTATATAGCATACCAGTGCAGCGGGGAGATAGTGGTATTTTGAAAACTATCTTCTATTTACTTATTTTCGGAAAACTGTTTAGTGCTTGGTGATCCATAATTAAACCATGACAGTGTATAAGAGTGATTTTCCTTTTGTTTTCTTTTTTTATTCTCTTTATTTCTTCATAACAAAATTCACCACCGGGAGAACAGGCTGAGGTAAATGTACGCTTGTGATTGGTTGATACAACAGTTGTCAGCAAGGTTGCGGCGTCAGTTGCGGAACGTCCAATCAAAATACTAAATTGATGCTTCAAAAGGCATGTAGTTTTCGTGAGGGGGGAAAAGATACTACGAGTATCTGTCAGCTAGTTATTTTATGTGTTGGTGACATGTTACAAAATGATGGTACACTAGTTTATTGTGGTAGAGTTAACTATAGAATTAATAATTAAACACAAGCAAAGCTTAAAAAAACCGACTTTACCGCTTTATGTTCGGAACATTAGATGTACTAAACACGTATTATTGACGAAATTTTAAGTACTACTGGTCAGATCTTGATCAAATTTAAATGGGACCAATTGGAAAGCAACATATTTCAGACAAAGAAAACATTCAAAATTGGTTCACGTGGAACGAAGTTATGAGGTAACACACAAAAAAAAAACAGCCGACTTGAGTACCTCCTCCTTTATTTGTGAAGTCGGTAGAAAAGTGGCTGCTAGCTAGCTAAGCTAACACTAGAAAATACCCAATTCTACCACCAAAGCTTCTCTTCTTATCATTCTGACAAAATTTAACTAACGCAGTCAGGTAATGACTATCTGTATCACTAACCTAATCGCCTCTATTCACAGGAGCGCCATTCTAATTCCTCCAATAATATTTTCCCAGCTCGAGCCAATGAAATTCCCATGAACCTTAATTTTATGAGTTGGCCGCTATGCCGCTCGGATTACAATCATTTACTGAAAGCACCGAGAGGTTATCCAGGAATTTCTATACTACGTTGATTTCCTACACTTTTCATTAGCAAAATGGCTGGATAGTAAAGTTCTTTGTCTGCATTTTCGTGTGGCCATGGTTAGCTTTTTTAATTCTGTATTATAAAACAACGGAAATTAGCGTGACTTACACGTTGTCGATGTTAAGATCGATAATTTCTTCCGAATGAACGCGAAAAATTTGTTGATCTAGACATTGATGACGCTAAGTCACGGTCACGTCCCGATTTCCCGTTTTAATTTCATATTAAATAATAATAGTCTTATATAATCAAAGTAAAACCAACTAGCATGGTACCAATTAGCACTATCGATTTCGGTTGGATAAGTAAAAAAAAAAAAAAGAATAATATCAAATCATTGCTTTTCAATTGTATAATACTTTTTGTTTTATACACTCGCTCTGTATCCTGACTATAATCAATGTATAGAAATAGAAATATACTTCATTGCTCTAACGGTGTACATATTGGTCTTAAATTAAAAATGTCTCAACAGTATATACAATAGCCTTACAAAATATACATGATATATACCTAATTTGTACGGTAATGGTTCAATGGCGGCGTTGTTTCTACAAATAATAAACCGATGGGCCGGTAGTCAGCAATTCACTTTTTATTTCCAACTCACTGATGTCGGTTTGCCGACAACCGCGGCGCCGGTCCTCTGTCTATATTAAAAATAGACATATTTTGTAACAAATATTATGTCAAATGGGTGTTTTGTTATGTGACATATTTAGATATTGATTCCTCAAGATTTCTTTGTGCAGTTAACATTGTTCTTTGTTATATTCATTTCTATAAATATTATTTTAATTAAAAGTATACTTTAAAGTTTATATCGGTTTACATAAGCGAAGCATGTATTAACTCATAAATATGTGTGATACTTACGAAACTTTTAATCTTTATTATTACCGACTTCCTAAAAAAGGAGGAGGTACTGAAGTCGACTGTATTTTTTTATTTTTTATAGAGAAAGCATGCCAAGCCAGCTTTGACTGAGTAATTTGCAAGTCTTTACCATTTTTTTATTACTAGCCGTGCGCCACGGCTTCGTCCGCTATTATCAAGTTAAAAAGTAGCCTATGTGTTAATCCTAGGTATAATCTATGTACATTCCAAATCCGTTCAGCCGTTAACGCGTGAAAAGGGAACAAACATACGTACACACAAACTTTCGGATTTATAATATTAGTAGATTTATAAAACAAATTCTGGTATCGTAAATACTCTCGGATGATATCGGCGACTGAAAAAAAGGATGTATTCGGGTTTTTTTGTCTCAAAAATATTTATTTTCTCTTTCCACAAATAGACACAGCTCTATTTACGCTCACCCTCGTGTGAAAATTCCCTTATTTTAACAGTAACAGATCCTTTGTTCCATCGATGTGCCGGGGCCACTTAACGCCCTTTGTGCATTACTGGAGCCCCGGGCGCCGCGGCCTAACTACCGTTCCGTGTTCCAGTGATGAACATGGAACTTACGTTATTGTGTTACCGTTTTTGTGTTTTAAAGTGGCAAGCCATTCTTATTACCTATGATTCACTTATGTACACTCACCTAAGTACACACTCCTAAGTACACACTTTGACTCATCAAGCGCAGGTGGTAAATCCTAGCTTTTTATAACGCGGATAATAGTTTGATTTTCGACAAAAGTACAAATTTCCCCCTCAAAGAAATTTTGTATTTTTGCTATTGTTTCTGGCACTGTGATAACTGGTGTATTAGAACTTTTTTTTTTTTTGCATAATAGGCAAGCATTTGACCACTATCTCACCTGATGGAAAGTGACGATGCGGCCGAAGATGTAACATGCTTGCCTAGAAGATACCTATTCACTCTTGACTTGAAGACTCCCAGATTATACCCCTCGGGGAACAATGACGCAGGCAATGAATTCCACTCCTTCGCTGTACGGATGATGAACGTAGAAGCAAAACGCTTCGAGTGAACTGGAGGTATGTCAACCATAAATGGGTGACGTTTGACAGTTTGTCTGGTTGTTAGATGGTAAAATGGGCATGGTGGAATTAATTCATGTAGCACACTCTCCAAAATGCATACGATAGAATACCGATAGACTTGCGACCATACGTCTGTGACCGAGGCTCTGCAATCTGGACTCAACTAGCTTATTATCGCCAATGAGTCTTTTTGCTCGTCGGTCAATAGACTCAAGACCTTCGAGCTGGTACTTAGCAGATCCTTCCCAGAGATGGCCGCAGTACTCCATACACGATCGGACTTGCGCTTGATATAAATTGAGAAGCTGGCGAGGTATGAAGTACTGTCGGACCTTGGCGAGGATATCCAGCTTCTTAGCGGCCAGTTGAGTTCTGGTTTCAACTTAGTGCAGGTCTGTGAGTGCGAATCACTGGGTGCTATATTCGAACGAATGAGCTCTATGTAATTTTGATAGTGTTCGCCAGATATTTCAGAATTCTAGTAGTGTCCCATGTTACTTTGATATTTCAGAATTCTAGTAGTGTCCCATGTCATATTTTTATTATTTCTTTGTCATAATATTGATTTAAGTATGTTAATTTAGTAAACTATATTTATAACTTTATTAAAAATGTTTCTATAGTCTGTATTATTAATATTTATTTTGTTTCTGTTTTTATTTTGACTTGTATTTGTAGTGATTTTTTATCACTGTCTAATTTGTTTCAAATAAATCATAATATGGATGTCGTTTTGGTATAAATGGTTTGTATTTGTACAATATAATTAAGTTATAGAATTGACCACTAGAAAAGCATAAAACTCAATCATTTTCTATACTATCTATTTATAAAACAGCTACATATTAAATGTGGGCAGAAGAACCGATATCAAAACTAACATGCCTTTTATATTATTGGCGTCCTTATTAAATCCAGAATCGAACTATTCCCCAATAACCGTGTTTTGGTCTGCCATTACTGGTAATATCTTCGAATGAGCGTTATTTGTCCCACGCGGGCCGCCCGGGCCCACGCGATATTGTTGACGTGGTCCTACACCCTTCATATCCAATTCCGTTTTGATGATTCCTGTAATGGTATTGTTGGTACGTGTCCGGTGCGTCTGTTATTTCTGGTGTTATTTTAATATGAAAAAGAAACCGAAGATGGTACATGTATCAACATGCCTTTTCTGTACCAAATTTAATCAAAATCGGTTCAGTGTTTTAGGCGTAAAAGCGTAACAGACAGACAGAGGTATACACGCTAAGTTTAGAATGACTAGCTATCTGAAAGTTATTTCTATAAATGTTTTTTTATGGTTAATGAGTGATGAAAGGAGCAAGTTGCTCGCCTGTTCAGTGCCAGAGTTTTAAACTCAGGTAAATAGTTAAGATAATATATGATCCTGCTTACTTATGATATCGGCAAAGCACTGTCACCCTTTAAAATAAAATTTTAAATCATTTTGAGTCCTGTAATTTTACTGAAAACATTGACCTTCAATCCGACGTACAGTAATGTTTGCACACTACTGCTTGGCAGTTGAATGTCTGGTAATGGTGTAGTACTGCCCCAGGCGGACTACAAAAAGAGAGTCCTATACTACTAAAATACTACTGTAGAACAGATTAAATGTTCAAAAATTTAATTAGGAATAATTTTGATTTTGAACATTTAATCTTGAATCTGCCAATACTAACGTTTTAAGCGGCAAACAGTTCGCAGTGCCAAAATAAAAAAAGGTTTTATACTTTAGCATCGAATAAAACTTTAAAACTCATTGTAACGAACGGGTCGTGTGACAGCAGTCCCACGAAACTATCATGTACTTTCAACGTGTTATTGTCATTATATTTATAAATATTACCATTATAATATATAAATTATGAACTGCCCGTTGGATAAGTTGGGTGAGCGTTCGCCTTCTAAGGACGGGTATCGGGTTCGATTCCCGGCGGGAACACAAGTTTTCACCTCAAGGAAAACTTGTGTTTCTGGTTCTGGTTGTTATTGTGTGTGTGATTAGAATGTTTCCGGCACCCACAACACAAGTCATCGAACTTAGTGTGGGGCTGTGAGTGTGAAAGCGTTTTTTTATGATATTTTACTAGGGATTTGCTTGAAAATACTACCACGGCAATTCAATTGCAATAAAGAACAATGAAACAATTCTAAACGGCACATCAGTTCATAGCAACCCATGCACTAACAACCAGCGGTTACGTCCTCGTGTAGTAGGCACACAGTCCCGGGACGAGCGAATTAATAGCTGGACATAATTCAATTGTTCCAGCTTGCCGGCCTGTGAAACTACATTCCTTTTGCGTCATGAACCGCACCTCGTTTTATTTGGGACTTTATTTAAATGCGCCTATGCATCGATCAGTTTACTTGTGATGGATATGCAGATTTCGTATAATTTATACGGCAGCTTTTTTGTCGGTTGGTAAAATCTCTTTTTTGTGTTTTAAGGGTTGATCAGTTTAGTTTTATAAAACTGCACAATACACACATCTGCTGATAAGTGATGATGTCAACCTACCTATGGTAATTACTTAGCACACTAGGCTTTCAATGAAATTGGAAACGCGAACACACTCACAGCCTCACACTAAATTAAAAGACTTGTATCATGGATTCCGCTAACATCACCACCCACACTATCTCACCCAGAACCAGAAAAACAAATCATCATCATCATCAGCCTATTTTTGTCCACTGCTGGACATAGATGAGTGAAGGGTATCTATGTTTGAAACATGTTGTCTCAGTGCAGGCTGGACAATTTCGTTTGTAGAAGTGTAGTCCTTGAAATAGGACATGGACAATCAAGCCGTTGAGAAAAGCTAGTAAAAAAAACTTGATTTTTAAAACAAAATCCCACTTAAATATCTAAAAAAATATCGTTACAATTATTTTTGTTAAAACATTGGGTATAATTAAACTTCCCTGAAAAAACAAACAAAGCTCTCAGTTTAAATACCCGTAGTATATTCGAACACAGGAAAGAAAGTCCCTTGGAGAAATTAATGGAATGCATATTGCAGTGGTGTTTTAAGAGAAAACAAGTACAAAATCCAGATTCCCGTGAGCTTCAAACAAAAAAAAGAGCTTCTCCCGGAGCTCCGTAATCCCTGTTACACTATCTAAATTCTACAATATATATTATTTTAGAACAAAGGTTCATTAAAAGTAGATAAATCATTTCTAAATAATTGTAATAAGATTTCAGCAACTCCATTCAACTTATGATGAAAAGTTTTGTGATATCTAAGATTTCGAACTCGATACTTAACCTATTTATTTTATTCACTGAGGTTTACTTGAAAATGTTGTTGTTACCATGTTATCGTCAGATCTTTAATCTTGATTTAAAATTTTACAATAACGGAAAGCTTAATGCTTTAATTTGTATAAATCTCAACGTACTTTCATTTGTATAGGTAAACTAGTCCTCTGCTTACCTTGAATTAATCAGTATAAAAATGAATTGCAGAACTTAGGCTATTTCTTATCGCCGATAGGCTAGTAATGACCACTATCTAGTAAATTATAGTGTGGTTGACTATCTGTAAATCATACTATCTCAATAAATTTATTTCTACATTATAGACTGACATCGAAATAATATTTGTTGGTCCTATATTTACCACCACAAACCACATCATCACTTATCAACCTTGTGAGATAGTGGTTCAACGTAGACCTACGTTGGACCACTATCTCACTCATTTAGAGATAAAAATAAAAAAATACTCTAGATATTTATTTTATGTAGTAACTAAATCCACAGACTTTAATAATTAATTGAGATTAATAAACGTAACTTATACCTAAGACCATCTAAACGTTTGCTTATACATAGCTTCATTAAACCAAAAGAGTAAAAAGTATTAGTACAAACATTCGCACTATTCTGTTTCACTTAGATAGAACACACTTGTATATAACAATGATAGATAGATAGATAAACTCTTTATTAAACACCTTAATTAAGACAAAAAAAACAGAAAATAATTATTTACAAAGTGTAACAATAGGCGGTCTTATCGCTAAAAGTATGTCTTCCAGACAACCTTTTGATGGAGAGGAATTACGCAATAGAGTTAGACGTTGGTGTTTAAGAAAACAATTTTAAAAAGCGCACGAATTTAAAAAATATAATTTACTTAGTTATAAGTAATGATAATAATTGACAAATAAAATAATATATACCTCAATAATGATCTAATATAAATACATATGGTATCATAACAGTGGTATTTATGTATCATTATATAAAATTAAATAAAACCACATTATTAAACACTCCTCATAGGTACATACTCTATAGTAAAATATTTTTTTTTACTTTTTTACAATGGGAATAAATGAATAAAGTATAATTATTTGAAACGATGAATAAAGTATGTTTAAAAATATAACAAAACAACATAAATAGACATACAAAACAGCTTACAAAGAAACATAAGAAAGAAAACTAAACAAAAGTGTAACACTAGGCGCTGATTTTCATTAATAACCAAGAGGTAGCAGATCTAAAAAACCAATGCGAATTTGATAATGATAGTTATATATTCAAGCATTATTATTCCAAGAACTCCTCGAGATGTAGTCATAAAGTCAATTGTACATGTGATATTTCGTACAGTGTCGTGCTCAAGATATCACTCATCAGTATGTATGTATGGTAACATTTGGCCCCAGCCGTATCACAAACTCCATGCATGGCTGATGAACCGATATTAGTTTACAACTCGCATGTTTAACATAGCTTTGTACTGACATTATAATATTGTGTGATATGCTGATGCCGGCGCAAGTTTTAATACGAATATTACCGAACATTGCAAGGGGCGGGGTGGATCTGCTCTAAAGTTGAACAGGGGCGAACTAATGCTTTCAACTGCTTCAAATGCAACGTCACAAAATAGCTTCTTTGGACCCCTTTCATAATATAAGTAACAAACATTTTTTTTTATATGCCTGATTGATTAGCATTTGTCTACAGTCTCACTTGATGGAAAGTGATGATGCGGCCGAAGATGTAGCATGCTTGCCTAGAAGGTACCTATTCACTCTTAACTCGAGACTAAAGTATTAGCGGTATAGAAGCGTAACACTAGATTCACAATTGTTTTCCCGATTACCATTGCTGTCACAGATAACTGCACTTTTGAAGAATTGTAGATTTTTGGGGCTATCAATAACACAAGTATGATTTTTTTTCTTGGGAAAATCTGCAATTGAGAGAATTAGTAACCACTCTTTCGCTCTTCAATAAGGTTATTTACGTTCAATAACTACAGGGCTTAGTACACGCACCTTTTAGGCTAGCATGCTCCATCTTAGACCACATCAAGTAAGATAGTTATCAAATGTTTGCCTATAAAGAATTTTAAAAATTAACTCGATTTTGTATTGTTTTATCCATATATTTATTTGTGAACCATCGTCTGTCATGCCCTCTGGTACTGAAAAGCGTAATACAATATAGTAATTTGAAAAAATTCAGTAATGTTTAAAATAAGTTTACTTGGTTTGAGCTAAATTTAGCTACTTGCCAAATATAAATTGAGTGACTTGATTGTAAGTTGAACGTCAAATCACTATAAATAAATTCTAACGTTGGTATAACTCCAATACGTACTTATCGATATCAGAGGGTTAATCTAAACGAGATGAGTACACATAAAAAGTTTAAATTTAAGAATTAGACCTCGAAATCAATTTGACCTAAGTAATCAGTAGAAACATCAATCCGCATCTTACAGAATCGTACTCGTAAAACCAAATTTGGGTCGACTGTATAAAGACGTATTTTTATACGTACTGTGAAGTATACCTTATACGTTGAGCCCTATACGTCTGAGCCGCCTTAGGGACTTGATATACAAAGCACCCAAGGCGCGCGGCCCTGGCGCTTTGAAGATAAAATGTATGAACATGCCTTAAGGGACATGATATATAAAGCGGCCAGGGCGCGCGGCTGAGTTGCGAGGGCGCGGCGGACGCGGGTACTTCTCAACGGATCATAGTATCAAATTTTCACATGAACCGATCATAACAGTCGTTCCCATCTGATCATAAGATCAGTCGCAACTAAAATAAATTATATATTATAGTTTCAACTGATGTTAAGATCCAGTAAATTTTATATTGTTGTTCTCAACCGATCTTATGATCCGTTGGAACTAAAATAGGTACATGTTTTACGTTCTCAACGGATTATAGAAATATTATTACCTTGTTTTCGCATCTGCGACGCAATGTAATAAATGTAATGTATATGTAATGTACCAAAATATACGATATCGACGCGTATTTGTACAGTGACAGCAGCAGCGGCGGAGGCGCGCGTACAGGGCGCGCGGCGGGCGCGCGCCTTAGGCGCTTTGTATGTCAAGTCCCTTAGGGTATATTTTTTATCGAGTCATACTCATACATGGTAATACGGTCTAGGCTCGTGAAATATCTCCAAAACGACACAAACACTTAGATGGGCCGGAAATGGTTCATGTGCCAAGCTTTTTATGTGAAACTGGCGCCAAGTTTTTGATATATTCGCACAACACTTTCTTTCGAGCTAGTACAATTTAGCGGGAAGTAGTTTAAGCAAACTATGGCGAAAAGATCTAGATATTACATTTATAAACGATACTTAAAAGATGGGTATATGATATGATAATTATCTTTAACGCTTGGATAGTATCCAATCTTTATAGATAACTACTAATAAACGTGATATTGAAAATATATGAGACTAGCTGCGTCCCGCGTATTTAGCCGCGTAAGTCCTGGACCCGCGGGAACTCCGGGATGAAAAGTACTCTATGTCCTTTCCCAAGCTCTAGTCTATATCTGTACCAAATTTCATCAAAATCGGTC
Source organism: Lomographa bimaculata (assembly GCA_948107665.1). Lineage (NCBI taxonomy): Eukaryota > Metazoa > Arthropoda > Insecta > Lepidoptera > Geometridae > Lomographa > Lomographa bimaculata. The sequence goes on from OX403600.1 coordinate 10,304,992, forward strand.
AGCGGTTAGCGGCGTGAAAGCGTAACAGACAGACAGAGTTACTGATGTATCTATTATTGTATCTATTATTATATAGTCGCTTATACATTTATCTGAAAATGTCTGTACAAAAAATTACATCATAATTTCTAAATACCTACAATGTTTTAGATAGGTTTACTATTATTTGATTAATTAATAATATATTGCGAAACTTTTATTAAAATTATTATAAGCATAGTAATTTGCATCTGAATGTCACTGTGTATATTAACAAATTTGTGTATGTTAACAAATTTTAACTGCGGTTTCGTCCTTATTCACAATACTATAAAACAATAGAATGTTTTTCTTATCTACTAAATGTTGTCTATATTAGAAATTGACAAACTGAGTTGCTCACGGATATGTGATATTAGTTTAGAGTATTGCACATTCATATTTCAATATCTACACATTTCTATGTATTCCTCTAGCTATCGACGAGTAGATTATTTATCAGAGCATCGACTTGATATGCGCGACAACATCCGATGTCGAAGCGGGGAGCACTCAATGCAATTCCACTCATGTCACCAGAGTTGCAGTCAATTATCTGATAAGCCACATCACCCTTCGAATTCATCCGACTTTTCACCCACAGCAGTAACCAAGCTACGAACAAAATGTGAAACTTCGTATAAAAGTGATTCTCGAGATTATATAATCTAAAGATATGATATTAACTTTACTTTTACGCTCAATTTATTTTTATATAGTAATATATTATAGTCAGTGGTGAAGGTTGGACCCTGAAAGCTGAAACTTCTCAAAGCATTCGAGATGTGGTGCCATCGTAAAATGCTTCAAATTAATTGAGCTCAAATTTTTCAATGTTTGGGTTCTTGAACTGTTGCAGACCGTTAAGAAAAGAATAGTTGGGTATCTTGGTCATGTGCTTAGACACGAGAAATACCAACTTGTCCAACGTATAATGATGGACAAAGTAAATAGCAAAGGATGCACTGAAAGAAGAAAGAAATGTTGGCTAAGAAACATTGAATTGACCACTCAATTGGCCGTTCAGAACAACTGTTTTGCTTAGCACAAGCTTGGACAAGTCAGAAGTAGTGCTAGTGCATTACTCATATTACAAGCTTTTATTAATAGTCCAATAAAAGCTTGTATTATTATATTTTAGAAGAAGAATATTTATATAGAAAACATATACAAATTAAAAAACCCTGTAAACATTACACCCCTTTCCAACCATCACTCGCATATTTATAAAGATTGTATCAAACGATAATACCAAGTTTTATGATCGCTATTTCAAATTATCTCAAACCAAGCTTATTATATAATACCTAAACCTATAACCTTTAAAAAAAACATAATTCTTTCACACCCACACTTTTTTCGATGTTCGATGATTGTTTTGTGGGTGCCGGAAACATTAACATTAACTCAATCACAACCAGAACCAGAAACGCAAATTGACTACCAAAAAAATTACACCAAAATACTTGAAGATATTTTGATTTTGGATCTATAAACACAAACTTTAACTCTTTATTATTTTTATTCAGTCGGACTAAGTGCAGTATACGATCTCAAGAAATATTACAACTTATTACCTGCATAGTTTCGTAAAGTTACCAACAACATAAAACCAGTATCGAACTGCAAAATGATATTCTCTTTATTTGCTTTGTTCTTCCAATTAATAGGTCTCTGATTCGGCGACCACCGACCGAAAATGGGGTCCACTCGACCTCATAACACAATTGTCTGCGCGGGGAGCGTCTGGGAAGCTTAACTTCCTCGTGTGCTGAACGAAAGATACTATGTTTCTAACAAACAATTTTGATGTAGTTATCTCGATTGTTTTATCAGAATTGTTTCGTTTTGATTTAAGTCCCAATCTTTGTATTCCCGTTTGGTCATATTTGGATGAATAAAACTGCTAGGTATACATTGGAATTTTTTCTCGTCGAGTTGATGTCTTCTCCGATCGTTAATTGTTGCTGGACAGAAAATGTGTAAAATAGGTTACTAAGGCAGTTTTTGGCCGAGACGGATTTGTGCGGTGACCGCGGTGGTGGCGCTTTTCTTGGCCATGTCGGAAACCGTAATGTATTCCGCCTCTAAATTGCCTTGGCCACCTTCACTTCTTCACTCGCTCTGCATCATGTACCCTAAAAGTGTCGTCATTTTTCCACTATCTCACCTGATGTTAAGTGACGATGCGGTCGAGCTAGTGAGTATTTTTTAAATGAGATAATTTTGAAACGGTTGGTCAGATTTGGGTGAAATATGGTATATGGATATATGGTCTAAATCCTGACATACTGGTTTTTTTTATTTACTTAGAGAATACAACCACGTTGGGCCGATAGTGAAACGTGACCAAAGTGATTTGGACCATTAAAACAAAAACATGTAAAATATATATATGTATATTGATTTAAGTAAAATATTGAACTACACGGGATTTAAATACAAATGAAATGGACAGAACACTAACCGCTAACCACTATAATTATTGGAATTAGTTATTCTACGCTAATCCGCTTTCCCGCCTAATTTGTGTTGTTAATCATTCCCAGATCAATGCATCATTGATCATGACTGTGGTAGCGTTATCGGAAACCCGTCCAATTGTTTTGTTTGTGTATAATATTTTAAATGTACTCTCATTGTTATTTCTGAACTGTACCAAACTAAATTAGTGAAATTTCATCATTAAGAATGACTAAGTAAATAAGGCTTGGTACCGTCGGCCCCGATAGCCCGGATCCGGCACCGGGGCCGATGGAAGAAATTGTACAAAATGTAGAAAGTATCTCCAATTTCCAAATCTAAGGTAGACCAATTTTTATATTTGAAGCAATGAACGCTCTAGTAAAGGCGCCCCTGATCGGAGCATAATGATCAAATCTAAGGTATTTTCTCATCCTTACTTAACTAATAAAAATATATCGATTTTTTTTTTTCAGATCGCTGACATTACATTGAGCAGCTTTATCTAAGATCTATTTAAATTCTTGGGCTAGTATCTACCACACTCGACCACCTTGCTTATTAACAGTTTAGACAACACATCACAAAACACTCTTTTTGCGTCATATCCGACTGCGCAGAAAAAAAGGCTAGGTTAAACTCATTTAACATAATCCAATTAAAAACGGCATACATTTTATGTCCAATTAATTGCATATAAAATAACACCCGTGGGAATGGTTCTGAATCGTCGTCGAATATGCAATCTGCGCAACGGGTACTACACGCATACAAATAACGAACTATGTAATCGAAGCTGTTACCATGTGATGCCAGAAACAGTTTCAGTGGTACTCAGTCACACACGTTAGTAGTTTTCGAATCCACATCGTATTTGAGTATCGCCCTCACCCGCATCTGTGCATCTGAAAATGCACCAAAAAGCAATTCAGTTGAGAGGTTTCATGAGCAAATTGCGCCCAGCCACGGAATTGAGTTAAAGCCGGATCGCGTCCGGACAGCGTCCTGTCAGTGTCCAGTCAGTGTCCGGTCTCCGGACAGTGCTCTCCAGCCCTTTGTCGCCTCATCAAACTGCAAATTGGCATCTACGCTCCCAGGCAGTACCGTTCTGAAAGAACGGAAATGTTCACTGTTCAGGTGCCCTGCACTTTGTTAGAGATCTTGTTTGCTTTGTATGCGCGGGATTACAAAGAAGCGCTGGCTCGGTAAACTAGACGGTAGATGGCGTAGATGCCTCCAATTTTATAGGATGCTTTTGTAAACAAGCTTATGTAACGTTATCTAGAAGATGAAACTCCATGTACCGTATAAGATAGCGATTTAATTAACCTAAGTGCAAATTATTTACAGGAACGTACACTAAAGCTTATACAAATTTTAATTAGAATCCATTTTACTAAAGGTATTGGTTTATATTATAAAGATCTATCTCATGTTTACGTTACAAAGGTGCAATAACGTCGCTTGTTCACAAACACACATAAAAATACTCATACATTTTCCACAAAACATTATTATATACTAGCCGTCGCCCGCGGCTTCGCCCGCGTTAATTAAGTTAAAAAGTAGTCTATATGTTATTCCGGAAACCTAAACTATCTACATTTAAAATTTCATCAAAATTGGTTAATTCGTTACGGAGATACGTGGTAACAAACATTCACACACACACACAAACTTTCGCATTTATAATATTAGTAAGGATATATATTTACTGTAGTTAACAATTATATTAGGAGATAACTGTCTTTTGGACAACAGCTCACACTTTTTCAAGAGACAGACTTCAGAAAATTGTGATGATTTATATCGTTGAAATTAACGATTGATTTATTGATATTATAAAGAAAAATTAACGCTTTTACGGGATATTATTATAATTCCCGCGTCAAGAGTCAACTTTCGTAACTTAAAATTTTAAAGTAAGGTAACAATCTCTAACCATCCCGCGTTGATGTAAAACAAATATCAAGGAAAACTAAAGTTAAATACATCACAATACTAAGTTTTCAACCGACTTCAAAAAAGGAGGTTCTCAATTCAATTGTATGTTTTTTTTTGTATATATGTTACGCGATATCTCCGCCAAATATGAATCGATTTCGATGATCATTTTTGTTTGGTATAGAGTACGAGTGTTTGGTATAGATACTTTAGAGGTGGTCCCATATTAATTTTATCAAAACGGTCAAGCCAAAACCGAAATTTAAGCGATGAAGTCGGTTTTTTTTAAGCTTTTTTTGCGTTTCAATCACATGAAAGTGTGTACATCTTATATGACAATTAATACACTGCACACACATGCACTGTTTGAAGCGCCATGATAACATTATTTTTAATTTTGATCATACTGTGTATAACCACCATCGAGATACGATTACTTTAGCTACATAATAGTTTTATTTCTTTTCAAAACAATGCGAACTACGAACTATGTGGACTGATTGTTGATAACCATACAATAAATTAAAATAATAAACCTACCCTCATCAGGGTAAAGTCATGAATCGATTTAGAATAAAAGTATTGTATACTAGCCGTGCCCCGCGTCTTCGCCCGCTATTATCAAGTTAAAAAATTGCCTATGTGTTAATCCTAGGTATAATCTATGTACATTCCAAATCTCATCCAAATCCGTTCAGCCGTTAAAGCGTTAAAAGGAACAAATATACTTACACACACACATTTACACACAAACTTTCGGATTTATAATATAAGTAGGATAAAACAAAATAGCTATTAGAAATCTATGCCCAGATACACAAAATAAAGCAAAAAGCTTCAAGGGAGCCCAATACAAGTATGATGGTGATTTGTATCGTCTGGTGCACTAATGAAATGCTACGGCATCCGCATCTTACCACCACCCTATATAATCTGCACTCCGTCCGCCATCAGCCTGTTTATACAGCCCTGGTAAATTAAATTTCGTGTGCGGTCGTTGAACTGTCAGCTGTCAATGTGAGTAAACGTCAAAGATTCTGCCAGACTGTATGACCAGGAGGATTACTAGTATTCTGTGTGTACTATGTCTGTCCTGTCTCGATGCTTAACATACACAGAGGCATTTTATATAGCACCCACGGAATGAAGATATTTGTCAGTTCATTATATTACATTCTATAGTTCTCTCCACCCGAAGGTTGCCTGGTAGAGATCGCTATTAGTGATAAGGCCGCCTGTTGTGATACTTTACGTATAAGCTTGTTTGTTACCTTTGTTTTATCTCATCTTATAAAGTGGATCAATCAAGTATTATCTATCTATCTATCTATATGGTCATAGTTAGATGAATAAAACTATGTGATTTACTAGCATTATACTTTTTTTCCTCGAAGAGAATTGAATCAAGGTAACACGTGTCAATGGATAACGTAAGCTAGTGTAGCAGCCCTATATGCGTTTGTGCCGACCGACACCAGGTTAATTAGGTTTGCAACCTAAGACTGTTGAATTTAGGGTTGATACTCGAATCTCATTAGTCAGCCGTGTAAATATATACGTGAAAAATTTAAAATTGTAAATAGTACAACTGTACTGAAAAATTTTTTTACGAAGTCGCATTTGCAAATAATAGGTGAGACAAGGAAATTATTCACTTGAAGCCTGACGCAGTCCTATAACCTGCCATATTATAAGTAACACACACTATATTATTATAAGTCGAGATATATCCATAGCGAATGGACTGATTTCGATGAAATATGGTATGTAGATAGTCTAGGCCCTGGTATAAGAAATGGCTAGACGTAGCTTTTTATCCCGATCAATGCTTGCAAAGCTGCTAGTCAGCTATAAAAGTTTGAAACAGCTAAATGTAGTAGACATTTGTAGCATTTTGTAGCAGCACGTTTTGTAGCACTTCGTAACGGAGCTACGGTACTACGAATTTTCGTAGCAAGAAGAAGCTAAAAATTTGATACTTAGTAAATAACACAGTAAAGTGCGATCGTTCCAGCCACTTTTTAGGGTTTGTATTATTACTAGCATCAACCACATCGTCATCTACTAACGGACAAAATAATGGTCGATAAATGTGACGCCTAATCCATTTGTATCTGAGAAAACGAGCACTGACATACGGACAGAGAAAGATAGAAAATAAAGCGATTGCGGCTTCATTTTTCTAGTCCTTCAATTGCAGATACAATCGTGAATCCAATGAAGTCGTGATAGCGATGTCGTAGTAAGCCCGTCTATCAACCAGATAGTTTACCATCAACAAACAAACAAAGTCGTTCACACTCTCAGCCCCACACATATGTCCCCTGATGACGTCCATTGCACCCTTGTCTACTTTATCACTTACCATTAGGTGAGACAGTGCTCAAACGCTAGTCTATTAAAGATAAATCTTTTTAGGGTTCCGTACCCAAAGTGTAAAAACGGGACCCTATTACTGAGACTTCGCTGTCCGTCCGTCCGTCCGTCCGTCGTCACCAAGCTGTATCTCAAGAACGGTGATAGCTAGACAGTTGAAATTTTCACATATGATGTATTTCTATTGCCGCTATAACAACAAATATTAAATATAACATAAATATTTAAGGGGGGCTATACAACAAACTTGATTTTTTATAGATAATGGTACGGAACCCTTCGTGCCCGATTCCGACTCGCATTTGGCCGATTTTATTTTATATTATAAAGGCACTCCAAAAACTACCGATCCGTAAGCCAATGAAGCTTTATTTGTATCGCGCTGTCAGCCGGCGGGTTAATTAAATGTTGATGTCGAACCAACACACATACTGACACGTCTGATGCATGTTGACACTTAAATCTTATTAAGTAACGTGGAAATGGACGCGTTGGAAGTGAATGAAATGAACTTATGCATAAATATCATATTAAATAAAATAACTGTTTGTAGATTTAAATCTAATGCCTTGATTTATAAACAGTAGAAATTGGTATGATAGAGCTTTGAGAGGCTCGAAAATTAACGTACTTTAGAACACAACACTAAGTATATAACAACATATTTCGTAATTTACATATATATATACAGTACCGTGACAGTGGTACACAGGTACAGTGACCAATCTTCTCATGTCGCTACGCCTCAATTGATTATAATTATAATATGATACTGACATGGCATGTACCCAATACGATCACGTACATACATTACAGTCATAAACAAAAACGCTATCACACTCCCGCAAAAACATGTGTCATGAGAGCTGAAAACATTTACATGACACCTACAATTACACCCAGAAGCAGAATTTTCTCATGGCGAGGAAAAATTACGTTTTGCTGTGTATCGAACAGAAGCATGGACCGCGGTGTAGAAAGCAAGGACCTGCTTACTGTGTTTATTGGGTCGTCATAGAACACTTTTTATCCTAAAGTACTAACATCGTCATTATCAAAGCAGGCAGAGCCGCTGGGCATCGCAAGTGCTATTATAGAAAGAAACAATCAAACTGTCGTTACTTCCGAGTCCTAATTTTTTTAACAGCCCCACACTAAATTTGATTAATTGTATGTATCGTGGGATCCGGAAACAGTCACATCACACACACAATTTACACCTGTATCTGAAACACAAATATCCCTTGGAGAAAACTTGTGTTCCCATCGTGAATCGAACCCGATAACCCTGCTAAGCAAGCGAACGCGCACCTAACTAAGCCAACGAGCAGTTCGTAAATTGGAACGGGTTTTCACTAAAATTAAACAAGAAATGTAACTCATTGTCTGCGTCTTTGTTCCCTGAATAACCTGCTGGTGTCTGGGTGTCTTCAAGTCTAGAGTGAATAGGTACCTTCTAGGCAAGCATGTTCCATCTTCGGCCGCATCGTCACTTTCCATCAGGTGAGATAGTGGTCAAATGCTTGCCTATTCAGCATAAAAAAAACTACTATAAAGTACTCATAAATTCGTTTAATATAGTTTTAAACGAAAATATTGCCTTTATTTTCATGATCCCGTATTTACTGAATATTCGAACGGGTCCGGTATCACTGAATATTTAACTCAATTGAACAGCGTCCATCAATTATAGGGCGGTCTGTTTGTCCGATGAATCGATGTTTAGAATGATCAACCAGATATGAATTGTTTATTGGTACAGCCATCCGTTTGTTTAATGACTTTACAAATATGCTGTAACATACATTAATTGGAACACAATATGTGCACGTCATTTTACGTTCAATTTGGCGCAAATGGATAACTATTAAAATTGGTGTTGCGTAATTAACAAGGTCTTCCAATATAAATAAATAAATTATAGTAAATTTAGAAATGAAAATTATGTCTCCAGTGGGATTGAACCCGCGGCCATAGGGTCCTAATTACTGAAATGAAATGCATTTATTTGCTTCAAGTGTAGGTATAAACAGATGTAGGGTTAAGTGTATCAATATAGTTCCTTGGTCACAATAGTGAAATGCAAATATAGAATGATTTGAGGGCTATGTAGTTAGATATCTTAATAGCGCCATAATAATAACTTTGATTATTGTTAATGTATGAGCTACTCAATGTACTGGTTTATTCTGCCTATTCCCTACTATAAAAACAAAAATCAAATCTCCACCATTTTGTGGTACGTTTAATAAAGCAAATATTGTTATAACGGATACTGTTGCTATGTTAGACTCAATTTGTTATTAAATCTGCTAGCAAATTCGCTTAAAAAAGTAGATTCGCTAATTTAATTTATTATTTCGCGAGTGAATAGGTATCTTCTAGGCAAACTAACTCCATCGTTAACCACGTCGCTTAACTTACCATCAGGTGAGATAGAGGTCAAACATTTGCCGATCAGCAAATTATTAGATATATTGCATGTTTGAAAGGGCAAGTACTTGTGATGTGAGTGATTTAACAAACCAACAAACGTACAAACTTACAGACCCACACTTGGTCGTCTGATTAAGGTTTTACATTATATTTGGATAAAAATACCTCAGTTTTATTATTAAACAATTTTTTTTTTATATTAAAATTTTAAAGTAAGTTCTAAATATAGTTTGCTACATTTTGTAAATAGATCTTTTGTTGTCTACAAAGAAATCTGAATCTCCTTTTCTTTACCAATTTAGTATTTGTTGCCATAAAATAAGCTAATTTAGTAATATTCGTTCAAATCATAGAATCATCGTTTAAGAAGGTTTCGAACAAGTTAGAAATATTACTAGAGTTTTGTCGGCTATTAATAAGGTTAATAAGGTTCTAGTGAGTGAAGAGAACATGACAAGATATCGACATGAATCGATTTGATATGAAAGGAGATGGCCTAAGCAAACACATTATGTTGAGCAAACAAAATAAAATAGAACATATTTATCTTTAGAGCTTTTGGAAAATAGGAACGTTCTTACAATATTAAGTAAAATATGAAAGTTAAATTAAGCCATCAAATAATACTAAACATAAACGCTTTTACACTCGGAGCCCCTCACTCAGTTCGATGACTTGTCGCAGGTGTTGGAAACATTTACATAAAACAATCACAACTAAAAATAAGAAACACAATTTTTCTTTGGGGATAAAGCTTCTGTTTTCGCTGCGAATCGAACTCAATAAATTCTTAGAAGCAGAACGCGTATCCAACTAGCCAACAATGGGCAGCTCAAATTCACTATCATATTGTACAAATGTACAATGGGTCGTTCAGCACTTTGTTCGTCCGTCCGTCAGTCCGTCTGTCAGAGGCATTAAGCGTCTAAACCATATAAGCGAATGATTTCAAATTCTCATAGAATATGTAAAACTACGGCCGAAAGCCAGAAAAGACATTTAAATGTATATAAATGAAAATATTAAGGGGGCTCCCATACATGTAAGTGGGAGCAAAATATTATATTTATTTTTTAATAACCCTTGTGGGGTATCGTTGAAAAGTAAGAAATCAATTGTCTATGTTGTAAAATAACGATTTAACGCATTCTAAAGGATCAATTTGCTTGTATTCAACTTACTATAAAAATTTTTTTTAGAAAGTAAACAACTTTTGGCATAAACTTTAAGGTACATTCTACCTGAAATTCATGAAAATGTTTCAGCTTTACAGTGATCGAAGAAGCATGGCCGTGCGTAACGTAAATCTGAGATGAACGTAAACAACAACAATTAAAAGACAGCAGTGAGCAAAGCCGCGTAATAAATTCAAATTAAGTCACGCGCCCAAGTATCATAATGGGTATTAATTGAAGAATTTAGCTCTCATAACTTTTGCGAGGGTTCAAATTGTAGCATTAGTGAAATCCCTTAAAGCGGTAATCCTCACGTCGTATTCGTAGTCCAGACTAAATCCAATTACGGCCGCTCCGAGCCGGCTCCGGGCCGGATTCGAGCCGCACTCGTGCCGTGTACCACGAATTATACACGTCCCGCTGAAAGCGACAGGCTGCTTTTATACGAATGAAACAAACGGCCGCTTTAACGCTGAATATCAGTTGTTTTAAATCGTTTGTTACACTAGAACATAAGACAACCAACTCGAGTACATATAACAGTTGTTATACAGTAACAGTTGTTATAAGTTTGATTTACTTGTGTAGCAAATCGTTGTTTAAAAACTCGTATCTTGTTGAGTATCTGCTCTTCATACTATTACTAGTGGTTCACCGCGGCTTCGTCTGCGTAAATTAAAAAAACAATCCGTTCTATATAAATATAATCAAAATAACCCGTTGAGTCAAATTTTTTATGTTTTTGATTTCTGATGTTTTAATAGTTATTCTGCTATTTGAGACAAATCCAACAAATAAACATTAAGATTCTACCGTTCTTAAGTGAATGATGTAACTAACCCGACTTTGCTTTATTTATATAGATGTTAATAACCTTACAACGCAATTATTGTAAACAGAGGAATGTAAAATTTCATACTCTCACGATTAACTCTGTACATATATATATCTCTTTGACTATTTGTACTATAATTAACCGTAAGCAAAGCTTAATAAAACTGATTTCACCGCTTTTATTATGGTTTTGGCTGGATCGATTTCGATAAAATGTATACGGGACCACCACTGTAGTATAATCTACCAAACAAAAAAAAGAATTTTGAGAATCGGTCCACAAATGAGGGAGAAATCGGTGAACATACATAAAAAAAAACATACAGTCGAACAAACTACCTCCTCCTTTTTTGAAGTAGGTAAAGATGTAAATGAGAGAGCCACCTGTATATATATATATATATTTATCTCTCTCTTCAACTATTTGTACCAAAAGAAATGACATTATTGTACTTTCGTGAAACGCAACGTGGGACTTGCACTAGATTTTTTAATTCCCGTTGTTTAACTGGAAAAAATATATATATACCGCCATGGGTAAGTAGTGCACAATACTGCAGGGGGTGGTTTGGGATCGATAACTGAGCAAGTTAAAAAAAAATTTTTTTTTTTTTTATATTTTAATCGTCTGACCAGCAGGCAGTTCAGTAGCAATTATCAAGTAAAGTATGGCCCTCCGTAGACAGCCGCTACAACAATAGCTTCCAGAGTAGGTGAATGCTACGAGTGCTACGGGGTCATTGAACTAACATGTGACGAGAGGTCACATTTCAGTGTGACCTCTCGGCGGTTCAGGAATTAATTACCTCATAATAACTAGGACCGACTAAATAAATAACGATGATCATAACTGAATTTTAATACTTAATTTGCCATTCTCTTAACAAGTTGGTTGGTTCTCGTAATTCCTGAACCGCCTTTCAGTGTGACCTCTCGTCACATGTTAGTTCAATGACCCCGTAGCACTCGTAGCACTCACCTACTCTGGAAGCTATTGTTGTAGCGGCTGTCTACGGAGGGCCATACTTTACTTGACAATTACTACTGAACTGCCTGCAGGTCAGTCGATAAAAAATTGGAAAAAAAAAAAAAAAATTTAATTTGCTCAGTTGTCGATTCCAAACCACCCCCTGCAGTATTGTGCACTACTTACCCATGGCGGTATATAGCTCAACCGTAAACAGATAAAAAATGTGTCTTCATTCATTTTATTCACTAAACTTACGTTATTTTGAACAGACAGTGTACAAAAACGCGGGCATTGATTTCCATTCCTTTGCCGTAAGGATGGTTAAAGTAGAAACAAAACTCTTTTTAACATAAATGAATGACGTTTGTCAATTCAGTCTCTTCCAGTAGTTGTAGAAAATTCTTTACTCGCTGTTAAACGCAAAAGTGAATGCGAGTGCAGTGAAGCATCTAGAATACCCTAGAATCTACGTGATCATAACTGCAATAGCCCATCTCCTCAAAATGTTGGTCATGTCTCTATCAAACAGTACTGAAAAGAGGAAAAACATTTAAAAATAGGCTTAACTCTGTTATCTCTTCCAGTTGTTTTAGTGCAGGTACGATCTCGTCGTTAAACGCAGCGGCGAGTGAGAGCACTGGAGAGGCGTCGAGTGTCGGGACGTGACTGCAGTCTGCACTCGCACGTCAATCGAAATAAATGTTGGGATTTTAATCTTATGTATTACATTACTGAAATAAAAAAAATATACATATTAATACTATATTTTCTGCGTATACTTGAATGATTTAAGAATTGCTCGTACAGTTTTCTGCGACATACTTACGAATTGTTCTGCTCATGCAGCTTTTGAGGAAAATATGCTTCGATCGCTTGTATTCATTAGTTAGAGGTACGAGTAAGTATGGTGTAGGTAATGGATAAGAAATAAAAGATAGGATGAGAGGAAATAAACGGCTCTTGATGAAAATCTAGTAAGTTATAGTAGGGTCAGTATGGAATTTTTCTTATTTATTTGTATTTTCAGGATTGTCTAAAATAATATCAACTACCAATTCTTTTTTCGTTTGTTGTTTGACCACTTTAAGAAACAAAGATACGTATTAATTAATCAAACTTGATTAAAAATATTGTATCTCACTCGATAAAAAGCTTTACATTACAAGCCTGTTATAAGTAAAATGTTCAACAATCATTACTTAGTCCAAAAAACATGTCAATTAATCCTTGGGCTTGGGATCCATTTCCAAGTCACTATATTACAATTTAAAAGATAAAACGGAATAATGACAAAACAACTATTTATCAACCTATAAAGTTTTAATCTTGGTCGTGGGTGAAATTACCATAAGTATAATTAATATATTACACAATTTTCTAGTAGTAACTCAAAGCATACACCAACCCTTTGTTTATCACCCTGTTATAAAAAATACCTGCCGTCAAACGGAGTAGGTACAGTTCAGGGAGTAATTAATAAAACGTTTTGAGATCGCACCGTAATTGGACGACGCTTGAGCATCGTCACGCGAATTGATTGTGTCACGTACAGGCACGCGCAAAAGTGCTTCTTTTTGCAGCTCTATTTCACAGCAATAAAGCCCAAACTTTTGTAGAGCCAAAAAAAGTGTCGATAGATTGCACCGCGAGAGCCTTTGAATATTAATGGAGGACATTGAAGAGGCTGTCGGCAGAACATGGAAGTTTGGACCCATTTAGCAATTAGGAGGCTATCAAATGTCATTACATTGTTATTGGAAATGTAAGCAGGTCCATTTTTATCTATTTCAACTAGGATTTGTGACAAAACGGTAATGGTACACATGTTTTTATAAAGCGAAACCTTCGTATGTTTGTTGTATGCTGCTCAGAGAATAAAACCAATCAACTCCCAAAACAGGTAGTCTCAACGTCAAGTTTTAGGTAAAGATACTTCCAACTTACCTACTATTATAATTAATGTTAGTTACTATATATTGTAACTATGTTATCACTTCAAACCCGCTGGAGGGTTTTTTAATGTAATTAATATGAAATTAGTTTAATTCATGATTTATGTCTATGATTCCAAAGTTTCGTATTGATTAATGGTTCTCGTATGGTCTATAAGATTTACCTGTATCGAGGGAAAGTAAAATGTAGCGTTTCGTAAATAATTTCGAGTATTTAATTATAATATAAACGTTATCTTGCTACTATTTAACAACTAACAAACATTAATCATTCCCAAAGCATGTTTGTGAACAATTTTTCACCATCCTGACCGCAAACGTGACAGAAATTTAACTTAATTGCGCCATTCAAGCAAATAATTCGAATATTGAATACCTGAAACGCACATTTTACATGTGAATTGGTTCGATGAAATGTTTTGCCTGGATGTGCTGGGCACACGTAGAGAGAATAACAGGCTTGTATTTATGGAAGCTAACAACAATGTACACGGATAAAAAATACGAGGTTACTAAGTAAGTAGCCTAAAACATCCTGACTAAAAAATCCCATTAGTCCATACGCCAAGCAGCGCAGGTACTTTTAATTTGTCGATATACATTATGATTCATGGGCTCTATAGGTATAAATTATTTGTTTATAAAAACCATCTGTCTGTAAAAACTTAGTAGAATTTATTAAGTACACTAGGAGCGCCCTATTTTCCCCAAGCCTCTTCTTCTAGGTCGCTTTCTACATAAGTTTCAAATGGGGATTAGTGGAAAGTGGGATAGAATAGTTGATTTGTTTATCATCCGTACAACGAAGGAGTGGAACTCATTACCACGAAGAATATAATCTGGGAGTCTTCAAGTCGAGAGTGAATAGGTACTTATTATCTTCTAGGCAAGCAAGGGACATCTTCGGCCGCATCATCACTTTCCATCGGGTGATAACTATATCACCCGAGTGCAATAAGATGGAATGGGAAGGGTGATATTACGAAGTAGAATAGTAAGACTAACCGCACCCTACGGCTTCGCTAGAGTTTTACCGGCTATTTCCCAAATTTAAGGAAACCATACAACTAAATACGTCGTACCAAATTTCGAACCGAACCCGTCCGTACCTTATATATAAATACATAATCACACTTACACCCAAACACTTATTAGTATGAAAGCTGTGCCGCACATTAGTCACGTCATATTAAGCTTAAATTAGCCTTTGTTTTAGATGAAAGTTTCTAATTCAAATATTTCAAACTAAAACATTTTGTCAGATAATTTAAAGAGCAACAAACCGCAAACTTGTAATGGACATCGAGTTGGCATGTCCCCAACGAGAGACGTGACTTAAGTACGTACAACTCCGTAGAGGCTGCTCGCATACATCGCATTCTTTCAAACATAAAACTCGACTTTGATGTGAGGGATTTGAACCCTACTTATTATTAAGTACTTACCCGTTTTTCTTGTGAACAATATCGAATTAATTGAAACTATTTAAATGCTTGTTAAAATTACTGCCCACAGCACTTTTGTTTCCTTCGAAAACAATAGGAAATACATATAAAGTATAAGGTGTCAGTTATCAACTGGCGTTATCATGCATATTACGAGGCGCGTCGCGGCGATGCTGTTGTTTGCGGGACAGTGTCGCTTAAACAACTATTCATTATAGATTGTAGAAGTAATTAGAATACATAATCTTAATTATTACGGAAATTATAGCATTCAGAAGAAATTCGCAGAACATAATTTAAAAGTAAGCAAAGCTAAATATATTTATTTGTAAAATAACTTTATTATTATTCAAATCATTTCACCAAAACTAGCTGAGATGCAAGGATAAGTAACTTTTCAAATAAAAAATATAACAAAAAAGCAAAGCTTAAAAAACTGACTTTATCGCTTATATTTTGATAAAATGTATATGAGACCACCTCTAAAGTATAATCTACTAAACAAAAAAGAATTTTGTGTATCGGTCCACAAATAGGGGGACAATACGGTGAACATACATAAAAAAGTACAGTCGGACTTTTTTGAAGTCGGTTAAAAATGAGCTAAGGTTTAAAACAAGAACCAGAGTCTGCAAGCTTTCTGGTATTTTATAAATGACCTTGTGTACCTACATCGAAAAAAACTCTGTTCATCTGAGTAAAAAAACGCTTTGCTTAAAATTCGTCATATCATAAAGTTTTGTTACAGTCGACTTTCAGTAGATCTAATCTAATGAGCGGGTTCCTTATTACCCGCATAAACTTAGTAACCAACATGTTTAAATACCTACGACTTCATCTAATGAAATTGACCCAATTAAAATGTCATACGTTGTTAAAGAGCATTAATAACATTTTCCGTCCGCTACGACCTTAACTAACCCTCTCTCAGCAATACTAATCTTTACTCTTATTTTAATTTTCGTGACTTTCCGTTACACTGGGGTATTAATTAAGACCGCTCTTAAGAGCAGGTCGCGTTTCGATTTGAGGACTTTTGCAGGCGACAAGGCGTTTGCTGTCGCGCATAAGTGGGTTGCCCATTCAGCCCATTCAGCCGAGCAAATATGTTAGTTACGCAAGATCGCGTGATTATACTTCGATTTTAAGGTTTTTCGTAAATTTCTCGAGTGTACAAAATTATCTAAATTTTTGCTGGCAAGGTAATAAACATATTTTCAAACCGTTAGTATTTTTTTTTAATTCTGGATAGGCAAGCATTTTACTATCTCACCTGATGGAAAGTGACGATGCGGCCGAAGATGGTACATGCTTGCCTAGAAGGTATCTATTCACTCTAGATTTTAAAACACTCGTATTGTACCGCTCAAGGAACAATGACGCAGGCAAATATATATATCGCAGATATTACATCTGTAGATGTAATGTATGTATAAGTATGTAAATAAAATGTGTGTTCCCACCGGGAATCGAACCCGGCATCCGCAATGTAGACGTCAGATATGTAACCAACTACGCCAGAAGTCACTTTTCGACATTATAATATATATTAATATGAATTATTAAAAATTTTAAGAAGCTGCCTCTTAATTCTCTAACGTTCAGCGTGTCCCCGTAGTAAATAGAGGACCAACTTTGTAAACTGAGTCGAGTACGTATGACTTCCATGAAATGTTTAACTTCACTTGAATAATAAATGTGAGAGTTTGCGAGAGAATTATATTAGGTAAGTACTTAGCTTAGTTCATGAAGAACGCTCCCGTATGACTTCATGTTAAGATTGTTCGGAGTTAGCAGTTAAAAGCAATTCAAACTTGACGTGGGTTTCACAAGCAGGGCACATCAAAGGAGCTAAAGCTCTGCTACAAACTAATAAATTATTCTATTTTTAAGAACATCTTGAATATGCCATAAATATAGCATAATACGCAGCTCTATTCGTAGTAATTCTAAAAATAACGTAACATTTTTCTTTTAAAGGTTTTATATAAATAAAAGCTTATTTTATGAGTAACCCGGCTTAGCACGTATTCCATATTCGATGGATGTTCAAAAAATTTTCCTTAATGCTAACCTTGGCCTGACTTTTACAAACACAACACTAAATAATCTGCCAAATCGGTCAAACTGTTCTAAAATGATCGTTCATATGCGGCAACTGATTTTTATTTATATAAATATAAAGAAAATGAAGTTAATTTTGATACATAGATAAGTAAGGATGGAGTAGTTCGTGATGTTTTTTTAATGTCCCGTTGCTTAATTTTCCGATTAATTCTTTATCACCTTGGTAAATACCACACCTTTGCCATAAATTCAACCGCCGAGCAAACATAACTATCTTTTGAATTAATCCAATTGCACTGGATTAACAGAGACTAAAAAAACCTCAAAAAGACGAGCGCATTGCATTGCCGCGCAGTATTTTAAACTGTTGTAGTTCAAAACTCAGTGTGGCACTGCACTGTGAAGTGTTAGCTTACGCTTACTACCAGGCGATTGGCTTGATTGCCTCGTCACCCAGTTGCATGTGATAACGATTTATGTTGACAGCTATTCAATATTTAATCGTTATCTCTCAGTTTAAACGCCCTTATGTTACTAACCAGAGTTTGGTGAAATCAGGCCTCAGTGCAAGTTTTGACATTATTAATTGGAGTTCTTATAATTTAAAATTCCATAACAATGATACGCTTTAAATTCCATTAAATAACAGGTAACTAATGAAAGGGTCGCGGAGAACGGACGCGACAGTGCCGTCCCCACTACCTCTCATAGAACAGACGTAGACGGCCCGCGCGGAACTCAATCATTAGTGTGTTCACTCAATGTGAAAGCGATTTCAGCCCCGACGACTCCGCCCCTTTGAAACTGGCGCAATATTGTCGAAAGCAGGAAAACACTTTGCGACACAAAAAATAGAAGACGTGGCGAAGAAAATGAGGACGGAATGCTAGGAGCCGATTGAGCGCACAAACCTTGGCAGCAATAAGGTTGCGTTTGCTTTATCGATGACGTCACGGGCGGAAGTGCCCCGGCTGTAAACGTAACCGAGAGCTGAGCGGGTTACAGCGGGCCGCGCCGCCCGCGGTTGTAAACTCCGCCGCCTGAAACAACTTCGTTACAACTCCCCGTTTTGTTTCTGGTCGGCAATATTAGTTTTAGTCAAAAAGCTATTTTTCAAGCGCCGTCGAAAGGCTTGTAAACTTTTCTAATTTAGTTAATTCTGTGCGGGGAAAGCGCTCCAGGTCCTTGTTAGATCGAAGATAACTGTTTTCGTTGAATAAATTTCTCGGAGAAATTCTGTTGGAGTGTAAAGATAACATCAATGCACGTCGAGCACTGGGTCTTGTCGGACTGCTTTTAATGGAAACAGACTTAGAAGAACTCAGTGAAATGCTTTTGTGGCTTGGCCAATGGACTGAATTCTGAATTCCTTTTTGAAGCGAGGTGCATTTGATATTACTCTATATGCTATACAATATATAAATACATTTACTGTCCCCTAATTCACATACCTACATAGATTTAAAAGAACATTACATGTAAATACATTTATACGATTATTTTATATCGGGGTAGCCTGTTCGCGTCCCCAGATGGTGGTCCACAGACCGGAGGCCACGAATCCGGGAGATGAAATTCCGTTAGCAAACGAGGTGGTAGGAGGCGGTGTCATTCCTTTGCCAAAACGATGACCCAGTTGGCAACTCTCTAGTACCCTCTCGCAGTGACAAGAAGAGTCGAACCCAGGGTCGATTCTCGTCACAACTACAATTTTGCTTCCCAAGGGATATGTGATTCTATCATTGTATGTGTGATGTAAATGTTTCCGGCAACCACGATACAAGTCTTTGAACAAAATGTGTGGCTGTGAGTGTGAACGCGTTTGTTTTTGTTTTAGTGAACGTGTCTTTTTCGGTTTTTAGACGTGGAGCTAAACCCGTATAAAATAAATGTAAGTTGACATAGGACAAACGAGTCGACCTTTCAAGAGCGCATTCCTAAACAGTTTTCCTATATTCCTCACTATGCCGAAAACGTTACCTCAGCGTATTTGGCTTATACCATACCATCGTAGAATAATTAGTTGGTTGCTGGACAGATGTAGTACGACTGAAGCGATCCAGGGGCCGAATTTATAAACACTATGGAATATACATTGTATAACGGATACAAGAGGATAACTACGTTTGAACAGTCAAAACAGACTGAAAAAAAATCGTCAATATGCTCACAATCAATTCGTGCATATGATTGCCCGTAGTGCAGTCGTCTACAATAACATGTAAATATATCATAATTTTCAAATACTAAAAATCTAAACGGAATTTGTGAACATTATCTGACTCCAAAATATCACAACAACAAAACTTCATTCTGAATGCAACGTGAAGCTCAATGTCTATAAGTTAGTAGTTACTTTTGAAAATGTTAACATATTAATGCAGCTGACTGTACAGTATGATGTCGTTGTGTCATGTCGACAGTCATGAGACTATTAATCACTGTTGCTCCCCAAAGTATCTCTAAGACCCAACCTTCTTATGGATAGTGTAGCTTTCAAATTAACAACATGTAACCCTATATAGTCAATTTTATGGTGGGCGGGAGCTTACCGTAAAATGTAAGGGCGTCTAAAAATATAGCGTATCTTAGAATACGGCGATTACGCATGGTCACATGTGTCGCACTTAGGTATTTAGTTACATCGTTTACAATCATCGTAAAAACGCTAGATACCGATGTTACGTATGTACGAGTATATTATAACTTTTATTTCTGTAGCATTTTTCCTGCAAGAACCAAGACATGTTCCTTTTTTACTATGTAGTAGCAAGTTTTAGGATGAAAATCTTTTTAATTTTTTTTTTTTAAACACGTGACAAAATTATAATATAGATTTGTAAAATACCAGAAACCTCTTGGACATTATTCCAACTATTTATAAGTCCAACGTATTCCGGGTTGCTAGATAATTTTAAAATATATTATTTATCTTTTCTATTAAGCGTTAGGTGTCAAGTGTCAACTGGCGTTGGCGTGCATATTACGAGGCATGTCGTGGCGATGCCGTTCTTTGCGGGACAGAGTAGTTTAAAAAACTATTAATTATATGTTCTGCACTATTAATTATGTGAACTGCACGTTGGGTTAGTCGGGCGGCGTTCGCCTTATAAGCAGGGGCGATCGGGTTCGATTCCCGGCGGGAACACAAGTTTTCTCCCCAAGGAAAATTTGTGTTCCTGGTTCTGGTTGTGATTGTGTATATGATGTGAATGTTTCCGGCACCCACGATACAAGTCATCGAACTTAGTGTGGGCTGTGTGTGTGAAAGCGTTTATGTTTATGAAGATTGTATGTAATTTAACATTATCTTAATTATTATGTAAAATATAGCATCTGAAGAAAGTCGTTGAACGAAATGAGCTAACGGTATGACTAAACACTGTTCTTAAGGATCTTTGTTGCAGACCGTGAAGGACCATGAAACTTAAACTTGTTTTCCTTGGCCACAGGTGCTGATGTTCCCCGAAGAAGGCTGGGCCCGCAGTGCCTCTTCTTCCTACTGGACACTGCAGCCGTGCTGGTGGCGACGCTCACGCTGCAAAGTCGTAGAGGTCGCGGGCACGAGACGGTAAATATATCTACACAAGAACTTTATAATATTTTATTAGATCAGATATTTTGAAACGTATTGAAGATTTCTGCGTGCTTACCGTCTGGAAATTATCACCCAATTCAATCAAATTAATAGAATAAGGTATTATATTATTACTTTCCTGTAATTGTATACTGGTAGGAATCTTTTGCAGAGTCCTCCTGGGGCAGTACCACACCATTGCCATACATTCAACCGCTAAGCAATAATATGCAAACATTACTGTATTTCTGATTAAAGGGCAATGTTTTAATTACAGGGCTTAATGAGCTTTCACATCTCATATCTCAGGGTGACGAGCGGTCGACAGATTTCGAGTAATGTTCATAACTATGGGTGGCACTAAACTGTAAAGGGCAAGGGTGATGCTTACCATCAGGCGAGCGACTTGCTCGTCTCGTCTCTTAACAACAAAAAAAAACATTAATAAAAGTTATACATTTTATATAGTGGTTAATTTGAACACGATTCGGCGAGAACAGACGCTTGCGGTAGTCCTGATACTAATACTAACGTTCGCACCCTAGTAACACAAACTTTAGCAGCGGGTGGCGGGAGCTGCATCCTGCTTGAAGCTTAACAACTTAATCCTAATTAACGCTAATTATAAAAAAATACTTTTGTCTTCCTCATTTCATCTCAGCCTGGGAAGACGTCATGTTGCGTGTGCAGTAACTTTATTTTATACTCTGCCTTAGATATATATTGACACATGTTAGTCAAGGACTTTAACATATAAACTGCCAAACTTATACTTTTTTGTCAATGGCTAGCGGTTGATAGGTCAAGGACAGTAAGCATGCTATGCATAAAAGGAAACACCATTGTAGTACTTGACGACAGGTTTTTTACTTAAAGATCTGCCAGAACTAATTTCATTTCATTTTTCATTTATCAGTTCAAAATATATAATACTTAAGTTACTGTTTACCTACCCATGATGCTAAACTATTTTCATCAAATAATAATACATACATAAACGCTTTCATACTCACTTCCCCACACTAAGCACAATGACTTGTGTCGTGGCTGAAAATATTCACATCACCCACACAATCACACCCAGAACGATTTTCCTTTGAGGAGAAAACTTGTGTTCCCGCTGGGAAGGCAGGCGCGCCTTCTCCGAACCCGATTAGAAAGCGCGCTCCTAACTTAGCCAACGGGCAGTTCGGAATAGCACAATTACTTGCTTCGCATAATACTCGTAATACTTCCACACTGAGTATAGGTATAGCTAGCCAAACGAGCATGCCTTACCATGGAACTGATCCTATCATAAACCTTCAGTATAATAAATAAAATAGACTGCAAACAGCAGCCGTTAAGGAAATTATACAACAGGGTGGCGAGTGCGATGAAAAATTTAATAAAATGAAACGGCTAAAGGAAGCTGTTTATCACAGAGTTGCACATTAGCCGTGCTTCAGCAATTAACCAAGGTGAGGCGAACGAAGACATTAAATGGGTAGAAACATAACTTCTAACTAGATTTAAGATCTTATAGTATACCATTTTTTGTAAATTAAGAGCGGAATTATTCACATACTTAATGTCGGAACGAGAATCGAAAGTAAATCAGTAGATTTACTTTCAGGCATTTAATAAAATGACTTCCGCCTAATCCACCCTTAATCTTAGCGAGTTGAGCATTCAAAGGAAAATAAGTTTAAAACTTTGCAATATGCTATCCTATCCTATTTTTTTTTTAACTTTCGCGGACTTCAATCATGTTTATTTGAGAAAACCGGGTCTTTCCGGGACCGGGGAACTTTCGGATTTATAATATTAGTAGGGATACTAGGGAAGTAAGGATGGTTTTAAATACTTTAATAAAGTATTCCAATAGTATACTTAAACTATTTGGTTACCTATTTTTCAAATGTATTTCACGTTGTTCGTAACAACTTAAAGCAAAACAATTTCGAAGCAACAAAGCCATAGCTCTTCTCAAGTGTTAATTACGCTTCTACGAAACTAATTCCGTGCTCGCGGCAGCTTTCGTGTCTCAGGTGAGCTCGCTAAGCTGGCTCGTTTGACAAACGGCCGGAAGTGCCGGGGGCGCCACTATCGTGCGATCGCAGCGCCACCGGCCCCGTGAGAAGTGGCGCGGACGTGACGTATATAAACATGGCGGACGGCGACCGGTGAAGGGTTTACTGCGAATGATACGCTATTTATTTGCTAGTATTGCGGTATCATGTGTGGCTTATTTATTTTGTTTTTGTCGTGAAGCTTATTTTTATGAGCTCTCGTGCACGCAATAATATTAACAACAATATTAAAAAGGATTCTTTCGTTATGATACTGAGAATTAACAACAAAAGGACTGTTTTATGATTGAATATGTCACTAGATAGTTGTGGGAAAAGTATTTTTTTTTCATCTGTGTTCGGTAAGCATTTGACCACTATCTCACGTCATGGAAAGTGATGATGCGGCCGAAGATTATGTAGCATGTTTGCTTAAATGATGATTTGGTCGTCGATTGTAAACACGCTAAGTTTTAGCGACAGTTTAGCGACAGTTTAGCGACAGTTTTGGTACAGTATAGGAAACACGAAGGCGATCACGAAAAACGCTCCATTCGTCACAATATTACCTTCACCGGAAGCCTTGAACTTCGACCCCGTCGTAGAAAACCACATCAAGATAAAAAATACGGTAAAATCACTCACAGCTTCCACGATCGCGGCCAAATGAGATTTTAAAATTAAATCTCTATCAGCGATCTCATTCCCGTTCGTTTAGACGATATGTGAGCGCTGCTCGAGTTAATCTCGTAGCAAAACTGTTAAAAACTAATTTTCCGCGAAAAACGTCAGCGAGAGCTAACGATAGGGTTGCCCTTAACGATTATAGCGATCCACCCCACTATTTACAGTAAACGACTCGCATACCATGAGAGGCCATTTATTCCTGATCTTTGGTTGTCGATAAGAGTAATTAATTTATTGGACATATTTACATGTTATTTTCTCAACTAGCCGTGCCCTGCGGCTTCAGCCGCGTTTATCAAGTAAAAAATAGCATATTTGTGAATTCTAGGTAATAGCTATGTACATTTTAAATTTCATCCAAATTCATTCAGCCGTTACAGCGTGAAGAGAACACATTCATAATTAAACATTTTCACACTTAACTACTTTATTTACTAACTTATACACAAACTTTCGGATTTATAATATTAGTGTGATTAATGTGATTGTAATTGGTTGTGGGCAGCGTTAAACGAAAAATAGAGGATCTTGATAGGGCATAGGGAGGATTTGGTAACTAGTGGAATACTGTTACAGGTTAAAAAAAAATAGTGAGTTCCATAGAACAAAAATATCATTTGTACAAGTGGCAATCTGAATCGATACCGTTTAACAATAGCTTTTCTTTTTTTCAACATAAATTTGGAGAAATTTCATTACATTCGATTCCTATTGGTTTACCGCAAAAGAACAAGCATTCAGCATGAAACAACTTCAACTCGGGTTTAAAAGGTATAAGTTTGTTTTGAACGAACGCCAGAATCGTGCACTTAAAAGTTTCAAAAAAGGTGGGTTACCGTCCGTGGTTCCGCAGACGTCTATTTAATTTCACCAGCTTTTCGGGTAGTTCGAAACGCTGAGCTTTCGTACTTAACCGATGATTGCACGTTTTGTGCCAAATGGGAAAAGAAATCGGTGAAAGGAACGTGTCGAGTTTTTTTTTAATTTTGGCTCCGCAATCTATCTGCATTTAGCCATTTAACTATTAAATATTTCAAGTTATAGAATAAACGGTATTATACTCACAGCCCTGCACTTAATTCAGTGACGTCGTGGGTGCCGGATTTTCACACCTTAATCACAACCAGAACCAAAAATTGTGTTTCTTGTTCTGGTTGTGATTTTCTTGGGGACAAAACTTGTGTTCCCGCCGAGAATCGAACCCAATACCCCTGCTTGGAAAGCGAACTCTCACACAACTAAGCCAACGGGCAGCTAAAATAGTTTCTGAAAAATAACGTAATTAAATCCTAATAAGGGTTTGTAAAACGAAAATCACGTTTTTCAACTTTGTATGATTTGCTTACGCTCATGCACGGTTTCGTACTATTAACGGTTAATTATTAATTCACTATTATTACAAGATATAATCGAGATAAGTGTTGAATTATAAGTTTTAAAATATAAAATTCGAAATCCACACCGTTCTTTTTTCACTTTTGCGGCAAAACTCGTGGAGGTTTTTAATTTGTTCTCTGAAATCGTCATGGGGTGCGGAGATGTTCAAGCTATTACAGGGCGCCATTACACCGCCGTTAGGGCTCCGGAGGACGTGTCGGATTCGCGCCCTACTAACTGCTATACGTGACCAGGGTGCGGATGGTCCGTCTTCGACGCATCGGACAGACAAAAGTGCGTCATTACGGCGCCACGCTATTTTTCATTCTCAATGGTAGTTAATCATGTTTAAATCTTAATTGAATTGGTGCTGAGCTTTGGACTAATACGCTAAATACAACTATATATCGTCTAATCTGCAATCGAACGTCCGCGTCGCTGTAATGTAGTGTGTAGTTTACGAATACTGTTAAAGTTGGTGTCATAAATTTGACAATTTGTCTATATTGCGTACTTGACATGTAAGCGCAAATACAATGAATATTTTTAGATGAAATGTAACTACGACGATATTATGTTTTTTAAGAACTTTTATTATGTGTTCATCACGTTAAAAATCTAAAAAAACGTGCGGGAAAGTCTTTGGGGACTGCCGATAGAAGTGAACACTAAGTAACTAAATACAAATACAAATAACTTTATTGACATGTAAGTACATCGTTAATGTTGAATCCATAGGCTCCTGAACTAGTTAAAAACTGTGTTTCATGAGCCAGTGGCTTCTCCCATAATTATGTTTTAAATTAGATTATGTCAAAAATATTTTTTTTTTGTGAATTGTATCGTCGAGCTATAATTATTACAAAGCGTTCGGTGACGATGACGCGAGTTCCATGATTTTTGTTCATCCAAAAAGTGCACAACGCGCCTAGAGAAGATTTCAATTAAAAAAATATTGTCTTTTAGAGAAAATATAAAAATAAAATTTTTGATTAGCATGGTCGACAAAATACATTGAAAAGTAAGATATACGTATAATGGCAACCACTTAATTTAATCGTGGGACCAGTACTAAATACACGATAATGTATGTAGACGCTCTTAGTTAACAACACAACACGCGGACAGCGTCTCACGTCTAAATGTCACCGATACAGAACATCTTCTAGCGTCCTATAACGTTTCATTATTTGACCTCAGCACGTGTGCTCGCCGCAGATAAATCACAGCTTGTCGCTAGGGCTTTGTTACAAGCTCAGGTACAGGGTACAAGCGTCCGAGGCGGTACACTGGGGTACAGATAGGTACAGTAGGTACGACTACACGGTAATTCTCACCGGGCAGGGTGACAAACTGCCGCCGCGACGCTCGAGACCGTTACTTGGTGACACCAGTAAACAACCGCCAACAGCTATTATTCTTGCCGTTATTCTATACTCGAAGCTGAGTGCTTTACGGTTTATTTTTAGATGTTTTCTTTGTTCGGCCTTGGAGGTCCAGTTACGTAAATCGATAGAATCGATATTTTATGAGTATAGCTAGTCTTATAAAGGTTTTAAGATCGATAAAAAATAAATACAAGACGTGCTCTAGTATTTATTAAGCAAGGCTATATTTTTTTTAATCAGTCGGTGAATTCTTTTACCTTTTTCAGTCTTTTACATAGGATTCATTTTTATACCCGATAGGCATGAATTTGACTACAATCTCACATGATGGAAAGTGACGATGAGGCCGAAGATGTAGCATGCCTGCCTAAAAGGCATCGTGCCTGCCTATTCACTGTTAACTTGAAGACTCCTAGTAGAAGCGAAACGCTTCGAGCGAACTGGAGGTATGTCAACCACATATAGGTTATTTGTAAAAAGTAATGATGACATTTTCTACCGTAAAATATTAATAGATAGTAATATAAAGACAATTTTCCGTGCAAAGCGAAGGTTTTAAATTAACATGGGTTTTCAACAGTCTGTCCATTCGTTTGTCAGAGGCTTATAGCTACTAAACACATCAAGTTTATTTCTTCAGATTACCACACAATATGTATAGTTACGGTCTGAAGCTGGTAGTTAAAATGATATATTTTATGTAATTAAAATAGAAAGCCAATACATGCGTATGGGGGCAAGTTTTAAATTATTTTATTCAGTGCGTGTTGTTTGCCTCAAAGGCTGGATTAAACCCAGTTTAACATTTAAAGATGATACTTACGTAAAACATCAACAACAACATAAAGAGAAAATACTCATAATAAAGAAAAGGTTTATAATAATATAATCAATTAAGATCTAAAGTTTTTTCTACTAAGAAAAATGTAGGCGCTAGTCGCTCTGTCTCTACTTGTATTTTGGTAAAGTTAATTATTGTATTGTTCTATTGTAATACAATTAGTAATGTTTGTTATAGGCACAACACACACGCTCGGATGGTCATAAGCGGTGCAAATGCGGTGTACATCGTGGGCACTTTCAAGCATTTGGGAACTGACGCCGATTTTAAGGTATCAATAATAGAGCCCAAAGGGTGAAAATATATTAATGTATCACATACAATTTCATTTCACCCACATTCCAAAAGTTTTTTATATATTTAATGCGGCGTAGTCTAATATTTATAGTACATTCACATTCACAGCCCCACACAAAGTTCAAAGACTTGTATCGTGGGTGCCAGAAACATTTACATCACACACACATTACACGCAGAACCAGAAGCACAAATATCCCTTGTGAAGGAATTTGTACTCCTGCCGGGAGTCGAACCCAGGACCCACGGCACAGAGGGCGGACACCTATCCACTGCGCAAACTGGTCGTCATACTATAGTACCATTTCAAACCTTTATATTCATATTATTGTTTTAGCAGAAATAATTGTTCTAAACGTTAGCCTCTAAGCCTTCCGTAATTAATATAATGGTACAGCAGTTAAAAGTAAACACAGTGAAAGATGAAATAGCAATGACTGAAAATATTTGCAAAAAAAGGCTGGCATATCATCCAAATCAACTGCCCCCTAGCCAAAAACCAAAACGATTCGTCTCTATTGTATCAAAAGAAATGCTTTCTAAATGTAACAGACCTTAAAACTCGTATATATAAGGTTTAAAATATCTTGACTTGTTATTTAGTGCTTACCGAGATTGCAAAGTTAAAATCTTTGTACACACGTTTTAAAGTGTTTTAAAAATATGTGGCAAGCGTTTCTTTTGATAGAATAGAGACGAAGCGTTTTGGTTTTTGGATAGGGGCCGGTGTCAGATTTGCTGAAAGCACTATCAGGCGCCTCAAAATGCACCACATTCTCGAATTCAAAATATAATTAATTGCTATAAGTGCCTTGTATATTGGAATATTGGCTCTCAACACGCCAATAACGAATGCACCACATTTGCTTAAAGCCGGACGGCAAATCGCAGATAAAACTATTTAAAAAAATTGTTATACGTTGTGAAATCAATATAGACCTTTTTATTCAAAAATTAATGTCAAATTATAATGAACACACCACATTTCTCATAGACGGACGGATGAACGCAGATAAAACTATAAAAAAAAAATGGTATGATAATGGTAGTGAAGTATGTAGTGATATCAATACAAACCTTTTATTCTTAACTTGATGTCAAATTATAATCAAAGTTTAAACTCAGTATGTGATACTCTAAGATAAAACGTAAAGGGCATAAATAATTATTTCTTACCTTAGGTAATCGTTCAAAGGAGAGTAAATCTGTTAATGCAGGAATAAATACTCGTATCATAGATCTCAATCTCTGGCCTTAAAAATGTTTTCCAGCAACAGTAATAGTCTATCTCAAATCGCCACCCCTAATATCCATCCTGTACCGTTTTTTCTTCCAAGGTTAATATTATGACAACAGCTGAATTATTGACATCCTCCCAATTCTTTATCTCCTAGTATACTGAGAAAAATGTCTCGTTGCTGTAACTAGCATTCTAATGCTATGTGACAACTATATTTAATTAGAAACAATCACAGAATTATTTGGTAATAACTAGCTTATTTTGTTAAAAGAACGTAGTAATAATTATGACTAGAAAATATGTTTCTGAGAATTTTAGTAGTCTAATTGTCCCAATTTTTTTTCTCCGCGTATTTTCTAAATATCTAACGATAACTATCTCCGCAGTTATACCTAACGAGCAACGTAACCCAGGCGGACTTCAACATGGGCTATACCATGACCGGCACCCTGGAGCGCGGATCCCGATCCACGAACACCTTCCAAGTAACTCACTTCGCCGTCCTGCGCCGCTGTGACCACGAAGCACACCATCTCAAGAACTCCTAGGATATTCGCAATTTGAAGACACTTCTGTGAAAACTAAAGATCTCTTGCCACGTTTCGAAAAATGCTTGCAAGTGAAACTAGGTATATATTTGCAAATTTGAAATTACTGTTGGACTATTCTTGAGATTTCACGAAGATCTTGCACGTATTTTTGCAAATAGAACGCGGAATCACTGCAGGAATTTAAAACGCCGTGGTTTTTATGTATATTTTCCAAAAAGTATACAATACAACAAATTTTTTAATAAGAAACCAAGCAAAAATTGAAATAAATTTGTGGCGAAACTCAGTAACGAATGATCTCACGTAATTTGGCTAGTCATTATTTTTAAGGTTTTATATTGCCAAGCGATATTTATTGTGATGAAGTTTAGATATTCGGATTACTTAATAATTTAAAATTGTAAAATATTTTTTGCGATCTCGGTGTAATTGCTCTCATTTACAACGTAGTGTAAATATAGTTTATTTTTTAATTAAATTGTATGTACAGTCGCTTTTCTATTTTTAAGTAGTATTAGGTCTAGAAACATTATTTTTGTATTAACTTGTAATTGTAGAATTGTGGAACCGATTGTCGAAATAATGTTCTTTTCTCTTTCTAATTACTATGTCTGTAAGTAGAGTTTCTTGTCAATTTAGAGTAGGTAATATTTAGGAATGCTTTTAACTTTTTATGAATGTGCAATGAACGTAGTGTTGTGTTGCCTTCTGAAAGAAAACTCTGTAATATTTAAAAAAATATATTCAACCGCCACCATGCAGTAGTGAGCAAACATTACTGTGTTTCGGATTGAAGGGCGATGTTTTCAGTGAAAATACAGAGAGATTTAACATCTCATATCTCAGGGTGACGAGAACTGTTCTTTGACTCAGGATTTTGACATATATAAGTTTATATAGAGATATAATAGCATAAATAGCACTGAACTGTAATGGTTGACCATTACAGTGCAGTGATGGTAAGCGTCACGCTTGAGCGTGACGCTTACCATCAGACAATCGACTTGCTAGTCTAGTCACTCAATAACATAAAAAAATAACAAATCAGATCGTACAGAAAATTTCGACTGTGTAGAGAGTAATCACAAATAGTTTGCATTAAGATGTTCATCAGGAGTCACACGTACCTGACTTGCTAGATGTCCCTCAATTGAAATCCATTTCGATGGAGTCCACAGATAATATAAATGTGTGCGATTCGTAAATGTATTATTCGATGTGAATTAATTTTAAAACGGCTGTGAGCTATTCTGGCGTAGCTTCTCACGGTTCAATGAACAAAATAATAACGTATTGGACCGTTTATATATACGCCTATCGATCGAGTGGCCGAGCTGCCCCGTAACCGCGTGGAAAAATTGTTTGCTATAAGATATTACAATCTCTCTCGCCCCTCCGATAACCAAACTTGTTTGTTTTTGTGTGCAGTAACTCTTTCTGTAGGAAAACATTTTTGATGAGATTTTCGGAGCGCCCATTCATCTTTTTCCGTCGAGTGTTTCTTTGTAGCAGCGCTAAAGCAACTTCTTACAACTATATCGATATTGTTTCTGAAACGAGTTGCCTAAGAACGAACCAAATTAAATATCGTTTCCATTGTAACTAGAATCGAACATGGAGTTTGCCTTTTTTCTTGGATATATGAAAAAATATCTTGAACTAATGTTTGACACACGCGATCTTGTGTTATTTAGGAACGAAATTCCAACTCGGAATCTTTGAGCGTAACTGCCAGATTTCGTTATAATCTAAGCCTAATGATCGACTGCGGCATCTCTTAGTAACTACTCACATCGCAGGTTTCGACTGCTTTACCTTGAATTTGCTTCATATTATTATTTGTGTAGATGTTATCCACCAAATCATTCAAATATCTAATTCCAGTGAGAACCAACTTCAGAAACGGTGGAGGTTTTCAATTCGTTGCGTTTCTTTATGATTATCTTAGATCTCCGTCATTATTAAACCAATTTTGAAAAAATCTCCATATCAAAAGAGTACCCAAATTGTATTATTTCGATTGTTTACGTTTTACAATATATATATTTAAGTTATAAAAAGAAATAAAGGTAAAGATGATTGGGTGATCTCTCAAATCGGTTCTATAGAAATTTCATTAAAATCAGTTCAGTAGTTGGGTTTTTTAAATCAAAATCTTTCAAAAATATGTCATCTAAGTAAACAAATTCGCGTATTTTGCTTACCTGCAACTATTTAAATGTCTACGCTAGTGCGTTTAATGTCAATAATAATAGATTCAAGTTGTATTAATAAATTTTGATGAATTAATAATATCTGTAGCAGACCACGAAAGGGGATGGATATCGTAGGGGCAATTGAAGACGATTTTTAGTTTAAGAATATGATTCCTTCTTCGAATATAACCAATCGTTGGATCTTCGGCAAAGTAATTTGGTGAGCTATTCCACTCACGATTCCGAAAATGTGTTAATTTACCCTGACTTAAATACGAAACTTGTTATTAACTAGGTTATTAATGTTCGTAATACTAACCTTGTCGTAGCAAGCGAACCACATGAGACTAGCAAAAGAGAAGTAGTATGGGTAAAATATATGTTCCCGTGTAACTATACTACCTCGGCTGGTAACTAGCGTAAATATTTTTTCCCAATCTACTACTTACTGGTAGTAAAACTTAACGATAAAATCAAGTTCAAGACAAAACGTTCGATAAACCTTATATAGTTAAAATATGCTTCGAACTGCCCGCTGGCTTAGTTGGCGCGTTCGCCTTTAAAGCAGTAGGCTTCGGGTTCGACTCTCTGGAAACACAAGTTTTCTTCCCAAGGGAAATTTCTGTTTCTGTTTCTGGATGCGTGTGTGTGATGTGTTCGTAGCACCCACGACATAAGTCATCGAACTTACTGTGGGGCTGTGAGTGTGGAAGCGTTTACATTAATTATGATTGGTTTATATCTTTATATATTAACTATGGATGGTTACTCGGAATTTTATCTTTTTTTAATAAGATAATTGAAATGGTTTTGATCGCTTGTGGCCACTTATAATATAAAAATATGTTTGTAGCTTAAGATTAAGGAGTTTATATTGTAAAAATGGTGGAAATTCAAACGTCCAGTATCGCACTCCCTCCAGTGTTTATACACATCATTTTTGTACAAAGTTGTGTACATTTTATGGCTCCTATTTGGCTGTATTTACTATACATCTGTATTTATAGGTATATTAATGTATGAGCCGGTGTATTTCGCTTTATATTGTTTCATTCTACCTATAATCATTGTGTTCACACTGATTCATCTGTATCATTAAAAATGTATGGTAATCATCATACAATTTCATCGTGATTTTTATTATGTAAGTAGAGAAACGTTGTACTTTTACTATTGTATATGACGTAGGGAGCCTCTTGTATATGTAATAGAAGTAGGATCAAATCGCCTCGTAGAGAATAACATGGTAGTCAATATATCGTGGGTAAAAAGGAATATATAATAAAATACAATACTAAAAAAAACTAAACTTTACTCTAGTCAGCTTGTGACCCAATAACATTCTACAAAAACTTAAAACTTACATAGAGATACATTAAGGCGACACACACATTTATTTAAGACGGAGATATAAAAAGATGACACACACACATTTATTTAAGCCGGAGGTATAAAAATCAGGTGATCTATTGACTCACCATACTTTAAAAAGAGACATATATATAGATCAAAATCACGTCGGATTATCTCGGTTAAGCGATAAATTTTAAAAACTGATTTTGCGTAAGAACTATACAGTTTAAATTAAAAATGGGTTAGGTATTTCAATTATCTAAACAATTTGTTTTAAACATTAAACTTTTATCTTTCATAGAGCCAGTGTAAGCCAGTGTAAGAGCTATATCCACTTTGAAAAATAATTCTATGGAGAAAATTTTCACCAATCATGTTACTGAATTCCATTAATTTAGAATTAATTCCATTTATTATATACACAAGTATATATTGTTCAAATGTGAAAGCTTTGTTTTTTGTCGCTACTAAATACGACTAATTTTTTGTGGCTTGAACAGTTTAGACAGCGTCTTAACTAGTAATACACACTAACTTCATCCGTACTATCTGTAAGGTAGACTCAGTTCAGAAAACCAAGCCTCGAAGCTTTTATGTTAAACCACTGATTACCTAACATTTCCAACGGTTAAGCTCTCGAACAATTCAAGACATCTTCACAATATCCACTAATCAAAACAGCCAGTCGGGCCGTCATTGGATTAATTTCATTCCAAGACCGTGGAACTGTTTCGCCGCATACATACTAATGTCGCCACAGAATGTTAAGCAGTAGCTTAGGTACCTACATAAACATGCAAATCGCGCTACAAATCCCTATGGGCTATAACTGTTCCTACACACACTCACAGTACGGGCATTGGGGACAAATATACGCAATAGGATAACGCAATAGATGCCTGAAAAAATATATTTAGTCCGTCGTGTATATTATCAAGAAATATTGGACACGTATTTTTTTCTCTTTTGTCAATTAAATAAAATTCCGTATGACGTCACGAGCCCCCACTCCTAAACTTCGACGCTATTTATCTTTGTCAATTTCTATTGATTTGTTAATTATAAAAGTTCATGTTCAATATTTTTTAATAACCTAATTTACGGACTAATTGTTTATATTTATACCCAGCATCATCCCTTTGAGTGAGCTATGCACCCGTATTTGCTAAATTTTATACAGAGATTTGTGGTGACAAATAGCGTAGTAATTACATTTGTAGTTGAGATGTAGCTGTCAATCAATGTATGTTTAATATACGTCGTCAGTATTATGTTTAATTCAACAGCTTCAATAAAGTTGTGTTATATGGTACATAAAATAATTTATTGATCGATTTATTTCTACTCACCAAACGTCTATAGAGTAGAAATTATGAATTCCGTCGAAATATTTTAACATTGAATATGAAAAAAAAATATTTATTTTTAACTAAGATTAACTACATATACCTAAAGACTTAAGAGGCCTGCGGAGGTTGATTTGCCCATACAATCGTAATACCGAAATTATTTATAATTCAAGCATATTATCACCGTACTGTGCTGTTATTCAGATTAAAAACGTATTAATCTAGGTTCCTGGATAGTTTTTATTCCAAAATAATTACCTGAAACGAAATATAAATCAATTGATTTTCACCATTATTACGACGTAAATGTCGCATCTTTAACTTATTCGTTTTGTATTAAAAACTAACACATTTCTTTTGTCATTACAACAGGAACATAGATTATCATTTCAAGGTACTATTAATGCAAAAAACAATGGCTAAACATTACATTTTGATTCATAATTTTTGGTATTACGGCACCTATCATAATTTGTTCGGTCGGTAGTGCTATCGCATCAAGCATGGGCACAGTTTGCCAGTTAAACAGAGACAGCCTATATATCGTTTCACAGACTACCCCGGCCTCTTAAGCAGACATAAAAGATTTTGCAATTTTTTGGTTTGGCTGTGTTATGTTATGTGTATTTTATGTTTTCAATAGAAATACCTTTCTTACACTGACCGCCTGTGATTTGCAAAGTAAAAATCGTGCATTAATTCAAACCTCTGACAAAGCTGTGTGAAATATATACGCAATTATTTATACGCAAATATTATTTATATAATTTCAAATCAAAGTAATATATCAACAAAGCATCGCGTAGTGAGTCTTTCTGTAACTAGTTTCAGCGTAGTCTCAGCATGTAAATATGGACGCCTATAATTGACGATCCTTACTGTTTATAGCTGTAATGTTGCTTTTCAAGTTTAAGTAGCACGATCCCTTTCGGCTGGCGTCCACCTACAAAGATCACAAAACATCTTTGAAATACAGATTGATTCAGTGCCTGTACTTGTATACCTAATAATAAGTAAATATTACTGATCACGGCCCTCTAATATTCCTCGTAAAAAAAGTATTATTTATTTTTCATCTGTCTGCCAAACAATAATATAACCACGGACTTGAAAGAAATACGGATATCATCTTAACAAATCATGCAACCTACAAAATCATCCAGCAAGTTACGATATAAGGCATTAATTTTAAGCTTAGTCCTAATTAATTTATATATTTTGTTGTTATATATTTTTTGATAAATAAATGTTATTTATCGTACTTTGTAATAGTGTATTTTTTTATAATTACATAATCATTTTAATAAGGGAAATATAATGGGATAATTATTGATGATAATAATTCAGATGCCGTTTAATTAATATCTTTGTGAAATTAGTGCAATGACTTATCAATCATCATGACTATAAGTACCACCATACCTGTAAACGTAATGCAAGTGCCAAAGACAAAATTAGGGAGCTTTTATAAATAAGTAATAAAATTAAATGTACTTAACTACTATTGTAAATATAATTCGCTTCAAATTCTACATGTTGTCTTTCGTACATCGAGATGACTCAAATAAATAGAATGAAAATTTTCACATGGTTTTTATTTTATACTACCAGTTTCCTGCGGCTTTTGCAGAGGATATAAGTTAAAAAGCAGGCTGTGTTAATCCTGAGTTTAAGCTATGTACATTCCAAATGTCATCAATATCTGTGCAGCAATTACGACGACGACGTGAAGAGTTTTTTCTCTTTACTTCACATACACATTTACATACTTACAAGTAACGTGTACTCTATCCTACTCTCTTTGATAGTAAAACTAGCCGTGCCTCGCGGCTTCGCCCGCGTTAATTAAGCTAAAATTTCCAAAATAACACTTAGGCTAAAATTTTGCTTATGTGTTGTTTCGGAACCTAAAATATCTACTTTCAAAATTTCATCAAAATCTGTTTATTCGTTGCGAAGATACGTGGTAGCAAACATTCACACACATAAACTTTCGCATTCATAATATTAATAGGATAGCATATAATATGGCCCTCCGTGTTACTAAAAGTATAGCCATAACTAAAAGTATGTAACATTTTAGTTATTCCTGCTGACGAAAACTGATTTGCATTTCACTAGAATAATCTACAAAAGTAATGAAAAGGTCCTACCGTTTTGCATTTTAACCTATAAGGATTCTACTTCTTCTAAGCCCTTACCCATTATCTGGGGTCGGCTTTCCTTTTCTGTCTTCTCCATGTGTTTCGGTTCTGCACAATAGCAACGTCTATTTCACTATCCTTCAGGCGTCTTTCTTCGACTTTGTCTAAGATTGGAGCAACTTTATAGCCCTGTGTATGCTGCGTACTCTATCAAATAATGTGACACCCGCTGACCAGCTTAACATACGTATCTCTATCGTGTCAATTTACCCTTTAAAGATTCAAAATAGGAAAATGTTAACAATATGACAATAATCTACAAGGGAGATCAAAATTTTTCAGTATATAGAATGTAGAGAGAATATATACAACTATTCAGTCAGGAATATAGGCTAAACATTGGTCACATACCAGTCATTCTAAACTAAGTTACTATGTTACGTAAAATAGTAACAGAATATCTCGGAAGTAGAAAACGGGCTTGATATCATATCCCAACGGACTGCGGTCACACGCGGAAGCATGCGCTGCCGGCTCTCCTGTGTATAACCAAGTGGAACAGTGCCTTTGTCCCGCAGTCGCAATTTGCACTCCACTTCTATTGCACGATGTACCACGACAAAGTAGTCCTAATCACTGGAGCCAGCTCCGGAATAGGAGCTGCCTGCGCTTTACAATTCGCCAAATCGTCCGCTCTCCTATCTTTAGTCGGACGAAACACCGATAACCTGAAAAAAATTGCACGGCACTGCGAAGAAATAAACCGCAAAAAACCGCTCATCATCACCGCGGATATTAGCTTGAACGAAGACGTAGAGAGGATCATAGCGGAAACGGTGAAGCACTATGTCCGAATCGATGTCCTTATAAACAATGCCGGCGTATCTTCAATAGTTGGAATGCAGTCAAAGACATCAGCATTCGACCGAGTACTCGGCACTAACTTACGTGGCACCTATATACTTACAAACCACGCCATACCGCATCTGATGAAAACAAAAGGTAACATCATCAATATATCAAGTGTTTTATCCAACAAGCCCCTGTCGATTATGACTCCATACTGCATGACAAAAGCGGCAATCGATATGTTTACAAAATGCTCGGCGCTGGAGTTAGGGCCCAGTGGTATCAGAGTAAATTCCGTCAATCCCGGCCCGATCAAAACTGAATTCTTCAAAAGGAGCGGTATGAGTAACGAAGATGCTGAAAAAATGTTTGCCATTATTGAAGCCACGTCACCACTGAAGAAAGTTGCCAGAAGCGAAGACGTCGCCGAATTAGTGCTATTTCTGGCCAGTGACAAAGCGAGTTGTATCACTGGGAGCTGCCACGTTATCGACTGTGGCTTAATGCTGGGCGACGCTACTAGCACTTGATAAGGAAACTAACTTTTCCGCGTAGGCGTGTTCTACTTATTCGTGTAATGAAAACATAAATACCCAAAATAAAGGAAAACTTGTTTAATTAACGTTGACTTAATCCCGCATCTTGTTTTGTGTACGCCGAATATTACGTTCATAACTCCGATAACTTTGTCGAGGGCGGCTAATTTCTGCGTGACACTCAACTAAACAAAGACGCGGAAAGATTAAAATATGTCAAGGGTGTATCGCGGCAACAGCCCGAGCAGCGAACAAAGGGTTGTGAGACTTAGTGCTGATAAAGGCGCGGGACGTTCCCGAGCATCGACGGAACCCGTTTAGATACCGCACACACAAATCCGACAATTACGCAGTGTTTTCTTGCGGGTGGCCATTCTTTCCTGTTCGTAATTGCGGTAATACATTCGGTTATCAGACACCGGTAATCCTTCCCCAGGCGGGAGGCTAATGCCGTGCTATCTTGCGTTAATTTCCCGCGCATAATCGTCCCGCAAATTGATTGTTCTGCCCTCAGCGGCGTCGTGAAAATTAAATTAAAAAGTCTGTTGAAGGTAATTTTACGTTCGGTGTCAAAAGTTTTTATTTAGTTTAAGCGCTTTGATATTCCAAAATGCTCGTTATAAAGATTTTCTGTTCGAGAATGCCCGTTTACTGAAATATATTGTGTTCTCATTTTATTTCGTTAAATTACGCGTGCAGGAATAGCAAGATTACCCACGTCGTCCATAACTCAGTGGTTGAATTACAGCCACGGTTACATTTACGTAGCAGGCGTCGTAATTAATCTGTGCTCGGATACCTAGACTAGGAAACTTTAAACGGTGTGTATACAGGCTCGTTAGTCGTAAACGTTGTTGCGATTAATATAATTTTGTAATTTATAGGCGCTGGGCGTTTCTTCTATAGATCTAGAGGGGTATCATAATTCTATTTAATTTATATCAGTCAGTCGTCAGTCAAACTTTAACATATATGGCCAGCATATACGCTAATGGTTTATAAAATATCCGTATAAAATAGCCGTAGAGATAACGCTTCCGTACTTTAACAAGAGAAAAATAAAGTTCAAAATTTTATTAATAAGGACTCGCAAACAACATGTTGACGTCATGCCAGACGGCCGATCATAAAAACTCAAGCCAAGTCATATTTACAACATAGGTTCATTAGTATACTCAATGAAGGATTCATTATTTATTATTATTCTGCCTCCAGGAAGAGAATACATTTTGTACCAACCCCACTTATTAAAAAAAGGTAAAGAAGATAATTACGAAAGACTATTTAGTAGAGTGTTTAAAAATATTAGCAGATGTTAAATGGACAGAGATCTGACCATCGCTATAACCATAGCTGCCATATACTGGGGGCATTTGGTTCACACGCCGTCCGTTCGAGCCAGCTACGTGTGTAGCAGCAGTAAAGTTCACTAATGTAAACCTTTGTACGTCAGCGTGCGATACTCGGCAACGACAATTCAGAGTTATAAATATCTACTCCTTTGTTATTGGACCAAACCACGGACTTCAATTACCGTACCACTCGAACAGATATTGCTTTTCTCTCCCTTAATTCTTGTTACTTTGTCAAATGCGCTGTTTCTTTACATTGTATGTTTATTGTTAAGGCAGTGACAAGAGCCAAATAGGCTTTTTACGCTTCACCAAGGCGTATTTATACTGGACTGCGCGACGCAAAGGTATATTTGTTCCTATATGGATGACTCAAAAACCTTTCAAAGACCAAACGCGTGGGGAGATTTTAATGAATCGTAAGTCAATCGATTTGATTTGTTAATCTTGTTACTAAAGAGTTGACAGTTATCAATATTCAATTAGGCGACGACCAAACGCCATAATTATAAGGAAAAAAAAATAAGCCGACAAGCTGTGTCAAAAAGAGCATACTAGGTTTGATATATCATGCTTTTAATAAAATTTCATGAAAATGCGCCTGAAACTAATCGAAACCAACTGTATAAATAACTTTCACAGTGTCATAATAGAACCAAACATTACGGAACCAAATGGTTTAAAAAAAAAAGATTTACAAGTATGTATATATTTTTCCCTTATAGTTTTGAATGTTATGAATATTCTTAAAATAATGTGTACTTTGTCGTAATATTGGGTTTCATTGTTATACATCAGGTTTAATAAAACCTGAACATAGCAATGAAACCCGAGAAAAACGGTTAACGAGTCACACGTTTTAGGAGACTGTCTGGTAGATATCGCCCCCTTAACGATATGTAATGAACGACAATAGGTGCACTGAGACACGTCGCACATATAAGTCCATTAAAGTAAGCACTTGACTTACACCTGAGGATGAATTAAGACTGTATTGCACCGGAGAGGCACGTAGAGTCCCGTACAATCGAAGAGACTGCATTACTTCTGTCAATGTTGCCAACTTTGCAGATTTTAAATTCAAATTCAAATCTGTTGAACTACCTTTTTTAAAGTAGTTTTACTTACAGTCTTAATCTATGCGATTCTAATATATAGCAATCTCAATGTAATATGATATTATAATTAACCGAGAGAAATGTGGGCAGAAAACATTTAAAACTATTTTGCTTATATGGATTATACGTATGTTTTTCTTTCTGTCCTTGTGGCGTATCATTGAGCTTTGCAAGAAGAGTACGAAATTGTTTTTAAAAATATGAAGTGATGCGCGAAATTCTTTGAAAAAATTATAACGTTTTTTCTAATTAACAAGTGACAAAAATGTAATGGTGATGAAATACAATATCAATGTGCTTAGAGGTTTTTTTTAAACTTTATTTGCTCCTGTCATTGTAAGTTTGAAGCCTTAGTGTATCGGTGGCATCATAAAAATAAACATGATTAACATCTTTAATTTAAGGTTTAAAATGTTTTGTAAGTGATTTATGTGTAAGGTGTGACAATAAAGCGTTATCTATCTATCTATCATGATTTGATAACTTTGACAGTGCATGTTTTCTTTAAAAGATTCTTTCTCGTACAGCTGTTTCTTCGTGTAGCTGTTTAATATATTAGACGTTCTGAAAATACCGCCTAAGTAATAATGTTGACGGTATAAAAAAAACCTTTTGTTTATAGCAATTTCAAAGATATTTTACAATGTAAGATCGCAGGAGGGCAACACTAAACTAGGTATCTTACAAGTACGTGTTCGGGCTTTGTTTACGTTTATGGGAAAATTAACCGAGGGATCGTGCTGTTTCATCTTTATGTAGCGCTCGCTTAACATCGAAGATAACCCGTATATGTATTGTAGCACAGACTCGCATAATGGAACCGTTTTCTAACCAAGTTTTTTATTAACTTCTGTAACATGTTTCATATCACAAATTTGAAAATCCGTTATTCGTCACAAATCGCTTTATTACGTCACCAGTAATATGTGAACACAATTTATAGTTCTGACAACCGACTCGGTTCTTAGCTTAACCATGACTGACGGTCTTACTTTTTCAAACATAAAAAGCCGAGAAAATTAATGAGCATTTAATTGCCTAATAAATAATATTTCGTTAGTAATGTCGGATGTCAAATTGAGTATACTACTATTATTTTAAAAAATTTATAAAACAAATATAACATTAAATATAAAAGTTCTAAAATTAAAAGAAAATCAATATATTATGATGGGTAGTTTTAACAGTAATTAATATTTATTTTTATACAAACTTCCGTAATAATCGATTAGTTTTAGTAAAATTCACTCATTCACATTCACTCATATTTAATCATTGAGTCAAAAATCTAAATCTAAACGAGCAATTCTTGTATATAATAATCTGTATCTCGGAAACGGCGTCAACGATTTATATATTATATTTATAAATAGATTATGATATTTCGGGTTCCGGGCGCGATAAATCGATCTAGCCAGATTTAATTTTTAGGCAACTTTCTCTTACTATTTGGTTAGTACACTGTGGCTCAGGCAGCAGTAAATTCAACATTTGTTAGTAGGTAAGTATCTACTATTCTCGTAATTCCTGAATAACTGTGACCTCTCTTGACCTCTAGTCGCATTTTAGTTCAATGATTCCGTGGCACTTATATTATTAGCACTTATTTCACACTTATTAGCACTCGTAGCAGTCATCCACTATAAGTAATATTATTGTAGCCGCTCCGCAGTCTTCGAGTAGCCATAGTTTATTTGATAGTCACTAATTAACTATCTGCGCCACAGTTTACTTACCATTGAGAAACATATTTTGAAGATAAAAAATAATATAACTATCATTATTAAAAAAACATTCGCCCAATTTTTTTTCTTTCATTCTACCCAGTTGTAGATTCTATAACATCCCTGCAGGATTGTGCACTACTAACAAATGACGGTATATACAGAACCTATCCAATTATTCATAGATAGTACAAAAAATAATGATAAAAATTCAGTTCGTCACGATACGCCAAGCTATCAACAAAGTATTTCAAAATGTGCACTGACCTACATCAAAGATGAACTATCTCGAACAATTTAAACCTGCCGAGCCAGCAGGACCAATTCTCAAATGCCCCGTGAGAGGTCCAAATGAAAGGCTGCAGTAGGTCGCATTATTGAACATCTCCATTTCAGGGCACGTCGCACTGTCCTATTTGCTGACAGTAATCTTGAAGACTTGCCAGCCAACCGGCCGACCTCCCGAAATATATTGGAACCCTAGGCCCTAGAGACCGAGCGATGCGGACTCTTGGTGATCATTCCTTGTTTCCGAACCAATTTCAAACCAAAGCCAACCTTAAACGTGAGTTGTTGAAGTCCAAAGTTGCTTATACTGTAGTAATATTTATTTTGTTAGGAAAGGGCTGGGCAATCGAAAGACGTCTATTTAAGGGGCCAGCGGATCACTTTGCTTGTAATTTGTATTGCGCGTGCCGGGAATTTCTTCATAAGCGGGGAAAATCAACACATCCTTATTGGATGATTAACTAATAGTCGTATAGTAATAAGGGATATTTGATATAGACTTTCCTTTCGCAAGATTATATTGGTAGAGTCGAATAAGAATATACGTAGTAATTGAGTTAGTTCATTCAACTTTTAGTCTCAAAGTTTAATGTTTAAATTACAAAAGACGGACGGTAATTTGTTGATAATACGTAATTTTATAGTTTAGTGCATTATGAAATTCCGTCTTTTACTTGTAACATCTAATATATAAAATTCTCGTGTCACAGTTTTCGTTGCCATACTCCTCCGAAACGGCTTGACCGATTTTGATGAAATTTTTTGTGCTTATCCGGTATCTATGAGAATCGGCCAACATCTATTTTTCATCATCATCACTTTTCATCATTATCAACGCGGGTGAAACCGCGGGGCGCAGCTAGTAAAAATATAGATATTTTCTATACGTTTGGTCTGTCATTTCAAAGCCACTTAGTAAATTAACCACACTAATGTTATAAATCCGAAAGTTTGTGTGTAAATGTATAAGTTTGTAAGTATGTTCCGGCGGGAACACAAGTTTTTAAGGAAAATTTGTGTTTCTGGTTCTGGTTGTGATTGTGTGTGTGATGAGAATGTTTCCGGCACCCACGACACAAGTCGTTGAACTTAGTGTGGGGCTGTGAATGTGAAAGCGTTTATGTTATGTTTTGTTATGTTTGTAACCGTAACACTTTTAAGACGTTGCACACCTATCTTGACTGACACCTTATATCGACCTATACAGTCTATGCAAAAAATATTACTAATAAAAAAATTATCCGTTATTTAAACAGTACTTATGAACTAAGTATACAAAGTCATAGTAATATATACAAAAAAAACACGTAGATACAATTAATTACAACTATGCATTTAACACGTTTATAAATGATATGTGTGAAGATATTCACGCCATTCAGCCAAAATATTCAAGGAAATGTCTACTTTGTCTCATTTTCCGAATCTATGAAATATACATAGACTGGGCAGTGCTTTATCTGTGCCGTTATGTTGTTTATACCCGAGACCTTCAAGACTAGCGCCCTCGAAATCGGTAGCGCAATAAAAAAGATCGTACGCAATCATATTTTATCGGG
Organism: Lomographa bimaculata; assembly: GCA_948107665.1. Classification (NCBI taxonomy): domain Eukaryota; kingdom Metazoa; phylum Arthropoda; class Insecta; order Lepidoptera; family Geometridae; genus Lomographa; species Lomographa bimaculata. Next base: position 10,349,148 of record OX403600.1, read on the forward strand.
AGAGAGCTATTTTTCGCAGGATGCCGCGCCTTCCGCTGCGTTTATGGCAAGTGCCTCAATTTCCGGTTGCCTACATAAAACTTCTTAACAATAATAACTGATTCTTATCTGTGTTGTTGAATTCATAATGTTTATAGCATTATTTTATCATCCGTAAGCAAAAAAGTCTTTATATTGAGAGATTGGGGAAACTGCTAAGTGGACCGCACTGAATCTGATGTGTGCATTCTGATTACAAAATTATACTTTAATCTCACTGTTCACTGTTAGAAAGTCAACTAACAAATAACCCCAAAAAACTAAAAACATATGTTGAGAAAATATTTCTTCAGCAATAATTTATCACAATAATTGAGAGCATCATGTATAAGGGACCGAACCAGTTTACAAACTACCTACTTCTTACACCGAGGCGAGCGCCTGGCTCGGGCGCTGCGTTCGGTCGACAATAATAGGGAATGTTAGTTACTACCAAATCAATAATAAGGATAACAAAAAAAACGCACTTTACTCGTGTATACTGTTACTGATTCGTTATTGCTAGACCTATATTATTGTAGAGGACCTTGCATCTAGACATCTGTACGAGGTTTAAAGCTGCATGATTTTGAATGTTTTGTTAAACTTTCATATTGGTAATTAAAAAAGAGATGTAACATGCTTGCCTAGAAGATACCTTTTCACTCCTAGCTTGAAGACTCTTTTCTACTTTATGCCTTACAAGGTAAGAGGGAATTATGTACCTCTAAAATACCAAAATGTGTAAGTACTAAAGTTGTACAATGTCCTATCGACACCTGTATCAGCTAACAAACTGTCCCCACGTCATAAAAACATTTTTTTATTTCCCGTGCGCGTGTACGAGTATTTCCTATTACGTTGGCAGGTGGTAAAATCCGCGCAATACGATACACTTGTTACACAAAAAGGAAATAAGGCCTCGTTAAGTATATCTGAGGTGCTTTTAGATGATGTTTTCTCAGGCGAGAAGCCTGAAAATGTATATAGGTTTGATTTTAAGATATGTTACCTAAAAAGTTTAGTAGAAATAATATAGAATATAATATACTGAATATGCATTAGACTCACATATTTTTTTTATTCAAATACTACCTATATGGGACCAAATAGCCAGTATATTCTCCCAAATAAAAGAAGAGTCTTATATCTGTGGAATTGAAGACGTCCTCTTTTTTGGGAAGACGGTTAAGTGGTTCCCGCGGCTAGGTATAATATAATACTATGTACAATCCAAATTTCATCCAAATCCATTCAGTCGTTACAGCGTGAAGAGGGAACAAACATACTTACACACTTTCAGATTTATATTAGTAGTTGTACAACTATGCTAAATAGAGCGCGCGCACTATAACAGTTTATGACATGAAAAATGGGCCAGCATTTCGGTATAATTTACCGTTTTTTACTATTTCTCCTAGAGTATGTTACCTAATAACCCCAAGACTCCAGCATACATAGCTAATTTTAATTATAATATTTTTATATTTGTTTAGTATAAGAAAAATAGAAGAAAGAAGAATTAATAGAAAAATATAGAATTAGAATTAGTTAGTTTATTTTTTTTATATAGTAGTACACCCCTAAAGTGTTTATTTGTCTAGCTTTTAAAAAGTTTCAAACTGTGTAGCATCCTGTGATGCTATACAGTTTGATGATAGCATAGTAATGCATACCTACGTACTCAGTCTAACTTGACATACCTAGCAGTACAAATTTGTAAAACGTGGTATCATAATTATTATGATGTTTTACCTGAAAATAAAACAATTATTATATGCGAGACCTTATTCTAGACCTTAAACAGTGAGATAACATCACTTCCGGAACGACGTCACGACCTCTTTTGTCTCCCTCACATCCGGCTCCGCCCCACTTGAGCCGGGTGAGCTTGCCCGAACTGTCAGGCGCGCTCCTCACATTGCATCTCACTTTCGGTGGACAAGTTAAAGAAGTCCACCAGGCAGGATTCTAAATATAGGTCTAGAATAAGGTTTCGAATATAATAATTGTTTTATTTTCAGGTAAAACATCATATTATATGCTACGACCGTTATTCTAGACCTTAAACAGTGAGATGTGTTTATTATCGCCTGGTGGCAAGCTAAAAAGTATGCCAATGTGTGAATAAATATAATTGATAGTACCAGGTACTTTATAATGTGTACCTAGGTTATGCAAATCTATGATATATATCCCATGAATAGGTGTACCTACAGAACAGAGGGATGAAAGTCACCTTGAAATTAGAATAATTATACTTGTAACTCACGACAAATACATTTTATTATTATGGTAACTTAACTAAAATAATGTTATGACAAGGAATTAACAATCGTAAATGTTAAAATGACTATTAGTTACAATGCTATCACATGCATAGACAGGTAGGTAAAGAATTTGATCATTTATTGATCTAATAACAGTTTAGCAATGACACTTGTATATATATTGTTATATATGTTTATGCTACAGTGCTTCAATTCGAATAGGCTCACACGTAGGGAGACGTCATAAATTTACCTTGAGAGGCCATTGTAAAAATAAAAGCACTTAATTCAAACATCAAGTTATTGCAAGTACTGAAGTAGTCCAAGTACAAAGTATGAAGAGGCTTCAATACTTGCCTCTTAAAATCATCTTTACCCAAACCGAATCATTATTACATGATTACTATAGAGATTTAGGTGCGGGGGTTCACATTGAAGACACGGGGAACGTAATATTGAAGCACTTTTATTAAATACAACCGGTACATTAGCTCACACACTAAAGAAACAGCACGCGGTTAGCGTGTGGCACAACGCGGGGAGTGCGGGGGAATGTTCATACGTCTGCCTTGGTCCGGCTCTCGATGGCACTGACTCGAGCGATGCCGCCGCGCCGGCCGCTACTAGCAGCCGACCGCCGCGCCGCTCGCGCACTCTCTCCTCCTCCCCGACTAGATTATTGCATACCCTACGAGATGAAAACACATTTCTTACGTCTACATCATTAAACAAGACATATCTACAACAAGACATTTATTCTATTAGATCTGTAATCTCCATAATAACTGCAACGGCAGGTTTATACTTGTGGAGTAGGTAGACCCCAAGAAAGGATGTCAATAAACATGTTTAAATTCGTTTTTGATCTTGGTTCGATAATTAAATGTGCAAAATTGCGGGCTTGACTACTACATTCGAGAAGCAATAAGAAAACCGTACCTTATGTAAGTAATCATCTGAAATATTATTTTAAATGAATGGTTGATCACTTATCCATTCAAGTACAATAAAATTATAAATGTCAAGACTGGGATCTATAGCTTGTCCTTTCGTAATATATCTGGTCTACGTGACCGTTACACACAGGCTAAGGTAAAACTCTTATTGGCACTACATTGGAAAACGTCGTTGTGGTAATTCCTTATGGTAATTAAAAATAAAATATTTAAATAATTTTAAATGCATTTAAGCAAAAAATTAACGAGTGCTTAACTAAGCAAAGGGAGCATGTGAATGTGATTGATATATGATCAACATTATCATTATTGCCAAATACCAGATAAAACTTTGTACTAAAATGACGGAGAAATTAAGAATGTGATCAACCATTAAAAAACATCAGAAATGTTCCGCTATCAGCTCTTTCGAGTTCCAGACGCCAAACCACCGAGTAAGTTGAAGCTTTTACTAAGTACCCGAACCGTATGAGACGAACATAGCGAAAAAGAAAGTGTGTGCTCGTTGAAGCGAGAAAATCTATCTGCGTTTTAAAATTCACAATGTCTCTTCCTAACCCGTTTCAGAAGAGTACACTTACTGGACTGTTTGTGTAATGATAACAGGATGGTGTACATATTGTTAACCAGTGTAATGTAACACACAAAATAAATACAGCTATAACACAAGCTATAACACACTAAATAATGCATATATGAATATACAATTACTATGGAATGTATAAATAGTAACTTCACTACGTATGTGAGTATCGGTAAACCCCCGCTAGTACATCAGATTGCAGTAATGTCTTTGGTGCTTAGAAGACATATAGTGCCATCTAATAGGTTCCACTGTAACGCATGAGACAACGGTCGTTACAAGGTATGAAACAAGAACTGATTGCATTCTTTGTATCTATTAAGACCAAGTACTTACTTAAAAGAAAAGACTTCGTTATTTCAGTTAGGTTAGTCTGCAAATTCACTGCAAGAAATGGCAAGTGAAACAGATACCTTGAGTTACTAACTAGGCCGAAACCGTAAAGTTTAATATGCTTACCAGGTATTATCAGACTCCACTAATTTGCTTTTAGATTAGAGCGAATATTTTTGAGCCATATTTACTTCTTATACCCGGGCAAATACGTGGAGTTTAGGCTTGGATTCCATTTGATAATAAATTACTTTGGTTGGGATCAGAATAGACTTCTCATAGTTCACAATCCACCCGATCGAGGTTGGGACATGAATATCTTCCGCAGCTTAGTCCTTCAAGGAAAAACAATCCCTGGTTGGCATCAGAAAAAATAAATTAAATGCATTTATTGGCCATTACAACTGACTGTTACACAAGGCAAGTCAATGTTACAGAATTATTTGCAATTGTATATTAAAAATTGTGACACACTCGAACGAGGTTAGGACTTGAATAGCTTCCGCAGCTTAGTCCGTCAAGGAAAAACGATCTTTAATTGGAGTCAGGCTAGACTTCTGATACTTCATCACTCACTCGAATGAGGTTAGGACATAATAGCTTCCGCAGCTTAGTCCTTCTAGGAAAAACGATCCTTAGTTGGCGTCAGATTGGACTTCTGCATCACTCACACGAACGAGGACTTGAATAGCTTGTCGAGCTTAGTTCGTCCAGGCAAGGCGATACTTGTTTAGTGTAGTCGCTCTGGGTTCGATTTCTAGTCCAACGCGTACAATACCTACTAGAACCGACGGTAGATGGGCGCCGGCGATAAATACGTAAACAAAATATCCGGGTCTATGTAGATAAGTTTTAGGGCCAAGAAAACTCTTTTTTAAAAACTAAACTATAATTAATTAAAGTCAAATTAATTGTTAAAATATGTGCGATACATATGAGAGCTGATTTCGAACTGACTTACAGAGTGGCTTAAAACTATAAGAGAACAAAGCTTATCTATGTTTACACATTCCGATGGGTTCTAGGAATATCGGACCACCGGACGGGGGCCAGACGCAAGTACAGCAATTATATTGCTGACGCATCGATTGCTATGGTATTTGGTTTGTTTCCGGAATGCATAACTCCTCCCACCATAACTTCGAAATTATCGGGAGAATTAACTTCATCCTGAGAATTTCGAACACACAGTTTTACAATATTTCGGTACACAAAATCTCTAAAATGTATTAAAATTAGTAAAGCTACGAATATGTACAGAACCAATGTACCGACACTTATGCCTTTTACATTTATGACACTTTCGTTTCTTTCTACGCTAACACTTTCACTTTTGGATAGCACTTGTGACAGTTGTTGAAGATCGCTCAGGTTCACGTCATCCAGGTTTACTGGTTTCAGCTCCAGCTCTGATGTCATCGGCAGCAAGGCTTCAGGAAGGTTTATAATTGGTAGAGCAGGCAAGGAATATCTCTCATGATGTTCTCGATGTCTTTTCAAGGTAACATCTCTGATGATGGCTTCGCATTCGTCGTCTGCAGTTATTATGTATGTTCCGCGGATGTGCTGATGGGTTATTTCGTTTGTACAGTTTTTGGTAAGTAACAAGGGTGACTTGGTGTAGAGCATCCATCTATTCATCTGTATCTTCTCTATCTTTACATCTTCAAACTTCACAACTTTAGATTGGCATTCCGTGGTGTTGGTGACATAACTCATCAGGGCGATGACGCAATCGTCTTTCATCAACAGGGGTGAGTAATCTTCTTCACAAAGAAACAGCGACACGTCGACTCCTTTACAGGGGTGCAGCAGGGACACTGTTTTCAACCCTTTCATCAAAAGGTAAGGATATTTAGGAACTACCATGGAGGTTTGGTTTAGGGGATTAGTGATAGGTAGAGGGAGAACTCTATAATATGTAAATAAATCATTTTTAACTAGGGGAATATCCATGATAAACATTATTTGATTTTCCTTTACAAAAGCCTTAAGTTCTATACATGATTCTAACTTATACATGTTATCTAAAGATACAGGAAAAACTAGTTTGCTATTTGACTCTATAGTCCTAAGTAATAAGAATAGTTCATTGGTGTTTACCAAAGATTGGTGAAGTGTTCCTAACTTACTAAATGCTATTGTTGTTTCTATTTCGTCTAGTCGAATATAAAGCGTTTCAAAGTTATGTAGAAAGAGATTATAAACATTAATAATTTTTAACTCATTTACGGAGTTTTTCGTATCCAGAATTTGCTTACGGATTTCTGAAATTGCATTATCTAGTATTACAAAATTGTGTTTTGTTGAGTTTGAGATACTCACAAAGGATTGCATCATTTCAGAGACTACGGTCATCTTTTTGTCTAGAACGTTTTGATTTGCCTGAACTTCTTTAATAAGAGCGTCGTATCTTATCGCATCATCGTTATCTAAATTACCGGTAACTAATTTTATAAGAGAGCCAAGAGGATTTACAATTCCACGTTTGGATCGTTTAGACGGTAATAGCTGGCTTAGTTTTTCAATGGTAAGATTTTGCATGTAATCAGTTTCCATTTTTATGTTAATAATTTCTGCGCTAAACGCTTTTCTGCCAAATTGCTTATTAAAATCTGCATATTTATTTGTATTAAATTCTAAATCGTCTCGTATTAAACTTAAATCTAGTATCTTAACTAATGTCCACTTATCATTGCTAATTAACGCTTGTCCTTCCTTAATTGGGAGGATCCCGGGGTTGTGATCGACCGCCTGAAGTAGAAGGGCCGGGGTCCCGGACACGTGTGTCAGGAGCAGCACGAACCTGCGAAGGTCGTTTAATATCCTTAACAGGGGCTCTAGTATCATGACGGTGGAATTTAACAGGAACTATATTTCTGTCTATTTCACCTATGACTTTAGCTTTCTCGTAACGCGGTTTATCTTTGCTCCTCCTTACATTCACGCCTTTCATGTATACAGTATCTCCGACCTGTATATCGAACTCCTTTTCTCCTCCGCGCTTATCCCTAATTTTTTCTTTCTGTTTTAGTGCTTTATCTGTCAAGTACTCATAAAGATATTTTGTGCGGTTCTTGTGGTCTTGTAGTAATTTTTGGGTATAGTTTTTATTGAACTCTACATCGAAAGTACTTGTCGAGTCTGTGTGACCAAACACGACCTCAAAAGGGGTGAGACCAGTAGAGGAATGGATAGTTTGATTATATGCCATAATCGCGTATGACATAACCGAGGCAGCGTCTGTGATCTTATGATCATATTTAGCTAGGCGATAGATTTCTACGAGGGTTAAGTGGAGCCGTTCTATGAGGCCCATTGAGTTGGGGTTGTGTGGGGTGCCGATGTGTAAGTCTACTTTATAGAAACTTAGAGTTTCCTTAATAAGATCGTTGTTAAATTCCGTTCCAGAGTCTGAGCTAATGCGGCGTGGGACACCATACATAGAGAAATATTTAATAAGGGCTCTAACTATTTCGGGTGTCGATTTGTTGTTGATCTCTAAGGCTTGGCCAAGCTTACTAAATGCGTCTATTATTGTTAAGAAAGATTTTCCTTCTATTGTGAAAACGTCTACAAAAATTTCTTGAAAAGGTCGGTTTTGTGTTTGGGTTAGCTGTAGTTCTGGCTTTAACGGCTTTCGGTCATATTTCATTGATTTACAGGTTTCGCATGAGTTAATTACAGTTGCTACAGTCAAGTCCATGTGATTCCAAAAGTAAGTACGTTTTAGGTGAATTAGTGTTTCTCTAATGCCGCGGTGACAGGTTTTTCCTATATGATATTTCGTAACTATTTGACGTTGTTCATTTTCGTCCTCAACGTAGACTACTCTCTGTTTACATTCGAATAGTTGAACTGTCCCCTTTTTAAATAGGGCTATTGTGGCTTCCGCAAATTGTTTTCTGTGAGTCTCTTCCTCAAAGTAAATGAAGTGCTTAATTTAAGGTCTTATATACTCTTTTAAAAATTTCTTGACTAAATCGGGTCTATTGAGGGGCAAGTGAACTTCTAAAACTTTCTGTTTCGGTCTGGAAAGATCTTTAACAGTCATATCTTGTCTAAACCAAGAGTGAATAAGTATTTGGTTGGGTTTAGTATCTATTGCTTCGTCAAGGATCTTAATACCGTCTGTGTCGACCTCGTGTGCAGAATGTCCTGTAAATGTTTCACCAGATTTTTCTGATGCTGAGAGAGTACTAATAGATGGGGATGGGATAGAAAAGTTCTTTTCAGAATAAGCTTTAATGCTCATGGTTTTATCGGAGTCAGATGAAATCTCAATAACCGGGGGTGCTACGCTGTCATTCGAGTCCTCGTGGATCTTTTGGAGTCTTTCAAATTTCCTCATTTCGTCATCTATGAGCTTATTAAGGTCGTCAACATTATCTACATTTACTTCCATAGATCTTTCGTCCTCGCTACCTAAGGCATTTACTTTCATGCGGGACAGAGCATCTGCAACGCAGTTTTGCTTGCCGTTTTTATAGATGATATCGTAATCGAATTCTGCAAGGCGAAGCTTCCACCTGGTCAGTTTGCTGTTTGGTTCTTTAATAGAATTTAACCATGCAAGGGGTCTATGGTCGGTATATATGGTGAATTTTCTACCATACAAATATGGTCTGAAATGCTTGACTGCCCAGACTATTGCTAAGAGTTCCTTCTCAATAGTGCTATACCGAGTCTCTGCTTCATTTAACGTTCTACTGGCATAGGCTATGGGTTTGTCTATCGTTATGGGGCCTTGAGATAAGACTGCGCCCAGGGCGTAGTTAGACGCGTCAGTTGTTAAAATGAATGGTTGTTGAAAGTCTGGAAACTGGAGAACAGGGGCATTTACTAAGAGTTCTTTACATCGTTCAAAGGCTGCTATATATTGTTCTGTTATATCGATCTTATTTCTCTTCTTTAAACAGTTTGTGAGTGGTTGAGTAACTTTGGCAAAATCTTTAATGAATTTACGGTAGTAGCCTATCAAACCTAAAAAGCTTTTGATTTCAGTGGCACTTTTGGGGATGGGGAAGTTAAGCACGGCTTGGATTTTGTCGTCATTTGGTCTTAATCCATCTTTCGTTATCATGTGTCCTAGGTATAATACTTCCTTTCTGAAAAACTCACATTTGTCTAGCGTTACTTTTAAATTGGTCTCTCTAAGTCGGTCAAATACCATGCGCAGTTTATCTATGTGTTCCTGGAGGCTACAACTATAGACAATTATATCATCTAAGTATACAAGGCAATGCAAGCCCTGCAGGCCTCTGAGCACATTGTCCATTGCGCGCTGAAAAGTGGCAGGAGCCGTTTTCAACCCGAACGGCATTCGTTTGTACTCATAGTGTCCTGACTGAGTTGAAAATGCAGTTTTGTGTCTGTCGTCTTCGTGGACTTCGATCTGATGAAACCCACTTGCTAAATCTATGGTGCTGAAGTAAACTGATTTACCTAATTTGTCAAAAAGATCTGAGATATTTGGAAGAGGATATTTGTCATCTGTTGTTATATCATTCAAACGCCTGTAGTCTATAACCATTCGGAATTTCCTTTCACCTGAGGCATCTGTCTTTTTGGGGACTAGATGAACTGGGGCGCTCCATGGAGAGTGAGATTCCGTAATGACGTCACTGCGTAAGAGTTTATCTACTTGGTTCTGAATTTCATCATTTTGCATGGGTGGATGCCTATAAGGCCTAATGAAGATAGGGTCCTCATTTTTCGTCCTGATTTGATGTTTAACTTTGTTAGTGAACGTGAGTGGCAGCTCATCGCAGTAGAAGATGTCCCGATATTCGTGGCATAGCTTCTCGATGCATGCTCGCTCCTCTTTATTTGTATGATCAAGCCGAAGTTTCTTAAGATTTTGTTTAAGTAGTTCGTCCATCTCACACTCATTCATATCTTCCACAGTGTTCACAATACATTCTTCTCTATCATACCTTTCTACCATTAGAGGCCTACCAAATGTCATTGTTATCCTGTCCTCAGACGCGTTTTGAATAACGGTATAGGCAAATGAATTTTGACACTTGACTAAGGCACTAGGCATTCTTACTCCCTGTCCAAAATCAACATAGTCTATCAGAGCATCTCCATTTTGTAGATTGGTAGGGACTTTAATACGCGTTTCCGACCTGGATTCAAGGGTGACTTCATAAGGAGGGTTATATATTATTGGGATATTTGTATCGCGTGTATGCAGTATCTGATGTTTCATGTCAATGGTAGCGTCTAGTTGTTTTAAAAGGTCTGATCCTATTAACCCGTCGTATCTACCGTCGACATCATAGACGTAAAACTTATGTTTCCCTGAACTCTTGAAAGTCTTTAAAAGCGGTATGTATATGGCTTCATTATGCTGACTGCGAGCGTGTGTGCTTATGACTTCAAACGGTTCGTATAATTTGAAGTTTGAGAAAAACTCATCTACTTTCGCGGGGCTTATGAACGAGCGTGTGCTACCTGTATCTATCATAAAGCGGGCATTTATTTCTGGAATTACGATGTGAGGCAGCTTTAAGATAGAGTCACAGTTTAGTTGTATTATCTCGGGTGAGATTGGGAGGCTTGTGCCTGAAAATTTTCAGTGTAATAGGAGTCAGCGTCCTGATAATAGACTTCGGGTGTCTCTACATAATGCATCTCAGTATTGGAGTGTGGCATGTCTAAGTTATACATATATCCGTAGTTTCCGTCATAAGTCGCGCTTTGGTATTCTTCGTAGTCATGCTCGGGGGTAGCTTCCGTTTCATTATAAAAAACGTTACTATTGTCGTCAGTTGTGTTCGGGGCGTCTAGCATATTTTGCCTAAGCGGACGAGCGGTACGCATAGACACGTCGCTATCTATTGGTTTTTGGTTCTGGAGATTTTGGTGAGGTATACCAAATTTGAAATTGTTTTGGGGCTGATATCCCAGCTGTGGTCTTGCAAAGTTATTTTGGGGCTGAAAACCTTGTGGTCTACTGAAACTATTCATCATTGGTCTGTAACCCTGGTTTTGTTGGGGAATCCCGAATCTAAAGTTTTGTTGGTTTGGAATACCGAATTTGAAGTTCTGCGGTTGGTTTGGGATACCAAATCTATAGTTTTGTGGTCCCTGAGTAAATTTAGGATTAAAGCCACTATGTTGGTTATGTGCACCAAATTTGGATGCCATTTGAGGTGGATGTGGGATCCCAAACTTAAAGTTCTGGTTAGGCATGTGGAACTTGTTTTGCTAGTTACCAAATGAAAATGGTACTGGTTGTTGTGGTACGTGCGGTTTACTACTTTGTGACGCAGATATCTGTTTCCTTTTCGCATTGTATTGGTTTAAGAAATTAACTTCTTCGACAACAATGCTGAGGGCACTTTCGAGGCTATCGCATTGCTTAAGGCGGACTATGCGGATTAAATCTTCCGGCAAATTGTATAGGAAGACGTTTAAGCACGTATGGTTATAAATAGTTATTTTAGCTGCTTTTAAACCGGCATCTGACAGTAAGTTTACTTTTGCGAATAAATTACTACGCATATGCTGGATTCTTTGGCAAAACTCTATGTAAGACTCGCTATTTTTTATTTTGATTTGCTCGAGTTCGATGGCAATGCATTCTTCCGACCGTGGGTCTCCGAAATGTTGTATTAATAGTTCTTTTAGGGATTCAAAAGTAGTGATATCTTCCCGTTCACTTAGTAAGGCAGCGGCTCTACCAGTTAATCTACTCGTAATTGCTTGGTACGCATACTGTGTTTGTAGCGGGGTACCAGTGGAAAATCCTGTATGGATGTATTGTGATTTCCTTAAAAATAAGTTTAATAGGTTTTGTTCACCTTCGAATTTGGGGATGAGACATAACACGTCTTTTGGGATAGCTCTAAGCTGTTCCATTATTACTAATTAATTAATACTATATTAAATCGAATCACCGATATATGTGTGAATCTAACACTATTAACTATAATAACACTATGCTAAGTACACATAAAATATAACACCGAAGTAAGTGTGTTATAAGGAAAATCAAATAACGATTTATAATCTGGCAAACGGAAATACACAGGAAATGAGGGGAAAGTGAAAAGGTTTACTCACAGTGCCTCCAAACTCATGCTTCCGTTGTCAGCCAGGAGAGTCCTTGGGTTCCTCGATACTTTCTTGATTTGTTTGGTTCGTGGATTTCCGCGCAAGTGCGAAGCGGCACGGCGAAGATAGCTGGATCGCGATTTTAGTTGGAAATCGTATGACACAGTTTTTCGCGCACGGGAATCCTACCGGCTGCGCCAGATAAGTTTTAGGGCCAAGAAAACTCTTTTTTAAAAACTAAACTATAATTAATTAAAGTCAAATTAATTGTTAAAATATGTGCGATACATATGAGAGCTGATTTCGAACTGACTTACAGAGTGGCTTAAAACTATAAGAGAACAAAGCTTATCTATGTTTACACATTCCGATGGGTTCTAGGAATATCGGACCACCGGACGGGGGCCAGACGCAAGTACAGCAATTATATTGCTGACGCATCGATTGCTATGGTATTTGGTCTGTTTCCGGAATGCATAACTATGTATATTTTGATCACAATTCGATCGCTTACAATAAGTCCGATCCGAGAAACAAAAAATTAAAATGTTTGGTTTCAATACCAAGTAAAGTTTGATATTGTTTAGATTATTGCTAAATACACGCTCAGCTACCGGGGTACTGTTAAAATATTTTAAAAAGCGAGGGTATTATAGCCAAAGAAGCAATTCGGTAATATTATTAAAATGTAGGTACATTTCAATAAAGTCTCATAAAAATATTATAATACAATCTAAGATATAACAGATCGCTCTTAGCGATAAGACCTACATATATTTATAAGTTTCTCTAAGCTGTATTTAGCTTTTGATGTCAATAAATAGTAATTGTGTTGCATTGCTATCATAAATATTAAGCTAATATGTATCAAGTTATCGGGAATTTTTTGCTACTGTAATTTTGTCTCGGATCGGATTTATTTCTGGCAGCTTTTGGTTCTTACCTATGGATGAAAATTCGTTGACGACCAGCTTTTAAAGCATGTAATTGTGACGGCTCAGTTTCATTGTTGTTGCAATAATAGGACTTCCGCGGTCGCTTTGCAAACATCGTGCCTATTCCGCATAGACACGAATAAAGCTCTTTCCCACAGCGTTCGAGTTGTTAACGACATGCTCGACAGCGATCGATCGTAGCAGGCGGAGGCGGTGCATGGTCTCTTTCTGCGTTTCCGACTGAGGGGCCGCGGAGCGGGCTTTTCAGTCTGACCCGATCCGGCGCACACGTCCGGGAGGGAGGATGAGGCAGTTCGCCCGCCTCCTCTCTCCTCTTCTGTAGTGGGACCACTGGTGGAAAGCCAGGGGGCTCACCCTCACGTTCGAGTTGTAAACAGCTTTTTTGAAACTCTGGCTCTTAGTAAGAAAGAAAATAAATGCTGTGGATTGAAAAGGTTAATGCGTGGATACTTTGCATGTCCAGCCTTTAAAATTCAAAACAAAATATACAATTAATGCGATATCTTTGTCGTGTCTGTTAACTATAATTTGTAAGAAAGGAAAGAAATCCTGTGAATTGAAAAGTTTAAATTGCGTGGATCCTTTGCGAGTCCAACTTTTAGAAATTCGACTCTTATTATACAAGTGCGACTGCTTCGGATGATTTGGTTCGCATCGTACAATTCAGTTAGGAAAGACAATACACATATTTTTGAAACAAGATTGTTGGTTTATAAATCGAGCGGGGTAAGTAGGCTCATTCCAGAAACCTAATCCTAGTTGAATCTTAAAGCTGCAGTTAATTACGAATGTGCAACTTACCCTCATGGGTTTTTTATCATTTTCGTTTTGTGAAATAAGCAAATTTGAATTCGCATCGAACCTGACCGCATCCCCTCTGCTTGTCTCTCGCTCGATGACCGCGGTGACTCGACGGTGTGGGGCTGGGTTACACGACGACAACGGTGAAGATGACGAAGATATCAGTGGTGAAATTAGCGGAGGCGGGCGACCCCGTTCACCTACTTCAATCTTGAAAAAAATATTACGAGTGCTACAATAACAAAATAAAAGCACAAGTTAGTCACTTTTAAATATTATAAAACTTAAATTGTAAACATTTAAATATTTTTTTAAATTAAAATTATAAAGAAGTTTATTACTTTATAATAAAAATTTAAATTAATTGTTAAAATTATAACATTAATAAAAATTATAACCAACAGCAAAGCTGTTACCCGCTTTTAAAGAGGTGTGTTCACGCCGAAAGCAAATGCCAATGTGAGGAGCGCGCCTGACAGTTCGGGCAAGCTCACCCGGCTCAAGTGGGGCGGAGCCGGATGTGAGGGAGACAAAAGAGGTCGTGACGTCGTTCCGGAAGTGATGTTATCTCACTGTTTAAGGTCTAGAATAACGGTTCGTAGCATATAATATACGATTTTATACGTTAATATATCCTGAGGAAACTGATCTGGAACAAGGAAGAAAATATCATGAATATGTTGCGTGTAGCTAATGATAACACAATTACCGTGTACGGCGCTGGCTCTACTGAAAGCTGAATAATTTATTTCACCATGTTTCTCGAGTATTTGTATTATTATTTTCGTATTAGACGAGCGCTAAGTACACATTGGGTATCAGAATCTATTAATAAAACATTGGAAACTTAAAAAGTCATTAACTTACCTAAATCACTTACAGACATTGGTCAAACGGAAGCATATCAGAGATAAAAACTTGCAGTTACTAATAATAGACAATGAATCTTTAAATAGTTCATGTTATTTCCAGACTATCATTTATTTTAGTATAAAGTCGAGAAGTTGGCGCGAAACTCAATAAATGTCGTTGTCGACTTTGTATTATTTTTCCAAATCATGTGATTCTTCGAGTGTTAATGTGTTTATTACACATGCTGGGTTGTTAACTGTTAATAGGTCGAAAACGTGCATGGGCGTAGACAAGTCATACAAAGTTGAATTTTCGTTTTCGTCCAAGACTCCTATAGAAGTTCTAATAAAATTTCTACGACTTTACTAGAGAATGAATTGACTATGACTGGACCTTGACTTTTTTACTTGACTTCCAATGTGACTGGTGACTGAGACGGGTTTTATAAAACACCTAGCTAATTTGAATAATATTTATAACTTGACACATAGAGATGTCTTAACATTGAGGCGCTAGTTGTAAACAATTTTTTTTTATTTCATTGTACCCTGATTCTCTAGACAATGCGTCTCCAAATGGTGAATAAGGTTGGAGAACCAATTTCTCTCGGCAGATTTTATTTTAAAGTAATAGTATAAAATTTTTTTACAACGCATTTGATGACTATATAATGTAATGGAAAGCAATGATACTATTATAGGTATGCTTGCCTTAGGTTTATTATTGCACTTTAGACTTATACACTTAAGACTTCCTAATTCTACAGTTGGAAACAAAAGCGCGTTTCCTGTATATACCTCTCTGGTGTGGGCAATGTTCCACATCATTGCTGTACGGATAATGACTAAAAAGCGAAACACAACACATGAGTTTACTTGAAGTAAGTGACGTACCTACGTCAGCTATAAATGGATCTAGAGGAAATGCCCAATACCATCGAAATACATTAATATTATGAATGTACTTATTTGACATTATCATCAATTCTCTCGAGTTGTGATATTTCAAGTATGAGAAAAGGTCAGAAACACTGAAAATATTGGCTCGAGGCGCGAACGGAAGGCGTGCGGGGACGCGGTCGCGATCGGCTCCCGTACAGCGGTAACCACGCCCACATACCAGTACGCCGATCTGTTCGAACCAAATGCGCCCTGTGCGTTGCGAATGTCGGCTCCGGCAGAATAGAGCCATTCGCTAAAAGACTATTTCAATAATAAAGCAAAGAGTCTTCCACTCGTTTAATTGAAAAGACAAGCTGGCCTATTGAGTGGTTGATTTAACCATTTGGCAATATATCAATACTGTGTATGCTCTAAACCTCGCCCATAACTCCTTCCAGCTTAAAATCTGAAACTCGCACCTAACCTACCTGCCAACCCATATCTTTCAGTTCGACAGCGAGCGATTCCCAGCCACCGTCGAAAATGGGCAGTTTATCATCAGGCATTGTGCAGTCTTAAAGTACGTGATATCGTGAACATGTTCAAACACGTTTAAACATGTTCACGGTATCGTGAAACGTGACGTGCCAGCTTCACGTAGGAGTATTGAGCAAACAATAATTCAATCAGCGAAGGCTTAACGATAATGTTTACTAACACGAAGCGATGCATGCGACCCTTTCCGAAGTATGAAGAGCTTTTTGCGAGTTTTGAGATTAATAAATACATTGATTGGTTTTTCCAGTGTGTGAGGTTATATTTAAATTAGTTCCTGGAAAAGAGCTTTCAATGCCTAGTTAACATGCTAAGTTCGCGCCTGTTTTCGCAAACCCCCATTATTTTTTAAAGAGTATGTGAGTGTATATTTTAGAGTTATTCTTGAATTGTGATCATGATATGCTAATGTTTCAAATAAACCAATACTACTGTAATACTTTACAATTACTGACATAGTTAGGTAATATTCTTAAAACAATAGTAAAGAATAGTAATGCTATACTACCCACCATACCTACATACACAGAAGACATATCTAGCGGTACTAAAATTATTCTACATTTTACCATCCTGAACACTGTCCATCTTTTACTAAGAGATAAAGTACAGTACTGAGATAATGGTCAAATGCTAGCCGAATTTCGAATCTAACTTGACGACCCAGTTGGCGCAGTGGACAGGTGTCCGCCCTTTGCGCCGTGGGTCCTGGGTTCGATTCCCGGCAGGACCACAAATTTCTTCTCAATTCCTTCCCAAGGTATATTTGTGCTTCTGGTTCTGGGTGTAATGGGTGTAAGTGTGTGTGATATGAATGTTTTCGGCACCCACGATACAAGTCTTAGAACATATAGCACGTGTGGGGCTGTGAGTGTGAATGCGTTTGTTTATATAACGACTTTTTCTGTCTGTGATCGGTTTCTCATGCTTGAGGATCGTGATTAGGAACGTCTTTGTCAACGGCGTTAACGGCAAGTCTCCAGTGGCTTCTGATGGTGGCCAGTTAGACTTTTTTCCGCGGAGCTGGTCCATCTAGAGGACATGTCGCCCGACTTTTTTCCTTCTCAACGTTCCAGCTTTTCCAGGCTGTCATCACCAAAAGCCAAACTACAAGAGTAAACATCGACGACAAATGGTAGATAACATATCTTTCAATTTTAGCTGCGTAAAGCCGTAGTTTACGCCGCTAAACTAATTTTTAACCGGATTCAAAGAATATTTTTTTCATTCAAAAAGTTACTGTCCTCTATACCACTGAATTTAGGCGGACTGCAAAGCAGTCCCTGTTTTTACTGAAATATCAAAAGGATTCGTATTATAACTATAGTTATGTCTAGGCTTAACTGATTCGATATCTAATTACCTACCTATACTCGCAAGATACTTTACAAAATGCTATCAAGTAAACCCAAAACGAATGCATAAACGAAATTCGATAGCATTGTTCCATAGTTAGCTACAAAAATCAGCTGCCATTAGACGTCAACGAACACTGGGCGATGTTTATTCAACGTTTCTTTTGTATCTCAATAATAACTTATTTGCTAAACTACGCAAAATGTCGTGACGAAGAGAAGATACTGAAAGGTACTGTTTCATATTCCTGTACGTAAATAAATCATTTCTCAACTTCGCCCTCGATTTAATCAACTTGGCAGCAATAACTGTCAAAACAATTTTAATAATTAAATTAATTACGCTGTAAATTGCCGTCTTTAAGATAGACATATCCTTGACGTTAAATTTGCGATGTTTCCGGAGTAATCTAACTATGTACATAAAACCGTGGACGTGCGCTGAATGATTGACTAACAATCAACGCACAACCTTAACCAAATATGATATTTTTACTGTTTTAGTGTAGGTTCCTTTAGCAGTGTAGTTTGTGTCCTTTAGCTTCTCCCGCTATTATCAAGTTAAAAAGTAGACTAAGTGTTAATCCTAGGTATAATCTATGTACAATCCAAATCCGTTCAGCCGTTACAGCGTGAAGAGGAAACAAACATACTTACACAAAAACGTTCGGATTTATAATATAAGTAGGATTTTAAACTGTCATGGTCACTCACATTAGCATTTTTGTTAGAAACGGAACCATGTATTTTATATTTCCATTAATTAATATATCAAGCCCTTATGTAAAAATCAAAAATACTTTGTCAAATACAACACTGTAAATCCCCTTTCTAACAATATTGTTACCTGCCATATATTTCGGGGTGTGGAGTAAGAAAACAATATGTGCACTCTAGTGCACATATTGTTTTCTTGCTGCTAAGCTGGGATGGATCAGCTAGTCATTATAAATTTATTAAAGGCAAAACGACCCGTAAAATACTTCTTTCTGTGTATGAAAAGGAACAATAGCGCACTACAAATTGCTTGCACTAATATTATGATTTAGAGAAGCATAATGTGTAACGTACAGCTATTTGATCTATGTTATAGCGCTTTTAAATACCTAAGAAGCATTTTACTACACCTGAAGATTTTCTTTTCGTGTTCAAGTAATAAATGCCAAAGTTAGACACTGTTAGTGTCCAGCTGAAAGTACTAATGCTTTAAGTACGTAAGTGCCGACCACCTAGCGGCACCCAGGGGAGTAGTAATGGCCCTGTGGAAACTACTGCACAACGAATGAAAGTCTAGTGTCTAGTGCCCCTACTAGATTTACAGGGCTTTGGTGCCCAGTAATGCTCGGCAGGATTTATGCTAGCTTGAGGCTAGAAGTGTTGACGTGAGAAATTTTGTGAGGTATATTTGGTATTAGTTATTAGAATTAAGTACTTCGTGGATAGGTTTATTTTTACTTATAAAAAGAGGAAGTTACTGTGATAGCACAATAACTTTCTCTTTGTGGTCACTTTCACTGTAAGTATATTTCATGCACAGTTATAGGCACAGTGGGCAGGCATCTATACATTGTGCCATGGGTCCTGGGTTCGATTCCCAACAGGAGCACAATTGTCCTTTTCAGATATGTTCTTCTGATCATGTAATTTAATCGGCATCCCCGATAAAATTGATTGAACTATTTGTGATTTGTGAAAATATTCCAATGATCCAAATTAAAAGACTTCTTAAATTAGAAATAATTCTTGAACCTCAATTTTTTATTGTAATTTCAGCATGTTATTGGCCAAATGAGCTATACGAGCCGTGTTTCGGGGGGTGTGCGGAAGTTTCTTGTGACAACCCACGCAACCACCTGCGGCCTTGCTACCCCTACTGCGAGCCGGGGTGCGTCTGCGAGGAGCCCTACGTGAGGGATGACCGGACGCATCAGTGTGTACTACCCCAAGACTGCTCGCCGTAAGTAAATGCTGTATACGAACTCTTCAAGTAACTGTAAAAGGCTTAATCATCATCATCGTTTCCGGTCCTTATCCATCCTCAACGGCATAACATGTTTTCTTCTTCCACTCCCTTCTGTTAGTCATCATCTTCACATTCACATATTGGGATGAGAACAATCTATCTTGTGAATAAAATTTTGGCATGAGTTTATATGACCACCAGACATCATTTCTTGGGAACGTTCGTTTTCAGTCACCGGAGCCTCGTTTGTTAATCAACAGGTGACAACGTGAAAATGAGGTTGTCTTGAGTAGGAATGAATAAAATTGTTTATGAGGAGTAGACAGTTATAAGACAAGATTTTCAGTTTTGCCGTTTATAATAATATTATGTCCGGGCCGGGCGAAGTCTACTCTACTGGCAATTTACTCTTTAATTTCAGGACCCAAATGGGCATCCCAGTTCCTACAAAAGCAGAGCGAAGGTCGGAAAAGTTACCGCCTCCTCTTAACCCGCCGAAGCAATCATACAGGTCTGCGCCGCTGCCACCGCCGCCGCGATCGCGCAGGAAGGGAGATGGATCAGAAGACTTCGGAGAAGAAATTCCTCTAGCTTCACCAATGCAACAAGGAAGCTCTAGTGCCGCCAACAAAGATGACAACTTTAAAAGGCTCTCAGAAGTATCAAGAATGGGGAACTACTTCAACATCGTGATTGCTCCTCCGCCCATAAAAGCTCTCCAGCCTAGAAAGTTGATGAATAACGGATACGTCTCCTCGTTAAAACGATTGTCTTAGCAGAGATTTTGGTTACAAATTGTGTCAAAAATAATGTACCAATAAAATATTAAAATAACGAGTAATCATTACACCTTAATTCGTGAACCACTCTAAAATTCAATTCTTTATTTAAGTCGAATATTTTTGTACATAATATTATTTTGGTATCGCAGTCGAACCTTTCATTTTTGGCCGACAGAAGAGAAAAACAATATATTCTGTTAATACCAAATAAAATATATTAAACTTACTTACTATAAAAGCTAACACGTATGATCATAAGTGCGTAAACCAGTATTGAGCTCTTTTGCTATAGGTGTAGATACAGTTGTAGATGTTAATTATACAACTTTAATTATGTAACTTAAGAAATAATATATAAGAGCTACTAATACTATACTTTTATTACGTTTACTGTTTCCAAACTATGACATCGATGCTCCATTTCTTAATACAAATAGGTAGAGCAAAAAATGAGTAAACTACAGTAAAGACGCTAGACCCAAAAAATCAATAATCTATATAGGCGTCTTTAACAACATAATTTATTTTATGATTTGTATCCTAAAATAAATTGTGTTGTTCCAACCTGCTAATGCAACTACATCAACAACGATACAAAAATAATCGTTGGATAAATTCACGTTTCAAAAGTAGACTCAAATCAATTAGAAGACCTCACTTCAGTATAGTTCCTGTAAATGGACCTACCATAAGAATTCAAGCAAACATATTCCATCGGCAACTGCAACGCGGTAATAATTAAACGCAAGCAAAGCTTAAAAAACCGACTGCACAGCTTTATCTTCGAAACTTCGATCAGACTAGATGTACTAAACAAGCATTATTGAAGATATTTCAAGGACTATTGATCAGATTTTGTTCAAATTTAAATGGGACCAATTGGAAAGCAATCTCTTTAAAAAAATCATTTTGATATCGTTTCACGTAGAACAAAGATATGAGGTAACACAAAAAAAAAAACTACAGTCGACTTGAGTATCTCCTCCATTTTTCGGTAAAAAAAAGAAGTTTAGTTCCTTCTTTTGCGTTTAAATCAAATAATTATATTTAAAGCAGGCTAGAGAAAAATATATCATATTTTTCTCCAGTCGTATATATCTTTGAGTCATATGCTTGCGGTTAGCAGCGCGGCTCTACGTATGAAAGGCAGGCGAATCAGTGCTACCCCACGCAGGTCTGATAGCTATGCTTTACCCTTCATTTAAAAATGAATCCATTGGAATACGCATCATTTAAAAGTCCATAATATTTTTACACACCAAATCAATTACAGTAGGAATAGGTCTTCGTGGTTCTATGACTATGCATTAAAACTATTAAACCACTATTATACAACAATCAGGCTGTATGTACTTACTTGACCAGCGTGTATGCTAGTTGGAAATTCAGGTCTGCAACAAAAACAACAATAACTTTTTGTTTGGGTTCAATTCCCGGTAGGAGCACAATTTTACTTCCCGAGAGACATTTGAGCATCTTGTTCTGGGTGTGATTGTGTGTGTGATACGTATCACACACACATCGGAAATATTCACGTAAATATTTCCGATCCCACGTTACAAGTCTTTGAACGTAGTGTGGAGTTGAGAGTGCAAATGCGATTGTTTTTTGTTTATACCAAATTCATGTCATTAGCAAATCTTTGACACTATTTCGAACTGATCCTGTAAGTTTGCCAAGTAATATATGTCCACTTTATTCTAGTCACTATCTATATCAGCCTCCTATCATGTTATTAAAGGCTTAACTTGAGTGGCACTCAACTTAAGCCTTCAATAACATACAAATCTACGATCAAAAACTTTTTGTTATTAAATCAAAAGTTTTTGATTTATGACGTTTAATTATAATGCCGTATAGTTTTAGTTACACTATCTAATTCTAATTTTAGAGGAACAGGTACGTCTAGCTTTCAGTAATTGCAAGATTTGCGATTTTTTAAGTCTAGAGTGAATAACTATTTTTCAAGCAATCATGCTAAATTAATCATCCTCGGCTGCATCGTAATTTTCCATCAAGTAGAAGCCCAATACTTGCCTATTTTTCATAAAAAATACAAATACGACAGATACTCGTATATCTTTTTGCATCAGAGACGACACAAAGGATTGGTCTCTTTTATTTCGCCAGGGCCGATAAGCTACACACCGAGCTCCACATCCGGGCGTCGAAGTTGTTTTTGCGAACCAAAGTTTAATTTCACTGATTAGTACTTTATAAACTTCGAAACCGAATTGTAAACTCACGTTCCAAAACAATGTGCTGACGAAACGAGAACCATGAGGAAACTATTGGTGCTCGCTTTTCTCTTGTGTAAGTGTTTCGCATTAATCGAATATAGCAGTAAAGCAAAGAATGACGTCCAAGGACACAATTATATTGCAGATGACATAATAGCGATCGCAACGAGATTAAACAATTACGACTATGACGACATCGATGGCTCCAAGAGACATCTGGAAGAACGGCGGAACTGGAGAAAAAAAGTGCTGTCGAAGTCCGCTGATGAACACAGGGATTGGGAGCGAAAGAGGTTCGAGTACGAGAACCCTAGATATGCGGAGGACATGGATTCCAAAAGTTACAATACTATCAGTGTAGACAGACAGAGGGAAACTGATGCGTACAGACATCGCCGTTTTGATGATGTCGAAAAGATACCGCCGGGACCGCCGGGGAAAAGTGCGGAGACTGGCCATTCATCCTTCTCGTAAGTTACGTTGCAGACAGCTTTGATAACAATCATGAGTAATAAAATCAGTACAGAATATTATTTTGTTCACAGGGACAAAGAAGACAAGAAATTTGCACTGGACTTGAACTGCCAAAGACCAAATGAAAAGTGAGCACATTTTTTTACATTTTCAATTATCGTTTGACGAATTTCATTCACAGGACTTTATCGCGTTTACGACGATACTTTATGAGTTTTGGTATGATGAGCAGCAAATCTGTTGGGTACCTGAAAGAGAAAATAAGAGCCAGACCTCCTCCACTACGATCGACTATCGAAAGTTATTGTTTTACTAACAAGATACCGTCAATTAAACAATTCTTAATTTGACATTTCAGCAGATTTTTTACTTGAATTTACAATAGTTCTACTATTTCAATTGGTTGTAAAACTAAATATTGCTATGGAGTTTTGCGGCGAAAACGAAAGAGACTTTTGATTATTCGAGTGTAAATGTGTAAAAAATTATCAACAATTCGCGAACAAACAATATACAAAGTTGAAAAACGTGACTTTCGCTTACGCTCTAAAACTCCAATTAAAGTCTACCATTTTACTTGTCTAACACATGACTTGACTAGAACTATATACACAACTAATAATTACTTGACGCTGGCTAAATGCACAAAGATAACAGAACCAAAATATAAAAAAATAAATGTTAAGACGGCGTTGTCGATTTGAAGTCCAATATAAGTTCTAGTAAATTTTCTACCACTTAAGTAGAGCACGACTGGACCATGATAATTTATACAACTGTGACTGTATAACTAGTTTTATAAATAATTAGGTAAATTTGTAATATTGTTTACTTGACACATGTGTATATTTATTTGATACGATTGCGGAGCCAAACATAATACTTAAAAAAACGTTGATATTATGTTATAATTGTTGATTTTAAGATACGAGTCTTGCTTCGCGGGATGTGCGTCAGTGACGTGCGATAACCCGAGGGACCGCATGCAGCCGTGCTATCCCTTCTGCGAGGCTGGGTGTGTATGCGTCCACCCCTATGTCCGCGATGACAGAACGCATAAGTGTGTGCTGCCGGAAGATTGTACCAAGTAAGTTAATTTTAACGCGTTCATTGGAATACCCGACACAAAATAATAAGTTTTCGAAACCTTTGTCTGCTTGTCTGTCACTCTATTGCTAATAGCAATATAATATAGGTCACAAACTGGATGACTTTCTTATTAATATATATACAAACTAGCTGTGCCCCCCAGCTTTGCTCGCGTTAACCAAGTTTAAAAATAGACTATGTGTTAATCCTAGGTATAAGCTATGTACATTCCATATTTCATCCAAATCCGGATTTTATACACAAACTTTCGGCTTTATAATAATACGATATAGATCAACTTCAGGTGCACATTCCTTCCTAATAAGGGGCATTTGTGCTTCTGGTTCTGGGTGAACTTAGCGTGGGGCTATGTGTGTAAGAATAATAGTAAAAGCATTTGTACAAAAAAGCAGGGTGTATCATAAAGACACGATAGAAGTGTAACTTGTATTACAGGGAAACATTTTAATTATTCTTCACTGTGTTTACCCCCACCACTTTTAGCCATATTTTTTGGGGGCTGAGTCACCCACGTCCGTAGGAGGATACCCCTTAAGTCTGACTCCCTACACGTGGTCCCCGGGTGGTGCTAATCAGGTGACATTTGAGAGGTGGTAGAGCATTTTGTGAGTTGCTCGCCTGGCTTGCTACCAAAGTAGCTTACCACCATCAAGTTGAAAGTCTGCCGCCAAGCCAAATACGGTGTTCCGGCACTTATCCTTGAGAGCCTGCGTATTCCAGGTCTAGTGTGTTTACCAGATCACATCGTCACACTTACCATCAGGTGAGATAGTGGTCAAACACTAGCCTGTCACAAATAAAAAAAATTAATAAAAAAAAATACAAAAAGGTTGCGAATTAGAATTTCAAGGCCCTCCTATATGTAGTTTCACTTCAAGAAGAGGAGGAATGTAAAAAATTGCTGAAGGAAAAGAGCCCAGATTACTGGCTTTCAGCTTGTGGTTTTATAGCATTACCATTTTTTGTGTTAAATAAGACCCAGCATTCTGGTCACTTATCGTCTCGGTCAAACGTTTGGACATGTCCCTGAAAATTCCGTGTGCACCTGGTCTCCACGAGCCCCAAGTTGAAGTTTAATATAATTTATTAATATAATAATTGGTATATACATGTGTCTAATAGTTTTATGTTTTTTTCAGGGGATTGAAAGGTATTCCTGACCTTGGTGAGGAAAATCCTACGCAATAATAAGAGGAATTATATTGAAAGCTGAAATAGGTACTTACATAATTAAACAATCATTTTATTATATGTGGCTGTTTTATTGACACTTAAAAACCCTTACGTAATCTAATATTAATTAGTGTTAGGAATTATATGTTTGAGACGAATCTTGCTTTACTGAACTCAATAATGAAGTATAATAATTATCAAATGTCTTGGACCTACATTTACTGCATTGTGAACAGAGAACTACACAATGTAATTTTTAGAGCAAAATCTAAATCGATTTATTCACATGGGCCCCAAAGAGGAACTCTAATTTACTGCCATTTCGAGATGCCTGTTACTCTTGCTAGTCGTAAGAAAAGAGTCGTTAAGTCGATAAGTAGTATAGTTATTTTTTATTGATCGTGGCTGCTTGACACCAGACTGCCTACTGGTTCATATGACTAAACAAAAAATATGTGTGTGTGTATACAAAATTTTAATTCTTCTAATATAATTACTACGAACTTTCATTCATACTACTTAGTAATCTACTTTAAAATAGGGTTAGGGTATGAGATTTCATTTTTTTCTTTTAAATTATACTTATAACTTTTCAACCAATTTCAAAAAAGGAGATTCTCAATTCGTATGTATGTTTTTTTTGTATGTATGTTACGCGATATCTCCGCCAATTATGAATTGGTTTAGATGATTATTTTTTTGACTTATACCTCTGAACTATATTATATATATATATAATTCAGAGGTGGTCCCATATAAATTTAATTGAAATCAGCTCAGCCTAAACCAAAATATAAGCGTTAAGTCGGTTTTTATAAGCTTTGCTTGCGTTCACTTATTCCTAAATAAAGTGCAAAATTTGACAAAAAGCCTAGATAATGTGTGAACGTCCCAAAAATTCGACAAACGAGTAGAATACGCAAATAGGGAACCTATACAAACCTATTTTTTAAGATAACCAATATATTTTTGTCAATAATAGCTACATGTACTTTTTTTATTCGATTGTTTACGTTAAACATTAAAAAAAAAACAGTTAAAATGCAACAAGTTCGGGCAATTTTATATGAAGTAATTTTGACGTTCTTTCCGTGGCCTCTACGAGCCAATCATGGATGCCGTAGAGCAAAGTACCAATCACTGACATCAAATATGTGTGAACTAACGTCACAAATCGGTCCAGACATTGACATGCGTTTTGGTATTTTGAATGTCCCATGCATTGTTATGTTCAAAAGCATTAAAATAAGAAAATAACGTAAAAGGTTTAACTCTATATCTAAAAACATTTAAAAAAATATTGACCTGTATTTAAATCTCACGGATAATCTCTTTGAAGAAATACAATTATTTTATGCGTAGGTCTTAGTGCCAGCCTGAATTGTTACAACAGAAGCCACACTGTAGGTGGTCGATAGCTCCTGCAGACAAGACTGGACAAATGAAACTTCGTTAACAAATGAGGTAAGACTTCATGCTAGTCAGCATCGGGCGGTGCCACCCCGTTGCCATACAGTCGAAAATCAGGACTGAGAAACAGAGGCAGAAATACTTTATCCCTATAACAGTCCGAAGAAGTCTTGGTTACGGCGTTCTATCCCGGCGACTTCCGTCTTATTTATTAGCAAAGTAGGTACTTCAATTACATCGAAAAATGAATTCATTATTTTTTTGGTTTTTTTTTCAATATTATACCTCAAGTTATCGCATATATATCTAGCCATATTGGCCCAATTACTTTATCCATTAGTATCGCATTCCACACGTTTTATACGGAATCGGTGGCTGAAAGACATCCCCCAACTGTACCCGATGTACAGGATGATAAAATGTCCTGCCACCATTGAAATCTTTGATATGATTGCGTCGGTTCCATCAACCATCATCCAGCAGCGTAATCGACGATTAGACTCAGATAAGACGACGGTGTCTGCAAATCTCTAGTGCGAAATGTATTCGCGGAAGAAGTTCTAGTAAACGCATAGAAACAGAAGACTCAATGAGTCATATGTTAATTATGACTGAATTTATAGCAATAGTCCGTTTTATCGAAGTCGCAGAATGAAAAGTGCAGTGACAAAAACCATGTCAAAAACCAAGTCCTAGATAGAGAGAGACACTGCAGTGTTGGTGCTGATAAATATCTACCTACTAGTCTCTTTACAAAATTAATAAAAAACGTAAATTTATTGCCTACTTAGAGTGGCTACACAGTCGTTTTATCATTTCAATGCACGCTTTGTTTAAAGTTAGCCACAAAACGTCATACATCCCACCATTGTTCACAATCATGTGCAAGCATATAGCGACAAAAATGGTACAGGTTTTTCGTACCTTTTATGTGATTTTCTACCCACTACAACGTTTGACGTAGCACCTTTATTATTACAAAAACTTCTAAAAGTGCGATAAGTGTAAAAATAGACTAAAATATATGACTATTAAAAATGTTTTGCGACTCACATCGGGTTAGAAAATGCTGTCGTGGATAATTATTTTGAGTGCTGCCAGTTATGCGTATTGCCAAGTGAAAAAACTGGAATATGGTAAAAGTTCAGATATTCAAAGTTCTTCTGTTGTTAGAACATGCATTGAATAAAATTCACTATATTGTTAAATTGGTTGGTACTAGTTTATTAACTTTTTCAGAATGCGGTGCGCATGGAAGGTTTGAATATTGCATAGACGGAACCCTCGAATGTGTCATTGGCTGTCACTGTCACCCTGGATATTACTTCGACACAGATACGAAAATATGTGAGCCCAAGTAAGTAACTAAAACACTTAATACTAATTTAGTTTCTTATCATCGTAAATTATTTTATAATATTTGTTTTTTATCACGTTTAAGCTGTTTATTCTATTCTGTCTTATATAGGTACCTATGTTATATATTTTTTCAGTACAAAATTAACCAAGAACTACAGAAGACAGTACGATTATCCGGAACCAACGCGTATTCAAATACCCCCACTTCATGTCACTCCCCCAATTCCAGAGGATCCTGCTACCACCGCTAGAAACGCCGTGGATGAGAAAATAGACATAATAGCCAAAGACGCAGATGACCTCGGAGATTGGCTTTACAACCAATTCTTCAAAACTATAGAAAATCAGCTCATTAACGAAACTAAAGATGACGATATCCTAACACGACGGAGCGGAAATATTCCTAATGAATTTAATAAAAAGCCTTCGAGGAGATCGAACAAATATTGGAAGGCTAGAAAGAGAAAGAAAAGAAGAAAGCATAGAATGAAAAGCAAGTTGCTCCGAATCACAGAAGATGACAGCCTATTTGATGACTCTGATGATTCAGATTCTACGTCCGATGACGATAGTGACGCTAGTAGCTCTAGTGAAAGCGAAGAAACCGACAACGATAGCGAAAGCAAGGACCATGAAAAGAATCACGACAAAGACCGTGGACATAAACACGGAAAGGAAGTAGTAGTGTATAACAAAAGACCGAAACCGCCGCTCCCTTCGTTTATTTTTTTACCGAACATGGACACACCCTTCTTCCCGCCATTAGGGTTGCCACCACCAGCGATGCCGATGTACCCCATGGTCCCTGTACCTCCAATGATGGGACCGTACCCACATATGCCAGGTTAGTTGTATTGGTATTTTTGTATCTTATTTTGCAAAATGTACATCAAAATAGAAAATATCTACGGCCAGCGGTTGCCCGCGTGTTAAGATAAATAAAACTGCCTAGCTTGATTATCTTCATAATACATTTCATTCATACACATCAGCCGTAACTGAGATACTTTTTTTTTTAATCAATAATTATTTGGGGACTGGTGAAGCGTCTTTGCCTTTTATAATATAAAAAATAAGTATAAATTATACATCTGTGAATAAATACTTCACTTTATATACCTAATATTCATATTGGCAAGAATCTTTGGATATTTGTGTACATTTGCAGTGTATTAGGCTCTCTGCTGACCACTGTTAGAGATCGTTCAAGGAAAATCCTAGAGATGGCGCTAGTTGCAGTTGTATTGAGTGACATTTTTGCGCTCGCGATTTCAGTCGTGTGTCTCCCCTCTGCGAGGTTGACAAAAACGCTCCACTATTGAATTTTGTGACGTAGAAAACTAATTAAATAATTATCATCTAATTAACCAGGACTTAAAATAAAAACTTCATCGTGTCTA
The DNA here is from genome assembly GCA_948107665.1 of Lomographa bimaculata. Taxonomy (NCBI): domain Eukaryota; kingdom Metazoa; phylum Arthropoda; class Insecta; order Lepidoptera; family Geometridae; genus Lomographa; species Lomographa bimaculata. The sequence continues at coordinate 10,378,683 of OX403600.1, forward strand.
TTGTGATCGACCGCTTTATCTGTGATCAGGATTAGTGATCAGTGCCTCGTATATTTTCGGATGTTTTCGGATTCAAACTCGCCGGCCGGCGCGACGTGGAGTTGTGTGTGTGCGCTTAGGCATACATACAGTTTGCTGTAGTTCCTTTCTTGGGGAGCTCCGGAGGCGGTTTCGACGCAGTCTAGGTACGTGGGCTTAAATAAACACTGTAAATTGATTCGTGTATCCCTACTGATTTTTGCCAATGTTTTAATCCAAAATAATTTACCGCTATCATTAAAAATATTAATACGTAAATGGTGGGCTATTTACATGCCAGCGATTTTACTCGCGCCACCATAATTTTGGTCCTTTTCGAGCTGGATAGTCCAGTTTTAATTACCTTTTGCTTTGAGTTATTAACCATAAACATTTCATACATAAGTATCGCCCGTTCGTTGCTATGTGCAATTCACTCCGCTTATAACTACCTATAGTATAACTGCCGCCCGCTAACTCACCTACTTGTTTCGCCCGCATTTGTTGTTTGTAAACAAACATTTAGTAGTTTATTTGTGCATAAATTATTAGCATAACGATAACCGAACATGTCGAAACCAAGTTCAGATACGATGTTGATCATTTTAGGAGAAAAGAAAGAGTTGTTATTTAAACGTATGAATCATTTGTATAATATGTCTAAAAACATCACTTCTTTCGAGAGTTCAAGGTCGAATGAAAACTTTATGTCTGAAACAGAAACTATGGATGACCTTCATAATAATTTTGAATCTATTGTAGATAAAATTAATGAGATTACCTTAATGTCAAACCCTTCCGCGAGTCCCGATTTTGGTTGTTTGGAGTCGTTTGACGAATTGTTTACAAGAGTGAAACGCGTTAGAAATAAGATGAATAATCACGCTAATGTGTCACCGCCGCGAAGTGATAGTGCTTCTGTGTTTAAATTGGAGCCGCTTCATATTAAGGAATTCGATGGTAAAATACAGAATTGGCCAGCGTTTTATGAATCCTTTAAAGCAAATATTCACGATAATACGCGTCTAAATAATTCGCAACGCATTCAATACTTAGTAAGTAAATTGAGTCATTCCGCAAATTCCGTTATATCGGGAATTGTTCCAACGGGTGAAACATACAGCATAATTTGGGATAGCTTAGTCAAGAAATACCAGGATAAGCGACTTCTAGGAACACATTATCTCAACAATGTGTTAGATTTAAAAGGGTGTACTCACACTGCCGCTAGTCTCGATTCATTTATCGATCATTTTTCGGCATCGATTTCTGCTCTCAAACAGCTGCATGTTTCGGATTTGACGGATTTTATTCTCGTGCACTGCGCACTTAGAAAATTAGACACTCAAACCGCACAATGTTTTGAACTTTCTGTTAGAGATGTTGAAATACCTACAACAAAACAGCTTATTAGTTTCGTTCAAGATCAGGCTAAGATCTTAGGACGTTTGAACCCGACCATGTACATGAACTCAAACCCGCGTAATTCAAATAACACATATAAACCGCCCGCTTCTACGTCACGGAACACACGCTCAAACACATATAAATCCTTTGTTGCGAGCGAGGTACCAATGGTTGCTACCGGAACCTCTGCTTCGCACTCATTCCCGCCCGCCATATCTCATTGCGCATTTTGTAATGAAACAGCTCACATACATTTATATACTTGTGCTAAATTCAAAAATACACACGATCCTAAATCTCGTTATGATTTTATTAAATCCAAACGTGGATGTGTAAACTGTCTCAGTATGACGCATAATTTATCGACCTGTAATTCGTCATCTGTCTGCGAGTTATGTAGAAAACGACACCATACGCTTTTACATTTTGTGAAACAAAATAATAATACGCATGTACACACTGCTTATGCGAATTTTCCCGTGCTGTCGCCGCCGGTGCCGCCGCCGGTGCCGCCGCCGACTGATTGCGCGCCTTCACCCGCTTTAAATCTACCGCTTACGTCACATAATGCCGCTGTGCTTCTATCCGCCGAAACAAAACCGAAGTCGACTGTTTTATTATCAACCGCTCAGGTGTACGCGCGTTCTAAAGGTAGTACAGGTCCGAAAACTATCATCAGATGTTTAATTGATAATGGTAGCATGAACAATTTAGTAACGACTGAATGTTGCCGCGCTTTAAACTTGCCGATAATACCTTTGAGTAATTCTTTTGTCAAAGGTGTTGGCTCAACTTCGCGTCCAATTGTTGGATACGTGTATTTGGATATTGAATCCCGCATATACCCGCAACAGAAATACACCATACACGCTCTTGTCGTGGAGTGTATTACAGATCAATTGCCGTCGCAATTTATTGAATGGAATCGTAACATAGATTACCATGACCTCCCGCTCGCAGATTTGAATTGGAATATTCCAGGAGACATTCAGGCAATTATAGGTGCCCAACTCTTTCCGTACATTTATTTGGGGAAGCGGGTTGACTTTGGTCTGCGACTTCCACCTGCACCTCTAACCACTTTTGGTTACGTTCTGATGGGAGATTATCCGCGTAATGACACCATACCTACCGCTTCTTTCACCGCGCTCGCGCTGAACGATCTAGTACAGAAGTTTTGGGAACTCGAAGAAGTACCTACGATGCGTTTGTTGTCACCCGAAGAGACGGAATGCGAAAATATTTTCACGTCATCAGTGACGCGTGATGATGTCGGTCGCTACACGGTATCGCTGCCATTCAGCAAGGATCCATCTGAACTCGGCAATTCACATGCTGTTGCTCTTCGCCGATTTATGGCACTAGAGAGAAGATTTCGCCAGTCACCCGATTTGAGGGAAAATTACAACCAGGTCATTCAAGAATATATCGATAATGGTTATCTTAGCTATGTCGATGAAACCGAAATTTCTGGTGGAGGCTACTACATACCTCACCATGCGGTCGTGCGACCTGATAAGCCGATGCCGCGCATAGTGTTAGATGCAAGTTCGAAAACTCACACAGGTTTGTCTTTAAATGACGTGTTGCATATAGGACCTAATTTGCAAGCTGATCTGTTTTTATTGCTTTTGCAATTCCGCTTGTTTCCTGTCGCGATGAACGCTGACATAAAACAAATGTACTTACGCATAGGTGTACCCGTGGACCAGCGTAAATACTTACGCATCTTGTTTCGTTTCAACGAGAACGAACAAGTGCGTACTTTTGTCTTCAAACGCTTACCGTTTGGCCTCAAGTCGAGCCCTTATATAGCTATGCGCACTGTGCGACAGCTGGCTTCCGACATGAGTCCACACTATCCTGACGCTGCAAAAATTGCAGAATCCAGTCTCTATATGGATGATCTGGTATATTCTGCACATAATGAACAAACCGCTATGCAGCTGTCACAAGACCTAATAAACATGTTCAGATCGGGTGATTTTGATCTGGTGAAATGGTCTAGCAACTCACCAGCTCTCTTAAGTAGTCTTCCTGATTCGCACCGCAAATCCCTCGATTTTGACGAAGGCAATATTTCCGCGAAGATCTTAGGTCTTTCCTGGGAATCTTCAGAAGATAACTTTTTCTTCACTTCCGCTGTAATAACCGACAAATGCACTAAGAGGAATATACTCTCCGTAGTTGCACGATTATTCGATGTTCTGGGTTTGGTCGCTCCAGTCATTCTCTATGCCAAATTGCTCATTAAAGAGTTGTGGTTGAGCAACAGTGGCTGGGACGATCCCGCTCCGGAAAATATTGTTGTCCGCTTCTCCGCCCTTGTGCAAGAACTTCCCTTGCTTGATACCTTACGGATTCCACGCCATGTAGGTGTAAATATTGACTGCATTGTGAATCTCGTTAGCTTTTGTGATGCTAGTTTAAATGGCATGGGTTGTGTGATCTTTTTACACTGTACCTACCCTGCTGGCATCATAGTTCGCTTACTTTGCGCAAAGTCAAAGGTCTCACCGAAATGTGTTGACAGTGACTTCTCAATCGGAACAACCGCTTTTATGTGAGTTGGCGCAACGCATTTCGTCTTGGGACAAATTGCTGCGTGTCATCTCATACATCCTGAGATTCGCACGACCGAAAAATAGCATCGTGCCACGGTCTGTTCAGGCATTGACAGCCGCGGAACGTGCTATGGTTCGCGCCGTGCAATCAGTTCATTTTGTAGATGACATAAAGTGCATTAAAAATAAAAAAATGCCATCCATGAAGCTGCAACGCTTGGCTGTCTTCTTAGATGAAGAGGATATTTTGCGGGTTGGCGGAAGACTTTCTAAGTCAAATCTTCCATTTGATGCCAAGTACCCAGTCCTACTTCCTAAACGCGATCATATCGTTGATCTTATCATACGACATTACCATGTCGTGAACTGTCATACTGGCCCTGGACTTCTCATGTCGATTTTACGACAGCGTTTCTGGATATTAGATGCCAGAACTGTCGTCAGGTCTCAATTTCGTAAATGTAATACGTGTTTTAAGGTGAATCCGTCACATCCCACTCCCATGATGGCAGATCTTCCTGCGTATCGTGTTTCAGAAGCGAAAGCCTTTGCTTACACAGGAGTAGATTATGCGGGTCCTATACGCATAACGCTTACCCGCCGTAGAGGTCAACACGCGCAGAAGGCGTATGTCTGTCTGTTTGTATGCCTGGTTACCCACGCTGTGCATGTTGAGTTGGTATCTTCATTAAATTCTTCGGCTTTTGTAGACGCCTTTAAACGCTTTATTTCCCGCCGCGGACCAGTATCCTGTCTTTACTCTGATAATTCCACCACTTTCGTTGGTGCTAAAGCTCAATTGGATGAGCTATATACTTTTCTATTGAACTCTAGTTTCAATTCGTCACTCTCAGAGGAGTTGATGACCCGACGCATTGAGTGGAAAATGATTCCTCCTAGAGCTCCCCATTTTGGAGCAATGTGGGAATCGAACATTAAGAGTTTGAAAACTCATATGTACAGGGTGATAGGTAGTCAGCTTCTAACATATGAGGAATTACAAACCGTATTGACGCAAATAGAGTGTATTCTTAATTCGCGCCCTCTGAATGTCGTATCTTCCGATCCACACCCAGAGGTGATAACTCCCGCCCATTTTTTGATGTCGTCTCCCCTGCAGTACTTGCCCACTGCCGATCTTTCTGATCAGCGCATCAGTCTTGTACAACGCAAAGAACTTTTGGACAGCATGGTCCAATCCTTTTGGAAAAAATGGCGCTTAGAGTATTTGCATACGTTGCAAGTAAGGCAAAAGTGGGCTACTCCGGATAAACCGGTTGAAATCGGGACTGTAGTACTCGTTGGGCAGGATAATTTAGCTCCTCTAAACTGGCCTTTAGGGGTTATTACCGAAGTTTATAAAGGCACCGACGGTATTGTTCGTGTTGCCACGGTCAAGACCAGTTCAGGTAGTTTTAAACGCCCTATCGTCAAACTATATCCCATTCCGACACAATAAATGTATATTCGTAAAATATTTATTGTTGTTTATTATTTATATATCTACGCGCGCTTATATAAGTATTCCGCATTATTAGGATTAAGCTACAATTACTTAAATAATTAACATTCACGCCTGATCAGACATAAAGTTCATTGATCTTTTAGATTATTTCATAATATAAACGAGTAGAATCTAATAACTCTTACTGTTTCTTTTGAAAGATCTTGCGCTCTTCCAAGGCGGGGTGCATGGTGAAGCGTCTTTGCCTTTTATAATATAAAAAATAAGTATAAATTATACATCTGTGAATAAATACTTCACTTTATATACCTAATATTCATATTGGCAAGAATCTTTGGATATTTGTGTACATTTGCAGTGTATTAGGCTCTCTGCTGACCACTGTTAGAGATCGTTCAAGGAAAATCCTAGAGATGGCGCTAGTTGCAGTTGTATCGAGTGACATTTTTGCGCTCGCGATTTCAGTCGTGTGTCTCCCCTCTGCGAGGTTGACAAAAACGCTCCGCTATTGAATTTTGTGACGTAGAAAACTAATTAAATCATTATCATCTAATTAACCAGGACTTAAAATAAAAACTTCATCGTGTCTATTGTGATCGACCGCTTTATCTGTGATCAGGATTAGTGATCAGTGCCTCGTATATTTTCGGATGTTTTCGGATTCAAACTCGCCGGTCGGCGCGACGTGGAGTTGTGTGTGTGCGCTTAGGCATACATACAGTTTGCTGTAGTTCCTTTCTTGGGGAGCTCCGGAGGCGGTTTCGACGCAGTCTAGGTACGTGGGCTTAAATAAACACTGTAAATTGATTCGTGTATCCCTACTGATTTTTGCCAATGTTTTAATCCAAAATAATTTACCGCTATCATTAAAAATATTAATACGTAAATGGTGGGCTATTTACACGCCAGCGATTTTACTCGCGCCACCAGGGACTTTTATCCACATGGCAAGCCAGTCCCATCGTAACTTAACCAATGTATATCTATACAACATAAAACTTATGCTAATGATTCCTTAACCATATCTATAAGGAGCGATACTGCCTGAGATGCTGGTTCACCTAACAATCCAGTAAACACTCCGACATTATTTTTATCTAAACTAAGTGTCTGCATTAATTTTTCTCTTTAATTTTTACGGGCACATTCCATAAGCAAGTGGTGGATATCTTCAACTACACCGCACGTTTCACAATTTGGTGACGCTTCTTTTTTCATTAGATATCCAAACTTCCTTGATAGAATGTGTCCGGAACGAATTCTGTCCAAACTATATGTTGTCTTCTAAGTTTATTTCTGACAAACCAAGGTGTGTGAAGAAGCAAACTGTGGATGGTTTTATACCAAATTCCTTTTTCATTGCTTCTCTCGTCAAAATATTCTATGTATTGGATACAACATTTCTGTCTGCATCTATACAGTATTTCAGTGTGGTTGGGACTTAATTGGAATTCGGTCCCTTCAGTAGCTGCTAAGTTTGCTAGTCTATCTGCCTCTTCATTACCCGTAATGCTAATATGAGATGGAATCCACTGCAACTTCAATTGAATATTATTCAAAATAAGATCGTTGATCTTACGTAATATGTTGTAAGCTACCGAAAAGCCTCTGAAACCAGTTGCTGAAGTGAGCTTTTACTATCCGTAAATATATTTACGAATAGTAAAAGCTTACTTCTCACTGGCTCACAATATATTTATCGCTATAGCTATAAACTGATGTCCTGTATTGTAAGCCACCTCAAGAGTCTTTGATATTGCAGTAAGTTCCATCGTCATAATAGATACTTCAGAAGTCATTTTAAACATTGCTGATCTACATTCATTTGGACTATAGAAAGCAGCTTTTAGACCCGTCAGTATAAAACTTATTCCAGTCACGGTATTTTTCGTTAATTTCCTTGATGACACTATGTTTAAGCGAGTTAACTTCCTGATTTCTTTTAGAGCCCTTAATGCATTCTAAATTATTCTGAATAATACCTTCTATACATGTATGAGACACCCAAGTATCCAACTTAAACATATCCAAAGGATTTGTAGAATAAATGTCAAAGTCTTTGCATTCTTCAAACACTGCCACCAATAGGGGCTGGTTTTTTCTTCGGCTATATCTCAAACTGTCATTTTTGACAAGTCGATGATTGTGTTATATGTACATGACATACTTTTGAAACAAAATTTGTATGCTAAATACAGTCGCCGTATGTGCAACGGTGGGAGACAAATCTCGCTGTGCATAACATGTATAAGAGTACTTTTGATGAAGCCACTACTATTCTCAAAGCTTGATTTTGCATTTTGTCCAGTTTATACAAATGTGTCTTTGCGCTGATATCAAAAAGAAAGCAACCAAAGTCAAATCTACTTCTTACCAAAGATATATATTATGTTCGTAAGTACTTGTGATGAATTCCCCAAACTGAGATACTTGGTGTGCTTGTATACAGCACATACTTTCTGGTTTATTATAATGTTCGCCGAAATTGTATGTGTGACTCTATCTATAATTCAGTAGTAGTATGCACTAATACTTTTTTACAGGACATCATACTCATGAAGGTGAGAATAATGATTGTGACGATAATAATAAGAACCATAAGGAATCAGATAAAAACACAGAAGCTCCACATGACAAAAATAAAACAACAAAGAAACAAGAACACGAAACCGATTCACCGATTGACCCCGAGATGCCAGATGAAAACGTCCTCGATAAGCCACAAGAAAACAACCAAGAGATGCCAGAATTACTCGACCCCGAGAAACCTGACGAAAACGTCCCCAAGCAACCAGACGACAACACTCTCGTGAAGCCAGCAGATAACGTTCCCGAAAAGCCAGACGAAAATGCCCCCGAGAAGCCAGTAGATAATCAGTAAGCAAATAACATAATTGACGTGTAAAATTTTTTGTCAAAATTTTATTCCGTAATAATTAATTTTTTAGTTTTTCACATAAAAGTATAAAATGTGTTTCCTAAAGGTATAAAATCTGTTTCCTAACGCTTTCGCTTAATTGTGCTTCTACTGGGAATTTAATCTAGAACCCACGACGCAGAGGGCATAGACTTGCCCCCCGCGCCACCTGGGTCATCAACTAATAAATAATGTGAACAGACCATTAAATTTGTGTATTTAGGGATAACAGGCCAGAAAGGTGACTAATAATTTAAAGTGTTATTTGCTGAAACATTGAGTTTCTTTTATCTAAGACTAACTGACCCGGCGAACTTCCTACCGCCAATAAAAGTTGTCTGAATTTTGACAACAAACATATAATAATATGTCACATTTGTCTGTGGTCAAATATTTAATATTTAATTTTGTGTCTAACCTTAGACAGGTTCGCACAATTTGTAAGGGAAAATAACAGTTGTTTTTACTATTTTCCTTACAACTTCCTAATATTTTATCACCTTTTAAACCTTCCCTGGACTTAAAATGACTTAAATATTTAAAAACCAAAATTAGGGAAAACGGTTCATCCGTTCTCAAGTTTTTTGAGACTAACAAACGTCAATACATTTTAATACAATAAATAATAAATATACATAGAAGATAAGTAAGGAAAGTGGCGGCCTAGGAGCAGATGCTTGAGCGTCCGGTTAAGGTAATATCAATTATAGTGATGAAAGCCGTGGATTTAAAGCATTTTCTCGTGCCCGCCTGGCTTGCTACTCTGAGACGAAATCCAATATGAATAAGCCAAAAAACCAAAAAACTGCCGCCAAAATCTCTAAAAATTATGTTCTTAGCGACAGCTATTCCTACAGTGCTTACTCTTCTTTCGCCATATAGTCAATTACCATCAGTTGAAGTAGTTGTCAAATGGGGTACATCGGCATCACAATGAAATGCATTTATTCATATTTCTTACAGTAACATTTTAATTTACTACTTTCAGGCCACAATCACTAAGATTTTCTTCAAAATCACGAGGTAGACCGCGAAACCAATTTGTGAGTATTTTTAGTGAGTCAAGAACATTATTGATAATTAACCCTTCTGTGTTGAACCCAAACGTATGTTGGAATCACAATTATTTTTTATTTGCCGAAAGTAATTAACACAATGCAGTTTAATCTTAATACTTGTTTATCGTATGGACTAGTGGGCAGTCATGGTGTGTAGATTTTTCAGGCCGCCTGAAGGAATCCGATATGGTTTCTTGATCTTAAAACATCAGAACTAAAATTCAAAAAATAAATATCTACACAAGCACATATTTCCATCAGGTGAGATGGTGCTTTTCTATCTATATTGTTATTTAAAAAGCAAATTTTACATAACAGGATTAAACATGTCATTATTGATTTAGCAAAATTATGTTTTAGGAAGATTATTTTACCTAATATTTGAGTGAAGCAAGATCTCTTAAGTTGACTTGGGTGGTTCAGCACTTTGTCCGTCCGTCCGTCCATTTGTCAGAGGCATCTAGCGTGTAAATCATACAAGCGAATAACTTTAAATTCTCAGAGAATATATAAACCTATGGCTCAAAGCCAGAAATAGCAATTAATAAATTATATAAATAATTTTAAAAAATCATTATGGACCGTACATGTAAGCGGGGAGCAAAATATTTTTTATTCTTTTATCTATCCTTGTGGGGTATCGTTGAAAAGAATTCTGCAAGAAGATTAGCAAACCGGATTTAATGAAATCTATGTTGGAAAATAACAATTTGGTAGGTCACCAAAGACACTATTTTTAAACCTATTCTGTAACGGGATCTATCTCAAAAACAGCTACACAATTAAAACTTACGTATAATATCTGTTATGTACTGTATTTAAAAACAAATACAGAAATCGAACAATAATTTTTAATAAAAACGTTTTAAAATTAAGCTCAAAAGTTTATTCTCTGTTAGTCAAAATGAAGGCGTGACATCTCAGTTCGGCGCAAACGACTAGTTATTTATTTCTTTATGTTGAATATAATTTTATTATACTCACAATGCATTGTGGTGAGACTTTTGATAGCTGGACTAGAAATAATACTGCGTAATCAGCCCTCCTTTGTCAACATGATAACTTTAACAATATTTGAAATGATTATATTTTTTTTTACCAGATCTTGAAGATTATTAGTGGTAGGTACGACATTTTGAAATAAGTATTACATATTATTACTAATAATTCGCCTGAACTGAGAGCTCACGCCTATACTTTTTGCTTAATAGCGGATAATTAACTTTTGAGGTTAATTACAAATAGACAACTGTTTTCTTAACTATAATGTTTTGATTTTTGTATTTGTTGTTCAAGCTTAAGATATAACGTATATAAACCGTACGGTTTAGTTTTAAATGTGAAGCCTATTATGAGATTTTTTGAGATAGACCCGGGACAAAAGATCGAAAACAATAATTTATCAGTGCATCACATTTAAAATAATTGACAAAAGAAATTTAATTGAGACCAAATTAATTGACACATAATTATAAGAAAAAATAATAACTTTTCTGGATTAGGTATTGATTGAAACAATCAACCATTCATTGTTTCTTTAAACTTTTCAGATGCAAAGGATGCGAGAAAAACTCAAAAGAAAGAACAAATTACAAAATTTCTTTGCCTCTGAATACCAACAACCACCTCAAAGGTCATCAGACGCTGAATGTCCCACGATTCCAGAGCTCAACCAACACAAAACATCACCTAAATGTGATTTGAGAACAGACCTATCCAAATTGCAAGACGTCGACTTTAAATACCTCTCGCAACTCATTCACAAGGCTGACCTAAATAAAACAAATAACTTCTCACCGGCATTCAAAGGCTCTATGACCAATCTACCCATCAACCACCCGCCTGTTCAGAGTCGCCGAAATTATTACGACAGTAACGCTGATGATATAAATCAACCACCACCAAACCTGTATAGTGCAGACCAAGTTATCAACAATTTAAACAATATTGCAAATGAGAGCCCCAATTCACCTGCTTACCATATACCCAATAAACCGCTTCCAACATTTAATAACGACTACAAATATCCGTACCGAAATAAAATCGAAGCCACAAACGACACCTATTATGCTCATCTCGGTAGGCAAATAGCTGCAATGATAAGAAACATCGACGCCGATAAAGAAGTTGATATAGAAATAGAGAACACTAATAAAGGAGTACCAATTTTAGACAGAATTAGACATGGATCTAGTTCTTATTGGGACCGTGCCGTCAGATCTCCATACAAAAATATGAAGACGCATAAAAAAAAGTTAAAAATTAAAAGTTTAAAAATGAGCAATGAAGACCTATATAGTCTAGAAAATAGAGTAGAGATTGCAGCTTCTACGAAACCTACGCTGGGGCTAAATGAATTGGAAAACATCGTAAGCAAAATGGAAAGGGCTAAATTAAGTTTAATAAAAAATAAAAACTTTAATGACGTAGTCCGTGCAACGTCTTCAAAAACTAGCTTTAACGTTAATTTATTGCCTGGAAATGACCACACGTATTTTTCTACTGGAAAAAATCACAAAAATCCCAAATACGTTTCATTGAACACCAGCGCTAATAGGCCAAATATTGAGAAATCTCCATTATTATTTGGACCTAATAAATCTTTTAAAACCAAACATTTTAAGGTATTTAATGTGCTACCAAAGCCCGGTAAACAGATAAATAACACAACTACAACAAAAAAAACTACTCCCCGTCCCAGCGTCGCGGTTCCCAGTAACAAAACAAATATTTTTAGGCCACTACGTTATAAAATGGCTAACAACAATAAGTATTATACGGTTATGCCTCAACCTTTTTTTCCAAACATAAAGTTTATTAAAGATACAGCTAGAAAGACTCACTATCATGAGCTCAACCCCATGGTGCTTAATCGTAAAAGTTTCAATTACTACCCCGAAAATAACAATCAATATGTACATGAGAAATTTACACCTGCCAGATTTCGAACTCTTCCACACAAACTACCAAAGGATACGTCATACTTTCATCAACAACAATATTTCGACTATTTCGACGACCTTTTTTAATATGATAAATAAATGTCAATCACATAAATGGAAAATATATATTATTAGACAAAACATAGCTTAAAAATGTATAATCCGCGGTGTTTACGATAAGATACAAGACCAGCTTGCCAATCTCGACTCGGCCGGCTGTAGTGCAGTGGACGCCACAGGATTAAGTTCTGGCAAAACTGCTACGACGACGATATAATACATTTGAGGAACGTACATTGCCGCCCGACTAACGGCTTTAATATATCGGCTACCAGTGTAGCAGCGATGTATTGCAAACAGGCAAATTTATCGTTTTATATGTATTGGAATGAATGGTAATCCTGTTGTATTCTTCACAGACAATTTAATTCCCATTTCATAAAGCGGGACGTGTGCTAGGGCCGGGCTTGCGGCGCTCGATTCTGTACCATCAGCGGGTTTGCTCGAGCGCGAGCAACGCGATTGCAGTTTCGTGCTTCATGTCGGTTCTACAGATGCACTGTACTTGCGGAATATGTCGTTTTTCGTTGTTTAATTGTGTTTATATTTATAAAATATTGTAGTCTATTTAGTTATAATTTTTATATTTTTAGTTTTTGATTGTGGCAACAAAGAAAATAAAATAAACAAAACGGAAAGGTTGTGTTATTTACTAACTTGCTAAATAGTAAGATGTAGCATGCTTTCCTTAACTTATACTACTAAAAGCTCTGGATGATATGAAGATTCCAATAAATCCTCATATCCAGATAACCTATTTAGGTTATTTTTACCGCTTCATAGACAAAAAACACGAGTACTTAGTCCTTTCTTTACTGTACATAATATGATATATTAAGTAAAAGCACCAGCTTTCAAATAAAATAATTAAACGCAAGCAAAGCTTAAAAAAACCGACTTCACCGCTTTATTATCGGAACCTTGATCCACCAGCTTTAAAATAAAAAAAGAATCATCAAAATCAGCTCACAACGAAAGAAAGAAGTTGTGAGGTAACTTTTGAAGTCGGGTAAACAAGAACATCGTCAGAGTGCGCATTATTCGTCACAAAATAGACATTATTGACGATATTTCAAGAACTACTGATCAGATCTTGATCAAACTTTCTAATGGGACCAATTAGAAAGCAACATCTTTCAAACTAAAAAAAAATTCGAAATCGGCTCACGCGGAAAGAAGCTATGAGGTAAAACACATAAAAAAAAATACAGTCGACTAGAGTACCTCCTCCTTTTTTGGGAAGTCGGTAAAAAACAATCATTAAAATCGGCTCACAACGAAAGAAGTATGAGGTAACACACATAAAAATATTTAAAAAATCAGTCGAATTGAGATCCTCTTCCTTTATTTGAAGTATATTAAAAAGAAGTAATATTTCTCCGGGAAATCATTATGATGGTGTTAGTCATGGCCAGGCGCACTTTCTGCTTTACTATGTAGGTAACGAATGTAAAATAATAATAAAAAACAATTTAGTAAATAGTCGTTCACCTAGTTGCTTAAAATACCATCAGGTTAGATTGTGGTCAAAAGTATGCCTATCTTGAAAAATATAAATATGCGCATCTTCACTTTCCATCAGGTGAGATAGTGGTCGAATGCTTGCCTAACTACCATTAAAAAAAAAAAACTGAAATCTCGCTCCTACATTTTGCCAAAGTCAAATATTTTTTTATTTTGTTCGTAAAGCCTTTTATATATTTTTTTAAATAACTGGAACGCAAAAATACAATCATGAACACAACAACACTCTTGGATTTATAATATTACGTCATATCTATGTGAATAGGTATTTACTGAACAAGCGTGCTCCATCTTCGACCGCATCGTCGCTTTCATCAGGTGGGATTGTGGTCAAACGCTAGCTTAGTCTCAAATAAAAAATAATACTAAATAAACATATTTGGCGGAGTTATCGAGTAACTTATATACAAAAAAAACATAGTCGAATTGAGAACCTCCTTTTTTGAAGCCGGTTGAAAATAATCTTATACCTACTTAAAGAAAAACAATTAGAAAAAAATCCCCTCGCCTGTACCTATATATGTATAGACGCAAATTATACTTATTTCATGTAATGTAATAATTGAATAGTTATTAGATAGTATAGATAATAAAGATATTCCAATTCAGGCTGTGGCCCAGTGTTTTAATATTGTGTTAGAATTTAAAGGAATGAGCTTTAGTAGTTTTTTTAGTAGTTTAGTAGTTTAGTAGTTTTTTTAGTTTAGACGGACAGAAGCATAATTTATCAAAATACGGTAACATAGATTTTGTTTTTTTTTTATTATTCTAACATAATTAAACGCAAGCTAAGCTTAAAAACCGACTTCATTGCTTATATTGTGGTTTTGGCTAGATCGATTTTGATAACATTTATATGGGACCACCTTTATTGTATTATCTACGAAACAAAGAAATCATCACAATCGATTCATAATTGGCGGAGATATCGCGTAACATACATATAAAAAAAAACATTCAGTCGAATCGGTCGAAGTCGGTTGAAAATAATGTTTTTTTTTACACATTATCCTAATGTGCCCAGGGCCTCCAATAGGATAAAAAGTAAAAACGCACTTACCATCAGGAGAGCGGCATACCTATTTGTCACTGATATCATTAACAAAAATATTGTTCAGACAATAATTAATTTATTTTATTTATGCCGGATTAATCAAAATACAGATTTAGCTAAACTACTAACCTAATACAAAAAGTCATTGGTCGGCAGTGTGCCCAAAATGCTGGCGGCGTTGACGACCCTGTTGGCGCAGTGGACAGGTGTCCGCCCCCTGCGCCTTGGGTCCTGGGTTCGATTCCCGGCAGGAGCACAAATTCCTTCCCAAGGGATATTTGTGCTTCTGGTTCTGGGTGTAAAGTGTGTGTGATATGAATGTTTCCGTCACCCACGATACAAGTATATGAACTTAGTGTGGGGCTGTGAATGCGTTTGTTTGTTTGTTGCACAGCGAGACTTAATTGCTGTGCAAAATACAAACCGGCATTTTGGTCACGTGTCGACTCTTTCAGTCTCCCAGCCAAATCTTTATAAATCTCAAGTGCACCTGGTCCCCGTGGACCAAGAGTTTCTACTCCGACTAAATCTATTCTTTTGAACATTGGTAACTAGTAAAGCAAGTTTTTGGTTTTAAATGTAAATTTATAAATTTTCGTTTGCGCTTGAATCATTGCAAACGAATAATGCTAACCAAACATGTCGAAACTCATGCCCTATAAGCTGAATATAGTGCCCCAATAACATTTCTGCGGCAAAGCTTTATAAATTTGACTAGTTTTCGCCCGCGGCCCTGTTTGAATGAGTCCAAGCAACAAGGCCGACGAGTATGCTTTATGACTACTCTACATTCTAGTACCTTGTATACATTTTATTGCTGTACTTAAAAATATACATAAAACAACAACGCTCTGACACTCACAGCCCCGAATAATAATTGACCGAGGGCGAGCGAAGCGTCTCCATTTTAGCTTGATCAAAAATGCTTTGGTATCTCCGGATGTCTGGTTGTTCTCCTCTACCAATTCTCGTGAAATTATGTAACCAGGTTCAACAATATTTTTGTGTTGATACAGTTGAAACTGTATCTATGATTGTTGATAAAGAATCTCCGCCATTTTGTTATATTTTTTTTTTCCTTAGTTTTGGCTTCGCAATCTTATGCATTTAGCCAGTGTCAAGTGATAATATATTTCAAGTGTATTTCATATTATAGGTCCTAGTCACAAGTCACAGTCAAAGTCAAGTAAAAGTGTCAAGGTCCAGTCGTAGTCAAGTCATGCCCTAGTAAAGTGGTAGAAACTTTACTAGAGCTTCTATTGGAGTTTTTGAGCGAAGGTGAAAATCACGTTTTTCAACTTTGTATGATTTGCCTACACTTATGCACGTTCACTAAGTATTAACGGTTAATAATCCACCATTATTACACATTAACACTCGAAGAATCACAGGTTTTGGAAAATTTAACAAAATCAACAACGCCATTTTTTCCCTTACGCGGCAAAACTCCTTTGTTATATTTTACCATTAACCTGGTAAAATAAAACAAAAAGGCGGAGATTCTGGGTTTAAAACGTAAAAGAATTTAGGCATTTTTTTAAATCCGCGAGGTCTTCTGCTCACAGAGCCACTATGATACCTGCATCATTGTGGCTCTTTATAATTTGAGTAAATAATTAATCGCAAGCAAAGCTTAAAAAAACCGACTTCACCGCTTTATCTTCGGAACCTTGATCAGATTTAATGTATTAAACACGCATTATTGACTATAACTCATAAACTAGAGATCAATCTTAATCAAATTTCAACGGGACCACATGAAAAGCACCAGCTTTCAAATAAAAAAGAATCATCAAAATCGACTCACAACGAAAGAAGTTATGAGGTAACTTTTGAAATCGTGTAAACGATATCATCGTCAAAGTACGCAATAATCGTCACAAAATAGACATTTTTGACGATATTTCAAGAACTACTAATCACATCTTAATCAAATTTAAATGAGACCAATAAGAAAGCAACATCTTACAAACTAAAAAAAAATTTTTGAAATCTGCTCACGTGGAGAGAATTTATGAGGTAACACAAATAAAAAAAAAGAAAATATAGTCGACTTGAGTATCTTCTCCTTTTTGGTAAGTCGGTAAAAAGTAGACATCCTTTAGTTAAAACATAAACGCCGTTTCGCAAAAACAATTGTTTTTAGATTTGCTAGATTTTATTTTAATCACATTTTATTTTATTTTTCTGTATTTTGATTAATCCTGAATATTAAATAAAATTATTATTTCCTTTTAACCACTATCAGAGCTAACTAACTATCAAAGCAAAATAGTAATTAGGTGATGATCGATGTCGAGGATGGTAGAATCATCTACTGTCTCTACTTTTACTTATCGGCGTTTACTTTTAGACTATAATATCCACCTGTCTATGTTTAGACATGAAGTTCTAAGTCTATATTATGATATTTATTATATTTATACTTTATTGAAATGTATACACCAGAATAGGGACAATAATTAAAAAAAAGTGAAATTAAAAGTGTCTTATCTCAACTTGCATCAAAAAACATCTATTTTAATCCAAGTATTTAAGGACTACAGACAGACAGTCCCAAATAAAGCTATAACAAAGCTAGAGAAATAAATATTGTTGTAACGATCAAATTTTGCAACTTCGCATTGGCCTTCAATTCCCGTAACTTTACACATAAATGGGGATTGTGTACCTTTTAGTTGCGTAATAAAAATACAACTTTCGGGCAGACATTTTAGAGGGTATTTTATAACTTGACTACTTTCACCATGGTTTCTATATTTTGCGCCAGTGATTTTGCTTATGAGTCTTAAAACTTAGGTATTACAATAATTTTTAATTTTTATATGATAGCTTCACAATTGTGCTCAAAATAAGCCACTTTATTGATGATTTAGTTACCTTACATTATTTGTACATGTAAGGTAACTAAATCATCAATAAAGCGGCTTATTTTGAGCACAATTGTGCAGCTATCATAATAAAATGTAATAACATGAGTTTTTATGCCCGGCCTGAACAGACGTTTATCCTGAAAGTTGCATGTAAAAAGATCGTCGATTTTTGGTGTGTGTATGAACCCAGTCTAACCATGAGCCTTAAACTGAATACAACATAAGTCCATAGTCTCCTTTATAATCGACTAGCCGTGCCTGTGGTTTTGCTCGCTATTATCAAGTTAAAAAGTAGCCTATGTGTTTATCCTAGGCATAAGTTATGTACATTCCAAATTTCATTCAAATCCGTTCCGCCGTTAAAGCGTGTAGAGGGAACAAACATACTTACACACTTACAGAGAAACTTTAAGTAGAATTTCCAGAACATAAGAAGTAGGATTTCCAGAACAGGGTGACACGTAAAGACACAATAGAATTGTATTACAGGGCAACATTTTAATTATTCATAACAGTGATTACCACCACTTTTAGTTACACAAAAAGGTTTCGGATCAGAATTTCTAAACGCTGCCATAAAAAATAAAAAGTTATACTACGAAAAGGAAATTTCTCAAATCGACTGACTGATATTTTCCCTTTTTCTGGGTACTTTACATCATTGTTTTCGACGTACGTAAATCGTTCTGGATGATTATTTTTACGTTAAAGAGGGTATACAGTCTAGTTAGTCCTATAAAAAATTTAAAACGGACGGAGAGTTCTGAAAATATTAGCGGGGGTAGTCGGTTTTTGGCTTTTGACTACAAGATGTTCTCAATTTACCGGTATGTTATTTTTTTTGTATTTATGTTACGCGATATATCCACCAATTATAAATCGAATTTGATGTTTTTTTTTTGTTTGGAAAATTATACTTCAGAGGTGGTCTCATATAAATTTTATCGAAATCGATCTATCCAAAACCAAAATATAAGCGGAGAAGTCCATTTTTTCAAGCTTTGCTTGCGTTTAATTATTAATTGGTTAACCTAATTAGAGCGGGCAGAGACGCCGTTTAAGTGTGTTTTTGAAAAGAGGTATGTCGGTAACGACTTGACGGATTTAGATGAAATTTAGGAACATAGTTAGCCTAGACTTTGAAATAAGATATAGGCTACACATTTACATTGCGATGGACGCGGGCTGGGTAAATACCAATCGTATTATTTAGGAACGGTACATTATTCCAAGAAAATATTATAAGATAAAAAATATAGAATTCATTACTCACAATCATGCTATAACAAAAATAAACATTCCGGGAAAATATGCGAAAATAACGATATGAAAAAAGATAACTATTTGCATATATTAATTATAACACAATGGTTAAATGAGGAAAGTATAAGAAAAACTAATACTTTCACAGAAATCTATTGAAAAAATATTCTATTACAAAATGTGTTTTATTGTTTTATTTTCAGAGTTTTAAATGTTATTGTTGTATTTTTATTGCAGAATTGAAACAACCGACTGTTGGTTATAACCCTAGACAAACGGTAATTCTATTGGAGCGCTGGAAATATAGTAAATACGTGGCTGTAACCACACGCTGCACAGGACTATATTCTGAGAAGTAATTCTACAGAACTAGACTCTGATTAAACTACGAAACACCTTCCAACTTCGCATGTGGAGCGGTAATTAGGCACAAACCGTGTTAATGGAAGTCAGAGTCTTCCCGTGCACAGTATCCCGACTACTGTACCAAAATCTTAGTAAATGTACTTACAGTTTGTAAAACTGTAGTAGCTTGAGAGCTTTCGGGCTTAGCACACAATATTTAACAGTACCTGCTAATTAAGAGCTTTAATTGCTTTTATTTACGGATTAAATGCGTTTTCAGTAGTTAAAAGTCGTTTTTAACAGACTTCAAAAAAAGTAGGAGGTTCTCAATTCGACTGTATTTCTATTTTTATGCGTGCTGCCTTAGAATGTTCTCTAGGTGAACCGATTTTGATGATTTTTTTCAACAAAAAAAGGAGGTTTTCAATTCAACTGTAAGTATTTTTTTTTGTATGTATGTTACGCGATGTCTTCGCCAATTATGAATCGATTTTGATGTTTTTTTTTTATTTGTAAATACTTCAGAGGAAAATGTATATGGGACCAATATAAATTTTATCGAAATCGATCAAGCTTAAACCAAAATAGAAGCGGTGAAGTCGGTTTTTTAAAGGTTTGCTTGCGTTTAATTATTCATTTGAAAGCTGGTGCTTCTTATGTGGTCCCATTTAAATTTGATTAAGATCTGACTAGTAGTTTTGAGTTATCCGCAATAATGCGTACCTATTTAATTCATTTAATCATCTTATCAAGGGTTCCAAAGATAAAGCGGTAAAGCAGGTTTTTTAAAGCTTTGTTTGCGTTTAAATTGTTACGAATGTCTTTGTTAATACTAGAATGTCCTAGTCAACATTGAATTTACTGTAAATTTAATAATGTCAGTACGTACAATTCTAGTAAGATTGATTTAACTTTCGTCTCTGCCGAGGTATCGTTTCTATTAATATTAGCGACAAAATGTGGATTCTACGACTGAATTTCGGTTCAGCCCAACATACCGTCATCAGGCGAGAGCGAGATAATTCTCTACCAATATGGATTTTATTATATTATATCCTCCTATTTATTATCTAGTTCTACAGTTAATTGTTGATTTAAAAAGCTTACTAATATTACTGAAATTTTAAAACAAGTTAATGTTGATTCAAAACTAAAATATATGTAAAAAATAAAAAATTGTTTTCTTTTATAATTTCTTAACTTGGAGCTTTTTTGCCATTTGTAGAATTCACCATTGAGAGAATTGGGCATTTCAAGAATTGTTCATAACGAGAACTTGCCATTTGAAGAATTAGTCCTTTTAAGACTCATATACCATTTTGAGAATTAGCCATCCCGCACCCATCAAGATGATACCTTCACCGGAAGAAGAAACGCTTTTTTTAATCTGAAACCTCATCAACATAACGCAAGCTCGGAAACCGTTCTAAGCTACAATTAATTGCCTTAGAAAATTAATTATCTAATATTAACTAGACGACATCCACCCATTCACACGCAAATGTACAGACACATACACGCAGACATATCAATAGACACGTTAAAAGAGCCAAATACGTCAAAAAATATTAAATAAATATTTAAATAATTACTAAATAATTGCAACATACCTATAGCCAGTAAAATGAGAAGATACCTTTTTACTGTTTTAGTCCTTAACTGTTTATAGTTATAAAGTTTATTATGGTAATCTTATTTTGGCCTTACTATGCATAGAATTACTTTAATACTTATAGTATGTAATGTCTTTTTTGTATTTAAGCAAAATAACATGATATAAAGATCTTTGAATGTTAACCGTCACGTAGGTAGGTACTTACTTTTTTTCTCAGCAAACGAGCATTTCTTATTGAAATGCAGAAGGTGATAGAGTTTCTTTGTATGCATAGAATTCTCGGTAAACTTACTTTGTCTGGTACCCTAAAACTAGTGATTTTTTTCGAGGGATCGAGGAAAAACTGTGTTCATATTCTGGTACTAAACTGGCTGACAATTCCTGTCTTTCTTTTATTTGATTCCTTCAAACATTGGGCGGGTGGAGTGTTTGTTAATCTGTTTCACAAAGGACGATCGGACTTCTTGAAAGCAAGAATAATCCCTCTTATAATATTATAGTGTGTAATAGTTTGCTGAATTCTTTACAATATTTTGTTAATCTTGTAAAAAATAGGAAATATGCATTTTTAATGCTTTTATGACATCCACAATCCAATCAGCGTCAAGGAAAGTTGACCAATCTATTAAAATTCATAATAGGTAATTAAAAGCAAGCAAAACTTAAAAAAACTGACTTCATCGCTAATGTTCTGGTTTTGGCTTAACCGATTCCGATAAAATGTATATGGGACTACCTCTGAAGTATAATCAACCAAACAAAAAAAAAACATCAAAATAGATGCATAATTGGCGTAGATGTCGCGTAACATACATACATATATAAAAAAACATACAGTCGAATTTGAGAACCACCTTTTTTGAAGTCGGTTGAAAAAAATAAGAAAAATAATATTATAGATGTAACCTATATTTACTTCTCGTGAATATTATTACCTATTAGGATGAAGGCAACGATGTATAATGTAGAACACATAATACACACAATCTGTTTAATAGTGTAGATGTTGTGTGTGAGCGACCAACGATCAAATATAACAGAACTAGACTAAAAATTAAATAAACGAATCATGTACCTAATTGTATACCAGAAATCAAAAATATGTTTACTCATATTTTTGAGTGTGTTAGTAATAGTTTAAATCATTCATTATTATCATCAGCATCGAAAACTTTAGCCACACAGCTCGATTATAAAATTCAAGTAAAAAAAGTAATAATAAGTATCATATGAAAAAATCTCATAAATAAAATTTTAGTATATGTAGGTAAAAGTTCCTATTTTGCTACGTATTTTGAACCCTTCAAATATCCCAACAGTCCATAAGTTCTGTCATTTACCCACGTCAACAAAACGCTGACAGCTAGCTACAAAAAATACGAAAAAAGGACGCCATATAAAAAGCCATAAAAGTAAACTAAATCGTGACTGCTCTTCATAGCAGAACAAGTAGGCACTATGTCATACACCTGAGCTATAAACACGTATGGGCGAGACCCCTAAAATAAAACTCACTACTCCACGGAAGAAGGGCACAACACAAGGGCTTGTACTATAATGTATCTTTACTTAGTATCGATACCTACATAATATAAACTATAATCCACCGCTTTGTTGTAAGTAAACATTCTACAAATGCGGACGATGCGTTTTGCTTGCACATTAATTATGCAAACTGCAAAGGAATGGATCTCCTTGTTTGGAGTCTATGCTTCCTGATAAGTACTATACAGAAGACTACTATATAGAAGTCGCGATTGAATAGGCATCTTCTCGACAAACGTGCAAGCTCCATCGTCAACCGCATCGTCACTTAGCTTCAGGTGACATTGTAAGCAAACCTTTACCTTTCTTAGGATTACCTAAGATTGGCAAAGTTTAGGTTTTCCTACGATGAAAAAACCAATTCGTTTAGAAAATATTCAGACATATTCTAGTAGAAAATGTGCACTCCCATGCGAACGCCTTCAAGCAATGAAGACGACAGTGAAGAGCTTGGGCTACACAGTGTCTCGTTGACTCGCTCCATTTTTGGATGACTAAGTTTCCGTGTTCTTTTATATCTCTAGACATGATCATTGTTTTTGGGTATTTACTTAACATTATGTAAAACTAACTGACACACAGTATTCTGCAAGAAAACTGACACTAAACAAAAAAATATTATTTTGTACATAAATCGGAAGAATGTGACAATTAAAGAATTGTCTGAAAATTAAAGACTCTGACAGGTCTCGGTGTCCGTATAAAGCGCCCGTTCACGAGCATAACTTGTGAACATACTATCATGAAATTTATTTACCGACTTCAATAAAAGGAAGAGGTACTCGATTCGACTGTATTTTTTTATTTCAAATCGCTTGTAGCATGGTGTAAATGCGTCTCGCGGTTGTCAGCCGCCCGCCAATTTACATCTGAAACATTCGGTTTGTATTCAGCATCTTATTTCTGGCCACTCGCCTAACGCCGCCACGTCGATAGACGTCGTGACTACTCGTGACTATGTAAGCAATGATTTATTGCGAAAACTTGTGAAATAGAAAATAAGTAAAAGGAAATATAAAACACGAAAGTGGTAAATGTAATAACGCCTCATTTTCATGTTCGCAGACTTTGTCGCAGCAAAACTCCTACTTATTAGCTTACAGGTGAAACTTTTGTCAATATCCAATCCAACATCATTGTTTTGTGATTACAAAATGGTACTTACCTATGTAGGTACCGCGGATTTTTGCTGTGAATGTGAAAAAATACAGATGTTGATTTTGTATTATTTTCCAAAACTTGCGATTCTTCGAGTGCTCGTGTGACAAGGTTGGAATATTAGCCTTTAAAAGTTAGTGAATGTGCATAAGTGTAGGCATCTAGAGGTGGTAGAGCATTTTGTGAGTTGCTCGCCTGGCTTGCTACCAAAGTAGCTTACCACCATCAAGTTGAAAGTCTGCCGCCAAGCCAAATACGGTGTTCCGGCAGTTATCCTTGAGAGCCTGCGTACTCCAGGTCTAGTGTGTTTACCAGCTTCGATCACATCGTCACTTACCATCAGGTGAGATAGTGGTCAAACACTAGCCAGTCACAAATAAAAAAATAAAAAATCTACAAATTTAAAAAAACATTATTTGCGTTTTAAAACTCCAATAGAAGTTTAGATATAATTTTTCAGTATTTTTTTGGGACATGATTTGACTATACCATAGACTTAACTGTACTATAGCCTTAACTCTTTTACTCGACTTTGACAGTGACTATGATGTCTGGGACAAATATAATTATATAAAATAATACATACACTTGAAACATTTATTGCTTGACTCAGGTTAAATGAACATAATTTTCGGAGCCAAAATTTAAAAAAGTTTAGTGGCAATGGGTGAAAAATCGATGACATCCTATCCATGTCATTGATTTTTCACCCATTGCCACTAAACGGAGTGATTACAATATCTTTGATTGCCACCAAAACCGATATAAAAAGTTCCTCTATGATTACCAACAAAGATAATGTAAAATCACTACGTTTTAGTAACTAAACGAAGTGGTTAGTTCCGTAATAGTATTTCGTAGGTCCTCTATGCTCTATGTTGGTAACTAAAACGGAGTGATTACATTATCTTTGTTAGTAACCACGTAGAGTGTTTAATTAAATATTATAAATAAGTGTATGTTTACTATCTTACGAGTAAATGTTTGCTCCATGTGACGTGCTATAATAAAATACTTTGAAGCATCTTCGCAGCAACTATTTGCAAAGCGTGCTGAGGTCCTGGATCGTCACCCTCACTGAATACTAAACAGCTGGTGCGTTCCCACTTTTTTCTTTATCTTGAAAATAACATTTACATTTATTCTTCTAGCCCTATAAACCTTGGTTCAGGTAGAGAAAAAATATTTATTTAGTTTATGTTTTATGTTTACGTTTTGGGAATCTATAAGCACAAAGTTAATTTATTATATTTAGTGTTAATCCCGATTAGAGCCATATGAGATATAATCTGTGACATTATCATATTGCATACCACAGTAGCACAGCTGATTTATTAGTCCATGCCTAAAACGGATTGATTACATTTTTTTGTCCGTGCCTATGAATCAGTAACATTTTCGGCAACTACGCATAAATTAATGGCAAACAATTAAGACACATGCGTAAGGGAACTTGATATGTTTATCGCCCTGTACTCGTGCCTTGTACTGCCGTCGTCGTAGGGAAAAAAGACGTACCAAACCACGTACCTAACTGACATTTTTGTCAAAATTGAATTATATACATAAAAAAAAATGTCTTCACTACTTAGTAAATGTTATGACTTATAGCAGATGCGTCTAAATGAAAAGTAATATTTAGAAGGTTGCGTTTAACTATTATAAATAAAAAAATAATGGTAGATGCGTTTATTTTTCCTGATTCCGATGATGTATATCTCAATTTTGTCAAAAATGCAGATACATCTTTTTTCCTAATGACGGCAGTATACAACACGGAAGCGCGGGGGGAGGAGTCGCAGGAGCGCGCCCACCGCGCTCGCCGCTCGGCCGCGCGCCTCGTGCGCTTTGTATATCAAGGTCCTTTAAGCGCCATACATTTTACCATCACAACGCCCCTGGCGCGCGCCTCGGGCGCTTTGTATATAATGTCCCTTAGTCACGCCGGTTCCCGTTTAAATTTTAACTTAATAGTTCATTAACGTGCGTGTTTTTTTATCAAATTACGCATAATTAGGTTTAAAATAAGTTTTTATTTGATGCAATTATTTTCTGTGCATTCCTAACAGTAATATGTGCTGAATAAATCGATTTTATTGCCCATATTATGTACCTATGATGAATACTCTAGTTGTAAACATACTACCTACTACTTAATTACCCAAACAACTTCCCTCATAGCAGAGTTTCAAATAGCGGCCAATCACTTAGTTGTTCTAAGGTAGGTACAGTATCCACAAAATGTATTTCTATTTAGAGAATAAACAAAAAATCTGTTTCCACAAAAGAGGAAATAGATTGTAATTAGTTGAGTTTCATTGGGCCAATTCGGGAGGGATAAAACCCATTAAACTCTGATGAGCAAAACGTCGGGTCGGCCACCGAGCCGGAGATCTGGGTCAGTCACCACAACGAGACCCTCGACACAAACCTTTTATTTCGTTCAGAATAGAAAAACCCCTCGATCCAATACCCTATAAAAATAGACATAACACAACTAACTAAATAAGAATGTAGATAAAATCTTGACCCCGCAATAAAATAACCAAATGTTCAGCTATTTCCCGGCTCTTTTGTTGTTTCAATCATACATTGGCTCCAATCGGTAAAGTGTAGAATACAACCACTCCAGGATATTGAGGTTCGCTTACAAATAGGGTCGAAATTTATTTGACGCGGTATCGGCCGCGTATTTCCAATTTTCATATTTCCCACGCCCGACCCGCGCTGGCGCGAGATTTCTACTAAATCGTACCTACCGATATTTTATGAATCCGAATTGATTTATCGCTTTTCATAGGGTCGTAACTATCAGTTATGATTATGTCGTGATTACGTGCCCGCACGGCCGTGTTTTCGTACAGACTTTTTCTTGGGCGGATGGCAATATTTTCTGAGGAAAATCCCGAGAAAATTTGCAAGGTGAATAATGCGCCAGTAAAACTTTTCTGGGCAAGATCTTCAGTCCAATTACGATTATGAATCCCTGGCTATTACTAAAAGTGCGGGAACTCTTCCCTGAAAAGCGCATAAAAAGTTAACTCACGGCTGAAAGAAAAGTAGTCGAGTATGCCGATGAGAGAGACGCTTACTCGGCGCAAAGTAAGTGAAGTGCTCTCGTTGTGGTGGGGTATAGGCGGGAATCGTCAGGTATTTCCCTGAGGCGTGTTTACGACGCAACCCGTAAAGGCCAATCTTCACCTCACAATGCTGAGAACCTGGCAAATTATTCACGGCAATAGGTGAGTGCGAAACCTCCGCAAAAAGTTTATAAAAGTTATGAGCCCCGCGCCGGCGCCACCCCGGGCCGAAGTTGAGACAATGGCCGTAAGGATCAACATAAATGACTCGAGTAATTCGGGGAAAGCGGCGATATTAAGGAAGTTAAATATCAAGACAAATGGTTCGAGCGTTATACAGCCAGAACAAATTAGAAAATGTGTAAGCAAATACGGAGAATGTGCCGCTACCGTCCCTACATAAATAAAATGTTGTTTCGCTTCCAAATACTTCGTCTTGTTAAATATATTTAAATATAACAGCTACTTTACTTATTTATAATACCCTACTTACGTTACTACTTTTATATAAAATTATTCTCAAGGTGAATTTATATAGGTAGGTATTTGCATAATAATATCTGTACGTGGTTTAAGTACCAAACTTTGAAGAGGCGTCCAGAATTCCACTCGTACCGGAAGGCTCAGCGGCGCAAATCCTCCTACAAATTAGGATTAGATAAGGGTCTCTATGTTTTTAGGTTGAAGCGGTCAATGTAATTCCAATCGGAAACTCAATTTTTGGACGTCAAACGCAAGTGAAACGAATTTAGACAGTTTTATAGAGATCCAATATATTTTTCTGGCCTTATAATTAAACAATTATAAAATATTAATCGCTATCTCGTATTTCACGATTGCTAGGAGGTCGCTGTCATGTCTTCCGGTAAATTACTTTTTGTGTATCCAACATGACACTTTTCCATTAGGATAATCTATTATAAAAACATTAGGTTTTTATTTCTATATCAGTATAGTGGGATATGAGACATAAAAGCGTAAGTCTTAGAGAGAGGCGCGCGTTGCAGTGCCACTCGACTTGAGTTTCAGGTGGTTATCAGCAGACGGGACTCTTAGCATCAAGTGTGCCTCGTTTGTCTTTTAATAAAATAATAAAGAAAATGCCTAAGAAAAGTATCATACATTACAATTGATCAGGATAAAACGGAATTCCATGTATTTCTTCAAATCCCATCTAGATCTATTCAGCCGTTTTGACGTATATTATGGAACCAACAAACTTTCATATTTATTTTATAAATCTCGTACTCGTATAACGCAAAGTGTATAACAGCGAAGTCTCTGCTCTTTAAGATAACTCCTCACCTTTTTAGTCGGTATAGTGACTCATTCACTATAAAGGCAGTCAAGATTTGGAATTCCCTACCACGTGACATACGACACAGTTTTTCTCTCTAAATATTTAAAAGAAGAGTAAATAATCACTATTTAAGTAAAGTTTAAATTTAACATTGGTATTTATTCTTACCTTATTATATTATATTGTTTATATTTATCTATTTATATATGATGTCTATTAACAGTCATAAATTTGAATGTATATTTTTAACATATTATCGTGTATTATTATCATATTTCTATGTACACAACAACCTACTCGCTCTTATAAATTATATCCTACTTAAAGGTTTACTGGAAGAAAACACCATTAAGGATTAAGCTCGCCTTTGTACATCTTTTGTAATGGCCTTTTGTAAAAAATGTGATTAATTTGTGTACAATAAAGAGTATAAGAATATAACTCTATTTATTGTAACAACTTTTAATGCCAAATAGACCTATTTACAGATGTAAGTGATACACAAAATGTGTACATAATACGATTTCCATTTTAAAATCGGATTGGCATCAGCATTCAGAAGCTTTATCAGCATGTTATGCGCTTCTGCTGCAGACATTCTATTTGCCGGCTCTAGCAATCGTGTAAAAATTCTAACATCGTAATAATAAAAATCTCAAAACCCACAAAAACAAGTCGTTTTTTAAACACCCAGTGTAAAAAGCTATATTCTGCGCATTTTTCGTGTAAAAATATGTAGATTAACACCTCAACGATAACGTGGTTATCACGTTCACCACGTTCAAATAAGAGAAACGAAAATAACATAAAAGACAAAAGAATTCGAGCTGTAAATCATGTTACTCGTGTTTCGGTGACACAGGCGACTGTCCCGAGGGCATCGCAACAGAAAAGAAACAAATAAGAACAATCAAGAAAAGGCTTACGTTTTACCCAAAGAAGCTAATCAAAGTCAGGAATATTTCGCTCACTGTTTGTCTTTCACCAATCAAAAACTTTGCTAGAAATTAACGTCTCAGTTTCCAAACGTAAATGAGAGAGATTTATTTGTCTTTCACGCTTTGCAAGGTAGAGGAGTCGAAGCCTTTCTAGAAGCCTCTATAATCGTTTCGCTGATTTATGTGAAGGATCTGCCTATATTGGCCCGTCATACATTTTCATTTTAAGACCTTGTTACTTTGCATACGCACACAGATATTGTGCGAGCTGTTTTATTACAAACGTAAAACATTTAGGTTTATGAATAATATTCTCATTGTTATGTTGTAAGAGATCCTCAGTCTAAAAATGAACGCCGTTTTTTATACATTTGACAGTCAATCGTTTGACAAAGTAATTAGTGATTGGTAGTTATTAATAGACAAAATTATATCTATAATAGTACGTACAAATAATCAAAACAAACAAGTTAGTCAATAGTATCATGCCATATCTTAGATCGTATAAAATACATTTTATAGCATTATTAATAGCTCACTTAAACTGCAAAGATTGTCGTATCCCAGGACAATTTGCCCTTTTCCGCGAGCATTGTGTAAGCAAAGGTAATTCCTGAGTACAATCCGCAAGGGGACGCTCTCGATTCCCTCCAAACGATACTCGCCCAGAGAATACGTAGTGACGAGATAAAACGTCGAATCGCAAAAACTGCTTATTTTATTGGCGAGTGGAACTGTAAGGCGGATAGGACGGCCCAACAGCCCAACTTCGATTAGGACCGAACGTATATCTAGGCTCTCACGCTCATTGATGGAACTATACCGAACTACCCGACGACCTAAACCATAGTTCGCTATGTAGATAGACCAATCCCGTCGACTGGTATAATAGAGTTGAAATCGTGAACCTTCATGACTGAATTTTTTATGAAACTCGTTGCTCTCAATTGGAATATACTAAAATTTCCAATGCATTTCGAATTGAGCGAACAATTCGATAAACCTGGTATGTTCGCTTTTGTTTTTTTTTGTAAAAGTTGAATGTAGAGCTCTTCAACTTCGCAACTTAATTAAGTGCACCGCGGCACATGTTTTGGTAAACATAAGCACCTGTTGTTACGCAATATCTGTCTACAAGTTAATAAGTCTCCGCTGCACTACTTAAATAACACAGAACTAAAGTTTTCTCTAAAATGGTAATATAAAATATGTTTTTTGTAATACATACCTATTATTTGCACTAACAATATCTGAATAGTCTAAGCCATCAACTTATCTTATAATATATGAACGAGAAAGTTCACATTCTTAATTATATAAGTAATCGAAATAAATAAAATGGTACACAAATAAAAAAATATAACATTAAAATTAGTCTTTTATTTCCTGTTACAACACGTAATGCAAAACAAAAACAAACTTTATCTATAATATGTTAAATGAATAACGAGATCATGTTTTATGATTTTTATTTTTTTTTATGCTAAATAGGCAAACATTTGACCGCTATCTCACATGATAGAAAGTGACGATGTGGCCGGAGATTGAACAAGCTTGCTTTCTCATGTGAATTTAGAGGTTAGAGGTTGAAAGAGAGTCGCGGCGTTACTTTTAGACTAATGGCACACATCAAAAAAGCTACATCAGTGGGGACCCAAACCGGAGACCGCGGGGACGGGACGCCCGAGCCCCACTAAGAGTGTCCATCGGGTCCTCTCGCCCGGATGTCAACCGGCACGATGGCGCACTCTCGGGAATATAATATCAAATGCTTAAAAGTACTAATAAGTTTTAAAACTGATGTAATTTGTCTATACTGAGAAATACAAGTAATTATCTTTGTAAGTATGTTAATTAAAACTGTAAGTAAAGTTTAAAATCTAATGAACTAGTGTTAAAATGGTTTTACTAGTAACTAGGGCATTATGGATGGTAAATTTTAATATACTCGGAATATAACGAACAATGTTTCTGAGGGACCCAAAAACTGTTGTTAACATGTTTTATTAAAGTCATAAGAGAACATCAAAACATTATTTAAACACAACAAAGCGTAAAAATTTACTTCACCGCTTTATATTCGGAACGGATCAGATTAAATGAATAAAATACGCATTATTGAGGATAATTAAAAAACTACTGGTCAGATCTTGATCAAATATAAATGGGACCACAAGAAAAGTACCAGCTTTCAAACAAAAAAAAACATCAAAATCGGTTCACCCAGAAAGAAGTTGAGGTAACACACATAAAAAAACTGTCGGATTAGAAACTCTTTCTTTTTTTTAAGTCGGTTTAAAATATAATCAATTATAGAAAAGTTGGTATGAGAGGTCTCATTTTGATGAGATAAATAGGCCTCATCTAGAGCTAATATGTCGGTGGTAGTTATTTTGAGTCTCGCGCTGTCATGTCTTAAGTTTCCGACATAATTTCGGCTTACAAGCTTGAATATGCAGACAGCAGATGTTAGGCACTAGGTATACATTAATTAGAAACGTTATTTTGCACAATATTATTTAATTCTCAAAAAAAAAACTAAAAACTATGTACACGCTTGCGTCTACTAAAGTAAAATGTATATTTTATAGCTACTATTTTTTTTTTGTCAAACAAAGGCCGAGAGATGTCAAGTTATTTTAACTTTGAAGGACTGTTTTGCTTTCTTACCTGATATTCTGGTTTAGATTTTATGAGATGGTGCTATCATGTAACTTGTCTATGACGATAAGTTGTTTTTAAGAGATGTAACTAGTTTGTGTATATCTATGAAAATTTTATTTATTTATAATAATAATAATAATTATGAGATCGCAGCGGCATAACACCATGAAATAGAATTAAAAAATAAAAGACGTGTGGCACTCGGGGACTGCCGCGGTAAAGCTATTGCATAGCATTTTTTATCAACTTATGCAATTATAATTATTTATTTATTTTATTTATGCAGTATTTTTTTTCCTGCCACCTAGAGGCGAGTTGCTGAACTAAAGAGACAAGCGTGATATTTCAAAAAAGTCATTAAAAGTTCTGCTATTCATCGATAGATGGCAAAACTAAAAAGTATCACCGCTGTGCCGGTCGGAATTTCTGGATTCGGTCTCCACGCTCAAGGCCCGTGATAGAAGCTATGCAATAGCTTAAAATATAACATACAATACATATGGTATACCATACCATACAATAGGTTGTTGTGTAATTATGTATTTCAAAGAGTTTTTGCAAGCTTGTGGAAAGATGATTTGTTTTTAATTTCGAGGACAATATTCCTTATTTTGTTGCCCCGTTGGAAAAAGCGGCTGGGCCACGGTTAACATACTGTTTTTTTGAACCTCCGACGCAAAAGAGGAATGTTATAAATTTAACGGGTGAATCTGCGTATCTGTGTATCTGTCTGTGGCATTGTAGCTCTTAAACGGCTAGACTGATTTTGATTTGATTTTCTACCCACTTCACAAAAAAGGAGGAGGTACTCAATTCGACTGTATTTTTTTTATATGTATATCTACTTTCCACGTGAAACGATTTAAATATTTTTTTTATTGAAAACTGGTGCTTTCCCTTTGTTTCCATTTAAATTTGGTTAAGATCTGATAAGTCGTTTTTGAGTTATCTTCAATAATACGTGTTTAATACACTGAATTTGATCAAGGTTCCGAAGACGGTAAAGTCGGTTTTTTTTAAGCTTTGCTTGCGTTTAATTATATGTTTGAAAGGTGAGTTGATCGAGAATGTATCTTAGCTATAGTGTTCTTAGCTTTGTGAAAATCTGTACAGCTGTTTCCCAGACAGCGCGTTGGCGGTATTTTTAAAATGTAAATTTTGCCACTAGATTTACTTTGCATTCCATTAAGTGTTTGTTGTTACAAAAAACAGTATTAATCTAATTTTGTAAACAAATCTCATTCGCAATGTTAGGTAATATTAATTTCAGATTAAAATTTGAAAAACAAAAGCAAATAAGGATTTCCCATTAGAAAACTAAGTTATCTAACAGTAAAAAAAAGTCCTAGTAAAATACTGGTTATCTAACATGGATATCTACGAGGAATAAAGTTTACCATTAGAAAACCAAGTTATCCAACAGTAAATATGTTTCCTCTTAGAATACTGGTTATCTAATATAGTTATCTAAGAGGAATAAGGGTAATTTTTGACCTAATGAAGATCGGCGAGCGCTTAGACTTATGTAGGCGCTAAATCAATGCTTGCCAACTTGCGTTTAAGGATCACATCTCTACTTACTCTCTATTAAGCGAATAACTATAATTTGAGTTAGTTATAGACATAGAAGATATTCAGGTACCTAAGGTCAAAAGTTTTATAGAAAAGGTGTATATTTAGTTACTTAGATAGAGGTATAACAACAATGAAATATAAATTACAAGAGTTTTACGGTACGTAGCGGGTGCAGAGGCTGTTATTGCAGTCTGGTGCAAACTTGAACAGGCAAATTAGAGAGGCGCGGCGGCGGCGCGCTAGAAATTTGAATTTTTTACCACTTACCTGCGCCTATAAATCAAGTGTAAAGTCGCCCTAAGCTCTCCCAGATAGCTCTCTCAAACATTTTAAAATGTAAATTAAAATCAACTCTACGCCTTCGGTTGCATCGTTCACATATACCTATAATATGTAGAGGTACCTACTCATACTTCAGTAATAGTACTGAATAATAAATAATAGTGTTTATTCAGTGTGTTATGTGAAAGACAAAGTAAGTAAGGTATATCTTAATACTGTCTGTAAAATAGTATACCTAATCATTTCTCTGGTTTAGCATTTTCGTTTTTATCATCAACAGCAATTACTCAGATACCTTACGGTCCTCCTCGCTTCGCTCGTCTACGCATCTAAAATATATATGACTTCGCTTTAAGCAAACACCGCACTTAGACGCAAATCCATTATCCATATATATCGCATTTAGACGAATATATAAAAATAATATATATATATATATATATATATATATAAATAATAAATATGACTTATATTTTTAATATTTTTAGAACTTAGAAAACCTTTTTCTTACCTTTATTTATATTTACTGTTACGTGTCTCGGCAGTATATATTTTAAGTTTCGGTATTTGGTGCTTATATTTTAAGACATTATGTATTTTGTACCATTCGGTATTATGAAATTAAGGATTTTAAACGTATATATTTTGAATTGAACGATACCTATACATTATAATACTAATGCATTCATCTACTACGGTTACACTGAATAGGACATAAATAAACATAAGCTTTACATATAAACTTTTCACAACTGTTGCTTATTTAAATAAATGTGTGTTTCATTTTTATAGGTGACATTTGCATGAGCAAAAATAAGACAAAAAGTGTCTTTTACGGATGCTATGTTTATAACTATAGGAATAATCATATTTTTAGTTTCTCTACTCAATGATACCGTTCGCATTCCATTTGCCGAAGAAATTTTTTTTGATATTTAGTATGTTTGGAAAAAAATAATTCATGGCAATGTATTATATATTTTAACTACTTTAGTGTAGATATAATGGTATAGCGACATACTATTGTTATCTAAACCATTTATTAAATACACTAGAGAAGCGACATCTCTCTGAAGCCTTACAATCCTGACACTCTTGTAGGTAACAAATATGTTGAAAGATCCAATTGGCCCAGTAGGTGATGTTCTGAACTTTGCTAAAAAATATGTACACGAGCACACAAAAGCTAAAGAAGTTTCATCGCTATTTGTTAGAGGGCGCTTTTAACAAAAGGTATGTAGAGACAATGATAATATTTAAGATTAGGTACCTACGAAACATTTCCTTTCTAACAGAAAACTATTTATGTCAAATGTGTGATTATAATAATAAAATAATAATAACGATGTTATGTATAAGATAATTGTTATATAAAATTATAACTTTTCTGATGATTTATGAAAATTATTAGAATGTTGCATCTAGGCATACATGGCTGGAATACAATTTAGAATAAACTCCATTATTTTATAATTTGTTTCTATTATAATTGTATTCTGTTATGTTTTCTAATACCTAAACAAATAAGTAAAAGCTGTTCCAAAGCTTATGAATGATAGCCATGAACTGCATCAATATCAATTAGAAGAAGTTTGAAGCGTCTTTCTTAAATATGCGAAAACAATTAGTAGATATATATCACCGTGATGATCTCCACAGACCAGCGTCCCATATTGCAATCGTACAAGAATGTTATTTGTGTTATTACCATAATAACAAGCTTCATGGACCACGGTTGTAGAGCTCTACCTTCGATCATATATAGATCGAAGAGCTCTACCGGTACCGGTCCGTAGTAAATAACAATTAATAAGTAGTATACCCGTAGATATATAGTGAGATATATAGTATTGTGCTTAGTTAAAGGCTGTGAGTGTGAAAGCGTTTTTAGAGTTCGGGCAATTTTGATGTTTCTTCTGTTACGTCAAAATCCAAGACTATGACTACCGAAATGGAAAATTGACAGCACATTTACATAAAAAAATAGGAACAACGTCAATAATCAGTCTGGCGAATAGCGAGCGTTATTCCATTTAAAATATTTTATGCGAGTTGAAGCAGTTTCTTGCTCTGTTGTTCAAACGCTATCCGAAATTAAAAAGCAATATTTATATTAAATCGAAATTAATAAGCAACCCAATTAGTTATGTGGCCAATAACAATAGTTGAAACTATTACGTAAACATGAAAAAACACAAATAAAATGTTTCATTAGAACTTTCTAACGTGCAATCCCTGCTAAACGCCATGTTCGATTAATGTGCCATGTTAATATATCTGGTTTACACAAATAGCTCATCTGCTGCGACGATCAACAGACGGACATCCCGTCGGCAACGATCCGATATATCGTGGAAATAAATATATCTAGTCCAGATGGCTCGCATGCAATCGCTTCCATGTTCTATCGGTGTCACAGATAATCACCCGGGACAATCCAGACAAATGTTGCAAAATAACGGCACTCAATAATGTCACCGTACGTACACGCTTTTTTTTAATTTTGCGTGTTACTACTAAGGTTGTCTCATTCGTGCGTGTATTTGTTTCATTAATAGCTTAAAGCGGTGTAAGTGGAAATACCGCTGTTCCTGCCACCGCCATTTTACAAGCTTTTATTTTACATGCTTTTATTTATCTTGCAACGTATGTTTGTATAGGTAACTATGTTTGTTCGGGTGGAACCTTGCAATTCAATTTTGAAGCAGATACCTTTCATCCGGTTGAGCTGAAATTTTGGATACACGTTTAGTTTGGATGACAATGCATGGTTAGTGACGTCATTCTAAATACAATATGGCGGAACATCCAAAATGGCGGACAAATTATTTTTAATGCACTCCTAC
This sequence comes from Lomographa bimaculata, assembly GCA_948107665.1. Lineage (NCBI taxonomy): Eukaryota > Metazoa > Arthropoda > Insecta > Lepidoptera > Geometridae > Lomographa > Lomographa bimaculata. Next base: position 10,415,176 of record OX403600.1, read on the forward strand.
TATATGGGTATCAAATGAAAGGGCTTGCTGAGGATAACTCGAAATATAAAATGATGTCACTCTAAATCCAATATGGCGGACTTCTAAAAGCTTGTTTTTATAAAAAATGCTTAACAAGTAGCTTATAAAATCTGACTATTGCACAGATCAGCGCACCCGATGACGGGGGTACGGAGCAAGGAACTTGTTTTTTTTTTAAATATTAAGCTAAGTTATGTAAAAAACATAATCTACGTTGTAATTTATATATATTTTTAATGTAAATGGGAGACGAGAGGTGCATGTCACTCATCTCGTCTTTCGCGGGGTAAGCGTCACGCTTATAGTATTTAAATATTTTTAAAATTATATAGTTTTGAACTTATATAGGTCAAAATATAAATTATACCTTCTTTCCGTCTTTGCTTCTAGCTTACAACGTTGTAAGTATAGGTATAAAATATACAAGCTGTGATAAATACGTAGCTACTAACTTATTACTAAACATTATGATTGCTACAAACGGTTGTATTATTAATTTCAATGATTATAGCCATTTGTTGCGCATAAACAATAGTTAAATATCTATTCAGTTCAATCAAAGTAACAAGGATCCATTGATTCAATTGGTGGGCATAATGCATGGAGATAAAATTCTCGATGGCTTTAGATACGAGAATGCGTGGAAGATATGTACCTACCTGGTACTTTTTTTTGGGTGAAACTTGTAACAATACCCAGCTACTTTTACAACCGGGTTTTGTGCGATTTTCACTCACTAAAACCCCATCTTTGGCCAGCCTCAGTGGATATTGAAGGGCTCCAGGATCTCGCTGTACGCCACTGGAACCGTTCTATCCACCTTGCTTTTTAGCTCTTCCCGGAGACACTGACATTTGTGCCTCCGTTCCGACTCAACCGCGAGAATGCTGTTGAAGGCTTGGGCCATCTTCAACATCCCCGCGGCGGCGGGTGGCGCCATAACAGTACCACTACTGTTGTGACGCCACGGGGACAGCGGGACAGTAGTGGGGTGTGGTCCCCACCACACCTGCTGTCCCCTCCTACCTCCGCGACGACGTCTTCTTTGCCTCGCGGGATCGTCGCGTTCGCGATCCCGCTCAGCGGCCTCTTTTTGGACCATGACAGTTAGACAGAAAGTGATCATGGCTTTCCATGCTGTCTTATCTGCCAACATAGCGCTTGCTACGCTTGGCAGAGAAGCCTGGACTATTTAGTATAATATATAAGTACCTACATTAGTATTTTATAATTACTGCGTTTTGAAACGTTCGAACCGTTAGGTATATAACAGTATAACCTGGAAGTCTTTAAGTCTAGAATGAAAAGGTGTCTTCTAGGTAAGCATGCTACATCTTCGGCCACATCATCGCTTTTCATCGGGTGAGATAGCAGCAAATGCTTGCATAAAAATAATTAATTCACCACAACGATAATCGCGATATTTCAATTTTCGCATGTGTAATGTTAGCATTCGTAGAACTGTTAGGTATTCTGTGATAAATCTACTTGTAAAATAAAATTGAAAAATCTATTGTAGTAGGTATGAAAACGATGCGTTATGCCTTATACAGAATATTTTCAAATGGCCTGAAAAATACAGACACGATGAGACTACACCCACTGGAGTCCACACGATATACATAACATAAACGCACTCACAATCCCACACTAAGTTCGACTACGACTTGTGTCGTGGGTGCCGGCAACATTTACATTACACACACAATCACCACCAGAACCAGAAACACAAATTTCACTTGGGGAGAAAAACTTGTGTTCCCCACCGGGATTTGAACCCGTTACCCCTGATTAGAAGGCCAACGCTCATCCAATTTAGCCAAAATGCAGTTCTGTGTAAGTGTTTTTTAAATCGATTGTTTCATTCCTCGTTAAGATATTTTGAAAAGAAAAAAACTCATACAAAGGTGTGTACTTCTAAAGTTTAGGCAATATGAAGTCTCCTGATATTATTACATTTACTGTTCTACTAAGCCAGACGAGGTCAGGAAGTGAATAATCGAAGCTTTGATGTTTAATGCGCTTGCGGCTTCTTTAATGCACCATATCATTACAAAATAGATACCTACATGTATTTCTATTTCTGATGCTCTACTAAAAATACCATAGCCAGCAATACGATGTATTTGAAACGATTCTTTTAATGTTAGCTAATTAACCGATCGATGTGAGGTATTTGATGTAACTTGACTGTTTCAGCATTTTGTCTGTCCGTCTGACTTTCATAGACTTACAATAAATTTTAACAAAGTAATTAGTAGTTTAAAAATATATGTTTGGCAAAGTTATGTTTGGTATTAAAATTATATACTGTTGAAAAGAGCTCTGCAAGTAGAGTAAGTTGGAAAATAACAATTTGGTAGGCCACCAATGTCACTGTTTTTAGACCTATTTTGTAGGTACGACTACACACACAGCTGAAATGTACGTATAATGTCCGTTAATTTTTGTACTTGAACAATAAATACAAAAATAAAACAATAATTATTAAGAAAATGGTTATAAGCAATGAACCTCAAAAGTTTTTCTCTATTATGCAAAATGTAGTCGCGAGGTCTCAGTACGGGGCGAAGTATTATTTATATCATCATGTAACAATAGATAACAACAAATAAATTATAAAAACCTCATTAGCAATTAACGGCAAATATTTAAGTTCACTAGTTCAAAAATTACCGCGAAGGACCGTATACCAACTTACGGTAAACAGTCTGATGGAAGTTTATTATCATAAACAAACATAAATTATTTTATTCGAAATGTGTACATATGTAGGTAGGTATATTATAATATTCGATCTGATGGCGCTATAATGCCGTTGGTAAAAGACAAATGAACAAGAAGATATATAGATAGATATATAATACTTAATTACTCCATGCACTGTATATGATAAGTACAAGTTCCAAATTAAAATTATGAAAAAATCCCCGACGATATCTGGAAAACTACTGTACCAACAAAACAAAAATAGCCAAAAGCACTGTCAAGCATTCTACCTGACCCTCCAAAATCGATTCAGCTGTTTGGGAGCCACAGACAGACACAATCATCAAACATATAATACCTATCTAGTCTAGTTATTTGCCTCGGAGGTTAAAAAAAGGTTTCAAATAAACTTATACGTAAAGTGTCACAACAAGTCACCTTATCACTAAAAGCGATCTCGGTGAGTAGTTAGCTCCAACGGGAAGCCTTTTGAACCTCGAAACTTTTACGCTGACTTCAAATCTGCTCTCAAATCTTGCGAGACGTAGAAATTGAGCATCGTAATAATCCTTCAATCAGTATTAGAGCGACGCGCAGGCAGAGCGGCGCAGTGCGCGCTAGGGCGGGCGGCACTACCACTTCTCCGCCCGCCCTGCTCACTCGCTCGACCCTCTTTCACAGCCACTGTTTGTTTTCACTTTAAATAACTTCAGTGCTTTAAGGCTTCCAAATCCAGAACAAATGAGGTGAGTACGTACATATTTCATTGATTTTTTTATGTGTACTATTGCTTTATTATGTTTTTATTGATTCTGCCCTTCACCCTTTGCAGGCTTACCTAGAGACCTACATACGCTTTCATTCATGAGTTACAGAATTGTATTACGTAATAAAGTATTAATACATTTGCACGCTTAGAGTTGCAATGCCACCTATACATCATTGAAGTAGTCAGAAAATTTAAATTTAAAAACTCATAATGCATATTTAGTACGAGTCTTGTCTGTTTACCTCAGTTACGAAACAAGTTGGGCTAACGTAACAAGTTACGTAAGAGACGGAGGTGCCATTTATATTATCACCTTTGTAAACAAAACAACTTATTAGGCAGATGTTACGAAATACAATAAAAAATGTTACTCACATGTTTGTGAAATTGTTGCACAAACTTCATAGATACTTATAATTTACGTGTGTGTGTGTGGGTGTGTGTATTTTGCCAGTTTCGGCTGCTTTCTGAACAAAGCGAAAGTGTGACCTCGGCAGATTGGGGTCAACGACCGATACCTTTGTGTTCGTGCACACGCGCACACAATTTACAGTATTTTTAACCTTCATAGCTTCCTTTTTAAATACCTACCCCAAAAAAGGGGGACGTACCTACTCAGTTCAACTGAATATTGTATATATCTTTTTTATATGCTTATATCACCAGCGTTTTAATTGTACATATCACACGTACGTACGTTAGTCGTAAGACAACAATCGTTGTCGGATGCCTTCAGGTGGCCTGAATAAACCTGACAGGACCTGCACGTCCACTAGTCTATACGACAAGCAAACAAGCGCTAATATACAGTAGGAATTAAGTAACGAATAATTTTATAATATTTTTCAAATTTATATTTAATGATTTAATTAACTGAGATCTCGCAATACTTTTATAAAGGTTTTAGCAGATGCTTGGAGCATACGCTCCCACGGTTGTTAACGCATGTGTTCACCCAAATACAAGATAGTTTCTTCATTGATATTCGTAGCATGCACCTAACAGTACTGTGCACCTTACTAGAAATGGTTATTTCGTTTAATTATGCTTCGTTGAATTTTATATAGGTACCTAGTCATAAAGCATTTCTGTGTAGACTTAAAATAGTTTTTAAATTTAAAAAACATTTGGTCTCGTTAATTAAATCTACTTATTATTAATAGTAAGGAATAAAACAATAAAATACATATAAAAAAAAATAGTGTATTAAAAAAATATGCAGGCAAAATAAAACAATTACATAATGCTAGTAAAAAAACCGCGAAAAATTATTATTCAATTACATTCACATAATTCAGCTGTATCCCAAATTAATAAATATATACATAAATATTTATATTTAGGAGGCAACAAAAATATATTTTGTTCTCCATACACGTAATGTAAACTAAGTAGATAATTAGGTACATTACGTGTATGGGAAGTAAAATACATATAAAATATATACTGATCAGTAGTTAGTTAGACATCTAATCTGATCAAAGTTCCGAAGATAAAGCGGTGAAGTCGGTTTTTTTGAAGCTTTGCCTGCGTTTAATTATTGTACTTACTAATGCCGTGCCGTGGATTTCTAAAGGTATGACAGCATGAAAAAACATGTCTGCACACATATACCATGAAGGCAAGAAAGCCTATTTTGTAAATATATAATTGTTACATTGTTATCTTAGGTAAATAAAAATTAAATAGCAATGTTTTAAAAATTGAAAACGGCTCGACCGGTATCGCTTATTTTGTTGAACTCGTAATTGTTTGGACAAGGATTGAATGAAAGATTTTTTGGCAAATCCACCGTAAATTGGAGCATTGCATTGTTCCTATATCCTAAATCAATGCTTGATCTATACAGTAAATAGCGTCATCAAGCATGATTACTTTCACAAAAGTTCCGATAAAGCGCTGTGATTGTGACCTAAACAAAACAACGTTGCAACACGCAACAGTACCAATGCCTTGAGAACAATATGACGCCCGCAGCGCCGGCCGTCGCGCGTCGTCTGCATCCATAGCTTCAACTGTCGCGTAGAGAAGCACTCGCTCGGTCTTTACCATAATTATTAAATCGATAAAACAACAGCAATTTATTAAATTAGTGTTCAGTGAAGTGAATAGTTGTATAAAATTGTGTACAAAATAAAACCTGCTCTCAGTTTTTTACTTTAACACACAAATCTACCAAATGTAAGTAAAAACATAACCGTGTGATGTACCTCTACTAACTTTTAATACAAAACTAATTATATTAGGTGAAGAAGTAGTCTTTTTAAATGTCAAATAAGTGTATAGTGTAAGTGATAAATAAATTATATAAATAATTATATATATATCATTATCTTTATTATATATATTTAAATAAATATTACAGACAAACAAAACATTGACATTATATTATTACAATAAATCCGCGAAAAATTATAGAACTAGTCACGCCACCGCTGATGTCATATAATATTGTAGGGACCTATTACTAGGTAAATATAAAATATGCGGAACATTCTCAACCAATACTACGTCTGTACTGCAGCAATTAAATATTACTACCAAACAGCTATAGTTTTACTTTACTTTGTTAAAATTTGCTCCAACATAGCAGACTGATGCAACCTCTAACCTACATAGATTAATGTTTCATAACATGGCTGACCTTATTTTTCGTACTATCAAAGTGTTTCCCGTGCCCTATTTCCCAACTGGGGAATTTAAAATGCCTACCTACAAGTCTACTCGTAACTATTCGATATTAGCTGGATACTGCGCATAACTGAGACTAGGTCGTTGCTCTAGTTCCTGGACATAAACATACTTAATATTTTGGCAGTGTGACGCATTTGTTATCTAACCATACCGGTACCGGTAAGAAGCAGTTATTAGATATATATTGCATTTATAAATTTTAGAATGGTGTTTCGTTATGTAATTATAAACATAGGTATAAAACAAACTGTATGTTTGTTTTCTTATCACGATAGGTATAAGTTATAACTTGTAAGTACATTTAAAATGTAACACTGCAGCGCGGCGGTCCGCAACACGCTGCCCGCGGGCCACATGCAGCCCGCGGATGTCCTATTTGCTGTCCATGATTATTATGCAACATAGTCATTAATATCTAAAATATATAGATCTAAATAAATAGATCATAGGTCGATATAAAATATTTTATATTCTAAATAAATGCATAGATTAAAAAGTTAGTGCGCTACTTACGAGTTCGCTGCTCTGCCCGCGAACTTTTAAATAATTAAATTGCCTATATTTATACTATTTTTATAGCACTTTTGTTTTTACCGTCTTTTATATGGGTTATGACAAATTATACGTATCTTTTCCCGACCGCTGTGTTAGTGTTTTCAATATCTAAACCTACTACACAATGCACCGAGTAAATATGGATAATCTGTGGACTGCACATGTCTTATCTATAGATAGCTAATGGTAACTAATCAGAGTTCGAAACAGTATTTATTTATTGTGAACTAGATAGATACGTGGAATCACGCATAATAAAACAGCATCAAGGCTCAAGAAACAGGTCTGGGTCTAGTAGGCACCGACGAGTGATGATCGATTGCAAACGCTTGGTTTTGTTTATCTTTCATTAATAGCCGGGAATAAATTATTAGTATGGGAATATAATATGTGTGAGTATGTTGGAAAAGACGTATCTTGCTGACGACTGACATTTAGCATTTAGATAGTCCACTCCGTGAAAAATTATACTTTGAATAGATTTTACTAAGTACATTATTTTAACAAGATACCTTCGTATAACCATACATAGAAGACGGAAGTTATGACGTGAATGTATCTGTCTGTGGCTGTCGAAGCTCCTTAACGGCTGGACCATTTTTATTTAGTTTTTTATTTTATTTTAAAAGTGTCTTAATCGGAGTATTCTAAGAACACTCTACGTATATATGTTTGGAGAAAATCAATGCAGCAGTAAGTTTTCTGTATGTAAAAGCAGTATGCTTTCCAAAGAGCGTCGTCGGAAGTATTTTTAATTTTCAGTGTCAAAAAATAAATATATTTCAAGTTAGGTGTGTTCAAATTAGTCTTTCGTCACCAGTCTCAGTCAAAATCAAGTAAGAAAGAGTAATTCCAGTCATAGCGAACTCATGCCCTAGTAAAGAGGTAAAAACTTTACTAGAACTTCAGTATGAGTAGGTATTGAAGCAAAAAATAAAATCACGGTTTTCAACATAGTACCTATGATTTGCCTACACTCGTACACGTTCACGAACTATTAACGATTAATAATCCACCATTCAACCATTATTACATTAACACTCGAAGAATCTCAAGTTTTGGAAATTAATATCTACAAAATCGAAAACGCCATTTTTCGCTTCCGCGGCAAACCCTAGATTAAAATGAATCCAAAGATAAAGTAATCACTGAATGAATCCTCAATAGATACTATAGTAGGGGAGCCCACGATGCTAAATGGGGATTTACTCGAGCGTCATAGAGACCTATTGGGTTGGAAAGCTTAGATGATAAGAAGAAAAAAATGTTATATATGTATACCTTTTCATCGGTGGGGGGAGCGGCTATAAATTTTCAAAAATGTAAAAAAATACTGTTGCATGGGCATACTCGAGCGCGTCAGATATTGATAGCATCAATGTCCTACGTATTTTTAATAATGTACATATGTTAATCTGATCGTCTTCATGATGGGGGTGGTCGTACTTAAGGGTTGAAAACGAAAAAAAAAAAAATTTTGTCGAGCGCGTCAGATTTTCTAATGGGGTGTTAACTGTACCTAAAAAAAGCTCTAATTCAATAATCTGACGATTTTGATGTGACGCAAACTCGTGGCCATTATTACAATGTGTAAAAAAAATTCGCCATTTTGAAATACTCAAGCGCGTCAGATTAAGATATATATGGTTCATCTTTATGTCCTAGACATGCTGTCTCATAATCTGACCATTACCTAGAGGGATTCGCCTAAACTGACAAAAAATTTTTTTATTTTTAAAACCTTGTGTCATCAGCTGTGATGGCGTCATGGCAACCGAAACCAGAGTAGGGACGGAGTAAGAGAGTAATATATAGAGAAAGAGGGAGAGGAGAATAGAAACGCGGAGAGGGGAATATAGGTATCATGCAGCTGCACGCATTAAACTTTATCGACAAATTTTTGGTACTTCGGCTTGTTGAAATGGTCAGATTATATATTTTTCGTTAACCTTGAATTATTTCCTTAAAAATAAAAAAAAAATTAGCCACGCTCGAGAATGTCGAGATGACGTTTTTTTTTTACAACTTTTTAGCCCTCCTCTTTCTTTACGTCACTCTCAAATTGTCAGATTAGTGGAATATACACTTTTTAGCATGTAATTAACTCACCCTACCTTAATCTGACGCGCTCGAGATTTTCTGATGATCAATTTTTTTTTACTAATCTGATCCTTTATCCTTGACGTGCGGCCATATATATGGTGCTCATATTTGGTGGAGGTACTTAACCGGGTACAAGGTATCCCCCTGTATATTAATCTGCCGCGCTTGAGTAAATCCCGAAATCCCCGCTTGGGCTCCCCTACTACTAGAACGACCCATTACCACAGAATATGTAGGAAAACAAGTAGGTACCTATAAGTTTTATCAAATGATTGCTCTAACCATGTCACGGTCATTTGTTCAATAACGTTCAAATCGTTTATTACTCGTAGATACTAGCTGATACACGTATGGTTCGGTATGTGTTTATGTAACATCGTAAAGCCGTGGTATAGCCGCCTCTCCTCGGTCTCCTCAATGACAGTATGAGTACTGTGCAGTAGGTATGATATTATTTTTAAGTAGATACAACGTGTCTCTTCTACTTATTAACTATATTGTGAAGCCATCGAAGTTAGTGTAGGGTTGTGAGTGTGAAAGCGTTTATGTTATGTTTATGTAAAACCAATTTAGGTCGGAATGATCGTAGTGCTTTCCAATCGAGGTCGCATACGATGGGCTTGAGCTTCGGAAGGTAACATCCTGATGAAATCCATGGCAATCGAATGTTCTCATGCTCGCCTGGCTACCTGTACCGATGCATTTGTAGATCACTACGCCAAATGATCACCAAAATCAATATACATTATAAGGCAGCAATCCATAAGAACCAGTTATTCTAGATCTAGGGACCCCACAGCATCACTAACATTAACCATCGGATAAGAGGTGGTGAAACGCTAGGCTATCAAAGATAAAAAAGAAAGGTTTATTGCTCTGAGTGGAAGATCGATGGGGCGTGCCTAATTTTAATCCGTTTAGTTGTTTGGGACTAAACAATGTGAGCAAACAAAATATATTTCCACTTACCTACATAGATATCAATGGGAGCAAATGGAAATTATTTTTTAGATTAAGTCTCCTATAGAGCTGTGTAATGTGTATAAGTACTCGAATATTATACTCATACGTACATATTACAAGAAAAGCGGAGGTTGAGCTGATAAGACTTTATGCCACAATAACCTTCTCGGTAATGTAGGAAATGGTTCAGTCACCCCATAGCTTGAGCAAGCCATTGTTTTGGTCATGCCCACGACTCGAAACAAATGTATTCTTACACTACATACGAGTAATAATAACGCGGATATACTAGTCTATAGGTACATGTTTCTATGTACACTTATAGAGATCTTTCATTCTTAAATTGCGCGTCGCGTCGATTGCTGCTGGTGTCTAGATTGGTATACTATTTATTTTGTTATCTTACTAGACAACCAGTTTGCAACTGGACTACTAGTCCAGGTGCAAACTGGCAAGAGATAAGATTTCTCGTTACCAATCGCTGGCAAATAAAATAATCTTTGTAACTAATAGATGTCGCTAGGCGCATTTTGCTGGGTTTTATGCAAATATTTTATATTTCATTAAATGTACCTAGGTTGGGTATACAGACTGTAAACATTCCCGTAAATGCTGAGAAATGCTGAGTGTCAAAAGCATCAACGTACTTTAGGGTCAAATGAACAAAACGAATACATATTGGTAGAAAGGCGCTAAGTTTAAGACGCGGCAGATCATAGGCACCTTTATATATTAATGTTATTATAGTACGCGCCACGAAAGATGAGACTTGTCAAACCACGTAGTTTGACTTGATTTCGTAATACTTATTGTTATTTTTTTAAATATAATATTGTTAATTTACTATACCTACACCTAATTCTGAATGTCATCGAAAATGCCTGAATAGATATACACATTATGGACAGCTATTTCGTCCCAACTACTGTAGCTCGTCAAGTCTCATCTTTCGTGGCGCGTATTATACATTAGTAATACGCTAGTATAATAAAGGATAAAAAAATTTGCAAGTTCATGAAGTTCATCCAACCAACGTTGTTGTAGCTTACTATGAAGTATTCTGTAGTTAAGAGAAAATAAGGATGTAAGATAAGTAAAATTCGCATCTTTTTTTTGTTTCAGAATGACGTCACCAGCTATCAGCGCCAAGTCCCCGAAGCCCGAAAAAAAGTCCCCGGCCCACTCCACTAGTGGCACTGAAGCCCCTGCACCCACTTCTGGTGCGGCTTCGTCGTCCACTTCTCAACTGGCGACGGAGCCTTTCAGCTTTCTCCGAATCTTCAAACTCGCCGATCTTATGACGAAGCAAGGTTGTTGAATTTCAACCGGCTTGTATTATAAGTATATAGACACTGCGACAGCATACCTTTATGTTATGTAGTACAATTTTCAACTGACCCCTATTACCTATCTTTGTTGCTATCGGTTTCAATTCGGAATTGACAAACTCGAAATGAGGTTCATTTAACTTAATGCTTAATTCAAATAGAAACCGTTCGCAACATAGATATGTAATATCGGGGTCTGACTCCTATTACCTGTCTCTGTTGCAATGGGTTTCAATTCAAGGTGGGCAAAACTCCTAAGAAATAAGGTTCATTTTGCTTAATTCAAATACCCGTCGCAACAGAGTTACGTGATAGGGAGCTCGACGTTTCATGCTGTTGCAGTGTGCCATGTCACACATCATAACAAAAACGTAGCAATAACTAAAGTATTACTGTATTTTATACTAGTTATTTAGAATATTGTTGCCATGAAAATGTATTTAGGTAGACAAATAATAATTAGAATTATATGTTCTCTTTATCTATGATCTTATAGTTACTCGATTAGAACAATAAAATGTTGTCTTAGACCTTAGCGACGGGCAAGAATACTAATAATAAAATTGGAGCATTTTCCCTCCTGTAGATACGTGTTGTGACGTCACTATGTTTTGAATTTTGATGTAGCCTTGTTTTTTTTATATACTAGTAAGTAGATACTTTCCTAGATACTACTTTTTAATGGTTTAATATTGTTAGCGCTTGTAATATTAAAATCCAAATTAAGGGGTGGCAGCATCGCTTTTCAATTCTTATGGTCGAGAAATGTCGCTCGAGTTCCCTCGCAACTAGTATATTGTATTCGGTCGGTAGCATTCTTTATGATTTGATACCAATACATCTAATAGTACCTACGCTATCTTAGAGTGCCATATTTTTATAGAAGTACAATTTTATGTGCCTTGCAATAAAAAATTTATGAATTTTGCAATTTAATAACATTGCCAATGATTTCATTCAAATCTTAACTTTATTATATTCCGTAATATTTACAAACTGCCCAGTAATATAATACCCTCCTGGACTACTTTTTATTGAATTGCTATTAATTATTATAATTTCTACTATGCTATTATTGAGTTTTGAATGTCGCCCTAAAACGAGCGAGCCTGGCACTCCTGTAAGGGTTTTGGTTTCCACATTTAAGTTATTGTTAAAATAATATGAATTCTTCATCGTGTGTTGATATATGAATTATATTATTGTTTTCCCTACTAAATACATTATTTTGATCTTGTTCATCGATTATTTTTATTCCAACTTCCTAGTAACCTATGCAAAAAAAGAGGCGAATAGGGTAAACGTATCATAGGGAATTGGGTTAATTATAACACGTGTTATAAATAAAAACACGTTTTGTATGTAATATTTTTTTAATAGTATTGGTAGGTAGGAGGTACATAACACACAGGAGTCTGGGTTGTTTGGATAAGGGAAGTAAAATTACAATACTATATTCAATATGTACAAAATATACAATTATCTCAATAAACCTACATTAAGAGCTATTACAGTTAATTATGATCACAATATTTTCCTATCGGTACGCTCCGCCCCGCCGGTGCGTGCGCGTCGTGCGTTGCGTGCTCGGTAGTCCGCGCGCGGCTGATGCGATACAACTACGCTCACTTCACTTTTGCTGCACACTTGAGATCAAATGTTATTTTTACAAATATTAAAACTCTATCATCTCTCACACCGGCATCAGCCGCGGGCCGAGAGCCGGCGCGCGCCCGTCCTCTGACAGTGGCAGTGGCAGGGACAGTTGGCGCCGCAACCGCCCTGTCCTCTCTGCTTTATTGCGATTACAAATCATAAATAAACGAAACTATATTATACTTCTCACATACAGTTTTAACCTATTTAGTCTGCGTTAACTTATTATCACCGACGAAAACAAATCTAAAATTGTTGTTTGGAATCCACATTTAAAGTTTATGAAAACATTATTACAATTATATTATTAGTAATTGACATTTCGATAGCATAACTTATGGATGCAATTATTGACTAAGCAGAATTCCCTATGTAAGTTATTGTTGAGCTTTAATTTTCCAAAATCGTAAATAGATTTAAAAAATGATGTAAAAAATATTTTATGTATGTTACAGCTGAATACAGGATTTTTTTATTTACATCAAAATGAAATATAGCCTAGAAAATAACTACACCCGAGTTACCTAAATAATTAAGATGTGTTAACTCCAATTATATCGCAGTAAAATAAATATTATATTTTAAAATCATCTTTTGTTATTTTTTACTTATATAATCTTGAATATCGAGTCTATAATGTACAACTATTATTTTTATGTAGGCATATTTACACAGTTCCTTCATAAGGAATTCGAGTTAGAATAAATATAGAGTGTACATCAATGGGCATCTGTCCGCTAATAAAATTATATTTTAAAATTAATGGACGAAATGACGAGTTCGTTAGTGTTCCTCCTAGTGGAGTCAAGAACTATTTGAGACGGAAACATGACAAATTATAATATATTACTTATACATTCTAGTGTTCAAATCTTAAAAAGAATATACGTAATAATGTATTTACCTGTGCTATTAATAATTCATATCGTACATTATAAAATTACAATACATAAAATATTTTGTACTTTGTTTTACGTACGACAGCACAATCGCACCATTATCTAACTATTCGTGCAAGTTATGCTTGACGCCTACGAAAGGAAGGAAAGCGATCTCCACTATTCCTAATGCCGCATAAAGTTAAGTAACAGAGCGTATGAGAAGTACAATATTGTTAGTTTAAGCTGTTATGGACGTCAATTAATGCGAACAGCAACAGTCGAAAACCCGATCTCACGGACAAGTTTTTTCGTAGCTCTATCTATTTCCATCGCTATTAAACGCTACACGTTAGAGTGAGAAAGGTTACTCGCAAATAATCGCACTCACTTGTAAGCAATGCCTCTCACTCTAATAGACAACGTTTCCGAGCTATAAAAAGGGACAGTGCTACGGAATTAGGGTTGCATGAGAATTTTGAACCTAAAGATAAAAAACGTATACAGTCTCGCAATAGCCGTAACCGCGCCAACCGAAGTCAAATCGGACCGGACGCGATGGAACGAGGGCCGACCGTTGCGGGAGGAGACGCTGGCTAATTAGCACAGCGAAACGAATCACGCGCCACATGGCTTCCCACTAAAGCAGCAATTGAGATCCGAATATTTCATCCCAGGTCGGGGATCTATAGAGCGAGTATGGCACTCTGTCCAACTCCGAGGCATGCCATTTTATTGTTTCTATACTTCGCTTTCTTAAAACAAATTAATTTTAGTCGACCAAAACTGACGTTGACATAACAACGAATCGGAAATAGCTCCGTTCATTGAAGAAAACGTCAATGAAATTAGGAATATTAGTGGTGTTATAATTAAAAAAACTTTCGCGTTCCCTAGTAATTGGATACTAGGAAGAAGCTATCGCTTAGCACCTTTTAACAGTTACCGTAAAATACGCCTCATATTGAAATTATTCACGAATGTCGGATTCGGGGCGTGTTTTACGGCAATCGATATAGATTCCAACCGTTACAAGGTACAGAGCCATTATATGGATTGCAGGTCGCGTGGATATCCTAATAAATTTTACAGGCAATTACCTAATATTGATAGTTGCCCATAAAATGTATCTTTACAGAACATATGAAATTTCAAAACCGAAGAAACTGATAAGTAAATTTTTACTGATTTATGTGACGATCGTCAAATGTTAAAATATTTGTATTTTAAGTAGTTAAGAGTAAAAATCAATAAACCAATACCTGTACGATAAATTCTAAGAGTTAAAATAATGTTTTCATTAGTCTTTTGTTTGATGAATAAGTATAGCCTGGCAGCAAAGACAAAATATGTGATTTAGATTTAGTTAGAAATAAAACAAAGCATAATCCGGATGAATCGAGAACTGTGATTATCTAGTGTCGCGGTTGAGTGAATTAGTGAAACAATATAAGGAGGAATGTTTAGCAAATCCGCGTGAACGCAGCGCGCGCGGGCGGCGCTCGCTTCCTTCGCCGCACTGCTCCTCGTGTTCCATAACACTACCTAATGTCTACATAAGTCAGAATCACAGTTTATTTCCAACGTGTTTTCCCTTAACTTTAAATCTTAAATAGCTATGATAATTTTTACAAGTAAGAAGTAATCATTCGACCCAGTATTAGTGAGTTTTCCATTACCTACCGTAATGACCTAAGCGAATCGAATTTTAGTACGGATAGATTCGGTATTTACATAATTTAATTTACTTTAGACCTAGTCGCTTAAAACAAAATAACAATTTACACTAACAATAAAAAATGCTCGATAGATCGTCGCTCATCTAATCGGAACCCAAAATTAAATATATTTTTATCAACTGACTTTGCCATTAATTATTTTTTAATATTTTTATAAATTTAAACTCCGAATATCGTCGAACCCAGTCGACCATAACAAAAGTAATTTACAAATAAGCTTACACTTACATACTAGCGCTTAACTAAGCCAACGGGCGCTTAGGTTCTAGGTGAGAGCGGAGGAGCGGCGTCGCCCCTCGCAATAAATAAACCGAGCGAGGCTCCGCAGAGGTAGCACGACTCAATTCCTAAAGGCCGGCCGCGGTCTGCCACGCGCCGCGCCGCCAGGTCGGTCGATCGATCGCTACCGATTAAATAAACAATTCTCAAAAAGTTTCACAACCTGGCCTTATTTACAATGCCTTATCATAATTAAAAGTGTAACGCGGACGATGCCGCGATACTGTATCTTGGATCGGTAGCCGAGGGGAGGGTCGCCGGGGGGCGAGGCGGCCCGTGCGTGTGCGGGTGGGGGTGGCGGTCACACGGTGGCGATCACGATGAGCAGGTGCGCGATGTCGGTCACGCGGTGCATGAGGTCGGGCGCGATGCGGCTCAGGTTCTCGTTGGCGAAGTCGCACGACGGGAATATGTGCACCGTGAACATGGCCTGCCGATAACACACATCCAGTTACACCACACGCGCAAGAACAACATCCCTTGCGATGCCGGTTTATAAGTACTGACTCTTGGATTAAAATATTAAGAAACATATTTCAACAATGCTTTGTTGAAATACATAGCAAAGACTTTTTTGTATTTTTCTGTTAACAGTTATGACTCGGTCTATCGCCCTGTTCTGGCTTGACATCATTTTAAGCCAAAAGAATATATTTCGAATGTCAGCGCTCTAAATCAGCCGTTTTTAGGTAGATATAGGGCAGCGCGACGTCAAAGATAACTGCGACAGTCTTAAATTGCCGATGCCGGCGACAGTTATGCAGGTAGTATAGAATGGACAGTACCTGGTGGTGTCCGGGCGGCGCGATGTTGACGATGCCGGCGGCAGTCTTGCGCTGCAGGTACGTGATGAAGCCGGTGTTGAGGTTGTTGGACTGCTGCAGCACGTCCATGTGGTCGCGGCCGCACGGCAGCGCCAGCAGGATGCAGTGCTCGGTGTCCATCTGTGCACCGACACCGACATACGTCACTATTTGTACCAATATCATTTAACTGAGGACTTGAATTACATCTAACGTAGCCTCACAGTTTTACGAAAAAGCTTGTTGGTACTGTTTAAAAGAACATTCTGAGTTACGTGAGGGAAAACATTTCTTAAATATAATATTTGATCAAGTAGATGATCTGAGGATCCGAACTGTTTTTCTCGTTGTTTCTATGTTTAAATGTTGGATGCCATTCCCAATTTTCCATTACGTCAAAATTAAGTACATTTTATCTAAAATTTACTTACATTACTGGTTATAAAAAACCATTCATCAAAAGACATCAAAATAAATATGTGAAAAAGAAATCAGGTTCGGGTAATTTTAAACGCGGCCGTTTAGACTTTTTCCTCGACGTCCCCGACCGGAATATCACGGTGCCATAAAGTACCAATCTCGGACCTCGATAATCGAAACTGGCATCACGAGTTAGTCTGGCCAATAGCGTTTTGACATTTTTATCACTTTTTAATTAAAATGTCTTTTTAAAAAGCATCTAAATAAGAAAATAATGATGAAGGTGCAATTCTATTTCTATAAAGATACAGAAAAATACACATAACTTCTATATATTTTATTTGTTCTGCGTTAATCTCACAAGAACTCGAGAACGGCTCGACCGATTCGGCCGATTCTTTTTTGACGTGTTCGTAATCGTCAGGGCAAGGTTTGTATGTAAATTATTTATTAATCCACCAGAAATTGTAGCCGCGCGATGCCGGTGCGGATCGCTAGGGTGTTTCATAACACAGTAGCTATCATCCGGGCCGTGAGCGTGTGCGGTGTGGTACCTTCATTTTCCTGTGCACTTGGTCGAGCTGCACGGGCTCGAGGCGCATGCGCTGCGCGATGCGCAGCAGCGGCGGCGCGAGGTCGGAGGGCCGCGCCAACGTCTCGCTGGCCACGCCGGGGTTGCCGCCCACGAAGTGCATCTGCACCGCCGCCGAGTCGTTCTTCAGCGCCAGCAGCCCTTGCCACATCACTGGGTATCGCTACAATTTAAACGTAAACGTAAGCAAAGCTTAAAAATACCGACTTCACCTCTTATATTTTGGTTTTGACTTAATCACGCCGTACACCGAGTGAGTGCGGTGAGGTCGTAGGTAATACTTAGATACCGCATTACGCGATTTTTGTTTCGATCCGAGCTCACATATCAAATTTAATAATAAATAATCATATTATTATAACTCTTCCTTGTTAACTGTCTACCTAGTCCTCAAATCGATATTTACATGTTACTATAGTGACGGGGTGTGTGAAATATTGATACACTGAACTCGGCATTTAATCTGTTTATGCCTACACTTGAAGCAAATAAAAAAAAGCATTTCGTTTCACCAAAATAGGTAGGAAACATGGGTAGGTAGCGAGACTAAAGAGTTTTCTCATTCGTCGTAACAAGTTTGTGCTAACAAAATACCAATCGAATTGGTCAAAACTTAAAATGAGCATCTGAATATTATACAAATGGTAGGCGGCCATTTGCCCTAAACGTTAGTAGTCAATTCGTTATACAATTTAATTTTGTACACTATGTGTATTGTAAGGCGTATTATTACACACGTTAATAGTTCGTACAAATTGGAAGCGTCCCCGTTTCAGCTTCGGAAAAAATAATTTCGTACGTCCAGCGGATCTCCGACTGTTCTCGTCCACAGATCGCATTTCTCAACCGATTCTCGTGAAATTTTGTAAGTGGGGTCAATATTATATAAAACTAGCCGGGCCCCGGGGCTTCGCCCGCTATTATCAAGTTAAAAAGTAGTCTACGTATTAATCCTAAACATAAGCTACGGACATTCCAAATTTCATCCAAATCTGTTCAGCCGTTAAATCGGGAAGAGGGAACAAACTTAAACCCTCACACACAAACTTTCGGATTTATAATATTAGGAGGATTCTTTTGTCGTTTCAGTTTTTGTTTTTGTTTTTTAATGGCGTAGATATAGGTGTTGAAGGCGTGGAATAGTATTTCAGCCGTATCGTAAAGTAATAAGTTACTTGTAACAAGCTTTTAGAAGTCCGCCATATTGGATTTAAAGTGACGACACTTTATTTTTCGAGTCATTCTCAGCAAGCCCTTTCATTTGATACCCATATTGTAGAAGTGCAATAAAAAATACTTGTCCGCCATTGTGTGTTCCGCCATGTTGGACTTAGAATGACGTCACACAGCTAACCATGTCATCCAAACTAAACGCGAATACAAAATTTCAGCTCAATCGGTTGAAGATATCTGCTTCAAAATTGAGTTGCAAGATTCCACCCGAACATACAAACATACGTACAGTGCAAGCCAATAATATAAATAGTTCTATAATGTATATTTAATATATATATATATTTTAATGCATAAATTCTCAAAATAAAGTGCATCAATCAATACTGAAAGAGACTGAATCCCACGACACAGGACTTATCCTAGTGTGGAGTACAGGGCTCACTAACTATAACATTATGTGTACATATAATGTTAGTCTGTGATAATATTTTTGGTAAATGAAATAAAAAAAACTTGAGAGGTGTCAAGGGACACTCGGATGGAACGAAGTTCAATTTCAGTCTAGCCCCCTTTCGCAACGCGCGATAAGGAACTTTCGTTCCAAAATTAAAAGAAACATGCAAAAACCAACATCACTCGGTGCTCCCAGGTGGTCACCCATCCAAGTACTGACCGCGCCCGACGTTGCTTAACTTCGGTGATCGGACGAGAACGTGGTATGGCTTACAACTATAGCAAAAAGTGTCGTAACAACTTTTGGTCTTAATTTTTTCCGTCTAGCTCCCTTTCGCAACGCGCGATAAGGAACTTTCGTTCCAAAAATATTATTATCGAAGTATTTATTTAATCTCACGGGTCTGCGCCCGGACCTTTGTAAGGCATTAGCGGAGCGGTAGCCAACGCTAAGAGGCCCTTTGGTATAGTTAAATTTTAATAATAACATATCAGGCGTGTCCTGATATGTTATTATTAAAATTTAATTATACAAACATACGACAGACATCTCATCGTTAGAAGTTGACGCCGATTATATTATTATTATTAAAAAAAAAGGCAAAATAAAAGCTTGTAAAATAGGCGGGGTGTTGAGGTGAGGTTTAGTGGCGCAGTAGTGAGAGGGAGGGGGGGACACTCACCCGGAGCAGGTTCTGCAGGCTGTCGGCCTCGTGCGGCACCTGGGAGGCGTGCGGCGGGCCGGGCGCGCCGCCCAGCCCGCCGTGCGCCGGCGGCGGCGACCGCCCGCACTTCACCGCGTACACTGCAACACAAACACGCCGACCCTCATTGTCTATTTGTCGCTAAACGGCGAAAACGGAAACGGAAAGCCGCGAAACGGAACAGCGTTTCCGATTTTTTTTTTTTTATTCAATATAGGCAAACTTTTGACCACGATCTCACCTGATGGTGAGCGACGATGGAGCGAGCTCGCCTAGAAGATACCTATTCACTCGCGACTTGAAGACTTCCGAATTGTACTCATCGGGAAACACCGACTCGGGCGAGGAGTTCCATTCCTTTGCAGTTCGCACGATGAATGTGGAGGCAAAACGCATTATTTTCCAAAACGTGTGATTCTTCGAGTGTTTATGTGTAGTAATGGTAGATTATTCATTAACTGCCCGTTGGTTTAGTTGGTTGAGCGTTCGCCTTCTAAGCCGAGGTATCGGAACACAAATTTTCTCCACATGGGAAATTTGTTTCCGTTCTGGGTGTGATATTGTGTGTGTGTGTGTGATGTGAATGTTTCCGGAACCCACGACACAAGTCGTCGAACTTAGTGTGGGGCTGTAAGTGTGAAAGCGTTTATTATTTATTTATTTAACTGTTATGGGCGTTAATTCCTCTAAGTATAATTATCGCTTCCCATCAGGCGATATAGTGCTCAAAGGTGCTGTCTATACTGAATAAAAAAGAAAATCGACGTGTTTTTCAAAATGTTTTCAACTAACTATATAACCATTATGATACAGTCTCTGCCTTTCATTTTTATTTCTTTAAGTTAGACGAAGAATGAGTGAAAATCACATTGAAGTTTGGAAAATGTGTTATTTCTCACCTTATTGTAGGATATGAAAGGTAAAAGAAGTTTGAAACATCGTTGTGTTAATGTCCATATAGTTCGTTGAAAACATTTTCAAAAACAGCGAGAGAGAAGCCGAAAGATATAAATGCTCTTTATAGTGCATGAATATTCTAAAAAGAACAAAATGATGGCCAGATCGTCCCACCTGAGTTGACGAAAAGATAGCGAGGGCATGTATAGATATCGGTTGATTTCGGTTAATTTAATAAATTAATCGATCATTTCTTTGTTTAAGTTTCGTTTGATTAAATTGGCGAAATAATCTATACTATCAATTAGATAGACTTCAATTAATCGATTTAAAAAGGAACACTAGAATATTTTTTTCTTCATCCAGCCTTTTTTATTGAAAATATCACAAGGGCAGCAGGCGCCAGTTTTACCTATTCGTCAACTAAAGTGGGTCGCGTTCTAGATTTTTGTATGTGTGATAGGCTAGTGTTCGATCACTACCTCACATGATGTGATATTATATTATGTTTTTTTAACCCTTATAGGGCTTGTTCGACCACGATCTCACCTGATGGCAAGTGATGTGGTCGAGGATGGTAAACACGCAGGGCCTGAAATGACTGACGGAGATAGGTGCAAGAACAGGTTTTTCATAGTGATTGAGTAGTGTTAGTATGTATGTAAGCGTGTGTATAAGATACTGACTGATGTGTCGGTCGGCGGGCGAGGGCGAGTGCGCAGGGCGCGGCACGCGGGCCGACAGCCGCCGCAGCTCCAGCGGCGACGTCGGCGCCTCCGAGCCCTCCGCCTCCAGTCTGGAAACACACAAGTCGTACAATACAACGTTCTAAATCGTTTATACACATGCCCCAAAAAAGCACTCGTGAAAGTTAATGACTACTGCCAAATTAGCAAAATTACACTTTCGAGAAGAACCTGGCAAGAAACTCGGCGGCGCATTTTTTCCGCAGCGGACTCGTGGTCACACCGTTTTGCCACACCAGTGTGACAATTTCTTTTACTCGTGGTTACACGGTGTGGTGCGATTAACGGTAAATTATTAAAACATAAGACCCGTGTTCTTACTGCTAGTGTGGGGAAATAAAATACCCTGTAATATGTAAGACAACAGTAAACCTAGAGACAAAAAATATACTTTCTTACGTATAGGCTGTTAGTATTTATAGGCATAAAATAAAAATTTGCAAGGCATAATTTTCGGCAAAAAGTAATCAATTGTTTACTTGGAACTCATGGAAAATCATTTAACGTATTTTTTGTTGTAAAGAATTCAGCAGAACAAAATTAAATATTTAGATAAACAAAGAAAAAATCACGTATGCTACGTCACATAATCCACCACGATCGACAGTTCGAAGATCTTGTTCTCCGAATTCAGCCACACATCATTAGGCTGTTGGAGCGATTTTTTATTGTCTTTAGCAGATAAACATTAACGCTTTCACTCTCAACCCCCCACTTAGTTCGAAGACGTAGGCGCTCGAAACATTCACATCACTCACACACACACACACACACACACACAAACAATCACACCCAGAACCAGAAACACAAACTTCTTTAGTGCGAAAATGTATGTTCCCACCGGTAATCGTACCAGATATCCACGGCAGTGCGTAGAAGGTAGACGCGCAATCAACCGCCATGGTGGTACCAGGCCTTATTCTATAATTAGTTTAGGGTCGATATGGACTGCACCGTTTAGGTGTATTGTGCATCGCTTCCTGCTATATCTATCTAATCCATCCAACTATTTTTGCGAAGTGTGAAATTGTATAATTACCTTGTAAAAGGTGATGGGGTTGCCCTTGACTCGTGTTGAGTGGCACGGAAGTGCTGTTGATACATTTGGAAGTGTTGTTGGGAGAAGTGAGGGTACATGCCGTCGCCCTGTTGGATTAAAATAGGTACTTATAAGAATTTCAGAAATACACATTTAAAATCTATTATATATTTAAAATAGAATATAGTATGTGTGTTAATACTAAAGAACATCATTCCCCGATATAAACCATTGACTAATGGGTTACATTGCTGAATATAAATGTTACAAGCATGTTAACCAAACATTAATATTCTATTAAACATTCTCATTAGTATTGGTTCTAACATAACGAGGGAGTGATAGATCCATACAATTGGCATATTTTTAGGTGCCATAAGACTCAATTTATTATCGTATTATAATGTTAAATATACCGATGCTATGGGCGACGTCTGTTGGTGAGCAGGTGGCGGGCTTCTGGCCATATCTGCCGACTGCGTGTATCCAAGCAGCGTTAACAAAATCAGCGAATCAATACTGAAGCTTCTACTTACAACGTAGCTGTCGAGTTGGAACTTAAGACTTACAAGATAATGCAAAGCAATAAAAGAAACTTACCAAAGCCATTTGCCCCTGCGGGCTAATTGATGGAACACTAGTGATTCGTGACGCAGCTCCTGAAATATAAACCAATGCAAATCTGTCAATATTATGAATAAATAAATAAATAATCCCTTTATTTCTCATCACAATGGCAGTACTAATATAATTGTTATAAAACTAGGCTCATGTAAATAGATATTTAGTAATTAGTACTGTACTACTTTGTGAGAGCTGGTGCCTGACTTAGATTTTACAAAAATCTGTATTACAACAAAAGTCACCAGGCCCTCTCGCGGTAAGAACAGCATACAGAAATTGTTCTGATTACATAATGTTTATCTAGTAATAACAGCTCACTAGATTACGTGAAGCTAGATAGATGTTGCCACATTGTATCCTAATTAACATTTAACATTAACGTTTCCGGCACCACGGCACCCACGGTACAAGTATTTGAACTTAGTGTGGGGCTGTGAATGTGAATGCGTTAATGCGTTTAATTATCAGCAGTCAGAGTTAAAGGATGTGTAAAAATAGTGTAATGTTGCAAACTATAAGTGGACTGATTGGCATTACTACGATCGACGAAACTAAAGATTAGAGTTTTCTAACAACAAAATTTAATAATTTCAAGGATTTTTTAAATTTCAGTGTCTTGCTAGTTTAGTGTTTTAAGGTATTTTGATACGGTTTCTTTCCAGCTATATTTATGGAAGTCGATAAATATTCAGTCTGCAGTTCAGCGTATTGTATAAAAATGTATCAAGGAAGGGAAAGAACTTATTTGATAGCGATAAGCGGAACGATTGTGTTTTACAAACAATTCCTTTCTGTGTTTGCTCTAGTTCATTTCCGGGTCGTAATATAGCTGGGAATGTCTTGTTAAGGATCATGTGCAGAATAAATGATTGTCTTATATTAAAAACACCCCAGCTTTTATTGAGTTAAGTGATATTTGGCGGAGTCATCCCATGAAGTGATGCAGTAGACAACAAGTGACTGACAGAGTGAGTTATACACCGATATATTTGAACCGTACGGTTAGTAAGTTAGACCGGAATCACAAGTGTGGGCAGTTATCGAGAGTGATGTAGGCGCAAGCAAGTTAGATTTAGAGCCAAATATAATATATTTTGTCTTTCTGATATGAAGTGTCAGGACATTGCTTTGCAACCATTTGCTTATTACGGAAAATCCCTATTGAGCCGTGCTAAAAACCTCATACCAATTATTGCCGCTAAAAAAGAGAGCATTATCGGCGGAATAAGTAAGGATTCTAGCACTACCTGTGTAGCTGACTGTATGTAGCTGTCAAAGGCCAATTGTGTAAATTAAGAACAAGATAGGACCGATGATACTGCCTTGTGGAAACCCATACTCTATTATGCGCTCGTCACTAAGCCAATGCTCGATCTTTACCTGTTGCATTTGTCCACTCAGATAATCTTTAAAAAGTTTTAGGGATAAGAATCTTACTCCAATTCGCTCTAGCTTTATTAAAAGGCGTGAGATTGAGACTGTGGCAAAGGCTTTTGCTAAGTCGAGAAACACTGTTAAGCATTTCTTTTTTTCTTCAAGGCTGGCCACAATCGAATTTACTAGCGCATATACGGCATCATTCGTAAAAATAAGCCTCGTCGGAATCCGTAGTGAGAATGGGTTATGGGCGTGTATTGAGAAGATGATTATTACGTGGATATTCGACAGAGTTAGCTGAAGATTTTTTAAGAATATACAACTATACCTACTAGGATAAACAATATTTTAGTGTAAATTACTTTGTCAACGCTCAATTAGAGTACGCATATTTCGAAAATGATTTGTATTGGCGTGTTATCGTGTTCGTTGGTCACTTAGTTACTTAAACTTGAAGTAATAAGACGTAAGAAGACATTTAATCAAATTTAAATGGGACCACATAGCTCTAGCTTGCAAATAAAAAATCTGCTGCTGAAACTATTTTTATTCTACAAAAGAGAGCGGTTCGTGCAATATATGATATGGGTCCACGCGAATCTCTCAGGGAATTCTTTAAAGAAACAGGCATACTTACCATGCCTTCGCTTTACATCTTTGAAAATATTATGCATGTTCGCAAAAATATTGGTAAATATAAATTAAGAAGCGACGCACACAATCTTAATACTAGATATAAGCATAAAATTACAGTGCGCGCATTTAGATTAAGCAAAACGAATAAATCTTTTATGGCAAATGGGGTTAGATTTTACAATAGAATTCCCAAAATCGTAGCTGAATTACCAATGGGAAAGTTCAAATCTGTAATAAAACGGTCATTAATTAAGAAAGCCTACTATAAGACCACAGACTATATTAATGACAAGGCTGCATGGAGGCAAACTGCACAGGCTCTTTCTAGCGACTACCATAATAACACCTAGGTTAAGAAAATTATGTATTAGAAATTAAGAATGTTTATTAAAAAAATGAATGAAAAAAAAATGCGCCGCCTAGTTTCTTGCCAGTTTCTTCTCGAGATGGCTGTAATTTCGCGAATCTGGCAATAGATTCATTAACTTTCATGAGTGCCTCTTTGGGGCCCATGTGAATAAACGATTTTGATTTGATTTGATTTGAAAAAGAATCACACAAAAAAAAACAGTCGAATTAAGAACCTCGTCCTTTTTTAGTCGGTTAAAAATCTGATTTAACAAAGAGGTAGTCGTGTGGCCAACACTTGATCCGATTTAATCCCACAAATTTTTTCTTGCGGGAGTCATATCAAGGGGGCGAATGTCGTCTACGAGAACAAATCCCAAAGTTGATAAGGTTCGGTAAAGAACATCGTGTATAATATATATATATATATATATATATATAATATGTAATATATGAATAGTGTAGTATGGAGTGACTGACCGGCGTGGGGGTGGTGGTGGTGGTGGTGGTGCGAGGCGAGCACGCCGACGGGCAGCGGCTTGACGTGCGGCAGCGGGTCGGCGGGCGGGTGCGGCGGGTGGTGCGCGCCGCGCGGCAGGCTGGCCGCGCCGCCGCCGCCCGCCGCCAGCAGCTTGAACCGCGCGCCCGCCGCGCCGCCCGCGCCCGCGCCCCCCGCGCCGCCCTCGCCCTCGCCGCCTCTGTTACAAACGATACCTAGCGATTACGAGATGCTCTCGAGGGGATCGTCGTAGCACCACGATTGGCAGCGACGCGACGACGAGCGGAAACTTACGGGTGGGAATCCGTATTTCCCATCCGAACGTAGGTTTCCTTTCGTGTAAGTTATGCTTGAAATTTTTTTATTAATGTGTTTGGGAAATTCGAATTAGCAAAACGCGCACACTAGTAACAGAACTTATTCGTGACGTCAGTTCACATATTTGATGTCGATGACCGGTCGACTTTCCTTGACGGTGATCGGATTACGCATGTCGAAGAAATAACGCCAAAGTGGCGGCGTTCGAAATCGCTCGAACTGCTAGCATTTCAAAATTTTTATTTTGCTATAAAATGTCTTTATGAATGAAATGTTTTTTTCGGCAATATATTTACGCAAACAATCTTTTACAAGCATTAAAACAATTATAACATTCCCTTTTCGCTTTGGACGGTTCGAAATAGGAACCAAATGTGGGACAGTCGGTCCGTAGTGACGTCTCACCTGACGAGGAGGGGCGTGGCGCGGTCGGCGGGCGGGCGCGGCGCGGGCGGCGCGCGGTGCGGCAGCGCCGGCGAGCGCACGCGCGCCTCGGCCGCCTCGGTGGCGCCCACGGGCAGCATGGCGCAGTGCGCGCCGTCCCCGGGCCGGCGCGCGTCGCCCGCCTGCGCCTCGCCCGTGGCGGGCGCGGCCGGCGGCGGGTCGCGCGCCCCCTCCGGCTCGGGGCGGTGCTGGACGGCCGCCTCGAACGCTCCCGCCAATTTGGCGCTTATCTCCGATATCATTTTCTTGGGCGGTTTGGTGATCGGTGTCGGAACGGCCGTCGGCACGATCGGCGGCGCCACGGGGGGCCCCAGCGTGGCCGCGACCGGCGGCGCTTGCAGGGCGGGCGCGACCGGCGGCGCCTGTGGGGCGGGCGCCGCAGGCGCGGGCTGCGCGGCCGGCGGCGACACGTGCGACGTGATGACGAGCGGCGACACGTGCGACGTGATGACGAGCGGCGACACGTGGGACGTGATGACGTGCGAAGTGGGAGGGGCCGCGAGGACGGCCGGCGGGGTCGGCCGGGGCGCCGGCGAAGGTGAAGCCTCGGGTTCGACCGCTGGAGCGACGGCCTCTTCCAATCGAGGTACCTTGGGTTCGCGTGAGATCTCATCCTTTCTGCAGTCCCCGTCGCCGCTGTCGAGGGAGGCGTCGGAGAGACTCCGGTCCCGAGTTCTTTTGGTTCCTCTGGGCGACTTTCTGGTGTCGGCGGCGATCGCTTTCTCTGGGGCGCTAGGGGCGGGTTTGCCGACGACGGCGGCCTGCCTGGTCGGTCTCCGTTTGGCGGGGCGAGCGTTGCGAGCACCGTCCTCACCGACTTCGTCGACGACGGTCCGATGAACATCTTTCTCTTGAAGCCGCCGCGATTTTCTCGTGTTGGGGGAGGGCGATATGAAATCGTCGGCTTTTTCTTCTCTGCTCGGTCTCCTTTCTTCGAATTTATTTTGATCTTTTTGAGCTATACTTAAAGTCGAGGTAGCAGTCACGCCAGCTTGGCCCGAAAGAGGACTTTTTATTGTCAGTATCAATCTGGGGCGCGGTTCTGTTTTGTTAGACGATCCTTCATCGCCAGAATCTTCATGAAAATCGTAAATATCGCCTGGAATAGTACTCGGGCTACTGGTTACTAAATTTTTTACTTTTTTGTCAACTTTTGATCTCCCTCTGCCTCTTTTTGCTGTACTCGCTCCTCTTGGTGTCTTCGCAATTTGACGCGTTTGAACCCTGTCTTGACTTTTTTCAGACTTCTTACCTCTCGTGGTTCTTCCCCCTCGTTTTGTTGCTGAGACGGGGGGAAAGGTGATGTTGGAATCATTACCAATTTTATCAGTTGATGTGTCTAAATGTTGAATAAATAAATTATCTCGGGGCAGATCATGCTTTGTTTCAGTAGCACAATCTGGAATTTGTTTAATCGCAGCACTGGTATCTTTCTCGTTAGTTTCGCTTGTTTTATGAAATGCATCAACAGTATCATTGCACAAAGATTCAACTTTTTTTATCACAGATTCTATGTTTAGGTCTTTCGCACTCCAACAATCATTTTCATCCAAAGTTTTTAGTTGCTGTTCAATACTATCCTTTTGGTCGACTTCTTTATTTAAAAACTCATCTGTCTTATTAATTTTCACAAAATCAAAAGGTGTTTCCTCTTTGTCTACTGACACATTTTCATAACCTTTGTTAAGTAGTATTTCCGATCCTGATATGACGTTTTTTTCTTGATGTAGCACTTCTTCTGTAGTGACCTTGGATGTGTTAGGCGTTTCTTTTAGGCGTAAATCATTTGGAACATCATTTTTGTGTCTGTGATCTTTTTGTGCATCTGTATCTTTAGTGTCATCATCTTTTTTCTTAATACAAGATTCTAAAGCCGCAGGTTCTGATTTCAGCGCATTTTTTATAAATTCGTATTCAGTATTGGATGGGATAAGAGTGGTTTTGCCAATATTAACTTCTAATTTCTTTTCTGGGTCTTTAGTTACTATAATTTTATTTGTATTATCTTTCAATAACTCTTCAAAATCAGTTTCACATTTGGATACTTTTCCTTCTGATACATTTAGCGTAGGTTTAACAGCAAATGCATTTAGCTTGTTTGTAGTGTCGCTTTCTGTGGTTTGTGACGTATCTTTATCAGTTTTATCTTCAGATTTGTTCTCTTTTTGAACAACAGCAGAAGTTTGAATTTGGATATTATCCTTATCAGGTTTTGTATTAATTCGCAGAGTCCCGATAGTAGAACCTGACTTGATCAATATCGGCGTAGCATGGGTAATATTTGATGTAGTAGCTGTTGTGATATTCGACGATTCTATTTTAGCCAGTACTGTAGCAGGCCTTATTGTGGCCATTGATAAAACAGATGATGATACTTTGCTAATATCCAATTGTCGCACGCTGTTTATGGTCACCGGAGTTAACAACCTTTGTGAATTTAATGCGTGTATTACGTTGGAGCTTTGTCCTCTGCTAACATTACTTACATCTTGCAAATTACACACCACGGACTTAGAGCCAGTTTGAATAATAGATGGAGTGGTATGACTGACACCAGTTACATGTATTATAGGAGAAGTAACAAACGAATTATGACCTCCAAGATCAGACCCTTTTTGATGTGCTTCTCTTTTCTCATTAATCGAACTCAACTTATTTATCACAAATTTATTGTTTATGTGTAAGGGAGAGTTTATATTCCCAATATGTACTGCATTTTGCATCGTCATTAATCGGTTCTGCGCCATGAATTGAGCATTTGTACTGTGCTGTAAGCTTGTGGGTGACAAAATGATTTTAGCATTTTCGTTTTTATTTTCTGGTATGTTTCTGAGCTCGCTTTTCCTCGCATCTGCAGTGATTATTTTTTGTTGGGCAATTAGAGGTGACGTATTTACGCCTTTATTTTGCTGAAGAACTGTGTTGACGTTAATTTGCTTGGGTATTGGAGTCAAAATAGGAGTTACCGGCAATCGGTTGTGATGATGTAACGGCGATCCTTGTGTTTGCACTAATACCGAATTGGGTCTATTAGGAGACAGCATTGTCCTTGTTCCGGGTGGCAAATGCATCGCCGGAATAGGACTAAGTGGAGGCTGTTGCACTCGTACTACTGTAACTTGTCCAGGAGATCTTTGATGAATAGAAGTAGGTGACACCAGACCAGTCGAATTCAAATTTTGAGGAGATGTACTTAGGAGAGGTACAGTTGTTAAACGAGGAGACGCCATACCGTCAGCTTGTGGACTAGCTTTTGGACTTTGCAATCTGGGATCATTGGCCATTCTTGGCGATATTACTATTCCCTGTGATTTTTGATATATAATGTGAGGTTCTGGAATTTTAATCATTGGTGGTTGTATATTACATGTTTGAGGACGACCCATATGACTTATAACTTGATAAGGAGCACTGACTCTAGTTGGAGCCAAAACAGGTTTTACAATATTATTGGTTTGTACACTTTGACTTTGCGGAGTTTTAATCTGAACAATATTTGTGGTAATATGGCCCGGTTTAGTTTCAGTTTTCTCATTCGATGAAGTATTTGGTTGAATATTAATAACATGCGGTTCAAGCATTTTCTTATTTGTGATTGTCCACGAAGTTATCACTGGAGTTGCAGTTGATGTTATTATTTGAACATTTTCTCGTCTGGGTAATTGAATTTTGACATCAGTTTCAGTCGTTTTAGAATGTGTTTCAGATGATTGCGGTTTTATTGCACGTGGTTCTATTGGTTTAGAAATCGATAGTTGGCCATGAGACTCGAGAGGTTTAGCCTGGTCAGTACTACTATTTGAGGTAATATTAGTAGATGCAACATCAGTGGAGATCTTCTCTGTGGCATCTTGTGGTGTTTCATCAGCTTCTTCGGTATCTGTATCGATTAACAAAAGATCATTATCTGAAACGGGTGTATCAGGTTTTAATTCCATTTCACTGGCGTTTAAATTTTGTACCGCTTGTCTCATTTCTTCGGCATCTTCTTCAGGAATATTTGCCGTTGTTAGCGATGTACTTTCATTATCGTTTTGATGAGCAGTATTATTTTCTGGTTCTTCATAATTCGCAAATGTATTTATTTTTCCTCCAAAACTTTCACCCAGCAATGCAGCGACGGCATCTTCTGTTTCTTCTTGAGATATTATAGCTCTCGGTTTTTCTTCAACTTTTTTCTCGACTTTAGAAGAAGTAGACTCAATTCTTTCAATAGGCTTATCCACGGGAAGATCGATTTCAGACGTTTTAGGAACTTCCGTTTCCGACACTGGTATGCTGCGAACAGCGTCTTCGCTAAGGTCGCTGTCGCTACTTAGAGTAGCTATAAAATTATCCGATTTAGTTTCAGCGACCTTGCTAGGTTCTGGATCTTCCGGCAAGGGAACTTCACTTATATCTTGCACTATGTTTTCAAATGGTGGTGGCATTGGAATTTGTTCAATTTCGATATCCTTACTAGCCATATAGGAATTGTTGTCATCATCACCTAACATGTTGCTAGAAGTACTCGATGTTCCGCTTTTAGAGTCTAAATCATGAATTGATTGTAGTATCATTGGTGGACTTTCTGTTAATCTTGGTAAACTTGGCGATTCTGCTAGCGACTTTTCTTCTGTGGTGTTATCGACGGTTTGCGAATCATTTGGCAGCGGTATATCTAACAACATGGTATTAGTCATACTTTCTAAAACAGGTGTCTCCGAAATCTCATTATCCGATTTTTCAAATGATTCTAGGCTATAAAATGGATGTTGCTCTTTACGGCTATGACGTTCTTCCTTGCTTCTCTTCTTTTTCTTTTTCTTCTCTCTGCTGTCTCTTCTAATCTTATCATGTCTATTATGTAACTTAACTACGTCATTCAGCAAATTGGTATCCGGGTATTTATTGTCACTCTCTCTTCTCAAATTTTCATTGATTACTTCCATTCGAATCCGGTTCTCTTCATCGGTTAAGGATTCAGCAAAAAGTCTAGCTTCAATAGCTTTGCTGACAGCATCCATATCTAAGCTGTTATCGTCTTCCTTTAATAAGCGCTTTTCTTTTCGCTTTTTATCTTTCTTACGCCTCACGTCGTCTTTTTCTTTTAATCTCATATCTGCACTATTTAGTCTTTCTTTAATAGAGTCAAAATCAATACAAGCTAACTCTGATTTAGTTTGAAGCTCAATGGTTTCTTTCTCAGATTCATCAGACAGGGGTCCAAATATATCCTCCATTTTTCCGTCTCTTTTTGTATTGTTCGTAATAACATCAGTTCCATATTCGAATGAAATATTATTATCTGGAGACCTTTTTTCTCTTCTTGGTTTTACTTTATCGTCACGACTCTCGTCTGTATCAACACTTTCACGAACTTTTTCTCTTCTTTTATCTTTTTTGATACTATGGCGACGTGGTTTTTCAATATTTTTTAGCCTGGTTTCACCATCAACAACACCACTATCACTGTGATCTATTTTATTTTCTTCATCTGAATATATTGATTTATGTTTTTTCGTTTTCTTTTTATGCTTTCTACGAAATTCACCTATATTTCTGTTCGATGTCATAGACTCGCTTTCTGAGGATAGATCATTATTAACTGATTTAAAAACTGGTAATTTGTAAGTGTTAACATTTTCAATGTTTGACTTTAGTTTGCTATCATCACTATCACTTTTTCCAAATAAATTTAGCAGTGAATTCTTTTTGATCTGGTCTTCATAATCTTTAGTTACATCTGCTTTACTCGGTGTTAATGAATCTGTATCCGATATGATGCATTTTCTTCTTTCATTAACATAATTAGGACTTTTGCTTTTAGAATTATCATCATCAGATGAATCAGACATAATACGAGTCCTTGAGTTCTTACGAGATAATTTATTACGCAAATCTTCATCGTTTGTCGTACTGTAATAGTCTTCGGTTTTATTTTCGTCGTATTCTATGCCAGATAAGTGGTTTTTATCGCGCTTTTTCATGTGAATCGTTGTGTTTTCTTCCTCGGACGAATCATCATGTTTTCTATGTACGTCATGCTCTGAATCACTATCTTCATCCCAGCTAGATCGTTTCTTCTCTTCGCGCTTTGCTCTGCTTTGTTTTAATTGACTGAACTTAGCTTTTATCTTCTCTTGTCGCTTTTCTTCTTCTTGTTTTTGCATATTTTTACAGGAACGTGCTTTGACTTTATCGTACATAGATATATATGTTGGACCATCATCAATAATATCAAAAATTGAATGCTTTTTTGGTTCATCGGAGTCAGATGTATCACTGCTTTGCACTGGTCTACGATTTTTCTTTTTCCCGTTATCGTTTTTTTCGTCGCGACTTTTACGGTCAATAGAAAAACGCTTCTCACGAGCAGCCTCTTTTTTCTTATCGTCCGATTTTAGTTTCTTATCTTCTTTAAGCTTACCAAGCATCTCCCCCTGTTGCATAGCATCTTGCTGCAATTGAAGTTCTTGAATTTGTTGTAATTGCTGAATGCGTTTCTTTTCCTTCATCTCTTTTCTAAGAGCTTTTTGTCTTTCATCTTCTTCACTTGATCTCAACTCGAATAACGCTAGGAAATCTAAATTATTGTGAGCTTCTTCCCCATGCTCATTAAAAGCAATGTCGGTAATATCTTCTTTTGATATTTTTTTTGCTGGTTTTAGATTCGAAGTTTTGAGTTCATTTTCTTTAAATTCAATTATTGTTTCATCCAGGGGTTTAACCTGACCCTTTTTGTCATCTTTGGTTTTACTTTCCAATATTTTGGCGAAGTGGCCTTTGCTAAATTTTGTGGTTTTATGTTTGTCTCCACTACGCGCATCTTTAGAATCTCTTCTTTCAGGTAACTTCTGGTCGTTTTTATTTTTTTTAGCTTCATCACACATCGAATCAAAACTCTCATGCGATGATATTCTTCGTTTATGACCTATATTAGAAGGAAGACTAGAACATGAGTTAAGGCGTTCTTTTCTTTTGGTATCAACACTTGGGGAATCTACAGAGTGGTGTCTATGTTTATCAATAACTTCTGCTTTCGGTTTTATAATCGGTTCAATTTCATGTACTTTTACAGAACTCTGTGAAAACTTTTCTGAATTGATGTCGTTTTTTATTTTGATTAAAGATTCTAACTTGACATCTTTAGTATTCAAAGATTCGGTTTCTAGTTTAAAAAATAAGTCGGTAAGTCTTACTCTTGGTTTTAAGTTTAATTCCTCTTTGATTTCTGGATTGTCCAATTCTTTCGACTTTGTAGACTCATGAGACGCTCTTGATGTAGTTGAGTCCGTAGAGTCTTTACGGCAAATTTCTTTCGAAGATTCATCTCGGGAAGTCTTACGACTCTTAATCGGCTCAAATTCTTTTTTATTTTCACGTTTAGCATCAATATCTTTTTTACTTTTTTCTGTTTTGTGCCTATCATCTTTTTTTGACTTATGACCGGAATCAATATCAGAATCCCTCTTTTTATCTTTTTCAGATTTATCTTTTTTATGATGGTCATACCTAGATTTATCTTCGAGGTTCTTGGATTTGTCAGTTTCTGTTTTTTCACGGTGCAGTTTTTCAGTTTCTTTTTCATGTTTACTTTTGTCCACCTTGTCGATATGATTTCTTTCTACCGAATTGTCTTCTTTTAATTTTCTGTCATGTCTTTCTGAATTCTTTTCGTTTTTATTGTTTTTTAATTTATCTCTATCACAATCATGTTTATCTTTTAAACGTTCTTTGTTGTGTCTTGCTTTATCCCGATCGTTCCGTATAACCCGATCTTCAACATTTTTATCGGTATCTGCAAGCTTCTTCTCTATGTGTAAAGCTATTATATTACAATTTTGTTTTTCTTTTTCAATGTGTTTTTCTATTTGTATGTTTTCTTTTTCAAGTTTAGTAACCTGATAAACATGTGTAATATTGTGATTGTATCTATCCTTGTCATTTTTATCAATACATTTAGTAATTTCAGTATTTATTTGATCCTTTTCTTTGTTTTTCGGAAGCGTCGCTGCATTTTTATGATTTAAATGGATATCATGGTCAATGGATGAATCCTTAAGACTTTGGCTAAATACTTTTATTTTATTGTTCTCAGTCTTTTTACTATTTTCACATTCCTCATTTTTTATTACACTGTCTAATAAGGGACTAGGATCACTTTGTTTAAAAAAATCAAATTTATTTTCACTAGAAACCTTACTAGACTTTTCCATATGAGGTTCCTGTTTATGTCCATGTTCTACTGTTTTTAATATCATGTCTATGACGTCGCGAGCACATTTTTGTTCCAACTGGAACATTTGAGAACCATCAGATCTTCTGTTGTCGTCAATTCTTTCACTTGTATTTTGCGTCAAAGGAACCGTAACGATGGACTCATTCTTTCCAGTCAGTAGACTATCCGAATTAGATGAATTCGATCTTTCTCTTTTAATTCCTCGCTCCATTTCTTTGTCGTCGTTTTCAAAGGAAGACTTACTCTCCGCATCGCACGTTCCAGTGGCGGAATCACGACTTCTCGATTCCACATCTCCATCGACAAGAGCGGGCGGCGATAAACGATCGCTAGAATCGGGCTGCGATCGATCTGTCGAAGGAGTTCGAGGCCGCCCTCTACGTTCCCCATAATCACTCTCATTGATTTTTCCTAGTTTTTCTAACCGGCAGGGCCTCTCGGGCCTGTTGAGTCGCGGATCGGACGGCCGATCCGAGGCGTCGGCGTCCGCGAGCGGGTGGTGCGCGGCGACAGCGTGCGGCGGCTGTGCGGGCAGCGGCGGGTACCGAGGTACGCGCGGCGCCGAGCATCGCGCGCGCACTTCCGGCGGGCTAGGCGGCCGCACCACGCTCTCCAACCGCTCCGAGTCTTCGTCGAACACGGAACGCTTGGCCAGCAGCGCGCTCACTACTTCCGAGGGCTTCACCTCGTTGATATCGACCTCGAGCAGTCTGTGGCGGAGGCGGGCGCGATCGGGCGCGTCGGCGAGCGCCCGCGATCCGCTCCACTTCTCGTACTTCTCGTCGAGACTTCTGATGCGCTCCTCGAGGGACGGCGAGTGCGGCGCCGAGCCCCCGCTCGAGGAGGACACGGAGGGCGGGCGCGGCGGCGAGTCGGGCGCGGAGGCCGGCTGCGGCGCGGGGCGCGGCGTGGGCGGCGCGGCGCGCAGCAGCTGGGCCGCGAACTTGGGCAGCGGGAGGCACATGGGCAGAGGCGGGCGGTCGCGGGGCGGGCGGCGCGGCTCGGCGGGCGGCGCGTCGGGTGCGTCGGGCTCGTCGCGCACCGGCGTGTCGGCGCGAGACCCGGAGCCCTCGTGCCGCCGCCTATGTTTCCGTCGCGACGTGTGCCTCTCGCGCCCCGTCGAACCCGACCGGGAACGTCTCGCCCCTCCGCCTGCGCTTCTACGGCGTTCCTGTAAACGCGACGGTCGTAAATTGGGCGTTCTTTACCATGAAGGACAGAAAAGAGAAGAGGGGCAAACTGATTTAGTTGACATTTTGGAAATACGTAACTAAACGTCATCATCATCACTGTTCGTCACTGTCATCGCAGGTGAAACCGTAGGACGCAGCTTGTTGTTATTGTATATTAGATAGATCTGTTACGAGGTTTTGCACTTTTGGTCGAATTTTGATTTGACCAAAAGTGCAACCCCCCGAATACTTCAGCAAAGCCTCTGATATTTATCCGAGGAACCCGCGGAATCCTGACAGACAGATCCATGATCGTAATACAAGGCCGAAGAGGGCGCTTTATTAAAAGCAATGCCACGCCACATTCAAGTTTTCAATGCTCTTCCTAATAATTGCAGA
This sequence comes from Lomographa bimaculata, assembly GCA_948107665.1. NCBI lineage: Eukaryota > Metazoa > Arthropoda > Insecta > Lepidoptera > Geometridae > Lomographa > Lomographa bimaculata. The sequence goes on from OX403600.1 coordinate 10,451,738, forward strand.
TTCTGGACGTAAAACGATTTAAAAGTTGATTATTTTGGCTCAGGACAAAAAAATACTTTGAATGAATCACTTAATTAATTAAAATAACAAAATATTACATGTAAATAATAATCAATGATGATATATATTTAATATTTTTATAATGATTTATATATGTTCTTTGAAGATTATTTTTCTAATTTAGATTGGTAACAATCATTGACATCAATCACGAATTTAAAGAATCATGCCCACGTTCCATATATGCGATGACCTGTCATTTTTTTTTTAATTACTCATTGACGAGTATAATGACCATTTGTGGATTAAATGAATTAGGTAATAACGTTTCTATAAAACACTGTGAAAATATATTTCGATTTGGTAATCTGGTTTTTGATATAATATGAAAACTATGTTTGAGGTTATATCGCCTGTCACTGACAGTTTAAAATGGGTGGTATCAATTTTGTATCCAGATTATGAGTGTTTTAAATAAGTAGTGGGATTTATCATAATAAATGGCAATGAGAGTCATTAACTCTCATATTAGTGCCTCCTTGAAGAGCATTGTACTTGATTGTTTTCGTATTTGTTTAGAAACAGGGTACTGATTCAAAAATTGAGGGGCAAGAGATTAAATTGATATAGTGAAGTAAATATTGAGAGTTTTTAAGTCTGGCAATAGTCTAATATTGCAATTCTGAATTCCTATAACAGTGAGCGAAGACACAACTTAATTCCCATCTAGGAAAATATTACGCTATTAGCTGACAAACAAATTGGAATTGAAATAAAACAGCTAGTTTATTAAGAAGTCTTTTATTTATTACTCCAGGTCTTCCCTAACCACAACATCATCTAAAAATGCTGCTGGAGGTACAATAAAAACAATACAGAACAGAAATACTAAAACAATATGTGTCAAAACCGCATCTATGCAATTCTCACAACAGAAAACGGAACGTTATTAAAATGTTGTTTGTAATGGTTGCGTTCAGAAACGACTGCTGAATGAAGTTATTACTAGATATTTAAAAATTCATTATATTTTTTCCAGATTACCAATTTTTTTTTTGAGTTCGTGTTATATAAACAGTAAAAAAATACCTTTTTTAAGCAATACATAAGATCGTTATACAAGACACCATCTGTCAAAATTACTCAAAATGTTTGACAGGTCAAATGTTGACATGATTCTTTAAGCAATAATTATTGTTTGATATAACCTCCAATATATTTCATACTATGTCATGATATGAAAATACAGATGGTCATTATAAACTTTAACATCTAACATTGTAACTCTATTTTTTATGAAATAAATTGATTTTTATTTTTGGTTTCAATTTGATTTATGCTTACATTGGTTATATTCATTTATGATAAAATGTGAGGTTCTCCAAATTAGGTATCTCATTAACCTTAAACAGAGGGGTGTTATAACTAGTTTTAAGTATAATGTGTGTATCTGGTGTGTCTGTTTGTGGTAAAGTAACTCTTTTTAAAGGCTTTTTCTGTATTTTTTTTTACAAAATAATTGTCCTAGAAATGCTATTAAAATAATGTGTATTTCGTCAGACATCCTTTTATTACTTTTCCAAATTGTTCTATGCTGTTGGTATAAAAACATCTTGTTATATAAATGCGATGTAATATAACAATAGTTTTAATCTTAACTATACCAAAGGGCGTCTAAGCGTTAAGTTGATAAGATGGTGATTAGGGAATATGTATGAGATAGCTATAGTATTTATTACATCTTACTATCTTATTAAATGCTTTTTATTAAGGAATTTGTTTTTTTTTTTTTATGATTGATAGCCAAGCATTTGACCACTATCTCACCTGATGGGAAGCGATGATGCGGCCGAAGATGTAGCATGCCTGCCTAGAAGATACCTATTCACTCTTGACTTGTAGACTCCCAGATTATACCTTTCAGGAAACAAAGACGCGGGCAATGAGTTCCACTTCCTCGCAGAACGGATGATTCACTGCCTATTGGCTTAGTTGGGTGTCGTTCGCCTTCTAAGCAGGAGTATCGGGTTTGATTCCCGGCGGGAACACAAGTTTTCTCCCCGTGGAATATTTGCGTTACTGGTTTTCCCGTGGTGGCAATGAGTCTTTTGGCTCGTTGGTCAATGGATTCTAGAGCTTAATGCTTGTATGTGGCAGAGCCATCCCAAAGGTGTAAAGGGGGCGGTTCGCGACGCGACAGAGACAAGCGACCGAGACAGGAGACCGAGACCGGAGACCGCGACAAGTGTCTCGGTCTCTTCTGCATGTACTGTAGGTCGAGACCGAGACCGGAGACCACGACAAGTGTCTCAGTCTCTTCGCGACAGATACGTCAGTCAGTATCGGAAAGTCTGTCGATGTAGTCAGTTGTTTGTGTCATGATGGAAAATCAAGTAGTAGAAGTTCTATTGGAGGAAGAAGACGATGATTTGCTCTTATATTATTATTACAAATACAAAACTAAAAGAAGATTACTTATTAAGGAATTATATTTAACTAGAGGCCTAGAAGGATCATTTTCGCCATTAGTGAACAAACACCTAATGTTTGATGACAATATATTCAGGAAGTTCAATGACGACAATATATTCATGATGACAATATATTCATTTTTAAAAACTAAACACATGTGCTTTTTGAGCGCGACACGAGACACTACTAGTCCGGAACGGCGACCGTCTCGTCGTCTCCTGTCTCGCGTCTCTGTCTCCTGTCTCTGTCTCGCTCCCGAACTGTCGCTTATACATTGTCTAACGTCAAGTGACGGTCGCGGTCTTCGGTCGCGTTCTCCTGTCTCGGTCGCTTGTCTCTGTCGCGGCGCGAACCGCCACCTTAACCTTTATTTTGAATGTAAATAAGCCAGCGTTTGATCACAATCTTAGCTGATGGAAAGTGACGATGCGGTAGAAATAGTTGTACACTTGCTTAGTAAATACCTATCCACTCTTTTTTTAATAGTCCCATATTATCCCCCTTGGGAAATACAGTAGACGGCAGAATGAACGACCTGATTGGAATATCTTGTAGAATTGAATATGCTATATTTGATTTTGTTTTCACTGATTTATCACCGAAATATATGTGATTAATGATACTAGCATACGAACAAGACTGAAGTAAGTCACGCCCACTGCGATGACGTAAGTGCGACATTATTATGTTTATACGACATAGTATAAAATTATACAATAGGCTAAATTGCTTTGAACACCTCCACTCTTTGTCTTTAATGTTTGTTACATATGGTCAATATTGTATCGTCTCGTTTGCGGCGACGGCTCACCTTCGAGTGTTTACGGTCTTCCGGGCTGGAGTCTCGCCTATGCCTCCTCGCACGGTGCGGCGACACCACCACCGACTGGAGTCTGTCCTCGAACGGGGTGTCATCTGGCGGTGGACTGGCACCCGTTTCGTCGTATACCCTGCAAGGTTGAAAATAGGTCAGTACGAACGGAATTGAGCGAATCGAATCCGCGGGTTATGAGATATGATTATAGTAAACGCTCGGCGGGTAACACGCGACGCGACGCGCGACGGTTACCTGTAGCGGCGATCGGCGGCGTAGTCGACAGGGTCGTAGTGTTCGAGCGCGGAGTAGCGCGGCGTGCGCGACGAGGATCGCCCGTAGCTGGAGGCGCGCGACCGCGACCCGCACCCCTCGAACCTGGAAGCCGTCACCGCGTCACATCACTATGCAATGACAAACATAGAACGCGGTCCACGCGGGATGCGGGCCGGGTTTTTTTGCGCTTTGCGGTCGGTGGAAACGCGCGATAAGTGCCGGACTTATTCGACGACGCTCTTTATTTCTACGCGCGTGTCGTCACCGTGTAAACGTATCTAGCGGGGAACGTACCTGACGGAGTCGTGTCGCGCGGAGGGAACGTATCGCGCGGGCAGGTCGCCGCTGAGCCGCTCCGAGCCCGCCAGTGCCGCCGAGCCGCCGTGCTTCTCGAGCTGTTCGTAGAAGGCGTCCTGTCGACGAGAGCGTGCGGGTGAGTAGGTGCGGGCGGCGCGGGGGGCGCGGGTGTCGCGGGCGGCGCGCGCGCGTACCTGGCACTCCCGCGACGCGTAGTCGACGCAGAGGCGCGGGTGCGCCGGCTCGGCGGCCGAGGCGGCGGCGGCCACGCGGCGCAGCTCGCGCACGGCGGCGCCGGCCGCGGCCGCCTGCTCGAAGTGCACGAGCGCCGCGCCCGCCGCGCGGTCCACGCACACCGAGGTCGCCGCACCGCACCGCGACACCGCGCCCAGTACCTGCACAGACGCGTGCACGGAACTTTGTAGCCTCTCCCGCTCGACCCGCCCGGCGGCTTCGGCCGCGCTATTCCGCGGGGACGTTACCTGCTTCTCGGTGTGCTCGGTGAGGCCGTCGACCCACACGCACGCGGTGGCGACGGGCTTGCCGAACCCGAGCTTGACCCGCGACCCGCCCACGTACTCGCCGTCCATGGCCCGTATCGCTTCCACGACGCTCGATATCGACGCGTATTGACAGAAAGCGTAACCCGCCCCGCCGCCGCTGCCTTTCTTGATGTCGATCTCTATTATCCGACCGAAATGCTTGAATTTGTCCCTCAGTTGTTGTTGCGTGACGTCCTTTTCTAAATTGCCGATAAACAGCGTCCTCGTCGCCTGCGAAAACAGATATCGTTCTAAATTTTGAAAGCGTAAGCTCGACGTTTTGGCTTTCTGCGTGTCGTCATCGCATACCTTCGGATGGTATTCGTCGATGTCGGTCTCGTAGGGTTTCGTCGAATCCGCATCGTCGTCGCAGTTCTGATGAGGGGCGACAGAGATCTTGCATCCGAAAAAAAGCTTGTCTTGAGATACTTCCAAGGCCTTCTCCACATCGGACGGTTTCTTGAATCGAACCACCGCGTATCGATCGGCGTTCTGACCGACGACCTTCACCCAGACCACTTTGCCGTGCTTCTTGTACTCGTGATAAAGGCCGTCCTTGAGAGAGCTGTCAGTGGACCTCGTCGGTAAGTTCCTCACGCAGATCGACAACGGTCTTCCGCTCGCCGTCGACGCCCACTGTCGAAGAGGTGAGAAGCGTGAGCAAATGGCGCGGATCGCTATATGAACGTGCGGACAAAGCGGTGGAGGCGCGGACGTTACCTGGTGCGAGGTGGAAGGCGGCGTCCGATGGTTGTTGTGGTGGGAGAGCGGCTGCGTGGCGGGCGTGGAGGCGCGCGACGTGTCGCTGGGCTCCGGCGAGCTGGAGTCGGAGCGCGACGTGGCCGAGCCGGAGAGGCGCCGGCGCCGGCCGCTCTCCGTGCCGCCGCCGGGCGTGCTGGGCGTGCTCTCGCCGCCGCCGCCCGCGCCCGCCCGCTCGCCGCTCGCGTACCATCGGTGATGAGGAGTCGTCCTGAAATCACCACCTCTACTTTTATATTTCACCCTAGGTTACTCGACGATCATTGCCAATGATTTAAACACACGCATGGCACCAAGCATGGGATTCGTGGTTTTATTCATCATTGTAAATTAATACACAAAAGCTAAAACATGCTATAAGTAATCAAACGACTATGTGTTTAACGTTATGTATATATTATAGGGCTTCCGACAGTTTCAGTGATTTTTATTTATTTATTTAGTTTACAAATTGAATAGGTACTACACTTAGGCTCAGATAGGTAAACATTATATAATTTGTAAGCAGTGTCCATTCTGGTACAGCGAAAAGAAGATTCAGAAGTTTATTAAAAAGCTAAAGCGCCAGTGCTTTAATTGCCGGACAGGCTAGTTGGCAGTCCGGATTTTGGAATTGTTTCTGGCGCAGAATATATTTTTTTTAAAACACGACGACATTTGTGACAAACGGCGGTACTGATTTTCCACCAAGAATAACTTAGAACCATCTGGACAACCTTTAATGAAAAATTTCCACTTTCAGATCGGGTCATATAATTCCTATTTAGCCCCGAGTTCAGTTTTATTCGACAAACAACATCTATTTTTACATTTGTATAATTTATATTTGTATTGTTTATATTTTATGTAGTATGTATGTATAGTTCATATACAAAAGTAATAAACGCAAGCAAAGCTTAAAAATCCAACTTCACCGCATTATCTTCAGATCACCTTGATCAGAATAAATGAATTAAATACGCATTATTGCTAACTCGATAACTGCAGGTCAAATCTTGATCAAATTTAAATGAGACCACATGAGAAGCACCAGCTTTCAAATAAAAAAAAAATATCTAAATAGGTTCACCTAGAAAAAAATCCGAGGTAACATACATAAAAAATAGAGTCGAACTGATAACCTCCTTCTTTTTTTAGAAGTCGGTTAATATTTTGGCGTGATTGATTGCACACCTTATTTCTATGCACTGGATTGGATTTTTGTGGAAACAAGATTTCTCCCTAAAGAAACGCAAGAAGTCCGCACGCCTCAGGCCTCAGGATCCAGATCGCAATTACTTGCTAACAGGTACACAACAGAATTGTTAGGTAATCACACATACATGTATTATAAATGCAAAAGCAATTCTGTCTCTATCTGTTAACTTTTACCGGCTGAACAAATGAACCGATAAAGATGATAGTTTAATTCATGGAAAAGAACACCGGGTAGCTTTAAATCCTGGTTCCTTATTAAAATCATAAGTAATACAGGCGAAACCGGCTCGTAGCTTGTAAACAATTTATGTATATGTTTTTCACAAAATTTTAGTCACATCATGCTTCACACAACATTTATATAGGTTTTGATAGGACGGGGATGGAGAAAATCATGCAACACAGACATGCATTGGTAAGTAGGATTGCGGAGTATTTAAAAGTTTGTACCCAATCAGGCTACCCCACATTTATATTGTTCCATGAGTTAGGCTCTGCACTTTATACTTATTTGACATAAGAAAAAGAATGTGACCAATCAAACAGTCATCAGTCTTAAAATTATTTAACACTAGTTGACCCGGCGAACTTCATACCGCCAATTGTCTGTGGTCAAATATTCAGAAACATCTCCTGTTTGACAGATACGAACAGTTTGTATGGGAAAATAAAATACTACTTTTTACTAATTGTATTGCAATTTCTTTGTATTTTCTCACCATTTAAACCTTCCCTGAACTTCCACAAATATTTCAAGATCAAAATTAGCCCTTCTCGAGTTTTAGCGAGACTAACGAACAGCAATTCATTTTTATATAAAAGAAAGATTAATATTAAATTTAATAATTTTAAACTACCAATTGTTAAAATAGAGACTCTATTTTTAAGAAAAAGTTATGTACGCAATAAAATGGCACCTGTTAGAGGGTTTTTTAGTAAATAAACTATTTCATATTGGCAGTCGGCAATTAAACTGGAATTATGAACTAATAGTTCATATAACGTATATTATCTCACCATATATATGCTTGTCTTATCTTTGGAGTTCAAGACAGTACATTTATAGTATATAAAAAAACTTAAGTTATTATTAGGACTGTTTACGCGATGTGATATCGCATTGAATCGACTGCTGACATCGGTCAGCAACGTCTTTGCGTATTTGTATTTACTAAAACGCGTCCCTATGAACTAGAGTATATACGCTCTATAATCGCCTGTTATGATAATCGTACTCGGAGCAAAGCGCCGCCTACTGTTAAAAGACAAGTTTTAATTTCGCCTTTTGGATTCGCCGATCCTATAAATAAATTTTATCTTTTGTAATAAGAAGAAACTAAATTGTGAAACACTTCTGACAGTATGCTTTAAATTAGCACCGTTACGATTTAAGATTATAAGATTCTGTTTTCGTAAGTAAAAATTACGTAATTTGGAAATATAGGGCGCTCCTCGAGTATTATTTACATCGAATTTGAACATCTACGCGGATGACAAGGCTTGGTCGCAAGTCTCTTTATCTGTAAGGTAGGTGTATATGTAAAATCTTTAGTGAAGCGCAAAAAGTAAAGGCATTCATTGTGCTGATAAATTAGCCGAAAAATAATATCAAAAAGTTGAATTGTTTGGAAATAGCACACACGGATGAGGACATGCCACTCCCCAGGCGCTACTGACTAATATGCGCGGCCTTGGGTATATATCTTATTTATCTCTGATGCGCGGAAAACACGCGGGCCTGGAACTCCCGCCCTACCTACAGAAAAGTCAAAGTAAGTGAGGATGACAATTCACTGGACGTCTCTTTGATAAAATAGAAATAGACAAAAAGGTATTTTGGTGACGCAAGAGTTTACATGAGAGGCGAATTATTATTATTATCCGTTTGAATAATGCGCACCCTCAAATTCATAAAAAATTAAGCGTATTTTCATAAAGAATGCACGTTGTTGCCGTTTTAGCAGTTCAACATTGTTACGTCAAATACCATTGTCCCGCATATTTACGAACGTCATACATATTAGTATGCGTAACGCACCTCACGTATATACATGACGAGCGATACTGCCACTTTATTATATATAAGTATATAATAGTATAGTCGTTTTGACCACTTTGACGCTATGACGCCTGGGGCTAGGTCGCGCGCGTCGAGTCTCTAGACTGCCTGTCCTCTACAGGCAGTCTATCTTAATATCTTCCTTTCGATTCGACCACATTAGCCAAATATGAAATAAACAGTCTTCGTACCCAGTGGGTAGTAAAGTGTTCTGGTCCATGGCTAAGCCGGTTGAATCGATCTTTTGCCGTCCTCACTAACTCCACTGCTGAAACCTGACGTCGCACTGGCTGACACTGCCGAAAAGAAACATTTTTGTAACCATAAGACTTCAAAAGTCAAGTCTTCGCGGAATATTTACTTCTTGATTCATACAGCAGAAGAACCTCTGTGTCTACCACCGTCGTGCGATATATTTATATTATTATACGTACCTACATCACTAATGAAAGGTTAACGCTTGCCTACTTGTTTTCAACTAAATATGAGCACCTATAAATGAATATATGAATTATTATAGCGGTTTCCGCCACGATCCACATATTACTATGTAAGTAATACCCACGTCTTCTCGATTTTATTATTTGCGCCTCTTTTGGCTTACTAGCCTTAAGTTCTTTTATAACGAGCTAACAGTTATAGGTATATTGTCTTATGTCACGAAGTAGTGTTGAATCATATAATAATCAAGTTTCATTCGGATATTTAATGCGTACGCATTTAACCAGTGCCTTTCTTTTAATATTGGACGTATGTTTACCTTTCGAGGTTAGAAGGTGGCGTAGAATAGGGTGCAGTGGAGTTATTTCGCTGATACCTGCCGTACGCAGCGGGCGTATTGCCACGACGACAATACTCCGTCGCGCTGTCGTTGGTGCCTCGCCATGTGGCCGGCGCGGCCGCTGATGCTGCGATCGGACACGTGGTGGCGCTTGAGCTGTCCTCTCCGCCACTGAAACCAACAAAAATCTTATGTTATTACCATAATCTCTTTAACAATAATGTTCAATTATACTCTTGGTACTTTGTAAACAACTAGACTATTAAGAACCACCTAGTAATGTTCTTGGGTTTTCTTAAAAGGATATATTGCTCAGCACTGAAACTCGTCATCAAATTTACCCCTCTTCCAACCGTGACGCTCTGACCTGATATGACCGCATATTACCAGTAGCTTACAGGTCTGCACTTTCGCACAGATTCTGTGTGCCTCGCAAACGAATGCTTGGTGATAAAATTGACATAATAATAACTGCTAAGGCGGCGAAGCAGATTCATCACAATTTCCGTGTTGAATCTGCTCATGACGTAATTGCTTTTAGTTTTAAGTTTTCCCAACCTATCAAAACCAAAATCGTTTATTCATATGGGCCCCAAAGAGGCACTTGTGAAAGTTAATGACTCTACCGCCAGATTCATAAAATAACAGCCATCTCGAGAAGAACCTGGCAAAAAAACACGAAGGCGCTTTTTTTCATTTATTGAAAAAAAATCTTAAACAATAATACATTAATTATATTAACCTAGGTACATCTATATTATGTTGTCGCTAGAAAGCGCTTTAGCAGTTTGCCCCTATACATCCTTGTTATTAATGTAGTCAATCGTTTTATAACAAGCTTTCCTAATTAATGCCCGTTTTATTAATGATTTACACTTTCCCAGTGGTCATTCTGTTACAATTTTAAGAATTTTATTGTAAAATCTAAACCTATTTGCCATAAGAGATTTATTCGTTTTGCTTAATCTAAATGGGCGCAATGTAATTTTATGCATATATATCTAGTATTAAGATTTCTCGCACACTAAGTTAGGTTTATCAAACTAGATCATTTATTTTATAATTAATTTTTTTTTCGATACGTAGAGGATGTAAGCAGAGTATTCATGTATTTATATTTAATTAATATAGGTAATTAAATAGAACAATAAAAGAGATACGTAGTATCGAATCCCCCCAGGCGCTGTTCGTTGTGGAACTTATGCATTTCAAACGAAACGTTATATGGCCGTTCTTAGGTAGTTCTTTTGCTATTTATTCTGTGGTGTAGTATATTACAGTCCGCGAACTTCATATGAATCAGACATAGACTAAATAAGACTATGGAATCAGGTTGTTATGGCATATCACCAAAAAGCAACACAATATACCGATCTATCACCGACGAAGCGTAGAGTAAATACGATATTAAAAACTTCCTACGCAAGGCGATTAAGATACTATAATTATATGTCTCCGTGCCTCTTATCTCACATTACTTAACGTACAAAATAATAATACACAATCTCATTCGTACTCTGTATTTCCCTATTACACACATACACACACCCCCATGCACACAATCATATTTTTAATTCGATTTTTAAAATACATGGGATGTATATATATGTATATATATATATATATATATATATAGCCGTACTGACGTTATTTTCAAGTTATATGATGGCCTCTTACGATACAAGATTCCCCTAGTGCAATGACCAATAGTAACTTTGTAATTAATGCGAGTTTGTTTTAAGTAAGTACCCAAATAAATGATTTTGTATGTTGGTTCCTTTGTGGCGTTCTGGAGACCAAATGCCCTACGCATTTGGTCTCCAGAACGCCACAAAGGATGATCAATTATGATGATTATAACATAGTAGAAACAAAAAAGTATGACAACTCGAGGCCCGTAGGAGATTTAAATGCCTACTCTAGCCGAATACGCAGGGTTGTCACTATCTCCTACTTTTATAGATAACCTATATGTAAAGTGAATATTACAACAAACCAACAAGTAGATACAATGAAATAGTATATTAGGTTGGGGAAAAAGTGTTTTCGCATTATAGTATGTATATGAACTTGTAATAAAATCTCTTTGGCTATACTATTTGTATCTGGCTGGCTTTGGTATCATTAAAAGCTCAATTTAAAGAAATTAATCCTAAATTAAAATTAGGAAAATGTGTGATTTTTATTTGTTTTTCGTACTGTCAAGATGAGTGAAAATGAAGAAATTCGATACATTTTAAAATTTTACTACAAAAAAGGTAAAAAAGCAAAGCAAGCCGCGAAAAAAATTTGCGATGTTTATTGACCTAGTGCATTGTCTGTGAGAGTAGCACAAATTTGGTTAAAGCGTTTTCAATCCCGAAATTTTGATGTCAAAGATGCACGTCGCTCTGGTCGCCCTATTACGGATAAAATGGATGCCTTTTTGTAAAAGTGGAGCAAGATCGGCATATCAGTAGTTACGACGTAGCTGAAGAACTGGGAATTGACCACAAAACAGTTTTGGCGCATTTGAAAATAACTGGGTACACAAAAAGCTCGATATTTGGGTACCTCACGAGCTAACTGAAAGAAACCTAATGAACCGTGTACTCATTTGTGATTCTTTATTACGACGTTATGAAACCGAACCATTTTTGAAGAAGCTGATAACTGGTGATGAAAAGTCGATCTCGTACGACAAGAACGTGCGAAAAAGGTCGTGATCAAAGGCCGGTCAGGCTTCACAGACTATGGCGAAACCCGGGTTAACTCGCAACAAGGTGATGCTGTGTGTGTGGTGGGATTGGAAGGGCATTATTCATTATGAGCTGTTACCACCAGGCAGGACACTCAGCAAAAAATATGAGACTTTGGCTGGGAGGTGTTAATGCATCCGCAGTATAGTCCTGACCTTGCACCTTCAGATTTCCACCTGTTTCGGTCTCTTCAGAATTCTTTAGGCAGTGTCAGGTTAACATCACGAGAAGGCTGCCAAAACCACTTGTCGCGGTATTTTGATCAGAAGCCCCAAAATTTCTATTGCAATGGGATCATGTCCCTGCCTACAAGATGGCAAAAAGTTATCGAACAAAATGGTACCTACATACTTTAGTTAAATGTAAATAAACTAAAACTATATTAAAAAATGTTATGAATTTTCTTAAAAAATGCGAATAAACTTTTCCCACAACCTATTAAAATGTGGTGGTAAAATAGATACGATTTTATTTTCATGAAAGCTGTAATTTGGCATGAATATACATATTAGCCACGCCGCTCCGACAGATTCAAAACAAAATCTTGAAAAAAAGTTTTTTTTGCATGTGTGAAAAGAAATCACGGAAGTAGTATATATATATATAATCAACCTTTAACGGTAAATGCTGATCCAATGAGAAGTTAGAACAATTGTTGATCCGCCTATTTTACTTGTTTACTCAGCTCCGCGTCGCGCAAACTGATATACTTTGATCCGTCCTTAATGCGCGTGTGACGTCGGTGGATCTGCACTAACAGGTTTTCAACATGCTCGTCAGCGATTCGACCAACATTTGTTGATCCATCAACGGTCGAAAAAATCATACTGAATATGATTTCTTAGATCCAGTGTATATTTAACTTATATGCGACATTTACTTAGACTAAGTGGATCCGGAGCCAAATTTGACTAATAGGTACTCGAACAAAAAGCGGCAACGTCGCATTCTGCGTGTGATAGAGAACCTAGAAGACTACTTCGTTAGAGTAATAAGGTAAGAAAGATGCGTTAGTTACGAGCGAATTTGTGTTATTTTGTTCATTTGTCATGGACAAATCAGAAGATGATGGTGAGTATTTTATTAACCATATCCATATTTGATTATTTAACTATACAGAAACTTGATATTATGTGGGTGTTATTGTATGGTATTGTATTAATGAGTTAATCCGGCCGGATGTGATCGGCCCCCCGATTACCTATCTTTGTTGCAAACGGTTTCAATACTAAATTGACAAAACTCCTAAGAAATAAGGTTCATTTTTGCTTAATTTTAATTGAAACCGCGTGCAACAAAGATACGTAATAGGGAGTCTGCTCACATGAAGGGGGCGTATTAGAGACTGCTTCAGTGGAAACGCGCTACCTCATTCATAATCGATACATATGGTAATAAATAGATATTCACTTTATAATACCTAATAAGGACTTACTTAAATACCTAGTACCTAGCTAACAGTTTTTAACCTCGGACGAAAAAAGAGTTGTGATTGTGTTTAGGTATGTGTACGTAGTACCTACTTACTATGCGTTTCAAATAACAATAGGACCAGCAAAAACGCCATCATTTCACTAGTGCTGCCTGCCAGAAGCTGAATCAGAATAATAAAAATAGATAACCAACAATTTGATTGGCCTTTTGGCTCTGTGGTCAGTCTCACTGGGTACTTCCCAACGGATCATAGTATCGGATTTTCACATTAACCGATCATAAAAGTTGTTCCCATCTGATCATAAGATCAGTTGCAACTAAAATAAATTATATTTTATTCTTCCCAACTGATCATAAGATCCGTTGGGACTCCAGTAAATTATATATTGTTGTTCTCAACCGATCATAGGATCTGTTGGAACTTAAATAAATATCTGTTATACCTTCTAATCGGATCATAAGAATTATGTTTTTGTTTTTTCTATGGTAGCTCTGAATGCGGATCCTGAGGTCGTGGGTTCGATTTCTAACCATGGCAAACATTTGTGTGACGAACACGAATATTTGCTTTGTATCTTGGTCTTAAACAACTACCTAATTATCTATGTATTTCTCAGGCCTCCATTCCTAGTACAATAGGCTTTGCCTAGTTTGAGATCAGGGACTACATAAGTGTGAAATGTCCAGGATATTTATTTATTTTATTTTATTTTAGTAAGTACCTAAAAAGACCAAACATACCTACATACCTATTTACAAAATTTCAGAAGTTTTGATTCCAGCTCAATCAAAATAATACAACACTTGCACGAAGTTTCGTAGCTGTAATCGATACGTGATAATGTGATTTAGACCGGGAGACCGGATTAGGATTAAGACCGCATCGAATAAAACGCTTTAAACGCTTTCACAATCACAGCCCCACACTAAGTTCGATGACTTGTGTCGTGGGTGCCGGCAACATTCACATCACACACACAAATACAACCAGAACCAGAAACACAAATTTTCCTTGGGGAGAAAACTTGTGTTCCCGCCGGGAATCGAACCCGATAGTTGGGTGGCGTTTGCCTTCTAAGCCCCTGCTTAGAAGGCAAACGCCACCCAACTAAGCCAACGAGCAGTTCACAACAATTGCAATAGAATCTCACAGAACAATTGCAAAAGGATTGAAACATGTCAATAGGAATTAGAGTACGTATTGGGATGCAACTACTACATAATGCAACTTGACATATCAGCTGTCATGGCGTGTGTATGCATAAACTTTTATATTATCAGCTAAAAATGCATAAAAATGTTGAGTTAGAAAAGTCACAAAACAAAAGTTCTGTTCAGTTTGTCCCTAGTACCCACCATTAAGTAGCCAAGTGGATATTCGGTAAAATGAAGTAGTAACATATTTATGGTCAGTATCGATACTGACTTACTAGCCACACTATCCCCCACTGTAATCACCTGCCGTTAACGTAAGCCCCGCTTGTCCTCACGCGTTCCCCCTACTGCACTGCACTCCAGTGCATCCACCACTACCTCCGCTGCCTCCACCTCCACCATTACCAACCATCCTCCAACCTCCACCATCTCCACCACTGTATCCGTTGGTGAAGACAGTGATGGAGGTGGTGGTGGTATCGCACCAAGCTCCTCGACTACATTTATGTGTAGTTATTTCTAGTTCATATTTATTTTCATATGGGCTGGCATTCAATTTGACCACCATAAATTCGGTACAAGTCGTAATGTTATGTTAATGGCGTTGTCGAATTGTTAAGTTATCCGTTCAATCTGTAGCTTGTGACGGACAAAGATACGAAACGGCAACGTCGCGGCTGCTTTCAGCCAATCTTATCGTTTGCTGTGCTGTGATTGGCTTATTTAAATCGGATCAACGTTTTCCGTAACTATCGCAAGGTGGATTTGTATATCGGATCAACTTCGGCGAACGCTAGTAAGCAGTCCCGTGAGTGTAGATGTTGATCCGGTCGGAGCCACATTAGTAACCAAAGATGCATATTGGATCAACAAAAGGCGCCGGATCAACATTAATTTTTGGATCAACAAAGTGCTCGCGTGAAGTCGCGTCAGATCAACATTTACCGTAAAGGGATATCTATATATATATATATATATATATATATATATATATATATATATAACGAAGTTAAAAGGAAAACTATCATAGCTAAGTAGGCTTCAATAAATAATTGCAGCAAGTACTTGTCTATGACCCGGTAAAATGATCAAAGTTTTACTTATATTACAAAAAAAACGTGCGGGGCAGTCTTTGGAGACTGCCGGTCGAAATTTAGTGTGACACCCTGCCGATAGAAGTGAAAACGATATATAATGTATATAAACACAGTATACATTAATATCCATTATAAGTTGATCCCCGATCGTGAGCAATATGTATCGCGCGTAGAGGCTCAACAAATATTGGCCGTCGGTGACGATAACGCGAGTTCCATGATTTTTGTTCACCCAAAAAGTGCTCAACGCGCCTAAAGAAGTCGCGGAAAGGCCCGTGGCGAATGGCGCGAACACGGCCAAACGGGCCAAACGTCGACGACAAGCGCGGGGGCGGCCCTGGCTCGTGTTAGCTTCGCCGGTCTGTAAGTTATCATAGTGTGCGAGCTGAGGCACGTGCGTACGGCCGTGCACACATACAAGCCGCGTTTGGTAGCATTAACTTATTTTTTTACAGCCGATTTGTCTTCATCTTGCGAGTATCACTAAAGACATATCAATAATCTAAACTCAATACGGCGAGAATGAAACGCCATCTCGTACAAAATATAAAGATTAAAGTCGACAAATTAAGTTTAGTGGGCATCATTGGATAAGTATTTGAAAATCATATCAAATTAGGTTTCTTATATCATATTTAATTTCGGATGACCATTTTGAATCTATAAAGATTTAAAGTTGATTAGCAACCACTCTCACCAATATTTCTAATACTTAATAAATATCTAATAAATATCTTAATAATAAATCTTCTTAATAATAAATATTTTATTTAATGCTATTGTTGTGTTCTACTGCCATTAAGCAATAATCTGTGTAAACAACACTTAAGCCAATGGTGTACCTTATTGAATGCCTTTTTATGTATCAATAAACGATATTATTATTATAATAACATAATAATAGGTCTTATTAAAGAAAAAGTATTTAAAAAAAAATCACTTTTTACGAAGTCGTAGATATGCATCATCTTAATTATTACGGAAAATATAGCATTCACAAAGGACAAGAATCAGGGTCTGAGAGCTTCCTGGTATTTTATAAATTACCCTGTATATCACAATAAAAGATGTTCCAGCAGCTATCCTTGAGAACCAGACATTTTGGGCTAAGCGTTTTTACCATTGTTAACCACATTATCACTTACCATCTGGTGACAAAGTGTTTAAACGCTAGCCAATCAATTCACACACATTTTCTCCAAGGGAATTTCATATACATGAATCTGATTGTAGTTGTGTGTGATTTTAATGATACCGGTACCCGCACTACAAGACTTCGAACCTATTGCGGGAATGTGACAGCGATTTTTTGCTTTTTATAATCTTATAACAAATTTAAATCGTAACGAACGCGCCCCAAAAAACGACTTTTGCCGTATGTATCTAGATATTATTATGTAAGTATGGATATAATAGTATAAACTCTATCACAATATTAGCATCACAGCAATAGCTGGAACAGATTACTGTGAAAAATCTTTTTTTTTTTCGTGTATTCGTTGATCAATTTGATTTTTTTGTCTCGGGGTTGCTTGATGCCCCAGAGGTTTACTAACGTAACGCAGAATAGGATAACCCGTTGGAAAGTAAAACGAAAGTTAGGAGAGGAATGAAATACCTCCCACAAATGTAAGTCCACGCGACCATTTTTAAGCTATTGCATAGCTTCTATCGCGGGCCTTGAGCGTGGAGACCGAATCCAGACATTCCGTAACGAAAATAACCTAACACCCCCCCACTCCGACCGGTACAGCGGTGATACTTTTTAGTTTTGCCATCTATCGATGAATAGCAGAACATTTAATGACTTTTTTGAAATATCACGCTTGTCTCTTTAGTTCAGCAACTCGCCTCTAGGTGGCAGGAAAAAAAATACTGCAAAAATAAAATAAATAATTATAATTGCATAAGTTGATAAAAAATGCAGTGCAATAGCTTTACCGCGGCAGTCCCCGAGTGCCACACGTCTTTTTTTTTAACTACAGTTTATTATACTAGTATAGTTGATACTATAGCATATAATGGTGCATATAGTATATATTATGTTACTCAAGATCTCGCGGGCGCGCTTTCATTTACGTGAAGTTTTTTTTTTTCTAACATTATTTAACATGATAAATAATCGCATCGTACTGATGTTTCATTAACGTGTTTTGTATGTGTAAATAAATCTAGATAAAAAAATCAAATGATAAAATCAAGTCTATGTTGCAAATTATTAATGAGACAAATAAAACTAAAAATGAACAAATAAAACATCAAACTAAAAATCAATAACATGATACCATGGCAAATAGTTTAAAACATTTTTCGTTTGGGTTGATGCCTACAAAAATCGCCGTCAAGTGAAAAGCCATGCGGTCGCCCTGCGATTCACAAAACAGAAGTAGTACTACTAAGTAGTACTATGTATCAACACTCATTTAAATTTGGAACACAAGAGCATACAACAAATTAAATAAAAAAATACAGTAGCCACGGAATATTGATTAACTCTTTATAACTATTGCACGCTGAAGAACTTACTTTGCCATTCAATATTCTTAAAAATTCCAATCTTTAGACATAGATCTTTTACCAGATTAAGGGGCGATTATTCAAACCTCAGATAATAAGGCAGACAGCATTTATTCCTCTAATAGTAAACATAAAACACATTTTCAATAAACAGATATTTTGCTTGACCGATAAGTTGACTACCAAACAAATCTAAATACTAATATTATAAAGAGTTAAAGTTTGTGTGTTTGTTTGTTTGTAATAGGTGATCTCTAAATACTGACTCTGTTCTGAAAATTCTTTAACATAGCTACACTATCGCTTAGTGTTAAAGGCAATTTTTTATTGTGACAAAGGTAAGTTTTCAGTTCGAAATAATAATATTCGTAAGACAAGTTGGAGAAAAATTTGCTAACTGTCCGCTTTATCGGCGTACGCTGATTAAACAGTTAGACATACATAGGTGATTTTGACATAATGTTTGGCAAAAATGATGGCTTTTGTGAGGTTTACAAAAAAAGTCCGCGACAGTATTTTTATGAGCTATATATTCATGTTAGATATATTTAACATGAATATATAGCTCATAAAAATACTTGTCTCCGTTAAAAATCTGATATAATTAAACGCAAGCAAAGCTTAAAAAAACAGACTTCACCGCTTTATCTTCGGAACCTTGATCAGATTGAATGTATTAAACAGGCATTATTGGCTATAACTCAAAAACTAGAGATCAGATGTTGATCAAATTTCAATGGGACCACATGAAAAGCACCAGCTTTCAAATAAAAAAATAATCATCAAAATCGGCTCACAACAAAAGATGTTATGAGGTAATTTTTGAAGTCGGTTAAACGAAAACATCGTCAAAGTAGTCCACAAAATAGGCATTATTGATGATTTTTCAATAACTACTGATCAGATCTTGATCAAAATTTAATGGAACCAATTAGAAAGCAACATCTTTCAAATTAACATTTTTTTTTCGAAATCGGCTCCCGTGGTGAGTAGTTATGAGGTAAGACACATAAAAAAAAAATACAGTCGACTTGAGTACCTCTTCCATTTTTGGGAAGTCGGTAAAAAATAGCGGCATCTGTTTTTATTGGCTTTTTGAGCCGTTAAATATTAATCCTTATCAAAATAAACGATTTCATCGTCTTACGTAGTTCATGTAGATACAATTTGCCCTTTACTACATATAATTTGGACATATAGTCTAGGAAACGAATGAAAAAAAAATGCGCCGCCGAGTTTTTTGCCAGATTCTCCTCGAGTTGACTGTAATTTTGCGAATCTGGCAGTAGTCATTAACAGTTACTGCGTAATACTGCTACGTATTGAACGGGCTTACATAAGAAGGAGGACATACATCCGACTGTTTTTTTGTTGTTTTGCCGGTTATAACTTATCTTTGAACTTTGAACTGCCCGATGGCGTAGTTAGGTGCGCGTTTGCCTGTTCGATTCTGGGTGGGAAAACATGTTTTCCCTAACGGGAAATTTGTATTTCTGGTTCTGGGTTTGGTGTGAATGTTTACGGACCCACGACACAAGTCATTTAACTTAGTGTGAGAAAGCGTTTATATGTATGATTTTTATTATTTTCTACCCGGGCAACGCCGGCCGCGTCATTTTTGAACTGTAGCTGGCGCAAGTGAGTGTTCTCCTTCAAAGCAAATGGCAAAAAGCTATAAATTTTAATCATCGCTCTCTCTCTATCACTCTAACATCTACAGCTTCGTGTAAATGCATCTCTTAAGTGTGAGTATAGTTAAAAAAACTATTTTTAACTTTATCTTTTATCTATTTTTATCTGTATCAATAACGGAGCATTGAAAATTTAAATGTTTATTCGGTACTAAATTGGATAGATAAGTTAACAATAAAACAGTTGAATGGATGAGCGATCACAATCTCGAAATCAATTATCGTGAAACAAAACTTCTTACGTGCCACCATTATATTTTTTTACACTACAACAGTCCAAATAGGTACTGTGGATAACAGAGTGAAGCTATCCACAGGTCATATCATAGACCAACACATAAATTAGGAAATGCAAGTTCATACACTCCGCGGGATTAAAAAGTCTGAACTGACCTGAAAGAAACCGCGCTCGTCATCCTTATCATGATCACGCTGCAATGGTGCATGGTTAAGTAATGGGGCATTACTTTGGGAGGAGGTCACTAGAGCGTTTAATAAGTCAGGAAAACTAATCCGCATACTTGCAAACATAAAAGAGAAGCTGCTGGAAACCTTTTTTCAGAAATATAAAATCAATTCAAGAAATCTGTAAGTGTGCGGATATATAATATCCAAAATTCCATAAAACCCGTTTTAATCTTTCTAGACATACGACCATATACGACTGTACGACATAACAACCATTTTATGCTGCCTACATCTCGCATTAAAATCCATTCCTCAGGGCCTCGTGTTGTCTATAAAAATATAATAAATTACCGGAATATTAATAAAAAAACAAAACAATGAGATAATATTTTTGAACAAAGAGCTATCGATCATTAAATCGTACTACTCAAATGGCGAATATCTAAACGATAAATTACATACTATAACTATATCTACGGGTCAATTCCCTATATTTCCTAAAACTAAATAAAAAAGCCATTATTTTGAAACAGTAACTATAAACTCTGTGATGTTTGTGATACTTTTATTACAAGCTTTTATTTAACTTGCAATGTATGTATGTTTGTCCGGGTGGAATCTTGCAACTGAATTTTAAATCAACTATCTTTACCCGATTAAGCTGAAATTTGGTATACTCGCTTATTTTGGATGATAATGCATGGTTGACGTGACGTTATTCTGAATCCAACATGGCGGAGTACCCAACGGAGGACCCAAAATAGCGGACAATTTATTTTTAATGTACTCCTACAATATGGGTATCAAATGAAAGGGCTTGCTGAGAATAACCCCAAAAATAAAGTGACGTCGCTCTAAATCCAATATGACGGGCTTCTAAAACATTCTTTTAAAAAAAGTTTTTAACAAGTAACTTATTCAAAACATGGTTTATTGCCTATAATATATATTTCAACAATGTTTTGATAAAATTAATCAACAGACCGTTGATTTACCATTTTACTATATATTGAAGTGCCCGGTGGCTTAGTTGGGTGCGCGTCCGCCTTCTAAGTAGCCTGCTGAACCCGATAACTGTATCCCGGTTGTTTTTTTTTTAAAGTATCAGCCATTTATGGTTGACATACTTCCAGTTCGCTCGAAGCGTTTTGCTTCTACGTTCATCATCCGTACAGCGAAGGAGTGGAATTCATTGCCTGCGTCATTGTTCCCCGAGGGGTATAATCTGAGTCTTCAAGTCAAGAGTGAATAGGTATCTTCTAGGCAAGCATGTCACAGGCCGCATCGTCACTTTCCATCAGGTGAGATAATAGTCAAATGCTCGCCTATTTGGCATAAAAAAAAGAAGAAGAACAGACTAGCCAAGTATAAACATGAAAGAGGTGGCAAGATATACAATACTATAACGTTTTTAAACCATTTTATTTTCCATTTAATACATCTCCAATTGAGTAATATTACACTAATATTACAAAATCGAAAAGGACATTGTCCACTTGTATGGGCATTTTGGCCTGACGTGAACAGTGACTTTACATATAAGTATGATAAAGGCTTATTAGCTTATATCAGTAGGCAACAGAATATTATCATAACTTTGTATCAATATGTATATTATAAGCTATTTACCCAGCTCAAATACCAAATTACATAACAGAGCGCAGCAGCCTACAGTCCTTCGGCCCACAATACAGTCACAATAGTATTGTTGTATTGCTTCTCTGATAAATTCTTTATTATTTTTGTAGGTATAAAATATAAACAAAATATATTTTTCGGCTAATATGAACTTTGAATTTTCGCCCGCAATAATCATTTTCGGCAAATTCAAAATGCCTAAAAAATTTCTCTCGATATTGATTATGACATTTTTATTTTTCATCGTACCACGAGGTTTCGGAGATATTATTTAGGTAATGGCACACAGTGTGAGATGGTTAATAAGTGTGAGATCGCTCTAAGCGTCATTATTAACAGCAATTACATAGGATACAGATGTAGCCTACGAATGATTAATAATAATAATGAATAAAAAAGGTTTAAAAAAAAGTTAACTAAAACTGATTTGAATAAAACGTATTTCCATAACTGTTACATTTTTGTAATTATTGGTATTGCGTTGCTCTCATTGTGGATATCAACCAAACAAGTGAAAGGAGCAAAGATCCATAACCTAACCTATCATAACTAATAAACTAGGATAGAATGGATTGAACTAACGCTAAACGACATATTTTTGCCTAGAAACATTACCTTTGCCAACATGTGCCAGGAAAGGGTAACTGTATTTGTTTTGTTGCGATAGCGTTCTTCGGCTGCATAAAATTATAAGTAGAAAACAGTGTTTTTTCTGCAGTAGGATATTTATAATTTGTTTATGAACGTGACACTTGATTCTTGATGTAATTATCATTGAATAAGTTTTATGATTATAAAGAGAAAAACCGTTTATACATATTATCGTCTATGACGCTACTTGCAGCCTAGTGGCATTTAACCTTATTGCGACATCGATTTATATCTACATTGTTTATTGATAATCGATAAAAAATAGGAAGAAGTCAATGGAAACACTGGTTTGATGAGACTGAAAAACGTGATTTTCGCCTTCGCTCCAAAACTCCAATAGAAGTTCTAGTAAAGTTTCTACCACTTTACTAGGGCATGACTTGACTATGACTGACTACTTGACTTTGACTGTGACTTGTGACTAAGACTTTTATTATGAAGAATAGAAATTGTTAATATTTGTTTAATATTTCGACTGAAGGACTATGCATCCATGGTCATGAAATAATAAAAAAAAAAAAAGAGACTGTCTCTTGACGACACTCTCTAAGATATTATCAGATTAACAATTAATTAAATCAACTTTTGATAAGTCCATCTTGATAGAAAAATAAAGCACGGTAATTATTATTAATAATTAACTGATTTATTGACAAAATAGATTTTTTGTGAGCATCCTGTTCACGCAGAGCCGAAAATGGACAAATTCCTTTGTGTGTAAGTAGAGCTCGTCCAAGCTGAAATGACGGGCCCCATTACTTAATTAAAAAAAAAAGTTATGTTATTTAGATGTGTGAGTGCAAATATTAATGACGACACTTCATCTGTATGGGAGCGTCGATTGTTCAGTGAACAATGGATCTGCACGTGTACAAGACGGTCGACTAGTCGGGTGATAAATCCGACCACAAAAAAATAAATAAATGCGAAGGTGGGGCGCGTCATTTCAGCTTAGACAATCTCAACATAAGTATGTTTGTTCCCTCTTCACGCTGTAACAGCTGAACGGATTTGGGTGAAATTTAGAATATACATAGATTATACCTAGGATTAACACATAGGCTACTTTTTAACAACACATATGCTACTTTTTAACTCGATCAACGGGACCGACCGCGGGGCACGGCTAGTTGATAATGTAGGTTAACATCTCAGACTAACATAAACACGAAACAGGCGACCGACAGTAAACACAAAAAAATATTCGTTATCTTCATAACGTAATATATGGAGTGTACAAAAGATAACAAACATTTAATTTCTTTTTCATAAATATCTTGTTAGCGTGTCAACGACGAATGACGTGATTAAGTATTATTATCGCATTACATCGATCGACGATATCGCATAAATGTGCGGCCTAAAAAAAATTATGGACAATCATAAACGTTTCCTAACCAAAACCCACATATGGACGTTATGGTTCGCAAATCTGCTTCGTCATTCGTAAATATGTCGAGTGACGAGAAATATGTACCTAATTTTAAAATAAGCCAGATAAACAAGTAGCTAATGTCATAAAATAGCGTGTTAACTATCGACATACCAATCACTTCCAAATCGGTCCAACCGTAACAGAGAATCCTCTTTCAACTTATTCTCACACTCGAAACACGCACACTCCTATATAGGTAGGTATGTACATCGCCAGTGCTACCCATAGTCCAAGCCTGAATATAAAAGTTTCGCGTGGGAGTGACGCCTTGACGTAACGTACTAATATTTTTTGTGTGGTGTCTAGCACCTTAAGTCTCGGGGAGAGGAGCGCGCGGGTAGCGGAGCGGGTAGATGTATAAGTATAAGCGGGCGTGTCGTATCGTCAGACAATAATTTTGTTGTCTCTGTCTTACTAGCATAAAAATGCGTCTCGTATGGCCAGTAAATAAGGAATATGCATAAAAGGGAAAAGAAAGAACCTATTTTATTGCTTTTAAACTCATTATATGTATGTTGTAGGTAATATACTTACAAAGACAAATGTTATATTGCTTCTACTGGTTAATGGTTCACTTATTTATATTTAAAACATAACGAAGAATAAACAATTGCGAATTATTATAATTATAAACCAGTCAAAAACACCGCTAACGAGACAGAAGATTAAGGCCCAGAACACACGGTGAAACGCAAATGCAACGAAACTGCAACTACTAGTTACTTTTGAGTTGCATTTAAGTTTCTGCCATAGATTCCGTTGAGAGACCACACATGACGCGACTAGTTTGAGACCGGTTTGAAACACGTTGCAAATCAGTCGCATTGAAACCGGCGTGCAGGAAACTCGCGTTGCGTTTCACTCATTTTTTGTCTTGGCGTCTTTTTTACAAAATGGCTGACGACGAACAAAACAACATTAAACTTGTGGTAGAAGTGGAAAAGTATCCTTGCTTGTATAATATCACACTATCAAGCTACTCTCGCATGACTGAGGCTGATAAATCATGGGCAGAAATTGGAAAAAAATAAGAAAATGACAGGTGAGTTATCTGATTATTTAATTTATTTAATAAAATAATTCTACACACAAGAAGCCCATTGCATCGTCTTATCTCAACGAAAACCGAAATGATTGTGGTTGCAGCGTGTGTGGAAAATGGTTGAAACTGGTTTCAAATCAAGAATTTCAAAAGGGTTTTGTTGCAGTTCCGTTTCACCGTGTGTTCTGGGCCTAACGAACGCTATGGTAACTAACTATACAGGGTCTTGTACTCATAAAAACTAGACATGCTTTGAAAGTAGCAATTAGGTGAGTCGTGGAAATATATTGTTGTCTTGGAGAAAAGTTAAAGTTTTGTTCCTGCTAAACATAGCTAACAAAGCTCGTTTTTACTCAAGATACTAGAAAGACTGTGTAATAAATACATTATTAGTCGTCCGTTAACAGTGAAATCAATACTCAAAAATCAACATTTGTGTGACGTTCACCAGGTGGTTTACAGGATTGAAACAGAGCGCTGGGCCTGGAAAACAAACAATCATGTTTGGCAACTTTCTTTGATATCGAAGGTGCTTTTGACAAGATGATGTTATTCCTTAGCATAGAAAATAAGCGACGCTAATGCATGTCAGTGAATAGATCGGCCACAACAATGCTATTAAACAGGGCATCAAGCATGCACTATAGAGACTAGAGACTGACCAAAGTGCTTAGTCTCCGTTGCTATGGGGAACAGTAGCTAACGACTATTCGAATTACCCTGGTAATATCGCTATACGATATGCAAACGATCTAGTCATAATGGTATCGGACTGTTGGATTAAACTCTGTGCTAGAAAATGCAAACTGCGCTTGTGTATTTGCAAAAGATTATCTGTAAATCCAACGACGACTAAAATTCTAAATTAAAAGCAATGAGAACCATTCTAGGCCAGCCGTACAGACAAAATAACTGATATGCACTTAGACAAAAAGTGTTACACTTAGTAATGCTAAAACACAAAATTAATTAATAAGGGTGGACGTTATCTCAGAATACTGAGGACGTTATCGACACAACGTCACAATACCTCGTTGGCAGCAGTAATTTTAAACTATTTCGGTAGATGGCGTCACACGTCTCCATAAAGGTGGATGGCGGTTCGTCCGCGATCGCGACCGGAGACCTAGACCAAAGACGGGAGAACGCGAGCGGTAATTGTCATTTCGTATAGGCGCCAATTCGCGCGTGCGAGTACATCTCAACTGACCCATCAACAGACGCAATCTGGACATGAACAAGGCCATTAGCCCTGCATACCAGCTTTAGTTTTGAGGACATGTGCGCCTGAGTTGACTCCAATACTGACACGCCTGTTCCGCCTCTCTATGGAAGTCTGCCAACGTGCAGCCTGTGCCCAAAAAGGGAAGTCGTGCCGACCCGGCCAATTATAGACCCATCTCAGTCACGTCCATTATCTGTAAGACAATGGAACGTGTACTGAACAACAATCTCCTTGGCTATCTTGAAGCAAACGACCTACTGAGTGACCGGCAATATGGGTTTCGCCAGAACCGGTCAACAGGAGACCTTCTTGCAAATGCCACTCACATTTGGAGCGAGGCCTTGGAAAAACACGGCGAGGCACTCGCAGTCTCGCTAGACATTTCCAAGGCTTTTGTCAGGGTTTGGCACGATAGCCTTAATGGCAAGCTTCCAGCCTATGGTTTGCCTCCCGATTTATGTATTTGGATATCCGACTTCTTGAGTGAACAATCGATTCGAGTAGTTGTCGATGGCTGCTCGTCCGATTTAATGGCAATTAATGCCGGGGTACCTCAAGGGTCGGTTCTTTCGGCAACACTCTTTCTGCTTCACATTAACGATCTGCTCAAGCCCGGTATCTTTGGGTATGCAGACGACAGCACTGTTGTCGAAAGATACATATCCAATGCACGAGCTGGTGAGGTACAAGTTCAGTCACTAAGAGATGAAATGATATGTCGATTGAATTCGAGCTTGTTGGCCGTGGTCGATTGGGGCGAAGCCAACTTGGTTCGTTTTAATGCGTCTAAAATACAGGCGTGTCTTTTCTCCGCTAAACGGAGACTTTTTCACCTGTCTCCGACTTTCCAAAGTGCACCAATACCGATTGCAAATAAACTGGAACTTCTTGGTGTTTCCTTATCGTCGAACCTTAACTTCGTTACCTACATCGAAGCCAGAGCTCAGCTGGCCGCTAAAAAACTAGGTGTCCTCGCAAAGGTTAGGCAGTACTTCACACCGAGGCAGCTTCTTAATTTATATCAAGCTCAAGTCCGATCGTGTATGGAGTACTGCGGCCACCTGTGTGATGGATCCGCTAAGTACCAGCTTGAAGCTCTTGAGTCCATCGACCGGCGAGCAAAAAGACTCATTGCAGAATAGACTGAGACAATTGTGAAGGGCCTATAAGACCACGCGATATTCAGTGTGCGATATTTAGACTGACTTAGTTTATTACATATTATTGTTGTATTACTAAATGGAAAAGAAAAAATAAAGACAAACATAGGTCAAGGCTTATTTGCTTTAATTTTTGTTTTCTGACATCTCCCGTAATCCTTCTGAAACTAGTTGTTTAGTAAAATAGTTAAACGCAACCAAAAGCTTTAAAAAAACCGACTTCACCGCTTTATCATCGGAACCTTGATCCACCAGTTTTCAAATAAAAAAAGAATCATCAAAATCGGCTCGCAACGAAAGAAGTTTTGAGGTAACTTTTGAAGTCGGGTAAACCAGAACATCGTCAAAGTACGCATTATTCGTCACAAAATAGACATTATTGACGATATTTCAAGAACTACTGATCCGATTTTGATCAAATTGTAATGGGACCAATTATAAAGCAACATTATTAAAAAAAAAAAACTTCGATATCGGCTCACGTGGAGAGAAGTTATGAGGTAACACAAAAAAAATATTACAGTCGACTTGAGTACCTCCTCCTTTTTTGGGGAGTCGGTAAGTAAGAGTCGAAGTCGTAATATTTATGGTTTTTTGCCATGAATATGGCATGTCACGACACAAATGAACTGCCCATTGTCTTAGTTGGGTGCGCAATCGCTTTATCAGCAGGGGTATCGGGTTCGATTGCGCAAGTTTTCTCCCCAAGGAAAATTTGTGTTTCTGATTTTAGTTGTGATTGTGTGTGAGATGTGAATGTTTCCGACACCCACGACACAAGTCATCAAACTAAGTTTGGGTGTGAAAGCGTAAAATAAATAAATGACAGATTTTTTTATTGGATTGTGTGACTGATGGCATTACACCATATAGCCGCGGGTTCAATCCCCATCTGAAGCGATAATTTTTCATTTCTAAATTTACAACTTCAATTCTGCTAGGCATGGCTAAAGCTATATAAGAATCAAAAAAGTGTAGGTAAAAACTTTCTATGGATCTATGGACAACTCGTGGTCCACCAGGGCAGGTCTCTGCTCTCTATGACGTTGAACAAGGGTTCGATTCCCGACAGCAGCACAATTTTTCTTCCCAAGGGACATTTGTGCTTCTGGTAACGAGTGTGAGTTTATGTTTCCGACACCCACGAGCCTAAACTAAGTGTGAATGCGTTTGTCTTTGTTTATTTTATTTTTGCAGGCCATGGGTCTTTTACTGGCTGCAACAAAGATTCTTACTATATATATCTCCCAAAAATCAAAGCGAGATCTCACTAGCAAGCTTCTTTTGTTTACAGACAAAAGTTCAGAATACAAATGACTCGGTCAAGGATAAAAAGTACACCATGATAGTACACGAATTTAACTAAATGCCAAGGAAGCAGTGAGATGCAGTGAGCGATAAGATGCAATGGGATGCAGTGAGATTATGCCAATCTAAATCCACGGCACAGACTTAGTCTACTTCAAACAGAAAAAAGATACCAAATTATCTGGGACAAAAGATTGCTGTCATGCAAAATCAATATTTCCGTCTATCACTTAACAATAAGTTCTTGACAAATACTCATTTAAATTGCCAAGACAAGACCTGCGCTGATTCAAAACACAACGAACTCATCAGGTCGGAGTCGGGGGACAAGACAATAATTATTTATGATTGGCCAACGCGGCGGGATGCATGTCGAAGCGTTAAATTCGTCTTAAATATATTTATTCCAGTAAATAATTAAATAGCTAGGCAATATGTTTGTGATATTATATTATGTCATGTTATGACATATGAATATAAATATAGTTTTTTTTTTCTGAATTAAAAGTTCAAATCAGTAATAAAACAGAATTAATTAAGAAAGCTTATTTTAAAACGATTGACTACATTAATGACAAGGATGCATGGAGGCAAAGCCCTTTCTAGCGAGTACATTATATTAGATACACCTAGGTTAAAATAATTATGTATTATTGGTTAAGAATGATTTAAAAATATATATACAAAAAAATGCGCCGCCGAGTTTCTTGCCAGGTTTTTCTCGAGATTACATGAGTGGCTCTTTGGACTCTTTTTGCCGCTTGTGAATAAGCGATTTTGATTTTTTCTACACGTGTATCAATGAAATCGTGCTTTGTAAGAAGAGTACGAAATGTAAGGCAAAAAACTCTCCTATCCCAGTGAGGATGGGAGAGTTCTTTTAGACCTATTTTGTCGTGTTTATCTCAAAAACGGCTATACATTTACAGCTTAAAAAATACGTCATTACTTACCTATTTTTTATAGTTATATCAAGTTAGTACTTGAACAACAAATACAAAAACAAACAAAACGCAGACAAACAAACGCATTTACACTTACAGCCCACACTAAATTCAAAGACTTGTACAAAAATCTTGTTGTTTATAATAATAATACACAAGAGACACTCCCTGGGGCTAAGTGAGACCCCTGACCCTGGGCTTGCAAGAGCTAAGTTTTTAAGCTCCAAGGGTGGAAGTGATAAAGGGCAGAACGTCGGGAGTAGCGTTTAGTGAAACTGCAGCAACACCTCTCAGCACCCTTTAGCTATCCACATCAACGTTGCTCCTTATGTCGCCAATGCAGGCGGCCCTTAAGGGGAGCCCGTTCAGTGGGTGGCGAGTCATCACCTGCCTACATATTTTTAAATGAGGCGGAATTGGCAGGTGCCGTAGTCTCATGCCATAATCCAGATATTTTATAAACCATCAAATATACAATGCAATACTCTAAGTTTTTACTCGCATTAGTAATAGTTATTGTCAACCCAATATCATCCATCCCCCCGTCAATAGTTAATAATATACCTATATTTATTGTAAAGGCGTGTGCAAGCATAAAACGTAACAACTTCTAACGTAAGAGATGTCGCGTCGTATGTTTGGGACACGCCTGATATGTTATTATTAAACTTTAATTATACCAAAGGGCCTCTTAGCGTTGGCTACGGCTCCGCTAATGCCTTACAAAGATCCGGGCACAGACCCGTGAGATTAAATAAATACTTGGATAATAATAATTATAATTTATTTAATTTACAAAAAATATTACATAGACTAACATTATATTTACACATAATGTTATAGTTAGTGAGCCCTGTATTCCACACTAGGATAAGTCCTGTGTCGTTGGATTCAGTTATATGTATAAAGTAATTTTTTTAGGGTATTATTTATATTAAGAGCAAGCTCCCTAAAATGTGATATTTTGCGATAACCTGATGACTTTTATTCTATCAATATATAGCTTTAAAGGCTTCTCCACAGAACACAGCTAACTGGCATGGATCGCTGTTTACTCCGCTAAACGCACCCCTATGTTCAATGGCATAACACTCTAATTGTCGGCAAGCTTCCTACATCTTCGGTCACTTCGTCGCTTTTCATCAGGTGAGATAGTGGTCAATTATTTGCGTATAGAGCATGAAAAAAAATATATATTCGTGCTCGGACCGAAGCGCAGCCATTTTTAAGTTTACATTTCTATATCCAAACATAGTATATAATCACTACGTTTCCAATATAATGGCAGTTTGTTGTACGTCACGATGTCTGGGTGGTGTTAAAGATTAAAGTGCTGGTTTGATGGTATGCAACAGTAAAATAAAAATTATTTCAGGTCATCAAACGACGAGAGTGTTTCTTAGAAAAGAAGACTACTACCAATTAAATATACCATCCTAAGTGCCATACGTATAAAGCACATATTATTTTATAAATTAATTACATTTACATTATGTACACTAATATTTATATATTTCATAATTATATGTAATATTTGAATATACGAATATGCGTCATAACTTAATAATAAAATAATATAACTCATTACATAAAATAGTTTATTGGTTACATATTTTTATACATATTTATTCAGTGGTTATACCGTTTGATGTTGAGACACTGGGCCCATGAAGACCGGGAGATCATTCTATTTTTTAAAATCTATCAGAGCTCCTGGTGAGGCGACACGTGATCATAATGCTGGTACTTATTTGGCTCAACGTATTAGCATTGCAATTCAGAGAGGCAATGCCGCTAGCATGATGTGAACGTTTCCTTTTTTAAAGCTAGATAGACAAGCATTTGATTGAGCTATCTTACCTGATTGAAAGTGACGATGCGGTCGAAGATGGAACATGCTTGCCTAGAAATAGATTGTTTCTGGAATAATATGGTAGTAAGTACTTACTATTAAATGAAAACAGTTGTATCTCTCTATATATACGAAAGTTTGTGTGTGTGGGTATGTGTGTGTTTGTGTGTGAGTATGCGAGGGTGTGTGCATAAATATAGGCTAATCTGATTTTCGCAATTCAACCCTTGAAGGGGTTATACCGGGCTGTAAACTTTTTATGGCAAATATTATTCCTCTATTAGATTCACTCAAAAATCGGTACAAATAAACTTAAAATAAATGATAAAATATCACTTATTTATGACTTGTAGCGACTTCGTCTCGTGGAATTAAGAATTAAGTATCTATAATGTTAATTACTCAGAGACAGTTGACAATAAACACTAATAAAATGGACTTGGAACGGTACGGACTAGGTAATCAGTGTTTATTTTTGTGCAAAATACCAATAATAATATATACTACATATTTAAAAACAACAATAACTACCAAAAGGACTTTTTTATGTACTTACAACATTTGATATTCTATGCGGGAGCCTTCATAAACAAATGATCTAAGTAAGTGACCCGTGAGCAAACAACATATCTAAGTGTCCGGGTGAGAAACAGTTCGTCCTGAGACCGACAGCGGGCGGCTTCATGATGGTAATAGCGAAACATACGCTCACGGGAAACTGCAAGCGTTTAAGGTGGCGATACCAGAATTTCATCTAAAACGTGTGTTTTTGTAACTTAACATTCATAATAAAACTAGATAAAAAATATAAAAAAATATTCGTCGTAATCTGTGTTATACGATAAATGACACCTTCTTCGAATATTCATAACGTTCATAAATATTAAGGAAATAAATATCAAATCTCATGCAAATAATATCAATTTGTATTTTTGTAACCATTTCGTTCTGCCATTTTATATCAAAATACTGTGAAAGTTATTTTATATACGCATATAAAAACTAAAAACGAAACTATCCATATTGTAGTATTTTAGTTGGACTGAACACAATATCTGTCAACTCTAAGGATCAAAACCGACATCTGCCTCTTTGCACCGAGTCGATCATCGTTTAAACTTCAAGGGTTGCGACGATATAGGGGTTTAAAAATAAGGGTAAATTCAATTGAATATTTTAGCACTTTCGTTTGACTGTGCTAAATATGTATCGGCTTAAAGGATTGTACCCAATAGGGTACTACTGGCACCGTTTCTATTATCGTTTGAACCTCTGGGGTTCATAAGGTATGGGGGTTCAAATTTTTTTTAAGAAACTATCCATATTATAGTACTTTCGTTCGACATAACTCAATATCTATCAACTCGGGTGTCATACTAAATATCGACAGTTCATTACTTCGACAAGTTGCTAACTTCGAAAAAATATATTTCGACTAGTCATTGCTTCGACAGATCATATATTCGACGAGGAATAGTCCGACAAAACTAACTTCGACAACGCACACTTTAGAAAGACCACTACTTCGACAAACCCTGCTTCGACGTGCACTTGTTCGGCAGATAATTATTTTGACAGAAACACACCTTCGACATAATTCTGCTCAGAAATCCAATGAAACTAGAGAAGAATTATGATCGTTTGAACCTCTGTCAAACGATTATAGAAACGGTGCCAGTAGTCCCATGTCGGGTACAATACTTTAAGCTGATACATATTTAGCACAGTTAAACGAAAGTGCTGAAATATTAAAATGATTTTCCCTTATTTTTTAACCCCTTTATCTTCGCAACCCTGGAGGTTCAAACGATGATCGACTCGGTGCCACGAGGCGGGTGTCGGTTTCAATCCTTTAAATTGATAGATATTGGGTTCAGTCAAACAAAAGTACTATAATATGGATAGTTTCATAACGATGATCGACTCGGTGCCATAAAGCCCTTGATGTCTGCAATCATTTGACATAATAATTAATAAGCACGGTCCAGCGAAAGTACGAAAAAATAATTTTCTTTGCCCAAATGTTTGCACCCTAATATCTCGCACCCCAACGTTTGTACACTAATTTTGAAAACGGTACAAACGGGATCACTTCCGGTACAATCCTTTGATATCACAAATCCAGCATTTTTCCCAACTTGGTTGCTAACTTCACAGAGGTTGAAATTTATAGACACGTACTACGAATTCCTGCACATAAAAAAATTGCGACTCCTGTTTTGTTGGCTGTTTTTGAGTATTTAATATTAATCCTAATCAAAAAAACCTATTTCATCAGCTTACGTAGTTCACGTAGATGCAATGCGCTCTTTTCTGCATATAGTTTGGACCTGTATTCTATGAGAAATCGTTAAGTTTATTTGAGGGTGACAGAATGAACGGTGGGTCACAGAATGAGTAACAGTCGCTGCGTAATCCGGCCTACTTCTATGTTTTGAGCCGACTGACATAAAAAGGAGGATACAAATTCGACTATTTTATTTTTGTTTTGTCGGTTATAACTTATCATTGAACTTTGAACTGCCCGCTGAGGTAGTTAGGTGCGTGTTTGCCTATAAAGCACCGGGTTTGATGCCCGGTGGGAACACAGGTGTTTTCCCACGGGAAATTTGTGTTTCTGGTTTTGAGTATGTTGTGAATCTTGGATGTCTACGACCCCACGACACAAGTCATTAAACTTAGTGTGGGGTTGTGAATGTAGGATCGTTTATGGGTATGTTTTTAATATTTTCTACCGCGACGGGCGTAGTGGGTGCGCGTGCCTTCAAAGTAGCGGGTTCGATTGCCGGTGGTAATTTACCTAGAAAATTTCTACCCCACGGGAAGCCAAGCCAAATTCGGTGTTCCGGCAGTTATCCTTGAGAGCCTGCGTATTCCAGGTCTAGTGTGTTTACCAGCTTCGATCACATCGTCACTTACCATCAGGTGAGATAGTGGTCAAACACTAGCCTGTCACAAATAAAAAAAAAAAAAAAAAATTGTGTTCCTGGTTTTGGGTATCTTGGATGTTTACGGCCCCACGATACAAGCCATTGAACTTAGTGTGAGGCTATAAATGTGGAAGTGTTTATTTGAATATTTTTTAATCGGGTGACGCTGGGTGGGTAAACTTTGAACTAACCACTGGCGTAGATGGGTGCGCGTTCGTCTTCAAAGCAGCGGGTTCGATTCCCGATGATAACAGAAGTTTTCTCCCCACGGGAAATTTGTGTTCCTGGTTTTTAATATGTTTTGATTGTTGTGTAAATATTGGATGGTTAGGTAGGGCCCCACGCTATAAGTCAATGAACTTAGCGTAGAGCTGTGAATGTGTTAGTGTTTATGTGTATATTTTTTTACCGGGCGACGCAGGGTGGGTCATTTTTGAACTTTGAACTACCCAATGGCGTAGATAGGTGCGCGTTCGTCTTCAAAGCAGCGAGTTCGAATCTCGATGGGAACACAATAACAAAAGCTTTTTCCCTACGGGAACTTATTTTTCTGGTTCTGGGTATGACGTGAATGTTGTATGTGTGGTGTTAATGTGTACGGCCCCACGACACAAGTTATAATACTTTTAGTGTGGGGCTGTGAGTGTGAAAGCGTTTATGTGTAAGCTTTTGTTTACCCGGGCGACGCCGGGCGGGTCAGCTAGTAAAGAATATAAGAATAAGACAAAATAGGTCTCAAACAGTGGCATTGATGCCCTACCAAATTGAAATTTTCCATCATAGATTTTTTTTTAACCGGCTTCGTACTCTACTTTTCAAGCTCTTTTCAAATATACCCCACAAGGACTGATAACAATTATTTTGCTCCCCGCTTACGAGTATGGGGTGCGCCTTAAACATTTTCATTTATATAACTTTTGTTGCCATTTCTCTGTTTGGGCCATAGCTTTATATATTTCCTGAGAATTTAAACTTATTTGCATGAATGCTTTAGACGGACGGAACGAACGGACGGACGGACGGACACAGTGCTGAACGATCCAAGTCTTATCCAACTTAGAGATCTGGCTTTGCTCGATCAAATATAACGTATAAAACAAAAAGTCTTTATTTATGTTCATATATTATGATAATTGCTGTTGTTCTATATTTTTATCGCTATTACTATAACAAAAAAAAAAACTAGAATGCACGAACTGCCAACGTAAGTTTGTTTCCTATCTCGATGCTGCCAACATCTTCTTTGAAGTCACCAATACTGTTGGAACTAAGTGAAAAAACGTAACGAACAAATCGAGGGTAGAGTTTAGACAATCAAACTGTTCTCGAGTTTTTAACATTGAATACAAAAAACACTTGACTTTTTTTTTCATTCCATTTCATTACGCTGGGTAAGTTTTATGGGGCCCTAGCTAAATGACAAATGTAACGTATTTAATTTGCGGAATCGTCTCTCATTGATAAGCATTTTTAAAGTTAAGCGCGAAAGACTTAAGGCCTTCTTGGCTGTCAAAATTTTTTTCAATTTATAATATTAGAGTTAAGACGATCCTATCGATTACTAAGTACAAGGCAACAATTTAAAACATTTATGTACAATAATAGAGATCTATTGGTTAGCTAAAAATTCAGAAGATCACGTTAGTTACAATAGGGTAAAGGTTCTAGTTTTTCCAAATATTGGCGTTTTAGTTTTACTTTTTAGATATGCATGGAGTCCATGTATACTCACGTCCGTAGGATTTAGCCCTCGATATCCTATTTCGATTTCGTTCCTGTCGATTAAATTTAATAATTGATTATTCTGCTGGACTTTCTTTTGTACATATTAATCATAAATCGTTGCTGGTTTCTGTTGTACATAGTAATTATAATTTTTTATTTTAGCTGTCTGATTATCCAACATACCTGGGTAGGTTACAGGTTGTTACGGTTAACAAGGTTGTTATAAAATAACAAATATCTAGTAGGAAGGTACGTGTATCTTGCTTAACACCAACAATAATGCACTTTCAAGCACTCAACCACTTTTTTACAAAAAAGTTACATACGCCAGTGTTGCTACGACTTTCTCGTTGTTTCATATAATTAAATAACATTCATAAAATCATTTGTTGTCGAACAAGACTATGAATAAAACTTAAAATTATTAAGAGCGGTTAAACGAAAAGCGCGGCAAACATACTTTGTTTTTTTTTATTCCGCCGCGCCGGGTGAAATGCGCAGCTTCGCGCGATCCGTTATTTTTTCTTAACATGATAATAAATAATATGCGTATTTTGCATTTTTGTCGTAAGTGAATAAGAATATTTTAATTGTATAACTATCAAGTATATTTTATGGTATCTTCTATAATCGTATTATTATGAAAATGATTATACCTATAATTAGCTTGTTGAGTCCAGATTGCAGAGCCTTGGTCACAGACGTATGGTCTCAAGTCTATCGGTATTCTATCGTTTGCATTTTGAAGAGTGTGCGCAGGAATTACATGAGTTAATTCCACCATGCCCACCACCATACCATCTAACAACCAGACAAACTGTCAAACGTCACCCATTTATGGTTGACATACCTCCAGTTCGCTCGAAGCGTTTTGCTTCTACGTTCATCATCCTTACAGCGAAGGAGGGGAATTCATTGCCTGCGTCATTGTTCCCCGAGGGGTATAATCTGGGAGTCTTCAAGTCAAGAGTGAATTAGTATCTTCTAGGCAAGCATGTTACATGTTACATCAGTACTACTCTATGGGTGTTCACCGTGTCAATGCCTCGGATAGAGTGTACTATTTTCCATGGTCAAAATCAAATCGCAATTTTATTTCATACAAAATAGAGTTTACAATATTAGATGTTATGGTATATCATGACATTATGAAATATAGTGGAGTTTACTACCACACATCATTTTTATATTCATATTATATTATAAAGTATTAATGATGTCAATGTTAGTTGCCAATCCAAATTACAAACCAAATATCAAATTAAATATAAAAGTCAATTCCTGTTAAATTAAAAATCAATATTAATTATTCTTATTTACATTTATGTCTTAATTAATGCGTAATTGTATTGATTAAGAAATTCATTCAGTTTTCAATCGTTTTACATCCAGAATTTGCAATTGTTTAGGTTGAGCATTGAAAACTTTAATGCACATCGCGTGGCATTGTTTTTGATAAAGCGCCGTTTTCGGCATTGTATTACGATCATAGAACAGTCTGTCAGGATTCCTCGTGTTCCTCGGTTTTATATCAGAGGCTTTGCTAAAGTACTGGGGGTTTGTTTTGACAAAAATGGCAAGTTCGAAAATGTACATACATGGTAAAGGTATGTTTTTTTTTTTTATATGGGCTTACAACATTCAAAAGGCGGTAACACCACAGATCGCACGTTCACACCTCTTCTGGGCTATAAATACATTGTTGATGTACGTTGAATTGCCCCACACTAGTAGACCGTATTTGAGAACTGAATGTACATAGCCATAGTACGCTGATAGTACAGTGCGTAAAGCTGAGGTCTGTCTAAGTCTGTTTAGTACAAACACACACTTAGCTTAGTACACAAGTACAGCACATGCGATTTCCAATTAAGATGTTTGTCCAAGTATACCCCTAAAAATTTAGTCTTAGATACCTATTTAATTTCAATGTTATTGTGATTAATGTCCTGTTTAATTTGTTTACTACCATACTTTTGGAATTGAATGTAGTTTGTTTTAGTCAAATTAACATTAAGATTGTTCGAACTTAGCCATTTTATCACTTCGTTGAGTGTATTCGTCAATTCATCTTTATAATTATTTATGCCATTATCACATTCAATTATTAAAGAAATGTATACATACAATGTCAATGTGCGATTTCTCGTTCTAGACATCGCAGGAATAGATTATCATTCACTTTTTAATGGTGATAATAAACTGGTTGAGACAAAACTGTTGAGTCTCGGTCATCGACGTAAGGTAGCGAGCCTATCGGTTTTCTATCGTTTGCATTTCGGAGAGTGTGCGCAGGAATTATACAAGTTAATT
The DNA here is from genome assembly GCA_948107665.1 of Lomographa bimaculata. Classification (NCBI taxonomy): domain Eukaryota; kingdom Metazoa; phylum Arthropoda; class Insecta; order Lepidoptera; family Geometridae; genus Lomographa; species Lomographa bimaculata. The sequence continues at coordinate 10,490,198 of OX403600.1, forward strand.
CCTCCAAGCCAGTTTTAGTCCAGCTCGCCCGAAGCGTTTCGCTTCTACGTTTATCATCCGTACTGCGAGGGAGTGGAACTCGTTGCCCGCGTCTTTATTTCCTTAGCGGTATAATCTGGCAGTCTTCAAGTCAAGAGGGAATAGGTATCTTCTGGGCAGGCATGCTACATCTTCGGCCATATCATCGCTTTCCATCAGGTGAGATAGTGGTCAAATGCTTGCCTATCAAATATATTTAAATAAAAATGTCGCGAGTGAATAGGAATCTTCTAGGCAAACCTGCTCTATCGTCGACCGCATCATCGCTTACCATCAGGAAATAGATGCCTTTCTTGAATAAAAAACAAAAAATCTATTGAACATCTAAGAATGAATGAATACAACATATTATTTTATTTATCCTACGTACTGTGAATTTGATTGTGCAAGTTTGGTTTTAAGTCAGTTTGCTGGGATTTCGTAAACATTCAGTTTAAAACCAAATTTACTAAAAATATCAATGCTACTGAATGTTTTACTATAAGTTCTATGAAAACGACCAACAAGTGAATTATGGTTGGCATAGCTACAGTTCGCTTGAAGCAATTCGATTCTACGTTTTTCATCCGTACAGCGAAGTAGTAGAACTCATTGCCCGCGTATTTTATTCCTAAACGAAGTATAATCTGGGAGTTTTCAAGTCTTTAGGTAACTTCTAGGAAAGCATGCTATATATTCATTTTGTGAGATGGTGGTCAAATGCTTGCCTATCCAGCATAAAAAAGGCCTGTTACCTAAGAACATTTCAAACCGGTTCTTATTTTTTGTTTTGTTCAAAAAGATCCAATATAATCGATCTGACAACAATTAAATTAAGTGTTTCTTATAACATATTTATTGGAGAAGAAATCGGTTTTTAGTTGAACAAGCTACTTGTTTAAAACAAGCTTCTAGTTGTCCGCCATATTGAATTTAGAGTGACGTCACTTAATTTTTTGAGTTATTCTCAGCTCGCCCTTTCATTTAATATCCATATTGTAGGAGTGCATTAAAAAAAACTTGTCCACCATTTTGGGTGTTCGCCATGTTGGATTTAGAATGACGTCACATAACTGACCATAAATTGTCATCCAAACTCAACGTGAATACAAAATTGCAGGTTAATCGTTTGAAGATATCTGCTTCAAAATTTAATTGCAAGATTCCACACGAATAAACATAGTAAAATACATTGCAAGTTATATAAAAGCTTGTTCAAATATCTATTTACATCTTGTAATTCAACAAGGACCGACCTTTTTAATATTGCTATTTTACTTTTTTAATAGTATGTTTAATGTAATGACATAAATTGTTCGTTATACGAAAGAAAATCTGTAAAATAATACGGAACCCTATGCAGAAACCGCCATGCTATCTTTACAAAAACATTTTCTAAAAAATGATGAAATAATAAACAAACAAACACATTCACACTTACAGCCCCACACTAAGTTTAAAGGCTTGTATGGTCATATATACACACACAAACACACCCAGAACCGGAAACACAAATGTCCCTTGGGATGGAAAATTATTAAAAATATAAGTTGATGTTTTTGTTTCATTGAAACCAGAGCAGGAAATAAAAATCACTTCTACTTATACTATTTTAGAGAGCAGCGAACGCCACGCGCTGCTCGTAATTATGTTCAGGAGGTGCGGGGTCGGTGCGGGGGCATTTTCATTGATGACGCCCACTCGAGGAAGGTCAACGGCATATATCGCCCCCTTAATACCCAGCCAGGAGTGAATCAAACCATGGAATAAAATTTACCATACAAATTTGCACGATTTAGAACTCAATATCCGGATGACTCAATATAAATATAGAATATGTTTGAATTTGTGGCCTCAGAAAGCTTCATCTATTGTCGAGTAGAAACAGTTTTTTACATCGGTCATGGCGTAATAGATGGCGCTGATAGTTTCTTAATCTCGGTTTTTCAAATTCAGTTTGGGAACCGAGCATTTCTCGGACCTGAAACGTTGATAAATCGATTCCTTGAGCCGAAAAACCCCCAATCTGTAACTTTCATGAAAATCGTTGGAGCCGTTTCCGAGATCCTGCTTACACATATATATACAAGAATTGCTCGTTTAAAGATATTAGATTTGAACCCAAGGGTTTTTGAAAAAATTAAATATACTTGTTTCATGAATTATTTTAAAATTTATTTGTACCGAGTTTTGAGTGAATCGATGCAAGGAATAAAATTTTCCATACAAACTTTAGAACTATCTTTCACTCACCTTAAAGGTAGTTTTATAAAAATATAATATACCTGTTTCATAATTTAATTTACTATTATGTTTATTTAAACTGAGTTTTGAGGGAATCGATCCAAGAAATAAGAAGATACGAAGTTTAGAACTCTATTGCACACAACCTACGGGAAGTTATGAAAAAATTAAATATACGTGTTTCATTATTTACTTTAATGTTTATTTGTACCTAGTTTTGAGTTAATCGAAGCGAGTAAAAATTTCCATACAAACTTTTCACCCTATTTAGCACACTTAAGGGTTGATTTTTGAAAATTGGATTAGCCTATGTGTTATTCCGGGACTTGAACTATTTATATTCTAAAGGAGTTTCACTTTGGGCCAGCACTATGTACCATACATAGAAAAATAGGGAAAAAATATTGCATTTTCCTTAAAAATACAAATAAATTAATCTGCAGAAGATTACAGCTGTACCCTCAAATTATTATTTAGTGAGTTTTTAAATATGTTAACCCTATTTTTGGGGCAGTCATGACAAGAAGATACTGAATGTTATTGATACTCTGTTCTGAGTTTCAATCGAGTAACGTATTATTCCATAGTCCTATTATAATTATAACGAAACCCAAATATTTTAGAATTGGTATGTTGTTTATAATAAATGATCATTGACAATGAATGACACGTCAACATTACAGTTCAATATTGTCGCAATACGCCATTTTTTTTTTTTTTTTAATTATTTCATGACCATGCATAGTCCTTCAGTCGAAATATTAAACAAATATTAACAATTTCTATTCCTCATAATAAAAGTCTTAGTCACAAGTCACAGTCAAGTAGTCAGTCATAGTCAAGTCATGCCCTAGTAAAGTGGTAGAAACTTTACTAGAACTTCTATTGAAGTTTTGGAGCGAATGTGAAAATCACGTTTTTCAACTTTGTATGACTTGCCTACACTTACGCACATTTACTAAGTATTAACGGTTAATAATCCACCATTATTACACATTAACACTCGAAGAATCACAGGTTTTGGAAAATTATACAAAATCAATCGCCATTTTTTCAAATTGTGTTGTGTTGCCATCGATGTGCCAAGATATTTTTAATGTACATTAAAAAGAAATAAAAGTAAAGAAAATAAACATTCAAAAACTGTTACTATATTGTATAGCTATATGTATGTATATGGTATATGGTGCTGGCCCAGGCTCCTTCAATTTTGAATCATTCTTTCATCAAAATCGGTGCTTTCGTTTCGGAGATACGTGGTTACAAACATTCACACACACAAACTTTCGGATTTATAATATTAGTAGGATAGGATAGGATATTATTTACTGTTTTGTAAACGGAGGTTTTTGCAAAAATCTGTATGCACCACCTTCCACATTTAAATAGTTCTTTATTCCTTTGGGTGGGGTTATTTGGAAGAGATCGCTCTGAGCGGTAAGACCGCCTTTTGAACACATAGTTTGAGTTTTTTTTTTAACTGTTACATGCAAACATTTGACCACTATCTCACCTGATGTTAAGTGACGAAGCGGTCGACGATGGAGCACGCTTGCCTAGAAAATACCTATTCACACATCTGGGATCACAGACTCTGGCAAGGAATTCCATTTCTTTGCAGTGCGCATAATAAATGAGGAAGCAAAACGCTTCGTGCGCATTTGAGGAATATCCACCATGTATCGGTGTCGCAATGCAGTCTGTCTGGTGGTTCTATGATGGAATGGGGATGGAGGAATTAGATCGTGTAATTCAATATAGCACACTTTCCGAAACTTTAGTGCTTCAATTTGATATCTACCAGAACCATCCCAAAGATGAGAACAATACTCCATACACGAACGGACTTGTGCACTCTCCAAAATGCAAACGATGGAATACCGATAGACTTGCGACCATACGACTGTGACCGGGGCTCTGCAATCTGGACTCAATTAGCTTATCATCGCCCAATCATTGCCTCTCTTAGAGACTGGACTTGTACCACGCCGGCTCTTGCATTGGATACATATCTCTCAACAACGGTGCTATCGTCGCAGATCGTTAATGTGTACCAAAAACAGCGTTGCCGAAAGAACAGACCCTTGAGGTACCCCGGCATTAATTGCCATTAGATCGGACGAGCAGCCGTCAACGACCACTAGAATTGATCGTTCCCTTAAGAAATCCGAGACCCAAGCACATAAACCGGGAGGTAAACCATAAGGTGGAAGCTTGCCAATAAGGCTGTAGTGCCATACCCTGTGAAAGACCTTGGAAATATCAAGCGATGCCGCAATCGCTTCGCCGTTTTTTCCAAGGCCTCACTCCATATGTGAATGGCATATGCAAGAAGGTCTCTTGTTGACCGGTTCAGGCAAAACCCATATTGCCGGCCACTCAGAAGGTCATTTGTTTCAAGATAGCTAGGAGTTTCTTGTTCAGTACATGTTCCATTGTCTTACAAAGAATGGACGTGACAGATCGGTCTGTAGTTAGCAGGGTCGGCTCGACTTCCTTTTTTGTATACAAGCTGCACGTTGGCGGACTTCCATGCTTTCGGAACTTGACCAGTCTGCATAGAGAGGCGAAAGAGGCAGTATCGGAAGATAATTCAGGCGCACATGTCCTCAGAACTATGGCTGGTATGCCATCAGGGCCACTGGCATTGTTCACATCCAGATTGCGTAGCGCTTAAAGTACGTCGAGCTGTCGAATGTGGATTTTCTTCATGGTCGACTTGCAGACAGGTAAACTTGGAAGTACAGCGCTACCAGCATCCGCATCAGTTAAAATTCCGCAAAGAGTGAAGCAAGAGAGCAAATTTGCTTTCTCCTCAGCGATGTGAGCCAATGACCCATCAGGCTTCAGCATTGGACGGCAGAAGTTCGCTTCAACCGACTTAGCCAAGGCGTTTTGGTCCCCAAAACGCTTTCTAAACGGTATAATCTGGGAGTTTTCAAGTCTTAGAGTGAATAGATATCTTCTAGGAAAGCATGCTATATCTTCAATTTGAGATATGGTGGTCAAATGCTTGCCGATCTAGCATAAAAAGGCGTGTTACCTAAGAACATTTAAAACTGGTTCATGTTTTTTTTTTTTTTTTCAAAAAGACCTAATATAATCACAATATAATCGATCCCACAACAATGTTTCTAATAATATATTGGAGATGAAATTGGTTTTTAGTTGAATAAGCTAGTTGCTAAAAACTGATTTAAAAACAAGCTTTTAGTTTTCCGCCATTTTGGTTTTAGAGTGACGTCACTTATTCTTCGAGTTATTTTCAGCATGCCCTTTCATTTGATGTCCATATTGTAGGAGTGCATTAAAAATAACTTGTCCACCACCAATCCACCACACACTGGCGGAACACCCAAGTTGGATTTAGAATGACGTCACACAACTAACCATGCATTGACATTCAAATTAAACATGAATATAAAATTTCAGCTCAATCAGTTATCTATTTCAAAACATAAATTGTTTATTTTACGGAAAAAAAACTGTATAAAATACTACGGAACCCTTTGCAGAATCCGCCACGCTATCTTTGCTTATAACACACAAAAACATTTTTCTTAAAAAAAGTTAAAATAATAAACAAACACATTCACACTAACAGCCCTACACTAAGTTTAAAGGCTTGTATCGTCATAATATTTATTACACAGACAATCACACCCAGAACCAGAAACACAAATGTCCTTTGGGATGGAAAATTATTTAAAAAGTAGCTGACCCGCCCGGCGTCGCCCGGGTAAAAAACAACATAGCCTATGACACTCACAAATAACGTGGCTTTCTATTGGTAAAAGAATTTTCAAAATCGGTTCAGTAAATCCAGAGATAACCCCCTACAACCTCACAAACTTTACCTCTTTATAATATTATAAGTATATAAGTATAGAAGTATAGATTAGTAATGATAAAACTAGATTTTTACGTTTCATTGGAACCAGTGCAGGAAATAAAAATCATGACATGCCGTTAATACGGTATCCCGAGAAGACGTTCCACGCAACTTGTAAAGCACATTAACAAATTTATTCAATTTATGATAAACTTTTTCAACATGTGCTTTCCAATTTAAATGTTTGTCCATAGTAATAGCCCTCATTAAGACAAATCAATTGACGTAAGATCATCGAAATCAGCCCACACGTTTGATTTCTAGTAAGCCACAAAGGAACATACATAGACTAATGAACACATTACCCTCATTCTTGTATGTGTGATCTGAATTTTTACGGCACCCACGACACTTAGTGTGTGGCTGTGAGTGTGTAAGCGTTTATTAAATGTTTAAGCTTGCGTCGCGCAGCCGGGTAAAAAAAAATTTCCTATACTACTACAACAAAATCACCGTTTCCGGTGCCATGAATAATTGGTCAACTTTCCTTAGGGGCGAACAATTTAATTAAATTTATTTATTTATTGTACGTTTTACAAACATTGTTATCTCATATATTAAACAGTAATTGGACAGGTTTTCAATCCTGGTAAAAAAACATTGGTGCCCAAATTAGTACATAATATACTTGTTTGAATACCATTCGATCCAACATTGAGAAACAGAGATGAACATAATACGAAGCCATTTGATATCGTGATGGTATGGTATTGGATTATTTTTTGTCACTATTTTATTGGAGTGCTACGGGCGCTATATAAATTGTATTAAAAAATCCTTAAACTTAAATGTCAATGTACATACGTCCGCGTCGCCGCGTCGTGTATAATTGAGACGAATTCAACGAGCGTTACAATTTGTTGATTAGTTTGAACGCTCTGTAAGGGAACAAACGAACATATATACTCGTAGATGCACACATACTAATCTAACTAGTGGTTCGCGCCGAAATGAGGTCTCGCGCCTCAATTTTGCCTAATAGAGAAAAACTTTTGCGGATACTTGCTTATAATTTTTTTCTATAGTATAATAATTGTTTGATTTCTGAACGCAAGTTTCAGCGTTCAGTGTGAAGCCGTTTTTGAGATAGACCCCGGGAAAAAATAGATCCAAAAACAGTGACTTTGGTGGCCTACCAAATCGTTATTTTCCAACATAGTTTTTTTTTTAAACCGGTTTCGTACACTACTTGTCATGCCCTTTTCAACGATACCCCACAAAGGTAGAAAAAAAAAATATTTTGCTCCCAACTTACATTGTATGATTTATAATATTTTACATATTCTATGAGAATTTGAAGTCATTCGCTTATATGGTTTAGACATGCCTTTGCCTGATAGACGGACGGACGGACGGACGATATTGACGTATTTCTGGCTCTTAAGGCTCGCCGCACGAAAACACATATATACATATGTATCTGATACCAGATCTGATCTATTAGATACATATGTATGTATATGTATCTGGTCTTGCAATAAGAAGTACTTCTTAACTTATCCTTAGCTAAAGTGTAATGTTATTGTAATTTAGTTTAGAACTATGTAGTTATGTTAGTGTGTATTTAGTTCCTTGTTATTATTATTTTTTATTCAGTATAGGCAGTATATTTTTTGTTATCAGCATATCTAAAATCCTAAACAAATGCTCGCGGTCTCGCTACAAATTTAATTGTTTTTCTTATAGTGGATCACTAAAATAGTTAAAAATATTGTATTATCCCTATGTGTACCAAACCAACTCCAGTGAAAACACAAGACAAAAAAATTTTTGATTTGAAAATTCTTCTTTAGCAGCATTGTGCACTTTTTTGGGATGGGTAAAAATGTTAATATCGCGTCAGGACAAGTGACCTGATCGAAAATTCGTACGACGGAAAATTCGTAAGACGAAGGAGAGGAAGTAATCTCTACCGCGCAGCGAAACATGTTCAAGTTTTCACTTCTGCCGGCACTCCCGGAGTGCAACCCGTTGTTTTTTCTGTGCCATTCGGTAATAATTACCTACTTCCAAAAAGGAGGAGGTACTATGTTCGACTGTATGAATTTTTTTTATGTATGTTCACCGATTTCTCCCCCATTTGTGGACCGATTCTCAAAATTCTTCTTTTGTTTGGTAGATTATACTTCAGAGGTGGTCCCATATAACTTTTATCGAAATCGATCAAGCCAAAACCAAAATATAAGCGGGGAAGTCGGTCTTTGTTACCGACTTCCCAAAAGAGGAGGAGGTACTCAAATCGACTGTATTTTTTTTTATGTGTATCCTCATAACTTCTATCCACGGAAGCCGATTTCGAAAAAAAAAAATGTAAGATATTGGTCCCATTAAAATTTGATCAAGATCTGGTCTCTAATTTTTGAGTTATAGTCAATAATGCGTGTTTAATACATTAAATCTGATCAAGGTTCCGAAGATAAAGCGGTGAAGTCGGTTTTTTTAAGCTTTGCTTACGTTTAAATTATTTGTTAATGACTGTACAATACAATACAATATTTCTTTATTGAACACCAGTAAGGAAGCAAAATAATGACGGTAAAAAACGAACAATAATTGTTGTACAATGTGCGGCCTTATCCCATTGAGCAATTTCTTACAGGCACCTTTGGATGGAGGGGATAGTAAAAATATTTTTCTGACTCATCCTGATGAAGGACAACAAATTTGTCCGAAACTAGTCGACTACAAAGTAAGTCGAAATTTTCGACGTGTTTTAAGCCGTACACAACATCAATTATGTGTAATACTCACGATAGTTTTAATTTTCATATTAACACTATTATATTAAATTAACTAAATATATTATATATATATATATATATATATATTTATCAAATTTTATGGCAAATTTTTGACGATATGAATAGTTTTGGCTTGTCTTATATTTACGGGCAGAGCATTCCACAGTCGAACAGCTTGTACTGTGAAAGAACTTCTAAAAGAAAGATGTGTTTTAAGGAAGTTTTAATTTAATTGGAGAGTGTTTGAAGAACGAAGAGAAAGGTAATGAGATAAATGAAGATTTTGAAAACGTTTTTTGAGATTAGGAGGATTAAACATAGGGCTAAACAAAATACTATGTTAATTATTCACTATATACAATACAATAACTCTTTATTACGGTATATGATATTATATATATATATTAGATATGTATTAGGATAATTGTATGTGCATATGTAGTGTTTATGTAGTTCGTTTAGTACTTAGTCTCAGTTTTACCACACCACCATAATAAGACACTGGGTCCGTGGGGACCGGGAGCTCATTCTATTTTCAAAATTCTATCAGAGCGCCTGGTTGAAGCGACGCGTGATCAAAATGCTGGCACTTATTTGGCTCAACGTATTAGCATTGCAATTCAGAGAGGCAATGCCGCCAGCATGATGGGAACGCTACCCACTGGTAGTGGGCTTGAGCACTTGAGTTACCTATAAGCTCGATGTCTTGTAGGTAACTTTAGTTCTTTGCTGTACATAGTTTTAGTTTAGTTTTAGGAAATATAGGCAATTGGCCCGTAGTTAGTACAGGAAAAAAAAATAACTCTTTATTGACACCAATAATAAAAAGTACAGAAAATAAATTACTAATAAAATAAACAGGTACAATTGGTGGTCTTATCGCTAAAAGCGATCTCTTCCAGACAACCTTTGGATGGAAAAGAATAATATAGATAAGCAGGGATGGTAGTGTGGTAAAACTGAGACTAAGTACTAAACGAACTACATAAACACTACATATGCACATACAATTATCCTAATATATATCTAATATATATATATATATAATATCATATACCGTAATAAATATAATACATACTTGCATAAATAAATTAATACATACAATCCATACAAGTAAGCAAAAAATACTATATTCTACGCTGTTAGTTTACTAAGATAAAAGTCTTTTATTAATTGTAATTTAAAAGAATCAAGGGATTAAGCACGTCAGATAGTGACTGGAAGCGCATTTCACAAACGCACAGCCTGCACAGTAAAGGACGAGTCATAGAATCCAGTAGAGTGCGGAGGCATCCTTAAACGCAAGTTTTCTGATAACCTAAGACAGAGGGAATTGGAGGAGTCAAAGAACTCAAATCTCTCTTTGAGGTATCGTGCGACTTCAGGGTTAAAAAGTTTGTCGTAAAGGAAGGAGAGGACATGAGTATGCCGGCAAGGCAGCCACTTGAGCTTAGAGCGGAATTCTGACACGTGATCGTATTTTCGGAGACTGAACATAAACCGAATTTAGAAGTTTCGCAAACGTTCAAACTTGTTTAACTGCTCCTCTGTTAGATCTAGGAAGCAGGAGTCGGCATAGTCCAGAATTGGGAGCAGTAGAGATTGAGCAAGCGCAATGTTTGGTGACCTGTTGAGTGAAGCTACCGACTTATAAATTGAAGTTGCGGTACCCAAGTAAAATTACTATCTATAATTACACCAAGGTTTTTTACCTGTTTACTATATGGTATGGTCACACCATCAAATTCAATTTGAGGAAGTGCTGTAAAATCTAATTTTGATATTAGTCTGGAGCTTCCAACAACAATAACTTGTGTCTTTGTGGGGTTCCATAAGAACTACTGCAGTTAGAAATGCGGCGTAAGTCATCGTTTTTGTGATAGCACCAGCTAAGTTAACAAGCGTATATATCTGGAGATCATCTAAAATAGAGGTGGTAAAGAGAAGAGAGATAGAAAGATATTGAATTTAGAACGCCGCCCTGTGGTACGCCGGCACTCAAATTGCACCAAGAGGGCAAATTATCATCAATGCGAATACGCTGCCGGCTTATTATATTAATATTTAATTAATGTTTATACCACTATGTTAATTTAATAACAATAATATTTAAAGTAACCGCTTACAAAAACACTTAAAATAAGTGCAAACCATTTAACAAATCAAATTTTGTGAAAGTAAACACTCCGCATCGGCCGCAATCAGACATGGCTCTCGCAGCGTGACGTCATCGCAGAAACGCGCGAAAGAACGCAAATTTAAAAAAGCGGTGAAACATTACAACACTGTAACTTTGGAAATCCTGGACCGTTTTCGATGAAACAATTAAATGCAAGCAAAGCTTAAAAAAACTGATTTCACCGCTTCATCTTCGGAACCTTAATCAGAATTAATCACGCATTATTGTCGATAACTCAAAAACTAGAAATCAGATCTTGATCAAAGAACAATGGCGAACTCCCATACATCATTTTAGCTGAAGTAAAATAGCATCGTATATAGATAAAAAAATATCTTACGTAAGGCCGGTTGCCTTCTGAGCTTAATTTTAAAAGAATTGTCGTTTTAGAAGGCCTAGTTATTAAGATATTAAACAAAACATATTTGTAGGTTATGACTCAGCGCACTTTGCCGATATCTTTTTGAACACGCCAACAGTTCTGACAGTCGTGAATTCGTGATAAAAGCCCATTCCAAAGAGCCACCACTACGTTTAAACTTGAAATATATTATTACTTGACACTGGCTAAATGCACAAGATTGCGAAGCTAATATTAAAAGAAAAAAGAAAAAAAACAAACGTCAAAAGTGAAAACATCATTCATACGACAGTTTGGTATTGCCATGACATTTGCTTTTTCCCCTTAAATGTCGATGACTGCAATAGCAACCGCAGCTATTTTTAGAAAACCTGTGAATGACAGACGGATTCTAGACAGCTGATGGTTCATACATAAGTTACCATAGTATTTTTTGTTCTATGGATACATCATAAGCATTAGCATTACGGCTTAGGAATATAGAGATGCACTAGGGTAAGGCAATGGACATGGTAACATCTTTTTATATAACCACAGCATAGACAAAAACAGAAAAATGAAAAATGGTTGAAAGTAATCGTTTTGTTTTTTTTAATGTGTATTTTTTTACCTGGCTTCGTCTGCCTTTTCTGTTGTTTTAGTAAATCTTTGTAATTTATTTGAGTGAATTTCGTTAATTTCACATTTAAATACGATCAAACATAGGCCAACTAAAATTTCGCCATTGTTCTTTCAATGGGACCACATAAAAAGCACCAGCTTTCAAATAAAAAAATTCATATATATATATATATTATATACATTCGACTCGAGTACCTCCTCCTTTTTTGTGAAGTCGAATGCAGTCTGATATCGTTTTGAAACGTTCTATTATTATTTTAAAATAGAGAGATAGAAGAAAGTGTAAAATAAATATTAAGTTATTATTTTACGCAGTCGGGTATTTTTATCTCCGTCGAAAAAAATAAGTTTGTGGTGTGTATCTGTCTGATCGTAGGCATCGTAGCTACTGTTTTTTTATGTATGTTAACCTCATAACTTCTTTCCAGGTGAACCAAATTGATGATTATTTTTTTATTTGAAAGCTGACCTGCACCCTAATTATGTCAGTCAGCGTCATGGATGGGCGTCACGCCTATAAACAAATCTCAGCTGTAGTAGTCCACAGATTAAATAGCTATAAAAACCATAGAAGAACGGCCAGCTGTTTCGGTCCACAGACTTACAGAAATAAAAACCACCAAAGAACGGGCCCATTACGTTTCGTTTTAGTCAATTTGTGGAATGGTGTTCAAAAAGTAATTGTTCAATTTATTGGAAATAAATATCTATAAATGATTTAAGAACCGACTGAATTTATTAAAAAATATCCAAACATTAAAATTAATAAAATTTTAGCTTACCACTCTTCAAAGATACGAAAATAACAAACTTAAAAAAGCTTTTTCTTGACTAAATGTAATTGATTGATTTTATTATTGTCAATGTCAGTGTCTGAAAAAATAACACACTCAAGAGAAACGAGTGATTACATTTAAGTATAAATATAAAAAAATTAAATGATTAAATTATTATAAACTGAATATAAGGCCTACATTCATTTGACATCAGCAAATTGTTCGATAACGTAAACTGTCCACAAGGCACTAAATATATGCACTGTATTTCTGATTTTATATGGGATTGGGAACTCGCTAACGTTTCTACTAGACGCTACTTAGCTGTAAATATGCTATAACTATTATTCACCTAAACAATTGGTAAATTTGGGAGCACTGCCACGAAAACATCTACCTATATATACGTGACACGTAATTCATAGACAATTTTTCCATTAGTAGCAGCGTGAGCGCATTTCATGCTCTGTGGTTTATGTATTGTATTCTCTTTGTTTCATTCTTTTGTTTCGTTCGTTGAATCGGCTTGATTTTTGACGCTATTATGTCACTTCTGACAGTTTTTATGTCATTAATGATAGTTGTTGTAATTTTTGACAGTTGTCATGTCATTTTTGACAATGCTTGACGCCCATCCTTCATACAGAATACGCCTGCTGGTGCTTCCCATGTGGTCCCATTTAAATTTGATCAACATCTGACCCGTAGTTTTTGAGTTATCCTCAATAATGAGTATTTATAATTAATTTAATCTGATCAAGGGTTCCGAATGAAGGAAAACGGTGAAGTCGGTTTTTATCGGTGTTTAATTCATTTTTTAAATATCGGTGTACCTGTATTATAGATAGAGCGTTGGGAGAATATTTAAAGTGTTGATTTTGCCACTTGTTCATTTTTATTCAATATATTGCGTTTTTTTTTTATATTGATTTAGTCAAAAGCCCAACTAGCTACAAACATGCAGCTAGTTGGGCTTTTGACTCAAGGAGTTCTTAAATTGAGCTGTGAAGTTAAGGTAACTCGACATAGTCAGTACTTGCAGGTACTATACTATACATCTTGAAAAATTGGAGTCTGTTCGAATGGGCTCTGTTATGCAGATAATAAGCACGCCTGCATTTTGGTGTCATTAAACTTGACGAACGCCCCAGTTGGCGATTGCATTTAAGGACAAGACTTTCGACCATGATCTTCCATGGTTTGGGACTGGACTTTTACCTTAAGTTTTCGCTATACAGTGTTATTCCATTTGTAATATGATAAACCTAATCATTGTAATTGTGGACACGTAGTGGAACTGTATAATAAGCTGATTAGATGTCCGATTTATTGGCCTACGCTGTCAAAACAGTTTAGGTCAATACAATAAAAATATGGTAAAAAAATTTCTTTGACCATTACAAAAAATACCGTGATAACATTTTTGGTAACGTTTATATATTGTAACATTTATATTTAACCCAGAAAATTGCTTTTATTTGTTTAAAAAAATATATATTTAAAATCTTTAAAGTTAACGGCCTCTGTTTGGTTGGGTTTTTGGAGCATTCAATAACCTTTATCAATACTGTTTTGACTATGCATTTTATGTAGATACAATTTGCCTTTTACTGGACAGGAAAAATCGTGACATGAGTCAGCGCGGTATCTCAAAACGATTACTGGGACAACGGGTCACAGATTGAGTAACAGTTAATGTGTAATACATCACAGTATGCGTGTTAGAATCAGGGTGTTACGGAGGTGGTTTTATCGGCACCGAAGTCGGTCGAAATTTGGTTCGTCGGAGTCGGAACCGAAGTCGGAGACGCGGGCGCAGGCGAATGAGACATGTGTTAGTTAAGGGCAGGTCTAATAAAATAAAATAATACAAACATTAATCAGCCTCTTTAATTGCAGTCAAAAATAATACACCTACACCTTGAAAATAAAAATAATCTATTTTTTTAAATAGGTAATTAGGTAAATAAAATGTTAAAAGATGCACATTAAATTTAACAAACAAACGTTTCGCAGCTTCATTTCCGACATCTATTTCTTAGCGGGTCATAGATTATGCCTCCACCACTTAAAAGTTGTTCGCTTGTTACTAAGCCTGGATCGATTCAAATATACTTGTCACACGTCATCTACACCACGGATATGTTTATTCTGTTTGAAGCGCGAAGTCATTAAACATACAAATGACCAGATCCTATAGCCGTGGAGAGGACTTCTCTTCACTCAGATGGTAGAATTTATGACAAGGAATATTTCGACACACCATATAACGCGATTAATAGCCGGTTAGTACCATAACAAGGAATATAGCGTTAACTTATTCCCCATCATTCCACTCTTACCCACTACGTTTAAAAGCCTGTTTTCATTTGTTTCATATTATTTACACATGCATTTTTTTTTTATGACAGATAGGTAAGCACTTGGCCGCTATCTCACCTGATGGAAAGTGACGATGCGGTCGAAGATGAAGCATGCTTACCTAGAAGGTACCTATTCACTCTAGACTTGAAGACTCCCAGATTATACTGTTCGGGGAACAAGGATGCGGGCAGTGAGTTCCACACCTTCGCCGTACGGATAACAAATGTTGAAGCAAAACGCTTTGACCGGATATGAGGTAGGTCAACCATATATGGATGACGTTGGTTTGTTTGTCTTGTGGTCCGATTATAGAAAGGGCTCCGAAATGCAAGCGATAGAACACTGACAAGCTACCTTACGTCGATGACTGAGGCTCTGCAACTTGGACTCAACTAGCTTGTCATCACCAATGAGTCGCTTTGCTCGCCTATCAATAGAGTCAAGAGTATCAAGCTGATACTTGGCTGATCCATCCCAAAGGTAGCTGCAGTACTCCATACAAGATCGGACTTGGGCTTGATATAAGCTTAATAAATTAAGAAGCTGTCCAGGTGTGAAGTACTGCCTGACCTTTGCCAAGATGCCAAGTTTCTTAGCAGCTAGTTTTGCTCTAGATTCAACGTATGGGCCGAAGTTAAGGTTAGACGTCAGAGTGACGCCAAGCAGCTCGAGATGGTTAGTAATAGGTAGCTGAACATTTCGAAACGACGGAGCTAGATAGAAAGGCCGCCGTTTAGCGGTAACTAGACACGCCTGAGTTTTGGACGCATTGAACTTGACCAAATTAGCGTCACCCCAGTCGGATACACCTTTAAGACTCAAGTTCGTACGTTCCACCATAGCCTCTCTATGGGACTGGATTTGTTCCTCACCAGCTCGGGCATCAGACATGTACCTTTCTACAACAGTGCTGTCGTCTGCGTACCCAAAAATACCGGGCTTGAGCAGAGCATCTTACATACATAGATACATTCCATACATACATTAATGTCATAATCAATTTTTATCTACTCGGCTCACCGTCAAGCACCATATTTTGGTCTGCATTCGCCAGATTCGTTGAAAAGGTACTTTAGGCTTTGAGTACAAAAAGTAAAAGAGATATAAAATTGAAAAAAATCATAACTTCGTACGTCATCGTGTGCTACGATTTCAGATAATGTATAAGCAAGCCTGACGAGCTAGGCCTGTCGAAAACAGATGCTATCAATACTACCATTTCTGAGGATGTAAAAGCAAGACTAACGATTGCGGAGTTTGTCCGATCCGAAACCGATGTGTTGATTTGATGAATACCTGCAAGTTATTCTACCTAGAGAGGAAGAATGGGCTCTAGACCATATGAAGACATGCCGCATGAGGCCTAACCAGATGTACAAATATTGAACAGCCCGATCGTGGATATTAAGCACTCTACGTATAATTTGTTTTAGTTTTCATGAGCATAATTATTATTAGAAACTTGTCGCCGCGGGCAATTGCAGTTGAAACTGCGAACAAAGGCGCCTTGGAATCGAATATAAAATTCAATCTTTCGTTAGTAAGTTTTGTTTTTTTTGTTTTTGGAGAGAAGTTTCTTGTAATCCAGAGTTATCAGCGTGAGGTTAAGTATATTCGTATATCATAATGAGGTTATATATCATCACGGATATATAACCTCACTATACATAAACTCACAGACTTCAAACGAAGTTTCGGTTTTAGTTACCAACTGCGTGAAACGCAACCCGCAACTCCGTTTTTAGGTTTGGAGAATTGTGGTATCCCTCGCTTCGCATCGCACTGCACCCATCCGAATAATAATAACTTGTTTCAGTCACGCCATAAAATAGAAAAGGTTAAAAGGTTTTGGCAAAAAACAATTACATGCCTAACAGACTGAATAAATGTACTAGTGGCTAAGTTTTCTATACTTTCATATGTATGGTATATAATATGTGTGTAGTGTGTAAATAAAACATACATGAATAGGATATAATAATATTTCAATAAAATGTTCCTAGCTCTATATGAACAACTTAATTAATCCACGCATAAACTAAAATTAAGTTCGACATGATTTTAACTCGTCTAAGTTTATTTTTTTAAAGTTTCGGTTAAGAGAATAGTTGAATAGAATAACTCCTAATATATTTGCAAAAATAATAAACAATAAGTCAATAATTAAAGGTAGATTAAAATTTGTTTTCGCAGATTTGTTTACATAGGTATGTACTTAGTATGTTATTTGTGAAACTATCATTAACAAAGTTTGTAATTGTATCCATATTCGATTCTGTTCATTATATCGTCTAATATGTGATATATATTGTTTGTCTACAATATGCGTTTACGCAAGCTATTCTTTTAAATTAGTATTGTTATTGTTTTAAAAAACTACACTGATGTTAGATTTTTAATGTTGGCGCTAAAGTGCAATTGCTAACGTATATCTACATATCTTACACCTTGATTTAAGTTAGTTTTTTTGTTTGAAACTTGAAAGAGTGTTTAAGCTACATTTGGTGAAAATCGGTGTATTAGTTTTCCAAATAGAGCGTTGGGAGGGTATTTAAAAAAATGATGATTTTGCTACTTATCATTAAAAAATTATAATCAATTATATCACTTATTTTTGGTTTATCATAAAAGTACAATGTTGTCTTTTATGATAAACCTGAACCTGACCTAAATTTACACTGTAAATGAAGTCACTGATAAAAAAAACGTCTACAAACTCGTTATGTTATATGCATATTTTAGCCAAACAAATAAAATGGACATAGTATGGAGATCCAATATTAAAGAAAAAAAAACATGCATTGCTTTCGCGCTTATTGTCGAACATATTAATAATGCTCTAGTTCCGGTTTCTACAAAAATGGTTTGTTTTGTTGCATAAAACTTTTATCAATGGGTGCAATGCAACAAGAAGGCGCTCCAATAATTATCAAATCGAGATTTTGGTGGAGAAGTTGCTTGTAATCCAGAGTTATCAGAGGTTAAGTATATTCGTATATTATTTTGTATATTTGTCGGACGAGATGGTCCTGTTCTATTACTTTCGCATTGCACTATTTTTGGCACATGAAAGTCTGATCTAGTTCTGCGTGGTGCGGTGCGTGGGTCAAATAACATGGTAAATTGAAGATTACGTTTGTTTTTTTTAAAGACAACAATCGTATGCCATTTCAAGGGCCTTCGGGCAGCCTAAAAGCTGACACTAGCTAGCCTCAACCGTCGATTTAAGCCCAGTATCCACAGAATCGGTACAGAAAGCGTCCCGGAAGCAGGATTTTTAAATGTTTGTGTTCGTATATAACCTGGACTGGTGAGGTGCGTGTCGGGGTACCGAAACCGGCGCAAACGCTATGGCAAACAGGCGACCGCGATGCGAAACGAGAATGGGGTCGCGTAGAACGGATCGCGAGAGCGGGAGTGTATTCCATTGTGAATGCAACCGGGCGGCCACACAGAGCGGCAGCATCGGTGCGGTGCGTTCCGGGATAAGGGTTGGGGCTTGTGAAATGTATTTTTTACAACTTTAGTGTTGTTACAGTAAAATACAATAATATGAATCGTCACATTCCATCCGGAGAGATTTTTTTTTTTTTTTGTCTATAGTATATATAATAATATGGAAAAGAATATGTTCTGGGAAAGATTCCGAATTAATCGTGCCGCTGCTCTATCGGCCGCGTGTTCAGCATGGGACCTAGGTGTGACATACTCCGGAATGCATTCGCATCCAGGTTGCCATCGCAGGTTCGCTCATGGGCCGCATTTCTCGCTGTGTACACTACCCTTGTGTTGCTCGAGCTTCACTTGTCGAACAAGGAAGGAAATACTTTAATTTTGGGACTTGATTCTTTAAGAATTACACATAACTGCTATAACACTAAAAAATATTATAAATGTGATTCTCTTGAAAAGTTTTGGCGTAAAATTATTTTCAACCAAAAATGTTTTTTATTTATATATACTGTTAATCCATCATACCTTTTGAGTTTAACGAATATTTTAATAAGTGTGAGTTTGTTTAGCAAGAAATTTTGATGACATCACACAGATTTTAGTTGCAACAATATCTCAATACCTATAAGTTTTGCGGAATTACAAAGGAGGTATTTGTATTGGATGTATTACAAAGCTAAGCCTCTCCATAGCTCAGCCAATAGGGTATGTTGTGCGTAGATAAAAGATGACGATGTTACCAATTTTTTTATTTTAATCTATGATTATATTAATTATGCTAGACTGCTAGAGTATTTAGTAAGTAATATGTAGTTTAGCATTTCAGATTTCTTTTTTTGCAAAATTTAGATTTTTTTATTTGCAAAACATACAAAACCATAATTACGCAGTATTCCTGAGTTTATATTATCGTATATATGCATAATTATAATAATTTATGATGCATAATTGATATACGGGAGATTTACTGAGTTTACTCTACAGTCAAAATCATCAATAGTAACCAATTCTGGATAAAAATACCATATCAGATATAATCATAAATAAGTACTCTGCAAATTTTCTACTCAGCTGATATTCTAAAATATGTGTGGCAATAATTGATTTTGCAAAAGGAAGTAAAGAATTATTTTATTTGTGGAAAATTATTCAAATCGATTTTTTTGATAAATCTGGTTTACCTAATAATTATAACATAATAATACATCCACCGTACTTTTATTAGAGCTACTTTCTTCTGTGTGAATTCGCTAAAATATAAGGAAAGTAAAGAAGGTACTTGCACAGACAGCTTAAAGAAAACATATTAAATAATAAATTTTAGTAACAATCAACCTTCCAATTTCACCTATAACGTGCTTAGCAGACAAACACACACAAGTTAATAACAAGGTGCACATCAAACATGGGGGCCGCCGCCAGCCGCAGTGAAAATAACTCCAGCGGAAGGTTGGTAGACCACTCAGTCGTGCTTGAAATCACTGCACTCCTTCACATATTGAGCACTGTCACATGTTTATCACTACACTAAACACTTGTGAATATCCACACTGCAATCCAATTGAATCACTGCAATCCATATAGAAGATGTATTTTGAAGGGTCACTGCGAAGGCGGCGGCGGCACCGCTAAGGTGTACATGCTATTTTGTTTGCATTTGGGATTAAACACCAAAAAGCGGTTAATTATATCATCGTATCATAGTACCAGCATTGTTATTACTATAATTTGTATGTCCATATTACCAAAGTACGCAAACAAAATTAGTCTTTGAAACAGTCCTGATAACGACTTGAAAAAAACTGCCAATCATTTAATTACTAATGACGAATGTGTTACTTGAACTTTCAAATAATGAAAGTAACTCCCTATAGAAGCTTCTGTGAATTAGTACCGTAATAATATAATTTAACCCATTCCTAAGGTGAATATCTAATAAAAATAATTATTCAAAAACTGCGGATCTGCTAACAATGTGATACCCTAATATTATTTTAATACAGTTGAAAAACAAAAGTACATAAGTAATCACGTAATAATTACTGATCTACGAACTACCTAGCACAAACTGGTAATTGAGAGTGACTTAATAAATCTATATCCATATATAAATATATAGAATCAAAATTCTAATCACGAAATCTACTTAAAACCTATGAAACGCAAACAAACAAACGCATTCACACTCACAGCCCCACAGTAAGTTCAAAGACTTGTATCGTGGGTGCCGGAAACATTCACATCACACACACATTACACCCAGAACCAGAAGCACAAATTTCCCTTGGGAAGGAATGAAGCTGAAATATTACAAGTTCCGTTTATAACTGACGTCTACTACTCGTAAGTCGTAGACGTCAGTTATAAACGAAACTTCGTTAACTCGTTTATGATTCTTCGCGATAGTATTCATTATAAAATTGGTATAAATCTGTTGGTTTTATTAAACTAGTCTCATTATCAAATTTGTTTAATGGTAACTAAGCAAATCATAAGTAATAAGAAAATAACCAAATTAAAAAATCATCAGGAAGTTGGTGGCTTCTAAGAAATGAACGTAGACGTTAGTTTCCCACAATACCTAACTATTTTGCATTACATTGGCAAATAAAAATCTCGCAAATGGGTGACTTTTGCTTAGGTTGAAGCTTGCCTGCTTTAATGAGGTATAGAAATGACAGATTTTGTTCTAAAACAGGTCAAATACCGAAACAATGTCGTAAGCTCACCCATAGCAATATGGCAACTGTTTGATGGTCACTACATGTAACATGCACTATAAAATTAACTATTGCTACTTGAGACCGGTTTATCTATATAACCAGATTTTTAGAAAAGGAATTGCAAAACTGAATGGAACAACCCCGGATCGTCAATTGATGTTTGTCATTATTGCCCCATGATAGCGCAAGATCTTACTGGTTAAACATTACAAGACCTTCAATTAGATATCTTACTCCTCTCGTATTCGTAAGATTTATCAGCAGTTTGGATCATTTCCTACAAGATTCTCAGGAAGTGATAGGTACGTACAAAATGCCTTTACTTTTTGTCCAGATCCCAGAGTTATAAATATAATTATCACAAAGGCATAATTATATATTTTTTGTATAGAGAATGAGGATAAATACTTCGATTAAATAGTAAAAACGCTTTCATACTTACATCCCCACATTAAGTTCACATCACACACACACACAATGACAACCAGAACCAGAAACACATAGTTTCCTTGGGAAGAAATTGTCTGTTCCTATCGGGAATCGAATCCAGTACACGCTGCTTAGAAGGCGGATGCGACCCAACTACATCGAGCGGCAGTGGACAGTTCGAATATAAATAATATATTTATATAGAAAAACAGTATTTAATTATTAAATACTAGCCGTGCCCCTCCGCTTCGTCCGGTATTATCAAGTTAAAAAGTAGCCTATGTGCTAATCCTAGGCATAATCTATGTACATTCCAAATGTCATCCAAACCCGTTTAGCCGTTAAAGCGTGAACCGGGAACAAACATACTTACACACAAACTTTCAGATTTATAATATTAGTAGGATAAAACGTCAATTTCTTACTTAATTGAATTTAATCCTAAACGATAAATTATAATTCCGTTGTACCATAAAGTAGGTACTGCTATATTTTCGTAGGTATAACAAAACACGTTGCTCTAGGTCACAAAGTGGGATGAATCATAATGAAACATAATATTTACCTTGTATGTCATATCTAAACACATAATGTACCATAGTACTCGAATAAAATATTATTATCAATCAATCACTGATAATAACCGTAAAGGATGTCAAATATGTACCCAGTGTAAATATATTTAAATGCTTATAGATAAGTCATGCACGCGTATGATTTTATAATAATTGGGTAAGAGCATGATGTCCTACGATCTCGTGGTATTTTAGCTCAGAATTATACGACTATTACTATGTATAAAATCCGTAAGTTCTAGGTATAAATATAAAAAAATACACATTATTTATTAAATAGCTCTATCGTCTATTCCCTGCAACTAAAGTGGTCTCAGATTCTCGCCGCATTTTATTCTTAAAAAAATATTTAAGTTATTTATTTCTTAAAAGCTATGTTTATTAATTTCGATGTATTTTGCAACATTTATATAAATATATTTTAAATGCAACTATTACGCAGTGGCTTTATATCATACCACATAATATATTATATACTTTTATGTTATAATTTTACCGATAAAGGTATTATTTGAATGTCAAATCAAGAATCAATTGTAATGCCGACAAGTAAAAAAAACAAATTGTAGACATTCTCTGACCTCTTACTAATTAAAACGAGACTTTGGATTCGACGTTCAAAAATCTCTGAATAATGATTGGCGGAAATCGCTCTTAATCGTGCCTATAAAATAATAGTTTACTGATACCAAGCACAAGTCACAAAACTCGAATAAATAAGTATCATACATAGAAGACGACTTGCTATTTGCACTTCTATAGTCTGTCTTCCGTTATACAAGGACGTTTGTGCTAAGAAAATGTATAGATTATTTCGCTAGCCACGGCCAGAGACATCCTTGTATGACTATAACTACTTGCAAAACTCAACTCAACGTGACAATAAAATTATAGCAGCCATAAATATACAATTTATATGTACTAGTAACATCTGTCATAATAATAGAAATAACCAGATGAAAGAAAATTTATTGCACATAATATATTGGTAACTAAAAGCATACACAAACTTAAAGCTAAAGTTTTATCTTTGGGCTAAATGTTTTTGTTTATTACATTTTATTTGAATGCGGTAAAATTATGATACGATGATAATTGGATGTAGCTACATAAAGAATACTTACGAAAGATGATAGCGCGAGGTGGAGGATGGTGCTGGAACGGAATTCACGGAGGACGATGAGTATCCCGAGCCAGCCGGAGAGGAGCCGGCGGACGGCGCGCCTGCCGTCGATGGTATCGCGGCTGGCTCGTAGTACTCTGTGGTGAGCGTGCGCTCGTCCAGCACGTGCTCGGCATTGTGAGCCTTCGACGCCGACTTGATGTCCATGAAGGCGACTGTCGCGCACACTCCACTAGCACCGGTTGCAACGACGCCTGCACTGGCGCTTTCTGCTCGTCCCAATAGTTTGACATTCTGGACTCGGCCATAGCTGCGAAAAAATGTATGGTGTCATACGAAATGCATAGTTCAATGCAGTAATTCTAAATACACAATGTACAAAGGTTTTTGAGTCGGAACTTATTGTTTAAGAAATTAAACGCAAAATCAATGACGTGCCGATTTTATTTATTAAATAATAGATATTCAAAAATCTAAGAATGGTAATTCTTTTAACTATGTAGAGGAATAAGTGATGTTTAATATATAAAACCATCAAAATTATAAACGTTTCGTTAGTTAAGTCAGAAATTTTAATACATGTGTATGTGGAAATGTCATATTATTTAGAAAATGGGGTGAAATGTAGGTTCAACCAGATAGATCTTTTTTGACCGATTTTTTAATTTTCTACCGACTTTACAAAAAAGGAGGAACTACTCAAGTCGATGGTATTTTTTATTTGTGTTACCTCATATCTTTTCACGTGAACCGATTTCGAATTTTTTAATTTTTTTTTGTTTGAAAGCGTTTGCTTTCCAATTGGTCCCATTTAAATTTGATCAAGATCTGATCAGTAGTTCTTGAGATATCGTCAATAATGCGTGTTTAGTACATCAAATCTGATCAAAGTTCCGAAAATAAAGCGGTGAAGTCGTTTTTTTTTTAACTTTGCTTGCGTTTAATTATGTTGGATTTGGTCGCCACACTGAATAAATACTTTTTCTGCTAATTAAAAAATAAATATAATATAAAATTCTTAAATTTTTTGGAGAAGGTGTGAAAAATATCAATAACTTTTCTCGTTTTAACCATTAGCAGTAGGATAACTTATAAATTACCAGCCTCATATACTTGGTTGTGGAAATTGTTATGATGTCAGTTACAAAAGACGATCATAAATTTGATTACAGATAATTACTACAAGACAGGTCGAATTTCCAGACTTCCTTATAACTTTTGGGACAGAACTGCACAAGCTAAAATTGGTGGCCTTGAAAACATATTTGCTTGTATCTAACAAGCAAATATGTTTTTAAGGCCACCAATTTTAACTTGGAGACCTGCTAGAATCTATATTGGATTTCACCACACCTAAAATAGACACTAATATGACACTCGGTTAGAACATAAACATTTTATCACAAAAGAAGTTCTCCAACAGCTACTAGATTTTTATTTTACTTCAGTGTTCGAAAAGCATCTTTGTAAACGAATATGTACAACATTTTAACGGGGATAGTAAAAAACATAACCAGAAAAACGTATATATACATATAACTAAAAATATCTATATTATTTTTATTGTATAAATCATTTATATTCTTTCTTTGATATAATATAAAAATCCACTTCATTTTATTACAGGAACATCGAGATAATCTAAGGATAACGTGTCTAAATATTTGAAAAATAATTACTTTGAAAGCAAAAATTATAACAGTTCATGTTTTATTTCGTTAGGTATCCGTTGTCAGATCAGTTGGGTTAGATTGATCTAACCGCGGCCACAGTTGATATACAAGTACTTGATATACAAAGCCCCCCAGGCGCGCGGCCAGGGCGCTGTGAAGATAAAATGTATGGCGCCTATACGAATTGTATTTAGCGTCGCGGGCGCGTGGCCGAGCGGCGCGCGCGCGCCTGATACGCTCCCCCCGCGCTGCCGACGTTTTTGTATAGGCTCTAAGTTAACTTTAGTGTAACAAAATATAGTGAGCGGACAGAGCGCGCGTATTTGTACAGTGACAATGTTCGACACGGAAAACTAGTACGAGGCGCGCGTACAGGGCGCGCGTACAGGGCGAGCGTCGCGACCGCTTTGAACATCAAGTTCCGTAGTGTCCCTGGTTAGACTGATAAAATTTCAGTGTCCGTAGTTAGACTGGTGGATGTAGTCAGATAGTTTAATTTTATTTTCCAAATTGTTTAAAACAATAAGAATCCAACAAAAATGTTCATGGGGACTAGTCTTAAAATTAATCTTATAATAATATGTTGGGTAAAATAATAACCAGCTATATTAGTTATACATTTTAATTATATTTTATTAGCTTAACAGTGGTGATTAATCAAAATAACTAAGAATGCAACTGTTTCTTTAGTATTACGTTTTTTTATATTAAAATTAAGATATAGGTGCTCGCCGGTAAAGAAGGTTTCCGACGACGCGTTGCGTGATACTGCGGACGGACGCGGACCAGCCCCCACCGAAGCTCCATGGAAAAAGTATCGTCCGTGGTAACCGCAAAAACGTCCGGTGCGGTGTGCTCCGATTGGAATGACAAAATGGCTTCGAATCTGGAGACACACACAGACTGACACGCACCGTTGGAAGAGCCTTGTGTGCAGTGCGTGGCTGTGTCCGTGGTCGTAGGCAATGCGTGATAATCCGCAGAATCACGTCGGAACACAACCTAATAACGTTCAAGTGCGAAAGGTAAGGCAATGATAAACACAAAGCAACAGACAGTGGTATTTTTAACTTTTTTATTTTATTAAGGCGAAGCAAATATGAGGGTAATGATTAGCATTTAAATTGGCACTGTAAGTTTGTAAGAATGTACGAGTATAAATGTATATTACTTTATTTCCCTCACAGCGAGCGTCCAGACTAATTAACCGACTGTAACGAGTAGGAATTCGTTGAACTTATCCTAATTCTTAAGGCGTATTGGTTCAGGCAGTGCTGTCATAAAAAAAAATTGTGTCCGTAGGACTCGGTAAAGGAGTAACCAAAAAAAACCTTTCAAGAGCATTAACGCTTGCCATTCAATGAGCCAAACTGCGCAGTTTTGACTTTTCAAACTTGCTAATATCTAACACCATACATTTTTACACACATGTGTATTACTTTTAATTTTAGGAAATATATTTGCCTAAAAAGTTGGTTAGGATTTTTTCAAATTATAGAATATATATGAATATAAATCATGCCTAGACAAAATGCTGAACCTTTGTTGCCCTTAACTGAACAGAGTTTTTCTTAATTTTACTTTCAGAGTCAATGCCGAAGCCCTTAATATCTGAAATTAATGACAAACTTCATAAATAACCACCAATTGATCCTAAGAAATCCGTCTTCGATGTCACTAAATTTCTTTCTGCCAAAGGTCAACAAACAGCGCAGTTTTATCCGTATTTTTGTTAAACCATGATATTATGAAAGGAGATATTTATATAATTATATTTCAAATGTCAATCGGGGTCACAGAGTTGTTTTGCTGTGGGGTTAAATAATTATAGATTATCCGATTACCTTGAATGCTAAAATGAATTGTGTTTGATGTGGTCTGATGCGATGAGTGTTTGCTGAGTGACCGATTATTGTTGAGTATCAAGTGATTGTAGTGTATTTTTGTCGATCTTGTGTGTTTGTTTACATTTATTTATGCGGTATCTCCTAGTTTAGTGAGTTTGATTGATGTATGTATAGTATACTAAAGTCCATCCAAAGGTTGTCTATAAGACATCGCTTTTAGCGAAAAGACAGATTGTTACACTTATATAATTATTTTCTGTTCTGATTTGGCAGTTTATCTATCTACATAAGTACCTAATATTTAAATAAAAATGTATATTGGCCCTTCTGAGAGTTAATATCGTAACAAGTGACAAAATCAGAAAATATCCCAGATACTCTATCGGGAAAACGGATGTACCGATTTTCACCGTAGCTTAGAACACTCTTGATGGTAGGTGACTTGCTACCAAACTAAAAAATCGAAATCATAACTAGTACACCTGTTTGGGAGCTACGATGCCAGACAGACACACAGATATAATCTAGAAACTTATTCCAACCCTCTTTTTTTCAAGTGTTAAAAATAGAAAAATAATATCGTCAAAGGTACCAAATGAAATGTTCCATTACCATTTCTGAAATATATCTCTTGTAGAAATAAGGTATAATAGAACGTTATTATAGGTAGCCTAGAAGCCGGGTTTTAGTTTATAAACTTTCGTTTTGTTCATAGTCGTAATATGTTTTTTATTTTTATTTGAGACTCAGTCAGCGTTTGACCACAATCTCACCTGATGGAAAGCGATGCGGTCGAAGATGAAGCACGCTTGCTCAGTAAATACATATTTACTCTCTTCTTGAACAACCCCATATTATACTTTTTGGGAAATACAGTAGATGGCAGGGCGTTCCATTCTTTGGAAGTTTTCATAATGAGAGTGGAAGCGAAATGCTTCGTGCGAATGGTCGTTATTTTTACCATTAGAGAATGCCGCATTGCCGTTTGCCTAGATGTTCGGTAGTAGAATTTTGATGCGGGAATAAGATCATGCAATTCCTTTGAACACTCTCTGTAATGCAGTTTGTAGAAAATTTAGAGATGACGACGTGCCTCGAGGATTCGCCCGCGTTATTTAAATTAAAAAGTAGCCTGTGTTTATCATATCATAAGTCATTACCGCAAATATCACCTAAGTCTGATTAAGATCAGATAATGATTTTTTTTATTAGACCATTTAACACTATACCTCTCAAACAAATCATTTTACGTAAGCTGGACATAGCGATGGCAACATACACAAAAAAAGGTAAAAGAAGCAATGTTGAATCAAATTGAGAACTTCCTCCCTTTTTGGGGAGCCAAAAAAAGTTAAAATAACTGACAGGTGCCTATTCTGCCTAAAGTTCTAAAAGAACGATAAGATTTTAATAACGATGATAAGATTTACGATTAGGTTCACTGACTCGACTCTGAAGAGCAAACTATAAATTTTAAATATTATAACCACAAACCACCACTATTCGTATATTAAATAAAATGTATCCACAATAAAGTGGAACAAGTCTTAAACAATTATTATCTCAAGAGAAATAAATATCGTGATAATTTCCTTATCTTATTAATGAAGATTTGGATAAGTGATCGACTATCAAAAAAATAGTAGGTATTAAATACTTACTGTCGTGTTTATAGTACAGTAGTAGGTATATCGCAACAAGTCTCTTTTATTTATTACTCATATATTAGGTGCATATTACATGAAATGGATTTTTTATTATTTTTCTTGATTTATCCTACTAATATTATAAATCCGAAAGTTTGTGTGTAAGTGTGTGCGTAAGTGTGTAAGTATGTTTTTTCCCTCTTCACGCTTTAACGGCTGAACGGATTTTGATGAAATTTGGAATGTACATAGATTATACCCAGGATTAACACATAGGCTACTTTTTAACTTGATAATAGCGGGCGAAGCCGCGAGGCACGGCTAGTAAATTATAAGGCAAAGTTTTCCGAGCCCTAAGGCGCGAAGAACACGAGGCTGTTACGTAAAACCATTGGTTCTCCATTTTATATTAGGTAGGAAATATAACTAATAGGTATAATGTATAAAACTATTTATGGTCCATAAATCGACATTCGAACCTTATCTCATACTGATGGCAAGATTTTGTGTGAACTGCCTACCTATCGCCTGAATTACTACAGACCCGTTTCCATATTTAAGTAAGTACCTGAATATAATTTCATTATGTCCGGTAAACTAGTTTGGCCGTGTATATCAATCCATGACATATTGACTCTTGGTAGGTACCATCATAATATGATATTACCTATCATTATTATTTTCTTTCATTGTAGAGTTTCATAAAATGCTTAGGTGTAGGTAAATCTAGTTTTAAATTTAATACGAGAAACTCATAATAAAACATTTATTTATCAACTTTCGACTCGATTCACAGAATGACGAGTTTCAAAGCCACAATACAACGAGCACCGATTAAATCGGTCGATGTCTGATGCGACGTTGCCAGCTCTACGGTCTTACAACATGGCCGCGCTCACCGCACCCGGTTTCCGTGTGAAACTCGACTGAGCAAACTGCGCGTGTGTGTTCGAGGTGGTCCGACAGGCTGCCGGGCCAGAGGGGTAAGGCGCGGTGGAGCGGGAGGGGTTAGGGCGCCACTGGCCTGGCCGAGCTGTTCGGCGCGGCGCGGCGGAATACCCAGCGGTATATTGCGAGGGGCGAAGAGAACGCGGTAAACACCGGCTGTGTGACGTCATCTACTTTCTGAATCGCTACTTTAGCATTTAGTTTGTGTTTATTGATACCCTGTTTGATGTAAGTATTCTATTCATAGGCTATGCATACTTCTTTCATCGTTGACGCTTACGCAATACAAGCTTTAATTATTTTCTACGATACGAGGTAGGATATACCTATTTATTGCGGGTATAAATTACTATAGATTTTCAACATAGATACTAAGTAATATTACGAACAATAATGTTGTTTATAGTTAGTAGGTAGGCTTAATTACTTAGATACTCATGATTCAAATTAACAGAAACATTTGAATAGGTAGGTATCTCTTCAGATTTATCTGAACCTGCCCCCTGATTCAGAACCATAACGATTACTCAGTTACCGTACGATTCGGTTAGTTATGGTACGATAAAATGTATGTTTAAAGAGAAAGTTATCCAATCGCATCGATTCGGTAAGTTACCGAAATGTTCTGAATCAGGGAGCTGATGTACAAGTTCAAAATTCATCTTAAAGTTAATGTTACTGGTAATAGGTACTACAAGTTCCATCTCCCTATGTATGAGATACATTTATACCAACTGTTGTGTAAGGTACCAATATATAATTCATCTAATTATTACAATCATTTATTATAAACAAATAATACAAATCACCGTGAGGTAGAGAGAATTACAGCTTTATTTAATCTGCCGGAGGTAGTAAGTACCTACCTACGTACTGTACCGTTGTTGGAGTCTGCAATAAGGGGGCCGATTTACCGTTACTAAACAGTAAATTGAATGCAATCTTTACGTTCAGACTGTTTAAATCATTGCTATTGCAACATATAAACAAATTGGTCGTCTTTAGCTACGCACGTAACAATAAACATGACCATGTATCATAATTTAAGGTACCTACATCACGACTATTTACGACTGAGGTTCATTGACATATGAATGTAAAACAGTCTTCGAGGCGCTTCTTTTGAGCAATCAATTTTACGTAGGTGCCCTGGTGTTCCAAAAACGCATCATGTGTTTCAACTTTCACCAAGTAGCGCCTTGCCATTTGCCGTTTCGCATGTGAAGCAACGTAAAGTAGTTAAATTAATGCCTATTCGTCCTGCACAACAAGCAGCCGGTATTTAGTGCACATCACACCATTACACTGAAAAGTATCCCTATTAAATCGATATTAGTATTATGTTCTTTTATTTATACAACAAATAAACATATAAAGAACTAGCTAAGGACGAATCAGACACATAACGAGATATGCATAAAGAAATTAATAAGGACACATTCCCGCCGTTATAAACTAGTCTAAATCTTCAAAACCAAGCATTGGAGAGCGTACTTATCTTATAAGCTAAAACTGGCCGCTTCTCGACCAATTTGACAATCTTATCGAGACATTTGATGGCAGGGTAATAATCAGTAAGATTAAGCGATTTGAACTATTTAATTATTCATTCTATTTTTAAAGTTCCAGAAATATGACTAATTTATGTTGTATACGGCTTAAAACACGTAAAAAATTTCAACTTAATTGATAGCACTAGTCGACTACAAAGTAAGTCGGCATTTTTTACGTGTTTTAAGCCGTCTTCTTAAACTTAGTCGGAAAGCGGACCCTGGCACAAGCCGGGACAAACGCTAAGCAGAAGAAGAAGACTCACGATAGTTATAATTTTAATATAGGTAGTGACTGCGTGTATTGATCATTCTTAATTTTTCGCGGTTTGACATATTTTTAAATTCACGTTTTTATTTTAATAAAGTTAAAAGTTAGAATCACAACAATCCACATAGAAAAAAATAATAACGCAAACCAATCTAATAATAAATAGGCCAAATTTACTGTACTAGAAATTTGAGTCATAATAAGACTATCAGTGTAGTGAACGAGTCCAGTGACATACGGTCCGCGTCGAGCTGTACGGATGACGACTAATGACTAGTTGACTACTGGGATAGTACTGTTGTGCCTACAGCTGAAAAACCGCAACGACAAGCGCGCAGGTCATAAACATAGAAAAGAAACCTTTGATCCAATGACGGCATGTTTCATATTTCGATCATTATTTATAGCTCAAAACATATCAAGTACGTTTTTGTGTTGTTCTTGATTTATGTCCTGCCAAAACAAACATCATCCAGTGCAGTGACCGTCAAGTCTTCACCTTCTTGAACATAATGTTTAATAATAAAAGTAACCAGAAATAAACCAGAATTGACTAAATTGGTCTGACTGGCGCACGATGGGAGTGCTTAGATAGAGGTCCAATTTGGTCGGGTCGGTCACTGAGCTTGCGACGGGTGGGTAGAGGGAGTTGCGCAGGTCGATAGAGCGAGGTTGTGGGAGGAGCCATACAGTATGCAGGATGTTTTATGCCCTCACCCTCACCCCACGTGAGCCCGATTCCAGCCACCAACTTTCGCATTGCATAATAATGTTACAACACCCACTACCGCCGCTAACTCACCTCACACCAGGGCTCCTCTCGCGATTACTAAGCTATGTGTATACCTAACTAGTTGACCCGCCGGCACTTATTCGACTTCGCTGGCAAAGCAGCAAAACTAAAATTTATGACGTCATACATTATGTCAGTTCAACAGACGCAGACAGGCAAAGACCTTAAAATATAACAACGCTCTTCTGAGATTTTATTCATTAACATTTCACTTTTTTATAGAAGCCAAACAGTGGGCGTTAATAAGTCTAAAAATGTTATGATATAATGTCATAATCCCCACCATCCTCCAATATCAAAAATGGTTGCGGGGCAAATAGAAGAACGTGTTTGAAAATATTTATATACCC
This sequence comes from Lomographa bimaculata, assembly GCA_948107665.1. Lineage (NCBI taxonomy): Eukaryota > Metazoa > Arthropoda > Insecta > Lepidoptera > Geometridae > Lomographa > Lomographa bimaculata. The sequence goes on from OX403600.1 coordinate 10,522,775, forward strand.
CACTAGACTAGTGTGGTAGGTGTGGTGGGGATTATTTGATCAGATTATATGTATTAAACACGCAATATTGCCGATAACTCATAAACTACTGATCAGATCTTGATCAAATTTAAACGGGACCACCAGCACTAGCTTTCAAACAAAAAAAATAATCAAAATCGGTTCATATGGAAAGAAGTTATGAGGTACACATAAAAAAATACAATCGAAATGAGTACCTACCTCCTCCTTTTTTTGTAAAGTCAGTAAAAATTAAATATATAGTCGGCAAATATATGTTCACTTATTAAACAATTTATCGATGATTTTCCTCATTTTATTTGTAGTTTACTATAAATGTTACCACTACAGCCTTATTCATAACAACAAATTCTTCCCAATTTAATATAATAAAATCAATTATTGAAATATATGTACGTCAGTAATATACATATATGCATTCTGGTGTTATTCACGATTTATGATAGAAAGTCGTTCTTCACTCATAGATTTCGGACGTTAGGTCATAAAACGGACACAGTTACTGTCACTTGGCTTGGCACTAGTACTACTAAGTACTAACCAAGTAATCGTCCCTTCTATCCACTACATATCAAGAACAATTTTCCAAAGTCGGGTGCTGAGTTCGCACGCTATGCTGCATCGCATAAAATCGTAAAGATTATGAAATAATGGGTCTATACTCGTACATATCACCATTATTTGATTTTGTGGTTTTGTAACATTATATCTGGTTGTATATTACATTAGGCATACTTGCTGTTCTTATAAAAATTAAACATTGTAGAAGTTAAAACAATAACAGAGATCCAAATTTCAAGAATCATAAATTAATAATTGGTTTTTGGCAAGCGCTACGTTTCGAAACCGCCATATTTTTGCTGCGCGTTTGAATATTTGAGTTACTGTTTAACCATACAATTTGTATTCCTATACCTCCTTGAGTGTAACTGCAATGTTCGAATGCAGTAACACAGAAGTGCTCGCATCTCCGGATACCCTCACCTTAATATAAGGCTGACATGGCAACGACTAATTTGTAGTTTGTACTAAACATAGAACAATATTAGAATGAGCACATTGTATCAACATGAAACGCTTACTATCGCTGAGACTCAAAACTAATTCCGTACCACCTAGATAGGATACGTCTGGTAGATAAATTTTATTAAAAGTAGATATCCCGTTAGCGGACAATTATTACATATAATGGGATACGACGCATATTGTAATACCATCATATTAAGCACACTGTCGCAATGATATCCTAGTCTAATACCATAAATCCGAAAGTTCGTGTATGGGGTGTACGTTTGTATACATACATGTATGTTTGAAATGAGGTATAATTCAATATTGCAAACAAAAAAAACTGTTAAAAATATACAATAGTATACCTAACATAATAAAGGTACAATCGACGCGGATTAAGCTAAGCAGCGATGTTTTCTAGACACTAAATGGATTTAGATAAAATTTTGTATAAAAGTTTGAATAGACTATATACCCTAGAATAATACATAATAATTATAAAAAAAAATTCACAATAAAAAACATGTTTTTGAAAAACTTTTTGGTAGTTACTACAAAATTAAAAGAAAAATGACATTATTATTATCCGGGAGAATCGACTATGGTTTTTTTTATTTTTATGTGCCGTGCCCTTTATCAACTATAAATATTTTTGACAAAACATTAAATTAGAAAGAACAATTAACCTAATACTACATTATTAACTAAATCGACAACGTTTACAAACGTTGCTAATTTGCGGACTACATTAAGCTTAATGCCAACAAAACATAGTTACCTATGTTTGGTTCGGCTTGCGCACGGCTGAGGTAAATGTTCAAAACGTGCATTCATTGTCATTTCAAAACGAGGTACATTGGTCTATGTTTATTTTACATATGCACATAAGTTAATGCATTTCAGTCTGTCGACATTTTCAAAGTTCAATGGAAGTATAATGCCAACCTCTCCCTTTAAATGTCAAATAATGCCAATGCAATAAAATAACCCTTGTTGCTATTTGCACACAAAGTGGTAGAAGGGAATGATGATTAACGAACGTAGCTAAGTAAGAGTCGAAAGGGAAAGCAGGGTATATATAGGTAGATAAAGGGTTCCACTTCCCTCACAGACAAATATTTATCATTTTATTACTAACTTGCATAAGTATTTAGTTTTTTTGTTTCATATAAATATGTATAATGATTTAAGAGATTCTATCGACATCTCATTCATTATTATTTACAATTACCCAATGTAGCTTAACCCTAGATCACTAAACTTATTTTCGAGTTACACAGTCACTAAATATTAGTCGTAGAGACAAACAAAATTAAACTGTAATATTTTCTCTATTTGTAGTATTTATTGTTTATGAATTAAATTATAATAAAGTATGTATATAACATTTAAGTAACGATCAAAATACTGCAATAAGCCAATCTACACATTAATTTCAAACTATAACTGTGTGCTCGCCACAAATGGCTTTTCTGCAGTGACATGAGTGTCATCCTAAGCTTCTGTTAAGAAAAACTGCAAAAGGTTCACTTCTGGATTGCTGTTCTCGAAAAGTAACGTCTACAGCAGTATCAATTTGTAAAAAATAATAAATAATTTAAAACTCTGTTTTAATCTCGAAAAACTTAAATACAGTATATATTACAAAAAACTAATTTAAAATTAACCAAAAAAATACTATAACTAGATAAAAATATGTACAAAACTGAATCTAATAGACCGCTACCAGTAGGCAGAGTACCCAAAATGCTGGCAGCATTGCCACGTTGAATGGCAATGCTCAACTCAATCTCTGCCCAAAATATTTGCCAGCATAACATATTTAAAACTTGTTATGTTGTATATACAAGGAATGTGTATATCCACAAGTAGTCGCTAAACATTAGATTGAGAAACTAATTTTGCAAAATCTCTGTAAATAAGTTGCATGTGAACGCGACGCATGTGCACGAGTCATTAATGAGCTGAATCAGGAAGGTACTGAGCTGAGCGGACCGGGGGAGTACCAGGAACATACTTTTTTTATTAAACAGCGAATGCGTGAAGAACTTGTGTCCCTGAGACTTATATTTAGTGATCTAGGGTAAAGTTCCAAATGAGCTGAATATAATTAATTTATACATAATAGATTGATTTTATCATTCGTGCACCCATATTATCATGATCATGGCCGACCATGTTCGGAATCCTTTAGACGATAATCTATTTCTTAGACGATTGACTTCGAAAACCTTGCAACTGTCACGAATGTAAACGAACGACGACGCTTAGTTCTGTCGTAGTCTGGTAATAAAATGGATGTCATTCTTAGCACTCATGATCACTGACCCATCCACGTTTGGGCATAATATAAATATTGTATGGAGTAATTTAAGTAATATCCGTCCAGTTGGTTTTATATCAAGCTCAACTTGATATAAATGAAGAAGCTGCCTCGGTGTGAAGTACTGCCTAATCTTTGCGTGGATACCGAGTTTCTTAGCGGCCAGCTGAACTCTGGCTTCGATGTAGGTACCAAAGTAGAAGTTCGACGACCAGGAAACGCCAAGAAGCTCGAGTTATTGGTACATTTTGGAACGTCGGAGATAGGTTAAAAGGCTGTGGTTAGCGAAGAAAAGACACGCCTGAGTTTTGGATGCATTAAAACGAACCAAGCTGGCATCGCCCCGATCGGCCTGAGCCAACAAACTCGAATTCAATCGACCTATCATTTCCCCTCTCAATGACTGGACTTCTACCTCATCGACTCGTGTATTGGATACGTATCTTTCGACAAGTGCTATCGTCTGCATACCCAGATCTCGGGCTTAAGCAGATAGAAAACGTTACATAAAACATAAACATATAGGTACCTACGCTGACGATAATAATATGACGGGCACTGCACGCTGTAGCGTGGTGGAGTGCAGCGGTGTCATGAATCACAATTCATGCATTTTATTTATTAATATAATTTTGTTTCTTCTTCGACACATTTATGCGCACAATACGCATACTTGGGCGAGCTCTTACGACTAGGCAATATTTATGAATGTACATATTATACAAATATAGAAATAACCACATTGAATAGGTATAATACGACACACAATATACAATTAGAAGTAACGCATGCAGGGTCCATTACCACAACATTTACATTACATGTAATTATGTATTATGATCTACCTTTTCTCCTTTAAGTATCGAAAACGTTTTGCGTATTGACATTGAAGAATTTCCATCGTCGCCTGCTTGTCGTAATGAAAGATTCCGGAGATGTTGTTGAGGTTGGGTGCCTACAGTGCTAGCGGCAGTGCAGCCGTTTACGTGTGAAATGAATAAACATAAACGTGCTCTGCATAGACTGAGTGCGCAGGCCCGGTTGTCTGCGCAGCGGGTGTCGTGCGCACTCCTCGCCCCCACACTCCCCGGGGGTCAGGGTGGCGGGCTATCATCGATCGAACAACTGCGTTGTGCTTTGCCTGCGACCAAGCGCACTCACCAAAATCTTCACGTATCGAACTTAGAGAGCTTCTACAATTTATATAATGTATTTAAGTGTTTATTTAATTATTGTGTCTATTTCATGATTCATAGATTAAGAGTTAAAAGGCATTTTATACTACAATTTTATATACGAGACGTAGGAAATCAAAAATTGTCTGTGCATATTACATTTTATTAAAGATTCTGCGATGAATCGAGCAGAATAAAATATATTTAAGTTAAATATCGAAGATATCTTTGGAGAACTCGTTGTTGTGCACTATAAAAGCGTAAAATAAACAAGAACAGACAGAATTAAATAAATTTACGTTTGAAAGTAACTAAATGAACTTATACTCCAAACTCTCTCTGGATGCGAACCAGCGCATAAGCTGAGCGCTCTCCAGTTGGAACAGATTTGATAAATTCAAATAGCTGAATTCTTTCGACACATGACAAGGTATTATGTATAACAAAAGTTTTTAGCCATAAGTCCACAGTGTAACGTGCGATAAGCAAGTTAGTAAAATATGCATTTCAGAGTCGTCGTCTGCGTAATATATAATAAACATTGGTCATTATTATTTATCATCCGGCTGCATCATTCTTAGAGGCAAACAAAACCGCTTATACTAAAAAAAAAGACGGTATAGCACGATAGCAACAACACTGTACGACGGAGTAGTGCGGTTCAAAGACATAAGAGTCAGTTCTACTGAGTGCGCTGTTTAAGAATTATGTTGAAAAACGCTAAGTGTATTTGCACAGTAATCAGTAAAATTGTAGTCGACCTGTGGAATATAGCTCAAAAGTAAATATTAAGATTATAGTAAAATACATGTAGCCTAGTGTATTTTATCTAAATACTATTCATTGTTTGAATTAAACCTTCCAAATGGCATAAATGTTTGTTAGTTTGCAGGTCCTGAGACAGTCCGTGACAGACGAATACGACAGAGTACAGCCACGAAAGTAATAAGTTTTGTGTCATCGGCCGAACCCTAAAATGTATGAGAAGCAAATAGGGAGGAATGTAAGTAAGTACCTATAGCATATTTTAATAGTCCTACTAATATTATAAATCCGAAAGTTTGTAAGTGTGTAAGTATGTTTGTCCCCTCTTCACGCTTTAACGGCTGAACGGATTATACCTAGGATTAACACATAGGCTACTTTTTAAATAGCGGGCGAAGCCGCGGGGCACGGCTAGTTAGTCATATAATCATATTAAAATTTATTCTAAACTAAAAATCGACTTTACTATGAATCTACGGTATCGATTCCCTTTCATAGCTACAGAGATATTCAAGTCGAACAAATAAAATGTATACAACTTGAACCAAATATTAAAGTTACTTAAAAATTACTAATATTATTTTTATATGTGACAAAGTCAAAATTTGGACCTTAACATTTCAAAAAGAATTACGTATATCTGCCCAGAAATCTCTGAGTAATCAGTGAGTACAATTCATGATAAAGTACGCTTCGATTCCGAAATCGGTTAAAAATAAAGACACACAGATTCATATAATTAAACTTAGGTACTCTATAATCACTACGAATAAAACAAATCGAAGTCTCGATGACGTAGCAATCATTATAATTTAAAACAACGCCACAGTCACATAGCGATATCATGAAGTCAGTTCAGGCAGACACACGCATACACACGTATAATAGGTATAGCCGATAAATTGTGGAGATACGAAGCAAAGCATTCTCGGAGCTCACGTACAAGTACAAAGCACAAATGCGGCGTTGCCAGATTTCTCTCCCCGCACTACACCGCACCGCGCCGCGCCCGGTCCGCGGCCTGCTCCTCGCCATGTTGTCGTCGTCACTCGTTCTCTGCCCGACACGACTTCATACTATAGCTACCTACTATGTATATTATTATTAGGTAGGTATCAAGCCAACTACTGCCCAAGGTGAAAAGAGCCGGTGTTGAACCGCTCGGGCCGCGCTCTCCACCAATTATTATTATTATTTAGAGATTATTCACTCGCCTTTCGAAACTAAAGCGATTTTATGATCAACATTAAATAGAGGTCATGTTTTAAACATGAAGTAAGTTAGTTAAATCAAATGCTTACCTAAATAATCGAAATAAATCGTTCCCTCAATTAATAATAGCCTTGCCTCGCGGCTTCGGCCGCTATTATGAAGTTAAATAGTATGTGTTAATGTGTTAATCCCAGGTATAAGCTATGCACATTCCAAATTTCATCCATATCCGTTCAGCCGTTAAAGCTTGAAGAGGGAACAAACACTTACACACTACACATAAACTTTCGGATTAATAATATTAGTATATGATTCCTTTATATGGGTTATTAAAGTGATGACGATTGTCATAGGCAGAAAAAATACCATTTTTACACATATTTTATTTTTGTAGCCAGGCCGAGATTATTTATATGTATATTATTGTAGATATTTCTATCATGGAAATTCGACATCCGACATGTAGGTTTACAAAACTGCGCTAATCTACGTATGTATTGGTAAAACGTAACTTCTACCGCCCTTAGCGTCGAAGGTTTATGTGTAAAAAAAAAATCCCAGCCTAAGCAATAATGGCTCCATTGAAGCCTACTCCTGATGCCCAGACACAAATACTTGATGTGAAAAAATATTAAAATAATATATATTTTTATGTATAGGACGAGGAATTCGCTCGGCAGATGGTTAGCGCTACGCTTGCAGTACGGGACCATTGTCATATCTATACTAATATTATAAAGGGGTAAAGTTTGTTTGTATGTAAAAGGTAATCTCTGAACTATTGATCCGATTCTGAAAAATCTCTCACATAAAATAGCTACAATATCCCTGAGTGTGTATGTTTTGTTGGGATAGAAGTTAGTTATCAGTTCGAAATAATAATATTCGTAAGACAAGTCGGAGAAAAATTGCTAACTGGCCGCTTTATCGACGTACGCTGACTAAACAGTGAGACATAGGTATGTTTGGGAAAAATGTTGTGCTATGTGAGTTATACAAAAAAGTCCGCGACAGCATATATCTAACATGTATATTTAGCTCAGAAAAATACTTATCGCCCCCAAAACACGTGACCTAGAAATCCTCAGCATTCATAACAAAACATGTTAGATAGTTATATAAAAATATATGAGACTCAGAAAATTTACAAATCACATAAAATTTTCATTTTGCTAATAATTTTCTTTTTAGGACATTATTTGAAGTTTTTTTGTATTTAAAATAATGATATTTAGCAAATTATTATTACTATTATATAATTTCAAGACATTTTTATATTCTTCATTTAGCCAGTTTAATGAATGAGTTTTATTCCATACATTTTTGCGGCGATAATTATGCCTTTCAAATTAAATTAATTTTTTTCATTGAATTGGCTTTAGTTGTATGCCCTAAATAAATAGTAACAGTTAGGAAACAAAATTTAATATCTTAATTTAAAGAGAATTTAAAAATCTGATGTGTTTGGCCACGCGCTACTGCCTTATTTTTACTCTGCTAAACGCGCCCCTATTGACTACAGCATAAGCTCTATAATCGCCTGTGATGTCAATCGTGCTTGCAGCCTGATCCAAATTGTTCAGGGTACCAACGAGTACCTTAATATTATAGTAAATTTTTATTAATTAATTGATGATTTAATTATTAGTTTTTTATACAGCGTGGTAATGCAGCAAGCATTTTGGGAACTTTGCCGAACATTAAAGATCGTCTAAACCATCTTTAACATTTCTTTTTATAATTTGTATATAATAATATTATATTAATATAAAATAAAATTTTTATTATTAGATGTAATAAATTGTTATGATATTATTATTAGGTATACCGTTGGATATAACCAAGATATTATACAAATTAATAACAAATAGATGTGAATAGTGGAATATGGAATACATTCAGGAATGTTATTCTTATTAGAGATAATAGTCATTGGTGCACATAAACTGGTTATTTTATATGTGGTGCACTAGTCCTCCACATCGACTTATATGAAAGCGATGGAATTACAGTATTTTTTTAAACATGAGCCCTAGATTATATGTTTATTACTGCCATGCAGTCCCTAAAACACAGTAAATAATGAAAAATGTAGTTATCATACCTTCCACTGTGTCATTTTTCAAGTCATGTATCATTATTGGCATTATCGCATTTGTTTTTCAGTTTTCCACTTTTAAGACTTTGCTTAGCGCTCAGAAATCAAATGATAAGAGTGTATATAGTTTAATCCTGCTTCTAAATGTAACACCTAGCTGTTGATGATTTTTACAAGTAAATTGCTTTTCTTTTACTCAGTCTTTAAAAACGTTGTTATACGCCAAACTAAACTTAATAAAACCTAAGCCTCACCTACATTTAAAAAAAAAAGAATTTAAACATACATAACTGTAAACTAACCGTTTAAGATTACCAGAAATTATAATATCGTTCAGAGAACAAAGATGGAGGGAATGAGTTCTACTCCTTCGGCGTACAAATGATGAATAACAACCATAAATGGAAGACATTTGAATGTTTGTCTTCTTCATAGATGGTAGTAAGTGCATGAAGGAATTAACTCCTGTTATTCTTACACAGAAACTTCGGAATATAAATGATAGAAATAGAAATAACTTTGCTTAATAGCTTGTGACCTAATGATGATGAACAATACAGTACAAACCCTACACTTAGTTCTAAACTGGCCCACTATTGCAAGCCTTTTGTCTCGTCGGTCATTGGATGTTCGTACAAAAGTTTCAAACCAGGTACTTAGCAGATCATCACAGAAGTGGATGACTACAGCCACCTTGTGAAACCTAGGTACTTACACTTACTTACTTCCGATTTTTATTGCATGAATGTGAGACTGAGTTTTTGTTTCATGTTTGACATTTTCAATATAGGAAACTGGCTCTGAGATTTTCACAAAATAATTAAATGCTATAATTTTACAGAGTTACATTATACCTAACTATTTATTTGTTTAACTGTGTTCCTAGCTGTTCATAAGCTTGATTTTTATTATTTATATGTTTTCTAACCGTGAGGACCTTTAATTGGCTCATTGTATTATGCTTAACCTGTGAATTGTTAGATTTATAAGCTGTTGGTCTTCCTCAATATAAATTAAATAAATAAATTAAATTAAATAAATTAATCTTAAAAAAACGACTTCACCTCTTTATCTTCGGAACTTGGATCAGATAAGATGTACTAAACACACATTACTGACGATATTTCAAGTACTACTGATCAGATCTTGATCAAATTTAAATAGGACCAATTAGAAAGCAAAATATTTGAAACAAAAAAGAAATTTCGAAATCGTTTCTCGTGAAAAGAAGTTATGAGGTAACAAACATAAAAAAAATACAGTCGACTTGAGTACCTCCTCTTTGTTTGTGAAGTCGGTAGAACAATCATGCCGTTTTCGATATTTTTTTTAATTGGCCAGAAATTCTATTTAGTTGGTTTAAGTGAAGTGCAATCTTCAGGTTATCTGATTGTTGCCGTCTATATCCTCTTTGTTGATAAAACTGTAAAAAAATGTATTTAGACCTAATAGACCAAGATAAACGTCTATGTCGGTTATTTTAGTACGCGACGGGTTCGTTGACCGCGACACACGCGTGTGCGCGCTGCTTTACCAGTTACCACTCTGATTTTGGTAGGTGTGTACGCGACATTGCAAAATTTCGAAAGCATTAGAAGGCGATACGGGAGAAGCTAAAGGCCAAGACGTTTAATAGAACACGAGAATAACATCACATTTAAATAAAGATTCCAACCTATTAAACTCTTTTCGTTGACTCTGAACTTTCGTTTCTGAACTCTGAGTTGTGTCCCCATGGCCCACCACCCCTATTTAGACTAGAAGAGTTCAAGACTAGACTAGAAGAGGCAATTGCCGTGATCGCTACCAGTCTTTCACTTCAGAGTTTGTCAATACGTCGTGCGGTCGCTGCTAATCGTGTTTTTTAGTAAAAAAAATGATAAATTTTCCTGAACTGTTATCACTATGAAGCGAAAGATGGAGGGACGACGGATATATATACCGTCTTTTGACAGAGTGAGAGATCAGAACGAAATGCATATAAACATGCGTAGGTAAGTAGATGGCGGCTTCTAGTTAGTTTTAAAAGCTCCGCTATAGTTAATTTATTTATTCTAACTTACGGACTTCTGTGCCGTAAGTCAATCTAACTCTCCCCAACCCATGTTGGTGGGAAATCGTACTGGAAGTGGTATCGGGAGTATTCTCTTTTTTTTCTAATCTTGCTAGGAATCAATAGACGTTGCTTTCACAGATTATACAATTTCCCAGTAAGGTGAAATTTCTAATTTGATTGACGACCTAGTAGCTCTATCTCGACGAATTACCTTATTTATAATAAGAAAGTATTTTAAGTTACCAGTTTAAACTAGAGGCCACATTGAATTAATATGTAACCTGCATAGTCTAAGATTCGTAGGGCCTAGTACATGACAACATGAGCAGGTACCTTTTTTAAAACTAATTATCCCCCATACACGTTTGCACATAAAGGTGTATATTGCATAATTTATATTATGGCGGTTACGCAAGGTCACGCTTGATTTTTATTGGTTTTATTCAAATGTGCAAATACGTATAAAATATTTAGAACTAGCTGAAGATAATCTTCGTCTAAAATATACAAATTTAAAATAACTTTCAAACTGTTAATATATAAAATTACGAAACAACGGTTTTTTATTTTAAAAACATTGTGGTATTTCCCCTTAAAACTTCTTTTACATAAAAAGTATAACATTCGAAGTTAAAAAATATATAACATTCAATTGTTTTTACATTCAGTACTTAAACTATTTAACTTAAACAAAAGACTTCAAATTTGAATACGAGTGCCGATTGGTTTTAACTTCTAACGCAGACGCGACAGCTATTGCTTATGCTTAGCTACAGTAGTAGAAATTGAACTATAACATTACTTTATATTTCTTTACTAGACAATCATAACACGCATGACGCACACATGCCTAAAATGATTCGTGACATCGGTTCACACAAAACTGACGGTGAACTTTCCTTGACGGTGCACGGTGATTAGATTGTGGATGTCACAGAAAGAACGTCAAAATGGCCGCATTTAAAATATTGATTTTGTATTAAATGTATTGTTTTAATTAATGAAATTTACGTATAAGTTAATAGATAGAAACATAGGTCCTTGATACATTTTTGCCGATATAACATCGAAAATACCTACATTAGCAAAAAAACCTTATAGCATCGAAGTGCGACACAAGTCACACGTGTGACCTTGCGTACCTAACTACCGTATTTTGGACAAGCAACATTCGTCCTTATATCATACTATATAAGACGGAGAATTGATCACATACGTTGCTATTTGAGGGCTAAACACTACCCTTAGTGTGTACTTATTGTCCTCTCAATATGCGAGTCGAACTTAGGGAAGACTAGCACAAGATCACAGGACCGAGGCAAGTGGCAAAATATGAAAGAAGGCTATAAGTAGGTAGCATCAAGGTACGTTCCATCCATAGAAGCAATAATGTTATTGCTTGCCTAGTACCTATATAGGTACTATATGTAATACGTACGCATAGTTTTGTAGTTTACCTAATGCAGTGGGATTAAAAGGGTGTATGTATAGCCTGTAGATGTATAGGTATAATGGGTAGTACATAATTATGTGACGTAGTAAAATATCATGAAAATAGTAAGAACCTACGTAGGTAGGTACCTAGTTCATTAAAGGTACTTAATACTTATCACCTGGAGACTGGAGTTTACCTACTTACATCAAAACTAAAATAATGATAAATAATTATTCTTCCATAATGGAAATAGAACCTACCTACAAAGTACCTATAGTAACCGATCATTTTAACCGATGCCATGCCATGCATCGCTTATGAATGCGCGTTCTCTACAATTTCCGAAACGAAAATAATGTGCGCGAGCTGGCAACGTCTCATTCTGTGGCAAACAACGGCTAGAGATTTCTACCTCTTTATCGACATTAGTCGGGTATATAATAATGATGTCTCAACGAATGCTTCGATCAGGAGCTAGCTAGAGCTTCATTTCCGTGACTGATAATGTAATAGTTATTTAGTACAGATAATTAAATAGTAGTTTGTACCGTATGTAGATGTTATGCTTACGAAAATACATAATTATGTACCAACTATCAAATGAAAAAGTTTATGGGTTTAAAGTGTTAAAACTTACGGTTTATTATTTGTACCGAATGAGAAAACAAGTACCTATATATAATACAACCAGACTACGCGCCTATAAACATGTGAGAATTCGTAATTTAATCGGCTCGGTATGATTGGGTGGGTCTATATTGTTAGATAATAAGGTATTATGTAGATAAATAAACCTGTTTGGTTGATAAATAACCCGAAAACAAGCTTCATCTGCATCGAACCAAATAAAATGCAGACTGAACTTAATACAAAAATGCCCACAGGAAGTGTAGACCTATAGATTTAAAATAACAATAATCCATTTTTAAGGCATAGTTACCGTTTGAAGTGCTCCCTTATTCGGTCGTCGCGAATGTTATCGGGTAAATTTCCAACCCACAGATGCCGAGTCTCTCTAACCATCTTGTTTCAAACTCCACATTAGGACTCATTACCCGTTCGCGTCACTACGTGGCAAAAATCAATTTTGCACACAAATGTGCTTTACACATTTTGATTAAATCACTGTGCTAACCTCAAACATTGTTTATATCACTTAAGTTACACTTTTCGATAAAAACAACACTATCTTTCACTTCACGACATTCGATAATCTCATCACAAAATCCACACTTCACTATAAACACACCACGTAATAGACGCGAGCGTACTCGACGCAGCTCTCGAATTGACAGTGAAGCCAGCCTCGACGCGAGTTTGCCGATAAGCTCCGCCTTCTGACCGCTGCCGCGCAAAGTGGAGTAGGGCTGCCAGCGTGATGTACAAAACTAACACATCCTCTTTGTAGACTATTGATTGTATTATTAATAAAAAAGCATTAATGGATACTTCTGAAGTAAATTCTTCTATATTAATTTAACTATTTTCTATAAACAGCTTCATAGTGAGCGTAGACAAACGTATCCTAAAGGAACAATTATTTTGTCATTTCTGAAATTTAAAAAATATTAAAATGTACATACACATTGCAAATATGTATGTATAATCAATTGGGTATTGGTATATTATAATGAAGAAGTTTGTAAAAAAATATATCTAAGACTGGGGTAAAATGTGTATTTTGCCGGTCCGTGGCCAGCTCACCCGAGTTATTATCTTTCTCTCTCGATATGCAGTATTTCTCTCTTGCTCTAACGTGCGTTTATTGACATCAGTGTTGCAGTGTGTAGAAAAATACAGTACGATAATGAATAACAATTTTTAGACGTTCTAATGTTTACATTTTTTATTATAGATTTATCTGTCTGGAACTAGGTTCGAATACTTGTATCGGGGGTATTGGACACATCCAAATAACACACACCACGATATATCCATAAAACAACAAAAACAGAAAACGTTTCCCTTGGGAAGAGAATTAGAGCTCACAATCGAACCCATTTCTAAATAAAATACCCGCAGCTAAGAAGGCATACGTCTAACCAAAGACATTATTGCGTCTAACCTACTATATCTCTAGAGGTATAGTAGGTAAGTAAAATCCGTTCGCTAGTGACTGGATTTTACTTATTTAGTGCAATAAGCTAAAAACCAGCACAAACTGGAATAGTATAATATTATTATTTCCAGCACATTTGTGGAATGTTCACATGTGGAAATAAAAATAAATTAATACATTCTTAGGTCATCGACTTAGGTTCTATTTTGTTTTTTATTTTTATTTTTATTTGATACTGATAACCTATTTATCACGTAATATTCTCAATGTTCGAATAGGTTATTTGAAATCGTCTCCGGGGAGCCACGCGTACTATGTTATAACAATAGTTAATGATATAATTTATATAGTTATGATAAATTATAAAATGACAGTAAAATACTATTCCGTTTACATATCACAAAAATGATCTTGAACTTAGAGCACCAGTAAACATTATTTGGTTACCACCAGTCCCTTTCTACTATGCTATTAATTCGCATAATATTGAATGTCATAATTTACATTAATGATTATCCAATTATTGTTATACATTATGTTAATTCTGCATAGACATTATCGTATATGTACTTATTTATTCATTACCGACTTCAAAAAAGGAGGAGGTACTTTTGCCTTATAACTTTAAATAGACCGATAATTGTAACCCAAATGTTACTTATGCCTATCTTTTTTTTATGCTAAATAGGCAAGCATTTGACCACTATCTCACCTAATGGAGAGTGATGATGCGGCCAAAAATGTGACATTTTTTTAATTCTTTATTCAATCAAAACGAGGGTTTGGTCAGACATGACCATGCCACCCCCATAGGCCTTTCACTATATCTACTTACTATACTAATCTTAATCTATTCTTAACAGCTATTTTATATAAATGGAATAATATTCTGGCCTCCTTTGATTGCGGATAAGCCAAAATGCTATTACAAATTCCAAATACATGCACGTCTATCCCTTTAAACTTTAGGTTGACTCTTTCCGGCTCGTTCCGGACACATTCCACTAACTCATGGTACACATCCTCCACCGTGTCACACTCGGCACAAGATGTGACAAGCTTGTCTAGAATATACCTATTCACTCTTGACTTGAAGACTCGAAGATTATACCCCTCGGGGAACTATGACGCAGGCAATGAATTCCTCTCCTTTGCTGTACGGATGATGAACGTAGAAGCAAAACGCTTCAAGCGAACTGTAGGTATGTCAAGCAAAAATGGATGACGTTTGACAGTTCTGGTTGTTAGATAGTAAAATGGGCATGGTTGAATTAACTCATGTAATTTCTGCGCACACTCTCCAAAATGCAAACGATAGAATACCGATAGACTTGCGACCATACGAGAGCACCGAGGACTGCATTTAATGCGCGTACTCGTGCAAATAATAAAAGTTTTTTTTACCTATTTCATAAAAAAGGAGGAGGTACTCAAGTCGACTGTATTTTTTATTATGAGTATTACCTCATAACTTCGTTTCACGTGAACCGATTTTGAATTTTGTTTGATAGATGTTGCTTTCCAATTAGTCCCATTTAAATTTGATCAAGATCTGACTAGTAGTCTTTGAGCTATCCACAATAATGCGTATTCTGTGGACTACATTGACGATGTTGTCGTGTTTAACCGACTGCCTCCACTGCTGAAGCCTGATGGGTCATTGGCTCACACCGCTGAGGAGAAAGCAAACTTGTTTGCTTCACTCTTTGCGGAATCTTCACGTCTAGATACTGGTAGCGCTGTACCTCCGAGTTTAACTGTCTGCGAGTCATCCATGACGGAAATCCGCATTCGACAGGTCGACGTACGCAAAGCGCTACGCAATCTAGACGTGAACAAGGCCAGCGGCCCTGATGGCATACCAGCCATAGTACTGAGGACATGTGCGCCTGAATTGTCTCCGATACTGACACGCCTGTTCCGCCTCTCAATGGAGACTGGTCAAGTGCCTAAAGCATGGAAGTCCGCCAACGTGCAGCCTGTACCTAAAAAAGGAAGTCGCGCCGACCCTGCCAACTACAGGCCGATTTCAGTCACGTCCATTCTCTGTAAGACAATGGAACGTGTACTGAACAAGAAACTCCTTGGCTATCTTGAAGCGAATGACCTTCTGAGTGACCGGCAATATGGGTTTCGCCAGAACCGGTCAACAGGAGACCTTCTTGCATATGCCACTCACATATGGAGTGAGGCCTTGGAAAGATACGGCGAAGCGATTGCGGTATCGCTTGATATTTCCAAGGCCTTCGACAGGGTATGGCACGACAGCCTTATTGGCAAGCTTCCGGCTTATGGTTTACCTCCTGGTTTATGTGCTTGGATCTCAGATTTCTTGAGGGAACGATCGATTCGAGTTGTCGTTGACGGCTGCTCGTCCGATCTAATGGCAATTAATGCCGGTGTACCTCAAGGGTCGGTTCTTTCGGCAACGCTCTTTTTGCTTCATATCAACGATTTGCTCAAGCCCGGTATCTTTGGGTATGCAGATGATAGCACTGTTGTCGAAAGATACATATCCAACGCACGAGCTGGCGAGGTACAAGTCCAGTCACTAAGAGAGGAAATGATTGATCGGTTGAATGCGAGCTTGTGTGCAGTGTCCGATTGGGGCGACGCCAACTTGGTTCGGTTTAATGCGTCCAAAACACAGGCGTGTCTTTTCTCCGCGAAACGGAGACCTTTTCACCTGTCTCCGACGTTCCAAAATGTACAAATACCGATAGCAAATAAGCTCGAGCTTCTTGGAGTTACTTTGTCGTCAAACCTTAACTTCGGTACATACATCGAATCCAGAGCTCAGCTGGCCGCTAAAAAACTTGGTATCCTCGCAAAGGTTAGGCAGTACTTCACACCGGGACAGCTTCTTAATTTATATCAAGCCCAAGTCCGATCGTGTATGGAGTACTGCGGCCACCTATGGGATGGTTCCGCTAAGTACCAGCTTGAAGCTCTTGAGTCCATCGACCGACGAGCAAAAAGACTCATTGGCGATGATAAGCTAGTCGAGTCTAAATTGCGGAGTCTCAGTCACCGACGTAAGGTCGCTAGTCTATCGGTATTCTATCGTCTACATTTTGGAGAGTGTGCGCAGGAATTACATGAGTTAATTCCACCATGCCCGTTTTACCATCTAACAACAAGACAAACTGTCAAACGTCATCCATTTATGGTTGACATACCTCCAGTTCGCTCGAAGCGTTTCGCTTCTACGTACATCATCCGTACGGCGAAGGAGTGGAACTCATTACCTGTGTCTTTGTTTCCCGAGGGGTATAATTTGGGAGTCTTCAAGTCAAGAGTGAACAGGTATCTTCTAGATAAACATGTCACATCTTCGGCCGCATCATCACTTTCCATCAGGTGAGATAGTGGTCAAATGTTTATCTATAAATCATAAAAAAAAAAAAATAAAAAAAAAAAAACTTCAAAAGTTACCTCATAACTTCTTTCTTTGTGTGCCGATTTTGATGATTATTTTTTTATTTGAATGCTGGTGCTTTCCAAATTTGGTCAAGATCTGTTCACTAGATTTTGAGTTATTGTCGATAATGCGTGTTTAATACGTTGAATCTGATCAAGGTTCCGAAGATACAGCGGTGAAGTCGGTTTTTTAAACTTTGCTTGCGTTTAATTATATCGAAATCGGGCCACTGTTTCCAAAGTTAGCGTTGTAAAGTTTCACTGCATTTTAAAATTTTCTCTAGTAAAAACGACTACTAGTAGAGACATGATATACGCAGCGCCCAAAGCGCGCGCCCGGGCGTTTAAATTATTATTTAGTACTAGCTGTATCCCGCGGCTTCGCCCGCGTGAGCTGAAAGTTGTGGTTGAACTTATTTATTTAGGGTTTATAATTTTGGATTGGTAGATCAATGGTTTAAATTCGCAGTCTCGTCTATAATCTAAATGTAGTAGACCGTGATACCAAAACTTAATAAAAATATAATTGTTTGAATTTACCCCTAATTACATATACGTCATACATTATTTACTTTAAAGTTTATTTGTACGGAGTTTTGAGTAAATCGAAGCAAGAAATAAGATTTTCCATACAAACTTTGGAACTACCATGCACACACCCTAGGGGTAGTTTTGAAAAAATAAAATATAAGTGTTTCATTATTTACTTTAATGTTTATATGTACCAAGTTTTGAGTGAATCGAAGCGAGTAAAAATTTCCATACCAACCTTTTCACC
Source organism: Lomographa bimaculata (assembly GCA_948107665.1). Classification (NCBI taxonomy): domain Eukaryota; kingdom Metazoa; phylum Arthropoda; class Insecta; order Lepidoptera; family Geometridae; genus Lomographa; species Lomographa bimaculata. The sequence continues at coordinate 10,541,128 of OX403600.1, forward strand.
CTATTTAGCACACTTAAGGGTTGATTTTTGAAAATCAGATTATTCTGTGTGTTTTTCCGGAACTTGAACTATTTATATTCTAAATTTCATCAAAATCGGTTCATTCGTTACGGAGATACGTGGTAACAAACATTCACACACACATACAAACTTTCGGATAAAAGAATCGAAAGAAGATATTACTTTCGCAATTTATGTGCATTTTGGTGCATTTAGCCAACTCAGTATCAAGACGGTCAAGTAAAAAACATTTTACGATTCTCGTTTCCAAAACTAGTCCTAGTCACCAATCACAATCACAGTCAATTAAAAGAGTTATAGCAAGTCGTGACCTAGTACAGTGCTAGCTTTATTAGAACTTCTATTGGAGAAAGCTAAAATCACGATTTTCCTCTTTGTACGATTTGCCGACACTAATGCACGTTAACAAACTATTAACGGTTAAAATCCACCATGATTATACAAAGTAATTATGCTAGATTATTAGTTTTGAAAATTGTTCACTTTCGCGGCAATGTTTAGATACCGTGACATACATGTATTTATAAATTAAGTAGTAAATTAAGTAAGTATTGTAAATTGTAAAACTATATTTAAAAAAAAATGTTTTTGCTTCACAAACTATAATAGTCATGTAACTAACTATTAAACGTTTCACCTGACGTAATTTACTGTAACTGTATTTGTTATGTACCGAACGAAACCAAACGCAACTACTTAGTTTAGAGATAATCTCACTCTCGCATGATTAGTTGAGTATGCTCGTTATAGATTGCCATACAAGTTACACTAAAATACGTGAACGAGGTAGTAACGTATTTCGTTAGTAAAACTCACACTACTAGGCATACTGGTCCAGTCGTAGTCCATAGTAGTCAAGTCATGTATAGTAATAGTACAGAGTAAACTTCACTAGAATTTCTATTGCAGTTTTAAAGCGAAAACGATAATGAAGTTTTTTAGACTTTATATAATTTGCCTTTATGTATGTATGCATAAACGGTTAACAATTATACACATTAATACTCGAAGAATCACTAGTTCAAGAAAATAATATGAAATCGAAAGACACCATTACGAAAAAAAAAAGATCCCCAACATAGTTTATTTTAGATCGCGGTAAAGCACTGGATCTCAAGTTTATCCCGCGGCAAGGTGGGTGAAGTCAAACTGAAAGCAGCCCTCCGATTACCTATCTTTGTTGCAAACGGTTTCAATACTAAATTGACAAAACTCCTAAGAAATAAGGTTCATTTTTGCTTAATTCAAATAGAAACCGCGTGCAACAAAGATACGTAATAGGGGTCTGATGATAAACATTTTGGAATGAAATTGACTGTCATACGTGTCGTCTAGTATCGAACCCCGCCAGATCCATTTTTTTTTTAAATAAAATGTATTATTCTCAATGGTTTATTTTTCTTAAAATCTATGCTTGCCATTAATAAATTCGTATGAACTCCAGCTACATCCCTAGTAAATTGAAGTTAAAAACTGCATTTAGTATCAAATCCCGCCAGATCTTTGATCAATGAGGTTCGTTCGCCGCCAGATCCAAATAGACCAATTAGAACACAGGATTTTGACTGGTAACTGTCATGGCGTCCTCGGTGTCAGTATGGCCGCCCGTACATTGTACTAATGCAACTCGTTTAATACATTCTGTATATTAAGAAAGTGAAGGTCAAAATCCGCTACATCCAATGAGTTAAGTAACAAAATCCGGCAGATCCATAACTCAATATCAATATCCGCTACATCCATTTTTCTTACCTAAATTTAGTTGTATAATTTAAAAGATGAAAATAATTTAACTTAGATAAGTCGGAAATTTGAATAAAGTAATTTAACTTTAAATGTATAAAATGGTATGTCATTTGTAACTTTAATAGAGAAGAAAAGTCATTTGATGTAAAATTGACCTTTTTGGATCTGGCGGGTTTTGATACTAGACGACACATTATTACACAGATTACTATAACTATTCAATATTTCATTATGTTTTTAAGTTCGACTTCAAGCGAGATTTAAAAAATCCCTTACATAAAATCGCTTTCTGACCAGAAACAGCGAGTTGATACCTGGCAGTGTTTTTAACTCGTTATGAAAAGATGATTTCAAAAATCCCGCGCGACCCCCTAACACAAGTCGGTAATACGAAACCACTCGATATGCTCTTTTGTGTGCCTATCAGCGCGGAACAAGCGATAAAGAGGCACGATCGGCCTAAGCGTTCGTCCTATGACCGTTATCACGTAAAATTATCATCCGTAAACCGACTTTACAGACAAACAGTCTTTTTTATTTATTGTTTAAACCAGTCATTTCAATTCGTGGTTTGTAAACCAATATTACAATGTACTTATTTACTTTTCATAAAACGATGTTTATTTCAACTGCTTTGCTTAACGAATCTTAAGCTTGTTTATCTCATTTTAGTTACGTTCGCAGTCGAAAACCAAAATATAGTAGTCCAGCCCCCCGATTACCTATCTTTGTTGCAAACGGTTTCAATACTAAATTGACAAAACTCCTAAGAAATAAGGTTCATTTTTGCTTATTTTTATTGAAACCGCGTGCAACAAAGATACGTAATAGGGGGTCAGTTATATTAGTCAAATTAGGGCAATAATCTCGGACCCAGAGATAGACAGTCAGCTATAAAGTTGTATAAGCCTTTATATTTGCACCCTAAATAAAATTTGTCTCAAAACCAATTTTTCGTAGGGTGAAAGGAAATGAAACAGACTAATATTTTGAAGTATGTTGTTATGTCATTTGTCAGATTCTGACAGATTCATATCTGTCAGATTCTAACAAATGCATCTGACATTTGTAAAGAAAGATATGACAACCGTCATTGCGATCTGTTTGAACCGTCGACATAATAAGTATAAGGTTTATTATTGCCTAATTCAAATAAATATCACGAATTTGTGACTGATTAATACGTCTGAGAGATTTGTTATTTAATTGTTTCCAATTTTTCACAATAACCAGGTTCTCAGCTTCTTGATTTGGTTTGCACGGTAATATTTTATAAACGGTATTGTTGCAGTGCAGTTAGACTAGTAAAGAACATAAATAAAAGTATGTACAATTGCTGTAAAATAATTAAAGTATAATGTTGCGTAAATCGAATCAGTTTCTAAAGCTGGGCACTTCTTGGAGAATGTGCTTGTATTCCTCACAAAAAGTGGAGTCATCACCCTCGCCAGCTTCGGATGGAATACTAATAAGTGACACCTGTGTGCAGCGACTGAAGCAGCTATGTAAGGGGAATAATACATTTCTCAGGCTACTTGTGGAGAGTGGCGGGTGCTCCGGGTTCCAATATAAGTTTGATTTGGATAACAAAATGGCAGATGATGATAGGTAAAATATTTATTTTATTTATTTATGTAATTGAATACTTGCTGCTTTAGCCCATGGGTTCTTAAGAAGCAGTGAGCTAGATGTATATGATGTTAACATCGATACAATCAGAAATGTTATATTTAATACTAAAGAACACTCTTTCTGGTTGGGTAAGGAGTTGATAAGGATCATTTGGTACACCAAGCACCTGTATTGGTAAATCTTTATAATGGGATTTTTAACTGATTTTTAGGTATTATGCAGAGGTTAGACCCAACCATGCCCCCACTTGGCTTGAAGAGAGAATCTGTTAGAGTAAAATTGACTTTTATTTTTAATACTCAGGACAGACTTTCTTGGTGAAATTGAATCTTATTCTTAACGACACAAGGATTTGATTTTAGTTGATGCTTAGAGTTTTTGCTAGTGAAATAACTTTGAATACTGTGCGAAATTATTTCACTTGCAGTCTGTCTGTCTATGTCTTGGTTGTCAAGCCAGGTTGGCATATAATTATAAAAAAAAAAGACATGTCGCACTCGGGGACTGCCGCGGTAAAGCTATTGCATGGCATTTTTTATCAACTTATGCAATTATAATTATTTATTTATTTTATTTATGCAGTATTTTTTTTCCTGCCACCTAGAGGAGAGTTGCTGAACTAAAGAAACAAGCGTGATATTTCAAAAAAGTCATTAAAAGTCACCGCTGAGCCGGTCGGAGTGGGGGGTGTTAGGTTATTTTCGTTATGGAATTTCTGGATTTCGGTCTCCACGCTCAAGGCCAGCGATAGAAGCTATGCAATAGCTTAAAATTTAAGACAACTTTGACGGTCCCAAGCCTGACAATGTATGAGGCAGAGTTTGTTTAAATACTTAACATCAACAAAATTAAAAATCCTGTAAGTGACCTGAGCACTCAGCTCTTCAATCGAGCCATTACATTTTCATGCATGGATTCATATATCAGGGTGGAGAAACGCACAAACTGACGAATAGCATCACTTTTAAAATATAACTGATCGTAATTTATCACTTGTTATATAACGGTTACAAAAAAAATTACTTTACTAGCGTGATAATTATACAAAAGTATCTATATTTTTCATGCCTATAGCAATTGAACTATATCTACTTACATGTTATGTATATGTTGAAACTATTTTTATTCTACAAAAGAGAGCGGTTCGTGCAATATATGATATGGGTCCACGCGAATCTCTCAGGGAATTCTTTAAAGAAACAGGCATACTTACCATGCCTTCGCTTTACATCTTTGAAAATATTATGCATGTTCGCAAAAATATTAGTAAATATAAATTAAGAAGCGACGTACACAATCTTAATACTAGATATAAGCATAAAATTACAGTGCGCGCATTTAGATTAAGCAAAACGAATAAATCTTTTATGGCAAATGGGGTTAGATTTTACAATAGAATTCCTAAAATCGTAACTGAATTACCACTGGGAAAGTTCAAATCTGTAATAAAACGGGCATTAATTAAGAAAGCTTATTATAAGACTACAGACTATATTAATGACAAGGATGCATGGAGGCAAACTGCACAGGCTCTTTCTAGCGACCATAATAACACCTAGGTTAAGATAATTATGTATTAGAAATAAGGAATGTTTTTAAAAAAAAAAATGAATGAAAAAAAATGCGCCGCCGAGTTTCTTGCCAGGTTCTTCTCGAGATGGCTGTAATTTTCCGAATCTGGCAATAGATTCATTAACTTTCATGAGTGCCTCTTTGGGGCCCATGTGAATAAACGATTTTGATTTGATTTTGATTGATTTTGATATGCACAATCATTTTGGCTTGTTATGGTGCATGTTGAAACACGAGTTTTCTCCCCAAGGGACATTTGTGTTTCTGGTTCAGTGTATGATTGTGATGTGATTGTTTCCGGCACCCATGACAAGACACAAACTTAGTGTGAGGCTGTGAGTGTGAAGGAGTTTATGATTTTGTTTAAAAAGCTTTTTCAAATAAAATACATGAAATTGTTTTCGTATACAAAACAAGAGTTGTACAAGGAAAAAAGTTGATGATGTTAATTTATTTTGTTTCAGGATATTTGAAAAGGATGGAGTTAAAGTTGTCATTGATGAAACATCGCTGGATTATATCAAAGGCTCAACAATAGACTTCCACACGGAGTTGATTAGATCTGCATTCAGAGTTGCTCAGAATCCAAATGCAGACCTTGGATGCTCGTGCGGTGCCAGCTTCTCAATAAAAATTGACTAATTTCCTTCTTTCTTTTGTTGATAATATTGTTATTTAGTTGTATCTTATAGGCCCTGCTTTGTAAAGATTATTTAGATAATTTTTTGTTATGTCTTGATTTGGCTCAGACTGACAAAAGTTTCACTGATAAAGGCAGCAAACCAGTGTTTAACAAATTAAACTTGTTCATAATTGGGGCTCAAAGAATTATCAAAATAGCTTTAGTTTGTACAAATTCTTAGCTTGCTGTGATACTGTAGTAAGTATGTAGATATAATTTAGTTATGTTTTAATAAATTGTGCACTTTTAACAATTTATTTTTGACTTGAAAACCAAATTGAAAGTTGTAAAAATTTTGTGGTATGTTTGAGAGTAAGGTCAAAACAAAAATAAATACAATATACAAGTTTGAAACTTGTGAGCGATGTTAGATTATAAGAACAGAATATAAAACCGACCAAGTGCATGGTGTTTGTAGTGGTACAGGGAACACTGGTGTTAGGTGTTGACTCGCACATGACTGCTTTTAATTTGGATTTGTTACCTGTCTATGTCCACATCTCCAGGTCGTAATATTATTGTAGATTACGCTGATTTCGATAAGAGATGGCTTGAGTAGTTGCCGCCAGAGGAATATGTACAATACATCCCAAGAGGGGCGTCAGTGCCGGCCTTGTAACTCCCATCACAAATTCGAATAGTTGATATTTTAAAGGAAAGAAATATCTAAATCTTCTTAGCATATTAAATTGTCCTGTCACATAGACTGCCGAAATGAATAAACGCACAACCCAAACTAGATGTTGCAGACATTTTTTTTTAATACTAGATAGGCAAGCATTTGACCACTATCTCACCTGATGGAAAGTGACGATGCGGCCAAAGATGGAACATGCTTGCCTAGAAGGTACCTTTTCACTTTAGACTTGAAGACACCCGGATTATACCGTTCAGGGAACAAAGATGCAGGCAATGAGTTCCACTCCTTCGCTGTACGGATGATGAACGTAGAAGCAAAACGCTTCGAGCGAACTGGAGGTATGTCAACCATAAATGGATGACGTTTGACAGTTTGTCTTGTTGTTACATAAAATTTTTACCGTAGTATTTAATAATATAACTAATAAAAAGAATTAATTATAGGACTAAGACACCACAGTTTAGTGACTGAACCACTAAACATGCATGCATCTCTCTTGAGTTGTATTTGAATTCTTCTCTAATAGACTACCGTTAGTCACTATCTCAACCAAAGACTTAGCATCGGAACTTTCTCTAGAATACCTAGATTATTAGTAAGGGTGCTAAACACACTACTATGCCTACAATGTAAATGGCTTTCAAGGAGAACTTTCGGTACACCGTGAGTGTCGACACATTTTACTAGAGGTTTTTTTGTCGTTGAGTGAAGAGGCTAGCAAGCCGCACGCCTAGTCACTCAACAAGTCAACAGTTCAGTGTGACCCATAGTTTAGTACTGTAGCTATAATTCGAACTCCTGCACGGAAAAGCACTACATGGCACTACGCTCGTCACCCTGAGATATTAGATATTAAATCTCCTTAGGCCCATTAATTTTACTGGAAACATTGCCCTTCGATCTAAAATACAGTAATGTTGCACATTAGTGCTTGGCGGTTGAATGTCTAGCAAAGGTACTGCCACAGGCGGATTCAGCAAAATTCCTAAAGTGGGTGGTAAACTATTACTGTATTTCGGTACGCTAGAGTAGCTAGCCAGGTGTGCACATGCCATCCGATCTACGACTTAGCCACTATTGTAATAAGTATGATTATCTTACATATGTAAGTACCTAAAATACCTTTCATACACTTGGAGAAACCAGCTGTGCTGATGTTTACATGTTCCCAGCTACTGGAAAATTGTTGCTCGGAATTAGGTATTTGCGTCATACATTCGCGTTTCACGTGCGTAAGTAAACATTGAAAGTGCTCTCGTTTGGCAATATCGTTAAAAGTGAACTGATTTATAATTCCTTAATGCCTACATCATATAATATTGAACCATAAGTGCTTACGTATATAGAGTACCTACGGGTATCGGGTTCGTTTCCCGTTGGAAACATAACTTTTCTCCCCGAGGGAAATTTGTGTTTCTAGTTCTGGGTGTGATTGTGTTTGTGATATGAATGTTTCCGGCACCCACAACAAAAGCGGTCGAACCTAGTCAAGTTTAAAAGTAGCCTAGTAGTAGTGTGTTAATCCTACGCATAAGCTAAGTATATTCCAAATTTCATCCAAATTCGTTCAGGCTTTCGGATTTATAACAGTACGGAACGGCATGGTATAATATAGAACTAAGTACTTATGTATGTAACCCTTACATACATAAGTACTTAGTTCCTAAGGTGCCTTAAATACCTACAAAGATAATTCTTCTAAGTGCTCCAGTACTTAATGACATCTCTGGATTTCATTTATGGCACAATAATTAAAGTTGTTGAATCGTCATCATCAAACAATAAATTACAAATTAAAAATATAAACGTACTAAAATAAGACAAGTATATCCAATACAAAACTATATTAATATTTAACGTTTTCATTGAATAAATTCATTATTTCGAGTACACATATAATATGAATAGTGTTTTTTATATCAGTGAGACTGGGACATAGCGGCCCAGACGTTGTCAAAAAAAGAGGCTGACGGCAGGGTTATCTTGGGTTCGGGTTTGTTGGAAGTGGCAGCAGTCCTGGAAAACAAAGAAGTCTTACTTTAGATGTAGAGTCCTTTAGACTTATCTTTATACCATTCTATTCGCTCTTCAATGTAAAAAAGAAAACTACCTCGTTTCAAAGATAGACAGAAATTTGCAAATCTCTGGAAGTTACTATTTAAAAGTAACCGCTAACATATTTGACACTCATCGTTAGACAAATTTGGTGTACGGGCGGTCAGTATTAAATTATATCTCGAAAAGTATATAATTGTAACCATACAAGAAGATTCTATATCCTACAAGAGATCTTCCAGTCTGAAATTCTGCGACCTAATCCCAAACTAGAAAGCTATTATTTTAAAAAATACGTTATTCCTACGCAACTGCGTCTTACAGGTACTAACACTAATTCTCACGTATCTAGTAGGTTCTTACTTATAGTACGTACCTTTATGGGTATTATGTGTACTTCATCAGTGAGAATGATATGTATGGCTGTCTAATGACTATGCTAAAAGGTATAAACTGTCTCTACCTACAAGATACTCACTGCTGCAGCTCCCCGTTACCGAAGGAGTTAGCATCGTTGATCTTTTTGACATTGTGAGGCGAGTACCGGTTGTACAGTCCCCAGATGCTGTTCATTAACTTGCTGTTGTACTTCAGTGGGGACAACTCCATGACTGGAATGAGAGAGGACGAGGATCAGTGACGGTGTTCCAGCTCTGACTCAGCCACACCATATGCAAGTGAATCGTAGAGAAAGAACATTATTAAGGATAACTCTTGAAACTAACAACTCGAAGTAAATAGAATAGGATGAATTGACGCATTGTTCATATTTGTACAGAACCCTTGAAAGTTCTGAAAGTTTCAATGGGTTTGTTGCTCATTCTGTTTTGTTTGTGCAAGTCTGCCTAGATGCGATCTGGATGCAAAAAGTCCACTACTCTTTTAGTAATCATAGCCTTACATGATGTGTTGAAATTCTTGGCCTGCTCATTGTTTGTGGCCGTTTTGGAGAGCTTCATTTCCCGATCGTCGCGCTGTGTCTGACGAATTCGGCCCGCAGAGAACGCAGAAGGTGGGATTGAAGCCATTGTTTTCAATTGACACGCTAGAAATCAAATAAAAAAAATTGTAAAACGTTGTCAACTCAAAGCCCCGTACTAAATTCGGAGATTTTTCGATTCTACCGGAAACGTTCACAGACACATAAAAAAGGAAACACAATATGAGTTGAAAATACTTTGTGTTTCTACCGGGAATCGACACCGGTACCTACGGCTTAAAAGTCTAGAGCATAAGCGCCTACGCCAACAGAACTATCGGAAAATAGATAACGTTATAAAATTCAAAACAAGAATCACACTTGTTTTTTCCACTGAGACATGTTATGTTGATAACAATTAGATAAAGAGAGACAAACAATTTTCTTAAATTAAAATTAGTGTTGACCCAATTAAAATATTACTATTAAAATAAAAATATTACAAGTACCTCAAACATAAACGTAATAAATGGTACTTAAGAAATAATATTAATGATACAGACGATTTCTAGGTGTGGGGCAGTCGAATCATTTGAAAACACGTCACAAAGACTTGCAGCTTGCAACACAAAACAAGGCCTTGTAAATTCTTGAGAACAAAAGGTATAACTAAAAAGTTTATTTGCTAGTTTTCCTTAAAGATAGCAACTTCTGCAAATTCTAGGTCTAAGTCGTTAAAAATATAGTTAAGTAGGTACCTTTACACAGCTTGAAGAAAATATTCCCGAGCGTGAGATTATTAACCGCTTCAATCTTGAGGCCGTAGGCGGGGCCCTTGCAGACGCTCGACGAGATTATCGTACCCAACAGCACCATGAAATCCCAATGTAGATTTCAAAAATAAATGAATATAGAGGCACAGGGAGCCGGGAGACGGGTGTCACTGGAGTCGACAGAGATACCACTGTTCAAAATGGCTGCGAAACATGACCCCTGGGTGCCGGAGTTATCAGTTGTCGGGGACGTAGTGTGCTTAATGACTACATTTGAAGATAACTGCTCCATTCTGAGTAGATACAAGGAATTGGGAGCATATTATACAAATTTTTGTTTATATTTTCTAATGAAGTTTTATAGAGTAAAAGACTAAAAAAACCTACATTATTATCTACAATATATCTAAAAATATTTATTTTTCGAGAATTTTCTACTTATGTACCTATCTACCTACCATTATAAAATTAAATATAGACCTCTTCTTGTTGTGTTATGTGTAGTAGGTATACTTACGTCAGTTTAATTTTTTAGCTAAACATCTATCATCCTTTTTTTATGCGGAATAGGCAAGCGTTTGACCACTATCTCACCTGATGGAAAGTGACATTGCGGCCGAAGATGTGACATGCTTGCCTAGAAGATACCTATTCACTCGATACTTGAAGACTCAGATTATACCGTTCGGGGAACAAAGACGCAGGCAACGAGTTCCACTCCTTCGGATGATGAACGTAGAAGCGAAACGCTTCGAGCAAACTGGAGGTATGTCGACAAAGATAATATTACTATCTTTGTATGTCGACTATAAATGGATGATGTTTGATAGTTTGTCTTGTTGTGTTAGATGGTTTTGTGATAAAAAGGACATGGGGGGAATTAACTCATGTAATTCCTGTGCTCACTCTCCAAAATGTAAGCGATAAAATACCGATAACCTTACTTCGGTGACCGAGACTTTGCAACCTGGACTCGATTAGCTTACTATCGCCAATGAGTCTTTTGGCTCGCCGGTCAATAGATTCTAGAGCTTCTAACTGGTACTTGGCGGTAGTGACCGCAGTACTCCATACACGATCGGACTTGAACTTGATATAGGCTAAAGATGCCCTGGAATGAAGTACTGCCTGACTTTAGCGAGGATACCCAGTTTCTTAGCTACCTGTTGAGCTCTAGCTTCGATGTATGTGACAAATAAGATTCGACGATAAGGTAACGCCTAGAATCTCAAGCTTATTCGCCATCGGTATTGGTACATCTAGGAAGGTCGGAGATAGATGGAATGGTCTCCGTTTGGCGGAGAAGAGACACGCCCGTGTTTTGGAAGCATTGAATCGAACTAAGTTGGCATCGCCCCAATCGGACACGGCCATCAAGCTCGAGTTCATTTCCTCTCTTTGCGTCCAGTCGAAAAGAGAGGAAATGAACTCTCACCAGCTCGTGCGTTGAATACATGTCTTTCGACTACAGTACTGTCGCGTACCCAAAGATACCGGACTTGAGCAGATCATTTTTATGGAGCAAAAAGAGCGTTGACGAGAGAACCGACTCTTGAGTTACTCCGGTATTAAGGTAAAGTCACCAGTCATGGACAGTATAAGCGAATATTTTTTGTATTTATTTTGTAATTTCTTCATTTTTCAATATACATTCTTTGGGATTTGGAGGTAAATGAAAAGCTCTTTTCTCAATCAATATTAAATGTTTAATTTTAGTTTAGTACTTAGTACAATAAAATATTATAAATAAACAACACTCCTACTTAGACACCATCAATGGACTGTAATAATCCAGTGTAGGACCCCCAATTATGGACATTATCTAATTATGAACAGCCATCAATGGACAGTAATAATCCAGTGTAGGACCCCTAATTATGAACAGCTAGTTATGGAAATATGAATAATCAAGTAAAGACCAAAGTATACGTTATTAACGAAATGCTTCTCTTCAGCTATGTAATTTGAAAAAAAAATACAATCTAACATTGTTATCAATATCAGTCTTATATATCAAGACAATACTCGAAAGCCAACTTTAAGCAAAATAAAACATCTTTGCACAATTATTATTTAAAAACAATTAGGTCATAATAAGACACGAACTTAAATAAAATGTCTATTACTACTATTATTGAAAAATCAGTCTTAAAAAAATCACGATATTTTCCATTCTAAACAATTGAACAATGTCGTCGGTTACATAGAAATTCCTAAATCAAAACATTCTTAATCAACAGAGATCTATGTATTCCCTGAGTTTTCACAGAGATACGACTATTGATAAATGTCTGTCTAAAAATATTGTAACAAATAGTAGGTAGTTATAGGAACTCTCAAAAAGTAACAATCTTCGTAAACCTATAATAATAAACAAAGTATATCAATTAAAAACTTAACATATAAATGGTAAATATTTTTCCATTTCAGGTACTTTAAAAAAGCCCCTATTGTTGACGGTTTTAGGCTCCTGAATTTTTTCCATTATAGCTCCCCTATTATACCAAATTTGATCTGGAGTGTCGGGCCACCGAAACGTATTTCCTCTTGATAGAACCATTGTACTTATTTCGAAAGTATTGTTATCAATATTTTTAATCATCCCGGGAAAGTATTCTCCTTCGTATTTAATTATAACATATGTATTTTTCTTTAGCAATTGCAGGGATATGTCTTTTAGAGGAATATTTTCATCTGACTCTAGTGATTCAGTTCTGTATTTTGGATGTTTTATCTGGTCTTCTTCAGACAACTCTAAATCTTGGTCACTTTCTTGATATGGTATATCATTTTCTTCTGCTGATGAACTAGATGATTCAATTCTCTTCCTTTTGTTATTTACAGTTTTTGCTATTTTCTTTTTATTCTTCATCGATTCTTCAGCCATTTTCTTTTTTATTAGTTGTTTTTCTTGTCTCTCTTTTATTCTTTTGTTTTTCTCTTCTTCCTTCTGTTTCTTATCATTTTCTTTCTTGATCATATATGCTCTCCAACTCTCACCAGTGATTGCTGAAGGAAGACGTTCCTTACTACGCCTTTTTTTCAATTCTGGTTCTGGCCAAAATAATGCACGTTTAAATGGCGATGGAATATTTTCCTCCATTACATGTTGTGGCTTTGAAGGCATGGGCTTGGATATAGTGTCATTTGATTCAGAATTCTGAACTTTATTAGGAGTAGTATATATTGCCGAGCAGACAATATCTTTTGACATCGTTTTCGTTGATTCTGTAACAGATTCAATATTTTCCTTTATTACATTTTGGGGGTCGGAAGGCAAGGATTTTGATATAGTGTCATTTGTGTCAGAAGTCTGAACTTTGTTCGAAGTAGTGTGCATTGCCTGCTCGGCAATATCTTTCGAAACCATTTTTGATAATTCTAGAACGGATTCAGCTCTTCCGATGTCCTCTTCTTGTAAATCTGGATTGCCACCATCAGTAGCATTCAGGTCTATGCAAACTTGTGACGTACTTGGTCCAAAGTACCTTCCCTGCATATTTTTTGTGGCCAACACTTCTGGTAGGTTTTCAGAGATGTGGTGAGAGACCTCTAATTCGTGTTCAGGTAAACTAGAAATTGAATTGTTGGCCACGGATGCCTCAGGTGTTTGTGGTGGCAATAATTCGGATTCTCTTACATGCTCAGGTTCGGAAGAATGCGAGACTTGTATTGATGGCTCTGTGATTGTTGCAGCAACACTCTGTGGTAAATTTTCATTCAAATAGTGTTTTGTTTTAGCCCAAATGGTATATAACGACAGATCTTCATTCGGAAGCAGGTTCTCAACGTTAGCTCTAGGCATATAGTACAGCCTGGTAAATAAATTCAATTTTTCATTTGTAAACAAGCTTCGTACCTCTGATTCCAAGGTATTCATAAACTGTTTTGTCGTCTCAATTTTTTTTTCAGATGCTGATGTGGAAACATTAGCACGATTTTGTGAACTTATTTTGTTCATGTCGACGTATTCTGGACCAAAGGGAAAAAGCCCACTTTTTCGAAATCCGTTTCTTATTGTATCTGAGGAAATGTTTCGCAAAGCTGCCTCAAAGTTTGGAGCAAAATGCTCTCTTTTCATGGTTTGTTTCGGATTTTCCGTTTTCCAACTCTTCACTTGATTCTGCCACGATACCTTTAAAGGCCTAAAGACCGCAACATCCATCGGCTGAAGTAGATGTGTCGAGTTAGGGTATAGAGAGATAACTTCAATTCCATTATCTTTACAAAAATCTGATAAATGCAGAGTCATGTGTGACCTATGACCGTCCAAGAATAATATAACTGGTTTAGGTATATTATTTTTTTCTATCCATGGATTGAACACATTAGTAATGTATTCATAAAAAGTTCTAGCACACATCCAGCCTGAATCTGACCTGCCTATGCACCAATCTTTTGGTACGCTATTAGCTATTACGGCAGGTAAACGCTCATAAGGGTATACTATCATTGGTGGAGCTAAAACTCCAGCAGCATTACCAGTAACCAACACAGTTAAATTTTCTTTCTCATCTCCTGATGCTGTATAGACATTTTTTTCACCTTTGCGCACTATGACTCGTCCAGCTTTTGGTTGTAGGTAGAATGCGCTTTCATCAGTATTAAAAATTCTTACAGGGTCATTTATTACTTCAAGCAAGTTTTTATTTTCAAGGTAACCTTTAATTACTTCAAACCAACGGAGTATGTCATCTTCGGTGACTTCATCTCTCGCTTTACTTAAATTTTGCGCTGTGCGTTCAGAGAGATCTGGATGCCTTTTTAAAAACGAAGTGTACCACTTTTTTCCTGGACGATTGTTTGTGAACGGACAGGAATCTAAATTTTTCTCAGATATTATTTTTTGGACACTATCAAGCAATTGTTCTTTGGTCACAGGGAAGTGTTTTTCAGCCATAAAGGCAATCCATCTCACGAGTATCCTTTCTTCCTCATATGTAAGTACAGTAGCTGGACCTAGATTACAATCAATAGGACTTTTCCCGGTGATTTTATTATGTAAAGTTATCCTTGGGACTCCGTATCTTGTAGCGTGAACAGATATTTTCTCTCCTTTTCTTACTTCTTCGATAGCCTTGGCCATTTGTTCTTTTGTGTAGTCTTTTCTTGGTGCCATTTCTAGGTTGAAAATAAATTTGTTTGTATTAGAAATACGTTGAACCTATTACGGACACCTAGTCATGGACAGAATGTCCATTATTGGATAGACTAATTATTTATTGCAGATTTTTAGAGAAACATGAAGATATACTAGAACAGACGTATGATACATGAAAAAAAATAAAAATAAGAAAGTTCACTTTATGGACAATCTGTCCATGATTGGGTACGTACGTTGAATAATATCCAATTATGGACACCGGTAATTTTAGGGTTAGAATGATAATTACATTTAGGGTTATATTATAAAAGTAATGTATTACTATTGATAAATCACTAAATAATATGAATTTCAACAACGACGATACACCTGACACAAAATAAGATGTTAAGTGTACTTACTTGCATCGCGATTCTTGTAATAAATTACGATTTCCGACACCAAATGACACCGCGTAACTAACAACCGTTATGGCCGCAATCAAAATGGGTGGCGGCTGTCAAAAACAGTTGGTATGTCAGCTAAAATATTGGCACAACTGATCGGTGTTGACATTTGAAAAAAAATACTGCGTGTTTGCTTAATTTTGGAGGTAAATTCAAAAAATGTCCATGGCTGGTCCGCGTCCAACATAGGCGCCATTACCTTAATTGCCATTAGATCGGACGAGCAGCCGTCAACGACAACTCGAATCGATCGTTCCCTCAAGAAATCCGAAATCCAAGCACATAAACCGGGAGGTATACCATACGCAGAAAGCTTACCTATAAGGCTGCCGTGCCATACCCTGTCAAAGTCCTTGGAAATGTCAAGCGATACCGCAAGCACTTCGCCATGTTTTTCCAAAGCCTCACTCCATATTTGAGTGGCATACACAAAAAGGTCTCCTGTTGACCGGTTCTGGCGAAACCCATATTGCCGGTCACTCAGGTCATTGCTTCAAGGTAGCATAGGAGCTGTTCAATACACGTTCCATTGTCTTGCAGATAATGGACGTGACTGAGATGGGCTTGTAGTTGGCAAGGTCGGCACGACTATCTTTTTTGGGCACTGGTTGCACGATGGCAGACTTCCATGCTTTTGGCACTTGACCAGACTTCAAAAAGAGGCGGAAGAGGCGTGTCAGAATCGGAGTCAATTCCGGCACTAGGGCCACTGGCCATGTTCACGTCCAGATTGCTTTACGAACATCGACATGCTGCAGCGCAGTTAACATGTTATTAAATTGTACTTGTCAGTATTTTTATACTCTTAACTTCACACTCAAAGTAGGTACGCGGAGTTTTCTGTGCTATTTTTAGAACCCAGTTTCGATCTAAGTTCCGGTACTTACTTGTATTTTTCAATAGCACACGTTTCATAGAAAACCCCTCATTGTTATTGTTACCGTTATACGAGCATCTTGTTTTCCGATGTAGGTTTCTCCATCAAAGACGAGATGAAAAGCTGCATTACACAATGTTACACATTGTGTAAAGCAGCGGTCGGCAATCTTTTGGCAGGCAGAGGCCACAATGTGGTAAATATAGTAAAGGCGGGCCACACTTGTGATATTGACCCTAGAAGCTTAATGTACGTATAATTGACCATAGAAAAGATGGAAAAAACGAAAATTATATTAATAATGGTTGAAATATAAATTACATTTTACAAATTTTTACACGTTCGCAGACAAATCGACACCCTCGTAAGGGGTGCACTTACTCTATTTATCTATAGAATCTATAAAATTTTAGATATTAACGACTAAATTTCAAAACAATCACGGGCCGCAAATAGGACATCCGCAGTTCGCGCGTTGCCGGCCGCCTGGTATAAAGTGATATAATTCTGCAATGAATAACAATAGTTTGAGAAACTGTGGGAGAGCTTGGATGTGCTTTCTATTTGTGCCATTGATCAATTAGAGACATTAACTTTCATGAATGCCTCTTTGGGGTATATGTGAATTATAA
Source organism: Lomographa bimaculata (assembly GCA_948107665.1). Classification (NCBI taxonomy): domain Eukaryota; kingdom Metazoa; phylum Arthropoda; class Insecta; order Lepidoptera; family Geometridae; genus Lomographa; species Lomographa bimaculata. Next base: position 10,558,227 of record OX403600.1, read on the forward strand.
ACGAATTTGAATATCTGTCATACTTCTTTGGACTCTATGATATAAAATAAAAACGGCCAAGGGCGATGGACTCGCACAGCGAGGATTCTGTCCGTACCACTACACAGTAGAGGTGGCCCGACTGGCATTTGATCGATTTGTTTTTTATGGTTGTAAAACTTTAGTTAGAGCATACTATTACTTACACTACTATAATCGCACCATAGTTTGAAGCATAATATGATTAATATGTATTACCAATATTAACGATAGAGAAAAGCCATTCTTGCGTTCCCTTACATTTTTACATATTGTTTTATTTATTGGGAAAATCGCTATTATAACACATTTTTTAGAAATTCAGCTAGCTACGTAATACATATTATAAACGCTTTTACATTCACAGCCCCACACTAAATTAGATGACGTGTTTCGTGGGTGCCGGAAATATTCACATTCACACACACAATCACACCCAGAACTAGAAATAAATTTGCCTTGGGGAGAAAACTTGGGCACCGACTTGGGTAACTGGGTATCGAACGCGACTTTTTTTTAACCCGCTGCTTTGAAGGCGGATTCGCACCCAACTAAACCAACGGACAGTATATGTAGTAATATGGTGCAAAAGATCAATTGGAACGTACAGAAAAACAGTAAGCGTTGGCTCAGTAGGTAATAATCCTGTTTGAACCCTTTGGGTTCGGACCTCCAAAAAGTGCCCGACGATTATATTTGTACCATAATTGCACTACTGCTAACAAAAAAATAAACTTGAACAAAATATTAATTAAAAAATTAAACGCAAACAAAGCTTAAAAAAACCGACTTCACCGCTTATATTTTGGTTTTAGCTGATCCGATTGCGATACAATTTATATAGGACTACCTCTGAACTATAATCTACCAACCAAAAAAAAAATCGATTCATAATTGGCAGAGATATCGATAACATACATAAAAAAAAACATACCGACGAATTAAGAACCTCCTTTTTTGAAGTCGGATGAAAAATTTATCTTACTAGGTAAAATTTTGGATCTTGAATTAAATTTTGAAATATAAACGAATTATAACGTTTAGATTAACACCTATGGATGATGCTATCAACTTGTGCCATTTTTTAATACAAGTAGGTAGCCGTTGAGCAAACATAATTATAAAATAATTTATTGGCATCTCAATTAATTGCTTTAACGATACTTTATTAACTACGCCTTTGTAGTCAACGTAGCAATAGTAATAAAGTATTCATCGTCATTTACTGTAAATACCTAGAATATAATTTGTACAGTAATTAAAACTTATGTAGTATCTAATAAACCAGGGATCGGCAACCTTTTGAGTCGGAAGAGTAAAAAATTACAATTTACAAAATTTCAAAGTTTTTAAAGAGCTACAAAAAAATTTGTCGCGTGTGAGGGGTGCGGTGAAAAGCGAGTACAACACAAGAGGCTGAGAGATATAAATGGTGCCTTATCCTCGTTTATCGATTCAGCACGATTTTTAAATGCTTTATATTTTTAATAAAATAAATAATTTTTGCGTATGGAACTAAAGAGCCGCAGCATCACATCAAAAGAGCCGCAGGTTGCCGACCCCTGTAATAGACCATTCGCTTGTACATAGATATACGGTATAATTCTTTATCTTTGTATTTTTTTTCTACGCATTCCCATTCATCATCACATGCTAAGTTCAATATTATGGGTATCGGAAACATTTACATATCAATCACATAATCACACTCAATACGCAGAAAAAAATGGTCAAATGTTCCTTGGGAAGAAATTTAGCTCCTGAGGGGAATCAAACCCAGGACTCAAGATCTTTGTATTTTAAATCAGAAATCTTTTTGTTTCTCTTTATGCGATGATGATGTCACGATATCACTTTAATAATGTTAAGAGTTCACAGAGTTCAGCTTATGGCCATTTAATACGTTATTAATTTATTACACTAATTAGGAACGCATTAGTTGTAAATTCCCACAGATATCGGGTATTTTATATCTTACCGAGACGTAGAGGCTATGTAGGTATGACCGATAATGCCGTCTATTTTCTGTAAGTAGGTATTAGATACTTATAAGTTGTCAAGTTCGGTATTACCGAAACCCGAAACAATGCGATACACTTATGCTTCTGTGGTTTTATCTATCAGTAAACAAAAGATGTCGCGCAGTCGCAGCGATTAAATTATACTAATACAGCCTCAAATAACGAAGCGAAGTTGTACCTACAGTCAATATGAATAATTAACGCAAGCAAAGCTTAAAAAAACCGAATTCACCACTTTATCTTCGGAACTTTGATCAGATTTGATGTACTAAAAACGAAAGAACTACTGATCAGATCTTGATCGGGAGTAATCGGGACCAAGAAAGCAACACCTTTCCAAAGAAAAAATAATTTCAAAATCGGTTCTCGAGGAACGAATTTATGAGGACAAATAAAAAAAAAACAGTTGACTCGAGTCCTCCTCCTTTTTTGTGAAGTCGGTAGAAAATTAAGATGTAGGTAAATATTCTGAGTACATATAGTCGAAATATCTTCTCTTTTATCTATCTCTTCATAAACTTGCATTCACTCCCAAAAATATATTTAAACAATTTGGTACATTCTCCCCTTAGACGAAAATTGTATTTCTATACTAACTTCTTCTTTCAACGTTGTGGTGGAGATATTACCTGGAGTTTTTGTCGCTTAAGTGAAAAAATGGGATTGTTGAATTTGTATAATTTTTCAAAACCTGTGACTCTTCTAGTGTTAATGTGTAATAATTATTATTAACCGTTAATACTTAGTCAACGTGCATAAGTGAAGGCAAATCATACAAAGTTGAAAAACATGACTTTCGCCTTCGCTCTAATACGACATTACAAGTTCTAGTAAAGTTACTACCGTTTACTATGGCATGACTTGACTATGACTGGACCTTGGCTCTTATACTTGAGTTTGACTTGTGACTAGGACGTCTATTACGTACCTATATTATCTATAACACTTTTTCTTATCAACTGAACGTTAGCAGATAATATGGAGAATACATTTTTTGTCAAACACATAATACGAATATGGCAATAGATACCTACGTCATTGTCCTTAGTAGGAAAATATATAAAGAGTAGGCAGACGGGAATAATCACAGGTAAATATAATAGCATTTTAAGTTAGCCCCTTGAGTAGAAATGACTTCTGCATCACGTGACTACCGGATTACAAAATGTTGTATGCGTCAATCAATGAGGTTCTAATGTCAATATTTCAACTTGACTCATGCATCGGGTTGATTTCGAAAGGGTTTGATTCTATGTAAATACGATAACCAAATGAGAGCTTATTTAAATACTATATAATACACTAGCCGTGCCCCGCGGCTTCGCCCGCTATTATCAAGTTAAAAAGTAGCCTTTTCTTTATACTAGATAGGCAAGCATTTAACCGCTATCTCACCTGAAGGAAAGTGACGATGCGGCCAAAGATGGAACATGCTTGTTTAGAAGGTACCTATTCAATCTAGACTTGAAGACACCCAGATTATACTGTTCAGGGAATAAAGACGCAGGCAATGAGTTCCACTCCTTCGCTGTACGGATGATGACAAACAAACGCATTCACACTCACAGGCCCACACTAAGTTCAAAGGCTTGTATCGTGGGTGCCGGAAACATTCACATCACACACACACATTACACCCAGACCAGAAGCACAAATGTCCCTTGGGAAGGAATTTGTGCTCCTGCCGGGAATCGAACATTTGTAATTAGAGGAAAATATAATTAAACAGAAATAAAACAAAAATACATGGTTTTTCGTGTTTTATGTAATTTCACCATCAAATTAACCTTATACTTAACCTACACAATGTTGTACATTTATCTATGATTTCATAAAAATTTCGTGATAATACTGCAAACGATATCAAAATTTACAGAACAGAATCATTATTTTAATAATATATTACAATTATGTTATTAGATTATATGATCTCCATACATATGTATTATAGTTTGTGTATATAGAAAATACAACAATAATAATTAATTACATTTAATGAGGTTACTATTGTATATGGTAGACTGACCAAAAGGAGCAACAACTTTGTGACAAAGCTACCGGTTTCAAAAGTGCTACTTATGCTATTAGATATCTACGTAATCAGGACAAAAAATAGTATCTATCAACAACAAACATCCCTATATAAACATATAATCACGTATATAAAGATACGATAACTAGAATAGATTAAATAAGATCATTTTTGCTAAGTACCTCGGTGCTGCTGATGCTACTAAAACAACTAAAACAATAAATGCTGACGTTTATCTAAAAAAAATATTACGCTACGTTTACATTTTCGCTCGAAATATAAATATGTTAGAATAACGGTAACAGGTCTGGCACTTCAGTTTCTTTGTACATACAAGTGTTAGTTTGTTTTAGAGAGTATTTCTGTTGTTGTAAATTGTTACGTTTAACGCAAACTACGCTAGGTGCTGTCAGAGAAATAAGTACGGTAACAAGCCTTTTGTTTCTTTAATGATAGGTCGGTTATAAACATAATAAAAAAGTGTTCTTATAAGAAAATCAATCTTTCGCGACCACATTGATGTAACTCCACCAAAAACTGACTTTTCTCATAACAATTATTGTAGTTTGCTAAGGTTTAAAAAAAGATGGCGTGAGAGGAAATTTTTTTTTTTAAATAAAACTTAACATTTATTTTGTCTTTGGTCGGTTTGTTGGAGCAATAGGCTGCCGTGGTCACTGTTCTGTAATATATCCATATTAAAAAAGTTATTCACGACATTAATGTTTTTTTTATGAGAACATTGAAGTCTTGTACTTATTGCCCGTCGGCACGCAAACAATTATAAATAATGATATAAATAGTGGCGTCAAATGAACACATAGTCTGGCTTGCGCAAGACAATACTGCAAAGACAGCACCCGTGATGAGAAAAAAATATCACCTGCAATAGAAAAAAAAAACAATTAAAAAAAAATGTTGTAAACAGACTGCATTCTGCATGGAATCCCACTTTATACTCCCACAGATGGGGAAAATGTTTTTGCAACCTTATTATGGGTGAATTTCACATTAAAATAAATCTTTGAAAATGTGAGCAGAACAATTTTAAACGCAAAGGAAAGTCGACCAATCTTTAACATCAAAAATGTGTGAACTGACGTCACGAATCAGTTTAGCCAATACCGTGCATTTACTATTTTGATTCCCATCTTTTTTTTATCACTTTTTATTAATTAAAAGCTTTTGAATAAGATATTAATCTACAGCTATAAAGAATACTTGACATATATTTAAATCTCATGCATGGCAATATTGTGGTCATTGAATAATAAATAGAACTGCTTGTTGGCTTGGTTGGGTGCGCCTTCGCTTTCTAAGTAGCGGGTATCGGGTTCGATTCCTGATGGAAATACAAGTTTTCTCCCCAAGAGAAATTTGTGTTTCTGGTTCTAGGTGCGATTGTGTATGTGTGTGTGTGATATGTGAAAGTTTCCGGCACCCACGACACAAATCATATAACTTAGTGTGGGGCTTTGCTTGTGAAAGAGTCTATGTTTTTTTATAAACTAACGACTTTAATCATTTAGCAATATTCTAAGCATTTAGTTTTGTGGTTATTTAGTACGCCTGACTCAAAATATATAGCAAAACGTTTTTCATCTACCGTAAAAGTTGCATATAAGAATAGTGCAGGCTCCAAAAATTATACTATTTCTGTACTTTCAAATACTTTTATGACCCTGTATACATAAACATCAAATTAAGTTGATTAGTAGGTAACCAGATCATACGATTAATCATCAAAATAAGATCGAAGAGATGAAATAGGTATCCTTACTAATTTTATAAATGCGAAAGTAACTCTGTCTGTCTGACTGTCGCGCTTTCACGCCAAAACTACTGAACCGATTTAAATGAAATTTGGTACACAGAGAGGTACGCGGGTAAAACCGCGGGACGCAGCTAGTAACGTGTAAGGCGCATTTTCGAATTCGTATACCATCTGTCTCTTAACATATCTATTCCTATATCTTAAACCTCGTATACAGGGTAATTTGACAAATACCAGAAACCTCTTGGGACATCATTCAAACGCTCGAGATCAACGTCTTTCGTGGTAGGCAATAGCAATTCTGTTTAATGATTTTTCATAAAAAAATTAAATACACTATCGATTTTCTCTGTTTCTGTTTTCTGTCACACTTGACGCCATAGGATTGGTGTCAAGTGTGACTGGCTATGGCGTGCTTATAACGAGAAGTGGGTCGGCCGTTTATATTTATGTGACAGTGAAGTTTAATTAACCATTAATTATAGCTAGAATACATCATCTTCATTATTATGGAAAATATAGCATTCAGAATAAAGAAGGACAACTATATGTTACAACAAGAATAAGGGTCTGTGAGAATTCTAGTATTTTACAAATAACCCTGTATAATTATTTTAAGATTAGTGCATTCGATAAAACGAATCTTTCAATATTGTGCTACGACTTGACGCCTTCATCGAGTACACAAAAGGAGCGAGTGTGGCTCAGCGGTATCTCGTGCGTTTTTTAATCCTCCGCACCCGGTTCGAACCCTGCTTGGCCCTATCACTGTCTCAAGTTATGTGGGCATAGATATGCGATACATAGATACTCATATCTATATATCGCATATCTATGCGCATTTTTATCTCAATAAAGATCTACAAAATTAACCAAAAATCTTAGAATAGAAAAATGCGCGCGGTCCACCATTATGAGCGTCCACGCTTTGGCATTATGTATTTTATTGTGACGTATCTTGTTAGATAATAAAAGATTTAAAATAATTATTAATTTTATTCATCTATTTTCTTATTTCTTTCCAATTTGTACAATGTTTTTGTGTTATAATTCTTCGTTTTAAATAATACACTTCCATACACAGGCTATCGGAGTGGCGGGCAAAAGGCTACTAGCAGCTTTATCGCGTGAGAAACCCCACGGACGCGCTACGCCAGTACCCCTACAATTATTATAAAAAAAATATTGGGGTTGTCTAGAAGTTTGATCTGAGTGATCTGAAACCAAAATATCTAGGTTTAAATTGTTTAATTTATAATTTTAATACAATATTTAAAAATTCATATAAATTGTTTTATTTAATTTAATCGAAACATCATTAATTACGTTGATCGATATAGTTTTGTCATGCAGCCTATATCACTTGTTTTTTTAAGTGAGTGAACCTGATGACATATTTTTGGTCGGTCCACTATATTCCCGGTAAGTATTCTAATTTTGATAATTAAATTTAACTGTTTTTATTTTAATTTCTAATACATTTAAATTTATTAAGGAACTCCGGTCTCTTCGTTCGTACGTATTGTCTCTTTGCTGATAACGGCTGGCAATTGTTTTCATTTTACTAATGTTTGTTAAACCTCCTTGGATTTTTTTAATGCCCGATAGGCAAGCATTTAACCAAAATCTAACGTAAAACGGACTGGGGGAATTAACTCGTATAGTTCCTTCATGATGGTCAGAAAGATGGTGAGAGTTTATTTATATCAAGAATTTGCTGATCACGCTCCAGTTTTAAAATTACTTACAACCCTGTTTTGAACTAGAGCGGGAATGTTGCTTTTTTTTTTCGAGTGAATTTTGTTCTACTTTCTGAGCATTATTAGAAATATATCTTTTTTATTCTCGATAGGCAAGTACTTTACCACCACCTCACCTGATGAAAAGTGCCGATGCGGTCGAACGAAACGAATATCTGTCTGAAGATATCTATCTACACTCGATATTCAAAGTCCCAGATGGTACGTATCGGGAAACAGAGACAAAGAGTTCTATTCCTAAGCAGTAGTCTCTTAGCTCCTCGCTCAATAGTCTTAAGTGCCTCAAGCTGGTACTTTGCAGATCCATCCCAAAGATGAGAGCAGATACATGATCGGACCTGTGCTTGATACAAAAACGTCGTTAAAAGTGTACCTATAGTTTAGTAGGTCCGGATGACGGGCGGCACAGTGCTGCACTCCTTCTGGTTGAGCGTCTCGTCGATGACGGGTCTGTAGGTCAGCTGAGTGGCGCCGGTCGCCGGGTCCGTCACGGACAGAGTGTGCTTGCGCCAATGCTGCTCGAACGGGAGCTTCGTCTGAACAAACAAATAAACACAATATACATCTTTATATATATAATTCTACTGTACGTGTGTATGTCACTGAACTCCTCCTAAACGGCTGGACTGATTTGAATGATTTTTTTGTATGCGTTTGGGTGGTGCCCTGAATGGTTCAGATTCACAAATCAGCCCGGCAGATGGCACTGCAGGGGTTGCACATGGGCGAAGCCGGGCCGAATCACTAGTATGTATATAAAAATCAATTGTTCTGCCTAATGTTGGTTTTGAAATATTTGTAAAAGTCCGAAGGTTTGAAATGTGAGAAAATTAATATAAATAGCAAGAAAAGTTTCTTTATATTTTGTCCCCGAGTGATGCCGGGCAGGTCAGCTGGTAGTTTATAAAAATAATACCAAACACACTTGGAGTTTTGTGATTCTTTGAGTGTTAATGTGTAATAATGAAGGATTATTAACCGTTAATACTTAGTGACATATGTGCAAATCATACAAATTTAAAAAACGTAATTTTCACATTCGGTCCAAAACTCCAATATAAGTTTTAGTGAGCATGACTTGACTATGACTAGACCGCGTCTCTTTTACTTGACTTTGACTAGGATTTCTAATATGAAAAGTGTAAAACACTACAAATATTTTGTTACTTGACACTGGCTTAATGCACAAGATTGCATAGTGAACATTAAATTAGTAAAAAAACACGCATGTCATGCACAAAATTTTGACATTTGTAAACGTCTAAATGTTTACTTTTGTCATGCGTGAAACTTGAGAATTCGTGAGCTTTGTCACGAAACAAATGTGTTTTCTTTAAAATATAATATATTCCCATGCATGACTTCCCCCTATCTACAGTGTGATATTACCTGTCCTTCCAGAGGCTTGGAGTAGTCGAGCTCATCGCGCCTGGTCTTGAAGTCTTCCCTGGCGTGGGCTCCCCGAGACTCTTCGCGCGCCAGCGCCCCCTCAACTATTTGCACGGAGTTGATGAGCAGGTTCTGTAGCTCCAGCGTCTCGACCAGGTCGCTGTTCCAGATCAGAGACCGATCGGACACCTTCACGTCGCCGATCTGTTTGTAGATCTCGTGGATTTGCTTTTGGCCTGAGGGTGATGCAAATGTGTTAAAAGTCAACAGTTGCTAAATCGCACGACCTCGTGGCTAATGCAAATGCAAAACGAGATGCAAGCCTTAAAGAGAAAACACTTCTAATATCTTGCGGTGACGGAATATTTTGACATATATAAGTTTGGGTAGACCAGACCGTAATGGGCAAGCGTGATGCTTACCGTCAGGCGAGCTTTTTTTAGACTTACTCGCCTCGTAACATAACATATTGAAAAAATCTAAAAAGGACATATTATGTTCCATTTTATTTAATTATAATTAAACGCAAGCAAAGCTTAAATAAACTGACTTCAACGCTTGAATTTTGGTTTTGACTAGATCGATTTCGATAAAATGTATATGGGACCACCTCTATAATATACAAAAAAAAAACATTAAAATCGATTAATAATTGGCAGAAACATCTCGTAACATACAAAAAAAAACATACAGTAGAATTGAGAACCTCCTTTTTTGAAATCGGTTGAAAAATGAGGGTATTAGATATTTATTAATAAAAATGGTTTTGCAGAACTGCAATTAGGTAAAACTCGGTAAAGGTAAACATTAGCAACTGCATACCATCTTCGAGCGTGCTCTTCTGTCGGAAGACGGCGGCGTTCTTCTGCATGCACTTTTGCATGCGCAGACGCAGGTCCGCCGTGGGGATGGAGCCCGATGCGTAACGGACACTGTCGAGATTGGCCACGCTAGCCTCACCCGTCGACTGGAACGAAACGACACATTTGAAATAATAATTAATCATATTTATTGCTTCCACATGGTATAGACGTTGTTTATTAATATTCTTCATAATTTTTTAACATAATATAACGTTTACAAGTGTACGTATATAAAAGGAATGTAAGGATTTTTCTCATTTTTGAATGCTATTACAGTATACTAATATGTTCAAGTAGCATTTGACTCGTTAACTCGAATTTGATATTACCTAAGTTATAAAAGAAAACTCGAGGAGTTTTGTCGCAAAAGTGAAAAAAATGGCGTTGTTGATTTTGTATAATTAAAACTAACTTAATGTAAACTATTGGCGCGTGGGTATCGAAACCCTTTTTGTGTCGAGACATATTTATTCACTGATGTTCCCAGACATTACAACTCAAACATTGTACATTATTATTTATTGGAAACCAGAAAAAAGATACAAAACATGCGTTTTCTTTCTCGCGGTAAAACGGGCAGAAAGAAACGGCGCATGTTTTTTCCGCGCTCCGGCAACTTTTGGTGGCGCTGATGTACCAAGCAACTTACTGGTGCGTTCATTTAATTATTTAGGTGCTACTCTGCGCGATTAACACACTCAATTAAATTATTATAAAAATTAAACTGCCTACGCTTTCACACTCACAGCCCCACACTAAGTTCGATGACTTGTTTTGTGGGTGCCGGAAACATTCACATCCGCACACAATCATACCCAGAATATGAAAAACAAATTTCCCTTGTGGAGAACACTTGTGTTCCCGTCGAAAATCGAGCCCAATACCCCTGCTTAGAAGGCTCAACGAACATATACATATACGATAAGCAGTACATATATTATATTAGATATTGAATAATGATCACAACTTACGTCTTTGAGCGGCGCTTGTGCATCACCCGGCTTGCTAATCTCGGCGACGGTGAGCGCACACGCGCGACCAAACACTACGATATCCAGTAGAGAGTTGGCGCCGAGCCTGTTGGCTCCGTGGACAGACGCACAGGAAGCCTCTCCCGCCGCCAGCAACCCGGGAACTACCTTATCCACGCCGTCGTAATGAGCGATCACCTGGGAACAAAAGGGAATTAAGTCTTAGGAATATACGAATATACAATCTTCATATTAATCATTTTTTATATTATTATTTAATTGCACAAAAATGGCCTTTGTAGCTGGGCGACCACATCGCCCAATCATAAATAAAAACATAAACATAACAAACAAAACAAAAACTTCGATTATCAAAATACATGTACAAATTGATTTTCTATTAGTAGATTTTTATAGAACATTATTACATTTTTATCCATGTTTTCACACACTACTCCATACGTGGGACTGTAGAAGGATTGTGAATTGAGGGGAGATACAATCGACTCTCAACTTTCTGCCTAGTAGATATAGGGTCTCACCTCCCCGCGGAAGTTTGTGGGCGTGCCGCCCATGTTGTAATGCACGGTCGGCAGCACCGGGATGGGTTCCTTGGTGACGTCGACTCCTGCGAAGATCATGGCGGTCTCGGAGATGCCGGGCAGACGCTGCTTCAGCTGATCCGGGGGAAGGTGGTGCAGCTGGAGATGGACGTGGTCCTTTTCGGGCCCGCAGCCGCGACCTGTATGTAATTAATTATGTTATGATATTTTTTTCTTGATACTGCAATGGCCTGAGACTTACCATCTAACAACAAGACCAACTGTTGAACGTCATCCATTTATGGTTGACAGACCTCCAGTTCGCTCGAACAGTTTCGCTTCTACATATATCATCCGTACAGCGAAGAAGTGGAACTCATTACCTGCGCCTTTGTTTCCTGAACGGTACAATCTGGGTGTCTTCAAGTCTTGATTGAATAGATACCTTCTAGGCAAGCATATTCCATCTTTGTCCGCATCGTCAAAAAAATACCTAAAGAGCTTATGTTTCATATCATTACTGGGTCTTGAGGGTTAGGATAAGATAATTATTTACTAGCAAGAACATTGTGTTAGTATGATGGGAGAAAACATTGTAGGCAATGTTGATACAAAACACAACTCACTGACCCATATCGGGCATCCAATGTTACTAAATATTATTATAATAATTTAAAAGCAAAAAAGCATAATTAAGCCGTTTTCACCGCTTATATGTTGGTTGGTATGATCTACCAAACAAAAAAATAATCATCAAAATCCATTCATAATTGGCGGAATGATCAAGTATACAAAAAAGAAACATACAGTTGAATTGCAAACCTCCTTCTTTTTTGAAGTCGGTTAAAAAGCATTTCAATACATGTTAGCTACAATAATAATTATCATTCAGTGATATATAAAAAATGTCAAGAGTAATAAATTCGTACTATCTATGCCAATTTTGTTAAGGAAACATTCTTTTAAACTATGGAAAATTTTATTATTATCTCTTTATTTATTATTTTTTCTTAAGCTAAGGTTTTTTACAATATTTTATAAAAGTAATAAACAATAAAATGTTACAAAATAAAGAAAACTGTAAAAAAAAACAATGCAAACGATACGCAAGTCACTTAGGTACTCTTCTCAAAAAATATTTTGATTAGAACATAGATTTTGTACGGTAAAACATTTGAAGCAAACGGCAGATATTCCGTTTATACATAAGTGCAATATACTTCGATATTTTAAAGATACTGAATGTATTTAAATAATTATTTTACAAAATCACAATAAATGTCTAAAAAAAAAGCGCGACCAAGGGAAAGAATAATTTAATAACCTTATAACGTCCACAAAACGTCTTCTGTAGCGTCGTCTACACTTCCGATCTCTAAAAATGGAAACAGCAAGTTATTCGTACCTTCCATAATCTCCACAGTCATAGCCCTGGAGACGACATCACGTGACGCCAAGTCCTTAGCGACCGGCGCATACCGCTCCATGAAACGCTCTCCCTTCGCGTTCACGAGGAATCCGCCCTCGCCGCGGCACCCTTCGGTTATCAGACAGCCCGCGCCGTAGATACCTGACAAACAAAACATTGTTGAGTAAGGTGATTTTATTATTTAACTATCTGTGTTGAAACCTATTTTTTTTTATACAAACGCATTTACAATCACAGCCCCACACTAAGTTCAAAGACTTGTATCGTGGGTGCCTGACACATTCACATCACACACACACATTACACCCAGAACCAGAAGTACAAATATCCCTTGGGAAGGAATTTGTTTACTCTATGAAAGTGGTATAGCAGCGCCACCACATATAACTGTATTCTCTGTTCTATGTTATTATTTAATTCAAAATTACAACGCCCAAACAAAATATAACTTAAAATATTTACTTCAGAACTTCTATCGGAATTTTGAATCGAAAACGAAAATCACGTTTTTCAACTTAATATGATTTGCCTACACTCATGCACGTTTACGAAATATTAAAGGTTAATCCACCATTATTAAAAATGAACACACATAGAATCATAATAATTCAGTGTTGGAAAATATAACAAAATCGACGCCATTTTTTCACTTTCGCATGCACTATGGAATACTAAGGACAACATACTAGGTTTATTGAAAAAAAAAACCTATGTCACCCCGGAGTCAAACCAAATCCATACTATAAGACAGCTTTGATGAGAGATGTGAGAATAATTTAATTTAAGGAACACATTGTTAATATTATGTTGGTTGACGCGGGCGAAGCCGAGGGCGCAGCTAGCTGCACAAAGTAAAAATTTATTAATAAATTTTATTTGTGTTGATTTTAAGAATAATGAAAACATCTTACAGCCAACACCGATAAATAACACAAATATCTTATCAAATTGGGACGCCGCCAAAGAACACGATTGCTGTCTGTTTTTTTTGGAAACTTCCTGCTAAGTGACGTCACTAATGCTTACGTGGGGTGACATGTGACTCAAATGACGCGCGACGCCGATTGGACAACAAATGGTCACGAGTTCGTTCTATTCTAGAACAAATACTGTTTTTTTACATCAGATACCGAAATACAGTCGTAGTCTATTTTACATAGAAAAATCTGTCGCTAAGGACAAATGGCTCCGGCAGCTATAAGACCCAATAATTATAGGCCTGTTTTTAATGGTAAACACAGGATGGTCGGGGATGACATCGACCACATTATCACCTACAGTTAGGTGAGATAGTGGTGATGCGCTAGCCTATCAGAGAATAAAACCAGAAAGTGCAAGTCTGACTCGCTCACCGAGGGTTCTGTACAAACTTGTAGATAGTTCGTCATTCAAATAAATCGATTCGAAAGAAAAAATGTTGTTTTTGTACTGTATTTTCAATTACCAATGTTTTCTGTCACTTGTACTGTGAGACCTTGCTTGTTGCTCGACCGCCTCATCGTTTATCATCAGGAGAAATAGTGGTCAAACGGTAGCCTGTCAGAGACAATGGTCTGGACATGTGAAAATGTTCACCCATGACATAACATATAGGGTTTTATTACATTTAGGGTGAGGGGTGGTTTGTGTACATAACAAATGTTCCCATATAGAGTAAAGTAAACATTGTTTATTTCATGATTTGTACATTTTACAAGTTGCGGCCCTAGTAACTGAACTAGATGTGAGTAGCACTCATATCTTGGTAATTTTAATGAGTACACTTGATATCTAAGTCGTTAAAACATCATTTGAAAAATTAGAATAGACAAAATTGGTATCAAATGCTTACTTATTGAATGTTGAAATAATATAATATTACAGTTTCTTGATTGGCTGAAAATTAGTAAGCTCGGCTGCTCAATATAGGGTAAACTTTACAATCTAGTTAGATCAAATTTCTAAGAACATCTGAAAGCGGATAGGTTTTTTTATTTAAAAGGTTACTGGATCGAGAGTGTTCTTAGCTATGTTTAGTGCAAATCGTTGCACTCGTTTTTCAGATAGGATGTAGGTATTTTATATGTTAGATTATGGCTCTTGTTCAAATGCTGACTTTGACTTAGACATACCCGTGGGATGGAACTGAACGAACTCCATATCCTCATTCTGCAGTCCAGCGCGTGCCGCCATTGCGGTACCGTCGCCCGTGCACGTGTGCGCAGACGTGCAACTGAAGTAGGAGCGACCCGTGCCGCCGGTCGCGAGGATCGTGTTCTTGGCTTGGAACCTGATATAACAATATCATTATAAACAAACAAACGTCCTCACTCTCACAGGCCTACACTTAGTTCGAAGACTAGAATCGCGCATGCCAGAAACACTCACATTAAAAACACAGAATTACAACCAGTTAAAATATTCTTCTCAAAAGAAATTTGTATCTAGTTACAAATTTCTTTTCAGAAGAATATTAGTCTCTTCTACTTATATTACTCCTCCCAACCCTTTTAGTAAGTTTAGCTAGTAATAGTTTCAGGTCAGTGACTGTAGGTTGTTCTAGATACCAATGATACAATTTTAAACATCGTAGTCACGTCTTTCACTAGCCTACACTAGTTATAACCGATTTTTCCCCAGTACCTAATTTTGTTTAATCTAGAGGCGTGCCTACGCGTCACACCGCACCTATAAATCGTGTTTTACACATAAAAATACAAAAAATAATGTTACATATTCAATTTTAACGTCTAAATCTGTAGAGTAAGTAAACTTAGTCCATCGTGTCATCGGTCTACAATGTGTACTAGAGTAATCCACACGAGGGTGTGAGGATGACTTGTGTTAACACAACCTTTGTTGGAGATTCTTCATTCGTTCATACGTCTTATATGAAAAAATATTCACTAGGGTAAATATGTTTTTTAACATAAAAACCCGACTTTGATCGCCACTACGAAATCATTCATATTTTATGGTCTGCTACAGAGATTATAAAGTTGTCTAAATACAATACGAATATTGAATAGCTCAGCGTTTAGAGCAATAGGGCATGACATCTCATGGCCGCGGGTTCAAACTCCGCCTCAAGCCATAATTTTTCCTTTCAAAATATATCAATAAAGTCTTTTTATTTAAAATATTTTTTAAATAATAGGCATTTAAATAAGAAAAATATTGAACTCGTCTAATATAAATATTTAAAATAATACTTGACCTATATTTATATCAAAATCATATTTCCTATTAGTGATATTGCAGTTATCTTGCAATGACTATAAGAGAGTGTATAATAGGTAACAAAAGTGACCTGTGCAGTGTTCCATCCTCAAGGTTGATGGCGATGCATCCCTTGCAGACGCCATCTTCCATCAGAAGGTCGAGTGCGAAGTACTCGATGAAATACTCGCAGTCGTAGCGCAGCGACTGGCCGTACAGTGTGTGGAGCAGTGAGTGTCCGGTTCTGTTAAGGTAAAATGTCATATACACATAAAAACATACAATATAAACGCTTCCACACTCACAGCCACACGCTACGTTCGATGACTTGAGCTGTGTGGAATCATTCACATCACAACCAGTAACAGAAACAGTAACACAAATCTTCCTTGAGGAGAAAAGTTGTGTTCCTGCCGGGAATCGAACCCGGTATCGCTGTTTAGAAGGCCAACGCCCACTCAACTAAGCTAATTTTAATTATGCACGGCCAAAAAAAAATTATACATAATATTGTTACGCTTCAGTCTCAGTAGTATTTAGAAGTAGCATTAGGAAATATACATAAATATTTGATCGAAGCGAGATCTCTAGTTGACTTGGGTGGTTCAGCACTTTGTCCGTCCGCCGATCCATCTGTCAGAGACATCTAGCGTCTAAACCTTAAGAGAGAGAGAGAGCTTCAAATTCTTAGAGAATATGTAAAGTTATAAATGCCAATTAAAATGGTTAGGTTAATATAATTAAGTATTAAGAAATGATATTAAAAAAATGCGCCGCCGAGTTTCTTGCCAGGTTCGTCTTGAGATGGCTGTAATTTTGCGAATATGGCAGTAGAGTCATTAACTTTCATGAGTGCCTCTTTGGAGCCCATGTGAATAAACGATTTTGATATTGAGTACAATTCAGTAATTTTGAAGGCACTGTAACAACTTATTACCGATAATTCTTTTTTTACACTTTAATGGACACATTTTTGTAACACAATACAGATTTTGTTACAAAAATTAGTTAAGCCTCAGGGCCAACTAACGTCTACAGTTTAAAATACAGTGATATTGTGATAATATATGTTATGGTAATTTATGCAAAATACTGTAGCAACAGTGTTACTTCTTAAGTCTTAATCTTGTTACGAAACAGTTTTATTTCAGTAATTTTTATGATTCAAATTCTTGTATTTAATCAAGAAGCTAAGTATTGAAAATAAACGAAACGAACGAACGAACGAACGCACTAACTGCTGGTATTGTAAAGAAATAATATTAAGAGATACAGTGTTTAATATCGTTTACTATCCTACTGCCTGGCAACTTTCGGCACCGGTCAAAGATCTAGAGACAGCTCCACGACCATTATCAACAGACAAGCTGTGCCCCATGACTTCATCAGCGTCGATGTTGAAGCGGAATGAGGTTAAAAGTACCTCATATTATTTACTATGATTTAATTGTCTTCCTTACAAAAGAGAAGAATATAAGTGAATTAAAATTAAACTTCAAATTTACCTAAAAGAGTCAACTAACGTTAGACGTGGCTTAAACATAGATACATAATATGTTTTAATTTTCTGTCGCAATGGTATTCTTATCTTCTAATTGATTATTCACGTAAGTTGTAACACGTAACCTGTTATAGTTTAAAAAAAAAATCATTTTTTTCACTCTTGTTGTTTTTTACTCTTCATAACCTACGGGGTGATAATTTAAACAAGCAAAGCTTAAAAAACCGACTTCATCGCTTATATTTTGGTTTTGGCTTGATCGTAGTCGATAAAATTTATATGGGACCACCTCTGAAGTATAATCATCCAAACAAAAAAAGAATTTTGAGAATCGGTCCACAAATGGGGGAGAAATCGGTGAACATACATAAAAAAAAAACAAACAGTCGAAAATAGTACCACCTCCATTTTTGAAGTCGGTAAAAAAAATAAGCATTAATAGAAATAATATGTGTCCTTGATCCACATTATGCATAATTAAGTTTAAAAAAAATAATCAGTGAAAATCAGCAGCAATTTAGCTGTGAAAATTTAACAAACTGACGACTAGGGTAACTATCGCATTTATAATATTAGTAAGCAGTTTCATTTCATGTGATTAGGTCTGATGCAGAAGAGAAACTGAGGATCGCGATTTGCCAACAGTGAAGAACATTTATATATAGTTTTGACGATAATAATTTCACACATCGGTATTTGCATTCTATAAAATACATTAAGGTGAATGTGCACAGGAACTGCACAACCTTGTTCCCGCTTCACCTTTTTTTATACTTACATCGAGACGGACGGCGCGGCGTCGCGTCACCCATTTATGGTTGTCATTCGCACGAAACGTTTCGCGTCTTCGTTTATTTATAGAAGAGCAAAAGAATGGAACGCTTTGCCGTCATCTCTATTTCCCGAAATGTACAATTTGGGTGTGTTCAAAAGTAAAGTTAATAGGTATTTACTGAGCAAGCGTGCTCCACCTTAGACTATATCGTCACTTTCCATCAGGTGTAATTGTAGTCAAACGTTTGCTTAGTCAGTTATAAAAAGAAAGGCAAAATCAACGATATGTTACAATCGGTTTATTAGTTTAGGCAACTTTTTTGCTTCGGGTAAACAGGAAAACAAATGTCATAAGATCTCACCTGTCAGCGACGGCGCAGCAGCGATGCGCCTGGCCACCCTTGCCGAACTTGAGTGACTGACCGCCGAACGCGCGCTGGTAGATCCTTCCCTCCGGGGTACGGGAAAATGGCATTCCGTAGTTGTCCAGCTCGATGACTGCGTGCGGAGCCTCCCTGGTCATGTAGTGGATGGCATCCTTTTGACAATAAAATCATTTGTTGGTTTTGTTTCATGGTCATAGTGGAATTCCTAGAATAAGTTATAACTTTATTATTATTAAAACTATCGTGAGTCGTATTCAAGTTGATTTAGTTCCATTTGTACTCACGTTATGTTTAATTTAATCGAGAAACTCGATTGAATTTAACATAACGTGAGTACAACCGGAACTAAATCAACAAGTTATAACTAGTTATAAGTAAGTACCCGAATGACCGAGCTTTGCTCGGCTGAAAACACGGATAAAACGCCGATTTCTAAAATTGAAACCTATCTAGATCGATTTATTGCCCCCGAAACCGCCTGCATACAAAATTTCATGAAAATCGTTGGAGCCGTTTCCGAGATCCTAATTACACACACACATATATATATATATATATTAGAATTCTAAAAAAAATCTAAAATTCTAATATATATATACAAGAATTTCTCGTTTAAAGGTATTAGATATAAAATAAATTTCAGTCTAATCGGTTGCCAGCAATGCATGAAATTCTAGGAAACCCGCTAGTATCTTCAATAAAAGAAGCGTTCAAATATATAAGTAAATATTAACAACAGTCTGATAATGGCATTGTGTTAAATGTGTATACAAGTGCAGCAGTTATGAGGCATCGATAATAACGAACTGAAAATTATTACACATTTTGATCTCATAAGGGATTAAAAATACTTAGATAGAAGTCTGTATTTTGCACTATTCTGAAGTTTCCATGAGAATCAACTTAAACCAAATTTCATGATATTCTAATGCTCAAATTACCTCAATTCGGGTAAGATTTTCTGTTTTATTAATGTTGTTAAACATTTACCTCGTTTAATTAAAAACTAGCCTAATGAGTAATCTAATTCTGCCCTATTTCAATGAAGTGAAATATAGTATGAATGTGACTATGTGTCCAGTATTTTTTTACTATCTCTATTAAAGTGATGCTATTCAACTACAAGACAACGATGCTATTAGCCCATATAATATTGCAAAGATAACAATAAAATTTAAGGCTAACTCTAATATTGCATATCGAATTTTTGAGACAGGACAGTAAAGACAGATACCTTAACGTCAATCTTTAATGTACCAGCCCTTACAGCGGCCTCAAATCTTCAAGTACGTTACCTACATGTAAAATAAGAAAAAGATTTTGTGTGAAAGCGTTGAAATCAAACTTAGGCCTTTTCTTTTACAAGTTACATATTGCTAAACCATAAAATAGAAATAGACTCAACATAATTAACTACACTACTGTTTCGGGCCAAGATATGATTAGATCAAGGCAGAATCAACAAAACAACGTCATCAGAGAACTTTGTCATAATAAACTTTGTATATTTTTGTTGTTTCAGCTGGAGAAGTTGTGTTTGGAGATATTCAGATAAGGTGTTATGAAGATCAAAGAAAGTTACGACGTGCTGTAAATAAACTACGTAGATAACCAAGTAGTTGGTTAAAAAAGTAATCGCGTCATGCAAATGTAAAGAAAGACGTATTATATGAAAGATAAAGCAAGCGATATCAACCAGTTTGGTTTTCTTTAAAAACCGATAAGAAAGAGCATTCGTAACTGTTGGGAATATTCCATTTTCACATAATTTCATATGAATCATAATAATATTAGACGAGCCAATAGTTACATTGGAAAATAACAATTAAGTAGGCTAATCTATACTATCATACTAATAATATTTTCATGAGGTATAGTTTGTTTATTTGTAAAAGGTAATCTTTGAAACTACTGATCCGATTCTGATTTATTTTACTAATAGATAGCTACACTATCCCCGAGTGGCATAGGCTGAGATTTGTTCGGATAAAAGTTAGTTTTCAGTTCGAAATAATAATATTCGTAAGACAAGTCAAGTGGGGCTGTAATTGTGAAAGCGTTTTGTATATATATTTTATTATTTTCTACCGGGCAACACCGGGCGAGTAATTTTTGAAATTGTACTGCTCGCTGGCGTAGTCGAATTCGCCTTCAAAGCAGTGGGTTCGATTGCCAGTGGGAACACAAGTTGTCTCCCCACGGAAAACGTATGTTCCTAGTACTGAGTATGATGTGAATGTAACTCAACAATGATTCATTGATTATAAACTATATAAGTTCCATTGTAAAAAGTCTGTACTACACACAGGCAGATGAAGATACTGAAACTACTCACAGAGGCATAGAAAAAGAAAAAAGTCTAAAAAGATGTTAATTTCTTTTACTTACTAGGTTTTCATCTTGGACTTCGAAAGTACCTAATTAAATAAGGAATACAGTTTTCCGAAATGTAAACGGTATTTCTTTCAATGTTCAATGTGACTCATGTATTATATTAATGTCAATGACTGATGCTACACGAGGGGGTAATTGTATTGCAGTGGATTCAATAGCTGTCGCGATTGGTACCTAAAGCACGCAACCACAAGAGGCATTGTTATTTCAATAAATAGTCTTGCTTGGTTACATTTTACTTCTACTACTATTATTTATCATTCTTTATTATTATTTATCATTTTACTTCTACTATACTATTACTTCTACCACTATTTTGTATCAGTATACTTGGTAGAATTAAGTGTTTTCTCAATTTTTGTTTTCTCTTCTACTCCTCTTAGCATTTAACTAGCATACTCGCGCGTTTTTGCCTGGGATCGATGGATAGTTGCTGTATGTATTGTACTCGTATAAGTGACCTTGTGTTTTTAATTCTTCTCACCTCGCGTTTTGACGGCTTCATCAGTCAGATATCCAAAAATTACTAGAATATTTATATCAAACCAGATATAAAACGCAAATACTTAGGTAGAATTGGAAAAACTCATAATTAATTGGCCCTATTAGTATCCATTTGGAAGTTTAGTGTGGATAATCCAAAACAACACTCAAATATTTGCGCTTAAACAGTTAAAAACATAATAGTTCCTATAACTCTTAGAATAGAGTCAATTATCATAACAAAAATTTGATCGAAAATAAGATTTCGCTATCAATTCATTCACAATACACATGTCAATATTGTTCATTAATATTGGCGTAGGCGTGAATTGGTGTGCAAATATGTTCAACAAACTATTCAATTTGTCAAATAACAACACAAGGTGAGACTGCTGCAGGATATATGCGATTTTCCTTATGCCACAGTGCGATTTTAAGGTAAACTGCAGTTTACCTGATCTCCCAACCAGTCAGAGCCTTTCACGGTGTCGTACATGTGCCATAGCCAGTTGTCGTCCTCCATGTTACCTGTAATAAAATAAATATAACATCAGGTAGTGGTCAATCGCTACTGTATACTGCCACAGACAAAAAACCAGTTGACTGCTAGTACTTTTCCCTTCTCACGAAAATAGAATGCATTTTGAAGCATACATTCAGTAGGTGCGATGGGTCGTACGGCGTACCGTAACCGCCGCAGATAGCTGCGCATCAGCCAATCACAAGCACGCATCAGCTTAACATAAGCAAAAGCATACATTTTCTCCTGTTCCCCCGAGTGATTAGCCTGAAGTGCTTTCAACTGGTTTAATAACCTTTGGCCACCGCAAATAGCAAATCACAGCGAGATGATTGCTATTTGTATATTATTATATTATGTAAACATGTAAGGGGGCAATCATTAATTACGTAAGATGATTTTGGCGATTTTTCGACCGTCTCCCCTTGGTGAGATGTCGTGAGATGTTGCTGTACCCCTCCCCCCCCCCCACCGTAAACTCATGTGAGATTTTTCAAAATGGGTATATTTAATGTAAATAAGTTAACGTGTGCTTGATTGCTTTGAATTTATTTAACACACATTTTGTTCAATTATCTTTATTTAAGACTAACCCCTACTAACTATACGATTTAGCCGTATACAGTAGTTTTAAACACAGTTTTCACGCAATTTTACACTGTATCTTGCAAAAAAAATTACGTAATATTTGCTGACATCTCCCCCACGTGAGTTTGTTTTTAGGTTCGTCCCGTTCCCGCCCCCTCCCCTCTACCCCCTAAACGCCTCACATAATTAATGGACGCCCCCACATAATCACCATTACACCAGTTATGGTGAGGCTTTTAATCACGGCAGTATATCATTACCAGTGACCATGTACGGTCGCATTTAGCAGAGCAAAAATTCTTGTCTTATGTGATTACGCAAGGTCGCGCGTGTTTAAAGTATTGCAATTTACATGCAAGTGGATTTTATCCGACTTCAAAAAAGGAAGAAGTTCTTAATTCGGTATATTCCCAGTTGCTTCCACATGGATTACCCCCAGGTGGCAATCGAGAATTTTATTCCCAGCAGCCGACAGTGACAATAAAAATAAAGAAAAAAACAAACTTGGTTTTTTATTTAGTAAACTGTACATACTGACAGTTACAAAAATAACTATGAAAATTAGTCAAATTGGTCGAGCCATTCTCCTGTGATGATCTTTTATACAATTGATACTTATAAGATAGGACTATTTGAGTTTTTATTATTTTTCACTTAACCGGGATAACGATGGCTCTGATCTATGTATTTATCTCTTTTTAAGGTGAGCACACAGCTAGTCCAATCTTTTATACCTCCTTCTACATATAATAGTATTGTCATAAGAGTAACTTACCCAAAGCAGCATTAATGCCACCCTGTGCTGCTACTGTATGCGACCTAGTCGGGAACAGCTTGGTGACGACAGCTGTCTTGAATCCCTCCTGCACGAGTCCGAAAGCAGCGCGAAGCCCGGCTCCACCAGCTCCGATGACCAGAGCATCGTGTTTGTGGTCAATGACCTGGTAAGCCTTGGTCATGTTGGAGTTGGATGAACCATCTTTGATTGGTGTTGCGCCCCCAACTGATAGGTGAAGATTTCGGTACAAGTAAGTGGCCTGTAACAAATTGTTTGTTGGTAATATGATTTTATTTATAACCTAATAGCCTACAGAATACAAATGTGACACAATTACAAACACCTTGTAGTGGAAGTTTTCCTTAAGAACTTCAAGACATATGTCAGACCCTTACTTGAATATGGGTCCAGGTTTGGAGACCATACTTCCAAAAGGATATAAACCTTCTTGAGAGTGTAGAAAGGAAAATTCCTCAAGCCCTACAGCATAAAACCTATGAAGAAAGCCTACACATGTTGTACCTCACTACTCTTCAAGAATGAAGGCTCAAAGGCGATCTAATTGAAACCTACAAGATCATGAACAGTTAGTACAACCTGCCTGACATCCATAACATCTACAGGCTAAAGGCAGACCAAAGACTTACACGAATACACCAGTCGAATTATATCTGCAGGGAAATATAGTTGAATTATAAAGCTCCTCCTTTTAGTAAGTCGGTTTAAATCCATTAAATTTCTTGCAATAAAAAATACACTCATATTCCTGCAGTGAGATCAAACACGTCTTGTATCATGAGTGCTGGAAACATTGCACACATACCCTAATTTCACTCAGAATGTAAAAAATAAATTTCCATCGGAGATATTATTAATTTTTCCGGCAAGTATTCAACCCAATACCTGGAAGATAGCCTAATAGGATTTCTTAAGTTTTGGTTATTATTATTTATTGAATTAAACAACTTTTAAAAACTAATGTGCAATATATACAACAATATTGGGTCCTTTAACAATATTTAACATTAACAACAAACCACTAGGCTAATTATTTGATTTATTCTAATAGTTTTTTTAAATTAATATATGAGCTTTAAATAGTAGTGGTCATAAACAAAGACTTAAATGTAGTAGACAAAAAACAAAACTTTAATAAATCATTAGGTAGGTATCTTTCACACATATAAGTCCGCAAAACACATAACATACAGAAACAAATGCAGTATTATTGATGACCTTATATGTAACAATCCAGTAGGCTATAGTAAGATTAGTAACAGAACTGATATTGCTTTAATACAAAGTTTTAAAAATGACAGTTCCAGGGCAGAACTGAAGAGCCAGTTAGATATGCTAGATTTATGATATCACACAATCTTAAATCTGGGTGCACTTTTATCTAAAGTACCAGATTCATCCAAATTATCCAATTTTGATTAGGTTAATGTTGTGATATTTCACATAATCAAATAAATGCTTCTTATCCATCACTTATCAAGGCTGATAAAATGTTACTCAGGTGTCATTTAGAATTTCAGATATCAATTTGAGTAAGAATTTAATGGTGGAATACAGTGAATCACTGTCGTAATACCTTTAAAATCATATTTTTTGTATGTTACTATTGAAGACTATTATACTAGATAAATACAGGCATCAAAGGTGTAATCTCTTTTTCTTCTTTCTAAGTAGTGCTAGTACTTATATGTTCGTTTTTACATGCCAGCTTTAGACCACTACCACAGCTGTTGGTAATTGATGATTAGTGATCAAGAGTTGAATGTAAGCTAGGGCTCGAATGGCAACTGGCTCTTATATGCCTAAATACCACATGGGCTTTAAAGGTATTAAAGAACTTACTGACATTTATATGTACATTTAATATAGGTAAGCAATTAAATTGCTTTTATTACACAATATTTTTTATTTATATACCTACCAATCTATAGCCCTGAATATAGACATAAGACAGCTTGGAAAGAGTAGTATGCCCATCCAAAAAATGTCAAGGTGGTATACAATTCCGAAGGGCGCAAATATTTAGGATGTAAATCAAAAGGTTATTGGAGCAATACAATTTGGTAAGCAGCGCGTAATGGAATGTTCAAAACATTTTCCTAACCGTTAGATTACATAACTAAAACTAATACGAAAAGTCGTCATGCCATAACTCACCAATGATGCTGGGCTCCGAGAGACCGCTGCTTTCATTATTGCACTCATGATGGAACTCTCTATTCGCACCCGGAGTACAAAATTGTTCCAAAAAATCGAAATTCACATCCACACAAACCAACTCAGCTGCTCGCTGCCTAAATATGTTACTCTATGGCTCATTGGTCGAGGCCAAAGATAATGTAGGCCGCAAAGATTATACCACATATACCCGAAAAGGCCGCAGAAAACAAAAATTGTTTTCTTGTTATCTGTGACACTACTGTCAACATAGACTGTCAATAATTATCGTAGAGCTGTGTAGAGCAGTAAATCTTCACTCGTAAATGAGTCACATCAAAATCCTTACTTATATTATAAATGCGAAAGTAACTGTCTGTCTGTCTGTCGCGCTTTCTCGCCAAAACTACTGAACCGATTTAAATGTAAAGGTACACACATAGTCTAGAGCCTGAGAAAGGACTTACGGACTGACGCGATCAAAGCCGCGGGGCACAGCTAATATTACTATAAAAGTTACTGCATTTAATGCGTGTACTTGTGCAAACAATAATTGTTTTTGTTTCATCAAAATCGGTCCAGGATTTCCAAGATGTTACAGAGTTGTAAGTTTCACCGCCTTTTTTTTGCATTCATTTGCGCGCTACCGCGATTACGTCATGCCGCGACTATCATGTCCAATTGCGGGCGATGCGAGTGTTTACGTTCATAAAATTTGATTTGTAAAATGGTTTGAACTCATTAATTTAAGTCTTTGTTTTAGCGGTTACTTTAAATATTATTGTTATTTAATGAATATTATTATGTAAAAAAAAATAAAAAAAATACAGTAAATAATTAACATACTATTTTGTTTAGTCCTATGTCTTCTCTTAAGTTCTCTTTATCTCAAAAAACGTTTTCAATATCTTCATTTATCTCATTCCCTTTCTCTTCGTTCTTCAAACACTCTCTAAAAAACATCCTCAAAACAAAGCATCTTTTTATGGAAGTTCTTTCACGACAAGCTGTTCGACTCTGGGATGCTCTGCCCGTGAATATAAGACAAGCTAAAACTATTCGTAATAATATATTTTAAAAATTGGCCAAGTTTCACTACCTGTCAAATGATTACATTATCTTTGGAGGTCGAGTTATTAGATGCTCTTTGGTTATAAGGTTATGTTCAAAGAGTATTACTTATGTTATGTTTGTGTTATGTCTATTTTTGGAAATATAGTTTATTACTATTTCTGGGTTATTTCATTGAACTTTTACTTATAATTATATGACAACAATATTTTAGACTAAAGCTGATTTAAAAATAATTGCTAGAAATGGCCGACATTCCTAGTAGTGACGGATTTTCGGAAGCTGAAAGACTGAGAGGTATTTACAAGAAAACTTAATTATTTATTTATTAGATTAAAGACGAGCAGCATTTGCTCGTATGTCTATACGGTGTCGAATGACCCGATTATGTTAAGAATTCATATTTCTAATAGGGATAGATGTTTTTTCGTAACCTACATATATTACTATACTACTACACATGAATTACTGAACTACTATTTCGATATATACTTATTATAAATTATTGCATTACTTGTATTGTACCTTTTTCAGAAGAGGAATTAGCTCGGGAATTGGAGCACAGTGATTCCAATGAGGAAGACTCGCAAGAAATCTCTATGGAAATTGAAGAAAAACTGCTTAAAGACGAACCTGAATGTAAGTTAGGAAATCCTTAGCTTACCGTCTTACCATATTCTATGTTTGTGCTGGTTTGAATTTTAAAACTAAAGTGTTGTTGTTTTCAGATACAACTCTGGTTAATTACGGAGAAGTTGCATCTAGTACCAACATTGAGAGCGAAATCATTGACACATATTCAGACAGTTCTCAAAATATTGAGACTATTCACAGAGCTGATGAGCTCGGGAACATTTACACTGATAACTCAGACACTTTTGTGAGTTCCCAACCAGATATACTCGCTGACGTAACGGAAAACTACGAGTCATATTTGAATGAATACACATTTGACAATACAAATGTTGCTGAACAAAGCCAAATAGATATTACAGACGATAAATTTGAGTTGGAGGGCAACAACTCCACATTGGCGCCGAATATTAATGATTTTCAGCAAAGCGATTTAGTAGATAACTCAGAACTCAGCAATTATGAATCTCACATGACTGAAGAAATGTTGATGAATGAGAGAGAAAGAGAGAAAAAGAGTAAAAAGGAGTTAGAAGAGGAAGAACGGGAAAAAATGCAGTATGTATTGTATGGTTAAAGTAATTATTGCTCAGTTTTCATCTATTCACTAGCTGAAAATATAACTTATTTCACTATATGGTTGCCATTTACTATAAATTTCATCATAAATTTACTAAGAGCTAAATCCCATTTTACCTTATGTGATTTAAGGTAGGTTACATAAATAGATGATGTGTTCCAGTTGTGAAATTTAATTATAAAAAAAAAATACAGTTGTAGCCTTTGGTTTCCAAACCCTAATAAAAAAATACATTAAGTTCCTAAATACGGAAGGAAAACTGTTGCTTGTCTTCGGACACCTGTTGTAGCCACAAACAGTTTAATTTGATATCTCACTCGTTACATGAAATGTATGTGTTTCTTATGTGCCTTATGCATTCTTATCTTAGTTTCAACCTAGTCGAGTCAAATAAAACTCCATGATAAATTCTTGGATAATAATTTCTATTTTTAGAGTCTTGGTGTCGAACTTCACTGAAGAGCAGCTAGACCGATATGAGATGTACAGACGAGCTGCTTTCCCCAAAGCTGCTGTGAAGAGGCTAATGCAGACTATAACTGGATGCTCGGTTGGACAGAATGTCGTCATCGCCATGTCTGGTATTGCCAAGGTGTTTGTTGGTGAAGTGGTGGAAGAAGGTATGTGTGTTTTATTACGTTAAGCATCATGGATTGAGAGTTTTAACATTCACAGGGTATTTGCATAATCATGGGTAAAAGCTTGTAGAATTTATAATGTCCCACATGTTTAAAAAATGTTTTGCCCTTTGCTTTAAAAAAACTTAGCAGTAGAAAAATTATAACAAAATATGTTTGATATAAAATAAGTACCTAATAATTACTACTAAATAAAAATAAATCATAATGGGTATATTATATATGTATAGTTGGTATATATAGTTCAGAGCTATGTATTGAATTGAGAGAGATTAGGATTTTTCAATTTAGGCATTTAGGCTGTTCACAAATATAAAATGTGTACATATTTTTTAATATATTTTTCAGCACTTGAAGTATTGGATAAGTCTGGAGAACCAGGACCCCTTCAGCCCAAACATCTCAGAGAAGCATTACGGAGGCTGCGAGTGAGGGGTGGTCTTCCACCCAGAAAGGCACACAGAGCTTTGTTTAGACTATAGCAGTAAATGTATATTTATATCTTATTTATGATGTTACATCATTCTTTTATAGGCAGTTTTTATATATATGTATTTCTAAGGCAGTGTTTTCACCGGCATGAAACTTCTGCAATAAAGACTAGTGTACTTTGTCATAAATTGCAAACCTTCAATTGTTATTATATTGTTATATTTGATTGTACTCTCTTTTGTCCATTGAATATATCTCGCAGAAGTTTGCATGCAGGTGAAAACTTGGGGCTAACAGCTGATTTGACCAAAGTTTTATTAAACATCTGGGTTGATTTCTTGAAGTAGCTTGTATGTGAAGAGATGTGCAGTTTTCATCTGACATGTTGATCCTGGACTGTGTAATATCAGTGAGTTACATAAGGACATGGACTTTTATAAATGACATCAATATTAATTGGGTTAAAGATTTTTAAAAAGGGCAAATCGGCTCTTAGCATAAGTCTCCACTGAAAATTATATCATTAGCCTAGTCTAGACTTTTCAAATTGGCTGAGTCAAAATGAATCGGTTTCCTTTATTTTGGTCAGGAACGCGCGCATTGTCAACCGCTAGCCTACTGACAAAGTAGCTTTTATTCCATCTAGCGTCTCCGCACAGCAGTGTAGGCATCACTGAGAAGTAGTTGAAACGAAATGTCAGCTTTAACCTTAAATAAAGATATAAATAAGACTGAAGAAGTATCTGAATCAATGTAAGAGATACATTGTTTGGGATAATGTTTTTTTATTTTTTTATGAAAGATAAGCCAGCTTTTGACTACTATCTCACCTGATGGAAAGTGAAGATGCGGCCGAAGATGTGATATGCTTGCATAGAAGTGTGTGTTTGTGTTTCTTCCAATGTGTCGCCATTGTAGTTTGGATGCAAATGTGCGGCATTCAGCATTTCTTGTGATGACGGGCGACGTCATCGTTGAGCCCTTTGTGTAACTTAAAACTTAAAAAAATGAATATTTTTCAGTGGGATCTCATACAACTTATTTATACTAACCTTAGTTGTTGTGTAAATATTAATTTTTAGATTAGTATTTTGTTTTTAGTAGTTATCTAGTTACATAATACAATTGGTTATGCACACAAATAGTACTTTGTTAACCAAGGGGGCATAATAACTTAGCGGCGAAAACGTCGTATGGAATACTTATAATTCTGAATGTAACGAAAATCAATACACTCATATCGCTTCCGACATTTTTCTTAACCGCCCTTGGATAACAATACTGTTAAGTGCAGTGAATCTGTACATCTATTATATCATCTAAGTATTAAAACTATAACAAGTGTTGTGAAATATAGTTTTGTACATAATAATATTTTTTATTACAGAGGAGAACCAAACTAAGTATGTTCCTGCGGTAGCAGATTGGACACGTTGACATTTCGTAACTACAGCCGTTTCGTGCTGTAGTTACGACTACACATCTTGATAGCAAAAAGTACAAATGATATAGATGAAATAGCTATTGTGACCAATTGTCAACGTACCCAGTGGAGCGTCGAGCGGTGCAACAATTGCGCGTGACGTCAGCAAACACCTGCTCTGCTACACTACCACAGGAACTTATTCAGTTATGTGCTACTCCTGTAATATATAGTATTAATTAAGGATACCTTACTAATGAAACCACATCTTATTAAAATGTTAATTTATTACATGATAAAATTGTTATTTTTTTAAAACAATATACAACAGTAACTAAGGATTATCATTCATAGTTCGTAAAACTTTGAAAATAAAATCAGTCTTGTTAAAATGGCCAACGATGACAAGAGGTGTTAATGGAAAATCCTTGGAAGATTATTAAATTATAATCAATACGATATTAAAATTATTCTTACAAGTTTTGGAAAATTAAAATAAAAACATTAATAAAATTTCATTCAAATCTCAAAAGTAATTGGCACCCTAGTTCATTTAAAGATCTATGATATGTCCATAAATGTGAGACATCCTTTTTTTTTTTGCGAAATGCTACTAATAATTCCATCATAATCACAGACTTTCTTATTTTCCAAGGTTTTCAGTTATAAGGCCAGTTTGTCAATTTATGTAACATGAAAAGAGACTTCGCAAATTATATAACATTACAACTCTCCTAACCTGAGGCAACCCTCGACTGAAATGAAAAATAAGAATCAAAAGCACTGGCAAAAAATGGCGACTATTTCATGCAAAATTTTAATTTTTAACAGTTGACAATCGCCTCATTGCAGAAGAGCCTACCACAGATAATAAAGCACTGGATTTTATAGCAGCTTAAGAAAGGCACAAAAACATGGTAAATAGTAATTTGGTAACATTTGTAGAGGTATCTTACCTATTACTATTAAAATATTTTGAAGCAAGGTATATATTAATTTTTTTTGGGATAAAAGCTTATCTAAGTAATGGTCCATAGGTTTGTGCGCAAATGTATCCTATAAAAATATACTCCAAGTAGCAAGTATTGATATTTGAGATACATAATGTATTTTGTATAACATCTGTTACATTAACATCAGTTTATTCACTCTCGTACAAAGATAATGAACGCATTTCAAGAAACATTTTCAATCACACAAACATTCTATAAAATCAAACACGTTTCAAATAACACAATCCATACATTGATCTGATACAAAAGTATCTTGTCACGTTTCAACCATTATTGGAAACGAACGGTAGAAATATTTTCATTTCTGTGTACATAAGTCGTATTGGAATAAAATGCGTAATATATTGTACTTTGTTCATCCGGTACCTACCGATATCAATGTAGTAAGGCACGCTACGAAACTTCATGCTAATATGTACGCCACGTCTAGTCGGGGACTTTTCTTTTACCAAAACTTAAGGAGACAGTTTATTTTGTTCAGGGAATGGACCCACTGCGTTCGTTTGCATACGTACATAGGTACGTCGCGTAATAATAAAACGCTTTGTTCCCTTATGTACAAGACTACAATTATTGTTATATTATTAATTATACGTCGTCTATCGGGGATACAAACAAATACGTCAGTTAAAACATTAATTCCAATAAACAATAAATACGTTTGTTTTCTTAGTATTCCCTGCGACGAGACGTCGTATATTAAAACACCACTATAATGAAACAAATAAACGCACGTTTACCATTTATAAACTTTACCATCTTTTGCGGGCCCAAAACCATCGTCTCCTTTAGACGTGGCGGGCGTGTCAATAAGAGCAGGTAAATTACGTGTAGCCATAAAGAACTAGACTAGAAATGTCACAGGCATCCGTGGTTCTATAAGAGGAGTCGTTTGACGCCGCACTCTATGCAGAATTTGGCCGAGTCGATTGAGAATTTGTTGCCGCACTCATGGCAGAAGCGCGAGAGGCGTGGCGCGGGGGCCGCGGCGTGGACAGGCGGCGCGGGGGCGGGGGCGGGGTCCCGGCGCGCGCGGGGCAGGGACGTCTCGGAGCCGCTCGAGCTGAGCCCGCCCCCGCCCCCGCCGCGCCACGTCGGGCTACGTCGGGAAGACCCTGATGCGCGCGACCTCACACGACTCTCTGTGAACAGTCAATCTCATTTATCAGATGTCGGGGATTGTATGAATAAATAACTTGTTTGTCGTTTACTATCGCTTAATAATTGCATTCTTTTTAATATCGTCGTTAATATACAATACTAACCATGCCCCGCGGCTTCGCCCGCTTTTGTCAAGTTGTTATGTGTTAATCCTAGCATAAGCTATGTACGTTCCAAATTTCATCCAAATCCGTTCAGCCGTTAAGGCGTGAAGAGGGAACAAACATACTTACAAACAAACTTTCGGATTTATTATACTAGTAGGATAGACTATCCTATCAAGTGTTTCGGTATTTTATTGGTCGTCTACTATAAAGTCCTATCAGCATTATCCCCACTCACCTGAATGGTAATCATCTGCATGGCTTTCGATCTCTTTAAAAGGCGGATGTATATCCGGTTTGGGCAAGGGTTCGTCCCGTTCCGCAGACCTCTCCATCGCTAAGAACTCCTCACTGGAACTATCTCCGGATCTGTATCTTTCATCCTTATGGCTACTGGAGTCAGACCCAGTGGGAGCTTGTTCCAGAGATGGCAATCCGTTGGGCTCTTTAGTTGCGCATAACGATAGTTTGGACGGAGATATCCTGTTCAAGCTGAAATATTTTTTTGTTTTTAATTAATTTCTATACAATATGTGAGTTTACGTGCAGTATGGAATAGACATGAGATTTAAATAACACAATCATAATAGTCAAAGTGATAAAAATGCGCGGCAAATTCAATATGGCAAAACGCACGCTATTGGCTAGACTGATTCGTGGCGTCAGATTCCTCATTGTCTATGACCTGTCAAATTTCACACCAGCCATTGTGTCGTACACACTGACTTCACATACAGAACGTCAAAATGGCTGCGTTTAAAATTACATGTTCGAATATTTGTTTCAATATGAAATCTAATGTATATAAGAATGAAATTTTATAATAGGCAATGTATTTAAAACAACAACGTATTCAAACAGTCAATTAAAAGCATAAAAAATATCCCATTGAGTGAAATAAGTTTATGGCTAATAATGATGTGCTTTTAGAATAAGAAGACAGTTTAGAAGTCGCGTCGCAACACATTACTAGCTGACTTAATTTAGATGATTTTTTATTTATGTTTCTCGCAATATGTACCTACTTTGAATAAATCCTATTGATGAAGTTAACCGACGACGTCTTAAGGTAACAGAATAGTTGTGGGATGTGTATTACATGATGTAGTTACCTGACTAACCTGCTATAAGCGGAGTCGTTGCTTGGCCTCCCGTTGGGAGTGTAGTTTCCATTCAAAGCATCATCCTTCTTCCGATCGTGTTTCAAACGAGTATCACGCTTTGTCGTTCCAGTTTGCATATTCGCAGTATATTTCATAGTTTCTCTGTTCGAATGACTAGTTTCGCTCTTTTCAGTAGCGTAAAATTTATCGAAGTCCTTCAGAGATTGCATTAAATCTTGGTCCAATTGGTCGGTTTTGTGTCGACTCTTCGTATCCACCTTTTGTATGCCTTTCTTCTGAATAGAATCGAGGAGGGAGGTGGATCGTTTCACGGAGGAAGGGAAAAGGTTTTCGTTCACAATATTGTTACTGCTAAAAGTTAGAGACATCGACTTATTAACAGGTATCATACCGTTCGCTATTTTAGGGGTTGAACTAACGCTATTCAATTCAGAACTTCGATTGCTGTCTGCGAGCTCAGATTGTTTCACTACCCTAGTCGTAGAACTACACGTGCGTTTATTTTCTAATTTGTGCTTAATTATTTCTTCGTCAAAGGAAGTCATGAACTCTTCTAAATCAAAATCTTCACAAAGAGATTCATCATCCCTGACTGAAGTTTTTGAAGCTATACTCTGCTCGAGTGAAGACATAATCCTTTCATATTGGGAGCTCAGATCGTCTGTAATTTGGGCAGCGATTCTGTCAACGTTATTATTATTTTCGAGCTTGTCTATTTTATGATTGGAATTCGTGATACCATTACGATTTTTAATATTATTGTTTAAATTACTAGAGCTAAAAGATTCGAATTTAGACGGCAAATTTTCAGTGGTAAGAAGAGATTCCATGCTGCTTATTATATCCGGGTTATTTCTTATTGTGTTTACGTTTATAGGCAAGTTATCGTTTTCGTTAATGAGCCTTGGATCTATGTAACTACTGTCTGTCATTGAAGAATTATCGTCGACCAGAATCGAATCTAGATTTACAAAGTTTTTCTTTTCGTCATCTCTTTTTATCTTATCTAATTTGACAGGTTGTTTTATGGTAGTTCTTTGGAAGCTATGGTACAAAGATGTGGCTATTTTGGGAATTTTCTCTTTCGGTTTAGGTGTGCTATAATTCGATGCAGTGTAACTCGAAAACGACCTGTTTAAATTGCTGTTACGGTTAAAGTAACATTTATTATCTATTGTACTAATGTTCTCTTTACTGGACTTTGTGAATGTTGTATTTAATTTTTGACTAGATTTTTTGTTATTATCGTTACGACTTACTCTAAAAGAGCTGCACCTACCACCGAACGAGTTATTATTGTCATTGTTTGTGCTGCCGAAAGACTTCATTCGCTGCAACGATGGAGTCTTTTGATATGATTTATTTAATGTGTCCTTCATCATTTTTGTATTATTGTTATAAGATGATGGACCTTTAATATCTTTTGTATTGCGAAGGATGGGAAGGGTTCTATTAAGGTCTTTGGAAGAAGTGGATAACTTTTTAGGTATGTTGGTATCGGAAGACATGAGCTCTTTCATTTGCCTAGCTGCCGACACAAATGGGTCGTAATTGTCGTCGAGTCTGTAAATATTATAAAAACAGAAATTAAAATAATGAAAAACATTTAACAGTACTATACTTATTAACTACTATACTTACTACGCTGAAAAGATCATACTTGCAACAGTTGTACGAGGTATGGGAAAAAAAGGATTAAAGTTATCTAACCTTGTATTTTTATTCTCAATACGCGGAAGCTTTAAAGGTGGAGCATCTGATGATATAGACTGATCACTATTGTCATCAGCATTCACAATAAAAGTCTTATATTCTTTGCTACTTCGGTTTTGATCGCCTAACATACTATATTTTTTGTTGGACTTGTATATCTTTTGCATTCTCTTTTTATTGCAGGATAGTTTTCTTTCAGGTCTATTGTTTTCAGCAATAGACGGCAACCGAAATTCTTTTGGAGATTCAATTGTTTGTGATTCTAAAGAGGCTTTCTTTTCAACCATAGTTTTTTGTTCGTAAAATTTTAATTCGTAAACTGTGATGTGTTCCATATCGCATACATTCCTTGCATCATCATTTGTTTGAGAATCATCTTTATTTTCTAGAGTCTCTTTGACGTCATCACCCGCTGTTTCTAACAGTTCTTTTAAGTTATTTTTTAGTTCTGTAAAAGTGTCTGAAAAATTGTATTTCGCCGAAGGTAGATCTTCGTTATTTTCATCATCGCCTTTATGTAAAGCTTCCAGTGAATTGGTTTTCGGAGTATGCATATCACTGATTTCGTTTTCCATATCACAGTGTTCTCCTTCAGAGTTTTGATTGTTCATCATTTTGTCAGTCAAATTAATAAACTCGTCTAACTCGGTTGGGTCCTCTGTAAACTTGGTATAAGTTTCCCCACTTCCGTATCGACATTCTATGTTATTATGATTGTCTTCTTCATCAGATTTATGATCTAAATCATCAAATGTTTCACAATTGCTAATGTCGTTTTCAAAATTATCCTCTGAGTTCCCTACCGGGCCGGCTAGAATATCCATATTTTTAAAGTCTTGATTTATAGTTTTAGTATCTTTATAATATTTACCGACGTACGTCTGAGAGAGATCGTTGCTTGGACTTAGATCACTTTGGTATTCAACTTCAAGGCGATTGTTAATTGTGGATTCCTTATTTACTGCTACAAAATTATCAGAATTACAAGGAGTGATTGATGAATCGTAAGCCGACAAGTTTTCTTTAGAATCCGTCGATTCATATTTTTCTCTCAATTGTGTATCACAAGAGCTGATAATGGGGTTTTTATAAAGCAGTTCCACTTTTGGCTCGCTTAAATCAATATATATTTCTTTAGGTTTATGTTTTTTTGGTCTTCTAGCAGACTGTTTTTGTTCTGCATTATCGTGAATAACACAGGGGACGCATAAAAGTTCCGTATTGATACCAACAGATTGACATTTCCTGTCAGAGTCTAGAGGAGCTTCTTCGAGGCTATCTAAGCTTATACTTATTTCTTTGGCGATTTTAACTGTTTCTTTCTTTTTCGGTCTTGGCCTCTTTTCTTTTTTGCCCTCAAGTTTTACTTCTTTTATAAGAGTGGGATTGTCTCTAGGTGTAATATCAGGTATCTTTTTAGTAGTTTTCAGTTTGCTCGCTTTCATTTGTTTATTAATCTCCTGAGGCGGATCTATAATGTTCTGTTTCTTGGATCTTTGTTCATTGACTTTCTTAACACTTTTTATACTTTCTCCAATTTCTTCGGTTTTTGTTACTGTTTCGGCCACCGTATTTGAACAGCTGTCTCTATCTTGTTCAATGGGTTTCTGCACAGTGTTGTTCTTTGCAATTGGAATTTGACTTTTTTCACGTTTCTTTAAACCTGCCTTAGCTTCCTCCTGTCGCTCTTTATTTCTTTCGTTATATTTAGTAGCAAGCTCTTCCAGTTTTTTTAGCTGCTGTTGTTTTTTAACGTTGACTTTGTTTTTTTGTTTATTTTGAATAGTATGCTCAGATTTTCTGATATTTGGTTCAGTCTTACTTTGTTGAACTTCGGGTGGATGGGAGTTTCTAGGAAAAGGGGAAAGGAAGGAAGATTTATTTTCAAGGAGCTTGTACCAAACAAGGAGATAGGAACGACAACACATCATTCAAAAATAAATAGCAAAAAAATAGAAATAACCTTCCTTTCCCCTTATTTGCTACGTGACCACAGCACAATAATAATCTATTAAGTTGGATGTTGCTTTTATCATACCTAGAGCTGCTTAGATCTCTAGCTAGCCTGGCTTGTCTTGCTTTGACATTGGCGTCGCCTGCCGAACTTTTTGGCGTATTTCTAGTGTTTCTTATCACTGGCACATGAGGGGAAGTATCTTCGTGACAGTCGTTGCTTGATCCTGACTCTGCAAGCGATAAAACCAATTCTGTAGTTCTTTGCTGAATACTTTTAGACTTTAAGAAGAACGGTTGGAGGTCGAAATTATTACCTGAAGCTCTAGTACGACCGTGTCTGTAGTCGCCAAATTCTCTCGGTGGCGAAATGCCGCGAGATGATTCAACCGAAGCCGATCGACTATTGCTTAATTTGTCTCGGGTTTGTGATGACCTTCAATGAGAAACATCCATTTAAGTAATAGTTATGTTATGTACAGATGTTAGTTACGGTTACTCTTAGATCCAATTCGGTTTGATTCGCGTGTGATTGTGAGAACTTTACATATATCCAGTGTAAACATTAACTATAGTTTGATCAGAGGTGCCTTCACTTTGAATGTACTTAGTGTATACTTCAATTTGAATGGTTGTAGATTTTGGTAATAATGATTTTTTCATGTCGTTAGTCTCATTAATGGTAAAAAAAAAAAAAATTGACAGCTATACGTACGTAACAAATGTTGTATAGGGAAAATAAAATAAAAATATATAAATAATATAATATGTGCTTATGTGAGATAATACAGGTTAGATAATACACTGAACGCTGAAACTTACGTATAATATCCGTTATATCCTTTACTTGAACAACAAATACTATTATTATATAGCAAAAAAGTTAAAAGCAAGTAACCTCAAACGATTTTATCTATGAAGCAAAATGTAGGCGCGAGATCTCAGTTCGGCGCAAACGACTAGTTTAATGTCAAAATAAAAACATATACTAACTTGCGTCCTCTCGCTAGCGGCGCTTTGTACTGCGTGCGAGCGTTGAGCCTCTGTTTTGCATCG
Source organism: Lomographa bimaculata (assembly GCA_948107665.1). Classification (NCBI taxonomy): domain Eukaryota; kingdom Metazoa; phylum Arthropoda; class Insecta; order Lepidoptera; family Geometridae; genus Lomographa; species Lomographa bimaculata. The sequence continues at coordinate 10,596,724 of OX403600.1, forward strand.
GCGATATGCGGCGGCGGTTGTGCTGGCGCAGCCGGTAGGATCTTAGCCTTATCTGCGCACCAATCAACGTGACGCTCGAATGCACGGACGCCGAACGCTCGGTGGCAGTGAGGACATTTTTGAAGCTCGGCCATTGGCTGTAAAACAAATGTCAAGATTTTACAATAATATCACATAAGACTTCAAAAAAAAGGAGGTTCCCTATTCCATACGATTTCATTTTGTATGTTTAATCTATACAGCGAGATTTCAAGATTATTTAATTATTAATTTTAATTAGATGTTTCATTTGGTAAATAGGCTAGGAGATTGTTCCATTAATTTTAATCTCTATACTTTGGTTGAGTTAGTTTTTAAGAATAGGATCAATAGACATAATTTTATTGTGACAACATATTTTGTTATTTCTGTAGTTTTGATATAATCTAGGAGTTTTCAAGTCAATAGTGGTATCTTCTAAGCAAGCATGCTAAATCTACGGCTACATCTTCACTTTATATCAGGTGAGATGGTGGTCAAATACTTTTCTATCTAGCATAAAACCTATATACCTTCATTGGTTTTGTCCATTGACGACTTCCTGAAATATCAATAAAAGAGCAAAAAAAATTATAGCTACTACTTCTAAAGGATTTTCTTTTAAGCACTGAAACTTAATTTCCAAACCGTTTTATCTATATTTTAATAAAATAGATTCAGTTTAACTCTTCACTAGAATAGTTCATTTGGTAGGTACGAGTACTTAAGCAGATAATTAAGAGAAAATCATCCCACCCTTTGTTTCTATTGTATATCGAAATTATGTGTCTGCATGAATGGGCTACTTCTACTTTGCTTACTAAAGGGGCCAGATTGCCTACGCACGACTCATTTGAATTATGAAGAATGGAAATCATATATGGAAAGGCATGTTAACGACTCGACTAAAATAACATTACAAAATATGCTTCAAGTTATGTGACACTTATGAATATTATAACACTGATTATTATTCCATTCTCCATTATGTATTCTGAAATGTAACATTCAGTTAAAGAACAGCATTCCCAATGTATGTAAGCCCATTCTTTCTACAGGTCCCCCACATATTGTGCCGGCTTACTTTGTGGAGAAAAAGAGATTCCAATTTTTTATGTGGAAGCCTTAAATAACCTAGAGAGTTCTTATTTCGACAAAATCCAAGAGTCTTCGTAGCTTGTTGACATACAAACAATAAGATTAACATTTACGTTAGGAAGATAGATGTGTCCGACTGTCGTGAGTTCAAGACACTTGAAGAAGACGTTTATCTTTGTTTTCAACCTGTTGTCTTCCGCTTTCTTATGCAATGATAAATTACTTGGGCTTGGACACCGTATTCTACTCTCATGGTTATATAGCGTTTACTAGTAAATGATTTAACACCGGTTCATACATCACTGAACTAAACGGAAACGACTTTATATTTATGGACTTTAATGATGAGTACCTATTATTGGCAATAATAGTCCAGCTGCGTCGAGAAGTTAAAATTTTAAGACTAATTTCCTAATGTCAATATATCAATCCGCTAATGAAATATTTAAGTACTACTATCTAGGTAGAAATACGGATTAAAAATTAATTTAAAAGTTTGTATACATGTCCAGGACAATGATTGATACGATTCATCTGTCAAAAGGTTATAGCAATAATTTTACATAGGTAAGTAAGTACTTTGACAATGAGTAACATAATATTAATAAATACTACGAACCAATCTGTACTCATTATAATTCATTAGTAGGCGGACGAAGGCCTTAAAATGACGAAGGTAGCCACTTAAGAGGTGCCTTACCTTTGTGATAGCATTTCTGACGGATTGCTTGGGTGCAGGCTTAGGTGCGGGTTTGGCCGACGGCGGAGGACTCTTCTCGAGGAACGGACTGTTCTCAGGAAGACCGAAGTTCTTTGGCAAATACTGTTCGAGGTCTGTACCTGGAATATTGTACACGGCAGTTTACCTGCTTGTTCTTTCGAAATGGAGAAGGTAGAAAGCGTTAGTGCGTTTAATTCTTTTCTGATTAGTATTTGTCGTGCTTTGTTCGCAAGCAGAGGTAGGTAGGTACTACGCTTAATAAATATCGCAGATTAAAATTAACAAATACTATTGAAAAGTCATATTAAAGCTCTAAAATATGCAATTTTAATACGTTTTTGATATAACATGTCAGTTACAGAATTATTTATTAGAATAAATACAAATTGAACAATATAAAAATGGTAATAACTGTTAATCCCTATGACAAATTGATTCCTAACAAACTTCTCTTCAACAAAAACTCTTAACAATTACATCAAGGTATCTCAAACAAGAGAGATAAGCAAAAGCTACCTATATGAAGCAACTCTGTAAAAGTGACACGACGTGACCAAGATTAACAAAGTAGGCTGCAAATACTTTAAGATGTAGTTAGAAATAGTAATATTTAGAATTAAGAACGGAATATAACAAGATGCAAACAAGTGCATACATCGGTGTATATCGAATTACTGATACTCAGAAGGCACAAATAACATTCTTAATGTGTTACTCGCCCAGATGCAGTAAGGAGAAATTTTAACTAGGTAACGTAATATAACGTAACTTATGAGAAACACACAAGCTTATTGTTTACGTAATGTTTATCAAACAGGAGTTAAATGACGCTGAATATCGCATTGTTCTACTATGGAATGCAGCTCCGTTTACAAGATGCTGATTGCAGTTATTAATCTATTAAAAAAAAACAATTGCCGCATGTATGAAAGATCATCACTTGAGAACGGCTCGACACATTTGGGTATTTTTTTGTGTTCGTCATTGTCAGGGTGAGGAACTCTACTTTTTAACTTAATTAAAGAAGAGAGTAGGAGAAACTGCTGGGCAAATCTTATAGGTATAATGTAAAATAAAGTATGAGTATGTAAATATTTGTAAACAATTAAATTGATGTCTATAAAAATACCGTGGCCCTAACAGCTAATTATTCATATCCAAATAAAATAATTATAAGGTAAACAGTTAGATGGCACTTCAAAAACTTGAACCACAAAATAGATTGAGTATACCTACTAGTGGGTAACCTGAACTGGCAATTAGTTATATACCACATCAATTCAAGCTATTCATGATTTTTGTTTCCACAATAACACATAGGCTTACTGCACACAATAATACCTACAGCTAAGCAAATACTTGCACACAAGACACATCTGCTAGATCTACTGCGTTCATTAAATAGCATTACCTAAGTATGAAAAAGACTACCTATAACGTCATAAAACATAAATTACATATAGTATTTCAAATCTACTCATACTGTCATGGTTTATCTACAATGCGCCTACGCATTATGTACACATTTTGATCGTTTATTAACATAATTTGCATTAACCGTGCCAGACAACCAGTTGTGAAACAAATCAAACATCAAGGGACGTCAGTGAACAAACAAGACAAGACGACACGAAACTCGCAAACCATGCATTTCAAATTTAACAGATAGTAGGTGACAACTGCAGCCAATGAATTTAAGAATAAGATCGTAATTAATACATATAATCGATTAGTTAAGAAGTGTAACCCTTGTGTATAGGGAATGGGTTGTGTTCAACGATAGGCAACTAAAGTTACCATAATAATAATATATATTGAACAAAACTAAATAATTTTGTAGTTATATGCATACAAAGGCTGAAGAAATGACTTGATCTTGAAGGAATGATGTAGTAAAAGTTAACTAATTTCAAATTAAAGAGCACAACGATAAAACTATCAGTTGTTTTGATGCGTCACAGCAAACGCGTTATCATTGCATAGTCCGATTTAACTGGACAGGGATAGCGATCACATATAAAGATAAAAGTAGTCATGCTTGTATGAGCATATGCAATCGTGATCCATGATAACATGGATACACATATGAACAGTTATATCAAGACACGAGCGTTGTGTCAATTAGTCGCTGACATTAAACACAGAAACAGAGACAGTCAAGTATTGTTAGTACGTTCACAAACAATAGAACGATATTAAATGGACGGCAGTGAATAAGTAATGTTCACTCACTCACCGGAATTAGCACCGTTTGCCGCGACCAGCCCTTATTACCCACAAACAACAAATAAATCATCAATATACTTAAATAACATCATGCTATTTGAGAAAAAAATCTAATGCCACAGAATGGGGTATTTTCCACAAAAAAGATTTTCCCTAGCGGTATCGGCACTACCATATTTGTAACTGTGAAACGACAAATTAGGATATCAATTTGATTGCTGACTTGACGTATGGTTGACCCCATTCTATAGCATCTGATGAAATACTCTAACTACCATGTAAACAAATGTAAATCCAAGACATACCTAATAAAAAGCCCCTTCAAAACCGGGGGCATGCATTTACATCGGTGGTCGATGAAATAAACTACGAATGGGTAATAAAAAGCCATGTAAAATCAGAACGGTCTGATTAGTATGGAAACTCTATATCAAGTTCCACCACCAAAATAAGTTTACAGGCATCAAATATCTAAATAAAGAAATTTTACGGGCGATGAAAGTATCACGGAAATGAGAAGATTGTAAATTAAAATAATTACCTTCACGTCTCTGGCGGGAGGAGTCAAACGTCTTCCTTTTCTTGATTGTCATCTTTTCGCATATTTTGACATGTTTGGAGAGTGACAGCGAGACGAAGGTGCGGCCGCAGATTTGGCATGGCAGCAAGGGACCTGAAGGTTCAGGAGCGAGGGGTGCTACGGGGTGTGTGGGAACTGGCGGTGAGGGAGGAGGGCCGGCGCGGGACGGCGGAGGAGTCCTCATCAGTGGCCGGAAGTCGCCATCGATGGGCGAGGCCTCCCCGGCCGGCTCCGGTGACGGCGAGCGGGAAGACTTCGTAGATTGTTGCTGTTGGAGTTGACGTTTGCCTGCAAACACAAAACACAGTTTCACTACCAACAGCTCCGGAGTAACATTCATTTTGGACTCGATGAGAACAACTCAAAGCACTATTACGAACTGAACGAAAACCTGTTAAGAATTATTTCATCGAGTACCTGAACCGCCTGACATTTCCCGAGCAGTCATAACAAGCATATCTAACATTCTCAACGCCAAGGTCGTTGAAGTTTCCTTGAGTTTACAGTTGAGAATTTGAAAAATTAAAAAGTAAAACTAGTTCCATTGAGTTCCAAACACATGCAAGGACGATTGGCGTGTAAACACGGTGACGCAAAGGCGGCGGCCACAACCTCCATATTGATTAGTTAAACTACGGGCTAGGTCACGCGATCTGGGACTAGATGGCTAAAATTTCTTCCGTAGAAGTTGACTAGGTATATTTTTTATGATTAAAATTTTGTAAAGTACCTAAATGCAGTGTTGCAGTAGAGACGAATATTTTGAATTATAATTGAAACGCAAGCAAAGCTTAAAAAAACCTTGACCGATTTCGATAAAATTTATAAAGGACCACTTTTGAAGTATACTCTACCAAACAAAAAAAAAATCATTAAAATGGATTCATAATTGGCGGAGATATCGCGTAATATACAAAAAAAAAAACATGCAGTCAAATTGAGACCCTCCTTTTTTGAAGTCGTTTGAAAATTGGATTTTCCAATTGAAATGTCGCGTACCAAAATCTAAACATAGACATAAACGCTTTTACACTCACAGCCCCACACTAAGTTCGATGACTTGCGTCGTGGGTACCGTAAACATTCACATTACATACTCAACCAGAACCAGAAACTTTGAAATTTATTTGGGGAGAAAACATGTGTTCCCGCCGGGAATCGAGGCGAACGCTCACCTTACTAAGCCAACGGTCAGTTCATAATAAACCACTATTAACGAACCCCAAAATTTAAAACATAGTAGATATCCCAATTGCTGTTCAATAAACTCCAGTAATACAGCTCTACTCAAAATGAAGGCCTCGGTCCATCATGGTAAAATTTCATTTGAGGGTCATATCATCCAATTTCGAACCGAATGGTCTGATGCGTGACGATGGTAAAAGACCCGACGGCATGACTTTAATTCCATGGAAGATGGGACGGCCTTTAGTATGGGATGCAACTTGTGTCGATACTTTAGCTCCGTCACATCTTCATGAAACACAGAATGGGGTTGGCGTCGCGGCAACTTCGGCAGAGCAGCGTAAACGGCGCAAATATGGAAACCTTGGCAGTGGTTTCATATTTGAGCCGTTTGGTGTTGAGACACTGGGTCCGTGGGGACCGGGAGCTCATTCTATTTTCAAAATTCTATCAGAGCGCCTGGTTGAAGCGACGCGTGATCAAAATGCTGGCACTTATTTGGCTCAACGTATTAGCATTGCAATTCAGAGAGGCAATGCCGCCAGCATGATGGGAACGCTACCCACTGGTAGTGGGCTTGAGCACTTGAGTTACCTTTAAGCTCGATGTCTTGTAGGTAACTTTAGTTCTTTGCTGTACATAGTTTTAGTTTAGTTTTAGGAAATATAGGCAATTGGCCCGTAGTTAGTAGGATTAGATGTTAAATCTCGTCAAAAAAAAAAAAAAAAAATTCGTAAATGTGCAAATACATTTTTTTTATGCTTTTACATTGCCGAATATACAATTTCATCCAAATGTATTTATTTTTATTAATATTTTGTCGGTCCGTGAGAGTCCAAGAAACAATGACTGCTAAGAAGAAAATTTTACAAGTCACTGATATCAAAAATAAAGAAACTGACGTCACGTATCAATTTAGCCAATGTGCGATTTGCCATTATGAATTTCCCATGCATTTTAATAACATCATAGATTAAAATTCCTAATTAAATAATTACATAGCGTATTTCAAATTCTTGTTTATCTACATATTATTCTCTGTCCAATGACCAGTCCATCCAACGAAGACAAAGTGTTATTTCGCACTTGAAATAGGGTCAACGTGATGTAACAGTGAATTAATTGAATTTGTCAGAGACGAACTGGATGCCGCGTAGGTGGTAAACGACCAGTCAACCGGCCAGAGGGGATTTTTGACCTCGCATCGTAAAAAGGATGAAATTATTAAACATGATTAGTTTATAGCTTAAACATCTTAATTATAGCTACAAAAACGACGTAGGTACCCACAAGACTTTATTTGAGCCATTTGGTGTTGAGTCACTGGGGATCCGAGGAGCCCGAGGGGATGGGTAGCTCATATTATTCTCCAAAAAATATTAATCAGAGGACCTGCTTGAGATAACGCGTGATCAATATTAACATATTGATCACGCGTTGTCTCAAGCACGTCTTACAGGTTACTTATTTGACACAACGTTTTAGCATTGCAATTCAGAAAGACAATGCCGCCAGCATGATGGGAACGGCACCCTGACTTGGAACTTTTGAGTTACCTATAAACTCGGTGGCTTGTACGTCTTTGCTGTATAGTAGTAGATGTATATAGTTTTAGAAAATATTGGCAATTGGCTCGTAGATTGATAACATAATTTCTACTATGTTGATAACGACTTAAGTATGATAATATCTATAGTTATGTAGAACGCATAGCAAGAACACGTTTAGTTTCAAGTTTACCAATGTCCTGCTAATTAATTCTAAATGGACGTTGAGCGCCCGTTTCCTTTCCACAACCGTATTCGTAAACTATTATGATTCCGGTTACAATGATACCTTCGCTAACGTTCATTAAATAATCCGCAATATTTTATTTACCTAGCCGTAACTGCGCGGTTCGGACTCTGAGAAACCAGACTGGCGACCTTGAATATCTTTACATAATAAAGTCAACAATTTACATTAGATTACACATCTGAGTAAAATTACACTCGAGTGCTCTCGAGTAACTTACTCTTGGGATAGGACTGAAGTTTTACGACCAATAAATAGTAACATAGCCGATAATCCGAGCAGGGAGTAAAGAGCGGGTGGCTGAACTTGAAGCTGAGAAATGCGCAGGCGCATCGCATCCAGATCGAGGGCATCGAGTGGCAAGCATGACTCGCCTACTAATTGACTTTAGTCGAACAGGGTGGAACGGTTCTCTAGTTTAAAATAAGAACATCTAGATACAAAGCCCCGGTCACCAAGTCACAATTCTTATCGTACCGGATTTGGTTCTTTAGACACAATAAAATCATGAGTGATGTAAATACTGTATAGTTACTATAGTATCGTGTTTTTAATGTAACTAATGATAGAGACACTACTAAATTAACTGCAATATCAATTACGTTGAGATGATATAAAACAAAATTCGCTTATTTCCCTAGTACTGAGATTTTACTTATTTTCATGAAACTTTGTATGCAGGGGGTTTCGGCGATAAATCGATCTAGCTTAAATCTAGGTTTCAATTTTAGAAAACGTCGTTTTATCCGTGTTTTCAGCCGAGCAAAGCTCGGTCATCCCGGTACTGTTATTCCATACGTGCAAAAAAACCTATTTACACATTTAGCGATCACTTGGCATGCGCGTTCCATCACAGGATTTTACCAATTTGGTCCTTTCCAAGAAGATGTTCGCCGTTATCAATATTAAAGAGCAAACATAGCATATGCTGAACACGGTGCATCTCTCACGTGCTTCGAACGTAAATTGCTACTATAAGGCCTATTATGCAGGTAAAACTTCGTATTCTTAGTACATATATTCTGTAACCATAAGGCTGATGTTATGGATGTATGTTTAACAAGCGAGCCGCTGTCTGCTGGCTTCGAATCGGAGACGGAACACATCAAAGGTACTGCTCAAGTAATGAGCGGAAAGCCGCTAATGGACCAATTCAGAACTAAAACACGTGGTCTTTAATTAATCAAAAGATAGAAATAGTAATGAAGTAGAGTAAGAATTAAATGGCCCTGTAGAATTAAACATGTTTAAAGTTATTGGAAATTAGGATTAATATAGAAATCAATTGTTCTGTGTTAGTTTCGCAAAAACTCAAGAAATATATATATAATTCATTTATTTCAAGTAACTTAAGACTTATCATTTACAATTATTCATTAATTTATTAATTAGTCACATTAAAATTCAAAATAAAAATCACAATTACATATTAAACAATACAATTAAATTAATACAATTACAATAATGTCAATATTAAAAATAAAATTATGTCAGGATATTCCTTCATCAATCTGCCTTTACTTTGCCTCTATGTGCGCAACATGCAGTCTGCAGCAATGATTGATAAAGGAACAATCCAGTCTTCCTGCCAACACCTCCAGCATGATGTTAGTGCTCCCCCTCACTCGTCTCACTAGTGATGTGCCTCTCTTCCGCATTGTTGTATAGAAACAATCTACACGAGCTTCGGCAAACATTGTAGAGGCACTGCAATACCGGGGCAGACCCAACATCATCCTGAATGCGTTATTAAACTGGACACGAAGGGCGCTGTAAGATTTTTGGTTGTAGTCTGTCCACAAGCTGCACGTGTAGAAGGACGTGCAATAAGCTCTAAAGAGAGTAACTTTGACTTCTGTTGTGCAACGTGTAAACCTACGAATCACCATATTTGCTCTAACTGCCAGCGCCCTCCGCTCCCGTTCCATGTCTGCATCATCCTTCAAGGCTGGCGTCACAAGGTGGCCTAGATATTTGAAAACCTCTACCTTTACTAAAGGTGAGCCATTCAATTTTATAGGTGGCACTGTACTAATTTTTCTTCGCCCGCCCTGAAAGACCATAAACTTACTTTTTTTTACATTATAAATAAGTCCGTGATCAGTTGCATATCCCTCACAAACACTCAGCAACTTTCTTAAACCACAGACCGAGGCACTCAGCAACACCATATCGTCTGCATAGCTAATGTTATTGAAACACACACCATCAATGTGACAACCAATATGCTGCTCACTGAGCGCCTCGATCAGTCCATTAACATACAGGTTAAAAATGGAGGGTGAACTTAAACCGCCCTGCCTTACCCCACACTCCAACCTGTACATATCCGACAATGTGCCTGCCCATCTCACATTATTAACTTGGTTTCCATACCAAAACTTAAATATACTTATAAGTTCATCCGGTACTAGGGAGGCCCTCATTTTGTTCCACAAGATATCATATGATACCAAGTCGAATGCTTTTGAAAGATCAAGGAAGCAGGCATATACAGATGTGCTTCTCTTAGTATAGTATTTGACAGCACTCTTGAGACACAAGATAGCAGTTTCGGTGGACAAACCTTCACGAAAACCGAACTGATTGTCATGTAACTTTAGGTATCTATTTAATTGTGTGTTAAGAATGCTGTCAAACACTTTTGCAATTATTGTTAAGAAAGGCTCAACCGATTTGGCGTTGTTTGGAGTTTTTTTTTTGTTGTGTTCTTAATTGTCAGGGCAAGGTTTGTATGTAAAATTTTATTTAATCCATTGGAAATCGCATCCGCGCGAAGTCGGGGCGGATAGCTATTTAGGAGATTTTAAGCGTGACATAGAATGAAAACTTAGATAAATTCAAACAAGTTTCGTGATGGAACTTCCTAAAAATAGGTAACTCACAATTAACATTAAAAATGTATTAATTTTTAATGAACATTAACAAATAATATATTATAAATTATAATTATAGTTTAAATTATTGTCAATACACTGTTCTGATCCACGCTTTACTTTTGTTCCTACCATTGCTGGATGACTGGTAGAAAATGCTCTTAGCATTAAGTCCTCCAATTGTTCATTGTTTTGATGTGCAATAAAGTATAAATAAATAAATGAACATTAAAATTTGTAGAGATAAAAAAACATAACGTTATATTAGGTATAGTACTTTGTAATAAATGTTTTTTTATTTAGACTTGATAATAATAGCTGCGATCGACTCTACCTAAGTAGAGTCTAGATAGAGATATGGACATATGATAGTTAGCTAATCAATAGCCAGTTCTAGACAAGTACACTTGATTGACAATGATACATTTGTTTTACAATTTTTTTTAACTGTAAGTATAGAAAAAACATTACGCCTGTTGGTTATGGCTTGTGCAGCAAACACTTTTTTAATTGCAGCCGCGAGCGAGCCGCGCCGACCTGAATGTCTTCCAACTACGTATCTTAAAGGAACCAGCTCCGATAATTGAACTGGAAATGCGATTTATCTGATAACAGACGGATTTATCAATGACTCACTGTAATTCTTCAGCCAAGAATTTTAAGTCAATGCCAACTTCTTTCACGATGCTTCAAAAGTAGGTACCGTGCGTACTTATCTCGCCCGAGCTCGCAAATAGAGTGTATGTTTTAGTAATAATTATACTAGAATTTCAAGTGGAACATACATAAGCGCTTTCACACTTACACAGCCTCACTCTTAATTCGATGACTTGTATCGTGGGTGTCGGCTACATTCTCTTCGCACCTACACAATGACACCCAGAATTAGAAACATACATTTCCCTTGTGGAGGAAACTTGTATTCTCATCGGGAATCGAATTCGATACCTGCTGCTTATATATAAGGAAGACCCGCAACCCTCAACGCCAGCGAGCAGTTCCAGATATATATTAAATAATTTAATAATATGTTTTAGTTAAAATATTTAAAGGGTTTTAGCTGGTTAAAAGATGAGCAGAGATCGCTCTGAAGAATGAAAATTTAAGTGATATACCTACACACGCTATAGGTACCTAAATACGATATAGGTATTAGCCATCAAAATGTTGAATATATGTAGAAGCATATATATAGTTAGTTATTAACAGGATCATCTTGTCTGTGGGCTAGAGATACTCGTAAATGTAAAAGTATCCCAACTTATTACTTGGAGAAACGAACGGACTTTATATTAATGAATTCCAATTATTCCTACCGGTCCAACAAGACTGACGATATGGGTGAAATGAAACCCCTTTCTAAGTACATAGACAATAGGACAGTATTATTAATATTTTTTTATGAAAAGTAAAATGTAAGTTAACTTTACGATCTATACAAATCAGCTAAATCAGTATGCGATAAACAATCGTTATAGTATACAAGACACATTTATTGGAGGGTGCAAACAATCGTAATATGAAATTCAGAGGGGTGAGGGTGCCACAATACAGTACGATTCCGTTCCTGGTACCTGAACATCACTTTCTTAAGGTGTCCTGAGGGAAACTTCTTCAACAAAGCTTTGTTTTGATTCTGAATAAAACCTTATCTATTTACAGCCAGAAACATAATTTGGTGGCTTTAGTCGACAATTTATATTTACTGCAATTTTCTTATTATTTACCTAAAGTTCTACAAAAACTTAGACACGCTACAGCTTACTTTAAATCAAGGGCAAAATTCTTGAAGTTTATTTATACTAAATACTAGACATGAAATACAAGCGAATGAGATTATACCGCCCACGTTGCCATACAATTCATTCATGGAGTTCTTGTAACTATAGCTTTTACAAGTAATTAAGAATGCTTAATATGGTAAATGAAAATACAACACTGAGGTGCCAATCATTTTGCATATAACTTCGGCTCGCAACCAACAACACGTGTAGTTAAATTCAGACCAAGTAAAGCGAGTGTCCTTAGACCACCTACTAAGTTTTTTTATTACCTGCCTTTGTCAAAAGAAAACCATAAAACTTCATAATTAAACATAGGTACATGAACGCTTGCACACTCTCAGCCCCACACTAATATCACGTACTATTTAGATACGTACGTGTTAAAACTTAACACCCTCGACGATCACAAAAAGTAGTGTTCAAAGCTAAGGAAGTTTAAAAATTCTATCCATTAGTATTACTAAAATAAACCTATCGTGTCTAGTCTAGCCAGTACATTCTCAGAAGCCACTAGTTTGTAAACTTACTACTAAGAATTATAAGTAGGTAGTAAAATATAAATAGAGACGAACAAGGCGTAAGAATGACGTGATGGATTAACACGCTCATTTTGAGAGAAGACGAAGTAATTACAAACAAACACGCAACAAATAGCTAACAATTTATAAAGTTACACAAGGGTAATGTTACAGGAGACGTAACTACGTAAAATTCTTGCGGTGATTCGCTTGTTACGCTTTTTGATGTACCTAAACACAAGGTAACAAGGTGTTGATCGGGCAGGATGGATCTATTAATATTCTGTGGGCTCATCAAACCGGATAACAAAACGGAAAAAATAAGTTGAAGAGACCGTACCTACAGCCATACTTTTACGAACGCAAGCTTTTAAGCACAGCTGTTACATTTGGAAAAGTTTCATCGAAATACTTAAAACAAATATAAGGCAATATTACGATTTTTATTAGAAACGAAAGCGTGTCTTCTTTTTTGTGAACTTTAATTATATCCAGCAATTCGCGTGAAGAATGTAGGTAATAAAGCACGAAATTACTTCCTATTCAAGCAAAATTATGCAGCCCAAGATTACACACGGTAACAACTTTAGCTAATAATTTTATAATCTATAATATTATGCTTGAACTTTGACAAGCGAGCGGAATAATTTATAATCTTATGCGTGTTAAACACTCTCACAAAATAATTGCATACTATAACGCCATGTGAGACAGATTTTTATTTACTGATTTCAAGACAAGCCGCTTGACAGTTAATGATGTGAAAGGGGCACTGAAAACAACAGTAGGTCCCTATCTGCCAATCTTCGTTACGAAACCTTTGTTAGGCGATATGGGAGAGTTAAGCCGTCCGGTTCCACAATATCTGATGAACACGTATTGTCAATCAATCTATATTTCAATCAACACACGAAGCTGTCCGACAGCTATAACGAAAGCGGCTGAAAGTCTGCAAATGGAATTAAGTCCAGAATAGACTATCTCACACTTTCATACTAAAGGTTATAGTGAAGTAATGCGTCCGTGAGAACTTGTATGTAAACAACCGATAGCTAGAGACGATATGCGAGTGTTTACTTACATCGTTCACGCCTTAGTATAAATAAAGGTCACTTCAAACCGTACGAAATGCGTTTTTGTAAGAGTATGGCTGGATCTTACATCAATTTTCTGATCAACAATTCACAACAGGTTTGTGGAATGGCAATTAAAACACGGTAGAAAATAATCATGACATTAATTAATACTAAATAAATTACAGAAGGTGAAAGTGAAATTGATCATATTTCTGAAGGCCTCGCACCAGTGAACAAATAGAAAATACGATCTCAAGAAGGCGACGCAACGTAATATCGGCATCTCAAATATCTCGTAGAAACTAGGTAGTCACAGCGAACATAGTTGTTGACTATCTGTATTGTCGATATTTCTCTACTATTGTAGACAACAACAGATACAAGTAATTCAAAAAGGTGCAGCGCTGATTGTACTCACTTTGGAGGAGTGTTGATTAATGCAACATTTGCACATGCTGAATGAGCACAAGCTACTGTGTCGGTCCTAGTAGAAGTATGACAACAGTAGTTAAGCAACAACACGTCGTCGGCGGCCTGAACAATCCTGACACCAGGACTGTTACTACACTAGTCCATACGACAAGCATCTATTATCGCATTGGATGGATACTATTTAGGTTCTCATAAAATGTCAACGGGTATCCATTTATTTTCAGTTTTATGGAATTTAACGGGATTCCGATTAGAAGTTAACGTCAACACATTATAGCTTTGTCAGACAATGTCAGTTACGGTTCCTAACATTTAACCCGCATGTTCATAACCACAAGTATAAAAACAATATATAGTCATTAATGCGATAGCCAGTCATTACGCGGGTTAAGTCACCGCAAGCAAAAGTCATGGTTTACCAGCAGGCATTCATTGTTCAGTCGAACCGAAAGTTTCATCTATCTGAATAGATTTAACGCAAATCTTTTCAAAAATCGTACGTGAAAACACGTAAAGATTAAACAATTTCACTACCAAGACAGTAATTTTAAAGTCACGTCCGCGATTAAATCTACCAGCCGGAGATCAGTTTGTTCCCACGAATTAACTTTGTTTTTCTAAACGTAATGAAGGTAGTTATTATGAAATTTAACAAATAGAGATGTCCGGTTTAATGATGACAAGAGACAGATGTGATGAATGATGACAGAGAAATAAATCATGATGAACATTCATCAAGTCAATGAAGTACTTACAAGTAAGTAATATTTACGTTCAGTGAAACTTTAGCTTGTACTACTTTTTTTATAAATGTATTACCTATTTCTATTCACATGAATAAGGAAATAATAACATTTGAAGACTAGTTTCGTATCTGATAACAAACGTCCACAATGTTACTCAGCACTGGTTTACAGCAAAAACAAGTTCTGTGGGTACTTACTTACATGTTGATAGTTACCTTTTTTACGCCAAATCTTAATACCACAGAATTTAACCATATTTGAATATTTACAACCGCTTTTAGATTCGCAACAGAACTGGCTTCTCGAACACTATCTTACACACTGAACTGAAAACAAATAACAGCGGCGAGTGCGAATAATACCTATTCATATTTCTAGAGTTCAGACCATTGCTTATCAGGCGTACTTAATTTGCTTTATGTAGAGTCAATTGTGTTATGTTTAGGACTTTACCATACTAAAAAGTTTTGCGGATTTGGTACTAAGGGTTCGTTTTCTGTCTCGTCTCTACCAAACTAAAGCAGATATCATTTATAAACCTTAAGGCGTTCATGTTTGAAACATTATTATCTTCAAGGTCCTGTGTCGCCTATTCAATAGCATTAATGTTTATTTAATAATAGTCGTTTTGTCATCGCCGCCATTGTGCGATTTCTTGCCTGTAATTTTATTCAGAAGTATTTAACTTCGAAAAATAACGTAAATGGTTTTGTTCGATTTACAAATTTGTTTATCAAAAATATGGAGGAAAGTTATTACTACATACAATTTCTGGAAGCACAACTGGAAAATATATGACCAAATTTATAGGTACATATTAAATTAGACGAGTCCTCGATTGGAATTCCCATCGGCCGAAGGTTTAGTAAAGTCTAATAACATATATTCAAACTAGCCTCTTCTAGAGTGAATAGGTATCTTCTAGGCAAGCATAATCATCGGACATCTTCGGATGCATCTTTAAGTATTTATTATAGTATAAAAAAAAAAACTATCTTTCAATAATTAGCGCCCTTTGAAGATTAATTTTAAAGATTCCATACTTAGTGCTTACTTACGTTACCTATGCATAAAATGTTATTTAAATCACACTTATATTATAAATCCGAAAGTTTGTGGGTAAATATGTGTGTAAATTTTCTTTGCACGCTGTTACAACTGAACGGATTTGGATGAAATTTTGAATATACATAATTTACATATAATACCTATAAAGGTATGTACCTAGTTTAGTCAGTCAATGTTAGTTTACATAGCAATATATATACAGAAATAAAGAAACTATGTTTAGTAAGTGATTAGATATTGGGTAATTATAATATTGATTGAAACCAAACATTAATTGAACATAATAAATCACATTTGCCTACGGTTAAAGACTACAATTTAATAGTTTGCGACCGTTACAAAATTATAAAGAAACGAAACGTCTTCATTGCACCCAAAAAAATCCTACACCTTTAGTTGATTCCCTTTAGAGATGCCGTTCGAAGCTAACAGCTGTTCGCAAACAGGGTCGCAATGAATGGGGTAAAAATGTTATCTATGTATCCAGCTGCCTTCTTGCAAAATTGCGTTTGGAATGGTTGAAATGATAATAGCATAATGTAGGATACGGGTGAAAGACAAACTTTGGTAAAATTATTTCTAGAGTACCCAAAAACGATACAAAAATCCATGTTTGCGTTTGCTATTCAATTAAGATATTATATGGTATCGTTAAATTCCAAATTCGTCGGAAAATCTCTGCGCACTGGAAGCAACGAAATAATTAAACAATAATTTAGTGGTGGAACAGTTAAACTGTAAATAAAGTTAACAATAAAGCTTGTAATTGCAATAAAAACAGAGATACGAATCAACTGTAAATGCCGTTGCTGAATTAAGAGAGAATGCACTGATTGGTCGATTCATTAAAATTTCAAATCAGTAGAGAAGAGAAACTATGATGAGCAGATATTTTTAACGATCATAAATAGTGTAGATTATGTTCCTTATTATTCTAGTCGATAGGTTTAGGTATTGTTATGACTAATGTGACACAAGAAACCACCAAAATATTTAAACTCTAACAGCTTAATAAACAGTTCGTAAGTATTATTATCAAAACGTGACCAAATTCTACAACAATACTTGTTTACGAGATAAACCACACTTTCTTGACTGACACAAAAACTGTTTATAAAAACTTATTAGAAGAGAAAAAAATATTACCTTTCTTGGAACCGAATATAGATTTAAGTTTGGATATGGTGCTCTTCTTCATTTTTTTGGCGGTAACTTTTTACTGTTCCCCCAAATGATGCACAAGTGCTGTAGACATCGGTTCACAACCGACAGAAATACACTCAACACTACGTCCTCAAGTTTTTCAGGCGATCTCTCGGCTTTTTGCTCCTTTTGCCGCTCTTATTTCCGTGCTACGAAAATAGTCCCAACGCAACACTTGCACCGGCGCAGGCGCATCACTCAAACATATCTCGCGATAAACATGAAATTAAACGAAACCGAACTGTGTTGATTGACCGGTTTCAATAAATAAACATAAAATTAAAACACTTATAGGAATATTTCAACTCATCAACACGAAAACAATGAACACTCGCGTATCCGGACAGCAAGCGCACCTCCATTAACCACTTTTGCATATCTACAAAATATTGCCCTTATCATTTATTATCACTGTGCAAAGCGCGACGTCAACGAGATAACAACGTTAAAAAGAAACAAATTGAACACCAATTACGGGCACGAGTTTACGGCATACGGTCGTGGAAAATACTAAAGTTAAATATTTATAATTCAGTTCGTAAATGAGATAACATGTCAACGATGTTGTGATAAATTCAAAAAGGGCACAAGCGGCGGTTTCACAACTCTCCGACAGTTTATGATCCACAATATAGCGTATGAGACTAAATCTTCAAGGCGGGAAGCATGGCGATGACGCCTATTCTTAACCGTGATACGAACGCAACTAACACGCAGCGGCGCACGCGCACCGCACGGGAATAATAGAGAGCTGACCGGTATACGCTGAACTGGAACAAAAATTGACACAATTTATGAACACCCTTCCGTTAACAGAATCCAGTTTCCGACTAAACTCAATCAACCGTAGACATGTATTAAACTCATAAAGGCAACAGCATTCGAAGCGCCAATGTCGCGCTGGTGACAACACCGGAGATACGGCATCCGCTGGCTCCTTTTAAAAATGGAATTTAACGTATGGCACTTTCGGGAAACGAGCCGATTCAAATCGGGATAATGGGCCTGGACCACGAATAAATCACGAGGGGTGCGAGAGGAATAAAAATATAAAATCTCGGCCTTGGGTGAATGGGACAAAATGCAGCAAAAAATATGCAGGAATTTTGTGGATTGTGTGAATTCCTTGGGTAAGCTATTACTGTGGGAAGATATAATTCATAGATAATAATTGAGACGAAACTATAATGAATCTAATTGGTTCCTTTGTAATGTCATCTCTCAAGATAGTTTTTGTCTCCAGTACATTACCATTAGATGGGCGACTTCGCCGTTAACGGAAACATAATGCATCCTCTTTGGACCGACTAATTTAGTCCTGTTGACAATTACTTCCTTTTTCGAGAATAACGTTGAAAAACAAATAACTTTGGTAGCTTTTCGTCTACGGAATATATTACTTGCAGCAAAGCAAACTAGGACAAACTACTTAGGTGTATTTGTTACGCTGGCAGAAATGTTTATGCATATTAATTTCGCAAACTAAGTACGCCAGATGCATCGTGAAATATGTTTAGTTGTTAAACAAATCCTCTTGTGAGAGAACAGTAAGTGTTAAAGTATGTTTATTTAGGTTTGCTTCATCTTGATGTTGCTGTCGGGGTGTGGCAATGACATTAGTTTCGACAATGACATCTGCCTAAATGATATGGAGATATTTTATTAATCTCATATTCTCATTTATTATGTTATTAATGTTGGATACATTGATAACATATGAGAATATGAGATTATAACATATGAGAATATGTCTGCGTTTGACTAATTTACTATATATACTTATTGGTAAATGATGATGATTGTGGCAGAGTGGAAAGCACAATAAGATTAGAACGGGACGGGCCATTGCCATTTACCATTTGATGCTTCGCGACAGGTTTTATACTTGAAATTAGTAAATTTTCTTACTGTACTTCAAGTAAAGTTTTAGCTAGACAGGTGAGCATTTATAAATGCTCTCTATCAAAAAATACTAACATGTTACACGCAGAATGATGACGCTGTTACTTACATGAACATGACAATAAGAAAGGACTATAATATAAATGGATGTTTTTTTACAATCTCGATGATGCTCAGTTTTTTGTCACACCATTATCACATTAATCAATTATTAAAAACAGCATCATTTTATATTTATGATAGCTTAAACAGTTTATTATTTTAATCTGTACTAATATTATAAAGAGGTAAAGTTTGTTTGTTTGTTTGTTTGTATGTAAAAGGTAATCTCTGAAACTACTGATACGATTCCAAAAATTCTTTCACTAATAGATAGCTACTATCAGTGAGTGTCATAGGCTATGTTTTGTTGGGATAGAAGTTAGTTATCAGTTCGAAATAATAATATTCGTAAGACAAGTCGGAGAAAAATTTGCTAACTTTCCGCTTTATCGGCGTACGCTGACTAAACAGTTAGACATAGGTGAATACAATGTATCGCAAAAATGTTGGCCTTCATGAGTTTTATGCGACAGCATATATCTAACATGTATGTATAGCTCAGAAAAAATACTTTTCTTTGTTAAAAATCTGAAAAAAGAGCGCCCTATGTTTAGTTGGCTTTTTGATACATTCAGTATTAATCCTTATCAAAATAAACAATTTCATTGTCTTACGTAGTTCATGTAGATACAATTTGCTTTTTACTGCATGTGATTTGGATAAATAGTCTATGAGAAATCGTGAAATTAGTTTCACGGGAGTCCTCCCGTGAACGGGACGGGTCAGAAATTTATCGACACGTACTACGTATTCCTGCACATAAAAATAGCGGCTTCTATTTCGTTGCCTTTTTTTAAGTATTTAAAATTAATCCTTATCAAAAAAACCTATTTCATCGGCTTACGTAGTTCACGTAGATGCAATTTGCTCTTCACTGCATATAATTTGGACCAATAGTCTAGGAGAAATCGTTAATTTTATTTGAGGGTGAAAACGGTGGATCACAGAATGTAACAGTTACTGCGTAATCCGGCATACTTCTATGTTTTGAACCGACTTACATAAGAAGGAGGATATAAATTCGACTGTTTTTTTTTTTGTTTAGTCGGTTATAACTTATCATTGAACTTTGAACTGCCCGCTGGAGTAGTTAGGTGGGCGTTTGCCTTTAAAGCACTGGGTTTGATTCCCGGTGGGAACACAGGTGTTTTTCCACGGGAATTTGTGTTTCTGGTTTTGAGTATGCTGTCAATGTTGTGTGAATCTTGGATGTTTACAGCCCCACGCTACAAGTCATTGAACTTAGTGTGGGGCTGTGAACGTGGAAGTGTTTATGTGTAGATTTTTTAATCGAGCGACGCAGGGTGGGGAATCTTTGAACTTTGAACTACCCACTGGGTCGATGAGTGCGCGTTCGTCTTCAAAGCAGCGGATTCGAATCTCGGTGGGAACACAATAACAAAAGTTTTTTCCCCACGGGAAGTTTATGTTTCTGGTTCTGGGTATGACGTGAATGTTGTGTGTGTGGTGTTAATTGTTTACGGCCGCAAGACACAACTTATAGTACTTTTAGAGTGGGGCTGTGAGTGTGAAAGCGTTTATGTGTAAGCTTTTGTTTACCCGGGCAACGCCGGGCGGGTCATCTAGTCATCTTATAAACTGGTAAGTTCTTGTGTGTATCGTGTGTACGTTATTACTTATATCTAACGACAAAACAGATTTGTATAAATTAGGTTTGTTTTTCGTCTGTGATAAGCTAGCGTTTTTATGAATATTAAAATATTCCAAACACTGAAACATGACATAGATTTCTCAGCCTGTCCTATGCTGAGAAGCTAGATTCGCGCAGGCGAAGGGGACGGTGAACAGTTCGTACCTTATATGTATTGCTAAGCTTTATTCAACTTCAATAGGGGTCAATGGGGAATTCATTCTCGTCGAATTGCGAATAAGAAAGGGCTAGCTAATGCGCAATGCTAAGGAGAGAAAGGGAGGAGAGAGTCATGAAATTCATAAGTAATTTGCTGATGTGCAGTGCAGCATCAGATGCAGATATGCATTCAGGAAATGTAAGTGTTAATAAATGTATAATAAAGACTTGTTTTTTATGGGAATTGTAGAGTACCTGATTTCATTATCATTAGACAAGGCGGTTAAAAAAGTCAATAAAATTATTTTGACTTGTACGAAAGGAGACTTTATCTCATTTATTATAAATCACGGCTAGAAACTCAAAATAAAGTAAGGTGTATAGCATTTCTATTTTTAAATGGATCTTTTTTTCAGTGACGAAGGACTACGAAACGCAACTGAACGCCGAAGTCGGTGAATAGAAGTATTTCTTATAAGTATTTCAGTAAAAGGAAACTGCCACACCCCCCATTTCCCCTAGCTGCGGGCCTGACCACGCCGGCAATGGAGCGCGTCCGACCGTTCTCCAGAAGCATGCTTGGATGCGCATCCCGATGCTCGTTACTCGCCCGGCCTGACTTATGTAAAAACGTATTACAAATGGCACGCATCATCGTTGCACTACATGTCGTTGCCCTTTCATCTCAATTTGGTTGCACTATGACGCATCCAATCAATTTCTCTTCAATGCATTTAAGGCAAAAGACACGTCATCCTGAACTGCGATAGTGCGTCTTCAGAGCTCGATTAAAAGCGAATTGGTCGACACTCTACAGTGAAAATTTACAATCGGGCTGAGCACAATCGTTTATTGTATCGTCGAAACGGACAAGGTGCGAGCAAAGCTTACGAAATTGCTTAGAAGGCCTCAAACTAGCGTCGATGACATCATTCATACTCAGGAAGATTCACAGAATCAAACAATTTTAAGACCGTTCTAATATTATTGAAGAAGTTTATGGAATTTAAAAAGAAAACTTAAACTTTGAAATAATTGTCACGTTATTTGATACGCAACTTCCATGTTTTAAATGTAGCCAGTTTGGATGAGGAAATTGACAAATTAAATCTTGTCACCTAAAAGAAATATTCTACAATAGGTTCAGAAAAAACGTTGATGTAATTTGAGCTTTGAAATTGATTACATGTAACAAAAGTCTTACCTTCCTTGTTTTAGGCGTATAAAATCGCAAAAGGTTTGATTACACACAGTTTTAGACCGCAGCCTACAATCGAAGCGAAAAGGCGAATTTGATATCCAAGTCTCGACATGACCTAGTCGAGATCAATGGGT
The DNA here is from genome assembly GCA_948107665.1 of Lomographa bimaculata. NCBI lineage: Eukaryota > Metazoa > Arthropoda > Insecta > Lepidoptera > Geometridae > Lomographa > Lomographa bimaculata. Next base: position 10,619,198 of record OX403600.1, read on the forward strand.
CGTTTGGGGACATAGCGGTACAGACGACAAGATAGGAATATATATTTTACATATAGTTTCGCATGAATTTAGAGTTAGTGCAATATTCACACTATATTGACACATGACATTATAAAATCACTAAAAAACATTAACAATTACAATAATCCATCAAAATGAGACGCAAACAATTTCACAGTCACGTCGGTGTAAATGACGTCAGATCACAAAAAGCAGACAATGGTCGATCCATATTAAGTAGACCTGTATGGATGAACCCGAATCTGAGAGACATGAAACAAAAGATGCGGTGTCGACTTTCCCCAAACCTGTTTGTCCCATTACTATATCCTCCGAACAAGGAACTGACGTAACTGAGTCACAAGCGTCTGGTCCAGCCGAAAGAGACAATAGGCTCTTATTTCACACAGTGAACGGTGAACATGATGCAGACGAATCATGTTTTTTTTTCGTGTCAGATGGAATCATGCAAGGTTATATTATAAGTTGTAAAGTAAAATGTATGAGCAGTAAGCATTTTTGTGCTCTTACAAGAAAAACAAGTCGTTAGTCAATTCGTGCCTATCAAATATGCAGTGCCACCCGGACTACGGATCACAAAATATTAGATGACACTGCAATGCAATTCTCTCCCCGAAACTTAAGGTTAAATGAAAAGCCCAGTATTCATTTCAATTGTTTCAAACAAGTTCAATTTCAATTCAAACAGTTGGAACACTGATCAGGCTATCCCAAAGTTAAAAGCTCACTTGTGCTGTGTAGTTTATTCGAAGTTGTTATTAATTTCACGAAATAAGAAATAAGCAATGTCAACACATTCGTTTATTTTTGAAGCAAATCAACAGGTGTATAAAATCAATAACTCTGTGTGTGGGCGACAATAAAGGTTTTTCATACGATATCTTTGTTAATATCAACAATATCTATCAATGATCATGATATCATAATCTACATAGGTAATAAAATGAAATTGTTTAAATAATGGCTGTTAATTAAACGCAATATAAAGTTATTAAGTAAAGCAAAGTAAACTTTAATATCTGTAGTAAGAGTGGTTGGCGTTACTTTAGGTTTAGTATCATCTATACACATATTTCTATCAGTTGCTCGTTTCAATTCACTTGTTGTGCTAGTGAACTGAACCATTAAAAATTTAATAACTATAAGTTTACATAACTATTAGGCACATATATGACAAAGTTTTCTAAACTAAAAAAGGATAGTAGCTAACGTAATAATAGCCAATAAGTAATCATTAGAAATGCATCAAAATGACGGCTAAATAAACATGCTGTCAGACGAAGACAAATAGAAACAAGCCGTAGCGCTTTCCTCAGATGACTTGCATTCGTGCACATAATGCTAAAGACGTGACTTCAATTTGCTAAACGACGAGCATTCAACATGCCTAGATTACACACACTGTGGCTAAAACCGTTACTAAGATGCACAATTCGGTACAAAATACGATTAAAGACGTTTTGTATGTTAACAATATAAATGACCATGGATCCATACCTTTGTTAGATCAACTAAACACATCGAAGCCCACTCTACAACTGATAATATACTAAACGGTGTCTGAGAGTGACGTAACTTTGAAGCATCGAGGGGTCCAACAAGAACATTCTCTGCTGAAATTAAAATTAAACTTGTTTCGTATATTATAAACTTATTCTAAAACCAGGAATATATAAGTAACCTACCCAGTATCACCTAATTGCATAGACATATAATGCTTTATTGTATACCTACGCCTTTTAAAATAGTATAATATGTAACAGTAGAACAGTAAGAAGTGCTTTTTACAATATAAAAATTTCTAAATTGTGAACTGTGGTTGGATACTCAATGCACTATTACTCTTACTCAGTCATACACACTCTTTAATACAAACTCATAATTAAGATTCAATGAGTTCAACAAACTATAGAAAGAGGTCGGAGATTCTCTGAAACACACAGATGAGTACCTTAAACTTATATATTCCTAAGTAAGTAAGATAATATGTGGTTGGAAAAAGTAGTAAATGTACTGAGTAGAGTCAAGGTAAGAGCAGAACAAAATATAGAAAACCAATTAGTATTGACGACAAATCTAAATAGATTGGGGAGAACGGTATCCAGTAGGTCTATTCTGGTCGTCAAAATAAGATTGTTCGAATTGATGCGACGTCAGTAAATTTCAGTTGATTCGATGTTCAGAACTGCCCGTTGGCTAAGTGAACTGCCCGTTGGCTAAGTGAACTGCCCGTTGGCTAAGTTGGGTGAGCGTTCGCCTTCTAAGCAGGGGTATCGGGTTCGATTCCCGGCGGGAACACAAGTTTTCTCCCCAAGGAAAATTTGTGTTTCTGGTTCTGGTTGTGATTGTGTGTGTGATGTGAATGTTTCCGGCACCCACGACACAAGTCATTGAACTTAGTGTGGGGCTGTGAGTGTGAAAGCGTTTATGTTTATGTTTATAAAAAAAGAAAATCGTTCGATTTCGACGTCGATGTGACGCCCGGAATAGCCCCCCAGCAGACTTGCCCATACGTCAAAGATAATCATAACAATAGCCATGCTTATACTGAGAAAAAAGGGGCAACAAGATTTTCTCCCAAAATTAAAAACATGAAATTATTATCAGATAGGATTCATATTTATATTGAAAAAAGAAACAACGTTGAGAGAATTTAAATTATTACCAATCCATTAGATGAAAAATACTGGTGCTTATTTGGCTCAACGTATTAGAATTGCAATACTGAGGCAATGCCGCCTGCATAATGGGAAAGCTACCCACTGGCTAAGCACTTGAGTTACCTATAACCTCAGTGGCTTGTAGGTAACTTAGGTCTTTCATGTATAGATGAAAATAGGTTTAGGAAATATATAGGCAAAAAGAGGGATGATATAATACAGGTCAACCAATGAGACATTGACAATGCAGTATCGGTCTCTGGCAATACCTTATGCATCCTACTAATATTATAAATCCGATAGTTTGTCTGTAAGTGTGTAAGTATGTTTGTTCCCTCTTCACACTTTAACGGCTGAACGGATTTCGATGTAATTTGGAATGTACATAGCTTATACTAGGTATAACACAAAGGCTACTTTTTAACTTGATAATAGCGGGCGAAGCCGCAGGGCACGGCTAGTATTTTACTATATTTGAAATAGATACTATGCAAGTACGCTATCAAGCTACTAAAAATACATTAAGAGCATGCGAACCCCATACAGGTCAGAAGAAAGAATGCATGATTGATGATGCCAATTTCCTATTGATCGTTTATAATGCTCCAGTACGTCGGTTTATTTGCGTTAGTGGATCGGTTTACTCGTACGCTCGGAAGCGAATTGCGCAACTTAATGGGATTGATTGTTCGCTAATAGTTATGGAGCGAATGTGTTTGATTTAAAAGTTCGTACAGTAAGTTTTGTTTGTAGTTACAGTAGGTACTTGGGAAGGAACTATTTATAAATATCTTTTTATTTATTTATAGGTAATAGGCAAACGTTTGATCATTAACTCACTTGATGGTTAAGCGAGATGCGGTCAACGATGGAGCCCGTTTGTCTAGAAGATGCCTATCACTCGCGACATAAAGACTCCGACTCATATTGTATTTATCGGGAAACAAATTCAGGTAAAGAATTCCATTCTTTTGCGGTTCGCATGATTCGCAATAGTGGAAGCAAAACCCTTCGTCTGCATTTGTAGAATGTCTACTATATAGCGGTGTCGCTTAGCAGTCTGTCTCGATTTCCGATAAGAGAATGGATGAATTAGATGGTGTAATTCCGTTGCACACTCCGAAATTAATCCGATATATTATATTCCACTCATATTATAAACATAAATGTTTTCGGCTCGTGTTATTACAAAAAGTGTCCTGTAAAACGAACCGATTTCCAAATCGGTCCAGTAGTTATTAGTAGGTATCAAAGGAAGTTTGAAAGTTGCGCCAGGGACATGGTATGGCATTGTTAAAGCATAATATTAATATGGGGATGGATGTAACGAAAAGTGTATCACGTGTGAATGTCAATGTATAATATATATATATATATATATATATATATATAATGTATAATATATAAGTACCAGAAGACCAAAGAAAATATAAACGTGCGCGTTCGCTTTCTAAGCAGGGGGTAACGGGTTTGATTCGGAACACAAGTTTCTCCCCAAGAGAATTTGTGTTTGTGGGGCTGGTTCTGATTGGGTGTTTGATGTGTTGCCGGCACACACGATACATTAGTCATCGAACTTGGTGTGGGGCTGTGAGTGCTAAGCGCAAAATAATCATATTCTTTTTTAAAACTAGAAGCCACACGACACACACAACCATTGATGTATTAACTAATTGTTGCCCACAGTAAGTAAATCCTACTAATATTACAAATGCGAAAGTTTGTGTGTGTGTATGTTTTTGTGTGTGTGTGACCACGTATTTCCGTAATAAATAAACTGATTTTGATGAACTTTAGAATGGAGATAGTTTAGTTTCCGGAATAACACATAGGCTATAATATAACACATACTTATTAACCTCATTAAAGCGGGCGAAGCCGCGGGGCACGACTAGTATTTAATAATATGATAATATCAGTGACTACACAAAGTTATTAAAATTATTGCAATTAATTAAACCCAATGAATTCCTCTCCTGCTGTTAGTAGATAATTGGTAAATAAAATATAGAGACACGAGTATACTAAATGATAATGTTCAATTACATGGTAGTCATGGTACTAACAAGAAACAATAAAGAACTCAATAAATGTTTATGCAAATCAAAATGGCACGCAGCTGGACGCAATGGTTACAATCAATTGGTCTTAATGTAGCAATCGAGACGATCGGAAAACCAATACATAAATAATACCTATATCTGGTAGATCTGCCAATAATTGTTAAAACATGGGTAAAATATGAAGTACTAGCCGTGCCCCGCGGCTTCGCCCGCTATTATCAAGCTAAAAAGTAGCCTATGTGTTAATCCTAGGTATAATCTATGTACATTCCAAATTTCATCCAAATCCGTTCAGCCCTTAAAACGTGAAGAGGGAACAAAAATACTTACACACTTACGCACACACTTACACACAAACTTTCGGATTTATAATATTAGTAGGATTTAACAGTAAGTAAATAAGCAATAGGCATATAAGCATGATATATTCTAATAAATCGAGCGAAACGAGATCTATAAGTTGACTTGGGTGGTTCACTTTGTCCGTCCGTCCCGTCAGAGGCATCTCTAGCGTCTAGGCCATACAAGCGAATAACTTAAATTATCAAAGAATATGCAAAGCTATGATCTAAAGCTAGAAATAGCAATTTTAATTATATAAATGTAAATAGTAATGCACTCACCCATAGATACCCGTTAGTGGTGAGTGTAATTACAATGAACTTGACAAGAAGAGAACGAAAGCGTATTTAAAAAAACTATGTTGGAAATTAACAATACGGTAGGCCACCAAAACAAATACAGAAAAAAAAAACAATTATTATAATAAACAATTAAACGCAAGAAAAGCATTAAAAAACCGACTTCACCGCTTTATCTTCGGAACCTTAAACAGATTCAACGTATTAAACACGCATTATTGACAATAACTCAAAAACTAGAGATCAGATCTTGACCAAATTTAAATGGGACCACACGGAAAGCACCAGCTTTCAAATAAAAAAAGAATCATCAAAATCGGCTCACAACGAAAGAAGTTGTGAGGTAACTTTTGAAGTCGGGTAAACCAGAACATCGTCAAAGTACGTATTATTCGTCACAAAATAGACATTATTGACGATATTTCAAGAACTCTCTCTCAAATTTAAATGGGACCAATTAGAAAGCAACATCTTTCAAACTAAAGAAAAATTTTCGAAATCGGCTCACGTGAAGAGAAGGTAAAACAAATAAAAAAAATAAAAAAAATCAGTTGACTTGAGTCTCACCTCCTTTTTTGGGAAGTCGGTAAAAATACAGTCGACTTGAGTACCTCTTAAAATGTTACAGACAGCTACAGATAAATCATTAAGGAGGTGAATAAAGTTCGAACTGTCCCCTTACCGCTAACAGGGGGACAGATCAAACTTTTTTGTTTATTCTGTCACCCCATGGGGACAGAGCAGGGGGACAGATCGGAATATTCCCTCTTTTTTGTGAAGTCGGTAAAAAACAAAATTTCTAAGCAATTAACCTCAAACGTTTTTCTTTACTAGGAAAAATGTGGCCGCGAGCTCTAAGCTGAGTTCGGCGCGAACGACTAGTTGTAGTAAAAATATACCAATATATATATACTTCTATACATGAATAAAGTTTGTTTATGAGTTAAAAACTTTGGGTGTAAGTCTACTATTCTGAAATAAACCCAAACTACTGATCCGAAATTTAAAATTTCTTCACAAATAGAAATATACATCATCCCTAAGTGGTATAATAATAGGTAGGATATTCTAACTATCTACGGTAATGCTAATTAATAATAAGCTATTTAAATAAAAAAAATCTAATAATTGAAGTCTAAAAAAGAAACAACCTGGCAGCTTTATCGACATGTCCTTGTCTCATTTCTGAGCCTACCAGGGAGGGCCGGGGCGTATCAGCTAGTTCTATAGAAGGTATTACAAACGGTTCTCAAAACAAAAGATGACAGTATACCATAACCAAACATACCAACACCAATACATAACTGCTTATTTTAAAGCATTCGATCTGATGTGGGCGACGGCAAAGCCCACACACGACAGTTCACAAAAACTTCGGACGAACGTACGCTTCTCACAAAAGATAGGTATCAACAATCCTACCAGACATTAGCAACATGATCTCCACATTCAAACACTTGAGTGTGAGAATTGAATGGATATCGTGATCGAAACACTTTCACGTTATGAAATTAAAATTACGAAGTCATGATTCAAATTTATCGCTATTTATTACATCTAAAAGGAACTAGACTTTTGAATAGCTTCGTTGAACTTAAATACAGATTAGTGGCCAATAAATCTGACAGAAGTTTACCGATTGCATTCGATTGTGATCTATGATTTTAGTTCTTAATAACACCTTAAACATCTTACGAAAAGTAAAAGTAAGAAACAGATAATAGTAACAAGAAGAATGAATCTGCGATTGATAAATGATAATGGTTTTGATAGTTGCATTGTTTATGTTATGTAAGTAATCGATGGTTCGTATGACATTTATGAGTGGATTCGCCTGTTATCATCAGAAAAAATATAGACTATTGTACTCAGAGATGATGTAGCATCCTAATAGTGAAACAATTCATAGATCAGGTGTTCCGGAGATTATTCTATTATTATTACTCTATTTTACTTATATCCAAACCACAAAACTATGTATTTTTTTTCTGAACTGTTCTTTTTGCTTGCTTTGTCTGGTTAAAAAGTAGCCATGTGAATCCAGGATTAACATGGCATAAGCCATGATTATTTTAGATTTCATCTTAATCTGTTTGGTCCTTAAACACACATTCTTATTTCTAATATTAGTGATAAGTGTTATATTATCACTAATATTAAATAATAGTAACAACTATAATAGTGGTGAGAAATTATCAGAGCGGTTTTCCATTATTCTGCAAAATGTTTCAAACTTAAAGTAGCTATTTACATACTTATAGAGTAAATATTAATTGTTATTTTTTATAATATTTTGCGGTATACGAATAAATAGTATGCTCAGATAGAACAAAAAGTGTCGACAGAAAACGTGTGGTCATAACCGTGTTTATGTATTATTTATGCAAATCATTATTTGCTCTATCGGAACTGTGATCAACTGAATTCAGTTCAGAAAACCTGTTCAGAGAATGCCAAAACGAGAGTTCAACGCACTTTATTATCAATTTAAATAATAGAACAAGTATGCTTTCTCAATCTATTAAGAAAAACAAAGATTTAGCATTTATGGTACGTCTTTATTATAGCACAAACATATAGTTAGTTATACATTATCATAATAATTATTATTATTGATACAACTATCTTTATATGCACCTACTAACGTTGTACCTATGTATTCAAACATTATACATGCATAATAGATCATAGAGAAGTATTCGATAAGTTGCGAATCTCAAAATACCAAAATGTAGTTGCAAGGGAATATCGTGATTACGAGTTTTGAACAAATAACATTCTAACTTTTTCTTTTGACGCTCAGGCTAGTTATGGAATTTTAATACTTGTCGTTTGTTACTAGTAATAAGTGACGACAAGTGACGTGCGAAAAAGCGTAAGGAAAAAGTTACTGGTGTCCACGATGCTTGAGCGATGCGAGCCGCAACTGGCATTAGGTACTGTAGCGTCAGAAAAAATAATTCTTCGCGAATTCCTACTAAGAACTCTGTTTATCGTGTGAACTAAGCGTGATTGACCTGTATATCACATCTTTGACAATTTATTTTCGACCTATAAATACAATCAAAAATAGGATTTTCATCGAAGGAATATTACAGTTTGTGATTAAAATTACCGGTAAAAACTAAAAAACTACTACTTAGGTTGTTAGCCACAAAAAGGAAAATACTTTAAAATTACATTTATCTATAACATTGTACAACTTACTGGTTCCAGTTATCATAGTAACTTGTATAAAGTGAAGTATAAGATTAACCAAGTCGTCTCTACAATAAAGATGACTCAACAAAAACTTTATAAGTCGATGACATTGTAAGACGTTCATTAGTATCTTTAGATTCTTTATTGAGTTCGTTAAGATCTCTATGCGGATGACGAGCCACAAAACCGTTGCCTACCTATTTACACTCATTGGATAAAAAAATAATATGAATAAACAAAACGCTTACGTTGATAAATGAACTAACAGTAACACTGCAAGCGGTATTAAAGTAACAGTGGTTTATAAGCTAACAATAAACAGGATGAAGATAGGTAGCTAATTAATACATTTGTGGGGAATTATTAAGTAACTTTGGTAATTTTCTTCATTTGTTATATACACTCACTATTACATGAGAATATGTCTTTGTCTTTCGGAGTACCAGACCCTTTATCAAAAGATCAAGATCTCTTTACCATTTCTCAAATAGAGATCATAAGTTGGGTAGGCATAACATTTAGAGAAGTACGCGTCTTGGATAGTTTTGGGAACAACACACTAGTGTACACCCATATTTTTTTTTAAAATTACATTTAGTTAAATATTCGGCCGCTATCCCACCTGATGAAAAGTGACGATGCGTCCTAAGATGGAGCACGCTTACCTAGAAGATACCTATTCATTCTAGAGTTGAAGACTCCCAGATTATACTGTTCCCATTGTACACCCATTGATTTTTGGGCTTTCAGGATAATGTTATACCAATTAGATAAACCACATCCACTGCTATTAGCTATTTGCAAACTTTTTTTTTATGTGTATGATTAGTAACTTTCCTTGACGCTGATATGATTGGAATTTGGATGTCACAGAAATAACGTCAAAATTGCTGCGCTCAAATCTGCTCGCATTTTTAAATATATATTTTCATATTAAATGTAATGCTTTTATGAACATATAAACATAGGCGATATATTTTTTACAAAATTTAGAAATTTAAAAAAAATTATGGTCAACACTAAATATTTTAAAGTCTGGCTAATGGTGAGCGCAGCCCTAACTCAAGATTTCGTAACAACGTTGAAACAATTTAGCTTTCGTTCAGCTTCTTCTTGTAAGCGAATAGATAGTTAAATTGTGCAATACTATTAACTTTTACGGGTTTGCGTAAACGAGTTGGATAAGATAAACCTGACTGAGTAAGAATGCGTTAAATATATTAATTAGCGGTGTGAACTATACAATTGTAAGTAGTTATTTGTTGCGCCTCATTAGCGATGGACATTTTGACTTCGAAGATAAGAAGCGGCTAATACAGCGTAAAGAGCTGACAATACCTAAATGCCAGAGACAATGCTCTACTACCATGGATTTTATCACAATGTTACCTTCACCAAAAATTCAATTTCGTTGTAGGATTCGAAACCGCGATCCTCGATTAGAAGGCGGGGTACTACGACGTCGCTGCGCAATCATCGCTTTGTGTTGCATTAAATACTATTGTAAACAACCGTCTAGCAACAAAGTGTGTTGATGGATATTCATGTACCTATTGTAAAATAATGCTTAAGGTACAAACATTATAGGAAATAGTAAATATAAAGGAGTAGCGTATCGTAAACGCTTTCGCACACACAGCCCACACTAAGTTCGATGCCTTGTGTCGTGGGAGTCACTAACATTGACATCACACACCCAATCAAACCCAGAAACAGAAACCTAATTTTCTCTTGAGGAGAAAGCTTGTGTTCCCGTCGGGAATCGAACCCGACAAGGCACGCACTCAACTAAGCCAGCGTGCAGTTCATACCATGGCTAATTCTATAGAAACTAAAATGCAATTAGACAATAGTGTATCAGGTAAGAAACTAAAATTCTAGTATGATTAAATAAGAAAATTACCAAGGTAGGTACGAAACAAGTAAGATTATTTAAATAGCGTGATCGGGTTTGAAGTTCAAGGCAAAGTAATTCATGTAAATGACGCACTGAAAATATTGAATTTATAAGGTATTTTTTAAACATGAACAATCAACTGACGGGTATAATTATATTTATATAGCTATATAACTGGTATAATTATACTTATACGTAACTACTTGTATAGGATAAGGGAAAAACAGTTAATTGTTTGTTTTAATCTCTGATGCGTTTGACCAATATTTCCCCTGATGATGAGTGTGGTCGAGAGTAAGACAGCATAACTTTATAAAAAAATTGTTACGTTTTTTAAATTAAAACATAGTCCCTTATCTGATACTAAATTAACTGTTGTAAAATCTATCCTACTAATATTATAAATCCGAAAGTTTGTTTGTAAGTGTGTAAGTATGTTTGTTCCCTCTTCACGCTTTAACGGCTGAACGGATTTGGATGAAATTTGGAATGTACATAGATTATACCTAGGATTAACACATAGGCTACTTTTTAGCTTGATAATAGCGGGCGAAGCCGCGGGGCACGGCTAGTACTATATATAACAGGGTAAACAGACGACCCAAGTCGGCACCATGTAATAGATGCGCCTTATGATAAATATTTGGCTAATTAAAAACGCTAACAGCCAAACGAGTATCGGGGCAAGGACGCTATCCATGACGTCAGTTTATTGATATTTCTCACCTGACCAGATGGCTTTAGATATAGATGCTATTACGTTATAGTATGTAGTTACTTTGAATCTAGTGTTTCGACTAATCCGGGTTAATAAAAGCTAGCACTAAGTAATAAGTAGTCAGTGCTTATTTGTCGTATGGACTAGCATTCCAGAGTCCCTAATACCGAACTCTGTTGGGATCGATTTAAAAATCGTAAATGATAAAACTCCTAAGTAATAAAGTTAATTTTGCTTATTCAAATAGAAAGTGGAGGGTCTAAAGGCATTTATTACTTATAGGTAGTTAAGTTAAATATGTAGATGGCTGTCGACTCTACATTAGTTCTAATTTAGAAAATGGTTATAGGTCTCGCTAAGCTCGAGAATAGCCTAAGCCAGTTGTCGGCAACCTTTTGAGTCGAAAGAGCCAAAAAATTACAATTTACAAAATTTCAAAGTTTTATAGAGCCACAATTATTTTTCTTGGCAACAATAATCCATAATTTCAGCAATAATACCTATTGTACTACGAGTATCGTATAGAAAACGCTATGCACGCTTTATAACTACCTAATCATCCCATAATTTACTTGTTTCAACTGTGTAAAAGTATTTCTTTGCTCTCTTTGGAGGCTTGTTAATGGCTCGATAGAAATGGTGCCTAATCCTCATTAATTGATTCAGAACGTATTTCAAACGACACTAATTTAAGTTTTTTAAATGACTTTTTTTTTAATAAATAATATTTGCGTATGGAACTAAAGAGCCGCAGCTTCACATTCAAAGAGCCGAATGTGGCTTGCGAGCCGCAGGTTGCCGACGCCTATGCGTCTTTGTTTATTTATCCCTTGTGTGTCTAGCTCGTTCGCATGACGTAACTTGGCCCATTGCGTGTTGCATTATTTACTGGGCATACATGGACAACTCGCCACGTTAGCTGGTCACTATTCACTTGAACAATCATGATTGGTATTTCACGTCCAGTCTAGCACAGTGTTAGCTAAGTAACGTAAATTTGCATTATGTTTGAAACTATTTATACGAACAGTGAGAACTGCATAAAAACAAATGGACCTCGGGTCTAACACGAAATACACTTTTTTTTATGTACGATAGGCAAGCGTTTGGCCACAATCTCGCCTGATGAAAAGCGATGATGCGGCCGAAGATGTAGGCTTGCCTAGAGGATAAACCGATCAATCTAAAAAACGTTTATATGTGTACTATCAGTGCCCCGCGGCTTCGCCCGCTATTATTAAGTAAAAAAGTAGCCTATGTGTTAATCCTAGGTATAATCTATATACATTACAAATTTCATCAAAATCAGTTCAGACGTTAAAGCGTGAAGAGGGAACAAACATACTTACACACGATCTTTCGGATTTATAATATTAGTAGGATAATGATTATAAACAAACTAAAACAATTTAGTTTACGTCTACCTAATCTCTTTTACTACTCAGCTTATTTTTGCTTACAACAATTTATATATACGTTGTTATTTTCGAATGACGACGATCGCACTACACGCACTTTTCACCTAACGAAGTTTTAACCGAATCCGGAATATCCCTTATTTATTTCCTTAAACTTAAGATTAAACAAGTTATTAAATAAAATGCGCTTTAAAACCTTGGATAGATTTGTCCAGGCGCATGGTCCTCTTACATATTACGTGCACATTATTAACATGTTTATAATTATATTATAACATGGCGATAACATTTCCTTAGGTAGAAACAAACAATAATAGACTGCGCAGCTATACCTACGAAAACAATTACATAGCTTATATTTTGTTTTGTCGCCAATGTTCCGTGGACGATAATGAGCGCGATCCGAAATCCATGTTTTGGTACATCAATGGTGGCTATTGTTAGATATTACACCTACTTACGTAAAGCTACCATAAGGATGTTAAGGTACCTGTCATGATGTACACAGTAAGGTGATTCAAGGAGGAAAACTACAGGTAAAGTCAAGGTGTGCATTGTTATATCGTAAATGACTTTGAAATGCCTGAGATTTTATTAGTAGATATATGTTAGAAGCTTGCATGGAGCATAATTATCTGCATTTTTATTGGCTTCATGTGAGCTATTATAAACGCCTTTTTAATAGTTTATTAAATTGAATCAAGACCTATCGTGAGATTTATATTTTTCTTGCTTACTAAAAGTAAAAGCTGATACAAAAGTAGTTTGAGATAGAGTCTTAATTGTATAACCACTATTATCCACAGTAATAATCTATGCAATAGGTATACATTCATTATTATACCACTTAGAGGTATAAATGTTGGTACTTATAGGAAGACTTTATGATTGGCTGTATTATTAATGTATTAGATAGATAGATAACGCTTTATTGTCACACCTTACATAAATCACTTACAATAATTTTAAAAACTTAAATTTAAGTGTACAATCGGCGGTCTTATCGCTTTAAGGGATCTTTTCCAGACAACTTTTGGATAGAGAAGATTTTTAATAATTCGGTAAAACGGGGGTGTAAATACAAGATTATGAGGAAATATAAATATGTATTGTATCTTAATTATCATAATGCTGTTATTCTTAATAAATAAATGAAGGTTCCTAGGTCTTTTCAGATAGCAAAATCGCTAAGTTTTTGTTGGGCTAGATATTATTTTAAATCCTACTAATATTATAAATCCGAAAGTTTGTGTGTAAGTGTGTAAGTATGTTTGTTCCCTCTTCACGCTTTAACGGCTGAACGGATTTGGATGAAATTTAGAATATACATAGATTATACATAGGATTAACACATAGGCTACTTTTTAACTTGATAATAGCGGGCGAAGCCGCGGGGCACGGCTATTATTGTATATTTTTTTTGTTATATTTGAGAATGACAAATTGAATAGACGTGATTATCAATTTGATCAGATACACGTTGTTACTATACATTTCCGGAATATGGGTATGTAAAATACCTTTACCTACATCCTAGAGACACGTGTTTCGAACTGAATCAATATGAAGCAAGTAAAGAACCTAATGCAATAACGTGGGTTTATGACAGGTATATCACACGAACGTACAGAAGTAGACTCATCGAAATTACGTACAAATCATGCTATTTTTTATCATAATATTGATGTATCTGGTATATCGATGATTGAAGAAAACAAGCTCAGTAATATCGGTCTATATTATGAAAAATGTTAATATAGATTTATCAAAAAGTTCGGCATGTTTGTGTTGCATCAAAAATATTGTGCCGCACTGCAGTTTTTAAATAGACAAATCAATGAAGACACTTATAAAGGCAAAAACAATTAATTTTGTAAATTTTTAAGCTTAAAGTCTACGATTACTGCATAATTTAAATACATAATCCAAGCAGAACAGGATTCTTGTCTAAAGTCCTTCAAAGCAAACCTGTTCGTGTTTTTGAATTTGTACATTTAGGCGCGCTAATAAATTATCACTTTATCGGTAAGAAATATTGTATTATAAAGAAAATATAGTTTTTAGGACTTACCTTCAATAATATCCATGTCGATCCCGGCCAAAAATATTATAAAATTTCTTTATAAATTGAATCGTTTCTATGACGACGCATGACAGCAAAACTGTAATCGAATTCCCATGTTCCTATTGGCCAATGGCCAATTGGCTATTGGTTGTGACTGACAACGTCAAATCTAGTAATGGTAAGTGACATTGTTGTTTAGAGTCACTGCTGTCAACCAAAGACAATACATAAAGAGGTCAATTTACATAACAACGACCCGCTATCCGATTACGTTTAAGGATTTACGTAGATTTTGTAGGATTTACGCAAACAAACGAATAAAATGGATCGGATATTAAAGGTTTCTTTATTAAAATATATGCTCGTTCGCGACATTAAAAGATTATTTTTTACGTTACATTGAGCCTAAACATTACTACAAATAGATAACAAAGGTATTTGATACCAAAACAAATTAAATCGGGAACACTAGTGTTAAATTCAAATTCATTATTATAGAATATAAATGTAACTTAACAGTGAATGAACATGACGTATGGTTGTAAATAAAAACTCATGTTAGCTAAATAAACAAAATCGTAAGTACAATATAGTAAACAAAGTCAATATACTAAAAAACCCGACTGCGAAAAAAGTAAACAATTTTTTTTTCTTTAGTAAGGCCTACTATGTGATTATACAATAATTTTATCACAGCTTTATTATAAGTACGTATTGAATAATTAAATGTATGTGAGAATAGTTGTTATTTGTTTATTTATTTGTTTTAAACTAGCCGTATCCCGCGTGGCTTCGCCCGCTATTATGGAGTTAAAAAGAAGCCTATGTGTTAATCCTAGGTATAAACTATGTACATTCCAAATCTGTTTAGCCGTTAAAGCGTTAAGAGGAAACAAACATACTTACACATTTACACACTTACAAACTTCGCATTTATAACATTAGTATGATGCCATATTGAGTATTTGTATTTGTTTATTCAATTGAATAGCTAGGTAGGATTTTTTGTAATTTAAGTAAACTTTGATCTTTTACCGGGTCGTAACCAAGTACATGCTGCGAACATTGATTTATTTAAGGAAAATATAATTATTAGCAATCATAATAACAGGATCACAATGAATCGGTTTTAAAAAGAATGTTCAAAGGAATTTGTACGAAATTTTCACTTCTCCGAGAACATTTTATAAGTTGGTCGATCATCACTTGTATAATAATTGTAAAGCCTGCTTAGCTATGATAGTTTTCCTTTTAACTTCGTTATAAATACTACTACCGTGATTTCTCTACACATATGGAATATGTATATTCATGCCAAATTACATATTTCATGCAAATTAAATCGTATCCATAGGTACCTACTTATTGGTTTGTTATAATATACATTTTATATAGGTACCTATAAAACTTAGTTTTTTTTTATTTTATTTTTTTATTTGTGACAGGCTAGTGTTTGACCACTATCTCACCTGATGGTAAGTGACGATGTGATCGAAGCTGGTAAACACACTAGACCTGGAATACGATAGATAGTGATAAGTTATCACTATCTATCGTATTCCAGGTCTAGTGTGTTTAGTGTGGAGGTCCGAATACGCAGGGTTATCACTGATAACCCTGCGTATTCGGCTAGAGTAGGCGTTTGAATCTCCTACGGGCCAAGAGTTGACATACTTCTTTGTTTTTACTATGGTAAAACGATGGAAAAATTGCCTTTTCATCATAGGAGTTCTTTCAGTTGTCAGCTAAATATTTTTAAATCCACCTATTTTTGGGACACAATCCACCCAGTGTACTAATCGTGGTAATGTGGAATAATTCTATTTCTAAGGTCTAAATACATTCAAATGGCAATAATAAAATACGGAAAACCATAGACAATATCAAACGTAGCGTTGACTGACGTGAAAATTGCAGTCGTCAGTCAAGACTTTGTTTCATTTTTTAACTTAGATTTCACAATAGTTTTACTGTAGAATCAGTGCCTTTGTGTATTAATAGTTTGGGGAAGTTGTTGAAGAAGTCGTGTCACCATGGGTCTTACGATATCTAGCGTTTTCACTAAGCTGTTCGGTAAAAAACAGATGCGTATTTTGATGGGTGAGTATCGTCATGACAGCTCATCGCTGAAGATTACGTAGAGTTTCGTGTTCTTTACAATATTTTGATAATTTCTAGTGAAATTCTGATATATGTACTTATTGGTTGCAGTCGGGCTTGACGCCGCCGGGAAGACAACTATACTTTACAAGTTAAAGCTTGGCGAGATAGTGACCACGATTCCTACGATTGGGTTCAACGTGGAGACTGTAGAATACAAAAACATTAGTTTTACGGTATGGGACGTCGGCGGCCAGGACAAGATCAGGCCACTTTGGCGCCACTACTATCAAAACACGCAGGGTCTCATTTTCGTTGTTGACTCCAGTGACACTAAGAGAATAGCAGAAGCCGAAAATGAATTGGCTAACATGGTATGTTTGTTTTGTTCTCGATATTATTTTTAAATTTTTATGTGCTATTTTCAGGTCAATTGCCTATTTTTCCTAAAACTAAAAATATGTACATCTATATAGCATAGACCTAAGTTATCAACAAGGCATCGATACCAATGGTAGTGTATTTCTTACTCGATCTTTAACATTCTACATAATTATAGCTTCCCTTGTAAATGATAGAACAATGCTAGGCCACCCCAGATTGCTCCACTTCTTTATACGGCTCACTTCTTTTATTGGCAGAACATTTCCATTGTTGATGCAGTCTTATATGATGAAATATATAGCCATGTGACAGCTCTAATATCTGTCAAATGGTCCAGTTGCAGTATTTTTACGAATATTTATAATTTTGTATTGATATTTATATATTGATATTTGTATTGATATTTTTTATTATAGCATTAGCCACATACTAGAACAACTCACAAGTAAGACATTTATAATAAGGAAAGGATAATTTCGTTGCTTCAGGCGGGGCTTGAGTAGCTCAGTGGTTAGAGCAATAATGCATAACACCCTATGGCTGCATGTTCAAACCTGCCTCAAACGATGAAATTCCTTTCTAAATTTATCAATATATAGTTTTGTAAGTCTTCATTTGGTAGCTCTATAAGTAATCTGATAATATTTTGTTACAGTTAAAAGAAGATGAGCTTAATGATGCAGTTATTTTGGTATTTGCAAACAAACAGGACATGCCGAATGCCATGACCGCATCTGAACTTACAAATGCACTTAATCTTAACAACATGAGGAATCGCCGTGTAAGTATTTAGTTATTATAATGTTAGTGTGATTATCTATTATAACACCTTTACTAAGGTAGAAATCAAACTAGGATTATTAATGACGAGACAAAGCCCATAGCAAAATCTGAATTAGTTGATAAATAAAATTATAGAGTGAACATTTGTTTGCGTCAAGATTTACAAGGCGATAGATGATGGATGCAATGCTTATAGTTCCCGATTGATGCAATGCTCCACACTCCAATCTTGAGAAAAGCTACTAGTATGTAGTGTGCAGTACAAACTAAATATTGTAGATTTTGACATTGCCTATTATACTATTATATTATTATTTTTATTCCCTCATGCTTATAATTTTCCTTGCTCCTATTCTATCTTCTTTTATATGTTTTTATGTACATATATATACGGCCTAATGATCGTAATAAGAAACATATATATGTATATATATATATATATATATATATATCGGAGTTTTGCTATGAAAGTGAAAAAATTTAAAAGAAAAAAGTTGACTTTGTATTATTTCAAAAACTTATGAATCATGTTAATATGGTGGATAATTAGCTGTTAGTAATTTCGTGAATGTTGAAGTTGAAAAATGAGATTTTCGCCTTCGCTCCAAAACTACAATAGAAGTTCTAGTAAAATTTCTAACACTTTATTAGGGTTTGACTTTAACTGGACCTTGACTACTTTACTTAACTTAGACTAGGATTTCTAATGTGAAACATGTAATACACTTGAAATATTTTATTACTTGACAACGGCTAAATGCACAAGATTTAGTATTGCATAGCCAAAATTAAAAGAATCCACTCTATTGTTTGAAGGTGCAACAGTGCACATAAATAATATTATGTTTATACATTGGTTTTTTATAACTTCAAGAGTTGATGAAATGTATCCAATGAATGGTGCAATAATAATCATTATGACTATGTCACATGAGTCCACATTTGTTTGAATAATATTTCCCGACATGTAAAACGTTTGACGATTTCAGTCAAAGTTGGCTTGACTGAAATTAGTGCTCTGTTTATTTTTTCTAAACTTCGAGATCTATTACCAGTTTTTTCAAATAGTCAGAATTCTTTTTTATGAATGAAAAAATATATTTAATTTTGATAACGCCACATTTTCTGGGTAATTTTTTCTTAAAACGCCTTTAATAGCTTTCTCTAATTGAACCTCAAGTGTGTCAGGCTTAGATTCTCATTAATTTAAGCTTACTTCAACTACTTCTGAATCTTTTTTGTAAAAGATGCAATGAAATACAGAGTCATACAGATAAAAAACGAAAACTAGGCATTTCAAGTGCAGACATGATTTCTTGACTTTTTTTGACATTTATTTCTCGGCAACGAGAACTACAGATGTCCCGGGAATAATCTAATAGCAACTAGATACATATATAAAAATTTTATTAGAGTTATTTTTGCTTACATTTCTAGAATGTTGCATCATACTAGGATACATATTACATAGCTCCAGCTTTCAGTATAGATCAAACATGTGTCTAATGATAACTGAACTGTCACTTATTGCTGGCTCGGATCCTTGCTCTGGGATTTTCGGTTCACTCAAGTGAACCGAATTTGTGCAATAGGGGCCCCCATTACTACATGGGGTAAAAGTCTCATGCGCTGCCTGATTTCCTACACACACAATAATCCCGTCACTCACACGACAAGTCTATGAAATGTCTAGAGTCATCTTTGTAAGCACTTGTGTTAGTGGTATCTACTGTATATCCATTCAACAAGTGCCCATATTAAGTGAAGAAAGTCTTTTACAGCACAACTGCTACGTTACATTGTCTGCATACCTACATGAAAGTTACCCATGCTATATTTTGTAGCTTTTCTTAGTATTACATTCTAAAATTATGACATAATTATTTTATTGCATTTTCAGTGGTACATCCAAGCCACCTGTGCAACACAAGGCCAAGGACTCTACGAAGGTTTGGACTGGCTCTCCAATGAACTGGCCAAGAAGTGAGATATAACTTATTAACAGTCATGGGGACAGAACATTCCCGCATTGACTGAAAATTCCCAACATGTGAATTTTGTTCAAAACGAACATGAAAGACTATCGATAAATTTAATGCTATTATTATTTCATTTTTTAAATTTATATATATATATTAGGTTATAGGCTTTTTTCATGATGCCTTGCTAGTACGGTTAGATGATTGCGGATTTATAGACCTCAACAAGTGTGGTGAGTCAGCGATTTCATTATGTATCCAATTTATAGGAAAAGTGAGAAGTCAAAGATTAACACCCAAATATAAAGAAATGAGCATTATTCATGCATCAACCATTACAGATGACCTCTTAATTTTAATGAATGTTGGTGGGGTCTACTAATTTGGATGTTCAAAATAGTTTCGCAAAAAAACCATTATAGGAGACCTTTACTACTGACATGAATTAATAGTAAGGGTCTATTAATTTGGCTGTATTGAGAGATTTGGTGAAAAGGATTTGAGAAAAAAATTCTGAATTTGGTGGTAAGAGAACATCTTCCTGTCAAATAAATCTATGCTTGCTGAAATCTTAAATTTTGATTGTGAGAAAAGCCCCAATATATTTTATTAATCTAGTTTTCTAGTTAATCATTCAACACTTAAGTTATTATTCAATAGTCCACAGTTAACTCAAATGAGTAACTGTTACTAGTAATTCGTTTAATAATTAAAACATTTTAGGGTATAAATTGTTGATATAACAATACCAATAATTGAACTAGATAAAGACATGATAGTTGACTGTTGTCTAATCTTGTATGCACAACTCCATTAGGTAATGGATTAGTTACGTTAGGTCCAATGTATACTACAATCAGTCGATAACGATCTTTGTATACCAGTCACTATACAACTGTGTTACTAAAATGATAATCTTAAAATACTTCCCAGTTTGGTGTTTTATGAATTATGTGCATGAACTGTTTTTATAAAACTGTCTAATGGGTCTACAAGATAGGCAGATAATGCAGACTTTACACTTACAAAGGTAAGGTAAAGTCACCAGTCATGGACAGTATAAGCGAATATTTTTTGTATTTATTTTGTAATTTCTTCATTTTTCAATATACATTCTTTGGGATTTGGAGGTAAATGAAAAGCTCTTTTCTCAATCAATATTAAATGTTTAATTTTAGTTTAGTACTTAGTACAATAAAATATTATAAATAAACAACACTCCTACTTAGACACCATCAATGGACTGTAATAATCCAGTGTAGGACCCCCAATTATGGACATTATCTAATTATGAACAGCCATCAATGGACAGTAATAATCCAGTGTAGGACCCCTAATTATGAACAGCTAGTTATGGAAATATGAATAATCAAGTAAAGACCAAAGTATACGTTATTAACGAAATGCTTCTCTTCAGCTATGTAATTTGAAAAAAAAATACAATCTAACATTGTTATCAATATCAGTCTTATATATCAAGACAATACTCGAAAGCCAACTTTAAGCAAAATAAAACATCTTTGCACAATTATTATTTAAAAACAATTAGGTCATAATAAGACACGAACTTAAATAAAATGTCTATTACTACTATTATTGAAAAATCAGTCTTAAAAAAATCACGATATTTTCCATTCTAAACAATTGAACAATGTCGTCGGTTACATAGAAATTCCTAAATCAAAACATTCTTAATCAACAGAGATCTATGTATTCCCTGAGTTTTCACAGAGATACGACTATTGATAAATGTCTGTCTAAAAATATTGTAACAAATAGTAGGTAGTTATAGGAACTCTCAAAAAGTAACAATCTTCGTAAACCTATAATAATAAACAAAGTATATCAATTAAAAACTTAACATATAAATGGTAAATATTTTTCCATTTCAGGTACTTTAAAAAAGCCCCTATTGTTGACGGTTTTAGGCTCCTGAATTTTTTCCATTATAGCTCCCCTATTATACCAAATTTGATCTGGAGTGTCGGGCCACCGAAACGTATTTCCTCTTGATAGAACCATTGTACTTATTTCGAAAGTATTGTTATCAATATTTTTAATCATCCCGGGAAAGTATTCTCCTTCGTATTTAATTATAACATATGTATTTTTCTTTAGCAATTGCAGGGATATGTCTTTTAGAGGAATATTTTCATCTGACTCTAGTGATTCAGTTCTGTATTTTGGATGTTTTATCTGGTCTTCTTCAGACAACTCTAAATCTTGGTCACTTTCTTGATATGGTATATCATTTTCTTCTGCTGATGAACTAGATGATTCAATTCTCTTCCTTTTGTTATTTACAGTTTTTGCTATTTTCTTTTTATTCTTCATCGATTCTTCAGCCATTTTCTTTTTTATTAGTTGTTTTTCTTGTCTCTCTTTTATTCTTTTGTTTTTCTCTTCTTCCTTCTGTTTCTTATCATTTTCTTTCTTGATCATATATGCTCTCCAACTCTCACCAGTGATTGCTGAAGGAAGACGTTCCTTACTACGCCTTTTTTTCAATTCTGGTTCTGGCCAAAATAATGCACGTTTAAATGGCGATGGAATATTTTCCTCCATTACATGTTGTGGCTTTGAAGGCATGGGCTTGGATATAGTGTCATTTGATTCAGAATTCTGAACTTTATTAGGAGTAGTATATATTGCCGAGCAGACAATATCTTTTGACATCGTTTTCGTTGATTCTGTAACAGATTCAATATTTTCCTTTATTACATTTTGGGGGTCGGAAGGCAAGGATTTTGATATAGTGTCATTTGTGTCAGAAGTCTGAACTTTGTTCGAAGTAGTGTGCATTGCCTGCTCGGCAATATCTTTCGAAACCATTTTTGATAATTCTAGAACGGATTCAGCTCTTCCGATGTCCTCTTCTTGTAAATCTGGATTGCCACCATCAGTAGCATTCAGGTCTATGCAAACTTGTGACGTACTTGGTCCAAAGTACCTTCCCTGCATATTTTTTGTGGCCAACACTTCTGGTAGGTTTTCAGAGATGTGGTGAGAGACCTCTAATTCGTGTTCAGGTAAACTAGAAATTGAATTGTTGGCCACGGATGCCTCAGGTGTTTGTGGTGGCAATAATTCGGATTCTCTTACATGCTCAGGTTCGGAAGAATGCGAGACTTGTATTGATGGCTCTGTGATTGTTGCAGCAACACTCTGTGGTAAATTTTCATTCAAATAGTGTTTTGTTTTAGCCCAAATGGTATATAACGACAGATCTTCATTCGGAAGCAGGTTCTCAACGTTAGCTCTAGGCATATAGTACAGCCTGGTAAATAAATTCAATTTTTCATTTGTAAACAAGCTTCGTACCTCTGATTCCAAGGTATTCATAAACTGTTTTGTCGTCTCAATTTTTTTTTCAGATGCTGATGTGGAAACATTAGCACGATTTTGTGAACTTATTTTGTTCATGTCGACGTATTCTGGACCAAAGGGAAAAAGCCCACTTTTTCGAAATCCGTTTCTTATTGTATCTGAGGAAATGTTTCGCAAAGCTGCCTCAAAGTTTGGAGCAAAATGCTCTCTTTTCATGGTTTGTTTCGGATTTTCCGTTTTCCAACTCTTCACTTGATTCTGCCACGATACCTTTAAAGGCCTAAAGACCGCAACATCCATCGGCTGAAGTAGATGTGTCGAGTTAGGGTATAGAGAGATAACTTCAATTCCATTATCTTTACAAAAATCTGATAAATGCAGAGTCATGTGTGACCTATGACCGTCCAAGAATAATATAACTGGTTTAGGTATATTATTTTTTTCTATCCATGGATTGAACACATTAGTAATGTATTCATAAAAAGTTCTAGCACACATCCAGCCTGAATCTGACCTGCCTATGCACCAATCTTTTGGTACGCTATTAGCTATTACGGCAGGTAAACGCTCATAAGGGTATACTATCATTGGTGGAGCTAAAACTCCAGCAGCATTACCAGTAACCAACACAGTTAAATTTTCTTTCTCATCTCCTGATGCTGTATAGACATTTTTTTCACCTTTGCGCACTATGACTCGTCCAGCTTTTGGTTGTAGGTAGAATGCGCTTTCATCAGTATTAAAAATTCTTACAGGGTCATTTATTACTTCAAGCAAGTTTTTATTTTCAAGGTAACCTTTAATTACTTCAAACCAACGGAGTATGTCATCTTCGGTGACTTCATCTCTCGCTTTACTTAAATTTTGCGCTGTGCGTTCAGAGAGATCTGGATGCCTTTTTAAAAACGAAGTGTACCACTTTTTTCCTGGACGATTGTTTGTGAACGGACAGGAATCTAAATTTTTCTCAGATATTATTTTTTGGACACTATCAAGCAATTGTTCTTTGGTCACAGGGAAGTGTTTTTCAGCCATAAAGGCAATCCATCTCACGAGTATCCTTTCTTCCTCATATGTAAGTACAGTAGCTGGACCTAGATTACAATCAATAGGACTTTTCCCGGTGATTTTATTATGTAAAGTTATCCTTGGGACTCCGTATCTTGTAGCGTGAACAGATATTTTCTCTCCTTTTCTTACTTCTTCGATAGCCTTGGCCATTTGTTCTTTTGTGTAGTCTTTTCTTGGTGCCATTTCTAGGTTGAAAATAAATTTGTTTGTATTAGAAATACGTTGAACCTATTACGGACACCTAGTCATGGACAGAATGTCCATTATTGGATAGACTAATTATTTATTGCAGATTTTTAGAGAAACATGAAGATATACTAGAACAGACGTATGATACATGAAAAAAAATAAAAATAAGAAAGTTCACTTTATGGACAATCTGTCCATGATTGGGTACGTACGTTGAATAATATCCAATTATGGACACCGGTAATTTTAGGGTTAGAATGATAATTACATTTAGGGTTATATTATAAAAGTAATGTATTACTATTGATAAATCACTAAATAATATGAATTTCAACAACGACGATACACCTGACACAAAATAAGATGTTAAGTGTACTTACTTGCATCGCGATTCTTGTAATAAATTACG
This sequence comes from Lomographa bimaculata, assembly GCA_948107665.1. Lineage (NCBI taxonomy): Eukaryota > Metazoa > Arthropoda > Insecta > Lepidoptera > Geometridae > Lomographa > Lomographa bimaculata. Next base: position 10,644,124 of record OX403600.1, read on the forward strand.
ATTTCCGACACCAAATGACACCGCGTAACTAACAACCGTTATGGCCGCAATCAAAATGGGTGGCGGCTGTCAAAAACAGTTGGTATGTCAGCTAAAATATTGGCACAACTGATCGGTGTTGACATTTGAAAAAAAATACTGCGTGTTTGCTTAATTTTGGAGGTAAATTCAAAAAATGTCCATGGCTGGTCCGCGTCCAACATAGGCGCCATTACCTTAGTTTAGATAATTTTTCAAAGTTTTTTAATTTTTCTTCATCAATGCAACGGGCAAAATGTTACTATTGTTGTTTATTAATTATACTAAAGGAAAGCTTAAAACGCGTATTTTTCTGATTAAATCAATTCAAAGGCTCTTCATTGCTGTATCTGAACTAAGATTTGGGTTCCATGTGTGCCAATGAGCAAAAAATAGTTATTACATTCTGGGCTTAGCAAATGAGCTATGACATAAAAAAAACACAGTTTTCATTTTAGTTACACAGTGAATTATGTAATCCAAAAATTATATAAAGTACTATTTTTTATTTCCAACCATTTTAATACATTCCCTCTGTTAAGACTGGTGACCGGTCTTCCAGAGAGAGAAATTGCAAGCCCAGTGAGGCTTGGCAGATAACGTAAAGTGCAATGGCATAAAATAATTATTAAAACACATTTATTATTAGAATAGAGACAATAACACTTTGAATACTTGAGTGATTAAGCAGAGCATCTAACTAATAAATTATTCCTTATAAAAATTAAGATATATTTATCATTATTTCTATTGCATTTAGTGTATAAGTTGTTGCATTTTGTATTCGTGGATATCATATATTCCAAATTAGTATTCATGTATTCATTACCTATATCACTTAGCATATTATAACTGAATTTCAGTACATTAAATTGCGAGTATTTACTATGCCTATCAATAACAAATTGTTTTGTAATTAATATGAACAGAAAAACGGTGTGTGATTTTTCTTGTTAATAACATCTGAAACCTGAAGATAATTAGTAATTTAAAAAGAATAAACTTGATACAAGTAATATAGCCTAAACTATAGGCGTATATAACTATAGGCGTTCTTTTTATACAAACTATTTAATTACAAGTAATCCCTAGATCACTACTATCCATTTTGCAAAACAATGTAAATAATGTAAGATTTCTTATTGGCCAAATAATAATTATAAATATTATATAGCCCTCGTATCACGTGTGCTTCGATATGCTTCGCAATAAAGTATAATTATTATAGTGTCAAATAAAGGATAGGTGTAAATAAAATGTCTTTTATTTTTTAATCCCAATATTAATTTTTATTTCTCACTGATTCAACATGTTTTTTTTATATCTGTAAATGGTGTACCTACAATAATAAGTACAATTTTATATTAGGTACAACAGTCTATACTCTGTATTATAAAAATATGGATCAAATAATTTAAAAAATGTATAAAGTGCCATAGAATACCTACTGATGCCTATAGATACATTTGTGTATGATTTCATAGGTAGATAGGTAATTAAATACATTTTTATAGGTCCTACCTATAGTAGTAACTGTACAAAGGTCATTTCACTCGCTTTCTTCATTAAGATCTAAAAAAAAGAATGTCTTATTTATGACTCCAGTTTGCTTTCCTCTTTTCTGCAAAGCTTCTTATTCCTTCTTGTCCATCATCGCCATTTATATTAGCCACCATAACGTCTTCGCCTAGTTTATAGGCTTCGAATAAACTCAGATCGATTTGTTTGTAAAAGAACTGCTTTCCCAGAGCGATGACGCTGCGGCTTTTGTGTTTTATCTTCTCTATGATTCTATCTACTTCTGTATCCAACTCGTTTGCTGGCACCACCTTCGTTACAAGTCCACTTTCGTAAGCTTCTTTAGCTGATAGAGGTTCGCCTAAAAACAATAATTAATTAATTATTATCAATTTGGCCCAAGGACGCGTTACGATGTGGCAAGACACGTGTGCGTGTAAGTAATTTGCACACAATGTTATAGTTTGAATACCTTTTAAGTAGCGTCAAGAGCATTCATGATCCTAAATTAATAATAAGGCGGGGTAGGTGCGTGTTATGCGATTTACAAAAAGGTGAAACATTGACGAAAACTCAAAGCGTTTGTTTTTAAAATGTGGACCTAATTTTATTTTTAAGTATAGCATATAACCTGCATCTTGTAAAAGTAATTGAGAGACGAGACGAGCAAGTGGCTCGCTACGTTTCAGCAATGTAATTACACTGGAAACATTGCCTTTCAATCCGGATTGCATTTATAGATAGGTACACGATATAGACCAACTCATTTATGAAGGCGCGCGCTTTTCCACCTTTTATAAATGTACCTAATTGTTATCAAGTCATTATAATCCATTTGTGATTGCACAAACAAACAGCTTTCAATCTAAGATCTGTTAGTGCACACATAGATGAGCAAAACTTAGTTTTACGACTACATTAATAAAATACAATGAGTCGCGCGCGCCTTTGTGAGTGAAACTTACTGGCAAGTGGCAACATAATTAGCATAACATCTGTAGCTATTTAGAACTGTACAAAATATCAGTCTGTACCTTGGTAAATTACTTACCCGTATAGGTACTATACCTTTAGTCATTCTCGATTGTTATTAGCATGACACGCACCTGTATAAAGCATATACGTTGCTCTTGACTTGGGCACAGACCTTGCAACTGCTATGCCTGGTGTTGAGCAGAATACTCCAAAGTTGGCTCTGCGAAGTTAAAAAAAATGGATTTTATTGCGTTCGAGAATAGTTTCAATCGAAAGATGACATTGCTTACCCAGGTGTGGAGAATTTGCTGGTGTCTGAACACACTATCATGTCACAGCTGGCTACTAGTTGACATCCAGCAGCTGCAGCAAACCCATTTACCTAGATAATTAAACAATTTATTATAAAAGTTGCTATTATTAATGTGCAGATATGTAATAAGTGAATAAAAGGCTGTCGTTAAGCAGCAGTCTCTTCTGATAAGAAGATACAGTTGCCGGAACACTGTTAAGTGTTATCCACAGAATAAGAATACCAACACTCGTAAATATCGAAATAATACGAAAGTACTCAACAAGCGTATCTCCTATCTTTATTTCCAGTAGGAAACAAATAATTACTTAGGTATACATACCTACTTCATTCAAATTATTTTGCCATGCCTCTTATCTTTCCGCATAATATAATACTCATAATTATCACTTTCTATTAAACGAGTTGTTTATATACCTTAGCGATAACAGGCACAGGACTTAGCACAATAGACTTCATTAGTTCAGTTGCTTTGGTAAATATCAACTTGTGGTGATCAGCACCTTTACTTGATTGCTGAAAATAAATAAATTCATTATATTATTATACGTATTTTCAGTTTCAGTTGTTTATAAATAGTTTAAAAGTTACAATAGTAGATAATTATTTAATACGCGATAAGATTCATTTTGAAACTATCTATCTATTGTTTAGGGAAAAACTGAAGTCATGGTTAGGTACTTGACAAGAACTTAAGGAGTTATATGATATACACAATGTTAGGTATTATCACTTTATTAGTACTTAGTGCGGTGTACGTGCGCGGGCGAGGCGAGGGAAGCGGGGGTCGCGTGTGCGTCCCAAGCGGAGGCGGCTGGCGAACTGGTTCGTTGGAAGGGGTCGCGGCGCGAGATACATCGTACGATCGCGGCAACCACTCCCCCGCTCTCCCGCGCTTATCGGTGCCCGGGTGTATGCGTGTTTGAGTGGTGGCGCGTGAGTCGCCACACCACCCACCCACGGAGAAAAGTACCCCCAAAAGAGAACAATAATAAAGTATACAATAATATGAATAACAAAAACATTAGTTGAACAAATTTTTACAGCTTATTTCTTATGAACTAGTCCTAAGTAAAATTTTTATACATCAATAGGCGTCTTAAAATGAACGCGACGTCCTGATCGAGTAACGTATTTGGGAGTTGGTGCGTTTGGGAAAGATTGTGGAGCTGCCTGAGATGAAAGTTTAGGTGGGACTGGGGCTAGTAGTGTGGATTGGAAATGGGTTGGAGTCGATGGAAGAGGATGTGGAATTGACGTTGGTTCCCCTTCGATAAAGGCTGGCTTCACCCGATCCAGACTCACTTGAACTTCCCTGTTTCCCACAGTTATGCAGATTGTTTTGTCGTTTCTGCTAATAACCGGGTGAGGTCCAGTGTAAGGTGGCTTCAGTGATGCCCTGACGGAGTCGTCTCGAAGCAGCACATGTGTGCATGTGGACAACTCTTTGAATACAAAAGGGCGCCGTTCTGAATGATGCGAGCCTGCGACAGGCTTCAGATCGGCCATATGGTTTCTCAGCTGTGATGTGAAATTATGAACGTCTTCTAGAGTGTCGTTGCCTGTTGGAAGAGTGACAAATTCTCCGGGGAGTCTGAGAGGCTCGCCGTACACGAGTTCGGCAGCTGAGGCCCGTAAGTCCTCTTTCAAGGATGCTCGCATGCCAAGAAGCACTAATGGAAGAGCGGTGCACCATGTGCCTCCGTGACACATGAGTGCCGCTTTCAATTGGCGATGCAACCTCTCCACCATGCCATTGGCACATGGGTGATAGCTAGTGGTGCGTGTACGTTGCACTGAGCTATGTCTTAAGAGAGCCTTGAAGAGGGCAGACTCAAATTGGCGGCCTTGGTCACTGGTTATGACGGCAGGAACACCGAACCTGGCGATCCAGCCATTGGTGAATGTTTCGGCCACCTCTTCTGCCGTGATACCGACCATAGGCCATACTTCAGGCCATCGAGTGAACCTGTCCACAGCTGTAAGACAATATTGAAACCCTTTACTCGAAGGCATTGGGCCAATGATATCTATGTGGACGTGGCGGAAACGGTTGGTCGGTGGGGTAAAACTACCTAAGGGCGTTGAGGTATGTCTTGACACTTTGCTGCGTTGACATGGTAGGCATTCACGAGCCCATTTCCGACAATCCCTATTCATAGAGGGCCAAACAAAACGATCAGCCACCAAACGCGTGGAAGCCCGCGCGCCTGGGTGGCTGAGGTTGTGAATCTTATTAAAATAGTTACGCCGGAAAGAAGGTGTCAAAAATGGTCGTGGTTTTCCAGTTGATGTGTCGCAGATGATGGAAATGTCTGAGCCAGGAATGCAAACTTTTTCTAGTTTCAGAGAAGAGTTGGTCATGGCATTTTGGAGTTCATCGTCTGAGGCTTGTTCGTCTGCTAAAGCTGCAAAAGTCTCCTCAAAGGTGATAGCTTCTATCCTTGACATCGCGTCAGCAACCACGTTTTCCTCTCCTTTCACATGTACAACATCGGTTGTGAATTGGGAGATAAAGGACAGCTGGTTGAGCTGAACGGGAGGAAGCTTTTCGCGTCGCTGGGTAAAAGCATAGATGAGTGGTTTGTGGTCCGTATAAATGGTCACATGTTGGACCTCGAGCAGGTGGCGAAAATGTTGCACACTTTCGTACACTCCGAGAAGTTCGCGATAATACGCGGGCCACTGAGCTTGTTTGTCCGTAAGCTTTTTACTGAAAAACGCCAAAGGCTGCCATTGGTTATCAATTTTCTGTTGAAGACAAGATCCCACGTGTACTGAAGAGGCGTCCGTGAATAATCCCAAGGTGGCGTCACCAACTGGGTGAGCAAGAAGTGTAGCGCAGGCCAGGCTCTCCTTGCATTTCTCGAACGCAACTTCAAGTTCAGGCGTCCAGGGCACTGGCTTAGCACCCTTTAGTTTAGAAGAAGCTAGTACGTTGATAAGAGGGGCTTGCAGTTCGGCTGCGTTAGGGAGGAATCGGCGATAAAAATTGATCATCCCCAGAAACCGCCGAAGGCCTTGCACAGTTTTTGGCAAAAGGAAATTTTGCAGGGCTTCGATTCTCTCCACAGGCGGGCGTGTACCATCTTTGTTGATGCGGTATCCTAAAAAGGTCACCTCGTCAGAACCGAAAACACATTTGGATGCATTTATCATGACACCATAGTCGTCCAGGCGCTGGAACAAGGTGCGAAGGTGGTCTTTATGCTCATCTGCCGAGCGTGAAAAGACAAGCACATCATCCACATATGGATAGCAAAAATCGAGTCCCCTCACGACTTCGTCTATGAAACGTTGGAATGTTTGTCCAGCGTTTCGAAGACCAAAGGTCATGAAAGGAAACTCGTACAGTCCGAATGGTGTTGTGATTGCTGTCTTGCAGATGTCAGCCTTGTGTACGGGCACTTGCTGGTACGCTTTTACTAAATCAATTGTACTCAGCACGGTGGCCCCTGCAATGTTGTGCGAGAAATCCGCTATGTGTCTGACGGGATACCGGTCTGGAACAGTTCTAGCGTTCAGAGCCCGGTAATCTCCACATGGTCGCCATCCCTTTTCGCCTTTCTTGGCCATATGCAAAGGAGAGGCCCAAGGGCTGTCCGAAGGTCTCGCCGTACCACAGTTGACCATATCGTCAAACTCTTTCTTGGCCGCGACCAGCTTTTGCGGAGCGAGGCGACGTGGGCGGCAGGAAACTGGCGGGCCATCGGTTGTTACGATGTGGTGAACCGTCGCGTGTTTCACTAGCCGTGGGAAACTTGGAGGTCGCGTCAAGTTAGGGAATTCCAGGAGAAGTCTGGAATAAGGTGAGGTGCTTTCGACAGACACACATTTTATGCTGACCTGGTTAATTTGAGCTATCGATGCCGGAGTGGTTAGATTTGTATTTCCATCGATTAGGCGTTTGTGGCGTAGGTCGGGTAATAAGTTATAATAACTTAAGAAGTCCGATCCTATTATAGGCGTTTCGACGTCGGCAATTGTGAAATTCCAGTGGAAATCGCGGCGTAGACCTAGGTTCAGATGTAGTGAAATGCTTCCATAAGTTTGGATGTTGCTACCATTTGCTGCCGATAATTGATATCCAGATGATGTTGAGGCGATACCCTTGGCTAACTTTTGTGGGTAACAGCAAAGGTCGCTGCCCGTGTCTATCAAAAACCGGCGTCCCGTAGTCTTATCTGTGGCAAATAAACGGCGGCTACTCATTACCTCAGAGCAATCAGTCGCCGCGCTTACTGATCGCTCGAATTGTTTTCCTGGTTTTTCCAGGCGCATGGAGAGGTGCATTTCACTGCCTTTTTCTTGTAGGTTTGGTGATACCAGCACAGGGTGGAGCGTGAGGATGATTTCGATGTTGATCTCGATCTGTTGTCATTACGCGACCGTGATCGCGCTCTCGAGTCGGCACTGAGCGCTTCAACGCATTTAGTCAACTGCTCGACCCTGAGCGCCAGTTGCGTCAGCTCGGGTGACTGCGAGGCCGTGGTAACCGCATGCACAGCAGATGTGGTTACCTCAAGTATTTTATCGGCGATGTCAGCCGCCTTCTCCAGGAGCAGATCTTCTTGCGCAGCCAGTATGGCTTGTATATTGCCTGGCAGGCGGCGCATCCACAGTTGCCGAATTATGTCGTCGCTTTTAAACTCTGTCCCGGCCAACGAGCGTAGGTGCCGCAAAAATTGCGACGGCTTTCGGTCTCCAATATCTTCTTCACCAAGAAGCCGCCGGACTCTGTCCTCGCCTGACGCTGACAAGCGTTTAATAAGTTCGGTTTTCAGATGTTGATAAGAGTCCGTGACTGGGGGGCGTTCGATAATGTCCGCAACTTCGCCGGCGATTTTGGAATCCAACTTTGCCACAACGTGGCTGTACTTGGTCCGGTCCTGTTTAATGCCCGCGATTTCGAACTGTGCCTCTACTTGGCCGAACCACACTGTGGGTTTATCGGCCCAAAAAGTAGGCAATTTGACTGAAACTGCCATAGTTCGTCTATCCTGATTGTCCTGAAGCTGTTTTAACTGTTCCTGCAGCAGTCTAATCTGCTCCTCAGATGTTGCCATTATCGAAGAGGAACCGGAAGTAAAATAATAAAAACCGGAAGTGACGATAATCTGTGACGAGGCGGAAGTCAATACAACAATTGTATGAAATATGAGTGGAATAAATAGGAATCAGGAAATTAAATGACGGGCCCCGGACGTGGACGTATGATACACATTTACGCGTAGATGAACATAGCACGGCTTATAACTAATTAATAATAATAAAATAAAACGTAATTAGACACAAATAAAACAATACAATAATCGACATATGGCTATTTCGTGACAAAAAAAAAAAAAATACAATTTATGAATCTATCCTTTTTATGTAAACAAATTTAAATTCGACAACGAAATCACAAAATTTACCATTTCTGGTATTTTATCCGAAATCTACCTTTTTACGAGATGCTTACCGAAATCTACCTTTTTTACGTAAATTCTGTAGATCGCTATTCGTAAATTATAATCAGTAAAAATTCGAGAATTGCTTAAGAGTAATGTTCCGATATGATCACTGGTCACAAAGATAGTTGACGGAAATATGTAAATTCCTTTTCAAATTGATAGTTTAAGTAAAACAACACAACACTGCACGTTATTGTTAAATGTTTGTTTATAGGAAAGATATGCAAGTATTTTGGAGTTCGCTCACCGGAATCGTAGTATACTCCCTGGGAACGATGTACAGTTGAAAACTTCGCGGTCCGGCCCGTCCCGCACTCGGGGGCGTTGACCGCTGGCTGCTCGCGTCGCGTCGTCGTCGTTCGTCGTCGATGGCTTGACGCGTCGATTTTTGCACGTGGCTCGGCGAGTTTGCAATGTTTGCAATCCTCGGTGGTCCCGTCGGTGCTGCGGCTCACGGCGAATCGCGACACGTATCAAATCGCGAGATGTTCGCGTGTCACGAAATGGAGACTCGTTGCGCGGTGTCGAAGTCGTCGCCGGCGGCGCCGCGCCGGCACAGCGGAGGCGGCGCGGAATGAGACGGCGGGAACAAAATCACCGCGTTGCGGCGCTCGGCGTGAACCGGCGTCTGCACCCGTTGTTGAAACGAACGTCGTGAACTGCACTTGCTGATATGAGCAGGGTGTGGCGCGGCACAATGGGCCAAGCGAAAGGCCGGGCGTTGCGACAGCAATTAGATGTTGCGCGCGATGTTGCTGAAGTTCGCCGCGTGGTGATGTTGGTTTTTGATGAAACCAAAATGTCCGCCGTAGGTTAGCTTTGTTAGCCTCACTTTTTGAATCACTGCACTATGCACTCCTCACGAATGAATTGTTTTTATTTACGTAGGCACGTGTTTGTAGGGGTCACCAATAAGGAGTTATATGATATACACAATGTTAGGTATTATCACTTTATTAGTACTTAGTGCGGTGTACGTGCGCGGGCGAGGCGAGGGAAGCGGGGGTCGCGTGTGCGTCCCAAGCGGAGGCGGCTGGCGAACTGGTTCGTTGGAAGGGGTCGCGGCGCGAGATACATCGTACGATCGCGGCAACCACTCCCCCGCTCTCCCGCGCTTATCGGTGCCCGGGTGTATGCGTGTTTGAGTGGTGGCGCGTGAGTCGCCACAAACTTTTAGATATTGTCTGAAAGTGTTTGAATATATTAAATTCGATTTGACGTCATAATAATTTATATTAATATCAACAACTGTATTCCGATTTTGTACTTAATTCGATATTATTATTTCTGACATTGTATGTTTTATTGACAGTACCTCGATGTGATCGTAGGTGTAGTTGGTTGCGCGTCTGCCTTCTAAGCAGCGAATATCGGGTTCGATTCCCGGCGGAAACATACGATTTACATCCTATGTTTCCCCTCTGTTATGTTGAATGCCGGCAATTCCAGCAACCACGATACAAGTCTTTCGAACTTAATGTAGGGCTATATTATTGTACAAGTGTACATAATACTATATTAATTTAAGTATTCGGTGACTTGTGTGTACCCCGTAGCGTATTAGTGTAATTGGTATGTAACAAAGAGAGTTATTGAATATTTGTTGCAGATAAACTACGATAACATGGCGCGCTCCTCCAAACTAATAAGTAATAATAGCTTTTGTATGACAGTCGTCTCCGTATATGCACATTATGCATTAATATAGAGGTCATATTATTATATGAATACTGTGCTAATAGGCTAGCACTTTACCGATAACAAGCCTTAAATAAGTATAACTACGTAACTCACTAATTCCTTCAAGTTATGTCCAGCAGAAAATACATTCCCTTTTGCTGATAGGACAATAGCTCGCAATGAGACATCATCCTTATTTGAATTTATTGCTTCTATCAAATGGCTCATCAAATCCAGAGACAGGGAATTTCTAAAAATAAAATAAATTTGCTGACTGACTGTACTCATTATTAAAAAAAACAGGATAGAATGTTAGAAAATTAAACAGTAATACCTAACACAGACAAAATAACCAGTTGACTGTAGACTAGTATCTTTTCCCCCCCACGAAAACAACATGACTTTTGAAGCATCAATTCAGTAGTTATGATTGTTCGTTCCGTAACTGATGACGCCGCAACTCAAGCGAGCAACTGTCGCATCGGCCAATCACAAACGTACATTTACGAGTACCTCGTGTTCCCCCGCTGGTGAATTTTATTATGATGGAAAAATTGAGCTATCAAATGGTTTTATATTATTAAGAAATAGGCAGGTTCTTTTTAATATTCGATAGACTATAATATTATTTGACCACTATCTCACCTAATGGAAAGCGATGATGCGCCGAAGATGAAGAGGATGCTTGTCTAGAAGGTACCTATTCACTCTTGACTTGAAGACTCCCAGATTAAAACATTCGGGGAAGAAAGACACGGTAACAAGATAGGTACTTGTTATTCTACTATTATATAGATTACAATTTAATAAACTAAAAAGCTAAGACAGAACTTACTTATACCCATCTTATACCTACTAAATAGGTAAAAGGTCTATATAATTATTATGAAATTAACTTTCTGCGCATACGCATAGTAGATTAGATTTGACAGAAGAATACCTAGTTTAAAATCATCGGAGCTAAGGGAACACTACACTTACTTAGTTTTCTCATGATTTAAAGTGATTTCTCTAGTACCACCAGTTTCTTTTGTAATTATATATTGGCTGTGAGTAGCTCGACTAATTACGAAAAATGGTCGAGTGAAGTTCCTCTGGAAAAACAATAAACAAATTACAGCTGAAAAACATAACCCTTTTGTGTAAATAGTAATAATTTTATAACAATTTAGACTTACTCGAATTGATAAAAGCATTGTAAAAAGTGTACAAACTTAAATTATTTATAAATAGGTAAATAAATAACAAAGCACTGCTTGGATGTACCGCATATATATTTATTTATCACGAAAACAACAAGTTATCGATATCAACTTATCACAGACAACGTGAATGAACTCAATGAAAACACACTATTTCACTCAGCTGTCATTATAATGTTGCCATGTCCATACAACTTGAACATTTATTTAATTTTTTATCACAGAATTTTAACACAATAATTGTGTTGAAAAATTGATGTGATATTAGATTATTAGTATCACACCAATTTTTAGCATATAATCACGAGATATATCTGTAACGCCTGGACAAAAAAAGATAAAAATGTTTGTTAGTAATACGTACCTAAGTATAAATCATTATATTATGCTATGCGGAATAGGCCATAAGTTAGACTTTTTATCTAGAGTAATCTAGACCAATGCGTGCGAAGCCGCATGGCATATAATAGCTAATAAAAAAAACGCTAACAAATAAAACTAATAAAAATTATAAATTCTGATCCTAATATAAATAACGAGCCAGTGGGCAGGTATCTGCCCTCTGCGCCGTGTGCCCTGGGTTCGATTCCCGGGAGAAACACAATTTTCCTTCCCAAGGGACATTTGCGGTTCTGGCTACTGGGTGTGTGATGTAAATATTACCGGAATCCAGGATAAAAATCTTAGTGGGAGGCCGAGTGTGAATCCGTCTGTTTGTTATATTACTAACTAGACCATTTATTAGGTACTTGTTATTACCAATTGGCACAGGTTATCAGAAATTAAACTACAACTTCACTACATAAAGAGATCACTTTAATGTCAAAAGTATACAATGATACAGACATGTACTTATTTCTAACAGTTAAATATATAAGTAGATAAAATATATCCACAAAATAGTTCCTACTACATTTATCAACTTTGATTACCATAAAAATATAGATGGACGACATTTGCTCGTCTTAATTTTGATTAGGTAGATCTATGATCCACAAAAAAATATCACATAACTAAATAAGTAAACAACAATCAAGAATAATCGAATATGTTTTTATTTAATCCAATTTTACCTCCCATCATTAATCTACCAATACATTCGTTTGTAGGTCGATGTGTCCATTATAAAAACACCTACTAAGAAGAGGTTAAACTTGCAGAGGTTTAAAAAATCAATATTTTTTGGGTATAGTGCGTAATTATGATCTATATCAAAGATGATTATTAACTATTACATTTAGTAATTTGTCCACTTATCATTAATGACTAGGTTGCACAATGGAATGGACGTGTTCATTCAGAGTGCGTTGTGCAGAGATGAAAAATAATAATTAAATTACTTCACAAATACGTTTTAAATCCATTTAATTATTCGAAGGTACGAACCATGTTATAGAAGATATTTACATAAATGCATATTTCAACTCTTGATCAAATTCGTACAAAATATATTAAAACCCATATTTCAGCATTAATAGGTATTTGAGTGACACTTTGTTAAGAGAGAAGCGTCTAGATAACTTCTGTGTAGAAGCAGTATGATAGTGTTATCAAACTGCACATGAATTTAAACGCTTTCACACTCACAGCCCCACACTAAGTTCGATGACAGGTGTCGTAGGTGCCGGAAACATTCAAATCAGACACACACAACAAACACACATGGTTAGTATTTACCAGATAATATTTGTAATACTGTGGTAATACACTGACGTCTGACCACTATACCATTTGATGGAAAGCTACGAAAGATACGATGCAGCCGAGGATGTGTCATGCTTGCTTAAGAGATTCCTATTCAGTCTAGACTTGAGAACATCTCAAGAAATAGGTACACTTATATAAATACACATCTCATCACTAATGGAAGATTAAACTGTACCATAACGAATAAAACCCATGTCTCTATCTTGTGGGTTTTAAAATGCATTTATTGATGTTTTTATTAACGAGTTATAAAAATAACAATATTTCTATGAAACGCTTATATAACATATATCAGAAACTTTGTTAGCACTTAGTAGCAAAATGTTACAGGGAATAATTTTTAATGTTAATCAGTGTTTGGGGCACCGATTTATGTCACACAAAAAGGTTGCCGCATCAGAACTTAAAAGCCCTTCCATAAAAAGTTTTACTTCAAAACACCAGTACCAGGACTTATGGATACCAAGCAACTTATAGCCTTTCTTGGTATTAACACGTCAATCTAACGAAGAATAGTGCAAACATTTATGTTTGTACTGTTCTAAAATGTCACGATTAAACAATTTTGGAATTATTGTTTGAAACGGGATATTTACGATGTATTCTTGGTTTATTATTGAGGATTTTTACCTTAATATTTTGGCACTGATACAAGCGCCATCATCACGAGAGTTTTAATGTTAAAACTATCGTGAGTATTACACATTATGTTATGTTATATTCGGCTTAAAACACGAAAATTAGTTGACTACAAAGTAAGTCAAAATTTTCGTGTTTTAAGCCAAATATAACATAACATAATCACGAGAGTTGTTTCTAACAACTCTAGTGTGAATGACCATGTCTGTTTAAAATCTTCTAAACATTTTTTTTTAATTTCCGGGTACAATTATGTATGTAATACATTTTTAAGGCTACGTACATTATAATGAAATATCCATCATTTTGTCCATATCAAGCCTTCTCTCAGAAATTCCTTTAGGAGGCTGACGAATTTAAATCCCATCCGATAGCACTCTACTTGTGGACAAAAATCGTATACTAGCATTATTCTTCGAGTGTTTGCGTGTTATAATAATTGATTATTAACCGTTAATAGTACGTAAACGCGCGACCGTACGCAAATCATTCAAAGTTAAAAAACGCAATTTTCGCTTTTGATTCCAAAACTCCAACAGAAGTTATAGTAATGTTTCTACCACTTTACTTTTTTGTCTATAACATAACATAAATGCTTTCACACTCACAGCCCCATACTAAGTTCGATTACTTGTATTGTGGATTCCGGAAACATTCACATCACACACACAATCACAAACAGAACCAGAAACACAAATTTTCCCTGGTGAGAAAACTTATGTTTCCGCCGGGAATCGAACCCGATACCCCTGCTTAGAAGGCAAACGCCACCCAACTAAGCCAACGGGCAGCTCAACTATGACTGGGTCATGACATTTTTACTTGTCTTTGACTATGACTAGTTGTATAGTAAATAAATTATAAACGTGATATATTTATTATTACTCGACATTGGCTATAAATGCAAAGTCTGCGGAAATAATGTAAAAACGGAAATGCATGGGATATATCCCGTTATTAACACAAACATTTCTATTGAGTGACCACGGTAGCTCAAAACACGTGAAGCGTAGTTTATTATGTGCTTTTTTCCCTTAGTCGTACTATCCTTCCACAGCTTAGTTTATCTAGTTACACTATGGACAATTTTTCTAACGTCTGGCGCTAATCTGAGTCGCTGTCATCGCCTATAAGGTTTGTGTCAGACGGCACAGGTTTGTATTTGTAATAACGTTCCTCATCGTCATCATCTATGTATTGAGCACCTTCATCTTCTGCCGTTATCAGGTTGATTACAGCTCTGCAACAAATTCAAATTAATTTTAACATTATTCTTGGACCCACACGCACGGAGGCTGGATTGTAGAGTCAAGAACAATAGAGAAGTTGAAGAAATCTTTAGTGAACCAAACATCATAGGCGAGATAAAAGCCCATGTACTGCGCTGGCTTGGTCATCTAGAGAGAATGCGTCTTTGGGATAGCCATATGGTTGCAGACCAGTAGGCCGGTCAAAGTATCGCTGGATCGACGAACTGGAGGCAGACTTGCGTGTGCTCAAACACATAACTGGCAAGAAGTTGCGCAGAACCAAAACCAATGCCGTTCTCTTATCTAGGAGGCCAAGGCCCACTTTAGGTAGCTGATCCAGCGAAGTAAGTAAATAAGTAAGTAAATGCTAGTTGTAACTGTATTTGTATTAATCTTTACACCGATTGAGAAAAATGTCTCGTTTCTGTTACTAACATTCTAGTACTATATGTGATAATGATTTAGTAACAATCACAAAATTATTGGGTAATACATGCTTATTTCGTAAAAAGAACGTAGGTAGTGTAATTTTTACTAGAAAATATGATTCTGAGAACTTTAGCCGTCTAGTTGTCCCAATTTTTTCCCCGTGTAATCTTTATCAAAATAGTCACTAGTATTAATTAAGTAACCTTATATTTCTCAAGTAAGGATTGTTATTCTTTATGAGAAATAAATATTTTAAGTCGTTTATTTAATTAAGTACACGTTTTATAATGTACTAGATATATGTATTGCAATGTCACGTAAAGAAATAACAAGCCAAGTTCGAGTCGGCTTGCGCACGAAGGGTTTCGTACGTACCATTATCTATTTAAATGTGTGTGTGAATGTTTCCGGCACCCACGAAACAAGTCATCGAAGTTAGTGTGGGGGGGCTGTGAGTGTGAAAGCTTTTATGTTTAACTAAACAGACTTTGTTTTATATAGATAGATTTGTTATTGACGACTCAGCGCAGTAGACAGGTCTCAGCACTGCGCCGTGGGTCCTGGGTTCGATTCCCAGTAGAAGCACAGTTTTCTTTACCAAGGGGCATTTAGTGTTTACAGTTGTTTTAGGAGTTACAATGTTGTCGGAAATAAAAACAGATTCTTACCCCAAAACCTCTTCGTCGAACTTCTTTCTCTTTGCCACCTGCTCGGCTGATTTAGAGTCGTGCGAGATCCTGGAAGTAAGTACCAGGTCCAACAACGATCTCAGCCGAAAGAGAAGTTGTGCCGTCTCTTTCTTGCAGCACACCTTCAGTGAGGATATGGAGATCAGGCAGTCGTCGGGATTCTCCGCTGTGAAGTACGAGAGTTTTGTAGCGAAAGAAGGGAAAATGCATTTATAATATAGGATAATCATTATTTTTTTAATTTTATCTTTATATATAACTAGCTGCGTCCCGCGGTTTTACCCGCGTAAGTCCTGGACCCGCGGGAATTCCGGGAAAAAAGTACCCTATGTCCTTTCCCAAGCTCTAGTCTATATCTGTACCAAATTTCATCAAAATCGGTTCAGTGGTTTAGGCGTGAAAGCGTTACAGACAGACAGACAGAGTTACTTTTGCATTTATAATATTAAGTAGGGATTATTTTTATACGTGTGTACGTGTCTAATCTCCTCCTAAACGGCTGGATCGATTCTGTTTTTTTTTTGTGTGTTCAGGTGGATTCAAGAATGGTTTAGACTCACAATTTGTTCAGATTAATAATGTTTTTAATTTATTTATTTAATTAATGGATCTGCTAGTATAATATACATATACATGTATAAAATGATTATCTTATTTAAATGCTAATTAGAGTTTTTAGCAAAACGCACGCTATTGGCTACACTGGTTTGTGAAGTCAGTTGCCAAATAATTGATGTTAATGACTGGTAAACTTTCCTTTACGGCAGCCAGGATTGGGCCGTAAAAGTAGCAGATAGAACTGTCCGTTGGTTTAGCTTGGTGAGCGTTCAGGGGTATCGGGTTTGATTCCCGGCTGGAACACAAGTTTTCTCCCCAATGAAAATTTGTGTTTCTGGTTCTGGTTGCGATTGTGTGTGTGTGATGTGAATGTTTCCGGCACTCACGACACAGTCATCGAACTCAGTGTGGGGCTGTGAGTGAGAATGCGTTTATGTTTATGTAGAACGTCAAAATGGTCGTAAAATTGCCAGAACCTGATTGCATTTTCAAATATTTATTTTGCTATGAAATGTAAATGCTTTGATTAATGATATTTTAACAATCGAATAAAAACAGGAGACTAAACTAAAAAAAATGTGTGACGGCCAAGATGGCGCGCGCTTCTGTACCGTGAGTACTAACTTC
The DNA here is from genome assembly GCA_948107665.1 of Lomographa bimaculata. Lineage (NCBI taxonomy): Eukaryota > Metazoa > Arthropoda > Insecta > Lepidoptera > Geometridae > Lomographa > Lomographa bimaculata. Next base: position 10,661,185 of record OX403600.1, read on the forward strand.
GATTCTCGGCAGGAGCACAGTTTTCTTTCCCAGGAGACATGTGTGCTTCTGGCTTTGTGTGTGTGATATTTAAATGTTTCCGGCAACTAAGATAAAAGTCTTTAAACTTAGTGTAGAGCTGTGAGTGTGAATGCATTTGATTATTTGTATAAATGTATGTAGACTCGAGCATGAAGAGTTCCGACGAATTTTGCTTCAACTAATAGACCAATCAGTTGGATGCAACGATCAACGCTAAAGCCTCTCAGTTCTCTTTCATCTTAGAGTGAAACTTACCTTTAGAGAAATGAAAGTCGCCAAAGAACAACAGCGGCAATGTATAAACGCACGTAACTTCCAACAAGTACAGATCCGTCGACTTTTGCTTCAACCAGTAGACCAACCAGTTGGCCCCAACGTTCAGCGCTATGGGCCCTTGTTGCCCTTTCATTTTACAGTGCATCACACTGCTCGGATGCATCGTTACCGAGCCATCTTCTGGCGTGAACGCCTTTATACGCAAAGGTTTGTTTAGTTTTCTGTATTTATGATTTATCCACCTGAAATGATTTAGACAAAAATAATGGACTTTTATTAGATTTAATCACAGTATCGGGCTGATGCGTTATCAATACTTATCAATCGAGTTAAAATATGTCTTTCCGTCTTGCCCAAATCATATAAAGAGGTTCTCTTTGCTTCGATTTCAATACCATTTTGTGTGACAGAAAGACGGATAACAGAGTGATCCTATAAGTGTCCCTTTTGTCTTTGAGGTTCTACACCAAAAAGAGAAAATATTTCTAAAGAAACACTTACTTCACATTGGCTATATTAGGGTATAACGACGCAGCGACAATGGCCTTGAACAAGCTCAAATTCCTCGTATTCCTATTCTCCCAGGTGGCCTTAACGTTAGCCTCTCGCAAGAAGCCCATCTGTTTCAAATTACTCGCAAACTGTTTCTTCATTTCGGAGAGCAGTTCCACAGTGTTGTTGGATAGGAACCGGTTGTATGCGAATGTACGTCTCTCGTGGTGATCGCATTCCTCCCACTGGATGATGGCTTCGGATAATGCGACGTGATCGCTCGGTTCTCCCATTGCGAAGTCGCGTTTTGCTTGGTCGACTTGATCCTCTTTGCCTGGGAAGAGATCTTTAGCTTAGATCCGTCCTATTGTGCAGTACGCAGAATAACAGAAATAGTTATAAAAAAACATTGACATAAAAGAATATATGTATTTTCACAACTATAATCCGCTTTGGCGCATAGTTAAGCAAGTTTTTGCCGTCTATTTTTCTTAACGGAGATTTGTTTTTCTGGTTCTGGGTGATTATACATATATGACAATTTTTTTTCGACACCCATGCTACACGAACAAGCCTTTGAACTTAGCTTGAGGTTGTGAGTGTAGATATGTGCATTGAACTTATATTTATTTAGTATATGTATTTTATTTATAATTTTTATTATTATGTGTAGTTTATTAACTTTATATATTATATTTATATAAATTTGTACTGTACACCTCCACCGACCTCAGTTGCTAATATAATTTCTGTCCATCTAAAGGTTGTCTGGTAGAAATCGCTGAAAGCGATAAGACCGCCCATTGTACTGCCTTATAATATTAATTTCGTAGTTTTAAGTTTGTACCTTTTTGTTTTTGGTGTACAATAAAGAATTTTGTATTGTATTGTGTATGTGTGCTAAATAGATAGTAACCGTTGTAGAAAACTTACCGATAACAAGTTGAAAGGGGTCCTTAAAGCCCCACACGGCGGCCACGCTGGCGGCGCGGTCGAGGCACCCGAACAGAGCGCCCAATAACAATAGCTTGCCGGCTGCCGGGTGGACCGGCAAACGGGCCAGGTGCCACCCGAGAGGAGTCAGGGTCTCGTTCTCATTCAACGCACCAATGCTGGATACAAAATGGAATTCTGGTGCATTTTGATGGTAATGTCAAAAATTCTTAGCCAAATATTCTCAAGTATCATTTCATGTTTTTTTTTTTTACAGTTTTTATTCTATTTTCTTCATCTTTCAATAGAATTTCAATTGAATATAATTATATTTTGCGAAAATGATTTTTTCTAAAAGTTTATACAAGCCATGGGTTCTTTTATTTTGTTTTTTTTTAAATTTGAAAGACGACTCGAGCGAGTCGCTCGACTGATGGTACGCGTCACGCTTGCCCATTACAGTTCAGTGTAACACAGAGATTTTTGAACTATAATACTTTAATTAAACAGATGTTAAAACAGAGAATTTCTGCACGCTTAGCTCGCTTGTCACGTGTGAGAAAGCAAGAAAAAGTGTTGTATATCGGAAGGAGAAATAATACTTCTATACTCACTGTTGTAGATGTACGATTGCAGATTGTATAGTCTTCTTAGCAGGCACAGCCGGCATCATATTCAGCGCTTCTTCCGCCTTTCCAAGTCTGAGCTTCTTCATGCATAGCACTTCTTCTAGAAGATTACTCCTCTGCAACTCCGGTAGAAGTCGGTCGGGCAGGATCGAACCGCGGAACGAGGTTACGAGGTGGAAGCAAATGCCTGGTTGGCAACGACCAGCGCGGCCGCGTCTAAAGCAAAAAAAGTAATAATTTTACTGTAATAGTTATACTCTGTGGTAGGCCACAGAGTAAGATAATCAGACTAAAATATTGTTGTCACTGTAACTGTGGTTCCGGTTAGTCAGGCTAAGGAGATAACTGGGCATAATGAGGTGTACAAAACTTGAGTATCACGAGGAGCCCAGGACAGTACAGGACTTAGTTCAGTTCTGTGTGGCACTGCAAAAGCAAGTCATGATGCTTACCAAGAGCCATACAACACTTGTCTTCTTTTATGTCTTGTTTCTGGTTGTGATTGTCTGTGTGATGTGAATGTTTCCGGCACCCACAACACAAATCATCGAACTTAATGTGGGGCTGTGAGTGTGAAATACATCACGATAGGCCCTATAACTAGCGAATTGTATAATCCTGTGATAAGGAGCATTTTAGCATGGTATGCATTTGTTGTACAGGTAAAGTTAGGTAAAAGCTATAATAACTTACCTCTGCCTTAAATTCGCCTTAGAAATCCACTCAACCTGTAGAGTCGAGACATTTCTCTCCACATTCAACCCTTTGTATTTCATTTTCCCGCAGTCCACTACATAAACGACGTCATCAATAGTGATCGAAGTCTCAGCTATATTTGTCGCTAAGATAATTTTCCTCACATTACTGGGAGGCTTCTTGAAGATCTTGTTTTGGTCTACAGTCGCCAGTTTTGAATGTAACGCGTATATATCATAGGTAGATGCCGGAAACGCCATAGAATTTTTCATCATTGTCATAAGCTTGCTTATGTCGTTGATGCCGGGAAGGAAGACTAGTATCGAGCCCGGCTCCCCTCGACATATGTGTTTGAGCAGTACGAGAACCAAATTCATGTTTAGGTCTTCGATTCTGTAGTCTTTAATTAAGTTTAATATAGCTGGGTCCATTTTGTGTTTGACCGATTGTAGCCAAGGTGCTGGAAAAATAATATACTGTTGAGAACATGATACTAGTTCTTTCAAGATATGCAAGTAACAACTTTGTATCAAGGGCACATTCTGATTCATTCAAGAATTGCTTTTTCTGTACCTATTACACTACGCATAAGTCATTTCAATAATTCAGTGCGTCTGCGTATCATTGAACTTGTTTCAACTGCATCATCACTTTCCATCAGGAGAGATAGTGGTAAATGCCTGCCTATCAAGCCAAAAAAAAAATTTGAAAAACTCCTGTTGTCATACTGCAGCTACGTTTTTTTTTAATACAAAACCAATAGCATTCATAAAGTAGTGAACAATAAAATAAAACTGAATGGATACCATCAAGATGGGCATCAAATTATAAAAGAAGTCCAAAATACCATTTGATAAATATATAACTTACCTATGTGGTGATAAAGAATAATGTTGAACGTTTTATTAAATCTTCGTATTATTCGGCAGGAGCACAATTTTCCTTCTCAAAGGAGATTTGTGCTTCTGGTTTTGGGTGTGATTGTGTGTGATATTTCAATGTTTCCGGCACCCACGAAACAAGTCTTTGAACGTAGTGTGGGGTGTGAGTGTGAATGCGTTTGTTAGTTATACCAAATCTTCTTACCAATGATAGCGTTGTACTGAATGTCTTTCTCCATATTCCCAGCTGCTTCTTTTCCCCGACCAGCATACTTGTGCCATTTCTTCGCGTAAACGTTATTGGAGTCTTTCGAAGGAGGCAGTTGAAAGTTGGTCATTTTCAGTATATCTTCGAGGTATATATCCTCGACCGGGTAAGCCAGACCTTCGATGTGGACCATAGGGCAGTCATCGTAGTACTTGCTGAGAGATTCAGCGTCGATAGTGGCACTCATCAGGATTAGTTTTAGGTCTTTTCGTTTTTTAAGGATCTGGAGAGTGAATGAATATGATCAAAAATGGTCACAGACTTTTAAGAAATACGGACGTTGTCTTATCTAATCATGCAAATATCCGTGTGAGCGTGCATCTCGCTGCTAACTGTTAAACACAGACAAATAAATAGTTACTAAGTGTGATGGCCGATTGTCGTACCTTTAGTGTATTTGTGTGCGTGTAGCTCGCGTTGTGACAAGTGAAGTTAGTAGGACCTAGTATGCTTCACCCGTTTCGTATGGGGCATTTCGTCCGTGGAAATGTTTTTTTTTTATTAAAACTAAAAACTAAAAACATTTTACTTGTATTTAAAAGTTAGGCTGACGTTTTTAAAACGGGTTGTTATTTGTCACTCCACACATCTATCTGTTTAGCATTACCGCTGCTTTTTTATCATTGATAGGCAAGCATTTGACCATTAACTCACTTGGTGAAAGCGGATGGCACTGTACTGTAATAGGCAAACGTGACGTTCACCATGCACGTCTCATCTTTCAGTAGATAAAAACTAAGTTTTACCTGTTTTAACATGCACATAGCTATATCTATCTGACAGTCTCTCTCGTGCACTTCATCCAGTACAATGTGGCTAAAGGAACTCAGCGCTTGGTTCTGTTCCAATTCCACTAACAACACGCCGGTTGTGCAGTACATTATGCTGCCACGCTCTCTACATTGTACTCTGTAAAGTAAGAAAAGAGTAAAATGAAAGGGAATATGCATTTAGTATTTAGTGTGGTGCGCACTTCACTAGAAACCGGGTCTGATAGGGACGCAAGGCGCAACGGCACAATTTCATCTTATTTCTTTCAAACTATCTTCTTGTGTTTAATGCCCGCTAAAACTACACTGCGCCTTCTCATACCTTATGCTGTACTGGTACGGATTAAAACGAATTTTAATGTGGAATCTGCGTTTCTTATTTAAATACTACACAATAAAATGTGTAACAGAGTGGTGTTGTTATACCAGGTATGTATGGTTTACTCACAGAACGTCACATTCGCATTTGGTCACGGAGTCGCAAAACGTCCCATTCTCAAATCGTCCATTCACAGAATGTCCCATTCTCAAACGGACCCATCCGCAATATGTCCCATTCTCAAACCGTCCAATTCTCAAACCGTCCCATTTGCAGTCTGTCCCATTCTCAAATGTCCCATGCATACAAATCACATTAATCACAATAATAGAAATTTACCTTTTCTTTATTGAACGGTAATCACAACACAATAATAATATAAAAATATTGACATATTTTTCAGGTAATTTTTTATCATGTCTGGAACCTTCTGTGAGAGAATGAAATTAGAAATGGCATACAAAAGGAATAACAGCAATTTTGGATTTCTAGTGAGGAATAAGGTGAGGTAAGTTCGTATATGTAAGTGGGAGAGTCACTAAAACAAGCTGAATACATAATGGCCCTTAAATATCGGTAATTGCAACCTGAATACATTATTTAAAGTTATGACAAATATATACCCTTCGAGCCTGACAGAGTATCCCACCGAATGGCCCATCCGCTCCCCTCTTTCCTCTGCTACCCGAGATGCTAGTGATGAAGCAGCAATCCGCCTGGGTTCAGTGACTAGCACTTTGACGTTTGCTCCTATGCCGTTTGCTACAGCTTCATCCAGAATCAATTGCGGTACCTGGAATATATGTTGTTCTTTTAAAGTTATTTTATTGTTTGTACTACATTAATAAAGATACATCTATAGTTGCCTGTTAGAATATGCAATATAAACATTGGACCCTGGTAGGGTATGGCAAAGATAACAAAGGAGAGGGAACATTACATGTAAAATCATAATAGTTTTAATAACATACTGAATCTTAAGTGGTCAATTTCACTGTTTGTGAATTGAACCAAGTTTAATAAAATTAAGTACTGGATATGCTACAGGCCTCTCTCATATTCTCAGTTCTGGATAACGGAGTTAAAATGTTGATTTAATCTCGGTTTTTGTCAAACCAATTTCACCAACGACATTTGGATTGTTTTCACGAAGACGAACTCTACATAACATCTCGAACTTAAATTTAGTCAATTAACTAAACTTAGCTGTCATGCGAGACAAGGTTGTCAGTTGTTGAACATCGAACAACCACTAGTAGGTGCAGCAACAACTGGTAGGACTCTTTAGCAGAGTTCGCCTGGGGCAGTACCACACCATTGTCAGACATTCAACCGACAGTAGAGTGCAAACAATATCTAATATCTAAAATTTGATAGATATTATACACAAAGTAACTTTTCAATATCTCTCTCTGAGGTCTAGTGAGTGTTCCGGTTGTTTGCAAGAACTTAATGTTGTAAAATTTAGTTTTATATATATATCATAAGTATGTCTTTAAAATTGCCCTCTGGCTTAGATAGGTGAAGATTTGCCTTTTAAGCATCGGGTTCATTGCCCAGCAGGAACACAAGTTTTTTCCCCAAGGAAAATTTGTGTTTCTGGTTCTGGTCGTGTGTTTTTATGGAATATCTACCTTATACTGGTGCCGATTAGCAGATTGTCTGCTACATATGGAGATGGGAGAACTAGAAATAAATACACGAATTTCATTGGTACACTCTACGAAATATATCCAATAAAATACAGAGAGACTAGCTACCTTGCGACAATTGCGAAAGATTAATTTTCTCACCTGTGTCGATTTACCACATCCAGTTTCACCACTGATCACTACAACTTGATTTTTGTTAATAACATCAAGGAGATCTTGTGCTTTCTTATAAGTTGGCAATGTCTCACGAAATTTCAACATTTCTTTATATTTGTTGTTATTGTTCAGCATGTCATTTAGATCTTCTTTTAGCACAATACTGATTGCATGAATTGTCTCATTTTTGATAGAAATCTCAATACCTTTAGACATACATTCATCCAGTTTATCTTGAAAGGTTGCAGTGATGATGTCGTCATATCCATATTTATAATCTTCTTTGTTGACAACATTGTCGTTTACAGTTGATGTGTTTGATGTAGTGTAATTGTTAGACACAAAATATATATCATCATTGATATTTGCTGAGTTATCATCTTGCATTGAAGTACCAGCTTTAGCAGTATCACATCCAGTATCTACAGCATTATCTTCTGTATCCGAAATTTCAATAGGTTCTGTATTTTCTGTCTTTATTAATATAACATCATCATCTTTCTTAAAAATATTGGTTACTGCATGCAACAATCTGTCAGAGTCAGGAATTTCCATCGGAATGAAATCCAAAGTCTTTGGAGGCTCGACAAAGTTGAGTATCTTTACTGGTGGTAAATAGATATTATTTTTGTTTGCAATATTTTCAATCTTGTCAAGGCATTGATATATGCCCTCAATTATGGGCTGTGGAATCTTGAAGTGTATCTGAAATTGTAAACTAGCTGTATAGGCACAATACAAATTCAGTATACTATACAAAGGAGGTTACAGGAGGTACCTATATATATACAAGCAACATAAGATAGTAATTAGGAAAACAGACCTTTTGCCCTATGTAGTTTGTAGAAATAGTCTTTATAGACTGTAACCAGCAGTATAGTACTGCAGCACATATTAAGTATAGATTGGATGCACCGGTGTGCTATTTAAAATAAACTTTTTCACAACATTTTATTGTTTACATTAATTGACCATCTATATGATTTTTTTTTTAATTTGATTTTATGATCAGTAAACATCCATCTAGCCTACCACAGCCAGAAAAGAGACTCAAACATGATATTGAACAGTCTAATTATTTAACATTGTAGTTAGAAATAGTGTTCTACTGCTGGTAGGTAGGCAACGCCTAGTACACCGACCCTGTCACTTTGCTCATTCATCTTTCTTGCTTTGCTGTTGAGGTTTATCAGTTTAGCTGCCACTAGCATGATAAAGGATAAAGGATTATCTGGGAATATAGTGATAAATTTTAGAAAGGAAAAATTATCGCTTGAGGCAGGGATTGAATCCGCAGCCTTAGGGTGTCATGCCTTTTCGCCGCCTATTAAATTTATCACTATAGTACTGCCTAGCATGGCTAATGCTACATAAACAAAAATCAATTGACTTAGTGGATGATATAAACACAACATGTAAAATCACAAGCTAACTGCAATGTTAGACTCGTTGGCCGTAGTAGATTCTAATAACTGTTTCAGTAGATGATGTGTCATACCCCTGTAAGACGGTAATTATAAGGTAAGGATAATTTCGTTGATTCATGTAGGGCTTGAGACTTGTAGCTCAGCGGTAGGAGCAATAGGGCATGACACCATATAGCCGTAGTTTCAATCCCTGCCTCAAGTGTTTTTTTTTTTTTCTAAATTTGTCACTATATTCTCAGGTAATCCTTACAATTGTACTTTATTTTTAATTTACCTGAGAGTTATTATGAGAAAGGTAAAAAAATACATACCAATTTTTCTCTATTCTTCCCAGCTCTATTTTGTTTCTGCAAATCTCTATAGTAGAGCCCAATCTCTTTGCCCTTTAATCCAGGTGGTCGACCTTGGAGCTGTGTATTTCGAATAAATGGTCTTTGTTTTCTCTCTCTTTGTTTAGAACGAGGCATTGTAGATTTCTGCAAAACATACTAACAACCTAGGAAAAGCTAAAATAAAAATGCATTAAAGACAGAATTCTAAATATTTAGAATAGGTTGTAGCAATAATGCACAGCACTGGCAGAGGCTAAATCAAACCAACTATTACCAAGTTACAACAATGAACTGAGATTTGCTTACTCACTTATCAACAGGTGGGTGCACAAAACAACACTATCAGAACTTTACAATCAAAAATTCATAAATTAAATTTGGTAAATTAATTAATAACTTATTCATTTTTAGTTCTTTAAATTAGGTTTAACCTTGCTACACCTGCATATACAGAACAGAAGGCGAAAGCATCAAACAGATTGTTTTATGCTAATACGGCAATCATATATGATATATTACTTAATCAATACCTTAAACTTGATTAATCAAATCGTGGTTTTTAAAGTTCTCAATGACCAAATAAGCAATTTTCCACACTGATTACCATCCCTAGTTATATTTACCGGGTCGAACCGTGTGCCTCGAGGCACTGTTTGAATGGAGCTTAAGCCTCTGACCATATGGAACATAAGTTTAATGTTAAAACCACTGCTATGTGGGTGATTACCGTGGTCTCCTATTATATGAATTTGCCTTAGAAATATAAAGAAATGATATGAACTAAAACCCTTACCGATACCAAGGCGAAGATAATATAGAACTATATATTATTGTGAGTTCAGAATCGCCGGCCGTTTATAATCTTCTTATGAACGCTTCTCACAATTAATTTTAATTATTTATTTTTGTAATTGTGCTTCAGAGATGCAAAATCTAAAACGAGGATTATAAACATGTTGAAAAATTCTTAACTGATTTATAGATCTTACATTGATTCCACAGACCACAGAGAGTACTACGTATTCCATCTATGATTTTGACAACTACCGCTAGCTTTGTGTCAACATCGAATTGCATGAAATACGCAAAGATAATGTAATCACTTGGTTTAGAAATACGTTCCAAAATTCTTCCATATCGATCACAATACTCACAGAGGCGTTTCACTATTGAGCGCACCGAGAACGAGTCAACTCGGCTACCTATAGATTGTGATTGGCTAGCATACCAGCCAATCATCATTGAACGCACCAACTGACGTAACACCGTCGTATTGTACAAATAAGAAGAGAAGTGAAAGTAATATACCAAGTGTACATATAAGTAACCTGAGTTTTTTGATGCGGCTGGAGACGAGCTCTGCGTTTACCCTCATCGTGACAATTGGAGCCTGGCGCTTGAGGACTTATACTGCGATACATTTTTCATCAAACAATGACTCTTGCAGTATAATCTAAACTTTAAATATATAAAAATATCCACGAGGGACAGCAATGCGTACCTCTTCCTTAGATTTAACTAAAACATAAAACCAAAATATTTGGGATACTATTTTTATGCGGTAATTATGAATATTATATTTAGTTTGTTTTTTTTTTATTTATTTAGTGGGAACTTTTTTCTGTCCTGGTATTATTCCTAGTCACGTAGAGTCATGGAAATAGGAACAAAGTCCAATAGAACTTCTAGTAAATTTTCTACCACTTTACTACTGCATGACTGGATTGTGGAGCCTATAAAAAATGAAAAAAAAAGTTACGGTTCGTATTACTAGGGCGAGACGATAATGTACGACCCGATATTTCACAGTCCGATTTTGTACAGCCAATAATGCACATCCTGATAATACATGTACAAGTGTTCGAAATATGAAGCCGTGCATTCATGGGTCGCCAATTATTGCCTGTAAGAAATCGGTTGGTATCAATAATGTACGACCAATAATGTACAGCCAATAATTCATGCACATTGCTTCTAAATATCAGGGTTTGCAATACTGTGCGTGCAATACTGGCTGCGTAAAATCACTCCGTGATATTGTACGGCCAGAATGACACAGCCAATAATTAAAAGCCAACCATAAACAATCATATACTCTCTATGCGATGCCTCGTTTGTTTAGGCGAGTCGCTAGGAAGAGTTGGCACAGACTATTAAATAGTTCTAACCTTAAAAACATTTGCTTCTCTGTGGTCTTTATAAAAGTGGCTGCAAGTCTAGGTTGGGGTCGAACTGCGACAAAACAAAGCGCGAGCCGAGCGAGCAAAGCGAGCGTGCTTCGGCAGAACCCGTCGAAGCGCTCAAAACTAAGTTATTGAAAGAGAAAAAAAAAAAGAAATAAAAATGAACAAAAAAACAAAATATTATTCGTCATATCTTGGTACTTGGAGTTCCTTAGCCCCCCTCCCGCTACGGGAGTAAGATCCTTGCCCTCTTGAAATTACTTGATCATCCAAACGAGGCTTTGACTCTGACATTTGATTGTACACGAATTATCGGTCGTGCATTGTCAGTTCGTGCTTATATTTTGCGACCTGTATTGTACGGCCAGTATTGCAGGACCTGACATTTCGTGTACATTGTATTTAAATATTGGTTGCGTTTTCCTTGCTGCGTATTATCGGCTGTACAAAATTAGTCCGTGTTATTTCACATCCAATAATGTACGGCCCGTATTGCACAGCCTAGTAATTGGAAGCCATATCACGGAATACTGATAGCGAATTATTAGCCGTACGTTATCAGGCCGCGCATTATTGGTCGTGTAATATAGGGAGTCGTACTAGGCATTCTCATCAAATTTAAAATATTTATTTTTCAATAAGGATGTTAGTGTTTTTTTTTATGTAGTAGTTTATGAAGTCTGTCATCAAATGTGCATTCTTATATGTTTTAATTTTATCTTCATTAAAAACCAGAAATATTCTTCACCTTAATTGAAAAGTAAAGAATTTTGACAGGAATCCTCAGAATCCCACCAGTAACGTATATCTATGGCCTCAGAATACAGAAAGAACTTCTGTATTCTGAGTCTATGGCCTATGAATAGCCCACATAATAGCCTTTATTCGGACTGACCGATTTGGTTAAAAAGTTACACTTTACAAGATGACGGCGTTAGTTCCGACTGTCACTGACTGCTAAGAATCCACAGAATACTATTAAGCTCCCTACCGGGAGCAAGAATCCTTGTACAAGTTAAGGATAGCCCTTGTAATTATCATGTAATTTTCATTATTCACATTAATCTCGCTAAAATTTGTTTTATTTTGTATCCACTTCTTTTTTTTATACTTATGTAAATATTTTGTTTTGTGTCCTATGGTCTCACATGACATTGGGGAAATTGTGGTGGCGTTATTTACCACGGATAGTCCCGTTTACAGTATTGTATTCTGTGCCCGTTTAGCTCTCTCCTCAGAGTAATATTCTGAGGCTCTGCTGGTTACTTTTACGTAGTACTCTCTGTGGTCTGTGCTGTGGTCTGTGGTTACTTTGACAGACCACTGCTACTGCCGAAAATGAAAACAAGAATTAATTTTACTAATCTACATAAAAAGTATTGATATTGATTACATTTTCATTGTATCTACTCTGTTCTGTGATTAAAACGTAGTGATTACATTACTAAAACGGAGTAATTACATTAGCTTTGTACATTACCATATCGACATAAAAAAATATTAATTAAATTTTTGTATTAAACGGAGTGATTACATTATCTTTCTTTAGTATGCAAAGATAATGTACACTATAAACCACCACAATTAAATAAATCTATTCTTAAAAAAATTACAATTAATAATCTTATAGAAATTATGTATAATAAAAATGTAAGTCTCATAAGTAAATCTATTTTTTTGTCTATTTATAATGTTCTCAAATAATCCATAGTTTTTGAAAAATTAAGGTAAATTTATTATTCTTTAAATTCTGTTGTATTGTTTAAACATTTTAAAATATTTCAGGATTATTGGTCGTTGCTATGTCGTGGTCGAAAGAAAAAGATTGCCATTCTTATAGTGATTTTTATACTTCTTCTCAATGCCTTGTTTTATGTTAGTATTGAATTATACAATGTTAGAAAGAAGCATAAAGAGCCTTGGTATAAAAGGTGAGTAATTTTTAAATAACACTAAAACATCCTGGGCTAATCAGACCTTCAGAATTCTTTGTAAATTTATTTCACAGTCTACAATTTGATAAAAACTCTTATGTGGACAACGCAGGAATGAGAGTAATTGTGGGACATTATGTTGGTGGAAACAATGGAGGAAACCTATCTGAAGGTAAGAATAGAATTAATAAGTGTTGCAATTCTTTATTAATTTTTATTCTTACGAACAGCAGAAATCTGTAGAGCCCTGATCTGGCTATTAGTAAATTTCATGAGTGCCTCAATGAGCGCATTTGAATTCACAATTTGAATATTGAGTTTATTAACAAATTTATTTGTTATCTGTTTCCAAATAGAAAGGCTTAGTCGAACAGCTTATTTCCCACATTATGGCACAAACAGAATCTTGACATGTAACTGTCCAAGCATATCATTACAGCGGAGATTCTATTTTCATGTAAAGCACGGACAGTTAACACGTTTGATATAAAATTCACGCACATTTTGAACTATTAAATTAAAATTAAAACGGGAATTAGCTTTTATTATTATTAATTTAGACTTACATGTTGTCAATGTCTAGGTCGAATTTTTTCGGCTTCCTTCGGAAGCTTTCTTCAGGATAAGTGAGGAGCGTTTGGTGTCATGTCCCACATCTCACTGGGAGCATTAACATGTTAATAATTAACGCATTAACAAGCAGGGTGATAAAGGTGTTAAAGTAATCATTAAATAACAGTTGTTCTGTTTACAGAAGTGATAAACACCAACAGCTACTCGCCAGTACCGGGTGCCGGTGAATTTGGTAGACCAGTGCAGTTATCACAGAGAGAGCTGATTACAGCTCAAGAACTGTTCTCATTACACTCATACAATATACTGGTTAGTGATAGGATATCGATAAACAGGAGCCTTCCCGATATGAGGAGCGATAGGTGAGTTTTTAAAAAAAGGTCTCTTTATTGTCTATGCCATTAACAAAATTTACTCATAGTTTTCAATAATTTAAAGCGGATAGTAATATTGCCCTTCACTGCCCTCATTAAATTTATTGTGGTCACCTGTTTAAAATTTTTAATGTAACCACGATTTATAGCTTTAGGCCCTACCTTTACATTTTGTTTCAAGTAATAAACTTGGTTGGTTAAGAAGTTCTTAGCCTCTGATTTATGGACATATGGAACAGACAAAGTGCAGGACACATAAGTTATGTAACATCCTCTTAAACAATTAAAGTAAAAAAAGGTAAAAATTGTATAAGAAAATCATTTTATAGGTATAATTCTATACATATCAAGATTGAAGATCTTACTTGCACAATTGGTGAAAGTTTACACAATGGAATAGTTATATTGTATCAACAAACAGAATAATGTACACTTGAAGAAGATAGATTGAAGATAGTGTACTTGAACTATATTTAGTACTAGCCATGCCCCGCTGCTTCGCCCGCTATTATCATGTTAAAAAGTAGCCTATGTGTTAATCCTAGGTATAAACTATGTACATTCTAAATTTCATCCAAATCCGTTCAGCTGTTAAAGTGTGAAGAGGGAACAAACATACCTACACACTTACACACAAACTTTCGGATTACTAATATAAGTATGATATTCAAAAAATTTCTATTTCAGTTGTAGAAGTGTGCAATTTGACATAGAAAATCTACCTACTGCAAGTGTGATTATAGTTTTTCACAATGAGGCCTGGTCTACTCTCATGAGGACAGTCATGTCAGTTATGTTAAGGTCGCCAGAATCCTTATTGAAACAGGTAAATATTTTATTTGAACCACATGTTGGCTTAGTTGTGTGTACCTTCTTAACAGAGGATATCATGTTCAATTCCCGGTGGGAACACAAGTTTTCTCCCCAAGGAAATTGTTTTTGGTTCTAGGTGTGATTGTGTGTGTTGTGTGAATGCTTACGGTACCCACGACACAAGTCATCAAACTTAGATATGCTGTGCGTGTGAAGGTGTTTGTTTTTTTTATGTTTAAACTATCCCAATAAATCCAAGGTGGCGTTTAACTCCACTTCCCGTCTTCTATAGTTAATATTGATTTATCTTAATTTATTTGACACAAGACATTTATTTCACACCACACAAAGTAAGACAATATATTATGTGAAATTAGTTTATATCATAGAATCATAGTTTATTACTGTTATATGTAGTTTTACGTATAAGGCATAATTTTAATTTGATAAAAAATGACACACAATTTGAACTACTAAATTAAATTTGTAACGGGATTTAGGATGACTTACGCGTTATCGATGTTTGGATCGACAATCGTTTTGGCTTCATTCGAAACAATTGTCGATATAGACATCGACGACGTATAAGTCACGCTAATTCCCGTTATAATTTTAATTGAATATGCATAATTTCTTTACTTTAGGAAAAATGCTTCTGGTTTGCGATGTAATTATCAAAAAAGTATAAAGTTGATATGTGTTGTAATAGTGTGTAATAGTTTCCGGTATCCACAATGCAAGTCTTTGGATTTAGGGTGGTTTTTTTCAGGTCGGTGTTTGATTACTATCTCGATCTATCTCTCACCTGATGGTAAGTGATGATGTGGTTGATGTTGATGAATGACTGGGTGTGAAAAAAAAACAGTATCCAAACTTAATGTGGCACATACATGATACATGTGCTAACATTATGTAATTTTCTATTCTATTAATCGATACGCTAATTATCGAGACTATGGGTTTTTATTCTGTGATCAGTTGTTTTTAATATCTTTCAGATAATCCTAGTAGACGATGCGAGCGATCGTCGCTACTTAGGCAAGGAGCTAGATGACGCTGTGTCGAGCTTAGATAAGGTGCAAGTGCTTAGAAGCAAGGGTAGGAAAGGTCTGGTTGGAGCCCGGCTCTTAGGCGCGAGGTCTGCCAATGGGGATGTGTTGGTGTTTCTAGATGCTCATTGTGAGGTCAGTATAAGTTATATAAGTTTGTAAACTAGCATGTTCACATTTATGTTTGATGCATTTTAAAATATTTAAAATATCCCGTATCAAACATAAATAGCAATCAGTACTATTGTTATTTCTTGTTTTTGATAAAATCTCAAGAGAGTAATTTGATTGAAATTTTGATATTAGAAAATAACTTTATGCTACTCTATATCTTGATTACCGCGGGCAAATCCGAGTGGCACAGCTAGTAAAATATAGGTACTAAAAGGTATTTAAACTAATTAACTCATAAATATATAGTGAAACAGATAATCTTTCTATCTTGTTCATGTC
Organism: Lomographa bimaculata; assembly: GCA_948107665.1. Classification (NCBI taxonomy): domain Eukaryota; kingdom Metazoa; phylum Arthropoda; class Insecta; order Lepidoptera; family Geometridae; genus Lomographa; species Lomographa bimaculata. Next base: position 10,677,416 of record OX403600.1, read on the forward strand.
AAATTTAACATGTACAAACAATACCGGACGAATCTATAGTCATGTAAAATACAGCAATATCAGTCAATCATGTATTGTGTAGACATGGATGGGGAACCATTCAGTGAATGGGTCTGAATCTACTTTTGAAGTTGTTCACAATAGCTGAACCTATTGTGAACAACTTCAAAAGTAGATTCAGTATACGCTATGTGATAACGTAAGTAACGGTAAGTAACCTTGGTCTGTATAACATTCAGACCGGCAAAAGCATTCTTTTTAGCTATTCCACAAACGCGCAATAAAATACAGCGCCACAAATAATTTGGCGCCCTTTAGTGTAGTCGGAGACGAAAATAATTAATGAAATACTTAGTATAGGGAATATACATATTTTTTATGCTTTTAATACATTTATTAAGTTAATACGTTGACATCTACAATCCAATCACGGCTGCCGTAAAGGAAAGTTGATTGATCATTGTCATGTGTGAACAGACATCACGTATCAGTTTAGCCAATATGTGCGTTTGCTATTTTGAATTTCCCATGCATTTTGTAACTTTTTATTTCCTAAAATGCCTATAGCTTAAGTTCAAAATTAAATGAACATTACCATAGGTAAAGTCCTTAATATTTTATTTGTACTTATCCTATAGTAACGTGTCGTCATAATCAACCAACCTATCCCTATTTCAATATTCTGTTGCGTCTATTTTATGTAGAACATTGTGTGTATGCTGCGTTATCCAATACTGATCTGATACTGATATTAAATAAGTGGTGTGTTTATTCCAGGTGACACAAGGATGGCTTGAGCCACTGCTTGAGAGAGCTGGCAGCGATGACGTATTCATATGTCCGCATATAGACTTACTATCAGTAGACACTTTAGCGTACACAAAAAGCATCGACGCTCATTGGGGTGCATTTAGCTGGCAACTCCATTTCCGCTGGCTAATGCCCAGTAGAGAAGTCATGATGAAAAAAGCTGAGAATCCTTCAAAATCGTATCCGACTCCGGCCATGGCCGGCGGATTATTTGCCGTAAGAAAGAGTCTGTTTTGGCGGTTGGGCGCCTACGATGATGGCATGCTAATATGGGGCGCAGAAAACCTAGAACTGTCTTGGCGAGCGTGGCAATGCGGTGCTAGAGTAGAAATCACCCCGTGCTCTCGAGTCGGACACATTTTCCGAAGGCACAGCCCCTACAAATACCCCGGGGGAGTAGCCAAAGTATTAAACTCGAACCTCGCTCGAGCAGCCACCGTTTGGATGGACGAATGGGCCGAGTTCTTCTTCAAATTCAACCCTAGTGTGGCAGCTATTCGAGACCAGCAGCATGTAGGCGATCGAATAGATTTACGTAACAGTTTAAACTGTAAAAGTTTCAATTGGTATTTGGAGAACGTGTGGCCTCAACATTTCTTTCCGACAAAAAACCGATGGTTCGGAAGAATAAAGAGCGAAAAGGGGGCGTGTTTGGGTATCGTTGCGGCCACTCCGGGGCTCGGAGGTCCTGCCTCAGGGATCCACTGCGGCTCCGATTTAGACCTCCAGCGGTTACTAGTGTACACTCCTGAAGGTAGAATCATGGTTGACGAAGGGTTGTGCTTAGAACAAGGCAACGGCCGCGCAGTGTGGAAGAGCTGCACTGAAAGCGAGAAGCAGATATGGCTCCAAAAGGGGCCGAGGTTAAAAAACAAAAACTTGTGCCTGACTTTAGTGGCAAGTGATAAACATGAGGACGGTGTGGACGACGCTCTAACTGCAAAGAGGTGTGTGAATGCGAAGGGACAGATATGGCATTTTGAACGCGTGCCTTGGAGGTAACCCTGTGATATATCATATGTTTTTGTATAAGTATACTTATACAAAATTATAGTTGATTTTTACATGCAATATGTAGATAGATTTCGTTATGCAATTTGTTTGTTTTGGCTCAGAATGATCACAAAATGAAGTTATTCTGCACGTCAGATAAATCAAGTCAGTAATTTATAGGTTTAGAGAACGTTAACGCTTATGTAAAGCTAGCAGGCAGCTTTTTTATTAAGGATGTACAAAGAAGTAAAAAGTTGATTTTCCTGCCACTGAGATATCTGCAGAGAGTGTTTTTATGTGTTTTTTTCGATGGATACCCGTGACCTGAATCATAAACTTTGTTTTTTCAAATCGAAATGGCGTGTTCATACACCACGTGTATGGGATTTTCTTAGCCTGATATACAGAGACAGATTTTAAGTTAATACTTGTTCTCCGCAATATCAAAACAGTAGAGTTTTAGTCGTGAGCAAGCGCAAGTTTGAACTCTGAATACAGGAGCTTAATCGTACTGATGGAGAGTTACTTAAAAAAGCACAACATTCGATATGTTAAGCATAGTATATATAATTATATATTCGTCTTCCGAATTTTAAAGTATTAAACCGAATAATCTCATTAAAATATCAATATTAATATATAAGTAAGTTAATATTAGTGATGCGTGTACAAATATTTTGAATTATGTAAGAAGCAACAGGTTTTTAATGATAAAATATACCAGGTTTTTACAACTTTATAGTATTGATCATAGTAATTTCTATTCGATTAAGTAGTCATATGTTTAGTATCTGTGATTTGAATTGACATTGTTTTATTTTTATTATATTATGTACTTTTATTTTAAATTATTCCTTCTATAAGTAATTTTCAAACATAGATTTTAAAGAATACTTGATACAACTGTATGTACTTATGTTACAAAGACTTGAAATGTTTTGTTTTTTTGACAAAGATTTTGTACATTGTGTAACAGAATGGTGTAGTAATACCGGTTGGAATGTATGTTTACCTGGAACTGTCTGCCAGAGAATGAAAGTAGAATTTACATAATTTTTTTTCTATACAAAAATTAAAATATTATTTTCAAATATTTTCGACAACCCTACTCATATTATCCATTTATTATGATTCAATCTGTGGCGCGTGACCTTGATAGTGGTTATAGCCACCAGTCACAGGCTAAGATAAATAATACTCAATAATAATATAATGGTGCAGAACAGAAGTTATGGAAATATACGGTACTTACATGGTTTATGTAAGTATAACAGTTAAAACTTGGGATAATGGAAGAAATCGCTTTGAGCGATAAGACCGCCCTTTGTGCTCCTATGTTATATTTAAGATTTCTTTGTAAGTGTTATTTATTTTGGTGTAAAGAATTTATCTATCTATCTATCTAATGTTGAATGAAAAAATTCCGGTGTTGTTGTATCGTTTAGTAAAGTTGTAACCTACTCTACGGGGTTCACGTAGAAAAGTAATATGGAGTACAAAATGTGTCTAGCAGATATCTTTGAGAGTTAGTGCCATTCTAGGCCTACCGTGCTTGCCAACCATCTTTGACCACATCATCATATTAGGTACCTATAGATAACTTAGTGATAGAACTGTAGCTTATCAAGTTTTCAAATATAAAAGTACATGCAAGTCATTTGTCAAAACGAAACTAAAAAGGTTTACGTAATATCATTTAATTGCGACAGCATGTTACAATAGGTAAACTATTTTGTCATTTCTGCACTGTTCACTACTCTTGATTTACAAGTTGGTTGACTTGAACAGCTGATGAATTAGGGTTGCAAATGACATATTTATTTTATAAATTTTTATTCACAATAACTTACTATTAAACTTAAATTCTGTACATGTAGCCAGGTGCGTGGTTTGAGTATTACTACAACGGTCTGTTACACATTGGATTTAGTCTACTATTGTGTAAAAGTTAGGCCATTTTTTTTCAAGTTTCTATTAAGATTATATTATTATATTGATGTCAAATTATACACCAGAATAACTTGTGTTTTTGTGTACATGAAAACGTACTTGTAAAACAGTCAAATATAGTTTAGGGTTTATTTCGGCAGCTTGTGTTTAGTGCCTTATTTTAAGCAACTTTTATAATTTACTATAATTACTAACGATACTAATACTCTACATTCCACTATAGTAAGACTTAAGATGCATTTAAAAAGAAATTTTTAATTTCTAGTCTTCGCCTTAAATATCGTTGTGTATTTTTATTATACTGTAACCTGTGCTTATATGCTGTTCTTGATAGTTTTTTTATTTAAGCCAGCTAGTTTGTTAACGTGTACTTTCTGCAAAAACTATCAATTTCTTTACTAACGAAAAACTGGTGTTTTTTTAATATCTATGTCTGTCTATCTAATATATAAACTGCTGCAATCAATCTCAGTACTTTCGTACCTATGACAATAGGTATAAAATATCTGGAATTAAAGATGGACGACATGGCATTTCACTCTCACAAAAGGTTGGCGGCAATAGTGTGAGTGAGATACCATGCTGAGAAGCCGTTCTTTCATTCTAAAGATATGCAACAAATATTTTGCTTACTTACAGCTTTTTTATTATTCTCATATTTTAGCTTATTTGTAAGATTAAAATTAGGTACAAAACTAAAAAAAATATATGTCTCACTTTACAACTTGTCTATGATTTCTTCAAAAATAATCCTATGTAGCTCCAATTTTCCCTTCACCTTAGAACAAAATATAGTGAAAGTGTCATAGAAGCTAGTAAAGTGTGGAAAGAGATCTTGAAACTGTTTATTGCAGAGTTGCAGCTGTTTCCGTTGCATATGAAGCATTTCGCGTCGCTGTGCCCTCTCGCTCTTTCAACTGCTTCTAAACCGAGACAGACAGAGTCTACCTGGACTCGGGGCACGCAGCCCTTTATGACGTCTACGGTGTTGCCAACTGGAATAAAATTAAAAGTGTTTTCAGGGACTTATTATACTATTATTTAGAATGTATGTTTGAAACGAGGTATTCTGTAAAGGCGCGGACTCTGCTTGCCTGCGTGGACAGCGAGCTTTCTTTTATCCAACGCCGCGTTGACAGCTAGCTATCTGCAAGAAGTTGCCGCGTGGACAGAGTTATCTGCTAGCTGTAAGGGCGTGGACAGCATGCGGTAAGTGCGATTTGAAACGGAGCCGTGCGGTATGTACGGGAGCGTCAAGCGGTGTCGTTAGCTACGGTACGTTACCTATATTTGGATTAAATATTATAGTCAAGCCTAGACTCTATAAATCCTGCAATAGAGGTACGCAGAAGCCGGGGTAGTGTTCTTTTTTGCTAGATTGACATGCGTTTGACCACCATCTCACATGTTGGATGTGGCCGAAGATGTAACATGCTAGAAAATACCTATTCACTCTTGTCTAGGGGTCTGTCAGGGGTTTTAATGTACCTAACATTATTATCCAAAATCACTTTTATGTCTTTGCTATTGTAATATGAACAGGAACTTTGAAGCCTTCAAAAGTAGGAGCAACACGTGTCCCTTTTGTCCACGCTTTTCGCTAATAAGAGCGTAGTAAAGTTTATTCGTATTTGTAATAAATAAAGCGCAGTACTACAATATATTCTGTTAGAGAATTGATACATTCAGAATTGAGGTTATAGGTATACGAAAGCAAAGCTGAATCCTCAGTACCTAGGGAGCCCATGCCGAGATAGGCAAGTAGCTCCCGCCAATATTCCCCGAGAGTAATCGACGCCCAGCCTAGGCAAGAAAGGTCAACATCGAGGCTTCTTCCTGACGCCCAGAAGAAGCGCCATAAGCGAATACTTGACTGATGCGACCAAGCCAAGCACCTAGCCAATTACCTATTATTATTTCTAAAATGCTAACGTTTGACCACTATCTCACCTGAAGGTAAGTGATTATGTGGTCGAGGATGGAAAACACGCTTGGCATAGAATTACTAGCTGTCAATGTTAACTGCTGGGACATAATTTTTGGTGATTATGCAGTTTTTCCTAAATGAGAGATGTGCACTTGAGACTATTTTGGTACAGAGTAGCAAGACAGGCTAGCGCGAGAAAATACCGTGCAACTTTTACTTACAGGACTTGTCATCCGGCGAAGCCACCATTTTCAGACACCTGTATTCTATGGGCACCTTGGAGTCCGTCGAGGGCGGTGGATGCCCGTAGTTATGCACCCACTGTGCTGACACCCAGTTACTAGGCTGACAGTTTACGGGGACACCTGGATTGAACCAGGTTTCTTGTGGATGGCACCCCAAACATCTCTGGTAGAAACAGCTTTCTGACACCGCTGAAAATACAAGGCAACTATTATAAGAGTGTACAAGTCTTCGAACTTAATGCGCTTATTTTTATGTTTATAAAGATAAACGCTTACACTACGTTTAAAGATTTAGACTTCGTGGGTGCCAAAAAAAAAAACACATATCACATACACAATCACACCCAGAAACAGAAACACGAATTTCCGTTGCGGATAACACTTGTGCTCCCTCAGGATTCGAACCTGATACTTGATGCTTAGAAGGTTAAGAGTTAAGAGGCGCAACCAACTTCGACATCGAGCAATTAGGCGTGATTTTGTGTGTGATGAGGATTATCACGAACATCACCATCATCGAGAATATTTCCGGCACTTACTCCGACACAAGTCATCGATTTTAAAGCGGGGCTGGGAGTGTGGGAGCGGTTGTAAAAAAATAAAAAAGATTTGATTGGAAACAATGAGATCCGCCAAATAATCTTATTGCTATATCAATTAATTATTGGACCATGTAGCACCACAGGAAATACATAGTTTTTGGCAAAAGGTTCATAATTTTGTATCTAGAACTTAGACGACGCTATAAAGCAATAGGGTTGGTTGCTGTTCGCTCAACCCACGCGTGAAGAAATTGCTCAAAGATGGCCGACGACACCGGGGCAGCCGAGAAAGTGGTTGATAGGCGTCTGACATAATTGCGCACATCTAGATGCGTGTCTATTGTGTGTAATCCTATCCAAATTGAGTTGGCGCACATCCTGGTCTAGACGTCTAGTTGATTGATACTTTGATACCATCTTGTTCCAGCATCTTGTATTGATCGCAATATTCTGTAGATATAATTATTTTTAATGTATATTGATACCATCTCGAATTGACCGTACTACCTATAGATCTTCTGCATTATTAGATACTTATATCCGGTTAGACTTCGGGAAATATGTAGCAGTAATATAACAGATCTTCACCTGATGATGAGGCACTGATTAGGCACTTGGGAAGAAAACTTGTGTTCCCACCGGGAATCGAACCCGATACCCTTGCTTAGAAGGCGAACGCCACCCAAAAGTCCGGTCAATTTAGACCAAAAAATGAGGGTGAAGTTACATAAAGTCCCAACAAGCTGAATTTTAGTGAAATTGTTCAAAACATAATTATTAACAATGTCTAGAAGTTGCCCATCATTCCCGTGTATGGAAATTTTTTTATTCAAGGTCAAAGGTCAAAAAAATGAGTTTTTCGCGATTTTCAGCAAAACGGTAAGTTTTATTATAAAAGTACCTCAGACAAAAATTGTAGATCATAAAATTATCTATAAAAAATGTATCAATACTTTTTTTCTTACGAGCTACCGTTTCTGAGATATAACGATTCAAAAAGTTATAAAAGTTGTTATCGTCATAATATGCACACGTTTCTACGCCACCTATGAGGTAGTGTACTTCTAGACATTGTTTATAATTATGTTTTGAACAATTTCACTGAAATTCAGCTTGTTGGGACTTTATGTAACTTCGAATGTCTAAATTGACTGGACTACAAGCCAATGAGCAGTGCAGTACAAAATAAATACCTAACTGTGAATACGCGGCTGCGAGTGTTCCAAATGGTTTAAAACAAATATTAACAAAATGTGAGAAATTAACAGTAGCCTCATACGATAGTGGAGTGCATTATATCGAGGGAGTGAAATTGACCGACGAGCACATGGTTTCCCTCCACGAGCCTTCCACGTGAGTATTATAAATATTAGCTCCGATATATGCCGAACGAATGCGTATATGATAGAAGACGCATTTGGTTCAAACGAACGCCTCCCGTGAAGTGATGCCCGTAACCGCGTCCCCGCACGCTGTCCGTTCGAATCAAATGCGTTCAAAGTGTAGCAGCTATAAGAAAACGGCGAAAACTGCGAGAACGAAATATTGCGGCCTAAGAAAGACAAACGTAAACATATCCTACTAGTATTGTAAATGCGAAAGTTAGTGTGTGTAAGTGTGAATGTTTTTTACCACGCACCTCACAACGAATAAACCGATTTTGATGAAATTTAGAATGCAGTTTCGGTTCCGGAATAACACATAGGCTACTAACTTTTTAACTAAGTAGATAAATTAACGCGAGCGAAGCTGCGGGGCACGACTAGTCTACAATAAAACGAGATAGCTGTAAATTTGCAAATTTGCCAATGAGGTATTGCTAAGGATTTTATAGAAACCGTAGGTTTGTTTCCTATCTCGATGGGTATTGCACTTTTCATGAGTCGAGTCTATGGGGCCTATGTGAGTAAACAATTATGATTTGAATGTTTAGCGATTCTCACCATATTACACGGCGGGCGCGTCCATCAAGCCGTCAAAGATTCCATAGTAGTTTCTAGGCTTTAGTGAGTGAATGCATTAGATGCACGATTTGATTGGATATGCTATGCAAAGTGCAGCTATGAAAGCACCGTAGCGTTTGCGGGTAGTTGGTGATTGGAACTAATGACTAGCTGGATGGCTATGTCAATCGACCGACGACATAGGCGACTGAGAAAGTGGTTTAGTTAAGCTGGATATAGGTACCTACCCACAATTCCTACATAGTCGAAATCTTCAGAGAACTGATACATTTTTGACACTACACATTTTATTTTCAACAGCATGTCTTCTACGCTGCAAAATTCAAAATCGTTTATTCTCATGGGCCCCAAAGAGCCACTGATGAAAGTTAATAACTGCCTCTGTCATATCGAACATTTTCATAACAAATTAAATAACATTGGAAGCTGTGATTTTGAACATTTTTTACCACTTTCGGCCCGATTAGGTATCGAGTTTGTATCGAGAGGTAACGGGTGTTATAATAATATGACCTTATGTTCTTATGATCATTTCGGCTACCATACATCAATATGGCGCTGACGGAATCATTGCATCAATCAAGTTGTAGCACCAATCGTTATTAATACGAACAATAACCTTCCAAGTCCCATGGTACCACAGGAAGTATGGGTGCCGGGTTCACTTCCCGGTGTGAACACACATTTTCTCCCCAAGGAAAATTGAGATTCTATTTCTGGTTGTAATTGTGTGTGATGTATGTGTGATGATGTTTTTCGGAACCCGCGATACAATTTTTCAAACTTAATACGGGTCTGTTAGTTTTTAAAGCGTTTCTTTGGTATTTACTTAAAGGTTTATTGCGTTATTCCTATCCATCCAAAGGTTGTCTGGAAGAGATCGCTCTCAGCGATAAGACCGCCTATTGTTACACTTATATAATTTTTTACTGTCATTCCTATTTGTGTTCTTTGTTATTTTAAGGTGTTCAATAAATAATATATCTATCTATCTATACCTAATTGACACTAAAGATTTCTTGATGTAGCTTCGTTCCTAGAAAGATATTATATTTATCTTTGTTAAAAATAAATATGATAAGTATTCTAAACGGATGTTGAAGACCCTGTCGACACAGTTAGCAAGTGCTCGTTCACTACGTCCCGGTCCTTGCTTCAATACCTGGCAGGAGCACAATTTTCTATCCCAAGGGTTTGTGATTTAGAAAGATTCTGGGTGTAAATGTGTGTGTGAGTTGGGTTGCATGAACGGACTTGTGTTAACCATAATATGACTAATTCATTCGTTTTAATTATTTGTTTGTCGAATTGAAAATGTTTATTATAATTAATCGAATGCTAAACCCAGACCTCATCTTAGTCAGTGTTATGTAAAAATCTATGGACAATCTATGGATGGATATTAATAGATGCTTAAAAGTAGAAATCTTTTTGGTAAGATACTGCCTCTAGATAGGTGATACATCGGTCTTTAATGTTTATACAAGAGGTAATCTGTTTTGGGTCAAGAAGCCGAGGTCGCAAAGTGAGAAGATGGGAAGACGATCTGAAGCTGACTCTAGGTCCCCTTTGGCAAAGAATTGCAACCGACAGGAAACAGTGGAAGACGTTGGAGGAGGCCTATGCCGTAAGGCACACCGAAGTAAGGGACATATTATGATCAATTGTATTAGCAATCTTGCAGTAAAATGAAAAAATTGTAAAAATTTCGGAATAAATGGCTTATTATTATTATTATTATTATTATTATAATCTGTTTTACCTGTCACTAAATCGTTCGCAGTAGGTACCTATAGATATTTATAAATTGTAGTTCGTGAGTCCATGCATCTTATCTGTGTACCTAGTGCCCATAGCATCGACAAAGTGTCTGCTTCAGAGGCCACAGATAATCGCTGATTCAAAGATCACTCGACATAGTAACTACCTACTCATTACTTATCAAAATGAAACACTGACCTAAATTCATAACAAGTGAAGATCAACAAAGCATCTGCCCACGTTTGCTGTTTAACTCGCTCGTGGCGACATAACTGAGCAGCTGACAATGTAAATACGACTGTCAACAGAATAAATAAATATTTATCCAGAAGCGAGATGAGTCGGTATTCCATTGTGATTTGCAGCAAGCGCGAGCCGAGGCGCGGGCGGTAGCGCCTCGATCCATTCATAGACTGCATTATAAAAAACGTGATGTAATAAAAAACATGCTACGTTACGTATATTAAACAATGCATACAGGTACTTACCGAGGGGTAAAACTCCGATGACAGTCAAAATAAACATCAGCATTATTTTTCTAAATATATCACAGCACTATGACTAACGTGCGTAGTCAACGCGATTTTTTATCATACTAATCTAGCAGAATCGCTTTATCATTACGGTCGTGCCCTTATCAATAGGCAGTAAATTATTTCAGTGGAAAACAAAGGCGTAGCTAAGTAGGGAACAGTAACTTTCCTATGATGTTTTAGATGGACGAAAATAAAGCGGTAAACACTGGTCGGCCTTTAGATCTCGCGCGAGTATTTACGTTTAGTTGAGAGGTAGGTACAGAGCTAAACCTGGCATATTTATAGCTGTACCAAACTAAATATAGAGCATAAAACAGGTACAGTTTTAGTAGATAAACATTATCTTATGTATGAACCTAATGAAGGAACTAAATAACATTATGATCCACTATGCAACACAACACTAATGTATATAAATTGATGAGAATTATGTAGGTAAATATAGTCGCCAAGATTTTTTTGGTTACTATATTTACCTACATAATTATGTGGTGGCGTGCGTGTATTTGCTTGGAATATATCCTGTTGGGTTTATGATCACACACACAATGCTTTAAGTTATCAAAACTAGTCCTAGTCACAGTCAAAGTTAATAAAAAGAGTATAAACTTTACTTTACATGATCCAGTCATAGTCAAGTCATGGTCTAGTAAAGTGGTACAAACTTTACTAGAACTTCTATTAAGAGTTTTGGAGTGAAAGTGAAAATTGCTTTTTTCAAGTTTGTATGAACTCGTGCACATTATCAAACTATTAATGGTTAATAATTCACCATTTTTAAACATTAATAATCGAAGAATCACAAGTTTTGGGAAATTATATAAAATCAACAGCGCCATTTTTTAATTTTCGCGGCAAAACTCTGTGGTTTCTCCACATTGAAATAAATACAAATAAGAATACGAAAATACATATTTAAAGCAGGGATTTTTGTAGTCTGTGACACAAGATGAAAAAAAATCAAAAGATACAAAAGAAAAGGCGGCACGCTTCGTCGATCGAGAGAGGTGTCATGTCACATCCTAACTCAGTTCTGAGACCAACTAGGGCTGACCGCAGTCATATGACTACTTTAGAAACCTCCGCAAATCTCACAAATATGAATCTAATGCTGATGAAAATAGAGTTGAAGGACCTTTTGAAGTTGTCAAGGTGTGAGATGCAAAGAGCCAGGCAGTATGGTCACACGCCGCGACATCGTGTCGGCATGCAGTGTATGGATGTCTTCGATAGATAACGCAGATCCTAAGATTGATAGTGCAAGTTAGTATGCTTTGCCGGCGAAATGTAATATATATTCATGTACTTATCGCTTTGAGGTGTGACTGAATTTTAGAAGCAGTATTGTTTCACTAAACTTCATCTGTTGACGAAAGTTTTAAAAACGTAAGTATTATCGCCGGATTCATCCACGCGTTACATTTAAGAGTAGTGACATACGAGTATATTGATAAAGAATATAACAGTAACATTTTTGTAACACGCTCGCAATGTTGCAATCCAAATAAACAGATAAAGACGTCACAAAAACTCCGGCATCATAGGTGAAACACTCAATATTTTCTCCAATAATTGTCAATTTAACACATCCTCGGCGATCGTATCTGCGATCGAGATACAGCACCACAACCTTGTATCTTATCATTTTTCAGATCAGCGCTCCACCGTGTTTTTGAACTTTTTGAGCGCAATTATTTGAAGTCGGCGTACTTTCACTAAAGGGAACCAATTAATTTTTCGTCGATACATTAAGCGTTCGATAAATTTCTCGAAAAACGCCGCAGCGGACTTCGATAAGCTCGGCCTCATCCACATATTAAAAAGGTTTTATTTATCTTGGACAATTTGTTAATGCCACTCACCGAGCCTTCCGGTAGCCGGGTAAATTGAATCTTCTGGTTTTTGAAGATTTATTATACTCATTTGATTGAGCTACCGTCTTCAGATTAGCGGCTCTATTGATGATGCGTCGCGAACATTTTTTTTTAGAAAGATAAGCATTTATTGCGCTCGTTTTATAATCAAATTGCTTTAAGTATTCTTCTTAATTAGACTGGATTAAAGTAGAAGTCGTAAATCTTTCGGATAACCAAATCAGAATTGAGTGTTTATTATTTACTTAGCGAGTTAGTAGAGGCGAGACGTGACAGTCGACAAAGGCGGTATCTCTTCCGCGAGAAAATCCAAGGGTTGTGCCTAGAAAGTGTGCTATCTGCATACATTTTATAGGCTACAATTACAGCAAGATTAGAGGGACGTGGTACTTTTGTCCGACTTACGACACAGTGACCCGGGGCTGATACGATCGGAGGACGACGCGACACCGACGCGGGCCGATGCGGCGGCGGCGGCGCCGCGCGGCCGATCGCGTGAGATATGCCCGCACACGTCCAAGCTTTGCCCTCACGATCCTGCGCCGTTATTTTAATATATATCTCATTCTTTTTAACTGTTTAGGTACACTTTGCTTCTTTTTCTAAGTCTCAATATTTTAAAGAGAAAGTGAACTCGGGAAAAAATATGTATCATTTTTACTATGTAGGGGAGATGTAGGTAATGCGGATCACTTAAGCAAGAATTGAAATAATACTAAATGTATTAATTAACTACTTATTGCTAGGCTTTTATAATAAACTTTACTTATTTAACTTTCAATTGAGATCAACTTTAATCACTTTGGCTTATCAATTTTGGAATAATAAAGATTTTAAAAAATATCGTGTTTGATCACCATTGTCGGCATCGGTTGGCAATGGTGATCAACATGTGGACAATGGTGATCAACACATATGGCACACATAATTGTGAGCAGAGTTCCACCCAGTACAGCCGGCATGAGCCCAAAGCCCACAAGATGTGTACCGATACCATATTATTATATTATTGTCTCGTCCGAATTCCCCACATACAAGACACGTGTTACCTGCCCCATCTGCATCGTCATCTTCATCATCCTGGCATAACTCGTCCGTATTCACGTCTGACGTCGAAGTATCATTCGATTCTTGCAAAATTTTCTTCCTAACTTTCCTAAACCCTTCCTTTTGTGGCTTGCTTTTATTTACCACTTCTTTTCCCTTACTTTTCTCACCTTTAGCCTTTCTTTTGTTTTCTTTTTCGAACAGAGCGTCTTTAATCGGTGTTGAAGTCAAAATCGTTGCATGTAGTTTTTTTCTTCCTTGTCTTTTCTTGAAATTAGGTGCTTTCACAGGCATTTGGATGAAATTTTGGATACTTAAGTGTTATAAAGTTAGTTAATGTAGGCAATGGGGGTCGCCATGTAGGCAATTGTAGTCACTGCTACGTTGTGACTCCGATTACCTACATGGGTGAAAAATAATAAAAACGAACCCTGACGAGAAAGTTGATAATATAACAACAATCTGAGTTTTAATTAGAAAAGTAAAATGTTACGATTACGACATATCTCAAGTACAGAAATAAAGATTTAGTAATTTAAGACTTACATTCGGTTTTATGTACTCGTAAAATTACATCAAAATTGCGCTAAATCTTCTCACATCCATTTCTCCCTAGCGCATCACGTGAACTGAGTGAGCGACCGACCGCGCACGGGAATGATGTGAAGCTAGCGCGTAGTAATGTTGGAATCAGTTTGTTGCGTTCGGTTTTTGTTATTTAGTGGTGATCACCATTGCCCACTGACTACGATTACCTACATCTCCCCTACACACTTATTTTAAACATCTTAAGCATACCTACTCTTGCATAACATTTTGATACATACCAATGGAAGGTAACTATGTTTGTAAAGTGTTTATTTGGAAAAAAAACTATTTTGTATTTGTATTTGTACATCAAACTAGTTCTATGATTTTCTTCTGAATTGATGATGAACCAATAGTAGTTTAAACTACACTGTCCCACAAAGAACGGCATCGCCGCGCCGCGCCGTGCCTCGAAATTAACTTGTTATCGCCACTTGAAACACTTAGGTTCCTAATATGTTTTACTTCTAAGGTCGGAAAAAAACAGCATTCGTTTAGATTACTCTTAGACTATTGAGAGATACTATAAATTACACAATTCAAAATGAAATCATTTTCGTGTCTGAATCCAATTTACCAAATTCTTAATTAACCGAGAACTTTATCTCATTGCAATGTTACTGCCTTTACAAAATTGTTTTACATCGACCAAGAATCGCGTGACATTGGGCTCTGATACTTAAAATGAAATTCGCAGCAAAAGAGAAGAAAAATATCATGGAGTTTTGCGGGTCACAATATTCTCTACAATCATATAATAAGTTGTTGCTAGCAATTAAAATATAGTTGATTCACGAAGCGTTGTTGTTTTACAATGTCATAGGTTTTAATAAATAATTGATCGTTTAATAATCCGCTTCGACATAAGTTCATCGGCTACCATCTTTGTCCGATATAAGGTATGGATTGTAGAGATTGTAGAGGTATAAGTCCAAATGTCAGAACGTCCAAGGAATTAAAGTGTCCTGAGCTAATAATCCACTGGATGTTATTGTACGTCCGAAATGGACATTTACTGTTGATACTTTTATATGACTAAATTTATAAGACCCTTTTGTTAACACAGTTAGGTATATGCAATAAAATTGTTTCTGATTCTGATTTCAAACATAACAACATTGTTTAAAGGAGCACAGATGTATAATAAAATGTCAGAAGCAATAAAAGAATGTGCAGAATTAGTATTAGAAGAAACTCAAAAACATCTATAAAACTAATCTTAGAAATTACGTCCTACTTTTACCTTACTACTTTACCTACCAGCCAGAGGAATAACAATATCATTATAAAATATGTATAATAGAAATTTGTCGCGAAAGTAAGAAAAAAGACGTTGATTTCGTATAATTTTCCAAAACCAGTGATCCTTCGAGTGTTAACTTGAAATATATTGTTACTTGCCACTGGCTAAATGCACAAGATTGCGAAGCCAAAAATAAAAGAAAATATATATGTGTAATATTGTATCTCGTTATAAGTGAACAGTCTGTAGTTCTTAAGAGAAATAAAGTTCTTTATACCTAACAACAGCTGCTGTGAACGCATCAAAATTTACAACATCAATTAAACGTTCACACCACACCACTCATTTCATATTGTTTGGCGAATTTATAAAATTATCACCCGCCGCCTATGGCTCGTACGTTATTATCATAATTTAAATTTTAAACGCGTTATATAAAAATCGATAAGTGCTAAATTGAATTCGAGGAGCGGGCAAATAAGAAAGAGCGGGAAAAGAAAAAACATGGCGTAATAAAAGGAAAAATATGGCGCGAAAATTGGTCGGAGCACCGTTTAAAGTATCGTTAAGGCATGTCCCGAATGAAAATACTGTAATCGCATCGTTGAACCGATCAGCCGAAGTTTACGAGCTGTGGAAAGCAGACACAATTATTCGGATCAGGGTTGCCAGTAGCTTTTATTAAATTACCCGTAAATATTGCTGAAATAGCATCTTAACATGATATTACTATATGTTTGTCTGTCTACGCCTATATACATACTTTGGTACGTTGTTTCAATGTTTATTAACAAATAAGCAATGTATTTCTACCTCCTTGGAACCAACGATATTGGATTTGAATCAGTAATTTCAACGATTCTTGATGAAGGACCTACATCTTCTATTTTCTGACGCCAAGCAACACATATAAATACCTAGCAATATATGTAGATACAACCTATACATGAAGATTTTACCTAGATATACATGTAGTATGTTAAGAAAGTGAAGAACTACTCTTCTAAACTTAAATTTAATTTTTCTATATTTTTGAAACCTCTTAGTGCTAAAGTAGCCTACTTATCTAATAAAATCGTTACTCATGTACGTGAACACGCATGCTCTTCCACAATAACTTAAATTTACCTACTTTTTTGTAACGAGTACTCCAAAAATAATGCATTTATATACCTACTGTAGTGGCAGCACCGATTCGCATGGTTGATTTAGTTCATAACAGTCCAAATTTGGCATCTTTGGGGTGGTATCGACCGCCCCGCCCGCGAGCGTATATTATTATTAAAGTCTTTCAATTTACTTTACCTACATGTAATTTTTTGCAACAGTAACTTACTTTCTCAAAAATCGTGAACGATGTTTGGATATCGAATTGAAACACGTAATTACGAGCAATACAACATTTAATCTCAATCTCCCTTGATTTTTAGGTCAGTCACTGGTAGGTCCGAGTTTTGTCATAAAAGGCAGAAATGATAATTTCCAACGGGAGAGCTGCAATAATTGCTGCAATGTTCATAATTAGCATTAATAATGCCATCAATGTGGGCTAAGGCACGTAGGCAGTGCGGGGGGTTTGACCATAATTTAGATTTGACCAACAATACTCCCTGTTTTTATGACGGCGCTTACGCTTTGGCTTGATGCTCGCATCTCCGCCGCTCCGTGAAAAATGGATACATTATATTATACATTAAAACAAAATATTTCATCATCTCTCATAGCCGATTCACAATCTTTTTCCAATATAAAATTAAATTATTTTTTTCAATGAAGGTTCTAACCGAGTGTATACTAGTAGGCATACGTTTGATGGTATAATGTCAATAGTGAATAGGTATCTTCTAGGCAAGCATGTTACATCTTTGGCCGCATCATCTCTCGCCATCAGATGAGATAGTGCTTGCCTATGGAGCATACAAAAATGCCTTCGGGCCCGATGCGCGAGTAGAGATAGGTATCTGGCTAAGTGTATGAAAGCTACGCTGATTAGGAATAATACAATTTCCTGTGAACCTTTATTAATACAAATACTGCTACAGAGCAAATATAGTTAAACGCTGCAAGTGACATTTTATTTTATTTGCCCCTCCACACCTAGTCCTGGATACGCCCTATCATGAAGTAGGAACTACAATACGGTAAATGGTCTCCAGAGTGCCGTTTTACTACTTCGTGCTTAGATACTAAAGATAGGGACGGAGGCTCTATTTTACGACTTATTTATAGTTTAATTATAGAAAAGTTGCTCCACTTGCTTCACTGTGTCGTAAACTTATGGCAGGTAAGTTGAATTTGTGAAACTAATTTTCTAAGCATTTTTAATGAGGTAGTTCTAATATCCATTAAGTAAGGTTTCGTTTCTTTGGTAACGACGTATTTATTACGTAAATTATAAAACAATATAGGTTTATTTTAAGATAATATTTACCTAAAGATAGAGATAAACTACGATAACATTGCGCGCCCCACCAAAATGCACGACGATTGAATGTATTTAATGCATGCAATATCCATTATAACCTTTAATTAAACAACATATTCAGAAAATTATTATTGTTTTTAAGCAAAAAGTTATAAGTAAGCAATTTAGCTTTTTATAGCAATAAAGTTTTTCTCTAGTAGGCAAAATGCAGGCGCGAGATCTCTGTTCGGGACGAACGAGTAATAATGAGTTATTTGCAATTATTAATGAGTATTATATATATTAATAACAAGTAATATGAGTAGGTATATAGCAATTGATAATGAGTTATTTTAGCAATTAATTACAAAAGATTTTATAGTAGGTAAAATGTAGTCGTAAACCATCAATTCAATTCGGCGCGGTATGATTTTTGTAATTCAATCAGTTAATTAACATTGATCAATAAGGAGCAAGCGTGACGCTCAGGTACCATCAGGCGAACGACACGTTCTTCTCGTCTCTCAATTAAATTTAAAACAGCATCGACGTTTCCACCGGCACAAGCTATTAAACATTACCCTACTTTAAAGTCCTTGCCTCAAAAATCCGTTGAAATCAAACAAAATGTCAGGGTAAGTGGGTCGAAGTGTGCCGGCCACTTGTATCACGTACGTGTTTATTGTAGAATGAAATAGAGATGGAATTCGAGTCATTTGGAGCCCAAAATTACGGCTATCATCTGTGGTTGGACGTGTCAAGGGTGTTTCAAATTGATTAGTTTGTTATTTCACTTTCAAGTGCTACCTCTTTTTTAACCGACTTCAAAAAAAGAGGTTGTCAAAAAAAAGAGGTTTTTTTTAATTTATGTTACGCGTTAACTCCGCCAATTATGAATCGATTTTGATGATTTCTTTTTGTTTGGTAGATTATAATTCAGAGGTGGCCCCATATACATTTTATCGAAATCGATCCAGCCAAAACCAAAATATAAGCGTTGAAGCCGGTTTTTTAAAGCTTTGCTTGCATTTCATTATCTTGTTAGCTGTCTGGCTTGTTTACCAAACTTTTCATTTCGGCGTAGAAGAAGATCACCTGACTTTTTTTATATAATTGAGAGACGAGACGAGCAAGTCGCTCGCCTGATGGTAAGCGTCACGCTTGCCCATTAAAGTCAGTGTCACACAGAGGTTTTTGAACATTTATAGGTCAAAATCCTGCGCGGCAAAGCACTGCGCACATCACCCTGAGATATTAGATGTTAAAGCTCTTTAAGCCTTGTTAAATTAATTCGGAAATATGCCCTTCAATCCGAAATACATTAATGTTTGTAGTTTGCACATTACTGCTTGGCGGCTGAATGTCTGCCAACTGTGAGGTACTCCGTACTACCCCAGGCGGACTCTGCAAAGGAGTTATACCACTACAAAACTGCTTAAAATAACTACTTACAAGACGAAAGTTTAAATTATTGAATTTTATATTTAAATCATAATAAATCATTTATAACTAAAAAATAGTGCATCAAAGTGGTAACAATACAATCGAGTCATATTTTGCTGCCATGAAAGTGAATTTAACAAAGGAATTCAAGATCCAAGGAGTAATTTAATATTAAAAATGTGTTATAATAATTACTCAAATTAATGACAATCTAAATAATGTATTAAACACAAAATTAATTATGGATATAAATATAACAATTGAAATAAGTTAGTATTGTAATCACATTATTTTTTTACACATAATTATATTTATGCAAATCATAAAATCATTTATTTGCAAGTCTAAATGTCAGTTTTCTTTTGAATGTGTTAGTAGTTAAGTCTTTGAACGAGTTTTTTTAATACTTTAATTTTATTGCAGTAACAAAATGATTTCTTTTAAATAGGTATATTCTGCTATGAAGTAGGTAGGTAGAGTTTGTCTGGCAAAAACACAAAGCTCTCCAATGTACATACAGGCGGTAAAATACGGTGATTTTTAATTAATATTCGGAAACGGTCATTTACTTATAGTAACAAATATTAGATACTATTGAGATTAATAATTTAGATTAGTCATCATTGATACCCAAAAATTGATGTTCCTGTGTTATGGCGTATCAATACTCCAGCTCGGACACAATTTCTAGTAATCTCTATTAATAGTGAATATTTACGCATATAAATAACCTTAATACTTACAAAAATATGGACATTTTGGATGTCTCCTACTACTCTGACCAAAGCAACTGTGCTTTGGTTTGGTTTTTTATACTTACATATATGTATATATATTCATAAAATTCCAAGTGTTCCTCTAAGCGATAAGATCGCTCTCTTATATATATATATATATGTATATATATATATAAGAGCGACCTTAACGCTTAGTGGAATCTCTTTCAGACATTCGCAACGCAAAGAAATAAAAACAATTTAAATATGGACGATGGTGCATACACGCAAGATTTTTGTAAAACATTTGTTAAAACACAAAAATATTATGCTTATATATATTTTTTTTTAAATAAAATATGGAATGCCATTTAAAAGTTTCCACTAATAAGTTTTAAGAAACTCTTGGTCCATGGGGACCAGGTGCACTTGAGATTTATAAAGATTTGGCTGGGAGACTCAAAGAGTCGACACGTAACCAAAATGCCGGTTTGTATTTGTAATTCAGCAATTAAGTCTCGCTGTGCAACGAGGTAACGCAGCCAGCATTTTGGGCACACTGCCGACCAATGACTTTTGTATTAGGTTAGTAGTTTAGTTAAATCTGTATTTTCTTTATTTATAAACCATTGATGACTTTGATAGAAATATATTCCACTTACAGTATTCAAATAAAAAATAATCGCCAAAATCGGTTCACCTTGAAAAAAGTTTCTTAAATAAAGTAATTATGTATTACAAAGTTCGTTGACATACAACTAAATTCGATCTAATAATTATATAATTCCGCCTATACATATTCGCTCAATAATCTTTAGTGAAAAGAGCTCAAAAGCGACGATCATCATTATTATGTATATACTCAGCGAAATGTATACGTACGATACTTAATAAGTCTACTATAGTTATTTCTTTATAACTTAACAACCTATTAGCTAAGCTATTTAATTATTCAAAACGCGTCTTTAAAGTGCAGTTGATTAGCATACTGGATCAAATGCCTTGCCCACATAAACATCTAATACGAATTATAATAAATACCTATGTACTACTTCGATTTCTTTGAATGTGGCTCTAGTGACAGAAACAGCATAATTAAGGTTTTTTATTTCATTCATTTGACAGCAATACTTGGTAATATCTAACACGTGGATAAATGCTAGTTTTAGATACTTTTGACCTTCAAACAAAAGACTCGAATTAGCTCAGAGATACTACGAATTTTAAGAACAAAAATTTATAATTTTCTGTAATATATTTCCTAAAACAAAACTGAATCTTTATAAATCTATAAATCAAATAACTATGTTAAAGGTTGGTAGGTAGGTAGGTATATACAAGGCACCGAGCTTTTAGGTAAAGAGCTCAAGCCCACTACCGATGAGTAGCATTTCCGTCATGCTAGCGGCGTTGCCTCTCTGAATTGCAATTGGCGAAAATAAATGTGTGTATTAGTAATGGGATATTTACCACGAATTTGTTTTGGGTTATATCGTATATACTAATTTACAGTGAAAGTGATTAAAATAGCTTAAGAACTTTGACTTAAGAAGATAGAGATTTTTGTAAGTGTGTGAAATTATGTGTGAAGATGACACAAGTAGCTATTATAGTCTAGAAATAACCATAATCGTATACCATAGTTATATAAACAGAAAATATAAACATGAACGCTTTCACACTCACAAAATAAGACGATTGTAAGCAAAGCGCAGGAAACAATCCCTAGTGACAAACAATAAATACTTGGTGTTATTTATTATCTATCTTTTGAGAAAACTTATGTTCCCATCGGAAATCGAACCTGATACCGTTGCTTAGAAGGTGAACGCTCACCCAACTAAGCCAACGGGCAGTTCATATACATAATATAGGTCATTGTAACTTTTAAACTTTCGCGATTTGAACACATAGTTTAAGTAAATAAAAATAGAAATAAACTCGATTAAATCCAGACATATTACCTAAACTATAATAAAGGTACTTAGATTAGGTACAAGACTAACATAATTTTAATTAAGTAAATCAATCTAGATTCACATCAAGTCAGGCAAAAAAAAATCATTCGATACAAATTGCATTTCAATGACTCAGCAACTTTAGTGAATTTCTTTTCATAATAAAGATTTCAATTGAAAGTTGATTATTTTTTAATGAGATGAGGTCAAAATGTAGTGTTTCAGGGTACCCATTTGGACACTAAAGTTTTTGCCACATTAATTTTTGAAAAGAACATTTTTTTGCCATCGGTTGTTTTTAATTTGGTAGCAAATTGTATCCACCGACTTCACACAAAAAAAGGAGGTACTCAAGTAGAAAGATTTTAAAATATTTTTTTTGTTTGTGTTACCATATGTATACTCATAACTTCGTTCCAAGTGAACCGATTTATATATTTTTTTGTTTGACAGATGTTGCTTTCTAATTGGTCTCAGTTTAATTTGATCAAATAATGCGTGTTTAGTACATCTAATCTGATCAAATTTCCGAAGATAAAGCGGTGAAGTCGGTTTTTTTAGGCTTTGCTTGCGTTTAATTATCTAGCTTTCAGGTTTTTAGTTTAATTCTGAAGTTATTTGCTAGATACGTTTTTTTACCTGACTACCAAGGAAGGGTTACGTTTTTCGCGCGTATTTTGTATGTATGTATCGTTTTTTGCATATATTCGTTTTAAAAATGGAAGAATCCTAGGATAGGTATTTGAAAAAAAAGCGGCTTTTTGGCGCGAAATAGTAATACGTTACAAAAAAACTAACCAAACCAATCGAGTATGTCAAAATGAAGGAAATTAAAACAGAATTACATAAAATTGCATAAAAAGAAGGTTCACATTTTTCGCAGTCAAGTTTTTTTCTATACTTCCCAGGTGGTCCCATTATAATTTGATCAAGATCTGATGAGTTTAGGAGATATTTGCGATTGAAGTCGGTTATGAGTTTTCTACACTTGTATATTATTTCATTCATATTTTTTTATTGTTATTCTAGTATAACTCATTCTGAATGCATTACTTAACTATGAAACATTTGTTGGTTCCAGCCTTCGACATGCATTACCTGATAAGATTGTGGGTACATTAAAAATACAAGTGCTTGTTTAAAGTGACAATAAATATAAAGAGATCGGTAGCGGTTATGAATAAATTTATTTGACTACATTACCTGTTATAAATACATATCTACATCTGTTATAAATACATTGACAATCAAATATATAAAAAAATGCATTCACACTCACAGCCCCACATTAACTTCGAAAACTTGTATCCTGGGTGCGAAAACAATCAAATCACACACATAATCATACCCAGAACCAGAATCATAAATGGTACCTACTGAGGGGTAAAACTTGTGTTTCCTGCGGGAATCGAACCCGATACCCGCTTAGAATGCAAACACGAAAATAAAAGAAACTACGCCAATGGACAGTTCAATTAGTCCAAGATTTAAAATATGCTTGCCTATTCTTTCCTTATTACTAATATCAGTTTAGAACATGTAGTCTTCAAGTACCTTTATTTCCAGGTTGGCCAAGGCCTTATTTTATGGTCGTAAAATACTACCTAGAATGGTTGTCAATATGTCGCATATTTCATTTATTGTCCACTTTACGAAGCCTGCCAATCCTAGATCTGTGACTGAGCACCTCACATCAGCGCTTCTAGCGAGTTTACTGATCGACGGTTTTTGGCGACTTTCTTCACGTGCTACAAGAAGTAATAACAGCAAGTTATCAACCAAGTTTTGCCGCGAAAGTGAAAAAAATGGCGTTGTTGATTTTGTATAATTTTCCAAAACATGTGATTCTTCGAGTGTTAATGTGTAATAATGGTTGATTATTAACCGTTAACTTAGTAAACGTGCATAAGTGTAGGCAAATGATACCAAGTTGAAAAACGTGATTTTCGCCTTCGCTCCAAAACTCCAATAGAAGTTCTAGTAAAGTTTCTACCACTTTACTAGGGCATAACTTGACTATGACTGGACCTTGACTCTTTTACTTGACTTTGACTGTGACTTGTGACTAGGACTTTTAATATAAAATACACGTGAAATATATTATTACTTGACACTGGCTAAATGCACAAGATTGCGAAGCCAATAATAAAGAAAAAACAAAAAAAAAGTTATCAACCATCAAAAATCGACAATACTTATTAAAAAAAACATGCGAGACAGTCTTTTTTTTAACAGTTTACATATATTATAATTTACTATATTATATAATACATATATTTCAAGTGTATTTCATATCAAAAGTCACAGTCAAAGTCAAGCAAAAGAGTCAAGGTCTAGTCATAGTCAAGTCATGCCATAATAAAGTGGTAGAAATTTTACTAGAACTTCTATTGGAGTTTTGGAGCGAGAGCAAAAATCACGTTTTTCAACTTTGTATGATTTTCCTACACTTATGCACGTTTACTAAGTATTAAAAGGTTATTAATCCACCATTATTACACATTAACACTCGAAGAATCACAGGTTTTGGAAAATTATACAAAATCAACAACGCCATTTTTTCACTTTCGCGGCAAAACCCCGAGACTGTCTTTAGGGACTGCCGATAGAAGTGAAAACTAGAAAGAGATAGATGCCAGTAGCCAGTATACCTACTACGCTTTCGGTGACGATGACGCGAGTTCCATGATTTTTGTTCACTCAAAAGTGCTTAACGCGCCTAAAGAAGTTTTCTCTTCAAAAGCCGCCTTATTACCGAATTATGATGGAATTCTTGCAGCGCAAAATTAACTTTTTATTGAAAAATATGACCACTACACTATTTCAATATGTGTTTGGTCCCAGTTTCAATTTGTAATTTTTCTTTTAATAGATGTTAGAACATTGAAAAAATTAAAAATCTACACTACAGCATTTTGAAACAAATTATAAGCATTCCGGCAAACGCCTTCCCCTACCATTTATTGTCTTTTAAAGGTCCTCTATAAGGCAAATTATCTTTTTATCCACAACCCTGATAAATCGACCATATTTTAAAAAATAAACGCGCCTTATTACCGACATCAGGTCGAATTCCTGCAGCGCAAAATGAACTTTTAATTGAAAAAGATGTTAATAGAATTGCAAATTTGAAATTAACAGAAATAATCGGCAAAATCAATGTTAAAAGAAAGTTTTTGCACTGGAAATCTGTTCTTCATACAGCGTACTTGTTAACTTGACCGTTGATGTCGTTGGGTTCTCAGATTGCACATTTGATCGTACCATCTGCATAATATGACGATTAAAAGATGATATTGTAATATTTTTCTACAAGCATTGATGCCCCCAGCGATGTCGATTATAATGTGAGTTCGGGAACATTCACCAATTAAGGAGACAGTGTGTTACACCGATGACAATATTAGATTTCCATTTTAACATAGAAATATTTATTAATGAAATTTAAATTGCAATCGTTTGTTCACATGGGCCCCAAAGAGGCACTCATGACCATGGCCAGATTCGCAAAATTGCAGCCATATGATTCATACAGGAATTGTATTAACCTATTCGGTATATCTATATTATGTAGTCGCCAGAAAGCTTGTGCAATTTGCATCCATGCATCCTTGTCATTACAATACAATACAATATTTTTTTATTGAACACCAATAATATAGTTAAGTAACATGATAATAAAATAAAAACTAAAAATAATAATTGTTGTACAATGGGCGGCCTTATCACATAAAGCAATTTCTTACAGGCAACCTTAAGATGTAATGCGAAAGCGTATATGTTATGTTAATGTTTTGAAGAGGAAATTTGAGTGAACATACAATAAGTTTAAAGACCTTAAGATATATCATAGGACAGGCACCTGATTGATAAGAACCTGATAGAAGTTATCTTCCAGTTTTATAGTAAACAGGTACTGAATTGGCATGCAATGATATGCCATATGATTTAACAACAACGTATAAGGAAGTGGTGTGACAGGTTCTTAATCTTACCTAATTTCTGATAAAGTCAATGTTATAAGTGCTATTTATGCTATTCTGTTAAATATGTGATCCTGATCATACTGCAATTTTTTATGTACTTTTCATACACATATGTACATACATACTAGATACATTCGAAAATATGGAAATTGTGTCATTTATTAGAATATGAATTCATTCTATACTGTTCTCTCGGGGCCAGTTTACCCTTAAAGGCTATTATGGTGTCATGTTTCAACACCCTAAAGCAGAATTTTGAGATACCTTGTATTGTACTAAGTAGCCCTCCAACACTTAGGGAGACTGGCCGTAATAATAAAAGTATTTTCGACTCTGTAAAAATGTGCCTGTTATATGCCTATACGTAATGCTCTTTTTCGTTCGGCAAAGTTCGCTGTAATTTCACAAACATGTTTCGCGGTTTCTCCCGCGTTAATTATGTTAAAAACTAGCCTTTATGTTAATCCAGAACCTAAACTATCTACATTCTAAATTTCATTAAAATCGGTATATTCGTTGGATACGACGTCGTAACAAACATTCACATACACACAAACTTTCGCATTTATAATATGTGTATATAAGTGTAGGATAGGATAGAATTTCCTGTACAGCTGCCAGTTTGATCAGATTCCATTCTAAATGGTTTCTGAACAAGGAGCTTACTACTCACGCTCGCTATGGTGTGAGATCAACCCATTCAAGCAGTTATTTAGGGTTGTCAAATTATCGTTGTCAAATTACCCTCTTATCGGGTCAATCGTCCCGTGCTTTTAGCCGCTATTAATCATGGTTAAGGTACGCTTGAACGCCTACCATCGATCATTTATCGAGAAAACAATAATATAGCGCTGGACCATCTTTGTTGTGCCGACTATGCCATCGTAATCAAGAGTGATAAATAACGTGAATTTATGATGTAATTGCTGGAGATTTGAACAGGTTTGAGCTAATTATTCTGGTGACTGGTCAATTTGTACTTGTATTGACGACGAAAGAGAACAAGAAGACAAGACTTCGTCGACACGTGTAAGTATATCTCTGCCATTTGTAGTTTTTGTAGAAAAACGTATGCAAACAAACAAGAGTATCCATGATATATATCTATTACATTATCTTGTTATCCTACTAATAATAAATATAAGACAGGGAAATAATTATAACCTTATTACATTCTTTGTGTTACACAGGAATTCCCTAGTTTGGGTACAAATGTCTACAAGTCTGAATTATAGTACCGAATACTTGTGAATGTTTGACTAAGTAAATTAAATTAAATCAATCATGCATTCAGTCATAGTTTTTTGTGTTTGATATGGTTTAAATACCGTTCATTCGCACAAAACGTTTCGCATCTACATTAATTTATAGAATATCAAAAAAATTAAACTTTGCCGTTTTCTGTATTTCCAACGGAATGTAGAAGGAGTGGAATTCATTGCCCGCGTCAATGTTTACCGAAGGGTAAGTATAATCTGGGAGTCTTCATGGCTACAGTGAATAAATATCTTCTAGACTAATCATGACACATCTTCGCAGCGGCCGCAGCGTCACTTTCTATCAGGTGAGATGGTGGTCAAATGCTTGCATATCATGCATAAATAATGATTTGTATTATGTAGGAAGCGTGCTTCACCTTAGATTTCTTCGTCCCTTTTGATCAGCCCCCCGATTACCTATCTTTGTTGCAAACGGTTTCAATACTAAATTGACAAAACTCCTAAGAAATAAGGTTCATTTTTGCTTAATTTTAATTGAAACCGCGTGCAACAAAGATACGTAATAGGGGGTCAGGTGTGATAGTGGTCAAATGTTTGCTTAGTCTATAATTCTGTAGTAAAACACAAATGCCAGTTGTACCAGTCCAAACTATTTAAAAAGAGCCTTTTTTCTAAATCTATTTCTGAATCTATCTACCTATATAAATCGTGTACTCTACAGATTTAATCGTATGCATTTAATATAGTCCTATCACCACTTCACAAACCAGAAACGTACCAAAACGCTTCGATTACAATAATTTAACCAAACAATGACCATTAGGCAATATTCAAATTCGCATTGGAAAGGGCATCTCAGTGCTCGATATTCGAGAATAAAGGAGTTGGCCGCAAGCCGTTATCTATGGAATTCTGCGGTGAGTCACGCGGCCACACCTGACGATCCAGCCGTTGTCGAATTCCAAACGCGATTCATTTGCCCAATCCCCTTTAATTGACATCTTTAGCACACAGATATTGGGTCACTGCTGGTTGTGGACCTAGTCACTAGATTTATTATATGCAGAGACTAGATTTTATTGATTACGAGGAGGAGCTTATAGGGTTTGTTTGACTGAAACATTCATGGAATGATTGGGGCTGGTTCTTTTTAAATTTGCTAATCTCACGCTTTCCCATTACAATTCAGTGATACCCAGACTTTTGAACTTAGTCTAAATCCTGTTTGGCAAAGTATTGCGTTCCTCACCCTGAGATATTAAGTGTTATATCTATTTATTTTAGTCTTATCTCTTACCTACTTAATCTAACGATAGGTAGGTAATAATACATCGAGCGATCTCTGTACTTATAAGGATATCTTCGATCTTAATGTAAGTGTGAATATATTTGTTTATGTTTACATGATCAGGTGTGAGGAACACAAGTGTTGATCATCACTGGATAATGCATTCTTTAAATGAACCGAATCACACAACCATATGCAAAAATTACAAAGTCGCAATATAATTTATAAAAAAATATACGACGTGCTTATTTTGCAATTGGACAACTTTAGTCAAAATATATATATTGTAGTCCATTTTGAATTAAAAAATACCTCGTCTCGTTTACTCTCACATGCTACATGGCAGTTTCGTCGTCTAGCTTCCTGGATACGATCACGAGTTTTATCAATTTTCGACAATCGTAAAAAAGTGAAACTTGGATTACGTAGATAATTCGTGATAGATACCACTCGAGTTTACTGTTCAAAATTACATTGCGATGGCTTACTTTGTTCTGGCTTCTTCGCAATCATAGCAAATAGTCTAAGAGCTAGCGATTGAAAGACCTAAATGATCTAAGGCGAAATTTTCATTGTGTACCTACGTGTATTTAGACCGTGGGTCGGTTGTCGTTAACCCTAATTATGTTGTGATATGTAAATGTTTCCGGCACCCAAAATACATATCTTTGAACTTAGTAATGGGCTGCGAGTGCGAATGCGTCTGTTAGTTTTACATAGAGGAAGCCTTAATTCTTGGTATGTGAAGATATGGTTCAGTATGTTTAACGGTTAAAATACAATAAAACTTATTTTGTGTGTGATGGGCTAAAGTGTTTATCACACGAAATCCGGTCTTTTCTCGTTTTTATTTAAAAAATTGCATTATTTTGACTAATCTCGACGGTTCCAGTCTCTCGTGACCACGGCCGGTGCAACCCTGCTGAAACGTCGAGGTTAGTCAAAATAATGCTATTCTGAAAATAAAAGCGCGACAAGACCAGATTTTCTCATATAAACATGATTGAAGTTCGTGTAAGTTAAAAAAAAGGACTAAAGTGTTTTATTACTATCTAAAAAAATTATGTTGTGATCTAAATTGGTGAGCAATAGATAGCCTACGGGTACTGGATCCTAAGGATAACTGCCGGAATTCCGTTAACGGCTTGGCGACAGTTTTCTGCTTAAAGCACCTACGTATTGTAAACAAACATATGTGAAAACAAACTAAGTAACCTTTTCCAGTCCATCGTGAGTTAAAATGAAAACCTTGAAATTATCAAAAATAATTGATTAAATATTTTTCCTATATCATTTTATAGCAACCAAAAGGATAAAACAATTACTTACCTATTAACGTCTTTTTAGTTGCAGTCGAGTAACAATGTATTATTTAACTTTTTTCAAATAATAACGCCCCAGAGCCGTTATATATATATATTTACGTTAAACATTTATGGTTTGGAGGTTCAGTAAACAAAGGGTAGTAAGTAGAATAGGTTTTGTTGGCACTAGCTCCTATACCATACGTACGGTTCTGAAATGAGTTTTGTGGTTAAACAATCAGGCCTCTCCGGGCGTAGTGTTGTCCGATTCTTAATTTCACACTACATTTGTCGGTTGGTAGAAATCGAATCGATCGAAGGAATTGCACCTACTTAACCGTGTGAGCGTGACGACGCGTTTCTGCGGTGGTAGGAAAAGTTGCAGTACAATTGGTGGTTCATGCACATGAAAATAAACTTTATGCGAATTCTCCCTACTAGGCATTCAATAAACGCTTTCACATAAAAAAAAACATGACGGACAGTCTTCGGGAACTGCCGATAGAAATGAAAACTATCGTCTAGCTATTAGAAAGCGTTCGGTGACGATGACGCGAGTTTCATGATTTTTGTTCTCCCAAAAAGTGCTCAATCCGCCTAAAGAAGGTTTCACTTTAGAAATCAATGTATTGGTAAATGTCAGTTTACATGTCGAAAAGATAATAATCATTATTATAATAATACATAAATATAAATTAATACAAATGCCAATCGATCGATATATGCGCCAAAAAATATTAAAATATTAAGAACGTAATATTAATTATTAAATTATTTCAACGTAGGTATCACATAAAACGTCATTTCACACTCACAGGCCCTACACTAACGTAAACTTTTATAATTAAATGCTAGCAAAGCTTAAAAAAAAACAACTTCACCGCTTTATATTCGGAACTTTGATCAGATTAGATATACTAAACATACATTTAAACAAACAAAACAAAAACAAACGCTTTCACACTCACAGCCCCACACTAAGTTCAAAGACTTGTATCGTGGGTGCCGGAAACATTCACATCACACACACATTACACCCAGAACCAGAAGCACAAATTTCCCTTGGGAAGGACTTTGTGCTTCTGCCGGGAATCGAACCCAGGACCCACGGCGCAGAGGGCGGACACCTGTCCACTGCGCCAACTGGGTCGTCATTATTGAAGATATTCCAAGAACTACTGATCAGATCTTGATCAAATTTAAATGGGAGCAATTGGAAAGCAACATCTTTCAAAAGAAATTCAAAATCGGTTCACATGGTACGAAGTTATGAGGTAGCAAATAAAAAAAATACAGTCGATTTGAGTACTTCCTCCATTTTCGTGAAGTCGGTAGAAAAGACAAAACTCGCTTAGATATGTAGTTGTTTGGGTGTTTAGTAATGTTCTTCCGAATGTATTATAATTCATGACACCTACCTGCATAAACTGCTTAAAACTGAATTATTTTTCAGATAATATATACATTTAGGTATAGCTATGTAGTCACTATATTGAGATGCCGTCCCAGTTGTTCAAAAATGGTAAATTTAATAACAGCTGTACATAGCCCAGGCCTTCGCGATAGCATGATGTTATATCATTTCATAACATTATCGGTGAATTGCAAATTCATATCATTACTGTTCCATCAGATGCATTATCATAATTTCGTAATTGCTTCATTATATAATATAAGTAAGATATCCTTCCTTTTCCAGATAAATTAGTTTCTTGAATTTATTTTAGGAATAATAATTTCAGTGTAGTACCTATTTTTTAGGTACACCATTGCAAATACGATCTAGCCTTAAGACTAATAAGTAATTTTGACCTATACTGCTAATAAGAATGTGTCTAATAAAATTTCTTACTGTCTATTAAAAGAAATACACTTTGTTATTGTGTTCTTTGTTAATAGGTATACTTACTATAATACACTGTCACATCACTACACTAACTCAAAAGGTTTAGTGTTTTTTTTATGCTGAATTAGGCAAACATTTGCACCACTATCTCACCTGATGGAAAGTGATAATGCGGCCGAAGATGTGACATGCCTGCTTAAAAGATACCTATTCACTCTTGATTTGAAGATGCATATTATATCCCTCGGGAAATAATGACGTAGGCAATGAGTTCTCTTGAGTCTTTTCACTGAGTCTGTGTTGTCGAGGAGCTGGATTGCCTCAACGTTCACATGGTGATAACTGATAGTCTTTTTTTATGAGTTTCGGCAATTACGAATGAATACATTATTATTCGTCGTAATAGCCAATGTATAAAAATATTCCGTTACATTTAATCGTTTTGTTCCGAATAAATAATATTATTATATGGATTGAGGCACACGTGCACACTACCGATACGCTTGTTTTTTGTTTTATGAGAGACCACTTATATTTGTTGATTTGTCCACTACATCACCTGATAGAAAATGACGATGCAGTTGAGAATATAACATGATACCTAATTCTTATATAAAGTCTCTTCTTTTAATTTTGGCTACGCAATCTTGCGCATTTTACCAGTAGGTATGAAGTTATAATTTTTTTTTTTTTTTTTATTTGTGACAGGCTTGTGTTTGACCACTATCTCACCTGATGGCAAGTGACGATGTGATCGAAGCTGGTAAACACACTAGACCTGGAATACGCAGGCTCTCAAGGATAACTGCCGGAACACCGTATTTGGCTTGGCGGCAGACTTTCAACTTGATGGTGGTAAGCTACTTTGGTAGCAAGCCAGGCGAGCAACTCACAAAATGCTCTACCACCTCTCAAATGTCACCTGATTAGCACCACCCGGGGACTACGTGTAGGGAGTCAGACTTAAAATATTTCAAGTTAC
Organism: Lomographa bimaculata; assembly: GCA_948107665.1. Taxonomy (NCBI): domain Eukaryota; kingdom Metazoa; phylum Arthropoda; class Insecta; order Lepidoptera; family Geometridae; genus Lomographa; species Lomographa bimaculata. Next base: position 10,710,043 of record OX403600.1, read on the forward strand.
TCGTTTCATAATAGAAGTCTTAGCCACAAGTCACAAGTAAAAGAGATGTGTTCCAGTCATTGTCTAGTCATGTCCTAGAAACTCTAGAAGAACTTCTATTGGACTTTTGGAGCGAATTATATTAAGGCTCTTAGAGTCAATGTGTTTTTTTCTAAGCAAAGTGCCAATCTTGCATTTAAGAAATGAAAGAAGAGAAATAAATTATTTTTAAACCATTTCCATGACAATTTATATTTTGCTTTGATTCTACAATTATAACAACAATTTAATGTATTTTTACTTTATTTGTAATTTATTTTTAGAATAAAATTGTAAAAAACTATTTACTAACATATTATCAATTTTGTTGCACTAAGTTGCATTAGTGCAACAAAATTAATAATATGTTAAGAAGAATGGGACCTCGGATACGAATCCAACTCTGTGATATAATTATGAGAATGCAAATCCTGCTCCATCAAAGCATTTTTTTTACAAATGAATAATTAAGGATTTGCTAACCCGGCTTATGGAATGGTATGGAATTCCATACGTATACCACAGTTATTGTAAAAATTGTGCCTGCACATAATTCGCACATAATTATTATATTCCACACTTGCTCCGTTTCAAATATTTGCAACTTGTAAGTGCAGCTTTAGTTCAGAGCTGTCCTATGTAGTGCACGAGGTCCTTAAACGTGCAGATAAGACAGTATTATGAGTAAATCAGATCGTATCGGATTTGTATCGGGTATCAGGTGGGATCTCGATCTTGGTTCGTCATAAACAAGGAACAGGCTTGTTGCAAACCATGACTCGCGAAGAATAAAGACATCAGTGTCAATATGATTCATTGCTTTAAAAGTTTTTAAGGCTTTTTATATTTTGTAAGCATTGATTGATGACTTCAATTTGAAGATTTCGTGTTTATCTCAGACGTGCAATGTACAATTATTCCTTTAAGATGGTGCAGGTTTTTTAAAAAGGATTATGAAAATTAAGTTCGCTCATTTTTTACATTTTACTCAATTGATGATTAATAGTTTTCGGCTGGCGATTTTGCTATTGATTCATCATCGTAAATTAGCTCGTGACCTTTAATATATTTGTTTTAATTACCTGCGTTCCTTGATGGCGGCATGTTTAATTGACATCCAAATAACTCACGTAGTGAATGTTATTTTTTATGTATTTTAGTATATATATTTCCGGCATACGTGATCCAATTGCAAAGGCTTTTGAATTTAATGAAAAATTAACTTAATAAACTTTGGAGCTAAGTTGATTCCATATAATATCCTACTAATATTATAAATCCGTAAGTTTGTGTGTAAATGTGTAAGTGTGTAAGTATGATTGTCCCTCTTCAAGCTTTAATGGCTGAACGGATTTGGATGAAATTTGGGATGTACAAAGATTTCACCTAGGATTACTACATAGGCTACTTTTTAACTTGATAATAGTGGGCGAAGCCGCGGTGCACGGCTAGTTAAGTTATAAGGTTATCAATCGTAATAAAATTAAGATATAATTAAGGGTTCTTCTGGAGATAGGTGAAGCCGGTTTTGGATATTGACTATAGAATAAGAAATGATAATCAATTCAATAGAATTCCATTTTATATAATAATATAATTGTTCTGTATGTGTTTATGTGACTGATTTCCTCCGACACGGATGGACCGATTTTGATGAACTTTTTTGTGTGAGTTCAGGTGGATTTTAGAATGGTTTAGATTCAAAATTCGAGAAATAATGTAAGAAATTGCAACCCTGCGAAGCCGGGTTGGGTCGCTAGTACACCTATAAAATCGATAGATTGTACGTAGAGACTATCAAAATATACATAAACATAGGTAAGCATTTGGCTGCTATTTCACCTGATGGAAAATGATGATGCGGCCGAAGATGTTGCTAAGATGTTGCATGCTTACCTAGAAATTTACTCTAGACTCGAAGACTCCCAGATTATACTTTACAGGGAACAAAGACGCGAAATTAAAAAAAAAACAGCTTTTAATTGAACGTGGAATGAAGTGGAACAATGGAGATCCTCCAGCTATTCAGTGTTGGTGGCCCCGTCACATGTAGAATTGTTCGAGCTATCGGTTCAGAGGACCATGTCAACTGTCATTGATTGCAGGTCAAACGTGCAGCCCGATGGCATGGATGCATTGACTTTATAGCATTTGAACCAAAACACTACCTAAAAGGCACTGAGCTATAGGTAACTCAAGTGTTCAAGACGGCATTGCCTCTCTGAATAAAAAACGTAAAGTAAACTTTATTTTTTACATTTACTTGAATAATATCTATTATGCGATTATATTAAAATCTCTATTAGGTACAGCTTTATTAAAAGTATTGAAATTTAAGTGAGAATGGTTGCTAACAAATGGTCATTCGAAATGGAAAAGAAACCTGAAGAATATTATCAAATACCCATTCAATGATACCCCACTTGAAACAGTTCGACGACTGTCATTTTATTAAATTTAACAATATTGAGTCAGTTTGTCGTCATATTGAAATTAAATTCTGATTAATGTCATGTCTTTAGTGACACTCGAGACAAATCGTTTGGTATGTATAATAAAAATGTAAATCGACTCACGCGTTTGGCTTCAGAGCGCCACAGAAGCACAAAAATACATACATACATAGGCTCATTAGCACTTTTGCGTTGCGCAGGCGGGAATTAATGCGCTGAAATAGGAATCAAATTGGTTTTTGCCGATAAAACTAAACTAACTTACCTACGTTACATCAAATAACTATGAATGTTATTAAAATTCAACGACCCAGTAAAAGGCGCAGTGAGCAGGTCTCTGCGCCGTCGGTCCTAGGTTCAATTCCCAGCAGGAGCACAAATTTCCTTTCCAAGTGTAGCATAAATGTTATGCTTCTGGTTCTGGATGTTTTTATTTTATTAGGCACACAATACAGATAACAGAAATGAACAATAATAATAATAGTGGTAATACAATAAAAATCGATTCTGCAATCCTACAATTTGTGTACACAGCATGCTTAACAGATGATAGTACAATAAAAGATAATATGTCAACATTCTATTAAATATATAAACATTTTAAATACAAATTAGAAAATTAAATTAGCAAAATAAAATCCTTTTAATAAAATACTATTAAATTAAATTAAAACAAATTAAATTAAATACAAATTTAGTGCAATTAAATAAATTAAATAACTTAAACCTACATAATATAATTATATACAGCTCCTTTGAAACGGTTGAGACTAAGACCGAATATGTCAATGACGTTTATGCCACTATCATCATCATCATCATCATTGTTTGGTTGATTGTTACGATCACACGGATGTGATTATGTATGTAAATGTTTCCGGCACCCATGATACAAGTATTGAAACGTTGTGTGAGGCTGTGAGTGTGAATGCGTTTGTTTGTTTATAATAAAACTGAAATGGCAAAATTAATGAGCTTCGTAATTTATTCGGAGCCATCATCGGGAAATGATTATGTGGTATATTTTTGTCAGTTGATTTACAATTTCCTTTTCACAAATGAAATTCTAACATTGTTACATAAAATCTGATTCTCCTATCTTCGAGGAATGTCTTACACATTGGCAAAGCCTGTTGCTATCTGACCAGATGACCTATGATATATTTAACGCGCGGTAGGGGCAGGGCGTGGCGACGCGTGCGCAACTAGGCTCGTTTGGTGGAGCAGGAGGGGGGAGGTTGAAGGGACAGCGTTAGATGGAAGCGGTATAACGTAAAAGCTTTTCGCGGACAATACAAGTGCTTTATTCAAGAGCTGTAGGTATTGACATCGTTACTTCAGCCCACGCTTACCCGTCATGCAGCGGTGACATTGCGTGAAACTATAATATAATTACATGAGTTAATTCCACCATGTTCCTTTTATCATCTAACAACCAGACAAACTATCAAACGATATCCATTTTTAGTTGACATACCTCCAGTTGACTCGAAGCGTATTGATTCTACGTTCATACCAGTACAGCGAAAGAGTGGAACACATTGCCTGCGTCAATGTCCCCGAGGGATATAATCTGGGAGTCTTCTAATCAAGAGTGTCTTCTAGGCAAGCATGTCACATCTTCGACCGCATAATCACTTTCCATCAGGTAAAAATACATAAATATATACATATATAAAAAATAATACACAATAATATGTATGTATAATAAGTAACTAATAATATGCACCACGCGTTCATTCTTGGCTCCCAAATTTTGAAAAAAAAATGGTTTTGTTCATTTTTATCTCTATTTTAATGGCGTGGTAATACGAAGGATAAAGGTTGTTTACCAAATAGTTTTTATCTAATTTACCTAAAAAGTGATCGGTCGTTAGGATTAACTGAGATTGGGAGCTAGGTGCCATTACACTGCAAAGTAAATTGAATACACTACAATAATTGAATACAATGTCTTAATTACCTGTTCTTGAGCTATCGTCTAGTTTATTATTCAAACTTGTTATAACCCACGAAGAATTGGAGTTAAAGTGCTAGAATTCCAATTTATAACTGTGATAACATCAGAGATTATGGTTGGTGTTTATCTTTGAAACTCTAGAAAGATTGACGTGCGCCTATTATGACTATATCTTCTTTTATCTCTGATAGTAGCCTATCAACCTTTTGTCCTTTATCCCATCTGATGGTGAGTGATGATGAGTACATTTTGTGAGTGGATTTTGATGACGCTAATACAGTCAGTTAATGAGACACCGTATTCATGCAGCCGCTGATGCATAAATGACCTTCTTATTGACAGCATGTTCAATTTCGCCGATTTATGTATTAGTGTGCAATTAGTAGATTAGAAGGTAGGTACTGACCATTACCAATCACTTAAAACTCTTTAAAATTTGCCCACATGCCGCACTAAGTTCAGAGGTGTTTAGCGCTGGTACCGGAAATATTAACAACACATACACAACATACCCAGAACTAGAAGTACAAACATCCCTTAGTGAGAAAATTTGTGTTTCTGCAGGGAATCGAATCCAAGACCTACGACGCAGTGGGCAGAGACGTGTTCACCAACTGGGCTGTCGAATATTATCATCATCATGTATTTTAAGCATAGTTTTATCTATCGGCTAAAATCAATTTGATCAACCGACTTCATAAAAGGAGGTTCTCAATTCGACTGTATGTTTTTTTTTGTATGTATATTACGCGATATCTCCGCCAATTATGCATTGATTTTGATGGTTCTGTTTTTGTTTGGTAGATTAATTATACTTTGGAGGTGGTCCCATATAATTTTTATCGAAATCGGTCAAGCCAAAACTGAAGTACAAGCGATGAAGTCGGTTTTTTTAAGCTTCACTTGCGTTTCAATTATTTAATTATTAATATTACCAAATTTTAGGTTTCTACACGCACAATCACGACCAGAATTTCTTTGGAGAGGTCCCATTACTTATGTAATAAATCGTGTGATCCGCTTTATCTCGTGCTTTGCGCAGCAGGAAGAGCGTTATGGCCCGTCGTGCCGCCATCCGCCGCTATTGATAAATCATCGACAGGCCACGCGCGCCCCCGGCTGCGGCTGCGCAACCGAAATACACGGCTCTGCAGATTTCAACCGTCATGTTCTTTATGAGCACTTTTGATTTTTGATTTATTACGTGTAAAATAGCTATTGTGCTCGAAGGTATTGCGAGACGAGGTCAAAATTGGCAAAAGGAATCGCCGCCCGCCGGTCAGAAAATAGGCTTGAATAAACAGAAATGCGCTGGCGACGAACTGCGCACACAGTTTCTCTGGCACACTCACGTTTATTTATTTCATATAGCCTTACATATAATATGCAATATAGCGTTTGATAACAAAAAAATACCATAATATACTAGTTTAAAAACGTATAAGACATGTTCCAACCCCAACTAAAACATCAAAAACGTAGTTACAATGGTAACATACTAAAAATTCATATTTTTTGTCTGGTTTATATTTTTTTTTTATGTATGATAGGCAAACGTTTGACCACCATCTCACCTGATGGAGATTGACGATGCGACCGAAAATGTAACATGTTATCTAGAAGATATTTATGCACTCTAGACTTACAGAATCCCAGATTATACAGTTCGGGAATAAATACGGTATATAAAATATTTAATTTGAGGTTCATAAAAAATGTTGGACCCTAGATCCTTTGTCAAATAATTAAGCATCAAATGTGTGATAAAAGAGTGTTGCGCAGTTTCGACGATCTCTTGTTTCCGCAATCAGAAACAAAATGCCTTCTCTACAGCGAACCACAGAAGAGCAGATGCTTTTACAGATATACAAACACTAGTCCTATCAATATATTAATCAGGAATGCTTGCGCATGCGTAGGCGAGTGACAGCCCCTATCTTAATTAAACTCTTGTCTAACTATTCTAGGTATAAGTTGTAGGTTTCGATGTTGGCTCGATAAAGGTTAGAGGTATTTAGTTCACAGCGGAATTCGGAATTAATTCGTCGTTAAATGTGGCCAAATCGTGCGTTACTGATCCTGATTATATTGTAACGCATTGTTAATGGACCTTTCAGAGTAGATTAGATTTCGTTATAGTGTTGTGACAACACCTCAAATAATAGGTTAGGTCTTAATTACCTGTTCTTGAGCTATCGTCTAGTTTATTATTCAAACTTGTTATAACCCGCGAAGAATTGGATTTAAAGTGCTAGAATTCCAATTTATAACTGTGATAACATTAGAGACTATGGTTAGTGTTTCTTTTTTAACATCCTGACTCAAACAGAGGCGTGTTATAAGTTTGGCGTGCGTTTGTCATCGTTGCTCCCAACGGATGAATTGATTTTGATTTTGTTTACTTTTTTGAACGGCAACTTGATCGAGAGTGTCCTCAAGCTATGTAAGGGAAAAACAGTGTAGCCATTCTCTAGATAAGTCGTTAGGAGTGTTTTCAAAATTATGATTTTGGCACTAGTGGTGATTGGATTAGGGATTGGACCTACCAATAAAATATAATTAAAGTAGTATACTATAGCCATGATTATTAACTTCTCAGTTCTGGTAGGTTTTGACTCTTATCAATGATTTTTTTACTTGGTAGGCAAGCATTTGAACACTATCTCATCTGGACCAAAGTGACAATGCGGCCGAAGATAGAACATGCTTGCCCAGAAGACACCACTGTAGACTTGAGACACCCAGATTGTACCATATCGCGTAACAAACACGCAGGCAATGAGTTCCGCTCCTTCGTTGCACGGATGATGAATGTAGAAGCAAAACGCTTCGAGTGAATTGAGGTATGCCAACCATAAATGGATGACGTTTGACAGTTTGTCTTGTTGTTAGATGGTAAAAAGGGTACTGAGGATTTATATCATGTAGTTTCTGAGCACACTGGCCAAAATATAAGCGATAGAATACCGATAGTCTTGCTACCTTACGTCGGTGACCGATAATTTGCAACCTAGACTCGGCTTACTATCGCCAAAGAGTACTTTGGCACATTAAAAAAAAAAAAAACGCTGTGACACTCACAGCCCTGCACTAATTTCGAAGACTTGTATCGTAGGAGCCGAGAATCTTCATACACAATTTATTGTTCATTACCCTCATTCACATGATGAGATATACAAAAAACAAATGTGTTAAAAAGTAACTGAAAAGCCAGTATTTGATCACAAAGTATATTGTAACTAGTCACATTTACTTTACTTTAAAATGGCTGAAGTTATTAGTGACACTATCGCTGTCCTTGCACACCTCGGCTGGATTTAAAGGCTTGGTGTTTTCGAAGCAGGGCAAATCAGATAGCCTCGCGAGTAGCGACAAACATCAGGACAGGACAGTAAACCTCTCCAATGCTAGATTTGCTGACTCTTTCTGTATCTTCGCAACGGTCATAAAAAGAGGCATATCGACAACCGATACCATCGCTTAGTGAATTACCGTTGCCACAGCCCATTATTTGTTGCGATCCCTGAACTTAGGAATACTGGATACGACTCATGAATTAAGGAAGGAATCACTTTGAAATATTAAAATATGTAATAAAGCATTGAAATAAGTATACATTTTTAAATTCAGTTTTAGGTAACTACGGGCCAATTGCCTATATTTCCTAAAACTAAACTAAAACTATGTACAGCAAAGAACTAAAGTTACCTACAAGACATCGAGCTTATAGGTAACTCAAGTGCTCAAGCCCACTACCAGTGGGTAGCGTTCCCATCATGCTGGCGGCATTGCCTCTCTGAATTGCAATGCTAATACGTTGAGCCAAATAAGTGCCAGCATTTTGATCACGCGTCGCTTCAACCAGGCGCTCTGATAGAATTTTGAAAATAGAATGAGCTCCCGGTCCCCACGGACCCAGTGTCTCAACACCAAACGGCTCAAATATGTTTTAGGTTAAAAAAATATAATATAATTAAACGCAATAAAAACAAAAAAAAAACCGACTTCACCGCTTTATCTTTGGAACCTTGATCAGATTTAATGTATTAAACACGCATTATTGACTATAACTCAAAAACTAGAGATCAGATCTTGATCAAATTTAAATGGGACCAATTAGAATGCAAAATTTTACAAACTAAAAAAAATATTTCGAAATCGGCTCACATGGAGAGATGGGTTAACAACCAAAAAAATAAAATACAGTCGACTTAAGTATCTCCTCCTTTTTTGGGAAGTCGGTAAAAAAAAACGAATGCGTTGACGAGGGAAAATGTAAGATTTATTGTATAAAAACAGATGCACAATAAATTTAGAGTTTTTTTTTATGATTATTTAGTGACGAAACGAGCAAGTCGCTCACCTGATGGTAAGCGTCACGCTTGCCCATTACTGTTAATGGCCACCCAGAGTTTTGAACTTAGGTCAAAACCCTGCTCGCCAAAGCCTGCGTTTGTCATAAAATTAGATGATAAATGTCTTTAAGCCCTGTAATTTCACTGGAAACATTGCCCTTCAATCCAAAACACAGTAATGTTTGCACACTACTGCTTGGCGGTTGAATGTCTGGCTAAGGTGTGGTACTGCCCCAGAAGGACTAAGCAAAAAGAGTCTACCAATACTAAAACAACTAAACACCTAGACAAACACATTTTTTAACTAGAAAGCAAGAATTTCTCCTTCTAATGACACCACATCCTGAATCTCTAGATCCACTGCCGTTATTCCTTCCTCTGAGACTAATGGGATATCAGCCCTATAATTCAGGGCCGGCTCATTGTCCGTTCTATCTAGCGTTGACAAATTTATTAATGTTCGACACTAACGGACCTTATTAATCTTTTGTGCCTAAGCTAATTTGATGGGCTCGCTGCGTGATAGAGAACATTGGAAATTAGAAATTATTGCTTAGGTCTGTAAGTTGGCTTTACAAGCGTGAATTTCTTCACCTGAATGCGGAAATAATAATTTAGAGAAACGTACGTTGTAGTATATTGGCAGTTAAATGACAACACAGCGCTGGGGTATGTAAGTACGTATGGATGATCCATCACAGCGTCCAAACAAATAAAACAATTGGAACGTCCACACAGGTTGGAACAAATAAAGGAACCCAAAGAAAAAAAAATGCATCACGATTAAAAGTAAAACAAAAGGGAAAGATAAGTTTTCTCCCAAGGGATTTGGTGTTTGTCTAATTTTGTGTTTCTGGGTAAGATTGTGTGTGTGCAGCAGTACATTCGAGACAAAATAGTTTCACTAGTATCTACTGTCAATTGGACTGATAATTGTACTACTGGGAACAGAGGATTTCCGCACCCACGACACAACTCATCGAACGTAATGTGGGGCTGCTAGTGTGAAATTGTTTACATTTATGCTTCTGTAAATCTTTGTAATGTTAATTTAACTCAATAAATGAATATGAGTTGTGAATTGAATGTTTCCAGGGTAATTACAGGGTTTAAAGAGATTTAATATCTTATACTTCGGGGTGACGAGCGGAGTGCTTTGCCGCGCAGAGTTTTGACCTATTTAATAATAATAACAATTATATTATCCCGCATGATGAAAACCTCGTGAAGGCTGAGAAGGATAAGCTAAGCAAGTATCTTGACTTGGCCTTCGAGGTAACCGCCATGTGGGATGTCGATTCGATGATCATTGTCCCGATAGTTGTCTCGGCGAATGGGCTAATAGCGAAAAGTCTCGATCAACACCTCAAGAGGCTTTCGCTAAATGGTTGGATCAAGGGTCAGATTCAGAAGGCAGTACTCTTGGAGACGGCACGTATTGTCAGGAGGTTCCTCACTCTGCAGCACTGACCTACCGGTAGCTTGGGCCCTGCCTCGTTGCTGGTGGCATACTAGGTTAAGGTTTTTTTACAGTTTTCTTTATTTTGTAATATTTTATTGTTTATTACATTTATAAAAATATTGTAAAAAAAAAACCTTAGCTTAAGAAAAAATAATAAATAAAGAGAATAACAATTAAATAATAAAAAATCTGAAAGATTAAGGTTTAATCCGAATTTATTATTAGATACCAAAGAGCACAGCCCAGATACAACGTCAGAGTTATAATATTATCAAAAATATATGTAATACCTTTAAACGAGCAATTCTTGTATATATATAGGTATATATTATTATATATTCTGAATCTGGGAAACGGCTCCAACGATTTTCATGAAATTTAGTATGCGGGGGTTTCGGGGGCGATAAATCGATCTAGCTAGGTTTTATTTTTAGAAAACGTCATTTACCAAAAAGAACGAGCAAAGCTCAATCATCCAGGTACTATATTTTATGTGTAATAGTGAACAAATGTTACCCCATCTCGAATAAAAAATCTAAAGTCTTTAATTCCATGCCGTATTGTAGTTTATCGAATAAAAGAAGTATAATAAAAAAAACAACTTTTCCTGTTGATGTATTCTCTTATTAAAATTCTTATACCCAACGACAATTATAAAAATCGTTACAGTTTGTCGCGGAAGTAATTACAACGAGAGTATTGTCAACGGAGACTTCCTTCACTCGCGATGTTACGCACGAATATAATACTAACATAAATATCAAAGCAATAAACTCATTTTATTGTACAAATACTATAAAATAAAAAGTTATCTTCTTGCGGATGAAGGTAGATTTCGGATCAATGCGTTGGATAGCCCGCTGCTACTTATTATTATACCCGTAGCTTCATTTTAATTACATACAATTTCTAAAAAATAAATTTAGATGCATTTGAGAATAATAAATCAAATAAATAGTTATGACAACATTCATGTTATTTGCAATAGTATACAGTATATTTAAAAAAAGATAATGTATATTGTTAGGACTTCTTTCGGGTAAAAGCCTCCTCCACGGAGTATCATTTATCTCTATATATAACTAATATACAAAATGCTTGAGTCTGACTTCACCAAACTTCAAGTCAAAAAAGAGATCGCAAACAATTTTGTGATGTAATCTTCCTTACCATATGCAAATACAATTATTTGTCTTCTATTTAGTGACTAAATAGATTTTTGTGTAATTTATTGCATATTTTTTTTACTTTTGTTGTCTTCTGTATCTTTTGGAAAGATCAGTGCTATATTTGTTACTATTAATTCTTCATAATTTGAATATTTTATTCAATTTAGTTATTACTCATCCCGTATAATATTATTATAATTTATTTTTGGCTCGGCAAACTATGTGCATTTATCCAGTGTCAAGTAACAAATATATCATGTTAATTATATTATCTATTACATAACACCAGTCCTAGTCACCAGTCACAGTTAAAGTCAAGTAAAAGAGTCATGGTCCAGTCATAGTAAAGTGGTAGAAACTTTACTAGAATTTCTGTTAGTGTTGGAGCGAAAACGAAAATCAAATTTTTCAGTTTGTATACCCACACTCATTAACCATAAGAAAAAAAAAACATAATCGACAAGGACGTTTTTTCCCTTTTGCGATAAAAACATTCTCGTATCATATTAATACCTTCTGAAATTTTCTTTAAAACACTACTACTATATATATTTCTTATTCATAGTCTTATTCTAATATTTCCGTTCTTTTATATCATTATCGTTAATCTCAATAAATACATTATTTAAATTTTCAGCGAACTAAAACCCGATAACGAGTGCTTTAAATACGCGTAATCACGAAATCTACCCTATAAGAACGCCACTACGGATACAGATCTTTAATTTACTGTTTGCTTGATGTAACATTATTTGCATGAGGCTATACAAGGCTGAAACCAATCAAGGCGGTCTTATCTAACTTTCTATTTCATACGTCTGACATCCGTTACACAATCACCTGTCGGTGCCGCTCCATTAATGTATTCCTCTATTTAATTCATAATCAATATTAGATGCCTTAACTCGTAACAAGGCCATCGAAAGTAATTAATCCAGTGGACCACCTTGGAGACAAGTTGGGCGTTTATGGCTTCAGCCAAGGACGGCAGGCCTTAAATGACAGTAATTTTGCGGCTATCACAAAAAATGAGTGTAATGTTTCGAGAATTTGATGCTGGCTTAAGGGCAAGCCAGTAAGGTCGCTACGTGAAGAAAGGTTTTAGTTTTTTACTAAAAGTCGCTTTCATCGCCTCATAAATCTGAGATTATTGAGAATATTTAACTGAAACTAAGATCTGTATCCGATGGTTTCCTGCTTCGAGCATATAAATATATTTAAATTCAAATAATTAAATAAATATAAATATATTCATATATTTCATATATTTCATTTAATTTCTATGAAAATTTATGTGATAAAAAGTTGTGTGGCTCGAAGCCATATCTTGCTGAGATCCAGTGACGGATCCAAGATTGTCGTTTGGGAGGGTCTTGACCCCACTGAGGGTAGGTTAGGTTATGCCTCCACTGCGAACGGTGGGAAATGAGTAAATAATAAGTGTACCTTTAACATTATACACTACCGATAACTTTTTGTCTCAGAAAACTTAAAGATTGCGAAAGGGTAGGCCTAGAAATAAGATAAAAAAGCATATCCATTTTCACTTGCTTAACTATCTGTGTAGAATATGGTCCCTATAGCTGTTTTAATTGACTATAATCTCATTTTACTTCTCACCAGTTTTAATTCACTTAAAGGACAGTCTTAAAGGTCACCGTCTCGGTTGTATTTTAGGTAATATCTGCCCACTTACTTGAGACCAATTAAAAATGTACAAAACGGGGAAATACCTTTGAGAAACGTTTCCTTTACGATATCAGCGGTTCGAGGAATCGATACCGGAATAGTTTGTATCACGTTCGATTCGGAGCAAAAAAGTAGGTGACGAACTGTCTTCACGATTTTATAATATCGATGATATCTGCACGATTTCACGAAAGTTTTGGTGATAGTTGAATTAAAATTAATCTTATTTGTTGCCAACAACGTTTTATTTATTTATTAAGTAGGTATACTTACTCTGGATAAAAAACATGAAATTTATATTTTTTTTTTCAATTTGCTTGTTATGCTATTTCAGTGCCCAATATGTTATTTAAGTTTTCGTTCGTATTTTCTGTTTCAACAGTTTTTTTTTGCTAATAAAAGTTAATTTTCTTTTCGACAGTACATAATAGGGCGCATGTCTACCTTGTTTAAGAATACTCTAAAAAGTGGACATATTATGATTTGGATTATATTATTATTATTATTTTATTTTATTTACGAGAAAAGTGGTCAACGAAGTAATAGAAAGAATAGGATTTGAAAAACTGGTCAAAGATCCGCAATTTGTATAAATGGCTAGAAAAATAGACAAAATCAGAAAGGGAAGCAAACAGATAATTGAACTCGATGATTATTTGTTACATCCGAACATCGTATTCTATACTAGCCATACCCCGCGGCTTTGCCTGCGTTTATCAAGTAAAAAAGTAAGCAGCATATGTGTTAAAGCTAAGTAAAGCTTATAAGCTATGTACATTTAAAATTTTAGACAAATCCGGTTAGCCCTTAAAGCATGATGAGGGAACGAACATACTAACACGCAAACTTTCAGATTTATAATATTAGTATGATTATCTTGAAAACCGCACCTGATTGCATATAAAGATAAACGCTATCACAATAACAGTCCCACAATAAGTTTGACGGCTTATGTCGTGGGTGCCGGATACTATCACATTACACACACTATCACATTCAGAACCAGAAACACAAGATTCCCATGGGGAGAAAACTTGTGTTCCCACCGGAAATAAAACCTGATACCCACTGCTTAGTAGGCAGATGCGCACCCAATTACGCCAACGTGCAATTGGTATAATGTAGCATATTTCATATTAAACGGTTTTAAGCTCAGTATATGCAATTGGCTGCATTCATGTTGAATATTAAAAAAAAAAAACTTTAGACGTTACCAGGCGTTATGATTATTCTCTGAACAGCAAAAACAGCAAGCAAAACTATGCTCTATAAAATGAAGATTGAAAATAAATTTAATTGTTTGTTTTTATTTTTTATGTTTATGTAGATACATCCACGTTTGTATACAGGTTGTTTGGTAGAGGGTAAGCCAAACGTGGTGGACGTGTAGTTGGACCTACTTGGAAAATACAAGTTCGCGTAAAAGCCGTTGGGTGTTCTTTTTTTATCGTTGATTTTGTTTTTTTTTTTGAATTTTTCGAAAGGTTTTCTCGGTTGCCTTAATTTTTTTATTTTTGTACATGTTTCTGGTATTTTTTTTTATTGTAATTGCCTCATATGTACTTTTGGTCTACTTTAGACTCTTTTAGATCCCTACAATGCCTAAATTATTTGCTCTAAGCTCATAATTCAAGGAAAATGAAAATTAAAAAACAAGTAGCACACATCCTACTCAATTAAAAAAAAATGGTATGATTTGTAAATAAATATTGTTTCTGTTAAAATGTGTATGAACCACGTATTGTAAACCTTTTAGGAACAATAAACATTTATTATTATTACTTGCTGACCTGGCGAACTTCGTGCCGCCAACAAAAGTTTCTTTTTTTTTTTTTGTCTGAACTTTGACAACAAATATATTATTATAATAAGTATGTCACATTTGTCTATGGTCAAATATTTATAGTGCGTTCAGAAATTAATTTTGTGTCTAATCTTTGACGGATACGAACAGCTTGTATGGGAAAATAAAATAGTTGTTTTCACTACTTTTCTTACAATTTCTTTATATTTTCTCACCTTTTAAACCTTCCTTGGACTTCTACAAATATATTAAAACTAAAATTAGGCAAATCGGTTTAGCCGTTCTTGAGTTTTTGTAAGACTAACAAACGTCAATTGATTTATATACACATACTAGTTGACCCGGCGAACTTCATACCGCCAATTGTCTGTGGTCAAATATTCAGAAACATCTCCTATTTGACAGGTACGAACAGTTTGTATGGGAAAATAAAATACTACTTTTTACTAATTTTATTGCAATTTCTTTACATTTTCTCACCGTTTAAACCTTCCCTGAACTTCCACAAATATTTCAAGATCAAAATTAGCCAAATCGGTCCAGCCATTCTCGAGTTTTAGCGAGACTAACGAACAGCAATTCATTTATATATATAAGAAGAAGAAAGATATAGACATAGATTTATTATTGCAAGAGACTAAACATTGTATAACAGTGGCGTAGCTTTATCCAATCTCGTTTTCAATCATGCACCCATCCTTATTGCTAATCATATTACTTTACTGCTTGTTAAATAAATAATACAAGAAATAAGGTAATAATACACTTTCACTATTAATTTTGCATTATTTGAGACAACTGTATTTTTAACCGACTTCAAGAAATGAAGGATGTTCTCAATACGACTGTATATTTTGTGTGTTTGATGAACCGATTTTGATGATACTTTTTTTATTTGAAAGCTGTGCTTTCCATGTGGTCCCATTCAAATTTGATCAAGATCTGACCAGTCGTTTTTGAGTTTTCATCAATAATGTATGATGATGATATCTAATTCATTCAATATGATCAAGGGTTCCCGGAGAAGTCGTTTTAAGGCGTTCGTTGCTTGCGTTTAAATTTGTCTCTGCATCTTTGTTCGTTTTGTGCAAGTAATAATATACTTCAAGTATATGGAATATTTACATATTTCATTATAGGTAAACTCTTAGTCACAATCAAAAACATTGATTATCTTAAGAGCCATTTCGCAAAATGTGGGCGCTCGAGTCGTAATGTACGGAGCTTGCATTTACATAGCAATTTATAGCAGTTTCAAGTGATGATAAAAAATATTTTGTGAGTAATGTAATGAATTGATTATTTTTTTAACTTTTGATTTAGATTCAATAATGACCAAAGTCACATAAACGCATGAATTTTGTGCCAGAAACGTGACTATTTAAAAAAAAAAGGGAAAGTAAAGTAGGGTTAAAATAGGGTTTTTATTTTGTTTTTTTATTAATAAACGTAAATAAAAATCAAAATTCCGCTACATTATGTGTCAATAATTTTACGTGCCTGATGTTAAGGCATATTTAACTAATAAATTCAATTCATTTTAATCAATTTTTAAGGAGTTAAAATTTTACTCTGTTGTTGTTTTTACTAAAACTAAGTTCTGAAGATTGAATATTATTAAAATAATAAGAGATATTTTAAAAAATCTGTTTCATTATGTGACTAATCTAGAGATTGATCTATATTTAACAAATTTAAAACAGTATGAAATCTTTTCCCAAGATAGTAAATTAGGCGCTCAAAATCTTCGATTATTCACTGAGTGTGCGAACTGGCTCTAATCTATATTTTGCAGTCACCAGAAAGCACTTAAGAAGTTTGCATAATTAAATAAATAAATTATGAAACACCCGATTTGTTTGTTTCAAAGACTAAAAAGCATTAGACTAATTCCATAATATATCACTGGAGTATTATCTTATTCCATGATAAAAGACTAATTCCATGATATTCCATAATACTTCAGTCCAAAAGATATCACAGTAATGATCGCCCAGTGTCACAACACTTGGAAAACGAAAGCACGACGTGATACGCGTCCTGACAAAAACCGATGAAGCTCCCCACCACAAAATCAGCAATTAAGTGAGAACTAGGAAATACTTTATCATCATAAGAGGCAAAAACACGAAGTTTATCTTGCGTGAAATTGGCACAATTTTTTCGCGATGCGAGTTTGTTTTTATGAGTAGTTAGGCATAGTATAACTGTTGCCGAGAGCTCGTACCAGGCGGTTCTGAAACGGAGAAGACTTGAGATTTACGGCCTGAAGAGAGCCAAAAAATCTCTTTACATAATGAGGGTTTTTCTGTTTATTAGGGTTCTGTACGCAAAGAGTGCTAATTCTGTGCGACGGTCTGTCCATCCTAACTTTATAGCTAGAGCTCTATTTTAAATGTAACATATATATAAATACAGACAGTTTTAAATTTTTACTGATGTGTTTTTATTATGCTTGATATCTTCGCAATATAATAATCAAATATAATAAATACAAAAAAAAAAACGTTAGCGAAAGTTTGTGTGTGTGTTTGTTACGACGTATCTCTGTAACGAATAAACCGATTTTGATGAAATTTAGAACGTAGATAGTTTAGTTTCCGCTATAACACAAAGGCTACTTTTTAACTTAATTAATGCGGGAAAAGCCGCGGGCTACGGCTAGTGTTTTAATACTAACATGTTGTATTATTTTAGCAGTTTTATGTTTATTTATTTATTTATAAGGAAGACCAGCAGCCAAAACCCTTGTCGTCACGGCTACAAACAAAATGTTTTACAATTTAACGCCAACATAACATTATACGCATCGTTACACAAAAAAGTAAATTTGTAAAATTGTATAAAGTAAGTTTGCTCTATCATGCCATAACGTAAAATAGTTTCCAAAGAAAATCAAATTACTAAAAATTTTGAATGATTTCCTAACGCGTTTTCTGTATTTTCCCAAAGTTACAATTTGATATGTTCAAAAGAAAAGTGAATAGTTTTGTCAAACAAACGTGCCGCCTTACAGTACCTTAGAAACATCATCACTTTCCATAAGGTGAAATTGTGATCAAACGTTTATTTAGAAAAATCACTATTTTTAGGAGAGCCGAATCGAATTATTTAATAAGATTAGATTATGTATTTCGTTTTACTTTGTGTAAAATGTGTAACGTTGCTTGTTGCCATGAATAAATGTATTTTCTTTCTTTCTTTCAAATGGAATGATTGCTTGGAATGAAGCTCCTTACAAATCATCTATGATGAATTAACATTTTGAACGATTTTCACTTTATATATGTATACGTATATATACAATTTGGGCGTGGATATATTTATTTATTTATTCTTTTGCACAATACATATGTACACGGAGGACTTAATGCTAATACAGCATTTTCTGCCAGTTAACCGATAAGGTGCAGAAAAATTTCTTGTAGTGCAGTATAAGGGCTATTATCTATTATTTATGATTTAAAATATACTTACATATATACACACAACATACAACAAATATACCAAAATATAAATACATAATATTATCATACATAAATAAAATATAAGATAAAAAGTACAATACACATACATAAATATAAAATTGTACATGTATTATATATTTTATGTGACAAAAAAATAAAAGCACTAGCGTATTCCTTCTAATTTGTCTCCGGACCTTTAGCAGCCTCAAGGTCGTAATTATCTTGAAGCTAGATTGTAGCAAAAAATAATTTTGCTTAACTAAATTATATGACAACAATATGTTTTTTTGTATAAGATCAACATATATAACAATACTGAAATTGAATATATCTACGGACCAATTGCCTATATTTCCTAAAACTTAACTAAAACTATAAACAGCAAAGAACTAAGTTACATATACAACAATATTGAGATATATACCTATATGGGATACCTACTGGAAATATAATATCAAAAGTTGCCGGGCAGTCCCACTGATGTCATTACTGGAAATTTACATAGTACTTGCTTATTAAAAATAAAATGGAAGCTCGTTATCAAAGATTCCCAAATAAGTCAACTGGATTTTAAGATATTTGTCATCACATATGACAAATGCTTTTAAGTACATAGTAAGTTTAGCTTTTTTAATCATAGTTTGTCTAGATATGTGCTTATTTTTGTGTTCCTCACTGATTGTTTATGTAACACTAGCTATGCCCCGCGAATATGCCCGCTTTTATTTGTATTAAAAATAAAAAAGTTCGTCTCCAGGACTGCCCCCTAGTTGCGTATTTAGTATGTCATTTTTATGATGATTTCTTTCAAATTGTTTTCATTTTCCTTGATTAATTTATGTCCATACTAAAGTTGTCTGGAAGAAATATGCTATAAGGCCATCAATTGTAATATATCACTAACTATCTATTATTTTTTCTAATTGTTTAGTTGTTTACTTTGTAAACTGGTTAAACTAAGCAGGAATATTGGATTCGATTTCCGGTGGGAACACAACTTTTCTCTCCAAGGGAAATTTGTTTTTTGGCTCTGGTTGCGATTGTGTGTGAATGAGTTTGTGTTATATTTAAGCGTTAATTATACCCCTACGCATGCCTTGATCACGTGATTAAAGTTCATCTTTCAAAACACTTAAGAAAATAATAGTTATAGCAAAACATAAGACATAAACATTCAAATGCTTTCACACTCACAGCCCCACACTAAGTTCGATGACTTGTATCGTGGGTACCGGCAACATTCACATCACACTCACAATCACAACCAGAACCAGAACAACAAATTTTTAAGTTCTTTCCCCATGAAAACAAATCAATATCGTATCGATCAGCGCAAAATAACAAGATAACCATGTGATCAATCAGCTTATCACGGTCACGGTGACCTTAGGGTCAATTCCACTGGTATTCGTGGTGACGGGTGCCACAAAGACGAGGCAAGGCCAAGTCTTCTGAAAGTGAACCAGTAATGACACTTTTTTATAATTGATTCGTCATGTTTCGCAAGGTACAAAAAACCTAGGTACCTATACGTTTCCTGAAGCACTCATTTTGGCTTGACACAATCACTGTAATTACGCCTTGAGTATGTTTATGATTAGGATCAGTTTTAATAATAGATAAGTAGCTAATTTGATTTTAGAGTTGCAGTGATTGTTACTTCCGCGTGTCGTCGAAGCTGGTTCATATTGTTCAATAAGGCTTGTGTTTAAACACTTCCCAAAAAGTACCTATTTTACTACCAAAAAAAATCTAAACGGTTACCAATATGGATGAATGGTCACCAAATTACGTTGGATAAATGGTGACCAAATTACGTTTCCTAAAATATTATGAAATAAATCCATTTTTTTGTATTATAAATATTTTTGTATTAATTTAAAAAAAAATTACCTTAACCTACTGCTATCCGATTCGGTTCTATCACAGGAAATTTTATTTTAGGAAACGTAATTTGGTGACCATTTATCCATTTTGGTAACCGTTTAGAATTTTTGGTGGCCGGCTAAATTATACCCGTACAATAATAATAATATAAAAATAAATCGTGTGTGTATTTTTTATTTCTTTGGCGACTTATTTTCGTCATGTAATTTGTGGTTCCAGTCGACTGATTTATAAACGATATTAGGCGACTATAGGATCGCAAGACCTCGTGATCGCCGGTTTCCAGACTTGGCAAAGATTTTAGAATACCCTTTTCATTTTAATTTTCGCTGTAGCTTTCGAATATTTTTATTTGCTAACCAACGATGCCAGATTTTGTGTGTTTTATGTATGCAAAAATGTATCTTCTAATATATAAAATTCTCATGTCGCGGTGTTTAAACTCCTCCTTTATTTTTTGGACAATATTTTTTGTTTTTATTTTTTTATGATTCAGCCTGAAATAATGTATATGTCAAAACAACATTTGTCGGGTTAGCTAGTTAAATAAAAATAAAACAAAAATTCTTGATTTTTCCTGATATTAACAATGTTTTAGGGCGTCGATACGGCCGAAGATGCATGCTTGCCAAGAAGATACCTTTTTTTTCTAGAAAGGTAGGCAAATACTAGTGTCTATATAAACAGAAGATTATTCCTCTTCACTTTAGTCTTAAAGACTGATTATACCGTGGGCGAACTAGCACGCGGGGAAAGAGTATATTTTTAATTTAAAACTATAATTTAATAACATCGTGTTATTGAATATAATGGATATAAGTTTCGCGAAATAATTTCTAATCTTATTCTTTCTTATCATGACGATTTTCCGATTTGCATAAAAAGTATCATAAATAAAATATTGGAGTAGTATCGCTTGTTGATTAGCTAGTAGAGTAAATATTGGAGTAGTTTTATCGCACCACCATCCCTACATTATAAGACTGCCCATTATACCTATCTTTATAAGTTTCTCTGTAAGCTGTATTTATCTTTTGGTGTCAATAAAGAGTTATTGTATTGTATTCTATTGTAATGGTATTTGTTTGTATAGCTATATTTTTGACTAATAGTAGGGGAGCAACTCAACTGCCCTCAAAGCACGCCCCTATATCAAGGGTTCATATATGGTGGGGGTACATTACAAGGTGCAAGGTGTTTCCCTATATGGTTTTCTGACACGCTTGAGTAAAACGCGAGTCCCCGCTTGGGCTCCCCTACTATAAGGAAAGCGCTACAATGTTGTCATAAAAAAATATTGAAACTGAGAGTAACATAAAAGATCAATAAAAAATCAGTACAAATTACATCAAATAAACAGGTAATGGGTTGTTTATTGCAAGATTTATCGCAATGCAATCTTGAATGAGCAAAAACTCGTCCACGCCTACATTTTGGCCTTCAGAACAATGCACTCTTTCGATATGTACGAGCTTATAAAAAATAAATTAGTGATACTAAAAAATTAATTCGAATATCTTTACACACAAAAAAACATACATTCGAATTGAGATCCTCCTTTTTTGAAGTCGGTTGAAAATTGTTGTGCCTTGAGAGCATGTTATTGTAGCCATAGCATGGTTACTATACTCGACCACATCACCGTTTACCATGAGATAGTGATGAAATGCTAGCCTATCAAGATAAAAAACAAAGTTTAATGTAGAGCTTAAACAGCTCTACCGAAAAAAAAACAAGTTATTTTCTACCGGTTATAAATTGTATAGTAGTTCAAATTGCTTTTTAATTATAATGGGTGAATATTCAAAACTCCTACATGCAAATTAGTTTAATTTATGTATTAGATTAATATGTCGCAGATGTTATCAGCAACATTTAACGAAGGTGAACCGAGTGCAGGCACGTGCTTGTGTTGGATTGAAACATAAGATACTATAATCTTCTTCTTTTTGAATAAACTGTTCGTAATATTATGAACGATTAATTTATAAGAATTTGAGGTATTATATATGCATGACTTTTGACAAACTTTGACAGTTTATCAAACGTCATGCACATATGGTTGACATACCTCCAGTTCGCTCGAAGCGTTTTGCTTCTACGTTTATCTTCCGTACAGCGAAGGAGTGGAACTCATTGTCCTCATCTTTATTCCCCGAACAGTATAATCTGGGAGTCTTCAAGTCAAGAGTGAATAGGTACTTTCTAGGCAAGCATGATACATCTTCGGCCGCATCATCGCTTTCCGTCAGGTGAGATTGTGGTCGACGCTTGTCTAAAGGACATAAAAAAGGTAAATTCCAACTTCTATCCAGATGAAGTATTTAAAAAGTGTTTTTTTTAGTTGTTCTTATCTGAACACGCTCAGAAATCTAAATGTGATAAGTTTAGGTAGTACCAACCGTGATAAAGGTGTATCGAGGATTTGTGTTATCAGTTGATACTAAGATAAATAAACAAGGCTGTTAATTTGCGAATCTGGCAATAAGAACCATTAACCTTCATAAGAGCAACTATGGCGCTATGTGATGTATTTAATATTAAATAATTATTAATAATATTATTGATATTATTTAAATTTTTTTTAATTTAATTTTGATTGTTTTTTTTTTTTGAAAATGTGTTGCTTATATTATTATAACTGAAATCTTGTATACCATAGTAGTAAAGGAGACGCCGCCCACAACTGCGCAAGACCATGCAATCGCAGCTCTCCCTGTGAGTAAAGGCGTTACGTTTCATATGCATTAAATTACACTAACAACTCAAACTTTACAAATAAAGACTAATTTTTGGCTAGAGTCTAATATACGTTGTTCTTTTTTCATCTATGACAGACAAGTATGATGTTGTCGATGATGGTTAGAACTTAAATAACATCCTGTAACGAATAACTACCGAAACATCATTTTGACTAAAGAATTTTCTACTGAGCCAAGAAATCAAAAGCAAATATTTCATTAAACCAGGAAACCCAGGCAACACTAGAGGGTCAGCCGTTCCAACTGCGCCGTCCTTCGTTTATCCAGGTGGTGAACTACGACTGTATTGTACTGTACTGTACCGATACAGGGTAGCCAGCGTATAGCATTTTAGAATGTAGGACAAGTACAAGTAGTAAAAAATACAGTCAAATTGAGAACCTCTTTCCTTTTTTGAAGTAGTTTAAAAATATGTTGCAATTCAAAACATAATCGCAATAAGGAAAGACAATATAAAATGCATCGACTTACACAAACAAAGCGATGACACCAATGACAATCAAAATTTCATATCATGAGAACCTCAACATCGTATTTGCGACAATCGATGAATTCATAAAATACGGAAATTTAGCCCGATTGAGTCGTGTTTTGAGGCCGTTTGTACATGGAAGGTTTTTATTATAAATCGTAAAGTTAATAAAAAAGCTGTAAAGTCATCATAATGGGCATGACAAGACCGGTATCAAAAATAGCGGCGCTGTATTGTGCAAGTCACATCTTGGTAAAGGATCAACCCTCAAGGTCCTGGGCATTCGTGCATGACGGTACGTGAATCAACTCCAATTATAATTAAATCAAGTCGCTATTGATCGCGAATTGAACTATTATTGTCCGCAATAACTACTGACGCGGTGAGAGAGGCGCTGTCACAATGAGCCTGGTAGTCAGATACTCGTCTGAATCACAGAGTCAGGGGATTAGTTGATTTTATTTATATAGCATTAGCCATGCTAGGCAGAACTATAGTGACAAATTTAGAAAGGAAAAATTATCGCTTGAGGCGGGATTTGAACCCGCGGCCATAGGGTCTCATGCCCTATTGCTCTAACCGCTGAGCTACTCAAGCCCCGCCTGAAGCGACGAAATTAACCTTTCCTTATTATTAACGTCTTACGGGGACGTGTGACGTCATCTACCGAAAGTTTATAGAAACTACTACGGCCAACGAGTCTAACATTGCAGTTAGCTACACGTTGTGTTGATAACGTCCACCCAAATCAATTGATTTTATTTATATAGCATTAGCCATGCTAGGCAGAACTATAGTGACAAATTTAGAAAGGAAAAATTATCGCTTTCCTTTCTAAATTTGTCACTATAGTTCTGCCTAGCATGGCTAATGCTATATAAATAAAATCAATTGATTTGGGTGGACGTTATCAACACAACGTGTAGCTAACTGCAATGTTAGACTCGTTGGCCGTAGTAGTTTCTATAAACTTTCGGTAGATGACGTCACACGTCCCCGTAAGACGTTAATAATAAGGAAAGGTTAATTTCGTCGCTTCAGGCGGGGCTTGAGTAGCTCAGCGGTTAGAGCAATAGGGCATGAGACCCTATGGCCGCGGGTTCAAATCCCGCCTCAAGCGATAATTTTTCCTTTCTAAATTTGTCACTATAGTTCTGCCTAGCATGGCTAATGCTATATAAATAAAATCAATTGATTTGGGTGGACGTTATCAACACAACGTGTAGCTAACTGCAATGTTAGACTCGTTGGCCGTAGTAGTTTCTATAAACTTTCGGTAGATGACGTCACACGTCCCCGTAAGACGTTAATAATAAGGAAAGGTTAATTTCGTCGCTTCAGGCGGGGCTTGAGTAGCTCAGCGGTTAGAGCAATAGGGCATGAGACCCTATGGCCGCGGGTTCAAATCCCGCCTCAAGCGATAATTTTTCCTTTCTAAATTTGTCACTATAGGGGATTAGTTGTCTGTCAGCCGCTACGTCCAATGATAACAAACAACGTTTTTAAGCTCAAAGTAGGACTCTTTTTGCAGAGTCCGCCTGGGGCAGTACCACACCATTGTCAGACATCAACCGCCAAACAGTAGAGTGTTTTGGATTGCAGGGCAAGGGGTGAAATTACAGGTCTTAATGAGATTTAACATCTAATATCTCAGGGTGAGGAACGCAGTGCTTTGCCGCGCAGGATTTTGACCTAAGTTCTGGGTGGCACTGAACTGTAATGGCAAGCGTGGCGCTTAACATCAGGCGAGCGACATGCTCGTTTCGTCACTCAATATTAATAAAAAAAAATCTATGCATTAAATTCAAATACTTAATGAGGCTGCCAGAACATTGGATGACTGTAATTTTGCGAATCTGGTAATAGATTCATTACTTTCATGAGTGCTTCTTTGGGGCCCTTGTGAATAAACGCATTTGAATTATTTTTTTTATACCTGGCGCGAAGGCTCGGCCAGCGTGTCGCGTCTCTGACATGATCAGAGATTTGTGTGTAATATTTTTTTCATATCTACAGTTTTATTTAATACATTGAATTGAAGACTCCCAGACTATACCGTAAGGGAACAAAGACGCGGGCAATGAGTTCCACTCCTTCGCAGTACGGATGACAAAGGTAGAAGCAAAAAGCTTCGAGTGAACTAGAGGTATGATTAGATAAATGAATGACGTTTGGCAGCTTGTCTTGCATAATTATACTGAGAAATAGGAATAATCCTCAACAGTTTCTTATCAATAGTCAATCAAGCGCAAGCAGGCACCGCAGGCCAGAGGAAAATTTGCTTTATCATATTTATTGGCCATGATTGCTGTAAATCGCCGCATAGCACAGCAAACATTAAAGCAATTGCAATTACATGTTTATGATAAAATGATAATTCCATAAAGTTATGATCAATTGATTATTCTTCATAATTTAATAAACTTCATCTACAAGCTCGATGGTTTAAAATACAGGGCTTACTTTGTTATTTAATGGGTATGTGATTATCACATACTTTATTTATGACGAGTATACTCGTATACAAAAATGACTCTTGGTGATATGGACAAGTGCCCTCTGCGCCGTAAATTCTGGGTTCGATTTCTGGCAGGAAAGAGCATAATTTTCTATCCTATGGGACGTGAACATTTGTGCTTCTAGTTCTGGGTGTGATTGTGTGTGTGATATGTTCCAAGTACAGCGATACAAGTATATTTATAATTTATAGCTGTATCTACAACCTATAACAAAAAGATGTAGTAAGACTTGGAACTGGGTATGTGTATCGTGCCAGGAATAATCTGCCAGAGAACGAAAGTCGAAATCGGAGAAAAAATTTTCTATACAAAAATTAAAAAATAATATACCCATTCAAACATTTCGGACAACCCTACTGTTACATCTGTAGCGTGTCACTTTGACCTTTGTTATGGCCCCCACTGTCAGACGTCTAGTTCCAAAGACTATTTGGTGTGGAACGGTAGCTGATGAAATAGGGTTGCAAATGACATAATTTTCGCCTTTCGACTTTCGCCTTTATAATATTAGTGTGATTGTGATGTGATTTTTTAATGTTCGGTAGACAAAAATTTGACTACTATCTCACCTGATCGAAATGACACTAATGTCATGTGATTGTGATGTAATTAAGTGTGAAGTGTCATGTTTCTTTTTATGTGACATTAGTTACATAACGCTCATTCTGTATGATGTGATAATAACAACTGTTAATCATATTTCAAAATATTATCATCATCATCTCAGCCCCAAGAAGTCCACTACTGGATATAGGCCTCCCCGAAAAAATTCCAATAAGGTTGTAAGCGGTCTGTATCCAGCATTATTATTATATTCAAAACTAGCTTTGCCCATGCGGCGGCGCCTGCTATTATCAAATAAAAAAGTAGTCTATGTGTTAATCCTAGGTATAAGCTATTTACATTCCAAATTTCATCCAAATCCGTTCAGTCGTTAAAGCAAACTTTCGGACTTATGAAATATTCGACCACGTGGTCGAGTTGTCACGCTAGATTTTATAGTTCTTAACACCACTAAATAACATTGAAAAAATAATTATAAAATTATTACATAAATTACACAGACAACCTGACAATGTCGCTGAAACGTGATATCATGCAGGATATGGGACCAATGACATCACAGCGCGGAGGATGGAGTACCGCCGAGGTCCGTAAATAAAGCCGCAGGTTTATTACGACGGTAGCCAATAAACCTATTTGTCCACGAACAGATTCACATAATCGACGATACTTGACAGATATGGACCTTTAAATCATAGGATTATTTTCTTTGTGACAAAACATCAGCCGGACTTGAACCGTACTACGCAGAGACACGGCCTAAAATACCTTGTTACATTTAGTGATATATGATCTTATTAAAAGTAGAGCCTGTATGACGGTAATTTTGCTTTACGAGAGGAACGTTTGGGTTTTTGACGGATAGGTAATATATAAACAATTTGGATTTTTTGGAAATAAACTTCATAAAATCTCCGGCTGTATTGGCAACTGAGTTTCGCAACCAGTTACCAAAAAGAAATAGATAATCTTGCTACTGAACCAGTTGCCAAATTCAAACACGATTGACTATTCGTTTTTCACAACTAGTTACCAATTAATAAACATACCTAGAGTTTTAGTTTGAAAACAGCGCTCATCAGGTGCGCGCGGAGAAGCGACGGTCACCTCCCAGATGATGGGCGCCTTACATGCTTAAAACTAGTCGGAAAATCCGACAAAAACCGCTGCGAGTCCCAGCCGTTTAGTAAACAAATACCTACAGTTTCTATATGAAGGAAGGAATGAGCAATCAACAAAATCTGAAATTCCTGGTTAATCTGCAAGCGCGCGGCCGGTCACGATGGCATCGTGACCCGCAGACAAATCGAGATGAACTGCACTCTTTGCTCCTTACTCTCTCTAATGTGGCGGGAACACAGCCAGGGATATTAGGAAACTACTGTGACGCTATTTCCACAAGCGAATCTATATTTTGTGAACCAATCACAAATTTGTGTTTTTGGTTCTGGTTGTGATTGCGCCTGGTGTGAATATTTCCATCACCCACGACACAGGTCATTCGGCTGTGAGTGTGAAAGCGTAAATCACATCACGTCACGGCTAGTATCGTATTAAGAAGATTTAAAAAATATACATTTCACTCGATGTCTGTTACTGTAAGATAAAAATATACATGTATAATAGTTTATCTATTTGTGATGGTTCATATAAATTGTATGGCGAATGATATATATTTTTTAGGCCGCTATCTCTCCTGATAAAAAGTGCTGATGCGGCCGAAGTTGTAGCAGATACCTATTCACTCTAGATGACTCTCAAATTATACTGTTTAGGGAACAAAGACTCGGGCAGTGACTTCCACTCGCTCACTGTACGAATGATAAATATAGAAGTAAACCACTTTTACATTTATCATCTGAGTTTTTTTACTGTTATTGAGTGACGAAACGAGCAAGTCGCTCGCCTGATAGTAAGCGTCATGCTTGCCCATTACAGATCAGTGCCGCCCAGAGCTCTGAACTTAGGTAAAAATCATGCTTGGCAAAGCACTGCGTTCGTCACCCTGAGATATTAAATGTAAATTCTCTTCAAACACAGTAATGTTTGCACACTACTGCTTGGCGATTGTCTGGCAACGGTGTGGTACTACCTTAGGCGGACTATGCAATAATAGTCCTACCACTATTTTTCTTAACATTAATTATTATAGCATCCTCATCGTCTGTGACGCCTATTCTATACGTGTATTAAATGTTTATAATAATAATTATGATACGATGCCTTTTGTCTTCTACGCCACACGTAATTGGTTCTATAGGATTCCTAAAATTGTAACTGGGAAAATTCAAATCTGTAGTAAAACGGGCATTAATTAAGAAAGTTTACTATACCACGATCGACTATATGAATGACAAGGATGCATGGAGGCAAACTGCACAAGCGACTACATAATATAGATATACCTAGGTTAGTATAATTATGTGTAAGTGTTAAGGAATAATTAAAAAAATATATAAAAAAATGCGCCGCCGTGTTTTTTGCCAGGTTTTTCTCGAGTTGGCTGTAATTTTGCGAATATGGCAGTAGAATCATTAACTTTCATGAGTGCCTCTTTTGGGCCCATAAGAATAAACGATTTTGATTTTTTATTTTATTCCTGAATGAAACAATGCTTCATCATCAAGA
Organism: Lomographa bimaculata; assembly: GCA_948107665.1. NCBI lineage: Eukaryota > Metazoa > Arthropoda > Insecta > Lepidoptera > Geometridae > Lomographa > Lomographa bimaculata. Next base: position 10,739,252 of record OX403600.1, read on the forward strand.
AAAAGTTCTATGTAGTTTTGGGAGTGCAAAGAAATTATTCAGATTCTCTTACACATAACATTAAGTTAAATTCTTATTGACGTCTGGTTCCTAGTGTGAGTGTGTGTGTACTGCGAAGTAAAAGCCATTACTTATTTTAAAAAGTCCTTTAGTATGCGGTATGCAAATTCTTAAAATCTCACTTTTTCCGCAGAAAGTAAAACAATATTTGAAAAATGTTTATCGAAGCATGTGTGCAATTAAAATTATCACTTTATCTTCATACCTTCTACTGCAGTAGTTAAAATGCAGTGCGTTCCATCAAAACCTGTCACATAACATGCATCAGTTTGTATATCTTTCAACTGAAGAAAACCTGCTCGTATTTATTCTGTGCCAAATCTCTTAAACGACGCGGTTGAAAATACAAATACTCGCCGTCGTGTCCCACCAGGTACGTTTGCTCCGCACTCATCCTGAATAAAGCTAAGGAATGAAGCCGAAACAATTGTCGATCTATACATCGACAACGGCTAAGTCACGCTAATTCCCATTTTAATTTTTATTTAATAGTTCAAAAGGTGTGTGAGTTTTTATAAACTTTTCTTGTTATTTTGTCATGGTATAACTAGTTCTTTAATTTGATACCCATTTTGATTGCATTCGTTCAAAGTCATTACTTTGGTTACTATTTTATGGAGAACTAGCCGTGCCTCTCGGCTTCGCCCGCTATTATCAAGTTTAAAAGTAACCTATGTGTTTATCCTAGGTATAAGCTATCCATATTCCAAATTGTTACCAATTCCGTTCAGCCGTTAAAGCGTGAAGAGGGAACAAACATACTTACACACTTGCACACTTACACACAAACTTTCGGATTTATGATATTAGTAGGAAGTAGGATTGAGACGCCATAATGTTTTTTATAAAATAACCAAACCAAAGGATTGAAAAGAGTTTGACGATATCCAATATGTTACAATCGCTTAAATCGAACATACATACTTGCATAATGACATAATAGTATGTGCTTAAATCATAACCCTACGTTTTATTTTGCCGTAGTCGGGTAAAAATTACACTACACGGACCGTACTTATACTGTGGTAAAAGTGTGACTTTAGTTATATAGCTGTCAACTGTGAGTTTTTACTTGCAATACTACAGTTACCCATCGTTTTTTTCACTGCGGTAAATAATCGCTGTGTGTAAAGGCCAGAGCTCGATCTCGCCGTTTTTCGGAACGTTGACGCTTGTCGATTTTAATCCTTTTCCATGTCGGATGTTCTTAACAGAGATTATAAGTAATAAGGCTGCGAACACAACATGAAGTATAAATGTTTTTATGTAGTGAACGAAAAGTCCTATCCCAAATGCAATGATTTTTCCTTTGTTATCCCTATAAGACGCATAAAAATGTGCGAGTAAAGTACATTTCAAAGACAATTAACACTGGATACGCACGAAAATCAGAGTGAGCTGACGAGTGAACATTTCTCAATTTTCTATATTGGGATAATTTTATTTTACAATTAGCGACCCGACTCAATCACACCTAGGACCAGAAGCACAGTGCCCCTTGGGAAGGAAAATTGTGCTTCTGTCGGGAATAGAACCCAAGACCCACGGGGAAGAAAGTGGAGACTTGCCTACTGCGCATAATTACTATTATATATTTTTCAACTAGCCGTGCCCCGCGACTTCGCCCGCTATTATCAAATAAAAAAATAGCCTATGTGTTAATCCTAGGTATAATCTATGTACATTCCAAATTTCATCCAAATCCGTTCAGCCGTCAAAGCGTGAAGAGGGAACAAACATACTTACACACTTACACGCAAACTTTCGGATTTATAATATTAGTAGGATTTACTTTGCACACTTAGAACATTTGCAAGTAAGCCGAATACAACAGGTGTTGTGTTTTGTGCATCCCAAACCTTAAGGTGAGAACAGAGTGGCAGTCCCTTCCACTCCAATCAAAATCAAATCAGACCATACAATCTGCGTGCGGTCAAGCGTACCTTACTTTTTCACATTACTTTTGCCTTAATTAAGGACGTCGGCACTCAAAAGTCGCTCAATGTGCAGGATTAACAGGGTCATGTTTCACAAAGTAAAATTAGTTAAATAGTAAATTTGTGAAACATGACCGTGATATCTTTATTTATATAATTCTTCTTTTGTGGGTGTGTATGTGACTGAACTCCTCCTAAACGGCTGGCTGGTCCGATTTTAATGATTTTTTTGTGTGTGTTCAGGTGGATTCTAGAATGGTTATAACAATTCAATCTGATAATTATTATTCGGATTGTTATGTATTTTTTTTAATAATGATGGTATAAAAACTATCGCGATTGTTATTCATTGTTATGGTACTAACCGGCTGTTAATCGCGTTATCTATTGTCGAAATACTCCGACTAGTTTCGAGCGTATACGACGCTCTTCATCTGGGAGTCAACAAAGCGGCCGATCCCGACGCCTGGAGTTGCGCGCGGCCAGGCGAGGCGTCGGGATCGGCCGCTTTGTTGACTCCCAGATGAAGAGCGTCGTATACGCTCGAAACTGGTCGGAGTATTTCGACAATAGATAACGCGATTAACAGCCGGTTAGTACCATAACAATTATGGTATACATATAGGTACATATATATTTGACTATAGTTTAAATATTTTGGTAAAATTTTATGAGTGTACGAGGCACGGAACACTAAATCACCTCACAGTTCAAGCGGTCGATCACAATAGACACGATGAAGTTTTTATTTTAAGTCCTGGTTAATTAGATGATAATTATTTAATTAGTTTTCTACGTCACAAAATTCAATAGCGGAGGGTTTGTCAACCACACGGATCAGGTGACACACACGACTGGAAGTTTCTATTTTAAGTCTGTGAAGTTAGTCGCGAGTGCAAAAAATGTCACTCGATACAACTAGCGCCATCTCTAGGATCGTCCTTGAACGATCTCTAACAGTGGTCAGCAGAGAGCCCAATACACTGCAAATGTATTCAAATATCCAAAGATTCTTGCCAATATGAATATTAGGTATATAAAGTGAAGTATTTATTCACAGATGTATAATTTACATTTATTTTTTATATTATAAAAGGCAAAGACGCTTCACCAGCTTCAGATCAGAGCGAATCTCTGATGTTAAAGGCATAGAAGTTTTTCCCTATTGCTAGTGGCACATTTTTGAGAAGTATAATAAATATAGGGATTTATCAATACAAGTTTTACAATAAAATAGTATACTTAGATCAAAGAAATATTTTTTTCATGAGGATGATACAACGTAGTTCAAAATCTATTAATCAATAATCTCTCCCTAATAAATTCCGAAAGAGTCTTATACTTACGTAAATTGGAAAGAAATCAAATGTCAAATAAACTTTGAATCTGGACCAAACAAAATTAAACTAGTTAATAGAGCATGAGGTTAATTTTCCTTCAACACACAGCACCACCGATGCGCGCTGTAGGCAGAAAAAGTTACGGGCAGTGAATTGAGCTTCAAGAACTCATACATAATAAAATAGATTAAAATTCAATGGAGTAGCTCCGATTAAATTATTCTTATATTATTTTATACTTTAATATTAAGCGTCTACACTTGTTAAAACTATCGTGAGTCGTATTCATGTTGATTTAGTACGCGCCAGGCTCTCGTTGCCGCTACAGCGCATGCTCCCGAGGATGAGCGTCTATATGGCTCGAACACCGGTCGAGTTTCTCGATTAAATAAAGAATAACGTGAGTACAACCGGAACTAAATCAACACGTCTACACTTGACCTACGGCATAAAATAGATAGATAAATAAACTCTTTATTGAACACCTCAACAAATACATGAGGTGCGTGTTTTAATTGTCAATTTGTAGTATTTATGAAACGGAGCCCTGGTCGTTGAGCAATGCACTGTAGCGCCCTTTAAGTTTATGAGTGACCGGTGACGGGGGAGGTCGGTGAGGTGCTGATAGTGACGGAAAGTGCCGAGCTACTTTTACTTAATAAGATGCAGGTGTTAAATTTTATAACCTCTTAAAAATCGAACTTGACAGCACTGTGGTACTATTCATTTTGTTAATTATTCGGGCCATAGCCTCTGACGACATATATAAAACTGATTTACAGAGAGAGTTGCTCGGTGACAAGTGCTTGTTTATATTTGGTTTAAATTTTGTACAAAAATTGAGAAACCTACACGACTAGCCTAAGAAAATAATTGAGTCACTATTGTAAACAATGAATCAGTGGGTTTTCATTGATCCAAATTAAACAAAATATTCAAGAGAAAAAAATATTCTCATTCTTGCATCACTATTTTACTACAGTACATCTTGATACAGATGACAGTGCTAAATCCTTTTGCTTTGCATTCGAACGAAGTGTTTTGCTTCGAGCTACATTACAAGAACAACATAAAAATGCTATGCTTCCATCTCCGATATTCCTTTTAAAGAATAATTGTTAGTAAGTATTAACAAGACAAGCGTGTTTGATTATTAATTATTTATTAATCGTAAATTTTTATCAGCGTGGAATTGGATTGGTCAAAAGCTAGCCAAGTAAAGTAAAATAATAAAGTAGTAAGAAAAACCGTCGCCCAAACTACATTTTGATCAAAGTTTTTAATTAAATGAGTCAGCACACTTGGACTAAATTTAGCAGTCTTCCTGTCGACTCTGCATTTAAGGCTGTCATGACGAGTTTGAGAAGGAATACGAAATGAGTTTCAACCATGTTTCAATTGAACTGGAAGTTGCTGTCGATTTTGACGTGCACATAAGTATGGACTAATCTGATTTAAATTAAAATATTAAGTCATGGTGAGTTGATAATACATTCTGGAAATATTCCAAGAGACGTCCGCGTCCTAAGCCGTAGTGCTAAAAATGTTTGTGTGATCTTAGAATAAATACGATTACTTAAAAGTGGAATACTCAATGTGAAAATCTTGGCCTAGACCAAGTCCATCAGTTTTACACCCCACATACTTTGTAAGTAGTATAAGTACATACACATGTTGCAAATTCATGCCACTCAAGAAAAAAACACCTGAACATACCTAAATGCTTTGGAATGACAAAACGAGTTATTTGACCTACTAACTGACCATTGAAATATAATATACATTGACCCATGATTTCAGATGTCAACCGGGTGAGATGCCCGATAGTGGAATAGAATACAATTGTCCTTTCTGCACCATTTAACTTTTCTTAGCTATCCTTGAGAGACAGTACTATATAGGCCTACCATGGTTATCACCCTTGACCCCGACCGCGAACACATCATCAATTAACATTAGGTAAGATAGAAGTTAAAATCTAGCTTATCAGAGGTTTAAAAAACGACATTACTAAATCTTATTGGGCCTAATCTATGTATAGCTAGATTCACATCCTACATTCTAGAGTATCTTGTTAATACATTTGACTATCATCTCTATGAAATCTTCAACCAATTCTCAGTATTATTTCAAACAAATGCTTCTCCATACTGTCCAGGATAAGCCACATAGCATTCAGTGGGCGATGCCACCCAAATTCACATAGTTCGGGATCCGCGAACTCAACGTGGGAGTCTGGGAGTCGACATGCGACGCGTTTGTTTGCCAGAGTATTACTGGGAGGCCTCAATTAATTACCCTTGTAGTAGAGTGGCCATATTTATGTGGAACTTTAGGATGGTAAAATAAATGCATGCGGTTCTTGCCGAGAATTCGATGGTTTTTGTGTGATAAAACCGCTGTATTCACGTGTCAAATTTATTAATAATGTCATATCACAAGCAATTGAGGTATAACTACGTTATATTAAAGACGTTACATTTGATGGTGTCACACTAACTCGTTATCCCGTTTGGTTAATACAAACCATTATCATTCGTAGCTGCGAAGTCATGGTTCATTAGCTGTGACGTCGTTGCTCGATTCAATTTGTATACAAAGTACCCCCTTCATAAGTGAGGATTATTATAATCTATTTAGAAATTTTATGACATTAAATTCGATTCACACTATAGATTCATCTTATCTAACATCAAAATATACGATCTCAAAATTTTTGCACTTAGCAAGGATTCAGTGTGGTTAAAACTATACAAAAATCCAATTAGTTCAAAACGTATGGATACCTCAAAAACCACTGACATTAACTGCACTCGAATTTTTTCACTTTTGCGAAAAATAATGAAGCCCGCTGTGGGCTGCGGGCAATTTGCAAGATAAATTGGAGCAGAGTTCCAAGTTTCCAACGGACCTTGGTACGTCCGAGCGACCGAGAATTATTTCACCATTATGTAACCGGCCCGGTTCTGTACAATTTTGAATCAGTATATTGGCTCAATACAAATGATATATTTATCTATATAGAGTCCGCTTCATCGTTTTTGATGACGGCATCCCCAGAAATTACTCATTGTTTTTCTTCTCAAACATGAGCCCTAATATGGCTTGCCAGACCGAACTTAGTCTTAAATGCCCTACGACACGTGCTACAGTAGGGTTGGTCCGCGGAGTTGTAAGTGTTTGTGTTTCTGTTTCTGGTTGTAATTATGTGTGTGATGTGAACGTTTCCGACACCCACGACACAAGTCATCGAACTTAGTGTGGGGCTGTAAGTGTGAAAGAGTTTATGTTATGTTTTTAATTAGCATGTACATTTACGTTTATCATCTGTACAGCGAAGTAGTAGAACTCATTTCACGTGCCTTTGTTCCTGTTGTACTGTGGATTTTTTTTAAATTACGTAATTATTACTATTAGTACATTATTAATCACGATCTAGTCTAAAGACTATAATAATAAGTAATTTAATTTTGACCTAAACTGCTAAGTTGAGTAGTAAATTTATAATGTGTCCAATAATACTTTTTATAATGTCTCTATTAAAGGGATGATACTTTGTTCTTGTGTTCTTTGTTTCTTTTATTTTTGTAATGATACATTTCATACATTCAATTTTTTTTATGCATACCTTTTACCGTCTCATCTCCTGGTAAGTACCGATAATGTATGTTTCTGTATTGTTACGCAGGATCTTAGATACTGCTTCAGCGTGTATCGTCTCGGTTACAACGCAATTATTAGGCCCGCACTTGTCTCCTCGTCACGTGACCATTCGACGTTTCGTTTTCATAAATTCGGCCGTTTTGCGTAACACAATAACCGGAGATATCGCACGTAATACATCGCAACGGTGAAATTGTATTGCGTTCTCGAGTCGTTGGGTGCAATTAGTGTTCAAGAACTATGTAACCGTTTTGATAATTTTTCTTTTTAACCGAATTCAAAATGATTGAAACGCAAAGTTTAAAAACCGATTTTACTGCTTTATCTTTGGAACCCTAGATTAGATTAAATTCAAATTCAAAATCGTTTACTCACATAGACCCAAAGAGGCACTCATGATAGAATGACTCTACTGCCTGATTCGCAAAATTACAGCCATCTCGAGAAAAAACTGGGAAGAAAGTAAGAGTCGAATTTTAAAATGAATTAATTATGCATTAATGAGGACAACTGAAAAACCACTGGTCTGATCCTCATCAAATTTAAATAGGACCACAAGGAAAGCAACAGCTTTCAAATAGAAAAAAAAACATCTTAATTGGTTCACCAAGAAAGAAGTTCTGAGAAAACAACAAAAAAAACTGTCAAATTAAGAACTTCCTCCTCTTTTTGGAGTCGGTTCTCAATTCGTCTTTATCTTTTATTTTGTATGTTACTTCAGTATTCCGTAATTTATAAACCGACTTGACAAATTATTATTTTGTTCAAAAGGGTGTACGTTCTAGTTGGTTTCATTACAATTTGATCAAGATCTGATGAAGAGTGTCGAAGATATTCGCGATTAAAGTCAGTTATTTGTTTTATAAACTCTTATTTATTACTAGCCGTGTCCCGTGGCTTCACCCGCGTTAATTAAGTTAAAATGTAGATTATTATGACAATTTGTTAATCCTGAGTATAAGCTATGTACATTGGAAATGTCAGCCAAATTAGTGCAGCCGTTTCAGCGTGAAGATAAAACAAACATACTTACACATTTACACACAAACCTTCGGATTTATAATATATATGTATATAATAGAGTTAACTACGCGTTAGAGTAGTTTTTTATCATTTACTGTAATGACTCATCACAACACCCCTTTTCACTTTCGCGCCAATACTCATTCCTAAACTTAATCGAAATGTATTCAGTAACATGATTGTTAAAGGTGTGTTCAGATGGTAGAAGATATTTGTGGGTGTCAGTCGATGCGATGTCGTAAGGTGTCACTTATTAGCTGTGAGATTTTCAAGGGCGAAGCGCTGTCGGACAAGTTTGTAATACGTCTCAAAGTTGTAAGGCTTCATGCACATTGTAATTAAGAACGAGTTACAAATGTAATTTTATACGAGCTTCGATGTAACCAATATTCGAACATCTTTTTATATCTCGTGGTATTTAAGCTGCTTCTTTTTATATGTATTAAATGTTATAGGACTTCTACATACTCCTATTAAAAAACAGGCTGTGTCGTAAATACACACGATAGAAGTGAAACTTTTGTACTACAGGGAAATATTTAAATTATTCATCACATTGTTTATCCCCACCACTTTTCGTCACACAATAAGGTTGCGGATCATTATTTCAAAGCCCATTAGAAATTTTACTTCAAAATTTAATGCTACAATAAAATGCATGCAAAACAAGGTTGTAGCAATTTAGTTTTTTATAAACATCGACTAAAAATTAACATCACTATTTTAGAAAGTTTATAAATAATTTTATTATTTATATATGTCATAAATTTTTGAAAGTATATAAATAATTTTATTATTTATATATATGACTATGCCATATAAAGTTTTTTGCTTGATAGTCTTGCATTTGAACACTACCTCCTTCAAGTGACGATGGGGACAATGACGTAACATGCTTGCCTAGATGATACTTATTTGCTCTATACTTGTAAACTCACGAATTTTAAGGTTTATAACGAGTCATATACTACTTACATATTATTGTAAGATTCCAAGAAAAAAAATTAAACAGGCGATTCTCAAAACTCTAAATAAATTATACAGTGCAGATACAGCCTAACTGTTGTTGATGGCTGTCTAGGGAGGTGCTACACATTCAATGTTGTAAATATTGATGTATAAAAACTGACAGAACATGCTCGATCATTCGTAACACATGCAGGTTTACTGGTTTCTTGAATTCATAATAAATATGATGATAGAATACGTAAGTCATCAATAGTCTTGCAACTTTGTTGTTAACACAATAATCGATAGAATGAAACAAAATATATTTGAACCAAATTTGGTATTGTGCATCTGTCAGAGACTTCAAGTTTCTAAATAGTACAAGGTAATTAAATCAAATTACGCTGAAACAAAGCTGAAAATTGCATTTCACGATTTTTAATAGAATGTTTTAAAGAAAAGAAAGAAATAAGTTATCTTCAACAATAACTACTAACAAAAATTCTTAAAATAACAAGGGCAATTTAGAAAAGCTGTCACAACACGACTCCAATTCATAATGCTCGTTTACACCCAATGCTGGTGTTCCGATCGACACTACCAGTGATGACACGGAACAAAGTATACAAGAGTTAAAATATATTATAAAAAACTAAAAATGAATTGGCATTCAATAAATAAACGCAACTCGCCCGTCTGTCTGTCGACGCCGGTAGCAGTTTTCTCACACGTCAAACAATATCTTACACCCGAGAAATCTTAAGAGACTTTTAATGATCGCTTAAGGAATCTTTTTTAAAAGTATTAAAAAAATTGAAAAAGAGAACAAGGTTCAACATTTTATAGCTAAAGGCGGTAATTTCCTTTAAACACGTGAATTTAATTTCACCTCATTATTGGTCGGTGCAAAATCGGATCGTCCATCGATTGTGGACAGAACGATTCGATGCTGCCAATAAAAAAAGCGGATTAAGTGATTATTAAGGAACAAAACGTATGAAAACAGCGCAAGTTGATAAGAAATTCTTTTGTTGTAGTACAGCGCTGAGTTAAGACGCTGTACACATTTTTTTGGCCACTAAGAACTTGTCGTATTCGGAATTGATATAAAATAAAGTTTTCTTATTTGGGTAGTATACTCGAGTTTTTTTTTAATATTGGTAAAACTTTTCTTGATAATTCCCAATTGTAGGTCTTCTAAAACGTTATAATCGTGCATTCTCCAACTCTAGAAAATATTAAAAGTATATTTTTAATACAGTTTTAGATAATTCAAGTATCGAAATAAATGAAAGGCATTTTAATTTTTAATGATGTAGTAGTCACGTAAAACGAGTTTTAATCATTGTTAACTTGTGATAAAGCGACGTGGCTGTGATCTATATATTCATCTCTTTCTACTGAGTGGGCGAGTAAACACTACCATATTTCTGAACTGCCAATGTATGTCGGGCTGAAATAAAAGTGTGCATCATCTTAACTTGAAAGGAAGGGCGCATTGCAAAACCTTGGAGAAAGGTAGCCTCTTTTAATAAAGGCGATCGTTGAGCTTATTTAAGTCGCAATAAAAGGAATGCTTTAATGATGCTGACGCCAATATTAATATCAAGCGAGTGGCTCGTTCAGTAAATGTAGTTATAAATTACGTTTTTGGAACCGAGGGTCTCGCGGCGTGCTTGCCCTTACTGGTCGATATCCATGTCTGTCAAGTGTACATAGTGCTTTTGTAATTTATATTAGTAATATTGACACTTGATTTATGCTGTTTGTAATGTATAATTGTAAAATGTGTCTTAATGCAAGCTAGCTCATAATAGTTAAGAGATTAGGTGTGAAGCGTACAATAATGAGCAATATTCTGCAATGGTATCTCGCTTTTACTAAATGTAAAAAGAGTTTGATGTTGTTATCCAAATTGATAATTGTAATATTGATGTATTTTCCTTACAATTCCTTTTGCAAGCCCATGCCCCGGGCGCCAAATTCAAGGGGGGGGGGGGGTAAATTCATACTAAGCAGACGAATCAACTCATTATTAACGCGACTTTGATAATTTCGACCACAGAACAATACTTCACCGGGTAGTTGTGGCGTTCTTTCTGAGAGGCCTATATTATGTCTATCAGTGACTGTCTGACGGCTGAAATGATCATGATGATAAAGGTTAAACTATAGGTAGGGGCGGCATTTAAAAATTTTGGCCCCGCCACAAAAAAATTCAAGATCTGGATATTGGTAAAATGGTGAAGATGAATACCAGCCTGAATCACTCGCAATAATTTTTATTATTATAAAACTCAAATTGACCCAATACGTAACAGTCGCATAAAAATATAACTTTTGCGATGATTTCAGACGTCTTAACTCTCAATAACAACAGTTTGATATAATATTTTTGACCTTAAACATCAACATTATATTTATATAAATGTAACAGATTTTTAAGTTGTGATGACATTCAAGAAATTTCACAAACTGCTAAAAATGCACTGAATGCCAATAAAAACAACGAATACGCGGTATGAGGTTCGACATATGAACCGAAGGGAGCAGTTATTAACTGAGGTGAGGAAGTTACTCGTTGGCCTGCCATTGAAAAAGCTTGTTCTACATAGATTAAATTAGTCATAGGTTAGAATGTGAACTACTAGCTGACCCCTGCCCGCTTCGCTCTATTAGACAGATACAAAGTCAGGAATAGAACAAACATTGTCGATAAAACCGTGTATTTTACGTTCTATCACCTATTGTCTAAAACGGGAAAATTCTTTACCGTGTTTTATGCAGTTTCTTTTGTTTCAAAATTTATTTGTTCTAATTTTAATTTGCTTTTTCCCGATTTTCATTTGTTTTCCCTATTTTCAAATTTTTACTGATTTTCACTTGTTTTATAAACACTTTCATTTGTTTTTTCTCTTACGTTTTCGGAGTAGTAGTGTACTTACCTAATTAAAACGGGAAATCTTTTTACCATAATTTTACGTCCTTTCGTTTTGGTTTCCAATTTATTGTCTTTTCCCTTGTTTTGGAGTAGTAGTATGGTTCAAAATATCCTTGTTTTGGAGTAGGAGTAGTATGGTTGAAACATTATCTGAACAGAATGTCCAGAATTTACCCATTCTACTACTGATAGTAAGTAGGTACTGATAAGTAGAACGGGAAATAAACGTTCAGTCGGATTTCTGTATTTCTTGGCTTGAATGACTTACAAACATTGTGATCTCTTACCAAAATCTCATCTATTAGACATAGGCTTTGAGTCAGCGGTATTGTGTTTATTGTTTTTTTATCTTTATGTAAAGAGGATGCTACTTTTGGCTTGCATAAAGATAATATTAATCTTTGTTAATCTTGCAAACTTATTTAGCGAGATAATATTAGCTTCTATTTATATTGAACAGTGCGTACCAGCCTCTATTCGATGCCAATTTTGTGTAAACTACAGTGCTTCCTGTCATTATTAGATCAGTCAGTCGGAGCGTGGGCTTGCTATTTATTGCTTCTTAGCAATGCCATATGAGTTGCTTAAACAGTAACGAATGGTTAAATCTGGTTGTGGTATCTTATACATTTTATTACAAGAAAAAACTAGTATGAGACTTGGTGAGACAGATATTTAGGACCGAGTTCACGAATCACAGCTGCTGTAATTAAAACTGTCTATACATATAATAAAAGTTGAATAATAGAGATTTATAGAAGACTAGCTGACCCGGCAAACGTTGTTTTACCATATACATTATTTCTAGATTTATTTTTAAACTATAAGAGTGTGGGGTAAAGTTTAAAAAAAATTGACAAAAAAATAAAATATAAAATTTTTGTGTTGGATCATCCTTAACATTTAGGGGTATGAAAAATAGATGTTGACCGATTTTCAGACCTACCCAGTATGCACACAAAATTTCATAAAAATCGGTCGAGCCGTTTAGGAGGAGTTTGGTAACAAACACCGCGACACGAGAATTTTATATATTCGATATATAGAAGAAGAGAGAATAGGGTACAAATATTAAGGTAAGGTATACAAAGATGCAGTTAAAATAAAATTAATTTCATCTTTATCGTCGTCGTATTACCTACAACGTATCACGTAACTTATAATGTTTAATTTTAATGTCCTAAATATACCAGCGTGATTTAATTAAAATTCATGTAACGTTTCTGATGGAATTTATCATTACTAACCATGCGTTGTAATTAACTTTCATAATACCAATTAATGAGGAATGCTGGAGATTAATTAGAAATTGCCGAGATCGTCGAGATAAGCTATATTGTTTATGTGTTGAACCCGATCTCAGTGGGAGACATAACCAAACTGTATTTCAAACGTTTTGACAGCCTTCAAATAGACTTATTTTTGCATTGTGAACTGCCCGTTGGCTTAGTTAGGTATCGGATTCAATTCCCGGCGGGAACACAAGTTTAACTCCCGTAGAAACATTTGGGTTTCTGGTTCTGGTTATGATTGTATGAGTGATGTGAATGTTTCCTGCATCCACGACTCAAGTCATATAGGCGTATGTTTATGTTTATTGTGTTAATTAAGTACTACAAAACTTTTGAAGACAGTATCACACTAATTATATAAATCGGAAAGTTTGTGTGTGTTTGATGTTTCCTGTAATGGCTGATCGGATTTGATTTTGAGATGAAATTTTAAATGTACATAGCTTATACTCAGGATTAGCATATAGGCTTTTTAACTTAATAAACGCAGGGGATGAAGAGGGTACCATTAGTAGTCTTTTTTTCTTACCTAACCACAATCTAATTTCCACAATAGGCAGATCTACCCTCTGCGGCGAGGATAGCGCCGTGGGTACTTCCTGGCAGGCCCACAATTTTCCTTACCAAGAGACATTCGTGCTTCAGGTTCTACTTTTTTATATTTTTATTATGTGTGCGATGTAAATGCTCCCGGAACCCACGATATAAGTCTTTGGACTTAGTGTGGGGCTGTGAATGTGAATACATTTTGTGAAGCAGATGTTTGCAGAAGTGGATTTATAGTAATAATTTGTATCATGTGACTCCCACTCGCAGATCACAGAAACTAAAGCCTCCCACCGAACGTTGACTGACTCAAAAAAATATTACTACCTTATGAAGGTAGTCTCATTATTTTAGAAAACTTGATTAGAAGTACATGCTTGAATTATGGTAAGCTGTGATTCATTATTATGAGTTTAACCAAACAATAGGTGGATGTTGCGATGCAAGAAGTACAGCAGAATAGACATAATTTTGCAATAAAGCCTATGGAGTGCCGCTGTAATTAGAGCTCCGTCCGGACTCAAACAGCATCCTGATTCTAGCACGCACGTTTTCGTTATTAAAATATCCTATATCTCGAAAATGAAAAACACATTTTGAATTTAAACATCATATAAATAAGGTATCAAATTAATCAATGAGCGTGATAAACTTACACCAATAAATCCATGTATTATTCACTTTTGTACTCAACACAAAAGTGTTTAACCCCTAGCTGAAGTTTGAGGGAATATGTGATCAGAATCTAAACGTAAAAGATCTGTTTTTCTGTAACAAAGGTTTAGCGTTAGGCTGTTTCAGACTTGATATAGTAGGTCCTTAGTAGGTTTCGTAAGGAGCTCTTTGGCATCGAATCCATATCGTCTAATTATAAGGTACGGTAGCTGGTAGGTATCCATTGAACTGACGCGCCCTAGAATCAATTCAGCAGACTTGTTCGGTTTACTCATGTTGGTATATATGCAAGTATGAGTAAAACAATATGCTCTGCCGTTCGAATGAGAGCATAAACGTTTTCATGGGCCTAGCAAAAACTTTTATGTATGTCATAGGAGATGATTCTGAATGTTTTGACCTTCGAATAGTTCACCAACGTTACCCAATCAACTTGCTCGTGATCCACCACTAACAAATCAATACGGGGTAAGAATTATATTATTTGATTTCCTAGAGGACCACCAGTGTCAAGAAAAAAAAAACAAACTGAAGTAGGAAAAACAAATATCAAAAGAAGTGCAATAAATTCAAATATAATGCGAACAAATATTTTGATTGAGTTCCTCATTTTTATAGGTAGGTAATAACTATAGTAAGACTAAAATACGGTTTTATAAGCATGTTTTTATCAAAAAGATTTTTTTCATACTTTTCAGCGTCCACACTAAAATTTTTCAAACAGTCTGTTTGTCGGTCTTTTATAGGTTACTTTTCGGAGAGTGTACTGTGGAATTGCACTATCTGATTCCGCCTTCACCATTCTATCATCGGACCACCAGACGAATTTGATACAACGATGGTTGATACTCCACATTACGATTTGCTTCCACATTTATTATGCGCACCGCTAAGTAGTGGAATTCCTTGACCGAGACTGTGTTTTGCGATAAGTATAATCCGGGAGTTTTTAAGTCACAAATGAACAGGTAAGTATCTTCTAGGAAAATATGCTTCATCGTCACAATTCTTTGTCTATCCTACTATTCTACTCCTACTAATATTATGTTTGTGAGTGTGTTTGTAAGTTTGTTACTTCTTCACGCTCAAACTTCAGGAACAATTTTGATAAAATTTTGTATGGCCTACAACCTGGATTAACAGATAAGCTACTTTTTATTCCGACACAGCGGACACCACGGGCGCAGCTAGTTCCGAATAAAAATTATATCCTTATTTTCAACCGATTTTGTATAATTAAACACAAGCAAAGCTTAAAAAAATCAACTTCACCGCTTTATCTACGAAACCTTGATCAGTTTCAACGTATTAAACACGCATTATTGATATTAACTCAAAAACAAGTGATCATATCTTCAACAAATGTAAATGGGACCATATGAAAAGCACAGGCTTCCAAATTCAAAAATAATCATCAGAATTGGCGCACAAAGAAAGAAGTTATTAGGTAAATTTTGAAGTCGGTTAAAAACGAGAATAACTCAAAAACCACTTGTCAGATCTTGATGAAATTTAAATGGGACCAATTGGAAAGCAACATCTATAAAACAAAACAAAAATGTCAAAATCGGTTCACGTGGAACGAAGTTATGAGGTAACACTCATTAAAAAAAAATTTCGACTTGAGTACCTCCTCCTTTTTTGTGAAGTCGGTAAAAAGCCAAAACCGAAATATAAGCGACAAAGTCGGGTTTTTAAGCTTTGCTTGCGTTACAATTATAGTCTATCAAAAAGGGAAACTCAAAGTCATTATGAATCTAGTTACTATAGTTTAGGTCAGGCAGTACTTCACACCTGGACAGCTTCTTAATTTATATCAACCGCAAGTCCGATTTCGAAGAGTGTGCAGTCGAATTACACCATTTGATTCCCCCAACCCCTTTCTATAATCTGACCACAAGATGAACTGACCATCGTCATCCATTTAAGATTGACATACCTATATCCGCTCAAAGCGTTTTGCTTCTACATTTATCATACGTACAGCGAAGGAGTGGAACTCGTTGCTCGCGTCTTTGTTCCCAGAACAGTATTATCTGGGATTCATTAAGTCTAGAGTGAATTATGAAAGGTATATTCTAGGAAGCATGCTACATCTTCGGCCGCATCATCACTTTCCATCAGGTGAGGTAGCAGCCAAATACTTACCTATCTAACATTAAAAAAAAAGTTTAAAATTATGTTATTGTGTTATTGAAACATCCTAGAGTTTGAATGACAGACCCCTGTCGATACCTATATCATAGGAGTCCATATAAGGCAGTGTCTAGTCAACTCTGCAAGGATGTTACGAATTTCAATGTACTTATCATAATAATATATTAAGGAGCAGGTAATTCGGTCGATTGGTCGTAAGTAATTTCTGCCGACAGGATGCTGGCAACAAGCTTCAAATGGAAGACAAATTATTCATAAGATTTTTGAGATGCGGATTAAGATCGATTGAGGTCGTTCGGATATGATTGCAAAAGAATAAATGAGTACACCTGAACTCGTTATTAAAATAAATTATTATTTATTTGACCAGCCTATATATCAATAAGTATATGTTTGTTTGTTTCTGATAAAATATTGTTATATAATACCTAAACATGCCACAAGAAATTAGTTTATTTGTTTCAGGTCTATCGCTAGACTAGCAGAAATAAAAAAAATACATTGGTTTATGATACTTTATATACAGTAATATGACTAGAACTGCTTATTAGTTAATATATATAACATAATCGCTTTCACATTCACAACTCCACACTAAGTTCGATGACTTGAGTCGTGGGTGCCGGAGACATTCACATCACACAGAAAACAACACCCAATGAATGTTGTGTTCCAGCCGAACAAAAATTATGCGTGACAGTAGACTGCATTCTCATAAAACTTCTTCAGCAAGAGAAACTAAAAAAGCGAAAACAAATCTAAAATGAACAAAACATTGTCTTCGGTCGTTGCCAAATGTGCCATGATTCACAAAACATGGAGACACAAAAATAAGCGAAAATAATACGGTCAATCGGCGATTCGAGGACGAGCACCGAATAATTCAGATCCTCCACACTCTACAATAAAAACTTTATTATACTTGTCATGACGTTATGAAATCTCGGTGAATTATGAACTCGGCTTCCTTTATCGAAATTTTATAGCTCAAGGCGTCATGTTTTATAATGCCAAAGGTACTTTTTAACAATTTAAAACTCCCCGGTAACATACAAATGTTTACATATTTTTATTTTGTTAACGATCGGCTGCAGTCGTTTTACATAATGTAACTGAAGTTGAATGCGTCTGCCGGTTCATATTCTCAGTATGGGAAGTATACTGGAATAGATCGTTTTTAGCTAATAACCAAATTACACTGCCAATATCTTCTAAATCGACCACCTTTTACAAAATTTAATGTTTTTATTTTAGTTTCTATATATAAATATATATTTGTTATTTAAGTTATTTTATAGAATAAAATTATAAAAAAATATTATTTTAGACATTTATTTGAATTTAATTCTATTATAGAAATAATGAAAAAATACTCTGAATCTGTTTTATATATGTCTGAATGTTTGTTGTATACTTGAAAGAATTCAAGTATACAACGGACAAAATTTTAGCCTTTTATTTTTTTGACTCTTGTTAAAAATTATTTACCAAAAGTGAAATACGTACAAGACCAACAATTATTAGACATTAAGCCCATACGAACAAAACATAATTATCTAGATTGGTTTTAGTAAGTCTACCTAAAAAACAGTAAACAAAGCAATATTCAGTAAAATAGAGACCTATTCGTTTCTAAAAATTAAAACCCATATCAGGCCGTTAAGTAAAGTTAAGAGTTCAGTATACCACGGTAAAGAGTGAATTATTAATTGAGCCGATATGCATAAAACTAGCGGCAAAATTACTAGCAAACAATGACATTGATTTTATTATATTGATGTTGCTATATTTTTTTGGGTTCTTAAAAGATGAAAAAGGGTCGGGAAATACAGACGACTTTCAAACTTGAAATAACTAAGTATAGTGTAAAATCAAAAGTATAACAAAAACAATTATACTGCCCATGTGCGATTCGGGCTCGCGCCATTCTATAATGGCGATACCGAACATACTAATGTTATGCGATTTTGATTAGAACAAAGACGGTTTTATTTATTTATTGCTAGTTGTCGAGATAACTGCAAATCTTCATTACATTGCGACACAAAAAAAAATAAGAATTATTTCTATTATTTTCAAACTACACTTAACAATAGAGCAATGTCGAAACAAAAAGCAACTAATACAAATACCCTTACTGTCATTACCTATATAAACCCTGCTCTTGTCTTGTGAGCAGTGAGACGTCACTTCATAGTGAGACAGTAACGAACTGGTGTTCCGTTTAAGGGAGCACATTATGTTGACTTTTGACATCATTAAGGGTAAAGCCGGTCCCGGTAACCTCAGTGGATATGTCGCAGGAATTATAAGCGAGTTTGTTTATTGTTTAATGAAGCGAGCTCTCTCGTTACGTCGAGACGTGGGCTGCGTGTGAAAACTGTTCCTTTAGATTTGGACAGGCGAAATGGCGACCAAGCTACAATGTTTGAGATAATGAGAGAAAGGGTTGTTTTGAGGATTCCAGTAAACTGTTGATCTTTGACATTCGAGCATTAATTGACTTGTCGATTGCGGAATAAGAACATGGTGAAAGGTGTGATGAAGTTGCAAAATTAAATGCCAAAAAAACTGTGAAGTATAACAGTATATAAACTGTTATATATCTGTTAGGCAAGCATTCGACCGCACCTGTTGGTAAGTGATGATGTGGTAGCGGGAGGTAAATACGCTAAGCCTTGAATGTGAAGCAAACTAAACATTTTACTCAGCGAAAAATAAAATTCAAGCCATATCCAACAATAACTTAATAAGTGTTGCAAGATCGGTAGCCGTGTTTAATAGATAAAATATATGTATAAAACATACGTAGATGACTCTTTATTGGACACCATTACAGAATTCGAATTTCCGTAGAAGTTGGTACCTAAATACATCGATCCATTGTACTGATCTCGACAACGACAACGCATAAGTTACGCTAATTTCCATTAAAATTT
The DNA here is from genome assembly GCA_948107665.1 of Lomographa bimaculata. Lineage (NCBI taxonomy): Eukaryota > Metazoa > Arthropoda > Insecta > Lepidoptera > Geometridae > Lomographa > Lomographa bimaculata. Next base: position 10,758,773 of record OX403600.1, read on the forward strand.
TAATTAAATGTTCAAAATGTGCGTGAATTTTGACAAATTAAATATACTCAACTATATTCTGTCATATTTACAAGAAAATTGCTTCACGCGAGCGTTCGTCGTACCTACTTCTCATAACTTACAACCATTAATATCAGCGAACACAGTTATTAGGATCCACTTAATCTTCGCAAAAATATGTAGCGCACGTCTATATTAAAGTGTCGATGAAAATTGTGGAGATTATCGAAATTATTTTAAATGCCCGTGAGACTAGACATCAAATCCCTATTAGTAGCGTGACAGGCAAATTATGTTCAAGTGCTAGAAACTCGCCTTACAGCAATGTTTGCAATTACCCGTAGAGATATTTAAGGAGATCTTTAACGACTTTAGTTTTCTTACAGTAGTATTTGCTTTTTAACATCGTTGTGATTATCGAGAGCAAGTCAATTTTATACATTTTCTGTCTTGATGACTCATGCCGTCGATAGATATGCTTCTTTTCTGACTCTTGATATCGCTCTATTGGGCTGGTTAACTTTTACTGTTTAAGTACCTTTGTAAAGTTACAAAGGTATAAGGATTCATGTTATACAAGACACTTTAATTTTAAAGTCACATTGTTTTGCATTTATTTCCTTCCTGTCATCCTTTCATCAATTTGGTTACAACCTGACCGAAAAGAAAAAAGATTCACAAGGTGGTAGAACCTGCAAGTCAGCTTGGAGCGGAATCACTCTTTTACCACTACTCTTAACTTAGTACTATTTAAACAAAAAATGTTCTAATTAGATTGGCGAAGATGCAACTCAAATTACTAAGTATAAGAGTTGAGAGTGTTGAGACACAAGAACCTAAGTCTGATATTCAAGGACAGTTTTTGATTCTATACTCGTACTCCACATATAAAAACAGTAGAGATTTGAGGTTGGAGCAAACATGAGTATGTTATTAAAGTGGTCGTTGAATACAGAGGTATGTGTCAGTGGGGGTATGCCACTCCACTTCATGGCTATTGTTCTCAAGCGATTGAATGTCCATACTTTCAATCCACTAGGCTCCACCAAACAAAACTTAAATTTGTATTTTTAGTCGACATCGCTCCATGGAAATTTGAATACTATTAGCAAAAGAACTGTCGGATAGGGAATTAAAGGGTCTTGTAGGTGATGTGCACTACCAAGGCGGATATGTTACCTAAAATCCCGGATACTCTGATCACGTGACGCGACATCAAGCGAAAGACATGCCAGTCATCTTGATAGTATTTAAATTTAAAATACAACTTTTAAAAGCATGTAATCACGCACATCACAAAAGCGATCTGAAAGCATTTACATGTAGTCTCTAGATTGATGAGATGCGACTATCCAACGACAGTGCAGAGTAATGTCTAAGATAGTGAACCTCGGATGACCCATCCATTAACTCGTGGCTTGACCGTTATGGATTAGCAGTGTGATTAAGTTGTCTCTAAGCGAATCGCTCTAAATTGTTATTAAATTAGTTATTATAGGCAATATTGTCACAAATTTATGATTTAAATACAAGTATCATTCTTAATCAACTTAAAATAAAAGAGGAGGTTCCGAAGTCGACTGTTTCTTATGTGTGTTACTTTAGAGCTTTTTTTTAGATGTACCGATTTTGATGATTATTTTTATTTTAAAAATTATACATCTCAGGTCCTTTTTAACTTGATCAAGATCTGACCAGTAGTTTTTGAGTTAACCTCAATAATGCTTATTTAATTCATTTAATCTGATCAAGTTCATAAGATAAAGCGGTGAAGTCGGTTATTTTAAGTTTTGCTTGTGTTTAAATTATTTTTATCTTTATAGATACAGAATAACACCTATAACATTATCTCCTATTTAAAAGCCTTTTAAAGTGATAAAAATGCATGGGAATTTAAAATAGCAAAACGCACGCAATAGCCCATAAGGTAAACTGACTCGTGACGTCAGTTCATACATTTTTGAAGCCAACTTATCGTGATTATATTGTGGATATTTCAAAAAGAACGTCAAAATTGCCGCGTTTTAAATTGCTCGAACCTTCTCGCTTTTTAAAATATATTTTATTGTCCGAAACTAATTGACTACAAAGTAAGTTGTCATTTTGAGGTGTCTAAGCAAACTTTGGCTCCAATGACCCCAGCCCCCTAGCCAAAAACCATAACGCTTCGTCTCTATTCTATCAAAAAAAATGCTTTCTAAATGTAAAAGACCTTAAAACTTTTACACATAAGGTTTAAAATATATTGACTAGTTATTTAGCGCTCACGGAAATTGCAAAGTTACAGACAAGCAATTTGAAACCTTATTACACAAGTTTTAGAGTATGTTACACTTGGAAATCGTTTCTTTTGATACAATAGAGACGGAGCCTTTTGATTTTTGGCTAGGGGAGCTGATGGAAAGTGACGATGTAGTCTAAGATGGCGCAAGCTTGCTTAGTAAATACCTATTTACTTTTCTTATTATTTATGTGTAATACTTGCGATAGTATTACCATTAAAGATACTGCCATACAATCTCTACCTTGTATTTATTCCTACATAAACTTGATTGTTTACAGTAAACAGTTTACATTTATATTGCCCTCTATCTAAACAGTAAGGAAATTTAACAAAAGCTTTCGTTACTTAATTAGACGGACATTTAAGGTAGGTACTGCTGTTAATTTATTGTTGCAATTATTTACCATCGTTCGTAGGGCTGTGCTACAACATTTTTTTATAAATACGAGTACCTTATAATTTGAATTTAAATGTATTTATTAGTTTGACTCGTTTTTCATTTGTTTTTCTCGAATTCCTGTTAAACTGTTTGTCAGTTTGACATAGAATTACCATTTATTGTAAAACTGGTGTTAAGTTTTAACAGGTGATAAAATCGTTACGGGGTCGTGGTCCAACTACTCTGTCCAATCAGTTGGACCACGGGCCTTCGATAGGGGCAGTGGTCCAATTTTTATTTTGAGTTGGACAAAGACCCCATAGCTAGGGACCCGTGGTCCAACTGACTATGTTATTACTTATGATGAATCAATTATTTTTTCATTTTTCAAAGTTTGGCACTACAAAAGTTGTTATAATTTTGAATCTAAGTCTGTCTGTCTGTGTTTACAAATAAAGAGCAATTTCAATGTTTTTTTATTTATTACCTGGTTTTTTCAGTGTAGCCATTTTCCAGATAAAAAGTCGTTTTTCATTTGTTAATTATGATAACTAAGAACAACTCTTCTTATTAGAAACTTGAGTACGATACTGATCGTAATGACCGATTACGAATGGGAAAATGGTTTTAACTACACTTACTACACATGTCTTCCACTAATATTATTTTAGTCATAACATGAACTGAACGATATTTAAGGGTGAACCGTTGCATAATTTTACATGTTGTGTAGTCATCACATGTGTTTAAGTTATTCCGCATATACATTACACATAGCCTGGATCCGGATAATTTATATTGGCTAGTTAGTTGATTTCAAACGCTTTCACGATCATAGCCCCACACTTACTTCGACGACTTGTGTTATGGGTGCCGGAAATATTCATATCACACACACAATTACACCCAGAACCAGAAACACAAATTTCCTTTGGAAGAAAACTTGTGTTTCCATGGTATCCAACTAAACCACCGGGCAGTTAAGTAGAAGAATATGCATACATTCCTCTGTGTGCAGTTAAATAGTGCGAAAGAATAAATAAATTCAGATGATTATGGCTCATAAAAATTAGAGTTAACGATATTATGTGAATAAATAGGGTATAATATTTCAGCTTTTATTTAATCTAAACTGTGACAGCCCTAACATCATTAAGTCTAAAGAGAAATTTTATAGCAGATTGATGAGGGGCACGTGTCTAGTGTTATGAAACGCGATGAGTATACAATAAATATTATCTAGCAAATGGTAGTTATAAAACACTTAGCTTACTCACTAGCGTGCACTTGTTAAAAGATCTTACGCTATTGTTCACGGTAAGGGGAATCAGTGCTGAAGCTCATGACAATTTCTAAGTCTAAATGATTTAGAGCTCTATTAAAAAAAAAAATTGAATGCATCTTATTACATACATTAAAGTTAAATAATTTTATATATATCCAGATAATATTATCATCAGGAAAAAGGAACGAAATTTTGACGTGATTACAGCAACGTACAGTATTACTGTCAAGATGATCTCATACTTACATATATATCAAAAACATACTGATACTATCTTTAGAATCAGTTCTGTTTTTGTTAGTAAGAATTAACAGAAACGTTTAAAGACGCACGCCATGAACGCGGAGAAAAAAAAAATTGGGACAGCTAGACTACTAAAGACCTCAGAAACATATTTTCTTGTCAAATTACTATGTTCTCTTTACAAAATAAGCTAGTTATTAGTCGGGCTCGATTCCCGGCGGGAACGCAAGTTTTATCCACAAGGATAATTTGTGTTTCTTGTTATGGTTGTGATTGTGTGTGTGATGTAAATGTTTCCGGCACCCACGACACAAGTCATCGAACTTAGTGTGGGGCTGTGGGTGTGAAAGCGTTCATTACCATAAATGCATACTATACTATGTATTTTTCTGGTCATACTTTATCTATAATAACTTTAATATTTATGATGCCATGTAACGTTGTTACATTACCTAAACATATAAATAAAATAATTAAACGCAAGCAAAGATTAAAAAAAACTGACTTCACCGCTTTATCTTCGGAAGATCAGATTTAATGTATTTAACACGCATTATTGCCTATAAATCAAAAACTAGAATCAGATCTTGATCAAATTTCAATGGTACCACATGAAAAGCACCAGCCTTCAAATAAAAAAAATCATCAAAATCGGCTCACAACTAAAGAAGTTATGACGTAATTTTTTAAGTCAGGTAAGCGAGAACATCGACAAAGTAGTCCACAAAATATGCATTATTGACAATATTTCAAGAACTACTGGTCAGATCTTGATCAAATTTTAATGGGACCAATTAGAAAGTAACATCTTTCAAACTAAAATTTTCGAAATCGGTTCACGTGGAGAGATGTTATGAGGTAACACTTAAAAAAAAATACAGTCGACTTGAGTACCTCCTCCTTTTTTGGAAAGTCGGTAAAAAATGATAAAATGTTGTCACATATAGCACTAAAATGTTATAATAGCAATGAGACATTTTTCTCATGGTATCAGTTTTGGCAAAAATAGATGTTTGGATCTTATCTACTGCATCGTCTATTTCTACCTACATAGTAGTTTAACGGCCCACTAAGATACATTATTAACAGCTTATTTATCTGACATATTTAATTATTTAATTACTCTGCTCATTTCCAAAGAGGACTTTAATTGCGACAGAGAAATGAGGATCGCGCATAATTAGGTGAGTAGTTTATATCTAGATCTATGGACGGGAAAATTGTTTATAATTAATTTTATACGAGGACAAAAGGATTTATACGGCATTATCCTAAGTTATTATATAATTATTTAGTATAACTGCGTTGTCTATTATACTAAATGACAAATACAATAATTAATTCTATTTTTTTTATAATATTAACGTGTATGTATATGTATATATATATTTACATTTGACTATAGTTTTGCTTTATAAAGATGAAGATTTCTAGAGATGATGAAATACTTTCTATCGAGATGAACATAACTAATAAAGATTTATGAATGTAACTTTTATTAGAAGAGAAAACAAATTTGACGCAACTGAACGAATTCGATCCTCTTTACTCTTACTAATGGCTCCATAGTATCATTGCGCTACGCCTTTCAATCTATGTAACTCATCTTCTACATCCATCCATTCTATTTCCACAAATACTTCTGCAGTAATATATCTTCTAACAATGAGTAGTTAGGTTTATTTTTGGCTGGCGGTTTAAGTATAGATTTGTCGTTTTGGAATAAGAATCCAACGCGTGCCTAGCTCGTGCCAATTTGTGAATAGCGCCGGACGCTTCGGGCAGCTTTCTTTCCTTCATTGCTAAACTTGTTAGTTGAATATCACTGCTATACTTCATAGGGCTTCAATACGTGCCAAAGTCGTCGATATCGATACTTCATAAACTATAGATAAATGGTAGCCGCAGGGCACACCCTTTGCTGGTATTTAATATAGTTTCTAAAACTAACGCGCACTTTAAATTCTTATAGCCTTAACTATTAAATGCATTACTCCAATTATGCAAATCGCGTCCGAGACAGTGGTTTAACAAGACCCCTTCATCTCGGCATCTCTGATACAAATCTATATGTTTACATGATTCGATTAGAAAGTCAGGTCATGGTGACATACGAGCTTAGGGATGTAGAAACGAGCAATCCAAGGTCTAGATTTCTATCGATAGTAATTAGGGTCTAATTATATTTTCAATGCATAGTGAAGTCTATGTAATATCATTTTCTATGAATGAAGATTTATGAGGTATCGATAGAGCGTAGCATTTCGGTCGATAAATCATAAGTTGATGTGAGCCATCACTATTGAGTGGCTCACGCGACGGCCGCTGCCGGCGGCTACGCCTGCGTTTGCCTACCGACCGGCCATCGCGTCGGCTCATTAGAATGATTGATGTTGTGTTTGAATGCATAAATATGTGCCTACCAGCCGCACCGTGGCCCAGTCACGAGCCACCGACATGCGTGTAATGATGCGGCCACGTGACCTGTCGCCACGCTGATCATAGAACCACTACGGCTCTCGTTTTTGTCATCAAATTGATGACCAGTCTATGTAGAGGCACTTCGGATGCTTATCAAGCAATCAAGTGCTCCATTAAAACCCATGACAAACGTATAAACGAATAATAATCAAGTAATTTAGGCTGTCCGCCTAAGCTCATTTCGTGTCGCGTTTGGATTGGGATCGTAAACCCACCTGTATAACTATTGGGCCTATCAACTTTTATTATCATTAGCTTAATGATTCTCCTAATAATTGACTGGTAACATTTTTTAGAGGATTAAAATGCCGTAATTGGTTAAATCCCCTGCCGTATTAGTAAGAACAGAAAAGTGCTCTACTTTTGTAGTATGATCAAATAAGGATCTTGCAGATTCTTGCGAATTCGCAAACTGTCCGTTCAAATTAATTGTTACGAGGAAATTCAAAGTAGGTCCAGTCAAAAGAACTCAAACCCCCTACTGAACTAAGGGCAAGAAGCACGGGTCATGCAGCGTTGAGTTGAATCAGCTGCTATAGAGACGATTGGAGGACAGAGCTAGACTATTGGAAAGGTGATAGAGCATTTTGTGAGTTGCTCGCCTGGCTTGCTACCAAAGTAGCTTACCACCATCAAGTTGAAAGTCTGCCGCCAAGACAAATACGGTGTTCCGGCAGTTATCCTTGAGAGCCTGCGTATTAGAGGTCTAGTGTGTTTACCAGCTTCGATCACATCGTCACTTACCATCAGGTGAGATAGTGGTCAAACACTAGCCTGTCACAAATAATAAAAAAAAAAGGTGTTCTGTCATTGTAATATGTTACTTAATCAATGTATTAAAGTCCAATATGGGTCTTCTGTGTAGGTGTGCTACATCTTCGACCAATGCAATGAGATCGCATAAGGTTAGGTATTGGTCAAAAATCCGCGAAAATGCTTTAATAAAAAAACAAAGATTTTTGTTGGACCGTACGTTCTGTAAGAGTTATGCGCTCTAGCTTAGAGAGAAATGCTACAGAAACCTACAAAGTTTTGTATAAATTACTACAACACACAGAACCAGCACATGAAAGGGAATTAGTTTAGACAATTACACGAGATGGTCGTGTGCGATAACGTTGAAATTAAGAGATGCGAGTCTCCCGCGTGACGGGCGGCCGCGTGCTTTCTTGAGGCTTCTGTGAAACTGCTGTCAACTGGACATCTTGATGGCACGATGCTGGGGAGTCAAGTTTATCTAATGATGCATTTAAATGGAAACGTTATGTTGTATTTAATGTATGAGCTGGCGCTTAAATGAGGGTTATGAATTTAGCTCCGTATGTATTAAGTATTTAAATGTAAAGGTATATTTGTTCCCTCAAACGTTCAATAGAATTAACCGATTGTACCGTAGGTTATCGTTGAATTCGTCTCTAGTCACCACACCCACGTCACCCACGTCCGTAGGAGGATACCCCTTAAGTGACTCCCTACACGTGGTCCCCGGGTGGTGCTAATCAGGTGACATTTGAGAGGTGGTAGAGCTTTGCATTGTGAGTTGCTCGCCTGGCTTGCTACCAAAGTAGCTTACCACCATCAAGTTGAAAGTCTGTCGCCAAGCCAAATACGGTGTTCCGGCAGTTATCCTTAGGAGCCTGCGTATTCCGGGTCTAGTGTGTTTACCAGCTTCGATCACATCGTCACTTACCATCAGGTGAGATAGTGGTCAAACAGTAGCCTGTCACAAATAATAAAAAAAAAATTGTAAAGGTAAAAATTGTAGTTAGATTTTCTACTAAAAAAAACAAAATGGCGGCCGTGGTAGGCAAGCATTTGACCACTATCTCACGTGATGAAAAGTGATGATGCGGCCGGAGAGACGGCTTGTCAAGAGAATACCTATTTACCCTATTGACTTGAAGATTCCCAGATTATACCATTGAGGGAATAAAGATATAATTAATAACATAACTTCATTACCTTGCAAATGTAGTAATAAAATATAACTTGAAAATTTATTTTTGGTTTTAAATAAAAAAATACCTTGTTAGTAGTAGTGTTTTAGATTTTGCATTTTCGTCTTGCGACGTTTGAATTCCGTGAAACCTATAACAATTCAGAGCATCCTGACCTGTTTCTCTCTCTCTTCTATAGAATTAAGCTAAATTTCATTTATAGAATCAATTCGCATTTATGATATATTTATTGCTTGGATATAAATCTGTTGACCTAACAAAAACACGCTTGGTGTTTCGTTACGACATCGAAATCGCAACTCGTCATATGAATAATACATAAATATGATAAAATATATGATAAATATGACGTATGTTCGTGTCTCGGATGTAGCGGTGTATTAGAACTTATGTTATGCATTCGGTTATATATATGCCATAGTAAAGAGTACAGTGGGTTAACTCTACAGAGTCGGCTCACTTTTAACCAGTGTGTAATAGTATAGTCCTGCATCTTTTAAAATCAACTAATCAGTTTAAGTTTACGTTCTGATTTATTGAAAAGTAATAGATCGAACGAAGAAAGATCTCTAAGTGAACTTAGGTGGTTCCTTTGTCTGTTCGTCCGTCCGTCCATTCGTCTGTTAGAGGTATTTAGCGTCTAAACCGTACAAGCAAATAACTTGAAATTCTTAGAAAATTTGCTCAAAGCCATAAATGGCAGTTAAAATGATATAAATAAAAATAATAAGGGGGCGCCCATATACCTAAGTGGATTACCAAATTTTTTTTCCGGCTTGTGGGGTATCTTTGAAAGGAACTATGTAAGGATAATACGAAACCGTTTATAAAAACAACTATTGGTAAATGAAAATTTGGTAAGATATCAAAGTACCTGTTTTAAGATCTAATTATTCCCGGGGTCAATCTCAAAAATGGCTACATATTTAAAGCTGAAACTTGTAGTAAAAAATTACAGTCATGAGCATAATCTTATGTCAATTTCTTTATATTATTATTACAATGGGTGAAACCATGGAGTACAGATAGTCTATATGTTCGTAGCTTATAAAAAATACATATTGGGTTCTCAATTAACTGCCTGTCTACTTGCACCGGGTATCGGGTTCTTTTCTCGGTGAGAACACAAGTATTTTTTCTAAGAGAAAGTGTGTTTCTGTTTCTAGGTGTGATTGTGTGTGTGATCTGTATGATCTCAGCGTTCACGAGACAAGTATTCGAACGTAGGGGTTGTGTGTCGGAAAAATGTAAGTAGAGATAAAGTTTAATCTGTTATTTACGTAGTGTTTGACAGGTCGGAATCGACGAGAGAGAGCCGTTAAGCAGATAAAAAGATGGTGACAGACGGAATGGACGGAGGAATTTTGGTAGTATTGTTGAAGAGGAAACTAAGAGAAATAATCATATGTGATGAAATTGCTTGGAGGATATTTACATAGGAAGTGGACGGTGTGAGATGAAGGGTTGTATCATTTGTTACAATAGAAGAATATAGCAGACATATTCTTTGTGAAACTTCCTTGATACTGACAATACGTCAACTTATCTTACTGACCTATGTTTGCTACAGTTACTGTTCGTTCTTTAGGGAATTCATTCTTAGTGTTATAATGTTTAATTCAACAGGATTTTACATATTGTTATCGATCGGTTGTACAATATAGGTTTAGTTTAGAAATGCTTCCGCGGAGTCTGGCCTGTTGCTGATTTAGGTATAGATGCATCAAATAAAGCAGATCGTTTGTGTCATCTATACATATCAAGAAAGGTATGTCTTATTCCTAGAATAAAACTGAATAAGCATATCAATCAACATTTCATATATAATTACGGCATGCAACTTTATACTAATAAATAGGTATTCTTTTATTTTCTACTGATTTCAAAACAGGAGGTTCTCAATTCGACTGATTTTGATGATTTTTACCAACTTCACAAAAAAGAAGGAGGTACTCAAGTCGACTGTATTTTTTTTTCCTCATAACTTCTTTCTACGTAAACCGATTTAAATTATTTTTTTGGATGACGTTGCTTCACAATTGATCCCATTAAAATTTGATCAAGATCTGATCAGTAGTTCTTGAAATATCGTCAATAAAATGTGCATTCTGTGGACTACATTGACGATGTTCTCGTTTTTACCCGACTTCAAAAGTTACCTCATAACTTCTTTCATTGTGTGCCGATTTTGATGATTATTTTTTTATTTGAAAGCTGGTGCTTTACATGTAGTTCCATTGAAATTTGATCAAGATTTGATCTAAAGTTTTTCAGTTATTGTCAATAATGCGAGTTTAATACATTAAATCTGATCAAGGTTCCGAAGATAGAGCGGTGAAGTCGGTTTTTTTAAGCTTTGCTTGCGTTTAATTATTTTTTGTTTGTTAGATTATACTTTAGAGGTAGTCCCATATATACAAAGCTATGTCATTTCTTTTTATGTTATAGTATTTTACTTAATCTAATATTTTACTTATAATTTGAACACATTGTGAAACAGTTGATAGGTATTTATTAGTTTTAGCAGGAGCTTACTACAGCCCTCCTAGCCAAAAACCAAAACGCTTCGTCTCTATTCTAACAAGAGAAACGCTTTCCAAATATCACAGACCTTAAAACATGTATACATAAAGTTTAAAATATCTTGACTTGTTATTATTTCACTTTCGGAATGTAAATTCTGCTTCTGGTTCTGGGTGTGATTTGAAAGTTATAACACACTCACAACCACAACAAGTCATTGATTTTTTAGTGGTTGTGAGTGTGTAAGCGTTTGTATATTTCATAGCAACGGGCTGCGTAATACTTTGTAGTGTTAAGGCATCATCTTTTCCGTAGTACTGGTTCTAAATTGACCTCAAAACATGATTACTTTTTAATCGATTTTGATCAGATCGTATGCAATTAAACTTACATAAGTATTGTTACCAAATAAATCGATTTCAATGCGCTATACGCATCTGACGACGGACGGTGGCAAATTGCTTTCAGATTCAGAATAGAATAGTTTATACAATGGACTGATGATATATCTACAGTGTACTAAGGAACAGTTCATAAGCTGCAGTAATTTGTATGTTAATGATTATTTAACGTTTATGTTTATTGAGTTTAAATCAATACTACTTATAACAAAATCCAAAATTCATTATGTATCCAATATTTTGACAAACTAGTCGATATAGAAGAATAGGAAATATGCAAATTTGTATGCTTCTAATCGGTTGTATTCGTAGCTACACTGTCAAAAATAAAATTTCATTCACAAAAACATTAAGCATTTTTCATATCAATATAAATATTAGTGAATGCAAGCAACTTTGTGTAATTTTAAATGACATTTAAGATCCAATCGCGGCAGCCCTCACGAAAAGTTCACCAATCATTGACATCAAATATGTGTGAACTGACGTCAATAATCAGTGTAGCGTAGCCTATACCTAAAGTGCGTTTTCCTATTTGTAATTTTCCATATATTTATATCTATTATTTAAAATTGTCTATTTATTTAAATTATTAATTAAAAAGCATTTTAATAACAAAATAACGTTAAAGGTGTAATTCTATAGCTATAAGAGTTAAAAATAATATTTAAACTATTTTTAAATGTCAGAACTTCTAGATTTTTGTGTCATTTTACGAAATGGCTGAAGTATGTCTTTTTTTCTACTCGTTTTTAATTGACGAAAAATACATATATTCAAAAACCTGCTCACAAAATTTCACAAAGAACGGCTGAGAAATGTGACCTGTAGAGGAGAACCGGCGGACATACGTAAGCGTATTTAGAAACGGAGACGCTTTGCGCTCGCTCGGTCAATGAAGATTATGTACTTACTGTTCTGTTACTGTTGCATGGTGATAGCTTCTGCGGAGAATAGAAACCGATCAGTGCGGTTCTAGATGATTTCTTTTCAAACCACAAGTACCCGTGTGGAATCACTCACCTATTTAATTTTATCATCAAGACAAGTGTATATCTACCTAATAGTGTTACCTTCTTTACCGATGGTTGAAAATTAACCAAATAAACTACATTCAAATACATGTTGTTTAAGTTTTGGGCTACCTCTTCAAACAAAACTCATCAAACAATCCTGACGACCTAGTCGGCTCAGTATGCAAGTATCTGCTTTCTGTATTGTGGCGCTTGGGTTTGATTTCGGCACGAGCACAATTTTCCTTTCCAAAGGACATTTCTGATTTTAGTTTAGGGTGTGATTGTGTGTGTGATATATTCTCCAGCAACCACGATACAAGTATTTGAATCAGTATTTGTATCAGTCAAAATCGAAAAATTGGACATCTCAAATAATATTAGAAGAATTCAAATTTTATTCTATTTAAATTATTATAAGAAGTATTAAAAATGTGTCCGACAGGCTGGATCACTTTGTCTACGCTATACGACAGTATATGACAGTATGACAGCACGACAGTGTATACAGTTATGTATCTTCGATTTCGTCATACGGGCTACTTTTATGGGGTAACTATGTCGAAATTATAAGAGCATTAAAGTACAAAAAAGTGTGTACGAGCTATTTGCGGCGCCTGTTCAACCGATAATTCTTATAATTTCAAAATAACGCTTGATTTAAATTTTATTTTGTATGTTAATCTAATTTTTCATTTATTGTTTTAATGTTTTAACGACCTAGATAAGAAGTACTAAATGTAATGTTCACCTTAGGAAGGAACTAATTACCAAGATACGGGTGTTACTCACACCCAGTTTGGTAACTAGGGCCGCAATTTGTAAAATGTACCTACAATAATTTATGATATAAACAATTTTTTCTTTACTTTACTTTAATTGTAGGCTAATATTTACAAACTTAAACATACTTCCCCTGCCTTGCATTTATATCTAAGAAATATGAATCTTCGTAAAAAATCATCCCGAAATGTTCGCAAGGCATTACTTAAATGTCTGGTAAACTTTTTGACCAGCTATATTTTCCCACATGTAGACTCGATATATTTAAAAAAAAACGCGTATGTTATGGCCATAAAGGTTTACAATAAATTGCTCAAAGATATTAAGGTACTTTATAGAAATCAATTTAAAAATGCAATCAAGTCCTGGCTTTTAAATAACTGTGTTTATATGTGTATTTTCAATTTAAATAAATGACGTTAATATATTATTATAATAAAATTGACCAAATATTAAGATAACTTAAATATGTACTGTAATAATTGGTCAATATTGACATGTTTTTATTTTAATTAATGATTTTTAATAATTGAATTGACATGATAATTATTTTTACTCAAATTGCATTGTAAATTTTGTAATATTTAAAATGCAATAGCTGAAACATCTTACGACGTTGCACACCCATGTATAAAGGGTAGTTTGTATGGGAATTATTATTAATTTAACAGCTTGTATTGACTTACATTCTATGCAATAAATGATTTATGGAAGTTTTGCCGCGAAAGTGAAAAAAGATTTTGTATAATTATCCAAAACCTGTGATTTTTCGAGTGTTTATGTGTAATAATGGTGTATTATAAACCGTTATTTAGTAAACGTGCATAATCATATAAAGTTTAAAAACGTGATTTATGCCTTCGCTCCAAAACTCCAATAGACGTTCTAGTAAAATTACTACCAGTTTACTAGGGCATGACTTGACTATGACTGGATCTTGACTTTGACTGTGACCTGCGACTAGGACTTTTAATACAAAATACACTTGAAATATATAATTACTTGACACTACCTAAATGCACAAGATTGAGAAGCCAAAATTAAAAAATAAATTATGGTCATGTCCGCTATCCTACTAGAGTGTATATTCTACTAACTATCCTCGTAAATATACTAGCGAGGTTAAATAATGGTTGTTTTGTAGAAAAAAATACCAAAGAAACTACTTAGCAATTGCGTATTACAAGGCGAAGGCACCCATTTGATGTACTCCTAAGTTATGGAGAATCTATGGCATTGCTGTGTTTGCGTCTTAAATATTTATGAGATATGTTATCGAAGAGGATTTAATATCTTTCAAAACATAGAAATCAACCATCCTGTTGCTTCTACTGTTAACTAGCACGACAATAAGAATCATTCACTTTTATGAGTGCCTCTTCGGCTATAGCCCATCTTTGATTTTAGATTATGGAATTCCACATTAGGAACCATCTACATCACATTTAGAGATTTCAGTTTAATATATTACCAATCGGATTCCTGTATATTTTTTTTATGCTGGATAGGCAAGCATTTGACCGCTATATCACCTAATGGAAAGTGACGACGTGGCTGAAGATATATCATGCTTGCCTACAAGGCGGCTTTGGATGAAATTTGGAATGTATACTATATATGTATATACTCGTACCTAGGATTAACACATAGGCTACTTTTTAAATTGATAAACGCGGGCGAATCCCCGGGGCTCGGCTAGTACTATAAACCTGTCTACCTTATAATACAAACCTGGTGTCCATGATTATTTGAAATATAAACAAATGTTTCTACGTACTATAGTAGATGCAGTGGTAGCTAGGAGATCATTAGAACATTTTTATACCCTCCACCAAGGATTTTATGAAGATTGTAACAGTTTTTCCCAAAAGCCTTGGTATTCGAAACCACGATTGCTCGATCGGTGCCGCCTCCACTGCCTCTAAACACAGCTTCAAATGTAAAATACATTTTTCTACATTATGCTTACTATTTATTTGTAGTAAATCGTAGCTATAAAAGCATTTTGCTGAACGCTATTTTGTTATTCTTTTTACAAACCAATACCTAATGCATAAGTGTAGCCTAATTATCTTAAAAGCATTTATTGCACTCAGGCCTTTCCAGTTGCCTACCTTTCTTCCGTTTGCCATTAAATTTCCGATATCGCAGGAATGTCGGCGGAATTGCTATCGGAATTCGACACTCGACCCTCACATGCTGGAGTAATATGTATAATAAAATGCTGGAATAATATGTATACCTCAGTGACAATAAGCGTGAGAGCACGGCAATTGTTAAAAATATTGTGTAACCAAATATTGTTAACGCATTTACAATCACAACCCCAAACCGAGTTCTAAGACTTGTATCGTAGTTGTTGTAAACATTCAAATCACACCCAAAACCAGAAACACACAGAGGGAGAAAACTTGTGTTCCAACAGAAGGCGGATGCTGACTCAACTAACACAACGGGCTGTTCAAATTATTTTTAAATTATATTTTTTTATATTTCATGGCTTTATGCAAGGAGGTAGCAATACTTACGTATAAATGGCTTTTCTAATGAAAAAATGGCGTTGTTGATTTTGTATAATTTTCCAAAACCTGTGATTCTTCGAGTGTTAATGTGTAATAATGGTGGATTGTTAACCGTTGATACTTAGTAAATGTTCATAAGTGTAGGCAAGTCATACAAAGTTGAAAAACGTGATTTTCGCCTTCGCTCCAAAACTCCAATAGAAGTTCTAGTAAAGTTTCTACCACTTTATTAGGGCATGACTTGACTATGACTGACTACTTGACCTTGACTGTGACTTGTGACTAAGACTTTTATTATGAAGAATAGAAATTGTTAATATTTGTTTAATATTTCGACTGAAGGACTATGCATCCATGGTCATGAAATAATTAAAAAAAAAAAAAGACGTGCGGCACTCAGGGACTGCCGCGGTAAAGCTATTGCAGGGCATTTTTTATTTTTCAGTTTCTTTTTTCTTCACAAAAAGTTTTCGATCACGTTGAGATGCTGTACCGATGCATACGATTCAGTATCCAATACCAATCGGCTACCGAGTCTTCCAACTATAACTTCGAAATAAGCATATATGTCTTGACGTTTACTTTAAAAACGTAAATGTCAAAACCTATACGCTTATTTCGAAGTTATAGTTGGAAGAATCAGTAGCCGATTGGTATTGGATACTGAATCGAATGCATCGGTACGGAGTTCGCATCTCAACGTTACCGAAAACTTTTTGTGAAGTCGCTAGAGTGGGAGGTGTTAGGATTTTTCGTTGCGGAATTTCTGGATTAGGTCTCCACGCTCAAGGCCCGCGATAGAAGCTATGCAATAGCTTAAAAATGGCTTCGTGTAGAACTTATAAATATCAATGACATGTTTGATACATATAAGAATTTCATAGTAGTACTCTGTGGTATGCACGATCCAGATCGCTGTTGAAGATTTTTTTATATACGCATTTTTATGTGGTTTTATTATCCAGGTGGTATGAGAGCTATGTGTAATTGTGGTGAACTGAGCTTGTGACATTGTAAATGATTTATAATTATTAATTTATGGATATTAATTGTGGTTATAAAATGCACTTACAAACAGTTTTATTTCTATGTTTTGCTGGTTGTAAAATCAAAGAAGAAAATCAAAATTCTTAATTTAAAAGTAGAATTCCGTAATCATTTTCAAATTAATTCTGTATTTGTGTAGAGCATTCGTTTAATTCGAGCTCCAGTTTATTCGCTTTATTTTCCATTGGTAACAAGTTTTTATCTGCAAGAAAAACTTACGCACTCATCTCGGCGAGAAAGTCAAGTTGAGAGAATATTTTACATAAGTCAAGATAAAAATGTTTAAATTAAAACTTAAATTGCATAATGGCTACGTATTAAGTAAGTATCTGATAACAAGATTGTTATTCTATGAATACAATAAAGCCAAAATTTATGTATATTCTTGAAGAATCTGAACTGCCTGTTGGCTAAGTTGAGTGGGCGTCCGCCTTCTAAACAGGGGTATCGGGTTCGATTCCCGGCGGAAGCACAAGTTTTCTCCTCAAGGATTATTTGTGTTTCTGGTTCTGGTTGTCATTGTGTGTGTGATGTGAATGTTTCCGGCACCCACAACACAAGTCATCGAACTTAGTGTGGGGCTGTGAGTGTGAAAACGTTTATGTTTATGTTTATAATCATTTGTAATAACATCATAATGTAAGAATTTTTGTGTACTTAACTAATTTGAATAAAAATTCAATCACGTATTTTTTGTTCATAGATACATTTGGTATTGGCGTCGTATGTAGGAGTATCAGACATTAAACTATAACGTATCTTTGATGTAAATCGGCGACAGATCAGTGAAACCAACCACGTAGCGTTGACCAAATGAAAAACTGTATCACTGTAGAAAATAGCGGGATGTCATAGAGAGTGAAAACGAGCCGTGGGCAACTAGACCATCCAATCCAGTCAGACCTCTACCACATCGCTATAATTTAACAGCAATACCTGGACGAAGAGGTCAAGCATGACTGGTAGGTATTTATGTTTATCACGGTCTATCAATATGTCTATTATACCGATACGTGAGCGGGGCCCGGAGCGATCGAAGGGTGTTATTCAGTTGTCGATGTTAAAGTAATTTTGTTTACATTGGAATCCTACGCTATGTATACATTAATCATAGGAATGTAAGAAGGAAATTCTAGATTGTTCGTCGATACGAGAAGCGATATACTTGCAAATTAATAGGGAAGTTATCTTTATAATTACACTTCTGTGCTCGTTGTATAATCCGGATATTTATTATCGTGTAGTGGTTTATCAGCCCTCGCCCTTCCTCAATTAGATAGTAAGTGTAGATTTAAAGTAAGTACCCACATGCCGTCAGAATTTCATATTATACTATTTGTACAATTGTTGACAAGATTAATTAAATTTCAATGATAAGCTGAAATAAATAAAAAACAATAATATATAATATTCGTAACGGTAGTACGTAAAGGCAAGTACATTTGACGAGATAAGACAACGGTCACCTAAGCTTATAATTATTTTTAGTAAATTAGGTAGTAATTAATTTAACTATCATTATCAATTATATGTAGGTACGAGTGTGTTTATATGCGTGGTATATATTGGCAAATTATCATATGTTTTACTTAGAGCGATCGTAGAATTACGCACACAATCCTTACTAATTTATAAATGCGAAAGTAACTCTGTATGTCTGTCTGTCTGTCGCGCTTTCACGCCAAAACTACTGAAACCGCGGGGAGTAGCTAGTTTATTATATGTTAATGTATAAGATAAAAAACAGCTTTCAGTTCCTCACTGAGTTCCGAAACTTCGTCGCGGTTGCAAGAAACATTAACACTACGCACACATTCACACCCGGCACCAGAAACGCTCATATCTTCTGGGATGAAATTTTACTGCTGCTGGAAATCGGAACCCAGGACAATGAATAGTAAGTGAATGGTACTTAATGAAAAGTATTGTAGTATCTATTGTTGGAAACGAGTCATCGTGACAGTGGTGGGGTAGAGCTGATCACCCAAAACGATCATCTATTCATATTCCAGAATAGACGAAAAGGTCGATGTTCTCGGTGGTGGCGCAAAGAACTCAACTAGTATTTTCCCGTTTTCTGTTGAAATAATTCAAAATTTTCGATAGCCTCAACATACTGCGCGCGAAATTTCTTCAAAATATTCAAAATGTACTACGAACAATAAATATGTAGGCAAAGGTTCCATTATTAAATTTTTATTTATTTAACTCATTTTTAAAACCATCAGTGTCGTTTAATGCTGCAGCGTGAAAACAATTTCCTTTCATCTCTGAACCAGCTTGAAATAATGACTCCTTACCTGTATTATAAATAAAGGTATATCTATATACATAAGTAATGCGAGGCATCCGTGTCTGCAGCGGCTCATTACGGTGGAATCTGCTCTTGTTTCGCGACCATCCTTCCAGTTTTGGGTCCCGTTACTGGCGAAACACGACTGTGCGTGTAGGGGATAACACAAAGACGTTGAATAATACGTAAGGCATACCTAATTATCGCAATTATAAGGAAATATAAGAGAGATTTGAATATAGTTCAAGTAACCTATTATTTATTGAATTTGAATAGCTATAGAGCTATATTAATAACATAAAAAATTGAAAATAGTAGAACGCACGCTTTCGGATAGACTGAATACTGACGTCAGTATCCACTATCTTTCACAGCAGGCAGGGCCATGGACTCTGACGCCACACATTCATCGCTACTCGGATGATGACTATTGAAATTAATAATTTTGAATTGTCGAAATGGATAAACCAAAAATGGATGACAATTGTCAGGTGTCTTAGTGTAATGATTACAAATTTAATGTTCTTAATTCACACTTATTAGTGTGATATAAACTACCTCTAAACCGAACAGTACAATCTGGGTGTCTTCAAGTCTAGAGTGAATAGGTATCTTCTAGGCAAGCATGTCACATCTTTGGCCGCATCTTCACTTTCCATCAGGTGAGATAGTGGTCAAATGCTTGCCTATATATCATAAATATATATATATATATAAACTAGTATACAAAGTGTGAAATTGTTTGTTCCGTTTTAATTGTAATTTTTTAAAATTAAAATTGTAATTTTTTAAAATTATATATGCAAGTTTGTGTGTAATTGTGTTAGCGTGAAAGTATGTTTGTTTTTCCTGTTATGCTTTAAGAGCTGAATTGATTTCAATGAAACGTGGAATGTACAAAGCTTATACCTAGGATTAACACGTACACTTTTTAATTTAATTGACGCATGCAAAGCCGTTGGGTACGGCTAGTATCATCATAAAATCCTTTATATATTTTCTAGACATCGCATTAGAAGTGACATTATACCATACGTGACTAGCTACGCAATTGGATGCGAACCCAAAAATGGTGTTCAGAAACATACCAGTATTAAAAACGCATGCCTCATTTTTTATGCAAATAATATTTGCTAATAAGCCGTTTGCAAGTTTGCAGATTAGTTTTAGGCGCATTAAAAAGTTGATTGTTAGGCTATTGATACACGTGCTAAATTTAATTTTTAATATAATATAAAATTAGGAATTTCCATTATATAAATGAACACATACACACACATTTTTCTTTTCTATAAGCAAGACTTTCTCTAGATAATAATAATAATAAAACGTGCCTGTAGAGCGTCACTTTCTACAGCAAAAGAGCGCAGTTTCGTTTTTCGGAACTTTACATTGTCAGAAGTTGTAGCTGTGTAAATGAAACTATTTTATATATATCAAACTTTGATATACCTACAGCACAATTAGATTTTTACTAAGTACACATACTGTATGTATCTCTATCACTAACATGTCCTTTTATATCAGCAGTATTTTACAAGTGTCACTACTATCTCGCCCGTTGGTAAGGAAAAATATTTCATACTACCTATATACCTACTCAAAAAAATATGACGAAATAAAAATACCCAGTTTTTACGCCAAGTTTTTACATAATAGCAGACACAATATCTAGGTTTTTACACGGAGAAAAAAAATTGGGTAAACCAGAATTTTAGTTCTCGGAAACATATTTTCTACTCAAAATTAAAGTAAATACGTTCTTTCTACAAAATAAGCTAGTTATTACCAAATATTTTGCAATTGTTACTCAATAATTATAGTTATCACATATAATACTAGAATGTAAAAGCAACGAGACATTTTTCTCATTGTATAGTTGCGATATATAATGTAGTATATTTTATGTAGATAATTTTGCGTAAAATATATCAACCTATGAGGTTAGGTTCGACCTGAAAGGCCGGCCTTCACCAACGATCGATAATACGTATTGTAATCTGCATACAATTTCAAGACATGCTCCAATCGAATACTCTCCGCAATTGATTAAGACCCAATTATAACAAGTACTCTATTAAAAGTGTCCTGCATGGAACAGTCACAACGTGAACAATTGATAATGATATTTTACGATGGAAGCTAGCCTTAATAATATACAGAGATGGAAAACTGGTTGCGCCCGCGTTGAATTTATAATGCAAAAAGTGACGACTACATGTCAGGACATCTAGATTATGGACCCAGGGTTCCGTACAAATGTTCAGTTATATATTCTGTGGTCCAAGCTAATGTGCATGCTGTGTCCATCAGATAGGTGTCACGTAGGTGGAGTTAGTATGTTGAAATACAAATAATATTTTCTGTTAGAGCTGGGACATTCTTGAAAAAAGAAATATGAATAAGTACTTTTAGGAGACTGTGATCTTGGTTTTTAATACATTTACTTAGCCTACCCTGAGTTATTAGATGTTAAATCTCTTTTAGCCCTGTTATTTAACTGGAAAAATTACCCTTCAATCTGAAATACAGTAATGTTTGCACACTTCTGCTGCCGGTTGAATGTCTAACAATGTTGTGGTACTGCTCCAAGAGGACTCTGCAAAAGAGTCTTACGACTACAAATAAAGTCGTTTAACACTCCGCTTAGCGCGTATTTTTTTTATAACTCGCAAGTTAAATTATAATTTCCATTTGCTCGCAGAACAACGCTCATTCTATTAAATGTAGTTTGACTTGAGATTGATTTATTTTGTAGAATTTTAGGTATGGATAATTGTCCTATCTAATAATCGAAACACACCCATTCTAATCTTAATTTGAAGAATTTTGTATGCCTGATAGGCAAGCGTTTGACCACAATCTCACCTGATGGAAAGTGATGATGCGGCCGAAGATGTAGCATGCTTGCCTTGAAGGTATCTATTCACTCTTGACTTGAAGACTCCCAGATTTATACAGTATAGCAGAAACTGTGTGCCTCTTAATTTTCTTATACATGACGCTCTATGTTTATGACTGTTTGGAATGAAGTTCACAATTCTAAAGGAACCCTGGTTATAAGGACCGGTTGACGGCTGGTCAGGTCCCGTATTCTGCCGTATAATTTAGTAATACTGGACGATATTATACACAATAGTGGCGACTCTTATCGTCACGGCTACCGTATAATTATCGATGCTTGCGCACTTATTATCGATACTGTCCCACTTTGTTGCACAGATTTGTGTAAGTGATGCATAATGACGTCCATCTAGATTGTGCTTGAATACGCGAGGCAAATAATTATAGGAATTTTCCGGGATTACAAAAATCGGGCCTATTGAGTTTATTAAATCGTGTCATAGGGACAGTTGTTATTGTTAGGAAGTTATTTTACTAAAGGTCTAAAAATTTAGGACAAATAAACTTTTCAATTAGACTTTATCAGAAACAAATGTTCTAGTCAAAATTACAGTTACTACGTTCTTCTTACAAAATAAGCTAGTTATTACCAATTAATTTTGTGATTGTTACTAAAAAATTATAGTTGTCACATAGCACTAGAATGCTAGTAACAGCAACGAGAAATTATTCTCAGTGTACCCTCACACCGCGGCGTAGTCAATAATCTAATATCTCAGGGTAACGAGAGCAATGCTTTGCCAAACAGGGTTTTATACTATGTAAGTTCAAAACTCTGGGTGGCACTGAACTGTAAGGGCAAGCGTCACGCTTACCATCAGGCGAACGACTTGTTCGTCTCGTGTGTCAATTACGGCAACAAAACCATTGAAGCGTTGCGTTGGAAGAATCTAATTGGTCAGAAATACAGAAATCAAAGTAGGTCCTGCTAGGACCTGCTAGGACCTACTTTGATTTTTCACACTTTTGAACTCGTCTCTTCCTTTCTTCCCAGATGTCCATTTTTTCTATTTTACTCTTGTAAAAGACTGTAAGCGAAGTCACGATTACGATCGACAAACCTACGATTTGAATGCAAACTTCTTGGCAACATCATGCAGGCATTCTTAGAGGAAAGTAAAAGAGAAAAATGGATTTCAGATTTCAAGTAAGAAAGCCTAAATAGATAGATAACACTTTATTGAACACCAAATTAGATAATAAATATTTACATAATAGTGACTTAAGAAAAAAACTGCGTACTGATTGTGAATAAGATTTAAGATAATTTAGTTTAAGTGGCCAAAAAGGAACATCTAGATTATGGACCCTGCCTGATCCTCCTTGGGAGTGTTTGTTTCTATTTGCCGAAGTCTCGTTCATACCACATACTAGTAAGGTCAACTGGAGTGACTAAGTACCTAATTATTAATAGTATTAGGTACCTAATCTGTCTTGACAGATCAGTACTCTAGCTGTTATGTGCGTAACGGATTTTAAAACCCGGATCATTATTTTTGTAAGTGTTATCCTATTTTTTTCGAATGATTAATGTCCTCCACCTTCATCGAATATGGTCAATACGATCGTACGAAGAGCCAAGTGATTGGTTCACGTATTTCGAGTAATTCCAATAATTATAGGCACCGCCGACGCCCCGGGCGACCGTCGGGCGCCTAATTTGTTTATTACAATTTATGAACATAAAATCTTTTAATAAGCCAAGAATCGAGTTATCACATCATTTAAATGTGTTATCGGTTGAACGATGATTATAAACTGTGCTGCCGCGTGTGGCATATAAAGCAACACTTTTGTGTTATACATTGGAAGGCAATGGAAGGTAATAATAATAACTTGTGTTACATTTTTCTTTCAAAGTACTTACCAAGTAATAAATATCTACACTGTACAATTTTGTTGAAGTAAATACAATATCACTTTTGACATTTATGTATAAAGTAGTGAGGCATAAGTAATGAATATGAATACCTAGTGATATTTATCCATATAAATGCTTTTACACTGCTCTTTGGATTTTTGTGTGCAGGAAAATGTGTGTTTCTGGTTCTGTTACCACAGCCAGAACCAAAACACAAATTGTCCTTGGGGAGACAACTTGTGTTCCCGCCGGGAATTGAACCCAATACCACCCACAACACAAGTCAAACTTAGTGTGGAGCTGTGAGTGTGAAAGCGTTTATGAAAGCGTTTCTGTTATGATTGTGTGTGCGATGTGAATTTTTCCGCACCCACGGCACAAATTATCGAAGTTTGTGTGGTGCTGTGAGTGTGAAAGCGTTTATGTTTATTTACTATAATAATATTGCTTATAATTTAACATAGACTGTAAAAACGTTTCTTTCATATTAAACTCAAACCGCATATGTTTTGGTTTTGGCTAGATCGATTTCGATAAAATTTGTATGGGACCACTTCTGAAGTATGATTGGCGGAGATATCGCGTAACTTACACACAAAAAACCCACAGTCGAATTGAGAACCTCCTTTTTTTAAATCGGTTGAAAAGGGTCTGAGTGTTTGCTATCAATCAATTCATCTCAAAAGAATAAAATAGGCCAAAGTTATAAATCAAATAACCCCACCCTTTTGCTTTCCACAAAAGATGGATATCCATATCATCACTTACTATGATTAGATATTTGTGAAACGCTAGTTATCAGAAATAAAATAAAAAACACTCCGAGAAAAATGTCTCTTTGCTGTTACTAATATTCTAGTGGTATATGTGACAACTATAAATATTTTGTAAAAAAAACGTAGTATGTATGTAGTAAGTATAGTATGTAATTTGGACTAGAAAATATGTTAAAAACGTAGTAGTAAGTATAGTATGTTATTTGGGCTAGAAAATATGTTTCTGAGAATTTAGTAGTCTAATTGTCCCAATTTTTTTCCTCCGTGGTAATAGGAATTTCAAGACAAGTGAATGAATTTTTAAATTTATAACATTACCAATCTTTTTCATGTGATACTAATTTTAACGTTTCGATGATTTCTGTTGCATAACATCGGGATCGCGTGTCGAAGGTGTTGGTCAAAAACACATGGTACCTGTTAACTTTCAACGTTAACAGATTTGGACAGTAATTGTGGAAATTACTTCTTTTTACTACGTAACAGTTAATTTAATTTGAACTTTCCCACTGAAAAATTAAATGCTATTATTATGTCAATAATCAGATTTAAATATGATATTGTTTAAAAATAACGACTAATACATTTATTTGTAGTTGTGACAAACATGGCATACAATATATTAGTTAGCTTTACTGCCGTCCCGCACTTCACTATTCTATCCTACTTTTAAAAAAAATTTAGATTAGGCAAACGTTTGACCGCTACCTGTCCTGACGATGCGGTCGACGATAAAGCACGTTAGCCCAGAAGATGCCTTTTCAGTCGCGACTTAAAGACTCCCTTATTGTATTTATCAGGGAACACAGACTCAGGTAAGGAATTCCATTCTATTGCAGTTCGCGTAATTGATGTGGAGGCAAAACGCTTCGTCCGCACTTGTGGAATATTTACGATATAGCGGTGTCGCTTAAGAATCTGTCTCGGTGTCCGATAATCTAATATTATAAAGGCGAAAGTTTGTGAGTGTGTTTGTATATTGTTACTTTTTCACGCTCAAGCGAAAAAATTGCCTATCTTGAACGAAAAAAATATTTTACAATTACACGCACGAAACGGTTTGTTTTCGCATTTATTATGAGAACCGAGGAATGTGATTCCTTATGCGGGTATGTGTTTCCCGGGAATATAATCCGTGACTCTTCAAGTCACGAGTGAACAGGTAACTTCAAGGCACGTGCTTCATCGTCGACCGCATCATTACTTGAAAAAGTGGTCAAAAGCTAACTTATATAAAAAAATCTCAAAAGGCTTACTATAATCACCAAAAGTAAGCTCGCCAAAGTAAGCGCCTGAGTGATTTCAAGTTAAACTGCTCGTTGGCTTAGTTGGGTGACGTTCATCTTGTAAGCAGGGGTATCGGGTTCGATTCCCGACAGGAACACAAGTTTTCTTTCCAAGGGAAATTTGTGTTTCAGGTTATGGTTGTGTGTGTGAAGTGAATGTTTCCGGCACCCACGACACGAGTCATCGAACTTAGTGTGGGGCTGTGAATGTGAAAGCGTTTCATGTATAACTAGCCGTGCCCCACGGCTTCGCCCGCTAATATCAAGTTAAAAAGTAGCCTATGTGTTAATCCTAGGTATAATCTATGTACATTCCAAATTTCATCCAAATCCGTTCAGCCGTTAAAGCGTAAGTATGTTTGTTCCCACTTCAGGAAACAAACACACAAACTTTCGGATTTATAATATTAGTAGGATTACAATCACTTAGAGTGAGAGGACACAATCAAAGAAGTCTGTGAAACGCGTTGCGTCACTGTCTTTTGACACGAGTGGGTGCTCTAGGCCTGTTCCACCGACCTTGCTTTCCGTTAATTAGCCACGTCGCTGGACACAGGTGATGGATCGGTCACCTGTCCAATATAAAGAAGTTGTACTGCTGGAAATGACAGCAATCGTACTGTACAATGTACTGAGAAAATAAGTAGACATAAACTGAGAAATATTGTTGCTCTTAAAAAAAATGCTATTAATTTACTTAAATTGATGACTTATGGCTTAAACTAATAAACTTAGCATTTATATATGTTTCAATTATAAAATGTTCGTACGTAAGAATATATTACTTAATGTTAAGCTTATCACAAATAAACAAACGCCCACGCTTTGTGTAAAGACTTGTATTTTTTAACTAACCTTAACATATACATAATCACACACGGAACTAGAAGCACAAATGTCCCTTGGGAAGAAAAATAGTGCTCCAATCGAACCTAGAACCCACGGTGCAGAGGGCAGAGACTTGAACACCACGCCAACTGCTTCGTCAGGCTTACAAATGTGTTTGCCTGCTTTCTTAGCAAATGCAATACAAATCTTAATTAATACATAAATATGGAAATAAAATCATCGATACTGATCGTAAAATATCTGTTATTTCAGAACCTAAACTATATGAATTCTAAATTACATCAAAATCTGTTAATTGATTACGGAAATACGTGGTAACAAACATTCTCACACACACACACAAACTTTCGCATTTATAATATTAGTAGGATGTTAAAACGTAAGCAGCGTAGAGCTCATAGTAACTATAAGTACTATTTTAAAATACAGGCTGGACAATTGCCTATATTTCCTATATATAGCAATTGCTTTTTTACGATCCATAAATCAACGCAACTCTTATAAAGTTGTCATCAATCTCTAACAAACCAATTTGAATTTTATTAGCACCATTTACGTGATATTTTTATAGTCATTTCCATGTATATTATATCTATGGTACGAGTACGTATCATCGAGTTTTCAAAATCACGCAGACCACAGACATGTTGATTCCAACGGTTACATCTTACCCACTCGATGGTACGTAAGGCAAGAAAGTTAGGCTGTTACAAAACTGTGCTGGCATACAACTAAGTAAAGTAATTTGGTGATTCAACTTTGTCAAGACAAGTATTACGAGTACGTCTAGACTTCAAGTAATAATAAGTAATAAGTTAGGTGTTAGATTTTGTGCTACTTAACAAGTAGGGGTCACGTAGTTGGATTTATTTAGGTGCGCGACGCGGGTTATATATTTATTAGCCTATGTATGTTCATTTGTGGCGCTCTAGAGCCTAAACGTGTGGGCCGATTTTGATGATTCAACATGCATTATTGACGATAACTCAAAAATGAGATATTAGATCTTGATAAAATTTCAATGGGACTACATGAAAAGCACCAACTTTCAAATAAAAAATAATCATCAATATCTTCTCACAACGAAAGTTATGAGGTAACTTTTGAAGTCGGTTAAAAACGAGAACATCGTTAATGTAGTCCACAGAATACGTATTATTGACAATATTTCAAGAACTACTGATCAGATCTTGATGAAATTTAAATGGGACCAATAGGAAAGCAACATATTTCAAACTAAAAATATTTTAAATCGGTTCACGTGGAAAGAAGTTATGAAAAACACATAAAAAAATATATAATACAGTCGACTTGAGTACTTCATCGTTTTTTGGGAAGGCGTTAAAAAATATGCAATATTTAACCCGTTATTAGCACTAAGAAGTTCGTAGCTTCTATCACACACAATAGCTTAAATTACAGATTCAGTGTTTCCTGATGAGAACAATATGGGAGTCTTCAAGTCGCGTATGAATAGGTATCTTCTAGGCAAGCTTGCTTCATCGTCGCTTACCATCAGGTGAGATGGTGGTCAAAAGTTAGCCTATCTTGAATAAAAAATAAACAGAAAATTTATTAACTTAATTAAATATAACTAAAAATATATGTAGCAACAATAAATATAAACTAGAATTCATTTAAATCTAATATATAAAATTCTCGTGTCGCGGTATTTGTTACCAAACTCCTCTGAAACGGCTTGACCGATTTTTATGAAATTTTGTGTGCATATCGGGTAGGTCTGAGAATCAGTCAACATCTATATTTCATACCCCTAAATGTTAAGGGTGGTCCAACATAAAATATATTTTTTATTTTTTGCACAATTTTTTTTGTTGTTATTTTTTTATGATTCACCATTGAAAAGTACATACAAATGATGTATATGGCAAAACAACGATTGCCGGGTCCACTAGTCCACTGGCCCACTTTGTAGTTGCATTCAGTTATCAATCAAAATTAGAAAAAAAAACATTTTACGAAAATAGATATTGAAATCGGTTTAAAATAAACACATGACTATAGATCTAGTGGAAACATGTCATACCTATATCTTCTTATGTGTCGAATTCAAACAAATAAGATTAGTAATACACCAATTACATCACGAAACACATAATTCGATGGTGGCACCTTACTTGGCAAAGATTTCTAAATCGCATCTTATACAATTAAATCTCTGCAAGCATATCCGTAGCTCACAATGAGAATATAAATTAAAGTTTATGATAATATTGTAGGTACAAGAGAAGGTAGGGCTCGGCGTTATCAAAGCACGCGATAGGCCTAGATTTTGTAATGTCCTTTCGTGCTAGCACTATGTACTTAGGTACAGACCTTTCATAAACTTATGTATTTAATAACTACGAATATAGCTTAGATTATGCGACAGTGTTTCATTTAGAACATGACAATTGGTGTAGCGACTTATATAAATTTTGCATATGACGAAATAATCTTGATAAGACGCTATACAATTCTAGCACTGAGAAAAATGTCTCGTTGCTGTTGCTTACATTCTAGTGCTATATGTGACAATTATAATTATTTTGTAACAATCAATAAATTATTTGGTTATAGCTAGCTTATTTTGTAAAAAGATTTTTTTATAAACGCTTTCACACTCACATCCTTACACTAAGTTTGATGACTTGTGTCGTAGGTGCCGGAAACATTTGCATAACACACACAATCACAACCAGAACCAGAAACACAAATTTTCCTTGAGGAGAAAACTTGTGTTCCCGACGGAAATCGAACTCGATATCGCCCCTGCTTAGAGGCAAACGCTCACCCAACATAGCCAACGAGCAGATCAAAACGTAAAAAAATGCTTTTGTTTTTATAAACGAAAGTAACATGACGTTAATGATACACACTCATAAATAATGGCAAATTTAGTAAAAATATAGAAAGTTTTTCTTTCATTCAAATAGCCTACTATGTTTTGCCTGTTTGCATAGAAGCTGGGTAATAGAGATAATTATTAACCATACAGTTTTTACGTCACATCCAATCGCATTTCCAATCTATATACAGTATTCTAACACAAAAACTGCGTATCGAAAGCGACCGCAAAAGCCCAGAATAAGAGGTTGTTTTTCAATAAGCAATAAATTCGTTGCAACGGTGGCAGCGCACGCGCGCGGTAACAAGGCGCCCGCGCCCGCGCCCGCGCCGTGCCATCGTTGCGCAACTGCCCCACCCTGCTGTGGCACTTCTAGTCGCTGCACGCTGTCTATGTCATGAGCGATTACTCTTTTTCACATGCTTTTATTTATCCATGTTTGTTTAGGTGGAATCTTGCAACTAAATTTTGAAGCATATATACCTTCAACCAATTGTGCTGAAATTTTGTATTCACGTTTATTTTGGATGACAATGCTTGGTTAGCTGTGTGACGTCATTCTAAATCCAACATGGCGGAACACCCAAAATGTCCGACAAGTTATTATTAATGCACTCCTACAAATGTAAGGGCTTGCTGAGAATAACTCGAAAAATAAAGTGACGTCATTCTAAATCCAATATGATGGACTTCTAAAAGCTTGTTTTAATGAAAGTTTTTAACAAATAGCTTATTTGTTTATTCATTTAGGGTCCACAAAAAGCTTATTCTATTTTCAAAAATCTATCAGAGCGCCTGGTTGAGGCTACGCGTAATCAAAAGGCTGGTACTTATTAGTTCAACGTATTACCATTGCAATTCAGAGAAGCAACGCCGCCAGTATGATGGAAACGCTACCCACCGGTAGTGGACTTGAGCACTTGAGTTATTTGATCGGTAATTAATGGGTTATTCTCAATAATGCGTTTTTTTAAGCTTTGATTGCGTTTAAATTATTACTAGTTGACTGCCTTTTGAACCATCAATTCTGTGTCATCATCAACGATTGGTCGTTCCGCAGCTGACGCAAAATAATAATACATCGGCCAATCGTTTTCTACCCGCTGTTGTTGAATTTTCTTATAAAGGAAATTTACCTGTTGCGCCGTGAATAAATGATTGTTATTACGTAGTTTACAAATTCAGCCAGTGCCTTTTTAAATAAAAGAGTTCCATAGGTGCGTTTTGTAATAAGACTAACTACAATATTTGCTCACAGTAATCTAAAGTCGCGTTTAACTTACGCCAGCGCCTTAGTGATACCGTTCTTGTCCAACTTTAGTATTCACAATAGAAACCTACTGCACTATTAAGCGTAAACTCTCTGGGTCCACTCCTTACCTATTGTATATTACGTACCATCTTACAAAAAACCATTACTCGTAACTGGCCATCTATTGTCGCTCACAAAAAATAATACAATGTCCTTCAATATGTTTTACCTTTCTAATTCTCGGTGCTACAATATCAAAACGAGATTCTTTGCTTAGATAACGTCTTATTCATTAAGTTTGATAATTATTTCGGTTTGGGCGGGTGGGGTATAACCTAATTTATTTTATTGATGGCCAAAGGTCAGTCGAATTGTTGTTTAGGCCTTCGTCTGATACGATCTGGTCAGTAGCGGGTAGAGTAGATTGGAGTGGATATGAGGTATTGTAGCAGATTGGTTTTAGTATTGAGTTAACAAGTCTTAGATTGAAGAATTGGGTTAATTGGATTTTCATGAACTTTATTGAATGCCAACGTAAGTTTTTTATTTGACATTGAACTCGTTGTAACTCTATTATACTTTTTAGCGCTTACTTGTTATATCGAATTAGGAGGGTTTTAAATTCTGATCCGCAACTGTTTTGCAAAACTGTGGGTTAACACTGAATTATGAATAATTGAAATTTTTCAAATCAAATTAAATCAAATCAATTTATTGTCATTGCTACAGGTACAATTATATGATGTTAACAAATTATAGGTAGATCGCTGCAGCATGCCTGTTAGGCGTACAATATTTTTACAATATTTTTCCATGTAACACAAAAGTTTTACTTCTATCGTTTGTTTTTACGACACACCCAGTTTTTTGTTTTACATAAACAATTATATGACAACGCAGTACATTTAATCAAAAAGTGCTTTTATTTTTCTTTTGTAATTTATTTGCGTGCGGCATGAAAAGGTCCGTTTCTTCAGCGATTTTCTACATAAGTACTTAACTTGTATATTATTATTATTATTTTCAGGTGAGATTGTTGTCAAATGCTTGCCTATCAGGCATAAAAAAAAAACTTGTATTTTATAAAAATGCTTAGATTAATCTATTATGGTTTGTTATTAATATTAAGCTTTTAAATAATAAGCTGAAACAATATATTATTGACTACAGCCCCAATTACGGTCGTATTTACCAGACAGTGGTTTGAACAACGGGTCCAACAACACTAAGCACTATCGTTTAAATAATCGTTTATTTACATTGGACGTCAGTACATTTAAATTAAATTATATAGACAGATTATATAAAATTGAACCTTTGGCCGAATTATATATATATATGTAGTATGTATACGTGAAATTTAGTACAATGAAGGTGTACTTACGCTACAGACTTGTTATTTTCTAGGACAAAACTAACATTATACATTCAGCAAAAGAGCTGACTGCAAGCCAAGTCTAAAGGTAACTCAATTGATTAAGCCCAACAATAACAAACGCATTCACACTCACAGCCTCACACTAAGTTCAAAGACTTGTATACTGGGTTTCGGAAACATTTTCATAGCACAAATGTCCACTGGGAAAGTAAATTGTGCTTCTGTCGGGAATCGAACCTAGGATCCATGGCGTAGAGGGTAAAGATCTGCCATCTTTGCTAACTGAGCCCTCACCAGTGGTTAGCATGCTCATCAAGCTGGCAGCATTGCCTCTCTGATTTGCAATGCCAAACGTTGAACCAAATAAGTAACAGAATTTTGAAGGTAATTAGGTATTCGCTAAATTTGTTTACTTACAAACCTTGATTACGTCTATGTTATCTAAATATATATAACTCAAAGGTGACTGACTGACTGACTGACATATTGATCTATCAACGCACAGCCCAAACCACTGGACGGATCGGGCTGACATTTGGCATGCAGGTAGATGTTATGACGTAGGCATCCGTTAAGAAAGGATTTTGATTAATTCTACCCCCAAGGGGATAAAATAGGGGAAGAAAGTTTGTATGAAACTTTGTCAATTTTAAAATAATACTTCTTAACGCGAGCGAAGCCGCGGGCAAAAGCTAGTTATTTATATTAGTATAGTTTTATAAGCTTCTCCTTGTATCTACTTATTGGTATATGCGCTTCAACTCCTAAATATACTTACTTAAGTTAATTTTATCCTGATAAATATCCAATGTTCTCCTATTAGTGCAATACAACATCCAATATGGTGGTCAGATAGTTCTGGGCGGTTTCGCTTGTCGCAAATTAATGGTAATAAAGCACAATCATATCGTAGTCGTGAGCGAGGCGCAGCCCCGGGTGCTCCGATTACGAGACGGCGTTGAGACTTCGAGATGTATTTTGTATTGGAAACGTTTAGACGATAACGTTTGTTGGGTATGCTCAAAACTAAACGAACAATGCTGACGTCAAGCAAAAAAAGAAGAACAAAGGATTAAATTAAATTTAAGTTGCAATGTTGATTGCAAGAAAGAAGAGTATATCATTGATATACTAAAAATTCTGGTCCATTCCAATGTTGAAATCCTACTAATCCTACTAATATTATAAATCCGAAAGTTTGTGTGTAAGTGTGTAAGAATGTTTGTTCCCTTTTCACGCTTTAGCGGCTGAACGGATGTTAATGAAATTTGGAATGTACATAGATTATACTTAGGATTAACACATAGGCTACTTTTAAAATTGATAATAGCGGGCAAAGCCGAGGGCACGGCTAGTATTTAAAATAAATTTAGAACATTTCACACGTATAGAAGAGAGAGGCTCTGGTTTTTTTGATGGCTCTAGTTGCACCCGGCATTGTCATTGCCACGTAAAGAAAAAAAGTGTTACCTCTTTCACGTTTTTGCAATAAGGATGCCTAGTAGTTTTATACCATACTAAAAACTTAGTGACTATTTTTATTTATTATTATTTATTTCATGTTTATGTTTGCCTAGTACTTTACCAAGTCCTAGTGACGTATTAAACAAACGCATTTATACTCACAACCACCGCTCTTGCTTTTTTAGTCGTCATTACTTTTTGGTTGTCAATTAATTTGAAACTGTAGTTAAATTAATTGTGCTATCTTCCAAATATTATCAAATATCCATGGCACAGAAGGAATATTTTTTCAATGGTGGCAAGTAATTTTCTCGTACTGATTGGCTATCCTGCACTAAATAGTTTACCACCCCCTCAAGTATAAAAAATCTATCGCCATAATCAGCAAAAATAGTATTCCTAAAATGATTCTTGAGATCCAGTCATTCTAGGCCCAGCGTCAGCGTAGGACAATCTGAGAGCTTAAGATCTTGGTCAAACGCCAACCTTTCAGATATAAAAATAATAGCTTGTTTACAAGGTTAATTCGTAATTTTTTTAATTTTAACAATGATGATAAATAGATTTTATAATTAGTTATATCAATAATTTTATCAAAATATTTCCGTCGGCATATAAATAAGTCAGCTCTTATGAAGAGCGACTACGCCACGGCTTCACTCACTTTTATGATAAATCATGATAAAAACTATCCAGACCCTCTGTGTTAATTACACTATCACACTAATATTATAAATGAAAAAGTTTGTTTGCTTTTCACGTCGTAACGGTTGAAAAGATTTGAATGAAATTTGGAATGAAGCTCATCCTCAGGATTAACAGATATAGGCTACTTTTCAACTTCATTTACGCGGGCGAAGCCGCGGGGAACAACTTATCCTGGATATGAGCCAAACCCATTTAAAATGTTATCCAAATCTGTTTAGCTAACTGTGTAAATAGGCAGCAAACACACATACAGGCTTCTAGATGCGATTCACCAATCAATTGATAATTATTATGTACTTCTAGTTTTAGTAAATAATGGATAATAAGGAGGTTTAAGTAAAAGTAGGCATTAAGTTTATTATTATTTATTTCATGACGACAAGGTAATCGGTGACCTTTGAACGACTAAAAGGTATCAAAGTATAAAAGATACATTAAAAAACTATGCTTATCAATTACCAGTGATAAGTTAAGTAGCATCTCTTGTGTGAAGATTTGGTACTACATTTCATGCTACAGTTATTACATTTCAAGAGTGCAGGTTAACTTTATTTGTTGTGAATCGTGTTCACACACTACGCATTAGTATGCGTAATTGTCGGAGAACAAACTCGGTGACTTGATAAGTGTTGTAAACACTTTCCAACACAAGTAAAGCTGACCCGCATTCTCGAAATTACAAAACAAACATTTTTCATGGGAGACCAAGAATTATCTGCATGAAAACTCATTCATTGTTACTAAAATATTACTAGAATTTTCAATATTATATTATAATAAGGATATTTTGTTTATCTGAGGCTAATTTAATAAGCCTATATAATGTAATGGTTTATCTAGCATTTTCTTGGTCTAAAACGGGACGTGTATGGTATAGGTAACATCGGTGAAAGTACAATTTCAACTTTGTGACAGGAAATATAATTCGTATCAAAAGAAATAATATATTTTATCAAAACAATAGTCAATTTCTTGACACATAATCTTATTTTCATATAAGGGAGAGCTTTGCTTTGAACTATGTTATAAACTTTGAAAGGGTTAATATTATTGTAAAATCAACTTTACACTAGCAACAATGATAGAGATCTATCTATATTACAGGAACGTTTAGCTAAGTTCTTTGAGAGATATAAACAATGATATAGTATACCGATTGCATGTAGGCCAGCAATAAATAAAATCACAGATTCAAAATTTACTTAATTTAAAATCTTTTGGAAAATTGTTTTACAAACTTTGTATTAATCTCTACATATAACTGATATAATTAAAATCTAAAAAATCTCAAAATAACATTTTGTTTGCGTAATATTTTGAAACTTAACAATTAGGCTTCTCGCAATTATTTATTTTGTGAGCTAAGCCTGAAAACGATACTTATATTTTACGCAAATATGAAAATATACATATAATTTCGATTATATATACAAATTTTAAACAATTTTACTAACATTTCGTACATATAAGAACATATTTATAATAATCTTCAATAAGCAACAAGTTATATTTTTATTGGTAACCGGCGTTTCCTCTCAGACTAATAATACTAATTATTATAAATCGAATAAAGCAAAAATTTACGTACAAATTATTACAAAGAAGTACTTACATTCATACATATTTTAAACTAGCATAGCGATGTATCCTATAATAGCGAACACTCTGAACACTTAATAATATTTTCTAAATGACAAGGAATATATTTTAATAAAATCTATATCGGTAGTCGAAATTCGGTACGCTCTCTAATTACAATTAGCTTCAATATTTACATTAAGTACACAAAGTTGTGATATCACTTTATTTATACAACATTATTTATACTAATAGCCGACTTGGTGGCGAGTAATAAAAGTAGTCAATTGATCAATTTGATAGCGCCAAAGAACTTTACAATACGGTAACAATGAAGCCTATTCAATCACGACACGGGATCAAAAGTGATTCATTCCAGATTTTGTTCCATCAAAATAACCAATGGTAAAATATATCTTAAATAAAATTTGACCATTGCACAAGCTTCATAAAATTTCAGGCGCACATTATGTAAATATATGTTCAACACGACATGAGTAGACTCTCTGAGATGTCCAGTAAAATACACAGAGTCATTTGGATGCTTCGACCAGATTTTTGTTAACGGGAATGTGGTCTCGCAGGTCACACAATCAAGTGTGGTCCGCGGGACTCGCGGTGGCGGTGGCGGCGGTGCGGCGCGCCGCCGGCGCGACACGCCCCATAAAGGATCTGATTTCTTCAAAGTACGTCTCGTCGGGGGACCTTCTACGTCCATCGTCTCCGTTCTCCGCCTCGTGCTTCTTCAAATGCCGGTCGAGGTTCGTCTGCTGCCCGAAGCAACGGTCGCAGTAACGACACCGGAACGGTCGCTCCTTATTATGAATGTTCCTCACGTGTCGTTGCAGGTTTGACGATATGGAAAAAGAGCGCTCACAATATTTGCAACGATAGGGTTGTTCGCCCGTGTGAGTCCGTAAATGTCTCGTAAGGTTCGCACTACGAGGGAAAGCTTTGCCGCAGTAGGAGCAAGTGTAGCGGTCTCGCGCTCGCGGCACTCCAGGGTTCTGTGGTAAAGGTGGAGCGCGAGGCGCGCCCGGTGCGAGTAGCGTAGCAGCGGCGGCGGGAAGAAACGGGTAGCGGCCGAAGGAGGCCGGGAGAGCGAGCGGCAGTCGCCGGCAGAACTGTAGCAGAGCTGGGTGCGCCGGGTGCGCCGGATGCGTGTGGTGTGTAGGGTGCGGAGGCGGTGAGGGTACAATGAGATTGCAGTTCTCATCTTCGAGGCGCTGCGGGCGCTTGTGCGTAACTCGCAGATCTAGAGGCTCGTCTGCGCGCGGGGAGCCGAGGGGACTGGGGTGCTCGATGGGCGACGTCGGGGGCGACGCGAGGCGGCGCGGCGCCGCGTGCTTTTCGCGCATGGCGACAGCCGCGCACGCGCTCATCGGGCTCGTGCGCCACCGACCTGGAACAAACAGAAATACAATGTTACCAAAGACGTACAAAAGAATGAAATCGGCTTCTAATTTTCTTAAGACTCTCGGCAACAATTACTCATTGCGTTTAACCGCACAGACATTTAGCCGCAACAGAGTATTGATCTTTGCCCCCATCAGTGCACCAGTATGCTA
This sequence comes from Lomographa bimaculata, assembly GCA_948107665.1. Classification (NCBI taxonomy): domain Eukaryota; kingdom Metazoa; phylum Arthropoda; class Insecta; order Lepidoptera; family Geometridae; genus Lomographa; species Lomographa bimaculata. Next base: position 10,796,457 of record OX403600.1, read on the forward strand.
AACCCGCGTCGGTTGCGCAAGCGCGGCGGGGGTGGCCGACCGGCGACCGAGCGACCTGATCGATCGGCTCCTACGCGTCGCACGCCCACGGCTTGCGACATCGAAACTGGAGCACTCGCTACCGAAACCGACGTGTTTTTTAGCAAATTATTAACGAGCCTTATCGGACCAAAGAAATATTGCATCCGAAGTTGCTGTGAGCTTTTGTGGAAGTCGTAACGAGACCGGAAAACTTTTGTAATCGTGTTGTGAGAAACGAGCGGGAGCGCGTTGAAGTCTTTTATATGGGCACATTATTAACAAGCATTTTTTAAATATTTTTTTTACAGCTATCAGTTTGAATGCTTCGGACCTTTTAAGCTTGATGATATATCTTGATTGGCACTAGAAACACAGTTATATTGTATGGACACGTTACTCAACCACATCCTAATAAAGACAAATATCAGACACCTGTAGAACAAATAACAATGCCGACCACAGATTCCCTTTCTCTACAGTACTGCGCCCACATAATGCTAGAACAGATAGGCGTTATTACAAAAATGATATCCGATAATCGTGGCCGATAAATTGGACGGCTTCATTTAGATGATGGATCGTCGACGCGCATCACCCACGTTACCTCACGAGGTACGCTACTGAAGGCAAGCACAAATTTAACTTAGCAATAACATATAGCCTATTTCAGTAGATCATTTTTAAGAATGGGAGACATTAAACGTGTTTTATTAACCTATAATTATGATTGTACAGTTTCATTTTTACTGAGTACTATTAGTACTTGCCCCAACCGGATAAAGATCCAGAGTAAACGAGTATTTATACGTATATATATATATATATATAAACTTTTTGCGCTTGTATCTTCAAATATTATTATTTTGAATAACCTCGAAGTTTCGGTACAGTTGCATCGGCCGTGGTCACGTTTCCTCGAAAAAAAACTTATCTAATATGTGAAATGTGTAAAATGACAGTACAAAACTAATCTGGAAATATATATATATTGTTTGTTTCTCCTACGAATGTTCTATTAATTGGTGAAGTCCGAGTAAAATCCGTTTCGACTTTTAGTCTACGTAACATTTCATTTATTAATGGAACTTTGTATCATTGCTACAGACATATACTGCACTTGCACCAAATCTAAGTTTCTTTCGTCAATAGTGCTCGGTTGCATTACATTATCATTACAGCTTATTTAGTGTGATAAATCGATACTATTTTTTATAGTACTGACAAGCCTTTGTCTTAGAATTTATCTCTAGACGTAGGCGACAAGAAGATTAATGTCAGTTGGATTTAGAAGCAGGAAGTCTTAGCTAAAAGGTCTTGTAATATTAAGTATCGAATGCTTAGTTTAATATTACAAAGATCTTCCAAAAAGGATTTTCGACTAAGCGTAACAGTGACTCGTGGATCCCGATTATTAGACGTAAGTCTTTGAGACTGGACAAATTACTTTTACTCATCCAAAACCACTGAACAGTGCTGCCCACTTGCAAAAATAACAAGCAAGCAAGGCAGCAAGCAAAATTTAGCTTCAGGTCTGTAAGCAATGTAAGGACATTTTCTCGTCCTAGCCTGGCAAACTAATTCGAACCGAAATACAGTCTTAGTTTACCAACCTTAAGTAAAAATATCTATCACCATAATCACTAAAAATGATGTTTCGGCAGTTATTAGGAGCCAGTCCTTTAAAGCTTAACTTTTTAACTACTCTTGACATTATCATCACTTACCAGCAGGTGACAGGTCAAAGCTAACCAATCAGAGATAAAAAAAGATTTCTGTGTAAACGAATCAAGAATTAAAATAATAAACGAATTAAGAAATCCGTTATCCAGTGATTAAAAGTAAGTCATTAAAGATACGTTCTTGTAAGTCCGTTAGATTAAGTAATACTCTTTCAGTGTGGTCTAACAATAAACCCTGGCTATCGTTAACTGCTCTAGATCGGAACATAATCAAAGCGGCTAGCCAAAAGCCCTGAGCACCAGCACACATCCTGAGTGCTTTTACAAATTTGTTCGCTCACGCCTACGAGAGCACGCGCTAATTTGCGCCAAAAGCAGCCAACATAAATCCATTGAACAGGGCCCGCTATCGACGTCCGTGCGCCATATTTGGCTGGATCGTGTGCCGGTACCACGGTATGATTTGTGGACCTTTCGGGCCGACGCTTTGTGCTTAAATTAGATTGCATTTGAGAGGTGACAGGGTCGGAAGGTCGCGAAGACGAATGTGAGGTTTTCGGAGTTTGTATAAGTTTTGTTGGAATAAATTAATTAGATGTATGATTGCTTCCAAGTTGGTTATTAACATAGTGTTTTGTTTTGCGATTGAATTAAACATTGACCCACGGAAAGTTGGTTAAAAATACTTGTGTATTGTAGTAGTATAGCTGTTTTCAAAAAGTCATATACTAATCTAATCTAAAAATCTAACCTATGATAATAAGGTGGAAGGCTAAATAAGTATATTGGTGAAATAGAGAAAAGATAAACCATCGTCGTACCCAATGCAGTAGTTTAATTGTTAATAAAATTGTTAAGTACCTACCGATGATGTAAATTCTTTAGTAACCTCTTATTTATGCCGTTCATCGGTTTTACATACAGTTTTTGTGTAAAATAAATCTTTCTTTTTTTAGGGTTCTGTTCTGTTTTAGAGAGTTAAGTTTCGTGATATAACCCTAACTATAAGTATAAAATTGTTCTTTCTATAAAGCTAAGTATTTTCTGTTATAACAGTTAGTTACGTAAGTACGTTTCATGTGTTTTATATCCCACCTACAAAGTTACAGAAAGATAGAGATCCTATTTGGGACACAAAATATACCTTACTGTAAACAAAACATGTCCAACACAAAGTAAATCTCATTAACGCAGCTAAACTAAAAACCGATTAAATTCATCATGGCACGAGCTTCGATAAACAAGCTAAAGAGGCTTAAATAGGTAGAGTTGAGCGCGAGTAGCGCATTATGGTGACAAATTAGGTCACGACTAACAAAACACAAACTGAACGAGTGTCAAAATAAATTGTGAAAAAGTATATTGAAAATTATTAGCTCTTTATTACGTTTTCCAAATGTACTCGAATCTTCAAATCTACTCTACCGAATGTAAAATTTGGTAAATATACGTAAAAAAGCATCAACAAGCTAGAAAAGAGAAAAAATAGGACCCTTCTTCTTAAATTAAAATCCAAGAACTTAACCGCGGTAGTTACTTAGTTCTACGAACAAGGATGCACTAGTTTCTTAGCTTTTAGTTGTATAAAGAAAAAGGTATAATAAACATAATTATTTTACTGATTTTAATAAATATTTTATCAGTAAATTCAAAGTTGACTTAATCACCTGAATATTGAATCAAAAGTAGACACGAATTCAATCAAGTTATAGATAAGTCGAGGTAAAAAAAAACATATTTGACGATCTATATTCTTTTTCAACAATAATTGTCGCTCCTCTTGTCTCCATGTCCATGCGGGCAGTGTAACTCCAAACAAACATAGCACGAGCTTTAACAAACAAGCTAAAGCGAGCCAATTATACCCACAAGTGGCAACACCGCTAAAGTACAGTTGCACGCAATACTGCTAGAACACATTAGGTCGCGCATCCCGCAGTCACGACCTACTAATTACCAGTAATTAACGATGTTCGGAAGCGCGTGACGCAGCGGTAGGCGGAGCGAACAACGTTATGTATGTTAATGTAAATACCGTGGCCAATGAGCGCCGTCACGCCGCGCCGCCTTGTGATATATTAGCATTTGAATCGCTTATTCGTTCGAGTGAAGCCACTCTAACCGTCCACTTTTGTAGGATTTCACGCATTCCGAATAGGCGCGACGCCTCGCTCGTCCCACTACGTTTATGTAAACATATCGATAAATAGCCGTTGTGTAATACATTCGATAACACGAGAACAAAACTTGTGTATCGTCATATTTATATTCTGTTCTATCGTGTTGTTTGGGTATGTTAGCTATGCGTTGAAATAACGTTGGCACTGTAGTAACTACATTTTTACCGACTTCAAAAAAGGAGGAGGTGCTATGTTCGACTGTATGTTTTTTTTATGATGTTCACCGATTTCTCCCTCATTTGTAGACCGATTATCAAAATTATTTTTTTGTTTGGTAGATTTGTGGCGTACCCAGCCACGCTTAGCCAGTTTAGTTTATCTTTCTTTACTATCTTACATAATAATCTTCTTGCAATCCACATTGCTTCCGATCGAGTCAGTGCTACGTAAAACAACTACTACTATATGGTACGGAAGTTCCATCCACGGATCCCGTACCATAGATTATACTGCAGAGGTGGTCCCATATAAATTGTATCGAAATCGATCAAACAAAAAAAATTTAAGCAGTGAAGTCGGTTTTTTTAAGCTTTGCTTACGTTTAAATTATATCAATTAAAATAAATGGTTATAAACTGTTCATAACCAATTATATAAACATAAAAACGCTTTCACGCTCTTAGTCCCGCACTAAGACTTGTGTCATTGGTGCCGACAATACAATTTTTTTTTTGTTACTCTATAATCTACGGGCCAATAACTTATATTTCCTAAAACTAAACTAAAACTATGTACAGCAAAGAACTAAGTTACCTACAAGACATTGAGCTTATAGGTAATTAATAATACATTACAATTCATTGAATAATGTATATACTAATATTATAAAACTAAGCTTATGTAATTATTTATACAAAAAACATCTTCAAAGTATTATTTTAACTAGGCTCATAATGTAGTATTAAGTTAATTGTTGTTCGTTCTTATTTAATGTATTAAATTAAAAAAAATAAAAAAGGGCATGGACATTAGGTATGTGGTGCGTATATAAAAAAAAACATAACTCACTAAACCACCAATGAAAAGTGTTACGCTTCGTTAACAATCCGTGAACGAAGAACTCTTTAAACTGATTGTTGGGAGGGTTATACCTAGCAACCGTTCACAATAATTCTCACAAAATCAATAGCTTAACTACTGACAAATTGACCCTAATCAGCTTCAACAAAGTCTTCGTTTCAGAACAATATCTCAATGATTCCAGATTGCAAAAAAGCGTGAACCAGATACAATAGGCCCAGAGATTGCACCATCGCAACAGCCACCGCGTATCGATGGATAAGTAAAAAGTAAAAAACTAGACCCAACCGCAATACTGCGTAGTCACGGAGCCGGTCCTTCGCAATGCATCTATGAAATAAGCAATAAAATTAACGCTACGAAAAAAAAAACGAACAAACAATCTGCCTGCAAATCTGACGCAAACGAATTCCTATAGTAATTGTTACAAAACGTAGCAGCTTCGATTTGATTCCTTTTGTGATAAGAAATTGAAGGGTACTTACGGAGTCAATCGCGACATGAAACTATTAGCAAAAGTGTTGCTCAACTTTTAAATCTACAGCGATATCGTGTCGCCGAGCATTCCGCATGATATTCTCTCATACGATCGCGGTCGCATGAGATTCACACGCACCGCCAACTTTTTTAGACGAACGCATCGAAGATCACGATCTTTGATTTATTTCACATCACTATTTTAGGAAACACGTCGTCTCGCCGCTTGTTTTATGGCGAGATATGAAATTACTCGGCGATATATGAACTCAAAACGAGTACCGAATGACTTTAGATGTTTAGATGGATCGATTATGTCCGTCGAGGTATCATGATCGCATAATGCGGCGTGTCGTTGCGGAATCAACTATAAAATCGTCTTAAACGCACATTACTTACACCTATATCTGGGCATGTTATTCAAAGCTTCTTCATTGAATATTATCTTCCTGAGCGAGTTGGTTATTTATGAGATTTTTATTTAATATTTATGTATGACTCCAAATAAGGCAGCAACCGACATAATATAGAAAATTATTAGGAAAAAACGTTTCAAATTTTTATTTATGTCCAATTTTACAATGTCGCAAGTACAGGTGGTACTTATATTAATGCATGTCTTGTTGGGACCCAGTTTGCCCAACGCAACAGTTGTGATTGTAAAATACATTATTATTCAGATGACGCTGTCGTCGTCCAATAAACTATCAAAGCCAGCTATACCCAAAAGCTTTCGTATTCAAAGCATGCGCCGATGTTCGAGCGAACTAATTATCTAATGCATTATCGCGCCCGCTCACGTGGACCAATCAGAGGAGAATGCGATGTATTTGAGAGCTAGTATTTATGAGCTGTAAGGCAGTAGGACTAGTCGGCCGATTTTAGCCAATGGCAGATTGATTTGGCACGCATGCGCAGTCGTATGACGATAATGTTGTTCGTAAAATGTGCAATTACATGTGGGAACGGGGGCGACGAGCGTCGTGGGAACCTCCGGAAATCTGGACTTTTTTCTGACCGCGCACATTATGATTTCACAGATACTACATACCTTGCCTTGTATCTTATCGGAGTTATTAAGCGGCTATTAGTTATGCGAGTGGCTTCCGCAATAATATTTATTGATAAATTACTACAATTATATAAATATGAATATTAATAGTGTCCTCAAATGAGTACCTAAACTAGCCATTTGGATACACTTATTATCACATTCACCATATTATCCAAATAGCCGTGCTCCGCGGCTTTGCCCGCGTTAAATATTAGCCTATGTGTTATTCCGGAATCAAAACTATCTACATTATACATTTCATTAAAATTGATTCATTCGTTACGGAGATTCATACAAACACTAACTTTCGTAAATATAATATTGAGTACCTATATAAATATCTCGTGTCACGGTGTTTGTGGAGTTTTTTAAGGTTAATTTGTGTTTCTATTTCTGGGTGTGATTGAACATGCATGAGATGTGAACGCTCTAGGCACCACGTTCGAATACAAGTCTTCGAACTTATAGTGGGACTGTGATTCTGAAGACGTTCTTGTTACGTTTATGTTTATACTTGCATATATGCTTGAGTAAGTACTTGAAAGTCTCTTCATATAGGTTATACGCATGTTATATTAATTTAATTTAATGGGACCTACTATGAAAATCAGTTGTAGAAAAAAAAAGTGAAGTAGCAGACATTTTCAAGGTAAAATATTAATATCCAAATATTCTAAAATTATGCTATTAACCTACAAGATGGAAAGAGTCGATCAAAGCGAAGCTATTAATTAAGATGCAGTCATAAACTTCCATTTTGTAATTAATAGCTATCATTGGATTGACCTGCTTAAAACTAATTACGTTCATCTCGTAAACTATTATCGGTAGAGCACGCGCCAATTGCGCCATTTTATGTTTTATGCTTCGGAGCCGTCTGTTTATACGCGTGGCAGAAGCGTTTCATAATATTCATGATTTTATGAGTTTTGATTTATTAAAGTTTATTACATAAATATATAGTTTTTAAAATATGATTCCTTATTAACCGACTTAGCAATGGTAGAGGTTTAATTCGTATTGTATTTTTTTTAATGTATAAATTGAATTCGAATTATAAAAACATATTTTAATTTATAATAATAATTTTTATTTAGGTACTTCTAGATTGGTTCCACAGAGTTTTCTTTTCAAATAATTTTAACTAAAATTACACACGGCCGCCCCTCGCTCTTCCCCACCTGCGAGCCTCGCGTATTTTTATTTAAATTTTGCTTGCGCTTATATTATAAACGAAATACCAGATTTTTCTACCGACTTCACAAAAAAGGAGGAGATACTCAAGTCGACTGTATTTTTTATGTTTGTTACCTCATAAATTCGTTCCACGTAAAGCGACTTTAATTTTTTTTTGTTTGATGAATGATGCTTTATATTAAGTCCCATTTAAATTTGAACAGGATCTGATCAATAGTTCTTGAAATATTGTCAATAATGCGTGTTTATTACAACTAATCTGATCAATGTTTCTAAGATAAAGCGGTGAAGTCGGTTGTTTAATTATTTAAATAGTCTATGTTGTAAATATGTTATTGAATCTAAATCCCACCCAGCTGCTCTCTAGTACAGTATAAATAAAGCATTTTCATTACGTATTCGTACCATAATCTCAACAAAATCCTATACAGAGACGCGTGCGCAGATAACAAAACAGGCTGGCTACAATTTATGGTACACCATTAGAGTGTAGTTTAAATTCGCTGCATTACATTTGCATTGGAAATTCGGATTTGCGGTGACACGTCCAGTATTAAAATGATGTATAGTTGTTTGATTGCGAGGAAACGGTTGGATATCTATTCCTGGAGCTGCAGGTTGCTGTTACAATGTAAGAATGCGGCACGAGAACTTAGAGTACCGATATATTATACCCAACTTGTTGCGGCCCGCGGTTTTACCCGCGTGGTGATGGAAAATTGAAAATTTAAATTAAATATTCATATCGAAGGTTTAAAATTGAATGGCCATTATAGGTTTTACTAGAAATATTATAAATAGAGAGAAAGAAGATATATTTTTTTTAATAATTAATATTATTATTATATAATAAATTTATATATATATAGTGATGATAGGAAGTATTTTATTTATTTTTTCGTCAATTTGCTAATGTTTTTATATTATTCTGCTATTCGGAAATTGCGCACTCTGTTGTTTATCGTCATAACTATTCAAATATTTGTCCAAATGATGTAGTGTAATAGACAAAGTTTATCCCCTTTAAATACCAGATGCGTTAAAAGTATTTATTCTGTTCTAAGAATCAATTTGTTACTACCAAATGTGCGTTAGAAATAAATTGTTAATTTTTATTGAATTTATGGTTCACTATTTTGGCGATAATGGCTTACACATAAAAGACAAATATATATTGTCGCGGGCTTTTTTGTAGGACTATTTAAGATAAACATTTCCATTATACATTATAGACGTGTAACTCTAACGGTTTTTGCAGCGCACGTCAGAATAGCTCGCAGATGGCAGATTTTATTCTTACTTACTTGACATTTATCGTTATATTTTGGATAATTCACACTATGTCTTTATAAATTATACTCTATGTGTTATCCTAATGTGTGGGCTATATAATTGTTAAGTTTCATCAATATCCATTCAGTAGTTTTTGTTTAACATACAAACATACATACATTCTTACAAACTTTCGCGTTTATAATATTAGTAAGATAGTAGGATTAGTTACTATGCCAAAACTTGTACAGGAATTATTTTTAATAGGAAATATATTTTTTAATTATTATCATTATTGACCATAATTAAACGCAAGCAAAGCTTAAAAAAACCGACTCCTCCGCTTATATTTTGGTTTTGGCTTGATCAATTTCGATAAAACTGACATGGGAATCTCTATCGAACAAAAAAATCATTTAATCGATTCATAATAGGTGGAATTGTCGCGTAATATACATACAAAAAAACATACAGCCGAATTGAGAACCTCCTTTTTTGAAGTCGGTTGAAAATATAACAAATTCCATCAAAATGAACATTAAGAGTATGTAGTAGAGTAGTAACTTCTGAAACCTTAATAAATATCAAATCAAGAGCGGCTAATGAAGTGCCAGTAAGATAAATGAACTCGTAATAAAACTGATAAGTAAACGAACTGATATTATTATTAGTAGACAAATGTACTAATACTAAACTAATACTCATACTGGCAAATCTACAAATGTAATTAGCGTGTAAATCGATTTTATATTCGTACAATCAAACAACAGGTTGTTGGAAACCGATATTCTGCAGCGTACTTACAATATTAACTAGCGACAGTACATTTAAATAGCAGTATGGACATACCAATAATACGATTTATATAGTTTAAATCATCTTCAACTGCCTGATTTATTATTCGACATGGTTCACTTAATATGCTACTTTGAAAAAAAATTATTTAATAGTCGTGTACCGCAGCTTCGCTCTCGTTTTATAAGTTTATTATTAGCCTACGAGTTTATCCTAAGTACAAGCCATGTACATTCCAAATTGCATCTAAATCCGTTCAGCTGATACAGCGTAAAGAGAAAAGAAACATATTTTTTACACACTTACATATTTATACACTTACACACAAAGTTTCAGAGTTATAATATTAGTGTAATAATATTTTTTCTTTAATTTTAGAAATATAAAAATTTTTTGCTTTATGTCGTGTGAATTTATTTTTAATTTAATGTACTTTTAAGGTATTTAAAGTAATGTTGTCATATTAATCACTTGTATCGTTATATTTAATTCCTCTACCTACCACATTATCACACGACATTGACACCTAAATAAATATATATTTTGCTATGAATGAAATAGTTAGAAATTATTATTAATTTACTTTGACTAATATACTAATTGAAAATTCACACTACCTAAATAATTAAAATGTTAGGCACACACAATATTGCGACATTTACATGATCTAATGATTTATCACTGAACTTATATAACGTTGCTAGATAACCCTTACTGTAATTACATGATTACAATATTTCGTGTCGCTTCGCCAACGCAGCCCCGGTACGTAGGTGGTCACGTCTAAAACACTGCTACAATACCACGGGCCGCGCCGTCGGATACTACTATGCCTTTCCTTGGTCAATTCTGCAATAGCGGACAACGATTTAAACAAGCTAAGTATCTATATAACAGCTAGATGGATTAGGATGCAACTTACAGCCCTCACAGCCCTACCCTAAGTTAGATGACTTGTATCGCAAGTGCCGGAAACATTCACATCACACACACTTAATCACACCTAGAACCAGAAACATAAATTACCCTCGGGGCGTGCAATTAAGAGACATTCTACCAAAAAGTCTAGAGCTACGAAAAAATTGCTGAAATTATCACTGCAGTTTTTTATGCCTGATATGTAGCACGCGTACCTAGAAGAAGCCTATTGCCTCTGACTTAAATGCTCCCAAATTTTACGTTTGGGGAATAAAAATGACAGTGAGTTGAACTCCTTCGCAGACCAGACCAACGTGAAGTTTTCCCTGCAAAAGCTGCCAGAACTCCTTAAATTTATCTTTTTAATCAAAGGAATTCTTCTCAGACCGCTATAATTACCTCCACTTCGTAGATTGCACATCACCATTTAAAATCTAGTTTGAGATGCCGACAGAATGATGCAAAATAAAATCGGCTTGTTTGCACTAGACCAATATAATATGATTAGCGCATGCTACATACCGAATTAATTCCCCGAAACTGGTCGATAGGTCTTTATGGCGCCATTAAAATTTGATTACGAAAGTAATGATAGCCTCGAAAAATAAATATTAATACAGACTCAAGTTTTAAATTGCCTTAATGGTTGATTTTTGTAGATCGAGTTCGGACGAGCCTGCTAGCTTTACGTCATGTTATGGCATAGTAACAAGGCTTAGATCTTTTATTATTTTTTTTAATTACTTTCTTTGACTTATTTTAGCTGTACCCTATAGATAGATAGATGATACATGGCACTCGCGATCGAGTCATTTTATAAGCAAAGGTATCGGGTTCGATTCCCTGTGTGAAAACAATTTTCTCCCCAAGGGGAATTTGTATTTCTGGGTGTGATTGTGTGTTTGTAAGAATCTATTTCTTTACAATCTACCGATACCGATGTACAAATAATGTTATGTTTGGTAGGTGCAATAAAACGATAACTTAATTATTAATAAAACAAAACATTTAATATTTGATTAAAATTTAGGAACCCTTTACTTAATTTTAATAAAATATTAAATGTCAAAATGAAGAAAAATAAATTGTAGTCTGTAATAAATAAAAAAATAAAAAATTTATTTAAAATAATTATTAAGTCAAAGTAGGAGTGAATTATAAAAAAAAATAATATGTACAACTTGAATTATTATAATGACTGTCTGATTGAATTTATCTTCCAGATACTATTTCACTAAATAACAGCATTTAGCTAATAATAATTGAAAAACAGTACATTTGCTACTGTACAGTTATATCCGTTGCCATGTCCGAGTTCACCAATCTCCGTTTAAAATATAATAGTAGTTTAACCGACAGATGACAATCAAATGTTGAAAAGGTGTCAAAATTAAATGTCATGATCTTCACATGCAACGGTGAAAGACAATTAAAACTTAACAGGAAAATAAAACAACGGATCGTTAACTTCTAATGATGAACTCCGGCCTTGTTGTAATATTTTATTCTGTGACTATAGTTGTTATTCAATGTATTTTTCCTGACATTGTTGCTATGTTAACGCGGCCCATATTTTTTATTCCTTCTCCTTAAATGGTTAATGGTAGAGCCGAGCGTCGATACTGTTTTTTATCCACCAGAACTTGAACAGTATAACTTTTTTAGTGCCATAGAAATTCCATCATCGATATGACATTGTCTTCATAAGGAACAATGCGAATAGAATGCAGAACGGTCGGCAACATTAGCCAATTATGTATATATGTGGCTGTAAAAGCCTGTTTATTGGTAAAGCCTGGGTTTTACTTGTAAATATTCGAATTTAGTAACATGAGTTAGTAAATTTTATATTTTTTTAAAGTGGTATGCTTTTCCAGATATTTACACCTTCAGAATTCGGTACTAGATTTTATTAACGACGAATAGTTTTGGAAATTAAATTATGAGTATTTTAATAGTATTTTTAACCATTTCTATACATACTAGATCTATTTATAACAATATATCTTAACAATTTCTTAAACATTTACCACATCTCCTAGGTAAAATACGTAGTAGGTACGTACGGAGTGAACGCTGTTGAAAATTCTAAATTAACAGACATTGACGGTCACAGAATATTTCGGGCAAAGAGTTACAATAAAAAAAAGTTATAAAGAGTTGATTATAAGATTTATTTATAGATTTAATTGGATGATCTTAAAATTTACCATATTTCAACATTTTACAGCAACATATCGATATGTCTATATCGAGATATAGATCGATGTTGCCTTGCGACAGATCCGGACGCAACAAGTGCTCTAGAACTCCACATCCGAGTGTACTATGTTATTATTAGATGGATATAAAACGCCTACTATAATTAGAAGGTATATTTGGCAAGTGAAAGTATGCGGATCTTGACTTCGTTTTAGATCGGTATTTGAGTTTAGATTCTGAGTGACATATTTGTTAAATATATAGCATGCAGTGATGATATCTTGTTATTAACCCTTTTAAGTTACTATATAGAGGTTTCGAGCGTTTCTCTAAAAAACTTGTGACTCTAGATGAATTGTGTGATGAAATAATAAAGGTATTTTTATGCCAGTTCCTTTGACGTTGTTTTCAATGAACGATAAAATGCCTTGGAGGCTCATCCCTTTATCTAAGCAAAAGCAAAGTTTGATAAATTAAAAAAAATATTTGAAAAAAATGTGAGAGTTATTCATTATTAATTTCTAATATATTTCAAGTCACTTTTTTCTAAAATATGCTACACACCTAACACTAACGCATTTTCAAAATTGTATCCAAATAGACTTTTACTCTTCACTCATATACGTGAGATATAATAACATACACACGATATCCATAAATAAATGTTGGTATGCACATAGCAATAAATATGATAATGTAAGCATTAGTTTATTATCCCGTGCAAAAAGTATAACGTATGCGTACAACGCGAGTTCTAAAATATGGCATATCAACTGAATATTTTATTATTCAACATTATACCGTCTTTTTATTAGCTATGTGACGATCATCACATCTGCTTTATGGCGCTAAAATAATATCTTTAAATCAATCTGTGATCTGGCCATATAAGATTCTTTCAGGTTTTTTCTTGCTGTACTATAGCTAGGGTGAGCACACGTTTGGTTTGATTGTAAGTAAGATTTTATTAAAATTATTTTTATTTACATCAGATCCTAAATAGGCATGCATGAGATATAAATGAATAACTGGATTTGGAATACATAATATATCAACATTATAATCTTTCATTCATATTCAGCATGCCTAGACTTAAGTATATCCGAGATGTGTTAATAAGGGCAAGGAGTTTTTTGTTATAAACCATAACTATATATTTCAAGATGCAATTTATTGAGACAAGTTATCGCTTCGATTCTTAATTCTTCCGTTAAGTCTCTTGTCTTTCTCTTATACTTCGTAGTCATCAACTACGAAGGATATGAGAAAGTGGTTCCTTTGAACTAAAAAAATAACATAAAAATTTTGCAAGTTAAATAAAAACTTGTATAAACATAACCGACATTAGCATAGAATTAATTTTCGCATGGGATTCTTATTCAGAAAGACTCTAAACATTCATAATACCAGCTTGATTATCCAAAGACTTTAACCAGTTAGAAAACATAAACGCCCTACCAATAGCATGTAAGCGTGACCTTCCACATGGTCTAGTTATAACCCATTATACCGTGGTTATGTTAATCAAGCAGTTAGCATTGTTGGAGGATCCAGCTTTGACCCTATTATGTACATGTATTGATGTAGACAATGTAAGTGCTCTTGTATCCTGTCCGTGCCTACATGATGAAATCGTTAGTTTCTCAAGCCAGTATTTTTTGTTCCCTTTCCTTTTTAGGTTGGTAAGTTAATACTACTAATATAGCGCGTTATAAACTTTGAAATTGTTAATTTTTAACCCGAGATCTAAAGGAGGTGTGTAGTTAATAAATCTTTGCCTGTTTGTTTGTGATGTCGTAGCTGAGAGCTACGATATCCCCAAAAAACAACCGTATTAAATAAAGTTTTTTTATTTGACGGCTAGTTTATTAAAATTTTAATATAGTGCTTCATTATTATTAGTGAAAATGTGTGCAAACATTTTTTCAGACACATTACATGAGTTAATTTCCCATCCCGTTTTACCGTCGAACAACAAGACAAACTGTCAAACATCACCCTCACACACATAGGTTGACATACCTCCAGTTCGCTCAAAGCGTTGACGCTTCTACGTTAATTATTCGAACTGCAAATCAGTGGTCGCGTCTTTGTTCCCCGAACAGTATAATATAGGAGTCTTCAAGTCAAGGCCGTTAGCACCGTATGTTTAAGTTGCAGAGCCTCAGTCATCGACGTAGGGTAGCTAGCTTGTCGGTGTTCTATCGCTTGCATTTCGGAGAGTGTGCACTCGAATTACACCAGTTGATTCCCCCTTGCCCTTTCTATAATCGGACCACAAGACAATCAAACCAACGTCATCCATATATGGTTGACATACCTCATAAGCGTTTTGCTTCAACATTTGTTATCCGTACGGCGAAGGTGTGGAACTCACTGCCCGCATCCTTGTTCCCCGAACAGTATAATCTGGGAGTCTTCAAGTTTAGAGTGAATAGGTATCTTCTAGGTAAGCATGCTTCATCTTCGGCCGCATCGTCACTTTCCATCAGGTGAGATAGCGGCCAAGTGCTTACCTATCTGTCAAAAAAAAAAAATCATAAGCCTCCTCTTTGCTTCACCGTAGCCAAATAACAAATTAATGAGTAGTCTGGTATATCCTTTGTTGGTGACCTGTTTTAATAAACAAATATACAATCAAGTAACATGGATTTACTTCTACCATATGCCGTTAATCTAAGAAGTGAAGCTTATCGTGACGATATCTCGGGCAAGGCTGTCTCCTCCTTCAATGATCATTACTTCTGCACATAAACAAGAGTTATATATTCTATAACTATGTGTTATTAAAGGTTTATGATGTGTGTTGTTTTATTGGATGTAGATAGATTGATTATAAAGCATTTAAAGTATAGTATACGAGTAGAGGATAATACAGGTATTTTGTGTTTGATTGCTATGGAAACTTAATATATTACATAAATATAGCATAAACATAAACGCTATATATTGTGAGGTACATGCATTGGTAGGGCATATTTTTATATGTTTTTTAATATAAAGAAATTAAACATGCCTTAGTTGTTTTCGGTTGGAGCCCAATTTTTCTCCCCAAGGGAAATCTTTGTTTCTGGTTTGACGAAAGTTTATGAAAATGGATGGATATATATACAATTTTGTACGTAAATAGTTGAGATCAGATATAAAACAGACCCTAAATAGATGTATGTATGACATACGAAATCGCAGAGCACAGCAGACTGTGCAAATATTATAGAATATACTAATAATAGTATGGATATAAATGCTGATGATACACCATTTATAAAACTTGACATATCATAATTAAATGCAAGTAAAGCTTAAAAAAACCGACTTCACCGCTGTATCTTCGGAACCTTGATCAGATTTAATGTATTGCACACGCATTATTGGCGATAACTCAAAAACAAGAGATTAGATCTTGATCAAATTTCAATGGGACTACATGAAAAGCACCAGCTTTTAAATAAAAAATAATCATGAAAACGAAAGAAGTTATATAAAAGTTAATAAGTTACTTGGAAAGCTACAACAATCAAACTAAAAAAAATTTTCGAAATTGGTTCACGTGGAAAGAAGTAATGAGGTAATACACATTAAAAAAAAACACAGTCGACTTGAGTACCTCCTCCTTTTTTGGGAAGTCGGTAAAAAAGAGTTTCATATTGTGTAAGAAACAAGATCTTGTTTCTACAAGAACACCTGTTTAAGTGTATATAACTAAACAATATATAGACATGTGCGTAATGACACCGTGTAGTTATGAAATGGTTAAAGCTGCGCATGCGACGCTGATTACAGTCATTTGTAACTCTTGAATCCGTATCAAAGTGGTCAAGATCTCTCCAAGGCGAGATTTATAGATATACATATAGATTTGATGGTGAGATAATGGTCAAACGCTAGCTGATAAAAAAACTAAAGCATTTAAAAATATTGAAATCGTTGCGTGACGGGTCACCTAATCTAGAACTTTTCGTCTATGTGGTCATACGGCCTTCAAGATTTGAACGTTTTAATTTGTACTTTTCAGTGGGAGATCGTTTAAAGAGATTTAACACTTGTAGTGCAAGACGCCTCTTACTGTAAGCGTCAATCAACAGTAAGAGCAACGCCATTTGCACACAGTATGTGAGATTTGATGAAAATAATCTCCAACTTTTATGATGCATTATGACAACAATGATTTCAAGAGCATGTAGGATAAAGTTATTAATTTAAAAAGAAACAAGTAGTCAAAATCTAAATTTGAAAAATAGCCCCGGCGACCTATCTACAGATTGTTTGCACCAATTTTCACCAAACGTAGCCAAGAAAGTTTTCGATCAAGTAACTTTTGAAAAATATATCATATCTGAATCCGTTGGAGATAAATGGAAGCATTAGTTTTGCCCACAATCTCACACCCTTTTTTCTGGGCTTTGTCGCTGAGCGACCACAAACGGCCGAAGATGTAGTATGTTGCCTAGAAAATATATAAGCTAGCCTTGTTCATTGTAGTTTCGGTATAGTATTAGTGAGGTCCATAGGGTACATCGATGTGAACGTAATAGCAAGTAACAAAATATTTAGTTAATTTACTAAATAAAAAGGTAATATTGTACACTACAAAAGGGATATTATATACAAAGCGCCCGAGGCGCGCGGTCCTGCGGCGGGTGCGCGTTGAATGTTCAAACGCAACCTACTAAATCTTACTTTTAATTTAGACGCATCTGCTACCAGTCATAACATATACTAAATAGTAAAGACATTTTTGATGTATATAACTCAATTTTGTTAAAAATGTCAGTTAAGTCTTTTCCTTATGACGGCAGTACAGGACGCTTTGTATGTCAAGTCCCAGAGAGTCATGCCACATGCAAGTCTGATGGGCGATTTTAGTAAACATTTTTACTGGAAGGAACTGATTAAATCAATAATGTACTTGTTTAACTTTACCAATTTGGATGTTTACGTAAACAACTATGATGTCATCTTCAATATCGTTAATTGCCAAGTACACCTGACCTTATTGATCTTGTTTATCGTCTTTTTAAGAGATACTTTTAAATTGGTCACTTTGCCATTGATGTAATAATCCAGTGATTGTAAAAGTTGTCACAAATAAACTTATGACTGTGTACTTCTGACGCATCTAGATTTAAAAATATATTATTATAGAACATAAACGCTTTCACACTCACGGCCCCAGGCTAAGTTCGATGACTTATCTCGTGGGTGCCGGCAACATTCACATCACACACACAATCACAACCACTACCAGACACTAATTTTCCTTGAGTAGAAAACTTGTGTTCCCGTCTGGAATTGAACCCGATACCCCTGCTTATAAAGCGAACGTCCACCCAACTACCAACAGTTATTATGATGATAACTTTTACTAATCTAACTATACATAACCATTATTTATTAAAAACTGTATTTTGCGTTAAAATATGAGTAAAGGAGTACATTATGTAGATATACAAGAATTAGGAAATTTGTATAGACATACCAATTAATTATTTTTTGAGATGACAGAGCCTGGAGCCTAGAAGTATTGAATTCTTAAATTAACAGTTGTTTTCTAGGTAAGCCTGCTACCAATCTCCTTGCATTTTATCTAATGCGATAGTGCTTAAATGCTTGCCTATTTAGACGAGCATTTTACCATCAACTTTTTAATGACACTTATAGCATAAAAAAAGATGGGAGTTGAAAAGTTATTATATTGGTTTTTCATAAGAAGATACCAAAATAATGATGTTAATAATTGCAGAGCATCCGAAAATCTATCCATATATAAGTAAACTTACTGATTAATAACGAAACCTTAATGGATTTAAAATTTGGCAGGTAAATTTATAGAAAGCTAAGAAATTATAGACGGATTTTTACTTAGCCATTTGTAATACAGTGAAATTAAGTTTATTTAAAATGGAAATTGTATTATGTCATATTTTTTTTTGTGAAATCATGCTTTTTCAAAGGCGTTCTTAAAAAAGTCATCGATTGGACCTATAATTAAAAAGAAGGTTTGAGTAACAAGTTATTTTAAGAATGCTTTTAAATTCAAGCTACTGTTCATGATCTGTTTACAAATGACATCACAAATTCCATTACTATCTTTCTTCGTATGCATAGAACCAGTATTAATATACAAATGAGACTGCCGTCGTGTTCGGAATATCGGCCATGTATGTAAATGGCTTAATAGAGGCTTATGCGGTACTTGTAGTAATTACGAGGTTAGTTTGAAGTATCCAGTATTTGTATACATATGTTATGATGTCAATAGTAGGTTCTATAGAGGTTTTTAAAGAAGGATCGTACTAAGAAATCATTCTACGAGCCAATTGCCTATATTTTATTAGCTTTTACTTCTTATAAGCTAGCTTCTCGTTTGACCATCCTTTTTTATCTCACTCTATATTATCGCGGCGCCCACGGCACAGAGTGCAGAGACATGCCAAGGGACATTTGTGCTTCTGGTTCTGGTTGTGATATGTAATTGGTTCGGTCAACTACGACACAGTAACTTGAAATATGTGGAACTATGAATACTGCAATAGAAGTTCTAGTGAAGTTTCTACCACATTAATAGTACATGTCTTGATTATGACTGGACCTTCTTTACTTGACTCTGACCATGACTCATGACTTGAACTAGTTTTACGAACTAAGTACATAAATCACTTGAAAAATATGAATTAGTCAGTTTAGACGTTTCGACGTGAAGTATGTACAAATTAACAAACAGAGTACATTTTAATTTTATATATTGGTATGAACTGTGTTAATTGTTGTGGCAATATAAAAAAAAAATTGTATATAGTTACTCGACTCACAGAAACACAAGAAACTTGACTCTGACCATGACTCATGACTTGAACTAGTTTTACGAACTAAGTACATAAATCACTTGAAAAATATGAATTACTTGCCACTGGATAAATGCAGATAGTTTGCGGAGCCAACATTAAAAAAAAACAAATGGTCTCGTGTAAATGTAACATACCTCTTATAGTGCCCAATAAAATTTTCCAATCAATTAAAAAATTGCAATTTAAATGCTCTACTACAAAATATCAAGGTGATTCGTAATTATTCAAAAATGAATGAGCATACCGCTACAACTTTCCTTATAAAGGAAATAAATAAGTGAAGCAAGAGCAAAATATGTTTCTAAAGTCAAATAACCTTACTCACTTCAGCAGAGAAATTAATAATAATGAGTTAAATTGATAAATTAATATGTTGCTAAGTGATCGCAAAGTACAACTTTGACATTTAAGTTTAATTTGAAATGAGGAAAATTCATGTTTCCATGAAAACTGAACTAGACTTGTTATAAGCAACTGATTTTATTGTAAAGAGAAACTGCTGCTAATTATAAGTTTAAATAAAATTAAGTTTTTTATTTTCTTTTTGTCAATTATTATTTTACATTTGGAGTATATTTTCCAAAGGCTGTTAAAAAGGAAGAGGATTATAAATGTGATTAAATATACTTTTCTTTTGTTTTGATAATTATGTAATATAACTCTGTTCATTAAACGATTTCTACGACTCTTTTTTGTACAACCTATTTTAGGTAGATATTAGACAAGTTTTATTTAGGTAATACATAGATACCTACCTATTTATACAATAAGTAGCTTACTGGCTTCGCACGGGTGGACTACTAGCATAAGCCTAGCGATATTCTATTTCTATGAATAAGATATCGGTTTGCTAATAAAGCTGCCAGATCGACTTTGGTGGTGCAGACTTTCATTAAGTTTTGCCTGTTGTTTGGAACAAAATTCCCAATTTTCTTGAAATGAATTATACAACTATACGTGAGCACTTACTTACAAAATTACATCGAAATCGGTTTAGTCGTTTCGCGACGTGAAGAATGTACACATTAACAAACAGAGTACATTTTAATTTCATATATTGGTATGAACTTTGTTAATTGTTGTGTCAATATTAAAAAAAATATGTATATAGGTACTCAACTCGCAGAAACACAAGAAACTTCGTACATATCAACATCGTATACATATTTTTATGTATAATTTTCCTTCTATTATCATACTCCTTCGTTAACATAAAACTTGTAAGCGCGTTGTTTATAACTCTATAAATAATAATCCATCATTATCTGCGAGCGTGGTCATATTTGGTAGAATAATATGGCATTTTACGAGACGGCCACTGTAAATAGCGAGTCTGGTATCCTAATTATATGTCAAGAACAATCCACCTGATCTGAATTGGCATTAAAGCACAAGCAATTGGCCTTCTTTGATCGCACAGTGGGCTGTCATTAAGATCTATCTAGCGCCATTCAAACACCATTCAGAAACCATTCAGCGTGCAAAGCGTAATGTCTATTTGCAGGACTTGTATTAGAGGTCAGGGTCTTCATGCGTTGATATTATAATCGCCAATAATGGATACGAAATCGATGTAGATGTGAGCACCAATGTTGCTTAATAATGTCTCGAAAACTTGATTGGATAGAAATGAATCATTAAAACAATTTTCAGTGTAATATCATACAAAGAAAAAAGTATTTCATGTATAGGCATAACATAAGCATAAACAAAAAACGTTCTAATCATGATTTCTGTCGAAATGATTTAATTAATAAAACCGATTGGTTATACTCTTTTAATGTTGATGCCACAGAATTGAAAACAATACGGATGTAATTTCATCACACTAATATAACAAAGGGAAAGTTTGTATGTGCGTTTGTATATTTTTTACTTCTTCACGATCAAACGGCTGGACTAATATTAATAAAATTTGGTGTGGAGATAGCTGACACCCTGGATTAACACATAGACTACTTTTTATCCCGGAATTTCCGCGTGTCTGGGACTTACGCGGGTAAAACCGTGGGGCGCAGCTAGTTCCATCATAAAATTATAGGTGAAAGAAGTTGACACATGTTTTTAACGGTTTTTATAACTAATTAATGCTTCGTAAATGGATGAAAGAGTAAATATTTTTTTTACAATGAAATGATCTAAACAGGTCTAATTAAAATTGTGAAATATAGCAATTGGGAAAAAATGGGACGATGAAAATATTAATATCAAGCGATAATTTGGCACCAACGGTTTGCTTACATTATCTTCAGAAAAAAAGTTTTTTCTAGAACTTTATATATATTTGATCGAAATTGCGACGAATTTAAATTAAACTAATAAAAAATAAAACTTAAACCTCAGAATATGCAATATTTTTGAGAGTCTGTCATTTAAATTGTTAACTCTATTTATCACAAATGTCACAACCAAATAAAATTGCATTTTTTTATAAGAACAATTATTATTGTCAATGAAATTAATGACACAGATGTCTATAAAAAGTCCTTCCGCCAGAATAGTCTAGACTCTAAACAATCTCGAGTCTAGTCTAGACTTTTATGACTAATTTGTTACACACAAAAACACTTAAAGTTAATTCTGAACCTGTTTTGCATCCGACATGTCTTTCATATGCAGAGAGCATTTATAACTGTTAGGCGATAGGTGCAATATATTAGAAATTAACAATGATTGTTTGACAATGGCCTGCCCACGGTATTAGCCTTGGCATTCTGTGAAATGTCTAACAGATTCCTGAGGATGATTGTGGTTAGCTATATGTATTAACAGAAACAGAACATGAACTTGGACTGCTATAGTTTTCAAAATAATGGGAACCTATTTATTAATAAAATTCAAAACATGGAAGCCAATATTTCTCTTTTTCTAAAGTGGTGCTACCGCTAGACCATCCGAGTTCCTCGTCAATACACGAAATTTATAACGTTTTTAGAGATTACATTACATTTTTATTTCTAAACTCTATTTAAGTAGTTTGAGCCTAAAGCCACAGACGTATCACATTGCTGAAAGCTTTGCAAATAAACATAGCATTGTTTGTGTTTAATATTGAAATTATAACAAGTAACATCCTACTTATAATATTATAGATGCGGAAGTTTGTGTGCGTGTGTGTGTTTGTGTGAATGTTGGTTACCACTAATCTCCGTAGCGAATATACAGATTTTGTTGAAATTTAGAATGTAGATAGTTAAGGTTCCGGTATAACACATAGGCTACTTTTTAGCTTAATTAACGCGGGCAAAGCTGCGGATGTCAGCTAGTTCTTACATAAAAATAGATAAATTTAAAGAGAAAGCAATTGATTCATCATTTACTTTCTTGGAAATAATCTCATAAGATAGATGCCGTTTACTCTGGGATAGAACTGTCAAAAGTGTCATCAAATTTTAATAACGCCTTGTTAACTTCTGATAAAACGGCTAATTTTATTGCCTCTGTTAGACATAATTTACTGCTGCTGTTTTATTCTGTAACTATTCTTAGGTACCTACTTTTACCGGCAGCAGATTGCAGACGACATTTGATATCGATGAGCATCGATTCAATACACACTCAGACATTAGTTCCGCGAGCTGTCAAACCAAATGTCAGAGATGTGACATAGTAGTTCTTGTTTCGTAATTGTGACATTTCATACTGATAATTTAAACAAGAATTAATTTAAGGTTCATTTTAGTATGAAGTGAAAAATAAACTATATCTTTTCTGAAACTTATTTTTGAATAAGTAATTATTATTTTGTTTTTTTTTGCGGTGGTAGTGAAAAATTGGTGTTGTCGATTTATATCATTTTTCAAAACTTGTGATTTACACAACACATTATCACTCACGTGTTAAAAGTTTACCATTAGAAAACCAAGTTATCCAACAGTAAATATTTTTCCTCTTGGAATACTGGTTATCTAATATAGTTGTCTGAGAGGAATAAGGGTAATATGCAGTGGAAGTAGCCACCTTCTGAAGTCTGCGTGATCTAACATTTAATCAACAAGTAATTTAAAATTTGTTTTTTACCAGTAGGATACGAACTGGCCCAAGTTTTTATTTTAATACTAGTAGCGGTTGTAGGCTATAAAGCTTTAGTTCTATAAAGTAGTTTCACACATTATTGGGCAATATCTTTAGATTTCGCCGTCAGCCCACGTGCTAGTGTTGACTTGCGAAGCCATTTCGTTGTTTATAGCCCATTATCACGCTGACGACTTGCAAACGATGTGTTTGATATACTAGATCCTAATGTGAGTCCTCGTTGAGTAATCAATATTTATGCGCTTTAAAGACGATATATTAGATCTAACCGGATATATTTAATCGTCAGATAGGGATACTAGGAATAATAACAGTATATCTTAATTAGACTGGATAGCTATGCGGCGCAAGTGCTAAGTTGTGTAGTTACTAGAAATAGATGTCGCCTGAATCGATGTGATTTATAAATATAGGAAATTTAAAGACAATTTATTTATGATTTGGTATACATTATTGAATCTTCTCTTTTTCCTGGAAGAGTTCATGTTGTGCCAACCATACTTGAGTAATGAAAAAGAGGTATGGCAATAGGAAATTATTTCATCAATATAATATTTTATAGTTGCCTTTTATTAAGTTAAAAGTGATAAAAATGGATTGTAATTTCAAAATCCGAAACGCTTGTTATTGAAAAGATTGATTTATGAAAGAAAGAAAATAAATTAATTGAATAACAGAACAATATACTACAAAACAATTTCGATGTTAATGAATGGTCAACTTTTCTTTACGGCAGCCGTGATTGGACTGTAGATGTCACAGAAAGAACGTAAAAATGGCTGCGCTTAAAACTTCACTTTAGATCTCTGGTGAGTACACTCTATTGATTTGCTCTGAGTCTTTACGTCCACGATATCCAATACACTAGTTCTGTAAACAGAATTGATCGTCGGTCTTAGTGGTCACCGTTTCTTCCATAAAAGGCCGAAATGGCGCTGGCATACAAATCGGGTCAAATTAAACCGTTTCCACAAATTTACCATGGATTCTAGCCATTGAATAGACCATCAATACTCTACCGTATCATAGAATGAAGCCCAAATTGGTACAACTGAAGAAGCAATCATTTGCACTCGAACGCGATATCAATGCGATTCTGGAGCGGATATGCCGCTTATGGGCCTCATTAAGCAGGAACAAAAAACGGTATTGAAGTCGCCTTGGCGTTTAAATAGCTTTTTAATTAATCAGTGTAAGATATAGGCTGTGTTACTGTCACGCGGGTGGTACTTATATAACATAGCTGCGCTATCATAAAGGGCGGTGTATTCCAAAATATGTTTATTTAACGTTATCTTTAGTAGTAAATATAGAAAGGAAAAATTGTCACTTGAAGCGGGAATTGAACCCGCGGCCATACGGTGTCATATAAAGGCCCTATTGTTCTACCCGCTGAGCTACTCAACCCCCGCCTGGGCAGTAATAAATCTGTTTTTTTATCTCTGATAAGCTAGCGTTAGCCCACAGACATATCTGTTGGTTAGTGACTAGGTCGTCAATGTTACGAGACACAAACAAGCCTTTAGGGCTTGAGTAGCTCAGCGGTTAGAGCTATAGGGCATGTATGGCACTCTAGAACCGCGGGTTCAAACCCGCGGTTCTAGAGTTAAGCGATAACTTTTCCTGTCTATATTTATCACTATAGTTCTGCCTAGCATTGCTAATGCTATATAAACAA
The DNA here is from genome assembly GCA_948107665.1 of Lomographa bimaculata. Taxonomy (NCBI): domain Eukaryota; kingdom Metazoa; phylum Arthropoda; class Insecta; order Lepidoptera; family Geometridae; genus Lomographa; species Lomographa bimaculata. The sequence goes on from OX403600.1 coordinate 10,821,833, forward strand.
AAATCAATATAACTTAAATATGGAACAGAGATGAAGATAATGAAATGAGAATGAAATTTTGTCCCGAGAGTGAAAATATGAAAGATATAGCATTCAGAAGAAATTTGTAAATCTAAATGAGCTTAAATAAAGCATAAAATTGTTTGCCCCTTCAACGTGACTTTGCAAATTTCTCACTGCAATACCACTGAGACTGTGCAGCATCACTGTGACTACAATCCCTCCGAGGATGAATACTTTCGAAGCCTTCGATAATCCTGAATTGCCCTCGGTATTGTGCAACGAGTCACTCAATGTCGACTTAATTGGCCAAGCATGACTTACATTTTTGAAATTCGTGTGGTCAAGTGCGGTAATAAATGTACTTGAGATGGAGTTTCGGAGAGAGGGTGGATGGAGATCTGCCATTAATGTGAAGTGACTTAATTTTTTGGGTAGGACAAAAGAAATAACGTTATAAAGTATTAAGAAGTCTTTGAAGCTATATTCTTTTGGTATCATATAGGAAACTAATTTTTAAATACTTAGCTACGTAATTGTGTATCTGCGTATGTTTGATAGTAAGTATATGTGCGTAAAGTAGGTAATATATAAAATTGCTATACCCGGCGTACGCAGCAATGCAAGGTTAAGAAAAAAGAACCATTTTATCTCTTTAAAATTTATGGTTGCCTAGTACTTTATTAAATCCGAGTGACGTAATCCTGTCCATGAGAAAAAAAAATTATTTCCCTTAAATAGTTTATTATAATTATTATTATTATTATTATTATTATTTATTTAACTGATTTTGATTTAACCTAAAACTTTAGTAAATCCACATGAACATACAAAATTGCATTAAAATAGTCGTTCAAAAGGAGTTCAGTCATGTGACTGATGACGTACAAAATAATTATATATATAAAGATAATAAAGAAGGCGTTGTTAATATCAATTCTAAGATTTAAGTGCATGATATAACTTACTACACTAATATTTCTAACTAAAGTTTACTTTTGAGAAAACAGTTTACAACTTATCATAGTCATCGCGGCGAAATATATACAAAACAGCTTTGAATAAATTAATGAAACCCTAAGAATAAATAGTCTGCAGTAGTAGTTCTTAACAGAATTGATATCTATTAGAAACCATCAAATTAATAATGGGCTTTCGCAGACCCTACTCTTTGCCAACAATCGAATCCTAGATTTACCAGCAATAACCTGCCGTGATCTTCTTAAAATATAATATTCAACAGATAATCATTTATTGAGAAATGTATGTATCTGCATAAAAAATATATCTAACTAGTCTTAATATGCAATAATAATAATAAATCATTTATTTCAGGAAAAAAAAACATATCTAATACTACGAGAAGGTATGTATTATAATGATTAAATAAAATACAATTCTAAAATACAATAGTACAATGCATTGGTATAATACACTTGAAATCTAAAATTAAAGCAAAGAATTGCTAAGTCACATTGTTTTTCAAATCAAATCGTTTATTCACATGGGCCCCAAAGAGGCACTCATGAAAGTTAATTTATCTATTGCCAGATTCGCAAAATTACAGCCATCTCGAGAAGAGCCTGGCAAGAAACTCGGCGGCGCATTTATTTTCATTCATTTTTTTTTAAACATTCTTAATTTCTAATACATCATTTTCTTAACCTAGGTGTTATTATGGTAGTCGCTAGAAAGAGCCTGTGCAGTTTGCCTCCATGCATCCTTGTCATTAATTTTTCTTTCATTCTTCGAACTTAGTGTGGGGCTGTGGGTGTGAAAGCGTTTAAACGTTTATTTTTGAGATACTGAACTGGCCGTTGGCTAAGTTGGGTGAGTGTTCGCCTTCTAAGCAGGGGTATTGGGTTCGATTATCGGCGGAAACACAAGTTTTCTCCTCATGGAAAACTTGTGTTTCTGGTTCTGGTTGTGATTGTGTGTGTGATGTGAATGTTTCCGGCACCCATGACACAAGTCGTCGAACTTAGTGTGGGGCTATGAGTGTGAAAGTGTTTATGTTTATAACTCTGCAAGCAGACGTGCAAATGATTATACCTAAGTCTATACCTCCTTAACTTTTGGTTTGTATGGTACCAGTTAAAACATTATTATGCTCAAGAATTCTATTCAAAAGCGAGTTCCATAAGTAAACCCTAGTCGTAAAAAAAGCTGCGGGCTGCGGCGCATGCGCATATCACACAATAGCGCGGGGGCGGCTTCTGATACCAAGCTATTGATTTGCTACTTGTTGTGAGCATAAATATTTATAAACTGTTTAGTTTAGTTTCATTTTTGTTTGTTATTAACAGACTTGACGATTTGTTAGTTCAAAATATTTTCAAATAAGGAACGAAAAACCATAAGAATAGTCAATGTCGCTGTCAAATAAGCAATATAAGATCGTGCTAGTAGTTATTTGTTTTAAATGTGTTATTTTAAACTAGGTTTATACCCAAGTTTGTCATTAATAACAAACATGTAAAAATTGCATTATTATGTAGGCTACTACTGAATTCACGTTTATATTCAAATCTAATAGCCCAAAAGGCAAAGAATACAAGTTGGTAGGGCATTTTACCAGGCTCGTCTAGATAGATACCCCATACAGTCGTAGTTTACCACCTTTAAGTAGTAAAATTAGATGCCAAAGCAGTATCCTTGTTGTTAGGTACATTCTAGGTCTAGCGTGTCTACTACCTTGATCACATGATCTTACTAACAAATGACATAATAATCAAACGATAGCTATATGAGATTGCATTGTACTATTGTATTTTAGAATTGTATTTTATTTAATCATTATATACATACCTACTCGTAGTTTTAGATATGTTTTTTTACAATATGGGAGTCTTTAAGTCACGAGTGAATAGGCATCTTCTGGCTAAACGTGCTCCATCGTCGACCGCATCATCACTTACCATCAGGTGAGATGGCGGTCAAACGTTTGCCTATCTTAAATTAAATAAAAAAATTAATAAATAAAAACTACGGTTTTTATGCTCGATAGTCGAGCATTTGACTATTATCTCACCTGAAGATGTAGCGTGCTTGCCTAGAAGATACCTGTACATTCTTGACTTAAAAACTTCCAGATTATACCGTTCGGGGAACGCGGGCAATGAGTTCCATTCCTTCGCAGTACAGATGAAAGAAGTATTCAAATAAATAAACAAATACTTACTTAAACCAACTAATGACCATGAACAAGACTCCATCAAGCTAATTAGTAAATCAAAAATAGACCGCGAGTGCCTGCCATCAATAAATCTAACTTATTTTATTGCCATCACTAAAATTTCCGGCTACTGGTATCCCTTATCACACAGTAATCTCCCAAATGATTAGTTTATCACGAAGCATGTATTATACACACGTAGATATATAATGAGTGTATCAAATAGGCCGCTAGCTTCGGTTCGAATAGTTCTGTAATCTATCTAATTAATATTTAAACCTGCCTTCTTCCTGTTTGTTTGGGTAAATTAAAAAATAGACGTCAAGTGCTGAGTTTGCCTGCTGTGTAGGGTTCCGTAAAAAATTAAATGCTATTATTTAACATCGACTGAATTTTTCATTTGTTTGATGGCATTTTCTCTTTATGTATTATACAGAATACCTACGGGTTTTTATGCGAGATAGCATTAGACCGCTCTTTAACTTTACTGAAAATATGATGGAACTATATTGTAGCATTATTGACTAACCAATAACCCAAATCATATAAAATAATCTTTAAATGTCATATAATATAATGAATCCACTTTTTTTATCTCCAAAAGTATAAGTATTTATAATTGGTAATGTGAGATACACCTAAAATACCTGACATTAAAAATGTTCTATGTAACAAAAATACACACAGAGACAACTTTCAATTTCGCATCTTGCTTGATAGTAGCTATCAACAAATGTTCTTCAACTGCTGTAAATTTACAAACTGGCTACTATCATGAGTATATCTTTGGGCCCATTTTAATATACTGCTAACAAAAAGGTAGGTAGCAAAAATGTACGACTGCATTTTTCAAATTGTACCAATATTAACGTCTACGTTTCTCGAAAAATACCGATCCCTAAAAACCAAGTAGCAAGAGACTAGTTACGAAATAATCGTTCAAATGCTCCTCGTTACGCACAACGGATGTAAACTAGAACATCGATAATTTATTGTATAGGTTGTTTTTTTTTATTGGGATACATATACATTAGGAAATATTTAGTGTAGATAAGCTAGCTGTAGATACTAGAGAGTGCTCGATTGTTGCTTATACCTGAGGCTCGAGAATGATAGTTAATTTTATTACTTTGGATTATAGCTAGGTCGTATATTCTCGGATTAATTGTAGATTATTGCTATCTAACCTATTTCTAGGGTAACGTACGTCAACGAACCATTTATGGCAGTGATAACTAAATAAACATTATAAGTAGCTTTAACTAAATAGGCTTTTAATATATTATGTAATTTTTGGAGATCTTCGATTAAGAATTCAAATCATCTAGTATATTTTGTGTAAAATTGAAAATCTTACGCGTGTGTATAGATTTATTTCGGATCAAGATATATATAGTTTTTTTAAACCTGGATTAATAATTATAGCCGGTACTTTTAACTTAATGAAAAGGAATGATAACTATTAAAAAATATCATAGTAGTAACCAGAAGTGTACTAAAATGTACTCTCAATCACTGCCTTCACCACAAGACTTTCTCCCAAGGTCCTAAACTTGAGAGATTCCATTAAGCCTTACGCAGAGCAACCTCGCACGTACTTTACATACCTACTCATCTTGTCCGTCCAACTGTGCACTAATTCAAAGGGATGGGAAAAATGTGGTGTCGATAAACAGTGCGCTGCAATCTCAGTATTATCTCATGATACTAAAGGAGGACTTTAAAGTCAGTCCCTAACTACAAGGACCATGTATCAAGTAGTGAAATCTAAAATAAATCGATAGACTCTTCAGCAACCATACAAAAAAAACCATAAAATAATTTAATACCAGCATTGTTATTTTAGTAATTGATTAAAATTTTCTGTTGTAATTTATACCTATAAAAATGTTTATTGAAGGTATTATTTAGTTATTTGTTCATTATGAAAGCATAGAACGCCACACCGACTGTAATTATTATGCGTATCACGTCTAAATATATCAATTCATACATAGGTTGTCTGGCAGAAAGGCGTTGATACTCCGCCCAACGTGACAAAAAAAGTGTATAAATTAATAAGTTATATTAGTATATAACTTATTAATTTATACACTTTTTTGACTTGGTATGCAATATATGTAGTGTTTTTGTATTTATTAAATATGTTACAATCATATATTGTATTGTTCTTCAATAAAATTTGACGCGTAAATTCAATCTACTCTGTACTATATGTGAATCTACCAATAAGTACATACATACATTTCGGAGAGTGTGCCACGGAATTGCATGATCTAATTCCTCCATCCCCCTTTTACCATCGGATAACCAGACAATCAGCCACGCGACATCGGTTTATGTTTGATAGTTCAAGGGTGCGTACGAATCGTTTTGCTTCTACATGTATTATACGTACTGCTAAGGAATGGAACTCCTTGCCCGAGTCTGTGTTTCCCGATAAATACAATCTAGGAGTCTTTAAATCTCGAGTGAACAGGTATTTTCAGGCAAACACGCTCCATCATCGACCACATCGTCACTTTCCATCAGGTGAGATAGTGGTTAAATGCTTGTCTATCGAGAATAGAAAACAAAAAGTTACATAATAGGTCAATAAAAATAGACAGAATCTTGGCCAATATAAAATGAAATAACCAATTATTTACATAAGTCTATAACAAAATGTTCATAACCTATAACAGTTATCGATAGTAATATTTAATGACTTACTATCAATAAAATACTAACAAGGATATAATAGTAATAGTGCTGAAAGACTATTTGCTGTGTATCATTTATCACTTTAAAGTTTACAGCTTTTGATTTATCGACTATCGATAAAAACGAATGACTTCCCAGTCGTAAAACTAGTATACGTTATTTAATACGATATGCACCGAAGAAGCTGTGGCCATTAACGGTGAATCCACTCTTTATTTAGTCACAATCTCGAGCACTTGCAAGCCTTGCTTCTAACTTGATACACAAGAAAGAAATGTAGAAGGCAGGCATTCCGACACAGCGCGAGTCGATACTTTTTGCACGAAATAACGACCATTTCATCGACATCGATATACGCAATTATATAATCAACATACCTAATTTGAATTCTACCTTAATTGGCACATCATTTGTAAACTTTTTGCCTAGTTAATTGCTGATTGAAATTAGATCATTAGCATGCAAATTTAACGTTATCGACCGTAGAGTAATTGTATTCATAAAATCCAACGTAATTCTTACTGGGAAGTGTTTCAGACCACACGCAAAGAAATCATTATCTTACGCCCAGTTTAATGTGATCTTCTGTTGGACAAAATTTGTTTGTTATTGTAAAATATTTGTATGAAACCGTTGTGGTTCAGGTTAAATTGGTCGTGAATCTTGCGATATTATTTCAGGGGGTGGGCGCAATACTCCAATTTGTGTAAAAACTGTGTTTCGTCAATAATATGGATAAGACTTTCCCATTTTTTATTAAGACGAGCTTGAGACCTACCACGCACCAGTTAATGAGTATAATTTTTCTTATTGTTTTAAAAAGGGAATCTGGGTAACAATACCTATGGAACATGACATTGCTTTTTGAATATATACAATTTGTTGTATTTTTTATTACTCAAATATTGGTTTGTATAAAATTAAAGATATAACTTTTCTAAATTATGAAAACATTATTCTATTAGCCGATACACAAATAAAAAATCAATAACAAACGATTATTAATAATCACCGTTTATTAATTATTTTATTTATTTATCAATTCATGTGTTTATCAACTCATGTTCATCAATTCATGTGGTAATAAGGTCACCTAGAGCGGCAATGTGTTATTTCGACCTTATCACTTAGAATTTTATCAATATTTAGAAAAAAAAACGTATATGTAATTAAAACGAAATATAGTATATATAATTGAGCGATGCCTGTGAATCGATTTGCCGTCATAATTCGATTTCACAGGATACTATCGTTAATTACGATTAGCAAGTTTCGATATTTTACCGATACATATTACATCGTAGAGCAAGCCCGCTGGACTGGTTCTAGAGAAACCAGCCAGAGGTATGCAACCATCCGGGGCGGCTAACAATTCATTAAAAATCGACCGTTAAAAACGTGTATAAATTCTCATTCATTAATTTAAGCTAATCGATATCCTTAATTTATGATTAACGTTACAATTATTTGCGTGTTAATTTATGAATGGGCGTGTGGATTCGCTTTTTGACTTATAGTTAGTTATTCTTATGATGTACCATGAAGTTTTTGATTAATAAAATTTTTGTCACTACGTAGTTTTAGTCTCCAGAATCTATATCCTGGAGACTAAAACTTGACATTTTGAATTTAAGTACTTTATTTACTACAGATGTCTTACAGCTGTACTTTTAAATTATAATTTATCGCTTGAGTAAAATATTTTTACACTTACTTATTATATGGCACTTATTTCTCCAGTATTCATTCTTTATGTGATTAATCAAATTATTACCTGAAACAAAAAAATATTTAAGTACATGATGCATACATAAAAAAATGATACCGAAAATTTACAAAAAAATTAAACAGATAAATTACCTATAAAAATAAATTGTATTTATAAATTTATAAGTCATACAATTTCAACTATTTAAGTGAGTATTGTTTATTTATTCACAAACAAATTTAATCAAAAACAAAAAGGCAAGCGCAACGCTTACCACCAAACGTGCGACATGCTAGTCTCGTCTCTCAATTACATTAAAAAAAACCTTTTTTGGTTTTCTCATAAAAAGAAATTGCTTTCTTAGATCTAAAATGTTGAACACCCCTAAAGATTTCACCGGCGCGCGCGCACGTTCGCCGCGCGTCGTCGCGAGGAATTCAGATACTTCGCTCTTGTTAAAGGGACATCTGCGCATGCGGCACATGAACGCGTTTTCTCTCACCACCACAATGTAACACGTAGACAGTACTTAAGCATTGTTCTTTTGATTCATCCTTACGAAAAAGAGTGGTATTATAAGTTTAAATATATAAAATAAAATAAATTAAAAATCAATTTATTCCACGAAAAATACACATAAAAAATAAATATAAAAGAAAATTAAACAAGTAGAATAATAGATAGACCGCTTCAGTCCTAAGGAAAAAGCTTTTACGTAGTAAAAACGAACACTAATACGATCGTATCTACGATCATTAGTTCTCTTTAGGGCAATAGGAGTAGATTCAGCATTTGTATCGAGAGTTCCGTAAAAACTCAAATGGTATGAATTGAGATTTTCTGGTTTTAAAATTTTTACGAAAATCTCTATACACGTCTTCGAACTTTGTGCTAGAAAGTTATGAGAAATTGAAGTAATTATGAGTGTGATAGCGTTAGTGTTTTGTTGATACCTTTTTCATTGATATGCACTGCGCGGGAACAATATAAATATAAACTAGTTAACATACAAACTTAGTTATATGTAACACATTTGACTGAACATTATACACTGCATTACACAGCGTCACCTGCTTATGTAAGCCTAATTACACGAGACGCTATATTCAAATCATTTGAAATCAGGTGGACGTGTTCGGTCGTCGGAAAACTGGATATAAATCGAAAGCTCCGGATTGCAAAGACTTGTTAGAGAGTTATGTGCTAAACACTAGAATTTATTGGAGCTGCTATTATAAGTTCCTTAATAAAGTGCTTGTTCTATCGGATGATCATCGATCTACTAAAAATACAGATACGACGCACCTAACACGAAAAAGAGGATACCACTCCAATAATTCCTATCAATAAAATAAATGGTTTGCTGACCATACGTACAGTCAGTTTTTAACAAGCTTTTTACAAATTATATACGCATGTCAAAAAGGAATATATCTTTTAATGGTATCCGCTTTTTTTGCTTCACTCCCATGTTACGTGCGTTGTATCTGTTATTTTTTAGTAGATCGATGCTTAACGATCCACCTCCAATCTCAAAGTTCTATTTTGGATACACTAGTATGCCAACGGTTCATTGAGTTTAAATTAATCCTGTTCCGTTCAGAAGTAGTACTACTACTTTTTTGAAGTCGGTTGAAAAAGGGTCAACCGACTTCAAAAAAGGAGGTTCTCAATTCGACTGTATGTTTTTATTGTATGTATGTTCCGCGATATCTCCGCCAATTATGATTAATCGATTTTTATTTTATTTTTTGTGTCGTAGATTATATTTCAGAGATGGTCCCATATAAATTTTATCAAAATGTATCCAGCCAAAACCGAAATATAAGCGTTGAAGTTGGTTTTTTTTTAACTTTGCTTGCGTTTAATTATTAAAGAGTCGCTTTGCTCGCTGATCTCGCTATATTAATGGTCGATCTCGAACGAATCGATCGAATTATATGATCGATCTTTCATTCATTTAAATAACTCAAACCATATATTAAACATAAAGGCTGTTTAGGATTTTTATCACTTTCCATCAGGTGAGATAGTGGTCAAATGTTTGCCTATCGAGAATAAAAAAGAATAATAATTATAAACAAACATCAGTATTAGACATGCAAAAACAAGGGTCTTCCTTTAATATGTTACTAACACTATATTATGTTTATTTATTTCTACCGATAAATTAGTGAATCTAATATCAAATAGATGTCTAGGTAAATTGTATATTTGATATATCGCCTGCGAATATTAAAAAAAGATCTTATAAAGTAATACTGCAGTTAAGATCTACAAATCAGTTATCCGTCAGCGACCACCCATTGTCATTGATTCAATTGTCTTGTTAAGTTGATTATACCGAGAAAAACAAGATTCCTTCAAAATTTATTTCCCTCATTAAATTCTTTGTCGCCGAGATAATATGCGTACGGCATTTTAACGAAACATAACACCACTTAGTTATAGTTTTAAGAGATCATTGTTAACAGTTTTAAAAGGAACTTAAGTGTGTAAACTGCCTTATTAATTGGCTCATTAGGTGAGTTGTTTTTGGGTTTAATTTGATTGGCTGTATAAATGTTTAGTGTGTGATCCTACTATGGTATGGAGAGAGTGTGATAAAATTGATAGGTCTATTTATTTTTTTATTTATTTATTATAATACTTGCGGATTGACATGACAGGAACCCTCAATTCACCCAACTTAATTCTGAACATCTGAACAATACTTAGGTAATAAATCATGAGCACTTGAGTCACCTATGAGCTTGATTCCTTGTAGGTAACTTAGGCTTTTACTGTTTTGATCTATTTATAGTTTTAGTTTAGTTTTAGAAAAGCTAAAACATAAAAAATACAATACTACAACATAAAGATAGAGTGGAATATTTGCTGTCATTCTGCGTGCGTTTATTTCATTGAAACAAAATAATGTTGGACTTCTTTAATTGCAATATAAATATAAGTTGGATGACTCGTGAATATTTTAACATGTGTGTGTGATACTCACATCGAACACTCAAAAAAAGAACCAAAACACAAATTTCCCTTGGGGAGAAAACTTGTATTTCCACAAAGAATCGAACCCGATACCTGTTGTTTAACAGGTGAAAGCTCACCCAACTAAACCAGCGGTCAGTCCAATAACAAAATGTATATAGAGACTAAAGCAACGGAGCTTCTTGATGAACTCAGGCCGAAGTTTGCCATCGCCGTTTGGCTTCCTCTACAAGTACTACTATTATATAGTGCAATTAAACCAGGACGGGTGAAATTGGCTTCGGCAATACGGACTGGTCCCATCAATTGAGTTGGACACGCATCCGGCGACAACCGAGCGAACAGCCGGACAAGCGGACGCGGTTCAAAATTAACAATATTTCATGTGGCCAATAAACCGACATAACTGGACCGGGGCAGGAGCACCGTATTTAAGTCTCGAGTTTCCTTTTATTTCGGATTATTTAAACAAAATCATTAAGTAGAGTAATGTTGTTGTAAAAAAAATTTGTAACTAATGTAAGTTCAAGGTTCAACAGAAATATATAACCAAGTTTCTGAGAAAGGTTCTATTTTCATATTTCGGTATCTTCATAAAGATGGTACGGTTTTAACTGACACTGTTTGGAAATCAGAACTTATTCTGAGAATAGTGTTAGAAAAAAAGGAAACGTTCTACAATTTCCATACCGATTAGGAACTTACAGAGGTTGTAGATATTACAGGAACGTGTATAAAATTGTATGCATAATAGATCTATTTGTATCCAATAGCTTTTGTTTGATATTTTTGTATTACTTAGTATACCGAGGTCTATAAAATTATAATATTATATATCTGTGGGTGTAGGTTCAGTTAATTTTCTTAACATACGCGATTCCAGTTTAATTCTTACGTTTTTATTTATGACCTACTGTAATTGAGATTTTTTGTTTGATAATTTTAATAAAAATATTGTTTCAAGTTAATGTTATTACGTAGAACAACAAAACATCAAATGCATTAGAAATATAGCGTTCAAATTAAAAAAATAATTATTGCGAACGATTCATGAATGCCGCCATATATACGCGAACATAAAAATATTAAAGTGAATTATAGTAAAATGGAATGAAAAAATTAAAAAGAAAAAGAAAAGGTTAATCTAGTAAGGAACGGCTACCGGAAGGTCTACTAGTACATTATAATTTTTAGGTGTTTATATTTTATGATATGCTATTATTCATTATATTGAATAAAATACCCATCAATAAATCAATACCACTGAGTTTAACGTTTTGTTACATTCGCTTGTTTGAAATATAACCAATTAGCTTCTTTCTCTGGTTGTCTAAACTGGTTCAATTAAAGCATCGAAATAAAAACGGTCGTAAATAGTAGAATAGTGATTTTGATTGTAAAAATATTTATGTATCATAAATGGGGAGCACAAATATAATAGCGATAACTCTTTGATTCTCTACGCCAGTCGATAATGGACTCGTAAAGCTGAACGTTCAACTATGTCAATCAAACGTTTTATGTTCAAACGAATCACGATGGTTTTATTAGGAAAATATTACCTATAGTTAAGATTATAAAAAATACTCATTCTCAGCTGGTGTAAAAACAAATTTGAATAACATTCACGACAGTTTTCAATCAAACAATCAATCAAATATTTATTGACATAAATTTAGATGATACAATACAGATTCTGAAGCCTCTGGTTCCCGATGTAGTTTACACTGTGATTCGAGAACCAGCGTCTTCTCCCATTCATGAAACTATTTAATTATGCCAAGGGTTAGTTTACAGATATTTACAATATGTGAATGTGTGTGTATTTTTTTGTGTGTGTATGTGTGTGTGTGAGAGAGAGAGAGAGAGTGTGTGTGTGTATGTGATTATTTTATGTGTGTAGTGGCTGTGTGAAATAAGTAATAAGAAATAATTAAATAATAAGGAATTAATTTGCAGATTTTCCACATATTCATACTAAATCTTCACACTCTAAAAGGTTAAGTTCATATGTTTTTACTAATGTTATAAGAAAATGCAATTGTTTGTGTGCAATGGGTGTATGTTATCATTTCAATAATTACAATTATTAATTTAGGATACATTCAAATATTTATAGTGTTACTATTAATTACTTATATTACAACTTTTTCTGTAATCTAAGTAATTAAACGATGTACCTACAGTAAAGTTAACAAGTGATCAAGACATGGGCGTTATTTTACGCCTGGTAGGATAGATAGATAGATAACGTTTTATTTTACACCTTACATAAATGACTTACAATAATTTTAAAAACTTAATTTAAAATGTAATAGGCGGTCTTATCGCTAAAAGCGATCTCTTGCAGACAACCTTTGGATGGTAAAGGTTAAGATAGGTAAGCATGTGGCCGCTATTTCACCTGATAGAAAGTGATAATGCGAGTGAAGATGTGCATGCTTACCTAGAAGACACCTATTCACTTACCGCATCTAGTTTAATGACCTGGGACGGAACTAAAAATATTGTACTACAATGAAAGAAATATTAATTAATTTCATATTATAAATCCTTTTTCCGCATTTTTATCATACAGATACCTATAGATTATAAATCGTCATTTCCGGATATCATGAATCAACTAGTCTTGTATTATATTATACAGCAAAATTCAAATATAATTGGTTTAAACCTTTTTTACATCAGGCGAGATATTGAGGTAACGTCACTGAAATATAATGTTTGATGGGAAACGATGTTTTTTTTATCTTTGATAGGCTAGCGTTTGTTCACTATCACTCTTGAAAATAATGATGATACACCAGGTACTCGAGGTACACCAGGTAAGGGAACGCCTACCTACTACGCTAGTGATGTACATACTAGGTCTAGAATTTAATTTCAATGTTAAGTAAAATTGAAATTCACGAACGTGTTAAACCAATAAATAAGTCTCTATAAAAACCAACCTCAAGAACCAGGAGTAGGTAATATTTTAACTTGTACCAAGTGTAATATTACACGACATGTCTGTTAACGACACATAATTCAATTAAAAATTGACCGTAATCAACGAGTCGGCATCGCACGCAAAGGCCTCAACAATTAAAACAAATATTGTGAAATTCAGTACGTTACAATTATACCGGAGTGATTAAATTTAATAAGATTGAATATTATTAAGGAGAATTTTTGGTACCAAGGAGATTAAATTAATTGAATTCATAACAAAAACCTATAAATAAAAAAAAAAAAAAAAACCACATCCAATCATTGGTCAAGTCCGTGTGAGCATTGAGCTTCATACCGTCACCGATTACTTAATATTTACAACGTGTAGGTACCGTCCCCTATTTTCTGACCTTTGGTCTATTTTTAACCGACTTAAAAAAATAAGCAGGTACATAATTCGACTGTTTTCTAGGTGAACCTATTTTGATGATTCATTTTTTATTTGAAAGCTGGTGATTCTCAAAGGAGGCCATATAATATGATAAATTTGATCAAGATCTGACCTGTTTTTGAGTTATCCCCAATAATGCATATTTAATTCATTTCATCTGAATCAAGGGTTCGTAAAGCATTGAAGTCGGATTTTTTAAGCTTTGTTTGCGATTAAATTATTTATTATATACTAATTTTTGATGCCTCATATTAGGAAGCATAAAAGGCAACAATAATGTTCGCTTTTTGATAGTTATTAGAACTTATTGGTTTCTTTTATGCTTTTATGTTAATCTCGAGGTTCACAACAAAATGTATATACTCGCAATGCAATACGAGATACCTCTTTACTCCTCTAGTTCGCTAAATTTAAATGTAAAATCTATTAGTGTAATCCTTTTCTGGCCTTACTTTATGTATAATAACTTTAATATTTATATTATGTCATTTAACGCTGTTGGATTGACGACAAAAAAAAACTGTAAATTCCTAAAATAATGTAATGATACTAGATGTTAACCAAAATGTGAAATTTACGGAATGGGGACCTGGTGATCTAATGTAATAAGTTTTTTTTTAATCTTGAGCAGGCACCAGTCACTCACCATTTGTTTACGCTTTAGTTAAACTAAAGTTATTAATTAATTTGCAAACAAAAATACCATTGTAAAGTAGTGTAAAGAAAATAAAATCATCTTATTTATTTTATTATATATTTATTTGTGTGCGTATAGCTCATGTCAAGACAAGCTAAATTTATACGACCTAGGTGCTCTACCAATTTTACAATCACTACTAAGGCAAATTCACCTGGTTGAGGCGACGCGTGATCAAAATGGTGGTACTTATATGGCTCAACGTATTAGCATTGCAATTCAGAGAGGCAATGCCGCCAGCATGAGGGGAACGCTACCCACTGGTAGTGCGCTTGAACACTTGAGTTATCTATAAGCTCGATGACTTGTTGGTGACTTGGATCTTTGCTGTATGGATGTATATAATTTTTGTTTAGGTTTAGGAAATATAGGCAATTGGCCCGTAGATTAATCTCTTTAAGTCCTTTATATACCTATAGTATACGATATTAGGAACGTAATGTTTTAATTTAAATAAATGTTTTACGTTTATATGAAATCGTACGTCCCGTTAATGATTTAATCTATTTTGTATGTTATGTAGATAAATAACGTTTAATAACTTAATTTTTTATGTCCTTGGTAGTTAATGTGTGGGTGTAACTCACCTATTAAATCAAACCTGTAATTATCTTATTTTAATGAAATTATATGAATTAAATATTCACGTATCAGTAATAACATCAAGTTAAAGGACGAATATATTCATCAATTTAATACATAATTAATTCGATGTATTTGATTAATTCTTTCTTTAAAATTCATTTTAATCGAATTTTATGATTGTTGGTGGGTCGGTCGAAAACTTTATTACCAGTCGGCCACTTAGATGATGCTCAATAAACATGAATTGTTTATGGGCAATAGTCGTAAAAAAAGCAAGAAATAGAACTTAATAATATTTGAAGAGGTTGGTACTATAGTCACGTAACTCGCTTTAAGAAATATCCCAGAAATTAGTGACGAGGAAGAAGGCAAAGTATCTTTAAGAGACTGATGGAAACTGGGACCTAGAAATGAACGAGGTCTAAGCTAGGGAAAGCTAGGACAAGATATATTAATAATTGTAAAAAATTAAGTATCTATATCATTTTTACTTTCCGTCAGGTGAGATAGTGGTCAACTGCTTGCATATGTAGCATATAAATAGTAATAAAGTTGATTATTTCTACATAAATAATAATCATGTAAGAAATATAATTTGGCTATATTTTTTTGTTCGTAATTTACACGAAAAGGTTTGTATGAAAGAAAATATGCTTCAACGCGGGCGCCGGGCACAACTAGCAAATAATTTTAGCCCGAAGGCTTAGTTACGTGCTCATCCTAAGAAGCAGCTATTGGGTTCGATTTCCGGTGGAAACACAAGCTTATTCCCCAAGGGAATTTTCTGTTTCTGGTTCTGGATGTTATTGTATGTGTGATGTGATGTATCCGGCTCCCACGAACAAGTCATCGAACTTAGTGCTGTGAGTGTGAAAGCGTTTTATCAGATAACTTAGCTGTAATTTTCCGTTAAATGTGATATTAAATCAAATGACGCTTAAGTAGACGCTCAAGTTATGTCGTTTGTTAAGTCTTTTTTTCACCGACTTCTCAAAAAATGAGGAGGTACTCAAGTCGACTGTTTTTTTTTCTGTGTTACCTCATAACTTTTCTTCACGTGAGCCGATTGAAATATTTTTTTTAGTTTAAAAGGTGTTGCTTTCTAGTTGGTCCCATTTAAATTTGATCAGTAGTTCTTGAAATATCGTCAATAATACTTATTTTGTGGACTACTTTGACGATGTTCTCGTTTAACCGACTTCAAAAGTTACTTCATAACTTCTTTCGTTGTCAGACGATTTTGATGATTATTTTTTTATTTAAAAGCTGGTGCTTTTCATGTGGTTCCATTGAAATTTGATCAACATCTGATTTCTAGTTTTTGAGTTATAGTCAATAATGCGTGTTTAATACATGAAATCTGATCAAGGTTCCGAAGATAAAGCGGTGAAGTCGGGTTTTTAAGCTTTGCTTGCGTTTAATTATGATGTTTCACGTGTCTTCTTCTTGGATGAGACCAACGTTTTCTATCAGTGGGAATGTTTGAGCTCTTAACACCCACGTTAATAGAGTAGTTACACAAGAATGTAATTGAAACAACGGGATGATAATCGCCCGTTTACAGTGTACTTCTCTGTGATAAAGTCGTAAACGAAGTGGCAATCAACAGTAGGCGACCACAGACGACTCTAACTTCAAATCTATAACAAGTTTCTAAATTCGATTCAATAAATAAATCAATGAATAAAATCGTAAACGCGTATGATTGGCATATTATAAATATTTTGATAAAAGTGCTCCAATTCCCGGGCATTCTTGATTTACGACTCGGTGAGTCTATTTGACGCAGTTAGATAGATTGCTGTTAGTGCTAAGTACACACAAATGTGTACAGAATTTTATATTATATTATATTTGTTTTTGTCATTTAAAAGGATTCTGCTCCCAAAATATATATATGAGTTCTGTATGTGCCTATTTTTAAGCCTATATACGTCGCGATATGCAACATCAAGATTTTGGCTTTACTTTTAAAATCTTCGTCCATTGAACGGTAATATGTTGCCGGCTGAACATAACACGGATTGTCTTAATAAAGAGATTTTTTTTTTAAATCAAGAATTGGACGCTTGCGATGAAAAACAGGTTTTATCATAGTTGTTGAAGTTAAAAAAATCAACAAATAATAAAAGTCTGCCAAGTGTGAAATAGGCTCGTGCCTTTGTTGAGCCGTTACAAAAAATTCGAATGGCCGGTTTATTTATTTTAACTATTACTAATCTGTAGGAAAAATACCAATATTTCATTTACAGTGCAACATTTATGTCACCTTAAAACCTTACATGGTATATTCTGGTGCAGAAAATTTGATGATATTAAAATAAATATTATATTATACTTATGAGAATATATTACCTTTACAGAACGGAATACCGTCGTGTGTACACAACCTACAAAATCACCCAGAGCACCGCGGCGGCGGTACCAACCCATACCCAGTTTTATACTCAATCTGCTCTAATGAATCAGAATCGATTATTCCAGAAGACTTTAATTACGATATTCACTTAAAACGTGCACACGATGAGTAATATGCCGTAATATGAAGAGATCTTAGTATCGAATGAAGATCGCAACATTGAGCGATGTCAGTAATTAACTTGACTGTGATCTGGGGAAGGCGGGAGCTTTGTGGCCACTCTTCGAGGCTTGAAATCCACCAGGCTTTGATATACATCCTATGCTATCCTACTAATATTATGAATGCGAAAGTTATTTTGTGAATGTTTGTAACCATGTATCTCCGTAACGAATAAACCGATTTTCATGAAATTCTGAATGTAGTTTAGTTTCCGGAATAATACATACTTTACAACTTAATTAACGCGGGTTAAGCCACGGGGCATGGCTAGTTTATATAAAAAGGACAACAAGCGCCGCGTTGATGGGTTAAAAAATATGGATATGTGTCGCATGACTTTTTTTCAATTGCATAGTATATCATTTTATATTACCCTGCGTAGGTTAGGCCCTAAAATATACTTCGTATCTGAGCTATATATTTAACTCACAACAATTATGTTCAACCGAAATATTGTAATAATATTTCAAGTTGATTACGATCGGGAATGCCGCCACCGCGTTTTATCCTTGCATTTAAAATGTACAAATTTATTTGTTGCAAAAATATTTGCAAATAAACTGTTTAATGAAAGTGAAATGTTAATGTTCACGTGAAAAGGTCGTCGCAATAATTGCGATGAGAAAGTAACGTAGCGGGTTGCGCGTTACGCGCCGTTTAATTTTGTCAATGTGGATTATGGTATGGTTAACCCATACAAAATCCAAATCAATAAATATCTGTGGTATTAAAATTATTATTATTAAATATACTACAACGATTTTCTTTTGTTTTTACTGATCTGAATTTGTTCTTCCGTCCTTCATTTGTTCTTCCAGGCTTACTTTTTGATATCGATTTTCTCATGTTTTGATTACCGACCTTGGTTCTTCCTTTCGTGTAACTAGCACCATTTGTTGTGACAATAACACCGGGAGAGAATCTACCTGTTTACTTCGCAGAAGCATGCACTGAGGGTTCCACCACACAAAAGCAAGCGTGAGATCAATACACATGTAGCGGCTATTTATTTTTTGTTTGTGTCTGCAATGCGTTAACCGTAGAAGCTCGAAACTATTGCTACGTTTTCACGAATATAACTCAATAAATGTCTTCTCGACTGCTAATCAAATCAAGAAAAATAATAACGGTTACAAGATCAACCTAACATTATTCGTAGAGATCGACGAACAAAAATAATTAAAGAATTCTGACCGACAGCTTATATGGGTTCTATGGGTAGTAGCTGTTACTTCTCGCTCAGAATTGTTTAACTAGACTCTCGTAGGCTGAGTGATAAATTAGATATAAATAACCAGACCTTACGCATGTCTTATCTTAATGGATATCCTACTAATATTATAAATTCGAAAGTTTGTGTGTAAGTGTGTTAGTATGTTTGTTCCCTCTTCACGTTTTAACGGCTGAACGGATTTGGATGAAATTTGGAATGTACATAGATTTTACCGGGGATTAACACATAGGCTACTTTTTAAATCGATATTAGCGGGCGAAGCCGCGAGTCACGGCTAGTACGATATAATTACATATTTAGTTAATAATATGATATATATATATTAATTCTGCGGCCACCTGTAGGACGGATTCGCTAAGTACTAGCTTGAAGTTTTTGAGTTCATCGTCCGACGAACTAAAAGTCTCGCTGGCGATGATACCTATATTAGTTGAGTCCAAATCGCCGAGTCTCGGCCACCTAAGTAAGGTCGCAAACCAATCGATGTTGTATATATATATGTCGTAAAACGGTAGCTTTTTACATTTAGAGGAAGCGCAAGAATTACACGAGTTCGTTCTCTTTTACCATATAACAAGAAGACGTGTCAAACGTCATTTGTGGTTGACATATCTTCAGCGTTTCTAATATACGTTTATTATCCTTACTGCGAAGGAATGGAACTCATTGCCCTCGTGTTTTTTCCCCGAACGGTATAATATGAGAGTCTTCATGTTAAGAATGAGGTATGTTCTACCATGCATGCTACATCTTAGGCCACCTCCTTACTTTCCATCCGGTGATATAAACAATAAACATAAACGCTTTTACACTCACAGCCCCACACTAAGTTCTATGATTTGTTTCGTGGGTGCCGGCAACATTCACATCACACACACAATCATAACCAGAACCAGACACACAAATTTTTCCTTGGGGAGAAACCTTATGTTACTGCGGGGAATCGAACTCGATACTCCTGCTTAGAAGACGAACGCTCACACAACTCAACCATCGGACAGTTCGTATATATAGTGGTCAAATGCTTGCCTATCGAGATAAAAATTGTTTTGTAAACATTAAACGTTGCGAATTCAGAAGCAACTATAAACTTTCAACAGCAAGAAGGAAAGTGAGTTAAAAACTGCACATAAATTGGACAGTTTACAGGCTGTCCTGAGAATTATTTTGGAACTTTACAGCGCTGTCGAAACCGTCTCAGTGTTGCATAACACCGACCTGACAGATTATATCTCACCTCGCTTTATACAATCTCTTTTAATGAATGTAAAATATTGTATGACACTCATACATTCGTCACTTAAATTCGCACTGTGCTAATTAATTTCTATAATTAAAATTTAGCCATAAACAGGCGAAATCCTTACTTTCACCTCCTAAACTCGAGTGTTACACTTTAAATTGATTTATGAAGCGTATAAAGGTTTCTCTTTTGGGACCTTAAGACAATGAATTAATTCGCCCACTTAAGTAATAAAATGTTAAGTTGAAAGTAATGAAATATAAATAAAGCTTCATTATGAGATGTTATCTCCGGCCTGTGGGTTTGCCTGCGATAATCAATTTAAAAATGTCTTCGAATCAATCCTGGGTGTAAGCTACATACATTCCAATCCAAATCAAACAAACATGCACACACAAACTTTCTCATTTATAAAATGAGTGTAATGGAAAACCTGTTTATTTATGACATAGAGATTATTTTCATTTAGAATATGATTAATCCAAACAATGGCTTTTACAATATCTTCTATTAATATCGTTAGTAACAACAAACAGACAACTTACAGCCCCAAACTAAGTTCTTGTAATTAAATCGTGGGTGCCAGAACCATTTACGCCACACACACAATCACACCCAGAACCAGTAACACAAATTACACTTGGGGAGACCCGCTGCTTAGAAGGCAAACGCGCACCCAACTAAATCAACGGGCAGTTCAAAGTTATTAAGTACTTTGTGACGTTATTTACCTTCAATACATACCATCTCTATATGTTTGTAAGTACTCAGTTCAACAAACCAGGGTTCCTCCGCTATAAAGTAGCTATCGCAATAAGTAAATATACGCTACACAGTCGTTTGTTTCGGTGTTTCCTGCGGGTCTAAGTAATGTGCAACAAGTGCAGAACAGATGGATACCGCTTTGATGATTCTATTATAGGTCGTGGTAGGGTTGGAATCTGAGAACGTACAGTTTCCGATAAGCTTTTAAATATTGTTATTAAAACTATCCGGAGTCGTATTCATATTGATTAAGTTCCGGTTGCACTCACGTTTTGTTTAATTTAATTGAGAAAATTGACCGGTGTTCGAGCGATATTTGTAAATAAGTAATTATCGTGTTGTGTAAACAATCTTTGGGTTGCGACTGAAAGCTAGCGTCTAGTCTTTATATATTTAATTCTTCTGTATATGACTGAACTACTCCTAAACAGCAAGACTGATATTGATGATGTTTTTTTTTGTGTGTTCAGGTGGATAGTTTAGAATCACAATTCGATTAGGCAAATGTAAACATAAGGAGATAATAATTCAGCCAATAAGTTTTTAGTATGGTATTAAAGTACTAAGCAACCATAAACGTGAGAGAGGTAAAATACTTTTTCTTTACGTGGCATTGCAACGCATGCCGGGTATAGCTAGTACTAGTTGTTCCCCGCGGCTTCGCCCGCGTTAATTTTCGAAATACCTATCATCAAAACCCCCATTCCGTTACAAAAGGCAAGAGAAAATATATTTCTTTCGTGAATTATTTCGATATTTTAAAAGTTATTCTGCTATTCGGGGCGAAGATAAATCCATGAAATCAAGGATCATTAAAATCGGTTTACCCGTTCTCGAGTTAAAAGTGTTGTTACATTACTATAACACTTGATAAAAATCACAACCCTTTTGTGTCATTTATATTTTTCTCGTTTGTTTCGTTGTTAGCTGTTTTCTTGTATTATATAGTTTTCTTGTATGTTTTGTCTTTATTTAATACAAAGTAACCGTTGATCCAAACAGAACAATAGCTTCGTGTCGCTATGCTGTTAGCTGCTCTAAGCCAGACATATCGGGAAGCGTCCGGTGAAAGTATGCAAACAGGGCACAAAACAACGGTGCCTGCGACACTGCCCTCTGTCCACTACTAGCAGAATTAGACCGCGTATAATAATGAATTGGCTTTGTCATTTAAAAAATTAGTATGAGTATGTATATTAAAAATATGGATTCAATATCGGCAGCAAATCTCCATAGTAAGATGGCGTAACTCGTCAGACTATGAAAATATGCAACGTGTACTAATTTTGCTTAAATCAATTGTCAAATTTTTCGGTAAGAAAAAAAAATTGCTTTCACAAGTATGTATTAATTACTGTGACACAAATGTATAACTGCGTTAATCGGGAGAGTGAATAATCTTAATCCAGTTCTAGACGATCTAAGAACCAAATCACAACAAATCACGACAACACTCGTGATTTCTCTAACAAAAACTTTCGTATTTCGACATCATATTTTTTCGATTAAAAGTAATTTAATAGTTATCATGGTCAAGTGATGTGTCTGCTATTAGTAAATGATCAAAATTACATAAATATTGAGAAAAAAAATTATAGGTTCTTATTGTAGTCGTAAATTTAACGAAAGTGCAAGAGACAGGTAATTTCTCGCGAGACGAAATTATCCTTTCCTTATAATTATATTAATATCTAATGAAGACGAGTGATAAAAATATTACTAGTTTAGAAGTAACTTATAATCAATAATATTTCATCTTCAAAGTAAATAGGTATGTGTTTGTGTATTGCAGCCATTACTTTATCTTATTTGACATCAAGTCTCTTATTCATACCGCGCAAGCAGTGTAGCGCAAATTGCAGCAATATTTCGTAAGAACTATAACATCATTGGACTACAAAGGCTGGACAACAGGGAAGCCCGTATCAGGTTATCGGTGGTAAAATTGCATGATAATTTAGTAGTATATTCTAACTTTAGATAATAAGTTATGTGGGAAAAGTTATAAGACTATTTTTGTAGCAGAAACTTGTACATGTAGCAAATTATACCAAATGCAATTGCAATAAAAATAAAACTGAGTAATGGTTATGTATGTAATTAAACGCATGCAAAGCTTAAAAAAACCGACTTCACCGCTTTATCTTCGGAACCTTGATCAGATTTAATTTATTAAACACGCAATATTAGAGACGATAACTCAAAAACTAGAGATCAGATCTTGATCAAATTTCAATGGGACTACGTGAAAAGCACCAGCTTTTAAATAAAAATAATCATCAAAATCGGCTCACAACGAAAGAAGTTATGAGGTAACTTTTGAAGTCGGGTTAACGAGAACATCGTCAAAGTAGTCCACAAAATAGGCATTTTTGACGATATTTTTAGAACTACTCAGATCTTGATCAAATTTGAATGGGACCAATTAACAGCTTTTTACTAGATGCATATAAAAGTATATAGTACCTAGGTAAGGTTCTTAAAACATATATATATATTTTGTATGTCTGTCTGTTTATTGATTTTAAGGAGTAACTTAGGCTACTTAAGGAAAGAGAAGGAAAATGAATAAAGGTTGCGCGTTAAAACTGAAACCATACATTCCGTCTGCTAGAAGAGTATTCGGGCAAAAGGGACCACAAAAAAAGGAAACGCGGTTCCTTTCACCAAATAGCGATTTTTAAAAACCGCGATCCTTGTGATGTACTTTGTATATATACTATTATTCTGTTCTACAAGACACGTGAATGTTACAATCAAAAACTACGTCTTTTGGTCTGGCGAATTATTAAGCCATCCAAATGATTTACAAATAAAAATCTTTAGTAAATAAATATCCGTCTAATTAATCTCAAACCAGATACATCATCTCTACTTGTAAATCTAGAGTTACAATATAGTTTGATGCGCTTCAATGCACTGAGAGTTGCATGCCATGCCAGTACAGAAAATGTGTTCTCATTGCAATCAAATTATTATTATTAATGCTAAATAGGCAAGCATTTGACTACTATCTCACCTGATGGAAAGTGATGATGTGATATGCTTGCCTAGAAGATACCTATTCACTCTTGATTTGAAGACTCCAAGATCATCCCTAAACCCTTGATCCCCTGATCCCCTCGGGGAACAATGAACATGGTAAATATGCCACATCAAATAATATTAAATTTTAGGTAAAAATCATCTAAGTTGTCATAAACATCCATAGACATAGCTAACAGTTATTATATATATCGACGATAAATACAGCGTTAGTTAACAGTTCTTAGTCATGAACATTAGTTGAAATTCGATCGGTTTCGATTCCGTAACCTTTCCGATGTTTACAGTCCAGTATAACTGAATAAACGATCTCGCGTGCTAATGATGCTAAATACTCCCAAGACGTCGTAAAACAAGATTGGAAGTCGAATTCTGGGGATATGTATAGAAAATTGACGACGTTGAAGTAAATTATTTCTACACATATATATTGTAATGAAACAGTGGTACTTCAACGTGTAACTGTATATTTAGAATGAAGCAATGTTCTGTTATAAAAGTAAAAGAAAGAAAGAAAGAAAGAAAATAGATTTATTCGGGACAACACGTGACGTTACATTATGTACATAAAACAACAAGAAATGCACATAAAAAAATACAAAAAACAAACAATATAACGCCGCGTGATGTCACGAATGAGGTCCCGACTCAGCATATAACTAGGTAAGTAGGTGGGCAGAACCCTCCTACCTACCCAGTAATAAAGTAAAAAAGTAATACTGTAGTTCATTTATTTAGAGCGGAGTTCATGATTAACTGCTAAGTACCTATGTGTCCCGAATATATACAATAACAATTCTTACTGTCTATGTTCAACCGACTTTAAAAAGGAGGTTCTCAATTTTCACTGCATGTTCTTTTTTGTATGTATGTTTCGCGATATCTCCGCCAATTATGAATCGATTTTGATGATTTTTTTGTTTGGTAGAGTATACTTCAGAGGTGGTCATATAATTTTTTTATCGAAATCGGTCAAGCCTAAACCAAAATATAAGCAAAGACGGTTTTTCAGCTTTGATTTCGTTTCAATTATTAAGTATTAAAGTGTGTGTGTACTACCAACATAGAACAAAGAACAAATGTTAGAATGCTGAAAAAGAACAAAATAATACAGGAACCAACATACCCTTAAATAGAGACACTAAGAAACTTAGACATAGCAATGCAGCAGTTAAAATTATAGTAAGATTACTTATGAGCCTTATTTTGGCTACAATAGGAAACTTTGTAAAGGGAAATTAAGGAGTTATAATTTATAGCAAGCAAAGCTTCACAGCTTTATCTTCGGAACCCTTGATCCGATTAATTGATGAATGAAATACGCATTATTGAGGATAACTCAAAAATAACTAGTCAGATCTTGGTCAAATTTAAAAGGGACCATCATTTTTTTTTCAAAATGGGTTACCCCGTAAAAAGTTATGAGAACCTCCTCTTTTTTGTGAGGTTGGTTAAAAATAAAAGAATTTGTACCCTTGTCATGTTGGGATTTCTTTGTTGGTATAAGTATTTTCATTTTTCTTTTAATTGAGGATAAACCAAACATTTAGTCCTTGCTTCTGTCGCATATTAGGCTAGCTAAAGTCCAGCGAGTGTAAAAATATATTATAATACTGGAACATTAAAATACGCTGTTTTTTCCTTAACAAAAACCAGCGCTTTGTTATAAAATACTGACAAAATGTATGAAACTCCACATGAGCGCTTCGAGCAGGTTCACAAGTGCAAAATTGACTTGTCTTATTACATTCTTTACAACTACAGGTTATTTTAGCGCGAATTTTCTACCAGACATTCTCGACCATTGTTGTACAACGTACCGACGGCCGAGGTGTGTTGATCGCTATGATAAATGTGCCGACACGCGCACAAAAGAGTATTAAGACTATAAGAAACAGTGAATTTGATTTATTACTTCATCGGGAATTTTTAGGGTCACTAGTGGCACTCCCTCTCACGATTTGCCTGAAGGTGGTCAATGAAGACATTGTATTGAATGTGCGCGTAAATCAACTGGGGGTTGGACCTAGTTGAGTAAAAAAGCGTGCAAAAAACTTGCGAGTGCATCCGGATACATTATGTAATGTGTTAAATGGTTGTCAAGGGTTTATCTACGATTGGAATAATAAAGTTCTGTAGATTGAGTAAAAATACATCTTTATCGAACATAGTAATATGAGATGTAACCACAAAACACAAAAACATTATCTTTTATTTATTCTTCGGCCCAACTGACTTTGATATAGATGCCTGGTGATCCTTAATCGTCATCATCATCACGAATCATCATCATGAATAGCACGCTTGATTTCTCTCTTTATACCATAAAAAAATAGGATATTTTATCTATTTTCTTTTTCCGTGTTTTTCATCTTTCAAGTACGCGTGCTTTGAAATTACAAGATCTTTTAATTATGCTTCCGTAGTAAAAACATTAAACCACATATTTTTCATTGTCTATTAGTAAAAAATTACCACAATCTCATGCGGTAATTGAAAGCAACAACGTGGCCAGAGATTATATATAGAGAGCTCGCTTGAAAAATAGAAACCGATTTATATACATTTATTAAAAATTGTATATTAAGCATTCAAATACCGAATACATTTCCATCCCTTAACAAATAACATGAACAATACGAATTAATCTGTTAATGCGCCTACGCATCCATTGGCCATCGAGGTTTACAAAACTGTCGGCTACTACAATTACACGTAACACGGCCCAAGTCTCAAACGTAGGTGTCAGAACATTCATACAATTATGTTGATTTGTAGCGAAATCGAGATGGGATAAGTGTACGGAGAGATAGAATGGAAATTATTTTGTAGAATCAATTTATTTTTCTTGTAATGATCTCTCAATTACGTTTGGTACACCATTGGAATACAACCTAGCCTTAAAACTAATAAGTTATTTAATTGTTTGTCCTGATAAGTAATATACTAAGAATGTGTCCAATAACACTTTTCTTATTACCACTATGCCCGGAAAGACAATTTGGTCTTGTGTTCTTTGTTAATAATACTCACTATATTACACTGTCACATTACTACACTAACTCAAAAGGTCACTTCAAAAACTCAATTATTTAAATGTTAATGAAAATTGATGTGAAGCAAGGACAATTTGTGTAAAGGTTAGTTAGGTCTTTTCGCGTTATGTTTTATAAAAATCTTAATTATTATTGCTGTCAGCTTTATGGACTCTGCAGCCCGTTGGAAGTGGACTCGAGCACTTCAGTTACTTTTACTTTATATTAAAAAGCTTTGCTATAGTCCGTGTAGCTCTCTCCACACTCGCCTGTCTTCCATATCCTTGTAGCCCAGCAGCGTTTTTGGTAGTTCCTCTGCGTTCTAAGAGTATCAGGTTCAATTACCGGTGGGTACACAAGTTTTCCCGCTACGGGAAATTTGTACTGTCCATTTTGTGAGTGATGTAAATATTTTCGGCATTCATTAAACAAGTCTTCAAACTTATTGTAGGGCTGTGAGTTTAGAAGTGTGAAGTGCAAAATCCATATCAAGCATCAGCTTGTGATCGTTGTAATGATCTACTCATATCCTCATTTCAATAAAAAGTTTATAGTAAAACCCACAGGCTTATCATAAAAGTACTTTGATGACCCAATGCCCCAACATAACTGTTAATAAGTATTCTTTAAGATGTGTAAATGTCAAGGCAGGAAGATACTAAAGGAAAATGATTCTGACTCACAATCTGACTCAGAATTACATGTAATTGTCCCGCCTAGTGACTTCCTAGGTCGTTGGTATTTCAATGCATAAATGGAATGCATCTTGACGTGTCGATGGAAAATTGAAGATGGAGCTTAATAGTGTACTTGGGTATTCACAGAATATTAAGAGGAAGGAAAGTGTAGATAACATGGAACGTGTGAAATCCATATTATATATATTATATATATATATATATATATATATATATATATATATATATACATATATATATATAATATTTATAAACGCGAAAGTTTGTAAGAATGTATGCATGTATGTTTGTTACTCTTTTACGCAAAAACTACTGAATGGATTTTGATAATACTTTACAATTATATAGCTTACACATCAGAATAACACATATGCTAATTTATAAATATATAGTGTTAATTATCCAAAATATAACGAAAAGTGTAAAGTAAGTAGGAAAAAAAATCCGCCATCTGCGAGCTATTCTGGCGTGCGTCGCAAATACAGTTGGAGTTACACGTATATAATGTACAATGGAAATGTTTATCTTAAATTGTCATACAAAAAAGCGCGTGACAGCATATATCTATCTCGTATGTTTAAGCCATTATCGCCAAAATAATTAACCATAAATACAATAATTTCATGATTTTTTATTTTTTGGAATTGTCTCCGTTCCGAATAGCAGAATAATATAAAAACATTGAAAAATTTACGACAAAATTAAATACTTTATATCATCATTATCACAATTTTCCATCTACACGCGAGTGAAACCGCGGAGCGCAGATAGTTATACATATTTTTACTGCGCGCCATTATTTTCACTTTATTGCGTTGCGAATAAATTTTATCATACGATCTTTTTGTGTAACATTGAAGGTTGACGAAGGTTCATCTAGATATCAAACTTCAAATCAAACACCGATTAAAATTGTTCAATACTTGTAAAACGTCATCACATGCAACGGTGAATAACCATTATGATATAATTGGAGAATCAAGCAAAGTAGTATTAACTTGTTTTGAAGAACTCGAGCTTCATACATTACTAAACCTCTTAATGATTGTTGGTCGCCTGGTACTTGGAAATACTTTTAAATATGTTTAAACAAAAAACATTTTATCAAAAATTGCTCTTCCACCTTATCAGATAGAATGCAATATCAAGATGTGATACTCATATATGCTTTCTTGCCTCCTAGTACTTAAAAACCTTGTATAGATTACATTACATATGTTACATAGATAGTTTGATTACATGGGTAATCACGTGGTGTATTCAATTCTGACACTTATATTTATAGATATAGATATTATATGTGATATAACAATTTAAAATCAAAAGTACGTTTGACTGCGATGAAACAATAATATATATAATATGGAACTTTAAAATAACGTAAGAAAGTATCGCGCCATAAACGCAATTACCCATCTATTATTAACATGGTTATATTATTTTGTGATATTCACAAATAGTTCGAATTCCGCAAGTTAAAATAGACAGCAAGATCACTATCTAATCAATTTACAACTGAAAATAGTAGTAATTCAATCTAATGTACCCAGTAATTTCACACAAAACGAGGTGGCTGAGGCCTCATAACTTGTCATCCTCAGCTCGTAAAGTTTCATTGGCATGACCGGCGATTCCCGTTCTCTCTTTGTAACTTAATACTAAACTTAAACTTAATACGTATTATCGGCTCATTGGACAGATCGGTATCGATTTAAATCGATGTTATCTTGTACTCGATTAAGCTTGATTCTTCCTATTTGCGGACGTTTACCTCTACACCAAACTAGTTTGCATGTGAGGTTTTTGTTTTTATGGGTAGACACTTTTGTGTATCTCATTCATAACCTATTAACTTACCATCAGTTGGGATGGTGGTAAAAATTTATATAACAAAAAAAAATTATAAACAAAAAAAAATACTAAAAGGCACGTATTCAAAAACTTCAGCAAGTTATCAAAGTCGAATCAAATAAAAAATAACACTAAATAAATAGATCGTTCCATCTCTCACTCTACTTCTTTCAAGGCTCAGAATGTCCGTTAAAGCGAGGTATTGCAATAAAGCTAGCGTTCCATCGGACAGTAAGACGGTTACCGCATTGATGTAGTGCCGCATCAGTTTCAGCTTAGACCACAGGCTAAATTTACTGTTCCGTAACTCATGCGGACACAATAACCTCGTTTTTGGGTGACGAGATATGAACTTACAGCGATTTAATTTATTTAGATATTTTTTTAATTTTTTTATTTCTAATTGCTGGAATATTTAATGTTAGATGTGGGTAAACTGGTATTACTAAATAAAACATTTGTGTTTACAAACAAACGCAATTAGCCCGAACAAAATTCTAAGATTTATATTTTGGGTACACACAAACATTCCGAGAACCAAGCACAAACCACCAATGATCCTTGGGAAGGGAAAATAACAATTCATTTCTCTCATTTATATTTCAGTTTTGGAGTTTGGAATAAATCACATTTATAATTTTATAACATTTTTCGGTTTCAACTACGTTAGCATGCACAGGCAGAACTTATTCGATTACTTGATTGGGTATTGAACAAGATTATTAGATTTCGGAAATTGCTTTCAAATTTAAATCTTACAATTAAAAAATTGGATTTGCAGCGAACTAAGGAATTTTAAATTAGTAAAACTATTAGGAAGTTATTTATATTAGAGTATATGTAAGCCCAACAGCCTAAAGCAAGACCGTAAGCTAGTATAAACGTCTTAAAGTTATTTCAATCTAATTATGTAACGCAATTTCTCCCTCTCCTACAAACAGTCTCTCATGACTTGAACCAAGTTCAAACGTCCCGTGTACTTGTGCCTAAGTAAGCATTTAGTTGATTATAAACTACGAGGATTTTACAACGTATAGATAGATAGTACAAATTGATTATAAGTTTCATAATCCTTTGATGTCTATTTACTCATAACCTTCTTGAGAATTGACACGGTCATGATTTTGCAATTATGTTAAAATACGCTTTATCACTCAGTCATGTTCCATCATCAATATGATTATGTTTATAAGATTAAAAGTTGTGTGCCGAAGCTGCAGACGAAGTTATATGTACAACAAGTGTTCGAATCCAACTAATATTATAATTCCAAAAATTTGTGTGCAAGTATATTTGTTCCCTCTTCACGCTTTATCGGCTG
Organism: Lomographa bimaculata; assembly: GCA_948107665.1. Classification (NCBI taxonomy): domain Eukaryota; kingdom Metazoa; phylum Arthropoda; class Insecta; order Lepidoptera; family Geometridae; genus Lomographa; species Lomographa bimaculata. The sequence continues at coordinate 10,852,844 of OX403600.1, forward strand.
AACGGATTCGAATGAAATTTGGAATGTATATAGATTATACATAGGGCTACTTTTTAACTTGATAATAGCGAGCAAAGCCGGGGCACGGATAGTTATACATATATCCACCGTCACTTAGTTTTTAATCAGGTGAGATGGTTGTTAATTGCTTGCCTAACAAGCATAAACGAAATGTATAGAATAAAATTACATCACGCTCACACGTTGAGTTTCCCTAATAATAGAATCTATACGTTAATTATCTAACTTATAAAGTCATAATCGCGACATAATAAAATAAATATTAAAGTCATATTCCTCAAGACTAGACGGTTTACTAGACTTGGATTCAAAATGACCAAAAGTGGAAAATGTCTTGTATAATCTCAGTTACTTTATGCTATGTCAGTCATTATAAATAGTAGTTGGTTTAAACTAGAGAAAATAAATGATTAAATTCACCATCTGCGTCATAAACAATAAACTCTAGTATAATTTTGCAATCATAACAAATTTTCGAACAGATTCCTCATTATCCATTCTCCACGGGCATTAGACTAATGAAAAATAAATAATAACACTGCTCAGACTACATAAATATAATCGAGGTATAGCCGCAGGCATAGTTCTCAATTATCGGGCTTCTTCAGTTATGTTCTGAAGATTTATGTGTATTCTGACGAATAATTAGGTACAGGTTGTCGGTTGATTAGAAGGGCGGTTACAGACGAGAGAACACTTTGATTGTTTACTTTTTACTGTCTAATAAACACTAACTAATAACAGAATACCACGGACTTGAAAGAAATACGGCTTCAAACTAATCCAATCATTGGCGCCGATCGTCAGACCTTTGGTGTATTTGTATGCGGGTAGCTCGCGTTTTGAAATTTGCGAAATTGTAGGACCTAGGGTGCTTCACCCATTTTGTATGTGGCATTACGTTCGTGCAGAATGCATTGATTTTAGCAACTTTTTTTACAACACAAAGAACTGCAATAAAGAGCGCATAATAAGACACTAAGACTGTAAAAGGAAAATAAACTATAAAGAGGAGGATTATGTCAATTTTCTTTATAAGAGAAGCATATTAACGACACCTTCCCGCCTAATCAGTTAGTAAACATTTCTACCAAACCTCATTTTGTATACTTCAAACTTGAAACAAACTTTAAAGTGATCGGTCTTCGTGAACATGAAAAGAAACAGACCGTAATAGCATACTATATGGAATATTATGTTTTGTATCTATGATAATATAGTTACTAGCTGATAAAAAGATGATCCAGCCAAAAATAAGTAGGTAACCATAATCTATCTACTAAACATAGAAGAGCGATAGTACTCACAGGTATGGGCGTTTATTTGTATAATAACAATTGGTGTATTGATTTATCGTGTCGACATGATTGTGTATGTATAGTAACTATTTTGCGGCTCGAAACTGGTGTGTAAAATGTATTTTTGACATCTGCAAGTCAGATAGTGTTGGTAGTGATGAGGATGGTATACACGCTAAAAAGGAACTTATTTACAATAGCAGCAGCTGTTAAATCATGGTTTAGCTTAGGAAAAATGATTTTCTACTTGAAGGTGCTTGACTGTTTCATTGATAGCTAGCCAAACGATTGTTAATAAATGCGCCACTACCAAAAAAATCTTTAAAGTTTAAATGAAATACATTTTAGCTTTGCCCCAAAACATTGGCTCGCAATAAAAAGCACCTCGATATCTGAATATCTATTTTAGATATCTATATAGACGTAGGTAACGTCCGAAATTGTATCCAAATCCAGCTGTCACAGAGCTGAAACCTTGTTGTTAACTTTTGGTTAGACACACTTTCAGCTTTATAATATAAGTGTGATTCATGCTACACCATCATTTTAAAAGCCCACTTGTCAAGCTTTCTGTGAAGAGTCGTTTGTTTTTGTTATTGTGAAACAAACGTTCAATATTCGTTTAACTGTTATTGCCCTACATATCAGAAAACTCAGCGTAAACTTTGCTAAATGCAAAGTGCCTAGACGGGAGCATAATTACTAATTAATTGTAAAATATCAAAGGTATTGAAATACAAACAATTTATGGCAAATAATATATGACATTCAAATCAAGATGAATAATTTGCATTCTCGGTTCTGTCTATATAGGCCAAATAATATCAAAATTTTAGTCAGGTCAAGGTATATGAAGTATTAGCTACCTACAGAACTTTTAGCTTATAAGATATATTTTTACTAGAATACCTAGGTAAATACTAGGATGTTTTAGTATTTTTAGCCTGAAATTGGTAGTCGTATCGCTTCGTTTTTTCTGCTAGTTATAAAAATAACACAATTCGACATTTTCGTGGCATTTCTTTTTATCTCTAGGCTAGCATTGCTCGCTGGCATCTTTTGTAATGCGTTAGCTTTCCTACCTATCTGTGGTTACATATATTCAGCGTAGATGGACCAATTTGTTTTTGTTTTGATAAGTATACTTTCTAGATGGTTCCATAAAACAAAATAAGGAAAACCCTTCTTACCGAGGTCCACCTTACTTCAGGTATCTGATAATGTATTTGTAGTTAAATTCTTATATATATTTCAGTCACTCAAACATGGGTAGGTATATAAACAAAAATTATAATTTATAATTCACTATCATTTGACAATTTAATTGGAACTGTTCCTCAGTGCTCAGAAAGTTGTTATCTACATAGTTTATAGAAAACGTGATTGTAAGTTAAGGCGCTTGAAATATTAGTAGGTACACAACATAGATGCAATAAAGTGTTTATCATACCGGTAGTTGCATATCAAGCTTGAATAGATTCGAAAAGGCTTGATTGGACCCTTTCACAATGAAAGAATGAACATGACGACAGATAGATTGATATAGAACTCAATTACAAAACCTATCAGAGATGTTGCAACGACAAGGTTTCGTATACATTTTAACATTATTTGTTTTGCTTATTTACCTTCGTATTCAGTATATTAGGTCTTCACTCACGCGTGAGTTGTTCTGAATGTAGGAATGAATGAACGACCGAATGAACTCGAAAAGATTGTATAGAGATGGATGGTACTCGTGCCACATTGGAAGGTCGTTAGGTGGGTGGGCTATTCTGCAACATTAATTGTATCTATTTAATATGTTGTTGTTTTTTTATTCCAGATAGGTAAGCAATTAGCTGCTATCTCACCTGATGGTGAAAAAATGATGATGCTGCCGAAGATGTAGCATAGTTACCTAGAAGATACATATTCACTCTTGACTCTTGACTTGAATACACGGGGGCAGTGAGTTCCACTCCTTCGCTGTGCGGATGATAAATAACAATAACTTTGAAGCGATATTACGTAACGAAATAACTGTTTTGTTTGAAAGCGTGATGAATATATGATATAAAAAAAATGAAATATATTATCAAAATTTAAAGATTGTTCGAATTCCAATTCTCCACTGGTTGTAGAGGGATTAGAATCTTTAGTAAATTGTTTCCGCAATTGATAATATAAAGGTAAAAATGTTATATAACCTTCTTATATAACATTATATAACCTTCTATAACATTGGCGATATCCTCACGATCGAATATATTTTTGATATGAAAGGAAAAATATTACAACAAATTAATTTGACTATTATATCTTTTATTAATAAATTGTTTATTCGTAATTGTTCAGTAAAGATTTATGTTATTTTATTATAACTATACTAAAAAAATAACTATATAATCAATGATAATTATTATAAGGCCTCTTATTGTTACTTTATGTCTACCTGATTCCACTAAACCTTTGGAAGAGAAACTGAATCCCATAGGTCGTCCTAATGTGCTAAATAAAGCTAAATCCTTTATTAACACATAATATGCACTAATGTTACTTTATTCTAACTATTTTTAGAAAGTGTTAACTTATTTTGTAACCAAATAAAGTTTTTTATTTATATTTATTAATTTATTTAAGCAGAATTCTCCCGCAGATCATTAAAAGGCGCGTGCGCCGCGCGTGCTTCTCTCGATGCGCCATTAAATTCGAACAGCTTACATTACTAACTATACTGGTTAATATTCTATCAGATAACTAGCATAGGGTTAACAGAACTTAAGTGTCAACTGAAAAATCATGTGAAAAAAACATTAGCTGTACATTTTTAAGATTGACGAGCTAGTTTGAAAGGGGCTGAGAAAGGTAGAGTCGCTAAAATGTCCCAGTAAAAAGGATATTCCATAAGTATTTATGACTGGCAGTCTTTTTGACGTCCTTGGGATAAGCAGTGTTATTATTCTAAACTACAAACCTCTATAATGTAGGTGATTTTTTGAGTTAAACAAACTTGGTTTTCGGAATTATAAATGACCGTACACGTGAACTGACGTGATAAAAGATACATTTAAATAACAATCGATGGGCACAACAGCTATCTCGAGGTGCAGGATGCGAGTGAGAGCTTTTCTGCTCCACGCAATTTTTACTGCCTTTGGCTAGTACCGGCTTCGGAATTTTTGCCGATTGTAATTTAAACGCAAGCAAAGCTTTAAAAAACTAACTTCACCGCTTATATTTTGGTTTTTGTGGACTATCTCAAAAAGCGCTTAATTAATTTCAACAAAATGTATATGGAACTACTTCTAAATATCCCATTTCTAAGAATAATGCTAATGAACATGCTAGGTGTTTGACGCGATATGGTTTTAGAATTAATATCCGTTCCAAGCGATGTTTCTTTCTAAATGTACTACTACCAATGATGCTATTGCAATATATATATATTAGTTTAGAATCTTTTAAATATTTTGTTTTTTTAATATTTGGCTTCGTGATCTATGAGTATGTGCATTTTGCCAGTGTCAAGAAATAAAATAATTCAAGATTTTAGTTCAAATTTTCAAAATCTAGTCCTATTTACAGTCAAAGTCAAATAAAAGAGTCATGATCCAGTCTTAGTCAATTCATGCCCTTTGAACTGAACTTTTGTTGGAATTTTGGAGCAAAAGCGAAAATCACGTGTATTAACTTTATATGATTTGCCTACACATTTAAGAACTATTGTCAGTTAACAATCCACCATAACTACACACTTGAAGAAAATAGTTTGGATAATAATAAAAAACGGCATTTTTTTGTTTTCGCAGCAAAACTCTTTATAGAATACAATAATACTTTATTGCACACCAATTAAAAGTAAAAAAAAATCTTATAATAAAACAGGAGTTACATAGGTAGTACAGTAAGCGGTCTTATCGTTTTAAGTAACTTCAACCAGACAACCTTTGGATGGACAAAACACGAGCAGGAGGATTTGGGTTAATGTGGCGTTATATGCGTACCTAAATAAAAAAACTCTATAGTTGTTTTAGTTTCTATTAGTTTTTAGCTCTGTCTAACATAGTTAATGCTACAGAATCAAAAACTCAACAAACCTCATATCCAATCATAATAATTGCTAGCCCTACCTACCCAACCTCCTTTCAACAGTGTTGACTAACCGTCTCTACATTGTAGCATGTGTTATATTGCAATTACGCTATCTAGAGTTCGTAATGAGCGTATTTGTTCTGCGTTTATCTACTAAATATCTTTACTTACCCGTTTATATTGTTCTAGGTTGCATCGGAATTAATTTGTTTATTTGTACTTGAAGGTTAAACATTCAAACATCTTGGAATCAATAAATCTGCTAATATAATTTAAGAGGCATCGACATGGAGAGAAAAAGCCTAAAGTAAAAAAGTACTTCAGTGTGTGTTGATTATCAAAATCAAAGTCAATATCCTAATTAACCTCTATATTTGACGACCCAAAGTGCGCGGTAGGCAAGTGTCTGCCCTCTGCGCCGTGGGTCCTGGGTTCGATTCCCGGCAGGACAACATTTTTTCTTCCCAAGGAACATGCATCTGGTTCTGGGTGTGATTGTGTGAGTGATATGTAAATGTTTCTGGCACCGACGATACAAGTCTTTGAACTTGTGTGGGGCCGTGAGCGTGAATTTGTTAGATTTTATTAAAAAAAAAAATTTTTACTTGTCAATATAAATACATTAAAAATGTAATCATAAAATGGTACGACGCATCAAAATTACGTTGAAAAAGGTGTGAAGTATTTACCCTCGATTGATCAATTGGTGGGTTTCTACAAACTTTAATGTTGTTGAAAATTATCTTAGCGCATTTCCATCACACAGTTGTATTATCTTAATACTATAAGACTACTCCCATTCATCATCAGACACGAAATACCTACAGCCCTAACCTCAACCGGCGTGTAATTTGGCGGGTATTTTCATCGCGCCTCCCACGCGCCATCAATCTTGCGCGCGCGCCTTCCATTACCACATGGCATTCTAATGCCTTCATGTCGCAACAGGGCAATATTTGACCAGCGTTGTTTTGTTTGACTATCCTTTGTTCTTTACCATTTTTTATCTAGGTGTTGAAGATGGATCTCGTCTTGTCTGAATATATGACCAATGCATCGTTTTTTTTTATGCTCGTAAGTGAAGCATTCTACCACTTTCTCATCAATCTCTCTATATCTCTCTATATATGTTATAAATTATTTTCAATATATACATGTAATATATACATATATGATTTTAGGATATATATATCCTTAAAGATATCAAGTAAAACTTTTTTTGTGGCTATGTTGGCCTTTCTATTGTTCTCCGTGTATGTCGCTCTAAATATTTGTTATTACAGGATACCACGTTTAAACTAACATTATATTTTAATCTGCAACATCGATCTGTATTAATAATCAAATACAGCCCATACATTTACCTAATGATAATTTCAGTAAGGACTACTTGCTCTAATGAAGTCGATTCGTAGCTAATTTATGAATATGTATTGCTGTTTATTTTGCGTTTGCTGCTACTACGTGTAACTAAGCTATAATTATATGTAGACTCTACAAAATTCTGATGAGATTATTTATACACACAATGTTGTTTGTAAAACGTTTTTTAGCATAATTCAAGGCCCAATGTTACCGAAAATTATAAAACCAGTTGATAGCACATGAGGTTTATTTACCTTCATAACTAAATTCACTAGTGGAGGATGAGGTTGAGGTAAATGTATGCTTGTGATTGGCCGATGCGATAGTTAGAGTTGGTAGACATCTCGACCGCGAAAAACTCGATCGCGTGGTCGAGTCGCTATTTTTAATATCAACGTCAGTTGCAGTACGACCAATCATAACCATTGAATTCATGCTTCAAAAGGCATATTGTTTTCGTCATGGGGGAAAAGATCTTAGCAGTCATCTGGTTATTCTATTAACGGTACTTATTCCTAGGTATAGTTTGTATCTTAGGTCTTAGTATCTTCACCAATTGCATTTCTTGTTCTCATTAGTATTTGACTACGCTAAAGTTGTAAACAATATAAACGATAGGGAATCTCTAAAGCTTACAACTCGGTAACCGAACTGTTCTCTGTAAGTAGGCGTCGATCGGCGAGTTTATTGTTTGCCATTTAACCACTGCTGGCTATCTGTGGTCAATAAATAATGCTTGTAGCAACTAGCCGTGAACTATTGTCACAGGATAGTATTATGTCACAAGAACACGTTGTTGTTATGCTGAGATATATCATGTTTATTACTCATCTGTATGGAGAAGATTATGGATAGAGGTAATATTTGGAGGCTAATTTTGTGGTCTGTTCGCTCCTTGCCCCGTTTCTGATTTTGTCTATTATTCAAACCTTTCATACAATTTGTGGATTTTTGCCGATTGTTTTTCGGAGCAAAGTATAAAGCTCGATATATGGTGATAGAAAATCAGTTAGTGAATATAAAGTTGTAATAAAATCACCGACGTAGATAGTATTCGTAAGTGAACTCATTCCTATATAATTTAGATGAAGATTGACTCTACAATTATAAAATGTATTTGTTTAACCCAGCTGCACTTTGCGGTTCTGTTGATCAACAAACTCAGTGAATCATAAAAGCATTTCTTAGGAGGAGTTAAAATCAGGCAGGCGACAAGTAATTTAAATTCTAGTCATAAATATATTCACAATAAAACATATGGTTTTACAAGTAAATTCATATTGCGATTTACAAGTAACTTACTAGAAGAAGGTAAAGGTGATAACTCCTTATCACCTTTATAATAAGGATTAACAAAACACAATATCAATAGCAACCCTTACAAAATCTAGTTTAACTATGACTATGTACCTATGCACCAAAAGCCCTATAGAGTTCAACCGAGTGACAATGTCAGGATAGAATCTGAATGCAAATTGTAGCGAATTTTGTAACGCAGGGCGCTTGAGCGCGATACATCATAGAAATGTGGACGTTCTGCCCACGCACGCCTAATGCTAAACTTAAATGCATCATAGCGTGATAGCAGCGGATGTGGTGTTGCGAAAACTGTCTTAGAACGCATACATTACTTCATATTTACATACCAGTAATATACAAAATTAAGAAGTAAGCTCACTAGCAGACTGAAATCGTTGCATCATGGATTCCGGCAAACATACACTTTATTACACCGCATTGAGAGAACAAGCCATTTCTAGAGAAAACAATTACGACGTCGCAATTTTCATAGTAAATCGTCGAATTTATCGCCAATATTTCACATAAACTAATTTAACTTAAATCTACTGGCAAATCCAATGAATTGTAGGCATTTAACGTCCGACGCATTATGGCATCCATTGGAACAGCACGAGACCAAACGAAATCATTAATTATTCATGGCGTCGGATGCGTTAAGATGATCTTGATAAATGCATCGCAGAATCGATGCCTCGTTGAAATAATGGCGCTTTTCACACTAGCCACAAATCCTACTTGCATGAAATATTTATAAACAAGTGTTCACAGGCATAATTGAATACAGATATAGAACCCAGATTGTCCCTTATTTCGATTTAATCTCAGATCTAGATCGTTAACTATTTGGAAGCAATTTTAGTCTGGAATGTCTTAGTTTATCGAGTGCGGCCGCGGTCATCTAACAACTATGTTTTCCGTCGCGGACGTTGCAAAATATGCATACAAATATTTGCAAATGGGTAGGCTATAAACATGTACAGATAAGAGGCGGAATGCTTTAGATATTTGACTGTCAGTCGGTACTGTCGCGTTTGTTTATAGCGACAAAATTACACGGACTTCGCGTTGATGGATGATCTTGAGAGCCAGCCATCGTTGCTGCAATATTATTACAGTTTGCGTGCACGTGAGCATGCACATAAGTTTCATGATATTTTAACGAAACTGCACTTGATAGGTGTTTTGTAAGTCTCGTTTGTAAAAAGCAGCTTAGATGTAGATATGCAGTAAACAATTCAATAGAAGACACATTGTGTAAATTGTAATTTACTTTAATTGTGTTTGTTGTAAGAGTACAAGTAATTTACTCTACCTACAAATTATTTATTTCAATGACTTGACAAAATTAATTAAATAAATGTTCCATTAGATTACAACATTTTAACACTTGGCCAACCATAACCAATTTTCTTGAAGACATCCACAAATTGCGATGTAACATAATATTTTTATTGGAATATTAATATTGATTCATCTGAATTTTACCGGTGTAAATGTTTCCTAAAAGCGATTATATATCTAATATCTTTAAACGAGCAATTCTTGTATATCTGTACGTATATATAAACTGAATCTTGGAAACGGTTAAAACAATTTTCTTGAAATTTAGTATGCATGGGGTTTCAGGGGCGATAAATCGATCTAGCTAAGTTTAATTTTTATAAAACGTCGTTTACTTTTACGAAAAACTAAAACCGAGCAAAGCTCGGTCATTCAGGTACTAAAACTTTTAAATAATAATTTAAACGTAAGCAAAGCTTAAAAACCGACGTCACCGCTTATATTTTGGTTTTGGCTTGATCAATTCCGATGAAATTTATATGGGAGTACCTCTGAAGTATAATCTACCAGACAGAAAAATATTTTTGAGAATCGGTCCACAAATGGGGAGGGATATCGGTGAACATACTTAAAAAAATACATACAGTCGAACATAGAACCTTCTCCTTTTTTGAAGTCGGTTAAAAAAAATATACATACAGTCGAACATAGAACCTCATCCTTTTTTGAAGTCGGTTAAAAATGGTAACCGCGCCAATAATAACTTGACTCGAACTCGTGTATAATTCTCGACTTCTTTATGAAACTATATCTAGTACCATCTCAAAACTGATTATATACCGAGTACTAACACTTAAATTTTCATCAAAGAACATTAAACTTTCACACTCAAAGATAATTCAAATTCTATATTTAGTCAGGACAATACATACGTTGTCATTGCAGAACTAATGGCGAGCCGCTCTATGACACGGATAGCTGAGGGCGGTGCGGCCTGCTTTGTTCAAATACCTACCCAAGTACCCAGGGCAATGCGTAAACTAGAAATTAGGGGTGGTTCTATTCAGAAAATTATATTGCACTAGTAAAAATAATTTTTGTGACACGTTGTTGTCGCCTAAAGCTTTATTTATTCTTTTCCACAATATAGCTGTACATAGAGGACTTAATACAAATACAACATTTTCTGACAGTCATCCGAGAAGGTGCAGGAAAATTCGTGGTAGTGCAGCAAAAGGACTATAAGTCTATTTGGATTTAGTCGAAAAACAAAAGAATAGAAGAATTTTGAAATGGCCTATATGCAAATTATTGTTTTTAATTTTGATATTCAAATAAAATTTATGGCAATAAGTTTTTACGTTATGGTGTTTGTGTTGTCCTACATCAACATCTTTAATCGCGTATTTCTAGTAAAACTAAGCAATGTTAAACGCACTGTTAAAAACACGTGCCTTTAAAAAACAAGAACTATAACCCTTCAACGTGAACTTAAACTCTAGGTAGAATCGTCTATTCTAAAAATGCACATATTTAGTATATCTACAGAACTAGTAAATCTACTGAGTCTTGGTTTGGAAAATTTGGTCCACTCATTTGATGACGTTTTCACACTTTTACTGCAACTAAAACAAACATTTCTTTTTTATACCCTTTTCTATCTCATTTGCGTATAACGGTATATGATTCAAATTATCTTCAAAGCTTCGGAAGCTGCACCCCTGCGGTTGCGCGTGCGCAACTCCTCGTCACTTCCTCAGTCGGCCGCGCGCCGTCGCCGAGGGCGGTCGTGCCCTCGCGTAATAGGTTCACCGGTCCCGTTCTTCGCCGTCATTTACATCGGAAACTCTAATAAAACAGATTGGAGATGGTTACTTTACATTGTTGTTGTATTACTTATTTATAAACTTTGTTATATTATTCTTCGATTAACAGGCTTTTACCTTATTACATTAGAAATAGACTATGATGTTTATTAAGAAAGAGTTAATTTGGTACACAATATTTTATATTACGTTATAGTTGGTAAAAATATACAAAATCGTAGAACTAAATGAACTAAGTTAGGACAAGAATCAGTCTGTTTATATAAACGAGGACTTATGATCACTGTAAAGTGACGCCAATCTCACCTCTTTTCTCAATTAATTATATAAATTAAAAAAAAATGCCACAAGCTAAAAGATTTATCGACATTCGAATATTTTCTTGCGACTTTCGAGTTAGACATCTTACAGCGCAAATTTCTGAAATTCATACACCCCCGAAGGAAGATAGCTACCCTAAAAACGAATCTACCACCGCTGGTTCAGGCTGTACCCAACGCACAGTTCCCAGTTTCATTCAAACAGCGATAGTTTATTATATTTAGATATTTTAACCATTGTCACTAACGCCATACTCATAGACATTGTTGCTGAACATTGTTGCAACATTAATTATCCCGTAATCATTAATTTGAATGCATTAATTAATTTGCCATCATTTGTCACGCTGCGGTGGGTGGTAGGTGAGAACCGAGAGTGATTGTTGTGTAATTTATAATTAAAAGGTTATGATGTGCTCTTACAAAAGAGCACAATGTGCGTAAGAACATCTTCCCAATTAAAGTATTGTGCTTTGGATGGATTCATAAACCTAGTTATTAAATTGCGGAATACAACATTAAATATGAGATAATATAACAATGGTATTCCATGTTTTGATACCAATTTCTAAAATTGAATCTAGTCGCGGAACTCGAAATTTTTGAGACCGAAATGTGTTTAATTTTTTTAGAAAATTTTCTTAAAATTCTCATTTTCCAAATTACATATAGAACTGAGAATCTTGTTATATATGAGAAATAACCGAAAAAATGTATTAACTGGTCACAGCTATATTCCATACTCAGTAATCTTAACACAATCCTAGTGAAATTATTATTACCGCATTTTTGTTTGCCTAGAGTTGCATAAAACCACTAACAAGATCCAGTTATTTGACCCAAGTAATTGCTGCAACTGATGATTGCCTCTTCTACAAGCTAACGACGTCCTCATTAACTTTTTAAGACAATCGAAAGTGACTTCTAGCACATAAAAAGCCGTCCGAAACCACAGCTGCGGCTGACAAATGGGCAAAATGGTTCGATGGCGCGTAACGTCCGTCAATTGACGTCAAGTGAAAACTCACAAATAAGCACCCATTACTTGCCGCGAGCGTCGAACGCTGCAACCAACAATTTCACTCTGATTTATATCATCTACACGACATTCGACTTCGAGAAAATGTGGGAAAATCTTCACGCAACCAGCAATTTGATAAGGAATCATCTCGGGCTTGAAAACGACAGTTTCCGATGCGACCGGTTCGCGAGAAAACTCGACCGATCGGGAAAAGTAGTCGGAACACCCATCCTTCTAGATGATGCCTCGTAAATACCAGAGTTGTGTTACTATTCAAGTTGTAGAACTAATCAATATTACTTGTAATTGCTCGTGCGTTTAAGTGAGAGTTGTGCGAGGTGATTGCATCTTGTTTTTCTGATTAACAGCAGGTAAAACTAACCTCGGAAATAATCTTGTTACTCATAAGAATTAAAATCTTTAATCCAGGCTTACTTATTCTATCCTATATTATTATATCCTATCAGTGCGAGGCTATCTGCATTTGCCTGAGTTTACTAAACATCGCTAAATATTATCCTACTTACCTATTAGTATGTACTTAGTAGGTACTAATATTATAAATGCGAAAGTGTGTGTGTGTGTGTGTGAATATTAATAACCACGTATCTCCGTAATCAATAAGCCGATTTTGATGAAATTTCGAATATAGATAGTTTAGGTTCCGGAATAAAACATAGGCTACATTTTAACATAACTAACGCGAGCGGAGCGCGCGGTGCATGGCTAGTATTATAATAAATACTTCGGGATTTCCTTACTGCGATTAAAAAGTACGAATTTTTATCGAATCAAAGAATTAATCTTCGAAACTTAGTTCCTTAACCTATACTATAAAATAAACCTCTTTGCAAAATTTCAGGCTTTTAAGCCCACTGGTTGCGGCTCTGCCTCTGTTAGGTTTTAGAATTGAATATATTAGTCATGTACTAAGAAAATTACAATAAACCTTCTAATAACAAAGATTGATAGCAAAAACCAACCATTTTGTGATGAGTCACAGCAATAACCAAGAGATAAGAGCAAAGAGCGGTCACCATTAAAAAACAGTTTTAAACGGTGTGAATGTCAACTGGGCACATCAAAAATGTCATAAAGTCATTTGATTACTCCTCAGTTACGTGGTAGAAGCTCTTAATTACTTTTGTCCATCTAAGTCATGGCTGGTTATCGTGTCAAAGGTTCTTTAAGTCAGAAAATTCTCACGAAATCTTTAGAGTCAAAAGTCTTGTCCATACGTGACACACAAAAAATACACTCGGTCGTGTTGTAGCACTTTTCTGTTTTAGTCTGGAAAAATACTAAAAAAAGCAAATTTATTGCCAGAGCATTTCGTAAGCCAAAAGTAGCCGTTTTACCTAGAAGTACGGTTAAATATTCTAGGCAAGTTTTTTCTAATACTTTTATTTTAACTTAAAAATCTCCTTCGTCCATTTGCGATTTATTGTGACTGTGTTGCTATAAACACGTCATACTATAAACTTATCATTAAAAAATAAATTAAAGTCAATCAAGTTTATAAGACACTGATTATACACTAGGTCCTTCCATACAAATAATCAAACTAAAATTATAAATTCGAAAGTTAAAGTGTAAATGAGTAAGTAAGTTAGTAGGTTTTTTTCATTGCTCTAACGGCTGAACCTATTTGGTTAAAATGTACTGACCCAAAATTTAAAAATCAGGATTAACACATAGGCTATTGTTGTTCTGAAAATGTAATTCATCCATTCAGAATTATCTAGTGTGATGTTTTCATTTAATTAAGTTAATTAAATGAAAACATCAACTCACTTTGCTGGGGCTTGGATTTATATGCTTAAATGAAATATATTTAATCCAAAGGTTAAGGCGATAGATAATAATACTAAAGTATACGTTGAACTATCTAGACTATTCGGACTACGTGGATGAAGTCGCAGGTAGCAGCTGCAGCTAGTTATGATATAATTAATTTGAATACAAACAAAATAAAAGTCCATAAGAGAGTCCCTTCCTTTTACAAAATAAGCTATTAAAAATAGTCACTCTACATATATTTCAAAGATAGTATTGATCGATAGGCATACGTGTACGTGTAGCAATAACAATTGTAGCTTTAAAGTCATGCAAAATTGTATAACGAATTCAATGTCGACGACCCAGATCGAGTAACATCGGAAGCTTTCGGCGGTTTCTTTGAAACCTACTTTAATTTCTTAATCCTAATTGAATTTGTTTGTTCCGAGCCTCGGACCCGATAACGCAAGCCATCGCTCGAGGCGGTCATTGCTGATCGATTGCACCAACAAATCGCTATCGAAGGTTAGATAGATGGGTTTCTATTAATGATTAGGCCTCTTTTGTGCTTTGTCCTTTAAGCGAAGTAACTGACTTATCAGCATCAACAACTAATGGATGCAAACGGGGTTCGTACACTTCAAAATATGAAAGCATGAGTACCGGAAGATGCTCACACGCACTTAATTCGCTTTTTTCCCACGATGTTAACACTTAAGTATCTTAATTAATTTGGTTATTAACACTCAATGACGTTTTACAATCATTGCGATGAAAGTTGGGCACCAATGATTGACATTTCCGATTTTTTGCAATAAACGCTTAAAAAGTAATATTTGCACAGCTCGGCCGTTATTTCGAAATGTGTATCAATTTTTTTTTTATGTTTCCTTTGCTTATGAAATTGAGGAAAGGTTTTATTGCTGGAGGCCTATAAATATGATAATCGGTATGTGGAAGATCGAATGACATTTATTTGTGTCCAATATAATATTCGATGGGTTCCGCTCCGAATTTGCATTAGTAAAAGAGTAATTTGTCCTTAAATTCAAGTATTTTTAGTAGTTTTTTAACACAAATTTCGTTTATGGGAATTTTTTAACATCAATAAAATTTTAATTAAGTTCAGACATTTAAAGTCACTTATGTCATCTAAATTATCGTTATCTGAAACTGACATATGTACTAATCTTGTCGTAGGTGCTTAGCGTATATCCTTCTTCAAAGTGACGAGGATCTCTTAAGCCGCTTTAGTTTCAATGTCCATTGTTCTGGTAATGTTTCCACCTGTGTCGCAACTTGGTTTCTCGTCGATGGTCAAAACCGCAAGGGCCGGTCGTGTCGTCATACCGAGCAGATTCGACATCGAGGAAGCGAAAGCGAATCAATCGCCTTTATCAATACTGTGCGTGACCGAGGCCGCAGTTAGGAAAGGGAAAATGGGACGGAGGCGCCACGAAAAATAGAAGAATGAGCCGGCAGCGCGCTCCGCCGAACGTTTTTGTACCGCGCCGTGACGCATCGGCAGTCGCGTGCTACTTCTAACGTCACTTCGGCAGTCACGACTCAGATTAATATGGTCATCGAATCGTAAATCTGGGAGCATCGGTAAATTGAAATTGTTTCAAAACGGTCACGGCTAATCCGCTGACGATAAACAAAGAAACGCTCTCGGTTAAATTAGTTTTGGGGACCTTGGCGAATTTAAAGTTCAAGCGGCACGTGCGGAGCTCGCTTCTAAAACGTTCTTTAAGTGGCGTATTTCTGACACAAAGATAAGCCGTTTGAACCGGAGACCTTTCGATCTAGCATTTTACGATTGCGCCACTGTGAAATTGCGGCTGGTTGGTGGCGTGTGGTGGCCAGTTTTATTTATATTGCTTGTAGTGCGGGAGCGATCACGAGCGAGTAATTGATGCTCTGCGCGCGCGTGCCTCTGCCGACTGGGGCGCGCACGCCCGTGCTCGCTAGTCGCACACCACCCGTTATAAGTGATCTAACACTTGAATGAGTGCACGCTACCATCTATATTACGCTACCATTATATGTAGACTGCTTCACGGATAACTGTAAATCATAAAGCACCCTTCATTTGGATGGAGGATACACACTACATCAAGCACATTCACTAGACACTTTTAAATATCACCTTTTTAATCTATTTAGACTACTTACATCATCTCTTGGAGTTGATCATGATGTTGCTCAAAAATAATGTCACAAACTTGTTTAATTTCAAGTTCTAACGTCATTCGAGAATAAAATTTATGACGAATCGAAACCAGATATCTGATTAAGTTGTTAAAACTTAATCACTCGAAAGGTACTCTAGTTTAGTACTTCTATTAAAGGCAGAAACAGTTATATAAAGTCATGAACGTGTAAATAGTTGAGATATTTAAAAACGGAAGCGGGCACTTATTCGGGAGCACTGAAATATTAAAAGCTTTTTGTAAGTGTAAAGTGAGAAGCGCCGCGGAAATGTTTACCTCGGCTTTCGCGCAAATGGACGTAAAAGTATATCGCGATTTCGGTAAATTGTATTAAAGTAAATCGATAAAAACGAAAATTGATAACATTTTTTTCCAATCACTTTACGCGTGAGTGCTTCGTGATTTAAAGCGTCTCGATTTCTGTATCTCGGTTTATTCGTGCGCCCGTAATTTCCAAATAGGACCATTCACGTAATGTTTTTAGATTGTTTGTCGTAAGTAAGAAATTTACCCAATTTTTAAGTAACGACTATACGGTTATTCAGCAATTGTGTGCCCTTAAAAGCTCTGTCATTTTGTAAAAGGAAATTGCTCTAATAGGCACGTAAGTTCATTTACTTCGTTTGAGCTATAAAGGTGTAATTTATTAGTAAATTACAGTAACATTTGGCGCGTGCATTCATGTGACTTATTTGACATAAAAATGTTGATTATCTGTACCTATATAAGTAACTTCCCTTTAATAATTGAGAGCGCATCCGGTTTTGATTAATGTTCTTGGAAACGTAAGATGACGCCAATCTTACATTAAGGAAGAATCTCTAATCACGTATGGCTATGCTCATTTAATTTAAAGCGGTTGGTATCCAAGGACTGCACTCAAATATCTCTCCAAATCCTCACCATCTGGAGACCGCGAATCCTCACCTTCTGTTAACCTCCAGTTCATTCGAAGCGTCTCGCTTCTGCGTACAGCGTAGGAGAGGAACTCGTCGCCTGCATCTTTGTTCCCTGAACGGTACAATCTGAGTGTCTTCAAGTCTAGAGTGAATAGGTACCTTCTAGGCAAGCATGTTCTATCTTCCGCATCGTCACTTTACAACAGGTAAGATAGTAGTCAAAGGCTTGCTTATTTAGCATTAAAAAACCCTCTAATGCTGGTGCAATAAGGTACAGTTAGTTCAATATAAAGATGTTTATTTTTAGCCAGATCTTCACTAGTTTTAATTCTATGATCGTTTACTGACGGTAAACCAGGTCCATGGAGTTGTAACCACAGAGTCATTTCATCGAATTTCTATCTTTTCTCTCACTGATGCGATAATATAATTAGAGCGACTTAAGTGTACTCATTTTGTACGAGATATCTCTACTAGTCCAGTACGAGACGATAAAATATATTACGTATGTACACTTGTGTAGACATCGCATTCGCGGTTTCTCGATTTCAAAATGCTATTTCTTGTACGCGTAAACGATGATTCGACTATTGTTTAGAATAATGCAATTGATTTTATTAGTTGAAATACTGAAAATAGAGTAATAAAAGTGAGGATTTCTGAAAATTCAGACGAAAAGTAAGGTTTGTGTAATAGTACAGACATTGATACTACTTCTACGCTATATATATGGCATTTTTATTTGATCCTTATGATTTGAGAACTTTGAAGAATCCTTATGAAGAGAGATTTAAGATAAAATATGTTTGTATGTATGTATGTAAAGGCTAGCATATTTTTATTTAAAAAAAAATGGCGGCTTAGTAATGAACAAATACTATAAAATGAAATAGCTGTAATACCATTTAAAAATTTTACAACGCAATAGAAATGCCACCCGGCTTCGCCTGCGTAAATTAAGTTATTACATAGCCTGATATATAATGTTAATCCTGGTTATGTCTATGCACATTCCAAATTTCATACTAATCAGTTCAGGTGTTACTGCGTTGTAAAGTGAAACAAACAAACAAACAAAACAAACAAACGCATTCACACTCACAGCCCCACACTAAGTTCAAAGACTTGTATCGTGGGTGCCGGAAACATTCACATCACACACACATTACACCCAGAACCAGAAGCACAAATATCCCTTGGGAAGGAGTTTGTGCTCTTGCCGGGAATCGAACCCAGGACCCACGGCGCAGAGGGCAGACACCTGTCCACTGCACCAACTGGGTCGTCAAAAACAAACATACTTACACACAAACTTTCGTATTTGTAATATAAGTCTAATGTATAGGTGAGGTATAAAATTGAACGTTTTTACCGACTTCCCAAAAAAGGAGGAGGTACTCAAGTCGACTGTATTTTTTTTTTGTGTGTTACCTCATACTTTCTCACGTGAGCCGATTTCGAAATTTTTTTTTAGTTTGAAAGATGTTGCTTTTTAATTGGTCCCATTTAAATGTGACCAAGATCTGATCAGTAGTTTTTGAAATATCGTCAATAATGCCTATTTTGTACGCCTACTTTGACGATGTTCTCGTTTAACCGACATCAAAGGTTGCCTCATAACTTCTTTCGTTGTGAGCCGATTTTGATGATTCTTTTTTTATTTGAAAGCTGGTGCTTTTTTTGTGCTCCCATTGAAATTTAATCAAGATCTGATCTCTAGTTTTTGAGTTATCGTCAATAATGCGTGTTTAATACATTAAATCTGATCAAGGTTTCGAAGATAAAGCGGTGAAGTCGGCTTTTTTAATCTTTGCTTGCGTTTAATTATTTTTTAAGGAACAACATTTTAGTGTTTATAAGGTAGTCGGTTTTTATTTTTCAAACTTTTGTCTTGTTCTCCATGAATTGTCACCAACTTAGTATCATATCGGTCAGCATTAATTAATAAAAATTAATATATTGATAAATAATGTTTGTATTACTAAGCTAAGATCAACTTAACAACATAACATTAAAATGCAAAAATAATTACAAATTAATCCCAATCATAGTCGATCTGTTGATGATACGGATTGAATCAATTATCAACTAACGAAATCAATGATCGATTTATCGACGATAAAAGTCGAAAATAAAGCAATAAATAACCTTCAGACTTTATGTGACATTTTGATAATTGGGCAATTTAATAATAAGAATTAAGTACTTAGTATTGCGTCAAAAACTTTAAGCTTTTTCTTTTAAGCTTAACAGTTTTATTTATAGTGAATCTAGATTAAACAAGATACATAAACCTAAATGAATTAAGATAAACACTTGATGTAGTGTTATAACTTTTTTGGCACAGTTCACATTATATTTGCAATTGGAATGTTTAGATTAAGATAGTCATATTTGGCGGTTTGCAAAAATATATGTGCGAAACAAGAACATTATAGTGATTAGCGTTAAAAATTATGCAGTTTATTGAAAGCGTATTGTTGCAACATTATCACTTGTTCAACACTAGAGGTAAAGAGCTTCATGAGTACAGCGAAACTGAATATAATCAATAATATTAAAAAAGACGTGTGGCACTCGGGGACTGCCGTGGTAAAGCTATTGCATAGCATTTTTTTTTTTCATTTTCATTTTTCTTCACAAAAAGTTTTCGGTCACGTTGAGATGCGAACTCCGTACCGATGCATACGATTCAGTATCCAGTACCATTCGGCTACCGAGTCTTCTATCCATAACTTCGAAATAAGCATATAAATCTTGACGTTTACTTTAAAAACGTAAACGTCAAAACCTATACGCTTATTTCGAAGTTATAGTTAGAAGAATCAGTAGCCGATTGGTATTGGATACTGAATCGAATGCATCTGTACAGAGTTCGCAACTCAACGTGACCGAAAACTTTTTGTGAAGTCGCTAAAGTGGGGGGCGTTAGGTTTTTTCGTTACGGAATTTCTGGATTAGGTCTCCACGCTCAAGGCCCGCGATAGAAGCTATGCAATAGCTTAAAAATATTGACGTTTGTTAGTCTTACAAAAACTCGAGAACGGCTGAACCGATTTGCCTTTTTTAGTTAATTTTGAAGATTGCAACGAAAGTTGTAAAAACAACAATTTTATTTTCCCATATAAACTGTTTGTACCTGTCAATAATTAGACACAAAATTAATTTCTGAACGCACTATAAATATTTGACCACAGACAAATGTGACAAATGTTTGTTGTCAAAGTTCAGACAACTTTTATTGGCGGTACGAAGTTTGCCGGGTGAGCTAGTTTTTAAATAAAAAAGATAATAATATATAGTGTATTATGTCTTTTGTATCTATAACATTAGCCGAGCCCATTAGACCATATAAGACGATAATAATAGGGAAAGGATAAGTTCGTAACTTGAAGCGGAGCTTGGATAACTCAGTGGTTAGAGCGGTAGAGTAGTAAATGTAGGGGTCTAAATCCCGCTCCAAGCTATATTTTTCGTTTCCAAATGAACTACATATGATCACTACATTTATAAAAGTAAATAAGGGTGTCGAGCGCAGTGCTTTGCCGCACAGAAGTTCAAACTATATAAGATCAAATCTCTTGGTCGCACTGATATGTAATACGCAAGCTGGGCACTTACCATCAGGCGAGCAACATGCTCATCTCGTCACTCAATGACATAGAAAATGGTTTTGTTTACTTAGGGATCTGGCACTTCTTGTGTACGTGTGTATGTAACTGAACTCCTCCTAAACAACTGGACCGATTTTGATGATATGTTGTGTATCCGCGAAAGTAGAAACTGTAGGTACTATAAACTCGATCACTTTTGTATTAACATAATATCAGTTCAAAGGATATTGCTACTGCGTTATTAAAACCTCTTTTCCATAAATTCGCACTGCGCGGGCGCATTCGCTCTCGCGTCGTTAAATTAACTATATTACAGCCTTCTTTTATCTATCTAATTTACATACTAACTTACTTTAGTGTCGCGTTTCGACCGTTGACGCTTCCAATGACTTTATCTGGAATCTAAAATGTAATGGTTTATTTGAAATGAGCCGGGATTGGCTATATGATTGGAAGATACAGTATTTGTGATTCTATAGTTATGTAGTGGTTTGTTTGTGTGAACAAAAATAATTTGTCAAGTTATATCTAAATGAGTACATAAATAATTTAAGCGCTAGAAAAGCTAAAAACAAAAGATTTCAAAACTTATTCTTTGGAACCATTGATCACATTCAATACATTTTATTTAAAAAAAACTACAATCGAATTGAGTACTTCCTCCTTTCTTGTGAAGTCGGTAGAAAAGTAAGTGTCATACAGG
The DNA here is from genome assembly GCA_948107665.1 of Lomographa bimaculata. NCBI lineage: Eukaryota > Metazoa > Arthropoda > Insecta > Lepidoptera > Geometridae > Lomographa > Lomographa bimaculata. Next base: position 10,874,560 of record OX403600.1, read on the forward strand.
TGCGATATCAGTCACTAGGCGTTACGTGATTTAAACTATTACCCTCCAACGCAACGGTTTGACAAATTGAATTATTTGTATAAAGAATAAAATGGTCACCAAATGCAATTAGTAAGGAGGCAGGCTTTAATACGTATAGCATTGGGCTTTAGCGTAGCCAAAATACCTCAGCGAGAACTTTAAAGTAGTATTTTACAAATAAAATAGCTTACATATTTTGTACGTTTGACGACTTACTCAATTACTCTTATAAATTGACTTATTTTTTAATTTTTAATTATGTCATACTATAAAGACTCATATGAAAAAAATATTAAAGCACCCTAAAAAGTAGTTTTTTAAAAGATTCATCGTGCTCACATTCACTCTTATTTTTTAATTACAATTTTTTTTCTATAATAATGTAAAAATATCTAAGCTTATTACATCCTATCACAATTTCTTCCACTCTCCTAAATAAACGAAGAGACCGGTGAAACCAGTAAACCAGTTTATTCGACACGATACCAACTGATGCAAAACCGCGTAATATTCAATTGTAGGAAACCGCAAAATAGCGCAGATCCGTTGCTTTCGATGTATCGACACAAGCTCTAGGAAAGTGGGCTAGTGATTCACAGCGTTGTAACTACTCTATAGATATATTTGTGAACCTTTATTCAAGTGCTTTAGTCGTTACTGCTATTATATTAATATTTATTTACTTATTTTAGTTGTTCTTCTTCTTCAGTCGTACACTCTTGACAGATTGGTCGTAGTGTCAAGATTCAAAAGTGTTGTTCTCCTTGAACAGAGTTCACGGAGGCTCTGGCGATATATCTCCATCTGCTACGATTCGCTTTGCAGGAATACTCTATTCAGGAACTTTTTGTGGCAGCTTTAATTATATCGATCCAACGCATCGGCGATAAGCCTCGCAATCTTTTCTTCAACTTTCTAGCGACTACATAATTTAGATACACCTAGGTTAATATAATTATGTATTAGTGTTAATGAACAATTTTAAAAAATGAATGATAAAAATGCGCCGCTGAGTTTTTTGCCAGGTTCTTCTCGAGATGGCTGTAATTTTGCGAATCTGGCAGTAGAGACATAAACTTTCATGAGTGCTTCTTTGGGGGCCATGTGATTTTGATTTGATGTGGGCCCTGGACAACTACACGTTCCATAGAGTCTTCATTAAGGATAATATGTCCGAATTATTTATGTTTATATTTTAGTTGTACTATTCTATAGATTTATGCATACATTTTTATTTGTACAACCAAGTTGGCGCAGTGGACAGGCTTTTACCCTCTGCGTAATGGGTTTGATACCAGGCAGTAACACAATCTTCCTTCACAAGGGACATTTGTGCTTCTGGTTCTGGGTGTGATTGTGATATGTTAGTGTTTCCGGCACCCACGACACTAGTCTTTGATCGTAGTTTTTATTTGTTACTTGAGCACGTCCATTGTAAATATTATATTGTTGTTCGCTTAGCTGCCATTACACAAAATAATTTAGTTCTTTATTTAATTGATTGTTATTAATTTACGGAGAAAAATATTATTTACTGTATTTGGGAACCGAATATATGATTCATGTTTTTTAAATATAACAGTTTAACTGTTTTCAATAGATTTTATTATTTCTGTTAAGAACCAAAACATTTCTAAATATATAAATTGACTGTCAAAGTCTTAGGTATTATAAACTCTAAGGTATTCTTTTGGGTTAACTATGTATGGAAAAAAAAAATGTTACAGGAATTTTTAAATTTATAGATTTGCTAAACTCAACCCACCTCAAAAATTCATACATTTTACACGCAATCTTTTAACACGTTAAACGCCATAGTAGTAAATTCAAAACAGAATCCGGTCACTGGTGATCTATGTGGCGTTAAAATTTCGTTAATTTGGCCAAAGGGTGTTCATTCATAGATGACAATCAGCTTTAGACAGGAAAGTCTTCTACCTACTACTTACGTTTTAAGTTGTTAAGATTTCTAGCAAATTGTATAATATATGCGTAAATAACTGCATATTTAAGTACCCATTTCCATAATGATAAACATATATCACTGATCCCTAAATTATAACGCCACCCGGTTTTCAATTACGGGTGTGGCAAAACTTAAATGGCTTAGTACCTAAGTGGAGTATTATCCTAGCAACTTGTTTAAAAGTGTATGTTTATTTTTTATGTAATTGGGAGGTTGATATGCAAATATTGATCGAACTATGTAATTACAAGTCGTAGTGATTATGTAATGTATATTTTTCGACGGCCTTGCGTTGCAAGAAGCTGCATTCGATGTTATGAAAATTTTATGATCGATATGATTGGTATCGTAATTAAATTAAGATTTCGAAGTTTTATACCGATCACTTATTTTTCTACGGATTACAAGTTGATATAAATATATAAGTTATCTATCTACTTCTATTAGTTTCAATATGTTTTTTTTTCTCTTTAAAATGTAGTAACGAATAAACCGCGATGTGATTATAGCGAAAGTCATCTAGATTTAAGGAAGTTAAAAATATAAAAAGTTTTTACTTGTTCGCGTAATATAAACTTTTTTATTTTTTTTAGGTTTAAGGTTGATCGTTGTTTTGAGACGAATCAAAATTTGAATTGCCTTAGTTTATCGATTGAATGATCACAAAATTCATTAAACTCGATCAATATTTCTACATTTTATAAAAAAAGTTTTAATGAACATGACATAAATCAAAAATCTCTAAAATTATTTTATCTTCCAACAAATAAAAACATAACATATACACTTTCACACTGAGAGCCTCACACTAGGTTTGATGACTTGCGTCGTGGGTGCTGGAAACAATCTCACATACACAATTACACCTAGAACCAGAAACTTGTATTTACATTGGATATTGAATACAATACCCGCAGTTTAATAAGCACACGCACACCCAACAAAGCCAACAACATCAACGAAATAATTCTATTAATGTCACAGTTACATTGTAACACTACGAAAAAGAAAGAACAACCCGCTACAAAATTGCTCTAGTCCAAACAGATCTAGCTTGGAAAATGGTGGAATTCCTCGGAAAATTTCTCTAAGGCAGTCATTTGCCGTACGATTATATCGGAGCGTGTAATGCGTATGCAGTTCCATGTATAGCCGGAACGATAGAGAGTAACACGGAGGTAGAAGTACTAGATAAACTCATAATTTTGGTGAAACTGAACATTTCTGTGGTTTTTATACAAAAAAGTATGAAGAATTATTATTTTTAGCCCAATGAAGATATAGGAGGAAAAGCAAGTTGTATTTTTTTATGAGGATTATAGATCATTTGACCACTATCTTGGCGGTTGGTATGTAATCTTACTGGCGGTAAGCCGAGGCTAAAATAGGAACTGGTAGGTTGACACTTGAAAATTTGTCTTCTTGAAAATATATCTAGTTCTGTATTATAAATAGAGATGTAGCTGAAAATACTCAATATTGGTATATACAGAGTATTTTTAAATACAAGCAGTAATCATATTCTCTTTATTATATCAATATATAGATAATCTGATTACTGCTAGTAATTGTCAAGCTTTTCTTTAACATGCACAATGCTATTCAGAAACCGAGCTCCTGTCCCCGGGATTTTGGCCATATTCCTAGTATTTTCACTGGCTTCTCACTCCTTCAATCGGTGCCAGTCCTGATTGTACAATGTACAGCTTCCATGCGATTGCTGCTATCAGCAAAACGTAGAAAAAAGCAGCTAAACTAACAATAACCTACATCACTAATCTCTTTTTTAATTTGCAGCTCCAGCTGTGAAGAACCCCAATGTCCTTAGACGCCTCTCAGTTTGGTCAATTTTGGCAATGTTTATCACAATATTTCAAGCTTTTATTTAGTTTCACCCGTCCCGTTGTCTATCTGTCGGTCTGTAATTTAAACTTGCAAGCTATGTTAGAACCGTATTAGATGGTATGATCTGGGAGTCTTCAAGTCAAGAGTGAATAGGTATCTTCTAGGCAAGCATGCTAAAACTTCGGCTACATCATCGTTTTCCATCAAGTGGGAATAGAATAGAATATTAAAATCATTCATTGCTAAATATTGAGATTTTAGTCAAATGCTTGCTTATATATAGAGCATAAAAAAAACCTTTCACGATACCCGATTGGACTTAAATTTGGTGTACTTATATATCTTTGGTGACAATTTACCACCTGGTCTGGTGATAAAGACCGAAGATTGGCCATAGGAACTTCTGAACCAAATAATATAAACTCATCAAGTTTGGTCTCATTTGATTCGTCTTGACCAGTTCTCTGGTTTGTATAACTTTTTAGTCCTTTTTATTTACAACTGGTAAAAGCTTGATTCTAAAAATATTTTTAAAGTATTACTTGTTTTTTATTGCTTTTTATTAAAGCCGCAATGACTTTTCATAACTATCGAATGATTCTAGTAAAACATTAGACAAAAAAGAGAGATTAAATATAACTGCATGACGAACATTTTTTGAAAGAAATCACAAGTGACCAACCTCGGCCGGTTCTGGCAGCTACTTTTTGCACTGATTTTTCTTCATGCAGTCTATTGATGGCTTCAATCTAGTTTAAACCAGTCCAGTGACGTTCCAACTATTATTTATTAGCGTTGTTAAACTTTAGAATTGTTTTTTATATGTATAGATACATAGAATTAATTATCTAAGCGTTTTAAGATCAAAATGTTAAATGTCACGCAAGAACTGTCACCAAGCGCCAAATAGTGTTCCAACAGTTGTCATTGAGAACAAAATAACATACTTTTTTTTTTTAATGCTGAATAGATTTGAATGTAGAATTTCATCATTCTACTATACCTAGAAGAAAAACTAGGTGGTAGATTAGGAATTAAACTGGATTATTTAAGAGCTTTATTATGATATCTTGAATCTTGGAAATTTAAAAACTAATATAGATGTGAAAATCTTATATGAAATTCGCAAAGTCAAAACAATCAATTTCACACTTTGCGTAATTTTTTTTATCTTTCTACTATTAGTAGTAAAAATAAGTAGCAAGGGAATTAAACTGGATTAGTAAAGAGCTTTATTATTGCTTGTTCTAGGCAAGCATGTTCCATCTTCGGCCGCATCGTCACTTTTTATTAGGTGAGATAGCGGTCAAATGATTGCCTATCAATCATAAAAACCTTATATCTTAGAAGTTTATCAGTAATATTTATAAGGAAAGCTTATGCAAAATTAAATTTAATTAATTTCACACTTTGGGTAAATAATTTTACCGTTCTACTTCTAGTAAGTGGATAATTTAATACCAACACCTTCATCATTATCATATCAGCCGCAAGAAGTCTCCGGCTGGATATAGGCCACCCCCAAATCTTCAAAAAGAGCGGTTTTTAGCGGCCTGCATTCAGCGTCTTCCTGCGACCTTCACTATGTCGTCCATCCACCTTGTGGGCGGTATTCCGACACTGCGCTTGCCAGTCCGTGTCCTCTATTCTAGAACCTTTCGGCCCCAACGACCATCCGTTCTACGTACTACTACCAACACCTTACAACTTGGGAATTTCCTCAAATATTTTACTTATAAGAAAAGCTTTTACCAATTCCAGCAATTCTCGATCCTCTGCCATGTTAAGAGGTATTACAACGTAGGTACCCCTACCTGTAGTAGCCGACTAATCGCAGCCCTGGGGTCAAACCGTGTAGGAGCCCGCAGGCCCTCCACGTTTATTATAATAAGCTCTGGTAGCCATTATAAAGTTTGCCCATCGCCCTTTTATACTTAGCCGAGATTGTATAGAATTATTTTAGTATAACATTTATTCTGCCATAAATGGTCAGGGTATTTGAATATAGGAGTACGAAAAGTACTTAATAGATATTATTTTGTGAAGGTTCTAAGATTTGTTTGTTTTAGATGTTACCTTACTAGGGGTACTTATGCGTTGTATTTTTTAGCCATTACTAATAATCAAAGTAAAATTCATACAGTATTTTTTTTAGTGCTTCTGCACTACACTGAACTGTTTCTATTTAACTTCAAAAAACAAATCAAAGATAAAAAAATACAAAGTAAGGCTCGTTAACGTAATTATTTAAATGATACGCTGCACAGGAGGTAGCTATTTATAATATTTAATAAAACCTTATATTATATAAAAAATATAAGGAATACAGAGAGAAGGTAGAAATTGAATTAACAATAATTTCCTAAATGTAAAGAAATATTATAAAAATTAAGCATTAAAAAACTTGAAAAAAAAAAACATTTAATTTTTTATTAAAAAAGGTGCTATCTCAGTATCTTTAGTTAGTAGAAGAAAAAAAGATTTTAAATTATAGATAATAAATTAAAATTGCATCATTTCTCACCTATTAGCGCTTGGACGTGGTAACTTTGTACAATCTCATTTGCGGTAGTCAGCTTGGCGGTGGCGATCGTACACTGCAACAAATGAAAATGAAACTTAATAAATTAATTAGACCCTTTTATAATACCTTATAAATACCGGGAATGAACAAACCATAGTAGATTATAAAATTAGTCCCTTTTCGATTGAACCATTCAACGTTCAACCAAAGAACTCCATAAACCGTTCGTCATATTTTTATATCTCATGCATCCAGGTACCCACTAATAAGCCGAAATCAAAAATTAGCTCAGCTTTGATGACAAATAAAACAGCTTGTTTGTACTCATAATGACAGTGATTGACGAAACTGTAATAACGGTTGTTAACAAATAATAAGGCGAAGTTGCAAGAAGTTAATTTCATCGCCATCCGATTCGTTGTTGCGCAACAGTGTTGCTCCAGACGTCCCCAAAAGTTTGTTGTAACGTTGCGACAAATGCTCGCCCGCAATTATTTGTTGCAGCAAAATCTAAATCAAATTATCATCGTGACGCGAGGACCAGGATGCTTGTTTCTAGATATCCTCGATCGAGAATTAATTGCCTGATCTTTGAACTATGTATTGCCAAACGGACTATATTGTTTTAAGATACTTATTTCGTGATTCATGACCCGATAAATTAAATTTACAATCAGCATATACTCGTTCCTTAATCCCCTGAACAAATAAAACGGACAATGGGTATTACGTTATGCTTTTTAATGCTGTTATAAGACCAGGTTTTAGTTAACGATCGATTTTATACCCTCATAAATATAACGTTGCGAAAATATTATTGTTTTATGAACATTTTAAGGCATATCATTAAGGTAGTTGGGTAAAGCGTGGCACGTTGATGTATTTGCGAACGGAAAAGTTGACCTAAATCAAAACAGGAGTGACGCAAATGTATGCTAAAGCAACGATGATGTCGGTGGTTATAAGCATTTACAAAGATAGATAATAACAATGTAAATGTACAGGGTAATTTGCAAAATACCAGAAACCTCTTGGGACACATTGCAACCATTAAGACCATCGTATTTTGTGGTACGGCTATTGAAAATTTTCTATTATGATTTTTCAAATTTCTTCCTGGTATTTTACTGCACCTTTATTGAATGGAATGTTTGCATTAGCTCATATTGGATTTCTTGCAGTCACCCTTAAAAAGTTAGCATCGCTAACAAGGAGGCTCAGGGGCAGTAACAATATCATCTTGAAAGTAGTGGGAGATGATCCAGGTCCATGTACCCCCATGAAATGCCTCGAAAATACATGACGCATTTAAATTATACTTTTTATTTTAAGTTTTAGTTATTTTAATTTTAAGTTATTTTAATTTTAATGTAGTTTTCGTTGTTATGTGGACCTTAGTTGTCTTTAATCAATACATTTTGTATAGTAACAATTGATAAAATGTAGTAAATAAAAAGTTAAGATACATAAGACAGGTTCAAAGGCAGATTTAGAAACCAAATGTTGTTTTAGAGTAGTACCTATAGTGTGGGTTATAAATATTAACCCTAGCACTGCTAGTTGTAATACGGTTATCCCAATCTTTATATATAATGAACGTTCCCGTTTCACCAGTAGTAGTTAGACTGCTACCACGGGAAAAGAAACACTTTTTTACCGACTTCCAAAAAAAAGAGGAGGTACTCAAGTCGACCGTATTTTTTTATATTTTTTAATGTGTGCTATATACCTCATAACTTCTTTCCACGTGAACCGAATTCGAAATTTTTATTTGGTTTCAAAGATGTTGCTTTCCAATTGGTCCCATTTAATTTAATCAAGATCGGATCAGTAGTTCTTCAAATATCGTCAATAATGCGTATTCTGTGGACTACATTGACAATGTTCTCGTTTTTAACCGACTTCAAAAGTTACCTCATAACTTCTTTCGGTATAAGCCGATTTTGATTATTATTTTTTTATTTAAAAGCTGGTGCATTTCATGTGTTTCCATTGAAATTTGATCAAGATCTGATCTCTAGTTTTTGAGTTATCGTCAATGATGCGTGTGCAACATTAAATCTGATCAAGGTGCCAAAGATAAACCGGTGAAGTCGGTTTTTTTAAGCTTTGCTTGCGTTTAATAATTTTTCTGACTATTTAGGTAGTTGAAATCTACTTAAAAACAATTGATAACAGCATGGGTTTTTCAGAGGATGTGACGTGGATCTTATCAGCAACACCGAATGTGAATTAATTAAAGATCGACTAACACCCTGGTATTAGGTATTAATTATAAGCGTGGAATATTTGAAATTTACATTTAATTAGTTAAGATGATTCTTATCTCGTATCAGAGGTCAGCTAAGAGGAAACTTGTAACTGATAGGATGGTATTGTTCGCGACCGTATCCAATACTAATTAGGTCACTACATCTCGTTTTTAGTTATACTGTTTTTGTATGAGCGGGATTTTCTGTAGGAATAATAACTTAATATACATACCTATAATAAGTTATTACTTACTAGACGTGCGCCGCGACTTCGCCCGCGTCAATTAAGTTAAAAAGTAGCCTATTTGATATTCCCGAACCTAAACTATCTACATTCTACATTTTACCAAAATCGATCTATTCGTTACGGAGATATTTATTTATTTATTTAAAAACTTCATGCACAAATACTATGTACATAGGAGGACTTAATGCTACAGCATTTTCTGCCAGTCATCCTGCTATTTCAGGAGATATATCGGCGATATATCGATACGTGGTAATAAACATTCACACATATACACAAACTTTAACATTTATAATATTAATAGGGCTTTATTTTAATATTAAGTTATTAATATAATAATGCTTATATTACTCGAGCATATTATGTGTACGATGTGTACGCGCTCCTGCAATATTCTGTCAGGCTCAGAAACTTTATGACCAAAGAAACACATGTAAGTATAAGAAAATGACAATAACCTGATTACATAGAAATGTACAGGATAATTTGTAAAATACTGAACTGCCAATTGGCTTAGTTGAGCGTTCGCCTTCTAGGCATCGGGTTCGATTCCCGGCGGGAACACAAGTTTTCTCCCCAAGGAAAATTTGTGTTTCTGGTTCTGGTTGTGATTGTTTGTGTGGATGTGAATGTTTCCGGCGCCCACGACACAAGTCATCGAACTTAGTGTGGGGCTGTGAGTGTGGTGATTATTTGCTGGATAGTGTAGTAGCAAAAAATCGGAACGATTTTCAAGAGGTTTCTGGTATTTACCATTACACTGTTTATTACCTATACGTATTCATTAAAAAAAAACTATGGAAGCTAAAAACAATTTTAATGACCGGAAATAGTATAGGAGTTGTATAGTTTTAACGAACTCGGGATAACCCATATTAACCGCTGAATTATCACGAAATAAAAGATATACCATATGTATGCTTATATTTTTAACTTATTTTTACCTATATCGTCAATAGATAAGCCAATTCACCACGAGTCCATGTCAAGCCTATCGGTTTTATATAGCTTACATTTCGGAGAGTGTACTCAGGAGTTTTTACCATCAAATAAGAAGACAAACTATCAAATTTCATCCATTTATGGTTGACATACCTCCAGTTCGCTACGTTTATCATCCCTGAACGGTACAATCTGTGTCTTCAAGTCAAGAGTGAATAGGTACTTTCTAGGCAAGTATGTCCCATATTCTGCCACATCGTCACTTTCCATGAGGTGGGATAGCGGTCAAATGCTTGCCTATTCAGCATAAAAAAAAATATGCCTGGTGATCAGGTCAATAGGTATACTTAAAAAAAACTAATAACCCGTCTGCGTGAAAAGTGAACTTACTTTTTTTTTATTTTAGTTTTTTCGTGAAATATGTATTATACGTATTAAAATTTTAAGAGAGAATGGTTGCTAACCAAATTTAGATCGTTAAAGATTCTAAATTTTCAAAAATCTATTAATGCGCCTGGCTGAGGCGACGCGCGACGCATGATCAAAATGGCACTTATTTGGCTCAACGTATTAGCATTGCAATTCAGAGAAGCAATGCCGCCAGCATGAAGTGGGCTTGAGCACTTGAGTTACCTATAAGCTCGATGTCTTGTAGGTAACTCAGGTCTTTGCTGTATATAGTTTCAGTTTAGTTTTGGGACATATAGGCAATTGGACCGTAGATATTAGTATCAGGAGAAAAAAACGAAATGAAAATGATAAAAGTAACCTTAAAATAATTTTCAAATACCTATTTAACGACTTTATTTTTTTTCAAAATGGCGTCTGATCGTCGCCATATTTGATTATTGACATATAATTATCTTTAGTTACAAGCAAGATCAAAACAAATCGACGTAAGAATCGACAAAATCAGCCCACGCATTTCTAGAGCACCACAAAAAAACATACACACATAGGCTGATAAACACATTACCCGCCTTCGCATCGCGCAGTTGGATAAAAAACTCAACATTGCCGCAACATTGTACTCAATCGAAGTGTCAACACAACTGTTAAAAGCATAATCAGACACGGAAGAGACATAAACCAACTGTTATTAGCACAGAGGACGATGAAGTCACTTAATCTATTAGAGAGCCGTCAAAAAGATACTAAAATCTCACGTATCTTGATGAAATTATAGACTAGGAGTTTATTATACGCATAGGAGGGAAATAATTTCTTTACAGCCGTGGAATCGATTAGCGCAGTTTACGATGCGCGTGCGCCGCCTGGCAGGCTTTATGGCAGAAATAATAACGATAGAAGCTCATAGCGATATTGGACGAGTATATTGGATGCTATATTAAAATAGTGGCCTCAATTGCAAACTCGTAGCATGGTAGCAGATTAATAAATTTGATTTATTTTATGATGTTTAGGGAAAAATGATTTTGTCCTTAAAAATATTATTTTTATGCCCGATAGGCAAGCATTGACCACAATCTCACCTGATGGAAGGTGATGATGCGGCCGAAGGTGTAGCATGCTTGCATCGAAGGTACCTATTCACTCTTGACTTAAAGACTCCCAGATTATACCGTTGAACAAAGACGAGGGCAATGAGTTCCACTCCTTAATACACACTATTTTTTTAAACTTTTAGGTAAGTCGAGGGCAAGTAGTTGGTTTTCTATTTTACTAAATTAAAATAAACACACACACACACACTACGTGTATATAGTGCGTGTGTGTTTATTTAATTTAGTTACCTAAATAAAAAACAAGCTATTTACTTGCTCTCGACTAACTGCCCACATTAAGAAATTACGAAGCGATAATTTTTGGTTTTATAAGTAAAATAAATGAAATAACTGAAAGGGTATCCCTTTACGTTACAATCAGTTAATTAGCTTCAACGCTGTTGAAATATTGGACATACACACTTAAATACATACATGCATACGATGCTTAAAAACATCCATGCAACGTCCATGTCGCGTCGAAATAAACATACAATTACTTGTGTAAAAGATTTGCTCTATTCAATTCAACAAGTTTTCAGTAAGCTAATTGACGGTAGAAATCAAAAGAGATGCAACAATAGAGTCACCTAACTTGACGATTATCTTAATAGTGAATATTGAATAACGCTACCTTCACCTAGATCTTTATTTGTTACATCACTCAGCTATATCAATCTTCCGGAGGATTGATTGAGGACTTACATTGAGACGTATATACGCAAGCTATTGTACTAGTATGTAATTCTACAACACACTTGTGAAAAGGTCTCTCAGCCAAAAGTAACTGCAGCTAGGTTTCATTCAAGCTTTTGTATGTGTCCATTACCAGACGAGAAAATTCTCGTCTGAATGAACTTCAAAAAAGGAGGTTCTCAATTCGACTTTATTTTCGATTTTGATGGCCCTTTTTTTGTTTGGTAAATCATACTTAATCATACTTCGGACGTCCCGCATACATTTTTATCGAAATTGATTAAGGGCTTTTGTAAAATGTCAACAAAAACCATAATATAAGCTGTGAAGTCGGTTTTTTTATTCTTTGCTTGCGTTTAATTATTGGAAGTTCAAGATTGTTTTAAAGCTTTATTTACAGTTATAGAAAGAACGTTCTTTATTTAAAACGGTTTATTTTCTGATGTCAAATATGCAAGAAAGAGGAATATGATTGAAGAATGAACATTTTACTCGTAGAGACAGTGTATAACAATATAATTAACTTACATATCTTTACTTATATATCTACATGTATGTAATGTAGGTACCTATACTATTTTCATAATTTTAAGATATAAGTTATGATAACCGATATAAGATGTTTACGAGTGGAGCATGTTTTTCATTTACTATCAGAGAAATATTAATAAATAAATAAAAAAAACAGAATTTGAGTAGTTTTTAAATCGGCTTCAATGAACAACCGAACTAATCTCAAAGACGACTTTCGGAGTTTTGCCGCGAAAGTGAAAAAATTACGTTGTTGATTTAGTATAATATTCCACAACTTGTGATTCTTTGGGCGTTAATGTGTAATAATGGTGGATTATTAACCTTTAGGTAATACTTAGTAAACGTGCATAAGTCTAGGCAAATCATACAAAGTTAAAAAACGTGATTTTCGTCTTCGCTCCTAAACTCCAATAGAAGTTCTTGTAAAGTTTCTACCACTTAACTAGGGCATGACTTGACTATGACTGGACCTTGACTGTTTTACTTGACTTGTGACTAAGACTTTTAATATGAAATACACTTAAATGTACTATTTACTTGACACTGGCTAAATGCACATTAAAATGAGTTAAGATTGTTTTGGTACTGTTATTGAATCCTTTTGTTCTTGCATCTCCATCTCTACAACCGTTAGATTCGATGCCAAATTTTAATGACGCTCTGTATTGTCTATATACAAGTACCTCTGTTCGCTATGACATTAAAAATCATTCATACACGATATCCATCTTGTTAAGCAACCAAGCCCGTATCATCATTTGTTATGAAACGCAGTCATCATACGAATGATTTGTTTGCAATGCTCGTGGACCCATGGCACATTATGCAATACTTATAACATAGACCATGTTATCCGGCCATTTTAATTTTAAATATACTCTGAATGGACCACCGAGGTTTGATACGTCGTAAATTGAGCACGTTATTATGCTTTGATGCTTTTGAATTGTAAATTGATTGACTGCGAAATGGTATATGAACTCATCGGCTTTGAAATAGAACGAGATGTTGTTATGGAAGAGTGGGTAGTGATTTTGATCAGTTCTGGTTTTGGAGGTAAACTGTCAATTGTGTTCTCTTATAAGAAATTTTATTCTTTTTAATGTCTTTTCAATTTCGTGTAATTTTTATTTTAAGTCTATTGTACTACAAAGTTCCCTATTTATATTACAATCTAACCAAACTATGGCTTATCAGTAACTGGCCGTGCACCGCGGCTTCGCCCGCTATTATCAAGTTAAAAAGTAGCCTATGTGTTAATCCTAGGTGTAATCTATTGACATTATACTTTTTATCCAAATCCGTTTAGCCATTAAAGCGTGAAGAGGGAATAAACATACTTACACACAAACTGTCTGATTTAAAACATTAGTAGGATTTAACTTTAACTTAAATTTCTACTTTGCTATTATTAAGAATGTGTCCATTTACACTTTTCTTTTTGTCTCTATTTCAGGGTAAGACACTTTGTTTATATGTTCTTTTGCAGCAGTCTCACTATATATATCACTGATATATAAGATGGAAAAGATGTTCTATAAACAGCCCAAAAAGCAAAGCCCAAACTATATAAAACATAAAAAAAGCCTAATCAAATATCATAGGCATAATATAACATAATTTTAATTTGTCTGAAATGGCTTGTCTTAGCACAAGATTTCTAAAGCGAAAAATAATAACGTGATATAGTTTTTTTATTAGGAATGAAATTTTTAATAGTGTAAAAAAATATGTTTATGACCACACCCACATTCTTTTAAAAGAGAGTTATTAGAAGAGATTTTTAGATATAAAGTTTCTGTCCATATTTTGGTAGTTTTAGCTTTCTTCTATTTCATGGCTTGCATTCCTAATACTTAAAAAACTCTACATTCTAATATATCCTCTTTCCAAAATAAAGAACGCTGAAGATTCAAGAAAAAAATCAATTTCATTCAACAAGTTCCACGATCTTACGCAACATAAGTGCCAGATGTACGCAAGGCCGTCAAAAAAATCGAGTGGCTAGTTTAAACTAAATATTATAGCTTCTACATAGATTATAGATGATACAGCACGCAATTACGGTCGTAGGTACAGTGGTTGGGTCGAAATAACAATAATTAAGATGTTGCCCGACTCGGCCGAGGCAATTCAAGGTATGGATACAATGGGAGCAATTGCTTGTGTTACGTGTGTGTTTAGTTGTATTTGTTTTTTTATGTAGACTTATGCTTTGGGAATTAAGCTTGTGTTGCGCCTTTTGTTGTGCCTTATGGAGTATTTTTATGTGTTACCAGCCGCGCTTTGCGGCTGCACTCGAGTAAATGATAATGGTGATTAATAAGAACATACATTAGTCTATTTTCGACTCACTACGTGCTTAATATAGAGAGCAACAATTTGAATTCTAAGTTTTATAAACAAACTAGCCGTGCCACGCGGCTTCACCCGCTATTATCAAGTTAAAAAGGAGCCTATGTGTTAATCCTAGGTATAATCTATGTACATTCCAAATTACATCCAAATCCGTTCAGCCGTTAAAGCGTGAAGAGGGAACAAACATAGTTACACACTTACAAACACACTTACACACAAACTTTCGGATTTATAATATTAGTTGGATACCATGTACACTATTCAAATTTTAAGATACGATGTTTAAATTATTGTATTAAAAAAATAAGTTTTTTTCTGATTTAAAGATTAAAGACATACCTAAATTGTATACTATCTTTTGTATAATTACTTTTGCAATACCCTACCGGTGTCTATGTTTCATAATGTTTTGTAATATGGTGTATTAAAACACATATTATTTCAAATACATTTAACTATTAATTTCATCGTAAAAAAGGTCCAAACACAAAACGTTTTACATTTATTTTTACTCATGTATGGAAGTACAAGGTTAATATTTTAATTAACTAAATGCAATATATTTTTTTAAATTAGCTTTGCTGAGTCAAAACGGAATTATGATAACGTACCGATAGCTCTAGAATGCGCATACAAACACAGAACAAATTACTAGTAGTAAAACACGAAACAGTGTGGTTCAGCAACTTGTCTGTCCGTCAGAGGCATCTAGCGTCTAAACTATACAACCAAATAACTTCAAATTCTCAGAAAATATGTAAAGCCGAAAATTACATTTAAAATGGTATAAATGAAAATATTAAGTACCATTACCACCACCACCACCTACCACTACCACAAAGTACACGTTAGTGGGGATCGAAATATTTTTTTCTACCGGAGAAAATGGCATTGGAATTGCGAAGCATAAAATATAAATTTAAACGCTTTCACACTCACAGCTATAGCCATAGCTTTAACGTCTATTTGATTTCTCGAAATCACAAAAATTATCACCTCATCCAAGAATCTTGATAATAGTTACCAAGAACGACGTATAAGATACGTGCAATCTCTCTCAACAGTGATGATATTATGAATTACTTTTGGGGTTATTGCGGCGCTCATTTACGATCCACGATTAAAGAGAAGGGTCCTGTATACCTTCGGTTTTTACAACTTTCGAAAGTGATTTCTTCAGTTATTACACAACGTATCATCTCCTTTACGAGGACGGTATTAATGACCAGATTTATGTTCTTTATATGGATTGTCGCTTAATTTTTTCGCGAACAGAAATGTTAAAATTCTGCGTTAGCCATAAATGATTCGTTTTTATTTCTTCATTTTATATATATTTTAGGGTTTGATCAAAACTGTGAAAAGGATTTCTGTACATGGATCATACAATTATCATTCATATCACAATAGGTTTTAGATAATGTTATTATTATAAGCAGTGCACATATACTTAAACCAAATCACTTATATTCATAGAAGCAACAGCAGGAAGAATTTTTGCACTATTTATGGGATTAATTATGGAGTTATTCCCATAAATAAGAACTCAACGACTATTTTAAGGTAAAGTTTTTTTGAGAGAGATAAAAGAAACCGCAAACACGCAATACTTTACAAAAAAAAAACAGGGTATGTCGTAAATACACTCGATAGAAGTGAAACTTTAGTATTACAGGGAAACATTTTTATTATTCATCACAGTGTTTACCTCCACCATTTTTCGTCACACAAAAAGGTTGCTGATCAGAATTTCAAAGCCCTCCTATAAAAAATGTCACTTCAAAATGTGTTCTGTGTGAAACACATGAAATTTTGGTTGATGCGCATTTTGTTTTAATTTGGAAGATACTTTTTATTTTCGGTGCCTAATTATACATATACGGAACCTTAGATACGCGTTTTTTACTCACTTTCCTCAGTTTTATTTCTTTTGAGATAGCATTTGGCGGTCGGGATAATGCAGACTTGGAAGGAATGTTGATTGGACGCTTGGTAGCAAGGCGAGGAATAATTTCAATTTCCGCATCAACTTGTGAGCTAACTTATAAAACGACGCAATTAAGTAAGATGCAAGCAAAATAAATTAACAAAAAATCCTTCAAATATAAGGTTGCCGTTTTTGTTACATTTGTGAAACACACGACAAGTTTTCGTGGAAATCTGAGTCATTATATATATTTTTACTTTTCCGTGTGTCATATATAACAAGTATACATATATGTTATGAGGAAGTGCATTTGGATCATAGATCATGGCAGCTCGGGGTATCATCAAAATTTTATTACTGGCGTTCACTTCGTTGGGTACGGTTAGCAAAATCGGCCTCAAATTTTTGATTGCAATTTTATGGTAGCAGTTACTACTAACAATGATTTTGCTTTTGACGACCCAGTTGGCGCAGTGGACAGGTGTCTGCCCTCTGCGCCGTGGGTCCTGGGTTCGATTCCCGGCAGGAGCACAAATTCCTTCCCAAGGGATATTTGTGCTTCTGGTTCTGTAATGTGTGTGTGATGTGAATGTTTTCGGCACCCACGATACAAGTCTTTGAACTTAGTGTGGGGCTGTGAGTGTGAATGTGTTTGTTTTTTTTTGTTTTTGCTTTCATAACTTATGACAATGGCACCATTGAAAAAAGTAACTATTATGATTTATCTACGACCAAGAGTACTACGACTATGTATCTTCTCTCTATTTTAGATGGCTTGTAGGGTTTTTTGATATTGTTGGTATTCTAAAATACTTTCTCAGAAACAAAAATGTTATTTATTTCATAAGTATTTTAAGAGAGTATTTATTATAACTGAATATTGTTTATTTGGATAAGTATGTTAGAAAATTATTGCATTTTTTTTTTATTTAGCGATGAGTGGAGCCCTCCCCTCGTCTGATGGTACAGCGACACGCTTGCACATTACATTATTTGCTTATAAAAATATATATCAATAAAACGGTACCAAGATTTAGAGATATTTGTTATTATCCAGAGGACCAGTATTACTTTCCAGCTAAGTATTTAACTAAATATTAACTAAAAAGATAAGGTTGATAATACCAAATACCCAATACATTTTGCTATCTCCTCTCCATCCAAAGGTTGTCTGGAAGAGATCGCTTTAAGCGATAAGACCGCCCATTGTACTGGCCTAAGTTCGTTTTAATGTCTTTAATGTATTTTTCTCTATTTCTGGTGTACAATA
The DNA here is from genome assembly GCA_948107665.1 of Lomographa bimaculata. Taxonomy (NCBI): domain Eukaryota; kingdom Metazoa; phylum Arthropoda; class Insecta; order Lepidoptera; family Geometridae; genus Lomographa; species Lomographa bimaculata. Next base: position 10,892,647 of record OX403600.1, read on the forward strand.
AAGAGTTATCTATCTATCTAAAAAGAGATCTTTGTATAATACCGTAATTATTTGTCTGTCCTTACCTAGCTGACATTTGTACTCGCACACATTACTCCGGTGTTAAAATAAGCGCAGTTAATACACGGTAGCATTATGTGGCACTTTTTACAAGCTACCAGTTTTTCTTTTATTACCGTGGCCGAGTAAAAAAATGTATTCATATTTCCGCAAAATAAGCAAATACCTACCACATCATTGAGGTTGGTAGTTGACATGAATACGTTGAGGAATTACTGTTCATGTTATGCATATTTTTTTGTTATAATGTTTGAGAAAATTCAAAGCATGTATTCAGCCAGTTTATTTTAAAAGCTAAAGTTAGTAAGACAGGCAATAACTTAGTGGTTTATATATTAAATATTAGTTAAAAATAACTTTACCGCTCAGTATTTAAAAAAAATCATTGTATCTAAATTTAAATGGCCGTAATATTGTGGATGTAATTTTAATTATTTCATATATTTTTAACATATAATTTAATAAATTATAATTCAGATTTCATCATACGTCATCGATTCATCTACGTAGCTGTTAGTTATATTTCTATTAAATAAAAACATATTTCCTATTCAAATAAGTTTTAATTAAAATGTACCAGGAGTACATTAATTTGCAGATGAGCGGAAGATAGGTCTGTACTGTATAGTCTTTAATATATATAATTATGTAAGTCCGTTCAATTCTGGGTAGGTATCGCAAAATAGTCAGATTTAGACCTTTTTTTGTAGAAGTTGGCTTCACTATGTCAATACACATACGATATGTACATACTTTTAATAATTTAAAACAGTTTCAACGTGACTGTCTCCCTTTCTACTTTCTGTAGAGTCTGAGCTGCGCCTATGATATTTTGGGGGTATCAGGAATTGGACGGATTAGTAACCCTTCGTTATTTCCTAGTCAATAAAGATCGTCTTATAAGTAGTCTGAATTTTTTAATGTTAAATAACATGACATATTAATATATTATAAACAAAATTTATTTAAGTTAATATCTATCATAATACTATTGTTCTTAAATCAAGCAGGAGAAGAAATGCAAAGATTTCGATCACGATTCCTTGCCTCTTATTATGCGCATGAATAATTTGTTAACATTTATCATTTATGTTATGATAAAGCACCCGATGGAATCCACGACGTCAACAAACATAAAGACAAACTAACAGCTATATGTACATTAAAATGAAAAAAATAAATAATATATTCCACAATGCTTCATCCGTACTGGAAAAACCATTATTGCACAAGAATGGGGTACGAAAAGTGGCATAATGTTTTATTTATTCTTGATAAATAAGTATCACCTGATGGAAATTGATGATGCTGCTAAATATAAACATACATTGCCTATAAGATAATATATTCTATACCAGTCATCCAGCAGTGGAAATAGAACGACTAATACAATTCGCTATCGTCGCTAATTATAATGGCATTTTTTTTCTTAAATTCAATTAGTAGTTTTACGCAGTTATCTTTGGCCCGCTGCTTGGTAATACAGACGTTTAAACAAACTCAGACGTTTAAAAACGAACTGTCTATGACTAAAAAAAAAGTAAAATTAGTCACATTAAAAAGAATAAGTCGTTTACATTCTCTTGTAAATAAATAAAGATCTTCCGAGCAAACAAAAACTTGAATAAAAAGATATCACTCATCGCCTCACTGAGTGCTTGTTTTCATACTTAACGACACGATATTTCATAGAAAGATAATGGCCATTACCATATCTATACAGTAATATATATTTTACATTACACATTTATTTTGTGGAAATGACTCCGGTCTGTTAAACGCTCCTCATTTTCGTAATATATAAAATAATCCTACATATATTATAACAGAAAATTGTTATATATAATTCATTTACTTAGTGTAAATTAAAGTACATACATACTTATATTACGTATATAATTATATGAAGACAAAAAAATATGGATTATAATTTTGACAGCAGTATTTTAATTTTCATCACCTTCTAAATTCTCCGTCTGCATTTTACACGGTTGATACCAATCAACTTAGCGGAGACTCAATAAATAACAAAACTCGCATCACTGCCAATTTCAATTGATGTACAATGTTCGAATCGTGTCGTCTATTATAAGAACACCCATCATTCATTAACATCAATTGCTTTCCATGAAAGGGATTTATACCATTGCCCACAAAAACTTGTCTCGTAATAAAGACATCAACGGGAGCCCGCCGAGCTAATGCATTTAAACATTTTTTGTCTCTTCTTTCCATTACTTGTTAAATAATGTTTTCTCTTTTGTAAGATGGAGTCGCCGATAAAAAAGTATCAGAAGCTCGCTTGCAGTTTTTTCAGTCTGTGTTAGTCTTAACTTTTACTGCCTAATAAAAATTACTATTTAAATATTGTCATTACGATCTGACCTTAGCAGCTCACTAAGTGCCGTAGTCCATTACTGTCGTCCTCGCACTTTACGACTGACCATCTTTGAGTTTAAGGCATCGTTTAGTTAGAGCGAACATTTTGACAGGAATTTTCAGTTACGTACAAGATACTATAGGAATGTGTACTAGATAATATAAGTGAATGCTTGATGCATGAGAGATTGTTTTATGCTTGCTTATCTCATACACAATAATTTAAACGCAAGCAATGCTTAAAAAATCGACTTCACCGCTTTATCTTCGGAACCCTTGATCAGATAATGAATTAAATACGGATTAATGAGAATAATTAAAAAACGACCGGTCAGATCTCGAATAAATTGAAATTGGACTATACGGGAAGCACCAGCTTTCAAATAAAAAGGAACATCTTAATCGGTTCACCTAGAAAAAAGTTCAGAAGTTCAGAACACAAATAAAAAAAATACAGTTGAATTGAAAACCTCCTCCTTTTTTTTAAACGATCATCAACTTACAGTCACATGTTCATATTATATTTAAGAGGGGGTGCAATCAAAACGCATCGTATCTTTGTAATGGTAAAGGTAAACAATAAACTATATCTCGAAACTACTACTTAACTACTTGACCTACAATGCTGAAATTTTGGTAAGTTTTTATAAGGAGACGTCAGCTAATAAAGATATGACCACAGAGATTAAGCTGGAGCAACTGATAGCCTATAAAATGGAAGCATATGCATATATAAGCCATTACAAGAACTTCCTCCAACTTAGCTAATTCAAGTTTGTAAATCACACGATTGACAACCTAATGAATCTCCAATGGTAACTAATCGGCTCGGAATTGCTATAATTACATGGTAATTAAGACCCCCTACAGTTCCCGTCTAAAAGTTTACGAAAGCGAACATTTAGTAAGAGCATTCATCCGGCCTACCGGGGCGCCCTCCGGTCTGTACAACGGAAACCTACTTTAACTTTTCGAAATGTGAAGTCTCTATTCAAATAAAATAAATTTCTAAGCGGGAGTCGTTCTTGTGTTCTGGGTTCCTGCTAGATTTAACCATTTCCATAAAAACCTGTGTCTATATGATGATAATACCTCACTATTGTAATTTGCACAAACAAAGAAATATTTTTAACTAGCCGTGCCCCGTGGGTTCGTCCGTGAACATCAATTTAAAAAGTAGTTTATGTGTTAAATCTATCTATAAAATATCATCAATGTAAAAATTACAAATATCATCAAAATCCATTCAGCCGTTATAGAGTAAGGAGAAAACAAACTTATTTATAAAATTAGTGTGATTATTAAAATATATTTAAAATATTCTTTGTGTCTTTATGGCCATACATTAGCTTAATTGAAAAAAATGCATGCTAAACCATGTTCACAACATGCATATAGGCGTATGTAAAAAAAAATGTTTGCGCAATCTGCTCTATATGTTTCACTGGTCCCACTTAATAGGCAAAGGGAAAGAAGACGATGACTTTAAAAATATATATGAATAAAATTGTAGTATTTTGTTATTTTCTCATAATAGGGTGTCTTATACGGACGTTGTTCTACGTGGCGTGCAAAAGTAAGCAATGATCAAATTCGCACGCCAAGCGCAAAAATCAATTTGTAAATGCAGACGTGAATTTTAAACTATGTTATTTGTAAAATACCAGAAAGCTCTCAGACGCGGATTCTTTTTCTAATTATGATTAATATGAGGTATTCTATACAATCTATAAGTAATAGTTGTTCAAGCTTTACTAAACCGCAAAAAACGGCATCGCTGCAACGCGCTTCGTTACATTCATGCCAACGCCACTTAACACCTTAGGCTTAACAGAGAGTATATATATTTTTTAATTTTATTAAAATATCATAAAACTGAATTTTCAATAGCCGTACCGCGAAAGTCGTTGGTCTCAATTAAATTGAAATTAGAATGGGAATTAGCGTGACTTACGCGTTGTCGATATTTAGATCGAAAATTGTTTTAGCATCATTCAGAAGCCTTCTTCAGAATGAGTGCGAGGCGCTCACCGTCACGTTCCATCACACACAACATGTAAGTAACCCTAATCCCGTTTTAATTTTCGTACAATACAATAACTCTTTATTGACACCAAAAGATAAATAAAGCTTACAGATAAACTTATAAAATATAGGTACAATGTAATAGTTCAAAATTCTGGTTGTGATTGTGTGTGTGATGTGAATGTTTCCGGCACCCACGACACAAGTCATCGGACTTAGTGTGGGGCTGTGAGTGTGAAAGAGTTTTAAAAAAAAATGTGCGTAAGTTTTTATAAAATTACTGGTCTCAATTCCCATGCCCCAAGAGGTTTCTGATATTTACAAATTATTCCGTACAGAGATCTCTAAAAATCAACCTCGCGTTCTGTCTGTAGGCTTTAAATCGGACTCATCTCCGTTATTAGTCAGAAACTGGTCCGGCTTCCTATCGCCGCAGGATGTTGCTCCATATTCGCCATTCATTAGCTTAATGGCTTTCGGCTTGCGATGATTTTTATTGCGAAACGATCTGAATACTCTAAAGAAAAAAAACGGTCGATTTTTAATGAAACATTTCGAATCTGCTGCATAGAGTGATGACTTTTAATGATAAGTTACGAGTCTAATTTCGGCTTTTTTGTGTCGGACGTCCTTTATGTCGTGGCGTAACAAGAACTAACTAGTGTATAAACAAGTTTGTTGCAATTTCGATTAAACAGAGATTCAGTTTCTAATCAATGGCGGATCATTCAAGTTTCCGATTCAAAATACCAGTCATAGTCGTATTTAACATGCTAATCTCTGATTGTTAACATGATGCTTCAAACGTTCCGTTTTCCATACAAAAATAAACTTTGATATGAAATGTTTAAGGTACATATTAGTAAGTTCATAGTTTTATAGAATCGTGCCCACAGTAGCCGAAATCAAGGGTCATAGAGATCAAGCGTGATCGAAAACTGATATTAAAGATTGTAGTGAGTGACGCACGCGTGAATGAGATATTTAGTGGCGCAAGTTAGTGAAATAACGCACTTACACTGTTGGACATTAAATTTGGACACCCTACACATTAAATTTAAATTATTAAAACGATATCTAATTTATATAGTAATAAATACTAGACAATGAATCAAAAATGTAATTAAATAAAAATAATGTGACAGATACTGAATCGAAACATAAAACCATCCATTTTTGAAGTTACTTAATTACATCCCACCTCTGACTTACACCTACCTCATGAGTAGATATCGTTATCGTTCAAAGCTTCTTATAATTACGTCGAAAATTATTTGTTATCGAAATTAAATTTTATTTTTAGACATCATTCGATACGTACAAGGAAAATCTAACAAAAATAATTTACCAACAAACACATGGTCGTTGAAATTCAGATAATGATTATTTCTTTATATTTATCCGTCTTAATTAAAACAACACAATTATATGTTTAAAATGGAATAAAAATATCCAAAAGTAGCACAAGCCTAAAAGATTACGTGCAAATTAAATAAAATGTTGACATGTTACTTATATAGGTACTAAATGCGAAACTTAGGTTGTAAAGAGTTATTTGCAACAAAATGGAGTTATACTATCTTTGGGAGCGAAATTTAACGGAAAATAACTATTAAAAGCTATTCAAATATGAAATTAACGTGACTACAAAGCACGACAATTAAAACATATTATAGTAATGAGTGATAATTATTATAATTTTCTTTAGTTTTTATTTAGTTTCAAATGTCCCGCCGTTCATATCTGTCGGTCGGTAATCAAATCTAGCAAGCTAAATTAGAACCAATTTCAAATGTCCGATTAGACTCATATTTGGTGTACTTATGTATCTTCGGTAACAATACAATGATAGATAGAAAGATAGATAAACTCTTTATTGAACACCATATTTATGACGAAACAGAATAGAATAAATAAATGACTAACAAAATAAGTGTAACAATAGGTTGTCTTATCGCTAAAAGCAATGATATGGTGATATACAATAAGATGGCCACGATAAACCTATCAAACTTGGGTTCTTTTGATTAGTATTTACAAGTTTTCTGGTAACATAACTTTTTAGTCCTTTTTAATTTATAACTGGTAAAAGTTTGATTTTAAAAACTTTTAAAATAATTACTTGTTAAGGTTGTGCAGAGGCACAACAATTAAATAATACTTTTTCACAGGTGTATACTTTAATATAGCATGCAGTATACAACGATGAAACAATGGATGCTCTCAGACCTTGCGCCGCATATTTGGATTTGCTATTACATATTCGGAACGCTTGATTGCACTGACATTGTATTTGTAGAAAACATAACAATGAATATGATAACATTTTTAAAATGCCACTTTTTATGCGACATAGTCAAGTATATTATATAGCCATTGACACCGTTAGTACCATGTCATCTAAAATAAATAAAAATACTTTTACTTTACCTTCACACTCACAAACCCATAATATAAGACTTGAATCGTGGGTGCCAGAAACATTACACACATTTAATTACAACTGGAAAGACAAACTTCTTTTGGGAGAAAATTTGTACTCCTAACAGTAATCAAAATCAGCAGCGTTGAAAACATTATGAAGTATATGCATATACTAGCATATGAATATACTATGTCAGCGGGTACTTTAAATAATGTAATGAGCTGATCTGATGATGGAGGCGGAAGGTAGAAAAGGATTTTTCGAGTGGCAATTCATTAACCTCGCCTGATCAAGACCTATTTAAAATACCTACTTACTCGCTACCAGTGTAGCTACCCTGCTAAATCCGATATCACTTAATTATTTTAAACCAGTCAATAATTTTAACAAGTACATGTTGACCTTTCGGTGAAAATTTCAGTTATCCGAAAGTCGCTGAAGTGAAAGCTTGTTATACGAAACCGCATTAACCGTACATCTGCTTACTTGCCTCAAACGAGCCATTAAAATTATCTGTTGCAAACGTCAACTCTAATCTGTTAAATGTTGCCTCGATGCGTTGACGGTGAAACGGCGTTCGGGCTTGTGATGCGTCGACGCATTGGAGCGTGGAGAAATACATTCGCAGATTAATCTTCATGGCTTCGAATAAGATAACACTTGTTTTTTTTGCAAACTTTTAGCACAGTTGAAACTAAACTACCAGTAAAGACAGAAGTAACAGTAAAAATGAGTAACCACACGTCTAGAATTTAATTTAATTTTTTTAAATCATTTGTGCGTAAATAAGGTCAAAAATTAGCCTATGCGTTAATCCTGAGTATAAGCTATGTCTGTTTCAAATTTAATCAATATCGGTACAGCTTTTAGTGAATGAAAAGAAAACAAACATACTTACACACAAACTTTCGGATTTGTAATATTAGTGTGATTAACAAGAGAAGAAATTCATATAAAATTTCGTAGTTCTTAGTGTTAGATTATTTTAATAAATACTTAGTCTTCCCCTTAGATGATGCAAAACTAATATAAACAGAACATTATGTTCAACACATTTTCCAACATATTATTATGTTTTTTCTTTACAATCACAGCCCCTCAATAAGTTCTACGATTTGAGATGTGGGTGCCGGTAACATTTACATTACACACACACACACAATCACACCCAGAACCAGACACAAATTTCCCTTGAGAAGAAAACTTGTGTTCCCACCGGTAAACGAACCCGATACCCTTGCTTAGAAGGAGAACGCGAAAGTTCATAATATAACACACACATATATATATAGCTCCTCAATTCGACTGTATATTTTTCTATGTGTATTGCCTCAGATCTAGGTAAACCGATTTTGATGATTCTATAATTTGAAAGCTGGTGCTTCCCATGTGGTCTCATTTAAATTTGATCAAGATCTGACTAGTAGGTTTTGAATTATCCTGAATAATGCATATTTAATTCACTTAATCTGATTGGGAGTTTCGAAGATAAGGCGTTGAAGACGGTTTTAATCTTTAAATTTAAATTATAACAGTACTTGGACTTGAAGTTCATGATTTTTGAACTCTTTACCACTAACACCATATTTAAATGTGTACGTGCCCTAACGTTACACAGCACAATAAATAAAGGCAGGCCTTTGATCTTGCCGCTCCTTTTAAATTAAGGCACTTCGCTCATTTGGTCGCCAATTAAACGCGAAAAGTATCGCGTACAAGAAAAAACTCAATGCTATGTTTAAGCTCATCAAAATATTTCACTTTCATTGTTTTGGCAAGAATGACATTGGCAAGTAAGTTCGCTAACATGTTCGTTTATTCTTACTTTGAAAATGAGGTGTAGAGAAGAACTACGATTTGAACTTTTAAAGGTTCAAATTATAATTCAATTGTACTCTATTGTAAAACAAATGAAGAACTATGATTTGAAAATTACAAATTGAAAATCACAAGTGTTATCTTAAAAACTAAAGTATAATGGGTGGACTTATAAGGAAGAGCGATCAATTCCAGGCAAAAGTCAGTGAAAAGCATCAGTGACAACAAAATATAATAAAACCTAACCAAAGCATATTAACTGATTTATACGAGCACTATTCAAACGACTGCGATAACAATAATAGGAAATAATATAAAACAAACAACAAATAACCCACAGTAAGTTCAAATTCTTGTATCGTGTAAGAATGATTCTTTAATCAAATTAAAGAATCATTCTTTGCTTGAGTTCCTTGTGTCATTTGTTTGTGTTTAAACTGTATTATCCATCTTTGAAGAACTTGCTGATATACAACTGAGCAGAAACTGTGGAAACATATGATCTACAAATAATTGTAATTTTGCGACCAACATCATCAACTTACTTACCAGTGGGTCACAACTTCAACAGCTCCATGATACCAGTCATTATAACTTTTTGTAGTTTTAATTAAGATCATTATCGCCTGTAAAGTAAACTATTTCAAGCTTCTTTTGAGGTGTCTCTGCTAATAATGTCTGGAGTTGACATTGATTAATATAAGGGAATGAACGTTTATTGTTTCGTATTTCGAGAAGCATTGTGAAATTTTACAAATATTTTAAACTGTCTGGTGAATTAGTAGGCCACGGGGCTATACCTGCAGCTTAGTTGGCAGACACACGTCTGCAGGGTATAGACTTGAAAACACAAACGCTTTCACACTCACAGCCCCACACTAAGTTCAACGACTTGTGTCGTAGGTGCCGGAAATATTCACATTACACACATTCACACCCAGAACCAGAAACACAATTTTTTCTTAGGGAGAAAACTTGTATTTCCACCGGGAATCGAACCCGATATGCATAGAAGGCGATTGCTAACCTAACTAAGCCAAGTATTTGTTACATATTTGGTATTTGCAACTTTTTTTTTTTTTATATAATTTGTTTAGAACTGTAGTACGTACACCACAGTCTCAAAATAATTTTACCATCTCCTCTCCATCCAAAGGTTGTCTGGAAGAGATCGCTTTAAGCGATAAGACCGCCATTGTACTAGCCTAAGTTATTATTTATTTTATTGTTTGTTGTTATTTTCTTTTTGAATTGGTGTACAATAAAGAGTTCATCTATGTATCTATCTATCTAAGCCAATTGGCAGTTCACCTATGTATAGCAGTTATTGACATTACAGTCGGATATATAGTCAAAATCTTTATAGCTTGCGTCCATAGTGGCCGAGTGTTAAAATAAAAGTGAACGGTTAGAAATAATAACGACCCAGAATTCCAGACTTACGAGTAAGGAAAAAGTATGTAGAGTACAGTAACAGTTACTGTGGTAACATTTTAGTGCCCATCAAGAATTACTGACTGTACCAACATGACTCAGCTGGTCTTCATAACCGGATCTTGTTTGTCAAAGTAATTTGTGACTTAAGAGCAGGCTGCGCTTCAGTCCGAGTACGATTGTTATGACAGGTGATTATAGAGCGTATACCTATAAGATATAGGCGCGCGTTAAAAGAAGTAAAAATTTGGCGGATAGGCAAGGAAGCGCGAGCCATACATTGGTTTTGCGTAATATGAAAAGTGATAAACTAAGTATATTGTTTCTAGGAAGTTCTCTTAAGTCTTAAGTGCGTCTTAAGTTTATTCATCGTTTAAATTACTGGCTATAAACCCACTCAAACATTTAGACCTACTCACCCTTACATCCAACCAACATAATATTACTCCTACACGAAAAAAATCATCTGCATTTGCGAATTTCATTAATGTGACTATAAGATGCCTTAAATAAGACCCAGAATTACAATTTCGAAGTCTCGGTAATCTTGGGAATGCATTAAAACCTTTAAAACCTTCGTGGGTGGTTTTAAAGACGATCGGAACTATAAACATTTCCTTATATGAGGTTGTCCTGTGTGGGGAACCTTGACTTGAGCTGAAAGATCCAATAATGTTTAAGTTAAAGTTTTGTCGATCACATCGTCGCTTACCATGTAGGTACGTGAGGTAGGAATTTTAGTTTAGTTTTAGGCAATATAGGCAATTTGGAGGGGGATGACTATGGGAGATGGTAAGTTGTATTTAAAAAGAAAAATAGCATCGCTTTTATTCTACGCTCTACAAAATCGTTCAACAAATTAGTAAAGTCTAATTTCACAACTATTGACTTGTTCACAAGTACTTTGTCATCGATAAAAAGGTCTTATCTACGAAGTGTTTGGCGTCTCTTGAGGTGCCTTAAATGACAAAGCGTGTAAATTGCGTATTTTAATCATGTTTAAATCTGTTTTTTCTTAAAGCAATCTTCTTAGTCAATTATATTTGTTTTTATCTGCGGAGGCTTGTAAATGGCTACTTGTTATATATATTAAGATTTATTTTGTATCATTAGCTGTAAGCCCTCCAAAAAAGATAAAATAAAATAACATAAACGCTTTTACACTCACAGCCCCAGACTAAGCTCGGTGACTTGTGTCTGGGGTGCCGGAAACGTTCACATTGTATATACCCAGAACTAAAAACAAACATTTTCCATGGCGAAAAAATGTGTGTTTCCACCGGGAATTGAAACCAATACCCGCTGTTTCGAAGGCGTACCCAATTAAGCCAACGGGCACTTCAAATAGGCAACATTGATTTTAAATATTTCTAGAAAACTTAGGGTGATTTTTAAATCGTAAGTGTTCCAGCAAGTTATTTTCATTATCATATTTTTATCGCAATCATACATGTAATAGTAAAATACATCCGAAATTTGGTTCCTTTTTTCATTTCTTTGCTAAGTACTTTGCTTTACTAATCTTATGCATGATAGCCTCTTTAAGAACAATTCAACTTTTGAATCTTCTTCATTACAATAGCAAAGAAGATTAGTTGTATTCAATCTATAAACAATAATTTTATAATCAGACAGGCTACGTCCATTCGCAGAGGCAAAGACCCGTGTGAAGAGACAGTTGATTCGATTCGATCGCGATACCTCACAAGTGCACCGTATAAACTTGACTACTACCAGATGAATATTTAATCTTTGTTATAATGACATTAGAGTTGAAATTCAAACAAAGCAGTTGTAAAGATATCTTGGTAAACTTACGTGTCTCATCTCCAACAGATCAGAGTCTTAATACGTGAGGCGTGAGAATTAATTTTGTAGTTTAATGACCTTCGAGTCACATTTAATCTGTGACATTTTTGTGGGAAAAAAAGTCAACAAATATGGGCAATTTAATCTAGTTTAGCTGCTTATTTATGTATCCTAGTGTACGTAATAGTAAGCGTAGTTACGAAATAGCTTAGTGTATTTACTTATACGTAACTACTGTTTTTAAAATATTGTTTTGTGTGTGTGATGTGAATATTTACGGCGCAGAAGATGCACTTAGTACGGAGCTGTGAATAAGGAGCGTTAGTGTTTATTTAAAATGAAAATAATTAATAAGAGTTAGAGAGAAAACATTTAAATCTTTTAAAGGATCATTTACTAAATTTGTATTATTGTTTTATATTAGATTCTAAAATGAAAATATTAATTTATAATAGTATTTATTTGATCTCCGATAGCCTATCTAGCTATCCACTGTCTTACGAAAATTATAAAGTGGTGATGTGGCTGAGATTTAGCTTGTCTACCTAGAAGATTATTCATTCTTGACTTAAAGACTCCCAGATTTCAATTAAAGCTCTCAAATTATAATTCTGTCCTCCTTTTCTTCTTCTTCCGCGCGAGTGAGATTGGCTCTACCTAGAATCACTTGTGAATTCAAAATTATTGTATTTTTGGTTTCATTTTCTTATAGTTCTTAAAAAAGAACACCATGGTTTAGGTAATATCTCGGGACTTAATCGCGCTAAAAAACTATTTTTTCTTTACTTCGACGTTTCAGCCAAGTTGCATTGGCCATGGTCTCGAGAAGACTTAAATCCCGAGATATTACCTAAACTATGTGTTCGAATCGCGAAAGTTTAAAAATTACAAAGAACACTAGTTTTCATAAATTTTTGAAGACTATTAAAGTTCCTCTCAGGATATAATAAAATATAGTGACAACTCTCTTTCAATTTTATTTTAAATCAGTTTTTACTATTCACATTTCCGATGACAAGTAATTAACGGAACATCTTTATAATGTACCATTAAAATTCACAGTATCCATAAATTGAGACACATTACGGGAAAGACGTAAAGAAACCGTCGTTTGAATTTGTTACAAGAGCAAAAGTAATACGAATTTCTCTTTAGCAAAATGTGGGTAGATGTAAGCTTTTTTGTGTACTACGTTTATAAAAAAAAAATAACAAACATATTGTGTAAGGAATATGGCAATATTTTTTGCCGCAAAAATAAAAGATATTTTTAAAAACATTACACTCTTCGATCAGGTTCAATTTTAAATGCTGTTAAAACAGGTAATGTGAAGCTATGGTATCAGCAGCGAAAGGACAAGTGTAGGCGAACTAGCGCATTCTTTGCCACATTACATGTATTTTTGTTGACGTTTTTTAAAGTTTGCTTTGTTAGCTTACCGATACAATTCGACTCTACCAGTAGTAGAGTCGTGATTAACACTAGCTAGTATAGATTGGTGGATGATAAGTACTCAAATTTAAATTTTGCTGTTTGTGGTAATTTTTTGAATCCGATTAAGCTTTGTTTAATGTTTTTTGAACGAGTGCAACATCCTAAACATAACTTAAGAAATTCATCATAAGTGCATACCGTAAGCCTTTAAGTTGCACATTGAACCACACTCAATCTTTTATTAGCATTTTCTATCCTATTAAAAAATAAAACTAGTACTCTAACACTATTTTTAAGATGTAACTACAAAAAACATTGGATTGACCACCAAACTATAATAGAGATGTAGAAACAGAAAACGTAAATGTGTACAGTGGACTTTTCTACCAGACAACTCAAATTTACGTCAAAATTACCGTAACAAAACACCAAAGTATAATAATAAAATGAATCAGATAAGATCTATAACACATTTGACATCACTACCCAACCTCCTACCAGACAAACCAGTTGGAGTTCTCACGCCGTACCAAAATAAAAACTACGGTATCACACCCACAAACCAAATAAAGGTAGATTAGTGAGACTTTCGATATCACTTATGTGTGACACATTAATTTTTAAAGAAACTTAACACTTTATAAAGTTTAAATGTATCAACATAATCTTGGAACATTGTAAGGCTGCGCGCCAAAAGTCTACGACAATAGAACTGACAGAGCGACAAGAGCGTTTTTAACTGGCAACGATGGTCCTCTCGCATATTTGGGTGTTTACCTTTACACAGCAATACAATAACTCTTTATTGACACCAAAAGATAAATACAGCTTACACTGAAACGTATAAAGATGCGTAAAATGGGCGGTCTTTCACTAAGAGCGATATCTTCAGACAACCTTTGGATGGAAATATAAACGAAAAAATAATGTAGTTATGGTAGTGTGATAAAATGAATGAAATAAAATGTAATATAATAGAAATACTAACATTGTTTAAAAAACATAAACAATATCAGAATATATAATCAAGTAAACTAGCGCTAAGCACAAAAATAAAACTTTAAGTACATGTAAATCATTGATAGTTGAGTGGAAAAAAAATACCACTATAGTCATACTTATATTCATAATTTTATATTCCTGTAAAGCCACTTTTAAATATTCCAAAATATTGAAAAACGCTTTTGTGAGGATTATATGGCGATAAAAAAGTTTAATGCATAGAAGTTAGAATGTGATACAATCATACTCACTAGCAAGCGAATACATTCACACAATTACAGCATTTATAAAATGAACCTTTCCGTTTAATTAGTGGGGATATTTTTTGTCTATCGAATTAAGTCACATATCCATTCCATAAATTAGTGTATCTCTCTGTGAACATGGCCTTATTCACTAGGAAGCCCCACGCAACTCGATACAGTTGTGGTCACGAAAATCGCCCGCGGGTGGTCGGCGGTCGTCTTCATATAATTAACAACCTCGATGGTTACGGATGTGCTTTATAACAGGCATATATAATGCATGGAGACAAACTGCATAAGCGTTTTCTGGCGATTACACAGTATAGATATACCTAGGTTAATATAAAATCTCTATTAGTCATTTAAGAATGTTTGTAAAAAAATTGATAAAAACGCCCCGCCGATTTTTTGTCCGGTTCTTCTCGAGATGGCTGTAATTTTGGGAATCTGGCAGTTGAGTCATTGACTTTCATGAGTGCCTTTTTGGGGTGTGAATAATAGGATTTTGGAAAAATAGAAAAGGTTGTTAAAATGTGCGTTTATTGCGAATAATCTTGCAGGATTATAAGAAAAAAAAAACATTTTATTTTAGTAAGCGAAGTTATTAATTTAAAGCAATTTTAAGCTAAGTAAGCCAGCATATTTATTTGCTGTTAAAAAAAAAGTGTAACATAGATTTTTGTAACATTTTAATCATATCAAGTTATGAACGAAGACAGCAAACGAAGAGGTACTTATTAATTAAAATTCCTCTTAACACCATATTACTTTACGACATTTTATACGACCTATAAAATTGTTATAACTAGTTTTAGTTTAATAAAATATACGCCTCAATTTCCCATATCCTTCTTAACGCTACTGGATTTTCTAATTAGGGATGTTAATTAGGGAATATCTGGCTCATTTATTTAATCTTCTAATCGTTAAAGTAAGGTGCGAAATTCTACAGTCCATTAAACAATATTGTAATTTGGATGCAAGACATCTTATCATATATTTGCAGTGCCCGTTGGCTTAGTTGGGTGAGTGTTCGCCTTCTAAGCGGGGATATCAGGTTCGATTCCTGGCGGGAACATAAGTTTTCTTCCCAATGAACATTTGTGTTTCTGGTTGTGATTGTGTGTGATGTGAATATTTCCGGCACCCACGACACAAGTCATCGAACTTAGTTTGGGGTTGTGAATGCGAAAGCGTATATTTATTTTTTATATGAAATGTTGTAGAAAAAAGCTATAATATTTAAATAGCAGTGACACACGCGTTACTGTCATGTGCAAGTCACGCATCATCCTCCACCGAAAAACGCAATGCAAGAGATTTCAGATTGGATGCGGGATGATAAAAATTGCTCTGAATGTATAGTACCTGCTTAGCAGATTTTAGTGCTCAAAGTGGGTAGATATTGCGTTTCTTTTGACTAAATGAGTTTAACAAGGATGCATGGATGGTTGTCATTCAAAAAAGGTTTTGATTTTTGCAAAAATATCCAGCTATCATACAAATGGCCAGTAGATGACGATGTTAACCTTACGTAACTCAATGAGTAATAGTGACAGGATGACCGTAATGCTAGAATTCAAAAACCTGCATCCTAAGATACCTACCTACTTCTCTGCTTTATAGTTTTTTAAGTTACGATACGCTTGCCACACCACGCTTAAGTTCATAGATGAGGTTAAAAGGAAACTTGATAGTCTGAGTTATCTATTGATACATATTTAAAGACCACTTTCATGTCTAAGGGAAAGCATAGGATGTCATAATTCCATATCCAACAAAGGTAGTTATAGACAAACGACATCGACGTGAAGTCTATAGATGTGAGTCTACAAAATCCGGGGTGTGTGCACAACCTTAAATTGTAACAAGAAAGCTGACCCAACCTCATCCAAGTATGGCTTCTCTACAATATTGATAAAATAAAAAAGCGCCTACCAACTCGCCTACTTTTCTCTGACATGCCATATAAAGTGCTATAAAATCCATCAGCAATGCAACTTTGACGGGAAATCGGAGAATTATATTTATTAGAAAGGGGGAGCTACTGCCACTTAACCTCTTTATAACTTAAATCGTCTATTCTGTTTTCATGCTTGTAAATCTTTTGCAATTTCATAATATCATGATATCCATGATACTGTTATTAGGAAGTTATTTCCTGTGCTATACATAATCAATCTAAGGAACAGTAAATACATTTTTGTAATTATATATGAATACTTTGGTGTTTCTTATTTAAAATCTGTGTGACGCCAAAAGCAATAAAAACTTGGACCAGTGACAGTAAATTTCAATTTCAATTCGATTAAAAAAGTCATTACAATAAAGCAACATAGCCAAGATGCCATTGCCGCAGAAGCGAAAGTGAGAGTGAGAACGGGCCGTGATGTAAAGATAACAATGGCCAAGTCTCGTTATCAGGTGTTCCAAAGCAACAAATCATAGACGCTGCCAAGGCCGGCGGCATGAAGAATTTTCGCTCGACCAAAATGCGTGAGCTAAATACTAAATTACGAAACACGGATCAGATAACGCGTAACGGTTGAACGAGAGACGGGGTCTTTGATGCAGCACTAGTAATATGATATCAGATGCAAAAGGCACTGTATACTATACTATACTATACTATACGCACAGCTAACGTTCGCTCAGTGGTTGATGAAGTCAGGAAGTTGCTCACGGTAACATACAATTATAGGCTTCTATACAATACGACAACGACTTTGATTGCAAACAATGACATCCAAACCAGCAAGAATGTCATTGATCCCAAATATCTCTCAATCCATTGAACCATACACGAAAAGGTCAAGAAAATCTGCCTTGTCTAAAGCTATAGATAAACAGAAACAATTCAACAATGGTGCCGACAAAGGCAAACTTTACACACCCACAACCGTTTCGACACCACCAGTTACGATTCGAAACTAGATCATACTCCTGACATACGACGCTGCAAAAACTCGCGCACGCTACAACATTGAGCAACGGTATAAAGTTATAATTAGTGGATGAGGTTGCAACATCGTGTCGTTAGGATCAATATCAGAGCACAATAATGACTCATCAAGGCTCGAGACCCGAGGTGAAGGTTCTATCCCTTGACCACTCCCAGCAACCTTGCTTTCGACGCAGATCAGAGATAAAGGCAGGACTGAATCGATGCCATTGAACATGATTGAAATTGCGATGAAACTTCAATCCGATTTCCGATGACTCATATTTTTATTCCACCTTGCACTCAGTTGGACTGCAAAATTGGTATTAAGTGACACAAATGTTGTTACAAAATAATTAGGACCATAAACCAATCGTACGCCCACAATGCGTCCAAAACTTGACAAGTCCCATCGAATCAAAGTTATGAATGAGCAGTGAGCAGTCATTCAATGCAATTCAAGGTTGATGTCCTAAAGGGATTAAGGTTAATGGCTCTCCTCGTGACACGCGTGGTCGATATCATCGATCCATTAGGACTCGAAATAATCCTTCTAACAAAGATGAGAAACTGGATTGTAATCTTTGATCGCACAGATGTTCTGTTACGTATTTGTTCGAACAAGAACAAGTAACAACACATGATTGTGGCGGCAAGCGCACGCGCGCTTCGATACCATCTCGGCGCTCGAGGGGGCGTTACGAAAACCACTTACCTATCAGATGCCATCTCCGAACCTCACTTATTATTTTGGCTACTCGGTATTCAAATTATAATTGTAATCTTACCAATATTTTATTTTTGATGTTGCGATCGATTGGATATTCAGAAAGTGTTCTGAGGAATGCTAGATTAATTCGTTTTGTCTGGCTAGATCGTGACTTTGGCTTGACATTTATATGGTCAGATGAGAGTGGTATGTGCACATTTATGACCAACGAAACTTTGAAAAATTGTAACGTCGATTATTAGTATCGTAGATATTTTGATAAAAGTGGCTGATCAAAAATATGGCATTAGTTTATAGCAAGCGCTTAATACGAGTATTTATGGGAACTAATATTTGACACGGGATGTTTATTATGTACATTTTGATTTTGATTGAGAGCTTTTTATTTCAGCACCATATCAAATATTAACATTAATTACCATAGCTCAAAAACTTATAAATTTATAGGAAATGTGTAGCAAACCTTTTATAGCATAGACAGTTTTACACCCAGAGCAACACAGTAACAGAAATAAAAAAATCCGTGGCTAGAAAAAAATACTGAACTTTGCCAACAGAATCAAGTTTTGCTTCGTCTTTACCTTCTACCCATCAAACGGAGTCGTCGCTACATGTTCTAGGGAAAGAGTAGAAAAATGGATTACTCGTGAAATCATAATGTGAAATAGTTCGCTCGAATCGTTTCGCTTCTACGTTTATCATCCGTACTGCGAAGGAGTGGATCTCATTGCCTTCGTCTTTGTTCCCCGAACGGTACAATCTGGGAGTCTTCAAGTCAAGAGTGAATAGGTACCTTCTAGGCAAGCATGCTACATCTTCAGCCGCATCGTCACTTTCCATCAGGTGAGATTGTGGTCAAATGCTTGCCTATCAGGCATAAAAAAAAAAGATTTGACCTTTGTTTTTATGACAAGCCGCTTGACCCCTTTCGAAAGGCTTGTTGTAAGTAACCAGAGCCTCAGAGATCGTTCATCATCAGAGGCAGCGTGTGCAGTAACGTCAGTATGGGCAATTACCTGCTAGCCGCTCTCAGTCCCTTATATTTTTAATTATTGTAGTGAAATCTTAATAAAAATTTCTTCTATTTAGCACAAGATCATCAACAAGCTTTTGAGTCTTAATATATTTATTTGTATACATTCCTTTAGTAATGCAGTGACTTAAGTCTCTTAAATATTGACGTATGTCCAAGTGCCGACATAAATTCTCCGGGCAACAAAAGGTTGTTAAGGTTAAGACTACTTCATTATCGTTTAAGTTATGAGCACTCGAAGTGTCTATCAACTTTACTATTGACTATTGGGTGATACTAGAACGACAGATATTTATTACATTTATGTCTATGCCAAATAACATTACTTCTCGTAAACAGTCCGATAGTAAATCTATTTTAGTAGTATAAGCTATTTATTATTTGACCTCTAATAATCCGAATCCAAAGGATATATTATATTCTAATATTAATCGAGTATTTTATGTCAAGCTATAATTAAACTGCAATTAAATACTTCGCATAAAATGTTATTAAAAAAATATGTTTACAACATCTATACATGTTTATGATTAGTATAATTATTTTTCAATTGAAGTAAAGATTTCTTAATTTGAATGATATGATTTTAATATTTAATTTGGGCGCGTTTATGAATATGTTTGGTGTAATAAGATTTATTATGCTTAATATCCTGGCCATAATTCAATATGATTGATTTCCTTGATAATGTATTACTTTGATAATAGAAAAAATGATGTTACCAATTAACTGTAATAAAATTATCATATGAATAATAATTTACTTACAAGACTTACAAGTACAACCAGTGCTTAAGTTATTTAAGAAGACGCTCTTCCTTTTAATACATCTTTATGAACATCTATAATTTGTTTATGAATCTCTTTAAGATTATATGGGAAAGTTTAGATCCAAGTTTGTTTCTCAATCATGTTAAAACTACTGAACAAATTTTAATACCATTCGATGAAGAGATAATAATTTAGTTTTTGCCTGATTTTTCTCAAGGCTGTAAATATGTGAATCTGGCATAAGAGTCATTAACTTTCATGAATGCCTTTATGGGGCCCATGTGAGTAAACAATGTCGAAATGAATTGAATTAAAAGTAATTTAATTTATATTTATTTATGCCCGGAAAATAATACACTGAATTGTTGTGCAGTCAAATTAATCTTTATCTCGAGCAACGCCGGGATTCGCAACAAAATAACAAATATTAATGAGATAATTAATATGATATTAATATTTAATGTATGTTAGTAGTAAACGGGCCTATATAAAGCCTATTGCCTATATAAAGGTGCATCAATACGACAAATAATCTAAGTTACCTATATAAGTTACCTATATTTGATATAAATTTCTGTAAACAAATAATTATGATGAAAAACTAAAACTAATCATCAAGACTAGTAAAGAATAACAAATCACCATCCATCGAACCAAAGACATTTCGACAGCCGCTCAGAGGACAAAAACATTTACGCAACTTTAACCTCTGTAATTAAACACAAAGGCAATATTTTCGTTTTTCACATACCACCTTTATCTTGACCATCTGGATCGCTTTGTGCAACAATAGAACCATTATTGTTATGTTCAGCCGTTCGACTGATGTTTTCTTTATTTCGAATTCAAGGTGATGTTTTGACAGCGTAATTGGTCTGGGACTACCAATCGTTTATCTTGTGCTACACGATTGTAATTAATTTCTTTTTGATTTATTTTCTTGATGCTGCTGTGCATATGTTGACGTCTGTGGTCGTGTTTACGTAGTTTAAGGTATTAATACACTGGATTAAACTGCAATAAAGCGAGCGCGTCACAAATATTATTTATTGTGTACTAAAAAATGCAATTTAAGCATTTAAATATGATATTCGCTCAAAAATATGGTAACTCAGAATTCTTCTGTCACCTTCACACAATTCTTCTGCGAGGCTGTGAGTGTGCTTCTGTGAGTTCAAATAATGTATTCTTGTCAAGGGCTGCTAGTGTGTAACAATTTACTGTCTGTAGAGGTACCAGTTATTAAAATTAATTATTGTTAAAATTGTATCTTTTTTTCTCTAAAAATATACTAAAAGCAATCTTTTGCTCCTATTTATCAGTAAAACAACCCTATAGGTTCACATTACTTATAACATTACAGTACTAAACTGCACCCACAATTATTACTAGTATTATTTGGTGCAAAGGACACACCCAGACTTGTTATCAACCTACCTTGTGCTTCGTTTAGATCACTTGAAAAGAAACTAAACTGACCGATATATTAAAGCTATTTCTCTGGTTCAACTTGTCTACGAAATAAAAAACAAGACTAAATAACAGTTACTACGTAACCCTAAGCAAAAAAATATCCGCATTTAGAATAGGTACAGAGTATTTTGAATGAGATCGCAATCTTGATAAGTTTTGTTTATGATATAACATTTTGATGACCTTAGGCAAAATTTTAATATGGTGTTTAAAGCTATGTCGTAATTATAAGAATAGCCTTTAAAGTTAGCGATAAAGACTAATAAGGAAATATTGCATGCATAAATGTCTACATATGAGTTCATCTAATATTTTAGCATAGCGTATCCAACGCTAACTAAGAAGTTGAACAGGAATGATTAATAAAATGACTCTATATAGAGATAGAGTAACTTTTTATAATTGACTAGGTACTATATTAAATTTAAAATATGTATATTACAAAATTAACAACGCCACAGACAAAATGTAGTATGACCTTAAATTCTAGCTATCATTAGTAAGTTTAAATTGGTAATGCACCAAAATCCAAGTATAACTATCAATTTAATTTAAAAAATAAGTATTCTCATAGAAGTTCTCATGCTCTAACGCCAGTAAATGTCTATCTTTATGTAGTAAATGTATGTATTAGTTGTATTACAATGTCTTTATTACAGTAAATATCTGTCTTTAAACATCAGTACAGAAAAACAATAATTTTTAGAATCAAATTTTTCCTCATGTCAATTAATGGAACAAGTACTAAACCACGGATGAATATGGTCAAGGGACTGGCGCCAGTGCTAGACGCAGGGTAAGCGGCCGTGTCACCGACTCAAGCGAACCTAATCCTAGTTCCATTGCGACAGCGCAGCCTCATTGTATGTTAAACGGGCACTTCATCTTTCAAGTCGCACGCCGATTTATTGGTGGACGCGCCCTTATAGTGACACCGCAGTGTGTGCAGATAGAAAACTTGATGACAAACGCTAGATTTGGCAATCAGAAAATATAAAAAAAAATCAATTTTTTATGGTGGACGCGCTCGTATAATGACACCGCAGTGTGTGCAGATAGAAAACTTGATGATAAAAGCTAGTTTTGGCATTCAGAACATATAAAAAAGTAGTAGAGGTGTCTAGGATACCCAGTGGGAATACATTTATTTATTTATTTATGTATAAGATAGCAGCACAATGAAAAAAACTAAAAACGATCGAGAGTAATTAAATAAACACATAATACATATAGGCTATCTTTTTATCTTCAAATTTTATTTTTTATTTTTTTACCCGTAACTTTTCCCCCTCTATTTGTCTCAGGCTTGATCGGAGTAAATTAATTGGATCAATCTGTTTGTTTTTTTTTAAGTAAGCGTTGCTGGAACTTCTTCCGTTTTCCCACTTCTTTTTAGCGAGTAAAGTTTTATGTTATTATTTTGAAAAAAGATTTAATAAAACAATCTGTAGATATTTAAATAAGCACAAAAATAAATATATGTTTTTTTGTTACATCAACTAACAAAGCTTTTTTATATTTTTGCATTACTTTAAATTACACAAAATTATTAAATAAAAATAAATTAAAAACCTGGAATGAAACGCGGCGGCGCATTTTTTTTAAACACTCTTAAATTACTTATATAGGAATTATATTAACCTAGGTATATCTATATTATGTAATGCGTCCTTGTCATTAAAGTGAAATATAGCACTAAATGGAGTATCAAAAAGTATTATTCCGAATACCATAATACAAAGGAAAATAAAATACAGAAACTGACTTTCAAAGATGTGCTGAACATTGTTTTCCATCTGTTCTCTATTCTCTGTGACATGCGATACAGCATGTACCTTGTATCTACCTCTCTGATTGAATTAAAGCCTCTAAACTTGTCAAGAAGATAACGGTGTTATCGCGAAACACGTACGTTGTTGACGTGATTAGATTGCCCTGGTGACGCATGACTAGGTTATGTGCCTTGCACTGTGAATGATCTTAAATGTCTGTAATAGCGCATCTCTGTTTATTTTAATATCTGAGGTTTGAGGTGAAGGTTGAAAACGCGGCTTACTGAAGTTGAGTGTTTGAGAGTGAATAATATATGTATTATGCATTACTAACAGTGTCTCGCGGCTTCGCTCACGTTAATAAAGATAAAGTGCTAGAGTTCTTTTCAAAGTATTTTTTTTAGTCGAACCCTATACCCACTGCTTAGAACGCAGACGAGCAATTAACTATGCCAGGGCAGTTCTACTCCTACCTCGATTCAAACATACTCACAGAGACATAAAAAGGCTTGCAATAGTATTAACGAATGATTAATATTAGTCTAAGTTAGATGTATCTTCTTGCATTGTCTTTCTAAGGCATAGTTATTCATGACTTGGGTACTGCAGACCCGTGAATTAGTATGTATTCTAGATGTGATTTTTTTTACTAATGTAGGTGATGGAAACATCATTAAGTAGACCAACTTTGGATTTTATAAAGATAACTTACTGCAACCTGGATCGTGAAGCTTACCTGAAAAAGATGTATTTTTTTTAAATATTTTATACATAGAAATATTTGGGCTCACCGCAAAGAAGCTCTTTTGGGTGGCAAATGAAGGTAATAAACATGTAAATTTTCAACTAATATCTCGAATCAAAACTAAAGTTAAAGTTACTAATAGTTAAAGTTCAAAAAGCTACTCATAAAAATGTATGCATACTACGGCAAAGTTCTATAACAGTGCTATTGCCGTCTTCGGCACGCGCACCCAGTCGGTTGCACCTTTGACCTGTGCTCCATCGACACGTGCTGCCGTCGCTCTGATTGGTTGGAACTAATACGATTCACGAACGTATAGTTTTATAATTTATTCTACAGTTTATTTGTTGCTGGAGGCGACGGTGAAGACTTTGAGTTGCTTTAAAATGGCCTGCGGTGATTGACTTCAGTGTCTATTTTTTCTGAAAATATATATCTGTTTTTCTTAATACTTTTAGAATAAGTAAAAATAGCAGCACTGCTTATTGGTAGTAAAAGCTTTTGTTAAGTATTTGGAAGACCTATCCCAACAGGTACGTGTCCCAGTACTACATTAAATGCCAAGGTTTGGATGTTAGTATGTTTGTTGATCAATCCCGCCAAAACTAGTTTACCGATTTGATCGAAATATTGAACATAAATAGTTAATGATTTATATATAATATTTCTTAAGAAAGTTTTCATTATTATTATCAGTATTTTCATTGACAGTGTTGATGAAACCGCGGGACGCAGCTAATACAATTATATATCTGAAAATGTTTGTGAGTGTGTGTAACTAAAACAATGATCCTCGGAAACGGCTGAAAGGGATTTCTTTCGTTGTGAGTTAAAAACATCAAAGTCACAGTGGGGCCTTTAATTTTCTACCGAATTCACAAAAAAGGAGGAAATACTCAATTTTTTTTGTTTGAAAGATGTTGCTTTCATTGGTCTCATTTAAATTTGATCAAGATTTGGTCGGTAGTTTTTGAGTTATCTTCATTAATGTGTGCTTAATACATTTAATCTGATCGCAGTTCCGAAGATAAAGCGGTGAAGTCGGTTTTTTCGTGCGTTAAATGATTTCTATACCTGGGTACGATTTCCGGCAGGAGTACAATTTTGCTTCCCAAGGTGTTCTTTTTATTGTGCTTCTGCTTCTGGGTTTGATGCAAATGTTTTCGGCACCCTCATTACAAGTCACTTAGTGTAGGGCCAGTTGAAAGCTTTTATTTTAATTAGTTTCTACATTAAAATCTTATTAAAAATTAAAGTTAAAAAGTAGTATCATAAAAGTAAAACGTATTGAACTCGTCTACAAAACAAGCTTACACCTTTATCTACCCAAAGTTCAATGCCGACTTCTTTCAACAAAAGATCATTGCATTCATTCAATATTTTGTTATTATTGTGTTCACTGTCATCATTTATGTTGTATCGGAATAAACGATCTCCATTGTAATCCTGATTTAAATTAATTTCATTCGATGTGATATGCTATTTAATTTTCTGATCTAGACATTTAGGTATCTTTAGAACGTTTTTCTTGCACTTAAAAAGTGTTAATCCTAACTCTTTATGTTTTCCTAGTAAGTACTAGGAAAACATAAAGAGTTAATAGATTAGTAAGATTAGTTATTTAAGTAACTAACATAACATAATCGAATACTATAAGAATATTAGTCCTGACATACTGATTCATTGACTAACTGACTGACTTAAAGACGCACAGCCTAAACCGCTGCGCTGGTTGTACTGACTTGAAATTTGGAGGGTACATTTGTCTTTGTACTTAGAGGTGTACCTACTGGATTTTTGGAGATTCTACCCTGCAGAGGGTTAATTTGGGTGAAAACTTTTGTTTGAAAGTTCTTTGTTTTTGAACTTATAGCGATGAATATGAGTATTTCAGTAATCCATTCAATACAAAAAAATAATTTATTAATATTTTTTCGCTACTAAAGTGCTTGCATTACGCCCGCAGTATTAGCAATTTAGTATTAACCTGTGTTATTTAGGTCACATTGATTTTGACCAAATCAATTCGATTTACTCGAACAATTGAAATCAAATCGATTGTTGCCAAAACATTTTAATAATATCGAGACATTTATGAGTGCATTATGTTTGCTGTTGCGTGACTGTTTTCAATGACGGTGCCCGACAGAGATAAAGCTTCAAATAAAGTGAGTTTGATTATTAACATTTTGAGAGCTGTGTTTTTTTATTTCACTCTATTGTATTATATATTATATGATCAAGCAATTGTTCAAATTTTTCTCGGTCTCAAAATTTTCAATAAACTTTTGCTTTATACTTTATTCAACAAAAAAAATAACAAATTTATCTAGAAATTGGACATTCTGTAGACAGGTACAATATTTGTAATTGAGAGTATCATGTTTGACAAGCTTTTGGAATAAATGCGGTCCTAATTGTCCTAATTAACCTAGCAGTCTAAGACAACCTCACTTTAACGAGTCGAGTAACGAATAGTGCTAGTCTTGTGAATCATAAAAGGATTCAAAAAAATCTTATGACGTCACGCAAGCGGTCAGTACTAAATCTTTTTACTACGATGCCACAAATGAGTTAATGTATCCCGGAGACCCTGCTCAGAGAGAGATGGAACAAGAGATATTTTTGGGTGTATTTTTGAGTGTATTTTTGGGACCCATATAAATAAACAATTTTGATTTGATTGAGATCATTGTTTTATAGAGCGTCAAAGTTCGATAAAAAGTGTTGAAAAAATATCAAGTTACATTTATTTTTGGTCAGTTTTAATTTAGTTTTTAGTGTAATTTATCATTATTAAAGTAAAACGTTATTACTAATAAAATGAACGTATCAAAGATGAAAAGAAATAGAAAGATATTATATTACATATTTTACCGCATGAGTCACAAATCTTAATCAACAAACAATAAAGACAGAAAATAGGAAAAATAGCAATTAATAAACAGGTGATCGATTGCAGTGTTTTGGTGAGCAGAAGTTCGAATTATATTAGTTCAAATCTCTGAGTGGTACTGAACTGTAATTAGCAAGCGTGACGCTTATCATCAGGCGAGTGACTTGCTCGTTTCCTCTCTTATTGGCATAAAAAAGAACTTTTTTCTGTAAACATTACAACAAATGGAAGGTACAGCAAAAGTGTAATCTTAAGTACTGTTCAGCACCCATCAGATATATGTACTGCAATATCGTAGGAAATGCGATCACGTACGGCCTTCGACCGCTGCGACAACAGATCGAATGGTAAGCATTGTTCTATGACATTTCAGCCTTGCTAATGACAAGCAATTTCGATTTTGAAACGCTCACATTCGTCGAATTGTCCCTTAATTTCTAAATTATTAGCACGATTTATCGCTACTGTCGAGATATTTTCATCTGATGGTGATTTTAACCCCCGATGTAAAAGAAGGGTGTTATAATTGTTTCTTTTTGTATAGCATTAGCCATGCCAGGCGGAACTTATGTTAAATCCCTCAATTATCAACTATATATCAATATAGCCACACGTCCCCGTTAGACGTTAATAATAAGGAAAGGATAATTTCGTTGCTTCAGGCAGGGCTTGAGTAGCTCAGCGGTTACAGCAATAGGGCAATAGGGCATGACTCCCTATGCCGCGAGTTCAAACCCCGCATCAAACGATAACTTTTTCTTTCAAAACTTATCAATAGGGTGTTGATCTGTGTGTCTGTTGGTAGCATCGTAGCTCTCAAACGGCTATACCGATTTTGATTTACTTTTTTGTTAGAAAAGTGACTTGATCGAGGGTGTTCTTAGCTATGTTTGGTAAAAATCCATGAAGCCAATTTCCAGATGTCAATTGCACTGTATAATTTCTCCAAAATTATATTATTTCTATCTGATAAAACTGCCAGCTGCTCTGGTGTAGTTGATTTCATGTCAGTTTCCCCTTTCTGATTATTGCTGGTTCTAGTCCTTGAACTCCTCTGAACCTCCAAATTAGTTGTTAGTGTGCAAGTAATTAGATAAATGTAAGTTATTTTAAATTATTAGGAGATGTCGTAATGAAAATGCTAAATACATTCAGTTAAATATTTCACCTCGTGGTAAGGATTGACGTCTCTTCTTTTGCTCTCAATGTATTATCTATACCAAAAATGCTTTTAGAAATATCGTTAAGAAAACGTTAAACTGTTCGTATCTATGGATCGACATCCATTCTACTTGCGCTCTTGTGTCATAAGCATAATCAGCCAATAGTATTTCACACTATTTCAGATTCTGGTTAAATATCTAGATACATATTGAAATTCTATTGGCTGTCACGATTCCCCACTGCGCGACTCAAGGAGTGGTCAACCAATGCTCGATAGCTTTGCACACTATTAAAATACATATGAATTCGTGACTATTTAATTACTAGACTCTTAACTTTGACACATCTACATATATTTAACAAACATTTACAAGACGTGACGGGCAACGACTCACAAATAAACTGCGCTAAGCCTACGATATCTTCTCATCACGCGATGTCAAGCCAGATGTCAAACCGGCTATCAAGCGACCTGTCAACCCGTCGATGATGTGACAGCAAGAGATGTCAACGGCGTCCAAAGCTGAGGATGCCTTGACGCCTCTTCGAGATGATTTATGATAGTATTAAGCACTACTTAAAAATAATTACTCAATTGTATTAGAAGCAAAAAAATTAAAGTACATTTTATGATATCAAAAAAACTGAATTAAACAAATGAAGACATTATTAGCTTAAACTCTTTTATAACTTTATTATCTTTATACAAAGGTAAAATGCATAAGTATTCCTTCTTAAGGGTATTTTGAGTGACGTGAATGAATAAGTTTTAATGTATTGTTTCTTTTAAGATATGTACACATACCTCATTTAAAAAAAAACAAACAAACGCATTCACACTCACAGTCCCACACTTAGTTCAAATAACTGTATCGTGAGTGCCGGAAACATTCACATCACACACACATTACACCCAGACACATTATCCCAATCGTCTAACCCATCTAACTTCCCAATCCCAATCAAATCTCATACTTATCCAATTCCAATGACAGTCGTAACCCCATTCTAAATACTTCTATCCCATTATCCCAATACTAAAGTTTAGATGTTTGTTACTAATCACCCTAAAACTACAAAAACAATCTGTCTGAAATTTGGGATGACTGACACATTGACATTATAGCTTATTTAGTGCTAGCAATGCTGCAAGGCAATACTTAATAATACTTTAACAATAGTAGTATACACCTATTATATTTTGAACGATATCGTTACGTACTAACTGATACTACTAATATATTGCAACACAGACTGAGCGTACTTACATCCTCAATTTTTTCTATGAGTACTGTTTATGTACATGCTTTCTAAAGGAAGGAAATAATCACTCAGTTTTTGACGTAATGTTATCCATATTAATGTTGATCCACCTAAGTGATTTGTTTCTAACTGTATGAGGCGGTTCCAGCGTAATTAAATCGTAGATTTATTTTTAATTAGTCCTAAGATAGGAATGTTCTGATTAGTAGAACTTATGCGTCTTTTGTCATTAGTACCGTTGGATATAGCCCTTGCATTTAATTATATCTTTTGAAGTAATTTTTTAATCTGTAACAAATTATGTGTATTAAATTAAATTATACTTGAATTAGCGTGACTAAGGCATTGGTATTGGCGATATCGAGTATATCATGTTGTAGGAGGTAGGGCGTGATGGCGAGCGCTACGCAGTCATCCTGAAGAAGGCTTCCGAATGAAGCCGAAACAAAATAATATGTTGATTTAAATATTGACAAAGAGTAAATCACGCCACTTGCCGTCAATTTAATTTAATTAAAAAATAATAGCTTTGTTTCATGCTTTGTACAGCTCTTTGTTCATTTTCAACCACGCAAAAGTACGTAAAATATTGCTATGCAAACATGAAAAATTGGCTATCGGTGAGAAGGTAAATGTAGCAAAATTGTTAAATCTATATATAGACTGCAAATCGTCATTATAGTTGGTGCATATGATCATAACTTCTCACACATAAACAATCAATACACACACACATAGCGACGTTAATTAAAGTAACAAAAGTAGCGTTACAACTGAGAAATCGGTAGCACTTAACCATATAAAAGCAATAGAACAGATGCACCAACATTTTATCATTTATATTCCGTTGAGCAATGAATACCGTTCTCCGATAAATAGCAGAGCCGATATCCGTTACGTTAATTCAAGTCTAATTAACCCTTTAGTATCTGGCCGCATCTCAATCAGGTATTAGAGAGGTCGCAAACGAGCGATTTTATAGTTGCCACCACATAAAAGCCCAGAGCTCTGTGCTGATGACGATGTTAGCATTAAATTTACACCGCTGCGATATTAAAAAAATACGCGATTATTATGTGTATTTATGCGTATTAACGGGTACATAATCATAGTTTTAATGAATGCATGCGTTGTTATTAAATCGAAAAAACATAAATCTTGAATATAGTATTGCTACAGGACGTGTTTCTTTTGACATTGTATATAACGTATTTGTGGAGGTTGTAGAACATTATATAATATTGTAACGGATTTTATTATAATAATAATTTAGGCAACATGACCCATTTCGTAGACAGTTTTACATTTAACTTGAAGCTATTTTTAGTAAATACATTTATTATTATTATTACACACACCACATTATATTGTAAGTTCTCCTACAACAATGGATTTATTAATAAGACTGTCGAATTTCCCAGCTAAAACTTGTAGTATGCTAATTTACAATAACTTATAGGTATATTTTACATAATTTTTATCGTGACGTTTCGAACACTGTTGCGTTCGTCGTCACACACACAACTTAGCTATTGGAGTCATCAGCCACTAAAAGTTGCTTGTTTGACATCGATACGAATAAAAGGAAGTTAATAATGGTCTGAAGATCAGCTTAGTTCAGTAGCGGCTTCCGATATATGGTGTTAAGAAATAATTACTCTCAGTCACGCCCTCTCTGATTGGTTTTCGTAAGCGATCATAAATCTACATTGAGCCCTGAACATGTGTTTCTCATTAGAAATGAAGCTGATGGGCGTAGTTGCCTAATATTTTGGTGTAATTGGTGGTTAACAAGATGTTTTGGCAGCCCTAGTGATTTGCACATTCCACTGTTTGACCTTTGTAATGTTACATTGTAGGTTTTTTTTTTTTTTTTTTATTTTTTTTTTTTTATGCCTGATAGGCAAGCATTTGACCACAATCTCACCTGATGGAAAGTGATGATGTGGCCGAAGATGTAGCATGCTTGCCTAGAAGGTACCTATTCACTCTTGACTTGAAGACTCCCAGATTGTACCGTTCGGGGAACAAAGACGAAGGCAATGAGTTCCACTCCTTCGCAGTACGAATGATAAACGTAGAAGCGAAACGCTTCGAGCGAACTGGAGGTATGTCAACCATATATGGATGACGTTTGACAGTTTGTCTTGTTGTTAGATGGTAAAATGGACAAGTTGGAATTAACTCGTATAATTCCTGCGCACACTCTCCAAAATGTATACGATAGAATACCGATAGGCTCGCGACCTTACGTCGGTGACCGAGACTCTGCAATTTGGACTCGACCAGCTTATCATCGCCAATGAGTCTTTTTGCTCGTCGGTCGATGGACTCAAGAGCTTCAAGCTGGTACTTTGCGGATCCATCCCATAAGTGGCCGCAGTACTCCATACACGATCGGACTTGTGCTTGATATAAATTAAGAAGCTGCCCTGGTGTGAAGTACTGCCTAACCTTTGCGAGGATACCCAGTTTTTTAGCAGCCAGCTGAGCTCTGGCTTCGATGTAGGTACCAAAGTTTAGGCTCGACGACAAGGAAACGCCAAGAAGCTCGAGTTTATTTGCTATCGGTATTGATACATTCTGGAAAGTCGGAGACAGGTGAAAAGGTCTCCGTTTAGCGGAGAAAAGACACGCCTGTGTTTTAGACGCATTAAAACGAACCAAGTTGGCATCGCCCCACTCGGCCACGGCCAACAAGCTCGAATTTAATCGGTCTATTCGGTCTAGTCGGTCGGAGCATGGTCAGTAATCTGGTATGGGAATATCCACTCCTGGTGGTGGGCATTAAAATCCCCCAGAAATACTAATTCGGCAGAAGGATACCTCAGATGCGCCACGTCGGCCGCCTCACTGAGGTGTGTAATGAGCCTGGTTGTCTCCGCATCTCCATTGTGCGAACGGTAGACACAAACATAGAGAATTTTCTCTATGCCTGTATCCACCAAAATCCATATAGTCGAAAAGCTGGGGTCTTCAAGGTTACGGAGACGCCGATAGCAGATGTCATCGCGCACGTACACGCAGACACCCGAGCGTGACTTGAATTTATGCTCAAGGGTGTAGCCTGGGTATGCTAGGTACGACGCGTCAGCTGGACATCTGATCTGCGTCTCCGTGAGGAACAGTAGTTGCGGTTTATCGGTCTCTAGGTGGTAGTGGACCGGAACGACATTGGAGTGCAAGCCTCGAATATTAGAGAGGTGCACTTGGAGGGAGAGGACGTGCTTCCGCTGTCTAACCGTTTTCTTTTTCAATCTGTTCCTCATATTGTTTTAGTGGTTTGGTAGGAGGTTAGAGATGGGTCGCGGCGCTACTCGTCGACTCATGGCACACAACAATTCACTACAACAATGGGGCACCAAACCGGAGACCGCGGGGACGCCCGAGCCCCCCCAAGAATGTCCATCGGGTCCTCTCGTCCGGTCGCCAACCGGCACGATGGCGCACTCCTGGGATTTTTCGCTAGATGGCGGGGCAGCCTTTCATGAGTGGCTAGCTCACTACTTGGGCCCCCTACTATCTGCGGTCGGCCAGCGGAGAACCGTGCCTCGGATCCCGCTGCTCTCCGAGTTTGGTAACCCGATGCAGCGTAATTGTGTATGCTAATTCCAGTCTGAGCGAGCTTCGCAACTGAACCCAGTCTCCTTCCTCGGAACGGCTAGCCCGGACATCATGATGGAACGCGAATCGCTTGGCATCATGACTTTGTCCGGGGGGTGGTACGTAAGCCGGCGGCCGAAGCCTCCCACCACTTATCTAGTTGCTCCTTTGGCGCCACCCAGGAGTCACGTGTAGGACATCGAGGGCTAAATCCTACGGACGTGAGCAACATGAACCCCCACTGTACTTACTTACTTGTTGATTGCAATAATATCAGCTATTTTTAGCAATCCTGATTTGAACCACGGCTCAAAGTAAGGTCACGGCGGATTTACTAAAAGCCAAAACTAGGTTTTGCAAAAGACTTATCGACAATTTTTGCATAACATCATAATAACTGCTCTCGTCAAAATAGCATATCAAATTTTAAAAACAAAATACTCGACTGCCGAATAGTCGACTTATAAGCAATGCAAGAATTCAAACATACAATGTATTAGTCCTTATTAAATTTTACCATATGACTCATAACGTATTAATATTTCATTTTTCTTCTTTTGATTGATATCCTACTAGATAGGTTTGGTTAGAAAAAATATCATGGACTTTTCTTAAAACACTTATCTAGAGACACATGGTTATTTGAGACAAATATAACGATACCTTAACTGTCAAAATCCATCCAGCTGTTTGGAAATTACGTGGTAGTATAGAAATCGACAACGCGTAAGTCACGCTCATTCCCGTTTTCATTTTAATTTAATAGTATAGAAATTTACAAACATACATACACACATAAAAGATACGCGCGAAAAACATAACCGTTTCATGGCAGTTGGGTAATAAGTGCGAAACTGAACCATAAACTGGATTAGTGGTTTCCACCCCAAACAAAAATTTAAAAGGGAAACATTGCACATAAAAAAATGTATTTTTACACTAATGTTATGGAGACGAAAGTTTGTGAGTGTGTTCTTTACTTCATCACAGTCAAACAGCTAGACCAATTTTGATGAAATTTGGTTTGACACATCGGCTACTTTTTATCATGGTAATCCCGCGGGTCCACTACGTGGACCCGCGGGATTACCGCTACCGGGCGCGGCTAGTTATATTATATTTTTAATCAAACTTATTTTGATGCAACTGAAAGTAACGTTTTATGTCAATTGAAGCACGAAGCCGCAGGCATTTAGTTTGTAATACTTCTACGCATAACTAGTTTCTACTAATATTCAAATGATCTCGCGCCCAAATTAGTTCGCATTGTCGATATGATGATACCCAAATTAATAGCATCATAATAAGAGGTTCAGTTACATTTTATTAGGTAATTATTACCTTTTCGCGGCCAAACGTTGGTAATAAAACATCGATATTTTTTAACGAGTGCTCTAAATGCCACTTGACTTCAAACTTTGATTATAGGATGCATCGTTAATAAAGTTACTATAGAGTTAAGCTTAGTTCCATTCTACAAGTTACAATGCATTGGTATATCCTGTATCATTTTGGTATTAATATGCACCTTGTGTCTATGATTTAAAAAGTAACCTAAGATCATTAACATACTGCATAGGTAATAACGAAGATGCAAAATGCCAAAATCGTAGACTTAGAGCTAAGAGACGTCCTTTCAATGTCGAATAAGATGGATTTCAGCTTTAATTTTACATAGAATAACAAACTTAAAAATATTTACCTAAATATATAACCGACTTCAAAAAACACAAACAATCAATTGCCAACAAATGGTATTGCCGCTCTGTGAAATTCCTCCTTGCTTAAAGAGTCAACGTGCACTGGATATTAGATATTGAATACAAGCTGTGCCCGCGACTTCGTCCGCGTGGAATAGTGTCTTTGGATAGCATTTTTGAAAAATAAGTTTCAAGCTTCTAGCTCTAAAAATTACGATACTCCCATACAACTTTTCAGCCTCTCCTTTCAATCCCTTACAACCTTTTTTTCGCTTTAAAAAAGTAGCCTATGTCCTTTCTCAGATTTTCTTTTCTTTACTTTCTCAAATTTCATTTAAATCGGTTCAGTACTTTTATGGCGTGAAAGCGCGACAGACAGACAGACAGAGTTATTTTCGCAGTTATAATATTAGTAAAGATAACGTAGCCATTTCTAGATGCAAATAGCTATATTGCTAATTATTTGAACTTCAGTATGTAATGGCATTTGGCATCCTTTATTGGTTAGCGTAGGAATTTGCGAGGACATTGATTTAATATTTAAAAAGCGGAAACTGACTCATTTTGATTGATTTGATCCGTGAGAACTAATTGTACAGCATGGCTGAGTTTCGACTGTACATAAAGATCTAGACGCGTGTGTCCAGTTAGCGAAACTCAAAATTCGTAACATTTATATTTTGTAGCAATGCAATGGGCAATTGGTTCGTAGATTTGTAACTAGATCGACATTCTATCGAGCTTATATGTAATAAAATAATAATTAAATGTAAAAGTTAACGACCCAGATAGCGCAGTGGGCTTAGCCCTGGGTTCTTGGTCCTGGGTTTGATTCCCGATAGGAACATAATTTTCCTTCCCAAGGGACATTGCTTCTGGTTCTGGATGTTTCTTGGAGATTTCCATATATATATTTATTTCACCCGCGTTAATTAAGCTAAATAGCCTATGTGTTATTCCGGAACCTGAACTATCTACGTTTTAAATTTCATTAAAAACGGTTTATTCGTTACGGAGATACGCGGTAATAAACATTCACACACACACAAACTTCTATAGTTATAATATTGGTAGGATCCATATTAGCTTCTACACTTACCAGTTTACGATTGTATGATATGCTAACAGACAATTGAGGCAAAGATACCCCTGGGACCAAAATAATACTTCTAAGCAGATATAAAAACAGGTATCCTCATATCCTCTAATCGGCTGTTATCATAAACCTCTGTTTAACCGGCTCGCTGGCTATCTTCATCTACACGTGGGAACTCACACGGCTCTCATTGTGACGAACAAAAAGGAATGTCAAGATGCACTGTTGTGTAAGACTATTATACTAGCTGACATTCGGATTAGTATCGTTGTTCTTGAAGTTGTAGATTTTCAGACGTTCTCTTCATTGTCCACTTCGTCAGTGTTTGTGATTCTGTCCTTGAAGTGGGGAATATGGTCTTCGCTATATATTTATTTTGGATTAAAAAGAAGTTGATTTTGATTAAAACTAACTGAACTTTGTCGCTAAGCTCTTAGAAGTGTTTTTTATTTGAACAGTCACAGAGTTCTAGAGTGTATACGACTCTTTTCTACATGATATAGATAGTGAATATCCAACAGTTGAGTAAATTTCCGAATCCAGCAATTAGAGTCATTAACTTTCATGAATGCCTCTGTGGGGCTCATGTGATTAAACTATTTTTTTTTTAATTAAATTTTCATGGGTGTATTGGCGTTTAAAAAAAATACATGGGCCCCAAAGGGGCAATCTTGAAAGTAAATGGTTTCAATTACTAACCAAATTTTACGGCTCCGTCAATTGGTACGAGTTCAAGTAATGAAGATATAATTACTTAGGTAACTTTGAAGCATATTATTATTATTCTAAGGATTAAATTGGCACTTGAAAAATAACTATAGTCAGTTTGATTAAATTTAGTGTACATGGTTAGACGATACGCTACGTTTAGGTGTTTTCAGCAGATGAACGTAAGCCAATAAGCCAAAAAAACGTAATTAAGGTGTTTTGCTTAACGATAATAGATATTTTTATGCAATCATACAAAATTTCTTTTCTTGACGACTTAGTTGGCGCAGTGGACAGGTATCCACCCTCTACGCCATAAGTTCTCGGTACGATTTCCAGCAGGAGCACAAATTCCTTCCCAAGGGATATTTGCGCTTCTGGTTCTGGGTGTAATGTGTGTGAGATGTAAATGTTTACGACACCCACGATACAAGTCTTTGAACTTAGTGTGGGGCTGTGAGTGTGAATGCGTTTGGTCTCAGACACATCATTATGTTTCTTTAGGTGAAATGTGTAATAATAAACGAAAACAGCTTTTCATAATAGATTATTAATCTGCAAAATAGCTCTTTCCACATAGGATTGAAAGTTATTCCACACTTCCAAAATAGTCATACAAAAATGTTATTATTTTACCCAGTAGCAGCGTATCTTTATTTATACTTATGCTATACACTTTCGTCATATCATTGTTAGTGAAACTTCTGACACCATAATAAGGCTCACGGGAAAGCGTGCCATCAATTTGTACATAGCTCGCCTTCACAACCCAATGTCAATGATGCTATTCATCACAAACGTATAATTTGAACACACGCACAGGCCACGCGTCCACAAATTGTGTTAGTGACACAAAATCTCTTTTAGATTACCTCAATTTGTCAGTCAGTTGACTAGTAGTTACTCGTCCATTCATACGGCCGTGTGTGGGAAAAGTTATGAAATTGAAAAAGATCATATTTCTTTTAAAAGACACTACGCGATTGCACAAAGATTCACCTAGTTTTCGTCGTTAACTATTCATTATGGGCCGTGGGAGGTTTTTTGTATTGCCATTGTTATAGTTTTGATTGGCGCATTCCAAAGGACTTGGTCCGTTCCGCTCCTACGTTGTTCGATTTTGTTGTCTGTTGAACAAAGAAGGTAATAAAAAAATGAATTAAGATGATGTATAATGTATATTCTTAGTTCATAATTGTTCAAACTACACTGTCCCACTAAGAACAGCATCGTAATATGCATCTCAACGCCAGTCGATACTTGACACCTAGACCTAGCAGAGAAGGTAACATATTATAAATTCATTAGAAAAATCTGAAAACAGAATTTATAATAGCCGTACCTCGAAAGACGCTGATCTTGATGGTATGAGTGAAGTCCAAAGACGTTTCTGGTATTTTACAAATAGCTCCGTAGAAGCACTGAGATATACTGAGACTAAATTTACTTGTCGTTTCTGTGTTTATTATTTTATTTTTGTGAAAGATTTTCTTACATTGCAGACATGGCAATATATCTACAATCTACGATTGTAGAGCATCTCGCGCACTCCTGGCTTGCTACTTAGAAATATAGACCATTTTCAAGTTAAAAATCTGTCACCAACATTACTAAAAATATTGTTTCAGCAGCAGTTACTGTGAAAATAATTACAAAGATAGTAAACCAGACCTAAAATGACCGGCTTTGAGAGCCAGTATTTTGGTCTGGTTTTCCATCTTACTATTACTTCTTACCATCAGGTGAGATAGTGATCAAACACTTATCAGATATAAAAAAAGATTTACATATTGAAAATAGGACGTACTTTACAAGGTAATAAGACAAGCTCAATATATAAAAGTACACTAAGAGAGTTACCCTCGGGAAAAATATATTATAAGTAGTAGAAGCAGGATTCAAAAAGTATTGTGTAATACAAATCCCACTTGCAGGAGTAGGTATATTCAAACTGCTCTAGTTTGTTGAAGGCTGTATGGTAATTTTGGCGGACGTCTACGTAGTTAGTCCACGTGCAGACAGCAAGATTGCTTATTTCCAATATAGTACTTACTTATACAATTTGTGACGTAGTGTAGAGTTGAAATATTAAAGTTATTTTTTAAAATACATGACATTCTGCGGTAATGCAAATGCGTCTCAATGCATACTCCAGGAACTTTGCATTTAAAAAAGTCTATCGACTTTAGTATAATGTCACATACTCCAGTCTTTTGCACCCGTCACGAGAAGAGAGAAGATTTGATAGAAAAAGACATGAGGCTACGAGGAAATTCACCGTTTCGTTTGATCCATCAGACCAAAAATCAAAGCTTCTGTTATGAGTGTACCAAGATAATTACTATACTAATACAATATAATCTGTCTTCCATTGTGTTAATCTGTTACTATGTGCCCTTTACCATAAAAAATCTGAAAAATGCCAAGAAATAAGAAAAGAGAAACATCAGCCTCCAATTATACAACATGACCACGACCCATGTGCTAAGAGTGTAATAAAAGATTTTTTAATTTAACACATTAGATTTTTTTTCCTTTGACAGGTATAATCATATTTTCAGACCATATTAGATTTACAGAGATGATAAAAAGTTTATGTTGATTAGGTTAGAGGAGCATGCAAAACTCTACAAGTTTTTGACTGAATTAAACTTAGGCATATAACCGAAACACTTGAATTTTTAATGATCTAAAACCACAAACACACGATACGCTTTTGGTTCGCGCGGAAGCCATCGCGTCCCCGATGTGTAGTTACTATAAAATATAGTGTATTAATTGAAAATGGTTTAAATGTATGTAATCAAAGACACTATGCATAAATGAATCTCAAAATTCTATGATAAATTGATGGGTGGATAGAATACTGAATATTTAAAAGTGTATTGGCGGCGATGGCAATTACCTACTACAGTAATGCTCAAAATAATTATCATAATTTAATTGGAGGTATTTCTGTTATTATATAGATAAATCAAATTTATATCTAATATGAATTGATGTTTATGATTATGTAATATATTAGATAGATAGACAGATAGATAGATAATACTTTATTGATCCACTTTATAAGATGAGATAAAACAAAGGTAACAAACATGCTTATACGAAAAGTATCACAACAGGCGGCCTTATCACTAATATCTCTACCAGGCATATTGTCGTTTATTATTATATCAATTTACTTCAGGAAGGCGGCCGGTAATACAAACTCTTACCAGATCGTTTTATTTACTTAAACTTAGGATTACTCCCACTAAACTTGATAACTTGTGTTGTGGGTTACGGAAAAATTTACATCGCTCACACAATCACACCTAGAAGCACAAATTTCCTCCTTGGGGAGAATATTATTGGGGTGTTGGATATTGGATTCGATTCCCGATGGGAATACCACTGTTGTATTCCCATCGGGAGTCGAATCCAATACCGCGCTGCTTAAAAAGGCACAAACTTAACCAACGTGCAGTTCAAATGATTATCAGTATTTTTTATTAAACATTAGATGTGCTTTTGAATACGTATTCAAATATTTGATTGAAATATTCATGAGTATTACACATATTAAGGATTTATACGATTTTACTTAGGGTTATTTTCTGGCATTGTTATGAGACTAGTTTCGGAATAGTCGGTGCTCCTTCATTCTTTAGTACACGCCAAGACGCCGCCGGACGGTCTACGCACGTACTCGACTGATGAAGGAGCACCGACTGTTCCGAAACTAGTCTTGTAACAATTCGAGAAAACAACCGTGAGTGAAATCGTACAAATCCTTTATATTCAAATACCTAATTTTATTATGTTGTATATTTATATACTACTTGAAACACGTAGAAAATTTCGACTTACTTTGTAGTCGACTTGTTTCGAACAAATTTGTTGTCCTTCATCAGAATGAGTCAGACGCGCGATACACAGAGGTATACAACATAAATTATGTGTAATACTCACAATAGTTTTAATTTTTATATTCAAATACCTGTTGAAAAATACCTAATATTAAAATACTTCATGGTATTTGGATAAACTGTCTACAATCGTTGGCAATTAAAATGTTACGCCATGACATCTGATTTATACGGAGTGCCATTTCGCAGTCTTTAATTACAATTAGCGAAGTCAAGAGGATATTTTCGTAATTGAAAATCGGAAATCGATTGGAAAACGTTTCGTTCAATAACTATGTATAAATTGACAAGTTAATGTTTATGTATTTATTAGTTGTTTGAATAATGATTATGGTACGGGTGATGATTATAGAATGACATATTTGACGTTATAAATGCTACGTTGGTCTACTTTTACGAATGCTACTCTAGATAAGCAACAAGTTTCGACTCAAGTACTAGGTGGATGACTGATTGTTTTACGATTCTTATCTCTAGCTAGCCTAGATAACAATATGACCTTTATCCTTTCAATTTCATATTTTGCTCACAGTATGAAGTTACACGGTTTGATAGATTAAGATATCATTGTGAATGCACTTTATGCATAATTTTTTTTATGTTCATTTACTACCCATAAATAAACTTACCTACCTACTACTTAGCTAATGCAAAAAGTTGTTGATCAATAAATTTTTTTTTATTCAGGATAAGCAAACGTTTGACCACTATCTCAATAACCGTTATTTAAAAGTTACATGTTCATTTATCTGCAAATAATTATACATTTTCGGAGGCCTAGAGGAAAATTATTTATGTATGACTTTTACAAAAATAACGTTACCTTAATCTTGTTGGGTAAAATAATATAATATAATAATATGACAAAAATCATCAAAAACGCCATTAATTTTTTATAATTCTAAATTAAAAATTTAGGAAAAATAAAGTTTATCTATGCTAGAAAATAGCGCACTGATTTTGTAATTAAACATATTATAACCTAAAGGTACCCAATAAATATTAATTTCAACTCTTTTTTATCACATTTTTTCCCTATTGTCTATAGGTGCAAATACTAGTCAAATGATTCTTATTTTTAATGCAAATAGATGAAAACGCGGCCTATTTTCGATGTATGACTTGACCGGAAGGAGCTTCGCTCAGACAATACTAAACCAGATATAATAGAGACAATTTAGTAGGGCAACTATGGCGTCCTATGCAAAATGTAGAAGTGTCAGTTTTTAATTAACTATACTCGTGCCTTACTGCTACAAATCCATTCAGACTGCGATGATTACCAAATCGCCTGTAAACTATTATAGGCAATAATCGGTTTCGGCAATTATTCGGATTCTTTGTGACGCAATCGACAATTCTGCCGATTTAACGGCAATGGGAGAATCGGACTTATTGTTACAGATCACGAGAAACACGATATTGAGTTGGAGGTACAGTTCTGCCAACAAGTGAATAGTACAAAATGTTTATTGCGTAATCTTTTTTTTTAGTTTATCTCTTTTATTGCTATTGAGATACGTGATGGAAAGTGAAGATGCGGCTGAAGATGTGTCGTGCTTACCTAGAAGATACCTATTTACTATTTTCTAGGCTTAAAGACTCCCAGATAAAACTGTTCGGGGAACAAAGACGACGGGTATATACTTGTTGTAAAGTTAAAATATTAGAGGAGACATTATTTATTATTTTATATTGTTGCTTTGACAACCCAGTTGGGGCTGTGACAAGTTTCTTTCTTTTACGCCGTAGGTCTTGGGTTCGATTACTAAAACAAGAACAATTTTTTTTGGGGGCTGAGTCACCCACGTCCGTAGGAGGATACCCCTTATGTCTGACT
The DNA here is from genome assembly GCA_948107665.1 of Lomographa bimaculata. Classification (NCBI taxonomy): domain Eukaryota; kingdom Metazoa; phylum Arthropoda; class Insecta; order Lepidoptera; family Geometridae; genus Lomographa; species Lomographa bimaculata. The sequence continues at coordinate 10,934,923 of OX403600.1, forward strand.
CCCTACACGTGGTCCCCGGGTGGTGCTAATCAGGTGACATTTGAGAGGTGGTAGAGCATTTTGTGAGTTGCTCGCCTGGCTTGCTACCAAAGTAGCTTACCACCATCAAGTTGAAAGTCTGCCGCCAAGCCAAATACGGTGTTCCGGCAGTTATCCTTGAGAGCCTGCGTATTCCAGGTCTAGTGTGTTTACCAGCTTCGATCACATCGTCACTTACCATCAGGTGAGATAGTGGTCAAACACTAGCCTGTCACAAATAAAAAAAAAAAAAAAAAAAAATTTGATTTCCCCAAGTGAATTTGAATGTAGATAGTGTAGACCATATAAGACAGAAAACTTTTTATGCCGAATATCGCGGGTAAAAGTGCAGGACACAGCATGTGTGCTGTATTTATTATCATGTCAATGTACTGTAATATATATATGTCTATATGTATGTATATATGTATGTCAATGTAATATAATATTTGAGACATTTTTAGACCGGTATTAAAACATAATTTTTACATAACAATATTATTTTTACATTGATATTAATCAAATTTATTTATTATCACATTAATTTGTTAATAAAATAAAGTTTCATAAAAAAATTGCAACTAACAAGTAAATTAAAATTTAAAAAAATCAATCGTATATTTTTTAATTCTTAATCGTCAAAGCACAAAGTGACATAACCACATTTAGGGAAGGAGGTGGTTAAAATAAAAGCTATTTGTACATACAAAAAAGGGAATGTGTAATAATATTCTACTGATACATTTTTGTGAGTAACTGTACGTGCTAATGAAATCGCAAGTAATGTCTTAATCGACGTGCCTTTTCTTTTAGTCTCTGTTCACTTCTATTTTTATTACAAGGCGAAAATTCAGTTTTTATTGTAACTTGTTGATGTTAAGCGCCGTCACTAAGCAAAAGTGAAAAAAAAAACAATTACATAATTTTAAATTAGTCTCTGTTGATGGGAATAACAAATTTTGTAGTTTCATTATTTGAAATGTAGACTTTCAGTACTATAGTAAAAGTATATATCTGTTGACCCACGTTTCGAGAAGTTTTTTTTTTATATGTAGACAAAACAAATACCAAAACCATACTTTAGTAACGGTAGTAAATGGCGAGAAAATCTGTGTTTCCTACGGAAATCGAACCAGCACCAGCAACGTATAAAGCACTCGTGTAACCAACTATACACGCCAAAAGGCTGTTTTATGTATTACGAGTATGTTGTGAAATTGATATAAACTTATTATGTAACGACAAGTGCGTGTCGGATTCAAGCATCGAGGGTTCCATACAAACTTGTACATGGATATTTCATCCGTCATGGAAATCGAGCTATGAAGCTTTTTGCCCGTTTCTGTCGTTTATACTATTTTTCGTTTTTAACAAAAAGTACATATTTTAAGATGTTTTCTGTTTATATGCTGTGAGGCTTTACTTTTTGCCAATTTTAATGATTCTAAATCATACATAAAAAAAGTAAGTTCTGATTAATTTGCGAGTGCAATATAAGGCACTTTTGCTGCGTAAATCATCGTATATTTTGACGACCGCAGACTTAAATTTTTATATTAATTTCCAATTGATGCAGCTGCGACTACCAGTGATCCAACTGTAGGTTCGTTTCCTATCTCGATCGTGATACCTCTGCGCGTTCCTGAGAAAGAGAGCCTTGACAGACAGACCGACAGACTGTCGGACAAAGAAATAATCCTAATAGGGATTTTTTTGCTGTTGAGATACAAAACCTTAAAAATAGATAAATATTATAAATTATACTGATATCAGGCACCTTCAGGCGTCTACTAGTCTAAACGACAAGAAAGATAGTAAAACGTAATTAGAACTGCTTTAAGAAACAATAATTGGAATCATTCAAACAGTAGCATCCTTACGCAAAACAATTAGTTAATCTTGATTGAGATCATCCCGCGAACAAACAAGTAATAACCGTAACTTGGTCATAAAACGCGTGAACCCGAAACATTGTAACGCTAAATTGGCCAATCACAGCTCGAATCTAACAAAAAGCTCTTGAGTTTTCATGTGCGAACGCTAGCTAGAACAATAGGATTCCCATACTGTAGTAAAATATAGTGACGGTGGATACCAGTATCTAAATCACATTCAAACTAAATAAAATTATCGAACGTATTATTTTACATTGCCGCGTAGTGTCCTTGTTGACGGGGATGTGATTATTTTGAACAAGTAAAAAATACGGAAAATGTTTGGCTTATCTTTATTATTAGATACTAACATACTTAGTGCCATCTGGTGGAAAAAATTGTCTTAAGTAAATGACAATATGCATTCTCCAGGCATCATTAGCATTCCTCGAAGGGATATTATCAAATTTCTATCAAATTTCTATTATTGACAGGATAACTCACACATTCCATAAACCAATATTTACACGAACGCACATACGCATACACACAAACAGACAGAAACACACCCCTACACGCATTGGACACTTCCCACACAAACATTTATTTAACACACACATACATTTAAGATTAATAATTTTATTTACTATTGAATTAAAATGTAAAATATAGTTAAAAAATATATTTTAGGAATAATTTAATTTCAAACATAATTATGGGAGAAGCCACTAGCTCCAGAAACACTGTTTTTAAATAGTTCAGGAGCCTATGGATTCAACATTAACGATGTACTTACAAATTAAGTCAATAAAGTTATTTGTATTTGTAGCTTTTTATTATAAAGCTCTGCTAGATGGCTCTGTTTTGTGAGGAAGATATCCTCAGAAAAAATTCTCCACTGGAGGGCTCTGTATATTTTAGTTGCGTGTAATGAGTAAATTCTGAGTATATCTTGTTTTGTATAAAATGCGAAACCTTATGTACTGTCTGACACCCTGCGATAGTAAACTTGAATTACGCAACGAAGACGCATGTCATGAGATAATGAAACAGATCTTTTTGTTAACGTGTGAGCGAACAGTATGGCCGCGGGTAAGGAGGTCTGTAGGTGAACGCTACTTGTTAATGATGAGTTAATCGAGCTAATTGAACTAATCGAACTAATAGGGAAAGTGAGATGCATCTCTATTAAAAAAACAAAGGCTTAGTTGTGTTACATCACGACGGAATACATGTGGTATGGTTTTGAACGGATGAATATAAGGCTTTTGTGTAATAACTGAATGGGAAACATACCACTCGGAAAAATAATATCACGTAGGCAAGCAACTAACAATCTTTAAGATAAAACTGCTGATTATCGCGAATGAAAAAAAAAGAAACATTTTTGCACATCTGAACGTGTGCAATGGGAAACCGAAATATTAAAACTGGTCAAATGTTGAACTGCCTACTAGTTCTTCCATCGTCTCGTCTTATGGACATTCCAACTAAAACAGAAGATTCTTTCTCTTTCACATAGAAGGAGACTTTTAGGAGACATCTTGGAAGTGCTTAGGCAATCTTTGTATCTGCTATTATAACAACAAACCATCCCATTTACGAATCAAATAATATAGAAGAACTTGAACATTGTATATGTAACGATGCAGGTAACGACCAGAACCATGCTAAAGATTAACAAGTTCTATTTCTAGTACAAGTTTCATTGGAGTTACGCACATGTTATTGAGATGGTGAAATATCTTGTTTATAACACATCTGTCATAGCCTACGTGGACGTGTCAAGGGAAAAGCGAGATGATCTCACCGGCACACGCTAAAGTCGATTTAGATATATCTAGACCAGTTTGTATGACCTATGTGGGCGTTACGGTTTCAACTCGAGAAGGGCAGTGTTGCAAGGAGGATAAGTGGAAAGATTGTAGTGCTTAGTCCCTTTGTGATGATACAAGTATACTATTTGGTTACCTTAAAATGACTCGCAGTTGTAGGCTTGCATTCGGCGCGTTTATAACTGGTGAATGTTTTGAGAGATATATGAAATATTTTCGAATTAGACACCAGTGACAATTTCAAAATAAAAAAATACCTCCGGTGCCGTATTATGTAAACGTTATATTTACCTATTTTATTAAATATTATATTACTCGTTGTTCGTTCCGAACTAAGATCTAACAAATTTAAATGAAAAACTTTTGAGGTTAATTGCATATCACTTTCTTCTTAATAATAGTTATATGTCTTCGTCGCGATCTCGCGGCGTAAACTCATCCCGAAGAAGAGCATCGTACATGCTCGAAACCTAGGTCGACAATATCGATCAAATGACGTGAGTGATAGCCGTAATTTAATAATATTAAAATGTTTAATTATCACGAAAACTTTAATAGTAAAATAGTTGTATGATTATGTATTTGTTGCTTAAGAAGGGAATATAACGCATACTATATTCAAGTTTCATCTTTATATGTGTAGCCGTTTTTTGATGCTGATCGACTCAAGTCAATGTAGAGATCTTGCTTCTCTCGATCAATAATAGTTACTAGTGCAACCTTCGTAAAATATGGCACTGGTATCATTATCTATTATTAAAGAATTAAAAATTAATTACGATGTCGAACATAAAAGGAAGTATACTGATCTTCCTGTCCCATCATACCCTATTTGTAAAACTTGTAGCAATATGCATATGCAAACTATGCAAATGCAATAATTGTTCAAAATTGACCTTAATTTTAATCTCAATGTCAAAACAAGCTTATAAGTTTATTTACGAAGAATAACATTTAATAAGAAAAACCTTCGGCGACGCAATAACAGGTTTATGCTCGAAATACTGTACCTTATACCTATTTAGCAATAAATAAAAACATAGTATAAATTTTATATGATATATTTTTATTAGCTACAATGATAAAGAGTGCAATTTAAAAGCATAATACAAAATCAGCCAAACTAACTCTTTCACACTCACAGCCCCACACTAAGTTCAAAGTCTTGTATCGTAGGGGCCGTAAACATTAACAATCGCGACCAGAGCCAGAAGCACTTTAGCTTAGTTAGGAATATAGTGCATCTGCCAGGAATCAAACCATGGCGTAGAAAGCAAACACTTGCCCACTGCGCAAACATGTTCTTAAAAAAGATATATGCATCATTCAAATCGAAACCTATTTAAATTCCATCTCATTATTTATCATTAACTCATTTGTGTTTATTTTAGAACATGTCTAATAATGATATGCATTAATCTTCTAAAGCCTTGAGGCTTCCTTAACTATCTTCGATGCTGCAAACATCCGCTCGGAGAGAGGTGCTCTTAATTGTTTTATTGAACAAATGGTACCTACTAGTAGGTAGTTATTTGTTTTTATTTCGTTTTGAAAGTGAAAGATGACTTGAATAGCGATAGGTAAGAGTAAACGATGGGCTTAAAATTTATATGATTTCACAGAAATTGTATTTATAGCAGTTGTTTTTTTATAAATCTGTATACCGATTGCTTAGCTTTGGAGCCAATTTTTTGGATTGGTTGGGTTTGTAACTGACTTCTATAAAAGGAGGAGGTTTTCAATTCGACTGTATTTACACAAAAATTGGCTTCAAAACATCTTACTTAGATGATCGGCGAACATACTCATATTTTTTGTGTGTTACCTCAGTTTTTTTTAATAGTACCGGTTGTGATGATTCTTTCTTTATTTAAAAGCTGGTAGTGGTCTCATTTAAATTTGATCAAGATTTGATCGATAGTTTTTGAGTTATCCTTAATAATGTGTATGTAATTATTTTAATTATTTAATTTGATGAAGATAAGTGTTGTGGTACTTCCTCTAAAAATTGAAGCAAAAGAAGTTGGTTGTGAGTTAAAGAATATTTGATCAAATAGTATATTCATTGTATCTAATTTCATTCGAATACTTTGAAAGTTGAGAAAATAATAATCGTTAGTTTTCAACAGAAATGTCATAAAAACGCCTAAATAAATAGGTACTGACAATATATAGACCAGAAAAAGATTGCGCGAATGACCTCACCCATTCGACTGCACATTATGAAAATGAATCTGAAAATTATGCGTCGGTGTCTACACCGTCGTCTGTGCATTTTTTACTATCTGAATTTCATCTGGATTGGATGTACTTGACTGCAGAATGTATCGAATTTCCTTGAATATAGATCAGCCTTCTGTATCTACGTCCAGTGAAACTATTAGAACAAGCGCTGGAATCTCGACACCTTCGTGAGGTAACACCTGGTGATAAAGTTCAGAATCCTGTAGCAGTAAGTATTTGTTCACCCCCAAAATAGAATACGCTTATAGTCTGCATGCAGTGATTCATGTGTCTGCATCAGTAGACGAATACAATTGTACTTTAAAGGCAGACATTTTTTGAGGTTGAGCGCTCGTTTTTCATGGCAAAACTGCAACTTTAATGTTGACTTGTCTGTTTTAATTTTAAGTGGAATAAAACCAGTTAATACAACTCGTTACGAGATTAATGATAAGAGTATTGCGGTTCTACGAGGTAGCTCTGTCGATACAGTTATTATAGTTTAAATGTTTTTTATTACGATGAAATTCTTATAAATGATTTTTATAAATATTACATTGTATTTCCGAGGGACTTATTTTAAAATGTTACAGTTTCATTACTTGTAAAAATTACGAAGATTTTAGGTAACATATTTTTTCTGGCAATATATATTTTCTCAAGTACGGAACTAAGGTTAAAAAGAGTGCAAGTACAACTGGCGCAGCGAGCGAGGATTTTGTACCAACATACAAAGGCTCAATTCTGACTCAGATTCGGCCGGTTTTTTTTTAAATAATTTACACTACACCTTTTTATTCGACTTTGAATATTGTATGTTGTTAACGTTTTTAAAATAAAACATAAATTGATGTGTAAGATCTATGAAAAAAAAAATCGGACTGTCTTAATTAAATTCTTTACTTTTGTTTAGCTACGGATTAAAAGGACCGTAATATAGTCGCAATTACAGTTAACTGGGCGAGCGTAGAGGCTTAGTAACAAGGACATGCTGCGCTTCGGTTCGAGCACGATTGTCATCACAGGCGATTATAGAGCGTAAACCGTAGAACATGGGGCCCGTAATGGAGCAAAAATATAGTGCTTACGCAAAGTTGCGCGAGCCATACTTAAATTCTTAAAAAAAATATTAATACAATTAAAAAGTATCTTACTTTTTAATTACGTAAAAATAAAAATAAAAGAAAATCACGAATAATAGTATGTTATCTAACTGTTTGTCCTTATTTGCTGCATAACGCTAAGCCCAGTTCAACGTTTAAATCAAAATAATTTCAAAAAGGCATAGTTTTCGACGAAAAAAAACTTAGTATCGATTGGAACTCAATTATTCGTGAAACTGGCTAAATGGATGAACAAGTCTGTAAAATTACATACCTACCTATATACATAGATATAGTTAACCGCAAAGGAATGGAACTCCTTACCTAAGTCTGCGTTACCTGATAAAAACGATATGGGAGTCTTTAAATCGCGAGTGAATAGGCATCTTCTAGGCAAACATGCTCCATCGTCGACCGCATTGTCGCTTACTATCAAGTATCTCGGTCAATCGTTTGCCTATCATGGATTAAAAAATAAATGTAATCAACTTTGGATATCGTTGCGAAACATTTTATATTTTAGAGAGCTTGTTTTTAATCTCATTTTAGTAGTACAGGTCCCATATGTACTCCTTGGACAAGAAATTCAACTAAAAATAGCTTAATTTTTTTTTTTAAAACAAACTTTTAACCAGTTGTAAATAAAACAGGACTAAAAACTTATGTAACCAGAGAACTTGTTAAGACGAATCAAACGATCCCAAACTCGATGGGTTCATCTTGTTTAGTTCAGAAGTTTCCATGGCCATCTTCTGTCTCCATCATCAGACCAGCTCCATGGTACCATATCATTGTCACTAAAGATATATAAGCACACCAAATGTTAGTCCAATTGGACATATGGAAGTGGGTCTAATTTAGCTTGCAGGGTTTGATTACAGACCGACATATAGATAGGCCATGGAACAGGTGAAACTAAATAAAAGCTTTTAAATAGCAAAATATCTCATATCCTCACATCGTTAACTTAAATAACGCTCTACAATACTCCTACCATCTCTAATGGTAATTCTGTACCAATAATTAGAAACGAGCCTGCAATTATATGCAAATGTTGGCGACAGTCTAGTTTTGAAACTTAGCATTTGTAGTCACCACCTACCCGCCTAGGCGTTAGATTGATCCCACTCAACAAAGATAGGACGTGTCGAAATGGCACGCGACTGACTGAATGTAAATTATTATTAAGGTACTTGTATAGTATTATGGGATAGACTTGTCTTTGTTCACCGTACGGTACAATCTGGGAGTCTTGGTACATCTTCGGTCGCATCATCTTTTTCCAACAAGGTAGATAGTAGACGCTAGCCTATCGAACATAAAAAAACAAGTCTAATCAACTTATGTAATTCTATGTTTAATACTGTTACAATTTATTTTTAGGGATTAAAAAAGAAACCCTTGAAGGTACCTACTTAAGACACTAAATAACATTGAAAAAAACGACTATATGTAATTGTATTTTAAACTAAATAATTTTAGTTTATTATTAATAGATTTTTTTTTATTCAGTATAGGCAAGTATTTCACCACTTTGTTACCTGATGGAAAGTGACGAAGATGGGTAAGCTTGCCTAGAAGGTACTTCTTCACTCTAGACTTGAAGACACCCAGATTTTACCGTTCAGGGAACAAAGATGCAGGCAATGAGTTCCAATTCTTCGCTGTATGAATGATAAACCTAGAAGCGAAGCTTTGAGGAGGTATGTCAACCATAAATGGATGACGTTTGACAGTTTGTCTTGTATTTAGTGTATAATGTAAAACTTAACTAAGATGATATACTTTACCACTGAACACACTGCAAGCAAACACGAGTTAACAAGCCTAGACTCTACTCAACTAAGTCAACTAGTGATGACATGCCACGTTGCCCCTGAATGCTTTTTTTTTTAATTTGCATTTGGGCAAAACGTCGCATTAATTGCGCTCCGATTGTGGTAAAATCGAATGCTATAAGAATCTTTGTCCTGACATATTGATTCACTTACTGAATTAGAGACAACGCACAACCTAAACCGCTGATCGTAGAGACTTGAAAAATTTGGAGAGTACATTTGTTTTAGTACGTAATGGTGTACTAAGAATGGATTTTAATTCCACGCCGAATAGAGTAAAATGGAGTGGAAACGTTATCTTTACGCTGTTGCGGCTGAAACTGATTTGACTGAAATTTGTATTATACTGTACATAGTTAGATACATTATAGTAGTGGTTACAAAGCATACATTATACTCAGGATTAACACATAAGATACTTTTTAACTTAATCAACGCTGGCAAAACCGTGGGTCAGGGCTAGTATCACATATGATAATTGACTTAAAATAAAATATCACATAACATGATACGTAGAAACTGCGTACCTAGAAATGTAAACGTAGAGATCTTGATAAAAACCGGACACTTGTCGCAACTGATCGATATTAAAACGGACAGGTATCTCTGTTACCGAACGCACTGCTTATTCTGTATCTGTATCAGTGAAAGCGAAATCTTAATTACTTTTTTTATAACAGAGATGACACAGCGCTTCGGTTTTTTAATGCATTCTGCAATAATGGCAGTTGAGTAACTGAGTAATTGACTTTTAGGTGTGACGATTGGGACTTTAGATATTTTTTTTAATATAATAGAAAGAAGAGGTGGTTTTAATACGGTCACACTGTAAGTAGACTAAAAGCATTTTTTTTATAAAGATTTACCTGCGCCGAGAATTTTATTACTGTTACTTACATTTTAGTTAAATATCTGACAACTATAATTATTTAGTAACAATCACAAAATTATACGTTAATAACTAGCTTATTTTGTAAACAAGAACGAAGTAACTGTAAGTTTGACTATAAAATATGTAGTATTTTTTTATTTTTTTTTATTTGTGACAGGCTAATGTTTGACCACTATCTCACCTGATGGTAAGTGACGATGTGATCGAAGCTGGTAAACACACTAGACCTGGAATACGCAGGCTCTCAAGGATAACTGCCGGAACACCACATTTGGCTTGTTAAGTTAGTAGTTGTTAGTAATAAATAGATACTGTAGTAGTCTAGTTGTTTCAATTTTTTTTCTCCGTATACAAACTATTATTTTAAAGTATCTGTAAGCAATTGATTTATATACTAGAACTGCTTGTTAAAGCTTAGTTGGGTGCGCGTTTGCCTTTTAAGTGGTATCGGGTTCGATTCCCGGCGGAAACACAAGTTTTCTCACCAAGGGAAGTGCGTGTAATGTGAGTGTTTCCAGCACCCACAACACAAGTCATCGAACTTTGTGTGTGGCTGTGAATGTGAAAGCGTTTGTATCTAACTATTAAGAGTAGTCATTCTAAGCCTAACATGTTTACCATCCTCGACTACATCGTCACTTTGACTGAAATGCTGAAGCAGAGACAAAAATAATACAGTGTAACTGCTTTTACGCTAATTTTAAGCAATTAAATACGTTCTGGTAGAGATCGCTATTAGTGATAAAGCCGCCTGTTGTGACACTTTACGTTTATGCTTGTTTGTTGACTTTGTTTTATCTCATCTTAAGAAATAGATCAATAAAGTATTATTTATCTATCTATCTACGAACTAATAAATTCCACAATCTACGTGGCATTTTGAAGAAACGTAATTAAGCATATAACATATACATTAACATGGTTTTATATACATTAAATACAGGCTGAAGACAACAGTGTATCTTTCATAGTAATTACAAATGTATTTTTTTGTGTTTGTGTGTTTGTTTAACACGAGATACGTCTAAATCATATGGCATGTAGTATTAACTTTCTCTGTTTAGCGTGGGCGAAGCCGCAAGGCATAGCTACCTATTAAGAAAATTACTGCCACTAATAACACCTTTTTTTATTAATTAGAATTACTGAACTCTCGTTTAATTTATTTTCTGTTTTTTTTTTTCCTAGTTTGCTTAACACATCTAACCATATCATCAGCTCCAGAAACAGCGGAGACTCCACGTTAGCAAACATACGCAATTATTATCCTACTAATATTGTAAATCCGAAAGTTTGTGTGTAAGTGTGTAAATATAAATGTTCCCTCTTCACGCTTCAACGGCTGAACGGATTTGGATGAAACTTAAAATGTACATAGGTTATACCTAGGATTAACATATAGGCTACTTTTAACATGATAATAGTGCGTAAAGCCGCGGGGCACGACTAGTAAAAATATTGTCATTAGAATTAGTTTTAATATAACTATATTATTTTGTTGACTTGTATATACATAAAATATTAACGTATTAGATATTAAGTCTACCTGTACTTTTAAAATCAAGCAATTTTTGATCATTTTCATTAGATCTGAAACCACATAAATAAAAAAAAACATATTCCGTTCTTTCGTAACACGTAATGCTCGCTTTTATCTGAGCAGAATATTATGAAATTTTGGTAGATATATAATAGATATTATTAGTTATATAATTGTATAGTACCCGGATGACCGAGCTTTGCACGGCTGAAAACACGGGTAAAACGACGTTTTCTAAAATTGAAACCTAGCTAAATCGATTTATCGCCCCCCAAACCCTCTGCATACAAAATTTCATAAAATCGTTGGAGCCGTTTCCGAGATCCTGAATATACAAGAATCGCTCGTTTAAAGGTATAATTATGCCGTTGCTTAGTTGTAGTATTCCGTTGGCTTAGTTGATTGAGCGTTCGCCTTCTAAGCAGGGGTATCGGGTTCGATTCCCGGCGGGAACACATGTTTTCTTCCCAAGGAAAATATGTTCCTGGTTCTGGTTGTGATTGTGTGTGAGATGTTAATGTTTCCGGCACCCACGACACAAGTCATCGAATAAGTGTGGGGCTGTGAGTGTGAAAGCTTTTATTATTGTTTTATTTTTGTCAATTCAAGCTAAATTATTATTTTAATAAAGGTACCTATACCCTTATAGAGCTCATTACAAACAACCGAGATAATTTATTTTTTTAGATATTATTTACTTTGATAAAATGTATATTATATGTAAATTTATATACTTTTAGTTTATATGGTCTCAAACTCTAATATTTTTGTATTAAAAATATTTAAAAAGTAAATTAAATGTTACATCATAGAAAATATTTTTTACTTTTAAAACGCGCAGGACCTTACTAGAATTAAAAATGTTTACACTTCACAAATGTTTTACTCGCCACCGATTAGATAAGAAGGTAAGAAATAATAACTGTTAATCTTATAAATCTGTAATAAATATTGTTAAAATCATTACACCTTGTTTAAATTATTAATACCTATTTCCGAATCATATTAACAGTAAAATACACTTCAAGCAAACATTGCGTTAACTAAAATTAGTTACTAGTGTAAAACAGCCACTTAGTTTATGGATATGAATGTATAGTGATTAAATGTTTAGTTTCACAAGCAGTTAATAAACAGTTCATAAATAATTAAAGTTAGTAAGCAAACTACTAGTAAATAAAATATAATTGTTTTATGTGTCTACACGTAAAATGAGTAAGTCTATTTTTAGTCCTTAACAAATTGGTTCTCTTAAACACAGACATCAAAATTAACTACATTAAAATAATAATTAAAATAATTTAACTACATCGGGAACCAGAGGCTTTAACATCTACAATAACAAGTACTCAATTGATTGTATTGATATTCTTTGCGAATAATACTGATGTTTAAATTATTTTTAATTAAACAATCCATGGAAGTTAGTAGGTACCTCTACCTCTAGTAGGTACTCTAGTTATATCATATAACTTAGGATTTCTTTCAGATTTAGCGTAAAAAAAATGTACGATATTACGGCTTTTTTCTAGACTTCAAAAAAGGAGGAAGTTTTAAATTTGTCAAAATCGTTATTAACCGATTTGGGAATGTATTATTTTTCACGAAAGAGTATATATACGTTCTAGTTTGTCCCTATTATAATTTGATCAAGATCTGAAGAAGAGTTTCGGATATATTTGCGATTGAAGTCGGTTTTTAGTTTTAACTCCTATATATCTATTCATAAATTTCAGTAATGGACTATTATGCTAAAATGTATTAAATATGTTTCTTATCTAATATATAAAATTCTCGTGTCACAGTTTTCGTTGCCATACTCCTCCGAAACGGCTTGACCGATTCATCATCATCATCATCATCACTTTTCATCATTATCAACGCGGGTGAAACCGCGGGGCGCAGCTAGTAAAATTATAAATACAATGACTCAATACTTACTTACTTTAAATTTTAGTGTTTTTAAAATTATACAAATACACGCAATTTAGGCATAACGTTAAAATAAGTGTTAAAACAAATGAAAAAAGCATAATTTAAAAATAATTCGTCGCATATAAACATACATCTTTATTTCTCCTTCACCGAATGATGTAAGTCAAGATAAGTTTTAATTTCGCGAACTGGGCCGCCGCAGATTTTATATCTTTTTTTGTGGTAGCCCGTACGCAACTGTCTCTTAAGGGCCTGATACACGTGAGAAACACACTTAACGATATGTTACACGTTTAAAAATCGACACGGGACTACTTTTCGAGATATATTTCTTACTTGAGCAGTAATTATTTGAGTAATGCTTAAAAACTCGAGCAATTTCAAAGTCTATGTTATACAAGTTACTTGCGCGAGGTTGTTTGTAAAACTAAAGTGTCACCTTTTAGGGAAGTGTATTAATATTTTTATTATCGTTGTTTGTTATTAATTAGACTTTTATGGTGGTTATAATGAATTCTCTTAAGTTTGTTAACTGTTGTCTGCAATAAAAATTATCGATATTGATCAATACAAACTTCCTAAAAAAAATTCGTTAACATATTTTCGTTGCGAATTATATTTATAATACACAGATTTTATTTGATAAATTAACTATGTATTAATTTTCATTACATTATAATTGTATTTTGACATTCATTTGGTACTTTAGGATATATTATCGGACTTGCTTGATATTTATTTTAACACTGCTAAATTCATATCAAAATTATGCTTTTTTTTCAATTGTATACAATATTTTAGTCAGTTATTTTCTACTTTTAATTTATTCCTCTTTCAATTAAGATTAGTTTAAAGAGTCCAGAGTGGCAACCAAAATGGCAGATAGCTTTCGAATTTAATAATGAAATTCTAAATATCGCGTCTCAAAATGACATATTTAACAAAGATAAACTATTATACCTGCAATAAACATTGATTGCTATTCTTTAGTACCACAATTTAACTTTTCAGTATCCGAACTTAACATTCAAAGGCTTATAGAGATAAAAACACATACATATATTTTAAAATATTATTATATCTCACAAATTCTCTATAAGTTGATTAATTATCACATATTAAAGTCAATCGAGCTAATAACTTGCATTTCTAAAGAATATTCTATTAAAAGTAAAAATAAGAAATGTAGTAAAAAAAAAATATGATTTAGTTATTTTTTGCAATGATCTTTGTAATAAAACTCTAACATGAAACTCACATGCGCAGTTCATGTGATAAAAGTTTGTAAAATATATATAAGTATGAAAAACCTTTTAGTTAATACTTAAAGCATTATAAAAAATATTAATTGAAATGACGTATTTAGCTAATCTCACGCTAAATCTATATAACTCAAGCCTATTCGCAATCACAATAGGAACCGAGAACTTGAGCAAAAAAACATATCCGACGGGCGGGCGGCAGCGTCGGTAAACCGCCTTTCTGGTTTACTGGGTCGAATAATCACGTTTATTTTTTTATTTATTTATTCTGTTGTACCTAACAATAAGTGAAAATGCTAGTGAAAACGAACCTTCACTTATTTTTTCGTAGGGCTAGGTCAAGCAACTGTTCTTTTTACTATTTGCGTTTGATGTGAAAATTTATTGTTACTTCTACTGTCATTTGTTTAAGTACACATTTTTCGTTAAAATGTTGCATGTATTAAAAATATCATAAATCACGAACTAAAGATAAGAATTTAAATAAAAAAATGTTGCAGAAAACTCAATATATTCAAATTTATGTTAAACAACAGTTTAAAAACTGATAATCACATGTAAATGTGTTCAATAAATTTGGATTAAAATCGCGGGAACCGTAAAAAATGTCTTTTTTTAATGAAATGTTAATAGCAGTTATGGGTTTTTAATTGTTTTAGACTTTTTATGGCAATAAATTCGAATGAATATGATATTGTTGCTATTTCAACTGATTATGTTTTCATAAACTAGACTAAGTGGTTTTTTGGATATAACAATATTTTATGATGGAGCATCTCTTTTGTAAGATAATATATTGATATTAATAATTAATCAATTAAATTAGAACCTATTTGATTATATACGTTTTGATTATATACTTAGCAAATTATTGTATTTGTACTCGTGCTTTTAAAAATTAACACTAGAATAAACAAGAAATCATTTTAAAATATTGGTTTTTGAACATTATGTTTATGAAAAACTAAAAAATATACAATGTGTGTCTTTATTACAGGTAATTAAATGTATATTACTATTTCACATAATAATATAAAAATCAAAACATACCTGGAATAATTGCAAACACGCCTTAAATTTCTTCTCGTCCTTATAACAAGTCAGTCAGTTCCAACAAAGCACAGAAATTAAAAGTCCAGTTTAAAATAATCCTCTATACAACTATTACACAGTATCGGTTTCACTTTCAACACACTTTATTATCCGTAAAAACGCACTTTAAAATAGTTAAACGCGGTCAGTTTTTTCACTGAGCACTCGAGAAAATATCCATTCCATCACATGGGGGTTGGTTTTTTTTTACAAAATCCGCGCGAGCTTAAAGCTGCGGAGCGTCGTCGAGTGCGCGTGCGCAGTTCTCCGTGGCATCGCGTTATCAGCGCGAGCGGCGCGCCGCGCGACAACAACAGAACTTGAGAGCCGATCTCAATAATAACAAGAAAAGAAAACGGTCCAGTTTCAGTGAGGCTTCCGGATGGGTCGCGCTTTGGTCGCACTGCTCGCTCTCGCACTGTCCCTGTCTAACGGGACCCGCAATGATAGCGGCAGTCGCGCTCGCGACACCGCCCTACGCGCATGGTAGCTTCTTAGACTGCGTAGGGTTTTCCATTGATGTACGCGTATGCGATATCGGTATGAATTTACAGCTATCTTTGATTGGAACTGTTGATGAATGGTTTCCATTGTTTCTAAAAATTATAAACGACCTTTTTAATTTCTCTTAATTGTTAAAAATTGATTTGATATAATAAAGAAAAGGTGTTTAGTAGTTGAATTCAAAATATATATATAATTAAGTTCAAATTATCAACAATTAAAGTTTGTTATTTATGTTAGAAATATTTGCAAAGAGCTTGATATGATATAATATAATAATATAAGTGGTGCTACAGAAGCGCGTTGAAGTCTTTCGTTCTCATGAATATTACGGAGACATTTTTGTTTTGATTCCAAAATGTATCAAATATTATTTGTTTAAAATATTTTACGTGTCTGTAAATTTGTGACTTTATTCATATTTTCACAATTTTTAATAAAAAAAATATCTTTTTTAAACAGCATAGAAAATCATAAAATAAGATTGAGGTATTTAAGTAGGGTTGGTACGCCCTTAATGTAAGGTTGATTTTTCTTTTCTAAATAGGACATATAACGTGTTAAAGAAATTGTTGTATAATATGTAATTTATCTGCAACAGAATATATAGGTGTTATAATTTTGTTTACTATATTATGTGTAATGAAGTAACATCAATCTATACTATAACAAAAACCTCGAAATATTTTCTTTATTAAATTGACTACTTTACTTTATACTACAATTATATATTATATCAATGTCAGTATTATTAAGTTTATAAGTTTTAAAAGCAGTACTTTTATAACATACTTTATGTTTTGTGCTCGTACTGCTGCCAGTCTTTTATGCCCGTGTGTCCTACCTCTGTTAAAAAACGATTCAGAAATTACTCAGCTCATTATGTAAAAATCAACAGCACAGTAACTCTTCATTACAGGCACAGCCTCGGGAGAAATTGCCGAAAACATACGCCGCGACAATTTATATCGTTTTAATCTTTCGAGTTCAGATCGACTAGCCCTCTCATTACCTTCGAGTACTCGTGGTAGCGACGTACAAAAAAGGCGAGGTGCGAATTTCATCATGCACTTTGAACGATTTTCTCGGAAACGTAATTGTAGTAACATGTACTCGTATTGTTCCAGTTTGCAACTTTTACCGATAAGTGCAATCTTCGCTGATTATGAGATGAATTCCTTTTGTAATTTCCTAGAATTGTATGATTGGGTATATAGCCAGATTCTCTTTACCTCCATATATGTAAAAATAGGTACATATGTACCTAATTGCCGTGATTCACGCTGTAATTTACGCCGATTGACGACTGACTTTTTTAAACAGCTACAATAAAAGTTTAAAAAATCGAACGTTTTCGATATATCAAGTTATTTTTTAAATTCGTACTCTGTTGAGTATCGTGTTTTTTGCCTCGATTGTATCGTGTGAAATGACTTAATTTCAAGGCTATGGAAGATTCACGGTATTGTTTTAAATGTGATGTTTATTCTTGGTGAGTATTACGAGCCTGGAGACCTCAATTAAGGTAATTAAATAAAGACAATATGTCAACACCGAGGCGTTTTGCATTGCGCCTTAATTGGGTCTTTAATTTGTAGTGGGGTATAAAAGTCAGCGGCAGATAGGTTTATTTACTTTAAAGAGGGAATAATCGGTTTTTAATGGTACAGCTTTGCAATGTTTCTAAACGTTTTTATCTTATGCTAAGTAATAATGTTTTATTTTGATGTTTAAATATATTGCTGCTTTATGATTGCGTACATATAGTATAATATTTAAAAATATGTTAATAAATATATATATTGACATGTATTCCAATATTTCTACATATATTATGCTTTTATTTTTCAAATATATTTTTCACCTTTTTCTCTGCACTTCCAGGATGACTGGCAAAAAATCCTATTCTAGCATTAAGTCCTCCTTGTTCTGTTTTTTATATAAACAGTCATAAATTAAAAATAAAACTATTCACATAGTAAAAAAGGGCAAAGGCAAGGACATAAAAAGTACTCAACATTTTTTTTAATAAAAAATGGTTAAAAGCTGATTCAATATTGAAAGTTAAGTTCAAAGTCTAAATCTGACGAGCTATAAAATCCGTATTAACTTTGAATTATGTCTCATCTTCACAGAATCAAACAATAATTGTATAAGCACATAGTTTTCCATCAGTAAGACTTAATTCAATGCAAATTTCTTATTGACTATCATCCATCAAAATACAATTAAAAAACCATATCATTCATAAAATTATCATTGATTATAAACGCAATTCTTTTTACCTAATTAAGGTAGTCGGATCAAAAGTGAAATGTCAAAAGTAATTGAAGAAATTGCACAAAAATTATGGCAATATAAAAACTGGCAACTCTGTATGTTGACATAATAAATCATGCTGCACTTTGGTGCTCGATATTATATTGCATTTTACTTTCGGCATCAATTTAATCGGATTTATATTTGTTACGTAAACTTGGAACATGAAATTTAATGTTAATTTGAGTTTATTGGTTAAAACAAAATAAATACAGTATGAGTAATTAAATTAAAAACGTAAACTTAATGTTCCGGAAATGATAAGCCATTCATTATGAAGTACTAACGTATACAGATATAGAGAACTCAACCGGAGTCCCAAATATAGTTTCGTGAACCATACTGAAGCAGTTTATATTGGAACTTTAAAAAGTTAAATATTATATTGATAAAATTATAAAGAAAAAATTATCGCTTGAGACGGCGTTTTTCCTTTCTAATTTTATCAATATAGTTTTGACTAGCATGGCTTATGCTATATAAACAAAATCAGTAACATATTAATTTAAGAAAGCTCTAAAAAAGGTAGGAATAACCCTATAAAGTCAAGGATACCACTGGGTCTCGTTATATACCCTCCTACGACATATGATATGACACAACTAGCTGATCCGCCTTAACTATGACCGGGAGTCAATCAAAAATAGCACACGACTTAATAGTTGTTAGTAGACTTAATGGTTTCAGAGATTACGTACCTTCTTCATCCTAACTAATATACTCGAAAATGTTACCTCTTTTTAATAAACAAAAATTAGCCCCAAACTAACATCATACATAACTAGCATCAACACCACAATTTAACCCCATAAATTCTATCAACCGTGCAGCGAAGGAGTGGAACGCATTGCCTGCGTCTTTGTTCCTTGAACGGTACAGTCAGAGTGTCATCGAGTCTAGAGTAATAGGTGCCTTCTAGGCAGTGGTCCACCTTCGGCCGCAATGTCATTTTCCATCAGGTGAGATAGCGGTCAAATACCAGCCTATCCAGAATGAAAAAATCCTATTCAAAAACATTTCGCTCGAGCAAATTCAACTACTAGTAAATAAGCATCAATAAATAATAAATCAAACACACAACATGACCATGTTTGCTAAACGCTGATAATTTCCTTTGCGCAAAATTCAATTTAACCCCATAATTATAATGAAGTGTCATTTATCAGCGTAACGCATGTTAGCATAATTACCGCTTTAAATATAACAAATCATTCTCAACGGCCTTCCAAAAGAGAAAACCAATTCAATTCTTAACTCATACTCATTTATCGATTACGCAAACAAAAATAAAACCAGTAGTTAGTAACGGGTACAGTTTTTTACTCTTTGTTTTTGAGAATTATTATAGCGCATCAAAATCATTATAGCACGTCAATCAGACGATGGTATCGCAAATTGAAATGAATTTATGAGCGGTTGGTGTATGTTAGATATTAGACTGCAGTTTTTTTAAAGAACTTATTGATCGAGCAAAGCGATATCTCTAAGGTGACTTGGGAGGTTCAGCACTTTGTCCGTCCGTCTGTCAGAGACATCTAGCGTCTAAACCATAAAAGCAAATCACTTCATATTTTCAGAAAATATGTAAAACTATAAGAACAAAGCCAGAATTGGCAATTAAAATTATATAGCTAAATGAAAATATTAAGGGGGCACTACGTCTACTTTTTACTAAGTCTAGCACAATTTATATGTATTTATGTGTATTTTATACAAACATATGTATTTGGTATTTTTGTTGTACGAGTATTATATATTTTAGGTACAAATAGACCTAGTTATAGTCCTTTTACTGCACTACCACTATTTTTCCTGCACGTTCTCGGATGACTGGCAGAATGCTGCATAAGCATTAAGTCCTCTATGTACATCTAAATTGTGCAAAAGAATAAATATAAATAAAAAATATTTTGTCAAAAAACTTCAAATTTTAATCCCAAGAACATAAATCACTTTACTTGTTGACAAAAACCTTCTAGTAAATAAGATTTTGACTAATTTATTCTTATACATTATTCTGATATCAGCTGATATCAGCATGATTTGCATTCATATCTCCGCGACAGCAATCACTATCCATAAAGCAAATAAAATAAAAATTATCATTGCACAACTATAATGTAATTTACGCACAGTGTTTAATATGTAGTCCGGCAACTAATTATTACGAGTACTCAAAGCCAAACCAGTGCGTAATAGTGAACTAGGCAATAGGTAACGTCGGCCATTTGAACGAGGCGTGGTCGAGAGACCTTACAAAACGGATGTAGCAGCCTCGCTCGATCCAGATCAGCGTTTGATGATAACCGCATCTAAAATAAGTAAAAAATGGCTAAGTTTAAGTCTAACTGGCATGCCAAGGTTCTGTCCACCACGCGTGGTATGAGACTAATTAAAACTTGGCTGAATTTTATTCGTTATTAATAATAAATGCTTTCACACTCATAGCCTCACACTATGATCGATGACTTGTGTCGTGAGTGCTGGAAACATTCACATTACGCATACAATCACATCCAGAACGAGAAACACAAATTTCGAATAGGGATAACACTTTTGTTCTTATCGGGAATCAAACTCTATACCCGCTGTTTATAAGGAGAACTTGCACCCTACTAAGCCAACGGGAAGTTTAAAACATTATGATAGGTACTCTAGATAGGTATTATAACGTAATTGTTTTAATTTTGAAGTTGAAAAAAAACTTAAAAATTGTTCATGTTCGTTGCTTTGGTTTTTTCATTAGTACAATTTCAAAATTGTTTATTCAAAATGACATTATTACTTAAGTAAATGATATAGTGAATATCTATAAAATGCATATTACTACAGTACCTACCTTCCATATGTTTTTTTATATATTCAAGGTAGGCAAACTTTTGACAACCATCTCAACTGAT
The DNA here is from genome assembly GCA_948107665.1 of Lomographa bimaculata. Lineage (NCBI taxonomy): Eukaryota > Metazoa > Arthropoda > Insecta > Lepidoptera > Geometridae > Lomographa > Lomographa bimaculata. Next base: position 10,956,258 of record OX403600.1, read on the forward strand.
GCTTACCGACGATGTGGTCGAGTATGTCACATTGTAGTATGTGTTAAAGGTACTTTGCGTATATATTACTGTTTTAAACATAGATATCTTTAAAGGCTAGGACAAAAAGAAGAAAGGTAAGGTAGGAAAAGTAGGCTTATAAGTAAGTTTTTTTTTTATACTCGATAGGCAAGCATTTGACCACCATCTCACCTGATGAAAAGTGACGATGCAGCCGAAGATGTAGCACGCTTGCCTAGAAGATACCTATTCACTCTTGACTTGAAGACTCCCAGATTATACCGTTCAGGGAACAAAGACGCGGGCAATAAGTTCCACTCCTTCGCAGTACGGATGACAAATGTAGAAGCAAAACGCCTTGAGCGAACCGGAGGAATAGTGTTCCGCTTAGAAACTGAACCCTAAGAAGTTTGAGTGAAAAGGTCACGCTACCGCTGCGTCGATATTAAACTCCGAAATAATAATGATTACAAAGAGTGCAACAGGTTTTGTATATTGACAGCTCGAATGTCGAACCACGGGTCCCTCGCTTTTCTTCCGAATATTATAATAATTTATGTGCTGCAAAAGGCTGTGAGATGGCCTCGTTAAGTTTTATAGCTTAATTTTGTTCGACGAAAAGATGCCGCGGGACTCATGTCCTCTTTGATTGGGCGGGAATTTGATATGGTCGGCAAAATGACTGACGTCCTTTCTTGGTCCTTTTGCGCAGAAAAAGCAAGTGCTGGTCACGGACTTGAAAGAAATAGTGACGTAACCTCATTCAATCATAGGGGAAGCGTGAAAATGTACGTGTGTGCGTCCATTTCGCTGCAAACTGTCACAGACACTTAAAAAGTTACTAGGTGCAAGGCGTCGATTGTTGGACCTTTGGTGTATCTGTGTGCGTACTCGTGTTATAACAAGCTAAACGTGTAGGATCTAGGCTGCCGTAACGGCTGAATGGATTAGAAGAAAATTACAAGAAAATTTGAATGTACATAGCTTATACCGAGGATTGACAATTAGGCTCTTTTTAACTTGATAAACCCATGCGGTTCCTGTGGCACGGTAAGGAAACAATAAGTCTTTTAATATGTTTGTGTTTATTTCTCCCGTAGTGAATTATTGTGCAACAATAACATAAAACTTTTTATGGTATAAAGTTGTTTCTTTGCGCAAAAAATAACAGGAGTCATACGAAGAATCAACTTTTAGATCCGAAATACCGACAACTATGGCCGTGAATTTTGCCGCGAAAGTGAAAAAATGGCGTTGTTGATTTTGTAAAATTTTCCAAAACCTGTGATTCTTCGAGTGTTAATGTGTAATAATGGTGGATTATTAACCGTTAATACTTAGTGAACGTGCATAAGTGTAGGCAAATCATACAAAGTTGAAAAACGTGATTTTCACTTTCGCTCCAAAACTCCAATAGAAGTTCTAGTAAAGTTTCTACCACTTTACTAGGGCATGACTTGACTACGACTGGACCTTGACTCTTTTACTTGACTTTGACTGTGACTTGTGACTAGGACCTATAATATGAAATACACTTGAAATATATTATCACTTGACACTGGCTAAATGCATAAGATTGCGAAGCCAAAACTAAGGAAAAAAAAAAAAACTATGGCCGTGAGTTTACGGAAAATGACAACAATCTGACATTAACAGTTACTCCCACCTCTTTATTGATTTAATGACGACTCTAAAGAGCATCCTCTTGTTGTTGTAGGTACCTGGTTTCTGAATACTGAAAATATATTCATTTTAATAATTTTTCAACCTACATAGCTAGGCATAGACATAGCTTAGGCAAAAATATAGGAACACTAGGTTTACCAATAGAAAACATACAGTGCCGGAAACATTTAAATATTACAGAAACAAACAAAATCATTAGAAACACATTATGTCTCTTAGGAAAGAAAATTGTACTCTTGCCGGGAACCCAAAACCTACGGAGCAGAGGGAAAAACTTGTCCATCGCGCCATCTGGGTACGTCGATGTCATATTGTTAATGCTAGCTTAGAGCCGTAATAATCACGCTAATATTATAAATCCGAAAGTTTGTGTGTTAGTGTGTAAGTATGTTTGTTACCTCTTCACGCTGTAACGGCTGAACGGGTTTGTATGAAATTTGGAATGTACATAGCTTATACCTAAGATAAGCACATAGCACATATATATATATATATATATATATATATATATATATATATATATGTGTGTGATCAGGATCTCGGAAACGGGTGCAACGATTTTCATGAAAGTTACAGATTAGGGGTTTTTCGGCCCAAGGAATCGATTTATCAACGTTTCAGGTCCGAGAAATGCTCGGTTCCCAAACTGCATTTGAAAACCGGGTTTAAAAAACTATCAGCGCCATCTATTACGCCATGACCGATGTAAAAAACTGTTTCTACTCGACACTAGATGGAGCTTTCTAAGGCTACAAATTCAAATATATTCTACCAAAAACAAAAAACCATCGAGACAGGAAACAAACCTACGGTTTAGCTACAACATCCTTGCAAAAAACCGAGTAAAGCTCGGTCATCCGTATATTCTTATATTATAAGGGCAAGCGGTGACATTGCCTAAGATGGCATGCTTGATTATTTAAATAAATCAATAATAAATTAAAAATCGCTTTGTTGACACTATAAATAATTGTCTAATAATAAAATGTAGTGCAATAGGAACAGATTCAGCGTGTGCTATGTGTACATTTACATGTCGCATAGCACTGTTTTTCAATCTGCCCCTGCCTCGGGTAAAGGTGTTCACTGAGTAAAAATGTGACAAGGGAGTTTGCCCAGACTCAATTGTGAGTATATATCGTGATATAATAATTATTTTGTAAATAAAGTTGTTTTTTATAATTAACGGACGGTTCAGATGTGCAGACGCGCAAAGTACTGCACACTCAAGTTAACCTAGAGACCTCACGTTATTCGATAGGTTATTATTGATCGAGTGAGGTCTCCGGGCTAAGTTACTGTCGTAACTATTTCCTTGTATTTAATTAATTATTCATTATGAACAAAATAACTAACACTAAACTCGATACAAATTTGACAGTTGCATTTAGTTTTATTATCCGGGTATCAATAACAAGCTATAAGAGTGATTCTATCGACATTATCAATAACTAACTTATGCTAAGTTATGTTGTAACTTATGCGCGACACGCGACGAAGGACTATCAAGCACCTACAGTTAGTTAAGTTACTTTTTGTCAGTGTCTTTGCCTGCATTTTATTAGAAAATAATAAAATTTTGAGGTTTGAAAAAAACATAAAAATAATTTATTATTCATTAAAACATAAAATTAAAAGAGATACGTATAAAAATACAACTATACGTATCTCTTTTAATTTTATGTTTTTTATGTTAACTATACAACTTTTTTCTTAACTATTATACGATACATATATCACGAGCAAAAAAACAATTTTTATAATATTCTATGAGCAAAGAATTTCAGATTGGTTGGGAACTGATTGCGTACTTATTAATTACGAGATAGCGGCCAAATGCTTACCTATCTAGCATAAAAACAAAACATAAAACTTTGAACATCAGATAGTAACATCTCGAGACTAAGACTATGATAATAATAAAATATATAGGTACATATAAACATAACTGGCCGCTGGCGTAGTTGGTTATACGGCGGGTATCAGGTTCGATTACCGGTGGGTCTTTTTTTAAATGCTCGATAGGCAAGCATTTGACCACTATCTCACTGGATGGAAAGTGAAGATACGGCCGAGGATGTAGCATACTTGCCTAGAAGATACCTATTCACTCTTCGTTCCGGGTCTGTTCGTTCCGCATTTTTTACTCAGACTTAAAAAAAAAACAGTGTCTTTTATTTTAAGACGTTTTTTTATTGATTCGCCCTATGTGAGTATTATGTGAGTGAGTATTATAGACAATACATATTTAAAATTGTCATGTGCTTAAAACATGGTACCCTAGAATCCAATACTAGGAAAATCCTATATCATACCGCTGACGTAAAATTATTAATAATACAAAAATCTTACAAAAATGTTTTTATCAATTCACACACAACATAGACACAACATAGATATCCGTAACCGTTTCGTCGTAACTTACACATTAATTATTTAATCAGAACAATTCCTGAACATAACGGATCTGAACTGAGGTACATTCCGGCTAAGCCAGACGGACACAATATGGTTAATTAATGATATCATTGCATCGAGATCAGTCTTATGCTAATTGTTTATCGGGTCAAAAATATGTGGGCGGGCGCGGTCTGTGATAGAGTGTTTATCGTGTAAAGGATTCTGTAGCGATAAAAATGACGACACAATTTTATTGTTTAGATATCTTAGTAGTCCAGTTATATAGTCAAATTAGGGCAAGAAAAATCTCGGAATAAGAGAAAGTCAGCTATAAAATTGTATAAACCTTCATTTTGGCACCCTAAAACTTGTCTCAAAACATACTACAGATCCACGACTACAGATTTCCAAGGTCAGAGGTAAAAAAAATCAATTTTTTACACATTGATTGCAAATATCTCGTTTCCTATGGGTTTCATGCTATTTGTATTTGTAAATTTGTAATTGCTATTCCATAGTTTCTATCGCGGGCCTTGCATGGAGACCGAATCCAGAAATTCCGTAACGAAAATAACCTAACACCCCCCACTCCGACCGGCACAGCGGTGATACTTTTTAGTTTTGCCATCTATCGATGAATAGCAGTACTTTTAATGACTTTTTTGAAATATCACGCTTGTCTCTTTAGTTCAATTCGCCTCTAGGTGGCAGGAAAAAAAATACTGCATAAATAAAATAAATAAATAATTATAATTGAATAAGTTGATTAAAAATGCTATGCAATAGCTTTACCGCGGCAGTCCCTGAGTGCCACACGTCTTTTTTTTATATCTTGAACCATTTTTGTGTCATATTCATCATCAGCATTTGGCGACCAACTGCAGGGCGTCTTTTCTCTTGTGCCACTCAAATTTAAATTGTTTATTCATCGTAAACATAGGTATAAATGTTGCATGCTGATCTTAAATAAAGTTAGTGTTGTGCTATGTTTAGCCTCATTGGGCATACAATATTTCAAGAAGCAGAGTAATTTATATAATAACATATAAATAAATGTCTTATATCATGTAATTTCTGCAAATTTCATCAATAAGTCCGTAATATTATAAGTGACAGTTAGTATATAAATAAATAAGTAAATTAATTGAAATAAAATTATTATTATATCCTACTAATAATATATATGCGAAATTTGTGTGTGTGAATGTTTGTTACCACGTAACTCCGTAACAAATTTGATGAAATTAAGAATATGGATATTTTAGGATCCGGAATAACACAAAGACTACTTTTCAACTTAAATTAATACGGGCAGAGCCGCGGGGCATTGCTAGAATAAATATAAAAATTAATAATGTTCAACTTATCATCAAAAAAATCTTTAACAAATAATAAGATATATCAATGAGGAATGAGTATAACTTGTTTTTGAATGAGTACAGTTCTTTTTTATTAAGTATAGATAAACTCATCTGTTTTGCGTTGATCGCATCCAGGTCTTTCCTGCGTTCGCTAGGTCTGCATCCAGGTCTTTCCTGCTTTCGCTACTCAACCTGCCATCACCTAGTATTACCACGTGTTATATTATTACCATAATTGTCAAATAAACAAAATGCACAACACATTGTCGCAGATAGACTTGATCGATGGATTTTAGATTATGGTAAAATTTTGTAGCTGGTGTTTCCATGAGAACTGATGCCTATGGCTTACAGTAGATAGAGTTAATTAAAATCATAGGCATTTGCTTACAATAGTAAAAAGTCTCAACTTAGGTCTGCTAGCTAATGTATAAGATCAATTGGTATAGAGCTAAATTAAGAACTTGATGCCTCCAAAATTATAAATTGAAATTTTGGTTTAAAATGTGAAATAACTATTTAATGACCACGGCACAAATTAGACGCTAGACCTATAAAATACAAACATATTATTATACGTAAAGTGTAACATAATAAAATGAAAAGGTTTAAAAAAGCGATATCTTTCGACTTGAAACAGCATCAATCGTTAAGCCATGTCGGATACATTCAGGCGGCCTGAAAAACCCTGACACTGGACTACCCACTAATGCATATGGTTAGAACCTAAGCGAGTAAGTACAAAACCAGAGAACCTCTTCCTTTTTCGAATAGTGGTATCCGCTAAAACAAGGCCAAACTGGTTAACTATTTACGAAAAGTTCACAAAGTTAATCGCACCTGATCTTTCGCTTGAGGAAGAGAACTGAAGACCTGCTTCAGTCTTACAAAGTATAAATCATACATAATTTTTGCCTTATAAGTCCGTTCATCTGTCGATCCGGTAATTGCTCCCAGACAGAAATGAGAGGATATTAAGTGCTTTTATTACGTACTGAAATAACTTTAACACGACTGATGTGCATCGTCGAGAGTTGATGTAATTGCTCGAAATGTATTGAGTTTAAATTACTACTGGTGCGAAATAATTAATTCTGTTTTTTATTTCTTTTGGTTTATTTTATTTATAAATAGCTAATTGACAAAATATAAATAAAACTGGGAAATAATTGTACAAGATCGCACAGTACAAGAGGAGCTGACACCAGATCTCCTGGGCGCTTATACAACCACCAGCTTGTTCACGAAGCAGCTATTATTTAATCTATGCAGCAGCTCGGCAATGACCAGTAATTACAAATTAAAAAACAAAAAAAGAAACATAATTTAGTAGTGCGCGTGCAGGCTAGGTGTTCATTGGATTTTAATCAAGGCGATAATATTATGTTTAAAAATGTATATTTTTTTAGGAGCGCTCAGTCTGTCATTATACTTCATTTAAAAATATTTTTCTAGTTAAGTGTTAGTCAAAAATTCTCCTTCGAGACTCCAAGATGTTCCATTTACACACGTACACGTACGTAATTACTTAACAGCAAATGCAAGCTAACAACCTCTAATTGAAATATAAAAAGTAGAATTCGACAAATTATTGCGTTATTGAATAATGCTAGTGTTCTTAAAGAACACTAGCAAACAGATTACGAATATTATAGTATAAAGTACTTTATTTGTATCAACTAGGTAAGTTTTAAATAAAGTAAAAGTTCTACTGGACGAGAAACCGTATTTCCATGCGCTTGCGCCTGTGATAACGGCACCGCGTTATCACTGCACCCGGGTGTGCACAGCCGCCACATTCACCGCTGTGATACCGCGTCTTACTTTTCTTGGTACTTGCTCTTATTTCTTTAGTAAATTAAAATTTTGATTTGGTTTATAATCTTAATAATATTTTTTGTTATAAGTAATAAATATCTTATATATATCTATATAATTCTTCTGTACCATATACTGTATGTGACAGAAATATACCTAAATGGCTGGACCGATTTTGGTGATTTTTTGGGTGTGTTCAGGTGGATTCAAGAATGGTTATTTTCTTTTTATAATTTGTATCTTACTTCACTTAATTTAGCTATATTTAGTTTTTAGTTAAATTTAGTCTTATTATTATTGATTACATGTACAAAAACCCGTTGAGTAAAATATATGAGAAAAAAAAAAAAAAAAAGAATGGTTTAGATTCACAATTCAATCCGATAAATAACGTAAGAAACCTGTGCGAAGCTAGAGCGGGTCGCTAGTCTTAAATATATTTAAGTTATTCTATAATTATATTAACATAATTATTTTTTAATAGGTGAGCAAACCAGGCTAACCTATACTTAAGGTCCGGTAAATAACAGTAGAAAATACATAATGTAAGAATTAGTACCATAGCTGTTAAGAAAATTAAACGTAAAGAACAGATTCAGCAACGTCAGATCTAATTGCATGGATTAATCATATTTTACTAGCTTTTATATAGTTTCACCTGTCCTGTTATCTATCTGGCTGTAATCAAATCTTGCAAGGTAAATTAGACCCATTTCCTGATGTCCGATTGGACTCAAATTTGGTATACTTATGTATCTTCGGTGACAAACAATAATATACTACCATGGAGCTGGTTTGATGATGGAGACGGAGTATGGCCATATGAACTTCTAAACAAAACAAGATAAATCCATCGATTTGTCTTGATAAGTTCTCTGGTCATAAAACTTTTTAGTCCTTTTTTATTTACAACTGGAAAAATCTTTTTGAAGTATTACTTGTTTTCATTAGTTATCAGATTTTCATTAATTATGCATTTGCTAAGTCTTATTGGTATAATTAAACATTTAAATAGCCCATAAAACAATTGATTCTAGAGCAAGTATCAAGTTTGTTCTAGCGCGCAAAGCAGAGATCATGCGACGCTGGAGTCAAGGAGAGCGGCTGCTAAGGCGACCACGCCCTTGCACTCCGCGTCTCCCCCGCCAGATTCGCGCTTCGTACAACACCATTGAACAGGTGAACACACAAGTGAATTCACTTTTATTTATACTAGTATTAGCCGATGTCTTAGCCCTAGCTTAGAACAAGTTTGCGCCAGAAAGCGCACGCAAGGTGACTATTGATAATTCAGTTGCTTGTCTATCAGCAGAGCCTAAGCCACATACGATCTGCATTAGCAGCTTTTAACAGAGATTCTTTATGTAATGTATGAATATATGAACTGCCCGTTGGCTTAGTTGAGTGAGTCTTCTAAGCAGGGGTATCGGATTCGATTCCCGGCGGGAACACAAGTTTTCACCCTAAGAAATATTTGTGTTTTTGGTTCTGATTGTGATTGTGTGTGATATGTGAATGTTTTCGGCACCCAGTTAGTTTGAAAGCGTTTTTTTTATATTTATTCAGACGCATAATTGTACATTCTTTGCTGAAATTATGAGAATGAACAAACAACCGTGAAATATCACGCTTTATACCAGCATAATGTAATCATGCTCAATTAAATTAAATAAAACTTTTGTACACGACTATACATCGATAGTTTCAATTGTTGGTCATTACGAATCCTGAAGTATAATGTATTATTATCGGCAGTAAAGGCTAGTTTATCACAAATATTTCCAATTATTACTGGGCTTCTGTGAGACGGTAGCCTACTAGGTTTATAATAACGTACTATAAATCAAGATGAGTACCTGTATATTATTATAGCACTCTTATTAAATATATAGTACTGTATGTTTATACAACTTGGCTTATTATTGTCATCATCATGGGCTGATGCCCATTTCGATCTCACTACTGGGATAGATAGATAGAGAACTTCGAGGTCATATAATCTATCACAAACTACATTTTTTAAGCTATTGCATAGCTTAAAAAAATCTTAAGCTCTCGCGGGCCTTGAGCGTGGAGACCGAATCCAGAAATTCCGTTACGAAAATAACCTAACACCCCCCCACTCCGACTGGCACAGCGGTGATACTTTTTAGTTTTGCCATTTATCGATGAATAGCAGAACTTTTAATGAAGTTTTTGAAATATCACGCTTGTCTCTTTAGTTCAGCAACTCGCCTCTAGGTGGCAGGAAAATAAATAATGAATAAATAAAATAAATAAATAATTATAATTGCATAAGTTGATAAAAAATGCTATGCAATAGCTTTACCGCGGCAGTCCCCGAGTGCCACACGTCTTTTTTGTTTATTTACTTGGGCCCCATGAAGGCTCTCATCAGAGTTTACGATCCAGATACGCAAATTAGTAGTAGTTATCTAAATCTTCTAACACATAAAAATCTCGTGTCAATGTGTTTGTGGTCGAATTCCTACGAAACGGCTCGAAGCGTTTTAATGATTTCTTTTGTATACTTGGTAATAGCTCGTAAAGTATTTTTCACCATCCTACCCCCAACCCCAATTTTTTATTGTGATTTTAGTATTTTTATATGAACAATATCTAAAAAGTGTTTAGTACGGTATAAAAGTACTAGGCGACCATAAACGTGAAAGATGTTAAACACTTTTTCTAAACGTGGCATTGCTACGCATGCTGGGTACAGCAACTAGTCTAGGGGTATTTTGCAGTCGTCACAAAGCGCTTGTTCAGTTTGCCTCCATGCGTTCTTGTCGTTAGCATAAACATTGATTTTATAATCGGCTTTCTTTATAAACACACATTTTTTTACTCAAAGCCCCACACTTAGTTCAATGACTTGTGCCGTGGGTGCCAGAAACATTTACATCACTCACACAATCACACCCAGAAGCACAAATTTCCCTTGGAGAGTAAAGTTGTTTCTACCGGATCCATCAAATCCGATACCCTTAAAAGTCAACAGAAATTTTTTCTGACATTATTTATACACCGACTCTTATACTTTTATAAATGTGTATTACTTTTAGCTTTATCGATATCTCCAATATTTTTTGGTCAATTTTCAGTAACAGAAGAATATTCCATAACCTTTTTTCCACCAGGATATTCCATTTCAATTATTTGCTTGATTAAGTAAACTTCAAACAGTTTTTAGGATTTAAAAAAAACTCCTTGTCCCGATGTGTGGGCATCCGACACAGGCACAAACTATGCACTAGTTTGTGTGTCCTGTAAATCATGTAATAGCGATAAAGTATATTCATATCCGCAATGATCCTCCTTCACTGGAAACCAAACCAATAGTTTGTCAATTGTCTGGATAATTTTGAACATAATATCAAATAACTAATATATTTGAGACTGAACATTCAGCGTAATTTATAATATTTACCCAACAAACTTATGAAGCACATAATCCACAGATATCCATTCGTTAATTTTATGATTACAGCATTTGTCGGATTATTAGTGTAAGCTGGAATTTGAAGTTGTAAAATTGACTATAGAATTATAAATTGTTTATGGATTTTAGTGATAATAAAGGGTGCAAGAAGGAAGCTACAAACATAATAAACTGGTTACTTTTACGGAAACAGATAAGCAATGAATTAAAATAGATACATGTACATGTACGCCATTCGCTGGAAATGAAATGAAATACATTTATTTGGCACTAAGGATAAGATAAACAAACAACAAAAACATGAAATAGACAATAAAAACAGTTTATAAAGTGCCAAAAGGGTCGTGACTCAGCATTATGCCAATAGGCGCTGATTTTCAGTCACAACCCAGAGGTGGCGTATCTAAAACAGTAAAAATATATATATATATCTATATATGTATAATATCATATTACATTATTATAAATATATAAAAATACAATAAATATATAATAAATAGCTGGCTATTGAGCCAAGCGAACGTGCAACCAACTATGATTAACACGTTCGCCTTTTAAGCAGTGGGTATCGGGTTTGATTTCCAGTGAAAACACAAGCTTTCTTTCAACTGTCAATTTGTGTTTCTGATTCTTTTTTTATGTTAAAAAGGCAAGCACTTGACCACTTTCTAACTTAATAAGAAGTAATAATGTGGCCGAATTGTAGGTGTGCTTGTGTATTTGTGATGTGAATGTTTCCAGCACCCACGGCACTAGTCATCAAACTTAGTGTGGGCTGTGCGTGTGAAGCGTTTGTTTGTTTGTTTATTACATTATATGAGTTCTTTTATTTTATAACCACACTTACCAACAGATCATAGCTTAAAAACAAAAAAGTTTATTCACATGGGCCCCAAAGAGGCACTCATGAAAGTTCTAAATGACTCTACTGCCAGCTTCTCAAAATTACAGCCACTTCAACAAACTCGGCGGCTTATCTTTTCATGTATCAATACTTTGAATTGCCATTTAAAAAGTTTGTACAGGTAAAGTTATACCGTACTGGAACTTTTTTTCTTTTATTTAATACTCCATAGGCATCTATTTGAACACTATCTCACCTGATGGAAAGTGACGATGTGGTCGAAGATGGATGCTTGCCTAGAAGATATCTGTAATACTCACGCTAAACATCGTACTTGAATATTGAGCATCAGTCTTGTGAACACCCACGTTGCGCATAAAATATTCAATTTTATTGATAAAGCTACCCACATTTGATATAAACTGCGAGACATACGGCTAAGAGTTTCTACTAAACTTTGGTAATAATATTTTGGTTTGCAGAATCTTGAGAGCCGTGGGTTTTTATTTAGAGTAGAATTCAAAATACTTTTAAAAATAAGAAATTTTGTTACTTTTAAAACCTTTTTCGATATTCCATTGATGAATTAGTTAATATCTTATAGAAAGTTTTGACCCTTTTCTTATAATTATGTATCGTGAGTGCCAGCAACATTTATATCATATACAATCACAACCAAAACCAGAAACACAAATAGTACTTGGGAAAATTGTGCTCGTGCCTGGAATCGAACCTTACGGTGCAGAGGACAGAGCCCTCCCACTTGGGCGCCAATTGGGTTATTAATATCCGTGTCCTGCGTCTCTGTAAACTTAAATCAAGATAAAAGTAGTTCTTCCATGACCTAAATAAATAATAAAATTAACAGCGATGTCTTGTGTCGTAGGTGCCGCAAACATTCACATCACATTCAAATTTTCCTTGTGGAGAAAACTTGTGTTCCGGCCGGGAATCGAACCCGATATGCACAGAAGGCGAACGTTCACCCAACTGAGCCAACGGACAGTTCAAAAAGATGACGTTTGATAGTTCGTCATGTTGTTATATGGTAAAAATTACACGGACGAATTCATTCATGTAATTCACGTGCACGCTCCAAAATATAAGCGATAAAATACCTAAATCAAAATAACACCCATTAATACTCTAGGTACACGCACCAAGTCAAATATTTGAAGTCATAGTGACAAAGACATGAATTAGTCCCACAATACCTATTCCAAGGTATGACACGAGTAACTGGCCAATAACTTTATAAGGGCTTTTCATTTCAACGAAATAAGTACAATGAAATATTACAGATTTTGCAAGCAATAAATAATTGTCAACTATGACGTGAACAAGCGATACATATTTCCAGAAATAACATTAGTCAGAGCTTACAACCTATCCATTCCCTTATACAGTTTGATGTATTATGAAACACCATATTTTTATACCATACATCATAGTTAAATGATATGGTTCTTCCGCGTTAAAGGTGTTACCATAACTTGCTGTATTTTGTCCTTGATCATAGATTAGATAGATTAAAGTCAGAGGCGTACCTTTTAAGGCAGATAAATAGAACTGCAAGGTTTCTGCTAACGGAGCGATCGTATCACAATATTTGTGTTTGTTTATACATGACTAGCTCGCCCCAATATCATTCAAGTGGATATTTTATAAACGGCTAAACTAAAATCCTTTCTTTGACGTCTAATTCTTATATAATACTTGACAAATTTCAGCCTCTAAAGGTAGTTTTAAAATTCTGTGACAAGACATTGAATTTTTCATTTATTTATTAATTTCTCATTTAATTATGATTTACAAAAAATGGCAATAAAAATGATATATAAATAAAAATATACAGGGGGCATCTATACGTAAGTAGGAGGCAAATATTGTTTTTTTCTGACCGAATGAGGTATCGTTGAAAAGAACTTTACAAGTAGAGTACGAAACTGTTTAAACATCTATGTTGGAAACTAGCAATTTGGTAGGACAGCAGAATTACTGTTTTGAAACCTATTTTATCTCGAGATCTATCTAAAACGTATTTATCCTCACTTATTATCACTTAATAGCATCACAGATATAATTGACTCGCTTAAGCATTTCATTTTCAGTTTATCGGTACATAAAGTCATATCTTATTTGAAAGTAATTTAATTACGAATATCTGTTAACAGTAGAGTTATTATATATATAAGTCTAGCTAAAGTCTAATTTATAATATCTCTAGCCATAATAATACAAAAAGAATAACAAATTGTTACTTATACTTCAGCAGTTTCTATAAGCTCAAATATAATCAAATACAAATCTATCATATCACCATACTGACGCCTTTAGCAATTCAATGGGCAAACAATTTGCATAAATACCATTTGCATACGCATAATGCCTTGATAATCCACTTATAATTACTAATATTACTATAAGGAAGACACTGAGATCTCGATCGCTAAGGAACATTTATATGCAGAGCTATATATAAATGTATACTTCAAGATAATGCTTATAATTGTTATTGTAATGGATACCTTCTAGTGACAATTTAATGGGTTACAACAACAAGACTTAATCGAGTAGCATGGTTACGACTATATTATTATATGGTATATCCGAGATTCAGATTATATATATGTTTATATCTACACGAATTGCTAATTTAAATGTTTTAGATTAGAAATATAAATGGAAACTCACGCATTCAAATAAAGTTGACGTTAGGGTTGTTTTGATCTGGGTGTGGGAAAAATAAATGATGATAAATTTATTTTTTCACATAAGCCTTACATTTAATAGTATATTAAATGGTATATTACATACTTATATTATCTTACATACTTATAAAAAATTTGATTCTTCGAGTATTAATGTATTTTAATATATAACACTCGAAGAAACACAATTTTTAGAAAACAATACGAAATAAATATCGTCATTTTTTCTCTTACGCGTCAAAACTCCAACGCCTCTAATGGTGGATAATTTTCCGTTAATAGTTTGTGAGCGTGTGTAGGCAAATCATACACAGTTGAAAAACGTGATTTTCGCCTTTGATCCAATACTCCAATAGAATGTCTGGTAAAGTTTGTTTCTACCACTTTATTAGGGCATGACTTAACTACGACTGGACCTTGATTCTTTTACTTCATTTTGTCTGTGACTTGTGACTAGGACTTATAATATGAAACGTGGACGCGTGAAATGTTTTATTACTGGACACTGACCAAATGCTCAAGATTATGGAGTCAAAATTTATAGAAAAAAAAGAAGGGAGGCGCATCTACAATCCACACTTCAATAATAATTAGTGCACACTCGTATTTCCTAACGCTCACCCGATACGCTTGAGACGCGTATTCCGTAAGCGCCAAGGCTGTGTGCCGTATCCGACCGTATTGGGTGTCGCGATCGGCTTACCCATCCAAAGATACATGGCATGATTTTTATACTTTAGTAACAGTGAAATTACAGAGCTTAAAGATATTTATAATCTAATATCTCAGGGTGAAGGACAGCTTTGCCAAACAGTATTTAGAACTAAATTCTACTTCACTAGGATTTAGGACTGTACTTGTGGTATAAGGAAAAGGTCTATAGAAATAAGCTTAATCTGACTCGGGGAAGCATGATTCACTAGACTCTAGAGAATCATGCTACCCCGAGTCAGAGTAGAGTTGGCATTATTTATATATATCTATGTGTCTGTATGTGGGATCGTAGCTCTCAAACGGTAGAACCAATTTTAATCGTTCTTAGATGTGTTTGGTGAACATCGGTACAGTTTTCCAGAAAATTAAATACACGATGCCTTTCAAAATTTAGATTTTTCCACTTGTTTTATGATATTTTGTATTTTAGATTCGATTATATTTCGACTTGGTACCTGTGATCAACTTTTAAGAAAAAGTGCTCTCCTCAAATTTGCAACTCTGATCATAAATGTATGAATTTATATTGTTTCTCTTGCGGGCTCGAATATTAAATACCAAGAATTTTTACACAGTTTCAAAAACAACTATTCACGAAGGGCCGACAATGCCCACACAAATCAGACAGGATTCCGTATACACTATCGGCCAAGTTGCTGTGTACACCAAACATTTGCATGGCCCGAGATACTTGCGTGTTACCGCCCACTCTCTGTGCAATACCGTGCAATCGTTCTTCGTATCGGCATCACATTAAATGCTTTACCCGACACAATGCGGATTTCTCCACGGTTCGTAAAAAACTTAAGGTTTTGCTTAGTGCGCGGTGACATGCGAAGATAGTTGCGTCAATGTTCCGTTACAATTGTCGGTTACAGTTTCCGAAGGACGGTTGCAATATAATCGCATTCCGCCGATCTGGGTGAGTGAGAAGTTATGGATCTTTTTATAGGAATCGCTCTATGTGGAAAACTCTTGGTACTTCATCTGTGACTGGTTCAAAACAAGAAAATTATTGCTGTTAATAAAATACATGATACGCCACTGTGTAATTAAGAAGTTTACTTGTATATATGATTGGTAATAAAGATGTTCCAAACATTGTATTGTTTTATTTTTATGCTGGATAAGCTAGCATTTGACCGCTATATCACCTGATGGAAAGTGACGATGCGGCCAAAGTTGGGACACGCTTGCCTAGAAGATTGGGAACAAAGGCACAGGCAATAAGTTCCACTCCTTCGCTGTACGGATGATAAACGTGAAGCGAAACGCTTCGAGCAAAATGGAGGTATGTCAACCATATATGGATAACGTTTGACAGTTTGTCTCGTTGTAAGATGGTAAAAAGGGCATGGAGGAATTATATCATGTAATTCCTGACCACACATTCCTGATCATTTCTGTAGATTGTATACTTTTCATAACCACATGCTTTAGTAAGATTTGTAGTTTTATAAATGTTTTGCTCTGTCGCTGAATTATCGGTGTATATATTTTATTTAACATGTAACTATATTATTACCAAATCTGACGGATTCGGTTGTAGCCCTGTGCGCTACGCCTTCAAAGTAAAGCGTTATGACATATTAAAGGAACTCTGTTTATATATATAACTGAAAAATTACGTAAAAAGACATGTGCCTAAGACTTGTATAAAACAAATTTGTTATTAATAAAAATAATGTGTTGTACATATTTATAAACTTACATACAAATACCTGGATGACCGAGCTTTGCTCAGTTTTTTTTAAATGGTAAATGACGTTTTCTAAGAATGAATCCTAGCCAGATTTATCGCCGATTTATCGCCCCCGACTGGCTTACTAAATTCATGAAAATCGTTAGAGTTGTTTCCGAGATCCTGATTACATATTTGTATGTAATCATTTATTTATATACAAGAATTGCTCGTTTAAAGGTATTACATAAAGAGTTTTGTATTGTATTGTATAATTTTGTGATTAATCTCTAACAATAGGCAATAGATTCATTAACTTTCATGAGTGCCTCTTTGGGGCCCATGTGAATATACGATTTTGATTTTGAATAAAATGAAATTAAATGCATTTATTTGCTTCAAGTGTACGTATAAACTGATGAAAGCTTTAGTAAGTTTAGTGTATCAATAGATTAAACACTTGGTCGTACTTTAATATAACATAGACATGCAAATATCTATGGAGGACTAGGTCGTCAGTTATCTTTTAAGCGTCATCATTAAATGATTATTATTATTATATCCTATTCTACTTCCTACTAGTATTATAAAGGCGAAGAAATTTGTATTTGATGGATCAATTTTGATGAAATTTGGTAGCTTTGAAGGTAGCTCATAACCTGGATTAACACAGAAGCTACTTTTTATCCTTTTATCGCATCTAGTTTGATATATAATTAAATACATTTAATTTGTTGCCGCAATACTGATACTGTATTAATCCCAGAAGACAGCTCACGTTCAACATCTAAAGCCGTAACCAGCTAAGGGTCAAGCGTGCTATGTGTAGTGGTTTAGTGGTGCTAAAACCAGGCTCGGGGCTTGTTGTAGCGCTAATGCGCGCACATCGGGGAAATCGCACGCGCCCAGTAACACAGACGTGCTACAGTGGACTTAGTTATATTTTACGTTTATAAAAGAGCAATAACCCCTAATGAGCAAGGATCTTTATGATGATTTGGTGCTGATCTTGATGCTGATGTACCAAATGCTTGGATTTTGGTTAAATTTATGCCTTACATTTCCGATCGGTAAATCAGCGTTGATTTACCGATGAAATCATTTTAAAATTATTATTAATGTTGTGTCGTTGTCTGCAAGAGGTCGATCGTAGCGATAAGTCCGCCCATCGTATCTTTATAAGTTTATGTGTGCAATATTTATCTTTTGGAATCAATAAAGGGTTTTTGTATTGTAACATCTAACATAGGTTTATAGGATATATAAACGCTTTCACATAAACTCACACTAAGTTTGAAAATTTGTATGTTAGGCACCGGAAACATTCACATGACACGCACACAATCATACCCAGAACACAGAAAACTGGTGTTTATACCACCATTCCAACTCAATATGAATGCTTAGTATGCAGAGATTAATTATTTTTGGCTCAGTTGGCGCATTGGGCAGGTATCCGCCCGCTGCGCTATGGGTCTTGGATTCGATTCACGGCAGGAGCACAATTTTTCTACCTAAAGGACATTTGTGCTTAAGGTTATAGTTGTGATTCTGTGTGTGTCTTGTAAATGTTTCCGGCACCCACGATACAAGTCTATAAACTTAGTGTGGGGCTGCGAATGTGAATGCGTTTTTTTTTTATTCGTTCGATTTTAGCGATTTTCACGAGAACATAGTTGACGTCAAGCAGGTGCGTGACGTGGTTATACCAAAAGATAAAAAACGCATGGCCAGTCTTAGCTCTTGAAAAATATTTTTACAACATGGATACACATTGCACTCGGTGGGAGAAGGAGACATAGATATGGGGGAGTGTGATATGTATACCAGTCATAGAAATACAGAAAAGAATCAAACTAAAATCATTGGGTTTACTTTGACCCTATTGTAGACGCAGCCACAACGCAGCTAAAGTCTAGACGCCTGCGGACGTGCTTGACATTACTCGAATGCTCGAAATAAACATTGATGATCCGTAGGTTCCATGTTTTCTGCTGCGACCATCGCCATGCTTGAGGTGAAATTTATAGAGTAATCATGTTGTGGGCTGGATGTTCGGTAATGACTACGTAGAATAGATAAATATTTGCCTAGAATGTGTTAATCCAAGGTATAAGCAATGTACATTCCAAATTCGTTCAGCCATTACAGCGTGAAGAGAAATCAAATATACTTACGCACTTATACAGAACTTTCGGATTTATAATATTAGTGTGTAATGTTAGATTATATTAATTTTAATGTATTGCAAATTTACATTTTTATGTTTTTTATCTCTGATAAGATAGCATTTATTATATATACCTAGATCTTATAGGTATATTACAAAATATAATATTGAAGTGAAAAAGTTTAATAATAATAATTAGGATAAAATTATCTATGTACAAACTTAACTAACCTCTAACTTAATGCAGTGTGCCCAAAATGCTGGCTGCGTTACCTCGTTATAAGTATATAATATAAGTTTTAAAATGTGTAAGAATTTTAAAGCACAATGGACAAAATTCTGTGGAGTGAAGTAAATATTATACAGAAACGGTATTTAATATACAAAGCTCGTTAAAGTAAACCGAGCAAATGGGAAAAAAGTAGCACACCATCCTGCGCAAAATGCAAAACTGTGGAAAGCTTCGTCTATACAGAACATCGCTTGCTTTAAAAAAGCTGAATACATATGAAATAGCTAGGTACCTCGTTAGTTGGCCTCTCCAGTGGAATACATCAGACAGGAAGCTGCGCCGAAGACTTGCTGACAACGCGCTAACGGAGCCCCGAGCACGCAGATCTGTGAGTGAACTACATGCGGGTAGAAAAGTGGTTATACCATATTTTTATTATTATTAAAATTTATTTAAAACGAGAGTTAGCATGTTTTACGCGTTTTCGATGCTGATACAATTGTTAATGTAGACAGATCTGCAATTGTTTCGGTTTCATTTGGAAGCTTTCTTCAGGATGAGTGCGGAGCGCTCGCTGTCACGATCCACGTGGCACTGGTTTTTATTGTTATACATATTATTTTTTTCAAAATTAGTATCAAATATGCAAACAAATTGGACACCGAATTGAATATGACTACAAAGCAACACCTCTACATCACCATTCCTATCTTTAAATTTAAATTCATTTTACTGCCCTTAAATAATAATATAAACGTAATAATATCCTTTTATTACGATTAGGGTGTTCGTTAGCAGCCATGCATGAATTCGGCTGCTACAATTCCTGCCTCGAATTTTTGGCACAAAACAAACAAACAAAACAAACAATAAACGGCAACCTAAAAATAGTATTTGTAATGTTTTTTAATATAATAATACACTACTTTGTTCAGCAGTTTTGTTAGGTTACCAGTATCAATAAAAAATCGGCTTATTTCGATTTCTTTCTCTAGAATTAGAAGTTAAAAAAAATACCTATAAATAGCTCCCCTAAACGGAGGATCACGAACTTAACGGCAACTAATTAACGGTGTTTATATGACATTTATATCTAACGTAATCAACTAACCTAACGTTTTATATTCAATCAAACAGTTTCAAAATTATCAGTATGAAGTTTTCGTATACTTTGAAAGAAATAGAGACAGCGAGAGAGAGCAAATAATAACGTAAGATTTTTAGTTTTTCAAATCTGTAGCACTTTTCTACCCGGCAGTCCCAAGTTCCACCGACGTATTTAATGGCGGGAAGTCGACACAAATTAAAATGGGCCCGTCAATCGAACGTCTCAGCCAGTGGCCAGTGAAAGTGAGATACTATCTGTTGCTGCTACATCTAGAATTATGATCTTAGTAAGCGTTGTAAGTGAAGACGTATGGCGAGACAGCTGCGCGACTAAGACAAAGCGGCCATCAATATTGGTGGTCATCTGCCAGGTTAAAATTAACGGTATCTTCTACTCGAGGAACTTCAATAGCAAGAAGACGAACGTATAAAAAGTAAAACTTTACTTCTAGTTCCCATTAATGGCTTCCTAAACCATCAAACAAAAACAAGTAATGCTGTCTTTAAAAAATATTTTAAAATCAAGCTTTACCAATTATTATATAAAAGGACTAAAAACAGATGGATTTACCTTGTTTAGTTCAGAAGCTTGTATGGTCATCTTCCGCCTCCATTATTATACCAGCTCCAAGATACTACATAAATACACCAAATTTGAGTCTGATCGGACAAAGGGAAGTGGGTCTAATTTAGCTTGCAAGATTTGATTACAGGCCATCAAATAGATAGACAACGAGGCAGGTGAAACTAAATAAACACGTTAAAATGTGTTAAATTGAACTTTATAACCACGTCTGTATGCTATGAAATTTTTTAAACTATATAATATTTAAGCACTTTAATTAGATACTCGACTATTATATTATACTTAACATGCTAAAACCTCATCATCAGTTCCCAACAGTTGTGCTTGTGGTCAAATGCTAGCCCATCAAATGGAATATCAGTAAAAACACTGAAATCTGTAAAAAACATGTTGTTTATCCCTGCCGCGTGTTCTTTTGTTTAATTGTATTTTTTTAACTGATTGCCCGCTTTTTTACAGTTATACCGTGAATATATGATCGAAGGTAATGCACGCTCATCCTAGAATGACTGAAATAAAGAGCCGGTTTTTAAGGATACATAAGTTCCCGTGACAAATTCCCGATGCAAACAGAATGGTAAAGTATAATATTATGATACTACTAAGTATCTCTTTAAATGTTTGTATCAATAACGGGATATTCACAATGTATTTCGTTCGTTTCCAATATTTCGGTACTATTGCAAGCGCCATGATCACGGATGAAACTCAAAACAAAAGAAATGCATGGTAAA
This sequence comes from Lomographa bimaculata, assembly GCA_948107665.1. Classification (NCBI taxonomy): domain Eukaryota; kingdom Metazoa; phylum Arthropoda; class Insecta; order Lepidoptera; family Geometridae; genus Lomographa; species Lomographa bimaculata. Next base: position 10,977,744 of record OX403600.1, read on the forward strand.
TATGCCGTTATTGACACAAACATTTATAGTGAGTGTGGCCATGGTAGCTTAAAAATTTATACTAAGGGACTTGATATACAAAACGCCCGAGGCGCACGTACAGGGCGCGCGCCTCGAGTGCAGGGCGGACGCACGCCCTGTACGTGTACGTGCGCCTCGGGCGTTTTGTATATAGCGCGCGCCCTGTACTGCCTTTTGCCTTGCCGCTTTGTATATCATGTCCCTTAGTATCTCGATTCTAATATTCAAATGGTTTTTAACAAATTTCAATTATACTTTAGAATTCAGACGAAGTTATTATAGGGGTGTTTCTCCCTAATTCGCGTATTTTATTAGAGAAATGTTGGTGAATGGAGATTTCGGAAATATTGGTGACAAAAGTAAGTTGTAAATAATAACAACATAAAATTTTTCAGATGGAATAAAACTTACGCTTTCTTTCCTGTTAATGAAATTGCTATGTTAAACTATTTAACATGAAGTTAAGATAATACTTTAAATTAATCTGTCCAATACTCCACAGGATAGGACCCATTTATTTTACACAAGGAAATGACAATGTTATCCTAAAGCACTCACGCGCACATTCCGTGAAATTCGACTCACTTTCTCTGTTGACCTTTCCTTAACCTATAAAATGGTAATCAAATTAAACGCGGAAAGAGAATAATCTACAAATAAACGTAAACCCTTTTACTTGGCGGTGCTTTTATTGATAACGCATTATGGTTCGTGCACATACTATAAATCGTAACTTAAAAAAAAATCGGTAACTAAATCGAAACTGATTATGGGTTACTAATGAGATGAATTTTATTACGCTTGTGTCCTTTTATTCTTTAAGTAATATATATAAATAAACATTTTCACACTTACAGCCCCACACTAAGTTATATGACGTGGGTGGGGACGATGTGTCGTGGGTGCCGGCAATACTCACATCACACACACACAATCATAACCAGATTTAGAAAATCAAATTTTCCTTGGGGAGAAAACTTGTGTTCCTGTAAGGAATCGAACCTGATACTACTGCTTAGAAGGCGAACACGCACCCAACTAAACTAACGGGGAGCTCAACATAGCTTTTAATTAGTTTTGTTCTTTCTATTTGAAACAGGTCATTTCTTTTTAGCTCTTATTAAAAAATAGTCTCTATTGATCAATCCTCTACAATTAACAAAGCGAGGGAGATATGAAAAAGGGAGGATAGAATTTTAAAAACTCTACCACCTTCTAAAACAAAACGGAAAACATTTAATAAAAAAATATTTTAAAGTCATTTTGTTGACTACTTAAAGTACCACGAACGTTTGTTTTTTTACAGACAACCGTTATTATTCAGACATACTCAAAAATACCTTATAATGATACGTTACAGTCGGTTTATATTCTCAATATTATAAGTTGTAGATTCATAATAGCAGAAACATATTAAATAAAAAAGAATGTAAAAACCATCTATACACGCTAAAAATAAAATAAGATGGTTCAGACGATATTTATTGTTCGCAAAAGGGACCAAATGCTGGCTGCATAACCCAAATACAACCCAGAATTTTGGTCACGTGCCGATTCATTCATTACCTTATTCCTACCTTATACCTTCAAATCTAATCATTACCTTATCGTATTTTGGGTTATAAATCCGGTCTCACCATAGAATATAATATAGAATATGCATATCTCATTGTATCTTATTATAAACTGAACGTTTGAGAAGTTGCTTATATGATGGGTTCATTTGATTAACAAAAAATAAAGTCGAATTGAGAACCTCCTTTTTTAAAGTCGGTTGAAAAGTCGTAATGCTTAAGGTCTACTAACTAGGCAAGCATGTTACATCTTCGGCCGATATGTTACTTTCAAATTAGGATGGTAGTAGTGTGCTTGCCTATCATAAGAAAAATGTTGGAACCGTCTAAAAAAGAGCTGCAGTGATTTAATAAAATATTATAACTTCTCCAAGTTATTCTAAGTTACATCACTACACCTGCCTTGGAGGGACATTAATAACTTCATTTCTATGTAGAGTTATGGCCTGCTCCGCCGTTGTCTGTACGTCCGTCTGTTAGCTTGATTTAGATGTCCTATGGGCTTCCTCTGTTTTTGTAGTTTCCTATATGTAACGTATTTGGTACAAACGTTTAACGGTATCAGGTTAAACATATGTTTCCTTAGTAAACACTTCAGAGAAAATCAAACTATTTTTACTAATTTACGAAGTAATTAGCACCACGTTTCTTCATCTAAGACATTTTTTTTGCATGCCAGTTTTACATCAATACTTTCCTCCAAATCGAAATTATTTAGGATTTTTTACAAAAACTAATAAACAAACGCATTCTCACTCACACTACGCACATATTTCTGATTGCCTGCATCTTTGTTCACTGAACCTGGTGTCTTCAAGAGTAAATAGATACCCTCTAGGCATGCATGTCCCATCTACGAACGTATCGTCACTTTCTATCAGGTGAGATAGTGGTCAAATGCAGAATTAAAAAAGTCTTCATCGTAGGTGCCGGAATCATTTACATCACACACACAATCACTCCCAAAACTATATGTCCATATATCCCTTGTGACAGAAAATTGTGCTCCTGCCGGGAATCGAACCTAGGACCTAAAGAGTTACCAGCTGCGCCAAAGGGATTGACACACAGTATAAATCCTTCATTCGGATTTCGATCGTGATTTATTTTTGCTTATTTTCATCTATCATAATAATGGATCCTAGATATGTAAATAAGCAATGTAGCTTAAAATCTCCCGATTTCACCCATCGAAAGTCCTTTAAACAAGTAGTTTCACAACTAACCATTAAAAGCATGCAACTAAACTACAATCACACAATCTGAACAGAAAACAGAGCGTTCATTGCAGAGTTTAGCGAGAGGGCGCGCGTGCTCAGGTCAGGGCGAGGCGTGCAAAAATTACTCGCCGTGGCGCCTCGGCGAAATGTAAATTAGCAGGGATAGTCGTGGTTCAGAGGTAAAGTTACAGATGGACTCTATATAACTCCAAAACTATTACCTATATACACATAAATGCTTTTTCTTTCACAGCCCCACACTAAGTTTGCTTCCCACTTTGTTCCCCGAACGGTATAATCTGAGAGTCTTCAAGTCAGGAGTGACTAGGTATCTAGCATGCTTGCCTAGAATCTTCTACGACATCTTCGGCCGCATCATCGTGTGATCATCATTTCCATCAGGTGAGATCGTGGTTTAATGTCTATTTTTTTGCCTATCAAGCAATAAAACAAAGTTAGACTCTCAATTAGCGAAGCAAACGGTAAAGAGAGTAATTTCAACGTATTGGGGTTTTGGGGTAAAAGTTTTGTGCTGGAATTGTATTGATACATTGTTTTTGTTTGATACCTGATAGTCTAGCGCTTATCCACTATCCCACCTGATTGTAAGTGAGGATTTGTTTGAAGATGGTAGAATCATAGGCTCGCTTGCAGAATTACCGAAACAAATCTTTGGGGCATTCCCGTTTTGTTTTGTTGAATAAAAGCTCTTATGGCGCTGGCGTACTAAACTTGCTTTTCATTCGAAAGGTCGCAATTTCAAATCTTACGACTGATTTGAGCTTTCCTATAGTGAAATATAGTCGATGTTAAACACTTAATTAGAAAAATGTGTCACCAAGCATAGAACGGTGTTTAAGCAGCTATCCTTGAGAGCCAGCCACATTTTACGCCTAGCGTGTTTACCACTCTCGCCCGCATCATAACTTACCAACAGATATATTAATAGTGGCCAAACGAAAATAAAAGGTGAGCTAAGTAAAACATGTTTATTGTATAACTTGTGTGGCAGTTGCCGGAAACATTCACACCACACACATAATTACACCCAAAACAAATTTCCCTTGGGGAGAAAACTTGTGTTTCCACCGGGAATCATTCACACATATATTATAACTAGCTGCGCCCCGCGGTTTCACCCGCGTTGATAATGATGAAAAGTGATGATGATGATGATGATGATGATGAAAAATCGATGTTGGACGATTCTCATAGATACCGGATAAGCACAAAAAATTTAATCAAAATCGGTCAAGCCGTTTCGGAGGAGTATGGCAACGAAAACTGTGACACGAGAATTTTATATATTAGAAGATACTTACTCGTAGGCAATCTGACAACGTCATCCAACTGTCAATTACGAAACACCGGCACGTGCTCAACAGAAGTGCCTATTGCCCGAAGGTAGTCGTGACAGGCCTCCGAGCAAGCCCGTCTCTACGTACTTAGCGACTCTTTATAGACCTTTTAAGGCAGAAAATTTTAGATCATCATCGACACGCTCATAATTAAGATGGTTAGAGATAGAACGTTCGTGAGGCGTGTGGGTGGTTCCGCTTCCGACATGGTGGTCTGTTTTGGGTGCTGCTTCTTAATGAGATGAGTGATAACAGGTGGTGGAAAGTCGGATGTTGAATAGACATGGGGTAAAATTGGAAGGTTATACCATTAGACGCAAGAGCATGGCTCGTAGTGAGATGAGTAAGGAACAAATTAACATGTGAGAAGATTGATGATAAGTTGTAATCATATGAATATTATTGAGTTAGTTAGAGAGCATATCAGTTAGTGTATCACAGTGAGTGCTATTAACAAAGAACACAAGAACAAAGTGTATTTCCCCTTAATAGAACTATAGACAATAAGAAAAGTGTGGATACATTCTTAGTACATTCCTCCAAATTTACATTACTTCTTTATATACAATAATTCTTCTGTACACTGTGACTGTTCTCCTCCGAAACGTCTGGACCGATTTTGATGAATTTAATTACTTGCTTAATAAAGTTTTTTAAAATCGAGCTTTTAGAAGTTGTAAATTAAGAGGACTAAAAGTTATATAACCAGAGAACTTTTCAAGACGAATAAACGAGCCGAAGCTCGATGGGGTTGCGTTGTTTCATTACAGAGTTCCTATGACCACCTTCCAGCTCCATCATCAGATACTGGTTACTACTGAAAGACAAACTACTCGTCACGATTCAAAAGAGCCCAAACTCGATGAGGTTGTGTCGTTTCATTGCGAAGTTCCTTTGGCCACCTTCCAGCTCCATCATCAGATCAGCACCATATTATCATAATATTGTATTGTCACGCGATTTACACATGTATGCAAAATTTCAGCTCAATCGCTAACCGAGAAGTGGATCAAATTTAATTTGCAAGATTTGATGACAAACATGGGGACAGGTGGAACTAAATAAAATCTTGTAAAAGCGCAAAATTTATGCAATATAAACCCTTTACTCTACATCCAAGCTTCTGGAGCTATCTATACGGTCTTCAAACTATCGCAATCCTGTTGGAGCCGTTAGACTTTTAAAGTAGCGACGTGTGTGGCATCCACAGATACTTTGAATAATATACGTCTCTGGACGCTCCTCATATCTCAACGGGGAAGTATTTTGCATGCAGCCACCGCCTATCTTTTGGAACAATCTGGAAACGGGAGCACCGCTCTCCAAAACGTCCTAACTCTATAACACTAACCAAGCAATTTTCAACTGTTGGCACTAGATGCTAAGATTCAATGTTTCTTGCAGTGCCTATGAATTTATGATCTAAAGCCGGAGTAAGCTAGCAGCAAACGCATCATTTATCGTAAATTCGTAATTACCGATGGTGATTTTCGAAGAGAATCACCGTAAAGTTTAATGTCACATATTAAAATGGAGGCTTGTTTGCCGTCGGTAAATCCGTAGGTGTTTACATTAACGACACGTTATTACAGGGTGTGTAATTTATGCTGTACAAAAGAATTCGTAAATTATAACTCAATTGAATGAAGGTTCATGCAAATTGAAAAGAGGTATTCAGATCGTGGGATATACATTTTTCTTTTGAGTTATGAGTGTTTATCGTATATGTGTTACGTACTTTTGTATGAACTTAACAGTAGTCTGGTAAAGTGATAACAAACTGATTATGTTAGTCGTTTTAGTTCTTATTATATTTTCTATCGAAGTGATAGTTAGAATATCCTAATATTTTATTTTTATAAATATATAAAAAAATTATTAATAATTTACAATCCGTATAAGATTTTACAACAAATTATCATTATCCGACCATAAAAAGGCAGCTATTAGCTTTTATTGTATTTTAAAGCACATTGGTACTTCCTGCTTTTACTCCAGTGGAATTCAAATTAACTATTAAAATTATCTAAAAAACAAATTTTTTTTTTTTAATGTTTTATTTATTTAAATTATAAATATTACTTATATATGTATAATTAGCAACGAAGTGGATTTTAAACTTAAAATTTCTAACAATTCCAAATAAGTTTCTGTTTCTCTAACAGTGGGTTGAAAATTCCTGTATCATACACATCTGGTAACAGAAAAAATAGTCATGTGGTATCCCAAATGCTATTATCATGAAGTAATGCTCATTGATTAATATCAGTAGGTTTTATAAGGTTATTACTTAGGCTTGAAAAAACTATATATGTTTATTTGAAGTTTGAAAAATGAAGAACTTTAATGCTTTGCCAAAGTATATGGAAAAGAGTTGTTAAATAACGTAAGCAACATTATTTTATTGTAAAGTTGGCAACCCTAACGGCAGCTGTCAGAGCTGCCATTGAAGCTTAGTGCGGGATGTGCGATGCGCAGAACTCAATGCTCAGAGTTGTGAGCATAGAAAAGAATATACTCTACCCGAGGTTGTGAGACTAACATTTTAGTAAGCACTACATGATCATTTTTTTAAATTAAGAATAGTTTATTTTTTTTGCATTTAATGAAAACATTCTGTATAAGGTGACAGAGCCTCAACAATCGTAACGACACATCAGCATTAGCGCGCAAGGTGTCGCTTCGCCTGACCCTGCCTAATGAAGCAATGGTGCAGTCCAGTGCCATCTGCCCCCACAATCTTAGCTCAGGTGTTTCAGCTCTAAACTTTAAGTATTTCCAAAGCGTTTATTGGTATTTAAAATAAAACAGAGATTAAACTAACGATAATACAACACAAAACGCTTTAAGAAAATGACACAAATTTTGCCACAAAATATCCGTATAATAACTAGTAGGACACTTCATAAGGTCCGCAATGGCAGGAAAATACCTATCAAAATTTTAGCATTCATGGAAAGGGCATTTCCTTCGATATAGGAAATAAACCTTCAACGAGAAAAAAATTGAGACAAATAGACAACTCAAGTTTTCAGAAACATATTTTCAAGTTAAAATTACAGTAATTACGTTATTTTTACTAAATAAGCTAGTCAAAAGAATTGTATGATTGGTACTTAATATTTATAGTTGTTTTATTATAGCAAAAAGGAATTTCTTATACTGGACTTTTTAAAATGTCTATGGTAATCATCGAGAGAGCATAGAAATATTTAGTCGGAAAATTTAAACATGCGAGCTAGTTGATTGGAACAGCTGTCACTTGCGCGATGTGACTGTTCAACAAAAAAAAAAAGTAGCAAAATCAAAATTTAAAAAATACCCTCGATGTTCTTTTCAATTCCTTCCCGAGGGATATTTGTGCTTCTGGTTCTAGGTGTATTTGTGTGTGTGATGTAAATGTTCCCGGCACCCTCAATACAAGTCTTTGAACTTAGCGTGGGGCGGTGAGTGTGGATGCGTTTGTGTTTGTTGGCGTGTGTGATGTTCTATCTGGAAAATGGCTGTACTGTTTTTCAACAAAAATTAACATAGGATAATACATTTTCGATTAAGTCACCATTCAAAGAAAAATATAGGGAGATATGATTCCACAGGTAGAGACACAGATCCACCGGTTAAAGTGCGTTATAAGTTACCCTATTTTAGCGTCGGGGGTTAAAAAGAACAATACTAATTGGTGATCCTCGTGGGATTGTACGTTTTTGTTGAGAGACGGTTCAGTGTCATCCAAAATATTTCACTACAGTTTCAACAGTTCAAAATCCTGCTGGAAAATGTAAATACAGGGTAAAATGGATCTACTACAACCTATGTGCCTATTAATGTACAATGAGTAAATAAAAACAAAATTTAATAAGTAAATATATATACAGAATAATTTATTATGTATGCAAAGGTAATTTATTGGATAGAACTTAGAAGTATGCTAAAAATTCAAGTAAAGGCTAATTGCGAATGTCCAGCGTAATTGGAATGATTGATTGAGCTACAATTGGTCATTTGCTTGTTACACGCAATTAGAATTTTGTTTGCATAATGAGACACATAAAACTATAGTAGAAACTATAAATTATTTCATATACGTGAGTAAGGACCACATTTCAATGAAATTACAATAAGAATAAAATATGAAGATTAATTATTTCCGTCATAATAATAATTGTTGAAGAATTTTATACTTATTTGCAAATGAAATTGAATATAGCAACAAAAATAAACTGTTCGCCTATACACTTTTACCTGTTACATATAAAAAGAGGACTAAAATGTATATAACCAGAGAACTTGTCAAGACGAATCAGATGAGCCCAAACTAGATGGGTTTATTTTGTTTAGTTCAAAAGTTACTTAGTTACCTATAGCTATCTTCCCTGCTCTATCACCAGATCAGCTCCATGGCACCATATCATTGTATTGTCACTAAACATACATACGTATAACAAATTTGAGTCCAATCGGACATCGGGAAGTGGGTCTAATTTAGCTTCCAATATTTGATTACAGACCGATAGATAAATTGACAGGTGAAACTCAATAAAAGCTTGTATTAACGGAAGATATCAACTGAGTACCAAAGTCCATCTAACTTTACCTCAGACGTAGATTTGTAAAGGCGTCAATCGACGAAATTACAGTTTAGCCTTTTAAACTTTACAAATTAGAGTTGTGCCGGCTAGAATTGGCTATTGAGACCACTTGATATTCCGTTTTGGCCGCACGGTACTATTGACGCCATGTTGGTCTAGCTAGCCGGTGGCTTGCTGAGCCCATTAGGTATCACTTCCTTAACAAAAGAGGCTCGGTGCCTCCCATTCCAACAATTGTATGAGCTATTTACCTTATCTGTAGTGTACCGCAATCACACGAGCTTCCAATGGCGAGAGTGCTCGAGACATTTTGATATTCTTATTTAAAGGTTGTTTTTTGACGTGTACAAACGAAAGGTAGCCCGTTATTCTACCTTGTTGCCAATTGGTAGGGCCACACGCAATTTTTATTGCCTGTGGTTCTAACAGTTGAAGCACGGATAATTCACATTTTTTTTGTATTTCAACTAATTGCATCACAAGTAAGTTTTATGCCGGTGGTACCTACTAGTCATTGAACTGCTCGTTGGCTTAGTAAGGTGCGTGTCCGCCTTTTTTATCGGGTTCGATTTCCGGTGAGCAATAACCTGTGTTAGGTTATCTCCCTAAGGGAAATTGATATTTCTAGTTCTGGGTGTGATTGTGTTTGTGATGAAAGGTGCCAATGTAATAATTAATTACGAACCAACTTCTAGACAATTTAAAAAGAATAAAAAGGAAAATTACACAATATATTTTCGTCATTATTTCTATCATGCATACGTTAAATCAGCCTTGAAATATAAAAGGTTTGCTTACCATTTCCTCGTAAAGAAAAAATAGTAATATGTATCATTATAATTCGAATGTAAACTATCAAAACCACTAGTTCACAGTCCTTCGCAATACAGAACAGGTAAACTTCAGAACAAGTAAGTAAGCACTTGGAAACAGCGATATAGACGCGTGATGTGACCATTTTGGGCGTGCCGATCCATTCTGGGCAAAATGGATGTACTATATCTTTGTTTCTATGGCCTGTATATTGATTGTTATTGTTTTAAGGCGGCGATATATCTAAATCGCGTGTTTTTATAACCGTTTTACTCTGAAACCGTAATAGTGAAAACTCCAAAAAAAATGTATGTCATTTTTCATCATGTGAAGCATGACACTGTGGTCTCAAAATTTAATAAAACTTTTATTAAATGTAAAATAAAAAATGTCAAAGTCGCCTCTATTTTAAAACTTATAACCATTTTTCTCCTAAAGTATTAATCACAAGATTTTTTTATTATTTTAAAAAAATAGTAGAATACATCATTAATGACACCATGGCGCTATATTTTGCAAATATTGTTTTTTATTTTTTTTATTCATTTTAAACGTCACACGGGTATGCGTAGCGCTATGGTATCCCCTCGGTCGCCCATTTAATCAGTGCGGGACGAGCCGCCGTGCTGAGTGGACCTGTGCAACTTTTCGCGGCAAAATCTCCTAAGCTCGTTCTTTGGAAATAGTACCCAAAAGATATTTTATAATTAAGCGCCAGAAGGATATATTTGTGTAAATACAAGCTTATGTATTGTATGGTGTAGGTATTTAACATTAATAATATAAAAATACTTGTAATAAAATTATAGTTCTAAGTAGTTGTCTCTAATAATTCGCTTAAAGTATCTTCTTGTATATTGAATCAAAATGGGTAACAAAAAGACATAAAAAGCTCAATTTGAAAATACAATTCAAAAGGAGAATACAAAGAATAAAAGTTACATTGCATCATTAACAAAACGTTTTTTTCATTTTATATTTGTATTAATATGTATTATGTTGTATAGGTTAGTAAGTAGGTCGTATATATATGTAAATCGAGCGAGACGTCAAAACTATAGTGCAAGTGAAATCTGACTACCTGGATGGCGATGCGATGGCATCTCGGTTACGGTTCTGGATAGCGCAGATTTGAACTTAGTCCAGAGCCATGAAATGTTTAGTGTGCAAAGGTATCCTAAATAAATTATGGAACTTTCCCATCTGTGAGCGTTCTGCAGACGACGTAATTTGTTAGGGTTCCTTACCTAATGACCTCTAAAATGGAACCCTTCATACTATTGTAGTTTTTTTTAAAGCACATTCTCTCCACGATACTTCTGATAGTCTCGTATTTTTTAGAGTTCCGTAACCAAGTTACCCGATACCTATCTAGAAACGAACCCTTTAGAATTTTATCTACTAATTATATCAGGGTACTTTCCGTCTACGAACTTTCTGCTGGCTTCGTCATTTTTTAGGGTTCCGTAACCGAATGACATCTAAAATTGAACCCATTATAGTTTCATCAAGTCATATTATAGCAAATTTCGTCTAAAAACGTTCTGCCGGCCTTGTTGTTTTTAGGGATCCGTAACCGTTGGGTGATATCAAAAATTTAACCCATTATAGTTTTATCAAGTCATATTATAACACATTACATCGATATACGATCTTCTGGCCATGTTGTTTTAGAATTTTGTCAACTAGTAATTATCTCTGCTTCGCTGTCAATGAAACACCACCATCTCATTTGGTATGTAATATGGTCGAAAGTAAGTACGCTGGGAAATGTAATACATAGCTCAAAACGAATGTTTAGATACAAATGATTTCTTATTTTGAAAGTCATTACCCATAAAATATAAAGTCATTATTTATAATCATATTATATTATAATAATAATTGTTGTTGCATATTTTCACGCGTTGTATATTTGCATCGTTGCATATTTTTTTGCGCCACTGCTAATAAGTCATCGTTGGCTATTGATAACAATGTAGATTCTCTATAAAAACAAAATCAAACTGAAAATTGTGAAAAAAACAGGTAACTAATGAGTTTGGAAAGGGCATAATATGATTAAATTATAGTGGTTATATTATTTTGTTAATCATTGTAAATTTCTAGTGCTATACTATTAGATAGATAGATATATTCTTTATCGAACACCTTAAAATAACAAAGAACACAAATAGGAATGACAGTAAAACATTATATAAGTGTAACAATAGGCGGTCTTATCGCTGAAAGCGATCTCTTCCAGACAACCTTTGGAATAACGCAATATAATAGGACGTCGTTCTACGTTCATAAAAGATTAGATAGAAGAACAGTGATTTAAAACAGAGGATATATAAATAATAAATGTACATACACGTAAACAGATACTATATAATTATAAAATACTAAATATTTTTAAATATACAATACATACATATACATATATATACATATAATTAAATTATGTCTATTTAATAAGGAGAAAAAAAAAAAGCAAAATAAAAAGGAATGAATTTGGGCAACACTAACACTAAAACTAACAAAAAGGAACAAGAAGATTTATGAAGAAATATAGTAAGCCTTGACATTATTTTTAAAAATATTAAGTGACTTTGCCCTTCTTATTTCTACTGGAAGAGCATTCCACAGCCGAACAGCTTCGACAGTGAACGAACTGTCATAAAAAGAGCTACCGTGTGGAGGAATTTTTAACTTCAGGTTCTCTGATGACCTCAGTGCTAGAGAGTTAGATGGGGTGAAAAAATGAAAACGTTCCTTTAGGTAACGGGGAGAAGTAGGATTAAAAAGAATATTGTAGAGAAGGGACAGAATATGAGCATTCCGGCGAGCTCGGATGGGAAGCCACTTGAGCTTTGAGCGAAATTCTGATACGTGGTCATATTTACGCAATCCAAATATGAACCTGATTGAAAAATTTTGGTGTCGCTCAAGTTTATTAAGCTGTTCTTCGGTAAGGTCTAAATAGCAGGCGTCAGCATAGTCAATGATAGGATGAAGAAGAGACTGTGCAAGCGCAACTTTAGTAGCTGTAGGTAAAAAATTCCAGAGTCGTTTTAACGATCCAGCGGCAGCATACATTTACGGCTAACAGCCTCTAGTTGAGGGCCCCACGTTAGACACTGATCAAAAATAACCCCGAGATTTTTTACAGTTAGACTGTATGGAATGTTGACTCCATCAAAAACTACGTGAGGCAACGCCTACCAATCAATCTTACATATAGTCCTAGAGCTGCCAACAATTAAAACTTGTGTTTTCAGTGGATTAATTTTCAAGCCAAAAGCATCACTCCAAGCGCATATTGTTTCAAGGTCAGTATTAATGGAGTCAACGGCTTTATGAAGGTTATTAAGAGCAGCTTGTGAATATATTTGAAGATCGTCCGCATAAAGGTGGTAAGAAGAAGAAAGATTTTGAGATATAGAATTAATAAATAATGCGAAGAGTAAAGGAGAAAGGACGCCGCCTTGCGGTACACCGGCAGTCGTGTTACACCACGAAGAGTGAGACTCTCCTAAGCGAACTCGCTGACGGTGACCAAAGAGATAGCTATGAAACCAGTCGATCACCGTTGGAGATGTTAAGCGAGCGGAGTAGTGCAAGGAGAATATCAAAATCCACTGTATTAAACGCGTTGCTGAAATCAAGCAGTGTTAATACAGTTAGCTGGCCATTTTCCATTCCGAATCGGATATCATCGGTGATTTTAACTTAGGCAGTTACTGTGCTATGGCCAGGCCGAAACCCTGTTTGGATAGGATTCAAGAGATTGTTGGAGACGAGGAAAGAATGAATTTGTTTGTGTACAAGGCGTTCTAGGACTTTGGAGAGGAATGGAAGGATAGATATGGGTCGGTACTCAGAAAATGATTGAGGATTGAGTTTATTGGGAAGGTGAATGATTTGCGCTTCTTTCCACATCGATGGGAACGTCCCATTTGATATAGAGTGGTTAAAGATTAGGCAAAGGATAGGAAGTATTATGTCAAGGATCGGAATTATCATGTTTCGGCTGATACCATCGATTCCTACTGCATTTGAAGTGATAGAAAGAATGCTCTGCTTAACATCACAAGCGGTGAAAGAACTAAAGAGAAGAGAAGGATGGTCAAAAGTGGATATAGAAGAAAGAGTTTGTAAATTTGTGAGTTTATCGGCGTCTTTAATATTAGATGAAAAGGAAAAATTTAAGTTTAATGAATCAGTATCCAAATCTTTGGGTATTGAATCCTAACGGGATTTGCCAATACCAAGTGACCAAAGAAAAGTCCAAACCTTAGCTTGGTCTTCGTTGTCAACTGCTTTATGGATGTTGCGTCTTAAAGCATCTCTACACACCCTATTGCAGCGATTTCGAGACTGATTATATTTTTCCTTATTTGAATCAGTAGGACGAAGTTTGTACTTAGATTTCGCCACAGATGTTTTATGCATCAGCAGTTTTATGTCATCATTGAGCCAGGGTGCGGGTAGGTGTTTTATTTTAATACGACGAAAAGGAGCATGGACATCATAAAGTCGGGTTATAATCGTATTAAAACTTGACACTTGCTCATCAGTTGATTCCGCCTCCACAACAGGCGTCCAATCAATTTCCTTAGCATCAGCGATAAAGGCCTGCAAATTCATGCCGTTAAAGTTGCGCTGCAGAATAATAGTAGGTTTAGGTTTAGGAGGACGAACTTTATAGGACAAAAAGATTAAGTCGTGATAAGAAAAAGCATCAGCAGATAACTGTCCGTGCTTAGCAACATGCACCAAAGATGAAACTATCATTAAATTAAGAAGGGATGGGGTCGCATTTGGAAAGTTGTGGGTAGAGTTGAGAGGAAGTATGTGCATGTTGCTTGAGTTTACAATGGATTTTAAGTGAGAAGAGCGATAGTCATTTTTAAAGAGACAAGTATTGTAGTCGCCGCATAATGATGGTGTGACTGTAAGAGGGTAGAAGATTTTCAAGAATATTTTCAAAGGAGGAAAAGAAATTTATACGTAATGAAGGGCAATAATAAACTTGACTTTGACTGTGACTTGTGTCTAGGACTTCCATTATGAAATATATATTTTTTTATATTATACATTCCTCATGTGTACCACTAAGGAGTGGAACGTGCTCTGTTGTCAACCGCTTCTTCACTTTCCATCTGGTGAGATAGTGGCCAAACATACAAATTATGAATTAAAAAATAATAATTATAATAAATAAACAAACACATTCACACTTACAGCCCACTCACACTAAGTTCAAATACTTGAGATGTCTGCTTCAAAGTTGAGCAAGATTCCGTTTATCATCCGTACGGCGGCGAAGAAGTGGAACTTATTGCCCGCGTTTTTGTTTCCTTAACGAAGTATAATCTAAGAGTTTTCAAGTCTTAGAGTGAATAGGTATCTTCTAGGAAAGCATGCTATAACTTCATTTTGTGAGATGGTGGTCAAATGCTTGCCTATATAGCATAAAAAAGGCGTGTTTATATTTATTTTAAACCAGTTCATGTTTTTTGTTTGGTTCAAAAAGATCCAATATTATCGATCCCACAATAATTAAATTAAGTGTTTCTTATAACATATTGGAGATGAAATCAGATTTTAGCTAAACAAGCTACTTTAAAAACAAGGTTCTAGTTGTCCTATATTTAATTTAGTGTGACGTCACTTTATTTTTCGAGTTATTCTCAGCAAGCCTTTTCATTTAATATCCATATTGTAGGAGTGCATCAAAAATAACTTGTCCGCCATTTTGGTTGTTCGCCATGTTGGATTTAGAATGACGTCACATAACTGACCATGAATTGTCATCCCAACTAAACGTGAATACAAAATTGCAGGTTAATCGTTTGAAGATATTAGCCTCAAAATTGAATCGCAAGATTCCACACGAACAAACATAGTAACATACATTGCAAGTTATATAAAGCTTGTGAAAATACCTATTTAAGTACATCTAGTAATCCAACAAGGACCTTTGTAATATTGCTATTTTACTTTTGGATTTATAATAGTGTGTTTAATGTAATGACATAAATTGTTCGTTTTACGGAAGAAAATTTGTAAAATACTACGGAACCCTACGCAGAAACCGCCACGCTATCTTTGCTTATGATTACAAAAACATTTTCTCAAAAATGTTGAAATAATAAATAAACAAACATATTCACACTTACAGCCCCACACTAAGTACAAAGGCTTGTATCGTCATACACAAACACACCCAGAACCAGAAACACAAATGTCATTGGAACCAGAGCAGGAATAAAAATAATTTCTACTTAAACTATTTTAGAGAGCAGCGAACGCCGCGTGGTATACGTAATAATATACGCGCTGCTCGTAATTATGTTCAGGAGGTGCGGGGTCGGTGCGGGGCCATTTTCATAGGTGACGCCCATTCGAGCAAGGTCAACGGCATATACCAGTCCCTTAATGCTCTTAGTTGTTGGATTTGTTGCACAAATATAAGAATAATGTAAATCATGTGTCACGGTGTTTGTGATTGAACTCCTCCAAAACGGCTCGAACCATTTTAATGTTTTTTTTTGTATATTCGGTAGGTCGTATTTTTCACCCTCCTACCCCCACTTCTCATTTTTCACACGTGATTTTAGTATCTTTATATGAACAGTATTGAAAGAGTAACTACGGGCCAATTGCCTATATTTCCTAAAACCAAACTAAAACTATGTACAGCAAAGAACTAAAGTTACCTACAAGACATCGAGCTTATAGGTAACTCAAGTGCTCAAGCCCACTACCAGTGGGTAGCGTTCCCATCATGCTGGCGGCATTGCCTCTCTGAATTGCAATGCTAATACGTTGAGCCAAATAAGTGCCAGCATTTTGATCACGCGTCGCTTCAACCAGGCGCTCTGATAGAATTTTGAAAATAGAATGAGCTCCCGGTCCCCACGGACCCAGTGTCTCAACACCAAACGGCTCAAATATGTAACCACTGCCAAGGTTTCCATATTTGCGCCGTTTACGCTGCTCTGCCGAAGTTGCCGCGACGCCAACCCCATTCTGTGTTTCAGGAAGATGTGACGGAGCTAAAGTATCGACACAAGTTGCATCCCATACTAAAGGCCGTCCTTGAAAGAGTTAAATTATACTTTTTCAATGAGTCCCAAATTAGGTGTAAGTGACGATGTGATCGAAGCTGGTAAACACACTAGACCTGGAATACGCAGGCTCTCAAGGATAACTGCCGGAACACCGTATTTAGCTTGGCGGCAGACTTTCAACTTGATGGTGGTAAGCTACTTTGGTAGCAAGCCAGGCGAGCAACTCACAAAATGCTCTACCACCTCTCAAATGTCACCTGATTATCACCACCCGGGGACCACGTGTAGGGAGTCAGACTTAAGGGGTATCCTCCTACGGACGTCTTGGGATTCAGAGTACGTATTGCAGAACACAGAGACTTATAGTATTGTGTACCACTGTCTGATTACGGCTGGCAGTCTTCAAGTCAAGAGCGAATAAGTATCTTCTAGGTAGGCATGCTACATCTTCGGCCGCATCATCGCTTTTCATCAGATGATATAGTAGTCAAATTCTTACCTATCAATCAAGTGACATACAATTTCATTAGTTATTTTAGGAGTGTGTGTTTATGTATACGTATAAAACGTTCTCAGTTTCTTTGTAATTTAGCTGGAGGTAAATGGAGTGTAATTCGAGTGATGGTACCACCTATCAGGGCAATTTTTTCTTGAATTTTCTTAACATGTAATTTGCCTATAATATTTTAACATTGCAATGTTATATGCAAAATTGCTTTTAATGTTTGCCTTCAAACAATTTATGTGCACGTTAGTGAAAAGGTACTTTTCAAAATCATACGACACTTTGTCAAGGACTCGTGGTGTTAAGCTTTATTTACGACACTTGATACCTAATTGGACAGCAACAATGTTTTATCGTTAATTTATTTTGATTTACACAGAAACCATTTCAATATGGTATTAGTCAATAAGTCACAGTCATAATACATTTTGATAGTTAAATATATACCTTACAGGATAATAATTTTTGCACATCGCAAGGACACTACTAACTAAACGCTTTGAAGATACGTCAACATTTTCGTTAGTCTATAGGTTCCTAATACACACTTAATATTATGTTGAGACCAAGTAATTAAACGCAAGCAAAGCTTAAAAAAATCGACTTCACCGCTTTCTTCGGAACTTTGATCAGATTAGATGTACTAAACACGCATTATAGACGATATTTCAAGAACTACTGATCAGATCTTGATCATGTTTATGTGAGAAAACCGGGTCTTTTCGCGCTTTTATTTTCAAAATAGCATTATTTTGACTAACCTCGGGTGTCATCGTCATGTCACGATGACACCCGCCACCTCAGTCTCTCGTGACCACGGCCGGTGCAACCCTGCCGAAACGTCGAGGTTAGTCAAAATAATGCTATTTTGAAAATAAAAGCGCGAAAAGACCCGGTTTTCTCACATAAACAAGATCTTGATCAAATTTAAATGGGACCAATTAGAAAGCAACATGTAACTAAAAAAAAATCGGTTCACGTGGAAGGAAGTAATGAGGTAACACATAGAAAAAAAAATACAGTCGACTTGAGTACCTCTTCCTTTTTTGTGAAGTCGGTAGAAAATATAAAAAATGTCTCAACTTTTAAACTAGATTAGAAAACAATTTACTAGTATTCGAATGTTATTGTATTTTTTTGACAAGTTCCTCTTCATCACTTCGAAAAGGAGCTTATTTTGCCGACTTCTCAAATGCCATGGGTGACTTGATCATTGTGGCTTCTCGTTTTTTCATGCTTGCATGGCTACCCATGAATCGAAATGAATTGCAGTTTACCATCCTCATTTAGATATATTATATAGACATATATCTGGCTATGCATTTGCCTTAGACTGGTGAAACTAAATCTAGGACAGCTTGTAAAAATAACGAATGACATATCATAGTGCGTGAATTGCTATTTATGATGATGATGCCGCGGTAACGCCTTTTTTCTTCATAGCTTATGTGTGATGAAAGAAGGATAATATCACCCTGGGTGTACCTAGTCATCTATTACACTCCCCAACTATAAGCGCCTAAATATCTATGGTTTAGTATATGATTTACAGACCTGATACAATTTTTTGCTTAAAATCTATGGTGTAGTTTATGTTACATTACGGCTTGAAACGCGTACAAAATGTCAACTTACTTTGTAGTCAGACGTCTGACTCATCCTGATGCAGGACAACAAATTTATTTGAAACTAGTCGACTACAAAGTAAGATAACTTTTACGTGTTTCAAGCTATACAACATAAATTATGTGTAATACTCACGATAGTTTTAATTTTCATATATATGATTTACAGCATGCATTAGATTTGGTTGATAATCTACTATTAAACTATTATATTAGTCTATAAAAAACTTTTATCCCAAGTTACGTAGCACGCCGCACGCTTCGTCACTCCATCAAGCGGCACTCCACTGCTCACCAATCGCTTTATGATACTGCTTTCTCACTCATAAATATCTAATATCATAGGGCCTAAAAACACTTGTATCGCAGTTCTCTGTCCATAAAGGAATATCTGCGACGTTTTGCACCTATTCGCTGTCATTCGCTCCATATAACTCCATATTTATTCGCCTACTCTTTGCTCAGTGATTGTATCTACGTCGATAAAGGTCCTTTCACATATAACTTTCAATAGCATGCTTTTTATTAAGAAATGAAGGAAGAAACGCTTCTCATGCATTCAAGTTATATATATATTTTTATTTTTTTTGTTCGCCTTTTTTCCTCCGACATAGATCGGAGACATTTTTTGGCTAAAACATATTGTATAACACGGTTTGCTTTATTTTTTTAGGTATTAGATACGGTTTTGTTGTTACACTAATCGTATCTTCCAATACTGTTTATTTAGTACTATTGTATTTAATATTTACATGATTGTGTGTTTATGTAGTTATGAATTTATCAAGTATGACAGTTATGATAAAAATTTATGATAAGTGTGGCAGTATATATATATATATATATATATATTTATTTATTTCTCTTTCATTCAAGTTATTTAATATTCTGTGTGTGCCAGTACAATCGTCTATTTATTTGTATAAGATTTTGTTACGTATGTTCGTTAGTACACATATTGGCGCGATTTTTATAACAATTTCGGCTTAGCTATCGTTACTCAACAGGTAAGGTAATTAATGCTCTAACGTATATACTGTAAAAAAAAATTGAATAATATATATTATATGGTTTCATTTTGTGTCTAGAATTAATATTATTCCAAATTAGTTTACTAAAATAAAGTCTTTAGCAGATCCCCTATAAAGTTACTGGCAAAAATACAACAATAACTGTTTTATTTCAAACATATTAGCACAACCAGTAAAGAGCAGTGGAAAAACTAATACATTAATCGCAAATATTTTTTCTGTACACCAGTTTTGACTAAGTCTTGTTTTAGCATGCTTTCTACTTGGATCCCTGCTCCCTTCTCTATCCCCTACATAGCATGCTATTATGAACATGGCCCTTTAAGCTACCCGGGTCGAACTCGGTCACGAAGCTGACCACCGCGGACCATTTTGGATGCACCGTATGCCCATAAGCTGTCACTGATAAACTAAATAACGTTCTAATCTGGTCTGATATTGCACCCGTTTTAAAATCAAGCCTTTTATGGAGTAATGCTAATGAAGTAGCTTCAGGGAAATATATAACGTAAAAAGAGATAATATCAAAAATGTTTTTAAATGCTCTCTCTAAATGCTTAGAGACGTTCAGAATGTAGTTTATTTTCAACCGACTTTAAAAGAGGAGGTTCTCAATTAACCTGTATGTTTTTTTTTGTATGTAAGTTATGCGATACTTCCGCCAATTATGAATCGATTTTAATGTTTTTTTTTTGTTTGGTAGATCATACTTCAGAGGTGGTTCCATATCATTTTTATCGAAATCGGTCAAGCCAAAACCATCATAATGCAAGCCAGTTGCTTTATTGATAATTATCAGACCTGCTTGCATGAGCTAGGCTTACCTACTACATCTTCAGTGCCACTAGAAATATATCTAATACCTTTAAACTAGCAATTCTTGTATATATGTATATATAATCTGAATCTCGAAAACAGCTCCAACGATTTTTATGAAATTTAGTATACAGGGGGTTTCGGGGGCGATAAATCGATCTAGCTAGGTTTCATTTTTAGAAAACGTCTGATTTGCCAATAGAAATACATGCACTTTTAACTAACTGTCGCATGTGGCACTGTTATGTTCTATCAATCAAAATCAAAATCGTTTATTCACATGGGCCCCAAAGAGGCACCCATGAAAGTTAATGAATCTATTGCCAGATTCGCAAAATTACAGCCATATCGAGAAGAACCTGGCAAGAAACTCGGGGGCGCATTTTTTTCATTCATTTTTTTTTTAAAACATTCTTAATTTCTAATACATAATTTTCTTAACCTAGGTGTTATTATGGTAGTCGCTAGAAAGAGCCTGTGCAGTTTGCCTCCATGCATCCTTGTCATTAATATAGTCTGTGGTTTTGTAGTAAGCTTTCTTAATTAATGCCCGTTTTATTACAGATTTGAACTTTCCCAGTGGTAATTCAGTTACGATTTTAGGAATTCTATTGTAAAATCTAACCCCATTTGCCATAAAAGATTTATTCGTTTTGCTTAATCTAAATGCGCGCACTGTAATTTTATGCTTATTGCTATATTAATATTAGTACACTTAGATAATGTCTCGTTGTTGTTACCAACATTCTAGTGTTGTATGTGACAATTATAGATTTTTATAGTAAAAATCTCAAAATTATTAAAAACTTAAACGCTTTCACACTCACTTTAACATAAATTTTAACTAGCAGATCCTTTAATCAAGGTATATATGATCGAAGAGGAGGTCTCATCCCGACCGTATCGATACTTAATTTCCCTTGCACCGGCCACTTAAACTGCTTTGTAAGATATACGTTTGTTATAATAGAAACAGAGCTTTAATAACTTTAATCTTCGTTTAATATCACATAGTCCACCTAACGACCTAAGTATATCACATACCGGGCAATCTCACGATTGTCGCAGAGCTCGCTTGATAACAAGAATGCAAGTTACATTTAGAAATAGGTAACGACATCTATCGAGATCCACGAGAACAATAATTTCTGCACCGCAATAAACTTTATCGATTTTCTTATTAAATTTTATATTTGTGCAACGTACATGGTGCAAGAATATGGTACGAGTCTGGAATATGTTTATTTGCAAACGGAATTGATTTTCTTTATGAATATAGTACGTTCAAGTTTGTCTCAGGGTTTCCATAGAGGCTTCGTCCGCAGGAAAGGAATAGAGGAAGACCCGAACGGAGGTAAAACTCTCCAAGGTATAAGGAAAATGCCGAGGACACAGTCCACAACGTTGCTCAAGCAGTGAGAAATATAAGAGAGAGAAGTGAATTGGAGAGACTCTCGAGACTTCGTCACTAAAAATTCTGGAAGGCACTGCATTGACGTTTACCTTTGTTGATGTTAGCAAACTATATCAGAAGAATTAATATTTCATACAGGATATTTACATGATATGGTATTCCTATCAAAATATACATTTATATTAAATGCTATTGATTGTTGAAGACACAGCACTACTCCATTCCCTATCAGCGTTGAGCAAAGTACTATAGAAAATTACAAAAAAAAAAATCATATTCATAGAGTCCACTATTAACGGTACTCTCATGTACAAGGACGTTTCTCTCCCGTTCCCCTATCCTGGCAATTTGTCCAAGCCGAGGCTCGCACATCCAAGGTGGCCCTTGCGCTAGTGGCCTACTCCTATCTTCTATGGCAGATCGCATTCGACGCTCGCCCTCCCGCCCGGTGTCGCTTGCAAGGCTACACACAGCCAGAAGCATGTACTCTGTCAGAATAAAAAATTATAAATAAATGTTCAAATCTACACATAACTGAGACCTTTGAATTTGATAATTATGTATAAATTAATAACAACACACTTCTTGGTCTTCAGCCTAAATGATAGATCACCACAGTTTTGGTTGTGATGATAAATTATACTTTTGCCGCTAACTGTACTTACAATAATTTTGGTATGTCGTATGAATACGCACAAATATTATCGTGCGGGACGAATAAATACTTTTTAATGGCGTGGTCTAAAAATTCGGGACGAATGTGGCATAAATCATCAAACGCTCTTTATAACTTAAGTTTCAACGTTACAAACAATAATTATACTAGTTTTGCAAACATACATTTTTGAATTGTAATCAGAATTTGAAAGCCACATACTATCATACTATATATGTTAAGCATTATTATAAATGAAATTAATTTCATTGCATCACAGGAGCGAAACTGTTTAAAATCAAAACCTATATATGATAGAAAATTAGTTACCGCAATAAAATATGGAGTGTGCACGATTCAAACTTTGACATTACAGCATGTAAATAACAACTCAATAATTACTAATTAAAATATATGAAATAGACATGTTATAACTCTAGGACTTAAGAAGTATACGAATAAACAATAGATGCATATTTAAAGCTAACCTTGAACTTTGCCTCCTAGTCCACTACGGAAGAAACATTTATTTAACAGGCTAAATAAATGAACTCATTAATTTTAGTATGACATCTGATCTGAGATAAAGATTTTAAGACAATCATTCAAAACATTGTACCTATTTAGTACCAATCGGAAGTTCCAAGTTTTGATCGACTTAGTTAATTGTGTGGGTGTCCAAATTTGTAGGGTCCAAATTTTTTCATGCCGTTTAATCATTTATCATCACGACAATCTGTTAAACTTCAACTATCTATGATTGTTATACGTCTATTTAGCGCAAATCTTTTCATTCTTATGTTCGTTGTAGCGTAGAAGTGGATTTTTTTGTCTGTATCTT
Organism: Lomographa bimaculata; assembly: GCA_948107665.1. NCBI lineage: Eukaryota > Metazoa > Arthropoda > Insecta > Lepidoptera > Geometridae > Lomographa > Lomographa bimaculata. The sequence continues at coordinate 11,001,267 of OX403600.1, forward strand.
GTTCTCTAAATAGAGCGACTTAAGTATGTAGTGAATTGGTTTCTTCTAAACAAGGACGCATCTTTCGTATGACAGTAAGCACATGCTTGCATAATATGACGCTTACCTTATAAACACCAAAAAGTTGTTACGCATGTTACACCTTTCTTTATATAACTCATGATCAAACTCTTGTGATGACGTGTATTTTGCAAAGTTGTCAAGAACAAAAGAAATGAGTACAAATTTGAGCGTCGAATTCAGGACAAGTTTTAGTTCATCACCATCCCTACTACGACTAGGTACACTGTGCTACGAGTATTCAACCATATCATAGGTACTTAGCACGTTATGTTACCACTGCTGGGAAGCCTTCTTTCTCAAAGCATAAACCCACCAGGCTGTCCAACTGTGGGTTAGTTGTGACACATTTCTTCGAATTTTTTGATTCTTGGACATGGTTTATTAACAATTATTTTCTTCACTGTAATTAGAGAAACTATACATTCAGCACATAGTCACAGGTACGGACTATGTGCCAGTGACTATGTACCTACTATGAGTGGGATTTGAACTAGGTGGGTAGGATTTCAAGTTGCACGAAATACCGCTTAGCCAAACTCGCTACAACTACTACCATTTACCATTACCATTACCATTTGATTCTATAAAAACCTGCGTATTTTAAAATGTTATATTCCTTACACTCAGGGGATCTAATCAGTAAGTATAAGGTATATCATATTTGTGAGTACCAATTAAAAAAGATACAGCAAATTTTAGTATCAATTTATTATTAGTATGCATTAGCCACCACTCGTATCTCTTGTAAACGACACGGGTTTGTCAATCGTGGCTAACTGATCCAATAAAACGCAATTTTAATAGCGCGTGCACTAAAAATAATCTAATTATGATCCGCCAATGAATAGAAAAATAAATACACGTACTACCGCATTGATTGGATCTCTAAAGACAAGGATCTAACTCCGTGCTTAGTAGGCATTGGCTTTAATGCAATTGTTATATCTGTAATACAATATGTTTCATTATGGCAAAAAATCTGATCTCAGATATAGGTTTAAATCATAAAATTTTATTTGTAGTTACTGGGTGATATGATAATGCTATATTTTTAAGTATAAAATTGTTAGGTATTAGTGGGTAGTAGCATACAAAATTACCCTCGTGCTCTCATTAAACATCAGTGTCATACCGCTCGCTTGTTTCATTACGCCAAATCCTACTGGCGACGAGTAAAAAATCGATTTCGCGTAAATATAACAATGCCGTACGGAAAAATAGACAGTTTCGATCTTTCCTCGCGTAAGTGGACTACATACGTCAATCGTGTCAAGCAGTTTATCTTGTTAAACGAAATTAAAGATGCGTTGCACGTGGCCACGCTCATTACCGTAGTGGGTGAACCTACTTATGATCTCATGTGTGATTTGTGTGCGCCGGATAAACCTGAGGATAAATCGTTTACCGAACTGGTCACCATCGTCCAGAATCACCTCGAACCCAGGCGATCGGATATCGCGGAACGGCATATCTTTCGCTTACGGCGTCAGCAGCCCGGCGAAGAGTTGAGTTTGTACCTGCAGCATCTCAAGCATTTAGCGAGTACGTGCAATTTCGGCGAAAAATTAGAAGAGAATCTGAGAGATCAGTTCGTTTCCGGTCTCGCTAGCGACGAGATGCGCAGTCGCCTTTTTGCGGAGAAAGACTTGGACTACAAACGAGCGGTGGACCTCGCGCTGGCGCTAGAGGCTGCGGAGCGGCACGCAGAGGCGAGCGGCTCGGACGGCGCGCCGGCGGCTTCAGTAGTCTCAGCTGGCAGCCCGGCAGAGGCGCGGCCGGCTGGCTGACGAGCCTGGGGGCTACTAGTGACGTCGCTCGTCGTCCCAACAGGACCATCAGGGAAATCGGTTTTTACAGGCGTGCTCTTAGCGTCGGTTACAGACTGACTTGTACAAGACAATGAATATCGCTTATTAGCGGATTTTGGTACATTTATTTGCATTTGGTCAATGTGCCGACGAACAATAGCATTGGGCAAACTCACCGAAAATGAATTGGGTCCTACACGATCCTTTACTTGCCCTTCCACCCATTTGTCTTTAATTTTACTATATTCGCGAACAAATACAGTGTCGCCGGGGGACACCAGGCGCGGCGTGCCGCCAGCGCGCTCCACTTGTTGCCGCTGTTTATCTCGCACGCGCTCCTCAGTGCTCGGCCGCAGCACGTCCAAGCGGCCTCGGAGTCGCCGCCCCAAAAGAGCCACTGCCGGGGCTACTCCGGTGGTGGCGTGTTCGCAATTTCTGTATTGAAAGAGCATCTTGCTTATAGTTTGCGTCACGTCGGAACCCTCCGAGTACGCTTTTTTAATGCAATTCTTTACTGTTCGCACAGCGTTTTCCGCGGCGCCGTTGCCTTTTGGCCTATAAGGACTGGTTAGCGAGTGAACGATTGCATTTCTACAAAAGTAAGTCTTTAATTCTTGCGAGTTAAAGGGGGGTCCATTATCGGAAACAATCTGTAGCGGCAAGCCGAAACGAGCAAATAATTCTCTAAATACTCCAATCACGAATTTAGCAGTCGTACTATTCATTTGGACGACTTCAATCCATTTGGTATGGGCATCGATCACAACGAGATAATGCTTTCCTTTGTACTCGGCGAAGTCAACATGCAGCCGTTGCCAGGGGCGCGAGGGGAACTGCCACGGAGTGAGGGGCGCGTGTGGAGGCGCGTCGCGCTGCTGGCGGCAAGCCTCGCATGACCTACACAGCTGCTCGATCTCGGCATCCAAGCCTGGCCAGTATACATAGTTCCGTGCAATGTTTTTCATTTTTACGATCCCTAGATGACCTTCGTGCAATTCTCGTAATATGTATTGTCTAAACTTTGGCGGAATCACGATACGATAATTATAGACTATACAGCCGTGCTCAACAAACAGATTATCTTTTCGATTAAAATAACCCCTTTCTTGCTCGACGTCGGTACGATCCGGCCAACCAAATAAAATATATTTGTAAATAACGCGCAATATAGGATCGACTTTAGTCGCATCGGCTATATCCTTATGATTAATTGGGAACTCATTTTCCAAAAACATCAAAAACGACACGGCATCATCACAGTATGACGCGGTATCGCACGTTGACCGCGGTAATGGTAAACGCGACAAACAATCAGCCGGACCGTTCTGCGCTGAGCTTACCCATTCCACGGAAAAGTCATAGGCAGCAAGGCGAGCAGCGTATCGCTGTAGCCGGCTAGCGGCAGTTTGGGGAATACCAACCTTATCTCCGAAGATATATGACAAAGGCTTATGATCGGTGCGAATGATGAACGATCTACCGAATAAATATTGGTGATTTTTGACTACTCCGAAAAAAATCGCCAACGCCTCCTTATCCAGCTGACTATATGACTTTTCCGCTTCATTTAGTGTGCGCGACGCATAGCACACTGGTTTCTCGGAACCGTCAGGATACCTATGAGCCAGTACCGAACCGAGACCGAACGAAGAGCTGTCTACACTGAGAACAAGAGGCAGAGTTGGATCGTAATGAGCTAGACACTGATCACCGGCCAACATTGCTTTAGTCGAGATAAAAGCTTCTTCACAATCATCGTTCCACTTCCAATGCACTTTAACTTTTAATAAATTATACAGTGGGTGCAATCTCTCACTTAATTGTGGAATAAATTTGCCATAATAATTGACAAGCCCTAAAAACGATTTTAATTGTTGAACATCTGTGGGACGTGGTGCATGTAAAATTGCTTTTACCTTTCTTTCATCGGGATGCAAACCCTCCTTATCGATAATATGGCCTAAATAACAAACCGCGGGCTTGAAAAACTCACATTTTTCTAATTTAATTCTAAGTCCTACCGCCTGTAAGCGCCTTAAGACCTCTCGAACATTTTTTATGTTGTCTTCCACCGAAATGCCCCCTATACATGCGTCATCGAAATATACAGCGGTCATAGGAACGCCTCTAAGCACCTCTTCCATCAATTTTTTGAAACTTTTCAGGAATGGTACATATTCCATAAGGACTACGGATATATTCGAATGAGCCAACGTGCGTACTTATTGTTGTGCAAGGCCGGGATTCTGGAGTTAAAATTATCTGTTCGTACGCATGAGCTAAATCAATTTTTGTAAATATTTGGGATCCCCTTAACGCAGAATAAAGTTCCTCGATGCGTGGTAACGGATACGGTTCGCGTTTCAATTTTGGATTTATTGTCACTTTATAATCACCGCAAATTCGAATACCTCCGCATTTAATGTTAGGTATATGTTAGGTATTAGTGGGTAGTAGCATACAAAATTACCCTCGTGCTCTCATTAAACATCAGTGTCATACCGCTCGCTTGTTTCATTACGCCAAATCCTACTAAAATAAGGATAAACTCAACGTTCACACAGTGTTTGATGTTTTTTGTGTGTCCAAAAAAAACGTTAAATTTGATACAGTCACTAAATGTTGGTAGTTACTTATTAGGAAACAATATATCACCCGATTGCTAAATAAGTGCTTCCATAATAACTACAGCTTCTTTTCCTAGTTTTGTTTTAGCCAGAAACCATTACTTACATACAAACCATGGCCTGAAAACATAACAAAAAAATTCAGCCTAAACCGTCTTACTATGAGTTTTTGCGGGCCTAACGCACGGAAATTGATTTATAAATAAATAGAATATTCCATGTAATAAAACTACTATTGTGAAATTTTACTACTGTTCTAGAAAAAATATTACCGACATTTTTTCAATTCTGGCTCGTATTATGCGAAATGCCTCGATATGATTTTATACTATTCAAACAGTTTAATAATGCTTGTATTTAGTCTAGTGTTTATATGTATTGTCAAATGTGTTTCTGGTATGATATAATGTGCTTTTTAATTAGGTATAAAGAGTGTGAACAACCCGTTGGCTTAGTTGGATGGGCATTTGCCTTCTAAGCAGGGGTATCGGGTTCGATTCCCGGCGGGAGCACAAGTTTTCTCCCCAAGGAAAGCTTGTGTTTCTGGTTCTGGTTGTGATTGCGAATGTTTCCGACACCCACGATACAAGTCATCGAACTTAGTGTGGGGATGTGAGTGTGAAAGCGTTTCTTGTTTATAATAGTCTGCCGCTATCAAATAAGATAGAGGCTAAACGTTTGCCTATCGTGGATGAATGTAACTCTTTTTACATATGTTTTTATGCTGGGTAGGCAATCATTTGACCACTATCTCACCCAATTCTGTGACGATATATATACAGGGTGATTTGTAAAATACCAAAAACGCCTCGGCACATTGCATCGTGTCAACTATTAAAACCAACGCCTTTCATGGTACAGCTTTTAGAAATACTGTTTTTAGATTTGTCAAATAAATTTTAATATGTATTACTTATCATCTCTGTTAAGTTGAAGGTATTCAAGTGTCAACTGGCGTTGGCGTGCATATTACGAGGCGAAGCGTTGCCGATCTTTGACGTTTTTTGCACTGTTCTTTTGACGGGATATTGTTGTTTAAACAACTATTTATTATAGATTGAATAAAATATATCATCTTAATTATTGCAGAATTTTTTTAAAACAAAGTCTTCTTGGTATTTTAATAATGACCCTGTATATAATATAATAGTGCCTACTTGTCTGACAAGCAGGCCAGGAATGAATGCAACTGCAGTACTACCCGAAAATGTAAACGTAACAAAGTTTTGCGTGTGAATGCAATGCGTTCCTCTCCCTGAGACTTAAGGTGTTACGTATCCGGCAACCACGACACAAGTCATCGATCTTAGTGTGGGGCTGTGAGTGTGAAAGCGTTTATGTAATGTATCATAATATGCTCAATTGTTTTGCTGGTTACTCACTCTGTCAACCGGAACTAGTCCTGCAGGCGCACTATTTGGCTGTCTGGCAAAGAGGTGGTAACACACAAGAACTGGTAGAATATCTTCAAGATGAAATAACTATTAATGTTTTTAATTACAGTAAATGACCTATTTATGAAGAAGAAAGTTGATAAACTAGTTAAAGACTACATCAGTCCAATAAAACAATTAACAGGTAAAAATAATCAAACTCACGTAGTTATTAGAATATTAGTAATAATTTTTATTTAGAACATTTTTTCTCTTTGGTTTACTCAAGAAACTAAAACTGAGAATCAGAGCCAATACCTGAAACTTTGTAGCCAGACGTGTATCCAAGTTATGCCAGTGTACAACTTAATGTTTAGAACATAAGTTTGTTGAAAAATCTGGATTACAAATCAATTCTTATATCAATATTTTGATTTCAAAAATAATTGACTGTCTGCATGAAAGGATATTTTACCATACCAGAGAATCAAACGAGCCAAAACTCGATGGGTTTATCTAGTTTAGTTCAGAAGTTCCTATAGCCATTTTCCGTCTTCATCATTAGACCAGTTCCGTGGTACCATATCATTGTATTGTAACCAAATGTACATTAAATTAGAATCTAGTCGGACATGGGAAGTCTAATTTAGCTTACAAGATTTGATTACAGACCGACAGATAGACAACTGAACACGTGATACTAAATGAAATCTTGTTAAATTAACGGTAGTCATTTTTAAAATATGGAAACATACAATCTGTCATTTTTAGGAGTTGATATTTATTCTTTAAGATATTTGATTCATAAATTGATTTTTAATGCTAACGTTAAATAAACAATTATTAATATCTAAAAACGTACTGTTAAAAAAACCGATATGAGATACTTTCTGCCTCATTTAGCAAATAAAGCTATTGCTAAACCTGGTACCTAATTGATTATGTTAATTTAAATGTAATCCGAATTGGTTCGCATAGAGCGTACACACACATACAATCTTTCGGATTTATTATCCTAGTGTAATTATGAGACACCATACAAGTGCTGAAAATGTGGTTATTTACAATATTTATATTTCTTATTTCCAGCAAACTTTCCAAACCATGAAGTTGAAATTCAATTTGAATTCCAAGGTCCGCGTCAGGTGCCAAATAACAGAAGACGACTAGTATTTTTACCTTATAGTAAGTTTTAACAGCTTTGATACAATATGTACTAGCAGTGTATTGCACCATTAAAAGGGTCGACACTACCTACATTTTAAATTTCATCTAAATTAGTCCTAGTCAATTATATTATCAAAAGTGTGAATATATGTATCTCCTAAAACTTGGATCACATAAATTGTTACAATACACACAATTTGCCTCAGCCACAATTGGACTAGTGTTTATGTCTAACGTAATTTTTTTTTGTTTGTATATAAGCTGGAACAATGCCGTCACATGCTCTTTAATAATCAACAAATAACTCAGGAATAAACACAAATTGTTTGGTATAGAACGTATTCGCCTAGTAAACGAATCTGGTCTTGTTTTTGTTTAATACCAGTTTGAAGCACTTAAATCGATTAACCGACCAGCGAAAAGACTCATTAGCTATAATAAGAAGTCTGAATTAGAGTCTGAATTACAAAAGCTCGGACATAGACGTAAAGTCTCAAGCCTATCGGTATTCTATCGATTACATTTTGGAAAATGTGCGCATGAACTACATGAGTTAATTCCCTACCATCAACAATAAGACAAACCCTTTCATTCACATCAAACGTCATTCATTCATAGAGCTGCCCGCTGGCTAAGTTGGGTGCGCGTTCTCCTTCTAAGCAGCGGGCATCGGGTTCGATTCCCGGTAGAAATACAAGTTTTCTCCTCAAAGGAACTTTGAGTTTCTGGTTCTGGGTGTGATTGTGTCTGTGATATTAATGTTTCCGGCACCCACAACATAAGTCATCGAACATAGTGTGGGGGTGTGAGCTTGAAAGCGTTTATATTATGTTTATGTTATATTATGCTAGTAGAATCATTAACTTTCATGAGTGCCTCTTTGGGGCCCATGTGAATAAACGATTTTGATTCTTGAAATACCTCCAGTTCGAAGTCGAAGCAATTTGCTTCTACTTTTATCTCCCGAACGGCGAGGAAGTCCACTTGCCCGCGTCTTTGTTTCTTGAACTGTAAAATCTAAGGAGCTGTTCTAGTCTAGATTTAATTGGCATCTTCTAGGTAAGCACACTACTAGTGTTACATATTCAGCGGCATCTTAATTTTCTATCAGGTGAGATGGAGATCAAAGTTGGGTGTGATTGTGTGTGTGATGAATTGAAGAAAATATAATTTATATTCGCCTTATAACAGAGGTTAGACAAGTCATATTGTTGCATTATATACCAAATACGCAGGTTAAATAACAATGATTAATTAACAATTTATTTAAAAAATAACTTTAAATAAAATGTATAATAATTTTGACACAAAAGAGGATAATAAAACTTTATTTATATTACTGACTAAGCAAACGTTTGACTAGAATCACACCTGATGGTGGCTTGACTTACGATTTAGGGTCAGTTTCGACTCTTGCGACCTAGGTTTTCGGATGTCCGATCGCCATCATAAGGAGAGTTTACGATGTAAGATCACGGCGCTCACTAGAGTCAGTGAGTGCATTTTGTTTTGTTTTTAAAAGTATTCACACTCATAACCTCATACTGAATCAATTACTTCTTTCTTGATTGCGGAACTATTCACATCACACACACGATCATACCCAGAACAAGAAACACTAATTTCCTTTGAGGAGAAAAATTATAAATGACTTGTGAATGTTTTCGCTATCCACAACATAAGTCATCGAATTTAGTGTGTGAATCTGAAAACGTTATGTTTTAAATACATATATTATAATCTATTCCATTTTCTCGATATTAAGTGCGTACTGCAGCCTTGTCATATTAATTTTAAAAATATTTTGTTTCAGGCGCTCGCAGAAATATTGCAAAGGAGAGTAAGTACATTTTAAATATCTTCAAAATGTGTCTTAACTATGTCTTTTATTGCTAATCAATAATTATAATTATTTGCAAGAGGATACCATTACAACTATAGCGAAAACAACAACAACAACACCGACTACAACAACAAAACCTAAAACAACAACAACAACTACTACTACTACTACTACAACGACCACCACAACTACGACTGCGAAGCCAGCTCATGTGTCACATATACAGAAAACTGGAGGACGTATGTTTTTATTTATTGCTCAAGTTTTACTTAAACCTTAAGAGGAACGAACAAAATTTCCCGTTTTGCTGCAAAAATACCAAATACCAGAAACCTTTGCGACGTTAGGTATTTCAACCATAGAGACCAATGCATTTCGTGGTACGGCAATGAGGGCTACCGCGTTTGAATTTACCGCTAGAGGCACTAGTATACCAAGAAACAAAAAAAAATACAAAATATTCTTCTCATTTATTTTCTTCTGTATATGAACCAAGGGTTACAGTTTCTTGTTACTTTTGACGTCGAAGAGTTCTTTTTCTCTTTACTTTCATAGTTCCAGGGAAATTGACTAGGCCCTGCGTTTTTGTTTTAGCACAGAACTAGCTGAAAATATTCAACATAAAATACCAACAGGCCTACGGATGGCGTAGGGATATAAATTGTATCCCCTGTTTTTATCCACTGACAAGGGACAAGATTGTCCTCTCTACCACCAGTCGAAAGGGAAAGTATATCCCTGTTTGACATTTGGCGTAGACATATTATATATTTCTCCCTTCATAAAACGAAAAGTGGATAAAACTGCTCTGTTTGACATTTGGTAGAGATAAATTATCCTCATTCGTAGGACGTGGGGTTAATTTTGACGTAGCGACGGGACAAGGCATATCGGTTCTTATCCCCCTGTTTGTCTAGCTCGAGAAAAAAAATTACAGAGGGGAAAAGTTTTTTATCTACTACCCAGGGAAAAGTGTCCACCCGCCATTCTAGGCCTGCTGGAGACGAAAGTAAATGAAACTATAACAGATCAACAGTTATCATTGTGATGATGAAGCATGAACGAATGTTGTGAATAGACGACCTAGTTGGCATAATGGACTGATGTCCACCCTCTGAGCCGTGGGTCCTGGGTTCGATTCCCAGCAGGAGCAAAAATTCCTACCCTAGGGATATTTGTGCTTCTGGTTCTGGGTGTATTGTGGTGTGAATGTTTCCAGCACCCACGATACAAGTCTTTGAACTTAGTGTGGGGCTGTGAGTGTGAATACGTTTGTTGTTTGTTGTTGTTGTGAATGAAGATTGCAGAGACAACTATACAGTTGTCTCTGCAAATCGCAACTGACTACTGTGCTAAGAGAGTTTTGTCTTTCGGAAACATATGTTCTCCTTTCTTCAAATAGAGTGCTAAAAAGATAGATAGATAGATAATACTTTATTGATCCACTTTATAAGGTGAGATAAAACAAAGGTAACAAACAAGCTTATACATAAAGTATCACAACAGGCGGCCTTATCTCTAATAGCGATCTCTACCAGGCATAAAGCACCAAATAGATACAGCTCTATATTTCCTTCAATTGCACATTTGCGTTACTAGAAAACTCTGTTTCCACGCGCGTAATAACAAATTTTGACATATATACTTAAGACCTCATTAGCCGGTGGCGCCAACTGGTGAGCATAAAACGGTAGCCCTCTTTGTCGAATACATTTAGAAGTATAAATTAACTGCTAAGTTTAAAGTGTTAATTGTTTACTAGCGTTGGCGTGCACATTACGAGGAGTGGTGAGGCGGTGATGCCGTTCTTTATGGGACAGTGTAGTTTAAACAACTGTACATCATCCTATTTGTATCGGAAAATATAGCATTCAGAAGTCATAGAACTAAATGAGCTAAGGGTTAGAACAAGAATCAGAGCTTTTGGGTATTTTACAAATTACCCTGTATATTAAATCACCACCAGTTATATTTTTTTAGCAGACAACCATAATTATAGTAATTTAAAATTATTCTTATCTTACCATATATTTAGTTATATTTTATTTAAATTAAAATATTAATTAAAAATATGTTTATGTATATAATGTCAATATGGAAAATATATGTATGTATATATATGAGTACTGTGAGTAGTAAAATGTATCAAAATGTATGTATACATGTATAAATACTTGGTATCTTAAATTTTTTTTAAATATAATACTATATACAAATTAAACTTTTTACCAAAAATGTGCACTACAATATCGAAATATCCTCGATACACCCAGATTAACTGGAAGAAAATGCTTTGTAGCATTAAGTTCGCCTATATACCTACAATACTGTTTGTGCAATAAAGATTTTTTTATCTATCTATCTATATATCAGACTACCATATAGTAATATAAAATAATTCTGGTCTTAACAACCGTGTTTGTTATATATATATTTTTGCAGAGGTTTATGCAGCCATACGGTCAGACAAACAACCTGTATACATGGAAGACATGGTAAAAGCACTAAGGGAATTAGAAACTAAACTAACTAATGAACAATCAAGTACGTAAGATAAAGTTTTTTAAATAGTATTGTAGGATATTATATACAAAGCAAGGTGCGCTCCTCTGCTTTACCTGCGTTGATGACCATGATTCTTGCTGGTCTACTAGTGACAGGATTTTTTGGTCCACTGAGGGCATTAGACATGGCTTAACGACTATTATTTTACAATCATTATAAAACTATTCTACGTATGTAATGCTTTGTCACTGTGTAGTCTACGTATGTTTAAATTTTGTAAAATGACCTTGTACTTACCAAATTCGTCCAGCGGTTACAAATACGAGTATATATATCTCATAGAGAAACATAAATCACATAAATACAAACGCTTGTACCTATATGCAATTGTAACGCGGGGTGAAAAGGTCACTTTCCGATGGTAAACGTTACACTTGCCCATTACAGTTTAATTAATACTACCCAAAATATCTATCTATAATTTCATTGGAATCCATTGATTAAAAGGCATTCCTTTTAATCAAAAATATACAGGCACACTACGGCTGGCCGTTGGATTACTGGCAAAGAAGTAGTACTTCCGAAGGTGGATTTAGCTAAATATTCCTTCCTCTTATTTATAATTTTTGTTGTTATAGTAGCTTAAAAGACTTCATATACTAAGCACCCGCGACGCACCACCCGGGCGCCGCTGTGAAGATAAAATGTATAGCGCTTTTGAGACGTGATATGCAAGGCGGCCAGGGCGCGCGGCGGAGCGGAGGGCGCGAGGCGGGCGCGCACCCGCGACTCTTCCCCGCGTTGCCGACATTTTGTATAGGCTCTAGTGTAACAAAATATCAAAACGCCGTTGTATATCAAGTCCCTAACTGTATAATGACTGGATATTTTTTTTACAGAATTGAATCTAGGTCACGGTATAGCAAAAGAACCATCACAAATAGATACGTCTTATCCTGGCCCATCTCCCGATAAGAACATCGATAGAATAGTCGAAATGTTGAAAAAAGGTATTTCTTATTTAGTATGGATAAAGGGCTTATCACAACAAGTGGCAAAATCAACATTTTGTGAATACCCACGACGAATACGGCTGCACCATTGTGGCATCTTTTGGGATGGATCCGCTAAGTACCAGCACCAGTTTTGAGTCTATTGACCGAAGAGCAAAAATACTCATTGGCGATAATGAGCTAATTGGGTCCAGATTGCAGAGCCTCAGTCACAGACGTATAGTTGCAAGTCTATCGGTATTCTATCGTTTGCATTTTGAGTAGTGTGCGCAGCAATTACACGAGCTACGGGCAAGAATTCCACCATGCCCCTTTTACCATCTAACAACTAGACAAACTGTCAAACGTTATCTATTTATGGTTGACATAACTCCAGTTCACTTGAAGCGTTTTGCTTCTACGTTCATCATAAGTACAGCGAAGGAACTCATTGCCTGCGTCATTGTTCAACGAGGGGTATGATCTGGGAGTCTTCAAATTATGAGTGAATAGGGTATCTTCTAGGCGGGCATGTCACATCTTCGTCGTGCCACATCGTTACTTTTCATCAGGTGAGATAGTGGTCAAATGCTTGCTTATTTAGAATTAAAAAAAAAAAAACTGGTTAACGGGATTGGGAGCTACGAAGCCATGGACACATACACATTTTTATCTTCTTCTTATTCGTTTTGCTCTTTGAAGAGCGGTTGTGGTCGTGATTTAGTACTGAGCACTCGTTTCTTAAACGAGAAATAATCTATCTTTTACGTTTAAACATACATAAACTATTAATATTTGGTGCGAGACAGGAATGCTTTTGCACTGACTTCAACAAATTTGGGGGGTGTAAAGAACCATATTTTGTATTTTCTAAAGATTTCAGAGATCATTTCAGGATTTATCCTATTTTATCGATTCCACTGGAAGCAATTTAAAAATAAAATAATTCCAAAGCGGCTAATTAGGCTGATTAAAATTTTGTAAAAACTCACGCACAATTTGAACTAATAAATTTAAATTAAAACGGGAATTAGCGAGACTTACTCAGTATCGGTGTCTAATTCGACATTTGAAGAAGGCTTCTGAATGAAGCCTAAGTAATTGTTGATCTAGATAGACATCATAAACGCGTAAGTCGCGCTAATTCTCATTATCATTGATTAAAACAAGCTCTTTGAAAAAAGAATTACAATACTCGAATACTCGAACTCTCCTCGTACAAACATCCATTCTCGCACATTCATCTCATAATTAGAACTATGCCTATACATTCCTATCCCTACTTCTCCACTTTTCAGTCAGCGGCAAAATATCAAACGTTCTCTGTACTTAAATGATAAAATAGGCACCTTTTTTTACCCACACGTCAACTTCATCGTTACTCTTTCCTTATGCATTCTTTTTTTCGCTCTATTGCAGCCCAACGCGAAAATTCATAATTATATTACGACAACATGCATTATTCTTTTGTCAAAATAAAGTCTTCAATTTATGATAATATTAATTATTTCAGCGGGTGTCCAACTACAGAGGCATGCTCCTAAACCAAAAGACAACAATTTAGAATGGCTGCAAGTTAAAATACCAAAGTATTAGAAATGATGACACATTCATTAAATATATTTATCTAAAATAAATTTATGTTTTTGTAATATAAGTAATCCTTCGCCGAGATAAATGTCTCGTTGCTGTTACTATAACTCTAGTGCTATAGTAACAATAACTTAATTATTTGGTAATAACTAGCTTATTTTGTAAAAAGAACGTAATAACTGTATTTTTGACTAGAAAATAAGTTTCTAAGAACGTTAGTAGTCTAGGACTCCCCATTTCTTTTCTCCATGTTAAAAATAAATGTGTAAAGTGAGGCTCGGGCGAGACGAAGCGTGAAGGTTTACGCTCTGAAAAGGATAAGTTATCAATACCTGCTTATTTTACTGAAATTAAGTCACTGTTTACATTTGATACATGTTACATTGATTAAAATGGCCAATTAGCTATAACCACAATTGACCGAGAGAGCGTGAATGCAAAGCGTCTCCATTTCAGCTTGAGCAAAATTGCTTCCGTATGTCCGGATTTTCGGTTGTTCTCATCTACAGGTTGCATTTCTTAACCGATATAAAACATTTTTGTCGATTCAGTTTTTGGTATTGTTTCAAAACAGTGGTAATTTGGGGGTAAAAAAAAAACATCGTCACGCATAAGACCATTTGGTTCGAGAATGGCTGGAACATTGGCGGTGGTAAAAGCCCGGTGGATGATATCGTTGAGGCTGGCGAAGCGGGAAATTCGGCCAGCACTTTTCTGGCATGAGAGGCCGTGGTGACCGAACAGGTCAGCAGCAGTACCACACCGATAGCTATGGGTAACATAGCACCTTGCACCTAAACGTTAGCATATAGCGAGACGGAAAGCAGATGGATCTATAAGTATTATAAGAGGGGATGGCCGCAACCAAAGCCCGGAGTCCCATACAGAAACTGCTAGAAGTCGAGCAAGCACTGTAACGCTAGGACACGACACTATCTAAAAGATGTTTCCGTGCTGGTTCACAGAGCGGTCGATCCCACAGTCTTTGTGAGGATAAGCTCATTGGGAGCTCGGTATTTGGGCATGCCATCTCCCAGGTGTATCAGTCAGTTTTGCTATTTGTAAAGAAATCAAACTATGTGAACAAGAAAGCTGGTAACGCCACTCTATACATTTTACGTATACTGGTGCTGCTGGTAAGCCTCTTTACAGATAAAGAAGCTTGTGACCATGCCCTGTCTTCTATGTCACTATTCAAAACCGATATAAGGTATTCTTAACGATATTGCCCATGCTCTCAAGGAGCGCGCCATGTTTCCATAGCGGACAACACCTTGAAGAATACATAAATTTTGGGACAAAAAGACAGAATATAATAATCGTAAAAGCCATATGAGTATTAATTTTGAGCAATCTATCGGAAGTACTTTTAAAAATTTAAATTTCTTAATCTACAAAAGGTCTAATTGATTTTCTCGTCTTCCCAATAATAGAGACAGTAAGAAAAGTGTTATGGGGCACATTCTTAGTATTACTCTACTAAGGTCAACATTAAATTACTTTTTAGTCTTAAGGCTTGATAGTAATTCCAATGGTGTACCGAACGTAATTTGTACACCATTAATAGAGAAAAAGAAGTCTGACTAAATGCATATAGTTACGGAGCCAAAACTAAAAAAGAACATACCATTGTCTGCATGTCAACTCCACAAAAAAAAAATTGTAACAAAAGATTCGCCAAGAAGAATATCCAAGAACAAAGTTATGCAAGATATATAACAGTAAGCTTACTGTGACCTCCGTACCCAGATCTGTATCAGATATCGGTTCAATTAAAATGTTCAACGAAGGACGCTCGTTGGTGTACTGGTCTTTCTTTGTTCTCGGTTAGGATTTTATAATGGCTTATTGAACCATAGATAGAAGTGCGATAGTACAAAAGAGGAGCTAATATGGTGATGGCGTACGATGGCTAAACAAGAATACTGTTGAATTGGTGAACTTTGAACTTAATGGTATATAAATTAAGTACTTATTATTGATTATCTTAACTCTTCCTACCAATATTTGTCTCTCTCTCTTTAGTTGTACACTCTTGACAGAGTGACGCAGTTTCATGGTGCAGAAGTATGGTTCTCCTTGGTCACGGAAGCTCTGGCAATGTATCTACATCTGCTACGTTTGGTCGCATTGCGGGAACACTCAATTTCTAACATTTTTTGCTAACCTAATTAAAATTAGGTCGGTCCAACGCACCGGCGATCGGTCGCGCCTCTTGTCTTCAACTGGGCCCTGGACGACTAGAATATATGTCTACATTTTAATAATAAGAAAAAATATTTTGATACTTTACCTTGAATTTGCAAAACAAAGATACAATAACTGGACACAGATTACGATAGACGTTATAACTTTATACACCTGTATAAAGTTATAACGTCTATCGTTAGCATAGTAATGGTAGTAATGTAAGTAAGGTAAGCACATGTGAAATTATGAAGTATGCATGTTTCTGATATACATTAAATATACTTGAATTCTGCGTTCAGCTTATAGAATTATGAAGGCTTTTCTTCTAGTGTTTTGCAATACAATAATAATATAAGGTTGAAATTATTTTATCTCGTTTAAGTGTTACCATATTCATATTTTTTCATGAAGGATAGAAAACAATCAAAAAATGTTTTGCCTCCCTCTTGAGTGTATGGATAATTATTTAAAAAAAATTAAAATGCCACGTTTGGCTTTGGGCCACTGCTTTACATATTCTCTGAGAATTTGAAGTTCATCCATTTGTATGGTTTAGACACAAAATACCCTTTAACAGATGGAAGGACGGACAGACAAAGTGGGTTCAGCCCAAGTCAACTTAGAAGCATATTAGCTTATAGGATCCTACTAATATTATAAATCAGAAAGTTTGTGTGTAAGTGTGGAAATGTGTAAGTATGTTTGTTCCCTCTTCACTCTTTAACGGCTGAACGGATTTGGATGAAATTTGGGATGTACATAGATTTTACCTAGGATTAACACATAGGCTACTTTTTAACTTGATAATAGCGGCCGAAGCCGCGGGGCACAGCTAGTATTTAATAAATTCCATGTAATTATGCTTCATTTAATAATTTACGGTATCGATATCTGGTCGCCACATTATCTAAAACTATAATGAAAACCGTTATCCAACGTTATACATTACCAGGGCCTCATAAGTGCAACCTATACAGCACTAAATCAGCGGTAAGCGATCCCTGCACCCAATACGCCAGCAATCTCGGCATTACCTGACGAAATTACGGGGTCATCTAGCCGGTCACTAATTGAGACAGTTTAGTTCAAGACACTGGCCGGTAGACAGGCATCCGTAAATTGGACGTTTAAGGTGAAAGTCGGCCCATCTCGCCCTATGTGGAAATGTTAAAGGTCACTATGGCTCCCGTCATGTAGCTCGCTTCGCTCCGGGGTGCTTTAGTTTGCAGCCACTTGCAGTAAGGACATGGCTTTTGTCAGCGTGAAATTACTTCCATTGTGAAGTACCTATATACTTAAGTTTTTCTTTATTCACGACTAATTGATAAAAGCGAGATCTCCAAGTTGACTTGGGTGGTTTAGCACTTTGTCCGTCCGTCCGTCCAAAAATTTTAAGGGAGCACCCATACGTAAGCGAGGGGCAAAATATTTTTTATTTACCTTTATGGGGCATCGTTGAAAATAACTCTGCAAGTAGAGTACGAAACCGGTTATAAAATAGATCTATGTTGAAAAATAACAATTTGGTGGGCCGGTTTTTAGACCTATTTTGGCGCGTCTATCTCAAAAACGGCTTCACGTTTAACGCTGATACTTATGATTAATATCCACTATATCCTGCTCTTGAACAACAAATGCAGAAATCAAACAATTACTTTAAAGAAAAAATCATAAGCAATTAACCTCAAAAGTTAGTCATTATTAGGCAAAATTTAGGCGCGAAATCTCAGCTTAGCGCAATACTAGTAATAATATAAACGAAAAAGTTAATATGCTTGGCACAATGTACGCAGGTATAACATCAATACATTCCTTCATCGCATTGAATTACTTATGTTCCTCTATACTTGCATCTCATGGATACAAAATATATACCAAATATAAAATTTTCAGCAACGACAGTCCTTTATTTGGCATGCGTAAAAAACGTGAATCTTTATTTCTATAGCTTAACACATGACTACTATAGATACATAAATATCTATACATCTATCGATAATATCTATAGCACTCAATTAAATATTTTTTTGGTACCTTATGAACTTTATTTTTTAATAGTATAACATGATGGAATGAAGGAAGTTATTTCTTTAGTCAGGAAGAAGAAATATTATGCAAATGAATCGCAAATTAACGTTATGTTCTAATTTTGCGAGTTGCTACTTGATAAAATTAAGTGGGTGTTTAAAATGCTAAAGCAATTTCGGGTAATTTGATAGTTTGTTTTTAAAAGTCTTCAATTATAGGTTTGGTATAAGTCGTTTATTCATTTCATCTTTCGACCTTGAATCTTGATGATATTCCTCTCGATTGTATAAAATCAAGCGTTGAATTGTTTTTGTACTGAGCCAAATTTGTAGGTATTTTATAATGCGAACTATCGTGATCTCGTTTATGTTCCATAAATTGTGGGTATCAGCTTTGAGTCTCAGTGGAAACAAAACGTTTCTCCCCAAGGGAAATTTTCCGTTTCTGGAACGTGTGTGATGTAAATGTTTCCGGCACCCCTGATACGAGTCATTGAACTTAGTGTGGCTGTGAATATGACAGCGTTTATGTTTATGTTTGAAATGCTAAGGTGGGAGCTAAAATTGGGAACTAACTTACTATTGCTAAACTTTACGAATAAGTTTATAATAAGTAATGTATAATGTTATAGAATAGTCATTCAATTATTAGTGCTATTTCGAAATAGTTGATTCTAATCCGTCAGCTTCAAAAATATTATTATTACCTTGTTCGGACACAGCTCTGACTTGACAGACTTAAAGAAACAAGAGGGACAGACGAATTCTAATTGTTTCAAATATTTGTAAGTGAACGTTATATTTATAATAATTTCGAACTACCTCCATTATTATTTTATAACTTCCTTTTTTATTTATTTTTATCCTCATGGTCATTTAAAGTTAAAATATAATTAATATTTTACTGAAATTTTTTTCATTGCTATTATTTTAATTTCAGTTTTAATCTCACAAGAATTTTACGGTGCGAGTCTATACACGCTCGAATCCTAACGTTGGTTATCGCCAATATATATTGCACAGTACACACATGACGCATACACACTACAATCAGCAAGAAAAACGCACACGGTTCACTTTAAAAAAGAAAATTTATTGAAATGTGTGACTCCAAAGGTTATGTTTCTAATACTGCTAGCCTTACCTCGAGTCTCCAATACAAACAGTTCAAAACTATGCAGTGTCCATACAATCTGATTTACGCGCCGGTCTGTCTTGAACCCGACGTCTGGCGTAAAGTATGCGCTTACCATTTTAGGCATGCTAATTCCGGTACATATTATTCATTCTAGTTGTCTTGAGAATTTGCTTACACGACGTTAAAAGTCACTACGATTGTGTAAGTAACAATTATTTATGTGTGCATGCTTATTTATTGTGTTTATACGCGTTGATTTATAAATGTTGTAGTTTTTATTTATATGCGGTTATTTCTCAATGTGAACGTGAAATCTAAACAAATGAGCTGTGGTATGAGATTAAGTTGTTTTTTGTTTTATTCGTATGTGTAGTGTTTTTACCCGGCTACGGCGATGCAAAAGGGACGTTTATGTATGTTTTAGGACCGGTATGTACGCATGTTGATCTGTTCCCACATAGCTTTTAAACAACTTATCAATATTTGACAAATTAGGTGTCGTTGGAGGCGTCTTGATAATACGCTGTTTAAAAGCTATGTGAGGTAACAACAACTTAATTAAAATATATATATATGTTGAATTTTCATTGTATGCACCATAATTATGGGAAACCATTTAATATCAGTAGTCGGTACTAGTAACCTAGTTTTGAGTATAAGAATGAGACCACTGTAATATTGGATTTTTTTATTTAGTGCAAAGTTACCAACATGTTATTTTATACATGCTGTATAAATTGTATTTTTTTTTACATAGAAACTAACCAACAAATTAGTAACCTACTTCACAGTCCAAGTTTATGACACTGTATCTTCAAAAACTAGCATCAATATACATAATAAGATTTACATTGAGACGCCGGAATATTTATTCTGTATATATAATAGTAAATCAATTATATAATATTTAAATACCACCGGTCTAGACTTAAACCGTGTTTTAATAATTAAATGGTTAATTAAATTGAGCAAACAAACATAAAAATATATAATTACCTAAGTACATGTACATTGTGCAATTTAATTGGTTTGTTTATAATATCTTTAAATATAGAATAAATTCAGGATTAATCAAAATACAGATTTAGCTAAACTTCTTACTTAATAATATTGGTATTATGAATGTGCAAGTTTGTGTATGTATGTTATTCATGAGATACCTCAGTAACGGTTCTACATGTTTTATATGAATAAAATCCAATTTAAAGTCGATAACTATATCCATTCATACATACAATAGAAGAAGTATCCTTTATCATCCAGACAAAGCTGCGGGACATAACTAGTATATTAATAAATCGTTAATTGGTCAGACCTTTGCAATGAATGTCAAGGCTCTACGAAATTACTAATTGTAAGACAGTGTATGATTTGAATAACTAGTAATAATGATCTGCTTTTCTTGTCAAATGAATAGAAATAAATCAGGTCTCAATCTTGAAAATAACTTGTTATTAAGTGAAGCTGTCCATCCGTCTCTACCTAGATACTTGCTTGATGATAAACGCCACGCTTATATATATTACTCTTTCAAAATAAGTCTAGGTACACGAACCAGTATACGAACTTTAGAAAATCTGGGTTTTATGTTCAAATAAAAAAAAATATCCAAGAAAGAACAAGCAGGTCCTGTTAACTTATATTGGTCTTTGCCTCTCTTACTATTGTGCTACAAGAAATCAAACCCGATAACTACATAGAAGTCAGATGCGCAGATGAATTATTGACCAAGTCAACCAGTATTTGTTCTTTAAACTGAACTAACCATTTTTCCTCTCATCTCTAAGAGATTCCTGCGAACAAAAAATGTACTATTTTAATAATTTTAAATAAAAAGTGTATGCAGTTTCATGAAAACTTTTAAGCTTCTTATCGTGATAAGGTATTTAGTTCGCATTTTTAGTTCCACTGCAGGCCTGTTATTACTCTTACACGTTACTTTATAAACGAGAAAAAAATTACTGGACCTTACGCTGGCGTCAATTAAAATGCACACATTTTAGGGTTCCTGTGTGAATGGCAAGGAAACTTTTATATTTACTAGGACTTGTCAATAAATCGTCATATATCACACAACCATTATTTCATTTAATAATTTAAACGTAAGCAAAGAATAAAATGTGGTCAGAAGGACGTGCAGCCAAGATCAAGACAGTATTATTTTTGCCCGCGTATTTTACCATTTCAACAACCTGGGTACAGTTTAAACTACCAAAATATGACTATCAATGCATTTTGTCGCTTCCATCACATATGGTCTTTGATTAAACTAAATATGCATATATAATAATTTTATTATTAATAATATACAACAGCACATCAAAATTTTAGTACGCTATGCCAAATATAATAGTAGTATTCTATAAGACGATTATGCAAAAAAGGATATCGGGATACACCCCAACTACCTTAATATGATCGCTAGGAACTACTTTTTACTGACTTTAAAAAAGGAGGTATTTTCGACTGTATGCTTTTTTTTTAATGCATGTTCTCTAATTTCTTCCCCGTTTGTGGAACAATCTCAAAACCTTTTTTGTTTGGTAGATTGTACTTCAGAGGTGGTTCCATATACATTTTATCGAAATCGATCACGCCAAAACCAAAATATAAGCGGTGAAGTCGGTTTTTTTAAGCTTTGCTTACTTTTAAATTACATATGATATTCTTCATTGATTGGAAATAAGACAGTCGGTCTTATTTCCAATCAATGGATTATAAAAATCATTTAAAATTTGAGTTTTTATACGGAACCATCAACGTGTGGGTTCTGCTAGGTATAGGTTATTTTTTATTGTGTTTAGTCTAACTGGTAGTTAGTGTTGATCAGGCGTTTACAACATGATTTTAAATTAGTTTTTAATTGGAGTGTTCATTACTAACAATTAATTTACAAGCTGTGATTTTAATTTAATTTTCTGTTATGTAAAACATTTGAAGTAGAAGGTTTAATTGATTTTAATCAAGTTCCTTATTTATGAACATGACCCTTTGGCGTTTTCAAAACTAGGCCATGTTTGGTATAACGACCTTCCCTCAGAGTTAATGTTTTTTATGTATTTGAAATACCAGTGTATGACCACTGTTTCACCTGTAAGTAAGTGAGAATGTAGTCGAAGGCGGGAAACCCGCAAGGCTTATGAATGTGACTGGCTACAGGACGTCATTTAATGCATGATGCAAAATGTTCTACTACCGATGATACTAGTTAAGACTAAGACGTATTTTGGTTTAAATAAGCTAACCAGACGACCATAAGAAAATGTACTATATGAGTATTTGGGCAAAATGTTTTTTCATTAGGTACAACAATACCACAACAAGTTAGTCTATATGGGCTGTTTGTGTTAGAATACTACATCCTTGCAATCCTTGTTCCCCGAACAGTATAATCTGGGAGGCTTCAAGTCTAGAGTGAATAGGTATCTTCTAGGTAAGCATGCTTCATCTTCAGCCGCATCGTCACTTTCCATCAGGTGAGATAGAGGCCAAATTCTTACCTATCTGTCATAAAAAAAAAGTTTTGTGTCAGAATTCTTGGGTACCTAATAAAGAATAATGATGAATAATTGGCAGACGCACCGGAATTTAAGATAATTGTTAAAAGTTTGCCTATCATTAATAAAAAAAATGCCTCTTTTTCGACTCTTATCTGTAAGTCGCGGTAATGCAAACTCCAAACACTTTCACTGTTCTATTTATCATATTATGATGCATAGCATTGAAATTCTATTTTTATATGGGACAAAGTTAAAGCAGGTAATATACATAGGCGGAACATCATTTTTAGTGATTATGGTAACAGATATTACCACTTGAGTGTTGTGAATTACAGCTGTATTTTTACCGACTTCACAAAAAAGGAGGAGGTACTTAAGTCGACTGTATTTTTTTATTTATTTTATGTGTGTTACCTCATCATGTGTCATCTCATCTTCGTTCCACGTGAACCGATTTTGTCATTTTTTGTTTGAAAGAGTTTGCTTTCCAATTAGTCCCATTTAAATTTGATCAAGATCTGATCAGTAGTTCTTGAGATATCGTCAATAATGCGTGTTTAGTACATCTAATCTGATCAAAGTTCCGAAGATAAAGCGGTGAATTCGGTTTTTTTAAGCTTTGCTTGCATTTAATTATTACAGGGTTATTATAATTATTGTCGTATTACGCTTCTACGTTTATCAAACGAACGGAAAATGAGTGGAACTCATTATTTGTTGCCTGAACGGTATAATCCAGGAGTCTTCAAGTCAAGAGTGCATAAGTATCTTCTAGGCAAGTATCTTACATCTTCGGCCTCATCTTCACTTTTCATCAAGTGAGATTGTGGTCAAATTGTCTGTCTAGCATAAATAATTTAAACGCAAGCAAAGTTTAAAAAATACAATCAAATTGAGAACCTCCTTCGTTTCTGAAGTCGATAAAAAAAGTAGTTAGGCAAGCACGCTCTACCACATGGATTTCATCATGACGTTCATCGGATACTCAAACCGAGAATCGAGGAAGGAATCAAAGCCGCCCTTTTTTCGCCGTTTCTAATACTATGCCGCGCTATCACGGCTTCAAAGAATAAACTTAAAGATATAAACAACTTTAAACTGCAAAAATAATAAACTTGAACTAGTTTTAATGGCTCATTTAATTTATTTATTAAAGAGTTAAACACAATGTTTGTCTCAGTCTTATCAAGTCCGGTTCTTTGTCTTAACAACAACTAGTTTAGCGATTTTCTGAAGATAAGTGCTGCTATTATTGCGTAATGACTGAACTGGAGCACTTGGACACATAAAAATCAATGTTACTATCCGCTAGAAGAATATTTGAAAGCCTTGAAACTTTGTCATAGTAAATCTAAAAGTGTATTCGTATAGATTCTTCTTTAATTTACTTAAATTTGAGCGTACAGTGGGATAAGTTCATCATCACTTCTACTGGAATTATGATACACTGATGGACAAATTTCCTTTTTTTGCTAACGTCTTTTTTTATCCATACTGATTTAAAATGCATCCACTTTACTACCAAATTTTCTGTAGCAAGAGAAGTGTAAGTGTGTTATGCTTTAAGCTACGATAAAAACATGATCTAAGAATATTACAGTAACCTTACATGAAGTCATACACATGAAGTCTTGAAGTCTGCAACTCTATGGATGATGCAAAGCAATCCTCAATGATGTAAGTTGGAAAAATACATAAATCATTAAACATTATATGTTACACAAGTTCTAGTCCCTATGTAAATAAATGTCCATCTTAAACTCATATTCATAGACTCAGCATTTTTATCTTGACTGGCTAGTTTTTGACTTTTATCATATCTGATGGTAAATAATAATATGGTTAAGGATGGTAAATATGACCTAGAATCCCAATTAAGTATTCATCTACTTTTACATACGTGCCAGTTATTAAACAATAGGCATGAGATATTATATCTGTATGCATTACAAAATTTACTTCCACAAAGGCCAAAACAGTATAACGATGGAAGTAGTTGTCCAATCGTTTACCTTGTCTTTTTGTTTATGTTGTTTTAGATAAAATTAACTGATTATTGTTCTATTTGTCTATTTTGTATTGCAATTACAAGGTATTTGGCATATTGCTCGTGTTCACGATTTTAATTATAGCATAATTAGTTAGAGATAAGATTAATCTAGTTTAACAATAAAATGCAACAGTCATCTTATGACTGGTCTCTAGTATATGCAATTATTCAGTCAGTGCAATTATTTTTACTATAAAATACTTTGATTGATTTGACAGATTCCATTGTTTATTGTCCGCCCTGGCGGCTAGTTGTGTCCTATTATATTAAGTACTAACAAGTACGCCATTCAATCAATACTTCATGTCTCCAGTACCATATAGATAATATTTATAAAATGATATGTTTAAATCAAGCATATTAATCTTTTTAACCGGCTTCAAAATAAGGAGGAGCTTCTCAACTCGTCTGTTTAAAAAAAACTGTTTGTTACATCAGAACTTTTTTCTAGGAGAACCGATTTTAATATTTCTTTTTTTTATTTGAAAGCTGGTACTTTTCATGTGGTTTAATTATAATAAAGACTAATCGTTTTTGAGTTATCCTTAATAATAGGTATTTACTGCTAAAATAATATTTTAGCACGTATTTCTATCCCCTTAAAGCTTGTTAGAGTAATTTTATATATTTATGTGAAATTACTCTATGTTAGAAAAGTTAACACTTGTGAACTTACAAAGCAATTTCATAGAAAGGCTAGAAGATTGGAAACAAAATTGATATGATTACTTTCCAATTTTTGTCAAATATAACGAGTAAAGTTTCACTTGGAACATTTTTACTTTTAGGATTAAATTAGTTGATTTACTTATTATTTACTTAAGTAAAGTACATGTAATAATCTAAAGTGACACAATTTAAAATATCCGGTCCCAAATTTTAGACTTAACATGCGTATACCGACTAAATGTCGGTCTTATTACTAAATCTGATTTGTTTTTATATTTATTTATAAAACGATGAAAAATTTGATAGGTAATTGAAAGTATAGTAGATTAAATATGCTAGAAACACAACAAGATGACAAAAAAATTTAAGAAACCTAGACAATAGATCCTAGACACCGAGATACTAGAAAATAGAAGTAACCTCAACAGTCGCAGCTCGTCAATTCTTTTTAATTAGCATTGAATGCAATAATTACTAGTTTTAAATAACAAACAAATGCATTCACACTCACAGCCCCACACTAAGTATTAAGACTTGTATCGTGGGTGCCGGAAACATTCACTTCACACACACATGGGGGCTGAGTCACCCACGTCCGTAGGAGGATACCCCTTAAGTCTGACTCCCTACATGTGGTCCCCGGGTGGTGCTAATCAGGTGACATTTGAGAGGTGGTAGAGCATTTTGTGAGTTGCTCGCCTGGCTTGCTACCAAAGTAGCTTACCACTATCAAGTTGAAAGTCTGCCGCCAAGCCAAATACGGTGTTCCGGCAGCTATCCTTGAGAGCCTGCGTATTCCAGGTCTAGTGTGTTTACCAGCTTCGATCACATCGTCACTTACCATCAGGTGAGATAGTGGTCAAACACTAGCCTGTCACAAATAAAAAAAAAAAAATTACACCCAGAACCAGAAGCACAAATATTCCTTGGGAAGGAATTTGTGCTCCTGCCGGGAATCGAACCCAGGACCCACGGTGCAGAGGGCGGACACCTGTCTACTGCGCCAACTGGGTCGTATAAATCAAATCTCATATAAAAATTAAATCGCTTATTTAATTAAAACTAGTAATAATTAACTAACTATGTTCTTATGATCTATAATATCAATCACTACACACTTTTAAAGAACAAATTAAAAAATGGTATCACTCTCAATTAAGTTAAAGCTATGAATTTCCCTTATTAGTCATATAATGTATAAATATTAATATATATTAGTTTGTGTATGTTTATAATATATTATTATTATTTATGTAGGTTTTTGTATGTATATTATGTATGTAATATTAATAAGTATGTATAAGTACATTTATTAATTTAAATACGTGTCGAGGTACACCACCGTCCCTGTTTGTAATATTTTTATCATCTCCCTTTGGTCGTCTGGAAGAAATCGCTTTGAGCGATAAGACCGCCCTTTGTGCTCCTATGTTATATTTAAGATTTCTTTGTAAGTGTTATTTATTTTGGTGTGAAAATAAAGAATTTATCTATCTATCTATCAGCATTAGAATCGGCTGTATTCGTAGAGATGGCAAAAATGCCAAATTTGGATATTCCGTCTGCGCTACATGATCGATCAACTCGAAAACATAGGTAATATAGTAGCAATTTAGTAGCGTTATACCTGAACCTCCAGACTAAATAATTTCATAAACGTGGCACGTCCGCGATCTAATTAAAGGCGGAAAGTCTGATTCACTCAGGAGCGAGGTCGTAGAGCGGAGGTCGCGGTATCTCCGCATCATGTTACCGCGACCACGCCTCTACCTTATTGTTGTATTAATCTATGCCTTTTTATTATGTTACAGCGCTCCGGGTAAGATCGCGATAAAAGCTGACGTCAGTTGCTTATAAGTTTATTGCAAACTTTGAAATTAATGGAGGCAATGGCTGGTGACTACGAGTGCCGAGTGGGATAACCAAGACATGCTATTGAGAAAATACTTCCCGGCTTTGTCGGGTGAGCGTTCGCCTTCTTAGCAAGGGTATCGGGTTGGATTCCAAGCGGGAACACAATTTTTCTCCCTTTTCTTTTCATCTTTATGATCATGTTGTCGTCTAAATCCAGGAGTCTCGTCACAAGTTTGTATGTTGTTAAATAATGGTTCAATAGTTTTTGCATAATTATTTAATTATAATTATTATTTAATGATAACAACGTTACTTAATCCATTTGGATTCAATTTGGAACATAGGTTACATAAAATTAAATAACATGATAAGCATCACTTTTCATCATCGTCAGTGCAGGTAAAACTTTTCCTTCCCTTTAAATACAACACTGAAACTTTCCATATGAACTATAATTCCCTATTGCACTACCTTTTATCTAATACTATAAGAATCTTTGTCCTGATATACTGATTCACTGACTGACTAACTGATTAGATTAAATTGACTGACTGATTAGAGATAACGGACAACCTAAACCGCTGGTTTGAGAGACTTGAAATTTTGAGGGTGCATTTGTCTTAGTACGTAAAGGTGTACTAAGAATGGATTTTCGGAAATTCTACCCTGAAGTTCTGTGCGTTGTCTCTAAGTCACTCAGTATGTCAGGACATAGATTCTTATAGTATTAGATATATATTATTATGTAGGATAATTGACAACTTTAAAAGATAATTACTACCTACAGGGCTCAAACGTTTTAATTAACAAACAAATATAAAAAAAACATATACATATATGTCGCGAGTTGAAATATTATGTAGCCTACAACCTATATATTTTTTTATTTTTCGACATTAAGTTCTACCACAATTACTAAAATAGTGGTTAAAAATTCTCAGAATAAACATTTCCGTTCTTTTACCACAAAATGTAATTGTAGAGTGCCCACCTAACAGAGATAAAAAGAAACCAATAAGTAATACAAGTTTATTACGTTAGTTAATAAAATATATCGGGTGAAAGATTACCTACTCCCAAAGTGAGGTCAACCATTCTCTGCGCGGCTTTGTCGCATATTTATATCAAAACGTGAACTGTGGTATATGCCTACTTGTTATTTATCTCTTACAACGAGAGAACCTAGGATGTTATGTATTTTATTATTATTAATATTAAATAGAAGGCGGGTGATGCTGTGTGGCACAGCTAGTATAATTAAAGACTAAAAATGACTAAAACCAGTGGTATCAAGAAAAAATATATAAGCATTGTAATTTAAAAAAAATCTCGAAAAAATAAATGTTTTTAATAAGTGACAGATATTTATTTAGAAAAACATTGCACATACTTAATTTGCTGAAAAGTTAGTAGCTTTAGTATATTAAACGGATTTAAAAAAAAACCCTTGCCCTTTACATATATTTGAACTTAGTGAAAGAGAACGTAGTGACTTGGATTTTCATTAAACATTTGATTAATATATTTGTTTTATTGCATAAAAAATACCACCACCAGGTACATAAAAGCTTAATTTTTTTATATTTCGAATACCTTAATACGGGTCCAGTGGAACCACAGGGCAAAAATCACGGTTCAAACGGGTCCGAGACCGAAACAATAATTTTTCATATATCAACGTCACGTAACAGAAGCCTCAGTTCACGTGGTTTCGTTTCTGAGACAAAAAATTCAAGTTAACATTTTACTTTAAACTTTGCTCTGGTTTTAAATCAACCTTGTTCGTAATTGCATTTATAAATAACTTGTTAAAATGTATAAAAAAGCAATTTCGGCTAAATCTTTGAGACGTAAATTTTATGTGTTGACATAAAAATGGCAAAGTTCAACAGTACGAAAGTATTACTTACATAAAGAATTACTAATTTTAAATTTCCTTAATAGGTGATTTAAATTCACATTTCATAAATAGTTATTACGTTTCTTATGCTATTCAAATTAAAATTAGCTTCACTGTAAGAATTTTCCGTATTTCGTTTTTTTTCCACTTCTTTATTCTCATTTAAATCTTATTAGATTTGTTTCTGCTATTCCTGAGATTAATTGCGGAAGTGCTGAATCTCGTACCAGTGCAGAAAATGGTGACAAGGCTACAAAAAAATTATGTGATTATGTTATGTACTAAGTTTATGTGTGTTTCAAATGCTTGCCTATCGAGTATGTATAAAAAAATATATAAGTGCGTGCTAGATCGTAGATAGGTATATACATACACATATTATAATCTTTTAATTTAAATATTCATAATACACACAGTAACAGGTATAATTATAGTTTATTCTACACGGATAAAATAAAACCACAACATTTTTTTATTGTTTTTTAATTATACAGCATTCAACGATTTTTCATATAAACAATATTCCACCTACTTTTTGTCAATTTATCTCAGAACCAGCTTTTATACTCAAATTTTAAAATATGCTAATCAGAAACCAAAGATAGCGGACTCTACCCTATAGAATTTTGTAAGGTGTATTAGCATATTTTTGTTTATTTTTAACTTTTTTTATTATATATTATTATTTTATAATATTATATATATATTTTATATATTATATTTTTTTATTGTATAACAATATATTTATTGTAACTACCCTGTATAAAAAGGTGTACAACTGAAAACCAGCGCACTGTATCAGAAGGGCATTATGCTGACTTATAACCCTTTTGTGTTCTGCACAACAGTTTTGTTAGATTGTATAGTTTTTGTGGAAATAATTGCTACTGCTACTGCTACATACATATATTGTACAAACTTTAACTTTTTATAATATTAGTATAGGGATTAAAAGACATCTCCATGTTTTCTTAAAACAAAGTATGACAAAATAATAATCTACATCGATTTTAATGATGTCACTTATATAAATAAAAAATGCAAACGAATGTTTTACGCTACTTATAATTTGAAATAGTTTTTGCTATTGCGCACGTGCCCAGGCGCACATTATATAAAATAAGTGTCACGGAAGCCTTCAGAGCTCAGTTATTGCGAAGTACACTCGAACACAGAAGTGTTAGTTCTTTAATTTTTATCTTGTTTAGGCTAAAGTTTGACCACTATTTTATCGGATCGTAAGGGATGATGTAGACGAGGATGGTAAACATGTTAGCCAAGAATGACTGTTTTTCAAGGATAGCTACCAAAAGAAACATCATTACGGTATAGGTTGTATTAAGGGAGCCCAGCGGTTTTTCCCGGAGAGATCTATCTAGAATGGAGTCTTTAAAAATGGGTATAAGTTTTGTCTTGAAAAGGTCAGCATCATAGATTAGCAAATAGGCCATGCTGGATTAATTTTGTTAATACACGCAATGATACGAGTGAAAACTTTCCAATTTTGCATCCGTGTGGATACTTTGCTGATGTAGGATGTGTGAACCTAATGCCGGTTTATTCGTACACAGTCCTTCAAATGCAGATAAGAAAAGGGTTTAAAACCAAGCCAGCGCAAAAACGTTTCACAATCGCGCTTCCACTTCTGAGCCGTTGTCCGCTGGTGTTCGTTGCTTAAATCTGGAGCCAGCTATAAAGTATAATGTTCTCATAAACGGGCTAGGCTAGGCCTAGTTTAATGCGGAATCAAACCAAAAAATTCAGCGCGAGTATTTGTAACAGCGATCTTAAGCTGGAGCTGGATAAAACTGATTTGATTGTGTACCGGGCTGGTACTAGTGCGCTGGATTGGAGGGATGGAGGGCTTCCAGTGAAACAATTTCTTGCCAGGAGAATTCCTTTCTTCTTTATTGGAGTGCTATATAGAGCTGGGTACTGAATGCTCCCCATACAAACCGCAAAGTCTTTTATATCAAAATGACCAAAAAAAAAGAACGGCGATCTTATTGGCAGACCAATGGGAGACCCGGAATTTTATCCAATAAGAATCTTGTTAGCTAAGTCTATTGTAACGGTCGGCCGTTATTTTGGCGGGAAAGTTTTATTGCTTTTCTATTTTGATTCGTTAAAAGGTTGTTAAAACCTTGTCCACAACCCTCACACATGTCCTACAATATGTGGTCATGGTCTATCAATAATTATCGGCGTTTTTATATTCTAACGCACACATATGTAACTTACAATCGGTCTACACACGCGCCCGTCGCGCCATCCCTGTTGCCGTGCGTTACTATAAATATTTAATGGCCCGCCCGGTGACGCTGCAGAGGCTACACACAGCCAGCAGCAAGTAGTCCGTTCGAGAAAAAAAAAACGGCGCCGCAGCCATCATTCATGCGCGGATCGCGGTGCGCAGGTCTCATCGTCCTGCACAGATTGATATTATACAGTTAAGATATAATCATTTTATACATACACGATTCGTATACAATTATAAAGGTGATGTAACAGTAAAAAAACGGCAATACACGTCAAAAATACTCGCTACAAAATGTTTGAATGGAAACTATTATCTGCACAACTGTACCAAACTCTTCAAGACGCAGTAGGTACGAGTAGAATGAAACACGAACGCGATTGTTTATCTGCCTCTCATTTTCACTGGCGAGCGGCCGACACCCGAAGGTCAGATTGAAATTAAAAGTGTTTTAGTATCTGATTACAGGGGATTGTTATTCAGATCAGAGTTAGGCGTCCGAAGCTTCCTGCCTAAAAAGATACTAGTTAAAAGATTAATTTGAAAGTGAGTTTGATTCAATATCTTGATGGCGTAAGACGTCCCCGTAAGATATTTATAATAACAGAAGGTCAATTGCGCTTAAAGCTGTGTTTGGTTTGTCTAGTGCTTAGAGGCTGGCTTCTGGCTCATGGTCCAATTCCCGCCCCTAGTGATGATTTTCCTTCCCAAATTTAAGCTGTGTTAAGATAGTGTGATTGTACAGTGGTTAGCTGTAGTAGTGCACTATAGTCGATGGTTTATTTATTCAAAATTTCAATTACTACTATTTTTACAGAAATATTCCAATGCAATAGTGTAAGTCAACATA
The DNA here is from genome assembly GCA_948107665.1 of Lomographa bimaculata. Taxonomy (NCBI): domain Eukaryota; kingdom Metazoa; phylum Arthropoda; class Insecta; order Lepidoptera; family Geometridae; genus Lomographa; species Lomographa bimaculata. Next base: position 11,033,673 of record OX403600.1, read on the forward strand.
AGTACTAATTTGTAATAATATTATTAATTAATTATGATTAATTCTACAAATAACAAACAACGTCGTCTTTTTAACTTCCGATACTGAACATATAAATAAGTTTTTTTTTTCTTTGCAACTTGGTTTAATAAGTGCATCGTTCTTACTAAGGGCGTCTTTATTAATAAGTTAGTCCTAGTATAACAGTCGCGGGCGCCGACGCGACGCCGCGCCATTTATTGTTCGGGCACACTCACCTTCAATATCCACAGTATTTCCGGATTCGAGATGCTGCCTCGGAATATTTTTTCGTCCAGGATTACCATGTCATGTTTTCCTGATTGAATTCGTTTCAATAATTTGGAATTTGCCGCTAAGTTTCTTGCCGGGTTGTTCTCAAGATAGAACTTGCAAATCTGGCATTAGAGCAAAAAAAATATCACTAATATAAATTATCGGAATCAGGAACAATAGACGCATCTACTATTATTTTTTTATTTTTAAATATTCAAACGCAACCTACTAAATCTTACTTTTAATTTAGACGAATCTGCTACCAGTCATACAACTTAACATCAAAGACATTTTTGATGTATACAACTTAATTTTGACGAAATTATACTTACGTCTTTTTCCTCATGATGGCAGTACAGGGCGCGCGCCTCGGGTGCTTTGTATATCATGTCCCTTATATAACAAACCAACATGTTTTATAAAAACTAACAGTAACTATTGATGTTCGCGATTTTTTCCCGTTAATGGCCACCTACAAACCTACTACGAATAAAAAAATATATGTATTAAAATAATATTCGTTGGAGATTGTCTATAAATTAACTTCTACAATCCATTGTGCTTGCTTATGTCAATAAACTTGTAATAAGAAATTAATATTTTTTGTCCTATCCCCAACTTTCAAAATCTCTTTTTATGCGTAACTAATTCTATCCAATATGATATTATGTCCACACGTTTTAAAAAAGTCAATTTGCTACCGATGAAGCGCGACCGAATACAATGAAACTTTAATCTTGCAAAATATTTGCCGTGGTAAGTTGTAATACAAAATATATATTACCGTTATGAATTTGAAAATATAAGGACAAATAAAACAGGAATAAGATGGTTAAGATTCTATTTTTAGCTATGAGCTTAGTTGAAATTTGTAACGTTAGTTATTTTTTCAACCACACACACAGATTTCTTAGCGTATACAAATAAATTACATTCTTTGGTAAAATAAGGTCATGAGAACTTTTTTTTTATAAATTATGTAATAAAGTCTAATATCTAGTAGAGATAACATTTATTTGTTTGGAGTAGACCAGAGGGAATTAACTAGCCGTGCCCCGCGGCTTTGCCCGCGTTAATTAAGTTAAAAGTAGCCTATGTGTTATTCCGGAACACTCTCAATTTCATCAAAATCGGTTAATTCGATACGTGGCAAAAAACATTCCCACACACACAAACTTCCGCATTTATAATATTAGTAGGATAATCTTCTCCGGAAATAACAAATAATCTGGTGACAAAAACAAATAATGAAATAAATAACAAATGAATGACAACAAAAACAACAAGACATTGTTTACAAAAAAAAAAACGTGGGGTAAAAAAAATGTTGGGAAAATCCAATTCAAATAATAAACTAAAATTGTATAAAACTGATGAAAATGTACAGAATAACCATATTATTCTTAACAATGAATTGAAAGTATTCTTGAATATCCAAAAACAAGAAAACATTTGTTTATGAATACAGAAAACATTTAAATTATAATTATGATCAAACATTGATGCTACATAGGATGCTACGATGTTTGCTACGAATCATCATTCAAAAGAACTCAACGGACGCTCTAGCTACGAACTTTCAAAGTAATGATTGTTGAAATTATAAAATGACATCTATTTTTATTATTTACTTGCTGTTTACAAAAAAAATAAAAATAAAATGTGATATTTCTAGATGTAAGCTATCTACGTTCATTACAAAAATCATCTAAAATGCCATCAATTGGAAAAACAATTTTATTGATTTTAAGTGAAAATATATGGTAATTCAGTTCTGCTTAAACTCAAGCATAATTTTTAACATATGTTTATGTAACATTTTACATAATCACGTGAAACGAAAGTGAGATCTAAAGATCTAAAACCGTTTGGTCCACACGCGTGTCGTGACATATAGCCATAGAATTGCGGCCCGATGCGAATCTGAGCAATTTGTGGCCGACTCGTGCGCCCGGGCTGATAAACTCCGCCCGGTGTAGGCGCAGTATATCTAATGAACAGTATGGAACAAACTAACAAACGCATTCACACTAAGTTAAAAAAAAAGTTTATATGTCAGAAAAAATCTAATAAGTTCATCAGTTAGATTACCAAAAAATATTAGACTCGTATTTTTTTTGTCAATTAAACAATAATTTACAAATATAAAGAGCGTGTAAGTTCAGGAGCGGGGCTTGTGACGTATACGTTTTATTTAAATAATAATAACTATCTTATTTTTGCCTGCATCGATTAGTTGTTTGGACATTTATCCGATAAGTGGTTTGACAGTATGACTAAATTATTTTGGTTCTACATGTTTTTGCTACATCTATATGGTATTAGTATTTATCAGCCCAGATGCCGATATTTCTTTGTTTTAATACGGTTTTCCATTTGTCCTTACTGATATAAATGTTTTTATTTTAGACTGGGTGTAGCTTTTCAAAATGTTATACACTACATAATTAATGAGATTATAATAATATAAACCTTATATTTAACAGCATTAACGGTTGCTAAAATTGAAATGCGTTTAAAAATTTCACTTTGATTTAAAATTAATTTTGAATATTATTAAAATATTAGACACAGTGGTACACCACAACACCTGATTAAAGTTTCAATAATTTAAATAGTGTTTTAAAATACAGCAGTGTAGGTTTTGTTAGTCATTACAACAAGAATCATTTATTTTCCGCGACGGTTCTGACAAACTTTTTGAATATAGTATAAAACACAGTACCTGTAAAATATGGTTATCTTATTAAGTATATAAAAAACATCCTGTTATTAATGACAATCAACATCAATTAAAAATCATTCAACAAAAATCGAAATTAATTTTATCTTTTTACGCTGCTTTGCCCTAGTTGATCATGATAATATTGTATTATTGTAAACAAGCCGTGTCCCGCGGCTTCGCCCGCGTTAATTAAGTTAAAAAGTAGCCTATGTGTTATCCCGGGATCGTTTAATAGGTTAAAAATTAGTCTATGTGTTCGCGCTGAACCTCAGTTCGACGCGAACACAGACTGTGAGGCAAAATGTAAGCGCAAGATCTCAATCTTGCGCTTACATTTTGCCTCATAGAGAAAAACTTTTGAGGTTACTAGCTTATAACTTTTTTTCTATAAAATAAGAAGTAATTCGCTTGTATGGTTTAGGCGCTAGATGTCTCAGACAGACGGACGGACGGACGAGCGGACGGATAAAGTGCTGATCGAACCAAGTCAACTTAGAGATCTCGCTTCGCTGGATCAATTAGGATTAGTTCTTTTTTTCTCTGACACTGCTTTTTTTGTATTAACAAGTTTAATACCAACATATAATATCTCAATCCACTTGCATATATAACATATACTAATTATTTAATAATAGCTGTCCCCGCGTTAGGTGAAATATATACACTGCTTTTTAAGAAAGCCTCTATCGCAACCTCTAACTTCGAAATACGTCTCAATGACAAAACGGTCTTCTCCCATTCTGTAATTTATGAAGTAACTATTACCATTCGTTTTTTCCCCAAGGAAAATTTGTGTTTCTGATTCTGGTTATGTTTGTAAGTGTGATGTGAATGTTTCCGGCACCCACGACTCAAGTCATCGAACTTAATGTTTTTTTTTAATTAGGTACTGAATTTTGCTTCTAAATACTACTGGTAACGATACGACTTTTCTCCATGCCAGTAGTCTCTAAACATTACTGACATTTTTCTGTGGTAATCTGCTTAGACTGAGATAAAAACACAATGATTCTACGTAGCGAGCATTACTGCTACTAGACGAGAATCGATATATTTTTATTTGTCATGAACATTTGTCCGGGATCGTACAAAAAACCCCCTTTGTCAATATTAGGAAGTAATTAAGGCGCCTTTGACAGACCAATTAACTTGCGATGGGCTTTATTCGAACCGTATAAGGCAGTCGATGCGTCAATTTGTTTATAAACTGTCAACTATGACAAAGAACTTTGTCATTATACATTTAATGGAAATAAAACTTAACGGCTGGAATTGTGTCGAAACGTTTTTGCTATATAAAGGAGCTAAAGTGGCTAGATACCTTTAAAACATGTACAAAGAATTGATACGATTTCAGTAGCTTGACACTTGCAATGTTTATGTCACTTGAAATGATATCATAAGATAATTAAACGCAAGCAAAGCTTATAAAACCGACTTCACCGCTTTATCTTCGGAACCTTGGCCAGATTCAACGTATTAAACACGCATTATTGACAATTAACTCAAAAACTAGTGATCACATCTTGACCAAACTTAAATGGTACTAGATGGAAAGCACCAGCTTTCAAATAAAAAATCGGCGCACAAATAAAGAAGTTATGAGGTAACTTTTGAAGTCGGTTAAAAACGAGAACATCGTCAATGTAGTCCACAGAAAACGCTTTATTGAAGATAACTCAAAAGCTACTTGTCAAATCTTAATCAAATTTAAATGGGACCAATTGGAAAGCTACATCTTTCAAACTAAAAAAAAAATCGAAATCGGTTCACATGGAAAGAAGTTATGAGATAACAAACATAAAAAAAGTACAGTCGACTTGAGTACCTCCTCTTTTTTTGTGAAGTCGGTAAAAAACAAATGATATTTCATGTTTTTGAGTGAAGAAACGAGCGAGTCGCTCGCCTGATGGAGCGTCATGTTTTATACTCATCATCATTGTCATCAAGAGATAACAAACGTGCAGTATTATTTATATATCAATCTTCAAAAAACTGAGTAGTTATTCTATAGCAATATCTTATCTACTAGCCCAGCAATTTAAATACAAATTTATATAATGTAAAATTAATACAAAGGTCCAAAAATGTCACGTTTTTTTTACACGATATTATCGAAATGGATATATTCAGATTTCATAACAGAAACGCTTTCTCACTGTCAGCCCCACACTAAGTTCAATAACGTTTCGTGGGTGCCGGAATAAATCACATCACACACACAATCACATCCAGAACCAAATAATAAATTAATAAAAAAAATAATAAACAATAAATTTCCCTTGGGGAGAAAACTTGTGTTCCTTCCGGGAATCGAACCCGACACCCTTGTAAAAAGCGGATGCGTACCTAACTAAGTTAAGTGCATTTGATTTAATATGTGGCAACTGTTGCTTTTTGTACTCAGCTAATAAAACCATTACATGTTCAAAGATTTTTTATGATCTGATATCGATTACTAAACGTCACCAAACCTCATCACCTATTCTATCGATCGACAAAATCGATTTTTTTATCGATTACGCAAACGTTACGTACAAAGTAATTATAGCCCGCCTTCCGTGTGCGACGCGAACAATAAAATCGATATCGTAAACGTTTCGATAGGCAGACATGTAGATCTCGGTCAATATTTTTTGCGGCACGCAATTTGATGACTTTATTGAGCCTTTTTGTGGCGCGGCTGGTTCCGCTAGAGTGTATATTTCCCATTCATTGAAAAAATTGCTTTTTTTTTATAAAGTTAACAAAGTAAAGAGATGTGAGCGCTTTAACTTTAAGGGGTTAGATTTTAAATTAGAAAATAAAATAAAAGTAACATTGTGTTCGCCCATTGCAGTACTATTGATTCAATACAAGATTTCTTACGAATAATCTATATAATTACGTAAATATATAAAAATCGATTGCAGTGAAAATTCTTAAATTGCTCGACCAATTTGGTTAAGTTTTTTCGCTGTGTTCGTCAGGACAAGGTTTGTATAATTGTTCGTTTTTTTTTAGAAAATGCGCCTACAATTGCACCAAAGCAGAGCCGGGCGGAATGCTAGTAACCAATACAAGAATATCATATATATATATACTTTATTTCAGGACATGAAAATCCGTTTTTAAATGGATGCTATCTTAAAAGTACCTATTCCTATCTTAATACTAATTCACTTACATTTTTCACTAAAACGCAAAATTATATCATGAAAAAATACATCAATAAAATTTAACTGTCGAATATTCGCAATTCCAAAAGTTCTACGGAAATAAATCTGGATCAAGAACTTTTTTTGCCGTATCTGATTTATAGACATGTTTCCCAATTTAATCGGAATTTCAAAGACAACACCAGACCGACATCACAAGGGGCGTAGTATGAATGATCGCGCGTGCTATCTATCTGTTGCAACATCCAAGTAATAGCAATTACAACAGTTGGCTATTGTTATAGTGACCGATCGGCCTCACAGCGACCTTCGGGCGACGGTGTGCACGATTTTTGGACCACTGCTCTGTAATTACATAGAGCTGATAAAACCAGTGGATAGATGGTTGAGATGATGAATGTTATAGCTTAAAACATATATAATTGTTTGTTGATCATAGACTCGTATGCTTTCTAGCAATTTTAATGTGGTAACCGAGACTAGCCAATCTAGTAACACTCACGCTCATATGATATGGAACTAATGTATGCTGATAATTTTATTTTGGTCATAAGATTAGTTCACCTGTCATATATTTATATTTAAATACGACCTGGTTTTTGCTGTTATAACTTTTTTTACTTTCGCATGATGTAAACACTCTGTTATAAGTTTGTTGTGTGTATTTAAGTGTCTCGGACATCTTAAATCTGAAAACTGATAAACTAATTTTGATTTCGTGTTCTTTTTTTAAAGGTAGCTTTATAGTTAATGTTTTATCTAAATGTGGTGGAAATCAATAAAAATGCTTACCAAAAAAGTCGTCGGGTGTATATTTTAATTATAAAATATTGTGTCTACTAATTATGTACTTTACAAGAATTTTAGAGTAAATTATTTCTGGCCTTGTCTCTTAGTTGCATAAAAAATATTTAATTTTTTATGTTATTATTTCTGTAATAGTCAATTAGACTAATTTAATTATAGAACTTGCTTTTACGAAAATGTTTGCACTCATAATAATCATACAGACAAGACTCAAAGATATCCTTAATAACTTGTCATAAAAAAAAAGTTTGGTATTATAGTCTCTATATCGATACCACCCCCGTACTTTACGATTGCTCCTTCTGATATTGACACTCATTAGTCTGTTTATTAATACTGTAGATTGGTTATCTTAAATAGTATTACCTTCTGTTAATATCGATACTAATACCTTGTTCTGTATGCATTGATCACGCAATGATTTGATGTTGCGGAAGTCGAAATGACGAAGCTATTTAGAACTTATTCTTTATAATATTTTGAATATAGTAAACCATATTCTATTCTTATATTATAAAGAGCTAAATTATGTTTTTAAGGTTTATGTATGTACAATAGAAATATAATATTTGAATCATACTTTAACATTATAAATCCGAAATTTTGTGTGTACGTATGTTTGTCTCTCTTCACGCTGTAACGACTGAACGGATGTGGATGAAATTTGAAACGTACGTGGCTTACACCTAGGATTAACACATAGGCTACTTTTACACTTGATCAACGCGAGCGAAGCCACGGGGCACGGCTAGTATGAATATAACCTTCAAGTGACAATGAAGAACATTTTTAAGAAGTCGAAAACCCAGAATAAAAGGATTTAAAAAAAAATGCACACCGCGCAGAATGCGTGATGCAAATGATAGAGTTGCCAGTTTTCTGACATATTGCTGTGCCACGTTAAACTTTGTAACTGATGAAATCCCTGGTGGTAGTAGTAGTCCTTCCACTTGGCCTCTGTTGCCGTTGTGGGTATCTGGCCTTCTGGACTGTCCGGTCTGCCTGGGCTGGGTGCTGGGAGCAGCTACTCCCCGGGAGTGTGTCAAGCGCGTCAGTGGTGGACATCTCGCTCTGGTGTGGTCCGGTTTCTTGCAGGGACTGGCCCGGGCTGGGCGTTGGCCATTTTGCTCCACGCTGTCCCCTTGTATGTATGGTGCATTGAATTAGTCTGTACTGGGCCGGAATCGACCAGGGGGCTGGCACAGCCCTCCCGAGGAACTCACGGTCTGTCTTCGACGTGATGGTGTGTCTTGTCCGGTGGTTGGCCTCATCTTCGGTCGCTGTCAGTTGCCCTCTCGTCGTCGTCGTCCTTAGGGATGATGTGCATGCCGTTACGTCAGGCGGCCGGGCGTGGTGCAGCGTAATTTTCCTCAGGTGGGGGTGAGGTCCCTGGTGACAATGCAGAATAGGCTGTTAGCAAGCGTGTCGCTTACGCTTAGCGCCTTGTTATCTGCTTTTATTTTAAGCTTAGAAAAATATAACTCGAAAAAGCAGTGTGTATAATTGAAAAGCCTGAAGAATTTCGTCCGTTTTGACAATGTCTGTCTTATAAATTGTAGTACTTGAGTGACAAAATTACTGATCAAAACTTGATCGTTAATATTAAAAATATAGGACAGCGCAGGGAAAGTGTTAAAGACGGCAAATAACCAAAATAATACATTATCGAAATTGTCATTGAAAGCAATCAATACAATACTAAAATAAATAATCATTAACAAAGTTTCCAGAATTAATTGTCGTATAATAAAGTACCTAATTAAGTAAATTTTACTTTGTCAAACATAACGTTGAAAATATTGTGGGAACCTTTTAGCTCGTAAAACAAGACATTCAATGTTAAAATATCTGTTTTTATCAGTTATCGGTACTCATACCTTCTTGAAATAAAAGCAGGTAATTAAGGTGCGTAATTGGAATACATAACGTGAAAATCAAACTTATGGTGAGATGGTAACACATTCACAATGCAACTCTTGGTATTTAGCGATAAAAATAAAATATTTTTCAACAAACCAACTTTACTGCTATCTCAGTAACCCTTCATTAAAATCTTAATATATTTTTATGGTACAAATGGACACTTTACAGTTATTAAACGATAGATAATAATTATTGAAAACACTATCAGAGATAATAGATAACTCTTTATTTTAGGGTTTATGGTTTAGACGATCTTTACTGTTCGGCAAAGTTCCAAAAATGCTTGCTGTATTACTACGCTGTATAGCAAGGCTTATCTTCTGCCCCAAATACAACCTAGCATTTTGGTCAAGTTCCGAATCAATCAGTCTCTTAGACAAATCTTTGAAAATTTCTAATGAACTCGGTCCCCATTGGCTAGAAAAAAAAACTAGCCTATGTAAGGTTAGTTTCCAAAACTATCTCAAACAGCTCACTACACACCACACCGATGAAAATATTAAGTCATCGTCATACCCAGTAGACATCAGATCCAGTTAGACTGACCTCGTCATTCATTCAGACTTAGTTGTCACCCACAGATCATCTAAGTTAATAATTAAGACAGCCTACGAGGTCGCCAAATTATCTGATATTGAGAGCGAGGCTACACTTACTTAAGCAAGCCGAGTTAATATTCGTGCGTGGCGAAGACGTGTTATTATTTTTGCGTTACCGTTAATGGTATTCATAATGCTTTGTGATATAGAGGTGATAATCTTTTGTCTTTAAACGCATTCCAATGTAGTAACAAAATTACAGAACAAAGTACGTTAATGATGATAATCTATGCTATTATGAAGTTGTTTGTTTGTTTGAGAATCACGCAAATACTGAAACGGTTTTTTTTTTCGGTCGCTTAGGCCTGCTTTGCGAGCTACTGTTGCTTTGTTTTGAGCAAAAAAAAATTTCCTTTCATTCTTTCTCTTCGTTATTATGTAATTTTTTATTGCATTTAAAATCTTACCATACGATTTTAAAACTGGTTAATGTTTATCATTATCATGAAAAGTCCATGTGAACGTATTACGAAGCAAAGACACAAAGTATCATAACAAATAAAAATCATTATAATACACAATTCAATATATCTGTCTATATTACATACATAGTTGAAATACCTCCAGATCACTTGAAGCGTTTCGCTTCTTCGTATATCATCCGTATAACGTGTGTGTGGCATACATTTCCTGCGTATTTGTTTCCCGAATATATATCTTCTAGTCGCTTGCCTAATAGATATATATTCGGGGAACAAATACGCAAAAATGTGTGCCACACATGGAACATGCTTATGTTCAATCTCCAGCCGCATCTTCACTTTCCCACAAGCCCTTTTTACCATCAGGTCAAACCTGTCCAAAATATAAACGGTAGAATACCGATAGGCTTGCGACCTTACCTCGGTGAACGAAACTGCTGTATGGAGATAGTAGAGACGTTCGCGTTGATAATGCTTCGCTTGCAGTTTCCTTTGATAACAGTGCCACCTTGATACAAGGATGTATGGTATAATGAAGAATGTGCAAAAACGAAAGTGATCTTGGCTACGATAATTGCTACAAATAATACTTGTCTGGAGCAAGGCTACCGGTTGACATTTCGATTTTTGTCAGTTTTCACTCATGTTCCAGTTTGAATGACCTGCGATCAACGCAATTTGGAGTTCAATCGTCAATAATTAAACGCAAGCAAAGCTTAAAAAATCGACTTCACCGCTTTATCTTCGAAACCTTGATCAGATTCAACGTATTAAGCACGCATTATTAACAATAACTCAAAAACTAGTGATCAGATCTTAACCAAATTAAATGGAACCACATGAAAAACACCAGCTTTCAAATACGCGTTATTGAGGATAACTCAAAAACTACTAGTCAGATATTGATAAAATTTAAATGGGACCAATAGAAAAGCAACATCAATCAAACGAAAAAAAAAAAAACAAAATCGGTTCATGTGAGACAATGAAATGAGGAAGCACACATAAAAAAAAACAGTCGACTTGTGTACCTCTTTGTGAAGTCGGTAAGGAAAATAATTCTCTAAGTACCTACTACAATATAATATTTTTATTCTGATCAAAACTTACCAAAACAGGAGGAAGGCGCGGTTAGGAATTATCTATGTACAGATGGTAAATAAGCTCAAAATAATGTTTTTTATTATTTGATGTGTTTTAGCAGATAATCACACAAATGTTATAAAGGCGAAAGTTTGTGAGTGTGTTTGGTACTTCTTCACGCTCAAATAGCTGGACCAATTTTGATTAAATTTGGTATGGAGGTAGCTGACACTGGATTAACACATAGGTTAAGATAACTACTTTAAGAAGACTTTTTATCTCGGAATTCCCACGGGTCCGGGACTTACGCGGGTAAAACCGCGAGCAGCTACTAGTTTTAAATTGACTAACAGATCAATGTGTGACATACAAGATATAAACTATTAAACACTAAAGATAAAAAATACTAAAAGATTAACTAATACGCCATAACGGCTGAAAGGATTTGGATGAAATGTCTTGCATTTGGCATAGGACTAAGTATTCTTTTAATAAGCTAGATAATCATTTAACCGTTACCTGGCCTAATGGCAAGCGAAGATGCGATCAAAGATGTAGCATGTTCGTCTATAATATAAGTATAAATTATCAAGAAAGTTGCTGGCGAAACCGCAGGATAAAACTAAAAACTTGTGAATAGAGATATTAAAAATGTACGAAACATCCTTGTTCAGGGAAGAATTCTTACAGGGAAGAATAATTTACTCCTTAGCTTAGTTTTTTTTTTTTTTTTTATTTGTGACAGGCTAGTGTTTGACCACTATCTCACCTGATGGTAAGTGACGATGTGATCGAAGCTGGTAAACACACTAGACCTGGAATACGCAACTATATATTATATTATAATAATAATATAATATAATAGTTGGATACGTGTTCGCTTTCTAAGCAGCGGGATTTGATTCCCGGTGGAAATCAAATCCCGCGTCGAAATTTGTGCTTCTGGTTCAGGGCGAGATTGTAAGTACAAGTCATCTGCCCTACACTTAGGGCTGTGAGTGTGAAAGCGTTGGTTTAATTCCAAACAATAATAATTTATTTTTGTACAGAACTCGATGTCAAAAAAGCTTGTTTTACTATTTAGTTGTTTGTTACAGAAAATTAATGTCGTTAAAATGAAGACAATAAAATTTAATTACGTTCGTGTAATTGTACCTTAAAATTTTTATTGGTATTGCTTAATATAAATTATTGATACCCTTTTCCTTTAACAAAAGGTGCTATATTATTATTTTAAGTAAGAAGAAAGTATTCGTTATTACACAGGATTTTTTTCATCCTAATATATTTTTCATAATTATGTGAGGGCTGGCAGGTATTCATAAAGTTATCAGGACTACTGATGACTTTAAAAACATAGATATCTATATTCTATTATCGGCGATGGTAATTGCATTGCCGATAATTTAAGACTTCACAAAAAAGAAGGAGGTAGTCAAGTCGACTGTATTTTTTTTTATTTGTGCTTCCTCATACTTTCTTTCCACGTTTACCGATTTAAAAAAAAAAGTTTGAAAGATGTTGCTTTCCAATAGGTCCCATTTAAATTTGATCAAAATCTGATCAGTAGTTTTTGGAATATCGCCAATAATGCGTATTCTGTGGACTACATTGACGATGTTCTCGTTTTTACAGACTTTAAAAATTACCTTATAAATTCTTTCGTTGTGAGCGGATTTTGATGATTATTTTTTTATTTGAAAGCTGGTGCGTTTCACGTGGTCCTATTGAAAATTTATCAAGATCTGATCTCTAGATTTTGAGTTATAGTCAATAATGCGTGCTTATTAGATTAAATCTGATCAAAGTTCCGAAGATAAAGCGCTGAAGTCGGTTTTTTTAAGCTTTGCTTGCGTTTAATTACTTGAGAAAGAGATATTGGCACAAATAATATACATCAACATACAATAATAATTTATTATAAATCTGTAGATAAATATTATCTGCAGATGCAAATATTAATAACCTACTCGCTCCTATAAATTATTCCTACTAAAAGGGTTTTCTGGAAGAAAACTCTGTGAAGGGTTAAGCTCGCCTTTGTACATCTTTTGTTATGGCCTTATTGTAAAATTGTTTATCAATGTGTGTACAATAAAGAATATAAGATATTTATCACGTTAATATTATAAATCCGAAAGTTTGTGTTTAAATGTGTAAGTTATAATGGCTGAATGGATTTCAATGAAATTTGAAATTTACATAGCTTATACTTAAGATTAATACATTAGCTACTTTTTAACTTGAAAAACGCGGCTAATAGTAAAATATTCAAACACAAAATTTGACTACTGCATTAAAATGGTTCTCCAACAATTCTAAAATACTAAAACCACATTGTCACCTCAAAAAACAGAAAGTATCATATATTAATTATGATCAATAACGTGCAATTATATGAGTTTGCGAACCTTAATGGTATGACTAGAGATGTCAAATTGCAATGACTCAAAATACTAGGAATGCAAATAAAATAACAGTAGAGATCAGTGATATGCTCATAATGAGTAATAGGTATTCACATTTCCCAGAATGTGTCCTTGTGTTGGAAGCATATTTCCCCTTCGCATCAAGCTGATGCTAAGTTCCATGTTCATCAACATAACCACCGCTTAAACGGCTGTAAACTGACCACTTGATTTAGTATGTAGAACACTAAACAACTTCCACTATATATACTTCTTATATAGCAAAAGAGATTACTACAAGCTATCAAGCAAATATATGTAGGTTAAGTCGTCAAGCCCACAATAACCAATAGGTTATTGTTATTGTTAAATGCTTGCCTATCGAGTATATAAAAAAAAAGGTAGCGCACTCATCACGCAGGCGGCATGCCTGTTTGAATCGGCTACGGATCAATTTTACCATTGTACTTTCCTATTAATAGTAAAACTGGGACTTATAAAGTTGCTAAAGTTCCTTTTTCAACATCAATGGTAAATATATCGCAATATATTAAACAAAAACGTTTTTATAATCACAGTTTAATTCATGCGGGAAAAAATTACATCACAGTAACAATCTCATCATCGAACAACCAGACAAACTGCTAAGCGACACCGCTATATGGTAGACATTCCACAAATGCGCACGAAGCGTTTTGCTTCCACTTTCATTGTGCGAACTGCAAAAGAATGGAACTCTTTGCCGTCGGTTTTTCCTAATGAGTACAATATGGGACCCTTCAAGTCGCGAGTGAATAGGTACCTTCTAGGCAAGTTTGCTCCATCGTCGACCTCATCGTCGCTTACCATCAGGTGAGATTGTGGTCAAAAACTGGCCATTCTGAAAAAAAAAAAATTTCTTTCGTACTTTTTTTTTGTGGAAACTTGGTATCCAGCCAACCCGGCCAACTACGCCATTGAGCAGAATACATGAACCAAAGAATAACTAGCATTTTAATTACGCATTAAACTGTTTTACCTATGGTTATGTGTCGATGAACTCGGTCCTTAGTTTGACATGTGGAATGCTAAGATAGGGCGCCATTCGTGGCCTGACACGACACGAGCGTGACTCTTAAACCTGAACGACCACTTCAAACTGACCTCCCTAAATCTCAACCCCACCCTTCATTAAATGACATTTCATTATACAACGCGGGAGTTGGAAGGTCTCAATAGTCTGGTTATAACATAATCCTATCCGTTGTCATCTCAATGCCGACTGAAGCACGAAGATTCGAATTTTTTTCATCTCGTCTATTAATGATAATTAATTGTATGTTGTTAATACGTGGATCTGTCAATCGTATCGTATTAATGTCAGTTTGTTTGCTTTATTAGGACAGCAAGGATTGTTTTGAAAAGGTATGCAAATAATGTGGGCAGTCTTTCATAGCTAGCGTACTACTTACAACTGCTGCCTCAATCTTAACAGGATTTAACATCTATTCCATAGCATCAAGTGAAACCGATACTTTCCAAAACATTACATCAAAAGCTATAATATATTTTAAAAGTGTTTTCCTTAATTATTTACATTAAGTAGCGTCAATTTTTTTTGTCCTAATCTTTCGCCTGGTGTATAAAAATGAAGGAAATGTTAAATAAATGTAATTGAAAGCTTAAAAAACCGACTTCACCGCTTATATTTCGGTTTTAGCTTGATCAATTTCAATTTTTTTGTATGGTCCACCTCTGAAGTATAATCTACCATACAACAAAAAATCTACAAAATTGATTCATAATTGGCAGAATTATCACGTAACATACATAAATTAGACATTAGAAATTGTGAAAAAATATTTAGTTTGTAATTATTATGATAATTTATTCAAAAATAAACTCTACTATTAATAATTACTGGAAAAAATAAAAAAATATACATTCAGATTAGTCCCGCAGAAATTATGTCAAAATCGGTTCAGTATTTTGGTTTTAAAATCCAAATAACTCAAAAGAATATGTCATCCAAGCAAGCGATGTTTTCACTTCGTTAGCTTCTGCGTATTTTCAACCGACTTCAAAAAAGGAGGTTCTCAATTCGACTGTATGTATTTTACGCGATAATTCCACCAATCATGAATCGATTTGGATGATTTTTTTGTTTGATAGATTATACTTTAGAGTTGGTACCATATAATTTTATTAAAATCCATCGAACCAAAATAAAAACATAAGCGGTGACGGTTTTTAGCGTTTCAATTATGTAATTATTTATCAACGAACTCAATGTTGAAGTCCTGATAGAGGTCGACAAATAACAGAACAATTATTATTGTATATAAGAATTTAGATTACTAGTCAGACAAGTCCACCTCTTCTCTTAGATCTATAAATCGCAATCATACGGACCTCCCAACAAATGGAAAATCGACTTCATCCTACACGTACAATAACGTCAAAGCATAAGGTGTAGCAAATGATATACAAGACTCACTTTATTGTTCGAACGTTAATTTATAATATTTATTGAACTACCGCAGACGGTAATAGCCAATATTTCGCTTTGGTCATTTGCTCGGTTATGCATAGATAACAACCAACCAATTAAACTAGACCTCAGCTTATTTGAGTATTTGAGATTGTAAGTGGTTTTAACTTAAAACACAGTCGAAGCAGTTAAAGTATTGATATTTTGGGGGGAAAAATTATCTTTAGCAATCTTCGCGTCTTTACCTAACAGCTAGAAATTACGCTCATTTTCTACCGACTTCACAAAAAAGGAGGAGGTACTCAATTCAACTGTTTTTTTAAATGTGTATTACCTCATATCTGTTTTCCACGTGAACCGATTTAGTAGATTGTTTTTTTTTAAAGCTGGTTCTTGTTGTATTGGTCCTATTTAAATTTTCCATTTAAATCTGATCAGTAGTTTTTGAGTTATCGTTAATAATACGTGTTTAATACATTGAATTTTAAGGTTTTGTTTTAATTTTAAGGTTCCAAAGATAAAGCGGTGGAGTCGGGTTTTTGTAAGCTATGCTTGCGTTTAATTATTATACAAAAAAGGTTTTGAAAGTTCGTTTTTATGATATGCGTTTTCCTCCGCTTGTGAATGTTGTTACGATGCATAATTAGCCTCATACGCTATCAAATGGTAAATTTTTGTGAAATATTACCGTGCACGTTCTTGAACAAGTTGAAAATCACACTATAAAATATATTATAGATAGATACACATCGATAAATATTAATTACTAGCCGTGCCCCGCGGCTTCGCCCGCTATTATCAAGTTAAAAAGTAGCCTATGTGTTAATCCTAGGTATAATATATGTACATTCCAAATTTCATCCAAATTCGTTCAGCCATTAAAGCGTGAAGAGGGAACAAACATACTTACACACTTACACACAAACTTTCGGATTTATAATATTAGTAGGATTTGTTTCCGGAACGGTTTAATCTGAAGTCTTCAAGTCAAAAGTGAATAGGTATCTTCTAGGCAAGCATGCTAAATCTTTGGCCTCATCATCACTTTCCATCAGGTGAGATAGTGGTCAAATGCTTGCCTATCATAAATATAAACATAAGCGCTTTCACACTCACAGCCCCACACTAAGTTCGATGATGTGTGTTGTGGTTGCCGGAAACATACGCATCACACACACAATCACAACCAGAATCAGACACACAAGTTTTCCTTGAGTAGAAAACTTGTGTTCCCGTCGGGAATCGAATCCCATACTTAAAACCTGCGAACGCTAGCCCAACTTAGCCAACGGGTAGTGCAGTATCCAGTAGTTATCGAGAATTACAATAAAATATGGATGTGAAAAAAACGATTCAGTACACTTCTAAAGCTTATGTAGCATAAAATAATTTTTGTGTTAACTGAATAAACAATAATTTTTATGTATAATAGTTTCAAATTATAAATCGCCTGCGTATTCCAGGTCTAGTGTGTTTACCAGCTTCGATCACATCGTCACTTGCCATCAGGTGAGATAGTGGTCAAATACTAGCCTGTCAAAAATAAAAAAATCGCCTGCTTACGCCTGTTAGTTAGAGCCTTATACTAATAATATCAAATTTGAATGTCTAGGGGTGGTTGGGGTCTAAATAGACTGGTTCAAATAGCGCCTGGAGTCTTGACTAACTAGATGTATGTAAATAATAATAATAATTATGATTGATGCGTATCTTTGGCCGAATAGCAAAGGATTATGGTGGGTTTGTTCAGTGTCGTGTTTGTGAAGGTTATAGGAGGTTCCTAGAAGGTTATAGAAGTTTCTTCACGCTTTTGGTATGGAAAAACTAGAAACCTCGGTATATCATTAAATTTTAAGACAATTTGATCTTAAACTAAACAAAAGTCGTCGTTCTTTACTTGTGCATGGTACCAACTCTAATAATTCTAATTTTGTTCAACGTAATAGTACTTATTTTATGTATGCCAAACGTACACACGTATCACGTACACAAGCTTTCGGATATATTGCTTTATGTAATTTATATATATACAATTCATTATTGTCATGAAAGATATAAGCTCCGAAAAATAATCTTGATGTCAAATAGGAGATGTGTCCTACAAGTATTAAGGGTAAATATATATATGTCTTTTGAATTACAGACCAATCAGATGCCAGGAAATGTTTGAAAAAGGATTATAAGTTTTGAACAAAAAGACAATATCCCATAAAAAAAATATATATGGCGTAGATCATCAAATTAAAAAAACTTGGCGATGTCTGTATGTTTATATAACTTTTAATCGAATAAACGCCGACAAAGCCGCGGGTAGGCGCTAGTATGCGAATGAAACAAACATAATAATAGAACGTTAATGAAATTGTGAAGACAAACGCGTGTCTGTAACATATATAAAAATAAAACATATAGTATTTTCCTTGTTAACTAGTCGATCGCGCCGAACAGATCTCGCGCCTACATTTTGCCCCACACGCCTTTTTTTTACAGAAAACTTATGAGGTTAATTGCTTATAACTTTTTTTCTATATAATAATTGTTTGAATTCTGTATTTGTTGTTCAAGGACGGAATGTAGAAATAGAAATAGGAAAGTATTTATTGTATAAACTGTAATACAAATGTATAACGAATCATTAGTTTTCCCCATTTCGGGTGTACAATATTGTCACAAATTATAACGGATATTATACGTAAGTTTCAGCGTTCAACCCCAGGACAAAATAGGTCTAAAAACAGTGACTTTGGTGGCCTACCAAATCGTTATGTACAAACAAAGATTTTTTTAAACCGGTTTCGTACTCTACTTATCAAGCCCTTTTCATGCCCATGAGGAGCCCCCTTAATATTTTCATTTATTTAATTTTAAATGTCATTTCTGTCTTTGGGCCGTAATTTTACATATTCTATGAGAATTTGAAGTCTTTCGCATAAATGGTTTAGACGCTAGATGCCTCTGACAGACAGACGGACGGACAAAGTGCTGAACGACTCAAGTGAACTTAGAGATCTCGCTTCGTGTGTGCATCCCTCAAAGTCTTTTTGAAACTTGCACGATAATTTCCAAGTAAGACTGATTTCCAAAAAGTATGATTGCAAAAATAAACAATCTCACAATCCTCAAACGTCATCACACGAACGAATAACGGCGCATTCCAACGCCCGACGCGGTAACGACAACGCCGCAAACAGGATGCGAACGCTTCGTTATTTCCAATTCCATTTCCAATTTCGTACTTAATTAACCTGATGTCCTTCAAGGAGAGGGGAAAGTACCAAGTACGCTTGTAAAACCCATGTTATTAAAAAGCAGGATGTTTTTAGCGGGTTTGCTTATAGGAAATCCCTTTCTAGGAAATAAGTCGTTACTAAAAAGTTAATAATTTAGTACACAAATTGTGTTAAGTGTATTGAATGTTTGTGAAACTTTCTTGGAAGTAAAATAGCCATTCACTTGTTAATTAAGTAAGAATTAAGTTCGTTATTTTTTAAGAAACAGTTTACTAAAATAATCGTTTCAGTAATAACTATTTTGTGTTTAATAAAGACACAAGGACATGTGTTTACGTAATTGCACATTAGTGGTTTAAACGGGCAGTATAAAAAACATTATTATCTTGATTATTATATTTGAAAGTACTTGTTATGTTTTAATTTACTTTGAATAACACTTTATATAAACGCAAGATTGTTAAGTAATACAAAGCGTTTGTAATATTTGACTACATGGTAACTTTTTACCGACTTTATGAAAGGAGGAGGTACTATGTTCGACTGTATGTATTTTTCTACTGACTTCACAAAAAAGGAGGAGGTACTCAAGTCGACTGTTTTTTATGTGTTTTATCTCATAACTTCTTTCCATGTGAACCGATTTTTTTTTTAAAGATGTTGCTTTCTAATTGTTCCTATTTAAATTTGATCAAGATCTGATTAGTAGTTCATGAAATATTTTCAATAATGCGTGTTTAGTACATCTAATCTGATCAAAGTTACGAAGATAGAGCGGCGAAGTCGGTTTTTTTAAGCTTACTTTTAAAAAAAAAAATTATATGTATGTTCACCGATTTCTCCTCCATTTGTGGACCGATTCTCAAAATTCTTTTTTTGTTCGGTAGTTCTTCAGAAGTGGTCCAATAAATTTTATCGAAATCGATCAAGCCAAAACCAAAATATAAGCGGCTAAGTCTGTTTTTTTAAGCTTTGCTTACGTTTAAATTAAATTATCTTATGTTATCTAACCACTGGGGTGTCCCAGTAGTCAAGTGACAAAATGTTTGGCATCATTGGCTAAGTGAACAGCCTATTGGCCGTTCTTAATAGGGGGGGTTCGATTTCTGGCGGGAACACAAATTTTCTACCCAACGAAAATTTGTGTTTCTGGTTGTCATTGTGTATGTGATGTGAATGTCTCCGGAGCCCACAACACAAGTCATGGAATAAGTGTGGGGCTGTGAGTGTGAAAGTGTTTCACACTCGCAGCCCTACACTTAGTTCAATTACGGAAATCAGTTGAAATCAGTCCTAGGGATATGTTTCCGAAAGTAAAGTTAGCTTAGCGGCTGCCTTTTAAGCTGCTGGTATCGGATTTGATTCTCGACGAGAACACAAATTTTCTTCTTAACGGAAATTTATATGTCAAAATCAAAATCAAAATCAAAATCGTTTATTCACATGGGCCCCAAAGAGGCACTCATGAAAGTTAATGAATCTATTGCCAGATTCGCAAAATTACAGCCATCTCGAGAAGAACCTGGCAAGAAACTCGGCGGCGCATATTTTTTTCAATCATTTTTTTTTTTTTTTAACATTCTTAATCTCTAATACATAAGTTTCTTAACCTAGGTGTTATTATGGTAGTCGCTAGAAAGAGCCTGTGCAGTTTGCCTCCATGCATCCTTGTCATTAATATAGTCTGTGGTTTTATAGTAGGCTTTCTTAATTAATGCCCGTTTTATTACAGATTTGAACTTTCCCAGTGGTAATTCAGTTACGATTATAGGAATTCTATTGTAAAATCTAACACCATTTGCCATAAAAGATTTATTTGCTTAATCTAAATGTATGGTTCTATTTGTGATTTGAAATGTTTTCGGCTTACACGACACAAGTCTTCGAACTTAGTGTGAGGCTTTGCGTGACAGCGTTTAAACCGATCCGAGCTGAACTGATGATAAATATTTCTTACACCTTTAAGTAGCGTCTAATCAGTCATTACTTTTTACAACACTAATATTTATAACCTGCCACAATATTGTCATAATTCATTAATTTAACGCTACAATAATTAATTAATTAATAATTTCCTGCTTAATACATTAATGTGCTCACAAGGTGTCAAAGTAACTTAAATAGTTAAGGGCAGTGAAGACCTCAAATAAGCAACGTTTTATTCATAGGCAATTCTTTTGCATACGCCGAATAACATAAAGATTGCGATACCAAGAGGTGGTAACACGAGGTCTCGCATATTTTACTTTTTTTAATTACATCGTTTACAAACATAGTAAAAACAACTCATTGTAACAATGTTGAGTATCTAAATATATTTATATTTTTTCAAGCAATAAATAAAAATATATATTAATAGTTTTGCTGTAGAAGTAAATTTTAGGGGAAATAAGAAAAAGTTATGTACGAATCACAATACAGGCTCGCCTATTCTGAAGGATAGATAATTATATCCTCAAAATTGTAAACAATCATAAGCAATTAGTAAAATTCAAAATTATTGTGCACTAGCTGCGCCCCGCGGTTTCACCCGCGTAAGTCCCGGACCCGCGGGAATTGTAGGATAAAATTTTCTTTCATAAGAACCTTTTTCTGACAGTAATTAATACAACAAAAAAATAATTGGCGAAATTGTTCCATCCTTTCACGCGTAATGCGATGACCAAGGGAAATAGAGATTACTTTTTTATATATAGATAGATAAACCGCTTACCTAACAAAGTGTTGTGAACCACTTACCACAACACATTTTTCTTTCTTTTATATATGTTCTGTGGACACTTTAGAACGCAGACCCAAAATCCATGTATTGGTAGATCTATGTTTGGCGTATACACTGCCCTTAAGAAACGTGTGTTACCTTCGATGTTAGATTCTGTCTGATAGTGGCTAATATTATCTTTACAAATCTTACACTGGTTAAAGTTTAAGACTGTTGTACTTCGAAGCGATACCTACGTTTCTTACGATTATAAGGCGTATATTCTAGCTTAAAGGGTACCATTTAGAGGAGCAAATATATGACGGTTACGCAAGGTTGTATGTCAAAACTTTGATGTTTAAGGTTTTCTTTACATATCTTAAAAAGTATCTAAGGAACCAAACCAATCGTTTGAATCTTATAATAATGATTATGAACTTAATTTTGTAACTTTTAGAACTGTCGCTGGTGTAGTCACTGGCGCGTCTTCTTTCAGAGGGTATTGGGTTCGATTCCTGGCGGAACACAAGTTTTCTTCCCAAAGTAAATTTTTGTTTCTGGTTTTGGGTATGACTGCACTGTGTGTATTGTAAATGTTTCCGGTGGCTCTACACAAATCATCAAAGTCAGTGTTAGGGATCATGAAAGTATTTAACGTTTATTCAAATACTGATCTAAAACAAAATCGAATGTAAAATTAACTCAAATAAAAATGTGTTAAGTGCAATTCATTCAATTGTGATGTTTGATATGAATGTAACAGATATTGACTGTTGTCAATATTTGTAACATTCATGTCTGGGATGCCGGACGTATAATAATTCCCTATCTATATACAATGGTAGCTATCGAGCTATAACACCCAGTTTACCCACTTTTCCCAGCACAATATCCATAAATAAATACTCCTTTACTAGAGCATAATAACATAATAACTCAACAGATGGTATCACGGTAGATAGTACATAAAGGCAACATTGTTATTACTAATTGCTGCACCCGGAGCTTCCCGCCCAGCCCTGCGGCGACCATTGTAAGTTATGATACTTATGATATTTCCCAATGGTATATTGTTGCGAGAATTTTGATGAGATCACAGTTTATGGCTTCATTTTGAAATGTGAACCATATTTTAACATGATGTCCCGATCGTCACTTTAAAAAAAAACCCGGCATGCCACGTAAAGAAAAAAGTGTTTAACCTCATAAACGTTTATGTTTCCCTAATACTTTAGCAAATCCGAGTAACGTATACAAATATACGTATACAAAGTACCTATTAAAAATTTACAAAAAAAATAGGATTAAAATTCAATAAATCGTTCTCTAAATAGGGTTTCATTTTCATATTTTTAATTATAATTATATATATTTTTCCATCAAAAGTTTATTAACTATTCACGTCACCACCAGTTCTTTACAATAGGGTACCAAGATTTGGGAGAATTCGTTTGGGAGCTTTTTTGTCATTTAATAACGAATTTAGACAAGGAAAGTATATCTGTTATTCTGTTTCATAAAAGCCTTTAATGTTTTTAAGTGCTTGTGTCACGACATATTATATTAAAACTTAGGGGGAAATAATTTTAAAGCTAAAAAACCCCGACTTATCTGCTTTATCTTCGGAACCTTGACCAGTTAAATGTATTAAACACGCATTATTAACGATAACTCAGATCTTGATCAAATTTAAATGCGACCAATCGAAAAGCAACAGCTTTCAAACAATGTTCATGTTCAAAATCGGTTCACGTGGAAAGAAGTTTGAAGTAAAACACATAAAAAAATATACAGTCGAACTGAGTACTTTTTTTCTGAAGTCGTTAGAAAACGCGACGAATGAAGCTATTTAGATTCGTTTTTCTAGGAGAGAAGAATTTTCTTAAAAACTAGGAATTCCACTATCTAGACACACTCAAATGTTTATAAATTGTATCTACTTGCCGAATAAATATCACCTCCTGTGCAATTCGAAATCGACGAGATCTACGTATACAGTTGATTCTTAGCCAAATAGACCGACATATCTAAAACATTTGAGTTATCACTCTCATACAATCTGTAGTCTAGAATCTCATAAATAAAAGACCGTTAGCTGAATAAAGCAATTCAAAACAAAGCCTAAATTGGAACGACCTATTTGTATTCCATTGGAAACATCTGATTTTGTACGTTTTTCATTCGGTTCCAATTACGTTATTATGTCCGGTAGTGTCGGTAAACGGTGACCACCAGCGCACGTGAATATTTTATGATTGCAATAACAATCGAACAAATTATTTCAACACAAAACCTAGAATGTTAGTTATTACCTAAAAGTTATTTTAAAACATATTACTACGGTGAAACTAGTAGAACTTACTGACGTATTTTTGTTTGTTTTTTTGCGGAATTTGTAGGACAACTTAATAAGCTTCATACGTTTTGTATGCGGTGTTATATCCGTATTTTTTACTTCCGTGAGTATTGCATATCTCAGTGGATACTCAGCTAAGTATTGTCAATTCTTGCACAGATCTACTGCAACAAAACTGAAACAGACACGACCGTATTTTTTTCTATGGACACGACCTATCGTTACCCAACAATATCAAAGTTACATCATCCGCGAATTTACGCGAATTTAGGAAGCTCCGTGAAATTTGACTACTGCTCTATTTTTTTTTTGTTACGCAAAATTACGCAGCTTGTTGTGAAATAAATCGTGATTTGTACAATGGCACTATTGAAATGTTATGTACCAGAAAATTGTTTTTTTTTAATCAGCATAGGCAGTCTTCCATAGTTTTATGTTGTGTAAATCGAATCTACATCGAGGAAGGATCATATTTGCTTAACATACTACGCCTAATTATGGAAGTACAATAATAGCGAAATATCTGCTACATAATACACAATGCCATTCCTCTATTTTAAAGTTATATGTGACGGCCAAATTGATTAGGGTGAAATTTTATAATTAGATACTTATAGGCCTTGATTAAGGATATTTTTTGTTTTTAGCTTTGATATGTTATATAAATTGTCTGGAAGATATCGCTTCAAGTAATAAGACTTTATATGTATATGTCTATTTTAAGGCTTTTTAGTAACGTGTTTTACTTTATTTAGGTTTAATAATATAGAGCTATCTAATATGCTAGAAATCGTTTTCACCGATTTCAAAGTTATAAAATATTCTTATTTCGTGGCTTATACTTAAGTATAGGTATTTGAATCTCGGCATATGTATTTTTCACGCATTTGTACCTGTTTCTGTATTTTGCTCAAAATGTTTTTAAAGTATGTAGAGACTAGTCGTGGCCCGCGGCTTCGCCCGCGTTAATTAAGTTTAAAAGTAGCATATGTGTTAATCCTAAAATAAATAGTTAAATAAATCGTTTAGCCGCTACAGCGTGAAGAGAAAACAAACATACTTACACACTAACACATTTACACATAAACCTTCAGAAACAAATAACTGGGGTGAAAACGTTTGTATGAAACAAACTTTTTCACCCCATTTAACCCTTTTAGGGGTAGAATTTCCAAAAATCCATTCATAGTAAACCTCTACGTACTGAAACAAACCTAAACCCTCCAAATTTCAAGTCTCTACGATCAGCGGTTTAGGCCGTGCGTTGTCTGTTAGTAAGTTAGTCAGTCAGTGAATCAGTATGTCAGAAAAAAGATTCTTATTGTATTAGAATACATCGACAAGAAAAAAAGCCTTAATCCTTCCCTAAAGCTTATTTCTTTTCCAACCTCTGCCTTGACTAACAAAATGAGTCCTAACAAAAAAATACTAAATGATTAACCTATCTAAATAAATAGGCGCATAACAATTGCGCTTCAAGCTATTAAACAAATAGATTTGTTAAAACAACAAGCCTAGTATACGCAGAAGACCTTTGACTCGGTGTCTCGGACTGAAGACGAATAGCTGAGTATTTCTTGCGTTGCCTAACGATGTACTTGAGGCCATGCATATTGATACATGTTATTAACATACAAATATCTTCGCAATTTCAAATATTTACCACATTCATGTATTGTCAAATTGTCGTAACAATTTATTTATTTTTTTTATTTGTGACAGGCTAGTGTTTGACCACTATCTCACCTGATGGTAAGTGACGATGTGATCGAAGCTGGTAAACACACTAGACCTGGAATACGCAGGCTCTCAAGGATAACTGCCGGAACACTGTATTTGGCTTGGCGGCAGACTTTCAACTTGATGGTGGTAAGCTACTTTGGTAGCAAGCCAGGCGAGCAACTCACAAAATGCTCCACCACCTCTCAAATGTTACCTGATTAGCACCACCCGGGGACCACGTGTAGGGAGTCAGACTTAAAGGGTATCCTCCTACGGACGTGGGTGACTCAGCCCCCAAAACAATGTTTTTGGAATCTTTTTTTAGTATCTCTTAGAGATGATACAAGTTTGATGGTAAGCGTCACGCTTGCTTATTACAGTTTAGTGCCATCTAGGGTATTGAAATTCGAGCTATTGCGCAGCAAAGCACTGCGCTCGTCACCCTGAGATATTAGATGTTAAATCTCTCATTGACCTTCACTCCGAAACATAATTTGTGTATGTTATTTTGGGGTATATATTCAATATATAATATTTGACAGAGCTCCAATGCGCTAGCCGTGATCCGCGGTTTCACCCGCTTAATTAAGAAAAAAAATATATATCCATTAAAAATATTGCCTATCTGTTAATCTATAAGCTATGTACTAAAATTTCTATGTAAAATTGTATTGTATATAAATGTACATTAGAAATTGTAGCCATATATGTTTATTCGTTACAGCGCGCAGCGTGAAGAGAAGAAAACATACTTACACACTAATACATTTACACACAAACTTTCGGATTTCTAATATTAGTGTGATTATAATATAGTTAACTATACGGTAGATATTTCTAATTTACTGTAATAAATAAAATAAAATAACATATCATTTTACTACTCAGATACAATTTTCATCACTTTAACTTCATAAATAAAAAACTTTTCAGATGAACTTTCATCCCCATTACACACGACCTTAATGTACCTATGCTAAAAATTAATTCTAATATATATAAATATATTTTAGAATGAAAAACTCAAATACCAATTTCCATCAGTGTGACTTCATAAATAAATTACTTTCGGCATGAACTTTGATCCCCCATTGCACCACTTTAATGAACCCCTGGCAAAAAAATATTGATAATTTAATTTTTCATATTAAATGATACCAATTTCCATCGCTATACGTTCAAAAACAAAGAACTTTCATATAAACGATTTCACCCCATTTAACCCTCATAGGCGTAGAATTTCCAAAATCCTTTCTTAGTACACCTCTACGTACTAAGACAAATGTACCCTCTAAATTTCAAGTCTCTACAACCAGCGGTTTAGGCTGTGCGTTGTCTCTAAGTCAATCTGTTAGTCAGTCAGTGAATCAGTATGTCAGGACAAAGTTTCTTATAGTATTAGATTTTCAGGGCGTCTGATAGAGTCAAAACGTTGCCGAATGCTGGCCTATACTTCGCACAGCGGTTTAGCATTGCCATTGAACATAGCAATGCTGCCAGCATTTTAGAAACGCTACTCATATTTTAGAATAAGGTTTTTTATACATAAAATTAGCCTTAGTTTTAAATATAATACTGTTAATCAATAATGTATTTCTAATGAAACTTCTTGAAAGTTTTCAATTTGTTTGTAATATAAACAATACTATGAACAACAACATAACATGTTGTTCATAGCAATTTAATGTTATGAGCATGGTTTTTCACACGATTTACGGTAATTTTTCTACATGTCAAAATCAAAATCAAAATCAAAATCAATAATCATTCACATGAGCTCCAAAGAGGCACTCATGAAAGTTAATGATTCCATTGCCTAATATTTGAACTCAATAATATAATTCGGTCAATCCATGCATCAAATTAAGGTGTTAGGAACTACTGTTTTACTGGTACTGTGTGTGAATAAAAAGGAAAAAAAAAACATGTTACATATATAAATGTTTTAAAATGAAGCTGTTGGTATAATATTGGAGTATTTTTTAAGTAGGCATAGTAGGTGCAATACAGTGATTTAATAAAACTGGAATAGGCACGACCGATTGAACAGACATTGACTGTTTGTTTCGCAGCAGAATATAAGAATAGTTGGTACAAAAATTAGATATACTAATGTCAACGAGATTTTTATAGATAACAAGTTTTTTTTTTTTTTGTGATAGATAGGCAAGCATTTGACCACTATCTCACCTGATGGAAAGTGAAGATGCGGCCGAAGATGTGACATGCTTGCCTAGAAGATACCTGTTCACTCTAGACTTGAAGACACCCAGATTGACAAGTTAAATAGTGTGCTGGTTTTATGTCCTCATTTGTACAATAACAAAGCTTATTAGTCTTATTAGACAATGTCTGCCGACCCGCTCGCTCTACAGAATACTCGGAATTCCCACTGAACATTTGAAGTAAATAATAAAGTGGTAGTGAGATCACTACACATATATCACTACATCACATTTTTGATCGAGCAATTGTGGTTTCTAATCTCACCACGGTCAACCCCTAACTTCAATCACTTTTTGGCCATGTTATCACTTATTCCTGGTGCTCATATACTATCTGATCAGTAATATTTTTTTTTTCTGGTATATATTGTATTATGCCATAAGATCGTTTCTGGCTTAATTAAATAGCTGACATGAACGTTTTTTGCACCCCCGAGATGGCTGTAGTTTTGCGAATCTGGCAGTAGAGTCATTAACTTTCATAAGTACCTCTTTGGGGCCCACGTGAATAAACCATTTTGAATTTAAAATGTTTGAATTTTGACCCATGATACAAGTGTTTGAAAATAGTGCGGGGCCGTGAATGTGATGTGAAAAAATAGTTACACCTATTTATTTTGTTTATATAAATGGTACATCATTTTAGATAATTGAGATTAACAATAAGTTAAAGTAAACTTAACCAATTAAACGTAAACTAAATGATTAAGATATCAACTATATTCATCGGTATATTTATAATCTCATTAGAGAATTCCTTAGAAAATTAAAAAAACATGAGAATCTTGCAGTTAAACTGACAATTTCAATTAGTATTATTGCAAAATATGACGCTAGTGTATTCCATAATAGGGATGCGAACATACCAAGAAGCATAATAATGATGATCTGTAATAATTTATATCATAATTACCCATGAGGAAATAGTGCTTATTTTATACAAACGTGGCCTTAGCAGATTTTCTGCGTGCTTTTTACAACCTTTAGAGACATTGATGTCAAAGTGTGAAATCCATATAGTTTAGAAACTATGCACAAATTTGGTTCGTGGTAAATGACTAAGCTGGTTTCTACTTCACTATACTAACTTATGAAGAAGTAAAGTATGTAACAAAGAAAAGTAATAAAAAGTAAATATTAATTTATTCCTTATATATAATACCATAATAGTACAACCAAATCGATGCCATATCTACTTAAAAACGAATTTTACCATATTCCAAATCTTGAACGAGCTTTTAAAATCTTGAAGAACGATATATGAATGTAAATATTTACATTCACACTTTAATATATATTGGCAATATACTAAATACCTTTTATAGACCAATAGAGATAATTTCAGTTTGTACTGTATGAGCATGTCCACCGCTCACCCATACGGGCACAATATTAGTGGGAACAATAGGCAAGACATTAGTTTCAAAGCCTCGGATTCTGGGTTCAATTTTCGGCAGTAGCACAATGTTATGAGTAAAATTGTGAGGAACATTTACTGTGAGATGATTTTGGGTTATAAAGGCGAAAGTTTGTGAGTATTTATGTATGTTTGATACGCTCAAACGGCTGCACTAATTTTGATGAAATTTGGTACTTTTTATCCTGGAAATACCGCACTCGTCTGAGACTTGCACGGGTAATACCGTGGGGCGTGGGGCCTTCGCGCCCGGTATAAAAAAAAAAAAAAAAAAAAAAAAAAAAAAAAAAAAAAAAAAAATACCGTGGGGCGCAGCTAGTTAATGATATTTTGATCTTAGTCTAAGATTGTGAGTGTGAATGAAAACATAAACCTAAGCATATAAGACTTGAGGCAATTCTATTGTTTAATAGAGCACACAGTTCTATGACTTTAAGATAAAACTTTTTATAACTCATTTTTATAAGGAAACATTCCGATATTGCCAGCAGACATGACATCGCACTCCCACAACCGATTAACGGTAATAGTGGGACGACTACTGTAATACCATTACAGCAGTCGTCCATCCCAGATGTTTTCTATAATTTTTTTCTTTTAATTTTGGCTTCGCAACTTGTGCATTTAGCCAGTGTCAAGTATAAATATCTTCAAGCGTATTTCATAATAAAAGTCCTTGTCACAAGTCATAGTCAAAGTCAAGCAAAAGAGTCAAGGTCCAGTCATAGTCAAGTCACGCCCTAGTAAAGTGGTAGAAACTACTAAAACTTCTGTTTGAGTTATGGAGCGAGGGCGAAATTCACGTTTTTCAACTTGGTATCATTTGCCTACACTTATGCTCGTTTACTAAGTATTAACGGTTAATAATCCACCATTATTACACATTAACACTCAAGGAATCACAGGTTTTGGAAAAATTTACAAAATCAACAACGCCATTTTTTCACTTTTGCGGCAAAGCTCAGATGTTTTTCTTTATCAAATCGGGTTATATGAAAGAGCCGGCGATCTAAGGCAGACACGCCGACATTTCCACGTCCGTTTCCTAGACATGAATGAATAAACACATAATTAAAGCACTCGACTGATTAATGAGTGTCTCAGGCGCAAGAAACTCTAGAATCGACCGATAAGGGTACAACAGCGTCATCGTTATCAGCCTAGTAGGTACTGGCCTAACCCGTTCACGGCTCGACAGAAGGCTTAATAAAGTACCAGAGATGTAAATGGAACACCGAGCTCGCTCGAGGCTAGGGCGGGGCTCGGACAACACTTTCATATTATAACCACAGCGCAGGGGCAGTGTGGAAGGTCTATAGAAATGGAGCGTCAGAGTTCGAAACTACTGCTCTATATCTGAGATTTTGTTTATCGTATCATGAAGAAGAAAAATTGCGCGAAGTATCTATTATTGTCACTTAGATTTGTATGATCTTGTAATAAAACATAGTAATAAATAAATTGACTTACATACATGATTAAAATGGCAAAAAAAGATAAAAAAAATAAAACAAACCAAAAATAAGAATGTGAAAAAAAAACAAAGAAAAAATATTAACAAAAATAAAAAAAATCCATTATTATTTATTAATACGTAGGTTAAATAACTTGAGATATATTTTCTTAACTTACCTATAATTTTAAATATAATGTTAACTTTAGATATAATATAACATATTATTTTATAATTGCTTTTTCAAGCGTAATAAAGGCGAATCATTAAAAAGACGTTTGACCACTATGCCGGTGTCAAGGTGATGCTGTATTCGGGAATAGTAACGATATATATTCAAAGCTCCAGTATAAAAAACTATTAAACACAAAGTTAAAGAAAATCTGTCTATTTTCATACTCTTTTTAATGCTCGACTAATTTAAGGAGTTCCATTCCTTTGCGGTTCATACAAAGAATGTAGAAGCAAAGCGCTGTGTCCGTATTTGTGGATTGTTTACCATAATAATATGGCGGTGTCGCTCAGCAGTTCATCTGCTTATCTGATGATAGAACGGAGGCAACGTTATCTTGTAATACAAACATAGGTAATATGCAAATCCTTTGCCACGCATTTTCAAATGAGATTAGAACCGAAAATACGCCTACAAATAGGTATGACAGCATTCAAAATCACTCGCTCCGAATTTTAAGATCTTACAGCAAGCAGATTTTTCTAAGCACCCAAAAGTTTCCCCATTTCATGAGTTAGGTTACTGTTATCACTATTAGACCATGTTATTACGACCGCATTACACACACACAAACGCACCGCGCCAACACAGCTACGATTAGATCGCCGGGACGGGCGCGCGCGCACGCGATCTGACCACTTTCAATGATTCGTTAGCGAAATCATTAGGAGATGTAATGCCGGCTTTGTAATACGTGTTTATGGTTATTTAAATGATTTATTTTTATTGATTGTTTTTGCCTTGTTGCGAGACAGAAAATAATGATGGTTGTATGAATAAGGCTACCATTATCGTCTGTTATTGCGAAGGTGATCGCTGCCGTGTTATTTGACCGTTTGGTAATGGAGTATGTTACAAGAAAATGAGTTGTCAAGTAGGTTAAGTCTGGACATTCATCATTCGAGGTCCGGGCACCCGTGCAGACAGTTTTGACGTTTGCAGTTGTGAAGCAGTGACTGATGTTTGCTTTGATGGATATCGGTTACGTTCGTTTTCTATTGTTTCAACAGTTACTGTTATGCATCTTCATGATTCATTGCTTTCACATGAATAGGTATTTTAATTGAATTGGTCACTACAGAATGGTACAATGAGCAGATTTCCTTTTTTTTTTCTTTTTTTAACTACCCATTGGCATAGTCGGGTGTGCGTTCACCTTCTAAGCAGTGAGCATCGAATTCAATACCGGTGGAAACCACAAATAAAGGGAAACTTTTGTTTCCATTTCTGAGTCCAATTGTGTATGTGTGAATGTGGTGTGAATGTTTGCGGTCATTAAACTTAGTTCGGGGCTGTGAATGTGAAAGCATTTTATGTAACTTCTATCTATATATGCATTTTGAGCGCAGGTATACACATATATTTGAATCCAACTGAATGTGTAAAATTATTTAAAATATCATTCAATTTAATCCTCTACTGATAGCTGTGACACTAAGAAACTATAAAAGTTTATTTACATATGTAGACTTTTGATCCCATACATTTATAAATAGACAAGACGTGCCCCATTGTTTCATCTACTTTAATCAGGAAAAGTATAAGTAGTCTGAATTTTGTTAATCCAGGGTATACTCAATGTCTAATCTAAGTTTCATCCAAATCCGTTTAGTCTTATCCGTTTATTTGTTAATGCAGCGGAATAGGGTACAAATCTACATACAAACTTTCTGATTAGTGTGTTTTTGCTATTTGAATTGAATACCGTATGGAGCTTTACTTAAGATGAAGCTAGAATTTAGTGAAGGCCAATGACTATACAATTACTTCTAGTAGTTAGTTTGGGCCCGAGATTGATATGATTTTTTTAGACTATAAGCAACTCAATTGTTAAAATTATGCTTGGGGCTGTCAGAATTGACTGGATCTACACATTTTTAGGGTTCCATTCCCAAAGGGTAAAACGGGACCCTATTACTAAGACTCCGCTGTCCATCCGTCTGTCTGCCCGTATTTCACCAGGCTGTATCTTATGAACCGTGATAGTTAGACAGTTGAAATTTTCACAGATGATGCATTTCTGTTGCCGCTATAGCAACAAATACTAAAAAAAAAAAATAAAATAAATATTTAAGTGGGCCCATACAACAAACGTAATTTTTTTGCCGTTTTTATAGATAGAATGGTACGGAACCCTTCGTGCGTGATTTTGACTCGCACTTGTCGGTTTTTAATTTAATAATTAACTATAGATATTGAAATAAATAACGTATATCTATGCTACCTACCTAGTCTCACAAGATTGCCTTAACTTTTCTTTGCAATGTACAGCTTTGATTTTTTTTTATTTATATTATACCAACTTGGATGTAATATAATATCCCAAAATTAAGCTATAATTCACATGAGTCAATACTTTCTGCAGTCATACATTGTTCAGTTCAGATGATATTAAAGGCATTCAAACTCTCATTACAAGCAATAACCGGAGGAAATGAAATGGAAAATTGTTGCAAAATCGAATGATCGAAAGGGCAAAAGGCCGAAATGGTGGACCTTGAAAATTAGCACGTTCGTACATTCATTAATAACAATTGTCGCAAATTCTGGGTTATAAAATTTTACAATTGTGACTGCCCCAAAAAAATCAAGATATAATCTTGATTGCTTTATCAATTCTGATGGCCGAAGGCAAGAGCTTTAATAATTTCTTTCAATGTATATAATTTAGTATTTAATTGTTGGTAAAAGGTAGCATTTCATAGGTAGCAATTGATCGAAAGTTATAGTTTAAACTTGTTCTAGTTGCTTGTCATTTATTAGATATCGTAATTAATAACAACATGGACTATAAATGTTCAAACTACTATTAAAAATTTACATCGTTAAATTTAGCCTTTGGTTGTGATATGAATTGCTATCTAGTGAAAATAGTTTGGCTTACTGCTTAACACATTTTGAGGTTAACAAAATATTACACGAGAAGTTCCGTCCACAACAGTTATTCATCAAAATGGCACGCAACCTCTTTTATAATTAATCCAGACAACAATTGCAGTTAAGTGCATCAGTTGAAACCCGAAGTGTCGTACAGACAATATAACCTCTTTGTCGGAGATTCGGGTGTCGGCGAATCGGCTGTCTTCTTCACCCGACACCACTCATTAAGTTCGCATGTCCATCCGACGCGAGATTATTGCAATTATTTAAATTCACACCTTTGAAACGCGAAAAAGCCTCTTTTTACATTTTAATGTTTCGTAAGCGCAAGGAAATGACGTCTCATTCGAAAGGTATAATTAGGAACAACCTTGGGGCTCAGGGTTGTGCCGGATTTATGCACTTCTGACATTGCAACGTTGACGTGATAATTGTACGATGTTTCGACATTTGTTTTCTTTTTTTGTCAGTTTTTTTTAAATGATGATGCGGCCGCAGTTGTAGCATGCTTGCCTAGAAGATACATATTCACTCTTGACTTGAAGACTCCCAGATAATACCGTTTTGGGGAACAAAGACGAGGGCAATGAGTTCGACCCCTTCGCATTACGGATGATAAACGTAGAACCGAAACGCTTCGAGCGAACTGAATGACAACCATATATCTAACATGTATCTAAGAAGCGAGCACTCCCATATTTTCGTCACCATTTGTATTGTTCAATCTTATAATAGCCTTAATGGGATAGGACAGTACGACTGCGGTTGTGAAAACTTGCAGCTGTGGTCTAGATTCATCCAACCTCTACAGGTTTTGCATTGGAGTCATCCAAAGAGATGTGCATTACTCATAGCAATTGTACTTATATGGAACGAACAATAGAAAGCCGATTACGATGCTTAATTCCAGTTAGATGACCAATGTGGCTGCTTATTTGGTTGCTTGAGAAATAATCTCTTCATCACGCATTAATTCTGAGAGAGCCTGCTCCTAAAACAGTCTGATTTTTTGAAATCTTCTTTTTTATAATTTAAACGTAAGCAAAGCTTAAAAAACCGACTTAACTGCTAATATTTTGGTTTTGGCGATAGATTGTGATAAAATTTATATGGGACCACCTCTGAAGTATAATCTACCAAACAAATAAAAGAATTTGAGAATCGGTCCACAAATGGGGGAGAAATCGGTGAACATACATAAAAAAATACATACAGTCGAACATAGTACCTCCTCCTTTTTTGAAGTCGTTAAAAATACAATTTGAAGACATTATTTGCCGAAAGTCTGGGTTCTATTCCCGGCAGGAGCACACTTTTTCTTCCCAAGGGACAATTTGTGCTTCTGGTTCTGGGTGTGATTTTGTATGTGATATGTAAATGTTTCCGGCACCCACGATACAAGTCGACAACACTCTGAACCTTGTGTGGGACTGTGAGCGTGAATATGTTTGTTTGAACCATTATAATTATTCATAGCCTATCAACGCTTATAATATATGAAACATTTATAAAATGTGTCATCAAGTCAGTTTGTAAAACGGGCTTGACCTTCCGGTGGATGTAACATCGTGAATGCCTTATTATCATGAAATCCATCGTGGTAAGGCATTTTCATAGTCGTAATCCACCAACCTCAAGAAGAAAAATCTGTTGCCTCAATCATTAAAATGATGTTTTACCTTTGAGAGCCAGTCATTCTACTAGAGTGTTAACCATTATCGACCATATCATCACTTATTATCTTGTGAGATAGTGGTCAGATGAAATAAAAAAGATATATTTTTCCACTGCTTAACCCATACAAAAACTTGGTAATAATAAAAAAACAGGATGTCGATAGAAGTAAAACTTTTTTATCACAATGACACATTTTAATTACTCAGTGTTTACCCCCACTTTTCGTCACACAAAAAAGGTTCCGGATCAAAACTGCTTGGCTTAGTTGGGTAGCGTTCGCCTTCTAAGCAGCGATATGGAGTTCGATTCCCGACGGGAACACGAGTTTTCTCCCCTTTGAACATGTGTACTGGTTGTAATTGTGTGCGTGATGTGAATGTTTCCGGTAACCACGACACAATTCATCGAACTTAGTGTGGGGCTGTGAGTGTAAAAACATTTACATTTGTTTGTTTGTTAATTTCAAAACCTCCCATATAAAGTTTTACTTCAATTAATCTAAGACACTATAAGCTTCCGCGTACCCTTTAGGCCACCAACTCCTGTTTTATTTATACCCTGCAGGCGCTACAAGCCTTTCTGAGCGGACATCATGTAGTCCAGCCAGCGCTATCAATTGCCTTGGACACACCCAGGGCATGCCACGCTCCATTATGCGCCTAGATAAACATACCTTTAGATAAAAGTATAGGCAGTGTTACAAATTTCCTGGGTACTAGAATAGGCGGCTGAACTGTTAAGAATTGATCTTAAATCTTAACTAAAGGTGCGCTCAAAAAGGTTTGCATTTACGTTAGTTCACACTACCATGCTTTTTCCAAGCTTTTATTTAGTTACATCTGTCCCGTTATCTGTCTTTTTGTTTTTTGTCGGTCTTTAATCAAATCTTGCAAGCTAAATTAGACCCACTTCTCGATGTCCGATTGCACTCAGATTTGGTGTACTTATGTATGCTACGATAGAGCTAGTCTGAAGGTGGAGATGGAAGATGGCTATAGGAACTTCTGAACTAAACCTAATAAACCCATATAGTTTGGGTTCGTTTTGACAAGTTCTGTAGTTATATAACTTTTATATCCTTTTTTTATTTACAACTGGTAAAAGTTTGATTTAAAAAACTTTTAAAGTATTATTTGTTACTTATTAATCCCCGATGAAAAAGAATTGTGATCACACATACGTATAAACGTTTGTATCTATATATCTGCATGTCTGTCTGTGGCATCGTTTTGTTTGAAAGGTGACTTGATGTACAGTATTCTGTATGGTTGGTGAAAATCGGTGCAGCCGTTCTCCATATATAGCGTCGAGGGTATTTAAAACATTTTGATTTTGCCTCTTGTCCAGGCGCGCGGCCAGGGCGCTGCACTGTGAAGATAAAATATATGACGCCTATATCGAACAAAATATACATGGCGTCGCGGGCGCGCGGGCGAGCGGCGGGCGCGCGCCTTCGACGCTTTGTATATCAAGTCCCTCGTGAAAGGAAGAAAAGGCGTTAGGAGGGTAAAAAATACTTTACAACATATTCTCCTACCCACCAAATATACAAAAAAAAAACTTTAACAAAGTTCGAGCCGGTTCTGAGGAGTTCGATCACAAGCACCGTGACACGATATTTTAATACATAGATAGTATTCAACATAAAAATAATTAAAGTATATAATTCAGTAACAAAAAATACAACAACTTAGTCAAATAAAATACATTTTTATGGCAATAAGACGGAATTCAAAATCACTGGTTTATAAACGCATTATAATATTTCAAGTAATCTTAGTGATTGGCATCTAAGCAAATGGCCGCGCCGTGTTTAGTTCTCCTCTCTTCGAGAACCTGAGGGCATTTATTGGTTTAACAACTTGTATTTTAGAACCAAAGACCCTTTTGAACCGAATAATATATTTAAAACTCTTATAATACCTATAATCTATAGTTTTAAGGTATTGAAAGATTTTATTTAGCCGAAGAGTAATTTGCTCTTTGTTTCAAATACGAGAGTATAATTTCAGATTGGTCTCATATAAATTTCATCAAAATCGGTTCTGTAGTTTGGTTTGACGATTTATCAACTATTTTTGAATTTTAAAGTCGATCAAAAATTTTTTTGAAGCTTGTTTATTTTATAACTTTTTGATTCGATTTTTCTTGCCTGATCAACGCCTTAAATATATGGATAAAACTCGTCTCAAATAGATGGTTACCTTCCCTTTCACTGACAAGACAGTGCCGCATTCATAGTTCAACCGATTATTCTTAATAAGAACTCATTATGTGCAATTTACAAACAATGATTTCTTTTAAATGGAGATAGCTCTCGTAGTATTGGATACACAGAGTGCAACTGTGTCACATTATTCAAATAAAGTATTCATTGATTCGGCCAAGTAACACCATTATATTATATAACGACACAGACCTAACGTTTGCGACTAATAAATAACTTTTAGCAGTTGCAGAAAGGTTGCAGAACACAAACTCTTCAATGGTTTTGACTAATTAATTTTATGACTCAGCTTCGATGAGATAATGTATAAGCGTTCAAAGTTATTTAGTTACATAATCAGTAGTAGTTAATCCCGGTATAGTATTGAATAATAGTTTGATTGTTTTGGATTTTAAATCGAGATTAAACTGATTATGCGCTAGAGTTTCGAAACTACGCAAAGTATGACAGTAGTGACCATTTGATTAGTAAAAAGAATGCATTGTATGCTCTATATAGTTAGTCAAATTAATCATCAATTTTTTTATTGAAAAATCCTCTTTATGGGACTGACAGAAATAAAAGTAAAATATTACATAAAGCAGATATTATGTTATAGTTAGATAGATAACGCTTCATTGTCACACCTTACATAAATCACTTACAATAATTTTAAAAGCTTAAATTTAAGTGTTCAGTCGGCGGTCTTATCGCTTAAAGCGATCTCTTCCAGACAACCTTTGGATGGAGAAGATTTTTAATAATTCGGTAAAACGGGAGTGTAAATACAAGATTATGAGGAAATATAAAGTAAGGTATATATACATAAACATACTTAAACAAAATAAATTATATGAGGCAATAATAATAATAACATATGTTTATAATATAAATACATATATACAATATATTATAATAAAGTAAGGATATTTGTTACAGCTTGAATCATATTATGATATATAAGTAGCAGAAAAAGTCAGACACAGAAAAGTTATTGGGAGAGAAAAAAAATTTTTACTTGAATTTTAAATGCATAGTTATTAGGGAAATAAACGCGCCGTTATAAACAAAGGTGTTAAATATTTTTAGAATATGGATGGCTTTACAAAAATATAACATCTGCATACTGTAATACAAAGAACTCAAATAGTTTTAAATATAGTAGGTATACGTTTAGTATTATTATATATGAATATATATGACAATAAACTCTTATTCATTGTCATATATATTAATATAAATAAATTAATCAGCAGTGTAGGAGAGCTACGTAATGTAGAGACAAATCACTTTCAGGTGTGGCGATTTGTAATATAAGCTTTAATATAAATCATTTGATGAAACCTATCATAATAACAAAGAATCCTTAAATTACACATTCTCTACTGCATTGGCATGTTCCAAGTAGTACTTTTAATATGTGGTGTTCTCTAAGGGTGGTAAAACTTGTCATAAGTCCTACCTCACCTGCACCTGGACCCGATCAACAAACAAGGCTACGACCACACAACAAGCTTTTCCAAAGAAGTATGACGTAAGACAGACGTTTTGAACACTTATGCCGAATCTTATTCATAAAATTGGTTCACAAATAAAAAAAGATTCTATCATTTTGTCTTGCTCTTTTTCCTAGAAGTACAAGACAAAAAAATCTTAAAGACATGTTGACGATCTAGTTGGCGCGGTGGGCAAGTATCTGCCGTTTGCGCCGTGGGTCCGAGGTTCGATTACCGGCATGAACAAACTTTTGCTTCCCAAGGGACATTTGTGCTTCTAGTTCTGGGTGTGATTGTGTGTGCGATATGCAAATGTTCCGGCACCCACGATTCAAGTCTCTGAACTTAGTGTGGGGCAGAGTGTGTGAATGCGATTTTTTTCGTTTTGTTTGTTGTACCAACTCTAAGAAGAAAAATAGAAAGCAGATTATTTTATAATTGCTAGAAGACCAATTGCACCAACCCTAAACCTTATCCGCAACAAATATCCCACCCAGCCAGAATAGACACGTAATTAAACACACGCAAAAACTTGACAATGCAAATCAACCATTTTCAGTATCTTAAAGCAGTCACGACCCTTCATATCTGTATCAAAGGGATCGGCATCGTTTAAGCGCCTAAGCCAAGCCCGAAGGCCATCCTATCGATTCGACCAGCTGCATAAGTATAGCTACACTGATAACTGATAACGTTGTCACTGAGGGCGGTGGCTACTAAATATCCTTAGTGATATAGTGCGGTACCGTGAAGCGACGAAGCTTGCGAAATTGGAGCGGTTGGTCGACGCCCGCGCGTGCCTTTAGCGACTGATAGATAATCTATGGTTGAACCTAGGATAGAGAATGCTAGTCTATGGCCTATTATTTAAAGTAAAACACATATTATTTTCCAAAACTTGTGACTCTCCTATTGTTAATAATATTAATTCTTAATAGTTCATGTACGTGCATGAGTGTAGGCAAAGCATCAAAAAAATTTAAACGTGATTTTTATTTTCATTCCAAAACTGTTACCAATAGAGTTCTAGTAAAATTTCTACTATTTTACTTGGGCATGACTTGACTGTGACTAGACTATGAATCTCTTACTTGACTTTGACTGTAGATGGTGACTAGGACTGGTTTTAAGAAATACCTAACTAACTTGAAAAATGTTTATTATTTCGCACTGGGTCAAGACAGAAAAAAAACTGTTCCTAAAACTTTAAAGTTAGTATTTACTCTTGCCTTAAACAATATTGGTATCACGTGAGATATCAGTGAGATAGTAGAAATCAGTGAATAGATAGAGCTAGCCTATGAGAGATAAAAAAAAATGGTTGTTTGATACTAGGTATTGATATTCAACAATAAACTTTAAGACTAATGTTATAAGTGTGACATTACTGTATAATATGATAAAAAGTATTTGCCCATATCTGATTTTTTTAAGGTTTCATGAAGTTTTAATAACTTGAAACCAAGGGATCTAGCACAATATTCATTCTGATATTTCGTTGACACATTTTACACGTCGAATGTATTTAGTGCAAATCTTTCTTTCATTGATTTCATTCGTAATTAAATGTCAACTTGTAGAGCAATTAAAAATTATTTGAGATATTTAGTACCATATTAATTAAGCTTAAATTGATGCCAATTTACCCTTCACCTGGTCCACAGAGCAGGAAACTGTAGACGCGCGAACAAGTTCCCTGCTCTGTGACCTAGTCTTTGTGGCCAACAATTTCTGCCACAAAAACCACTATCAGTTACCTTATAGTTACTGTCATGTTATCACTAAAAACTTATCTGTCATAAAATCCATTCATCAATACATCAATTTTATAGCGACATTTATATTTTATAGGCTATCTACATTTGCATAAATTGTTTCGGCACTGTGCTACTGTCAAAAAAACTTTAATTTATTAATAGTTTGGATATCAAGAATGTTCAATCAACTATATTCGTACTCCATAAAACTTTGACACAGTACCTTGTCGTAGTACAAACTCGAGCTAGATATCCCTTTTTGTTCAAATGATTCTTGAACTTCCTAAATGAGAAACGGTATTAAATTGGCGATTCATTTCGTAGTATCAGTTATCTTTACTGGTTGGTACTTATTGCGTTTAATAATAAGACTCGGTAACGATTTTGATTTAATAATGTTTATAACAAGTTACGAATACATGCTAACATGTTTTTGATATCAATTGACATGTTAACTTTTGAAAACTAGATCACTTAGTGTTTAAATTGTTAAAGTTAATTAGTTCTACGGCGCTAACTAGATGGCGCCACACGTCGAGTTAGATCGCGCAAGCGTTTCGTTTTCTGTCGACACCTAAGTTTAACCAACTAAAAATAAATGACTTTTTTACTTGTACAACCTCAGCCGGTGTTTCATTTACACTATCCTGAGGGTTTTTTGGGATTCGCACATGGTCCTTCGAGTAGCCGGTAATCTGGCGACACGAAAAGTGGACCACAAGACTGTGTTCGGTCCAAACCCCCCCATTAGACACTAAGGATTAAGGCGAATTTCGTAGTAGTGATTTGTTCGCTGCTCGGAACAAGCCATCAAGACTGCTGCGCCTGCGCTCATTGCGACCGCGGCGCCCCCTGGCAATTTATAAATAGCGCCATCTATCGGCGACTGGCAAAACTGCGCTTTTCGCGCTGCAAGGTGCAGTGGATATTGGCGCTACGCTGGTGGTGTGCCTATTTTGGAAAGCGCTCTCTGGCGGCTTTTTTTGGAACTACGCGGACAGAGGTGCGTAGCGAGGGAGATTCCCTTGGTGACGTCTTCTGGAGCGGGGTGTGGACCCAATGTTGACGTCAGCGCCTGCGACGCAAACTGACGTCATAAAAACAGTGAAGAGTGAGTTTTATTTAACGTGGATAACTGTGAGTACTTTCAACCTTATTATCAAGAAGAAATTAACTTAGTGAAATTTGATTAAATTGTTAGAGTTACTTAATGCATGCTTGAGAATTTTACAAGTGTTTAGGACTTAGGATAGTTTTGTAAACTCTGTTGAGACGGGGAATCCATGCCCGATTTTTCAAATTTAGTTTAAAGTTCAAACACTTAGAAAATTTTCGAGTAACTTTTAATGGACTTAGAATATTTACGTCTGACTTTTTAAGGACTTAGAAAAATTTCGAGCCACTTTTTATGGACTTGTAAAATTTTAACATTTCAAAATTTTTTACTTACATTTTTCTTCGATTTTTTAGTTTGGTTTAATCGACATGTTTTGAACTTAGAATATTTGCGTTTGTGTTAACATTTGAAACATAGAATATTTGCGTTTATTTATTTGATTTTTAATAAAATTGTGATATAATAGTTAAATAATTTATCAACAATGGCAACCAACTATTTCAAACTACAGGATTACATAGCGGCTCAAATAAGCAAAAGTAAAACTAACTTCAAAAAGGCTGCTAAAGCCTCAATTACTTACAGTTATGTAACAACCAGATTAGAAACTTTAGAGCAACACTGGTCAGAGTATGTAAGTAATCATAAGAAAATTATTCTTGAAGTTAAGCGGTCAGACTTAGACAAGTCTTCCTATGTTCTTAATGAAGTTTTTGATGGAACAGAGGAAACTTATATGTATTATAAGTCGCTGTTGAAAGAGGCTTTGATAAAATTGAAACCTGATTCTGAACCCAAACATGCTGAGGTTCAAGCAGCTGAACTTAGCGTGAGGCTCCCAAAAATAGAAATACCAAAATTTTCAGGCAAGTATTCTGAGTGGGCAAGCTTCCGTGACCTGTTCACCTCCTTGATCCACAGCAATGCAAGGATTGACAACGTTCAAAAATTGCACTACCTAAAATGCTCTCTAACCGGTGAAGCTGAACAGTTGTTGAGGCACTTGCCAGTTACGGCAGACAACTATTCACTTTGTTGGTCCCAGTTAGAAAGTAGGTACAATAATAAAAAATATTTGTCAAATTGTATTTTGAAAAGATTGACAAATCAAAAAGGTTTAAATACAGAATCAGCTAGTGCTTTGAAACTTTTGTTAGATACTACCAAAGAATGTTTGTATAGCATGGAAAATCTTGGAGTTGACACAAAGTCATGGGATGTGATCGTAATATTTTTGGTTAGTCAAAAACTTGACCCAGAGTCTCGTAGGCAATGGGAACAAAAAGTTACCGAATCTTGTTTAGAGCTTCCTACCATGGCATTGTTTGAAGAATTTCTTGTCAATAGGTTTAGATCGATTGAATTATTTGATCCTAAAGTAAAAACGCAAAGTTATTCACATGTTGCCACCACAGCTATTGTTACTTGTCAATTTTGCTCGGAGACGCACAAAGTATGTAATTGTAAAGGCTTTGCAAAGCAGACTACCGATGCAAGACGCGAATTTGCTAAAACTCACCACTTATGTTTCAATTGCCTTAATACCGATCATTCGGTTTATGAGTGCAACTCGTCCACTAGGTGTCGTCTGTGTAAGAAAAAGCACCACACTTTATTACACCCCAAAAACCCAAAATCAACTAACGACTTTGTCAAAGTTGATCAGTCTGTGAGTAAGAGTGTTGTAGCAGCAGCCACTGCATCAACATCATCTTCACAGATCCATGGCGATTCATTGGATGCCCCAAAAATCACTTCGTGTGTTTTAAATACTCCCAGTCAAGTACTTTTGGCGACTGCCTTAGTCAAGGCGAAGTCAAACGTTAATAGAACGACTGTGGTGTTAAGATCTTTGTTAGACCAAGGATCTCAGGCATCCTTTGTAACGGAATCTGCAGTGCAGATGTTAGGTCTCAAAAAAACTCCTGAGACCGGTTTAGTCTGCGGGTTGGGCTGTGACCGGGATTCGAATATAACGTCGAAATCCACTGTCTTGTTAAAACTTCAGTCACGTCTAGACCCCAGCTTTACCCTTGTTGTTAAGGCACACGTTTTAAGC
This sequence comes from Lomographa bimaculata, assembly GCA_948107665.1. NCBI lineage: Eukaryota > Metazoa > Arthropoda > Insecta > Lepidoptera > Geometridae > Lomographa > Lomographa bimaculata. Next base: position 11,078,069 of record OX403600.1, read on the forward strand.
AAACTGACGTGTTTCTTACCTACTAGTTCCATTTTGCCAAATGTGCAAAATATTCCAGCACTGTCGTCTTTGGAACTAGCAGATCCTTCTTGGAATACTCCAAATAAGGTTGATCTGCTATTGGGGGCGGAGGTGTACAGCCAGATCTTGTTGGAAGGTATAATCAGGGGTCCGCCAGGGTCAGTGGTTGCACAAAACACTAGACTAGGTTGGATTCTCTCTGGTCGAGTACACACGCCCAATCTTAGCAACCAAAGCGATAAGTGTCATCATATCGTCAGTATGCACATGTCCGTATCTGATGATAATGATTTGTTGAAGAAGTTCTGGGAATTGGAATCAGAACCTTCTCCCAGAGTGAAACATTTGACGCCTGAAGAGCAGAATTGTGAGGAATTATTTTCTCGAACAACCCAAAGAGATGAACTTGGCAGGTATGTCGTCAAGCTTCCGTTCAAGACTGACGATCCACTCTGCAAGTATGGGAATTCGAAGGAAATTGCTCGCAAGCGCTTCCTGATGTTGGAGAAACGCTTGATCAATAATCCTGATCTCAAAGCAGAATATTCAGCGGTCATTAATGATTATCTTCATTTGGGTCACATGGAAGTAGTTACTAACCCCGATAATTCGGATGCTGTGTATCTACCCCATCATGCTGTAGTCAGGCAAGATAAAAGCACTTCAAAACTTCGTGTTGTGTTTGATGCATCTTGCTCGGGCTCAAATGGAAAATCATTAAATGATGATCTGATGACAGGCCCCACTCTTCAACCAGAGTTGAGGCACTTAGTAATGCGATGGCGTTGCTTTCCCGTAGCACTTGTGGCAGACATCGTTAAGATGTACCGGCAAGTGAGGGTAGCCGACGAGGACGTAGATTTTCAGCGCATTTATTGGCGTGAAAATCCAGATGCTGAATTGCAGCATCTTCGCCAATTAAGGGTGACATTCGGTACCTCATCAGCACCTTACTTAGCCGTTCGTGCACTTCAACAATTGGCTAAGGACGAAGGCAACGAACTTCCATTAGCATCCAGTCGCGTGCTTACCGACTTTTATATGGACGATTTCATGTCTGGTTGCTTCTCAACAAAAGAAGGAATTGACATCTATGAGCAAATGACTACTCTTCTAAACCGGGGGGGATTCCCACTCCAGAAGTGGTCTAGTAATAGCCGAGAGCTTATGGATCACGTCAATGTAGAAACATTTGTACCAGAGCAGGATGTTGAGCTAAAAACTGACGAAATTATGAAGATTCTTGGGCTTACTTGGAACAGAGAGGCAGACACTTTCCAATGTACTGTTAAACTTTCTCCGCTTGAAGTTCCAGTTACCAAGCGTCGTGTGGTTTCCGATATAGCTCGACTATTCGACCCCTTAGGATGGCTTGCACCAGCTATCACAAAAGCCAAGGTGTTCATTCAAAGGCTTTGGCTTACTGGTATCCAATGGGATGAAGAAGTTCCAGCTGCGTTACTCAGTGATTGGATCAAATTCCGTAGTGATCTTGAAAGTCTGACGGAAATTCGTATACCCAGATGGATCAACACAAGTCAAGAGGACAAGTGTCGCGAGCTACATGGATTTTCTGACGCTTCCAATGTTGCTTTTGCTGCTGTCGTTTTCATGCGAGTCATAGACCAACATGGAAACGTGCACGTGAGTTTGGTAACTTCCAAAACTAGAGTGGCACCAATAAAGCAGGTATCGATTCCTCGCCTGGAGTTGTGTGGAGCAGTGTTGCTGGCAAAACTTCTGAAGGAAGTAGCAGAAACACTCGATATCTCCAAGCAACACATCCATGCGTGGACCGATTCATCGATCGTACTAGCCTGGCTCAGTGACCACCCTAGTCGATGGAAAACTTTCGTCGCTAATAGAGTTTCAGACATACTTACCATAATGAATAGAGAACAGTGGTCACACGTGGCTTCAAAGGATAATCCTGCAGATTGCGCGTCGCGGGGTATCTTGCCATCCGAATGCGTAGAAAATGAGATATGGAACCGCGGCCCTCGATGGCTGCATCATAAAAGTGTAGAATTTAATACTAAAGATCTAAAGAAGACAAACCTAGAAGAGAAAAAGTCTAATATAAATTGTCACGCACTTACTTCTGAAGTTGATGACGAGGATCCTTTCCTGGACAGGTTTTCATCGTTGCGAAGACTTCTTCGAGTTATTGCTTGGTGCAGAAGATTATACTCACCTATTGACCAATTCAAGGAACCGTGGTTGACAACAAAGGAGCTTCAAGTTGTGATGCTTCTTTGTATAAAAAGATGTCAAGGTCGACATTTTAATAATGACTTATTGAGTAAAAAGAGCAAGTTTTCTTCTCTCAGTCCTTACAAGGATTCTGACGGCATTTGGCGAGTTGGTGGTCGATTGCAGAATTCTGATTTAACAGAAAATCGGAAACATCCGATCCTGATTCCACGAGAATCCCACTTAGCCAAACTGATTATCGCTGACGCCCATGAGAGAACGCTTCATGGTGGGCCTCAGCTGATGATCCATTACATTCATACTAAGTACTGGATAGTGAATTTACGGAACCTTGTGAAGTCATACATTCACAAATGTGTGAAATGCTTACGTTTTTCGTCGCAGGCTGTTCATCCGATGATGGGTCGGCTACCTTCAGCTAGAGTGACCCCGAGTCGGCCATTTCTTCAAAGCGGATTAGACTATGCGGGTCCTATAGCGGTGAGAACCACAAAAGGTCGAGGTCATCGATCCACCAAGGGATACATATGCCTTTTTGTGTGTATGTCAACCCGCTCAATTCACTTGGAGGCAGTCAGTGACCTTAGCTCTTCGATGTTCTTGGCAGCCTTTAAGCGGTTTGATGCAAGGCGCGGCCTTTGTGCCGAGTTGTGGAGCGATAATGCGACAACCTTGGTTGGTGCGGATCGTGAGCTAAAGGCTATGTTTGCTGCTGAAAGATCCAGTGTAGCAACGGAGATTGCGGATTCGCTTTCGTCAAATGGTACAACCTGGCATAGGATTCCACCTTACAGTCCTAATTTTGGAGGACTTTGGGAAAGTGGAATCAAATCTACGAAACATCACCTCAAACGTGTTATTGGTGATGCTACGTTAACATTTGAGGAGCTCAGTACTGTGTTAACTCAAATTGAGGCCTGCCTCAATTCGAGACCTATCGCACGTTCGAGTGAAACCGCAGATGATCCATTTCCATTGACACCCGGTCATTTTCTGGTTGGAGAACCGTTGGTTCTAGTTCCGGACGAAAACTTTGGAGATTCGAATGTCAATGGACTCAGGCGATGGCAACTAACGCAGCGCATGGTCCAAGGGTTTTGGAAACGCTGGTCTAAAGAATACCTAACGCAGTTTCTACAGCGTCACAAGTGGAGGAGTTGCACTCCAGAACCTGAGATTGGCGATGTTGTCTTGGTGAAAGAAGATGGCATGCCACCAGCGCGATGGCTCTATGGTGTCATCACTGAAAAACATAGTGGACCGGATCTAATTACACGCGTTGTTAGTCTGCGTTGCAAAGGCAATACAATCAAGCGTCCCGTCTCTAAATTGTGTATTCTTCCTGTCACGGACTAAATTTGAATTTAATTTGACTCATGTATACCTGATGTGTTTATTTTTTATTATAGGTATACATTTCTTGACTTGTTATGTGATGTTTACGATCATGCAGTGCTTCTTTTGTATGTTATGCTTTATTTAAGTCAATTTTGCCTTTTTGAATCTCATTTGTTGTGTGGATTAACGTCGTATATTTCGCCTAGCCCCGATACCTTTTGTTTATTCACGATGTCTTCGAGAAATTTTTCAACATTTTTCATATTTAGTAATTTTGTTATTTTATGGACGTTGGTCCATGGCGGGCGGAATGTTTAAATTGTTAAAGTTAATTAGTTCTACGGCGCTAACTAGATGGCGCCACACGTCGAGTTAGATCGCGCAAGCGTTTCGTTTTCTGTCGACACCTAAGTTTAACCAACTAAAAATAAATGACTTTTTTACTTGTACAACCTCAGCCGGTGTTTCATTTACACTATCCTGAGGGTTTTTTGGGATTCGCACACTTAGAGTTAGTAGAAGGTTACAGAAGGTTTTCCAAAGAATATGATGGTTGGTGACTTCAAAATACAAGTAAGATATCACCAAAAATATATAAAATTTAGTAAAACTAGATCAATTAGAGTTAGTAGACGGTTACAGAAGGTTTTCCAAAGAATATGATGGTTGGTGACTTCAAAATACAAGTAAGTTATCACCAAAAATATATAAAATTTAGTAAAACTAGATCAATTAGAGTTAGTAGACGGTTACAGAAGGTTTTCCAAAGATTATGATGGTTGGTGACTTCAAAATACAAGTAAGATATCACCAAAAATATATAAAATTTAGTAAAACTAGATCAATTAGAGTTAGTAGACGGTTACAGAAGGTTTTCCAAAGAATATGATGGTTGGTGACTTCAAAATACAAGTAAGATATCACCAAAAATATATAAAATTTAGTAAAACTAGATCACTTAGAGTTAGTAGACGGTTACAGAAGGTTTTTCAAAGAATATGATGGTTGGTGACTTCAAAATACAAGTCAGATATCACCAACAAATATAGAATTTAGTTGAAGTCATAAATATGACTCTTTTAAGGGTTCTAGGTTCAAGGTCATAAATCAGTCACAATATTTCGCTATTATTTAACTTAACTCTTTTTTAACCGACTTGAAAAAAGGAGGAGGTTCTCAATTCGACAAATTTTTTGAATACATTTTTATGTTTGTTACCTCAGAACTTTTTTCTAGGTAAACCAATTTAGATGGCTCTTTTTTTTATTTGAAAGCTAGTGCTTTCTATATGGTTCCTAAAAATTTAAATTATTTTATTTGATCTAAACTTTAATTTGATCAAGATCTCACTAACAGTTTTTGAGTTCCTCAATAATGCGTATTCAATTCATTTAATCTGATCAAGTGTTCCGAAGATAACGCGGTGAAGTCAGAGTTCTAAGCTTTGCTTGCGTCTAAATTATTTGTACTCTACCTTCGCTGAGTTTTACCGATTCACTTCCCTCGGATTCTAACTATTATTGGTCATCGCATTAAATGTCAGATAGGTGAGCTTTAGCCGTCAAGTGATGATGCAAAGGTACTGTTTTATATTTTCAAACAAGATCACACGTTCAAATTTCTAACTTAAGTTCGCGGTATACTTACTTGTGAAACATAAGCTGTGCCCCTCGGCTTCACCCACGTCTATAGAGATTAAAAGGAGTATATGTATTAATCCTAGATAGCTAGATGCCTGGTCGAGATCGCTATTAGTGATAAAGCCGCCTGTTGTGATACTTTACGTATAAACTTGTTTGTTACGTTTGTTTTATCTCATCTTGTAAAGTGGATCAATAAAGTATTATCTATATATCTTTCTAGATTAGTGAGCAAGGTTCATTTCAAATTTCATCCCAATCTTTTCCCAGCCGTTTCAGTGTGAAGAGAAACATACTTACACAGTCACACAAATACAAACATTCGGATTTATAATATTGCTCTGATTTTTCAAGACATGTGTTTTTTTTAACTCCCTTGTAATGAAATGACAAAATAATGTTTATACACCCTTAAACAGGGTAGTTTGTAAGGATCACTTAATTTTCCACTACATCTTATGTATTACCTACATTTTGACAGTAAATGTTTGCGTTTGAGTTTGAACGATTTTCTTCAGAAAAACTTCCATTACTGGTTCAATAAGCTCCACAGAGTATACATACTAAACGATGAAGATAAATGAGCTGGTACACAAATTAAACACCCACGTTGATCGATCGGCCCTCTTCATTTTTATAGTGTGCACCTTTATTAATCATGCAACGGTGATCTTGTGAAATTTATTACCTCGGAGCGAATCTGCCCGGGGATTTATCAACGGAATGTGTGGGCTTACGATAGGGCTAGTTGGAACAGAAGTGGTACTTAAATATATGAGAAAAATCTCTTGTATTCAGGTACAAAGCTACCCTACGGGGGTACCCTATGACGGGGAGTACAACTGAAAACCAACACACTGTATTAGTAGCATTAATACTGAGTTGTATCCCTTTGTAGCAACCCTTGTTGCTATTGGTGTTAAATGGTACTATTATTTGTATTAAGTGATTTCTACAATTAAACATATTTTTATTTCTATTCTATCCTATTTTGCTCAGATTTCTAAGATTGTCTTTATTTTTAGGTTTCCTTTCAAAATACGATTTGACATACACTTGTATTACTTGATTTAATCTATTTTTATCAATCCTTTATTAAAGAGGTAAATTAAAAAAAAAAATTGATTGAGACGGAATTGAATACGCGGCCTTAGGGTTTCATGCCCTATTGCTCTAACCGCTTAGCTACTATCTCCGATTTATCCGGAATCAATTGTATAAGGATTTAGGGACCGTAAAATAAAAATACATCGGTGCCTTTGCAGCAACTGTTCTTATTACGATGGCTCATGAAAAATTGCAAACCTTTTATTCAAATGTTGACGTTTAACAATAAATCACTGATTATATAATTAGCAAGTAGCAAGCAGTAGTCATTAACTTCCATAAGTGCCTCTCTGGGGTTCATGTGAATAAACAATTTTGATTTAAAAGTTATAATACATATTAATAAAAACGTTACCATCATAACGTTAAGTTTGTCTAGGGATGGAGTAAAATTGTAGAGTTAAATATATTTTATACAGATTGGACCGGTACATCCTTAATAAATCTCAAATTTCAATTAATTCAGACATTAAGTTTTTTATAAACAGCTTTGGCAATTGAATTAAAATGTTCGACGCATGGATTCATCTGACAGAAACGAGTCGATTAAAAACGAACCGATTAAAGTTTGTTTAAAATAATCATATTCTTATTCATTTATTGCAATCTATAATCGTAACTTACAGGTTTTATATTAGGATCAGTATATTATAGATCCTGTAGGGCACACAATAATATGAAGAGAGGAGGACTGCTAAACTTTATTTAGAAATAATAAGTAAAAGAAACGAAAATAAATGTCAGACAATATTTATTTAACTGTAGATTAATTGTATTTAGTAATTTTATTATATTTTATATTACTAAATACAGTAATATATATGTAAGTAGTCGAATTGTTGTAACAATATTTTTTCGACATTTGCCTATCCAATACTTACCTTTATACTACACTTACCTGTACCTCTACACTGTATACTTACACCAATATCATATTATTTTAGTAAAATAACAATAATGAAACTATCGCAATGAGATAGGCCAGAAATTAATTTTTACAATTAAATGCGTAGAACCTCTCTCCCTATCCCGTGGCTTCGCCAGCTATTATCAAGTTAAAAATCCTATGTGTTAATCCTAGGTATAAGCTATGTACATTCAAAATTTCATCCAAATACGTTCAGCCGTTAAAGCGTTAAAGAACCTTTCTGTAGCACATCCAGTAACCATAGTTCGTTGTAAATAGCGTATAATAGAGACGACCGGCCACGACAATTAGCCCACGTGTATTAATAGCCGAGTACAGCCACGTCCGGCTTTCTACTAGTAATTCAATTTAAGCGATTTGGTAGAATAAAGTGATTTATCCAAAAGGTAATAATATAATAGAAGTACTATCTAGTCTTCGCCCAGTAAAGCTACGATTATTCAAGAAAAAAAAACACAAAAATAATAACAGGCTAATTTTGTCGAATAAAAATAGAGACGTGATTTCAACCCAGCCCAAGGAAGGAGAAAAACAACTGCCTACACTGCGAGGTCGGAGAAATGATACTCCATCAACAACTGTGGTTGTTGGAATTATTCTGGTCTGTATAAGCACCATCTGCAAACACTGCACGGACTGGTCCGCCTAATAGAGCGAGCTGCGAGGAAATTAAAGGGTGATGAGAGTGACACTCGGCATTGCAGATATATATAACCAGCCAAAAACATACATCAAACAAACATCTTGCTTCTTTTCTATAAACATAAAAAAGTCACTTGGAGTTATGACTGCTGTATAGCAATTAGTGATACTACAACTTATGTTTGCAGTTTTAAAAGCCCACCCCAAGCATAATTTGTTCGAAAATTTTAGTGTTTGACGTAAAACGTGAAATTTTAGGCAAAGAATCGAGGTAGTGGCTTTATAGACTAATATTTACAACGTTATTTTTAAACAAATTCGATAAGTATTAGGTAAGTAGACGCTTGAATTGTTATATGAACTAGTGAGCAAGTGTTAAGACTTTTTCTAGCCTCCTGACGGCCGCCGACATAGTTTAACGACTGTTGTCTTACTACTTACAACCGGGACTGACGTCTTAACGTATCACTCACGAATCACGGTAACATTCATTTGAAAATCCTACTAAATCGCTATCATCCTGACATGATGAGGGTTATCTGTTTGAATGTCGGCAAGTTCAATAAAGGAAACGAACACACTTATATCACCTGCGGCTGCCACATTTCATATGAAAACCGATCCCGTTATGACCCGAATAAAATTCCTATTCATATGATGATTTTATACAATAAAGAAGCAGTTAGATTAAGATAATGGTAAAGTTAGTATTGTAATGGGGGCTCGCGCAGATCGGTGCGGCTATCTGATGGACCAAACCATATCGGATGCCACTGTTCTAGAATCTGCTATACAAATATGCACACATTGGACAACTATGTCTTAGTAAACATTTCTTATCTACCAGTCCTTGAACCTAAAGAAATGAACGCAGTTTTAATGCGACAAAAGACTAGAACGTCGATTTTTAGGTAGATTATCAGACATTGTATTGGGCACGGATGGTATGGAAACAATAATATTATTAAAGTTTAATGGTCTAACTGGAGTCTTATTTAGTACTGCTGAACTGGTGCCTATGTTGCGAGCAATGAAATGTTAGTGTTACATATAAGTGCTAAATTTAATTCCTAAATAATAATAACAAAGTCAGATAAAATTACAAAAGGGGAATAAAACAAATAGCACTCAAAAATTTGGTAAACCGCTTGCCGAAGGAAAAGTGCCCAGAATACTGGCTACGTTTCCACGTTGAATAGCGATGATATTTTTTTTGTGCTGAATAAGAGCCAGCATTCTGGTCACTTGTCGCCTCGACTAAACGTTTGGATAAATATTTAAAAATTTCGTGTGACCCAAAGTTTTAAATTATATTCTATAGATTTGAAATATTTCAGACTACGCTCTAATTTAATCAAGATAGTGTCCTTCTCGGATGCTAATGTTTTAGAGAGCTTTGACACTCACATTCCTACAATAAGTTGAATTACTTGTGTCGTGGATGCCGAAAACTTTCACATCACACACAATCACACCCAAAACAATTTTACACGCATTTAATCAAATCTTACTCCTCGCAGGATCGAGTCGCTTATAACATTTGGATAATGTTCTAGCTATATATACCATAATTAATAATTGAAACGCAATCAAAGCTTAAAAAAACCGACTTCATCGCTTATATTTCGGTATTGGCTTGACTGATATCGATAAAATTTATATGGGACCACCTCTAAAGTATACTCTACCAAACAAAAAATTCATCAAAATCGATTCATAATTGGCGGAGATATCGCGTAACATACATACAAAAAAAAAATACTGTACGAATTGAGAACCTTTTTTGAAGTTGGTTGAAAACTAGACACCTGCGTTCAATTGTATACACACACTTCACGAATTTTGATAATAAGAAGTTGACAAACCTCAAACAGATCTGCAAGCTCTACAAACTTAAGCCTAGTTTGTAGAGCTTGCAGAGTTCACTTTAGACAAGTCCAGATTGTAATAAACCTCGTGCGTTTTACTTGAAGTAGTTCTATTTCTGTCATTTCTACATTCACAAACTAGAACAACACTGTAACTCAGCCTCAGGATGCATTAATCCATTAAGTGCACATTCCTAACAATCCCAACAAAAGTTAAAGTTGGTTATTAAATCAGAGCCACTGCACAATCGTCGCGTGGGCATTCGGCTGGCGTCCCGCAGTGCACATCTGTTAGGACTAAGAGGTTGGAAGCTAGGAGATATGCCTAGCGAGACTTGAACGTAAAACTTCTTGAATTGTGTTTTGTGCTGGATTATTGGGTTCGCAGCTTCAAACAACGTCAAAATAAAATAATCGAACTATAACTACATATATAAAGTTTTAAAAATTTAAAACTTCTAATTTATAAAGTTGGTTATTAAATCAGAGCCACTGCACAATGTCCTGTCGTGCACATCTGTTAGGACTAGGATATAAAGTTATAGTAGAACATATAGTTCCCCACGGAACGTTTGTGTTTCTGGTTCTGGTTGTAATTGTGTGTGTGATGTGAAGTTTTCGGCATCCACGACACAAGTCATCAAATAAAAAGGCTGTGAGTGTGAAATCATTTACATTATGTTATGTGTAGCGGGCCTCTACGTTTTACAGTAGAAAATGTAGACTCGTGTATAGGTATCTACACAAATATTTTTTTAATGCCGCTTTAAAACACCACCAACCACTAAAAACAATGAATCTTATTTTAGATAAATGCTTTACCTCCCACTCAGTCCTTGCACTAATTTCGAAGACTCGTTAATAGCGTATCAGTACTACGAAGGATTCATTGATTTAAAAGTAAATGAGTAAATGAGCATACCAAGAAACCATAGAACTAAGGGCGTATAGGTTCTTCTTAGATGTCCCATTGTACATATTTACTAAAAATAGCCTATCTCCTATTCTACTCGTAGGTCTTAAATGGGATTGGGAACTCGTTGTTTAGGACGGACACCGTGTTTGGCGATAGATTTTCTAATAAGGCGTTGTAGTAAGACTAGTATTAGTATTATAGCGCTACCACCATACTTCAGATTTAATTAAGATTATACCTGCAACAACAGCTCAGATCCGTTGTAGGATTCGAACTAACAACCTTCTGATCGGAATTTTACGTCACCACTTCTGAACTATCATTATTTAAAAAGTTTCCAAAACTAGTTTCACAATGTAGAGTTATTTTGAATTTCTACTAAACTAAATAATCACTAGTTTCTGAACTTTCTTTCCAAATTAAACGAAGTTAAACTCAAAAGTCATTAAAAATAAACGCTTTCACAGCCACAGCACTATATTAAGTCCAATGACTTTTGTCGTGGGTGCCAGAAACATCACACACAAAATCATACCCAGAAGCTGAAACACAAATTTCCATTGGGGAGAAAACTTGTGTTTCCATCGGGAATCGAACCCGATACCTACTGTATAGAAGGCGAATGCGCACGCTACTAAGAATCTTGAAGGCCTGGGATCAAAAGTCATCAATATGGACACCGCATCTTTGCTTTTGGCATCTTTGTCCTCTCCTTAAGCATATAAACAGCCAGGAAACTGCTCCCGGCTCTGATAAATCCCTCACAGTCCCCTGTGTCGGTGTCGACAGAAACGTATTGTGCCTGCCCGACTCGTTAATGTTACTGAAGATATCGTTAGCGTCTGTCCATGATTATGTTGTAATATTATCTTGGGAGGCATAAGGATCTTGAAGAATCGAATTTGTTTTTTTGAACATCTAAATGAACGCCACCCAAATTAGCCGACGAGTAGTAGTAGGGGTATCGGGTTCGTATGTTTTATACACGTGTAAATTTATGAGACCCTAGAAACCCGAAAACATGGTTCACGATGGAAATCGACAATGCGGTCGACTGTGTTGGCTATGCTTGCCTAGAAAATACTTTTTCACTCTTCACTTAAGAATGCCAAAATTATACTTATCGGGAAACAAAAACATACTCGTAGGACTGAATATAGACAAAGATACAGTTCATAATAAGTGTGCCATCTTTATTGAACTACTAGCCAAGCCCTGCGAATTTGCCCGCGTTGATTAATTTAAGAAGTAGCCTATGTGTTATTCCAGAACCTAAATTATCTTCATTATTATTATCATTAATATCGGTTTCTTCGTTACGAAGATACATGGTAACAAACATTCACACACACACACACACAAACTTTCGCATTTATAATATTAGTAGGATAAATTGAATATAGTGTGGGGCTGTGAGTGTGAATTTGTTTTGTTCTTTTATTAATAAGAGAAGAGTACTATGCCATATAAGAACTACTAACATACAACAAAACTATGTACATGCATATATAATATTAGTTCCTTAAAGTAAAACTACTTCTAGGTATACGATTTAATTCCCCCATGCCCGTTTTGCTATCAAACAACAAGACAACCTGTCAAACGTCATCCATTTATGGTAAACATACCTCAAGTTCGCTCAAAGCGTCTTGCTGCTACGTTTATCATCCATACTGCGAAGGAGTGGAACTCATTGCCCGCGTCTTTGTTCGCTGAACGGTATTATCTGGGAGTCTTCAAGTCGAGAGTGAATAGGTATCTACTAGGCAAGCATGTTACATCTTCGGCTGCATCGTCGCTTTCTATCAGGTGAGATAGTGGTCAAATGATTGCCTATCGAATGTTAAAAAAAATGGTTATGTCTAGTTCTAAGTTCTAGATTATTATACTTGTTTAAAAGCATACCAACCGACCAAACTAGGCTATCACTTGTATTACGTTCTCGGTATAACTTATAACCCCGCCTGGTGCCGTACTGATAACCTCTACTATAAGCAATTACAATGCACTCCACCTTTGTCCTACACTACCTATTATGCTGGTAATAAGATATCGGTAAGTACTTGTGTTACGTTGGGCTGTTACTCGAGTTGTCTGGTTATACCTGTTACAGGTTTTATTAGGATATTGAAGAGATTTTTATGTTGTCCGTTATTGATTATAAACATAAACATAACATAAACATAAACGCTTTCACACTCACAGCCCCACACTAAGTTCAATGACTTGTGTCGTGGGTGCCGGAAACATTCACATCACACACACAATCACAACCAGAACCAGAAACACAAATTTTCCTTGGGGAGAAAACTTGAGTTCCCGCCGGGAATCGAACCCGATACCCCTGCTTGAAGGCGAACGCTCACCCAACTTAGCCAACGGGCAGTACGAACAGTCACGAGTATAGATTATGCTTGCAGTCATGTTCTGTATTTCAGAGGATTTGATTAAGGTGACTCGTGATCGAAATGCTGGTATTTATTTGGTTCAACATTGCGATTCAGTAAAAAAGGCTTTTTTTAAGCTAACTTCATTCTTTTTTTAAGCCCGATAGGCAAGCTTTTCACCACAACCTGATGGAAAGTGATGATGCTTCCGAAGATGTAGCATGCTTGCCTACAAGGTACCTTTTCACTCATAACTTGAAATCTCCCAGATTATACCGTTCGGGGAACAAAGACGAGTGCGATGAGTTTCACTCCTTTGTAGTACGGATAATAAACGTAGATATACACTAGGTTCAGTGCAACAAGATAATGATGATGATGGACTTACTATAGTAGTTTTTCCAGTACCATAAATTTTACCATTCATTACACCGCGTATCTTTATAATTCTTCTAAAATAAACTGCTTTCAATTCTGCTAGAATGACTTTGTAAATTATTATTTTAAGGTTCAATGGAGTAAACAATGCCCTCAACTATTGTCCTCACTACATACCATGTTAGTACAAGAGCTAGTGACTATACAAGTTACTAGCTACAATCTGTCCGGTACTCGACACCAAACAAGGAAACTTTTAATGTTTGCAACTTTCTGCGATTAGTCTACTGCTAGTAGCTTGAATTTTCGAAAATCTTCATAGGTTTGTATATATCTTAAAATTAACCATTTATTCCTCTATAACAAAAATTTTCATTATTTTAAAATTACTTATATCGTTTTTCTTTTATCTACCGACTTCAAAAAAGGAGGTTCTCAATTCGACTATTTTTTTTATGTATGTTACGTGATGTCTCCGCCAATAAAGAATGGGTTTTCATGTATTTTTTTGTTTTGTAGAGTATAGTTCAGAGGTGTTCCCATATAAATTTTATCGAAATCGGTCAAGCCAAAACCGAAATATAAGCGATGAAGTCGGTTTTTTTAATTTTTGCTTATGTTTCAATTATTACTAACTTTACAGCTCAATTCCAGTGAATTCCGATAAGCGATCCGTCTTTTGTTAAATCAACCATAAAGATTTAACGAGGACTTGATATATTTGAAAAATATTATAGAACATCTTATTCAACAATCTAATGAACAATCAATTTTCCGACTTTGTAAAAGGTTACGTTGAGCCAAAGGGCACACACACCTTTCCACACGCCTTCCACCACTTCCCCTTCCTTATCACATTTGCAAAGGATCTAAATCTATCCAGTCTACATTTCAAAGGGATTGCGTAACACAGGCATAAATCCGAAGCATGGCAAGAACCCGCACGCAATTGCATCCGCTAAAACACAGGGCATTCTCGTGAGCGAATAAGGCTCTTCCCAGCTATTCGCTATTGAGATGTTACGCGCACAACGCCTGACATGCGTACAGCCTATGGCCACAACCGCTTACCAGCCTAGCAATTTCAATAGAATGTTAGTGATGTTCACAAAGACTGCACACTCTGTGACCAAATACGACGCGCATACGAAATGCTATTTATTCCACTTACGACGCGGATAGTAGGTAAATTATATCACGCATTTTGAATGATATTTTAATAACATACTAATACAAAATTAGAAAAAAAGCGGTCATGTTTGGTTCAGACTCTGAAACTGGTAGTTCCACCACCACACGATGACGTTTTTTTATTTCAATTTACATAATTATATCGAATTTGGACCTTCTTGCAAATGAGTATCTTACCACCGTTAAATAGTTTGTTTACTATAGTTCAAAAACAAAGGTTAAAATATTTAAATGTTTCTTTTAAAAACCGGGCTATTACCTATATTTAAATGTATTTGTTATTAGGTACATCCGGTGTTATACATATCCAGTTAATATTTCAACCATTTATATACACTGGATTCAATTCTAGATGCTTTTAATTCGAGAACAAGACAAACACATGGCGTATATTTAGGAGTCCTGATGTAAGAAACCCTCAAAGATGTTACGTTTCGTATTTATTTTATAGAGCAAGAACTGAAAAACTATATTGACGTCTATGTTACATTACAGTATGTTGTATATAAAAACAATTTCAAAAGGAAAACTAAGTGACCTTGATTTTTTTACTGGTACCTACCTATAAAACTTCTACGTTATTGTTCTTTAAAACAGTCACATCTTATTTGTTTATACATTGGGCTAATTTTATTTATAAGATTTCTTTTAATAAAGTATAATATGAATCACTCAAGATGCCAAATGTTCTTTCTATTTATAAACAAAGCGATGTCAGATTGATTTGCGTGTCGAATTGAATGCGTGATCCTAATCTACATACAGTCACCTTTCGCACCGTAAACAAGTCGCATCCTTGCCTTGCAACATAATATCATCAATCAAAAACTACAAGGGCCGTATGCAGATTCTATTCAAATCCAAGTGTGATTGTCGCGCTCACCCACGTGACGATTGTCACATGCAAAACTCACCTTTGAATCCTAGACGTCAAACAAATAAAACAATGTCAACGTTACATGGCTGTAAGGTCGACAATCGTGTCAAACTACGCCGACGCTAAAGTGACACTATCTAGTACGACTGAAATGCATTAGCTTATTTTGCATACAAAGCCATTATAAATATTTCTTATAGCTAAGTCTTCTCAAACACGGCGTTTTGAAAGCTCCAGTGGATGACACGCGTCGATACATCCGACTATATTTATGCGTCAAAGTGTATGTAAATGTATGTAAAGTAGAGTCGTCTCGTTATGAAATACATTTCTTATAGAGAAAAGAGACGATGAATTATTATTCAATTGAGGATGCGGTAGTCTGTTGACAGTACAAAACGTTCCGACCTACGCATCATTTGTTTGTTAAAAACTGGTTCTTATTTCAACGAATCACAGTGAATTGAGATGTTCATCTGTTATGTGATTTAGTAGTAAATTTTCCAATGGGTGTACAATGTATTATCAAAATATCATCTTAATGACACTAACTTTACTGGATTGTTGTTATTTTGTAACTGACATCATAAAAGGAGGAGGTTATAAATTCGACTATATTTTTATTTATTGTATGTTTGTTGCGATCATTCGAAGACTGCTGGACCGATATGGAAAATAACTTTTTCTATATGAAAGAATATGGTGTCAGTTGGTCGAATGTAAAATAAAAATTGACAATAGAGATTGAGCGGTATAGTTTGTTTTTAGAAGCTTATTAGCGTTTAAAAGATAACACACAAACTTGACTATTTGACCTAAAAAAAATAAATTAAATTAGGCGCCTATTAATATGAAGCATATGTCCACCAATACACCTAACAGATATAAAATTTAAATCTCTAGAAAGCCGCCGGTGATTACCTGCCGACAAAACTGTACTAGTTGATGTTATGCTTGAGACTTCTTCCCATCTCAAACGGTCGAAACTCGGACACTGTGTCCAAAATGAATCTTTGCATAAAGGACGTTATACTACGGCTGTATTTCTATAAAAGGTAGTTAAAGAATAGCCGGGTGAGTACGAAAAAAAGCCTTACTATCATAGATAGACCACCATAGATATACTTTCACTTGGTTATGTCACAAACGATTGAATGCTCATACTTTGTATCCACTGGGCTCCACGGAACAAAATTTTTTTTTTTTACTGACTTCAACAAAAAAGGATATAATACTCAAGTCAACTAGAGCTGACTTCAACAAAAAAGGATATAATACTCAAGTATTTTTTTTTATTTGTTTTACCTCATAACTTGACTGAACTGAACCGATTTTGAAATTTTTTTTTCTTATTTGAAAGCTGGTGCTTTCCACGTGGTCCCATTTAAATTGGTCAAGTTCTGTTCAAATTCAAAAAAAAAATCTATCTTTAAATTATTATTGTGCACAATCCCGCTTCCCGGTAACCGATCGGAGAAGTCCAGAAATTCAGTAAGCATATACATATTTTTAATTAAGCAGTCAACAGTTCCTGACTTTTGTGTTGTGCTATCACCAAACCGCTCCAACGGCACGAGAGCGCTGGTTAACAGTCGGTATTATAAGTTGGGGAAATTTGTGACTTTTCATATATTACAGTAACCGGCGGTAAATAATGCACATGCACCGCGCTCTAACGAACTTCTACGATCACTTACGAAAGCTACCAAACGTCACAGATTTGTGAGTAATAGAGACGACGCGCGACGGTGAGTTCTTTTTACAGTCCCTCTTAAGCTCGACGTGCATTATTTACCGCCAGGTACTATACAATTATTTCGTATTCTATATTAATTATATTGTCGGTTTCTTTCTTTCTATTTTAGGCTGTCAGAAAGAGATATGTCCTCAGCCCAACACAATTACCCTAAGCTCGTACCCTAAATCAAGTAGCTAGATAAAGAACGAGGCGTATTCTCGTCTAAACGGTTGATATTTAAATAGGCTAGGAGCGGAACACTTGTTCGATGTGACAGGTGATAGCCGACCGGGTGAAATATTACCATTACGGGGCCGATAGCAACCGCAGCTGGCATTAACTATACCACTAGGTACCCTAGGTAGCTGAGTGCTGGTAGCTATCGGTGCTTTATGGTTGATAAAGGTACGACACAAAATTTAACTGTGTTTTAGTAATATTTTCAAGAGAAAACTTAAATTTCTGATCGGTCAAGCAAGTAGGCTGTATAACAACTAAGTGTCTACGCTTGCACATGCACGTGGTTCCACCGATTAACAAACGAGTGTCCAAGGAGGGTTGACCGGCAACCGGATCGGTCATAAAAACTATTACCAAATCTTTTTACCGGACTGCCAAAGAAGGATTATGTTTTTCGCGTTGTATGTTTGTAAATTTTTTTATTGCCTCGTATCTTCCAAACGGCTTGATGGATTTCGACAGAGGTATCGTTATACTCGTCCTAATAAACCAAAGATCATTCGATAGGTGTCTGAAAAAAAATTGGCGTGAAATAGTACATTAATAATTTAAATTACATAGTATATTAAATCATTACATTAACTCCTTACAACTTGGATTCAAATTGTACCGACTCCACTCGGTGAGAAGAAGACAAGGAAACGATGAAAGAATCTTGGATTAATGTATATGAGATACCTTCGATATAGATTTGTAATAAAGTTTTACCGTTAAATACAAAGCTACCAAAACGTGCCTAAATTCACATGTATTATATCGGTTGCTCAGGTTTTTTACAGGATAGTAACCTATGATGCGGCCCAAGATGTACCACACTTGGCCAAAAGATCTATCCAATAATTTAAATTTTCAAGAACGAAATTCTTGGGAAATCTTCAATTCTTATATTTATTGACCTTTATGATATAGAGGCAGAAACATTCCCCAATGTAAATGCACTTTTATTTCAGGACGAGCAAAAAAAGCACGATTGGAAAATAAAAAAAAATACTACACTTAGCTCCGACTTGCCTTAGAGCAGATGTTACTAAACTCCATTTAAAGAAAAACGGTCGTACGATTGTTGAATAGCTGTCAAAATTAAAACATTTAAACAAATTAAGGAAAGATCTTTTTTTTAATTCAAGGTAAGCAAACGTTTGACCGCCATCTCACCAGATGGTAAGTGACGATGCGGTCAACAATGGAGCACGTTTGCCTAGAAGATGCCTATTCACTCGTAACTTAAAGACTCCCATATTGTATTTATCAGGGAACACAGACTCAGGTAAGGAATTCCAAAACGCTTCGTCCGCATTTGTGGAATATCTACCATATAGCGGTGCCGCTTAAGAGTCTGTCTGGACGTCCGATAATAGAATGGGGATGGGGGAATTAGATTGTATAATTTCGTTGCACACTCCTCGAAATGTATCCGATAAAATACCTAGAGAGTCGCTACCAAGCGACGATGCCTTAAGCTCTGAAGTTTTGCATCCGTCAACTGGTCGCTGTTATTCTGTTATCAATGTTAGCGTAGTGGAAGTTTCCGGCACTTCTATATTGAATAAACTGATTTTTACGCTTTCGTTTAGGACACCGTTTACAAGCACTAACAAATCTCCAACTTTTATCCTTGCTACCAGCCCGTGTTTAGCTTAAGTTTAGCTCGACTAGCCCTTTTGTTTTACAATCATGATCAGGCACACAATTACGCACACTATAATGCCAGCTATTATGCAACCAGCTCTTCTAATTACGTTTTCTATCGATGATCAGATAGGACGGTGGCCATTTTGTAATAGTAACTTGCATTGAAAAGGATTTCAGCAGACGAGACACTTTCAATCTCTTAGTACACACCTGTATCCTGGATACATTGTTGCTTATAGTTAATTAGATATTTACATTCTATCTTGTTTGAATTTGATAACACTAAAGATACTCCTAAACAGTTTCCTTTTTTAATTATCATTTACCCTAAAGATGTTATTGCTTTGGCAAAAAAAAAAAAATTTTATTATCATCATCAGTATAGAAATAATTATAATATATTTTATTTAGTGTAAGGTATTATTATAATGAGCTATTTTATGTATAATAACTTTATTCATAGTAACAACATAATTTAAGTAGCAATTGTACATTACATTAAACTAAAAACTAAATTAAAATTAAACAAAAAAAACTATAATTAGATATAAATATGTACAAAACTTAATCTAATAGTCCGCTACCAGTAGGCAAAGTACCCAAAATGCTGGCAGCATTGCCACGTTGAATGGCAATACTCAATCTCTGTCCAAAATATTTGCCAGCATTTTGGTCACGAGTTGCTTCGACCAAACGCTTTGTTGATTCATTGTAGAATGTATGTGCTCCCGGTCCCCACGGTCCCAACGTCTCAACCCCAAAAGGCACAAATATATAACCACTATCAAGATTACTATATTTGCGCCTTTTGAGAGTCTCTGCTGATTCAGCCGCAACACCAGCCTTATTTTTAGTTCCAGAAAGATGAGACGGTGCTAGGTAGTCTACGCAAGTTGCATCCCAAACCAAAGGCCGTCCCATCTTCCATGGAATCAGGGTCATTCCGTCAGGCCTTTTACCGTCATCACGCGCTAGACCATTTGGTTCCAAAATAGCCGCACAGTTGGCGGTGGTAAGAGCCCGACGTATGATATCATTAAGACTCGTGTGGCGGGGAATACGTCCTGCACTCCTAGAGCAAGACAGACCGTGATGACCGAGCCGGTCAACAGCAGTACCGCACTGACAGCGGTGTGGAGCACAACACGATGCGCCTAATCGAAGTGATGCTGCGATACGGAAAGCCGATGAATCCAGCAGCGTTCCCGTATTTGGCGATGGGAGAGCCTGTAGCCACAGACCTGATTCCCACTCCGAACTTGCAAGAAGACGGGCACGATCTGCGGAACTCAAGCACGTTTGAAATAAATGATTCCGTACTTTGTCGCAGAGCGACCCGTCCCAAAGCTTCTGAGAAGACAGATTTTCTGGGAAATCAGTGCCTGAACAGGCTACCAACCACGCTTTCTTGGCCTCGTCTATAAATGATATTTTTATATTAAATGGTAGAGCTACTTGTAAAATTTTATTAGTCAATTTTTGAGTACTGTGTACTGATGACAAGAAAGCGGGAAGGGCGACTCCCGAAATTGATCGAATGCCAAGGCCTCCCAAACGCACTGGCAGTGAAGCTTGCAACCACGCTCTCTCGTCTAAATTCATATTCAAAATAGATGCCAATGTGTTTTTGACAATGTTGTCTAAATTTTGAATAATATGTTCATGTTTCCATAGCTGGCAACACCGTAAAGTATATGTAAATTTTGGGACAAAAAGACAGTATTTGAGTATTGTGAAGGCCATATGAGTATTAATTTTTAGTAGACGATCTGAACTCTGTTTAAAATTTTGAATTTTTTCATTAAAAAATTTATTTTTTTTTTATTTTTTTTTAATTAATTATAATATGTATTATTACACGATCTAGTTCCCCCATCCCCATTCTATCATCGAACAAACAGGTAATCTGCTAATCGACACCGGTATATGGTAGATATTCCACAATTGCGAACAAAGCGTTTTGCTTCTACATTTATTATGCGAACCGCAAAGGAGTGGAACACTTTGCCTGAGTCGGTGTTTCCTGATGAGTACAATGTGGGAGTCTTCAAGTCGCGAGCGAATAGGTATCTTCTAGGCAAGTTTGCTCCATCGTCGACCACATCATCGCTTACCATCAGGTGAGATAGTGGTCAAACGCTTGTCTATAATGAATAAAAAAAAAAAACAATTTTGCAAAATAAACTTATTATAAATCTATTTTCATATTGGTTAAGCGTTTGACCACATTCTCACATGAAGTAATGAACAAATTAATGATGGTAAGTAAGATAAATCGTAATTATGAACTGGCCCTCAGGGATAGCAACTGAAGCACTAGTTGGATTGAGGGACAGTTCAGTTCAGTAATACAGTCAAATTTTTGTCAAAAAAAAGCAAATACTTATTTTACTGTACTTTTTACTTTTTGACAATCAAATGAAACTTTTACACTGCACAAAAATTTTTCAACAATTAAATGAAAATGTAATAAACATGGATAAAAATAATCCACATTTTTTATTTCATTTTCGCGAAAACAATCACGCGATAAAGAGATCACGGTTTGAGCGATAAGACTTGCGTTTGTACTTATAGTTATGCTTTTTCTTATTACCCCCTATTGTAATTTGTTATTAAAGTATTATTAAAACTACACTTTCATTACTAAATAAAAGTTTATTAGCAAATTCAAATAGTTGACACGTTTAGTTTGACTAATATATGTTTAGTAACCACTAAACGTATCTCGTTTGCAGGGACCTTTCTTTCACACGTATATTAGCAATGGTTAGTGGTACTAAATGGCAATGGTTTGATATAAGCATTATACATGTTATTTCGTTTTGAACACAAGAGCTAGTTACAAACCTATTGAAACATTACTTTTGGAATAATGTATTTAAAACTAATTTATATTTATTTTGAGGCAAATAGCACCCAATTAACAAGCAGTCTATAAAACATATAATCAATATCTTTATAAATTTACGACTAGATAACGTTAACTACTGGGTAGCATGTTAAATATACCTTAGTTAATGTAATAGTTTAGTTTATCTTAAAGTAATATTTAGTTTTGTTTATAATTTAGTAATATATTTATTTGTTTTTCCTTATTTAGTTAATGAATTGTGCGGAAAAATAATTATATTTGTTAAAAAAGGACACGGACACTAGGCAAGTGGTTAATTAATTTTAAATAAAACACTACTGGATTTATTATGGGTGATGATAATAAATCACATACGATTATTGTAAGTTTGATACAACAAATACACTTTTATGTTCAGATATAGAAAACAACATATGCACGTGATGGGACATCAAAATCCTTTTACTTGATTATCGTGCGTCTAGTAGAAAATTTTTCACGCCATTTATTGAAAGGACTACAAGTTATGTCTTGGGCACTTAGTTGAAATGGAAAATATGACAATAGAAATAAATAAAGAAGTAAATGTATAAAGAAAAATATTTCTTGAGGCGAGGATTGAAACCGCGGCCATAGGAAGTATATCACACACTTAAAATTACACCCAGAACCAGACTTTCTAAGAAATGTTCTATAGTTCTGCCTTGACAAACCAAAACTTGGTTATTATAGGTTGTTTAAGAGAATCTCAACATTTCTCCGAACCAATTATAAAATCTGCGTTTAATCTTCACAAATCTTGCAACAAAACAGCAAATACAAGTTTATCAACGAGTAAGTGGTTTGTGCCTGACGCATTGCGAAAATGCGTCTCGTTGCCTTCAAATACTAAGAAAGGGGGAAATTCAGATCTAATATAGAACAGACGACGCCGTCAGACCTGTTGTTACAAAAGCTGCTCCAAAAAGGAAGTGTAGAGGACCGTTGTGAAAGTGTAGCATCTACAAAATAAACGTATGGTTATAGGACAGTTAATGTTCGCGAAATCTCGATAGAGCTTGGATTACGATACAATTTTGCGATTTTCTAGAGCAGATGCGTCTATATTGGACTTGTGTACGAATAAATTGAACTGCCCGTTGACTTAGTTAGTGTTCGTCTTCTTTGGAATGTAGGTACATAGTTTACACCTAAGATTACATATAAGCTTTCTAACATGATTAACGTGGGCGAAACCATGGGGCACGACTAGTTACACATAATTTCATATTGTACTATTTCTTTAGTGTTTCTTTTTTACTAAACATCTAATAACAAAAAAAAATACATACAGTCGAACATAGAGCCTCCTCCTTTTTTGAAGTCGGTTAATAAAATATATCATTTATAAAACTATAGTATTTACTCAACAATAACAGGGCCGTACTAAGAAACAAGTGAGTAATAGTACACTCTTACACTTACATCTTAATTTAAGAATAATTTCAATTTGAAATTCAAATACAGAGCTATATTCAAATGAGCATGATTGCGTCGAGCCAACTTATTAGTATAAGTACGAGTGTAAGTACTTGTAGTCTGTGATTAGCGAAGGCACGTGTAGGACGAATGCTTTCACTGCCGGATTGTATTACTTAATTACAGCCCTGGACTATTTACTTCATAATGTTTATAAGTCAGGCATTTAGTTAAATAAACCGGCATATTATTGCTATATACGGTCCAATTTACTATATTTCCTTTAACTAAACTAAAACTATATCCAGCGAAGACCTAAGTTACCTATAAGTCATCGAGCTTAAAGGTTACTCTAGGACATTTAGTTATTTTATATGTTATAGGAAACTGGGAGGCTAACCTATAGAGTGAAACTTTTTGCGTGAGTCTTTGTTCCCTGAATATAATAATTATATGGGATTCTTCATACCAAGAGTCAATTGATAACTAATGTATACATTATATTAAAGTATATTTCTTCAGATGAAAAAGTTGTCAAATGCTTGCCTATCCAGCAAAGTATAACCATTAAGCGGATGACTTGTTTGTAGTAAAAAACGAATAAAAGCAAATTGTAATACATATTTTTATTTCGCATAAAAAATATATTAAATAAAAATTACAACTATGGCTTATTCAGATATATCTACATATCAATCTATCTGCCGAATTTTATTAATTTTTTTTTAGTTGTAACTGATGAGTATCAAAAATATTAACTTTAAAATTACACTTTTATAATATTAATTGGACTAAATCAAAAGCCTTACTTATTTTATATTGACATAATGTTTTGATAAAAAGTTAATGCAACGATTAAATCTAAATCGATATATTTTTATCATGATTTTTTGATACCTCAATTTTATTTCAGTTTTCGTTCATCACTCCGATACTGAAAATATAAGTTTAATAAATTATTATAAACCCTAAATTAAATAAATATGAAATACATGGAAACATAAAATATATGTAAAATAATTTATCATTTATCATATTAACATGATTGTTAAAATTTAATCAGAACTTTAATTCGTTACAAGCAACATGATATCGAGAACCAAGTCGCTTGTAACGGTGCCGAAATATAAATAAAGAACAAAAAAAAAGGTAAATATCTCGTTACTAATAATAATTATGTGTATATGCCTATATATGCATATATAAATATGCCCATGTCAGTTTAAAATCTTATATCGATTTTATATAATTGTTTATTGAAATTTTTCTTGATCAGGAATGAAAGCATTTTCAATTGACTTCAAAAAAGGCGGCTCTCAATTCGAGTGTATGTTTTTGTATGTAAATTACGCGATATCTCCGCCAATTATGAATCCATTTTGATGTAATTTTTTGTTTGATAGATTCAGAGGTGGTCCCATATAAATTTTATCGAAATCGATTTAGTCAAAACCAAAATATAAGCGATGAAATCGGTTTTTTTAAGCTTTGCTTGCATTTAATTATTCATCAACTAATCGATTACATTGTGAGCCATGTTACATTGCTGCTTACTGAGTTACATTGTTACACATTGTTATTAGATGAAAAAATACTTTATTCACTGTCAGGTATGTTTTAATTAAAACATAAATATAATACGCCTTACAAATATGGAATATAATTAATTCATTGACACTTACGCTGATTAGTACTAGTTTTGTGAATGGGTTTTTCTTGTAAAATTTGAAAAAAAAATGTTTTGTTTCATATGATATATTTTGTTTTGTAGGTTACACGATTTATAACTGAAATAGTTACTGAAAACATTTTGAAATTTCTATATAACTGGAAACCAATTTTATTTATAATGGTATATTTCTATCGCAAATCGAGTTTTATTATTTATAGCTTAACCGAGATAATGAGTCGCGGCTTAGATCACATCGTTCATCTCTTTTGTAAGGCGAGTAGCTCATCCTATCCCTTATATCTCTAAAATGTTTTAAACAAACAAACGCATTTACACTCACAGCCCCCAGTAAGTTCAAGGACTTGAATCGTGGGTACCGGAAACATTCACATCACACACACACATTACACCCAGAACCAGAAGCACAAATATCCCTTGGGAAGGAATTTGTGCTCCTGCCGGGAATCGAACCCACAACACGGCGCAGAGGGCGGAGACCTGTCCACTACGCCAATGGGTCGTCGTTTAAAAGAGTGTATTTTCAGATGGTGGTTAATAAAGAATCTGATCTAAATCGAGAATCCTGTACAAATCAATATAATATTCCGCCAACGTGGTAGGAACGTTACCCACTGGGAATGGGCTTGATCACTTGAGTTACCTACAAGCTCGGTGCCTTATAGGTAACTTAGATGTTTGCTGTAGGTATGTAGTATTAGGAAATATACGCTGAGAAAAATGTCTCGTTGCTATATGTGATAATTATAATTATTTAGTAACAATCACGAAATTATTTGGTAATAACTAGCTTATTTGGTAAAAAGAACAGTTACTACGAACTGTAATTTTGAATATGTTTCTGAAAACCTTAGTAGTCTAGTTGTCCTACATTATTGTCGGTGTAGGTTTAAAAAAATAAATACAAACAGACATACTTCTTTACAGTTACAGTTGTATATTGACATTATACCGTTAACACTGCATATAGGTTGTGCTTAAGTGAATCACAAAGCCGGCTGCTCAACACGCTTAACAAAGTCATAATTCATTTCTAGATATAGTAATACTACTCCAACACAATGGTTTCACTTGTCAGTAATTATTACTATTATTGTAAATGTCACATCTAAAGTTTTCTCGTATATTTCAATTTGACACATTTGTGCGTCTACGCATGTTTTTTTCTTAGTATTAATGTTATATTTATGTTGCTAAAACGGTTGACTGAATACTGGATCTTTCCTTTTCCGTTTATGACACTATTAATATATAAATATGATCATTTTTATGGATCCTTTCAAGAAGCAATAATCAGTAGGTATTTACTTCTTTTATTTTGTTTTCTTTAAAATTAGCGCTATCTAGAACTATATACATCTATAACTCCTAGTTCTATACTATAACTTTATAGTTCCTAGAATTATATACATATATACAGCAAAGACCCAAGTTTCCTATAAGGCATTGAGCTTATAGGTAAATCGAGTGCTCAAGCCCACTACCAGTGAGCAGCGTTCCCATCATGCCGCCAGAATTATTACTAAACCTATATTTCTCCATTATTATTTAAGATGAAAACATCTTAATTGTTAAATAGACCTCAAGAAAGATTTGACCTCTTTTCTATGTAGAGACTCAAAAATTTTTTTCGGCCACATCTTCACTTTCCATCATGTGAGATAGTAGTGAAATGCTTACCTATCAACCATAAAAAAATAAAATGTTATAACCATAAAAAAATATAAAAACAAAATCATATAGTACCTAACTCCAATTCCAATAACTTTGTATGAGAGACTCATACTTTAACTCACATTTTGTTTTTGTGCGATTGGGGCATATCTAGTTTTTCATCTGCCCATTCGTGTAAGTATCATATATAAATATTGATGGATACATTATTTAAAGGCGCTTAGGTTGAGCTAAAGTGGTTTGGAGATGCTTGTATAATTTAAACATATCTATCTCAGACGTATACAAAAAATTATAGAAATTAGAAATGTAACCAGGTTACGCAAAAAGATCAAAAACAATCTAAAATAAATATATTGTAAATTTTCCGCCTCGAACTGAAACCAAGTGATAACTTATGGCTTACTTTTTATTCAAAAATAAACCAACTCGACAGACGACACACACTCACAGCCCCGCACTAAGTTCAGACTTGCATCGCGGATGCCGGAAACATTCACATCTCATACATAACGACGACCAAAACCATAAAAACATGTTTTCCCAGGAGATAAAATTAATGTTCCCACCAGAACCCGTAGTGTAAAAGGGGGTTATATGTAACCAAGTAATTATGATTGTTTTTCAAAGTGAAACTTCTTATGGACGGGTTTGAAATTCCGATCCGCAACCTTTTTGTGTGACAGTCTATAATCTGGCAGTCTTCAAATCAAGAGTGAATAGGTATCTTCTAGGCAGGCATGCTACGTCTTCAGCCGCATCATCGCTTTCCATCATGTGAGATAGTGGTCAAATGCTTACCAATCAATCATAAAAAAAAACGAAAAGTGATGGGGTAAACACTGTGACTAATTATTAAAACGTTTCCCAGTAATACTTAAGCTTTACTTCTATTGTGTGTCTTTACGACACACCCATTTTTGTATTTGTAATTTATGTTCAGGATTATTCTTAAACATAACGACCTCACAACTTTAAAACTAAAAGCCGTTTTTAAGTTAAACATCGGTGAATGTCTAATAAAAAATAATTTTAAAACTCTTCTAGTAAAATGACTGTACTCAAATCAAATCAAATATCTTTAATGCAAAATATCGAATGCCCTGAATTAGTGGACAAGGTCTGAAAACGACTATTACGTGTCAATCATAATAACTCAAAAAAACCTTGTCATACTCCAAATGTAAATTTATCACAATCATACCAATTAGCATAACTCTTGTAAGGATTGATCAATGATTTCATAACATTGTGGTGACTGACCCACATCCAAAAGTAATAGGAAAAGTGGACCAATCAAGATGAGTATGTATTCCTTATACGTAAATAAACTACTCGTACTTTCAAAACTAGACGTCCTATAACAGCGATCGTATGCTCAAAATGGAGTTTCTGGTACTTATTAGATACTTACGTATCGACTCGATTAATTTAAGGTCCATATTCCTAAATTCAGCGACCTGCTCACTCAATCTGTCAATCAAACGTTCGGCCTAACAAGAACTCGTAAATATCTATGGAGTAACGCATGTAATTGATTTACTCAATTAGAATACATTAAATCGATCCCTGTTCGAGAAATCGGTCGCATACCTCGAGCACTTGTTGTGACATCTTCCACATTGTGCACATAGCTGAATGACTTAAAATATTGTAAGTGTTTAAGTTATGTAGGACCTAACCATGTGATTAAAGTGAGGTATGCCGCTGGCGATGTTTAGGATCTTATTCAAATAGCTAACACACTTTGTTGCGTTTAAATTCTCTCGCATATCAATGAATACGATACTCTATTCTGATGTCAGTGCAACATCCTTTTTAAATAGTTGCTGTACCAAATAGAGACGAGTTTAGGCTTTTTTTTTCTGATCGACATGTCCGCTAAATGTGAAGGCGAATTCTTAAAATCTACGCGCTCCGTTGGCTTATGACGATATCTCGCCTTATTTGTATCGTTTGATGACAAACACGTCTACGTGATGAAACAGATTTCACAGAACACATGCCACATATCCTCAGTGGAGAATCTAGTTGTAAAAAAAGTGTACCGAACATTTAATAGGATAAGTTTTTCAAGTGGGTGCGTAATTGCAACGCGCCTCTGCCATATCGAGATGCTTTGCTGATTAGCTAAGCGAAAATGAACCCTAATTAATTGGTGATTGAGCAGCCTGAGGCACTAATTTGAACTGATAACATCCTAGTAGTGCAGCTCTAGGCTTGGTCTTATTTTTTGCGAGCCAATGATATGGAAGAAAAAATGTGGGAAGAGTGAATCAAGTCTCAACTTAAGGTTCCGTATGTAACGTTATGTCATCCAATTTAAATGAAAAGAAGATGTACGGATAATTTCGTGCCTTTAAAAAGCATAGGGCACTTTTGATTGAAATTTCAGCAATATTTGCAAGCAGATTAAATATTGTACATAAATCTTGCATCTACAATTTGCCTAATAGAGAAAAACATTTGAGGTATGCTTATAGCTTTTTTGATATGAACTTTTATAATAATTGTTTGATTTATAATTCGTTATTCTATTAAAGTCCTTTCAATCCTTTTGCTCTGTTGGTTCTTTAGACCACCTGCCTGCATTTGGCTAGCAACGTGTCCTCGCATTTTTATCCGCTAACCCACACCTTTAAAGTCTCATAATTATCTTTTATTTTGTACCTTCTTTTTCTTGAAATCGATTCATGAGGGGTTTTTCGTTTTCTTTTTCAATGGCACCGAACCCCACAAGAGTGTCAGGCCGTTTCCGTTACAGATAACTGAGAATTTTATTTTTTGCATACTTAAGCATTAATTAAAAGTAAGTCATCGGGTGGTAACATTTTGTAACGTATCCTTTCCCGTAAATAGATCAGAAGTAGGATTCAACGGAGAGCCTCATTCTTAAGTAGTATTGCAGAATGCAAAACATTTTGCAAGATTTACGAGGCATTTTTACAAATACCTCGTAAATTACTAGCTGTTCCCCGCGGCTTTGCCCGCGTTTATCAAGTTAAAAAGAATGTGTTCATATTTGGTATAAGTTATGTACAATCTAAATATCATTCAAATATGTTTAGCCGTTACAGCGTGTAGAGAAAACAAACATACTTACACACAAACTGTCGGATTTATAACATTAGTGTGGGTAAATAGTGTGATTACTGTGCTTAGAGCAATATACTAAATATACAGCAAAAACTTATGTTTTGACGTTACTAAATACTTTTAATGATCTTTTAAGTCATTTCATTTAAGTCATTAGGCTAATTAAAAAAGAAACTGCCTTTTAATATTTCATTTACTTTTATATCTTCATGGTGGCGGAAACATTATGTAACAAATGGAAATACGGAATTAATTAGTGGTTTTACAACATAAACTTTTATAATACTGTCGCGTACAAAATCTGAAGTCCTATGACTCAGCAGACCGAGGAAAGAGAGCTTTTATGACAACGCGACATAATAAAATTGATGGACGTTATCTTGACAGTCAATTTGTCTGGTAGCTGCAGTGCCTAATATTGAGATTCACATTCTCTGAAAAAAATACTTTCACATTAAATGTGTGATGTAAGGAATTGAATAATAATAGAGGAAACGATTACTGTTTTTTTAAGTGATTAAAGATAATGCAGTTTGCAGGGTTTCGGTGCTTACGGGTTACTCCTTGCCCCTGCTCGCTTTATTTAGATTGGATAGTGGGGAAGTATAGTTCAAAAACAATGGGATGATGATTGGACTTTTTAATGATTCAGAAACAGTGCGATGATGATTTGTTTTTTAATAATATGATGAATTGTACTAGTAAGTTCAAACGAGCAGTTAGATTTATGCCATATATCTGGCATATGGACCAATACAATACATTATTACAATGTATGATTTGACACATTGTTCATATTATAACATATGTAATCCTATTTTGGCTATACTATTAGAATATTTTTATTACCTATGTATATTTTGTAAACGCTGTTGGATTATGAAAATAACAAAAAATAAAAATACAATAACTCTTTGTTCACACCACAGGATGATTAAAGCATACAGAGAAACTTGTAAAGAAAGGTACAACGTGCGGTCTTATAGCTAAGAGCGATCTCTTCCAGACAATCTTTAGATGGCAATATAAACGAAAAGGAACTATAGGGATGGTAGTGCGATAAAATTAATTAAAAATAATAGAAATACTAACATTGTTTAAACTACATCGTTGTAAGTTATTCTGTAAGTGTAATTGAAGAGTTGTTATTAGCTCTTTGTTGTACATTAATATTGCTATATTTTGTTAACATAGTTATATAAGTCACTAGCCATGCCTCGCGGCTTCGCCCGCGTTTATCTAGTTAAAATTTGCCTATGTGTTAATCCTAGGCATAAGCTATGTAAATTTCATCGAAATCAATTCAGCCATATGAGTCGGTAAATGGTCACATTGTTCTCTTCCCATACATATGATCAGCATTAAGTAATGCAATAGTTCTAATACTCTGCCACTGATTTTTACAATGCCAGCTAAAGACCGCTCATTGACTCATTTGTGTATGTTCGATGTTGTCTAGTGTATTTCGTCACAGTCATGCATTTGACTTGGACGTATAAGAATTTAAACGTAAACGAAGCTTAAAAAAACCGACTTCACCGTTTTATTTTTGGGACCCTTGATCAGATTAAATTACTTAAATACGCATTATTGAGGATAACTCAAAAACCACTATTCCGATCTTGATCAAATTTAAATTCCCCCATATGTACCAGCTTAAAAAAAAAAAATTACAAATTCGGTTTAAACAGAAAGAAGTTATGAGGTAACATACATTAAAACATACAGTCGAATAGAGAACCTCCTCCTTTTTTGACGTCGGTTAAAAATAGAGACGTAACACCGCATTCATAACAGGTGAAGTACCCTAGGTCCTACAAATTTCGCATGTCATAATGCGAGCTACACGCACACAGATACAACAAAGGTCGAACAATTGGCGCCAATACACGTAGTAACTATTAGTTGTCTGTGACTGTTTGCAGTGAGATGCGTGCACACATGGACATTTGCATGCTTCACACTTAGTTGGATGAGGTTACGTCCGTATTTCTTTCTATTCCGTGGCATGTGACTATTGTCTTTAAATAAATGTAATGTTAATTCTAGAACAAAGGATTGGATTGTAATACAGCGCTCTGTTTCATAGCGACCTGATCCAATCGAGCAAAACCACTTTTTGATAGATTAACACTGATTCACTGTGACCTTCGGACCCTGCTATCAACTTACCAACGGAAAGCTAGCCTCCTTTGTGCAACAATGTTGCTTTGATTTACAATGTACTAAAAGCTGGCAATATTGTAGAATATTAATAGCTTTTTATTTCTAACTACGGGCCAATTGCCTATATATCCTAAAACTAAACTAAAACTATATACAGCAGAGACCTAAGTTACCTACAAGACTGAGAAAATCGTTTGAAAGATAGTCGATGCCCGGAATAAACACCCTGGTCAGTAGGTCTATTCTGGTCGTCAAAATACGATTGTTCGAATTGATGCGACGTCCAGTCGATTGGTTGGAATTTCAGTTGATTCGATGTTTATAACAAAAGAAAATCGTTCGTATTTGACGTCGATGTAAAGATAATCTATGCAATGAAATGAAATACATTTATTTTGCACTAAGGATAAGATAAACAAACAACAAAAACATGAAATAGACAATAAAAACAACTTATAAAGGTAATTAGGCATAAGTAAAAAAAAAAAAGTGCCAAAAGGATCGTGACTCAGCATTATTGCCAATAGGCGCTGATTTTCAGTCACAACCCAGAGGTGGCGGATCTAAAACAGTAAAAATATAAATATATATATATATATACACATATATATATATATGTATAATATCATATTACATTATTATAAATATATAAAAATACAATAAATATATAATAAATAAATAAATAAATAAAATAAGTCTAAATAATATAAAACATATACACATACATATACACAAGTATATAAATTTACATATGTATAAAATGAACAACAAACAAGCAAAATTATATAAACAGGACAATATTTTGAGCAAACTACAAATTAAAAAATAAATAAAAAAATAAATAAGTGATTCCTTTAAATGCTGCCACATATACTGAGTATTTTAAAAAGTACGCTAATTAAAAGAGACAAGACAATGTAGTTCCGACAGATTTAGTTATCAATGCTTAATAATAATAATCAATGATTTAATTATTAATTTATTATATAAAGGAAATGTCAGCATTGATAGATATGCCTGGAATAGATCCCTTATTGGACACAAAAATCTCGCGATTAATAGCCGATTAGAACCACAATGATAACTCTTATCACAAACAGCTGTAAGTAGTTATATTACACCGACCGCTGGACCAGCCGACCGCTCGCGTGCCGATCTTGCGAAACCGTGCCGCGCCCTCTAGTGATGTGCGTGCTATCCAACTATATCGATACATCGATACACTATCGATTACAAGCCGATACACTTCCGCGACAATGTTGATTTGTAATGGCACAGTTTAGTTGTGTTTCCTTGATTCAATTATTTCGTGTTTCTATCTTAGTGTAAGATCTGTGAAGCAAGTAACTTTATTATTATGTTATCTATGCATACAATATAGGTTCTATGAACTTTTCTTATATTTATCATTACATAAAACATTTGTTTTTCTTACAATTACATGCTGTATATTACTTTATATCTGCATAAAAATTTAGTTAATGTAACTATTATAGTGTTAAATAACATGAATACCTTTCCTACTTTACGGGGAAGACACTGCCTTTTGCAACACAGTTTGAAACTAAAGCAAGAGGCAGGGTTTCACTCTCTAATTTGTACCAATTTAATTCATGTCAATAAATATTTTGTATTTGTATTTGTATAACATTTTATAATTCCTACTATAATATTATAAATGCGAAAGTAGCTCTGTCTGTCTGTCACGCTTTCATGCCTAAACTACTCAACCGATTTTAATAAAATTTGGTACAGACGTAGACTAGAACTTGGGAAAGGACGTATGCTACTTTTTATCCTAGAATTCTCGCGGGTAAAAAAGCTAGTTAAACTATAATTAGCTTGTACTAAACGATTGTTTTTTCGTATTTACAATTTGTACGTGACCTTGTCTTGATCTCGACGACCCAGTTGGCAACACCGTGACAATAGCAGGTCTCTGCTCACTATTCCAACTGGGTTATAGGTCTTGTGTTCGATTCCTGGCAGGAGCACAGTTTTCTTTCCTAAGACAGTTGCGTTTGCGGATCTAGGTATAATTGTGTGTGTGTGTGTGTGATGTAAATGTTTCCGGCTCCCACGATATAAAATCTTTGAACTTAGTTTGGGGATGTGAGTGTGAATGCATTTGTTTGGTTATCTATTTCATATACCTCTGTGTATCATAGTCTACAAGTAAGATATGTGTTTCGTGTTACAGATAATAAATTAATAATAGATACTGATACGTTACCTACTCATAGGTTTTTAATTAGAAGAAAAAATACGTACCAATTAAAAGTGACCTGGTTAATTCATGGAAGCAAACACGGAGCTGAATTAATTAAGTTTATGTGATTAATAATTCAAAATCCTACTGTTGTTTGCAACAGTACAACGTTATCCTGTTCTTTGAAACGAAATTGGTATACCATCGTGATTCATTCTCTAAAATCCCAATACGTAGATAGGGGTAGCTAGATCTGCTTTCTCCGACTACGGCGATGCAAAAAGGAACATGGTTTTAAATGGTATTTATGTATTTAGGTATGTATGTATCTGCTACCTGATACTCGAAACTACTTATCATAATTTGACAAATGAGATGTCATTGGAAGCGTTTTGATTATCCGCTGGTTATAGGCCAAGTGACGTCACATTAAATTGAATATGGCGACCTCACCTGAGATTTTTTTTTATGTTATTGAGAAACGAGACAAGCAAGCCGCTAGCCTAATGGTAAGCGTCACGCTTGCCCATTACAGTTTCAGTGCCAACCCGAATTTTGAATTTGAATAGTTCAAAATTCGGCGTTACAAAGCATTGCGCTCGTTACCCTGAGATATTATTAGATGTTAAAGTTTTTAATGCCCTACAATTTAACGTGTAATATTGTCTTTCAATTCATTTGAATTGAACGACAATATTAAATAGCTGTATTTACAGCTATTTTTGGTGCTCTACTGCTAGTTAGTGGTTAAATGTCTGCCAATGATGTAGTACCCAGGCGGACTTTGCAAATCAATCCTACCACTACATTAAACTTATAGAAAAAAAAACAACGGTTTGCACTCCGGGAGTGCCGGCAGAAGTGATAACTTGAACATTAACGTTGTAAACAGCAGGAGCAGGTATACATTTTCGCCGCGCGGTAGAAAGAGAGGGGGATATTACATCTTACGAATTTTCGATCAGGTCACGTGTCTTGACGCGAGTTTAGCAATTTTTACCCATCCCCAAAAATTGCACAATGCCGCTAAAGAAGTTTTCACTTTAAAAAATAATTTATTATTAACATTGTCGGATGGTACCAACGTAGCAAGCCTGAATTTGTGTTTTTGAAGCCTACCTTGAGCTTTTGGTGACCGTAACATTGGGATGAAATCCATGGTGTTTGGGCATTTCCCCGTGCCTGGCTTGCTACCCTGTACCGAAATTTATGCTCCTCAGGTACAAAAAATGGTCACCATAATATTAAAAAAAAACAGTTATCTTCAAAAGCCAGTCTTTCTAGAACTAGCGTGTTTACCATCCTCAACCACATAATCACTTATCAGGTGAGATGGCCAACCCCTAATTGTCTATAATATTATTGGTCTCGCTATCAGAGTCTTTATTATAAAAACATGTAACATTTTTATACGATAAGTAACATAAAGGTGTTGTAATACTCAAGCAGCGCATCTACATGTATGAAGTCTTACAAGAACTTCTCAATTCAAGGCAGCATCATGAATGTTGTGTTATGAAGAATTAAAATTTCGAAAAAATTACGTCATTTGCAACCCTATTTCATCAGCTACCGTTTTACACTACATAGTCTTTGACCTAGACGTCTGACAGTGGTGGCCATAACAAAGATCAAGGTCACGCGCCACAGATGTAATCATAGGGTTGTCAAAAATTATTAAAGATATAATTTTTAATTTTTTTAATGAAAAAGATACTTTCGGTACTTTTGTTCTCTGGCAGACGGTTCCAGGCACGATACACATACACACCACCAAGTATTACTAAACCTTTTTGTCAAAGGTTGTATATAGGTAAGTTATAATATAAGTTAACATCAGCAGGGCACAATCCATCATCAACCTGTCAAACGCACTTATGATTTAATGTAGAACCTCGTATGTTCAATGTTTTACTTAACCTTAATGCGTGAGAACGAATTTTAATTAATAAATTAATATCCGGTTGTAAAGTATTGCTACAATAATTAGCGAATATTATGTAATTGTTAATTACATGAAAATTGGCATAAACAATTTAAGAACAGCTTTTAATTTTTATTTGTCAAAATGTTCTTATTAAATAAAGTTCTATCTACGGCCAATTGCCTATATATCCTAAAACTAAACTTAAACTATATACAGCGAAGAACCAAGTTACCTACAAGAAATCGAGCCTATAGGTAACTCAAGTGCTCAAGCCCACCAGTGGGTAGCGTTCCCATCATGCTGGCTGCATTATTAAATTAGTTAAAACAACGACGACGTTACATTAATAATATGACGAATATTTAAATGAATAAACGTATCATTTCTATTACTTCGTTGACGGTTGATTTTACTACCGACTTCACAGAAAAGGAGGAGGTACTCAATTCCACTGTATTTTTTTCTCATGTATGTTACTTCATATCTTTTTTCCACGTGAACCGATTATGAAGTTTTTTTTGTGTTTGATAGCTGGTGCTTTCTCATTGGTCCCATTAAAATTTGGTCAAGATCTTATCAATAGTTTTTGAGTTATCGTCAATAATGCGTGTTTAATACATAGGATTTTGAGAATAATTCAATACTTACTAAAAAAGGACCTCATAATTTTTACAAATGAAATCCGATCTGACATTACTGAAACAATTGACTTTACTAGCTGAATAACGTATTACCTTGTTCGAACTGCTTTGAGTAATTTAGTTTATTATTTATGTATAACTAGTTGTGCCCCGCGGCTTCGCCCGTTTGAATTAAGTTAAAAAGTAGCCTACGTTATTCCGGAACCTAAACTATCTACATTCTATCGGTTTATTCGTTACGGAGATATGTGGTAACAAACATTTCACACACATACACACAAACTTTCACATTTATAATATTAGTAGGATTAGTAGCATAGTAGGAAGGATTTCAATGTTTCGCTTCTACGGTTATGCGCCACCGCTCGGCCGCGCGTCTCTGACACTTTGTATATTAAGGTCACTTACGCGCCATACATTTTACCTTCACAGCGGCCGGGGCGCGCGCCTCATGCGCTTTGTATATCATGTGCCTAAGACTGCTGATTGTACACTTAATTTTTTCCCTCACCTTTGTTCCCGGATCGATATAATCTGAGATTCTTCCAGTCAAGAGTGAATAGGCATCTTCCAGGCGAGCACTTTCCATCATATGCTTATGCAAAAAACACTGTGATAAGTCGAATGAATGAAGAAAACATGTTGTGCCGACCCCAAATGAATTGGGGTGAGAGTAGGAAGATACACCTAAGGAAGATAGTACCTCTTTTTTTATTTTTTTTGGTACTGCCTAATGACATAGTTGGTTGCGCATCTGTCTTGTAAGCAGTGGGTATAGGGTTTGATTTTCAAAGAAAACACAGGTTTTCTCTACAAAGAAAAATATGTACTTCTGGGTCTGATTGAATATGTATGGTGTAAATGTTGCCGACACCTAAAACACATGTCTTCGAAATTAGTGTGGGGCTGTGAGTGTGGAAGAGTTTATTATTTATTGTTAGTATTTGATGGTTTGGCATGACTGTCATTTTTCTTTCCGATGAAATGGCAACATAGCAAGACAAGGATCTTCTTGGCGGAACCTACCATGTCATTGGTAAATCAATGACGAAACAGCGGTCAAAACCATGAGTCAATTATTAATTATTTACTTTTAGTATGATAACATTGACATGCCTTAGATTTCCATCATACAATTGGATAACCCAGCCCATATCCGCAATGTCATAAAATACATAAACGTCATAACAGAATGATTGGTCAAGTCGTAATTAAAACGGATGTGGTTCATAAAATTATTTATCAATTCAGATTTATCTAAACGGTGGGTGGAGTCGTAATAACAAAAAGGTAGTTACCATGAACAATAAATATGATGGACTTTGGTTTTATTACTAACTGCATTCTTATACTTACGATATCTACGAGATACTGTTTAAAGAGGTCTACTATTATTTTACTATTTACTATTTTCTATATTTTTTTATAACCCATGCCGCCACCATTGTGGATACGCTACCCACTGGTGGGCTTGAGCACTTGAGTTACCTATAAGCTCGATGTCTTGTAGGTAACTAGTTCCTTGCTGTATATATTTTTAATTTATTTTTACGAAATATAGGCAATTGGCCCGTAATACAAGATAGTATAAGATTGAAAAAAAAAATGTTATAAAAAATAATTAAAGAGGAATGACAAATGCTATGTTAGGGTTTAGGTGACATTCGTTCGTCTACGGATCTCCTCATTCCTGATTCGATCTCGTAGAGAAACCCCGAGCATAGCCCTTTCCATAGCTTGTTGTGTGACTTTGAGCTTATTTATAAGGCCCACAGATTAAATACTTGTATATTAATAAATATCTTAAAGTAGAATAACTAATTTCATGCGACTCCGTAATACGAGTAATATATGAAATATATGTATTATTAACCAAATGAGCTATTCAAACTTTATATTATTCAACGTTTTATGCGAGAAACCATAAGTGCTCCATATATTTAACTTACTCCGATACTATTCCAAGAAAAACCCGATTCAATATCATAAATACTCGAAAGGTTACATTAAATAATTGACCTGACAAATAAAAGCTTCCGTATCAGTTTTTGTAGCACGAGGCGCTCTCAGACAAATGTGTCTTTAATACCTGACCATAAGGCCTATTTTACTTTGTTTGTTGACTTTTTGTTTCACTAATGATCTCACTGTAGTTCTGAATCAATAACCTACTCGTTTTGTCACATCGATTACATTGAAATGTTTCATGCCCCCATTCTCATAACGTGAATTGAAAAACTCATGTTCGGGATATAATGAAGTTCTCAACGTAGATGGACAGACGTCGGGAAGATTTATTACCCTTTTAATGAACCAGGTTGTATAAAAAAGGGTATAAAATTCATTCGGTTATTATACTCGTACTTATTGTAATTGCATTGAGAGTTTCGCGCGTTTCTGTCACGGATTCATATCGATGCTATGGTGTTATTAAAATACTTGGACATATATTGTGTTGAGATTCCTTGTTAGTCGTGTAACGAGTATAGGCGATACTTGTTAAGCTGAGTTGTTCTTAAATTCAATAAGGTTGATTCTGGTTTGGGAATTTTTGTTCAAGTGATTGCCAGAATTTACCGAACGAGCTTTTTAAACTGTATCTTGAACTGTTATATCTCTTTAAACTGGTTCAATGCATTATAAAAAAATTACTAAAATATATAAAGTTAAATGAACAACAAATCAAAAATGTTACTGATACTATCTGCTGATTATAATTAGAATATATATCTATGAAATGTTTATTCTGTTTCCTCAATTTCAAATTTCGAACTCTACCTTTTATTCTGTTTCCTATCCATCCAATGGTAGTCTGGCAGAGTTCACTGTTAGCAAAAGACTGCTGACTGTGCACTTTAATTTTATTATTTTAAGTGACTTATGAAAGGTGTCTGAACTATATATCTATTTTTTTAAGGAATGAGTGACAAACAAGCATGCAGCACATCTGATGATAAGTTTCCGGCAATGAACCTAAGTATTTATTATTTATTTTTTGCGGCAAATCATTGGTGAAATTGAGACACACACAGCGTAAACCGGTAACATCATGAAATAGGACATTCAGCTGATTTTTGAAACAATTCATCATTATCATCAAGACCACTGTCAAAGCCTCTGATTAAGCTATAACTTGTTATCATCACCATGCTGACCAGTCAACAAAACAAGATAGCCTAATCTTGAATGATTTACAAGCAGCCGTTGATGAGTTCCACCACCAATCTTCCGCCTTGTGCAGGCGAGGTACAGGAATCTCTCTGTCACTTTACAGACACGTTAGTCTTTGTGCTCCACTCAATTTATGCCATAAAGCGTTGTACACACGCGTGGCACTTGCAAGGAGCGGCTAATAAGACACATTTCACGAATCGAGCTTGTGGGGCGCTGGCGCCGTTGAGAGACGCACAATGGCCCCTGGAGTAAAGTGCGGTTTACATAGTTTCAATAATAATTTGATAAAAACTCACGCACGTTTTTAACTATGAAATTGAAATTAAAACGGGAATCAGTGCGAGGTGGGACGCGGCAGCGAGCGCACCGCACTCATTTAGAAAAAGGCTTCCGAATGAAGCCAAAACAATTGTCGCTCTAGACATCGACAACGCCTAAGACATGTTTCCGTTTGAATTTTGATTTAATAGTTTCAATTATGTAGCTCAGTAATACAAAAGTCCTTGCATAAAAGATTTCGCGAGAGTTATTCATAATAATAATGTTTACCGCTAATACCAACCTGTATACTTCGAAGAGGAACATCGTATAGAAGGTAATTTGTTAATACAAGAAACTCTTGGGACATAATTCCAACCATTAAAACCAACGCCTTCGACGAAGGCGAAGGCGTTGGTTTTAATGAAGTCATTGAACATGAAGTTGGTTTTAAAGAATCAAATAAGTTTTAATATTTTTAATCTTCGTTGTTAACTCTCAGGTATCAAGTCTCAACTGGCGCTAGCTGCATATTTAAATATTGTGATTTATGTATTTTATGTAATGTGCACCATCCTTAACAAGGAGCGTGGGCAGCATGGTGACCATTCTTCCAGAGGGCCGCTAGGTGACTGCGTGTCGCGATAGTGTCGTGCAGCTGCCGAGACAACACCTTATTGAGACTGTCCGCGCACAAATGGCGTGTGGCCACTTTACTGTGCATTGGTAACGTTTAACTTTGCTCTTCCTGTATGCTCTTATTGTTTGACAGTTACTTAGTGTGACCATGGTTTTGGAAGAAGAAACATTTTCACATATAATAAAGTAAAAATGAATGCCTTAACTAATTTGGCCACAAATCCATGTTTCTTGCTCTGACTAATATGGGAAAAAATATGTTCAAAGACCACGTTGCGCTTCTATATTAATCATCCGTATACTACGAAGGAGAGAAACTCATGTCCCGCGTCTTTGTTCCCTAAACGATAAAGAGAGAAGACAAGACTTCACTAATTAACATAACATAAACGCTTTCACTCTTACACTAAGTTCGATGACTTGTGTCGTAGGAGTAGAAAATATTCACATCACACACACAATTACACCCAGAACCAGAAACACAAATTTTCCTCGTATTTTTCCACCGGGAATCCAACCCAATACCCCTGCTTAGAAAGCCACGCACCTATCCAACGGGCAGTTCAATTCACTACATTTTAGCACATAATCTTCCACCATCAGCACTTTATCTTGCAAGAGGCGTGTCTCTGGACCCCGTCGCCCACTTAGCCCATAACGCGGCACCGAAGGGCCGAGCGAGCCTTTCGATAATGATTGCTCTATCGCGTCCTTGCTTCGTCCTTGCTTTCACTGATAACGCCGCTCCAATTATGTTATATAACAGCTTGATTATAGTATCTTGTCTTTATATCACGCAAAGCTTTGCTATGGTATATTTTGAACTAAATAAGTAGTCTTAAAGAACGCAAAGTCAGAGACACGCTCTGCCAATCGGTGTCCTATGTTTAGGTAGCTCTTAAGATCGTTAGGCATCTCCTAAAGGTTGGTAAAACGTGTTTTAATAAAGTTCCGTCAACTTACTTACGAAGCCCATACAAAAAATGACAGCTGTTTAGGAATTACCTAAAACCTTAAGCAATTGGTGTTCTAAACTTAGGTAGCTCCTATGGTTGTTAGGTAACACAGGTTGATGAAACGTATTTTTGTGCTAGGAAGCTCTTAAATGCTTAGGCATTTCATTTAGGCGACTCCTAAGGTTGGTGATAATGGCGGTAATTATCTATGGCTGAGTTTTAAAAAAGCTCTATTATAACTGCCAACAAATTAAATCTTATAAACCTAAACCCTAAAATGTAAAATATCTACGAGTACTTTATACTTCATACGTCATCAGGAAAAAAGTAGCATCGCTGGTGAGAAGGATTCGAGGGAGTAGCAGCAATATCCTGATAGTAGTGGCCGATGACCCGAATGCGCCTGTACTGAGGCATCTCGTGCGGACAATGATACCTCACGAGATGCCTCATAAGTACATGACGCATTATTTTTAATTGTATTTTATATTTGGCCATTTGTGTACTAACCATAGCTTGTAGGCCTTATTTTATAAATTATACTAACAACATTTTTTGGATCCGTTTTTGTCTCGAATAAAACATTTTGAATTGGAACCTTATCACTCCAGGTTACGTAATATTTTGCAGCTTATAATTTGATCATTAAAAACAATTTCGTCTTCACTTTATGGACGCCATTAAATTTTTTATGAAAGCCAAGCATGCTACATATTTGGCAGCATAGTCCATCAGGTAAATAAGTGGTAAAATGCTTCGAAATCTAGCATAATAAGAAACGTAGCCCCGGAGGCGATTTTATTTTACTTATTTATTAGTTTAGCACATAACAGTGTACAAAAAATAATCTTAATGCTATGAAGACTATTTAGTAGATGGTTTATGTGAAGTTTGCACAAAATCGGTCGAGCGGTTCTTCATTTATCACAACCGGGCGAAGCCGGGGCGGGTCGCTAGTAGTATATAATAAGCATATATATATTGATTAAATCTCTACGAAGGTAAAAGGTCACTTGTTTTAAAACTGTGGTCTGATTTCTGACATTTCACCAACCTTCTTATGTTAAATACATACGATCTGATAATTGGCATTTCTTATTCGAAAGTAGCATATGAAGCAATCTGTTACTAAATTTAAGAAAAACCTGTCATTGTGAAAACGGGATTTATAAGAAAACCAAGCTTTTTTAAACCTTGAAGCTTTTTAAAATAATTCAAAGAGAAGTACGATTGATATATTAATATGTATGGACTAATATTTCGGATTCTGAATATTTCACGAAACTTTTCGTAGTTAGTATATCATTTACATTTGAGCATCCATCTAGTTATTATAATGTGTCATGTAAATGTTTTCGGCACCCACGATTCAAGTTTTTGAACTTAATGTGAAGCTGTGAGAAAATAACAAAAAATATGGTCATTGTAAGAATTCCATTTTTATCACGGAGGCCATATTATATAAGATGTTGTCGATTTGTATATATTAATCTTATCAAAATTTGTAAATTATTTCGATAATTAATATTTATAGTATTGAATTTAAAAATATCATATTGTTGTAATTGAGGGCTATTTTTGAGTATACTATTATAATATGCTGTAATTTTGCGAATCTGGCAGTAGAGTCATTAATTTTCATGAGTGCTTTTTTGGAGCCCATCTGAATAAACGATTTTGAATTTGAATTCTAGATAGTACGGCATCTTGGTCCATTTGTTTTAAATATATTCAGTGGCGTTTGAAAACGAACAAACATTATATCAATTTAATCTATCTATATATATAAAAGGCAATGTCCCGATTGATCCATCATCGCCCAGCCGAAATCGTTATAGGTGGAAACGGGAAATTTGGAGGATGAGTGGTTTTTGTTACGGAGGCGCGAAAAAGTAGGGGTTTTTTTTAATTAATCCACTAAACGGAACTGTTATAATGAATAAAACACGTATTTCACTGTTTTTGAAAAATCATCCCCTAAGAAGAGAAAGGGGGTAGCAAAATGTGAAATGAATTTCAAAAAACCTGTTTAGATATCCTTAAAATTTTGTACATATACTTCTTTTCAAACTTACATGAAATTTCGGATAATAATACATCTTATACATTTGTCTTAGAAGACTTAAACAACGCATCATACATTTTGCGTTCTTAGATTTTTCTGTTGCTAACGCGCACTGTTTCATAATATATTTCGAACATCTAAGTATTGTACGCACATTTATATAAAAAAGTTAAATGAGAGTATACTGTCATTTAACTATTTTATATATATATTAATATATATTTTTTATATATATAATTAGGTATACCTAATTATCCAATTTTCTTCGTTGTTCATAGGAAGTGTAAAT
Source organism: Lomographa bimaculata (assembly GCA_948107665.1). Classification (NCBI taxonomy): domain Eukaryota; kingdom Metazoa; phylum Arthropoda; class Insecta; order Lepidoptera; family Geometridae; genus Lomographa; species Lomographa bimaculata. Next base: position 11,122,282 of record OX403600.1, read on the forward strand.
ACTGAAATAGTACCCACATCCACAACTAGGAACGAATATTTTTTTTACTAAGTATCTCACGTGGGCAAAGCCGCGGGTAATACAGCTAGTATATAAAAAAAGTCAGTTCAAATATATCAACCCAAGTGGGTCACCTTGTATGTTCATTAATTATATCAAGCTTGCTTAATCCTCGACCGCATCGTCACTTAGCATCAGGTGGTAGTGGTAAAATGTTTTAGTGGTAAAAAAAATACAAATATGACACGTGATTGTATAGACATTTGATGTCTGAACGCGTCTACAATTTGGAGACAAGTGCCATGATCATACCTACATAATTATATGGTCAAAATAATTTAATATTACCATTTTGTCTGTCACAATTTAAAATCTGCTACATGACACGTAGACCAACGGCGGCGTTCGCAGCCGCGTCCCCGCACGCCATTCTTTGGAACCAAATGCTCGTAGCAGCTATAATATTGTCATTCTAAATTAATTTTAAAAGAAAACAAAGATTGACGTTGTACTGATTTTATTTCTCAATGTGTTACAATATTTCAAACTTTAATTGAAATTAAAGAAGTGTCCTTAACGATAGGCATATTTATTGTATTTCGTGAATCACTAACAATACTTAAATAATACAAGTGCCGTGATATGGTAAGTACAAAGTTTACTTTCGAAGTATTGCATTGCTTTTCAAATAGATTTCATATAAGTAGTAATAAGGAATTACAATTGATACAATCAAGCTTTAAAGACATTATAATACAATTATGTAACTACAACTAACTACAAATGCTTAACAATATTATTATGTAGGTTTTAACAATAATGTTTCACCTACCAAAACTTCATTGAAATCGGAAAGTTTCTTACATTAATTGTACAACTATACATACATCTATTTCATATGATTTTAATGCAATAGCTAAACAATTTGAGCCTTGTTTTTTTAATATAAAACACAATGATATGCCTTCTGTTAACAACACGAAGTTCTATTTACAACAACGAATTTAATAACAAATTTAACAAATTAATTTTGATTTGTTCATTTTTATAGTCTGATGCAAAATAAAATATACCAAAAAAGACACTGCGTTAGTTTGTATTTATATAAATTAATTACATTTATTATAATGAACGTTTTTGTAGCTTTTTTTAAAAATAGACAATAGTTTTTGCATGTATATTCATTTGCAACAGTCTATAAAAACTAACAATAAATTTTGCATATAAAATGTACTTTTACCTAATCTTTCTTTTATATAAAATCATATATGTCATTTAAACTCGAATATTTTAATTTAACCTTAAACCTTTGGTAGCTCTCTGACTAAAACGAATAGTATTTTTCAATAAATTTGTATTCCATGAAATAAATAATAATAATAAAGTCGATTTACAATTTTGTTGCAACCAAAGTGCTCCTTCTAAATTTACATGTCTATGTGTCATTCTTACATTTAAATGAATCATACGGTTCAAAATTCCCTCTTAAGTTGTAATTGCTTGTTATATTTACATTTACAACGATTACAATGTGAAATGAAACTAACTAAGAACTTACTTTATTTTAATCAAATATATAATATGTACACGAAAAAAGATAATTACGAATAAGTCACGGGATACAACTAGGAACAATAATTATTTAAAATCTATTTATAGTCACTGTGGAATCACGCACCTTATATTAAACGTGTCATGTATTATAGAAAAAGTTATAATATTATAATTATTAAGTACTGCTTACAACTTTCCATTTTATCTTACTTCTTTTGAGCTATATGCTAGTATGCATAACTGTTCAAAAGCTGCCAAAGTGTTAAGTACGTACATATTTAGCCTAACCTTGAATAGTAAGTCAAAGTCGAACCGAGTATGACCAAAAAGTGATATTGAAGATTATTAAGTGTTTTTAAGATAAGTTTCAATAAGGCTTATTAAAACTACTGTAATATTGCTCTTAACAAAGATCCTAGAGAGAAAGTTAATTACAATTCGTACTTATTCCAGGTGAATAAGACTGACTTGCTTGCTACTTATTGATATGTGCTGTCCCCACAGCTAATTCGAACTCTATTTACAATTGCTCGCCGAAGATGGAGATAGCACTAGCTGTTAACGGATTCTTATCAGCATCTTAACTTACGGTGGATCTTTAAAAAAGCAATCCGAAATATTTATCAAATTTAAGAGTAAAGGGCACCAATAGGCTATTTGACTTTTTTATCAAATACAAACAGTCAAAAGTATTCGAAGTCCTAAACTAAGTGATAGTATAGATTATTTTTTAACTATCCCATTTATTTTCTAATCAATCATGGAGTATATCTAGATCGATTCATGTCAAAGTCTCCAACAAATATTTACTCAAACGGCTGAGTCCAAAGCGGCGGCGGAGGCGGCAGCAGGACCACCGATGGCTATGTGGAGATGGCCAGGGAGGGGCGGTGCGGAGGGTGCGGGGGGTGAGGGGACGTCGCTTGGGGAGAGCGGGCTCCCGGAGAACACGTCACCTTACCCATAAAAGATCTGATGTCATCGAAGTACGCGTCCTCGCGCTCGGTATCAGCAGAACTCGGAGAGTCTCCCCCCTCCGCCTCGTGCTTCTTCAAATGCCGGTCCAGATTAGTCTGCTGTCCGAAACATCTGTCACATAGGGGACACCTGAACGGCCGCTCCTTGTTATGAATATTTCTTACGTGCCGCTGCAAGTTGGATGAGATCGAAAACGAACGCTCGCAGTATTTACATTTGTAGGGTTGCTCCCCCGTGTGGGTTCGGAGATGGCGGGTCAAATTCGCACTCCGTGGGAAAACTTTCCCGCAAAACTTGCAAGCGTAGCGATCTCGTAGTTTACCTGTCCCGGCACTCAGTTCGCGAAACTTCGCGTATGCGCTCGGTTGCCTGTCCGGGCCATCAGTACCGAGCAGAGGGGATAAAAAATTGAACGGGCTTGGAACGTAGGGTGCGTGTGAAGAGTTAAGTATGGAATCCGTTGAGTGGAAAGACGGAAATCGTGGCCGGTACATCGCGTCAATTATATTGTTGTGCTGAGGATGGACGGGCATCGGGAATGCAAGCGAGGGCGATATGAGGTGCGGGGGTGAGTCTTCGCGTTTTGGTTCTACGTTCTCGACATCGACATCGGTTGTGTCATTCTCTGGAGTCTTTGTCCTTTGCACAGGACTCTCTGGGGGCGAGTAAGATTTGACTGAGTTTCGGTAGTAGCGATCTTCAGCGTCAGCTTCGGATTCTTTATCGCTTTGCTTGCGTGACACGGACAAGTCCAATGGCTGATCACCCTGATCTTTTTTGGAGTCTTCCTCTCCTTCAGAGAATTCGGAAATTTTGTCATCTTCAATGTCGTTCTTAGACAAATCTTTAGGTAGTGCTGGTGATACTGACTTCACCTCATGGACATCATTGAGGTTCAGTCTCAAAGAGAAATCAAAGGGTGATTTTCTCTTCACTTCATCCCTTACAAAGTTGAATGGCATCGGCATCACTGGCGACGGTCGGCGCTGTGAAGTAGCTTCCTCAGCTGATGGTGGAGACTGTTTTGCAAAAATATGCTGTGACTTATTAGGGGTACCCCTGTCTACGTCCATGTCACTCTTATTGGAGTCAAATTCCAAGTCTTTAGACTTCTTCTGGTCATCAAGAGAAGTGGAACTGTCCATGCTTTTTACTGACATGCGACCTTCTTGTTGTTTTGCCAGTTGTGCGCTCGTCAGAGCGAGATCATGTTCCATAGCTAGCCGTGCTCCTTGAACATTGAAAAGTAACGGGTTTAAGAACTCAGGTGGGCAAGCTGCAGTTGCAGCCGTGAACAAAGCTGGGTAGTGAGCGAATGTGTTGTAAGGCAAAGGAAGAGCAGGCCTGTACATATGGAACGGATTCGAATTGTTTGGGTTATTCATCCCCACGTTTGCTAGTGTTGGGATTTGTGGAAGACCCTGTGGCATCTGGCCTCGTAGACTGACACCAGCAGAAGCGGTATCACAGAATCTTTTGTGTTTAGTCAGAGAAGCGTAAGAAGTGAAGGACTGTCCGCACTTTCCACACTCTATCAGGGCTCGACATGCGACGTGCATGCGTTTGTGGCGACACAAGTTGGAGAACTGGGTATACGCCTGAAAAGAACAGAAAAACTAAAATGAGCTTAATGTAATCTTATTAATACAAATGTCCACAAGGTATCTCAATGAATTCGAAATGGTGAATATATAATTATTCTCTCAGATGCATTCTTCACTTCAACATATTGTCAAAAAAGCATAAATTACCATTTAATTTTTTTTTATCTACTTTGTACAATATGTTGGCAAACACCCAACCAAAATATCGTGTTGTAATACGGTTTGTTGGTTTGGTTCTGTAGAGAGTAGGCGAGCACTCATACATAGGGTATGTAGTTATGTACGCTGCCAATCGTAACCCGTTTCAGCTTCCCGTTTTAGTTCAAAAAAGAAGAAGTGAAATAAACTCACCTTGAAGCAGACCTTGCACTGGAACGGCTTGACGCTGGAGTGGATGTGAGTGTGCTGCTTCAGTCCCGAGGAAGTGTTGAAGGTCTTCCCGCACTCTGGGCAGGCGTGACTGCGGGCACCTTTGTGTTGCGCGCGGATGTGGCGCTGCAGGTTGGAAGGATCGGTAAATACCTGCAACCACGTCAGGTTTCGCGACCGGTGAAATGGTTTACTCCGGTATTATTGCTACGGGGAGCGGAATTTTTAATTTCTGATCGGTGGTTTTCTTGATCAAAGTTAGAATATACTATAGGAGTTAGATGCAGCGTGGTGCATGCAATAAGAATATTGGTATAATTTTCTGCAACCACGTCAGGTTTCGCGACTGGTGAAATAGTTTACACCGGTTTTATTGCTACAGGGAGCTGAATTTCATTTTCTGGTGGTTTCTCTTGATGAAAATTAGAATATATTATAAAAGTTTGATGCTGCGTGGTGCTTGCATTAAGAATTTTGCCATAATTTTCTGCAACCACGTCAGGTTTCGCGACCGGTACGACGTACACCGTATTATGGGGAGCTGATTTATTTTATTTTATTTTTAGTAGTGTCTCTTGAACCAAGTTGCTTGCTAAAAGATTATTTATTATGGCATATTTATTTGCAACTATGTCAAGTTTTGCGACCGGTGAAATCGTTAACTCCGGTATTGTTACAACTTTATTCTGGTAGTTTCTTTATTTACGTTGGATATAATTAAATGCAGCCGTAATTCATGCTATTAAATAATTAGCCTATTGTATTTATGCTATTTCAAATGGATTATATATTACATTTGTAAAAGGTAAAATAAATACTTTTTAAGTCATATGTAATCAGTCTTTGGAATCAGATAAGGTGATTTTGACTTTAAAAATAAAGAATTAAAAATACATGCTACAAATACTGTAATTAATTGATTTTCACGTCATCTTCTGTGGATCGTATTATATACGCAGAAAAAAATAATATTCAAAAGTATTTTGTTATGGAGTCTAAGGTTCCTTAACTAACTTAAAACTGGAAGTACAAAAGTAAAAAAAAATCAAGTACCTTAGGGCAGTTCTCGCATGGATATTTCCTGATATCAGTGTGCGCAAGAGCACGATGACGTAGCAGTAAAGTTCTAGAGGAATAGGCGCGGTTGCAGAGCTCGCAGTGATACGCTGACGCCGGCTGCGCGTGAGTTTCAATCAGGTGATGATCAAGCCTGGAAAATAGAACATATCATTTTTATAGACTAGCATATAACCCTTATAATTTTTTTTTCTTTTATATTTCACATACACAATCACACCCAGAACCAGAAGCACAAATCTCCCTTGGGAATAGAAAAAATTGTGCTCCTGCCGGGAATCGAACCCAGGACCCACGGCGCAGAGGGCAGAGACTTATCCACCGTGCCAACTGGGTCATCAAACATATAATGTACATAGCGTATATATCCTAAATCTATAGACTGCTGTCTCACCTGTTGATAAGTGATGATTTTGTCAAAGATGGTAACCACGCAAATGTGACTAACTTTGAAACATAGCTGCCGGAACAAATCTCAGAAAAAATATACAGTATTCCAATTAAAGTCCAAGAAGTTGCAATCAACAGAAAAGCTTTTCTTGTCCAAGTTTAATATTACTGCAATATTCAACTTCCCACTCAAATGTGTGAATGGTATTATCTTTTACATTACAACATCGTTATTTGATCTAAGAATCATTTACTTAACATTTTATTGCATTTATGTTCTCAGATATACCAAGTAGGTGCTAATAAGTATAATGTAATGACTTAACTAGGTAAAGTGGAGGATAGTGGTGGCATTGCAACTATAAATTTAAGGAGTTCGTTTAATATTCTAATTGTATTTTATCTTGCCACCAACCGCTTTATTGGTAACTGTGAAGATTACACTAACGAACTAGAATAATAAGCAGTCTTACAGGAAGAGACAAAAATAATATCTTTATGCATAGAGAATCGCCTACGCGGCTACAATTTATTGTCACTTGGTTCGTGCATATTTCAAACACGTTCTCTCATGTATGTTTGCGACTTATTTTTGCAGTAAATTGTATGGAAATGTGATTTTATGGGCAAAAACATTACTCACAATCAGTATAAAACACGCATAGGTAGAAAATGTTGAAACTCCTAATGGAAATTCTAACTAACAACTTCTCAACAACCTCTCGCGATATCAATATCTTTCGTCAAAATATGAGTCTCGTTAAAGCCAGCAAATCATGTCAGCACGGCCGGTAACTTATGCCGACATTTGATGGAAAACGTATATCATTTGCAAAAACGGTCTCAACTACTCTTCTTGGCATAACTGGTCTACCACACGCAACCCTTTCTGCCTTAGGCTGTTTTCTAATTTTACACCTGTGATTCCTTGTAATTCGGCGCTACACCGATGTCATCAATACATTACTGCTTAGACTAGATCTAATACATTAGTCTCAAGTCTTAAGCGAAGATTGATGTCGATTTAATCGAAATTCTCATCGACTTTTCAAAGACGAGATGGGGTTTTCACTGTTGCTGACAGCAGGACCGTCTCTACATCTTTTAATTAATCCAAGGTATAAAATCTATCGTCAGTAATGGTCCGGTTACACGCTGGCTCATAATAAGTAACGTAGTCGTGATTTTACGTTTAACGATGATAATAATATGCGATCCTATGTATCTTAAAAAAGGAACAAAAATATGCGCCACATATAACATAAACGCTTTCAAATAAACACACTCATAACCCCACACTAAGTTCGATGACTTACGACGTAGCTGTCGGAAATATTCACATCACACACAGTCACGCCCAAAACCAGAAACACATTTTCCTTGTGGAGAAAACTTGTGTGCCCACCGGGAATCAAACCCAATACCTGCTGATTAGAAGGCAGACGCGCATGCAACTAAGCCAACGGGTAAATAGTATGGTATAAGAAGAAAACATTATTCTAACTGACTTATTGACGTATTGGAACTTATTGGAATCCATTTTATTTAAATACGTTCCAAACTAGTTTAATATTCAACATAAGTATTTATTTTATACCTTAAGCCTGGCTTAAGCGATTGAAAAATAAAATACTTTTATTCTTGTTATATAACAATATGACTTTACTGATTTGTAAACATTTTACGATTTACAAAAAGCTTTTCTGTTTTTAATGAGCATTGGCAATAGCTTGTCATAACATGAAATGTTTAATGATTAGTCTCGCTGTAATAAAATATTATAGTTCTCGTGAAATCTCAGATGGCAAGATTAATCAAAGCCTAATTAAAACTGGATCACACCAGAACTAATTTAATAAAACTCAGTTATAATAATTGCTGCTATATCTTAGAGCAATCAATTTACAAGACTGTCACAAATAAATCAACGTAACGAATCGGCATAATTGAGATTAACAAATTAATTGTGCAAGCTTTTTAATTAGCTCAATGGTTTGGTAATTTTGAAATGTTTTATTGCAACTGAGAGCAAGAGCCGATAGTCACTATTTAGTGGTGCGTAATCGGCGCACGCGCTAGGGTCACAGCGCATTATGCTGCCCAACTTATTTACAACATAACTTATTTAATTTATCTTTTTGTTAATTTCACTAAGCTTATACAAAATTAGATTATTTTCAAATTCAAATTCAAATTACAAAACTGGCTATTTTATTACTAAACTTCTACTTATACTGAACATATACCCAGCTCTACATAGTCTGCGAATTATCTAAGTATACGGCTAGGATTACCAATTGCTTGTTTATAACTGACTCATCAAGGACTTCGTCAATAAATCCAATCAAATCATTATCTAGTAGTTTTGATGAGTGTAATATGAGCATGCAATACATAGCCATCGAAGCCATCACCTACGCGTTAGAATCAGATGAAACTCTCTGGTAGCTCAAAACAGAAGTATTCGTAAAGTCGTTGACGGTAGGCCGGTCTCAAAAATCTATACCAAATAAGTTTACGAGTATATGAAGAATCCAGCCCTCACCCTTGTTTCAATACCTATTGTACTGTTAGATAATAGATAGGTATAATACAATTGAAATCTTCCAAAAAGTGTCCAATCTTGCAATTGAGAAATATATTCTACTAGACCAAATTAAAACATTGGTCATACCACATATTGGTCCTACCAATGCACGAAAACGCTAATCTACAGTACGCACAGCCCCAGGCGATGCTTACAACAGTGACTATCTGGACAGAGATCTTCAGCAACTGTAGACATTTTTACTATTACTACAACAACGTAAACGTCACAGGTCTGATTGTTACCGTTTAATAAACTGTTACGTAAGGCAACAATCGAAAGTAAATTTTATTTGCGTCGTTCGTCGTGAGATGATTTAAAAACTTTAACAGAGCAGTTTTGTTTGGTAATCAAGCAATTATGTAGTCCATATATTTAGAGCGACAGTAGTTTAGCGGCATCTACTGTGGCATCTCATCATCCTGTGCACCCTGTTTCGAATCCTGCTCACCATTGAGTTTCTTAAGTTATGTGCGAAGTGAAAACTCGTTCTAATTACAGTGAAGTTAAAACACCGATGCCGACGAAGTTTTTATTTTGGTGAAGTTTAAGTTATTAGAACTTAAAAACATCTATAAAAGGAATGACGTTGTAGCTTTACAAACGAATGATAAACTCTCAAGAAATGGTCACATTTTAATAATCGATTGCAGATCCGAAATACTAACAATCGATTAAAGAATTCCACAGTACAATCGATAAGATAAAACTGATAGGTATTAATGTAATAACCAAATTGTTGGCATTCCTTACCAAAATACACCATGAATTGCTTTTTTATTGTTTTACATTTAGTTCCGAGGATTTTTTTATGTCTTTGTGGTCTCAGTGTAAATTAGCATGAAATTAAAATACTAATTCTACTTGCACGAATTCTTTTAGATAATAATCAGATTCGATCGTGAGTTATTCAAGATCGGCTACTTGTATTTGCTAATAATAACTCCCAGTCAGAATTCTTCACATCTCAATACAAACAGCTTTTTTCATCAATTAATTCGGCATCAAATTAACTGTCTGGCATTCCTATCAAGTACGTAAAATTACAGGTTCTAAAGAGCTAAGTAGTCTGTTAGTTTCAAACATTAACATCTGGTTTAGAGTTAATAGAGCGTTACGAAGCTCAAAATGTCATTAAAAATACGCTGCAAAATGTACACATAAAAATATAAATATTATTTCTTCGCAATACCAATCGATCTGATATCGAATCAAGGTGTGACAGATGATCATTTGATTTCGTTTCGATTCATTCCGATTGTGACAGCGCTCTGACGAAAGTAAGAGTGGAAGGAAGAGATCCGATAAGAAAGATTACAATGGGGTTTCATAACTTAAGTAGGCAGTACATGATGCATTACACGCACGAAGTATTAAGAACAAGCGTGACAATATAATTTGGTAGATCAATAATAATGACTACACAAAGTGATTGCTCATGTGAAGAGATAACAATGTTTTGTTTCGAACTACAATCACTCAATGATAAGAAAGCAATAAAAATCAATACGTTACTGAACTAGGATAAAAATATAAATTTAATCTAAATCATCGAGCGATTAAAAATAACAAACAACCACTGCCCATGTAATTACTAATCGATCTTGTGATGCCCTACAAAGGTGAACATTTAAAACAATAGTGATGGCGCGATAATGGCCACGAGGATACTCGTTCAAAACGGTGCATGTTGTTAATCTCGATCTCTGCATTATTGACGAGTCCGACGCCGCTTCAATAGAATATGATGACACACGCCATTACGGCCTTCCGTCGCTTGTCACAAAGATAATAAATTCATGATATATTTTCATTTGCGATGAGACAGTTTTTGTTTTAGATACGAGTAGATAGATAACTATTTGATTAATACCAGTTATTTTTTGTTTAAGTCGGAGTTCATAGTGAGGAGGTTATTGACGCTAGCTTCTCCATCATTTTTCAGATGTCGGATCTCGTCGCGTGCCTCGGGCCGGCTAACAACAAATCATCGACATGCGGCTTATCGATTTAGTACATCACTAGCGCTAAATAAATCTTTACTGGACTGCTCCCCGACCAAATAATATTAATGGCGGGAGGCTAATGGTTTCGAAGACGTTTGAAATTGATCGACTTCTGCATCTCGGTCCTACCATCTTGAATAGTGCATTTTAATAATGCAGGGTTTATTTAAAACGACTTAATTACAAAGTAAAAAAATAATATTTTTTTTTTTTATAAATAGTATAAAATTGGTTTATTCATTTTTTTTTAATTCCTGATAGGTAATCTTATGATCACCATCTCACCTGATGGTAAGCGACGGTGTGGTCGAATATAAATTTATATTTTTATTATTATTATTTTTTATTTTTTTTTTATTCATTTTAATTTTTTGTGTCATTTTGGTTTTACCGATCTCGGTTGAAAATGTTCACAAATTTTAGAATACCTTCTCACAACTTTATAAAAAATGTCAGACCTATAACAACCTTCAACCTTCTTAATTACCGTGATGTTGTACTTATATGAAATGGTTTAAATAATTCATAAATATGTCTCTTGTAATTAAAAAACATGAATTTATAATTTTAGGTACTTACGCATCAATGTTAGGAAATGGAGCGTCACAGAAGGAGCATCTGGGCTCAGTTTCTTCTCGTTCTTCGTCTATGCCACCGTACGATGGATTGCTGGAGCTTAACTTCTCTATCGGCGGGCGATCTGAAAAAAAACAGTACCTTGGTTAGCAAAAAGATAGGTTAAGTCGGATGGAGAAATATTTATCATGATACAAAATAAATAGCTTTTATATTTACCGATACCAAAAAAAAAAATTATGAATGTTGGTGGAAGAAGATTGAGCAGATTGCGAGAGAATTAGAGGTTAGAATTAGATATATGTGCAAGAACTTAAATTTCAGAGGGAGAATTCCAGTACCAGACTTTGTAACCTAAAATATTCTTATTAAATAATATGGGTTGCACTATAGATGTTACAAGTTTGTGACTAAATATCTGGTAAACGATTTGCTTGCTTATTTCTCATCAATGAAACATAAGTAACTCAGCCAGTTCAAACTTTCAGGTTTTAATATATTTGCATTCAAAATAGCGTGAAATCATCTAGTAATTTTTGAAGTTACAGTCACGATACGATATTCCGTTGTTGTCATTGAACATGTTTTATCATTTTTTGTAGCAATAAAACTCTTTTCAGACGCCCTCATCCAAAATACTTTTAATAAGATGTTATTAGATCATTCAATTCAAATTTTGGTTAGTATTTAAGCCATATTATATTACTCTACTATGTTTTATTTTGAAATGTATACAGATTTTGTAACATATTTCCCATACAATGTTTGTTTTGGAATAAATGAAATTAGAAAATGTAATGAAAAATTCGATAAAGTTCAAGGTAATTAGAAATTAAGAACGTTTTAAAAAAAAAATGAATGAAAAAAAATGCGCCGCCGAGTTTTTTGCCAGGTTCTTCTCGAGATGGCTGTAATTTTGCGAATCTGGCAATAGATTCATTAACTTTCATGAGTGCCTCTTTGGGGCCCATGTGAATAAACGATTTTGATTTGATTTGATTTGATTTGATAAGGATTATCTCTCTCTTCGGAAGATTATAGGTACTTGTTTAAACTAACGGATACATAACAATACTCTACAAATAATAGATAACTCCCTGTCACGACGTTTGCATCGACGCAGACTTATGCGTCCTGTTACGAAACTCTTCATGATTACTTTCTATTGATTTACATGACTGTATGCAAACTATGCTAACTAGGTTATGTAATTTTGCATACAACCTATTTTACAGTTTGCTGTAGCTTGGAGTTAAATAATATGAGCATTTTAGCATACAATACTGTTATGTTAACTACTTTAAAATTATTCAATTTATCAATAAAATTTTGATTATCAGTTTAATGCAAAATTAATAATTAGTGACAAGTTATTAAAAAGTTTTTTTTTTCATTATTTATATGCAAAAGTTTGGCCACTAACTCGCCTGAAAAAAGAAAAAAAAAACAAATTATATGTGTAATAAACAAATTAAATTATTTTTTCCCCTGACATTATTTCTATTTTCTTTTTTTTGCGAGTTTCTTTTGCCCCATACTACGTTCATAGACCTGGGTGCCGGAAACATTTATATGAAAATAATATATCTATGAAATAATCACACCCATAACCAGAAGCATTTATGTCCCTTGGAAAGGATAATGATAAAATAAAATAGACCATAATAACAAGAATACTCTTAATTACAAAGGAAATTTCTTCCGTTATATTCCGCAATTAATATGTCCAGGAAAATCAAACTGACCCACGATCAAAAGACATGTGCATTTGTGCAAAAGCTATCACTCAAAATTGCACAGATCACGAGCGAGTCGCCGGAAGTACCTTACTTATGTTACGTTCATTGACATATTATTATGCTGATTATATTCTAGTCACGAGAACTGACACGCCCAGGGCATTGTCTAGCATCCGTGATAAGGCAAGGCTGAGGTGCGATGAGATGTGGTATATAGGAAATCAAACTCGAGTTACAGGATTCTTGGAAAAGCTTATGATTACGCTCGCGTTTTTTTTTTAAATTAATGTGAAAAGTTCAAATCAAAAATGTATTTTTGAGATTTATTGATTTTGCATGCAGACGAGCTAATGTTAAACATAATACTGGTAACATAAACACTTTGATTAAAAATGGGATAATTTTATAAATTGCGAAATTTTACTTTACGGTTTGTAATTATTATTGTACGATACTTTAATTTAGTATAGGGACTTTTACTAAGTTATTTCAAACTACGAGCCAATTTACACAACTTAGACCTAAGTTACCTACAAGACATCGAGGTTAAAGATAACTCAAGTACTCAAAACTATCAGGGCTCTGTAATATTGGTTTTTTATGTATTTTTACGTAAGTAGACAATTTTGCAATTTAAGCGGTATATACTAAATCGGTATTGGTTCTAAAGGTAGACCACTAGAGATTATATAGAAGCATGTTTCAAATAGCCGATTTTTTTATTTCACTGTCGGAATGATACGTGCTTACCTAGATCATAAAAACTGACTAATTATTTGAATATTAAACCAATCGGTATTACAAATGAAAACAAAACAAAAATTGTTAAATACTTTGAAATTCAGATTTCCACCCCTTGAAATTACATCGCGTTACAGTAAGTGTAAAACAAGGGGTAAATTTAGTGAACATCAAGTAACATGAATCACGACGGTATTTCCCATACTCTACAATAACAGCACAATAGTTATTAAAATTTAAGAATAACTACATAATTATAATAATTTTCAATTATCTTAAACAAAAAACAACCGCGTCTAATTCTTAACCGTATCGATACGTCACACACACTCTTCCACACGACCTACCTCAATTTTCACTATGTCAAAAAATATGAGGATGACCAGGATCCATAGAGATGTCACAGAGGAGGTCGAAGTTCAACTGTCCCGTGTCGTATGCCATAGGTGGTACAATACACCCCCACCCCACCTGAGGGTATGACTTGACCCAACATTCGCATGTACTATGACCAACTGTGCGTGACGTTGCTTGCGGTTTAGGGGGGCATGTGTTAAATTGATTGACTGTAAAATGACTACGAGTGGTCTTATGGGGTGTCAAATTAAAGCTCTTTGATGTAAGCTTGACTGACTATTCGTCGAAGATTTTGATGTAGGATACAATCGGCTACATTAATGACAAAGATGAATGAAGTTAAACTTTCTGGATTCATGTAAGAATATTGTGAACTGCCCGTGGGCTTAGTTGGATCCGCGTTCGCCTTAAATAAGGGTATCGGGATCGATTCCCGGCGGGAACACAAGTTTTCTCCCCAAGGAAAATTTGTGTTTCTGGTTCTGGTTGTGATTGTGTGTGTGATGTGAATGTTTCCGGCACCCACGACACAAGTCATCGAACTTAGTGTGGGTGTGAAAGTGCTTATGTTTATGTTTATAACAACTTTCTGGATTCATGTAAGAATATTGTGAACTGCCCGTGGGCTTAGTTGGATCCGCGTTCGCCTTAAATAAGGGTATCGGGATCGATTCCCGGCGGGAACACAAAATTTCTCCCAAGGAAAATTTGTGTTTATGATTTTTGTTGTGATTGTGTGTGTGATTTGTATGTGTCCGGCACCCCTCATCACATAAGTCATCGAACTTAGTGTGGGGCTCTGAGTGTGAAAGTGTTTATGTTTATGTTTCTTGCCAGTTTCTTCCAGAGACGGTAGTAATTTTGTGTATTTTCGAATCCGATACCAGCAGCTTAGAAGGCAAACGCGCTACCAATGAGGTTTCTTTCTTTCCAGATTTTTATAGGCCCTCAATTATAAACGTAACATTTTAAATGTAAAAATATTCCAAATCTTCTATTCTACCTTCTATATAAATAAAAACTGCCGCATATATGAAAAATTGACACTTGACGGCTCGACCGATTTGGAAGTTTTTTTTTCCAGTGTTCGTTATTATGAGAACAAGTTTTGTATTAAAGATAATTTGCTTCTACTGAAAAATACCTTATGACCTATTCTCGTTCCTACCAATTATACAAAAACGGTTTCATTAAAATCGGTCGAGCCGTTTCGGAGGAGTTCGACCACAAACACCGCGACACGAGATATTTATATATTAGATTTTAATTTTGATGTGAATATTACATTTGCTACAAAATAAAACACATGTCTTATAATTCCCAGCTAGACTTGTAGGGAGGCGGTGCGAGCGTTAAGTTTTCCCACGACGTAACCAGATGGCGCGGCGCGCGCGCACCGTGACGGTGACTTACCGATCTTTATTAATTTAACGACGGCACCTGTTGTTTCTCACATCGTTTTGAATTTAGTGGTCGTTGTTTTGTAAACATGTGATATTATTAACTTTTTGCATAGAAGACATTTCGATAGCAGCCTTGGATAGCAGCCTGGCCAGATTTTCAAGATATATAATCGGCGGCAAATGATATATATTTGAGATTTCTCTAACTTTTTATTTCCTATTTAAAAAGGATTCTTATACATATTTCTGGCAGGAGCTCAACTTTTTGCCCAAGGTTTGTTTCTGGTTTTGGATGTGATTGTGTGATGTAAATGATTCCAGTACCTACAATACAAGTTTTTAAACTTAGTGTGGGCTGTGAGTGAGAATTCGTATATTAATTGTTTGTTTTGTTGTTTATATCACCTAAATATTGTTTTTTTTTTGGAAATATAACCTAAAATCGCCAGTGCTTGCTTATAAAAATAATCATTTAAATTAAAATATTTTAAATGGTACAAGCTAGATCGTACCTTAATTAAAAATTAAAAAATTCAAACTCTCAGAGAAAATGAATTATCATGACTTGATATTTCATAAATTTTGATACATATAGTTAATTTTGGTGCTTAAAAATACATTTTTTTTAATTATAAGCGTGTATATAGGGTAGATAGTACCTTTGCATATATCGCATATTATTATACTCTACATACATGCCTATAAGGATAAAGATTTACACTTTGATTTTGTGCTAGATTTTTAGTTCCCTTTTTTTCCGTTTCAAGCAATTATTTAGTATTTAGTGGCAATACTCCGTGGCAACTTAAAGCTTTCTAGCAATTGACCTTTAGCACAATAGAGACAACAATCTAAACACTCCAACGGGATAACTGAAGGATATGACCTGCTCTCTCCTTTCATATCCTGCGTGTATCTGTAGCCAGCGGCGCGGCAACGCATCAGGTGCGTATGCGCACCGTTACACAGGGGAGTAACAGACAATACCGGTTGATACCGGTATTGTCTGTTGTTATGTTTCCTTGAAATAGAACAGAATAGTATTGCACAGGGTTCTTAAAATTTCTAGATCTCAACAGTTCAATACATTTCGAACATACAATATTTTAGAGATAATAATTATAATCTTCTTTTTATATATAAAATTCTCGTGTCACAATGTTAGTTACCTTACTCCTCCGAATCGGCTTTACTGATTTTTACCAAATTTTATATGCATATTCAGTAGGTCTCAGAATCGGCTACAATCTATTTTTCATACCCCTAAGTGATAACCCTAAACATTTTTTTTAAATTTTTGGACAAAATTTTTGTTTTTATTTTTCTATAATGTGTCATTAAAAAATACATACAACCCTAATTTTTTACCCTTTTATCACCAACCCCTATTTTTTAATTGCCATTTTAGTAATTTAATCATATTTTTTGTCTACACTAGAAATTACCTAGAAATAATTTATATGGCAAAACAACGTTTGCCGGGTCAGCTAGTTATATATATAATTATTCTGTACGTGTGTATGTGTCTGAACGAATGAAGCGTTTTGCTTCCACATTCATTTTGCAAACCGCAAAGAAATGGAACTGCTGAGTCGGTGTTTCCTGATGATTACAATATGGGATTCTTCAAGTTGCGAGTGAATATGTATCTTCTAGGCAAACTTACTCCATCGTCGACATATCATCGCTTACCATCAGGTGAGATGGAGATCAAAGTTATGCCTATTTAGAATAAATATGGATTCATAAAAAAATATATAAAAAACATTTTCTCATGGACATAGAATACGTTATTCGGATTTGGTAAAGTACTAGGCAAACATAAACATGAAGGATAGAATAATTTAGTCACGAGGCATTGCAACGCATGCCGGGTATAGCTTGTAACTATTGAAACGTTTATATATTATTATAAGTTTATACATTAAACTCATTTAACTTAACATGTTGTAGTGGATTGGTTGAAGAATATAGTAGTACAAGAATGGAATTTAAATATTTTATCGATTCTGCATTATAATACGTATCAAGCAGAATATATCAGTAAAATCAGAGTTGAACATGTTCCAGTATGTACATAGAAAAATTACTAACTCTCTTTTTTAATACTGGACAGTCAAACGTGTGACTGATTAAATTATTCATCTGGCATTAAGCAACGATACCGTCAATGATTAAGCACGCAAAAAGACACATTTACTATACTAACATCGATCTACTAAAAAATACGGATACAACGTGCTGAACATGGGAGGCATGCCGAAAAAGGAGAAACCACTCCACTAAAAACCCATTTTTTTGCAGTAAAATTAATAAATTAGTTTACTATCCGTCACTTTATGATATGTTTAATACAAAATATGTCAAATTTCTTAAAAATAAATAGGAAGGGGGTATTAGTGAAGTCGAATCCGCTTTTCCGGCTTCACTCTCATGTTTCATGCGTTGTATCTTCATTTTTAGTAGCTGGATGAAACCAAGGAATTATTTATTATATAAAATATATTTGAATGCTTTCTTTCAAACATTTTGATAGCAAGCAGTCCAATTTAGATCGCGAAGATTATAGTTAAATATGACATCAAATTATTCACTTTATATTTATTTTTTTATTCTATGTCCTATTCAAAATAAGTCACGTTCCAGCAATCTATTGTGGCAAGGAATTATTCAATTTTCAAACATCAAGATAGGAACGATATAATCTAAAAAAGCAGACAAATGTGAACCAGATTTAACCCTTCACTGGGGGTGGGGTTATTAAATTGAAATATTTCCATTTTATTGTCAGTAATATTTATTTGATTGTTAAATAAATACGCGATGTGGGACGCTGGCTTTGTAAACGGTTTAATGGGGGTGATGCTTTTGTTGTTGGTTAATTTTTTGATTAATCATCTCGCGTCGGGGATTCGTTGCGATTCTGTGACGTTTCCATTTTTGCGCTTGCGCTGTATTGTGTAATGGTGCGTGGTCCGGACAATGTCGTGATGGCTTATTTTAAAATGACTCGCTGAAGTTGGATGATTTGTGAATATATTTCAATAAGTTTTTTGTCGTGTGATCAGGAATAACTAAATTTAAGGGAGTTTTGAGGGATTGTTGATTATGTAGATTCTTTTTTTTATTTTTGATGGTTAAATTTGATCTCTATCTCACCTGTTGATAAGTAATGATGTAGTGAAGATTGGTAAACACGCAAGGCCTAAAAAGCAACTTGCTCTCAAAAATAAATAACTGCCAGAACTATATTATAGCTTAGTGATAGATAATTCTTTTTTAACTTAAACGAATACTGCATTACGTTAACAACTAGGCGAGTATAAGAAAATGCACTACCACCACGGATTTTATCACGATGTAACCTTCAAAGAAAGTTAATATATTTACGACCGAGTTATTACCAATTTTCAATATTATTTACTCAGATAATTTATTCTCAGAAATGATAATGAAACCTTAAGCGAACTATTTACCTACTCAACTAATTCATGGTTAAAGTATTTTTTATTAAATACGTACTGTTCAGTTGATATTTTGATTGCTAAAACGCTATTTCACCGAATGAACTTCATTCTACAACATATAGTTAGTCAATGCTTCTTATCAAAATTCAAAAATATAATCTCTTTGCCGAGATAAGGCGGCACACATTCACACAATAGCGCATGCGCTTCGGACAAAGAAACGTCATCAATTTTAATCTGAGCTTGACAATTGCGCGATGACAAATGTCAACCGGGTCATTCATTACGCGGCATGCGCACGCGTCGAAAATGCTCGGCTAATAAAGGGTTAACTCATTGTTGGTGCGTATGGTGCGAGATGGATTATGATTTTGATCATATTTATTTATTTTTCAGTTCTTATGCTACTGGGTTTAGATGTGCCTTATGTTTAGCTATTTTATCATTATAATATTAGTTGATGTCATTTGAAGGTACTTACTATAGTTTTTGAACAAAGTGCTCAATCATATTTCGATAACACGCCTATCACGAGGCATACTTAATGGAATGCCTCTAATAAAAGATGAATTTAATTTTTGAATTAATCATTGGGGATGTTTCTAAATGAATAATAAGATATTATAATATTTAAATGTCAGCCGTTATCATACTTAGTTTTTAGAACAATAGGCCTAGTTATTACAAAGTTACGTTTCAAGACCACTAACTTAATAAATCCGCGTCATTTTTTTAAACACCAATCTCTT
Source organism: Lomographa bimaculata (assembly GCA_948107665.1). Taxonomy (NCBI): domain Eukaryota; kingdom Metazoa; phylum Arthropoda; class Insecta; order Lepidoptera; family Geometridae; genus Lomographa; species Lomographa bimaculata. The sequence continues at coordinate 11,141,879 of OX403600.1, forward strand.
ATCTAGCCTTTATTATGATTAAATGCTTTAAGAAAAAGAGTCCGCAAAATGTCTCATAAATTAATGTCTTGAAATAATCGATCAAAACCGTCATTTCGGAATCGAATAATCGAATCGTTACTCGAGTAGAATTTGATTATTAATCCTTTTGGAAAAATATTATTGAATTCATAGGTGCCGCGCGATAAAGAACCATCAATCATCTCGATTCTTGTGCAATGTGGTTCTCTGACAAATAATCGATTACGCCGAGTGTCGATGGGTCGCAAATCGATTCTAATTAGGGATATTTAAGAGTCATTGTGTATAATATTGGAATGTCATGCTGCATTATGTTTGGACACAAATAGCCCCAATTTAGAGATGTGGGTGTTTAGTTTGTTGAGCGTTTCTGAAGTAATAGTTTAGATGCAATTGCTGTTATAATGTTCTAAATTGAACATTACAAAATATGGTATTATATATGAATTACTTACTTACATATTTAGCGTTATTTACTTTTAAGAAAATGTGTTTAAGAGAATTTGCACGCCTTATAGCCAGCCAGTCCTGATACCCAAAGAACATTTAGGTTCACATTTAGGTTCTTCATTTAGGTAACCATTTCCCACAATTCTGGCAAACGGCCTATATAGAAACTGTAAACGGTTAAAAGTTGTAAGGAAATGTATTTTACAAGTTTATATTTAGTTTCACCTGTTCCGTTGTCTGTATGTTGGTCTATGATCAATTCTACAAGCTAAATTAGACCCACTTCCCGATGTCCGATTGGACTCAAATTTTGTGTACTTGTATATCTTTGATGACAATACAATGATGTGGTACCATGGTGCTGTTCTGATAGGAGGTTTTAAACTAAACAAGATAAACTCATCGAATTTGGGCTTGTTTGAATCGTCTTGACAAGTTCTCCGGTTATATAACTTTTTAGTGCTATTTTATTTACAAGTGGTAAAACCTTGATTTTTTTTTAATAATACTTCTTTTCTGCTCAAGACTATTTTTTATGAGTAAATATATATTTGGCAATTGTGAGACCTAATTGTTAACTTCGTGTGTATTATAATATGTAGGTAGATAGTAACCGTTTGTTTCTATTTTTCGGTTTTTTTTAGAATTTTAGTTTTATTTTTAAGAAATTCTTGTAATTTGTGAACTATTGAAATACCTACAAACAATAAAAAAGTGTTATATTATATTTGAATTCAGAATAGAAACCACTGATTTTTTGTTTCTATGGCAATATCATTGCAAGGCAGAACTATCCTATGGTTGCGAATCGGAATCGCTCCCCAAGCGATATTTTTCCCTTCATTTACTATATTTACTGATGTAGGAACTAGATTGCACTTTATCAGCAACTCTTATGATGACTATTTATTCCCATATACACTCTAATTACCCGACAAAAGTCAACGTGTAACATTATTAGACAGTCCAATTATATGCAATTCGTATCGCATAAATCACGCGGTGCCGGCTGCGACGCCGCCGCCGGAAGCACTCCACAGGAAGTTCTGAAGACCCTTATACTGTGATTCGTAGACTAGAAGAGGTATAAAATATACATCACAATAAAAACAAAACAGACGCATTCATACTCACAACCCTATACTATATTTAAAGACTTGTATTCCAGACGCTGGAAACGTTTACATCACACACACTCACTAACTACTTTAAAAATCCTTTTTTTTAAACCTTTTGCTCTTACTGTCTGTTGGGCCCGGTTGCTCCCAAAAGTTATTCTTAATAATGGTAAAAAAATGCATGAAACCATCATAATGATTTATTATTATGCCCAGGCTCTTGATGGTAAGGTATTATTTCAGTAAGATTATTAAGTAAAAATAAAATAATGTAAGAAATTTTAAGGCATTTTTAACAAAATTATGTAGCGTCATATTGTATATGTATGTAGTTAGAACCCATGTAGTGTTCTTTCTAATATATAAAATTCTCGTGTCACAGTTTTCGTTGCCATACTCCTCCAAAACGGCTTGACCGATTTTGATGAATTTTTTTGTGCTTATCCGGTATCTATGAGAATCGGCCAACATCTATTTTTCATCATCATCATCATCATCACTTTTCATCATTATCAACGCGGGTGAAACCGCGGGGCGCAGCTAGTATCGTATAATATTGTAGCACTTCCAGTAGCCGGCCAGGGATCGTCAACCCACCCTCACATTAACGCAAGCATATGCGTGATTTTTCAGTCCACACGGCGCATACGTCGCGATTTATCTAAATTAAATATCGTAGGACGCGTGCCACCCGTGTGTGCGCGCCATTTGACTGTGCGACTTCCTTATACAGAGTGCTACGAAATATAGAGTCAAAAATGAAACGATTTTCTAGCTTCCCACTTGTTCAATCTGGTCACTAGGTCTAGAGAAAATGATCATATTTAGTGCGGGCTCAATAGGATTTATAAATTGGCATTGGTTTGGCATTAAATAGTTTAATTATTGGCAGGCCTTCAGTATTATTCATTATTTGAAAATGGATAAAAAAAAAATTTAAAAAAAAAATATCAGAGGTGCTATCTACGTATCACGCTCATTAGCAGTGGGCTTTGAGTGAACACTTCAGTTTTATTTATTTAGTATAATTTATAGGTACAATATTTTCCCTCAAATACTCACGATTCCTATAAAACACTGTTATTTTGCCCAACCAAAGCTCAAATATGTTTTATGCGGTTTTAAACAATCCTATTAAAATGTATCATATAAGTTAACTGACTAATTTTGACCACCACCATTTGATTGCAAATATGGTCTAAATGATGTTAGAGTCGTGAGTAGTAAGCGCTGACTGACTAGTTAAAGTAAGCTAGTTACGCGCATGCGTACGAATCGAAACAAAATAAAGAGTAAGGAAATTACTTCGGAATGTAAATGATACACACAGATAGACAAGCGACCTTACGTCGATGGTCTAGGTTGGACTGGACTAGCTTACGACCGCCAATGAGTCTATTAATTCGACGTCAGTGGATGCAATAGCTTTGAGAATATGCAGAACTGTTAAGTGCATGTTTATATTATTGTTCTATTTGAGTGTAGTGAACTACGACTGTTATAAGTAGACTATTAACAAACAGTCACGATTCAAGAAAAGTTTAGAAAAGAGTATATAACACTATTTTTTATTGTGAATAAAACCTCCACCTGTACCACAGAGTATGATAGGTGCGTGGACGTGACCCCTTAGCTAACAGAGGGCAGAGGGCAGGTGACTCCAATTACCTGCCCTGCACTTGGCCCTCCGAGCGTGACCGTCACCGTGATTCGGCTATAACTACAGGGCATCGGGTATATATAAAGTATTATAGTAAAGGGGGAAACAGCTCTCAAAAGTATACTGGTAAGGTAACAAAAATTGTGACAATAATAACTTGAAAGCACTTAGAGAAGCTAATTTCAATTTTTTTTAGGAAAGTATGCAGTGAAGTAAACGTGTGTTCACTAAAATAATCGGAATTGTACCTTAGTATGAGATTGTGTATTGTATTTTGCTATTGATTTTATGTACTTTTACGAGTATGTACCATGTGCATTATTACATTTTCGAGATTGTTAAAATGATTTGCGCAATGTTTTTTTAACAAAAAACCAACAATTATTTTTAAAACAATAGACGTTAAACATGTCGTCAAATAAAGTCAGTAGGTAATAGTATATCGTAATGATAAAATTGTGCTAGTCTGACTCGCGCACCAAAGGTTCCGGACAAACTTTTATGTAGAAGCGTCTTTTTTCCACTTTAAAAATCAAATTACTAATTTTTAGATTTGTTTACGTTACTATGAGACCTCGTTATGTAGCCAAATTTCATTATTTTAAGTCTACGGGAAGTAACCTACAGATTTTGATTTTTTGCTAAAAAGACGTTTTTATTCCATTTTCACTCGATTTGAACTTGACCCGTTCCTGAGAATAAGTGTATTTACAGACAGACAGGCGGACAACAAAGTCCTAAAAGCATTATTTTCCTATTGAGGTACGGGACCTTAAAGAATATTATAAACAATATTTTCCGTTTGGTAATGTCTTAAACGCAGTCAAAGCCTCGTAACACCTCACCTTACCCTACCCATAAAAAACTTATTTAAAATACATACCAGGTACAGTCACGACATCTAGCAGCAGAAGGGGAGTCCTAGGTCCTAGAAGAAGCTCTTGACCTGACGGAATTTCTCGGATCACCTTGTACCACACCTGAAAAGCACAACACAATTAATAAAGGAACTTATTTTACATATAATCATAAATGGGACGCCTTTTCTATAGTTTAAAGTGATCTGGTACAATTTGAATTATTTGGCAGTAAGTTCTGAGCCTTAAGGTAGACAGAAGTCTTGAAGTTAATTATTTTCCTTTGACTTTACTACTTAAAAACCTAATTATCACCTATGGTGAAGTAGTAGCAGGTGTAGTAGTAGCATAAGAAAATTTTAACAATTTTGTTAGATATTCTAATAAATTAGTAAATGATCTTATTATCAATAATTTCTATCTTATTGCAACTATATACCATCAAGTATCTCAGGTGATAACACCACCGATATAACTGTTTTAATTAAATAAAATTAAACAATAATTTGCCACAATTCCTCAGATGACTAGCAGAAGGCTGTGAACATTAATTCCTCTGTAAAAATAAATAAATAGTATGTAAATAAATAGTTAAAAAATAAATAACTAGTATATAAACAAATGGGACATGAGGAAACAGACATTACAATAAAATGTTGAAATATAAGAATATTTTTAGTTATTTAAATAAACGTACTTATACAAAAGTTATTATTAACATATGTATAAGATTGTATAACTATCAGTATATAGAATTTCACTTGAGATTTTAAGAACGAAATATATTTTTTAATCAATTTCGTATCCTATGCATACCTTGAAGAATAACATACCGTAACATACACCCTCTTGAGTAGTGCAGACTAAGGAAAATGCTAAACGAGTATTTTGTGCTTAAGATTTTATACACAGCGGCAGCTCGAAGGTCACAGAAATTAAGTGCGTATTTATTTTTAGAGGAGCTTTCACCTTTTTCGTATGGGACTTTTTTATGACGTAGATAAGTTACTAATGCATTCTAGGAAACAAACATTCCCTGTGGTCAAGTAAGGGATGTTATTTTTATTGTTTTTTATGAATTGACGTGTATGTAATACTAGCCGTGCCTCGCGGCTTCGTCCACGTTTATAAACTTAAAAAGCCTATGTGTTAATCCTATTAGGTATAAGGTATTTACTTTCCAAATTTCAATCAAACCGTCCAGCCGTTAAAGCGCGATGAGAAAACAAACATACTTAGACACATACACATTTACACACTCACACACAATCTTTTGGATTTGTAATATTAGTGTGATGAAATGTTCCAAAAATAGATTGACGACCCAGTTGGCGCAGAGGACAGGTCTGTGGGTCCTGGGTTCGATTCCCAGCAGGAGCACAAATTCCTTCCCAAGGGATATTTGTGCTTCTGGTTCTGGGTGTATTTGTGTGTGTGATATGTAAATGTTTCCGGCCCCACGATACAAGTCTTTTAACTTAGTGTGGGGCTGTGAGTGTGAATGCGTTTGTTTAGATGTGCTTACTTTGTTTTCTATTAGTTTAGGGAAAATTGTAAGTTATTTCTTGGGATGAGTCAGTCGCGCGAAATGCGGAAGCGTGGAACTCCTTATCCGAAACTGGTCGACAATAATGAAATCAACGTTTTTACGTGTCCCAAACCGATAACAACATTGATTTATTATGTGGTTATTAGTTTCTTTACTCATATCTCTTAAACCTGAACTAATTTTGATGATGGTAGCATCGTTAGAATTCTTACTGATCTTGATTGTGAGTGATATAGATATCATTTGTTAGTGTGATATTATTTGTAAACGTAGTCGTGACAAGTTACGTTTTGAGATCGTATGGAACTAAAGTTTTTGATCGATATTCCCTGTGGTATATGGAATCGCAAAAGCTTGTATCGAGTATAATCAAGAAACATTTATAATTTCCATTAAGGCAAAATTCCAAATAGGCAAGCGTTTCATCACCATCTTGCATGAAGAGAAGTGATAATGTGAACGAGAAGAATAAAAAAGCACGCTAAGTCTAAAATGACTAGCACTCAAATAAACCATATAAATATCTGCTAAACAAACCTTACACGTTTAGTTTAACACAAAAAAAAATGTCTTTCTTCTTCTTTTTCTTCTGCTAGCCTTATCCCATTTTTATTTGGGGTCGGCTCTCCTAATCACTCTCCTCCAAAGATGTCTTTTCTGGATCGTCATTGGGTCAATATCTTTTTTGACTACAGACATCCACGTAAGTCGGGGTCTTCCGCGCTGTTTTGGTTCAGATTTGTGGTCAAGCACTTTCCTAGTCATGTGATCTGCCGGCCTCCTCATAATATGGCCGTACCATCGCATTAAAAAAAAAATCTTTATTAGGTAAATATTTTTTCACATACACTGTCATTGTTTTTAACCTCAAAAGGGCAAAAATCAAATAGCAGTTAACAGAGGGCGCAAGCACACGAATCTAATCGTTGCATCTGTTTGCTCCCCTCATTTTGACCGGAAGTGGGTCACAGTTGTTCGGAGCACCGATTTTCTGCCACCGGAAGTACCCAACGTTCCACATTCAAATTTTATTGGGGTAGTAACAAAGAGCATGGGGTCGCAGTGATAATGATTTGGTGATTTTGTACATTTTTTTTTTTACATTGCATTGCTCGCAAAATATTATACTAGGAATTTTTCTTGTTTTTTCTCTACATATCAAGATTTTACGCATTCAATTAGTATCATCGCTAACAAACTGTTACACCTATTTTCAGATAGTAGCATCTACATAAATTATATATCTCCTATATAAACTAAAACATAATGACGCCATCTCTATTTAACAAGAAGTAAATTTTATTCTTCGAGGTAAGTACTTGATTACCACGGCTTCTTTCAAAAATTTATTGGGGACAGTGCAATAAGTGAAAAAAGATATTTCATATATTCAAACTACTTACTTACATTTGAAAGATTTCAATTAATATACTCCAAAAGATTTTTTTCTCGAATTATCATTATGATACAGTTGTTAGTTAATTATAATATGAGTACCTAGGACCTTAATATAATATTTATGGATTTTTATTAGTACTCTTTTAATGAATCAAGATAAAAGACATACAAGTAGTAAAATAGTAAATTTAACTTTTCGTCACACAAAAATATTAGAATTTCAAAGCCCTCCTATAAGAATTTTCACTTCAAAAACAAGGTAACTTACTTGACCAGCCAGCAACAGATGCTGGACGTTGACGTCATGAGGATACTCGGTGGATCGCACCAGCTTCAGCCAGTTCGTCTTCTCGTTGCTCCCGTCCAGCCATCCTCGGACGCCGTTCTTGCCGAGGATCTAAAAAAAATAGAATTATCGATTAATATTATTGATTATACCTACTTACAATATTTCATTTAACCTTAGAATATATAAATTGGTACATTTATTAAACAAGTCCAAGTTTTATAACATAAATAAATTTAAGTCATAAAAAGGTCAAACATGGCTTAGACGATCTATAATACCTTAAAAAGTATAGGCCAATCATCGTCAGTTTAACGTCTTTATGTGAGGGTTTGTTCTGAATTCAAATTTCATCAAAATTTTATTTTTAATGTGCTTTTATAAGAATTGACTTCAGAAATGTGGCTGAAATTACAATAATTCAGGAAAATAGACGCATACAATTAACTGACCATTATTTCAATACGGGCAGAAGAAACTAATAATTAATTTAATTTATTATTATTTGTATTATATAAAATATTGTGTATTATATAAAGTACCCAAATACAGGTCATTACATAATTTATTACATATCCATTTACTATAAATAATAAACATCTTCAGGACTGGTTACTGCGCCATCTAGCAAAAAGCCTTGGAACTCTTGAGAGCTTTCGTTTGTTAACAACTGTTGGTTACTATGCCCGAGAATGGAAGAGAGGCAACCGCAATTTTTATTAGAAAAAAATGCTTTAAAATTTTGTTGTTTTTTAAATAAATAATTAATAATATTAAATTATTCAGTTTATAAAATATCACACTATGACAGCTGTTTAAGTATTGCTATGAGAAAATGCAAGTTGCAGCTAGCGACATCTAGCATTTTTATGCAACACTACTTGGTATCATTTACACCGGATACTGCGGCTTCACGATAGATGGCATTATTAGTCCATGTCAGAGATGACCGTGTCACAGCTTGTCCGGTAATATGTCAGGCCACCCCATTTATTACAGGGATGATAATTTAATTTTTACAATAGCAATATGTCTGTGAGATTTATCGTTTAACTTTGTAGCTGAGGGACTTTGTTTTTCACTCGGTAATAATTTATGAGCTTTTTATGTGTATGCAAAGTATGGTAATTAGGAGGTTGGTCGATTGGTAGGTATGTTGGCGGTGCGAGGGCCTAAATTTTTTTATATATAATTTTTTATGTAAATAAATAATACAGATTCGTGGTAAATTTTGGTTCAGTACTCTTTTTATAGCTGGTAACTAGTTATTGTATTTGACTCTTCATTATCATTTAAAATAGTGATTGAACCTTTAACAAATCTGGTTGTTATAATTTTGCTTTTTACCCGACTGCGCAATTCAAAGGAGAGTAATATGTTAATATGCCTATTTATGTATGTTATTTCCTATGTGGCATTCTAGAGATCAAACGCGTGGACCAATTTTGATGATTCATACGTCAATCGATTTGTTTTAATTGTGTCACTAAAGACATGATAGTTATCAAAATTCGGATTAGCAATCGCCAGACGCCGTATTGTGAAAAAAAAATGTTCTGGGTCAACGATCATATTGTTTTATACATTTAAAAATCATTTTTAGGTTTTTTAAATTTTGAATGACCGTTCTGAATCTGTATCGGTTTAACAACTATTGTCACTTAAATTTTCAATACATATAATAAAGCTGTAATCAAATTCTTATAGGTATCCTATCCTACTAATATTATAAATCCGAAAGTTTGTGTGTAAGTGTGTAAGTATGTTTGTGCCCTCTTCACGCTTTAACGGCTAAACGGATTTGGATGAAATTGGGAATGTACATAGATTATACCTAGGATTAACACATAGGCTATTTTTTAACTTGATAATAGCGGGCGAAGCTGCGGGGCACGGCTAGTAATAACATAAAAGTGTGATTAAGTTATGTGATTAAAAAATGTAACTTATATAAAAAGTCAGTTCACATTTTTCGCAGTGAGTTTCTTTTTTTTTTTTAGTACATTGACTTGTTATGGTAAATTATTTAAAACTAGCCGTGCCCCGCGGCTTCGCCCGCTATTATCAAGTTAAAAAGTAGCCTATGTGTTAATCCTAGGTATAATCTATGTACATTCAACATTTCATTCAAATCCGTTCAGCCGTTAAAGCGTGAAGAGGGAACAAACATACTTACACACTTACACACTTACAAACAAACTTTCGGATTTATAATATTAGTAGGATGTAACATGACGTATACAAATAGATATAAATCACACTAATCGCTCTCCTCTCCCGCTCTATCTAATGTCATCAGTAAGCGTCATAAGCACGCCCCATCTATATTTCAGATTAGGGTTGTCCGTAACAAGTGTCCATTTCGCATCCTTGACCGACGTTCATCGATGACTGATTGCCAACATGTGCTGGGAACAGCGCAACTCATCGCCCGTGTTACGAGCGATAGGGTTGTCAAATCTAAGTTTAATCTATCAATATCTAATTCAATATCCTTAGTGGTGAAAATAATTGTCACTCTGAAATTGTTACATAGTTACTGCTTAAGGCAACCTCAGAAACGTTTGCATCTACAATAACACCGAGAATGTATATTTTTTTTTGTTAAGAAAGAAATATTAAATTGTGCTGTATTTTTCCCTCCATTCGGATAGAATAAAAAATATTATACCTAATGAGCTTTATAATTAACCTGTAATCATGCATATAAACATAATTATATATTTTTTTTTGTAAATAATATCAAAAAATTATAGGCAGAAAATTTTACCATCTAACAACAAGACAAACACACGGAAAGACTCAGAAACATGTTTTTAGTCAAAATTACAGTTACTACGTTTGTTTTACAAAATAAGCTAGTTAATTACCGAATAACTTTATGATTGTTACGAAATGATTATATCTAGCTGTCACAAAGCACTAGAATGTTAGTAAAAGCAATGAGACAATTTTCTCAATGCAGTCAAACGACATCCATTTACGTCATTGCTTGAAGCGTTTCGCTTCTACATCTTCGATATCAATACTTTCCATCAGGTCAAATGCTTGGCTATCGAACATAAAAAAGCACAAGCTTGGCGAGTATGAAAATTAGTAAATAGATGTGCCAACCCTAGCTAAGACGAGGGTTGCCGCTCTAAGATAATTATCTTTTTTACGTACACCCGCCCAAGTTTTAATAACGAGACAAATGCTGCGTAAAGGCTTGCCGGTGACGCGTAAAGGAGGGTTTCCTCGCTATTTGATTAATACCATACTTGTTACGTCTCTTTTATTGAACACCAGATGCTTTTTATATTTTTCGCGTAATTTTTTTCGTGAGATAAAGCGGGATCGCGATTTAATTTTACGCTAAATTACGCATTGCTTCTTGGAGTTGATTTATTACTATCAATTGCATTTATGTTTCTGTAGGCATTTCGTAGGCGTTCCGCATTGTCGCTAGTAGGGCTGGAGTGGTAAATTTAAAAATAAAAAACTCCTTGGAACGGGATTCGCACCCGTGTCAATTGATTAGTGTATACATTATCGGTACGCTAATATTGGACTTAGTAGTTACTAGTAGTAGTAGAACTAATAAATTAAACTAAAAAATGTATTACGATTGGGAAATATTTCACGATATCCACTGGTAGTGGATAAGCACGTGAGTTACCTAGAAGCTCGATGCCTTGTAGGTAACTTAGTTTTTTGCTATATACATGTAGGTATATAGTTTTAGAAAATATAGGCAATTGTCCTGTAGATTATCGATTCACAATATAAAATTAAACTTCCTTTCGTGGAAGTAATAGATCACGCGCATAAAAGGTCTAATTTGTAGGTGGTAGGTAAATATAGAACCCTCTATCGGAAAGGTACACATCTTCGTGAATTGTTAGCTATTATGGGGTATTATGACTCAATCGAATGCATGTTGAAGGGAGTTTGAAGTGTCTGTAGTAAATTGTAGGTTTAAGTGGAACTACCCTCGTTTTGGTAGCGGTGTTGTTAAGTCCTCGATTCCCCGTTGTTTTATTTTATGCCTTTAAATGGGGCCGTTTTTCGGCTTGTTTGATTGTAGATAGCTTATGTCTGCTTGTCTTTTGTTTTTATAATATTACGTCACTCATGATTTTTTAGAAAGAAGTCTATGTTCAAAGGAATGTTTATGACTTTTATTGAACACTTCCAAACTTATTCAGCATTGCTCACCTTTGTAACGTTTCAATCCAAGTTTTAAGCATACATGCTCACTCAGTTATATACTTTCATATTTATAATATTAGTAAGATATAGTAGAACATTCGTACGCTTTGAAACATTATGTTATCTGTATCATCCTCATCAGCTTAAAATTCTTGATAGAGAAAATAAGGTGCCAATGTATATATTCTACGAATAAGTAAGTGTAGCGATGTTAATTAAATTAAAATTACTCATTACTCAAATATAAGAATTAGATTGTAATTAATATAGGAAACATGTTTGTATGCTCTAGAACATGAAAAAAACTTCGCCACAGCAATTTTCTAAAACTATTATTGAAAAATAACTATCCTATTAAAATGAGTGTGGTTGTGTGCATGATATTTAAATATTTCCGGCACACACTATACAAGTCTTCGAATTTAGTGTGGAGGTGTGAGCGGTAAAATATATATAAATTTCTGTTATTGTAGGCGTAGTTGATTGAGCGTTTGCTTTCTATACAGCAGGTATCAGGTTTAATTCCAATTCAAGTTTTCACCCCAAGGGAAATTTGTGTTTCTGGGTGTGATTGTGTGTTATGTAAATGTTTCCGGTACCCTCGATACGAGTCTTTGAACTTAGTGTGGGGTTATGAATGTGAAGGCGTTTATTTACTATCAATCAACTTATGGATGTGAAATGCGTCATAAAATACACATTTTATTACTATGTTGATGATTTTGCTTAAGACTCAATTTTAAACTACCTGCTTACATAAAACTGCAAATGGTTACATAAACCTACATTTCATCCGCAAACTTTCCTTTTAATGTCCGCCCAGCGTACAAAGCTGCGGAAATATTATAAAAACGTTGGTCGCAATTTAAACGTTTTGCGGGTAGGTTCGTATTTTGCGCTGCGAGATCGCAATTTCCCCGTGTACTCGGGAACGCTACAAATGTTGAGTCGTTGCCGTCAGAAAATTACATTTCATAAGTAGTGATGAGACGTTTGTCGATAATTTTAATATTTTGTCATTATGTAATTTATTGTGCACTATAATAATATAAAACCTTAAAGATAAACCCATTACCTATAACAACTGACTTCCAAAAAAAGGAGTGGGCGGGTAACATAGTAATTTGTCCGAATGTTACTTTTTTGGTATGTTACCCATGTATAATAATAATTTAATGAAGTTCGGTAGGGTTCCTGCGTAACTGCGAAGTCTTTTACTTTCAAAAAAATATACATAAATACATAAAGTTTGATAAACCAATACTTTTTACCTTTACGAGATTTCATTCGTTTTTAACTATAGGAGGTAAATCAAACAGTTTATCTTTATATGGATATTTTTTTATTCTAGATGAGCAATTATTTGACCATCTGATATATCTGATATATCCTACTAATATTATAAATCCGAAAGTTTGTGTGTAAGTATGTTTGTTCCCTCTTCACGCTTTACCGGCTGAACGGATTTAGATGAAATTTGGAATGTGCATAGATTATACCTAGGATTAACACATAGGCTACTTTTTAACTTGATAATAGCGGGCGAAGCCGCGGGACACGGCTAGTATATTATAAATGCGAAAGTTTGTGTGTGTGTGTGAATGTTTGTTACAAATGCACCGATTTTGATGAAATTTCGAAATTAGATATTTTAGGTTCCGGAATAACACATGACTACTTTTTAACTTCAATAACTTGGGCGAAGCCGCGGGGCACGGCTAGTCTGATATAAAGTGAAGATATTATAATAAAGTACCGGGATGACAAAGTTTTGCTCGTTAAAACAACGTATTCTAAAAATGAAACCTAGCTAGATCGATTTATTGTCCCCGAAACCCCCTGCATACCATATTATATTCTATTTATATATATATATATATATATAAATACAAGAATTGCTCGTTAAAAGGTATTATATATCGATACAATGTGTGTATCCGCATTTATACGGAAGTTTATTATTTATTGATTGATTGTAAGAGTATCAGGATAACGAGTTCAGGAAAATGTATGCACATTATTTGCCGATCTGAATAAAATTGTATTTTTAATATTTTCTCGTATGATCTAAATGATCGAAATGGTTAAAACAGGAAAACAAAAACATTATAAATTGTAAAATGGGTAAAATACTCTGTGCAATTGTTAAGCTAACAATTATTATTTAAATAGACATATATGTTATGGAAATAATCGAATATTAAATAATCACGTGTCATTGGTGTTAACAGGTAGACCATGGTATTAATAGGTATCAACACTATTAGAGTAGACTTATTACTCGTGTTACAATTATTGTATGCAACCATTTTACTTTGTTTATTATTAATAACTAGCTCTTGCTTCTTTGCCAACCAACAACGTTTTTGCACGTTCAGCCCAAACTAAGGACCAAGTCAATCATTATAAGGAATCATTATTATTCATTTATAAGGAATTCGGAGAAAACACGAGATGAACTTAAATCTTAATTGATTTTTTTTATGAAAATTAATAAACAATATATTATTACAGACTTGACTTTGAAAATAGACGTTTCAGGTTACATCCACAAGAAAAGAGACCACATAGAACATAAGCTGACACTTTTATAGACAAAACCGTCTGAGTAAAACAGTCGACTATTGTTTTTCGTTTCTATTTTTATCGATGACAACGTTTCTAGTATTTTTTTATCGATGACGTGTCCCAGCTCTTCAATTTCAAGAGCGTTCCCTCGCGGTGATCACGCGTCGTTGGGCGAATCACACGTTTCGTTTCACAAGATAACAATTTGTGAGCGGTTATTTACCAAACCGCATGCCTGTGCCAAATTGGACCGCTATGTTCTATATATACGCCTAGAACCTTCTCTAGGGGTGTGGTTTAGTGTTTAAAATTAAATGCAGATTTGCTTAGCGGTGTGTAGAGGTATATATACACATTCACGTTGTTAAAATAGATATAGATATAAAAGTGTTTGTTCTGTGATGTAAACTAACAGAGGATGTCTTCATATGGCAAGTAATCTGTGAATATATAACGAGTACTTTCTAGAACATGATACATTTTGTAGAAAGTGACAAAAATATAAACTAAAAGTGACACGAAGCCTGCGATGCGGATTTGGTGCAGAGACGTGAATAGGTAAATAAATTGAATGTATGTTTCTTAATAAATTAGTTTAAAGCTTGCTTAATTAAACTGTATCAGAATTAAAATTTAAATAAAAATCCGATACAAAATATAATTCAATAATTTAAAATTGGATTTTAGGATTGGATTTTGCAATGAGTTCTCTGTGCTCCACGAAATAGTGGACATCGCTCCACGAGATCTTTTTCTGACTATTTATTTAAATAATTTAAGCCAGTACATTCACTTCATTTAATTTAGTAATGACATAGAATTTTGGATTAAAGTAATATTGGAATTATACGAAAGATAATAAATGCATGGATAATACAAACAAAAACTCACTTTATGAAAGATGCCACGATAATTATATAATACACAAAAAACTGATTTTAAACTTTACTGAATCTTTTGTTTTTCTTTTTCCTTGTATCAAATGTATTTTTATGCTTGGAAACCTAAATGGTAATAGCTAACAATAAATAATATGTTAATTAGGTACTCCCGTAGCATAAAACAAATAAAATATTTGAATTGCCCGTTGTTTGGTTAACGCCCGTGGCGTTTATGTTTATGTTTATTATATTCTCGACCACCAATTGAATAAAGTTAATTTCTTTGAAGAAAATCGCTGGTATGATTTTACCCCAATCCAAACAAATTCAATATAAAATGGCATTTAGTCAATTTTGTAAATTATTTATTAGTTTACCTACAAGACATCGAGCTTGTAACTCAAGTGCTCAAGCTCACTACCAGCAGGTAGCGATCCCAAATATATAGATGATAAATGACAGATTAAATTATTATGATATTAAAAGAAATTTTCAAATATCATCTATTGTTTAAGTATGTGACGCGGCGACTCAAAGTGTGCGAAGCGTCACGAATAAATAAATTGAAATTATAAGCAATAAAAACCATTTCAATATGTTTAATTAAATGACTAACAATTGCAAATATCTATTTGTTACCATTATTAAAATTTAAGTATTAAATTAAGAGTTAACTGATTGAATCGATAAGAAATAAAGCATTATTAAAAAAATGTCTGTTAAGTTTGAAATAATATAAAAAACATGATATATCGTACATACGATGGAAGTGACACTTATGTTCAACAGGGAAACATTTAAATTATTCATTACAATGTTTTATCACAATGTTAAATTTTTTTTTTTTTTCCTGTACTAACTACGGGCCAATTGCCTATATTTCCTAAAACTAAACTAAAACTATGTACAGCAAAGAACTAAAGTTACCTACAAGACATCGAGCTTATAGGTAACTCAAGTGCTCAAGCCCACTACCAGTGGGTAGCGTTCCCATCATGCTGGCGGCATTGCCTCTCTGAATTGCAATGCTAATACGTTGAGCCAAATAAGTGCCAGCATTTTGATCACGCGTCGCTTCAAACAGGCGCTCTGATAGAATTTTGAAAATAGAATGAGCTCCCGGTCCCCACGGACCCATTGAAGAATTGTTGTGAAACTTTTATTTGCTTATTAAATTCTGATCCGCAACCTTTTTGTGTGACGAAAAGTATGTTTTATACTTTTCGTCACACAAAAAGGTTGCGGATCAGAATTTAATAAGCAAATAAAAGTTTCACAGCAATTCTGGTAAGTTTATAATTTCCGCTCGATATTTCTTCCATTCTTGTTGATGAAATTATTTTGTATCTATTTATTTTGTACCTACATATTGATATTACGAAAAATAATAATTTAAACTCGAGCAAAGCATAAAAAATCGGATTTCACCGCTTATATTTTAGTTTTGGCTTAAACGATTTCAATAAAAAATATATGGGATCAATTTATATTTAATATTTTGTTTTTTTTTATTTTTATCTATTTTTTTTATTTTACCTCTGAAATATAATCAATCAAACAAAATCAAATCGTCAAAATCGATTCATAATTGGCGGAATTATCGCGTAACATACACACAAAAAATATATACAGTCGAATTGAGAAACTTTTTTTTTGAAGTCGGTTGAAAAAAGTCAAATCCGTACTTTAATTCATAAATCTAACATTTCGCCGGCTGACTACAACTGTTTCCTTAACTTGTCTACTTTATCAGTGCAAGGAAAGGCATTGCTTCCGCCACCTATCTAAGGCTGAGCTGTTCGTTTTTTCTTTTTATTTCCAACCTTTTACCGGTTTTTTCGTCGGCTTTCTTTTGTTTTCCGATGCGATTAGATAGTGTCTTGTTTGGTGGAGGATATTTCCGGTGCTCTTCCGATTTAGTTTATTTATTATAAGGTTTTGTTTTTCGAACAATGTAGCAAATGCTTAAAGTTATCCTGAACTTCATTTTGTAACAATTACAAAGTTGTCAGACGCTAGGTTATTAGAGAATTAAAACGTTTCGGTTTAAAAAATACGCGTATTTATGTAACTGTAGGTAATGTAAAGAAAAAAGATGATGTATGTCTTATTAAGTCTCTTCATAAACAATTTGAGATAATTATTGAATTAAACGTCTGTTTAATATTTGTTTATTATTATTATTATTCATTTATTGATCAGACAATTTACAGTCCATTGTGTTAGTAGAATAATTATAATTATGTTATCTTAATATTTAATTTAATATAATAGTTGCATAATAAATCCATTCAAATAATCACTATAAATATACATTAATAAAAATAAACCATAAACAATTTTATCATAATTAATGTCAAAAGTAGTGTCAAAGTATCAGTATAAAAAAGTCAAATGTTACATAATTTCTGCATAATTACCGAATCGCGTTTGTCAGCAATAGTTTTAAGGATACTGTTATTACTACCCCGAATTCTGCCCAGTAAGGAGGCCGTTCTCTTCCGCATGATGGCGTGGAAACCGTCAACCCGCGCCTCCGTAAACATGGTTGATGCACTACAGAAACGAGGTAGTCCTAACAGCATCCTAAAAACATTCTAAAAAAGTTTATAATAACTTCTGTTTGTTATCTAATTAATACGAAACAAAATAGTGAAATGATAATTTGACAAGGATAATCAACCAAGCGTGAACACACATTTTCCTGCTAAGTTTATCACTGTACAATCGATACCTATTTAAGCTAATTATTTGTTACTATGCGCTGAAACATAATTTATTACATTAGTATAGGTGAGAAAGTACCCTTTTTTGTTATTAGCATCCCAATGTCTTTACTGCATGCGAAATATTTAAAATATTCTCAAACTATGACGAAAAAATATATGAATATATATTATATTTAAAATTTTAAAAAAATGTACCAATTTTCGCCAATCATAGTTATGACCTATAATAGATATTTTATTTACATCCTACTCAGGTAATTTAACCTTCCAATGTCCATTTCCTTTCTACCTTCTGAAGACGTGATCTCTAGGGAATCAGGCTACCTAGATTTACCTATACCTACTAACTACCTATCATTTTAGATAGACGCTATATATAAGGATATGGCAAGTCATGAAATTTAGAGTCATCTATGGGCCCATGAATAAACAATTTATATATTTTTTCTATAAAGCAAGCATTTTGGCCACTTTGCAGAACTTATTTATTTATATTGTAAAACTTGGGCTTTTTTAATAAAAGATTTTAATATAAACACTAATAAAAAAACTCAATTTATTAAAGATTTATTCTCATATCTATACACGTCACCAGCCTTTTGGCTGCCGCCATAAATTCACCATGAACTCAATGCTGGACCGTACATCTTTGTCACATTATCCTTAACAAATTATTGAGAAATTAGGAACACCTTACACGGTCACGTTTTGACCATTAAATGGAGACAAAACGCCCTAATTCCTGACACGGAGGAATATTCACGAACTATCATTGCGCAAAAAAATACAATAACCTAGCAATCCATTAGCATTTGCACTCAAAAAGCAACCTTATATTAGAGAGGGTTAATGTTATTTTTTGTGGTTGTAGTTGTAGGTGGTATGCCTCATTGATCTGGTATCAAAAGCTCCCCATTGATTGTCACAAAGAACGGGCTATCGTTTGTTAAATGATCGGTGAACAATCGACACTGCTTCCAATTGTGTGTTTTGGTTAGTAATAGTGACAATGAATGGGATATTTTGTGTGGATACATGTTACATTATTCGCAGATAGACAAATTGAGGCATATATACATATCTTACAAGCTGTGTAAAATTTACAGAAAAAATTATAAAGTATGTTGGGTCTCAAACCAGAACATTTTTACAGTGCTGAGGATATTGCAATTTCTACCCCGGTAAGGGACAGATTTTCAAAAAATACTTACTTAGTATCAATATAACAAAAAAATTTTTTTTTTTAATTTTATTCCTGACTGGGTTAAATATGGAATAGAAGGTGTCAGGAAAGGCGTTCTACTGTAAAGCCGTTTGCTAGCGGGAAATCCTATAGGATACAAGGCTAACAATTTTGATTTTTGGTAAATTTTTTTGTTTAATTAATTTTTCCTACATAGAGTGCATTGATTATCCAACTATGTAATTTAATTATATTTCATATATATTATTGCAAAATATAATATCTAAAATGTTGTTTTTTTTAACAATCGCTTTATCACTTATCTGCCCCACACTATGTTCAAAGACTTGGATTGTGGGTGCCGGAAACACTTACATCACACCCAGAACCAGAAAAACAAATGTCCCTTCAGTAGGAAAATTGTTTACTACCGGGTATCTAACCCAGGATCATCAACGCTGAGGGCAGTGCCATGCCCACCAAATTTTGGATAGTTTCGTATAGTGTTAAAATTTAAAAAGGTTCAAATACTTAGTCATAAATAAACTAGTAAAATATTAAAAGGGTTAAAAAAATCAAAATATTGTCACAAGCTCAGAAGAGCAATCTCTTTGGGAACCATCGCGAATCACCGAAGGACGTTTCACATCTGTACGCGTTAAAACGGATTAGCTAGAAGATTACACCAATAAAAAAACAGCCTATTTTGTGACAAAGACACCGCTAGTTCGACACAGTGACAATTGGTGGGATACGGTATATTATTCGGTTACTTTCAACCTTTTTTTTATGTTTTGCTGCCGTTTTGGTAAATGTAGAGCAGTTGAAGGACCCGTTTAACAATATGCGAATAGGCCATACTTACCAGATATAATAAAAATACAAAATTTGTATGCAACTTAATACTGTGACTTACCATCGCATAAAGAAAAGGTGATTTATTAAATAAGAAATAGAAGCAAAAAAATCGCGTGATCAAAATGCTGGCACTTATTGGGCTCAACGTAAAAGTTTGCCTATCTTGAATAAAAACCAAAAAAAAAAAACGTATAAGCATTTTTTACATTAAACATTCAGAGAGGCAATACCGCCAGCATGATGGGAACGCTACCCACAGGTATTGGGCTTGAGCACTTGAGTTATCTATAAGCTCGATGTCTTGAAGGCAAATTAGGTCTTTGCTGTATAAAGTTTTAGTTTAGTTGTAGGAAATATAGGCAATTGGCCCGTAGATAGTACCTTTAAAAATTGTATCCCATGTATGTACTTTTAATGAATATTGCGTGATTGTTGTTTAACAAAGACCTAATACAAAATAGAAGCAGTGGCGTGGCGTCAATCTTAGCATCTGACGCATTAAAAACCTCTCCCGTATGTGTAAATAACACTTAACCTAACCCAATAACCGCTGCAATATCGCGTTGCTTTCGGGGTATTTCGTTATTTTGTCTACACGGATGCTGGCGATGGTACAGTCAAACCATTTCAGCTTGAACCACGAGAGCTCACCTCTCTGCATTCACTCTATATCTTTGTAGAGAAGGAGAGGGCCAAGCTATTTCGGTGCTCGCTAACATTGTGGTAGGAACGTGCCGTGGCTTCAACTCCACTGGCTATTATTGTTCAGGCCAGCTCAGATGAAATATTGCCCCACTGTGCACGCCCGCACTGTTTTGCGAATTCGTTCGGAAAAATATTGGTACAAATAAGAAGCAGCTAAGACGATTCGTGAGTTAAATTTTAAATTAGAAGAAACTAACCAGCTTTGTACTGTAGAACTTACAACAGAACGTTTGCACATTTATTAGAAATATTTTAAGTCATCTTCAAAACTTCTACGAAATTGTAAGGCAGTAAAGGTAATTGCGAATCTGGTACTAATGGACTAATTATATAAAGAAAAAGCTTATTTTTTAATTCTGCTCTGCTCCTTATTGTACCTGGATGTGCATCTGCCTTCTCAGTAGCGGTTATTGGAACTCAATTTTTATCTCAAAGGGAAAATTGTGTTTCTGGTTCTTGGTGTGATGTGAATGCACCCTGCATCCCCGACATAAGTCTTCAAACTAAGAGTGAAGCTGTGTGGAAGTGGTTGTTATGTTTATGTCTTTCATTAACAATTAAGAAGCTATATCGTCCTTGAGTACTAAAGAATAATAACGATTCTGATAAAAAATTGCCTTTTGTATGAAATCATATTATGACATAACATGATAAGTATCAAGCTTTTCAGCCATTCTGAGTCCTTACAACCCTTCACCACATACCTCATACATAGTTTCCGTAGTTCTTTGTTTTTCAATAAAATTCTCAATAAGATAACCAACCTTTTTCAAATCAATAATAAGAACATCTTTATAAAGATATCAACGGATAATCAATTCGAACCATCCGAAAAAACACGGCCACAACCGCTAAAATTAACTAAGATAAATTCACGGCGTGCACCCTAAATATTATTGCTCAAACAAGGAGGGGTCGCCACAATGATACGGTGGAGATAAATTTCTATCACCCCTGGATTAGCACCTATTGTGCCACAGCGTAAGATTAACTGATAAGTGTCTGCTTACTTGATAATAATAAGAGGAATGTTTACGCTCTCTTCTTATGGCGAGAGTAACAAAACTTTTATTTTAACACTCACAGCCTAACACTAAGTTCGATGACTTGCGTCGTGGGTGCCGGAAACATTCACATCGCACACACAATTACAACCGAACCAGAAACACTAATTTTCCTTGGGGAGAAAACTTGTGTTCCCGCCGGGAATCGAAACCGATGCTAAGAAGACAAGCGCTAACCCAACCGAGCCAACGGGCGGTTCAAAGACTACAAACGGCAGTTCGAAAAAACTAGTGGAATCCATTGTTTCTTGACGAAACTTTGTACTACTAGCGATCCGCCCGGATTCGCGCGGGTGCATTGATTAAAAAAAATATTACATACAAACCTTGCCCTGACTATTATTATTACGAACAAAAAAAGAATCAGTCAAATCGGTCGAGCCGTTTTCGAGCTTTTGTGATACTAACAAACGTCAATTGATTTATATATATACATGTATAGATAAGTCTAGAGTGAAGGTACCTAACATTCTAAGCAAACATGTTCCATCTTCAGCCGCATCGTCACTTTCCATCAGGTGAGATAGTAGTCAATGCTTGCCTATCCAGTATAAAAAAATGAAATAAAACAATTTCTAACAATTCTTTAGGTGAAAGCGTATTCAGCTGTCACTAGTGCAAAAAGTTGCTTGAGTTGAAAAGCTTCACTAGTTAAGTGAAGTATCAGTGTAGATAAGTGTGAAGTACGTGTCTCAAATCGTCAAGTACTCGTAGTTACTCAGAATAGGTAAAGATAAAAAAAAAAGAATTCAATCAAGTTCGTTTATTTCATGTTCAACTTAAACAGTTGTGACGTAGATTGTTTTTTTCCGCGAAAGGTAAGGTTGTCTACATTAATACCATAGTGCTGAATTTTGATAACCAACTATGGAATCACTAATTGAGGATAATCAAACTACTGTTATAATTTACATAACAATTTATTTATGGCGTGGGGTTTTTTATTTCATAAAGTTGATTAGTTTAAAAGACTTCATTCTCCGTGGAGAATTACATGCCTTGCGAAATTATTAACGAAAATATGAAGAGCTGTTTTATCAGTATTTATTACAAAAAACTGATGGCAAACTGGTAGGCTGTAAAAATACTGACTTGGCTTATTATTTTGAGGTAATATATAAGGAGACTGCAAACAAGATATGGTTGGAAAAAAGTATTTTCATAGGACATCCTTTCCTATAGTAGTAGTAGTACATTGATTAAATAAAAGTGATGTAGTTTTGTGATAATATTTTTTATGTGGATTATCGCGCATGGCGCAGCGCATGTTAAAGTGGTTTTTATATGAGCGAATCAGAAAAATAATGGTTTCACCCTTTATCATTTTCTGCATTGCAGTGCCCTGCGGCTTTCCCACCTTACTAAATGATTAAAAATTAAAATTAAAATATATTTTGTGACACAAATATTTAAAAAAAACCACACGCCTATTTTTCTTCTCATGTTTTAAAAAATATACTACGGTTGAACAAAGATTTCTCCGACAAACAGCTACAAAGAGATAAAATTTTGTTTTTCAGCCACTCATAGTACAGAAAATAGATAATAAAAAATGTAAGCTGGTATCAGATGATGGACCAAGCCAGGTGTCATATTGACAGCTTTTACTCAGTGATACAGCATTGATATTGTCCGATTGCGTTATGGTACAGTGCGGGCCAAACACGGTAGGCATACCTACTTTCTAATTTGTTAACATATTCATTATTTATTTACCAACAAACAATCAGGAAATAAAAACCCTAACTTTCGTACCTACTTATATTAATAGAATACAACTAATTGTAATCTCAGTTGAAATTTAACTTTATTGGGTGTATTATACTCTGACACCGATCCTAGATTTAACTCCCTTTGTTATTATGCAAAATAAATATATACATTCTATCATTTTAAATGAAGTGTTTAAATTTGTACTGGATAACCAAAAATTAAAATGTACGTAATATAACGTAACATATTAGTGATATTAATTAGCAAATTAAGATTTGAAATACTTTTAAGGTTTTAATCATTAAATTTAATTGCTTCTTTGGCTTGTTGTTGTATATAATTGTTTTGTTTCTAATTAGTTTTTATTTTTAAATAAACGAATTTAGTAACCTAAACTAACTTTCATTCACCGTCTGAATGATACAAAAATAGCAAATCAATTTATCCATCCTATATTATTTGTCATTCACTGTAAGCACGATGCGACCCATCTGCGCGTTCTTTGTAAAAGGAGATCATACGCGTATCGTATAAATATTATCAACGGTGGCTATAAATACAATAACAATAATATTTTTTATTGTTACTATTGCTATACCCATGTGGGGTATGACAGCCGCCTACCGTAATGAAGATGTAATGGGGACGTGTATCACTAATCCTTTTCTAAAGGGGGTGACCATAGCTGAAAAGATGTCACACGAATATGACAGATATTTTGACAGTAATGCAACGGACTATACGCTAGTGATGAATGGCTTAAATTAGCGCATTCGATTTTTAAATCGGTAGAGGATTTAAAACAGATATATTTTTGCAAAATACGCCCTCATTATTATTTTTTATATAAAATGAATCGATTCTTTGACGAACGTTTTGATGAAAGTAATACAATAGTGCTTAGCTTTTTATTGACTTAGTTGTTTATTAAAGCTATTGGAGCACCTTTTTTTATCTGTATCATCACTAGCTCTATAAATTGTAGATACACACACAGTTTCAGATACATCAATTATACAAACAACAAACGTCACAAACGAACGCCCAATTCCGTGTTTAAAATAAACATCATTTACATATTATTCGAGCACCAACACTTCGAAATTTAAAATCAATACCATAAATTATTCAGACCGAGCATTGAATACAATTCAAATATTAACAATTTCATTTTTAATTCATACACAGAATATTGACATCGTAATTAGTTCATTCCATTACCGATGTGCCAATTTTATGCCACCCTTGGTAATATTCGAAATTAGAATCTATAAATGTATGCATGATTGACGTTTGACGAGATGATACTTTAAAAACTAGTTTAATTCATTATAAATTCATTTACATGATACTATCACATCTTGGAATAAATATATATTTGTGGTGTATTCAAATGATATATGTTTTTATAATTGTCATGAATAAAATTAGTAAAAAGGTGCCGATTGAAATTCGCAGTATCAACCGTTTTTTAAGATGTGTGAGAAAACTGTTTGCTCATCTTTTCGAGTATCAATCGAATAATAAGTTTTATTATCAAATACATTGAAAGGGAAGAGATGTATTGGTAGAGATTTCGAATCTCGCCAATCAAGTTTTCATTTTAAAGTATGAATACGGTGACATCCCTCATTGTAGAATTTACCGTTGGGCTCGAATTTTTACTTAAAAAAGTGTAAATTTCTTATAAAAAAATGTTGACGGGGGTCACGCCTAAATCGAAATTAGAGGTTTGGCGTAAAACCTTTCTTTGCACTTTGACACGGGATGATTATAAAGAAATCATTGATTACCCTTATATTTTTTTTTATAGAAGCTTTTATTGAGATATCGATTTGGGAAACGGTGGTTACGTAATGTTACCATATCTGGTGTGACAATGGCACCCTTTGAGTTTACGTAGACATGTGAACTTCTTGAAAGTAACCCTTTTTAAACAACTTAAAAAAATACTGTATAGTTTTTATTTGTGTCTGCGCACATCTCTAGCAGATTTTTTTGGAGATTTTTCAATTTCGAAAGTGGAACGACTAAAACATTTTTATGGTTTATTGAAATATGAGGGTATTTCAAAGGTGTGCGAGTGATTTTTTATAATCTGAATCAATCCTAGCGGCAATCACTATTTTAATTTGTAAATAAATTACCCCACATCATGCACTTTATAATAATTCTTCAATGAGTTTTTTTGTGGGTTCAGTTGAAATTTGTATTAATATTAATGGATCGAATTAATATTTATCCTGTTACTGCATCCAAAGGCTGATTGAAATATTTAAATATATGTGTTTTTTACTTTTTTTGTATTTAACAAGCTTCAAATTTGTTCCACTTTTTCCTTGAAGAGATTTAAAAATCTGTGATAGTAACTGAACCAATTAGATTACTTTTCCTAGCACGGTTTCTTGATCTTTCAATCGTTCTCGTACGTGACAGGGGGTAAAAGTGCCAATTGTGGGCGTCATTATAGCAAACGCTGACCGACTCGCTTCCGACTCACTGGCCACAAAGATCCTTTGATGTTAACCTTTGCCTTGCCCTAACAACGTAGCTCTATATTTCTGTTACTGTCGATGATTGGCAGATCCAAACGGTTCAATTGTAATTAACAAAATCTGTCACGGATAAACACTGTCTGGGATCTATCCTTAAAAGTCAAGTATAAAAAAAAAACATAGTTCTATTTTTGTCAACGATTGGCGAATTCAACAGTTTTTTACGCTTTTCCACTCACGGCCCCACACTAAGTTTGGTGACTTGTGTAGGGTACCGGATCACATCACACACACAATTACATCAAGAACCACAAACACAAATTACTCTTGAGGAGATAACCTGTGCTCCAACCGGAAATCGAACCGGATATTCATTACTTAGAAGGTCCACTTCGATTTACTACGCCAACGGGCAGTTCTGACAACATTATCTCAACGACAATGTCAAGATTATATTACTGCCATTACAACAAAATAAACCTATTCAGTACCGGAACTAAATGTCCGCATACGGACGCAAAGGAGCGGTTTGACTGCAACACAACACCCACAATTTAGTATAATGGCTATCTACACTTGATATTTGATGCGTCTGCGCATCTATAAGAGGTTTTATTCTTTATTGTGATGTCCGAATTCTTTTCGGACCTTTTTCTTTATATGTAGTTAATGGATCATTATGTTTTTATGAATTGCTGATACGTTATCAAGTAATCAGTTAAGGTTCCTACCTATGTGGACCTACTAAATATTGTTCACAAAGAGTTAAGTAAACGTAATTCCACATTTGCACACTTTTAAAAATGTGATGTAAGTATTTATAAGTTATTTCTTTTGATTTAAAATGCATTAAAAATAATCGTTGAAAAATTACCCGCAGGCATTAATATAACCAAATAAAAACAACAATATTATCTGGAAGAAATCGCTTTGAGCGATAAGACCGCCCTTTGTGTTCCAATGTTAAATTTAAAATGTTTTTGTAAGTGTAGTTTTTTAGTGTGCAAATAAAGAATTTGTTTATCTTTCTATCTATCTAACAATAATTTATTTGAATATTATTCATAGTGTAGATAACAAACACAAAAATATAAGATTTACAGACTAATATTATAAATGTGCAATGTGTATTTGCGTGTAAGCTGTAAAAACTGAACGGATTTGAATAAAATTCGGAATGTACTCAAAGCTTAAACCTAGTATTAACACATAGGCTACTATAATAAACATAAATAATAAAAATATATACATTTATAATACCATATGTAATAAAAATATAAATATAACTTGATAAACGTGGGCGAAGCCGCGGGGCAAGGCTAATATTGAATATAACTCATATCTTTGAGACATTGATAACGAAACATTGTAATATTATGTCTGACACTCTAGCGTTTTAATTTTATTCTTTATAGCAATAACAAATTGCATTTTTATACGCATTCATAATGATTTTCAATTTATGTAGAGTCGTCATATTTTGAATGATAATTGATAGATATAATATTATCTTTAAATTTAACACGTGCTCGTGCATCGTATATTTTTACTACGCAATATATTTTTCAATTTAACTTATTTCTACATTACGTAACCAACATAATGTTACTCAATCTTGGGTCGTAACATTCTGTATGCATAATATTATAATATTATTGTTTATATGTACTTCACACAACTTCCAGCCTGGACATTCATTTTATGTAAACTCATGCTCATTATAAGATACAACAAAGAAGCTACTTTGAAAAAAATCGCGTGATTTTGTTAAGTTTTAGTAATCTATATAAATACTCGTTTATTATTTTAATACAAGCATGCATAAATAAAACACCTAATGTATAATATTACCTATATATTATCACTATATAATAATAATGTTAGGTTAAATGCATTTAAGTGTTAATTTTGATATTTTAATCTAAACTTCGATTATTATCGTAACTATTCAGAAATCGAATTATTTTCCAAAGACAACTCATTTCATTAAATTTTTTTATATTTAAAAAAACTGTTTTATTAATATTAACTATTATTATTTTATAAAAATCTGGTAAAACAGTCGAGTTTTGTTTCTTACTTTTAAAGATATAGTAGAAAAGTCTCCAACATCGAAGTTACGCGCGTAAATAAGTTAAATCGTTTTTTTTATGCTGGATAGGGAAGCATTTAACCACTATCTTACCTGATGGGAAGTGAAGATGCTGCCAAAGATGTAGCATGCTTGCCTAGAAGATATCTTTATAGTTATTTAAGGTTGTAAGTTATTTAATAAGTAATACAAGGCAGTTGCCTTGTGAATGAATATTATTGAAATGTCAATATTAATTAAAAAATAAAACCAGTAATAATAGTAATCTACAATAATGTAAAGGCTAAAAATAATGGCAAGCTAAGCGAAAGCTATTAGCTATTAAAACCTAACTATCATTTATCTGAATACAGGTACGCGGCTTGCTTGTCGCAGAATTATTATAACAAGATAGAATATCCTTTACGACGGATCCTCCCTATCTTCGAAGAATTTGCACGAAATCGAATACTTTATCCGAATTCGCACAATGCACAATCAGCTTCCGTTTCCTCAGATAACCGCCACTCCCCACAGATGCAATGAGTTCTATAGAGATCATCTCTTTCATGATTATCTTTGGTTTGCATCGAGTAATGTGTTTGATTGACATTATTCCGAATGAATTTTGTAAAGCAAATTAAGTGAATAAATTCAAGTTACTAATTTTTTTTTTTGCATTACTCGCTTACAGAACAACACCAACTGTTGCGAAACTAGTATATATGCTATCTTACTATTAGGTTTAAATAAAAACTAAAATTTATTAATGAACAAAACTCCTTTGGGTTTGGATAACATATTGCAAAGATAAGTAAGATTTTTTTGTCCGTAATAGCATTACTATTCTGAACATTAATTACTTTACTATCATCTGCGTTCATCATCCGTACAGCGAAGGAGTGGAACTTATTGTTCGCGTCTTTGTTCCCCGAACGGTGGAACCTGAGTGTCTTCAAGTCTAGAGTGAATAGGTATCTTCTAGGCAGTTAAAACATGCTTTGTCTTATTTTGACACGTCATTTTACATCAGTCACAACACTTAATTTTTTTTTTAACTATTGAAAATGTATCGAACGCTATTATGAATAAGGGATAAGTTATTAACTTAACAATCCCCATCAAACTGCCCTAGTTAAACATATCGTGTCAATTTTCAATTAGTCATCTTACTTAACCCATTAGTTTTTTAAGCAAACGGATAACGTTCTGAAGAACAACCCGCTACTTGAAGACATCAATAAAGTTGACACTTTATGACATCCGTGCTTGACAAGCCCAATTTCAAACAATATTTATTTCCTTTTTTGTGGCTCGGCTTGCACTTAATAACGCTTAGCACAAGTGGTCCATTCAACCGGCTGTTTAACCAAACACGATTAGAACGAGACCTTGTCATCAACTTATTAGAAAAAGTTACTGTTTCTGTCAGATCTTAGTCTATTTGCTTGTTTAGTTCCTTTGGGAAGTTGAGATAGCTCGCTACGTTTTTTCCCAAGATATATTTGTGTTTCTGGTTCTGGGTGTGGTAGTGAAGTCTTCGAACTTAGTTTAGGGCGGTGAGTGTGAAAGCTTTTGTCTCGGAATTCTTCACATTTATTTTTTATGGGATCAAAAAGACACTGCTACTTGACACAAAGTAATCATCGAAATCGGATTATATAAGTAAAAAAATGCATAAGTAGAATTTAAAACCCGCTCCTTAGCAATCGGTTAAAAATAAATAATCTCTGTTTTGCACTGATCGCATCCAGGTCTTTGTTGCGATCGCTACTATATTGTTGACCCATCGGGCAGTTGGTTTGCCAACGGCTCGCTTTCCTTCTCTCGGTATCATTCAGTCAAAACAACACACAAAGAACAGGATATATACGACAAACTAAAAAAGAACTTACCTTCCACGCATACTTCGGCTCCAAAGGCTGCGTATCCCATTTCCCAAGAAATGGTCCATATTTGGTTCCACTAGGAATATTCACTCTCGAAAACACCCCTCCGTTCTTGAATCTCAGCTCCGTGGGCATTATCGATTCCGGATCATCGTCATCTATCGATTCGTCTTTGTCCTTCGAGTTTTTATCGAAGCTTTGATTCTGGAGGTCCAAAGGTCTCGGAAAGAACCTCCCATAGTCGACGAAGTTGGATTGTAGTTGGTAATCCGGCATACCGAAGTCTATCGCGCCGTAGTACTCCTTGACATCATGACCTGGAGGCATGGTCTCCTGCTTTATATGGACTAGGGTGGGGGCGGGCTCTGAATTGGCGGAGTCTGTAGGACTTGGCGGAGGGCTGCCTGAGTCTTGACTATCGCCTGCTGTAGACAAAAACAATGAGTTAAAATTGATATTCGTAAGAATTATCGTAATTGCGTGCTAAACGTTGTATTTTATATCCCTGATAGTCTAGCCGCGGAAATTTGGGCCAGTATCTCAACTGTTGTTAAGACATGATTTGGTAGTAAACATTAGAGTCACACTCTAGGTTCGACTTCTTGTGTCTTGGGTGTCGGAAACATTCACATCACACATACAATCACACCCATAATAAGAAACAGAAATTTTCATTAAGAGAATAAGAGAACTTGTATTTTCACTGGGAATCGAATGCGATACCCGCTGCTAAAAAGCAGAAGCGCAACCAATAGCCCCAGTGGGCAGTTCAATGTTCAGTAGAGAAAGCCCTAAGAATTCATCACGAATTTTTATTTAATTAACAACTTATAGGTACATGAATACAATAAACATCTTTTGAACTATAGGTTTAAATCCAATTAAAAGTTTTTACTGATAGTATAACTAATTAGCTTATAAATCACAATAATTGTTGTTTAGGTACAAGTAAGTTAATTTACAAATACAATACATTTCGCGTTAATTTAATGAGTTCCAATCTAAATTAAAAAAAAACATAATTATATACAGAACATTAAAATATTGATTTCCAATTTATTATTTCTAATTCCTGTATTTATTTACTTAATCTACATAATGCACTATTATATTAAATTAAACTAAATTAATACTAACCAAAAATAACTTTATATAAATATGTACAAAACTGAATCTAATAGACGTTGCCAGTCGGCAAAATACCCAAAATGCTGGCAACATTGCCAAGCTGCATGGCAGTGCTCATTTTTTTTAATTTTGATGCTTTTTTGCTGGAGTAATAATAATAACTAAGCAGAGGTATCGGGTTTGATTCTCGGCGGGAACACAAGTTATCTCCCCTTAAAAAAAATGTGTTTCTGGTTCTGTTTGTGTTTGTGTGTGTGATGTGAATGTTTCCGGCACTCACGACACAAGTCATCGAACTTATTGTAGGACTGTGAGTGTGAAAGCGTATATTATTTCATTGGTGAGTTTGTTGTAGCACCTACAAACTCGAATTAGAAAGTAATTTTAACGTTATTTGCATCTTACAACTGGAATTTTTAAAATGTTAGGTTTGCGTAGGTATATACGCCGTGGGTGTCCGCAGCCCCTAGGTGATATCAGATTTACCATTAGCGAACATTCAAGGCAGTCGTAGGGTTCGAACCCAAAACCGCTAGATCGGGGCCTTCTAATATTAATATTATACGCAATTTGAACTGTTTTAAATGAGGAAGGCATTTAAGCTGTTAGCAGAGAGATATGATAATAGTTATTTATAGTATAATTGTAAGTTATGTCTTAAATTCGATAAGTAACTGTTATAAATATATCTAGTATTTATAAGATATTCAATCATTGTAGTAAGGCTATCAATCTATAACAAATCTTTTCAACCGACTTCAAAAAAGGAGGTTCTCAATTCGACTGTATGCTTTTTTTGTATGTATGCTACGCGCTCAGAATACAGTTCTGAAGATGATAAATCATACTTCAGAAGTGGTCCTATAATTTTTTTTATCGAAATTGATCAAGTTAAAACCAAAAGATAAGTCGGTTTTTTTAAGCTTTGCTTGCGTTTAATTATCATCAGTAGGTAGTAGTTAACCATCTGTATGTTAAGATACTTTTAAGAATATTAATAACTTTATGTTCTCAAAATTAACACAACTATATATTGTACATATTTTAATTACTAACTGTAAACTGTTAATAGGTTTAAAAAGCTTATGCTATACCCTATGTCTCTTCAAATCCCGCCTCAAGCGATAATTTATCCTTTCTAAATTTATCACTATAGTTCTGCCCAACATGCTAATGCTATATAAATAAAATCGATTGATTTGGGTAGACGTTCTCAACACAACGTGGAGCTAAATGCAATGTTAGACTCGTTGGTCGTAGTAGTTTCTATAAAAAACTGTTTCGGTAGATGACGTCACACGTCCCCTTAAGACTTTAATAATAAGGAAAGTTTAATTTCGTCGCTTCAAGCGGGGCTTGAGTAGCTCAGCGGTTAGAGCAATAGGGCATGACACCCAATGGCGCGGGTTCAAATCCCGCCTCGAGCGATAATGTTTCCTTTCTAAATTTATCCCTTTTCCTCGACCTAGAGTCTAAGGCCTAGACTATCTACATACCAGATTTCATTCAAATCCTATCTACAATGGTCCTACCAGTTGGACAACTCAGTTGGACTACGGGCAACAAACCAATTCGTCAAGCTACAACAGATACCTTGTTTTCGTACATATTATTCAAAAACGTGAGTATTAACATACACAAAATTAATCACATTATTATTGAATTGTGACAGTTTGATAATGGAACTGGAGTACCATTTCAAATATTACTATTAGCCAGATTTAAGATAATTTTATACCTACTGTTAATATAAACGACAAAATTAATTATGAATGTGTGTTAGACACGAGGTTATCTCTGTTTGCTGATAAACTCGGGACACGGCGTATGTTACTAACACTTTAATTATAAGTAAATTAAAAAAATAAAACATAAACGCTTACACACTCACAGCCCCACACTAAGTTCGATGACTTGTGTTGTGGGTACCAGAAACATTAACATCACACACACAATCACAACCAGAACCAGAAACACAAATTTTCCTTGGGGAGAAAACTTGTGTTCCCGCCGGGAATCGAACCCGATACCCCTGCATAGAAGGCGAACGCCACCCAACCAAGCCAACGGGCAGTTCATAATTACACATAGAAAATCACACAAATACTGAAGTCTGAATGTTTGTGAGTGTGTGGGTTTGTTCCCTCTTCAAGATTTGTTTAAAATTTGGACTGAACATAGCTTCAATCTAAGATTAATAGTATACGCGTGAAACAATAGAGCAAAGCTAGCCTTCATTTTGTTTTATCTTTAAAAAAATAATCATCGTAATCGGTTCACCTAGAAAAAAGTGATGAGGTAACAGGTACATATAAATACAGTAGAATTAAGAACCTCCACCTTTTTTTGAAGTTGGTTAAAATCATTACTTGTCTACTATAACACACCTGATATGTCTGGAGAATTTAAAAAGCAGAGTAAAAAAGAAGTAAAATGAAGACGTGGCATTATTTCTGGTTTCCGGCGCGTATAATGGACTTCCGCTTGTCTCTTGTGTCTAGACGCATCCCACAAAATGCAAATCCATTGAGGTATCTGTTTTTTTTGTGGCTAAGAGCGTGTGTTGAATTATTGCATTGGTAAAATAAAAAAATATTAATATTATAATCGTAAAAATATAAGTATTTTATTATGTAGCGTTTACTACCCGAATATACATTTTAAAAAGCTGTATAGAAAAGATTACATTACAAAAAAACCTTTTTTTTTTTACTTGGGTTCTTCTGTCAAAGTTCTCTGTTCTATTAACAAGTTAGCTAATGTAAGGCAAATCAATAATGTAACTTTAAATTAATCTGCTACATTGTTAAAGCAACTTCGTTCCAAGTTTGTAAAAAAAATATTAAAATAATTAACAAATAAAGCATATCATTTTCGTTATATGTACTGTACTTATTACTCTACTATAGAAATAATCCCAAATTTTTTTGTTTTTATAAAAATAAGTAAATTAACAAACTATAAACCAAACCTTTTATTAAAACTATTAGCAGCCACACTTGAAAAAAACACCTGTGTTCACGTGTTTCATTCGTATGCACCATAAAAAAATCATACTTAACATTTTTTTATTAAAAAAAAAAAGTAGTAGTGAGCTTGAGCATTTGAGTTACCTATAAGCTCGATGTCTTGTAGGTAACTTTGGTGTTTGCTGTTTATATAGATGTATATAATTTTAGTTTAGTTTTAGGAAACAGAGGCAATTGGCCCGTTTAAAAAATATATACGCTTTGTTACTCACAGCCCCACACTTACTTCAATGATTTGTATCGTGGGTTCCGAAAATATTCATATCATACACACACAATCACACCAAAAGAAAAAAAAAATTAAACAAGATTCTTCTTACTACATCTTCAAAAATGCTTACGGTTTTAAAAGTTTTTAACACAATATCTATAATGAACGCGTCATTAAACTACACGAACTACGAACCATATAACACAATAAACTATTAGCTACTAAGCTGTATAATCAAAAAGACAAACATACGTTCAAAGAAGGAAAAATTTAACAATCGCGTGTCATCAATAACTACCCCAGGCAAATACAGCTGAAAGAGACACTCCATAAATCATACCACCCCATTACTACTAATAAACTTGTTAAAACAACCCCCTATCTTGTCCATAGACTATAACTCATCCATAGCACGTGGCAGAAAAAAAAACGATTGAAATTTAATAAAGGTTTAAAAACGGAATGATAACTGCTTAACATAACAAAAGTGCAGTTCCGATTCACAATAGCCAGGATGTGCGTGAAGTTGTCTATGGAATCTTGTTACTCGCCTTTTTATGTGTTGCCATGCGAGTTCAGCGAGTTCACCTGTTGGTATATTTTATTTAATGCCCGGTACGAATTCTACGAAATAATGAGGAGTTTTGCCGCGAAAGTGAACAAATTGCGATGTTGATTTTGTATAATTTTCCAAAACCTGTGATTCTTCGAGTTTTAATGTGTAATAACGGTGGATTGAAACCGTTAATACTTAGTAAACGTGCATAAGTGTAAGCAAATCATACAAAGTTGTAAAACGTGATTTTTGCTTTCGCTCCATAACTCCAATAGAAGTTCTAGTAAAGTTTCTACCACATTACTAGGGCAAGACTTGACTACTTGACTTTGACTTGTGACTAGGACTTCTATTATGAAATATAGAATTTGTTATTTTTTGTTTAATATTTCGACTGAAGGATCCATGGTCCATCCATGTTCATGAAAAATGTAAAAAAAATAATTAAAAACGAAATAATGGTTTTTTTTTAATTCACTTGCTTTTTGGTAATCGTCACGCTTGCCTGTTACAGCTAAGTGCATCCACAATTTTGAACTTCAACCGCTGGTTATGCTGTATTAAACTTTTTGATAAGACAGCCATATTTGCCTTCAATTGATACAATTGTTTTTGTTGTTTTTGTTTGTTTGTTTGTTATAACACAATATCCTAAAAAAGAAATATTTAACTCAGTCTATATTTAATTTCAGTTTTATGATCGAAATCTCATTAAACATTTGAATTACATGTACCTGCCCAGAATGCATGTCGTTTTCCTTTATGATAAAACATGCCTGAATGATTGATAAAAAAAAACTAGGTATACATATTTTGTATTCATGTTATTTCCTTGACAACATAATCCGCAATATTTGTGCAGCTGCCCTGCTTGCAAATTATGAAATGTTAAAAATGTACCTAACCTTCAAAACTATATTTTTGACATTGCACTAATAGCCGTGAAAAATGACAATTCGAAATTCAAATGAACCATCTCAAGGGCTGGACGCTTTGGGACGAGGCTGCGTGCGTGGACAATGCGGACGAGCCGTCGTTAAATCTCCAGTTTCCGCAGAAATTCGCGCCAGATTTAAAATAAGAACGCGCGACGCACAAGAAGTGTATAGAGCTGGCTGTAAATTATAACTCGAAAAAAAGTAAACAATATTTATATTCATTTTTAAATATGATAGCCTATTTTAAAACTAGCGCATGTTTTGCGCTGATGATGGATGGTGTTTCTGTGTATTAGAATTTGATAAGAAATAAATAATATAATCTGTATATAGCTATCGATTGGTGCTTGTTTTGTTAGAGTTTCTCATTCTAATACTAGAATTTGTATAGTTGCGACATTACTTATTCGCAGCACATACATTAAAAGGCTTTACTACCGCTTTACTAGGTTCCGATGATCTTTGCATAAATGCTAGGACAATAATTCCTAAACAGAAAGCTTTACATTTCAATGTAAAGACGATTCTATGTTCTAAAGACCTCACCGCTAGCCGATTTCACGAGTTAGCCACGTCGACTGACAATAAGCGTTTTACGTCCTGTCACTGAGACTTCACGGGACTCATGTTGACTCATAAAACTCTTAACAAAACACATAACATTCAAATTTAACACTACTCATAATGGAGTAAGGTTGGAAATAGGTTTTATGATATGTTAACCAGGCGTAAACTTTGCTCGTCTCGTCAAGACTTCAGTCGGAATTCATTTTGCGCGAGACAATACAACATTCATGGAAACCTCGACTTTCTAATACCTATTGCTTTAATGAGAGAATGCTTGGTAATAAAGCTCAGGCTTTGATGCTACGT
Source organism: Lomographa bimaculata (assembly GCA_948107665.1). Classification (NCBI taxonomy): domain Eukaryota; kingdom Metazoa; phylum Arthropoda; class Insecta; order Lepidoptera; family Geometridae; genus Lomographa; species Lomographa bimaculata. The sequence continues at coordinate 11,178,300 of OX403600.1, forward strand.
TTGTTACGCGGTTTTTAATAAGTAGGTACTTTCGTATTATTGCATAAGAGCTCATTCACACAGCATCCGTCACTTTTAGTATAGAATAGAATACAATATATATAAGTGTATGTATTATATTTATTATGGTATATGATATTGTATATATAAATTATGTATGTATTAGTATAATTATATGTGTATATGTCTATGTAGTGTTTATGTCCGTAGGAGGATACCCCTTAAGTCTGACTCCCTACACGTGGTCCCCGGGTGGTGCTAATCAGGTGACATTTGAGAGGTGGTAGAGCATTTTGTGAGTTGCTCGCCTGGCTTGCTACCAAAGTAGCTTACCACCATCAAGTTGAAAGTCTGCCGCCAAGCCAAATACGGTGTTCCGGCAGTTATCCTTGAGAGCCTGCGTATTCCAGGTCTAGTGTGTTTACCAGCTTCGATCACATCGTCACTTACCATCAGGTGAGATAGTGGTCAAACACTAGCCTATCACAAATAAAAAAAAAATGTTTTTTGTTTAGTACTTAGTCTTAGTTTTACCACACCACCATCCCTGCTTATCTGTATGATTCTTTTAATTTTTGTTTCTTCAACTTCAACTTTTCAAAGGTTGTCTGGGAGAGATCGCTCTTAGCGACAAGACCGCTCATTGTCCCTATTTATTAGTAATTTACTTTTTTGTACTTTTTTTATTATTGGTGTCAATAAAGAGTTATTTTATTGTATTGTATTGTATTGTAATATATTTTAATGTACCTACTCGTAACTGTGTATAATGTTCTTCCCGTTTCGGGCGTAGAATACTATCTTAGTTTTAGCATTACACTTAAGATTATACTATAGGCAAATTAATATTTTATTATAGGCAATTGGCCCGTAGTTCGACTATAAGTCATGAAAAAAAAAAAAAAAAAAAAAAAAGAATATACTTGAAATTGTTAGTAGTAGTAGTAAGAAAACAATTATTTGTTTTAACGATAGGTTACTTTGAAAGAAAACTATTGACGTTAATGAATAATGTGTGAAATTTTTGTACGTTTAATGTCAGAGGAAGAAGTGTCGTTTAGAAGTTATACTTTATCATTTATTTCATGTGTTTCAATGTGATATAATCATTATTTTAAAACATTAATCTGACTTTAATCGTCACTGCATTTTAAATCGTAATCAATGAAAAACGCGCGTTAACTATTATATAGTAGGTACATCGTCTTTTTAATAGTCGGCTAACTACAGCAAATGGAGATTTTAAAATAAATAGGTAGTTAAAGGTACCCAGTACCCGTAGGTTAAAGGTACCCAGGGTTATTATATGCTACTTTTTACCTTTTGACCTATACTGCAAAACGTGCCAAGCTGCGCTCAGGCCGACCAAACATTTTTGAAGTTACTGTGTGCCTCCTATAAGTGCCTCCTATTTCTACAAATTGGTCTTATCCTTTAATCTTATGAGATAAGGTATCTTGCAGTGGGCTCGCGGTCTATCCTATCCTACTAATATTATAAATCCGAAAGTTTGTGTGTAAATGTGTAAGTGTCTAAGTATGTTTGTTTCAGATTTTTTTAAACTTTCGCGAACTTCAATCATGTTTATGTGAGAAAACCTCAGTCTCTCGTGACCACGGCCGGTGCAACCCTGCCGAAACGTCGAGGTTAGTCAAAATAATGCTATTTTGAAAATAAAAGTGCGAAAAGACCCGGTTTTCTCACATAAATATGTTTGTTTCCTCTTCACGCTTTTATGGCAAAACGGTTTTGTATGAAATTTATTAAACGGATTTGGAATGTACATTATACCTAGGATTAACACAAGGGCCACTTTTTAACTTGATAATAGCGAGCGAAGCCGCGGGGCACGGCTAGTGAATTTATAAGGGCGAGCTGCGGGTCACAACTACATAGGTAGGTACACGTATTATTATACGAGTCGTATAGTTTAGTAGAGATCTGCGAAATTGTAAAACTGTGTAAATATAAAACTCCCCACTACAAAATTTATATTATATTTGACAATCAATTGATTAAATAATCTCTAAATATATTATGTTTAAAATATACGTAATAAAATTCGGTCTAAATCTGCTACAAAGAAGTCAAAATAAAAAGAAACCGCAACACTAAAGTCATCAATTTCGCACCCGCTTGGTGTAAACAAGCTCCAAACATCTTTAAAAACTAAACAAATATCTTATTTAGGTAAACAGGGTCTATACCCGACGGCAATTCTCAAAAGATCCCGCCTAAAAACAAAAAATAACCACATTTTTTTCCCTCGATGCGTAGTAATATAACTTATCTATGCGTTGTTTAGGGTATCTAACTGTTACGTAAGCTGTGTTTGAGTCCCTTTCGCACGTCCTTAATAGATTCGAAGATATGACTCAAAAAAGTATAAAAGTAATCATAATCATAATCATATTTATTGCAGATGTCAGGTAAAACAAAATATGACCAAAACATGTTGTTAGTATTATTATAGTACAAAAAGTAGTAATTCTCTATGGGCCCCAAACTAGGCATAGCCTGTATCTTGGGCGCCCGTTGCTCGAAAGAATTATCACATGAGCTGTACGTGATCCGCATCAGTGACTGATGTAACTGTGAACTGACTGACTGTGTGAAAGTGAGCATTAAATATAGCGATGAGAGCCTTTTAACCGGCAAAAAAATCAAATTCAACATAACACTAAATAGTTATCATCATACCTATAAATAGGTGTGTTTGTTTCTTACCGACTTCCCAAAGTACGGAGGTACTCAAGTCGACTGTATTTTTTTTTACTTTTTTCCACGTGAACCAATTTCGAATTTTTTTTTAGTTTGATAGTTACATATTTTTACCAAATCTTTCTATTACATAGATATCTTTGTTTAGAGATTTATTAATTACTAATTGTTTGTCAATTTTGAGAAGAAAGTCGGGCCAGTGTTCAGCTGATTAGTGAGATTTTCATTTGAACTGACTTTTCATTTGCGATGCAATGTCGGAGAGCACCAGTCGGTCCCGGTTGTTAGTCATAAGACAAAAGTTGTTATGTCTTGTAGGATGGTTTAAAGTGGCCTGATAAATCCTGACACTAGGACTGCTCACTAGTACATACGACAAACAAGCAAGAAACTCGTTTCGTGTTCCTGTCCATGTTTGTCTCTCACACACACACACACTTTCAGGTTTATAATATACTAGCTGCGCCCCGTGGCGTTAGTCCCGGACCCGCGTGAATTCTAAGATAACATTTTAGATAAATATGTGTTAATACAAAGTGTAAACTACTTAATATACCAAATGTCATCAAAATTGGTCCAGCCGTTTGAGCCAGAAGAAGTAACAAACAAACAAACACACTCACAAACATTCGCCTTTATAATTACTGTAAAGATTGATCATTATACCAACTTGTATTTTCATATATCTACTCGGTTGTAACTAAACTAATTAAATATCTATTATATAATTACTATACGGCTATAATGATTATATAATAGATATTTACCTACTTATGTATATGTGCTTGTCATGTCGGAAAATGACGTCACAATAAGTCCGAATATAATTATAACACAAATGTATCCTTATTCTTTTTGGTAATCCCGTATATATTAATTAAACGTAGATAAGCTGTGTTAAAACAACATATAATTATAATCTTTATTTGGATATTCCATAAATATGATTATAGTAATTACATAAAACCATGAGTGATATTGAAATACCCGTTACCTTTATAATAAGGTATTATTGAGGATTTCATCAGTAATACTAAAATTACCGATGGGAAAGTTTCTTATCTTTACATCTGATTAGCCTGTAGCATTTTAGCCGACTTCAAAAAAAGAAGAAGTATTATGTTCGCTGTATGTATATTTTTTATGCATGTTCACCGATTGAGAAACGATTCCCAAAATTATTTTTTTGTTTGGTAATTATACTTGATAGAGATGGTCCCATATAAATGTTATCGAAATCGATTTAGCCAAACTACGGGCCAATTGCCTATATTTCCTAAAACTAAACTAAAACTATATACATCAAAGAACTAAGTTACCTACAAGACATCGAGCTTATAGGTAACTCAAGTGCTCAAGCCCACTACCAGTGGGTAGCGTTCCCATCATGCTGGCGGCATTGCCTCTCTGAATTGCAATGCTAATACGTTGAGCCAAATAAGTGCCAGCATTTTGATCACGCTTCGCTTCAACCAGGCGCTCTAAATTAAAATTAATTATTACTCGCTAATTTAGCCAACACCAAAATATAAGCGGTGAAGTCGGTTTTTTTAATTAAGCTTTGCTTACGTTTAAATTATAACGATATCATCTCTGTAAGTGATGATGTGGTCGAGGGTGGTAAACATGCCAGGCTTACAATAAATGGATATGAAAGACCGGTACATCATTTTAGCAAAATGTCTTTTAACTTGAGGAGTGGTAAGCTACGAGCATGTCAAGATGCTCTATGCTCTACCATGCTCTACCATATATTAAAACGCGGTGTTACCTTCAATACCAGAAGCATGTCATAGGATTTAAAACCGCGTCCGCCCGATCGGTTGGCGCTGTCTACACGACTGTGCCATCATCGCTTTAAAAAATAATATAAACGCATTCACACTCACAACCACACACTAAGTTCAAAAACTTATGTAGGTGCGGGACACATTCACTTCACACACACAATCACATCCAGAACCAGAATCACAAATTTGTGATCCCACCAGGAATCGAAGCTTAAAAAATGAACGCGCACCTAAGTAAGGCAGTTCAAAAATTAGATAGGAGATAAGCATTTTGCGTCACCGCTTATTAAATATACAGAAACCATAGAAACATGTCGCATGTATTTCTAAATTAGTATACTATAGGTACTCTAAGCTTGACTATGGCGTATAAGTTCCGATTGATGCAATATCTTATTAAGAATATAACGGTCGTATAACATTTGCAACCTAAGTCAACATAATATATAATAAGACAGTACCTGGTTGACTGTTAAATGGATATGAAAATATATATATAATAATTACGATAATGGAGCCACAATATCACTTTGTACCCATTGCCGTTGAGACCATGGGCTGTTGGGGGGCCGAAGCCAAAACTTTGGTCAGTGAGATAGGGCGCCGGATAAGGGAAACCAATGGTGACTCCCGCTCCGGCTCGTTTCTGGTGCAAAAGCTGGCCATTGCTATCCAGCGTGGAAATGCTGCCAGCGTCAAGAACACCTTTGCACCGGGTAAAGTCAGGGGTGGGTTATTTTATTCACTTTTTTGACTGTATACGCTTTAATGATTACAAAAATATATATATAATTATTAATATTACTTGCCTGTTTTTTTTTAATTTTAATCTACGTTTCGACCACATTACTACTTGCCTACAGGTGAGATTGTGGTCAAAGGCTAGCCTACCGAAGATTAAAAAAAAATACAGAGAAAAAATAATACTTTTTGCAAACATTTTTTAAACGACACGGAACTGAACAAAGACAATAATAAGAAAAGATATTTGTGTTTATATATATATATATATATATATATTATTATGCTTATACCTAATGATATAAATGTATTAATAAGGATAATAACTTATCAGACAAAAGCAAAATAAAACCAAGGTTTTTGTTAATTATACATTAATGCTCAAAGCTTATTACAAAAATGGCATTCAATACGTGCATGTTGTATTATTATTCACATGTTAACCTACTAATAATACATATACTCATATTATTATCTATATCTTTAATCAACAATGTACGCCTTAGCGACTAAAACTAAAAAATACATCACTACACATAAAAGTACTTAGAAAATTTTTGCTACATAATAGAACATTATCGTTAAATGCCTATATAGAGTTGATACATATCGTAAAAAGGGCCGACATACGGCCTAGTTGCGAAAAACAGCCCGCGCACCAAGTAAATACCGTTGTAAAGAAAGCGCTATCTATTTTAAAATTATTATTCCACCAAATTAGCTCAGCAAAATCCTAGATTTCTATTTAAATAAGCATTTATCGTAACACTTTATCTTATAATTTATATTAACACATTAACATCATTAATATCGATGGAAAGCGTCAATACGTCAGTAGCTTACGTAAATTATAAGATCTTTGGTATAATAGAAATGTGTTATTTTGCTTGCATTCCAGAAGAAACGTATTTGCAAATCATAAGTACGTAACATGCATAATCAAAAATTGTTCAACGTCACATAGCAAGAGCAATAAAATTGAAAAAAGAAATTATTTTCCGCCAAATTGAACTTACCAGACATCTTCATTTTCATACCGATGTCAATATTCAGCATATTATAAAAGTTCTATTCATTCTTCAACACAGTCTTTGTAATCGGAAATAACACTGTTAATAATCTAAAAAATAGTTTTTTCTAATACTGCGCTAATTAATGTAATTAAAATTGCTAAAACGATAAAAATATTATACAAGTTGTAATTAACACTTCACTATTAAGAGATTCTATTTTCAAAATTGTCACTTTGAATAAGTCTATGGATACGCGGTGTCGAATTCAAACGTACGCATACGTTCGGTGCGTGATAACGCTGCACCGACCTACAGATATGTGCGACGGCGGCGGCGTACGGTGCCAGAGTAACGAGAGGAAGCGAGAGCAAGCTCATCCCTAGAATCCCGAATCACATACCCTCGCTTGCCCACCCCCCTCACACCCCGCTTGCCCCGCCTGTGTCTTTGTATTACACCCCTCTCTCTCTCACAAATGTTTCGGGGTCGCTCAAACAAGGTTACAGTCTGAAAATACTCGGCAAAGCTTTTTCAATGGAAAATTATAACAAATATTTGAAAAAAAAATGAGTCGAATTGTTTAACATTGTTATTCCTTTGAGCTTTAGGACAGGCTTCGTTTGAGAGAATATTTTGAATGTCTTTTCATACGAGGTTCTGTAATAATGCTGAAAGGTGTTACATAAAGAATTGTTTTCAAAGTTACGATTTTTACGTAATAACCTACAGGTGTTCGCTTCGAAATTAGATGATTAATTTCTGTTATTGATTTCTCGGTCGGTTTTGAGTTGTCGGAGTTTAATTAGGTATTACTTAAATGATTAAAATAAGACAAAAGCTAAGGACACTAAAACCCGACTACTAGTACAAAATGGCTTCTTATAGTTTTGAACGGATATTCTCTTACTCTTCTACCTTATACCCACTTTATTATTATAACTATTACGTATTACATATTTTGGAGATGGTATTATGTTCTTTCATTTGATAAAATGTTGGTCCTTCCACTAGGCCTCTGTTGCAGTGGTGGGAATCTGTCCTGGTTAATCGATGCCTGGGCTGGACGCTGGGAGTAGCTACTCCCAGGGAGTGTGTTGAGCGCGTCAGTGGTAGCCGTCGCGCTCTGGTGTGGTCCGGTTTCTTGCGGGGACTGGCCCGGGCTGGGCGTTGGCCATCTTGCTCCACGCTGTCCCCTTGTATATATGGTACATTGCATTAGTCCGTAGTGGGCAGGAATCGACCTGGGGGCTGGCACAGCCCTCCCGGGGACTCACGGCCTTTCCTTGACGTGATAGTGTGTCTTGTCCGGTGGTTGGCCTTATCTTTGGTCGCCGTCACTTGCCCTCTCGTCGTCGTCGTCTTTAGGGATGATGTCGCGACCTTTCATTTGATACCCATGAAGAAGGTATTTGACTATTTTTACTTTACTTTGTGAAGAACCACGGACGGCATTTTGTAATATTACAAAAAGACCTAGCTATGACACCCGTAGAATTGAGACAAATTTAACAATACCGTATATATTACAATCGGTTTATTAATCGTAGTCGGGTAAAAATAGGATGAAAATTATATTTAAACATATCCAAAATTATTATTCTGCATTTGTCTTATGTATTCTTCCTCAACTGTATCAGCTACCATCAGATAAGATTGGTGGTTAGACATTGATAGTCAACGCCTGACAGATAAAAAAAGAAGCAAAGATGAGAGTCAAAGGCAAGTCACCCATATTTTAGACTAAGGCTCACGTGATCACTCACACCTAATTTGATAGACATGTTCAGCTAAAAAGAGCTAAGCTACTAAAGCTTTCTTAGTAATTATTACACTGAACCAATAAAATAAAACCCTCAAGATTCGACGCCATCGCTTCAACACTTAAATCGTTACACCAATAACAACACCATTACAATATTTTACATCAAGAGCCTACAAACAATGGCCCTACAGTTATCGACAGCGCTTATAACAAATCACTTGTGCACCGCGACCAGGTAACAAAGACCTTACAATTTCACCTGAACTCTCCCGTGAGTCCAATTTTATTACTAAATCTTCGGGTCGAGGGGGACCAAGTGCAGGTGGTTTCGATACGACCAGGCGCCGATTAAGAAAACAACCAGATTGAATGGCCAGCAATCTCGAGACCTTATCGCATCGGATTCAAAATTACAGTAGCGGCAATCGGACATTTCATAACAAACTTTAATTTATTTGGAGTTCGCGAGAAAACGATTCGTTTGTTTGTTTTAGAGCACGCGTCTGTGTGGTTCCTGATGTAATAAATAATCAAACGGTTCCATTGCAAAAACAAAAGCGATAGCTTACTGATATGATGCAAACATAATAGGATTGATTGGAATTTTAATGAATACCGCGTTGTTTTTGATAAAATCGCTATAGTTAATTACTGCAAGTATTTCGTTAAAAATATGCATGTTAATCATAGATGTAGGTTAAAGTTCCGTCATCTACATTTCGTCTCTTTTGTCAGATCAGTTCGTTGTTACTGAAATATAATATTTACGTAGAAATTTGTTAAAAAGGTAGGTACTTTCACTCTAAAGTATGTGTCATTAGTGTAAGGCTGTGAGTGTAAAAGCATATATTTTTATTAGAACAACGATAATTGGGTCAAAATTAACCTGGGTCAAATTAACAGAATAAATGCAGAGCATTTAAAATTCCAGTAATGTTAAGTTCCGACGTAGACGGACAAAAAGGAATGCCGTGAAAATCAGCAACGTTGAAATTTCACATTTACGATGTCTGGAAATAGCCGTGGAGTGCGCCAAGTGAGACGGCAGATAAACTAGATAACGGCCGAGATCTGTGCTCGGAGGGATTGGCCCGCCCGGGGAGGGGGCGTGGCCTCGCGACGGATGCACCAATGGGATGCTCCCTAATTATCTTCGTCTTTGTCTGTTGGATTCTGTGGTATGCAGGTGTTTCGGGCATCAAGTAGCCGTACCGAGGGAGTTTCGTAGCACCCTGTGTAGCATTGTAGTCTATGTATATATGCGCGTAGATTTGTCTGTTGCAGACACTTTACGCTCAGACAAAATACGTTATCTACGGGCTAATTGCCTATATTTCTTAAAACTATATACAACAAAGACTTATTAGACTGATCAAAATGTTATAGCTATATAGCGAAATACGCTTTCACACTCCACACTAAGTTCGAATACTTGAGTCGTGGTTGCTGGAAACATTCACAACACACACAATCACAACCAGAACTGGAAACAGATTTATCTTGGGGAGAAAACTTTATACCTACACAGGCTTATAAACATTACACTCCTTTGCGTCGCGCAGTCGTGTAAAATTGTCGGGCTTTTTTTAAAAAAAAACACCTTTCGATTTACAAATATTTCCTCTCGTAATAACATTAATGTAGGGGAGTTTTGCCGCGAAAGTAAAAAAGTGGCGTTGTTGATTTTGTATAATTTCCAAAACCTGTGATTCTTCGAGTTGTAATGTGTAATAATGGTGGATTATGGTAGACAAATCATACAAAGTTGAAAAACGTGATTTTTGTCTTCGCTCCAAAACTCCAACAGAAGTTCTAGTAAAGTTTCTACCATTTTACTAGGGCATGACATGGCTATGATTGGACCTTGACTCTTTTACTTGACTTGGACTGTGACTTAGGACTTTAAATATGAAATAACGAATCTGAAACTTTAAATATATTATTACTTGACACTGGCTAAATGCACAAAATTGCGAAGCCAATATTAAAAGAAAAAAAAACTTTAGTGTAAGTATATGACGAAATCAATCTTTACTACGTGTGAAGCCTGTTATCATTTTAATTTTAGCGTTGCTTATTAAAAACAAGACATGTTTGCAATCTTGATAACAAAATCGATTAAGTCGCAAGCTGCGAAGGTGACAACTAGAATCGATTAGCGACAGACACGTTTGATAATTGAATTATGCATCGCAAAAATAATCGATTTCATGGAACTGTGTTCTATCGATTGAAACTTGCGTTAATGCTCGGGTGAGGCGAGGCTAGTAATGCAGAGCTAACAGTAGACAAATTTTGGCTTAGCTTGTCGACATGATGCTTTTTTTGGCTCCTCAATTTATGTGCATTTAGCCAATGTCAAGTAATAAATATTTTTCGAATTTGTCAAACTAAAGTAAAATAATAATGGTCCTGTCTTAGTCAAGTCTTGTTCTAGTAAAGTGGTAAAAACTTTACTAGAACTTCTGTTGTAGTTTTAGAGCATGAAAATCACGTTTTTCAACTTCATATGATTTGCCTTCACTCATGCACGCTTACGAACTATTAACAGTTAATAATCCACTACACATTAACTCACGAAGAACCACAAGTTTTGGCAAATACATAATACAAAATTAATAACGACAACTGTTTACTTTCGCCTAAACTCTGTCTTTATTATTAATCAATTTAAGTATTTCAGACATTATCCGTAAAATCACAATATACAAAAATCAACAATAAAAATCATACAAAATTAAGCTTCACTAATAAATAAGGGGTGTCTTTAAGTCTAGAGTGAATAGGTACCTTCTAGACAAGCATGTTCCATATATGTATCCTTAAAGACACCCAGATTGTACCATTCAGGGAACAAAGACGCAGGCAAGGTAGTATTTTCTGTGCAGTCGTTATTGTTGTTTTAGGGATATGTTTCTTTCTCTTCCCGCTTTAAATTCAGTCCATGCATGAGAATTTATATTTGCTGCTATGAATTTAGAAGGAAAACAGCGAAATATTTAACAAAATCTTTGTAATACGTTGGGGAAACGAGTGTTTACGATGGCATTGATGACTAAATGTCGATCTACAATAGATGCCGGTGCTAAGTTAGTGTCACACATTCTCGGGGCTTGGGAGGGATCGCAGGATGCAATTGGGGTATTTTGTGACCTCTCCAAAGCGTTCGACTGCGTGGACCATAAAACGCTTATTAGCAAATTAAACCATTACGGTATACGTGGGACTGCTCTTGATTTGTTAGATTCATATTTATCGGGTAGGCAACAAAAAGTAGGCGTTAATGGTGTGACATCTGACGGGTCTACAGTTAAAATTGGCGTGCCTCAAGGTTCAATATTGGGACCCTTCCTATTTTTAGTGTATATTAATGATTTACCTTATATGACAACTTCGCTAGCATTAGATATTGTCTTGTTTGCTGATGACACGTCACTTATTTTTAAAACAAATAGGAAAGACGTAGAATTAAATGAAGTAAATTATGAATTAGATCTAGTATCGAAATGGTTTGCTGCTAATAACTTATTGTTAAATGCTAGCAAAACCAAATGTATCAAGTTTTCCCTTCCTAATGTTCCTTTGGTAGATGCAAATGTTACACTTGAAAACAAAAAATTAGATCTTGTAAAGAAAACTGTTTTCTTAGGTCTGACTATGGACTCAAAACTGCAGTGGGGTCCTCATATTGATGTGCTTGCAGGTCGCTTGAGTTCCGCTGCTTTTGCGGTCCGTAAAATTAGACAGCTGACTGATGTAGCGACGGCAAGGCTGGTTTACTTTGCATATTTTCATAGTTTGATGAGTTACGGAATCTTGCTATGGGGATCTGCTGCCGATGTTGAAACTATTTTTATTCTCCAAAAGAGAGCAGTTCGTGCAATATATGATATGGGTCCACGCGAATCGCTCAGGGAATTCTTTAAAGAAACAGGCATACTTACCATGCCTTCGCTTTACATCTTTGAAAATATAATGCATGTTCGCAAAAATATTAGTAAATATAAATTAAGAAGCGACGCACATAATCTTAATACTAGATATAAGCATAAAATTACAGTGCGCGCATTTAGATTAAGCAAAACGAATAAATCTTTTATGGCAAATGGTGTTAGATTTTACAATAGAATTCCTAAAATCGTAACTGAATTACCACTGGGAAAGTTCAAATCTGTAATAAAACGGGCATTAATTAAGAAAGCCTACTATAAAACCACAGACTATGTTAATGACAAGGATGCATGGAGGCAAACTGCACAGGCTCTTTCTAGCGACTACCATAATAACACCTAGGTTAAGAAACTTATGTATTAGAGATTAAGAATTTTAAAAAAAAAAAATGATTGAAAAAAATATGCGCCGCCGAGTTTCTTGCCAGGTTCTTCTCGAGATGGCTGTAATTTTGCGAATCTGGCAATAGATTCATTAACTTTCATGAGTGCCTCTTTGGGGCCCATGTGAATAAACGATTTTGATTTTGATTTTGATTTTGATTTTGATTTTGCATTAAAGTAGAGCTTTTTTACGAGAATGATAGATGAAGAAGTGCTATGTGCTGTTAACATGGTTAAGACATTTTTGTATTTTTCAACCGACTTCAAAATAGGAGGTTCTCAATTCGATGTTTTTTTTGTATGTATTTAACGCGATATCTCCGCCAATTATAAATCGATTTTATTGTTTTTTTTTGTGAGGTAGAGTATACTTCGGAGGTGGTCCCATATAAATTTTATCGAAATCGGTCAAGTTAAAACCGAAATATAAGCGTTGAAGTCGGTTTTTCTAAGCTTTGATTGCGTTTCAATTATTGGTAGTAAGGCATCATCAGGAACTTAATTTAACGTTCGTTCGTTCTTTAATAATATTCATATATTAATATGAGATTATTAAAGAAATTTATCACAGCTTTAATATAAGTATTAATATAAAATAAGTATCCGAACCGTTACCGAGTTTGATTCCCGGCGGGAACACAAATTTTCGAAGCGTCTATTTTTATTTTATTGCGTTTTATTATCTAAGCCTGAATAATATACCTATTAGTAGTAAGCTAGTTGAATCCAAATTGCAATTTCTCGGTCACCAATGTAAGGAAAAGCTTATCGGTATTCTATCGTTTACATTTTGGAAGAAGGAGTTACATAAGTTAATTCCACCATGCCCTTTATACCATCTAACAACAAGACAAACTATCAAACGTCATCCATTTAAGGTTGATATACGTCCAGTTCGCTTGAAGCGTTTCGCTTCTACGTTCATCATCCGTACAGCGAAGAAATTGAACTCATTGCCTGCGTATTTGTTCCCCGAACGGTATAATCTGGGAGTCTTCAAGTCTCGAGTGAATAGGTATCGACTATCTCACCTGATGGAAAGTAAAGATGCCGCCGAAGAAATAACATGCTTGCCCAGAAGATACCTATTCACTCTAGACTTGAAGACACTCAGATTGTACTGTTCGGGAAACAAAGAAAACATATACATAAATACAATATATAAGACATATCCCTCACCATTAAAGCGAGGCACATAAAGCCGACAATGGGAGCATTGCAAACACGAAGCACCAAAGAAAACTATCGAAACAAACTCCCGGACGTAAAAGAAATCCCGTACTGAATTCGGAATTACTTGTCTACGTGACTGCTCCGTTCAATTGGAAGCTTCTGTGGTAAAAAAAGTAAATTATGACAGTAACTTAGTCTTTATTTTTTAACAATAAAATACCTTTTATTGTACTTTCTCAGATAAATTATATATTTTACGCCCGAAAGGGCAGTCAGTTGTAACGCTAATGATAGCCTACTTTAAGATCTTTTATACACAGTTAAACAATACATATTTTTCTATTCTATTATATTCTAGCTTTTTACAATTTTTTTGCTCTAAAGGATTTCCTAATCCTTATACTCCGTCCATCGGTCCAAAATTATACGTATATTTTGAAGCGTAATATAGTTGCCTAAGCCGAATACCAAGTACTCAGCCTGCACTACAATTCACTATCATGTTACTTGACTCAAGGTGGGCTTAAAATGCTTAGATTGACAAGGATATTCTGTTGGACATCTCGGTCAATGGACCCGACAGGCTAGAAGGAGCTTCAGCGGAACAAAGAAGAAAATTAACCAAGAATAAAAATCCCACACAAGAGTATTAGAGGCAATCAATATTCCCGCTTTTAAACAGTTCCCAGGGAGCAGCTACAGACAGGCAATGCGTATTAAGGCCTTAACCCACAACGCCGGTAAATTACAAGTAGAAGAAATCACGATAGCGGTATCTAGCCTACCAAAATGATATAAGCAATATTTATTACTGTTATCCGCGATCTCATCCACCTTAGAACCAAAATCTCCATTCTCGTCTCACCTAGTTTAGACTTTGTGTTGATTGTCAATAAGTGATATGATGGTTTTATATATGTATAAAATTATTTCGGATGATATTATGCACATATAAGACAATGCAAAGGCATCTTTTTATCATAACAGACGCTATAATTATAATTTATTCGTATGACAAATTCTATGGAGACGCGGAACGGTAGAATATTTTTTCAGTTAATAAGAAAAACGTTAAAAACTAAAACCCGTCTACAGTATTCACAAAATGGCTGCTTATAAAATAACTACAATATAATTAATTATGCTTTATTACCACATGTATTATATATTTATGAAATAGCCCCGTTGGCTCAGTTGGGTGAGCGTCCGCCTTCCGTACGCTTGTACGTATCGGGTTCGATTCCCAAAGGGAACACAAGATTTCTCCCAAGGAAAATTTGTGTTGCTGGTTCTAGTTCTGATTGTGTGTGTGATGTGAATGTTTCCGGCACCCACGACACAAGTCATCGAATTTAGTGTGAAACCGTGAGTGTGAAAGCGTTTATGTTTAAAGCTCTTTCATTTGATACCAATCTCGATAGTTTTTGTTAATTTTTATATTTTTGTGCTGTAATAGCTGGACTAACTTTGTTTTTATGATACCTATCCTACACCAGGAAAATTTAATTCCGCTAAAAATCAAATAAAGTAAGCTCAGTCACCGTCTTCAAGAAACCTCTGTGGCTGTTGGGTGACAGGGTGACAGTTTTATTCGCAAACTGGCCCTACTCCCTTTGTAGGGAGACACTCCCTCAAAAGGGAGGACTTGACCGAACTTCTCCCTGTGGTTATTTATTGTTGGCGAGAAAGAATCTTGTTGTTTCTTTTGGGCAGGGAAAGTTCTTTGCGAATCCACCGCAGTGAAACGAGGTTATAAGAAAATCGGATAGTTTAAGTTCCAGTTCGACGATTCTGGTTAACCTGTAAGATTAATTGTTTCAATGTTATCTTAAAACACGAAAAATGTTTCGACTTACTTTGTAGTCGACTAGTTTCGGACACATTTTCTCATTTAAGTGAATGTTATTCTTTTTGAGAGAAATAAAACATTTAAAACCAGATTTTGGGCACTTTGCCAGCTGGCGGCGTTCTATTAAGTTTTAAACATATTTATTCTAGTTATAATTATATATCTTGAGATAAAAAATTAGTCTCGTTTTACAATTATGCATTTAATATTGTATACTGTAAGTACACTACTATACCTACTGTTTGTATTTTAAAATCCATTTCATACTCATTGTATTGACTTTTTATGTTTTTTGAAGTCGGTTGATTGCTTTTTTTTTTAAGTTTATTTATGTCAGCTAACGATTTTATTCGAAGTTTGAACAGCTCAAAAATTAAAGACGCCAGAATAAAAAAAATGTTGTGATAATAGAGAAATGAATGTCCATGTCTGGTTTTAATCTGCATACCTAAGTAACGGTTACGTAGCATACGATTTGAGTCCAACTGCTTTTTTTTTCAACAAATACTTCCACTTTTAACTCCGCAATAAGTGCAAATACTTATATCGTGGATGCCGGAAACATATCACACACACAATCCAAACCAAAACACAAATTTTACTTTAGATGAACAGTTATGCTTCCACCGGAAATCGAGCCCGTCACCTTAAGCTTAGAAATTACAAAATAAACTAACTACACTAACAAGCAGTTCTTTGTAGTATCAAGATTAAAATTCAATGGCTCTGTCTGCTTACTTTTTTAAATCGAAAATGTTCTTGCAATATCGATGGCCACAACTATCCATCTAGATAGAGAACCCATTCCAAATCTCTCGATAAACCTTTCCAGCACAGAAGAAAGCGCTTTAAAAACGTCGAATTTAAATTGTAAGGGGCCGTTTCAATTTTGAGTGAAGAGAGTTCTAAATCGAAAAAGCGATAGCCACTCTAGTTGCGCCTCCTGGGGCGATTCCATACAATTTATGGACGCAATAAAGCTGTGCAGAAAGTAATGCTGTTACTGTAACTTAGATATGAACTGAGTACTTGGCGTTAATGTTGAGATCTATGGGATTGCAGAAGTCGTTACTTTTTCATTGCGGTAAGGGTTTGACTGCGACCTTGCTTGATTAGTAGCGACTAAGTTAAATACGTATGCATCTAAATATGTAAGTATTTATGATTTTGCTATTATGGCAACATTGGCTAAAGTTTAATTAGGTTAAGTTTAATATTTATAATGTTTAAAAATCCTGACCAATTTGTACAAATAGTTTTATATTTCATGTAATAGTTTTATTACATTAAAAAATTTAAATATTATAAACACGTAATTGTTAATAGTTTAAACATTTAAGAATTGAAAACTATACTTATTATTCTAAATTAAAAAATACACATTGACAATCTTCACAAATTTGCAATGAGCTTACCTAGAACAAATTTAAGGAGAAAACATTTACACTAATAAGTGTAATTCGCTTTTCATTGCATTATTTTCTACCTTTGCTGTATCCTCTTCTAAGATGGTTTTAATAAACCAGTCACGTATTATTGTGCTCTCTTACTTTAACTATTTTGTTACTCCCTCCTCATTATCACTTGTTTTGCACATTTTACCTTCTTTTCAATATTGTTTCATCCTTAACACCTACCCGAGACTACTGAATCCTACTAATATTGTAAATGCGAAAGTTTGTGTGTGTGAATGTTTGTAACCACGTATCTGCGTAATGAATAAACCGATTTTTATGAAATTTAGAAACTAGATAGTTTTGGTTCCGGAATAACTCATAGGCTACTTTTTTACGCGGGCGTAGTCGCGGGGAGTATAGCAACTAGCAACTACCCTTGAGATCCAATCATTCTAGACCTGCTTACTACACTAGACAACATCTAGACTTACGATCAAGTGAGATAGTGGTCAAACGTTTGCCTACAAGGAAATAATAATTGCCATCGATAAATAATTATAGAATAACAAAACGAGAACTGACTGAACAATAGTACCTATACGGAGCAAAATTTTTATAGTCCGTTTTATTTCACAACCCTTATATATCACGATACTCAGGCATATTCAGGTACATTTTTCAGGCAAGATAAAGTAATCGCCACTTAAAAACAATGAGTCTCAATCCCAATTAGAGAACGTTAAGTGAAGGTTTGAAACAGCAAAAACGGAAGTTAAGCAAGTTAATAATGTCTGGAGGCATGATGGAATTGTTTCTTGCATGACTGTTGCACGAGAGCCTAACATGTAGCTTTTAGATTTTTAACTGAAAGACTTTAACTTTAAGGATTTTATGAAACAATTGTAGATATTTAAATTAAAATTGTAATATATTACTCCTATTTACTGCCAAAATAATCTTAAGCGTATTCCTCTGATTCATATTCTGATTCATTACAATCCAGATGCCAGTTTTTGTGTTATCATCTGTGAAGTTTTAAGATTTCTTCAGACGATACTGTAGACAATTAAAATTTGAAACACACACGCAATCTTCTAGGATATAAGATCGACATACTATTGAGCCACAAATGGGAGTAGACACTGGTTACTGAAACACATTTTTTAACTACATCAGGGTCCACAAACTTGACAAACATGAATGTAAAAATCTGGCATCAATCAATGTATTTGTAGTTGTAATTACAAACAAAACCAGAAACATCATTAAGTAAGAAAATTAAGTACCTAAGCTTTAAATCCGTAGTTAAATGGTAGTTAGTGTTATTGAGTATTTTATTTACTCGTCACAAAGAGACTATTATAAAATTATTATTCTAATTTTAAAAGTTAGCATATATTTTGCATATATTAAGCTTTCAGTGTTTATAACATCTCACATTCCCAGCCCCACAATAAGTTCGATGACTTGTGTCGTGGGTGCCGGAATTCACATCACTCACTCTCAATTACAACCAGAACCAGAAACGGAAATTTCCTTAGGTAGAAAACTATTGTTCCAGCCGGAAATCGAACCCGATACTTACGCTTAGAAGGCGAACACTCACCCAATTAAGCCAAACGGGAAGTTCATTAGTTTGGAGGAAATGTTTCTTGATTTTAATAGCATGTTAAATTTTAGACAGATAAAATATCAGATCTAGTTTAAAAACCTATCGATACTTCGATCACATCTTTCCCATAATCTCTTTATCCAATTGACAATAATAGAAAGCACTTTGAGAGGAACGTTTTAAAGTTTTCTATCGGTCCTTTCAAAGGCAATGGACAGTGGAGGCGTTTTATCAACGCGATAAAGTGGAGCAATTCCAATGCCCGGTGGAACGGTTAGGGTCTTTAAAGTTTTATAGCTGGATACTTTTAGATAGCTTTATTTCGTGCAACGTTTCAAAGTAATCGGAGAATTGCTGTGAAAGAGTCAGTACAGTTGCAATTTTAACTTGGCTGTAAATGTGATAATTGCAAGGCCAACTTTATAATTTACATTCTGTAATTATAAAGTAAGATCCCAGGGCCACCAGACGTCACGTATTTTCTGACGAAGGAAATGTAGACGATTGAGTAGTGTTATTATTATCGATTGTTTCTGTATCTCTAATTTTGAGAGTAGTCGGATGGGATCCGAGTAGAGGAGAAGAATTTAGTTTACAGAAGCAGTTAAATAATATAAAATATAAAAATAAACGCTTTCACACTCACAGCCCACACTAGTGTCGATGATATGTGTCGTGGGTGCTAGAAACATTCACATCACACACACAATCATAACCAGAACCAGAAACACAAAATTTTGCTTGGGGAGAAAACTTGTGTTCCCGCCGGGAATTGAACCAGATACCCCTGTTTAGAAGGCAAACGCCAGCCAACTAAGCCAACGAGCAGTTCACAAATTACAGATATCTCATATAAAGTCGCTATTAGTTACAATTTATTATAAAAGATAATCATATGAATGAAACATAAATATGTCATTCAAACAATTCTGTAAACAGCTGGATATTGAAAAAATGCCCAAAAAGTTCGTTTTGTTTACACGCATTTTTTTGTAAGAAAGTACTGTTAATAATTATTAAGAGTAATTAAGAATTATTTAATTATACGCAAGCAAAGCTTTAAAAAACCAACTACACCGCTCATTTTTTGGTTTTGGCTGAATCGATTTCGATAAAATTTATCTGAATTATAATCTACGAAACAAAAAAAAAACATCAAATTCGATTCATAATTGGCGGAGATATCGTGTAACATACATACAATAAAAAAAAACATACAGTTGAATTGAGAAACTCCTTTTTTGAAGTCGGTTGAAAAAAAAGCATTGTAGTCACTTGGCGTATAATTGGTAACCGCTATTTAATATACAAAATGAACCCCAGAAAACTAACTTCTAAAATACTCGATGGTAATCGGGGAGCGTCGGGTTAGGGTATCATGTCAAATTAAGTAATCGCAGTGTAATTGTATCAGCGATCAGGAAACAAGGGCGGCTCATCAATCAGCCCGCCCCTACGGCGCCCTGCAGTTTGGGGCAGGTGGAGAGTGAAAGCGGGAAAAGATTTTTGTGTTCTGAGTTAAATAGTTTTCAAATTGAAAATAATATATAAGTAGGTGAACTAACGGTGAATAATTTGAGAGTGTCTGTTGAGCGTGATTGGTCATTACACATTTTAATTCTTGTTCAAATTTCGATAAACCTTTTATAGTTGAAATACGTATTGTTTTATTATGACTTATTTCAAATGTTACGCGTTAAAATAACATAAAACACATTTTGGTTAATAAAGGAGTTTCATCTATCGTATTTTATCGTTTTATGTAAAGTTGTCTGACAGAAATCGCTTAAAGCGATAAGACCGCCCATTGTACTACCTTATATAACTGTATTATTTTAAGTTCTACAAATTATTTTTTATTTGGTGTGCAATAAATAATTATTGTATTGTATTGTATGTATAAGGGACTGACTGTCACTGCTTATGAGAATTCGATGGTAAATTTTCGGTCAATTTTAAAGATATATTTTCAATAATGCTTTCACACTCACAGTTCAATGATTTATGTCGTGGGTATCGAACCCTCTCACACAACTTAGCCATCAGGCAGTTCAATATATAATATGAACATATATGATCTTTTTTTATAAAAAAAAACATTGCACTTAATTTAAAACATCTACAACAGCATGTCAAAAGCATGTGCCTTGTACCATAACCACAAAACACCTAATGTGAAACTACCCCACTATCCTCACTTTAACTGTAGCTACGTTAAGTTGGGATCTCACTAATGCAACTTGTGGTTACGCTGAGATAGCTCTTACTTTGGAGGGGTGTGAGAAAGTTCAGGAGCTAATGGCAAGATTTTGTTTTTTAACTTTCGTGTTCTCAAGTCGGGGTTTATCTTTTTGTGCTCGAGAGAAACTAAAGCTCTTTAGTTGAATGGATTGCTATTTCTTAAATTGCTTAAAATACATAAACCAAACTTTTACAAAATCATTGAATCGATTTCATGATAAATCATTAATAATGACTATTCCAACCTCGTTAGAAAACGTTAACATTCACTATGTCAAATCGCAGCCTAATTATACTACCTACTTAGTACCTACTTAAAACGCAAAGTTTCGCGCGCTAAATCTAACCTGTAAATAAAGATTCTGTTTCGGGCTTCCAAGATTCAGGCCTAGCCCATTTTGGAGTCCTCAAGAAAATGGTAACGTGAACCAACAATAAGTGGTTCTATATTGATAAATTTAGAAAGGAAAAAATTACCGCTTATTTCGGTAGATGACGTCACACGTTTTTTTTTTTTCTTCACTTCAGGCAGGGCTTGAGTAGCTCAGAGGTTAAAGCAATAGGGCATGACACCCTATGTCCGCGGGTTCAAACCCCGCCTAGGGTTTGGGCATAATATTCTAAATAATTAGGTTGTCTGGAAGAGATCGCTTTAAGCGATAAGACCGCCCATTGTAGCCATTCATGTAAAATTGTAATTTTTTTTGTACCAATTCTTTTAAGGTGTCAATAAAGAGTAATTGTATTGTATTGTATAATTTGATAACGATACCCTTCAATCGCCATCTCTCAAAATATTCGTTTTATTAACTTGGTTAATCTTTACTATTTAAATTTCCATCTGAAAATTATTTAGTGTCCCATAACTGACCCTTGAAAGAAACGGAAAGTAAAATGCCCAGCATAAATAAAATAATCTCAAAGCACAAAGCTCAAGGGGCGCTACTAAGTGTATTCGATTTGATAACAGCGTTCGCCCGCTTTGACGAACGAGGGTCCTTCGCCAAATTACACAGTAGGCCTCTGTACCATGGCAATTACTCGTTACGACAACAGATAGATTTGTATGACAATGGTCGAGTTTTTGTTGTAACACGATATTTCGAGCAAATTGTGAGTTTATTGTGAGAACCGATAATTGCTGTCGCGAAATATTTGAGTCGAGCATCAATTCTGAGACATTTATTTAGTACTAGCTGTACCCGGCATGCGTTGCAATGCCACTTTAGAAAAAGTGTTTTACCACTTTCACTTTTATGGTTGCCTAGCACTTTAATACCATACAAAAAAAAATGGTTATTTTCATACATAAATACTAAAAACGCCCCAACCGTGATTATAAAATAATTTACAACCTTTCTCATACCTTCCATATATACAAATACACATTAAAATCGGTCGACCGATAATAACTTCGAAACCGTGAGACGAGATTTTATATATTAGATAAGTATTGATATATTATCAGGGAAAAAAATACACGATTTAGCTAATATGATACTAAAATAAACTGAATTAATACAAACTTAAAAAAAAAGTTGTAGTCATAGTAAATTAAATATTAATTTGAATCATTGAACTTGCCCTTCTTCTTAATAATAATTCTTTTTTAAACAGTTATCAGCTGTAGTCATTTTATCAGTAAAATTCTATAGAAGCGATTGCTGCAACAATCTACCGAGAAAGAAACCTTATCTCTGTTTTGAAGACAAATTAATAAAAGACACATTAAAGTATCACTAAATGATGTCAGGATGTCACACTATCTGTTAGATAACAGACTGCCCACATTGTAAAATGCATAGTATACAATGTATGCAGTAAGGGAAAATGTGAAACTTTTTCTCGCGACAAGGACAAATATTGATGCCTTATTATAATAAACAAGTAATAATTTAAAAAGATTTTTTAATCAAGATTTTACCAGTTGTAATTAAACATCGACTAAAAAGTTATATGACCAGAGAACTTGTCAAGACGAATACAAACGAGCCCACACTCAATAGGTCTATCTGGTTTAGTTCAGAAGTTCCATATTCCGCCTCCATCATCAGATCAGTTTCATGGTATTGTTCATATCATTATATTGTCACAGAAGATACATAAGTACACCAAATTTCAGTAAAATTGGACATCGGAAAGTGGGTCTAACTTAGCGTGCAAGATTTGATTACAGACAGATAAATGGTCAGGTTAAACTAAATAAAAGCTTGTAAAACAAACACTATTTAAATAAAGTATTGTTATAGACAATTATCCAGACAAATTATGCTTCGATGGAAATAAATCTGAATTCAAATTGGATTAAACAACTATTTATAATTAAATCCCTTAGTTTCTATCTCTCTCACTTTCTCTCTAGACTGAACTAGAATATACAATTTTGACGTTTACAAGCTATGACGACATATTGAATCATACCTTGTATACAAAATTTGTGATTTTTCTATGCTGGATAGACCAGCATTTGATCACTATCTCACCTGATGGAAAGTGAGGATGTTATAGTAAAAATTGCTTTATAACTCTGGTTAGTGTACGGGCCAACTGCCTATATTTTCCAAAACGCATCAAAAATTATATTAAAAATAAAGACGTGTGGCAATGGGGACTGCCGCGGTAAAGCTATTGCATAGCATTTTTTATCAACTTATGCAATTATAATTATTTATTTATTTTATTTATGCAGTATTTTTTTACCTGCGACCTAGAGGCGAGTTGCTGAACTAAAGAGACAATCGTAATATTTCTAAAAAGTCATTAAAAGTTCTGCTATTCATCGATAGATGGCAAAACTAAAAATTATCACCGCTGTGCTGGTCGGAGTGGGGGGTGTTAGGTTATTTTCGTTACGGAATGTCTGGTCTCCACGCACAAGGCCCGCGATAGAAGCTATGCAATAGCTTAAAAACAGAAACCTACTTCCAATGGGCAGCATGCCCACCATGCTGACAGCTTTGCCTCTTTTATATTTTATTGCCATGTAGATTTTGATTAAGAGCTCGTTATTTCGACATCATTATAATCGCCATGATGACGACAATACATGGTAAATATCCCGTATCAAACATAAAAAGAAATGATTGTGACCATGTTTGCAACTTAAATTGCTTCTCTTAATAGCAATGCTAGCGTTGAGTCAAATATGTACCAGCATGTTAATCACGCTTTGCTTCAATCAGACGCTCTGATATTTTTCGGAAATAGAATGTGCTGCTAACGGCTCTCAACATCAGGCGTGTAATTGACCTTACTGTTTTACTTTTGTGTGGTACTCGATCATAGCATAGCTATCAGTCTCAATGACCCGTCCACCTCACATTGTTAGAAACGATAGCGGTACTTTTTAACTGCCATACAAGCTGACCCTAACACCTCGCTTCCGAAACAATTCAAAGAATATTGAATATTCTGTAATAAAATATTGTATTTAATAATCTTATTAAGGTTTAAGATAACTCATTCTGTGAAATTATTGCGGAATGGTTAAATTATTTATAAATGGGCACAGCTTTGTGACTTCCTTTTTTTATAACATTTATAACCTCTGAAAGAAACTACCTACATCACGTTGTGGTGTTGTTAGTTTAAACCTTCTGTAGAAAAAACATGTTTCATCAAAATAAGACGAAATATTTCTTTCGTTATTAAAGGTTCATCTAATATTTATCTCTTATAAATAAGGTCTTTGTTCCCCGAACAGTATAATCTGGGAGTCTTCAAGTCAAGAGTGAATAGGTACCTTCTAGGCAAGCATGCTACATCTTCGGCCGCATCGTCGCTTACCATCAGGTGAGATTGTGGTCAAACGCTTGCCTATCGTACATAAAAAAAAATAAAGGTTTTTTTTTTGTTTTTATTTGTGACAGGCTAGTGTTTGACCACTATCTCACCTGATGGTAAGTGACGATGTGATCGAAGCTGGTAAACACACTAGACCTGGAATACGCAGGCTCTCAAGGATAACTGCCGGAACACCGTATTTAGGTACAAATAAAAATAACAGCTTAATATTTTTAGTAAAAGAAACGATATATTGATGTTAAATTTCTTATGGGAGGGCTTTTAAATTCTATTCCGCAACCTTTTTTTATGATGAAAAGTGGTGGGGATAAAGACTGTGATGAATAATTTTACGCCCACCCAGTTGGCGCAGTGGACGTAAAATCTCTGCGCCCTGGGTTCTGGGTTCGATTCACGGCAGGAGCACAAATTCCTTCCTAAGGGATATTTGTTCTTCTGGTTCTGGGTGTAATGTGTGTGTGATGTGAATGTTTCCGGCACCCACGATACAAGTATTTGAACTTAATGTGGGGGCTGTGAGTTTGAAAGCGTTTGATTGTTTTAAAAAAATTAAAATGTTTCTCCACAGGCATACAAAAGTTTCACTTCTATCGTGTGGCTTTACGACACACTCTGTTTTTTTTATAAATTAGCTTTCCAAAATGTTGTCTTATACATTATTATTACCTTTTTACTGTACGTGTTGTAACATCGATTTTTCCTGACAGGCGATATTTTTTAATCACAGCAAAACCTCCCTTGTTCCTTCGGCAAAGAGATCATAAATGAATGACGGCATGAAGTGAGGAGGATGTAAAATTTATAATTGAGAGCCGTAAATTAAGGTGACATCGACAGTTGTGGCCCTTTGAGAGGGAGGGAATGCCAATATTTTATCGAAGAGGTAATTATTTAGGTATTTGATCGGTGACACTTTGTTGGGGTGGGAGGTGTAACTCGGTAATCTATTTCTTATTTTGTGATGTTTGAAAAGTGATAGATGATAAAGGTTAATGCTCTAGTCGGGAAATTTAAAATGTTTACTTAAGGCATGATTAATGTTATGGCAATTAAAATGGCTAAATGAATCAAACTATTATTTTAACGTGAAATTTCTTTTAATTTTCTGTCAAAGCCGAACGCAAAAAAAATTGTAGGTGGTTTAAACTAACGGTAAAACTATTAAAAAAAAGTTTTTTTTTGTGAAATTTGTGCAATATCTCTACATCGTATAAAACAAAGTCGCTTTTTCGCGTTTGTCTGTCTGTTTATTCGCTAATTCCTCTTAAACCACGCAATGCATTTTGTTGCGGTTTTAACCATTACTTTTTTTTTATAGAAGGTTTATACAATCTAATATATAAAATTCTCGTGTCACAGTTTTCGTTGCCATACTCCTCCGAAACGGCTTGACCGATTTTGATGAAATTTTTTGTGCTTATCCGGTATCTATGAGAATCGGCCAACATCTATTTTTCATCATCATCATCATCATCACTTTTCATCATTATCAACGCGGGTGAAAACGCGGGGCGCAGCTAGTCTAATATATAAAATTCTCATGTCACAGTTTTCGTTGCTATACTCCTCCGAAACGGCTTGACCGATTTTGATGAAATTTTTTGTGCTTATCCGGTATCTATGAGAATCGGCCAACATCTATTTTTCATTATCATCACTTTTCATCATTATCAACGCGGGTGAAACCGCGGGGCGCAGCTAGTCTAATATATAAAATTCTCGTGTCACAGTTTTCGTTGCCATACTCCTCCGAAACGGCTTGACCGATTTTGATGAAATTTTTTGTGCTTATCCGGTATCTATGAGAATCGGCCAACATCTATTTTTCATCATCATCATCATCATCACTTTTCATCATTATCAACGCGGGTGAAACCGCGGGGCGCAGCTAGTACAATATAATAAAACCTTATTAAGTTTTTATTTAAGTAGAAAAGCAATGTTTTGCAACTAAGATGCTGAAATATAAATTAAAATGGTTTTCGTTGGCTAAACCTTAAGAAATAATTGTTGTTCTGTTTTTTTTTTTTTATCGAATTTCTATCATTATTATTGTAGTTTAGTTATGTGGTTTTAGGTTCTAATGTTGTGAACAAATATAGTCCACAGTTAACATTCCATTTTGAATATTTTTATCTCTATCGGTTACCTGACTTGTACTAGCATCTCTTTTTTAGGGTTCCGTACCCAAAGGGTAAAAACGGGACCCTATTACTGAGACTTCCCTGTCCGTCCGTCCGTCTGTCACCAGGCTGTATCTCAAGAACGGTGATAGCTAGACAGTTGAAATTTCACAGATGATGTATTTCTATTGCCGCTATAACAACAAATACTATAAATAAAATAAAATAAATATTTAAGGGGGGCTCCCATACAACAAACTTGTTTTTTTACCGTTTCTTGCTCGAAACTAATAACGGTGACAGGTAGACGCTTTAACTATTCACAGAATATTTGGTTGCATGTTCTCTTAAATATAATTAATTAAAATATAATAATAATGATAATGGTACGGAACCCTTCGTGCGCGAGTCCCACTCGCATTTGGCCGGTTTTATTTATATATGTGTATGTTACCAATCAGATATCAAAGTTCCTTCCTACCGTTGGTAGGTATATAGAACTCACAAACATTCATATCTCCTAAAACGGCTTTACGTGTTGATAATGGAAACGTCAGCGAGGCGCGAGGCTCCCGACTGCGATCTGTCACTACTGTCACCGGTGAATGCGTCAAAGGGTTTGTGTCGCTGAATTAAAACGACCAGCGGGTAGCGATTGATCTGTGTCCCGATTTTGTGCAGTTAACAGCGTTTATAAAGCTTTAAGCTGCTCAAAGGGAAAAATAAAGAGACAGAATTAAATCCGTTGTTCCGTCCAGAATTATCGTGTGTCCGTTGTTGTTTATTTATCACAAACGTGTAAACTAGTGATAATTTTAATAGTGTGTTTACCAGCTTCGATCACATCGTCACTTACCATCAGGTGAGATAGTGGACAAACACTAGCCTGTCACAAATAAAAAAAAAACGTTTTTACTAGACTGCAAAGGAATGGTTATTTTTTTCGCGCGTATCTTGTATGTTATTTAATGTATTTATTACCTTGTTGTATCTTTCTATCGGCTGAATAGATTTCGACATATAAGATATCGTTATATTCGTCTTAAAACTCTAGTGTCCTTAGATAGGTGTTTGAAAATAGTGGCGGATTATAAAGTAATACGGAAATAGTAATACTTTAATGAAATAAAAAATTAAAAGGGAACATGAAGAGTAGGTTCACATTCTTCGCAGTCGGTTTTTTTTTTTTAATTTTAGTACATTGGCTTGATACCGGGTGTTGATGTGTGCAGTTGAAAGCGTTATTAAGGCTTCAGCTTCAAGTCCTTAATATAAAGACCAACAATAAGACAATTAGTTATATCTGTTTGTCCGTCTATTCGTTTATTGCTTACATCCATAATATTATCTCTAACGACTGCTTTCTAAGTTTATAATAAAAACGGCGGTGACGTGAGAGGCGTTCGATCTAACTGAAATGACTAACTAACTTAAAATATTTTAGGGATTTTAGGGTTCCAATCTCATTTAAGTTAAAAAAATAACAAAAACAAGAACGACGAAAATGCCGTCGGTTATATCAGTTTTGTTCGTCCATTACTTTAATGGTAAAAATTCTATGAGAAATTATTTTTATTTGATGACTTTACATGATACATGTGGTATAATTGTAATTTTTATTTAAAGACTAGTTGCGTCCGCGGTTATACTCGTGTAGTTCTCGGACTCGCAGGAATTCCGGGATAAAAAAGTAACCTATGTATAATATTAATCTCGGGTATCAGCTACCCGCATATCAAATTTCATCAAAATTCGTCCGGCCGTTTGAGCGTGAATAAGTAACAAACATACAAACACATTCACAAACTTTCGCCTTTATAATATGTATTAGTGTTATGTGATATATAAATAGTATGAAACATGCCTAATGTTGTAGTTTAAAACCTATTAATTTACATATCAGACACTATCACAACCCGATAATGAAGCATCGTTAACAAACGAATAAAATTGGCTGGAGCGTTTATCATGTAGTCATTAAAACTGAAAATTTAGAGATAATTTTTAATAATATGTCCATATAAATGCACAATACTCCATGGTTTTACCGTAAAACGAGATAATGGTGTTTATAGAGGACAATATACTTCCAGCAATTAAAACTGTTTGTTGCAACTAAAAATGATAATAACGAATATTAAAATATGAATTTATTACCAATATATTATTATCACTAGGAAAAACATTATATTTTGTTCATATTTTGATATGACTGTCGATGTCGGTGATACACTACAGAGTATAAGTTCAGTATGAATGTATACCTATCTATACTGAGAAGGATACATATACTAAAACTATAGATTGATATCATCTAGAGATCTAGATTATTATCATTATAAATTAACATAGGCCTATTTATGTCAGCTCTGTGATGATCAGGTAAGGTTCAAGGAAGGTCTTGGCTCGAACGGATGAGGTGCGGAGACGCGGGTGCGGCCCGAAGGAGCACGACACGTTCATCCGTTGGAACCAAATATGTCCTTAGTGTTGCAGCCTTAATTATTTTTAATGTTTAATTAGATAATGTAAATTTTATTAAGGTTGTAAAGGTTTCTGCAACTGTTGAAAAAAAATGGTTTGTTTGAAGAAAGACTGTCAAGAACCTAGAATAGAACTCAAAGTAATACTTAAAAGCGCGGACAAGGGTGCAAGGCACAATTATAACAAGTCCAAAGTTTTATGAAATGTTCTAATGTGAACCCTAAACTCCGTGTACCGTGCCTTAGGAATGCGCGGCAAGGCGGGGAGGGAGGGAAGCGTGAGTGTTGACTGGCAGACCGGAGCGACCTGCTTTGCCAAGGCGCTAAACAGCGTTTTCGGTCAAACTATAGTGGTCTTAGGGACTTGATATACAAAGCGCCCGAGGCACGCTTATAGCACCGCAGCCCGTACCCTGTGCGTTTGGCACAGCGTCTTGTACTGCCGTCATAATAAAAAAAGACGTAACTGATATATTTGTCAAAATTGAGTTACATATATCAAAAGAAGAAATATCTTTACTATTAAGTATACGTTATGACTTGTAGCAGATGCGTCTAAATTAAAAGTACGATTTAGTAGATTGCGTTTGAATATTTTAAAATGAAAAAATAATAGTAGATGAGTCTTCCTTTATGGCGGCAACATACAAAAAGGCAGCGCGGGGAGAGGATTCTCGGGCGCGCGTCCGCCGCACGGGCGCGCGCCTCTGGCGCTTTGTATATATTGCAACGAGGCGACAGCTTACAAATAATTTTGATCTTACAACGTTTTTCTTTACGTTTTATGCACAAATCTATTTCTGAGTAACATATTTCAATCTCGCTGTATTGCCTTGCTATTTACTGCAACTTGACAAGCTTATCAGTTGACATGTTTCCTTTTAGCCGACCTCTGACACATGATAGGAATCATCTTACTAATTAAATGTTAACGGGTGTTATTCAGACGACATTTATAATTAACACGCTTGCAACGGATTCTTAATTAGTACCTACTATTTGTGTCCTAAGCTTTATCTTAGCACTAATTGCATGTGATATTGCTGCTACGCAGTTGTGGTTTTATAGGTACTTATTATTGTTTTATTTAAATTTAGAATATTTTGTGTCTGTTAAGTAATAATATTAAATATTATGTCGCATCTGATTTAAATCTCTGTATACCTTTTTATGTAATTTAACTGGTAACATAGACAATTTAAAATCTTGTACGGTCATATTAGCACACACTGATTGAATACTGGCAATCATGTGCTGCTCCATGGAGACTCTACAAAGGTCCTAGCACTAAAAAAATGTTCTTATTACTAAAAGTTCTGATAGTCCCAAAATGTTTTATTAAATATTGCTCTTTTGCTAAAAGAAGCACATTTTTTTCTAAACTCTCTAAACTTTTTTTTCTAGAAAAATATGGAAACCTTTTTTTTTTTTTTGTGACAGGCTAGTGTTTGACCACTATCTCACCTGATGGTAAGTGACGATGTGATCGAAGCTGGTAAACACACTAGACCTGGAATACGCAGGCTCTCAAGGATAACTGCCGGAACACCGTATTTGGCTTGGCGGCAGACTTTCAACTTGATGGTGGTAAGCTACTTTGGTAGCAAGCCAGGCGAGCAACTCACAAAATGCTCTACCACCTCTCAAATGTAACCTGATTAGCACCACCCGAGGACCACGTGTAGGGAGTCAGACTTAAGGGGTATCCTCCTACGGACGTGGGTGACTCAGCCCCCAAAAACCTCGGCTGTGGTTACATATTTGAGCCGTTTGGTGTTGAGACACTGGGCCCGTGGCATGATGGGAACGCTACCCATTGGTATTGGGCTTGAGCACTTGCGTTGCCAATAAGCTCGATGCCTTGTAGGTAACATGGGTCTTTGTTGTATAGATGTGGTCAAAGACTAGCCTGTCACAAATAAAAAAAAAAAAAAAAAAATGTATATAGTTTTAGGAAATATAGGCAATTGGCCTGTAGTTAGAGGATACTACAAAAAACAAATAATTCGGAAATCACTTAAATATGTAACAAAGTAGCAATCTCCTATGTTAGTAAAATTGATGACTTTAAACAATTTTCGAAACAGACACGAGCAGGCTTCAGTACACAAAGATGTTATTAAACTGCCAGAGACGTTCTATAAAATAAAAATCATTTGACGAGGGTCGCCATTAATTTTGGCGACAATGTGATAAATAATGAGTGAGAGGTGTGAGGGGGCGGCATCCCTCTAAAATCAGAGACCGAAGAACTTAAAAATTGCGGTATCTGTAGATCGGACTAAGTTTATGATACTTCGAATGTTAATGTGTATTAATGGTAGATTATTAACTGTTAATACTTAGTGAACGTGCATAAGTGTAGGCAAATCATACAAAGTTGAGAAACGAGATTTTCACCTTCGCTCCAAAACTCCAATAGAAGCTCTAGTAAAGTTTCTACCACCTTACTAGGACATGGCTTGACTGTGATTGGAACTTGACTGTTTTATTTGACTTTGACTGTAACTTGTGACTAGGACTTTTAATATGAACTTAAAATACACTTAAAATATATTAATATTTGACACTGGCTAAATGCACAAGATTGCGAAGCCAATATAAAGATTTAAAAAAACTATTTTTTTTCCTATAGTTGTTATTATATAAATTAAGCGGTATGTTATATCGTTATACGTTATATAAGTGTAATGTTCGGTCCTTGTACAAATTTCGACTAAAATGTTGCTTTGATGGCTGGTTTTGAAGTTTTGACATGTCACATCCTAATTTTCTTTCTAGTGGGAGTGTTATCCCCTCAATGGTTGCCACTTTTCAATAACATTTTTCTTTGTACTCATATTTCAATTTGAGGCGATTTTTGGCTTGAAAGTAGGCTTTCAACCTACTGCTGGGACTTTGTTCATTTGTTGTATATGTATTTGATATAAAAATATATTCAGATATGAGGAAAAAATAGATAATGTTTTGAAATAATTAATCAGAGATCGCTATCGAATATGAAAAATGACACAACTAGTAATTCATAAATTCAATTGCTGATTTATTTTATCTATAATTTACGCTTGAGTGAGTGTAAAAACGCTAACACTAGTTCCATACAAAGTTCGATGACTTGTGTCGTGGGTGCCGGAAACATTCACTTCACATACACAATCACAACCAGAACCAGAAACACAGATTTTCCTTGGGTAGAAAACTTGTTATTAGATTTATATTAGAAAAAACTTACAATCAGCTATACTTCACCGGTTTCTCTCTATCATGCGTAAACAAGTTACCTACGCTTTTAAGCTATAAGTACGTTTAGTAATGTTTTGTTTACTGTTTCATGCCATAAAATATTTTTTCTTCATAATAGTTTAGAAAGTTTCATAACTTCCATTTAATTTCTCTTAACACAAATTTATTGTGTTTTCTTATGGGGTTTCATAAACAGCCTAAGTTATAACAATGTTTCCAGTGAAACTTAAGGTAAGATATTACAATAGCAATTTTTCAAACTTTAATCACAGGATTTTTCAAACATAAATGTTTCATCATCATATTTCATATGTTTATTTTTCAAACCGGAGAATAAACACAATTTAACAAGATACTTTTTATGTGAAATTTGCATGAGTGTGAGTGCTTGAGTGTTAATGTTTGTTTTAATTATATATGGAATCAGGGTATTTGAAAGTGTAATGGAATTCTACCAATAGTCAATCACAATACTCGTTTTAAAAGAACTAAAAACAGGCGATACGTAATTCCACAGCATGTTCCACTGTGACAATCGATATAGGAGCCATTGACATATATATATACACACACATATATATACATATTTAAATATGTATACATAAATGTGTGTGTATAGATATAGGCGACAAACCTATCGTTTGTAACTCATAGCTACTAACCTATAACTTGGTCCCAAGTCAGCATAGTTGCACTTATCTAGTTTTTATTGGAACGAGTCAAACGTCAGTTTGGAACATATGATCAAAGATTTTGCAGCAAAAGTAATAGGACTAACTGTGCTGCATTTTAAACATGCATAGAACCTTATCACAACTGACTTAGAGCTAGGTACCTTAGGTTTGTCTCTTATCTTGATGTATCTGATAGATTCATGAGTGAGACCTTGTATATGAGTATATATTAAGACAAATATATAGACCCGAAGGCTTCGTTAATGGTTTCCGTTCGGACAGTACGGAACTCTAAAAGAAGACTAACCGCATCGTCTTACCTTATTAGATAAATTGTAATTGATTAGACGTGTCTACAGATATAACGGTGATAAACATTATCAACGATATATCATAATCCTCGCTTCGATAAGTTACGTTTGCAGTTATGAAAAAG
Source organism: Lomographa bimaculata (assembly GCA_948107665.1). Taxonomy (NCBI): domain Eukaryota; kingdom Metazoa; phylum Arthropoda; class Insecta; order Lepidoptera; family Geometridae; genus Lomographa; species Lomographa bimaculata. The sequence goes on from OX403600.1 coordinate 11,211,696, forward strand.
TCGTATAGACGTAACAAAGATAAAAGAGGGCCGTGAGAAAGGCTCAAGGCTACACCGACTTGTGTGTCAAACAGTCTCCCAAAAGTAGACCAGTTTCCCAAATCGTCCAGTGCCCATATGTCCAGTACTAACATTAAATTTTTTTTTATTTGATACTAAGCTAGCGTTTGACCACAATCTCACCTGATAGAAAGCGGCGATCCGGTCGAAGATGGAGCACGTCAGTAAATACCTGATCACTCTCTTCTTGAAAAACCCCATATTATAATTTTCGGGAAACACAGTAGACGGCAGGGCGTTCCATTCCTTGGCAGTTCTTATAATGAAAGTGTAAGCGAAACGGTATTTGCGACTGGTCGGTATTTTTACCACGCATTGCCGTCTGTCTAGATGTTCGGTAGTAGAACGGTGATGCGGGAATAAGATCATGCAATTCCTTTGAACACTCTCCGTCATGCAGTTTGTAGAAAATTGAGAGTGCTACTTTTCGCCGATGATCGAGACTGTAGTCGATCATAAAAGTTACCAGGTAATAACCAGGTATAATAACATATATTTTTATGGTCGACATACCTCCAGTTCGGTCAAAGCTTTTCCCTTCTACGTTTATCATCCGTACTGCGAAGGAGTGCAACTCATTGCCCGCGTCTTTGTTCTCCGAGCGGAATGATCTGGGAGTCTTCAAGTCTAAAGTGATTAGGTATCTTCTTGGCAAGCATGGTACATCTTATGCCGTATCATCGCTTTCCATCAGCTGATATAGTCAAATGTTTGCCTATCGAGCATAAAAAGACGTTGATTTACAAGCTTGAATTCAAATAAACACATACTTAATTATATTTCATTGATTTAGATCTTATGCGGCTTGTACGTTAAGTATGCCTTTTTCACTTGAAAATACATTCACGCTCAGTCAAGTAATCTAGGCATTAAAATCTATATATATAAAAGAAAGTCGTGTTAGTTACTCCACTTATAACTCAAGAACGGCTGCACCGATTTAGCTGAAAATTGGCAGGGAGGTAGTTTAGAGCCAGGAAAAGGACATAGGATACTTTTTAAGAACGCACATTTCTTTAAATTTTTTTTTTACTTTTCGACATGCTTTCCATTTTCTCAAACGTCACTCGGATTTGGTAAAGTACTAGGCAAACATAAACATGAAGGTTGTAATAATATAGTCACGTGACATTGTAACGCATGCCGGGTATGGCTTCCTAAACATGCACATTCATTGACTGTTAGGCGGAACGAAGGTCGCCGGGACAGCTAGTAGAAAATAAATCAATGCACAAAGCATCAGAACGGCATACCGAGATAAGTTAATAAAGCAATAACTCAAGCAGATATCGTGCGCACTCGCCATCGGTAAATCATTTACGCTTTGGCAATGCGCGTGATCTGTGAAAAATTGCGCATTTAAAACGACATTTTTCCATCACCCCGTACAGGGATGTACTCACCGTGTCATAGAGATATTGCGCGGTTCAGAAATGGAAGAGCCAGTAAAACTCATAGTTGTTTCTTCCTGGTTTTCGCCTTCTAAGCACCCCTGCTTCGGGTTCGATTTCCGGCGGGAACATAAGATTTCTCCCCAGGGAAAATTTACGTTTCTGTTTCTGGTTGTGATTGTGTGTGTGATATGAATGTTTGCGGCACCCACGACACAAGCCATCGATCTTAGTGTAGGGCTGTGAGTGTAAAACCGTTTATATTCATTTATTGTTGTGTGAACCATAATCTTTAATAGCAAGATAATATGTCTGTATATTATGAATGTCTATGAAATGTTTCTATTCTATTTCATTAACATGTATTTACATTTTTTATGCTAGATAAGTAAGAATTTGGCTGCTATCTCACCTGATGGAAAGTGATGATGCGGCTGAAGATGTAACATGCTTACCTAGAAGATACCTATTCACTCTAGATTCGAAGACTCCCAAAATAAAATGTTCGGAGAACAAAGACGCGGGCAGTGAGTCCTGCGCTGTACGCATAAAAAATAGGGTTTTATCACACAAAAAGGCTGCGGATCAGATTTTCAAAGCACTCCCATAAAAAAATCACTTCAAAAAAAATACTGTCTTGTCAGAATCGAATGAAACTATCGTGAAATTGACAATTGAGTGCGTTAATGACGAATTTCCAGCATTAAAACGGTCGCTTTTTTCCAAGAATTATAACGAATTTAGCACGAAGTGTTCAGCACTGGGTTTGAGGAAAATTTTCAATTGATAATAATGCTCATAAGAGTCGAAAGAGTTATGGACGACGATAAATTTGTTAATTCTAACCCTATCTAAGGTAGGAAGCCTGTCGGTATACTATAGTATACTTTTGATATGATTTAATTATCTCCTGTCCGTTCCAGTATTAGACAATAGGACAATTTAAGATATGCCAGTTTACATGGTGGCTTGAAGCGCTTTGCTTCTACAATTATCATCCGAGCAGCGAAAAAACACATTCCACATTGCCACGTCTTTGTTTCTAATACAGTAAAATGTAGAGAAGTCTTCAAGTCTAGAGTGAATAGATATATTTTATACAAGAACGCTTCATTTTCGATTACATCGTCACTTGGCATTATGGGTAAAGCGGCAAAATACTAGCATATAAAAAAAACCTACTCACCTCATTGCATAAATTTTAAATTTAATTTTTCTCTAACATTTTGTTAATCTTTGTACCGCGTCACTGCCCGAATCGTGCTCATATATCATGCAGTGCTCATCACATTTTTAATAAAACTCGCGTCAGCCATGTTTGTATTGTGCAGTTTTTATTTTATTAACGAGTAAATAGTACCATAATACAAACATAAAACATTGATTTCATGTAATAGTGTTTTAAAAAAGTGTGTCTTAACCTAAAAGCCATACGTTTTAACCACTATTTCAGTAAATAATTGTGGTCGTGAATGATACATACGCAAACATTAGAATGACCGGTTCTCAAGGACAGCAGCTGGAACATAATTTTCAGTGATTATGCCGATAGATTTTTCTACTCTATGTTTAAGATTTTTCTGCTACGACTATGTTTTGAGACCTATTACCACGGATTTCATCACAGTGATGATTTTTTATTACCTTTACCGGAAGTTCAAGTCGGCGTAGTTAGAAGGCGGTCGTCACTGCTCCAAAATATTCAGAAAATTAAGATGTTACATAAAGACACACTCGTCTACCTTTTCTCTTAGTACATAAAAAATTATAGCTAAAGCTAAAGATTTCTTTGCCTTTCGTATGAATGATAAATAAAGATAGCAAGCTAAAGTGGCAGTGGGCTTGTCATATTTGCCGTAGAACTGATAACCAATGGGGTAGACGTGTACTTGAGTGGAAACCGCGTCTCAGCAAACGTTTGCAAGGACGCCCTCTGGGTAGGTGGAGCGACAACATACTCAAAGTGGCTGGCAGCGGTTGGGCACGAAGAGCTGAAGATAGAGCTCAGTGATTCAGCATTGGGAGAGGCCTATTTTCACCAGCAGCCTAATACAGGCTAATGGTGATGATAAAAGATAACATCGTAGTATAAAAGGATTACCAAAAAACTTTTACGAGTATCACAAATAGGCATGGATGAAAATAAAATGGTATATAAACCTATAAAACCAAAATATCAACAAAATCCCAAGGCATTACATATTTTCCTTGAGGCATGGAGTAACGGTATTCTATGATTATTATCAACGAACTCATGAAGGAGATTTCTAAGTCTGCCAAATTATAGTAATTATAAACCACGGGCCCACTTCAGGCCTCTCAGGTTGCTGTCCAAATATACGTTGGGGTCCGTTATGGATTGCAATCAAAAGAATTCAATCGTCAGAATTGGACCCCATATCTATTCTCTCACACCCCTAAGGTAACGAACAAACGTTATTGTAAACCAATTCTTAACGCTCCTGAAATAGAGCTGAATTTTGAATTGAATTAGGAAAAGTCGAGTGTCTTGTAAAGAAAACGTCGATAAACAAAAGTTTGACTTACATAAATGTTCTACTTCTTCGTCAATGTTAATATACAGCATGCTTTATTGAAGCCTCTAGAGATTCCTTATATCAGGCCAAATTATGCACTTTTTTATTTGTTACACGAAGCTAATAGAAGTGAATTTGTAAACTTCGGTTGTGATGTTTTAAATCCAATAAGTAAATTTTTATGACGACAAAATTTTCAGCAATATTGGCACAAAGAAATTTTTTTTCTAGAAAGACGAGTCTCATCGGTTCAACGATTTGTACCAAACGGATAGAACAATTTTTTTTCTTAAATAGCTGAAGAGCTAACAATCAAGCAATTAAACCTGTAGCAGAGATACAAGTTATATATACTTTACAGAGATACTTTTGGCGAGCTAGCTACTAGATAACAGGTGTTATTAATTTGTTAACTTCCCTCATGAGAAATTTTTTTATGCAATTACATTTATATATTATGATATATATAAATATGATGTTATTTGTTAAACAAAATGTATGAATAAAGTATGTGAGCAAAAATATTATCATTTTTGTATTTGGTCACTATTGCCAATACCATATTTGTACTAAGGGAAAACATGTATCGAGGCAAACAAAATTAGCAACAACCTTTTTTTTTTTTTTGTGACAGCCTAGTGTTTGACCACTATCTCACCTGATGGTAAGTGACGATGTGATCGAAGCTGGTAAACACACTAGACCTGGAATACGCAGGCTCTCACCTGCATGCAAGCATTTAACTTGTATGCAAACGTATGTTTTACCTACTAAAAAATATCTTTATTACTAAATTATTTATTTTTAATTCGTAGTCTTTATATTGGAAACATGCTGTATAATGAAAAACTCTGAGAAACAAACCTCTCGTCACTTGATAGAGCTCTTAAAGCAAAAAAGAATCCAGACATTTACAGAAGTCACTACGCAAAATCGAACGCGTTCACATACTATTGTTTTCACCCCTAAACGGTTTACAAACGCTGGTATCATAAAAACACTACCTATTTAGTATTTTGCCGAAATAACATTTCATAATTGAGAGCCAAAAGGGAGAGTAGCAGTGCGTTTAGTGGTTTTGACAAGGTTTCAAAATAAAGACATTTTTGTTCAAAAAATTTACAAATGATGGTCTGATAAAATCATTTTCGAAAACTTATGAGGCTTTTTGTTTTAATTCCTATTAAATAATGCACATTTATTAACTTTTGAATTTATTACAAAAATGTAATTATATAAATGTACTAAACTAGCTGTTACCCTGCGAATTTGTCCGCTATTAAAAGGAAGGAGGGTGAAAAATACTTTACGACCTATTCTAATACCACAAAATACGAAAATAATATTAAAATCGGTCGAGCCGTTTCGGAGGAGTTTGACTACAAACACCGTGACACGAGATTTTTATATATTAGACTAGCCGTGCCCCGCGGCTTCGCCCGCTATTATCAAGTTAAAAAGTAGCCTATGTGTTAATCCTAGGTATAATCTATGTACATTCCAAATTTCATCTATATCCATTCAGCCGTTAAAGCGTGAAGAGGGAACAAACATACTTACACACTTACACACAAACTTTCGGATTTATAATATTAGTAGGATTAATTTAATTAGGCGTTACTGTACGGAAATCTATAACCACAATAATATTTTAAAATATGTATTTTAGTGTACCGGTCGATTAACCAAACACGTTCTTTTTCCTTGTCCTGACAATTATTAACACAAAAATTAATTTTTTTTGACAAATCGGATAACGGCTTGAGCCATTTTGATATTATCTTTTATACATGCGGCAATTGATTTTTATAGAAGATAAGTATTTTTTTTATTAGTATCTGTTCTTTTTTATGAGTTTTCAAATATTATCCCCGTATTTTTAAATTAAATTATTACCTAAAACTTTTAAAGTACACAATACCAGTGCACATACCTATATATTTCATATTGTTGTTTCTTTGTTGATAAACAAATTCTGTAATTTTTTTAATGTAGTATTTTACATACTTATGAAATATTTTTCATAATACGTCACAAAATCTGAAATAACAACTTTTGCTCCAGCTAATTGAAATATACACGTGAATAAGGAAAACCGCAAAAATAATTGGTATATCTTTACGGTTACAAAAATAATACATGTATACTACAGGTACACATGGAAGTATTATGAATATCCCCTTATTCGCAAAAACTACTTTTCGCGATCAAAATATGACACGGTGGGGTCACGCTCTGACGGTTACCCTTTATTTTTTTTAAACGAAAAATCTTTTTTTTAGTTTTTTTTCTTTTGTCCATAATTTCGCACGGTTCGTTTAGAAGATCCGGGTGTCACATTTTTTTAGCACATTTGAATGTAACGCTAATTTTGGTTTTCTCTACCCCTTTTGACAACGACAATATCTTTGTTACATCTATCTCTGAAGGGTTATCTCGTACCTGTCTTTATAGGGATGTCAGAAAGGGTTGATCCTTGACCTTTTGACATACTGACTAGGGTTATTTTTTTGTGAAATGTGTGAAAATGTGGAATCTTTCTCCCATCTTTTTGTCGACTAATCAGAGCGGTATTGTTGATCTCGGTAAATCTATTTGCAGTTTTTGGCGTGATTTGATCTCACCTTTGACTGAATTGAAAGTTGTTAATTTCATTATTTTTTCATACTTTTCTTTGACGGAATATGTTAAGATTGATATCTTTTGATTGTAAGATCTTAATCACGATTATCATTTCAAGAAGAGTCACATAAATCCTACGTATTAATTTAAATGCGAAAGCTTGTGTGTGTGAATGTTTGTTACCAAGTATCTCCGTAACGAAGAAACCGATTTTGATGAAATTTATAATGTAGATAGTTTAGGTTCCAGAATGACACATAGGCTACTTTAACTGAATAAATGTGGGCAAAGCTGCGGGGCACGGCTAATTCTCAATATTTGTATATGTCAAAACCTGAGCTTGAGTCAATGCAGTCAATGCGGTTGAAATATAAATTTATAATCCTTTAGATTTAAGTCCATTTATCAATCCTGTTCAATATGTAACTGCTTACAATCATAATAATGACATTCCAGTACAATATATGACCACCTGCTGAGGCCCTTAGGTGTCCTTGCTCTATTCAGATTTCTATAGCAAGACATTTTTTGATTTTCGATAACTAATCTTAAAGCTTATGAAATAAAGTTTAAAACATATCAAAGTTTTTCGTGAATGTGTAGCCACAGGGCGTATCTGTAGAGTCAAGGAATTGTGAATAGTTTCTCACAAATCCTTTTAGCGATTATCATTTCAATGACAGAAGTCATGTTATTAGGGGACAGGACAATGGTCTGAACATAATAATCAACTGAACAAATACTTGAACAGCATCTTGGTTATGAATCGACGAGACCATGTGGAATGAAATGATATGAGGAACTTCAATAACTTCCTAAGAAAGTATATAAAGGAATTAGTGACCTATTTGTACTTAATATATTATAAGTTAAGTTACATTTTATTAGCACTTAACAGCACGGAAGAGCACATTGTGGGACTTAGCATATTTTATTACAAAATATACGTGCAAAAAAATGTTTTAACATTGTATCTTCATTTTCTAATTGTAGTAATAATACTGTCGTTAAATTTAATATTGAGTACATTATCAAACAAAAATGCAAACAATACTAATATGTAATATTTTTACTGGAATTGTTTGCAAGTTTTATGTTTAGTATAAACCATTAAAGTGATTTTTAACAAACATGCATTTTTTTTCTAAATTAAGGTCATATACAACATTTCACGTACAATGTATATTTATTTTATTATTTATTGTATATATAACTAGCGATCCGCCCCGGCTTCGCCCGGGTGCAATTTTTCGCTCGACCGATTTTGTGCAAACTTTACATAAACTATCTACTAAATAGTCCGAACAAAGCCTAAACATTAGGTTTGGATAGGTGAGCCCGTTCTTGAGTTATAAAATTACAACGAAAAGTGGCATTGATTTTTATATATATAGATAGATTGGATTTGGCCGCCATAACTAGATTGTACATTTGCACAACCACAACTATATACGTTTACGATTGAGTCTAATGATATAGTACCTACACAGCAAAACCGTACTGTATTAATACATAACCACCACATCAAAGCAACCGCATAGTCGCAATCAAACGCACACAGACATATATCTACACACAGCTTAGATTGCTATTTAGATCCCCCGTCATAAAGCACATAGACACTTACGTTCCGTGGCTCACATGTTCTCAGAACGAGAGAAGAGAGGCTTTTAAGAGGCCAGAGAGTGGAGAGCGGTGTCGCGATCGGCTTCGTTGCTCACCCCGACAGTAAAAAATATGAGCATCCCAGTACCCCCCTTATAACTCCCCCCGCGCGCCATCTTGAAAAACTTTGTCAATTGTAGCCACAAATCGATCTGTGTCTACGAGCTACGAGGTCTACGCCGCGTAGCGAGCGTAGGCGTGTGTCTGATTTTTTACTTCAGTTTTTTGTTGGTATGGTTTTAGGTATTATTTAATTTGGCGTTTTTGTATCTGGATGTGATCAGCAAACATCCAGAAACAAAAACATCGTGTCTATGGAAGAATGGTGGATTTAATTAAATTGCAAAGCATCAGATATAACAGAAATACATAAATTTAGAACTTTAAACTACGGCTTAAACAGGACCTAGAGCTGTGTATTTTAGCTTTGTTATTTCACGATCATTATAACGGTTTATAATCAAATTATACCTAATCAAACATTAAAAATGTTTGTATCTATTTAAATTCCATTTTCTAATCGCATTTGGTCTAACATTCACTGATAGTATAGCCTTCTATCATCAAAATCATTACCTACATAATTTATGTGTTATCAAATATTAATCAAATTATGCCGACAATAGCCCACAGAGTCAACAATAAGTAGATAAACTGTATCTGCGGATAACTGAGTAACTCGTGGCGAGCAAACACCCGCGCTGTTTACCGCTACGTTGTCGATGGATAATGTGGAAAGTGGAAAATCTGACCACGAAGTTTTACGAAGGTAATAAGTGACAAATTTGTGATAAAGAAAACTTCTAGAAGCTTCAAAGCTTTGATAGAATCCAGAATAAAATCACTTGTCTCTGAAACGAAACGGAAGTATATATATATATGTACTAGAAGTTGTGTTTTTGTTTGTTTTTAGTATTGAGACACTGGGTCCGTGGGGACTAAAGCTCATTCTATCAGAGCGCCTGGTTGAGGCAACGCGTGATCAAAATGTTGGCACTTATTTGGCTCAGAGAGGCATCGCCGCCAGCATGATGGGAACGCTGCCCACTGGTTGTGGGCTTGAGGACTTGAGCTACCTATAAGTATTGTAGGTAACTTAGTTCATTTCTGTATATAGTTTTAGTTTAGTTTTAGGAAATATAGGCTATTGGCCCGTAGTTTATTTTCGTCAGAATATATATATATATATATATATTATATACAGAAACCTCTTGGGACATTATTATTATAATCCAACCTCTGAGACTAACGTCTTTCGTGATACGTCTATTGTAAAAGTGTCAAGTGTCAAAAGTGTCAAAAGTGTCAAGTGTCAACTTGCGTCTACCCATATTACGAGGTGCGGCGATGCCGTCCTTTGCGGGGCAGTTTTGTTTAAACAGCTTTGAATTATAGTTTGTATAAAATAAATCATCCTAATTGTAACGGAAAGTATAGCATTCAGAAGAAAGTTATAGAACTTAATGAGTCGGAGTGATTTCTGATATTTAATAATTAACTCGTATATGCGCTAAGGAATTAGATAATGATCATATTTTTTTTTCTTCTGTGGATGCGTTTTATAAATTTTCGTGTATTATTATTATTAATACAGTATCAGATATGTCGGTTTCTTTACCATGTATCTTATTAAACATAAAAAAATAAACGCTTTCACACTCACAGCCCCACACTAAGTTCAATGACTTGTGTCGTGGGTGCTTCAAACATTCACATCACACACACAATCACAACCAGAACCAGAAACACAAATTTTCCTTGGGGAGAAAACTTGTGTTCCCGCCGGGAATCGAACCCGATACCCCGGCTCAGAAGGCGAACCCTCACCCAACTGAGCCAACGGGCAGTTTATTGTAGAGTTACCGTAGCTATCTTTCATGTGATGTTATACTGAGAAGTGAAGGAGTGAACTATCTACAGTTTAGCGTCTTTGTTACAGTTTCAGTCAACAATCTATCGTAAATAGGCATATTTTAGACCAGCATGCTACTGCAGCCGCATCATCGTTTTCTATTCCATGAGATTGTGGTTACTACATCTTCACTAGTATGTTATTATTTGATCTCAGAAAACGAATAAATATATTGATTTCTGTTATAGAATAAATATATCTATCGACCAGCAAGCAAAAAGACTCATTGGTATATATGGTACATTGGTACGTATGTTATATTGGTGATGATAAGCTAGTCGAGTCTATCGGTGTTCTACTGTTTACATATTGGCGATTGTGTGCATGAATTACACGAATTAATTCCCCCATGCCCGTTTTATCATCTAACAACAATATAAACTGTCAAACGTCATCCATATATGTTTGACATACCTCTAGTTTGCTCGAAGCGTTTTGCTTCTAAGTTTATCATCAGCACTGCGAAGGAGTGGAACTCATTGCCCCTGTTTTTATTCCCCTAACGGTGTAATCAGGGAGTCTTCAAGTCAAGAGTGAATAGGTACCTTCTAGGCAAGCATGCTACCTCTTCGGCAGCATCATCATTTTCCATCAGGTGATATTGTGGTCAAATGCTTGCCTATCGGGAATAAAAATGTACTTTATTTTAGTAACATTATTGCTTTAATCATGTCCCAAAGTATAAAATATATCCCAAAGTGAAAATATTTTTGAGTATATATAGTATATATACTCAAAAATATTTTCATCTATGATAGGCTAGCTTTCGACCACTATTAGTAAGTATTGATTTGGTCAAAGGTGGTAAACACGCTAGAAATTATATTAAATATCAACAAATGTTTCGATCAAAAAATTCCAGCTGGGTTAATATCCATGTAAAGCCCTAATACAGGCAATGTACACAAATCCTGTTGTACCGGTACTTGAAATTAATTTCGTATAGCCCCGGGATATATGCAGACAGGGAGGTAGAGTTGGCATCGCCAGCCAGTGCTTACTGAAGTAGATAATAATTTATTTAAAGTGTTCCTTTCAATAAAAGCACATCAATATGCTCCATTGCTCATATTTATGATAGATTTCCTTATTTCAACCCTATCTACGGCATTTCAATAATAATTTAAAAGTTCTGAAAGAAATTTACTGATGTTTCGTTTTAAATTAAATTTCAATTAAAATTCAATTTAACAGTTTAAAAAAATTTAAACTGTTAAATTGAAGTTTTGCTGTTGATAGGTTTTCTTGTTTTAAACCATTTGCACCTATGACAGTTCAAAAGTAGATCTATCAACGATTACAAGAGTAATGGATATTATAAATAAAAAAAAAAAAAGTGGCGACTCGACCACGCGGTCGATTATTTTGCGGTCGAGTTAAGAATCAACCCATTATTTCTAGTGGTCAGACTGAATTTTCATATGGCGTGGGATGCCACGTACACCGTTTACGCAAGTTGTCAATAGAACATGACCATGTGTGAATAAGACAATCTTAGAACGCACACATTTAAAAGAGCGTTTACATACGGCCTCTGTTCTTGTGTGACGTTGATTCGTAACATTCGTGTGGAGTATCCGTCTGTTTTTTTCAACTTAGTAGATGCGAGAGTAAAAGCTTTTTATTTTCATCTCTAATAATTTTTTGGAGGAACGACCCAAACGCAAAATAAAAAATGACCCTTCGGGCTTAGAGACACGTGTACTTGCCATCAGCAGCGGTAGCGTTGGAGCAAACAGCCCGGGGCAGTGGATTCTATAAGTTAATTATCTCAGCACGCCGGCATATTGTTGGATAGTGTTACTATTGCGTGGGGATGTGGATATTATCTGATTGGATTGATATTGAAGCGATGTTTTCACGTTTTATTCAATTAAATTTGTCTGATGGCTCTTGGACCAGTCTCACTTCTATAATAGAGTGTGCCAAGTTCAAGCAAAATTTTCCCGCAATAATTGATAAAATATTTTTAATGATAAAAAAATTTGAAGGAACACAAATATCGGGCCACTGAGTAATTAGTTCAAAATACATTTCTGCTTTGAATCTGTGTGCATGATGTGAAAAGCAGCAAATATCGGTCCCGATGCGAGGAAATATTTTTTCTCGTATGTGTTGTGATTTGAATGTTTTCTGTGTTAATACTTACGAAACTGTGAGTGTAGGTAAGAAAACATGCTTGCTGACATTTTTGTTGATTTTAAAGCAATAGTTCATCTAATTAATAAAGTACACACGCATAATTTAGGCACAAAGATTTGTTACTTGTGTCTTAAAAAAATACATATAGATTAATTATTATAGATAATACTAATTTTTTTTATTCGGTGTATTATCTTATATATCCGAACTATATTAACTGACTTGAATAATCCTTTTTTTTTGTTAGTTTTAGTGACTAGTTCGTTTTAGTCACATAAAACATAATTAAAAGTGAATTCAAGAGATGTTGGCGTACTTATTTTAATAAAATAAGTATTTATAAACAATATGTTGTTATGTCTTTTTTCATAATTTCTTAATTTTATATTTGCCACTCGTTAATAGCCTCATTTATGCCCAATCAAATTCAAGTGTTCCATCAAACAAGGAAATGGACAGATGTACAATTTAACCTACATGGAATAATATCTGTTTCCCTCAACGCGGCTGACAAAGGGGGACTAAAACAAAAAGAACAAAAAGCATAGAACAATGCTCACGGTTAATACGAGAGGTTCGCGGCCATTATTGTCGAGTATGGGAAGAACTGGGAATCTAAATTGAAGCGAATTTAAATTTGTTCGTTCATGTTTGGTTAGCATATAATATTTGTATTTTTTTTTGTATCATTATTAGCTGAACTCCACAGGGACCTTACACAGATAGACTTAGTGAGAAGACTTAAAAGAACCCTTTGAACTAGTGAAACGTAATAAAGGAGATTATTGATTCCAAGACCTAGTTTTTACAATATAAATATTCAAGTTATAAAAAAGGTTAAAGATGGTTTAGACGATCTTTAATGTTCGGCAAAGTTCCCAAAATGCTTGCTGCATTAGCTGTATAGCAAGGCTTATCCTCTGCCCCAAATACAACGGAGTATTTTGGTCATGTGCCGAATCAATCAGTCTCTTGGACAAATCTTTGAATATTTATATTGCAACCGGTCCCCATGGGCCTAGGGGCGTCTCAATCCCAAACAGCACAAATATAAAACCTTGACGTAACGTTAGTATATATCAGTGTAATATATAGTAAGAGTGTTGCAAAAGAACACATGAACAAAGTGTCTTACCCTTAAATAAGACAATAACAAAAGCGTTTTATTTACATTAGGTCATACTTACATTAATAAAAACCATTATCTGTCAATTTCTGACTTTTCATTTTAATGCGCCAAACATTTTAAGGCGCCAAATTATTTCAACATTTTGAGGCGCCACATTATTTTCGATATATTTCAACAAAAGTTCCGTATAATTTTATTACAAACTTTTGAACTAGAAACGTCCGTAAACGTCAATTAGATCGATTTTTTTTAGTTGCAGTATGTGTGGATTACTACAGTATAGTATATGTATACATAATTACAGAGTAGTAATCACTATTATACTGACATAAACGCGAATGTTGGTGAGTCGCTGTGAATAGTTAAAGTCATATTTCAGAGCATAATGTAATAACTTGGCCATTACTTTTTTGAAGTAAATAATTAAGAAAGGAAAAATATCGTTTGAGGCAGCGACTGAACCCGCGGCCATAGGGTCCCATGCCCTATTGATATAACAGCTGAGCTACCCAAACTCTGGCACAAGCGACGAAATTATGCTTTCATTATTATTAACATCTTATGGGGATGTCTCACGCATTCCAACAAAATAGTTTGAAACTACAATTGCCAACAAGTCTAACATTGAAGTTAGCTACACATTGCAGTTTTTCCTTTCTAAAACTATTTTAGTTCCGCCTAGCATGTTTTTATGCTTTAAAATCAAAATAATTACATTTCTTTCTACAAATAAATGTCAATAAATTTATAATTATATTAAAATCTATATAATAATATAAGAGCCACATTTTCTCGCCAATTTTCTGCATATCAACGTTTAGGGTTGTCAAAACGATCGTTCCCCACAATTGACAAAATAGCTCCAACGCACCCGCCAAAACGATAGGAAAAACCACAAAAGGCAAACAGCACTCGAAAACTCTCGACCTAAACGCTTTAACTATATCCCAACCCCATGCACGTTCTCCAGGATTGCTCACTCTACTTGTCTCCAAAAACCCATGAATATTTTATAGGATTTTACGCCCAAATACCAGGGGAGAGGAGTTAGCTTTGCGTGCAACCGTCGAGATAATGATGGCACTTCAGCCGATGGTTTTGATATAGCTCCTAATTGGTGCTGGTCCTCATGTAAAACTGTTGCACGTGCCACCCCTATATATACATAAACAAAGTAAAAACTCGTAGCATTTGATCTTTAATATATAACTTATGTGATACAAGGTATCGTTGTGTAATTGTTTATTTTACATTCGCTAAGACATTTTCATTTCTCAGTAACATGTACAAAGTCCATTGTGTTGCCACAGCTAGATTTATTATTTCCGTAATTGCGGTGCAGACAACGTCTACATATTTTAATTAGTCCCCGCGTCGAATGGCGTCTCGATATTCGCTCTCGGCTCTCATAAAGCGAAGGAAATAAGCGAAACGAGCTGAAGGAGCGAGTGGAGGCGCTTATTAGTGGACAGAAGTTGGTTTATCGCTTACGGGCGTGCCTCGTATCGCATTCCGATTGCGAAACCGCGACTTTACGACCCGTCTTTAATGACATACGGTAACGATCGGGAAGAGAATCGAATCACGACCCATTTTATTATCGCGATTGCGGTTAGGAATATTGCTGTTGTGGCGACGGTTTCTGCTACAGTTGCAAGTTGGTTACTTATTTGCTACATTTATTTATTTTTACCTTACATAATTATATATACCTTAAAACATAACCTTTTATAACCTCAAATTATGTGCTGAAATGTATGGGCTTCTTTAGGGCTTCTTGTATTTAAATTTAACATGGAATGTACTTTCTCACCCGAGCGGTGGGCTTTGACACCTGTAACACAGTTTTGAACTAGCTCAGGTGGCAAATGCCTAACACTATACCTTGGTTCCATTCATTTTCCAAAGCTTTTTGTATTCTTAAAGTACCCATCGGCGTTAACTTATATTATGCTCTGTAACAACTAATTACTGTCAATGTCAATTAAGATATTATTATTTATTTTACAAGCGAGTACAATTTATCAAAAATGTATTCACTAGAAGATTATTAAGGCTTCATGTTACAGCCTTAATAATCTTCTAGTGAATACATTTTTGATAAATTTAATTGCGTTTAAAGTTAGTAAACTTGAAACGATTTGAAAATCAAACCAAAAAATGTTTTTTTTTGTTTTAAACATATCACCTTTCTTTACTTTCCACCATCGTTACTTTTAATAGTGTTCGTTACTGAAGAATTTGTGAGTACGAGAGAGATCATCTTAGTTAAACTAGATTAGTATGAAGTATTAAAAATTCTATCACTTCACATTTACCTACTATAAATCAACGGTTCAAAAAAGTTGAATGCAACTGTTACTTAACAAAGGAAATTCGCGATACTGTTTTTTTTTTCTATTATACTTAAAGAAGGCATTAGCCATGCTAGGCCAATTAGCAAAATTAAAAAGAAAAATATCGCTTAATGCGGGGTTTGAACCAGCAATGTCATGCTTTATAGCTCTAAGCACTGAACAACCTAAACAATGCGAAATTATCCTTTCCATATGAACGTCTTATGGGGAAAAGTGACGCCTACAACCGGATTTTTAAAACCACTAAGAAATTTATAAAAAGTCTACTCAAATGATTTAAAAACTTTCACACTCACAGCCTCATAATAAGCTCGATTACTTGTGTCGTGGGCGCAGGAAACATTACATCCCACACACAGTCAATCACAACCAGAACCAGATACATCAATTTCCCTCGGGGAGATTCCCGCCGGGAATCGATAATACCCCTGCTTAGATGGCAAACGCTCACCTAACTCAACCAATGGGCAGCATTAATTTGTTTCTATAGAATTAGCCATGGTAGGCAGAATTTTAAACAAACAAACAAAAACAAACGCATTCGCACTCACAGCCCCACACTTGTATCACTTGTATCGTGGGTGCCCGAAAACATTTACATATCACACAGACAATCACACCCAGAACCAGAAGCACAAATATCCCTTGGGACGAAGAAATTTGTGCTGCTGCCGGGAATCGAACCCAGGACCCACGGCGCAGGGGGCGGAGACCTGTCCACTGCGCCAAATGAGTCGATTGGATTTAAAGTAAACTACAGAATTAAAAGGTTTCAACTGGACATTCAAAATATTTTTTTTTCAACTAAAACCGATTGACTCATATTTATTAAATAATGTGATAATTCGGTAAATTATAATCTCTTTCTTCCGTCACAAAAGTCTGGTATTAGCGCTATCTCTATAAATTATCTCCTTTTATTTATTCGTTGGTATTTAATAATATTATCAATACTGAATACCGTATCTTCAAAAACAGACAGATAAGATAGAAGCAGACACGGATTTTTGTGGATCAATCATATCAATGTAATGTTTTAGTGTTGTTGTGAAAAATGCATTTCAAATACAAAGAAAAACGTTTTTCTTAGGGTTCCGTACGCAAAGCAAACGGAACTGCCCGTTGTCTTAGTTTTATGCGCGTTCGCCTTCGAATCAAAGGTATCGTGTTCAATTCCTAGCGGAAACAAAAGATTTCTTCCCAAGGAAAAATTGTGTTTCTGGTTCTGGTTGTGATTGTGTGTGTGATGTGAAAGTTTCCGGCACTCACAACACAAGGTTTCAAACTTAGTGTGGGGCTTTGTGTGAAACTGTTTAATAAGACCTTATTATGCGTATATATAAGAGCTTTATCACGGTTTTGTCATTAAAAAGGCTACGCCATGTAACTTTTAGAAGGCCACCATATTAGATTAAGAATGACGTCACTTTATTTTTCGAGTTTTTCTCAGCAAGCCCTTTAATTTAATTCCCATATCGTAGGAGTGCATTAAAAATAACTATATAGTAATAGAGACGATATAGGTGAAACGTGGAGACAATACTGCTACTATGCAATAAGATATGGCTCACGGGGCAATGACTGAAAGAATGGGCTCACACTGTTTTTGTCCCCTGGCACAAGGGTTCCACCAAGACGGGCAGCAATTACCGACTTATTGCTCTTATCTCTCACGCAAGCAAGTTTTTGCTGCACGTACTGAACGAGCGTCTAAAGCCCTACTTGAACAAAAAAATTGCTCCTGAACAGGATGGGTTTGTTAAGGGGAAGAGAACCCGAGAGCAAATTTTGACAGTTCGACAAATTATAGAGAAAGCCAGAGAATTCAACAAGCCCGCCTCCATATGCTTTGTGGATTTCTCTTAGGCGTTCGACTCTGTCAAGTGGCCGAAACTCTGGGAAACGATGACGGCGATGGGTGTTCCAAAACACCTGGTACACCTCCTGCGAAGACTGTATGAGGATGGCACAGCCTCAGTACGCGCAGATGACGTTCAATCCACTCACTTCCACCCCAGCTCCGGAATCCGTCAGGGATGTATTATTTCTCCACTACTGGTCAATGTGTACACAGAGCTCATAATGAGGATTATACTTGAGGACTGGACAGATAGCATCTCGATCGGTGGCTTGAAGATCTCCAACCTGCGATATGCAGACGATACCACTTTGTTCACCACCAGTATCCAGCACATGGAAGAACTTCACTGCAAGATAGAACGCGTTAGCCTTGACTTCGTACTTAAGATAATCCGCAATAAAACAAAAAATATGATTGTCGACCGCATGAATACCAATTCTCCAGAAATTACGCAAATTGCTAATTGTGATGTGTTGCAATCACACATTTATCTGGGAGCCTTAATTACGAACAACGGTGGATGCATCGACGAAGTGAAGAGGCGTATGGCAATGTCTAGGTCTGCAATGGACAAGTTGAGGAAAATATGGAGGAATCGCAACATATATAGAGCCACAAAAATCCAGCTAGTTCGGGCACTTGTATTCCCCATATTCATGTACGCAGCAGAAACGTGGACCCTGCGGGAAGTAGAGAAGAAGAAGATAGACGCCCTAGAGATGTGGTGCTGGAGGAGAATTCTCGGGGTACCGTGGACTGAATTCCGTACCAACGAGTCTATACTTCGAGAACTCGGCATCAACCAGCGTTTATCATCTTTGGTACAGTCTCGTATCCTCACCTTTTTTGGTCACGTATGCCGCCGAGGGGAGGTGGCTATTGAGCGACTTGTGGTCCAGGGAAAGGTTGAGGGAACCAGGCCACGAGGAAGATCGCCTATGATAAAAGCGTCAGTAAATGGCTCATCATCACTACACGAAAGCACGAGGAAGGCAGCCATCAGAGAAGAGTGGCGGCGCGTTGTCAAGCTTGCCACCAACACCTGAAGTGATGACCACGACCACTCTGTCAAGAGTGATATCGACAAAGAAAAAAAAGAAGATGACCTACCCGGCATCGCCCGGATGCTTCTTAATTTTTATCTAAGTCGGTTTAAAATGTTGACGTATCCATCTTACACGTATAATCTAAATAACGCAGTAATTGATATTCAATTTTAATGCAGAACCCTTCTAGTCTTCGCCACAGGAATAGTTAGTAAACTAGAAACATATGTGGTTGAATAGATTCTGTTTTGTTTCGTATCGTAAAGTGTGATAAAACAAATCTACCGTAGGCTATGACTGAGAGCATAAAATTACTCAGAAGAAAATAGCTTTATTCTTTTTATCATAACCACAACGATCAAGCGTTACGTCAAACTCAGGGTAGTCGCTGTTCTTACTGCTATAAAAATCAATACGTATATTTCTAAGTAATATCGTAGTCCAAATCTACACCAATCAAAACCAAAAAAAATATCGCCATCGTTTCTCCTATCTCATTTTTTAACAAAAACTAAGAGACAAGTCATACTTAAAAAAGTTTTTTAAAATCAAACTTTTACACCTTGTACACAAAGAGGACTAAAAGTTATATAACCAGAGAACTGGTCAAGACGAATCAAACGATCCGAAACTCGATAGGACTACGTCGTTTCATTACAGAGTTCCTATGACCAACTTCCAGCTTCATCATCAGACCCTGGTTACCATTGAAAGACAAATTACTCGTCAAGACGATTCAAATGAGCCCAAACTCGATGATATTGTGTCGTTTCATTGCGAAGTTCCTTTGGCCACCTTTCAGCTCCATCATCAGATCAGCACCATGTTATCATAATACGAGTATTATATTGTCACGTGATTTACATATGTATGCAAAATTTCAGCTCAATCGGTAACCGGGAAGTGAATCAAATTAAATTTGCAAGAATTGATGACAAACATCGGGACAAGTGAGACTAAATAAAAGCTTGTATAAGGGTTTTATTTAATAATGTTTTTAAATCATGTTGGTTAGGCATAACTTTATAGATGAATTAGAAAAAAATTAGGACTATTTTGCACAGTACCGCGGCGATATAAAAGTAATATTAATTTTTAAATTTTTTTTATACTCAAAAATAGAAAATACCAACCCATTTGTGTCCACTGTACGACAGAGGCCCTTCCTTACTCTGCCATTCTGTTTAATCCTGAGCCATCTATTCCACGTGTCTTTTAATTAGAAGACGTATCCAAAACAAAAGCACTTACACGGAACTAAAAAACACAACTCACAACGAAAACGGTTAACTGCGGAAATAACTGTCTTTCTCGGTATAGAAAGTAAACAAAAGCCGGTGAGCGTCTTTATCGAATTAACCAAACGACCGACACGGTTGCCTTTCAAACTGCGGTTCTGTACGCATCAATGTAAAGAAAATCTTACAATGACACGTATCTACCTAACAGATAACCCTAGATTAGACAAATAATGTTGATAAATATAGGTAATCGTTGCTCGTCACGTTCGTAATCGATAAGCTTTTATCAAATTTTGGTATCTTCGATGATATGACACCGCGAAAATGTGGCCTAAATGATGTAAGATGCAATTGAAACGTCAGTTTGTATGTTTACATTAGACTCGTGTGCGTGTAAACGTATCTCCCATAACTAGAACTATACGTAGTTTAGGTATCTCGAGACTTAGTCGCGCTAAAAACTATTTTTATTTACCTTGACATTTTGGCCAAGTTATATAGTCTCGAGGAGACACATTAAGGTAAATAAAAATAGTTTTTAGCGTGATTACTATGTGTTCGTTTTGTTTTGCGAAAGTTTAATAGATCTATACGATTTCCTTGTTCTGTCCAGTACCTGGCCGGAGCAATTTCCTCCTGCCAGTATTTTGTATTTTATTATTCAACCAAGCCAACACAACACCTTAACGTAGCATTGTATGATGGGTGATGTAAATGGATGTTGTGACAAGCATGATTGTGGTAATGATGAAGCTCCAATAGCTGGCAATCCCGAAGGTGAACTCAAATGAATTGCTTTGCAAAATACCATTAAAATTATTTTAATTTCATGTGACTTATTTAAATCAACTTACCTATGTTCTCATCATTGTTGGCTTTGACCGCTTCTCCATCTTCTTCGGATCCTGAAATAATAATAAACGTCCTTAATACGATGAGTAATTTAAAGTAATACAAATATACTTGTTGTCTGCTTAATCAAACCTCTTTTAAATACATGTTAGGGCAATGTTTCGCCACTAACAGTAAAGGGTATGGTACCCACAATATAACACCCTTAGATGTTATAATTTATGTTTGCAGTAAAAATGATAAATAATTAAACGCAAGCAAAGCTTAAAAAAACCGACTTTCCCGCTGTATCTTCGAAACCTGATCAGATTTAATGTATTAAACACGCATTATTGACGATAACTCAAAAACTAGTAATCAGATCTTGATCAATTTTAAATGGAACCAATGGGAAAGCAACAGCTTTCAAACAAAAACACAATTTCAAATTCTGTACAAGTGGAAAGAAGTTATGAGGTAACACACATAAAAAAAACTAATAACAGTCGAATTGACCTCCCCCTTTTGTATGAAGTCGGGTAAATACAATTTATAAAATAATTTTACATTTTTATACCTAAAAGTACCACAGAAGAATCGTTACATTCCCTATCAGGCATGATATAAATAATGTAGAAAATTTTATCAATGCTACATTTTACTATCAGTTTTATTGTTTTTTTTGTAGATTATTTCAATTACTGTCCTGAGTAGACGCGACAGATAAAAAAGACTATATAAGGATCGGATTATAATTATCGATTGATTTATGTGCATAAGTCTAAATGAATACCATTTAATGCGTTTACCACATTATATGACAATTTTCTAAAGCTGTCAGAATATAAGCGATGTAATTCCGAACAGATATTTTATTGGGTTATGCCACTGCGCTCCACGGCTATTGTTCTCAAACGATTGGATGTCAATACTTTATATCCACTGGGCTCCACCGAACAAAAAATTAAAATTTTATTTTTGGTCGACATCGCTTTATGGAAATTTGTATAGGTACTAATAGCAAAAGAATTGTCGGATTGGGAATATAGAGTCTTGTAGGTGACGCTGCGATCGACATTTGTTGTGTTTTTGAGTGTTATCCACGGACAAAACTTCTTGGCATTGACGTATGAAAACATCATCATCGTCCAGCTAATACGTCCGATCTCTTTGTGTGGACCTTTTAATTCTATACGTGCCACTGGCTTGTAGAATAAACTACACATTGCTTAATTTAATTTAATTGTTCTCATTCCAAAATGGTAAGTAACTGAAAATGGTTAACCAAACGAGATAAAATATATATAAATAAATGGTTTTCAAACGCAATTTTTTTATCGTCTAGTTAGTCTTATTCGTTGTTACTTACATTAATTAAACGCAAGCAAAGCTTAAAAAACTTCATCGCTTATATTTTTGATAAAATGTATATGGGACCACCTCTGAAGTATAATGTATGTTCACTGATTTCTCCCCCATTACTGACCGATTCATATTTTTTTTTTGTTTGGTAGATTATAGTTCTGAGGTGGTCCCATATACATTTTATCGAAATTGATCGAACCAAACCCAAAATATAAGCGGGGCAGTCGGTTTTTTTAAGCTTTGCTTACGTTTAAGTTATTTAAAGTCGGTTGAAAATATACAAATATATCTAAACAAAAGAGTAATATATCTTAATTCGTTGTTACTTAGGAACTTGCACTCGGAAAAATAAATATTGAATTAATACTTATTTATTTGTTTATTAAGAAGATGAGGTTGCATAAAATATTACCATCGTGTTTATTATGTATGTATTACAGTAACTTATCTTATCGCTAGACCTTGATCATTGACTGGCTATCGGATGACGAAATCTATCATAATTGTATTGGAGATAAGGCTCACTTTTTGTCAGTTTTATTTAGCTTAAATATCAATGAAATACTTATTACTTACTGCGACCCGCCTTGCTTCGCACGGTTCCAAGACAAAACTTAAATACAAGCCCTGTTCTAACAATAACAAACAGAACAAAAAAATAACTCATTAGTTAAGTCGTTCTCAATTGATAATCTTTGAATTTCAATAAATTGTTGTTTATGTATATTCTCTTTTTTCATTAAATTACACAAAACGTTCAAGACTGTGACAAAAGATAAACAATTATTTTTTTAATTTATTACACTGAAATGCTACATATATATGTACCAATAAAACAAAGCCTATGTCACTCGGAGATAGTCTAGCTAATAAATAAAAAATAAATCCTTTAACAAACAAATAAATAAACTTCACTTATTTCATGTTTATGTTTTAGTACCTACATACATTTAATATCTTTAGAAAATAATAAAATTATGTTAAAACTGCTTTTATAAGCGTAAAAAAGGCGAATCAATAAAGAGACAACCTGGAAAAAACTGCATAAGAAACTGTTCAGCCGAAATAGTCTCCGATTTATTTAGGAGAGGAAAAACAGCGAAACTAATAAAAAAAAGAGTTTGGAAGTGTAGATTTTTTTTTGCAAGACTAGCAACCTAGTAGCTAACGTACAATCAAGCACACTAGATCATAATTACACATCTCTAATATCACCGGCATGTGTGGCGACCCCCCAAACATCTTGGCATAGAGGAAATAAAGTACAATCATGTACAGTTACTCGCACACCTTTCCACCTACTTACCGAAAATAATACCAACGGCACGCGACAGGACACCGGAACAAAGACGTTGCACTCAAACCATCATTATTAAGAAAAATAAGTCTTTTTTTAATTCGAAGTTCTTAGTCGCCAGCTGCCTCCTACTTCCTCTGCATACAAAACTGTGTAATACAAGATGTGCGTATTGTACGCTCTATTTTAGGGCTCCTTCATTATGGTATGTTTAGGCGCGTGTTCTTTTGCTTATCTGGTATGTTTATGACGCGTGATGACTAGATAGTTTTTAGTAAATTGATATGATAATGCTGAAAATTTATTGCTTGGTATATCACGGAGCTTTAACATGATCGATGGAGTTACTCTATATATATATCATGTATATTCTTCTATTATGCTAAAACAATGTTAATAATGTCGATCCAGTTGGCGCAGATCAGTGTCTGCGCTGTGGGTTCGACTTCCGGTAGTAGAAGCAAGAATTTTATTCCCAAGGGTTTTGAGTGTGATTGTGTGTGTGATGTAAATTTTTCTGGACCTTGTAGGTCCAGAAAAATTTACATCACACACACAATCACACTCATTACAAGGCTTAAGAAAAAATCACGTTTTTATATTTTGTATGATTTATCTACACCCATGCACGTTCTCAGTGTAACCATTTTTACATACACATTTACTCTAGAAGAATCACTAGTTTTGGAATAAAATACAAAATAGTTATTTTTTCACTTTCGCGGCAAAACTGTCTGAAGCAAATTGTTAGATGCAAGCTTTATTGTCAACTACGAAATATTGAACTATGTTTTGATCCATCATCATAGATTCTCACATTTCATCACGTACACAAATATAATTTAATAATTTAACTAAGCATTGTTAATTCCTGCACTGAGTTTAAATTCCATATGCAGCTAACGAACCTAGCAACAATCTGACCCATTCAATATCACTGCACATTTTGATAACCATACGAGTTTCCGGCAGCGGCATAATTATATCACCCTAATATCAAACCTCTTGCATATTCAAAGGTAAGGCACGTGGCGTATCAATCAAAGACTCATAACAGACAAAGAGGTCAATATTAGAAGAAACCAGTTTCAAGATGGTGACGCCATCTGCCGGGGGCGGTTCTTCCGCTGCATTGTGGCGTGCGCACGCGCCTCTTGCATTGCGTATTCTTTTAAGGTCATGTCTGGTCATGGCACTTGGGGTGGATTGTAGACTGACGTTTGCATGGCAACAGCAAAGATTATGCAAAATTAAATAAAACAAGATAAAATATTATATATTGTGTGTGTGACGTGAAAATTTTTGGCGCCCACGATACAATTCATCGAACTTAGTATAGGGCTTTGAGTGTTTAAGCGTTATGTTTGTGTTATGTTACATGAAAATATGTTTAACCGTGCGGTTAACCGTGCACTATTGTATATAGGATAATCACACTAAGATTATAAAGGCGAAACTTTGTGAGTGTGTTTGTTACTTCTTCACGCTTAACGGTTGGACCAATTTTGATGAAATTCGGTAGCTGACACCCTGGATTAACACATAGGCTACTTTTCATCCCGGAATTCCCGTGAGTCCAGGACTTAAACACAGTCTGGGTAAAACCGTGGTGCGCAGCTAGTGCAATATAATTGACGGCTTTCTTCGGTCAGGTTTTTAACACAATTTAACAAAAAGTTGATATTTCGCACTGTCCTACGAGCTAATCACTAAAAGCCGAATAAAATCCCATTATCTTTTAAAGTCTTTCCCCCATATTTATAAAAAGATAAAACGTTAGATAAAGCCTCAATAGTTTAAAAATATCTAGTCATAGTAATGACAACACATATCTATACAGAATTATAATTTCCATAGGAGGTTTATTTCGTCGCCTCAAGCTGGGCTTGGCTGGCTCAGCGATTAAAGCAATAATAGGGCATGACACCCTATGGCCGCGAGTTCAATCCCCGACGCAAGCAACATTTTTACCTTTCTAAATTTAATCTTGCTATTATATTTACTTCTACTTGAATTTAAATGTTATTATACTTATTTTAGAATGTTGTTATTCAGATATTTTTACCACTCTCGACGTAAGCGGTCTTTCCCGGTTTATGAATACCAACTTTAGAATGAACTTCCTCCTATTTTTCCCAGAGCTCTTTAACACTAGAGTCCATATAAAGATTAAAAGCGACTGTTAATAATAGCTTTTTTTGATAATTTCATATAGAGGAAACGCCTGCACTGTTTTTACCAAATACGCATAATAATCATATTGATAATATACCATTGACTATATATCTATATGCCTATTGACAATATCTAAATGTTTTTCCCATTGTTTATTTTTGTTTAATTAATTAATGATAGTAACTACTAGAGTTTTGCAAGTTTTAGAGAACTAATTCGCCCCGTACTGAGACCTCGCGCCTACATTGTGGCGATTGCAAAAAAAGTGTGAAAAACCAGCTTTTATACAAAAAACCCCAATTAAAAAATAATCTAAAACGCCAATTGTGGTGTCCTACAGACTTATCGAGATTTAAAAAAATCTCAACATACGTGTATGGACTTTTCTTTTCGCGTCATTAATTATATCACTATTACTTCTTTTTTCGGTTTTGAACCATAGATTTAATATATTATAAAAGATAATTAATTACCTAGAGTCCTAATGAAAAACAAAAAATGAGTTACATTTTATTAGCACTTAACAGCACGGAAGAGCACATTATGGGACTTAGCATATTTTCGTGCAGTATGAGTGTATTGTTATGCACGGACAGCAACAGCCTCCACTACTACTACCAAAGCGAGCTCTGCAGCTGCCTCCGCAGCCGCCTCCGCAGCCGCCTCCGCAGCCGCCACCGCAGCAACTACCACAACCACCGCAACAGCTTCCGCAGCCATAATACATGGTAGATAATCATCATTTCATCGTAAATAATACTACTTTACGTATTGCGTGACAATTTAAAGTGATAAAGCTGATTAATTTAGAACCTAAAGCATCTGACAGACGGATGGACGAACACTTTGCTCGGACAATTATATTGTACATGCACAAACACGTTTATTGTTAAGTTTAATAGCGATAACACTGAACTTTATCAACATTTATGACCAATCAACTATGACAACTTAATTCATTCGTATTCATATTTTGTTTGCCACCGACGGCATATTGCTAGCTAATAAACGGTTTTAACCCTCGACTACTCGCGGTGTCATTTGGTCCCGTCGCCCTTGTTTGCACTGCGCCTAAGCCGATGTAACGTTGTTTGTCCATCTGAATTTATGTGAGTCGTTACAGTACTGTCACAAATCTACTTATCTACCAGAACCACGCCTTCAATAATATCGGCTTTGCCGTCACGGACATCTGTGAACTCGTTTAGGAACTGCATATAACATATTTCCAATTCGAAGAGTTATTTTGTACCCATCGCATGTTGAGACCATGGGTGTTTGGGGGAAGCCAACAATTTGGTCCAGGGAGATAGGACGCCGGATAGGGGAAAGGGACGGTGTTTCCCGCTCCGGCTCGTTTTTGGTGCAAAGGCTGAATATTGCTATCCAGCGTGGAAATACTGCCAGGGTCATGGGGGCACCTTTGCACCGGGTACAGTCAGCGGTGGGTTAATTAATGAAATTTTTGAAGTGAAAACTTCTTTAGGCGCTTTGAGCACTTTTTGGGTGAACAAAAATCATGGAACTCGCGTCATAGTCACCGCATGCTTCCCATGAGCTATATTTATACTCTGTGCATATATATTATATATAGTTTTCACTTCTATCAACAGTCCCCAAAGACTGCACCGCAAGTTTTTTTACAGTTTTAAGATTGAATTATTGACATATTATATTCGAAGAGTCAGTTATACGTAATACGTTATAATTTCCTGCTGTGACGTAAATTATTATTCAGTATGAAACGCAGGAAATATCGTAATAAGTTTAGTCCGTAGGAAAAATAAGACAAATTTATATTATAAAACTATATTTCCGTATGTACGTTCCTGTTACCAGTATGTTTTGAAGTGATAGAAGACATTATTCGATGGTCACGAACATCGTTTTTGTATGATTGACTAGATTTTTTTTCACTTTCACACTTACTGACCCACACTGAGATTCAAGGCTTGTAGCGTGGGTCCGGAAGCTGTCCCTTGAGAGGAAAAACTGTGGCCCTGCCGGGAATCAAACCCAGGCGTTATGGCGCAGATTTACACCAACTGACAATAAAATAAAGTGACAAATATCGTCCACACCTCTTATTCGATTGAAGCGTTTTATTTATACATTTCTCATTCGTACAGGAAGTGTTTAACTGCCGAGTCTTTCTTCCTTTTGTAAAAAAAAATCAGTTGTTTACCTTGAAATATCAATATATTTTATACAACGGACTAAATATAGTTCCTAAACAAACACCAAAACCTTACATAAACCATAGGCATCAAGGTCTACACTGGGAATTAAACACTAGCCCTTGTTACATGAAAACCTAGGCATCAAAACCGTCCAACTCATTTGTTTAACAAGAACCTAAGTAGATTACACAGAAATTCGAAAACTCAGACTATAGGAAAGTAAGACTTCATGTTTACCGCCATAACACTTACGTAACAAGAAAGCAGTAGCACGCACACAGACAAACTTTAGATGAGTGTATCGGAGGTACGGGCATTGTCCATTGTGTCGACTCCTTGGCCCATTGTTCAGTTGTGTACACACCTAGCTGTACGTATACAGCCACATCGATCGCCTTACATGTACACTGTTATGACTTGCCTATGTTGCTCTAGAAAGTACTACATATGGGAAATCTTGGCTTAACTGGCCGATGGCGTAGGTCCTTGTTATTGGTACTTATTGTTATCGAGAAGGTGGCTCTTGCATAGATTTTATATGAAAGATTTGAACTGCTCGTTGACTTAGTTGGGTGGCATTAACCTTCTAAGCAGCTATCGGGTTTGATTCCCGGCGGTAATACAAGTTTTCTCCACAAGGAAATTTTTTTGTTTCAGACTCTGGTGAATATCCCGATTTGACGATTTTTTTTATTAGAAAGCTGGTGCTTTTCATGTGGTCTCATTGAAATTCGATTAAGATATGATCTCTAGTTTTTGAGTTATAGTCAATAATGCGTGTTTAATACATTAAATCTGATCAAGGTTCCAAAGATAAAGCGGTGAAGTCGGTTTTTTTAAGCTTGCGTTTAATTATTTATTAACTTCTGATGCAGACTACTACAGCCAACAATTGTTTACTTTTTATTTGGTCCCATTTTAATTTGATCAAGATCTGATCAGTAGTTCTTGAAAAATCGTCAATAATGCCTATTTTGTGGACTACTTTGACGATGTTCTCGTTTACCCGACTTCAAAAGTTACCTCATAACTTCTTTCGTTGTGAGCCGATTTTGACGATTTTTTTTATTAGAAAGCTGGTGCTTTTCATGTGGTCTCATTGAAATTCGATTAAGATATGATCTCTAGTTTTTGAGTTATAGTCAATAATGCGTGTTTAATACATTAAATCTGATCAAGGTTCCAAAGATAAAGCGGTGAAGTCGGTTTTTTTAAGCTTGCGTTTAATTATTTATTAACTTCTGATGCAGACTACTACAGCCAACAATTGTTTACTTTCTAAAACTACTTTAACACAGTCATCTTTGCCTAAAAGATATCTTTAATAAATTTGAATACATTATTTACAAAACGTGATCTCTTTTGGGAATTAATCATCGAACTCCACAGTTGTTGATTGCCTTAATTTAAGAATTAACACATGTCAATCCGTTTGTATAGAAACGTGGAGCTCCCAAACGACACCAAAGCTAAATTGAGAATGCGTAAAATAAAATGCCCCCTTTTATCCTAAAATTTGCAGTTTATCATCACTGAACTCCCCAACGTAATATACTTCGGAATATAAATTGTCATATTCCTGTAATTCTTGTAATAACCGCGTGTCGCTGTCAGATGAACTGGATAAATCCACCCAGACCTATTGTGCTAGTATGACTATAAATAAGGATTATTTGGTAAGAAAGGTACTGTTAAAGTTCAAAATTGTAGGTGGCATTGATTTAATTGTAATGCACAAGCGTGATTAGATTTATGTACAATCAGAATAGCGACTTACTCGACTCGTTGCATAATACCTAATCAAAAAGCAGCGTGTGTCGTACACGATAGAAGTGAAACTTTTGTATTACAGGGAAATATCCCCACCATTTTTCGATATATAATAATTAAACGCATGCAAAGCTTATGAAAACCCGACTTCACCGCTTTATCTTCGGAACTTTGATCAGATTATATGTAATAAACACGCGTTATTGACGATATTTCAAGAACTGTAATCAGATCTTGATCAAATTTAAATGGGACCAATTAGAAAGCAACATCTTTCAAACAAATCGGTTCACGTGGAACGAAGATATGAGGTAAAACACATAAAAAAAATACAGTCGGCTTGAGTACCTCCTCCTTCTTGTGAAGTCGGTAGAAAAGATTGCGGATCAGAATTTCAAAGTTTCACTTCAAAAACATTTAAATGGGACTAAGATCATATCCCGAATTATTACTTAAACATGGTGGCACTACCGTAGCATAAAGCGGTTGATACACATGTACGACTGCGGATGGAATTCGCGTTTCGTCGCCAAATTACATGATTTATTGTCTCGCATTGGGAACGTTCATAATGGTGCGGAGTCTGCGGAGAGGGCGACAGATTTATTTAGATTTTAGAACTTGGCATTATTAAATGTGTTCTAGCCTTTAAAGCTTGCTTATACAAAGAATATACATTGATATTAAATTATAACGTGACGATTTCTTAACCTCTTTTTTGTATCGCAAAAACTTTAAAATGTTTAGACAGAATTCATATTTTAAAATATATACTTAATCCATGTTGTTACAATCAAAAAACAATTATCAAGTATTAAACAACAAACAAACGTATTCACACTCACAGCCCCACACTAAGTTCAAAGACTAGTATCGTGGGTGCCGGAAACATGCACATCACTCACACATTACACCCAGAACCAGAAGCACAAATATCCCTTGAGAGGGAATTTGTGCTCCTGCCGGAATCGAACCCAGGACCCACGGCGCAGAAGGCGGACACCTGTCCACTGCGCCAACTGGGTCGTCATTAACATTGCAATACAGAGAGGCAATGCCCCCAGCATAATGGGAAGGCTACCTACTGGTAGTGGGCTTGAGCACTTGAATTCCCTAGAAACTCGATACCTTGTAGGTAATTTAGGTCTTTGCTGTATCGATGTATAATTTTAGTTTTAAGAAATTTAGGCATTGGTCCGTAGATTATCATAAAACAGATCCTAATTTGGTAGTGTAAAAATGTAATATTCACAAAACGAAGGGGAAAGAAGGGCAATGTAGGGAAATATTATAATAAACTGTAAAGCTATATTATGAAATTGACAGTCCGCGTGTCGTTCTGTGTGACCCCCGCCAAGCCATTTAAGGGTTAACTCCGCTGACAGAGAGGGCACATTATTATAGAACAGTGACCAATCTTAACACAATTCATAATAATGCAAACTGCACCCCGTACCCCGCGTTTATCCTTAACATTTTGTTTTTATGTTAAATAGGCAAGCATTTGACAACTATCTTACCTGATGGAAAGTGATGATGCGATCTTTTCACTCTTGATTTAAAGACACCTAGATTATACCCCTCGGGGAACAATGACGCAGGCAACGAGTTCCACTCCTTCGCTGTACGGATGAAGAACGTAGAAGCAAAACGCTTCGAGCAAACCGGAAGTATTTCAACCATAAATGGATGATATTTGACAGTTTGTCTGGTTGTTAGATGGTAAAAGGGGCATGGTGGAATTAACTCATGTAATTCCTGCGCACACTCTCTAAAATGCAAACGATAGAAAACCGATAGACTTGCGACCATACGTCTGTGACCGAGGCTCTGAGATCTGGACTCAATTAGCTTACTATCTCCAATAAGTCTTTTTGCTCGTCGGTCAATAGATTCAAGACCTTCAAGCTGGTACTTAGCGGATCCATCCCAGAGATGGCCACAGTATTCCATACACGATCGGAATTGCGCTTGATATAAATTGACAAGCTGGCGAGGTGTGAAGTACTGCCGGTCCTTGGCGAGGATACCCAGCTTCTTAGCGGCCAGTTGAGACCCTGATTCTATTTTAAGTATTTGCTTTGATATAAAATGTAGTTTTGATGAATTAATTTTTTTTTCCGTGTTAACGTGAACAATCGAATTAATTTGTATGAATATTCTCTATTTGTGTATTATTTTAAATGAACGAGTTTTTATTCACGTAAGCTTACCATTAAAGGTGACCGGTATTGTAGGTAAACGGAAGTAGGTACTTGTTTTAAAAAATATATAATATTTTCCTTAATTGATGTATAAATGAAATTACGAGGAACAACTAGGTATTTATATAGTTGTATTGATCAAGCGAAGCGAGTTGACTTTGGTGGTTCAGCACTTTGTCCGTCCGTCCTTCTGTCAGATGTATTTTGCATCTAAACCATACATGCGAGTAACTTCAAATTCTCAGAGAATATGTAAATTTACAAATAAGCATACAACAACGCATTCACACTCACTGCCCCACGCTAAGTTCAAAGACTTAAATCGTGGGTGCCGGAAACATTTGCGTGTCAATTGGGAAAGGAAATTGTACTCATGCCAGGAACATAACCCAAGTCCGCGCACAGAGAGCAGAGACCTACATACTGCGCCAACTGGGTCGTCTCTAGAAGATACCTATTTAAATCTTGATTTGTGTAAAATCATATACATTTTATTATAGAGATATACATAATAACAATAATAACATAACACTTACCACTAATATTATAAAAGCAAAAGTTTGTCAGTTTGTTTGTAAGTAATTCTTCACGCTTTAACGGCTAGACCAATTTTGATGAAACTATGGATCAACACATTAGCTATTTTTTATCCCGGAATACCCGCGGGGCCGGGACTTGGTAGTTAACTTACTGCGGAGGCAGATAGTAATATAAAAATATAATAAAAGTACAACAAAATGACTGAATAGTTACATAGAAGTCATTTAAATTCACTAATATAGGTAATAAATAATACCTACTACATTACAGTGGGATGGTACCGAAATATTAAGAGTTTCTTTTTTTAATTTTGGCTTCGCGATCTTATGCATTTAATCAGTGTCAAGTAACAATGTATTTCAAGTGTATTTTAAAAGTCCCAGTCACAAGTCACAGTCAAAGTCAAGTAAAAGAGTCAAGGTCCAGTCATAGTCAAGTCATGCCCCAGTAAAGTGGTAGAACCTTTACCAGAACTTTCATTGGAGTTTTGGAGCGAAAGCGAAAATCACGTTTATCAACTTTGTATGATCTGCCTACACTTATGCAAGTTTACTAAGTATTAACGGTTAATAATCCACCATTATTACATATTAACACTCCAAGAATCACAGGTTTTAGAAAATTATACAAAATCACCAACGCCATTTTTTCACTTTCGCGGCAAAACCCTGTTAAGAGTTCTGTCTCTGCGTTACAGCAGCATTGTGATTTACTGGCATAGGGTCTTCTTTGTAAACTCAAAGGATTATTTAGGACAATGAATTCCGAACATTCATCACTTTTGTTCACGCCTGATATACTAATAGAGACTAATAAACTTATGACAATAATGTCAAATTGGCGTATTAGTTATTCGAGTTTTTAATAAAAAAAACATTTAGATCATTATTTCATTTTCATTTTTATCATAAAAATTTGTCTCAAAGTTACTTTTATATAACGTCAAATATATATTATTGGATGTTTACCGGTGACTTTGTTCGCATGGTTATATATAATTTTGAAACATTCGTCAATTATTTTTTCTAGGAATTAAAAATATAAAATTCTTATACCTATGTTACAAACAAAGAGACAGAAATCTATTTTTATCTAACTACATAAAAAATATGTGTTTAATATTATTTAAAGTTTATAATAAAACTGCAACATTTATAAACATACATGTTTTTATTTATAAGCACACATACAAAATTTACACTAATTTAAATTTAATTTAATTGAAATACAATGCATGTCCGAAAATGTCAAAGGAAACAATAACATTTAAGTTCTTAACACCATTTCCGATTGTGCCCCCGATCATTCTTGACAACCCTAAGAAAACTGCATTTCCTCCAACACGTAATAAAGCGTCTGCAGTGACATCAAACACGAATTAACTTTCAACAGTATTAGGGTTGTCTCGATGTGTTAAATCTCATAAAAACCGATAGAATTTGACCACTATTTATAACTAATGCTCATCCAACCTCCAAAGTAAAGTTTTGAAATGAAATTTCTTATTGGAGGGCTTTAAAATTCTGATCTGCAACCTTTTTGTGTGACGAAAAGCGATGAGAGCAAACACTGTGATGAATAATTAAAATTTTCCCCTGTTATACAAAAGTTTCTTCTATTCAGTCTTTACGAAATACCCTGTTTTTTATGGTTTTAGTTGTATATTTTAATATATAAATTGTCAGTAAAAAACATTCATAGAAACATTACATTTCATATCAACCTACATATTTGTAAATGCAATCAGGGTCAGGCAATACTAAAAGCGGTCATTTTGACGTTTGTTCTCTAAAAAAGCTTTGACGTCAGAGTCTACGATACAATAGCTACCGTGAAGGAAAGTAGAAAGGTCATTGACATCTAAAACGCGAAAACCTGACGTCGTGTATGGGTCTAGCCGATAGTTAATTTATCTATTTTGAACTTTTAACATTTTATTCACTAAAAAAATGTAGGTATTAAAAAGCTTTTAAAAAAGAAAATTTTCTTCGCGGTACCGGCCTTGTTAATCGATGGTGATAGACTGGTGTTGGACCATCTCACCTGTTGGTAAAAAAATGACAAATACGCCAGTTCAAAATTTCAGTCAAAAATGCCAAATATGCCAGTTCAAAATTTGTGACTAGACTTCAAGGATAGCTGCCGAAACACCCTTTTAAAGCTCGATGAGACTAGAGAGTGGTGCACCGAGACTGTGTTTTGGTACCAGGGTTGTTAGCCAGATGAGCACAAAAATTTCTCACCATAGTAATTCATGATTAATTCATTATCTTTATCAAAATCTAATTTCCGTAGTACAATTCGGTATCGGGTTCGAATCCCGGCGGGAACACAAGTTTTCTCCCCAAGGAAAATTTGTGTTTCTGGTTCTGGTTATGATTGTGTGTGGGATGTGAATGTTTCAGGACCCACGACAAAAATTATCGAACTTAGTGTGGGGCTGAGAGAATGAAAACGTTTTTTTTATTGTGCTAAAAATATTATGTATGTACATGTATCTATCACCTGCCAGCCCTACCACGAGCCCTCCCTCTATCACTTGCAAGACACGAACAAGCTCAGTTAAGTGGTCTATCGGACCCTGTGGCGATTTAATTCACTTCTCACGCGAACGTCGACGGCGGAGGGTTAAGGGATTATACTTGTCGCATTTATGAAGCATCACGAAAAAGGAAGTTATTTTGGAAAATGTGCGTCTTTATGATTCTGTATATTATACGCTGATAGCTTGGTAGCTTTAGCAACATAGGTAAAACTTTTTTGATGAATGATCACTTATTTTTTAATAGGAAATCTTATAGTATTCATGAGGATTTATGAAAGAAAAACCCTTTTTAGTCTTAGTTTCCTTTCTATTTAATTTTTGAATAATTCTAGTTGTTTTTACAACCAATTATCCGTTGTAACAGCTTATAATCGATTTCATAAAGTACATTTATCATATAACTGTCATCTAGCGTCTTCAAGGCTTTTCCAGCGTCATCTCTCCATGGTTTGCGTTGCTTCTCATTCACGACAGGCTAAGTCCAACACGCGGCCCAACAGATATTGTCGATTTATCTGATAGACGGTAAGTAATGATGCTGATGTAATTGTTAGACGGATTTGAGATAATGCGTTGGGGTTAATCAAATCATATTATTTTGTTCTCATAGAACTAAAAATATTCTCGTCTCAAATTCTAATCAGGAATGTTGAATTGTATTGGAAGAAATAAACCCAGTTGGCGCAGTAAACAGGTGTCTTTTAGTGGCACTCAGCGCCGTGGGTCCTGGGTTCGATTCCCGGCAGGAGCACTAATTCCTTCCCAAGGGATATTTATGCTTCTGGTTCTGGGTGTAATGTGTGTGTGATGTGAATATTTCCGGCACCCACGACACAAGACATCGAACTAAGTGTGGGGCTTTGAATGTGAAAGCGTTTTATGTTTTATAGAATCGGAGGGGGAGAACCGAAATCTTCTATGGCTAATATAGTAAACATTCTAGTTAAGATTTCATTTAATTGTATTACACTTAGAACCAAATCTAAGAACCTCTTCTAGGCAAGCTTGCTCCATCGTCGGCCACAACGTCGCTTAGGGCACCATCAGATTAGATGGTGGTGAAAAGTTTGCCTTTCTTAATTAAAAATAGACATAAATTTCCCTTGAGGAGAAAACTGGTTTTCACTGAAAAACGAACCCATACCCGGTGCTTAGAAGGCAGACGCGTATCTAACTACACAAGCCAGTAGCTCAATACATTTAATATTAATATATTTTATTTGTTAGCTCCAGCCGACTCATATAAAAAAGTGTTCGCGTTTATCCACAACCATTACTTGCATTATAAAGATGTCATACATTTCCATCTGCCATCAGTCACGGGTCTTACCCCGAGTTACCCCTGCCATAGCTGCAACTACATAAAAATTACACAGATTGCTTTACAGTTTCTATTAAATATTTCAAAGCAAGCTCACCCCTGTCATAGATTACTGCTAAGTTAATACCGCGGATAATGTTAGGCTACATCAACGTTACGTCACAGTTAGGAGTAAATTCGTTAGAATAGACATTAGTTATTGTGTAACCCCAGTAGGGGTGAATTAGTATTGCACTGACAAATTTAAAACGATATGATATTAGAGACAAATGTGTGAAATGCTCAGAATTATGTGCAGCAAATGTTGGAATGATTTAAGCCATTTGTAGTGCATCGTGATAGAATCATTCGAAATTAGATTATTGGACCAAATGGAAGAGATGTTCATTTTATAAACATTTTTAATAACCTGTAAAATGTATTTTTATTTTGGAAAAAGAATAATATATATATATATATATATATATATATTTAAATAGTGAATAGCTACTTGTATTTAATACTAAAAACCACTGCCACTATATTTCATAATATATTTTTTCAAGACTTTTGTCGCGGGTATCATCGTCAATAATAAAAGAAAGAAAGAAAGAAAACACATTTATTTGGCACTATCAAAAAATAAAAATAACAATTAACTTAAAAAACTAACATTAAAAATACAGTTTTTTTAATTATTATTGAGAGTTTTTGTATGCCAAAGAGGTTTAGTCAGCTTTTTGCCGAGCAGATAACTCGACACTGATTTCCATACCCAAAACCACACCTTTGTATCGTTTAGTTTTTGTTGCTTTAATGTAATTATTAATTAATTATTATTATCTACCTGTGATAGACTAGAGCGACAAATTTTAACTGAGCCCTTTAAATAAAGATTAAAAATAAATATCCATTGGTGATAATAAATTGTGCTTCTACCAGAAATTGAACCCAGTATTTATAAAACCAATATAAAACCTGCATTATTTTAGTCAAATTGTCAAACTATACCTGATAGATATACATAATAATGTATTTAAATAAAACTACTACTAACTGTTTTTATTGACACTAGAGCCTATCAGCCATCACAAAGAAAACAAATTCCAAAGCCAAACGAAAATACAACAAACCCATTTCTAAGGACAAAGGGGAGCAGAAGCCGTGCTACCACAGATAAAACAAAAGAGGTACAGCCAAGCGAGTTGACTCGTTTGATCGCAAACCCTCTATTTTGTAAGGCATCCTCAAACATTTTACTTGAGACAAGTTGCCTTTGTGAGTTTAATTGAGACGTAACAAAACGGACGAAGTAGCTATGATGTTATATGAATAATACGGCTTCTTTCCCAGTGCTTTGGTGTTGTGATTGCGTAACCAACTGGACTTGCTTCGTAAACGATGATGCAATGTTTTAACCTTGACATTTTGTAACTTGCATATTGTTACGTACTCGACTTTCACGAGTTTGGGAGAAAATTTTTGACTGACTTTTCTTTTAGTTATGTCAATTTATTGTGGCTAGAAAGACATTGCGAAAATTCTTTGGTGATATAATCCGTGGCGCAACGAAAGAAAAAGTACGCTTTTGGTCGTATGATAAAGTCCTGAAGACTTGACACAAATTCATTGCATGAGTAAGTTTCGGTAATATTTATTCATTTATTGATCGAGCGAAGCGAGATCTCTAAGTTGACTTGGGTCGTTCAGCACTTTGTCCGTCCGTCCATCTGTCCATGTGTCTGAGGCATTTTTTATTTTTTTATCTATTCTTGTTGGGTATCGTTGAAAAGGGCTTGACAAGTAGAATACGAAACCGGTTTAAAAAAATCTATGTTGGAAAATAACAATTTGGTAGGCCACCAAATTCACTATTTTTAGACCTATTTTGTCCCGGGATCTGTCTCAAAAACGGCTTCACACTGAACGCTGAAACTTACGTATTATAATATTCGTTATATCCTGCACATGAACAAAAAATACGGAAATTAAACAATTAATTTATAAAAAACAGATGTAAGCAAGTAACCTCAAAAGCTTTTCTCTATGAGGCAAAATGTAGGCGAGAGGAGATCTCAGTTCGGCGCGAACGACTAGTTATTTGAAATGCCATAATCTGAGCGTAATTCCATGATCATACTTCTTTGTATCTGCTCTTAAAACTCGGGATCACTTTGTCGGTGACAGTATCTCAATAAAAAATTTCCAGATCATAATTGAAACGCAAGCAAAGCTTATGAAAAACCAACTTCATCGCTTATATTTCGGTTTTGGCTAGACTGATTTCGATAATATATGGGTAATATAGGGACCATTTCTGACGTATACTCTACCAAACAAAAAAAGAATCACCAAAATCGATTCACAATTGGCGGATATATCGCGTAACATACATACAAAAAAAAACATACGGTCGAATTGCGAACCTCCTTTTTTGAAGTTGGTTGAAAATTAAGGCGACCTATTACTCGCTGACTTCAAGATATTTGAAAAGTTAAATAGCTTATTATTTTAACATTTCATTTTTTTTCTATTGAAAGTTTTTGAAAAATTATTTACCCTAGACCACAAAATATAATTTCAGTAAATAAATTTATTTATTTACTGAAATTATATTTTGTGGTCTAGGGTGGTGAATGTTTAGCATAATATACCTTAGTTAATGCAATAGTTAAGTACCTACATCTTATAATAATATTTGGTTTTGTCAAAAATTTTGTAACAGATTAATTTATTTTTTGTTATAAAAGAGCACGAACAATAATAGGTCTGTGGTGAGATACATTTTAAATAAAAGAATAAGATTTCATTTAGCATGGCAGTAATTTTACGAGTCTGGCAGTAGAGTCATTAACTTTCATAAGTGTCTCTTTGGGTCCCATGTGAATAAACGATTTCAAATTTGAATTTCATGTGCCATGCCTAAAATATATTTATTTGATTATTTAACTCCTTGAGTTTAATTTAATATGTTTTGTCTTTGCTGTACATAGTTTTAGTTTAGTTTTAGAAAATATAGGCAATTGGCCCGCAGTTAGACTTCAATAAAAAATACCAGTAGATATTAGTATCAGGGATTAATAGTACCACTTCCACGTCATTAAGCGAACCGCAAACGAATGAAAAACCTTGCATGAACCTGTGTTTCTTGATAAGTACAATAAAGGTGAGTGAACGCATCGATGATCCCATCGACACTTAACATCAGGTGAGATAGTGATAATGTTCAAACGTTTGTTCATCTTACAATTATTTTTGATCTTAATTATGAATTAAAATTTGCTTTCAATATTGGTCCAGTAAAGCGCGTAACAATAATACCATACAAGGGTTCCGCCGTGGTTCCGCACATGTCACGACCTCGAGGACAATAAATAAACATTTCACACAATTGTTCACTAAATCCCCAAACAGTGCCCATTTACACATGTCTGAGGGACTGCACAAATATAGATATGAAATAAATGGGCTCCGACCATTAGTTTTAATGATCCCCATTACAGGGCGGAGGAGTTAGTTTTTTTTCTTTTATGCTAGTTGTAATTCTTTTTTTTTCTGTGGTAAAAGTAATGATTATTGCTGTAATCGGATATCGCGAAATATATGTCTCTATTATCTCTTATTAGTTTTGTATTTGTATTTTTATCCTCCGAACTTAGGGTTGTTATACTTTTGTAACCTATATCCCTAAAGCATGTAGCTCACAAACGGATAAGGCAATTTCAAGCCGAAAAGCAATTAAATTTCGACTAGTTTTCTTTCCTCTTAAAATGAAAGATGAATTTTTATTATTGAAGTGAAAACTTCTTTAGGTGCGTTGAGCACTTTTTGGATGAACAATAATAATGGAACTAGCGTCATCATCACCGAACGCTTTCCATGAGCTATATGTATACTGTGTATATGCATATATATTATACATAGTATTCACTTCTATCGGCAGTCCCAAATACAGCGCCGCATGTTTTTTTTTTTCAAATTTTCTTCTTGCTACGGGCCAATTGACTGTATTTCCTAAAACTGAACTAAAACTATATACATCTTTTCAGCAAAAACCTAACAAGAGATTGATTTAATATAAAATTCTCATTCTAGGCTTGAAACTAAAAATTCTAGGCTATGAACTACCAAATAATTAATTTTTTTTTTTTTCCTAAACTTGTATTTACACCCCCGTTTCACCGAATTATTTATAGTCTTCTCTATCTAAAGGTTGTCTGGAAGAGATCGCTTTTAGCGATAAGACCGCCGATTGTACACTATAATTTAAGTTTTGTTATTTTGAGTGATTTATGTAAGGTGTGACAATAAAGCGTTATCTATCTATCTATCTATAATTTTAAAAATTCAACTTTCGGGAACTACACTTACCAATTAGATATATTTCTTAAAACTATATTTGACAGCATTGTCTCTCTAAATTCCAATGCAGACATTGAGCCCAATAAGTACAACTACATTCTATCAGAGCGCCTGATTGAAACGACGCGTGATCAAAATGCTGGCACTTATTTGGCTCAACGTATTAGCATTGCAATTCAGAGAGGCAATGCCGCCAGCATGGTGGAAAGCTCGATGTCTTATAGGTAACTTAGTTCTTTGCTGTAAATAGTTTTAGTTTAGTTTTAGGAAATATAGGCAATTGGCCCGTAGTTTTATAAGTACAACTTAACATGCTTATCATCGCCTACCACGTGGCATTAAATAAGCATATTTAAAAATACGCTTCGCTACCTTAAAAGCAAATAAAGGCCCAGGCTATTGTGACCACATCACTACTTACCATCATGGAAATAATAAAAAAGAAAAGTAAAATCATAGTTTAGATTAAGATTTAACATCTAATATCTCGGAACATGATGGGAACGCTACCCACTGGTAGTGGGCTTGAGCACTTGAGTTACCTATAAGCTCGATGACTTGTAGGTAACTTGGGTCTGCTGTATAGATGTACTTAATTTTAGTTTAGTTTTAGGAAATATAGACAATTGGCCCGTAGATATCTCGAGGCGACGAGCTTAGTGCTTTAGCCCGCAGGATTTTGACATATATATTATGTTCAAACTTTGATCGACACTGTAATGGGCATGCGTGACGCTTACCATCAGGTAAAGGACTCGTCTTGTCTCTCAATTACATTTAAAAAAAGTCAAAAGAAAGACAATAAAAAAAATTACAAAAATTTCTTGTGAGAATCTTTTTAGGTGGTCTCCAATCATCCACTTGATCTCAACCAGACCACTTTCCTTTATACACTTTTAATTTTTTGCGTCCATTAAGCCGGAGACACACGATCAGTCTCGGCTCGAGCTTTCGTCGCGGTCATCAATACGATCGTAAACTAAGCATTTTACGACATTGGCTGACGATCTTTTGAAGAACTTAAGTAGTTTTCAGCTTATTGGTAGATGCGTTACTTGTCACTATTATTTTAAGTTTTATGTGAAATGCTTTGCGTAATTTTGTTAGGTTTTTAAAATAGCTATAAATATAAATTTGTTATAGTTTAGCGAAAGTAGAAATAAACTGTGTAAATCTTGTGGAGCGAATCCACCAATTACTAACTTGAATCTCCGACGAGTGAAAAGACTCATTAGCGTTAATAAGCTAGACGATTCTAAATTACAGTTTCAATCACTCAGGTAAGGTCGTCTAGCCTATCTATATTCTATTGTCAACATTTTGAGGAGAGTTGTTCTCATCTTTGGGACGGTTCAGCTAAATACCAACTTGTGGCTCTTGAAATGATTGAGCGAAGAGCCAAGAGACATAACTTAACAGCGACCAGTTGACTGATGCAAAACTTCAGAGCTTAGGTCATCGTCGCATGGTGGCGAGTCTCTCGGTATTTTATCGGATACATTTCGGAGAGTGTGCAACGGAATTACACAATCTAATTCCCCCATCCCCATTCTATTATTGGACTGCGAGACAGACTCTTAAGCGACACCGCTATATGGTAGATATTTCACAAATGCGGACGAAGCGTTTTGCCTCCACATTCATTATGCGAACTGCAAAAGAATGGAATTCCTTACCTGAGTCTGTGCTCCCTAATGAATACAACATGGGAGTATTTAGGTCGCGAGTGAATAGGCATCTTCTAGGCAAATGTGCTCCATCGTCGACCGCATCGTCACTTACCATAAGGTGAGATGGCGGTCAAACGTTTGCCTATCTAGAATAAAAAAATAAATAAAAAAAGTGTGTACGCAGTAATTACACGACTAAGCCAAACTCGCTCTATAGCGAATACTCACTCGCAGCTACAAATAATTGGTTTCAAAACAAACATTTTGTACGCACGTGCCACGAATCTCCAGCCCAGTTCCAGAATCACAATTAACTGATGAACTTCTGAGGAGATTTCGCAAGATGCTCGAAGTCGTTAAGAGTGTAAGTAGTTGAGTGAGTTAGGATTGCGTCACGTGGTGCGAGCATTACGAATCGCAATTCGCGCGCGATTAAAATTATCCTGAGCCATTATCGCTGAGGGAGTGACGAGCTTGTAGAGCTGTGAGGAAAAAGACACGGCGAATAGAGGGATAAATTTTTTTTTGACATTGGATATTTTACCAATAAAACTTTTGAGAGAATCGCACATAATAAAATTTCTGCCCCGCCGGCGGCGTCGCCGTCTATTATCAAGTTAAAAAGTAGCCTATGTGTTTATCCTAGTTATAAGCTATGTACATTTTCATTCAAATCCGTTAAGCCGTTAAAACTTGAAGAGGGAACAAACATACTTACATGCGATATTACGCACAAACTTTTGGTTTTATAATATTAGTAGGATCAATAAACGATCTAGCGGCGTAAACTCTTCCCGCGGAATAGGTATACCTATGCTAGCAGCCAAGGTCGACTATTTTGATTAAATAACTTGAATGCAAGCCGTTATAATTTTATAACATTTGATATATTTATTATGAGATTTATTTTGGACCAATTTATTTTATCTAATAGTCGTTTTCTCACTTATTGGCAAATTATGATAAGGTAAATAAGACCATGAATAAACAAGCTGGTTATTGGTAAATGATGGTGTTAGGTAAATAATAACGTGAATAAACAATTTAGTTATTGTTAAATGATGATGTGGTAAATAAAAATGTGAATAAACGACTTAGTAAGTGTTAGCTTTTATTCCAAAAATTTAGAAAATCAAATGGTCGACATTAACCTGTCTCAATTTTCCTCACTCTACAAGCAAGATGTTAACAAAGACGTTGTGCAAGATGGAGTCATGACGATCGGGCCTTTAATTAATTCTGCTGTATTCTAGGGACCTCCTAATTAATAACAATAATTCCAACTTGACTGACATGCCAGATGTCGAACGATATGGAATGGAATCGATTTCGAATTGGAACGGTTTATGGAATAGAAGAAAAAAACTAATTACAAATTCTAATAAGATTAATCAATCAATCGTTTATTTGTAGCGCATAAAGTAAAACTATTTTACTGAATCCTTATTGAATATAAAAAAATATAAACTTATTGTGGAATTATGGATCACCAGCTGTGCCCCGTGGCTTCGCCCGCTATTATCAAGTTAAAAAGTAACCTATGTGTTAATCCTAGGTATTAGTTACGTACATTCCAAATTTCCTTCAAATCCGTTCAGCCGTTAAAGCGTGAAGAGAGAACAAACATACTTACACACTTGCACACAAACTTTCGGATTTATAATATTAGTAGGATTGTGGTGTTATAATGGAAATTTCAGTATAAAAAAAGAATTGTTTCCTTTTGTTCTTATCCGTTTGAATTTAATAATATAAATATTTTTTACTAATTTTATTTTCAAAAAGTGTTAAAGATTTGATTCCGTGATAAGTGGTTTGACGAGTGATCTGGGAGTCTTCAAGTCTAGAGTGAATAGTTATCTCGTTATGTTACATCCTTGGCCGCATCGTCACTTTCTATCAGGTGAAATGGTGGGCAAGCGCTTGCCTATCAGGCATAAAAAAATCTGGTGAAGAGGTATTTCAACATTATTAACGGTTTGTTAAATGATTTTATGTTTTCAGTTTACAGATAATAGCTAAGTTCTCATTTATTCCTAAACAGAAGCACGTCAAGTTGTATAGTCAATAATTATTACAATAATAATACTATCCGTGATATACAAAAAAAAACAACAAGATATGGCTTATAAATAATAAGTTTAATACAATGGTTGGCAATACAAAAATTACTATACATATGATAATTAAACTAATCTTTTGATGTAGATTAGAAAGTTAAATCAACTCCCATAACACTTAAAACAAATGCAATCACACTCACAGCCCCACACTAAGTTCAAAGACTTGTATCGTAAGTGCCGGAAACATTTATATATCACACAAGCAATCGGATCCAGAACCAAAAACACAAATGTCCCTTGGAAAGAAAAATTGTGCTCCTACCGGGAATCGAAAACCCACGGCGGCGTAGGGTGGTTTTAGAAAGCCTACCCATGTGCCAACTGAGTCGTTACTCCCAGATGCTTATATAACCATGACGAAAGATTCGTAGCATGTGCTACGTGGCTACGAAAAGTGTCAACTATTTTTTTAAACGTGTACAATACTTTCATACATACAAAGTTAGTATTTAAAGACACAGACAACAACCATCTACTGATAACTAACAATATATACGAGTTAAAAAAACTAATAACCAACTTAATCAC
The DNA here is from genome assembly GCA_948107665.1 of Lomographa bimaculata. Lineage (NCBI taxonomy): Eukaryota > Metazoa > Arthropoda > Insecta > Lepidoptera > Geometridae > Lomographa > Lomographa bimaculata. The sequence goes on from OX403600.1 coordinate 11,256,549, forward strand.
AAATATCTTCGAAACTCTTCAGGTCAGTTCTTGATCAAATTATAATGGGACCAACTAGAACGTATAAACAAAACAATTATTTACGGAAGTTAAGAACGGAGTTCTGAGGTAACCTATATATTTTTAAAAGTTTATGTAAAAACAATTCAGTTGTAAGGTTTATTATTAAGGTTTATTTATGGTAATATTTGGTTACTATATCACTCAAACTCGTAGCAAACACTATACATACTAGATATACATGATGTTTAATTAGAGGTTAAGTGGTGTTTAATCTTTGTTGTTCTAGAACTGCACATAAAACATTTTTTTTATTTAGACGCTTTTGGAGTTTAATTAAAATGAAGCGAGATTGCTAATACAATTTACCATCTACATATATCATCCGTACAGCGAAGGAGTGGAACTTATTGCCTGCGTCTTTGTTCCTTAATCGGTTCAATCTGGGTGTCTTCAAGCCTAGAGTGAATAGGTACCTTCTAGGCAAGCATTTGCCAGCTTCAGCCCCATCATCACTTTCCATCAGGTGAGATAGTGGTCAAATGCCTATCTAGCATAAAAACAAAATAATTACGGGTTATAAACATTGACAGATTATGTACAACGCAATTACACCGTGGGCAACAAACCAGCAAAAAAATAGTTTATTTCCTTATTTTCCACTATATCTACTATACTGTTAGTTTTAGTGATTTCTCGGGACGTTTTGGCTGAGTTGCATTGGCCATTTTAAGCGCGATTAAGTCCCGAGATATTACCCAAACCATGTACTCGAATCGCGGAGATTTAAAAGTTACAATCTACTTAACTGATTACTTAGTAATTACACAATTTAAACTCCAAGCTAATCTCAAAATGTGTTACCAAATCACATCGCCTGCGTCGTAGTTATAAACCTAAATCACAACGTTTTCATTTCACGCACCTAGGCCGTCCCATTAATTCAACGGATTTAACCGAGGAACGGAAGAAACGGGAATTCTTTAATTTCTTTTGCAATTAACATCCGACGGTGGAGCGATGCCAAGTGTCATCGTAAGTTTCAGAACGCGTCATTAAGGGCATCTGCAGCGCGGTAAATAACGCTGGGAAAACGCGAGCTGTAGTTTTATAATGAAGGTTCCGTGTAAATAGCACGCTTTTTATGCTGGCTTTAGTTGTCCATTGTTGGCAGTTGGTATTTGGGGTACTAAAATACAAATATGGTAAAGTATTCTAAACAAGCTACGATTGTGACAATGTATTCTGATAATAATTACTTTAAAACAGACATCACTTTGAGAGCCACTTTATCAGAGGCTCTCAAAGTGAATTTTAGAATATGTTTAAAACATAATATTTATGATCACTTTTTTGGAAATAGTTTGATTTGGTTTTTAACCGACTTCAAAAAAAGGAGGAGGTTCTAAGTTCGACTGTATGTATTTAATTTATGTATGTTCACCGAGTTCTCCCCCATTTGGGGACCGATTCTCAAAATTATTTTTTGTTTGGTAGATTATTCTTCAGAGGTGGTCACATATACATTTTATCGAAATCAATCAATCCAAAATCAAAATATAAGCGATGAAGTCCATTTTTTTTAAAGTTTTGCTTATGTTTAAATTATTCCCATTAATAAAACTACGAATTGTGCCCCGCGGCTTCAGTCTATTTCAGGGTGTAGACTATATTATTATTCGTTTTTAGTCGTCCCATTCAAACATGGAGTTTCAGAAATCCAGCCTATCAACTGAACCCTAAAAAGGCCTCGTTCGGGAGGGGGTGAGATGAGAGATTTTATTTAACAAAGTCTATATTAACCCGATGCAATTAGAGAGCGTTAACGAGCAAGTCGTAATGACTACGCGGCGACTATTCTGTAATCGGTACTACTTGTGGAACGCGACTTTGGATCGAAGTGCAGTTGGATTTTACTTTCCTACTTGGAAACTTGGAATAGTTTTTATGCTGTATAGGCAAGCATTTGACCATTATCTCCCTCGATTGTATAATGATGCGACCGAAGATGTCACAGACCTTTGCAGATCTCATTCAAAGCCTAGCGTGCTTACCACCCTTGCTATCACCATTATATTTGATTGCCTATCTTAAATAAAAAAATCATACCGACTGGAGTGTTAGTGGTCAAACGCTTGTCAAAAATATTTTTTGTCTAATATTTGAGATGCTATTGTGTATGTCATCAATAAGTATTATGTGTAAAATTGTTGCAATTAAGTTTAGTACCCGGATGACGGAGCTTTGCTCGGCTGAAAACACGGATAAAACGACGTTTTCTAAAATTGAAACCTAGCTAGATCGATTTATCGCCCCCGAAACCGCCTGCATACAAAATTTCATGAGAATCGTTAGAGCCGTTTCCGAGATCCTGATTACACATATTAATTAGAATTGCTCGTTGAAAGGTATCAGATAGAGTTTTAATTAAAGCTTATTTCATTGAAGGGCAGATAAAGGTTTGAAGCCTAATTAACAACCACTTATACCACACATAACGTTAACATAAACGAACGTAACAGGTCCGCAAATCAACATAACTTTACGTAACACTTAGATGTATTCTCCTTGTTCAGATGCTGGATACCGGCCGTCAAAGTTTTATCTTCGTTGCCACGTTACGTGAATGTTATATAATACTTGCTAAGTACGGGTCGGTAATGATATGGAAATCGGACTGTTATGGAGAACTAGCTGACCCACGCGCAGTCTAGGCTCAAATAAATGTGGCCAATAAACTCAGGAATAATCCTCTTAAAAACTCTAAAATTCTAATAGCAATTTTTAAAAATCAATTGTTAAGCTATTGCATAGCTTCTATCGCGGGCCTTGAGCGTGGAGACCGAATCCAGAAATTCCGTAACGAAAATAACCTAACACCCCTACTCCGACCGGCACAGCGGTGATACTTTTTGCCATCTATCGATGAATAGCAGAACTTTTAATGACTTTTTTGAAATATCACGCTTGTCTCTTTAGTTCAGCAACTCGCCTTTAGGTGGCAGGAAAAAAAATACTGCATAAACAAAATAAATAAATAACTATAATTGCAAAAGTTGATAAAAAATGCTATGCAATAGCTTTACCGCGGCAGTCCCCGAGTGCCACACGTCTTTTTTTTTATAGTACCTGGATATACGTCTTTGTTTTGTATATCTAAGTAACAGAGCGCGTCCGCCTACAAAGTGCTAACTATTTTTACCGACTTCCCAAAAAAGGAGGAGGTACTCGAGTCGATAGTATTTTTTTTGATGTGTGTTACCTCATAACTTCTCTCCACGTGAGCCGATTTCGAAAATTTTTTTAGTTTCAAAAATGTTGCTTTCTAATTGGTCCCATTAAAATTTGATCAAGATCTGATCAGTAGTTCTTGAAATATTGTCAATAATGCATATTTTGTGGACCACTTTGACGATATTCTTGTTTACCCACAACAAAATTTAAAAAAAGTTTGAAATCATGGCTATTGAGTAATTGCTTCTACAGTGTGAATGATTATTTGAAATTTAAAATGGGTTAATATCATTTAACATAACATAATATTATAAGGTCAATAATAAAAAGAATAGTCAAACATAAATAATAAAATTATAATATTGACATTTATATTTACTTACCAGTTATAATTTTACCAAATCTGACAATTATTTAATTAACTAATTTTAATAATTATTTATTTATTGACATTCACTTTATTACTAACGATGACGCTAATTAAATTAATGTATACATGGACGGTAATTAATATTTGTACACCCTTAAACAGGGTAGTTTGTAAGGATCACTGAATCTTCCACTACACCTTCTGTATTACCTACATTCTGACAATAAATGTTTGAGTTTGAGTTTGAGTTTACCCCGACTTTAAAAGTTACGTCATCACTTCTTTCGTTGTGAGCCGATTTTGATGTTATTTTTTATTTGAAAGCTGGTGCTTTTATGTGGTCCCATTGAAATTTGATCAAGATCTGATTTCTAGTTTTTGAGTTATAGTCAATAATGCGTGTTAAATACATTAAATCTGATCAAGGTTCAGAAGATAAAGCGGTGACGTCGGTTTTTTAAGCTTTGCTTGCGTTTAATTATTTTTAATGATTTGGCCGCTATCTCACACTATTATTTCAAGCAAATACAGCGCATGTCTAAAATGCAGTCTGATTGTTGTTATTTTGCCACATAATTTCACAATAGGGTTTTAGATTTAATTAAATACTAAAGTAAAAAATAGCCTTTGTGTTAATTCTGAGTATAAGCTACGTACATTATAAATGTCAGCCAACTCTGTTTATTCGTTACCGCCTAAAGAGAAAAAACATACTAACACACTAACACATTTACTCATTAACTTTCAGATTTATAATATTAGTGTGGTTATAATAGAGTTAATTACTTATTAATAAAATTAACTTTCATTTTACTACTAAGATAACATTTTCATCACTTTAACTTCAAAAATAAAAAAATCTCTCCATATGAACTTTCATTACCCATTGCACGACCTGAATGTACCCCATTTACATATTTTTAAATGAACTACTCAAATATCAATATTCCACTAGTGTGACTTCATATATAAAGAACTTTCAACATGAACTTTGATTCCCCATTGCACCACCTTAATGCACCCCTGGTAAAAATATATTTATAACTAAATTTTTTATATTAAATGAACTACTCAAATACCAATTTTCATCGCTATAAGTTCAAACACAAAGAACTTTCATACAAACGTTTTCACCCCATTTAATCATCTAAGGGGTAGAATTTCCGAAAATCCTTTCTTAGTACACCTCTATGGAGTAAGACAAATGTACCCTCCAAATTTCAAGTCTTTACGACCATCAATTTAGGCTGTGCGTTGTCTCTAAGTCAGTCTGTCAGTATGTCAGGACAAAGATTCTAATAGTATTAGACACGTACGTAAACCTTCCTTGGCAGTCGAGTAAAAATCTTAGCCTCTTTCTAATATCAGTGTAGATGATAGGAGAAAACTGTAAAAATATAACAATCATTTTTTTTTATTCAAGATAGGCAAGCATTTGACCACTATCTAACCTGATGGTAAGCGACGATGTGGTTTACGATGGAGCAAGATTGCCTAGAAGATACCTTAAGATACCTAACCTTTACGCAATGAGCGTTACGATTGTTTTGAAACAGGTTTTCTTCAAACAAATTAAAAGTTTCACATAATCATCTATTGTAATATTTAAAAAGTATTCCGAAATCATGGTTACTGGTCGTCAAACTTTTATCTTTGTTGGCATGTTACGTATACAACATTACGTAATAGTTATGACACATTTTTGAGTCGGAGTAAAGTTGTATTTGTTGAAACATTTTGGAGACAAAGACGTTTCGCAAACAATAGTGATTGCGGTTTTTTCATTTTATTTTTTTTTATTTATTATTATTGAAATAAAAAATAAAAAATTTGTCCATTATATCCTGAGTTTAATGCTTATCTATGTGTTACTTTAATTCACGATTGAATGTGTTGCACTCGATAGATTTTTTCGTTGAAAATTATGCCTTTTGCAGTTATTTTGGAATGTTTGATATATTTGCTTTAGCTTTATGCTGTAAATAATTACTAATAGTTAGAAAATAAAATTTTATATCCGTTACTTAGCCATTCTTTTGATATATTTCTCATAGAACGTGAGCCTACAGCACGGTATACCTTTTCTCACATAACATCGGCGTAAGGTAGCTAGCTTTTGCGTGTTTTACAAGATACGTTTCGGAAAGTGTGCGACAGAACTGCGTGATTTAATTCCTCCAGCTCCTTTCCATCATCGAAAAACAAGGCGTACTAAAACAAAACATTATTTCATGGTAGATAATCCTCAAATTCGAACCAAGCATTTCGCAACAACTGTCGCTTTCCATCAGGTGAGATAGCGGTCAAACGTTTGCCTATACTGAATAAAAAAAAAACAACTAGCTGCGATCCGCGCAAGTCTCGGACCCGCAGAAATTCCGAGATAAAAAGTAGCCTATGTGCTAATCCAGGGTGTCAGCTACTTCCATACCAAAATTCCTCAAAATTGGTCCTGCCCTTTGAGTGTGAAGAAGTAAGAAATTAACAAACACACTCACAAACTTTCGCCTTTATACTATTAGTGTGAAAGAAAGAAAGAAAATAGATTTATTCGGGACAATACGCGACGTTACATAATGTTCATAAAACAACAAGAAAACACATAAAAAAATACAAAAAACAAACAATATAACGCCGCGTGATGTCACGAATGAGGTCCCGACTCAGCATATAACTAGGTAAGTAGGTGGGCAGAACCCTCCTACCTACCCAGTAACTGGTTTTCAGGCGGAACCCATGCATGACATCTCGCGCATCATGACAGAGTTAGACACGAACGTGTGATGTAGCAACGCGCAAAAATAATTATTCTCGGTCTAAGAACTTCCAGAATACGCCCGGCTCTCGGACTTGACACATTACCCGAGAGTGATGCGAATTCAAAGCTAGCGCTTTTGTATACAATAATCGTTTGGACGTATTTATCGTTTAATTAACCCCCTAAAAAGGAGGAGGCTACCCCCTAAGTCCGGCCGTTATACCATCATTATACGCCCCCAGTTATTGTTTATGTATTCTCAAAACGAAATTGGAGAAGTTAGAAAAATGTGAACGGAACGTGGTTTAGAATGTTAACGGTTTCAGAATATGGTTCTTGTTTGGATTGTATTTTATAGAATAAATGCTACTTATAGTCTCTTTGAAACCTGCAAAACGAATTTACTTACTTTATCTGTCATATCACAATCACCTGACCTAGAATTATAATAGGAAGTTGAATTAAGCTACCCTATCTTTACGAACTTTACATACTACATTTTTAGTTTTTTTTATTGTAATTCTCAACACGATGTTGAATCAAACTTTTTTCGTGAACCTTTGATCACTATCTCACCTGATAGAAAGTGAAGATGCGGTCGACGATGGAGCACGTTTGTCTAGAAGATCACTCGTGGCTTTAAGTCTCCATACGCACATATCGGAAAACACAGACTCGGGCAAATAAATCCACTCCTTTGCGGCACGCATGATCGTGGAAGCAAAACGCTTAGGGCACTGTTTAACGTTTCACGATAGTAAAATTAAATAAAATTAAGGTCGACATCGTTACGATGTTTCTTTAAATAGAGGAAAGCAATTCAATTCGGTGCTACGTTTACGGAAAGCCGGTAATCTATTCCGCTACGATGCAGTCGACTCACGCTATAGGAATTTGGCATAATGACACTTGATAGTTATCTATTCCAGCAAGAATTCAAATTAAGAACGTTTCGGTGTTTCCTCCAATTGACTGTTAACAACCCAATTTGGTCGGGTGGTTAGGTTATAAGCTACAATTGCATCGGACTCACGCTATCCTTAGTTTCGACTAATGATAGTCGGCAACAATTGAGTAGGATTGCTTCCTTGGTGAATTTGGTGAAAATCGGGACACGGTAATTTTAAACCAGCCGCAGTAAAATAGATAGATATATATATATATATATTTATTTATTTGTGACAGGCTAGTGTTTGACCTCTATCTCACCTGATGGTAAGTGACGATGTGATCGAAGCTGGTAAACACACTAGACCTGAAATACGCAGGCTCTTAAGGATAACTGCCGGAACACCGTATTTGGCTTGGCGGCAGACTTTCAACTTGATGGTGGTAAGCTACTTTGGTAGCAAGCCAGGCGAGCAACTCACAAAATGCTCTACCACCTCTCAAATGTCACCTGATTAGCACCACCCGGGGACCACGTGTAGGGAGTCAGACTTAAGGGGTATCCTCCTACGGACGTGGGTGACTCAGCCCCCAAAATAAATATGAAATAGATATATATATAAATGTTCTGTGTACTAGCTGGCCCGGCAAACGTTGTTTTGTCTTAAATTTAGGGTTATATTTATTTTTTTATGCTGAATCATAAAAAAATAGCAACAAAAAATGTTGTCTAAAAAATAAAATAAAAATTTTGGGTTGGACCACCCTTAATATTTAAGGGTATGAAAAAAAATGTTGACCAATTGTCAAACCTACCCAAAATGCACACAAATTTTCGGTTGAGCCGTTTCCGAAGATTTGGTAACAAACACCGCGACACGTGAATTTTATATATTAGATATAAATTACGCGTAATTATGAAACAAGTGAACATCAATTGCGTATACCTTTTTGAAGCGCGTAGTCTAGCGCGCTATATTCTAAATTGTTTATTTACATGAGCTCCAAAGAGGCACTCATGAAAGTTAATAACTCTACTACCAGAAAAAAATCTCTTTCTGCCTCTTCACTTGCTTTTATTTATACAATATTATAGACGGAGCTTTACAGGCCATCTAGTAGTGTCCATATCTATTAGGGTCTAATGAAGCTGGCTTGACATAATAATATTAGTCGATATTTTGTAGGTATTATTGTATTTGAAATACCTCATATAAAAAACTATACACTCTGTTTCTTGCACCCACAACATAAATCATCAAACTAAGTGTGGACCTGTGATTGTGAAAGAAAATCACAAAACACAAAATTTGTATGGCCAAAAACTGTGTACAAAAGTATTTTCAAAATGCAATTTGTACACTATATGCTTAAGCTCAAGTTTAACATAGTTAGCCTTGTTACCGACTTTCCAAAAAGGAGGAGGTACTCAAGTAGAATGTATTATTCTTTTTTTTAAGTGTGCTACCTCATAACTTCTTTCCACGCGAACCGATTTCGAAATTATTTTTAGTTTGAAAGATGTTGCTTTCGAATTCCCATTTAAATTTGATCACGATCTGATGAGTCGTTTCTGAAATATTGTCAATAATGCGTATTCTGTGGACTACATTGACGATGTTCTCGTTTTTAACCGACTTCAAAAGTTACCTCATAACTTATTTCGTTGTGAGCCGATTTTGATGATTATTTTTTTATTTGAAAGCTGGTGTTTTTCATGTGGTCCCATTGAAATTTGATCAAGATCTAATCTCTAGCTTTTGAGTTATCGTCAATAATGCGTGTTTAATACATTAAATCTGATCAAGGTTCCGAAGATAAAGCGGTGAAGTCGGTTTCTTAAGCTTTGCTAGGGTTAAATAAATAATACAGACATGACATTTATCGTGTATGTGTATTAAAATAATAGTAAAAATTATGCGCAATATGAATTATCAAACCTAACCAGAACACTAATTTCTTATTAGATTGATTTATTCTCCATCCTGAACATACCCAGAAATATTATTCTCATCACGAACAAGAAATTGAATTATGATATTGTTATCCTCAGCTATCAATTATTTGCAACATTATTGATGTTATGGCAGAACGGATCTTTTTGACTCCTAACCTCTATGAACATTACCACCTTAACTTGAGCTTCCCCTTCCTTCTTTTTACATCTATACTGATGTAATATATTTGAAATTGTAAGAGGTATGGAGGGTCAAGTATAGTTTGTGCGTTTAGAGGGTGCACTAAATGACATGCGACATCTGGTGAGAGTTATAAAAACACCCCTCTTGTCGGCCAATAGTTGTTAGACGCGATAGTTTCTTGTAAGGGGTGACTTATCATAGGACTTCGTTCTTCTTTTTTCAATATTTTCACTATTTTTCTTGTTTTTATCTTATGAGAACATTAATCTTAATATACGTCAATATATTATAATCAATATAATATCACCAGTTTGTATTTTTTATCCCTGATAGGCAAGCCTTTGACCACAAACTCAGGTTATGGAAAGTGATGATGCCGCCGAAAATGTGGCATGGTTGCCTAGAACGTTATTCACTCTTGACTTGAAAACTCCCAGATTATACCGTTCGTGTTTGTTCGGGGAACAAAGACGAGGACAATAAGTTCCACTCCTTTGCAGTACAGATGATAAACGTAGAAGCGGAACGCTTCGAGCAAACTGTAGATACGTCCACCATATGTGGATGACGTGTGACAGTATGTCTTGTTGTTAGATAGTAAAAGGGGCATGGGGGAATTAACTCGTGTAATTCCTGCGCACACTCTCCAAAAATGTAAACGGTTGAATACCGATAGGCTTGCGACCTTACGTCGATAACCAGCTTTCATTTTAGTTTTTAAATTCAATTCATATTGTATGGAGGTATTTATTGTTGGTAAAAATATTTTTATATTTGAAAGTGTTCGGCTGTTAGTAAGTATTGTAGCTAACCAGATAATAATTAAATTTCACAGGCAGCTGAAGCCCGTGTAAATCGAAATCATGACCGTCAAGTGGTAGGCAAACTCTCCAGCCGTTATGCCGTCATTGCTTCTAACTGATTTGATTAACTTGAGTATTACTCGAACATATTTAACTTCTAAAAACAATTAAAATGCTTAGTTTATCAAATATCTTGTGGCCAAAACATCGCCGCGTCGCTTTTATTACCTTAACAAAATAAAAAGTTTATTTCGACAAATTATGGCCAAAACAAACAACCTCAAATTAACCAGATATATGAAGCCCCTTACAATAAACCTCACTTAAAACTTAACAAATTGATTTTAAAACAAACACCCCAAAATCCCTGCCAAGAACTTACACAATCGTTTCCCACTATCTCCCCCAAAATAATTAAAAGCCAATATTTAATATTTCCATCGCGTGTACTATCTGCGAGTCAATTAAGGAGTTCAGAATTTCACATAATACTGTCTTATTTTCCGCCATGTTATCATGGATACAATCTGACTGCGCGGCCAGAAATTACCCCCTTTTATGGATATTTTCACCCCCCGGGGGGACACTTGACCCCCCTATCTGGATACATCATCTACCCTTAACGAAGTAATGGACAGGATGTGGTATAGAGAAACTAGAAGAGACATTATACTCAACAGTTTTTTTACTAACTTTATCAGTCAAATTGATGACCAATACTGCTAGATTGTACAACTTGAGGGTCTGTTGATAAAAACATTACGTTAATATCCGTTTGACCACTCTCATCTGGTGGCAAGTGATGATGTGGTTCTATTGATGTATGTATAATATTATACAATAAAGTACTTTTAAAATATATGAATGAATATTATTAAGAAATATCAACGCTATCCTACTAATATTATAAATCCGTTAGTTTGTGTGTAAGTGTATGTTACCTCTTCACGCTTTAACTGAACGGATTTGGATGAAATTTGGAATGTACATAAATTATACCTAGGATTAACACATAGGCTACTTTTTAACTTGCAGCAGGTGAAGCCGCGGGGCACGGCTAGTTCTGAATAAATTATGTTAACTCTGATAATGCAAAAAATTCCAATTCCAATTTAAGTAGTAGAAATTCTTATCAGACTGTAACTATGGAAATATTGGCGCAACATCAGTCAGAATAACATCAATAACTTGCTGCCGAATATAAAAAAGCCGGTTTTGCAACTCTGCTCTTGTCATTTCCATTTTAAATTTATCTATATTTTTATTATTACACACACTTAATGATTTGCTGCAAATGGGCAATGAACATTCAAATAAAACTTATAGTTTTTAACCGATTTCAAAAAAAGGCTGTCAATTCGATTGTTGTTATTTTAATGTGAGTATTCTGTGTACTACATTGACGATGTTCTCGTTTTTAACCGAAAGTTACCTTCAAAAGTTACCTCAGAACTTTTTTCTAGGTGAACCGATTTAATGATTCTTTTTATTTAAAAGCCGGTGCTTCCCCATGCGGTCCCATTTAAATTTGATCAAGATCTGTCCAGCAGATTTTAAGCTATCCTCAATAATGCGTATTTAATTCATTCAATCTGATCAGGGGTTCAGAAGATAAAGCGATGAAGGCGGTTTTTTAACCTTTGCTTGCGTTTAAATAATTTTTATTGAGTATGATTTATTATATTTTATTTTTTTAATTGCAAATAGATTTTAACAGTCACTTCTCATAAGAATTGCGTAAAGTAAAACTGTAATCGTTGCAAGGGAATACATACTGCTAGATAGGTATATTGAAATTTAAAACAGTATGAGAATTTTTAATTTGCAAAACGTATCGCTATTGGCTAGAATGATCATGACGTCACTGCCCACGTTTTTTATATCAATGTATTGTCAAGTGTAAGTGTGTGTGTTAGATTATCACGCAGATCCGAGATTTGTGACATCCTACTGATTTTGTTTATATAAATTACTTATTTGCAAGATAGAAAAGACTGACAATGGATTAGTTTAAGCGCAGCGCTTGTAATTGCTAAATGAAAAACGCTTTCACTCTCACAGCCCTAAACTAAGTTCGATGACTAGTGGATGCTGAAAACATTCCCATCACGCACACAATCACAACCAGAACCAGAAACACAAATTTCCAACATGGGTAGTTGCATTCTTATAATCATTAAGAACAAAGTTACATGCATAGTTTACACTTGTTTTTCTGTGCGTTGAAAAACATTAAAATATCAACTTGAGATATTCTACCTTAATGGGCATAATAACACTCATAAAATAGCGAAAATGTTTACTAAATGTTCTCCTTCGAATAGCAATCGCCACAAAAGACTATAATGAGAACAAATAAAATGAAATGCTCAACAATTATAACCTTATCGGCGAACATAAACAAGCGGTCATTGACCTAATTTTTTTATGGAAAATATGAGTTGATTAGCTGAGTCACGGTCAGCCCCGTGGCCCCACGGAGTTATGGTATCTGTCCTAAAGTGCCCCCTTCCTTCCCTCTATGTTATTGTCGACGAAATCATAACTGCTTGGCGTGACTTGAACGAATCGACGTGACTCTACGATTTGACCCGTGTTGTGTGCGAAGATGTAAGTACGTACTGGTAAGACTTTGCTATGAGAAATATTAAAATACAATATTGTAACAACACACCCAAAATGTACAAAATACAAAGAGAGTGCATTTTACAAACCAATTACAATTTACAACCATTTACCAGATAGGATTAAGAAAATGAATACAATTTTATTTAAAAAAAAATTATTTGATCTCCTGATTAGTAAATGCATTTATACGATTAAGGATTATTTGGATAAGAAATTGATTTAATTACTTTTTAATTATTTTTTATCTATTACACCAGTTGATGACATTGTTCCACTCTTTTCACTTAATAATATTGTATTATTATAATATTTTTTTGTGTAAAAATATGTTTGCATGCCTAAAGGGTAAGTTACAGATATTCTATTGTTATTAATAAGATCTATAATTATAACCTGTCACTGCAATGAATAAATGAATATATTGAATTTAAGTAATCTACGGGCTAATTGCCTATCTATACCTTTAAACGAGCAATTCTATATTGTATATATATGGTCTGAATCTCGGAAACGGCTCCAACGATTTTTATGAAATTTAATATACTGGAGGTTCCAGGAGCGATAAATTGATCAAACTACGTCTTATTTTTAGGAAATGTCGTTTTATACGTGCTTTTAGTCAATAAACATTGCTACAATATCATTAGAATACGAAGATAAATTTCGCCGTTACATATGTTTTTATACGAGTAGGTTATAATAGCTCAGGTGAGAAATCGGGTGGTACTGAAACCAGAAGACCCCGGTTCAAGTCCAGTTGATTATTTTTTTCAAATAATTTGTTTATAATTATTTTTTACCAAAAAAAAACCGAGTAAAGCTCGGTCATCCAGGTACTACTTCCAAAAACTAAACTAAAATTATATACATCTATACAGCAAAGACCTAAGTTATCACAAAGCTTCGAGCTTATAGGTAACTTATAGGATAGTTTAGGTACTTATAGGATAAGATAGTATAGGTACTTATAGGTAGGCTTATAGGATCCGTGAAGTGTCTGCTTCTATTGATTGTTATTTCGATATTCCACTAATGTAACCTAAAGACTAGTAGTCCCTAGTAGAAAACCCTAAGTAGAAGAGTAATCTAAAGACACTAATGTCTATACTTACTATGGTATTGTTAAGTGAGAATTTAGGTATGTATGATGAGTTTCTTGGAAGTGTTTTGGAAAAAGATTATAAAACGATTATTAAAGACAATAAATGTATAGACAAATCTATATAACAATTTCAATAGTAATTATCTGAGCACATACATTCTACCTTTCTGTCTGATATTCCAACTATCACGAAATATCTTTCAGTCCAAACATTTTAAATACCATCATAATGTTTTCAACGAAAGAAAATAAAATTCCTTAGGCTCGCAAGAAATTTGACAACGGACCGGGGCATGCAAGACAGCGAATGTAACTTGTCAATTGGCCTGCGCACGCAAAACAGCGAATGTCTAACATACCACCATGCGAGGTATGAGGGCAGTTATTCATCAGTTCTCATTATCATGGTAACAACGTGAATATATTAGCTAACACTTTACGAGCGCCGCTTGTCTGTATGCTTCCTTGAATTTTGATTTATTAACTGTTATTGAAACTGAACAGAACTCTACAGTTAGGAAGTTTAGATACATATTTATTACTCATATGTATCAGTTACATGTGAATTATAAATAAAATCATTATATGTTGTGCACAACATATTATTTGTTGTCTTTACAAATGTGAATAACATATTTTATAATTATTCCACACACCTAATTATATGTGGCTAAACTTCCTAAATATAGAGTCCTGTTCAGTGTGTGAATAATAATAATAATTATAAATAATTAAACGCAATAAAGCTTAAAAAACCGTCTTCACCGCTTTATCTTCGGAACTTTGATCAGATTAGATGTACTAAACACGCATTATTGAAGATATTTTAAGAAATACTCATCAGATCTTGATCAAATTTAAATGAGACCAATTGGAAAGCAACATCATTCAAACAAAAAAAGAATTTTCAAAATCGGTTCACGCGGAATCAAGTTATGAGGTAACACAAAAAAATACAGTCGACATGAATACCTCCTCCTTTTTTGTGAAGTCGGTAGAAAAGTATGAAAGCATAACTGTTTTTTTTATTATGAGTAACCAACTTCACTCTTCACAAATTTTAGCGAAAACTTTGCACGAGCGATCAAAAAAAATTTAGTATAATTATTATAATTGGTAAAAAATCTTTGAATAATGAAAATAATGAATGTAGTCATAACGTTTTTTGTTTTATAGTAAGTGAAAACAGGTCTTTGGTCTATTGTTTAACATGTGTATTACTGTTTAAATGTTTCTCCAAAATCTTACCAAATTAATCACAAAGGAAAATGTAGATGTAGCGCCCTAAAGCTTTAAAACAATCTCATAAGCATGCTTACACAAACTAATCCTCGACAAACGTCCCGGGACAAAAAGCTAAGTCCATTAATTCAGTGCGGTCACGCGCTCCCTATCTCGTACACATTTTCTTCATTAACCTGTCCGGTAGAACCCGCCTCCAGTTTTTAGGGATCCGTATACAGTGTAAACGGAGCCCTTTTTAGCTATGATGGCAACTATAAACATACACATAAGTCTATATATTTATGTCAATATGCTACTTTATATCTCTAACATCTCCTGATTATTTTTATAGCTTTCACTCTCACTGACGACACTAAGATTGATAAACTAATCTGTGTGCTGGAAACATTCACAAAATGGACAATCACACCCAGAGCCAGAGACACAAATTACGCTCGGGGAGAAGACTTGTTTCCACCGGGAGGACCTGATACCTGCTGCTTTAAAGGTAAACCTAACTAAACCAAGGGGGATATATCCTGGGGAGATTTTATATTTAATTATTATAAGGTTTCTAAATCAAGGAAACAATAATTACAAACAACGGATAGCAGCCCAATCATTTCTAAAATCGCATTTTACGACAAAAATGAACTGCTTTATGAAGAACTGCATTATTCACAGTATTTAAATAAAAAAACAATTACATTGTGTATACTATCGTAGAGTAAAACCAATAATGAAAATATGGCAATTACGTGACAACGTTTTATTTTTATTCTCATTAAAGAGACACAGAACATATTGATACCATTCCTAAAAATATCTAGATATTAACACCTACACATGAAATGTATTGTTAAATTTGTCCGGAACCAATTCAGTCGTAACGAGTACGCTTTTAGATAGGTTATTTTCTTTATTCTTCGTATTATAATATTCGCGTGTGTGCCGAAGTAAATCACTGGATTGTCACTGCGGTGGACTTATAATTTTATTGTCGTAAGGCGATGTGACACGACACGAGCGTCACGCGATGATTTTTTGTTACACACATCTATGGATATATTCTTTTCTTTACATAATAATATGGTACGGGTATAGTACTCTAGTTAGCTTAATAGTCAACTAACTCTAGTTGTTGTAGAGTTCATTTCATTTATTCCATAACAAATTGTATGGGAAATTATTACATTACTGTTTTAAAACATTAACATAATAAAATAAATTCTCCTGTCCTAATCCGTACCATATTATACCATATTACCTATGTAATATGGTGCGGATTAGGACAGGGTAATTTAATGATCATATGACTATTCATATGTTCCGTCAGAGCACCAAAGATATCGGCATAGCACGTGGATTAGTAAAGTGAAGTGGCAATGGGCTGGCCACACTCGCACAGAACTGATAACCTATGGGGTAGACGTGTTTTTGAGTGGAGACCGCTAATTGGCAAACATAGCACAGAATATCCTTAGGCTTGGTGGAACGATTTTTACGATGAACCTACAAATATATAGGAAACTAATTTCGAAGACCATGAGAGATAAACTTAAATGAAGAATGACAAGTTTATACTCTTCTTCTTGATTGCTTTTCTTCTTTACCTACCGCAGTAAGGCGAAGAATAGAACAGAAGTAGAATCACAAACCAGACTAGCATTAGGACATGCAACGTCTGAATTCAATTCATCAGCATGTCACCGTTTCTTGATGGTGATGAAAATTCGTGATAAGGTTTGCAACCGCAAGTGATTTCCTGTGATCTCTACTACCAAAAAGCTGATATATATATATATCCGAAGATGTAACATACTTGCCTAGAAGATACCTGTTTAATGTAGACTTAAACAGCAATAAGTTCCACACCTACGCTGTACATGATAAACGCAGAAGCGAATTGCATCAAGCGAATTGGAGGTATGTCAACCATAAACAGATGACTTTTGACAGTTTGTCTTGTTGTTAGATGATAGAACAAGGCATGGGGGAATTAACTCATTTAATTCATGCGCACACAAAATCCTCCTACAAATCCTGTAGATTCAACTGTCTAGAGTGTATCGGTATCTTCTCGGCAAGCATGTTAAATCTTCAGCCGCATCTTCACTTTCCATCAGGTGAGATAGTGGTCAAATGCTTTCCTATCTAGCATAAAAATAAAACGTTTTATTATCCGTAATTATTATTTCTTTTACATATTAGATCTTACCTGAGATTGTATGTCTAGACCCGATGGGCGTTACTTCGTGCGAGATTAATTGTAATTGTGTGTAGTAAAGTGGATGATTAAAATATTTTGATAGCTTTGCCTAGCGATGTGGAAGGCGACATGCCTCGAAAGAATGGCGTTTGGAAATTACGTTCGTGCTTAGATAAAACTTTTTATAAGACGATTAGGGTGTTATGTCCACTTTCTTGTCACGCAAGCTGTAATACTACAATATTCATATGAAATTTTTCGACCTTTAGAGGATATTTTAAGAAGCTCGATCAATACAACATATTGGTTTTGTAAACAGTTAATAATGTAATAGTTAATCAAATCGTTGCATTTTTTTATTCAGACAATACGAGCATGTCACCGCCTGATGTTAAGCGTCACGCATGCATATTATATTTCAGTGCTACCCACAGTTTGAACGTATATAGTTCGAACTGCAAAGCAAAGCACTGCGTTCGTTACCCTGAGATATTAGATATTAAATCTATTTAAGCTCTATAATTTAACCTTTTTCTCACACTACTCAAACATCTATTCTTATCCTCAAATCACAAAAAGCTCCACGTACCGTAAAAACACGGTAAAAACGCAATTTTTCAGGCGACCGCCATGTATCAAAAGTAGGTTGTCCGACCCCTCACGATGTCGTGATCGCCATTATGCGACAGAACGTCGGTCGGCGTAATAGGTGTCATTATTGTGTCGTTCAGAAATTGCTCCACTATCGCTATCAGGCTTTATAGGTAAAGATTATAAGGTATATAGGACTATGGGCCACGCCCATTGGTTATTGTGCATTCGCCTTTAATAGGGTTTTTATTATGTTTTGAACGTTGGAATATTATGTGTGGTTTTTTTTTTGCGCCCATTGACCATTTTCAGTAACCTATACATAAGAAAAAGACAGGTTAATAAAAATAGTTATACATATTGTAACAAATGGATGCAGTTGCATATTTCAGAGTCGTTTACTGTGTTTTTTTTTATTATTATTTTTATTCTAAATAGGCAAGCATTGACCACTATCACACCTGATGAAAAGTGATGATGCGGTCGAAGATGTGACATGCTTGCCTAGAAGATACCTATTCACTCCCGGATTATACCCCCCGATGATGAACGTAGAAACAAACCGATTCGAGCGAACTGGAGGTATGTGAACCATAAAGGGATGACGTTTGATAGTTTGTTTGGTTGTTAGATAGTAAAATGGGCATGGTGGAATTAACTCGTGTAATTCCTGCGCACACTCTCCAAAATGCAAACGATAGAATACCGATAGACTTGCGACCATACTGTGTACGAGGCTCTGCAATCTAGACTCAATCAGCTTACTATCGCCAATAAGTCTTTTTGCTCGTCGGTCAATAGCCTCAAGACCTTCAAGCTGGTACTTAGCGGATCCATCCCAGAGATGGCGACAGTACTCCATATACGATCGGACTTGCGCTTGATATAAATTAATTACTGGCGAGGTGTGAAGTACTGCCGGACCTTGGCGAGGATACCCAGCTTCTTTATATTTTAAGGTTTTATAATAATTAGGTAAGAGATCTTTTAGTCTGAACAAGTTTTACTTTTAAAATGTTTTTTATAAATCTAGCTTTTATCAATTGTAAATAAAAAATGAAAAGATCAGAAGTATTGCCATCTTCCGTCTCCATCATCAGACTAGCTCCATGGTACATATTATTGTATTGTCACCAAAGATACAAAAATACACCAAATTTGCGACCAATCGGATATCGGGAAGTGGGTCTTATTTAGCTTGCAAGATTTAATTACAGACCCACAGATAAAGGGACAGGTAAAACTAAATCAAAGCTTGTAAATAGATAGGTTAATAAATAATTGCAATCTTCGCCCCGAACAGCAGAATAACTGTTGAAACATCGTAAAAAATTACGAAAAAAAAAACATTTTCTCTTACATTTTGTAATGGAACTGGGGTTTTGATGATTGCGAAGCCGCGGGGAACAACTAGTGTATAAATAGAAGGTAACGATCGTTCAAAAATGCACGCCTCTCCACTACATTTGTCCAACGATTGAGTGTCTAATGTATGAAAATGTTTGTGCACATTTAGAGAGAAAGATCTCTACTAGACTAGATGACCGAACGGCTAGACTGCTTCGTACACATTAATTAAAATAAAATTTTGCATTTGATTTGCTAGAGCTAACACCATCGCAATATACACAAAGAATTCATGATTATGATCATAATTCATTATAATAAATTACGTGATTAAACTACCAAATTCATCGAGTGATTCAGAACACAGAAGGATAATCACAGATTTATCTTCCAATTTATAATATTTGTGTGGTTAATGTGACGTTGATACATACTCGTACATACGTATATCATACAATAACAGGATGGCTGGTAGATAATATTGTATAATTCAATCCTCCACAAAGTTTTCGCATGAAATTTAAATAAATCAATATAGAAATGGACTGACAACGGTTAATTGTAGTTATTAATGAAATACTAGATTCGGTGCACGGTAGCAATCTATCAATAGAAATAGGCTATCATGAGAAAATATCACCTTGGGAAATCAAAATGAATATATGCATCATGGGTCTTTAGTAGCGTAAAATTTTACCGTTGTCAGTCCATATGTATATTGATTGATTGATTTATTTAAAAATTACCACCCACAAATAGAAAAATCTGTCACTAAATAACTAAATGATTTAACGGCAGCTAGTCATATGCTTAACATGTTTACCACCCCTCAACCAATGGTCACTAATTATCGGTTGAGATACCGGACAAACACTAGCCTATCAGAGATAAAAAAACTCTGCAATACTATTCACCACTGCATACAAATGACATTGCATGGAGACCAGCAAAAACCTCTGTTCCATAAACAAGTCGTCATTACCGAAGTAGTGGAAATCCAAATTCCTGCACGAAAGCAGGAAAGCCACACGGTAATGATAACAAGACTTAATAACACGGCTGTTGTCAGATAAGTCTTTTACTTAAAAAGGATATTATTGGAGTTTTTTTTCATTAATACTGCTGTGAATAAATAATTTAAAGAGAGTAAAGATTGTTATTTATGAAAACACTGCTTTATTTAAAACAGGCTATAATTAAGACGGCCACCAAAAATTCTAAACGTTTACCAAAATGGATAATTGGTTACCAAATTACGTTTCCTAAAATAAAATGTCCTGTGACAGAACCGAATCCGATAACAGAGGTTAAGATTTTTTTTTTTTTAATTAATACAAAAATATTTATAATTCGAAAAAAAATATTTATTTCATAATATTTTAGGAAACGTAATTTGGTGACCATTTATCCAACGTAATTTGGTGACAATTTATCCATTTTGGTAACCGTTTAGAATTTTCTTAATAGTAAAATAGGTACTTTTTTGAGCGGTGTTTAAACACAAGTCTTTAAAATATTAAAAAGCAGTGACTCTCGAGTTGCGACTGCCTGCGTAGCATCTCAAGATTAATACGTTTGTAAGTAGATAACTTTTTTACCCGACTACTCGACGCAAGGAGGGTAATGTATCTCTCAGTCTATGTACTCGTATATATGTTCCTTTGTATGTATGTTTGTTCCTATATGGCTTTCTAGGGACCAAACGCGAAGGGCAATTTTGATGATTCTTACGCCAATCGATTTGTGTGTTTTATATTCAGCATCGGCCCAAATTGCCACTACAACGAATATTAGAGATATAATATGTGCACGCGCGCGGACCGTGGCTCTAGCTAGCTTAGCCACGGTCCGTCCGCTTCATTTCCTCAAATCCGGTGCAACGTCGATACCATGCAAGTGTCACAGACAGTAATCAAAATTATATATGGCAAACGCCAAACGTCATGTTGCGAAAAATTAAAATAAATCGACAAACTATGTCAAGTGGGATATCATGGACAATGATGTGATGATATTGGTATATAAATACAAAATGTTTGAGTATGTTTTGATTTTAATTGAAATTAATTTAGCGATGTGTAATCAATTGTAAGCTTTCTGTTTTCACTGTAGTTACAGGATCTTATATGAGAAATACACGGCGTATAAGTTTTTATTAGCAAGGCTTCTGTTAAATTCCTGTATCTATAATCTAAATGTAGCGTAATTATCCTAGGGTTTAAGTCGAAGTCCTTCATGTAATAAACAAACGCGTATCTGATTTTCCTTTAGTGTTACGCAAAAGTATTAAACAGTAGCCTAACTACCTGAAAATTGAAAAATATCAATACAGCTTATGGTACTGAATACTTCGGAGACTATAATATTATCATTCACGGGCCAATTGCCTACATTTCCTAAAACTAAACTAAAACTATATGCAGCAAAGAACTAAATTACCTACAAGACATCGAGCTTATAGGTAACTGTAGTGCTCAAGCCCACTACCAGTGGGTAGCTTTCCCATCATGCTGGCGGCATTGCCTCTTTGAACTGCAATGCTAATAAATACATTAATGCTATCATCATTCATAACAAAATGTCTTACACCTAATTACCTAGTTACTGTGTTTTGAATTTATAATTTAATAATTTATTTTAGTTTATTTTTACTTTCTTTGACTAGACTAGATCGTGTAATTCCTCGGCACATTCTCCGAAATGTATCCGATAAAATACAGAGAGACTAACAACCTTGCAATGATGTCCCAAGCTGTGAAGCCTTACATCATTGTCAGTTTGTCATTGAAGAATCACCAAGGCTCTTGTCTGCTCCATCATAAGACTAGCCCTATCGTCCCGAATTCATAGAATCACCGGCACAGTTACATATAGGTAAATATAGGTATACTTCTCAACCGATGCCAGTACTCCAAAATAACATAATTACACATTTCACAGCTGAAATAACGCCAAGATGAACTTAATGAAGCAAATTTGTTAATACAAAATATCGTTAAGAAACGTGAATATAATTTTAGCTTAAAATGTAGTTTTCATACCGAATTAAATCCTAATATCTTATACTGTTAACACAGTCGTTATACTAGTGTGTAAAGAATGAAAGTAAATAAACCAAACTCTCGTAAACAACTTCGAGCAACTGGCTTCTAGTTCACGACGTATTTCTAGAAAGAAAGCATACTTTTAATACTAGGTCAATTGTAATTACCCTACCAACAATGTCTAACTTAGTTAATTATCTTGTTTTCAAGCAAATCTAACGAGTCAACGAGGTAGGAATATATATTACATAGTAAGCAAGTAATAAACATAAGATTTGAACACATAGAGAGCAAATCGCAAGCAATTGATTTTGAAACTCACGTACGTTTTAATAACATTTGACCTATGATTCCATAGTTTTTTTTTTTTAATATATAAAATATTTACTTTCAACCATAAAGGTTTTTTATATGCGACTAAGTGTGCGTTTAAGCACAATCTTTTAATAAAAAGTGACGACGTAGCCAAAGTAGGTGTTTTCGATAAGATGGTGATGAAAACACCTACTTTGGAACAGCTTAGTCGGCGACCCAGAGCCATCCTACGCTATATAAAAGAGCTGGGATGGCTTGGGTAGATGCCGTCAGGGGGAATGCACAATACACCCCAAGCGGGACGTCAGTGCAGGCCATTATTTTTTCAATTAGACGACGCGGCCGAAGATGAAGCACGTGGCTAGACTAAAGGTAGATCTCCAGAACGACCCTAATAGATCCTGTCCTATTATATATGTACCAACAAGAAGACCACTTGTGTTCTAACAAGTTTAGGTCCTTCCAAATAATAGCTCAACAAAATCGTTACCCATCGATCAAAGTCAACCATTACCTTCCGATCGGAAATCTTTATTACCTGCCCCATACTCCACATACCTTATAATTTTATAACCTTTCCTAATTATGGAAATGCCCACACATTAACACCTACAAGGTCGACTCCCGCAGTGACAAATTTCTCCCATAAACCTTAAAAAACACACGGCTTATTTATTAGTCGCTCGACCCGATTCTTTAGATATAATCTGTAGTATATGAAAAATAATAAAACGGGCCAACTTCGAGAACTAACACGTTGCTAAGGGTTCTGAATGTATTTTTTATATTCTTGCATTTTAACTATTATAAACATTTAAATATCTATGTCACCAGCTTGGTAGTCCTTGGCCGCCAACTGGTGATGGGCTCGGATCAGCGGCATGAATGTTGTTTTTTTAATAATTTAATTTACAATAATTTATTTCATTTACACAAATATTATTACACAACTAACTTTACACGTACACATAATTTTATGCGTAGTGAGCCCTGTATCCCACATTAGAATAAGTCCTATGTCGCCGGATTCAGTCTATTTCAATATTGTTCAATTCAACATTGAGCACTTCATTTTAAGAATTTGTACATGAAAAATTTGTAATCCTACTAATATTATAAATCCGAAAGTTTGTGTGTAAGTGTGTATTAGTATGTTTGTTCCCTCTTCACGCATTAACGGCTGAACGGATTTGGATGAAATTTTGAATGTACATAGATTATACCTAGGATTAACACAAAGGCTACTATTTAACTTGATAATAGCGGGCGAAGCCGCGGGGCACGGCTAGTATATAGTATAAGGATAGTAAAACTATGTTAAATGTTTAATACTTGTTTAATATCAAAAGGTCTGTGGGTTTTAAATTTACACGGAGATTAGCTATTTTCTATGCATAAAGACATATATTGGTAACAGCAGCTAGCCAAACGAACACGAGAAAATGCGGTACCACAGTGCACTGAGAAAAATGTCTCGATAATGTTACTAATTTTCTAGTACTATATAGTAACAATTATAATTATTTAGTAACCATCTATTTGGTAATAACTCGCTAATTTTGTATCGACTTCACAAAAAACGAGGAGGTACTCAAGTCAACTGTATTTTTTTTTATTTGTGTTACCTCATAACCGATTACGATTTTTTTTTTAGTTTGAAAGATGTTGCTTTCTAATTGGTCCCATTTAAATTTGATCAAGATCTGATCAGTAGTTCTTGAATAGTTACATCTAATCTGATCAAAGTTCCAAAAATAAAGCGGTGGAGTCGGTTTTTTACTATGTAGAAATAACTTAGAAACTGTACTTTTTACTAGAAAATATGTTTCTGAGAACTTAAGTAGTCTTGTTGTCCCAAATTGTTTTTCGCCGTGTGTAAATATGAATAAGCAACCGTATTTTCTTAAGGTTTCCATAATCAAGTATTTAGATTGGAACCCCAAAACACGCGGGAAGATCGGCGGCCATAAGTCAAAAGTCACGAAGCTAGATTATACGACTAATTGACGTGACTACGCCCTGCGGAGCTTTAATAAGCATTTTTGTGACGATATAGTAATAATCCGTTATCAGAATAGTTAACCTATTTGGGGATTTTTCGTTTGGAGAATGTAAAGCGTACTTATTTGATTGTGATAACGATGGTGGAGTTTTGAAATTCAAATGTATTCTAATCGAAAACTTAACCAAATTATGAAAGCTTATGTTGTTTAAGTTATCTTGTCTATGAGGAATGGATTAGTTATCAAATTATAAGCAGTGATGCAACATGATACACCAGTCACAACCGGCATACTAGAGACATAGTATTGTGTAAAAACTTGCGATTATTAATAATATTTCGAAGTTTCTTTGTGTTTAATAGACATGGATAGAGCAAATAAGATATGTAAAAAGTAATCACTACACATTCTATTATTCATTGGCAGATGTGAGAGTTCATCATCATTGCCCTCCTGTTACCTGAACGGTATAATCTGGGAGCGTCCAATGCTAGAGTAAATAGGTCTCTAGCAAGCATGTTACATTATTGGCCGCATCTTTACTCTCTACCAGGTGAAGTAGTGGTTAATTGCTTGCCTATCTACCATATATAAAAAAGACTAGTAGTAGTTTTCCATTACGCTAATTAATTAATGATCGACACAACAAATGAAAGTAAAAAATCTGTTACAACGTTATAGTTATTAGTCAATAGTACACCCGACACTACTCCTATCTGCATCTTGTCCATCCAAAGGTTGCTCTGGAAGAGATCGCTTTAAGCGATAAGGCCGCCCATTGTAGCCTTTAATGTTAAAATATATTTTATATGAACCAATTCTTTTAAGGTGTCAATAATGAGTAAATTGTATTGTATTGGAAAACAAATGAAAATCGGGGTAAATAAACGAGTCGACTAAGAATCACAAAATTCGAAGACATGTCCATCAAACTTGCACTTGCTAGTTGGATTATGTTCGACTTTCTCACTGTGAGAGAAAGCCTCGAGTGCCAATTTCTTAGCAAAGGTTGAACGTTACAGATATATACATTTTTTGATAAATTTAATGGTAAGTGGTAGCATTTAGCTGAATTCCGAGGAAATGTAAGCATTGATGGCGTGACCAATAAACTCTCTGAAACATGGTGAAATGAAACGGAGCAATAGAAGGCGAACAATTAGAGATTTGTCGTGAGGGTTCGTGTGTGTAGGCAGTAACGGACATGTGGTATTTATTGACGTCACGGCCATGGAACATTCTCGGATTTATAGGGGAGGCTGTAGGTGGGGGCTGAAAGTTATATCAAGTTTATTAACGAAGATTTTCGTCAAGAAATTTTGGATGATAAAATGACTACATCACACTATTCCTACTAATATTATAAATCCGAAAGTTTGTGTGTAAGTGTGTTTGTTCCCTCTTCACGCTTCAACAGCTGAACGGATTTGGATAAAATTTGGAATGTATATAGATTATACCTAGGATTAACATGTAGGCTACTTTTTAACTTGATAATGGCGGGCGAAGCCGTGGGGTACGGCTTGTATTATATAGGCAAAAGTTATTGAGTGTGTTTGTATATTTGTTACTTCTTTACGCTCAATCGGCTGTACCAATATTAAAAATGTATTGGTTCTGTAAATTTGTAAGTGTGTAAGCACTTATGTTTGTTTTCTCTTCACATTAACGGCTGAACGGATTTAGATGAAATACGTTCAGCCGATGATGAACGTTCTAGAAACGTACATAGCTTATACCTATAATTAAAACATAGGCTACTTTTTATTTTGATAAATGCCGACGAAGCAGCGGGTCACGGCTAGTTATCTATAAAAGGCGTTTACAGGAAAACTACGTGCTAGCTTAATATAATACCGCGGTTTTGAACGTGTTATGTTAAACAATTAACTCAACACGTTGAAAACCGCGGTATGGTATAGTAACACACTTGTGTGTGTGATGTGAGAGATTCCGGCACCCACGATACAATTATCGAAAGTGTGGGACTGTGAGTGGGCAAGCGTTTGTACTTATGTTAATAGACTGTGAATAGTACATCTAAACACTTGATATAACCTTACAAATTAACTATAAGTTTATCAGATATTTTTACAAATATTACTGCACTGTACCACCTGTACTTTACAATATTTTTAATCCTGATTCATTTCTAACACTTTACAGCGGTCGTGATTGTATGTGCGATATAATGTATGGCGCCTAAGGGACCTCGATATACAAAGCGGCCGGGGCGCGCAGCCGAGCCGCGGGCGCGCGCCCGCAGCGCTTCCCCCGCGCTGCTGGCGCTTTTTATAGGCTCTATTGCAATAAAATATACATACAAGGTACTCGAGGCGCGCGTACAGGGCGCTATGTTTATCAAATACCTTCATTGTAGAATTTGTGCATACAGGACAGATGCCTTCATCACAATACAAAAGAAAAGTATAATGTACTCAGAAGTAATGCTTACTATTACTAAACGGTTTTCTAAAATTGAAAATTCGATATAAATTGATTTTATTTATAGCATTAGCCATGCTAGGCAGAACTATAGTGATAAATTTAGAAAGGAAAAATTATCGCTTGAGGCGGGATTTGAACCCGCGGCCATAGGGTGTCATGCCCTATCGCTCTAACCTCTGAGCTACTCAAGCCCTGCCTGAAGCGACGAAATTAACCTCTCCTTATTATTAACGTCTTACGGGACGGATGATAAATATAAAAGTGGAAAAGACCCGGCTTTCTCATTATCCAGTTTGAAAATGAGTTTAGCAAACGTAGCCAATCTAACATAGAACAGCAACGCATATTGTACGTTATCAGTTAATCACACTCTCTCTCCGCTGTCCCCTTTCTTTATCACCACCTTTGTTCTTTTCTAGGTTTATTATAATTATGAGATTCGATAACGCACAGATCGTTAGTTTCCGCGTGTAATTCAGTTTCATTAGTTGAAGTAAACCGATAACCGGTGGCCAATTACGCGGCTTTATCACCAATTAAATCTTTACGAGGCATCGCCATCATGTATATTGTTGTGTAGATGCAATCAATGTTAGGGAAAAATGGGTATTGGCCGAAACTAATTGAGTATTGTACTGGCGTCTGTGTGTATGATTTCAAGGAGACGCTGTGAGATTTGTTAAGAATTCTGCGAGATACGTAGATGCGGGTCGGTACATATATAGAACTAATTGCTATTATAACAAAGTCTATATTAGCGTGCACCATAGTTGTTACGATCGCTGCGTCCGATTAGTAAATCTCGAAAAATAAAATTAATATATAATCGCAAGCCTATCGGTATTCTATTTATGAGTTAATTCCCCCATACCCGTTTTACCATCTAACAACAAGGCAAATTGGCAAACGTCATCCATTTATAGTTGACATACCTCCAGTTCGCACGAAACGTTTCGTTTCTACGTTTATCATCCGTACTGCGAAGGAGTGGAACTCATTGCCTTCTTTGTTCCCCGAACGGTGTAATCTAGGAGTCTTCAAGTCAAAAGTGAATAGGATCTTCTAGGCAAGCATGCTACATCTTCGGCCGCATCATCGCTTGCCATCAAAGGCTTGCCTAACGAGTGTAAAAAAACATCAACATAACGAAAATCGTAATGAATTATAATAATATATTTGTTTTTTTTAAATAGCTAAATAATGTTTTTTCTTAATGTTTGTAAAATATTTTTGTGAAATAAAGTTTAGAATCATAATTAATGTAGGATATATTTGCGTTATTGTTTTTTAGGGATGAGAAAAGCTGTCTTTGGCATCTTTTATCGTTTTGTGCTCAATAACACTGTTATCACATATATCCTTGAGTATCATATGATTTTTATTTGTTACACAGTTATTTTATTCTGGATCTAAATTCATTCAAACTTTGTAACCTAGTTTGAAGCATGAAGGCGCCCTTAGTAATGAAATTGTATAATTATAATATTACTATACATAATCTAACCTTGGCATTGTGGCAATACGAGTATATTCCGTCTAAATTTGCACAAGCGGAGAAATCTCATTAAAAAAGCCAATACTCAACATTATTCTTATCGCATCGGTGGGTATGACCAATAACTTGTGTAACTGTGCTTTCATCATATTTATAAGACTGAAGCTTAGGGGGTAATTTGTACCTAATTAGATAAGACTAATCATCAATTTTTTTAGGAGAGTGTCTACGTCAAACTGGGTGTGATGTAGTGTGGGGCTGTGAGTGTGAATGCATTAAATTGCGGGAAGTAAACTGTAAATGTTTGTCAGATTAGGGTTCTGAAGAATCGTAGACAAGATAATACAATTGTATTGTATTGTATTGTACAAAGTCCTAACGATGTTTTATTTAGAAACGTAGAGTCCCATCGTCTACCACATCGTCACATAACATGAGGTGACATAGTGGTCAAACTATAGTAAATCAGACAATTAATTAAACAAGTCTTTTTAAGCTTTGCTTGCGTTTTAATTATTTACTAAATAATTACAGACGGTACAGTTGTTCATGTAGATTTTCATATTGGAACTTACTCTTTCATCTGAAACCTACAAAGCTGTGTAGCTCCAATAAAGGTACAAATTATGTTTTACCTGCTCTATTTTTAAAACAACGACTCGACTCACTGACCCATTTTCTGATGAGATTAAAAGCCATGAGTGACTCGATAAAAATAAATTTACTGAATATTTATATCATTCCTCTCATTAACATTTCATGCCCATGTTGCCATAAAAATGTGAGTGTTGCTGTGCGTGAGCAATTATAAATTTTAACCTAATTACCCTAATCAGATTTCACTAATGAACGGTAGAAAAAATCATCGCGACTTTTAGTGTAAACAAAATTGGATCAAAGATTGTAGAGCACGAGATCATGCTATGTTTTTAATTTTAAGGTTTTTGAGGGCAGGTTACGTTATCGAAAGTATAAAAGATAAGTATCAGAAATAAAGTATGCTGTTTATATAGATTAATCAGAATAAAATGCATATTTAATATATCAGGTAAAAGTGTTCTATCAACAACCATATCATCGAACTTAATGTGGGGCAATAATTTGACCACTATCTTACCTAATGGTAAGTGACGATGCGATTGACGATGGAGAATGTTGGCTCAGGAAAAACCTGTTCATCAAACCGATCTCGCTATCCTCTGTGCTATCTTCGCTACACACAATAAACATGATAAAGAATTTAAGGTCCAAGTCAAGGAGACAGGACAATTATACTAATATTATAAATCCGAAGGTTTTTGTGTGTGTGAATATATTTGTTTCCTTTTTTTTGCCTTCACGTTTTAACGGCTGAACGGATTTGGGTGAAATTTTAACATAAGCTACTTTTTAACTTGATAATAGAGGGCGAAACCGCGGGGCACGGCAAGTATTGCATTATATGTATTTGATATAATAATTCTATGAAAAACAGAATAAAACAACGAACAACTAGGCGAAGAACTAACAGCTCTTACATTAATAATTCCTATAAAAACTATACTGAAAACCGGCATACTTCATCTTCGACATCTCATATATCTGCAATGCTATCCTCCAGCAATAAATTATTTAAAACAATGACCTGAAAACACAAGGAGCGTGCCCAATCCATAAACAAGAGATGTTATGTCTCAGTGTCAAATATTGAACATATTATGGCTACCGGAGCTTACTGTGCTTGTTACAATGTATATTGTAGTAGAGCTCATTTTTTAATATACTAATAAGAAAAAAGATAAGCAAGATGGTAAGCAACTAGAACTTTGAATAACTCCGCGCGTCTTATTGTGCGATTTGTATATGTTTTATAATACAAGTAACGTGCATTTTAATGGAAAATTATATCCTTTAAGACTGATATTTTCTAGGGCGACTTATATAGGATAAAGTAGGTATATAATATGCTAACTGACGGCGTTTCAAAAATTTGCCAACATTTATTATGATGGTTGTCGAATATGCTGACTTAGCAACTAATAAAAGCTAGAAAAAAAAGACTGATTGATAATTTAAAAATGTAAGTAAAGAAATTGCGGCGGATTTAACCTCGGTTAAGTTAGGTTAGATAGTGGTTTTATTTGTAAGCCCATAAAATCTATATTTTATGGGCTTACAAATACAGTATTTGAAGCTATCTTCAAATACTGTATTCGGCGAAACAGCATGTTTAGATGTCCGTAGATGATATAATATGCGAATTATCAATGGATAGTAAAAAAAAAGGCACTACTTATCCAATTAATACTACATAAGATTTATATCCTATAAGAATCATTGTCTTGGGATACTGATTCACTAACTGACAGACTTGTTGTCAATCTACCAGTCTGTCAGAATGTCAGTATGTTTACTGACATTCTGACAGACTGGTAGATTGACAACTGACAGATTGACAGACTGACATACTGACAGACTGGCAGATTGACAGACTGACAGATTGACAGACTGACAGACTGGCATACTGACAGACTGATAGAATGATAGACTGACAGACTGACAGACTGTCAGACTGACAGAATGACAGACTGACAGACTGACAGACTGACAGAATGACAGACTGACAGACTGACAGACTGACAGACTGACAGACTGACAGACTGACAGACTGACAGACTGACAGATTGACTGACAGACAGATTGTCAACTGACAGATTGACAGACTGACAGACTGACGGACTGACGGATTGACGGATTGACGGACTGACAGACCGACAGTCTGACAGACTGACAGACTGACAGACTGACAGACTGACAGACTGACAGACTGACAGACTGACAGACTGACAGATTGACTGACTGACAGATTGACAGACTGACAGTTTGACAGACTGACAGACTGACGGACTGACGGTTTGACGGATTGACGGACTGACAGACCGACAGACTGACAGACTGACAGACTGACTGACTGGCTGACTGAAAGACTGTCTTAGAGACAACGCACAGCTGGTCGTAGAGACTTTCTACCCCTTAGAGGGTTAAATGGAGTGAAAACGTTTGTTTGAATGTTCTTGGTTTTTGGACGTTGAATATGGCATTTGAGTATCTACTCAAAAGTACACATATAATAATACACACAAATTCATCTTAATAGATGGTGCAATTAGGAATCAAACTTCATGTAGAAAGTTATTTTTTGATGAAGTCACACTGATGAGAATTGGTATTTGAATTGTTCATTTAAAATTCATAAACGATATTATCGAAATATTTGGCCGTTGTAGATAAAGGTCGTGTTATAGGGGATGAAAGTTCTAATGTAAAGTTTTTTATTTATGAAGTTAAAGTAATGAAAATTGTATCTGAGTAGTAAAATTAAAAGTAATTTTACTATAAGTAATAACAGTAAATTAGAAATAACTACTGTAACGCGTAGTTAACTATATTATTATCATCACACTAATATTAGAAATCCGAAAGTTTGTATATATGTTTTTTTCTCGTCGAAAGTTTGTATATATGTTTATTTATTGAAAAACTTCATGCACAAATACTATGTACATAGGAGGACTTAATGCTACAGCATTTTCTGCCAGTCATCCTGCTATTTCAGGAGATATATCGGCGTGCAATAAATGAAGCTATACAATAAAGAAAAGGTTCAGAAATCTAAACTTAATTTTAAGAATATATATATGTGTATAAGAAGATAAACAAATTTGGATGAAAATTATAATATACATAGCTTATACTCAGGATTAACACTAATAAACGCGGGCGAAACCGCGGATCACCACTAGTTAAAGTACTATTTAATAAACAATGACTATGTCCCATCACATTTTTTATGAATAGTTAAAAAAACGTATTACAAATACGTTTTTTAATTGAAGCCATATTCAAAGCTAACAATTTCAAAAATAACTTGAAATAGCATGCTATCCTAAAGCTTACTTTTACCGAACCCACGTGAGCTTTCTAGCTTATCATCGTAATGTCCACGAAAACCATTTATTTCGTGCACGTCTCGCTCGTTCGAAATGAGATAAGGTTAGAACGGAAAACGTCTGACGTTAGTTCTCCTTGGTGATAAAAGTACGGTGTGTAAGGGACTTGATACGCGCACCTCGGGCGCTGTGTGTATTTTGTTACACTAGAGCCTATACAAACTTCGGCAGCGCGAGAGGACGCGTAGCGGGCGCTCGGCCGAGCGGCTGGCGGACGCTTTGTATATCAAACCCCTTATATGACTAAACGTGTAGCTTTTCCATCAATTTGTGTATGGAATTCTCCCTCGTTATAAGCATTTTACATACACTTGAGTAAAGAACCAACTCATTTAATTGTTCCAATATCATGGGGAAGATACTGCCTCCTGCAACACAGTTCCTATGACTAATCACTAATCTTTGTTAATTAAAATGTTCAAATAAAGTATTTTGTATATGAAAAAAAATAATTATGAAGTAGGTAGCACTAGCACTGGCACGGCGGTCTACTGTTCGATCGTACAGTGGTTACGTAGACGTTTATGGGTTTTCAAACGATCACCGCGCTTCGAAATGTTTACTAATTACATAATTTATTCATAAAAAGATAATACATAGAGAAGACCTTCTATGATTAAAATATCCATCCGATAGTTCAGATCAGTCTGGTAGAGATCGCTATCACCGCCCTAATAGTTGTGACACTTAACGTATCAGCTTATTTGTTACCTTTTTTTCTCTCTCGTATGAAGTGGAACAAAAATATTTTTTTTTTTTTTTTTTATTTGTGACAGGCTAGTGTTTGACCACTATCTCACCTGATGGTAAGTGACGATGTGATATTATCTATCCATCTATCTATATTTTTATCTTATTATAATAGATGTAAAATATCAAGCTACCCAATAAAACAACAAATATTTTTACTATAGAGAAAGGATTTAGAACGTTTTATATCTCTTTATGAATAAGTGGTAAGACCTGTTTTAGTTGGTACTCATAAGACAATACTCATGGTGGATGCTTTCAACATTTTCAAGCCACCCCAAACGACAATCCTAAATCCACCACTGGTCACCTGCAAGTATCTTGGCTCTGTGTTCAATTGTTTCAAGAGCCTCAAGCTGGTACTTCACTTAGCCATCGCAAATATGAGAGCAGTACCTACCATACACGACTTGGACAAACTTAAACCGTTCTGTCTTATTTTTATGTAACTTCTGTCACTCTAGACTTCAAACCATTCAACAAAAACATCCCACGAGTCCAAACTCAATCTCTGAAACTATTAATTCAATACCCATCGAGTATCAACGTTATCATTGATAGATGGCGCTCGGATCGCTATTGTGAGGGAGACGGATGGACTCACACTTGACAATAGTTCTCCATTAGATTGCGATGGATAAGTTTTGAGATGGAACTGAGAACCGTTTTAATCAGATTTCGAAAGCATAGACACACATTAGGATAAAGTTAGACCAGACGTATCTCGCTTTCCTTTAAACAATTATTTTTCAAACAATCTTACATCTCTAATAAAATTATGCACTAGCTTATATTACTTTACTGGCTGCACCTTCACCCGCTTAATTCTTTTGTAAGTTATTGAGATACGAGACGAGCAAGTCGCTTGCGTGATGGTAAGCGTCACGCTTGTCCATTACAGTTCAGTGTTACCCAAAGTTTTGCACGTATATAGGTCTAAATTCTGCTTGGCAAAGCAATGCTCTGTTAAACCTCTTCAGCCCTGTAATTACACTGCAAACATTGCCCTTCAATTCGAAATACAGTAATGTTTGTACACAACTGCTTGGCGTTTGAATGTTTGGCAATAGTGTGATACTGCCCCAAGCGGACACTGCAACAGAATAGGTCCTACATGATAGACAAATGATGAAAAATATGATTAAAAGTTGCCTGTGTTATAATCCTAAGTGTAAGCGATATTTTTTTCAATATATCCATAAAATTTTACAAACATTAAATTATTAAATTTTAATTTATCCTTCACTCAGGCAGCTTCTAGTAGGATTCTGCCATCGACCGACTTGTCTTTAAATCAACGAAATCGAATCACCTTGGTCTTCACGTTTGCGTAAAATTTATAAGTTACTAGCTGTACCCCGTGGCACGCGGGAAATTCGGGATAAAATTTTCTTTCATAAGAACCTTCTCCTGACAATAATTAACACAACAAAAAATTTATTAGCGAACTTGTTAAGTCCGTTCACGCGTGATGTGATGACCAAGGGAAATAGAGATTCATTTATATATATATATATATATATATATATATATATATATATATAAATATATATATATAGATAGATAGATTAGCAAGTGATCAGATTTCAAGTAAGTAGATAAAAAAATATATTGTATTTAGGATTATAGGATTATAGGCATTATAAAATTAATAAAGGTTTACTGACTCGCAATTCAGTGGCGACATAAGTACAATATTTTTTTAAGAAACTCTTTATAGATATACAAGTAATCGACCACTATCTTACCTACGGTGAATGATAATGCGACCTGAGATGTAACATACTTAAACATCTGAATTTTTAAATGCGGTTACAACACCACAAAAGTGAAACGGCATACTAAAATAACGTCATAAATACCGTCATTCAATGAAATGGCTGTATATAAGCAAACGTTGATAATATAAGTAACTATAAAGTATAATTACGATAAAAATCAGTGCCTTAAGCTCGGGAACACTGGAAAAGCCTACGCTTAGCTCTAACAATGAAGCCTAGGCAATCTAGCGAAGGTAAACTAAAAGACACGCCGAAGTAAAAAAATTGATTGATCGCACCCTTTCATAATAAGGTTCGTGTCTCAAGGCCATTATGATAATAACTTCGGCGCGACGCTCGGAAGCGAGATAGCATCGCATCGCGCGCACTGGACAATAACCCTTAGCTACATTCATTTATAATGCTCAGCATAAGGTCCACTGATATGACTAGGTTTTAGTTTTTGTATAATTTTCCTAATACTTAGTAAATTATTACAACACAATAATTCTTTATTGCACACCAAATAAAAGTAAGATTGTAAAACTTAAAATACAGTTATATCTGAATAAATAAATAAAAAACATATATATATATATAATACATACATACTATCGCTCTTAGCGATAAGACCGTCCATCCTACTTCCTACTATTATATATATAAAATAATAAATGCGAAAGTATGTGTGTGTGTTTGAATGTTTGTTACCACGTATCTTCGTAACGAAGAAACAGATTTTGATGAAATTTAGAATGTAAATAGTTTATGTTCCGGAATAACACATAGACCATTTTTTAATTTATTTCACGCGGGCGGAGCCGCGTGGCATTGGCTAGTATATTTATAAGTTTATCTGTAGCTGTATTTATCTTTTGGTGTCAATAAAGAGTTATTGTATTGTATATCTTAAAATTCTTCTGTACGTGTGTTTGTCACCTAACTCCTCCTAAATGACCGATTTGGATGAAATTCTGTATGTACATTTCTATAGGTTCCTGGATGGTTTGAAAACACAATTGAACCCGGTAGGTGGCGCGGCTGTCGATGACAATGTGGCGTTGCATTTCCAGACGGGACGACATAATATATACACAATAATATTAACTACTTATAAGTCTTCTTCTTCTTCTTCTTTGTCGGTATCACTCTTGACAGAGTGGTCGTGGTCATCTCTTCAGGTGATGGTGGCAAGCTTGACAACACGCCGCAACTCTTCTTTGATGGCCGCCTACCTCGTGCATTCGTGTAGTGATGATGATGATACTTATAAGAAGATGGGCATATAATTATTGAATAATATTTTTTTTTAATATGGCAATAGATTTTGCTTGCCTCACGGGTACAGGCAGCGCATTCCACAGATGGACAGCTTGAATTGTGAAAGATCTGTCATAGGTATGTGATGTGTGAGCAGGCGTTGTCAGTTGTAGAGTATTGGAGTACCCTAAGGAAAATGAATTGGAAGGATAGATAAACTTAAAGCGTTCTTTCAAGTAGAAAGGAGTAGCAGGAGAGAATAAGATACAATTTTTGTCCTACTATTATTGTTCATTACTGTCCGATCATAAGCATTAAACGTCTAAACCATACAAGCCAATAACTTCAACTCAGGGAATGTATAGCGATGACCTGAGGCCAGAAATGGAATGATATGAATGAAAATATTAAGTAGCATCCATGATGTACTAAATAACTTCGCAAGTAGGAGTCTCCAAGAGTTAATAAGTGTATCTTTTTTTATGTTTTATAGGCAAGCCACTATGTACTGACCACTATCTCATTTAATGGAAAGTGATGATGCGGCCGAAGATGGCTAGGCAAGCATGCTACATCTTCGGCTTCAACTTCACTTTCCATCACGTGAGATAGTGGTCAAATGCTTGCCTATCGAGCATAAAAAAGTAGAGTACGAAACTATTATTAAATAAAATCTATAATTAATAATAATTATTTTGTAGGAGATCGAAAATGGAGGAGATAATTTCAAACTTTTTACTCTATTAGGATAAATGTAGCCTTAATATATTTCATACATATAAATTAATTGATAGTAAAATGAGGTGGCATTTTAATTCGATTCGACTATTTTGATTATTCGATTTATCGAATAACGCAACTGGAGTAAATAAAACCGAGTGCCAGTTGGATTTGCGCGACGAAGGTTTCATACCAACACGGAAAATTTGTGAGTGAACACAGTCGAATAGAACCTCCTCCTTTTTTGAAGTCGGTTAAAAAAACAACCAAACGCATTCACACTCACAGCCCCACACTAAGTTCAAAGACTTGTATGGTGGGTGCCGGAAACATTCACATGACACCCAGAACCAGAAGCACAAATATCAAACCAAGGACCCACGGCGCAGGGGGCGGAGACCTGTCCACTGCGCCAACTGGGTCGTCATCTAAATAAATAAGTCATTGACTTCTTCTATTACAACGCAGGCCAAGACGCAGCATATTTTTAATACGGAACAATAAATTTTTAATACTTGTGCTTCTGATCAGTTATACAACAGCATTATTTCCATTCCATAGCCTTAACAGCTCAGCCTGCGACAATATTAAATGACATGAACCGTTACTAGCCCTTCGTCCTTGGGCCTTAATAGTTAAGGGCTGGAGCCATGGAACGCGATGGTATATCGACATTAAGTTCCTCAACATTCGGATCTTTATTGTGGGCATACACGCCTACATATAACTATACCACTTATTTGGAAGGTCAGGAAGTATATCAAAGATATCGTTAGGAGAAATGTGTTCAGATTTGGAAGGGTAATAAGAACTTGGTATATACTGATGTTATGGTTTGTATGTATAAATGTTCTTCGACTGCATGTATTTTTTTTTGTATGTTCACCGATTACTCCCCCATTTGTGGACCGATTCTCAAAATGGTCCCATATAAATTTTATCGAAATCAGTCAAGCCAAAACCAAAATATAAGCGGCGAAGTCGGTTTTTTTAAGCTTTGCTTACTTTTAATTGTACATATAGATATGCTTATTCAGCTTTTGTCATCAGAAGATAATCAACGAGATGTCCATGTGAGATGTCCAACGCTTGCAAGTGGCTAAAACGATTGGGAGCTACGAGTACAATGCCACAGACAGATATACACGTCAAACTAATAACACCCCTCAGTTTTCTTCAGGAGCGATTGTTTGGGTCACATTTAATCACTGGCAGTACTGAACGTTGCTTAACCTTGTCAATCAGTTACGATAGACAAGTCGGAGCACTTCAAGAGTTACTATATTTGGTATAAACATACGTCTAAACTGAAAAAGAAACTATTTTGGATCTAAATCAACGTTAGGAAGTATTGCGCTGAAACCATGAAATCCAATTTAAATAAAGGAGAAATGTCATTAAAGGAATCCATTTCCATAAATATCAAAACATTACAATGTATAGAACATTTGATAAAAAATATTACATTCGTATCAAAGTATTCTTATATGGAATACATATCTATCATCTATTCATATATGTGAATGTAAAGAGAAAATAATCTTTGCACAGATTATAAAATGAGCAAAAACATCACAATCGGATATTGAAAGCGTGAAGCATGCGCTGACTCAGAGATAAGGGTAGATATCTAACTGAGATGAGATCATACGAGTTTTATACTTCTTGGTAGGTACTATTATTTTCTATGACACATGATTATATAGGCAAAAGATACCTATTTTGCACATAGTTCATGATTTAACCGCTATTTTATATGATGATTTAAACGTATGCTACATGCATACGTTTAAATCATCATATGAAATAGCGTTATATGATAATTTACTTATGGTACAATTGGTGAATTTTCAAACTGCGGTAAAGCAAAAACTTATACAAGTTATTATTTTAAACCAGTAGGTATGTCTCTATGTAGGTATGTTAGTTTGTTCCCTCACACACAGCGTCCAAACTAATAAACAGACTGTAACATGAAAAGCATCGCTGAATTTATCAAATTAATTCTGCCGGTGATTACACCCACATTTATAAAAAAAAAGAATTGGAAAGCCAGCATTTTGGGCACACTGCCGACCAATGACTTTTTGTATTAGGTAAGTAGTTTAGCTAAATCTGTATTTTGATTAATCCTGAATATGATAAGATCTTGATTAAATTTATATTTAGAGAAAAAAAAACAAAAGATATACGCAATTTGTCAATTTTCGCGTATTTATTTTCGTTTTTGGGGGCTGAGTCACCCACGTCCGTAGGACCCCTTAAGTCTGACTCCCTACACGTGGTCCCCGGGTGGTGCTAATCAGGTGACATTTGAGAGGTGGTAGAGCATTTTGTGAGTTGCTCGCCTGGCTTGCTACCAAAGTAGCTTACCACCATAAAGTTGAAAGTCTGCCGCCAAGCCAAATACGGTGTTCCGGCAGTTATCCTTGAGAGCCTGCGTATTCCAGGTCTAGTGTGTTTACCAGCTTCGATCACATCGTCACTGAGATGAGATAGTGGTCAAACACTAGCCTGTCAAAAAAAAATAAAAAAAAATTTAAATAAACAATTGTACATGCTTTTCTTTTTTTTAGTTTCAGCTCCACAAACTTTATGCATTTGGCCAGTGTCGAATTAAAAAATATTTCTTGTGAATTTCAACGTAGTTTCCTAGTCACCAATCAGAGTCAAAGTTAAGTAAAAGTCAGAGTCATGCCCTAGTAAAATATTAGAAATAGGTATTATTAGAACTTCTATGGGAGTTTTGGAGTGAAAACGAATATCACATTTTCAACTTTCTATGATTGGCTGACATTCACGCATGTTCACTAATTATCAATAGTTATTAATCCACCACTATTGAATATTATTTTTAACACTTAAATAAATACAGTTTTGGAAAATAAAACGAAATCGTCAACGCTATTTTCTGACGTTCGCTAAAACCAGGTTTATATTATAGACTTATACATCAGAAAACTGTATTAATTGCGTGGCGCGTCGTTCCAGAGCTCATAGCACTTTACGTAACATAATTTTATTCCTCTGACAACTAGCATACGTTTATACAAAGTAGAGAATGTGGGCGAAGGAGAATTATAATTAAACGCGTAGTGGGTAACGAGGTCGTTGACGGGCTTCGATTCATACGGAACCTTTCAATTGCACGTGGAACTCGTTCTTAAGAAACATAAGGTAGGAATGGGCTGAAATTAAATATTTACATTACGTAGTTTAGGTAATATCTCGGGACTTAATCGCGCTAAAAACTATTTTTATTTACCTCGACGTTTCGGCCAAGTTGCATTGGCCATGGTCTCGAGAAGACTTGGTCGAAACGTCGAGGTAAATAAAAATAGTTTTTT
This sequence comes from Lomographa bimaculata, assembly GCA_948107665.1. NCBI lineage: Eukaryota > Metazoa > Arthropoda > Insecta > Lepidoptera > Geometridae > Lomographa > Lomographa bimaculata. The sequence continues at coordinate 11,296,975 of OX403600.1, forward strand.
AGCGCGATTAAGTCCCGAGATATACCTAAACTATGAGTTCGAATCGCGAAAGTTTAAAAATTACAATTTACATTACGTGTGGACAAACAACAGGTCTTCGAACTTAGTGTGGAGCTGTGAGAGCAAAATATGATGCAATAAAAACGAGGACAAAATACTGGTATTATTGAACTGCTCGTTGGCTTAGTTAGGCAGCGTTCGCCTTCTAAGCCTTCTATCGGGTTCGATTCCCGGCGCGTACACAAGTTTTCTCCCCAAGGAAAATTTGTGATGTGAATGTTTCCGGCAACCCACGACACAAGTCATCGAACTTAGTGTGAGTGTGAAAGCGTTAATTTAATTTAATTTATTATCATTTTTATCGAATTCACTCTCACAACTCCACACTAAGTTCGAAGACTTGTATAGTAGGTACCGGAATCATTTACATCACGTACACAATCACACCCAGAATCAGAAACACAAAATGATATTTTTATCTTTTCGTCGTTTTCATTTTCACAGCTCCACACTTAGTTCGAAGACCTGTATCGTAGGTTCCGGAAACACATACATCACATACACAAATCACCCAGAAATAGAAACAGAAATTTCCTTTGAGTAGAAAACTTGGGCTTCTGTTGAAAATCCATGGCGCGGAAAGCCAAAACTTGTCCATTATTCCAAGCAAGCAAGCAACTTACGAAGAGGTAAGCTTCATAGAGATACCAGCCGTGCCGTGCGGCTTCGTCCGCTATTATCAAGTTAAAAAGTAGCCTATGTGTTACTTCTAGGTATAAGCTATGTACATTCCAAATTTCATCCAAATCAGTTCACTTGTAAATCGTGAAGATTTGTTATATTATTACTTGCCGTGCCCCGCGGCTTCGCCCGCTAAGTTATAATCCGTAAAGAGGAATTGCAAAATTTTGCGGACTGCCAGGGTTACGTTAAGCACAACTTGCAGAAATGAGTCATGGCCAATGGCTGGTGGACGGAAATATGACGTTCCAAATAGCATTGGCTGAACTTTTAAATACTAACAGCTTTGTAAATCCTCTACGAGGTATGTTTACTGTATTTTTTCTTTTTAAACGAGAGATAACCTTTTTGTAAATAACAAAATATTCGGGAGTTTTACCGCGAAAGTGAAAACATGTCGTTGTTGATTTTGTATAATTTTCTAAAACCTTGTGATTCTTCGAGTGTTCATGTCTAATAATGGTGGATTATTAATCTTTAATGCTTAGTAAATGTGCATAAGCGTAGGCAAATCATACAAAGTTGTGAAACGTAATTTTCGCCTTCGCTCCAAAACTCCAATAGAAGTTCTAGTAAAGTTTCTACCACTTTACTAGGGCATGACTTGACTATGACTGGACTTGACTCATTTACATGACTTTGACTTGTGACTAAGACTTATAATATGAAATACACATGTATAATATATTATTACTTGACACTGGCTAAATGCACAAGATTGCGAAGATAAAATTATAAAAAAACAAACAATATATTCGTAATTCAACTGAAGTGATGCTTTATTGTTTTTTGGCATATAATATGATTTTATCATCAATATTAGGGTCTGGAGATGTAGGTAGGAAATTTGTTTTTATTTCGTGGCCTGAAGATTGAAATGTAAAGTTCCAAATAGCAGCTGCGTGCCCTTAACAAGGAGCGTGTTTGTAAAACGGAGGTTGTTGATACCTTAGCTGTCAGTGAGGTAACTTTTTATTCTTTTGAAATATAAATGCATGCCTGTTAATATTATTTAAATTTATAGTATTATAATTATAATAAAGTCAAAACATGTTTTGTCTATTTTTGAATGTTTAATTTTATGTGTATAAATTACAACGCAAGGACGCAATCAACCGTTTTAAATGAGTTCTAAGCGTAAATTTGGTAGGTTTTTATTTAACGGTTACCGTTTGAATAAGACGAGAATTTACTTACGGATCATAAATTCGAAGATTTTTAAACGGTTAAAGAATTGAATGTCTAAGTAAAGTGTGTAAGTCACGGAGATCATAATAACTAAAAGCTGAAAACTACTTTTATTCACCTCCGTTTCGATCAAATTAGGCTATGGATTCTCCTGACACTCTCTCCCTAACTTTAGATAGACCATTAGGACCAATAAAATTTTGCATATGACGTCAGACATTACAAACAAAACTATTTTCTAAACAAATTCGTAAAAAGAGAAAATCCTTTGTTTTCTTTTGTCTCTGCTAGAACTAGAGCACTGGCTGGAAATGACGCCGGCATTATGGAATTCAAATGACGAATGCGCCAAGAGTAGTCATAATTTCCTGTGCGATGCATAAAACAAAAGAACGCGACCTGAGACGTCGTTTCTTAATTTACGAGGGCGTTGTGTGGCTCTGGTCTGAGGAGTATGGTACGTTCTGTGGTTCGGCTCGTCATATCCCGCATCTGCAGGTAAGTTACGACGTGCAGCGAGCACGCACCGCGCACACTTGCGCCCGCGCACGCACACCACGCCTCGCCTACTGTCCACCGCCCGAACAATCGATCGTAAATCAACTTCGATAAAATTATAGGAGGGAACACAATGGACGTCGCCGGACAACATCTGCGACGCATAATCTGCCGTCGCACCATCGCAAAGAGTCCGCTTTCACACGACACCTGGCGCTGTCTCCGACGCGACTCTGCTTCTACGAGATAGAGTCGACAATCGCACGCGTAGAGACAAGAAATGTTTATTTTGAGAAAGTTTTGCTCGAGCGATTTTCATCTTTATTAATCTTGGGATTGAGATGATGTTAGATTGAGTGGTCGTGAGTTGGCGTAATTGCGAAATTCACGCTTCGCGGTGCGGTACAAAAATAAGATTATGGATTCCGCTGAGCTCCAGCGTTATTGTGATTCGAGGATCCGTCGGTAGGTATGTCTGCCGGTTTTACGAGCGCTATTCCCGGAGGAATAAACTTAGGTTATTGAATATTGTTCAGGTTATTTATGGAAGACATCGCCATTGTCCGGTGGAACTGGAGACTCGGCTGGTGTTTGTTTTCAGTGCTATTGTGCGCGTTCAGAGCTTATTTGTTCTTAAAGCAGGACGGGTCACAAAAGTACTTACTTAAAAGTAACATTAATATATTTTACTGCACTTTCTTTCCAAGAATATCTACGAACAATAAACCTATCTGAAATAACACAGATGATAAATCCGTTTAGGTATCTAAAGATAACATTTTTGTAGTAATTTCGTTTCGCAACACATAGAAGAAGTCGAGGCACATTTGAATTAGATAGAGCTAAAAATAATAAAGAGTTCATACAAGTATGTATTAAGACAGATTTGCTGTTCAAACTAGGAACAAGACTGCCTTCTAAGGGCAATGCTCAGGCATCCAATGTCCAACATATAAGCACCCACCATTATATTTACAGCAGGCTCAAGCCAGCTTTACGACGATCGTAAATACGAAGATATTAAACCAGCTTTACTTGGACAATGCAATTATACCTGGGATTATGGTAAGCTATAACTAGGGATTAGTTGTTGTAGAGTGTATTTTCAAAGCGTCAATGTAGGTATTTACATACCAGTATGTTATTATAAGTTTTTTTTTTACGCATTAACACTCACAGCCCTTGTTATCCTGAAAGAGTATATTGATAGGTATAATATAAATATCTACATTAACTTTGACATTCATTATAGATTGCAGCCCTTTGGCTCAGTGAGGTACGCATTCTAAGCTGGATCGGGTTCGAATCCCGGCGGGAACACAAGTTTTCTCCCCAAGGAAAATTTGTATTTTGGGAGTGTTGTTAATGTTTCCGGAACCCGCGACACAAGTCATCGAACTTAGTGTGGGGCTGTGAGTATGAAAGCGTTTAATTTATGTTATAGTAACGACAAATATTACAAACTAGCCTGCGCCGCGGCTGCGCCCGCGTTAAAAAGTAGCCTATGTGTTAATCCTAGGTATAAGCTATGTACATTCCAAATGTCATCCAAATCCTTTCAGCCGTAACAACGTGAAAGAAAAAAAAAACTTTCGGATTTATAATATCAGTGTGATGTTGTGTGTATACTAAAGAAAGTTTTTGGTGGTTTTAAAGATGAATACCCACAAAATGATTAGTATTTACCACTTTTTATGTAACAGATGCGACAAACAATTCGCTTGACTGATGGATTCGGTGCCTTTTACAAAGTACCACCCAATATTTTGTTCTTCAACAGTGCATAACCTCAGACAATTTGTTATTATACGTATTATACGTATTGTGCGGAATACTGCGTTCGTCAACCTGAGATCATGAAATGTTGGATGTTTATGCATTACAAAAATCTCACTGGAAAATTAAAACAGAAAGCCAGCTTTTGCTTCATGAATACTGTTTAATTATTTTAAAGCAATAGAGTTGAAAATACAAGAAATATAATAACATCTATAGAATCCTACTATAATATTATAAAACCGAAAGTTTGTGTATAAGTATGTTTGTTCTCTCTTCACGCTTTAACGGCTTTGGATATGGATGAAATTTGGAATGTACATAGCTTATACCTAGGATTAACACATAGGCTACTTTTTGACTTGATAATAGCGGGTTAAGCCGCGGGGCACGGCTAGTTATACATATAACAAAGCATAAAACTGAGCAAATTTCCCATCGATGTTGTCTTTGTACCGTTTTAGGTAACTTGGATATTTGCTGTATATAACATAAACATAAACGCTTTCACACTCACAGCCCCACACTAAGTTTGATAACTTGTGTCGTGGGTGCCGGAAACATTCACATCGCTTGCTTAGAAGGCGAATGCCACCCAACTAAGCCAACGAGCAGTTAATTCTATATATGTATATAGTTTTAGTTTAGATTTCTACCGACTTCACAAAAAGGAGGAGGTACTCAAGTCGACTATATTTTTTTAAAATGTTAGCTACCTCATAACTTCGTACCACGTGAACCGATTTTGAAATTTTTTTTTAAAACATTTTTTTCCTATTGCTATCCTATTGGTCTCATTTAAATTTGATCAAGATCTGATCAGTAGTTCTTAAAATATCGTCAATTATGCGTGTTTAATACATTTAATCTGATCAAAGTTCCGAAGGTAAAGCAGTGAAATCGTTTTTTTTAAGCTTTGCTTGCGTTTAATTATAGAAAATATGAGCAATTGGCCCGGAGATAGACCATATTGTTATTTTTTTTTTTATTTACGATAGGCAAGCGTTTGACCACAATCTCACCTGATGGAAAGCGACGATGCGGTCGAAGATGTAGCATGCTTGCCTAGAAGGTACCTATTCACTCTTGACTTGAAGACTCCCAGATTATACTGTTCGGGGAACAAAGACGAGGGCAATGAGTTATGAGTTATATCCCAAAAGAGTACATCTTTAGTAGCTATTTTAAGCGAGGTCATAATAAAAACAATACCATTGATAACAATATTTTTTCCAGAACCGTTAACCGTACATATGTATCACGCAAGCCCAGATATAAACTTTATACGATATAAAAAGTACATAAAACAGCAATGGCGGACGGGCGTGACGAAACGAAACTATTCTTGTGTGCCATTTTAATGTCAGAATAAAACGAGATATGGACGGCATATCAATATAATCTTTATGTACAGCTATATATCTGAGTAGCTAGGTATGCATGTATATGAAGTTCGCGAGAACGTTTATGAGAAAATATGTCGTAGATTATCATAAGACTGCGTAAATCGACGTGTAGAATTAGTTATTATAATAAAAATAATATGTTATTCGTTAATATTAATGATCATTTGCAGTTTTTCTTACACCTTTCATTTTTTCTAGTATATGAGATAACATTTAGCAGTAGAGTGCAAACATTAATAACATAACATATGTCGTAGATTATCATAAGACTGCGTAAGTCGACGTGTAGAATTAGTTATTATAATAAAAATAATATGTTATTCGTTAATATTAATGATAATTTGCAGTTTTTTGACATCTTTCATTTTCTCTAGTGAATGAGATAACATTTAGCAGTAGAGTGCAAACATTAATAACATAACATATGTCGTAGATTATCTTAAGACTGCATAAATCGACGTGTGGAACTAGTTATTATAATAAAAATAATATTTTATTCGTTAATATTAATGATCATTTGCAGTTTTTTTGACCTTTCATTTTATCTGGTAAATGAGATAACATTTAGCAGTAGAGTGCAAACATTAATAACATAACATATGTCGTAGATTATCATAAGACTGCGTAAATCGACGTGTGGAACTAGTTATTATAATAAAAATTTTATTTTATTCGTTAATATTAATGATCATTTGCAGTTTTTCTTACACCTTTCATTTTTTCTAGTATATGAGATAACATTTAGCAAAAGAGTGCAAACATTAATGCATTTCGGATTAAAAGAAAATGTTTCCAGTGAAATTACGGGGCAAAAATATATTTAACGTATTATATCTGAGGTTGACGAGCGCAGTGGTTTGCCGCGCAGGAGTTCGAATTATAGATAGATAGATAGATGAACTCTTTATTGTACACCAATTAAAAAAGAAAATAACAGCAAACAATTACATTGAAAATAACTTAGGCTAGTACAATGGGCGGTCTTATCGCTTAAAGCGATCTCTTCCAGACAACCTTTGGATGGAGATGAGATAGCAAAATAATTTTGGAACTGTGGTGTGCTACAGTTCTAAACAAATTATATATAAAAAATAAAAATAAATAAAGTTATAAATACCAAATATGTAAGAAATACTATAATATGTAATATATTATAGTTATGCATATTATATTGTATGCCTACTTAATATATTATTATTATTATTACTCAATAGTTAAGTCGTTCTACCGTCAGAGGAACAATTAAATGTAAAACCTCATAGACTCAGGATTCCTCGATACAGGCTTTGCCTAGTGAGGAAACTGATGAATATGGACCTTTAGGAAAATAAGTTTGCCTGCAATGTATTATTATGTACTTTACTGCTAATACAATTATAATAATATCGTGTTTTAGACATATAGCCGCTAACTAATGCAATATAATAATACTTTTGCAGTAATAAAAACCATTTCATTTCAATTACATAAACATACATTATATTCGTTCAAAACTCTGGTTAGTGGTAAACTGTCATAGGCATGACGCTTAACATCAGGCAAGCGACTTGCTCGTCACTCAATGAATTAAAAAAAAAAACGGAATAAATCGTACCTGTTGACCTGTTTTTAACAAAACCTACATCTAATACCAGCAGGTACCAGCTGTCACAAATCAGTAGGAGGAATGAATATATTTGTGGCTAGCCATGCCCGCGGCTTCGCCCGCAATTATCAAGTTAAGTAGCCTATGTGTTAATCCTAGGTATAAGCTATGTACATTCCGAATTTCATTAAAATCCGTTCAACCGTTGAAGTGTGAAGAGGTAACAAACATACTTGCACACTTACACAAACCCTTTCGCATTTATAATATTAGTAGGATTTGATTTTTCAGATCGATTGTATTATGTTTATAAGATGATATGTTCGGTTCTAAAATAACACCGCTTAAAATCGAATGATATTATAGTTACATATATCCTACAAATCTAATAATATGTAATAATGCTAAAGATGACGATGGACCGCGGGAACCGGAGACCTAGTGTATATATAAAGATTTGTCGGGGCGTCTGATTGAACGTGGCAGTGCTGCCAGGATCTTGGGAACACTGCATCGAACAGTGGGATGTGAGAGTGAAAACGTTCTTGTTTACAGGCTGGTTGTGTTTCTCAAGCTACTGATTGAAATTGAAAAGAGATCGTAGAAATCTAGATATTTATTTTTACTAAAAGGTGAGTTTATCATATATAAGTAGAAAAAATATCGAGAAACAAATACACTTTAAATTCAGTCTCCCGATGCTTCGCCCGCTATTATCAAGTTAAAAAGTAGCCTATGTGTTGATCGTAGTTATAAGCTTTGTAAATATATTTTTTCCAAATCCAGCCGTTACAGCGTAAAGAAGGAACAAACATACTTACACAGTTATAAATTTACAAACTTACACACAAACTTTCATATTTATAAAATTAGTATTATCAAGAGCTACGAAATTAATTCTACGAACGCGTAGACTACGCGTAGCCAAGAGATAGTGCTACGAATCAGTTGCTCATCGTAGCTGCCCCTACGAACTACATTGTATATATAAATTGTTCATTATCGAATCGTTTAGTATATCTAATAATATAGAAAAAAAAAGAAGATCAGAGCTTTTAGTTAATATCATTAGAAGTAGAAAAAAAAGATAATTCTGTCAAGATAAACGTGAGATATAGGTACTTTTTTATGTTATACTATATAGGCAAGTATTTTACAACTATCTCACCATAATGGGAAGTGATGATGCAGCCGAAGATGTGACAAGCATGCCTAGAAAATACCTATACACTGTCGATTTGAAGACTCCGAAATTATATACCTACCCCCTTTGCTTTACAGAAGATGAATCTAGAGGCAAAACGCTACGAGTGAACTTGAAACTGTTGGTACATGTTAAAATGGGGTCGCAAATGGACTAACGCAGACTTGGATAACCTTACCTAAAACACATCGAGCGTATTTGTGGTTAATATTCATATTTGCCGCGAAAGAGAATAAATGGTGTTATCGATTTTGTATTAATTTCGAAGCCTTGTAATTCTTCGAGTGTAATGTTTAATAACGGTGGAGTATTATATATTATTGTAACTGTTAATATTTGTTAAATTGTTTTTTGTTTCATTTCTACAACTTAAGTACAAGTCCTACTAGGCATAACTTGATTATGGCTGGACCATGACTCTTATGACTTGACTTTACTTGACTTTGACCGTGACTACAACTGGTTTTATGAATTACATAAAAAAATATATATACTTACTTAAAAACTTAAATACATTATATAATGTATTGTATCTCTAGCAGTTTTTAAGCTTAAAATTTTGAGATATATGTCGCAATCACAAAATACATTTGACCCTAAGTAAATTTTCAAAGTAAATTAAAGTTATTGTATTGTTAGTAATTTTAAGAATTCCTTCTATTTTTATTTTCATTATTTTATTATTTCTTGCTTTTTGAGTACATTTGGCAAATGATAGGCACGCCGAAATTGTCATGCATATCGGAAAATTCCCTTGTTAATTTTAAGTTTAATTTTAATATGTATGATGTGACAGTGCTATATTAAATAAATAAAAAAAATATATATATTACATTAAACTCAAAACGAAATCAAAATTAACCAAATAATAACTGTAACTAGATATAAATATATACAAAACTTAATCTAATAGACCAAAAATAAAAATAAACTACATAAATAACCTTGCAAAATATATATAACATGACACTGGCAAATTTTATCTACTGCTGGTAAAACCTATTAAATTCATACAGTTATATATATTTTGCTTATTATGTTACCCGTTTAATATACCCAGAAGTATTTATAAAGGAATAGATTCTTCTTCTTCTTCGTCGTGTCAATGATCATTATATTGTTTGGGCCCAGTGTTCCGCCACTGCCACTCCCTTCTTGTTCTTTCTTTCATCTTTCTAGATCGTCTAAATTGCAGGTGAAGGGGAAAGCAGGACACGTCAGTAAATGAGAGGGTTTACCACAGACGCAATGTGACATATCCGGGTCAATATAACCCCACCTGAAAAGGTTGCTTCTGCACCGGCCCACTTGTGTCCTCAATCTGTTAAGTGACTTCCACTGTTAAGGACAGATACTATAGTTTCTTCGAAATTAATATTCGAGTAAATAGGTATAACATAAATATACTTTTTTCGCATAAAATTCACAGCATAAACTTGGTCGTAAAAACTGATTACTGCTATTGCAAACGTTGTGCAACCGATGTTTTGAAAAATCTGTCTTGCTGATAAAGTTTGTTTATAAATATGTAGCAGGCACAGGTGCTGAAGAGGACAACGAATGAAGAACTTTTTATTACATTGAATAGCGCATAAGTAATTTAATTTATTTGTTGTTTTTGTGAATGGTCTATTATAATTTTGTAGTTTTTATGGGTTAATTTACCTGAAATAAATGGATTTTATTTATATTTTTATTTATAAGTAAGTTCCTGAGGTGGTGGAGTAGTGCTGAAGATACTTTTCTACCTACTTTACAAAAAAGGAGGAGGTATTCAATTCGACTGTATTTTTTTTTGTATTTATGTTACGCGATATCTCCGCAAATTATTAATCTATTTTGATGTTTTTACCGACTACCCAAAAAAGGAAGTCAAGTCGACTGTATTTTTTTTTTATGTGTGTTACCTCATAACTTCTCTCCACGTGAGCCGATTCCGAAATTTTTTTCTTAGTTTGAATGATGTTGCTTTTCAATTGGTTCCATTTACATTTGATCAAGATCTGATCAGTAGTTCCTGAAATATCGTCAATAATGTCTATTTTGTGACGAATAATGCGTACTTTGACGATGTTCTCGTTTACCCGAGTTCAAAGGTTACCTCATAACTGCTTTCGTTGTTAACCGATTTTGATGATTCTTTTTTTATTTGAAAGCTGGTGCTTTTCATGTAGTATCATTGAAATTTGATCTAATTTAGATTTCTAGTTTTTGAGTTATAGTCAATAATGCGTGTTTATACATTACCTAAATATGATCAAGGTTCTGATGATAAAGCGGTGAAGTCGGTTTTTTTAAGCTTTGCTTGCGTTTAATTATTTTTTGTTTGGTAGAGTATACTTCAGAGGTGATCACTTATAAATTTTATCGAAATCGGTCAAGCCAAAACCAAAATATAAGGAAGTCGGTTTTCACCGACTTCCTAAAAAAGGAGGAGGTACTCAAGTCGACTGTATTTTTTTTACGTGTGTTACCTCAAAACTTCTCTCGACGTGAGCCGGTTTCGAAATATTTTTTTTAGTTTGTAAGATTTTGCTTTCTAATTGGTCCCATTTAAATTTGATCAAGATCTGATCAGTAGTACTTGAAATATCGTAAAAAATGCATATTTTGTGGACTACTTTGACGATGTTCTCGTTTAACCGACTTCAAAAGTTACCTCATACCTTCTTTCGTTGTGAGCCTGATTTGATGATTCTTTTTTGTGTGTGTCTGTCTGTGAGATTTTGATGATTATTTTTTTATTTGATAGCTGGTGCTTATCATGTGGCCCCTTTAAAATTTGATCAAGATCAGATTCTAGTTTTTAAGTTACTGTCAATAATGCGTGTTTAATACATTAAATCCGATCAAGGTTCCAAAGATAAAGCGGTGAAGTCGTTTTTTTAAGCTTTGCTTGCGTTTAATTATTTTAAGCTTTGCTCGCGTTTTAATTATTAGGTGTTAGTATAATTATTTACAACACATACTATTTACAATACAGAAGATTTTTTTTTTGGAATCAATATTAAACAATTGTAATTTTCATTACATTAGACATAAGTCATAACATAGGTAACGCTTAAAACAATATTTTTCACATACACAGTGTTACATTACAGCCGAGTGTACACAGATCAGTTTGTATGAAAGTACTCTTCTAAATTGTAATGTATTTTGCTTATTATCCAATCTTTTAGCAGTAGAGTCATTAACTTTCATAATTGCCTCTTTGGGGTTGCCATGTGAATTGATTTTGCGATTTTGATTTTGATATTTTTTAAACTGGTTTTAAATTGTTTGCACTTTTAGGATTTTGATGTGTGGATGTAAATGATTGTAGATTCTTATGGCACTTAAAAGTGAGCTTTTATTGTACATCGTAATTTATAATTTCTAAGTCTTAGTATTCTTGCATCATAACTTACCTTTATTAAATTACAAATGTGTATTGTTTATTAATTTTTTATTATAGAATAAATTTTCTATGACGAGAAGAGGAATGTAATAATACTGGAAAGGGCAAAAAGCCTAGTATTTCGGTATTTCCTTTGTAAAAATTAGAATTCTGATTATTTTTTATGATTGAATAAATGCTCGCTACTTGAAAAAGTGATATTATTAGAATTACTCTTATTTATATTAATCACTTTATATTACCAAGTAGTCGTTACTTTAGCCGAGTTTTTCGGCCAAGTACAAGTACTGATATAATTAAACGCAAGCAAAGCTTAAAATACCGACTTCACCGCTTTATCTTCGGAACCTTGATCGGATTTAATGTATTGCACATGCATTATTGACGATAACTCAAAAACTACAAATCAGATTTTAATAAAATTTCAATGGGACCAGCAAAGCTTTAAAAAACCGACTTCACCGCTTTATCTTCGGAACCTTGATCGGATTTAATGTATTGCACATGCATTATTGACAATAAATCAATAACTAGAGATCATATCTTAATCAAATTTCAATAGAACCACATGAAAAGCTTTCAAATAAACAGATAATCATTAAAATCGGTTCACAACGAAAGAAGTTATGAGGTAACTTTTGAAGTCGGTCAAAAAAGAGAACATCGTCAATGTAGTCCACAGAATACGCATTATTGACGATATTTCAATAACTACTGATCAGATCTTGATCAAATCTAAATGGGACAATTGAAAAGCAACATCATACAAACTAATCTAACTTATTTTGAAATCGGATCACGTGGAAAGAAGTTATGAGGAAGGAGGAGAAGAATAAAAAAAAATACAGTCCACTTGAGTACCTCCTCTTTTTTCGGTAAAAATCACCGATTTCGCCGAGTACCTTGAAGTACGAGTTTTTTTTTTTCGAACGGTCTACAAGCTTCTGGCTGTGTGTAGCCTCTGCAGCGTCACCGGGCAAGTGTAGTAAAGAAGTACTCGGCGCATCTCTAGTATGTACTAACTGTGCCCCGCGGCTTCGCACGCGTTAATTAAGTTAAAAGGTTGCCTATGTTTTATGACGGACCCTAAACTATCTACATTCTATATTTCATCAAAATCGGTTAACTCGTTACGGAGATACGTGGTAACAAACATTCACACACAAACTTTAAATTATAGTAGGATAATTATTTTACATAAAGTATATGTTATTTTATCATTACTTATTAAGTAAATTATCCCATTAGTTAAACCCCGTCTATTACTTTCTACATTTCTCTCCACCTGAAAGTTACCTGGTAGATCACTATTAGTGATAAGGCCGCCTGTGTGACACTTAATGTAAGAACTTGTTTGTAACTTTTTTCAACCGACTTCAAAAAAGGAGGAGGTACTATGTTCGACTATATGTATTTTTTTATGTATGTTCACCGATTTCTCCCCCGTTTTTGGACCGATTCTGAAAATTCTTTTTTTGTTTCATTGATTATACTTCAGAGGTGGTCATATAATATTTATATTGTATCGAAATAGGACAAGCCGAAACCAAAATATAAGCGTTGAAGTCAGTTTTTTTAAGCTTTGCTTACGTTTAAATTATTTAGTGCTAAATAGGCAAGCATTAGACCGCTATCTCACCTGATGGAAAGTGACTATGCGGCCGAAGATGGAACATGCTTGTAATACTACACTATTATACTTCATACTTATTTTGGGAATTTGAGAGATTTTGTTTGTGTGTGTGTGAATGTGTGAGTGTGAGTAAATCAAATAAAATATAATCATAATTATACTCACCTACCCATATATAATTCGAAATCAAAACGTCATAAAAAAGCAACAAATAACAAACAATTTCAATAATTTAAGTGCTTTATAAACAATAACTAAAGGTAAATCTTCATCTTAAAGGAAACTTGAGCACGTAAACATATAAAGAAAAAACACATACTTTATCGTATTACATAATGAAAAGCCTACGTACTCATCCAATGACAAATGACAATAGAGGGAACATCCCTCTCACCTCGTATACAAAGGAAAATAAACTTTAAAACCATGTAGTACAATTAAGTGTTGTATAGCAAAGCTCGGAGGATGTCCCTCGCTATCTTGTCAGGCGGGGGAGGCGTCGACCAATCACAGCGCGGGATCGGCGCATCGCACTGTCACTGTCTACCTATTGCGCATCCTCATAACGCATCTTCGTCTTCGTAACTTTTACATTTAAATAAACAAAAGACTATTCGAATTTCGAACTGCATTTGAAATCTGCTTAACTGCACGGCGATTGCTTTGAATTTTTTTAATTAATTTCAAATTAATAGTCTTATCTACGTACTCACCTTGCGCGTGTAACCGCCTCGCGACCGCCTTCGACCGCATCGCCTCCACCGTGGCAGAGGACAGTCCTCAATTATTTTCCGCGATCGATGTCACTTTCGGAAAAGTTTTTGAAATTGGAATGTTAGGTTGCGAGTTTTGGCGGGATAGGGTGGGCGGCAGTGGAGCGCGGGCGGGCGTGGGGAGCGAACGTCTTCCCGCGGTCCCGTGGGATGGGTAGGTGGGTTCGCCGTGTGGTTGAGCGGCTTGTCACGCGAGCGGCTGGCGGGACACTGCGTTCACGTGCCCGCAGCGACCGCGGGGAAAGCGGTTTTCACGCGGGAAACGATTTCAAGCGATAGTGACCGCGCTGGGCCGCGGTCGTCGACTGTCTTCCGACGCTCGCGCCTACGTGCCTTCCGTCCGTCGCCAGCCCACCTGCACCCCCTTTATTGCCTTACACATCAACGCCTAACCTGAAACACGAATGACTTACAACACGGCATCGGCAGTCACAGTCACAACCTATCCGAAACTTTTTTCACCATTCGGAACAAATCTTGCATCTTTGGGGTCAATAGGCAGATTCATTTTTAACCGACTTCAAAGAAAGGATGACATTGATTTATATTTATATAGCATTAGCCATGCTAGGCAGAACTATAGTCATACATTTAGAAAGAAAAAAATATCGCTGGAAAAAATCAATTGATTTGGGTGGACGTTGTCAACACAACGTGTGGCTAAACTGCAATGTTAGACTCGTTGGCCGTAGTAGATTCTAAAAACTGTTTCGATAGATGACGTCACACGTCCCCGTAAGACGTTAATAATAAGGAAAGATTAATTTCTTCGCTTCGGGCAAAGCTTGAGTAGCTGAGCGGCTAGATCAATAGGGCATAATACCCTATGTCCGCGGGTTCAATCCTCAATCATTTTTCCATTCTAAATTTATCACTGAGAAGGCAATTCGTCGGTATCTTTTTTTTGTATGTTCCCCATTACTCGAAGTCCCATGAACCGATTCGAGAAATTCTTTTTTTGTTTAAAAGGGTTATTATACTTTCCAGGTCCTATTATGATTTGATTAAGATCTGATGAAGAGTTTCGGAAATATTTACGATTGAAGTCGGTTATTAGTTTTTTAAACTTGTATATTATTATACTCGTATATAGTGAATAATAATGACTACTTATTTTAAGTCATGGTAAATGCTTAGGCACATTTGCGTATTCCAGGTCTAGTGTGTTTACCAGCTTCGATCACATCGTCACTTACCATCAGGTGAGATAGTGGTCAAACACTAGCCTGTCACAAATAAAAAAAAAAAAAAAAAAGGCACATACACAATTCCACACCCACTTTTAAAAGTGTTAAAAAATATATGTATTTTTTTTATCATATATCATTTTATTACTAGTTCAAGTGTCGAAAGTCTTGCCACGTCACAGTGTAACAATAGTTATTTGAATAAAATATAAATGTAAAAATAAATATTACATAATTCACTCTCTCACTCAAGAGTAAGTCAAAAACTTGTATCTGTCCAATCTGTGAACATTACTATTATGTAAAATATTATATGTTAAATAATATGTATTACATGTACTTATATGCAATTATTTATTTATTTTATGTGAATTTACCTACTTGATTATACATACTGATATTATTATTGGTATGTATTGTTTTTGTAGTATTTCTATTATGTTAAATTTTGTTTCAATCATTTTATCGCACCCCATCCCTACATTATCTTTTCATTTATATTTCCATCCAAAAGTTGTCTGAAAGAGATCACACCTAGCGATAAGACCGCACATTGTACCTATCTTTATAAGTTTCTCTTTAAGCTGTATTTATTGGTGTCAATAAAGAGTATTGTATTGTAATTCATTTCTCATTTATCATAAGGTAAATCATTCATTTAACATGTAAAACATTTTACTAATAAAGTTTTCGTGAGAATTAAACATTATAATATTATTAGATTACGGCTATCACTCACGTCATTTGATCGATATTGTCGACCTAGGTTTCGAGCATGTACGATGCTCTTCTTCGGGATGAGTTTACGCCGCCGTCGCGAGATCGCGACGAAGACTGTCTTCGTCGCGATCCCGCGAAAACACTGTATAATAATAGAACATTGTATAAAAACGAATATTATTTTTACTCTAAGATAATTTGTTGTGATGTAGGTACTAAGATTGTAAGTTGCATTACTTTTTTTTTTTATGCATTAAAGGCAATGCGGCCGAAGATGTAACATGCTTGCCTAGAAGATACCTATTCACTCTTGACTTGAAGACTCCCAGATTATACCCCTCGGGGAACAATGACGCAGGCAATGAATTCCACTCCTTCGCTGTACGGATGATGAACGTAGAAGCAAAACGCTTCGAGCGAACTGGAGGTATGTCAACCATAAATGGGTGACGTTTGACAGTTTGTCTGGTTGTTAGATGGTAAAATGGGCATGGTGGAATTAACTCATGTAATTCCTGCGCACACTCTCCAAAATGCATACGATAGAATACCGATAGACTTGCGACCATACGTCTATGACCGTTAATTTGGTACATAAATAATAAGTGTAATTCTAATTTAAAAGTTAAAGGATCAAACTGAACTATGACCTGCCCGTTGGCTCAGTTGGGTGAGCGTTCGCCTTCTAAGCAGGAGTATCGGTTTCAATTCCCGGCGGGAACACATTTTTTTTCCACAAGGAAATTTGTGTTTCTGTTTCAGGTTGTGATTGTAAATGTGAATGTTTCCGGCACCCGCGACACAAGTCATCGAAATAAAGGGCTGTGAGTGTGAAATTATTTATGTTTATGTAAATAACAAAAATAATAATATAATTATCAAAATGCTGGCACTTATTTGGCTCAACGTATTAGCATTGCAATGCCCCCAACATGATGGGAACTCTACCCACTGGTAGTGGGCTTGAGCACTTGAGTTACCTATAAGCTCGATGTCTTGTAGGTAACTTAGTTCTTTGATGTATAAAGTTTTAGTTTAGTTTTAGGAAATATAGGCAATTGGCTCGTAGATAGTTTGACAATGTTAATATGTAAATAACCAAGCCTCTTATCTCTTATGACGACCCAGTTGGCGCAGTGGACAGGTGCCCGCCCTCTGCGCCGTGGGTCCTGGGTTCGATTCCCGGCAGGAGCACAATTTCCTTCCCAAGGGATATTTGTGCTTCTGGTTCTGGATGTAATGTGTGTGTGATGTGAATGTTTCCGGCACCCACGATGCAAGTCTTTGAACTTAGTGTGGGGCTGTGAGTATGAATGCGTTTGTTTGTTTGTTTGTCTTATCGTATTTTGTACTGATTAGAGACTACTACAAACTTTTAAAAGTCACGATGTTTTTGTTCATAGATTTCTATTCAAATTTACGTCTTTATTGGAAAATAAGCGAGCGTATAATTTAACGGACGATTAAACATTAATGACAGCAAATTGATGGAAAAGTTATGGAGAAGTTGGCGTAATCAAATGATTGTACTTTTTTTTTCTTTTAATGTTGGCTTCGCAATCTTTTGCATTTAGCCAGTGTCAAGTAATAATATATTTCAAATGTATTTAATATTAAAAGTCTTAGTCAAAAGTCACAGTCAAAGTCAAGTAAAAGAGTTAAGGACATAGTCAAGTCATGCCCTTGTAGAAACTTTTGCAGCGGGTTTACGGTTGCAGCAAGCATGCTACATCTTCGGCCGCATCGTCACTTGCCAACAGGTGAGATTGTGGACAAATGCTTGCAAAGGCATAATATTTTTTTTTATTTGAACTTTTCTTGTTATCCCATTTAATTTAATCAAGATCTAACAGTAGTTTTTGAGTTATCCTTAATAATTCGTATTTAATTGACCTCGACATTGTCATTTAAAAAGGGTCAAGTGTAACCCATGTAAAAATTTGCAAGATCTGATCAAGGTTTCCGGAGATAATTTGATAAAGCATTAAAGTCTCATTTCTCCAATGATAAGCTAATGGTAACAATTTATAAGATTTATGAAATATATTACGTACTTATGTTAGCGCACAGTTGCGTGTATTGGAACGCATAATCGCAGATCTGACAGGTTGGGATCGGTATGAGAGACGTCAATCTGAAGGAAAATATTGAGAAGGACGGGGAATGTGTCGGTGTGGTGGTCGAGAAGAAAAGGAAACTAAATAGAAGTAATGTTATATGATGAAGATGCTTATCGGATGATATTTGTATAGCAACCTACCGGAGATAATAAACGACGATGTAAGATGAAGGGTTGTGTTGTTTTTACTTATAAAAATATAATTTGTGCACAATCTACGGGTTAATTCATTGCGCGTTTGCCTACAGGGTATCGAGTTCGATTCTCGGTGAGAACACAAGTTTTCTCCCCAAGGGAAATTTGTGGTGATCGTGTGTGATGTGAATGTTTTCAGCACCCACGATGTTAAATATTGAAACTTAGAGTGAGGTACTAATTAATATCGATGGAACTTACAACCAGCATCTTTATTCTCCAAGCGGCATCGTCAAGTTAAAAATAGCTTTCACTACTATATAAATACTGGTAAGATAGAGATAGTAAGATAGTGGTCAAATGCTTGTCTATCCTACATTAAAAAAAAAACGAAAGCTTGGATGTTTAAATGTTTGTAAGTATGAAAATAGGACATTTTGTTTGTTTGTAACTCTACCAAAACTACCGAACCGATTGAGCTGAAATTTTGGAGATAGGTAGATAGCATATCATCATCATCATTTTTTACTATCATCAACGTGAGTAAAACCGCAGCTACATAATATTTAAGCCTGACACATTATAAATCGCATCATCTGTTATCATTAGGTGACAAAGTAGCCAAATTCTAATGCACACATAAAAATATACTATTTCGAACCTTCTCCAAGCCATTGGTCAGCTAATCGAAGTACAATGTTCTACAAAATACGTTAATTCGAGTACTTTCCGATTACATAAGTCCGATTAAATAAACCCTCCCTAACCTCTGAAACTCCGAGTTTTGTACGGATTCACATTATTACGTAACAATTGTCTACGAATTTTCGTAGACGAACGGCTACGGGCAACTCATGATAAGTTTGTTTTACCGTAGAGTGAGTACGTAGGCGGCCTCTTAGCCCCCTCCCGGGGGGTGGAAAGGGGGGGCAGAAGCCGTAAATATGATTATCAGGAGGGGAGGCGACGGCGACTAATCATATTCTCTGCAATTTACATAAATATTAGCGTGTTCCGTGACACACGACCTCAAAGTCATTAGAAGCCTTACTTTTAATGAAAGCGTGATGGTAGATACCGCGTCAGGTCACTTTGTCTTTTTTATGAGTGATTAATGTATGTGGGGGTTTTGATGCATATTCAAAAGAAAACATGGCTCGTAGTTATCGATGTTGTTAATGAGGAGGTATGATTAAGTAGCAAGTACGCGATTCATTTAACCTGCTTGAGCGCATCTATTTACAACTAGCCGTGCCCCGCGGCTTCGTCCGCTATTATCAAGTTAAAAAGTAGCCTATTAATCCTGAGTATAATCTATGTTCATTCCAAATTTCATCCAAATCCGTTCAGCCGTTAAAGCGTGAAGAGGAAACAAACATACTTGCACACTTACACACAAACTTTCGGATTTATAATATTAGTAGGATTTCAAACTATGATTGAATTAGATTTAGTGATTCAGACTAAATTTTAAGAGAGATTACTTAAATATAATGATTATCGAGTACAAGAATGACGAATTAAGATCATTGATATAGCTCCTAGCATCTTAAGATTTATAATTGTCATGCATTAAGGTACAAGTCCGAGACCGACTGCGGACTGCAAACTGCAACCGCAAACTGCAAGCGACACTACTGGTTTGAATGAATCTCTATGACCAGATCCTCTTTTACCTATTGCTGTTGCGAACTCCTAAGAAATAAGGTTTATTTTTGCGTAATTCAAATAGAAACTGCTCGCAACAAGAATGCATAATTGCGTAATAAGGGGTCGGTAGTGTCGCTTGCAGTTTGCGGTTACAGTTTGCAGTCTGCGGTCGCTCAACGACTTGTACCTTTATTAAGTTTAAGTACGACGTCAAAAGTTGTTTTAGTTAATACATTCTGTCACTTGTATTTTTTTTTATTGATCTCATTAAAGTTTATAAGATATCCCCGTACTGAAAATACAAGGCACATTTTTTGTGCTAAAATATCTAGTAAGTTTGGTACATACTAGCAGTAGAGTATTAAATTTCATGACTCTAAGAAACATATCCAAATTTAGTTTAAAACAGGGATTCAATAATCCACAAGAGACCAAAATCAACACTTTAAAATTACCCCGAACGGCATATCTGGAAATTGCGAAGAATATTATTTTTTTAAGGCAAAAACGCTTTCACACTCACAGCCCCACACTAATTCAGATGACTTGTGTCGAAGGTGCCGGAAACATTCACATCACATACAATTACCCCTATAGAGAGAATAAACCACAAAAATATAAACAAAACTACTTTGCAAGTATAAGACTAAACTGTTTTAAAAAGTCAATATTGTAAAATATTAACAATTTGGTAGTACATCAAAGTCACTGATCTTAGGCATAGTTTGTCCTGGGGTCTATCTAAAAAATAGGTACATGTTTAAACCTGAAACTTGCATAGAATATACGGAATATCCCCTAATTAAACAACAAATACAAAAATTAAACTTAGTTAAAGAATTTTTAATTTTAAGGTTAATTACTCGCACTATAGACTAGTTATAGAAATATAGGCATTTGGCCTGTAGATATTAGTATCAGGGGATAATTAAAAAAAAAATAACCTAGAAGTTTGTAATGATGATATGATTGATGATTTATCAGGCAAAATTTAGGCGCTATTTCTCAATTCGGAGCGAACGACTAGTTAAGATTCACAGCAGAATAACCTATGTAACCACCAGACCCTCTATTTAGCTTTATATTCAATAAGGCACTAAAACACAAACCACAATAACCCATCGGGATCCTCAAAGCCGATATAATTGCATCCTGAAACCACCACAATGTCTACAATACAACCCTCGGCTCTCCCAGACCGAGCAATCACGAACAAAAATAAATTATTAATTACTACACCTTAAACGGAAAGCAGACTTTACCCTTCCCATAAATTAGAGGGGCCAGATGTTAACAGACTCCTAACAAACCCCAAATATCTTGTTAAGCCACCCACGGTGTCTCACACACAAACACACGCACACATGCAAACATCGCACCATTGAGGACCTAAAGTGCGCTCCTCAAAATTGATTTCTGGAAGCCGCAGCTGGTGTTTTTGACTTTATAGCTCTGAGGAGCGGAACCTTCCTTATATTATATCGCATCAAGATGCTTGTACATTTCTGAAATGACTTCCTCTTAAAAGCTGGGCAAAGGAAATCCTACCTTATATCTATTTCTACAGGTTGGAAATTTAATTGAAGTTGGAAAATTGTTGAGCTCTTTCGAAGGTGTGGTTCATGTGATATGATATCAAGGCGAGACAGAAAGGGATAGTAGAGGCAGGCTCCTCAGCAGACGTTTCGGTTGGCATGGCAACGCATCGATTACTCCCCTCCCTCCGGACCCCAGCCGCCGTATCCAGGTCATCCGAAGGCATCTGAAGCCGATGTTTGTGTAAGATTTAATTAGGTTGCTTTTGATTTATGAAGACGAGAGTTATTGTAAATACTTTTAAAAGGATTAAGAACATTGCAAGGGAATGTGAAAAATACTTCTGGCTTACTAAATACATTTTTGTAAGGTCATGCCTATGACTCTCTCTAAATAAACGTGAAAGAGGTAAAATGCTTTTTCCTTTACGTGGCATTGCATGCCGGATAAACTAGCATAAAAAAACCAGGCGCGTTCTGTGTGGCCTTATAAAAAAAATGGCGGTGAAGCGTTTATATTTACAGTGGATAATCTCTAACAGAATAAAAGCATTATCTGTAAAATTGACGCTCCTTTGAGCATCTTGCGAGTAATTAACCGTAAAATTGAGTTCCTCTTATTGACTGGAGATTCGGGATGGTCGTAAACAATATTCCAAACATATGCATGAAATTTCAAATTACAATTCGTGACATCTCCTGTGTCTGTGTAAGCGATAATATTTTGGTTTACACTACTTTTTTCCTCCAACAAACAAACGCATTCACACTCACAACCCCACACTAAGTACGAGTACAGAGACTTGTATCGTGGGTGCCGGAAACATTTACATAATACACACACAATCACACCTAGAACCAGAAGCACAAATTTCCCTTGGGAATGAAAAGTGTACTCCTGCCGGGAATCTAACCCAGGACTCACAGCGTGGAGGGCAGACACTTGCTCACCGCGCCAACTGGGTCCTCCGACTGTACTTCCTCTGTCTGCGTGTAAGCGATAATATTTTGGTTTACACCACTTTTTCTTCCGACTGTAATTTGTATGAGTGGTCGAGTTACCTACTCTAAAAATGAAAGGTGGCAAGTCGACTACGTGGTCATATATAATATTTCGCAGTCAAGATGACTACAAACTCATTTGTATTATGACCAACGAAAAAAGGTTAGTTTATTATATCTTACAAGAACCTTATTTGAGTCAATTTATGATATGGGTCCGCGCGAATCTCTCGGGGAATTCTTTAAAGAAACAGGTATACTTACCATGCGTTCGCTTTACATCTTTGAAAATATTTTGCATGTTCGCAAAAATATTGATAAATATAAATTAAGAAACGACGCACATATGTAATCTTAATACTAGATATAAGCATAAGTTACAGTGCGCGCATTTAGATTAAGCATAACGAATAAATCTTTTATGGCAAATGGGGTTAGATTTTGCAATAAAATTCCTAAAATTGTAACTGACTTACCACTGGAAAAGTTGAAATCAGTAATAAAACGGGCATGAATAGAGAAGGTTATTATAAAACGATTGACTACATTAATGACAAGGATGCATGGAGGCAAACTGCACAAGCGCTTTCTAGCGACTACATAATATAGATACACCTAGGTTAATATAATTATGTAATAGCGTTTAAATTGTTGTGTTCTACTGCCATTAACCAATAATCTGTGCAAACGACACTGAATACCAATGGTGTACCTTATTGAATGCCTTTTTATATACGAATAAACGATATTGTTATTATATTATTATTAAATTCTTAAACGCTATTACATTAAAAAAAATATTAATGCAAAAAAATGCGCCGCCGAGTTTCTTGTCAGGTTCTTTTCGAGATGGCTGTAATTTTGCGAACATGGCTGTAGAGTCATTAACTTTCATGATTGCCTATTTGGGGCCCATGTGAATAAACGATTTTGATTTTATTTTATTGATTTAAAAAAAGCAAAAGTCTCAGTATATTTCTTTGTTCGGTAAAGCACAAAAGGGCATAATTTTAGCAACGTATGAACCTATGTCGGTATGTTCGTTATTATTCACATCTCCCGAATTCATAGACCGATTGCAACATAATATAAAGTATAATTGGATTTTTTGCGATTCTCCAGGTATCATGCAATATAATACTTCCTTGTTTGCTTACTAAGTTGGGAGCGCGTTCGCCTTCTAAGCAGCGGGTAACGGGCTCGATTCACGTGGACACAAGTTTTCTATCTAGGTTGACTTGGGTGGTTAAACACTTGATCCGTCCGTCCGTCTGACAGAGGCATGTAGCGTCTAAACTACACAAAATAATAACTTCACAAAGTAGTAAAACAAAAGATAAATTGAGTGAATGTCACAGTACTGTTTCTCTAGGTATGAACCTATAATTATATCGCAAAAATAAATTGAAATAAATAACAAAATAAATAAACTAGGTATATAAAGAAATCATTCCACCAAATTGAGTCCTCAGCTCCATTTATTTCGCCTTTGATGTCCCAAAGAAATTCCCTTCGACCCAATTCTTGTCTCAAAGACACGTCAGGCCGCGGCGGGCTGACAAAGGCAAGTCCCTGGACCTAATAGGGCTACTTAAGGAAGCGAACCGGCCTCCTCATGCCCTTTTGGCCTCCCTTTGACGGGAACGGAGGTAATTTTCTAGGTAGGTATGAAGCTAAAAAGGGAGATTACCAATTGATTTGGCGTTAGGGGAATTTAAAAGGAAGCTTGACCGTTTGGATAGTGATTCTATATTCTGAGGTTTTCGAGTCAGTTTTTTTTTTATATGACTAGCTTTGCCTAGCACTCTCTTTTTCACGAAAACGTAAAACATATCTAAAAAAAAACTAAAAATACAAGTACAAAAAAATATCCGACTGCGTAAAAGTTAATTTTCTTTTTTATCATACTTCATCATTATTTCGTAATGTTTTTTTTTTGTTCTAGATAGGTCAGAATTTTGCCGCTATCTTGCCTGATGGAAAGTGATGATGCGGCCGAAGATACAGATATAGACATTAGACCTATTAAGCGATTATATAAGTAAGAACTTTATCACGGCTTTATTATAAGTGTTGAAAATTTAAGTGAGAATTATTGCTAATCAACTTTAAATCATTATAGACCCTAAATTGTCAATCTTACTTAAAAAATATAAAAGAATTGTAAAGGTGATTTCAAATAGCCATTCAATGATACTCCACTTGTCTTGTCATTCAATTTAAGTCGACTTTAATTTTTTTGATTTTTCACAATATGACGTCTCGTTTCGCCACATTGAATTTGAATTGCTATCATGTCAAATGGGTCTCTAGAACGCCAAAATGGAACAAACGACACACTTACACACATAGGCTAATAAACAGATTCCCTCCTTTGCGTCGCGCATTCGGGTAAGAATATATAAGTCCTACAAGGAGTTCTTATATATCTAACTCTTCTTCGAAATACCATAAAATACCTTACAATATCTATCTAATAGGTACCTTTGAACGAATTCTTGTATATATATATATATATATAAACATATATATATAAAATCTGAATTTTGGAAACGTCTCCGAGTCAAGCAAATCCCTCACTTGATGGTAAGCGTTTCGCTTGCCCATTACAGTACAGTGCCACCCACAGGCTATATGATCTGTGGACAAAATCCTGCGCGGCAAAGCACTGTGCTTGTCACCCTGAGATATTAGTTGTTAAATCTCTTAAGCCCTGTATACTGGAGACATTGTCCTTCAATCCGGAATACAGTACAATGTTTTCACAATACTGCTTGGCGGTTGAATGTCTGGCCATGGTGTGGTACTGCCCCAGGTGGACTCTGCAAAAGAGTCCTACCACTGCATGTGCTGGTTAACTTCAAACTACAGGCACATAACCAAATTTCAGTTGATTCGATGTTCATAAGAAAAGAAAATCGTTCGATTTCGACGTCGATGTGACGCCTGGAATAGACCCCCTCGAATCAACTGAAATTTCAACCAATCAACTGTCGTTTCGACGTCGCATCAATTCGAACAATCGTATTTTGACGACCAGAATAAACCTACGTGTAAAATGTCACATATTATGTAGGTGCCGGGATCAGTGAGGAAAAATAACAAACATGAAATGACAAAACGGGGAATCACCGAAACACAAAACAGCCTTATCTCAACGAATACAACACCTATACCCGATACACAAATATAACATGATTTTATTATTCTTAAATAATTTTAGCGCTAGCAAAGCAAAGGAACAGACTTCACCGCTTTATTTTCAAAAACCTTGATCAGAATAAATGAATTAAATACGCATTATTGAGGATAACTCAAAAATTACTTAATCAAATTTAATAGGACTACATTGGAATCAAATGAAAAAAAAACAAAATCGGTTCACCTAGAAAGGAGTTGTACGGTAATAAAGAAAAAAAAAATTGTCGAATTGAGAAGGAGGTTCTTCGTTCATTCTCGCCTTTTCGTGAAGTTGGTTAAAAATAGTAGCGGTACACAGTAATTGGTTTAAATAATACTGAAAACTAGGACTTATAGAGTTCATGAGTCTCTGTCCCCAACACTAGGTCTCGTCAGAGCCTGTATTGTTAGGTTACAGCGACCCTCTCTGGTCATCTCTATACATCACGTAATATTGCATGAAATTATAATAAGTGTGTGCACCTATAGCGTATTTTTTTATGCTCGACAGGCAAGCATTTGAGTTTTGACCACTAACTATCTCAACTGATGGAAAAAGAAGATGCGGCCGAAGATATATATGTAATTAAATAGTTTTATAGTAATTTGCCTATCTATATGTAATATGAATAATTCCTTATTTATTTAGCTAGACTAACTAGTTTGCTTTGTTTGCTTTATATTTATAATTGACTAGCTGACCCGCCCGGCGTTGCCCGGGTAAACAAAAGCTTACATATAAACGCTTTCTCACTCACAGCCCCACTGTAAAAGTACTATAAGTTGTGTCGTGGGGCCGTAAACAATTAACACCACACACACAACATTCACGTCATACCCAGAACCAGAAACATAAACTGCCCGTGGGGAAAAAACTTTTGTTATTGTGTTCCCACCGAGATTCGAACCCGCTGCTTTAAAGACGAACGCGCACTCATCTACGCCAGTGGGTAGTTCAAAGTTCAAAGATTCCCCACCCTGCGTCGCCCGGTTAAAAAATCTACACATAAACACTTCCACATTCACAGCCACACACTAAGTTCAGTGACTTGTAGCGTGGGGCCGTAAACATCCAAGATTCACAACATATTAAAAACCAGGAACACAAATTTCCCGTAGGGAGAAAACTTCTGTTACCACCGCGAATCGATCCCGCTGCTTTGAAGGCAAACGCGCACCCATTTACGCGAGTAGATAGTTCAAAAGATGACCCGCCCGGCGTCGCCCGGTTAAAAAATAATAATACAAATAAACACACTTCCACATTCACAGCCCAACACTAAGTTCAATGACTTGTATCGGGGGGCCGTAAACATCCAAGATTCACAAAGTATTCACAACATACTCAAAACCAGGAACACAAATTTATCGTGGAGTAAAATTTTCTAGGTAAATTATCACCGGTAATCGAACCCGCTGCTTTGAAGGCGAACGCGCACCCATCTACGCCAGCGAGCAATTCAAAGTTCAGGAACGACCCGCCTGGCGGGGCGTCGGCCGGGTAGTAAATATTAAAAAACATACCCATAAACGCTTTCACATTCACAACCCCACAATAAGTTCAATGACTTGTATCAAAGGGCTGTAAACATCCAAGATTCACACAACATTCACAACATACTCAAAACCAGAAACACAAATTCCCGTGGGAAAACACCTGTGTTCCCACCGGGCATCAAACCCGGTGCTTTAAAGGCAAACGCCCACCTAACTACGCTAGCGGGCAGTTCAAACTTCAATGATAAGACTAAACAAAAAAAAACAGTCGAATTTATATCCCCCTTCTTATGTTAGTCGGTTCAAAACATAGACGTATCCACCGTTTTCACCCTCAAATAAACTTAACGATTTCTCCTAGACTATGGGTTCAAATTATGTGCAGTAAAAAGCAAATTGCATCTACCTGAACTAAGTAAGCCGATGAAATAGGTTTTTTTGATAAGAATTAATATTAAATACTTAAAAAAAGCCAACGAAATAGAAGCCGCTATTTTTTAGTGCAGGAATTCGTAGTACGTTTCTGTACATTTCTGACCCGTCCCGTTCACGGGCGGGCTCCCGTGAAATTAATTTCACGATTTCTCATAGACTATTTATCCAAATCATATGCAGTAAAAAGCAAAATGTATCTACATGAACTACGTAAGACGATGAAATAGTTTATTTTGATAAGGATTAATACTGAATGTCTCAAAAAGCCAACTAAACAGAGGCCGCTTTTTTTTTCAGATTTTTAACAAAGAAAAGTATATTTTCTGAGCTATACATACATGTTAGATATATGCTGTCGCGGACTTTTTTGTAAAACTCATGAAGGCCAACATTTTTGCCATACATTATATTCAACTATGTCTTACCGTTTAGTCAGCGTACGCCGATAAAGCGGAGAGTTAGCAAATTTTTCTCCGACTTGTCTTACGAATATTATTATTTCGAACTGATAACTAACTTCTATCCCGACAAAACATAGCCTATGACACTCAGTGATAGTGTAGCTATCTATTGGTGAAAGAATTTTCAGAATCGGATCAGTAGTTTCAGAGATTACCTTTTACATACAAACAAACAAACAAACAAACAAACAAACAAACAAACAAACTTTACCTCTTTATAATATTATTATATATTATATTATATATTATATATTATATTATAGTATAGTATAGATATAGATTTAGCTGTTTTATATCTACATGTATATTACATGGCTATTTGTACCTATCTATGCTTAAAACACACTTCATATCTAGGTGCCTATTATATATTATAGTATAATTATATGTGTATGTAACAAATTCGGGCAAAATTGCTTTTATCGAAGCTTTTGGAAAATCAAAATGGTGGATATATGGGGGTTGAAAACGTAAAAACAATTATTTAAGCCATTTCGAAAAATACGCGAGGTCTTCAGGTCACAGAGCCACTATAATAGTTGTATATACGTTTATTCTAGCGTATAATATAATAATATGAATGAATAAGTTAGCCTCTGTTGGAACAAATGGGGTATGTAGCAGAATAAACGCCATCTCTGACAAGGCACTGAAACAGCTTCGCTAGCTTCTTACTAACTACTAGTTTCTCTTCTTTACTAGATTCGCTTTTCAACGACATCTAGCGTTATTGTTTAAAGTTCTTCTGAGTTCTTTATAAATCCGTAAGATGGCGCTCTAAACCAAATTGAAATATACTGTTTTACCGACTAGGGATGTTGAGAAAGACTAATCTTGTTTAAACAAAGAAATTATGTATCAAGAAAATACATAGTTACTTGTTTTTGTTGAAGCTTATTTTTAATTATTTGGAGTAGAATATTTGGATAAGAATTTTATTTTGGTCTTAAGGCGTTGTCTATTTTGTATTATTTTACATAACTTGTGGTACTCTTGAGTGATTTTTGTCTAGTTCTAGTAGTCCTTCTCGAGTCCGACTTTTATGAAGCTGACCAGCCCCCTGATTATTCGGAACGTTTCGCTAAGTTACCGTATGATTCGCTTAGTCGTGAGTACGTTTATCGTACGATAACAAACCAAATCATACAATCATAACTGAGTTACCGAAAAGTTCTGAATTAAGAGGCAGGTGCTATAGCGCATTGAACTAGTTTGCGGACGCGAGGATCCCAGACTTCTTCGCAATCATTCGGTGAAGAGTTGCTTCTTTCTGGGATCGTTTTGGAGTCCAATATAATATACCTATTTGATCACTATAAAAATATTTATTGCTAATAAATATGTTTTGCAGATATTTTCAGCGTCTTTTGTAAGGTGAACAATACAGAAGATGTTTCGTTCGCTTTCAGTATTTACGTAGGTACTAAGAATCCAAGATAATATGTATGTTGATTAAAACTGCTGCTGATTAAATTATTTAATAAAATATTAAGTCTCTTTTCTATCAATCGTTTTTATGTACAGAAAAGGGACCGACACCATTCCCTTCACACCATCGCGTCCCTAAAGATGTCAATGATATCATATACTGTTTTACCGACACTGTTACGACGCATGCGCGTCGCACATTTTTATTTTCCTCTTTTTCTATTGGTTTGTTTTGTGATTTCGGATTTGTGTCATGTCCCGAACCCCAGCTTGTTTGAAATCCATCGCTTTGTGAATATTGTTTCGACTTGTTTCTAGTATTTTAATTTGTTGTTTGATGGTAGAATTAGCAATATACTATTTATAGTATTGTGATGATAAGTGCTGTGAATAAGTATAGTCAGCGTCGGCAAACTAAAGCGGCACCGTGGAGTCACGTAAAAGAAGGTAATAAAATATATTTTCATTGTATGTTGCGTCGCTTCAGCTGGTCATAATGGAAAATCGACCATTAACCTTGTCCGAAATGTCCACAATTCCCTTGCAATGCCCCTTGGAAGACCTACAATGGGAATTTATTGATCCATTTGGAAAAGTTCGGGTACGCTGTGCACATGGGTCGATAAATTAGAATGTAACGTGACTGCTTTGTTTGCGATACCTACAGACGAACCCATGAACAAAATGTTCAGTAATTTAATCACATGCAACACTAAGCTAAACCCTTCAATATATAAATCTAAAAGTTTGTGAATATTGTATGAAACGAGATATCTTGACGACTGTACGGTGCCTTGAAGTTTAGTATGTAGGTAAATAGTATCAGCCTTGGAATAGGACATAATATTCTTCTTTTTGTCCCGTTTTAAGCAGTCAAAGCCGCGGGGCAGGGGTAGTCTACACTAATATTATAAATGCAAAAGTTTTGTGTAAGTATGTTGGTTTTCTCCTCACGCCATATCGGCTGTAAGGATTTGGATGAAATTTTGAATGTGCATAGCTTATATCCTGTACATAACTTACTTTTCAACTCGAGTATTGTAGGTGAAGCTGTAGGGCACAGCATATAATTCCAAAGGTTTATGTGTGAGAGTTTGATACCAATGAGGTAGGTTTAAATAGATTGGTGAAATTTGTTACCTACAGTCCACATCCTGAAATAGAACATAGCTACTTAGTACCCTGATAAACACATGGAAAGCTGAGTGGCACAGCTTATAAATAGGAGTGTCTCATAACAAAGTAAATGCTGTTGAGACTAAAGGTTCAGTCAACACTTTTATTACACAGATACCACATTCAAAAAATTATTTGTATTTGAAATCGATTATTAACATGGGCTCCAAAGAGGCACTCATGAAAGTTATATAAACATAAACACCTTAATACTCACTGCCCCACACTAAATTCGATGACTTGATTTGTGGATTTATTTTTCTTGGTGCGCAATAAATACTATTTGTACTATATTGTATTCAATACTAGCCGTGCCCCGGGGCTTCGCCCGCTATTATCAAGTTTAAAAGTAACCTATGTGTTAATCCTAGGTGTAATCTTTGTTCATTCCAAATTTCATCCAAATCCGTTCAGCCGTTAAAACATGAAGAGGGAACAAACATACTTACACACTAACACACTTACACACAAACTTTCGGATTTATAATATTAGTAGGATTCGCTGCATAGAATGCAAAAGTAAGCTTCATTTCATATCAGGATATCTCGACTTGCATCAACCACGACAACAAGTCTGTTCCTGATTCAGTACCTATACTGTTCTCATCTTTATAATGTTGCAGCTAACACCAGCTGGAGACACTTAAAACAATTAAGCGTAAACCCAAGAGACTCATTTGCAACTACCAGCTGATTAGTAGTCGAATAACAGTTGCTATATTTATCATATAATAGTTCCAAAGAGTCTGCTACGGCATTGCTCTTTATGACATATATATCCATTTCTAAATAGGATAGCCTAACACTCTATGCAACATCGACAAAATGTTTCTACCTTTTCCACCGAAGTAGTCACACTCGTTGGCAAAACCTTAAGTCTTCCGGTTAGATATTTTCTAGACAACTTGTTCCATCGTCGATTGCTGGTTAGGTAGTGATAAAGCATTACTTTAACTAAATATACTGGTTGTTCGCCCCGAACTGAGATTCCGCGTACATATTGCCTTTTAGAAAAAATCTTTTAACTTAAAATCTTTAATTTACTAGTTATATTTTGTGTGTTGTTTAATTTTTTTTTATTCCGTATATACAATAATTTCCCCACCATACCACCTGATAGAATGTGATAATTTGTCTGAAGATGTGACATGTTCGTATAGAAAATACCTATTCACTCTTGACTAGAAGACTTCCAAATTATACCCCTCGGGGAACAAAGATGAGGGTAATGAGTTCCACTCCTTCACTGTACAGATGATGCTTATTTAATGATGATATGACCTTCAAATATGTAGCCGTTTTTTAGATAGACCATGATCAAAATAGGTCTAAAATCAGTGACTTTGATGTCCTACTAAATTGTAATTTTCCAACATATTTAAATAAAATGGTTTCCTACTCTACTTGCAGTTTTTACGATACCCCCCTCACGAAAAAAATAAAGAATTATTATGTTCCCCACTTACATGTGAGGTTATCATAATCTTTTCGTTTATATAATTTTAATTGTAAGTTTCAGTTTTGGGTAATAGTTTTACATATTTTCTGTATCTTGATCTGCCCATTGGCTTAGTTGGGTGGCATACGGCTTCTAAGCAGGGGTATCGGGTTCGATTCCCGGCGGGAACACAAGTTTTCTCTCCAAGGAAAATTTGTGTTTCTGGTTCTGGTTGTGATTGTGTGTGTGATGTGAATGTTTCCGGCACCCACGATACAAGTCATCGAACTTAGTGTAAGGCTGTGAGTGTGAATGCGTTTATGTTTATGTTATGTTTATTT
Organism: Lomographa bimaculata; assembly: GCA_948107665.1. Taxonomy (NCBI): domain Eukaryota; kingdom Metazoa; phylum Arthropoda; class Insecta; order Lepidoptera; family Geometridae; genus Lomographa; species Lomographa bimaculata. Next base: position 11,329,480 of record OX403600.1, read on the forward strand.
CTTGCTTCACACGATCAGTAAAACTATCGTGACGCTGACGTTACTGACAATGAAAGCAAAGCCTGAACTTGAGGAGATAGAGCCGAAATTTTCGGAGTAGCTTCCTTTAGTAGACTAGAGAAGCACTAAGAAAGGAACCGAAAACAAAGCAGGCAGCAGCTATAAAACAGCTAATAGATTCTACTCGGTAATCAGTCTGGTAGTAAGCAGGCCCTGCCCACAATCCAGAGCATTGAGTAGGTGAAGTACCAAGTTTCCAAGGTGCACAAAATATATCTCGTCCTCGAAGACGAGCATTTATTAACAGACAAGTATCATAAAATGTGTGTAAACCCTTTTCCTCATAAAATGTGTTTTTGATTATTACGATTTTTTGTCGCTAACTTTGGTCTTTTCAAGCTTTAATGTTATCAATTAATAAATCTGCTGTGCTTATCGCGTTATTTTTTCATTTATTCAGAGACATATTATATATATAGTAAGTACACATTCATAAACAAACGTATTTACACTCACAGCCCCACACTAAGTTCAATGACTTTTGTACCGGTAACATTCACATCACACATACCTATTAAGAAGCATTTAGTAACGTAGTAAAATAACACCGGTTATCTTATCGAAGTGATGACGAATTTTGTCCGAGTTTATCCGGAACCCGGATAGTCCCTTGTCACTTGCATAATTTGATACATTTTCCAGAGTAATATTTTATTGCTGAGAAGTTTGTCCAATATTATACCTAATTATATATTAGATATTATAATTCCAGAAAGCTCATTGTTGCGGTTACTTTCCTTGGTGTCGACGCACTTATCAAAGGCGGTCTTAAATAACAAAGAGAGAGCACTGCCCTGCCCAGACCATTAAAAGTTTGGAACTGTACCTACTACGACTTTTCTCATTGGCATGATGCTTCGTTTGCATAGTTTTAGCCATCATTAGTCTAGCTAGTCCATTCGCACAGTAGTTATATTGTTTTACTCTGATTGGCTAATTATTATCCACTATCTCAGCTAATTTACTCGATATTATATCAATGCATTTTTTATGCTTTTAATCGATTGTTTTCGGAAATGCTCGAAAATAAAAAGTCATTTATAGAAAACATAACATATCGTTAAATATCAAAATAAATATTTGAAAATGCGAGCAGTTCGAGCAATTTTTAAAGTAAAGATCTACGTGGTTAATGTCACACGTGACAGTCACCACGTAGATCACACTTCATAAGACATTTTGACGATCTTTCTGTGACATTCACAATTCAATGACGGCCTGCCGTAAAATAAACTTGACCAATCATTGACATCAAAATAGCTTGAACTTCCGTCACGAATCAGTATAGCCAATATCGTGGGTTTTAATGTTTTTAAATTTCCCATGCATTTTTATAATTTTTTATTTATCAAATTCCTAAATAATAAGCACTTAAGTAAGAAGATAATGTTATATGCGTCATTCCTTAGACATAAACTATATAAAAAAGTACCGATACTTATATCTCATGCATAGTCCATATTGACCACACTCACAGAGTTTTGTATTTACAATTAATATTATGTAACATAATTGGCTGTACCCAGCGTCTTCCAGGGCCTATCTACATCACAGATCATAATAAACAATGCTTTGTACTTTAAATACCAAACATAATGTCAATCCTGTCGACAGATATACCACGTTTCGTCCCAAATTACGGACATACTCACACACAAACTTCCTTCGGAATTATAATATTACTAGGTATGGTACCTATAAAAGTAATCCTACTAATATTATAAATCCGAAAGTTTGTGTGTAAGTGTGTAAGTATGTTTGTTCCCTCTTCACGCTTTAACGGCTGAACGGATTTGGATGAAATTTGGAATGTACATAGATAATACCTAGGATTAACACATAGGCTACTTTTTAACTTGATAATAGCGGGCGAAGCCGCGGGGCACGGCTAGTTATCAATAAACACTTCAAAATTATAAACATCTTAAACACTTAACGAAGAACTATTCTAACAGTATGACAATACGTTAAAATATGTCTCCTTCTGATGAAGTTTATAAAAACCATAGGTATCTGTAATATCCTTCAACCAGAATTCTATACGTACGTACGTTTTAAATAGTTTGCAGACCGCTGCTTCGGTTACAATATAAGCTCGAACCAACTCGCAGCCCACGAGAGAATGCTTTTAAAAGTTGCCGTGTGTATACAGAAGAACGTTCTCCCTAAAAGTGTACATGTATAGCATAAAGTAAACGTTTATTATATTCAGCAGTCTACCTGCTCGGGCGGTCCGCACCGGGAGCGACTCAGCAAAAAAGTAAAAAGATAATTTTTCGTCGAGTCGGGTCCTCGGACGAGAAAGAACAAAGGTTTTACGCTCTTACCTAGTTATAGCTAGTTATTCGGCCTCCCCGCAGGTGTAACTTGTTATCTTTTACCGGGAATTTCTTTTATTTTTCTCGGGTATAGAGAGAAAACGTCCGTGGTTTGAAAGTAATCGTAACCTGCTTTGTGTTCTGTTAGGAGTTTATAGCTCGTTATCGCTCTTGGTCTACTTAATTAGACATCCGTGTATTGTTGTACATTTTCTTACTTCTCACCTGCATTGAAAATACAACGGTGATAAAAATTACAAAGTAACCTTATTTGGTTGTCTGGAAGAAATCGCTTTGAGCGATAAGACCGCCCTTTGTGCTCCTATGTTAAATTCAAGATTTCTTTGTAAGTGTTCTTTTTTTGGTGTGCAAATAAATAATTTATCTATCTTATTTATTTGCTGGTCAAAGCTGTTAAATAATTTATCATTTCGTGGGGACATTCCTTCTATCCGCAATGGAATCTAATAAATCCAAACAATTTAGAATGCCTGCAATCTAATTCAAATTATTATATTAAAAAAACTGAACATTTGTGATGAACACTAAGCAGATAATAGTTTCAAAACGAATGTATTTATGTTATCGTGAGCAATAAACTTATGCATGCATGCATGCAGGTTTAGCAGCACGCGAAGTGAATGCGTCAGAATTCGTTCGATACAGAGTTCTGTCTCAATGAAGGCATTAGTTATTAGCGACGGTCGCTGTTCATCCGGCTTCGATAAGACCAGTCGTCACGTAAGCGAGTTTTGAATTTTCGATGTTGAGAAAAAACTTGCCTTGTGGCATTCACCTGACGCCCTTGAACCGTTCGACGGTTCACCACTCAGCTGCTGCGAGCTGTTCTAGGCCTTGAGTTGAGCCCGTCTAGGCCGTTCAACCTGGACACCTTAAATAACTAGCAATTTTCAACTAAAATTACTTGTGGTAAACACTGCTCTACGTGACGACGACCCCCGCGTCTATTTATAACACCCTGGGAGACCATTCATCTCAACATGTCCCATTTTTGTGAAGGAATTCTTCGAACTACTTAATGCAACGACATTTTCATCATATTTCTAGACCGTATTTTAATTTTATAGGTGGCTTATCGCTGAAACTAATCATTATATAATAACTATATTTAACTTAATTTAAGCGTAAGTACAAGCAACTATTCATAATATTGTCTTCGCTTCATCGTATGTTAAGTGGATAATTATTTTTAATTATTACTAATTTGCCATTTTGCTTTGCGAGGTTATTTATTCATGTGCGCAACTTAGAGGTGATTTGACATCTAGACAACGTTGTTTATCTAGACTTGTGAGACAGGTAATATTATTTAATATAACATCGTTTTTATTACAAGGTAAACTGAAGAGTCTTTTTTAAATGTTATATAAGAAAATGTTAAACTTTTTGGTATTGCAATGTAGATTAACTTGTTAAGTATTCCTCGAGCGGCTCTGTTAAACATTATCTAGGCTTATTAATCACAGCCAACGCTGACAAGACAGATTATTAATGACTAATTATAACAATGACTGGTGAACAATAACTCTAGGCTATAGATATTTAATAAGATTCCGCAACACGATTCCTTCAGACATTGGGCCTATCAAGTTGCCGTTTGGACGAAGATTAATCGTTTTCTCGTTGAATGGCCTACCTAAGCTTGATACTTGTTTGACGCTAAGGCCGTGTTTTGTGTTCAACAAATTATTTCCTGTTTAAAAAATGTCACTTTCTATTTTATCACCCCTCCAAATCATTATTCGCCAAAATTGAAAGTACCACGGCCACACGTTACTCGGCAAGGCTAACCAGGATGAGCTTTTATGTCTCCGCATTTAAATAAAACTCATATTACCTGAGCAGTTCTCTTAGAATATCCAGAGGTTGTTCTACGTCTCGTGTTAGTATGTATTCTTGTTAGTAGTTGCGACATCTACTTACCGCAACCTTGCCGTTAGAGCACCCATTTGTTTGACGTGTATGGACATAATTCGCTATTTGTGTAGGTAACCCGAGTGGGTCGTAATGTCGCATTGTTACTACTGAACCCATTAACTAACTTCAAGGATCCAAAGGGTATGCAATTATTGGCACACGACTGTTTCTTATGATATCATCAGACTGGAGTGTGCTCTGGCTTATCTCCTTTATAGCTCGACCATTTTCAATATACTTTTAATGGTGCCGTCTAACTATCGCTGGCAGTCTGGCGTTACGGGCTATAAGACTCGAGTTAAGGATAAAGTGCTTCAATAAAAACTTTATACCATAATTAAATGCTGCCATTAAATGCGTAAGTTTAACTAGATAATGGAAACTGAAATGCAAAGGAGTACAAGAAGCCGAGCCCTCTACAATCAGCTCACGTACGGTGTTGTCAACTTTCGCAATCCCACCTCGCGACACTCAAACAGTAAGGAGACTTGAAGGCTAATAGCAGCCGAGGTTATGAAGCTGCCTACGTGAGATACAGAGATGTTTTCATCTGCTCCAAACAATTTTTTCACTTAAACAGATGATTTAAGAACTGGTTCAAAGAATATCTAAAAAAAATTACTAGATACTCTTGCACATGTACGTGTAAGATAATAAGCTTATTTACATGAAATTAGTTATGGTATTAGTAAAACGCTAGGTAAAGCACTATCTAGCTCAGATACAAACAAAATCTAAACAAATCAAGTTGAGATCACAAGAACAGCAAGTTGAAGAGTAAAACTCGCGATCAGAATACAAAGTTACGAAGGTTTCGAAGTCATGAAACATTAATTATTATTAAAGTTATAAAGTTCGTTTAAACCTTTATCATTATAATCGGTAGTGATTACCGTGCGGTTTTACATTAAAGTGAGGAATTGGGCAACAAGCAGTAGGAACAAGGTTTTTTTCATACTTGGGGTCAAAGCGTCCTCTACTGCCATCCTTTACTTCAGCCGCGCCATTCACTTCGTTCACACAGAATTTCACCTTGTCAACTGCATTGTGTATTTCATCAACGTTCTCGTCGTTCGAAAGGTCACCGATTATACCATCTGTAAAATTTGTACAAGCCGCTACTGTCCTTATAGCCCTGAAAACACATACTATATTGGCGTAAGTGTTGCTAAAGTATTACTCGAAATGTGGCCTGTGAGCCAACTGATTTTAATTCTGCGCCATGTGGATAACTATGATTCATTATTTCGATACCGCATTTTTGCTCTCTTTTCGTCGGAACCTAAATAGCAGCTTTAGTAATATTGGTTACGTTCCATTCAATCTTGACCGCAAAATTAAACCACAATTTGCACTCTGCTACGTTAATGTGGCTATTAAAAGGACAAGAACCGAAAGCGATATGCCTCGGGTACTGCGACGTGATAAAGATGTTATCTCGAGACTCCCTCGACTGTTGGAAAATTTCCATCTATCACTCGTCCTGGAGTAAAATAAAATTCTTATTTTTCGCTTTTATCTAGCGGTAGATACAGTTGGAAATCAGGCCGATGTGACAGTCACCACGTGGATTATTTATTTAGACGGAATACCCGGCATTTCCTGAAACGTTTCCGCGCTACATTTGCTATATTTTACGTTTAAAGACTTGAAAGCAAAAATGTTTGTTTTGCCCGTAACGTTTCGTCAAATCCGTTTTTGCTCGAGTCCCACTTTTCGTTTTAATTTAATCTACGATAACCTCATTTGGTTAAGTGTTTACATTTTACATATAGATAGCGATGCGTGGGAGAGAGGTAAAACCATTAAATTCTGTGACGAACGTTCGTTATTTATCCAATAAAATGATTTCAAGTTTGTTATTGTTGTGAGAATCGTTTGAGAATTATAAATTCATAATAATTGATTGCACTGGCCTGATTGCAGTGTTTTAAATGCATATTAATAAGGATTTTACGTGTTGCACGATCGTTTCAGCAGATCTTGTACACAGTAGTCAGTAGATATAGACCTTGACTTACTCTGGGCGGTTCGGTTCCCAGTCAGCTTCATCATCTCAGCCGCAAGAAATCCACTTCTGCATATAGGCCTCCCCCAAAGATCTCCGGTTCCCAGTAAGGAATTTTAATTATTTATCAGCTCTGATAACGGGTCTGCAACAACTCTGGTGATGATATTGACGACAATTTACATAATAATTATCTATATAATTATTATCTCCCATTTTTATGTAATCGCATTTTTTTTTTTTTTAAATTATTTAATTGAATTTTTTGTATCGTAATACCTAATTATTTACAGTCTTACTTATAAACACCTTTTATTTTTAATCAATTGCTTAGCTACAGTTTAACAAAAACGCGAATTACCGTTAAAAGATCGTTAAGTAATGCTAATATAGTTGTCAAAATTAAACACCGCCATTGCCTAGTTTAATCATTGTTAAGAAGCAAGATAGCGGGACTTATATCTTTCAATAATAAATGTGTCAAAACTTTTTACTTAAGGCGCCAAATTGTTTACTTTGACAACCGTTGAATTTCACTTGTTTTTCATTTTCAATTCAACAAATTAATAAAAACACATTTTTGACAGTTGTATTCGTATAATTTCAATTTGAATCGACTATTTTGGCTATAATCTGTGGCAATCATGTAAATGTCTATTATTTTCGATTCTGTGTGCGTTTCTCAACTAAGCAGAGCCTAACTAATGTTTATGAGTGAAAGAAAGTTAATCATTGATTATGGGCGTAAGAGCTGCTCAACGAAGAGGTGGCTAAGCGTTGCTTAACGACATTTTTATAAGTAAGACTGTAAAATAGTGAGTGGCTTTATCACAACCAACATTTTCAATATCTCCTATGCGTGATACCGACTCGTATCTGGAAAACGACTGTATGTAAAACAAACATTGTTAACAAAGCAACATATCAATAAAACTATTCAAATGCAGTAAGTATTATTTTCTTTGATAGAGCATCAGATAACGTAATACCACAAATGAATCGGTCCATTCGTTTGGAAGTTTGGCAGGTACGAACCCACAAATGACAAAGCTAAAAGGTTTTTGATCGGGGCTTTATAAATTAATTTTAGGAAATGATAAACTTAACGCATCCCCGCGACTTTGCTCACTATAGTCATGATAATAAAAGATAAAGTAACTTAAACATAACATAAACGCTTTCACACTCACAACCTCACACCAAGTTCGATGACTTGTGTAGTGGGTGCCGGAAACATTCACTTCACACATACAATCACAACCAGAACCAGAAACACAATTTATCCATGCTTTGCTTGTGTTCACGCCGGGAATCGAACCCGATATCCCTGCTTAGAAGGCGAACGCTCACCCAAATCAGTCAATGGGCATTACAAGTAGTTTAAGTCGTTTTCTCCTGCAGGGTGTACCTACTCGTATCTAGACTATAATCCGTTCAGCCAATACAGAGATACAAAATACGCACAACTTTCGTATTTAGAATAATAGGAGTTACTAGTAAAAAGAAAATATTTTTTTATGAACTTTTGGATATCTTCTCTCCCTAATGCTAGATCAACTTGATATATTTTGGACCAACTGAAATAGTAAAGTAGTCAAATCATCACTGCACAATAACTTTGCACAAGCTATTTGATGATGCCTAAAAAGGTGTCAAGATATCTTAATCTACACTGGGTTTGGAACTCGTCCTATATTTGGAACACAATGTACTCACCTCAAATAAAACCTATGACTGAGCTCTTTGTCACCGAGAACCTCTATTATTTCTGGCGCATGGTTCAGTACGTTTCGGCCTCAGATATCAGAATAGTTTATGGCCACAACCTAGTGTCGGGGGTGGCGAATTCCGATTCGCCAGGCAAAACCAGATTTGATTATCCACAAGCCTAGTCTCTGTGCTCCTAACAGTCGTAACTAGTTTAAATTCCATTTGCTTTCAATTCATACGACGATATTTTTGTGATTGGATTGAAATTTCATTACGCGTTCATTTAGGTCGTGTACAAAACCTCGTAAACCAATTTCTATCTCGTAAGCAGAAGCTTTAGAGATGAGATTTTTATTCGGTCAGCGACGTCAAAAGAAGCCTTTCATGTTTTGATGAATTTCGTGTCACGTCTGAGCACTTGGTGGAGAGCTGGGGCACGCTATCATAGGGCTCGGGCACATGGCTCGGGAAGCGCGGGGGCGGGCACGAGCGGCGCCGCGGCGCTGTCTAGGCTGCACGCCGCTGGAGCCAGACGTCAGTTCGACATCGAGCGACACACAAACCGTGCGCTCCTCGCGCCCGCGCCTTAGATCGTAACGTCTTCGTCAACATACTCATAAGGTTCATTTTAACGATACCGACCGATGAACTGGCAACTTGGAACTCCGCGACAACATCAAACTATCCTATTTTAATGCCCGAATTCGTCCTTTTAACCATAAACTGGTCATTTTTTTTTGACTCAACGTAAAAGTTTATCGACCCTACGCCATAACAACCCTTATTCAGTTCGCTCAGTCAGTCGCTCCCTCTAATTATTGAGTCCCCTAAAGTTTGTAGAAAAATCCGGTCGATCTCGATTCTGCCCTTTTATTGCTTTAATATTTTTATTACTTTGCTCTTTCGATATCGCTTCCCGCTGTTCAGTAATGGTAGCAGCTCGCGGACTCTCCTCAGAAGTTGTTAAGACACTTTAATTGACACACCGCTTCCTCGTTCCTAGGAAAGAAAGAGCGAGATTTTTATCTTCAACTTCTCTATCCGGAAAGTCGAGACCGAGGTTGTCGTGGGCGTAATCCAAAGTTGCCAAACGGTTTGCGTCACCGTTATCTATACCTATTGAGGTCAATTAACAGGCGGTGAACCATGACACTGCGTTGACTCTGGCTTACTCAGTTTCCACGGTGTATGGTGAATGTGATATTGGTGGATATTGGGTGCAATTGGACCGGGTGGTGCGTGGTGAATGTTCGCGTGAGGGCACCGCCGCAGCGGATGTGCACGCCGCGGCCGCCCTGGGGGTTCGTGCTGGCTGGAATGCCATCTGCTCTTGACCTAACTAGGTAACATTTACATTGATTCATATCTCACGAATATTAAACCGAATTCAGCTTACCAATCTTATTCAAATTAACGCGAAGGCATACCAAAAGAACCAGGTTTTTTAGCTTTTAAATTACATAGTTTTATAAAACAGTATCTATTATGTCCAGTTCCGTATTCTACGTCAAATGCTAAACGATGGATTTAATTGCCTTTACAATTCTAATGTGTGAACTAAGGATTTCCTTATGATAAGACTTCATAAATATTCAAAAAATGCTCATAGTACACAATCCTTTATTTTAATATAAGGTAATGCTAAAATTTGCTATTGCCAATGTCATTTAATGAGCTTCGTAAGTAACTATTGTATTTTAGTTATCTTCATATCCTCATCAGAAAATAACGTTTCATTTTTATTAATGTGACATCGATTCAATAGTAAGTTTTTTATATTGTATGCTATTGTATGTATATGGATGCGCTTTTGAAAATCTCAATCCATCCGTACTACACTAACCTAATTAGCTTTAATAGCTATCATCATTGAATCAAAGTACCTATCTATTCGTTTCTTTTCAAATAGCAATTCATTAGTTACGAGTACCTTTTGCGTTGAATGACGGTTCGAATGAAACCACTATTGATTATATTATTATTCACTTATACCATTAACAACAGGTATATTGAATGACTAATATAATAACAAAAACATTACTGATGTCATCGACGTGAGCACTGCTAACCAAATGGATTGTACATATTATATCAAACGTTTTAAAGCATTCTTTACTCAATATCGAAAAGAACACGTGTTGTTTTATATTCAGTTTCGGAGGTAATTTAAGTTCTAAGTAAATTGTTCACAGACCTTCTTCTGTATCTCCATAGCCTGCGATGGTTTTAGCCTTAGAACATTTATAATAGAACGTTAATATTCATCGAAGCGTGCCACCCGCGTCGTTTCAGACTGAGCCTCACATCGAAATCGGAGACACCCATGTCGGTGGCGAATAGCTCACAAGTTATGATACCTCGTAGACAGACGTTCATGTTTGTCCTTGTCTGGCTCATAAACTATGATGTAGTTACATGAAGTTTAGAGACAAATAGTTGGAGATTAAACTTATTTATAGAACAGGTTTTATTATAGAATAGATATCACAACTCCTTGTTGCATAAACATTCACTCCTGCTCTACAGTTACTCCTGTCATATTTATTGTTGTTATTGCTATCTCCCTCGCTATCTGTATTTGCTTACATTATTTAGTTATTAAAATCTTCTGTAACATATTGTCGAGAAAATTTAAAGCATTCAATAATTATTTATTGTTAGTGAAAGCAATATTGAGTATCGACGGTCGATACTTGCAAAGTAAGTTAATTTATGCAACTATGGCCAAATAATTCTTCAATCGTTTTGCAGATAAATTCATGTAACACAATTTGTACATACGTATATTGATATGTGTATTTTCAGTTTACTTACACGCGAATATCAAATATTCAGTGCATATACTTTCGTTGTAATTTTGGTTTCCACAATGAAATTGTTTTGTAAATGCTGGATGGCACGCAATATTTTCGTCGGAGTGATTGCCTTTAAATTGCGTCCGTTATTGGGACGTTTTGAGGATAGTTAAACATAATATTTATTGCTTTTTGATCCCATAGTCACTGATGTCCCATTGTATAATAATTATTATTATTCACGAATAATTTATCTTATTGAATCTTCCCTTATAAATACACAGTTTGATCTATTAGCTTTATTATTTCTATTTTCACTAAATATTATTAACATAACCAGACTTTTATACTAATATACAAAACTCTTTATAGAATAACAGTTTACATGTTATAGGAAATTTAAAGATTGTTAAAAGTCTATCGTATCTCGTATAGCAATTTCATTCAGATATCCTATTTATATACTAATAATAATAAAGGTAATGTTTGTTTTTTTTTACCGACTTCACAAAAAAGGAGGAGTATTTTTGAGTACGACTGTATTTTTTTTTTTATGTGTCCTAATAACTTCTTTCCACGTGAACCGATTTCGATTTTTTTTTTTGTTTGAATGATGTTGCTTTCCAATTGGTCCCATTTAAATTTGATCAAGATCTGATCAGTAGTTCTTGAAATATCATCGATAATGCTATTCTGTGGACTACATTGACTATGTTATCGTTTTTAACCGACTTCAAAAGTTACCTCATAACTTACGTTTTGAGCCGATTTTGATGATTATTTTTTATTTGAAAGCTGGTGCTTTTCATGTGGTCCCATTGAAATTTAATCAAGATCTTGAACTCTAGTTTTTGAGTTATCGTCAATAATGCGTGTTTAATACATTAAATCTGATCAAGGTTCCGAAGATAAAGCGGCGAAGTCGGTTTTTTTAAGCTTTGCTTGCGTTTAATTATTTTTGTAAAAGGTAATCTCTAAAACTACTGATCCGATTCTGAAAATTCTTTCACTAATAAATAGCTACACTATCCCTGAGTGTCAAAAGGGGATGTTTTGTTGGGATAAAAGTTAGTTATCGGTTCTAAATAATAATATTAGTAGGACAAGTCGGATAAAAATTAGCTAACTGGCCGCTTTATCGGCGTACGCTTACTAAACAGTTAGATATAGGTAAATATAATGTGGTAAAATTTTGGCCTTTGTGAATTTTACAAAAAAATCCGCGACAGCTATATCTAACACGTATATTTAGAACTGAAAAAGTCTTTTTATTCTTAAAAATCTGAAAAAATTGCGGCTTCTGTTTTGTTGGCTTTTTTAGATAATTTTTATTAATCCTTATCAAAATAAAATATTTCATCGTCTTACCTAGTCCACGTAGATACAAATTGCCCTTTACTGCATGTAATTTGGACATATAGTCTAGGAGAAATCGTTAAATTCATTTGAGGGTGAAAACGATGGGTCACAGAATGAGTAACAGTATTTTTTTTTGTTTAGTCCGTTATAACTTATCATTGAAATTTGAACTGCTGGCGTAGTTAGGAGGGCGTTTGCCTTTGAAGCATCGGGTTTGATTCCCAGTGTGAATTCAAGTTTTTTCCCCACGGGAAATTTGTGCTTTTGATTCTGGGTCTGATGTGTATGTTTTATGTGTGTGATAAGAATGGTTACGGGCCCACGACACAAGTCATTAAACTTAGTGTGGGGCTGTGAATGTGGAATTGTTTATGTGTATATTTTTTAACCGGGTGACACCGGGCGAATCATCTTTGAACTTTGAAGTAACCGCTAGCGTAGATGGGTGCGCGTTCGTCTTCAAAGCAGCGGGTTCGAGTCTCGGTGGGAACACAAGCTTTCTCCCCAAGGGTAGTTTATGTTTCTGGTTCTGTGAATGTTGTGTGTGTGGTGTTAGTGTTTACAGCCCCACGATGTACTTTTAGTGTGGGGCTGTGAGTGTGTATGCGTTTATTTATATATTTTTGTTTACCCGGGCGAGTCAACAAGTAAATAGATCGACGTTATGCCGACACTCAATTTGTGTGAAAAAATAATCAAATAACTCTCTTGAACTTTAGAAATTAGCTATATATTAGGTTTAATAACACTATAACAACACATATTTTTCTATTCCATTTCCGTGTAGTTCCAAAACAACAAGTCGTCAATTTAGTCAATGAACTTCCATAACTATGCTAATGTTCCCTTTCACACATCACGGGCGTACACTCACATAAGATCGTATCCGCTCTTGTCCCGATTCCAAGAACGCCCAACATTTACCGAGTTCAGTGTACTTTTTGCTTGAGTACAAACTGATGCCGAAGCTGTGGCACCGGTTGTGTAGGAACTATCTAGTATGCTGGAGTGCCGGTGTGGGCTTTAAACATGTGCCAGGAAGACGCCCGTCTCTTCGTTTGCCTGTACGAACATTTGATGCTCTGTCTGAGAATTTCACGCCTGTTTATTACCCGACTGCGCGACGCAAAGTATGGAAACAATGTGTTTATCAGCCTAGGTTTATTCCTTTGTCTTTTTAGAGACCAAAAGCGTGGACCGATTTTGATGATTCCTACGTCAATCGATTTGTCCTAATCTTGCGAGTGTCACTAAAGACATGGCAGTAATCAAAACATTAAAGTCGACGAACTGTGTTAAGAGAGGTATCGTTGAATAGGTATTTCAAAATCATCTATAGGTTTATTTTACCATTTTCCATTTTGAGGGACCACTTGGATCTATATCGATTCAAAATTGGTTAGCAACCATTCTTACTTAAATTTTCAATACTTATAATAAAAAGTTATTATACAACAGCAATAGGTCTTTTAACGAAAAAGTGTATAATCAAAAAGTGGGTTCACTTCTTCACGCAGTCGGTTTTATTTTTATTTTGAAGTATATTGACTTGTTTATATTTCGATAGGCAACTATTACACTTCGTGGTTATGTGATTGCCGATAGTGGTCGCTAGCATAGACGAGCGTCTTTATATTAGCTGAAATATTTTTTTACAAGTTACCACTACAATAGCCTTAACAAATTGTTTACTTTTTCCTCAGTAAACTGTCTCAACAGTGGCACCAAAACGAGAACCGTAGATGAAGATATTCTGCAATGCGGCGATTCAGGCTCAATATAATAATAACTAATAATAAGTAATATGTTTCTAAAGGATTCAGTTATACAGATAATAATAGTAATAATAACAGTTGTACAACAGAATAATGTTCACGTAGTGTTTGCCTGTGTTTAATAAAATATAATTGCAGCATTTAGCTGTTTATGTGTCATTGTACTTTATTTAGGAGGATTCTGACGTTGCAAATTATTACAATGACCAGATAATCGAATCGATAAATTAATTGTAAACAAAAACATTATTAGGTACCTATACGTCTACATAAATACATATACTATACGTCTATCTAAAACTTAAACACATCACACTACTATTAAAAATCCAAAACTTTGTGTATGTGTGTGATTATTCCTGAGTCTATTTTTATCATAATGTGTTTCTACAAAATATGGTGTATAGATAGTAAATATTATAAAACCAGTAATTCTGAGATAGTCTAGGCCCAGGAATAGGATATAATCTTAAATATCCAGGGAAATCCGCGGAGCATAGGTAGTTAATGCTGCTAATAGAATTAATAATTACCATTAGGTAGAACAGCAGCAATGGCTACTGACACGGGTCGGCCATTTCAGCGAATTCGGCACTAAAATGTAATTCGCCCGAAGTTTAACTAAATGTTGCCTACTTTCACAGGCGGAATATTACGCCTCGAAAATACGGATGCGGTCGCTGATTAATTTGATTTATTCGCGGCCGCTAAGTTGGAGGCTCCGAGGCTACGGCCACGGCTTCTCTGGAAAAAAAATAATGAATTATCGAGTTACGAAACTCTCCAAACTTTAAATAGAGGTGTCTATCGCGGCCACATAAACAAATTCTGAATTTGAAATGTAATCAATTTGTGATGAAGGTCTTGGAGGTTGCCATAGTAAAAGAGTTTCTCGGAATCTGTCTAAGAGAAAAATCTACATTTTTAGTGTTGCTTTGCGTGTTTGAAGGAGCTCTTTGAATATTTAAAGTCTCGATTTCTCGAAATCTGTTTGAAAGAAACTACATTTAACCCCCGACTTAAAGGCGGTAATTTAATCGAAATGATTCGCGTTTTTTTGTTTGTGTTATATAAAATTGTTTCAGCATTTCCCTGTTGTCGTATAACATAATATTTAAATATTTTCCACATGTTGGTGCTGCTTTGTGCATCTGTTTTAAAGCACACTAAAAACTACATATTATGTAGTGTCTCGGTATTCAATTATAGATAGCACTTATGGAATTTTTCAACATTCATGGGGGAGCTATATTATTTCCCTATTAGGATTTCTTGTCTGTCATCTGCCTTCATTAGTTGTCATATTTTTTAAATATATGGAATCAGTCTCTTTATTCCTTAACTCTCTTGCGATAGGTTTTTTTTTATATTAAGCTGAAATTAACCTTATTTCTTGGGAGTTTTGTTGTTTTCAAATAAAACCGACCGCAGTTGGGATAGGTAATAGGAGGTCAGAATACTATACTGTTTTTAACATGTATGTACCAAAAAACTTGTTAAATAGTGGAATAACAAAATACACTTCAGAAAGATGATGAGTTCTAGAGTACTTTAGTATTTAACTAATACCATTTGATTCATATCATATTTTTATTCATTTGTTTGTATAACGAAATACATAAAGTCCTCAGATCCCACGACATATTCAAGACCATAAAGGTGGTGAAAGTAAATACTTGTCTAAGCTCTAGAACTATATTAGATCGAGATAGTTATAGCTAAATTTAGTCACATCAAACTAGGACACTAGTCTATACGACAAGTAACCAAGTCACATCAAACATATATTTTTCAACTATTAACTTCAAATCACACAAGAATAAAGAACAAACGAAGTCATTCAATAGTCTAGAAGAGAGTTAGTGCTAGATTTGACCCATCAGAATATAAGACTAGATAATAAAAACTTATAAGATTGGTTGCCAAGGAAACACGCGTATAAAGCAGCACCCATGCGTACATCACGATTACGATGCCCAACGAATTGTGGCGGGCGTCCATCGTGGAACTACTTAGTTCGTATAAACTCGTAGGCGGCAATTCGTTAGACGTTTCCGCGTTCGTCAGCCTTCTGGCAGCACCGTGCTCCAGCAAGGTCGTGTGAACGTCTTTGTCTCTATTTCGTTGTTGCTACGTTTCGAAACCACCAATGGTTTAAAGGTAAAGTAGTTCCCTTTTGATTACGGTATGAGTGGCCGTGGCAATGAGTTCACACTAATATTATAAAAGCAAAAGTTAACTACATACTGCCAATGCTTTACTTCTTTTAGAAACATTTTTTTAGTTTTATTCTCCAACATGTCTGCGTTTTTATACTTAGCTTAACTATTACGATTCATTTAAGGATTCTATAAGCAAGTAAAACTCTTTAAAGATTTTTTAAAATCAATTATTAGTTGTATATAAAAGAGGACTAACATGTTATATAACCAGCGAACTTGTCAAGACGAATCAAACGAGCCCAAACTCGATGGGTTTATCTTGTTTAGTTCAGAAGTTCCTATGACCATCTTCTGCCTCCATCATTAGACCCGGTCCATGGTACCTTATCATTGTATTGTCACATCAAAAGTACATCAAATTTCAGTCTAATCGGACATCGGGAAGTGGGTCTAATTAAGCTTGCAACAGATAACGGGACGGGTGAAAATAAATAGTATAAGTTTGTAAATTGACACTTAAACATATAATATCAGTAGGAGGATCTACAGCGCTCCCTTATCTGTATACCTAAGCATCACATTTTACATAGAAACTCAGTATTGTTTTCTAATTTCCGATACAATTATCAAATCAAACTTTTTCATGTGTCAATAAAACATTTAGTGTTCCTCAACTTAAATTACTTCACCCATTTCGCCGACGTTAGTTTAACCGATAATCCCGAATCGATTTGAACTAGAAGCTGTTTCAATCTAAACCATTTTCGTTTTAAACTATAGATTGCCGGATTTATGCTTACTCTTTGACATTACAGCTGGCTGAGGTCACATACATACAACTTTCACCGCGTATCATTTAAAACTGGGCATTCGACTTCAAATATGCAGCATTCAAGATTTTCAAGTGATCTTTCGGATTCCATTTTGAGTACCTCCTTACAAAGCTACGTAAAAAGAAAGCGTTAATATGTAATATACTGCTATAGTATTTATTTGAGAAGCTTTAATAATAATAACAAACACATTCATACTCACAGCCCCAAACTAAGTTCAAATAAAGATAAAGATAAATTTATTGCCAAAGAGGTATACAGATTAACTTAAAATAACTTATAAAGTTCAGATTTGCCGCAAGTGTGTAGAACAGTTTTAACGTTGAGTCTCAAACTAAGCTCGAGGCCTGTATCTTGAGACTCGGAACTAATAAAAGCTCGGTTACATAAGGTGTTTAGTTTTCCTGCGTTTTAGTTTGTGGTTGGCAATAAACAGAAGGACGCATCGTTTACAAACATTATTTATGATAATAATAATTGTGTGGTGAGATTAAACTTAAAATACTTGTATTGTGGGTATTTGAAACGATAAAAACACCTAGAACCACAAAAGTTGGGAAGGAAAATTGTGTAATTGCCGGGAATCGAACCCAGGACCCACGGCGATGAGAGCAGAGACCTGGCCCCTGCGCCAACTGTGTCGTCAAATATAATCTAGGCACTGGACTTTTACTACCTATATTTTATTAACGGTAAATGCACAAGTAGGTTTTAAAATTAATAAACATAAACGCTTTCACACTCAGTTGACGATGACTTGTATCGTGGGTGCCGGAAACATTCACATCAAACACACTATCGGAACCAGAAACACATATTTTCCTGGAATCGAACCCGTTACCCCTACCTAGGTGGGGAACACGCACCCAACTAAGCCAACGAGCAGTTCATAATTATTGAAATAGGTTAACTAGGCGACGCTCTACTTAGCTATAAGATACGTTAGAAATAAAAGTTCCAAGTCCAAGAGTGACGTAAAAGTTTAATTATTCTTAACAAATTCATTTGTTAACTACGTTCATTCTTCCGTAAATTGTCTCTGGTAGCCGTTTCATCATCTCGAGTTTTCTCAACTGTACTTCTGTTAAGAAACATTTAGAGCAGCTGTTGGGCAGATATTATGCAATGGCCGTTATGACGATGCATTTGTTCTCGGTCTACTAGTTTCTGCGCGGACATTGCACTTACCTTTATCGTTTATTCAAATATTCCTCACTTCATATATCCTATGGTGCGAAGATAAATACGAATGAACAACTAACTGGTATTTGCAAGAGTCAATTATCATTAGATGTATCTGAGAGAAGCTACATCTATTAAGACTGCTTGTCAGTTTGTCACCAACCAGGAAACTTGCGTAACAAGATCATTGTTTTGTATTTCATAGAAGTTATGGCGACATTTATTGTTAAAACGATAATCTTAACATCTCCAATTAGTTCTTGAATAATTTGCACTATTTGTAACAATGATTTAATTAGTTTTCATCAGCAAGTTTATTATGACGAGTTCCAGTGATGCAGTTGTGGGTTAACCGGACGCGGATCCCCCCTCGTGCGTTGAACCGCCGGTTATATTTAACTGCGACAACACGTGTGCGTCGGCAACACGACACACGGTGCTCTCCAACATTGAGACCGTTTGAATCGCTCAAATATTTGTGTTTGTGACAAAAATGACGAAAGTTCTCTAAGAGCGTCTAGAGACATCATTCCAGAAACTTTATGAATGTTTGAAGTCCAAACATTCAATAAAGTTTCAATCACAAACTTAACACAACCGTAACAATGTGGTTACTTGTTGGATTCTGTTGTTTTCTCGAACTGTTGAATATTGATGAGGAATTATATCAATTGCCGCATGCTATAATACTCTACACACATTTATTTTATAAATAAAACTCATAAAATGATGATAATCCATACTGTTCTTAGTTTGCTATGCGATAAAATTGCTGACCAACGCGATGAAGATGAAAATAAATTTGAAGTATAAAATATCAAGAAATTGTAACATAAACCACGCTTACCAAAGGATGCTTCTGGGTAAGCCAAGCGAATAAGACCCCATAAACCAAAAATCTATTTACTGCACTTTATAAAACTGTTCAAAGACGAGCACTTACGATACCAAACTATTCATTCCCATACATCGAAAAGGCTCCGGAAAGTTTTTAAAGACTCTTTTTAAATTCGCGTAGAGGAAACGATGCTTTTAAAATTTGCATTCTTGGGTAGTTTTTAGACGCCATTCAGTCGCCGAAAGTGCATTGTAGCACAACCCTCGGGGGTTCGAGGAAAGTTTGCGCTTTCCGGCGAGGGAATACGTGTTTTGTAGGGAGCAAGCCAACACAAGGTGGAGGCATTTTGTAGTCTGTACCTGGATTGACAATGAAGTTCAATCAACTCGTTGCGACGCCCACCCACGGCATTGTGATTTGTGACGCGCGGCGAGCGATCCTCCATTGTCACTTCCTGAATCGCATGTCGGTTTACGCTTTTCTTGGCATAATTTAATGTAGAAACAATGGATCTTGGCAAACTTTGAAGTACCTGCACTATTGCATGCCTTTCATGGCTCTATCTTCAGGTGTACTTACGTAACGATTTCATTAAAAGTAAAGTTGTAATAATATTTATAATTTCACATATGAATTGTACGCCTAAGAGGCTTATTACGTCGGACTTTAATGATTAGTCACCTTTTGTGGATCCACCTGTAGTAAAACAATGGATGATTTGAAGTTTGATGAAATGATTATTACTTTTATTTTGCGTTTGCATTATTTATCCATGATCGTATAAATGGATCCAATCTTTCGAAATCTAATATATCTAGAATAAGTAGTCATTTTGCGTTTACACAACTATCACTAAGATTTTAGAACTAATAATTGATTTTTAAAAGCTGACATTTAGAGTATTATACTTAATGATGAAACATTGAAAATTGCACATAAACGTTTGAAATATTCGCAAAGTTTCTTAACTGCCAAGAGCTACACCTGTATAACAACGTTAACGTTTAGATTCGCCACGCGATGACTTGGAAAGTCATTACGTGCATAGAAGTTAAAACTAAAGAGCGTAAGTCAGCAAGACTATCGATTACTTAGGATGGCGACTTAGGCAGAGCTATTAACGCAAACGGCATAGGCCATACATATATACGTAAGTTACGTCGAGCATGGCATTTAGTACTTTGATACAGTAATTAGCTGACTACATTGACCAACTTTTCCGCTTAAATGAGGTTGTACTTCATCCTAATTGAAGTTACCTAACTACTATAATTTTTGACCAGAGCTGAATTGTTTCCAAAACTATGTTAATATTATTTGCCCAACCTCCATTAAAACAATTTGCCTGCATCGCAAAAAATAGGCACACGAATTCTAAGGAGAGTGAGCGTGGTGCGAACCCGACGCAGCCGAGGGTATTGATCGGCGTGCGCGCGCAGCCCGCCTATGTACACAAGCGGCCGCTGGGAGCGTTTCATGGCACGCCACAACAACTTGAGAGCCCTACACTCGGCCCATCGGAGGACCAATGACGTAGGAACTCTGACCGTAATGAAGGGACCTTACTGCGAATGCCAACTACTGCGGAAACAGGTTGCCAATCTTTGACCTACATTTGACGCGGTTTTACCCAATTTCAGTAAATTGCTACGGCCCAGATGATTCCAATTGATATTCAATCGAAATGTTCAGCATTCGACAATACACATAACTAAGCTTTCCGTAAAATTTAATTGGCGCGATCAGCTGTGTCCTCCGCCCGCTCGCCGCCAGCAGCTCGGCACCGCTTATCTGGCATCCTCGGGCGTGATTAATCACCCCGTTAAATCTCCAGACCCTCGCCGCATGGACAAATGCTCCCTCCCTGTCGCCTGATAGAGCCAACTTTGTTTTGCCATTCAAATTGTTTAGAATGTCTACGGATTCGCGCTCTTCACCTTGAAAACATATTATTACGATGTTTTAATTAAAGTTTTATTTTTATTTCCGCATGGAACATTGCATAACAGACGCGTTATAGCACTGTTCGTAAGATATTTTTGTATCTTTCAAAGAATTAATCAGTCCGGAGTAGTCCGGACCCTCGGCAGATGGCTTTCGAGTTTAAAGTTAATGGCGGAGCAGCGTTGATTAAAGCGGATGATATTTAATTAAACAATCCTAACACAAGAGAGAGATCAAAACCCTTGTTACCCTCCAGAACAGCGTTATATCGAATTGCCGACTGTCTTCATGGACGCTTCGACGCTCTCAGAGGTCGGATAAACCGTTGCCAACGTTTTGAGAGAAATGAGGTATGGAGACCTTTGGGATTACTATTCTGCATAAAGAATTCAGAGTGCCACCTTCCAGAGCATCGTCCATTCTCGTATATATTATATTTAATGAGTTAGTTGTCGCTTGCACCACCGAAAAGTGCACTCCGCAAACATGTAAATTAAATTAACAAGTATTGTTCGCATAACAATTTCACTTTGCTATATTGATAGTGTACGTTTATTTAATGGCATATTCAGTAATTGGCTGTCGTTCACACGTCGTCGCGTCGGTGGTCTATTATTTTTAGTACCTTTTATTAACCCGTGCTGCGGTCAATCCATTGCAGTTAATCGATGTCACGCAACTCACGCATTCGACCGCGTTATTAACCTATGACTGACAATAATAATCCACTGCGGTTCCGGAGCCCATCGCGGTGTACATATCAATACAAGGATAGATATCCATTGAATATGCATGCATTATAATTTGCATCGACCCTGGATTCGTACACTTGACTGCTAACCTTGCTCCAATCGCCGGCAAACGTGGCCGTATATTACCTTACTGCCTCATCTACTCGTCAGAGCCTCACGAGGTCAATCGACACGTTTGGCACTCGATTGTTGTTCTACTCGAACGCTGTACTGTACTGGCCATCGCGATATTTTAGCTGGACATTACGCAATCCAATCTAGCTTCAGCTCTTACCACAAACCGCACGCTAATGGCCAGTACTCGACTTTTATATTACACAGATTGGTGTTTTAATCACCCTGCTTACCTATAATATCATAACATTATGATTTTACTGGTTATAAAGTGACTGTATAGCGGTTACTCGAGGCGAGTTGGCTCTAGAACTTGACCTCCTTAGGATAACATGTTTGGATTTTAGCATTATGCAATTAATGAAACTATGTTTATGTTTTTACGCCAGATATAGTTTAAATATTATGTCCTTCACGGCCTAGGTCACGATATACTAACATAAGAAGATCTAGCTGTGTTACATCATTATGTTATTTACAATAATATATACATATATGTATATATATACATATATGTATATATATACATGTATATAATAAAAGGTCACCAAACGGTCGGCGCCCGTCTCGATTATGAACTGGTTAAGAGCCTGTTTGCCTTTCTAAAGTGTCCGACGATCTTGTGAAGGCGATATATTCCAAGAAAGTTTCGCTGGAACATTAGAGGGTTTATTTACAGCGAAGTTTGGTAATATTAGGACGATATATTTATCGCCTGTATCGGAGCTTGGGTGGGATAAACTTCACTATTCATAGCGGCTTCATAGCGGGCGGCGTTATTGCCGTGCCTCCTGCGGCACATTGATCTAACCCATACACCCAGCGCGAAACGTGTCTGTCGCGCAAACAACCGTTTTGTCAGAAGTATGATATTCAGTTCCAAGATACAGTCACGTACTCAGAAGAGATAATACGTATATGAGACTTGCTGTCGCAGTAGGCGTCGAAATGGAATCGTAATTTTATCTACACCTTTTCTTAGCACATACATTCTCTGGATTATCTTTAAACGCATCTTTCGAAGAATTCTACAATAAAGTTAAGCTAGCTTCTGTATTTTACGTTTTGAGTGACTATAGTATTACAAGATTACGGAAGGTTTTACCAAGGTGATAAATACCATGGATTAGTTTAATGTTATCAACTAACCATCATCCTCTGTCTTTGTTCCAGGTAATAATTCTACTTAACCTCGCCTTAACGAGCTAACAACCAGCCTTGTTAGTATGTAAATAATGATTTAGGAGAACGGGTAAGATTTTTACATTGATAACTTTATTGCTAGACAAATTTGTTCTTTTGATATAATGGAAGACATTCAGACTTAATTAGGGTTATTTATTTTCGGCTCAATGGAGGCAAGCTACGGTTGCTACATAAATGATATTACACACATACATACATCATAAATACATATATCTTGTATATAAATGAGTTTAAAAACCATGTAAGATGTTAACGCTACCCACTGGTAGTGGACTTAAGCAAGTGTACCTATAAGCTCGGTGCCATGTTAGGTAACTTAGGTCATTACTGTATAGATGTTTTTAGTTTAGTTTTAGAAAACAATGGCCTCGATTCTGATGTCATACACTAAGTTAAATTTAAACTATTCCTGTCTTTTACAAAGTAGGAACACGGGATAGAGATAGCATGCATTTTAAATTGCTGTCAAGTTAGGAAAAACTTAGATGTCTATGCAAGCTTAGTCGAGTATGTATATTCTGCAGTTCATATTTTTATTGATAAACTAGCTTGACAGCACTAAAATGTCTTGTGTTTCTGTTTTGTAAGAGACAGGGATAGTTTGGGTTTAATTTGGTGAGTGTTCATCAGTACGAGGCCAATGTATATTTCATAGAAACAATAGTGTTATAGGAAATAATCATGTTTAAACACAACATAACATTACAAAAAAATATCTTGCAGCAATGAATATAACACTTTATTTTATAATACTTCTTATAAATTGATTATTTCTTAATATGCAACGTCACCAGGTGACAAGAGTATCCCCACTGACTGCGCCATCCAGTTTTACACGGTTAAATAACGGCCTTCTTGTACTACCTACCATCACCATCACGAGTGCGTTGAAAAACCTGCGCAATTCTAACGGCACCCTACAGATGCAGCTATCTGCAACAACTTGACACACATACTGCAAGTGTGACTAATTCGCGAGATTTGTATCTCTGCCTTCACTTACATCAATCATGACAGCTTTCTATACTGGAAAACTGGAAAAGTTCCTCTATGTCCGCGGGTGACAGTATTTCGCTTTGCGTTCTCTCGGTCATAACTGCCAGCTGCCATATGTTAAAATTTTTCAAGTAATTTGTATTTGAACTGACCATTGGCATAGTGAGGTGTTTGCCTTCTTTACAGGGGTATCGGGTTCGATTTCCAGCGGGAACACAAGTTTTCTCACCGAGGAAAATTTGTGTTTCTACTTCTGGTGTGTGATGTGAATGTTTCCGCCACCCACAAAACAAGTCATCGAACTTAGTGCGGGGTAGTGAGTGAAAGCGTTAAGAAACTTTTTTTGGCTATATTTTTTAATATTATACATTAACATCACATCATCGCCCTATTCAATGCTTTAAAATTAAATATGTGGTAAATAGGTTATATGTAAAGTTACACTGAGTAAGCTATGCTGAGCTAATTGATTATTAAACTCAGTCTCGTGATGTATGCGGCAATATTTGGACGTTTAGTGCTTTTATAGTAAACTAGTTGTGCCCCGCGGCTAAGCCCGCGTTAAGTTTCGAATTCTAAGAAGTATCCTTTGTCCGTCTCCTGGTCTAAGCTACAAAGGTTCAGCCGTTCTTGAGTTATAACCAGTGTAACTAACACGACTTTCTTTTATCTTTTATCTTTATTTAATCAATGCCACTTTTCGTTGTTATTTTAAAACTCAAGAACGGGCTCGCCTATCCAAAACAAATTTATAGGCTTTGTTCGGACTATTTAGTAGATGGTTTATGTGAAGTTGGAACAAAATCGGTCGAGCGGTTCTACATTAACACACCCGGGCGAAGCCGGGGCGGATCGCTAGTAATATATATATAGATTAACCAACTAGGTATATTGTCATAGTTATTTTTTTTCCGTTTACAATTTCATTAACTTATATAAATAATATGCCCCTTATACAGTTTTAAAAGCGGCTAAATTACTTTTATTTACCTTTCAATTTTTATTTGATCACTTTTGAAGTAGATCTAGACGGAATAGCTTAAGTTGGATGACACTGTGAAGGTGATAAAACAAAATTTTAAAGACTAAAGACAGCGAAGAATTTTCGTCTTGAAAGTCATCATCACTATTACCGGTCTGTTATAGCAGTTGGTAAACGTCATGCATCCAGTTTATTACTTCAAATTTCAAGAACACGTTTCCAATAATCTACTTATAAATTATTCTGCATCCATTTCCAACCGACGGTGTGCATGCTCGTGCTTTGCCCACTACTTAGTTATCTACTTCCGATAAACTAATCGTTCTTTTATATCATATCACATTTTGTTTACATTATTGAACGTGCATCGGGAACTATTTGTGATTGTGATCGCCTGCTCTATACTAGTCCAGGCCCAGTATTCAGCAGCACGTGGTAATTTCGTATGATGAAAAAAAAAATTGTTTCTTTATACATTTAAATGACTTTTCAATAATAGTCGTAGTATGGTTACATTATGGAACATTATGTGTAAGTATATGAATCTCAATTCAAATTCGATTCGTCATGGCTTCAGATCAAAACATTTTCCACGTAAGCTCTGACGCTGTGGTCATTAAATAAGCGTGTTAGTGATCCGATATACCATTATAGAACGTGTCCGACAGAAGTGTAACCAGCACGTATTAGCAAGGCATTGGTATATCGATAAGGCAAACGTCTAACGGAGCTAGTTGCGTGGGGGAAATGGACCGCGCCAAGAGCGTGTGCGCACCGGTATCATAGATCGTCACCGGTCCCAGTTGCTTTCGGCACGCTGCACCGTGCACGAGTGTTTACGATTCACTATATTTCGGTGTTGCAACAGTTAATCGTTGTATAGTTATGTGCATATCGTTAATCGGAGTGAAACGCAACATTCGGAATAGTGAACTTCGCTGCAGCTGATAATGGAATCGAATTCCGACTCGGCGCCGTGCATTTGAGGTACCTAAATCGATAACCCGTGTACTGTTTACAGATTAGTCTTATTTAACTTTGTCGTTATCGAACTGTTTATTACACTGGGAAGTTCAGACATTTGTTAAGTAATACGTCACTATTATACCGTTATTCTTCGTGATCTAGCTGTTACTATATCCTTAGAACCATTTACAATATTACCATTCCTTAATCTCGGTGTTCAAGTTCCGCATCAGTTGTTGGTCCCTTGGTACATTTACATCCTACTCAGGAATATCTTTCTGTCCCGTCTTTAAAAGCTTCATTAAAACTTATTACGTATTAAATTATTCCTTTTACAATTTATGAAGGCATTTATTTTGTTTTAATGTTATCTACGAATTAAATGAAGCGAATAAAATGTTATATTTTTTATTATACGCTTCAGAGAACTAATCGGATAACTGTGATGTTTTATTAGTTTTGATTTACTACTAATTTACCATTGCATCTGTATATGTGATAAATAGTAATTAGATAGGTACCTAAGTAATAAAATAATCTCTTATTAGTATACGTTGTAGTTGCGCACCAGCTATTCGAATAATCCGAATAGCAAAAACGGTAATACATATTATTTACATCCACAGTTATAGGTAATATAAATGTTTACATCTCATCATAGCCGTATAGCATTATACAAAGGTAAAGATTTACTCTTGAAATCGTGTATAGTGGATAATACCAACCCTTGTATTACTTCGATATCAAATAATGTCCTTTACGCAGGACTAGGTCTTGATCGTCATGCAACAACAATTATTTGTTCTTTAATTCTTTATTATTTAGAAAACGGCATCATTCGATCATCGCCTAGCTACACTTTACCGAAAGACAGTCGTAGTTTACCGCCTTCAAGCAGAAAAATCTGGCGCCACCAAAACCAGTCACGTTCTAGACCTAGCGTGTACCTTCGACCACAATGTGGTCGAGTGGTGATAATGCCAACCTCTCTTACCTACAGCTGAGGCTTAGCGTATAATAGATGAAAAAACCTCAAACATGTGACCTTTAACAATGCAGATTCACAATGACCTTGTCATATAATCAGTAAGAGGCATCACAAGACCTGACCCTTGCATTGCGCATGTGTGACTTTTAGCACCCAGACAGCAATCTAGCGAATTTTCTTGGAATGGTTCTCACTTTAAGATAGCATCGCATGTCGCATAATTTGTATAAACATTCAGAACTACTAAGTTACTACTACGCCGTCTAGCATTTATTATGCAGATCGTCTTGACTCTATTATCAATGACCTCTTACCATAAATAGTTAGTGCCACAAGATATAAAGTCTTCCAGAAATACGCTTGAGCGACTCGTTACGCTTATCGGGCTATCGTGCGGATGTGATATGTCGCAGACGTAAATGACCCCACTTGGGTCATATGACGTTTCATCTGATTTAAAACCCAATTGGCGCTCTATATGAGACGAGTTTGTATAAACGTTGTTTAGAAGCATCATTTTGGAGCATTACTATTACTAGTGACAGACACTCAAACAACGCGCGACGTGGTATTTTAGAACAGAATCAAACTTACAATTGACTTATTTGCCTCGTTTTCCAATGCTATATATCTGGTGTCAATATCGACGTTATTTGGATATCATATCAATATATATTTCCCAATGTTTTCTTAAAATAGAATTTGAAAGAACCTTGTATTTCCGAGAGAATATGTAACAGACCTTGCTGTAGGCCGAAACTTAACATTTCGAATGTGACGCATAATGAACGACACGCGTGCCATTCGTGCAACATTATCCTTCACTTTAAGCAAATATTCGGCACACTTAATTATTGTACAGCTAAAAGCACGTATCGAACAAGCGCTATACTGCTGCGTAAACATAGTTAGGCACTGAAACCGGTAAGCCTTCGTACTATCGACTTTAAAAGTACACAGCTTAATAAGCGCTACTAAAAGCAGCTCCAAGCGAATCGAGCAAATATTTATACCGTTGACCCGCTTTTTGCAGAAAATTTTAATATTTGATTCAGCAGAAATGGTTCAAGTTTAATAAATCGGATTTATTAAAACCGTTCTCTGCTATTGAAAAACTAATTTTATCGCAATTTTCCTAGATAGCATATTAAATTTCCATTTAAATATTTATCGCGGAAATATTACTTACTTACTAGCAAGTATAAGAATGAATAATAATCATTTATAGAAAACCTAAACCAGATTTCATTGCATCTATATCTTCGCAGTCCATCGCTACTTATTGATTAATTTATGGGAACAACTAGTCCTTTTCAAAAGAATAAACAATTATCCAAATCGGTTTACCTACGCTACAAATATTATGAGGTAATTAGGTAACCCATACATAAAAACCATGTAAGAAAAGGATAATCCTATGTTCAGTCGAATTGAAAATCTCTTCCTATTCTGAAGTAGCAGTATTGTTGATGTACAGGAACAAAATTAACATAACAAAAAGCTGTTTGCGTGTATGTTGGTCACATTAAGAACTCACGTCACAAAAGAAGGTTTATCACAAATTAAGTTCTTAGAGTTAAATAAAATTGTGTGCACATTCCACACAGCGTAGCCATCAAAAAGACACAAAGTTCCAAGTAATGAGGGCACGTACCCACTGTGACAAGAAACAAATATCGCGGGTGTGTTCACGGCGCCAGAGAGATTTTCCACCACCCTGTGTACGTGTATTATTCTACTGTTCGTTTTTCCGACGTCCTTTGCTAAACAAAGAGAAATGTTTGGCGGTGTTTTGCGCTTCTCTAGTTATAAATCTCTCGTTTGGTAGAGATATATTCCAACTAGCTAGGATTATTCGAAGCTACTGACGTCTTAAATATTTGAAAATTAATTCTGTCCGGTCGGAGAAGAGTTTCAGACCTGTCGTTTCTATACAAGCTTGCTTATGGTTTATTTGATACTGCGGAACTTCTATGTTTAACTTTTACGTGGCTGCATTTTTGCCTCGTGACGAGCGTCGAGATTCTATATAACTCGATATATTTTTTTTTCTTTTTGCATCAACTCAAGCCTGGGTCAAAACGCACCTCTTAACATTTACTTTTACTAATTTAGATACATCTCAAACCATGAATAATTGAAACGCAAGCAAAGCTTTAGAAAACCGACTTCATCGCTTATATTTCGGTTTTGGCTTGACCGATTACGATAAAATTTATATACCACCTCTGAAGTATACTCTACCAAACAAGAAAAAAACATCAAAATCGATTCATAATTGGCGGAGATATAGCGTAACTTACATACAAGAAAAATACAGTCGAATTGAGAACCTCCTTTTTTGGAGTCGGTTGAAAAGTCGATCTCTTGATACGTAATAGTTTCGCAAGTTTAAAAGTCAATTGAGTGACTAAACTTTTCTATTATTTTCTTTTTGAACCCCCGACGAAAAAGAGGGTTGTCATAAGTTTACAGAGTGCATCTGTGTGTTTTTCTGTGGCATCGTAGCGCCCAAAAGCTGGACCAAATTTGATCTAGTTTACTTTCAACCGACTTCAAAAAAGGAGGTTCTCAATTCGACTGTATATATTTTTTTAACGTATGTTACGCGATATCTCCGCCGATTTTGACGTTTTTCTTTTGTTTGGTAGAGTATACTTCAGAGGTTCCTATATAAATTTTACCGAAATATAAGCGGTGAAGTCGATTTTTTAAGCTTTGTTTGAGTTTTAATTATATTTCGTAAATAAGTATTGTTTTTGGTACATTGCTTTGGCGATAAATAACAGCATCGTTTATATGCAAAATTACTTTATATAAAGTTTTAAATAAATAATATTGTATTTCTCAATTCCTCAATCATTATGTTGCTTAGATTTACATAATCGACTCGTACGGTTTTGTACCGAAGTGCTTCTACAATTTCAAGGCAAATGCTTACAGATATTCGATCTTGATATCAAGGCAACGTTACCACGTAACAGCACGAGTAGATCTACACGTTATGTATAAATAAACGTAGGTATGTATTCTTGAGCAAAACGAACGTGTTTTTGGATTCGCTTTTAGCGTTTAACTGTTGTAATGTAATGGAAGTGTAATGATAGGATCTACTAAAGGCACATAACTTAATAGAAGAGATGCAGCGGATATAGCAATGTGGAAATTACGAATGAAGGATATATCGCAAGTCTATGAGTCTTTTCTACCGACTTCAAAAAAGGAGGTTCTCTATTCGGTCTTTTTTTATATGTATGCTACGCGTGTCCGCCAATTATGAATCGATTTTGATGTTTTTTTTGTTTGGTAGATTATACTTCAGAGGTGGTCCCATATAAATTTTATCGAAATCGATCCAGTCTAAACCAAAATATAAGCGTTGATGTCGGTTTTTTAAGCTTTTCTTGCATTCAATTATAAAGGATACATTTCGGAGAGTGCCACGGAATAACATGATCTTATTCCTCCATCCCCCTTTTACCATCGGACAACCAGACAATCACCCACGCGACATAGGTTTATGGTTGATGTTCCAAGGGTCCGTACGAAGCGTTTTGCTTCCACAGCTATTATACGTACTGCTAAGGAATGAAATTCTTTGCCCGAGACTGTGTTTCCCGATTAGTATAATCTATGAGTCTTTAAATTTCGAGTGAACAGGTATCTTCTAGGCAACCATGCTCAATCTTCGACCACATCGTCAATATCCATCAAGTGAGGAAGTGGTCAAATACTTGCATATCTAGAATAAAAAAAAATGGATGGAGTACAGACCCTATATTACATAAATATTTGTAATATTCGTAATTTACTTATTTAAATTATTAACATGTATTTTTTTTGCTACCTGTGGAGGCTTGTTAATGGATCTTCTTAAGTTTAAGTTATGTTTATTTACCGACTTGACAGTAAAGGAGGAGGTACTCAAGTCGACTGTATTTTTTTATATTGATAGATGTTTCTTTCCAATTGGTCCCATTTAAATTTGATCAAGATCTGATCAGTTGTTCTTGAAATATCGTCAATAATGCGTATTGTGTGGACTACATTGACGATGTTCTCGTTTTCAAAAGTTACCTCATAACTTCTATCGTTATGAGCCGATTTAGATGATTATTTTTTTATTTGAAAGCTGGTTCTTTTCTTCTTCCATTGAAATTTGATCCATATCTGAACTCTAGTTTTTGAGTTATCGTCAATAATGCGTGTTTAATAGATTAAATCTGATCAAGGTTCCGAAGATAAAGCGATGAAGTCGGTTTTTTTAAGCTTTGCTTGCGTTTAATTATTATGTAGGTACATATAAAAAAAGTCGAAATGAAAATCTCCTATTTTAAAGTCGGTTGATAAAATCGACAAATACGTCTGCCAGGTTAAAAATAATGTAAATACGTGCAAAACAAGTAAGTGTATCTGCGCCAAACGTTCAAAATGTACGATTTCCATAAAAATAACTTAAACATTTTCTCACACAAGTGTTTCTGCTTCTTTTAGATTTTATTATATAAAATACGCTTGCCATACAACTATAATTAAACGCAAGCAAAGCTTAAAAAACCGCTTATATTTTGGTTTTGGCTGAATCGATTTTAACGAGTTGAAAAATATTCGGTTCGAAAACTAACTCCACTTGAGTTTGTGTATCTGACGACTCAGTTAGCGCAGTGGGCTTGTCTCTGCCCTTTGCGCTCAAGCCTGGGTTCGATTCCCGGCAGGAGCAACATTTTTTTCCTAAGGGACATTCTGCTTCGGTTATCCGGTACCCACGATAAAAGTCTTTAACCTTAGAGTGGGGCCGTGGCCATGAATACGTTCATTTTGTTTTTGTAAGTATTTTTGTTTTCTCTTTCTCAGTTTTCTCAGAATTAACACACAGGGTACATTTTAACTTAATTTACTCCCGTAAAGCCGCGGAACTTCATAACCTACTTATTTTCTCTAAGTATGTTTATTGAGAGTAACTGCATTTGACGGGCTTCGCATTTTTGTTTTAAATTTTAAGACTTGCATTTAAAAACAATTTCATCTATACAGAGTTTCTTGTTGTTAACGTTGAGTATTAAAATACTCTTTTTTTATTCGGGATAAGTTATTATTTGACCACTATCTCATCTGATGGAAGACGGCGACGATGCGGTCGATGATGTAGCATGCTTGCCTAGAAGATACCGATTAACTACAAACTTGAAGACTCGTATTATACCGCTGTACTCAAATTTTAAAATGTACTATTTATTCTTTATTGTTAAATTATAACAACTACATAGAGATTAATTGCCATTGATGCTGAAAGATGTCCACTTTAGCTATGGTAAAACTAGAATTTTGTCGAAATTTGACGCTTTAAATTATAGGTATGGTGAGAAGGGATAATATTAGGCAAAATTTTTTGATACTAAAATCGTGGAATGCGTAACTTTAATAGACACTATATTATATAATTGAAGTAAATGTATTTGAACTGCCGGTTGGCTTAGTTGGGTGCGCGGTTGCCTTCTAAGAAGAGGTGTCGGGTTCGATTCCCAGCGCGATCACAAGTTTTCTTCCCAAGGAAAATTTGCGTTTCTGTTTCTGGTTGTGTTTGTGTGTGGTGTGAAGCGTTTATGTTATGTATGTAATAAACACTTTCACACTCACAGCCAGAACCAGTAACACAAATGTTCCTTGGGTTGAACTTATACATATTTATACTTATATTACTTAGCAGGGGTATCGAACCCGATACCCCTGCTTAGAAGGCGAACGCTCACATAACTGAGCCAACGGGCAGTTAATTATTAGTTAGCTATTATTTTAATTACTATTATTTACGCCAAGAGTTTCACTAACGCAGAAATTAGACTGTAGGAAAGCAAGTAAGTAAGTAATGCAATAAATTATGCATGGCGTGCTCAAAGAGTTTTAGTGAAGAGCCTTTAAGTTCACCCGTGTACTTGGAAGTAACTTGGATTAGCTCCTATCTGACCCGGCTCATTATTCCCGGTAAATTTTGCACATCAAACTCTTGCTAAACATCAAGTTTTGATGTTTGTACGAGATCCAGCAACGAGAAACTCTTGAACTTGCACCACGTCTCTCGTAATATTCACCGTGTATGTGTTTTGAGACCTTTAAGTTGAACAACAGATTATATTTTCCCGACTACAGCGAAACAAAAGAGAGGTTTTAGCAACGTCGAAACTAATAAAGCGATTGTAACGCTTACATATCGTTAATACGTCTGAATTTTATAGGTGTCAAAAGCGAAGTATTTTTTATAAAAAAAAAATGGCAGCCGTGCTTCATAAAGTAGTGACAAAAAAAATGATTGTAAAATACCATCGTCATGGGTATCAATTAATGAAAGAGCTTCAGATGCCATCTAAAAAAATATGTAAACCGCATAAGTTTTTTTTTTTTTGTTTTTAACTTGTTGCCGTTTCATACTAGTAGTCGGCTTTTAATAAACTTTTGTCTAGTTTGATATTTAGTTTACGTGGATTCTTGAGTATGTTAAAGCTGTGCAAGTTTAAGCAGACTATCTACTTTGCTATGTTAGGGATAAACGCTAGGATATGGCTGGCTCTGGATAGTTGCTGCATGGTGTCATTTTCAACCTCCGACGAATAGGGGGTTAAAGTATAAGTTTGTAGCGTGTATCTTTTTTTATGTTCGATAGGCAAGCATTTTACCACTATCTCACCTTGATGGAAAGTGAAGATGCGGCCGAAGATGCAGCATGCTTGCAGAAGATACCAACATTTTGGTTCTGCCACTTGTTTGTGTTTTAAAACACTCGAGCGAGCGGAACTGCAATGTTATTTCGGTGAAAGATAGCAAACGAGGCCAGCATGAGAAATTGTCATACCATAATGGATTTTATCACCAATTTACATTCACCGAATGTTCAAACCCGTTGTAGGAAATAAAACCAGGAGGTATGCGTACTAAGAAGGCGTTATCTAATCATAAATCAAACTTAATTAACGTATTGTGTCTTTATACCATAGCTGTGAAAAATATTTTCAACATAGCGCGCAATATAAGTTTCAATTTAAAACTTTCCGATACATTGCAACAGCTCGTGTTTATTGTTCTGTAAAAAGTTTATTAAGAGATACGCTGCAACGGTGTTTGCTCGTGGATTTGAATAGATGCTTCGGATGTCGATAAAAATACAAAATAGCTCTCGGTTGCGCGTTTCTATACAAGCATAGCTTCGTTAGGGAGCGCGGCTTTTGGCAAATCCTCTATCGGCGGCGGTGAATTTCGTTCGGTACTTCAATGAGGACATAGCACTATTGTTAGCCGACTAGGCAATGCGGTTTGGTAGCAACAAATGAAGATCCAGTACAGGTTGACTCTGCGGACATTTGCTATTATTATTGTCCTATATATGGGTCAATGGTTAATGTTTAGACATTAACTATTGACCCATCACAGGTACAAGACACATGGGACAAGTATCACAGCAATTAACAACTGCTAGTATGTACTGTGTCTTTAAAAAAAAAATACTTTTTTTCATGGAAACAATTATTTTAATTTCAATAAATACTATTTTAAAGAGGTAATTAAAGGTGAAATATCAAAAGTAGTTACCCTTCAGTAGACCAAAATAATGACTTATACGTTCATTGTTTACTTCTAAAAATCATTAATTATCATTGTAGGTAATTATTAATTATCATTGTTGGTGTAGGTCAGGGATCGGCAACCTTTTGAGTCGGAAGAGTAAAAAAATACAATTGTAAATTAACATTTAAAAATTTTATAGAGCCACATTTTTTTTTCTTTTCAACAATAATACCTACTGTACTATGAGTCGTATAGAAAACGCTAGGCACGCGTTATACCTACCTAATCATCCCATAATTTACTTGTTTCAACTGTATAAATGTACTTTTTTGCTACCTTTGAAGCCTTTTTAATAGTGGGGATTCAGATCTTTTTTTTTTAATAAATAATAATATTTGCGTATGGAACTAAAGAGCCGCAGCTTCACATCTAAAGAGACGCATGTGGCTCGCGAGCCGCTGGTTGCCGACCCCTGGTGTAGGTACATATTTATATTGTAACCATGTTTTCTAAGATAATATGAATAAAAAAATATATATGATTAGTTCTGGTAAGTGGAACAATAAGTTAATAAGATTAGTTTGATTTGCAACGTATTTTACTCATGAATCATATTCTATTGGTAGTTAAAAAATATGTGTCTTTGGCATCTTCTCTCCCAAACGGCAGGACTGATTTTGATTTAGTTTTTTTTGTTTAAAAGATGACTTGATAGAGAGTATTCTTAGCTGTTGTTTGGTGCTGTCGTAATAATTATAATTAATAATAATAGAAGAGGATCCCAAGTAAGATCGACCTTCACCCATCTGTTTACCGAATGAAAAATATATTTTAGTGAATTCAATGTGTTGCTGAACAAATGGGGTTACCGAAAAAATATGGTCAAGAATATAATTCATAAAAATTTGTTTTTTTTTTCTGATTTCACTGACTTGCTTACCAAAAAAATTTACCTTCAATGATAAGTATACAATGTATACTACATGCAAAAGCTAGATTGCCTACCTTTTTCTGGCCCCTACCTGGTTGCCGTGTGCAAACAGGTAACTAGATAGCAGTCATTGCGCTTATCTGCTTTCCGCTTTAAATTATTATATAATAATTAAAGCAAAGCAAAGCTTAAAACACACCGACTTCACCGCTTTATCATCGGAACCTTGATCCACCAGCTTTCAAATAAAAAAAGAATCATCAAAATCGGCTCACAATGAAAGAAGTGTTGTGAGGTAACTTTTGAAGTCGGGTAAACCAGAACATCGTCAAAGTACTCATTATTCGTCTCAAAATAGACATTATTGACGATATTTTTAAAACTACTGATCAGATCTTGATCAAATTTAAATGGGACCAATAACAAAGCAACATCATAGAAACTAAAAAAAAAATTTCGGAATCGGCTCACATGGAGAGAAGTTATGAGGTAAAACGCATAAAAAAAAAATACAGTCGACTTGAGTACCTCCTCCTTTTTTGGGAAGTCGGTAAAAAATGAAGGAAATTTCACTGCGAAATTTTAATTAACTAAATCCGTGACCATATTTTTTCAGCAACCCCATTGGTGTGTTAAGCAACACATTTTATTCGCTAACATATATTTTTCATTCGGTAAACAGATGGGTGAAGGTCGATCTTACTTGGGATCTTAGACTATATTATGGGAAGAACAATAATGTATGCATGTCTTTGACTTCGATGTGTAATAAAATAGTATGTGTGTGCGTGTGTGTGTGTGAACGTCTCATTTTATATGTGGAACAATTACGTCAGTTAGGGTAAAGTTATCTTTACTCAAAACGACGCAAATCGACTATTTTTAATTTTATTATTATTATTCTCGATAGGCAAGCATTTGACCACTATCTCATCTGATGGAAAGTGACGATGCGGTCGAAGATGGAGCATGTTTGTATACTTATAATTTATATAGATTATATTATTATGATTTATATACCAGTTATTTTCTCAAGTCTTCCGCCTCGTCTGAACCGATTAGAATGTTCAAAGTGAATAAACGAACGTGTTTAGTTAAACACATCATAAATTCATCTCTGTGTCGTATATTAAACCGATTTGTTTGTATACTTTGGGAATTGGCGGATCTAAGGCCATTATCGTGCGAATTTGTCAACAAACTAAGTTTTTGCTTATTCACTGCGACCTTTGTTGCGTAAGATACATCGGTTCCTCTTCCTAGTTGCGTACTTCGAGTTACAATAGCTTCGCCCGACTTCCGTCCGTCAGGCGATTGTTAATCTCCATTAGTTTTCGTAAAAACATCACTTTGCCAACTTAAACAAAACCGCTAAGTGCAAATCTGCGTCATTTTTTTTATGATCTAGCCTTAATACTCATAAGAAATTTAATTTTGACCTAAACTGCTAATTAATAGAGTAGTAAACTAAGAATGTTACAGTAACCCAGACACTTTGTTCTTGTGTTCTTTGTTAATATCACTCACTTATAATACAATGTCACATCACTACATTGACTCAAAAGTTTTTTTTTATTTTTATTCATGATAGGCAAACTTTTGACCACTATCTCACCTGATGGTAAGCGACGATGTGGTCGACGATGGAGCAAGCTTGCCTAGAAGATACCTATTCACTCGTGACTTGAAGACTCCCATATATAGGTTTAATTATCTTAAACAGAAACTTGAATGGTATAATCTGGGAGTCTTCAAGTCAAGAGTAAATAGGTATCTTCTAGGCAAGCATGCTAAATCTTCGGCCGCATCATCGCTTTCATCGAGTGAGATAGTGGTCTAATGCTTGCCTATCGAGCATAAAAACAAAGTCTTCTCACTAAGTTTGTGTTGTCAAGGAGCTGGATTGCCTCAACGTTCACATGGTGATGAAAATCTGCATCATGGCCTTACATTTTGTTTACAAGTCGAATATTTTCTACTCGTGATACAGTAAACTTGACCATAAAACGTTGTTTATTTATGTTGTAGCGTCGATATCGTTGTTATTTATTGAAAACAAATACATACGTTTGTTTTGTTTGGAATGCGATGTTGTACATCCACTCGGTTATTTTGACAACATGCTTCGATCAAATTCTCTTCCTACGTTACTACGGAATTCGATCTTTTCTTACGGAAGATATATTTTACAGTTTTAATGTATTGTTCAGACATAGATTCTGTGATCAAACTTCACATTTAGATTAATAGTACATAGACATGTACGCAGTAAGTAATAATTAGTGATAATATACATTAAAATAAAAACCGTTTACTTATTCTGTTATTTAAGTTGACTGATTGACATCGCTCCGGGAAAACCGTTATTGATAAAAACTTGAAATTAACATATTATTATCATTATGTAGATAAATGGGATTTTTTAATTGCGCTTAATTTTTTTTAATATATAAAACATGGTTTCTTTTTTTATGAAATCCTCTCCTGAAAATATAGGAGTGGTAGTTTTATATTTTAATGTTATTTTCTTGTAGTTCTTAGCTAAGACATATTGTTTTTGTGGTTCTGAGAGTGTGTGTGATGTAAATATTTCCGGTACTCAACGACACACATGTATTCGAAATTTGTATGGGGCTGTGAGTGTGAAAGCATTTATGTTTAATGTTAGCATAATAATGAAATATATCTTGGTTTTAGCTCATTATTAAATCCCATGGAAAGTTAACCCCGTTTTACAAAATTCGTATAGGTACCATACGAATTTTGTAAAAGGGGGTTAACTCTAGTTGTACCTACTAAGTGTTTTACATTTATTAGGTATGATTGTTGTTTCAAGGAAAAACAGT
The DNA here is from genome assembly GCA_948107665.1 of Lomographa bimaculata. NCBI lineage: Eukaryota > Metazoa > Arthropoda > Insecta > Lepidoptera > Geometridae > Lomographa > Lomographa bimaculata. The sequence goes on from OX403600.1 coordinate 11,367,740, forward strand.
AAATAGAATCATTCTGGCGTTTCTCAAGGAAAATCAATCAATACAAATTACAAACAAACAATTTAATATTATATTGTAGTCTACGCGAGCGAAGTCGCAGGCAATGGGCTAGTAAATTTAACATAATTGTCAAAACATAAAACGTTATATTTAATGACGAGATAACAACCCTTGTTTACACAAAGAAAGCCCTATTAAGAATTTAATTTTATGAGCAATTTTTGGTACAGGTGAAAAAAACCAAAAAATGTTTAATTCATATCAACGATTTATTGCTGTTCGTGATTGCATACAAATATGAAAGGGGAGACGGAACCCGAAAAATTTATATACCTTTTTTTATCTGGGAGGAATTCAGCAACGGTAGCGGGCTTTCATTTTGCTGAAAAGCGCAATTTTCTCCATTCACTATGGCCGCCTAGTGAAATCGTTATCGTCTGCTGTGCGCTGCGGCGGCCGTTTCCTAATGGCGGCTTCGCGTGCATTTAGCTTTTTTATTACGTACCTAACCTAGTAAAGAGTTCCTACATATGTACAGCATTCTGGTAGTACTATAAACCTTTGTATTCCATTACAGTAACTAATCCCTTTAACAATCTGCGGTTGAATACCGACGCTTTAACTATTCACTTCTGCATTGCGCTCGCAATCCTGTGGCATTTAAGTCCTTATTATCAAACATGCTTTCTGTATTGCTATTTACCGCACTGTGCAAACTACGGAATTATATCGGCTATTTTGCTTGTGCATTTTCAATATCCATAAATACAGTAACCTCGATTACCTATCGTGTCGGTGATGATATTCGTAGTTCGGAAATTGTGTTCGCACCCGTATGGGTCGCTTATCATCATTTTACTTCACAGCGCCATCGGTTTCAACTGTCGGCATAATTTAATCGCCATGAATTGAATGTTTTCCACTAAGTAACGAGCGGCCGCTCTTGATACTTGAAATAAATGTGAAAACTAGTACGGCTTTAAAAACAAAGTAGCCTGTTAGCATTTTAATCTGGATAATGAACAATTCGAGGGATGTTTCCACGTTGAAACAGCGAGCTGTGTAAGTACGCGCCGCGCCCTTTCAGTTTCTGACATGTTCACAATAAACTAAATTACAACGAAAACAGGAGCCGAGGCGAGGCAACAATGATATTTCGGTAGCGAGGAAAAAACAAGAGGGTTTCTAGATCCCGTGGGAATTCACATCCCGTCTCGTTTTGTGTCCGCCGCGGCGCAGGAAAGGCTCCAAGTGCCCGGGGAATGCTCAAGAATTCAGGATACACTGTTACTATTATACGTGATATTTACAACGTCCCGGCTCCGCGCAAACATTAGGGAATGTTATTTCTCTGTGTATCATCATATATCAAAATGCGTACGTACGAATATCTTCTCCGACCATGGAGCTTGAAATGAATATATGATATTTAAAAGATATGAAATCTACACTACACAAAGCCAGTCACGGTAGTCAATAAATAATAACACATGATTTTGATAAGATTATGTCAAGAGGTGACAAAATTGATATCAATTGAAATGCTAATGAGAGTATAACTGCTGATAAAAGAATCGCCAAATCACCGAACCGGTCGATGGCATCGTTTCTCACTTAGCTTAAATAGCTATTAGGGTGCTATGGGGCAAGCTATACAACCGGCTACCAGACAGGTGAAGGAACTTTGTGACGTCGAAATACAATCGCAGGTGTGCCCTTCGGACGGTTTCTAAATACGTTGAGTCAGGTAGTCGAGTCTCCCCAACCCGAAGTGGCCAAAGTGTAAACGTAACAGTCCTTATACACATAATACTCAAGCAAACCTCTTGGTAACATTTTTCAGCTTTCATTTACTGCGATATTGTACGTATACGTTTATAGGGGTCCATTATTAAAATCTCGCTAATGGCATTCAACACTTCTTCTGCGCCGGCACTAATGCGAGTTGCGAAATGTTCTTTTGCCCAGACAAAGGCAAAGCTATTTGCATATTCCCGACTGCTTAAAACTCCAGTCTTAAAACGCGTAGCGCTCTGTGATCGAGCTGCTAGAATTAAAATATATAATAAACAACAAACAAGCTATTCATATTACAATATATACACAGCTTAATATATAAATGTACTCAGAATGATTTCAAGTCCTGGCTCTTGACAAAGGGTCATGCGGACCTACATTATGTTGAGTTAATTGTTGTACCACGAGCTGTGGAGAAAGTTGGCCAACTCTTCAAAAATTACTCATATTTGAACAAACAATATTCACATGTAAATTAGGACGAATGCATAACGTCGGTTCAAAGTTTCTCTTAGATTTGGAGAGCACATATTGTAGCAGTACTTTCCAATTAAGATAATTAGTTCTTAATATCACGAATTTACGAAACTCCAAAGAGACTTATTGTAATTCAAATGATGTAATGGCGTTTTCTCTGATGTTTTCAAATTGATTCGCATTTCTCGCTGGTACCTTTGAAGTTGATATTGTTGTTACCAAACTTCAATCTCGTCTCAACACGATAAACACTTCAAATATCAAAGATTTCTGTTTATAATCTCGTGAATCATGGACTTATTATAATACCTGTGTGCTTTAGAAAATTAGTTATTAAGAAGTGCTGGTTTCCTCACTAATTCCTAGTATTCCAGTTGTGGTATTTCCTATATTCGTTAAGATATATCGAGTCTAGTACTGGTAGAACATTATACATGTTTAGTTTTCCTGCTGTAACAGTGTAGTGAACTGATCAACTGACCGCACAGTTGCAAGTTAGTTTTGCTGGGGAGCAGTCGCTTATGGGAGCGACGGCGAGCGACAGGGTTCGAATCTGTGTGGAGAGTGGTCGCTGAACACCCCCCCGAGCGCGTACCTGCGCGTGCGCTGCGATGCGCACCTCCGCCGCGGAAACAGCAGGTAGCTCGCGGCGCGCTCCGTCGAACTTGGCTCAGTGCGCGCGTTCTCTCGCCGCCAGTGGTAGTGTACGTAGTGCGCGGTCGCTCACGCGCGGTTCGCGAGCATGGTGCCCACACCTCGCTGGTGAACTGGTGATCGCAGTGTACTGGACGACAGACGACATGTCCTGTGACAGAAGAACTAGGGCCGCCCGTTTCCTCGAGCTGCGGTGAGTTTGCCGTAAACGTGCGGGCTTCCTGCCGGAGGCGATCCTTTGTTGAATCCTCACAGTGACGTGTGTCCGTCTCTTTTTAACGCTATACCTGTGTTGAAGGCTCGGACCAGTGCTGCTCAGTGTTTGTGTTTTATCTCTTGTGATTTTATGATCCTCAATTGTTCAGAGATAACAACGAATATAACTACAGTGCCATTGTCTATGGTGATGCTTTTGTACGGGTAAAATGACAATGCTCCTTCGTTTGCTTATAAACGTGTAACGGAAAAATCATTGTTGCAATGACTTCTTGGAAAAACGTTAGTTTTCAAGTACGAAGTGATTAGTGGTTCGTGACCTTGGCAAACTAAGTTATGAAACCGGCGACACTACCACACACGACTACTACACGTTAGGTATTTCTACAAACTAGTGGTCACGATATTCTCTTCAAAATGTTAAAATGTTTTTTATCTTCGAATGTGATTTCACACAAGAACCTCATAAAGCTTGATAAGACAAACTGGAAATTTTGTTCAAAAAGGTCAACATTAAGAAATGTATATCGTCATATTGAGAAATAACTGACTGACCTATCAATTGCCCGAGCTCATTTTATGTTTCTGTAGTTTACATTGTTAAGCAAATTGAAGTTCCGAGAGCATTTGTAAGGGCCGGAATGCAGGCCGTAGAACAAGAGTTGCTCGGTCCAAGTGCAGATGTGGGGCGCTGGCATACTCCCCGCCTCGCCTCCCGGCCTTGAAAGGCTCTTGACCAGGCCAGCGTCGCCGATGTCGTATTTATTGCAACCTCCAAGATCCGTACCGGCGAGGTTATTGACGCCACGCGCTTTGATACCCTCGCTCGGTGACTATTCTCTTCCATGGGAACCCTTCCACCGACGACCGCAACACTGCCGGCAAATCCATGCAGTCTCCTTGAAGCGATTGTTCTCACGTCGATCTTGTTATAATGATTAACTACAATAGTTATTACGTCATTGCTAAGCGAGTTTCCGCCTTCAAAGTTTGGTAGTTAACGATGTGAGTCACGCAACCGACATGGTTCGTAATAAATCTGCAATTTATGAAGTATTGTAAGTATATTCAAACAAAACATAAGACTTAGGTGCAATGCCCTCTACTTGTCAAACTTTTACCGCAAACGTAGGCGGTCTGGGTACATGATCTGAAATGACTTTACGAGACATGCCTTTTATAAATAGGAGCACCCGTCAAGCAAGCATTGGCGCAGGATCGATGCCCAGCCTGCCTAGGTGAAGGACGCTTGCTCAGTTCTTCGCCCTTTACTTGTAATTGCAACTACTCGTTGACAGCTCAATAAACTTTATTCGCATTATAAGTACAAACGATTGTGAAATTAGGATGACTTTATTTAAATGTATCTACGAGTTGATCAATCGTAAAAAACAGTATCTGAAAAGCGTAAGCCAGTTAATTGCGAGTAATCCCGTCAAAATGTATCGATGCCGGTTTTTTACAAACATAATTACTATAAATTGTCTGAAGTTACGTTGGTGACCTCGTTACCTACATAAGTTATACGGAATATTTGACTTAATGTACTGTGTATATTGAATCAGCTGCCTGGGTGCCATATGGCCTCGAGATGCACACACTTCATAAAGCGAATGGGGCCAGCATATGTTACCGCTTTCACTCTACATCACAATCGAAGTTGCAGTACCTTTCTACTATACTAATACCAACTATGTATAGAGCAACTTCATAATCACAATTGTATTCGATGTCTACATTATGACGGAACCCTGGATATTGCAACTTATAGATAATCAGCAACCTCTATTTCCTGTGTACCTACTCTTACAACTCATATTTTTGTAATGTTGAAAGTAAACATAGAATTAGTATTTGCCGGAAAACAATGAATGCCCCATCAAATTATATTATCAGATGTCCTAACAAAATGCATAGTTAATTAAAGTTTAGAATAAAAGGCAGGCGCATGCGGCAACACGCGCGCACCCACGTCGATGGTATATTCGTGGGGGTAGTTTTTGCCGACAGCAGCTGGTTACCCCACTAGTGAGTCACGTCCTGTCTGCTCCACTGTAGGTCGGGGTGCGTGTCAATGACCCCCACTAGCAGCCCCACACTTACGCACACCACACAATTTACCCATTGCCCTTTGTACTCTCTATTATTTATAGTTTTTTTTTGTTCCCAAAAATATATCCTTGTTCTCTTTAAGTTTGGCACGCTTCGCAACTATCCCTTTTAAAATCGACCATGTGTCGGGGCTTCTCTTATCATGTTTATAGAATTAAAATAAATTGACAAGAACGTTCACATCAGTAATATCGGTAGCTGCTTTAGTACATTTACATTCTAGAAAGTTCTACAGCTCTACAGCAAATAATACATTACTTTTCTAGTCTAGCCGCAGCACGTTGTGAACCCGTAGTTCGATTGTTTACTAAGTTTTCCTCTTAAAGTGCAAAGACACTTGGGTTAAATGTCCGCTCTTGGAATGACGTAGTATATAACTTCCTTGATGGCGCAAAATCATTTCATCGTTTAGCAATTTGTACGTAGTTTATTTTATAGCTTCTGTTTGTAATAAAACTACCATCAAGTTTTCAGTGTTCAAGTATTCGAGTTTCTGAAAGTAGCACAATTTAAATCAGCATCGAGAAGACAAAGCATGGGTGTTGAATGACATTGAAACTATGGTCGATACCCGCAAGGCGTTTGATCCGGCCTCCGCTGGCATCGCTGCGCTTCGTGCCTCACCCTCACACCATACCGGTTCCGAGCCAACCGAGACGCATCGCATTGTTGATCCTTCCACAGAAAAACAAAATGAAACAATTTGTTTTTTGTTCCTTGCTCGACGCAGCTTCACGAGTCCTTGCCTCACGCTATCCTTACTTAGTGTCTCGATTCCATTTCGTTTCGCATTCTTTAGACATTTTAAATATTAAATTGAATACAAGTCGAGCTCAAATTCCTATAATTCAATACCATGAGAACGCTCGCGGAAGTGCAAACACTTATGGGTCACGCTTCTTTGACGCGATTTGCTTAGCAAATATTGCTGCTTCCTGCTTAACCGACAATACCGCATCATATGTGTATTCAAATTGCCTCTTATCAATGTTTTTGGTGTAAGAAAGTTAATCTTTGCTTAGCAATATAAATTATATTACTACCCAATTAGTAAATAATAATAAACTATACTGATATATCTGGAATCTTGGATATCCAGCAGGATCTAATCACATATACTTCAATTGTGTCCAATATCTAAAGTAACTTTGCTTGATGAAGGTGCCGTCGCCACCACACATTACTATGTGACGGCTTAGGGTTCTAGCTGGTACATGAATAATTCACATGTGCGGCTTACGCGCTTGTCTCTGTCTTAAACGATGGAAGACTTGGCAGAGATGCCTGCGTTAGGATTGGGAAGTCATTCTATGAATCCTTACAAGCAATTTATATCACTTTATATCTGGTTAATCTTACCTGTGTAAAACCGCAACAAAAGCACTCGAAACCAATTTAATATTCTATGTATTATTAACAAATGGTATCGAGATATCTCTCGTATGGCTTATAAATGTACTAACTTAAGTATATTTTTAGTTGTAAATGAACAACTTGAATAATACACAATTATAAAGATTAAAGTAATCTTGAGGTGTTTGGGGCGAAGACTACGATTTAATTCGAAAACAATTTTATTCTCAGCGCTTATGTAGGTACTGATAATACATTTCAACTTCGGCATTCAAAACTGTCTGGGAAGTGTTTATCTCACTTCGTGGAAGAAAGTTTGTGTCTGACAATATGAACCTTTGTTCAGCGGAATACGAAACTGTGTTCTTCGTGTCGAGTCATCAGAGATGTAGATATTTTAAATATATATAGTCCAAGTAACTATGGTTCAGTGTCCGTTTTCTTTTGTTATTATTGTATTAATTTAAGAACATTCTACTTACGCATATTTATCAATGAAATCATAGCACATAATTTTGTTATTGAATTAGTCATCGCAAATTGCGTAACATACGTAATGCGTAAACTCTATGATGTAGACAAGATATCATTTAGAATTGAGGAGCGGAATACTGTAAACGTTTCTCAGAAATAATGCATCTAGTTCAAAGACCGCCGCTCGTTTGCACTCTCCACTCCAAAAGCTTTACGCTCGTACTATGTATGTGCCAAGAACGTTTTTAAACTTTTACCAAGCCTTTGAGAAACGTGGGAAACTACTTCCAGATTACGAAGAAACGAGAAAATACGAAGTAACTGTTGACGTTGCAAATTGTATACAGGATACGATGCATGTATGTACAAGACTTACAACATTCAAGAATGTTAAATAGTACGTAAGCGTCATTACGCTTGTAGAAGAATCAGATTCGTTTAAACAAAATGTTGGTCAATGAATGGATTCATAAAAATGGTATCATTATAAGATATTTATTGCGCATTGGATATACATTAGGACGATGTTTCTCAGCGGAGATATTGTCAAGATTCTTCGGTTCCTCCGACGCGTACTCATTCAGCGCCGCTAAAGGCATTTCGAGGAGGAGTAGAGGGTGCGCTTATCTGCGCGAGAGGGAGGCATGGTGGAGCGGGACGAAGGGTGGCTTTGTTCACGAGCCGGCCTCTCAGTCTCTCCGACCACTTAGAAGATTGCTCGGCTTTGTCTTCGCACGATACTTCTTTATAACCCGAGTCTCGCGGCGCCTCCAATTTGGGTTTTAGATTTATTTACACCGATCTTGATTTAGTTTGCACGATTGAAAGCTTTGCTTTGAATGTGCTCGCGCCGATCGGATTAATTGGATATCTACATTTACACGTCTTGTATCACATTGCCGGTGAATCGTATGCGTGTGGAATGAAAATGTTTAACGTTTTAATGGAGCTGTTTGTTTGCATTATATAGTGATGCGCAGCAGTAGGTAATACATGCGACGCGACGGCATAAAGCCGGTGGAACAGCTTGCATGAAGGCCGCGTTGAAACAGTCAAACAGTCGTTCGTATAACATCGTTCTTGCCTTCATGAACTCCATCGTATATCAATGATATTGCTACGGTTACGAGTATCCAATGACCCAGTTGCTTTTCGGCCACTACATTCTGTATAATATTATGTACATCCTTGTTAACTCCACTAGCATCGTTTTTTCCGGTTTGCGAACCCTTATTAGAGGCATGTTATTTAACTTGTATTTTTTTGTGAATTCACTATTTTTAAGCAATTTGGTCTATATAGCTAATAATGACACCAAAAGACCTATCTAATTAGATGTATCGATAGAAGGGCACAAATGAGTCCTACTCTACAACCTGTTGGTAGTTTTTTTTGTGTTTGCACTAATAAAGCTTTAGATTCGGCATTTTAAAAATAATACCAACCGTTAAGTATAATTGATGAATTTAACCATTATCTCCTTACCTCTCTACTTGTTTGTTAGTCGTATAGAGTAGTGGGCAGTCCTGTCAGGTTTTTCAGACCGCCTGAAGGCATCCGACATGGCTTAACGACTGTTGTCTTTCGAATAACAACTGGGAGTAAGAGCTTTAGGTGCCATCCGAAGCACGGTGACACTACTATTAAGGGAAGACACTTTGTTTTCTGTTCTTTGTGGGCAGCACTCACTAACAATGAAGTACAATATTCCAATACTTCTCAAATTCTAAAGTTGTGTCCCATTTTCGTTTCAATGCATCCGTGGTGTCAAGGACCATGATTGCCCTAGCATGCACATGGTTATGAAGTCTTCTTTCATTAGCTTAAACAAAGCTGATTAAACAGAGGCTTAGGTAACAAAATAATAAAAAATAATTATGTTATATATCGCCGCTCACGCATGCAACTTACATTGCTGCTTACAAGCGTTGATATACGAGTAACGTCGGCGAAGTGGCTAATAGACGTCCGTTTGACTAGTTTCAAGGCTAGTTTGAATCTGAATTGCCTTATTTGGCTTTTTCTCCAATATGCCTATGTAGGCTGCTAGCAGGTGTGGCGGCGAAAGCAGCGCTCCCTTGACACGCCACGGCGCGCGCGCATTGCTGTCAAGGCTTGCGACCGTCTCTTGCGACCCTAACCGATCACAGTACATGTTGTATAAATCCTCATAAGTACATAACACTTCCACTCATCAAACATTTCCATATTTAAAAAACATACAACTATGAAAAAAAAACATCATCTTAACCTGCAAATTTTTGCACTTGGATGACAAAAATATTATACCAGTCAATTTGATTTTAAAACTAAAGTACTTAACCGATATTAATGAAATCCCTATAAAACCAATCTGAAAGTAGGTATATCCTAGCTTTGAGATAACAAACTTAAAAAAAATAGGTAATTGAGGACCTCCTCCTTTTTTGAAGTCGGCTAAAAATGGCATTTTAGTTACATCAAAAGTAACAACCCCACTTCCAAAACTCTGTTTATCATTCTTCGTCCCTTTTTTGAATCTTTGATGTGATTGACTCTTTTTTACGTGTTAGTATGTCGGTCGAAGGTGGTAAGCACGCCAGACCTAAAATATTACTGGTGTCGGAACATAGTTTTATCTAATTTTTTATGGTGAACAGGCATGCGTTTTACCACTATCTCATCTGATGGAAAGTGACGATGCGGCCGAACACTTGGCGACAGATTGTTCTACTTGAAGGTGTATTTCGGCGCAAGTTAGAGGTAGCCTGTCGAAGATGAGAACATTCTCTGCTACATGGATTTTAACTTGATAGATGGCATTCAAGCCCGTCGTAGGTTTCGAAACCACAACCACAGAATAACCTACACCACGACTGACCACCACCACTGACTTTTTGTTTGGTAGAGTACTTCAGAGGTGGTCTCCTATAAATATTTATATATATATTATCGAAATCGATCCAGCCAAAACCAAAATATAAGCTTTGAAGTCGGTTTTTTTAAGTTTTGCTTGCGTTTAATTATTGTTTAAATGAATTTCGGTTATGATGGCATAAATAGTAAATCACATGCAAAATATAGGCTGTATTAATTAAACTTAATTATTTCAATTAATAAATTGCCGTAAATTAAATTAAATTTATAAAGACCATACATGTCACCAATTTTTTTTAAACAATGAAAATGAGAGCTATTTTTAAACATGGCTTATTTTGACTTTCTTTCTGTGACATCCACAATCCAATCACGGCTGCCGTGAAGGAAAGTTTACCAATCGTTGTCATCAAAAAAGTGTGAACTGACGTCACGAATTATTATCACTTTTATTATTAAAATTCGTAATTAATAAAGTTATAGGTGTAATTCTATAAAACGAAATTTAAAAAAAAACATATATATAAGTCTTATGCTTGTGCCCTATTATTAGAATTATACAATTGGAAATTCCATTTTGCGTGTTATAATTAAAGAGCTTTTCAAAACGCTTTCACACTCACATCCCCACTCTGAGTTCTATGACTTGTGTCGTGGGTGCCGGAAACATTCACATCACACACACAATTGTAGGAAAACCGTAATAAAATTTGATAATAATTTATTTTGTATATTCTAATTGTAATAAATCTATGTACTTATATTGTTAATTAAATATATATTGGGGAATTCCATTAGTCAGAAATACGAATAAAATTCCCGATATAGTCAGGATATATTATGTACTAGACTACGGAAAAATATCAGAATTTAATCCAATATATATTAAAAGCGTTATTAATTAATATCCTCATGAAAATGACTATTCAATATTAACATCTATGAATAATGCAAATGACCTGATCACTGAATATAAAACCGCAAAATACGTTCCCGCGGTATGACCTAGCTAGCTGGAGTATGCCCAATAATGACATCATTTTACCAAATAACACATATTCATAACAAATACGAAGGAAACTAGCATTAATGTGCGATGCATACGTGCGACCGTGGCACAATAGATTCATTATAATATACAGTCAATGAATCCTTGACACATGGAGTTGCAGCGAGCAATGCGCTGGCGCACCGCTTGTTATGTAATCATCACCCACAAGTATGGCATTATTCAACGCCTCTTATATCATACCACCTGACAAAATAAACACTATCATAACTTGGAATTAATGGAATTTGCTACATCAACACATCTTCGCTAAGGAGTTCTCCTTGCCTCGTAACTCGAAGATCGTGTGATTACACGATGTTCTACGGGTTACCTGAACATACGCAGTGCAATTGCAATGCGTATTTTCAGCGGTTTATGTGGATGCGAAGGCGTGCGAAAAATTGTTAACGTTCGGGGCCAGGGAAACTGCTAAGTGGGTTTTTCCTTGACACCGAGGCCCTGTTGCAACGCGGCAATCGACACAAGGTTAGCGGACAACGTCGACACGCCCTACCGATTATTTAATTGTTATTTAAACCAAAGACAAATAGTGCATCGAAGCCGTGTCGAGGACTGCACTAGAAAACTAAATCGAGTAGAAAACGATACAAGGACTTGAATAACAATACTTAAGCGTTATCATTTAAACAATAGAAGATGCGATAACATGTTTCATTGAGCTGTTTTTTTTAATTATTTTTGTAATAATGTTTCAAAAATGCAATGGCTTCGTTACAACTCGTGCATTCTGTGTGATTCGCTCGAGCTCAGTTTCTATTTGCATATCGTTCGGCCTTATAGCCTACGAAAGATAAATATTAAACAGCTATTTAACATACGATACCATAGGTTTACCATACCCACGAAGCTTATCTTCTTGCAAAGAGATTACCAACTTTGGCTATCAATTTTGACAACTTTGGTAAGTTTGGCTTTGACGTTTTGATAAAGGGTGTAGCGAGTTGTAACACTTAAATATTGCCTCTTATTCAAAAATGTTATTCGTTATTGTACAGCATTTACGTCGTATTTACATATTTAATTTCAGTAACACGGTGAATTTTTAAAAATTAAATTCGACATTTAAACGGCGATGTTGCAAATGAATTTAAAGTTATTAATATGGCTCGGTGACACGTCGTTTTCTTTCGCAAGATGACCCTTATATCGAAGCTGGGTCGCTTTCTATACATCAGAAGAACATTTTAAATTAAACGTGCTTGTGTTGCGACTTACGAGGCTTTCCTTTTTAGCGATCCATTGTATAAATATTCGAGAACGAGTAAAATTATTTCAATTAAGCGGTTCTGTCTCATTTATCTCGTCATTTCTCCAATCAGGCTGTTTGGAAACGCGCCGTTTTAAATTCAGTTAAATAATAAATGTACATGCTGTGATCCAATTAACAATTAATCCTGCCTCCGCAGTCTGCTCGGTATTCGATTCAGTCAGACCCGGTTGAACGTTTCAATTTCGTTCGTATATGGCGCTTTTGTTTGCCTCACGAATTAAAATGTTAGCAATCAGATCTCTTCTTCGTGGAAACTTTGACCATCTCATAAAATTATCAATTTGCCATAATTCATTTCTACTTGTAGAAACCATGATATCTGAAGAGATGAAGAAAAGTCGAATACAAAGCTTTAGGCATCTGTTCTTAATTGCCATTAACGTCTACTTAATTACATATTTACGTGCTAATATTAATAATAACGTAATTGAACTCGAACACCTACATTACCTAATACCTACATTACTAATGTTAAAACAATTAATCCTAGAACAGGTACGCTTCTCCTTTCTGTTTCGCAAAAACGTTGTTATTTTATATGACCTGTTGTTAAATTATTCGTTTGATCATAATAATATGTCAGTAGCATGGTTATTAATTTCGTTACGGTGCTTTTGTTTAGCTTCATTGTCCAAGTTCCCATTGCCAACTTGTGTCGTTTACGTACTGTTTATAACTGACTAAACAACATATCTAGATGGATAAGTACTTATCCAATCACATTATTAACTGAGTAGGTAGGTACTGCTAACATTGTGTTTAACTACATAATGCCGTTTAATTACGCCTCGCTCCGACTGCCTCCTTACTGGGTATCCTTTGAAGCGTGCTTTGTTGTTATTACTTTACTTCTGCTGTATCACAACACTACAAGTTAGAGCAATTTGTAAGTTGTGATCTGTATGGAGTATATTTATCGTTATATGACTTGTTTGATTAAGGTGTCACGATTCTTATCATTAACGTTAGGTCACGTGTGAATTTTTATAATATTATCTGTGGGTAGTGTTACATTAGTTCGTTATAATTTGTTATGTGTATAGATCACCTTAATAATTAAGTATTTAGAACTTTACTCTACTAAATCTGTGTATACTTAGTTCTACCTTTGAGGAAAATAACAAAACAGCAGCGGGCCTTGTTACATTTGCTTTAATTATAATGGTCTGCGGGGAATTTTGATAGTCTGTAACTCATGTGATCGCACACGAGTATGTAGCGAAGACAGTGTACAAACGTTCACAATAGTGACACAGAACACACGTCATCCGGCTAGTTCATTGTTCGGGAGCGTTGGCACAAGCTAATGCTGTCGGCCTAGCAACGTTGCCACTTCCAACGTTCCATTCACCTCTCACCGAGCGTGAACGGTTATGTTGCATACAGCCGCACCCGGGCCTAATGCTCAAACATCGCATTTTAGATTGTCTTCCTGCAGTGTTCTAGTCATAGCCGTAATAGGGTTACTTCTGCTTTACCAAATATGTACGCTGTCCAGCGATCCTGCAATGACACCAAATCACATAATATTTTGCTTTGCACGTTTACTGTAACTGTAGGACTTCTAGTTGCCAAGTTCAATGAAGCATGTTCGAACGCAGGATTAGAGGAATAGCTCTGTGCTCTGGAGAACTGCTCCAATAAACTTAGGAGACAAACGGGCATAATTTAATTTGTATATTGTAAAATGATTTATTGGGATACTTCGTTTTTATATGGTGTTTCCCCTGACTAGGTACTTCTTGCTTTGGCTCATATACGTTCCCACGAAATAGAGCTTATCCGCATCAGCTCTCATTAGAATGACATCACACGCTGTAGTAGACACGATTTTATTAAGAAATCAGTTGTAAACCACAGCACATTCTGTGTAAACCAATCATACCTACATACTCGTAAATATGACTAGCATTTAGTATTTACCACTATAGACCTATTTTCCTGTTGATTTATTTAGGGTAAATAATGGGATTAGAGCACAGCATGCAGACTATGTGGATTTTTTGAGAACGTTACTAATTTTAGTGCGTGGTAAATTTAGACAGGAGAATAAAGAAATAAAGACTGAGAGTGAGACCGGTATGCAATAACAAACAGCTATAGGAAAACGGATCAATACATTTCAGCTCCGCACGTCATTGCTGTTCATAACCGACTCTTTATTGATAGCATAGAATCCACGTGAACCAATAATGGTGGTAAGAAGACGTCACTCGCGATCACGTGGATACGTTTGTTTACCAACCGCATGGCTTGAACCCGTCAGATTAGCACACACTATCGGACAAATGTGACTCAGCTAAGATAGTGCAACATTATTAAAACATTACAACTAAACATTGATATTTCTTATGTAACATTATAATGATAACAAATGCAATAAATAATCTCGTCGCAGAATAAAATCATCTTTTAACTTAGTTTTCGGCTTGTGTTGAATACCCGAGGGCGTACCCAGAGATTGTTTCGCCTGAATACAACCTTCCATTGGTTTCGTGTAATAAAAGCGAAGATAATCCCGGGGGAAATCTATGGCTGTCTACGTTTCGGGCCTAGGAGACGAGAAACTATTCAAGGTGATACAACTATCAGTCTAACTACAGTTACAACGTCGGTGCCTGGCTATGCAAGAGCCGAAGCGACGTGAGGGGACGCATTCACTGCCTTTCACTTCCCGCTTTTGTCGCACGGTCGCTCTAGGCGACGGGAAGGCAGCCGGCCTTGTGGCCAGCGTGCCTACTAGGCATCCTTTCTCATCTTACATAGATTAGCATCACATTTGACTAAACATGCGGATATGTCATGCATGATGTGATTCGAGTACATCTAACTATATAGATGTTTAAGTTATTGTAAGATAAGAATTCTTAATAGGAAATTTGAATAGCAAATATGACGGATGCTTAAAATAAAGATCATCAGTAATCAAACCATTTATTTTAGCAAATACAGCCAGAACGCTCAATGACATCATTCTAGAAACTACCACACCAGCAGAGTTCATTTGATTAATCAATTAAGCGTAATCATACGGCCGTTCCCCCGGATTTCTCGTGCTACACAGAGCAACAATTTGGAAGCGGCTCAGCGCTAACATCCAAAACAAAGCCTGCAACGTACCTGCAATTAAGGAATTACCTAGCTATTACATGACATCACGGCCAAGGAAAAAATAAACAGCAATTAAATAAGAAGCCGTCATAGAACATTCGCATGTGTTCGAGTGTTGAGGGCCGCGTTAACCTTGGCTTTTGAGCGGAGACTTTCACGGTTAGACGGTCGAGCATTACATAAGATGGGACTGTGCGGACGCCGATGGCCGGCATCTGCCGTGACGACATCGATGCTAGTTGATGCCACTCACTAACGCGAACCGGTTCTACGAACTCAATTGCTATTATTGATGCTATAAATCGAATCTGTTTACAGATCGTTAGATGCCAATCTAATACCGATCGTTACCGACTGGACATTTCCTTATGGTTGGCAAACTTTATTATGCTATATCAATAAAATCTATCTACTCTCTAGTATATGAGTCTGATGATATCCGGTGCGAGCAACTCATGAACTTGAACCTTAGTGCCGATTTTGTAACTTTCAGTACTTTTTGTAAAGCTACCGATTTCATAAAAGTATTTTGGACCATATTCAATCTACTGAATTGACCTATTATATCGGCAAATTTGTACAAGTGTACGTTATATACAAAAGAATGCATTAAACTGTATCGGGACATATTTAATTCACAAGTTCACTATCATATTAGACTGAGGTATTGTGAGTTTGCATTTCTTTTAAGTAAAGTTCATATGAAAAGAGACATGTCGAAATCACAAAGATTTTTCCAATGCTAGCAAATAAATGCACTGCGTATAGCCATGTTATCATCTTTGTAGTTCCGATAACCAGCATCACCAAAAACCTATGAAAATGTAAATTATTAGGGGCTAGTAGTTTGAAATTTTATGAATACAACTTTTATAAAACAACTTGCTTGGCTTGAAGATTCAGCTCTTGTACCTATGCCAATCTATATATTGGCTTTATTATGTTATATCCACGTCAGTAGACAAATGCGCCAGTGAGCCTAATATTCCCATGTAATTGCTGACAGCTTGCGTAGACCTTTCTCTCCACTTTCCAGGATAGCACTACATTATCGTTTCTAGTTTGGTAGCATTATGCTACCTAAACGATTGGTTTGTCTATTGTCTGTCAGACACAAGAGCAACCTAGCGTCCTAGCGTCACGTTGTCGGTACCACAATGAAGGCTTTAGCTGTCTGCCAGGTACAATAGCTATATTGCGGAGATCATGACTTAATTTAAACGGCTGCCGAATAGCAGTCACGTAGCAGTACACGTTGATCATATGATCGTATGGTGATAGGGCGTTTTTCCGTACTCGCCTGTCAAGTTACCTTGTAAGTTCAGTCGCAGTTTTCCATTCCATCGCGCAGCCCAATGTGGTGATCAGGCAACTACTTTCTAAGCCTAGCGTGTTTGACACCCAAATTATAGATTACCAACAAGTTAAAAATAAACTTGTTTACGCTGTCTCAACGGGTATCGGGTTCAATTCCCGGTGGGAGTACAAGTTTCCTCTCGTGGGCAATCTCAAATTTTAACATCTTTAAAATTACTTTATATGTGCAATAAAATACCGAATACTGGAATTAGTGTTAGACTGTGAGTGTGAAAGCGTTAATTTGTTAAAAAGCTATTAAATTTAAATTAAGATGGATATTAACGTGACTTACGCGTTGTCGATGTCTAGATCGTCAATTGTTCCCGTGTATTTAAAAATATGTGCGTGAGTTTTTATCAAATTGTTAAAAAGCTGCTTATGGTGTAAGCCAAAAGTTATTTATGATATATTCTATGTTAGAAAGAAATTTGTGAATATGTGTATATTAAAAATTCCATTCTGTTATTACTTACTTTTTAGTGTACACCTCGGCCAGATGCAGTTCTTTATAAAATGTTTATCAATGCTAAGGTTGTCTGGAAGAGATTGTTTTAAGCGATAAGACCGCCAATTGTGAAACCTCTTTTTTTATATTTATTTAGTTCTAAAGATTTTTGTATTGGTTATTCAATAAAGAGTATTTGTATTGTATTGTATGTTGTCCCAATGAATAAAGATGATTAATGAAGGTCCCATTTGTTTGTCCGTTAGGTACAAGAGCGGGGTGCGCTCAGTGAGGGGCGGGGGCGGCGCAGGCGGCGGCGCAGACGAGGCGCGGCGCAGCGGCCTCAAGGCGCTGCCGAAGCGCGCCCGCACTCGCTGCAGGGGCATGAACATGGGGCAAAAGCTCTCCGGCGGTGTGAAGTCGGTGTCGCGCGAGTGCACGGCTCCATTCAAGGCGGTGGCGGCGCGCGAGCTGGCGCCCGAGCCGCCGCGCCCGGCGCGCCTCGACGCTCTGCTCGACGCGCCGCCCGCGCATCCCGACCTCCAGGTCAAGCACGCGTGGAACCCAGACGACAGGTACGTCTTACTACACTTTTTGACCGACTTTCAAAATAATTAAAAAAGCAATGCTTAAAACCTTCTGGTCATCTTGATCAAATTTAAATGGGAAGCACCAGCTTTCAAATAAAAGGATCATCGAAAACGGTTCACCTAGAATAAAGTTCTGAATCATATGAATAAGTTCTAATAGAATAAAATTATCAATCACGTGCTAGCTTGAACCGCTGGCCTCCGCGTATCTTGCGTCTGCTTTATCCTCGAAGAAGGATAACTAATTTGTTCGAAACTAGTCGACAACAAAGTAAATCGACATTGTTACATCATTTAAACCGAAACATTAGGATATAAACGCAAGCAATGTTTAAAAAATCTACTTCTCTCAGGAACCCTTGATCAGAACTTGACAATTTTATATGGGACCAGCTAAACACCAAATCTTCGATCTTAGAAAAAAGTTCTGAGGTAACACACATAAAAAAACCAGTCAAATTAAGAACCTCCTCCTTTTTTTAAGACGATAAAGACTTATTTTGTTGTCGACTAGTTTCGGACAAATTAGTTATCCTTCATCGGGGATGTGCCGATACGCGGAGGCCACTTAGACAAGCAATTGACCACTAATCTCACACGATGAAAAGTGATGATGTGGCCGGACATGTCACATGCTTGACTTGGAAATACCTTATTCACTCTGGATTTAAAGGCTCTCCGGTTATATCCTTCGGGTAACAGACGCAGGCAATGAGTTCCTTGCGTGTAGAAATGAAACGCTTCAAGCGAACTGTAGGTATGTCAACCAACAACTCTTAACACCCATTTTCACCAAACACAAAATAAGCGACTCATTATAAGGTATTCCTTAATGGAAAGTCTCTGAACATTAACTTGCATTAACCAGTTGACGCAATAGTTCAATTCCCGGCAAAAGCACATTTTTTTACCCAGGAGATATTAAATTTGTTCTTCTGGTTCGAGTGTGATTGTGTCTTATGTAGGGTGATCTAGGTGTGGGGCTGTAAGAATGCATTAATTTGTTTTTTTTGTCTGTATTTCATCAATTAATTTTCTTTAGGCGATGCGTGAGTTGGTCACGCCAATTTTTTTAAAGAAAGGCGTTTTTAACCCAAGTCTTAGTAAAAAGTTGTTCTGAACCTCATATTGGTTTCCGTCCCATTCCAGATCATTAAACATATTCGTAAAAGAAGAGGACGCGTTAACGTTCCACCGACACCCCGTGGCGCAGAGCACGGACTGTATTCGCGGGCGGGTGGGCTACTCCCGCGGACTCCACTGCTGGGAGGTGGTGTGGCCCTCGCGACAACGCGGCACCCACGCCGTCGTCGGCGTCGCCACGAACAGTGCGCCGCTGCATTCTGTCGGCTACCAGAGCCTGGTCGGCGCCACAGACCAGAGTTGGGGCTGGGATTTGGGCAGGAATAAGGTGAGCGGGAGCTAGTCTCGGATGCGAACGCGTTTTCGATTGGTAGTCTAATTGACAGGAATAGTCTAGGCACGGCAAGTCGATTAGCTACTTGCTGCTAACGCCTAAACAGGAATAGTAGCGGCATTGCCAATGCCCGATATCTGATGCTGATGCCGATGCCCTATCGTCAGGCGTCGCGAAAATCGCGGTTAGTCATCTTCCCGATGAAAAACAAAGCACATTCCCGAAATTTGTAAGATTACTGCGAGTTTACTAGCCGGTTACCAATCACAACATCACTCGCGATATTTTCCAAACTGAAACATCCAACGCTCATATTCTCGTATAGAACTCCAAGTTATTACAATCCCCAACTGGTGTTCCAGGTGTACCACAACGCGAAAGGCACGGGCGGCAGCGGCGTGACGTACCCCGCGCTGCTGCGGCCCGACGAACAGTTCCTCGTGCCCGACCGACTACTCGTCGTGCTGGACATGGACGAGGGCACGCTGGCCTTCTGCGCCGACGGACGGTACCTCGGCGTCGCCGTCCGCGGGCTGCGCGGCAAGACGCTCTTCCCTATAGTGTCGGCTGTTTGGGGACACGCAGAGATCACCATGAAGTACATCGGCGGGCTCGATCGTGAGTGCCATTTGTTTTCGTCTCTATAGCTTAAGTTGTACTTTTAAGGCTGTATATGTTACCAGAGAAGCAGTTTCTTTATTCGGAAATGCGGAGATTACGATGAATTACATCAGGAGGCTCGGTCATGATTGCCATTTGTTTCTATTATATCTAGACCCTAGTATTCTTTGACTGCATATCATGGATGTGTAGGTATACTGGCATTATGCGCAGCAAGACGCTGTATTCCATAGTGTTGGCTGTGTGAAGGTTGCTTTGAATAACGACGAAGTGTCGGCAGTTTGGGGGTACGCGGAGATTACCATGAAGTACATCGGCTGGCGTGAGTGGCTTATGGTTTCAGGCTCTTCCTTATGCTGACAAGCATTATATATTCTGCGGAAACGCTGAGATTAACATGAAATCAACGGCATCGAACGGTCTTCTGTTTTTACTGTCTCTCCATCATTAGGTTGCACTTTTAAGGCTGCATGTGTTACCAGACTGCAGACAGTTTCCTCTCAGCGGAAATGCTGATATACCATCGAGTACATCGGCAGACTCCAATCGTGAGTGTCTTTTTGTCTCTCTACTTTAATGTGCCCTTTGGTATCAACAACTCGAACTGCTGACAAGCAATATATTTTCTGCGGAAACGCTGAGATTACCATGACATCAAAAGACTCGTAACGGTCTTTTGTATTTAAGGTTGCATGTGTAACCAGACTGCAGACAAGCAGTTTCCTTTCTGCTGATATCACCATGCAGTAAGTACATCGGCGGGCTTGATCGTGATAGCTTTTTTTGTCTCTATCTTATGTTGCACTTTTAAGGTTGCATATGTTACTAAACTGATGACAAGCGAAGTTCTATTTTTGTGACAATACAGAGATCACCATGAAATCGGCGTGCTCGTATCTTTTGTTTCGGTTATGATATTGTTTTCCTTCTGGGCCGACGGTCTTTACTTCGTGCGCGGCAGTCTGGGGGCTGCTTTTCTTTAGTGTCGGAGTTTTATAGCTTGCGGAGATTACTATCAAGTACCTACACTGGTACACTGGCTGGCTCGATAGTGAGTGTCTTTTGTTTTCTGTTAAACAACAGTTTGGACCCTAGAGTGTTATTTTAAGGCTGCTAGTGCATTTTGGAACTAACTAGCAGATGTTAATCATTGGCGAGTGCATGCAGTCATTCTGTGAGTCAAGAAGCTGTTTAGAGTCCACCCTGTGGGGGTATGCGTAGATAGCCATGTAGGACATCACCAGGCTCGATCGTGAGAGATTTTTATTTTCTGTTTTTTGTATACCTTAGAAGACTGCAAGTGCTACCAGATTGTTGACATTCTTTCTACGGATAAGGGAGAAGTGGCCATCAGCGGGCTCGATCGCATCGCGTCCCTCGACGTAGTCCGCGAGCTCCGCGGTGAAACGATTTTTCCTATAGTGTCGATTGTTCTTAAAATCTGTGCAGCCGTAAAGGCGTCGAGTATATTTCGTGTTCTTATTCGTTTAATGGGCGTTTTAACATAACAAGCACTTTTACACTTACAGCCCCACAACAATTTCGACTTGTGTCGTGGGTGCCGGAAACATTCACAATCCCCAGAACCAGAACATAAATTTCCCTAGGGAAGAAAACTGGTGTTCCCGCCGTTAATTGGACCCATTGCCCGCTGCTTAGAAGGCAGACGCGCTCCCTACTATTATAGCTAACAGGACTATTCCACCAATCCGCTATAAACTGATTTTGTTCGTGGGACTAACCAGCTATTATTCGCGTGATTTTTATGTCGAAAAATACTAGTTTGCGCACGGCTAGTCATCCTACTAAGAGCGTCGCATACGCTCGAAATTGGCCGTCTCCACGAGCGCGAGCGAGAGAATCACGGCGATACTATCGTCGTGCCACGCATTTCATCGCCGCGATTCTCTTACTCGTGGAGACGGCGCTGAATAGCCCCACAATTAGCACCACAGTTAGTACCACAAATAGCAATCGCGATTATAATTTGTACAATTTGTATTGCAGCGGAGCCGCTGCCGCTTATGGAGCTGTGCCGGCGCGTGATCCGACAGCGCGTGGGGCGCGGGCGGCTGCGCGCGGCGGCGTCGCGCCTGGCGCTGCCGCCCGCGCTCACCGCCTACCTGCTCTACCGCGCGCCCTAGCCGCAGCCGCGCCCGCCCTAGCCCGCCCGCCCGCCGCCCTGCTAGCCACGCCTCACGACTGCACGCCCGGGACCCGACGGCGCACTGTGGAACCCATATCGCCCATCGCAGAAGCTACGTGACGAACGGGATCCGAGGGGACGCTGGAAACCATCTTTGGACACGTGACGAGCATCTCGGTTCCGCGAGGACAGTATGGGATCCATATCGCACATCGTCGAATATGTTGCGTGATGAACTTCTCGGTTTCGGGAGCACAGTATGGGGTCCATATCGCACTTAGTAAAACTTGTTACGTGACGAACGGCCGACCTGGGATCCGGGAGCACTCTGTGGAAACTATATCACGAATCGTTAGACATGTTACGTGACGAGTTTCTCGATTTCGCGAAGAGTATGGAATCCATATTGCACATCCATGAACATGTTACGAGACGAACGGTTCACCTGGGATCCGAGAGGACACTAGACCATAGCACACATCGTAGGAAATGTTACGTGACGAACTTCTCGGTTCCGTAAGGACGGCGCGGAAGGGATATGACACGAATCGATCTATCAAGCTGCGATTGGTTTTCAGATTTAAATTTTTGTTTATAAAATCTGGAAGTGACATGCTGTATCTATGATATTGAGTGATAATTTGAGAAAACGTGAAGAAATATGCTAGCGGTTGGTTGACATTAGTCATTAAGTGATCCATCTAGTTGCGATTAAATCTGGGATTTAAGATTTGGAAACTTGGAACTGATAATGTTAATTGGATAAAGTCACGATTAAATATGCGTATTTGAAAACTTGACAGATTACCAAACCACTAAATTGAGTCGATCAATTGGAAACATCAGCTCTAGAGGATGTAATAAGATTGTTAAGAAAAAGGTAAAGAATAGAATGACCATGAAAATGGTAACAAGAATTGTATATAATGCAGCTGAGATAATGATCACTAAGAATAAGGCAGCATGTATGGAATCCCTATTTCTAGTCCCGTGAGAAATTGTGACTTTACCGTGATGTCCCTCGGATCCTACGCGAAGTGAAACTAAGTGTGGCGCCATTGAAGTTCCGGTTTCAAATAAACAATTTAATTGCGGGTTCTAATTCAAAAATGATCAAACGATACGAAGTCATTGTGAACGAAAAGTGCAGAGCTGCGGAGTTAAATGATGAGGCGGGCGACGGCGCGGCAGCCGAGTGTGGTGATGCGCCGCAAACATTAGAGCATCGACTTACAAGTCGGCTCCAATTCGATGCCAACCAATAGGCACCGAGAACACATAACTTATTTGTAAGCACGCAGAAATCCATAGACATATAGACGTTTTTAGGTAAAATTTATTTTTTACACCCCCTGCAAAGACACACACGAATACCTTTTATTTTAACGTTATCTGTGATAATTATACTTTAATGACAAATTGAAATCAGACACCGAATTCAATGCATATCTTTATTTTCCGAACCATTGACCTATTTGCATTGATGACGATTTTTATTTGAGTCTCATTTTGTATGGTGACTTGTGCGGGTTTGTAATATTCGAATTTTTGTTTGTAAGCTTGCGAGCTTGTATCGTCGTTGGACGAGGTTCTGTTCGTAAGACTTGGCAGTAGCTACAGCATCGTGGAACTTGTTTCCGATAAGTATGGAGCCGTATGTCGAGCCATATTGATCTCTGGAAGTGCGCTCTGCCACTCACTACTAGCATCTAGTCGTGGCAGAGCCGCACTTGTTAATTAAATAATTAAGAACAAGTGCAAGTTATGTAACTCACGAGCCTCGGCAATTATTGATAACTATTATTAGAAAGTGATTGTTCTTACAACAATAGCATTAAGGCGGGTCCACCGCCCCTAGGCCAGTGTATCGTTGGCAATCTTTACATTACTATTTTATAGCTCATTAAGCGACTGGTTTAATTTTAGTTGAATATCTTTAATTCCTATTGTAAAAACGTGTGAGTGTGTTATGTATATATTTTAATATACGCATCGCATCAGTGGGTCGCCGGTGATTATTCGTGCTGTACATTTTATCATTTCCAAATAGTCTTACATAGCTACTCGATGTCTTCACTTTAGTCTTCTTTTGTGGCTAGTTAAAACTTATTAGGTACGAATGTAATGAGCAATGAGTAAATAGCATTAAAATGCACTCTATTTAATAATTTGTCAGCCATTTTGATCCAAATTAGTTGTAACCTAATAAAAAGTGTAAGTACTTCCATTTTAATAAGATTTTTTCGTATGTAGTCTATACGGCATAGTGTAAATCCCGCGTAGTGCTCACTCTATTCGCGCAGTCGATATTCACATTTTACCTCCGTTATAAATAAATATTGTATATCGTAAATAAATGTATTTTGTATTCAAGAATAGTAGAGTTGCGATTAGTGTTGTTTTTTAATTGTTTGCGATGAGTTTTATGTGAATATTGACGTGAGAATTAATATTATATTACTGCCAAATGCGTGGTGCGAGCGAGATGCGAGTGTTGTGCGTGAGAGGGACGGATGATCGCGAGTGATGCGGATCGCTCGATGCGCGAAGCACGGATGTTTACCTGTGTAAGAGTATAATCATGATAACATAAATACACCAAGCTCGATGTATTGTTGACAGTCGTTTACAATAAACTCCCCAACACGACCAAACTTTCTCATTTTACGACACCCACTTTTTTACCATTTCGTTGCGATTTTAGTACTCTGTATCCCGTACTTCTTTCTATTTCCTAACATTCAGGGAGTTTATTGTAAAGGATTAGATAATTATGTAACGATTTGAAATCTATGAACCGTCAAATTTAGTCCTTGTATATATTAAATTTTATAATTTTTGCGGTGTTTATGACTTTTATCGTAAGTGAAATGCATTTTAGTTTTATAAGTTGTAGGCAATATTTTTAAATGGTCATTTCTAACAGATACTGCTTTGGCAGGCGAATCTCTTAGACACAATGATTTAAAAAAAATAGGAAAACGATTGGAATAAATATAACTGGTTAAGAAAATAATAAATGATATGAATTAAAAACATAGCTTTTTATTTATTTATATATGTATTTTCTATTTATTAATTAAAACTCCTATATTATTATACGCAGGACGGATGCTTAAAACGTAAACCAAATAAGTAAATAATAGGAAGCATTCCGAGTTCAAAACATCAGTCTCATAACAAAGGCGCTTTATGACATTATACATTATTGAAATCACAATTATACAAATACTGTTTACATATAAAAATTAACTATAATAAATACTACTTACAAATATAGCTAGAACTAATCGCAGAGGGTATGGTGTTCCACAACAGTATCGTCCGTAATGATGATGGTGTTTTCGTCTGCGAAGTCTTGTGGTAGAACTATTTGAGCGGTTAACTCGTGAATACCGCCTATTAGCTCGTTCAATGATACCTGGAAAAGCGATATATAGGTTTATGATCGATATGAAGCATGATAGACTGATACTGTTATTCAATAACAATAATAGTTACAAGCATTGGCGAATATTGCGGATAAAGACTTTTTTAGGGCACTAGGATATAATTATTGCGTTTTTAAATTCCAAGTTTGAAATGTATTACGGACCCTTGAATTTAAAAATAAATCTATACGCGTTGGATAACCTTCTTAATCTCTAAATAGGAGGAGGTCATTTGTATTCGTGTATGTTTTGCATATATGTATCGTCGAAGTCGTACATTTCTTTTTCGAATTATCGTTATCTACGGGACAATTATTTTAGTCGTATTTAGCATTCTTATCGGACTCATGTTAAATTTACTATCGTCACGCTTTGGAGCATTCCGTTCGAGAATGGCTAGAACTTTGGCGCTTGTAAAAACCATAGATATGATATTCTGCAAGCACTTGGAAATGCGAGACAGTGGTGTGAACCAAGCTTGTCAACAAAAG
Organism: Lomographa bimaculata; assembly: GCA_948107665.1. Lineage (NCBI taxonomy): Eukaryota > Metazoa > Arthropoda > Insecta > Lepidoptera > Geometridae > Lomographa > Lomographa bimaculata. Next base: position 11,393,632 of record OX403600.1, read on the forward strand.
CACCAACACAGTGCCTTGACTCGTGTACCTTAGTTTCATTGAAATCTTTGAGCATATTGTCCAAATTGGGATCTTCTCCTGCATATTGTCCTGTCAGCACTTTGAGATTATCGTCTAGGAGGGAAGTGTCCAGCAATCCCGTCGAATCGTCACGAAGAACTCTGCAAGCAAAAATAATACTGTTTTGTTAATGTGGAGTAAATGGCTAGAATAAAACATTGATTAAGAATTATAGCTGAATAATTAATTGTCACTTTTTGGACTCCCCATCGCATGTTTAAAGAAACTGCATGGAACAAGAAGGCTTTCTCTAATTATTTAGGCAAGTGGCAGAAATAAATGACAGAACATTAGAGACCATGTTGGGCTCAACAATTTAGAGCAGAGGAACGATATGCTTAATTACAAATACTATAACAAATTAATATTAACATTTCATAATTATATATTACTAGTTGTTCACCGCGGCTAAAACTTTTTCGTGAATTTTTCCGATGTTTTGATAGTTATTCCGCTGTTCGGGCGGAGACAAATCCAACCAATCCGGTGAAACTAACCCAACTCTTTTTTATATATATATATAATTGCTGTAGGTACTTAGTATAATTGTAAAAGTATATATTAATTCGTTTATGTAAGTTAATATTAAATTAAGTGACAATTACTCGGTTAAATAGTTGAATAGCACAATATTACCTAAGTATCCTACGTCGCGTGACCTCGGCGCCAGTGAGCACAGTGACGGTGGCTAGAGCCGAGGTGGCGGCGTCTCTGGCGCGTCGTTCAATGCGCGCCCAGTCCACTACCAGAGTGAGGATGTGCTTCTTCCTGCCGCCCACTATGGTGTGGCTGCCCAGGAGTTGTGCGGTCGATGATACTGACGTATATTGTACTAGAATATAAATTTAGAATTTTTAGAATTCTAGAATATAAATTATTATTATTATTTTTGTCTTTTTTATTACTAATGGATGTATTGTAATAATTATTGTTTTATTTGTCTGTTACACTTGTTTGTAGAAAATTAATTCGCTGTGTTGCGCTTCACTCATTGTTTTTATTATGCTTGACTCAACTGAGCTCGAGCAGTAGAGACATACTGAAAACCAGCCCTGCGTAGACAGTCTACGCAACAGTGCTGAGTGTATTCCTTTTGCCAAATGCAATCGAAAGCAAACATTTTAATTTTTATTATATACCTATGTTTAAGATCGGCTTTGTTGTTTTTTTTTTTTGTATAAAATGTTTACTTTGTAAATGTTAAAACACTTTTTAGAAATAAATATTTTTTTACTTTACTTTAAATAAATAAACGCTTTCACACTCACATCATCATCATCATCTCAGCCACAAGAAGTCCACTGCTGGATATAGACCACCCCCAAAGATTTCCAAAATGAACAGTTGTTAGCGGCCTGCATCCAGCGTCTTCCTGCGACCTTCATTATGTCGTCCGTCCACCTTGTGGGCGGTTTTCCTTTCACAGCTCCACTCACAGCTCAAGTTCAATTACTTGTATCGTGGATGCCTTATTGTTTTTTTTTTTATTTGTTTTATGTTATTACAATATCATTAGTGTGGCAACTGACCGTTAAAGTGCACCTTAGCGCACACGAAGGCAGGAGCAGTGCGTTTGTTGTATAGTTCCAGTTTGACAGTGTCGCGGCTGGCGGCGCGGACCAACGCAGTGTCACCGTACGTCACCAGCCCCGACCACCGCATACACTCCCCGCTGCCACACCCGTACAGCCGCACCTGAACAACAAATGTTAAGACTATTTTAACGCAGGCAAAGCTTAAAAAAAACAGGCTTTACCGCTTTAGCTTCAGAAACGTGAATAAATGAATTAAAAACGCATTCCTCATTCAGAGGATAACCCTTAAATAATTACTGGTCAGATCTTGATCAAATTGTAATGGGACCACATGGGAAAGCACCAGCGTTCAAATAAAAACATAATCATCAAACAACAAACAAACAAACGCATTCACACTCACAGCCCCACACTAAGTTCAAAGACTTGTATCGTGGGTGCTGGAAACATTTACATATCACACACAATTACACCCAGAACCAGAAGCACAAATATCCCTTGGGAAGGAATTTGTGCTCCTGCCGGGAATCGAACCCAGGACCCACGGCGCAAAGGGCGGAGACCTATCCACTGCGCCAACTGGGTCGCCATCAAAATCTGTTTACCTAGTAAACAGTTCTGAGGTAAAACACATAAAAAAATACAGTCGAATTGAAAAATATTAAAAATAAGATAAATATTGAATGCCAAAAAGGTATACTAAATTTAAATAAATTACACAGCTGAAATTTGCCTTAAACATGTAGAATAAGTATTAACATTGAGTTTCAAACTAAACTCGAGACCTGTATCTTTAGACAGGTGTGATTTAAACCAATGAAATTTTGGTTACTAAAGGTGTTTCATTTTCCTGTATATAATTTTGTGTGCAATAAAGATCTTTAACAAACTCGCCTTCATTACATATTTTAATGTTCTAATGTATGAGATTTAAATAATGAAATTTTTTTTTAAATCTTTATAGCTGGAGAATGACACGTATTATTTATAAGTTTCTGTATACTCACATTCCTCGACAAATCATTGTTTTTATCATACGCCAAATAGAGGTTAGCTGCATACGGTACGTTAGACACCGGGTTAAACATAATCGGCAGCGGCCGGCATTCCGAAGGTCCAAAAGACAAGCAATAAATGCCTCTAGCTTCCAACCCGGGCAGATCTATCGAAAAACCCTCGCCTATGATATGGCATCTGATGTAAATTTTCTTATTGCTTGAATTCTTCAGACTGAGCTCTTTCCTCCCAGCACGAACGAATGATAAGACTGCGAAATTAGTTCTGATTGGAAAATGTTTGGGTTTCTCCGAACCGCCGCATATTGGTATGGTGGTAATTGTGCCGGAGGAAAGTTCCTCGAAGATTAGTGTCCTGAAATATAAACAGTTTGTTTCAATTAAGCTCAGAACCGCGACTATCCGACGCGATGTTGGGGAGGCATGCTATTACGACACAGCTTAAAATCTACGTGTAGGTACTTTTTAACGGTTCCCTGTTTAATCACATATTAGTCCGAATTTTTGATAGCTTTAATTTCTATGCGCCATATTATATTAAAATGTATTCTTTTGCACAATGGAGCACGCCAGTAAAATTATCAAAAAATATAATGGTCGAGTTTTGTATTTCACAAATCAATAGAAATTGACCAAGATAAAATAGCTTCAAAGCCGGTATTAGGGGCTCGTGACGTTACGCCTCAGTAAACAGTGTACAATGACGTCACGCGGAATTTCAAAGTATAGATCTTCGTAAGTTTTGTTTTGATTGACAAAACAAAAAATACGTGTTTAATATTTTTTGATAATGAAATGACGGACTAAGCCTAGCCTATTTAGCTGTACACGGAATACTTAATGCATTTCTTATAAGCCGAAAAAAACCTAACTAAAGCATACAAATCGGATCCAGCCTAAAATATTACCTATATGTCTGAATGTTGGCATGAAGTATAACATTATAACGTAAGTTTTCTTTATTAATGGATTACTTGCAAGAGGTTAAATCTGTATTAGATGAGCTATGGTTTACCTAAAGGAAAATAGAAGCAAAACGATTCCTGAGTATTTGTGTCTAACATATAACATCTAACGATATCACATAGTAGTTTGTCTGGTTGTTGTGTACAAATGTAGACCAAAAAACTGTCTCAGAATATCAGACAGAGTGGGTTCTTTGTACCACTAACCATCATTCAGAATAAGAATACTTTTATTGGATATAGGCAAACGTTTGACCACTATCTCATCTGATAGTAAGCGTAGATGACGATGAAGCGTTTGTTTTTTATTTTTTCTTTACAATGAGGATGAACGATTACTCAATTCCATGAAGTTAATGTTACTTACGCTTCACAAACAGTATCCTGCGGGCCTGTGTAACAAATAGCGAGTTGCTTAGTGCCGCCGGGCCGCAGCTCGAACTTAGAGGGCGCCACTTTGAATGCGACTCCATCGGATACGCTCGAGTACACCGCCACCCATACACCGGGGATCGAGCCAGTGTTGCACACAGTTATATTTGTTGGCTCTAGAACAACGAGCAGTTTTATCACATTCTTTTATGTAACTTAAGGTCTGAAAGCTGGTAGCTCTAAGCAAAGGATTATTTTTCACCTATTCACACTCGCAGCCCTACGCTAGTTCGATGACTTGTGTCATGGGTGCCGGAAACATTCGCATTACACACACAATCACAACCATAACCAAAAACACAAATGTCTCTTGGGGAGAAAACTTGTGTTTCACCGGGAAACGAACCCGGTATACCCCTGACCGATTAAATGTGTGGTATGGATGGTATGATTTTGATACATCAGCGTTTAAAACTGGTAGGCTAAGACTTACTTTTACAATTATAACATAGTTCTTTAGGCCTGAGGCTCAATCATTCTAGACTTAACACCGACCATATCATCACTTATCAACAGGTGATAGATAGTAAGAGGCAAGCCCTTCTGAGATAAAAATATACAAGTACGAAGTAGCTACTTCTCTGTCTGTTTGTAAATTTTAACGCCGCTATATCGATTTTAATAAAACTTAAAAAGGACATAGAGTACTTTTTATTTTGTTACATCATCATCAGTAACGAAGCAGCTGGTCCCAACTAGTACACATAGTTTTACCCGGTCAAGTCCGGACCCGCGGGAATTCCGAAATAGAAAGTAGCCTATGTCCTTTCCCAAGCTCTAGTCTATCTCTGTACCAAATTTCATAAAAATCGGTTCAATGGTTTAGGCTTGAAATCATAAACCGACAGTTACTTTCGCATTAATAATATTAGTAGGGAAAATAATGATTATATATTTGTCGCGGTCCGGTTGAGATACAAAAATAAGCATACCGTTAGTCAATTGCAGTTTATCTCCCGGTAGTTTAACGACGAGGTTGACAGTTCCAACAATGCCGATGAGGTCAACCTTCCGCAGCACTGTGTTCACTCCGATTAGGTTTACGTTCAGAGCACCGTTGAACGTTACGATACTTTCCTCTGTGAACAATTGAAACAATCATATAAGACAGAGAAATGCTTTTGTTTCTATTAAAAACCTTTCTTGTTATTCATTCGTTTGGAACGTAAAATATATTCTTAACATTGCTACCTCTTAAGGATTTATACGACTTCACTCACGGTTGTTTGGCTCGCACTGTTACGAGACTAGTTTCGGAACATTCGGTGTTCAAAATCAATAAATCGGCCACGAAATCATATTAATTGACAACAAACTCACCAATTTGAAGTTCCGACAGCTTCGGCGCGCTGAATTTAATCGTAACCTTGAGAGCATTTCCGCTCGACAACCGACACAGTTGCTTATTCATCCCCTTGCTTTTACCCTTCCCCTGGCCTTCTTCCACAGACTCCTGTCGTTCAGTCAGCACCTTATTCACATCACTTTTCTTTATCTCCTGCAAACTCTTGATAGTAAAGATACTATCTCCTTCGGCCACAGACAAGTCCAATTTGAGATCTACTGGACAATCGCTGATGATAACAAAGGATTTCAGATAGGAAGACTTCTCTTGAATCGGAGGAAAGGTGACCCTGTTAACACCGTCGCAAGACATCGCTTGTATCACAGGCATCTTTATATGTACGTCTAAGCATCCCTTCTGCTCGATGTCCTCGTCTATCGAAGCGTCTTTTATAAGAGTCGTGTATGTTAGAGTAGTATTAATTTCAACGTTAGAAGAGATGTTGATAGTGAATTGTTCTGATTTTCCGGGAGACAGCAGGAACGGTTGTCGCGGTAGTTCGATAGTTAGATCACTCCCGTCGTTGGGTAGTTGGTCGAACTGTAGCTTCGCCGTGAGCCAGCTGTCCGTGAGAGCAGTCATTGTGAAATTGACAGCACAGCTTACACCTGTAAATGTAACGCATGAAATGAAATATTATAGTAAGTAAATTACTCGTAGGCAGGAAGGACTGTCTACAGTATTTTGTAGGACTATATGAAAACAGTCGCCAAACATTCAATCTCTCAGCAGTAGCGTGCAAACATTACTGATTTCTTTGAAGGTCAATATTTCCAGCTAAAAGATAAGACATAACTGCTGAAGTTGAACATTTTGGTAACACTAAACAGTAATGGGTAGGCGTGATTTTACCATCAGGCGAGCCTTGTTCGTCTCGTCTTTCAGTAACAAAATTACAATTCGGTCAACCAGCGCAGACAACGGAAGAGAAGGCACACGGCATGTCTTCGGATGCCGCTGATTCAGCAATAGATAGTTCTAGTGAAACTAGTGCACTAGATCTAGTCTTTTAGTTTGCAGTGGGCATTACAACAAGTGGAACAGTGTATGTGCTGGGGCACCGTCGCATTGTGTTTCAGTCTCCCCATAATCATGCTAAACTAGTTATTTTTTCAACGCGCGGCCTGAGCTCGGAGTTTGTTGAGAATTTTCCAAACTAGCCGAGGTTGTTCGTGTGTAGAAGGTGTAGAGACTCGTGTAGGTGTAGAACCAATAGAGGTGAAGTAGTAAAATAGAATAGAGTCTAATGCAAACAAAATTAAAGCGTTATCGAAAAGTGAATAAGATAAATTCCCAACTATGCTATCCTTTAGAGTTCTGTTTCCTTTAATTTTTTTTAACCTCTTATAGGCAAGTGTTTGATCACTATCTCACTGTCGATAGGTAATTATGTGCTAGGAGGGGGTGGCAGACCTAGAATCTAATACCTTCAAACGAGCAATTCTTGTGTATATGTATATATATAATCTGAATCTCGGAAACAGCTCCAACGATTTTCATGAAATTTAGTATGCAGGGGGTTTCGGGGGCGATAAATCGATCTAGCTAGGTTTCATTTTTAGAAAACGTCGTTTACCAAAAAGAAAACCGAGCAAAGCTCGGTAGACCAGGTACTGTGTGTTAAAAGTACATTCTAAACAAAACAGCACACATCCAGAAAAACTAGATTATTTACAACATGATAGCTAAGGAATCTCTACTCTACTAACTAAAAAAATAATTATAATTTCCTTACCAACGTAACCATTAGCAGCAGTAGCCGATATGTCAGCCCATCGTTCTGAAATTAATCATTTCATAATTTATTTTATCAACAATAATTTACCACTTTATACACAATATTATGAGTTACGTTTGAGATGTATGTTATTGCTTTGATAAGTGGGTTAATAAAATGTGTATTTCATGCGATCAAATGTTTTAAGTGATTAAAAGGAGTAATTTTCAGAACTTTATACATCACAATTGAGTATCATAAATAAAAACAACAATTGGTATAGTCAGTGACTAAAGTCCAAGACAATATTATAAGCAATTGTGTGGCATGGGCCGCAAAGATTAACTCTACTGTGACTTTTGTTTGAATCGGACGTACATAAATACACATATAAATTACAGTACTGATGATTTTAGAAAGATAATTATTAACATCTCCCAGGGCCTGTTTCAGAATGAGCGTTAAGTTGCTAACCACAAATACCAAAAAGATTTCGATTGTCTTATGCATTTTCCCGAATTAAACCAATGGTTAGCTCTATTTAGTTATCACAGTGTTTGAAACTACTACTTCCATGGTTCTATTTTCTCTTAACTGTACGTTCTGAAACAGACGCTCAGCGCCTGCTGCGAGTTAGCATATAGTTTTAGGTGTTAGCAGTATTCCCCGGTATTTGTATAGAAGCAGCCCACAAACCTTTAGCCAAGCCCCGTTGTTTAAGCCGTTTCTGCTGTAACACCTCGCGCCAATCTACCGACTTATCTAACTCTCTATACTCAATGTTTGGGGAAGGTATGTGGGTGCTGTTTATATCGCCTGAAACGAACTGGGTGTTTTACTACAAGGAGAAGTAAATATACATAAATGAGTTCCATTCCATAGAAAAACGCCTTTATCCGCTAGAGTAGGACAATCCACGCGTAAAATGTTGGCGGTGCCTGTAATAGTTAAGAACAGAATACAATAAGGAAGAAAAATGTGGCCTGTTTACAATAATAAGCATACTACGTATGTACTTACTATCACCACGGAATATAAATCTATTACTAGGAGCGGCCAACGCCTTACGCGCGACCAAGGCAAAAATACAAAGAATAGATATTTGGAAGGCCACTTATAGAAACAATACGGTGCTCTATTCCAAGCTTCAATACAAAAGTATATTTTTTGGCTACCGGCTATGTATTCCACATGGCAGGTTTTGTGCTGTCAGCAGATTCAGGCTCGACGGTTGATTATATTAAAACATTGAATGATTACACATGTAAAGGAATATATACGATTTCACTCAAGGTTATTTTCTCGCATTGCTACGAGATTAGTTTCGGAACAGTCGGTGCTCTTTCATTATTCGAGTACGCGCGTAGACCGTCCGGCGTCTCGGCGTGTATTGTTCCGAAACTCACAATCGTATAACAGTCTCGTAAGTCGTAACAATGCGAGAAAGCAACCGTGAGTGAAATCGTATAAATTCCTTAATATAAAAACATTCGTTTTTTTTTTCAAATTATTAACATAACATCCCACCAGTCCTTTAAAGTACCGAGAGGAAATTGGAAATACCTACACATATTAGTAGGCGGAATAAGAAAGTGGAAACTATGTGTAAAAAAAACACATTATATTGCACAAACAATTCTTCAAGGCTATCTATCAACTTTGCAGGCACAATCGCCATCATCATCGGCACGGACGCATCCATTGCAGGAGTATCGGGATTTTTAAGCCTTTGGTATTTTAAATGTTATCTCAACCTACCTTTTGCATGCATAGGGCTGTCGCCAGATTTAAAGCTTAATTTTTCCTGCACAGTACTCAAAGTCGACTGACTCTTACTCGACGGCGACTTTGAACGAGTAGAGCGTTTCTTATCTTTAAACCCTTCCGCTTCCTCGTTAGCAAGTGTCTCTTTAGGAACGTTCTCTTGTGATATTTTGAGTTTGTCGAGTGATATCACAGTGAGGGCGCCGGCGGAGCTAGCGGTGTCCATTTTTCTGGAATCGCGGAGAGTCGTGACTTGCATTGGCTCGGTTTGCTTGCTCTCTTGCAAGTTCAAGTGTAGTTCAGTGAGTGGCTGCTTTTTGTTCGGCTTTTTGTTGTATTTGAGCATGCCGGTTATGCTGATGTTAGATTCTTTTCCTATGAAAAACAACTCCTAATTATCACGAGTTACAGAATACCATTTACAATTTCATTAAGACATATGGGTGCAGCAAATTGAACTATGACCTTTAAGATTACAAAGGAGGGGACTCTCAGATCAAAATGATTGCGAGAAATTGTTCAGACTAAGTTGTAAACTTGTTCACTTGACGTTTGATCTAGTTAATTGTTTAAGAGTAGAGAATAGGACACAGGTATAGCAACTAAAAATAACGACAATACGTTAAAAAAACCGGCCAAATGCGAGTCGGGCTCGCGTACGAAGGGTACCGTACCATTATCATAAAAAAACAAGTTTGTTGTATATGGGAGCCCCCCTTAAATATTTATATTTTATTTTTAGTATTTGTTGTTATAGCGGCAATAGAAATACATCATCTGTGAAATTTTCAACTGTCTAGCTATCACCGTTCTTGAGATACAGCCTGGTGACAGACGGACGGACGGACAGCGAAGTCTCAGTAGTAGGGTCCCGTTTTTATCCTTTGGGTGCGGAACCCTAAAAAGCAAGTTCACTAATTTACTTACCAAGATAATCAGCAATCTTAGATATGCTCAACGAATTTTCAGTAGGACATGCGGAATCCCCCGCAGTTTCCTCATTCATCATCACCATGGACGAGTTTAGATTCCTAATGAATAGATTGGTCGGTTTGGAAGGCGGCGGCATTCCTTTGTGGCTTGCGAAAGAAGAAGACGCTACAGGGTTCAGCGACATCGGCATTTTATAGATCTCAGGCACTCTGCTTACCGCAGAGTAGTTATGTGTAGTTTTGTTATAAGTATCATTGTTTCCATCGACTATGATTGGTGGAGCGCGAAAGGTTTGCTTTTCTTTGGGTTGTGGCGGTTTGGGAATGAGCTGGTCTGGATTCTCGAGGCGAGGTTGGCGAACCGGCACACAATCCAGTGATTCGTCTATCACATATGTTTGTAGCGCTGGAGTGGGCTTGTCTAGTGGTGTAGGTGGGAGTGATACTGCAATAATATAGAACGGTTTAACATGAAATATGATAGCATTATATATTTAAACATGTCTTTATTAATGATCAAGATTTCATATCATTATCAAATATCAAAATGTGTTCAAAATTGTATAAATGCTAAAAACAGACCTTTATTTCAATTAAAACAATAATTGTTAAAGTAAAAACGAAATGTTTGAAATGACTTAAGCGTAACTGCCGGAACAACATTAGCTGTTTAATTTTTAACCGGCTTCATAAAAGAAGGAGGTGGTCTATTCGTCGGAATCTTTTTTTTTCTGTATGTTCCCTGATTACACGAAGACGCATGGACCGATCTGAGTTATTTTTATTTGATAGTATATGGTGTCTAGTTGGTCCAATATACAAATTGTCAAGATCTTTTTTCTTTTTTTATTTGATCAGGTGTTTGAAAAAACTAGAACAAGAAAATATAATAGAATATAATTTTATGTCGTTAAAATTATAACAATGTTTCAATGGGACCAACCAGTAAGATTTTAGCTTACTTTACCAAAAAATATATATATATTTCTAGAAAAAAGAGAGCCTTCTTAAGTTGATTAAAACATGGTTGTAACTAATGAAATTACTACTTACCTTCGGTAATACTGGGCATAGTGAAGGCAGATCTATCAGGGCTATCTGTTTTAGCAAGCATTTGAGCAAAATCAGGACATCTGTTTTGAAAATAGGATCCAACGGATACATTTGATGTAGTTGTCCTTAAAATAAAATAAATTAAATTAATGTTTATTATGTAGATATGCTGCAAGAGACGAATTCAGTAAGTTTATTTTTAACCAAAAAGAGAGGTGTAAAGTATGTAGTGTGTATCTGTATGTCTGTGGCATCAAAGCTCCCAAACGACTGGACCGATTATAATTTAGTTTTTTTTGTTTGACACGTGTTCTCTAGTGTTCTTAGGTATGTTTAGCAAAAATAGGAGTACCCATTTTCCAAATAGAGTATAGGGGGCAACATCCAAATTTTGATTTTAAATTGTTTCAAGCCGTATAAAACATTAATTTATTATGTGTAATAATCACAATAGTTTTACATTTTTACTTACTGGGAAAAAAAATATTATTCGTTCTTTTTTAATAGCCAGTTCATAAATAATACAACTAAAACATGCGAGCTATCCCTATTTATGAAGGATTACATAGTATTAAACGTGAAAATGCGTATATGATACATACTGCATGGTATCAGAAAATGGATTCTGTGTTGATTGTTGGACCGGAATAGGTGCTTCCCTTATTACCAATGACGCCTCATCTGCGGTTAGATCCCTCTGAAAATAAAATAATTCGCCGATTGAATTTTCTTATCTTTATTATAATATTGCACTCTTTCATAAACTGATGTGTGATTATTTAATGTGTTTTTAAACTTTCATGACTGAAACTATCATGAACGGTTGGCTGCGCGTCTGGCTTTTAAGCAGCGTGTATCGGATTCGATACCCTTTGAAACAAGTTTGCTCCCCGAAGGAAATTTGTATTTCTGGTTCTGATTGGGATGTGTGTGTGTGATGTAAATGTTTCTCGTACCCACTACATAAGTTTGAACTTAGTGTGGGGCTGTGAGTGTGTAATATATTCTAGGTTTCTATTCTTTCATGCTTATTTCCCAATGTTGATCTAGGACTGTTTCGTTCGCAATAACCTAGCTTATATAGAGCGCAATTGAGTTATATAGAAAAGCAAGCATAACTAGAAGCTGGTAAAAACGTTGTGTGACTGGCTCTCAAGGATAGCTGAATACCAATTTATGTTTGGCGACAGACTTTTCTAGGCGAGCAACAAACTGCATATTTTCCAACCAGACGACGAACTATTATTCAATTATAGTGATAAAAGATAAGAAAAATTATGGCTTTGAGGCGGGGATTGAACCCGCGACCATAGTGTGTCATGATCTAATGTCGCGGGTATCAAGCGATATTTTTTTCTTTCTAAATTTATCACTATAGTTCTATAGCATGGCTAATGCTATATAATAAGCAATATTATTCAATTCCATAGATTGAGCTGTTTTACCTAAAAATAAAATATTTCACTTACTTTCGAATGAAATGAATAACCAGTGGTGTTGCCGATGGAATGTCTCATTATGTCTTGTACTTCATCAGATTGCTTGTTTAGTTTATGTGCCAGGCAGTCCAGAGCGAGCGAGTGGCGAGTCAATGGCAATGGCTTAGTGAAATCATCTGCGCCGGTGGATCTGCCTGTAAGCTCGCCTTGGTTGAATGTAGACTGTAAAGTAGAAATTTGCTATATGTAGTAGAAGGATTGTGACCCAACCTACCCCCAACGACTTGGATGAGTTTTTATGAAATAGGTGATAACATAAAACACTACCAATTAACAGAAAATTATTCAGGACTTAACGATTTCACTCACGGTTGGATTATCGCATTGTCGCGAGACTAGTTTCGAAACAGTCGGTGCTCCTTCATAAGTCGATTACGCGCGTAAACCGTCCAGCGTACCAACCAATACACGTCACCAATACGCGCGCACACGCGTCACAAAGTCAAAAGTGAAGGTAGTGTGGACCTTCTTCTAGAGATCACGAGGAACACATCCATCACAGAGTACCTTCTATATGAAAAACGTTGTAGATACATTTTTAAATGTCTAATTATGTAGAAGAGAAGATGACTATGAAAACAGTGGAGGGTTGAACTTACTTAACATTTCTGTATAGATAGATAGAGATAGATAAACTCTTTGAACACCGTATTTGTGACAAAACAGAAGAAAATAATGACTTACAAAATAAGTGTAACAATAGGCGCTCTTATCGCTAAAGGCGATCTCTTCCAGACAAACAAAATTCAGAAAGGTGCAAGATTTGAAAAAGATATTAATTATAATATAACTACTTAATTATAAATAATAATTAAAATACATTATTATATTATATACCTACATACAATTATGACCTAATATACCGCCTTATTCATAAAAAGTAAAACATTTGGTATTGGGCAAAAAAGGTTGAAATTTTGAATGGAAAATAGTACAAATAATAGCTCAGTGACGCATTACTCAGTGGCTACATTATTTTATGATAGAGATGGAAAATAGTAGAAAATAGCTCAGTGACGCCACATTAGAGTTTCCTGTGAAAGTAATATTGTGATAAATTCATCGACACGCTAAGAAAAACAGTATTTCGGCATGGGTAGCAAGTCAGATGAATTTATCACGATGTAACAGGAACTCAAATGTGGCGTCACTGAGCTATTTTCTACTATTTTCCATCTCTATCATAAAATAATGTAGGCTAGCAAGCACCGTTGTTGTAGGAACTTACGTATTTGCTGAGAGATTCATTTCCAAACCCAGATTCTCCGAAAGCTGCAACATAAAAAGAAATAGAAAAAAGACTGTGATTTTGATCCTGGTTTACATTTCATAAATCCATAAATTGCTGCAGAAATGATGAATATCGAATAGACAGCGAAATTCATGTTATTTTAAGATACTTATTTGTAGGGACAAGGTGTATTTCTTCACTTTGCCAAAAGAAATTGTAGTTTTTCTCAAATAGTGGACTAGTCCAAATTGTAGACTCTCTGTATCTAACGTAAGGTTGCAAGCCTACTTTTTTTTAATTTTAGTGTATGCAGGAATAACATGGGTTTCCATCTAAAAACAAGAAAAAGTGGCAATTGTGATCGAATTATGGTAGACATGTCATTGTCCAGCACAGAGTACTTTCCTATATACAGGTCCAGTTTGATCAAAGAAACAAGTAAAAAATATCTATCTGGAAAATTGATTTTCTCTAAACATAACTAATAATATACAGGATCCTATCACCTTCCAAACAATAAACTAAATCAAAATCAGTCTAACCATTTGGGAGCTACAATTCCACAAACAGATACAAACTATAAAATTACAGCACCCCTCTTTTCCGTCAGGGTTGAAAAAAAAAGCGAAATTATGATGATGATCACAATTCTTGTTGTTGTATCAACTTGTATGTTATTTCAAATTATTCTCACCTTCAACACGTTCCAAGTCTATGATGCCTGAAGACAATTCATAGTTCAGTGTAGACTTATTTTGATTTGCCTGGTTAGCTTGACTGCTGGAAGGGTTCAATAAAGATTGGTTAAATCTGGAAAACCGCACCTACCTCCTAGGAATTCCGACCTCCTACTATCTCGACCTACAATGATAAGTTAATTTAAATGACACTAATATTATAATTCCGGAAGTTTGTGTGTGTATATATTTAAGTGTGTATGTTTGTTTTCTAATTACGCTGTAACGGCTTAACAGATTTGGATGAAATTTGTAATATACATAGCTTATATCTAGGGTTAACTCATAGGCTACTCATTAACTTTTTTTGGATTTCCATGTTTACTCACGTCCATAGGATGTCCTACAAATGGCCCCTGGGTAGCGCTAAGGAGCAACAGTTAAGACCTGATTGCATACCAGCTATAGGAAATGATAGGTCGATTGTATTCGAGCTTGTTAGCCATAGCCAATGGGCGATGCCAACTTGGTTCGTTTTAATTCATCCAAAACTCAGGCATGTCTTTTTTCCACTAAACGGAGACCCTTTCACTTATCTCTGACGTTTCAAAATGTACCAATACTGATAGCAAATAAACTCGAGCTTCTTAGGCGTTTCCTTGTCATCGAACCTTAACTTTGGTACGTACATCGAAGCAAGAGCTGCTAAAAAACTTGGTATCCGATAATTGGTGCAATTTCTTAATTTTTATTAGAGCCACCTGTGGGATAGATCCGCTAAGTACCAGCCCAGAGCTCTTGAGTCCATCAACCGGGGAGCAAAAACAACCAAAATTGTCCATGATAAGCTAGTCACCTCCAATTTGCAGTCTTGGTCATCCACGTAAAGAAGCATGCCTATTGGTATTCTACCATTTACATTTTGGAGAGTGTGTGCAGGAATTACATGATTTAATTCCTCCATGCCCTTTTTTCCACCTAACAATAAGACAAACTGTCAAACATCATCTTTATATGGTTGACATACCTTCGGTTTGCTCAAAGCGTTTTGCTTCTATGTCTAATACCTGTACAGTGAGGGAGTGGAACTCATTGCCTGTGTCTTTGTTTCACGAACGGTACAATCTGGGTGTCTTCAAGTCCAGAGTGAATAGGTATCTTCTAGGCAAGTTGTTACATCTTCGGCCGCATCTTCACTTTCCATCAAGTGAGATAGTGGTCAGATGCTTGCCTATCTAGCATAAAATAAACTTGTTAAATACACCAGACAAACCGAAATGCTTGCCAGCATTGTTGTTTCCGAGTCTGCCATTTAAGCAGAGGATATTAGGTTGATTCTAGATTTTAATGTCAGTTCTTCATAAAACGTTTTGGTTCTGTTTGTTACTGAGTGTGATTGTGTTTTTGATGTGAATGTTTCCAGCACCCACAATACAAGTCTTCAAACTTAGTATAGGGCCTTGAAAGTTTATGTTTAAATGTGTCATTTCTAAATGAGTCCTAAACGAGTCCAGTATAAATGAGTCCAGGACTGACTGGTCCCCATGATAAGCTAGCATTCTTTACAGTCAAGAACTCTAGCGAAGTTAGGTATCATACAGATGCGCCAGTACTGCTGTGTGATTAGACAGATGAAACGATGGCAGAAGAACTTATGGTAGGTTTTGTTTCTGGAGAGAAAATCTCTTTCCAAGGGGTGATGTAGGGTCAGATTACAACGAGATATTATTAATACAAGAACTGAAAAATTACGATAGAAAATCAGACATGAGCTTAGTACGTTAAAACATTAACTGTGTTAGTATAAAATATTTGCAACGGACAGCGTTACGGTTACCTGATTTGTGGGGTGATATTATAGGATTTATCTTGAGCTATGTACATCAGTCTTTGTATTTTGTTCGGTGTTAAATGATTATCCATTTTTAGCCGTTAATTGCAATCTATTTCACAGTTTCCAATATAATCCTTCGTATTTTTCTATCAACTTTCGTTATTTTTAAGATTTTAAAAAAGTTCGTTCGAATAGTGCTGGGCGATTCGAAAGGAAAAAAAAACTACAGCCGATTATTATAGCATATACTTTTATTAGTATGCCGTATACCTACTCTTGGCCTACTACATAAAGCCAGGTAACATAGTATAATAATTAAAACAAAAATGTAGTCAGTATCGTTGTTTCTATCTCTATTCTACAATAAATTGAAAAATTCAAAACATATAACATAAACAAATCGCGGCCTTCCTACTCAACTACGGAAAAATTACACAATTGAGAATAGGATTGGTAGTACAAATTAGTTACGTTATGCGATTATGAAAACTTACATAATATCAAAATCGATTAAATGTTTTAGTTATAAGTAAATATCTCGATCATGACAATCATTCATGATCGCCCAACACAACGTTAGATTGACAAGTTGACAACTTCGTGAAGTTTTGTGACTTTTCCACTCTATTTTTCTTTTAATTTTGGCTTCGTTAATCGTAATCATAAGCATGTACCCAGTGACAAGTAATAATATTTCAAGTGTATTTCATATTAAAAGTCCTAGTCACATGGAGTTTTGGAGCGAAGAAATCACGTTTTTCATCTTTTTATGATTTGCCTACACTATTATACACGTTTACTTAGTATTAACGATTAATAATCCACCATTATTTATTACACATTGACACTCGAAGAATCACAGATTTTGGTAAATTATACAAAATCAACAACGCCGTTTTTCACTTTCAAGGCAAAAACCAGACTTTTCCACTTATGCTTATGACTGACTACATTATGACATTATCCCTATCTAATTAGTAATAAAAATAGAATAAAATATTATAGGCATCTTCTAGGCAACATCACTTTCCATCAGATGCTAGTGGTCAAATGCTTGCCTATCAAGCATAAAAAGAAATCATGACTTATATATATGTTAGGTAATTTTTTAAAAAATGCTGCATGTTATCATATGTTATCTATGAATTAATAAGTTACATTTAAAGAGCACTAAGGGTTCAAACCCTTCACAGCAAATCCCTCAGAGTAAACTTATCAGCTTAATAATAGCTAGGCTATTCAAGGGTTGGACAGTAATAAAATATATTTTCTTGTGTGCAATATAAGGTCTATTTAATTCTATATTAATTAGTTTCCTTACATAAAAATAATTATATGGTGCAGATCGTCATATTATTAACTTCTTGCATAGGCTAGGTATATGGAAATAAACAAGAATACAATTTGAATTTATAATAGCATGATTAGCTTGTATTTGGCCCTGTTAGAGGCAGCAAATTAATTTCTTTATTGAGCCTAAATTGCTCATTTATGGCCCTCCAAGCATCATCCTTCTCTTTCTTAGTTATAGGTCGCTTCTTTTGCTTGGCTGCAACCATCTTTTTGTAAATATCAATACATTCAATATCAACTTGGTCCAACTGTTTCTTTAAATTCAGTCTAATCATCTCTTGCTTGCACAGTCCAATCAAATTTTTCAGATTACGGCAATTCTCTTTTCTCACTGCAGTCAATTCTGTCTGACATTTCTTGATTTCAGCCAAAATTTCATCATCAGCTGGATTAGTTAATGGCGGCAAATCTTCGGGATCCAAGATGCCCTGCTCAATGAGCTCCTTTCGAAGACACTTCTCCAATGTTAATGAGTTTTTGTAACTGTTCTTAGTAGTGCTGAGCTGTTTGACTTTTATGTCAGGAACATCATAAGGCATAGCATTTTCTTCCATCAAAGCCGACACTAGTCTTTGAGTCAATGGACCTGTTATCATATTTTCACTAGATTTTTCCAGCTTTTTACGAATACTGGAAGCATCTGGAGACATTGAAGATTTTTGCTTATTAGGATTAGAGGCATTCTGATCTTCCCCTATATGTTCGTCAGCCCAAACTTCTGAATAATGACGTCCTAATGGTGGGATTGGCGGCAGAGTTGTGTTACTGCTCTGTGCCATTAACGATTCCAGAAATTTTATATCATCCAATGTGACTGGTGCACAATAAGGCTCCACAGAGGTCCAAAATTTATATGGAATATTATTCTTTGGTAGCGCCAACTGTGACAACTCCAGTTTCACAGAATTATCAGAATTCATTAGATCATTTTGATATGCATGTGATCCAGACGAACTATTGGAAAAGTTTTTAAATTTTGGCAACTTAGGTTGGTTGGATAACTTTGAGTCCTTGGATTTTACCAATTTGTCATCTTGGAACTTTCTTTTAGCAGGGTACTGCAATTGTTTACCCGCAGCTTTTCCTTTCTTTTCCCTTTTCGATTCATTTGTGTCAATGCTTTCTATTTCTGATTGAAAGTATCTTATGCGTAGGGCAGTGTTGCCAAGCAGTGATTCTAGCTCAAGTTGGAGTGCATCAAGTTCATCCATCCCAACAGTTTCATCAGCTGATCTGGCCGCCACAGCTGTAAAGCGCGGCAAGAGCGCAGCATTGTCTTGAATTTTTATATATGGAATAGGACATGTTTCCACTTTTATTTTGCCTGCCGAAATCGCTCCGGGAATCTTGGCAGGCTTTGTGTACGGTGAAATGCCAGGACTCGAAGGTTTACCATTGTCATGACCTTTACTGGCTAGCCTCCCTTTGCTATTATGATGCATTCTCTTCCCCAACATTGTGAATTATTTAGATTTACGCGCGTAAACATAGACGCTAGGTATTAACATGTACATACATAGCCAGTGACGACTGAAAGGAAGGTTAAGATCTAGTATTTGCGAGTCAGATTTGACGAAACCGCAAATAACACAAGATCCAATTAACTTTTACGATTACACAGAACCAATAAGTAAATAATGTTTTCACAATAGATGTACGAAAAACGCGAATTGATTTATTTTTTACTGCGACAATACAAAATGGCGGAGAAATGGTGTTACTATATACAATAAAATAAACTCGTGATAAGAAATATTTAAATTTTATTAGTGGTACATACATAAAAGCGTTCATCGCATTATTAATATATTATTATTTTGCAAAAAAAACAATAACCGGTAGCAATTTTCTCAAGAAACGTTTTTCGACCATTTATTTACGAAAATTGTTTCGAATGATATCTTCTCTAAACGACAGACAAAGACATTCATATAAAATTTCCAACAGCCTGACCCGTGGCCGTAATATTGAAACCAGAAATATAAATAAATAATATCTATAACTTACATTTAGCGGATCTATAGGTATAGTCTGGCAAAGCTTACTCCGCAGTGATTTAAAATGTGTACAATTTAAAATCTTGTATATGGCAGTACTATACATACAAAAATGTAAAAGAGTTTTGCCGCGAAAGTGAAAAAATGGCGTTGTTGATTTTGTGTAATTTTCCAAAACTTGTGATTCTTCGAGTGTTAATGTGTAATAATGGTGGATTATTAACCGTTAATACTTAGTAAATGTGCATAAGTGTAGGCAAGTCATACAAAGTTGAAAAACGTGATTTTCGCCTTCGCTCCAAAACTCCAATAGAAGTTCTAGTAAAGTTTCTACCACTTTACTAGGGCATGACTTGACTATGACTGACTACTTGACTTTGACTGTGACTTGTGCTAAGACTTTTATTATGAAGAATAGAAATTGTTAATATTTGTTTAATATTTCAACTGAAGGACTATGCATCCATGGTCATGAAATAATAATAATAAAAAAATGTAAAAGAGGAGTTTTGCCGCGAAAGTGAAAAAATGGCGTTGTTGATTTTGTGTAATTTTCCAAAACCTGTGATTCTTCGAGTGTTAATGTGTAATAATGGTGGATTATTAACCGTTAATACTTAGTAAATGTTCATAAGTGTAGGCAAGTCACACAAAGTGGAAAAACGTGGTATTCGCCTTCGCTCCAAAACTCCAATAGAAGTTCTAGTAAAGTTTCTACCACTTTACTAGGGCATGACTTGACTATGACTTACTACTTGACTTTGACTGTGACTTGTGACTAAGACTTTTATTATGAAGAATAGAAATTGTTAATATTTGTTTAATATTTCGACTGAAGGACTATGCATCCATGGTCATGAAATAATTTAAAAAAAAAATGTAAAACTCTCATAGAAAGTTTCACTTCTCATTTCATCACATTAACATATCACTGGGAAAGCACAGATTTAGATAGATAAATAGAAAATTCTTTGTTGCACAAACAGTACTACAAAGCATTTTCTTCCAGTTAACCTGGGTGTATCGAGGAAATGTTTCATTTTGTTATTCATATTTAATCTTATATTGTAACTCATTGCTATTGAATAGTAGATTATAATGAGTACAACTGGTTACTTAATGGCCATATCATGGTCTGGATATATCTTTATCAACGTTTACGACTGATACATACTAAAATTCTTTCCTTTAAATGTACATGGATACGGTACACATAAGAGGGCTAAAAATTACGTACAATTCTATAATATTCTTTTCTCTCTTTTCTGTGGGTAATATTAACGAAATGTCAGTGTTGTGTCAGTGATGACGTTTTGAATTAAATGGTGTGGATGGTGGTTTTCGTTTCGGTGCTTTCTTCACGTTAAATCTAAAGTGTGAAGTTCCTCGAATGTGTAATGGTATTGCTAAGAATTCAGATACAAACTGAATATAGCACTTACAACGACTTGTTAGAAGTGATAATGTTTACAAAATAATGCGCTATAAATGACCCATGATCCTCGTATTCTTGAACCTACCAAAATGGGAGACCTATCATTGATATGTCCTCTATGCTGCAATAAGATTTTTAATTCTAAGGAAGCGCTTATCGAACATCTCTCGAGTATAATTCCAAATCTTTTTTGCCCTGTATGCAATAGTAAAGTAACATCTATAGAACAATTATCTGAACATTTAAGCCTCGATAACTGCTCCCCAATTGATACAGTACAGACTATTGTATTCGATAACTCAGTAAATAATGACTACGCATCTGGAAATTCGGTCGCTATGGATTACAAGCACGTTGATGATGGTAATATTTATAACTTAAACAGCTTTTAGAATAATAACATATACATTTTTGATGTACAAAATAATGTGCTTTTATGTTTTAATTCCCAATGTTATGAATATCTAAGTAACACTCATTAGTTTGAATGCCTAATAAATGGCATGTGCAAGGTCTTCCACTCCAATACTATCCCAAAAAATTAAACCTGCACTATACTACTTGCGAAGTTACTTCGATGAAGTACTCTTTGAATTTGACATTATGATATCACACACAACTGAACTAATATCACAAATGCTCTGCAAGGAGGAAAATTGTGCTCCTGACTGAACATTACCTAACCTTGTCAATCAGTTATGATAGACCAAGTCGACCTCTCTATAAGTGCAAAAAAGAATTATACCAAACTAGTGATTCACCCCAGCTTCGCTCGTGTGCAACCCCTGCAGCACCATCTGCCGGGCTGGTTTGAATCTAAACCATCCAAGGCACCCCAAACGCATAGAAAAAAAAATATTCTAATTGGTCCAGCCATTTAAGAGGAGTTCAGTGACATACACACATATAATATAACATTTTGCAGCTAGCCTTCACAGCAGCCAACCTATTTATTGCTAGATTCAAGCAGCTCTATTATTAATATAATTATTAATAACTTACAATTTTAGATAACACCAATAATATCGCCAACACCAACAACAATTACGCTCACATAGACATATTGGACGCTGGAGATGTAAACAAGATGCAAATAGATTTGATGAAGTGTCTTCAAACTCAAGAGCTGAAGTTTGTGAAGGAAGCTGAACATAATCGGTACATTATTGTATCGGGCGAACAACCTGAACTGAATGAAGAAGATGTTGAAACAAACGAAATCAAGGATGGGACAGTATTGTCAACTTCTGTAAATGGTATGTGATGCTCTACATCTTAGAAATAAATTTTGTAAATATGCATAGTATTGTTATGGTACTAACCGGCTGTTAATCGCGTAATTCTAATGTCGAAATACTCCGACTGGTCGGAGTATTATAATAATAAAAATGCATAGTATTCTTGATGTTTTCCTGCTAAATGCGGTTGCTAAGATATCTGCATCCAGAAAGATACTGTAGTGATCCCAATTTCATGCCAAATGTTATTGATGATACTGTGTCATGTAAAAAATGTGAGTTCCCTACCTGTCTTACTAAATCTAGCTGCAGTGTGACTCATTGAGAAAAATAGACCCCAACTAATCACACCCAATTGACCCAATCATGTCACAGTTTGACTTGATTGTAGAATTATCTGAAAAAAAATAAAACATTATGGGTTTCATCTAAATGTTTTTTATTAATTCAGAATAGGTAAATATTTACAGAAAAAATTTTTTACAGTATAAAAAAAGAAGAAAACACAATCACATCTACTTCTAGCAAGTTAGTCATCATTCACCACATTAACTAGTCTGTCAACAGATGAGATACTCGTTAAATGTTAAAAGTGAAAAAGGGTAGCTTCTTATTCTAATTTAAGTAGATAGACGTGGGGCAAAGTCAATAAATATTATATACTAGTTGTGCCCTGCGGCTTCACCCGCTATTATCAAGTTAAAAAGTAGCCTATGTGTTTATCCTAGGTATAATCTATGTACATCCCAAATTTCATCCAAATCTGTCCAGCCGTTAAAGCATGAAGAGGGAACAAACATACTTACACATACACTTACACACAAACTTTCGGATTAATAATATTAGTGGTATAACAAGCTGTACCAGGCCTGCGTTGCAGTGCCATGTTAAGTTAAAGTGTTTTACCTCTTTCACATTTAATGTTGCCTAGTACTTTAATACTACACTAAAAACTTTTTGGATATTGTACATACAAAAGAACCAAAATCACGATTAGATAATGGGGGATTGGAAGAAGGGTGAAAAATACTTTAAAACCTATTTACAGAATCGGCAAAACATTCTGTTCTTAACGCGTATGTCGATCATGACACTTTTTGGTCTGATCATTTTCCACTCATAATTGAATGTAATTTAAATTTATTAGTACCAAAATTTCATGCAAAAATTGTAGTAAATAACGGTGTATTATGGGGCGATAGAACGGATGAACAAATCGCTAGCTATAAAACAGCGTGTTATAATAAACTAAGATGTATTGATTTTCCTAAAGAATTTATAAATTGTGCAGATAGATATTGTAATGACCCAGACCATAGGTGTACCCTTGACAGTCTTTACTCTGACATTGTAACCGCTTTACAACGGGCGGCGACTATGACGGGTCGAGGAAGTAGTCGTAAGGGAAGTAAGGGTGGGAATGGGCCACGTATAGCAGGGTGGAATAAACACGTAGGCGCGGCTCACCGGGAGGCCAGGGCGAGGTTTCAGGAGTGGGTGCTGTGCGGAAAGCCTAAATCTGGTTGTGCATATGACGAAATGAGCCAAAGTCGAAGAGTGTTCAAGTCCAGACTTAAATGGTGCCAAAATCATCAGGACCAAATCAAAATGGATGCTCTTGCCGATAAACATAATAGTGGACACTTTCGCAGCTTCTGGCAGGGTACTAGCAAATTAAACTTTCGGCCTGGACTTCCGGTGAGCGTGGATGGTGTAAGTGACCCTAGGGACGTTGCTAATATTTTCAGTGACCAATTTCGTATTCAGTCCCCGCTGGGGCCAGCGAGGACGGTGCTGGATGCCGAGATGCCAGACGAGACCGTGTGGAATAGTTTTGTTGCCAAAGATGTGGCTAGGGTGATAAAATCTATGTCTAAAGGCAAATCCCCGGGTCATGATGGCCTCAGCATCGAGCACTTAATACACGCTGGCCCACATATATACAGGGTGTTGGCAATGTTTTACTCGTTGTGCGTGAGCCATTCATACTTACCATCTGATTTTATGAAAACCGTAGTAGTACCTGTACTGAAAAATAAGACTGGAGATATTGCTGACAAAAGTAATTACAGGCCGATTTCGCTTGCTACCATCATTGCGAAGGTGTTTGACGGTCTGCTTAATACACAGTTAGACAACTATCTAGATTTGCACGATAACCAGTTCGGGTTTCGGCCTCGACTGTCAACTGAGAGTGCAATATTGTGTTTTAAGCATGCCGTCAGATACTATACGGATAGGAAGACGCCCGTGCACGCCTGCTTCCTCGACCTGTCCAAGGCTTTTGACCTGGTCTCGTACGACATCTTGTGGGATAAACTAGAAAGTATTAACCTACCACGTGAACTTATCAACATCTTTAAGTATTGGTATAGACATCAGGTTAACTTCGTTAAGTGGGCGGGTGCAATGTCGGAACCGTATCGGCTGGAGTGTGGGGTGAGGCAGGGAGGGTTGTCATCCCCCTCACTCTTTAACCTGTACATGAATGCCCTGATAGTCGCGCTCAGCAACCAACATGTCGGCTGCTACGTTGGCGGAGTTTGCGTCAACAATATTAGCTATGCAGACGACATGGTGCTGCTGAGCGCTTCGGTTTGTGGCCTAAGAAAGCTGATGCGAACCTGTGAGGAGTACGCCTGTGAACATGGGTTAAAGTACAATGTTGCAAAAAGTAATTGCATGGTTTTTGAGGCCGGTTCGAAGCGCCCACATAATTTCCCACCGGTTTTTCTAAATGGTGTTCCTCTGAATAGGGTGGAACAATTTAAATATTTAGGGCACATAGTTACGTCTGACCTCAAGGACAATGCAGACATAGAGCGGGAGCGGAGGGCCTTGTCGGTGAGGGCGGACATGCTCGCACGCAGGTTTGCGCGCTGTTCGAGGGAGGTGAAGATGAAGATACTGCACTTCCCTGTACACGTGCAGCTTATGGGCGAGTTACACGCGTGCATCGTACAACGCCCTTCGGGTCCAGTATAATAACGCGTTAAGGGCGATATTGAGGCTGCCTCGCTACTGCAGCGCCTCGGGTATGTTTGCCGAGGCGGGCATAGACTGTTTCCATGCGACTATGCGCAAGCGGAGTGCATCTCTGGTGCGCAGGACGCGTGGCAGCACCAATGCCGTCCTGGCGATGATAGCGGACGGGCGACACTGCCCTTATATGAGACATTGCTGCGATCGGCATGTCGTGGTCAGCAGGGTCATTTAGTTTAGTTTATACGTTTGATTTGTTATTAATTTTGTATTGTGTTTCCTTTTATGAGTCCTGTAGTTACTTGAAATAAATGTATTTTATTTTTTATTTATTTTTAATATTAGTAGGATTCTCATACCTACCATATATATGTATATATATATATATATAAATATATTCAAATTGGTCGAGCCGTTTCGTAGGAGTGTGACAACAAACACTAAGACATGAGATATTTATATATTAGATATTGTTTGAAATAAAATGATATATTCGTCATTTAACATTTTATATTTTATTAACTCACTCTTCACTAAATGAATAAAAAATTATTATCATTTCGAATTTTAAATCTCAACCAATCTAGGTTCACAAATACACTTATTCTATAACATTTTATTTTGGTTGTGGCCAGTTCTCGTCATGGTGGCACTTATAACAAACGTAAAATATTGAGCCCTCAATCAAAATATACGTGATAAATTTTAAATTAATTTTTTTTCATAATTTCTAATTTCAGACATCAAGAATGAGGTATCAGAAATGTTAGAGCAATCCAAAGATGAAGAGCATACAGTGGTCCAGGAGTACAGCTGCAGCACCTGCCAAATGTCTTTCACCTCTGTGATAGACCACATTAATAATTACCACACAGATCAGGATGTCGTTGTGGAGGTATGAATTACACTTTTTGCCAATCAAACTAGTAGATTTTTTAAAAAATTATTATTGAGTGATGAATACCTGATGGTAAACGTCACGCTTGCCCATTACAGGTCAGTGCCACCCAGAGTTTTGAACTTACGTCAAATTAATCCTGCTCGGTAAAGCACTGTGTTTGTCACCCTGAGATATTAGATTTTAAAACTCTTTAAGCTCTGTAATTTCATTAGAAACATTGCCCTTCAATCCGAAATACAGTAATTTTGCACGCTACTGCGTGGCAGCTTAATGTCTAGCAATGGTGTGATACTGTCCTAGGCGAACTCTTCAAAAACAGTCCTACTACTACAGAAGACCCTTGCCATATAAAATGCCAATTATTTGGGAGCACATTCGCCTTCCATGCAGAGGGGAATTTTGTGTTTCTGGTTCTTCCCAAGACTCTGCTGACATATCTATTCCAGTGATGAAGGTGTTACTTTTATGAGTATACTGACTGTACCTGGCCGTTCCAATTTCACGTTTAGGAAAAGTGTTTTACCTCTTTCTTGTTTATGTTCGCCTAGTAGCTAGTACTTTATAACCATGCTATAACCTATTTGGATATTGTTCATACAAAAATACTAAAATCATGATAAAAAAATGGGGGTGTAGGAAGGTGAAAATTATTTTAGGACCTATTCTCATACCTACCAGATAAACAAATAAAAATGTATTAAAATCGGTCGAGCCATTTTGGAGTAGTTCGTCCACAAACACCTTAACACAAGATTTTTATATGTGAGAAGATGTAAATATGAGAAATATGTTATTTCCAGGGAAACATTGGCAATATGTCAACAGCGCTGCCTGAAATGGAATATGAGACGCCAGAGAAAGAAACTCCCATAGCGGAAGGCCAGACTTCAAGAAGAATTATCACAGACACTGGTGCTATTGTGGAAACACCAATACCAATAGTTGTTAAAGCAACTTCAGCTGGAAAATTGCAACCTAAAAATGGTTTGTATAAGTTTTTTAAGTGAAACTTCTCATGAGAGGGTTTTGAAATTCTTATATACAACCTTTTTGCGTGACGTAATTTGGTGGGGGTAAACACTGTGATGAATAATTAAAATGTTTCCCTGTAATACAAAAGTTTCACTTCTATCGTATGTCTTCAGGACCTACCCTGTTTTTAATCAACTTCAAAAAAAGGATATGCAATTCCCAACGGAAACACCAGTTTCCTCCCTAAGGGAAATTTGTGTTTCTGGTTCTGGTTGTGATTGCGTGTGTGTGTGATGTGAATGTTTCTGGCACCCACGAAACAATTCATCGAAATTAGTGTGGCGCTGTGAATGTGAAAGCGTTTTGTATTCAAAGTTATGTGTTCTATTTCAGAGGCGACGACCAACACACAGCCAGCGAAAACGCCAAAGGTGGCAGCAGCCGAAAAACCGAAACGCGGTAAACGGTACATTAAAATCGACAAACTGTGCGACAGCGTCATTAGGGATCTCAAATCCGACAGTGAGTATGTCCCAAGTAGTCATATTTTTAACTGACTTTACAAAAAAGCATGAGTTTCTCAATTCTACTGCATTTTTTTTATGCGTGTACGAAACTTCTCTCTGGGTGACCGATTTTTAAGGTTCCGTACCCAAAGGGTAAAACGGAACCCTATTACTAAGACTCCGCTGTCCGTCCGTCTGTCTGTCCGTCTGTCACCAGGTTGTATCTCATGAACCGTGACAGTTGAAATTTTACAGATGATGCATTTCTTTTGCCACTGTAACAACAAATACAAAAAAAAAATTAAGGGGGCTCCCATACAACAAATGTGATTGATTTGCTCGATATTGATAACGGCAACAGGTTGACGCTTGAAATATTCACAGAATATTTTGTTATACATTCACTTTAAAAATAAATTATTAAATTAAAATAAAACAAATATTTAAGGGCTCCCATACAACGTAATTTTTTTCTTTGCGCGAGTCCGACTCGCACTTGGCCGTCTTTTCTCAATCACAACCACAACAAGTTTAAAGTTTAATTACTCAGGTCTTGTAACATTAATATCACACAACTAGACCCATATACAGAAATTTCCCTTGGGGAGAAAACTTGTGTTTCCACTGGGAACCGAACCTGATGCTGCTGCTTAGAATGCAGACGCACACATAACTAAGTCAACAGATACATAACACACAAACAAACATTAATTAAATATATGTATGTTTTGTGCATATGGCTAGAGATATGAAACTCTGTCAACAAACGAAGTGGTCTACTAGACGGTGAGACTCCTCCTGGGCGGTGTCATCACTTTGCTAAAAGCCGAATGGCAGGGTGCAAATGTTTGCATATCATTCATAAGACACCTAGGGAAGCAAAAGTTTCTCTCTCTCGCTACACAAGTCTCGGCACTTTGGACGGATCTGTGAGTGTGACAACGATTGTTGTCAAATTTAATGAAGGCTCAAAGTAAATTGATATTTAAAAGACTTATTCATCTACATTACATAAAGAGATCCTATCCTGAACAAGTTCATAAATAACAATATTTAACTCTCTATATTATCGCCTACAAAATAAAATAAATAGTCATAAATAGTAATTTCAAGTTTAATTGAGACTCCTATTACTTTTATTGATTTGTTAGCTTTGCCTGCATCCCCAAATACTTTCCTTACTCGCCTAAGAAGGCTGGTAGATAATGCTTCATAGCGTTAAGCTTATTCACTGTACACTGTTCTATGCTAAACTATTAAATAAAGAAATAAAATTAAATGAATTATCATTAAGAGGCCTGCGGAGGTTGATTTGCCCATACAATCGTAATACCGAAATTATTTATAATTCAAGCATATTACCACGATACTGTGCTGTTATTCAGATTAAAAACATATTATTCTAGGTTCCTGGATAGTTTTAATTCCAAAATAATAACCTAAAACGAAATATAAACCAATTGATTTTTACACATTATTACGACATAAATGTAGCATCTTTAACTTATTCGTTTTGTATTAAAAACTAACACATTTCTTTTGTCATTACAACAGGAACATAGATTCACATTTCAAGGAACTATTAATGCAAAAAACAATGCCTAGTCATTACATTTTCATTCATAATTTTTGGTATTACGGCACCTATCATAATTTGTTCGGTCGGTAGTGCTATCGCATCAAGCATGGGCACAGTTTGCCAGTTAAACAGAGACAGCCTATAGACTCGTTCAAAGCCTCCCCGGCCTCTTAAGTCCTCCAATAGTACATTGCTTTTGTGGAATAATGTATAAATAAATTGTTTTTTACAGTTAAGGGTAGTGGATCGTCCCACAAAGTGGTAGTGGCGCCCTCTGTTCTGACTACCGATGGCGAGCCTCTTAAGATGTACCAATGCACCAACTGCGATCTCTATGAAAGCGATCTCGCCGAGTTTAGGTTGCAGGCGTGCACCAAAGCACGTAAGTAAACATGTTGTACAATTCTCGTCAATAGAAAAGGATTTTTTTTACGAGATATCCAAACGTCACCATCCCACGCTACATAAAAGAGCTGGGATGGCTTGAGTAGTTGCCGGGGGAAGTGCACAATATACCCCAGCGGGACGTCAGTGCAGGCCATATCATCCCTACTACAAATAAGAATTAAAAACGTTTGACCACCATCTCACCTTATGGTAAGCGAAGATGGAGCACGCTTGCCCAGAAGATGCCTATTTATTAGCGACTTAAAAATACCCATATTGTATTTATGAGGAAACACAGACTCAGATAAGGAGTTCCATTCCTTGGCGGTTCGCATGATGAATGTGGAAGTAAAACGCTTCGTCCGCATTTGCGGAATGTCTACCATATAGCGGTGTCGCTTAAGAGTCTGTCTCGATGTCCGATGATAGAATGGGGATGGTGGAATTAGATTGTGTAATTCCGTTGCATACTCCGAAATGTATCCGATAAAATACGAAATAATATATTATGACATGGTGTTTCACTCACTCTGCGGCGTTAATCGCTTGAGGGAGTGAGATGCAATGTCACCTGTTGAACTGAGTTCAAACTTAGTCCCATTCTTGGCATAGTGTAGCACTCGAAATACAGTCGATAATGTCGTTTCTTTTTTATTCAAAATAGGCAGTCGTTTTAGCCGGCTACGTAACATGCAATTCGTAACAAGTTGCCAACGAAGAATTAATAATCTTTTTTTTATTATTGAAAGGCAAGCATTTGACCACTATCTCACCTGATAGAAAGCGATGATGAGACCGAAGATGTAGCAAGAAGAAGATACCTTTTACTTTTGACTTGATATTGGGGGGAGTAAAAGGAGGAAGTTATTTAGTTTTTCTTCATAAGAAACTGAGTATGACGAAAGAATTATTTTTCCGTATACGAAACCAGCCGCTAACTTCGTAAATTTATTCAAACGTAACATAACTCAATGTTAATGGTGCTGCCGCGAATGCAGAAGTTCCTGTTAGACTCCATACATTTAGCTAGATGTGTGACTTGAGTATTACTACACCTTTCTGTTACACATTGTACATGTAATAAAATATATTTAATTAATTAATAATTTAAATTCGTGGTCTAAAGGGCTCAAGCATAGAATGTTGCTGGCAACAGCTAGTTTTGTGTAACAAATTTTCTTTGTTTCCAGCTAAATATCGATGCGCTCAGTGTCCGTTGACATACGACAATTCAAAATCATTATGTGCACATATGAAAGCGCATAAGGCTGCCGCTGCAAGTAAGAAAAACTTAAATCTAACACCTATTGTGTATAATCCTACTAATATTATAAACGCGAAAGTTTAGATAACACTCAAACTACCCCAAAATAAAGAACAAAGTTTATTTCGCGTATCCAATATATAAAATACAAACTACACCCAAACTTTCGGATTTATGACATATATAACATGGTCTGATTTTGATCGGCATTTCTATCATCTTTTAAAATGTAAAAAAGTAGTTATAGTCACATAACTTCAATAGTTGGACATATGGTCTCCCAAAGTTTTTTGTAGATATTGATATGTTCTATCATCAATACGCATCGCATGCAATGAAAGACATTTGATGTCAAGTTTTTTTACACCTTGGGTTGATTTTAGAAGCGATTTCTAAAAATCTCAAATTTTTTCTAGAAATAAATATAGTTTATGTTACTCAGTGATAATGTAGCTTTCTAACGGCAAAAGAATTTTTGAAATCGGTCCAGTATATGAAAATTTATTCGTTACATACAAAAATACAAATTTTTCCTCTTTATAATATTAGTATAGATACGTCATTCTGTTTTTCAGTTGCAAATGGTATACCAAAATCGAGTGAGACATTTGAGTGCGAAATATGCTGCACTGTTCTCCTCACCAGCAAATCTTTGAAGCTTCATAAAAGGATGCACGGACCCATCAAGTCAGTACAGACATTATTTATAAATTTAATTTGTATTTGAGGTTTTTTTATGTGTTTGAGAGATTAGACGAGCAAGTCGGTCGCCTGATGGTAAGCGTCACTTAATGTTCCAAGATTTTTTTTCTAAAGGAGTTTTTTAATTGTATTATATGTTAGTGTGTTGTATACACCCAATTTTTTCCAGCCGGCATGGGAAACCTTTTAGCCATGGGCTCAATTTTAATGCAAATAAAAAATACCTAAGGCCTATACATAAAATATCTATTTTTGTATTGTTAAGAAATTTATATTTGTACAATATTTAATAATTATCACATTGTTTCCTATTAAATTGAGCCCATGGTTTCCTTCAGTTTGGTGGAGGTAATCACACTAGGCCTAGAATTAGAACTGGCTGATGACGATTGCCGGAACACTGTTTAGTACTTAGAACTAGATTTTTATACTTGAGTAGTGGTGAACTACGACTGAACTACGGATGAGTGGTTGCTATCCCGATGAGCATTAAAAAAAACTACAATAGATTTCATTAAGATCTACGGACAAGTGGTTGCTATCCCAATGAGCATTAAAAAAAACTACAATAGATTTCATTAAGATCTACGGACGAGTGGTTGCTATCCCGATGAGCGTTAAAAAAAACTACAATAGATTTCATTAAGATCTACGGACGAGTGGTTGCTATCCCAATGAGCATTAAAAAAAACTACAATAGATTTCATTAAGATCTACGGACGAGTGGTTGCTATCCCGATGAGCGTTAAAAAAAACTACAATAGATTTCATTAAGATCTACGGATGAGTGGTTGCTATCCCGATGAGCATTAAAAAAAACTACAATAGATTTCATTAAGATGTTACCTTTACCTTTGGTTAAATCTCAACCCCACACTAAGTTCAAAGATATGTATCCTAGGTGCTGGAAACATTTACATCACACTCACACCCAGAATCAAACAAACGCATACACACTCACAGCCCCACACTAAGTTCAAGAACTTGTATCGTGGGTGCCGGAAACATTCACATCACACACACATCTTCATCGATCAGAGGCACAAATATCCTTTGGGAAGGAAAATTGTGTTCCTGTCGGAAATCGAACCCAGGACCCACGGCACAGAGGACAGAGACCTGCCCACTGCGCCAACTGGGTCGTCATTTAGTCTATCTGTGGTATATTAGTTTCCAAAAAAATGGACTGCTGTCTTAGTATATTTTATTTATTGTAGTTACTAGCGTATTCCTTTTATATATGTCCATATTTAGAGTAATAAAAGACATTGGATACTAGGTTCGTAAAGCAATTAAAAATAAAGCTGACAAGTGCGGGTCTGTCTTGCGCACCGAGTGTTCCATACAAATTTGTATGTGGATTGTTCATCTATCACTAGAATCTAGTCTCGAAGATTTTTCCCCGTTTTTTTTCGCTTTTTAAACGAAAAATTTAAGTTTTTCACTATGACTGCGTTATCATCTCGTCAATTTGTTGAATAAACTTCTTAATAAATAAAAAACATAAAATATTTACAGAGAACGTACTATAGGCGCGCCTGGCGATTTACTAACCGAGCAACGCTTTCAATGCGAGATATGTGACAAAATGATTCCGGAGGACTACAGGGCGATACATATCGCCTCTCACAAAAGCGACAAAATGCTTAACTGCAGCATCTGCAATAAGAAGTTCACCTCGCCAGAATTTCTCGAAATGCATATGAATGTGCATAATTTGGATAAGGTATATTTGCTTACTCAGTAACTAATTACGCATCTTGTATTGCAGGAAGTATATGTCTAATGCGACATCCTCTATTAGTTAAACTATCCACCATCCGCACGATGCGTTTCGCTTCATTTTCATTATAAAAACAGCAAAAGACTGAAACGATCTGTTATCTACAGTTACCGTAAAAGTTTAAAA
Source organism: Lomographa bimaculata (assembly GCA_948107665.1). Classification (NCBI taxonomy): domain Eukaryota; kingdom Metazoa; phylum Arthropoda; class Insecta; order Lepidoptera; family Geometridae; genus Lomographa; species Lomographa bimaculata. The sequence continues at coordinate 11,426,917 of OX403600.1, forward strand.
TGGGGTTCATGAAGAGACTGAATTGATATTTGCCTTGAACTGCCCGTTGGCTTAGTTGGGAGTGCTTTTACTTCTAAGCAGCGTATATCGGGTTTGATTCCCGGTGGAAACACAAGTTTTCTCGCCAAGAAGGGAAATTTGTGTTTCTGGTTCTGTGATGTAAATTTTTCCAGCACCCGTGACACAAGTCATCGAACTTAGTGTGGGGCTGTGAGTGTAAAAATGTTAATGTTTATTAACTAGTAAGCGTGCTTTATTTGTGCACGGCATTGTAGCTTTTCGTTAGGTGAGATTGTGGTCAAACGACTAAGCATGCTTAGTCACTTGATACATGAAAAAATATCCGAGTAAAAATCTACATTTCACTAGACTAGATTTCACGACTAGAGTCTAGGACTGAAAGAAGGACTATCTATATTTCACTACTATATTCAGTAGAGTACTGAGTCATTCTTTTTGGTTTTCCACTGAGTGGGAACAACACTACGTGTAGTTTTCTTGGAGTAGAATACTACCCAATTATAATGCTTGAAAATGAGTAAACAGTGATTCGCTATTGTGAATTATATAACGCAGTAATTGGTAATTGCAACACTGAAGAGTTCTACTACACCGTGTTATTGACTACCTGAATAATCTTTCAGCTTATAGCATCTTAAACATATTTCCGCGATACTTTTGGAGGTACAATTTCGACACCATTTGCTAGAGAAATGTGTTATCTAAAAGAATTGTAGTACAAAATGGCCGCGTTGCTGCGCTAGCAACAAGCCAAATACAAACCTTAAAACTTACCCCCAAACCTTTAACTGAAGCGATGCTCTGGTTAAAGAGCCTTAGGGTCTTATATATGTATATATCAATAACGCTTCTTAAAACTATAGTGTCTTAAAATCCAAACAACCCTATCTGACCGCCTCCGCGACTACAATAAAATGTCATGATTTTTTTACTCCATGTGATGTTCGCTATAATTTTGATGCACAGAGAAACAAACAAATATTTATATATTTTCAGTAATATAAATAAACCAGATCGGTCCAATCGAAAGTTTTGTAAAAAAAACTATGTTTTGCAAAAAATAACAATAAATTCTATTCAATACTACTTGTCTGTAATTTTAGTTTAATCTTAAACAATATAGGCAATTTGTCGGTAGATAACTAGTTTTTTCTTAATCTCAATTTGATCGAACCACAAAATTAAACTTGCTGGAAAACGTTACGTTCCACTCAGATAAGCAAATGTCTATATCGTATATACTTTGTAATTCCGGCATCTTCGTGTGTCTGCTTCAACAAATTCTTCTTCGTGTCAGTAGCTGGCTCCATCTGAGTTAGCAGAGGAACATCGAGGGTCTGAAGATGAATGGCGCCCGAACTACTTCACTTCGGAAGAAGACGGGACAAGGCATTTCGTTCCGGTGAGAGATCGTGAGCGATTGCTGAGCTTAGTTCGTGCTATCCAATGTGCCGTTCCACTCAAAGTGAGCGTTGGTCGCATTCGGTTTCAGTGGGAAGACAATGATGTAATGGGTTTTCAAATAAATCTTTTGATTCGTTTACGGCGCAAACAAATTTCAGTTAACACGCCGTTCCACCTCTCGTAACCAATGGTTCGGCGGTTTGAGCCCTATGACATCATCTTAACGTAACGGACGAACGCCTCACGACGCAAAACCGCGACAAACGTGATTATGAGCGGAACACCTTGGCGAGCATTGTGATCATTGCGACCGCTGAGTGGAACACGCATACCTTTTTTTTACGTAGTATATTTATGCATCCGAATAAGACATAAAGTAGCACTAGTGAACTGTTATAAATTAGTAGTAGACAAGACCTTTAAACTTGTAGTTATATGTGATTATTTAATTATTAGGCTCGTTAATGGTTGTTTTTCGTATTTTACAGACAAAACAAAGCAAATCGAACAAATACATGCCATATTCCTGCGTTTACTGCGACAGAAAATTCGCCAGACCTCATGAAAAGGTTAAACACGAACGGATACATACAGGTATGTTTAAATTTTGCCAATGTATATTAAACGTTTGCGTTTTGCCACGAAAGTGAAAAAATGGCGTTGTTGATTTTGTATTATTTTTGAATACTTGTGATTCGTCCAGAGTTTTGTGTAATTATGGTAGATTATTAACCGTTAATACTTAGTGAATGTGCATGAGAGTAAGGAGTATAATCTGAGAGTCTTCAAATCAAGAGTGAATAGGTATCTTCTAGGCAAGCATGTTAGATCTTCGACCGCATCGTCACTTTCCATTAAGTGAGATAGTAGTCAAATGCTTGCCTATTTGACATAAAAAAAAACTAATATAGAAGTTCTAGTTAAGTTTCTACCACTTTATTGGGGCAACTACTTGACTATGACTGGACTTAGACTGTGACTTATGACTAGGATTTTATTACTAAATGCATACTAAATGCACAACATTGCGGAAGAAATTTTTTTTTACGTTTTGTTGTGCTTCATAGGTGTAGTTGAATTCGGTCAAAATTTAGTCTCTGTAGCGGGTGATATACACATGAGATATTTGAGCTTAATAGTTTTTCAGTAAAGGGGATCAATAAATGTTCATAAATTTTTGGACCAAAAGTTAAAAGTGCCGGCTAACAAAAACATTTTGGCATTTCGGTAGAACGTAACTTCTCGTAATTTTTTTGCTATAACGGCTATGCTGAGCTATTATTATTTGCGTTGTTAATTAATTTAATTTAATTTAATTTAATGTAAATAAACGATTTAGAATTTAAATAAGAGGTATATATAATAAACTAGCTTTTGCCCGCTGCTTCGCTCGCGTTAAGAAGTACAACAAACTTTCATCCCCTATTTTATCCCCTTGGGGGTAGAATTAATCAAAATCCTTTCTTAGCGGATGGCTACGTCATAACACCTACCTGCATGCCAAATTTCAGCCCGATACGTCCAGTGGTTTGGGCTGTGCATTGATAGATCACTATGTCAGTCAGTCAGTCAGTCACCTTTGAGTTATATATATTTAGATGATTGTCTTAATTTGCAGGCGAGAAGCCGCATGAGTGCGTGATATGCGGCAAGTCGTTCCGTGTGTCCTACTGCCTCACTCTACACATGCGCACGCACACAGGCGCACGACCCTACGCCTGTCCGCACTGTCATAAACGGTGAGCTTCGTAAAGTTCGTAAGTCTTATACCCCACGTTCCAAAACTAGCTCGTGAGCGATCGCGATATTCACGCTCACAACACCCGTTTTCCCGTTCCTAAATGCGTGAGCGTTGATGGCGTTTTATTTAAGGGGCTGGTATACATGAATGCGAGCAACTTTTTTATGTGGTCAAAATTATCCCCCTTACACTTTTAAAGGTGTATATTGCGTAAATTACAACGTGGCGGTTACGAAAGGTCAAGCGTGGAAATCTTTGATTTCTTATGTTTTATTCAAATTTCGTGAAAACGCGCCTCAAAAAAAAAAAAAATCAAACTGAAGAAATCATTCGACAAGTAAATATACGCATATGAAATAACTTTCACAGTGTTTTGATATAAAATGGCGGAACGAAATGGTTATAAAAATACAAATTGATGGTATTTGAATGAGATTTGTTATTTTTTTCTTTATACTTATGAACGTTATGAATATTCTAAGAAGGCATCATTTATAGTATCACACAGCTTCCGATGAATATTTTTTTTATCTGGTTTTATTAGGAATGCCGAGTAAAATGATTACAAAAACACGCGTTTTAGATGAAATTCTGGAATCACCCCCTTAAGCGGAACGACAATGCGGTCGTCGTGGGTTTTCTTTTTAGCAAAAATGATCGAATTTTAAATTTTTAGTTTCGAATTTCACAACGTGGAAATAACTGCTACACACTATACGCATTAGTTCGCGCGTACGCCTGCTTTGCAGCGTCCTGCACGCCGTTCCGCGCGAACTAATTGCAATTCATTAATCTTGTCGTTACTCACCATCGTTCTTACCCCTACTGGATAAAGAAGGGGTTACAGGGTTACTCTTCGCCATAACTACGGCCGCGTTTTGTTTTCAACCGGGTTTCACTGAGGACCGCATTTCTGGCGCCACTAAATGACAGTGCGATCAATACTTTTTTTTTGGGTGGAAATGCCTATCACTTCCTTTTCTTCCGAGGGGTAAAGGTGTGTGGGGCTAAAACACACTAAAAAAGCCGTGAGCAGTCCCCGCCGAGGTGGGGCAAGATAGAGTCGCGCTAGCAGTCACTATCTTGCCTCGGCGGTACGCCCAGATGCAAACCGGGCTACTGCGCGGAGTAGGTGGGGAGAGGAGGAGGACATATCCCAACATAAACTAGTCCATCTTGTTATATTACCATGTTTTTTCTGTACAGGTTTAAGGCCCACAGCGTATTCAACCACCACTTGCTAACGCATTCCGACGTGCGCGCCTACAAGTGCCCTTTCTGCCCTAAAGCGTTCAAGACATCCGTGCAACTGGCGGGACATAAAAACTCGCACACCAAGCCGTTCTCATGCACACATTGTAATAGGTAAGTGTTAGTTTTTTTTTACTCATGATAGGCAAACTTTTGAACACCATCTCACCTGATGGTAAGCGACGATGTGGTCGACGATGGAGCCAGCTTGCCTAGAAGATACCTATTCACTCGCAGCTTGAAGACTCCCATGAGACAAAGTCGTATAGACTATTAAGGCAGTCCTAGTGTCAGGGTTTTTCAGGCCGCTTTTTTAGTCGACTATTGTCTTACGACTAACAACCGTGACCTACTACAGCTGAACGTGTAATATTATTGAAACCCATGCGTATTTTAAACTTTGAAATTAAATCTAAATGGAAACAGCGATATCTTGTCGAAGTCAAGATTGACAATAGGGAATATGCATTAAATGTATTTATATATGCCAGGACTTAAAAACCAAAGTCAATGTACTAAAAATTTTAAACAAACCCGACTGCGCTTAAATTGCACCTAAATTGTGCTTACTATTTTTATTTTACACTTGTTCGTTAATAAGACGTTTATTGTGATTACTTAAGAACTTTATCTCATATTTAGATTTAAAAAAAAAAATTACAATATAATGGCTTACCGATTAAAATCGCGTTTCGCGACGCGAAGCTCATTAGAAAATACAGATTCTGTATAATGAGCATAGTGAACAATTCCTCACTTAATACGAATAAATATAACATAAACGCTTTCACACTCACAACCCCACACTCCGTTTGATAAATTGTGTCGTGGGTGCCGGAAACATTCACATCACACACACAATCACAACCAGAACCAGAAACACAAATTTTCTTTGGGAAGAAAACTTGTGTTCCCGCCGGGAATCGAACCCGATACCCCTGCTTAGAAGGCGAACGGTCACTCAACTAAGCCAACGAGCAGTTCGAATAATTGTTAATTTCCTACATGTTTTGTAAGTTATTCCATAACTATAAGTGGATACTTGTAACTAACTCTTTGTTGTATATTAAAATTGCTATATTATGTTACGATAGTTAGTCTTCCTACAAAAATAAAATAAAATGTTTGATTCAGCCCTAAAATATGTTATTCACACAGGCCTTTCGCGTCTCTATACGCGGTCCGCAATCACACCGAGACGCACAATCGGCAGAACAGCCTCAAGTATCGATGTTCGCTGTGTGGCGCGTGTTACGCGCGAGCATTCGCTCTCAAGGATCATCTCAAGCAAGTGCATAACCAGGAGGTCGGCAGCATCGATCCTTTTGTAAGTATTTCGACATTGTGTGTTTTACTAGCAGATCCCCGCGGCTTCGCCCGCGTTATTTAAGCTAAATAGCCTATGTTAATCCTAGGTATAAACTATGTACGTTATACGTTTCATACAAATCCATTGAGCTGTTACAGCGAGCGTGAAGATAAAACAAACATACTTACACACTTAAACACAAACTTTCGCATTTATAATATCAGCGTATAGTGTGATAGTGTGATTGAATCTATACTATCTATACTAATATTATAAAGAGGTTAAGTCTGTTTTTGTAATTGGTAATCTCTGAAACTGGTTATCCGATTTTGAAAATTCTTTCACTAATAGATAGCTACACTATCGCTGAGTGTCATAGGCTGTGTTTTAATTTGGATAAAAGTTAGTTTTCAATTTGAAATAATAATATTCGCATGTTTTGTTGGCTATTTGAAGCATTCAATATTAATCCTTATCAAAATAAACTACTTCATCGTCTTACGTAGTTTATGTAGATATAATTTGCCCTTCACTGCATTATCATTTGGACAGTCTAGGACAAATCGTTAAATTTATTCGAGGATAAAAGCAGTGGGTCGCATAATGAGTAACAGTTACTGTGTAAAACGTCATACTTCTACGTTTTGAACCAGTAACATAAGAAGGTTATGAATTGGACTGTTTTTTTGTTTTGTCAGTTATAACTTATCTTTGAACTTTGAACTGCCCGCTTGCGTAGGTAGTTGCGCGTTTGCCTTTAAAGCACCAAACGACTCATGTGATCGAATTTAGTGTGGGGTGTAGCGACGCCGGGCGGGTCGTCTTTGAACTTTGAACTGGCCGTTGGCGTAGATGGGTGCGCGTTCTCCTTCAAAGCAACGGGTTCGAATCCCGGTGGGAACACAGGAAACTTGTGTTGTCCCCACGGGAAGTTTGTGTTTCTTGTTCTGGGTATGATGTGAATGTTGCTTGTGTAGTTTTAATGTTAACGGTTGCACGACACAAGCCATCGTACTTTTAGTGTGGGGCTGTGAGTGTGAATGCGTTTATGTGTATGTATTTTTTACCCGGACGACGCCGGGTGGGTCAGCTAGTGTTAAATATAGGATCGTTGGAATTTAGGTCTCAACCATTCGACTACGTTTGGATTTCGAAATCGTGTAAGAAGTATGCGTTTGAATTTAACACGGCTTATATTATTCTGTCGACGCGCTAGTAGTAAAGTTCCAGTAAGTAGTAAACTGCACCGCTAGATGGCGCGCTTGCATTTCGATTATCGTCCATTATCATGGCTTCGACAAATATGAGAAAAAGTTCAGTTTTAGATTAGACGATCTTAATCTGTGAAAGAGTATGCCTATCTTTATCTAAAGAAAGAAAGAAAAATAATTTATTTCAACACGTAGCGAAAATATCCTACTAATATTTTAAATCCGAAAGTTTGTGTGTAAGTGTGTAAGTATGTTTGTTCCCTCTTCACGCTTTAACGGCTGAACGGATTTGGATGAAATTTGGAATGTACATAGATTATACCTAGGATTAACACATAGGCTATTTTTTAACTTGATAATAGCGGGCAAAGCTGCGGGGCACGGCTAGTAACAAAATATATCTGTGACTTAATCGACCTCTTTACTATTTAACACCGACTATACATAATTTAAAGCGACAAGTGACCATAATGCTGGCTCTTATTTAGCACAAAAATTTGCATCGCTATTCAACGTGGAAACGTAGCCAGTATTGTGGGCACTTTTCCTTCGGCAAGCGGTTTACAAAATGTTCGAGTACTATTTGTTTTAATCCCCTTTTGTAATCTTATCTGACTTTGTTACTATACATAATAATTATTGTTTCGTATAAAGATCTCCAACAAGGAATACATTTCACTAATAACTGGACATTTGCAATTTGTGTATCTTCGATTACAGGAGACCACCGTCATATGCCGTACAGTTTGACTAAACTAACTAAATAATTAATATAAATAATAATTATAATACAATTAATTTATAAAGCACTGTTCAATTAATAAATGATTTATGTTCTCTATATTTATTCTCAAAATAGCTTGATTTTACGTCAAGTTATCCTACTAATATTATAAATCCGAAAGTTTGTGTGTAAGTGTGTTAGTATGTTTGTTCCCTCTTCACGATTTTACTGCTGAACGGATTTGGATGAAATTTGGAATGTACATAGATTATACCTAGGATTAACACATAGGCTACTTTATAACTTGATCATAGCGGGCGAAGCTGCGGGGCACGGCTAGTATAATATAATTAATATTATTATCAAGCACTTTTCAATTAATAAATAATTCTTGTACTCTATATTTATTCTCAAAAAAGCTCGATTTTACGTCAAGCTATTTTGAGATGTAAATTGTGATAAGTAAACGCAAGCAAAGCTTAAAAAACTGTCTTAAAAAACACAGCTTATATTTTGGTGTATTTTCTTAAAAAAACGCTGAATCAATTTCAATAAAATTTATATGAGACCGCCTCTGATATATGATATACCAAACAAAAAATCATCAAAATCGATTCACAATTGCCGGAATTATCGCGTAACACATATACAAAAAAACATACAGTTAAATTGAGAACCTCCTTTTTGAAGTCGGTTGATTATATCTAACAAATAACGACAAAGTAGTAAACGTCATCCATTTATCGGCCGCTTCATCGCTTTCCATCGGGTGAGTGGTCAAATGTTTGTCTATGGAACATAAAAAATAATTATAAATTATAAACACTTCTACTCGTAACATCTGGTGGAATGTTAAAATTAAACCATTCATTCTTGAAACACGCCAGAGACGATCCCATATATAGGTTCAGAACCGACGTATTATATAGTTATATGTATATAGTACTTATTATAAAACCATTGAAAATATGACATCACCTAACATATGTTCCGTGTTCGCAGACCGGCCACGCGGATGACTGGGTCTTGAAGCCTATATCCGACGATAAGGATCTTTCAGAGGAGGTAAGAGATTATCTTGTCTCAACCAAATTCTACAAGATGAATGATACAAAAAGGAAAAATTATCGCTTAAGGCGGGGTTTGACCTCGCGGCCATAGGTTGTCATGCCCTATTGCTCTAACCGCAGAGCTACTCAAGCCCCGCCTGAAGCGACGAAATTAAACTTAATAAACGATAAATAATTTTTCCTTTCTAAATTTATCAATGTAGTTCTGCCTAGCATGGCTAATGCCATATAAACAAAAATCGAATGTTACAAACTAAAACCCAACTGCTTTAGCAGTAGGACTTTTATATATTTCTATAAGTATATATACAAATACACCGCAATCTGGGTATCTTTAAGTCTAGAGTAAACAGGTATCTACTAGGCAAGCTTGTTACATCTTCGGCTGCAACTTCACTTTCCATCAGATGAGATAGTGGTCAAGTGCTTGCCTATCCAGCATTAAAATAATAGGTATAAATAATAAACTGCCCGTTGGCTTAGCTCTGCGGGAAATTGTAGTTTAAACAACTATTGATTATAGATATCAATCTTAATTATTATGAAACAATTTAAGAAGAAAGTAAAACCCATATTTTTGGTTCGCGGTTGGGTAAAATTATATAGAATTATTAAAAGTTCTGGGTGGCATTATTATAGAAGATAGTATTTTGTATTGTCTTACCATCACTCGAGCGCTGCCGTTTATTTTTTATTCTCGATAATCAAGCATATCATCACTATCGCACCTGATGGAAGGTGACGATGTGGTCGAAGATGGAGCATGCTTGCATAGAAAATACCTGTTAACTCGAGATTTGAAGACTCTTAGATATTTAGAGAGCCTGCGTATTCCAGGTCTAGTGTGTTTACCAGCTTCGATCACATCGTCACTTACCATCAGGTGAGATAGTGGTCAAACACTAGCCTGTCACAAATATATAAAAAATAAGTACTTATCGGGAAACACAGACTCGGGCAAAGAATTCCATTCCTTAGCAATATTCTATTTCAGCCTTGCTTGTCTCTTTCGAATTAGAATTTTAAAAAATGTGAATTACTATACTCATGTTTAAAACATAAAATTTCGTCACATACCCTATCTTTTTCATATTATTTAGTGAGTTACGCCTCTTAAACTATTTAATCTACAGTTACAATGATATTATTGCACGTGACCAGCAAAGAGAATGTTAACTTTGCAAGCCAAGTGCAAAAGCATCCTTGTATGTTTGTATATTTTTGTTTTGTCCACAGATAACCAACCTGGACTTGCCATCTGATGAATACATAGTTCCTAACTAGAAAATAAGTTCAGTTAATTTAACTAAGGACTGAATTTTACGCAATTATTTTATTTAACTCACTGACTAAATTGTTTTTGTTAGTAAGGGCAATATTGTTCGTAAAGTTTTAATGCTAAAAATATCAGTTGTTAATGTTTTCGGAACAGTGCCAAGTGTAAAGGCTATAGCAGATTACGGTGTTACCACAGCGCAAAAATCTGTAGCTGTACAAGAATTAATATGAACGTTGCTTGCGAGAATAATGTTAATATTATCATTGCATGTTACGTTCATTCAAATTCTTGTAGAGATACCTCTCAGTTATTCGCTGTATGAATGAAATAGACGAATGATATACAAAAATTTAATCTTTCTACGCAGTCGGATAAAGCCAAGTATTTGACGGCTCTAAACTCCTTAACTATGTTTAGTACATAGGTAAGGAGTAATAATCAAGACGTACTGAGTACTTATGTACTAATCATATTTAAGGCGCTATGTACAATTTTGAGTCGCTAAGAACTAGTAATATTCAGTAAAAACAAAAGATAATTATTTTATATTAGGACAATATATACACGGAGATGTAATATATTTAAATGAAATCCAAAACCATGATTAGAGAAAGTTTTCTCGATACAAATATATTTAAAAGTCATATCTTATTAAAACTCATATTGTTCATTCTCTGACTCTGTAAAATAAACAATTTTTTTTTTCTCGTTATTATTCTCCATTTTATTGAAATACCTAAATAAATGGACACCATTTTAATTTCAAATTGAGTTTTCAACCGACTTAAAGGAGATTCTCAATTCGACGGTATGATTTTTTTGTATTTATGTATGTTACGCGATATCTCCGCCAATTATGAATCGATTTTGATGATTTTTTTATTTGGTACAGTATACTTCAGAGATCCCATATAAATTTTATCGATATCGGTCAAGCCAAATCGAATTATAAGCGATGAAGTCTGTTTTTAAGCCTTGCTTGCGTTTTATTTATTATAGTTTATTTTTAACCCGAGATAATAAGACATGGCTCCTATCTATTTTAAGATATTTGTGTATCGTCTTAACTGGAATTTTATAAAAAATTTATTATATCGATAAGTGGCTTTGATAGCATTTAAATTCTACCTTTTTAGCTTCCACGTGAAAACGTTAAACGGCATGCTGCTTTTGTTAGTGACGTCACTAGATAGTAAACACGTGCCAAATATTTAGACAAGCATTCACAGATTAAATCATATTTACTTCCTAAATTCCATGTTAATTCGTAATGCAGTTGAATTTGATTAACTGATTAATGACGCCACATAGGAATCTACTGTAGCGGCTACCGTTTTACTTACATGAAGAGCAGCCCCCCCTATTACGTATCTTTGTTGCACGCGGTTTCTATTTGAATTAAGCAAAAATGAACCTTATTTCTTAGGAGTTTTGTCAATTTAGTATTGAAACCGTTTGCAACGAAGATGGGTAATAGTCAGGCCATAAATATTTTAAATGTGATATAAGAATTATTATGCATCTATGAAATGAATTGATCGGTTACGGCGAATTGTACCTTATTAAAACAATATTAGATTATCCGATATACACTTTAAAACACTTTTTTTAGGTAGAAGTTGTTTAACCCGTTCAAATAAATAAAATATCTGGAATTATCGGCAGCTCTAATGGTATTTCTCTTCTACTATAGTCGTTAATTGCTTGTGCGAGTGAGATGCCAGATCAGATGACGTCAATAGCAAAACCTTTCTTTATTAAAGCGGGTTCTACTATTAACATCACTCACACCCAATAGTAATAAATATTCCTTTTAGACGGTAGAGGAGGTTTTTGCGCTTGGACTATACCTTATTCAGCTGCGAGCTTGAATACTTCCGTTGCAGCTTTTACAAAACTTTTTAATGTATAGTTGATTATATTGTGATTGATAATATTACGTTATTAAACATAGTAAATTTAAGGTTGTGTTTGGTGCGGATTGACGTAGTCTTACGTCTATATTTTTCGCTGGTAAATTATGTAATTTTGCAACTGCAACTATTTCTGTTAAGCAAAACTTATGTCAAAACTTATCGCAAAATAGGCAGTGAATTGAGCGACTACTGTTGGTAGATGCTACAGTAAAGTCTCTGGTGAATTTTGACATTTGATTTAGATGCTTGCAAAATTGTCATATGAGTGCTGGTTATGTATAACCCGTTTTACACTCAGCTGCTAGACATTGCCTTCTTAGAACATATGTCGTTCGTATATGTGTGTACCTATGTATGCCATTTGATGGCGCGTGTTTATTTCATTCAATGTTTAACCTTGTGAATGTTTAACATTACGCTGCCGAGGGAGTATTTTGGAGTGTTAACTCGCCAAGCGGAGTGTGAATGGGCATTAGCTGAGTGTAACGCAGGCTTTGTCTATATGCATTTAGCTGGAGCAATTACTATTTGAATTTTTTTATGTGTTACCGTTAGTCCACCTATTAGTTTCTCACCTATTAGTAAATTATGTCGTAATCGAGGGTGGTCTGGAATAGACGGCTGTCAAGTACATACATCTGCCAGAATACCACTAAGTGCTTGGCGATAGAATTTTCTATTTGGTGGAAAACGATTACTGTATTTCGATCATTATCGGTTCAAGGTTAGCCAGGAAAGTACAAAAAAATTGCCTACCATTATAGTAAATATATTTCCTTAGATATTACAAATATACAAATAATGTAGCGATAGTTGCAGTTGCAGAACGCATTAATATTTTTAAGTAATAGGTCAGCCTATCCTATTCTATCCCAGACCCGAGAGGTTCCCCTCTGCACACGTGCATATTCGCTGTTGAGATATTAGAAACCTGTCTTGTTAAACATCGCCACTTAGATCAATAATACATTGGTTTTATATCCATCTAAAATGGTTGTCAACAAAATTAGGAGTAATTATTGCTAAAGCATTTATTAATATTATTGGGTTACCTTTTATTTTTGTCGATAGGTATGTCTAACCTTGATCTCAACTTTGTCTATGGTATGTTATAATTTTTACGTAATTATAATTATTTATTATGTATAAATTATGTATACCTACTTCTGTCACAATAGATAATATTACTTTGCAAACTGTAGTTGGATGAGCGTTCCAACCATTGAGACCAACGTCTTTCCTGGTACGGCTATTGCAAATTGGGTTATGATTTTTCGAATACATTTTAAAATATTTTATTTATCTTCTCTGTCGAGTATAAGGTTGATGTTGATTTAGTTCCGGTTATAATCACGTTATGTTTAATTTAATCGAGAAACACGACCGGTGTTCGAGCGATATAGACGCTCATCCTCTGGAGCATGCGCTATAGCGGCAACGAGAGCCTGGCGCGTACTTCGTTCCAGCGCGCGTAAGTGAGTCTTTGTATGAGATTGTATAGAATAAATCATCTTAATTAATACGGGAATTATAGAATTCAGAACAAAATCTTAGAACTAAAAGAGCTAAGACGACTTGACGACCCAGTTGCAGGTCTCCGCCCTCTGCGCCGTGGGTCCTGGGTTCGATTCCCGGCAGGCAAATTCTTACCCTAGGGATATTTGTTCTTCTGGTTCTGGGTGTAACGTGTGTGTGATGTGAATGTTTCCGGCACCCACGATACAAGTATTTGAACTTAGTGTGGGGTGAGTGTGAATGCTTTTGTTTTAGCTAGAACTTAAATCAAGAATAAGAGTCCGAGAGCTGAGTGGTATTTTACGAATTACCCCGTATAGGCAGGCGTGTCGCCTACTATCTGGCGAACATCTTGCTGGTCTCACTAAAGACTTTGTAGTAGCATAAACATCACGTTACTCTTAAGGTTAGATACTAATGTCTATATCGGTATCGTATTCGGTACATTAATAAATTATGAAATTAGAATTTGCAATGAAAAAGTTCTTCCAATGTTAAATTGGTTAAGTCCCAGAGAAAGCAGGAAATAAATCGCATAAACAGTAACCGCCTCATTCATATAAAGTTCGATAAACCATCTATAATTAAAACATATTTTGTCTTGTAAATGAAAAAATAAAATAAAAAAGAGTATAAAAGAAAAAAGATAAAATAATTAAAACAAATTATCTTCGGCCGCATCATCATTTTCCATCAGATGAGATGGAGGTAAAATGTTTGTCTATAATGCATAAAAAAAAGAAAATAGTGACAGGCGTCTAAATATGACAAAACCATCGAGATATTGTAGGAGGAAAACCTACAGCAGCTGCAAAATTTTTAGACAAAACATAGTTTAAATATGGAAGGCTTACAGACGATTTTAATAGGGCGGTATAATTGAAAATAAACCTTGACAGCTTTACATTTTTTTTTGGTCGTGTAGAAAATAAACTAGTAACCCAATAGTAGAATAATTTGCTCGGGCAATTGAATTGTTGTGTATACATATTTATATTATGAGTACCCATAGTAAGAAATATTGTTAGTGTTCACAAAGGCTTCAAAGTTCTCGTTTTTTCGTAGTTTACGTTGTAAATAGCCGATGATATTTAACTGTTTTGTAGTATATTTTTAATTATTTAAATAAATTGAAATCTACATAGAAAAAAATTTACACTGTTAATATGCCATTGAATTGAATAACTATTGTAGTTTTCGCACAGGGACTTGAAACAAACGCTATTTAGTATTTTTTTAATATGTGTGTTATCACTTAAGTTTCCGAGCAGTTTTTAAGGTAAACATCATGGTTCGCTATGGTATTGTTTGGTGTTATCGTCAAAATTGCGCGGATCAACGATCATAAATGTTGAAATGTCCCTTAAGGTTTTATCTCCCGAAAATAACGCAAATTCAACACAAAAGTCTTATAATATCTCATATGGTATACTATTAATAAAAAAATGAACGCCGAAAGTACTAACTTTCGGCGTTCATTTTTGTATGTATGTATTTTCATTTGTGTATTTTAGTATGTACTAACATACTATACTATTATCCTTAATTTTTAAAAGCATTTTTGCTATTTCAGCCCAGAGCAAGGTACACGGGAGACCTTAAAAAAGAGAGTAAAACGTGTCTCACAAATATCGTCTAAACCAAGTGTTTCTGAAGTAAGACTTATGCTTGTTGCAATCTGTTTGTATTGAAAACCGACATACCTTGTCATAACGCTTTCACAGAATCATTAGTAGTTTATGTACAGAAGTTATTCTACGCAAAGACATTAAAATAAATAGCGACTCTTTTGACGACGGAATAAAGTGCAATTCAGCTCACAGCGCTGCTTGCCTAAAGTTCTATCGCATACGGTTGTCACGCGTGGCAAAGGTATTGGCAGGGCCTGCCATTGCGGGTTCGCCAATGTACTGTGTGAAGTAAGGCCTGGTAATAATAAGACGTCCATATTATATTATGCTTATTCAAAAAATAAAATATTATTGTTGGTCGGGAACTCGGGAGGTGAGACCTTAATACGACACACCTTGATTTGAATGCTAAAACATACTTATTATGTTATCGTCAAACAAAGATAAATATGACAAGAATTTGGTTGCATGTACAATTGGCGGCCTTTTCACTTAAGCAATTTCTTACACGTTAAGTTGCTGTTATGCACGCTTTGCGCATATTCTGTCATTCCACGAAAGAATATTTTGAAATGTACTACAAATTTAATAACATGTACCATTTTCTACTAATTAACTATAGAATTAATAAAAAATATGCACCTCAAAATGCATCTATGGTTTCGGAATTGTAGCTTCCGCGCGTTTAAATTTTATGCGATTTTAAAATGATGCCTTCGTGTAATTTATTCAATAGTCTCATTCCGTTACCCGTAACCATTGTTATATTATAAATAGAAAACATATATATTATATACAACGTTTGAACATGATTGCCTATAAACGCTGCGCCACACAATTTGGTTCTAAAACATAGTGCGCGGGGTCACTGGCGCTGGCACCGCTGTACGGAAGGCCTCCGTGCCCGATTCTCCGCACGCCATCCGTTCGAGCTAGGTGCGTCCTCTATGACGAAGCCACTAAAGATCACCCACTTTAAAAATGAACGCCGCTCCCTCTTAATTGAAATGTGATTGAGATTCAATCGTTATATGTATATGTGTCCAGTAAGTGGCATTCACTTGACGGACATAACTACGACAAACCAAATGCGTCCAGTGTGTAGCAGCCTTTGGAAACATGGCAGAGGGAGATTGATTTAAATTTTTATAGTGGATGATATCTATCCGCAAAATAGTCACGAGAATCGGTCCCGTTTATTGTGCTCCCAACAAACATAAAAAATAATTTTGTTAAATACATACCGTTTATATGTACGTGTTAATGATGTTATCATAACGATTTAAATATCTAATAATGCATTTTGATGCCTATAAATATGAGATTATTCCAAAACGTTTAATAAAAATTGTCTAAAGAGAAAGATGCCGAAGAAGGACCAAATCTTTTTTAATATTAGAGTATTAATGATTTGTCTCTCCGTCGGCCTTCTTATTACATACTTTTAGTTCGCTGTTGTCTGTGTACATATTTGTAAGGCTAATGATATATTTGTACTGTGTTGATTCTGACCGATTTTAATGTTTAACTACAATATCATACTTAAGTTTATAACATAGAATAGTTTCCCGTTGTTTAGTAATATAATATCTAGATAAGATGGAATTTATACTACGAATAAACTATACATATAATATATGTGTATATAGTTTACATAGTATATGTATAGTTTATTCGTAGACTACACCTATAATACATATATAGTTGTTTTTGTGTTTGTCTCTTTTTATATTAACTGTTTCAAGAGGGAAAATGTTGATCTTGAATGATTTCATGTTACAGTTTATAAAATAATGTGTAATTTATATTCTTAACCTATTTCTTACATTATGTTCATCAAGCAATCAAGGAGTACGAAATGAAATAAATTTTTAAATCAAATTCAATTGTTTTGCTATACTCTCGTATATGGCAACATTTTACATTAAGGGGCCATCAAAATGTGTCCTAAAACAAGTCACTTGGTGATCGTTTTTCTTATCATTTATATAAAACCTCTTATTAAAAAACATTCGTCGGAATCTGTATGATATGAGATATAACCTTCTTTTAAGAATATTCATAATGCTTAAAAATACAAGGAAAAAGTAAATCACATTTTATTATTTTTATTTTACTATTTTTAATAAGAGAAAGTAAAACACATTTTCTTTTAGATTTTAATTTGTTCCGTTATTATATATCAGAGCACAGTGAAATTGATTTTAAATAGGTATATTTACGAGACGAAGAACATCTTCAGCTTGTTTTAATTGGTTTTGAGGCACATTTTCACGTAATTTGTATATAACTGAAAAATATTGCGTAGCAGCCACCATTTAAAATATTCAATATGCACCTTTATATGCTACATATAGTGCGAGCAGGATAATTTAAAATTATGCTCCAATTGACATACATCTTAAGGGGGTCCGCTATTACACATCCCATACAAAATTCAATTGACCAAACGCAAATGCATTCACACTCATAGCCCGACACTAATTTTAAATTTTGACTTTGAACTGCCCGTTTGCTTATTTGGGTGCGCGTTTGCTTCTAAGCAGGAGTATCGAGTTAGATTTCCGGCGGGAACACCAGTTATCTCTCCAAGGAAAATTTTTGTTTCTGGTTCTGGTTTTTGTGTGTGTGATGTAACTTTTTTCGGCACCTACGACACAAGTCATCGAACTTAGTGTGGGGCTGACCTATTCATACCTACTTATGCATATTAATCATCGTAGAAAACTTGATTGCTTTGTTTACTTTGAACACAGTTAAAGTAGGTAAAAATTAAGTTAGTGTTCCTTAAATTCCTAAATTTTAGAACACTGATATATTCAGAAGTTTATATTCTCACTGAAACATCATCAATTTACTTAAGCTTTCAAGTTCATCATTAGTCAAGCATATACTCGAAAACGTATGGTAAACATATACCTACTTGTGAAAACCTTTGTAAAAAATAAGTTTGAATTTGAACTCAAAAACATATATCTTTAATTCTCATTTCAATGAACACGATTTATTTAAAATAAACCTTCTTTAATAATATACCTATTGTTTAACTTTCCAATGTTATTTAAGCAAAAGTAGATTAGGCTATAATCAATTATTACAATGTATAAGAATGCTAATTAAAATTCAGATTTCAGGGAATCAATGATAGAATTAGTCATATTAACTTAATATTTTTATTTCGAATTAAATCAACAGTTTTATCCTATGTTTTATTAATTAGATAATTATAATAAACATGGCACAATGAATTCATTTTTGGTATACAGCTGTATGTTTGCCACTTAAAACAACTTTAAAAATAGTACTTATCAACTAACATTCTTTTAGATTTTTAATTTTCTTTCACTATCTACAGAATCAAATGAGTTTAATTAATTATGTAATACATTTTTTACAACTATTAGCTTATTTTAACTATCACATCTTCAAATACCTTTCACTTATCGGCACATACATTTCATAAACAATTTAATATAATGGAATATGAGAAGCGTCTTTTCAGTTTACAACATGATGTTTTCATTTTGTTTTCTGGACTAACGATCAATTAAATTTAAAACAAAAGCACAATGTTAATCCTTCAAATAAATAAACTCTGCATTTATTGAGATTATCTGGAAACGCTTAGTTTCAATTTCATTTAAGATTTTATATTTACAATGATGAAAACTAATCAGTCCAGAGTACAAAATGAAAACATCGTACTACAATCACAAGGTATCACGTCTGTCCGCCGTTCGTGGTCCACTCTCCTTCCATTCTCCACACAGAGAAAGCATAACTCAACTTATCTTGGGCGAGATACTTTCCGTGGTCGCTGCCGGCGTCGCTTCCGTTGTCACTGTTCCCTGTAGATTCGCTGTTCGACAGGATTTGATACAAGAACTCAATGTACTGCGTGGCTAGCTGCAAAGTTTGTATCTTTGATAACTTATCGCTAGGCAGTGAAGGAATGATCTGCCGCAGACTCGCGAAGGCCTCGTTCAAACTCTGCGTCCTTTGCCTCTCCCTCACGTTCGCCATCACCCTTTGTATCTGCATCTCCTCGAAGGACTGCGCTTTCTTTCGAGAAGCTTTCGATCGCTTCCGCGATCTTCTCTGTTCCTCGGTTTCTTCCCTTCGCTCTTCCGTCCTGTACACCACGTCTCCGATCTTGGTTTCATTCGTCTCGTAATAGCTACGGACTCCGTCTTGCGAGCTCGAGTCGTCGAAATAAAAGTTTCTAGATATCTGTCTCTGCCTTTGGTCTACGAATTGTGGGTCGTAAGGATACGCCGCCTGGTATTCTCTGTCATCGCCTGCGAAAGGCGCACTCGGCCAGTTCTGTTGTATCTGTCGATCGGAATTGCTGAGGTCCATTAGTCGAGTGGGTGATGCGGGCGCGAAACTTGGGGCCATCGTATGCCTCTCCACCTCTACCGGCACGTAACCATAGTAGTGATCGTCCTCCTCGTGATATTCGAAATCCTCCTCGCGTTTGATAGGCACCGGTGTGTTGTCGCAAATTTCGTAGTTCATGCTTCGGGCGATATACCGATCGTCGTGGCATGCGCGTGATGAGCGCAGTCGGGCTGCAGCTGCGGACTGAGTCCTGCGCCGCGCGGCCCGCCCCTACCCGGCCCTTCATTGACAACGGACAAAAAAATAACCATCTCCACCGACGCGCCTCCCAGCGAGCCGCCTCCCGCCAACTCCCGCGCATCACCTCGTGTGGGAGAGGGACGGAGCTAGCGCAGACGCGTCGATCGCGCTCTGTTTATCTTGTCCATCATCGTATTTACTACATAGGTGTATCTGTATTGGTGTTCGGTCGCCATAACCGATCGCATCGGTGCGCGCATCCTGTGAGGGATCAGAGACTTCAGTCATTTTCAGTGTCATACTAATGGAATTTTACTGTACTGCGAAACGCACGGATGCTAATTAATTTTGAATGGTCGATGGTGATCTGACGCAAATATTGCCTTCAGAGCGCTTGAAATTTGTAGAATTAATGCCTCATTTGCCTGATACTATATTATTATATTATAGAGAAACAAACATTGACAAGATACAAACGGTTTCAGAATCTATTCTATATTTGCTAATTTTATGACAGGGCGTTAGTTCTTGATCGAATTTAGTATAGTAGTAATGTATGTAAGTACCTCTTGCAGAGTATTTTTGACTTTCAACTGCTTTTTTTATCATTTAAGCAGGATTCTTATTTCAAATGCGTCTAAAATGTTTTCCAGAAACTTCATTCACAAAAGCCGATATCGAGCTATTAAAATTGGACGCGGTCTCGATGCCTGTAACTTTTATTTCACCTACAACTTGATTTGGCGCCACCCTTTGGTCGTAAGTTTTTTTGTCGTCTCGTCCTGTCGCCTAAAAATATCCCTGACGCAAGGATCAGGGGATCCCACGCCGATGCGGAGCTTTTAAATATTATAAATATTTGATTTAAATATCTACCGTGTAATAACAGGGCGATGCCTGTGTTATGTTAACTTCTGACGGTTGCCACGGACTTGTGATTTTATCTGTAGTTTTTAAACGTTTTTTGTGTAAGCGGCCAGTGTGGCCGCTGTGATATGTTTATCGTCATCTGGTTCGATAGAAAGGTGACGATTGAAAACAGATAAGTTATTAGAAGTTATGCTACTTGTGTTATAATTTTGACGAAATATCTAGACTCTACTTCATTGAATTTATTTTTCAGTAACATTAACTTACGTGTACGGCTCTATGCATATCGATAGGAATATTTCGAGTTCTTATGTCTTTTGTTTCATTCGAATTACTTATTTTAATTTTATCGTAAGCTACGATGAGTAGATGATATGTGTTCTCAATATAAAAATTAGACATATTATATTTACAGATATTATTTAACATGCGGTATAAATACTTACTAATAATTTTATTAATTTTTTTATGCTAGATTTGCCCACTATCTCTTCTGATGGGATGTGAAGATGCGGCCGAAGATGTAATATGCTTGCTTAGAAGATACCTATTCTCTCTAGACTTGAAGACACCCAGATTGTACCGTTCATTCGGTACTTACTTTTGATATAATTTAAACGAATGGTTAACTTTGTTTAATTGTTTCTTAACTGAGTTTCATAGTTAAGTAGGTACGTCTTCCCTCAAGCTGAACAGATTTAAGTAAAATTTTGAATAGACAATATTGTTACACACAAGTTACTTTTCATCCTGATTCATCATCACCATGAAAGCGGGGGGACAGCATATTTACTGTATAGTAAAAAATATTTCACAAGAACACTCACATGGTTTTAAATCTCCTCACACTCGCATTTTCGGATTTATAATCATAGGTATATGTATGTTACGCTTGTAGGTAACTTAATTAGTTCTTTGCTGTTTAGGTAGATACATATCAGGTTTGAAGATGTAAATACATATGTTAATCATATGTTTCTTGGCGGTACGGGCCAATTTCCTATATTTCCTAAAATTATAAAATAACTGCTAATACTTTTAGGAAATATCTTAGCTATATAATAATACCTAATAGTTTCAGTAGTATATAGTTATTATTAATAATAACTATATTATATTAATAATAACTAATAGTTTCAGTAGTTTATAGTTATTATTAATAATAACTATTAGTTTATATTAATAATAACTAATAGTTTCAGTAGTTTATAGTTATTATTAATACAATTAAATTATTAATAAATATATAGTTATTATTAATAATAACTATATAGTTTATATTAATAATAACTAATAGTTTTAGCAGTATATAGTTTATACTAATAATAACTAATAGTCTTAGGAAATATAGGAAATTGGCCCGTACAGTTAAAAATGTTTTTACTACCACCTAAAGTCTAAGAAAGATATGATTAACTATTATGATTAGTAAGTTGTATTTATGTTTTTACACCACCGACATAAATAACAATATATATATATATATATATATTTATATAATTATCCCTCTCTGCATCCAAAGGTTGACTGGAAGAGATCGCTTTTGGCGATAATTCCGTCCATTGTACTTTAGTTTTTTAAGATTACCTGTATTTGGTGTACAAAAAAAAAAATCTATTCTATTAACATGTATATATTCAAACCTGCTGTCTATGGGTCAATTGCATATATTTCCTAAACCGAAACTAGAACTGGTTATACCGCAAAGACCCAAATTACCTGCAAGACATCGGGCTTATACGACGTAACTCAACGTAAGTGCTCAAGACCACTACCAGTAGGTAACCTTTCACTCATGCTGGCGGCATAGCCTCTGAATTGCAATGCTAATACGTTGAACCAAATAAGTACCAGCATTTTGATCACGCTTCAACCAGGCGCTCTGATAGATTTACGTTGTATTGTAGATATTCCACAATAACAAAGTGAGAATGTTTACAGTATATAAATAAGTCGGGAGATATTTTTGGATATGTTACCACAGCGGTGACGTGCCTATCAGAAATATTAATGGCTTAATTATACAGTCTTCTTAAAATATCCTACATTTCTTCATTCTAAAATACACATTTTAGTATGAAGAAGTGTACGTACGCTTATCTACACAATGTAAGAATAACATTTAATACTTTTTTTTATTTTTATTTGTGACAGGCTAGTGTTTGACCACTATCTCACCTGATGGTAAGTGACGATGTGATCGAAGCTGGTAAACACACTAGACCTGGAATACGCACACATATACATATATAGGTATGTAATATCACACTAATATTGTAACTTTTTGAGATAGTGTAGTGATCTGACAGTGTAAATTATTCTGTGCTATTAACTAAAAATACAAGAATAAATTATCTTCCCTATAATAGAGACAGAAAGAAAAGTGTTTTTGGACACGTTCTTAGTATACTACTCTATTTAGCACAGCAGTTTAGGTCAAAATTTAAGTACTTCTTAGTTACATAATTGATCGTAACAAATACGTCATTAACAAAAAATATATATTGTAAATTGAATTGCCCGTTGACTAAGTTGGGTGCGCGTTCGTCTTTAAAGCGGCGGATATCGAGTTTGATTCCCGGTGGAAACACAAGTTTGTAATTAAATCAAATTTATTGACTTCATTCAGCACATTAACATTGCAATCATTCCAATGGGCCCCAAACTAGTCATTAAATGGTTCTTTGGTTTTATCCTTTGGTTTTGGGGGCTGAGTCACCCATGTCCGTAGGAGGATACCCCTTAAGTCTGACTCCCTACACGTGGTCCCCGGGTGGTGCTAATCAGGTGACATTTGAGAGGTGGTAGAGCATTTTGTGAGTTGCTCGCCTGGCTTGCTACCAAAGTAGCTTACCACCATCAAGTTGAAAGTCTGCCGCCAAGCCAAATACGGTGTTCCGGCAGTTATCCTTGAGAGCCTGCGTATTCCAGGTCCAGTGTGTTTACCAGCTTCGATCACATCGTCACTTACCATCAGGTGAGATAGTGGTCAAACACTAGCCTGTCACAAATAAATAAAAATAAATAATCCCAAAAAAAAATCTATGGTTCTGTGTGTGATTGTGTGACATAACACATGATGTACCTAATTGTTTCCTGTTCCTACGACACAAGTTACAAATTGAAGATATTGATAAGGTTGGTACTTATACATATATCTAGTACGTAGTTATATAAACTACGTTCTAGTTCATCTGTAATTGATTGTAATCTGTAAAACCTAGAAGAAATCCTAATATTTAAAATTTTAGTCTTGTTAGAACAATAATATTTTATCTTATAGGTATATTATACCTTTATGAGTAGCTTACATTACTTAACTTTATGTTTTTTTCACAATGATCCATGGTGCATTTTTTTTTGTGTATATCATCATCATAATATATTACAGCTCAGCTAAATACGTCTGGCCGCAGGATAGCTTCTAAAAAAAACCAAAATTATTTTAACTACTTTAATTAAAACGAATTACAAGAGATGACAACTGTTCGATGTTAGAAACAAAAGTGACTTAAAACTAGGTAAACTGAGGCTCGGCGCTCGGGTGTCCACGTTGTGCTGACGCGATGACTCGTGCAAGCGCGAAGGCACGTTGTGCTGACTCCAACACTGGCGTCATTCGTTGGCTGATGCAATATTGTCAGTGTATTGCATTATCGGTGCAACCTCAGCTTATTACGTGAGGGGTGAATCCTTAACATCTCCCCCCATAAGCTCAGCATCTATTTGAGGACTTTCGTTGAGAATAATGCTGAGAGAGGAGCAGGATCTGGTCTTCTGGTATCCTTTATCTCCGCATAGACCTCAGCTGTGTTCTGTCCGTGTTCTTTGGTTTCTGATACTCTGGCTATCTGTCGTCTCAAGATACATCTGCGAACAGTCATTATGATAGAGATCACCATAATGATAAGCATAATAAGATAGATGGGTATCGTGGTGTGATAGATGCTGGTTAATGGACTCTCGTTAATCTTCAGGGCAGGTTGTAGGCTTATCTCGGTGTTACTCGACTGTAGACTCTCAAGGTTGATTGAATTAAGAGTTAGCGATCCTTGGTTCCGGTGCTCTATGTCTTCGTGGAGTGGCATATCTATAATCTTGAGAGCTTGTCCTTTAATGCGATCGTTTACATTGTTTATAGTGAACTGTGGAGTCTGTAACAAACAACCTTTCGGAATAATTGCCAAGTAGCTTCCTTTCATCATGTTATACTGATCTTGCATACAGGACAGGCGAACTTTCGTCGATGAAGGCAGGCTGATGACGTAATGCTTCTCGTCGAGGGATTCAAATGCAGCTGTTACAAGTGTGATTTGAGTTAAGTTACATGTAGAGTCGATCTGCTGGTCCATGATAAGATGCTGGATGCATTGCCTCTGGTTCGACGTCATATAGTGTGCTCGTCGTTCGCAAAGAAACCATGGATTTGACTTCGGGCATTCTGCCTCTATGTACATGAAATCATTCTTGTGGATTGCTACGTAAGGATAAGGAGGGATTATGACTTTACTATTCTTATTAGGTACTATGGAAAGTTTGTATAGGTTATATGTTATAGGAGAGACAATCGGGACCTTCAAAACTAATATTATATCATCGTTACTGTAATAGTATCCTAATTTAACTATGTCAAAGTAATCTCTAAAGCTAACGTCTAAAACCTCTTCTTCTTTATACATACTTCGTAATTTAGTCATTATATCCTTAAACGAATCTAAAGTTATCAATGAGTGGTGCGTGGTTTTTGCTTTTATGAATGACAGTGCGTTTTCTAGCCTATATAGTTCATCTGATAAGTTATCTATGTTATCTCCCAAGATGATAAAGAACTGAGCTAAATGTGCATACTTAACTAGCTCTGTTTCATGGGTACCATCGCTCTGCAATATTAAATTTATAACCTTCTCAATTTTAGATTGATTGTCGGTTAATCTATTAAGCACCTTGGTGTTTTCATTTACCCAATGCTTACTGAGACTAACATGATTGTTAAATTCAGTGACTATACTATGTTCGTGATCCTGGAGGATTTGAATGGCATTGTCATATTTAGCAGCATCTGTGTAATCCAGATTTCCTGAAATACTTTTTATAATAGAACCTAGTCCGTCAATGAGACCTCTCTTACTCCGTTTGGGTTCAAAGGTAAAAAGCTGATCTGAAATTCTTTTGAGCTTAAAATTGAGATAAGTAACGTGAGGTTCGTAAAGCGACAAGGTTTTATCGTCAAGATGTGGTTTAAAGCTTTGCAACTGATTTTGAACGGATTCTATACTTTCTCTAATATGCGACAAACTAATCGTTTGAAGAAAGGAATGGTAATGGGAGATGACCTTTGAAGGCCCTAAGTTGAAGGGTAAAATCCCTGGTCCTTCATCCAGACTACTCAGGGTTATTTCCTCCGCTTGTGTCAGGCCCAGTATCAGAAGAAGTATCATAGACATCTGGTTTCTTTAGCGTATCTATGGCTGGATACAACTTCCTGCGACTCTGCGTAGATTCTGGATCCTCGATACTGGAGCTTGACAGCTACCCGGGACTTCGTGCACGGCGAAAGGGTTGATCTTCCTGATTCCTGGATTGCAAGGCGTCCCGCGGGATCCTACCGACTGCGCCAAATACGTCTGGCCGCAGGATAGCTTCTAAAAAAAACCAAAATTATTTTAACTACTTTAATTAAAACGAATTACAAGAGATGACAACTGTTCGATGTTAGAAACAAAAGTGACTTAAAACTAGGTAAACTGAGGCTCGGCGCTCGGGTGTCCACGTTGTGCTGACGCGATGACTCGTGCAAGCGCGAAGGCACGTTGTGCTGACTCCAACACTGGCGTCATTCGTTGGCTGATGCAATATTGTCAGTGTATTGCATTATCGGTGCAACCTCAGCTTATTACGTGAGGGGTGAATCCTTAACAAGCTCATAGTAGTTAATAAATAAACAAAGCTAGGCTGATAAACACATACCTCCAACTCCAAATCACCTTTGCGTCGCGCAGCCGAGTAAAAATTAGCTCATATTTGATAGAGTATGAGCTATGTACCAAAATGTATATATCAAAATTCGTTCGTGGTTCAGCCGATGCAACTTAAAATAAGTTTTGAACTGCTAAGCAGGGTGCACGTTCGGCTTACGGGTACCGGGTATCGGGTTCGGTTCCCGTTGGAAGAGCAACAGAAACAAAATGATGCAGTTGCTGTGTTATTTTAATCATAATAATAATATAATAATAAACACTTTCACACTCCAAACAAGTTTTCTCCCCGAGGGAATTTTTTTTTAACTGGTTTTGTGAGTGTGATGTGAATGTTACCGGCACTCACAAAACCAGTTACCAGATAAAACAAATTTCCCTCGGGAAGAAAACTTTTTTTAGAGTGTGAATGTGTTTATCATTATATTATTATTATGATTAAAATCACACAGAAACTGCGTCATTTTGTTTCTGTTGCTCTTCCTGTCTAAAAAATCTACGCACAGTTTTCGGATTTATAACATAAGTGTGATGTTAATTACATAAGAACATTCTGTTTACTTTAATTATCCTACAGCACATTTCCACCTCACAGATTGCCGAACATTAAAGGGCCTTTATCTACAAACGTGAGAACCGCCATGATAACGGTAAGTAGGTGTCGGAATGAATGGAACCATCGCCAGCTCCCAGACACACCAGATGCTTGCACGTGTTACAGCGGCAGGTTTTTGTATACCTACCTAAACTAATGTTCTAATGGCAGAAGGAACAATGACAATCGTTTACAATATAGATATTGTTATTTTTTAAGTATCAAAGGGTGTAATAGATACAATATAATTAACGAATTACACTTATATTATATATAAATTATTAAAATACATTAAATCCTAAATTTTCACCCTTCTACGATCAACCCCTATTTTAATAATAATATATATAGTAAAACAACGTTTGCCGGGTCAGCTAGTTATTATATATAGTATTAGGTCAATATATTAGGTAATACGAGTTGTTGGATTAGTTGGGTGGGCGTTAACCTACTAAGCAGCGAGTTCGATTCCAAGTGGGAACAATACCACGCAAGCTCATATCGTTAATCAAGAGTGAATAGGAGGTAGGTACCTTCTAGGCAAGCATGCTACATCTTCGACCGCATCATAATTTTCCATCAGATAAGATTGTGGTCAAATGCTTGCCTATCGGGCATAAAAACAATTATATGTATTTTTTTCTAATCCTATATAGCCCAGTTTTTACGACATTAATAATTGTCAATGAATAGTGCCTTGGGGTAGCCTAACAGCCTATTCCCTCTTCACGCTTTAACGGCTAAATGGATTTGTATTAAATTTGGACTGTACATAGCTTATACCTAGGATTAACACATAAGCTTGATAAAAGATAATATCATTAACTTGATAATAGCGGGCGAAGCCGCGGGGCACGGCTAGTTCCCTATAAAACGGATAATTAATAGAAAGATGATATAGTAGGAGTTTTTGTGGTTGGGGGGGTAGGTATGTATTATATTATATCGCCAAAGATATCAATATCTCTATATATGTATCCCCTTTAAATTTGCCGGACTGTCGCAGCATTGTGCATTTCATATTTAAAGTCCTAGTCACAATTCACAGTTAAAGTCAATTAAAAGAATCAAGGTCCATTCATAGTCAAGTCATACCTTAGTAAAGTGGTAGAAACTTTACTAAAACTTCTATTGGAGTTAGTTTTGGAACGAAGGCGAAAATCACGTTTTTCAACTTTGTATGATTTGCCTACACTTATGCACGTTTACTATGCATTAACGGTGAATAATCCACCATTATTACACATTAACACTCGAAGAATGGTTTTGGAAAATTATACAAAATCAAAAACGCATTTTTTTCACTTTCGCGGCAGAAAAAAAACCAAAGATGACATCCTTAGAATTGAGATAAATTCCGTTTTATTAGTACATAACTGGTTTATTAAATAATAAAAAAATCAAATTGGTTTTTTAGTTTTGACATTGTGGGGGAACAGAAACAAACATACATGCTTACTTACATACATAATGTTCTAAAATCATAATCCTCCATTTTGCTTCGCGGTAGTCGGGTAAAAAATAGTTGCAACACATAACAGATTCAAAATGTAGGATAAAGATTAAACGTGTCATGATGTCATCCCCTAGTTTAAGCCTACAGATGTTAACTGGCGCGGGTTTTACGCGTCGCCAAGTTTATTTACTCTACAGATTTAAAGCGCGCGGTTTATTTTTTCACTTTTTGTGCTTAACTTAGTAACTGACACCTGATTTAGATAACGAGGTGTAAGCACTTGGGCAGTGCACGTGCATTTTAATCTTGTTCAAGGAGGTTTTGACTGAGGTAATCTGGTTAAGCGCTCTGTGGTTGGCAGATTATCCAGAAACCTATAGATTGACGACTCCGTTGGCGCTGTGTGCGAGCTCTATTTTTATTTAACAATCATACGCAATCACACTCATAGCCCCACACTAAATTCAAAGACTTCTATCGTGGGTGCTGGAAACATTTACATATCTTACACGCACAATCACACCCAGAACCAGAAGCACAAAATCGAGGGGACTAAGTGGCCAGATCACATCGGAGCGTTTGTGGTACGCTTCTTAGGACTAACAGGAAAATAAATTCACATCGTCCGATCGATCGGGCTAAGCTGTCGGACCACGTGTTCACAGGGCACAAATCTCCCTTAAGATGGAAAAATTATTCTCCTGCCGGGAATCGAACCCAGGACCCATGGCGCAGAGGGCAGAAACTTGTCCACCGCGGCAACGTCTTTGCGTTATACGCGGTTTTTTCTGGGTTCTAATGTTCCCACAATTTTCCTTTCCACGGGACACCATTTTACTTCTCTCTTCTCTGGTTCTGGGTGTAATTGTGTGTAATTTAAATAAACGTTTCACGGTACAAGTCTTTGATCTTAGTGTAGGGCTGTGTGATTTGTTTTTTGTTGATATGATAATCGGAGCGCGCCGTTTTAGATCCATGCTGAAGACAAAGAATTTACGTGCAAACTTTTATTTTTATTTTAATATAAATAGGCATTTGAGTATTTAATATCAGTTAACATAACTTTAGTATACTATCGGATATTATCACATTTATTTCACAAATAGAATAGAAAAATGTTTATTGTATAACTGTGTATAAGAAGATCTTAATTAGCGTTAAAACAGACTGCCCTGTCCGGCGTACGTGATAAACCTTGTTTAGGCAATTTTATTGTTCATTCTTAGGAAAGTGCAATAAAAGGTATTTTACTATTGAAAAAAGAAGCATAAGCTTTACGAACTTATTTATTAGAATTATTAGTAGCTTATATTATTACCTAGGTTCTTGCCTAGCCTATACCAAACAATCCTCTCCGAATCAAATGTTTGTTACGCACAGATGTCAATAAAAAAAAAAATCTTTTAATTTTTTTACTTTAGATATTATTATATACTAAAAAAAATATTTACAAGATTATATATATATACATAGGTATACAACCTTTTTTTGTGAAAACAATGTATATAGTATTAGAATTAGAATTGTTTATTAGTCTTGTAACATAGTTGTAATACTGGTGAAGTCATATTACACCATAGTCCAAATAAAACTGTATACAATTCAAAAATATAATCAACACATTGATAACATTAAAAAATCCTGTAGATACAATTATATTATTAATTTGATGTGGAACACAAGATTTTAAAAAGATATAGATTGATAGAGTTATTAATTTATAAAACTATAACAATATCTCATCCTTATTTTACTGGAATGTCTAAGTAAACTTGCGATTAAAAAAAATTATAAACATTACATTAAGAAAGAATAATTAAGCTAATAGGTACTAGACTAGCTACATACATCTCTACCTAATCCGTATAGGTATTTATACCGAAAAGTAATTAATCACAAACACAAATAGAGAAAAAACATCTGCGAATCATTGACATTGACTGTATTCTTAGAAAATTATTTCTCGTCATCACCTTTTCTGGATACCCCCTACAGATATGTTATATGAATCTGATAATAATTTAGGTTTCGGTTTATGTATAGATAGGTAAGATAGCTTTATGACTAAGAACGGAAAGTGCGAGCCTATATACAAATGCCTTTAGCTAGCTATAACTTTTTCTCTTATCTTTTTTGTCAAACGTATAAAAGTAGTAGTATACTACATAATAATACAAATACAGAATTTCAAAACGAATATTATTCAAGTACGGCTATCACTCACGTCATTTGATCGATATTGTCGACATAGGTTTCGAACATATGCGCTCCTATTCTGAGTATGAAGATTTCGGTTATAGAATTGTCAATCAGTATGATCTCACAGTTTTTTACCGACTACCCAAAAAAAGAGGAGGTACTCAAGTCGACTGTATTTTTTTTTATGTGTGCTACCTCATAACTTCTCTCCAGGTGAGCCGAATTCGAATTTTTTTTTTAGTTTGTAAGATGTTGCTTTCTAATTGTTCCCATTGAAAATTTGATCAAGATCTGATCAGTAGTTTTTGAGTTATAGTCAATAATGCGTGTTTAATACATTAAATCTGATCAAGGTTCCGAAGATAAAGCGGTGAAGTCTTTTTTTTTAGCTTTGCTTGCGTTTAATTATTCAAGGGATAGATGACTGACTAGTAGTTATTATTATAACAGGTCTATCTACATGCGGTAAATAGATAAGTAGCTGTTTGATGCAAATAAGGATTAAGAATTAATATACAAAATCTTGCAGGCATGCTTATCTTTTACCATCGAAAGATTTTATTTCGTGTGTCGAAACAATTAATGAAAAAAAAATAACTAAATCATTTAGCCAGATTTTTTATTAAAGTAAACTGGCATCTTGTGAATGTAAAAATTAAATTTATGGGCTTTTTAAAAAAATATTTTTTAATAGTATTTTAATTAACTTTTCAGTTGGATATAGGAAGATAATATCTACCTCTACTATATCCAACTGAAAAGCTCACTCTCAATAAAGTAAGTTTATATTTTATATCAAAATATAAAAAAAACCACGGCTCTATAAAGACACTAGATAAGCGCTTTCACACTCACAGCCCCTCACTGAACCTGAAGAACATGCTAAGTAGTTTCTGGTGAAGATCACGTTTTCGTAGAGCCTTTGTAGAGCCCCTTATCATTTATCACTGAGCTATGGACCAAACGTTAACCTGTAAACAGATGTTTTAACGCCATTACAACTTGACTATAACAATTTCTAAACAAACATCTAAGTAAGAATCCCGCCATAAAACAAACCGAGAAAAATTTCTTTCCCACGCGCGGCGTCATTTACCGACGTTACCCCACATCTGTGCACCGTATGCCAAAAATAGTACTGGCCAGTGATGTCCATTGTTTCTACAATAAAAACGAAGATTAGGCTCTAAACGGCAATATCGTAATAAATAATAAAGTCTTGGAATATTCAGCGTCGTAAAACATCTGCGGAGGCCTACGCAGCTGCGCTAAGAAGAAAATACGTCACACGTGTGCCTTATCTATAGGTAGGCTGTACTCCGAGCTCCGACAAACTTTCTCCTTTGCTCCAACAAACCGTTACACAAATGAACGTTTCATATAAGTGCATAATAAAAACTAAAAAGTTACGCAAGAGCTGCTCCATTTACTTTATTAAAACGTATATTTAAGTATGTGTATGTATGTATACTTATTTATCTACTTAAATTAATCTCTAGCGTTTATATTTTGGAGAGTGTGCGCAGGAATTACACGAATTAATTTGTCCATGCCCGTTTTACCATCTAACAACAAGTCAAACATCATCTATAATATATGGTTAACATACCTCCAGTTCGCTCAGTGTTTCGCTTCTACGTTTATCATCCGTACTGCGAAAGAGTGAAATTCATCACCCTCGTCTTTGTTCACCGAACGGTATTATCTAGGAGTCTTCAAGTCAAGAGTGAATAGGTATTTTCGAGGCAAGCATGCTACATTTTCAGCTGCATTATTGCTTTCCATTAGGTGAGATTGCCTATCGAGTACCTATTATAAATCTAAGCCTCCACATTATATAATAGATATCTATATGATGCATAGTAAAAAATACATTGCCATCTCTGGCACAACTAGTACTAATTATAAAGCGTAGATTTATGAGTTGATGCGTACTCGTATAAGTAGGAACGTACTTATATTCCTAATTTGCAACATGTGTATGAATATATACCTAAGCCAGTTGCTTAACTGGTGACTTTCTTTGCTAACTAATTTAATATACCTTTTAAAGACTTAGGTACCTTCTTTTATACGTTTGATCTCTCATCATCATGATACACGATGATAATTAGTTTCATTGTTTACTATCCTGTAGCTTAGCTCGCGTCAGTAATTAATTACAACTAGACCGATAATTTTGTTACTGAGTTCCATCTCACATTCACATATGCGCACACACTATTAAAATTAATTAATAAGTATAATTGAAAAGATAAATAGCTTAGACAAATAACATCTTTGTCTTTAATATCTTGCTTGTCGTATGGACTAGGGGCGGTTCTGGTGTCAGGATATTTTAGGCCGCCTGAACGCATCCGTCATGGCTTAACGGCTGTTATCTTATAACAACCGGGACCGACGGCTTTTAGTTTATTCAATTGATAAAACTTATATATCTAATATAAAGTACCTTCAATGTCGAAGCTATTACTATTTAAAAAATAAACAATAGGTCCCAAACAACATTAGCATCATTGGGAATAATGCGTACACTTTACCTGGGTTACATTTACTGATAACGGGCTATTGTTTACAAAAAAATATCCAATAAATTCACCCGGTCTTCTAATCAGAGTGAACACCTGCATCCAAAATAATGGTTAGGTATTAGAACTTGCCAGAACTTGTATTTATGACAAAGTGATCGGCTGATTTGTTAATCTTTTCTGGGAAAGGAGAGTGCAGGTGTTGATGTTGACCTTGTATTCTAATAAGTAGGTATAAGAAAATAGAGTCTGCTTGCAATAGTTTTGACCTTTGTCACAGAATAAACATTAGTACAAAAAAAATATTTGTGAGGAGAAGGTAACTTGCATATATCGCCCAAGTATTAATAACAGTATGTACACATGAACTAAATAATAATAATAATATTACCTTCTTTTATTTTGTAAATTAATAAATATGTATATTATTTTATTTAATCATAATAACAAATATGTATTTGTAATAATATTTTTTATTATTATAATAAAATAATGCTAGTATTGTTTTATTTTATTATTAATTGTATTTTCATTGATATACCTGGAATATTATGTTAACGTTTTAGGTGCTGATCTACTGGTGTAAAACATAACAATAATAAAACGTTCATAGTTTAAAATTGTGCGTTCTCATATACGATAAGTTCCTATAGTTCACTCTAAATGCAATCTACAATATATTAGGAAATCTAAATTTATAAGCCAGTAGTCCTGTATCCAGTATCTGTATGTATTGTATCCAGTAGTCTGTATGTATTGGCGCGCATGCCGCCTTCGGCCAAATCGTCATCTACCAACAGAATAGTGTCAAACGCTAGCCAGGCTGAACTTCCAATTGCATATATTTCCTAAAACGAAATTAAAAACTCGCGCCTACATTTCGCTTAATTGAGAATAACTTCTATACCATTATATGTAACCTTTGTGGTTAATTGGTATTATTTCAAAATAACTGCATGTCGCCTCACTTGAATAGCTTATTATCATAAAAAAATGCTGTTATATTTCAAGTGAAATCATTATAATATCTGTTATATATCTGAAAGGCTGGAAAAGCGCGCACTATAGATACGACCGGAAGGGTACACCTCCCGCGCAGATGCGTCGCATGTGTGGGGCTCTCTTCGCTCCGCCGACGTTGTTCTACTGACACCATGGTGAAGGAAAGCCATGGACAGTTCCATTAGTTGCTAAATAAAAACATTATATACTGATAGGTGATTTGAGCCCCAAAAGCTAGTAGTTGAATATGACCGACTATAACTTATCCTATATTATTATATATAGCTACTTTTTTGTGAATCTGCCTGAATACCTATGTAAATAAATACATAGACTCAGATAAATCACTAAGCACGATGCAATCAATAAGTACCTATACATGTACCAGTAGTTCCAGAGAGGCAAATTTAAAACCGAAGAGATTAATAAAAACGCTCTAAAATATACTCAAATCTCAATCGTACTAACAAGCTAATGTAGAATGGTAGACCGAATATCAGGTGATTGTGGTCAATCGATAAATCTACCATGTAAAAGTACTTACAAACATTGCACTCATATTAAAAAAAACTAAGCTTAGTGTTAAAAAGAGCATCGTCGAATACGAATCCTCTTCTTTAGTCTTTAGGACAGGTAAACAAACGACCACTAGATCTTATTGCGGTCGACGAGAGAGCACGCTTGCCTAGAAGCAACTTATTCACTCTCGACTTGAAGACTCCAAGACAGTACCTATTTCGAAAAACAAGACTCTGGCAAGGACTTTCCCTAATTTGCAGTACGAATAATAAACGAGGAAACAAAACGGTTCATGCAATTTCGTGGAACTGCCCGTTGCACGTTGGCTTAGTTTGATGAGCATTCCCCTTCTAAGCAGGGATTGTGATTGTGTGTGTGATGTGAATGTTTCCGGCATCCACGACACAAGTCATCGAAGTAAATGTGAGGCTGTGAATGTGAAAGCGTTTAATTTGAGGAATAACTACCATAATAATATAATAATATAGATGTCGCATTACCGGAGGTCGGCTAAACCAGGTCTTGGATATAGCTGTACGGAATACAGTGTGATCAGTTTATGCCAAACGCTTTGAGCGGTACATCTCTTTTCGGGTATCCCTTGCAGCATCCTATTGCATGGTCACCCGACCGTCACCCCGTATTGTCCGGCGCTCACTGAATGTTTTGTTTCAGCGAATTGTTTTGTTTCAGCAGATGCCTAATGCAACCCCGCATTCCTACCTACTCGGAACTCTGCCAACTAATTACAAACGGGCAAATCCGAGTGTCAGGACTCTGCTAATGCGGCTGTCACTCGCGATTGTTTGTTGGTAACGGGGAATCAACACGGAAGTGATGATTCATGTAATCTTTTTCATTTTCATCGTTATCATCACACTAATATAATTAATCCTAAAGTTTGTGTGAAACAATCCTCTGGGGACCTAAATTACTCGTGTGTTTATACATTTTAAATTATACATATTATATTTGCCGTGATTTTCAGGATTGGAATAATTAGTTCTTTCATGCTTCAGGTTTTTTTTTCAATTAATTTATTTACATTCGCCGGGGATTATCTACCAACAACGATATTATACGCAATAATAACACGTAAGTTTATAGCACTATTCGCCGTAAAATAATTCGAAATCCAAATAAAATATCAAGTTAAAAAGGTAAATAAAATATCAAGGGAAATGAAGGTGTCAAACCTTTCTTGTTTAACGCATTCACACTCAGTGCCCCACACTAAGTTCACAGACTTATCTCATTGGCGTTGGAAACATTTATATATTACACCCAGAACAAATTTCCCTTGGGAAGAAAATTGTGCTCCTGCCGAGAATCGAACCCAGGTCCCACGGCGCAGAGGGCAGATACCTGCCCACCGAGCCATCTGGGTCGTCAAATGATTATGGCGCTATACAAGCTATCCGACCCCCTAGGTATTGGTGAACTAGTAACTTCAAAGAACCGTGAAGTAATAATAGTCTGTAACCGTGAATTAGGTAACAATAGTGTCATCTGTGACTTACGGGCATAGATAGATAGATAACGCTTTATTGTCACACCTTACATAAATCACTTAAAATAATTAAAAAGAAATTATAGTGTACAATCGGCGGTCTTATCGCTAATAGCGATCTCTTCCAGATAAACTTTAGATAGAGTGTTGTACAGTAAAAATAAAATAATGGGAAAATTTGCTAACAAATCACATCAGAGTATCTATGACGGTATTGCAGGTGCCTAAATGCCGCTGGGTCCAATATGGGTGCCTTTCGAAGTTCGTAAGTAGATAGATAGATAGATAAACTCTTTTTGAACACCTTTACAAATACATGACAAGGAATAGTAATCAAGTATAAAAGCAAATAATTAAACGCAAGCAAAGCTTAAAAAAACCGACTTCACCGCTTTATCAGATCAGATTTAATGTATTAAACACGCATTATTCACTATAACTCAAAAACTACTGATCAGATCTTGATCAAATTTTCAATGGGACCACATGAAAAGCACCAGCTTTCAAATAAAAATAGAATCATCAAAATCGGCTCACAACGAAAGAAGTTATGAGGTAACTTTTGAAGTCGGGTAAACGAGAACATCGTCAAAGTACGCATTATTCGTCACGAAATGGGCATTATTAACGATATTTTAAGAACTACTGATCAGATCTTGATCAAATTTGAATGGGACCAATTAGAAAGCAACATCTTTTAAACTAAAAAAAATTTCGAAATCGGCTCCCATGGAGAGAAGTTATGAGGTAACACACATAAAAAAAAAATACATTCGACTTGAGTACCTCCTCCTTTTTTGGGAAGTCGGTAAAAAAGTAGAAAATTGGTAGCTCTAGTAATATCTTTAGTTAGTAAGCTTGTTACAAACTTCTTAGTTACTCCCGTGAAACAAACATTTACAAAGTAACCAACGTGTAATTTAACAATTTTCATTCCATTGAGTTAAATGAACACGCCAGTACGAATATTCCTCATTTAAACACAACCGTTACGATTTGCAAATGGCGTCGGCTTATTCTTGGCTGTATTCGATGC
The DNA here is from genome assembly GCA_948107665.1 of Lomographa bimaculata. Classification (NCBI taxonomy): domain Eukaryota; kingdom Metazoa; phylum Arthropoda; class Insecta; order Lepidoptera; family Geometridae; genus Lomographa; species Lomographa bimaculata. Next base: position 11,464,260 of record OX403600.1, read on the forward strand.
CATTTCCTGTATCGATTCCTCGTGTCTTGTAGTTCTCGTCCTGGGCAATGAGTTCAGTTTATGCGAGTTTTATAGCCCCATAAAAAATCATGTTTTCAGACATTGAATATCTGTGGTTCTTACCGGTTATTTCGCGATATGGCTATAGGGAATACATACAATACATTGATAAGGTTGTCTGGAAGAGATCGCGGAGTGCGGAGCCAATTCACACGATAAAAAAAGAAAAGAAAAAAAAATGGTACAAAATTAATTTCCTTTTTTTCTTGTTCATATCTAATTAAATGTCTGTGAGTGTGTAAGGTGGTAATTATTAAAGTAGGACTTGTCTACATTTTACAAAGTATCTGATGAGGTAGATAGATTATATTGAACACAAAAGAACGAGCCTATCAGATCAGATTTCATATATGAATTAAACACGCATTATTATGTACGAAGGTGCACAATTATATAATAAATTACCGAAGGATATTAAAGAAGCTAAATGTATGCCAATTTTTAAAAAACTCTTGAAACACCATATTATGAAAAGCAGAAAATAAACTATTATATCTAGTCTAACGGACATAAAAAAAAAAAAAACATTTTTAAATCAACTACAAATGTACCTAGTTAATTTATAATAACAACCATAAAAACATAGTTAAAACAGAATTAGCAAATAAAATAATAAAAAAAAAAAAAAAAAACAGAATGTGTACAATATAATAACATACTGTCATTATGAATATGTGAGTATGTATATGGATGTGATTGTTATTACAAAAAAACATAAATAAAAATATTAATTGCTTACACACATTAAGTACTTCTATGCCACTTCCAGTTGCGTTAGCTCTGTGCAATTTGCTATGCGTTCCATGCGACAACCAAATGGACTTTGTTTACATTTGTGTGCAAAGAATCTCAAAGTACCTTCATCCAGTCTGTTTTTATTTTATTATATTTCTACTTACTATAAATTTCAAATATGTTATGAACTAAAATAATGTACGCTATGTCCAGTTAATATTTAAAGTTAAGTTTTAATGTTTCTCATATAAGTGAATTAATTCTTTTGAGAAATAAATATATCTTAAACCTCATTATTGACGATAGCTCAAAAACTAGACATCAGATCTTGATCAAATATCAATGCGACCACATGAAAAGCTTTAAAATAAAAAAATAATCATCATTTAAAATAAAAAAATATCAAAATCGGCTCAAAACGAAATAATTTGCGAAATCGGCTCACGTGGAGAGAATTTATGAGGTAACACACATAAAAAAATATATACAGTCGTCTTGAGTACCTCCTCCTTTTTTGGGAAGTCGGTAAAAATACAAACAATTGAATTGAGAACCTGCTTTTTTGAAATTGGTTGAAAACAATACAAATGGCTATTTAGATACCTATGTTAGTACACATACTATATAAACCTCTGAATTTCCGACAAAAGGCATAATAATTGCACTTTATCCTTACTTATATTATAAACGCGAATGTTTGTATGTATGGATGTTTGTTACTCTTTCACGCTAAAACTACTAAATGGATTTTAATCAAACTTAACCTTATTATAGCTTATACATCAGAATAACACATAAATAATATAAAGATATTGTGTGAATTGTCCAAAATATAACGATAGTGTCAAGTAAGTAGGAAAAAAAATCTGCCATCTGCGAGCTATCTGGCGTGCGCTGCAAAAACCCGTACACGTATATAATGTACAATAAAAATGTTTATCTTAAATAGTCCCACAAAAAAGCCCACGACAGCATATATCTATCTTTTATGTGTAAGCCATTATCGCCAAAATAGTGAACCATAAATACAATAAAAATTGAAAGCTACTCGAAGTACGAGTATATACTAATCCTGCGCAGACGAAGTTGCGGGCACCAGCTAGTATTAGGTATTAATAATCGTGAATGGGGAATTTATATTCGTTCGAAACGGACGCGAAAATAATTGTATATTTACTTTGACAGTGTCTCCCGTTGAAAACTTTAGTAGGCATTTCCTTTCATCCAACAGTTATTATAAAATATTATTAGCCGATCCGCCCTGGATTCGCCCATATGGACATAAATTATACAACGCCTACACAAAAATCCTTTTCTTATTAGATGACGTGCTTCGGAGGGCACGCTAAGCTATCGGTCCCGGTTGTCAGTCTTAAGACAAAAGTCGTTAAACCAGCCATGTCGAATGCCTTCAGGCGGCCTGAAAAATCCTGACACTAGGACTTCCCACTAGTCTATACGACAAGCAAGCATTAAAGGACATCTATCTATACTAATATACTAATATACTAATACTAATATACTAATATACTAATATACTAATCTATACTAATATTATAAAGAGGTAAAGTTTGTAATAATATAATAATATAATAATAATATTATAAAGAGGTAAAGTTTGTTTGTTTGTTTGTTTGTATGTAAAAGGTAATCTCTGAAACTACTAATCCGATTCCAAAAATTCTTTCACTAATAGATAGCTACACTATCAGTGAGTGTCATAGGCTATGTTTTGTTGGGATAGAAGTTAGTTATCAGTTCGAAATAATAATATTCGTAAGACAAGTCGAAGAAAAATTTGCTAACTTTCCGCTTTATCGGCGTACGCTGACTAAACGGTAAAACATAGGTGAATACAATGTATGGCAAAATTGTTGGCCTTCATGAGTTTTACAAAAAAGTCCGCGACAGCATATATCTAACATGTATGTATAGCTCAGAAAAAATACTTTTCTTTGTTAAAAATATAAAAAAAAGCGGCCTGTGTTTAGTTGGCTTTTTGAGACATTCAGTATTAATCCTTATCAACATAAACTATTTCATCGTCTTACGTAGTTCATGTAGATACAATTTGCTTTTTACTGCATGTGATTTGGATAAACAGTCTATGAGAAATCGTGAAATTAGTTTCACGGGAGTCCTCCCGTGAACGGAACGGGTCAGAAATTTATCGATACGTATTACGTATTCCTGCACATAAAAATAGCGGCTTCTATTTCGTTGCCTTTTTTTAAGTATTTAATATTAATCCTTATCAAAAATACCTATTTCATCGGCTTACGTAGTTCACATAGATGCAATTTGCTCTTCACTGCATATAATTTGGACCTATAGTCTAGGAGAAATCGTTAAGTTTATTTGAGGGTGAAAACGGTGGATCACAGAATGTAACAGTTACTGCGTAATCCGGCATACTTCTATGTTTTGAACCGACTTACATAAGAAGGAGGATATATATTCGACTGTTTTTTTTTTGTTTAGTCGGTTATAACTTATTATTGAACTTTGAACTGCCCGCTGGAGTAGTTAGGTGGGCGTTTGCCTTTAGAGCACCGGGTTTGATTCCCGGTGGGAACACAGGTGTTTTTCCACGGGAATTTGTGTTTCTGGTTTTGAGTATGTTGTCAATGTTGTGTGAATCTTGGATGTTTACAGCCCCACGATACAAGTCATTGAACTTAGTGTGGGGTTGTGAATGTGAAAGCGTTTATGGGTATGTTTTTTAATATTTACTACCCGGCCGACGCCGGGCGGGTCGTTCCTGAACTTTGAACTGCTCGCTGGCGTAGATGGATGCGCGTTCGCCTTCAAAGCAGCGGGTTCGATTCCCGGTGGTAATTTACCTAAAAGATTTCTCTCCACGGGAAATTTGTGTTCCTGGTTTTGAGTATGTTGTGAATGCTTTGTGAATCTTGGATGTTTACGGCCCCCCTATACAAGTCATTGAACTTAGTGTGGGGCTGTGAATGTGGAAGTGTTTATTTGTATATTTTTTAACCTCTACGCCGGGCGGGTCATCTTTTGAACTTTGAACTATCTACTCGCGTAAATTGGTGCGCGTTTGCCTTCAAAGCAGCGAGATCGATTCGCGGTGGTAACAGAAGTTTTCTCCCTACGGGAATTTTTTGTTTTTAATATGTTGTGAATCTTGGATGTTTACGGCCCCACGCTACAAGTCACTGACCTTAGTTTGGGGCTGTGAACGTGGAAGTGTTTATGTGTAGATTTTTTAATCGAGCGACGCAGGGTGGGGAATCTTTGAACTTTGAACTACCCACTGGGTAGATGAGTGCGCGTTCGTCTTCAAAGCAGCGGATTCGAATCTCGGTCGGAACACAATAACAAAAGTTTTTTCCCCACGGGAAGTTTATGTTTCTGGTTCTGGGTATGACGTGAATGTTGTGTGTGTGGTGTTAATTGTTTACGGCCCCACGACACAACTTATATTACTTTTAGAGTGGGGCTGTGAGTATGAAAGCTTTTGTTTACCCGGGCGACGCCGGGCGGGTCAGCTAGTATCAAATAATGATAGCGGTGTAGTATCAAGACCGCATTCTAATCACGGATCGTGGTTTCGAATCCAACAACGAGCTTCCGCTTCCGGTGAAGGTAACATAATTATGAAATCAATGGGCATTTTCTTGAGCTCGTCTGGTTTGCTATATACACTGTACCAAAACACAGTCTCAGTTCACTCCCCGACTAAAAAAAAATTTCGCCAAAATCACAAAAAATATGTTGCGACAGTTAAGTATCCTTCAGAGCCAGAAATGTTAGGAGTAGCGTGTTTACCACCCTCGACCATATCAACACGTACGAACTCTATAGCAACATGCAATGTAGAGCACGTCATAATAACAACTCCCAAATCAAAAATGTATTAAAAGTTTATATTATACTTACTTTTACTAATTTTACACTCACAGCCCCACACTAAGTTCGATGAATGGTGGGTGCCGGAAACATTCACATCACACATACAATCACAATCAGAACCAGAGATACGAATTTTCCTTGGAGAGAAAACTTGTGTTCCCGCCGGTAATCGAACCCGATACTCCTGCTTAGAAGGCGAACTCCACCCAACTAAGCCAATGGGCAGTTCAAATGTACCTAAGTACCATACAATTTACAGTGCTATGCACGACAAGACAGCATCATTATTCGGACAAAAACTACTTATAAGCACCTAAAAACCTCTAATCTAAACAAATCAAAATGAGCCTCTTATCCACAAACATAAAGATCAAAATATGATATCCAGCCTTCCAGGGTATGTCATAAACGGAGTGCGATTAATTCCGGCGACTCCGGCGTAACTACAAAGAGATTGAGTGATGACCTCGCGTATCGCCAGACATCGAGCGATGGTTAGTGTCACAGACTTGAAATATGGCGCTGCATGAAACGGTGTTACGTCATGTTTTAATTAAGAGTGGATTATTTGTATCAATCGTAGCATAATAAAATATATCGTAAGTACGTATGTCTATTACGTATACACATACTTTGACGACCCCGCTTATGTGGGAGTCTTCAAGTCTAGAGTAAATAGGTGAGTATGTTACAGGCCGTATCATCACTTTCTATATGGTGAGATAGAGGTCTAATGCTTGCTTATCAGGCAAACTTATTAGATACTAGCCGTGCCCCGCAGCTTCGCCCGCTATTAACAAGTTAAAAAGTAGCCTATGTGTTAATCCTAGCTATAATCTATGTACAAACTAAATTTCATCCTAATCCGTTCAGCCGTTAAATTGTGAAGAGGGAACAAACATACTTACACACTTACACACAAACTTTCGGATTTATAATATTAGTAGGATGTAATGGTGCAGTTCAACGAGTTTCTTTTTCTGATTGGCTTGCTCCATAAAGTATATATTACCAAATGGTAAATAATAATGACTTTTGTGGTAGTACATATAGCTATTGGGAGTTTTTATAGTTATTTGTAATTGCTAATTTCGGTCCAGCATATTTTTATGATTAAAATCTCATAAATAAGTTATCTGGTTCTTATAATATGATTAATGATTCTCAATGCAAAATGTGCTCATTTCCTAACGCATTATTGGTAATATCTGTCCAGTTCTGACGGGTTGTTTATTTTAGACGCTTTTACGAGCGAACGATGAGTTATTAGCCGTCCGCCAGTGACAGCCTGTCTCCGGTAACGAAATAAAATTGAAATAAGGCGCCCGTATGAAATAACAGCGTACCTCTGTTCCATAAGCTCGTTGGCTTAGTTGGGTGGCGTTCGCCTTAGCAGGGTTATCGGGTTTGATTCCCGGCAGGAACAGAAGTTTTCTCCCCAAGGATGATTTGTGTTTCTGGTTCTGGTTGTGAGAGTGTGTGACGTGTCCGGCACCCACGGCACAGGTCATCGAACTTCGTGTGGGGCTGTGAGTGTGAAAGCGTTTATGTTTACAAGGCATTTAATATACTGCAAAGCTGCGTTCAATCCCTACAACTTCGGTTGTTCGGTTATTTTTTATCCACGCTCGAAGGCTCCTAACGACATAGCACCATGTACTGCCATAACTGACTAATGAATAGTATAGTATAAACTTCACTTTTTTATTTTATTTGTGACAGGCTAGTGTTTGACCACTATCTCACCGGATGGTAAGTGACGATGTGATCGAAGCTGGTAAACACACTAGACCTGGAATACGCAGGCTCTCAAGGATAACTGCTGGAACTCCGTATTTGGCTTCGCGGCAGACTTTCAACTTGATGGTGGTAAGCTACTTTGGTAGCAAGCCAGGCGAGCAACTCACAAAATGCTGTACCACCTCTGTATGTATGTGTAGTGAATTTCATCCAACAATTTTCATCTTCAACTTTCAGTTTGAATACACAGACAGCTTTTCTTTGATGTGTAATAAAAATAATGGTGGATTATTAACCGTTAATACTTAGTAAACTTGTATAAATGTAGGCGAATGATACCAAGTTGAAAAACGTGATTTTCGCCTTTGCTTCAAAACTCCAGAAGAAGTTCTATTAAAGTTTCTACCACTTTACTATGGCTTGACTAGACTATGACTGGACTTTGACTGATTTGTGACTAGGACTTAATATGAAATACACTTGACACTGGCTAAATGCACAAAATTGCGAAGCCAAAATTAAAAGAAAATAAACTATCTCTTGGCAGTCGGTGACAGTCGGAAGTAACGCCGTCATTTACTAAAGTGTCACTTTTTGACATATTTGTCAGTCCGCCTATGGGCTACCAGGTGGGAAGCTGAAGTTTCCTGACAAAATTACTTACCAATAAAAGTGAAGACCATTTATTACGAATTATTAATTAAAGTCGAAATTGCACACATTTGATTACAGACTACTTAGAAACTACTTTATTTTTTTTGAATCCCCGTTTTTTGTAAAATAAATTTTAAATATACTATAAGAATCTTATCATCGCTATTTAAAATATTATAAAGAAAAAATAGGTTGTCTGTAAAGTCGGTTTACAGACGATAGTTTTACTTAATAACGTCATAAGACTAACACTTAGGTCGATCGCGCCTCTCTATCGCTTGTTCCACGCTCTCGCTTGCACGCTCAGGTTCAGGCGAAACGTGACACTTTTTCGTGGGTACAGCCGAGGTTCATTGATTTATAAGACGATATTACGTCAAAAGAAATATATTATCGTTTAATATCTTTGTATTATTTTTCATGTTAAAACACATTTCTCAGAAATAATCTTTGATTAAGTAGATTGGTATAAATGATCTGGGAATCCGAACTACTCACTGGCAAATTTGGATGCGTTGTAGTTTTTATCGTTGTTTTCATATTTGAATGTTGAACACCATTCCCAATTTTGCATTCCGTCAAAATTAGACAAAACTCGCTTGATTGCAATATTGCAAACTTCTTGTATGCTCTATATTATAAAGGGAGATTTTATAAGCTGACCCTTAAGTTACAACCTCTTTGCATGAGGCACTGTACTTTTACCTAGGATTATTACATTGGCTAATGTCAAAGTGACTACGCGATATTTAGTCCGTCTGTACTAAGATATAGCATGCTTGACTATTCACTTTTGACTTGAAGACTCCTAGGTTACATCTTCGGAACTAAGTTCCACTCATTCGCAGTACAGATAATAATCGTGCAGCGAAACGCTTCGAGTGAACTGGAGGTCCTTATGTCAACCATATACATAATTATTATGGTTAGCGTTTGACAGTTTGTCTTGTTGTTAGATGGTAAATCGGCCGTGTGGGAATTAACTCGTGTAATTTCTGTGCACACTCTCTAAATTGGAAAAGGTAGAAAACCGAAAAGGGTTTAATTTAAGCTGATCCTATAATATGTATAATTATAACTATATGGCACCAGTTACTGGCTATTGTAAGTTTAGAACAGCAAATTGGTAAGGGATGGTGTATTTATAACGTTCTAAACCTGGCATGTTTACCACTTTCAACCACGTTATCATTTCTTACCAACAGCCAAAATAGTGATCAAATAATGGCTTATCATAGATTATAAATGACGTCCTAATTAAACATAATAGAAGTTTTTTTTTTATGCTAGTGAGAAAAAAGAGGATGCAGTTTGATGGTAAGCAACAACCTTGCTGTTGTGCAGATGCAGTAATAATCTAAACTTTAAATACCATAACAAAAACCACGAGGGATAGCAATATTCAAGTCTTATATTCAACTGTTAGCATATCGAGCTTTATGCCAACGTTTTCTACTTTAAATACAAATACGTCAACTAGGAAGGTTTTGAAATAGATGGAATTAATAAAACAGGGTAATACTCACATGTGATCACTATTATAATTGCAATAATATCAATAGTAAAATAAACAAAACCATAAACCATTTTACAATACTTTCTTTAACAACTTCCAAGCCACGTTCTGCCTGTTACCTTTCCCTTTCCAAATCTTTCGAGCTCTGCGAGCTCCTCTGTTCAATACTTTTCTGACGACGACGGTGGCTCCCACTGTCGTCGATTTAGTTAACCTACGCAGGCAGTCGCAACTCGGAAGTCAAAACACTGCCTATTAATGTATCAAATAAGGCAGTGTTTTGATAAACTAGAAATAACTGTCAATAGGAATACTTCTTTTAATTATTTACAACAGTCGGCCATCCGAAACAATAAAGTACGACCTCGTGCTTAAAAGAAAGTAAGCAAAATAGCAAAATTTCATAATTACAATAAAAGGTGGATTACAAGTTACTTAAACTATATCGTTAGGAATGTATAATCTACGTTAGACTATAATTAAACTATAATTAGTAATCTATGTATAAAAGCAAATAAGAGAAAAAAAATAAAGATGCTTTAAACATTTAGAAAGTATGAAAACTATTTTGTTTGCCAATACCATAGAGTTTGAGCATCAAAATACCATAATATCAGAATACACCAACGCCGGAAGCACTATGTAGAACGCAGGGCATATAGCCATCAAGTCCGTTTCAGTATCAAGTCCGCTTCGGCATCAAGTCCGCTTCGGCATCAAGTCCGCTTCGGCATCAAGTCCGCTTCGCCATCAAGTCCGCTTCGGCATCAAGTCCGCTTCGGCATCAAGTCCGGTTCAGCACCAAGTCCGGTTCAGCACCAAGTCCAGTTCGGCATCAAGTCCGGTTCAGCATCAAGTCCGCTTCGGCATCAAGTCCGGTTCAGCACCAAGTCCGCTTCGGCATCAAGTCCGCTTCGCCATCAAGTCCGCTTCGGCATCAAGTCCGCTTCGGCATCAAGTCCGGTTCAGCACCAAGTCCGGTTCAGCACCAAGTCCAGTTCGGCATCAAGTCCGGTTCAGCATCAAGTCCGCTTCGGCATCAAGTCCGGTTCAGCACCAAGTCCGCTTCGGCACCAAGTCCGGTTCAGCACCAAGTCCGCTTCGGCACCAAGTCCGGTTCATTCGGTTCGGTATAAAAGGGTGTTTGGGCTAACAAGGCCGCATGGGCATACAAGGCCAGATCAGCATATACGGCTGTTTCGGCTTACAAAGCCGTTTCTACATACATGTAAGGATCGGCATACAAGGCCGCATCCGCATTCAACCAGATCAGCAACACGGCTATTACAGGTTGAAAAAAAAAAAAGGTACAAATCGGGATCGGCATACAAGGCCGGATAAGCATTTAAGGCTACATCAGCATACAAGGCTATGTCAGGTTGAAAAAAAAATGTACAAATCGGGATCGGCATACAAGGCCGGATAAGCATTTAAGGCTAGATCAGCATACAAGGCTATGTCAGGTTGAAAAAAAAAATGTACAAATCGGGATCGGCATACAAGGCCGGATAAGCATTTAAGGCTAGATCAGCATACAAGGCTGCATTGGGTTACTAAGCCGTTTCTACATACATAGGTTCCAGGGCTTGTGTTAGGTTCAACGGGCCTTACACAGAGTGGTTTAACTTCGATAAAGGTGTTAGACAGGGATGTGTAGCTTCTCCAGGGCTGTTCAACCTATTCATGGAAAATTGCATGAAAAATTTGAAAGAGCACTCTTTTGGGTTAAAAATGAATGACTTGACCATCAATGCTTAATTTACGCCTATGATCAGGTCATTTTGGCTTCATTAGAGGGGGAGTTGCTGTTGATGGTCGATATTATGCATAGTGCCTTAAAAGTAAAGGAATGAAAATAAATGTGAGCAAGACGAAAATAATGATTTTTGAAAGTATGACAGTTAGCGCCATTATGATTGAAGGTGAAAGGGTGAAACAAGTGAAAGAGTTTGTGTACATGGCGTCAAAGTTTACAAAAGAAGGCAAATATGACAGTGATATTGAGCGAAGAGTGTTGGCAGGGAACCGAATGAATGGGGCCCTACATACCTTTATTAACAGTCAGAAAGTGTCTAAAAAGGCAAGATCTCCATAGAGGGTGCTGGTGCCAACAATTATGTATGGTACCGAGTGTTGGGTTTGGCAGAAAAAGCATGAAAGTAAGATAAATGCTGTGGAAATGAGAGGGCTAAGAAATATAGCTGGAGTGACTCTGATAGACTAGGCGAGGAATATTGTGATTAGGGAAGATTGCAACGTGTTAGAAGATGTAGTGACCAATATCGAGAAACCAACGAGCATGTATTAAAAGACTCATAAATGTAGGATAAGCAAAAGATGAGTGTCAGGATCATAGCAGGTGGAGAAAAGTAGTCTCTGCCTACCCCAATGGGAAAGAGGCGTGACTATATGTAAGTATGTATGTATGTGTGTATGTTCTACATTCAAGTTAGGATCAGCATACAAGACCGCATCCGATTTCAACCAGATTAGCATACAAGGCTTAGTCAGGTCACAAAAAAAAAGACGTATCTACATACAAGGCGTGATCGGCATGCAAGGCCGCATCTGCATACAAGACCAGATCAGAGGATCGGCATACAAGGCCGCATCCGATTTTAACCAGATTAGCATACAAGGCTTAGTCAGGTTACAAAAAAAAGACGTATCTACATACGAGGCGTGATCGGCATGCAAGGCCGCATCTGCAATCAAGACCAGATCAGCATACACGGCTGTGTCAGCTTACGAATACGTATCTACATACGAGGCGGAGTCAGCATACAAGGCCGATTAATGTGAATAGAGCAAAGTCATATTATTATGTTGGGAGGATTTATGTTTTTTTTTTTATTCATGGTACCATCAAAGGTATTTTACCAACGTGTGTGTTTTTGTCTCACATGTTTCTAGTGTTCCCAAATATTGTTAAAAACATGTACACCACACACCTGGTGAAATCGACAAGTAATATATAGGAATGATGATGTTTAATTACCGACTCACTGACTTACCGATACCGACTCACTTATAAAAAGTATTTGGGTACTACATACAGGTAAGTATCAGTAAAAGTACCATAACAGGCTACACATTAGGTATATATATGCAAACATTCATTACTTCCATATGAGTAAGACCAACCTGAATTCACTTAGATCCTATTAAAGATACACGTTATATACGTATTATTATAAGATATTATATTTTGCACGCAATTTTTTTTTATGAGTATGAAAATTTAAAACTCACAACTCGTCCTGCCTCACCATCAGAAATAAGTATTTTTTTTGTGTATATTTTATAATATAGACTTATCATATATAATGTATGTTTAATGTTTTAAATGAGAATAAAATTCAGTATTGACATTAAATACTTACAAAAAATATATCGATCCAGCTACTTCCCGTGTTTCATTGCCCTTACTGGGTACATAATATTATATAGACAATACAAAGTAGGTGATTTTTTTTTTAGAACTATGTAACATATTTATAATGTAATAAGCGATTGAATATGAATACGAAAAAATGTGTTGTAATAAATGAATAGTCTTGGATTGCATTTGCCAAGTTTGGTAGTTAGTGGCATGATTCAATCACTATTCTAAAAATAAACAGGTATATGTCCAAGCCCTCATTAGTAAACAACAGTATATCTTCTTGTAGGGCGTTATTCGCACTGTGTAGTGGATAAAAGGCTTTGCTACCGTAATTGGAATCTCAAGTTTAGATGGTGAAAGGAGAAGAAAATTAAACTGAGGAATGCAAATAATATATCATCTCCAAGGACAAACTATGGGAAGAAACACATTTATCACTATGAAGGAGCATAAAATTGTAAACGTTATAATAAGCCTTCAAAACGATAAATAATGTACGGTATTTGTAAATATTTAGGAATAAAAGTAAATTATTTGTGTATGGAAAATATTATTACGCAGTGCCCGCTGAGAAATTAATATTATTAAATTCTTGTTACATTACCGAAACATCATGATGTTTTGTAAGTATGTATGAATACAGCAATGTATAAACCTAAATTATGTAGTAGGTAACTCCGAGAGACGAGTCTTCGAGAAACATTTGTTATATTCAAGTATTCTTCCTAAAGAATATCCAAAATCAGTAGTGCATGTTATCATCAGCATTAATAAAGTAAACTAACTAAAAGTACTTATCGCAAGATTGCATTTTTAAAGTGTAAGCTTAAAGCTATGATACAATGTATCTTGTATTTTTCTGTATATGTAACTTTTGTGTACTACTTTGGAAGCTTTTACGTATGTATGCACAGAATGTCACTCAACTTAAATAGAATAGAAGAATAGGATATAATTAATGTACTGTCATACAGAAAAATAACATCTTATAAGAAAGATATGTACTCGTAACAGTGCATGGACTCGTCAAACATATTCATTCATTTTAGAGAAAAATCACCAAACATCTAGTAAGTCTGAGAATAAGATATAAATTTCCAACACCACAAATTACCATCCAAAAACTTAAATCCCATCTCTCATTAGATCTCTTCCACGACGTTTCGTTCGCGTCTGTCACGTCAAATCTCCTATAGTATTTACTAGTTCTTTTACGAGTCAATGACGAATGCTGATTATGATGATGATAAAATATCAATGTTATTATAATAAAACTATGTGATGTTACAATTATCCAGGCTTATTTCGATCTTATCTTAAAATTTCACCGAACTCGTTTCATTGGTTTTAGTATGATTGAGTAACACACAAATCCCATCAAAACTTTTCCATCTCTTTTAATACATAATTCACTCGTTAAGCCACACTAAATCTATTTGATTAAAATCTGTGGCGGTGCTGTAAAAGCTAAAATATCCAATTTGCCGATATTAGACAATAAAATTAAAAAATATTATTTCATTATCACTTTTAACACCTTTTTGCAAAATTTACAAAGAAAACAAACTAGCAGAGATGAAACGATTGTACATCTATAATATTAGTATTATCTTCAGAACAACATTAAAATGCAAAGTAATCTCAATACTAGAAAGTATGTATATATGTATATTATATACCGTTAAAATAAATTGTATGCTCATTTAATTCATTTAAGTGAGAGCTTACAAAATAGTACATGATACATATAATTTACTAACCACAAAAATGAATCTTTACAACCAATTTAATTTTAAAATGAAACCAATAAGACCAAGCAGTGTAATTAAAATTCCATACTTAATACTTTTTAGTTCTCCTACTCACTTACTCTTTGTACCTCTTCAGTTTACGTGTCTTGGTAATTGCGAATAATATTGAATGAAAAACGTTGACTTCAGTTACTTTTCTTTATTTTAATCTATTAACTTTATTTATATTTATTATTTTATCTCAATCAATATTGTAATTTTGTTGACATACTGTCATTTACAATTTTGCGAAAATAATGATGAAATTTGTGGAAATTGTGTGTGTGATGTAAATGTTTCGGGCACCCACGACACAAGTAGTACCTAGTGTGGGGTTGTAAGTGTGGAAGCGTTTATGTATGTTAATGTCTTAATAAGTTGTATCAGCCGTAAACTCTTTGTTATCAAATATCGGTTCCTAAAAGATCTCCAATTTAAAATAATATATCGGGCTGGTTGAGGCAACGCGTGATCAAAATATTTATTTGACTTAATGTATTAGCATTGCAATTCAGAGAGGCAATGCTGCCTAGGATTACGGGGACGCTACCCTATCGTAGTGGGCTTGAGCACTTGATTTACCTATAATCACGGTGCCTTAAAGGCCAACTTGAGTCCTTGCTGTATATAGATGTACATAGTTTCAGGTTTGCTCGTGGAACAGCTAGGGGCGGTCTGTTTGACTAATTTGTGAATTAAGATGTAGGTACTTTTAAATTTATATTTTATATATATACTTATTAACAGCATGTAGAACCAATAATCCATGTTGACCTCGCATGATATTTATGTATTAAAATACATTAAAGAAAAATATTCCAGCTATACAACAAATCACATCAAATAAAAATTATTTAGAAAATATAGGCAATTGGCCCCGTAGATAAAACTTGGAGCAATCTTACATTACCCATGTAATTAAATATCAAATATTGTGGCCCATAGCCACAGCTGCTTGCATAACTCTTTTTGGAACTTTAAGTTTCTGCAAATATAATTAGTAGACTCGCAAAAATACCATGGCTGCTGCACAGACGTCGCAAAATTGCACGTAGTCCGCTGGGAAGTGGGTCGCTGCGGGCTCGTGGGTAGGCGCACTGATTTTGGCCAGGCAAGCAGACGAGCTGCGCTGCGGACACGCGAGCAGGCGCACTGATATCAGCCAGGCAAGCAGATGAGATGCGCTGCGTGAACGCCAGCAGGTGCACTGATTTCAGCCACGCATGTGGACGCGCTGCGCTGCGGGCACGCGAGCAGGCGCGCCGATTTTAGCCACACAAGCGAATGCGCTGCACTGCGGGTACGCAGGCAGGCACGCTGACCAGGGACACGCGAGCGGGCGCGCTTGGCTGAGATGTCACACGTTGCGCCACATTTTGTTAAACGTCGCACTTATTTTCCATCTGAATCAACTGCAAAAGATATCTTGACAAGTATTCGTTGCTTTGGAAAAGCTTAAGCCGTGAATAGTTCCGTAATATATATAGTATATTTAGTAATATATGTTTGTTCAATATTTCTACAGCTCATAATTTTTTTATGTATTTTTTTTTAAAGTAATATCATGTAACGTTTACATATAAGGGGGCTAGTATCGAATGATTCAAGTACTGAGCATGTTGAATGTAAATTTTAATAAAATGTTAATCTATTCGTTTTACTTTAATAACGTCAACATGCTTTTTAACAGAAACAAAAAAAATGTAAAGGGTAGGCGGGAGTAAAAAAAATAATCCAGTTCAACTTTTGTTCGAATCCCTATTCTGAAATGTTAGCATATCGAGCTTTATGCCAACGTTTTCTACTTTAAATACAAATACGTCAACTAGGAAGGTTTTGAAATAGATGGAATTAATAAAACAGGGTAATACTCACATGTGATCACTATTATAATTGCAATAATATCAATAGTAAAATAAACAAAACCATAAACCATTTTACAATACTTTCTTTAACAACTTCCAAGCCACGTTCTGCCTGTTACCTTTCCCTTTCCAAATCTTTCGAGCTCTGCGAGCTCCTCTGTTCAATACTTTTCTGACGACGACGGTGGCTCCCACTGTCGTCGATTTAGTTAACCTACGCAGGCAGTCGCAACTCGGAAGTCAAAACACTGCCTATTAATGTATCAAATAAGGCAGTGTTTTGATAAACTAGAAATAACTGTCAATAGGAATACTTCTTTTAATTATTTACAACACAACTAAAACATAAAACTAAAATGCTTGTTGAGCTACTTTGTTTTCTTCGGCGTTTACAATATTTTTAAGTTTAATTAGTGGGATCTTCTTTTCCATCCTGGTAATATTCTAGTCATAGAGTCACGTAGTGTAAATAAGGGTGGCCTCCTGGTTTTGTTGCTGACGGTTGCCGCTTTTATTTTAGTGTTCTAGTTTTATATTTTTATGAATTAAAATAATAGACGAACGGTACAATGGATGCTGGAGAATCATTTCTATCGTGTGCTGTATCCATGGAATGGATGACTCCCCAAGGATCTATCTCTAGAAAAGTGAATTATAAGACTGCTTCTCTCCGCTTGATTCGTAACGAATTTCGTGAGATGTTTATGGAGATATCAAGCGAAAAGCATGCCGCTATTAGGCTAGCATTAAAGGGTATAAATGTGTTCAAGAAATTTATGGCAGAAGGTAAAGCTAGCGTCAAGTTTCAAGACGTTGGATGCACCTTGTTCATATCAAACGCACCGCCTACGAATCTTGTGTCATTTCTGAGAACGATCTTCGTGAAGATGACTGGTGATAAAGAGCAGGGATCTCACACTACTCCGTCCAAGCAAAGTATGCGATCAAAATTATTAAGCGGCAAAGCTCAGGCATTTGAAGAAATCAGTCCTGTTACTGTATCCGATATTCATAATGCTAAAAGTAAAATTCCCAAGTCCACAGTGACGACACCATCTCCACCATCAAAGAAGCGAAAACTAGAAGATACTGTCAGAGGACCAGCTCCAAAAAAACTGTATTCTCCCTCCCCCTTGACCACCACGACTTCTTTGAACCCGGAACAGCAAAGAGTCTTAGATGCATGTGTTAGTGGTAAAAACATTTTCTTCACCGGTTCTGCTGGAACAGGGAAGAGCTTTTTGTTGAAGAGGATAGTGGCTGCATTACCGCCTGATGTGACAATGCCTACAGCATCCACTGGTGTTGCAGCTTGCCATATTGGTGAGTTTTTTATTGTTTACTAGCTAAGCCCTAGATAATTGTACATGTTAAAAAGGATTTGCAGTTTCATTGTTAAATTTATGAATGTTCTCTTGATCATTTCTCGATTCCTAAATTTCATGTCATATTGCAGGTGGTACTACTCTTCATGCATTTGCTGGAATTGGAGATGGAAGCGGCACATTGGAACATCTTTGTGATCGGGCATCGAAACTACCATTGGTGGCTCAGAAGTGGAGGAAATGCAAGCACCTTATTATTGATGAGATCTCAATGGTTGATGGAGCTTTCTTTGAGGTAAATTTACTCATTTTTCTTGGCATTTTAGGTCTTTTGATCAAATTACATTCTTAAGCAACACTAAAAAGCATAGCTCTAATGCCTACAGATAATGCAAATTGTTTTTCTGCTAGGAATAATTGAATATGGTACTCATAGAGTAATATAATACTAATTTCTTGAGTGAGACACAGTATGAATTTCAAAGAAGATTAATAAAATTGTTATGTTATTAGATCTATCTACTACTTAGCTATTATTTTTAGAATCATCAACTAGTAATATGGAATGTACTATCTATAAGGCGAGTGGCCCTTTTGTCTTATAAATGTTTTTTAGTGTTAGGACTGGTAGCCGATAGCCTGGCGCTGGGCCTTCCGCTCGAGCCATTCTCATTCGAGACTTGTAAGGCGACACACAATTGCCAAATAAACCTCAGAATTGTACCTATCAAATGCCTATCTTTTCCCACGTCCAATATTCCCGATCTAAGGTCTTGATATGATATGCTTAAAGAGTTCTTCATGGCTTTAGGGATGGAGAGCTTTACTAACAAAAATATTTTTGTTTTATTTTTTTCAGAAATTAGAAGCAGTTGCAAGACATGTAAGAAGAAACGACAAACCATTTGGAGGCATTCAACTTATCCTCTGCGGAGATTTCCTGCAACTACCACCAATTACTGAAAAAGGCAAAACTGGCAAAAGATTCTGTTTCCAATCTCCTTGCTGGGACAAGTGTATAGAACTCTGTTTTGAACTCAAACAAGTTCACAGACAGAAAGATCAGGAGTTTGTGTCAATACTCAATAGCATACGAATTGGGCGTGTGACCAAAGATATCAGTGATCGCTTAATTGGGACAGCAAGACAGAAGATTGAAAGTGATGGTATTTTAGCAACACGATTATGCTCCCACACAAATGACTCAAAAACAATCAATAACAATAAACTTTCCGACTTAGAAGGTGAAGAAAAAGTGTTTTCATCACAAGACAGTGACAATGCTACCAAAGTACTAGACATGCAAACGATAGCTCCATCAAAACTGGTCCTCAAAATAGGAGCACAAGTCATGTTATTGAAAAATGTAAATGTAAATGCAGGTTTAGTAAATGGCGCTAGAGGCGTGGTTGTAAGATTTGATGAAGGCTTTCCAGTTGTAAGGTTTAAGAACAAGAAAGAATATGCTGCTAGAACTGAAAGGTGGTTTGTAAAA
Organism: Lomographa bimaculata; assembly: GCA_948107665.1. NCBI lineage: Eukaryota > Metazoa > Arthropoda > Insecta > Lepidoptera > Geometridae > Lomographa > Lomographa bimaculata. The sequence continues at coordinate 11,482,701 of OX403600.1, forward strand.
AACTCAAATGGGACATTGCTTTGCCGCAGGCAAGTGCCTCTTAACTTAGCTTGGGCCTTTTCAATACACAAATCTCAAGGTTTAACTCTGGATTGTGTTGAAATGTCACTGTCAAAAATATTTGAAGCAGGGCAAGCCTATGTAGCTTTGAGCAGGGCGCAGAGTTTGGATACTTTGAGAGTCTTGGACTTTGACTCTCGCCATGTGTGGGCTGATCCAAGTGTTTTAGAATTCTATCAGAGATTCAGAAGACGTTTGCAACAAATGGAGATTATACCACTTGGGAGACCTTTAGCTGACAAGACAAATAAAAAGCTAAAGTTAAGAGAACTTTTAGAAAAGCAGATGAGAAAGAAATAGACCAATATCAGATGAAATCATAGAAAAAAAATATTATTTATAAGCTATTTATAACTAACTTTTAGGATCTCTTTGACATGTACTCCAACTTCCTATAATGAAGACTGAACTGTAAGGGGTTAAGATATTAGATAACTTTGTTATTTATTTAGCAATATCATATTATAATAATCAAGTGAACTAGAAAATAAAATATTTTTATTCAAATGTATGTTTTTTATATTTTACTCCATTTAGAATATAGTGTAGTAATAATCATACTTTTAATATGAATCCAAAAGTTTGTGTCTAAATTTGTAAGTATATTTGTTCCCTATTTATGCTTTAACAGAACGGATTTAGATGAAATTTAGCTTATACCTATGATTAACACATAGGCTATTTTTTAACTTGATAATAGCGGGTAAAGCCGTGGGGCACTACTAGTTCTAAATAATTCCATAGATGGAAATGAAATCTATTTGAGATTTCAAGCCCAGTACATTTATTTCCTAATAAAAGACCATTTATAGAAAAATCTTACTTTATTCATTATAAGGCAAAGGAAATACAGTTCTCATCTAGATTCAACTGCAGTTAATATCTCGATTTGTTCCTCGAGTGTTGCTTGTTTCTCCTGTAGACATTTTACAATATACTTCAACGATTCGATGTTTTGTTCGTGCTCTTTTCTCACTGTTCTGGATTCTTCTGTGGAGTTCTGGAGTATTTCCAAGTTCTTCTTAGTTTGAACGACTAGCTCCATCAGTCTCGTGTTCATATTGTCTTGTTTCTTCACCATGAGCCACAATTTAGCTTCCATAGGTGCATCAGGTTTGCATCTCAGATCATCATTGACAAATACATCTAAGTTGGAAGGTTCTTTCATACGAGCCATGCTGCTTTTTATGTCGGCTGTCAGCTCTGCTTGAGACATTTTGTTTAGCAGTCTATCTACCTTAGATCTTGGTGGCATATCAAGCTGAAAGAATAAATTGCATTTACATTCAAGGTTTTAGGACATAAACTTGTCATTTTATAATTTTATATTAGATAGAATAGACTTCTACACTTTATTACACTATTTTTTATTCAATATAATATCAGTTATTTGAATTTAAAACTGAATTCAAAATGTTTATTCACATGGGGCCCCATAGTGGCACTCATGAAAGTTAATAACTGTACAGTCATTTCGAAAAGAACCAAATACCAATAACTTATTCATAAGACATTCTTAGACTCTTTCCTCTTAGCTAAGCTATGTATAGCTATAAGTGGTGATGTGGTCTAGATTATCATCTTAATCCTAAAACTAGTGTCAAACATGAACTTGATATTAGTTTAGACAATATAAGTGGATAATAGACCAAATACCTTAGCGTAAGCATTAAATATTGTTGGTATAGCATTTTCCTTCAATCTTCTATGAGGGTCCAAGTATTTGTGTTCAAAGTGCCTTGTACATATTTTACTTTTGCCCCAATCCAGCATGTAGCACTTATTCTTAAGTATCTTAATCCACTTATTTCTCATATCTATACTTGTTGGGCATCTGGAAATTTATTTGAACATTCTTTTAAAACAAGCTACTCATTATATTATCACTAAAACATTTACACTCACATGAAGTTCAAAGACTTTTATAGTAGATGTAAATCAAACAGAAATCAGAGTTTCAAGATAAATAAAAAAATATAGTGTATCAGTTCTATTACCTGGCTGACAGAAAACAAGTGGACAAAAGCTTAATAAAAAATTTGTTATATCACACTCCCCTGGTTTATTTTCTATAACATAAATTAACTAATAAATGTGAGGAATTTAACCTCTTTGCTCCCGCATCAGCATATGTTATGTACAGGTTGTGGTGATGAACATGACTATCAGCTGGGCACCCGAAGTGTTCATACTATATTTTACCCAGTAGAGATTCTTTACTTTTTTACAATAGGCAAGTGTAACCAAAACCTCACCAGATAATTAGTAATGGTGTGGTCGAGCATGTTTTTCTGACATACTCAATAGTACGACTGACAAATTGTATGTAATTCCCAGGCTAAATACAGTAAGGATGGTGGGAAGTGTCCTACCATACTATCTAACCGACCAGTCAAAGAGTATACAAGTTGTACCACCGGCCTCCTTCAACTGAACAAGTAGGTATAAACCTGATAGCATTGCATGGTTAGATATTCAGAATCAGATTTTTTATTTAATACGTAGTTTGAAATTACTTATTCCACACAATTCAACATATGAGAGTTACACCTCTACGTAACAAGCTATATAAATGAAAACTTACGGATGAAGAGATACTCCTGGTGGCTTGTTGTGTAAAGTTGTTTTGCAATTTTCTACAACACAATGATTGTTAGCCATGATGGGTGGTCTTCAATATAGGATACGTATTTAAAATTTTACGTCCTATGCTTTATTAGATTAAGATAACTTAAGCGATTCAAAGCTGAAATTGAGAAAATTATGGTACAGCGCTGTGTTTGACTCTGTAAGCCAGAGATAAATAAGATATATACCCAAACCACAGAATACTATTACCACAGAATACTATTACTCCCTACATGGAGACTATTACTCCCTACCGGGAGCCACCGAGCCACAGAGAGTAAACAATTACATTATCTTTGACTTCAAGAACTATATCGTTATTACAAAACAATGTGTATACTATTGTTATACTACCAGCCTGTTAATTTATGCCAAGTAAAATGGTCAAGCTTCGATTTTATATTCGTTGGTTTAGAATTTCTATCTTCAGAAACGAGGTCCTGCATGTTTCCGAACCCTATTGATATTGATCAAGTCACGTGATCATAAATTCATTGAAAGTGAGTTACGTGATCGCTTTCTCATACGAATTCTTCAGAGTCGATAGAATTTTAGTTGTCAAAAATGGCCAAAATTGCTATCGAGCTCGTTTTGAAACTGCGGCATAGAGAGCGGGGTTACGTAATACCAAAACGGCCATTTTTGGAAACTTGTTAATGAAACCCACCGGAAACTGAGATAGGTAATCGGGGGGCTGATTTCATCGGGACCGCAACCACGATTGGTTCTTTATGCAATTGATAAAACGATTTGACATTGTAAATACGCTCTAAGTCAGTTGTGATAAGATCCCATGCATGTTTGATATTCGGCACTGTAAGTTTGTCAGTTATCCATCCTATTACTTTAGCTACGACATCCTTGGCAATACGTTATTGATATAATTATAAATTTCAATTTCTGTGACCGTTAGGCTGTCAACACACTTCGCGGAGCAGTTGCGGCAAAGACGGACCGCGCGTGTGTGACGCGCTTAGCTTTTGCCGCAAAATAAGGGAGACAGAGATAGTTTTGAGGCATTACTGCCAAATAGGGGAAATTACCAATTGGATGGATTAATTTTAGCATGGTTTAAACAACCACAAGTTCGTGGTTCGCTAGTAAAGTAGACAGTCACTCAGACAATCTCGACCATTGCATTATACAGAGAACCCCTATTATCTATCTTTGTTGCAAACGGTTCCAATACTAAATTGACAAAAATGTTGTTTTTATTCATTACCAAAAATAAAAATCGCAAGCACTTTGCATACGACTCAAACGGTAGTCCGATTGTGTTTGAGCCGAATTTTGTGCATTGTACTTAAGTTACACATATTATTATATTTCCACTTTTAGTAACATCATCAATTGGCAGTCAAAGATCATATTGACATCAAAATTATATTGGGATAAGTATTCCCGAGTAAGTACATCGCTTAGTCGTCATTGTTATATCTAGTAACTGATTTAACGTGATTTCTATGAGGACTGTTGGTGCAATGACAAATATTGTCAACCGAACCATTATTACTACTTACTTAATTAGTACTAGTAACATATAAATTGTGTTTGGTTTTTGAGCTATTTGTACTTATACTTTATAAACTAAATGCAGTTTACGTGCGAAGCCAAAAGACATGACAGGGAGCGCAGATGAGTGGAGTAGAGATGACTAAAGATAAAACAGGATAAAAATATACATGTTATTTATTCGTAAAACAACTTATGTTATAATAATAATTGAGTAACATATAGTTATAAATAAAATCATGCATTACATACAAAAGTAGATATTATAAACATAACATGGGACACACAATGGGACTAGTGGGACAGACTGAAAATTTTACTCATTGAACATTTTCTTTTACACTTGGTTATGCTAAAATTACATGAGATAAATATACACAGTTTTTACATGAATTTTTGTCCAAACAAAATATAATGGACATGAGACTATAGACAGGTATAGATAGGTATTGATACAGGTCCGATCATACGACACAGTTTTTAAGTTTTTGAGTCTCAAGTTTAGACATAGTTTTAAGTCTCAACCGGGCATTTAGACATTTGAGTCTATATACTCTTTGTCAACTCTGGCTTAAGCTGAGCAATATAATATTTAATAGTAGATCAGAAGTTTCTCTCCGTAAGGAAATTTAAATAAATATCGACTTTTACTACGATGCAATAAAGTTTAAGACAGCTCGCACGGCACTCATGAAAGTTAATGGCTCTTATTGCCCGATTCGCATATTACAACCATCTCGAGAAGAACCTCTTCTAGTACGTAGCAATGTACAAAGGTGGGTGCGCTGGTGTGCTTGGCAGCGCTATGAATGTCAGTCAGTCAATCATTCAATCAGTCAGTCAATCGAAGCAACATTTTATACAGGGTTATTCGTAAAATACTAGAAAACTCTCACACAATGATTCTTGTTCTAGCCATTAGGTCATTTAGTTCAACGACTTACTTCTGAATGCTATAGTTCCGTAAAAAATAAGATTTATATATTTATTTATTCACATAACATAAAATAACAGCATTAAGATAATTTAGATACAAAACATGAAATATATATAGTACAGCCGATAAGTACAATTATTATTTACTCTTCTAGTTGGTATAAAATTAAAAAACAATTTAGTGAGATAGATGCTTTCAAGATGTTGTATAGAACAATCTACACTTAATAGTTCTTAAAACTACTATAAAGAACGGCGTCCCTCGCAATATGCTCGCCAACACTAGTTAACACTTGACACAGTCTAAATAGAGAAGACAAATATATTTTGAACTGCCTGTTGGCTAAGTTGGGTGAGCGTTCGCCTTCTAAGCATATCGGGTTCGATTCCCGGCGGGAACACAAGTTTTCTCTTCAAGGAAAACTTGTGTTTCTGGTTCTGGTTGTCATTGTGTGTGTGATGTGAATGTTTCCGGCACCCACAACACAAGTCAGCGAACTTAGTGTAGGGCTGTGAGTGTGAGTGTGAAGCGTTTATTTAAAAAAATATTTGAGAAAATCATATAATAGGATTCGCAATTACGAAAGAAGTTGGTCTTAATAGTTGGAATGTTGTCCCAAGAGTTTTCTGGTGTTTTACAAATTACTAATTGTTATATCTAGCTAATCTGTGACGCTGATAGCCACAGGTGGGATGAACCTCCACACATGGCTGGTCTCGGCAGCGCAAGGCTGTATAATGGACGGGTGGTCTATAACAGCGTCTTCCATAGGCTCTGTGGTGGAGCACTGGATGTCAATCTTGTACTCTCCCGGTGTGAGGAACACCACTGTACACTCGTGGTAGGCCTTCGCTGATTCGGCTAGGGATGAGAGGACGATCCTGGAATAACATATTTTATTTGAACTACTTGTCAAGTCTCTCCACTGTTACTGTGTTTACAGTTAGAGATACTAAATAAGTAATACTTTAAATGTTTTGTTTTTATCAAGCGTTTACTAGTTATAAATAAAAAAGGAATAAAAAGTTATATAACCAGAGAACTTGTCAAGACGAATCAAACGAGCCCAAACTCGATGAGTTTATTTTGTTTAGTTCAGAAGTTCCTATGGCCATCTTCCGTCTCCATCATCAGACTAACTCCAAGGTAGCATTTCATTGTATTGTCACCGAAGATACATAAGTACGCCGAATTAGAGTCCAATCGGACATCGGGAAGTAGTCATATTAAATTGCAAGATTTGATTACAGACCGATAGATAGACAACGGGACAGGCGAAACTACATGTTGACCACAACGTCGCTTACCATCAGGTGAGATGGTGGTCAAAAGTTTGCCTATCTTCAATAGAAAAAAAAAAACTTAATAAAAGCCTGTAAGCCGCGTACCGCGCGTAATGAGAATGGGATGCACTATGTTCTTGAGATATTGTCAATAATGCGTGTTTACTACATCTAATCTGATCAAAGTTCGGAAGATAAATCGGTGAAGTCGGTTTTTATTAAGCTTTGCTTGCGTTTAATTATTTCACTTTCGCGGAAAAACTCCAATAAATGTGTTATTAATTTAATTTATAATGTACATAGACACAGCTATATAATACAACTGACTTGTTATTCCCAGCAGTGGCGACTCTATTGTCCAGCTTGTAGTTGAGCATCCCGTTGTTGTAGTCCTGGTAGAACTGCACAGAGAGGCACAGCTTGTGCAGCGGGCGGCGCAGGTGGTTGCAGACGGCGACGCCGAGCGAGAGACTCTCGCCGGCCGCGCAGCTGTACTCCTCTTGCGGCTTTATGTGCTGCTTGTTCACGCACACTTCTGCCGAACAGAAATAATAATAAATTAATAATAACTTCAACAAACAATCAACTTCTAACGTGAGAGATGTCCGTCGTATGTTTGGACACGCCTGATATGTTGTTATTAAAATGTGATTATACCAAAGGGCCTCTTAGCGTTTGGTTACGGCTCCGCTAATGCCTTACAAAGGTCCGGGCACATACCCGTGAGATTAAATAAATACTTGGATAATAATAAATCATCCCTTTATTTCTCACGCGGCGTCTACCGCTGTTATCAAGTTAAAAAGTAGCCCATGTGTTAATTCTAGGTATAAACTATGTACATACATTCCAAATTTCATCCATATCCGTTCAGCTGTTAAAGCGTGAAGAGGGAACAAACATACATATCTCACTTTGAAATCAAGCATGAAGCATCGAACGAATAGACAAACTGGTAAGCGGCCCCGGATATATCCAATTCCTACTAATAATGTTAAGGCGAAAGTTTGCCCTTTACTACATTTAATTTGGACCTAAAGTCTAGGAGAAATCGTAAAATTTATTTGAGGGTGAAAACGATGGGTCACAGAATGAGTAACAGTTGCTGCGTAATCCGACAATCTTCTAAGTTTTGATCCGACTTACATAAGAAGGAGGATATAAATTCGACTGTTTTATTTAGTTTTGTCCGTTATAACTTATCGTTAAACTTTGAACTGCCCGCTGGTGTAGTTAGGTGGGCGTTCGCCTTTAAAGCATCGGGTTTGATTCCCGGTGGGAACACAAGCTTTTTTCCCCACGGAAAATTGTGTTTCTGGTTTTGAGTATGTTATGAATGTTGCGTGTGTGGTGTTAATGTTTACGGCCCCACGATACAAGTCATAGCACTTTTAGTGTGGGGCTGTGAGTGTAAAAGCGTTTATGTGTATGCTTTTGTTTACCCGGGAGATGCCGGGCGGGTCAGCTAGTATACATATACAGTAAGTATTAGGCAGTAGATACTCACCCCAGTCGAGCGGCGACATGCGCACTATGTCGAGCATGGCTTGCGACATCGTGATGCCGCGGACGCCGGCGCGGCCCGATATGTCCGAGTGTTGGAGGCGCCAGCGCAGCCGCGTGTTCGACGTTATGTGCGACGCGCACATCAGCTCGAGGCTGTTCGTCGAACTGCCCGTGCTTGTGGACTTTGATTCCGCTAGATCTGTGGAACGAAATGGGACATTTATTTTTATCTTTCTTTTTTAAGACATTTCAGTGGTGGGACATTTGTTTTAATGTTTATATCTTTACGTTTTTCATCTCCTTGTTCTTATCACTGCAGGTAGGATCTGCGTATTTTCTTCTCCGGCCCCATCATCGCATTTCCATCAGGTGAGATTGTGGTCAAAAGCTTGCCTATCGTATATAAAGAAAAAATGCTGATTGAGAAGAATCATTATAGTGGCGTCCTACTCTAAGGTTATATAGAGTAAGACGACTTGTCTAACAGCTTTTGAAAGAATTTGTTGAGAAAGCTTTTGTTTAACTTGCAATGTATGTAACTGGTGTTTGTTCAGTGGAATCTTGCAACTCAATTTTGAAGTAGATATCTTCAAGCGATTGAGTTGAAATTTTGTATTCGCGTTTAATTTGGATGACAATAATGCATATTTAGCTCTGTCGTCATTCTAAATCCATCATGGCGAAACACCCAAAATGGTGGACAAGTTATTTTTTTTATGACTGATAGGTAAGCATTTGGCCGCTATTTCACCTGATGGAAAGTGACGATGCGGTTGAAGATGAAGCATACTTACCTTGAAGAATACTCTAATTACTCTAGACTTGAAGACTCCCAGATAACACTGTTCGGGAACAAGGACGCGGGCAGAGAGTTCCTTCGCTGTACGGATAATAAATGTAGAAGCAAAACGCTTCGAGCGGATGTGTGGTATGTCAACCATAAATGAATGACGTTGGTCTGTTCGTCTTGTGGTCCGATTATAGAAAGGGCATGGGGGAATCAACTGGTGTAATGAGTGCACACTCTCCGAAATGCAAGCGATAGAACACCGACAGGCTGGCTACCTTACGTCGATATCCATCCCAAAGGTGGCTGCAGTACTTCATACAAGACCGGTCTTGTATGGAGTGGACAGCTTCTTCATTTATATCAAGTAAGTCCGAACTTAGGCTTTATATAAATGAAGAGGCTGTCCAGGTGTGAAGTACTGCCTGATCTTTGCTAGATTTATGATTTTTAATGCACTCCTACAATATGAGTATCAACTGAAAGGGCTTGTTGAGAATAAATCAAATAATAAAGTGACGTCACACTAAATCCAATATGGTGGACTCCTAAAAGCTTGTTTTAAAAAAAGTTATTCACAAGTTCTTAAGTTTTACCATCATCGGTAGGTTTCGGCGGCGTGGCGTTGAACGGGCAGCGGTCTAAAGGCACCGGCACGCGGCAAGAGTCCTTGCACTCGATCAGGATGTGCTTGCCGGGCGCGTAGTGGAACTCCATCTCTTCCGATGTCAGGTTTGTCACGTCCAGGACTAGGTATAGTTGTGATGGACTGTAAGGATAATAGCCGTTATGCGCTTTTGCTTGTCATTTATGATACTAGGTGCCCCGTGACTTCGCCCGCGTTAGTTAAGTTAAAAAGTAGACTATGTGCTATTCCGGAACATGAACTATCTATATTCAACATGTCATCAAAATCGGTTAATTTGCTACGGATATACGTGGTAAAAAACTTTCACATACACAAACTTTCGTATTTATAATATAAAAAAAAAAAACATAAACGCTTTCACACTCACAGCCCCACACTAAGTTCAATGACTTGTGTCGTGGGTGCCGGAAACATTCACATCACACACACAATCACAACCAGAACCAGAAACACAAATTTTCCTTGGGGAGAAAACTTGTGTTCCCGCCGGGAATCGAACCCGATACCCCTGCTTAGAAGGCGAACGCTCACCCAACTTAGCCAACGGGCAGTACTAATATTATTAGGATTTTTCTATGAAGTGACGAGACAAGAACATTGCTCGAATGATGATAGATAATACTTTATTGATCCACTTTATAAGATGAGATAAAACAGGCGGCCTTATCACTAAAAGCGATTTCCTTTCTTAATTTTTATTCCTTTAGTTTTTTTTTTTTTCGTGATAGGCCAACATTTGTCCACTATCTCACCTAAAGGTAAGTGATGTTGCGGTCGACGATGGAGCATGTTTGCTTATGCTATAAAAACAAAATATTTTATCCTTATCTCTTAGAGTTCAATTATGGCTCACATTTTGGTAGATATATAATACATATGAACTGCCCATTGACCTAAGTTAAGTTGGGAGGGCGTCCGCCTCCTAAGCGGGTTCGATTCCTGGCGGAAGCACAAGTATTCTCCCAAAGGATCATTTGTGTTCCACTAGAAACACAAATGTTCCTTTTGGAGGACATTGATATCACACACTCCATCACAGCCAGAACCATCTGGGTGTGATGGACTGTGTGATGTGAATGTTTCCGGCACCCACGACACAAGTCATTGAACTGAGTGTGGGGCTGTGAGTGTGAAAGCGTTTATGTTTACATACGGTCCTAGTTTCACTCACATTTCTGCCGGCAGCACGTCCCAATGAGTGATGGCAACACTGGGCAGTAGTTCCAAGTTGATGTGCAGAGTGGACTGCCGGCAGTGATCTTCCTTGCCAACACCACCGGAGTATCTAATCATCAACTGTAAATTCAGATTACATGAACATATGCAGATGTCGCCAAAGATTGCCTATCTTGAATTATATTTTTTATTTGCTAAATAGGCAATAATTCTATCGCTTACATTTTGGAGTGTGCTCAGGAATTACATGATATAATTCCTCCATGCCCTTTTTACCATCAAACAACAAGACAAACTGTCAAACGTCATCCATTTATGGTTGACATACCTCCAGTTCGCTCGAAGCGTTTTGCTTCTACGTTCATCATCCGTACAGCGAAGGAGTGGAACTCATTGCCTGCGTCTTTGTTCCCTATACGGTATAATCTGGGTGTCTTCAAGTCTAGAGTGAATAGGTACCTTCTAGGCAAGCATGTTCCATCTTTGGCCGCATCGTCACTTTCCATCAGGTGAGATAGCGGTCAAATGCTTGCCTATATAGTATATAAAAAAAAAAATTGACAACTATCTGACCTGATGGATAGTGATGATGTAGATGTGACATGCTTGCCTTAAAGATACCTATTCACTCAGACTCCCAGATTATACCGAAAATATGAATTTCACTCCTTCGCAATACGGATGATAAACGTAGAAGCAAAACGCATTGAGCGAACTGGAAGTATGTCAGCCATAAATGGATGACGTTTCACAATTTGTCGGGTTGTTAGATAGTAAAAATCTTGTGGGTTTCCATCAATTCCTATGGCCATCTTCCGTCTCCATCATCAGACCAGTTCCGTGGTATCATATCGTTGTATTATCAAAAAAGATAAATACAAGTACACCAAATTTAAGTTCAATCGGACATCGGGAAGTTGGTCTTAATATAGATTTGATTACAGACCGACAAACAGATAACGGGACATGTAAAACCCAATATTTCAACCTCATGCATATTTCCTACTGGCCGATGAATTGTCGTCAACGTAGCCTATATATATACATATACATATACTAGCTGACCCGGCAAACGTTGTTTTGCCATATACTTGTACATTTTTTTTTGGTTGGGCTCTCCTTATCACTTAAGAGGATGAAAAATAGATAACAACCTATTCTCAGACCTACCAAGTGTGAATATAAAATTTCATCAAAATCGGTTCAGCCGTTTCGGATGAGTATGGTAACAAACACTGTGACAAGAAATTTATATATATGTATATAAATAGATGTAAACTTCTAACCTGAGTTTCGATCTGGCGACCTCTAGACGGAGGCATTACAGAAATAGGCGCTGACCAACTGGTTGTGTGAGAGTTAGTTGATCTGCAATAAACAGAATATCTTGAATTCGACAATGCTTGCTAGGTAATATACGGGGTAATTTGTAAAATACTAAAAACCTCTTGGGACATCTCTCCAGCCATTGAGAACAACGTCTTTCGTGTACGGCAATTGCAAATTCTGTTTTATGATTTTTTAAATTAATGTTTAAATAGAAGAGTTTTACCTACCATTAAAACTCATATTATGTCCGGAGCCTTATTCGAGGCCTTTTAAACAAAATTGAGATGACTTCTTCTTGTTTCCGGCCGTATTTAAGTCGTTGTAGTTCCTTTTATCCTAGTAAATATGACAACTTCCGGTTCCCAGTTCACCAGGTGTCGGCCATTAGAGCTTTCTTCATTGTGGTCTCAATAAATTACTTATTTCTAACTTATATATAACAAACACCAGGCAGAACTTACTGTAAGGCCTCGAATAAGGCTCCGGACATAATATGAGTTTTAATGGTAGGTAAAACTCTTCTATTATGTCCTTCCGCCGTTATTCGAGGCCTTTTAAACAAAATTGAGACATTGTTTTCGCCTGGTGAACGAGACGCCAATGTGAATACAAAAATATATATACTTACTAATTATTATTTGCAGTACATTATACATGCATAATTACAAATTTTACTTTTATAGCTTATGCAGTTATACATTTGAACATTAAATTACATAAAATTAAAATCTTACAGGTTCAAATAAATCTACTAATGAAGGATTACTGGACGTAGGTTTAGAAATAGTGACTGATCTTATTTCTTTTTTATAGAATTTTGCAAATGTATTTTCTGATCTCCAATTTGCCCTAGCCAATATTTTATCTAATGGTTCTCTATCAATCCAACCCCTAGATGCTACAGCTGATCTCACGCTTCCAGGAGTTGCATCAATACCAGCATCAGACAAGACAGACTTTACCCAGCCCGCGATAACAGTTCGAGAAGCAGCTTTGGCGGGTCCTCGGGCTGTTACAAACAGATTACTCACTTTACCTTCCTTACGTCTATCCCCAGCGATCTGTACCAACCTTCTCACCCATAACACGGGATCTATATTAGAGTTTTCTTTATTTGCGTACAGTTTCCAACCTGATTGAGTGTATGATACACAATCAGTTTTAGATCCGTATATAGGTCAAAAAGTTACACAGTTCGTAACACTATCGTCTACAAAATTACTGTCCGATACACTTAAAAGAGTGAGATCGTGTACTCTACGCCCCGAACAAAGTAACAGTAAGGTAGCACAACGCCGCGAAACTTCGTAAAGGTTCTCAACGAACAGTTTTCTGTTTGCTAACCAAGATATTACAATATCAGTATCCCAAATATTTGCATTAGAATGAGATTTTGCATTACTTGTCGCTATGGATTTCAATATATGTTTTACTAAAATGTTAGAGCTAAGCTGACCATTATTTTTAGCATTACATAAAGTAGAAACGACTGATTTATGAACCAATATAGTACTGTAAGCTAACTTTTCTTTCAGGTGGAGATCAGCCAAAAATTGTGCTAATTCTGATCCCGACGGATTAATAGGATCAACTTTAGAGTCTTGACACCATTTTATACATCGCGCCCATGCCGGTTTGTAAGTATTAAGAGTGGATTCTTGCCATCCCGCCCGCAATAAAGGCTTTTGCTGTGCAGACCAGGATTCTAACGCGTCCGACCACCCCCACATTTCCAAATTTCGAGCGTCATTTCCTGTACTTTTGGTGGGGGGTAGCCCGTCGATAAGTCTATTAGTTTGGACTCCAACTTGCTGATTGTGAATGGGGGAGCAATGGCACGGGCTTTTAAATCCGCTCTCCAAAACGCCTGGGGCCACCTCGGCGCAACTATTAGGTATGTACCTATCGCTCGATTGAGATGCATGAGAACTCTCGATATTAGGTTTGGAGGAGGGAAGATCCACGCTAGTTTGAACTTCCATTCCCAAGCAAACGCATTGTGTTTCCATGCTGCTTGGTCCGTTTGATCTAAACTGACATATTTTTCTACAACATGGGCTCGATTTGATGCAAACAGATCCACTTCTGGGACACCCCATTTTTGAAATACAACCTGTGTCAACGTAGGAAGAAGGTGCCATTCTGGGAGAATCGACTTCCGAGATAGACGATCGGCAACACTGTTGAATTTGCCTGGAATGTGATGTGCGACTAAATGAATGTCGAAAAGATCTAAAACCTTGAAAACCTGATAAGTTAAATTCATCAACTGAACCGATCGACTTCCTCCTTCGTTTCTCAGATACGCCACGACTGATTTGTTGTCGCATTGAAGCAAAACCGACGAGTGACTCAGAAAGGGACCGAATCGGTACAAACACTTTAGAATAGTGAACATTTCTTTTTGATTCGAGTGAACCGACTCTTCTCCATCTAACCAATCTCCCTGTACCTGCACTCCGTTCAACTCCGCTCCCCACCCGGTGTCGGCTGCATCTGTCGTGAGAAAATGAGTCAATAACGGAGGGTGAAGTCGAGTCGACTTGTCGCAATTCTGCATCCACCACTCGAGTTCTTTGATTGACAGTAAAGGAAGAGGACCCTTCTTTTCGGATTGGTTCCGAAGAAGATAGTTGCAATGTGTCAAGAGACAACGGAAATTTAACCGTCCCTGCGGTACAACCAACCTGGCATAATTCAAGGTCCCCACTATGCTTTGAACTTCGCGAAGTGATATTCTTTGTTGTTTGACTAATTTTGTTATAGAGGCCCGTAAACTTTGAATTTTCTTTTCGGGTAAGCTTTTCCTGTTCTCCCACGTATCCCATATTAAGCCTAGGTACTCTAATGACTTTTGTGGGACTAGAATTGACTTGGAGGTGTTGACAATCCACCCTAAGACACGCAGGGTCTTGAGAACAGTCTGTGTCTGCTCTACTAACTTTGACCTGTCCTGGCACGCAATCAAATAATCGTCGAGATACACTACGATACGTATTCCCTGCTCTCTCAAAGTTTCCGCAGTCCAATTTGATAGGGATGCAAACACCTTGGGTGCGGTTGCAAGACCAAATGGCAAAGAGGTCATTTGCAAGAGTTGACCTCTGTAAAGCAGTCTTAGAAAACACCGATGAGTGTGTGCGATAGGCACGTGGTAGTATGCTTGAGTTAAATCGATTTTTACCATCCAATCGTTCGGTTGTAGAAAGTCTGGAATTCGACAAACTGAAATCAGTCTGAATTTGGTTACTTTTAGATACTGATTCAGCCTCTTTAAGTTGAAAATAGGGCGCATGGAACCATCGCTTTTTGGGGTTAAAAAGATGCTTGATAAGAAACTCGGTGTTTGGGGGGCTTGTTCCAAAATGTTGTCCCGTATTAAATTGTTTATAGTTTGATCCATTTCGCAAGATGGAGAAGTTTGATACCGATTGCTGGCGAGATTCAACCGAACAAGTGGAGGTTTCGCTATAAAAGGAATTTTGTACCCCGATATTATATGCAGCAGGGGGGTCGGCGCCCTGAACTCGGCCCATGCATCGGCGAACATTCTTAACCTGCCCCCCGAGAATGGTTGTGCTATGTCAATATTTTTTACTGCCTCTCCCCCTACCACGCGTGACATTGGTTTGGCTAAAACTTTGAAAGCCCTGTTGGTTGAAAAGTTTTCTCGGATTATCCGGGGTCCGTTGACCTGCGGAATTCGATTGGATCTTAAATTGAGGTCGAAAAAAACCGTTGGTTTCCAGCATGGGCAGGAAAATCATATTTAAAAGCATATGGTTGCATTGTGGCATACGAATTCAACGGAACATATGGTCTTAAGTGATATCGCAACGCAAACGGTGCCGTGGGGCGACCGGCTTGGTTGTAGCTACTGGGTCCAGGTTGCGCAGCCTGAGATCCAGATGTAACTCTCTTCTCCTGCGCAGAGAAGGAGGGTCTTGAAAAAATTTTACTAGTACCTCCGTTATTTTTTAAAAATTCTGAGAAAGCGTCCTTATTAAATAAAAAATTTGATGACGGAGGTATCTTTTTCAAAGTGGTTTTTAAGAATGTATCTTTTACTAAACTGAGAAATGCATCACGTCTTTGTTCAATAATGTCGGCTCGACGACCACAAAGCAGTTGCAAGCAATCGAGAGAGATTTTTTGAAAATCACCTGAAAATATTTCTTTAATTTTTATAAGCAAAGAGTCTTTATCAACATTATTACCATCGTGAACCCACTGCATTAAATCAGACACGCCCATTTTTAACGCATCACTTTGCATAATAAGTGCATGTGTAATCGCACCCAAAGACCTATCAGTTGCAATCAAATTATTCGCCTTATCGAATTGTTTAATCTCATCGTTTACTTCAAGTTCAATGAACCCCGGCCGAGCATTATAAGATTTTTGGATTTCAGAGTAACGAACATTCATCCAGTTTTCGGAATCAAAATGCTGTAATACATTTAACAAATCCACGTGGTCCGACGACGCACATGGAATTGATGGTTGTTTAAGGTTTGTAGTCAGATCAAATTCAAATTTAAGCGCCGACTCGGCGGGCACTTCAACATTTGGCAAAACCTGCTGGTTTGACGCCAGGTCCTCATTCGTTACCACCCGGATGTGTTGATCCGTATCGGGACCAACCGGGTACCACCCTGGAGGATAAGTACTGCACGCCAAATAATTCTGTATTTGACTTACTTGCTCGGCAAGGTGTTTTAATACCTTACTCTTTTTCCCCTCTATCTCCTTACGCGGCCGCTTCCGCTTACGATGCTTTGGCGGTTCCTCCTCGCCACTGGAGGATGAAGATGACGATGACGGGAGATCATCGCACACGTTTTTATCAGTTTCCGACATTTTGAAAGCAAAAATATTGAATAACGAAAAAATATTTGACGTTGTCACTATGTAATGGAAAAATTTTCACCAAAATGAAAAGCTTTTCACGCAATAATATAAATCTTATTATTTTGGAACTACAACTTATTAATCTTAATTAATCGAATAATTTAAATGAAATTATATTTATACAATTTCCAATTAAACATTTTTTACGAACGCTATAAATACGTTTGACATGTTAACGACTCAAAAATGAAGACGCCAATGAAGAAAGCTCTAATGGCCGACACCTGGTGAACTGGGAACCGGAAGTTGTCATATTTACTAGGATAAAAGGAACTACAACGACTTAAATACGGCCGGAAACAAGAAGAAGTCATCTCAATTTTGTTTAAAAGGCCTCGAATAACGGCGGAAGGACATAATATATTATTATCTTCTCTGTTAAGTCTAAGGTGTCAAGTATCAACTGGCGTTGGCGTGCATATTTTTTTTTCTTATATTTTGGCTTTGCAATCTTGTGCATTTAGCCAGTGTCAAGTTATAATAAATTTCAAGTGTATTTCATATCAGATGTCCTAATCAAAAATCACACTCAAAGTCAAGTAAAGAGTCAAGGTTCAGTCATAGTCAAGTCATGCCCTAGTAAAGTGGTAGAAACTTTACTAGAACTTGTATTGGAGTTTTGGAACTTAGGTGAAAATCACGTTTTTCAACTTGGCATCATTTGCCTACACTTATGCACGTTTACTAACTATTAACGGTTAATAATCCACCATTATTACACATTAAAACTCGAAGAATCACAGGTTTTGGAAAATTATACAAAATCTTTTTTTTCACTTTCGCGGCTAAACGCCCCTTAAATACCTTGAATATTGAAACTAATAGGATCACCAATACCGGGTGTCTCTATATCTCATTTTTTATTCGTTCATTTGATTGTGGAAAGTCACGAGTCTCTGTTAAAGTGACTTGTGACTAGGACTTGATAATAATATGAAATACACTTGAAATATATTATAACTTGACACTGGCTAAATGCAGAAGACTGAATAGCCAATATTTAATAAAAAAGGTATTGTTAGGAGATCTTACTTACCTAAAACTTCCAGAAGTCCTGTTCGGAATCAGTCCGCTACTGAGCGAAGTGTGAGCGTTTGAACTCTGCGTGGGCAAAGACGTTTGCGCGTTCGGTACCGGCGATCCCACCCTCGAAGGGTAGTTACTGTTCAAGCTATTAGGAAACAGGTTTTCTCCCCCGACTCCGCCGAGGTCGAGGAAATCCGCTTCGCCGTAAAGTTTGATGGCAATTGTAGCTGTTTCGTTAGGTGGTATGGGGAGTAGCGCTTGAATGTCCTCGTTTGAATATTGGAATACTTTTGATTGTAACTGGATGTCTGCATTTGACTGGAAAATACATTGAGACGAGATTAGATGTTATCCTAGTAATATTATAAATGCGGAAGTTTGTGTGTGTGTGTGAATGTTTCTTACCAAGTATCTCCGGACGAAGAAACGGTTTTGATGAAATTTCGAAAGTAAATAGTTTAGGTTCCTATTGGCTGGTTTAGGTAACTATTGACTGTAATTTGGCAGTAGGGTCATTAACTATCATGAGTGCCTCTTTGGGGACCATATGAATAAACGATTTTGAAATTTTGAATATTTATCGATCTTTTTTTATTATAAGCCTCTAGTGCGGTATTTCTTTGTGTAGCAACAAAAATAATATTTTTTATTAAAATTAAATAAAGATTTATTTTTATTAAAAATTTAAAAAAATTTTTTTACATTTTTTTATTCATTTGTGACAGGCTAGTGTTTGACCACTATCTCACCTGATGGTAAGTGACGATGTGATCGAAGCTGGTAAACACACTAGACCTGGAATACGCAGGCTCTCAAGGATAACTGCCGGAACACCGTATTTGGCTTGGCGGCAGACTTTCAACTTGATGGTGGTAAGCTACTTTGGTAGCAAGCCAGGCGAGCAACTCACAAAATGCTCTACCACCTCTCAATAGATGAATAGAGACCTCATAATAGATGCAAGATATTATTAGTATTTACCACGAGATTTGTACATACTCTCTGTACTGAAAAAGTTCTTAACGGACAGAGTATGTGTATTTTAAGGCAAGCAAAATCATTATATTCTCTAATCTTACCTGAATAGACAAATCCAAATATTCAATCGGTACCAGACTAGTATTAGTAATCTTTATAGTACAGTCTGTGCTTTCACCATTATACAACGAAATATTCGCCGTACTTCCAAAATTCTCCACACTAGCGGTACTAATACTTCCCGAGGGCGCCACCGTCGTCTCAATAGTTATAGTCGGAAGGCTCGGTATCACCTCAATAGCGTAAGAAGCGGGGAATTTGTGGGGCATAGGCATATTTTTTAATCTACAATTAGATTTAACTCCGAGAGTATGCGTGGAGTACCCAAGTATTTGTAATTCGCCAACTTCTTTCGGCGTTCCGTGGAGGTTCACTGTAGTCGGGGAGTCAGGGGGTAGGATTATAGTTTCCGGGATTGATTCGAAAACTACCCCTGAGGTCAGCAGGCGCATGTTGGATACTTTTAGTTCGAACGGTAGGGGGTTGGTTAGTTTGAGCTGCACTTCGCATATATCGTCTTCCACCCAGAGGTATTCTGAAAAACAAAACGTTTTCATCATTTGCAGCTCATTACGTTCTCAATGCTGAAAAAGTTAAAACATTTTTAAAAACACACGTTGATAATTGTATTTATTAAAAATATCGAATTGTGCGAGCGAGAGGCAAAAACGCTCTTAAACTGAATACAATATTTATGATAAAGTGTTGCGTTAAATAATAATAATATACATTTCGTGATTAAAGTTTATGTTTTGATATATTGCAAGTTATAATTACAACTAAAGTTATAAATAGACAGAAAACGCTTGATACATTTCGAAAGGAAAAATAAAGTTTGTTAAGACCCGCTTACCCATTTTCCCCTCCTCCTTCTTCGCATTCCGCTCCAAGCTGCCAAAGTGTATGGGGGTGAATATGAACGGCCCGCTGGGGGTCTTGGACTTGACTCTAGCGGGGGCGCGCGGCGGGGGCAGCGGGCGGGGGCTGAACCACGAGCACCGCGGGACGTGCGACAGGTTCGCGGGGGGGATCACCTCGCCCGACTCCAGGACTAGGGGGACGGGACCGCCTTCGCATTGGGCTGATAGCGCCTGAAATTATACACTTACTAAACAATACATTTAAACACTATAATGCTTTATAAAGCCATATAATATATAAGAAATTCAGCCGTATTGAGCGCGATTAAGTCCCCTAATAAGTAACCAAAACCTCCCCTAAAAAAAGAATTTCATCCATTCAGAATCAGTCCAGGCGTCTTCGAGTATTCGGGGAACATACATAAAAAAAAAGATTCCGACGAATTGAGAACCTCCTCCTTTTTTTTGTGAAGTCGGTTAAAAAAGAAAAAGAAAACAGATATTTTTCAAATTTTTAGAATATAAAAAAGTTAAGTAGTGTATGAAGAGCACAAAAGAGAAAATAGATAATATTTGAAGAACACAAAATAGAGACAGTAAGTGTGCAGTAGGTCACCTGCAGCTGTATAGCCAAGTCGCGGTGGTCCTGGTCGGAGAGGTGCGGCCACATGGTCTGCAGCAGGAACGTCATGTGGCGCGTGGCCAGCGCCGGGTGCCCCATGCGCCTGGCGGCCGTCACCAACTCCTGGAGGAGCTGGATCTGCAGCACTGGCCAACCTGCAAACACATTACCCATGTTTGCTGGAAACGCTTTCACACTCACTTCGATGACCATCGTGGCCTGAAGTATTCAACATCAAGAACGAGTGGACCTCATTGCCCATATCTTTGTTTTCTGAATGGGAGTCTTCAAGTCTGTGAATAGGTATCTACAAGACAAGCATGCAACATCGTCGGGCGCATCTTTACTTTCCATCAGCTGAGGCGGTGGTCAATGTTTGTTATTGAGCAAGTTATTGACCGAGCGAGCGCGTAGCGCGAACGAAGTGTCTCCGGAGTTTTGCCGCGAAAGTGAAAAAATGGCGTTGTTGATTTTGTAAAATTTTCCAAAACCTGTTATTCTTCGAGTGTTAATGTGTAATAATGGTGGATTATTAACCGTTGATACTTAGTGAACGTGCATAAGTGTAGGCAAATCATACAAAGTTAAAAAACGTGATTTTCACCTTCGCTCCAAAACTCCAATAGGAGTTCTAGTAAAGTTTCTACCACTTTACTAGGGCATGACTTGACTACGACTGGACCTTGACTCTTTTACTTGATTTTGACTGTGACTTGTGACTAGGACCTATAATATGAAATACACTTGAAATATATTATCACTTGACACTGGCTAAATGCATAAGATTGCGAAGCCAAAACTAAGGAAAAAAAAAGTATCTCCGTTTAAGCTTGGCCTCATTATTTTAGAATGTCTGGTTGTTCGCCTCTACAGGTCGATTCAGTTTTTGGATTTTATTCAAAATGGCGGAATTATGGGGGGATCAAATAGAAAAAAATATATTTCAGCCATTTCGAAAAATACGCGAGGTTTTCAGGTCACAGAGCCTACTTGTTTATACTTACCGACTTGATGTTGTATAACATAGTTGGGGTCCAAGCTCAGCCTGTGTCCCGGGAAGCTGTGTAGCAAGAGGTAGTAGCACCGCTGCCAGTCGGGGTTGGGGTTGTTGGGGCTTACTTGCCGTGTCGCCGCGAGCCTCTGACAGAACGCGGCTTTGCGGAGGAAACCTAAGGAATTATAATAATAGCGATGAGTCGTAAAATTACAGTACTTACACTGGATATTAGCTAATTTCCTATTAGCTAGTTTCCCATATTCCTATTAGATAGGCTTTTTGGAGATTGAGAAAATTGGATGAAATTTCGGCATGTACTATTTATATCCCACATTTCTGAACTTATACACTTTTTTTTTTATTCGTGATAGGCAAACTTTTGACCACCAAGTCACCTGATGGTAAGCGACGATGTGGTCGACGATGGAGCAAGCTTGCCTAGAAGATACCTATTCACTCGTGACTTGAAGAGTCTTGTACTCATGACAATTTGTACTACCCGCAAGGTTTAACTATAAACCTTTTTGGGATTAAATTAAAATTGTATATTTTGTTCTTATTGTCAAGTTATTTTTGTGTTAAATATGTATTTTCTTACTTTATTTCATAATATGACTTACAAAAACTTGTACATAACTTATAGTCTGCCCAATAGCTACTCGTATATACTCGTAGTATACATTTTACTCAGAATAAATACATAAAACATTTATTGTCTGACATAATATAGAGTACATAGTAAATTAACGCATAGGCTCCTAAACTAGTCTCTAGCACTGTATTTTAGGTTGCAATTGCGTCTCCCACTAATTTGATCTGTATTTGAGATTAAACAACAAATTATACAATTAATATTGTTTACTGTAAACACCTTAGATTGCCAAAGAACTTCTACACTTTACTCCGGTTACAAAGCCTCTACAAAAGTTTTCAGAGAAAGTTGGTTATTTCGTTGAATTTTAATTCACTTACCGATTTCTTTATAAAGCTCCGCGAGCGTATCAAATCTCTGAATCTTCTCTTGTTCACTCAACGTTAGATTGATAAAAATCACGTTCTGTAGAAAACTAGACGCGTGCAAACTGTTATTCTGTTCCACCGCTATTCTCGCCGCTTTGAAACAAGCTTCCGTTTCTATGATGCCGGCGTTCTGGTACTTGCTGTAGTGTATGATCGCTTTCCGGTACTTTTCAGCGATCTCTTCGCCGTTTAGTAGGAACTGGTTGTTTATCTGCGACGGCGGTTGTCGTGGGATCGAGGGTAGGTCAGAGGCTAAATAGGACCTGAAATTATACCAAGACTTTCGATATAGTATGTATAAATGGCGATAAAAAATGTAGAACAAGTAGACTACTAAATTTCTTAGAAACACATTTTATTTTTACAAAATAAGCTAGTTATTACTAAATGATTTTATTATGTATTGTTATTAAATAATCATAGTTGTCACATATAGTACTAGAATGTTAGTAACAGCAACGAGAAATGTTTCTCAGGTTCAGTCATTTTTTCAGCATTTATTCACAACTAACAAATAAATAACAAAAAACGAGATATATGACTAAAATAAATTTGCTATCTACGGGCCAATTGCTTATATTTCCTAAAACTTAAACTAAAACTATGTACAAAAAAATATATATTATATTAAACCTGACTAAATATATATAGGTATAACTAGAATAAATATAATGTACAAAATTTTATCTAATAGACGGCCCTAAGTTGGGAAAGTACCTAAGTACTGGCACTAATTTGTGCTGTAAAAAATGTTTCTAGCACACATTATACAAGTCTATATACATAGTGTGGGGCTGGGGGTGTCAATACATTAGTTTTGTTATTAATAATTAAAACTTAATTAAGAATCAAGGATGCTTTAGGCAATATAAAATAAGCGTCAACATGAATTTGAAAAAGGTGTTTTAGGTGTCATACCTTTGACTCTGATATTCAATATCACTAGATGAAGCAAGAGATTCAGTATCAGCATTATCCGTCTCCGACTGCCTGGATGAGGTATCAATGCTATCAGAAGATGTGGGAGTTAGTTCTTCCTGCGGGTTCACTGGACTAGAGGTCTTGGACCCTCGTAAAGGAGACGCCGTGAGCTTGAACTTTCTAAATGGATCAGTATTGGCTTGGTACAGAGAGAGTGGTTTCGTCTTGTTGGGAGAACTTTCTTGGAGACTGGCGTTTCTTTGCAGTGTTGTTGGATTGCGGAGATTCGGGTAGAGGAGTATTGCTGATGCAGCGCAGAGGCCTGAAACAATAGTTTTAATAGCAACAGTTTTCTTTTCATTATAGTTTCCTATAAGAAATAAAACTGTTGTGCATTTGACTATCTTCCAGATAAAAACCTGGTGAGTCGATAGAAGTAACACTGTCGTATTGCTGCCCCCACTTTTCCTCACACAAATAGATTGTAAATAAAAATTTCAAAGCTTCACTTCAAAAAGTACTGGCGAAGAATTTTACGCAGGTTAAAGATATATTATTATAGTTGATGCGACGGAGCCTATTCATCCCATGCGTAATGGGATTCTTGAGAATCCTTGCTGCCGAACAAGTCATTACAATCATATTCCTAGCGAGCTACCTATTAAATATTTGTAAAATTCTGTAGAAATACTAGCTGGAACAGTTATGTCGGTGACCTCTGCAATAATTCTATAGGAGGAACTTCTAGGAATAGCCTTGCCAAGACCCTACTCTAATAGGAAAAGGAGCTTGGATGGCTCAGAAAACACTGGTAAGGGAAAATGGACAATTAATTTTGAATTTGTTCAATCTTTTCATCTGCTGTCGGCTTACCTTCCTTAGCAGCAGCTAGCCACAACCAATCATTGACAGACTTCAGTATCTCAGCAGCAGAGTTGTATAAGCTGAGACTATCTGCGACCAGGCCGGCTTGCAGCGTTAGATCCGCGAGGTTCTTGGTCACGCGGCCCATGCAGCGTTTCTTGCTGTTCCGAGATTCCATATCCAGACCTGGAGCATGTAAACATAAGATTTAAAGAAATAAAATATATTAGACTAGCTCTGCCACTCGGTGTTACCAGCGGTTAAACAGTCACTTTTTTTTAATCAAGTTTTTCCGAGCGAGCGCGCAGCACATTTCAGCTTGGGCAAAATTGCTATTGTATGTCCGGCGATATCAGTCTTTTTTTAATTTTTTTTACTCGATAAGCAAGCATTTGACTACAATCTCGCTCGTTTACCTGTTCACCTTCTTACAGGTCGCATTTTCAACCGACTTCAAAAAAGAAGGTTCACAATTCGACTGTATGTTTTTTTTTGTTTGTATGTTACGCGATATCTCCGCCAATTATGAATCGATTTTGATTATTTTTTGTTTGGTAGAGTACTTCAGAGGTGGTCCCATATAAATTTTATCGAAATCGGTCAAGCCCAAACCGAAATATAATTGATGAAGTCGGTTTTTTATGCTTTGCTTGCGTTTTAATTATTTAACCGTTTCTAGTGAAATTTTGTGAGCAGGTTCGATAATTATGCAGATTTTTTGTTCTTTTTACAATGGCGGATATATATATGGGGTTGAATACGTAAAAAAAATACATTTCAGCCATTTCTAAAAATACGCGAGGTCTTCAGTTCACAGAGCCACTAGTTTGTATATATTGAGTAGTTGCGCCCAGCGGTGTTAAGAAAATAATTACGAACAAAACAAATAATATATTCTGCTAAATGGGTCGACTCGTTTGGAGTTTCGAGGGCTGGTTGTAACTGAATGGGCGAGTAGCTACGAATTACTAAGCATATGAGGTATAACTTCTAAGTCTCAAGAAGAAGCGCGAATTGCAGTGAAGAGCATAGGATTAGTTAAGTCGTAAAGTATTTGAAGTCTCAGATATTGTAGACTAGCCGTGCCCCGCGGCTTCGCCCGCTATTATCTAGTTAAAAAGTAGCCTATGTGTTAATCCTAGGTATAATCTATGTACATTCCAAATTTCATCCAAATCCGTTTAGCCGTTAAAGCGTGAAGAGGGAACAAACATACTTACACACAAACTTTCGGATTTATAATATTAGTGGGATATACCTGATTCTTACCAGCATGCTAACAGTTTACTTGTCTCCTCTGCAAATTAACTTTGGAAAAAATCTAAAGTAAAATAGACCAAGTATAATAGTGATATAGGTAGCTAATCATTGACTTTGGATTTTTTTACAGAGATAAAATTAGTATTTGGGTACACACAGTCACAAATAATTATCCGGGCAAAATTTTACCTACAAAATCCTTCTTCTCAAAAGGCGCCAACAGTAGTGTAACCTTTTCCAGCTTCTCCCGAGATCTTTCCAGTCTTTTCGACTCTACCACCCAGAAGAGTGAGTTAATGAGTTCAGCTACATTCTGCTCCAAGTCTGATACTGGGTCGTTTTCTCCATAGAACATAGCATGGGTCTTGAAATTGGATGGGGTGGTGAATGTTTCCTCAGGAATGGAGGCTGTGGAGGAGATTGAGTGGGGAAAGCTGTCCACAGATGACATACTCTCTGGTGGTTCACTTGGGAGTGATGCTCTGTAACATACAAATAAGATTCATTTTTACTAAATCTCTTACTTTCTGTTAGCTTGATTTACTGGTAACCTAGGATTTTCAAATATTTTTTAGTACTAATACTTGTGCAGCATATAAAAGTAATATTTACAAAACACAACCTAAACATAAATATGCAAGGGAAAATGTATCTCTGCTAGTAATCGAACCCAGGACCGCCAGCATTGCAGAGGATACAATCATATCCCAACAGAAATGATGAATTTGTTTTATGAAAATTCTCAAAAGCGATACATCTGCAGTCCCATGAGTGAATAATAATGTTCTACATTGGACTGCTATGTTTTTTTATATGCAAGATAGGCAACCATTTGATCACTATCTCACCTGATGGAAAGTGATGATGTGCTTAAAGATAGAACACACTTGCTTAGAAAATACTTATTCACTCTAGACTTGAAGACACCTAGATTGTACCGTTTGTTGAATATGCTCCCCTCACAGTACAGTGTTACATCTATTATAACTACATAAGAACTCTTCCTGGAACCAACACTGCTAAAATATAAATTTTTTTATAACAGATATGCAAGCATTTGACCACAATCTCACCTGAGTTTTGCATGATAAAGTGGTGCTTACTCACAAGAAGTCCAACCACTACTGTTATTGGAGAATTTTTCTTTCATCTCTCTGAGATAAGTTACATTACTTACATTACATATTAATTTTCTTGTTTCCTTATTCCTATACTGTATGGTGAAAAATAGATGAGATCTTCAGCTCACAGAGCCACTAGATTTAATTAAACAATTTAAGATGAATGTGAGTTTTTATTAAAGTAAGGATTTATTAGTCTTACTTATCCCCCAAACTGCTTCCCTCCTTTGAATCCTTTTCTTCATCAAATATACTATAAGACTCCGGTTCCTGCTCTGGTTTCTTCATATTACTGATGGGTCCAAACATGAAAGCCCTCGAGTCATACAAGGTGTTGGAGTATTTTACTTTGAGGCTCTCGTGAACTCGGCAGACTTCGTTCAGCTCTGTTTGGTTGGTGAACTTGCTAAGAGTGATGAGGCCAAGTAATCTCCTGTGAAATGTGATAAGTCTTTGAAATATTCTCAAACAAATGACTGTTTATGGCAAATGTTTATGAATATAAATGATGATTACCTATGAGTTTGGAAATCTCCCCAATCATTATTCTCCACTGGATAATCTCTCACATATCGGACATAAATGTCTCTCACCTGGCCTGTGGAATCTGAAAACCAAATTAGGAGAAATCAGTATTGTATTGTAGCTTGATTTGAAGCTTTAATATTTTAATACTAGTATTAGTATAGAAGTCTGTGATGTTCAATTAGCTTAAAATAAATCTGAGAATTGCATGTGATGAATATGACTGTTTTACAACTATCTCTCAAGGCAGTTGTGTGGTTGTGATTATCCGAGGCACTGAACGTGCTGTAGTGTTTCAACTAGCACCAACCAAACCGGCTAGGGTTTTGAAAAGTTTGGAAAGGGGTTTAGAATAGTTGAAACCAGAGCATAGGTCCTAAATGCAGCCCTGATTACCATGGAATAAGCAGCGGAATCCAGACAGTAACTTTGTAAGATAACACCAATAACATTGTAGAGGTTTTATCATGAGGAACGCGAGAGTACAGACGGACTAACCAGTAACTTTGATATTGTTGACCCTCTGTATCCGTTCCCAGAGCTTGTTAAAGTTCTTTAGCATGCCACCCACGCCCTTCACGAGCACCAGCAGGCTTGCGTGGTGCTGCGCGTGTTGCCCGTAGTCTGGGTGAGACATGACCGACTCTCCTGGGGCGTGCGATAGAATATAGCTCACTGTGGAGCGCATTGATATCTCAGTAGTTTATCATCGACGGACAACACTCGCTTGTATCTTATCAGTTGCAACGTATGCGCGTGCCATCCGACTTAATTTTTATCAATTCAATAGAGAATTAATTGAGCAGTTACGCTTTATTAGATATTGGATTATTTATTTTGTTTACGTCGCGAATTTTTTGAGGCGTTTTGACATCTTTTTTGTATTTTAACACTGACAGTGACATTTGTTTCTTTCATTGTGTAATGTCACACGAGTGACATAAGTAGAGGCGGCTAAGTTTAGGCCAAGGATGTTGCAGCTAAACAAACCGTAGGTTTGTTTCCTATCTCGATGGTTTAGGCATTTTGGGCTAACATGCTATAAATATTAATTCATTTTTGGGACAGAATTTTGTACATGATTTTGGCATTTGGACAAAAAGTTGTTTCTGACACTTTTGTTTGACATATGTCGTAGTACTCTCTGTGCTCTGTGTGTAGATTAACAGAGATCTTCTAACCTCAAATATATTGGTTGTTTTTTTCGGTAATTCAATAGAAATTCTATAACTTACACTCAAGAATACGGAAAACGAATAGAAGAAAATGGCGT
Source organism: Lomographa bimaculata (assembly GCA_948107665.1). Lineage (NCBI taxonomy): Eukaryota > Metazoa > Arthropoda > Insecta > Lepidoptera > Geometridae > Lomographa > Lomographa bimaculata. The sequence continues at coordinate 11,511,006 of OX403600.1, forward strand.
CAAAAGAAGGGGGTGACAAAGCCAAGGTGAGAATGAAATCGTATATAGTTTCAAATTATTTTACAGAACCATCGCTGTTTGTTGTGATAGTTTAGTTTATACGCTCTATTTTATTCAACAAACATGTTTTCAGTCTCAGGGTGGTGGAGACAACAAAGAGAAGAGGCGGAAAGAGTCTATACTCGACTTGAGCAAATATCTGGAGAAGAGCATTCGGGTGAAATTCGCCGGCGGTCGAGAAGCGGCCGGCATTCTCAAGGGATATGATCCTTTGCTCAATCTTGTACTTGACAATACTACAGAATTTTTAAGAGGTATATATTCTTTCAACATGTATTGATAAGTACAATTCAAGTGAATTGTAAAAAGTATACAGACCATACATTACAGTAAAATAAGCAAGACATTATATAGTTCAAGTGGTTGCTCCCGGTGTATAGCCTTGTTTGTTATACTATCTACTGGCCAGATGCCTATATTTCCTAACTATATGAATCTATATAGCAAAGACCTAAGTTACCTACAAGGTATCGAGCTTAAAGGTAACTTAAGTGCTCAAGCCCACTACCAGTGGGTAGTGTTTCAACAACAAATCAACCTAGTTAACATAATATCTATCACGATTTTCAAAAGCAATGTTTAATGCACATACTCTATAACAGCCTAGTTGGCATCCCACAGCCATACCATAGTAGAAATATATGAGTAAGATGACTCGAGGCCCGTAGGAGATTCAAATGCCTACTCTAGCCGAATACGCAGGGTTGTCACTATCTCCGACTTTTAAAGGTACTTATAGGTAAAATGTATATTTTAACAAACCAACAAGTTAGGTACAATAAAATAGTATAAAATCTGGTGGTAAAATAGATACGATTTCATTTGCATATTAGCCGCCGACAGAGTAAAAAAAAATCTTGAAAAAAATATTGTTTTGCATATGTGAAAATAAATCACGGTAGTAGTATATATAACGAAGTTAAAAGGAAAACTAATATAGCTAAGTAGGCTTCAATAAATCAATAATATTGGCCGTCGGTGACGATGATGCGAGTTCCATGATTTTTGTTCACCCAAAAAGTGCTCAACCTATGGAAGTTTTCACTTTAAAAACCTACATAAATTGAATAAACATGTAAAGTAGGTTACACTATAAGTAGGTACATGAACTTTACCTATCTGTTTACAAAATATAAACGCGCGCACGCAACTCAGCACGCGGCACGCGACATCCGTCTGCGCGGAAAGGCCCGTGGCGAATGGCTCGAATACGGCGAAATGTCGACGAGCGCGGGGGCGACCCCGGCTAGTGTCGTCTTCGCCATTCTGTTTGTTGTCATATTGTGCGTGCTGAGGCACGTCCATACGGCCGTGCGCACATACAAGCCGCGTTTGGTACCACTCTATGAAGACAACTTACTTATATATTTCTACTATGGCCATACTCTGCTGAGCTGGGATGAGTTAGGTATTCGCCTCCAGAGGGAAATTCACACTCTAAGCACAATGACAATGCAGGATTTTTCTCCCTCATCACAAAGTAGAATATATATTTATTGCTATTAGAAATGTCTTCTTGGATAAGTATTTAATAAAAGTAATAAATGTTAAAGTAGACAAATGCTTCTTTGTAAAATATTTTTATGTTTAGTTAAAATGCATTTCGCCATTTTGCAACCATTAAAGTTTGGATTCAATAAATAAACATCAATGCATTCAACTTCATTCTATTTGTAGTGTAGGTAGTGAGTATAAATATTTATAATTTTTGTAGTTGCATAGAATATATCATTAATAGTATTTTTGATTTATTTTCAGATCCTGATGATCCTTACAAACTCCTTGAAGATACTCGTGCACTTGGGCTTGTTGTATGCAGAGGTACATCAGTAGTTCTAATATGTCCCATGGACGGTATGGAAGCTATACCAAACCCATTCATTACCCAAGAAGGCTAGCATTAAGTATTTTTTTATAACTTTAGCATAAGATTATAATTAAGTAAAGGATAAGGAAAATCAATTTGTTTTATTACTATTTATTAAAAACTTAAAATAATTGTAATAAGTTATTGCACGAGAAAAATCTTAAAGAAATTATGATTACTAACAGAATAAAAATGCAAGATTACTTATCGATAAAGTAAATGAAAACAGAAATGTGTTTGAACATATTCTAAACTAACTACGGTAACTTCAAAAAAATATTTACAAATAACACAAAGAGTATGCTAATCAAAACCAAACTCATTTCTCAACCATGGGTATGTCTTAGGGCAATCCATACATGTTATCATGTATTTGTCATGTTCTAACACCTTAGATCCCAATTTGCATGTCCTAGGTTTGTTGCAGGCTATTTCTGCTGTTTCAAAATGGCGGTGATGGCACATCCATGGCTGGAATTTGTTGATTTGAAGAGCTGGTGTTGGTCTCTTGATCCAATCAATAACTTGCTTGTAGGTTACGAAGTAGACATCTGGCAGCTTGAGGATCTCGTCCACAAATTTCTGCAATTATAAATTGATTAGACTATTACCTGCCCTGTGGAAATGATGGCGAAAATGAACTTTATTCTTTAATTTCGTCGTTTCAAAATTAAAACTGATAACAACAGAGTTATAATATTGGAACTAAAAATCTACGGATTAAGATTAATTTTTGTTTAATTTAAAATTGAACTTTTTTGCGACAAAGATATTTAATAAAAATGAGGGCTCAGATCTTTTTAGTTCATATCGGCAATAAATAATGACTAGGGCTTATCTCTATTTATATCTCCCAGTCCCTACATATTCATATTCTCCCGATTTCGGGAATCCTACTAATATTATAAATCCGAAAGTTTGTGTGTAAGTGTGTAAGTATGTTTGTTCCCTCTTCACACTTTAACGGCTGAACGGATTTGAATGAAATTTGGAACTTACATAGATTATACCTAGGATTAACACATAGGCTACTTTTTAGCTTGATAATAGCGGGCGAAGCCGCGGGGCACGGCTAGTGGTTCTATAAATCACTTGCCCAATAAACATGAGTAGATGTCTAGAGTAGAGTCTAGAACAGGTTTAGTTAGCGTTAAGGTCTATTTACACGTCAATAGGCACATTAGAGAGTCAATCGGTAAGTTTAGTAATAAGTTGCAAGTAGTAAGTAGCGTCCAAATGTAGGCGCGTGAGTAGTCATAAGTTGCCATTCGGAGGAGACTAGTCGCGTTAATAGTTGTCTTACTCGGCTCAAAACTTATGAAATGTACTAAACTCGCCAGTCTACACTACACGCCGCGCCTGCCAGTTAAGTTGGCGGGGTGCGGGAGACGTGAGAGAGGGGGTTACTTCGTACTGGACTAGCCGAAAAATAGGATCGCGGTATTTTGAACTTCACTTAACCAACAACTTACTATAATAATAACTCACCGTGGACATGGTTAACTCGCTACTATACTTGTTAAAGTGTAAATCGGGCTTTACTGTAGATTTTAGTTACTAAAAATGTAGTAGAAAAATAATTGTAATAATTTCAGTTCCCCGTCGCAATAAAGATAAGTAATAAGGGGTGATATTCAAAATCATTGATTCGCATGGGCCCCACAGAGGCACTCATGAAAGTTAATGATTCTACTGCCAGATTCGCCTATGATTTATAGTCATACCTTAAAAGCGATCAGCTTCTCATTGTTTCTCAACCACGTTGAGCTCAGATGTATCCCAAACGGCGCTCTATTCTTCAAATAGTGCCTCTTGAAGTTATGCATCAGTATTTCATACACGTCGTCCCCAGTCAGGGTAGATGGACAGTAGTCGAGTGTGGCGCAAGGGTAGTCTCCATTCATCAGAGGGTTGATCACCATCTCCCAGAGACCGGCGTAGCTCCTTGTGGGGCAGTATTGGTTGCTACCTAAAAAATACAGCAAAGCAATGTTTGCAATAACTTATATCATGAGGTGAAAGTTTGTGAGTGTGTTTGTATGTTTGTTACTTCTTGACGCTCAATCGGCTGGACCAATTTTGATGAAATTTGGTACGGAGGTAGCTGACATCCTGGATTAACACAGAGGCTACTATTTCTCCCGGAATTCCTGCGGGTCCGTGACTTACGAGAGTAACAACGTGAATCGCAGTTAGTAATTCATAGACGAGTAAATTTCAAAATAAGGAGTACCTACTTAACCCCAATTATTGCAAGCGGATCGGGAGAGCTATTAATAAGGATTAAATAATTAAACTCAAGCAAAGCTTAAAAAAACTGACCTCACCGCTTTATCATCGGAACCTTGATCCACCAGCTTTCAAATAAAAAAAGAATCATCAAAATCGGCTCACAACGAAAGAAGTTGTGAGGTAACTCTTGAAGTCGGGTAAACCAGAACATCGTCAAAGTACGCATTATTCGTCACAAAATAGACATTATTGACGATATTTCAAGAACTACTGATCAGATCTTGATCAAATTTGAATGGGACCAATTAGAGAGCAACATCTTTCAAACCAAAAAAAAATTTCAAAATCGGCTCACGTGGAGAGAAGTTAGGAGGTAACACACATAAAAAAAATACAGTTGACTTGAGTAGCTCCTCCTTTTTTGGGAAGTCGGTAAAAATAGCGTTTGACTTCCTGAGAATGTAAGCTACCTCCCTGCTAAGTTAAACAATATCGCTTTAGACGCCTAGATGTGAAAAGGTATGAAACAGTCAAAGATACTTTAAAATGTATAATATACTTGATGTGTCCCTGCCTGCGTTAATCGGATTAAAAGTATAAAATTAGCTTATGTCCTATTTCAGGGACTAGACTGTGTATACCTACAAATTACATCCAAATCCATCTTGCCGTTACAAATATACCTCGTTTGAAACATTTTATTCACACACAAACAAATATCCCGTATGTATTTGCTTGCGCAATCATAGTGTGCATGCCAATGTTATTCGAACGTAGATGAACGATCCATGTGAAATTAAAATGCTCCAAATATTTCGAATCGTGACTTTGATACGTACCTACCAAATCTATTAAACCTAACCTATTATAAAACGGAACTTGAACGGAAAACATGATGGAAATGTACCGGGTATTAGATTATTAAATAAAAGTGGTGTCCCGCGGCTTCACCCGCGGTTATCCTACTCATATTATAAATCTGAAAGTATGTGTGTAAGTATGTTTGTGTCCTCTTCACGCTTTAATGGCTGAACGGATTTGGGTGAAATTTTGATTGTACATAGCTTATACCTAGGATTAGCACATAGGCTACTTTTTAACTTGATAATAGCGGGCGAAGCCGCGGGGTACGACTAGTTAAGTTATAAAGTAGCCTATGTGTCAATCCTAGGTATAAGCTATGTACATTCAAAATTTCAGCCAGATCCGTTCAGCCATTAAAGCGTGAAGAGGATACAAACATACTTACATACATACTTTCAGATTTATAATATGAGTAGGATAACCGCGGGTGAAGCCGCGTAAGCTATGTATATTCCAAAATTACATCCTAATCTGTTACAGTTACAGCGTGAAGAGAAAACAAAAGACACACCAATTTTCGGATTTATAATATTAGTGTGATTACTTCTCAAAAACATTATAGGTATACCTCACCAGTTAATTTTAATGTCATGCCGTAACTCTACACCTACAAAGAAACAATTGGCATAAATGTAATCGGCAAGTCGTGACAATTCCGCATTCTTTTGCACAATGGTTACTGATGTACACTAATACACGCAAACTGCATCGCTGTCTACAATCAGTTATCTGGCTAAGCGTTCGGTGACAGAAGGTTTACCTGATATCTAAATTTTGATGGCTTCTATATCATGATAGTGAACATTCTACGAAATATATTTAGCCGCAAGAGACTGGTAAAACTTAGTAAACAATTTACTAGATTAAAATCCTTTTTTATATTTTATTTAATACTATAGCCGTGCCAGTCAATAGCAGTGCTGTCTATAGCCCCGCGGCTTCGCCCACGTAAATCAAGTAAAAAGGCTATATGTTATTATGGAACCTAAATTATCTACATTCTAAATTATAAAAAATAAACAAACAGAGCGATTGTGGCGGGCGCTACCGGACGTTGAGGTGAAGATACCATACTTTTCTGGTTTAACTATGTTACTGTTATGTGAACATAATATACCTACCTGTTATCATGTGCAGTCAGTTAATTATAGTAGCTATCATCGCCGTCGCCTCATAACTTACAATATCTGATTACTTCATTCGCAGCTTCGCACGCTCTACTTAGCAAAATCATAGCATGCAAGGCAGGTTATGCATCTTCAAGTAAAGATATGCATGTGGGATTCTGTCACACATAGATAATTACGTACCACGCTAGTGTTTGCTTTAATCGACAACGTTTTGCTTGCTGACCTAAATTTTTAGATAGATATTCCACGAAATGCTGTAATTGCTGTTTTGCGAATCTGGTAGTAGAGTCATTAACTTTCATGAGTAGCTCTATAGGGCCCATAAATAAACGATTTTTATTTTGATTTAGATAAAAGCATTTATGTGTAGTCATGTGGTAGTCATACGTTTCTCAAAATAAAATGTAAAAAGTTGAGTGGATATATGAAAAAATATGTATATACATATATACCTGTACATTTATGCGGCATTCTGTAGTCGAGCGTGTAGGGCCAGTATGGAGGATCGGCCGGCGGAGCTACCACAGTCGCGTCGTACACGAAACCAAACTCCTGCATCATCAGATACTGACGGTTCCAACCCACTGACAGATGCGGGACTCGAAGGCCTCTGTATAAGCAATATTGCAGGATAAACTTAGAATATGAGTATGGAGAACGCTTAAATCCGTTAGAAAGCAAATGATAAACGGTCACCGTGATCAAAGGCAGCAGTTACCTGCACACAGCAAATACTTAATGAACAGCCTATTTACGACCGGTATGATAAGAATATCCGACATCAAGGAATCTAAAAGAAAGAAACGAAAGAAAGAAACGCATTCACACTCACAGCCCCACACTAAGTTCGATGACTTGCGTCGTGGGTGCCGGAAACATTCACATCACACACACAATCACAACCAACAAAAAAGGAAAAAAGTATTTAAAAACCGACTTTTAACTAACTGTGTCTCTCTGTCCTTATCTTACCGTTTCACAGCTTTAGACCGATCTCATTATTTGCTAGGCAGATTACAGTTTAAATTATGGCGAAAAGGAAATATGAACAGGGTACCTAATTTGTTACATACCAGAACATCTTGAGACATTATTTCATTGGGCTATGCCGCGGGGCACAACTAGTATTGCATTCTAAAAAAGCTCTCGCAAATTAGAATTCCCCGTCTAATTATAGCGATTTGATGATAATATGAAACAAAGGGCAAAGGAGAAAACCATAATGGAGTCATTACGATCGCGACCTGCGTTTGTGGAATGTCTATTGTTACACAACGTTATTAAATATTCATCAAGCTTATGATAAAATATGCTTTATTAGTAGATAGAGATAAAATGACAGAAATGTAATAGATGTATATTATACTTATATACATATATATATATATATATATCTATTATCAAACGATGATTTACTGTAAAGCTATAAGTACATTGCTTTGTTTTTATTCTCGATAAGCAAGCATTTGACCACTATCTAACTCTAACCTGATGGTAAGTGAAATGAAGCCGAAGATGTAGCATGCTTGACAAGATGCCTATTCATTCTTGACTTGAAGACTCTTTTTTTATAATTTACTTACTACTAGATTATATTTTTATTATTATAATTTATTATATACTCCGTTCGGGAAACAAAGACGCAGGCAATAAGTTCCACTCCTTCGCAATACGGATGATAAACGTAGAAGCGAAACGCTTCGAAAGAACTGAACGAATTTCAACGATAAATGGATGTCTTTTGACAGTTATATAACAAACCTGAAGTCTTCCATCCGTACTCTGCCGAACCTATTGATGACGTTGGCCTCTCCCACCATCTCGTCGAACCAGTCTTCTATCGTCGCGTTCTTCGACCACCAATCCTCAGGGCCGCGGTGCCTGTGAAATGTTAACTATTTCAGCGGGCTTGTAGAACAACTCTCATTTGTAACCGACTTCAAAAAAAGGAGAAGGTTAATTTAATTCGAATGTGTTTTTTTGTGTCACCTCAGATTTTATTAATAAGTGAACCGATTTTGATGATTATTTTTTTAATTGAAAGCTGGCGCTGATCTGACCATTACTTTTTGAGTTATCGTCAAATGCGTATTTAATTCATTTAATCTGATCAAGGGTTCCGAAGATAAGCTTTGTATGCGTTATGTTTTGTTTGAAAAGGGCAAACGGTGTATCTTTGAAACGAGGTACCTTACTTTGTAATAGCTAAACGAGTTTAGATGTAATAACGTATATAATATGGCCTATAGATCCTGGAAAGGGACAGGCGGCAAATCGTGTTAATCTTTTTTCTAAATAGTACTGTTAACGCCATAATAATTTGGTTGGAGTTTTTAGAGATTACCAATAGGAACTATGCTTTTGCTGCTGCAGATTCCTACAATAATGCTTACAGTAGGTATGTGATTTATTTTGTATGTTTAATATGAGGTATCTCGGAAAATAATGATCAATGTTGATTATGTTATTAGATATATTAATAGTTTAGACTTAGGTTGCATATTCTTCCAATCCAAGATTCAGCGCACACTACCTATACCTATGCACAACTAATTGCTAATAGGTATAAGGGCTTTAATAAAAACTGAAGTACATTTTGAACTATAATATTTAAATTAAAACGGTAATTAGCGTGAATTACGCGTTCGCGTCTAGTTCGACAGTTGTTTCGACTTCGACTAATTTGGAAGCAAAGACTAAACGGTTCTCTTATCTTTGATTGGACTTCTTCAGCAGAGCGCTTTTGATTGTCGATTATGACATCGACAACGCGTAAGTCACGCTAATTCCCTTTTATATTTAATTGCAAAGGTATAAAATTAATTATAAACTATTTGTTTTATTTTCAATTTCGGTGCGATCCAGTACACTTCACACGATTTTGAATCATCATTGCATTGGTAACAAGACAAATATTTGAACTAACTTTCTACTTAACCAAACATTAGGCTTACGTGATAGAGTTGACAGCGATCTCATGCCCGTCATTCCAAAGTTTCTGCACGTGTCTGTAGTTGGTATACTCGTGTGAAATGAAGAAAGTCGCCTTTATGGGACAGCCGTTAGGGTTCCTTCGGTCTGGTGTGAAGAGTTGCTTGGTATACGCGTCCCAGTTCTCGTGATTCACTGCTCCGGAGAACGTGAGGGTTATCATTTGAGGTGTCTGAAAGAAAGCATAGGTTGTTGCAATATTGTAAACTAGCTGTACCTACCCGCATGCGTTAAGAATAATCATACTAAAACTTAACGATTAAATTATAAGTTCGACGACACGAATATGATGATGAATATGTAATGCATTAAGCCCAGACTGATTTTCACTAAAGATCCCAGAAGAATTATCTTACAATCCACTTTATACGGTACACGGTTATCATTATTATCAGCCAGAAACCTTCTCCCAGAAACTCTACATCCGCCATCCCATTAGATCTCCCAAGAAACGGTTGGTATAGCCACTTGACTCTTCATCGGTTCTCGTCCAACTTGATAGAGGTTTTTCCTATACTGCTTCTTATGGTCCATCGTCTACACAAGAAAACTTTCATCCCGATTAGCTTGGTAAATATCCCTTGATATATACCCTGATTAGCTTGGTAATTTTGACAGCTGAATCGGTTAACAATCTTCGTGTTGCTGACTATACGTTAGCTATAAAGTCAGCAAAGTCTAGCTCATGTAGCTCATGACCTATAATTGTCAAGATTATTTAAAGGTATCCTGTAAAGTTTACCTGATTAGTGACAAGGCCTCCCGGTATATCAGTACCGTTATCGCTGCAGAAGCATTCTGGCAACACGCACACGACTGGATCGCATGGTTCTGATGCGTTGGGGTCGTAATTGACGTCACACCAACCCTGCAAGCAAATACTTTTATTTTGAGGATATTTCGCCAACAATCTTATCTTTACAATTCAATGACGACCCAGTTGAAGTGGGCAGGCCCTTGTCCTCTGCGCCGTGGGTGCTGCGTTCGATTCCCACCAGGAGCACACAAAAAATGTCTCTCTCAAAAAATCTCAAGGGACAAGTTGTGGGATTGTTAGTGTGAATGCATTTGTTTTTATTTAATGCTGCTGTCTACCATTGTGTCATGTTTTGAAGATTTGAACATGCAAGGTCTATAACAATTTAACTATGTTTGTTTAAATAAACATTCAGTTCATTGACAGCAATGTTTTTTTATTTAGTTTAAATAAAAACTAATGAGAATAACTTTGCAATCCTACTAATATTATAAATCCGAAAGTTTGTGTGTAAGTGTGTAAGTATGTTTGTTCCCTCTTCACGCTTTAACGGCTGAACGGATTTGGATGAAATTTGGAATGTACATAGATTATACCTAGGATTAACACATAGGCTACTTTTTAACTTGATAATAGCGGGCGATGCCGCGGGGCACGGCTAGTATCTAATAAATATGCTACATTACATTATAGACGATAGACAACACTTTACTAAAACTTTTTGAATTTGACGGTTTTCATGAATACTTACCTTTATGATAGTGTGTGTGATGTGAATGTGGCCGACACCTACGACACAAGTCATCGATAATTAAAACTTAGTGTGGGGCTGTGAGTGTGAAAGCGTTTATGTTTACCTAACGTAAATACATCGTATCTAAGTCGTAATAATTTCTTGTATAAATGAAACTAACATTCAACTCCAAACTTATCGCATTCTCATCATCATCAGTTATCGATTAGAAAACGAAGAACATTTCAGGCGTTAAATTTCACTGACTAGGCTATATTTCTTTGGTATACAATACAAGTTTGACGTAATCGATAAATAATCATTGCGGATATTGAACATTGAATTGAAGTTTTTTGAATGTCGAATAGGCAATTTTAACTTTCGAACTCGCGTTGTGAATTTTCCATTTGAGTATTAGTTATACATAGTATACATGAATTATGAAGAAACTAGTTGGCAGAAAGCTATATAGAGATCATAACCTCTGATGCATCTGTTGGAATTACTGCGATGACCGCTTCGCTTCACTGAGCAACGACTAAAGAAATTCGAAGTTGTGGCAGCCGTGACTCATTATTTCGCTAGTAGGTAGGTAGTATTCATTGGCGATAGTAAGCTGGTCGAGTCGAAAGTGTTGAGTCTCTGTCAACGACGTAAGATAGCGAGCCTATCGGTTTTCTGTCATTTGATTTTCGAAGAGTAATAAATGGCGAACACATTTCACACCTGAGATTTGCAGATGCCATCGTCGTCTTGGCTGAAACGTTGCAGGATTTGCAAGATATGCTGAACGGCCTAGCTGACTCTTCTGAGCGCATCGGTCTCCGGATGAACTTGGATAAAACCAAGATTATGTTTAACCAACATGTCAAACCGGAACCGATTGCTGTACATGGCAGCTTTCTCGAAGTTGTTCCAGAATACGTTTATCTCGGGTATACATTGCATTTAGGTAGAAACAGCTTCAAAAAAGAGGCCAGTAGAAGAATTCAGCTAGGCAGGGCGGCATTTGTGAAATTACGTCGAGTATTCTCGTCGTCTATTCCACAGAGCCTAAAGAAGAAAGTTTTAAATCAGTGCGTCCTGCCTGTCATGACATACGGTGCCGAAACGTGGACACTCACGGTTGGGCTTGTCCTCAAATTTAAAGTCGCTCAGCAAGCTATGGAAAGGGCTATGCTCGGAGTTTCTCTGAAGGATCAAATCCGGAACGAGGTTATCCGACAGAGAACCAAAGCAGTCGACATAGCACAGCAAATTAGTAAGCTGAAGTGGCAATGGGCTGGCCATATTAGCCAAGAGCTGGATGAGAGAAGCAGAGGATCGTGCTCAGTCGCATGCGATTGGAGAGGCTTATGTCCAGCAGTGGACTTCCATAGGCTGATGATGATGATGATGATGTGGGCATAAATTACACAAGCTAATTCCCCTAAGCTTGTTTTACCACCTAAGACAAACAGTCAAACGTCATCCGTTTATGGTTGACATACCTCCAGCACGCTCGAAGCGTTTTGCTTCTACGTTTATTATCCGTACTGCGAGGGATTGGAACTCATTGCCTGCGTCTTTGTTTCCTGAACGGTCTAATCTGGGAGTATTAATTGCAAGAGTGAATAGGTATCTATAGGCACTCTAGGCAGGCATACTACATCTTCGGCCGCATCATCGCTTTCCATCAGGTGAGATAGTGGTCAAATGTTTGTCTATCAAACATAAAAAGGTACATACTCGTACATAGGTACAGGTGTCCACTTCTTCGTCTTGGGTTATGTTCCAAGTTAAAAGACAAAAGAATAAAGAGTAAGATTTTCTACATTACTTCATCGGACGCATCGTCACAGTCTATTGATCCATCGCAGAAGTATTCAGCGAGAAGACATCTGCCGTCGGCGCATCCGAAGTGGGTGTCATTTGCACAGTCAGCCATGTCCAGCAAAGGCTTCGGTATTACAGTCTCTGGAAGAAAAACAGATTTACTAGCCAAAGTAATCATCCACGCAAAAACATTCTATACAGGGTATAATTTGTAAAATACCAGAAAACTCTCAGATCCTGATTCTTATTAAAAGTTAGGTCATTTAGTTCTACGACTTTTTTCTGAACGCTATATTTGAAGCCAGATTGCAAAGTCTTGACCATCGGCGTAAAGTTGCAAGCCTGTCAGTATTCTATAAAATACATTAAGGTGAATGTGCACAAGAACTACACAACCTTGTTCCCGCTTCACCCTTTTTCCACCTTACATCCAGACGGACGCGGCGCGGGGCGTCGCGTCATCCATTTATGGTTGAAATACCGTTCATTCGCACGAAGCGTTTCGCGTCTTCGTTCATTTATAGAACAGCAAAGGAATGTATTTGTGAACGTGCGTATGAACGGTATTCAACCATAAATAGGTGACGCGCGACGCCGACCGTCTGGATGTAAGGTGGAAAAAAGGTGAAGCGGTAACAAGGTTGTGTAGTTCCTGTGCACATTTACCCCACTTCACGCACACTTAGGATCAAGTTACGATAACTTCCTACAGCTTAACATTAACTATAGTCTTGTTACATACCAAATTACTACAAGTCTTAACTAAAATAAGCCACGAACAGGGAAAGAAAAAAAAATACAAAAAAAATATTGCTACTATAATAAAAATATACACCAATTTACGAATACATAGAATTACGCTTAGTATCAATTTTAACTTAACAGGCTTTTATAGATAGAGCAATCGGAGTAAATTCTAGTACTGTGTGTTCATTTTCATGAACACAATGCTGGTTTTTAACTAGGAGTTAGGTAGGTATGATAGAGGAAATAACTTATGTTTATGTATATAGATAGGTAGTTCTACTACATAACTTCTCTTTTGATTTATAGCAGGAACTGCTTATGCAACCGCTGACCGTGTCTACATTAAATTGGTCAAGGCTGAACGAATTAATTAGTTTAATAATAAAATTCTCATTTTCCAAGTCAAATCAAGGTGAGTTTTTTAGCTATTGCAAGGGTTCCGCTAAGGGAGGTAGAAATGACGGCTCTTTGTTTAAAAAATATTTTAATTACGATCAGTTTGGGTTTTCCTTGTCCTTTCCTTTGAACTGCCCATTGGCTTAGGTGAGCGGTCGCCTTCTCAGCGGGGATATCGGGTTCGATTCCCGTCGGGGACACAAGTTAACTCCCCAAGGAAAATTTGTGTTTCTGGTTCTGATTGTGATTGTGTGTGATGTAAATGTTTCCCGCACCCACAACACAAGTCATCGAACTTAGTTTAGCTATGAAAACGTTTATGTTTGATTTTATTTATATAGCATTAGCCATGCTAGGCAGAAAATATTTTTTTCTTTCTAAATTTATCACTACGTTTATGTTTGTCACCGTACAGAAATGCTCTGCGAATATACCTTTACCTGTAGTGAGATCGCAGTTAAGCACGTTCTGCCGCTTGTCGCAAAGCTGCCTGTTGACGTCGAAGACCAGTCCCGGCGTGCAATGGAACTCGAACACGTCACCTTCTAAGCAAAGGTAATATTTGGCGCACTCGTCGGTTGTCCACATTTTATCTTGAGAGCGATCTGGGTTTCTGTAGTAAGAATATGTAGGCACTGATTACCTAATAGTTGGTTACTACTTACATGTTACTACTTCAAAAAATTAGGTTCTCAATTCGACTGTATGTTTTTTTTGTATGTATATTACGCGATATCTACGCCATTTATGAATCGATTTTGATGTTTTTTTTTTTTGGTAGATTATACTTCAGAAGTCGATCCTGCCAAAACTGAAATATAAGCGTTGGAGTCGGATTTTCTAAGCTTTGCTTGCTTTTATTAATTATTATAAAGTTTTAGTTCTTGGTTTAATTATAACTATTGAGGGGAAGTGTAGAGTATAATGAATAATTAATGATGTTTTAGAGATACATCGAATTATTGGTACACTAAGGTCATCAGAAGGATAATAAGTACCTATGTATAGGTAGGTAATAATATACGTCATCGAATATATTAAAGAATCGATGTTGATTGTATCTTTTGTTCCGTAATTTTATTCCAAACATCATTATGGTTAGTTATTTGAATCTTTCTTCACTTTCTGAAGAGATCGTGGGATTGTTTCACCAATCTGTAAGATTCACAGCTGCAGGCACCGGAGATTTCCGCCTCCGCCAGAAACGTGATGGTTTTTTTGTTTGGATTTGACAATAGTAGATTTTGCTAACTCTTTAATATATTTTTTCTTGACTGCGCGACGCAAAGGAGGGTAATGTGTTTATCAGCCTATGTTCCTATGTATGCTTGTTCCTTTGTGGCTTTCTAGAGAAAGAACGCGTGGGCCGATTTTGATGATGATGATTTTTTTTATCGTGCGAGTGTCACTAAAGATATTAAAGAAATTAAAATTAAATATGGCGATAGCCAAACGCCATATTAAAATTAACTCCAATGAACTTTTGTATCAGGTGGGTCATTATCATGGGTCTCATCTTTAGGTATCTTTTAACATTTTTCTTAACAACATAACGAAATGTAGGTAAATTATTACATAATGTGTACCTAACCTTTACAAATTAGCATGAACTAAGTAAACAGAAACATATTATAATATAAACGCTTCCACACTTACAGACCCACACTAAGTTCGACAAATTGTGTCGTGGTTGTCGGAAACAATCACATCACAGACACAATCACATCCAGAACCAGAAACACAAATTTTCCTTGGGCGAAAATCTTGTGTTCCGGCCAGGAATTATATCATATATCCGATACTGCATACAAGGCGAACATCCACCCAACTAAGCCAATGGGCATTTCACGAAGTATTGCAGGGAATAAGTACTTCGAATAGTGGAAGTAGGTATACTACTTCTTGCCGTTCGTGCGTACTGGTACCTACAGTAATACTGTTTACAGTTCTGCCATTAATTTCAATGAGTTTGATAGCAATGCGATAGTTGTCGACAAGAATGAACTCTACCCGAGGTTATCGAACTCGGAGAATAAAGGAAATATTATTTTATTGGAAAATGTAATATTACGTAGGGTGAGGCGGGGTAATTATGAGACATCGATATTTCGGGTAAAAATAAGACTTATAAAAAGAAATTAATAGAACATCTTTCATTAACCATAATTCAGTATAAAATGAACCTTAAAATATACGATTTCTCAGCTTTCCCTGTCTGGAAATGTATGACTAGGCAGCTTGTTAGTTTCATAACGCGTGGTCTATGAATGTGTGTAGTCACTGAAACTAACGAATCGGTGTGCGATATCAATTTAATGGTTTCTAGTTTCTACCATAGGTTTTGATAGGTTTATACACTCTGAGAACGTTCGTCAGCTGGTGTTCAAGAAATGTAGTTTTTCTTATATGCATTTGTTGCAACGCCAGGAAAAGAAAAGAGTTTTACCTCTTTCACGTTTATTGTTGCCTAGTAACCACCTAGTAACTTTAATACCATACTAAAAACTTCAAAATATTACCTTGTTTCCATAGTACCTACTTAACTTAGAACGACAACAACTCATCAAAGTTCCATACAAAAGAATTTTTGTATAATTTTTTTCGTGATTTTTTCGTGATTTTTTCTGTGTTAATTTTTGTTTTATTCGGGGCGAAGACAAATCCAACAGATCAAAGATTTAGAGACGAGAGGATAAGGACGCTTGCCCATTACAGTCCAGTGCCACCAAGTTCTTATGTAGTCAATTTGTTAAGAGAGAAACCACATGAAATCATTAAAAGATATTTCAATGGTGGTCAAATTTCGCAAGACTTATGTGCTCATTAGAATGCTCGACTCGCATCTCCATCAAACAATGGTAACCGCGGTAATGTTTGCGGATTAAACAAACAGCGAAAGTGAATTTCTCAGGCTGTAGGAAATGGTACTGCGTACAGTAGCCATCATACATACTATTATATATTCTGCACCACAGTCAAGGTTGCAGCGAAAGTCGTGCGGGGTCGACGTTCGATTCGCGGAAGCTTGCAGTGCCTGCAGTTATGCGTTCAGCTGCGTCGCGTGACGATGCATCGTGATGTGATGCACGTAGGAAGGAAGCGATTGGGGTAGTAGAGCGAAGTCGGATGTAGGTCAGTTAGTGAGTTTGTATTGCTAGCGATGAGCTGGTTCAATTACATAAATAATGAGAAATTAATCTATGTATCAGATAAACATCAAGTTGGTAGATACTTGTATAATAAATAGGCCCAGAATCATCGAGTAAATCCGGTAGAGTTGTTGATATTTTAGATCTCTAGATTTAAAGATATCAAAATGTATGGTCCTCTAGGTGCGTCGTGTCGCCCTTTCGCCTCATTTTTCAAGTTCAAAAAGTCAAATAAAAAAGCCTATTTAAAAGAAGAAAGAAGGATATTCAAAATTTGCCTTTCTCAATCCAAAATTAAAATAACTGGAAGCGATAACGCTTTTAGGATGTTTGACGCGGCAAAACTCCCGGTATAACCTACTTTTTTATTAATGTATAAAATGTTGGTGGGTATTATTAATTTTAGCTTAGCAAACTTGTGCAATTTGCCAGTGTTAAGTACATCATATTTTTCAAGTATAATTGAGTATTGCCTAAATAATATCCTAGTCAGAAGCCACAGTCAAGTAAAAAAGACATAGTCCAGCCATAGTCAAGTCATACCCCAGTAAAGTGGTAGAGACTTTACTAGAACTTCTTTTGGAGTTTTGGAGAGAAAGCTAAAATCATCTTTTTCAACTTTTTATGATTAGCCGAAAGTCATGTGCGTTCACGAATTATTCATAATCCATCATTATTACACATTACCTAACACTTTAAGAATTATATAAGTTTTGGAAAACAATACATTATAGACGAGATTTTTCCAATTTCGCGCCAAAACTCGATGTCTGTGTTTATGATTACAATTTTCCATGGATAAAAAAATAAGAAATGGCCAATTAAGCTTGTCAACTACCCGTAAAACCCGCCAAGTTAGTCGCGCTAGCACTAGGTGCTACGAGCAATTCTCCGCGCAAATTGGCCAAACAGTTTTCACTTTGGAAACTTTCATTTAGGCTAATCCATTCTTGATGGGTTTCTTAGGCCTAGAATTTGGAGCATTGTCGATTACTTATAGCTTAAATTTAGCAGGCATGGAGTGTGCTATCACTCCTTGCCTGAAAAATCTTATCAATTTTTTTTTAATTTTTTTATAACAGAGTCCACTAAGTATATTTGAAACGATATTGTAATGGATTGGGATACAATTTTATGTTGTTAAGATTGAATTTTGTTTCATAGTATGTACAGGATTGCTGGGCAGAACTAGATAAATAATTTTTAAACGAAAACGGAGTTTAAATTCGCTACCATAGGGTGTCATGCCCTATTGCTCTAACCGCTGAGCTACCCAAGCCCTGTCTCAAGCGTCCAAATAATACTTTCCTTAATATGAAGCTCTGGGGACGTGCTAGTTTTTAAAACAATACCATCAAGCTATATTTTCTAGAATAAAATACTTTTTTGCTTTGTTTAGGCTTATGGTAATGTCTACCTACACTAAAAACAGATTTCCTATTCGATTCCAACCGATTTTCTTTTCTAGAGTCTATTCTCTAGAGTAGAAAATCGGTTAATTAGCTTGGTTTATCTAGTCACACTAATATTAAAAATCCTAAAGTTTAAATGTGTGAATATTATTGTTTGACACGACATATCTCTGTAACGGCTGTACGGATATTGATAAAATTTGATAATTTTTTTTGAAATTTTACCTATTTAAATTATGTTTTAAACGGAATTTTAAATAAATCCGTAATAATCCGTCCGTTTATAGAATTATTTTGAACTAACGCAGGTGCCGCTGCCTCACCTCGTGGTACGGTTTATATAATCAGATATAGGTACGAGTGTGTAAACTTTTTGTGATATCTGTATACAGTTGGTATACATATAATTATATATATAAAAGCAAAACAGACATCGAACCAAGGATTGAATACGGAGGTATTTGATTTTGTTTTTCGTTGTCTTGTAATACTTACTATAACCGCGAATATAATTAACCTAGAATATTTAATTACATTGTTCAGTATACATAATAACATGATCATAAAATTACGTAAGCTTTAATGTAACAAAAATAACTATTTGTTTAACTACTATAAGGCAATAAAATATGAAAGTTGTGGTTATTATATGTATACCTATATATGTAGGTATACCTAAGGTAAAACTTGTTCTCGCGGTTTTGTCTGCT
Source organism: Lomographa bimaculata (assembly GCA_948107665.1). Taxonomy (NCBI): domain Eukaryota; kingdom Metazoa; phylum Arthropoda; class Insecta; order Lepidoptera; family Geometridae; genus Lomographa; species Lomographa bimaculata. Next base: position 11,529,869 of record OX403600.1, read on the forward strand.
TGGGATAGAACAAAGCGTATCTAAGCACATTACTACTATATAGGTATTATAGAATACAATAAATTAATATTATAATAGTCATAATAATCCTTTTTTTTATTGCAGCAGAATCTGCAGTTTTAAATTTCTAATCGTTTGCATCACAGACACATGATATATCTGTAAATATAAGAGTGTATCAGATTGTGTGTTTCAAACGAGGTATCTCGATTTGTACCTAACTCCGGAATGTGTTTGTGACATATAGTCGACCTCAGTTGCTACAAAAATCTCTGTCCAGCCAAAGGTTTGCTGGCAAACATCGCTGAAATCGATAAGACCGCCCATTGTACCTACTGCCTTAGATAATTATTTTTGAAGATACAAGTTTGTAACTATCTTTTATGGTGTAAAATAAAGATTTTTTGTATTTTATTGTATCACACCTATTCGGCACCATGTGGATAGCCTAGCTCGAGACCTAGATTATTAAATAAATTCAAAATAGTATTTATTGCCAAAATTACACATACATCTACTAAGTAATAATACGTAACTATAAGTACATCGCGTTTCATATAGGTAGTTCATTATTTATTTAGATATTTATAAAAAGGTGATTGTTGCGCTTACAGCAGTTACATACGATACCGACTAAAATATATCAATAAGTAGCAAAATCAAATTTTGAAAATACCGATGCACTGCATCTGCAATTCTCGTCAGACGAATAAAACCGATTGAGATCTAGTTTTATTCGTCTGATAGATCTAGCTATCAGACGAATAAAACTAGATCTCAATCGGTTTAGGATCTACAATTCTACATACCACGTACCCACGTTAAACTTGTAATATCGTTATTTTTAGCGTCGGGGTTTTAATAGCTAACCAATAACCAAGTAATTAATAAAAAAACACCTTACGTAATATAACTTTAATATAACAGTGTAACAAACCTGTAAAATTTTTCAGTTTCAGGGCATTTTATATTCACTATGCTCCTTTTTCTAAGTTTCCCTTGCACTCCTGTAACAGCGAATTCAATGTAACAGCACAATTAAACAAATTGATAAAAAAATACCGTGCAGTTTTGAGAAAATATTTAAAACAAACTAAAACTTTAACGAGATGTGAATCTAGGTTCCTTTAAATAGGTGTATTACCTAGGAAAATACACGCGAATGTAATGTAAGTAAGCACTCGTGAGAGGTGCATCGCCATGTTGCAGGCCCGGTTTCCACAGTAGCACTGAGTCAAACTCACTGAGTTGATAACAAACAGCGTTCTTCAATGCAATACAAAATACAAGCATGTAAGTAAGTACTTTCTTTCAAAGTGTACGCTGTCTACGGTCGGCCGATTGCGCACACAAGAAAGGAAATAAATAAAAAGATTATGAGCTTCCTTTGCGCTTTCAGAATTATTTAGATACTAGACTGTGTTCCGCGGCTTCACCCGCGTTTATAAGGTAAAAAGTAGCTTAGTCTATGCGTTAAACCAAGACATGAACTTACGTTACAGCGTGAAGAAAAAACATACATACACACAAACTTTCGGATTGATAATACTAGTGTGAAGTGATTTACCTAGTAACTTCGTAATTATGTGACTGAACACCTCCTAAACGGCTGGACCGATTTTGATGATTTTATTTTGGTGTGTTCAGGTGGATTCAAGAAAGGTTTATGTTCACAATTCAATCCGATTAATAATGTTATCTAATTAATTAATTAAATTAACGGTATTAACATTACGTAAGAGCGACAGAGACCGGTAATTGTACAAAATTTTTTTTAGCTTGGCGACAGCAAAGTGCTTTTTGGAATTAAAAATCGATCGATGAGGTAACAGAAACCATCGATGCGCATGTAGGTCGAAGAAGAATAAGAAGTACCAATTTGAAGCCGTGATATCGCCATTGTTTGATACCCCGAGGTAGGATTACAACAACGGCGCTATCACGGCTTCCTACGACGGGCGTCGTGTAGTCCTTCCACGTGGCCTCTATTGCCGTGGTGGGAATATGGCCTTCTGGTTTTACCAGTCTGCCTGGGCTGGGCGCTGGGAGCAGTTACTCCCAGGGAATGTGTCGAGCGCGTCGATGGTGGTCGTCGCGCTCTGGTGGGGTCCGGTGTTTTGGGAGGGGGAACGAGCTTGGGCTGGGCTTGAGCCATCTTGCTCCGAGCTGGCCCCCCTTGCGTGGTCTTGTTTGATCCTCCTCTGTCCGTACTGGGCCGGAGTCAACCTCAGGGCTTGTTCGTGCCTATCAGGCGCGGGTGTGAAGCCCGAGGGTCTCACGGCCTTTCCTGGGTCGGGTCGGTGGTCGCGTGTCTCGTCCGGTATTGGGTCTCATCTTCAGTTGCCGTCACTTGCCCTCTCGTTGTCGTCGTCCTTGGGGATGATGTCTCGAGGGAGTGCACTCCATGCCGTTACGTCAGGTGGCCGGGCGTGGTGCGGCGCAATGTTCCTTAGGTGGGGGTGGGGTCCGTTGTCTGCGCGGTCGTAAATGCCGCGCGCCAGACGAACCACGAACTCCCCCACCTGTTCCATCTTGACGTCCCGTGCTATCACGTCATTGCGGACGTAACGGCCGGCTCTTGTGCACTGCCTTAGGACGACGTTCTGCACGACCTGCAGTCGTTTCTTCTGCGACTCCGAACATAGTGCATACCATGCGGGGGCAGCGTAGGTTAGCCTGGTTCTTATGTAAGTTTTGTAAATTCCTAGTTTTGTCCTCAGAGGAAGCTTGGAGGAGAGGACCGGTCGGAGCATGGCGCGGGCCGCCTTCGCCGTGCGTACGGCGTGGTCCACGTGCGGCTTCATGCTCAACGACCGATCTATGTAGACACCCAGGTACTTGACAGTGCTTTCCCACGCGATGTCTTCACCTCTCAGCTTCAGCTGAGGAGGGATTTTCCTACGCTGTCGGCCTGTCAGCAGCGCGGCCGTCTTTCCCACATTGACGGCCATCCGCCACTTGTCCAGCCATTCTGGCAGTGTGTCTAATAGCCGCTGCATTCTGCGAGCGGCTATCACGGCGCTTGTGGACGAGGCCAGGTATGCACTATCGTCTGCAAAGAGGGCAAGTGTGACCTCCCGTTCTCCTGGTAGCCGCTGGTCTTCCTCAAGAGTCGGGATGTCATCGGTGTAGACGGCGTAGAGAGCTGGTGAGAGGCAGCTCCCCTGGGGCACCCCCGCGGCGATCGTACGGTGACCGGAGTTGACGCCCTTGACGGTCACGTAGAAGCTTCGCTCGGCGAGGAACGATGCCACCACGCTTAGCAGCGCCGGCGGCAGCGTCTTCTGTGCTAATTTGAAGATGAGACCTTCGTGCCACACCCTGTCGAAAGCCTTTTCCACGTCTAAGAAGACGGCGACTGTTGTCCTACCAGCGTTCTTCTCGACTGTCATCTGGTGTAGTACTCGCGTCAGCTGGAGCGTTGTTGAGTGCCGCGTGCGAAAGCCGAACTGCTCCTCACGGGGAACAAGGTGAGGGCGCAGCCTTCGCAACAGCAGCCGCTCAAACAGCTTGGCGATTGATGACAGGAGGGTGATCGGACGGTAGCTGGCGGCTTGGCGCTTGTCTTTGCCTGGCTTTGGTAGGACAATGACTCTTCCCATCTTCCAGGACGAGGGGAAGTGGCCAGTGCGTAGGATGCCATTGAATAGTCTGGCCAGGCATGTCAGACCCCTTGGAGGCATCCATCTCAGTGCGGAATTAGATATAGCGTCGTCACCGGGGGCCTTTTTCGACTGCAGACTCCTCGCGGCCCGGGCTACTTCGGCTGGGGAAATGAAATCGTCACCTCCCAGCGGCGGGGCCGGGGTCTGCAGGATTTTGGCCACTTCCTTCTGTACTTCGTCATGGTGGTCGCGTGTGGCTTTCGTTGCGTCGATGGGGACAGGGTGTGGCTGGAACTGACCTGCCAAGTGGTCAGCGAGTAGCTCTGCCCTCTCTAGAGCAGAGTAACGTCGTGTGCCCGTACTATCCAGCAACGGACACACGGCCGCTTTAGCTCGGGTCAGGTGGCGGTTGAGGGTATGCAGGTCGGTATTGTTCTCGGCGACATGGGAGATGTGCGCATCCCATGTCGAGCCCCTCCAGGCTCTTACCTCTTCTGCAAACCTCTCGGATAAGGCGTTTAGCTCCCTCTTGGCGCGAGGACAGCGGGAGTGGGCCCACAGTTTCCTCAGCCGGCGTTTCTTGACGCGCATCGCTTGCAGCCTCAAGGGGAGCTCTTCACGCCTGTTGGACTTCGGCATGGGGGAGGAAGCCGTCGCAGTGGCTGTCTTGATGTAGTCCGTCAGCGCTATCGCACACGACTCAACCTCTGTGGCCGTGGACAGCTGGCTGACGGACATCGACTGTACTTCCCTCTGGTATTTGTTCCAGTCGATTTTCATTCTCGGGGTTCGGGACAGCGTGCAGACTGCGGAACCTCCTACCGTGATAAGAAGCGGCAGGTGGTTCTCATCCAGGTCGTACAGGACTTCGATGCTGACTGGAGCCTGTATCTTTTGCTTCACTACGATATCCAGTACGTCTGCGTAGTGAAGCGGGTTGGTAGGGATGTGAGTAGGGGAGTCCGGGCCGATTACCTCGTATCCTCTTGCTTCGGAATCCGTTTGGAGTCGGCGGCCGGCCGGGTTGATCACTCTTGAACCCCACGCTAGGTGTTTGGCATTGAGGTCCGCCGCCATCAGCGTGGGGGTCTTCTGGTCCATGATGGTCTTCAGGTCGTGGGTGTCTAGGGAGGAGGTGGGGGGGCGGTACCCGGCGAGAACGCGGGTCTCGACGCCTGCCAACTTTACCTTCACTCCCTTGGTCCTTATTTGGTGGAAGTCAATGTCGTCCATTTCTTCGTGTATTACGTCCCTCCGCACCAGGGCGGCCGTTCCACGGTAGGCCATGCCCTGGGGAGAGATCTCGTCGCGGCGATACACGAAGAAGTTGGGCAGTTTCAGAGGTTGAGTTGGGGTGAGCTTGGTCTCGCCCAGGAGGACAATATGGATGTCCTGCGACTGGGCGAGGAGTCGGAGGGCGGAGACCTTGTCCCTGACGCCTCCCGGGTTCCAGTAGAGGATGCGCAGCTGGCCTCTATCCATAAAGGCACCCGTTCAGTGAGGCCAGTCCGCGCATCGCTGCCACCTGGAGGTTCTCTCCGGCGGCGATGGCAGTGAGAAGGTCCACCAGCGCTCCCATTATAGCGAAAATGGGTTCGCTGGTGGGTCTCACCTGTTGTGGTTGTTGGTGCTGGTGCTGCTGCGCCCTTGGGTAGGCGCCGGCAGGGGGGAAAGGCCCCATGCCTGGGGGGGGGCCGAGGGGGCCCCTGCTGGTTTGGTAGGTGGTACGGGGAGCGCCTGTGTTACTCGACCCGTACTGCTGTCCTCCTTGGTAGGGTGCACCGTAACCGGTGCGTCCGGGATGAGGAGTGGTTGGGGTGGTCGTTGACATCGGGCGTGATGTCGCTCCGGGGGTGGGTGCTGCGCGCGTGACCGGCGCGAAGTGGACCCTGGGGTCGGGGCGGAGTGGCTGTTGGCCCCAGGCGATTGGCACGGTGGATGTCAATCGACCGGGGTAGTAGGGGGTCGGGGGGGCCATAAATGGATATGGCTGTCCTTGGGGCCCGGCATCTGGGAGCCGGCGCTTGCGATTGGCGCGCCGGCCCCTGTGCCTGGGTCTCTTCAGCGGGGGGGGTCCGGTATACTCGCACTCGTCTGCGTGCGCTTGTACTTCGGACGTCGCTGCTGGGGCAGTAGTTGGCGGCTCATGGGGGTGGAGCTTCGTGGTGGAGGTCGGGGGCGCCTCGCTTTGCGGTTGGTTCGCATGGGGCGCTCCCGACTCTGTGTGGGCCCACTCTCTTCGCGGGGGGTCGCGGGAGGTGGACGGGGCTGCCAGTGTTTCGGCTGGGGCTGCTGAGGGTGGGGGGGCTGTGTCGGGTGGAGGGGCGCTGCTGGTGGGCACCGGGGTTGAGGACGCTACTGGTGCTGCCTCCTTCTTCGTCTTGCGCTTCCTTCTCTGCCTCTTTCTTTTCCCCCCCCCCGCAAAGTGTGCGGGGTGAGGGCCGGGGAGGTTAGCTGGGGGGCACAACGTTGTTGGCATGTAGTGGCCTCCATACTGCGCGGTCCTCCAGGGCCAGCTGGAGTATTGTTGCGATTGGGCGGGCAAGTGTGGTTGGGCGGGCGGTTGTAGTTGGGCGGGCGGTTGGTATGGGGTGGCCTGGGAGGGGCGAGCGGGCGCGTGAGTCCCTCTTCTGTTGGGGCGGTTGTCGGGGGAGGCCTCGCGGCCCATCGGCTTCTGCTTCCGCTCGCTTGAGATGGCGCGGTACGCACCAGGGATGCGGATGTCACGCTTCCGCGCCTCCCGTCGGTATACCGCGCACGTGCGGCTATTGGCTGCGTGCTGTTGCTGGCAGTTGGCGCAGTTCAGCGGGTCGCTGTCGGTGCGGGGGCATTCACTCCCGAAGTGGGGGCCGGCGCACTTCACACACTTCTGCGGCCTGTGGCAGTTTTTGGATGAGTGCCCAAATGCCTGGCATCTGTGGCATTGGGGCATGGTTGTGGCGCCTCTCCAAGCCTCTATGGTGATGTTGGGCATCCCCAGAAGTTCCTTGGTGGCGTAGAGTTGGTCCAGCTGTTCCTTCGACATGTGGTCGAGCTGGACGTGGTAGACGCACTTGTTGGTGTTTCGGCGCGTCGGCAGGGCTCTGGCGAATCGGGCCGGGAATTCCTTGGTTTGGAGGTCCTCCACTATGGCCTCCACATCCGTATCCTGGGGAAGTCCCCAAAGAGCCACCTTCTGGGGGAGTTCCTCCTGGACACTGTAGCAGTACCAAGAGATTCCTGGTGACCTGGCCGACTCTTCAATTAGGTATCTTTGGGTGACCCTAAATTCGTTCCCTGTTTTGGGGTAAAATTTTACCCCTTTATTGAAGGGGCGGGCATTGGGTAGGTGGCCCAATCTCGCGCGCAGTTCGCGCAGGTGGGCTGGCCAGTTTGGTAGGGCTTCCACCATAATCGGGGGGTAGCCCTTATCCTTGGTTGGAGCTGTTTGGGCTGACTGCGGTCGGTCATGGTGCACGACCGTGGGCGGCTGGACCGGCGTGGGCGGGCGGGACACCGGAGGAGAAGCTAGTGTCGCGGCGTAGGTCGCTGCGGCAGTGGGGGAGGGGGTGCTCATCGATGGCATCGGGGCGTGGTCGAGGGGAACTGATTCTATTCCCCTATATGACGTCCCGGCATAAGACATTTCCGCCTCTAATACTGCGTCGTCATTACTCGCCGCGGGCGAGCTCGCGGCCGAACGATTCATCGCTGGCGCAGATAGCTTGCCCGATGACGACGTAGTGGCGGAGGAGTGGGTTATGTTTTCCGCCGGATCGGGTGATTTAGTGACGGGGCGGCATAGCGGAACCGCGTCAGGGGAGGCGGGGGGGTCCGTGGAGAAGGAGCGCATTGTGCGTCTCCCCCTCTGTGGCTGTGGGGCCAGGACTTGCCCTTTTTGGGGTGCGGCAGTAGTTGTTATTTTAGGCACTGGTACCTTGTTTGTTTCCGTCGGAGGCGGTGTAGGAGGAGAGGCTGACTTGTACCTAAGTCGCTTCTCATCCCCCTCTTCGTCTCCTGACGACGGAACACGCTTGCGCGGCTGCGCAGCGCGCTCGGACGAGCGTCCGGCTGTTTTGTCCCGACGGGGAATGGACTTTCCCCTCGAGGCACCTCTTCCGGCTGCTGCCTCGGCCGAGCGCGGCCGGGGAGCACGGCGCAGGCCGATGGTGGATGCCGGAACAATCACCGATTGTTCCGGGAAGAAAAGGCTTCTCGCGACGATCATCTCGCCGGCTGATAGTTCCAACTCGGGGTTGGGGGAGGCGGGGCGTGAGCCCGAAGACTCGGAATCGCCCTTCTCCGCCATGGCGGATTAGGGCTGCTGCAGTTTTTCTGGAGTTTTTGTGTACTAGGTGTCCCGCGGTTACCAACTTGCCAGAGGCGATACAGCCCCCACCGGGTGAGATCCTTTCGGAAGGCCGGGTGAGGACGATCAGCACAACTAGCGGTCGGAGGTCGGGGGCAGCACTAATACACTGTGGTTCTCCGCACTTCGTACTGCACTGGTGTTTCACAAGAAACACCTAGCGAGTCACTAGGTGTCAAAAGATTTGGGGCGCACTTCACTCGCGAACAAGAAGAAGCAAACCCGACGAAATCGCACCGAACGGAACGCGGCGGTTCAGTGAGTAGCGACCTCGACGCGAAAGCGGAGGTCGGCCAATCACTACGACGGGCTTGAGATTCCGGTAAAGGCAACATCTCTTGCTTTACTGGCTAGCAAGCAAAGACTTGTGTTGGTGGTGGTTAAACTTAATTACTTTTAAATACTTATTAAATAACGTTTATTTATCAAAATATTTACATTCAGAGTAACTAAATGTTCTATAATATAGTTTTATATTTATTATAATATCAACAGAATGTCTCGCTTACCTGTATCGAATAACTTACCTTTTTTATATAAGTAAGTAGACCTGACTACTGCATGCACTGCTTCGCCTTCGTTAATACTTAAGAAGAATAAATGGAGTGGCATACCTAACCCATATTACAAAAAAAAAACCGCAACGAACGTAGATAAAAACAAACATGAGATTTTTTTATAGTTCATAAGAGAAAATAGTTTCAGAAGCAACACTTTCTTGGCCGTGGCAGTAGGTAAAAAGGTCTGAGGAAATCTACCTACATTTCGTTTAACTTCCTTGCAATAATTTTGTTCGGTTCCTCACTCAGTTACTAAAAAACTTTTTTTTTTTTTATTTGTGACAGGCTAGTGTTTGACCACTATCTCACCTGATGGTAAGTGACGATGTGATCGAAGCTGGTAAACACACTAGACCTGGAATACGCAGGCTCTCAAGGATAACTGCCGGAACACCGTATTTGGCTTGGCGGCAGACTTTCAACTTGATGGTGGTAAGCTACTTTGGTAGCAAGCCAGGCGAGCAACTCACAAAATGCTCTACCACCTCTCAAATGTCACCTGATTAGCACCACCCGGGGACCACGTGTAGGGAGTCAGACTTAACGGGTATCCTCCTACGGACGTGGGTGACTCGGCCCCCAAAACTAAAAGAAATTCAGTTTTCGCAAACGATTAGAATTTGCATTGGACACCGTAGAAAACCAAAAGGCCGATGCCTCCGACTGCATTTCATATTGATCAATAAAAAAAACTCAAGCTTGTTTACCCCTTTTTAGTTATGTTCGTATTACACTACATATCTTACTAATATATATATGAAACTTTTTTATCATCATCATCATCATACTCAGCCTATCTCAGTCCACTGTTGGACATAGGCCTCTCCCAAGGTGCGCCACTGAGCCCGATCTTCGGCTCTTCTTCTCCAGTCGTTACCAGCAGCCTTACGTATATCGTCGCTCCACCTAGTCACAGGACGTCCTCTACTACGCTTAACGAACTTTTCAATTTTTTTATAGTATGTTGATTACATTCATGTAAATGTTGTGGTAACCATGACAGTAAAAGAATGCAACGAATTGGTCCCAAAATGTTGGCTGTCTCCTGTACATCCGGAGGTTGTGTGAAAGAGATCTCTTTAAGCGATAAGACCATTGTACTAGCCTTACTTATGTTTATTTTTTCACACTAATTTTTTTCTTCCTGTAATGGTATATGATATGAGTTCATATCTCTTCATAGTTCATATAAATAAAAATTCAAAATGTATCTGATTTATTGTTTATATTTTATATAAATCGTCCTCGCACTTATCCTTAATACACAAGATCTCCAAATAATAATAGGTAGAACTTCATTTTACTTCAAATGTACCTAGTCTTATTTGTGCATCGTATAGAAATGCCTATACTTGCATCCTTATTGTATAGACTAGTGGGCAGTCCTACTATATATATGTATATAGTATACAATATAATTATATGTACCGATACATTAGTATATTAACTTAATCCTTAAAATAATAAGCGCAGTTTTTCCATTTGTGAATACAATAGATGTGAAAACTATTTATATAACCAGCATTCACATTAATTTTATCCAATCCTTATGGTAGGGGAGCCCAAGCGGGGATTTGCGTCTGACTCATGCGCGTTAGAAACCATATAGGGAGAAACCTTGCCCTGTAATGTACCCCCACCAAATATGAACCCTTAATATAGGGACGTGCGGAGGGCAACCGATCAGATAAGTAAAAAAAACAACGGGTTGCACTCCGGGAGTGCCGGCATCGGCAGAAGTGAAAACTTGAACATTAACGTTGTACATTTTTGAAATAACAATACCATCGTCACCATAGAAACGCGGTAGAAAGAGAGAGGGATATTACTTCCTCTCCTACGCCGCGCCGGCGGTCTACTCTCCCTTCGTCTTAACAATTTTCCGTCTTACGAAATTTAGATCAGGTCACGTGTCCTGACGCGAGTTTAACATTTTTTAGCCATCCCAAAAAAGTGCACAACGCCGCTAAAGAAGTTTTCACTTCAAAAATCGATCCTTAGAAAAACTTGAGCGCGTCAGATTAAGACAAGATAAGTAAATTACATGCAGACAAGTGTACATTTCAATAATCTGACGATTTGAGCGTGACTTAAGAAAATGGGCGATCCACAAAGTTGTAAGCAAAACGAAACCTCGAAATATTCAAGCGCGATTATTTATTTTGAAGGAAATCCTTTAAGCAATAAGGATAAAAATATAATGTGACGATGTTCACAAGGCGATGTAGCTAAAACGATCAATAAAGCGTGCACTGTACAGCTGCTGAGAACTGTATTATGCAGCTAAAGTCATATGATAGATAACTGACAAACATATAGTGCCGAATATCAAACATGCATGGAATCTTATCACAACTGAATTAGAGCGTATTTACTATGTCAAATCGTTTTATCAATTGAATAAATAAATAATCGTGGTTGCGGTCCATAACCATGGTATTTTTGTCATTGATTTGACATCGTAAATACGCTCTAATCTCTCGCACAGAGCGACTAGTTAAAAAAGTTTCCGAGTGGTAGAAATGATGGTCTATAGTAATATTAAAATCGTATCTATCTGTATTATTTTTTAAATCGATACCTTACATAATATTATTTTCTTTTTAAATGCCTTAGCTACGCGTGAGTAAACAACAAATCGTTTTTTTTTTTTAATAGTAGTACAAAAAAAATATTTCAAATTGTCAGATTAGTAGACAACATTCTAACGAATTACCTCCATATACTCGTCGAATTATAATTTAGGACGACTAGGACACATAGGTCAAGCTGCTCGGTCTGTATAAAATATGACGCGCTCGGTTATTTCAAGGTCACGTACATTTTTACATTTCCTAAAATCATCATGGTCATGACTTGGTCGCGTCGAAATCATTTAAAAAGGAATTTTTTTTGGGTTCATTTAACATTCCCTCCTATATCTGACACGCTCGAATAACTTTTTTTATTTTACTCTTTTTTACGGCCAGCCCCCACTAACAAACCGTCAGATTAATATCTCTCGGTTATCAGAAAGACGTAGGACATATACGCTATGAATGTCTGATGCGCTCAAGTATTTCCATGTGACTGTTTTGCACCTAATCTTCACAATCCAATAGGTCCCCATGACGCTTTAGTAACTACCGATTTAGCATCCCGGGCTCCCTCCCTACTATTAAATTTTATATGAAATATAAACTGGAGCTACAATATAATACATTATCAGTATGTACTTATATTCAATTATCACACAAGAACATCTACGCAAATCACACAACTAGATTATACAATACAAGTATTCTTTATTCCTACTTTAGTATCTACTTTTTTCTTAAATAATGTCTTTCATAAGCGTAATTTAAGAGGCAGTTCAATTAAGGCCCACATTTTTAGAATAAAAAAAAATACGCAAGAGCTTTGGCCGCAGTTTCTTGGAGCTGTTATTCGGTGGGTTTAATCTAAGTCATCATTTTCAAAGACAGTGTTCATACAAAAATTAATCGACAAACATGATATCTGTGAAGTAAAAAAATGCCTAATTAATTGCTATACAAGTTTCGGGAAAGATCTGTGCGCAAAAAACAAAAAGTGTGATTTTACCTACGGTAATATATTAACGTAAACGATCGATTAGACGCATAAAAAAATATGCTTGTACCCTAATATAGGGATCTTATTTCCGGAAGGATGATTATGTTTTCTTTCATATCTTACTAGAGATCCGCCCGGCTTCGCTCGGGCGCAAATTTCCGGTGGATTAAAAAAAAAAGTTACATGCAAACTTTGACCTGAACGAACACAACAAGAAAAGAATCAGCCAAATTGGTCGAGCAGTTCTCGAGTTTTTGTGAGACTAACAAACTTCATTTGATTCATATATACGAGTATAAATTACCATTAGAATACCATCAATAAAGTATCACTAGCCATATTTTTATGAATGAACAATACATTTTGTGGAACATTGGATGCCCGAGATGGTGCATCTGTATTAACATTAGCAGCAATCTTCGAACGAAAATAAAATAAATGGACTTACCCGTACATGTTCATTAACAACTAAACAAAACAATCGGTTTTATATACACTTACTTCAGTCACATTATTTTCCGAGTTATTCTCAGCAAGCCCTTTTATTTGATACACATATTGTAGGAGTGCAATAAAAATTACTTGTCCGCCATTTTGGGTGTTCCGCCATGTTGGATTTAGAATGACGTCACCCAGCTAACCATGCAGTGTCATCCAAACTAAACGTGAAAACAACATTTCAGCTCAATCGGTTGAAGATATCTGCTTCAAAATTGAGTTGCAAGATTCCACCGGAACAAACATACATATATTGCAAGTTAAATAAAGGTTGTAAAAATAGGTAGTGATATATTAATTACGTAAAAACAAGACAGTTGTTTTGATAACATAAGCGTATGTGCCTATGCCAATGTTGCATGAACGTAAGGACAGACTGTTGAGACTATATTTTAAATAAGATCTTATTGTTTTTGTACACAGTTTAAGTAATATAATTGATTATATTCTTACGGCCAGAGTCCAGAGACTGGCTGAGACGAATTGAGCGACGCCGCTTATTTTATAGTCTTCAAAAATTCGCACGCTGGACCGTCTATTCATTTTATTTAAGTCGAAGTTTGCAATAAGATCTCGCGAAATACACTAAAGTTTTTGAATTTCTTTTCTTATCCAACTAACGACACATTTTGATTTAGTAATTTTCTTAAAAAAAATTGCAGTCATCCAGTATTTTGGAACTTGAGATCATATATTGTTTTCTGAACATTTCAGTACTATCTTCTCCTCTGGAACTTTTACGACAGATTCCCAATTTAATATGCTGTTGGAAAATAGAGCTGTTTAGTTCCCAATCTTAATAGATGTGGCCAAAACAAGGCAAACACACGATCGGACGTTCAGCAGCAAAATAGATCGATGGTAGTGTTAAAACTGCGGGCTAATCCTGAGACTAACACAGGTCTGAAGCGAATGGCAATATTTATAAGAGGCCTATATCCAGGAATCGGATTAGAAGGGCTGTGAAGAATATGATGAATTAGTGCTTGGAATGATTACATTAGAAGGGCTGTGAAGAATATGATGAATTAGTGCTTGGAATGATTACAGAATGATTACATTTATCTTATCTTCTAGCTTATTGTGCCTTCAGGTAACAAAGTTTGGAGCATCCACAAGATTCCGGTTGACGACGTGTCAAATGACGTCATCTTTATTGTCTTCTTTTACTGAAAAGAAAAATAATATTAATTTAAACTGTCCGATGCCCGATGCTCGTGTTTCGAAATGTTCGAACAAGCAGATATTCATTGAATTGAGAGAAACCGTAAGGAATGTGACGGCTTTACCTCACATGTGGACATATTTAACGTTCCTTGATGTTCGTTACCGCTCGAAGCGGTTAGCTTCTACATCTATCATGCGTACAGCGAAAGAGTGGAACCCATTGCTCGCGTCTTTGTTTTTCGAATGGTAAAATTTGGGAGTCTTCTAATCTAGAGTAAGCAGGTTTCACCTTTCATAGCTTTCCATCAAGCGAGATAGCGACCAAATACTGCGTATCCTACGTTAAAAATAGTGTTATTCCTACGCTAGTATAGATCTTTCATTTAAATGTGCACGCCCCTCCATAAACATTTTCATATATTTGATACTCGATAGTTTGATAAATTTGGTGGAGGGGCGTGCACATTTAGAATGAAAGATCTCTAATGTAGTAGGTAAAGATAATTTATATGTAAAACATGCGTTTGCAACAAGTGACATGCTTATTAGGTAGATAGGAATGTGACGGCTTTACTAAACATGTGGACATTAAAAGTTCCTCTAAGTATGCTTCTACATCTATCATGCGTACAGCGAAAGAGTGGAATCCATTGCGTCTTAGTTTTTCGCACGGTAAAATTTGGAAGTCTTCTAGTCGGGATTTCTGGAGTAAGCAGGTTACATCTGTCATAGCTTTACATCAGGTGAGATAGCGACTAATTACTATCCTATCCTGTGTAAAAAATAGTTCAATTCTTACGCTGGTAATGTATTAGGTAAAGATAATTTATATGTAAAACATGCGTTTGCAATAAGTGACATGCTTATTAGGTAGCTAAAAATGTGGACAGTAAAAGTTCCTCTAAGTATGCTTCTACATCTATCATGCGTACAGCGAAAGAGTGGAACCCATTGCGTCTTAGTTTTTCGCACGATAAAATTTGGAAGTCTTCTAGTCGGGACTTCTGGAGTAAGCAGGTTGCATCTGTCATAGCTTTACATCAGGTGAGATAGCGACTAAATACTATCCTATCCTACGTAAAACATAGTGCAATTCTTACGCTGGTAATGTATTAAGTAAATATAGAGATAATTTATATGTAAGACATGCGTTTGCATATAAGTGAAATGCTTATGTGCAGGAAAAGATAGATACATACTACGATAGAATCAGACTTTCAGCGTCGGCGAGCATAACCTTCTAATCCTCTGCTGCAGATTGTCCATGATGGAGTTGATCTTGGCATTGCTGAATAGCAGGATGCAGTACACGCCAGTTAGTTGTTCCCCGCGCATTACAGTTTGTTCGAATAGATGGACGCCGTGCATCGCGCAAAGGCCTGTTTGGCCCTTAGTCAGACCGATTACCTAGGGATGTATGGGAAAGGAATTAATACACGAATTTATAACTGAGGCACTAAAACAGTCAATATAATTATAAATAAAATAAGCTACTTTATTAGAAACTTTTTTATTGGATTGAGAGTGACGTTACTTTTCGAATTGTAGGAGTGTATTAACCCATTTTGGGTGTAGAATGAAGTCACTCAGCTAACCATGCATTGTCATCCAAAATAAGCGTTTATACCAAATATCAGCTCAATCTGTTAAAGATAACTGATTTAAAATTCAGTTGCATGATTCCACCCGGACAAACATACATACATTGCAAGTTAAATAAAAGCTTACAAAATACAACACTTTTTCCTTAATGAAATAGTAATTAGTACCTATTATGCGATTATATAAGCACTTTATTATTTTATAACAGATTAATTACATGTATTTAAAATTTAAATGACAATGGTTGCTAACCTTCTTTAGATCGTTATAGATCCTAAATGATCATTCAATCCAAAATGATAACCTGCAGGATGGTTTTCAAATACCTATATATAATGTTTTTATCTTTCACAATATGGCGTCTGCTCGTCGCCATATTAATTTGTATAGCTATATAACTATACTTAGAACATTATTACCTTATCTTAATGCTTTTTAATTAGCAATTTTAATGAATAAAATGTAATAAAATTGGGAAATAAAATTCAAACAAGCAAAACGTAAGGTATTGGCTAAACTGATTTGTGACGTTAGTTCACATTTTTAATGTCAATGGTTGCTCGAACCTTCTTGCATTTTCTAATATTTATTTTGTTATGAAATGTAATGTTTTAAGGAAGTGAGTGTGAAAGTGAGTCTGTATTTATTGTGAGTTCAAAGATTAGTTAATTATAATCAATTTTATTATGATGGAACGAGTAGAAGAGTGCATAGGAGTAAAATTAGAGGTTAATACTGACCCTAGAGAGGTACAAATGGCAGCGGCAATAGGCGCATTCCCCGTTCTCGTAAAGCTGCCAGGAGGCGCGTGACGCGCGTCTGTTCTGCTCCTGAAAGACCTGTTTTCGAAACGTCTAAACAAACTTTATATCAACATCGTGTCGGCGCAGCAGCGTACAACGAATGCTATAATTATTACTAACTGAGACAGCCCCGCCCCAGTTTCACCGGTTTTGGTCATAACGCTGTCGAGGAGTTTGAACAAAGCATGACTCCCTAGAGGCTGTGTTCTTAAGAGGTGGATATAGAAGGTACGATACAGGTTACGCCTATTAGGAGGTAAAACTGCGAGTAATAGGAGGAAATTAAATACCTCTTGCAGGTTCCAAGGTCGGTAGATTTACTTTAGCGAAGAGTTAGAGCGAGTAAGGAGTAGCCAGATTCATTACAGGCCTCCTCCCTATGTTGTGCGTGGAAATACTCCCGTTTGGATTAAAAACTCCGAAGGGTAGGAATAGGATGTAAATAAAATCTCGCAGACCAAAGGCCAGACGTTACGATTTAGATAACCTTCCCTAAAACGCTAATTTATTACTAGCTTCGCTCGCTTTGTTCCCATTAGAAGCGATGAGGTAGTTCATTGGTGATTTAATAATAAAAATAACAGCATCAGTGTGGAATGTACGAAAATAGAATGAGAAAGTTTTGAGATTAACGCGTTTTGGTTTTTCTTGGTGATTTATAAAACAACTATAGTATTTAACAAGGCTCTACTACTCGTAGCTGATTCTAAAGAATACTTATAAGCACTTCGGACATAGGGAAAGGAAGGAAGATAGAAGTCACGAAGGAGAAGACAGGATGCTTTTCTGTAAAGCGAGTCTTAGTGTAATGCTCGTAAGGTTTAATATCTATCTGGAAATAGTTCTCTCACTCTGCCCAACATGAAATTAACACGCTTCTTCATTTTAAAAAAATATTTACGTTCATCGCCTTTATTTGCAGTCAGTTTTATACTACTCAACAAAGAAAAAATAGGAAATTATTCTATTGAATAGTTAACTATAACATTTCATTTAAAGCCTTTTACATTTACAGGAATTAGGACAATTTATCGTTAAAAGAGATGACAAAATACTCGATCGCTAGTATATACCTCGTCAGCGTTGGACAAGTATCTAAATAGGGAAAAAAAAGTAGCCTAAAAATCCGTTCAGTAGGTACAGAGATGCCTAGTTTAACATATATCAAACACAAACTTTCAGCTTTAAAGATAACTGAGATGTTGATTTGTATCGAAATCCAGACAGAACAAGAAAATGCGTTTCTGAAAAATAAAACAATCATAAATTCTGTAACATATAAAAAGAAAATCATAACAAATCATCATGTATACTGCTGTTGGTGACGATATACATTTTTTATAAACATATCATTGATAGGCTACCGTTTGACCACTATCTCACCTAAACGTTGCGATCGGCTATCGTACATACCCGAAACTAATTGGAAAATCTGACAAAAACCGCCGCGAGGCCCAGAAGGTTATAGTAACAATAATACTATCTCACCTGATCGAAAGTATGATGTGATCGAATATAGTAAACACGCTACACCTATAATTCTTGACGTATTAGCTAAATCAAATCGTAGGAAAATCATACCAATTTTCCTTATACGCTATCACCATAGCGTGCTGAGGCACGTGCGTACCGACGTGCACAAATACAAGCCGCGTTTGGTACCACTCTATGAAGATAACATACTTCTCTGTTTCTACTATGCTATCACCGCGCTGCGCTTTGATGTCACGTGATGCTTACGTGTACCGTTAAAGAGTGCTAAAACTACATAGTCCGGTCATTTTAGACATAAAAATAGTGATCAAATAAAGAAAATTCCGACAGAGCCAAATCTTCGTAGAGACCTTAGGTTTACCACAAGGAATAAATTGTCAAAAGTCCCCATCAGTCCCATGTGAGCTTAGGAACTATTGTTCCTGAAAATAACGTCATAAAGGTTCGTGGCCTACCGGGGATACCACGTTAAAAAAAACGCGCCGAGTACACTACCTCACAGGTGGTGTGGAAATGTGTGCATATTATGTAGAACGTGATTCTTACAAGCGCAATATCTGGGAAATAGTGGGTCTTAGAGAAAAAATCATAGGGACCATTTTTAAAGAGAATTTTAAGACCTACAGCTTTGCTTTGAAATACTTTTCGATAAAACTTACCGTTTTCGAGAAAAATCCAAAAAACCTAAAATTTTGACCTTGGGCCCCGAATAAGTCCCTAAGCTCACATGGGACTGATGGGGACTTTTGACAATTTATTCCTTGTGGTAAACCTAAGGTCTCTACGAAGATTTGGCTCTGTCGGAATTTTCTATATTTCAATTGTCTAAAATGACCGGACTAACACTAAACATTGCAAAAACTGGATCATCATATTTTCCTAAGTATATCTTTTTAGGTATATTAAAACATGTTTTTTCATACATCGTTTCAAGTAATAGAAATCGTATTTCTAAATTAAAAAAGTATGACGTTATCAATTTTGAGTTATAGCATTTAAGTTTTATTTTTAACCGACTTCAAAAATTACTGAAATCGTTTGTAACGTTAGTTGTTTTGTTCAACTGAATATACTTGATATATTCAGTTATTTTATTATTGATATTCAAAGCCCACTTCCGAAAACTTAAAAGCATAATACATCCAAAAAAATCCCTTTGAACATAAGCGGAGCAGTTTATAAATATTGTAGGCCATTTTTTAAAACAGAATTTTCAGTTCCTCTGCTTTTTGTACGCCTTAAACGCAATATGTCTATGTGGCGTTAGGCCTACTCTTAATTGATGAATTGTTTTCTGCGATTATTTATGATCGATCTGATTTATGAGCATCTTATCGTACAAAGAGACTAGTTCTAAAATCTAAGACTCAGTAGCCCTTGAGTGTCCCGCGCTCGTCCTCGTGCGCTCTGCATATGTGTGAGTGTATGTACAATAACAAAAGAATCATGATTTATAAAATAGGTGAATATTAAATATAATACATTTGCAGTGTACTATACACTACAAAAGCTGTTATACTGAAAATTAGTTGAGCCCCGCGGCTTCGCCCGCTGATGATGATGATGATTAAAGTAGCCCATGTCCTAATTCAGAGTATAAACTACCTACAATCCAAAATTCATTAAAATCTGTTAGTAGTTACGTAGTAACAAACGTTCTCTCTCTCACACACACACACACAAACTTTCGCATTTATAATATTAGTAGTATACCATAGAACATAGTTAATCTCTCTCTTCAATATGGTTGAGCTACCTTGAAAAATAAGTTCAGCTTTCTTTTGCTATCTGTACATAAAACACTTCTCATTCCGGGCGACATGATCTTGAATCGGCATGATCCTGCCAAGCTTTCATACTAAAAAATCATCGTATGAATTCGCTGGGACAGTAAAATAGCTCTAACTTGCACCGTTCCCATGGAGATTAAGAACTTGGAATGCTTGAGTAAATTTTCTTCCGTTTAGCCTAGAAATGGAGTGATGTTTTTCAGTCCAATGGTAGGCTAAGCAGTAAACAGTATTAGTAAATTTTACTTTACTCCCCAAAATAAAATAAAAACTGCGAGCGACATGAGTACTAAGCTGCGGCCCGACCTGTTTTTACCCATAAGCGAATGCTATGCAACATCGTAGCAGAAATAAGATAGTCATTTATAATATACTGGCCGTGCCCCGCGGCTTCGCCCGCTATTATCAAGTTAAAAAGTAGTATGTGTTTAACCTAGGTGTAAGCTATGTACATTCCAAATTTCATTCAAATCCGTTCAGCCGTTAAAGCGTGAAAAGGGAACAAACGTACCTACACACAAACTTTCGGATTTATAACATTAGTAGGATTTATATACGTTATTATAGAGAGCACTTTCTCCATGGGAATAGACTCAAAGGAAGTTCATACAAGTTGTCAGCCTAGTTGGAGTGATTATATCAGTCCAATGCTAGGCTGAGCAGTGTTGTATCTTACTGCGGGCGACATGAGTTCTATGCTGCGTCCGGCCAGTTTCTGCCTATAGGCGAGCTCAGCGCGCAACATTGACTGCAACATCGTGTGCACCCGCTGTAACAGGAAAACTGCGTCGTACTGCATGGTCGCCATGGAGATGAGGAGCTTCTCCATTGGAAAGAGACTCGGTTCGCAGCTACTTCGAAGGTTCTGTGGATAGGAATAAAAATGTTGACATTTTGGTGTAGCGCATTTCTTTATACGTTTCTATGATAATTAAACGCAAGCAAATCTAAAAAAAAACTACTTCGCCGCTTTGTATTCGGAACTTTGATCAGATTAGATGTACTAAATACGCATTATTGACGATATTTCAAGAACTACTGATCAGATCTTGATCAAATTCAAATGGGAGCAATTATTAGAAAGCAACATCTTTTAAACAAAAAGAAAAAAAAACAAAATCGGTTCAGGTAAAATGAAGTTATGAGGTAACACACAAAAAAAAACGATCCAAGTCGATTTGAGTACCTCCTCCTTTTTTGTGTAGTTGGTAGATGCCTCATAAGAAATTTGATGCCTACAAACGGTGTTCCAACTTCCAGCAGCAATCTTTGAGAGCCAAAAGGTGTACCAATAACTTTAAAAAGTTTGTCCATTGATCTTTTTTTTTTATGTTGAATAGGCAAGCATTTGACCTTTATCTCACCTGATGGAAAGTGATGATGCGACCGAAGGTGTGACATGCTTGCCTAGAAGATACCTATTCACTCGAGACTTGAAGACTCCCAGATTATACCGTTCGGGGAACAAAGACGCAGGCAATGAGTTCCACTCCTTCGCTGTACGGATGATGAATGTAGAAGCAAAACGCTTTGATTTCTAGCCATTTCTTCTTGCGCTCGATTCGCGCGCTTTATGCCTGTGTGCATGCTTCATAATAATACGTACGCACAACACATTGAATGAATTCACACATGTAGATTATATTTTGGGGCATGAATATTGACAAAAGCACTATTGCTCCAGTATAAAGAAATACTTATACGTTTTATATTGCCTGCTACTATTCTGTAAGATCGGGACGAATTCGGGGGCACAAACACTAAGAAACCCAACAAGTAATCCCAACAAATAACAAATAATCTAGTTATATTTACCAAGTATATGGACTCTGCGTTGTTGAGCCAGGTGTGAGGCGCGAAGTATACGCCTTCGGAGATTGTGTAGCCGGTGTCGATGCAAGCACAGTACGACTTCGGGTACACAATCACATACTCGCCCGCGTTCTGCACGTGACGCGATACTTTGACACCCTGTTTGGTACAACGTAAAACAATTTAGAAAGGAAAAACCGCTTGGAGCTGTACGAGAGCCCGCATGATAAGACTTTAAATAGGGAAAGGATAGAATCGTCGTTTGTAACGACTGACGCATGGAAAGCTCAGTGGTTACCAGCATAGATTCTCCCGCTTTAAGCGATATATCTCCTTATTTTGTAAAATAATGCATGGCTGAAAAAATGCATTTTTAGTCACCGAGTTCTGCATAGCACGTACAAACAAATAGAAACAAAAATGTGAGCTCTATGTGCCGTGGGTTCTGGTTTCGATTCTCGACAGGAGCACTGGTGAATGTGTGTGTGATATGTTAAAGTTTCCAGCAACTGCGATTCAAGTTTTCGAACATAGTGTGAAGTGCAAGCAAACTTTGAACATAGCATAGAGGCAAACTGCACAAGCGCTTTCTAGCGACTACATAACATTTATTTTAGGTTAATATTATTATAATTCCTGTATTACTCATTTAAAAGTGTATAAAAAAAAAAAATCGCCGCCAGGTTCTTCTCGAGATAGCTGTATATTTTGCGAACCTGGCAGTAGTCATCAACTTTCATGAGTGCCTCTTTGAGGCCCATTTGAATAAACGATTTTGTGGGAGTGACTGAGTTTGTTTTATATGTTACCTGCTGCTGTAAAATATTAGGCGGGATCATCAGGATGTCGCAGGGCAGCCAGATGTCTTTATTCTGCACGGCAGCGGGACATAGAGTCTCGGCGGCCGTACGGAATGCGTCCGCCTGATCCGCTGAGATCGAGTACCTGCGACCAGAGGCTCATAAGTAAATAGCCACCTGTCTCAACTGAAACAGAGTGGTTGACTGTGACCTATCAAAAATAACAGCTTATGTAATATTGCCGTCATGCACGGAGATAAAAAATTTGGGTCAACTAGACTACTAGAAATATATTTTGTAATCAAAATTACAGTTACTGCGTTCTTTTAACAAAATAAACTATTAAATAATTATAGTTAATTGTTACTAAATAATGATAGTTGTACATATTATTTAAACGAAAGCAAAGCGTAAAAAATCTGACTTCACCGCTTTATCTTCGAAACCCTCGATCACATTAAATACGCATTATTAAGGGTAACTCAAAAACTATGTATTAGAAATTAAGAATGTTTTTTAAAAAAATGAATGAAAAAAAAATGCGCCGCCGAGTTTCTTGCCAGTTTCTTCTCGAGATTTCGATAATCTCGATAATTTTGCGAATCTGGCAATAGATTCATTAACTTTCATGAGTGCCTCTTTGGGACCCATGTGAATAAACGATTTTGATTTGACTACTGGTCAGATATTGATCTAATTTAATAGGACCACATAGGAAGCAACTGGTTACAAATTAAAAAATAATCATCCAAATCGGTTCGGAGTTCTGAGGATCTACATATAAATAATGCAGTCGAATTGAGCACCTCCTGCTTTTTTTAATTTAGGCAAAAATTGTTGAGCATAAAAGTCCAAGGACTAACTATATTAAATAATATATTCTCAATCGATACTCTTAAATTCAAGAGAGAAGAGATGGAAAGGTAGCATCTATAAAACATAATCCTTACCAGATCTTCGGCGGACCAGAGTGTAAGTACTCTATATATGGCACGGCAGTGGGATCCATATGCCAGCAGCTAGTTGTGAAAGTCATTCCAAAATGGAGCGTTGTTGAAGAAACTCCCGGCATCGGTCCCAAGTAGCTAAGCAAATTTGTTGAGCTAGTACTCAAACGCTAGGGAATTAAATGTGACACATTAAATATAATATTTAATCAGATAATAATTTATAATGACTTCATAATAGATATAAGTTAATAATTTATAAAGAACTGCCCGTTGGCTTAGTTAGGTGAGCGTTCGCCTTCTAAGCAGGGGTACAGGGTTCGATTCACGGCGGGAGCACCAGTTTTCTCTACAAAGGAATTTGTGTTTCTGGTTGTGATTGTGTGTGTGATGTGAATGTTTCCGGCACTCACAACACAAGTAATCGAACATAGTGTGGGGCTGTGAGTGTGAAAGGGTTCATGTTTATTACGTACCTTGAGATTCCAGGGATGGTTGGAGTAAGGTTCGCTCTTGTCCGCCGTGAACCCGCAGTCGTGCGTGGAGGTGTCCACGGACGCGGAGTGTACGCACACGTGGGGATTCGCGGACATCACTATATCCCAGAACTCCTGTTCTACTTCATTCATTGACGGGTTAGGGCGAGTGGGGAAATACATGTCATGGACTAGATTGGCGATCTGCAACAATCGTACTTGTATTACTAATCAGAATGCGTTTATCTTTATTTATTTTGCCTTTTACCAATCTTTGATGCAACAGACAGGCACACACAGATACACCTGTAAAATTGATTACACCCCTCTTTTTGTTATAAATCGATGAACACCGGCTGCACGCACGGAAAATTGTCACGTTCCGCCTGAGCCTGAGCGTGCAAGCGAGAGCGCGGAACAAGCGATAGAGAGGCACGATCTACCTAAGCGTTTTTCTTATGACGTTATCACGCAAAATTATCTACGACTTTACAGACAACTTTTTGTTTAGGGGTTTAATAAAAAAAAAAAATCTTTGAATGCCAAAATAAAATCTGTAAGCAATTTATGCATTTTAATTTCATGCTATACAGAGAGCGCATTACAGAGGCTCATGGCGTCAAGGACCTCTATCGCCATACTAATTATAGTATTTTTTGTCGTTTAAATTTAGTTTCTAGTATAGACTAGATAAAGGAACAGAACAATCCTACCAAATTCTAAATCTACCAATCCTATTCCTACCAAATAGACAATGGGACAGATTAAACTAAATAAAAGCTTGTAACAACTAACGTTGCACGTTGGTCATTTGTTAATAGCGATTTTCTACTAGTGGTGATGGTACGAGCCAAAACCTGACATCCAGGATTCATAAAGCAGTTTCGTTATCATTTACGTTTAATCCGTCGAGCGATTGTTGCTTTAACTAGAGACAAAACGGCTTTCACCGAAAGCGGTCAATGGGGTCGCTAACGATATGCGTTATGCGTCACATTTTTTTTTGTGGTGGGGAAAATGCCTTGCACTTCCCTTCCTTCCCAGGGGTGAAGGAAAGGGGTATGTGGGGCTCGAACCCACTAAAAACCCGCCCGTGAGCAGTCCCTCGCCGAGGTGGGGCAAGATAGCGTCACATAGTTTATCTGAAGTCGAGCACTACCGAATATCGATAGATACTGGCAGGTTACAATGTTCAACTATATTGTATTCAAGGAGTATGTTACCTTTTTGAATGATTTGATGGTGCCGTTCTTTCCTGGTGCGACGCATTCCTCCGCCTCAGCACATACTGTCTCGAGATGCGTGGGTGCGTCGTCATCGTCTAACGACTTTCCCGCTTTCATTTTCTTCTGCCGCCAGAGCGGATCCTTTGCCCGCGCTATTGCCTGCGCCTCGCGTTTTGCCCAGCATTTGTCTACTTCGTTGTTCTGTTTATCGAGTTGCTCTGTAGGATTGAAATAGAGTTCAATTAATTTCTTAACTTATCTGCTATATCTTCAGGATTGAAATAAGCAATTAATAAATGCTATTTTAATATCGATTTAGATAAACACAAGTACATATCAACAAATGTTTGGAAATCACCATGTAGGTATAGAATTTAAAGGACGCGCCTTCTACCAATCTCTATCAACTGAATCAATCAATCCTCAATCTCATCAATCCTCGATACACTCAGGTTAACTGGAAAAAAATGCTTTGTAGCATTAAGTTCGCCTATGTACCTACAATACTGTTTGTGCAATATCTATCTATCATTTCTTTGCTACAGTATTGTTGAATACTTTTCGTAACCTTTGTAACGTCCTTAAATTAAGTTCGATGACTTGTGTCGTGGGTGCTGGAAACATTCACATCACACACACAATCACAACCAGAACCAGAAACGCAAATTATCCTTAGGGAGAAAACTTGTGCTCCCGCCGGGAATCGAACTCAATACATCTGCTTAAAAGGCGAGTCCTCACCCAACTAAGCCAACGGGCAGTTCACATATTATGACTTTTTTTATAAATAGATAAGAACTCGGTTCTACTTCAATGAATGGCTTGACCGGAAGGGGCTCGAAACATAACAAATATACAGATATAATACAGACAATTTAGTATGCCAATACTAAACACCATTTACTGTCTAAAATAACAATTGCACCTCTAAAAAGTCGATAATAGACGTGAGTGCCTCATTGGGGCCCATGTGAATAAAACGATTTTGATTTTGAATACCAGGGAAGTATCAACTAAAGATACTACTAGAGAACCGCAGAGGAACGTCGACCACAACGAAAGAGTTTCTACTTTGTTAATTTTTGTGTACAATCTGTGTAAACTCTTGGATGTATGATTAAATACATCCTTTTAAAAGAGAGAATGGATTTCGTTAGTCTTGGTACAAGTTTAGTTAAAGTACTCGATGAGATGGCGAACTGCAGTAGGAAAAAAACTTACCGCAAGTGAGAATGTCATAATCTAATAAGCATTTGTAATAAATGCTTTGCAGTTTGGTGGGTTTAGTGGATGAGCGAAATCCTAATTTATGCATGATAGCAGTCCACTTTTGGTTATCAGTCTGTAATGCCTCGATGCCATTTGCTTCTTGCACAATCTTATGAAGTTTTACCAGATCCACTTCTATGCCATCAAACTGGAAACAAATTAAGAAAACAAAGGTGTCAAAACTGCATTTAAAAGTTTTATTATTATTCCAATTATCAAACATTCACAACACAGACAGAACCTGAAACACAAATTTCCCTTGGGGAAATGGGCATTAGAATTTCATTTGTTATTTTGAAATGTGAAGTAGGCCAGCATTAGATTACTTCCATCCGAAGTGACGATGCAGCTTAAGATGTAGCGAGCTTATAATTAGCGCGCGATGAGAATGGGATGGAACCTTGTAAATCAAAAATGACAGTTCTCAAGTAGTGTTAGAAAAAAAGTTCTTGTAGTTTTTGGATATACCTGTGACAGCAACAATTCGTTCGGTTATATTTTCTTTATTTTTGAGCAAACCCATAACTTCGTCAAAAGGATCTCTTGACAATACCATTCCTAATCACTACATTCGTTCTTCATTGCCAACTGTGTCATCATTTTCAATGCGTTAGAACACCGACTTCGTTCTTGATCGATCGATTAACAGCCAGAACTATTTGGCGTGATTAACTATTTAAAGTTTTACCCCTTATTCCACTCATTAATCAGTAAAATAATCAAAATATAATATGAAAATCTCGCATTTAAAATCAAACTCGAGCAGAAATCCACGCGCTCAGAAAACGCAACTAGTCTACGGCTGTCCGGCGGACCGCGCATGTCATGTCTCTGTTTCAAAAGGTCTCATCCTATTTTCACCACGCGCGGATTATACCACAAAGATTCTTGACGAACATCTATAATATCTATGTCTAACTATGTCATCTTACCAGGGGACATCCTTGGACTTTTGCATCTTGTACAGATCGAATAACAGTCAGATCTTTCGTCGCGGGCCCCCATCTCTGATACATACGATGTACATACTGATTGTTCATTTTGAACGGAGTCTCGATATTGTTAATAACGCATGACGGACTGAAATTCGATGGCGGTATTACTCCACATAAGCCAATGCCAGTGTACATTTGCAGTATTTGTGCGGCGTATTTAGCAGGGCCCTAGAACAAATTAATAAAAACATGATGGTTAAAAAGCATTGGGGAGATCTGTCAAAATATTGAAGTTGTTTTTCAACGATGGTGAATATGCATATTCGATTGGTCACGTTAATTAGGTTAGGTTAGGTACACATTGTCGGTAAAATAAAACATAAAATATTACATATCGTATCTATAGAGCTTTAAGATAAGAACTTTCGCGAACTGCAATCATGTTTTTATGAGAGAACTGGGTCTATTCGCGGTTTTATTTTCGAAATAACATTACTTTGACTAACCTTGACGTTACGGCAGACCTTGGCCGTGGAATGTTTTGAAAATTAAAGCGCGAAATTTATCAACGTAAATATTTTAAAGTGCGAGCAGGTTCTTCTACCGACTATATTTTATATTTTTTATCTTAACTTTTTACAAGGTAGTTAGTTCGATTTCGATCATTCTTTTTTTGTTTGGTAGAGAGGCGATCAGTATTTTTATATGAATAACAAAAATTAAATTTTATTTTCCGCAATGTTTTAACGTAATCAATCGATTAAAAGATACTTACAGCCCACACTTTGTCGACTAGACTTGTGTCGTGGGTGCGGAAACATTCATACCACGACCACCAACCAAACCAACGCGACGGGCAGTTCAAAACCATAAAAAATGCACATTCTCTATTAATCTCTGGGTTTGGACTGACTACAACTGCACAGCAACAAGGCCCACAAATCTTACCTCTGTAAATTCACTCTCGGTAGGACGAAATTTCCGGCAAACTTGCACAGCCGCACACTCGGGCTGAACAGAAGGCGCATGCTGGTTCGAGTGCCGCGTACGCTTCCGCGGCACCTCGCCCTCTGCGCTGAAATGGCGACTCGACCCAGGCTTTGGTTCATCCAAACTACTCTTACTTATAACTTCAACTTCCGGCTCAGTACTTTGTGTCGGCTCGTTATCATCCGTGTCAGTTTCCATCAATATGCCAATAACTTGAGCGAGAACGGTATCATCCCTCGGCGGATCCCCATCCGAGTTGCCGTTTATTATACTAGTCGCTCGAAGGAACTTCTTTCCTTTCCGCGTCATAAATTCATTAAGTTTTTCTACATGGTTGCTTTGTGTTGATATGAGCCACAAAGCCGAGCGTATCGAATTCGAATCATTTTCTGATGTGGACTGATTTTCTTCTGGCCTAGACCCTCTGGTGGCGCAATATGGAGCGATGTTCCGACTATCGTCATCTCGTTCTTCAAACTCGTACACGTCTGAGGAAAATCTCGATCTCGACGCACCGGAATGCAGATACGTTCCTTCATTCGAGATCGTAGCGGGCTTGAATAACAATCTGCAGCGGGTACATTCTGTGCAAAAGCGCCTAATGGTCTCCGGTTTAGTTATCAAGCAACCTAATCGTTTGTAATTCCAAGCAGTGCAGCGCTTTCTCAAGTTTCGTTCCCTGGGCGAGAGTTGCGGACGAGGGGAACTCGTGGATGGCGCAGACTGTAATCGACGGACGGTTCGTTTACGGGGCGCCTCCGGTACTTTAAATTCAGTTTTTTGTTGAGTTTCGACTATGCCGGACACTACGGGTTCGACGTTTTTATTCGAGTTTAGATTAGCTTGAACCGGCTTAGAATTAGCTTTCTGTGTAGGTGATATTCGTTTGGATTGAGTTTTTTTAATAACTGTCGATTCCTGCTTGGACTTTGTTACGATAGTACTGTTCTTTGGTATGGCAGGGCTAGACTTCGTTACGACAGTACTGGGCTTGGGTGTGACAGGGCTGGATTTCGTTGCGACATTACTGGGCTTGGGTGAGGCAGGGCCGGATTTCGTTATGACAGTATTGGACTTGGGTGTGGCAGGGCTGGATTTCGTTCCGACAGTACTGGGCTTGGGTGTGGCAGGGCTGGATTTCGTTCCAACAGTACTGGGCTTGGGTGTGGCAGGGTTGGATTTCGTTACTATAGTACTGGGCTTGGGTGTAGCAGGGCTGGACTTCGGTACGACAGGGCAGGGCTCAGGTGCGATTAGGCGCGGCTCGGGTCTCACATTATCCAACCATTGCTTAACTCGTTCTAGAGCTACGTCCGCTTTATCAGTGAGACCTAAAAAAAATATTGTTATTTCTCGACTCATTAAAAGTTTCAGAGTAAGTTATATGAATAATAAAATTTGAAAGATGTAAATCGATTTATATTTAAAGTAAAAACGCAAAGTAATAAAACTGTTCATCTTCCAATTCTAATTCTCAGCTTGAATCATATACACGGGATTTCAGTAATTAAATTGTTGTTTCATTAATTTTTAACAACCTTAACTCACCAGATATTTCGGAATCAACATCACTGTAGCCGATTCCATCACTGCCATCATTTAATTGTGGTTCTAGAATAAGAGAAATTAAGTTTAATTGTGGGGTTTTACGTACGATTAGGTAATCTGATGAGCAGTTATTATAATTATTAGAAGGCTTAAGCGGGTGAGCAGCGGTGAGGTCTTTAAAAGAATACAGAACAGGAGCCGTATTGGAAGTTGTGCGGAAGGGATAACTGATTTTTTTTTTAATATAAATTAGCGGTTTTTACTAAACTAAATTGAAACAGGTTACCTCTCCACATATTTGGTTACAGACCAGTTTTTGGCAAAGCGTTTAGTCAAAAGTATAAACAAAATATTTTTATTTAAATAAAACAAGGGTCTACAATCTTTTTTATATCATTTGAGTTTTTTTTTTAATGTTTGTAATTTTATAATGTTTTAAAAACCCACAAGGCACATAAAAATAGTGGGCAAGCTGTTGTGTTAGCTGTCTAGTTAGGCAAATCTATTGAAACATAGGGGCGCATCGTAGTGTAGTAGAGGACATAGCAGGCAGTGATGCTTAAATTTTCAATGATTACGTAGCTTCAAACAAAGCCGTAGGCAAGAGAGGGGTTTTTGATTGAGGTTCAAACCCCCTCGAAATATTTATACAGACTAACTAAAATATATTCGACTATTTTTCGATTTCGTGTTACGGTCCAGTGCTCAACCCCCTGAAGTGAAATCCTGGCTACGGCCCTGGCTATAAATATATTACGCATTTAGCATAAAAGATGGGCAGTATTCTCAACAATTATTTTTGTAATACTTACGTGGTTTCACACTCCCTCGTTTAAGAAAAGTATTTAATGGACGAATAGAGCTGGTCTCTGATGCCTTAGAAGCCACTTTGTCAGGTATTTTATCAATTAGTTTGAGTAATAGTTTGGGCTCTTTAGTTTTTGTTGGTGATTTGTTTGAGATTTCTATATTTTCTGTAGCCTGTGAAACAAGTTAATGTTATAACTAAATTTCAAATTCAAGGTATTAAACTGAAATTTACTATACTTAAAATATATTTTGTTTCATAATATATGTATATAACAAAGCCGGGTTAGTTACACCATTTATAACTCAAGAACAGCCGGACCTATGTTTAAACCTTTGACTTGTTATATTTCGCGTCCAAAAGTAGAATATATAATGAAACATTGGCAATATCACGAAGAAAAAAATCTCATACATTTCGAAAGGAACGGCTTTATGGTAATCTCGAGGACTGATTGATGAGTATGATGAAACTTTAGTGAGTTAGTTCTGTGTATGCAGGTTCCTGGTCCAATGAGATTAAGAGTTGCAAGTATTTTTATATATATTTTGAACAGAATTACGTCTATTGTTGGACTTGGTTATGAACTAGGCAAACGTAAAAATGATAGAATATATACCGTATTGGTTGATTTAGTACTTACGTTTTTAGTATGGTGTAAAGTACTAGGCAACCATAAATGTGAAAGAGGTATAAATCATTTTTTCTTTAAGTGGCTTTGCAACATTATTAATAGATTATTTTATCATTTAATGAAATAGGCAATATGTAGTGTTTCTCTACTGTTTAGCAAAATGACCTTTAAAGAGTTCTGATGCACTTTGTACTATGGAGCCTGTTTCATAATGTCTGGTTAAAGTTTAACATCTGATAAGCAGACACTGCATTTGCTGATGCATCTGCAGTATATAAAATTATATACAGTAATAAAAGAAAGATAAACTTCACAGAAAGAACTTCATGACACGTGTAAAATATGACCAAAAATTAATTTTACAGATTATCTATCATGTGTTGGTTAGAAAATAACCACTTCACCAGAAATTCTGAAACTTATCTAAGATTTTTTTATCAGTGAGTATAGGTAAGCATTTAAAGTAAGAATATTATTAAAGTGTGCGTAAATAAAAGAGTAATAATTGGTTTATACCTTAGCTGCATGATCGCGTGACGTCTTTCGAGATGAACCGCGTTTTGTTACAACACCATCTGATGTTTTTGATGGACTAAAATGAAATGGATATTATATGAAACTACACTTTATTTTGTTATCTTGATACATTAGTTAATAATGCTAGTTTCTTTTTCATTGTGTACTATTAAAATGCAATGTAAGCTTTAAATTCCACATAGTTTTTTATACATCATACACACAATTGGTGACAGGGTGAGGATATTCTATTTTTATAATAAGATATCATGGTAAGTTGAAAGAAGCAGAAAAGAGGAGAATAGGATATAGGTTACTTTTCATAGGAATAAGAGCTAGTTATCATTTACCAGGGGTTATAATTGCAACTTCATAGTCTTATAGTTTGTTTTTCCAATGTCCGGCCATGCATCACAGACATTTTTCTTGCAGACTACTTGAGGTGTTATTATATTTTTTCAGCGGTCATCTTGTAAATCTGGCAGTTTATATGTTGCGCCTAAATATTGTTTAGAACAAATGAAAGTTACTAAAGAATTGATAAGGAAACATGGAATGTAAAATAATCTTATAATTAACATAATTTAATAAACAGGGAGTTACCTTGATAATATGCTCTGTACTTCTTTTTTCTGTTTAGGTATTGTACCATCGCTGAACCGTGTAATACGCTTTTGAATTAGCTGTTTTTGCTCTGGTGTTACAGTCTTATTACCTTTTTTGACACTTGGTTTTGGTACACACTCGACTTCCACTTTGGAATCATTAGATTTTCTACTAACCTTTTTTTGCACAACTACAGGTTTTTTCTTGATTATAGCCAAAGATTTCTTTTCTAAGATGTATGTTGAAGACTTTTTCTGTGTCAATGAGGTTTTTTTAACAGGTGGGATAGTTAAAGAGCGTGATGTTCTAGTTGATAAAGCTATCAGCCCCTTCCTTACACTCAGATTCCTGGTGTGTTTCTGTCTTTCTGGGTTCAGAGAACTTTTTGGGTTACTCACGCTTCCTTTTTTCACTTTATTGCTTACATAGTACATCAGTGGTCTGTTGTCTTCTACGCTTGTTTCACTGGTCCGACGAGACAAGCTCTCTTTGCGCAAGTTTACCACAGGTATTTTAGTTTGTATTACTTTTTTAATTTGATTGGTATTCATAAATTTTCGTGATATTGTTCTGTTGCGAAGTTTCATTGCCTTCATATTTTTAGTAACACCTGATTTTGTAACAACCTTCGTTTGTCCTCTTAATGATACTTTCTTAAGTGTTTGTCGACTTTTAGTTTGTAGTGTTCGAGGAGTACGTGAGGAATGTGCAACAGGAATGGATGGCCGGGCAGAGATAGAATTACATTTGTTTTCTTCAGGTTTTTTACCCGGACTAGAAAGTGGGGATGATTCTGAAGCATTCTCTTCTGCTGGTTGGTTTGTATTTGGTTTGTTGGTGATGCCATTTCTTATAGGTGGGAGGCGCTTAAGAACTATTCTTACATCTTTAATGCGTTCTGGTTCTCTCTCATCAATGTGGGCATGAATATCTGGATATAAAAAACTTTCTTGTATGGTCTATATCTAACTATTGCACAAAAAGATATCACCATTTTGCCATAATTGCCTCATAGCAACCCTATTCTTCTTGTATGGTCTATATCTAATAATACCCATGTGGCTTGACCCGCATTAATTAATTTTAAATTTAAGTTATCTATTAGCTGGTCATGTGGCTTGACCCGCATTAATTTATTTCAAATTTAAGTTATCTATTAGCTGGTCATGTGGCGTGACCCGCATTAATTAATTTTAAAAGTAGCCTATGTTTTAATCCTAGATATAAGTTATAAACATTTCAAATGTCATCTAAAAACATTATGCCGTTACAGCATGAAGAGAAAAAACAACATACTTTCACAATTCCAAACAAACATCAGCATTTATAATATTAGTGTGTTCATGTCAGCTAGAAACGAAGAACTTAAACTTTAGCAGACAAATTCAGTATATTGCCACAAAGAACTTTGGTAGCCTAAGGTCCTGGGTATCAGTTCATATGTTCTAGGCATGCATGATACTTACCTTCAGGCAAAAGCACTTACTTGTGTCCTCACTAATTGACATGAAATGCATGCATTTTAATTGTGAATTTAGGAAATAAATTTGAAATTGAATCCATGTTTTAACATGTTTTAATGTTGCAAAAACTAGTAACTGGATTTATACTAAAATATACTTACTTCTGAAAGCGACTTGATCAAGGAGATCATGTACAGATATTGGATTGTTCACTAGTATTGGTGTAGGCGGTTCTTGATCTCGTTTTTCAACCGGAACATCACATTTGGTGTCCGACACATTAGGGATGAAAACCTTGTGTGCAAACTTGCGTTGAGCACGTACTGCTAGTCTGTGTTAAAAGATCATCTCGTTGAGCTCATTCATTTCAATTTTAATTTAAAGCAATGATTTAAAAAAAAGACTTGATGCTCACTTGCTTAGTTGGTAGTGTCTGCATTTTAACGAGCAGATAGCAGGTTCGAATTACATGTTTCTCAATAAGGAAAATTTGTGTTTCAGGTTATGGGAGTGATTGTGTGTGTTGTGTGAATGTTTCCAGCACCCACAAAACAAATCTTTGAATTTAGGGCTCTGACAAAACGTTTATGTAATAATTACATAATTACAAAAAATATTTTTATAGTAGGGATAGTAATCCAGCACTCGCCAATCCAGCAAGCCCAGTAGTCTGGCACTTAGCGACTCAGGTAACCCACTCTTTGATCCGGCAGTTCACACAGCCAAATGCTGAATTATAGAGTGGGAGAGGTGTATAATTTTGTATTGTTTGTGTAATTATTTTAACATTATTTATTTTCCATAAAATTACAATAATCCAGCAGTTCCAGCAATCATAGGCAATAGCAAGCTTAGGCGAAAAAATTCGGGTCCCGGATTACTGAGCGCCTAAGTTCATAGCGCGTTCGCCTTCTAAGCAATGGTTTCAATTATCGGAGAGTCAACATATCTCCCCTAAGGAAATTTGAGTTTCTAGATCTGGAAGTATTTGCGTGTATTGTAAATGTTTCCGGCACCCATGACACAAATCATCGATAATAGTGTGAGGCATATGCAGACACAATTACATATTACAAAAAGTAATGAGAGCAGTTGCTAAGAAGGTAGGTACTTACTTTGTTCTCCCCATGTTGCGGAATTAATCACAAGACACAAGCCGGTGCAATACCAAAATACGATACATAAATTATTTTATCTCTGCTTCTACCAGCGAGATAATGAACCAAAATTTAACTGAGAAAAGAAACACACTATCAAGAGTCATTTTACGAGACCAGGCAGATGCGTGCATGCATATATGTATAATATTATTTCAAGTGCAGTTTTATTGTATCCTTAAAAAAATGATTTCATCGGCCACCCTTATTCATACTACGTGACTATAAATAATACCACTAATACCAGGACAAAAAACAAGTTACCACAAAAAAAACTTAAAAAAGCAAACTTTATAATAATATTATTTATAATCGCTGCATAAATAAATAGGTGTAATGTGTGTGTGATATTAATGTTTCCGGCACCCACGATACAAGTCTTTGAACTTAGTGTGGGGCTGTGAGAGTGAAACCGTTTGTAAAAAAAAAAAATAGTAAAACAAATGTTTTGGTCTTATGTTTTAGTTAAATCTTAGGGAGAGGAACGCATTGCTATATATTTTTAGGTTTTGAATGTTAGGATTATTACTACAACTGAACAACAGCACGGGTGATGCTTACCATCATATTTAGCTCGTCTCTTTTCTAATTAACATTATAAAAACCTCCAATTACGGTTAATTAGGACATCATTCTTAATCTCAGATAAGCCAATTGATTAATTTAATTGAATACTGTTTTACCTGGTTGGTGAGTTATGACAATGTAGTCGAGAGTAGTCAAACTGCCAGGTCTACAAAATTGGAAATACACCACCACTCGCCGATTTACTGTTTTAAAGTTACAGTAACTGGTGCCATATAGTATAATAAATATATTATAGGATCAGCTTTAATTAAAGCTAGAGAATATATATTACATATTTTTATTGTTGGGGTAGAGTATATTCTTTTCTATGATTTTGTATGTTAATAGTTTTGCCACGAAAGTGAACCTTTCCAAAACCAGTGATTTTTCGAGTGTTAATGTGTAATAAATAATGGTGGATTATTAACCGTTAATACTTTATAAACGTGCATAAGTACAGGCAAATCATACAAAGTTGAAAAACGTGTTTTTCGCCTTCGCTCCAAAACTCCAATTGAAGTTCTAGTAAAGTTCTTCTTCCTCTTCTTAGTTATGGCTTCGCAATCTTGTGCATTTAGCCAGTATCAAGTGATAATATAATATTTCAAGTGTATTTCATATTTTTCATATTAGTCCTAGTCACAAGTCACTGTCAAAGTCAAGTAAAAGAGTCAAGGTCCAGTCATAGTAAAGTCATGCTCTAGTAAAGTGGTAGAAACTTTACTAGAACTTCTATTGGCGAAGGTGAAAATCACCATTTTCAACTTTGTATGATTTGCCTACACACATGCACGTTCACTAAGTATTAACGGTTAACGCCATTTTTACACTTTCAATCTAAAAACCCATAGTAAAGTTTTTACCAATTTACTAAGGTATGACTTGACTTTGACTATGACATGACTTCTATTATGAAATATAGAATTTGTTATTTTTTTTTAACATTTCGACTGAAGGACTATGCATCCATGGTCATGAAATAATAATAATAAAAAAAAAGCATGTCAAAATATCAAGTCGTAATTGTGTGCGTAGGTGTGCGTTGAGTAGAATGTGTATTTGTTTATCTATGATATCCTCTATGGTCGAATCTTATTGGATCGATTTTCCAAAAAAATTCGACAAAATCTCAAAAACTTAAAACGAGTTTACGGTTAAGTAGTTGTTACTAACATACCGAAACATTAAAAACAATGAGATGTCTGAAAACAATATTGCAAATTTGTTTGCTGCTAAATGTATGTTTTGCCACGTTATCGCCGCCCTCGGATAAGAAGGGGCAAAAAGGGGTAAAGCCACAGGAGGGTCCTAGGAAGAACAGTGTGTTGGACCGCAAGCTAGTCACTGAGACACCTCTAGTCAAAGATATTCTCAAGTACCACGCTACTTACCACCAAGACATTGAAGTAAGGAAATTCCGTGCCACGGTTTTGGGGTATGTTACGCCGGTGAGTACGGCTGTTTTTCATTGATTTGATAAGAACTTTTCTAGATTGATTGATCTATGAACTTAAATGTTAGTAATAAAACAGAACTAGTAATAAATACAAATAACATAGCGTTATAATTTGACCCGATAAATATTTTCAATACCTTAACATTGAATATCTATTTAGTAATCTATAACAGGGCGCAGTGCGAAGTACCCATATGCGTAATTCATCCATTAAATGAAGTTGTCTAAAGTCTTTTTTTTTTTTAAACCTGTGTATATTCATTAAAAAAAAAGATTGTGATAAGTATAAGCTAAGCTTAATTTGAGCTAGTTCTCGAGATATACAGAAAATTAAAAAAAACCTAGTTAATTCGTATTTAATTTCCTGGCCTATTCATGATTATATTGTCGTCAACAAACTGCATTACAATCATTCAACAAGCAAATAGTGTTAATATCTTGGAGTATTATGAAGTTAATGGTTAAAACAGAGTCCTAAATTAACTGGAACAAAAAACATTGAGTTTGATATTGTCAATCTAATTGGGGGTGATAAGGCCTTATTTATTTATTTCAGAATAGTAAGCTTAAAGTGATAAAAAAAAGAAAAGATATTTTATTTGTGAAACATGAGTAAAATATACACAAACTTTTATATGAGCATGCACATTGGTCATACAAATGATGAATAGATCATTATTATTTTTTTCATAGATAAGCCTAAAAATTTATAGATTACATCCAATTGTGTTACATATCGTTATATTCTTGTCATATTTAAATTTTATTAATTCATTCAATTCTTCATTCATATAATGTCATTCACTGCCTTTACAGAGTCTTACCTGGGGTGTATTGTGCATTATAAAAAATACAATTTTATTTCACAGTGGAACAACAAAGGGTATGATGTGGCAAAAACATGGGCACCCAAATTCAACTATGTGTCCCCAGTCTGGCTGCAAATAAAGAGGCAATCCCCTAATATCTACATTATCTCTGGACTACATGATGTAGACCATGCCTGGATCAAGTCAGTTAAGAATAAGGGTGTCCCCAGTGATTTAAAAAGTCAGTATTCATATTTTCCTATATCACAAAATCTTATCAATATTAGTAGTTTACAGTGGCTTCTCCTGCGTGCAACATAAAAACTACCCCTAGGCCATGACAAAGATAGCTATGTCAAATATACTTCACCATAGTGATAAATATAGAAAAAAAAAATTATTGTTATAGGCTTCACCTTAGGGTGAATAAATTTATCATTATAGTTCTGCCTAGCATGGCTAATCCTACTAATACTATTATTCCGAAAGTTTGTGTGTAAGTATGTGTGTTCCCTCTTCACCCTTTAACAGCTGAACGGATTTGGATGAAATTTGGAATGTACATAGATTATACCTGGGATTCACACACAGGCTACTTTTTAATTTGATAATAGCAGGTGAAGCCGCGGGGCACGGCTAGTACAATATAAATAAAAATCAATACTTGTCTGGATGAATGATGATAAAGATGTGATGCAAGAACAAGTAATTATCCTCCCCTGGGATTCCAAACTGTCATCTACTTTGACAAGTAACACTGTACAAGTAACAGATCTATTTTGAAGATAAGCTTTAGCTAATAATCCCCATTAACTGACTATTATTTGGAACCTTATTGTTTATTAATTTTTCTGTTACAGTTGTCCCAAGAATCCTCTTTGAGAACTGGCAGATCTCAGACCTGAAAGCCTTCTTCATGGAGCCGAGTTCCCAAACCGAGCAGAAGGCCATGATCGACGAAATTAAAAAGGCTTGTAAGCAGTGGATGTTCGATGGAGTTGTACTTGAGATTATGTCCCATATTGGAAAGTATGTGGACCGATCTGTCAAGTTTATACAACAGTTTGGTAAGTAACAGGCATGAAAGAAATAATGAATACAGAACACATAAGCATATTTAAAAAATTCAATGTTACTTAAAAAAAGGCTAAGCTGTTAGTTATATTATTCTCTCCTATCCGTTTTGAATCTCATCCACATAACAATATAACTTGAACTGCCCATTGGCTTTGTTGGTTGCACATTAGTAATTTGAGCAGGGGCATCGCGTTGATTCCCTTGGGAACGTTAGCTTTCTCCACAAGGAAAATTTGGGTTTCTGGTTCTGGTTGTGATTCTGTGTGTGATGTGAATGTTTCCGGCACCCAAGACAGCAGCTTTGCCTGTGGTAATCAAGTTAAATAGTTGTGTATGTGGCAATATCCTTAGATCCTTGCAGCCATTGCAGCATGAAGAGAAAACAAACATACCTATACACAAACTTTCGGGTTTATAATATTAGTGTGATTCCTGATGTGGACTGTTTTAAAAAGTATCACATCGACATCATTCTCTTTTAATTATTGAGTAAACTTGAGTGACAAACAAGCAAATGTCACTCTATTGTAAGTGGTAAATAAATGGCCCTTAACCGATTCTGTGATATTTGTTTTCAGGTCTGGAAATGAGAGAAGATGATTTAAACCTGATTCTAGTTTACCCACCATTCCGAGGCTATCCCACCGATGAGTTCTTCCTGCAAGCATTCAACGACATCTATCCTTATGTGGACGCTGTCTCAGTGATGACATATGACTTCTCC
This sequence comes from Lomographa bimaculata, assembly GCA_948107665.1. Classification (NCBI taxonomy): domain Eukaryota; kingdom Metazoa; phylum Arthropoda; class Insecta; order Lepidoptera; family Geometridae; genus Lomographa; species Lomographa bimaculata. Next base: position 11,569,129 of record OX403600.1, read on the forward strand.
AATCCACAGAAGCCAGGTACATTATTATAATGTTAATAATTCTCACGCCTAATCAAAATAATATGCACTGAACAGTTAGGGTTCAGACATATAACTTTTTAATATTCTGGCACAGAGAAAGAACTGCTCGTTGGCATAGTTGAGAGCATGTTCGTTTGCTAAGCAGCAGGTATCAGGTTTACTTTACCCATGACACAAGTCATCAAACTTAGTTTGGGGCTGTGAGTGTGAAATCGTTGTATGTTTATGTTATGTAGATTAAGCTAGATTTATTTATTGAATTTCAGAAAATTTAAAAAATCTAGTAGTTCTCTGATTTTTTAATGCATCCTACTGTTTACATTATTGTAAAACATATTTTTTTGTACATATGATAAGCTAGTGCGTGTCCACTATATGCCTATTTCTCTGCAGTTTTAGTTCTGTAACTTTTGCCTTGTTTTATATCGCAGGTCCAAATGCCCCGCTCCATTGGATAAGACTATGCTTGGAAAAGCTCATAGACAATGATCCAAGTGCATTAAAAAGGTCCAAGATACTTCTCGGATTGAATTTCTATGGAAATTCCTATACAGCAAATGGAGGCGGTCCCATTGTAGGCACAGAGTACATAGAACTCTTGAAGAATGCCAAGAACAACCAAGCGCTTTCTTACAATAATAACACAGCTGAAAACTATGTGGAAATAAGGTAAACATAGGTACTTTACAATCTTTCACTTGTAATGGTATCATCATCATACATCATTTACGCCTGAAATATACATATGTATTATGTATATTTAAGGCATAAATAGACCACGATTTTTCCTGCACCTTCTCCGATGACTGGCAGAAAATACTGTATTAGCATAAAGTCCGCCATATACAGCTAAATTATTGTGCAAAAGAATTAATAAATAAATAAACGCTTTCACACTACAATCGTATTTCACAACAAGTAGAAATTATGTCGCCAAGCACTTAAGGGTATTCCAGCAGCTATCCATGATAGCTGAGGCTACCCGTTCTAGACTTAACGTGATTCAAACAATATTAATTTTTATTTGTAGTATCTAGCCCAAAACTAGGCATATCCTTTATCTTGTTTAGCCTGTATTGGTAGCGCATTTTTTTTAAATCTTAAAATGAACTGCCGATAAAGTCGGGCAAACACTTTTACGCTGTCTGGTTTTTTAAATGTTGAGTATATGTATTTGTTACAGAACTTCCCAAGGAGCCAAGAAGGTATTCTTCCCCACTCTACATTCCATACAGAAGAGGCTTGACCTAGCCAGGGAGTACGGCACTGGCGTCGCGATATGGGAGCTCGGCCAAGGCTTAGATTACTTTTACGATCTATTTTAATTAATGCTTCTGAATGTGATATTATGTTTAAGTTATTAAATTATGATTTTATTAAGTGGAAAATGGTATTTTTATGCTATGAATATTGTTCCATTGTATATCTAATTTTCGCGTTAGTTTTTTTGGCGAGAACCATTGCGTGAACAGATGTTAAAACTTCTGTATATTGTTATCTAATAGACAACTTTGTACTCATTGAAATGTAGGTATATCAGTTATAATAATTAAACGCAAGCTTAAAAAACCGACTTCACCGCTTTATCTTCGGAACCTTGATCAGATTTAATGTATTAAACACGCATTATTGACGATAACTCAATAACTAGATATCAGATCTTGATCAAATTTCAATGGGACCACATGAAAAGCACCAGCTTTCAAATAAAAAAAATAATCATCATAATTGGCTCACAACGAAAGAAGTTATGAGGTAACTTTTTAAGTCTGTTAAAAACGAGAACATCGTCAATGTAGTCTACAGAATATGTATTATTGACGATATTTCAAGATCTTGATCAAATTTAAATGGGACCAATTGGAAAGCAACAAACTAAAAAAAATATTTCGAAATCGGTTCACGTTCAAGTTATGAGGTAACACACATAAAAAAAATGTACAATCGACTTGAGTACCTTCTCCTTTTTTGTGAAGTCCGTAGAAAAAGGAACAATACAGCATTAAACGAAATCTAATCTAAACTTAATCGTCGATGTAGGTACGCGATAAAATCTGTTAGGTCTATAAATTTTTAAATGATCGTGTAATAAATTACTAAGCAGTGGGCACTCGCGGTTTATTCCACTATAGTCGTAGAAGGTGTGATCAAAAGTGAAGTGTTAATGTATCCGCCATCCAACCTGGTCTTACACCCTGAGATTTCTACCAGGTTCTGTCTTAAAAATGCTTTAGGTAGTATTAAGGTGTGATTCCGAACTCGCTGCACGCAGCAGTGCTGCCGCAGCACTACAGGGGCGCCATTTATTTTTTATAGGTTTATATGGAGTTTATATTCCGAGCTACGCAGCAATGCCGCGGCGTCATCATCCGTACAGCGAAGGAGTGGAACTCATTGCCTGCATTGTTCCCCGAGGGGTATAATCTGGGAGTCTTCAAGTCTGGCAGTATCTTCGGCCGCATCATCACTTTGCATCAGGTGAGATAGTAGTCAAATGCTTGCATATTGAGCATAAAAAAAACAATGCATATTTAGCACTGCTGCGCGGCAGTGTCGCTTCGTCGCCGAGACAGACGATTCAGCGGCGCAGGCAGCACTGCTGCGCAGCACCACAGTGGCAGCAATGCTGCGTGCTGCCGAGATCGGAATCATACAATAGTTTTTTTTATATATATACCTAGTTTACTTGAAGAAAGGACTGTCAAAGTTACTTGTCGCATTTTGTTTTTACATTTCTATAGCAACGAGATTATGTTAAACCTACGAAATGGCAACGAGTTAGCGAACAAAATGGCATAGTTCGATGACTTTTGTCGTGGGTGTCGGAAACATTCACAGCACACATACAATCACATCCGGAACCAGAAACACAAATTTTCCTTGGGGATAAAACTTGCGTTTTCATCGGTATTCGAACACGATGCCTGCTGCTTAGGAGGCGAACTACCCAACCAAGCCAACGGGCAGTAAAGTTAATAAAAAAAAAATCATATAAGAAAAAACATGGAGTTGAGATAGTCGATTGCCTGTCTTAAACAAAATAAAAACATTTGACGTCAAAAATATTTTATTACATTTATATATACATATAGTACTTAGTGTAACGCTTGATAAAAAATATTGATCGATTGATATAAATAAATGTATCAAATATGTATGTAATGTATCCTACACGTAGGTATCTATGATAATTATACCATAGATACCTACGTAAGAAATTACTTTTTTGACCTATAAAAATAGTGTTGTTTCACATCGAAATAATAAATTTCATATTTGATTGATCCAATCCTTTAGCACATATTAAAAAAATCCTGAGAGGCAAAAACTCAATCAAACGAAATATAGAATTGATTTTGTTTTTATAGCATTCGCCATGCTAGGCGGAACTAAAGTAGAAAATTTACGTTCCCATGAGACGTTAATAATAAGGAAAGGACAATTTCGTCGCTTCAGGCAGGGCTTGCGTAGCTCAGCGTTTATGATCAATAAGGTATGACACCTTATGGCCGCCTCAAGCGATAATTTTCATTCTAAATTTACTAATTGATATGATTGAAATTCCTGCGAGTCCGCTTGTAGCCGTACCACCTCTTTCCTGAACAGCTTTATATTAAGCACAGGAAGCAGGAGTGGTTACGGCATAGTTGCCAGTTTAATTTCTGCTAGAAGAGTATTCGAGCGCATGCAGTGCCACGGTGTTGGCGACTATGAGTAGTGGGTGGCACTTCAACACGCGTGACGTTTAAGAATAGGCAAATAAATTGTTTTCTCCTTTTTTAATAGTATAAAGACAATTTAGTATTTACAGAAAGGACACCTAATATGACCGCATTTAGATTATCTTGATGCTACTTTCGGCTTTCCTTTGAACTCCATCATTGATTGTGGACCCTTCATCACTCGGTGCATGAGGTCCCAGCACATCTTCGCTGGCAGCAGGCTAAAAAACAAAAGACCATGCTATTGTACATTTTCCACTAATATTATAAAGCAGAGAGTTTGTGATTTGTTTTTATTTCGTCTTACGGTGTAATTACACACATGCACTTAGATAAGTCATACAAAAATAATACACAAAAACGTAAACATACATTGTTTGTGGTTCCTTATTGTTGAACATGTTACTGGTTGTGATTGCCGGCACCTACAAAACAAGTCTTTAAGTGGGGATGTGAGTGTGAAAGCCGTGTTTACCATTTAAGCGGCAGCAGGTATCTGACAGAGCCAGGCATGATGCAGTTGACTTCATTCTTCCTGATGGAGTCGATCATGGTCTCAGCGACGTAATCCGGTTCGAGCATCGGCATCAGCCAGGGGGTGACACCGTCGAACATCCCTGTGTTTATGTAGTAGGGGCAGACAAGGGTTGCGTGGATCGTGTTATGTCCGTGTGCCTGAAAAAGGATGCTTTGAATTTGTAAGTAATTAATTACAGACAAACTATCGGCGAGGGTACAATGAAGTCCGGTATAATTTAAAATATTGACGAGCGACGAGACTAGCAAGTCCCTCGCCTGATGGTAAGCGTCTCGCTCGCTCATTAGAGTTCAGTATTACCCAGTTGTGGATTGAAATAATAAAATCCTGTTAATCCAGCAAAAATCCTGTGCGGCATAGCATAGCGCTCGTCAACCTGAGATGGTAACTAGAATAGTTATTATTAATCACCTAGCTTTCGGTTTAATCATCATCTAATCTGACCGGAATTCAGTTTTCGGAGTATGTGATTTTTTCGTATTTTTTATTATTATTAAAAAAAATTTAGAAGCAAGCAAAGCTTAAAAAACCGGCTTTAACGCTTTATCTTCGGAAACCTTGATAAGATTAAATACGCATTATTGAGAATAACTAAAAAACTACGGGTCAGATCTTGATCAAATTTGAATGGACATGGAAAGCACTAGCTTTGAAATAAAAAAAACCATCAAAATCGGAACCAAGTTAAAACCAAGACAAGTGAAACCTAGAAAAAAGTTATGAGGTAACACACAAAAAATAAACATATAGTCGAATTGAGAATCTCCTCTTTATTTAGAAGGCGGTTTAAAAGTGTTTATTGTAGCTTACCCTGAGCTCAGTGAACAGGCTCTCATGGAAGCCGACGGTGGCGAACTTGGTGGCGCTGTAGTCGGTGCAGCGGTAGGTGCCCAGCAGCCCGGCTACAGAACCCACTGTCACGATGTGACCTTTACCAGTCTCGATCATTTCTGGTAGGAACGCCTTTACAGTCTGAAATTAGGTAAACCTTACTATATATTTTTATTTTCTCATAAACTTGTATTTACATCCCCGTTTCACCGAATTGTAAAAAAAATATCCATCTTAAGATTGTCTGGAAGAGATCGCTTCTAGCGATAAGACCGCCGATTGTACACATTAATTAAAAAACAAAATACTTTAAGTGATTTATTGAAGGTGTGACAATAAAGCGTTATCTATCTATCTAAACCAATTTTGACAGCTCTTTGGGTGCAGAAAGGGGTGCTCTTGCTCTCTACTCTACTGGTGTGATTAAAATTGTTAACTCTTCACGTTCCATCAGGTGAAATTGTGCTCAAATGATTGTCTTTATCAAGCATTAAAATAAATAACTAAAACTTTAAAAAGTTTTTAAAAATTAACCAGTTGTAAATAAAAAGGACTTAAAAGTTATAATCAGAGAACTTAGTAAGACGATTCAAACGAGCCGAGGTCTATTCTGGTCGTCAAAATACGATTGTTCGAATTGATGCGACATCGATACGACAATCGATTTGTTGAAATTTCAGTTGATTCGATGTACATAACAAAAGAAAATCGTTAGATTTCGACGTCGATGTGACGCCCGGAATAGACCCCCTGAACTCGATAAGTTTATCAAGTTTAGTTCAGTAGTTCCTTTGGCCATTTGGTTGTATTTGTTGCATCCTATGTACTAATATAAAATTGCGAAAGTTTGTGTGTTTGTTCCCTCTTCAGGTGAATGGATTTGGATGAAATTTGGAATGTACATGGCTTATATCAGCATAGTATTAGCACATAGCCTACTTTTTAACTTGATAATTGTTGCTTATAAATTGACAATATTGCGGTCGAGTTTTTTGATAGTTTAAATTTGAATTCTTATTTAAATATTAATAAGGTGCCTTTTTACCCAATAATGTGACAGTATGTTCACTTTGTAGGTTGTTTCTATCGCCTTGTCGCTGAGTTCTAGCAAAGTGTCTCCAAAAACTGTGCCTGCATTGTTGATCAGCACGTCAACTTTGCCGACCTGAAATAAATAAACGTAGATGTTATGGTTGATAACTAGTAGATAAAAAAACCCGTCGGCTTAGTAGGGTGAGCGTTCGTCTTCTAAGCATGGGTATCGGGTTTAATTCCCGGCGGGACACATGTTTTCTTCCCTAGGAAAACTTGTGTTTCTGGTTGTGGTTGTGATTGTGATTATGATTCTTTCCAGCTGCAATACAAGTCTTCGAAATTAGTGCTGGGATGTAAGTGCTGTAAAATATTTTTAAATATGGATGTAAATATTATGAGAAATGGTTATAAGTATATAATGTATAATTGTTTGAGACCTGAGAGGCAAAATATTATTAGTTAGTAGGAATAATATGAAGGAATCTTCATATTTGGACGTCTGTAGGTACTCCGTCCGTATACATTTTATTGATATGTTACCAACCATTTTAAAGATATGTAAGTGTTAATATTATTCTATAGTCCTAATATACATGATCTTAGTGCTAAAGCAAAATAAAATAAAAAAAGAAATAGCAATAACTATGACTTTAGGTAAGAAGATAATTTTAATGACTAGAATTATATAGTTTCGTGTTATAACCGATTATTACATACCACTTGTGAAACGTGACAATAAGAACAGTCGAAAAAATACTCCACCTCTTTTTTAACTTTTTCAGCAGCCTCGTAGACGGCGCTACGGTCTGCCAAATCCACGACGTAGCTTGCGATCTCGTAGCCCTCTTCCCTGACGTCTGAACAGGTCTTCTGTAATCCTGAAAAATAAGAATTCAGTCAATTTGAGAAATGAAAATATGTATGTCGTAATTATATTTATTTACTATATAAGTTTTCAGGGATCTATACGCAAAGGGTGCAAACGGAAACATATCCGATAATAGCAAACACCCGTCCCGCTCGCGTCGTCTGCTTGTCATCCTATCATCTGAGTGTCTTCAAGTCTATCTAAGGACACTTGGGGTTTTAAGATGAATATTAATGATACCTTAACTGTCAAAATCTTAGAAAATTCATACAGCCGTTTGAAATATACGAGATAATAAAGAAATTTAAATATACAAGAAGATACGCGCGAAATACATAACCCTTCCTTGACAGTCGGGTAAAAAGGTCAACCAATCTCTTTACTGCCGATTACTTGCTCTCTTATTCAGGCTAAATACCACTACCTAGTATCCAGTATTATAAACCAGGTCTCATTAATTGGCATTACCAACAAGGCGTTTGGGCAAGGTTGACCACTTTGACATTCTAAATAATTAGGTACCCTTCTAATATAAACTGCAATGTTTTAGGACGAAAGTTTAAAAACTAAAACCCGATTAATTGTTTAAGGATTTGGATAGTATAAGTCTTTACTTACTTTGCCTATTTCGAGTTATTGTTATATAAGGCATAAACAAATGAAAACTCACACAAACCAAACTACTATTTTAAATCCGTATGTTCGTGTAAGTAGGTATGTTTAACGTAATCGGATACATTTCAGAAAGTGTGCAATGCAATGATATAATCTAGTTGCCCCATCCCTATTCTATTATCGGATCAAGACAAACTCCTAAGCGACGCCGCTATATGGTAGACATTCCACAAATGTGGACGAAGCGTTTTACTTCCACATTCATTATGCGAACGGAAAGGAATGGAACTCCTAACCTGAGTCAGTTTTTCCTGATAAATACAATTAAGTCGCGAGTCTTTAAGCCAGGCATCTTCTAGGCAAACGTGCTCCTTCGAAGCTTACCATCAGGTAAAACAGTGGTCAAACATTTGCCTACCATGAAAAAAAATATTACTGAATAAAAACGTCTAATAACTTACCATCTAGGTTAATATCCCACACCACAACCCTCGCTCCCAGCCTCGCCAGCTTCACCGCCAAAAGTCTTCCTACTCCACCCCCTCCACCCGTAACCAGCACCACGTCCCCCTTAAGGCTCTTCATGGGCCTTATCGCATTAGGCACTAAGGTCCAGAACAGGGACTCCAGGATGTAGTAACAGGAGACCATAAGGAATAAGAGAGTGTCCTTGGCAATGTTAAATACTTTGGACGTCTGGGACGGAGAGTTGATCTTCGTTCCCTCCAGCATTGTTAGGTTCTGAAAAGAAAAGAAACGTAAATATTTGCTTAGAGAAATTTTACGCCAAGCGTCAATTTTAAACTAATAAAGTTATACTTATGAACAGCTTGAAAAAAAATTTACAATGTAGTAAAAATTAACGACAGCGTGAACAGTGAACATATTTTTTTTATTTAGCACTTTTCTTTAATAACCTATATATTATGCGATTATATAAGAACTTAATCATAGTTTTATTGATCGAGCGAAGAGAGATCTTTGAAAGAGCGAAGCGAGATCTCTAAGTTGACTTGGATCATTTAGTACTTTGTCCGTCCGTCCGTCTGTCCGTCTGTCAGAGGCATCTAGCGTCTAAACCATATAAGCGAATGACTTCAAATTCTCGTAGAATATGTAAAACTTCGGCCCAAAGCCAGAAATTACATTGAAAATTATATAGATGAAAATATTAACGGGGCTCCAATACATGTAAGTGGGGACCATAATTTATTTAATTTTTTTATCTATTCTTGTGGTTTATCGTTGACAAGTAGAGTACGAAACCGGTTTTAAAAAAAAACTATGTTGGCAAATAACGATTTGGTAAGCCACCAAAGTCACTGTTTTTAGACCTATTTTGTCCCCGGAGTATCTGAAGAATTTTTTCACAATATGGTGTCTGGTGGTCACCATATCTAATTTTAATTACTGTCATGTCTTTAATGACACTCGCTCAAATGAAGACAAATCGAAGCATTTATACCTATATAAATCCGAAAATTAATTAAGATCATTGTCATAAATGCAAAAAATTACTCATAGTTCTTTAGTTATTGCGCTGGTAGAGAAAGCGTTACTTCTTTTAATTGCACATTTCAGACGGTAAAATTAGTTTTTTGTTATGTTTATCGCTCAGGAAATTTCATCTATCATGTATCTACCTCAATTGTTCAGAGAAGTAAGTATTTAATTTTAGTAAATTTAAACTATTTTTATCACATACTTAAGAAAACTTTTTAACTATTAGCTATTAGCTATATATAGGTTCTCTAATATGTATCTAATGCTGTAAAAAAAAACAATATACTAAAAAAAAAAAAACCTTCTGAGTAAAAGTGAACTAACTTGTTTTACCTTTTTAACTACTGAGTAAAAGGGAACTACACTCTTTCGTTAATGAGACTTTATGTAATTATATAATAACGTTATCACACCTTCATTATAAGTATTGAAAATGTAAGTGAGAATCGTTAACCAACTTTAAAACATTATAGATCCTAAATGGTCATTAAAAATAGTAAAAAAATCTGAGGATGATTTCAAATACCTATTCTATTCAATGTTATTACATTTGACAAAGTTAATCGACGTTAATTCGTTTATTTTTCACAATATCGACGTCTGGTTGAAATTGAAATTTGACTACTATCATGTTTTAAAATAAAGACATGCTTTTTTCGCAAGATGAAGACATGCTTTTTTTTTGGCGCGAAAGTGAAAAAATGGCGTTGATTTTGTATAATTTTCTAAAACCTGTGATTCTTGGAGTGTAAATGTGTAATAATGGTGGATTATTAACCGTTAATACTTAGTAAACGTGCATAAGTGTAGGCAAATCATGCAAAGTTGAAAAACGTAATTTTCGCCTTCGCTCCAAAACTCCAATGAAAGTTCTGGTAAAGGTTCTACCACTTTACTGGGGCATGATTTGACTATGACTGGGCTTTGACTCTTTTACTTGACTTTGACTGTGACTTGAGACTGGGACTTTTAATTTTAAATATATTGTTACTTGACACTGTCTAAATGCACAAGATTGCGAAGCCAAATAACAAAGAATATTAAAACATCGATTAATAATCATCAAAATCGGCTAAAGTTTAGTCTCTATAGCACCACAAATTTCACAACACAGATAGTCTTTGGTGCACAAAGAAACAAACTTACGTAAATACATTCATAGGATAATAAACACATTACCTTACTTTGTATCGCGCATTCCGATAAAAATCAACGACTATTTGTATGAATGTTCATACAAACAGTTAAAGATTTTCTGTTTACAACTATGGTGCTATGTTATTTGGCAATCTTTGAACCGTGAAGTTTTACAATTTGCTTGTGCAACACGTCAATTACTTGTAGATAAGTATTGCTATAGTTCAAGAGTACCGTACAGGCCCCGAATACATTTTTATACCAAAATTTAACTCATAATATTTTTTATAATTATAAAAGTACATACTAGAGGCGTTTTTTTTAAACTGAGCAATGATAACTAACTAATGTGTCCGCGGCTTTACCAGCATTTAATTAATGATGTTTATATACCTACTAATTATTGTAACGCAAGCAAAGCTTTAAAAAACCGACTTATCCGCTTATATTTTGGTTTTGGCTTGATCGATTTCGATAAAATAAATACGGGACCAACTCCCAAATGTAACTTACCAAAAAAAAAATATCAAAATCGATTCATAGTTGACGGAATGATCGCGTAGCATACATACAAAAAAAAACCATACAGTCGAATTGACAACCTCCTTTTTTGAAGTCGGTTGGAAAAACCGTTAGCGTAATAAGTGAACTTTTTTTTACTTTTCACTATTATGTATAAGAAAGAACATTATCGCAACTTAATTATAATTATAGAACATTTAAGCGGGAATGGTTGCTAATCAACTTTAAATCGTTATAGATCCTATAATTATGCTATTTCGAAATGAATGCTGGTAAATTAAACCTAAGCCTTATTTTCAAATACCTACTCAATGATACACAGTTCATCGACTTTAATTTTCTATTTTGCACAATATGACATCTGGTTGTCGCCATATTGTATTTTGCATTAACAGTGTAGTAGATCTGTGGAATTTTGATATCTGTCACGGCTTTAGTGACACTCGCAAATGATCATCATCATTAAGAAGCTCATTAAGCTCAGCTCATTAAGAAAAATACGGTTGACGTAAGAATCATCAAAATTGGCTTACACGTTTAGTCTCTAGAAAGCCACAAAGGAACAAACACATACATAGACTGATAAAAACAAAACTACCTTACTAAAGAACACTAACACTTGTAAAGTACAGTCGGCTGCATGAAAAATAAAAAGGTCTACATGTTAATGCAGCCGTCTGTACATTTAAAAAATAAAATTCTTCAGTATGATGACGTCTCTGTACCCATTAAACATTATCATAATTACAACTTCGTGATGTTAATGGTAATGACTTCATGTACTTAAGTCTGTCAGTCAGTATTAAAATGTCATGAATAAGTGGTTTTTGAAACTGGCACAATCCGCCGCACGCTGCATCACCAATTATTTTATTTATACTGCATACTTTATAGAGTTTGTAAATACAACACACGTTTTCACCTTTTTGAAATTAGCTGCGTCCTCCGGTTTTACCCATGGTGAAGTTGGTGAAAAATGATCCTTTTAAAAAGAAGGAAGTGCTTCCTATTTGGTCCCATTTAAATTTGATCAAGATCTGACCAGTAGTTTTAGAGTTATCTTCAATAATGCGTTTTAGTTATCCTATATAATTAATATAAACTGATCAAAGGTACCTAAGATAAAGTCTCTATCTATATGCTACAATCACCTATGACTGTCCGTTTGCGCAGACGCGCAAACGAATCCGAAATCAAAGATCCCAAATCAAGGATCCGAAAATCAAAAACACAAAATTCCCTTGTGGAGAAAACTTGTGTTTACCCCCGGAATCGAAGCTGTAACGCTCTGTTAAAACGCAGTCGCGCCTAACTAAGCTGCGGGCTGTTAATAAACAAATTTCAGTTATTTGTCACATCACATCAATACTGCCCTAAGGAAAAAAGACGTATCTGCATTTTTGATAAAATTAAGTTATACATCACACGCACACTATTGTGTTGTTGTTATATACGTATATATACATATTGTATATATATATATATATACGTATATACATATCGGAATGTAATTTTGTCTGTCTCCAAGTTTAAATAAACCTCTGAAGAAGAACAAGGGTGTTTTTTCTCCATCCGTTATTATAATCATCAATAAGCGAAAAGGGGACGGATAAATAATAGCCATAATACCTTCTATGACCACATCTATATATTCGGCAATCGGATAATAGTGGTATAAAGAATAATAGTTACATTACATATGGCGGCGCAGTTTTAGGATGACGCAAAGGAGTTTGACAGCTCGAAAACGGAATGTACCGAAAAACTAAAGTATAGAAGAAGTTAAGCATTTTACAAGCTCTTATTTATTTTTACCTATCCTGTTGTCTAATTGTCGGTCTGTAAACAAATCTTGTTAGATCTTGTTAGAAGCTAAATTAGACCCATTTCCCGATTAACGATTGGACTTAAAATTTGGTGCACTTATGTATCTTTTCGTACAATATAATGATATGGTACCATGGAGCTGGTCTGATAATGGGGACGGAAGGAACTTCTATAGGAACTTCTGATTTCTGGAACTTCTGAACTAAACAAAATAGAGTTTGGGCTCGTTTGATTCGTTGGACAAATTCAGAGGTCTGGTTATATAACTTTTTAGTCATTTTTTATTTACAACTGGTGAAAACTTGATTTTAAAAAACTTTTTAAAGTATTACTTGTTCAGGAAAATATACTGCTGTATTCAAAAATATACTTCTATTTTTCAGTCATATACCTATGACTAAAAATTATAATTCAAGTATACATTTGAAAGATTGTGGCATTAAATTAAATAGGTAATATTATCATAATTATTTACTGGTGCAACGTCAAACATCTCACAAAATGTTACGTTATTATTTTGGCATCATAATTTGCTCTACTGTGATTACGGGCAATGTCGAAACACTGCAGTTTTGCAACCTTGTAATAAGCACCTAAAGTACCTAATGACGCTATAAGGTATCACGGTTTCGAGTTTCTAGGAATATTATTAATGTCAATGCATTAGGAAAATCGGACTAAATAATATGTAGAAACTAAGCTAATCCCATTAATATTAAAAATACGAAAGTGTGTGTGTAAGTGTGTAAATGTGTAAGTATGTTTGTTTCCTCTCACGCTTTAACGGCTGAACGGATTTGAATGAAATTTGGAATGTACATAGCTTCACATAGGCTACTTTTTAACTTGACAATAACGGGCGAAGCGCGATGGCTAGTAACTAAGCACAAATAGGTATTTTTCTAAAGTATTTTTTGCGCAATAACCAAAAAAAAATTATGATAAAAACGGGACATTTCGCGTATTAACCAACATTGAAAATAAACATATGTAGGTATTTTATTTTACTTAATTTTTTTGGGAATCTTAATTTAGAACTTACATACTCACATACAGATCAAAAAATGAATGCCGGTGACATTCACATCACACACACACACACACACAGAAACGCAAATTTTACTTTCACACTTACATGCTAACATTAAGGTCAAAGACTGAATACAAATACAAATACAAAATAGTTTATTTTTCAAAATAAACACTTTACAAACATAGGTATCCTAGTTACTAACGGTCCCGCACTAGAATGCCGGTAACATTCACATCACACAAACACAGAAACGCAAAAAACGCTACCAACAACGCCACCGAGTATTTCAACAAATATTATTTCAAATTTCAAACAGAGGATTCTTAATTAGCTCACATTATAATATTAGGTATGTTAAAGTTATTAGAGAAGTATTTAATTTACACACAATTTTTTTTATGCAAGATAGGCAAGCATTTGACCACTATCTCACCTGATGGAAAGTGAAGATGCGGCCAAAGATGTAACATGCTTATCATCATCATCTCAGCCGCAAGAAGTCCACTGCTGGATATAGGCCTCCCCCAAAGATCTCCAAAAATAACGGTTGCCAGCGGCCTGCATCCAGCGTCTTCCTGCGACCTTCACTATGTCGTCCGTCCACCTTGAGGGCGGTCTTCCGACACTGCGCTTGCCAGTAACATGCTTGCTAAAATTAAATTGATTGAGATAGATCTCACATCCGCTCATCGAAAGCATAATAATAAGCATGACCTCGTCTCTTGCCCTCGATGGCGAGTTGAGTATTGAAGGAAAATTTGCCTACTGTGACATTAACTGGTTTTTAACTTTTGATAAATTAATTTTAAGATATCAATTTAAAAAAATCTCGAGATATTTTTAAATTGGAACTTGAACAAACAGACAATTATTACATATTATAGGTATACTACTAATTATATAAATGCGAAAGTTTGTGTGTGTGTGTGTGTGAATGTTTGTTACCAAGTATCTCCGTAACGAATAAACCGATTTTGATAACATTTAGAATGTAGGTAGATAGTGTAGGTCCGCAACAACACAGGCTACTTTTTAACTTTATTAACGCGGGCGAAGCCGCGGGGCACTGCTAGTATTATATATCCGAAAGTTTGTAAGTGTGTAAATGTTTGTTCCTTCTTCACGCTTCTACGGCTGAACGGATTTGGATGAAATTTGGAATGTACATAGCTTATACCTAGGATTAACACATAGGCTACTTTTTAACTTGATAATAGCGGGCCAAACCGCGGGGCACGGCTAGTTAACGTATAAGATATGTGGCATAATTGAGAGCTGTCTAGGATAGAAATGAAAGTGACTAGAAAGTTATTTGTTTTGGTACACCTAAGCTTTCTACGAATTCATCACATTTATTTATATGTTGTGCAAAGTTTAATAGCCTCAGAATATATAAGAACTACCAATTGGTTGGTAGGTAGCGCGTCTTTTTAACCGACAAAAACACTGAGGAAATTCTGAAGTCGAAGTGTAATATTTAACATCTTCGGCCGCATCATCACTTTCCATCAGGTGAGATAGTTTGTCGATGATGGTTGATGTTTGTCTATAATTCATAAAAAAACAAAAAGATTTTTTATGTATGACCACGCATAGCTTTTTACAGATTAGTCCGAGTTTGACAATTCGTTTTTTGTTTGGTAGATTATAGTTCAGAGGTGATCCCATATACATTTTATCGATGTTGATCAAGCCAAAACCAAAATTATTAGCGGTGAAGTCGTTTTTTTAAAGCTTTGCTTGCGTTTCAATTATTTTAATTCTGGATAGCACGCATTTAACTGCTATATCACCTGATGGAAAGCGATGAAGCGGTCGAAGATGTAGCATGCTTGCATTTCTTCCTGTTAATCAACCTGATACCAGGTTAGTTTTATACTCGGCAAGTTTTCTCCCCAAAAAAAAATTGTGTTCAGGGAGTGCTTGTGTGTGTGATGTGTATTTTTCCAGTTCCAACGATACAAGTCTTTGACCTTAATGTGGGGTGAAAGTGTTAACGTGTATATGTTCGCGATTGTCAAAAAGTATAAATCGAAGTTTCTAAATCTAGAGTGAATTAGTATCTGTTATAGGTAATCAGAACAAGATGAGAAGAGCCGACAAATATAGGATGATGATGATGATGGTAGGTAATCATAATACATCTTCGGCAGTATCATCACTCTCTATCAGGTAAGATAGGCCATCAATACAAAACATTCCCAATCGTTAATAGTGTTACCGTTGGGGTATTAACATGTGGGAAGTACCGGGCCAATGGCTCGTCTATCATGTAATGAATTTAAGTTTCATACATAGGTATTTTGAAATGCTTGTTGGCTTAGGTGCGCGTCCGCCTTCTTCGAATCCCGGTGGGAACACAAGTTTTCTCCCCAAAGGAAATTTGTGTTTCTCGTTTTAGGTGTGATTGTATGTATGTTTTGTGTTTCCGGCACCTATGATACAAATGATTGATCGTAGTGTGGAAAGCATTTATTATTATCAAACTATCATGAGCCGTATTCATATTTATTAACATCGCATGCTCCAGATGATAACTGTCAATATCGCTCGAATACCGGTCGAGTTTCTCGATAAAATTAAACAGTACCTGGATGCCCGAGCTTTGCTCGAATGAAATGACTTATCGACTTATCGCCCCCGAAACCCCCTGCATATTAATTTCATGAAAATCGTTGGAGCCGTTTCCAAGATTTAGATTATATTACATATACAAGAATTGCTCGCTTAAAGGCATTAGTACCTGGATGCACGAGCTTCGCTTGGTTTTTTTTTTGGTATACGACGTTTTCTAAAAATGAAACCTAGCTAGATCTATTTATCGCCCCCGAAACTCCTTGCATACTAAAATTCATGGAAATCGTTGGAGTCACATTCAGATTATAAATAGAAATACATATATACAAGAATTGCTCCTTTAAAGGTATTAGATTAAATAGATAACGTGAAAGCATTTATATATTTAAGTGTTTCTAAATGAACATACGAGTAGGTACTTACATAACTAGCCATATACTGAGCAATAGTATTATCATAGTAGAAATATATAAGTAAGTTGTCTTCATAGAGTGGTACCAAACGCGGCTTGTATGTGTGCACGGCCGTACGCACGAGCCTCAGCACGAACACTATGATAACTTACAGACCGGCAAAGACAACACGAGCCGGGGCCGCCCCCGCGTGCGTCGTCAACGTTTTGCCGTGTTCCGCTTTTTCAAGATTTTGTTTTGACACGGCGCGGCGTGGCTAATATGTATTTTCATGCCGAAATACAGCTTTCATGCAAATGAAATCGTATCTATTTTACCACCACATTTTATACAATTTTATTGTACATACTTGTTGGTTTGTTATAATATACATATAGGTACATTTTACATACAGGTACCTTTAAAAGTCGGAGATAGTGACAACCCTGCGTATTCGGTTAGAGTAGGCATTTGAATCTCCTACGAGCCTCGAGTTATCTTACTGATATATTTCTACTATGGTATTCTATCTATTTATCTTCTATAAATATGAATAAAAATCTTTGGCCGCGTGTGCGAAGATCATCAATTACCTGTCTCAACCAAAGGCTGATATTTTTTGTTGTGTTCGTAATTAGAACAAGGTTTGTATGAAAATTTGCTACTTCTAACTTAATTATAATGTGAAGCCACGAGCCACAAATATTTTTTTTTTTCAACATAATATCATACATTGCTCCGAATTGATTATATAGCATTGCTTGAGATTCAGAGGAAAACAGCTTGCTGTCCACGCTACCTATTGGTAGTGAACTTGAGTGCTTACTTATTATACTCTTACCTCAATACCTACATAAAATCACATACAAATTAGAGAACTTCCTCCAATTCACATTGGATAATTTTTGACGTTAATCATTAACTGTTCTTACTTCTAACCGTAAAGTAATAACAACTTCTTACTTCTAACCGTAAAGTAATTAAAAACCCTTAAAATAATATAAATAATTAAACGCAAACAAAGCTTAAAAAAACCGACTTCACCGCTTTATTTTCGGAACCTTGATCAGATTTAATGTATTAAACACGCATTATTGACGATAACTCAAAAACTAGATATCAGATCTTGATCAAATTTCAATGGAACCACATGAAAAGCACCAGCTTTTAAATAAAAAAAAATCATCATAATTAGCTCACAACGAAAGAAGTTATGAGGTAACTATTGAAGTCGGTTAAACGGGAACATCGTCAAAGTAGTCCACATAATTAAACGCAAGCAAAGCTTAAAAAAACCGACTTCACCGCTTTATCATCGGAACCTTGATCCACCAGCTTTCAAATAAAAAAAGAATCATCAAAATCGGCTCACAACGAAAGAAGTTGTGAGGTAACTTTTGAAGTCGGGTAAACCAGAACATCGTCAAAGTAAAAAAAAAAAAAACTCGCCTAAATCGCATTATTTGTCACAAAATAGACATTATTGACGATATTTCAAGAACTACTGATCAGATCTTGATCAAATTTAAATGGGACCAATAAGAAAGCCACATCTTTCAAACTAAAAAAAATTTCGAAATCAGCTCACGTGGAGAGAAGTTATGAGGTAACACACATAAAAAAAAAATACAGTCGACTTCAGTACCTCTTCCTTTTTTTGGGAAGTCGGTAAAAATAGGACTTTTAAAAAAATTCTTGAAATATCGTCAATAATGACGATATTTCAAGAACTACTGATCAGATCTTGATCAAATTTAAATGGGTCCACTTAGAGAGCAACATCTTTAAAACTAAAAAAAAAATGTGGTGAGAAGTTTAGAGGTAACACACATAAAAAAAAAATCTGTCGTCTAGAGTACCTCCTCCTTTTTTGGGAAGTCGGTAAATAATATAAAATAAACCAATTTTGTTTATAATTGCAGCCCCATGCTTATTTGCGTGCTGATCTATAAAAAATCAAGTTTGTTGTATGGGAGCCCCCCTTAAATATTTATTTAATTTAATTTTTAGTATTTATTGTTATAGCGGCAATAGAAATACATCATCTGTGAAAAATTCAACTGTCTAACTATCACCGTTCTTGAGATACAGCCTGGTGACTGACGGACGGACGGACGGACAGCGAAGTCTCAGTAATAGGGTCCCCTTTTTACCCTTTCAGTACGGAACCCAAATAAGTAACTCTGTCTGTCTACTACTGAACCGATTTAAATGAAATTTGGTACACAGATAGTCTAGAGCTTGAGAAAGGACATACGACTACTTTTTAATGCGAATAAAGGGTTGTAAGGGTTTGAAAGGGGGGGATGAAAAGTTGTATGGAAGTATCGTCATTTTTAGACTTTTAGGCTGTTGATTCGATGTAAATAAATAAGACATTCAAAGTTAAGGGTATAAAAATGCTACCCAAAGACACTATTCCACGCGGACGAAGTCGCGGGCACAGCTAGTTATATAAAAAATTATAGTTAAATAAAAATCACTTATACCTATTTATGATCACTGTAAATCCAGAACCAAAACAGCCGAGGATACTCTCGGATTATACTCGTATTTAACTACGGTAACTAACCACGGTAGGGGAACGTGCGCGCGCGGTGTATGACAACTGTAACTGAGGTCTAGCGCCTTGCTTTCTCTGTAACGGTATAAGCCACTCAACGTCTTAGAACGAATGAGAGCACTCTGCACTATTTGTGGGTTAAACGTGTTTACGCTTTTTGACGCATCAGGTGCATTTTTTGATGACGTCGCACCGGATGGCCTATTTTTAATCGACTCATCACAAAATAATTTAAATGCCGGCCAGGCTTTAAAAAACCGACTTCACCGATATATTGAACTGCCCGTTGGCTTAGTTGGGTGGCGTTCGCCTTCTAAGCAGGGTTATCGGGTTCGATTCCCGGCGGGAACACAAGTTTTCTCCCCAAGGAAAATTTTTGTTTCTGGTTCTGGTTGTGATTGTGTGTGTGATGTGAATGTTTCCGGCACCCACGACACAAGTCATCGAACTTAGTGTGGGGCTGTGAGTGTAAAAGCGTTTTATATCTTCGGAACCCTTGATCTGATTAAATACGCATTATTGAGGAAAACTAAAAACTACTGGTTAGATCTTGATCAAATTTAAATGGGACCTCGCCGAAACCACTAACTTTAAATCAATAAAAAAAAACATCAAAATCGGTTCACATAGAAAGAAGTTATGGGGTAACACACATTTAAAATTCACAATTAAAAATACAGTCTGAGATTAATTAGTGAGAAGAAGAGAGAAGAATTGAGTACCTCCTTCTTTTTGAAGTCGGTAAAATACCTCCTTTACGTTACCTCAGAACTTTTTTCTAGGTGAACCGGTTTTAATGATTTTTTATTTGAAAGCTGGTGCTTCCAGTGTGGTCTCATTAAACTTTGATCATGATCTGACGTCCAGTAGTTTCGAAGATAAAGCGGTGGAGTCGGATTTTTAAGCTTTGCTTGCGTTTAAAATATATCGCGTAAAGTGCATATTTCAAGCGGATGAGGTTGCAGCGTATGGCTTACGCAAGATAGGCATTGACCCCTGTCTCACGATAATTTAGCTAAAGATGAAGCATGCTTGCCTTCTCTATTTCTATTTATTATAGACTCGAAGAGTTCTAGCGTTTACCGCTTGGGGAACAAAGACGCTGTCAATGTCACTCCTTTGTTGTACAGGCAAAATTCCCATAATATATATTGATGGTTTTAGGTGTTAATTTTTTTTTTAATAGGATCTACTTAAGGTACTAGGTACCTTAATTACGTACTAAACTCTAGTAATATCTTACCTAGATATTACTTCCAAGATGCAAGTAACTCTTGTGACTATACCATATTATTTATCTAAGAGGTCACAAATATATCCTGGAATCTAATCCCGAATTTATGAGACAAATAATTTGTTATTATCCAATAGCGGTTAATTTAGTACAGTGAGCACCAGTAGATACATATATTAAAAGTTTGTGACTTAATTAATGGGATCCCAACTACATGCTACAACAGAATATTTTGAAGCTATTTGCGAACCAAAAGAGAAACGGAGTAAAAGCAGTGAATGCGTGATCACAAGCAACTATAAGGGATCAAAACAACTGAGTGTAAGTTTTCGAGTAAATGCATGCACGTTTCAAAATAATCTCTATTTAATTTTGATTTATTTACCATATGATTTCGACAATAGTTTCATTTTATGATTAATCCTGGAGGAGAAAAGGTGATCCAAATTTTCTCAAAAACTTTATAACTTAGTCTTGTTAAAGATTACTTACCAAGACAAGCAATTTTTTTCCAAACTAATTTGTCAAGATATCACTGTAAACATTTATGAACTGCGGACCTAGAACGCTTCCTTGTGGCACCCCAAAATTGTTTGTGCTATTTCGCAATCGAAAACGTCTAAATTTAAAAGCAAATACTAAGTATATGTTTATTTGTGATGCGTCTGTCTTTGTCACAAGAAGTTTTAACATACTGCAATAGCATCGCGAGGACAATACGACTAGAGCGTTGGTACCACAGCTTGTATTAGACCAATTTATATTCTGCTGCAGTAAAATGCTCATTAACTGAGGCCGCACGTGCTGAATAGTATCCTTTAACATAAATCCACTAAAATTCCTTGTCACAATGAAAATCTTTTAACACATGTTACAATAGTAATGGTAAGATCAGATTTTTTACAGAGGCAAAGTATCTTCTTTGGAATGAGCATTTTATACCTATTGTATGGTGCTGATTGTATCATGCAAGTTAGAAGGTAATTGTTTATCGACTCTAGATAGCGACACATAATAATGTGAAGTTGCCCGATCATAGACAATACTGCATCATGAAGCGTTCTCATTTATCAAATTCCATCTAACTGTTTATGCTATAAAATACGATAAAACACATCCAACAGAAACTCAAAACTGTGCATGGTCAGGAAATTATTTCCTATTTTGTCAGTGCCCTCTCGTGAAAAACAAAGGAACTAAGATGTTTGCAAGATGTCATCAAGTTATCGTTGCCGTACCGTAGAACGAGGTTAGCACACAAGCTAAGTAAAATACATTTTACGAAGTTACACCTCTAAAATACAGATGGCGCTACAGTTTATTTTGCTGGACCTACAGACTGATTATAACTAGTACAGACCATAACATTATGTTTTTTTTTGTATAGGGAATCTCCATTAAATTTTGATCTTTTCTTATGTTGGGGCCACGATAGCACATTAAAAATGAGCTAAGTAGGTACCTTTTATATAACAGTGTAAACGGAATAGAGCAGAGCCTTTTAAAGTTCAAAACATACAGAAAAACAGTGTAAGATTAGTATCAATAGGGTCCTGTTTGTACCCTTAGGGTACGACTTCTAAACACTAGTTTAATAATTAGTATTTTTGCGCTTTCGAATGCAAGTACCCGATTTTGTTAAATAAAACTATGACTCCTAATATTTTGACCTTAAAATGTTTCAAGCAAAAGACATCAACGGGCGCTTTTTCGAAAAAGAAGAGTTTTGTTTCTTTTAAGGTTCTAAATTCGATTTACTTAAATTCTTTGCAGTAATTATTTTTGCAATGATCTGAAGATTATTTTTAATCTATTTATCACTGGTGAATTTGGCAAGCAAATACTTACTGAAGGAAGAAAACATATTTGACTTACTCGTGAGGTGTGAACCTTTACTGTTATTGTAATTTGGAATGAGCACAAGTAGATAATTATATTATAATACAAAAGGATTAGTTAGCGTTGGCTACGGCTCTGCTAACGCCTTACAAAAGTCCAGGCAGGGTGTGAACCCTTGCTGTTAATGTAATTTGGCACGAGCTCAAGTATATAATCCTACTAATATTATAAATCCTTAAGTTTGTGTGTGTGTGTAAATATGTAGGTATGTTTGTTCCATTTTCACGTTTAAACGGCTGAACGGATTTGGATGAAATGTACATAGCTTATATCTGGGATCACCACATAGGCTACTTTTTAACTTGATAATAGCTGGCGAAGCCGCGGGACACGGCTAGTTATATTATTACACAAAAGGATTAGTTAGCGTTGGCTACGGCTCTGTTAACGCCTTAAAAAGGGCCGGGCACAGATCCGTAAGAAAATAAAATATAGAGAATTATAACAATGTCATCTACGCCGAGTTAAGCTGCGGCAACAACTTCTGACATTTGAATACTTATTTATTAACCGACTTAAAAAAAGGTGGTTCTCAATTCGACAGTAAGTATGATTTTTTTGTATGTATGTTACGTGATAATTCCGCCAATTATGAATCGATTTATATGTTTTTTTTTTGTTTGGTAGATTATACTTCAGAGGTGATCTCACTTAAATTTTATCGAAACTGATCAAGCCAAAACCAAAATATAAGTGGTGAAGTCGGTTTTTTAAGCTTTGCTTGTGTTTAAATTATTCGTAAGCATGGTTTACACGTCTTGGTTGTACACTCAATAATGAAATATTATTTATAATTAAAAATTGCTTATAATTACAAATACAAGATTTAACCACACATTGCAATGTAGGTGGATATACAAATTTCCACAGAATTAGTACATGTAATTTAAATTATTGTCAATGTATAAAATTATTAAATTTTTCATGAACTCATCTTTGCTATAAAACATTTGCTCGATAAGCCTTAGTTTCAGTAAGGTTTTAACCAACTTCAAAGAAAGAAGGGGGTTGTCAATTCCAATGTATTTATTTTTAATATCAGCAGCGAATGGCCTATTTATAACCGACTTAAAAAAATGTGGTACTCAATTCGACTGTTTTTTTTATGTCCTCAGAACTTTTATCTTAGTGAACTTTTTTAGATTATTCTTTTCTTTGATTTCTTTTTATTTGAAAGCGGGTGCTTTCCATGTGGTTACATTTAAATTTGATCAAGATCTGACCTGCAGTTTTTATGTATAAGTGTATCCTCAATTGCGTATTTAATTCTTTTGATCTGATCAAAGGTTCCGTAGACAAAGCGGTAATAGAAATAGAAGTAATAGAAATATACGTACTTTATTGATCTAACTGTGTACATATTGGTCTTAAATTAAAAATATCTCAACAGTCTGTCCATTTCGGACATGCAATAAGCTTTACAAAATAATACAAAATATACGGTGACTTTTTTTAAGCTTTACTTGCGTTTCAATTTTTAAAGCAGTAAAAAAAATGGTCTCTAATCTCTAGGTAGCCTATGGTGTACAGCCGGGCCCATTAATAGCGTTAGCTTGCTGGTCTTTGATAGCCAGCCATTTGCTTGTATTGCGCGTGCTGTAGGAGTGCATGTCACTACGTTTGGTGTAGGTACGTGCCGAGATTCGTTCTCACATATACCGCCACCTGATAGATCACGACAGCAGGCATGTGAGGATCCCAAGTTCTCTGAAGTAAATTCACTAGTGCTTCGAAGAGATGCTCTGATGTGCCTAATATAGCCAATTATAACAGTAAAAGTGAACAGAGTAATACAAATATTATTGACCGAGTGAAATGAAGTCTCTAAGTGCACTTAGTTCGCCATCCGTCCGTCTTTCAAAGGCTTATATATTGTTTTCCTTTTATGTTTTTAAGCTATTGCATAGCTTCTATCGCGGGCCTTGAGCGTGGAGACTGAATCCAGAAATTCCGTAACGAAAATAGCTTAACACCCCGACCGGCACAGCGGTGATACTTTTTAGTTTTGCCATCTATCGATGAATAGTAGAACTTCTAATGACTTTTTTGAAATATCACGCTTGTGTCTTTAGTTCAGCAACTCGCCTCTAGGTGGCAGGAAAAAATACTGCATAAATAAAATAAATAAATAATTATAATTGCATAAGTTGATAAAATATGCTATGCAATAGCTTTACCGCGGCAGTCCCCGAGTGCCACACGTCTTTTTTTAATTAAAAGATCTCAATTACAGCAAATTATAAGATCATTTTAATTAAAATACTTATCTTATTATTTTGATTGTAATTTATTTTGAAATATTTTGACATGATTAAGAATTTTGAAATCTTGATTATAATTTATTTCACGTTTATAATAATTTATAAATTGATATGACCTCAATCTCTTTTATTGTACGCCTTTTTAGGCAAACCATGTTGATTTTAATTATTTACTAAGATCTGCATGCATTCTTCTGTATTGTTTTTTACAAATTAAATTATCTCTACCATTACAGTATTGTCTTTCCTGTGTTTGAAAAAAAAATATTAAAATATTTATAACAAATAAAAAGGTGATAGGTAATTTTGACTACTTTTTCTCTAGAAGGAATTCGCTTTAAATACGCTGAGGTCTCAGTAGTGAGGTCTCAATAGGTGACTCAAATAGTGAGGTCTCAGTTCAGGATAAACAACTAGTATCCCGCTTCAGAATACAACAAAACAAAACAAATATAAAAACAATACTGTTAGCTGCGTTTCAATCTAATTTCTCAACAAGAAGTTATTTGAGTTTCTGGTTCTGGGTATTATTGCGAATGTTTCCGACATCCGCGACACAAAGAAAACTGACCACTGACAGTTGAGTGCACGTTTGCCGGCTATACGCTAGTTCAAAGACCTAAACGCTTTCGCACTCACAGCCCCACATCAAGTTTAATGACTGGTATCATAGGTGCTGGAAATATAAACATAACACACTAATACAATAAGAACTAGAAACATGTTTCCCTTGGGGAGACAACTTGTATTCCCACACCTGGAAACCAAACCTGGTACCCGTGCACCTAACTACGCCAGCGCGCAATTCAATACGCCATATCTATACTAAACACGTCTATGTACGAAAAAATAAAAAACCCCCATTGCGAGAAATGTGAACCTACTTTATTTGTAATTTTATGTACCTAATCCCTTTTCAACCGACTTTAAAAAACTTCAAAAAAGGAGGTTTTCAATTCGTCTGTATGTCTTTTTTTTGTATTTATGTTACACGATATCTCCGCCAATTATAAAACGATTTTGATGATTATTTTTTTGTTTGGTAGATAGAGGTAGTCCCATATAAATTTTATCGAAATCGGTTCAGCCAAAACCAAAATATAAGCGGTGGAGTCGGAGTTTTTAAACTTTGCTTGAGTTTAATTATTACTTCCTTTATTTTGATACCCTACTCGATGGGTTTGGTTATTTTGTCTTTAAGATGAATATAGGTAACGATACCTTTACTGTTGAAATCCATCCGACCGTTTGGAAGATACGAGGAATAAAGTAATTTACAAATATACATACATACAAGATACTCGCGAAAAAAATAACCCTTCCTTGGCGGGAAGTAACAGTTGACATATCTGTCAAATACGTAGCCTATTAGATGTACAAAAAAACTACCAGAAAAAAGTGTAGGTTACATACTATTTTGAAGATAAAGAATGATCGAAAGAAAATGCAATTACAGGCGGCTACGTCACAGCTGATTCCTTTAAACACTGACGCATGACGTTCCCTTTATGGAGTTAACATCCATTGTTGTAAAGTATGGGAAGTCACCCCAAATCGGCGTAGTATGAAGGTCGCCATGACAGACGCGCGGCTGAATGTCGGCGGCTGCGCGCGCAACCTGCGCAACGATCAGTCGATCTGCGGAGTCGCGACCCACCACCGGCCGGCTCGCTGCCACACACTGGCACATACCGGCGCGCATAAACAGAAACAATAAAAAAACAACACGAACAAAAAACAATTGTGCCGGTATCGATAGAGACGGGCTCCGTTAACGATCCCGATACTACCGGTAAGTATTTTTTCTAAATTAATTAAATGTAGATTCTATGCTAGGTAAACGTTTTCGCATAGTTCATATGCGAAAGTATTTCAAGGAGATCGTGGGTCCGCCTGCTCTCGGGAGTACTTAGTACAAGACTAAAATTTCGACACTAAATTATCACTTATTGATCTCAATGATGGTTACTGCGTTTGCGGATAGTGAGTAATAATTGCTATTAAAAAAAAATGCAAGGATTTAGCTTGAGTTCGATCAGCTCGCGTGTTGATACAGAACATCTGTTTCCCGTATGATTTAGATCGACTACTATTTTGTACCTACATCAATGGTACATTGTAAAGAAACAAACATTTTACGAAATTAATTCCTGTGTTAATTGATGTACTAACGTTAGCAAATATTGATATTTTGCAAATATTGTATTTCGAAGGTTGCTTCAGCCTGGTAAGTAAAGGCAATCTATACGTTTCTTAATCTCTGTCTATTGCCTCAAGCATACTCCAACGGCCGGCCTCTCGGAGAAAAACTTAGTTAAGCAAGTAAGGCTCGCTTGAGAAACATAATCTAGATTAAGTAATTCACTTAATTTGAACCAAGGGCATATTATTGTATTTTCTTGATCAAGTTTTCAGAATTGCGAAAGTTGTTTTTTTATTTTAATGTGGCCTTTTATTATTATTTTTGTGTCTAGGTCAGCACGTGTGTGCTCTCACACGGCATTCAAATATAAAAGTATAACAACATTAGCATTTACGTTGGATGACAAGGTTTCGGTTTAATTTCCAATTGTGTCTACTTTGCATTCTGGTAGATACGAGTACTATGTACATTTAGGTATTTCGAAGACTGTTCTTATTTTCAAGAAAATAAATGAGATTCTTGAACTGACCGTTGACTTAATGTGTAGGGTACGTGTTCGCCTTCTAAGCAGGTGGTCGATTCCCGACGGAAACACAAGTTTTCTCCCCAAGGAAAATTTTGTTTCTGGTTCTGGTTGTGATTGTGTGTGTGATGTTAGCTGTGAGTGTGAAAGTGTTAATGCGCTTATTTTTTGATAGCTAAAACACAACCATTTAAACGTTTTATTTATCCAGTCGAATTGTTCATATTGATTAAGTATTAAGTAATTATAGTTATAAAATCGTAAATCCAATTATTTTTGACATTGAGTTGTCTATAGATAAATTCGCGCGCCAAAGTGTGATAATTATATTACTATTACCTATTGAGTCACTTGTCGCTTCAGCCGGGCATAAAAATAGAAAGGGTGGCTATATTATGTCACTTAAATTGATTAAGTATACGATCAAGAGGGCACACAAATCTTGACGATCGTTTATCCGGTTTTGTGATCGATGTAAACCTCATGGGTAGAACTCATTGCCATTGCCCTTGTTTTTGTAAAATCTGGGAGTCATTAAGTCAAGAGTGAATAAGTATCTTCTAGGCAAGCATGCAACATCTTCATCAGATCATCACTTTTCATCAGGTGAGATAGTGGTCAAATGCTTGCCTATCGAACATAAAAATTAATAAATAAGGGGTGTGGTAAAGACACACAATAGAAGTGAAACGTTTGTATTACAGGGATACATTTTAATTATTTATCAGTGTTTACCCCCACCCCACCACGATTCCTCACACAATAATTGAAACGCAAGCAAAGCTTAAAAAACCGACTTCATCACTTATATTTCGGTTTTAGCTTGACCGATTTCGATAAAATGTATAGGTATCAAACAAAAAAAAATATCAAAATCGATTCATAATTGGCGGACATATCGCGTAGCATACATACAAGAAAAACATACAGTCTAATTGAAACCTCCTTTTTTGAAGTCAGTTGAAAGGGTTGCGGAACAGAATTTCAAAGCCCTCCTATAAAAAAAAACACTTCAAAAACCTACAAAGCAAAATTATCGTTAATACATATAAAGTTGTATC
Source organism: Lomographa bimaculata (assembly GCA_948107665.1). Taxonomy (NCBI): domain Eukaryota; kingdom Metazoa; phylum Arthropoda; class Insecta; order Lepidoptera; family Geometridae; genus Lomographa; species Lomographa bimaculata. The sequence continues at coordinate 11,597,434 of OX403600.1, forward strand.
TAAGTTTGTATGTTATAGATAGAATTTATACTGGCATTCAAGTCATTGATTTTGCGCATCGCGGTTATATAAAGCTACGAGGCACAAAAAACAAAAAGACGTCAGACTTGTTAATAATATTGTAGGTACATATCATGAGAATAACTCAGATGAAGGCAATCGAGGTCTTCTTTTTATACGTATACGTAATAGGTTTACAAGCATGTAATTTGATGTTTCTTACACTATACAACCCGGAAAAATATGTGATGGAAACATAAGGAAACAAAAATAGTGCTGTATGTATGTTTAGATAAGGTTCATCAAAAAAATACAACACAAGTGAATCTCCCGATAAATACAGTACATTAATATTAAATACTAGCGATCCGCCCCGGCTTCGCCCGGGTGTGATAAATGAAGAACCGCTCGACCGATTTTGTGCAAACTTCTCATAAACTATCTACTAAATAGTCCGAACAAAGCCTAAACATTTGGTTTGGATAGGTGAGCCCGTTCTTGAGTTATAAAATTACAACGAAAAGTGGCATTGATTTTTATATATATACGAGCGCAGTACTTTGCTGCGTTGGATTTTGAGCTATATTACCTACATTTAAAATCTTTGAGTGTCATTGAACTGTAATAGACACCGTGACGCTTACCATCAGCTGAGCGACTTGCTCATATCGTCTACCAATTATAAAAAAAATACTATGGAAATATTATTTGGATGGCGATGTGTTGTATGTTGGACACCAAATTCTTGCCAGGTTCTTCTCGAGATGACTGTAATTTTGTAAATCTAGCAGTAGAGTCATTAACTTTCATGAGTGCCTCTTTGAAGTCCATGTGAAGAAACGATTTTGAATTGAATTGAATGGAAAACGCTCGATAAATTTTTTCGAGTCAGAATTTAAATATTGGAAATTATTACTTTTTAATCAAAGTTTATAAGTAAGTCTAATAGCTGAAGTAATATGCTCCTGTTGCGAGTTACAGGTAATGTTTTTTGCTGTTTGAACATTCTATTAATTTACTACATTGTTTGAAGTTGTAGTTTAGGCCAACTTCATGCAATAAGTCGTAAATTGTATGGTTCTGCAGTGCCATTAAACAGATTGCAATACATCCTTCCTACTACGACTAAAATTGCTCCAGCGCAATGTCTATTCCTTCCACTGCCTTCTAGTTTTCAATTATGCTAATGCATGTTACCGTGATCTCACGGAGATTCAGTAAATCAATTTGAACGTCTAAAAATTGCATCAGATTTATTGTTGGCCTACGTAAATATATTAATATTGACGTACGCCAAAAATTGTAAGTTTCTCAGTTTTGCTTATAACTCAAGTCTTTACGTCATTGACAAAATTGAATTTACATTCTTTTACATGTTCTTCACTTGTGTTGTAGTACTTTTCCTGTTGCAATCAGCCGTGTGACAAGTAAACAGACCAAAAATTGTCGCTAGAAACAGCTGCTTCCATATTTGTGTAAAGCTAAACAAATATATTTAAATGTTTACTTTACACTTAGTCGTTTAACTAAATATATATATTTTATTGACACTTAAATTCTCAAATTATCAATGTCGTAGTAATATAATTTATTAGTAAATCATTTTCTTTTATATCTGATAGACTATTTTTTAACAACAATTTCACATGATGGTAAGTGATGATGTGGTCGAGGATGGTAGACACGGGCTAGAATTATTGACTCTCAAAGCACTTACAATACCCGGGCTCAATGTTAGTTAAATTGTGTTTTATTAGTTAAATTGTAATTTAAATAAATGGAATTACATATAATAGATAATTTATAAGGAAGGTCTAATTTTCTTAATAGGTAGCAATCCCCGATGATTATGCATATATATGGTATGATAGTAGTAAATGTTTGCCTATCATAAATAATTAAAAAATAAATAAAATAACCTCCTTGTTTCCTAACCCTTCACCGGTCGCTACAATGGCTTTCAAACATTATCTATCTATTCCATTTACACAATTCAACCCTATACCGAACGAATAGACCGATGAGAATAATAAAAGTAATATATTTGGTACTTATCTATCTTTATAAAAATCACTTTGTCAACTTACTGTATGGTAAAAAATGTCAAGTACAACCAGAGCGTAAAAAAGCCAATGCCAATGACTGATAAAAGTTTGGGCGATTTTGTAAGACCGCTTCTATGGCCACTGAACTTGAACAATCACTTTCAAATTGTGACCGAATAGAATTGAACGAAGTAATAAATACTGAATGTGATAAACTTTACCACTCTTCTTAATAATTAGTACGTTCCCTTCTCACTATTGTCACAGTGGCCTTTCCATCAAATCCATATCCACAATATCTAATCCAATCCAGGCCGGTCGAAGACCAGTGGCTGGACTGATGACTCATAAGATAAGTAGGTTGTCTTCCTTTCTTAAGGATACATTATTTTATTTTATCGCAGATAATTAAAGCTCTGATTTTTTTTATAAATAGGTATATGATTTGTAAAAGTTTTAAAGCATGCTACAGAAATAAAATCATTGGTAATATATGGTTGTATTATAAGGAACATACTATGATCTCCAATTGCAGCACAAAGGTAGCCATTTCCGTTCTTTACATTTCAAGATGGACTATGGTTTTAGCTCGCTATATCTGAGCTGCGTATGGACATACAAAACAATCTACCTTATAGCCCTGTTTTATTCGTGTGAAACATATTAAAAAAAGTCTGCTGCTGTTCTGGACCGGGCGAAGTTGTTTTGGCGAGTGCCTTGTTCTATCCAGTACCACTAAGGTCTTTGTTTTCTTCAAGCTTGGCTCACAGGAGTGGAGTGACTAGGTATATAGTCTATGGGCGCTATGGTGTAACTTGTTAGCACGTCCTTCCGACATCGGCTTTACCGGGTGACACCGCGTGTTGCAACAGAAGGCCGACCGGTTCGACGCCGTAGCATGTTCTATCGATTTATTGATCTATGTTCGTGGATGATTATCATGTTAACCTTTAGGTTTTTGAGTAAAATGTTTATTGAGATGAATTGTTATGTTTAAACTTGATATATAACTGGCTATGCCCTGTGGATTTGACCACCATCAATCGGGATAAATAATCCCATACTCGTGAGTCTAATCCTAGTCTAGACTTCTAGACTACCATAGTACCACATTTTATTAAAATTCGTACTCCCGGAAATACCTTGCTTAAAAAATAATAATATTTACACATAAACATCGTATTTACAACATAAATAGGGATTACATTAATTTAAAGCTCTAGTTTTTATTTTATTTACCCATTTTATCGGTATGTTTAGGTCAAACAGCTCGATTTCTTGTAGGTAACTTGGGTCTTTGCTGTATATAGTTTTAGTTTAGTTTTAGGAAATATAGGCAATTAGCCCGTAGATATTAGTATCTAAAAAGAACTTGCAAAAAATAATAATTGGAGTGTATTTTAATTCTTTCAAAGTCAGAATTTTACACTCAAACGCTAACTTTAAAACGTTAACATCATTTATCCTTGTAGTATTATGATCGCGAAAGAAAAATATTGGCGCTATAAATAACTCAAATATGAACATTTTGATATGAGGAACAGGACGGATCAGTAACTACTCTGTTATTCTTATTGAAAAAAGGTCATGTATGGAATTATCAACAATTTTAATGAATTTATTTACTTTACCCAGTTGGCGCAATGGACAGGTGTCCGCCCTCTGCGCCGTGGGTCCTGGGTTCGATTCCCGGCAGGAGCACTAATTCCTTTCCAAGGAATATTTGTGCTTCTGGTTCTGAGTGTAATGTGTGTGTGTGTGATGTGAATGTTTCCGGCACCCACGATACAAGTCCTTCTACTTAGTGTGGGGCTGTGAGTGTGAATGCGTTTGTTTGTTTAATTGAACTTGATTTAATTGAAAAACACAATCATCATCGAAATAGCATCTTCACAATTAAATACCATGTTCGGTAAAGAATAAAAATGTATGATAAATTACACTCCAAAATGCTTGCGATCGCCGGCTCGGTGAAAGTGGAGAAAGTCGCAAAAAATACTCGACACACAGAATCTTACAACGGTGATTTAGCCGAACCACGGAACTGGTTTGTCTTATCGAATAACTTAAGGTCCGTTGTTAGGGCAAGTGTGACAGATGACGGATGTCCAACTATTAGTTTGAAGCAAAAACTTAGAACCTCAGCAGTCAAGAGTTTGAGAAATAGGATAGCAGAAGGTACCTAAACTAGCCGTGCCCCGCAGCTTCGCCTGCTATTATCAAGTCAAAAGTAGCCTATGTGTTAATCCTAGGTGTAAGCTATGTACATTCCAAATTTCATCCAAATCCGTGCAGCCGTTAAAGCGTGAAGAGGGAACAAACTTCTGGACCTACGTTCTTATATACTGTTTTTCTTTTTTTCCATCCAAAGGTTGACTGGAAGAGATCGCTTTTAGCGATAAGACCGCCCATTGTATACTTAGATATAAATAATATGACTGTTTTTTATGTTATTTTATTTGGGGCAATAAAGTGTTTTGTATTGTATTAGTAGGATGTTTACAAGAATACAGGGCTGCCGGCATGACAACCTATGGCCGCAAGTGAAATGCCCGCTTCAAGCGATAATATTAAATTTACTACTCTAGTTCTGCCTAGCATGACTAATGCTATAAATACAAAATCGATAAAATATACTATTACAATTGTTTCCTCTTAGGTTAATAATGTGTATGTATTTTCAGCAACAAAATAATTTCAATTTGAATCCTAATAATAAAATAGAATATATGTAAGGTGAGCGATAGATCAGGGAACTCGTTTCCAGCGCAAGTTCCCTGCTCTATGATGTAACTTAGTCCACAACACATGTAGCAAGCGTGGATTAGGCACTTGTCTCACCGCCGGCGATGAGCGAGAAACGATTACAGCTATAATCTAGATGCGAGTTGGCGAGCAGCGGGAAGCGAGTGTGTAGTTCCTATAATTGTAACACCACTTACAGCAAAATGTTTATACTATCCTGTCCATCCAAAGGTTGCCTGTAAGAAATTGCTTAATGTGATAAGGCCGCCCATTGTACAACAATTATTGTTTTTCGTTTATTTATTGTTATTGTTTTTAATTACTTATTGGTGTTCAATAAAGAAATATTGTATTGTGTGGTCTCGCTGGCGAGGTAACTACCTATAGAAGTGAGCGTGGCGGGCGATTACTTGCCCGCACCTGAATCCGCATTGGTAAAGAAATAACCACTGCGCTGGTTCATCTTCCGGCGTGACTTTTTTGACGACCTAGTTGCCGTGGTGGGCTAGTCTTTTCCCTCTATGCCGTGGGTCTTGGGTTCGATTCCCGGCAGAAGCAAAATTTTCCTTCCCAAGGCAGATTTGTGTATTCTGGTTCTGGGGTGATTGTGTGTGTGATATTTAAATGTTTCCGGCACCTACGATACATGTCTTTGAATTTAGTGTGGGGCTGTAAGTGTGAATCCGTTTGTTTGTTGTTCTGACCCTTGGCGGTCAGAACAACAAACAACGCTCAACAAGATTCGATGAGCGAGTTTTAACTTTGATGTTTTTGTCGCTGCGACAAAATAGTGGATAGAGATAATTTGCCTTCAGTGTGAACTGCCACCGATGGATCAACTATTAATATGTGTCTCTTTTATTGACACGGAATCTATATCTTTTGATCGTTTCTTGAGCGAGAAAATAGATGATAGCTAATAGCTTACTCGCTGGCGGTGGGACAGGTGCCTTAAGGTCATTGACAGTCTAGACTAACTCAAAAATAATAGCTCAGATGAATAAAATGATAAAAACTTTTTTATTTCCTTTTTTTATTCTAAAATTTTATAATGTATTTCTTTTTAATCAACTTGTTTTTTTACCAATCATAGTGACGATTATCTTGTCTTGGTTTTAAAACTTGTTTTTGCGATGTTTTGCGTTGTTTTATCTTCAGTTATTATTAGTGTTTTTCTGTTTGTGAATGCAAAAATATAAAAAAAATGTTTATTTTCAACCGACTTCAAAAAGGAGGTTCTCAATTCGACTGTAAGTTTTTTGTTTTTTTTTGTATGTATGTTACGCGATATCTCCGCCAATTATGGATCGATTTTGATAAAATTTTTTGTTTGGTAAAGTATACTCCCATATAAATTTCATCGAAATCGGTCGCCAAAACCAAAATATAAGCGATGAAGTCTGCTTTTTAAAGCTTTGCTTGCGTTTCAATTATATTTAGTACAAAATAATAGAATTTAAATAAATAATTTAATTGATTGCTGCTTAAAATATTGACCTTGTATCTACTTTCATTCAGTCATTTATCAATTCTACTTCTAGTAATTCAATTCAATCTCTCAGTTATTCAATTCTACTTAGTAAAAATTCAGGACTGAAATCTGAACTAAAAATTATCAATAACTCTACCAAGTAAGACAAACTCTAACAGCTTTTCAGTATTTAATTGCAAGCGGCTTATCCATATATCATTAGCCCGCGCATATTTGTTTTGTATTATGACGTGAAAATATAATAAACAGACGAACAGGCACAGTAACTTTTACCATCCGTAGTTTCCATCATCATTGTAAAGGAAGCTAAGCCACGAGAGTCTTTCCATAAGTCAAGCAAAAAATATTAAGCCCTGGTATACGGTATATACAACGTAATGTGTTGAATATAAGAAACTTTTTGGCTATATGGCTATTGAAAAATCAGTTTTATGTTTTTTCAAATAAATCTATGTATATAAAAATCAATGCCACTTTTCGTTGTAATTTTATAACTCAAAAACGGGCTCACCTATCCAAACCAAATGTTTAGTCTTTGTTCGGACTATTTAGTAGATGGTTTATGTGAAGTTTGCGCAAAATCAGTCGAGCGATTCTTCATATATCACATTTTTTCTCACCGGAAATTGCACCCGGGCGAAGCCGGGGCGGATCGCTAGTGTTATATATATAATTAGTCTTCTCGTGTCAAGTGTCAACTAGCTTTGGCGTGCATATTAAAAATACGGCCCGTCGATGCTGTATGTGAAACGGTATAGTTTAAACAACTATTGATAACAGATTGTACAAAATACATCATCTTGTTTATTATGGAAAATATAGCATTCAGAAGAAGGTCTTAGCCCTAAGTGAGCTAAGGGTTAGAACGTTCAATTATGTAGTATAATCAAATAAGTTTAGTGAAAGTAATTATTATTGAATAGATAGATAGATAAATTATTTATTTGCACACCAAAAAAGAACTCTTACAAAATCTTAAATTTAACATAGCAGCACAAAGCGCGGTCTTATTGCTCAAAGCGATTTCTTCCAGACAACCAAAGAGAGATGACAAACATTACAAACAGAGACGATGGCATACCTCGAAATTTATCTATATAAATGTACTTACACATACTGAAATGACTTGTAAATTGTCATTTTACCAATAAAATTATTATTGAATATTGAACAAGAATCAGGGTTTGAGAGATTTCTGGTATTTTACAAATTGCTCTTTATACGGAGTAGGTATACAGTATACCTTAGTAGGTATACAGTATACGATAGTAGGTACAGTAAAGGGTAGTCTATGTCACGCCGCGTTATTAACGACAAGGATGCATAGATATACCAATTTAATATAATTTGTATTAGTCATTTAAGAATGTTTTACAAAAATGAATGATAAAATGCGCCGTCGAGTTTCTTGGCAAGTTGTTCTCGAGATGGCTGTAATTTAGCATCAGTAGAGTAATTAACTTTCATGAGTGTCTCTTTGGGGCCATGTGAATAAACGAACCGACCAACCGAACAACGAATTGACGACCCAGTTGGCGCAGTTGACAGGTGTCCGCCCTCTGCGCCGTGGGTCCTGGGTTCGATTCCCGGCAGGAGCACAAATTCCTTCCCAAGGGATATTTGTGCTTCTGGTTCTGGGTGTAATGTATGTGTGATGTTAATGTTTCCGGCACCCACGATACAAGTACCCCACACTAAGTTCAAAGTGTGGGGCTGTGAGTGTGAATGCGTTTGTTTGAATTTGAATTTTGTTTGTAACTTTAAAAATTTGTTTACTGGTTTTGTACACTATAAGTAAAGTTTCATTATCGTATTTTATAGTCACATCGTCAGTGAAGAACCAAGGTAATCTCGCATCTCACATTTCGCGTGTCAGCTGAAGAACAAATTAGCGGTACTAGACACTCTCGAGAAGGCTTTCTATAATTTCTATTCTCGCGTACAGTATCGGCCAACTTATACGTAATTGACTTAACTATATCAAGAAAAACAATCTTATCATTTTTTCTATCAAGTCGCTGCAATATTTTTCGATATTCTTATTTCAAAAAGTTAAGGGTGATTAAATGATAGCACTATTAACCAATAGACTCATTTAAACAATGATATATTAATTACTGAAAGGTCAGTTTGATTAGAATATGTTTTTTTAATGTTACATTATTATTTAATATTATTATTATTAAGAGAGGCAATGCAGCATGATAATAATGTTTGTATTTATTTACTTACATACAGTAAGTCATTTTTAATATTTAAGTTTATAACATAACAATTTTTAGGCCACTTTCCTGGAAGAGTACCTATATGAATATTATAATAATATATTACTTAATTTTAATATATATTACTTTATTAAATTTTTTTAAATGTTAATGTTATTCATTAAAGTTTATGAAGGCGAAGCTGTGATCTTTAGGGTAACAAGTTTCCATCTCAGACATGACAAGTCGATCAATAGAATTTGACATGGAAGTTTCGTAACTCGATATGATAATGAATTCTTAGATAACACAAACAAGACAAACGGAAGAATTCTGAAGAGTATTGCATCAAAATCGTGTATTTTTAATTAAAAAATTGCCGATTAAAACATTGATTACTTTGGTAATAATAACTTTGTTTTACACAAGCCTTCGATATTCGTGAGACTGTGAGAATACATGCGTTGAAAAAGAAATGTTTTTTCCTATCCTGAAAAAATGCTATATTATACGGTAACACTCTAGTTAGAGGCGTTATGATTTTAAGCACTTGCACTGTAACACACTAAATAATTGTATACACTTATCTAATCAAATCGCAAGCAAAGTTTAAAAAACCGACTTTACCGCTTTACCTTCTCAACCTTGATCAGATTGTACATATTAAACACGCATTACAAAAACTACTGATCAGATCTTGATAAATTTAAAACAAACAAAAAAAAATTCAAAATCGGTTCATGTCAAAATAAGTTATGAGGTAATACACAAAAAAAGTCGGTTTGAGTACATCCTCCTTTTTGTGAAGTCAGTAAAAAGAATATGGAGGAGGAAATAGGCATCATGAATTCATATCACTTTTTGTGCGACCTAGGTACGTGAGTATAAAATACCTAAGGTCAATGAATGCCGTGGGAGTGCAATAGTAAGCAGAAATATACTAGAACGACCTTTGTACTGTTACATTATTGGTAACAAGTGTATGTTGCTCTGAATTAGTTGTTAATAAAATACAGTGCAAGTGTAACCGACCTTGTTAACTCAGTGGACACGTCTGCTTTCCGTTTACTTCCCGTGCTAACCATGAAGTAGAATGGGAAATTTATTTACCCGTGTTACTACCACCTCGACTGGGAGTACTACTCCGAAAAAGTATAATTAAAGCTGAAATATTTTAACGCAAGCAAAGCCTAAAAAACCGTCTTCACCGCTTTATCTTTGGAACTCTTGATTAGATTAAATGAATAAATGCGCATTATTGAGTATGACTCCAAAACTACTTGTCAGATCTTGATCAAATTTAAATGGAACCGCATGGGAAGAAACAAGAGCATTTAAATAAAAAAAATATCATCAAAATCGGTTTATCTAGAATTTTTTGAGGTAAAACACATAAAATAATACAGTCGAATTGAGAGCCTCCTCCTTTTTTCGGTTGGGAAATCGGTTTAAAAAACTAAAATCATCTAAAGTGAAAATATCAGTAGTAATAAATTAATACTTATCGGCCAAATAAAATGAAAAACAAAATTTTTGTGAGAAAAAAAAGTATTTGTTAGTCAACTAACTTCAACTTCTTCTTTAAATGGCGACTATAGGGCTGTCGCACCATAATTCTGCCAATATCGCGTATAGGTAGGAGCGCAGTTAAAACAACAGATACTAATTCTACTATTTGTTAGTCATAAGAATGTCATCAAAAATTACAGGTGATGTTAATACGTCGCGATATTTGTTATTTATTTTATTTATCGATATTATTCTAATGTGTCATCACGTGATACCTAACTTTTGATCTTACCTAATTAATATTATACATACATTTAATTTGCCATAGTTATATTATATATCCAAAATGTGTGTAACTGTGAGTATGTATGTAATTATAGTTGGACGAATTTATATGAAATTGGGTACTTATGTAGGTAATTGAGATAATGTAGGGTATAGGCGGCATTTTTATTCCAATTATATTAATCGAAATAACGTTTTTTATCTTTGTATGATCTGCCTACTCTCATGCATGTTCATTAACGGTTAATTTTAAGTTTTGAAAAATAGTACAAAATTGACAACGCTTTTTTTTCACTTTTGCGGAAAACTTCCGGAAATCATTGCTGTTTCGGATTGAAAGGCAATATTTCCAGTGAAATTGCAAGGCTTAAAGAGATTTAACATCTAATATCTCAGGGTGACGAGCGCATTATAGGCGGAGATCTCTCCCTGCCGAGCGTGGTAGACGCCATGCTCGGCAGCGAGAGATCGTGGCAGGCGGTGGTCTCCTTCTGCGAAGCGGTGATGAAGCAGAAGGAGGCTGCGGAGCGGGCCAGAGAGGTCAATCCCCGATCTGACCCGCTCCGGCGCAGACGGCCGGGGGGGAGGAGGAGGCAGTTCGCCCGCCTCCTCTCTCCTCCTCTGTAGTGGGGTCACTGGTGGAGAGTCAGGGCACCTTTTCACTGACTTGCACGGCCCCACACGTCTGTGGGATAGCCTTGGTGAGCAAGGTCACCCCTCCATGGGCGCAGTGGCCCGGAGGAGTTTGCATCCGGGCCTACCGCCGGGGCAAGATAGTGACTGCTAGCGCGACCCTATCTTGCCCCACCTCGGCGAGGGACTGCTCACAGGGGGGTTTTTAGTGGGTTCGAGCCCCACATACCCCTTTCCTTCATCCCTGGGAAGGAAAGGAAATGCCAGGCATTTTCCCCCCCACAAAAAAAAAAAAAGTGTGACGAGCGCATTGCTGGATTTTGACTTAAATAAATTAAAAAAACTCTGCGTGACACTGTACTGGAATGGGCAAGCGTGACGCTTACCATCAGGCGAGCGACTTGTTCGTCTCTCAATTATATATAAAAATCTGCCTATATATACAACATACCTCCAGTTCGCTAAAAGCGTTTTGCTTCTACGTTCATCATCCGTAAAGCAAAGGAGTGGAACTCACTGCCTGCGTCTTTGTTCCCGAAAGGTATAATCTGGTAGTCTTCAAGTCTCGAGTGAATATGTATCTTCTAGGTAAGCATGTCACATCTTCGGCCGCATCATCACTTTCCATCAGGTGAGATAGTGTTCAAATGCTTGCCTATTCAACATAAAAATAAAATATCACCCAACAACAAAATCTGTAGGTACTCGTACCTATATGTAAGTCCATATTCCGGCAAAGGTACTCTTGCTATTTACATACCTACGTTTGCAAATCTGTGCCTCCAAGTCAAAAGTCTTTTAACCTTGTATGGATATTTCATATTTGTTTTGCTGACAGCATTTTACCTTCATACTATTCATACGTATGTATTGTATCCAAACAAAGACTTACGCAGTTTGAAATACAGCTTTTTTGTTCTTTTATTCTTGTGTCAATCATCTTTACAATATAATTTTAACAGTTTTTGTCAAATATTGACGCAAACATGTAAAATCCTATTATTGATGTACCCAAACAATATGTTTTTAACCGACTTCAAAAAAGGAGGAGGTTCTCAATTCGACGTATGTTTTTTTGTATGCATGTTACGCGATCATTCCGCTAATTATGGATCGATTTTGATCATTCTTTTTTTGTTTGGTAGATATAATTCAGAGGTGGTCCCATATACATTTTATTGAAATTGAGTTAGCGCTTTTTAAGAAAATTAAAAAAAACCGGTGAAGTCGGTTTTTACCGATTTCACAAAAAGGAAGAGGTACTCAATTCGACAGTATTTTCTTTTATGTGAGTTATTAGGTTACTAATAACTTCTTTCCACGTGAACCAATTTGATATTTTTTTTTTGTTTGAAAGATTGTGCTTTTTTATTGGTCTATTTAAATTTGATCAAGATCTGATCAGTAGTTTTTGAGTTATGATCGATAATGCTTGTTTAATACACCGATATTCCGAAGATAAAGCGGTGAAGTCGGCTTTTAAGCTTTGCTTGCGATAAATTATTTATATTAGGTAGTTTACATTATTCATTAATATTGTTCCTTGATTGATTGAAAATTCTTTATTGCACAAACAAAACAAGTTGTAGGTATTTAGGCGAACTTAATGCTATGAAGCATTATCTTCCAGTTAACCTCGGTGTATCGTGTAGATGTTAAGTGGAAGTGCACATGCTATGGAGAAGTATGTTTTATTTATTATTTAAACATTTATGGAATTATAAGTATATAAATATTTGTTGATTAATTCTTAAAATATTTTACAGTATTTCTTTATCTACATATATAATATAATTATAAATTTATAATATAATGTACGAAATCGACGTTTTCAAAAACTGAAACCTAGCTAGATCGATTTATCGCCCCCGAAACCCCCTGCATACTAAATTTCATGAAAATCGTTAGAGCCGTTTCCGAGATTCAGATTGTAATACAAGAATTGCTCGTTTAAAAGTATTAGATACACATCATATTCATACATAAATATACTTATATAGCAATATATACATAAATAAACATTATTATATTAAATAACGTTACTAAAATATGGAAAGATTTGCTGCTCAATTTAATTATTGTGTAGAAAAAGGTAGTGGTTGTTATCCTTTGTTTTAAAAGTGTCAATCGATGTAGCTCGACGAATGTCAACTGGGAGACTATTCCATAAGTAAATACCTGTTACTGTGAAAGAGTTCGAATAAGATGCTGCTTTATGTTTGGGGATCATCAATGGGAACTCTTGAGACGAACGCTGTGTGTGTGGTCGCCCCTGAGAAATGAGAAATATAAAACGTTCTTTCAGATATTTCGGAGAACGAAGGTCGAAAACGAAATGTTGTACAGTGCACATAAAATGTGCGCATTTCGGCGATTTCGTATATTAAGCCATTTAATTCAAAGCGAAATTTCGGCACATGGTCATACTTACGCAGGCCGTATATTTCGCGTTTATATTTTAAATAGGGATTGTTAACCTGACAATTTGTATAATGGTAATACTGGAATGTCAAGTTGACAGCTGTTTAAAGTTAAACAGCTGATATGTGTCGATGAACTTGGTCCTATGATTGTATCATTGTAGCCGTCACGGTCTGCAGTTTGATGTTGTCACATTGCTCGAAACACCGCTATCGTATTTGTTTCAGTTACTTTGTTCCGAGCTCGTCACACGCAGCAATTTCGGTTTCAAAAATATTTTGTGTAATCAACGTAGTCTGTATTAATTTTGTCAATGTGCTACTAATTTGCTAGATTTTCATTGGGTCCGATTTTTAACCGACTTCAAAAAAGAAGGATGTTCTCAATTCGCCGGATTCTTTTTTTTATGTATATTACCTTAGAAATTCGTCATTTATCGATTTGGAAAATAATTGTTTTGTTTGAAAGGGTTCCAATTGGTTTGATCAAGATCTGATGAAGAGTTTCGGAGATATTTGCGATTGAAGTCGGTTATTAGTTTTTAAACTTAGCATCGTATATACTCGTAGGAATATATATACTCGTTTGTTCGTTCACAGATGCCTCACTTATAAATCGATTGTATCGTATTAATTCTCTGGGTGTCATGAGCTGTAGGTTTTTTTTATAAAAAAGCAGAATGGCGTCCGTAGTAGTTCATAAAGAAGTCAGCAATATTTATTTTTCCTTCAAATTATGAGATAATTACTGGTTTTGGCAGAAATACCCCAACTTAAGACTTGAAGACTTCCAAATTATACCCTTCAGAAAACCGACTCCGGTGATGAGTTCCGCTCCTTCGCCGTACGGATGATAAACGTAGACGCAAATCGCTTTGACTGAACTAACTGGCAGCATATAATATGTATGATATACATAAGTATTACATTACATAATAATTTTACAGCGGTTACGGTCTGTGTAACTCGCTGCAAACTGTGATTCCCTATCGTAATACATACTTCATGCTACATAAGTAATATGTTATTGTAACTACGAGTAATTAGTTATTATTGCAATCAAAACATAAGTGGAAGTAGAAACAATGCGAAGGTTATAAATGCGTGGTGTCATAAAAATATACCATATGTTTTATAGTAAAATTGATATTGTAATTATTTGCAAATAAATAAGAAATATTGTTCGGTATCTTACTTGGTAATTTGACACAGGGTTACTAGTAAATCGACGAATTCCTGTCAAGTGGTGAGTATCTAAGTTAAGTAATCGATATAATTATTTTTTTGCAGAATAGGCAAGCATCTAACCACTATCTCACTTGATGGAAAGTGACGATGCGGCCGAAGATGTGACACGTTTGTCTAGAAGATACCTATTCACTCGACACTTGAAGACTCCCAGATTATACCTACCGTTAGGGGAACAACGATGCAGGCAATGAGTTCCACTTCTTCGCTGTACGGATGATAAACGTAGAAGTGAAACGCTTCGAGTGAACTGGAGTATAGTACTATTTTATTGCTGTACTATTTTACATGACACAAATTTTAAAAATGAAGGCAAAATTGTATTAAGTAACAGGTCGGGAAAAGTGCTTAAATTATTAACTTGAATTAGAGAATGCTCCATGTGAATTAAAAAAAAATACTAATATACGTGCCTACAATCTACATATTATTACAGGCTTTTATGATTACAGCACAAATTTTGCCGCGAACTTATGCGGAAAAAATCATTATCGTTTTTTAACATTTTGCAAAACGAGTTTTAATTTTAATGATGGTTTACGAACTATTTTAATTGTTATACCAGTAATAGTTCGTAAACGTGCCTAAAATTCCAAAAAAATCTTTCTTCTTTTTTACCGGCACAAAAAAAGAGGAGGTACTCAAGTCGACATAATATTTTTTTTTTGTCATTACTACATCCCAAGTGATCCGATTTTGAAATTTTTTCTTGTTTGATGGATGTTGGTTTCCAATTGGTCCCATTTAAATTTGATCAAGATCTGACTAGAAGTTTTTGAGTTATCCGCAATATGCGTATTCTGTGAACTGCATTGATGATGTTCTCGTTTCGAAAGTTACCTCATAACATCTTTCTTTGTGCGCCAATTTTGATGTTTTTTTTTTATTTGAATGCTGGTGGTTTCCATGTGGTTCCATTTAAATTTGGTCAAGATCTGATAACTAGTTTTTGAGTTATTGTTAATAATGCGTGTTTAATACGTTGAATCTGATCAAGGTTCCGAAGATAAAGCGGTGAAGTCGGTTTTTTAAGCTTTGCTTGCGTTTAATTATTTGTATAAAGTTTGTACATGGTGTATACATAGAATTTAAAGCGTTTCAATGCCTCTATAATTTATGGTTGAAGTGATCCGTCGACAAAAAACGCAGCCACCTCAGCGATAACGGTTGCCAGCCACAAATTACAGTTACATTTTGTAAAATGAGCATATTAAAGTAGCCGTAAAGTGACCATTGAGTTTTATTATAGGGCAACATTCTCTGACACTACTCTTTAATATTACTGCTGAATAAGAAAGATTACTCTGTTTTGGTTTGGCTATCAAAAGAACTAATGCGTTTGATATGTTTCTGGCGGTTCGCCCCGAATCAAGACCTAGCGTAGTACCTACAACTTTTGTAATTGGTAATTGTCCTTTTTTTACCGACTTCCCAAAAAAGGAGGAAGTACTCAAGTCGACTGAAATTTTTTTTTTTTAGTTTAGTTTGAAAGATGTTGCTTTCTAATTGGTCCCATTTAAATTTGATCAAGATCTGTTTAGTAGTTCTTCAAATATCGTCAATAATGTCTATTTTGTGACGATTAATGCGTACTTTGAAGATGTTCTGGTTTACCCGACTTCAAAAGTTACCTCACAACTTCTTTCGTTGTGAGCCGATTTTGATGATTATTTTTTTATTTGAAAGCTGGTGGATCAAGGTTCGATGACAAAGCGTTGAAGTCGATTTTTTTAAGCTTTGCTTGCGTTTAATTATTTGTTGCATAATTAATGAATTCACAAGCAAAATCTTTTACCTTTTTTTTGTGTTTCTGTAATACTCTTTTTTTCAGGGTAAAAAAAGAGTATTATAGAAACGACGATAGAAATAGAACGACGACGCCGCCGGGCTGGTCAGCTAGCAAGTAATAAGTTAATAGAATATGCAATAAACATCGTCCCATGCTCGTATGTATGGCCGCCTCCTTAAGATTTTGCAGCTAAAGTAAAACCTAAAGTTTGTTTGCCTCCTATCTCGATGCTTTTAGTTAAGTCTGACGAATAGATAAAGTGCTGAGCCACCAAAGTTTACTTTCTTAAAAGAATTTTCTTTGTAACAGCTTGTTTTTTGTTTTTTTTATTCCTATTGTATAAGAAAACGTGCGGAAATATATATACGTATTTATTTTTAATGGTTGATAGCCATGCATTTGACCTCTATCTCACCTGATGGAAAGCGATGATCGCCGAAGATGAGATACCTATTCACTCTTGATTTGAAGACTGCCAGATTATACCGCTCAGGAAACAAAGACGCGGGAAATGAGTTCCACTCCCTCGCAGCACGGATGATAAACGTAGAAGCAAAGCGCTTCGAGCGAGCTGAATGTATGTCAACCATGAAAGGATGACGTTTGACTGTTTGTCTAATTGTTAGGTGGTAAAACGGACTTGGGAAATTAACTCGTATACTTCCTGCGCACACTCTCCCAAATGCAAACGATAGAAACTCGATATACATTTGGGTGGCTTATACATCTGTTTTCACAAAACACGAGTGTTAGGCGTTTCCAAGTTACGCAAGCTTAAAGCCCTTTGCTTGAGGCAAGAAATTCCATTGAACCAAACCGAGAGTCTAATAAAATCTACTACTAACCCCCGAATAAGTTCGATAGTCAACCTTAAAACCTTCGACATACAGAATGATTTGGCTCTTCCAGCACAGTAAATGTTTTGGTTTCCTGTCGCTGTATCGTGGCATAGCCTCAAAGTCCAATCTGACCGACCTTCGAAGGCCGGTCACTGATAGATAGGGTAACTGTTACATGCTCTGTGGTAACGTCCTACAACGTTCGCCCTTAGGTATAGACTATAGTTTATTGTAGAGCAAATTACTGTGATAAATAAAGTACATACACTTTTGTATCTAACTAGGTTAGTTGCACAATGCCATTTGTTGCATTTTAGATTGCAGTGTTAATAAGTAGCACATTGAATTATTATATTAAAATGTTAACTAGGAACAATGTTATTTATTATATAGAGATCGTGTAAGCGTGTACATTGAACTTAGTACTTAACTTAAAGAGAAAACCGGGTCTTCCTGCGCTGTTATTTTCAGTATAACATTATTATGATAAACCATACCTTATGTTAATAGGGTATACATAGCTGATACATTGAATAATTTTAGCGGGCGTTCTGTTCTGCTTCTGAACAACAATTTTTCTTTTTCGAACAGACCTTTTTCTCGCGGGCGGTAAGGCATTTCCAGTGATTGCCTGGCTATAAACATATCAACTCAGAGTTATAAAGAAAAGTTCTGATATTGACGATAGCTGACATGTCATTCCACTTCCACTAAAGCCGTTAATCGCTTGTAGGATCGTTGCTAATTGTTTGTGGTCACAAATTTGGAGGTACTATACGTAAGTACGTTCACAATTGTATAGCACACGAGATAAAAAAACGTAGAACCGAACGAGAGTGGATAAAAATGTGTAAATAAAAAACCCGACTGCAAAAAACACGTCAGTTACATTCTAATGCGGAACATAGTGACTTTAATAATAATAACAATAACGTTTAAAGATTATATGAAGTTATTAGTTTAATGTTACATAATTATTTATATGAATATAAAATTGCATTTTTTTTTAATTCATAGCATTTATTAAAGTAATGCAGAAAAAAAAATGTTTATTGATACAAAATCCGTTTACATGTTTAAGATTATGTATATGTTATGTTATTTATTTTTATGTTAGATAGGCAAGCATTTGATCACTATTTCACCTGATGGAACGTGAAGATGCGGCTGAAGATGTAACATGCTTGCCTAGAAGATACCTATTCACTGTAGACTTGAAGATTGTACCGTTCGGGAAACAAAGACTCAGGCAATGAGTTCCACTCCCTCGCTTTACGGATGATAAACGTAGAAGCAAAACTCTTCAAGCGAACCTGAGGTATGTCAACCATAATTATAAGGATGAAGTTTGACAGTTTGTCTTGTTGTAAGGTGGTAAAGTCACATTAGAATTTTATTGACTTGGTTTTTGCTGTCGGGTTTTTGACTTAAGTATTAATTAAAGGGGTACATACATTTTATTCCAAATGGTAAGAGAAATCTAAAGATGGTTTTCACTATCACCATATTGAATTAAGAGATGGTGGTCAAATGCTTGACTCTATAGCGTAAAAAAAAAAGTTCGTGGAAGGATAAGAAACCGCGACCAGCAGATTGGGAAGTGTGACTATCCCCGCTCAAAAGCCCAGCTGTTTCCTTTGATTGACAGCTGAACCGAATCTTAGCATGGTATAAGATTACAATAATGTTGCGTTTTTTAACGTTTATATCAACGATGGCATACATAGACGACCTTCATCGATTATCGTTTGAAATACTTTCCCGTATTGATAAATATTTATACAACTTGCTCCATAGATGGTCCAACATTTTTCGTAGGCTTTCGACAGGTTAGCTGCCGGAGTCGCAACATGGTTTCCATTTAGGTACCTACTCATTTGCATTTAAAATAGACGATAAAGATTTACATTTTATTATGAGTATTTTGTTTAGCAATTGTTGTCTACTTTTGAATTTGTAAACTAAATTTTTTTCAATTGTCTCGTCTTATAGTAACTCAATGCTGTCCGTTGGGTGAACGTTCGCCTTTTAAGCAGGGGTATCAGGTTTGGGAACACAAGTTTTCTCCCCAAGGAAAATTTGTGTTTCTGGTTATGGTAGTGATTGTGTGTTTGATGTGAATGTTTCCGGCACCCACCATACTACTATTAATTGGATTCCATTTATTAAGATTAAATCCTCAAGTATATATTGTCTAAAAATTTATCACGAATATTTTCCAACCTTCTCAAGGGAGATTTGAGTTTCTGGTTCTGGGTGTGATTGTGTGTGATATGTAAATGTTTCCAGCATCCAAGATACAAGTCTATGAAGTTAGTGTGGGGCTGTGAGTGTGAATACGTTTTTTTGTTTGTTTGTTAATTGTTCCCGTTTTTCTTTTTATTTTTTTTCATTTGGCTCCGCAATCTTCGTCGTCTCCGTGTCAATTAATAAACAATTCAAGTGTATTTACATATTTCATAATAAAAGTCCTTGTCACAAGTAAAAGTCAACTAAAAGAGTCAAGGTCCAGTCATAGTCAATTCATGCCCTAATAAAGTAGTAGAAACTTTACCAGAACTTCTATTGAAGTTTTGGAGCGAAAACCAAATATATATAAGTAAGATTTGCCTACACTTATGCACATTCACTAAATAGTAACGGTTAATAATCCACCATTAGTACACATTAACACTAGAAAAATCATGATTTGGAAAATAATCACACACATATCAACAACGTGATACATTTACTGATTTATTCAAAACATATCGACAATGTGATTTATTTACTTTCGCAGCATATACCGGTATCCGTTGCATCATTTTCATTTCTTCTCCTCAATATATTTTCTTTATGTCAGTGTTGTTATTGTTTATAGTTTCTGCAATTCCCTATCAATTTCTACCGTCTCCGTGCAGTTTATTGATGGTGCGACCTTTGTACGGTTATTAATCCACCATTATTTTAACACTCGAAGAACCATAAGTTTTGAAAACGATACAAAATGGTCAACGCCATTTCTTTACTTTCGCGGCAAAAACTGCCGTTTCTTTTATTTTTGTTTTTTTTTTTATTTGGCTTCGCAATCTTATGCAATTAGCCAGTGTCAATTAAAAATATATATCAAGTGTATTTTAAATTAATAGTCCCAGTCAAAGTCAAAGTCAAGTAAAAGGGTCAAGGTCCAGTCTTAGTCAAGTCATGCCCCAGTAAAATGGTAGAACCTTAACCAGAACTTTCATTGGAGTTTTGGAGCGAAGGCGAAAATCACGTTTTTCAACTTTGTATGATTTGCCTACACTTATGCACTATTACTGAGTATTAACAGTTAATAATCCATCATTATTACACATTAACACTCAAAGAATCACAGGTTTTGGAAAAAAATACAAAATCAACAACGCCTTTTTTTCACTTTCGCCGCAAAACTCCGTTTCTTTTTTTTCTTTTTTGCTAATTAATATATTTTCTTTATGTCAATGTCGTGAGTGTTTATAGTCTCTGCAGTTTCGTATCCGTACTTCTAACTCCATAACTCCGTGCGGTTTATTGATGGTGCGACCTTCGTATCGGAGTAGCGGCTGCTCTGTTGCAATCGTTGCATTCACCGGTTGCTTGTAAGTTGCGACATCCTAGATGTGTGAATGCCGCCAGAGCTATGGGAGTGGATATGTCAACGAACGCTTGTTGCATGAAAATCTTAAGAAAATTAAAGAGAAAATGCTTATTTAACAATTATAAGTTATTGTTCAGCGTTGGATTTGCTAAACTTGACGGAAAAAAAATTGGGGCTACTTGACTACTAAAGTTCTCTGAAACATATTTTCTAGTAAAAAATACAGACAGTTACTACGGTTTTTTTTTACAAATTAAGCTAGTTAGTACCAAGTATTTTTTTGATTATTGTTAGGTACCAATAATTATAGTTGTCACATAATGTTAGTAGCAGCAAGGAGACATTTTTATCAGTGTGGTAAAAGCTCGTTATGTCAAAGTCGTAGTCAATATTTTATTCAGGAAGTAACAACAAATATTAGCATTTTCACTCGTCAAGACAATCCCATAATTAAGTTTTTATGTCACCATATTTAACAGTTATATTTTCAGTATATTATTTTCTATGGTTAAGTATATTGTCTAGATGACCCCGGCTATTGTCATTTCTATACAGACGCTGATCTTATTCGATTCTTATCGACATTATTTTCTATGCTACAAACTATTATACTTACTGATGATAACACCAAGGATTTTGTAGCTAAAGTAATAAAACCGTAGGTTTGCTTCCTATCTCGATGGATAACACTGATTTAAATAACTTGATGATTGAGTCATTAGATATTTTGTTGCGGATATGCTATACAGTATATATTTATGTATACGTTTCGTTTTTTTTGAAAAACCTTTTTTCCAAATTTCTATTTACTGAAAACATCCCACCAAATTGATTTCGATTTTTTATCTCTAACAGACATTTAGCTTCTGATAAGTATCTCGAGTGTTGGTAAGTGATGATGAGTTTGAAAGTAGTTTACACGCTAGGCCTAGAATTAATCAAAGATGAAAAGCCAAATACGGTGTTCCGGCAGTTTTCCTTGAGAACCTGCGTATTCCAGGTCTAGTGTGTTTACCAGCTTCGATCTCATCGTCACTTACCATCAGGTGAGATAGTGGTCAAACACTAGCCTGTCAAAAAAAAAAAAAAATTATTTACTGCAAAAAAAACAACTTAGGACTATGTCACTATGTTAGCAACTAACATGCGTAAAAACAAAAGGTTTTATACAGAGATGAATCAATAAGTTAATACAAGATACCTGCTGGCCCTCACACTAGGCAACGCCTGTATCGTGATGCCATGTTTAATATTTATACAAAGTGATATTTATACCTCGCTTTACAGCATATTTTTATTTCTACCATTAAACAACTTATATTTTAAACAAGTTTGTGATACTATAGCCACTTATTTAATAAACATACAATTATAAAGTTTAAATAAATTTTTATAACTTAATGTATTATCCCATTTATTTTAGAATGACTAATAGTTTTTCTGTGTCTTTGTAATTTAGTGATAATAACTATTTTTTAACATGTGTTTTAGTACGCAATGACAATTTTTTAATTTATGTGTTAAATATTTGAACTTAAAGAAACTCTCCAAAGCGTTGGGCTAATGTTGAGGCAGTTGATAGATTTGAAGTCTAAATCCTCTTTGTTTTATTAAATTTTCGTAGTTTTCGGATGTTAATACTGATTTATGAGCTAATAGAAATGTTTTAAATACAAAAAGCTGACGGACATTGAGAACGCCACTTTCTCTGTATAGCTAATCTGTAGGATATCTACGAGGTTTTGTTAGCATTACTTGAGCACAGAGCGTTGAGCTCTTTTAGCATGTATTAATACAGTTTTAGCTGCAGATCCCCAACAGGCGATGCAGTACATGAGAAGTGACTGGCACAATGCGTAGTACCTACACCAACTTAAGGGTATCGTAATTGGCCACATCACTTTCTCGTCCCACCCACCGTCTCCATCGTCAGATCAGGTGGCTTTCCTCGAATTATTTCACAGAGTATATAGTTATCTATCTTAACAAAAAAATTAATTAAGTAATTTTTCTTAATCATTGCGTATGGCGTAATATTTTAGCTTTGCATTTTCTGTCTATACTATATTTTTATTATAATGCTATGATTTTCTAAATCTATAAAACAAATTGTTGTCATGCATCATTAAAAAAGAACATACCTTCTGACTTTCAGAGCTTCGGTCTAATGTAACAATAATTTTAGAAATCTTCTTACTATTAGAGCCATGTAACCTGTCGGAACTACTGAAACTTAGTTGGGTGGCGTTTGCCTTCTAAGAAAAGGTATCGGGTTCGATTCCCGGTGGAAACACAAGTATTCAACATTTGTATTTCTGGTTATGGTTGTGATTGTGTGTGTGATATGAATATTTCCGGCACCCACGACACAAGTCATCGAACTTAGTGTGGGGCTGTGAGTGCGAAAGCGTTATTGTTATGTTTATGTTTAATTAAATCAAATATCTAAAGCGAAAAGTGTACTGAAAGTCTGATTTTGACATATATCTATATACGAAGGAAATTAAACATCTTTCACCAGAAAAACATACTTTTTCGTTATAATATTCGGTTAGAAGACTTGCGATTTATTAGTTGCATAATCAACTCTTTATTAATTTTATAATAATATGCCGTTTTCTGTGTATCTAAATGTTAACTAATAAATCAGAAACTTCGAAATAAAATACTAGCACTGGTATGTAAAATATAGCATTTCAAAAATTCAATTATGCATCAAACTGAATGTAAAATAAAACATCAAACAAGTTTTAAATTACATTTGATCAATACATCATTTAAATACAAATAATATGCTAATGATATTGGTAACCATTTTTGCTAAGGTTAGTTTGGCAATATTTTTTTTGCAACTTCATGAAGACCCTGATTTAAAATTATTTTCTGTTGATGGGTTTAATAGATACGTCAATCGAGGTTCAAGTCTCGACCAAGCCCCTAAAGTTAGTATTGGCTAATATAGTAAGATCGATCACCTTGGTAAACAATTTTAGAAATAAAAGGTGCGTACATATACAATTATTAATTTATCAGTTGTAGGTGGTAGGTACTCTGTATCAGATGACAGGTATAAAAATTGCTAAAAATTAAGAATAAACAACAACACTTAACAAAAAGGTATAATCAAATTATTAACCGCATCTCGAAAAAGATTCGTGTTAAAAATGACTGTTAATTTTTTGCTTGTTAACTTTATTGTATTTAATAAATGCTCTTTTGTTTCAGGTATAAACTTAACCGATTCAAATTGAAAAGTGATGGTCAGTGATTGAAAACTATATAAATAAAAGATCAACATGTCAGTCGAAACTCAAGAGTACATGAATGGTATGAGGCCCGGTCCTCTGACCAGTGAGATGCCGGAATGTATGAGGGACAAGTACACCGTCGTGCAATCCATTATAGACGTTATAGTGTTCTGCATCGGGGGTATAGTTCATGTGATAAACGCGATATATAGGAGTATTGTGGGATATAAGAAGAAGGATCTCAAGGGTGGTATTGCTGTGGTGACGGGTGGTGGAGGCGGTCTGGGCAGTCTTATCGCTTTGAGACTAGCCAGGCTCGGCTGCACGGTCGTGTTATGGGACATTAATAAACAAGGTGAGTGCTGTAAATTTTATTATCAACTGTAGTTACTAAATCTGATTATTGATATACAACTTTAAACCAAGTTGTGTGGCGACGTGCATCCATAGATAAATAAGATACCAACCTACATGGCCGCCCATCGACAAACTTTTTGGAACGTACGAGTTCGAGTGACGGAAGTTGTATGATCCAAAAGTTTTCCAATATTTCTAAAACTCTATAGCTTATTATGATAAGCTTTTCATAAGAATAATAAGACACCATTTCTATATACAAATCCTTATCTCAACGTACGCTGAAAATATGTCACATACCTCCAGCATCCGTTGAGAGGTGGTACCACATTTATCATATGTGGTACCAACGAAATAAAAAAAGTCACAGGAAATCAAAATACTCGATTTCGTTTACTTGAATGAAATATTTTTCCAGTTATTTTGATTAGCCATTATGAAAGTACATCTATTCCAATAAAAAAATATTTTTCCAAATTTGTCAGATATCTCCCTGAAATCGCATTGGTAATACGTTGAGCCAAATAAGAAAAATCATTTTCATCACGGCAACCCATACATTTTTTAAATACAAGAAGCTTGCGGGCCCTGTTTTTTTTAACAAATTTGTCCAATCGCTGCCGATGTTTTCATATACCTACACCAAGATGTACACCCGAATTCGCGGCGGCGCGGCGGGTCCAGTACGTGCTTCCACGCTCCATTCTGGATTTCAGAAAGATGTTACGGAAGGAAAGTGTCGACACAAGTTGCACCTATGAACATGAAGGCCGTCCCATCTTCCATGTAACCGTCAGGCCTGTTGCCATCGCCACGCATCAGAGCATTCGGATCTACAATGTCTGTAACGTTGGCACTAAAGCCCGGCAAAGTGGCGGGGCTGGAAATTTACTTAGACCGGGCCAGTATTAGATAGATTAGTACACCGAGTACCTCATTACTGCAATATTGTACATGCTAGAATATACTTTGATAGTTATCAAGCGCTCAGATCGTTATCGTGATGAATTATTCCAATTACCTGTGATTTCGAAACCATCGTATGTTTACCTACTATCGTGTGTTTAAATATGTAAAACTGTATATATAAATGTTGTTGATTGTAATCCTACTAATATTATAAATCCGAAAGTTTGTGTGTAAGTGTGTAAGTATGTTTGTTCCCTCTTCACGCTTTAACGGCTGAACGGATTTGGATGAAATTTGGAATGTACATAGATTATACATAGGATTAACACATAGGCTACTTTTTAACCTGATAATAGCGGGCGAAGCCGCGGGGCACGGCTAGTAAACTATAAAACTTTGTAGGTAATAATTAGGGAACGGAAATCTTTTTGAGTTATAATTAACAACACTAAGCAAAAACAATTTTGAAACAAAAAGCGTAGGTACGGTAGTCAAGGAGTTCGGGTTATTGCTGTTTTTATTTTGTACCAGCCATGCCCCGTGACTTCGCCCGCATTTATCAAGCTATTAAAAAATTTTGGTGGTGTTAAAACAGAAATTGTAATTGAATTAAGTTATTAAAAGTTGCCTATATACTAATTCTAGGTATAAGCTGTGTACGTTCTAAATTTCATCTTAATCCGTTCAGCTGTTACAGTGAAGAGAAAACCAACATACTTACACATTTATACACACTTACTCGTCAACTTTCAGATTTATAATATTAGTGTAAATAAAGTGCGAGTAAATTGAAGTGACAAACAAGTAATTACATAACATTTATTATAAAAAAACCTATTGATTTAATTATCTTTGAGAATAATATTTAACATTTTAAATTGAAAATTAAACTTACAGCATAAATAATATCAGACAAAGAAAAAAAACATGCATCGTACTGAAAATGATGGAGCTAAGTTTAAAGGAAGATTTAGTTACACATAAACTTTCGGATTTGTAATATTAAGTGTGATTCGCATAATAAATGCTTGCGTTACAAGATATATTATTTTTTTGGAACTGGTTACAAGACTCTATTGCGTTAGCGGGTTGTTTTCTCAAGCGAATTGTTTTCTCAAACTATGTAAATGAAATGAAATGAAATACATTTATTTGGCACTAAGGACAAGATAAACAAACAACAAAAACATGAAATAGACAATAAAAAACAGCTTACAAAGGTAATCAGGCATAAGTAAAAAAAGTGCCAAAAGGGTCGTGACTCAGCATTATTGCCAAGTGTAACACTAGGCGCTGATTTTCAGTCACAACCCAGAGGTGGCGGATCAAAAACAGTAAGAATATAAAAATTATCTAATATATAAAATTCTCGTGTCACAGTTTTCGTTGCCATACTCCTCCGAAACGGCTTGACCGATTTTGATGAAATTTTTTGTGCTTATCCGGTATCTATGAGAATCGGCCAACATCTATTTTTCATCATCATCATCATCATCACTTTTCATCATTATCAACGCGGGTGAAACCGCGGGGCGCAGCTAGTATATGTATAAAATCATATTACATAATTATAAATATATAAAAATATAATAAATAAATAATATAAGTCAAATGTATAATAAATATGTGTCACTTAGATACTGTTGATGTGTGCGGTAGGTTATAACAACATACTATATTTTTTTGCTTTTTGAATCATTTCATCACACCACCAACCCTACATACGAACTGCCACTTACCCTACAAACTACCCGTTGGCTTAGGTTGGGTGAACGTTCGCTTTCTAAGCAGGGGGTATCGGGTTCGATTCCTGGCGTGATCACAAGTTTTGTCACCAAGGAAAATTTGTGTTTGTGGATCTGGTTGTGATTGAGTGTGATGTGAATGTTTCCGGCACCCACGATACAAGTCATCGAAATTAGTGTGGGACTGTAATTGTGAAAGCGTTTTTATACATTCACTTTTATTTTTATTTTCATCCAAAGATAAATTATCATTGGGCGGCAATAAGATCGCCCAAGGTTCCTATATTTATGAGTTTCTCTGTTAGCGCTATTTTCTTTTGATGTCAATAAAGAGTTATTGTATTGTATTGTAATAATATCAGCATAACAATGCATGATACAATGGACTTGTCAGCTGTGTCCACTATCGTACGTGTATACGCATACAACCACTATTAAAAGGACTGGCTTCATAACATAAATCAACCATACACGCTTTTGTTTTGGCTTCGAGAATAGCTCTAGAAAAGCTTTGCTTTGCTGTTTTTGTTTTTTACCTTTTTTAGTGGCTTGGCACGCGTTACAAAGAATAATAATTTAAACGCAAGTGAAGCTTAAAAAACCGACTTCACCGCTTCATCTTCGGAACTCTCAATCAGATTAAATACGCATTATTGAGAATAATACAAAAACTACTGGTCAGATATTAATCAAATTTA
This sequence comes from Lomographa bimaculata, assembly GCA_948107665.1. Taxonomy (NCBI): domain Eukaryota; kingdom Metazoa; phylum Arthropoda; class Insecta; order Lepidoptera; family Geometridae; genus Lomographa; species Lomographa bimaculata. The sequence continues at coordinate 11,625,198 of OX403600.1, forward strand.
AATGGGAATACTCGGAAAGCACCAGCTTTCAAACAAAAAAATAATCATCAAAATTGGCGCACAAAGAAAGAAGTTATGAGGTAACTTTTGAAGTCTGTTAAAAACGAGAACATCGTCAATGGAGTCCACAGAATACGCATTATTGAGGATAACTCAAAAACTACTAGTCGATCTGACTAGTTGATCAAATTTAAATGGGACCAATTAGAAAGCAAAATCTTTCAAACTAAAAAAAAAAATTCGTAATCGGTTCACGTGGAAAGATGTTATGAGGTAACACACATAAACAAAATAAAAAAAAATACAGTCGACTTGGGTACCTCCTCCTTTTATGGGAAGTCGGTAAAATACAGCCGAATTGAGAACCTTTAAAAGTAGTATGTATGTTCTTTTTTTATAACAGACTAAACAAATGTTGGACTACAATCACACCTGATGGAAAGTGACGATGTAGTCTAAGGTGAGCACGTAATACCTATTCACTTTACTTTTGAACACACCCAAATTGTACCTTTTAGGAAATACACATTACACAGTCATGACATGCTCGACAAGTCTTGTAACCATAACTTATAGAAGATGGACATCGTATAGGTACGCCGAACCCGTCGGAGCATTTTAGTGCGACAAATATTGACAATATACGAAATGAATGTTACACACTAGTTTTTATACACATATATGGTGTTCCAGCAGCTATCCTAATGAGCTAGTCATGTAACAAATAAGCTTTTACACTCACAGCTAAGTTCGGTGACTTGTGTCGGGGGTGCCGGAAACATTCACATCACCAATCACAACTAGAACCAGAAACACAAATTTTAATGTCCCTTGGAGAGACAACTTGTGTTTCCTGGAAACGAACCCGATACACCCCCTGCTTACCCCATCTAAGCCTATGGGCAGTTCGCACACACATTCTAAGTCTAGTGAGTTAACCCCTCCGACCATATTGAAGACTTCAAAGGCAAGACCACCAAAAATAAAAAGGCTAGTTTCCCAACAATGGGAACAAAATTGAGGCATGTCACGAGTATAAAGCTCCATACACCATCTAATGATCTGACGCAGATACTGCGCAACGAAAATTCTGTAGAGATCATTTCCCAACATATTGCCATCCGTGTACTAGGCTCTGTACTTAATGTAAGTTTTGCAAGTCATACACTGTCAGGCCAACTGCGGAACTATTATTTTCAGACTTACTTCTCTATAAAAATATTATGCATGCTCGCAAAAAAATTTATAAATATAAATTAAGCAGTGACACAATCTCAACACTAGATATAAGCATAAAATTACAGTGCGCGCATTTAGATTAAGCAAAACGAATAAATCTTTTATGGCGAATGGGGTTAGATTTTACAATAAAATTCCTAAAATTGTAACTGACTTACCACTGGGAAAGTTCAAATCAATAATAAAACGGGCATTAATAAAGAAAGCTTATTAAACGATTGACTACATTAATGACAAGGATGCATGGAGGCAAACTGCACAAGCGCTTTCTAGCGACTACATAACGTATATATACCTAGGTTTATTATATTATGTATTAAAGATGATTCTTAAAAAAATATGAAATAAAAAAAAATACAAAAACTGAGTCGACAATAAAAAACTATATAATTATTGAACTTGCTTACAAAATTTCACGAGAAACGGTTGAGAAATGCGACCTGTAGAGGAGAACAACCGGAAAGCAGGACATACAAAAGCAATTTTGCCCAAGCTGAAACGAAGAAGCTTCGCTTGCGCTTCGTGCTCGCTCGGTCAACTATTAAAACTTCGGAAAAACAGATATAAAAACATTTTGTCTTAATCGTTGAAATGTTGATTTCCGTTGATATGTTGATAATGGATTGACGATTGTGATGAATTAATCTTTTGGAAAAACGTTTTTTTTTTAATTTTGGTCACGATTAAATGTCTGTAGGACTTGGTAAAGTACTAGGACAACATAAACATTAAAGAGGCAATAATAGGCAAACATTAACGTGAAAGAGGTAAAACACGTTTTTATTTATGTTGCATTGCAACGCAAGCCGGGTACTACTAGTAAGATGTATATATTATTATATAACCATTTGTTTATATTAATTATTAAGATGTATAATATAAATACCAGTTAATAATATTATAGGTATTATAGTTATCATATTATTTATTATTATACATGTTATAATGTTTATAATATAGATTATTATTAAGTGCCATTAGTTGTTTTATGTGCGATTATTTTATTCACGACGGATTTTCGTTTGTTTTACTGATTTTCACTTGTTTCCTAGCAATTTTAATTTGTAACACAGGCAAAGGATTGTCCAGTTCTATTTCTGGTTACTGGAAATATACGGTAATATATCGCACCAACTAAAGGTCAAGTGGTAGTCGAACTAGCTAGAGACTATCAGACGTAATAACCTTTCATCTACCTTGATACCTGTGTTTCGTAATTGTGTACATAAATTTAAATATGATTATATTATTTAATTTATATCAAGGGGTCAGAGGTCATCTATTTAGAGCCACACCGTTCAGCGAAAATGTTTTAATTTCGGCACGTTGCTTATGACTAGAGACGATACATAAAAGGCCCAAAACATGCATGCAAATATGCAAATAAAAAAGTTAAAATATGCACGAAAATCCATTAAAAGGGCCAAAATATGCAACATTAAAAAATTCTAAAGTCATGTTTGTAAATGATTTTTATTCTAAAAAGCTCTCTACTAGCTATTCAACGATAACAATCGTATTTACGAAAATATCAATTACAAAATATGATTCACAATTAAATTAAGTTTTACAATTTACCTTTCAAAATATGCAAGACTAAGTACAAAGTGGTTCACCGCAATTTCTATTAAGTTGGCATTCTTTTCGGGTAGAATATATTCTTTTCTATGCTAAGTAATGTTCTAAATGTTCTGCAGATAAATAATTGTATCTACGATCGCTTAAAACATTTTAGTAAGCTGAAAAGGACCGTTCTACGTCCACTGAGGCACACAAATTTAAATTCTGCCCAGTCAGGGCAGAATTAAAATTTGGGTGCAATGTTTGGACTTATTGTGCCGAGCAAAATTTCACCCGCCATGTTAAAGAAACTATCAATTTAGGGTTCAGTTATGTTATGAAACTTTTCTTAGCGATTGGACGTCCCTGATGCCACTATGAGAGTACGATGAGCGAGATCGAGCGTAATTTTAAAACTACCGTTGAAAAAGGGCAAAATATCCAAACGCATATGCAATATTCATTTGCATATAATCCGGTCTCTACTTTTGACATAAGGACACTTATGGTAAGTAAGCAGAATGATGTATCAAATTACCAAAAATACCATTTATATATATTTTTTATTTATTTAGTTTTATAGTACTTCGTAAGTAATAAAAAGTAACCAGTATTTCCAAAATTTCTTGTGGTCTTTTATTTTTTTAAGCCGGGGCGTGGTATAACATTAATTAAAAATATATCAGAAACATTATTTTCGTCTGCGGGTTTGCGAGTTATAGCAACTACTTACGAGTTACGACTGTGTAATGTTTGCTGCTATTTTCTAGGCGCTATTGCGTAAACCGATTACGCTTGTGCCAACACTGTAGGAAGGCCAATGTCGTTCGCTACAGTCGTTAAGCTTTGTCGGATGCCTTAAGGCGGCCTGAAAAATCCGGACATTAAGATGGACTTGGTAATATGGACTATGGTCTATATAGACTGTAGTAAATTGGACTTGGACTTAGAGTATATATGGACTGTAGTGAATTTGACTTGGTAATATAGACTGTAGTCCATACGATAAGCAAGCATTACTAGGAAGGTTTTAGTTAAAATCATTCAAATCAAAAATATTTAATTGTATGAGTATGGTAAATAATTAATAGTTGGTACAAAATAGATATAATATTATTAGTTCCTCATACTCTACCGTTTCCGGTGTACAAATATTTAAATGTAGAGATTAAACAAGTGACATTACAAATAATAATATTAATTTCAGAATTTTGGATGAAATTTTGTATAATAATAAGTCAAAATATCATGTCAATAAAGTATAACATAAATTATGGTGAGATGTCAAATAAGAATGTAAAATTAATAATTAAGAATGTCAGTTATTATTATTATTATTGAAAGAACTTTCCTTTAGAATGTACGTTTCGTGTATAAAATATATATAGCGCTTACTTTGTTCACAAAATTAAAGGAAATATTCCTAAAGGTTTTCACGTGTCTTTAACATCCGTAGTCAGTTAATTAAATTAATTGCTTGACCTCGCAATTAGATATATGACTATAATGTTGCACATAATCGTATTGTTGGTGTAGAAAATCGGTAGAAAAACTTGTACAATAACATCAACTTTGTTTTTCAGTCTTCTATAGAAACCTTTATATTATCCACTAGTCAGCGCACAGCCTAAGGTCCGAGTTCATTAAAGTGGCCTGAAAACATTATAATTATGTACTGCTTTTTAGCTTCGTTGGGTGAGCGTTCGCTTTCACAGCAGGGCGGGTTCGATTCCCACCTTCTTCAACTTCCTTCCAGTAGTAGGAAACCACACCCCAATGCCCTTGATAAAAGACAGAGCGAAAGTGTTTAAAAAAAAGTCTTTAGAATTACGATCTAGCTTTAAGACCAATAAATAGTTCAAATGTATCCTAAATAGCAAAGTAGAATAGGTATACTAAGAATGCTTCCAATGACACTTTTCTTCCTTTGTTAATTGTATAATAGCACACATTACCTATATTATTACTCTGTCACATCTTTAAACTAGCTCAAAAGATGAGTGCGAAGCATTTATGCTATGTTTATGTTAATTTAGTTTTTTGTTGATCGTTAAAACTTTGATAGAACTTATACACGATAAATTCAGTGAGTCTTTAGAAAGTTATAATGAGTAATTAATCATATTGCTAAGATATACTATGACTAACCGTGCACCGGGCATCACCCGCGTTTATCAAGTTAAAATATAACCTATGTGTTAATCCTAGTTTTAAGCTACGTCTATTCCAAATTTCATCCAAATTATTCCAAAACCGTTCAACCGTTAAGAGAATACAAACATACTTACACATTTACATACACACAAACTTTCGGATTTATGGTATTAATGTGATAACCTACAAGTTTTTCTTTTAAATGTTTATAAGCATAGTAATAATGGCGTATTTAGGTGCGCGTTTGCCTCCTAAGCAGCGGGTAAGTATCGGGTTAGATAGACAAGTAACACAATTTGTCTCCCCAAAGGAAATTTGAGTTTCTGGTTCTGGGTGTGATTGTGTGTGTGATGTGAATGCTTCCGGACCCACGGCATAATCCATCGAATTTATTGTGAGGCAGTGAGTATAAAAACATTTATTATCAAAATCATTAATGTATTATTTAACATTTAGATGTCAACATTTATCATGTCTTGATGAAATGGGGTCTTATTCACTTCCTTATTACACATATATAAAAAAAAATGTTTTTTATTTCTTAAAACATTGACCAGTAATATATCATGTATTGCAATCATTGGGCGAGACTTCAAGAAAATGAATGTGCCCCAAAATTGCCTTGTGACCGGTTTTTACCACTACCTATATGAGTATTTACCGTTATAAAAAATAATATGATCAAGTGGTTTCTTCAATGTAATCTATCAAAAAAATCTTTTAATGAACTTAATTGTTAACGGTATTTTAATTTCTTCTATTATATATCGTGTTTTTTTTTATAACGGTATAAAGAAATTATAAATATTTAATTAACATCATTTTTATGTTTATTATATTCAGCCCAAACTGGGACATCAGCTTCAGAAAAGACACGATAAATGATTAAGCCAATGTTTTAATTAATATGATAGTAAATTGTTTATCCGTATAGTAGGTATTACAATCGGAACTTTGAAAATGCTTATACACATTTACTAATATGATATAATGTATATATATATATATATATATTTACGTGTGTAAGTGTGCCTACCATCCCCGACCACGCCAAGTGAGATAACGGACTAACTTTAATCTATCAAGGATAAAAACAACAAACGAACCCTTAAGATATTATTAGATGATTTCTATATTTTCTTCTCTTATTTTTTTGATGATTTTTCGATTTTCATTTGTTTTTACTAATTTTCACTTAATTTTTTTAATGTTTTGTTTTGCTCTAGAATGTAAAATAATTAAAACGCAAGCAAAGTTAAAAAAACCCGACTATCGCTTATATTTCGGTTTTGGCTTGACCGATTTCGATACAATTTATATGAGACCAATTCCTACTCTACCAAACAAAAAAAACTCTACTAAACAAAAACATCAAAATCGATTAATAATTGTCGGAGATAACGCGAAACATACATACAAAAAAAAACATACAGTCGAATTGTCTCTTCCTTTTTTGAAGTCGGTTGATAATAATTTCCCGTGCTTATAATCTTTTTTATTGGTATTTCGATTTTAAGGTAACTTGAAAGGTGAGGTGCATGGTAGTAAGTAGCACGGATAAAAAAATCGCGTTCTACTAATGGTAGTAAGCCTCGGTGGTAGGAACAGTAACACGTTGACAGTCACCGCTCAATACAATATATCTGTAGAAAGATGGTTATGTACTTGAACTCTTTTGTTCTCATATACTACAACAATTTATTTGTACATTAGAGATTATGCTGGCACCTACAACACAATATTTACTCTCTGTTTAGGTTCTCTGTGTCATACAATTGTACATTAATGTAATTACAAGCCAATTAATTTAGCTTCGTGATCAGCTGTGTGTCCTGTTATTGTGCGTGTTACTTGTAACTTATAAGTGAATGAAAATAACATAACATAAAAATAAACGCTTTCACACTCATAGCCCCACATAGAGTTCGATGACTTGTGTCATGGGTGCCGGAATCATTCACAACACACATACAATCACAACCAGAACCAGAAACACAAATTTTCCTTGGGTAGAAAACTTGTGTTTCAGTCGGGAATCAAACCCGATACCCCTGCTTAGAAGGCAAATGCCACCCAACTTAGCCAATGAGCAATTCAAATAATATTATTATTAGTTAGCTACTTTCAGGTGCACAGACGTCTGCAGCATCTAACCTTGTGGTTTATTCGTTTGTTGCTCTTGAGCTACGAGTGTGGCCGCTACGCTTTGATGTGAACCAATCTTTACCTTGACCGGTGCGATGTAGCCTTGCTCAAATGCTGTGTACATATTTCGAGTAAAACCTTTTTGTTAAGAAGTCCATGCAGTTATTTCTACTTTATATATTTTAAGCGAAACATAGATAAACTCAATTTATATATGACGAATAAAACCCGACTAGTATTACCCACTAAACGGGTTACAAGATATAATTTGAAACAAAAAAAAATTTTTATGTATTTATTATCACATGAGTTATACATATTTTAATTGGTATTTTAGGGCACTTTTTTTGGTCGCTACTTTATTAAGTACTTCCCACGGCCGCCATTTTGTTTTTTAAACTTAGCTCATAATATCCAGAGAATTGAGACGATTTCACAATATCCTATTATAATAAAAGCTAAACATAAACGCTTTCAAACTCTCATCCCCACACTTAGTTCGATGACTTGTGTCGTGGGTGCCGGAAACATTCACATCACACACACAATCACAACCAGAACTAGAAACACATATTTTCCTTGGGGAGAAAACATGTGTTCCCGCCGGAAATTGAACCCGATATAAGCAGGGGCTTAGAAGGCGAACTCTCAATCAACTAAGCCAACGGGCAGTTTTTGTTACAATCGGGTAATTAATATGGACTATATTTTCATACACATGTTTTTTGTTTTGTATTATGTGTGTCGATGGTTTATCTGCGTAGTACGTGTGTTTTTTTTAAATTACCCCGTAAGGTGAATTACTCGATAAAGTTGTCGTAAATTGAACATCTGCCCGTTGACTTAGTTGGGTGCGCGTCCACCTTCTAAGCAGTATCGGTATCGGGTTCGATACCCGGTGGGAACACAACTTTAGTCCAAGAAGAGGAAATTTGTGTTTCTACCGGAAATTGAAACTTATGTTTACGTATTTTATATAATTTTTAAAAACACTCTTTATTAGATAATTTATGACACCTAAAATTAAATATAGTGGTGTGTTGTTTGTTTATTCACTTTTAGTTAAGAAATATGTTTAAATCAAATCAAATCAAATCAAAATCGTTTATTCACATGGGCCCCAAAGAGGCACTCATGAAAGTTAATTAATCTATTGCCAGATTCGCAAAATTACAGCCATCTCGAGAAGAACCTGGCAAGAAACTCGGCGGCGCATTTTTTTTTTCATTCATTTTTTTTTAAAACATTCTTAATTTCTAATACAAAATTTGCTTAACCTAGGTGTTATTATGGTAGTCGCTAGAAAGAGCCTGTGCAGTTTGCCTCCATGCATCCTTGTTATTAACTTTAACCTTCATTATGTATATTGCCAACGAATACTAATATACTTCCCTGCTGGGTTACCGATTAACCTTAATCATGAAATACCTTTTAATTATAGAAATCTATAAAATATTATTAAATAAAATTTGTACACAACCACAGTATTTATTACAACATTAAGTATTAATTGGGTCAACACATTAAAAATGATTTAAACGACTGATTGGTTATTAATCGGATTTTTTGATGTATGTATTGTACCTATTCATATTTAGGTATCATAGATATTTTATTAATTAATTTTGTTTAAGCACGGGTTTAAAGGTTTTATAACGGGTAATAAAAGGTTTTATAACGTTTAAGCACGGGTTTAAAACCTTCCCTTCACAATTATCCTACTAATATTATACATCCGAAATGTTGTGTGTAAGTGTGTAAGTCTCTGTGTAAGTATGTTTGTTCCCTCTTCACGCTTTAACGGCTGAACGAATTTGAATGAAATTTGGAATGTACATAGATTATACCTAGGATTAACATATAGGCTACTTTTTAACTTGATAATAGCGGGCGAAGCCGCGGGGCACGGCTAGTATACAATAGTTGGGTTCTGTCATTTTAGGAGAACAAAAATATTATTAAGTTAGATACTCAGGCAGGTGCACAACCATGGGGCTGGGTAGACTCGAAGTGTGACGAAATCATTTATGGCAAATGGGGTTAGATTTTACTATATATTTTTATATTATTATTTATTGATAAAATTCGTAAAATTGTAAGTGAAATACCACTGGGAAAGTTCAAATCAGTAATAAAACGGGCATTAATTAAGAAAGCTAAAACGACTAACTGACCCACCCGGCGTCGCCCGGATAAACAAAAGCATACACAGAAACGCTTCACTATCACGACCCCACAATAAAAGTACTATAACTTGCGTCGAGGAGCCGTAAACATTAACACCACACATATAACATTCACGTTATAACCAAAACCAGAAACACAAACTTCCCGTGGGGAGAAAGCTTGTGTTCCCACCGAGATACGAACCCGCTGCTTTGAAGACGAACGCGCACTCATCTACGCCAGCGGGTAGTTCGGCGTCGATCGCCTGATTGAAAAATAACAATAACACTTCCATATTCACAGTTCCACACTTAGTTCAATGACTTGTATCGTAGGGCCGGAAACATCCAAGATTCACAACATACTCAAAACCAGGAAAACAAATTTCCGGTGGGCAGTGGGGCTTTGTAGGCTAACTATTATTAGTATAGATTGACTACATTAATTACAAAATAGGTACCTAAAATATGTTAATACAGGTAATATAAAAAGGTAACAAAATAGGTTAATATAATTCGCGTATTAGAGTTTAAGAATGATTTAAAGAAAAAGAATAAAATGCGACACCGAGTTTCTCGCCAGGTTCTTCCCGAGATGGCTGTAATTTTAGCGAATCTGGCAGTTGAGTCATTAAATTTTATGAGTGCCTCTTTGAAGTCTATGTGAACAAACGATTTTGATTTTGATTGACCTTACGGGATCTGTCCTCGTGATTACAAGTGGTGATGGTTGGCGTAAACTTAATTTCGTTTTATTACCCAACATATTATTACTGCTGTTAGTAAATGTCCCTATCGAAAAACAAGATGAAATCAAATTATCGTAAACGACCAACACTAGTATTTACTATTTGTCTGTCGTATATCGATGACTATGCCATATCTAATACATTTTAGTAGTTTCTACTGAGCTCTTGTGAAACAAACTACCTATTGTAACTAAAAATTGTTTTGTTAAAGAAAAAAATGACAATGCCTGTACTTGGCTATAAGTATCAATTAACCGTGGCCATCAATTTATAATAATAGAGTTTAATTAACTTTAATTATTTCAGGTTTTCCGCAATTTATTCTGCATGTAATATTAATAGACCTAGAACAAAGCCTTTTATTTTAAACATAAACGATTTCAAACTCACAGCCCCACACTAAGTTCGATGACAACACAACTTTTTCCTACGCATCGCTAATTTGCCTGGGCTATTGGGGGAAACCTAGTAGGATTTTAAACCGGGTCTGCTCGATCGAAGGATTCGTATCCAATGCGCTATCATCGCTTTAAAATCTAATGATTTTGCGTGCCCTAAGCATATAGTCCTTATATTCATAATTATAAATCCGAAAGTTTGTGTGTAAGTGTGTTAGTATGTTAGTTCCCTCTTCACGCTTTAACGGCTGAACGGATTTGGATGAAATTTGGAATGTGCATATATTATACCTATATGAGATTAGGATGGCCCTGAAGCAGCTGAAAGACAACAAGGCGCCGGGTGATGACGGAATCACATCTGAGCTTTTGAGAGCGGGTGGAACACCGGTACTCAAAGTCCTCCAAAAGCTCTTCAATTCCGCTCTGCTCGGAGGAACTACGCCAGAAACATGGAACAGAGGCGTGGTGGTGCTGTTCTTCAAAAAAGGTGATAACACTTTGCTGAAGAACTACAGACCCATCACGCTTCTGAGCCATGTTTATAAGCTGTTTTCGAGGGTCATCACGAACCGTCTCAGTCGTAGGTTTGATGACTTCCAGCCTCCCGAACAAGCCGGTTTCCGAAAAGGCTATAGTACCATAGACCACATCCATACGCTGCGGCAAGTTATACAGAAGACTGAGGAGTATAACTTGCCACTATGCTTAGCGTTTGTGGACTATGAGAAAGCTTTGATTTGATCGAAACGTGGGCAGTGCTTGAGTCTCTCCAGCGATGCCATATTGACTACCGGTATATCGAAGTGCTGAAGTGTTTGTACAAAAACGCCACCATGTCGGTCCGAGTACAGGAACAGAGTTCGAGGGCGATTCCACTACAAAGAGGCGTGAGACAGGGAGACGTCATTTCTCCGAAACTGTTCACTGCCGCATTGGAAGATGCCTTCAAACTTCTGGAGTGGAAAGGACTTGGCATCAATATTAACGGCGAGTACATCACTCACCTTCGTTTTGCCGACGATATCGTAGTCATGGCAGAATCGATGGAAGACCTCAGCACAATGCTCGAAGGCCTCAATCGAGTTTCCCAACGGATGGGCCTTAACATGAACATGGACAAGACGAAGATTATGTCGAACGTCCATGTTGTGCCCACCCCAGTATCACTTGGGAACTCGATGCTCGAAGTTGTTGACAGGTACGTCTACCTAGGACAAACTGTTCAACTAGGTAGGTCCAACTTCGAGAAAGAGGTCAATCGTCGAATTCAACTCGGCTGGGCAGCGTTCGGGAAACTACGCAACATCTTTTCGTCCAAAATCCCTCAATGCCTCAAGACGAAAGTCTTTGATCAGTGTGTGTTACCAGTGATGACTTATGGAACTGAAACGTGGCCTCTTACTGTGGGCCTTATAAATAAGCTCAGAGTCGCACAACGAGCTATGGAAAGGGCTATGCTCGGAATTTCTCTACGAGATCGAATTAGAAATGAGGAGATCCGTAGACGAACGAAAGTCACCGACATAGCCCGGCGGATTAGCAAGTTGAAGTGGCAATGGGCAGGGCACATAGTACGCAGAACTGATGGCCGATGGGGCCGAAAGGTTCTCGAATGGAGGCCACGGACTGGCAAGCGCAGTGTCGGAAGACCGCCCACAAGGTGGACGGACGACATAATGAAGGTCGCAGGAAGACGCTGGATGCAGGCCGCTAACAACCGTTCTTTTTGGAAATCTTTGGGGGAGGCCTATATCCAGCAGTGGACTTCTTGTGGCTGAGATGATGATGATGATATATTATACCTAGGATTAACACATAGGCTACTTTTTGACTTGATAATAGCGGGCGAAGCTGCAGGGCACGGCTAGTCTATCATAATGCCGTCGGTTCACCAATGGAAGACAAGGCTCTAACTAATTATTCAATATATTACAAGGTTATCAAGTTCCATGACTAGCAACTAGAAGTCAAATCGTCCATACTGCGACGCAAGAGATATACAATCTTGAAAAATTACTTAAACATTGAATAGACCAGTTTCCTAACCGGCTAGGCTACGGTTTGTGACAAAAATATGTATTAAGAATAGGTAATATGCTCATTATATAATAATTTGTTTATAGATTTTATACCTTAATAAATTGCCGAAAATAATAATTCACATAAACATTACTTTTGATATCAACATAAATGTTTGAAATTTTGTGCCAATCACGTCCTCGTTTAGTCATGGCTGCCGTAAAAAAAAGTTGACCAATCATTGACATTAGTGACGTCATCACTCACCAAAAGGCAAGTGATGCTGTATCACACAGATGATATAGGGTTTATAGTCTTTGCTGTATCATTCCACCTGATCGATCTTATCCGACTAATAAAGTTAACTAATGTTCAGTACCGTAACGCTAGTATATATGTATAATTGGGTGACCGTTTAGTAGGATTTCAAATGAATGTTACTCGTAAGACAGACTTTCGTTAAACCGTGTCAGATGCCTTCAAGAGCCCAGAAAATCCTGAGACCAGGATCGTCCTCTACTCTATATGATAAGCACACAAGTACCAGGTGAAATAGAGGTTTAAAAGCTAGCCTATCTATAAACATTACAAATTCTATAAACATAACAATCAGTTGCCACGAAAGTCTCGAAAAAACTCGAAAATGGTGCAACCGGTGTGAATTTTGTTTTAATAATAAATAAAAAAACGCTTTCACACTAAGTTCGATGACTTTTGTCGTGGGTGCCGGAAACATTCACATCACACACACAATCACAACCAGAACCAGAAATACAAATTTTCCTTGGAGAGAAAACTTGTGTTCCCGCCGGGAATCGAACCCGATACCCCTGCTTAGAAGGCGTGCTATTCAACTAACTAACGAGCAGTTTAGTTTTTGTTTTCTTCGCCTTAATACAGGATGGGTTTGCGGTAATAGAAAATTAGGAAAAACCCAAAGGAAGGAGTTTTGCCGCGAAAGTGAAAAAATGGCTTTACGTATAAACTTAAAATTTTACATTAAATTGTGTAAAAAGTAGGTTCTCATTTCTCGCAGTTGGGTTTTTGAATGTTTAGTACACTGTCTTGTTTTATGTCCGTGAAATCTAGTAAAACATTGTCTTACAAAACTCGGTACGGATTCTGACTAAACTCATTTAAGTAGGTGTAATTAAATGTAAGCTTTCTAAGTACATTATTATCTATATAATAATAAAATTATGAATGCGTATCTTCGCGTCGTAAAACCTGCCAAGGTTTCACTATGTTACTCAGTACTCACTTTGTAACATTATAATGTATCCAAATAGCACTTAAAGTATTTAACCTTCCATCTTCAATCGAGAGAGAGTCAAGTCATAAACGAGAAAATTGCGGATTTTACTGTACATTTTACGGGAAATTTATATTTTCACCCGTTAAATGATATAAAAACATCTTTTCTTATAATTCGCCTTATTACAGCTGTACATACAGTTGGCGCAGTGGGTCAGTCTCTGCCCTCTGCGACTTCGATCCTGGGTTCGGTCCTCGGCAGGAGCACAATTTTACTATCCAAGGATTTTATTTGATTATTTGTGCTTTTGGTTCTAGGTGTGATTGTGTTTGTGATGTAAATGTTTCCGGCATCCACGATTCAAGTCTTTGAACTTAGTGTGGGGCTGTGAGTGTGAATGCGTTTTCGTTTACTTTCGTAGACAAAGGTAATATTATAATATATATTTCATTTTATACGGTTGTATACACATAAGAAAACTGTTATCCAGCTACAGCCCAAAGGCCTATATTTCCTAAAATTACATCTGCCTATACCGCAAAGACCTAAGTTACCTACAAGACTCCGAGCTTATAGGTAACTCAAGTGCTCAAGCCCACTACAAGTGGGTAGCGCTCCCATCATGCGGCATTGCCTCTCTGAATTACAAGATAAGATTAGATCATAGATTAAAAAAAATATGTTAGATATGTACCTAAATACTATACAACAATAAGTTTTAATTGCTAACAAACAATTCAACAGGTGTGTGCTAATGCTCCCATGAAAGGGCATTGTCTTCAAATCTCACGTTGTGTTATTGTCATTGTCATAATAATATTAATATTGTTATTTGTGAGTGTGAATGCGTTTGTTTGTTATTTGTTGTACGTAGGCTAGGATAATTTCGGCTTAGTAGATTTTTACATATAATTAAACTTTAAATGGAATCTTAATATCCGAATAAAAATAGGATAGTTTTCTGTATTTAACTGTCGTAGTAACATTGGCGACGTTATTGCTTCGGTGGGCAAGTCTCTGCCCTCTGCGCCGTGGGTCATGGGTTCAATTTCCGGCAGAAGCACAATTTTCTTTTCCAAGGGACGTTTGTGCTTCTGGTTCAGTGTGTGATATGTAAATGGTTCCGGCAACCACGATACAAGTCCTTGAGCTTAGAGTGGGCTGCGAGTGCGAAAGCGTTTATGTTTACGTTTATACTTATACTAAACAATGACGATAGTATCTGGGAGTCTTCAAGGTTAGAGTATCTCGTACGCAAGCTACATCTTCGGCGGCATTGTCACTTTCCATCAGTTAAGACAGTGGTCAGATGCTTATGCCTTTAAAACAGGGTTATCGGGTCCGATTCCTGTGGGAACACAAGTTTTCTCCCCAATGAAAATTTGTCTTTATGGTTCTGGTTGTGATTATGTGTGATGTGAATGTTTCTGACACCCACAGACACAAGTCATCGAACTTAGCGTGGGGCTGTGAGTGTGAAAATATTTACGTTTACGTTTATATAGATACCTGAGCCTAAGTAAGACTACGATGTAGGGATATCATTTCTAGCTGTTTACCTTCATCTCTATATCGATACAACGTCTAAGTGTTATTATACATAATTGTCCAAGATTGCCTTCATTTGTAGAGCAGCGTTGGTACGCACCTGCAAGATGAATCAACTGCTCTAGCTTAGTACTATAGGTACTCTAGGTTTTTGTGAGTATATTATGTAATATTATTATAAGTGTTTTTACATTTTGACAACCCAGTTGGCGCGGCGGGCAAAACTCTGCCCTCTGTGCCGTGGGTCCTGGGTTCGATTCCTGGCAGAAGCACAATTTTCATTTCCAAAGTATATTTGTGCTTCTGGTTCTGGGTGTGATTGTGTTTGATATGTAAATGTTTCCGGCACCTACGATACAAGTCTTTGAACTTAGTGTGGGACTGTGAGTGTTAATGGTTTTGTTTGTTTGTTATTTATTTAAATGAGTGTTGAGGTACACCACCGTCTCTGTTTGTAATTTTTATCATCCTCCTTTGGTTGTCTGGAAGAAATCGCTTTGAGCGATAAGACCGCCCTTTGTGCTCCTATGTTATATTGAAAATTTCTTTATAAGCTCTCTTTTGGTGTGCAAATAAAGAATTTATCTATCTACTCATCTAAACTGCTAGCTATAAAAACGACATGATAAATATAAATTAAAATCAAGTATAGAAAAACGGATATCTTTTATTACCCTATTACTTCCTTGACATTTATTATCTATCAACACAATTATATATAATGTAACTAGTAATTTAATTGTCGGTTTACGATAATTGGTTTACGATAATGTGCTTGTAGTTGCCAATTGCGTCAAGTGTTAAATACATTTATCGCTCGAGTGATCTTTATTTATTATTAGCTATTTGTTTGGTTTAAAATTAAATAAATTTACTATATATACTTATAATAAAATTGTAACAGTTCGATGTTTGTACATTGAAGGTATTGAAGAAAAATGAATATGGGGGGGTCTTTATTACAGCAACAGAAGCCAAAAAAAAAACATTTTTAGAATTCTTGTTTTAAATAAATTTTAGTTACTAATACAAAATCTTATATAATTTTAATGATTTATCACCTTGGAATCAAATCACTTAGGTCTTAGGTGACCTAGAATGAATGAATGATTTATTTGCTGAAAAATGTGGTTAACAAGATGTTGTAGGTACTTAATATTGTAACTAAACATTACAATTCTACAATAAAAGAGACACAAGATCAATGTCAATATTTACACTATAGTGTCTTGTATATCAGATTACGGTAATGAACCTAATTCAGTTCCTGTTCCTGATTCCGACTAGTTTCAGACAAATTAGTAGTCCTCCGTCATAATGAATAAATGAATGATGAAATCGATGAATGAATAAAATATATATAACTAGCCGTGCCCCGCGGCTTCGCCCGCTATTATCAAGTTAAAAAGTAGCCTATGTGTTAATCCTAGTTATAAGCTATGTACATTCCAAATTTCATCCAAATCCGTTCAGCCGTTAAAGAGTGAAGAGGAAACAAACATACTTACACACAAACTTTCAGATTTATTATATTAGTAGGAAGTAGGATAAACTAGCGATCCGCCCCGGCTTCGCCCAGGTGTGATAATGAAGAACCGCTCGACCGATTTTGTGCAAACTTCACATAAACCATCTACTAAATAGTCCAAACAAAGCCTAAACATTTGGTTTGGATAGGTGAGCCCGTTCTCGAGTTATAAAATTACAAATTATATATAATTACGAAAAGTGGCATTGATTTTTATAATACTAGTGCAATTCCCATAACAATTATTCAATGAAAAAGTAAGTCGACATAACGTGTTTTAATAGACGATAGTTTTAACTATGCAACTTGGCACTCTTGGCAGATCGGTTTCTGTAATCTGCGATACACATATACATTAAGGACACTTACAACAAGACAAACTGTCAAAAGTCATCAATTTATGGTTGATATACCCCCCGGTACGCTCGAAGCGTTTCGCATCTACGTTTATCATCCGTACTGCGAAGGAGTGAAACTCATTGCCCTCGTCTTTTTTCGCTGAAAGAGTTAATCTGGGAGTCTTCAAGTCAAGAGTGAAGAGTATCTTTTAGACAAGCATCTTCGGTTTCATCATCGTTTTCCATCAGGTGAGATTTTGGTCAAAAGCTTGCCTCGAGCATAAAAAAAAACTTATAACACACCTCTTTATGTCGGAGGTTAAAGAGTCCAAAGGGACGGGCTTCACTTTAACTTTTCAACTTTACTTAATACGTTTTACATACAAATTAATGTAGATGGGTACTTCATAGTACTTACATTATCCAACCATGTCCTACATAGTATGTACATACTAATGTAGGACATTGTTGGTCTTACTTAAAAGTACCTACTCAAAACGCCTAAGTGGGTTGAAGGTAATCATACGATTATCTTCTTACTTCTCGACGATACAAACGTCTTATTTGGACATTCTGTTGCCCCAGGTACTCCACGATGTTAACAACTTAATTTGAATTGCAAAATGCTTTCGTATTTTCACGGTCTCTTGTAAAGTATGGCTCTTCTTTACCATTCTATAACATTATTTTTCAACCGACTTCAAAGAAAGAGGTTCTCAGTTCGACTGTATTTTTCTTGTATGTATGTTATGCGACATCTCCGCCAATTATGAGTCGATTTTGATGTTTTTTTTTTTTGGTAGATTATACTTCAGAGGTGGTCCCAGATAAATTTTATCGAAATCGGTTCAGCTAAAACCAATATATAAGCGGTGAAGTCGTTTTTTTTAGACTTTGCTTGCATTTCAATTAAGTGAGTCCAATAAAGATTTTTTTTTCATTATAAGTCTTATTTTTACTTCAATCTAGTAAAATATAATCACACAAATATTAAGAATGTTTGTGTGTAAGCGTGTTAGTACTCGTAAGTATGTTTTCTCTTCACGTTGTAACGGCTATACAGATATGGATGAAATTGGAATGTACATATAGCTTTCAGCTAGGATTAACACATCTATAGGCTACTTTTTAAGTAGATAAACACGGGTGAAGCCGCTGTGCACAGCTAATCATTAATAAAAACATTGCATTTGACTTCAGAAGAAAGCAATTTGGTTCGCTCCATTTTAAACGGTGCCATGGCGCGCTTTTTGATACGTCAGGGTCCACGACCCAAGTGAAGGAAAGTTGACGGGTCATTGACATTAATTAACGTCACTAATCTATTTATCCAATAGCATGTGTTTTGCTGTGATGAATTTCCCAGACATTTTAATGAGTAAAAGTAATAAATGTGTTACTTTTTACTCATTAAAATGTCTGATTTAAAAAGCATTTAAATAAGCTTAAATATTTAACTGGGATTAAGATTTTATTACATGGTTTGTTAGTTACAATTAAAGCTAATAGAAGCGTCAATATCTAAATGCCTCGTTAGTTACTTTATTATTTTTCTCTATTCTCTTTAATTATTTTTAATAATGCATACCCCTATCAATCGCAATGAGTTTAATAATGTTATAATAATTATATTTTATGTATTATATTATGTTGTATATTATACACATACTTATGTACGATAATACATATGTATTACGTCTATTATAGTATGTGTATATTTATATATGATATTTTGTTTTCTTTTAATGTATTTTGGTCATAACAAAATATTCTTTTAATAGTGCTATACTTTTACCACTTTCTTATTTTTGGTGCATGCCTAAAGCCTCCGCTTTTCAACCATAAGTGGTTGACTGGTAGAAAATTCTTTTAGTGTTAAGTCCGCTTTGTAAATTTTTTGGGCAATAAAGAGTTAAATAATAATAATAAATAATAAGCGTGTTAAAAAGGTAAGGAAAAGGTTTCTTAGGTTTAGTTTCTTTGACTTTTACTTTACCTTGTAACAATGTTGCAAGTACGTAGTAATATTAGCTCAGTGGTTGCAAGCAAGTCACATCTTCGGCTGCATCATCACCTTTTATCATGTGAGATAGTAGTCAATTGCATGCCTACATATAGCATAAAAAAAATTAAGTTACATTTAAATACATATCTTTGGAACCAAATTATTAATACATTTATATTATTACGTGTAATTAGAGAGTTACTAGTTTACTAACAAAGTTAATAGTAGCTACTTACTTCAAAAAATATTCTGTGATAATTTTATTGAAACGACCGCCTTAAATGTTTAACGAACATTTATAAGGATACATTTTGTTAAGACATTAAAGTTAAACGCACAGAAAAGATGTAAGATAGTAGTCAAATGCATGCCTATATATTGCATAAAAAAATTAAGTTACGTTTAAATACATATTTTTAAAACCAAATTATTAATACATTCATATTATGATGTGTAATTAATTAGAGAGTTACTAACAAAGTTAATAGTAGCTACTTACTTCAAAAAATATTCTGTGATTATTTTATTGAAACGCCATAAATATTTAACGAACATTTATATATATATAAGGATACATTTTGTTAAGACATAACAGTTAAACGCACAGAAAAGTTGACATTAATCGATTATATCAATATTTTACTATGTAAGTTGAAAAAATGCATTGAAAGGTATTGATTTTATTTTTTTATCAGTAATAAAAATAATTACATTTCATACGTATACGATATAATTGAAACGCAAGCCAAGCCTAAAAAACGGACTTCATCGCTTTTCGATTCTGTCTAGACTGATTTCGATAAAATTTATATAGAACCACCTCTGTACTCTAAAAAAAAAAAATCTTCAAAATCGATTCATAATTGGCGGAGGCATCGCGTAGCATACATACAAAAAAAACTTACAGTCGAATTGAGAACCTCCTTTTTTAAGTCGGTTGACAAGTGACTAAACTCAGAATAAGACCTTAAATGCAGCCTCATTAAGTAGTGATTACTTATTCCTAATTTAGAATAACATCGATAACACGCATCCAAAAGAGTTTACCTTAACCTAGTGGCCATATCGATGTCGATAAGTTTACGAGACCTTGATGTAAACGTCCAATTGCTCGCACTGCTTGGCTAAATTATAAAAACGTGGGATAGATTATTAATAACTTACTGTCGATTTTTGTCACCAACGCGATGGGGTCTTTAATGTTATTTGTTTATATTAAGGCCCAGATATATTAGAGCATGAGTCCTGCAGCGAAAATGAAAACAATGGCATTGTTGATTTTGTATTATTTTTCCAATACATACTTGTTATTACTTATTATTACCCGTTTATAGTTCGTGAACATACATTAGTGTAGGCAGATCAAACAAAGTTCAAAACGTTATTTTCGGTTTCGCTTCATAACACCAATAGGTTCTAGTTCTAGTTAATTTACTAACACTTTTCTAGGGCATGAATTGACTATTACTCTTTTACTTGACTTTGACTGTGCCTGGTAACTAAGGCTGGTTTTATGAACTATTAAATAAACTTTAAATATTTGGTTCTTGACACTGGCTAAATACTCATGCTTATCCAGCATTAAAAAAACTTAAGTTTGTCGTCATATTATTGAGGTTTTCATCATAAGATATAATATCGCAATAATTAATTACAGCTAAAACAAAGACCGAAGTGAGTAACTGAAGCAAACAAAAAATATGATTACTATTAATAAAGTTTATTGTTTATAAACTCCCAATAAAACTGCAATTTGTATTGTGTAAATTTTGCATTGAAAAAAGCTCTTAGTATATATATTTATTTAAAAATATAAATAGATAATAATAAATATCTATCCATGTGTAGTTTTGGTAAGTAAACAAAAATCTCACCTGCCAAGGTACAATCTCCGCCACAAGTAACACACAACATCCACAATATTGACTTGACTATTTGGCACTACTGTTTGTCAATTACTTCAGCATGGATGCTATGAACCACCCTTTCTATGAGGTAATGGATGCATTCACGAAGAGAATGATCGATTTTGAGAGTGACCTCAAGAATACGCCTCAGTCTGCATCAACCATCGAAGCAGATTTTGCAGCTTTCAAGTCATTTGCTCTGTCAGCGTTCCAGGCTCTTCAGCAGCAAATTCAGATGTTGGCAAGTAATGTAGACACGCAAGAAATGAGAAGCCGTCGCAAATGTTTATTGCTGCATGGAGTGCCAGAAGGTAAGAAAGAGGACACAGCCTCCATGATTGTGAAATTTGTTTCTACCAAATTCAAAATGCCTGAGTTCACTGCCAACTGTATCAACCAGTGTCATCGTATGGGGCGAAATGCAAATGATGATAAGCCTCGCCCAATTCTGGTCAAGTTATATGATGCTGCTCAGCGGGACAATATATGGTTCGCAAAAAAAACTCTAAAAGGGTCCGGAATCACCATATCTGAATTTTTAACTAAGCCTCGTCACGAAGCCTTCATGCTGGCTAGGGAGTTATTCGGCTTATCAAAAACTTGGACGCGGGATGGGTGGATCCATATCATCAGTTCTGACACGAAGCGCCACAAAGTCAGCAGTGCTGCAGAGGTGCGTAAATTGGCTGCAGCGCAGAAGGTAGCAGCGCCGGCAGCTGTGCCCTCAGGATCCAAGGAGCCCAAGCAGGCCAAGGAGCCGAAGGATCGGAGGAAGAGAACTGCAACCGCAGCGAACAAGTAACTTTTCGTAGCCCATGTTGTTACTTGCATAACTAGCTATTGTCCTACACTCCTCAGTTGTACTGTAGCACTATTACCCGCTTGTATTTATTTTATTTTCTTAAATTTTCGATTTACCCACTGATTCTTCCATAAATATTCTGCTTTTATATATTATTACCGACAATGTTATTTTTTATTTGGCAAAAACAACTTCAACTTCAAAAATTTTTTCTACTACACTAAACATTATGACCATTTTGACCCACAACATTGACAATGTTATGTATAACATTTTTTTTTTTTTTTTTTTTTGTGGACTGTCAAAGCAAAGCTAGCACCAACTTTTTTATTTTTATTTCAAATTTCCAATTTTCTTTGTTCGTTGTCTTATTACTTAGTTATTATTTAAATGAAATAAGGTTAATTAGATTTTCGTGTTTTTGTCTTGTCGTTTATCGAAAGCTTTTTGGTAAATCGAGCATAATTATTAATTATGTTAAAATGAATTGATTAACGGGTGTTAAATTTATATAAGTAGATAGATATAATGTACATTGAGGTTTGTTAAATTATAAAGATATGATTATAAGTTATAATAAGATGTTTAAGTATATGGTAATTTGATACTATTTAAACTATTTGGTATTTGATCTACTTTTTGTACTATACTGGCAGGTGGAGTAATAATAGTTTGCCTATTACTTTTAAATTACGTATACATAATTATTAATTTTATTATTATTATATGTTATATATTTGCATATTATTATTATAAATTTTATATTATTATTATATTATATATATATACCTATTATAAATGTTACGTTCACTTAGTAATATTAGTGACAATAGTGATGAAAGTGAAGTATTTTTATCTTGTTCTTCAGTTGATTTAAACAGCAGTGATGATAGCTTTGTTAGTTTACCTTCCTTGAGTGATACTTTGACTGAACATTTCTCCAATGTACCCAACAATTTTAATGTCATCCATATTAATGCCCAAAGTATCCCGGCTCATTTTAATGATATGCAGACGTCTTTTCAAAATGATAATATCCATGCTATTTTAGTCTCCGAGTCATGGCTTAAACCAACCCTATCTTCTACCACATACTCGCTGGCTGGATTCAATCTAGTCAGAAATGACCGTGTTGGCAGGGGGGGTGGTGGCGTAGCTATTTACATTCGTACCTCTATTCCTTTCTCTATTGTGAATATGTCTACACAACCACCACCATTAAATGCTGGTGAACATCTGTTTGTAGAAGTAACACTCTCTCATGTCAAAATCCTGCTCGGAGTCTATTATAGCCCTTCTCTTCGTATTAACTTTTTTAATTCTTTCGAAAAACTGCTAGAAGATCTCAGTCCTGTCTATGAACACCTCATTGTTATGGGTGATTTTAACACCTGCCTCTTAAAAAAAGACTCTCGTTCTTTTGCCTTGGAATCTGTCAGTAAAGCCTGCGACATGCATATTCTTCCTCTTAGTCCTACACATAATTTTCCAAATTCATCTCCCTCACTTCTCGACTTAATGATTGTATCTTCTCCACATCATGTTTCCAAACATGGACAGTGTTCGGCTGATGCTTTTTCGTATCATGACCTTATTTTTCTATCTTATAAACTTCGTCCTCCAAAGTCCAAGGCAAAAATTCTTCTGCAACGTAATTTTAGTGGTATTGAGATTGAAAAAC
Organism: Lomographa bimaculata; assembly: GCA_948107665.1. Lineage (NCBI taxonomy): Eukaryota > Metazoa > Arthropoda > Insecta > Lepidoptera > Geometridae > Lomographa > Lomographa bimaculata. Next base: position 11,648,694 of record OX403600.1, read on the forward strand.
TTCGTTTAGATGCAAGTAATATCGAATTGGTTGCCTATTGTTGACGCTGCCAATATAGATGATAAAGTTAGTTTATTTAACTCCACTGTCATAAATTTATATGATAAACATGCTCCTATACGTGCAGTTAAAATAAAACATTTTCCAGCGCCGTGGCTTACCGATGAAATCAGGCAACTAATGCATAAAAAAAACTTGGCTAAAACTAAGTATAAGCTGCGACCTACACAATTTAATAAGGAAAAGTACACGTCAGCACGAAATTACTGCAATAGGGTGTGTAGGGACGCATATCGTCGCCATATTCATGTGTCAGTTGAAAGTGAGGATTCTGCTAAAGTGTGGAAATTCCTCAGAACATTGGGAGTTGGCAAATCACGTCTTAATGTTACTTCAAATAATATTGACTTAAATTCACTTAATCAGCACTTTTCTTCGTCTTCTTCTATGGATTTAAACGATAAAAATGATACCTTAAATTATCTTTCCTCAATTGCTACTCCAAACCATTCTCAATTTTTCTTTAATCAATTCACCGACCGTGATGTTAAAAAGAACATTCTAACCATCTCATCTAATGCAGTGGGCGGCGATTGCATTAGTCGCAATATGATAGTACTGATTGTGGATGAAATATTACAAGTCCTATGTCACATTATGAATTTTTCTGTTGCGAATTCTGCTATTCCCACCTGCTGGAAAGAAGCTCAGATTATTCCATTGCCAAAAAAATCTAATCCAACTTCCTACTCTCAATACCGTCCCATCTCTATTCTTCCATTTCTCTCTAAAGTCCTTGAACGTCTCACTTATAACCAGCTGTCATCTTTCCTCTCCCGAAATAACCTACTTAATCCTTTCCAATCCGGTTTTCGCTCTGGTCACAGCACCGTTACGGCATTGGTGAAAATCACTGATGACATAAGGCAGGAAATGGAAAAAGGTAACCTCACTATATTGACATTACTTGATTTCAGTAATGCTTTCAATACTGTCGATCACGATATACTCCTTGCCTTGCTTCGTTCTATTAACATATCTCCGGCGGTGATTGATTGGTTTCAGAGTTACCTTTCTGGACGCCGGCAGCGTGTTCGCGTTGATGATTTCTTCTCATCTTGGTGCGACACGCCAGTCGGTGTACCACAGGGCGGCGTGCTATCACCTCTTCTCTTTGCTATGTTCATAAACTCCATATCTCACCAACTTACTTCACCTTACCACCTATATGCAGACGACCTACAAATATATAGTCATGCTCCACTCGATAAACTGCCTGATATTATTAAAACTGTTAATTATAACTTGAGTCACATAGCGAGTTGGGGTAAGGCTTATGGTCTAGCAATAAATCCAGCTAAGACACAAGTGATAATCATGGGAAGTTCACGCATGATCTCGAAAATCAACTGGCCAACAGTCCCCCAAGTTGTATTCAATGGTGTATCAATAACGTTTAGCAAAGAGGTAAAAAATCTTGGAATTATATTTGACCGTTGTATGACTTGGGGACCACAGCTAAGCGCATTGAGTCGTAAGATGTTCGCGTCGGTAGGCTCCCTAAGAAGATTGCGTAATTTTCTCCCTACTGCCACTAAAATTACTCTAGCACAGTCATTACTTCTTCCAATACTAGATTATGCTGACGTCTGCTATCTTGATATAACGGAGGACCAGCTAAATAAGCTTGAGCGACTTCAAAATGTTTGCATAAGGTTCATATTTGGATTACGCAAGTATGACCACGTCTCTCAATTCCGCGCTAAGCTCAAGTGGCTTCCCATACGTCTTCGCCGGGATACCCATATACTTTATCTTCTTTATAATATATTATTTAATCCTGCAACCCCGGTTTATCTGAAGGAACGATTTGAGTTCTACCAAAATCCTCGTTACAGATCTTATGAAAAATTAAAACTTAAAATGCCCATACATAGTACTGTATTCACAGACAAATCTTTTGCTATTCAAGCGGTTCGTCTGTGGAATGCGCTGCCTACTTTTATAAGAAAGACGCAAACACTCGAGTCATTTAAAATAAGAGTAAAAAAACATTATTTATCACAGCTTATATGAAATTATTATCATGTTTCATCACTAATATTTATTTATTTTTAGGTTATTTTAAGTATGTGTATTATAATATTTATATATGTATTGTATATTATTTATATATTTTGTATTTATCTTTAATTTATTTATGTATGTAACTATATGTATATGATTTGTTTAATTACATTAATAATTATATGTATGTTTAAAATATTGCATGTATGTATAATGATCATTGCCGCACCACCGATCACTTTCTGTTAAACTTTTTTATCCTCTCCATCCTAAGGTTGCCTGGAAGAGATCGCTGCTTAGCGATAAGGCCGCCGATTGTACTGCTATATTGTTATTTTTTCTATTGTTAATTAATATTTTTCTTGGTGTGCAATAAAGAGTATTTGTATTGTATTGTATTGTATTTGTAAGTTGAAGTTCAACAGTATAGTTGAGGTCAAGTAACGCATATTTATACAACATCCTTGAAGTTAATTTAACAATTAAAATATTTGGTCTGACTCATTTGGTCAGACTATATAAGTTGACAGCTAGTATCTTTTTCCCTCTCACGAAAATAACATGCCTAATGGAGCATCTTCTATACAGGACTTGTTGTGATTGGTCCTTTTTTTCCCGGCTGCTTTTGGGGAGCTACCGAGTTATGTAAGATTTTCACTCATTAACTGAACTGTTAGTTGGTTTAGTTGGGTGGGCGTTCGCCTTCTAAGCATGGGGTATCGGGTTCGATTCTCGCCTTCTTCAACATCTTTGTGGAGCTATAACAGTAGGAAACCACACCCTAATGCTCTCCTCTGATATATTTGAATGGTGATTCGAACCCATAGACTTATACTTACACATATACTATCCAAAGTATATGTTCGAGTCGTCGACCTTTTACGACAGGCATACCGTAGCAATATTCTGAAGTCCTGGCTACTGGGCTAAGTTAAGATTTTTTTTTATTTTGGCTTCGCTATCTTTTGCATTTAGCCAGTTTCAAGTGAATAATATATATCAAGTGTATTTCATATTCAAGTCCTAGTCACAAGTCACAGTCAAAACCAAGTAAAAGAGAAATGCCCTAGTAAAGTGGTAGAAACTTTAATAGAACTCCTATTGGAGTTTTGGAGCGAGGGCGAAAATCACGCTTTTCAACTTTGAATGATTTGCCTGCACGTTTACTAAGTATTAACGGTTAATAATCCACCAGTGTTAATGCGTAATACTGAAGGATTATTAACCACTCTTCGAGTGTGAAAAATCATACGTTTTTGGGAAATTAAACAAAATCAACAACGCTATTTTTTTACTTTCGCGGCAAATCTCATCTAAGTTATGATTGTTCGCAGCAACTAACGTCAAACTGACGCTAACATCTATTCTGTCAGATTGGCCAATCACAAAAACGCATCGGCCAATCACAAGCATACGTTTACCCCCCTCTCTGCCCCCAGTGGTGAAAAATTAGACTCATGCTCCATCGACTGGTTTTATAATCCTTGGTCTGACTACATCAAGGCCATTTTTTCCTAGTTGTCTCTCAATTTTATCTACAGACTTCACAAAAACGGAGGAGGTACTCAAGTCAACTGTATTTTTTTTTATTTTTGTTATCCCGTAACTTTATTCCACGTGAACCGATTTTTTTTTTAAAGGTGTTGCTTTCTAATTTGTCCCATCTAAATTTAATCAAGATCTGACCAGTAGTTCTTGAAGTATCGTCAATAATGCGTATTTAGTACATCTAATCTGATCAAAGTTCCGAAGATAAAGCGGTGAAGTCGGTTTTTTTTTAACTTTGCTTGCGTTTTATTATAGCTATATTAAGCTAGTCAAGTTGACTTAGATGGTTCAGCACATTGCCCGTCCGTCCGTCAGTCAGAGCCGTTTAGCGAATACTACCTAGTGGTACTACTGAATATAACATACGTACATGTACATACATAACACTTAACTGATACACTTATATTTGGCCACCGAATTATAGTAAGACCAAGGTGAGCTGGACTTATATATTGCGCAACTCGTTCTTGGTTACTCAATCGAACAAGAGTCAAGAGTATCTGGCCAAGATCACTGTTTATTGAAAAATTACGTAGCGCTGCATCTTTATTTATTGAATAATACATGCATTTTACATAATTGTATTAGCTCTCTCACCTTGATTTGGATGGCATTGCAATATGCATAATGTGATATGCATAACAATTTATTTAGAAAATTTAGCTATGCTGCACAAATTATCGCATAAATAAAACGAAAACTATCGTACTTATATTATAAATCCAAATGTTGTGTATGTAAGTGATGATTGATTTGATGTCTATGGTATAGATATACATTTCAATCGAGCTATCTCTTTAACGGTTGGACGGATTTGGATGAAATTGGGATTGTTTTGTATGTTATTGTTTTGAAAATGTTGGCATAGAGCCCTGCAATAGTTTTACATGATTATCAAAGATAACTTCGCGCTGGACAACAATTAATATACGTACAAGCTGTGCCCGCTTCAGCCGCATTTTAGTCTTAATGTAACATACAGATGAACAGTAAGGCGTTTTGCCTCCACATTCACAAACTGCAAAAGAATGGAATTCCTTACCTGAGTCTGTGTTCCCTGATAAATAAAATACAAGTGTCTTTAAGTCGCGAGTTAATATAGGCATCTTCTGGGAAAACGTGCTTCATCGTCAACCGCATCGTCACTTACCATCAGGTAAGATAGCGGTCAAACGTTTGCATATCTTGATTTTTTTTTAAACCGAGAGTCTTTCTGGTTAGTACAAATCAGAAAGATTTGTATTTGGTATAATATCCTGAAAGAGATGTTAGCTGAGTTTTCCATATTTTCGACAAGACTTGCTGAGGCTCTATTCTGCGTCTCAGGAAGACGTGATGGTACAGGTTAAGTATACTCCATGGCGAGTTTATTTGTGAGTTCGAGCCCCACACACCCATTCCTTTACCACTCTGAAGGAAAGGAAGCACACTTAATTTTTCGCCCTCACAATAAAAGGTATACTCCACAGTCCACACGGTCCTTTCTTCCATGGAATTAAGGTCAAGCCATTACAATTATATCATCGACGTCTGAACTGCCTCAAGGCAAGTGTGCGTGCAGTATCGGAGGCGCGGAAACTCTTCCGATGCGGAAACAACGCGCACGCAACACTTGACACACTTGCTAGATCGACGTGAAAGAAAACCCACTGAACTACACATGCGATGTGCTGTAATTGTTTCACAAAACGTAACAATCATAGAAAAACTTTAACAACATAATATCCGCTACAATTGTCCTTTTCGTCTATCAACAATCCGCCGGAACGTCCACTTTTTAACCGACTTCACAAAAAGGAGGAAGTTCTCAATTCAACTGTAATTTTTTTTATGTGTCCTACCTCAAAAGTGATTTCAAGGTCAACCGATTTAGATGATTCTTGTTTTATTTGAAAACCGGTGCTTCCTATGTGGTCCCATTTAAATTTGGTTAATATCTGAACATTTACTTAATTTAATCTTATCAAGGGACTTCAAAAAAGGAGGAGGTTCTCAATCCGACTGTATGTTTTTTAATTTGACTATGTTTTTTTGTATGTATATAACGCGATCATTCCGCCGATTGTGAATCGATTTTGATGTTTTTTTTTGTTTGGTAGATCATACTTCAGACGTGGTCCCATATAATTTTTATCGAAATTTATTAAACGCTTTTTGAAAAAATCACCAGATATCAAAATATAAGCGGTGAAGTCTGTTTTATTGATCTTTGCTTGCGTTAAAGTTATTTCAAGTTTAGCTTGCGTTTAAATTATTCCGTGCTTCGTTTCGATTCTGCCGTTTATTTTCGGTGCTAAGTTTACTACCAGTGGTAGAACGGAAAATTGTTTTTTCCGTATTAACACCTGTTCAAAAATCCTCAGCTGTTGCCTTCGAAAACAAACATACGCGTACCTCTATTATATATTATATAATAATAGCCCGTAACTTTGTATATGTGAGTGTGTGAATATTATTTAGATATTTATTTATGTTTGATAATGCTTTGAACGTTGTATCTCTATAACATGTTATCTTTGTCTCTAACGGATGGATGGATTTGGAAGAAGTCGCGAGGTACTTTGCCTTTGATTATTAGCTTACGTATGTATTGTTTACTCCTTGAATATAGAATGATGTTACTATTTGGTTATTAGTAATTGCAGACCGGTTTTAAAATTAACATTATGTACAAGTTGTTTACATAGAATTATAATGTAGGTTTCTAGTATACATATAATGAAATTAAATGATGAATAATCTTTTGACAACAATGCTTTAAGAGTAACATTTTTAAAGCACTAGGGCACACAATGGTTCATTTATTTATTTATTAAACATAATAGAAAGCTTACAGTATACACCAAAGCACTAACTATTTTAAATAACATGTATAATACAAATTTACCTTATTTGCCACAGTATTCAAATTATCGTAGAATATGTCAATTTGCCGGAACTCGTGTGTGAAACGGTTTATAATTGACAATAGTGCCGGCGACGACCACCCGCGCGAGATCATCTATAACTACAACAACTAAGTAGCTATATTTTTTCCAAAATTTACTAATTTAGTTAAAAATTAAAATGCAGGCAATATTTTAATACTTACATATAAGAATTAAGTCTATCCTCTTTACTCAAGAGTTCGAGACTCGAGAGCGTTAATGATCTCTCTTGATGGCGTAATGAAGTCATTAATCAGTAAATACTACTACGCAAAGAAGCGGGAACTGCTTAGAGGTCAACAACACACGACTTTGACATCATTAACATGAATGTTTTTTTAACTTCAATAGATCCAACGGCAGTCGTTAATGTTGATGAGGTGATAAAGGTCTCATGGAGTCTGTTTCACTAGAGCCTGATTAGTTCTTGTTACTTTATCTATCTTAATTCCATGAAATATGGGACGGCCTTTAGTGTGGAATGCAATTTGTGTCGACACTCGCTTCGTAACATCTTCCTGAAACGCAAATTGGGGTTTGCGCCGCCGCGCCGCCGTAACTTCGGCAGAGCAGCGCAAACGGCGAAAATATGGAAATTACGGAAGTGGTTACATGTTGAGCCGTTTGGTGTTGACACTGGGCCTGTGGGAACCGGGAGTTCATTTTATTATCAAAAATCTATGAGAGCACCTGGTTGAGGCAATGCGTGATCAAAATGCTGGCACTTATTTGGGTCAACGTATTAGCATTGCAATTCAGAGAGGCAATGCTGACAGCCATGCTGGGACCGTTACCCACTGGTAGATATATATCACTTAAGTTACCTAAAAGCTCGATGCCTTATAGGTAACTTAGGTATTTGTTGTATATAGTTTTAGGAAACATAGGCAATTTGCTCGTAGGAATAAGAAATATAGGCAGCTGATGAAATTCATCTAGCAGATAAATTCTGTTAAAAAAAGATCTGAGATTGCAATGAGACTTCTGAAGTGTAATTATTGCAACGCTCTCCAAACAAACACATTTATTTTGACTGGAGTTTATCATAACATTGTAATACTGGTCTTGCAATTCAAATTCGAATTAATGTTATTTCCAAAATTAATGTACATAAATATATACATTTAACACCTTATTAGCCTAATATACCACAAATAACATTCTATATCATTCAAATCATTTCATTGTTTTTCTATCTAATAGAGGGTAGGTATATTAGGTTTTCGTTAACAGCCGTGATAGGATACTCTGTGCTACGTCTGCTACGATCCCTGTCTCGAATTTTTGCTACGAAGGAGGGAAAAGATTTTTTAACCATTTAGTTAGTACGCAAGGACTACACTTTAACCATCACAGGTCCATTAAGTTTCCTTTACTTACTCGTATAGCCTTATCTAATAGATAAATAGTGTAGCATAGAAAGAGAGCGTCTGGGCCACATAGTCTAGGTAATCTAGAGAAAATCTAGACTTTCATCAGTGACAATTAGGTGTCCCTCCACACACTAGCAAGTAGAGGTTTAGTGGCAAAATATAGTCTTCTTTGCTATGGGTAACGGGTTTGATTAACATACAGAATTAAAACATTCCTCTTTTTTTATGCTAGATAGGCAAGCATTTGACTGCTATCTCACCTGATGGAAAGTGTCGTATCGTGAGTGTCGGAAGCATTCACATAACACACGTATTCACAACCAAAACCAGAAACAAACATTTTTCTTAAGGAGAAATCTTGTGTTCACGCCGGGAATCGAACCCGATACCCCCGCTTAGAAGGCGAACGCACACCAAACTAAGCCAACAGGTAGTTCACGATAGTTGATAATGTTGCAAAAACGTATGCGATATGATATTATCCCTGTATTACATATAACATTGTTCCTTGTTCCAGGGTTGGAAGATTCAGTTAAGCTTGTCAAAGGAGTCGGCGGAAAATGCTTTGGCTACATTGTGGACCTCGCCAGCAGAGAAGACGTCTACAGGGTGGCTAAGAAAGTCGAGGAGGAAGTTGGAAGGGTAAGCTTTTGTATTAAAAGGATAATTTACATTAAATATCTCAAGTATACTTCTACGTTCATCATCCGTACAGCGAAGGAGTAGAACTCATTGCCTGGGTCGATAGGTATTTTAATTGGTATATTTTTTTTACATTCTTAAATGATTGTAAATTAGGTTGAATGTCTATAATACACCACAATACAGTATAAGAACTTAGGCCTTTTGAATTATTTTTAACTATAATGTTGCGATTATTGCATTTTGACCCTCGGTCTATAGCGGAACGAGTGGGGAATAAAAAGTTCCAATCGTCACCACTGGGGACGAACGAAACTTTTTTTTCCCACTCGAACCCAGTGGGGACGACAGGGCGGGGACGATCCTTGTTACCCAAGGAGTATAATCTGGGAGTCTTCAAATCAAGAGTTAATAGGTATCTTCTAGGCAAGCATGTCACATCTTCGGCCGTATTATCACTTTCCATCAGGTGAGGTAGTGATTAATTGCTTGCCTATTAAGCATAAAAAAATATATATACAGTCATTAACTGTCGGCGGTTCGTTTCCCGCATTACTAAGTTCTAACACCCAGATAGGTAATAGGTGCAATTTCCTCCTCCTCACACCTCCTCACACGTTTGTTCGGTAATCATTTTAGTCATATGTTAAGTATCTGTTAAACTGTTACTTCTCTACTGAATGCAATGCGTGCGATAATCGCACAAACACCTTACAAAAATAAATAAAAATGTTACAACTGAAAATATCTTCAGCTGGACGAAAACCCGACGTAAAACGACTTGGGTGACGGCGCCACATGTGCATCACACGGAACTTTGTTTGAGGTGCTTGAAATGATAAGGTATATGTTACAGGTTAACCTGCTGATCAACAACGCTGGTGTGGTGTCTGGTCAGTACCTGCTGGACACGCCCGACCATCTGATACAGAGGACGTTCGACGTCAATATACTTGCACATTTTTGGGTAATTTCATCAATCAATACGCAAAATAATAATATTAGAGAAAATAGAGATGGATATATAATATAATATTTTACAAGATCTTTGGATTCTCATATTTAGTAACGACAGTAATGTATGTGTAGAGATTGTCTAAGCTGAAATGACGCGCCCCACCTTCGCATTTACGCACGCGAGCGTGGTCAGATTTATCACCCGACTAGTCGACCGTCTTGTACACGTGCAGATCCATTGTTCACTGAACAATCGACGCTCCCATACAGATGAAGTGTCGTCATTAATATTTGCACTCACACATCTAAATAAACTAGTTAAGTAGTGGGGCGCGTCATTTCAGCATGGACGAGCTCTACATAGGTACAGGGCTATTTGTAAAATACCAGAAACCTCTCCGATACTAATTCTTGTTCTAATCTGATTCTTACCTCATTTAGTTCTACGTTTTTTAACCGACTGCAAAAAAGGAGGTTCTCAATTCGACTGTATGTTTTTTTTGTATGTATGTTACGCGATTACTCCGCCAGTAGTGAGTCGATTTTGATGATTATTTTTTTATTTGGTAGAGTATACTTCAGAGGTGGTCCCATATACATTCAGGATTATCGATTCAGGCAAAACCGAAATATAATTTTGAATGCTGTATTTTCCGTAATAATGAAGATGATGTATTTATACAGTCTGTAATTAATAGTTGTTTAAACTACACTGTACCGCAAAGAATGGCATTGCTGCGCTTCGCCACATAAGTCAGAGAAGATAAATAATCAATTTTAAAAACTTCAATTTTCAAAAGTCGTACCACGAAAGACTTTGGTCTCAATGGTTGGAATGATGAGGTCATCATTCCAACCTTGATTAATTGATTATAGAAGCAAAAATAACTCTTCTTTCAGACAGTAAAAGCTTTCCTACCAAACATGATCGCGAGCGACGACGGCCACATAGTGACCATCGCCTCCATGGCTGGCTACGTAGGAGTGGCCAAGCTGGTGGACTACTGCTCCTCCAAATCTGCAGCGTGCGGCTTCGACGAGGCTTTACGACTGGAGCTGGAGACCAAGGGAATCAAGGGTGTGCGGACCTCTCTTATTTGCCCTTACTTTATTCGATCGACGGGCATGTTCGAGGAAGTTAATTCAAGGTAACTATAAAATCACACTGACATTGTAGATGTCAAAGTTTGTGTTGGGAAGGTAACGGTACCAATCTTCATACGGTAAAGGCTGAAAGGATTTGATTACATTTTCAAATGTATATGTATAATTGTATGACGACCCAGTTGGCGCAGTGGAGCCTGGGCTCGATTCCCGGCAGGAGCACAAATTCCTTTCCAAGGGATATTTGTGCTTCTGGTATATGTGTGTGTGATGTAAATACCACCCACGATACATGTTTTTGAACTTAGTGTGAAGCTGTGTGTGATGCGTTTCTTTGATTGTTGTTGTTGTTTGTTGTATATACCCACAGGAATAACATTGGCTTTTTTATTACCATCTTCATAAACACGGGTAAATCCTACAATCAAACTTCTAAAATGTTTATCCACATGTGCCGCATACAAGTACTCATGAAGGTTAATAACTCTCATGGCAAATTTGAAAATTTGCAGCCAATGTTTTTTGCCCATTCATTTTTTCAAATAAAAACTTACTTATCCTCACTATTTCTACTGTGGCGTTTTATTAAAAAAACTCTTTGATGATATAATATTGTTAACTGATTTCGTACAAAAAAGACTTCACGACGAAAAAGACTTTTCGACGAACGAAACTGGTTATGAAGTTCCGGTATCGTACATCGCATAGGTACATACCGTAGGTTTGTCTCCAATTTTGTTGTTTGGATTGTTGGATATACCCAAATAAAACAAAAACATGCCTAGTATTCCTGTGTTCTGTAAATAAAAAGTAGGTGTACAAGATCAACTAGCGAACGTAGACCGGGTAATGAGTAAAATATAATCGGAGTCAGGACCATCAACAAAAGGTCAATATCTCGTTTGTCGGATGGGGTACTTGGGTAGATACGTTTTTGTCAGTGCTTTTACCCTGGACGCAGAAAGAGAGGTGTTATAAGTTTAATGGGTGTTGTTAAGTATTATATGTGTCTGTCTGGCACCATCGTGACTAACTAACTGCTGGACTAATTTTGATTTAGTTTTTTTTTGTTTGAAAGGTGACTTAATCGACAGTGTTCTGTTTGTTGTTGGTTTGTAGCATCGGGGGTATTATCAAAATATTGAATTTGCCAGTAGCTATATGTATAATGACCGGTGAAAATAAACAGTATCAGGAAAAAAAAATTCTTGTGGCAGTTCAAAAAGACTATCGGCAACAAACCGACAAGCATGCAAACTTCAAACGTAACGTTGTATTCTCCGATTTTCTTTCTGATATTGATTTTATAATTGTGATATTGATGATCAGAATTTGTTATTTTTGATTATATTTAGCAATAGTAATGAAGGTCCACTATAGCACTTTTTTATCTGTAATAAAACGGGCATTAATTAAGAAAGCTTATTATAAGACTACAGACTATATTAATGACAAGGATGCATGGAGGCAAACTGCACAGGCTCTTTCTAGCGACCATAATAACACCTAGGTTAAGAATTAAAATTATGTATTAGAAATAAGGAATGTTTAAAAAAAAAAATCAATGAAAAAAAAATGCGCCGCCGAGTTTCTTGCCTGGTTCTTCTCGAGATGGGTGTAATTTTCCGAATCTGGCAATAGATTCATTAACTTTCATGAGTGCCTCTTTGGGGCCCATGTGAATAAACGATTTTGATTTTGATTTTATGTACCAGTTTTATAAGGTAAAACTAGTCCATTGCCTCGATCGTTAGAACTACCAAACCGAATTATTCTAATAACAATCTAGTGACTCTGTTAGATGTTACAAATAAGGATGTGGCCTGGGAAAAAGAAAAAAAAAATATCGAAAGAGATTATCTAAATAATTAATAAGATTATCAAAAAATATTGGATACGTATTTTTTTTTTTGTAAATTTAATCTACTAAACACGCATTATTGACAATAACTCAAAAACTAGTGATCAGATCTTGAGCAATAGGACCACATCGAAAGCACAAGCTTTCAAATAAAAATAATCATCATAATCGGCTTACAACGAAAGAAGTTATGAGGTAACACACAAAAAAAATACAATCGACTTGAGAACCTCCTCCTTTTTTTGAAGTCGGTTAAAAATTATGAAGAAATAGAGCGTTAAAATTCCGCGTGAAAGAAAAAATGCGTGTCTAATATATTTGATAACTGAGGGACTAATTATATTTTTTCCGGCATCTAGCGTATTAGTATAAAAATATGTACAAGATATTTTATGAACTAACAGAACATAAGTTACTAGTAAACATAAAATATACGATACGTATCACAATGATCATATTGCAGCAGTCTTTGTGACGTTACAGGTTCGTGCCGCAGCTGAACTCGAACGAGGTCGCGGACCGCGTGATCCTCGCGATCCGCACCAACGAGCCCTTCGCGCTCATACCTGGCTACTTCCGACTACTGCTGCCTTTTAAATGGTAATATAATGGTTTCTTGTACATGATAGGCAAGCATTTATTCAAGCGAGCGCGTCTCCGTTTCAGCTTGCGCAAAAATGCTTCGTATGTCCGGCGGATGTCGGGTGAAAATCCGGCTTCTCTATAGGTTGCATTTCTCAACCGATTGTCGTGAGATTTCGAGAGCAAGTTTGATTATTATATGTTTTTTTTTTACTTGTCTTATTAATGAGTGATAGAAATTATGAGTTTTTTATTTGTATTCCAGGTTAGTACCATGGCAGTGCATATCCGACCTGATCCGCAACTTGTTAGTCCCGGACGCGGTGCCGCATGCCCCCGGGCACGGGGTCACCCACGCGCGCATCTCAGACCCTCTCCCTACCAAGGAGCACATCGACACCAAGCACGAGGCGAGGGAATCCAGGCCAATGACCCTGCTCTCTCAACCTCTTCACGACAGGCATGTCTGATAAGAACAATGCTAAATAGTAACGTTTAAGAGGATGTAGGCTAGGTACGTTTGAAAAAATAACTAGGTATTGGTTGTTTCTGCTCTATATAACGATGTGATAATTCTTAAATGCATCTCAGCCAGCGTCCAAAGTCTCGCTCAAATACGCTCGACAAACCACTTTTTACTGTGACACAAACACAATACTTTGACACCAAAACACCGTTTAGGCGCATTAGGGCTAATTCTCATTATGACTACCGACTCGCTAGTGGATTACCGATGCAAGAGAGTCCCGCCAGATGCCCCGTTTCTCGTTACCACTTCAGGACAGGCATGTCTGATAAGAAGATTGATTAACGATTCAGTAGGGGTTTAAAAGGACTTGTAGGTAGCTAGTGGTTGTTTTATAAAAAGCTGAAACTTAATTGTGATGTGATAATTCGCAAATTCTGCCAGAAAACAAAAGAGAGCTAAAGCCGATCGCACATTGCTTAACAGTAGGGGCAGTCATATCTATATTATTTATACTTATATAAAAATTAATTGTTCTGCGTTAGTCTCGCATAAAATCGAGAACGGCTCGACCAATTAGGCTGATTCTTTTTTGTTATGTTCATAAATGACAGGGCAAATTATTTTTTTTTTTAATCCACCGGAAAAAGCTCGCGCGAAACCGGGGCTTGATAAAAAATGGCAAGGCTAATATAAAATGTCGCCTGAACAAAAACTAGGCACTTACGGCGGTTTATGAAAAAACTTAATTCTAATGAGATGTTAGTTCAGATTTTCAACTGTTTTTCAAATGATGTCTTGAAAGACTTGGCTCTCATGCTCTGTAATAATCTCACTTCAAACTTGTAATAGCAACCATTACTATCTAAATTCTAAATATACGTATGTCCTTATAATCTTACACCAAGCACTTTTTGACCAAGCATGCTTCTTCGGCTTCTTTTATATATTTTTTCGAATTTTATACCAATCATGACTGTGTGACTGTGTTTGGTAAGGTAGTGATAAGTAACAATACGTGATTTTAAGTTTAAGCCTAAAATCTACGTCCGGAGAGCCTTTTATAGAATGGTCATTGGCGATGGAAGACACAAACTTTCTCGACTTAGGGAGATAAAATGTCATCCCCTCAATAGGTAAAATTGAAAATGAATTACACAAAAATGTATCTAGATTACATAGTAAAAAGGTTCATAATATGTTATATTAGCTTGTGGCGCATCATGTATCTTTCAAAAGTGTTCATCGAGACGTAAAATTTTCAGGTTTTGTATTTAGATTGTTGTATCGCCAACATACTTTCAACGATCATACTTTATTTTAAAGTATGGATAATTTTAATCTAAGTGCCTGTTACAATGTTACAATGAGTTAAAGCAAATTACTTATTTACGTAATCGCTTAGGTTACATAGGGATATGTAACGTAAATTAAGCTATCACTATTTTGATTCTAAGGTGCCTTATTGTGCGTACTTAAGTAATGTAGAATATGTTTAATTAATTATCTAGTATATCAAAATTATCAACCTCTTTAACGACAAGAAACACCAATCTGCAATTGTATTCTGCAATGGATATGTAATTATTTTTCTTAATGTCATTCTAGTTTTTGGCCTTCGATACAATTGCCTCAATGGGGATGCAAGGTGGATAAGTGTGCACAAAGAAAAATGTCTCGTTGTTGTTCTAGTGCTAAATGTGACAACTATAATTATTTAGTAACAATCACAAAATTATTTGGTAATAACTAGTTTATTTTAAACAAACGCAGTAACTGTAATGTTGACTAGAACATTTGGTTATCAGAACTTTAGTAGTCTAGTTGTCTTAAACATTTTCTCCGTGTGATATCCCCATTGTGTTGTTACGAACGTGAAGATATCAAGTAGTTGTACAACCAGATTACCCTCCTAAGGCCCACAGTACTACAAGCAGTACTAAACAAATTACATTCAACATCTAAGACAAAATGCTGGCACTTATTTGGCTCAACGTATTAGCATTGCAATTCAGAGAGGCAATGCCGCCAGCATGATGGAAACAGGTAGCGTTTCCACCAACTGGTAGATGGCTTGAGCACTTGAGTTACCTATAAGCTCGATGTCTTCTAGGTAACTTAGTTCTTTGCTGTATGTTGTTTTAGTTTAGTTTAAGAAAATATAGGCAATTGGCCCGTAGATAGTACAAGATATAACAAAATCTAAGTTATCATTACAACACATAGTACGTAATACTCAAAGTAATACCATAGTAGGTTTGAACTAATTAGTACTTCTTACAGTACCATGGGCCCAAGAGCTACTACTAAATGGTGTTAGTGCTTAGTTTAAGTACATTGTTTATTATTTCTTATTGTGAAGGGTTTAAAGATCACAGACTACTTAGTACGTGTAGTTTGTGTAGTTCCATGACGCAATACAAAAGTTCTTAAAAAGTTGTTAA
This sequence comes from Lomographa bimaculata, assembly GCA_948107665.1. Classification (NCBI taxonomy): domain Eukaryota; kingdom Metazoa; phylum Arthropoda; class Insecta; order Lepidoptera; family Geometridae; genus Lomographa; species Lomographa bimaculata. Next base: position 11,664,665 of record OX403600.1, read on the forward strand.
CATCAGCATTTAAGTTACAAAACTATGGTATAATTTGGTACTTAGTCAAACTAAGCTAATTTTAAGATTTTACTGAATGTGATTTTAGCGGTTAACAGTTAGTTATTGTGTACATACTGTATACAAATTATAACATTTTTATGTATACTTCTTATTTTAGAATTAATTATTATTTTCTTTTTAAATTTCTGTTTTATTTTTATTCTATAAAAAGGTCTGGAAATTTAAAATAATATGAGAATACGGTGAAATGCCGGTATTGAGTCAATCATTGTTTTGGATAAAAAATATTATTACATATATTAAAATAAAACGATATTATTATTTTTATGTTTTAATTATTTGTTATACCTATACAGCATATATGAAAATGTGATCTATAGTATATTTGTACTTTTTATAAAATTATTATATATTATAATTATTATTGGGATGGAATTTTTAGGTACTGATTCTTTTGCTAGTAGGTATGGCCGATTTTTTATTTTCTGTTGTAAATTTTTTTTGGGGCTTGGGAAAGTTTCTCTTTATATTGCTTAGGTATATCTATTTTGGCCCTACAATATCTTTATTATAATAAGTACTAGTTACTGACAATTAAAGTAGTACATTTAGAAAGAAAAGTCATTTTTTTGTTATACAAAATAACGGTAATAGGTGATGGCGATAGTATTTGGCGGGAAATTCAAAATTATTACATACTCATACATTTAATATTATTATTTTAATGTTATAGCTATGTGGTGATACGACATAGACATAGATTACGCGATTTTAAAGATACTTCGATATGGTTCTCATTTTATATAAAATATTAGTTTTATTAGAAAGAATGGGGTTATATTTTTTTTCAATGAAGTAGCTTATATGTATCGTTGTCGCACTGTAGTTTGTTCCCGCGCAAAGAGAATCTATGCATTCTCTTTGCATCGCTTTTGTCATTTATTTCTCGTGCAAAGAGAATCTATACATTCTCTTTCCACTCCACATCCACCAGTGAATGAGGGACTTGTACAATATAACAACTTGTCTGACTATTTGTGACATATTTTTGTAGTTTTATATTATTCTTGAACATAGGTTCGCTAAGTTTATTTTGTAATTGTGACGTTTGATTGTGTAAATATTTGTTAAGAAATGATTAGTCTTCCAAATAAGCTTATCGTATCTGTATCGGGAAAAAGGGTGATTACTCGAAAAAGAAACATTTTCTTTATGTAAAGTCTTTTATTTAATAATATAAATTCACGAAGCATACTTATTAACTTCCGGACGAAACATCCATAGTGGAAAAAATATTTTAAATTCTAAGATATCGATTACGAAAAGTACAAAAAACTTTTAAACTTTCGCTATTCGCACACACTGTTTAACACATAATATCATATTTTAGTTCTTGAGAGTCATATCTTGGTCAAGTTGTATTAGTCAAGATTGACAAAAAAGGCTCTTCGCCAATCTTGTCCAATGAAACTTGGCCGGTACGACGGAAATAAAAGTAATTTTCAGCGCTGACATAAACTAAAAAAAGTCGGTAACTTTAGTAACAAACATAGGTAATTTTTTTTATTTCTTCTTAAGAATCTATATAACTTAGATTGTAGGAACTTACAAGGAAGCAAAATTATGATTCCCCATCTCAAAAAGCACCAGCGCTTGTATAAAGAAAATTAAAAACAATACAGGAAAGCGTCAATGTTAAATTTTTCTCCATATTATTGCAATTTTTTTAGAACAAAATTGCAATTATTTGAGAGAAAAACTCAATGCGAGAGTAACCATCCTTTTCGAAAAGAATAAAAAAAGTGTTTGCAGTACCTAAGCTTTAAGAAAAATAAAAATTCGTAATGTGCTATACTTATTAAAGATAAATTTATATTACGTAACATCCGTCTCAAAGTCGTTAGGTACGCACCATTTTACCTCAAGCGGATAACATGAAGTACTTGAATAATCAATTACAAACATTCAACCGGAAAGACAGACATGCAATCAAAGCAAGTATAAAAAGCATAGGAAAAGTCATAGCTTCGTAATGTAGTGCAGCAGTGACAAGATAATAACATAGTCTATAGAGAAGACAAACAACACATAAATATCTAGCATTTAAAACGAAATGAGGTAACCCTGCGTTGTACAAAACTAAGTTTAATTTAAATACGAGATGCAGACTAGTAAAATCTTATGGAACCTACCATTTGTAGTATCAATGCGTCTAGACTATTCTAGAGCATTTAACTACTAGCACCTTGTTCATCTCATAATTACAATATTAATCAACTATAAACAAGACATCCTTTCATCCTTTCATTTTATTATGCGAACTGCAAAGGAATGGAACACGCTACCTCCGTACTTGTTTCCTCTTCAAGTCAAGAGTAAACTGGTGTTTTCTAGGCAAGTATCTCCCATTGTCAACCGCATCGTCGTTTTCCATCAGTTGAGATCGCGGTCAAAAGCCTATTGATCATTAAAAAACTAGTATGTCTCTACTATTTACAATATAGACAAGTACATAGCTCCTCTCTCTTCTTTGCTTCAGTAACGTTTTATCTTTATAATTGAAACGCAAGCGAAGCTTAAAAAAATCGACTTCACCGCTTATGTTTTGGTTTTGGCTTGATTGATTTCGATAAAATTTATATGGGACCACTTCTGAAGTATATTCTGAAGTATAATTCATAATTGGCGGAGTTATCGCGTAACATACATACAAAAAAAACATACAGCCGAAACGTACAAACTCCTTTTTTGAAGTCGGTTGAAAATAGGAGCGTTCGGACTTGTCTCGTTATTGAAGCAAAGATGAGAATTTTATCTGCTATAAATGCCATAGAGATTTTTTTAATATGATGCTTAAGTAAATATTATCCATAATACGGGCCATTTTATTGTAGACAATTAACCTAGGAGTGAAACGATTTTTCAATTAATTCAATCTAGAGTTCTCTATATCTAAAGCCGTGTAAGTAGCATTAAATATATCTGTATTCCTTTAGGTATATAGATTCCACTGGATTTTCCTACTGTAGTTAATAAATATCGTCAGCCATCAGCCAACACATGCCCTTCACTGCTAAAGCTTCTTTGGAAATTTTCAGAACTACTTAAATATGGTAATATACTGAGGACTTGAGAAGTCTAAGGGTGAATTACTCTAACGATTCCTAAAACATAGGATACAGTTCAGTAAAATTTTCTCTGTTGTTTTAAAATAGTTGGTTTCTTACTTTCAGATCGTCTTGCCTTGTACGTAGACTTGGCTTAAGTGATCCGTATAATTAAGGAACATTGATACAAATGACCATATATGTTGTTTTTTTCGCTAATCATGCTTATCCCTGGAATACGCATCAGGTAACCTATACTCCGAAATAGGAGATATATACAAAGGATTAAGTTCTTGCATATGCTTTCTACTCTCCTGAGCTTCCTTTACAAACTTAGCGTAGGCTCTCCTATCAGACACAATCTGTGCACTCTTAACTCCTAGAATGAGTATAATTCCTGCTGCGATCACGCAGGCTATGATAACCAAGCCGCTGGCCATGAGGCGAGCGCTGGTTGGCTGGAAGCATTCTTTAGATCTGATGACGATTTCCATATCAACCATGGACTGCATGATGGCTGTGTAAGTGTATTTGTACTCGCATTCTAAAGAGTCTTCTCCTATACGGAGGATGCAGGATACCTCGTCCTCTGTTATTGGTTCTGAAACAAACAAAATACGTCAACTTTTAATTTTTTGAACTGCCTGTTTTCTCCCCAAGGAAAATTTGTTTTTCTTGTTCTGGTTGTGATTGTGTGTGTGATGTGAATGGATCCGGCACCCACGACACTAGTCATAGAACTAAGTGTGGGGCTGTGAGTGTGAAAGAGTTTATGTTATGTAAATCGCATAAATAATAGAATTTGGTAACAAAACAGTAATTTTACTTTTTACAGAGTCGAGATTTCTATTTTTAAAACGCGATGTATAAGTGAACAGCAAAACCTTACCACATACCTAAATATTAACGTACCGCTAGACGTAAAGTTATATTTCTCCTACACTCTTAACCTTAATGTGAACTCAAGTACAAAGATTTTAATTATGGTGGATCAGACACTAAAACATTATCTAAACTAATTCCCACAATACCCGCTTTCTATGGCGTATCAATAAAATTAATTGTTACTAAAACCCTATATATCTAAATTAAATAGAACATCTGGGATTTGACAGCTGTAATGCTATTTCACTCCCACTAATCCCGTTAATCGAATGTAAAAGTGAGATGCCATGACAACTGTCGTTAATATCAAAAGTCTTCCTTATTTAGTCGGGTTATGCTACTTTACTCTATTGTTAATTGTTAGTGCCGCTGCGGTGGTCTCGTTGATAGCAGATAACAATTTGAGTTGCGTAATAATTACACTAGAGAACGCAGTTGGAAAACAATACATCAATTATTGTTGTTAGGTTTAATATCGTACTTTTTAATTTAAGAACGTAGATGCTGGCCACTTATAATGCGCATTAATACTTTTTTGTATTTGAAACGTTTTTCAAATGCTAAAAAAAGGTCATAACGCAATGGTGATTACCGGGGCTACTTAAATGCTTAAAACAGATTAAATTAGACGTTTTTTTCGCTAATATTTAATTATTTATCTCTGATAGAACAACATTTTACCACTATGTTACTCATTTATATTGGTATATAATGACGTGTCGTACGCAGGCCTCGAATAGTCATTAACTTTTACTATGCAAGTCGCAAAAGAAAGGAACTTCTTTTCCCCTAGTCTGTTTCCTAATAAGTAGAACATAGGAGTATTTAAGTCGCGAGAGGCATCTCCTAGGCAAACGTGGTCCATCTTCGACCGCATCACTTACATCTGAGATAGTGGTCAAACGTTTGTCTATCATTGGTAAAGAAAAGTGTCAGGTACGTATCATTTACCCACAGCCCAGAAGCAACTTTTTCAGCCGGTACCAGTCGTTATATCGCAATCATGCTTATTAACAAATGGAGAGGCGGACACGCAAAAAGTTCGAGTTATCTTATTTGCCTACTAAACCCTGGAGACCCACAGATCACAGAGTAAAACCCTGGAGAGCATGACTTTCCAACTGGTGTTACTATGCGTCCTATGACCTAAAAAACCTGAAATGGCTTTAGGCTTGAGACAAATCTTCATAAAAGGCTAGATGCCTACACATTTCCGTTTGTCAATTAAATAAAAACATACGAAAATATAGTGCGTTGAAATTCCGCGTGATGTCACGCCTCAGCACACTTTTTATTAAAGCGTGACGTCATGGCCCCAATTTTTCACACCCGAATTTTGACGCTCTTTATAATTGTCAATTTCTATTGATTTGTTAAAAAGAAATACCTGTCTTATATTTTTTGACAATCTAATTGACAGTAAAATTAGTTTTTTTTTATCCAGGTATCATCATCAACTGCTCAATGGTTTAGTTAGGTGAGCGTTCCCCTTCTACGGAGGGGTATCGGGTTCGATTCCCGGCGGGTACACAATATTCTCCCCAAGGAAAATTTGTGTTTCTGGTTCTGGTTGTTATTGTGTGTGATGTGAATATTTCCGGCACCCACGACACAAGTGATCGAACTTAGTGTGGGGCAGTGAGTGAGAAAGCGTTTACTGCATTCAACTTACCTGCATTTTGCAGTCTCTCGCTGACAGTGTAATTGACACTTCCAATAGTACAGACGTCAGTACAGCTGGTGTTCAGGTGACACGACACGCAAGGCTCCGCGCTGGCACACAGAGGGTTCTCGCAAGTGGCACACGTCTCGCAGAACATTCCAGAATATTTTACACCAGTTTCTTTATCTGCTGTTGAGCATTCACAACGACCTGGAATGTTTGAATTGAGATGTTAGGCTGGCATGCGGCTGCAAACGTACTGATAGTTAACAGCAAGCATCGTATAATCTCACAGATCCTACGATGCATTGTAATCTTATGGTCTTCGTCGTGATCTCGTGGCATATACTCAGTCCGTACAAGAGTATCGTAGAGACATGCTCGAAATCTAGGTCGACATATTATTTCGATTAATTGCCCTGATTTAAAGCCTTTTTATTTAATTCTATTATGTCTGATTCTTATATAAACTCTAAATGGAAAGTATTCTTAGGGCTAGCGATATATATTGTTTATATGTAGGTATATATATATACTCAATTTATCTGACTAGTTCTAGATCGATATAATCTAGTATGTTAATATAAAAAAAACAGGCTGTGTCGTAATGACACACGATGGAAATAAAACTTTTGTATTACAGGGAAACATTTTAATTATTCATCACAGTGTTTACCCCCACCACTTTTCGTCACATAAAAAGGTTACGGATCAGAATTTCAAATCCGTCCCATAAAAAATCTCACTTCAAAAAAACATTTTACAAAACGGAACAACTTGAACTGCTTCTTCGGGGCTTGTTCGTCAAATCATGTTAGTTTTACTATGTAAAGAACTAACCAACTATGTGAACAAATTTTAACACAGGGACTTTTAACTAACGCTTGTTAATTTGAAACTTGCAAGACGTGTACTCGTAAGTGATTTGATTGACAACCCATTAGTTTGGAAATATCGTGTTAATGCAGTTGATAGAGTTAGAAATTTGTTTACTTATGTTATTAGAAGGGTTTAAGATTGTCACTCTTTAATGGCTATTTAATTAGCAACCTGTCAAGTTTGGATTTATTTAGGTTTATATGAACTGCCCGTTGGCTTAGTTGGGTAAACGTTCGCCTTCTAAGCAGGGGTATCGGGTTCGATTCCCAGCGGCAACACACGTTTCTTTCCCCAAGGAAAATTTGTGTTTCTGATTCTGGTTGTTATTGTGTGTGATGTGAATGTTTCCGGCATCTACGACACAAATCATCAAACTTAGTCTGGGGCTCTGAGTGTGAAAACGTTCTAAAAAATATATATATATTATTTTGACGAACTCAATACATCACACTTGGTGACAAGGGTCTGATCTTGGAGCCGGGAGGTGGCAAGTAGAATTTAACTATGGCAACTAGAATATTCACTTCAAGTTTAGGTTCATTTAGATTATACTTTTTAATACGTTACTGGTAAAGTTTTTGTGTATTACATGTAACATCATGTAAGTTCGACTCACCGCAGGAACATTCGCCGTTCCCGGAGCACACAGCGTCTGTGCCCGGAGCGATGCAGGTGTCATTCTTATCGGTGCAGCCGCAAGCGGTGCCGCTCCAGCCTTCTGCGCAGACGCACTGACCACACACGCAGTCGCCTTGCCCTATACCGCCGCATTGTAGGCCGTTCGATCTGTGATACATTAAAAATACAATTACCTACTATTCATTTTAATATCGGATCAATGAGACGTAGGACGCAAAAGCGTGTACCGTACTCCTGAAGGCTTTCGAGTAAACATGGAATAGTTGTTATTCTAGATATCGATTTAAGAAATGCTGCTTTCCGTTTCAATGTAATTTATTCATATTGTACCATTATTATTACCGTTATCAATACCAATATTATACACCGTTTTTTTACCGTTGTTGTTAGTATTATCAGATATTTCAAATAGCACATGCTGTTTAAAACGCAGTGAACATTGCACGTGCTATTTGCAGTAACCCTGTGATACAAAAAATAATTTCGTGATGGAAATTATATACGTAGCCGCGTCGCGACGTTAGCTATCTCAATTTATCAAGCTCTACCCTTTTAAGGCCTATGGTACTACAAATAGTTTGTGATTACTAAGCTTGTGCGTATTTTACAAGATACATTTCGGAGAGTGTGCGACAGAACTGAATGCTTTAATTCCTCCAGCTCTCTTCCAATATCGGATAACAAGGCGTACTAAAACAAGACATCGTTTTATGTTTTATGGTGGACATTCCTCCGATTCGAACCAATTGATTCGCCACAACTTTTAAAGGAAAGCATGGAACATCCTACTTTTGTTCATGTTTGAAAAAGGAATGGAACACCCTGCCTTCGTTCTTGTTTCCCGATAAGTATAGTTTAGGCCGCTTCAAGTAAAGAGTGAACAGGTATCTTCTAGGCAAGCTGGTCTCTTGTGTTCTACCGTCGATCATACGGTCGACGACAACGACGACACCGTCACTTTCCATCAGGTGAGATTGCGGTCAAATGCTTGCCTTAGGATGTTAAAAAACTTCTTGTAGTACCAAAGAGCTCTCCCAACAAACTTTTTCAGAACTCTTTATCTTGTAACTTAAGTAGAATTATCTTATAATACTAGTTTAAATAATTTGGCTCACTGGGGCTAAATTATTTGAACTAGTTGAAATTTATTTTTTTGCAATAATTTGGCACTTTTGTACTTAGCTTACATTAGCTCTATGCGATATAGTGTAAATTTATTGTGTGGAAAAAAATAACTTATAATACTGTTCCTTAATAAAAGTATCTTATTTAACCTTCTTGGAGTAATTATTAAAAGTAACTAAATCAAAATGTCGATAGAGACCAAGTTGGTAAGATTTTTTTGTGCAAGAAATATCAACATTCTCTATTTGACGGAATAGCAGCTCAAGTTATCCCCGGATAAGGGGTCAAGCATCAACTACTTCAATCAGCACACGTAGAACGACTCTATCATCACTTGTATTATTATGATTTCTGTGACATCTCTTAGTTACTTACTATAAACATGTATAATGTCATACCGGAAGTATGCGTTTTTGTAATCAATATGATTAGAATCCGGTCATAGCTTGTCCATTGAATACTAAGTAGTTATTAATATTATTATACGGACACAGTTATATCTAACCTACTATAGTTATATGCATAATTATTAAGATGCAAAGTTTTTTTTTAAGCTAAGAATTGATAGTTATAAATACAAAAGATAAAGTTTCCATATTTTGATACTAATGAAGTAGTAAATTTAGAAGGGAAAAATAATGACTTGAGGGTTGAACCCGTGGAATTTACACTCACAGCCTCACACTAAGTTCAAAGACTTGTATCGTGGGTGCCGGAAACATTTACATATCACACACAAATACACCGAGAACCAGAAGAACAAATATCCCTTGGGAAGGAATTTGTGCTTTTGTGCCGGGAATCGAACCCAGGACCCACGGCGCAGAAGGCGGAGACCTGTCCACTGCGCCTACTGGGTATTGCTCTAACCGCCGAGCTACTTAAGCCCTTCCTGTAGAAACGAATTTATCCTTTCCTTATTCCCCATGACACGTTAATAAATAAATTTAAATTTAATATTTTAGTTTTGCCTAGCATGCCAAATGCTATAAAAACAAAATCAATGAATACTTGAGAATGAAATCTAATTAAATGGATTCGATGAAGACGACAATATTTTTATTTTTCAATGTTGGTCTTTTACCCAATTTCATTCATTTTCTGACTACAAAGTTAACATAAAATGTTTGCTACATTTTTAAATGATAGAATCATTGAAATACGAGACGAGCTAGTTGTTTGCTTGATGGTAAGCGTCACGTAATGAGTAAAAACGATTTTTATTTTAAACGGCTTAGTTTTCAGGCAAAACGATCGAGATTTATATGATCGCTTAACCGAGCTAATGAGACGTGGCTGTGATCTAACTTTCGACTAGCTCTTACGAAAAGCAAGCAAACAGTGTAAGGCGAGTAAAAGGCACGTTCGATTTTGTACATTGGCTTAAATCAATTTGTATATCGTCTTAAAATTATTGACGTTCTGCGGTGGCGTTTCTTGACGCATTATCAAAATAACAAATCATTATGCTTGTGATTATCATCATTCATTAATCATGTTCAACAGTTATAAATCACGAATGTGTTCTTATGTACCTACTCGCTATGAATCAGTTACCATTAAAGATTGATGTTAGAAACAAGAGTTTAAATGAAGGGATAACAAAGTACGGACATAAGTGGGTGCAGATTTAATATAAGTAGGTAATGGACACCAAATTAGGTTATGTAAATCTAGGTAATTCCAGGTAGGGATTAGATATTATAGTTATTTTCACAATAAAGATTAATTCAGGTTAATTTGTAGAATACAAGAAACCTCTTAAAGATAATAAAACATTAAACAGAATTCAAATTCAAATCTTTATTGTATTTTCTAAATGTAGTTGTGGTAGAAAACATGACAGTACACTAGAGACTCTGTTGGGCACAACAATTTTGAGCAGAGGTGGACGATATGCTTCGTCTTATTAAATTTACAAGACGTTGGTTTCAATGGTTGGAACGATGTCCTTATTCAAACCATTTAAACCTATGTGTTGCAAATTCCGTTTTATGATTTTTTTAAATAAGTTTTTTTAATATATTGTTTATCTTCTCTGTCAAATTAAAGTACCTAAATGTACACAGTTTTATATCTATTTATTCTGTAAGTCTTAAGGTGTCAAGTGTCAACAGTGTGTAACTGGTGTTGGATGCATTATTTTTTTCTTTTAATGCCCGATAGGCAAGCATTTTTGTATTTTTTTTATATTTATTTTATTTATATATTTTTTTTTTTTTATTTATCATATTTTTCATATCACGAAGTGTGGTGCAGTAAAGAGGATCTTTACAGGACAGTCCTGCAACACAGCTTTTACTACCCATGTAAGTACCTACTTAATGCCTTCACTTAATTAGCTAACAGAGTGTTGTTTATTTTCTCTAGTTCAGTTATAAATGAAGATTGACACACACTTAATTTTACTTTTAAGGGCAAGACTGACGCTCGTTGTGCGCCGTTTATTTACTGTCCTACTACCAAGTCTTACCATTAGCATAGTATGCCATTAGACATAGTCTTACAAGTTTTCTTCCCAAAGGAAAATTTGTGTATCTGGTCCTGAGTGTGATATTTTGTGATGTGAATGTTGCCGGCGCTCATTATACATAAACATAACATATATCATAAACACTTACCGCCGGAAATATCACACACACAACCACACCCAGAACTAGAAACACAAATTTTCTTTGGGGAAAAAACTTCCAGTTTCCACTGGGACTCGAACCCGATCCCTGGTACTTAACCGTTACTACAGAAGACAGACAGTTCAATGCAACAAGTCTTAGAACACAAAGGATGGCTGTGAGTGTAAAAAACTGATATCATGCCTACCGAAAACAGTCACACCCGTCTCACCCGGAACCAAAACTACAGTTTTTCCTTGATTTTCTAGTTTTTGTTTATGATGCACTAAAAACTGTTAACTTTTTTCTAAATAAAGTTTAACTAAATAAAAAAACATAAGACAATATTTTTTTATCGCATCCAGAAAAAGATCCATAGTTAGTTTAGGTTTAGGCACATAGGCTAATTTATAACTTTATTAAAGCGGGCGAAGCCTCGGGGCACGGCTAGTGAAAGAATAAATCGTTGATTACTATTACAAACTACTGCAAGAGAAAAGTATACTCGACTGAATCTTTAATGTATGTGTATGATCTACTTGTTATACTCGTATTGTAGGTACTAAAATTGTATTATTGAATGTTTGAAATGAATAAAACTGTTGGAACATATATTTTAATTATGTAAGAACTATAATTAAATACAGTTTTACAATAAATGCTATTCTTATTTACGTCAGCAGTTTACGTTAGCCTTCCGCTTAAATACTTCGGGAATGCGTCGAGATACTCCTAACGGTGTCTGCGAACCTTCAATCTTGATGAAGTGCCATGTAACAGTGCTGTTCTGTTAAAAGCTGTTCGATTGATTCAGACACTTCCGCGATCTCAATTAGCCCAGCTGGCGTTTTGTGCTTGTTACTTTGTTCACTTGTTCAATTAGAACCAGATCGTGTTATTTATTTATGAGCTTACTTTAGTAAGCGGTAGATTTTATTACGCATTATTTTTCAATAGCATTTTTATTGTATTCGTTATTCTGTGTACTTGGTCTATATTTGAATGCTTTTCACGAAATCCAAAGTGACGCTCTGGGATCAGAGTTTTGCTTTCTATTACAGGCTTCAGCCTCTTTAGTGGTAGCTTTTCAAACAATTTTGACATTATAGGAAGCAAAGAGAAGGGCCTATAAGATGATAGATATAACAGAATAGAAAATAATGACTTTCATGAAAATGATGTTTCATGAAGGTTTTCCAGGTTTATCATAATGACCTCAGCAACTTTCTATAAGTCTGGGACATACTTTAACACATTCGCTGCCAAAAAAAAATAAAAAATTTTAGCTGGCGACCAAAACTTTTTAGGGCAAATTTTGATTAAGTACATATGAATGTTTGAAAATATGGATAGATGTATATTGTTATTACTATTATTTCAATAAAAAAACACATTTTTCAGATCCGAGTGGTCGGCAAACAGCACGCCGCCGGGTGCCGAACACTCGGATCCGACCGCTAGGGATGGCAATAGTTTAGTTCACTAATATTAATTATTTGTTCCACGATTGCATTTTTGCGTACTAATATTTCACGTTTTGGCAAACTCGTGTTTTCTGATCAAATTCCAGAATCTCGATTAAAATCATCTAAGGAAATAAATCAAAACCAGTTTTTACCCTTTTTTTTTCCCTTTCGGATCTTGAGCAAAATCTTGTAACATATGACCAACATAAACACACACACACACACACATACATACACACACACACACACACACACAGCCTTGCTGTCCATTTTGGCACGAATTTTGGTACGATCGTGTGTACAAATCACTACCACACTGTAAGAATGAAACCAATACTCGTTTTCGTAAGTCGATAACGTAGACTAGCCACAGAAATCGGTGGTTTACTGACTAGTACAAAATGAACGGGACGCTCGCTCGGATCCGAGTGGTAGGCGCCGCTGATATAGCCGCGCCCCAGTCGGATCCGAGTGGTGAGCACGGAAAGGGTTAACATTAAAGCAGCATTAATAATTGTAACTAACATAAAGTTAACTACAATAAGAATTACTAACCAACTTTAACTTTACTACCAAAATTATGACCAATATTCCCGGAGTCACCTCTTATCAACTCCCCGTAGACTGTAACGGAGTACACATATTTGAGTCATAAGATCACTTTAGGTCTTGAGAACCAAACTGCATAGGTGCACCGAAGAATTGCGCAAGCATGGTCCGCATTCGGCGTCAATGAGGAAATTGTACGGGGCAAACTGCCTATACACCTAAAGGCAAAAGTTTCTGTCTTGCCTGTGCTCACTTACGGCTCGGAAACCATGGCGCTCACTAAGAAGTCAAGTGAAGTTTAGAGTCGCGCAAAGTGGGATGAAGAGAACAATGCTCGGTATCACTTTGCATGACCGCAAACGCTATGAGTGGATCCAAAGCACAGTAAAGGGCGTAATGGCAACAATCTTAAAGAAAAAGTGGGCGTGGGCAGGGCACATTGCCAGAATGGATGCGACCTTCTGGACACGAAGACTTCTTGAGTGAAAGGTGTTTGAAATAAAAAACCTAAATGTTGGATTTTTGGCGCGAAACATTATAAAAAAATAACCAAACCTATCGAATGAGTATCAAAATGAAGGAAATTAAAAGGGGATAACGTAAAATTACATAAAATGTAGGTTCACATTTTTTGCGCCCGGATTTTTGAATAAATTTATCTTACTGTTAAAACAACACTCAGGGTCTGGAAGCTATCTAAGTAGTATTTTACAAATTACCCTGAATATAGCTATATCTCTTTTTTTTTTCTTTTTTTTTTTTATTTGTGACAGGCTAGTGTTTGACCACTATCTCACCTGATGGTAAGTGACGATGTGATCGAAGCTGGTAAACACACTAGACCTGGAATACGCAGGCTCTCAAGGATAACTGCCGGTCTTGTTACCGTCGTCGTCGTCATCGTAACCTTAAATATTACAATTCGTGTTTTCATACACTCTTGGTACGGACGCCTAAAAATACTTACAAGGCAGTCTCGCACTCCTTGCACTGACAGTAGCGGCCGCTGTACCCGCGGTCACACTCACAGCGCCCGCAGAGACAGTCGCCGGCGCCAGAGCACGCTATAGTCCGCGTTGTGTTCGGTTCCCGACACTGGCCCATTAATTCAGCTGAAGCGTTCTCATCTCCTATTGAGCAGTCGCAAGATGGTCCTGACCTGAAATCATTATGAATATAACTAGTCGTTCGCCCCGAGTTGAGAGCTCGCCTTTACATTTTGACTTATATAAAAAACAACTTTTGAGATTACAACTTTATTCTTATACTTAATAATTACAGTTGTCTGATTTTTGTGATTGTTTACAGTCAAAGTCGCGGGACACCTCTATGAGGAATACTCGTAAAAGAACTAAATATGCTGTAACTTGTTCTTCTATTGTCGTTTGGTATAACGTTACTTTATATTGTAACATTTTTTTTAATTTGCGTCAATCACTGCTCACACACACGTAGTGATCAAGACATCAATAACAACGAGGTTCATTAATATGATCATTAAAGCTTGAGCGATTTCAATCAATGCAACGAATTAGTAGTTTCTCGATGATGAGATCTGAAAGACATTATTTTTTATCTACCGTTATCTACGCTACTACCTATGCATGTGTCCGGACTACAAATGCTACAAGTTTGGCTGCTTAGGCGCAAATTAGCCTTCATCATTTTCATTAGAACTGCACGTCGGCTAAGTTAGATGCACGTCCGCCTTAAGCGGGGGTATCGTGTTCAATGCCTGGCGGGGAACACAAGTTTTCTCCTCGAGGAAATTTTGTTATTCTGGTTCTGGGTGTGATTGTGTGTGTAATGTGAATGTTTCCGGCACCCACGACACATCATCTCGGGCACAAGAAGTCCACTGCCAGATATTGGCCTCCCCCAAAATTAAGAAAATGAACGCATGTAAGCGGCCTGCATCTAGCGTCTTCCTGCGACCTTCACTACGATCTTAGCCTTATTAATATATAAAATAAGACCCAAACCTGGTATAATTTTTTATATTATTGAAAAACTTATGTATACAATCAAGTTTTGTAATAAAACTTAAGGTTATTTAATAAAATTTTAAAATAATTTGCGTGACTAAATCGGCTTTAAGTTTCAAAATTCAACGTAATATATTAACATGATATATGTTTTAGAAACGATTATTATTAATAATAATTATAACGTTTACTTTCACAAAACAATATGAAAAGAACTGCCCGTTGTCTAAGTTGGGCGAGCGTTCGCCTTTTAAGCAGGGGTATCGGGTTCGATTCCCGGCGGGAACACAAGTTTTCTCCTCAAGGAAAACTTGTGTTTCTGGTTCTGGTTGTGATTGTGTGTGTGATGTGAATGTTTCCGGCACCCACAACACAAGTCATCGAACTTAGTGTGGGGCTGTGAGTGTGGAAGTGTTTATGTTTATGTTTAAAGACACTAAAATTACTACATTTGTAAGGGTAACAAATTACACCAAGCTTACTATAATAGTGTTTGGTACCTAAGATGCCTAAGTACCACTCTAGACAACCTGTGTTATGGTATTCAGTCTCTCCCTTATCTTATTACTAAACAAGTTGTTTATCCGAGTATTTTAAGAACAATCTATACATTTCTTTATATTATTTATTTATATAATCATTTTGCACAAATCAAAGTACAGGGCCTAATGCCAAATAGCATTCTCTACCAGCCATCCTCGCCGTGAAAGAAAAGCGGTGGGTGTGCGGTAGAAATAAAATAACCGAATTTATTATAAATATTTTAGGATATTATATAAATAATATATATATCTATTCTACATTATAGATATTTAAATATATAATTTTATAAAATACACATTATTATACAAATTTATATGCACATACATATACTATATATAATAGGCATATTTAAACAAATAATATATGTACATATATACCTACATTTTCTAATAATATGAAGAATATGTAAAAGAAAAATAGTAATAATAATACTATTGGATCTACTAGGAAATTAAGAATTAAGAACTGGAACTCTCTTAGGTAGTGTCTATAACCTACAGCAATATGCCTAAGTAGACTAAAATTATTCGCCCAATTTATCTATATGTTTATTAGTCCCTACTTTAAACCATTCAAAATACCTATCAACCTCTCTAAGCTGTTAGTCATGCATGAACATCTAATTTAGTCCTCACAGCAGCTAAACAAGCAATGTCCTCACCATCCTTCATTGCACTGGCAAACACCGCAGACCAAGTGTGAATTGATAGGACACGATAGCGACATGTCCTGTATATAGTCGCCTTCACACTTGCACCCACACTGAATCTCCACCTCGAGGGTCAAGGAGTCCTGGCCCAGTTGCGACTCCGAAATTCTGATCGTTTGCCGAGACTGCAATGGACGCAAAAACTTGTATAATGCTCTCGATGAAACTGTTGCAAGAGGATTGTTTTAGTTATAGTGCACTCTTGAGTTTGAGTTTCGTTTTGTGCTCGTAATATGGAGAAAAGAAAAATAAATCTAATATCACACTATCACACGAAGTTAAAATTTGTGAGTAGAAATGATTGTTACTTCTTCACGTTTAAATGGCTGGACCAATTTTAATGAAATTTGGTATGAAGGTAGCTGACACCCTGGATTAACATGTAGGCTCCTTTTTATCTCGGAATTACCGCGGGTCCGTAACTTTAGTTGGTAAAACCGCGGGGCGCAGCTAGTCTATTCAATGAATGCAACAGCGAATTAAATTTTTAAAATGGGATCGCTGTTGTCATAAATTATTATTAGAGAAGGTAAACAATAATTAAACGCAAGCAAAGCTTAAAAAACCGACTTCACTGCTTTATCTTCGGAACTTTGATCAGATTAGATGTATTAAACATGCATTACTGAAGTATATTACGAAAACTACTGATCAGATCTTGATCAAGTTTAAATGGGACCAATTGGAAAGCAACATCTTTCAAACAAAAAAAACTTTTCTAAATCGGTTCACGTGGAACGAAGTTATGAGGTAACACACATAAAAAAAAACAACAGGTTGCACTTCGGGAGTGCCGGCAGAAGTGAAAACTTAAACATTAACGTTGTGCATTTAATAACAATACCATCGTCACCATAGAAACGCGGTAGAAAGAGAGGGGGATATTACTTCCTCTCCTACGCCGCGCCGGTGTGGTCTACTCTACCTTCGTCTTACGAATTTTTGATCAGGTCACGTGTACTGACGCGATTTGAACATTTTTTACCCATCCCAAAAAAGTGAACAACGCATCTAAAGAAGTTTTGACTTTATAAAAAAAGTAAAAACTGTCGACTTGAGTACCTCTTCTTGTGAAGTCGGTAGAAAATAGAAGGACACGGAAACTACAAGTAGCTTACAATAAGTGTGACGTATTTGGAATTTCCGACGTAACCTGATTCAAGTTCGAGCAAATCTCAAGCGCGCACTGTCACCACCCCACCACGTAACTCACCGTCTTAAATTCCTTACACGAATCGAGGCTGACATGCGCTTCATAATTGATGGTCATGCCGTATTCCACGCCGGTACATCTCGTGGCTTCAATCAAACCTCGGCCTTTTACTCCGCAGTCGGTAAAATACCTGACCTTCGCTGGGCCCGCACTGGAGGTGTCCGCAAAATTTACCACGCTTACAATGTCTTCGTACCCCGTCTTTACGAGCTTGAGAATGTTTGAGCTGTCGCTTTCGAGCTTGGCTACGTAGGTGAAGTCTTCGAGGAGCTGATGTATTCGGTCGTAGTGGTCTTTCACGTTTTCCGTCACAGCGAATATTACGTTTACCTAAAATATGTGCAAATAAACGTGTAGCAATTATGAGATTCATATAAAAACAATACGGTAAATTAATATATTATAATTAAACGCAAGCAAAGTATAAAAAACCCGACTTCAACGCTTATATTTTGATTTTGGCTGGATCGATTTTGATAAAATTTACATGGGACCACCTCACTAAACAAAACAAAATCACCAAAATCGATTCGTAATTGGCGGAGATATTGCGTAAAATCCATAAAAAAAAACATACAGTCAATTGAGAACCTCCTTTTTTTAAAGTCAGTTGAAAAATATAATACTTGACATATATTGCAATCTCATGCCTTTAGAGAGTAGAGTATACATCAGAGGTGGTCCTATATAAATTTTATCGAAATCGGTCAAGTCAAAACCGAAACATGAAGTATAAAAAAAAGTAAGTATAAATATGATGAAGTCGGTTTTTTAAGCGTTGCTTGCGTTGCAATTATTAATCTTTATGTACATACACTTAGGTACTTACAACATTATATTCATATTTAAATGCCTTTTAATAAGGAATTTTAATAAAATAAAAGTGACAAAAACGCATGAAACATTCAAATAAGCTAAACTCACGCTATTGACAAATCATGATCCTCGATGTTTTAGTACCTACATTGAATTGTTAGGTAGGTACTTCGCCTTAGTCTAATTAAAATAACGACTTTTCAACGTAACGAACGCCATGCAGTAATATGAAAGAACAGATGATGAAATGGGTTATGCCACTGCGCTCCACGAAATAGTGGACAGCGCTCCACGAGCACTTTTTATGACTTTAAATTAAATTAAATAATATAAGCCAGTACATTTATTCCACGAGAAAATTATTAAGTACAGACAGAAAGTATCTTCTACGCATTTACAACTTTGCACCAACATTAGGATGATGTAATGTAACCACATAAACACGATAACTGTGTTTACTTCCCGGTAGTTTGCTTCAGATATACGGAAAGTGGATTTAGCGTTTGTGCAGCTCTGCCAGTCTATTTTCAAAGGCAATGGTGCGTTAGTCATAACTCGTATGTTTGTTGTTTTGCAGTTCAGCTGTTATCACAGACCGTAGCGCTTCCTCATTTGTACTTCTAATGATGTTATTGTAATATGAACAATTTTGTAAGCTAATAGCTATGTATGTCGGAGACATCGCGTAATATTCTAAATGGCTAAAAACCGTTTATTTTTTCGTTTTCAACGCCTAATATCTGCGCCATTTTGAAATATAGCCAAAAACTGAATCGACAAAAAAATTTTTTGTTATAATCAAACCTGCTCACTAAATTTCGCGAGAATCGGTTGAGAAATGCGACCTGTAGAGGAGTACAAGCGGAAATCCGGACATCGGAAAGCAACTTTGCCCATATTGAAACGGAGACGCTTCGACCGCGCTTCGCGCTCGCTCGGTCAATAAAATGTCGAAGCAAGTACATATACATCTCAATATATTTAGTTCTTCTGTAAATGTGTATGTAACTGTACTCCTCCTATACGGCTGGACCGATTTTGATGATTTGTTTTGTGTATTCAGGTGGATTCAAGAACGGTTTGGATTCAAGCAGAATAAATATTAATTCACGAAAAAATTATATAAATAAAACATTTTGTCATGGACAGCGATACCCGTTGGTTAAGTTGGTTGCGGGTTCACCTTTTAAGCAACGAGTATTGCTTTAGATTCCCGGTGAAATAAAATATGATTATGGTTTTAATTAATGTTTATATGTAAATACATACCTTATAGTAATCAAGAAGCCTGTATATTTGCGCAACGGATGGATAGTCGTATGTCGTGGCTTCTGAGTAGAAGCCGTCCTTGTCTAAATGGCACTGTTCATCATTCTTTATTATTGCACCACCTGCAAATTTGTGTGTAAAATTACGTTAGAGAACAATCGGAAACGGAGAAAATATTTATTTTGGCTTCGCTATCTTTGTTCATTTAGCCAGTGTCAAGTAATAAAATAATTCAAGTGTAGGAATTACATATTTTGTAAAACAAGTCACACGTCTCAGTCAAAGTCAAGTCATGACCTAGTAAAGTGGTAAAAACTTGAACTTCTGTTGGAGTAAGGAGCGAAAACTGCGATTTTCAACTTTGTATGATTTGCCTACACTTATGCACGTTCACAGACTATTACCGGTTGATAATACACCATTATTACACACACAAGTTATACAGTAAAATACAAAATAAGTAAATAAACATATTTTTTAAATTTTGCAGCAAAACTCCGGTGACGAGTTTACACATGCATTTTTCAGTGACGAATTTACTTTTCGGTAAAATTGCACGCCTCACTACAAAGCCAAACAATTAAATGACTAACTACAAAATAACTGCAGCAAGGGCATGCGAAAGATTTTCTTAGAGGTTCTGGTTCGCTCGAAGCGTTTTACTTCTAGGTATGTCATCCGTTTTGTTCCTCGAACGGTGTAATCTGGGAGTCTTCAAGTCAAGAGTGAATAGGTAATTCCTTGGCAAACATGCTACATCTTCGGCCACATCATCACTTTCCATCAGGTGAGATAGTAGTCAAATCATCGGAACCTTGA
This sequence comes from Lomographa bimaculata, assembly GCA_948107665.1. Taxonomy (NCBI): domain Eukaryota; kingdom Metazoa; phylum Arthropoda; class Insecta; order Lepidoptera; family Geometridae; genus Lomographa; species Lomographa bimaculata. The sequence continues at coordinate 11,684,947 of OX403600.1, forward strand.
TCAGATTAGATGTACTAAATAAGTATTATTGACGATTTTTCAAGAACGACTGATCAGATCTTGATAAAATTTAAATGGGACCAATTGGAAAGCAACATCTTTAAAACAAAAAAAAATTCAACATCGGTTCACGTGGACTTGAGTACCTCCTCCTTTTTTGTGAAGTCGGTAGAAAAATATTTTAATTCCTTATATTGATTACGGTTTTAAGTAACTACATACAAAGAAAAACTTCGACTTTCAAGCCCTTGATCAAACAGAGTTTATTTCAATGACCTTACCAAGCAGCCCATCACCAGCGATATGCAGATACCCATCTGAAGATAAGATGACGATCTTCCTGCTGCGTGAAGACCATCCGATTTTGTCTCTGCAAGTGAGGACTTGCATAAGGGCATCGAGCTGAGCTTCAGCGTTGTCGAGGTTACCGGTAACTGAGCTACTGTTCACCTTCTCTATGAACTCATTTACCTGAAACAGTTTAAAAAAGTTAAAAATAATGTAAACACAAGCAAAGCTTAAAACAATAATATACATTCGAATTGAGAACCTCCTTTTTTTAATTCTGTCGGTAGATTATACTTCAGAGGTGGTCCCATAAATTTGTCGAAATCGATCCAGCCAAAACCAAAATATAAGCGTTGAAGTCGGTTTTTTTAAGCTTTGCTTGCGTTTAATTATAGCTCCAAAACTTCAATCTTTCTGCCACTTTACTAGGGCATGACTTGACTATGACTCGACCATGAATTGACTTGAGTGTAACTGATGACTGGAACTAGTTAAATAACTGTTAACATTTTATTACTTGACACTGGCCAAATGCACATGTATTGAAGAGCCATATATCAAAGGAAAAGGATGAGGGATTATAAAAAACTAGTTGTGCCCCCCGGCTTCGCCCGCGTTTATAAAGTGAAAAAGTAGCCTATGTGTTAATCCTAGGTATAAGCTATGTACAATCCAAATTTCATCCTAATCCGTTCAGTTACAGCTTGAACAGAAAACAAACATACTTATACACAAACTTTCGGATTTATAATATTAGTGTGATTCAATGCATGAATGTTGGCAAATCTCACAAAGCAGAAAAACGTTTTCGCCTCAAAACTCCACTCCTCCAAACTCTCCTCCAAACACTCCAAAGTTCCTGCCACTTTTCTATGACTTAACTTGAATAACTATTTTACTTGGCATTGATCAAAATTAAAAAAAAGGTGAATACCTTGTCAGTAAGTGACAGATGGTGCTTGTAGGCGTAAGTCGGTTCACAGGTTGCCTCTGCAACTGAGCAAGGGTTCGCGCGTCTTTTTTCATCCATACTTGTAAAGGGCATTACGGGCTTCTCAGCAAAACTGCCAAAACCGAGCCTGAAACACAAGCCCAGAATAAAAAACCCTGGATAAGTCGTAAAACACACGATAGAAGTGAAACATATGTATTACAGGGAACCATTTTAATTATTCACAGTGTTTACCCCCACCACTTTTCATCACACAAAAAAGGATGCGGATTATAATTTCAAAGCCCTCCCATAAAAGTTTCACATAAAAAAATTACTTAATCTCTACAAATAAAAATAAGTACGTGAATGCGTTTGTTAGTTTTTTTGTATTACGTTTTTATGGGCTTTTAATCTCTGATTTGGGTAGGCAAACAAAGCTAAATTGTTTTAATTTTTTTTTTTTTGCGAAATGAAAAGATGCTGTAGAAAAAAACTATTAAACAAAACACTTTTTAAAAACTTTGCTCAAATAACAATTTTAAGTATTAGTTACATAAGCAAAAAAAAATCTAAAATTTTAACACTTTGGCGCGAATAATTCCCGTAAAACGATTGATTATTATTATATAATTATTTATCATTGACAATAATGTAGTTTGAAATACCTACAATTTATTAATGCATTCTTTATAACTGTCATGACATGACCCGTTTTTTCTTCTTTCTTTTTTAAGAGAAAGTCATTTTTAACCCCCAACAAAAAAGAGGGGCGTTATAAGTTTTTAGTATTTATAAATGTGTATCTATTTATCTGTCTGTGGCATCATAGCTCCTAAACAGCTAGACCGATTTTGATTTAGTTTTTTGTTTCAATTGTGATTTAATCGAGAGTGTTCTTAGCTATATTTGGTGAAAATCTATGCAGCTGTTTTCCGGATAGAGCGTCGGGGGTATTTTCAAAATTTAGATTTTGCCACTTGTCTAACCTGAAGTTATCAGTGAGATTCTTCAACAAACTAGGCAGGTCGTCTCTCAAGGAAACCAGCGTTTCTTTGTCATCCTTCATGGACCAAGTCAGATCCATCAGATAGTAGAGATCTAGTGGGTAATTCTTAGCTGGTCTGAACGTAAATGGAATCTTTTTGGTTTCACCTGTAACAAATTAATTACGTTTAATTAATAGTAAAGGCCTATGGTATAAATAATATATAATGTACATAGTGTTTGGATGTAATCTTGATAGTCGACAAACCTAATAAACCAGACAAATTAGAAAATCGATCAAAATTTGTATCATATTTTATATACCAGATAAACTAACAGGAACTTTGAAGATGATGGAACTAACTCTAATTTAGTTCTAGAGGTGACGCCTAAGCCGAAATACTTTCTGTATGTACTTTATGTAAACCGCTGGTCCTAGAGACTTGAAATTTGGAGGGTACTTTGGTATTAGTACGTAGAGGTGTACTAAGAGAGTTAAATGGGTGAAAACTTTTGTATGCAAGGTCCTTGTTTTTAAGTTATAGCGATGAAAATTGGTATTTGAGTAGGTCATTGTATATAAAAAAATGTTTTTTTTTTTTTTTGCCAGTGGTGTATTAAGGTGGTGCAACGGGGTATGAAGTTCAAGTCGAAAGTTTTTTATTCTCTATATATGAAAGTTTTCGTGTTGAAGTGAAAGTGACGTAAATTGTATCTGGGTAGTAAAATTAAAGGTAATTTTATTACAGTAAATCAGAAATAACTACTCTAATTCTCTATTTTTTTTATCTAGTTAACTCTATTATAATCACACTAATATTATAAATCTGAAAGTTTGTGAATGTGTTAGTGGGTAAGTATGTTTGTTTTCTCTTCACGCTTTAACGGTAAAACTGACTGAGCTGAAATTTGCAGTGTACACAGCTTATACCCAGGATTAACACATAGGCTACTTTTAAACAAAATTAACGCGGGCGAAGTCGCGGGGCACGGCTAGTGTGGTATAAGTAATGGATACAAGTGAAGAAATGGATACAAATTACACAGAGCTCTGTAATTTAGTGGGCAGCCTCGTAACCTAGAATCAGGGGAATAATAAGCTTCTCCTCACTTTATTTACTTTGGAATTCAGATTGAATGTGTGATGTCAAATGTTTCTATCGTTCAGAACCAATAATAACATTTACAAGCGTGTCTACTGATTATATTTTGCATACATTATCAGCAAAAAGCGCCGTTTATTCTTTCAGGGATAGTGACACATGTTTACATAAGTTTAAAGTTTTAAAAACAGTTGGGTGAGCGTTCGCCTTCTAAGCAGGGGTATCGGGTTCGATTCCCGGAGGGAACACACAAGTTATCTCCCCAAGGAAACTTCGTGTTCCCTGGTTCTGTATGTGTTCTGTATGTCTTATTGTATGTGTGATGTGAATGTTTCCGGCACCCACGACACAAGTCATCGAACTTAGTGTGGGGCTGTGAGTGTGACCACGTTTATGTTTATCACTGGAAAATAGATTTTCTTCAATAATATTGCATGTAGCTCTCCTAAAACTTTCTATTGTCTAATTCGATGTCAAATGTATGAAAAATCATTTTTTTATAAATTTGGTTCCGCAATGTATCAACATTTAGTGTTGTGTTACATATATTCTATTATCATTCATATAGTTTGTCCTAATCACCAGTCACACTCAAAATTCGCAAAGTGCAAACGCAAAAGTGCAAATTTTAATTGAAAAAGAGTCATGGTTCAGACATTGTCTAGTCATGCCCTAGTAAAGTGGTAGTAACTTTACAAGAATTTCCTTTGACGTTTTGACTAAAGCACTTGAGTTCCCTACAAGCCTATGAGGGTAACTTAGGTCTTTGCTGTATAATTTTAGGAAATACAGGCAATCGAAGAATTGAAAAAAAAACCATCATTATTAAACATTGACATTCGGAAGATACACAAGGTTTTGAATATAATACTGAGATAACACACAATTTATTCACTTTCGCGGCAAAACTTTAAAAATATAAAAAAATCTCGGCATATAGAACAGATACTTACGCGGCTTCAAAGAGAGTCTAATTTTCTGAGGCTGGATTTGTACCACGTCTTCGTCACTGTCTGGGTTCACATCTTGAAGGGATTTGTTCTGCGCTACTTCCCATATAGGCTTAGCTGGCCTTTGGATCATGCCTTGGCTGCATCCCGTGGCTACCAAACTAAAAAAAGTAGAGTGTTTAGTAACATGCTGCAACATGGCGTTTGTTACAGTGCCGAAAAATTAAAACAAACAAAATACTTGGCGTATATTCTAATGTATATAATAATTATTTAAAACATACGAGTAAGCTATGTAATTTATAATAAGATGTTTGCATAAGCATATACCTACCTAATATTGTACGCCCGAAACGGACAGACTGTTAAAACTATTTACTACATTTTATAATCTTTGTACACAGTTTATACAATAAAAATATTGTATTCTATTCTATTCTCTGAAGTATAATCTACCAAACAAAAAAAAGAATTTTGAGAATCGGTCCACAAATGGGGAAGAAATCGGTGAATATACACAAAAAAGAACAGTCTCACGTAGAACCTCCTCCTTTTTTGAAGTCGGTTTAAAAAAATACAACACTACAAACGAGTATATCAATAAAGCAACGCAGTGTGTGGCATCGATGGGAGATTCAATGATAATCGACTTGTGTCGCTATGATGAAATGATCTCAGCACGTTCCTAGACGAAACTATTGAAAAGCGTTTATCCAACAACCAATGTAAGCACAATCAATAATCAATCAAACGACGATCTTTTGATTACTGAGGCAGCCACGGGAAAAAATGTCGGTCACTTCGGTCAGCCAAGCAACGTGGGAACGCACTATCGAAACTTGAAGAATGCGATGCGCTTCAATTGTAAAAGGTACTTAGGTACTTCATTAAGGGCCATATGTATGTCAATGCGAGCATCTTTTTACTCAACTGCGCGACGCAAAGCATTATGTGTTTATACTGTCTATTGTCTATATATTTATAATAATGTAATATGATATTAAACATAAATACATTTTTATATTTTTACTGTTTTAGATCCGCCACCTTTGGGATGTGACTGAAAATTGTTTGACTGAATTTTCATTTTTGTTACACTTGGCAAAAATGCTGAGTCACGACCATTTTGGCACTTTTTTTACTTATGCTTAATTACCTTTGCGAGCTGTTTTTATAATAAATGTATTTAATTCATTCATTCATTCAATATTGGTTTAGATGATTGAGAGTTCGCCTTCTTAGCATCGGGTTCGATTCCCAGCAGGAACACAACTTTTCTACCTGAAGATAATTTGTGTTTCTGGTTCTGGTTGTGATTGTGATGTGAATGTTTCCGGCACCCACGACACAAGTCATCGAACTTAGTACGGAGCTGTGAGTGTGAAAGTGTTTATATTTACGTTTATGTTATACGTATCAGCCTGTATGTATGTTTGTTCTTTTGTGGCTTACTAGAGACCAAACGCGTGGACCGATTTTGATGATTCTTATGTCAATCGATTTGTCTTAGTTGTGCGATTGTAACCAAAGCTCAATATGGTGACCGCCGACGCCATATTGAATTTTGAATAAAAAAAAGATTCTCTGCCTATGTTTAAAAGGCAGCTTACAAAGAGGTTACTTGAAAATCGTTTTTATAGAGTTTATGAATTTTAAGGCCCTCAATGATATTGCATTATCTTTAAATAAATACTGTAAATTGAATTGATAATAATTTGTTTAGTTATTACGTTGACATTATTTTCCACACAATATTTCATACATATTTTACTAATACATTTATTAGGGTGCATTAATTAAATTTTATTATGATTGTGACTGTAAGAGTTTATTATTAGTATATAACTAAATGTCATTTTTATATAGAATAAACGTAATAATTTATGATAATATCACAAATTTGCGTACCAACTTGTATGGTAGAATGTATAAGGAACAAATTAAATTAATATCCATCATCAATATCTACGAGTACCTACATTCTAGCAAATAAATTAGTTAGAATTTTTGATTCAATTATGTCAAATGGGGTATCATTGAATGGGTATATAAAAATAATGTCTAAGTTTATTTTATAATTTTGAGTGACCGTTTAGGGTCTAGCCTTAAAGTTGGGTAAAATTTTAGGTTAGTAACCATTCTCACTTTAATTTACAAAACGTTCCGCATTACAATTTATTTGACTTATTTTTAATTTACAGCCGGCTTATTTGATTTATTGATTTATAATTTATTTAACTACAGTCAATTATCCCGCTTATACTGTAGCATATAAAGGAGCATATTGCATAATATATATCTTAAATGATGTCAACTGCTCTCTAGTGTAGTTGAGTGCGCGTTCGCTTTCTAAGCAGCGCGTATCGGGTTCGATTCCCGGTGGAAACACATGTTTTCTCCAAAAGGGAAATCTGAATTTATGGTTCTAGGTGCGATTGTGTGCGTGTGATGTAAATATTTCCGGCAGCCACGATACAAGTCTTTGAATTAAGTTCCGGTCTGTGAGTGTGAAAGCTTTTTTTTTTTAATGGTAAATATCCCATTATTTAATTAATTAAGTACGTCGATTAAAAAATCTCATGTACAGTTTACTCATTGAAATTCCATACAAATATATAGATTCCTATCTTTCGATCGTTGATGAACTACTAATTACTAAAATTCAACGTGCAATGAATGCCAAGTCTTGGAAAGTTTAAAAAAAATGCTTTTACACTCACATCCCACACTAAGTTCAATGACTTCTATCGTGGTTGCTAGAAACATTCATATCACACCCAGAATCAGAAACACAAATTTCCCTTGCCTGCCCGAACTTTAACTGACCGTTAGCTTAGTTGGGTGAGCGTTCGCCTTCTAAGCAGGAGTATCGGGTTCGATTCCCGGCGGGAACACAAGTTTTCTCCCCAAGGATAGTTTGTGTTTGTTTCTAGTTGAGATTGTGTGTGTGATTTGTTTCCGGCACCTACGACACAAGTCCGATGACGTGGGTGCCGGAAACACTTGACATAATGTGGGGCTGTGAGTGTGAAAGCGTTTATTTATTTATCCCAAGTTTATTGACCGCGATCGTTTGGCCCAAAGCACTCGACGAAGTTTATAAGCCAAGCCCTTTCTTCGTGCATATTTAAATAGGTACCTACCTACATTGTAAACTTATGCCACATATTGAATTTATCATTGCATATTCATGATGGTAACTGTATTTAGGTGGAACGCTCGAGTCCTTATTTGTGCTAATGCGAGGCTAGAAAGTTATAAATCCGTACATTTGCATATTGAAATAAAACACATTGCCCTTGCTTACAAACGAGGCGATAGCCAACATACCAATACGTTTGCTGCATTTCCCGTCTTGATGTTTGTAAGAACTAGGCCGCTTTTATAGGATCACTGACATGTATGTCTAAACTACATTTGTGTGTATCCCCGTGCATTTCCTCGGAAACTGAACGCAGTTCTTGTTTAATGATTAAAAATAGAAAATATTGATTGTTTTCAGGCAATTGTGCTCTTGCCAGGAATCGAACCCGTGAGCCAGGGCGCAGAGAGCAGACCCATCCACCACGCCAACTGGTTGGTGGGTTTGTTTTAACACAAGTAACTATAAGGCTGAATACGTTATGTTCACCTCACTGCTAAAAAGTACTAATTGACATGGCGCAATTACTTAGGGTGAGCTACTACCTACCTAATTATTTTCTATTAGCTTTTAGACCATCATTATCAAACAATTTTCAATAAGTTTCAGGAACTCAAAATTGCATTGTGGATACACATGTTATCTATGGAGAACCACAATCCTCAGAAAATTCCGGCGCTCGAACGTGTGGCCAGACATGTATTTTTTTTTGCAAATAATAATTTCACAGAAGAACCGTGAAGATATAAGTCGGCTTATAGCAGCAAAGTCTGGCAGCAATAAGGCATAGACAGTTCTTATCCTGTTCGATTCAACTCTTCATCACTTTACCGATGATTGAACAGCATTATTAAGAGCGCACCAGCACCAGTGGCGGCAATGGCGGTGGTGAGCCAGAGTCAAAGGTACTCACCATGATTGTACACATAGTGTTTATGTAGTTTTTTTTAGTACTTAGTCTCTGTTTTACCACACCACCATCCCTGCTCATCTATAGTATTCTTTTCCATCCAAAGGTTGTATGGAAGAGATCTTAGCGATAAGACCGCCCATTATACCTATATTAGTACTTTATTTTCTGTACTTTTTATTATCAGTGTCAATAAAGAGTTATTGTAATGTATTGTAGATAACAGACCGACGGCGACGGCTCGTTGTTACTATTTCTTAATCTAATGTTTCTGTTACGTAACATTTTGTTTAGTCTTATAACGTTATTGTACGATAGATCAGTGTTTATAAAATCTCAACTCATCGTAACAACAACGAAGGACGACGGAGCTGTAAAGGTCGGCGTACCAGCGACAGCAAACCGAAGATACAGACCGTATCCGTATCGTCATACTCGTTATATGTAATCGGTTAAGTTTTGTCTATACAATAACTACAACAAGAGTAGAGTGAATACAACAAGAAAGAAAGAGAAACTACAACAAGAAAGATGGGACATGCTTGCCTAGAAGAACCTTCTAGGCAAGCATGTCCCATCTTCAGTCGCATCGTCACTTTCCATCAGGTGAGGTACTGGTCAAATGCTTGCCTATTCAGCATAAAAAAAAACAAAGATTTACCTTTCGTCATCATTGCACCGAGGTACTGTGAAGCTGTAGGCAGGGTCGGCGCACCAGCGGCAGTGGCTGGCGGCGGCGAGGCAAGGGCCGCATTCATCGTGCTCGATGCAAACTAACTTATTCTGTAGTTGTTGTTGGACTGAAAATTGAAAACGCATATACATCTAATATTAAAAAGTAAGTCGTGTTAGTTACACTATTTATAACTAAAGAACGGCTAAACTGATTTGGCTGAAAATGAGTGGGAAGGTAGCTTAGAACCAGGAGACGGACATAGGATATTTTTTAGGAATTTTATAGTTATTTTTTTTGTATACAAATTATTTTCTCATACGTCACTCGGATTCTGTAAAGTACTAGGCAAACATAAACATGGAGGAGGTAATAATATAGTCACGTGGCATTGTAACGCATGCCGGGTATGGCTTCCTAAACATGCACATTCATTGACTGTTAGGCGGAACGAAGGTCGCCGGGACAGCTAGTATATAATATTTTGTAGTGATAGGACTCTTTAGTAGAGTCCGCCTGGAGCAGTACCACACCATTGCAAGATATTCAACCGCCAAGCAGTGTGCAAACATTATACTGTATTCCGGATTGAATCGCAATGTTTCCAGTGTAATTGTAACAATAATAGGGCTTAAAGAGATTTAACATGTAATACCTCGGGAGCGGAGTGCTTTGCCGCGCAGGATTTTGTTTTGACCGATGTATAAATTCAAAACTTGGGTGGCACAGAAATGTAACGAACAAGCGTGACGTGACTTGCTCATCTCGTCTCTCAATTACATAAAAAATATATACTACATCTTATTCTAGTATAGCAATTATTTATTGCATTACATGTAGCACGGTTGGTAACAAGTGCTTAGATGTACTCGTGTAGGTACTTATAGATATAAACCAAATAGAAACTAACCAACTTACAATGAAATTAGAGGTGTATACTAGTAATGTTCATGATTTATTGGAAATCTACAAGAATATGGCCAGCGTAAACATACCCACCAAATTCTACTCCACGAAGTATTATAACAACTTGAAATTATTCTATATCAGCCGTGCCCCCGGCTTCGCTCGCGTTTATCGAGTTAAAAAGTAGCCTACGTGTGTGAATTAAAAAGTAGCCTAGTGCTACGTGAAGAGCTACAATACACACAAACTTTCGGATTTATTATATTACTGTGATAGCGTTCATTAAAGGTCGTTAAACTTTATTCCCATTTCCAAAATAGCTCCAACCGTCAAATCATTGAGTTAATCCATCTGGGCTTAAATATAAATCCAGGGTATCTCGGAAAAAGTGTAAAAGGAATGAAAGGGAAGGAGTAGCGGTATTTAGATGGAATAGTAAAGTGACCAAACTAAAAAAAAGAATACTACGTTTAAAAAAATCCGCCCAAGTGTGAGTCGGATTCGCGCACCGAAGGTTCCGTACAAACTTGTAAGTCTATAAGTAAAAGTTATGGTATTTTATTATATGATGTACCTAACTAACAATTTAAGCTTTTCGCAATTTTTCCTTTATCTGTGCTATAAGACGTTGCTTCGTACCAAATTTCAAGATTCTGAGTTCATGGGAAGTACCCTGTAGGTTTTGATTCCCTTGCGAGTGTTGAAAATTTGCAGCATAAACGGCTGTATCTTTTGATTGCGTTGGTTTAGAAGTTTGATTTTTTCACAGCTCTAAGGGACAGTACACTTGAGTATTTGATATGAATTTCAGCTTGATACTACCACGCGTTCCTGAGAAAAAGAGTCTTGACAGACAGACAGACGGACAACATAGTGATCCTATAAGGGTTCCGTTTTTTCCTTTTGAGGTATGGGACCCTAAAAATGGACTAACTGTAAAGGTTGGAAAATAGGGAAAGATATATATTATATTCTATGTAAATTTACATTTGTAGATATAAGTACCTACATTTTATAAGTGTATATGTTTTTATTGTATTTTATTTTCATTTTCTTCACGTTGCTTAGGTACGCAAGGATGATTGTACGCCAAAAAGATATGGCAAAACATAGCTGCACATTTACTAGTTTATGACCAGTGTAGCACCTTTGTTTACAATCAATTAATGAATTACACAAAACCCTGTACTTAGTAACCCGCAAATAAAACTCCGCTTCCAATCTCAATTAAAAAGATTTATCAAAATCCTACGTAACCGTCGAAGTAGGTAATCGTACGAAGACATTAAAGCATTATTTACAGCAGCCATCAAATCCCGTCGTCAAACTTTAGATATAACTCCAATTCTAAAATAGTCTCAGAGCGTCAAACCAGCGAGTTAATCCAACATAAGTCGAGGAAACTGGCTGAAAATATCTCGGACATCTCGGAAATGGTATCGACTGAACCGAAATGGGCCTAATTCCATGTTGACACAGTTTATGTGGGCGTATACGAGATTACGGCCGCTCGCTAACAGATAACTACGTGTATTGATAATGCGGACATCTGTGCAGGATATGTACACAATACCTATATTTAACCAGAAAATAGGTGTGAAAATATATTATGAACAATTTTGTTTTCTTTGATTTTGGCTTCGCAATCTTGTGCATTTAGCTAGTGTCAAGTTATAATATAATATATTTAAAGTGTATTTCATATTAAATGCCTTAATCACAAATCACAATCAAAGTCAAGTAAAAGAGTCAAGGTTGACTCTTTTACTTGACTTTGACTGCCTGCTTCATCGTCGACCACATCGTCGCTTACCATCAGGTGAGATGGTGGTCAAAAGTTTGCTTCACTCGTACAAAAAAATATTTTTTTGTGAGAAATATGTAGTATTTGTAAATATAGTTTTTAATATCAATTAAGAGTTAATATGTTCTGACTTCTATATCACCATGATGTTAAGTGACAATGAGTAGACGATGGAGCACGTTTGCCTAGAAGATGTCTATTCACTGGCGACTTGATGACGCATAATGTACTTATCAGGTACTTATGCTAACACACATTGTATTCTCCATATAGCCCAATGCCCGATGGCGCTGCGTGACGCTTATCAACATACAGGCGAACGAATAACTTGATTCATCTCTCAATTAAATAAAAAATATAAACAAAAAACATTACAATACAAAACGCTTTATTGTAAACCAACAAATAAATAATTTAAACGCAAGCAATGCTTAATAAATCAACATCGCTTTATCTTCGGAATCAGCTTTCAAATAAAAAAAGAATAATCAAAATCGGTTTACATAAAAAAAACAAAAAAAAAATGTCGAATTGAGAATCTCCTACTTTTTTAGTAGTCGGTTAAAATAGTAATCAATAAAGTATTACATTCATTGTGGTAGTAAAATAGGCGGTCTTATCGCTTAAAGCGATCTTTTCTAGACAGCCTTTAGATAGACAATAACAGAAAAAGGAATAGACGTATTTTTTAATATTAAACCAGGTTGTTAGCCTCGAGCCTCAATATTGGTGTTGAAAGTTCATAACATAACAAATTGATTGAACTAACGATTAGATAGAAAGCAGCGTGAGCCTTTTAATCAAGAGATGATGTATGTGATATGTTTGTGTTACTTTGATGTTAGAGTTAATAGCTTCGAATTAAGACATTAAAAAAATGGAAGCCATAAACGGTGTGATCCTTAATTTTATTAATTAACTTCAGACGAAGTTTTGCTTCATGTCCATCACTTTAAAAAAACTTAGATAAGTACTTTATTTAGATGATTTTTTGTATTTTTATTTTTACGAATTTCGGATCTCAACAAAATCATACGGGCCCCAAACCATGAAAGTCATTATAAGATTAAAACATTTTTTTAACTGTGAAAAAATGATTTTTTTTCCACGTTTCCGAGTCCGAGGTTACGAGTTTCTTTCCAGGTTCTTCTCGAGATGGCTCTAATTTTGTGAATCTGGCAGTAGAGTCATTAACTTTTAGAGTGCCTCTTTGGAAGCCATGTGAATAAACGATTTTAAATTTTGAATTGAATTTATAGAGGCGTAGTTTGTTCTAAGCAGCGGATATCTCGGGTTGATTCTCGGTGGGAAAATAAGATTTATCCCGAAGGAAATGTGTATTTCTCGAACTTAGTGTGGGGCTGTGAGTGTTAAATGTATGTTGAGAACTTCGGAACTATTTAGATAGATGAGATTATCTGTTGTAATTTTGTGTTCAACAAAGTATGTCTGTTAAGTATTTGTTGTAATTTTGTGCTCTATAAAGTATGTATTAATCTATCTATATTATGTAGGTCTGGTTGTCAAACTACGATTGTTCGAATTGATGTGACGTCGTTACGACAGTTCGGTTGAAAGTGCCGTCGATTCGATGCTTCATAAGAAAAAAAAATCGTTCGATTTCGACGTCGAAGTAAAGATAAGTAATCGATGCCCGGAATAGACCCCTAGATCCCTCATCATTATCGTATATGGGTTATACCGAGGTAGTGATGAATACGGGTGAACCCGCGGGCACAGCTGGTACGAAATAAAACACATTGAAATACAACACATCCATGTAGATACCGTCACACAACCGCAAGGCTGTTTGTCATTATCATAAGTATGATGTCATACACACAACCTACTCGCATGGATGTTACTTCAGCTGAAAGAGTCTTTAAATGATTGCTCTAACAAAATTATTAGAATGTTTTATTATTTAAGTTTTTTAGATACCGACTCGTAGTCACACCTTCAATGTTGATATTTTATTTTACGACTTCACGAAAAGTAGGAGGTACTTAAGTCGACTTTATTTTATGTTTTTGTTACCTCATAACTTCTTTCCACGTGAAACGATTTCGATTTTTTTTTTGTTTGAAAGATGTTGCTTTCCAATTGGTCCCATATAAATTTGATCAAGATCTGATCAGTAATTCTTAAACTATCGTCAATAATGCGTATTCTGTGGACTACATTGACGATGTTCTCGTTTTTAGCCGACTTCAAAAGTTACCTCATAACTTCTTTCGTTGTGAGCCGATTTTCATGATTATTTTTTTATTTGAGAGCTGGTGCTTTTCATGTGTACCCATTAAAATTTGATCAAGATCTGATCTCTAGTTTTTGAGGTATCGTCAATAATGGGTGTTTAATACATAAAATCTGGTCAAGGTTCCGAAGATAAAGCGGTGAAGTCAGTTTTTTTAAGCTTTGCTTGCGTTTAATTTTTATTTATGTCATTGATAGACGAGACTAGTAAATCGCCTGATGGTAAGCGCCACGCTTACATTACAGTTCAGTGCCACCCAGAGTTTTGAACTTAGATATGTACCTAATTGGGACTCCTGCACGACAAAGCACTGCGCGCTCGTCATCTAGATATTAGATGTTAAATTTCTATAAGCCCTGTAATTTCACTGGAAACATCGCCCTTCGATCCGAAATGCAGTAAAGTTTGTATTTAATTGCTCGGCGGTTGAATGTCTGGCAATGGTGTGATAGGTACTGAAAATGACAAATATGGATACTGCTACTACATTCATACTCTTTCTGTTTCTCATAAGTAATCATAATGTGCCCTATTATAAATTGATGCTTCGAAAAGCACCTTTACTTGTGCCATTGACTGAGCAAAATATAAACAGATATATTTATAGAAATCAGTGACAAATCAACAACTCAAACATAAGTAATACTTTATTTGGCTTGACTAACTAATAATTAATGTAAGGAACGTTAAAAGCGGAAAAAATAGTTTGTGACAAAAACGATTTCATTCTACTACACCACTCTCCCACTCCCACTACTATCTATATAAGTGCGAATGAATGATGTTTATGTTTGTTGCTCAATCACGTCGAAACTACTAAACCGACTTGGCTGACATTTGAAACATAGGCAGATAGATACCTACACATACACTATATTTCAATTTGATTAATGCGGGAAATAGCAAATCAATTATAAAGATTCTGTTTCATATACCTTAAATAACTGTAGGTTACATTATTTTCTGTGACTTCTTTTAACTAAACGTTGCTAAAGTGAGTATGAGAGCTCATTATGAGCACATTATGTTAGAACACACATCCATACTTGTCATTTTCATCATTTTGCAAAGGGTACAAACGGACCAACGCCGCGCGCCGTTTGTCTGTTATCGGCACAAATTTCCGCAACAAATTAATCTATGGTAAGTCTATTTTATCTTGTTTTATGCGTGTCTAATATAGTTACATATCCATTTTATTTCATTAAATATAGTATTAATATTTCGGTGCCTAAAACTTAAAAATTAAATAAAGTTAATAATCAAAATTTTCCGGCACCCACGATACAAGTCTTTGAACTTAGTGTGGGGCTGTGAGTGTGAATGCGTTTGTTTGTTTGTTTGTTTAATCATAACGGATCGGCAATGTTCTCCTAAAATGCCTTTTTTCTAGTAAAATTACAATGTAAAATATTTAACGCGTCTACCATAATGCTCACAATGACATCGATTTCAGTCGCCGAACATAACACATTACTAGAAAAATATCTTTCCGACAAAAAAAAATAACAAAACAAATGTATCTTTCCTAATCCACGTCTTGAAATAAAACTGTCATTCCAACATATATTTCTATTTCTGGGAAGTAAAGTCTAAAACAGGTGGGTTCCGCTCCATCCATGTTAGTTTAATTTTAAACTAACGTTTAGAACGAACATCGAATAAATCTTCATTTGAGCATGCATGTTGAGATAAGGCGTTAGTTCTACTTTTACTTTTAATTATGTCCGTGTCATAATAATGATAAGTGCATTTATTATTGGTTTATTGCTTGGTAAAGGTTATTTACCTCTGTTGTGTCGAACTGAAATAGTGAATTTATGAGTATACTAGCCGTGCCCCGCGGCTTCGCCCGCTATTATCAAGTTAAAAAGTAGCCTATGTGTTAATCCTAGGTATAATCTATGTAAATTCCAAATTTAGTCCAAATCCGTTCAGCCGTTAAAGCATGAAGAGGGAACAAACATACTTACACACTTACACACAAACTTTCGGATTTATAATATTAGTAGGATTCTTTTCTATGATTTATAATGCCCAATACAACGCGATGTTCCATTGTTTTAGCAATTAATTCCGATTTTAAAGAGCATTACGTGTACTGAATATCTCGTATTTATAAGTCATAATTTATAATCAACCGGATTCAAAAAAGAAGGTTCTCAATTCGACTGTATGTTTTTTTGTATGTATGTTACGCGGTAATTATGAATCGATACGAATACGCCAATTATGAATCGATAATGATGATTTTTTTTTGTTTGGTAGATTATACCTTGGAGGTGGTCCTATATACATTTTATCGAAATCGATCGAGCTAAAACTAAAATATAAGAGGTAGAAGATTTTTTAAGATTTGCTTGGGTCTAAATTATGTTAATGTGTGTTTAATAATATATTTAAAGTGTATCAATCATCAGACTAAACTTTTAATGAAAACTTTTTTTGAAGAGTTTTATAGTACCGTCACACAAAATATTAAGGCCGGTTGAATCGCTTAGACATTTTTAAATTTTCGACTGCCTCGTGTCGATTTGAGTACCATACTCTAACCTAATACAATTCCCTCATAACTCATAATATAAATATATATGTATAACATAAAATCTTGATTATTTTATTCGTGGAAACAAATAACTATTGGATAATACTTTAACGACCACTTGAGAAAGAGTCACTAAAAAGACACACCTTAACCCAAGCCACAGTTATTGTAATCAAACAATATCACAATAAAACGCTGTCGCTATTCGTTATCAGCGTGAAAATCTTTCAGCGCAAAAGTAAATAAACTCACCTTGACACTTCACATGGTGGAGCACTAAAATAACACAGGTAAAACTGATCACTAATTGGTACATGTTCTCGAGACTGTCATGGGTATTCGCATGTATCAATGTGTAATGTGGGGCGATCGGTTTCGCGATGGAGTGATAAGGGCTGATAAGATAAGGGCGGCCGCGGACGGCGCGATCGCGGCGCGCCCGACGACTCTCCGCGGCCACATCCGAAACACCTCTACACGACTACACCTCTACTTGAGCTCCGTAGAAGCGAGTCTCTTCACCGATTCGCCTGTTGCTTTACAATGCATTTTCGCGGCTTTTCTCGCGAGGCTTACGAATGGTTCGACTGCGGTATCGTTTTATAAACAGAAGTTACACCGCCTTTCTTATAAGCGTAAAAAAAACGTCGATGAATATTTCGAACAGTTTTTTCGTATTTTTGTGATTTAACACATTATTTTATGGTCAGCTTAGGTATATTAATATAATTATATTTTCATTACTAGCATACTAGATTTGAAGGTATATCGCCATAATAGTGAGAATTGCGTTATGCTCTAGCTTTTTTAAACCGACTTCAAAAAAGGAGGTTCTCAATTCGACTGTATGTTTTTTTTTTGTATGTATGTTACGCGATATCTCCGCCAATTATGAATCGATTTTGATGTTTTTCTTTTTGTTTGGAAAGAGTATACTTTAGAGGTGGTTTCATATAAATTTTATCGAAATCGTTAGCCAAAAGCAAAATATAAGCGATGAAGTCGGTTTTCTGAACCTTGGCTTGCGTTTCAATTATTTTTAATATAATTGAGAGACGAGTCGAACAAGTCGCTCGCCTGATGGTAAGCGTCACGCTTGCCCATCACAGTTCAGTGTCACCCAGACATTTTTGAACTTATATAGGTCAAAATCCTGCGCGGCAAAGCACTAAATTGCTTTTGAAGAGTTTTATAAGCAACTAGCGATCCGCCCCGGCTTCGCCTGGGTGTGATAAATGACGAACCGCTCGACCGATTTTGTACAAACTTCACATAAACCATCTACTAAATAGTCCGAACAAAGCCTAAACATTTGGTTTGGATAGGTGAGCCCGTTCTTGAGTTATAAAATAACAGCGAAAACTGGCTATAGATATAGATAGATAGATATATAGATTTAGCTAAAAGTCCTTCATTTTAAGAATCAAGTTAAAATTACATGTTGTCATAGTTTCTTGTTGATCTCTTATCTATAGTGGGTGTGAAGCCAGCAAGATACGACACGGTCGCATCTTATAGACATGAATTTAATGTTGACAAATAATCATTTTAGTTTACGGTTTATTATTTTTAAAGCGACGTAATTTTCTTCCAATACATTTTCACTGATTTACGTTATCAACGAGTAAACATTTTCAACAATGAAAATGTTTTAATTTTGTTTTCAGTTGTGCATCGGAACTGGCGTGGTCGTAATATATTTCTACTATGGTATGGGTCTACAATCTTTACCATAATTTACAAGTATGTAAATAATACACATTTAAAGTATCTACGGGCCAATTGCCTATATTTCCCAAAACTAAACTAAACTATATACATCTATACAGCAAAGATTTAAGTCACCTACAAAGTACCGAGCTTATATGTTTAATAATATATATTGAGCTTAAAGTAGTTTTAGAAAGGAAACACTTGAGGTAGGTTTTGAATCCGCAGCCATAGGGTGTCATGCCATATTGCCTAACCGCTAAACTACTCTAGCCCTGCCTCAAGCGACAAAATTATCTTCTCATTTTGATTATTTGACGACCCAGTTGGCGCAGTGGACAGGTGTTTGCTTCAGCGCCGTGGGTCCTGGGTTCGATTCCCGGCAGGAGCACTGATTCCTTCCCAAGGGATATTTGTGCTTCTGGTTCTGTGTGTAATGTGAGTGTGATGTGAATGTTGCCGGCACCCACGATACAAGTTTTTGAACTAAGTATGGGGCTGTGAGTGTGAATGCGTTTGTTTGTTTGATTATGATATTAGATACATTCTTTGTCATGTCTTTGAAAACAGATCCAATGAGAAAATAAAATTTCACTAGATCCATCACGGATCTGCTGGCCCCTGGATCTACTGAGATTGAACGATATCAACGAGTGTAGGCAGTAAGTCACTTTAAAACTTAACTTTCATGAGAGCCTCTTTGGGGCCCATGTTAGATTTTAAATTTGATTATGTGGATAAAGGTTACGTGGTAGCCCAGCAATATTGACTTATAGCATATAGGCATTACTCACATTTGGTTCTCTACAAACCGCGCGTTAAGTCAAGAGTTGTTTGTAACTGTGCTTAAGGAAATAGTTTACATCGTATTTAAGGTATTTGTTATTTCCTATTATTAAAATATTCCTTAATTAGAGTTTTTGCAAATGTAGGAATTTATGTTGATAAGGACTTATTAAGTACTTTACTGTGTTCATATATATATATATTTTGCGCTGTTTTATTAAACAATTTAAACTAAGCAAAGCTTAAAAAAACCGACTTCACCGCTTGTATTTTGGTTTTAGCTTGATTAATTTTGATAAAATTTATATGGGACCACTTATGAAGTATACTCTACCAAATAAAAAAATGATTTTGAGAATCGGTCCACAAATGGGGGAGTAATAGGTGAAAATACATAAAAAAATATACATACAATCGAACATAGAAACTGCTCCTTTTTGGAAGTCGGTAAAAAAATATGTTACCGTATAGATCTTATCTTGTAGTCAAACGTCTGACCACTACCACATGCACGTCTGATGATAAGTGATGATGTGGTCGAGGCTGGTAATCACCCTAGACTAGAAACTCGCTCTCAGGATGGACATAGATAGAAAGTAAAAAAAAAATTGATCAAAATGAAGCCCTACGACTAAGTTCTAATATAACGATGATTTGTCGGGCGAGATCTATAATGATACACCACCAAAACAAACAATTTCACAATGACAGCCCCGCACTAAGTTCCATGTCATTTTTTAAAATTTGGAATAGACAAGCATTTGACCACAATCTCACCTGATGGAAAGTGATTATGCGGCCGAAGATGTGACATGCTTGCCTAGAAGATACCTGTTCACTCGAGACTTGCAAGACTCCCAGATTATACCGTTCTTGGAACAAAAACGCAGGCAATGAGTTCCCTACTCCTTCACCAGACTCCTTCCAGACTCCTTCGATGTACGGATGATGAACGTAGAACCAAAACGCTTTGAGCGAACTGGATGTATGTCGAAGGTACGTCGGTACGACTTGTGGCGTGGATACCGGAAACTTCCATCAGGTGAGATAGTGGTCAAATGCTTGCCTATCCAACATAAAAAAAAAAAAAAAACATTCATATCACATCTACAACGTGAAACACAAATATCTAAATATCTATTGGGCTGAAAACCTGCGTTCTCACCGGGAATCGAAGTCAATACCCGCAGCTAAGAAGGCAGACGCGCAACCAACTACACCAACGGGCAGTTTAAGATTATTTGTTACCAACTGTATCAATATTATAAATATCGTAGCGGTATTAACTAAAGGAAACAAGCTATAAATTACACCAGTAGGCAATAACAGGTAGCGTCCTTCACCCGCTGTCCTTCCGACTAATTACTAATTTCAGATTTAATGACTAGAGTAGCAAGATACACGGCTATAGGACACGCAGGTCGCCACTCCCCAGCCTAGCTTACGTCAACACTGCTATGTAAGTAGGTTCTACACTTGAGGATTACCTATAAGCTCCATCGATCTACAAAAAATACAGATAAGATACACACGGCATAAAGTTGAAGCTCAAAATGCGGTTACCACATCACCAAATCTGTCGTTAATAACACTTTTAACATAATTTAAACGTAAGCAAAGCTTAAAAAAACCGACTTCACCGCTTATATTTTGGTTTTGACTTAATCGATTTTGATAAAATTTATATGGGACAACCTCTGGAGTATAATTTACCAAACAGAAAAATAATTTTAAGAATCGGTTCATAAATGGGGGAGAAATCGGTGAACATACATAAAAAGAAAATACATATAGTCGAACATAGAACCTCTTTTGAAGTCGGTTAAAAATAATGTTCTCTATCATACATTATCTATCACATACCGAAATAAAATGGTTTTTTTTGTGATAAATCAATACTAATGTTATAAAGAGAAAGAGTTTGTTTGTAAAAGGTAATCTTTGAAACTATTAATCCGATTGCTGGCCTTCATGAGTTTTACAAAAAAGTCTGCGACAGCATACATCTAGAATGTATATTTAGCCCAGAAAATTTGCTTACCCAAAACCGAAAATGGTGGCTTGTATTTAGTGGGCTTTTTATGGCATTCTGTATTATTTACCCTCTACTACATATAATTCGGACAAAAAGTTTAGGAGAAATCGTTAGATTTATTTCGCTTACGCAGCAATGGGTCACAGATTGACTAACAGTTACTACGTAATCTGGCATATTATGCGTGTAAGATCTTCAACGTTTTAAACCGGATGCGAGTATGAAATATTTTATGTGGTTGTTTTTTACCTGGGCGACGACGTCGGGCGGGCCAGCTAGTATAATATAATTTTCTACTTAAAATAATTATTCATATTCGAAATTCAAACCGAGATTTTATAATTGTTTTATTTACATACATACACGATAGCCACGCATCTATGAGACCACATAATAATATTCTTTCCACCTGCTACGTTCCTCACACACATCTTTCGCTTCTTATACATTTATGTTGTTTTGTGGATACTTTTTCCTGGCCTTTCTTTTAAATGCTTTCGACCTATATATATACTTACACGTGCACTCGTGTACTCGTACCATAGCTAGTGATAAAAAGGTTCGCAACTATACCAATATAAATAATATTAGTATCTACAAAACATTCCATAAGGCAATGAATGTGGGTGTACATTCGAGGCCAAAACGGCGAATAGGCTTCGTACAAATCGACACGAATTGACACGATACAAATAGGTCGTGGGCGCTGACACTTCTGTATGATTAGTATTCACTATTCTTCGACGATTACGCAATACGATGTATTGTCGTTATGCTAAACAAAAAATAATTTGAAATTTAGCAACCAGGATGCCACCATATTGTCATTACAGGGAAAATTCTGGAAAATTAATTCTCTTGTTAAGTTATGGTTGTGTATGGTACATAATAATACGGTGTAGTAAAGTTTCTACCACTTTACTAGGCCATGACTTGACTACGACTGGACAATGACTCTTTTACTTGACTTTGACTGTGACTTGTGACTAGGACTTTTAATATGAAATACACTTGAAATATATTATTACTTGACACTGGCTAAATGCACAAGACTGGGAAGCCCAATTTAAAAATAAAAAGAAAAGGGATTCTTAAATAGTTGGACAGAATAGTTAGACCACTACTCCGTAATTAGCAAATGATTATGATATCAACGGTACTTTGATCAGGCGATATTCAAAAACCTGGTCATGTGGTTCGTTTGCTGATTGAATGGCTCGACTCGTCTCACAGGTAGAATACACATTCATTAATCAGGCATGTTTGTTAGCGACTGTACAGCAGCTGTTTACCGTAAGTGGGTTCAGATGTTGAGTGTCACTGGGGTCTAGTGGATGTTTCGAGTGGGTACTCCAAGAAATAGCGAGTGAACAAGGTACCCATTTCCCAATTCCCTTTGTCTATACTCGGTTCTATCGATTGTTTACGTAAATGATTGTAACAAGTCGAAAATTTACTGGTTCGAAGCACTTCACACCGACAAACGAGATGTTAACTAATTTACTTTTCAAGTTAACGAGGTTGGCGTTCTTTGTACACGGAAGAGTTAATTTGGTAGCTGTTTTATGTTAAGTTTCTACTTTCTCTAGGAATTTCTTTCGCTTCGATGGACTCCACAGTTGCGGGATTGCTGATTTATGTACTTATAATAGCTGCTACACTAAACAAACAAACGCATTCACACTCACAGCCCCACACTAAGTTCAAAGACTTGTATCGTGGGTGCCGGAAACATTCACATCACACACACATTACACCCAGAACCAGAAGCACAAATATCCCTTGGGAAGGAATTTGTGCTCCTGCCGGTAATCGAACCCAGGACCCACGGCGCAGAGGGCGAACACCTGTCCACTGCGCCAACTGGGTCGTCACATTTTATCACCAAATCAAAACTAGAAACCTTCAAATAACCAGTAAGAAGGGATGTTGTTGGGGTATTCTTATAAATCAAAAGACAATAAAGTTCAATTAACTTAATGGTTCGGAATTAAATAAATCAGCAATGCGATGATAAACAAAAAAAAAACGCCAGTCCTATTGGGATTTACGTACTCGTCGACGTCTCAAAGGCTCTCTACTCTTCTCCAGCATAGCATAAAAGTGGTTGACAGGCTCAAACCGACCGAAACCCTGGTCTGCCTTTCCCAGCCACGTATGCCCGTTAGGATCCAGAAGAATCAACTTGCCGACTGGACAGTTCTCAATAAATTCACCGACTAAAGCACTCCCGTCTGGGTAAGAGTACTTTCCACGGCCAGAATAGTACCAGTCTTTGATGTATCCCTGGTAAGTGGAACCATCTACAAACGTGATGGTCACTTCATCGTTCGCTCCCAGTTTATCGCCTTCCCATTTGCCAGTGTACACGTCTCCCTCTGCTGTTATGTAGACTCCATACCCTGCAACAAAGGTGATTATTAGCTTATCCGCCTGATGGCTCTGTTGGATGGAGTTTGTTTTCCCCGTGAATGCCATGATCCCCAGGGACCTCCAATTGGAAAAACAGGCAAAGCTCCGCCAGGGGCGTCTGTTTGTTGGGAGAAGAAATTGGGAAAGAAGGTTGTGAAGTGGTCGGAAAGATCAGTCAATTCTTTTGATGTTGCTGTCGTCGGAAACCCGTCTTATAATCGAAGGTCGATTGAGGTATCTAATACTACGCTGGCTTGAGCTTCCGGTAAAGGTAACATAGTGGAGATATCTTTCTCTCGTGCTCGTTATCTGTTACCAAATAAACTTTCGCGATTCGAACAAATTGTTTAGGTAATATTTAGGCACTTCATCGCGCTAAAAACTATTTTTATTTACCTCGACGTTCCGGCCAAGTTGCATTGCCCATAGTCTCGAGAAGACTCTAAACTCAAACTATTAGTATAATTGGTGCCTGCGCCTCACGGCAACGACTCTACTAAAGCTCAATGATCAGCGAACGAAATCACTCAAGTTAGGAGTAATCATTTGAAGCAGCATTCCAATTTAATTATCTTTCTCTAACTACCAAACAAAGAGCAATAAATAGACGGTAAGGCTATGAGCATCAGTTGTTCAGATTAACGCAATGCCAGCAATTAGAGCGTATCGCTCTTCTGTGCACGGGCCCAATGGATACGATACGGTCCATTAAATCCCACTCGATAAGAGACAAAAATGTTCAGCAATCTACTAGTCCATAACATTTAACAACTGTGTCACAATAACGACTTTCACGATCGTTCTCACAAGTTCCAAACTTTTTACGAAGACAGAGTTCTAATGTGTGCGCGTACGGCAGTAGTTGAGTCAACACGGCTGGACAAAGGTGAACCACCTCGTGGGTTGCACTTCCTAAAACGACAAGGACCTGATGTTTGTGTGAATTTCATTGGTGAAATGGCGCTGTTATAATTGCAGCAAGCTCGAAATGACCATACGTAAGATGATGTAACTTACCTACTTATCTAAACCTACGCGATGACGAGGACATTCGATAGAATAATAACTAAATAGCACAAGGCATTTTAAAACAAATGGCGTGTGCTATTTAAAAAGTTATAACGCGGTAGAAGCTAAAGCAATTATGCAACACTACTTTACTATTACTATTTTATGATATGAGAAATAATACAAAGAGATGGATACTGAAAAAATTAAATTTTAATTATTTTTTGCAAATTTAAATATGTAGATCTTGATATTTACACTACTTATATATTAATTAAACTGCGGCACCCCGAGGCTCGAAATAAGCAAACCGTTTCATACTCATACTCATACTCATACTCATTTATTGATAACAAAAATAGTTACATGTCGAAAATGTTATTAATTAATTCTTAATTATAAATAATTTATCACAAAAAAGACATAATAAAAATAATATGAATTAAATATCAGAATAATAAATATAACAATGTCAAACAAATTAAATTACAAATACACAAGATTACGCAGTATTATAACTGTAACGTTCAATAAAAAAATATATATTAAAAATGTTATTGGTATATCGGTAGCTTTTCTACGTTAGTACTTAATTTTTAGGATTAGCATACTTCAAGTACTCATCCACGTGATAGAATGCCTGGTCAACAAGCCATCTTTTAAGCTTGTTTTTAAATGATGACCTTGAGGGTGCATCTCTGACCTCACTTGGCAGACAGTTGAATACGGCCGGCGCCATGACGTGCACTAGTTTGGCCGTCTTTGCCAGCTTGCGCGGCACTGTTCGCAGCCGGTGAGCGTTCCGCACACTGTACTTGTGCCCGTCACCCAGTCGAGAGTACTCCTCTAAGTGGTCCCTGGCGTATAGAGCTGTCTGCAGACAGACAAGTGACGGTAAAGTGGCTATTTTCATGGTTCGGAATAATGGAACGGCTGTTTCATCTTGTGCCACACGCACCATTGCTCGTACAGCTCTCTTTTGCATCCTGTTTCACACCATACCATACTCACATACAAACACATTCACGCACAGACTTGATTAGAATTTATGTAATCAGCGTAGGTTCTATATGCTTTATTATACTTACATAAATTACTATAGATATCTTGAGAAACACCACAAACTTTTTGCAAGTTGTTACTTCTACATATCCTATTAATAATAATGCTTTGATGTAGGTACATAATGGGGTTAATGGCGGATTCCCTCCGCCGCGCCGGCTTGGACTGCCCCACACGTCTGGTCGTAGCTTTGGCGGGCAAGGTCAACCCTCCATGGGCGCAGAGACTCGGTCTACATTCTACCGACCGCCCGGAAACAAGATAATGGTCTGATAGCACGAACCTATACTGCCTCACCTCCGCGAGGGACTGCTCACGAGGAGGGCTTAAAAGGAAAAATGCATTATCCCCTAGCAAAAAAAAGTTACACGGATTTATTAAAATAATTTAGCAAGGTAATTATGTGACACTCACACTAACAGATAACACAAAACGAGCAAAGAAACAGTCATAATAGCAAAATGCTAAAGCGTATATTATACGTAAGTAATGAACATAAAGAGGGCGGAGGGTGAACGTTGCGTTCGAAAAAGCGAAAACTTTATTAATAAATGTAAATACCATATCCCTAACCTTGCATTTTCAAAAACCGATCCTTTTTCTTGGCTTCAAAGTATCCATCATAGGTGTCTCCAGTGGGATAACGGAAGAATCCCTCATCCATGACTACAGGGACTTCTTTGAAGGGCTTTGTCGCTACAGACATCATTTCTTCTTCCTCTGAGTCAGTCATTTTTAACTGATGAAGGAAATGCTAGAATCATACAGAAAAAACTATCGGTACCTATTATACGCTAGTGTGTATAATCATAATGAAACGGCTATTAATTAAAAAGGCTTATTATAAAACAAGGATGCATGGAGGCCAACTGCAGAAGCGTTTTCTGGTGACCACTAATATAGATATAGGTACTTAACCAGGGTAATATAATTCCTGTATTAGTCATTTAGTGTTTAAAAAAAAATGAAAAAATGCGCTGCCGAGTTTCTTGTACTTTTGCGAATCTGGAAGTAGAGTCATAAACTTTCATGAGTGCCTCTTTGGGGCTCATGGGACTAAACGATTGTGTTCCGGAGTTACTTAAGAGGCGTTTCGTTGGAGCATCGCCTAATAAGCCTCTTTTTCCTTTGCCTGACTAACGTTTGAAAAGTTTAAATAGTTTTTTTCTCGGCTAGAATGCGGTCGATGGGGTCGATGGGGTCGACCGCATCGTCGCTTTCCACTAGGAAAGATAGCGGTCAAATGCTTACCTATTCTTTATTTTTTTTTTCATGATAGGCGAACTTTTGACCACAAACATTCACAACGAAAAAATGTAGTAGTAGTAGATTGGTAGTAGCGTAGTCTATTGTATTTTTAACATAATACTACTCACGGCTTGTACCTATGTTTCACCCATGATTGGATGAGGTTACATCCGTATTTCTTTCATTTCAAGTCCGTGCCCTCTATGTGGTCAGCCTGTATATGTATATGGTACTCAGGTATGTATACACCACATTGGGTTGCAATTAATAGAAATAGTTAAGTCTTAGGGTCGTAGCAAGAGTTAGACAAGCAAGGCTGCCGCGGCACGCTCGCGTCGCTCGCTCGGCTTCCGCGTCGTGGTCACAATAACTTAACACTCCTCCTCGCTTCGCTCGTCGTCGTACCTGTATATAACTTTGCCGTAGCCTAAATAACAAACTAAATTAACCGAAATTTTACAAGCCTTGTTTCCTCAGTATCCCCGTCACGACACCCTAACCCTCAATTTGCGTAAAATTTTAATTAAGTACTCACAATGTATAGCTCCTTTCTAGATAATTTTAATTGATCAGATTCCTCTTGTAAGCAAAGATAATTGTTTATTGGGTATATACCATATTTATTTATGTGTATATCAAATTAACGCAAATGCGTGACAATCAGCCCCTGACATGTCAAAAGCTATATGTTTTAACAAGCAACTGTTTTCGACCATGACCTGTTAATTCCTGGTAAAACTTTTTGCTTTTAATTAAAAAAATATTGATATACTGGCGCTTATCTGTAGGTCACGGACGTAATGACGCATACACGGATGATGCCTGATGGTGAAGCACTATAAATACTACAAATTTCGCTTGCCTTAACGCGAGCTACACGCACACAAATACACAGAAGGTCCGACAATCGGCGCCAATAGACCTATATACTATTTAGTTTACTCGGTTTGCAGCGAGATGCACGCACACATGGACTTTTGCATGCTTCTCCCACTATTTGATGATATTACCAGTTCTAGTAGATATACAAAACTTTAATAGAATATACTGCACTGTATAATACAGTAGTGGAGTGCAATTCAGTAGGTACTTATACTTAGTAAAATAGAATGCAGAAGTTCCTATAGCGTAGTGTATTCTAAAACCCCCCTATTCTAAAAGGCCCCGCGTTTATCTAGTTGAAAGATGGACTGTGTATTAACACAGATAGATGTAAGCTATGTATTAATTTCATCGAATTCCGTTCAGCCGTTACAACGTAAAGAGAATACAAACATTTACACACACAAAAGATTTATAATATGAGTGTGATGTTATGACTACTAGATATCAATCAAAGCTAAAAAACAACTACATTTTAAATAATTGTTCTAATTAGTTTACTTGAATTGTAAATAATGTGTTTCAGTTATATTTGTGTATCTATATATCTATATATATAAAAGAAAGTCATGTTAGTTACTCCACTTATAACTCAAGAACGGCTGAACCGATTTAGCTGAAAATTGGCAGGGAGGTAGTTTAGAGCCAGGAGAAGGACATAGGATACATTTTAGGAACGCCACATGTTTTTTTAATTTTTTTATTAAATAGGTGTATAAAAATCATTCTCTCATACGTCACTCAAATTTGGTAAAGTACTAGGCAAACATAACAATGAAGGAGGTAATAATATAGTCACGTGGCATTGTATGCCGGGTATGGCTTCCTAACCATGCACATTCATTGACTGTTAGGCGGAACGAAGGTCGCCGGGACAGCTAGTTTATAATATATCTTAGATTGCAGTCCGCGCGTAACCCTACACAGATCGGATCTGAAAATCAACGCCGAGGCTCTGTCCTCAGCATTATCCAGAGCTTGCAGACCTTTTCCGGCAAGAAATAACAAGTTTTTTGCAAACAGTTTATCATAGAAAAACAAGAAACAATAGTGTTATATAACTAATATAATTGTCTTGTAAAGTGTGATAGGTAATTATGTTAGTTAAAGTTCGGAACAAATTATTGTATTCATTTATATTCTACTTATCTCCAAAACAGAGCAGACAATAGCAGTTATGTCTTCGCAGTAGTAAAACCCAAAAATATACATATATTTTAATAAACATATGTCATAAAATCATCTGGCATCACGACAACATTTTACAAGACTGTACTCCACAAAGCCGGATTGATTTATATACACGATACAGGACTTCATAATTTTTACCAATACAAGCTAAAATAAATAATTTAACAACATTATTACATAGATCTTAGCACCAGTGACATGCACGAGAAACCTTATATTTTGAAACATCTACGAATTGTAAATAAATAAAATACCAATATGTTTATAGATTCATTTTGAATCCATAAAACGTGTGTATTATTTATATAAAATCGAAATGGGCTTTCGATATAAACTGTCATTCTAACAGTCTCACAAAACATTATACAAAATAAAATGTATAATATTATTTAAAAAACTTCAACGATCTACAAAATTGTCACCCTAAATGATACACTGCTAGCGTGCATTGCAATTGGGTGCTTAGTGCCGATTTTTAAAAACATTGTAGAGATAAAAGCTTAAAAATATATTCCATAGAAAATAAAAGAAACTGTTACAAAAACTCGTTAAAAAGTAATAGAAAAATGTTATCTTAAAAAACCTAAAACGTCTTAAAAAGATGATATAATAAACAGATCGTTCTATAGAATACTGATACGATAGGCAGCATCGTAGTAAAGAAATATGTATGTAATTGATATAGAAATTTAGATAAGTTACGATTGCAATATAGAACGTTTAGGAGTTTAGACTAAAACTACGCACCTTCACAATCTTCACTTAATTGTGAATAATTCAAGGGCTCAGACAAGAGACAAAACCTATTTATATACATATACATTACTCATGCAAACATACACAAACGTTCTATCTTTATGAATAGGGGGGTCAGTTTTACAAGCGATTTCCAGTCAGTAGACTCGGTGTAGACTTAGAGGATTATGTTTGCGGGATCTTCCATGTTATCTTTGAAAGCTTTCATCCACTGAGCGCCGACCGCGCCGTCGATTACTCTGTGGTCGGCCGAAGCGGTAAATGTAACGAACTTTGCACTTTTGAACCTGAAACAATATCCAATAGATATGACATAGATATGAGCGCCGATTATTATCAAACAGTCGAGTCGGCGTCGGCGGCGGCGGCGTCGGCGGCGTGACATTCTAAAGCTTCTTTATTTTATGAAAATTATAAGATACGGTTCCCATGTTGTTTCCTCCCTAAGTATTCGTATTTTTTTTCCTGAATTGACAGATTGGGGATCCTGATATTCCGTTTATGATGGAAGCAATAACTGAACGTAAATAATGTAAATATAATTATATATTATTATAAAATTATATCAAATCCTCTTTTAACTCAGATAATTTAGCGCCTCTACGACATTAAAGACTATATTATTGACATAAGTCAATAATATAGTTTTTAATGTCTCAAAAAGCAACAGAGAGAACAACTATAAAGTTGTTCTCTCTGTTGCTTTTTCAGATTAACAACGCTCATTTAAAATAAGTTATCTGTTTGATCAAATGTGACTTCATATAATTAAATATGACTTGCCCTGTAAACAACTATGTTGAAAGGCTAATACACATTTCAAATCTAATTCAACTTGGAAGCACTTTGTAAGCATGGCGCTACATGTTAGCAGATTGAGAAATAGCATTTTTTTTTTATCCTTGTTTAAGTATGTTATTTTATTTTAAACTTTTTTTATTTTTTTCTGCAAATCTCTAATCTTACGCGCAATATCTGTCAAGTAAACCTAGAGGAGCAATGAAACTGACAAATCCAGCTAATCCCATGGATAGGCTCCATGACGCATTTATATAACACTAGCCGTGCCCCGCGGCTTTGCCTGCTATTATCAAGTTAAAAAGTAGCCTATGTGTTAATCCAAGGTAAAAGCTATGTACTTTCCAAATTTCATCCAAATCCGTTCAGCCGTTAAAGCGTGAAGAGGAAACAAACATACTTACACACTTGCACACTTACACACTAGGATTAGTAGGATAAATATAAAAAAACAAACCTACAACATACACGCTTTCAGACTCATAGCCCCACACTCAGTTCCATGACTTGTGTCGTGGGTGCCGGAACCATTCACATTACACACACAACCAAAACCAGAAACACAAATTTTCCTTAGTGAGAAAACTTGTGTTCTCGCCGGGAATCAAACCCGGTATTCCTGCTTAGAAGGCGAACACGCACCCAACTAAGCCAACGAGCAGCTCAATATGCGGTTGGTTATTTTCAATGCTGGCCTGGTGCTACTCTTCTATAGTGAAACTTTTTGGGGGAGGCCTATATCCAGCAGTTGACTTCTTGTGGCTGAGAAGAAGTGGAACTATTTGTCGGCAAGTATCAATAATAACTGAACCTATCTCTGTTGATTGTATTTTTCAAAATAAATGTTAGTGGAACCTTCCTCACCCTGCTTTCTTATCTGCTACAACCACATCCTGCACGCCTCCGCAAGCGAGGATGAGGCACTGCGGCGGGTTGACGATTGCACTGAACATTGTGATGCCTGACGAAAAAACAAATTACCACTCAATAAAATAAAGTCAAAAATGTAGATACATAGATACATTCTTTATTGAACACCTTAATTGTAACAAAGATTAAGGGTGTGGGCTATAGCAAGTGTTTTTTTTCGCCGGTTTTTTTCCGCCTAGCTCTCATCCGCTATGTGTCCGGAGTTCAACGTGCGGTAAAGAATTTCGTTAGAAAACAGAAAAGAGATCAAAACTATGCAGTCAGTCTATGCAGCTCTTAACGCTTTTTGGCTGTTTTTAAACTCCTCCCTCTTTGCGCCAAAAAGGCACTGGCGTTGAGTATCGGAATTGCGTCTTGACGTGACTTTATACCTTCAACAATACCTTCAATGGTTTGCACTTCCAGTTTTACGGCGGGCAGCGCCCTTGACGCAGGATCTTTAATAGTTTTTCTGAAGTCGGTGCCGTTGTTTCTCTAGTAGTCTTACACATGCTTCATCGCTGCTGTCTTTCTATCATTTCTAATGTCTGAAGTACTTTCCTTAATACATTTTTTAAACGGATGACGCTTGCGTAAGGTATTCGTAAATTCCACAGTTCAGTAATATAAAGAGAGTTGAAGAGAGTTCAACAGTGTCAATTACTTAATGTTTATTACTTAAAAAAATGTAAGAGAAAAATCTAGTACCAGTGATAGTAGGTTTTATAAAAATATCTTTATATTGAACAAACAAACTAATGTCTTGCATATTCAGACAAGACTAAGGTGATCATGTTGTCAGTTACAGTTTTTACAAGCTCTTTAATTAACTCAATTTAGTTTCTGTCCCGCTATCTGTCGGTCAAATCTTGTAAGCTAAATTAGACCCACTTTCCGATGTCCGATTAGACTCAAATTTGGTGTACCTACTTATGTATCTTCGGTGACAATACAATGATATGGTACCATATGGAGCTGGTCTGATGATGGAGATGGAAGATGGCCATAGGCACTTCTAAAATAAAAAAGATAAACTCTTCTAGTTTGGGCTCGTTAGATTCGTCTTGACAAGTTCTCTGATTGTAAAACATTTTCGTCCTTTTATATTTAAAACTGGTAAAAGTGGTTGTTTTGTATTTATACCTGTTTATAGTATCTAAGCAAGATAAACTTATATTTATAGTACCTGAGCAAGATATACGAGGGGGCGTTTTTAAGATCGAAGAATGGGGACAAAATGGGAAAATAAAAGGACAAAATTATTTTTCTTGTTCTATATACTCTCCTGCAAGCGAATATTTTTTTGATATCTTTCGATTAACTCATTTATATCACAAAAAAAATTTTTTCCTTACCTGAAAAATACGAGGAAACTGCGTCCTTAAGTTCTTCATCAGTGTAAAAACTTCTTTCCACAAAAGTCTTTTAAAATTGTCGAAAGAGGTAATAATCACTCGGATCTAGACTGGTCTGGTGGGTGATATAAAATAGTGAAGCCCACCTTATGCAGGGCAGCCAGTGCAACACGGCTCTTGGGCGCTTTGTCGTGCAAGAGCAGGACACCTCTTCTTTATTATTTAATTGTCTTTTTTAACCGTATCGTTGCATAGGATTCTCCGGTTATAGAGACACCTTAATCTTTTTAATCGATCAACAAGATTCAAGATTCCTTCAAAGTCCCAAAAAACTGTAACCATGAGTTTTTCGGCCGATTGTGACACTTTAAATTTCGTGAGAGGTGTTGCACCCTTTTTATGCCGCTGCATGGAGTCTTAAGAGGGTTTCTAGAGTCTCAGGTTCATAATGATGAACCTAAGTTTCATCTCCAGTAACAATTCGGTGCAGTAGATCATCCTTGTCTTTTTTGCCTACTCCTGTCGTTTTTGCGGCGGCGGCGGCGTTAGCATTCTTGGTATCCACCGTGCGCTGACCATAGTCATGCCAAGATGTTCATGCAGAATTTTAAGAATGGTTGTATCGGATACTCCAACCATTTCTGGTAGCTGTTTCTTCTTTAGACGAGCATCTTCCAATACTAATTTTTCAACTTTTTTATCAAGTTTCGGAGTGGTCATCTCTGTAGACCGTCCTGGCCGTGGGTCATCTTCAAGTGATTCCCTGCCTTGCTTAAAATGGCTGTGCCACTTGTAAACCATCGCTTTCCCAGGGCAAGAGTCCCCGTAAACCGATGACATCTCTTCCAGTATGATTTAAACAGATATTCTTTGTTCGGTAAGGAACTTTACAGAAAGAAACTCGATTTTTTCAATTTTCCAAATGTTCTTCCGGTTTGGGTTGCTTAGTCGTCGATAGTTCGAAAACGAATGATGCAATTGTTACAAAACTTTATATATATACTAATTATGAGTCATTGAACATGTTACGACCTTAAAAAGTCTGCTACCCCCTCCAACCCTGTCATTTCGACTTAAAAACGCACCCTCTAAGTAACAATAAATTGTGAAAACAGCGCGATAAGGGCGTTTTTGTAAATATTAATTATCAAAATAAGTTTATTAAAACTACTATTAAAATACTTTACTACTACTTACTACTATATAAAAATACTATATAACAATCAATAAAAAAAACGGCTATTAAGTATGTTTTGTAAAAGCAAACATTTGCATAAATAGAGCCCTTCCACATATATCAAAATTAACATTTTGTGAAGGCATTCATTTTCAGAGTAGACGCACTCTAGCAATATCTTATCAAATAGGGACATTATGTTATAGTTTATCTGGGAAGTAAACAGTAAGCCACTCACTCACAATTATTTAGTAAGGTATACTAAATTTTATATCTTGCAGTTGTGTCAGAAATAAAACCCAAAAATACTATTTGTAAAATATACTTTAATAACGTTCATAAAATAATCTGGCATCACGACAACATTTTACAACGGTAACGCAAGACTATACTCCACATACATTCGCATAATGCCGGATTGATAAATCTACACTGATACAATAGGACATCTCATTTTGCACAATACAAGCAAAAATAAATAATTAAATAACATTACATAGATCTTTGCTCCAGTGACCTGCACGAGGTATTGTAGTATTAATAAACATCTACGAAAAGTAAATAAAAAGAATACATAAAAGTAAACCAATACATTTGTAGATTGATTTAGGATCGTGTGATTTTTTTATATATAACTATCTTTATTTGAACTTTCATTGTAACTGTCTCCCATACGTTCAAAAAATAACAAAAAGGTATATCCTTTAAAAACATAAACGAATCTACAAAATGAATTATCCAAAGGATATACAGCTTGCGTGCATTGCAATTTGATGAATGGGATGCGCGTATAAACAATCTAGTGATAAAAGCTAAATATATGCAAAAGCAAACAAAGACGTTGTTACAAAACCTATCATAAAAGATTTAGACAAAATATTTACTCAACTTTAGAGAACAATCTTTGATAAACAGATCGGTTAAAAAAAACAAATTTAACAAGTAGCGTCGTAGGAAATTACGTACATTATATTGCAAATAAGGAAACTAACGGTAAAGAACGTTTAGGAGTTCAGACTAAAACTACGCACCTTCAAAATTTTCTCCCAATCGTGAAAAGTTTAAGGGCGACTTACTTCAAGACAAAACCTAAACGCTGCGTACAATCAAACACAAACGATCTATCGTTATGAGTTAGGGTTGATGGGTCTGTTCACAAGAATAGTCGTAATTTTTTTGGTTAAAGCATAACTAAATTGTTTTACAAGCGGTTTCCAGTCAGCAAATTGCACTAGGTGTAGGGGACTCAAAGGATAATGTTAGCTGGGTCTTCCATGTTATCCTTGAAAGCTTTCATAAATTCAGCGCCGACCGCGCCGTCGATTACTCTGTGGTCGGCCGAAGCGGTAAATGTTATGAATTTTGCAGTTTTGAACCTGGAAATGTCAAAAACAAATGGAAATGTAAATATCAATAGATAGTTTAAGTCAATGTATCGTATCAAGAGAGAATAGAACGTAAACTCATATAAATTTATATAATATACTACTAGCAGTGCCCTGTAGCTGCTTCGCCAATTTTTTAACTAAATCCTGGCTATTAGGCATACATAAATTTCATCCAAATTCGCTCAGCCGTTACGGCCTAAAAAGAAAACAAACATAATACCGTATTTGCTATCTCTTACAAACAAACTACAAAACGTAATCCATTTATGGTTAATAGATCTCCTGTTTTTTACCCTAAACGGCATAATCTAGGAGTCTTCAAGAGTTGAGTGAATATGCTGATCAAGAAACCTACTGGTGTTAGGCAGGTAGGTATTTAAAGGAACTGCCCGTTGACTTAGTTGGATGCGCGTTCACCTTCTAAGCAGGGTATAGGGATTCGATTCCCGGCAAAAGGAAAATTTGTGTTTCTGGTTCTGGTTGTGATTGTGTGTGTGATGTGAATGTTTCCGGCAACCACGACACAAGTAATCGAACTTAGTGCGGGGCTGTGGGTATGAAAGCGTTTCCGTTTAGCGTTTTATTATAGGAAGTAGGGCTATGAAAGGAATCACGACACAGATCGTCCTCGTGTGGGAGGCCCCATTAAAAACACTTTATTTTTATTGTTAATGCTACATTACCTTGCATAACAAAATTATTATGTTGTCCTAGATTATGAGCAAATAAACGATTATTATTGTTAATCAACCATTCAATACCAACTACATTCATTCTGGTTGTTTTATGGGAATTAATCCATTAATTATGCTCATACACATAAATTACATATACAGGGTTATTTGTAAAATACCAGAAAACTCTCAGACATAGGTTCTAACCCTTGGCTCATTTTGTTCTACGGCTTTCTACTGAATGCTATATTTTCCGTAATAATTAAGATGATGTATTCCATACAATCATATCTTTTTTATGCCTGATAGGCAAGCATTTGACTACAATCTCACCTGATGGAAAGTGATGATGCGGCCGAAGATGTAGCATGCTTGCCTAGAAGGTACCTGTTCACTCTTGACTTATATAATTATTATTCTATAATTAATAGTTATTTAAACTGCATTGTGCCACACAGAACGCCAAGAGACTCAGTTGACTAATTCAAAGCTTCAGAGCTTAGGTCATCGCCGCATGGTAGCCAGTCTCTCGGTTTTTTATCGGATACATTTCGGAGAGTGTGCCAAGGAACTGCACGATCTAGATCCCCTATCTCCGTTCTATCATCGGACAAGCAAACTGCTAAGCGACACCGCTATAAGGTTGACATTCGTAGAAAGCGTTTTGCTTCCACATTCATTGTGCAAACCGGAAAGGAATGGAACTCCTTGCCTGAGTCGGTGTTTCCTGATGATTAAAATATGGGAGTCTTCAAGTCATGAATAAATAGTTATTTTCTAGGAAAGCTTGCTCCATCGTCGACCACATCAGATGAGATGGTGTTCAAAAGTTTGCCAATCATGAATAAAAATAAAAGAACGGCATCGTCGCACCGATCCTCGCAATACATACTGTATAAGTGATGATATGTATAAAATATTCGTACCATGGCAGACGTAGTCTCTATGGTTAAAATGATGTCCCAAGAGATTTCTGGTTTACAAATCACCCTGTATCAGTGATGATGATAGTTGATAACTCACCCTTTAGGTTCATTCTCGTCAGCCACAACCATATCCTGTAGGCCTCCGCAAGCGATGATGAGCGATTGCGGCGGGTTGACGATCGCATTGAACGATGTGATTTCTGAAGAACAAACATATTAAGGTGGAAGCTTATTTAAGTACAATTTTATTCTTCAAAAAAATCGTTCTTTCTCGATGAAATACAACAAAATATGAACTAAAAACATGATAGTCTGAGATGTCAATATGATGTGTGAAATATGTGCGTTATTTTCAATCGACTTCAAAAAAGGATGTTCTCAATTCGATGTATGTTTTTTTTTAATTTTGGTTTCGCGATGTCTCCGCCAATCAATATCGATTTTGATGGGTTTTTTTTATACTTCAGAGGTGGTCAAATATAAATTTTATCGAAATCGGTCAAGCCAAAACCAAAATATAAGCGATGAAGTCGGTTTTTTTAAGCTTTGCTTACGTTTCAATTATTTAATGAGTATACAAGAATGTTATTATCGAAATGTTTTCATGAACAAAAGATAAGGATAAAATATTCCGACTCCTATTCCAGCCATCCTGTACCGAGTGCCATTATTTTTCAACCGACTTCAAAAAAGGGGGTTTTCATGTATGTTACGCGATATCTCCGCTAATTTCGATTTTGATGGTTGGTACTTCAGAGGTCAAGAGCCAAAACCAAACATAAGCGGTAAAGTCGGTTTTTAAAGCTTTGCTTGCGTTAAATTATGTACATCGACTACCGGCCAAGCCTATTTAATTTGTGATATATTATGTTTCTTAGCATTATTTTTATATAAAACCTAAACTGTCTTATACAAAAACGTAACAAATTCAAATGAATTGTAGTCTTCAAGTATGCACATTAAGTGAGATTTTAAAAAATATAGTCGAATTGAGAACCACTTCCTTTTTTGAACTGGTTATAAACGCTTTGCTATTTTTTGTTTGTTTCTCTAGCTTTGCTAGGCATAACTGTGGTACATTTATAAAGGAAACGCTTGAACCCGCTGAGCTACCCAAGCTCGACGACATTATCCTTTCCTTATTATTAACATCTTATAAATGACGCCATCTACCGAAAAAGTGGGAAACTACTACAACCATCGAGCTGGACGTTATCAACGTGTTGCTAACTGTAAAAGTTGAACTACTATCTACGACACTACTATCTATAAAGTAAGTCACATACTGCTAACAACTAGATAGTAGAGATAAAATAATTCGAAAAAAACTTACTATAGTAGGTCCCAGAGATTAAATAATTCGAAATAAAACTTACTATTGTAGGTCCCAAAGTTACTTGAAATATTTAAATGGGCCGACATCATTGCATAAGACTTGATAAAACATGGTTTGAACTACGACTGCCACAGAAACTCATGCTAGTGTTGCCAGATTTGGAACATAAATGAAAAATAAAACAATTTTTTTATGTGGCGACTCTTATACATTATGTGAAAAGGATCTTTATCAACAAGTAAAATATGCTAAGATTATGTGAAAAGATTCCTTATTTACAAATAAAAAATGCTAAGAATATGTGAAAAGATTCCTTACTAACAAATAAAAAAGGCATAAAGGCTGGTACTACGGACGTGGCTGATATTCGAAACATCCAAATACCACTCAATTTTATAAAACAAAACTTTAGAAAGATACAGCTCTTTAAGAAACGCCTACATTGTAAAACACAGGCGTCTTTTAAAGTCTCTTCGTCAAATCTTGTACAGTATAAATAAATAATAAAAATTGTATATTTATTGCCAAAAATAAAAACACATTTATATCAAAATTTTACTAGTGGTAGACAGACCGATTCAGTCTGAGGGACTACCTTAGTCTATTGTGAAAACTAATTTTACCACAGCCAAGACTGAAACGGTCGTATCTATCAGTGCAGTTTAAGACAATAGGAGTAGATTCAGCATGTGAGCGCGCAATGTGTGCGCAGTGAATCGCAGCGCTTTTTTTCAATCCACCCCTGTTCTCGGTTAAGATGTTCGCCGAGATAGTGTCACAAAAGCGGGTCATTATATCATTATGAGAAAAGTTTCCTTATTATAACAAATAAAAAAAGGCATAAATGTGAAAATATTACTAATTAGCGTGCCTCGCGGCTGCGCCCGCGTTAATAAAGTTAAAAAGTAGCCTATGTTTGATTCCGAAACCTTAACTATCAACATTCTAAACTTCATCAAAATAGGTTTATTCGTTACGGAGATACGTGGTAACAAACATTTACACACATACACAAACTTACGCATTTATAATATTACTAGGATTACTAAGTAAAAAAGACAAATTTATGTGAAGAGATTCCTTATTAACAAATAAAAAAGGTATAAAGGCTGGTGCTAGTGATGTGGCTGATATTCGAAACATCCACATAGTGCTTAATTTTATAATAAAATCAAACTTTACAATGACTAACTTTATTAAACGCCTAATTATAAAACACGGGCGTCATGGGACACCCGCTTGGAACGAAGCTCTTTTCACTTTATATTATGTATTAAATAACAGGCAATGAGGCAATTAAGGCAGAAAACCAATTATAAGTCTATTAGTATCTTGGTTTGAGAATCCATCGGCGACAAAACATTCTGCGGTCAGAACAGATTTGCTACTTCAATCGCTGAATTCATTTCACAATTTTGATATATTGTCTTGTTCCATGTGCATAATATGAGTCTTCATGACAAGAATGAGATAACTTCTAGGCAAGCATGCTACATCTTCAGCCTCATCATCAGGCGCGAGAGTGGTCAAATGCTTGCCTATCGAGCATAAAAAACAAAATAAAAAACAAAAGTGTCGTGACGGTTCTTTCGGCCTAGCTCTCATCCACTTGTCTGATGTGTAACGTGCGATAAAGAACTTCGTTCCAAAACAAAAACAATTAATATATAGGTAGTCATATGGCTGGAAGCAAACTCTTTCAGACAACCTTTGAATGCAGTTGAATTACTCAACTTAGTTGTTTTTATGAAAATGCTATGTTGAACATGCAGGAAACAAAAAATAATACTAAAAATACAATAAAGAATAGATGTATTCAACGGTTAAGAACAAAACTAAACATTTATTCATCAAGACAATTAATTACATCACAAAGAAATAGAACTTCTTGCATGTCTGCTTAAGAGAGTACCACCCTTTTTAGAGAGCAGCCGATTAACAGAACTGTGCAAGCAAGACTGAGAGCTACGAGAAGGGGCAATTTTCCAATGTAATTACCCGTCATACGAAACTTAACTTGAGTTTCAAACGAAGGACTGCAATGCGACACATTTTTATTACTTGTTTAGTTATGTGTGGCATTGCAATGTGCACATCACATCTGAAGTGACACATTTGAAGTAAGCCCCGTGACGTCACACAGCTGTAGACGAGACTCTCACCGAACATCCCCAGATTAGACACAATGACAGTCCCGCTTTGGTACTCATCAAGACTTCCCTGACATGGCCTATGCCGTTAGTGACGTCACAAAATATGCATGACGTCACACGCAATATAAGAGTGACACCATTCAATTCATTGGGCGCAAAACTTAAACTAAGGCTGCGTTCAATGTCTACAACTTCGGTTGGTCGATTATTTATTATCCACGCTCGAAGGCTCCAAACGACAAAGCCCCATGGAATAATGAATAGTTTAGTAATCCACATAATTATGAGTCAATCAATTTAATCAATCAATTTTAATCTTCAACTTTCAGTTTGACTTCACTCACAACTTTTCGCGGGAATTATCAAAGAAATTTGACATTGACAGGCGCCTGTTTTATAACCTTCTCTCAAGGCGGTTGTTTGATTATGATTAACCGAGGCATTGAACGCGCTAGAGCGTTTCAACTCGCACTAACCGTGCCTCCGAAAGGGCTAGGGAGAAAAGTTGCAAGAGCGTAGGCACTGAACGCAGCCCAGGCCTTAATGTTCACGTCACGTGACATCCGTGAGTGACGTGACACGTGATAAACGACACTCACCGAACATCCCCAGATTGGACACAGTGACTGTCCCGCCCTGGTATTCGTTGGGCGCTAGACTTCCCGCCTTGGCCTTCGCGGCTAAGGCCTTTATGCCCCTCGAGAGGTCGACGAGCCCGCGCGAGTCGGCGTTGAACAGGATCGGCGTGATGAGCCCCGTCGGAGTCGCCACTGCTACGCTCACGTCCACGTTTGAGAATCTGGGAACCGATCAAGTTCCCATATTAACATGGAGCTTTTATCAGTGGTCTAAACCACGTTTAGGCCTTTTACTATACTCAAGGCATGATTCCTTTCTGACCCAGTTGGCGTGGTGGGCAAGTCTCTACCCTCTGCGCCGTGGGTCCTAGGTTCCATTCCCGGCAGGAGCACAATTTTCCTCCCCAACGGAGATTTGTGCTTCTGGTTCTGGGTGTGGTTGTGTGTGTGATATGTAAATGCTTTCGGCACCCGCGATACAAGTCTTTGTTTTTAGTGTGGGGCGGTGAGTGTGAATGCGTTTGTTTTTTTGTTCCATATATATTCGATTCTATTGAACAATACGTTTACAAATTTCCCTAGTGGAGAAAACGTATGATTCCACCGGGAATCGAACCCGATACTCGCAATGCTGCTGGACAACGCGCACCCAACTTTAACAAACCGTTGGCTTGGATTGTTAGAATTTTAAATTATCAAACGATATTATTAAATTATCAGCTAAATTATACAAGCTATATTGCATTCAAATGCTTCAAAGTGTTTGAATGAGTCTTTTAAAAAGAGAGGTAGTGAACTAACGTTATGCAGCAAAACGGCTGCATCAATTACTTTTGACAGGTAACAAACGCACACGGCCAGGGAGAACACCTTCTCTTTTTAATTATAACGACCTAATTGGCGCAGTAGACAAGTGTCTGCCCTCAGCGCCATGGGTCCTGGGTTTGAATTCTGGTAGGGTAGGAGCACAATTTGTCTTCCCAAGGGACAGTGGTCCCTTGGGAAGACAAATTGGTTCTGGTTTGATGGGTGATTACAAATCACACTCAGAAGTCATGCCTTAATAAAGTGGTAGAATTTCTATTGGACTTATGGAATGAAGGCAAAAATCACATTTTTCTATTGTTTTAAATCGTACACTTACTGTCTAATGAAAGTGTCCATCCAGTGTGCATTACATGCGGGCACCCGCTTACAAGCTGAAGCTACCGCCTTTATAATGAAGTCGTTCACTGACACCTGGAACAAAATGCATTTATATGATCAAATAACTGAAACTCGGAATTAACACAGCACAAAAATAAGTATGAAAATACAGAAAAACCAATTACCTACTAGACTTTTCATTCTGGCACCAGTTTTTTAGGTGTTAGGTAGTTACAATAATTATAATTTAAATAGTTATGATTCAATGAAATGTGAGAACACGTCACACGCACCTCCAACTATGGTTTAAGCATAATATCATAGTAGAAATATATCAGTAAGATGACTCGAGGCCCGTAGGAGATTCAAATGCCTACACTAGCCGAATACGCAGGGTTGTCACTATCTCCGACTTTTAAAGGTAGCTATAGGTAAAATGTATATTTTAACAAACCAACAAGTTAGGTACAATAAAATAGTATAAAATGTGGTGGTAAAATAGATACGATTTTATTTGCATATTAGCCGCCGATAGAGTCAAAAAAAATCTTGAAAA
Source organism: Lomographa bimaculata (assembly GCA_948107665.1). Taxonomy (NCBI): domain Eukaryota; kingdom Metazoa; phylum Arthropoda; class Insecta; order Lepidoptera; family Geometridae; genus Lomographa; species Lomographa bimaculata. The sequence goes on from OX403600.1 coordinate 11,727,529, forward strand.
AAATATTGTTTTGCATATATGAAAAGAAATCACGGTAGTAGTACATGTAACGAAGTTAAAAGGAAAACTAATATAGCTAAGTAGGCTTCAATAAATCAATAATATTGGCCGTCGGTGACGATGACGCGAGTTCCATGATTTTTGTTCACCCAAAAAGTGCTCAACGCGCCAATAGAAGTTTTCACTTTAAAAACCTACATAAATTGAATAAACACGTAAAGTAGGTTACACTATAAGTAGGTATATGAAACTTTACCTATCTGTTTACAAAATATAAACGCACGCACGCAACTCAGCACGCGGCACGCGACATCCGTCTGCGCGGAAAGGCCCGTGGCGAATGGCTCGAATACGGCGAAATGTCGTCGACCGCGTCGACGAGCGCGGGGGCGGCCCCGGCTCGTGTCGTCTTCGCCGTTCTGTTTGTTGTCATAGTGTGCGTGCTGAGGCACGTGCGTACGGCCGTGCACACATACAAGCCGCGTTTGGTACCACTCTATGAAGACAACTTACTTATATATTTCTACTATGATAATATTTACTACACGTAATATTTTGGTATGACTTTACTAATTGCCTGCGTAATAAAAATTAAGGACAAGTTATAGTAAGGGTCGATCTAGGCAAACTCATCTCACCAGGTCGAAAACATTTTAATGAAACGCCAAATCAAAAGTACCCGCAACCAACGAGCATGTATGAAAATATTCAAAAATGTAGATCGCGTAAGATTTGTGGCAGGATTGTAGCGGGTGTAGAGATTTGGCCTCTGCCTATTACAATGGGAAAGGAGCGTGACTATGCATGTATGTAGGGATTCGAAATATATGGATGAGAAGAAATATTCATAAATGTGTAACAATATTGATCAGAACGGCCTCATAACATTTTCTAATTCTAAAAAAATATTGGTCATAAAACTAACAAAAAAGACAACTAACCTTGAGATCAGACTTCTCAGCTGTCAGTTTGTCGTTGACAGCCTTCCTCATGGCGAGCGTCTTGCCAACATTAACGGTGACCGCCAGCTGGTAGTGAGGGATGGACTGTTTCGAAAACGTCAGCCTCTTGGCGATGGTGCTCCTCATGCCGGAGAGTGGGATGTCCACGAATGCCGCGCCGGGGGCGGGGGCGGGGGCGGGGGCGCCCTTGGCGGCCGGCGCTCCTTTGGGGGCTGGGGCTCCGGCAGCGGCCGCGGAGACTCCTGCGAGGTCATCGCTCTTTATAGAACCGTACAGGCCTGAGCCTTTTCCTGTGAATGGTGTGAAATAAATCAGCCGGGCCTTCCGTTGCCTAACTGTCATTTGTAACTCGAATCCTCACCAGAGTTGTTTAAGACTTTTGCTTGCATTTTTTTTATTCCTAGTCGTAATAGGAACTTAAGCTTAGAAATAATTATAAAGGAAAAATATCGCTTGGGGCGAGGTTTGAAGCCATAAGATGTCAATAACAAGGAAAGGATAAAAAAGAAAATGATAGGTTCGTCAAGAGCTTGACATTGCCATTATGGCCGCGGGTTTAAATCCCACTCCAACCGATATTTTCCCTATATATACTTAAAAACTACTTAACAGTTGCTCGTTTGATTGATTACTCTAATTTATTTAATATTTTTGATGATAAACATTACTGGAAATGGTTATGACATGTAATCAATTGAAGTTAATGACAATTAAAAAAACAAAGAAAATAGAACTGTGTGTTACACATCAGTAATAATTGCATTTGAATTTCATACCCAGTCAAACTAAACCTTCCAACGAGCGGGCGAGACAGACCAGCAACTGTTAACGCTTTAAGGATCCCAGGTCGTAGAATCGTTTCCCGTAGCTCAGAACCTTTTTCAGGTACGACGTTCACTAAATTAAGAAACATTGCTTGCTAGCGTCAGCATCGGCAGAGCAAGCAATCTTTTTTAGTCTAGCGCGGGAGTTTCTTCGCAATGGACGTCTTCTACGCTTACACAGCTCACGCGAGATTAAAAATTCGACACAGTTTTGTCTAAATAGTAATATATTGCGGAGCGCTGATCTGCATCCGCAGAAACGTAACAAATTGTATCTAAATGACAGTTAAATAACATTTGGACTCAGATGTTAGATCATTGAAAAATTATTATTACTTATATAAATTATTGAAAAGTATTTATAAACTTTTGCTTAATAAATGGAATTAGTAGAGAATTCAACTAACTTTTCTATTTTATCGTTTAGTACATAACTATGAAACCTGCTGAGTGTGGTCGACAGTGGTAAACATTTCGTTTGAGCTTAGATATGATACAAACAAACTGATATAATTATAAAAAGAGGCTGTCGTATCACTTTTTTTAATAATAATTAAATTATTATTAGTGGCCTAATGTATTGTAACTGAGTAAGCAAAAGTTCATAAACATCTGTATTAAATTATTTCATTGATCTGACATCATTTTGGGCTTTTTTCGAGACTTTATTTCATACCACCACCATAATATTATACTATAAGCACTTATAGAAAATGGCGATATCAATCACAGTATAGCTTGTCGGAAACTAGTTAAACACAGGGTATGGCTACCCTGCAAACATGGCTCAAACGGAACTACTTTTGGCACGATTGAAAAACTTAAAAATATTTCTAAAATATTATAACATGTTTTTTTTTGGGTAGCGTTTTCAATGCTTTTTAATCAAAACCATTCAGTGTATTAAAATACTTTACTGTGATATCAATCATGAACGTTTTAAACTATCCTTCATGACTAAAACAAATAGGTCTCCAACTTAAAATAATGATAAAACGAAGCAAACAAACCAACAATAAATACACGATAAAAAATAGTTTAGAATTAACATTTCAAGACTTTCATGACAAGCTATAATAAAGTCCCGGTTTTGCTATTTCTTTATATAAAATGAAGTTGAAGCAAACATTTTCAGGCTGTCACTCATTAGGTTTAGGCAGAAGAAGTACTGAGGATACCAGATAGTAATCTACTCTTAATGGAAGGAGTGGATGGAGTTCCGTACTACGGAGAAATACATTATTTCCAGTCTAGAAATATTTCACAATTTACGAGTATGGTAGTAAATTTAGAAAGGAAAAATATCGCATGAGGCGGGGATTGAACTCGCGGCCATAGGGTGTCATGCCCTATTGCTCTAACCGCTGAGCTACTCAAGCCTTGCCTAAAACAACGAAATCATCATTGCCTTATTATTATCGTCTTACGGGAACGTGTGATGTCATCTACCAAAACTAAAACGGCCAACGAGTCTAACATTGCACACGTTTTGTTAATAACGTCCACCAAATCAATTAATTTTACGAATTATTTTTTTTGATCTATACGAATATGGCCTATATTATAAGTTACAAGTTTCGATCTAAACTTTAAAAATGCCTTTGTGTTTACTTATAGCCTTTAAAGACAGTGTAGCAATTTTAGAAGCTGTAAGGTTTAAACCTTGAACTTTAATTGACATCGTTCTAAGCCTAAGTGATAGCTCTACAAGTGATGCGTGTTGTAAATAGCCTAAACGATATTCACAATTCCATCTGTTGTAGCATTAATTTCTTCATTCGCTAGTAAAAATAGAGCTAACTCTATGTATCACCAAAATGTTAGTTATTTCTGGAATAGACATTGCGTATTTATCTACAGTCTTTAGAATGGCCTTCATGATAATCATGTGTTACGCGTGATGTGTTATACAAGGTTTATTTATATTCGCATGACAAACGCGTGAGATATATAAGATAAGATACGAGATTTTTGATGATACCAGATTTATGTGAATGTTGTATGTTTGCCCGGTACTATATATTTCTTTAATGACACACTATTATACCGATTTTCGTTTTTATAGCATATGCCATGTTAGACAGAACAGTAGTAAATTAAGAAAAGAAAAATATAGCTTGAGGCTGAGATCGAACCCGCGGCCATTAGGTCTCATGCTCAATTCGATATTTTTATTATGTACGTGTGTATGTAGACAATAATACAAGGATGTTTCAAACTTATTTTCGCTATCATATCCTTCAATAAGATGAGAAAAACACAGTTCCCAAATTTCAACGTGATTTTTACGGTTTCTTCGTTTAACTTAAAGATATGAATAACGAAAGGTAGATTAAAACATTCATCGTATTAATGTCCATTTAGTTGGTATTAAAAACATTTTCAGAAACACACGTAGCTAATTGTATTTATTAAAAATATCGAAATGTGCGAGCGAGAGAGAAGACAAACGAAATAAACCCTCTTAATAGATTAGACACTTGCCTCCAAGCCTTATGTTCTTGGCTTCAGCGAGACGCCGGGCGAAGGGGCTGGCGGCCACGCGGTCTCCGCTCGCAGCAGCCGGGGGGGCGGCGGGCGCGGGGGCGGCGGCGCGGGCCGGCGCGGGGGCGGGGGCGGGGGCCGCGGCCGGAGCCGCTGCGGGGGCGGCCGCCGGCGCTGCACACACACACACGTTACCACAACGAACCACGATAACAGTACAAGTACGCTGGAGTTTTCCCGCGAAAGTGAAAAGATTTCGTTGTTAATTCTGTATTATATTTCAAAACTTAAACGTTTTCTAGTGTTAATTTTCTATCTAAATACAGGGTGCAATTGAAGACAGTATTTTCCCGAAATGTTAATGACTCAGACCATGCTTTAGATCTCATCTCAGCCACTAGAGGTCCACTGCTGGATATAGGCCTCCTCCAAAGATATCCAAATAGAACGGTTGTTAGCGTCTTCCTGTGACCTTTATTATGTCGTCCGTCCACCTTGTGGGCGTTCTTTCGACACTACGCTTGCCAGTGCGTGGCCTCCATTCCAAAACCTTTCGGACCCATCGGCCATCAGTTCTACGTACTATGTGCCTTGCCCATTACCACTTCGACTAGCTAATCCGGGCTATGAAGGTGACTTTCGTTTGTCTACGGATCTCCTCATTTCTGATTCGATGTCGTAGAGAAACTCCGAGCATAGCCTTTTTCATAGCTCGTTGTGCGACTCTGAGCTTATTTTTAAGACAAACTGTCCAACTTGGTAGGTCTAACTTCGAGAAAGAGGTCAATCGTCGAATTCTACTCGACTGGGCAGCGTTCGGGAAACTTTGCAACGTCTTTTCGTCAAGAATACCTCAATGCCTTAATACGAAAGTCTTTGATCAGTGTGTGTTACCAGTGATGACATATGGTACTGAAGCGTGGGCTTTATAAATAAGCTCAAAATGGATCTATGGCACTTACTATTATTAGTACATCGCTCCTAATCAACAGTGAACACCCACCCACAAAGACATACCGACACACATATTCAAATCACATATAAGGGTTTTGTAAATATCCCGTGTCAAATACCAGGCTTATATAACACTAGCCGGTCCCCGTGACTTCACCTTCTTTAATCAAAATTTAAAGTAACCTATTGTATTAATCCTAGAGATGATCATTCTAAATGTCACCAAAATCCGATTAGCCGTTACAGCGTGAAGCAAAAACAAACATACTTACACGCAATTTTCCACATTTACAGTATAAGTGTGTCTATCGTTGTAATCATGATGAATCAGCAAATTGGAGGAGCTCCGTATCATATTATGAATCAGAAAGGCATCTCATCTTTGTTCCCCGTCAAGTTGTTCAGTCTTCAAGTCAAGAGGGAATAGGTACCTTCTTGGCAAGCATTCTACATCTACAGCCGCATCTTCACTTTCCATCAGGCGATAGTGGTAAAATAATATTGTACATATTATATTATCGCGATTAATTATAATAAAAAATATACTTAACAAAATAATAAAAAGAAAATAACCTGCTTTTGCGGCTGCGGGTGCGGGTGCGGCTCCTAATTGGTCGAAAAATAATTATTAGTTAAAATCATGCAACAAAAAACATCCATTATTAATGTAACCGATGTCAGTTAATCTGTACAGACGCAAAAAAGTATTAAGGATAAAGCATTTTAACACATACAAACAAATAAAATAAAATAGGGAATATGCATGAAATTTAAATATTAAATATATTTTAATACATTTTTTAACTTTGTTGTGTGTACTCGTTGCTAAGCCCTTCCAGGATACATGTAAATAATTGTAATTAAATGTTATTGTAATTTTTACATAAGTGCAAAAATAAATAAGTATAGGTCAAGTACTATTTTTAACAGACTTCACAAAAAAGAGGAGGTTCTCAATTCGACTGTATTTATTTTAATGTGTGTTACCTCATAACTTCTTTCTTTGTGAACAGATTTTGACTATTTTTCTTTTTGTTTAAACAACGGTGCTTTTCCATTGGTTCCATTAAAATTTGATCAAGATCTGACCAGTAGTTTTTGAGTTATCCTCGTTAATGCATATTTAAATAATTCAATATGATATAGGTTCCGAAAAAAAAGCGGTGTAGATGGTTTATTTTAAGCTTTGCTTGCGTTTAATTTATTTATTTATTATTTATTTATGAACACAAACATAACATACACTATTACAATCAACATAAAAGCATTTTTACAAGTTAAGTGTCATTATAATTATAGGTGAAGACTACTATTTATGTATATTTTTAATTATATTAATTTCTTATTTTCATTTTTTAGCTATAGAATTACACCATGATGACATAATTTTATTTTATAGAGTGAAATCGTTAACGTTTATGTTTAATGCCTTAATTAAAATATTTTTAATTAGGAATTTTAATAAATAAAATGTAATAAAAAAAGTATGGTAAACTTAAAATAGTAAAAGCATCCTATTGCTTAGATTGATTTGTAACGTCAGTTTTCAGATTTCTAATATCAATTATTGGTCAACTTTTATATACGATAGCCATTAATGGATCTTGGAAGCCAGAGGGAGAATGTCAAAATGGCCGCGTTAAAAATTTGCTGAACCTGCCCTCATTTTCAACCGAAAGGAGGTTCTCAATTCGACTGTATATATTTTTTTGTATGTATGTCACGCGATAACTCCGCCAATTATGAATAGATTTTAATGATTTTTTTAAATTGGTATATTATACTTCAGGGGTGTTCCCATAAATTTTATCGAAATCGATCCAGCCAATACTAAAATATAAGAGGCGAAGTCAGAAGACTTAAAACATATTATTTTGATATTTTTATTTTATTACGAAAATTTTATTAATAATATATTGACGTACACAATCGATTAAAAGCAAAAAAATATATATGCATATTCCCTATCATTTGCTCCCAATTTCATAGAAACTTTTTGCTTGTCAAATAAGCAGGAACTTGACATTAATTAAAATTATATGCATTTCTATGAACTTAAGATAGTGTTATATAAATCAAAATTATATACGGGTTATTTGTAAAATACCAGAAACCTATCATACCGTTTCTTGTTTAAACTCTTAGCTCATTTAGTTCTATGACTTTCTTCTGAATGCTTAAATTCCGTAATAATTAAGATAATTTATACGATCTATAAATGAAATTTGATTAAAATACACTTTCTAACGAAGAACGGGTAAATAATAAAGCAGATAAATAATGAATTTTAAAATTGATTTAAGAATAAAAAAAACGAATTAGCAATAGTCGTACCGAGAAATCTCTATGGTTACGTCCTATCTAATTAGTTTCTATGGTTGAAATGACGCTCAAAAGGTTGCTGATATTTTACAAATCACCCTGTATATCAAAATCAAATAAAATTTTATTTAAAACTGTTACGTAAGAGTCAAACAACATGTTGCCTATTTTATTTGTCCATCAATATAAAACACAAACCTTCAGTTCTAAAGATATAGTTCTAGTGAGATTATAAATTAGACACTTTATGGCGGAAACCGAAAACGGTGATGTGTTAAACACGACCGTCGTCAGTGATATTGTCATATTCAAAACTATTTAACCGACTTCGAAAAAGGAGAAAGTTCTCAATTCAACTGTATTTTTTTGTGTATGTGTTTTTAAGTACCTTAGAATTTTTTCTAGGTTAACCGATTTTGATCATAAGCAGATTCAAAATACTAATAATGAAAAATTGGTCTATAAAAATTGTACGGAGCACATTAACTTACTTAATAATAATTATGATCTACCTACTGGGCGAGTGCGCTTTGATACGCCGCGACCGACACACGCGCGAGTGGGAATCGGCTCAATCACGTTGATATATATGGCATTAAATATTAACGTGATTGAGCCGATTCCCACTCGCGCGTGTGTCGGTCGCGGCGTATCAAAGCGCACTCGCCCAGTAGGTAGATCATAATTATTATTAAGTAAGTTAATGTGCTCCGTACATAACTCCCAACCCAAAAAGGATGTAAGCGGGAGAGTGAGAGTCGGCTGTACAAGATCATAAAAAACAAAGTTCAATATATCAAAAAATATTAAAAGGTAGTACCTAAGTAACTAGTAAAATTATAAAAAAGCTTAGTAAATGTTATTAGACGAAGAAGTAAAATTATATAGTATAAGTAAATCATTCAAAATTAAATCTAATATTGTTGAGGTGTTCCGTCGGGGGCTGTGCCGGTGCCGCTGCAGCTTGTGACTCAACGCCGCGCGCTCGCCGCCGCTCCCCGAGCGAGGCTGACCTTCCAAGTCGACTCGGTTTTGTAGTTGTAGGGGTGTTGCGAGGCTGCATTTCTATCTCAGTTTCCGGGGGATGCCCCGTTGAAGTGGCATAAGTAATTGTCTTGTTGCACAAGCCTCGCCTCTTCACTGCATATACCAAAGCTATAATAACAGCGAGTATAAGTAGTGTATAGCAGATAGTATATTGATGTATGTCGTGCGAAGTTATAGTAGCAGGGAGCTGACGCTCGTTTATCTTCTGTTGCTCAAGCTGTTTGTTAACTTTTTCTAAGTTATCTGTTTCAGATGGTAGTTGTAATTGCAGAGTGTGTTGCGAGTTAGCGATAATATTGTTTATCGATTTGACTAGCTTAGGTGGTCTTGCCAAGTTTAAGTCGACGGTCGTTCCACTGTGGTACAGATTGTGAGCGTAGATGCTCAAGTCCTTGTTTTGCATCGTGCATCCTTGATCTAAAGTTATGAGTGCCGATGTATTTACTTGATGAGAGGTGACGTCACTGCCACAGACAGTTCGTAGTACGCACAAATCACAACATACCGTCAGCCAGGTGTTTGTTGAATGTAACTCGATCCAGGCGGCTTTGCATTCAGATTTTTGTACAGGGCACGGCGAGGTCGTATGATGACCTAATAATTTGGCTTCACAGGGTGCGTCTTTACTTTCCAGGTTTCTAATGGGTAAGTGTAGGCTACACACAAAGTTGTTTGTGCTTCTTTGAATGCATTGCTTCATTCCATTTTCATGTATGCTAATATAAGTGTTTTGCCTAAAGTTGACAGCGATGTATTCAGCCGACATAAGTACATACGTCACAGTTTCGGTTTCATCTTTAGTTGTCAGAGGCAGAGGGATGACTCGATAGAGAGTATAGTCTTCGTCGCTCGTCAGTGGAATGTGAAATTCAAACATGAAGTACTCGTTTGTAACTCGAGCTTTTACATATAACAGTTTGTAAACATCTTTTATCTCTGCTTCAATATTTTCTACAGGAAAAGTTAATGTTTTCGGTAACTTTCCCGAAATCTCATTTAGTTGTTTAATCAGATTGACTGGAGATAGGAGATGCACGTCGATATGACCTTTATAGATGTCGACAAGTGCGTTAAATAGCATCTCTTGTATATTCTTTAAGTTAGTCAGCAGCAAGTGGGCAGTAAGTGATACTGAGCTAAAGTAATTAGTAGCCATGACGGTGCCAATGTTTGATTGTAGCTGTGATAATCTCAGTTCGGTGTCATTCATGTACTTGTTCATGAGGGCAAACTGTTGTTGGATGTTCTCTTCGTTTCTCTTCATGATTCCATTTTCAAGTTCGATGATAGTAGTTTGATTTTTCATGAGTTGAAGTATATATTTCTCATTATTTTGAATAGCTTGAATATCTTGTTGGTATTTTTTAGCGAAGTGTTGGTCCAATACTCCAAATAAGCTGTTGGCTAAGTATCCCACACCATCAATCAGAGAACGTTTTCGACGATCTGACAAATGTTTATGTGGGGATAGTAGTATATTGTTATAGTAATTTAAGGTCTCCATCTCATGCCATAGTTGTTTAGTAGTACTCGCACAGAATCTCTGATCCAGTTTTTGACAAAGGAGTTGCACATCTTTCAAGTAGTTTTCAATGTCCTTTGTAGCTTGCCAGTAAGTTGTTAAATTCGTGTAAGTGAGTAGTATCCATTCATCATGTATTAGTTGTATTTTTCCTATAGTGTCGTAATAAATCGGGCGCTCACGGCCAAGGTCTGTAATATGAGCGCTCGACGACGTGCCTTCAGTGACGTTAGTCGTTTTACCGTGCAATCCAGATATCAATGATAATACCATCAGGAAAGATAATAAAATAGTTGTTAAGAGACTTTTCTTTCCAGTGCATTTGCGCCCGTTTCTTGGGTTTGGCTGCGAATTGGAATCTTCATTACCATTTCGGGATGAGTTCTCAGCCTTATCTTCCGCGACAAATGGTAAAAGTTTTGCAAGTTTTGTTATGGGTCTCTTTAGTAGACCAGTCTGGGTTTTTAAAGTGGTTACCCTGACGTGTCCATCTTCTCCTGGATGTAACTCGATCACTTTTCCCATGGCCCATTTTCCTGGTGGTATATTGTTATCCTTCACCAATACAATGTCACCCTTTTCGAGATTTTTTGTCGATTTTTGCCATTTGCTTCTCGTCTGTAGTTGAGACAGATAGTCGCTTGACCATGACTTCCAAAATTGATGCAGCATGTGTTCAGTTAGTTGCCATCTGTCGCGTAAATTGATGCTCCGTTCGTCTTCGTAGTTTGACAGCGGGAGTGTTAAAGTAGGACTACCAGTTAAGAAGTGGCCGGGAGTCAAGTAGTTGTAGAAGTCTTCTGGATCCTCTGTGAGAGGACATAGAGGCCGCGATTTCATGCAGGCTTCTATTTTTGCAAGTAATGTGGTGAATTCCTCGTATGTGAGTTTTTGATCTCCCAGGACCCGACGTAGGTGATGTTTCATTGAGCGTACAGCTGCCTCCCAGAGCCCCCCAGCCGTTGGCCAGGCTGGTGCGTTGAAATGCCACTGCACCTCCAACTTGGCGATCTCGTCGAAGAACTCTGGTGACAGTTCAGTTTTAAAGAGTTCATATTCGTTCTTTAGAACCTTTGAAGCTCCAATGAAATTAGTACCGCAGTCAGAGTACATGTGCTGGGGTGATCCATGTCTTGCACACAGCCTTTGGAGGGCGGCTATGAAGCTGCCAGTACTAAGGCTTGAGACCAGCTGGATGTCTACGGCCTTCGTTGCCATGCACACAAAAATGCAAATATAGCCTTTTGAAGTTTTTACCCCTCTCCCCTGGTTCAGTTTGATGTTCACACATCCTGTGAAATCTACTCCTGTGTGCGTGAAAGGGCGAGAAGGGGTAGCACGTTGTCGTGGTAGATCGGCCATGATCTGATAGTTATCAGTTGTTTTATATCGAAGGCAGCGCACGCAGTGACGTAGTTGAGTCTTCACTACTCGGTTCCCTCCGATAATCCAATATCGTTGTCGTATGTAAGCGAGCGTGAGTCGCGCTCCGCCATGTAGGGTTGCAGAATGAGCCTCCTGAATGACTAGTTGAGTCAGCCTTCCGTCTCTTGGTAAGATGACAGGGTTCTTCATACCCAATGGCAAATTAGTTTTGTTTAGGCGGCCACCGACGCGTATAATTCCGTCTTCATCTAGGTAAGGATTCAGTTTGAAGATGGAGCTCTTGCTGTTTAGAGTTTGTTTATTCATTAGTAAGTTATATTCAGTTTGTAATACTCTTCTTTGTATAAATCGTATGATCATATTATTTGCAGCAAGTAGGTCGCTTGTTGTCAGGTAGGTAATTAACGCGTTATCGGAACGAGCGGTGTCGAGTTTCGCCGCTGATGTCCGGGCCTTTGTAATAAAATGCATAATCCAAGCGACAATACGTTTAGCTCGTAATAACGAACTACTTTTATTTATCAAGTCGGTAATGAAGCTATCATTATTAGTTTCTTGTAGGGCTGCCACTTTCTGTTTTTCATAAATTTTAGTTGTAAATAGGCAGTTCATCGTGTCTAGTCTGGACGTTTCCGTAGAAGTTTTAAGTTGATTTGGCCCATTCCACCACAAGTCGAAATTAAGTAGCTTCTTCGGTTCTACGCCTCTTGTGGCACAATCTGCAGGGTTGTTTTTTGATTCAATGTAAGACCATTTTTGGGCTGGAATTACTTGCTTGATTTTCTTCACTCTATTTTCGACATATCTTTCCCATTTAGAACTTTCTCCTTGCAGCCATGCCAAAACGACCTGTGAGTCACTCCAAGCCCACATAGTGACATTATGTTCGTTTAACGAGTTTTTTGCTTTGTCCATAAGTTGAGACAGTAGTAAGGCACCACATAGTTCCTTCCGTGGCAATGAAATTTTCTGGGCAAGTGGGGCAACCCTAGTTTTCGCTGCTAGTAAGTTTAATACAGGTAGCCCGCTTTCGTTGGTGACGCGTGTATATATAACACAGGCGTAGGCCTTCTCGCTTGCGTCACAGAAGCCAAGTAGTTCGATGTTCTTATCGGTGCTTCCGATCCATCTTTGGATTTTTTTTGTTTGCAGGTTAGGGATGTCAGCTCTTAGTTTCAGCCAATCTTCTTGTATGTTAGTAGGTAGTCGCTGATCCCAATTAAGTGAGTTGTTTTCTTCCCATACTCGTTGAAAAATTAGTTTTGCCATTATAGTTACAGGAGAAAGCCACCCCAGCGGGTCGTAGAGCTGTGATATTTCAGATAGTAGAGACCGTTTAGTTAGTGGCTTCGGTTCCTCGTCTAAGTTCCAGTTAAAGGTGAATGTGTCCAAGTTAGGATTCCATCCAAGACCGAGTGTTTTCTGGGAATTTTCATGTTTGAAGTCGAAATTACTGGTTGCAATCTGATCTTCCGTTAAGTTTTTAAGTACTGCCGGACAGTTACTCGACCATTTTCGTAAATTCATGCCGCCCCCGTTTAGTAATTCGATTAAAGTTGTTTGTAGTTCTGTTGCGCCTTCAATCGTGTTACTTCCGCTCGTAAGGTCGTCAACATAAAACTCATTTTGCAGTATTTTAGCAGCGACTGGGTACTTATGTCCATCGTCTATTGATAATTGTTTCAAAGTTCTCATTGCGATCCACGGTGCGCATTTTGCACCGTATGTTAGTGTACATAGGGTGTATTCCCGTAATGCATCATGTATGGAGGGGCGCCATATGATTTTTTGTAGTTGTTGTTGATCTTCGGAAATCCAAATGCATCTATACATTTTTTCGATATCGGCTGTAATGGCATATTTGTATGATCTCCATTTTAAAATCAGAGCTTGTATGTCTTTTTGTAGGTTAGGGCCCTTTTCCATTAGCGAGTTTAAGCTTTTTCCAGTTGATGTTTTGTTAGAAGCATTAAACACCACTCTCAATTTCGTAGTTGTAGATTCTTCCCGGAGAACGCCGTGGTGAGGTAGATAACATTCTAGCTCTTCACTCGTGGATGCCGTTGGAGACGATGGCTTCATGTGCTCTAGATCAGAGTACTCGTTCATGAAGTTTTTATACATAGCAGATAGTTTTTCGTTTTTAGTTAGTCGTTTTTCTAGTTGTAAAAATTGTGAGACCGCTGTATGCCTTGATTTTCCGAGTTCGGATTCAAAGTTTGGCATCATTGGCATTTTCACGGTGTATTTGCCATCTGCGCCTCGTTTAGTAGTTTGTTTGTAGTAAGTTTCACAATAGTCATCTTTGTTGATGTCTTCAGATCCTTGAATTATGTCCTCGCTCTCCCAGTACTTTGATATCTCGGTTAGATCCACAACAGCGACGTGGCAGTTAAAAGTTTTTAGTTTTCCGCACAAGATCCAGCCTAGTTGAGTTTGCTGTGCGACTGGAGAGTGCTGATCTCCTTTTAGGACTCCGTCCATTAGGATGTGCGCATAAATATCAGCTGAGAGGAGCAAGTCAATGGAGCCTCTTACATTGTAATCTGGGTCTCCAAGTTTTAAGTTTTGCAGATGCGACCAGTTCGCCTTTTCGAAAGTTGAGTTAGGTAGGTTGTTCGTGAGCTTCTTCAGTATCATAGCTTGAGTTTCAAAAGTGTAGTCGCTATGTATCGACTTGCATGTTAGTTGCACACGGCCCTTACAGTCTCCGGATACGGACCCCACACCAGAAACCGTGGCGTTTAGTTTAGCACGTGGCAGCCGTAGCAGCTGTGCAGCGTTTTCAGTTATCAAGTTCACCTGTGAGCCCTGGTCAAGAAGAGCTCGAAGTGTCACGAAGGTGCCATCAATAGTCTTTACTTTTACTTGGACGGTGGTTAGAAGTACTTCCATATCCATCGTAGTCAGGTGATGAGAGTTTTGTTGCTTGGATGTTGAAGGTTGAGGGCGAAAGCTAGTCTTCTCAGTTTTAGTTGGCTCATACGCCTTTTTCGCTAAGTGTAATAAAGTATGGTGTCTCATGTTACATTCTTTGCAAGTCTTTTTCGAGCTACATTCGGCGTTTCCGTGTGTGTATAAGCAGTTTTTGCATAGTTTTAATTTCGCAACTGTGTGGATTCGCTGTGGAATGTCCATATCGACAAATTGTTTACACTGCATAAGCACATGTTTTCCGTCACATAATGGGCAGTTGCCGTATGTCGTGTAGAATGTATTCGAGTAGTCCTTATTATCTTTTAATAAGGTTGTTTTCTTAGGAAAGTTCGGCTTGTAATTGAAGTTTCTATAGTTGTGAAACTTGTTTGTCGGTTTATTGAAGCTCGAGTTACCGCTTTGTTTCTGCATATTAATTGTTTCTTTTTGGCGATTATGTACAGTTTCCAAGGCCATGAATTTGTTTTCCAGGAATGATAGGAACTCGGCAAGGTCTGGAAGCTCTCTGTTGTTTTGGATCTCTTTGGTGTATTCATTGAAAGTCACGGAGTCCATTTTTTGTGACATGTGATACACAATCATTGGGCCCCAGCTTGTTACTTCTACTCCCATGTTAGTTAGGCCGTTGAGACTCTCTGTGACGACGTCATGAATTTTCTTAAGATTTTCTGTGTCGGGGTATCGTATGACCGGCAGTTGCTGCATGGCATTCATAAAAGATGTAAATTGAAGTCTGCGATTGTCGTACCGATTGGTGAGTATATCCCAACACGAATCGTAATTTTCGGCACTTACGGTGAGATGTTGTACCAAACGTTCCGCTTCACCTTTCAGTTTTGTTTTAAGATGTTGCATCTTCTGCGATTTTGAAATAGTTGGATTCTTGTGGATAGTTTCGAAAAAGAGATCCTTAAAGGAAATCCAGCTGATGTAGTCACCTGCGAATATTGGTATTTCGATTTTTGGAGTTGATTGTTGAAAGTGAATGTTTGACCATAGTTTGTTCTTCAGTTGTTTCCTCAAATCGTCATATTTTAGTTCGATGCTCTCATATTGGGCGCAGTAGTCGGCGCCGAAGTTAGAACCTTTTAGATTGTCCTCTAGTTGCCAGTGAAGCTTGTCAATAGCATCCCACTTGACCTTCAAAGTTGATAAGTGATCCTCAATTTCCCATTTTTCGGTTACAAGTTCTAGTTTAATTTTTGTCATAGCTCTCTCTAAGGCCTTGAAGTTGCATTTTTGGCGATTGAGTAGTTTCGATTGATCTTCGGGCAGTGTAGCACTGGTGTAAGATTCATCCTCAGAAATTCCAGATAAGTTGAAGTCGACGCTGGTTATCAGTTTTTCTTCTTCATTCTTCTTTTGTTTTTGGCGGTGGGAAATCAAGAGTTCCATGATATTCTCCTTAGTTGAATCGTAAAGTTCTTTAGTTCGGCCATACACGTTTGAGGTGAAATAGATGACCTCACTCTTATCTTCAATTGTTTGGACTAAAGTTTCATGCTTCTCATGGAAGTCTACCCAGAGTTTCTCTAGCGTAGAAAGCCGAGAATCTAAGTAGTCCACAGTTTTTCTAGTTATACTATCTTTTTTGTAGTTGGTGCACAAAGTTTTTATGCTCTCAAAACTGCTTACTTGTTTAGTTAGTAGTTCCATTTTTTGAAGTTAGTCTGGCCAGTTAGCCGGTGATTTGGAGTGCCGAGTGGGTATAGTTAAGTAGTAGTTAGTTCCAATAGGTGTTGATTCAGGACACGAAGACCAGGATAAGTAGTTTCCTTGAGCTTCTTCAAGCGTATGTTGTCGCTCTTCGCAGTTTACGATAGAACTCCGTTGACTCTTGAATGTCCTTTGAGCACTCAGCGCATCCTGCAACCCGCTGTTACGAAATTATGCGCCTTCTCAATAGCCTGGTGAGACCCGCTTGTGGGAGGCCAGGTACCGATTCGCTTTCGCAACTTGAGGTCACAAACGCACCAAATGCACAGTTGAAAGATCGAAGGACCAAAAAATGTAGCGTCCAGTGGCGACACTACAAGAGTTAGTAGTAAAAGTGTAAAGTTTATGCACAATATTTAATGCCATATATATCAACGTGATTGAGCCGATTCCCACTCGCGCGTGTGTCGGTCGCGGCGTATCAAAGCGCACTCGCCCAGTAGGTAGATCATAATTATTATTAAGTAAGTTAATGTGCTCCGTACAACGGAGCACATTTAATTACTAACTCTTGTAAATGGTATATAATGATGAATATGTTATTCCCAAACAAGTATTATAAGTAATGTTAATAATATTAACTAATACTCATGAATCAATACAATGATACCATAAGTAATATTTTTTATCAATTTCATAAAAAAGAAATGCAAAGCATTCTAATTACAACAATCTTACCATCATCCTTGAAGTCTTTGAATGCAGCCACATCTCCCTCATTTTGCACAATGATGCAAAGCAGCTTGCCTACTGGAACAGACTTGGCCCCAGCCGGTATCAATATCTTGGCTAGGTATCCTTCCTCGGGGGTTTCAAAGCCCATGGTTGCCTTGTCTGTTTCAATTTCACATAGGAGATCACCTAAAAATAAAAGCGAATACCAATCATTACCAGTTCAAAATTCAAAATTGTTCAACATATGGGCTCATAGAAGCACTTGTGAAAGTTAAAAATTCTACTGCCAGATTCGCAAAATTACAGCCATCATATTTTTTCCATCCTTTTTTCAAGTAAAAACTTACTTCTCTAATACGTAAGTTATCTTAAGTAAAGTTAACGTACCACTCGTTAGATTACAGTTTTCATACAGAAATCAATGGACAAACACAATGTTTGCCAGCGACCCAAAGCCACACTCCAATATATAAGGTAGTTCGGATGGCTGTGCTCTAACTGCTGGCAGGGGAAAATGCACAATGCAGCAGGATTTCAGGGAAGCATTATCGCCCCCAGTTAACATTAGAATTAGAATGATATTTATGAAGTGTAAAAATGCCATACAAAATGTGTGATTATCAATGTAGGTATGTACGTAAGCTATGACACTTTTGCTATTCAGCAAATTCAAATAAGCAAGTCTGGTCCAGCTGGAGAATGCTTGGATAATATGCAGCGGAAGCTGGATTAAACACAGACTTTCAACTTTTGGTAAATAAGACATAAAGAGAGAACCTGTATTAACAGTTCACTTAATGACTCTAAGCGTTGTTAATTTATATTTCAAAGAACTTTGTTCACATTGAAATTCAAATAAATTTTATTTCCAAAAAAATAAATACAAATGATTTATCTGAGATACAATAAATTACATTTACACAATATCATTTTATTTATCTAAAAGTGGGTAAATGAGGGGTTCATTAGTAGCCATGCTAGGACACCCTGTATTAGTGTGTAAAGGCTGCTAAGATTCTTGTCTCGAATTTTTGGCATGAATTTGGTGAGATATGTTCTTAACAATTTAGTTAATATGCAAGGAATAACTGGGTGTCCGTTGGGAGCCATGTAATTTAATTTTCATTACAATCTGGTATTGGGCAGTCCAATATGATACTAGATAACGATTATATACTGTATCTACATTTTGCACATACCTTCAGCGAGCTTATCCCCTTCTTTCTTCGCCCAACTGACAATATTGCCAGTTTCCATGGTAGGGGACAAGGCCGGCAAATTTACTCTTGTGTGTGCTGGAGCGGCATAGTATCTTACTTGAAAAAACCATGGTGTGTTCGGAACTTTCTTTTTCTGTTGTGTTAACACTCTGAAAACATATACATAGCGATTATTGTAAGTTTTAGTGTATGTGTCATCTTTAGAGGATGCCTGGTATATGGTCATTTTTTCTGTTATTACAAAGACATAACTTTTTTTTATTACGTCTTTGATTATATTTGTTGATGATTCACAACTATGTCACCTGATAATAAGTTGCCATGAGACACAAGAACAAGTAGTAGTAAGGGGGAGAAGCATAGTTCAGAGCCACACAGCACGCACATACAGTGAATAATGAGGAGCATTGGAAGATGTATATCACTTGTTGATGGAGTGTAACCGAACAAAAATCAAAGAGACCCATTTGTGCAAAAGTATAACATACATAGAAATAACATTGAAAATTATACTCATATCTTGGCAAACCCATCAGCTGATGTGGCACTTTCTCTGTACAAATCTAAATTGAGAATTTGGTTACATAATATGAAAGGCATTTTAATAAAACGACAAAAAAAAATTTTTTACTATATTATACTATTGAATAATTAAAGCTAATATTAAGGTCGGAATTTAAAGTATCCACTCAGACCATGTTAGTATTAAGCAGTAAAAATTTTAGGGTTAAATTCATTGTTAACTCAATAGGGAAAATATAATTTGTATTGTATGACTACCTATACTTAGGTATTAAGGACCATTGTCTGTTGCCAATAAATAAAAAATCTTATTCTGTTTGGTTCACTAGTTGATATAGTACTAGATACCAATGCCTGGTGGAAGCACAAGTCAAACTGCTTGTTGTCTTCATTGGCATTCAGCATTTAAGCGGGTATCGGGTATGATTGTGGGTGGAAACACAAGTTATCTTCCCAAGGGAAATTTGTGTTTCTGGGTCTGGTGTAATTGTGTGTGAGATGTGAATGTTTTCGGCAACCACGACACAAATCATACTTTACTTGTTGTTTGCAGTTGGATTTATTTATTTATTACCAATTTGATTTATTAGTTGTTCCCCAAGTTTTCGCCTGTGTTTTCGAAATTTGATCAAAACCGCAATGATTTTATTTTCGTAATTTTTACCGATATTTTATTAGTTATCCTGCTATTGATAAATAAGTAAAGATCATTATATCATATTTTACACTTATTGTTAATAAGATTATGTATGTATGTACATACATAGGCTTACAAACACATTACCCTCCTTTGCATCACGCAGTCGGGTAAAAAAGATATTTTATGATTCATGTGAAAAATGTCACTTTATATAAATTACCAGGTTAGGAGCTGAAAATCAAATATTGATTTAATCTAACAGGCCATGCACGTCAAAGTTAGCCTGTATTTTATAACAGAATGTAAATACTCAATTTAAACACTTGGTAATTATCGAATATGTCATATTATTCTCAGTTAGGTCAAGTTGACTAGAGTTTCATCTTCAAACACATACAGTAATATTATAATTTGAATGTTTCTTGATTTATACCTAAAATTTTTCTAAGCATTTAGTAAACGTTATTTGCTACACTTACATCACATTTTGAATATATTATCCATTTCTCTTGACGATTGTAGCACTAAACTATTGTTATTAAAACCAGGATTATGTATAAAAATAGTACCTACTACTTTGTATACTGACATCGGTTTACATAAACTTGTAATTAAGACTACAGGCCATCCTACAATAAACGGTGGATATTTTTAATCACACAACAAAAATACCAACAATAACAACATTAAAAAATATTCAAAATAACACTATGTTTAAATGCAATAAAAACTATTTATATATTAATTATTAATACTACCTAATGTTGCTATTTATCAGACCGGTATCCCAATGACTGGAAAACACGAAGACGAATAAATAGATAAACTAGGGAGTCTTCTCACCTATCTCAATGAGATTAGCGTCAGCAGCACATGCTGGGAGATAGGCACAAAGATGTTCAGTTGTATCAAGACTGTACTTATGCCTGATTATCACTATTCCTCAAGTCATTATCATCAAAATCGGCCTCACACGTGGAGTCGCCGTTGTCGCCGGCTATGTTCACCTGACATCGTAATGTGCCAAAGTGAAGACTGACGTTTTGGTTATGCAATGGCTGTATGCGAATTCGGCGCACGAAATTCGACTTGTTACTAGTAGTACGTACCTTGCTTCTACTTTGTTTAGTTATGCTAATTGAGATAATTAATACAAGAAAAACAGCACAAAACTTACTTGCTAGAAAGTTTCCTCCTTGTCAGTTCCGTACTCACACATCTTGGGATATTAGATCGAATAGCCTTTTTCAAGGCATCGTTCAGTACCTGGTTTCGTACTGCAATCGTTCGCAACATCTTTGTTTTTATTTAACTAAATCTATACCGTCCAGATTGTCGGGACGGTTTAATTTTAAACAAAAAGATCGAGATCGACCTTTTACAATTTTGTAGGTCGTTGATGCCTGATGATAAGTGACAAATGAACAGAAAGAGAAAAAGATAGGTGATCAGGTGACGTTGACAGCTCACAGCTAAGGATTATAGTTATGGTGTGGTTACACGACGCGGAATAGCAGAATCCCTGC
Organism: Lomographa bimaculata; assembly: GCA_948107665.1. NCBI lineage: Eukaryota > Metazoa > Arthropoda > Insecta > Lepidoptera > Geometridae > Lomographa > Lomographa bimaculata. The sequence goes on from OX403600.1 coordinate 11,748,266, forward strand.
GACTCACGAGCCGCGCCCGCCTCTCCGTGTAGATGCGGCCCAGCTTAGGAATATAATATACGAAGCGCCCTGGCAGCTGTGAAGTAAAATGTATGGCGCGTAAAGGACCCTGATAATAATATACAAAGCACCCGCGCGCCCGAAACTCTTGCCCCCGCGCTGTTGTTTTGTATTAAAAGGGCCGCGCCTTGGGCGCGCGCCTTGTACGCGCGCCTCGAGCGCTGTGAAGGTAAAATGTATAGCGCGTAAGGGACCTTGAGGCGCCTCGGGCGCTTTATACATCAATTCCTTTAATCTGAATCAAGCCGAACGTAACCGTACTTGTATACACAGCGAGTGGATCACAACAACGCAAGCTGTGTACGCGCCCGGACTGAAAGTTTTTAAATTATTTTTGTATATCATTAATTATTATAATATTTTATTATTGCAGTTGTATGCGTTCATCACAACCTTGAACTTTGCTCTGAATCTTGCTTTAGCATTGTGAGTGTGCACATTATTGTGGCCTTCATATTTTGGATACGATTATATAATAATTGTAACATGTTCTTCTTCATACAGTTAAGTGAAGTCTATAAACATTTTACTATTGTTATACTACTTCATCCTTCGTCGTGCGCTTTGACCTATAAACAACCAGCGGAGAAGGTCCATTTTCGCTTAATACAAATGGACCTTCTTATTTCTTAGTAGTTCGCAACAGAATATAGTATCTAATAGGTACCTTTAAACGAGCATTTCATTAAAGCGTCACGCTTTTCCATTGCAGCTCAGTGCCACCGAAAAATAAAGGAAACTTACGTGATGAAGTGCGCAAGTTGATAAATACCCGATAATAACATTACATAGGTACCTAGTACCTATCTATGAACCCGACTGATTGGGGCTGATTTCCTAAGACCAAAATAAAACACTTAGATCACCAAAGAGAATGCGCATACCATGGGTCACCAAAGTGTTTCCATACACAGTAAAAAAAATACCATTTCCCTTGAAATCAATCTATTAATTATAGGGATGATAATAATATAATAATAATACTCTTCTGAAGAAATAAGCGAAATGTTACTCTCTTAATAATTACGAAAATTGTCTTCATACCACTAATTTACGGTTACTCCTTTCTGTTATGGTGTACAAAATGGCACATATATAAAGCCATCCCGGTCTATGTGTTTTCACAACATATTTATTGATAAAAACTAAAGGTGATTATACCACCGAACAACAAGATTAATATGGACCACTTTGAGCGTTTATGAAAATTTCCACGCCAAATGAGCAGTAATTTATGTGTATAGTAGTATATAGTATATATATAGTAGTAACATTACTCCGTTCTCGTCTTCGTAGCTGAGAATACGGAACTTTTGTATCTAATATAGTTAATTGTAATACTAGTAATTTAAAATCTATTAAAAAACGCAGATTTTATTAGTGATACGGTTCAAATAACTAGTCAACACAGTGGGCAAAAAACGCGCATAATCGCAGCTGAAACGCGCTTAATCGCGTTTGGTAGACTTTTATGTTTATGTTTGGCAACTCAAATCTGTCAAACGTACAATTCTTCTTTTCTGTCAACTGTTGTTGTAGACAGGTTAAATAAAATGGTGAGAGTTTAACTTTAAAATATTTCTGAAATCCTTCAAGTGATGATCCATATAAAATCCTGAATAGTGTTATAGTTATGTGTTTTAAACATTGACAGTTATATTTTACGGCCAAATCGCGTTAATTTCGGACTATTTGATCTTCAATTACTGCTGTGTGAAACCAGATCGAAGAATCATCATGAATGTTGTATTTTCAGGCCAAACGCACGAAAAAGGTTGGAATCACTGGCAAATATGGCACACGTTACGGTGCCTCCCTCCGTAAAATGGTAAAGAAAATGGAGGTGACACAGCACGCTAAATATACTTGCTCTTTCTGCGGAAAGGTTAGTAGTTACTTTTAATTTGTTACTTACCCTTTTGCTAAGGCGAGTTTGGGATAGCCCTTTAGTGTCAGTATTTAAATCAGTGTATTTAAGTTGAAATTTCTACAAACCGCCGAAGTAAACAATAATATAACCTCGAAACCAATTAGTTATGTATGCAAGTACATACTTTCCATTCTGTGCCTTTTTAAAGCCGGCGTTAGTTTTATTGTACACATCTTAAATTATTTTCACTCATTTGCAGGGTTCGAGGATATATATCAAATGATTTTTTGTGATATATATCAATACAAAAATGGTTTCAAAAATTGATATTACTAAGTTATTTATGCAGTTTGCTACTGTATTTCTACTTCCCAAATGTAGATGGCTTTGTAGTAGAGTTAAAACACTTGCAAATATTCTTGATCAAAGATTTGCAGGCAAAAACTTGACTCTGATTAATGGAACACAGCATTTGTTAAATTGGAAATAAACCTTACGTTAATAGTTACATCGATAATGACCCAATTTTTCTGCAATATCTTTTTGTCTCAGTTTCAAACCTCACCACTGGGTTGGTGGATGCATTTAAACAATGGGACCACAAAAAAGTTTCCTGAATATGTGTGTACTGACTGCTGTTGCATCAACAGCGATACAAGTCTTTGATCTTAGTGTGAGGTTGTGAGTGTGAATGTGTTGCATTGCATTTAATATGCCTATCATTCAAAATGGATATAAATAAATTTTTTGATAAATGTCAAAAAGAAAATATGGAATGTGGCCAATGCAATATAGGTAATATTGAACCCGCGAAAGAATTTGAGATAGGTAATATCTCTTTGTTTGAATATCTAATAAGTGCAAGCTATGTTTATCCAATATTTTTAAGATCAATATCATTATATTATTTACGTATACTGTTAGGCTGTGTGTTTTATGAACATAATAAAGCCATGTCCAAACAGTTTTTCAGCTTCGACTGCACCAAACCATAAATATCCCATATTTTGATAATTATAATAAATATTGGATATTTTCGAACCCTGCTTATTTGTTACTAAGTTAACTAATTAGTCTTGGAAATATAAACTAACCACTAATTATTGTCATATCAATCTGAAAACTTGCAAAGTTTGTATGTTTGTTCCCTCTTCGAGCTGTAACAGATTTGGATAAAATTTGGAATGTACATAGCTTATACCTAGGATTAACGCATAGGCTAGTTTGTAATACCTTGGTAACATCAAGCTGATCTGATGATGGAGCCAGATTTAGTATAGTTGGAACTCATGTAAATTAATTGCTACTCAATTAAAATGTGGAAGTGCGTCATCATGAGCGGATGGTGTGCCCACGATGACAGCCACACGTTGGTGAGGAGGTGAGGGTAAGGCGTGGATACAGTGGATGTTCCACTGCGGAAGCGCCTCTATCAATCAGAGAACTACTTCCGACCAGCCGGGTGATCTTGGCTCGGTCTTGGTGGTCTGTTACTCCGATCACTAGGTAGTTCTGCCACAGTGAGGCAGATGGCGCTGTACATGTGGTGAAAGTCCAACAAAAATAATGTTTTCTTGGTGTTCATTTAGTTAGTATCAATGTGTCTACTGTAAAATTGTTAATCATGAAAAATTCCCTTTGAATCGTGTTGGCCATAACATGGATAGTGAAATTCTTTGATGGCTTCTAGTAATACCTTCCCTTAATAATTTTTTTTTTGTTTGAATATCTAATAAGTGCAAGCTATGTTTATCAGTCAAATTTTTTTATGTTCGATAGGTAAGCATTTGACAACTATTCCACTTGAAGACAAGTGATGATGTTGCGTGATTGCCTAGCATTCGGGTTTTTATTTTTTTTGCTTTGTTAATTAACGAAGTGTAGATATAATACATTAATATTTTTACAGGATGCCATGAAGCGTTCCTGCGTTGGTATCTGGTCATGCAAGCGTTGTAAGAGGACCGTAGCGGGCGGAGCCTGGGTCTTCTCTACCACTGCTGCTTCATCATGCAGGTCTGCCGTCAGGAGGTTGCGTGAAGTCAAGTAAACATCTCTGACATTAGGATAAGAATAAACTAAAAAAGCAACTTGATTTGTTTCATTTCATAATCTTATTTTTCATAACCGAGGCAAGCAAGGGTACAGACAGAATAGCTAACACACATAATAGCAAAGAATATGGAGTTGCTAACAGAAGACAAACCACTAGATATTTCATCTCTCCAAAATATATGCTGATGCTGCAAAGAATAAAATAAGACTGACTGTAGCTCTTATGCCCTGGACTGCAGAGTCCACCTTAAACAAATTCAAATGTTTATTGCAATCTCTAATAGTCAGCACATGGTTTTAATAGTTTACAGTTCATAGAGACCCTGTCGGGCACAACAATATTATAGCAGACAACAAGATCACAACAGCTATCCAGACAGAAGCCATGGGCTTACTACTAGCGGTAGAAGCAATTTTATATTAGGGTAATGTATACAGATACTGGTAATTTATAACTCCATAGTTACAAGTTATAATTTTTTTATGTTGATGTTCATTCTGGTAATATTAAAAATGTATTTGTCATTTAAAGTGTGTTGCAGTAATCACTTTTTAAATCCGAGTCTAAAGCTTCCAATGGCAGGCGCATTAAGTAGTGTCAGGAAGCCTGTTATAGACCAAACTGTCCCGTTATATAGACGGACCTCTCGGATATACTCAGTAGGAGTAGGGGTTACTAGACGATTCCTATATTTGTCACTGCAGAAATCGGGAAGGGTTTACGCCACGATGTCGGAATGTGTGTATGTGGGTATACACAAACAGCTACTTGATATATGAGGTCACTGGAAAGCGGCATTATTTAACTCCTAGAATAAGTGTCTGCAGGAGACGTTCTTTGGAACTCTACTATGGCACGTATGGCTCGCTTCTGCATCACGAAAGCACGCTGGATGTCTGCCGCTCGACCCCACAAGCTCCACGCCATAAGTGTGATTGCTGTGGACGGTTGTGAAGAAACACGACCGCACTACGGTGCGGGAGGCGGTAGGTACCTGCAAGCCGGCACAACGCGAAACAAGAGCGGCCGAGCTTCCCGCATCTCATATTATGTAGTAGCATATCCCACCCGAGGTTAAATGATATGGAAGACCAGTAGCTTTGTACTTTGAGATAAAATTACAGGGAAGCTAGTCTTAGTAACGAATAGTGTGGGCATCATCACAAGGTCAAGAGTGGTCACAGAATGCCACGAAACCCAACCAAATATGTCGCTATATAATAAAAAAATGAGCAAATGCCATGGGTGTTCAAGGACTACAATGGCAAACAAACTGGCCAAGGAAGGCACAAAAAAGATAGGTTAATTTTGACATAAGGGAAGGGGCCTCATCAAATCGTCAGTGATGAACGCTTGAGTTCTCTCACGTCATCACACCTTAAAAGAGCAACAGAATATCTGCAACCATGCAAAATCAGTTTGATCTTAAACTTCTGTTTAGAAAAACAGATTTTTGCATGTTTGCATTACATTTTATTAATTGGTTTCTACCTTACTAATAATTTTCTTCAACAACAGCGACAGGACCTTCGTTAAACTTATCTTAACATTCCAGGCCTATCATGTTTTCCACATCACTTGCCTACACCTATATACCACTATACTAGTTATATTTTGCTATATACCTACAGGTGAAATAGTCATCAAATTCTTACCTATCAGAATTATAGATAGTGTAACAAAAAAATGTCAATGAGGGAGGCCTGCGCCGACATCAGCAAGCTACTGGTCTTCTTAGCAGACATTAGCCGGCTGGACAATAAAAGTAGTCTTTGTCCAGTGAACTTCATCCCATCTCAGGCCCTAGACTTGTATTTGTACCAATCAATGTCTCAGTTCAATCAAAATCTGTTCTGCAGTTACAGATATAAACAAACTTTGGAATTTATAATATTAGTATGATGGATAAGTATCAAATAACAATAACTGAGGGTTTCAAATTAAAAATAAGAAAAGAAACTGCTACAAACTTTATTGAAAGTTAATATAAATGTAACCCTAATAGCTATAGAATATTTAAGTATTTAAAATTTTCGTTTTCACAAAATAGCACCAGCTTTTATTATACACTAGAATAGATAAGAAGAAAAAATAGGTAAGTACAGGACATTATATACAATAAGTAACAACACAATAAAAGAAAATTTCTCTCTTATGGAATACACTCAATCAATAATTAAAAAAATCTCAAAATTTTGTATAATACAACAGACATTGAGTCAGGCACATGATTATTTAAGTACTTTATTTATGGGTAAAAATGGCACACTGGCATTACAGTCAGTAAATCCATCGAAGAATATATAATTGCGTGTCATGTAAAAAAAAAAATGTCTCAGTCACCTAGATCACTATCTTTGTCACCTATAGCATACAATATACTAAATGCTGCTCCAAGGAGTGCAGTGCCAAGCAAGTCTCCAAGTGCAGTTAAGTAAGGTATTGCCGAGTTGTCTGGGTCCATGCCCATTGCCCACATCCACTTAACCATGAAGTGACTGATGCAAAGTAACAAAAACACTTGTAACAATGCTGCACACATGTAAACTAAAATAAATGTTTCTGTTGTAGAAGTGTGGCCCGCTCGTAGGTAGTCTATGGTGTAAATGAAAATGAGTTGACCTGGTATAACCATTAGCAGCAATAGTTTAGTTGTGCTGCTTATGACAGAATCTTCTTTTTGACCTGTGTGAAGAGATGTAGACAATCGCGACGCATGAACCGCCACCATATTGCCTCCTATACCATTTATGACTAATTGATAAACAGCAATGCCTCTATACATTGACACAGTATGATCTAATATAAGTCCACCGGCACTACTGATCACCATTGCTGATACTACAGGCACCCATCCTTCATCCAGAGCTTGTCTAGTAAATTTATTCTTCCAAGCAGTGTAACCACATATTGGCACTAGAACTGCGCCAACAATTATAATAATAGAAGGCAATATCACACTGGTGCCAACTGATTTATACAATATAGATGCTATCCAAGACAACAGTGCCAAAGTTGTGAGATCTCCCAAACTAGCAGCGATAGGTGTGGCAATGTTGTCCGGATTAATATACATCTTTTTCGAGATTACTACCACTCCAATCATAATCACACCTAGGACAAAACTGGCTGACGATGCTGTTAAAACACTTGATGCACACAACAGTAATGCATGATGGATATCAAATTGTCCTTCTGGTATCCAGCCCATAGCAACAGCTGCCATTGCAGCAAGGAAGCCAACAAGAATTGCTTGACATTGTATAAGACATAAATTACCTACTACTAATGAAGACAAATTTGTGTCCAAGTGGCCTAAATGTGCATGAGTCGACAATCGTGATGCTAGTGTCATTTCTAAATTACCTTTAAGTCCTAAAAGAGCTGGCACTAATATGTACACTTCAGACACATTAAGAAAAACATCCCAGTGTTGCACCAGATCCAGGAGCAAGCTGGCAGCTACCATTCCGAACCCAGCCAGCAAGAACGACACAAACATTTGCACGCCGGCTACCCATTTGTTTTCCTTTTCAAACTTTATATCTGGTGGTTTCTCTCCATTAACTAGTCTGTAAGTTGTAGTTTTCTCCGCGCCATTCTTTGCAGATTGTGCCATCTTAGAGCTATGGTTCTTGTTTCTGTTCATGGTAATTGTTATTACAATTAAAATTTGTATGTGATGTGAGAGACACGTAATAAATTATTCCACAAACAAAAACAGACGTACTGTTTGATGAATAGTTCGTTGCTAAGTCCACTTCCCGAATTTATTCATATATTTTTATGAGTAGGTAAGGAGCTGAAGATAACTTTTGCACTGTATCTAGCTAGGTATTGCTAGAACAACTCGAACATTGTAGACAAATGAGACAAACAGTCGATGTGAAAATTCGGGAAAACATAACAATTTGCAATGCACCAAAGATGCACTCATAAATTGTAATTATACGTATGCACGCAAAGATAATGTAATCACTCCACAGAATACTATCACAGACTATCACTCCCAAAGGCCCTACCGGCTCCATGGCCATGCACGGAGAATGCACTTCAACAAAGAGTATACATACATATGCTCTTTTGAGTATGTATACCCAGTTATATGCTCTTTGGAGTATATATTTTGACTTCGCAGTCTTGTGCAATTAGCCAGTGTCCTATAATAATATTACTAATAATGACTTGACTATGACTGGACCATTACTCTTTTACCCGACTTTGACTTGATTGTGACTGGTGACTAGAAGTTTAATAAAATACCTTGCTAATTTGTAAATTATTTATCACTTGACACTGGCTAAATGCAAATACATTGTGGTAAACGGAGTGATTACAGTCATTTTGGATTGTGGAACCAAAATTAAAAAAATTACAAGTCTGTAGTCTGTGGTATACGGGAAGTGATAGTATTCTATGGTGGTATATGAGTCAAATTCTGTCGACGTCGGTCGGACTGACATCGCGCGATAGTGTTCTGTGACCGCGACGGAATATTGTGCCGCGTCGCAATGTTATAATTTTTAAAATATAGTCACAAATATCAATATATTATTATTCAATAATTAAAATCCGTTTAGTATAGTGTCATAGCGGACGTACGGTTAAATGTAGAACGCGGATATTGTAGAATAAACGGAGCTTCATATTTCGAGATCCGGAAACCTACATATAAAATAGTGTGCTAGCTTTTCTAATCACGAATTCTAGTTTGCTAATAGGGTCTCATTTAAGGCAGGCAATTAGTTTATTATCGTGGCGGATATTATTGCGAGCGTACCTGAATTATTCCAGGTATCGCATTATTTGCAAGAGGTGTAAGAAATCGCGAGTTACAGGTGGACAAGGGTGCGTGACTTTTCCAAGTTGTCATGAACTCGTGAGACATTGAACTGAGTTTGCGTGAGATCAAGTAAAATGTTTCGTAGTAAAATACGGATTCACACATGTCGCATAATTCTGCTGACTTCTTTGGTGTGGCTGCTGGTAGATGTGGCGCTTCTTGCGATGTACTCGGACTGCTTCGGCGAAGGATGCAGTAAAAAAACCACCAGTGAAAGAGTTATACCGGTGAGATTCCTCTTTCAAATAACATCTTTAGTTTATTTTCTCCCATAAGTAGATACATAGTCAGTAATTATAAATATGCTGTTTAAAGTTTTCGCATTTCTTATTCAAACTCAGTAATATGTCATTGGTCAACTATTAAATACTATTTGTTTGTGTGCTCTACAAACAAATGCCTAGTGTATGTATAGACACTAACAAAGTTTCGACATGACCAGTTGCCAAGACCCCTATCTTAGAGAAAAAAGACTGGTAGGAAGGCTCATGGTATACTGTTAACTAGTAAGAATAAGGTAAACAAACCGAAACTCAGTTAACACTTAGACAAAAAGTTAAACACATTAAAAAAAAACATGCATACATTCAAACTTTTCTGCCTTAATGTTGCCATTTACGGATAAATCCACTAGAGTGGTGGATAAATATAGTCCAGGATTGATGAGAAATAATGTTGATTTATTTTGAGATTAATGAATATATAATTGATTAAATTATCGCTTAAGGCCGCAGAGATGAAACTGTAAGAGGACTGTAAAAAGACTTTGTGTAACTGTGTACCAGTGGCGGTTCCAACCCTATGCTGAACACTGTCAATGCAATCCTGCACTAGCAGGACTTGTTCCGGCCGACAGAGATAGACAGATAGAATAGCCGATATAATAGCCATTCGCAATGTAGGAGTACATTGCAGTGCAGTCCCACATGGATTTTTTTTATTCAAAGTGCTGGGTGGCACTAGATGTATACAGGCAAACATATTACATACCGTTAGGCAAGCATTTGACCCCTATCCCACCTGATGCATAATGATGATGCGGCCAAAGATATAGCATGCTTGCCTAGAAGATGACTATTCACTCTTGACTTGAAGACTCCTAGATTACACCTTAGGAACTAAGATGGGGGCAATGAGTTCCACACCTCCGCGGTACAGATGATAAACATAGAAGTGAGACGCTTCAAGTAAGTTTAGAAGAGCAAAATAGTGACAGGTGGTGTATTTCAGCCAAACTAGATATACTTACTTATAATCAAGAAATAGCATATATACTAGCAAACTGCAATAGTTTCTAAATTGGAGATGTGAAGAAAAATAAACATCAGAATTATTATTCGTTTTCATTTGCCACCCATTATGTTTTTTCATTAATGCTCGATAGGCAAGCATTTGACCACAATCTCACCTGATGGAAAGCGATGATGTAGCCGAAAATGTAGCATGCTTGCATAGAAGATAGATACATATTCACTCTAGACTTGAAGACTCCCAGATTATACTATTCAGGGAACAAAGACGAGGACAATGAGTTCCACGTCTAAGGATGATAAACATAGAAGTGATAGGCTTCAAATCCCTTGTGGATGAGCAAATCTGCATGACTCATCCCTAAGTATAAATTTAATGTTCAAACAAACTTCACCTGTTCGCGACTTACATAAGTTTAACTACTTCAGGTAAATCAAGAAGAGTACAGAGGGAAAAAGGCTGCAATTGCGGCAGCTTTACAGCAAGATGTAGAAGCTGGAGAAACCAATCTAGAAGAGAATGAGATTGACCATGTGATAAGTGAGGATGGCCTGCTATTAGCTCCATATCCAAGATCAAGACTGAAAAAATGGAAACCTGCACCTTCTGTGAGGCCACTAGGAGATGGCCCTGGTGAAATGGGTATGTCGAGTTTTTACATTCTTCATTTTTTTACCTATATGAGAGACGAGATGAGCAAGCCTGATGATAAGCGTCTTGCTTGCCCATTGCAGTTCAGTGCCAACTAATGTTTTGAACTTATGTAGGTCAAAATCTTGCATGTATGTAGGCCAAAAAACCCAAATCTTTCATAGAAATTTTTCAAATTTTATCAGGTCAACCAAACACTTTCCATTGTAAAGTAACAAAAACACATTATTACACACATATAAACCCAATATTCAGATAAATTGAAAACTTTCTTAAAATAATTTAGGAAGAAGGAAACTTATTTTATGCAACGGAGTGACTATGCAAACTAACAGTATTGTTGTGATTTCATTCCTACTAGAATTTAAAATTTTTAACCAACATTCCTCTTTAAGGTGCCTCAGATTTTCTAATCATGGTACATTATACAATATTGTAATGACAAGGATGCATGGAGGCAAACTGCACGGGCTCTTTCTAGCGACTACCATAATAACACCTAGGTTAAGAAAATTATGTATTAGAAAATAAGAATGTTTTTTAAAAAAATGAATGAAAAAAAAATGCGTCGCCGAGTTTCTTGCCAGGTTCTTCTCGAGATGGCTGTAATTTTGCAAATCTGGCAATAGATTCATTAACTTTCATGAGTGCCTCTTTGGGGCCCTTGTGAATAAACGATTTTGATTTTATTACAAATGATACATTCTCTGAATTGGCTTATACCAGTTTTTCATTTAAGAGAAAACTCAATAATTTGTCTTGAACATTTTAATATTTACCTAAGCATTATTAATTTATATGTTAACACTAGCAATCCCGGCGAACTCCGTTTCGCCACTATAAACCTCACGGAGCCCGAGACCTTTCCAACGAATACAAAACCGTGGAAATCGGTTCGTGCGTTCTGTAGTTATAGCGTCAGGAAGGAAAACCCGACTTATTTTTATATAGTAGATTAATAATCTGTGAATGTACTAAATACTCTACAAAGAATGTGTTGGAAGACAAAGATTATTTATTTGTTCAAAACATGATTTAAATACATAAACAAACATGCTTGCAAACTGATATTAAAATAATATCTGGTCGTCATGCTTTGCCTGGATTGGTGTACATTAAAGTGAAAGTTAAATGTACATTTAAGAGATCAGAGAACTCATTCACTAAAATAAAAAAAATAAAATGTATATACATATTCAAAAACAATATGCAAATAATGTCAGTCAAAATCAATAAAACATGTCAAGTTAAATAAATTAATACAATATTAAATATACAAAGAAAACAGACGGATAGTTATGGCATGGCCTTTAGTGTGAGATGCAACTTGCCAAGTCATTTTAAGCTCCGTCACATCTTCCTGAAACACAGAATGGGGTTGGCGTCGCGACAGCTACAGCAGAGCACCGCAAATGGCGAAAATATGGAAACCTCGGCATTATTACATACTTGAGCCATTTGGTGTAGACACACTGGGCTCGTAGGGATCGGAAGCTCATTCTATTTTCAAAAATCGATCAGAGCGCCTGGTTGAGGCAACGCGTGTTAAGAATGCTGGCACTTATTTGGTGCATCATATTAGCATTGTAATTCAAAGAGGCTAGATTTTAGCCATATATATGTATTGAACAAAGAAATATATACAAGAAATCATTTGTACTAAAAAAGTCATTAACATTATAAAAGTATTTTTATAGCAATTTTCTTTGTTATCTTTGCCATACCCTAACAATGTCTATGTTATATTGCATGTTCTAGCGCTGCTATTATTGTAATATTGAATATTAGCCGTGCCCCGCGGCTTCACCCGCTATTATCAAGTTAAAAAGTAGCCAATGTGTTAATGCTAGGTATAAGCTATGTATAATATAAATTTCATCCAAATCCGTTCAGCCGTTAAACCGTGAAGAGGGAACAAATATACATATACACACTTATACATTTTACATACTTATACACACAAACTTTCGATCGAAATCCTATGTAGTGTGAAAAAAGTAGAAAATGAAGTACACCAACATATTTGAACTACATGCAATTACTCCTTATTGACACCAAAAGACATAATACAGAGAAGCTTAGAAAGATACAATGGGCAGTCTTATTGGGAGTGTGATCTTTTGCAAACCTTTGGATGGAAATATATATAAATAAAAAGTGAATGTGGTGTGTAAAAATAAATTAATAACATAAGTCATAAGAAATACTAACATGTTGTTTAATCTAGATAAACATTACATTAAATATCAATAATAATAGCAGAATACCTAATCAAATAAACTTACATAAAATAAATAAATAATTACATATAGGAACGTAGTACCTATGATTATTTTACACATTCAATGTTCTGGGTAAGATTAAGATTATTAAACATATTAAACGCTTTCACACTCACTGTTTAACCACACTTAGTTTGATGACTTATGTCGTCGTAAAACATTTTCATCACACACACTATCACAACCAGAACCAGAAATTCAAATTTTCCGTGGGAAGAAAACTTGTGTTCCCGCTGGGATTAGAACACCATCATCAATAACTGTGGTTAATAAAAAATTATAGTAATTAAGATACAACACATAAAACATGTATAATACAGCCAATTATAGGTCACCCCAGATAAGTACAATTACCATATACTCTCTTAAGTGATACCTATGATAATAAAACATGTTTTAAAAATAAAATACATGTGTGTGTGTTTGTATGTTTTTGTGAAAGAGTGAGTGAGTGACACGAGAACTTCACAATTCGTGTTCATTGCGCTAGTGTTAGTGCAACAGTGCCGAAATATAGTCCTTAAAAAAAAGCACGATTAAATAATTTTCATTTAAATCACGATTTAAATCAAATGATTTCTTCAGTAAAAATCATTTTTTTATTTAAATAACACTGTTAACGGTAGCAAAACTGATGCATCATACTAATCTCGTGCTTCCTCCAAGACACTTTCCTCTACTTCATCTGTTAGTGAGAACTCTGTTTGGGTTGGGTCTAATAAAGACGCCAAAAAGTGACTGGGAGTCAAAGCTTGCTTTTATCTTTTTTTTTAAACTTTGTAACTTGGCTAATATTTAGGTGAGAGAGTGTCTCTATATTATCTTTTTTTTTATTTAAAAATAAAAAAAAATTGCCCTTTTTTTAAATAAAATTACATATTTTTTTCGCACCATACATTAAATAAAGAAATCGTAATCGCACGGCTAATTTACAAAACACTGCGCGGGGACTCCCCTTCTTTCCGAAAGCAAAGCGAGCGTTCCGTTTGACGCAAAAATTTAGTGAATCTACATAATAAATCGAAAAAAAAACATGGTTAATTAGGATTTATTTAAATAATCATGATTCGTTTTTTTTAAATCATTATTATTTCCAACCTTGAAAAAAAACAAAATTACATCGTAAATATCCCGGTTCAAATGATTATTCTAACCATACGTTTGTTTCAGGTAAGCCCGTGAACATTCCGTCGGATCAAGAGAAGATAATGCTGGACAAGTTTCAAGAGAATCAATTCAATCTGATGGCCAGCGATATGATCTCCCTCAATAGATCGCTGACGGACGTCAGATTTGAGAAGTAAGTTCTATTGAATGTTTTTTTATTTTATTTTAATATTGGCTTCGCAATCTTGTGCATTTAGCCAGTGTCAAGTAGTAATATATTTCAAGTTTATGCCATATTAAAATTCCTAGTCACAAGTCACAGTCAAAGTCAAGTAAAACAGTCAAGGTCCAATCATAGCCAATTCGTGCCCTAGTAAAGTGGTAGAAACTTTACTAGAACCGTTATTGGAGTTTTGGAGCGAAGGCGAAAGTCACGTTTTTCAATATTGTATGATTTGCCTACACATATGCACGTTTGCTAAGTATTAACGGTTAATTATTACACATGAACACTCGAAGAATCACAGGTTTAGGAAAATCATACAAAATCATCACCGTCATTTTTTCACTTTCGCGGCAAAAACCCTATTGAATGTTTTTCACTTATGGTTTCTTAAGAGCAGGTTGCGCCTCGATGTGAGCATGTTTGTTATTGCAGGCAATCATAGAGCGTATGCTGTAGCATATAGGGTTGCATTCTATGGAGTAAAAATATGGTAGTTATGCAAGGTCATATTCCGATATTTTGGTGTTACGGATAATAATATGCATACGAACCCAATAACCCATATTATACCCTAAGGGGTATATATATTGACTGGGTCATGACTGCACCGCACCATCTATGGGTGTAAAAATACTGTGTTGCCGACTAACCTATCTGAAGTTGGATTCGTTCCTAATTTTTACCCAACTACGCGATCCAAACGAGGGTAATGTGTATATCAGCCTATGTTTGTTCCTTTGTGGCATTTTAAAAAACAAACGCGTGAGCCAATTTTAATTACAATAATATAAATATAATATAATGGCGTATGTATTAGACGTATTAAATGGGATGACGAATCGTATTAAGCGTTAAGAAATGTATGAAAATATGTCTCAAGTTGCAGGGACTGGCGTGAAATGGCGTATTATGCGAGAAATCGTATTAAGTATGATCGTATTAAGCGGGTTCTACTGTATTCTAATTTCAATCGATTTTTCTTAACCTTGCGAGTGTCACTAAAGATATGTCGGTAATCAAAATTCAATGTGACGCCATATTGTGCAAAATAAAAAAAAATAAGTAGACGAACTGCATCAAGAAGACTATCTTTATATTAATTACGGCAACACTTTCCTACAGAAAGTCTCTTTCCAAAAAGTGTTGTTTTAAAAACTAACAAAAATCAAAACAATTGAACTATAATTTACTAATTGACACTTATACTACTACATTTGAACTCATTAGTAAGTACACATTGAACAATATTGAAAGAGAGTGAATCCCTAGACAAAGGCTTGTCCTAGTGTGGGATACAGGGATCACTACGTATTATGTGTATGTGTAATGTTAGTTGTGTAAATATACTTGTGACAATTAAATACACTATTATTATTATTATCCAAGTATGTATTTTATCTCACGGGTCTGTGCCCGGATCTTTGTAAGGCATTAGCGGAGCATTAGGCAACTCTAAGAGGCCCTTTGGTATAATTACATGTTAATAATAACATATCAGGCGTGTCCAAACATACGACGGACATCTCTTACGATAGAAGTTGATGCCGTTTTATACTTGCACGACTTTACAATAATAATCATATATATAATTAACTATGGACTAGGGGATGGATGATATTGTGTTGACAATAACTGACTTATCCAAGTAAAATCTTAGAGTATTGCATTGTATATTTGATGGTTTGCCACCCACTGAACGGGCTCCCCATAAGGGCCGCCTGCATTGGCGACAAAAGGAGCAACGTTGGTGTGGATGGCTAAAGGGTGTTGAGAGGTGTTGCTGCAGTTTCACTAAACGCTGCTCCAGACGTTATGCCCTTTATCAGTTCCACCCTTGGAGCTTAGAAACTTTGCTCTTGCGCCTCCACCCTCGGACGGCCAATTAAGGCAAGCCGAGGATCAGGGGTCTCACCCCAGGGATATTATTATAATGTTTGAGATTGGAAACATATCTCGGAGAGTCGGAGTTTGTTAGAACTGTCTTCGTTAAGCGGAGAGAGACAAGCCTCGTTTTTGGTGGCATTTAACTTTGCCCCAGCGGAGATTGCTCTTTGAGGTCAAGTCAAACCAGTTATATAGTTAGATAAGCATATCCGATTATCGATGCTAAGTATTCATATTTATTTACATAATTTTCAAGATTGGTAAGAATATAACGATTAGTTGTTTTACTAGTTATAATAGCTATCGAGTCCAGTTATCGATTTCGCAATGAGGTAGCCATATTATCGATATAACAAAAAAAATTCCAGTCATCTTTCACATACAGTTGCGGTTAATTCTGTGGGAGTAGCAGCGCAGAGCAAGTACTAGATTAAAATTTTTGAAAAATGTCTTTTGTTAAGAATTAATATACTTAGGAACAAGGAACGAACATTTAATTTGGTTTGCCTATCTATATATAAATCTATATATAATAACTAGCGATCCGCCCCGGCTTCGCCCGGGTGTGATAAATGAAGAACCGCTCGACCAATTTTGTGCAAACTTCATATAAACCTCACGGAGCCCGAGACCTTTCCAACGAATGCAAAACCGTGGAAATCGGTTCGTGCGTTCTGGAGTTATAGCGTCAGGAAGGAAAACCCGACTTATTTTTATATAGTAGATTAAACGCAAGCAAAGCTTAAAAATAACTGACTTCACCGCTTATGTTTTGGTTTTGGCTGGACCGATTTCGATAAAATGTATATGGGACCACCTCTGAAGTGTAATCTACCAAACAAAAAAAAACATCAAAATTGATTCATAATTGGCGGAGATATCGCGTAACATACATACTAATAAAAGAAATCATGCAGTCGAATTGAGAACCTCCTTTTTTGAAGTCGGTTGAAAATTAATCTCTATTTCCCTTGGTCATCGCATCACGCGTGAACGGATGGAACAATTTCGGTAATTCTTTTTTTGTTGTTTTAATTATTGTTAGGAGAAGGTGGTTATGAAAGAAAATTTTATCCCGGAATTCCCGGGACTAACGCGGGTAAAACCGCGGGGCGCAGTTAGTTTCTAATAAAAAAAAGTTGTAAAAAAGTAAACGAAAAAACGGGGCAATTTTTTTTTAATTTGAGTGCAACTGTGTGTGTGTGAGTGATATATAAATATCACTTTACAATTAGTGTGGGGCTGTGAGTGTGAATGAGTTTGTTGTTCAGATTCGATTCTCTTAATGTACGAATTAAGTTTTTACGGAACCCTCGGTGTGATAGTCAGACTCGCACTTGTCCGGCTTTTATAATTCTCGTCTGGCTTTAACTACCATCTACCAGTGTAGTATACTGCGTAGACCAATCTAATATACCAAGTAGAAAAAATTGTCGCCACGAACCAAATGGTCTTCTGGCGGCTATCCTTGGGACTCTCAAGCGTGGTAACTCACGTACCCATCATTAATTACCAACTGTTGGGACGATGGTAAACCGCTACCCTATCAGTTACGAGGGAATAAGGTGTGCAGGAACAATTTTATGCTACGTTTTATAACTGTACTTAAATATTTGTATTTATTAGTTAACTATTTGAAGATCTCAGTCACTTCAAATAATAATTTGATGATACCAAATCAGAATCAATTATTATTAGACTGATAAGCAGAATCAATATACATCTAATCCGATAGCAAAAGTACCGCTATCACATTCTAGAGTGGGCACAAGTGTAGGTATTCCACTTACGCTATCTCGCGTGTATTTATTGGTAACTATGGATTTCCAACAGGTATATACACGTTACATGTTAAGAGCAGGCTGCGCTTCGGTTCGAGCACAGTCGATTATAGATCGTATGTAGCATATATGGGCGCGTTTAGTAAAGAAATGGCGGTTATCCAAGGTCGCGCGGGCAGTACTTAACTTTTTCTTAAAATTCTTGAATAACAAGAAATATATTAAATGTTGGTTCAACAACGGATAATAAACTATGTTTTAATTCTGTTAGTATTTATTAACAGCATAAGGGTAAAGCCAATTCAAAACAAAAAATCCAAAATAAACTCAAACAGGCATAATTTTCAACGATAAATTTCTATAGATTTTTTCACTCTATAGTGAAACACAGTCCATCGTGAAACTGCCTAAATGGAGGATTGAAAAAACTCTAAAATATTATATCGAGAAAAGAATGGTACGGCCGTGCCATACTTTTCTCGATATAATATTGTGCCGTTGTTTTGCTCAACTTGGCGGGGACACTTCCGTGTCCCCAGATATTATAGTTACAATTATCCTACATGTGATCGATTCGGGATGTCATTGCAAAATATCATTATTTTAAGCGAGCTTTTACAGTCTTTAACAATTTATGCGACTCAATTATATATAGGCAACCACATAACTTATGTTTTTGATTGAAATACATTTCCTTATATAATAATATGATCAAAGTTGAAAATGAAATAGATATAGGCATTTTTTATTATTTTAATTTTCTTTTTTGGCGATTCGAGTATTGTTGACGGCTGCTTATCCGATCTAATTACAATTGAAATGAAAATGAAAAATCTTTTTATTTGGACAAAAACTTAACTAATTTGTAACACTCCATGTACTTATAACTAGCTATAGTAATAGTAGGAATACTATTGTGTGTCAACACAGCATCTTATATTATAACTTGGCTTATATAGGTGGTTCATAAATAAACTATGCTGATCAGATATTTGTTGTGTACATGGATAAACCCTAACTCCTAACTAGGTTGCCCTGTGTGTAGGATATCAGTGCTCTCCCGCCATCTCACAAATAGGTACTTTACTGTATAGTTTATTGTAGATTGTACAAACAATTTAATCTGTAATCAAATTCTGCTGAATTTACTTTTAGCTCAACTAAACAGGTAGGTAGTTAGTGACAGGTAGTTTTACATATAAAAGATTTTTTTTTAATTATTTTTATTAAAACTAATGATTCGAGTATTGTTGACGGCTGCTTATCCGATCTAATTACAATTAATGCAAGACATTAAGACCTCAAAGGTCGGTTCTTTCGGCAACGCTTTTTTAGCTTCACATTAACGATCTGCATAGACACGCAGGTACGCAGACAATAGCACTTTTGTTGAAAGTTACGTATCCAATGCATGAGATGGTGAGGTACAAGACCAGTCACTAAGAGAGGAGATGATTGGAGCGATGCCAATTTAGTTCAGTTTAACGCATCTTAAACACAGGCGTGTCTTTTCTCGGCTAAACGGAGACCTTTCATCCTATGTCCGACCTTTCGAGATGTGCCAATACCGATAGGAAATAAACTCGAGCTTCTTGGCGTTTCCTTGTCGTCTAATCTTAACGTTTGGCACCTTCATTAAAGCCAAAGCTCAGCTGACCGCTACGACACTGGGTATCCTCGCAAAGGTTAGGCAGTACCTACATCACCCCGGGGCAGCTTCTCAATTTATATCAAGCTTAATTCCAATCGTGTAGGGGTGCTGTGGCCACCTTTGGGATGGATCAGCCAAGTACTAGCTTGAAGCTTTTGAATCCATCGACCGACGAGCAAAAAGACTCATTGGCGATGTTAAGCTAATTGAGTCCAGATTGCAGTCTCGGTCACCGACGTAAGGTCGCAAGCCTATCGGTATTATATCGGTTACATTGTGGTGAATGTGTGCATGAATTACACGAGTAAATTCCTCCATGCCCGTTTTATCACCTCAATAACTAGGTTGACATACTTCCAGTTCGAACAAACGTAAAAGCGTATCGCTTCTACGTTTGTCACCCGTATTGCGAAGGAGTGGAATTCATTGTTCCCCGAACGGTGTAATCTGGGAGTCTTCAAGTCAGGAGTGAATAGGTATCTTCTAGGCAAGCATACTACGTCTTCGGCCGCATCATCACTTTCCATCAGGAATTGGCATACAACACTCGTGCACGTTCACTGCTTACGCCATTTTAACAATTTAACGGCGAATAACCGAATATGAATTTCAAAATAATTAAAAATAGCAAATTGAAAACTAAGATTAAAACTTACAAAATGCAAGTAACATTAAAATGTGTAATCTTTTATCAGATAATTTAAATACTTTTTGAAGCGAATCACTTATGGACATAAATTACTCGATTTCGAAAGAGTGTTGTATTTCTTGCTTACTTTTGATAGTGAAGCGATGTAAATTGCATAGAGCTTCACGTGTAACTATTGAAACTATTTTATTTTCATAATTTATTCCACATGAATATTACAAGCTTTTATTTAACATGCAATGTAACTTTGTTTAAGTGGAATCTTGTAACTCAATTTTGAATCATATATCTTCAACCAATTAAGCTGAAATTTTGTATTCACGTTTAGTTTGGGTGACAATGCATGGTCAGCTGTGTAACTTGTGATCCAACATGGCGGAACACCCAAAATGGCAGACAAGTTATTTTTAATGCACTCATACAATAAGGATATCAAATTAAGGGGGTTGCTGAGAATAACTCGAAAAATTAAGTGACGTCACGCGTCATTAAGTCACGCATACAATATGACGGACTACTAAACGCGTTTTAGAAAAGTTTTTAACAATAAGCTTATTACAATTTCAATTTTCAATAAATATGAGCACAAGGTAAATGTTTACTAATGATGTAATAAATTATTATCGCTAAAATAATCGAGCCCCAGACCTCGACGACCTGTGTGGCAGAGATCTGTTTACCCCAAGAATATGACTAAGTTAATTATCATTATTACCAATTTAATTGAAACTATTGTAGTAAACAGCTACAATACTGTCTTCTTTTTTGTTAAGCGTCCCTGCCTTTGCCAGGGCCCTCTTTCCGACTAAGTATTCTCCACTTCGCACGGTTGTAAGCTTTTCGCTATTTCAACCGTTTGGCTCTCATATCATCTTTAACAACATCAGGCCATCGTCATTTGGGCTGGCCCCTAGGACTAGCGCGCTTTTTTATTTTAGTGTGGGAAAATGCCTTACACTTCCCTTACTTCCCAAGGTTGAAGGAAAGGAGTGTGTGGGGCTCGAACCCTCAAACCCCCCCGTGAACACTCCCTTGCCGAGGTAGGCAAGGGTCGCGCTAGCAGTCACTATCTTGCCGCGGCGGCAGGCTCGGGTCCAAACAAAACTAGGTCTAGCGCCTGACACCACAAGGTCTTAGCATTGCCTACGAACATATTCCAGGTACACTACCGTACATGTAATAAATAGTACTACCACGTTAAATAGGTACATACGACTCGTATTTATTATTGAGTGTAGCCGAGAAATCTATGGCAACACATTTTAGGTGATAATTGGTGAACATCTCACTCCTACCTACCTATCATTCGAAAGTTTCGGGACATACCTATATATAGTCACGTATCTCTATAGAATGGAACTATATCGAGATCTTTATTTCAATGTAATATGGTTCAAAATATTATGGTATTGTATTAAACGGTGGGCGTATGTTCGCATTCGCTGTTACTAAACACCTTTCAAAACAACTAAGCTATCTAGCTACTAGTGTGTCACCAACGGCTTAATATCTAGATTTGACCATAACTTAACTCTACAAATAGAATTAAACTACGGATTTTATCGCGTATATTTTATTACTTATTTTCCTTACGCGTGATGTTTCGAATTGCAGTGTTCGTGATAACAGGGTATAAGATTTTGAGCGAGTTATTAATTAAATAAAAATATACGCGAAAATCTAAAAAGTCAGTGTAAAAAGTATAACTAGTCGTTCGCGCCGAACTAAGTTCTCGCGCCTACATATTTCCTAATAAAAAAAAACTTTTGAGGTTCATATATGATATGCTTATAACTTTTTCCTAATGTATTTGTTGTTAAAGTACAGGATATAACGGATATTATACGTAAGTTTCAGCTTTAAATGTGAAATTTGAGTTAGACCCCGGGACAAAATAGGTGTAAAAACAGTGTCTTTGGTGGGATATCAATTGTTATTTTATTATAACATAGATTTTTTATAAAACCGGTTATTATAAAATCTACCGATTAATCGATTTTTTATAAAAACTACATTTAAATCCTATGCATATTCCCTATTATACAAAATATGGTCTGTGATAGACCCTTCCATACCTCTCCATCTTACTTCCTACTAATATACATATATATCCGAAAGTTTGTGTATACGTATGTTTGTTCCCTCTTCACGTTTTAGCGGCTGAACGGGTTTGGATGAAATTTGGAATGTACATATAATAGATTATAGGTACCTAGGATTAACACATAGGCTACTTTTTAACTTGATAATAGCGGGCGAAGCCGCGGGGCACGGCTAGTATACAATAATTCCGAGAAACAAAGTGTCATTTTGAATAAATAATTTTTAAACCTGTTCTGCATTTAATTTAATGGCACTCAAAGGTTGAGTAGGTAAGTATTTTATTTCAAAGTAATAACAATAAACTGGGTTGTCCTACTTATATTATAAATCCGAAAGATTGTGTGTAAATGTGTAGTATGTTTGTCCCCTTTTTACGCTTTAATGGCTGAACGGATTTGGATGAAATTTGGAATGTATATAGATTATACTTAGGATTATCACATAGGCTACTTTTTAACTTGATAATAGCGGGCGAAGCCGCGGGGCTCGGCTAGCGCTTCATATGTTAGCGTGGCTAATGCTTTAGAAACCACAAAAGGCATTAATGTCGATAAAAATAGAGATTTACCTATTATACCAGTCTATCACACTAATAGATATATAGATATACTAGCTGCGCCCCACGGTTTCACCCGCGTTGATAATGATGAAAAGTGATGATGATGATGATGATGAAAAATAGATGTTGGCCGATTCTCATAGATACCGGATAAGCACAAAAAATTTCATCAAAATCGGTCAAGCCGTTTCGGAGGAGTATGGCAACGAAAACTGTGACACGAGAATTTTATATATTAGATAAAATCTTTGAGTTTGTGTGTAAGTATGTTTGTTTTCTCTTCACGTTATGACGAATTAGGAATTAACGTAGCTTAGACCCGCTTAACTCGGGCGAAGCCTCGGAGCCCGGGTAGTATAAAAACCTGACTGCGTAAAAAGTTAACTTTTATATTTTAATCTTATTCGTTAAGACCTATTTATATACGAACTTTATCACAGCTTTATTATAAGTATTAAAAATGTAAGTGAGAATGTTTGGTAACCAACATCAAACAGTTTGTCTAAGAGACTGATTGATTCGGCACATGACCAAAATGCTGGGTTGTATTTGGGGCGGAGGATAAGCCTTGCTATACAGCAAGCATTTTGGGAACTTTGCCGAACATGTTTGAAACTCACTGGACACTGAGGAGTTTTTAGTGGGCTCGAGCCTCACACACCCCTTTTTTTCTCCACAAAAAAATGGTTTTTAGAGAGTATGGAAATTACTTTAAATGGACACAGGAATTAATTAAAAAGAGTTAATTCCTCCATGCCCTTTTTAACATCCAACAAGACAAATTATCAAACGTAATCCATTTATGGTCGACATACCCCCAGTTCGCTCGAAGCGTTTCGTTTCTACGTTCAGTGGAACTCATTGCCCGTGACTTTGTTTCCCCAAGTTGGTATAATCTGGGAGTCTTCAAGTCTAGAGTGAATAGGTATCTTCTTGGCAAGCATGATAGACAAGCATTTGACTACTCAAATGCTTGTCCATCATGCTTAAAAAAAGGTGCAATTTCAAATTCTCCTATGTTTTATTTAGTGATTAGTGTATGGTAATAAATAATACAGCTCATACATATAGTAATTTAAGTTGCATAAATCATTGTCAGAAATCAGAATGCTATAAACGTTCCAGATATTAGTTACGAGTGTTAAACGATTTGCGGAACACGTGTTCATTTCCTTTCAATCAAGCTATAATATACCTACAATACCATAGAAGATAAATCTATGGTATTGTAGGTATAAATGCGTCCATTGTGGGGCAACCATAAGTCTTCGTTGAGATATTAGACCACTTACCCTATTTTACGGTACAAGTCTTTGAACTAAGATAGATAACTCTTTTTTTTAATAAAGGATAAAACATTAAAATATCTTGAAATTTACTTAGGCTAGTTCAATGGGCGGTCTTATCGCTCGAAGCGATCTTTTCCAGACAACTTTTGGATGGAGAGGGGATAACGAAATAATTTGGGACCGAGGTTTACTACATAAAAGCAAACTGAGTATGGGTTTGTGAGTGTGAATGCGGTTGACTATTTTAAAAAGTCTTCATTAACTTTGTCTAGAATCAACTAGAAAGTAAAACCCTTTCCATAAAAAAAATAAGAATAATCGAAATCAGTATGTACTGGAGATATATAGTCAAAACTCGTTTCGAATTCTGGATCTAATCGAGTTAAAATTCAAGCAAAGTATTGTTCGGTCATCTATATATCCATAAATAATTTAATCATTAGGTGAGACTTGTAGCGGGTTTATATTCAGGTGTTTTTTATTTTTTATTTTGGCTTCGCAATCTTGTGCAGTTAGCCAGTGTCAAGTGATAATATATTTCTAGTGAATTTCATATTAAAAGTCCTAGTCACAGTCAAAGTCAAGTAAAAGAGTCAAGGTTTTAAGTCATAGTCAAGTCTTGCCCCAATAAAGTGGTAGAAACTTTATTTGAACTTCTATTGGAGTTTTTTAGCGAAGGCGAAAATCACGTTTTTTAACTTTGTATGACTTGCCTACACTTTTGCACGTTTACTAAGTATTAACGGTTAATAATCCACCATTATTACACATTAACACTCGAAGAGTCACAGGTTTTAGAAAATTACACAAAATCAACAACGCCATTTTTTCACTTTCGCGGAAAAAACTCGGGTGATAGTTTAACGTGATTCAAATGAGTCTCTTTGCTGCTAGGGTTGCCAGTCGCAGCTATCAGTCGTAAGACCACTATCGTTAAGCAATATCGACTAAGCCTTCAACCTGCCTGAAAAGGTCTGACTCCAGGACTGTTCCCTAAACATACATGTAGTATTTTTATATTTATCTTGTTCCTTCTCATATATAAATATCTCGTGTCACGGTGTTTGTGGTCGCACTCCGAAACGTCTCGACCGATATTAATGATGTTTTTTTTGTATTTTATATTTTTGGAGAATACGTCGTAAAGTATTTTTCACCCTGCTACCCCACTCTCAATTTTCTATCGACTCTTCACAAAAAAGGAGGAGGTGCTAAAGTCGAATTTTTTTTTATGTGTGTTACCTAATAACTTCTTTCCACGTGAACCGATTCTGTTATTTTTTTGTTTGAAAGATGTTGCTTTCCAATTAAATCCCATAAAAATTCCCATTTAAATTTGATCAAGATCTGATCAGTAGTTCTTGATATATCGTCAATAATGCGTTTTTAGTACATCTAATCTGATCAAAGTTCCGAAGATAAAGCGGTGAATACGGTTTTTTTTAAGCTTTGCTTGCGTTTTATTATATATACATGTATACAAATTAGAAAACATTAGAATTAAATCATTTACGATATAATTAGCGAATAATATTTTTTCTGTATTAAACTGAGCTGCTTCTCATAACACCACGTAGCCACAACTAACTACGTGGTATTATCGTTTTTATGGTTTACTCTAATAGTCCATGCGTAACAAAACTTAAAGAAGAAAACTTTATCGGCATTTATTGTACTCGTATAAACTGTTTGGTAATTAGCTTGTTACGCTTATTAGTGCAAAAATTATTCAATGACTTAAATTATATTTTTCAATTAAAAAACAGTTTAATGAATTCATATGTTTTAATTGATTAATTATCTTTTATAAGAAGCAATATAACAATTATTTATGATGAAAGTCTTTTTACCCATAAAATTCGTAAATTTATTAGTAATTCGGTAAATCGATTCCGGAGGATATAGATACGTTACACGTATATATTTATAACCACATATATATTAACATAAGCATAAATGCTTGCACACTCACTGCCCCACAATAGATTCAATGATTTGTGTCGGGGGTGCCGAAAACATTTTCATCAAACACACAATTACACCCAAAACCAGAAACCAGAATTTATCTTGGGAATAAAACTAGTGTTCCCACCAGAAATCGGACCTGATTGCCCTGTTTAGAACTTAGAAGGTAGATGCTCGCCTAACTAAACCAACGGGCTGTTTAAATGTAGAAGTATTTCAAACATACCCTCAGTTCCGTCTTTGGGGGCTGAGTCACCCACGTCCGTAGGAGAATACCCCTTAAGTCTGACTCCCTACACGTGGTCCCCGGGTGGTGCTAATCAGGTGACATTTGAGAGGTGGTAGAGCATTTTGTGAGTTGCTCGCCTGGCTTGCTACCAAAGTAGCTTACCACCATCAAGTTGAAAGTCTGCCGCCAAGCCAAATACGGTGTTCCGGCAGTTATCCTTGAGAGCCTGCGTATTCCAGGTCTAGTGTGTTTACCAGCTTCGATCACATCGTCACTTACCATCAGGTGAGATAGTGGTCAAACACTAGCCTGTCACAAATAAAAAAAAAAAAAAGTTCCGACGCAAACCACCATACCTCTATTTTGGTCAATTTCACTCGAGCGCTTGAGATTCTCACACGTCTCATGATGGACGAAAGATTTGGGGATATTGTGATGAAAATGCGATTCACGGGAGTGAGAAGCAATTCTGATCGGCGACAATAACAACTGTCATATATCGACTGAAATAACCTGTTCCGACTATCATACAACCGCCCAAATTTATTGACTACGATGGTACAGAAACACAAAAGATGTAGCATTTTTAGGAAAGAAAAAAAAAATATTTGTGATTCAGCAAAATGTATAAAACGACAATAAAAAATAATTATATGAAAGTCACAAATCGGCCCCAACTCAGCATAATGCCGCAGATTACCAGCGCTGATCTTCCGTTGGAACCGTTCGGTGATATCACGCACGGCACAGGCATACACACAATACGCGAAAACATAAATTATATATAAGTAACTATAAATAACTAAATACATTTTACAAATAATACATATATTACATATACCAATATCTAGATTACACAGTACGGTTTTATCCAGCACTTCACTTATACCAATCTATACACATATTGCACTCGTGCCATGATTTAATGTTTCCTCTCGTTTCTGATGTGCAATAATAAAGGTTTTTAGTTGATGTCTAAAACTGTTAACAGTATGCAGGTTCCTCACCGGCGGTGGAATATTATTCCAGCATTTGTTAGCATAGCGGAAACTTCCTCTGAAGGAGGCTGAGCTATGGGGTTGCGTGTATAGTTTTGAAACACCTATTCAACTTGCCACAGTTCGTCAAATTTCATTTTTATATTTTGACGATATGTCGAAGAAGAAGGTAATACGGCGTCTGGCGGTAGCCATATTTAATTTTGATAACATATATTTAGTGACACTCGCACCATGAAGATAAATCGATTGAAAAAATGGCCCACGCGTGAGGTCTCTAAGACGCCATAAAGTAACAAATAATAATAATACATACATACATAGGCTGATCAACACATTACTCTCTATTGCGTCGCGCAGTCGGTTAAAGGACATAATTTCCGATGGAAAAAAAAGTGTCGAATGAAACTCATTCAATCGTGAAACTGGGTAAATAATTATTTTAGAGAGATTGCTCTTTATGTAGTACAGCATTGCACTATGCTATTATAAAACAAACTGTTATACAATGTTATTGAGATAAAAATCACAGGCAATAATACAAATGTTACGGTAGGACCAGTAGGACTGCCGGAAATGTGCGCCTTGACCCAGTTGCTGGAGTCAGCGAACTACCACGGCCATTCGAAACACTCACTAGCCGTTTTTAATTATTCTGTAGATTTCGTTATTAAAGCTATTGTTCAACACTAGCTTTTGTCCGCGGTTTTGCTCGCGTTAACGGTGATGGTAAATCAAGATTAAAAGTAGCGTATATAATGGGCCCGAGTTTATCACATATAACTAGCCGTACTCAGCGGCTTCGCTCGCGTTAATTAAGTTAAAAAGTCGCCTTTGTATTTTTCCGGAACCTAAACTATCTAAGTTCTAAATTTCATCATAATCTGTTTTTTCGCAATGGAGATACGTGGTAAAAAACATTCACACACACAAACTTTCACATTTATAATATTATTAGTAGGATATCATAATATAAACGTCACATCATATAGGTACTTTTTCAAATTGGCTAAAATTTGTTTTGTGACACTAAAATCTATATATAAATGAATCTCTATTTTCCTTGGTCATCACATCACGCGTAAACGGATGGAACAATTTCGCTATTTCTTTTTTTGTTGTTTTAATTATTGCCAGGAAGGTTCATATGAAAGAAAATTTTATCCCGGAATTCCCGCAGATCCGAGACTTAAGCGGGTAAACCGCGGGGCGCAGCTAGTTTTAAATAAAGAACTCAATGGCATACCGATATCGTGATGCCACGAGTAGAAAACACGGTAGAAGCAGGTTGCGTGGTGACCACTATTTAATATATATTATTATTTGTATTATATATTTTTTACTATTTATTTTTTTATGTTTGATCATAATAGTAAGAAGTAAATTATTTAACTTTCCCCAATAACTGACTAGGGAACGTTACTACTACTATTATTACATTATAAAATACTTTTAAACGAGCAATTCTTGTATATATAATCTGAATCTCGGAAACGGCATCAACGATTTTCACAAAATTTTGTATATATCTTCACCATCGTAGCTACTATGAGATACTGATAATAAGAGATGAATACTAAGTAACGGTTAATCAGCTGATGAACTGTTTTTAAAGACATATACCGTGACAGTGAAGTTGCTTTTCTTTTGCGACACCTCTAACTTAGTTGTGAAATCATCGATAGTCTTCCATATAATCATCGAATGTATTTATATTAAGACATGCTATTGCACAAGAGAACAGTTTAACTTTTCATGACGCGAAGGTATGACAATGTCCATCACGTTGTTCTTTCAATAATTATGTGGCTCGGTCGTCACGCAGACAATTTAGTATGAATATTTGAATAGACAGCCCTACATCGCACAAAATGAGGCCCAAGGACAATCAACTCTGCTAGTTTGGTAGTAAATAAAATTATTTTTTGTATTTTGTTAGACGACTGCCTAGCTACTTTGCCAACTAAAGTATGCATATAATTAAATAGGTTTAACGTTAAATGTAATTAAGTTAGTTTAATGTTAGAGTACGTCTTAATAGATGCACATTAAATGTTAGCTTTCTTAATCTCTATTATCCTACCAATGTTACTTTAATATATACATTTTCAGACGTTTTCTATCATCTGTTTAGCTAGTTTCACGATTGAGGGAGTTTTATTTGATAGATTTTTGTTTTCAACAAATTTATTATGCCTTTTACGAGTTTATTTAGATTTATTATTGAAATGGCTTTAGCCTTATGTCGTAAAGAAATACATAGTTTATAATCCGTTGTTTCTACAAAACTTGATATATTTCATACTTTAAAACCTTGAAAATCTAATTATGGACCGCCTATATTTTTACTCCGATTTCTGAGATATTAAGCGAGGACGCTAAAACGAGTGTCATCCCAGCGTACTTACCAAATGATCTTAATAACTTTTAATTCCATGATTATCTATTATTGAGACTTTAAGTGACGTCATAACTATTTTATCACGAATTTTGGGATATGAACCAATGTTGTAGCTTCTGCCGTTTTTTTGCATTTGAGATGAGCACCCATTTGGGGTCGGTTCTCCTCAATCGTCATGCCTCCATATTACAACTGCATTGTTTGCCAAGATGCTAATACAAAGCTGCCATTTTTTTTTTAAAATCAGGCCAAAGAATTCGAGACTGAATTTTAATAAATAACCCAAATGGAAAATTCCCACGTGCTGCTCATTCTGTTATTGGTACTGTGCAAGGCTTAACTTCAATAATTTTCCTCAGGTGCAAAGACAAAGGCTACCCAGACCTGCTGCCGACCACAAGCGTGGTGATAGTCTTCCACAACGAGGCCTGGACGACTCTCCTCCGGACTATATGGAGTACCATTAACCGATCGCCTCGGCCGCTGCTCAAAGAAATCATACTCGTTGACGATGCTAGTGAAAAAGGTGAGACAGATTTTTTTATTTAGCTTAGACAAAACGTTTATAAGTGTAGTACCTATTACTATTTTAAGTGGTTTTGTGTTTTTGGAAGATTTTGGATGCCTATCAGATAGGGCAATTTTATTCTAGACCTGAAAAGTTATAGATTGATCTCATCGGGAAACAGAGTTGGGCGAGGACAATCCTTAGCGCATGATTCGTGGGAATTAGTGGTATATATATTACAATTCGTCTGGTTCTCCGATAATAGTTTATCGCGTTTAAACTTGAATATACGGCATTCTACACATTCCTTGAATGAATTCCGATAAGCGTGAAGGTAAAATCCGTGGCAATTATTGACAATTATACTCATTAATTCCAAGCTTTGAGTTATTTTTGATATTACATATAAATAAAATATTTTAGAGCTCGCTTTTAGCTTTCAGAGGCGACTTAGTTTTGGTTTGCTACCGTCAAAATAAAGTATTTTTACAAGCTCTCTTATAAGTGATCAACTAATCATGCTGAAAATAACAGAAAGGTCATGAACACGTTTTCTTAGATAAGTATCTAATGGAAATTAAATGAGTATTCAAACGACAAATCGAATGTGTGTAATACATCTTTCTAGCTATTTTATTTGCACGATAAACTAAAATGCAACAACTTATTCTACGTCGTTTAATCGTCAAAAAAAGTTAAGTCTTCTCAATGCTGAGCATAGGGTTCATTTTGATTAAATGTCTAAACGGTAGATTGAGTTATAATCTCTGCGACAACGAATCGATAAAATGTTCCAAGCGTCAGAAATGAAAATGTTCGTGATAAAACTTGTTTAACTCAATGGTAACTAGCCAGATTTTGTAGTGCTTCTAGCCTCCCTTTCATGTTGCACACTTCAGAGAACTCGAAATATTTTTAGCCGCAGCTTCCGCCTCTGTTTCCATTCTTGTATAGCAAGATAGCCATGAGTTTCGTATATCGAATACTGTCCTATTTCTAGTATATAAAATGTTTACAGTGAGTATTATTCATATTATCATTGGAAAAGATCATTTATTGCATACTATAAGATAATTATGTTACATTAAACTAAAAACGAAATTATAATTAACCAAAAATAACTTTAACTAGATATAAATATGTACAAAACTTAATCTAATAGACCGCTACCAGTTGGCAAAGTACCCAAAATGCTGGCAGCATTGCCACGTTGAATGGCAATGCTCAATCTCTGTCCAAAATATTTGCCAGCATTTTGGTCACGGGTTGCTTCGACCAAACGCCCTGATAATTCATTGAAGATTGTATGTGCTCCCGGTCCCCACGGTCCCAACGTCTCAACCCCAAAAGGCACAAATATATAACCACTATCAAGATTACTATATTTGCGCCTTTTGAGAGTCTCCGCTGATTCAGCCTTATTATCATTGAATAACATTATTTTATAAGAAAGACAATTTATGAGGTATCGTACAAGATAGTAGAAATATATGTATTACATTTCTTATGAATGAATTTGATGCGCACGCGCGCGTTTGGCAGTTTATAGACTAATACCAAATTAAATTTACTATGACATAATATCAGCTGTAGTTATTGATTTCATACGCGAAGACGATGATCACGTAAATTTACTGTCCGACTCGAGATTTTTCCATCAGTCGATGGTCACAATGATTCCAGACAGTCTCAAGCGTTGAATAGTCGGTTTCTAGTCTTGACGCAATACGCGTCTAAATTAACCTTTTGATTAACCTCTTGATTGTGTTTTTTGCGTGTATGTCGAAAGTGAAAGTCGTAGAATACATTTAGCTGGTCTGCCCGACTGTAGCCTGAGATGGGCAACTGGCTCCAATGCACATTAAGGTGGCGATACACACGCTTATTAATAGCATCTCAAATCGATAGCGCAGTAGAGCTTGTAACTTATTCTCTTGTCGCTTGTAAATTACTCGCGAAGGCGGTTCCCTGAGTAAAACAAAAGAAGCGAGTGGCATGTTTCATAGCATGTGTAAAAAATAGAGACAGAGCACGAATTAATGATTAATTATGAGTTTTAAAAAAAATTAACAATCCCTAGCTGTTGGTGAATGAATGTGGATAAACGGGACAAGTTTAGGCATTTTATAAAATATTAAATAATCTAAATATATATAACTCAAAGGTGACTGACTGACTGACTCGGGCTGAAATTTGGCATGCAGGTAGATGTTATGACGTAGGCATCCGCTAAGAAAGGATTTTGATTAATTCTACCCCCAAGGGGATAAAATAGGGGATGAAAGTTTGTTGTACTTCTTAACGCGAGCGAAGCCGCGGGCAAAAGCTAGTTACTTATAAATTAACTAATCATTCAAGGCACCCACGATAAAAGTCTTTGAACTTAGTGTGGGGCTGTGAGTGTGAATGCGTTTGTTTGTTTTGTTTAATGGTTAAGATAAAAATGATATTAAATTACTTAAATGTAAGGTGTAAGGCAGGTAACTTCAGTCGAGAGTGAAAAAGTGCTTGCATATGTTGGCCGGCGTTCTAGTAAAAAGCATGCTATTAAAGAGTTCGTGTGTCTCGATCTACATTATGTATAATTGGCTACCTCGATAGATAGCCTAGGTTTTATCGCAAACGTGGAATTAGATTCTATGTTTTATGCTTTATTATACTTATAGTGTTAAAGATAATACTTGCTACTGTTTCCGTTTCGATTAGAATACAGTAATAGTTGTTATCTTGGCAGTTGGCGACTGGTAACTTAATTGTTTTAGATAGTTGCTAGGTGAAGTGGAGTTAAAAAACTGTCGTTGGGTCTAGGCAAAGTAGAATCGAGCAGTCAGCAACCGACCAATTTACCACCATAATAGAGATATGCGTATGCGTTATACGTATGTTATTGAAACGCCAATGTTCTTCTCAAGATGGCTGTAAATTTGGGTATCTGGCAATTTACCGTCCATGAGACTGGGCCCATGCCAAAAAACAATTTATAATTTCGAATTCCATATGTACAATCTTAGTCTATCAACGCGATGACTAAAAAAACAACCTTATTTTTAAACAACTTCAATAAGAGGAGGAGGTTCTCAATTCGTCGGAATATTTTTTATATATATGTTACCTCAGAACTCCGTCATTTATTAACCGATTTGGAAAAATATTGTTTCGTTATAGTTGGTCCCATTATAATTTGATCAGGATCTGATGAAGAGTTTAGAAGATATTGAAGTCAGTTGTTAGTTTTTTTAACTCATTAATATTATAATTATTGCTTTATGAAACTACCTACTCTAATACCTACAAATCTTTATATTGCGTTATTCCTCTCCATCCAAATGTTGGCTGGAAGAGATCGCTCTCAGCGATAAGACCGCCTATTGTTACACTTATATATTTTTTTACTGTCATTCCTATTTGTGTTCTTTGTTATTTTAAGGTGTTCAATAAAGAATATATCTATCTATCTATCTATCTAAATCTTCTGCTATATGTTAACCGTATAAATTAACTCAATTCATCATCGAAACTCAAAAGCTTACAAATACCGAGCCTATGATACTGTCGGGTTAAAACAATCGATTTATTCAAATTCGGACCTGTAACACGTTTCGGGTCTACATTAGCAGTTTGACCTATATACCAAGCTGGCCTGAATTTAGCTAGCTAGTATAAATTAAATTTTGTCTCGCTTGGTCGCGCATACTAATGGCGTCGACTAATGCAGAGTTAAAGGTTTACCACAATAGCCATAATCATTAGGATTTAAACTTAGTTGGGTGAGCGTTCGCCTTCTAAGCAGGGGCATCGGGTTCGATTCCTGACATGAGCACAAGTTTTCTCCTCTAGGAAAATGTTTGTTTCTGGTTCTGGTGTGATGTGAATGTTTCCGGCACCGACTTCACAAGTCATCGAACTTCGTTCGGGGCTGTGAGTTTGAAAGTGTGCGTCTACAATGAGATGATAGTCTATTGCATATCTGTGGTTCTTTGTTATCTATATATTTTACGTCGTATATAACACAAATATCCCTAAAACTACAAATAATAGATCGATAGATATAATACTTTATTGATCCACTTCATAAGATGAGATAAAGAAAAGGTAACAAACATGCTTATCCGTAAAGTGTCACAACAGGTCTTTTCACTAATAGCGATCTCTACCAGGTAAATGTATGCACTTAGTAAAAAACAAAATGAAATATGCATTATATTTAAAGATAGGTTAGGTATTCTTCTTCTTTTTAACGTTTATAACTATAGAATTACACTTAAGTATAACATAATTTTCTTATTTAAAATTCCTCGAACCTTCTCGCATTTAAAAATATTTATTTTGATATGAAATGAAATGTTTTTATGAAACAAAATTTGTAGATATTTATATACAATACTAGGGATCCGCCCCGGCTTCGCCCGGGTGTGATAAATGAAGAACCGCTCGACCGATTTTGTGCAAACTTCACATAAACCATCTACTAAATAGTCCGAACAAAGCCAAAACATTTGGTTTGGATAGGTGATCCCGTTCTTGAGTTATAAAATTACAACGAAAAGTGGCATTGATTTATATATACACAATATAACTATATTTTATAAAGAAAAGTTCTGATGTTGACGACGACGGTTGATACGATATCTTACTCGATTAACGTCGACAGTAGGAATGATATATCATTACGATTGTCGTCAACCCCACATGTTTTCTATATTATAGCGCTATAATTAAGTAATCACGATGTGTACAATCTTTAGAAAGTTATTAATGAATCCTAATGTTCATTCATTCATATAGGTCGAAATTATATGGATGTATAATGTCTACGTTTTAATTTTGAATTTATTTCTATAAGTGTCATATGTAATAACAGTATTATTTTTTCGTAGTTTCAAGTAATGCCCATAATTATATATTATGCCCATAATTATATACTTATTTTTGTTATATTGATTTTCAAATTTCTGCATGAAAGTAATTTAAAACTAAAATGGTGTGGTATGTTCAAATTCATTTATTAATTTATTCTACTGTAACATTTGAATGTACAAAACTAAAAGAGACTGAGTCCCACGACAGGACTCACTAGAGCTCAGTAACGTTATATGTAATTGGCCGTGCCCCGCAGCTCCGTCCGCTATTATCAAGTTAAAAAGTAGCCTAAGTGTTAATCCTAAGGTATAATCTATGTACATTCCAAATCCGTTCAGCCGTTAAAGCGTGAAGAGGGAATAAACATACTAACACTTACACACACACTATTTGTAGGATTGTAATGTTAGTTGTCTAAATATTGAAGTGTTAATGAATAAAATTATTATTTAATTAAATCGGGTTAAAATAAATAAAGTTTAAGTACTGTTCACATTATTATACTGGACATTATAAAACAAACTCGGCTTACGAATGAGTGCTCCAGCTATTTTTGCCGTTGCTCATGCAAAATTCAAACGGGGAGTGCAGCGGCACGATTGGATGTCTATTCATCGTACATCTGTTTATAGGTATCACTTGACATTAACTTAACCGGTTGGATGAGTGCAATATTGACTGTGTTACGTTTTACCTTGGGGCTTTCGGTGTTGATGATCGTTACTTTGACTTTACGCAATGACTCGTGGTCAATAAAACCAAATAGTTGAGTTTTGTTGTTCTTTTTACCAGCATGCATGTTTGCAGCAGCAGTATGCATGTTTCTTTGTGACGTTCTAGAGACCAAACGCGTGGGTCGATTATGATGATGCCTACGTCAATCAATTTGTTTCAATCTAGCGAATGTCATTAAATATAATTATGACAATAATAAAAAATCAATATAGCGACGACCAGGCGCCATATTGTAAATGAAATAATAAGAGTTGACGAACTGTGTTAAATAGGGTATCATTGAATTCGTATTTGAAGAAAATCATCTTAAGGTTTTTTATCGAATGACAATTTTTTTATGTCTGGTAAGCAAGAATTTGACCACAATCTCACCTGATGGAATGTGATGATGCGGCCGAAGATGTAGCATGCTTGCCTAGAAGATGCCTATTCACTCTTGACTTTAAAACTCCCAGATTACACCGTTAGGGGAACAAAGACGAGGGCAATGAGTTCCACTCCTTCGCACCATTTAGGATCTTTAACGATTTATAGTTGGTTGGCAGCCATTCTCAATAAAATTTTCAATACTGGCAATAAAGCCTTGTTAAACTTTTTATATAATCGCATAATATATTTTATCAACGAAAAAGTGTAAAATAAAAAAGTTAGTCATGTTTTTACGCAGTCGGGTTTTTGATCTTTTAGTATATTGGCTTGTTTTTTAACCGACATCGAAAAAGGAGGAGGTCTCAATTCGACTGTATGCATGTTACGCGATTCCGCCAATTATGAATCGATTTTGATGATTCTTTTTTATTTGAAAACTTGTACTTCCGGTAAAGCGGTGAAGTCGGGTTTTTAAGCTTTGCTTGCGTTTAAATTATTATTTTTCTACCGACTTCACAAAAAAGGAGGAGGTACTCAAATCGACTGTATTTTTTTTATGTGTTACCTCATAACTTCTTCCACGTGAACCGATTTTGTTTTTTTTTTTGTTTGATAGATGTTGCTTTCCAATTGGTCCCATTTAAATTTGATCAAGATCTG
Organism: Lomographa bimaculata; assembly: GCA_948107665.1. Lineage (NCBI taxonomy): Eukaryota > Metazoa > Arthropoda > Insecta > Lepidoptera > Geometridae > Lomographa > Lomographa bimaculata. The sequence continues at coordinate 11,785,253 of OX403600.1, forward strand.
ATTAGTAGTTCTTGAAATATCGTCAACAATGTGTGTTTAGTATATCTAATCTGATCAAAGTTCCGAAGATAAAGCAGTGAAGTCGGTTTTTTTAAGCTTTGCGTTTTTTGTTTAAATTATGTGTGTTAGCTAAGGTAGCGTTTAACCACAATCTCGCTTCATGGATGCTGTACGAGATTCTCCGCTACGTTGCGTTGATTTGTCCCGCCTGTCTAGTCGAGGTACCCCAGCGTGAATATTAGGTCATCGGTCGGTGTACTTACAATTCGCATCATAGCCGGCGATCTGCCGTAGTATCGGTGCGTGTGGGAAATAGATAGTTTCATCGAGTCTGATGACCTCACGTACTGAGGCGATGTTATAATGATGACCGACGGAATACGTTGACTTGACCTGCAGGTGAAGCAGATATCGCAGAATATACAATGATCAGGTGGCTTGGGGTTTTTTATAGCTATCGACCACTATTTAAAACATTTAACGTTATTCGCCTACCGTGTATCTATCTATATGGGATATTTGCCTTTTTACCAAAACTCATCTGGAATAAAAGTGCTCGTGAAGCGTTGTCCACTTTTTCGTGGATCGGCAGTGGCATAACCCATTTAAAAATACGTGTTTTTTTATATGACTACAGCGTGGAAAGTTTGTAAACTTATACCAACCAGTTTGTCTAAAACTAGTATAAGGAAAATGTATTTAATATGTGTATACATATATATAATGGGCTACCTAATAACTTAAAACTGGTAGGACTAAAAACTGACATTAAAAAGTTGCCTTAATTAATATATATATATATATATATATATATATATAGATATCCCTTTACGGTAAATGTTGATCTGACGCGACTTCACGCGAGCACTTTGTTGATCCAAAAATTCATGTTGATCCGGCGCCTTTTGTTGATCCAATATGCATCTTTTGTTACTAATGTGGCTCCGACCGGATCAACATCTACACTCACGGGACTGCTTACTAGCGTTCGCCGAAGTTGATCCGATATACAAATCCACCTTGCGATAGTTACGGAAAACGTTGATCCGATTTAAATAAGCCAATCAGAGCACAGCAAACGATAAGATTGGCTGAAAGCAGCAGCGACGTTGCCGTTTCGTATCTTTGTCCGTCACAAGCTACAGATTGAACGGATAACTTAACAATTCGACAACACCACGACTTGTACCGAATTTATGGTGGTCAAATTGAATGCCAGCCCATATGAAAATAAATATGAACTAGAAATAACTACACATAAATGTAGTCGAGGAGCTTGGTACGATACCACCACCACCTCCGCTGCTTCCGCCTCCACCTCCATCATGCACAGACTCTGCTCTCCACCTCCACCACTGTTTCACCAACGGAGACAGTGGTGGAGATGGTGGAGGTTGGAGGATGGTTGGTGATGGTGGAGGTGGAGGCCCCCTTTCTGACCCGATCCGTCGCAGACGGATGGGGGGGAGGAGGAGGCAGTTCGCCCGCCTCCTCTCTCCTCTGTAGTGGGGTCACCGGTGGAGAGTCAGGGAGCTCTCCACTGGCTTGCACGGCCCCACAAGTCTGAGGGGTGACCTTGGTGAGCAAGGTCACCCCTACATGGGCGCAGTGGCCCAGTTGTACTCGGGCCTACCGCCGCACAGTGGGCTGAAAATCGAGTTTCATAGACATAGACATCTTTTATTATAAACATTTTTTTTCTTGTTGTAAACCAACATAGAACCTTATCAGTAGCCCTAACTATATCATATTTATGCACCTTACACGATTATGACGCAGTTATGATTTTTCGAAATAAAATTTGTATGAAGAAAAACATGAAAATCGATATTTTTCGGCTTCCGTGCGAGTGCCCGTTATTTCCTCTGGTATGATTAATGTACTTATTTTTTACTATCTTTTGACATATTGCACATACCGGGCACGCGATGGACTTCAGGTGAAAAAAAAATAAAATTATAAATAAAAATATTCCGCATTTTAGCCATTGTTTAAAGTGCATTAAGCCCTAATAATAATAATTCGACACTCACCTAACCATTGTTACAGTTTTAATGCTGTATTCAGTTGCCAAGCTTAGAATTTATATTTTAATCCCTTATTTATGGTTTTACGATACTTAGCTATTAATGCTAATACTTGTTATGTATTCATTTATTAATGACCCATTGTACGGTCATTAAGATACTCGGCATTGTCATTGTTACAAAATTTAAGGCGAAGGTAAAAAAAATATTAAAATTACTACTAATCTTTAACTACCTGCTAAACCGTAACTATTGATTTTATTGATTGTATTCTAAAAATCATTTAAAAATGAGTCGGTATCTTTAAACACACGTGCTTTATTTTGGTTTATTGTAGTCATTATCTTTTAAAAAGATGTTTTAGGCACTTACCTACTTATCACTTGTCATTGTGTTGTTTTATGGTCGGTAGCCTGTATGAAGTTAGTATAAATTAGGATGATACTAAATATTTATTTAGTTAAATTATAACTTCCCTGCGTGTAAGGTGTGCGAAATTTCGAAAAGGGTGAGTTAAAAATGGAAAGATATAGTTTGAAAACCAATCTGGATCTATTTGTGATTCTGAAACAGTCTGGCAAGCTTGGGAACTATTTAAGACTGTCAGAAGTGTTGATTCTCAGTTGAGTTTGAGTTTGTCTGAAGAAGATAGAGACACACTTCAAGAATTCTGTCGAAGATTTAGTCAGTCTTTGATAAAAATATGGAAAACTGCGAAATGTAACACAGAGACTTTCAAAAGACACTATGCAAATTGGTTGGAACAGGACATCGAGTGGCCAACTTGTGTGCGTGAAAATATACAACAACCAAAACCAAACCAAGTTCAGAAAAAAAGCAGGTTTATTAATTGATGTAGTTAGCAAGGATCGGGAACAACCAATGATGGAAACACGGCAAGAAAGTTTTTCGAGTTCCCTGAAAAAACCGCTGCAATCACTGGGCTAGATGAAGATCTTATACGCAGGTTTGCAGTCATACTGCAAGTCATATCATCAGGTGAAACTATAAACACGGAAAAATTCAAGGAATACACCCGCAAGACTGCGGAGAAGTACACCGAACTGTACAATTGGTACTACATGTCAGTAACCGTGCATAAGATTCTTATACACGGTGCTGACATAGCCAATGTAGCGATTGTACCTATAGGTAAACTATCGGAAGAAGCCTCAGAGGCTAGAAACAAAGACTTTCGCAAGTACAGGGAGTTTCATGCTCGGAATACTAGCAGAATCCATAATAATCAGGATATTTTAAATATGCTGCTTCTCTCATCAGACCCCTATATTTCTTCCACAAGACCTGTACTCAATGCAGCATCGAAAAAAAAATTAAGTTCCGAAGCTTTAGGTCTTTCATCTGTGAATGTAGACCTAGAGACAGAATTTTTAGACGTAAGTAACATTGGCCCAGAAGACACAGATTCAGAGACACATTCTGATATGGATGTATCTTTTTAATATTGTTTAATTGTTTTATTGAAACTTTGTGACTTGTATATACTATGTGTTTATTTAAAATTAATTATTGTGTTTGATAACTTGTAAATAATATGCATTTTCTATTAAAATTAAAATACAAAAATAAATGTAATTTTTTCACCTGGAGTCCATCGCGTGCCCGGTATGTGCAATATGTCAAAAAATAGTAAAAAATAAGTACATTAATCATACCACAGGAAATAACGGGCACTCGCACGGAAGCCGAAAAATATCGATTTTCATGTTTTTCTTCATACAATTTTTATTTCGAAAAATCATAACTGCGTCATAATCGTGTAAGGTGCATAAATATTATATAGTTAGGGCTACTGATAAGGTTCTATGTTGGTTTACAACAAGAAAAAAAATGTTTATAATAAAAGATGTCTATGTCTATGAAACTCGATTTTCAGCCCACTGTGCGCCGGGGCAAGATAGTGACTGCTAGCGCGACCCTATCTTGCCCCACCTCGGCGAGGGACTGCTCACGGGGGGGTTTTTAGTGGGTTCGAGCCCCACATACCCCCTTCCTTCACCCCTGGGAAGGAAGGGAAGTGCAAGGCATTTTCCCCACCACAAAAAAAAAAAAAAAAAAATGGTGGAGGTGGAGGCAGCGGAGGTAGTGGTGGATGCACTGGAGTGCAGTGCAGTAGGGGGAGCGCGTGAGGACAAGCGGGGCTTACGTTAACGGCAGGTGATTATAGTGGGGGATAGTGTGGCTAGTAAGTCAGTATCGATACTGACCATAAATATGTTACTACTTCATTTTACCGTATATTTACTTGGCTACTTAATAGTAGGTACTAGAGACAAACTGAACAGAACTTTTGTTTTGTGACTTTTCTAACTCAACATTTTTATGCATTTTTAGGAAAATTATAGACCAATAGTTGTTCAATTTTATTTACCCTTACCATTTAGTCAAAATTTATTACTTTTTACCTATATCCAATACCATTTGTTATCAATAAGTAAATCTATTACCTATTATGAATTAAACATAGGTTAATTAATTTAGTTGATGTTTTATTTAAGCAAGTATTAAACATAAGCTAGTAGTATGTACGAGTACCAATACAAAGTAATAGTGGATAGGAAAAACAATACCACTCAGATTACAAAATTTAATTAAGGTCTTCTACTTCTTATTTATTTAAGTTCTGTAAAATAACTTTTGGAGTCAAATATTCAATAAAATTTAAAACACTTTAAAATCAAAAATACTGCATCACTATATCAAAATAATTATGACAAACAAAACTCAAAGATCTATCAAAGAAACATAATCAATAATATTGCAACCTGACTTACTTATAAGTCGCTAGTCCCTATAATCAAACAATTAAAAAAACAAAAACACTGCTTTACTATTCAAAAACAACAATCTCAAAAAAAACCTTTAAAGAAACATAATCAATTAACATTGCAACCTGACTTACATAATTATAAGTCACTAGTCTTCACAATTCAAACAATTAGAAAACAAAAACACTGCTTCACTATATCAAAACAAAATTAAAAAAATATTCAATAAAAAACATATTAATAGGTACTTTTTGTCACTACTTAAATAACATTTCAGCATTTGACTTATGAACCTTTTGAAGTATTATGGTAAGTATATTTGGTCTTTTTAGGTAGGTACTTACTAAAATAAAATAAAATAAATAAATATCCTAGACATTTCACACTTATGTAGTCCCTGATCTCAAACTAGGCAAAGCCTACTGTACTAGGAATGGAGGCCTGAGAAATACATAGATAATTAGGTAGTTGTTTAAGACCAAGACACAAAGCAAATATTCGTGTTCGTCACACAAATGTTTGCCATGGTTAGAAATCGAACCCACGACCTCAGGATCCGCATTCAGAGCGACCATAGAGTGAGACTGACCACAGAGCCAAAAGGCCAATCAAATTGTTGGTTATCTATTTTTATTATTCTGATTCAGCTTCTGGCAGGCAGCACTGGTGAAATGATGGCGTTTTTGCTGGTCATTTTGTTATTTGAAACGCATAGTAAGTAGGTACTACGTAAACATACCTAAACACAATCACAACTCTTTTTTCGTCCGAGGTTAAAAACTTTTAGCTAGGTACTAGGCATTTAAGTAAGTCCTTATTAGGTATTATAAAGTGAATATCTATTTATTACCATATGTATCGATTATGAATGAGGTAGCGCGTTTCCACTGAAGCTGTCTCTAATACGCCCCCTTCATGTGAGCCGATCACATCAGGCCGAATTAACTTATTAATACAATACCATACAATAACACCCACATAATATCAAGTTTCTGAATATTTAAATAATCAAATATGGATATGGTTAATAAAATACTCACCATCATCTTCTGATTTGTCCATGACAAATGAACAAAATAACACAAATTCGCTCGTAACTTACGCATCTTTCTTACCTTATTACTCTAACGAAGTAGTCTACTAGGTTCTCTATCACACGCAGAATGCGACGTTGCCGCTTTTTGTTCGAGTACCTATTAGTCAAATTTGGCTCCGGATCCACTTAGTCTAAGTAAATGTCGCATATAAGTTAATTATACACTGGATCTAAGAAATCATATTCAGTATGATTTTTTCGACCGTTGATGGATCAACAAATGTTGGTCGAATCGCTGACGAGCATGTTGAAAACCTGTTAGTGCAGATCCACCGACGTCACACGCGCATGAAGGACGGATCAAAGTATATCAGTTTGCGCGACGCGGAGCTGAGTAAACAAGTAAAATAGGCGGATCAACAATTGTTCTAACTTCTCACTGGATCAGCATTTACCGTTAAAGGTTGATTATATATATATATATATATATATATATATATATATATATATATATATATATATATATATATATATATCTCATATATATATATATATATATATATATATCTCTTTCAGACCACTTTTGGATGAGAAGATTTTAATAATTCGATGAAACGGGGGTGTAAATACAAGTTATGGGAAAATAAAATATATAGTAAGGTATATATATATATATATATATATATATATATATATATATATATATATATACATACATACATACATACATACATATATATATATATATATATATAGATATCCCTTTACGGTTAATGTTGATCAGACGCGACTTCACGCGAGCACTTTGTTGATCCAAAAATTCATGTTGATCCGGCGCCTTTTGTTGATCCAATATGCATCTTTGGTTACTAATGTGGCTCCGACCGGATCAACATCTACACTCACAGGACTGCTTACTAGCGTTCGCCGAAGTTGATCCGATATACAAATCCACCTTGCGATAGTTACGGAAAACGTTGATCCGATTTAAATAACCCAATCAGAGCACAGCAAACGATAAGATTGGCTGAAAGCAGCCGCGACGTTGCCGTTTCGTATCTTTGTCCGTCACAAGCTACAGATTGAACGGATAACTTAACAATTCGACAACGCCACGACTTGTACCGAATTGATGGTGGTCAAATTGAATGCCAGCCCATATGAAAATAAATATGAACTAGAAATAACGACACATAAATGTAGTCGAGGAGCTTGGTACGAACGAAAATACCACCACCACATCCGCTGCTTCCGCCTCCACCTCCATCATGCACAGACTCTGCTCTCCACCTCCACCACTGTCTTCACCAACGGAGACAGTGTTGGTGATGGTGGAGGTGGAGGCAGCGGAGGTAGTGGTGGATGCACTGGAGTGCAGTGCAGTAGGGGGAACGCGTGAGGACAAGCGGGGCTGTTGTGACCTGCTCGTTGACTTAGTTGGGTGGCGTTTGCCTTCTATGCAGGGGCTTAGAAGGCAAACGCCACCCAACTATCGGGTTCGATTCCCGGCGGGAACACAAGTTTTCTCCCCAAGGAAAATTTGTTTTTCTGGTTCTGGTTGTATTTGTGTGTGTGATGTGAATGTTGCCGGCACCCACGACACAAGTCATCGAACTTAGTGTGGGGCTGTGATTGTGAAAGCGTTTAAAGCGTTTTATTCGATGCGGTCTTAATCCTAATCCGGTCTCCCGGTCTAAATCACATTATCACGTATCGATTACAGCTACGAAACTTTGTGCAAGTGTTATATTATTTTTATTGAGCTGGAATCTTAAATATTATTTTGATTGAGCTGGAATCAAAACTTCTGAAATTTTGTAAATAGGTATGTTTGGTCTTTTTAGGTACTTACTAAAATAAAATAAAATAAATAAATATCCTGGACATTTCACACTTATGTAGTCCCTGATCTCAAACTAGGCAAAGCCTACTGTACTAGGAATGGAGGCCTGAGAAATACATAGATAATTAGGTAGTTGTTTAAGACCAAGACACAAAGCAAATATTCGTGTTCGTCACACAAATGTTTGCCATGGTTAGAAATCGAACCCACGACCTCAGGATCCGCATTCAGAGCTACCATAGAGTGAGAATGACCACAGAGCCAAAAGGCCAATCAAATTGTTGGTTATCTATTTTTATTATTCTGATTCAGCTTCTGGCAGGCAGCACTGGTGAAATGATGGCCTTTTTGCTGGTCCTATTGTTATTTGAAACGCATAGTAAGTAGGTACTACGTACACATACCTAAACACAATCACAACTCTTTTTTCGTCCGAGGTTAAAAACTGTAAGCTAGGTACTAGGTATTTAAGTAAGTCCTTATTAGGTATTATAAAGTGAATATCTATTTATTACCATATGTATCGATTATGAATGAGGTAGCGCGTTTCCACCTAAGCGGTCTCTAATACGCCCCCTTCATGTGAGCCGATCACATCCGGCCGGATTAACTCATTAATACAATACCATACAATAACACCCACATAATGTCAAGTTTCTGAATATTTAAATAATCAAATATGGATATGGTTAATAAAATACTCACCATCATCTTCTGATTTGTCCATGACAAATGAACAAAATAACACAAATTCGCTCGTAACTAACGCATCTTTTTTACCTTATTACTCTAACGAAGTAGTCTACTAGGTTCTCTATCACACGCAGAATGCGACGTTGCCGCTTTTTGTTCGAGTACCTATTAGTCAAATTTGGCTCCGGATCCACTTAGTCTAAGTAAATGTCGCATATAAGTTAAATATACACTGGATCTAACAAATCATATTCAGTATGATTTTTTCGACCGTTGATGGATCAACAAATGTTGGTCGAATTGTTGACGAGCATGTTGAAAACCTGTTAGTGCAAATCCACCGACGTCACACGCGCATGAAGGACGGATCAAAGTATATCAGTTTGCGCGACGCGGAGCTGAGTAAACAAGTAAAATAGGCGGATCAACAATTGTTCTAACTTCTCACTGGATCAGCATTTACCGTTAAAGGTTGATTATATATATATATATATATATATATATATATAAACAATAACGCAAAAGGCTGGACCAATTTTTTTTTTATCATTGTTTTTTGATTTCATTCAGAGTGTTCTTAACTATGTTTGGTGAAAATCGGTGCAGCCGTTTACCAGACAGAGTGTCGTCGGAGGTATTTAAAAGTCTAAAAAAAATTTTAAAAGTCTCGTGTCGCGGTGTTTGTGGTCGAACTCCTCCAAAACGGCTCTACCGATGTTAGTTTCTTTTTTATATATTTGGTAGGTATGAAAATAAATTGATTCCTACCCATACATTTTGTCATGAATTTTTTTTTAGATTAATCTTTTACATTTGTTGTATTGCCAGGTACATTGAAATGTTAAGATGAAACAATAAACAATATTTCTACGACCATCTCTGTCTTATGGTTCGTCAAACTTTTCCCCATTAGCTCCGGTACAATGGGACTTAATCATGCGCATGAGATGTTAATTCAACCGAAAAGATAAGTATATTATTACGACCAATTTAAATGACCTCTATTGCAAACCGTCCTAAAACATTTTGTGTTTCACGGAGAGCTCAGTCTATATTTGACGAAGTGGTTCATATAAAATTCAAGGCTCTTGTCTAGCTGCGACACTTCTATCGTTTTGAATTCAGTAACGAAACATTTTTAGACTGTATCTTGTTGAATAATATAACACATATTTTTAGCGTATAAAAATATGGGTTCTTATATCTTATATAAAATATAAGAATAAAAGAATAAAATATAAGAACCCATTTGCGAGATTGGACTACAATTCTTCGCCGAGTAATTCTTTCAGGGTTCTAACATTAATATTTCAATTATATTTATAATTATCTGTTAGTCAATAATTGTATCAAATTATTAATATCTTCACGAATAACAAATTGCTAGATCTGACGCGATACAAAAAATAGCAAAGTTTTACTTGAAAACCAGTTTTATTTTATTGTAAGTAAAAATACTTCAGTGAACTTTCCCACATGGAATACATGGAAAGGTTCTAGAAATAAATCACAGTGAGTTATGGGTTTACTTTTCTGTATTAGGATATAGGTGTACTTTCTTCTAAAATAAATAAATTCTGAGAATCTTGGCACGCGAGATACACCAGATACTTCATCTAATATACTTGTAATAATTTAAACTCAAGCAAATTTAAAAAATACCAACTTCACCGCTTTACATATTTGTGTTACTGGATTTTGGTCCGCCGATCAGTCTGCGGTCTTAGTTTTTGTACTGTGAGTGCTTGAAAGCGTTTATAAACGTCATAACGAAGTTGTAAACAATTCTTCAGCATTCAAACACGTGAATGTTTATTAAAACTGTGTGAAACAAATAAAAACATTAGTAGGTTTTTAACCTCCAGTAATACGGTACTATGTTATATATAGACCCACCTCAAATAAAGATAAAAACAATTCTACAATTTGGCGTTAAACTGATTATAACTCGCTCATATATTAGAAATGTATCGTAAGAATTATTTATTCTCATAATGAATATTGTCGGTCATCATAGGTGCATCGGTGAAATGCTAATTTCACTTGTCTACATTTGTATATGTCCACCTTTCTAATCTATAGCTACTAACATTTACTAAGAAGACTGGTTCTCTTGTTTTTTGTTTCTCTTTAATATAATAACTAGCTTTTGCCCGCGGCTTCGCTCGCGTTAAAAGTATTATTTTAAAATTGACAAAGTTTCATACAAACTTTCATCCCCTATTTTTTCCCCTTGGGGGTAGAATTAATCAAAATCCTTTCTTAGCGGATGCCTACGTCATAACATCTACCTGCATGCCAAATTTCAGCCCGATCCGTCCAGTGGTTTGGGCTGTGCGTTGATAGATCACTATGTCAGTCAGTCAGTCACCTTTGAGTTATATATATTTAGATAATAATAACGTACAATTCATCTGCTATAAGATATTCATATTTATCAAAGATATATCTATAAACTAGTTGTGCCCCACGGCTTCGCCCGCTTTAAGCTAAAAAGTAACCTATTTTTGAGTGGAGGCGACTCTGGGGTGTATTATGCATTAGTAACCTATATGTTAATCCTGAGTATAAGCTATTTACATTCCGAATTTCATCCAAATTCGTCCTGTTGTTACAGCGTGATGTGAAAATAAATATACTTACGCACTAGCATATTAACATTTTTTGCACACGAACTTACTACGCATTTATAATATTGCTGTGATTATTTTATTATGTATAAAGGCAAGTGTGATTTTTGGCGCCGTTTTTTTTTCGTTCCCTCGTGTTTATATATATACATGTTGATGATATTTTTATTTACATAATTTATATATAATAAACGGCCATACACAAATATATTAGACATCAATATAAATCAATAAACATTTACATTATACATAAAATTTTAAGATTTGTAAATCTAGAAAAGTCATATAATTGGACTAAATTGTCACTACGATATAATACTCAAAAGTATATAATCGCCTCAAAATAATTTTGAAAAAAGTTGTGTCTTTTCATGATCAGGCGTAGTCTATATAATTATTATTTTGCGATTGTAATAACTGTGTTTCAATTTAACTTTTCACCTTTAACCAATAGCGCAGGCCTGGTATTCGACACCACGTACTTTCTCATAATTATGGCCACACTTGTCAGTTCCTCTACGTTCGCCTTCCCCGCGGCAATTTATTTCTATAATGAATAATCAATGCCATTTTTTCTCAGATCACCTCGGCACGAAGTTAGAAGACTATATTAAGACCCTGCCGGTGTCGACACGGCTTTTCAGGACAGAGAACAGATCGGGTCTCATCAGGGCTCGGCTGCTGGGCGCGAAACACGTCAAGGGTGACGTCATCACCTTCCTGGACGCTCATTGTGAATGCACAGGTACGTTAAATACACTACTTAAAAAAAATGTGGCACGTGAGTGTTAAAAATCTATATATTTTTTTCGTATTACCGGTACTTCTAAACCCCAGTTTTACCATCAATAGAAAAAAAAGGATTACGTCCGGTTCAAACAAAATAAACGGCGGTAAACTGAAGATAAAGCGTCACAGTGCAGCGATTTTGAAATGGTAAGATAACCACAGCACTCGCAAAACCTACAACCGTTGTGTTGTTAAAACAGTACATAAGGCTACCGCGACCAACAACTCAGCGCGAGAACTAGGTAAAAAATGTAGTTAGTAGATCGCCCACCGTGTTGCTCATTTTCCTATACTTTGACATGAAAAACAACTCCCTATAGATATTGCGTTATATAATTTTTGTTCTGTATTGAGCTCACCAAAATATGATGAAGTTGCGAGTAGCCGGGACTGAAACAAAGCGTTCTCATTCGCTATTTAAAGGTTTCGCTAGCAATGTATTGGTCGAAACTGGATTTATATATATATGTGCTGGCAATCTTGTGTGGGGTATTTATAAAGGGTTACTTGTGGTTCTGAGAGGTAGGCGTCGGTCATTGCAATGTTATCCGGGCCGGGCCACCTTTTCAATTTTGGACATTTGACATGCTCGAAACTAGTCAGAAAATCCGAACAAAACTGCCGCGAGTCCCAGGCGATCCTACTAATATTATAAATGCAAAAGTTTCTGTGCGTGTGTGAATGTTTGTTACCACGTATCTCCGTAACGAATAAACCAATTTTTATGAAAATTATAAAATAGATAGTTTAGGTTCCGGAATAACACATAAGATACTTTTTAACTTAATTAACGCGGGCGAAGCCGCGGGGCACGGCTAGTTAGTAAATAAATAGTCGCGATAAATTCTGCATAAGCATTGAAGATAGACGATGTATCACGGGTTGAAGAATCACGGGGTGCCGTTGGAACATTGGACGCTTTCACTTCAACCTTGGCTGTTGTGAACACTGCAAAAGAAAGATGCATCTTGCATCTTATCCATTATCGTTCTTCCCTTTGCGCTTGCTAAGGAGTTTTGATTGATTAAATTGGTTTATTATATCTCGTCATGTGAATCAACATTCTAAAGAACACAATTCAGCCATACGGATCTTTGTTATGTAAACTGAAATATGCAGGTCAATGTAACTGAAAACATTTTGAAACCAGCGCTCTATCTCGGCACGATCTTATATAACCCAGTTCATTTCAATTGTATTGTTGATATTAATAAGATTTTGATACTAAACATTCAAGCGATTGTTGAATCAAACACGGTCAGTAAAATACAATGCATTTGTTATGGCTTCTGGCTGGCGTGGATTCGGACTGTTGCTAATATGAATATGCTTCGATTATTTTTTATTGTTTATTCGTTCAGATGATTAACTATATAGGGTGTGAGAAAACTTTGCTTAATATTATTCCTGGTAATAGATTCTACTAATTTGAAAGCCCGGTTTCTTCGACATTCAGACTTGATATGTGAACTTTTGGTAGTTTGAAATGTTTAGTTTATTAGCACAGTCACAAAATTTCGTACTTATCAGGTTGTATGTTATCATTTAATTTGTTTGATATATTAATTGCACATTTTTAACATAATGGAATCTTGATGGAATACTGTAAGATGGTTGAAAAAAATATTAAAACCTTTTATATTATTTAATTTCAACTTGCGTAATGATACGCAGGTTGAAATTATAATAATAAGCAAATAACGAAACTAGTATTCAAATCATTAACTTTGCCTCTATGCCATGCACATAAGACGCTATATTTTGTTCATATTAAGATAGCTATAGGAATTGCAACTGGCAGATCTAAACTGAATGAATAATTCTATGAATATTGTTGAATAAAATATGACTATGTCATAATCAAATTTTTAACAAGAGACAATGTGTTTTCCAAGGTGTCCAATACAATTATTATTATTTGAAAAAATACAAGATGTCTTCATAAAACAATATAAGAATTAATAGAATCATTTACAATACTAAAGCGAATACGAGAAAGTCGTTCAAACAGCTCGGACTAAACTAATTATTAGCATAAGATAAACTCAAGGTGTCGTAAAACAAGTTATAAAGTACGAGCATTATCAGTTTCTCTTACGTCACTTGAATATCGATTCCACGAGGAATAAATAGAAAATGCAATACCAAGACCTATAATATATACCTATCTAGAACTATAATTTATTACGTTTGGTAGGTATACCTATAGATACAGTGTTCAATTGACGCATACTTACTCTTTCTAGTCATTGTTCTCTTGTCTACACAATTTGATGACGTTGCAGTAAAATAATAGCCACGGTTACATTATGCTGTTGCAATATTTTAATATTTGTCAATTGATATTACTTGTATAATCCACTCGAGATATTTTGGAAACTTTTGGTTCTGTCTGGGTGTTGAAATTTAAATCAATAGTTCTTTAATTTCTAGTAGTATTTGATACAGATTATATAAGGTTGACTTTAATACATTTATTTCGTAGGCGCATAACGAGTTGACGACCCTTTGAGTGTGTAGCAGTTGTTATATAAAGACTTAGATTAATGTCTAATATGACTTATATTTGCATGGGCGTAGATCGAAGGTTCTGCTGTAAATTTAAGTTTAGAGTAATACAGTATAAAAAGCGAATGAATTTGCTGCAGAAAGAGAAACGTGGACGTGAACCTTACGCATGTTTCGCTAGTTATAATGCCTCTAATGTAGGAGGTTATTTCAATGGTCGCCTGGCTAGTGACTGAGTTAATATTTCAGTTCTCAGTAGTGTCAACAGTTGTATATTACCATCTGGATATAGAAAATCGTTCGCCAAGCACCACATTGTTTTCCACTATTCTTGAGAGGATGATCGTATTTTGGATCTAGAGAGATTATCATTCACCACATTAACACTTATCAATTTGTAAGTAGAATAGTTAAGGAACGGTACGTAATTATTTTTATTTACCTCGAAGTTTCAACCAAGTTGCTTTGGCCATGGTCTCGAGAAGACCGGATAGAGTATTGTAATTTATTTACTAAAATACACATGACTACCATTTGATATGAATGATCATGTAGATAACTCTTAAGATTTCTCGCAAGGGCTGTGTAAATAAATTTATCACCAAGTACGTTTACCTTTCATTGTATGTAATGCGATAACAATAAACACTGGTATTTATTTTATTTAGCGTTTATTCTGATATAATAAACATATAGTTTTATGTCCACTGACATGGGGGTCATGTGGTTTTGCGATTATAGTCTGTAATGCCGTCAGTTTTTGCTCATCAAGCTTCAATCGTTAAGAACTGGTGAAATGATCGGTAAGAATGGTGATAAACACTTGGCGAAGAATACTTCCTTCAAGTATTCTTCGCCAAGTGCGAAGAATACTTGAAGGAAGTGTTAGGCCTTTTCCTTAAGAGAATATTGGCAGTCATATTTTCGAACTTATCTTTGTCTAACTCTAGCGTAAACAGTCATGCACTCTTTATTCCGGTCCATTGTTGTTTCTTATTCAATGGAGTTTACGTTTTACACTTCTATTCGAGTAGTATATCATCTTTATTGCGGAAATCGTCCTTGAAAATCTACGTTTTGCATACGAAGTACTACTGTCTTTATCCGTTCAAGTACCCAAAAAACTTAAAATGTCATAGTACCTAAACATTTTTTCGACATCTCATTTTAAAGCAATATGTCCTTTCTGGATTATAAGCTTTATTTTAAATAATTATTGTCCAAAAGGGGTACATAATAAATTCACTAATGATTCCTGCCACCTTCCAACTACTATTTTAATAGGTATTGTTCGTTTCAAATATTTAAATTCAATTTGTTAAAAAGAAACAAATTTTGCGTTTCTGAGAAAATGAAACAAAGTCATTCACACGCACAGCCTAAGTTCAAAGACTTTTATCGTGGGTACCAGAAACATTTTCGTATAACACACATGACACCCAGAATCAGCAGCACAAGGACATTTGTGCTGCTGATTTAGGAAGGGAAATTATGCTCCTGCCGGGGATCGATGACCTCAGGAACCACGGCGCAGAGACTTTCTTACTGCGCCAACTGGGTCGTTTTTTGGGTTTTGATAGACATACGCACAATGAAGTAAACCTATATAGGTTTCTTTTGAAGTCTGGAAGTCTAAAACCATCTTAAAAGTCTAAGAGTCTAAAAATATCTTGGAAAGCGTTAAAATTGATAAAATATTATTACTTTCTTTCGTAGAGGGATGGCTGGAACCGCTCCTTGCAAGGATAGTGGAAGACAGGACGACGGTGGTATGTCCCATTATCGACGTCATTTCCGATACCACGTTCGAGTACATACAGGCTTCGGATATGACATGGGGCGGTTTCAACTGGAAGCTCAACTTTAGATGGTAAGTAATAAAGATGATTTTTGTTAGTCTGTCACCTTACAGATTTTTTGAACCTTGTTAAAACCTACGTAGCACTGTAATGATGCTTGTGCAATGTCTAAAATAGGTTCTAAAATGTATTTCATAATTAAACTTGGAAAGCAGACGCGCGTCTCACTACTCAAGCGAGCAGTAGTTTAAATAGTCGCCAAAGAGAACCGCCTTTTGTCTCTTAAAATATTCATCTTATGGCCCTGATGCTCAGCTGCTGTATATTTTGTAGTAAATCTACATATATAAAAAGTCATGAATTTTAATATGACATTTAATCTTAATATCCAATTCGATTGGCTTACGTATGTAAATAGCATACTATTGTTGGAGACATTACGAAAATATGATATTTGCTCACGCGCTTGCTGTGTAGGTATACTGTATTGTAAAGGAAGTAAACAGATGCTTCATATCTCTTGTTTAAGAACAGGCTGTGCTTTAGCCCGAACGCGATTGTCATCATAAGCTATAATAGAGCGTATGTCATAACACATAGGGTCGCGTTTAGTTAAATGTGGCGGTTTTGCATGGTCGAGCGTGCCGTACTTAGATATTAAAGGTTTATGTAAAATTTTCGAAAAGTAAAAAACATATCCAAATCTTGGCTTAGTAACGCATAATAAATTAGACGGTTAGTATTTTTTTCCATTCATTAATTCAACGTAAAATCCAAAATATACTCAAAGAGGTAGTATAATTTTTGACGAAAAATCTATATGAAACTCATTAATTTTGCTTAGCATGGCTAGGGCTGCCATCACCAAATTTTTTGAAGCCGGACCAAAACTTATAACACCCCGGACATATCACTTACTATATTAAAATTAAAACATCTGTTTTAATTTATGGGGCGCTTTTTGAGAACTCCTTCCGGTCGGACCCTCTAAACTAGGACAAATTCGGGGAAATACGGACAGATGGCAGTTTTAAGCATGGCTATTGCTATAAAACATTGCTAAAAAAAGAAACTCATTAAATCGCGAAACTGGCTAAATGCGGCATAAAAAATAACTGAAACATTATTTACTGAAGTTAAATGTTAACAGGGTAAGTGATCGATTTGAGATATCTTTGCAAAATATAATAATTTTTAGGCAGTTCGCTCTTAAAAAGCGTAGTTGACGCTCTGTTTAATGTAAAACAATACGTACAATCTGTACAATTAAACATCCAAAATAAACACCATAATGGCATTCTTTATTTATGCAGTACCTGGATGAACGAGCTTTACTCGGTTTTCTTTTAAATTTTAAACGACGTTTTCTAAAAATTAAACCTAGCTAGATCGATTTGTAGCCCCCGAAACCCCCTGTATACTAAATTTCATGAAAATCGTTGGAGCCGTTCCCGAGATTCAGATTATATATATATATATATAAAGTTTAATGGTATTAGATAGATACATAATACAATATTATCTATATATATAAAAATCAATGCTACTTTTCGTTGTTATTTTATAACTCAAGAACGGGCTCACCTATCCAAACCAAATGTTTAGGCTTTGTTCGGACTATTAGTATATGGATTATGTGAAATTTGCACAACATCGGTCGAGCGGTTCTTCATTTATCACACCCGGGCGAAGCCGGAGCAGATCGCTAGTATATTATATTTACATTTTAAAAATATAAATGACCTACGCATTTATAAATTGGCGAAAATTTCCATGACGCCATGATTTTTCATTGTTATTTTAACCATCTTTGTAAATGCAATAACGAAAATGAAATACTTTCTATAATATGTACTTAGGTACATCCTATTCAGTTGTTATTACCAAAATTTCCAAATAATATAATTAAATGTTTTAGCAGGTGCTATTAACTAGCGTATCATTATTATCTAGTTTTACATCACAAAAGCGGTTATAACATTTCACTGTTTGCAGAAAACGTAGGTACGTTTTCTGTTGTTTGTTTAGTTAATTAACTTACTGCATCACGTTGATTGTTGCAAATTGCATTGTAGGTAAGTGATCGATTCGAATGCTTGTTGAATTGTTGATGGATTCCGACTTCCGATCCGATTTAATTGTATACCTTACTGCACCGAGAAATACGGACGTAACCTCATCCAATCATGACTGAAGCATGCAAATACCCGTGTATGCGTGCATCGCGCTGCAAACTGTCTCATACGACTTATATCTACTAGGTGTAAAGACGCCGATTGTCGGAACTTAGGCGTATTTGTGTCGCGTTCTGACAAGCGAAATTTGTTCGACCTAGGGCAGGTCATTCGTTTTGTATGCGGCATTGCGTTTGTCGTTTTTTTACGACCGTGTCTTACTGTAAATTATGTAGATATAACGCTTGCAAAAACCGTAATTACCGTTGCTTTATCTACATATTACCAGTAAAATAACGCGTGCCTATTCTATAGGTCTTACCTCTTACGGGGTGGACAAAAATGTACCCGCTATGCACATCCTCGGAGCGTAGTTAAGAAAAATATTCATATAATTTTAGAGGTTTCCGTATCTTATCATATTAGTACAGTCAGCTGCGATCTGTTAAATTAAATACCTCTCTGTGCAAGAGATTTCAGTTTTGCATACAGTTGCGGATTCTCTGAGAGTTTAATCTTGTGCAATTTAATCTCTTTGTACATTTAAGCTATCTTCAGCGTGTCGTTAAATAAAAAAATAAACGCAAGCAAAGGTTTAAAAAAAAACCGAGTTCTCCTTATCTCCGAAACCTTTTGATCAGATAAAATTAATTAAATACGCATCCTTAATGATAACTCAAATACTACTGCCCAGATCCTCATTTATTTTAAATGAGAAAAACCAGCTTTCAAATAAAAAAAAAACATCATTCACCCGAAAAAAGTATAGAGGTAACACACATAAAAAAATACAGTCAAATTGCGTACCTCTTGCTTTTTGAAGTCGGAAAAAAGAAAACGAGTCTTGAAATTCTTGTACCAGGTCAGACCCCGAGTGTTACAAAATGTCTGTACTATGGGCAACGGTGACAACTTTTATTTTTATTTTTATGTACGATAGGCAAGCTTTTGACCACAATCTCATCTGATGGAAAGCGATGAGGCGGCCGAAGATGCAGCACGCTTACCTAGAAGGTACCTATTCACTCTTGACTTGAAGACTCCCAGATTATACTGTTCGGGGAACAAAGACGAGGGCAATGAGTTCCACTCCATTAGGCTGTGTAAAAAGAAATCGATGCGGGTTTTCTGCTTCTGCATTTATTTTTATAATATAAGTTAATATATAAGAGTATATTATATCCGCACTCTTTGCACGTTACGTGAAATGTTGTCGTAGTATGACTTATTTTACGCAGGATGAAAACCGTGCATAAAAGTGTTACAGTCAAAGAAAATAAAGTGTAACGAGTATTTGAAACTACATTGTTAGAGAAGCCATAATCCACGCGCTATAAAACTTATCGGAAATTATAGCACAAGCATGACAGATGTGTTTGAAATTAGAGCATGTATTACTTTGACTTAGTTGTTGTTTGTTCAGTTAAATACACTAAAGGATGTTAGCACTCATCTACGCGTAATGATGCTGGTTGTTGTGACGTTCGTTAGCACCTGTGGTTAACCATTTAAAAATCTCATCAACTTTCCATTACACTTCCCACTGATTCATTAATTATTAATGAGTAATCACGAAAACTATTTATCCTATAAACCTATTTAGCCAGTAGTTTATGGTCTGGACTCAACATATACTACCAGCTAAACAGCGTTTACTCATACATACATACAGCTAAGAAAGGATGTTTAGGTCCACCCAGGCCAAGCCGGGGCGTTCTTAAAGTAGGAACTAGTGGATTTGTGACTTGTGTATGTAAAAAATCTGTTTGTATTTTCTACCGACTTCACAAAAAAGGAGGAGGTGCTCAAGTCGCCTGAATTTTATTTTTTTATATATGTTACCTCATCCAGTTGGTCAGATTTTGAAATTTTTTTTTGTTTGAAACGTTTTGCTTTCCAATTGGTCCCATTTAAATTTGATCAAGATCTGATTAGTAGTTTTTGAAATATCTTCAATAATGCGTGTTTAGTACATCTAATTTGATCAAAGTTCCGAAGATAAAGCGGTGAAGTCGGTTTTTTTAAGCTTTGCTTGCGATTATATCAATGTTCCTTTGTGTATGACGTAACAAAGTGTGCAAATATTTGTTCATATTTGAAATGAAAAATTATAAAAATCTGATAGTCCCACTTCTTATTCTACTTCCGGTTCCCACTACTATATGTATAATGAAGAAAGTTTGAATGTTTGTATGGATGTGTGCTAATTAACCTCGCCGTAAATACGAATTAGATTGGGCTGTAATTTTGAACGCGTTGGTAGATTAACAATCTAAAGTAACACCTTATTTAAACTGGAATATAGTGTTAGTTAGATAACTTAGATGTTACTCAATCAAGTTAACACTACTGCACTGATTTCGGTAAAATTTAGAACTTAATCGGTAGACGTGACAATACAATGGGGTAGTATTAGTTTTCAGTATCATCGTCATTGTTGTGAACGCATGTAAAACGGCGAGAAACGTCGTGAAATAAATCAAATCCCTTAAGGTTGACAAGTGATGCCAGCGTAAAATCTTAATGCTCGTTGCCACCGTTTTATTTTTAATTGGATTATGTTGTTTTTCGTAGATAAGAATTATATTAGATAATATCAAAATTACGTGAACTGATTATATTATCATCTAAGGAAATAATTACCTACCGTTATTATATTATTATTTATTTTCCTTTATTATTAGGTTGCAATTTTTTTAACATCATTAAAACAGTAGTCCCGACGGCATAACTAATGGGGTCGCATCAGTTAATATCCCTAAGTGTACTTGGTAATAAGGCACTGCAATGAAATAAACCACACAGTACAAATCTAGGTTAAGTGTATTTAAATGCTTACCTATAATTTTTTTTAAAAAAGTTAATTTCTTATTGGTTCTAAATGAAATATCTATAACTATAACTTTCTTAATCTTCAATATAGAATTCTAACTACTGTGATATATTACTTATATTCAAAAGATACTGCGAAACCGTGGTATCGCGATCTGTCCAGTCGATTTGTAAATCATTGACAATATTAATGTTAATTATTTCCTTATCCCATATTAATAACAATAGAATCAATTATTATGTATCATGATAATATAATATGATTCATGAGACGAGGAAAGTGTTAAGCAACGTTCAGTACGGCTAATACTTGGATAAGTGACTGTTTAGAAGCATTTGAAAATTAAAGTGTTACCATCCTATCGCACACAACTGTCTCGTCGGGCCAGTTGTTAATCGTAAGATATAACAATCGTTTAGCCATGTCAAATGCTTTCGGGTGACTTGAAATCTCTACTACTAGGACTGCCCAAGCACCATGATAACTAAAAACATTTATTTTCAGGTATCGAGTCCCCGAACGCGAGATGTCGCGTCGCGGTGGAGATCGCACGGCCCCCTTACGGACCCCGACTATGGCCGGTGGTTTATTCGCCATAGACAAAGACTACTTCTACAACATCGGCTCCTACGACCAAGGAATGGACATCTGGGGCGGGGAGAACTTAGAGATGAGCTTCAGGGTAATGTATTGAGGTCTTGCCGAGTTAAAAGTGGACGGGCCATTAAATAATTTAAAGATTAAGATCTATCTGTTCATTATATTATCTGTTGCAGTCAAATGGTTAAAACAGCCACTCAATTGGCCTAGTCTGATGGTCAAATGCCGGCATTCAATTGGATGCTTAAGTCGCTAATTGAATGAATTAAGATTGTTAAACGTTTAACATCTTGCCTAGTTGAAATCTAGTCTTTTGGAAAAGGCTGAACGAAATTCGACGCGTGTTAAAATTTAATAACTTTTTTTTTGGCTACTTCGACCTTTTAATTGTTTCAGTTGAAAAACAGCTAAGCCGTTTAATTGAGCAGCTTATTTAACTGTCAGTATGCAAGATACTATACTCTGGGCTGATAATTGGGGAATGAGCTGATTAGGAAATGTCTTTTTAATTAGGATAGGTATCCTATTATTAGCGGAGATAGATTTGAATTTGGTAAACTATCTTTAATTATCCTTCACCTTTTTGACAGAATGGGGTAAAGAATTACATTTATAATTTCTTTTCACGCCGTATTTGAACCTACTCGTGAGTTTAGATTTAATTTCAATAAAAGTTGGTGAGTAAAGCCTTGATATAGAAGAGTTTAATTATTACTAAAGTGTTTAGTCTTGTTAGTGAAGGACGAGAAAGTACGCGTTCTTTGGGTTAATTCTGATTGACAGAACGAAAATGAGTTTTGTTTTGTAAATTAGGATTACAGTAGAATGGATGTTTGCCTCTCTGAAGTAACGTACAGATAGCTTCGCAGTTTGTTGTTATTTGGGAAAGTGTAATATAACAAAAAACATACGTTGCATGCTACAATTTTGTGCTACAAGCAAATCGTTTCCAGAACTTTGAGTAATAATAAAATCCTTTGGGAATAGAGAACTTAACAAAGACTGCACTTCGATACTATAACGAGTTCTTATGTGTTACAACGAATAAAGATCAGTTGTGCTACAGGTATTAAATGCCTGCGCAGACGCAATTTTCTTCAAGGTCACAAACGACCTATAGAACCTAAAAATTACCGACTAAACTGTAGTAGTCGGTATTTTTTAGGTACTATACTACCACGAACTTTATGAGGGGCAAAGAACCGTTGTACCTACTATAAATACGCGTACTTTCCCATCCTTCGTCATATCAAAGGATAGTTGACTAACAGTCGCGTGGATAAAGGTGTGGCAGTGCGGCGGGCGGCTCGAGATAATCCCGTGCTCTCACGTCGGCCACGTTTTCCGCGACAAGTCGCCGTATTCGTTCCCCGGAGGCGTGCAGAATGTGGTGTTGCACAATGCGGCTCGCGTCGCAGAAGTTTGGATGGACGAGTGGGGACAGTTCTATTACGCCATGAACCCAGGTTCGGTGAACGTGTGGGTGCGGCCGCTGCTAACATTTTGATCTCTATTGTACTTAAGGATAATTATAGTATTGTATTAGAGAATCTAGATCACTCCCAAATCTGTCGAAATAGCTAAAGACATTCCACGCACAGTACTTCAAACTAGAAACTTAATTTCTATGACAAGAAAGTGAACGTTTATTCGTGCATAAAACGAATACGGTCTGTACTATAGATAGATATATTCTTTATTGAAAACACCTTAAAATACCAAAAACAAAAATAGGAATGACAGTAAATAATTATATAAGTATTTTTGAAATTAGGGCTCAAATGGGTTACGGCTTAAATACACAGTAAATAATAGTACAAGCAAAGTAACTTTGTTTTCTGAATTTTTTTCGCTCGAAAATACATTGAAACTTTAAAGTTGCAATTTTTTTTACTCATTGTTTGGAAGCGAACGTAGTTCGCCTGTCTTTTGAAACACATTTTTTGTCGTAAAAATAACGGACAAAAGTATAAGACAAGTATTTGGTTTAAATTATTATGCATTAGAGTGCGTGCCAAGTTGCGTACGAATTGGTACGCAACTTGGCCGTAACCGTGACTTCAAATTGTGGACGTATCTATATAAGTCAATATCATTGGCACAGCATTATTTTTACATAAAAAAACGATGTTATGTCATTTGCAAATGCATTTAAAAAGACAGAAAATTCAATGTCCCATAACTTTAAATAAAATTAGAATAAATTAAGAGTACATCATCAAAATGTTAGCAGCTAGTAGCACAATACCAAAGTTTTGTTGTGGCTTGGGATCAAAAACTAACGAATCATTAAAATTTAATTAGTCATTAATATCTGAAAGTAAAGCTTTAACTAAACATTAACCATTGCAGCTGCATTCGTTCATTTTGCATGCTCATTCATTTTCCATCGCTTTGTTCTTGTCTTATGTGTCGTGTTTGTTCTATATTTTCTAATTATATTTCAGTTCTTACTATTTTTATTTATTTTGTAACTGGGACAGTGAAAATATGAACAATATTCTTATCTCATATTCGTATATTACAATTCAGAACGGACGAAAGAAAGAATATTGTTTGCATGTTTTCTCAATCCTTTCTTTTGATTACTATTTTTATATCTATGATTCTGTGTTATTTTTACTTTTCCTTATTTCGCTTCTTCTAGTGCAGAAGCAATGAGGATACCAAAAAAAAAAAAAGTTGAGTCTACATTGTGCAGAAATAACCACAGCAATCCTTTTTAGAAGAAGAGCTATAGCACAATTTTATTACCTTAACATACTCGATAATTTTGCAAAACTTATCTACCAAAAAGTCAATTCAATGACAATATTTTCATCTTTCTCAAGCTGATCATGTGATTTTTGTATTTGCTTTCGTATCTTTATAGTTAAGGATAATTTTCAATGGCTCTTCGTCTATTCATGGCTTAATAGAATAATAATAATTATAACAAATGTGCCGAAATAATCATTATCTTACTAACAGGAAGTGACTAATTTGATAACATCTTAGCTTTATATACCTTTTAATTACGTGGGTTAACTTCTTGGAACTAATAACGTTGTTTAAAAACAGATATGTATTTCAAAGATTATATCACTATTAATTAAGATAAGGGCTTATTTCACAATAAATTAAGATAAATTAATATAATTAAAATGTGTCAACATGCATTATTGAAGATGGATTTAGGAAATTAAATTACATACTGTATAATTGGTAGACGACCAAATATGATAGGTTGTACTTTATGATAGTTTCTACAATAATCTTCTTGCTGAAGAACCTATCATAAAGTTTAATAATCGTCTTTCTATTATTGTGCTGCGGATTATAACGAAACCCTTACTACTCTCAGTTCATCAAACAAGATTAAATTTTACAAAATGCTCAGCTCATTTCCTATAGAAATAATTCTAAGTCAAGTGGAAAATTGCTTTAGTCAGTTTCATAAAATGAATGATAGCGGATTTGTTGGTACTCACTAAATTAATCCTTATTCTTATCGGCGTTTAATACGAATAACTGAAGGCAATCGTTCCGAATGGAATTCCTATTTAAATAGTTTGTACCAACAATATCATTAAAAACATTGCATTAAAGCACTTATGTATCAGTGAAAGGTTTCGTTACATAACTGTGTCGTATTGTGTGCTTTCTAACAAAACTGTATTTATAGCCGGCTGCGTTTGACAAAACAACAATGTTCGCCAGTTGCCAAACACCAGCTTGTTTTGTATTACTAATACAAACTAACTGCTAACAAGCGCGAACGTTGTTGTATAAGCCTAGGTACGTGGCTGATCATTTGCATTCTAAATCCTTGGTTTCTGTGAAATTTCCTTTACCCCTACTATATATTTCTCTCTCGATAGTGGAATAAATGATCTCATTCAACTAATATTGAAACAATTACCATCAAAATGAGCCTCTAAAAGCTGCAAGTTGGTTTGATTTATGAAAGCGATAGGCCGTTTCATTTGTCACCATTCAATTTCTTTAAGTACTTAGCCAATTTTGTTCTAAATAGTATTTTGGTTCAATCCATTCCATTGTTTTTCATCAAGTATACCCAAATTTTCCTTGAATGCTTATTTGTTGTTCTTCCTAGACCTTCGTTTCTCAGTTTTTATGCAGTTCATTCTTAGTTAGTCTTCTCTTTTGTTTTATTTACTTATGCTATTTGTTATATTCCTTATTCCTTCTCATTAACATGTTTAAAACGTTTCTTTTCCATTTGGAAATGTGTGTGATATGTCTTCCTTTTTAGTTTCCAAATCAGATTTTCGTACTCTGTTGCATCCTTTCCGCCACTTGCTGTTCGTCCTCTTAGCTAGCTCCCACATATCAATCAAGTTGTATTTCCTTCAATTTTTCTTTGTTACCATTTTGTCCCTTCTCAAAGTAATTGACTCGAACCTCAAAGACCGCTTCATACCTTCAAAGATACTCCGGTATCCCTTGCAAATGACCAGCCACACCCCACCAGGTGTGGATGTGCGGTGGGCGGCTGGAGATCTCACCCTGCTCCCACGTGGGTCACGTGTTCCGCAAGACCACGCCCTACTCCTTCCCGGGTGGTACTGGCCGGGTGGTCAACCATAACAACGCGCGCCTGGCCGAGGTCTGGCTGGACGAGTGGAAGCATTTCTACTACAATATTAACCCAGGTTGTTGTCTGATGCTGGACGGAATGGAATTACTGAGCGACTTCGTTGCGATATTGCTCGGCTTTTAGTTATTTTGACTTACTTAAAATTTTGCTATTCTTAAATACTGCGATAAAAGTAGCAACTTTTTTTGGAAATTATTTTTTTGGCCAAGCCATCAGCTTTTTGTTGACAGCGTTGTATTTGGACTTAAATTTTGTTGCTGCGTTTAAGGCTTATTCTTTCTTAATTATTAAAATTATTATCTACATATTTATAAAACTATAAAGTCTATTTTTAGTAATTATTTTAAAAACAATAAAGTATTTGTCTTAGGGATCTAATGGAATCTCACCAAAACAAAACTTCAATACAAGGCTTAACTTTGTCTCACAAAAGTAACTTAACTTCTAGTTAGAAGCTAATTTACTTAGATCTTGTTTCGTAACTTGTTTATCCCTGAAACTGGCCCCCTATCTATTTTCGTCACAATCTATTTTCCTAGAATTTAGATTGATTAGAGTTAAATTGTTATAAATTCGAGTAGATTGTTACCGAGTTTAATCGCAATGTGTAAAGTCAATTAATTTTAATGATTAGCTATATTAATTTTATAATTTTAATTTGATGTTATCTAGTATTATAGTAATTGATCGATATATTTCAGATTCCAATATATATTAACCTTATCAGTAATTATTGATACCATATTTAAAATTGGATAGATCTCTTCCGATGAACAAATTGTATTCATAACCAGTTTAAAATTTTGTTATTTTGGTAGAATATTTTTATTTATTTAACAATCGATTGCAATAATAGTGCACAAAAGGAGAACTTAATGCTTCATTCTTTGCCAGTCACAGGTGAGGCGTGCATCCAATCAGTAAAAAGAAAACGTTATTTGTGATACTAACTATATCTTTTTCTATATAAAACCTTCATAATTCCATTTCGACCGACGTCATTACAAAACTCATTAATGCGATTTAAATAAACGCTAATAATTAATTATTCCACTTAAAAAGTAATAAAATTCATATAACTATGATATATATAATAGGGAATATGCAAAAAAGAATATGCATCGTTTACGTTATAATAATATTACAAATCAAAATAAACACTTAAAATGCGATCAGGAACGAGCATTTTAAACGCGGCCATTTTGTCGTTCCTTCTGTAACATCCACAATCCAATCACGGCTGCCGTTAAAGATTTGACTAATCATTGACATTAAAAATGTGTATACTGACGTCACAAATCAGTTCAGCCAATAGAGTGCTTTTTGCATTTTTTTAATTTCCCCTGTATATTTAGAACTATTAAAATTTACAGTCTTATAAAAATCTCGCTAAGCAATGCTTAGCCGCCTCTTAGTTAAGCAGCTCTTAAGCCCATAATCAATTAATAACTTTTTTCACTCATAAACATTGTCGAAGTAAAGAAATTGGCGCTAACCGTAAAAAGTTTTGACACATTTATTATTGAAATATATAAGTATCACCATCTTGCCTCTTAGCAAGGTTTAAACTATGCAATGGCGGTGTTTAATTTTGACAACTATTTAAGCATTACTTATGAGTGTAATTCTTGTTAAACTGTAGCTAAGCAATTGATTAAAAATTAAGAGGAGTTTATATTTAAATCTCAAGCATATTCCCTATTCTACATAAAATTCTATATAGTTTTAAATCGCACTACTGAACGTTATGTATTATTATATTACAAATTAAACATGACAGTGGTTGTTAATTTGAATGTAAATATTAACAACTGTTTTCATCGCATGACATGATAATTAAATTTTATGTGTAACTAATGCTAATCAACAGGCGGTGGTATTGTTGCCTTTTAATTTAATTACTATCGCAGACAACTAATGAGCGCATTAACATCAATCATATCGTGCTGTGTTTATTATATTATTATTCATTGTGTTGTGAGTAACATTGGCATTTATCTGGGAGCAGGAAAATGATAAACATTCATTGATCAAAATATGCGATGATAAAATTGATTTGATTATTAATTTCACTTAATACAAAAATTCTATCTTCGACCAATCAAGAGGGTCTTTGTTTGTGTGTGTGTTTGTAACGGAAGATTCCAATGCATTCTTTATTTAATAGGTAATCAAATTAAAAATAGACGCTTTCACACTGCCCCATAATACGTCGAATGACTTTTTGTGGTGGGTACCGGAAACATTCACATCACACACACAATCACACGCAGAACCAGATTTCCCTTAGGGAGAAAACTTGTGTTTCCGAGAATCGAACCCGATGCCCTTAAATGGCGGACGCGCACTTAACTAAGCCAACGTGCAGTACAACGTATATTAAGTGATAAAAAAAATTAAAGTACCGTAAGTAAATTTAATTATCACCTATATGCATTTGGTTCTCTAGAACTACCCCTCAGAATCACACTAATATTATGAAGGCGAAACTTTGTGGGTTTTTTTGTATGTTCGTTACTACTTCACGTTCAAACGGCTGGACCAATTTTGATGACATTGGTATGGAGGTAGCTGACACTCTGGACTAACACATAGGCTACTTTTAACTAGGAATTCCCGCTGGACTTCGCGGGGAAAACCGCGGGGCGCAGCTAGTTATTAATAATACTATATCTAGTCGGTCCCTCATCGTTTATGATCGTGGTCACAAAATTCCCTTGTTATGACAATCTGTCTCCATCGCCTCCGGTCCATAGTCGCTCTCACCGCCTGATAAAACTTGCTCGAAGAAGTGGCTTCTTTTACTTCGGTATTAATATATACCGAAACTTATATTGATGTGTCTAATTAAAATATTTAGATTTATATTATTTTGTTACAATTTTATATTAACTCATGTATTCCATCGAGCAGGCGCTCTAAACGTGCCCGTGGGTGACGTGACGGAACGACGGGCGCTCCGAGACAAGCTCAAGTGTAAAAGCTTCCGGTGGTACCTGGAGCATATATACCCGGAGAGTCAGATGCCGCTCGAATATTATTACCTTGGAGAGGTAAGGAAGACCTACTAATATTATTGCAAGAGAGTTTCAAATAGTGTTTTAAATCCAAGTATCTCTAAGTAATGCAGGAATAAGTTCGTATAATGCGGGAGTCTATAAGACACAAGTGAACGTATCTTTGTTGCAAGCGTTTCTATTACAATTAGCAAGAATGAACCTTATGTTCTTTTTGGACTATATTTATAATTTCTATAATGTTTTGCAGATTCGCAATGCTGAGACGTCCAATTGTCTGGACACGCTTGGTGGCAAGGCGGGACAACCTCTCGGCATGGGATATTGCCATGGAATGGGCGGGAATCAAGTGAGTGAACACATATTTATTATATATTCAAATGTCATTAGGTGCTGACAAGTGACAACCACAATCTTTATGAGCATTTTCAGTATTAGCAAGCCTCCGTAGGCAGGGAAGGGACGGGGCATGTTACTTTAGTTGCCAGTTAGGGACCTGACAACTCATGTAACGTCCTAATATATAACATTTGTATGATTCGTGTCGGCACTTTCACATCAGATTCTCCAAGTTGAGCGAAAGTTATCGACTCCGTGAAGACCAATATTGAACATTGCTCTATGTTTTATCATCACCGACACAAGTCGAACAAGCTCGAGATAGAAATCTAGTATTTCCGACCATGAACACGTTCGCAGGTCGCGAAATTCCAGGGTCTAGAAATGTCGCGACATTTCTAGACCCTGCTTTTCGTTCTAGTTTGTTTTTCATAGTGATATTCCGTTGAACATTTTACGCGAATCCAATGTACTCGTATATGATAGTTGAAATTCATTGCTTTCATCGAGTTAAGAGGCAAGCGAACGCCACTCGCAACTCCGAAACGAGTCGAGTGCAAAACTCCGTCTCTATATAGGCTGTCTCTGTTTAACTAAAGTCGATGCGTGTGGAGCGCGTCTCGCATCTGTGTGCGTGACTTGTTAGCGTATAGCTATATTATGATACGAATACTATTAATGCATGAGTCATGTTCGTATTACTACATGCTTTACTTTGAGTATTTGCGTTCAGTGGTTGTGTTCATTTTTTTTATTTATTATAGACGAGCGTTTGACCACTATCTCACCTGATGGTAAGCGATGATGTGGTCGGCGATGGAGCACGCTTGCCTAGAAGATACCTATTCACTTGTGACTTGAAGACTCCCATAATATATGGGAGTCTTCAAGTCACATCCATAATTATTGTACCTATTAGGAAACACCGACTCAGGTAAGGTGTTCCATTCCTTTGCGGTTCGCATAATAAATGTTAAGCGAAACGCGTTGTTCGCATTTATCATTCGTTCGTTATTTATTATTACTACTTTGGGCAATCGATAGTGAATGTACAGACTAGTAATGCGTTATTTAGATTTTTTCTACAATGCATATATTTCAAGACTTCATAGGAATTTTAGCACAGGACAGAAACAGTGTAGATAAAATCCATTCACAGTCACGGCCCCACACTTAGTTCGAAGACTTGTATAATGGGAGGCGAAAACATTCACATATCATACTCAGAACCAGAAGCACAAATATGCTTGGGTAGGAAAATTGTTCTCCTGACGGGAATCAAACCCAGTACCCACGGCACAGAGGGCAGAGACCTGCACACTGTGGCAACCGTGTTGTCCCTTTAGATATTGTTTAAAGTTAATTAATAAAATATTTGCATAAATATATAAATAAAAAAATAATATTAATTTTAACATTGTTTAGATATGAGGTATGGATTTCACCGCGCCACCGCCTATTGTGCCCTAATTCCTTCCTCATGTACTAATTTTATATTTATCATAAATGTATGCGAAGATATTTATGAAAATATATCCTTTTTACAGAGTCTGAAACAGGTAAATAATATTTTCGTAACGCGCAGAAACGACTAACTCATTTTTTGCTCTTTTAATTTAGACCACATTGGCGTAATACTAACACAATGTTCTGAATTTTGAAAAAAAAAAAGCCTTGTAAGCAGCGGGTATCGGGTTTTATTTCCGGTGGAAACAACATTTCTCTCCATGGAGAAATTGTGTTTCTGGTCGACATAAAAGAAAAATTATGATGCCTCAACTCAGGATAAATTCTACGATATAGTAATAAATAGCACGTTTTCTAATAAATTCAATAAAATAACGATCAAGGTCACATCACCGACGCCGCCACCGCCGGTCTCTGAAAGTTGGCGCGCCACCTACTGCGTTACTATATGTTAACACTTTCTGAACAAATAATAATAAATAGACGAAAGGTTAATAACTAAAACCCAACTACAAGTACGAAATAAATATTAACGCCGATAACTAAGCAGTCGGCTATGGCGCGTCGACTATCAGATACCGTTGGTGACCGGCGCGGCGTCGCGACGCCGCGCCGGTCACCAACGGTATCTGATAGTCGACGCGCCATATCGGTCGCCGACGCGTCGGCTGCGTTATCATGAAAATTTGCCTTTATTATACGGCAATTATTAGACGGTATGTTTGTTACTCTCTCAATATATTATTGACCGTGAATTGTGACCACATGATATGATTCCGTTAATACGATAAAAAATTGTGACAATTTCACATACTTATTTGCCATCTTGAGAAATCGAAACGTGACTTCGGGCCTTAAAGGTACTTTGTCAGTGTGGATCTTATGGTTAGGTTATAGCAAGTAAAAAGGTTCCGTTGAGGCAAGTACTCTTTTTACCTTTCACTAAGCTTGCGTGGTCTTCTTGGTGGGAAATATTTAAAACAAAATTCTCTATTATTCTCTTACAATGAATAGCACTCTGTTTTCCTTTCAAATTAATTGCAAAATTATTTTTTATATGACTACGGTGCAAACCATTTACACTTATTAAACGTATACACAATAAGACTAAATATGACTATTAATAACGCGCGGCTTATAGAAAAAAAAGCTTTCACACTCACGGTCCACACACACACACACAGTTCAATGACTTGTGTCATAGGTGCTGGAAACATTCACACCACACACACAATCACAACCAGAACTAGAAACTCAAATTTCCCTCGAAGAGGAAACTAGTTTCAGCCGGGAATCGAACCCGATACTGCTTAGAAGTCGAATGCGCACCCAACTTAGCCACCGGGCAGTTCAAATTCATTAAACAGTTAGTAAACAAAGTCGCCGCCGAACATTGTCCGTTCGAAGGCCAGTCCGAAAGTGCCTTCTCACTTACGTTTCAATGTAAGGATGCACCGATTCACGATGCGGTCACAAATCTTATTTATCAAAGCAAAATAAAACCTATTTTAATATCTACAACTGCTTTTTGTAAAAAGTTTTATGTTACCTTAGTTTTTTAAAACTATATAATGATGAAGTAGCCGTTGAGGTAATACCTAATATAAACCCTATAAAATAATAAGTTATTTACCTATTACGCTCCGATTCACATATATCAGAAGTACAGGTTTTGACACTGACGGCTCTGCGACATTGACAACTCATTACAATGACGTAGTGAGTGACGTGAGTAGCATAAACGTAAACGCTTTCACAGCCCCACACTAAGATCGATGACTTGTGTCGTGGTTGCCGGAAACATTCACATCACACACACAATCACAACCAGAAGCAGAAACACAAATTTTCCTTGGGGAGAAAACTTGTGTTCCCGCCGGGAATTGAACCCGATACCCCTGCTCAGAAGGCGAACGCTCACCCAACTAAGCCAACAGGCAGTTCAACATTCCGATATTGACTTTCCTCAAGCAATGTTTGCTAAAATAATTAGATAAATGATAGTGTCGTGATAAAAGTTTCCAGTTAAAGTGTAGTAGCAACACTATTGATAGATATTATAGAGATGAAATTTTGGAGCTCTTTCATGAAGATGATATTTAACTATTAAAATTTTTGTCTGTATGAAGTATCATAGACGCTATAACGTGGGCATTTGGCAGTTCATGTAGGCTACAAAACCAAACCGTAAGCAAATATCCAAGTCCGTAATCTAATACAAGTCGTATAAATGTAAGTAAGGTAGTTACGTACCAAATCACTAGGCTAATCTTAATTCAAAAATTACAGTAAGGGTCATTTGTGTCGATGGAAATCAGCAAACGCTAATATACTTACAGGATAGTAAAGTAAAACTGACAAATTACAAACAAAAGCTCCCGTTCGCGTCGCCCCGCGGCCGTACATGCTCGATGAGCTAGTGTGAGTGGCAGCTACGTTCCTACGTTCCTATCACCTTGCAGAGTGTGCACACACATCACGAGGAGTGCATATTACGAGGTGCCGCTCGGCGATGACGTTCTTTGCGGGATACTATAGAATACAACATCTTAATTATAATGGAAAATATAATATTCAGAACAATATCGTATATACTCAAGCTTCGCATTGTAAAAAACAATTATTGTTAAAGTTGGGAAGTTTGCGAGTGTCAATCCGTTACTGACTTTAAATAATGCGGACCCTTAGGTATAACTTCTCTGAGCACAGTTATTTATATGTAGATATATTTAAGTTTTATATTTTTTAGATATTTTCTTATATATTATATTTTTTAGATATTTGTGTGGTATATAATTTTTTTAGATAGTATGTATAATCTTAAGTATTTTATATTTATGTACATTACAATTCGGTATAAATTTCATTTACATATATTTTCTTTATCCCTGATTGATGCACGCCTCATGTCATTTCATTTTCCACCGCTGGACGACTGTCAGAGAATGCTTTTA
Organism: Lomographa bimaculata; assembly: GCA_948107665.1. Lineage (NCBI taxonomy): Eukaryota > Metazoa > Arthropoda > Insecta > Lepidoptera > Geometridae > Lomographa > Lomographa bimaculata. The sequence goes on from OX403600.1 coordinate 11,819,351, forward strand.
GCATTAAGTTCTCCTTTTGTACACTTTTTACTGCGCAATAAAGTATTAAATAAATAAATAAATAGAGCAGGTGCATTGTAGATTGCGGATTCACCATTTAAAGAGATTTTGTGCATCTGGTTTAAGTAAATAGTATAATGTATTAGACAGTTTCATTTACGACATATTTTAGAATTTACATGTAAGTATTTTTATATTTGAATGTTTCATTTATATACAAATACATATTCATTAAGAATAGATTGCTAACACTATTTTAAACTGGAAGCATTATCTTTCAGCGAGGAAATGACAGCACTCCATTATTGCCGAATAGCAGTGCGATTAAATCAATATTAATAAACTTGGCGGAATTCGTGAGTAATCAATTGATCATAACCTGTCATTAAAATTACATTTATTGGTGTTTAAATAGTAATTGAAGATCAAATTGATCGTGATTGTATGATATACTTATTAGAAATATGATCAAAACTATCTAAAAAAAAACCATTCAACGTTGATATACAATACTAGCGATCCGCCCCGGCTCGGCTTCACCCGGGTGCAATTTCCAGTGGGTTAAAAAAATTACATATAAACCTTGGCCTGACAATTATTATGACGTACACAACAAAAAAAGAATAAGCTAATTCAGTCGAGTCGTTTTCTATTTTTTTGTGAGACTAATGCAGAACAATTGTTTTTTTTATATATTGATAAATAAAGAACCGCTCGACCGATTTTGTGCAAACTTCACATAAACCATCTACTAAATAGTCCGAACAAAGCCTAAACATTTAGTTTGGATGGGTGAGCCCGTTCTTGAGTTATAAAATTAAAGCGAAAAGTGGCATTGATTTTTATATATACAATATAAATAGTTATAACATTGTTATAGTTTACTCGATAAATTATCAAGTCTAGGTAGATATTCTATATCCTAGTAAGGTATTCCATACACCCATTTATTATATCCCGTCTATGACCTTCTATTGTTTTGTCCATCAGAAGGCCGAGTAGAGATCGCTATTAGTGATAAGGCCGCCTGTTGTGATATTTTACTTGGGTGTTTGTAACCTTTTTATTTTCTTATAAAGTGGAAGAATAAAATAGTATCTATCTACCCTATAAAATAAGTAAGCAATTTAATGTTACCTAAAAAAAGATTTTCTTGCAGCAAAACGCTGAAATAAAGAGTTCACTCAAGCAAGTATGTTTTTGTATAATACACACAAAAGATGAACGTAATGACACATCCAAAACGGGCGAAGCACTGAGTCTTACTAATTTCGCATGTCATAATGCTACACGTACACAGATACCAAGGGTCGGACAATCTGCGCCTATACACCTAGAAACTATTTGTTGTATGTTATAGTTTGCGGCGAAATGCAAAAACACATGGACATTTATTTTGCATGCTTCACCCATGGTTGGGTGTGATTACATTATTTTTTTAAATACGAATACGCACTATGTTATAGATGGAATTCGGATAATCTACACCTAATATAATAACAATAATATAAAAAAAATAACATCCAAAGATAAAAACATTAAGGCGTATGTGTAATGTTTATTTAACACTCGAGTAGTGTAATATCGAGATTTATATTCGTGTAAATATTGATGATAACTATTTGTGTTAACTTTTATTCGGCTTGATAATTAATGAAGCGGAGGAGGAAATAATACTTCAGATAATCACTAGATATAGCGGCAATTGATATCGGTTTATAGTTTAGAAGTTCTTGAAGTGAAAACTTCTTTAGACGCGTTAAGCACTTTTTGGGTGAACAAAAATCATGGAACTCGCGTCATCGTCACCGAACGCTTTCCATGAGCTATATGTATACTGTGTATATATAATATAGTTTTCACTTCTATCGGCAGTCCCCGAACACTGCTTCGTATGTTTTTTTTTTATCTATATGCATTTATTATTATTGTTTATTAACCGGCTGGGACTCGCGGCAATTTTTTCAACTCTATATGCCATTGGCTAAATGTATATAATATGTATGCACTTAGCCAACGGGCTATTAATAATTATTTTTCAAGTAGGTTGCGCATTTCATAAAATCAGTCCTAGTCACCAGTTACAGTCAATGTTAAGTTAGAGAGTCGTAGTCCTGTCACTAGCAAGTCATGCGTTAGTAAAGTGGCAGAAGCTTTAGTAATACTACTATTGGAGTTTTGGAATGACAACAAGAATCACGTTTTTCAACTTTGTATGATTTGCCTACACTCATGCACGTCCAAGAACTGTTAAAGCTTAATAATTCACCATAATTACACATGAACAGTCAAATAATTAAGTTTTGGAAAATAATACATAATCAACAACATTTTTTTAACTTTTGCGCCAAAACTGAGGTTCTACAGTTAATAAATACTTACTGTAGAAGATATTATTAAAATCCGTCCGATGAAAAATACTTCCTTCACCGTTTAAGAGGGTGCCATACATTAGTTCTCTTTTACTTTTGCAGGTGTTCGCGTACACGAAGCGACAGCAGATAATGTCTGACGACAACTGTTTGGACGCGGCGCATCCGCGCGGACCGATCAAGCTCATCCGCTGTCACGGCATGCGCGGCAATCAGGAGTGGAACTACGACTCCAAGGTAATTATCAAGTCGAAAGCTCAAAACCTGGCTAGTTGAGTCCAAAATGCAGCCTCTGTCACCGACGACGTAAGGTAGCAGGCCTATCGGTATTCTATCGCTTACATTTTGGAGAGTGTGCGCAGGATCGACATGAGCTGATTCCCCCATCCCCTTTTTTCCTCCTAAAAACAAGCAAACTGTCAAACGTCATCCATTTATGGTTGACATACCACCAGTTCGCTGGAAGCGTGTCGCTTCTATGTTTATCCTCCGTACAGCGAAGGAGTGGAATTCATGGAATGGTACAATCTGAGTGGCTTCAGGTCTAGAGTGAATAGGTATCCTCTATGCAAGCATGTTACATCTTCGGCCGCATCTTCACTGTCCATCAGTTGGTAGATAGTGGTCAAATACTTGCCTATCTAGCAATAAAAAAAACATTCACATCACATACTCAATTACAACCAGAACAAGAAACACAAATTATTCATGGGGAGAAAACTTGTGTTCGCCGGGAATCGAACCCAACACCCCTGCTTAGAAGGAGAACGCTCACCCAACTTAGCCAATGCAACGGGCAGTTCAAATATATATTATATAAGTTAATGATATCGCGTGTTGATATTTCAGACGCGCACAATAAAGCACACAAACACCGGTATGTGCCTCGACAAGCCGGAGGCGGGCGACGTATGGAAGCCGGTGCTGCGAGCATGTTCGCGAGCTCGCTCGCAACAGTGGCTCATGCAGGTCGACTTCAAGTGGCAGACGCGCCGCCACCGCGACGCCGACAGCTAGTACCCGCGCCACGAGGTATGCCCGCTTCACTCATATCTACTAAACACGCGACGCCGACAGCTAGTACCCGCGCCACGAGGTATGCCCGCGTCACTCATATCTACTAAACACGCGACGCCGACAGCTAGTACCCGCGCCACGAGGTATGCCCGCGTCACTCATATCTACTAAACACGAGACGCCGACAGCTAGTACCCGCGCCACGAGGTATGCCCGCGTCACTCATATCTACTAAACACGCGACGCCGACAGCTAGTACCCGCGCCACGAGGTATGCCCGCGTCACTCATATCTACTAAACACGAGACGCCGACAGCTAGTACCCGCGCCACGAGGTATGCCCGCGTCACTCATATCTACTAAACACGCGACGCCGACAGCTAGTACCCGCGCCACGAGGTATGCCCGCGTCACTCATATCTACTAAACACGCGACGCCGACAGCTAGTACTCGCGCCACGAGGTATGCCCGCGTCACTCATATCTACTAAACACGCGACGCCGACAGCTAGTACCCGCGCCACGAGGTATGCCCGCGTCACTCATATCTACTAAACACGCGACGCCGACAGCTAGTACCCGCGCCACGAGGTATGCCCGCGTCACTCATATTTACTAAACACGCGCCGCCACCGCGACGCCGACATCTAGTACCCGCGCCACGAGGTATGCCCGCGTCACTCATATCTACTAAACTCGCGCTTGCAGCAGTGGCGAGTGGCAGATGATTTGCCCGCGTCACTATCATCTACATCTAATTTTAATTCTTATTGTTCGACATTAGTGTGATTGTATCGGGAGATTGTGTGTGTGAATACATAAGTTTGAAACGAAGTATCTGGTAACGTTTGATCGGATGTGGATGAAAATTGACAATGTAGATCTATCTATAAGAAAATACGATCTGGTTTAGTAAGCAGTCCAAACGCTTACACACACTAGTTTTATTTAGATACTATAGATAATTTTGAACTGCCCGTTGGCTTAGGTGAGTGCGCATTCGCCTTTTAAGCAGCGGGTATCGGGTTCGATTCCCAGTGCACTTCCCATTTGACATTTGTGTTTCTTCCAGGTGTGTTTGTATGTGTGATGTGAATGTGTTCCGCACCCGGAACACAATGTGTTAAGTTAGCTTAGTGTGGGGCTGTGAGTTTGAAAGTGTTTATATTTATGTATGTAATTTTTATATGCCGATTGCGTTTTGCTACATATTACTAACTAGCCGTGACCCGCGGCTTCGCGCGCTATTATCAAGTTAAAAAGTAGCCTATGTGTTAATCCTAGGTATAATCTATGTACTTTCAAAATTTCATCCAAATCCGTTCAGCCATTAAAGCGTGAAGGGGGAACAAACATACTTACACACTTACACTCATACTTACAAACTTTCGGATTTATAATATTAGTATTACTAATAATATATTTTGTTTTTTTCAGGAGCGACAACGATAGACCATACCCGTCTTCCCCTCTCGTTAGATATCAGATTATATTCCTTATTCCTATATCTAAAATTTTATATCTATTAGATTTTTAACTTATCGACACTAATATGTGCTCCTGTGAATCGTTGACAATACATAAATGTATGTAATAATTTTTATTCCCATGTAAACATTGCTCAACTAAGTATTGCGTCGTAAATTTTAGTATGATTTTATTTGGTATTGTTTCGTATTTGGATAGTCATATATTAGAGAGTGTATAATCGATATCATGTTTTCGTATAAACGAGTTCGTTATTTTCTAACGACGATGCTAGTTTAAATTGTTATGTATATATAGCGATTTGACGTAGCGAGATATTTTGAGAGTCATTGGACTATTGCCACTTACGCGTTTAGATATATTTTGTGCATTTAGGTAAATTTTGATGTCTTTTAAAAGTTCAATAAAAGTGTGCATTAGTTTAATGACTGCAAGCAATACTCCAATTTCTCATTATATACATATATTTTATGTAGATTGTGACTTAGGTTGTAATCTGCGAAATCGATAGCATTATATAGAGTTATTTTTTTCTTTTGGAATTACCATGGTGCTAATTTAAACAGCTATTAAAAAGGCATGTATCCAAATCATGGTTTATTTAGTAACTAGAATGCACGTTCGTGTGCCAAAAGACATTTTGATAGAAATGCCTTGATTTTGCCACAAATATAACTACTCCAATAATTGTCTTAACGACTCCTATATGTACGTTTCTAGAATTAATTTTAACTGCCATTTACGAGAGATATATCAATTCCAGTAGATTAGTGATTATCTTGTACTCACTGTGTACTCACGGTTGTTGTGATATGTTTGCACATTGGCACGCCGATGCTCTATTTCCATTTTGATACCCATCATTTTGTGACAATACATTCCAATGGTTTAGTACAATCGAAATTTAAGAGCAAGCTCCCTAAAAAATAATCTGATATTTTGCAATTATATATTAAGTTGTCCTATCAATGTACTCTTTAATATATATTTTTTCAGTCTTTATTTATCCTCCATTTAACCATTAAATAAATTTCACCTATAAATTTTTTCATCAAAAATTATGCCTTTTTGAGTTTATTTTGGAATTTTTCGTTGAATAGGCTTTAGCTTCATACTGTAAATCTAATACCTTAAAACGAGCAATTCTTGTGTATATATATATGTATACAATATAATCTGAATCTCGGAAACGGCTTCAATAATTTTCATGATTTTTTTTCATGCAGGAGTTTCGAGAGCGATAAATCGTTCTAACTAGGTAAAATTTTTAGAAAACATAGTTTGTTATGCGCTACTCAGTTTAATATATTTTTTACTTTCTAGAATTTTGCGAAACACCTGAAAAGTATAAGTATAGCACGCCATATTTTTACTCCGCGCGAACCGCGCCCATATGTGCTACGGCATACGCTCTATAATCCCTTACGATGACAATCTTGCTTTGACTGAAACCTGCTCTTAAATCGAAATACCATTGGGGCAGCGTACGTTTAATTCGAGTGTTTAGATTTTGGTTGAGCACACGATGATGGTTCAAAATGTAATTATGACATTCTAAGTATGAGATTAGTTAGAGCTGATGTTTCTTAATCTTTAACGTTATTGTTAAATCTGCGAAGATTTTGTAAGGGTTTTATCGATAGATGTTTAGAAAGATAAAGCGCTCTTGTTGAATCTTGTAAATGTAACAATATTTTTCACTTATAGGTATATATTTTAACTAATAATGCCTTATTTTTATTTATATACTTCTATGTAAGTATATGATATGTTACGTCTTGAAGGAATTGCCTATCTGTATTTATTACTAAGTTAGGGAGTTATTCCAATTCTTTATTTTTGGAGTTCTGTTCCGGCAATTAAATATATGGGGCCCATAACAACGAACATTTTAATGTACATGAAATATAATAAATTAAATGCATTTTGTTGCATTATTTTGCTAGATTTCTTATTTAATTTTGAATGTGACAAGGAGGCGACGGTATCCTCTGAGAGCCGAATTATTATTTATTTTATTTTTCAATTGGTTAGTGAATTATTTATTCAAAAATTTATTACATTTAATTACTAAACAAATATTCGATCATATCACTACGTAAATTTATTCGATAGTTTATATCTAGGAATTTGGCGATCCTTATACATCACAGAATAGCTGTATAAATAATTATACTACATATTAATAGTTAACAGAAAATAATGTATAATTTTTATTTTGTTCCTGTAAATGTTGTGTAAACGCATTTACTATCATGTTGTGGACCTTTATGCCACGCAATTAATAATAGTCATGATGACAAGAATATTTTGTAATTATTGTAAATAAGTTGTTATGCGCAGATTCGTCCATCTGAAAGACACAAAACGTTGTTGTGTTCATCGAAGAAGCATTTATTTGTATAAGATCTGAATCTCAGAATATTTTTATAGTTGATGATTAGAAGTGCCAAATTCGTCACTTTGTTATGTTTATGTAAATCCACAACACCATTCCAATAGACAAGAGTATGTACTGCGACATTATCGGAAATTAAATTATTTGGACTGAATTTTATTATTTGTTTTCAATACACCTGAAAATCCTTAAATCTGATAGCTCGTCCAACTGCCCGTTGCCTTGGTTGGGCGCGCGTCCGACTTCTAAGCAGTGATATCGGATTCTATTCCCGGCAGGAACACAAGTTTTATCCCCACGGAAAATTTGTGTTTTGTTCTGGTTGTGATGTGATTGTTTCCAGCACCCACGACGCAAATCATTGAACGAAGTGTGGGGCTGCGTGTATGGAAACATTTTATGTATTACATTATTGCATAAACGAGTAAACTTATCATCGGCCGCTCTACTGCCGTAGAAACCTTCCGTAGAGCGGCCTCTACATTTATGATGACAAAAATTCATGAAATTTTAATAATTCCATCTAAATAAAAATCAAATACCACACAATATGGATATATATGTATACCTATCTTATTTTCGTTCTGAGTCGCGGGTCAATCGGTTGAAAGAAGCATAGAACTAAAGTAGTTTGTATGTAGTACATACTAGTAACAAGTATTCCTTATTAACTTCTCACTTTTACCGACTTCAAGATAGGAGGAGGTACTATGTTCTACTGTATGTATTTCTTTTTTAAAGGTTTAACGATTTCCCCCCCCCCGTGAGCCGATTCTCATTCCTTTTTTTGTTTGGTAGATTATACTTCAGAGGTGGTCCCATATCAATAGATTATTCTTCAGCCTACCTTAGATTATACTTTAGAGGTAAATCGATCAAGCCAAAACCAAAATATAAGCGGTGAAGTCGGTTTTTCTAAGCTTTGCTTACGTTTAAATTACCCTTATTGTTGTTATAAACGTAAGGGTTGTTTTCTAGTGGCATGACTAGGTTGCCAAACGGTAAAATTGACGAACAGAACCGATTCCACCCTTAATTTCCGATTATTCAATTCACTTTATTAGTATATTCAGAATAAAATATACTTAAAATACGATTAATTGTCTTATACCAGAATCTTGATCTGACTCTCTTTACTAGCCTTCTTTCAAACACCTAAATCCGTCCAGCTGTTACCTCATTTCAAACCTACTTACATAAAAACTGACACTGTTACGTTACGATACTCGTGTGATCGAGGACAAAGTCTTAAGTTGTCTAATAAAACAAATTCTATAACTCCGAAAATATTTATTAAACTTAACTTTAATTACACTCTAATACTGCTAAACTTACATTATATCTTTACAATAAAACAAGTGCATACACACTGAATTGAATATTCATCAAAGAAATGAAGACTACGCTACATAAATATCCACTTCCTAATAACGCTGCGAGGTTTAAAATTAGCTTCAATGCATGATATGCATCCTACTTCCGAGCCGAATATATTAAAGATTCGATTTTGTTCTTTATTGACGCAATCCTCTTACCAGTTCTTTGTGGGTTTTTGAAGGAGTAATACAAACCAACAAGAGTCTTGCCTGCTTAGTGCAATTGTTCAACTATACTGTTTGGTTTGGATTACGAATCGTGAAGGAAAATATTGTAGTGAGCGATCAATAAATGCGAATTACGGACTTTCAAAATATTATGTAAATTGTCAGCGCAAGCTTAAAATATACTACCTAGTTAGTCATAACTACTTATTGCTTATGCTATGTAGTTATAGACTTATCTTGTTTTTCTGAGAGCGACAGGTTATTACGGTGTAAATACAGGTTATTTAATTCCGGAACGTTTTAAAGTTTTGTTTCTTTACCTAACATAACGGATAAATATATATAATGACGCCAAAAGTGGATACTTATCGTACAAAGTACAAAACTAGATTTTGAATACACTCAACATAAACACAAATAGCACTAAAACGTGCTTTCGCGATATTATACAAAGTCATAAATTCATATTTGTACAGGATATGATTAGCAAACGTAACTAAAACGAGAGGTTATTATTTAAAATCGATAAATGACTATGAGGGATAAGGGTGGCTTGCAACTACACTTACTAAAATACCGTTTATGTCACATTATTTTAACTATCATTATCAACTTAAATTTCACATTATGCCTGGGGATATTGAGCCTTACAGACCAGGCGGTTCCTTAACAATGTAATTCTTTAGTTTCAAAGGTATGCGAGATACGCAAATAAATAAATAAAGCGTCAACATAGCCCGGCACACGATATTGATCCCAATTCAATATGTTCTAAAGTTATATTTAACTTGAGCGCCATTTCTCGCAAGTAGAGTTGCAAGCTCTAACCCATAAACATATTTAGGACATATACGCACGACTAAAAGAAAACCTGTTTACAAGTAATTGAAGGCTCGTTTGGTGTGATGAGATCAATGGTACATGCGACTACTACTAAGCCTCCGCGACGGGTCTCGCAACTGGGCGTAAAGGCAATTAAATACGCCTCCCAAATACTTAGCGCGAAAAATTAGTAACAGCGAACTACAAAATTGATATTAGATTTTTTCGAGGCACAAAAGTAGCTACTTGCTCTATCGATTACTTGTTGATTTCATATATTTGCCACGATAGGCGAAATGTTATGTTGCTAGGGAGTATTAATTACGCTTTCTATTCTGAATATGGCGAAGCGCTATAACACAGAATTCTCGTTTTAAAACCCAATGTTTTAATATCAGTTCATTCTTAATTTTGTTAAAAAAATTGTCATAGCATTTCAGAACCGATGCTACTTTCATAGCCTCTAGCGGCGTTTTCAAGCGCGGCCATCGTTGTCGCCAATTATTTAATTTATTTTGGGAGCATTCAAATCTCTCATTACTGATTTATTAGCGCCAGTTACGCGTCCCGGTTTGAGGCCCGCGCGGCACGTCACTTCTGCGGAGCAGGACGATTCTTGCAGCGCGTAACGTCACCCTTGCGGCACGTGACATCACTAGTGCGGCGCGTGACCTCACTAATGCGGAGCGAAACAATTCATGCGGCCCTTGATGTCACTCGTGCAACGCGCGACACTACTTTTGCGGCGCGTAACCTCACTCGGGCGGCGCAGGACGACTCGAGCGGCGCGTGACGTAACTCGTGTGGCGCGTGACGTCACTTGCAGCTCGTGACGTCACTCGTGCGGCATCTCCTCTGGATGCAGCCAGCTGTCGTTCTCGACCCGCGCCAGCTGCTTTTTGAGGCTGCAGTACAGTTTGATTAGCGAGTCCTGGAAGAGACAATTTAATATTGTTTATCATAACAATTCAGTAAGTACATAATGTAACACCTGTTATGGAACCTGCCTTCTCTTTAGAAAATTATTTTGTTCGACAACCTCTATTAACAAAAGTGTCATGATATTATTTTTCTCTATTGCCTTGAAAAATGTCCTATCTGAAACCAGCCTAAATCGCAAAATAAGGACCATATTCGCTTAATAGAAAATATGTACCTAATCGGGTATTCAAGTAATTCTGGTTCTGGGTGTGATTGTGTGTTCTTCGAACTAAGTGTAAGTGTGCAAAAATGCAGACTTGCGACTATGATTGCCGGAAACATTTGCATCACACATACAATCATACCCAGAACCAGAAACACTCTTAGGACGTCTTTTAGGAAGGAACACTGTGCTCCTGCCCGGAATCGAACCCAGAACCTACGGCCCAGGCAGAGATTTTCCCATTGCGCCACTGGGTCGTCAATAATGGACAACATTCAGAAAACAGGTCTAGCCGAGAAGTTACACCATTTATACCATATTTGTATTGTGCTACCATAAGCCCCCAATCTACCGCTGTCGACATCAGCAGATTGTGGTCAGCTTATTTTGTAGAATTAAAAAAACCAACTCACCTTTTCGTTTTCTAATTGTATGATTTCTCTTTTCTGATTTAATTCTTCGTCGTCCATTTTTTCTTCCAACTCTGACTTGTTTTTTGTGAGGTACGCGAGTTCCGTTTGTATCTGGAATAAGTGATAATTTTGATTAAAAATAAACATAATAATACTTTATCAGGATGTGAGTTTCCTATGGGTAGTTTCCTCATCCAAGCAAGATTTTGGATTTAAAAAAATGCTTTCACATTCACAGCCCCACACCGGAAACATTAACATCACACACACAATCAAGACTAGAAAAACAAATTTTCCTTGGGGAGAAAATATGTGTTCCCGCCGAGAATCGAACCCTCCTTAGAAGGCGGACGCTCACCTAACTAAGCCAACGGGGAGTTCTTAAGATTATTAAAGTAATTGACTCGCAAAATACGGTTACACGGGCGTGAAATAATATAGACTAGGACTGTGTATATCACTTTAAAAACTCGTAATTATCTTGTTCTTATCAAATATAATTAAAAAGTGTTCAGGAAAACTATAACCAAAACTATCCATACTTTAGCTGTTTACTTATTGTTTAAAAATCAAAGTGCTTTAATAAAATATCACATTGTGACAGCGAAAATCAATAACGAAAAATTATTCGACTTTTACTATCTCTACGTTTGACCACTATCACCAGTTGGTAAGTGAAAGAAAGGAAGAAAGAAAATAAATTTATCCATGATAATACGCATCGTTACAATATTTATACAAAACGAGACAAAACACATAACAAGGAACTGGATACATTCTAGATCTAGAATGGCACAGCCTCCGTGCTATCGCTTCTCTATTCGAGATATTCATAAACGAACAATTTGATACATGCCACACTTACAACTCCACTTTGCTTAACTCAAGGTAGGTTGGTACCTTATGTAAGTACATATATACAAATACCTGTGTCAGAAAACCCCGCTCTTTTACATCAATTCCATAAAATATATTTAGGTTTCAGATAGGTAGATAATAGGGAGGGAAAAGGAGATGTCGAACTCTGATACTTACTTTGAGGTACTCCTGCGCCAATTGCTTGTGCTCCTCGAATATCCGCTTGGACTCCTCGTTGGTGAGGTCCGGCGAGATGGGGCGGAGGTGCGGGTCCAGCATCATGTGCATTGAGTCCAGCGCCGGGTCCGGCGGAGGCGCGCCTTCGCCCGCCGTCGACCCGCTACTGTTGCCTGAAACCAAACATTATACATATGGTTGCTGCATTTATGAAACAATAGGGAAGAGGCTCGCCATTGAGTTCGGTATGTTGGTACTTTTGGTCGTTGGTCAAAAGCGAATATTTTCGCTGCTTGTTTACGTTTTTTTTATATGTAAATGATATTTTTATAAAACGTAGCGAAAGTGTTAACAATGGTTGCGACTGTCGACACATAGAGCGGTGGAAAAGCTTTGTTTCAGTTGTTGAACTTGCATAAAAATTACGAGCATGCTTGCGCATCATTGGACATTGGAAAGCGTTAAGTGACTCGTGAATAGCGTTCTAGAGTAACACCCGAGCTCGAGCAATTAGATATGCCGAAAAAGAGCCCTCCACAGTTTAAGTGCGGACAGTATTCAAATTTAAGGAAGATTACTCAGTCTTCCATGAGATACTGTTTTCTTATTTGACAAAAATGTTGTTGTTTATTGTGAGTAATTGCGTCCCTACTTTTTCAAAATGTTACTCGTTTTTGTTTAGTGTATTTGAACTACTAGTAGTTTGGCAATTACATCTTTTTTTATGGCACATTGGGTTATTTTTTTTCAATACACACACCGCTCGGCATTAATAAATAATTGACAGTTCTGAAATACTGATTTAAATGTTATAGTACATAGTAACAACACGTCTAATAAGTCTTACATTTGTATAAATAGATCCCCGTGTTACTGTTGTACTATTACCACAATGAAAAAGGAATATTTTTAACGTTGCGTCGTCGCATCGTTAAGATCGAAGTGGTTTTACGAAGGCCAAGCTAAACCTCAAATTAGTAATAGGATAAAGAATCTGTATCTACAATGATTATTAATGACTCACTGCAAGTTATATGCAAACAATGGTATGTATTTCATAATCACGCAATCTAAACAAAGAGCCAAAAATTCCCAGGTTAATGCCAACCATGTTCAACGATTCGCAACACTTGGCCGGCATTGTCTGGCCGTTCTTAGATCATTATAAAAAGCGTGCGAGATAAAACCCAGACGCTATGGGGCTTGTAAACAAAGGTTTAAGGTGTAAGAAACATAAGTGTTACATTCCTGGTAGTAACAGTTTATATATTTCTAATTGGTTAATTTTGGCGTGGAACCTCTTACGCGCTAAGTTGTGAGAGTCTCGTGACAACAAAAATCTATATTTATTTGATGAACATATATTTATGATTGTATAAATTAACATTGTTACGTATTTCTACTCTCTCACAGCAACGTGTATCATATATTAACTCCTGGTTAATTTTACGCCAAGAAAGCGCAACGGACATGATTGTAAATATAGCAATCAAACACGTTCGCACATTAAAATATACGCAGTTCGCGTGCGTGCGCGCACGTTCTATGACGCGGACGCCGATTGTCTATAGAACAATCCGAGTGGTGGAATCGTGCGCTCACGCAGGGTTAAATACGTCAGGAGTTAAATTTACTCCCGGGTGGTGATGTCAGATGTTTCACCCAGATTTCTTGGTTGCAACTCTTACTCTAGCGAACAGATGGCAGCAGCGGGCATCGTAACCAATTAATCATTATAGATAAATGGCTTTCAGAACTATAAATCAACACTTGTATGTATTATGATTGTTACTACTCGTTACTTTGTTTGTACACATTGCCAGCTTCGGGAAGCGAAGATACATCGTAGTTGAACGATGATGCCATTTTGCAACCAGAAATCATTTGAAAATCTCTTGCTCCTAGTTTTATCACTGGAAATCATCACTTTTTATCAAATAAACGAAACATCTACGGAACACAAATAGTAACATTAGTAGGACTAAACACGCGGATGCCGTAAACTGATAAGAAAGCTGCATAAACGAAGTTGAAATAGAGGAACTGACGCAAGATGAGGAAGGGTCGCGTACTTCCGCGTGGGGGTTCCTCGGCGGGCGGTCGCGGCGGACACTCACTGTAAAATATCCAACTACAGCTGACCGTGTCCCTGATGGTGGTGACGATGCCGGCGGCGGCGTCGCAGCGGCGCGGGCGCGCGGGGGGCGCGGGAAGCGGGGGCATAGCGCGTCCACTCGCTGAGACAGTGCGCCGAGCACTGCCCGCTCGAAATAATCGGCGGGAGAGCCGGGAGCGGGCGGTGCAACAAACAAACCGCCGCTATTCGCGGTGCGGTGACTCAGCCACGTTAGCCCGAGCTAAATGCGGAGACCGTGTGCTGCCGCCCTTCGTGAGGTTTTCTGCCGTTTTCGCTGGCAGGGCGCGCGCACCGCTCTCTGCACCGGTCGACGACCCGCGCCCACGCCAGCTCTTGCACCCGGCACCGCCGCAGCCGCACCACTTAACCCCGCGGGAGACCCCCTCGGTTTTCATTCAGAAGCACGCTCGTAGATCCCCAATAATTACCCAACTAAAATACCACGACGAAGCGTCCGATTATGTTTGTGTATTGGTAACGTCAACACCTAAAACCCATGATGTTTACAATACACAAATATACGTCACCTTCTTGAAGAGATTGCTTTGGCGATAAAACCGATAAGATTTTTGTATTGGTTTTTAATAAAGAGTACATATTTGTATTGTATTGTCACCGACGCAGTGGCATGTTGTGAATCGCGTGCGCATGACATAATTTAGGGCCCGTACGATTACGGCACATTGGCCGGCATTATTTCTCGGAACGATTACGCGTTCAGCGGCCACGCCAAGTGCAGTGCGCAAAACCAACGTACCGCCGCCCGACGCAAATCCATGTCATATCAACATGTGACAAGCACCCGATGGCCATAAAGGCGTGTTATTGTAAGAACTCGCCAACATCGGATTTGTTGATGAATACAATGGAAATGAGAGGCGTCTAGTGCGGACGTAAAAAATGGCGTCAACTTGTTGTCATATGTATAACATACATCTTTTACCAAAGCGGAACACTTTGATTTTAGTAACGTTAGTATAGATATATTCGTGGTATTTTGTAGCAATAGTTGTTCTTATCGTTAAAGCTTTCATAATTTAAGCGCGCAGCTCGTAGGTAACTTTAATCTACCCACTGTCGGGTTTATGTATTAAGAGAGAAGGCTCTCTCTATGTGGGAATATTAAATCTACGTTAATTCCATAGCCAAAACTTTGCTGCTTGGGTTTGTAATCCTGTCACAATTCTTTCTAGCCAAGAGTTCCGCCCATCTCCACTTCAGCCTTGCTATCCACATACCCACATGTTCAACCTGAGTTGTTACTCCTACTGTATATTCTTTGTTCAATATATATACGCTTCATATACAAAATTCAAATAATACATAGTATCTGAATTTTGTTGGAATATTCTTTTGCTTACGGCCAAGTGTCCAGCCTTTCTGAAGCAGCTATGGTCCATAATCTTAACCAAACATTTCTGATCACAGAATCACATTTCGATATCTACTTTATAAACAGACTACCTGAATATTGGAAAGTGGGATTTTAGAGACACATTTTTTTTTAAATATTCTAAAGCTTTTTATCCAAAAACATAATTATATATGTTAACCTAGAAACGAAATTACGTACGGCCAAAAAATATTGTGTGTAAAATACACAACCAGGATGTCATCAAGTGTGTAAAACGTGCCCTTAGAAATATTGTAGCCGGCTGGCGCTGCCAACTTCACCGTTTTAATAGCTCATTACTCGCGGAGTATAGCTTGCGTAGTCCTAAAGAGATCCCAGAATAATCTGACGCATAAATCATGCCACGGCGGAAGTGGTAAGAGAACTATTTGTTTTGAACGTCCGCGGCTAGACCCGCTTTGAGTAACGCTTCGGGAAAACTTATTTCGTAAGGTTCATGTTTGGTAATAAGTGCGAGCGACGCGTGTGATGGTTATTAAAAGAGAATATGGGGCTAATTGCTTATGGACGTGATAATGAACGTGCGCGAGGCGCGGACAGGGCTGCGAACAGACTCTCTACCCGATGACGGACGGCCTCCGGACGAGCATGACTAATACTAACCACAGTTTACGACTAACTCCGATGAACTATAAAATTTAAACAGGCCGTTCATCTTGTTTGAGCTTGTTTCTAAGATCAAGACAGGAAATTGAAGAAACACTGCTATTTCTGAAATATTTACCTACCTTTTAATTAAAGCGGAGATGAGATTTACATAATCTTAACTGGCGTAAGCGAGTTTGCGTCGTCTAGTTTTGACAGATCAGCTCAGGTGTCACCCTTCAGTCATTTAGCAATCTCGCCGATGAAAAATGACAATTGGTGAATCTTGGCAAACGCGACTGCCTTATCATAGATCGCGATCTCCACTTTATCACGTGCTTCAGCAGATTTAGGAACGAAGACAAATAAGGTCCACAACATGACCGCTGATGCTCAAGAGCGACTGAAATTTGTTACTAATAAAGCTAACAAAGCATCTGTTTGACTCGCGGTCAGAAAAGGTTAAACACAAAAAGAAATGCATAACGTTTCGCGAAATATGAAAACACATTCATAACTAGTGCTATAGAAACAATGGGTAAAATCTTTCTAAGACAGTTGCGATGTCAATCAAGTTAATTCCACGTTTGTGTTAGGCCAGATGGAAGTGTTAATGCGTTTAACGAGGACGGTACGTTAAACAGTCGGGTAATTCCATAAATCCTGCGCGTGAAGGAAAGCTCGCTTTGATCGGTGGCATTAATATGTTATCGATTTAGCGGCGGGACACGCAGCAGACCGCCGCGTTGCGTCAGAGGCGTGACACCTCACGGAAACCGGCCACACTCACGACACTTATTCTATTAGCGAACCGATTTATGACCGCACATATGACAGCCGCCCGATCTCTGTCTACAAACTTGACTAACTCTCTTTGACGTTGATATCCCGCTAAAACGTGGAAAGTTTCAGTGTTAGTAAATTTTTTGTCGAGATATAAGACATAGGTGAGACCCAACTGTCTTCTCACTTGCCAAAAATCTACAGAATCTCCAAACTTTTTATGCCGGGTTCGCTTGGGCGAGTGACAGGGAATTACGTCTTACATCCAACACTTAAAAAAAGTCTGATTCACCGGAGACACTTTCATTCGATCCGGAAATATCCACCCAGCCGATTTAGGCGTCCTTGTGTACAGATTTAAAGCGGCTAAAGGACAATGATAATACATCTGATTCTGTAGCGACGCGCAGACAATCTCGTGAGTCAGAGCGAGTTATAAGTGGATTAGACATGTTTATCATTTTTATTTTTTTCACAGCTGTGTTAAGTAAATCTTAGCGGAACTTATTGCTTTTATAATAAGACGTGAAGTCAGAGAGTGGACATTAGTACCCACGCGAAGGCACGAGGCGGGACAAAACAGACAGAAAACGAGTTTTCTAGTTGTGTGCTATTTGGATATTCTACGCCTATAGTAAAGAGGGCAGTTTACAATTTCGTGCCAACTTTAACGAACGAGAACTAGGCCAGTCACCGTTAATGTGTTATGTAGGTGATCTTATCCAGATATCATCAAAGAATTGCTCGACTATACAGAACGGCTCACACAGACAGATACTGGACTTTTATTATTTCTATTTTTGGTGGAAAATAAAGCATATATATATACAAGTAGTTATCACCGCCGCCACATTTGGCATAATTTAATCCAGGCCAATGGATTTAAATCTAGCAGAATAAGTTAAATTTAAGTTACTTATTAGCCTAATCTTGGCTAGATTGTAACAAAAATAGCGAACACACCATCGTGACCTATAATAGTAAAAAAAAAAAAAGGCCAATGGATTGGTAGTTTTAACATTTTTATCAGTTGCAAATGTAATATTCTACAATATTCACTTCTCATACAAAAAAATCGAAACACCCATGGCGTTTGGTTTTGAATGAGTCTTATGATTATTCACGCGGAATTTGAAAAAAAAAAAGTTGATAGCATTAAAGAAATACTGCGCTAGCAGCTTAGGCAACTCAATCATACCAGGATCTAGTAGACATCGAGTCACGTCTGAACGATTTGACCGGCATATTATGTCAGTTTCTCTAAGAAATCGACGATTTAATTCTATTCAACTACAGCAGTAACTCCGGGTGGTTCGAGGATTTGCTGTGAGCGATTCTACCATAAGAAGAAGATTGGCGGAGCGTGGTCTGAGACCTCATAAACCAGCTAATATCCCAAAATTGACGGTGGATCACCGAAGAGCGCGCCTTAACTTTGCACGTGAAATTGGTCATACCTTCAATGGATCAAAGTTCTCTTTGCTGACGAATGTTAAGATCATGCTGTATGGTAACGTCGGAAGAAAGAAGGTGTTTCGATACATCTTCTGGAGAGAGGGAGAGCGTTTTGGACAGTGCTGCATTGAAAAAAGAAACTGTTACGGTGGCGGTTCATGGACGGTTTGGGGAGGCACAAGCACCGATGGAGAAACTAAACTTGCTTTTGTACCTTATAATATCCGCAATTATCTGGTATTATTTCTTTCTATTGATTTAGCGTAAAAATATCATATGACTAATTCATAACCAAACTTCAGGGATGATCTGATTTTTTTGATGAGACATGTATATAAGATGATGATTTATGAATGCGAGAGAAACACACAATTTTACAGAAAGATTGGAAAAATATAATGTATTAATTAATGTTCATATTTTCAATTATATTTTAATGTATAGAACTTTAATCTATTTTATTTAAGGTCAATACATTCATGATTATTCAAAATACAGATTTAATTTGAATGTATTGACCTTAAATAAAATAAATTCATAGCAAAATGATTTCTATAATATGCAAGTATAGAATTAAATCTGTAAGAAATATTTTAATCTCAAAAAATGTTGTACATTCCCGAGATTTGTTCAAAATGAACAAACAGGTCAATCAATCTCAGTTGGGATAAGTAGGAAATAGCGCCTTGTAAGTACTATGATTTTTTTAACTACTACTTTCAAAAACAGCAGAACTTGATGTATGTAATCATCCATGTATGTGTTAACAGAATTAGCGTCATTGGATTTTCCCAAGTCTGCTATAAAAATAAATAATTTAATCTATGTAAGTACATAACAACTTACTCGTTATAAAATAAATACATATCCTAATTAAAGTGTTTACTGGTTTCTCTGTGAAAGTTTAAGCTTGCTTTTGTATTTTTTTTGCTATGACTTATTTGTAAACATTTTACTTTCATGTATATACTATCACGCTAATATCATAAATCCAAATGTGCGTGTTTGTTCTCTTACTTAGATTTCACTATACATCAGGTGAGATAGTGGTCAAATGCTTGCATATTTAGCACAAATAATTGAAACGCAAGCAAAGCTTACAAAAACCGACTTCAACGCTTATATACTGGTTTTGGCTTTCATAATTGGCGGAGATATCGCGTAACATACATACATACAAAAAAAAACATACAGTCGAATTGAGAACCTCCTTTTTTGAAGTCGTTTGAAAAAAGATGTTTAACACAAGACTTTTTCTTAACTTGATTAACGCAGTCGAAGCCGGTAATAAAGAATGTAAGAAAAACTGTATCAGTACGTCTTCACTCCTAATACTAAACGGTGAATTTAAAATCATGAAAATGATAAACGAAATTGATTAAATGAATTATGTTTGTATCGAAAACGTGGCAATAAATTGCAGGTGTTCTCCCAAGTTAGAATATGAGAGCATTGAGTGTTATCACGTGAAAGAACCGTTCATGTGTGCGGAATGTTGTTGTGGTAGTTTACTACGTGAGTGGGAGGCGCCGGAAGAGGATTAGATACAGAATCATAGGCGGTGACTGAGCAGTAACACTGAACGTAAGATATTTAGCTTATCTTTATTTTACTAGTCAGTCGACCTTCTATAGGAATTTTTCAACGAAACTTCTATGTTCATCGTCCATCATGAAGTCTTTAGTGCTGAGTTTTAACCGACTTCAAAAATGGAGGAGGTTCCATGTTCGATTGTATGTATTTTTTTTACGTATTTTCACCGATTTCGGGAGAAAATGGGGGACCATTTGTGGACGGATTCTCAAAATTCTTTTTTGTTTGGTAGATTATATTTCAGACGTGGTCCTATATAAATTTTATCGAAATCGAAATCGGTCAAGCCAAGACCAAAATATAAGCGGTGTCAGATTTAGCTTTGCTTATGTTTAAACTATTACACACGATATTTTTTTTAGTTGAGAATAGAATAGGAATGTAAGAATAAGAATTTAATTTATTTCGCGAAACTTATATCTACATTCATACATTTCATACAATAACAATGCTATTGTTGTTTTGGTGAGCCCAGGATCCCACACTAGGAACAATCCTGTGTCTTGGGATACAGTATCTTTCATAGGACTGTTTTTGACATAAAAAGACATCTTTTAGTGGTCAGTGAAGTACTTTGTTTATTTTATAAAAGATAGGCAAACGTTTGACCACTAACTCACCTGACGGTAGTGCAGTCGACGATTGAGCGCGTTTGCCTAGGAGATAACTATTAATTCGCGACTTGAAGACTCACATATTGTACTTATCAGGAAACAAAGACTCAGGCAATGCGTACCATTCCTTTGCGGTTCGCATAGGGAATATGGAAGCACCCTTCGTCCGCATTTGTGGAGTGTCTACCATAAAGTGGTGTCGATTAGCATGTCCGATGATAGAATGGGTATGGAGGAATTAGATCAGTGTAATTCATTGGCGCATTCTACAAAATTAATCCGATAAAATACCGAGAGACTGACTACCTTGCAAAGGACATCGTCGCAAGGTAGTCAGTCAATGCAAAGCATCAACTTTGCATTGACATATTTGTAAAACGTACAATAAATCATTCATCAGTCAACTGATCGTAGCAAATAGTCTCCTGGCTCTTTGCTCCATGGTGTCATTGGTATTTGTCTGAACTGTCCCAAAGATGAGAGCAGTATGCCCATGCGTCCTTACGTATTGTTACTATAGCCAATGCTATAACTATTACTAAAATATGACATTATTTTATTACTTCGTTTTTACCCGCTTCTTTATGTCTTTTAACATTTGTATCGCACTAAATTACTTATATTTTCTTAACAAATTGCGGAGACATAACCCTTTCAACACTATTATACGTCATAGTTTTTCACACTTTACTAATATTATTAGGAAAATGTAAATAATTTGCTGCTAACTTTTAAATATTAGGATTGGTTAGTTTATAAGGCACAAATAACTCTAGCTGAACGCTTTCTTTGAGATATTATAAAAAATGTGTAATTTATCAAAGTAATCATAAATATTTTTATTTTTTAAGTGGGTATACGACGGGATATGAATCTAGGTCGATTTTCTTTTATAGGATATTCGTTCTCATTTACAAGCCTTCTTTCAAATTAGAATATCAAAGTATGATATAAATATAAATCGTAATTTGTTAGAGATCTCAAACTGAAGTTAAAACTGTGACGAAAATATCAATAATTAAAAAACAATCATGTGGGACAGTCTTTGGGGATTGCCGATAGAAGTGAAAACTAAGTAACTTGTGAATTGTATCATGGAGCTATTAGAAAATGTTCGGTGACGATGACGCGAGTTCCTCAACGCGCCTGAAATTTTCACTTTAATAATTAAAATCTGCTTAATCAGAAATTTTTATTTATTTATTCAGTATAGGCAAGCGTTTTACTACTATCTTACCTGATGGTAAGGGACGATACGGTCAATTATGGAGCACGTTTGCCTAGAAGATACTTATGCACTTGAAGAGTCTCATAAAATATTGTACTACATACACCGGTGTCGCTTAGCAGTTTGTCTGCTTGTGCGATGATATAATTGAATGAGGATATTACAACATAAGGAACAGCATCTGCCAAAGTACCAACATTCCGAACAACAAAGTCAAATACAAAAAAGTTGTAGATATTTATTGTTTATATGTTTGCACCATTCTGTCATCTCTTTAGTTTCAATGAACACAAAGCAACCAATAGAGAATAGGCAAGCTAATATTGCTTAAAAATAGACGAAGCTCGTTACATCATAACGAATAGTGATCTAAAATCATCGGCTCATAAAACTCATATAAAGAGTAGGATAAAAGTACTGAACGGCATTAGGAAGTAATACAAAAGTTATTGGCAAAGGTAGCGTTGTGAAACAGTGCGCTGAGTCATAGGTGTATTTCTGAGAGCGACCGCGAGCGACTCCACACAATATATACGCTACATATTACGTTGTGCTATTCCTGTTATATTTTACAGTAGTTGGTTTTTTAAATAACATTTATAGAAGCTTTGTTTAAAGCTCTGCTTGTACACTGGCCTTCCTTCAGGTCTGGAAAGTTGAATTTGTCAAAATGAGACATCTAAACGTTGGATCATAAAATATTTAATTCCTAAAAAGTTCACTCCCAAATGTAGAATTCCCATAGCGTTGAAATTATAATTCCTTGTAGATGAAATTCCAAAAAAATATATGGAATTAGTAAGCTGATTGATTGAAGCAAAATGCTGCCATATATTGGATAATTTCTTCTTATTAGAGCATTTAGCAGATCAGCATTAAAGCAGATCAATTTTTAGTCAAGTAAAATTTTCGGCTTAAGACAAGATGCCCGAAATATATGAAAAGAAAGGACGTCATTAAAAACGTTAAAGAAATAATGGAAAGGGGCGAGTTAAGACCACAATCACGTCACATAGATATTATAGTCCAGAAAGAACCTTATGTCTGTCTATTAGTTTGTAGGAATAGTAACGGTGTGAAAAACGCAGTCTGACCGTTAGACTGAATTTGAGGAAAGGCAACGAGATCTAATTCTTTTTACATTTTTTAACAACAGGCGAAGTTGCAGAGTACTTATAGCTAGTCCTAAAAAGAAAATATATAGAAAAGGAAGTCCACCACTATTCGTATATGGAGTAGATTTTTTATATGGCTGTAGCCAGATGATCATTGTATCTGTTCATTCAAGCTGACATAGTATAATTATATTATATTTTGAAAACATGATATTAAGGTACATAATCGGACTATAATCAGAGCCAGAATAAATTGAATTCATTTAAGAATAAGATTTTTTATTATTCATGATAGGCAAACATTTTACCACCAACTCACCTGATGGAAAGTGACGATGCTGGCGAAAATGTAACATGTTTAAATGGTATCGAAATAATAACTTTAGCCCAGGTAGGTACGGGTAATTTATAATTAAGGAATGATTAAAAAAAATAAAGAAAATAAATGCGCCGCCGAATTTCTTGCCAGGTTCTTCTCGAGATGGCTGTAATTTTGCGAATCTGGCAGTAGAATCATTAACTTTCATGAGTGCCCCTTTGGGGGCCATGTGAATAAACGATTTTGATTTTAATTTAATATATACGAGTAGTATATAGCCTTGGAACGTAGTGATGCAGTATGCTTCATAAGAATTACGAGGAAGATTTTTGTCTAGCAATGAAGTGTTAGGCCACCGAAGAGCGGGCGCCACGTAACGATTCGTGCAAACGTAAGCAAGCGCAGCGCACGGCCAGCTGTGACGCAGATACGGGCCCCGACCTACTTATGTCGTCGGAAAAAATCAGCAGATGTTTAACTTTGAGGCGGGATATATCGAGACGGGGCAGAATGTGTTGTTCGGAATAGAAATAAACTTGTCACATATTTTGATTGTATCTAGAGCGGGAGCGGTTAGTCATGTCGCGCTGCCGATGCCAACGGCCCGGCCGACCACCACAGCTATAAAGGCAAGGCAATCGCAGACTGAATCACTCTCGGAGGCGCCGTCTGCAAAATGTCTCACCGTCCCCTAATTTACGTCGTACTGTAATTGTTATTGCGATCGAAAACGCAGCATTCCAGCCGATTTCTGGTCAATGTTGCTAATGACACAGTTTATATATTTCGATGGTTTTATGTTGGACACGGAAACATTACTTTGGTTGGTAATTTGTGGCAATTATTTTGAGTAAGTTGTATTTTACATACTAACCAATACGATAAAAGCGTGACCGAATGATTGTAACTAGTAATAATAACAATGTTGTTTCATACAAGGTTGGCTATTATTTTGCGAATCTGGCGGTAGAGTCATTAACTTTCATGAGTGTCTCTTTGGGGCCTATGTGAATAAACGATTTTGATTTGATTTGGTTATGGATCAAAAATAGTAGTAGTAACGTATTCCATCCGTCACATACGAGAAGAGTTGTTAGCGATTTCTTTAACGAGTTTAAAAAGTCCCAAAGCAAATTTGCTCTTACATGTTTTCAGCTTTGGAATATATCTTTAACTAGTCCATGTTGCTGATAAACAATCAGTAAACAGTTCAATGATTGATCCATTGTTTCTAAGATCAAAGCTATCTGCGAAAAAGACAGACTAGTTTTATGTCCGTTCACAATAAAGACGCTAACAGACCGTCAACTAGAGGCAGTGTTCATCATCCCATCAAAGGGTTCCACTTCTGAACTCACCGATAACGTCCAGTTGTAAACAAATTTATTTTCGTATCTTCAAAGAGATTGTTTAACAGCGTCGCTACAAGATCTTCCGTTACAACAAAAGAATTAACGCTGTGATATTTAATGGGTCGGTGATTTTCGACAGCCGGCACTTCCGTAAAGGAGAAATTGCCTTGTACAGCTTCATTGTAAAAATTCTCTATATAAAACCGTTTCGTGACGTCATGATGTGGCAAACACTCCTCGGTCGTTCGTCTGGTCACGATTATTATGCCTATCATACACATCTATATCAATGTCAATGCAATAATGTACAATACAGTTAAATGGCAAATTAATAAATGTGAGTCTAACTCCATGTCCAATGGTATGCAGTAAATGATTTATCTGATCCTCTTGAGCATCTACAATTCGTAAAACGTTCCGCAAGTCTCGCTTAAGACAAATATAATTTATAGAAGATGCGCATGCATCGTGCTCCATAAAATAATTAGCGATGATTCAGAGGCGTGTCGAAAGCGTCACTCGACGCTATCATAGCAGTTACTCGAGAGCATTTGGCATAACCCTTTGACAGGCGATTATTCCTCTGTCGGCGATCGTTAGCGTTAAATTTACCGCGTGATCGTCGCGCCACTCAATTTATATTTTTGCAATGATTGATGGACAACCACTAGCTACATAAAAGACTGTCCGACACTGTAGCCAATTTGTTAGAACAATAACATTTGCCGGTTACACCGGAAGTACATTAGTTATGAAACGCGGGAAAAACAAGCGTAAATTATTGTTTTTCGATAGCTTTCGTTCAGGCAGTGGTGATCTACTGATCTACTTATTATTTGTGGAAATCATTTACGTTTAAAAATCTTGCTATTCTATCCTCAGGAGACGTCGATTTGTATATCATTTATGAATAATAATTTGACGTTATAGTTAATCAAAACGCCTGCTGATTATGTTTCTTTAAACGGGTAGGTAAGCATTTGGCCGCTATCTTATCTGATTGAAAGTGATTATGCGGCCGAAGATGTTGCATGCTTACCTAGAAGATACCAATTCAGAAAATCCAAAATTATACTGTTCGAGGAACAAAGACACGAGCAGCAAGTTACTATATAGAATATATTATACATAAAAATTATAACAGCCGTAAAGGACAATTTGCACACACAGGCAATATCTTCAACATTTTGGAGGTAGAGGAAAGTCACCAAATATGGAATAGTATCCTAATATGGAATACCTTCATTTCTCTAAGACTTTAAGTATGAAACGCACCACTCGACCATCTTCTTTTTCATTCGGTCTACTAACTATCGCACCCACACCATCGAGTCAGTTGTGCGAATGCTTCACGTGTTGCAGGCGTGTTTTGTTTTGTTGTCGTGCAGAAAATTTTAAAGGTAAGTAATAAACGAGTATTACCAGCTGTTATGTTTGTTTACATAAGTGTTATACTATTTAGTATATCGCTATTATGTTTATTTCACCATTTTGTAATCTTTTGTCATTAAAATATTGTGACTTTAAAAATATTTAGAAGAGTTTGAACTAGTATAAAAATCCAAATATGGACAGTCGTCGGAGTCTAATTATGGAATATTACATAATTAGGTTTTAAGATTTCATATGATAGATACTTGCTATTATTAAATATATGTAATGTTTGTTTTTAGAATGTCCGGTTCACAATCAACCAAACGAAAAACCTGGGATGAAGAAAAAATGGCACAAGCCAAATAGCTCTGGGCACATTATGATTGTGCTGGTCCAGAGTTTGATACCTGGATCTGTGAATTTTGCAAGTAATTATGTAACTTCTTTCATTTATCACAATATATTATATTTATTTAATTGATCTCAAAGATATTAAAGTCCATTTTTGTTATTGTTATGTTGATTTATGCTTATATTCCATATATGGATACCTATTCCATATTTGGTTACTCATTTGTGATTTTGTTTTTTGTTTTAGATTTTAATTTTATAACTAATATATTTGATTAAAGGCTGTTAATTACTACATATAAATGTATGACTGATTAGTAAAAACATTAAACTGATTTAATTTATATGAAGTTTTTTTTTATATCCCAAAAACAAAATGGTATTCCATATTTGGTGACTTTCCTCTAATAAATCGACTACAGGTACTATAAAAATGTGACAGTTTGGATGTTTGTTACTCAATAACTTAAGCCAAAACTACAACACCGATTTTGAACGATGAAAGTTATGGGGAGTAACACTTAGGCTATGTTTTAACTTAATTAACGCAGGTGGAAATTTTAACAATAATTAGTACTAAAATATGCAGATATAAAAAAAAAACAATTTATAAATTCATGTTATATATATATAAATATAAATATAATAAATTATAGTATTGACTACAAATAAAATATTACAAGACGGATTAAGACTGTCAATTAGGAATTTTGTAGGGGAATTGGAACTATACTTTTATATGCAAATTATATACTTATAGGTACATCAAGTTGATCACATGTAGGACGTCGTAAATTGTGACTTCATTGACAATATATTTAAATCATGCGTTATGCCAGTAAATCAACACTTACATTAATTAAATTGAAAGCAAACAAGCACCGAACACACAAACTACTCACTCATGAAAACGTCAACGATCACTTGTAACTTTTTGTAGTCAGGCTGCACAGTTATCGATACTTGAACGGAACAGTCCGTCTGAGGCATTTCACTGATCACAATGTCATTTGTGTAGAGGGTTCACGGAGACCTCTAGGGAAAACACTAATGGGAAATGTGAAATAAAAAACGCGGGGGATTTATGTGCGGGAGATAAACGCGTGCGTTTGTGCGTGTGCGGCTGCAACCGCCGAATGCAGTGCGTGCGATGCGCCAAGCCGCCTGCTGCGCGCGAGTCGCGAGACTGTGCGACGACTATCCACCACCTCCCCGATAACCTTAAATTAGATTAATTGTATCGCGCTGATTCACACCCGCCCCGCGGCCGCGACGATTCTTTTCGTACTTATTGTTGACACCGGACAAATGTGTTAGCTCGATTTAGATCGATCATTACTATGGAGGTGAATGAATTTTTGTAATGTGCAAGTTTCACGACGTGTTAATGTTCGTGTTTTGAGACAGAAGTTTTATGATGCCCGAAAAAAATAATTCAGTTGTATTGAAAGGACAATGACCAAATCATATTTTTATAAAACATCGTCTACGCATGAGATCATAGTCGCTCAAACGTATTATGATCGATATCCAGCATAGTGTGATGGCAAAAAGGTCAAAGTGCGGTAAGTATACATAAAAAGTGCAATTCTCAAATATTCGTGTTGGCTTGGGAACATATTCGCAGATGTTTTCGTATCGATAATCGATAGAGGATGAATCGCCGATGTTTCTGAGTACGGCTCAAAGGCCGGCGCTGCGTAACTGTATAAAAATCAACATATTTGTTTATTTGAGCAACGAATAACGAGCGAGATGCCGCGCCACCGCGGCACCCATGAAAATATTACGACTTATTTGCTCTACCGCTAGACTACTCAGAAAACTTTCTTAGAGTACGCCTCTCTATTTCCCATGTATATAAAGGAACTTATAACATTTGCCAAAACCAAGAGTATCTGATCATAAACGGTCTGTTTTCTTAGGATGATCAAGCCATAATTATTGTGCAATGGGAAACACGTTTTGTTATTTCTAGAATCTAGAATCTAACATCTGTTACACTGTTATATAATTAAACACATTGTATGCTACTTTCGTTTCAGGTAAGATTTTGTTGGCACAACAAAGGAATTGCGTAATAAAAGCCCATTAAAAGCTAGATGAGAAGTTCAGAGTAGATCTCTCGGTAAAAAAATGAGTCATCAAGGCAAGACTTACACCAGCAAGAGTCTGGATTTTGAGGGAATCTGTCGTTAACAACGTATCATCACAATCAATTTACAAGTAATTGCGCAGCGATTTTTAAGAAGAAAAGGCGTATAGCTTTGAATTTAATGGGAGTCTCTAGAGGGAGACTAAATCCAAGTCTAGTATCTGTTAAAATTTTTTGCAATCTTTAATAGAAAGCCTTCCTTCCTACTCAGATAGTCAGAACCGACCTTTAGTAGATTCGTGAAGCCTTGGATTTGATAATCACCGTTAATTCGATATGAAGCTGTGCGTGCATTGTTTTAATTACTTTAGATTCACAATTTTTCTTTACTTTTGTTTGGCGATTGCGTTGTTTGCCGTTTTTTATTTGTTATGGAGATGGTGCCGGACAAGATATGAGAATTACCTGGTGAAACGACGGTTGCAACTGCGCCAGCTTTCGCAAACTTTTCCACGTGCTGGGTCTAGAGAGAGACAACCGCCAACAAGTAATTGATTTTAAGGTCTATTCTAGTTACTAATAAGATTTTAAAATTTTAACTGCGAGACCTGCTAGGATTGTTTTATTTTTTATAATAAAGTTCTAATCTACTTAGTTTTTCAAACTTTGTTTTCTAGCCAATATGTTTAAAGAACAATTATTTATATCTACTTACTTATATTTAAAGGTCACGATATTTGGAATAAATCATATCAATATATTGTAAATCTCATTCTTAAACTAAATAATTGAAAAAAAATAAAGCTTCCTGTATAAAAAAACATTTCAAGATGGGCGGAAGTGGCGGGTAAACAGAGGAAGATGCGTCTCGCCATATGCGCAGACGCACGTCCGCGGATGTGACACTATTGATCCGCATAAACCTTTCATCGTGTGATGATTCAGTGGCCTTTCTGTAAAGTTTTATAACCGTCACTATCAGATATACTTGCTCGACTTTCAACCATAGAATAAATAGAATTCGATATAGGAATTGTTCACGATGATAGGTAAGACAGAGATTGACAGGAACATGCAGCTAGAACTTTGCATAACAATAAAACAACTAAAACAACAACATTTTGCGGAACGCGGATTTGTGTGCGCTGGCGCACACAAATCCGCGCACAATTACCCAGCTTAATCATAACAGCTTCCCGGAGACAAGACCGATTCGGATTAACGAGAATAAACCTAGGAACCGATGCGATGGTGGATAAGCAACCCCGTTAGCGATCTAACAATACATCTGGGCGTTGCGATCGGTCGTTGGTCCCGCAACTCCCGGTTCCTAGAAGGTAAGCGGACACAGTCTAAAATAGTCGCGGCCCCTTCCGAGAACGTGAGTCACTCGCGGGACCGACCTGCTGCTTGCACCGCATCTGGACCGCACTATACATAGCGGTAATAGCACGTAATGGTGCGTATGCATTTAAAAATTGGATCAAGGAATGAAGATGTGAGCGTAAGCGGGCGTTACATCATTGGGTTTGGTTATACCTACAGCAGCGGCCAAGCGATTTCATCCGACTGTGCGACGCAAAGGAGGGTTAAGCATTATGCTGAGTTGAAGACGGTTTGTGGTAAAAATGTAAAAAAAAAAAACTATTTGTAACTTTCTGTCAGTTTAAATTTAGTTATTCTTTTTGCCATAAATAAATATACGTCTTTTTTTTCTTTTTTGTTCTAATATGTATTATATGTATTTTTGTTCCTTTGTGATGCTCTAGAAAGGACTCTAGAGCATCACAAATAGAGGAACAAAAATCAGTTAGGAAACTGATTTCATAATTACGTTTATCTGTTTGTCTTAATCTTGCGAGAGTCTAAATTCAACATGGCGACAGCCAGACGCCATATTGCGAACAATCGCCGAACTGTGTTAGGTGGTTATACACGTAGATGAATAGGTATTTGAAAATCATCTTTAGGTTTATTTTAATTGATTTCTTTTATATTAAGTTGTAACTGAAGAGATTATTCATTAAAATCAATCTTTGGAACATAAGTAGACAGTTTAAGACATTTTGCGCTGCTGGCTTAGGAAGTGCTTGGAATGTTAAAGAAGACGTTAACTTTCATATCGGCGTAAGTGACACGCATTAGTGCGTGTATGATAAATTTATCTCGTTTAAATCACCATAATTTATTATAATTGTTCATGAGATTTCAATCTAGTTTCTATTATTAATTATAGGTATTATTTTATACTCTTTTAATTGTCTGTGAATGTTACAGCCATTATGTGGCATATGTATATTTTACTATTATTTTTTGCATTTGACACTGTTTTAATTTTTCGTTAATTATTTTATATGATTTGACTGATATACTTTAAATTTCTAAATTAACATTTTTTTAATATTATGATTATGTAAAAAAATAAAATTATTATATCAATTTATTATTATCTGGTATTGATATTCATTATTTTATTATTATTAGAACACATATTGAACATGTTTCTAAAAACTTACTATAAGACGTGTAAATATAATAATATTATCAATAAATGAGTATTTGTATATAAGCATACAAACATTGAATCACGGAAAGCACACATGTGGACTGCGTTATCGCGAAGAATTTTCAAGTAGTAAACAGATACAGCAATCTGCAAAATATCCTCTCAACTGAAGCTCTTGAGGTAGTTAATAGCTTGGTTGTATTAAATGTGCTTCCTAATAGAGTGGTCCCAGTTTTGAATCCCACAACGGGCTTGAAGGTAACCCTTCGGATGTTAATCCGAGACAAAATCTATGGTGTTAAGGCATTCTTCTCGTTGTCGCTTGGCTAGTTACCTTATACAGAAATACAGTGTTAGTTCCCCGTCAAAATGAAAAAATTGTCGCCACCAGGTGTTTCGCAGATATCCTTGAGAGCTAGTCACATTCATTGCCTATCGTGTTCACCAACCTCGACAGCATTATCATTTACCAACAGGTGAGGTCGACAAAAACTAGCTAAAAAAAGTACTGCATAACTCGGTCTCTAAATTTAATGTTTTTTTTTTATTTCAACTATCTTTCACAGACACTACTCTTGAATAAATTTCTACAGAATAATGCATTTATGGTTAAGGAAATGAGCATATTGTCGTGAACATAAAAACATACCGACTCCATTCCATAAAAAGATATTTGGATCAATATTAGTTTCATTGTAAAAATTGCTCAGGTATTGTTCTATGCTCAGTCAACCCAGTCATGTTTGTTTAGTGGCCCATCCAAGACACTCTCCAGAAACGTGAAATTAAAAATAATGTGTTTGTTAGTCGGCTATGGAGGAAAACTATCCAAAATGTTTTCGAAGAATTCTCATTTAAAGTTTTTTGTTATTTTTGTGTTGATTTGGTTGAGGAAAATCAACTGTGTAAAACCTCCCGGCTTTCTATACAAATTATTTATCTTCTGAAAAATACAGAAGATATCCCCATGACGACACCGACATTATTTTGTAGATATTCACAGCTTGAATCATCAAGTAGGCAAATACTAAAAATAAAGTTTAAATATATAAATAAGACCAGCAGACAATGCGCCCGCAAACAATCGAGATTTATAGAAATGGGAATGCCTTTCAATTGTAAATCGTAAGACACGTTGAAAGTGTAATTGGCTTTTAGAACAACAAGTATGCGGTGAATCATTGTTGTGCATAGCACAGAAACTAAAAGCAACATTACCTCCAATAAAACTCCGTGAATAAAACACATTTATTACACATAAAAGTGGGTAGTATAGTTTAATCAAACATTGCTTCCGCTTCATATACGTTGTTTAATTTACGTTTAATGGCGAATACGGTTTTATTTGCGTTTAATAGATATTATTTGCGTTTAATAGTCATGAAACAAATTGTCCTGGTCGGCTTACGAGCGCCTTTGGAACTCGTTAGCTCGCCGTTTCATTGAAATAATAAGTACAACGGTCGTATAATTATTTGTACGACTGTTTTTAAATTTACAAAGACAGTATTATTTATAGAGAATCAGATTAAACACATGCTTAGATATAAGGTTTAACAAATTGTTTTTAAATTGTCTACAAGATCGATACTTAAGTATTATAGAATATATAGCACCAAACTACGTAAGTGTGGAGCGAGCTTCTTACAACTTCTCATCAGTGTTCATCAAGTCACTCGTTATAGACTTATCTCGTTTCCAAGCTAAGAAGCTGTTGTAATAGTTTTTTACCCTCAACCGTCCCAATAAGAGGTATCGTATATTAGCAGACTAGGGAATCGTGTCTCTCAAACAGATGAA
This sequence comes from Lomographa bimaculata, assembly GCA_948107665.1. Lineage (NCBI taxonomy): Eukaryota > Metazoa > Arthropoda > Insecta > Lepidoptera > Geometridae > Lomographa > Lomographa bimaculata. The sequence goes on from OX403600.1 coordinate 11,852,305, forward strand.
CCGATTCTAGTTCGATGTATTATTTGAAATTAGGTTTATCGGGATGCGAAGCTTATGTTTGTTTGGTAACTAGGCGTTCGCGCCGATCTGAGATCTCGCGCCTACATTTTACCCCATAGAGAAAAACTTTTGAGGTTAATTTCTTATAACTTTTATCTATATAATAATTGTTTGATTTCTGTATTTGTTGTTCAAGTACAGTATATAAGGGATATTATACGAATTTCAGCGTTTAGTGTGAAGCCGTTTCTGAGATAGATCCCGGGACAAAATAGGTCTAAAACAGTGACTTTGGTAGCCCACCAAATCGTTATTTTCCAACAAAGCAAAAAAATGTAAACCAATTTCGTGCTATACTTGTCAGCCCTTTTCAACGATACCCCACAAGGGTAGATATAAAATAAAAAATATATTGCTCCCCACTTACATGTTTGGGAGCCCCCTTAATATTTTCATGTATATAATTTTAAATGTAATTTCTGGCTCCGGGCCGTAGTTTTACATATTCTATGAGAATTTGGAAGTCATTCGATTTTACGGTTTAGACGCTAGATGCCTCTGACGGACGGATCAACGGACAAAGTGCTGAACGACTCAAGTCAAATTAGATATCTCACTTCGCTCGATCAAAATACGGTAGAATGGTTTTTCATTTCTAAATGTATTTATTGCCACATACTGACCAATTGCTTATCTCATAAGTTCTTTTTCAAAAATATCATAGCTCATGTGGGCGTTTTATCGCTATTCATTTTTTTTCCTTTCAGCTGCATACGACATGACTAAAAATTTTAATATCACTACTAATATCTTATAATTATGGCTCCTCATCGTTGCATGGAATTTATAATATTTTATATCAGATAGGCTAGCGTTTGACTGAGCCTGGTTTGGGATTAAGGTGACATCATGAGTTTAATAATTTAGGATATAAAAAAATCCTATACATTATAAAAATTCAAAATTCCCACCATGTTTAGTAGAGGAAACGCCTGTTACTTTCATTTCAATACAACTATTAAAGCCCTGTAATGCGCTAAAGTCGTGACGGCTGCGTCTTGCTATAGGGAATATACACGAGATTTGAATAGGATAAACATTGTTCATTAAAATCTTTATAGCTACAGAATAACTAACCCCTATAATATTATTATGTTATTTAAATACTATTAAACAACGAATTTTAATGAATAAAAATGCATGGGAAATTCTAAATAGCAACACACACAAATTTGTGACGTTCTTCAGTTCACTTTTTATGTCAATTATTGGTCAACTTTGCGGCAGTCATCATTGGAGTGTCACAGAAAGAACGACCAAATACGAGCGTTTAAAATTGCTCTAATCTTGTCGCATTACATATTTATTTTTATGTGAAATGTAACGTTTTGAATGTAATTTAATATTAAAGTAAAGTCGTAAACAGTCAATTAAAACATAACAAATATGAATATTCCCTATAGCGATATAACTGCTACATATAACCGTCGTTCTCTCAATTTCGAACAGAAATCTACTTTAAAATTATTGAAATCGAATGCAACACTATCCTTACAATAAGACCAACGTTTGCTCCGATGACTAAGCATTTGATATTTGAAGCAGTGTTCGCTGCTAAATGGCGACTGAACGAAGACGCTTCTAAGAAGTTGACGTTATGTAAGTGCACTATAAATTAAATGTTAGGGCTTCTAAATGCGTATATCAAATGTTACATGTGTGTAATAGAATAAGACACATGAGTATTATTGCAAACGTAGAGAAAAGCTGAAACCTAACGATATCAAGTAGTGGAATTCATTGCCCGCGTCTTTGTATCTAGTACGGTATAATCTGGATGTCTTCAAGTCAACAGAGTACAAACATCTAGGCAGACGTGCTTTTTCTTCAGCCAATCAGCACTTTCTATCAAGTAAGATAGCTGTCAAATGCTTGCTTATCTTGATTAAACATTATTTTGTAGGATCAGCAAAAATATATAATTATGTATTATTAAAGTGAAAGAATAAAAATGGCTGAACGGACTTTAACAAATATTGGCATGGAAATGTATTCATTCATGGATAATGATATATTATGATGATTATATATTATGCTACATTTTATCTCTCGATTAACACGTGCCGCGTCGCAAGGCGAAGTTTGGTTTAGAATATAAAGTGCTCTACATAGCTATCGTTTCTAAATTAATAAAGTAAATGTGTTCTCTTAATTTATTTTATATTTTAATACTAACTTTCACAAATCACTCAAAAAACCACAAACACACATAAATAATATTTAAAAGTGGAAAGTGGTCAAATGCATCCAACATAAAAAAAAAAGTACAATTAAAAATCTTAAGTGCCATCAAGTACCAGTGAAATTAGTTTTTCGCAATAATATTATGTAGCATATTGTTCGTATTTAGGGAGGAAGACACCGAATTCCACAACACAGAGAACCATAGTGTGGGCACTTAGGGATCATTAAAATATAACTACAAAAAAAAATTTAATCACTATGAGTGCTTGCTTACTGGAGCCTGGCACTCAACACGCCAATAATTAATACACCACATTTGCTTATAGCTTGATGGCCGATCGCAGATAAAAAAAAAAAACAATTGGAAACATTTGGTTTAAGATGTACCCATCATAGACTAGCCTCAAGTTTTTTGTTTAATAAAACAACTGAATCAAAATAAGAAGTTACGTGTGGCATAGCAATAACGTATATATAAATGATTCACCCCATACATTTACTTACAGCAAAATCCAATCGAAATCAAGTTATTGGGTACAATGATGACTCGTACTTAACCCTCGGTACAACTATCTCTCAAACAAATGTCCAACGCGGCTCTATAACTAGCTTACAAAGCAACAGTCACTTCAAAATAAACAAAATCACTTGATAGCAGATTCCTTGAACAAAATGTAGTGGTGAATCATAGCGTCCTGCCGAAGGATACTAGTAATATATTAGCACTTATGTATACATAGACTTTAAAGAGGCATCGATTTTGATTATCATTTTTAATTATATGCGACGCAATTACAACATTCCAATAAGGATACCTTTGTTGACGGTTAGAGATAAATTTAACAATGAGTCAACTCACGGCCTGATGGGACTTCTTTGTATGCGTGAATGAGTAATCAAATACAGCGGATGCATTCTAGATCGTGTTATCTATCATATTCCTCTTCCTTTTGTGTGTATATATACATCACAGTGGGAAAAACAGATATGAAAATGCATTGTAAGCATTAAAATCCTAATGATGAGCCGTATTGGACATACAATCCAATACTGGTTATAAGAGTACACTAACCCTTACTTGATGACACCCTTAAAATATAAGTGAGCTCAAGTAGCGAGCACATACAAATACTAATATGCTTTGTCCCCTGTGCTCAATCTGTCAGCAAATACCTAATATTACCTAAATTGTTATGATTGTGTATTAATACATATTTTTTAGGTATTATAAATCATAGATAGTTTAGTGGTAACGGAGGCGGCCCTGATTCGGCGGTCGCAGTTTCTGGTAATAACAATTCGCCTTCTCTCTCCTCCTCTGTATTGGGGTCACTGGTGTAGAGTCCGGGGACTCTCCATTAGCTTGCGCAACCCCATAATTCTATGGAGTAGCCCTGGTAAGCAAGGACACAGCTCCTAGGGCGCAGTGGCCCGGTTTGCATTTGGCCTACCGCCGCCCGGGGCTAGATAGTTACTGTTAGAGCGACCCTATCTTAGTGTCCCATTTTGACGAGGGATTGCTCACGGAGTGGGTTCGAGCCCCACACACCCCTAGCCTTCAAAAGAAAGGGGACGGTTTTTCCCAACTAACAAAAATAAATAAGGACAGTGGATGGGATTGCATGGGTCACAGTTTAGTGGGATTTTCAACCAAATACATGGAGCCATCCGTCTGTTGTTAGTCGTAAAACAACAGTCGCGCTGAGAACGAAAGGGCATTTGTAGTGCGTTTTTGCAGAGCCAGTGGTTCGTTTTCCAGGCATGCTTACAATCTTAAACTACATCGACACTTAGAAACAGGTGAGGTAGTGGTTGAGTGTTTGCCTATTACACATACAAAATAGATTTCTTTAGAGACAAGGGACAACCATAAGTGTAAGGGTATTGCAATGAGTCAGCAAACATCCTGGCACAGGACTGGTATTTGCGCCCATTACTCATCCAGTGCAATGATGCATTAGCAAAGGTTTTATTACTATTATAACGATGCAAAGCAGATTCAACACTGGACGATCTCTCTTATAGTCCACTATAAATAAACAAGTGACTCAGTTGTGTCAGTTTGCATTGCTTGACAATAGATTATACTTGCAATTTACGGCAAATTTCGTTGAAACTGTGAATAAGTAATAAAATAAACTAGTAGGTTTTTTAGAAATAGCTGAAATAATATTTTTACGTTATCAACCGCAATTTCTCCGCCATTTGAAAAATTTTCGATTTTGCTCACAAAATTGTACGAGAATCGTTTGAGAAATGCAACTTGTAGAGACATTTGTAAATCCACCGGACATACGATTTTGCCAAGCTTGAAACTCCTGATCTATCTTGTTATAGACAGGTATTTGATCACAATCTCATTCGATGGAAATTGAAAATGCGGCCGAAGATGTAGCGTGCTTGCCTGGAAGATACCTATTCACTCTAGACTTGAAGACTCCCAGATTATACCGTTCAGGAAACAAAGACACGGACAATGAGTTCCACTTCTTCGCCGTATGAATGATAAACAAAGAAGCGAATCGCTTCGATCGAACTGGAAATATGCCAACCATAAATGGATGGCGTTAGACAGTGTGACTAGTTAAGTTTTTAATACCTAAACACATTAAGGTGTATCAAAGCTTCGTATTAGAAGATTTTATAATAAACTAGCCGTGCCCCGCGGCTTCGCCCGTTATCATGTTGAAAAATAGCCTGTGTGTTAATCCTAGGTATAAGCTATGTACATTCCAAATTTCATCCAAATCCGTTGAGCCGTTAAAGCGTGAAGAGGGATCAAACATACACACAAACTTTCGGATTTATAATATTAGTAGAATAACAGATACCTACACACATAATAAATGCGTTGCATAAACGAAATACAATCTGAAACAAAGTGCAACACAACATGCCATTTCTCACATGCATGTCAACAGAAATTTGCAAAATAATAATTTAACGACCGAAATAAAGATCGATTCATGTCGGCCACCACGTGATCGCGAGATAAACGGCAAGCGTCATAAAACATTTGTGAATCACGGCGTATTACTATATTACCGTGAACATCCGAAATAACTCGGGATATTCGGATGTATCGGTACCGCTCGTAATTTTTACAGCATCTGAAGTGCCTACTCATCTTTTTTAAGAGCATAACAACAGGTTTTTCTAAATTTGTTGGCAAGACAACAGCTCTCAAGAAACGGTTAGATCTTCCTAGACGTGTCATTGATTATTCTTGTTTGATGAAACTTTGCACATCAAACGGGTTAAGTGCTTTCTAGTGTCGGCCGGTTGTCACTTAGCAACAGACGAATTTAACTTCATTGCTAATAATTTCACTTACATAAACTATGCAGTGATCCAAATCTCTTTGGTCATAGCTTTTCAAAACCATTGGCTCAAAATGTAAACAAATATATTTTAAAAAGTCTTTTAATACCACGCTTTTACCAGTTGTAATTAAAAAAGACTAAAAAGTTGTACCAGAGAACTTGTCAAGACGAATCAAACGATCTCAAACTCGATGGGTTCATCTTGTTTAGTTCAGAAGTTCCTATGGCCATCTTCCGTCTCCATTATCAGACCAGTTCCTTGGTACCATAACATTGTATTGTCACCGAAGATACATAAGTACACCAAATGTAAGTCCAGTCCGACATCGGGAAGTGGGTCTAATTTGGCTTGCACGATTAGATTATAGACCGACAGACAACGGGACAGGTGAAACCAAATGAAAGCTTGTAATAAAACAAATCATGCAACACTTACCCGTCACTGTATAGAAATATTTATCTAATCCAGCCAAGTTTCTGACTCCGCCATACTCATCGAAATTGCCGACGTCATCGATAAATTCCCACGAGTTCTGAAATTATAGAAATAATATTTAGGATAGCACTCGTTTGAAAATATAATAATAAAAAAATACAAAAACAATATGGGAAATGTTGGGATGTGATGGAAAATAAATATTATTATATGGAAGCTATAACACACAATAAAGCGAAATTATGGTAAAAGAATAATGTATATACATGCTAAATAGGGAAAGAAACAACATGTAAACATACACAGATAATAATAAAAACAAAAATATATAATAAACAAAATATGTGTAGAAGTGATCTTTTGTAAATTCGCCTCCACCTTCGTTCGATACATATGTAGTTATGTATATTTGTATGAGATTAGTTATTTTCTCAGTTTTGACTTACGGGATCCACTTCTATCTGTAACGGCGTTTGATAGCTCTCTGCCGGTCTCTGCGGGTTTCCATTGAATTCTGCAGCGGGCGACAGGGGACTATTCGCGGCGCTCAGTCTATCGCAGTAGTTCTGATTGTAGTCCTCCTTTCTGGACAGAGTGCTCGAAGGGCTACAAGCCGGCGAGCACCGTTCTATATTGTGCTTCGGGTTTATATTTCCAATGTTGAAATTCTTTATCGGAGACAGCCCCCTCGGAGTCGAGCTCTCGCTGAACACATGAGGGCTTGAGACTTGAAGCGAGTTCTGCAGCGAGTTTTGAAGCGAGTTCTGCAGCGTGTTGCTATCGCTCGTATCGATCGGGACGAAAGGTACGGGCGAGCTGGAGGTCCTGTTAATAGCGATCGGCGATTTCGCTTCCATATCGGTGAATTGAGTCGGGATGCGCACGGGTCCTATTCTACCCGCGTCCGGGTCATCTTTGGGGGTTCGAGGTCGCGCCTCGGCGGCCATCTTTGTTTGCAGTTTACTCACTTGAGTGCCGACGTAGCCGATGTGGGGCGGGGGGAGGGTGTCCGGTTCTGAGTACGGTACTGTGAGGTCGGTGGGCAGGCTGTCGTGGGAGTAGGTGGTGCCCTCGTCGTCGGAGCACGACGAGAGGTCCTCCTCACAGTCCTCGTAGTTTATGGGGGTTTCGGCGCCGGGGAATAGAGTGCACAGCGCTGACATTATTTCCACCACCTGGGAGATTGGGAAGATGTTTGATGTTTTGTATAAACTACAGAAAACTTGTAGTATAGAGCGTTTTATTGTCGAACTTATAATAACAGACTTATTGGCGATAGAAGCTACTTGAATCCAAAATGCAAAGCTTAGGTCACCGAACGTAAGGCCTAATAGGTATTTTTACCATCCGACAACAATATAAATTATCAAAGGTTAACCATTTATGGTTGACTTAAGACAAGGGCACAGGGTACTTTTTATCCATTATAATTACTGAGGGGAACGAAGCCGCGAGGTCCAAGAAGTTATCATTATCATCAGCCAAAAACAAAAAATAGCAAATTTTATTCAATCAGGGTTTTTCTCATCTAGGCCATAATTCCACCACTAGGGCCCAGATCAAATTTCGTGATTCATAAAAATGCCAGTTGTCTCATGTTTTCTTTCATCATTATTAGATAGAGCAGTTTCAAAAGTGCGATTGGCTATAGTTTGACCATTTTCTCTCCTGATGGTTAGTTATGTCACCCGATAGTAAACGATAATGTGGCGAGAGTGGTGTAAACACGTTACGCCTATAATGATTGCCACTTAAGGATAGCTGTTAGAACGTCATTGACAACAGATTTTTCTACTTGAGGCTGGTGAACTATGACTGTACACAAATATTTTTTTTCTATTCTATTGAAGCAAGAAATGCCCTACCACCATGGACTTATTAACGATGTTACCTAAACCGGAAGCCTTTAACGTGTAGCCGGATTTGAACCTGCGAACGCTCGATCGGCCGCTCTCACTGCCACTCATACCTTCGCACGGGTGTCATTGAGAAAAAAATAGCTGTCCGCATAGTAGGTTTAAAGTCCTATCTCATGTGTTAACCCCAGTAATAATCTATCTGTGGGAAATTAAGCAACAAACACCCAACCAGATATTTAAAATTTATTATATTAAGCATAGTATCTATAATTGCCTCAATAATCTAATGCATAAAAAAATTTAATTCGGATAATGGTTTAGAAGAATTGTTTATATAATTATAACTTTTGCCTGCGACTTCGTACTTGTGGAGTTTTGAATCAAGTAAGTATCTATATTTTTTTCGCAAAGACTGGACGCGAATGGACTTGGAACGGCTAGGTAAACGGCGTGTATTATTGGTAAAATACGACGGCAAAAACTTAAGTTTTTTTTTATATATACAACATTTGATGATCTACCGAGGAGCCATTAAAAAAAATTATCTAAGCTAGTGACCGTCGAATCGACTTGAAAAAACCGTATGAAAATGTGTTCTAGTAGTGATTTCGGAGATCACCCAGATCTCCGAAACACAGAGTAGTTTATAGATAGTATATTTTAAGTTAAGACGTGTAACAATACATCGGTGAAAACAGCATTCAATCCACGCAGTAGTTATGGCGTGATGCGCGTAAAAACATCCAGACAGACAGATAAGAATTCTAAAAATGGTTATTTTGTCTTCTGTTGCTCTATAAAGACCCCCTATATTCGTTTTTACCGACTTCCCAAAAAAGGAGGATGTACTCAAGTCGACTGTATTTTTTTTTTTTATGTTTGTGACCTCATAGCTTCTCGCCACGTGAGCCGATTTCGAAATTTTTTTTTAGTTTGAAAGATGTTGCTTTCTAATTGGTCCCAATTAAATTTGATCAAGATCTGATCAGTAGTTCTTGAAATATCGTCAGTAATGCCTATTTTGTGACGAATAATGCGTTCTTTGACGATGTTCCGGATTTACCCGACTTCAAAAGTTACCTCATAACTTCTTTCGTTGTGAGTCGATTTTGATGATTCTTTTTTTATTTGAAAGCTGGTGCTTTTTATGTAGTCCCATTGAAATGTGATCAAGGTCTGATCTCTAGTTTTTGAGTTATAGCCAATAATGCGTGTTTATACATTAAATCTGATCAAAATTCTGATGAAAAAGCTGAAGATATATATATATTATTTATTATATATATTATATGAATTATGTCCTAGAGAATTGTAATTTTTCTAACATCCTAAGGAAAACTCTGCGATAGTTTACGGTTGAGTAACCATTACTTTCATTAAAACTAAAACTTGCGTAACAGTAAGTACCATTGTTTACAAATAAATTATTCAATCAAAGGCAGTACACATTTTTCACCTCCATCTATACTTATCAATTGTAACAGGTCGATGTCTGTACATTCAAGATATTGAAGAATAATTAAACGCAAGCAAAGCTTTAAAAAAAACGATTTCACCGCTTATATTTTGGTTTCGGCTTGACCGATTTCGATAAAATTTATATTAGACCACCTCTGAAGTAGATAATACTTCAGAGGTGGTCTAATATAAATTTTCCATTTTACCAATCAAAATGACAGCCATCTCGTGAAGAACCTGGCGACAAACTCAGCGGCGCATTTATTTTTCATTCATTTTTTTAATCATTCTTAAAGTCGGTTAAAAAGTGCTACTTCTACATAATATGTATGAAACTCGTACCAAATCTTTCAGGTAAGTTAAACAAGAACACGGAATAAATTGTATATAAAAGATGTCTCAATATACCTTAGTCATGCTGGGTCTCTCCGGAGGGTCTTTGTGCCAACATTGTGTCATCAGCTGCTCTATTGGTTCCGGGCACCCCTCAATAAGGTTTGGTCTTTGTCCTGGAATTTAACACACACATGAAAGTTACATTTACAAGTGATATTTAATTTGCAGTGGAAGTATTTTTTGATGTTGGTAATAGGGAGGGAATATACATGAGAAATAAATATAGTAGTTTTTTTTTATTCGTTATAGTTATAGAATTACATCTATGCCATTTTCTTATTTAAATGCTTTGAAATTAGGAATTTCAATGAATAAATAGTGATAAAAATGTATGGGAAATTCGAGATAGCAAAACATGTTATTGGCTAGACTGCTTCGTGATGACGTCACGAAGCATGGCCGCCGTAAAGGAACGTTCACCAATCATTGATGATTGGTGAACCTTCCTTTACGGCGGCCATGATTGGGTTGTGGAAGTCACAGAAAGAACGTTATAATGGCCGCGTTTAAAAATTGGCTGAGCTGGATTGCATTTCCAAATATTTATTTAGATATCTGACATTCTCTTGTAATTTAGGTAAAACCCTTAAAAGCTACGCTGATAGGCTCAAATACTTTAAAATGAGTTCCTTACTCGATCGAAGACGTATGCTTGACTATACCTTCCTCTATAAACTTGCCAATGGGTTACTAGATGCTCCGGAACTTCTATCACTTCTTAACTTTTCTGCACCGTCAAATTTGCCCCGAGTATCTCGATTTAATATTCTCAGTGACACTAATAGTAAAACAAATTTAGGGCAAAATGCGCCGCTTAATAGAATCATGAAAACATGAAAAGGTCGATAGTAGTAGTCGGTTCAGACATGGTAGTAGTAGTCATTTATAGATTACTGATAGCGCGTCTGTGTGTGTACAAAGCGCGAGCTTACACACGCATCACACTTATCGTCCACGTATAAGTTGAATCATAACTAAAAGGACTATGTAGGTGATGTAGAATATTCGAATACCTCATTTTTTATGCTGTATAGCAAGCATTTCACCACTATCTCACTTATTGGAAACAAATGATGCGGCCGAAGATGTCACATGCTTGCCTAGAACATACCTATTCATTAATCATTTTGAAGACTCCAACAATCTATACAAACTTAATCACATACAAACTTTTTAGTAGAAACTAGTATTAATTATCAATCTATACAGCAAAAGTAAGCTCACTACAAGCCACCAAGCTTATAAGTAACTCAAGTGCTCAAGACCAGTAGAAGGTGTTCCCATCATACTGGCGGCACAGCGTTTCTGAATTTCAATAAAGACTTAATCACCTTTTATAAACACTAACAAAAAACCCAGCAGCAACTTCTTTACACCGAAAATTTCAACACGATTTAATTTAATTCGACTTGGATAACAAGAGACATGTCTAATCTCAAACAATATTAACACCAAAATGAATCTCAGTCAAATTATAAATACAGGTTGTATGGTGGATGACTCATTTCTGATATCATTTTATACTGAGAATCAACTTGATGCCTCAATTAGTTAGGGTTTGCAGGATGTTATTACAGATCTGTAACAGGTATTCGTGAGATTAGTATCTCTTAACTATAGTTTTATTGTTATTATGAGATATATTATTGTTCATTCCATTAATGACTTAATTCATGACACTACTAACTGAGCACGCCGTCAAACACAATTTAAATTAAATCTCGAACGATCATAAATACCTTCGATTAATTCAATCATAATAAGCCTAAGTTTAGTTAAGTGACAAAATCCTTTAAAACACCCTAAGTTCTTTAGAATTTTATTGATATTTGACTAACTGCTACATTGATTTTTACCAAACTGCTAAGCAATGTCAGGTAAACAATAAAATTCTTTTCACGTGAGAACTTAAAATAAAAATGTTTCTAATTATATACTTTAATAGGGAATACGCATATTTCTTTATGCTAATATATGGAAAAAACAATAAATCGAAGTATAGACCTTTCATAGCAGCTATTTATTAGGTGGCCTTATTAGCATAACCCCATTCCTCTAGCCTCTTAACTAAATGGGTATGTTAGTATAATTGTTAACACATCCTTGTTCCTCATCAAAGGTCTATGTATACCTGTATGCACAGCCCACATTATCCTATATGCCGAGCCACCTTCCTCGAAAGGTTTCCTTCTGGATAATACTTCCCAGAGGATAATACCCCATGAGAAGACATCACATTTCTCAGTGTATGTTGAACCTTCAAACACCTGTAATTAACAAAAAAGGATATGAAAATTTGAATTATACATAGCTTTCTTTCTTTTCTTTAGGGAATTCCATAATAACATAATATAATTGGAATAAAAATCAAGAGGCCAGTTTTTTTTAGTTTGTTTTTGTTAAATTTTGTATGTGAATAACTAAATAAATTCGAGATCTTTACTTATACATTACAAATAAATGCATTCACATTCATAAATTGGTAGCCAAGATGTATAATTGATTGATGAAACAGAACACATGAACAGTAAAGGGCAAATTGTATCAAGTAAACTATGTAAGACAAATGACAGATGAAATATTGTATATTGATAAGGACCTCAATATACATGTTAGATATATGCTGTCGTGGACTTTTCTGTAAAACTCACGAAGGCCAACTCACATATTTCTAAGTGATAACTAACTTTTATCCCAACATAACATAGCCTATGAGACAAGCAGATAGTGTAGCTATGTATAAGTGAAAGAATTTTCAGAATCAAATCAGAAGTTTCAGAGATTACCTTTTACATACATACAAACAAACCAACAAACTTTACCTCTTTATAATATTATATAGTAGAGATAAAATTAATAAATAACTGACTGTTAAAGTCACTATGATCCGCATTGGAATGGATTTGTCTTGAACACTTTGTCCGTCCATCCATCTGTCAAAGGGCATCTAGTGTCTAAATCATACAAGCGAATAACTTCAAATTTTCATAGAATGTGTAAAGTTATGGCCCAAAGTCAGAAATAACAATTAAAATTATATAAATGAAAATTTAAATTTAATACAGGTAAGAGGGGGCAATATAATTTTTGTTTATTTATCTATGCTTGTTGGGAATCATTGAAAAGAGTTCTGCAAGTACGAAACCGGTTTAAAAAAAACTATATTGAAAAATAACAATTTGGTAGACCACCAGTTTCTGTTTTTAGACCTATTTTGTCCCAGGGTCAACTCAAAAACGGCTTCATATTTAAAGCTGAATCTTACGTATAATATCTGTTAAAACCTGTACTTGTACAACAAATACAGAAATCAAACAATTATTTTAATGAAAAAAGGTGATAAGCAATTAACCTCAAAAGTTTTTCTCTATTAGCCAAAATGTAGGCGTGAGATCTCAGTTCTGTGCGAACAACTAATGTATTGATTAATTACACTTAATATATATAAGTGAGAATGTTTGCTTTCCAAAAAAGTTACCTAACTTTGAATTGTTATAGATCCAAAGTGGTCGGTCATTTGAAAGAAAATTCATTCCATTAAAAATAATGTTTATGATTTTCTAATACCTATTTAATGATACTCTTTACACAGTTCATTGAAATATATTTTTAATATTCCTTACAATATGGCATCTAGCAGTCGCCATAAAGAATTTTGTTGAATGTCATGTCTTTAGAGACACTTTTACAATCATTCATGTCGATTGACGTTACAATTACAAAAATCAGCCCTCACCTTGGTCTTTTTTGGAATTGATTAGAGACATACATATATAAAGGAAGTATGATAAAAGTTTATAAGAAACCTTACCTCTGGGGCCATCCAAGCAGCACTGCCTTTATTATTAGTCATATATGTTGCCTTATCTGCAGCAGTGCCAAAGTCACATATTTTTAGCCGCACACCCCCTCCGACTAGCAACAAATTTGGTGGTTTCAAATCTCGGTGTATTAATGGTTTCGGTTTCATTGCATGCAGATATGCTACACCCTGGAAATGAATGTTGGATAATATTATAGCTAGGTGAGTCGAGAGTGTTATTCTACAATAGTAAAATGGTTTCGGTAATTGTTGAGGGGGAGAAACACACTAAACACCCCGAGTATGATGTCTGTGTAGGCCTTACCTATATTACTAACTGAAATAAGTAAAGAAATAAGGATTAATATATTTCTTTCTCTACAAGAATTTTATATATTTAACAATAAAAACAAAATTAATGTGTACTATCTTACCTAGTTGCGAGACTATTAATAAGACAAAATGTGGGTTGATGTCAAAATCAACTCAATAATGACACAACATACAGTAATTATCGAGAATCTGTCCATGCATGTATTTGATTAGATTTAATCTAATGTAAGTAATGAATTGTTTTAGCATGGGATTTAACATGGGATTTAAGTAATAAACACTTTACAGTTGAGTGTTAATTCTCCAAAATCAAAAGACATACTAGAGGTTGTAAAACAAACAGGGCAAACTTTATCTAATTTGAGGGAGCTATAGAGTCTACAACTAATGTATGTGAAACCGTCAGTTCGAAAGACTCAGTTCTGCTACCGAAAGAGTTTCTGAGTGGTTAAAAAAACCTTAATGTAATGTTGTTGTAGATGACAAGTCTTCGAAAAATTTCAGGAAAAAACATAAAATCACATTTATGTAAACTCGGAAGCAAAGGAATGACGACTAATGACATGTATTGTGTATGTCAAATCAACATCACAAACATCAAAATGGGAGGGTCGAGACAAACCTGCTAGACCCTCCCACAGCAGTTCTGCGTTTTAAGATCCAACCCTGTCTCTGCCCTCTATGTTGTGGATCCTGGGTTCAAATCCAATCAGAAGCACAACTTTAATTCTTAAGGGACATTTATTTTTCTGGTTCTATGTTTAATCGTGTGTGTGTGATGTGAATGTTTCCAGTGCCCACAATAAAAGTCGTTGAAATTAGTGAGGGGCTAAACCCCAACGACAAAGCCCCAACATTCATACATACTTGTGCATGTGTTTGTTTGTTTTGATTCGAAACCACCACACGATTCGAAGGCAGGCTTTAAATACAGGTAAATATTTCAATTATATGTGTTACCTCGGCACACTGTCGAGCCCAGCTCATTGCATGTGCAGCTGTGTATTTAGGCTTAGGTCGGTTGTGCAGAACGTTGTACAGTGAGCCTCCTTCGGCGTACTCCATCACAAGACATACGTGGGCGCCCTTCGTGCACGCGCCGAACAGGCGCACGATGTTCGGGTGCGACACACGGGACAGCTGACGCACTTCTATTGAAAACTCTCGCTTCTCAGCCTCCGAATTGATGTGCTTCACCGCAACAAACGTGTTTCGCCAAAGACCTTTCCATACTGCTCCAAACGCACCCTTTCCCACGAACTAAGAAAACAATCCAATTAAACACAATATTCTAGATTTACACGATTTAATAGTTGCATTATTATATCAATATTTACCGATAATTCCTCTATTTCACTATAATCTATCTCCTCGACAAATGTCTGCTGAACAGGCGAGTCTGGTACATTGGAAGCCATCGGTACACTTGTTATCACATTATCAAAATGACTAGTAGTTTTAAATAAAGGTTTTTTCCTAAACTCTATTAAATTATCCTAATAAATAAGTAAAAACAATTGATTTATTTTAATTTTCTCAGTATTGTTTGGCAGAAAAAAGCAACTGCGACAAGGCCGCCATCTTTGAAACTATTTAAATGTCATACTGTCAAAGAGATGTCCAATCGGAAAATCGTCTAAATTTTAGTTTATCGGTTCCTGTGCATAACGGTAGTTCAATAATAAAAATTATGGTAGCCATACACAGCGCATAATGTATTATGCTCTGCCCCCCTATTACATATCTTTGTTGCAAACGGTTTCTATTTGAATTAAGCAAAATTGAACCTTATTTCTTAGGAGTTATGTCAATTTAGTATTGAAACCGTTTGCAACAGAGATAGGTTAATAGGGGGTCAGAACCTGGATCTCCACCAAAGAAAAATTGCCTACTTATGTGTTGCCTTGTGTTGGCAACAATAATTTTATTGCAAACAAATGTTGGGAATCGTGTTTCCGTTTTTGGCGGTAAACACCAAAGAGCGCGCTTATCTATAGACACAATGGAAATAAAAGTTAGTGAATTTTTGGTAAGTTACGAACAGTTGGAAACAGATCTTGCCGAAAACTTCAGTAAAAACGTACCATTAGCAGAAAAACAATGAAATCACAGAAACGTTCAAACTGTCATCAGCATACCCATCGTTACCGTTAAAAATAATGAACGGGTTAGGAAAACTTGTATATAGTGGTGATGATGGTTTCTTAATATTTTGTCTTTGATTATATACCTGTCTATAATCAAAGTATTTTGTCTATTTCTTTATTTTAGCGTTCATACGCAAAAAAATATTTTCTTTCTATTTTTTACTTTGCCTTGTTATACTGGGCAGCTTTTACTATCATGCGTTGCTACTCAATTCGATCTTTTACATAACTCTCCGTAAGGCCCATTTTCCTCTTGTCCTTTTGGATATTTTAGTAGTTACCTAGGTATATTAAATTCTTGTAAAATTGTAACGACCGACATGCTCTTCGTAGAGTTCGTAGTACATGACCGTACCATCTCAGCCTGGACTTTGTAAGCAATGTTGAAGCTCCCTCGTATGTGTTATTTGCGCAGCTTATTATCTGCTTCCGCCCACATAAAAAACAAGACAACATATGGCAAAAACAAGAAACGCTTGCAGTCTCGCTGGGCATTTCCAATGGTCGTGGATGACTGCTTGTCAGACATATCTTTCTTAAAAAAATCTGAACCACTCATGTTGTTACAAAGATTTTATTGGCTAGGTCAAATGTAAAAACAGGATATGTCGTACATACACACGATAGAAGAGAAACTTTTGTATTGCAGGGAAATATATTAATTATTCATCACAGTGTTTATTTACCCCCACCACTTCTCTATACACAAAAAGGTAGCGGATTAGAATTTCGAAGCCCTCCAATAAGAAGTTTCACTTCAATAACAATATAAGCTTATTACCAATATTCCTACTTATAACCATACCACTATATTTGCTACTTATAATATTACACGATATTCATCACTTGCGATGTCACCTAGAGTACCTACAGTAACTGTAGTTTCGCTGGAAACGCACAATAATTCTTCTAATTCTTCTAACCGCGCAACAGCTTCTTTACACTTGAAAATTCTAGCAAACTCTAAAGGTGTTTCACCTCTATGGTTTTTGGTGTACAAATTGGCACCAAGACTAACAAGTTTGTTTATGAGTGGCACATTGTTACCCATTGCGGCTATGTGCAGTGCCTGGCGACCTCCAGGCGCACCTGGGTCATTTACTAGGGCACCTTTGTTGACTAGCATTTCCAGTATCGTCTCATCATCGGATGTCGGTGTACAGACCGAAACAAACTCTGAAATGTCTAAATAGGTTAACATTCAAAATCTATATCATCTATATTATAAGTCCGAAAGTTTGTGTGTAAGTATGTTTGTTCCCTCTTTACGCTGTAACGGCTAAAAGCCTAAGACTAAACCTAAAAATTATTAGATGTGTAGGTAAGCTGTTGGTCTTACTCAATATAAATTAAATTAACACATTAGTTACTTTTTTAGACAAATTACTTTTTAACTTGATCAACACGAGCGAAGCCGCAATACATGGCTAGTAAAGCCTTGCAAAGAGTAATCCATTTATATCGCAAATGATAAAATTAAAACAAATAGAATTGTCAGCATCTAGTTAGGTACGACAATATAGGTACCTACCTGATAATGATAACATCGCAAATCGCGATGCGCTTCCTATCTTCCTTCAGTGATAGGTACTTAGTTGATCTACTATGTGGGTGGAATGAGGTACATATTAATAGAGTCTGGACGATCTACTGTATTTTACTAGTATTATCAGAGACCGTTTTTGAGTACTCGACCTTCGGAACCTTTTTTTATGTAGGTATATTCCCCGATTACTCAAAGGCGCCTGGACCGATTTGAGAAACTCTTTTGTTTGGAAGGGTTTGGTGTCATGTTGGTCCCATACACAAATTGTCAAGATCTGATCAAGGGTTTCGGAGATAAAGCGGCAGTCGGTTTTTTTGAAGCTTCGCTTGCGTTTAGAATCACATTATTTAACAATAACTTGTCTAACCTAATATACTTATGAAAATTTCGTGTCACGGTGTATGTGGTCGAACTTCTCCGAAACGGCCCGACCATATTTAATGTTTTTTTTTGGATATTTGGTAAGTATGAGAATAGGTCGTAAGTATTTTTCACCTTCCTATCATACCTATTTAAAAAAGGGGTGGGCCCCTTTTTTAAATCGTGATTTTAAAATTTTTGTATAAACTATATCTAAAAAGTTTTAAGTAGGTATAGTATTAAAGTACTAGGCGACCGTAAACGTGAAAGAGGTAAAACACTTTTTCTAAACGTGGCATTGCAACACATGCCGGGTGCAGCTAGTTCTATAATATTTTTTTTCTGTAACAATACTAACGTAAAAATAATCCCGTGTCGGCGGGTCCGTTGCGAGGCATGATGCATGCTCCATAGTTGAACAACAGCTTTGCAATTGGCAACGACTGGCTGGAATTATATAATTGAAAAGATAGTACATACATAATGGAATGATTGTAGGGACGACGACCACGCGATCACGTAGCAAATCTACTGCGTATAAATCAAAGAGAAATAAGATCACTATTAAAATGTGCTCGCGACAGCATTTTTATACATATTTGCACTCTAAATTGATTGAATAACATTGGAAAATAAGACCATTGGGAAGCTGCTACAAAAAAGAATACCAGAGCGTAACTAATAATACTCGTAAGTACCTACCTATGTGAGATGTGAATGTTACCGGGATCCACGACACAAGCTATCGAACTTAGTGTGGACTGTGAGTGTGAAAGCGTTTAAACAAACGTAGTAGGTAGTAGTATTTTGTCTATGAGTAGTATGAGTACCTATAAAAAGGGATTAAACATTGATTGAGAAAATTAACGGTAACATATTTAATGTCATAATTCAATAAAAATATTAGGTAATTTTAAATTTGTAATTAATTGTTTTTTTTTTTATTTCAGATAGGCAAACTTTTGACCACAATCTCACCAGATTGTAAGCGACGATGTGGTCGACGATGGAGAGCAAGCTTGTCTAGAAGGTTCTTCGCTCGCTTGAAGACTCCCATATTGTACTCATCAGGAAACACCGAAGGAGTTCCATTCCTTTGCAGTTCGCACAATAAATATGGAAGCAAAACGCTTCGTGCACATTTGTGGAATGTCTACCATATAGCGGTGTCGCTTAGTAGTTTGTCTGCTTGTCCGATGAAAGAACGGGGATGGGGGAACTAGATCGTGCAGTTCCTTGGCACACTCTCCGAAATGTATCCGATAAAAACCGAGAGACTAGCTACCATGCGACGATGACCCAAGCTCTGAAGCTTTGAATTTGTCAGCTGCTCGCAACCAATGAGTCTCCTGGCTCTACGCTCAATGGATTCAAGAGCCTCAAGCTGGTATTTAGCTGAACCGTCCAAAGATGAGAACAGTGCTCCATACATGAACGGACTTGAGCTTGATACAAATTGAGCAACTGTTCCGGTGTGAAGTACCGTCTCACCTTTGCAAGGATTCCCAGTTTTTTTGCAGCTAATTGGGCTTTTGACTTAATAAAAGTTCCAAAATTAAGCTTTAAAGTAAGAAAAGCTTTGAAGTAATTGAATTGTAGGTAGTATTGAAAGAGAAAACTACTTTTACTTACTAATTTAACAAAAACGAAGGCATATTTATAAAAGCGAAAACCAATCGCTTATTTACACCACAGAGTATTGAATACTACTCCCCGCCGATTCCGATGGAAAATCAAGCGATATATAGGAACGAAGTTCCGATGCGAACTCATTGGGTAACCTATTTACATGTTCCTGTCCACAATAAATAAACAAAAAAACAAACAAACGCTTTCACACTCACAGCCCCACACTAAGTTCAAAGACTTGTATCGTGGGTGCCGGAAACATTAACATCACACACACATTACAACCAGAACCAGAAGCACAAATATCCCTTGGGAAGGAATTTGTGCTCCTGCCGGGAATCGAACCCAGGACCCACGGCGCAGAGGGCGGACTCCTGTCCACTGCGCCAACTGGATCGTCAATATAAAATATACAGAACAAAAATAAAATAAATAAAAATACTTTTGAACGATTACTTTCTCATCAAACACAGTGACAATGGAGACATGCCCACATTATCTTTCAGGTTAACAGTGATGCCAGCTTGCAGGAGCAATCTTATAGCTCTCTCATTGCCAGAGCATACGGCTAAATGGAGAGCACTTCTGCCGAGTAGATCAAGTTGCTGAATATCCGCATTCCCGCGTCTAAAAAAAAAATGTGCTTGAAAAAAAAACGTACAATTTTTTTTTGAAAATATTTTTTTTCCTAATTGTTACGCATTCGCATAAGGCCGCTATCTATCAGCTGATGTGGCACTTTCTCTGTACAATATAATTTTGCTCAGATGAAGACAAAGATTAGGGTATGATGGGGCTGGCATACCAAATTAGGTAAAAGTCCCAAAAAAAAAAGATGAATTAAAAAAAAAAAAGGCCGCTATCTCACCTGATGGAAAGTGATTATGCGGCCGAAGACGTAGCATGTTTTCCTAGAAGATACATTTTCACTCTAGACGTGAAGACTCTCAGATTATTCGTACAGGTACAAAGACAAAAACAATGTCTTAATACATTTTCCAACGACGCGACGGTCATGAGCTTTCGGTGAAGGTAACATTGAGAAGGAAACCATATTGGTGGGTTCTCAACCGTTCTTGTTGAACTGCCCGTTGTCTTAGAGTATTAGTATACTTAGTTTAGTATTAGAGTTATAGTATTAGTGTAGCTCTGAGCAAGGGGTATCGGGTTAGATTCCCGAACACAAGTTTACTCACCAAGGAAAATTTGAGAAAAGCTTGACGCGATTTTCGGTTTCGCTCCACAACTCCAAAGAAGTAACTTCTAGTAAAGTTTCTACCACTTTATTAGGCCATGACTTGACCTTGACTCTTAACTATTTAACTTCGACTAGCGACTTGGACATCTACTATGTAATCCTATCCTACTAATATTATAAATCCGAAAGTTTATCAGTGTGTGGGTAAGTATGTTTGTTCCTTCTTCACGCTTTAACGGCTGAACGGTGTTGATGAAATTTTGAATATACATAGATTATACCTAAAATTAACACATAAGCTACTTTTTAACTCGATAATAGCGGGCAAAGCCGCGGGGCACGGCTAGTATGTAATACACTTGAGATATTTTATTATTTGATCCTGGCTTAAAACAATCATTGCTAAGCCAACTTATTGCTAACTAGTTACTAATTACTATGCAAAATTAAAAAAGTATAATATAAGTGATATAAACTAAGTACCTACAGGTTCAATATCATAATTTTTTTTTTATACTGTATAGGCAAGCATTTGATCACTATCTCACGTGATGGAAATTGATGATGCGGCCGAAGGTGGGGCATGCTAGCCTAGAAGGTACCTATTCACTCTAGAATTGCAAGCAAAAAGACACCCAGATTGAACCGTTCGGGGAACAATGAGTTTCACTCTTTCGCTGTACGAATGATAAACGTAGAAGCGAAACGCTCCGAGCGAACTGGAGGTATGTCAACCATAAATGGATGACGTTTGACAGTTTGTTTTTAGATGGTAAATAGGGCATGGAGAAATAATATCATGTAACTCCTGAGCACACTCTTCAAAATCACATGAATTGTATAACAATAAATACCTCAGTAAATCTTCTAATAGTTTATCATCTCCTATCTCAGCTGCTTCAATGAAGGCATGATCTTCTTGAAGAAAGTTACATGTTATCTGTAGCTGACTGTCCGATTTATCAACTTGTGATGACGATGAAGTAATTGTACTATAATCGTACGACCTTGGTGATCCAGGGTATGAGGGTATATCAGCGTCTAGAGACGTTTCCGATAAATCTGCCAAAACATTAAATCACATAAAAACAGACCTCAGTTACCTATCCCAATTGCGAACGTTTTCAAATAAAAAACGACAAAACTCCTAAGAAATAAGATTATCTTTGCTTAATTCGAATAGAAACTGCTCGCAACAGTATTATGTAATATATCACTAGTGCAAAGGTAAGTATTTCCAATATCTGGGAGGCATTATGGACAGATTTAATGAAGGAAAGGAACTCCTTACCTGAGTCTGTGTTTCCTGATAAATACAATATGGAAGTCGCGAGTGAATAGGCATCTTCTAGGCCAGGGGTCGGGAACCTGCGGCTCGCGAGCCACATGCGGCTCTTTGGATGTGAAGCTGCGGCTCTTTATTTCCACACGCAAATTATTTATTAAAAAAACGTTCTGAATCGATTAACGAGGATTAGACACTATTTCTATCGAGCTATTAACAACCCTTCAAAGGTAGCAAAAAAGTAGGTACATTTATACAGTTGAAACAATTAAATTATGGGATGATATAACTAGGTATAACGCGTGCATAGTGATTTTCTATACGATACTCGTAGTACAGCAGGTATTATTGTTGGCATTAAGGATTATTGTAGACAAGAAAAAATTTTATGGCTCTATAAAACTATGGACTTTTGTAAATTGTAATTTTTGACTCTTCCGACTCAAAAGGTTCCCGGCCCCTGTTCTAGGCAAACGTGATCCATCTTCGACCGTATTGTCGCTTACCTACCTAGGCAGTTATTCTTTACAGATAATCGGTAGGTATAGTTTTCGACTACATTCATAGAGAGTGATAACTAGTGATAAGCCGCTAATTGACCAGAAAATTACCATGGGCTCAGGTCCCAAGCCCATGGTAATTTTCTGGTCATTTGTTTAATATATTTTAAAGGAACCATGACGTTCGACTGCATTATTCAGAACGCTTTCAATAAAAGAAATCAGAAACATTGCCGACATTTTAATTCATAATTTTTTAAACGTCAAATTCAATATGTAATACTTAAATCAATTTGATGTTGTAATAATATAATAAGCAGGTAATTAACAATTCTGTTAAATCTTCGTTGAATTTTTTTCTAGATTCACTAATTCTAGATGTTTTTAAAGGATATCGGCTACAATGTTCTCATTCAGTGATTGTATCCAGTGTAAAAGTATTATTTAAAACGGACGATTTGTTTTCGTCGATATTAACATCATTTTTTTTTATGTCTAAGTGGGCATCTTTGTTCCGAAGGTACGAAATAACAATAGAATGTTCATCCAGTTTACTAGCATTCAGAGATATATCATTTTCACTCTGAAGATTTTTATAGCTACATTTGCCTTTTGTCACTGGAGTCCGTTTGTTGAATGGTTCTGTTATATAATGTGCCCTCAATACATTTTTCTTGTTAACTTGTATTATCAAAAAATAATTCGTAGAAACTAAGTTTACTGAGTCGTTTGAGTAACCAGAACCAAAATCAGTTCCCTATCTCTAAATGCAATGTTTCATTCGATGCAACAGCAATCCGAAGTATTCACTGTAAAGATGGAACGACTTGAAGGTGGTGAATAAATTTTATAAATTAGTGTGTATAGGCCTTGTATCCGAAACCAAAGAAATAGTTTGACTGGAACGTTCATTCAATATGCCTTTGTATTTAATTAGGTTGCACCTTCTGTATGTAACTGTTTGCGTATCGCGTTCTAAGCGAAGGCTTCTTTGAACATTCATTAGGTCTACAATATGGGCTGGTAGAGTTTGACCAGTAATAAAGTATCCAATTAAGGAGATTGCCAAATCTCTCAAAAATCGCTTTAGAAACATTAAAATATAAGAAGAAAACCAAGAAAATGATTCATACGTCGAACGTGTGACTTGGCCATCGTCCTGTGCACTGATGGGTCCGGTTGTTGTAACGGCGTCCTTTTGAACTATCTCTCCCGAATTCCTTAAACTTATCAAACTAATAGTTCGCTTCTCCATGCTCATAATACTTTGCTATTATTAATCAATTCAGATTCAGAAATTATTTTGATTTCAAGTTCCTCTATGGTAATGAATCATTGACTTAATAAAAAAGATTAATTTAATTTTCTGTGTACAGCCAGTATTTTCTCATGATATTCAAGGAGAATTTACAGTATATGTTTTAAAAAGGAGTTTTAGAATGCGGAATCCAGGGAGATTCAGGGATGTGCGTGATTAAATAAAACTTGATTCGTAAGTAAATAAATTAATTGCTAGTTTAATACAGCAAGGTTAATCATTTACACATACGTCCATTAAGAAGACTAAGCATTAAAACATGAAGTTTAACTTCATCACATTCTATTGAAGTTATATAAATAGATATATACTTACTCGTATTGATTAATGAGCGAAAATCGATTCACCGATGTAACTAGTGTGTAACTATTTCAGAGAGATATGCTCTGAGGAAGAAAAACTTGTAGGTAACAATAAACAAATAAAATAAATACATACCTCTTGCTCATTGTAAAATGTTATAGTCAAGTGAATACCTAAGTAAGTAATACGAAGTAGATTAGGCCACTGATGTAAAGAAATTAAAAAAATATGTAACCTTCTACATTTTTATATTTTAATACTATGATTCCTATGATTAATAATTATCCGCTACAAACTGCGAATTAAATGCACGACTATCTCCCGCACCGGAGGAATGCCTAAAAAGGCGCCCATCCGATGTAACCGGTAGGGTACCTAAACCTTAATAAAGTAAGTGATAGGATTGGCAACAATCATAGGCTGTTCGGATGGACGCCCGAGTTCGAAAGATCGCTTTAAAGTATGAGTCGACGATACACAGGGATGTCTTGCTCTTGAACTCGCGGTGCAGAACGAAGAAGCTCTGCCAGTGTGTACAAGTCATCGCGGGGTCCGTAGCTATTCTGTTGCATCATTCCTGTGTTAGAACGTTTACGGTCGGCCATTAAAATCTTCACCTTGTTAGCGTTTCCCCTCTTGCGACGATCCTCTTCGAATCTTTGAGCATAATAATTTGGAGCTATTCCGTACATACCAGGGTATTGCCTTGGAAGTGCTACCCGGTTTTGTTCAGAGAAGTATGAGTGGTGAGGATAATCTCGTTCTCTAGGGGCGACGACGACTGGCTCGTTGTACCATATTTCATTCTCGTCCAGCTGTTGTTGCTCCTCTTCGGGGTTCAAGTAACGATCAGGCACAGGCTGGTTGTTATACCAGTTCTGCTTCCTGCGCTCTTGTACCTCCCATAAGTTCAGCAGAGCACGGACATCGGCGCCACTTAAGCCAGAATCTCGCTTGCGACGTTCGGAGATGGGCCTAAAGAAATTAAATATGAAATAAGCAAGGTATACCAAAACCTGGGTTATATTTTACTATTGTTTTGATTTTAATTTAACCTGAAGTTCTTTTTATTCCCGGTGTTCTTGGCTGCGTTCTTGGCAGACGCTGCTGCGCCGCCCACCTTTGTGCCACTGCCGCGCTTACGACGGTTGGTTAAGTGATCGAGATTCACCGAATCTACAGGTGAGAGATCATGTTCCTCGGACCTAAAAAGTATGTTACAAATTAAATTTTCTTCAACTATGTTTATAATCGAAGACGCATAATATCTGATAATCAATACTAACTTGAGGTTTTTCTTGGCAGATCCGGATTTAGTAACAACTTTTGTAGCAGCTCCAGCACCACCGATCTTGCCACTGCCCCGCTTACGGCGCCTTGAGTCATAAGTGACAGGCATGCCATCCATGGCTGGAGGCTCACCGTACAATTCAGGCCTCAAGATGAGATTGTCCAGTTCCCCATTAGACGAAGGAGAATCAAACCGTTGCTGTACTGCCTGCTCAAAGCCTTCTGAGTTACCTGTAAGAAAATCATTTATTAAATGCCAGTAACAACTTCGTACACAAAGGCCTCAAGTGTTATTTATTATAGGTCCATTACCTTCTTCACTGAGGGCTAGGGGGTAGGGTTCCAGATCGTTTTTGTCGCTCTTGTTCAGGAATAGAGATTGCGTATCATCTTTCGTTTGGTCCCAGTTTTCCGGCAATTCGCCAATCGGACCACCATCTGATAAAGTTTGGGTTAGGAATTTTCAATTTCATTTACTTCAATCAATAAATGGACTGACAAATATAATAAAACAAAAAAACATAAAGACTTTTACCGCCACAACATTGGATGACATCAATCATTTTAAACCTAAACAAAAAAAAAAAATTATTGAAATTTAGGCGGGGCTAGTCAGACACTACACCTATTTACTACTTTTAAGAAACCATATAAATCAGTGCGCATATTTTATGATTTAGCCAAATCCAATGAGCCGAATTACGACTAAGTTATGAATTCCTCCTATCAGAAACTGGACCACCTATATCTATTATAGTGCAAAACAAGTCAACAAAAAACAACGAGGTTATGTTATGTTATTGAAGAATTCTTCCGACCGCCGAAATGAACCTTATTTCATAATCGTTTTTTCGTTTTTTACCGACATCCCAAAAAAGGAGGAGGTACTCAAGTCGACTGTATTTTTTTTTTATGTGTTACCTCATAACTTCTCTCCACGTGACCAGATTTCGATTTTTTTTTTTAGTTTTAAAAATGTTGCTTTCTAATTGGTCCCATTTCAATTTGATCAAGATCTGATCAGTAGTTCTTGAAATATCGTCAATAATGTCTATTTAGTCACGAATAATGCGTACTTTGACGATGTTCTCGTTTACCCGACTTCAAAAGTTACCTCATAACTTCTTTCGTTGTGTGCCGATTTTGATGATTCTCTTTTTATTTGGAAGCTGGTGCTTTTTATGTAGTCCCCTTGAAATTTGATCAAGATCTGATCTCCAGTTTTTGAGTTATAGTGCGTGCTAAATACATTAAATCTGATCAAGGTTAAATCTGATAAAGCGGTGAAGTCGGTTTTTTTAAGCTTTGCTTGCGTTTAATTATTCATTGAGACCGTTCACAACAAAGACAGGTTGATCGGTTAAAAGTTCAGTCGATTCGATGGTAAATAAGAAAAGAAAATCGTTCGATTTCGACGTCGATGTAAAGAAAATCGATGCCCGGAATAGACCACCTGGGCACTTCCGACCCTTATTACCTATGTCTGTTGCGAACGGTTTCAATTCAAAAACGACAAAACTACTAACAAATAAGTTTCATTTTTGCTTATTTCAAAAATAAACTGCTCGCAAAAGATATAGGTAACAGGGGTTCCGATCCCATAATAAGACCGCTCCTTGCTACTATAATTACTGACTTCAAAAAGGAGGATGTACATATTATGTTTGTCTGTATGTATTTTTTTTATGTGTGTTCACCGATTTCTCTACCATTTGTGGACCGAGTCTCAAAATTCTTTTTTATTTTTGTTTGGTCACCCAAATTACTTAAGTGTGCCAAATTTCAGCTCAATCGGATGAAAAAAAGTGTTTTTTTTTACCAGAAATACATTTTAATACATATTTGGTAAAAGTTTACCTATAAATTTGCTTTGAGTTAAAATAGTTATGTTTTAATAAACAAGCTTTTGTAATGAGTGCTATCTATAACTAAAAAGCTATCCATTATTCATAAAAATAAAAATTAATTCCCCTCACTAAGTTCGATAACGTGTGTTGTGGGTTTCGGAAACATTCACATCACACACACAATCACAACCAGAACCAGAAACAGAAATTTTACTTGGTGAGAAAACTTGTGTTCCCGCCGGGATTCGAACCCAATCCTTAGAAGGCGAACGCTCACCTAACTGAGCCAATGGGCAGTTCATTCAGTTTTAATTTAATCATCACAAAAATTATAAATCATAAATCATCGAATGCATCGAATGTATGTCTATACAAGCTCTCAAATTAGTAATAAATCCCACACAAACTGCCCTTTATACATGGGTTTACAGCGTCATTAGACATTTCTGCAAGGAACCAAATAATCGAATATTTGAGAAGTATATTTCCACAACAATCGAAATTCATTTAAAGAGCCCGAAGATAATAATAACTAGTATCCCTCGAGTCGAAGGCGAATGTAAAATAAAGGTCACGCATATACCAACACAAAAGGGGAATTGCGCGGCATGATAGCGCAGAATGGGCACCTGTTGCTAAATATAGAACCTACCCCGGCGGGCGGATAATAATCAATATCCGACATCAAAACATCACTATCCACAGCAGCCACTAAATAAAATGAACACACAATATTTTCAAATACTTCCTTATAAGCGAACCCCACCCAGGTGAACCATTTCGTCATAAATTCATAATTAAGGAACCGAATAATCTAGAACATCTGGAACGCCATGTTTTTTCTACTGCTAAACTATCTTAAATAAAAGAAAAATCAAGTTACTGGCTAAAAAGCAAATTATACTATTTAAATTAGTAATAACCATGCATAGTCATGAGCACTTATGGGTCAAGACTTGGTCTAGAATGAGAGGATAAATACCTACAAATAAAAAAACAACTCACCTTTGCTGTTAGGCGTTGGTAAAGCGTTGGCGACGATGAAGACCGCGGCGACCGCGGTGAGACTAAGCAGTAACATAATCACGATAATCAATGATTATTAGTAGACAATACAGGGAGCAAAAATACGACTGCGAGGTGACCGCGGAGGGGCACGAGTGTCGTATGGCAGAGGCAGCCTGGAGAGGAAACCCAGTCGTCCTGTCGATAAATTCGCGACATGCGCAGTGGATTGTACAGGGGCGTACCGAAGAACAGATTTTAAGGTCATAAATTAAATTATCTGTTCATCTATGTCTCAGCTCAGTCCGTGTTCGTTCAGTCTTTATTGATCATAATTGACCTCGGTATATATCTGATATTTACAACCTAATTACTTATATAGTGAACATAATGATATGTTAAAAGCAGATTTTAATTATTTTACAGTTAGACCATTAACGTGTCTCTCTGTCCTGAAAAAGTAACTTGTATATACCTATTAGGTACCTACTCTACTGTCACTATTAAATTAAAAAACCGGCGCATGGCGTGTGCTTGTCGCCATATTGGGTTTTGATTACTGTCATGTCTTTAATGATACTCACACAAATAAGAAACATTTATTGTTAAAACAATATACAATTTTAAGGTCAGAGTAGTGGGTAGGAAATAGACCTTCATAACCTTTTTAGTGTTAACATGATATACAAAGCGCCCGAGGCGCACGTACAGGGCGCGCGCCCTGTACTGCCGTCATAAGGGAAAAAGACGTAACTGATATTTTCGTCACAATTGCGTTATACACATCGGAAATATCTTTGCTATTCAGAATATGTTATGACTTGTAAAATATTCAAACGCAACCCACTTTGCGGTTGCGAATGAATATTTTTGAATAAAAAATAATAGTAGATACCGGTAATCTACGCGTTTCTACGCGTCTGAATACAATGTCAAATGGCTGAAAATCATAGCTCTTGCTTTAGCATCTGCAACTTTTATGCTTGGATCTCATATGTGTGAAGATATCAGAAAAGATTTGTTATTTTGCTATTCTTGAACTCATCTTTTCATGACACTTTTTTTTTCTGTAGGGGAAAATGCCTAAAACTTCCCTTCCTTCCCAGGGGTGAAGAAAAAAGGGGTGTGGGGGGCTCAATCTCACTAAAAACCCCCCCGAGAACAGTCCCTCACTCAGACTGACATCTTTGCTGATAAATAGAATATGTGCTCACAATCTGGAGCTTAAACTATTGTGATAATTGAAACACAAGCAAAGCTAAAAAAAAAATTACTTCACCGCTTTATCTCCGGAACCATTGATCAAAGTATATGAATTAAATACGCATTATTAAGAATAACTCATATTTTTAAGGATGGGTCAGATCTTGATCAAATTTAAATGAGACCACATGGAAAGCACTAGCTTTTAAATAAAAAAAGAATTTTCCAAATCGGTTCAAGCCTCTGTAATTAATCGGTGAACATACATAAAAAAAAGATTCCGAAAAATTGAGAACCTCCTCCTTTTTTGAAGTCGGTTAAAAAGGATTCTGTACACTCTAACTCCAGTTTGCAAGATTTTAATACATTTGAATTATAACCTTTGAATTGACCTATATTCCGTCCCTGAGCTGTTGACGTCTGAGCTGGCTGAGCTTAACAGGCCCTTCATAAAACCAGCCTTATTGAGTGGAAGATAAGTCGAGACATGCCGAGATGGCAGTGGCGTCGTCGCTGATTAATAACATTTCATTAAATTCGCTCCAGCTTTTCCACGATTCCTAGGGCACTTGAAGGTCGATTCGGAGCCTCTAATCTCAAGATTGGAATGGCTTTGTAATCAAAGTAGGTACCTAGTCTTAGGCCTGATGTCGGTGGATTCTACAACTTGCGAAAATGTGAAACCCGTAGTTTGCAAAATATTAAATGAAATAAAACACATAAAGAACAACCATTGTCCATCATTCACACTCACAGTCCCACACAAAGTTCAAAAACCTACTTGTGTCGTGGGTTTTTTAATTCTAGATAGGCAATAAGGTACCGGAAACATTTACACCCTGAACCAAAAGCAGAAAGGTCTCTCGAGAAGAAAACTTGTGCTCCTGCCGGGATTCGCGCCCAGGACCCACAGCGCAGAGGGCAGAGACTTGCACACCGTTCCAATTGGATTGTTTCAATTGCATATGATGCGTGATTCAAATTGTACATTATGTTGAATCATAAAAAAATTCACCAGATAGGTATAAATCTCAACGGTTGAGATCTGGTGTCCCTCGGTTGGTGGCATTTAGTTCCACCACACAATGGAGGAGTAACTGCTGTCATCTTCTCATCCCGTTAAGTACTGCACAAAAGCCCAATAGAACGTCCTCGGAGTCAACAAATGAACGTCCTGTAATATATCTCGTAGGTAGTTATTTTTGTATACGACGGTTCTTAAAATTAGGTAAGTACTTACTAAAAAATGTATAAGGTTTAGTACTTATAGAAAATTGGGTTAAAAATCTCAATACACTTCTACCAGACGACCCAGTTGGCACAGTGGACAGGTGCTCGCCCTCTGCGCCGTGGGTCCTGGGCCTGAATCCCGGCAGAGCACAAATTCCTTCCCAAGGTATATTTGTGCTTCTGGTTTTGGGTGTAATATGTGTGTGACGTGAATGTTTCCGGCACCCACGATACAAGTCTTTGAATTTAATGTGGGCTGTGAGTGTGAATGCGTTTTTTTTAATAATCTAAAGAGTTTTGATAACAATGTGGTCACAGGAGGTGGACGATGGATAACTACTTTCAGTAATAATTTAAACGAAAGCAAAGCTTAAAAACCATTTCACTGCTTTATATTCGGAATCCTTGATCAGATCCCCTATTACCTATATCTATTGCGAGCAGTTTTAATTTGAATTAATGCAAAAATTTACCTTATTTCTTGGTAGTTTTGTCGTTTTCGAATTGAAATCGTTCGCAACAGAGATAGATAATAGGGTCAGATGGCATTATTGCGAATAACTCAAAAAGTACTACTCAGATCTTGATTAAATTTAAATGGGTCAACATGGGAAGTACGAGCTTTCAAATAAAAAAATAATCATCAAAATCGGTTCACCTATAAAATAGATCTGAGGTTACACACATAATAAAAAAACAGTCGAATTGAGAACCTCTTCTTTTTTCGTAATCGGTTAAAAACGAATAAAATTTAGTACCTACATGTATAGAAAATTAAGTTTAAAATCTCATTACATTTTTAATCAAAATAGTTTTGGTAACAAGGTGCACGGTGGAAATTTAATATTTCAGAGACACCCAGGTGGTCGCAGGAAGGGACTGTGGGCAAGAAATGCTTTCGGCAAAAGTTGATATTTATTTCGGGTATGCTTCAGCGAACCACGGTATTGGCAAGTCAAGGTTCGGTTAACTCACGGTTATTTATTCATTATTTGTAGCAATCATTCTATTCGGCGAATCGTGTTGTCGGTAAATAATGGTACCTATCTGCTAACATTTTTTTCTTTTAGGTAATTTTGGCTTCGCAATAAAGTGCTTCTAGCCAGTGTCAAGTGATGATATATTTCAAGTGTAAGTATTTCAAAATAAAAGTCGTAGTCACAAGTCACAGTCAAAGTCAAGTAAAAGAGTCAAGGTCCAGTTATAGTCACATCATGCCCTAGTAAGTGGTAGAAACTTTACTAGAACTTCTATTGGAGTTTCACACACACAACATTCACGTCATACCCAGAACAAGAAACATAAACTTCCCGTAGGTAAAATAACTTGTGTTATTGTTCCCATCGAGATTCGAACCCGCTGCTTTGAAGACGAACGCGCAACCATCTACGCCAGTGGTATTTCAAAGTTAAAAAATTACCCACTGTGTGAAAGCATTTATGTGTATGTTTTTTTTTACCCGGGCGACGCCGGGAGGGTCGGCTATTGGTCAGCTAATATTAGATGAGTATATATTCAAGATACGCGCGAAAAATATAACCGTTCCTTGGCAGACGGTTAAAAAGTAGCCTATTTTGTATGTTCAAGTTTTGTCCACCTGCTTAGCTATGAATAGATAACAAACAGACAGAGAAGCGATCATAGCTTGTGGTAAATATAAATTGTATTTTTATGCTCGATTTGACCTATCACACCTGATGGAAAGTGAAGATGCGGCCGAAGATGTAGCATGCTTACCTAGAAGATACCTATATATACCTATATATATGCTCTCAGATGCTCTCTTGACTTAAAGACTCTGGATTAGACCGTTCGGAGAACAAATACGCGGGTCATGCAATGAGTTCCACTGCTTCGTAGTAAGGATAATAAAAGTAGAAGCGAAACACTTCGAGTGAGCTAATATTTAGAGCAACAGGTATTCAGTGGAAGTTACAGAAGTTTGTCGGAAGAAGTTAAGAAAATCCTCCTCATGGTAGTCTGTCAAATAACTAACCAATACTATGACGTCATTATGTAGGTACCTACTAAACTCGAGCAATAAAAGACTGGTTACATTTAAGTACCCAAGTACAACTTTATTGCTAAATCTTGTTAATATTGCAAAACTAAACCTCTTTCTTAAAATATTCTTATTAAATCTTCAATTGTTTTAGAAAGGTCTATACAACAGAAGAAACAAAATCAGTGCCTAATATACAGGGTGATTCATCACGCATGGATCAAAAGTGGGGAGGTGTGGAGGTTCATTACACATTGGACCCCCTGGCCATTAGATTGGCCCATATTGTGTAATATTTTCAACCAATTCTCCGATGTTCAAGCGCAATATTTGTGACTATTCTTCAGGTAAGATGGTAGTCAAATGCTTTCCTATCCAGCATTAAAAAATCTTATATACTAAACGTATTGATTAACATTTGGTTAACCTTGTATGTCTGAATTGGAAATAAAAAACTTGCGAAAAAAATACATACAGTCAAACATAGAACCTCTTTTTTTTAAGTCGGTTAAAAACAATTAGGTTGACACGCCATTGAAATGTAGAGCCATTAAACTATTAAAATTTATATTATTTTTAGGCTATTAAAACATACATCGTTTAACTTGTTTTAGGTGGTAATCTAGCTCAAATAACCAACTATGTTTTAAGGTAGCAACTACAAAATATAACACAGCTATGTTTTTTATGTTCAGACATAAAAGATGTTAGAGTAAACCAAATGTAAATGTATTTGGTAGGTTTACTATTTAACTATGTTAGTTACAAATAACACACTTCAGTATTACAGATTTATTGAAAATATTAGACAATGTGAGCTAATATGCAAATATAACCAAAATATGAAAACAAACCTCCTTAACGTGCCCAAATGTTAGAAAATACAAGAAGGTCCAATCAATGAGTACTTGACTCACCGACACTTCGTTTTGTCAATGTGTGATCATTCACCCTGTATAAACATTTAAATTGCTCACAATACCTAAGTTTTGCAAAATTAAATACATAACTGTACGTAATTATTTAAATTAATTTATAATAATAATAAACATTGTCATAATTTTACAAAAAAATTGCTTATACATACATAGTTACAAACCATAGTAATTTGAATTACAAATCTGAAATTGAATTAATTAAAAACTATTAGCTATATTAATTGTACTATTTATAAGGCCCAGATTTACTTTATAATTTTTATACTACAACAACAAGGGATCTTGTGATATTAAATTTAGGTACTTTAATACCGGCATAGCAAAACAATGCTTAGAACAGTCCTCAATGTGAAGCAATCATAGATTATTATACAATGTACCAGTCCTACCTGATAAGAAAAGAGATAACTTCAAGTCTTGTACATATTGCTTATACAGTAGGTATAGTGTGACCGCAAGCTTTATCAACTATGATTTATTCTGTGGTTTAAAAGAAGTGTGTGGTGAAATGGGCTTAGAAAAATAAAGCAGAAGCAGTAAAAGTATAGTAATAGTAAGTATTTCTTTTTCATTAAATTTCTGACTAGCTGCGCCCCGCGGCTTTGCCCGCGCAAGTCGTGGACCAGCCAGAATTCGGGGTTAAAAAGTAGCCTAAGTCCTTTCTCAGGCTCTAGACTATCTGTGTACCAAATTTCGTTTAAATCGGTTCAGTGGTTTTAGCGTGAAAGCGTAACAGACAGACAGACAGAGTTACTTTCGGATTTATAATATGTATTAGTAAGGAAGTAAGGATTTTAATTGGTAAATATTGGATAACTATTTTTTATAAAGGATTATTTTTAATTTAGCTCAAAATGTGCATCAATTTTTTTTAAGTTATTGTGTTTCGCTACTCATTTTATTGATGTGTATTTTATTGTTGTATATTAATTGCCTAAAATAAAGATTTAATAATAATATGCTCAGCTTGTAACAAAACTACAATTATTATTACTGATTTAATTGCCCGCTAGCATAGTTTCTTGAGTGCATTTTAAGCAGCTGGTATAGGATTCAATTCCCAGTGAGAACACAAGTTTTCTCCCCATGTGTTTCTAGTTGTGTGAAAATACGTAGCATTTTCACACTAAGTTGTGGTTCAAAGCATGCGATCTCACTATACTTTCCAAAAATAGGTAACTACTGGAAAAATATCCCAGTCATTACTTCAAAGTAACTATACTAAGAGGATACTAACGACTAAAGTGCTGAATTATTCTTGATACTCACAATTTTATAAACCTAGACTAAAGACTTTCTAGAAATACAATTCTATACTAATTTACAATTATATACTAACTAAAAATAATCAGAATATATATAATTATGCCGATTAACTTATACATCTTCTAAGCTAACGTTTGACCACTGTATCATCTGTTGGTAAAATATAATAGCATATACACCGTGCACTCATTTCATTTGAACGGACGGCGCGTGGAGACAAGGGCGCGAGCACCGTTCTAAGGGAGGCGACCGAGCCCGCGTTCCGCAAATCAAATTGGTTATTTGCCAGAATACAAGTAAATAAAGATTTTAACGTAAGCAGTGACACAATTATTCAGTTTGCAAGGAGACTTGCAAATGATGATTTCTATGTCTACTAAACAAGTACATAGCACGTGATCTGTTTAAACCTAAAGTCCAGTGTGTGTCAAGTATATGCAGCATTGAAGTAATTATAATAATAAGTACATACCTATATCATTATACATAATATTGATATGATATTATATGTTTTATGAGACTTGATGCAAAAAAGTTAACTGCTTCTGATTTATATCCCACAGAAAGAATAAATCAAGTATGAATAAGCTATGACCTCAGATTTTAAGTTTTCACATTCATGATATTAAAGTATCTGAGATATCACACTGCCATCCTTTAGTTAAAATGCAATGGTCTCGACGCTAAGTGTCAAATATGTAACATGTTCTATACGCTCACCCTTCAATAACAATCTTTCATATCAAAGATTATGAAAATCTCTAGCTTTTTAATCGATAACCTCCTTGGCAAAGTTGGTTAAAATATACATAGTTTAGCTCTCACAAAATAATGTCTATGCTTCAGTTACTCTAGGACTAGGGTGTTTACCACCTTCGACCACAACGTCACTTACCATCAGGTGTGCTAGAGGTCAAACGCCAGCCATTCAGACGTTATGCATAATGCAACTTCACTAGACTCGCATGGCAGGCACTCATCTATTTACAAATGCACATTAAGATGATACACACATTTATTTTAGCCAGATATGTAAATAATTGGACAAGCAATTTACTCACCATACATTAAAAACAGATAATCCAATTGATAAGAGCCATGTCTCATTATCTCAGTTAAGCGGTAAATCATAAAAACATGCGTGACAACTATTTAAAATAAAAATGGGTTCCATTTTCGGTGTTTCAATTACTTTAAGAATGTCGTTAAAAATATTATTTTATATTTTTTTGAGCCGGAGTAATAACTATGTTACAGTTTCAAAAGACACAACTTTCAATTTAAATTTTATCGAGGAAATCTGTCACTAATCATGTTTCTGAATTCCATTTATTTAGAATAATTCTAGAGAGAATATATTATCCAAATATTAAAGCTGTATTTTTTTTTGTTACTGAATACTACTAATTCTCAGCGGCTCAAAAAATTTGCATAGCATCTTAATTGATAACTGCTAACGTGATTTCAAATTTAAACTAACTACAGATAAGGTAAAATATCATTACATCATACAATTTAAACTGTGATCTGCAAAACGTCAAACATTAAGTACTATAACTTTTTCTTAGTCTTTTTGCTCTTAACAACTTTGCTGCTGGTATTTTTCTTACGTTTCTTTTTACTAGGCTCACTGTCGGAGCTAGAACTAGAACTACTAGAATCTGAGCTACTGGACGAACTACTTGATGAACTACTGCTACTTGTAGAAACTCTCTTCTTTCTCCGTTTGAGAGACTTCTTTTTCCTATCTTCTTCGCTTGATGAACTTGATTCACTCGAACTAGACTCAGAAGAGCTTTCTGAGGATGATGTAGAGTGTTTGCGTTTCTTTCTTAAACTCTTGTTGTCCTTTTTCTTAGCTTTGTCTGTCTTTTTGTTTTTCTCTTTTCTTTTTAATATAGGAGTTGGGGTTCTTACATGCTTGTTCTTGTGGTTTTTACCTGATTTTTCTTCTTTATCAGCATTTTTCTGCTCTTTCCTTGAGTTTCTGCTTACAATCTTTTCTGATGATTTTTGATCTTTTTCATTAATCTGGTTATCTACAGCATTCGTCGGGTCTTTTTTATGATGTTCTGAGTTATTGATATGTTTTTCTTTTGACTTCTTGTTTCTTTCATTGGACTCTGTTCTTTCTCTTGAAGTTACTGTTTCATCTTTTGATTTACTCGTACTTGATCTGCTATTGCTTCTTTTTCGATCAGTTCTTGACGAGATATTAGATTTATTATCCACATGTTTTGTGGATATTACATCTCTCGTTCTTTCCTCATGAGACATATCATCTCGGTATATTTTATCTTCAGATTTTTCATGTGCTGGTATTACGTCATGAAAATGTTTGTTTTTGAATATTTCAGCTTGTGATCTTTCATATTTTGGTATTTCATCTTGAGTTTTTTTACTAAGTGATGTTTGATGCAGGGATCTTTCACTCTCTGATTCTTCATTTTGTGATAATGTTTCATTCTGAGAATGGTTAATTAAAGATTTTTCATCACTGGATCTGTCAACTACTGATCTATTATCTTGAGATAGCTCACCTAAAACTGCCTTACTTGGAGATGTTTCATCTGGTGGCTGTTCATGTGAACTTTCATAAGATTTATCATCTCTAGATCTATTATTTACAGTTAATTCGTCTTGGGATATATCACTCACAGGTTTTACATTTTTGGATATTTCTCGAGGTCTTTCATCTCTAGATGTTTCGTGTTGGATATCTTCTTTTGGCGATGTTTCGTTTTGTGTACTTTTATCATGGGATCTTTCATCTTGAGATTTTTTCAGTCCAGATTTATAATCTTGGGATATTTTATCTTTGTATTCATTTTGAGACATTTTAGTTTGTGACTTATCATCTTCTGATAATTCGTCTCGAGATTTATCATCTCGTGGTCTCTTATCTCGAGATCTTTCTAATTTTGACTTGCTTCTGCCTCTTCTGGATCTACTGGTACTTCTATCCCTTCGACTTCGTGATGATTTATCTAATGATTTATTCGATTTGGACCTACTGGAGCTTCTCTCTCTTCGAGTATATTTTGTTGACGAGTGTTTGTCTTTTCGGGATGGGCTTCTAATTCTGTCAGTACGTCTTGACAAATCTTTAGACCTACTTCGACTTCTGTGTCTCCTGGATGTATCTCGCCTGCTTCTCTTATGTCTGTCATGCCTATCACTTCTGTCATGTCTGTGATGCCTATCACTCCTGCTATGTCTGACTTCTTTGTCACTTTTATTTCTATGACGGTCACGATCTGAACTTGAATGTTTTCTATGATTATCATCTTCAATTTTATTATTTTCATGGTTTCTCCTATCTTTATCTTTTTCTTGTTGCTTAGACGAATGATTATTCTCATTTTGGTTGTTATGCTCGTTAAAATACTTGATACCTCTGCCTTTGCCCATCCATCTCATTCTTGAAACAGACTGCGAGAAATCTACATGGATGCGTCGGTCATCAATCAGTACATTGTCCATCTTGAAATAAGCATCTTCACAAGATTTCTTATCAGAAAACTCAATAAATGCATATTGTAATGAGTCTCCACTCTTTTTGTCTCTAATTACTTCACAACCTACTATTTTACCAAATCGGCTGAAAATAATCTCCAAGTCTTCATCTGTTGTTACAGGGTTGAGTTTGCACACAAATAGTACATTTTCAGGTGGTGCTATATCAGCATCGGGTAAATCACCTACAATTTCTAAGATTGTTGCACGAGCCTTTGCTTCCTTCTCCTCTATCAATTCCTGTATTTCTTGAGCAGATTTGCCTTGGGCTTCATCAATATCTTCATCAGGGGCAATTCTACCTCCTTTCAAACGTTCGGCACTCGGTGATGGCGACCTAGATGGTGCTCTAAGGCCATTTGGGTCATTGAATGGGTCTTCTAATACAACTGTATGAGTAATTCTAACATCACGGTACGGTCGGTGGCTCTCATCACAAATTACATCGTTAAGCATCCTCAAAACTTCATGGCCCTCTGTCACTTCACCAATAACACAATGCACACTGTCTAAAGAGTCTAAATCAGGAGCCAGTGTAAAGAAAAATTGAGAACCGACCATCATATCACCAGTACAGACCATGGAGAGCGTTCCTGTGTTCGTATGCCGGATTTTAGGCAGTTTCTCACCAGAAAAGAAGCGCTTCTCAGGACCTTCCAGCAAACCGAAAATGGACTGGCCACCAGATCCTTCCGCTGTCGGGTCCCCCGTCTGTGCAATAAAGCCACTTCTTATGGAGTGGAAGAGGTTGAAATTGTAATATTTCATCTTGCATAGCTTCAAAAAGTTCAAGCATGTCACGGGCCGCTGCGCCAAATACAAATCCACTGTAATGTCGCCAAGAGTAGTTTCGATTACGACAGACATCTTAGTGCTTTGGTGAATCACGTTATATTTAAGAAATCACTACCATTTCATTTAGCAAATCGCAAAAAGTTGTAATAAAACTTGACACATCACATCAAACGAAATTGCACAAATTCAGCAAAATTGTTCGAATGACATTTGATTAACTGCAACTTGACGGCTACATAACCTCAAACCTCAAACGTCAAAACCTAAACAGAGTATGTAGGTAATAGTATCGTTAATGTACTGCTTCAAAAATATAATTTAACACTCAAAAAATATTTTTTTTTATTAAAATACACTCTTTAGTAATATACATTTTATTTTACTTATTCCATTCCACAACATAAAAGCAATATTGGATATTATTAAAAGTAACGGTAAATAGGCGCCATCTATCAGTATTCATAAAACCTAATACATGTTTAATGTTTATGCTATGTAAGTATTGAAACAGTTCCTGTGCTTGCCGCTAGATAGCTCTTAAATCAGAAAACATAATTATTATTATTTATGTACTCGTACAAACTTAAAACTAAAAAAACCAGCCAAGTGCGAGTCGGACTCGCGCACGAAAGGTTCCGTACCATAACTATAAAACGACATAAATATAATGTCTGTTATATGGGAGACCCCTTAAATATTAATTTTATCCTGTTTTTTAGTAAGTAGGTACAATAAATCTTTTTAACACTATAGAACCAATTGCTAAGAAGTCATTGTTGGAATTCCATCCAATATTTTGATTTCATTTAGTACATTGTAAAAAAATATGTGCACATATTGTAAACATATTTCTTTTGTACGAGTTTTTTTAGGCAGTAGGTACATTTTGGTATTATTCGTTCGACCAAAATTAACTTCGACGTTTAACTAAATTAGTATTCCTTTTAGCCACATACGACCGTCCTGGCATTAAAAAGGCAAAACATGACTGCTAGTAAGCGAAAAAATAGAATTATAACAACTAATACTAAAGTTTTTTAAAATCTAGCTTTTACCAGTTGTAAATAAAAAAGTACTAAAACAGAGAAATTTTCAAGACGAATCAAACGAGCCCAAACTCGATAAATTTATCTTGTTTAGTACAGAAGTTCCTATGGCCATCTACTTTCTCCATCATAAGACCAGCTCCATTGTATTGTCACCGAAGATACATAAGCACACCAAATTTGAGTCCAATCGGACATTGGGAAGTGGGTCTTTAGCTTGCAATTTGATTACAGACCGACAGATATACACAACAGGACAAGTGATACTAAATAAAAGCTTGTAATAAATAAATAAAAATTGACTAAATCCGCGTACCCCAACACCAAAATAATTCATATTAAATATTTGTGAATTTATATCCATAATTTGTAGGATATATTATATGGAATAATATCTGTGAAAAACTTTAAAAACAAGGTTTTAGAAGTCCGCCATATTGAATTTAAAGTGACGTCACTTTATTTTTCGAGTTATTCTCAGCAAGCCCATTCATATTCATATTTTATTTGCATTCCACAATGTAACTTATATGGTAAACTTAGAATTAGTACCAATTATGGTCCCTGTCGGGCACAGCAAAATGTAGGAGAGAGGATATTCATTTGATACCCATTGAAGGAGTGCATTAAAAGTAACTTGTCCGCCACCTTGGGAGTTCCGCCATGTTGGATTTAGAAAAACGTCACAAAGCTAACCATGCATTGTCATCCAAACCAAAAATACACAATGCAAAATTTCAGCTCAATCGGTTGAAGAACCTACTTCAAAATTGCAAGATTCCACCTGAACAAACTTAGTTACAAACATTGCAAAATAAATAAAAGCTTGTAAATATAATGTACCTAAGTGTAAATAGATAGATAGGTACTGTAGTTATTGTGCAGTTGCGTGCCCACGAAAGAGGCAGTTCCACGCGGAACGACAAACACGGCGCGCAATCACTAGTGCAAATGTTTGGTTTCTACGCGCGCCTGGGTCGCCGGCGGATGTGTACTGAGTAGTTCACGATGTGAGTTGATGATTTTAGTCATCAAATATACCAGGTAAAATATAGTTATAGATTTTTACTAACTGTGGTAGGTAAACATTTTATTAAGCGATTATGCGGTCGGCGATGGAGCAAGCTTGCCTAGAAAATACCTATTCACTCTCGACTTGAAGCCTCCTCTTGAGGATTGTACTTATCTGGGAACACAGACTCTGGCAAAATGTAAGTACCTTTTTTTATAACATATTTTTTATCTGGGATATGTAAACATTTATATTAAGCGATAATGCGGTCGGCGATGGAGCATGCTTTCCTAGAAAATACCTATACACTCTCGACTTGAAGCCTCCTCTTGAAAATTGTTTGATTGGGAACACAGACTCTGGCAAGGAGTTCCACACCTTTGCAGTGCGCATAATACACGTTCACGTGAAAGGAAAACGCTTCATCCACATTTGATCCTCGTTAACGCGCCAATTGCTTATTGACTATGACTTTATAAAAATAGTTATATAATTTTTTTAATCTAATTAATTAGCTTATCAGTGAAAACTTTTAATTGGCCTTAGTTTCATAGATATTTATTATTTCATGTACCTAGCTGTTAGTTTTCCAATAAAAATAAAATAAATAGGTTCATGAAATATTCT
The DNA here is from genome assembly GCA_948107665.1 of Lomographa bimaculata. Taxonomy (NCBI): domain Eukaryota; kingdom Metazoa; phylum Arthropoda; class Insecta; order Lepidoptera; family Geometridae; genus Lomographa; species Lomographa bimaculata. Next base: position 11,894,219 of record OX403600.1, read on the forward strand.
CCCAAGGTAGGTTAATGTTTCCTTCACCCATTATGCAAGTCTTTAAAGTCTAATCTTTGAATTTGAGAGTCATTTATTTTGATGAGATGGGGCCCATGTGAATAAACGATTTTGATTTGATTTGAATGCATTTGTTTTTTATGTATTTATGCTTTATTTTCCATCAAACACACTTATTATTTCGACAGAAGGCACCACGCATCGTCTAGTTGGCTAGACAATTTCAAAACAATTTCAAACGACTTCTCCAAACACTTGATTTAAAGCTAAATAAAACTTTAATCCGAAGTGCTAGAGTTCAAAAAGTGTTACAGTTTTATCAAGATCATATCGGGCTAACCTTATATTCTTTCGAAGAATGGTTGGTAAATTTTCAATACTCACTTTATTAAGGGTGAGGGCGGAAGGAGGGTGAGCGAAATGGCCTTTATTAGATTTTCTAGTAACGTGAGGAGGCAGTGCAGTTCCTGTGTCCGACACCTCGAAATTGAAATCTTCATGGGCACCATGGATATAATAATATTATTATTTGTTTACGTTCGATAGCCAAGCATGATGAACTGAACGTTGGTGGCGCGTTTGCCCTCTAAGCAGAGGTATCGGGTTCAGTTCCCGAGGCGGGAACACAAGGTTTCTCCCCAAAGAAAATTTACGTTTTTTGTTTTGCATGTTTTCGGCACCCACGAGTCGTGGCAAAAAAAGACTTGTGACAAGACTTTGAACTTAGTGTGGGGCTGTGAGTGTGAATAAGTTGTGAAAAAAATTGATCTGTATAGTAGTGGTACCAAGCAGACTCGTAGGAAGTCTGAGGAATTTGTTGAGGGAGTACCTTGGGGAGATATACTCCCAAGGGTACAGGGTAGCTCCCAACCGGGGTTCCCCTATCCGTCACCTAAGGACGCGTTGTCTAGAAAATCAGCCTACCGTGCGGTAACAACAATTATTGTTTTTTTTCTTAATGTTTCTTATTATAAGTTTTTTATTAATATTATTGCAATCTTGTTCATTTAGCCAGTGTCAAGTGATAATATATTTCAAGTGTATTTCATATTAAAATTCCAAATAACAAGTCACAGTCAAAGTCAAGTAAAACAGTCAAGGTTCAGTCATAGTCAAGTCATGCCCTAGTAAAGTGGTAGACATTTTACTAGAACTTCTATTGGAGTTTTGGAGCGAAGGCAAAAATCACGTTTTTCAACTTTGTATGATTTGCCTACACTTATGCACGTATGCTAAGTATTAACGGTTAATAATCCACTATTATTACACATTTACACTCGAAGAATCACAGGTTTTGGAAAATAATACAATATCAACCAGGCCATTTTTTCACTTTCGCGGCAAAAGTTCCTTTTTAGGGTTCCGTACCCAAAGGGTATCCCGTTTTACCCTTTAGGTATTACTAAGACTCCGCTGTCCTTCCGTCTGTCTGTCCGTCTGTCACCAGGCATGAACCGTGATAGCTAGACAGTTGAAATTTTCTCAGATGATATATTTCTGTTGCCGCTATAACAACATACTTAGATCCATAGACTAATAATAACTAATTTCATATCTCGATGGTAGACATACAAATCATCAAGTGCACGTCAGCTTGTAGACTGAATATAATATCGTTTATTCACATGGGCCCCAAAGTGGCACTCATGAATATTACAGACTCTACTGCCATATTGAGTCACTACTTAAATTAACACTTTATTTACGAGTAGGTAAATGTATTCTGGCAAATAAACTATCTCCTTCATTTGATTTGAATACGTTTAGAATCATTTCTTCTACGACAAAGTATCAAATCAAAATCAAAATCGTTTATTCACATGGGCTCCAAAGAGGCACTCATGAAAGTTAAATAGCGGCGCATTTTTTTTCATTCATTTTTTTTTAAACATTCTTAATCTCTAATACATCATTTTTATTAACCTAGGTGTTATTATGGTAGTCGCTAGAAAGAGCTTGTGCAGTTTGCCTCCATGCATCCTTGTCATTAATATAGTCATAGTAGTATAATAGAAGACCCTTTCTTATTTTATAATTTTATTTGACAGTAACATAAAAGTTATTCCAACAAAAGGCAGTAAACCATCGCGAGGCGTAACATAACGCGATAATTATGTATGTATCTACATGAAAAAGCAATGAAATAGCGAATGCGCGTCAAACCGAAGCAACAAATAAACTCAGATGTATTTTTAAGGAGGCAGAGACCAGGGGCGACGTTTCTATTTCCATACAAATGTTGCATAATTTAAAAAGAAATTGTCTCGGCGTACCGTTTCAGTTATAAAACCTGCATTTTATACGTTTCATTACGTACAACTTGAGATACAACGTATTTGATGCGGAGCGTGAGCAAATTTTTTACCGACCTCCCAAAAAAGGAGGAGGTACACAAGTCGACTGTATTTTTTTTATGTGTGTTACCCCCATATCTTCTCTCCACGTGAGCCGATTTCGAAATTTTTTTTAGTTTGAAATATGTTGCTTTTTAATTGCAACACAATTTATATTATTTAGTTACTACTATCAACTGACATTCTAGTTTGACCACTATCTCGCCTTATAGTAACTGATGGTTCGATGGTGGTTACTTACCTCCCTCGATCACATCTACGTTAGGCAGACTGCCCTCTAGTTTAATACAATTTAATAATAACCAGTAATAATAAAACGAAAGCAAAGCTTAAAAAAACCGACTTCACCGCACCAGCTTTCTAATAAAAAAATAATCATCGAAATCGGCTCACAACGAAAGAAGTTGATCAAATTGAAATAGGTCCAAGGGAAAGTACCAGCTTTCGAACGAAAAAATAAACATTATATATAATATAACTTAAAGCTATGTTTCCAAACATCTTGGCCGCCGGGACTGGTGTATGACCAATAACAAACACACACAAAATATTTGAATGTCAAACTAACATACGTAATAGAGGTACATCAGTCAGAGTGCTTCGTTATATCATTTCTCTACAATACGGTTTATTTTTATACCTTCACTCCTGTAAATTAAAGCAACCCTGCGACACAGGATCTCGATAAGCCCGTGTGATCTTATAAAAACCAAGATACAAGCCAATAAACGACGAACGCTTCCGCCCCACAGATAGATTTAATCTGTTTAGACTCTGCAGTAAAACGTCTATAAAATAAAGTGAGAGGAGCGCAAAAATCACAAAAATCTCCTTCTTATCGCCACCGAGCGAGATTACACATAAAAATGTTAAATGATCTCGAACGGGTATTGAAAAAATACGCGGGAAATGGCGGGGGAAATTGGGTGCTGTTTGTACGATGGAGAAATGTGCGACGCAATGTGTGCTTAGAACCTAGCCTCCAACTTTATAATGGCGCAATAATATACTATTGCATCGCTCCTTTTTTGACATTGAAGACAATACATGGTTGGTGAAATTAAATGATTTTTTTATGAGTATTAGATGCTTAAATGGCCAAATCAGCAACGACAATATAACTTTAGATCGTGGGGACTGAGGGCTCATAAAATATTTAAAGATTTGTTGGTGCACCTGGTCGAGGCAAGAAGAGGCCAGATGCTGGGAAATTTTGAGAAAGTTACCAATTGTCATTGATTTGTTAAATTAAGTATAGTTTGTATTTATTGTTTATTTTTTGTGCTTATTGTGGTTTTTTTATTAATCTTACAAACAGGAACATCACATATATGCATATTTAAGGTACAGTATTATAATAGAATCGCATGGAACTTGAATTTATTGAATCGTAGGTACTCGTAGTACACGCAAGTTCCATGTATAATCGTAGTTTCCTCTCTCAGTTCCTTAATTGTATTTTAGTTCTTTAATTCTGATATAGAAATTGATCTAAATTCTGTAAAAATGCGGTGGGTTATTACTTAGGGTTTTTAAATATCGGCAACGATGCGGTCCAAGAAAAAATACGTATGCTTAAGGTGAAGTAGGCTCCAAATCGGACGATTCATCCTCACGAATATTAAAGATTTGACATTTTAAAACGGTCGATTAACAGCATTTTTTTATGTGTAATAAATGTTCACAAAATATTTTATTCGGATATGTTCAGCGATACACGATTAAATTTGTCTCGATAGAAAAATAAATTAACTTTATTAAAAAACACCTAATTTCCCGTTTTCGTCAGTGGAATAAATCAACTTTATTCTGTTTCTATAAAAGATATTTTTTACAAAAAATATTGTGTGTAATCCCAACAAACATTCAAACCTTGTTGTGAACTCAAGTTTTTTGTAAAGGGGTAGGATTAATTTAAAAAAATATATGAATGCGCGCACGCTGATACAGGCAATTCTACAAGGCTACAGTTTGGCTCCAGTCCGCCAACTCGATACCAAGTCGCCTTAAGTTAATCCTACTAATATTATAAATTCGAAAGTTTGTGTGTAAGTGTGTTTGTTCCCTCTTCACGCTTTAACGGCTGAACGGATTTGGATGAAATTTGGAATGTTCATAGATTATACCTAGGATTAACACATAGGCTACTTTTTAACTTGATAATAGCGGGCGAAGCCGCGGGGCACGGCTAGTAATACATATGACTTGATGATGATTCTACTTCAGATCTCAAATTGTGCTCATCGGCTTTCAACTTAGTAATCGCACTTGCCGTAAATTTGAGGCAATCTTGATGACGACATACATACAATGTGCATACTAAACGTATTTGTATTTTTTTTGTTCCTTTATACGTTATATTCCTCCATAAGTTATAGTACTTTAATCAGCGGGTTTATTATTTATTACCGTAACCTAATTTATAGAAAATAAATTAGAATAAAAAGAACATATATTTGTTCGTTTTTCTAAAAAAAACAGCACAGGTCTCTTAAGTCTCTTAAGGACGCGAATCGATCTCCGTCGCACTAAACTTTAGCGCGTGCTCTGCAGTACAGGGTGGCGAATTGTTCGTGACAGCGGAGTGCCGCTGACTTGTCGCCTCAGAAATGTAATCTCCGCGACTAATGTACACCCCAAACACCCGACAACTTATACCAACAATGATTTTAACTGATTTCTTGCTTTACCTAGTAGCTTTGTCACATAGTTGTAGACAAATCAATGTAGACAAACATTCATGCAATAAAAAGGCAATGTCCTAATTAAGGGCTTGGACTATCTACATAATAAATATAAATGCTTTCACACTCAAAGCCCACACTAAGTTCGATGACTTGAGCCGTGGGTGCTAGAAACATTCACATAACACACACAATTGCAATCAAAACCAGAAACACTAAAAATTGTGTTTCTGGTTTTGAGTACGATAGCAAGATGGAATTGTTTCGGGGAGAAAACTTGTTTGCCACCGGGAATCGAATCTCGCTGCTTAAAAGGTGAACCACCCAACTAAGCCAACGGGCAGTTAAAATTAGTAAGTAAGATGTATCCTCGTTTCCAACATATTGTTATTCAGTTACTAACAGAAAAACTTCCGAATTTATAAAATTAATGTTTTGTAATAGCATGCTGCAAACTGTCAGACCTATAATGTTAGTGTTATAGTGTAATTTTATGTGACTTAGAAAATGAGGAAGATTTTCGTAGTGCTTTTTAAACTGATTTTAAAAAATGAGAAGGTTATGTAACTTCGTTACGCATTTCTTGGGGCGGCGATGCCGTTCTTTGTAGGACAGTGTAGTTTAAACTATTTATTATATATTGTAAGGAATAAATTATATTAATTATTATAGTGATATAATAATCAGAAGAAAATAGTAGACGAGTGAGCTAAGTGTTAGGAATCAGAGTCTGAGAGATGTCTGGTATTTTACAACTACCCTGTATATTATTAGCACAGTAATAAATGTATTACAAAGGATTATTGATTTAGGCTACATAATATAGCAATCTAGTAAAAAAAACTTATCAAATAAAAAATTATCTAATAATATCCCCTTTTATTTTTTTAGTTCTTCTCAGCCTGTACACAGGTACTTCTAAACCAACACTAAAATATTAACCCTCAAATCAGAATCCCAAATGAAACAAATCAGAATACCAACTCTAAAACTGTAAAATCAGTCGGTGTCAAAGAGGCCATAAAATAATATTTTACGATATTACCATAGAGAAGTAATGGTATAAATAAAGAAAGTGTCGTGTAGGAGCGTTGGTAGGCCGATTGGCTTCGATTATTGCCCCGCTGAGAGTAATATCCTTTTCTTCGCAAATGTTTTTTGGGGAATGTTATTTTTTGGCGTCGGTCGCAGCTGGCGGGGTTCGTTCGTGAAATTGAGGCTATCTGAGTGTCTCCGAAGACGCAGTTGGGATGTATGGGCTTGTTAGTAGCAAGACGACACGACACTTGCTGTCTGCGAACGTTTAAGTCTTCGATATTCAAAATCTATTCGTCTGCTGATTCAAGAATCGAACGCTATTGCGTGAAGGTACAGGTACTATTTTTTGATAAGCTAGTGTTTTGAAGATATTTTCTTAATAATATTTATATCTTTAACGTGGAATTTAATTACGATCTTAGGTACCATTCTTAATGAAAACGTATAAATAAAAAAAAGAGTAGTATATAAGTGCCAGCAATATATTTCTTTTTTCAAGATGGCAATCTTTACTCACCTCACCTGATAGAAGCGACAATGTGGTCGACGATGGAGCAAGCTTGAATACTTAACAAGCAATTCATACACCCACATTAAACCAATAACCGATTAAAGATTTCTTTGCATCAATAGCTGCATTAATTGCATCAATACCCTCGAAATAAAATTAAATTTAGAAATAAAAATATACAAAAAAATATATCAGGAATCGAACCTGGGGCATTGGCAACTGACCAGCGATAAAGTCGTGTCGTCCTGATGTGAACATCACCCAAGGGTCACTTACGTTAAGTAGCCTCTTAGTCGCGCACGTGCGCTCTCCATCGGCAGGTGTGCCGCCGATTGTGATTGAAATTGGGAGGGACGATTTTTATTGCCAGTGCTGATGGTATTGCCATTTTTATGTAGCTGCTTTAAGTATCTGTCTCGATGGATAATACCTATGTACACAGTCACAGTCACTCTTAGGACAACCGTGTATAATTTTAATGTAGTACTTTACGTATGCCTATTTTGGATAGATCAAAACACAACATTTTAAATAGTTATATTAAATGATTTGTAGAAAACTTCGTTGAAATAGGGTGCGAAGTGTTTAACGATTTTTGGGAAGGAATATCCGGTGATATTCAGTCAGGTGAGATAATGGTCAAATGTTTGCTTATCTAATAAAAATACAGATATTGCTTGTATGTGCAGTGCAAGCTTCAAGCACACACACAACATTGGATCGGCTACCGTTCCACGGTCGATACTTTCATATCGTATATCCCTACTTTCATTATCCTACTAATATTATAAATGCAAAAGTTTGTGTGTGTGTGCATATTTTTTACTACGTATCTCCGTAACTATTAACCAATTTCGATGAAGTTTAGAATGTATTTAGTTAGGTTCCGGAATTACACATAGGCTAAGTACTTAACTAACGCATGCAAAGCCGCGGGGCACATCTAGTTATTAATATTATAAACCACTGAACTGATTTTGATAAAATCAGCCACTGGTAGATTGTATTTCAACGGAGCCGAAAAACATTCCAAAAACTTTCAAACTCAATTTTGACATTCCCTGTGGTACGAGGATACCATCGGTCTATTATCAGTACATTTTCTACCGACTTCACAAAAAAGAGGAGGTGCTCAAATCGACTGTATTTTTTTTTATGTGTGACCTGATAACTTCGTTCCACGTGAACCGATTTTGAATTGTGTTTTTTGACATAGACATAGACATAGATATTTATTGGTAATGTACATTACAGGTCATTCAGTAAAACATAAGAAAATAAAAAAACAGTAGCTGGTACGTAATATAGAACATATTAACTAATATAAAATATAAATATTAGATATTAATAATATTGTCATTGTTATATTAGTTAAGTATAATACAAAAAATATAAAAATTATGCTTCGCTTAAGTACTTTTTAAGCACAAAAACTCTTGATATGAGTAAAAGGCCTGCGCTATAAGCCATTTTTTAATTTTGATTTATATGACCCTAAGCTTGGAGCTTCTGTTATGGTTTTAGGGACTTTGTTTGATAGATGTTGCTTTAATTCTAATTGTCCCATTTAAATTTGTTCAAAATCTGATTAGTAGTTCTTGAAATATCTTCAATAATGCGTGTTTGGTACATTTAATCTGATCAAAGTTCCGAAGATAAAGCGGTGATGTCGGTTTTTTAAAGCTTTGCTTGCATTTAATTTATCATTGTCAGCAGAATACCGTTTTTGCTTAAATCAAATATAAGTCATAATTCAATCTAGCTAGCGCGATACACCGATATTGGCAGGTTAACAGAATACCATTTGTGACATAACAAGATCGATACTAGAGCCCAACTTGAATTTGACTATTCCGGAAACATTCAAATCACACACACATCACACCCAGAACCAGAAGCACAAATAACCCTTGGGAAGGAATTTGTGCTCCTGCCGGGAATCGAACCCAGGAGCCACAGCGCAGAAGGCGGACACCTGTCCATTGCGCCAACTGGGTCGTCTATATAATATTCGTCTATGTCTATATTCTATATTAATAGCCAAATAGTATTAAGTAATAAAATAAAAAACGCAAAATATTATGCAAAATTTACGTATAAAATGATATAGGACCTTTATTTTCTTAAACTTAATTAAAATGTTGTAATTTTTTAAATATCAATAAATCATTAAAAAACATTGATACCTCTATACAGTAAAAGAGCTCACTACAAACGCAGCCACACTTACAGCACAGCCCCACACTAAGACTTTAGTTCCGAAGTAGCATTAATTAAGAATGTTGAAAACATACTTAGTAATAACCTACGAATTATGTACTTGCTACATTATGCATATCAAAATCCTATATTTATGGAATTATACATACCTACATAAGGTGCACACCTATTAACTATTGTACGTTCGTAGACCGTAATGGATAAGCTGTTGAAACAAAACAATTATTTTACACTTCTATCTATGTACCATCGAGATAGGAAAGATACCTTCGTATTACTTTGGCTATAAAATCCTTGCTTTGTACGCAGCTTAAAGCAATGAAGTATTCTGATTTTTGATTTCTGATTTGAGTTTTTGCCGCGAAAGTGAAAATATGGCGTTGTTGATTTTGTATAATTTTCCAAAACCTGTGATTCTTCGAGTGTTCATGTGTAATAATGGTGGATTATTAACCGTTAATACTTAACAAATGTGCATAAGTGTAGACAAAGTTGAAAAACGTGATTTTAGCCTTCGCTCCAAAACTCCAGTAGAAGTTCTAATAAAGTTTCTACCACTTTACTAAGGCATTATCGACTATGATTGGACCTTGACTTTGACTGCGACTTCTGACTAGGACTATTAATATGAAATACACTTTAAATATAAGAATACTTGACACTGGCTAAATGCAATAGATAGCGAAGCCAAAATAAAAAAAAACATTTATAATACACACAATCACACTTTACTAAGTGACGCACAGAGAAGCACAATTATCTATGTGAAAGCAAAATTGTGCTCCTGCCCATGACCGACGGACGGTGCAGATGACAAAGACTTGCCCACTGCGCCGAATAGGACGTTATTTTTTAGTCATTATAATAAAAAAAAAACAAAATTGAACCGATAACATTTAGCAGTCAAATCTGGCTTACCTCTCTAATACGCAAAGTTACCGGCTAAAGTTTAGCCGTATGTGCTGCGTTCGGCTAGCTGGAGCTATAATCGAGCGCATGCAGCTGCGTCTGAGAAACGAGCAGTCGGACTAGGGATGCACGAACCTTGAGAAAATTAACATCGATATTTTATTAATATATACTATTATAAATACATATATAGGTACATCCAAATCTAGTCTTCCTCGCTAATAAGCTAAATTACTGACTAAAGTTTAGCTGTATATGCTGCATTCGGCTAGCTGGAGCTATAATCGAGCGCATACAGCTGCGTCTGAGGAACGAGTAGTCGGACTAGGGATGCACGAAACCTTGAGAAAATTAACATCGATATTTTTATTAATATATACTATTATAAATACATATATAGGTACATCCAAATCTAGTCCTACTTCGCTAATAAGCTAAGTTTCCGACTAAGGTTTAGCTGTAAATGCTGCGTTCGGCTAGCTAAGTTACAATCGAACGCATGCAGCTGCTTTTGATAAACGGGCAGTTGGAATAGGGATGGTCTGGATTTATATATTTATGAATATTAAAGAACATAGTGTATAATGTCTTTTATGATTATACCATTATAATCTATTTTTATCTCTTTATCATGCTAATATCATTTGTACTTCTTGAAGCTGAATCGGCTAAAAGGATTTTATTGAAATTTGTAATGGATTTAGCGTATTAACAATTCATCATCATCATCTCAGCCACAAGAAGTCCACTGCTTGATATAGGCCTCCCCCAAAGATTTCCAAAAAGATCGGTTGTTAGCGGCCTGCATACAGCGTCTTCCTGCGACTTTCATTATGTCGTCCGTCCACCTTGTGGGTGGTCTTCCGACACTGCGCTTGCCCGTCCATGGCCTCCATTCGAGAACCTTTCAGTCCCATCGGCCATCAGTTCTGCGTACTATGTGTCCTGCCCATTGCCACTGCAACTTGCTAATCCGCCGGGACGAAAGTCGCCGACATATCGGTGACTTTCGTTCGTCTACGGATCTCCTCCATTCTGATTCGATCTCGTAGAGAAATTCCGAGCATAGATAGCCCTTTCCATAGCTCGTTGTGCGACTCTGAGCTTATTTATAATAAGGCCCACAATTAGCGTATCAAAACTACTTCTTATCAAATCAAATCGTTTATTCAACAGAATACATGTAAATAAGATCTTAATGTTAGAAGTGACAAAATATATTATAGTATACCTAGCTGACCCGACGAACTTCGTAACGCCAATACAAGTTGTTTGAACTTTGACAGCAAACATAAATAATATATGTCACATTTACATGTGGTCAAATATTTACAGTCTAATCTTTGACAGGTACGAACTTTTTGTATGGGAAAATAAAATAGTTGTTTTTACTAATTTCCTTGCAATGGTAAGCCTCTCGCTAGAATACTGCAGACAAACAACAATATATAGTCTTGATTCGCTACCTCCGGATAATTTCCTGTTAATTTAACTTGCAGATAACTAAAATACAAATTCTAGTCCATTAATTAATTTTCATCTGATAGATGGCTTTCATTTCGTGGTTTATACATGTACTGTAGCGCACTGTAGTACTGTCGTAGACCCTCTACGAAATTACATAATGTCCTTTTCATCCGACTTCGAAAAAAGGAGATTCTCAATTCGACTGTATGTTTTTACGCGATATCTCCGTCAATTATAAATCGAATTTGATGATTTTTGTTGTTTGGTAGATTATACTTCAGAAAATGTATATGGACTACCCAGATAAATTTTATCGTAATCATATAACTAAAATATAAGTGTTGAAGTCGGTTTTCTAAGCTTTGCTTGCGTTTAATTATATGTATTATTAATTTCATAATAACAATATAAAGTAGTAATTTAAAATATACTAAAACATTAATAATAATTGTAAACGTAGTCGTATTGGTTCAGCCTTTAAGTGTGGCCTGAGAGCGTTAATCACACTAATATTATAAAGACGAAAGTTTGTGAGTGTGTTTGTTACTTCTTCACGCTCAAACGGCGAAACTAATTTTGATTTATCTCGGAATTCTTGCGGGTCCGGGACTTACGGGGCGCAGCTAGTCTATGTAATTTTTATTAAAATGTTTTGACGTTTGTTAGTCTCACAAAAACTCGAGAACGGCTCGACTGATTGGACTGATTCTTTTTTGTTGTGAATGTAATTCATAAAAAAATCTACATAAAAAAAACTGTCAGGGCAAGGTTTGTATGTAATTTCTTTTTTTAATCCACCGGAAATTGCACCCGGGCGAAGCCGGGGCGGATTTCTAGTGTGTTATAAAAACAAGTTCAAAAAGTCACCGAAATTGCTTATTTCTTAAAAAATATTTTAACAAGCGATTGCTAAAATGAAAAATGACTGTTAAAATTAACAACAGGATAATTTTAATCGAGAATTTTTTTAAATTTTACAATCGACATCTCTTACCGTGCGAGCCCAACCCTTCTATCGCCATATGCCACCCCTCCCTTAAATTACTGAAGTTCGCGCTCATAATAGAGAGATATGCCTTTAATATCTGCCGGAACTGCTCCTTGTTTACTTTTTGCCCCGGTTCTTATATTACGGTAGGATATTACAGTGCCTATTTGTAGATGCGCTTATTGAATTCTTCGGTGTGTTTAAGTTAATTATTAGTAAATTCGAAGATATGGAAGTGATATTTTGTGACAGTAAAACTTTAAAAAATCTACGTATGTCTATCGTGGGTGCTGTAAACATTCACATCATACACACAATCACATCCAGAACGAGAAACACGAATTTCCCTTAATGATAAAACTTGTGTTACCACCCAACACAATTCATCGAACTTAATGTGGGGCTGTGAGTGTGAAAATGTTTATTTTATTGGAGTTAGTAAATGTGGCCCATAACGCTATCCTTAAATGCATGTACAGGACCATGATTAGTTAGTTACTATATCGCTGGAAAGCTACGAGTTAACAATACTTAAAAAGAATGTATCTAAGAGAAGAACAGATGATCTATAGTAATATTGTATAAGCTAAGGTAATTCAAATTTATAGGTGAAATACGACAAGGTAACGAATCAAAATATTACCTACATTTTGAACTATTAAATTAAATTAACGGGATTAGCGTGATTGATGCATGAATGAAGCCGAAACATTTGTCAATCTTCATCTTTCATTGAAAACGCTAAGACACGCTATTTCCCGTTTTAATTTTTAATTGTATAGTTCAAAATATAAATATGTATATAAATTTAAAATAGATAATTTATTTTAGTTATTAGAGATAATTTATTAATAGATAACATTGCAGTTTCTATATAATTAAAAATTTTAAATTGATCTATATTACATCATACATGTATAGTTTCGTTTAGATATTCAGAAATCTCATGACGTGTGACATGATTCCCCGCCATATGACCCTATTTGAACCCTCCACGTCACACACAAAACTTAAACATGACGCATTTACACGTCAAAACACTCGAGCGCGCGCAAACATTCAGTTTACTCAAACAACACGTAAAATTGGTTGTCAGAAAACATAATGTCGGCCAAAGAAAAGGGTTGGGTCGCGTGCCCTTTCCTTCTTGACATTTTAAATTGTTTATTTGCGAACAAGTGTCAAGTTATTTATTCAGAGACGGTGTTCGCGTTTTGCTTCAGTGTGAGCTGTTTACCTTTCGGATGCTTAATAATTTAGGTGAATACCGAACGTTCGATTTGTGATTGTTGATGTTGTATGTTCTATACATGGATCTAGTAACACATACTACAGATATTACGCAGGGAATTCTTCTTGTTCGTTTCGCTCTTGGCAGAGCGGTTGTGGTTGTCATCTGATCGGATCACAGCTGATCGGACCATCGCATGGGTGACCTTCCGCGTGATCTGGTGGCCTCCACTCTACTCTACACGACAAAACGTTCTATAAAATAGTTTCCTCGCCTCGTGACATGACCGAAGAACGATATTGTACTTGACTCGATAGAAGCTTTTTGTGGACGAGTTCTTGCTGGGAATATTGGGTCGAAGCACAAAAGACGGTTACCACTCCACGATTTTTTTATTTCTGACAGGCTAGCGTTTGACCACTATCTCATCTGATGTAATTTTGCAAATCTGGCAGTAGAATCATTAACTTTCATGAGTGCCTCTTTGGGGCCCATGTGAATAAACTATTTTGATTTTGATGTCCAACGATGATGTGGTTAAGGATCGTAAACTCGCTTGGTTTAGAATGACGGGCTCTCAAGGGTAACTGCTGGAACAACTTTTATAGTGGTATCACAAAACCACTGAGATTCATACTTTTATTATTCACGTGCTGTAAAAACCGCAACCGGGTTGTTTTTGACTTGTGGCGCCATCTAGTTTATTGTTTAGTTGTCTCATTCGAAGCTGATGTAATTTTATTGACTCTGGAAACATAAAAGGGGGTTTATAAGTTATCCGTGTGTATCTGTGTGTCTGGCTGTAGCATCGCAGCTTCTCAAAATGGACTAGTAAACGACTGAACCCATTTTGATAGTTTTGTTTTGTTTGAATGGTGACTCGTTTGAAAGTAATCTTAGATAATATGTTTGGTAAAAATTAGTTGATATTGCCACTTGTCTCAAGAGAGATGTACTATAGTAGAGGACTGGAATAGTCCAGGCCTCTTAGTCCAGCTCTTTTCACAACGATTGAGTTGGGAAATTTTATATAACATAAACTCTCTATAAAGCCTCCAGAGATAATCAATTATTTTAAATCCAAAATCAACTTCTTTGGCCATACTTCTGAGAGAGTATTATGATAATATTTTCATTGGGCCAATGAAAAACTCTTTTCAATAACAAATCTATATCTCACAACATACGCTGGAATAATATGGTAACCAATAAAATAATTTTACAAATCGATTTATAAATGACGAAGTTTTGAAGGTAACAAATATGAAATAGAAAAACAATCAAATTAAGAAACTTTTTGAATAGTTGGTTAAAAATAATTTAAACGCAAGCAAATATTGAAAAAACCGACATCACCGCATTATCTCTAGAACCCTTGTGATCTGGAAAATGTTTATATGAGACAAACTTGACACTATATCCTTTCCAATAAAAAAAGGATCATCAAAATCGGTTCAACTAGAATTTGAATTGAATAAAAAAAAACAGTCGAATTGAAAACTATTTTTTGAAGTCGATTAAAAATGAGATTGTGGTGGTATCTCCGTTGAAGACTTATTGAGATGTATTTAAAAGTAATAAGAATAGAGAAATAGAAAAAACGATTTATACGAATTCCTCACCGTTGCTAGAAGCATTACAGCTGGCAGTAGTTTTAAAACTATCTCAGATATGTGCTCAAAAGTAGGCGGGCACAATTTTGAAGTGGTAGTTGTACTCGTAGAACGATTAAAACTATTATAGAATGAAGGCGGTTCGTCACTCTACGCCCGCAACGGCGGTTAGCCAGAAAATGGTGACTGCGTGATTAGGCCCGCCGCACGTTTGTTTTGATACGTTGCCCCTGTGGCCGCGCGCCATGTAAGTTCGACCCGCGGTTAGGACAGTTTGCGGCGGACCTTACACTCCGCTACGTCACTTGGTCGGTTAGGATTTTGTAGGTTGGATGTTAGAGGTTGGATTTTGGAAAGATAATATCATAATTTCTGAATTGTTTCTGTTGGTTAACAGTGCAGTGCTACTGCAGGTATTCTCTGGGTACTTGAGGACTGAGATTGATTGTCCATTAATAGTTTTTGGGCAAAATTTCGAGTCGGAACTCTTAAACGTAATGTGAATGTTTCTGGCACCTGATATATATATGTATATATAATTATATATAAAATGTATATACACTTAGTTATAGAACTATAACTTAGTGTATATACATTTTGATATTTTTAAATCTTTTAAAAATATTGAGGCAATATCACCAACGTCTAAAATACGGAGAAATTTATTTGTTAGTAATAGTTAATTAAGCTGATAAGGTCAACGATCTTTATCTTATTTAGCTGTAGTTTACTTTATTACTGTTATGATACAAAATATTCAAATTACTAACCACGAATTTACTTGATATATGATTGCAAAAAATAAAGATTTCTCGTCAAATTATAAGAAAAAAGTAAAAATAAGAAGTTATGCTTCTTTTTTTTGCTAACCCTCCTCCGCTAAAAACGCAACCGTTCTCCAAAACTTCTTCCAGCAACTGTAAACTTTCGCGCGCTTTTGGCTCCTTCAGCGCATGTGTAGAAGAAGAGCACGGATGTATACTTCGTCTCTGTCTTCCCGAACGAGGTCTGCGGGTCGCGGCTAACCCCCGTCGCGAGGTTTGCGGCGGCAAAAATGTGTGTTTCGGTGTGCCGATAGCGGAGCGCCGCAGCCCCGCCCAGCGCCTCGCCCGCACGGCCCGCTAACGCGTCTTGAGCCACTTAGCTGATAAGACAGAGCGCACAGTGTAGTTTTCAGCGATTTTGAGAAACCTCGAAACGTCGAACTTAGAATTTTAGTATGATTGAAATCTTATTATGAACATATACAGCTCACAATGGTAACTCGAGCTTATTAAACGTGTTTAGAGGTCTGTATAAACGATTTCTGTTTGAAGGACACGTTGAGTATTTATGATGTTTGTTCCTATTTGTAGGTTGGGTAGAGAGGTATGCCAAAATACCTTGCCTTTTAATATCATAAATAGATGATTTTTCGTATAAATTCGTTTGAGTATAAGAACTTTTGAGTAAGAATTAATATTTTTACTATTTATTTTGGGAATCATTCTTTATTATTATTTATAACTTATGACTAAGAGTTGGTATTAAAAAGGAATTATTGGATTGATTCGAAACCAATTGCTTTTTTGTTTTTAGGAAATGTAATACAAGTTGATCGTATATATGTAGAACCTTTTCAGCACATGATTAAAGTAATAAAATCTAACGAATTGTTCGGTTTTTAGGACTTGAGTAGTTGAGACTAGTATGTATAATTAAGCAAAACAGTTAAGCTGTAAGGTCCCTGATCTTATAATACTCATAATAAGATGACTGTCAATAAAATGGCAGAGAGATGATGAAAGGACTACTGGTAGTACAGTTAGTGGCAGTGACATTAGTAAGTACCTTGAGAGTAGGTCGGCTTCATACACGAATTATACCAATATTGTAAGGTACTCTCTGTGAACACTGTCTTAGTTTCCGGCCAGATATGGAGCCGCGAGCTGTCAAAATGGAGTGGGAAAAAAGGCGGGAATGTGGCCTCGCTTTATGTGAAGCTCGTCATTGCGCCAGACAGAGAGATCTCTATCTAGCCGCTAAGGAGAGAACGGGACAGCGAACACAACGTGGTTTATAAGAAAACCCAAGACGTTGGGCGTGTTTGGCGGGTGGGCGTGTGGGTTTTATGCACGTAGTGGTGACGGTTTATGTGTGTGTGAATGTGGACACCGTGTGGCTATGCGGTCACAGGTGTGTGAGTGGCACGTTTGCGGGTCTCGAGCTTGTTCTGGAAGCGTGCTCATCCTTTTGTCAACGATACGACGCTATATCGGCCTCAGACTTTAGGTATTAAAGTGGGCAGTTAAATTTTACGACCATATAAAATTTCCACTGTCGGTGGAGGACGGAGCCTTTTATGTGGGAACCCTTGGCATTGAATTTTACCTGTTCTTAGTACCTTTACAATAAGCTTAGTTTTGTCGTTTGATAAATTAATTAGTAAGCGACGTTTCGTAGACCTTCTGTAGCTGCGTAGCGATTTGCTACGGCTCTACGCGTAGACAAATAACTGCTAATGACTACCAGGTAACTAATTGGTGTCTACTATGAAACGTGTTAGGGTTGGTAAAGTTCGACGCTTTCGATGCAAATTGAATCGTTTGGGATTACAGTATAAATTGATATGGCAAATGTACGATTGTTAATTAAACTGATTTTGTTAATGTTATGATTGAGTGATGAATATTACTATACTCGAAGTTTCAAGTAAGAGATTAAAAATATTAACAGATATAACGAAAAAAATGCTGTGTTAGTAACGAAATTATCGTTTGAGATAGGTACCTACTTAAGTGTTTTAGAAACAAGACATGTCTTTCTAATGAAACCCTATGAAACGTTATCTACTATATTATATCTATCTACTCTACTCTTTTTCTTGCGGATGAATTAATGTAAAACTGCAAGCATCAAAGAGACTTTCAAATCTTTAATGCAAGAATATTTATTAAACAAAACTATAAGAAATATAAAATAAATTGAATTATGAAACAAGAATAAATTCGACGGTCGTAACTTGCTGTACTTGAGATATGGCCGATGTTGTGCGTGGTAAAAATAGCAATGTAAACAACAGATTGTAACCAAGAGTATGTATACCTGCATTTATAAGCACTCACATTTGTAAGCACTCTACGCCTTTTTTGTGTAAGTAACGCGTGGGTTGATCAATTATATAGCTTAGAAAATTGTTTTATAGACTTGTGCCATTCGTCTTGGTCTGGTAGTATTTTTTTATATTATATATTTTTGCTTAAAAATATCTTACAGGGCTTGAAATACTAACTAACCTCGTTTTTGAACAGTAACCGCCATAACATTGGACGGTCGTAACCTGAAATGTGAATTTCTGAGCGCAAGTATGGCATGCGGCGACATATGGTTAGATCGTCGGGCGTGACACGTTTCGCGTTCTTGTCCCGCACCTAACTATCTCTTTTAATACTTATTTGTACCCACGCACACAGAGCCGCGTCCCCCCGTGTCGCGTCACTGCAGCTTTTCTAAGTGTGGGTGGTTTTCTTTCGTCGTGCCCCTGTGTGCGCGCGAATTTCTTTCGAGACGTAATAAGGGGACCGTTTCTTTCCCGCCAAGGTTTTAATGTCGACCACGGTTCGGTGGCGGACGCGCGCGCTTTTCCGCGGTTACCGGGCGTAACTTTTTAATTCTTTTTTTATTCGAGTGCTGTCATAGTGCATTTTGAATTTTCTTTTTTTTAAGTGTTTTATATTTGTTTGGAAAAGGTTGGTTGCTAAAGTACGTTACTGAGAATTAATTAGTAGAAAGTTTGTTAAGTTCGCAAACTTGGTGTGAGGCAAGGCGGCGCGGGCGGGAGTTGTTGTTTTCCCGGCGACCGCAGCCTCATTAGCCTGGGCGCACACTGTGGAGATTAAACTCCGAGATAAAGGCACGTGTTGTGATAACGCCGCCGTATGTGGCTGTTGATCTAAATAACATTTTGATACGGTTTAGCGAAGTTGGTTAAACATACTTTTTTATTAAGGATACGTTTAGTTTTAAAAAAGAAGATAAAATAATAAAACAGCCTATAAAATTAGTAACTTTTGAAAAATTTGTATTTATTTTTCAAATAAAATACGAATACATTCACGATACTAGTTAAAATTATCTTTATTAATTACTTAACAATAAGCGCTTAGATATATGTTTTATTTTTACGACTAAACTTTTTCCCTAATATGACAAAATGATTTAAAGATAAAACATTGTCTTATGTGGCTAGAAACAAAAAACTATCACTTCCATTGAATACAGGCTTGAAACTTTATTTCACCTTAACAAAATAAGCGTCTCTTTTAATAAATTCCTCCACACGCTCTAACATCTCAAACCCATTATCTCCCACTTTATTAGCCGAGCGGAACTTGTTAAAAAGTCCGTAGAACTGCCGTTAGATCCCCAAAGTTTCACCTGTAATTGTCGCGTGCGCTCGTTAACTTGAGTGTGGAGGCACCCTTACGCAACAATGCTTTATCTAGTCGGCTTAATTTTCAATTAAGAGCCATATTATATACATACTAGTTGGTCCCCGCGGCTTTCTAATAAAAACAAACATTATATATCTATTTATATGATTTTTCTTTATTATTTATTTAATCGAATTGTGAATTTAAACATAATTGAATCCACTTCAATACACAAAAAAATTCATCTTTATCTTTCCAGCCGTTTAGTTACATACACACGCACAGAAGAAGTATTTAAATATAGATATTGCACATGAAATTTCTTAAACTTGATTACTGAATAGTTTTCTCCAAAATGTTTGTAATATTAATTAAATAAAGTTAATTGTAGGTAAAGAAAGTAACAGTCTATAATAGTCTACCAATCGCGTTTCTGTTTTAAGTGATCTACAACGACAGATCTCTTTGAGTTTAAACGTAAATAAAAAAGCACTTCATTTTTTTAATCCGCTGATTGAAGAAAATATGCCCAGAATACTGGTTGGTTGAGTTATGATTAGTACGGGTGCTACTTGCATGGGTGACCGTTTCGTGAAGTTTGCAACTAAAGTGTAACAGTGCTTTGGCTAGCACGTTAAGCAACAACTGATCCCGGTTGTTAAGTCTTAAGATAAATAATGATAAGAATAATAAGTAATCTGTAGGTGGCATCATTCACTGCCACAGTTTATTAGTTTATGTATGTTTATAATATATTATTATTTATGTATGTTTATAATATATTATTATTTATGTAGGTTTTCGTAGGTATATACATACTATGTAATATTTATAATTATGTGTAAGTACGTTTATTTAAATCCGAATTGATTTAGAACCGCCGTCCCTGTTTGTAATATTTGTATCATGTTCCTTTGGTTGCCCTTTATGCTTCTTTGTATATATTTATTTAAGACAAGCTGACGCCCGCGTTTATTAAGTTAGCTATTTCTAATTTATTCTAATTACTTATTAATAAAATTGCCTATCAAAGGAAAGGCAATTTAATTAATCGTGTAAGTAGTAAAAGTACTACTCAGATACAATTTACATCACTTTAACTGGAACACTAAAACTTATGTCGTAGCGTCGTATACGCTCGAAACTGGTCGGAGTATTATTTCGAAACAAAAATCGCACGAATAATAGCCGGTTAGTACCATAAACACTAAAACTTTCCATATGAATTTTCATTCCCCATTGCACCACCTTAATGCACCCCTGGCCAAAAGTATGAATAACACCTTTTTTTATTTTAAATGTAACTCGGACAATTATTTCCATAAGTATAAAACTTCATAAATAAAGAACTTTCGACATGAACTATCATCCTCCATTGCACCACCTTAATGCACTCCTGTCAAAAAATATTGTAAGCAATTTTTTAAATATTATTCAACCACTCAAATAGCATTATTCATCGTTCAATAATAAAGAACGTTCATACAAACGTTTTCACCCCATTTAACCCTCTAAGGGGTAGAATTTCCAAAAACTCTTTCTTAGTACACCTCTACGTACTAAGACAAATGCGTTTCGGGCCCTTGACACCACCGGCTCACACCACCGCACCACTGGTGGTGCAAAAGGTATTTTTTAATACCCATTACACTACCGACAAATAGTGCTGTACCGCTATTGATTCTTATTGCAATAATTTTAATTAAAAAACATACGAATAGCATACGATTCATTTATTACCAATACACAATAATCAATAACGTAATTTATCCATTGCACGGTCTCCAGTAATCTCCCCATTTACTAACTCCATTTGTACCTTCATGATAAATTCGTCGTTAGCGGTTTGTTTTTTTATTTCGTTTTGCAGGAGTTTTTAAAGATAGAAATTATATATTATGTAAAACGTTAAGTAAACGCGTGACTGTCACCGAGTTCTTGTTTATTAATTTGTTTATTTCAGAATGAAAACCTTCAAAAGAATTTGTTGTTCGTACTCTCCAAATTTCAAATCTCTACGACCAGCGGTTTAGGCTGTGCGTTGTCTCAAAGTCAGCCAGTCAGTCAGTGAATCAGTATGTCAGGACAAAGATTCTTACAGTATTAGATTTCTTTGTAACTGCTCTGTTTTGGTGAGCAAATAAAATAATTTATCTATCTGTCTTTCTACTACCATATATTTCATCACGGTATTGTAATATTAATCAGAGGCTGACCTCTGATCCGATTACGTTTTTCCGCCATGTTCTTGAGCTTTCATTGTAGGTAAAAAAAATTCGCCAGTCGTGGTAAAGCAACGGTTTCTCTGCTACTGATCTGTTGACAAACTACTAATTTGAGTATTTCTATTAATAACGTTTACAAAATCAATATGCAATACTGAGGAATGCTGACATAATTCCGCGACACATTCTATGGGGTTGGCGACATTGTTCGCGCGCTTTGTCTCGGTGTCTGTGCGACATTCGAATTTCAAACATTGAATGATTTGCATGTTTTGGATTTTTACCCAACAACGGTGAAGCATATAATTAAACGCAAGCAAAGCTTAAAAAACCGACTTCACAGCTTTATCTTCGGAACTTTGATCAGATTAGATGTTCTAAACATGCATTATTGAAGATATTTCAAGAACTACTGAATAGATCTTGATCAAATTTAAATGGGATTAATTGGAAAGCAACATCTTTCAAACAAAAAAAAAAAACAAAATCGTTTCACGTGGAACTAAGTTATGAGTATAAAAAAAATACAGTCGACTTGAGTACCTCCTCCTTTTTTGTGAAGTTGGTAGAAAAACAGTGCGTATCGCAATAACACAAGATAGAAGTGAATCTTTTGTATTACATAGAAATTCCCTACCACTTCTCGTCACACAAAAAGGTTGCCGATCAGAATTTCAAAGCCCTCCCATAAAAATATTACTTCAATAACATAAGTTTATGGATCTTACAAAATAAGATCTATGTTCCTGTGAGTACATAATTTAATCTTACACGCATACAATGCATTCCCCCACAACCAAGGCGATTGAAACGGAAAAAATATCTTACCCCATCCCTTTTCAATATTGGTGACTATAAACAATGTTCTAAAACAATCAAGCAGTTGAACAGAGCTTGGAATTTGATCTTGTTTTTTACCGACTTCACAAAAAAGGAGGAGGTACCGTTCGACTGTTTTTTTAATGTATTTTATAACTTCTTTCCACGTGAACCGATCTAGATTTTTCTTTGTTTGAAAGCTGGTACTTTTTTGTTGATCTGATCAGTAGTTTTTGAGTTATCGTCAATAATGCGTGTTTAATACATTTAGTCTTATCAAGGTTCCAAAGATAAAGCGGTGAAGTCGGTTTGTTGAATAATATAAATGTTTCCCTGTAATACAAAAGTTTCACTTCTACTGTGTGTCTTTACGGTCCGCTCTATTTTTTTCTTATTATATCAGATAATTTTATTCAGAAAATATCAAGTTCATTAAAATCGGAATCTAAGCTTTCTGAATAAGCCTTTGATTAATTGTTGTTTGATTCACTCATTCAGTTTCATTAGGCTGTATGATTATTCATTGATCTGTAAAAATACAGATCTGTTTAAAGCTTTTACTTCTTCCAGACTAAACTCTTGTGTAATCAAAGGAATTGAGTTAATGAGGCCCATTTTACCAATGACGACCAGAGATAATATAATTAAACGCAACCAAAGCTTAAAAAAAACCGACTTCGGCGCTCTTTTTACGGAACTTTGATCAGATTAGATGTACTAATCGCGCATTATTGACGATATCTCAAGAACTACTGATCAGATCTTGATCAAATTTAAATGGAACCAATTTGAAAGTAAACCCTTTCAAAAATAATAATAATTCGAAAACAGTTAACGTGGAATAACGATATAGGATATAGGAACCAAGATATTAGGTAGCACGCATAAAAAAAAAATACAGTCGCCTTGAGTACCTCCTCCTTTTTTGTGAAGTCGGTAGAAAATACAATACAATACAAATACTCCCTATTGCACACCAAGAAAAAATAATCATGTATGACAGAACAGTAACAACACACGAATACAATTAACTGCCTTATCGTTAAGTAGCGATCTCTTCCAGACAACCTTAAAATGTGCATGTTTTTTGACATTCCTGAAAACTATTACTAATATCTTTTAATTTAGGATAGTTTTGCTCTTGATCGTATTTTACCCTATTCAATCCTCCAACAGCCAACGTCTACTCTACTTTAACAAAGGTAGCTTTTCTACAACTGTCCTTTTTCTCATTTGCGTAGATCACGATTTAAAGCCATTAGAAGTCTGGGAGTCATCAAGTCAAGAGTGAATAGGTATCTTCTAGGCAGGAACGATACACCAGCGGCCGCATCGTAGCTTTCCATCAGGTGACATAGTGGTCAAATGCTTGCGTATCGAACATGAAAAAATCTATCAGTATATTGATATCATCCGTAGGTTATGATGTATAAATAACCCTATAAATCTTGATGTTTATGAACCTTTTTAAGATGTCTCAATTTAAAAACCAAAATATGAAGAAGCATGGAGCCAGTTCCTGTTGCCAGGCACGGTTGGTTACCCGCGTTCGTGTCGGGTTCCACCCAGCTACTCTTTGATCTTGGGCGCTAGACAATTGACAACATGGATGTAGGTTACATTTGAAGGTGACATTTACCATGCAATTTTTAATAACTAGTTGTTCGCCCCGAATTTAGATCCCGCGCCTACATTTTGCCTAAAAGAGAAAAAAAATGTGGTTAATTGCTTATAACTTTTTTTAATTATAATTTCTCTGTTTGTTGTTTAAGTACAGGATATAACGGATATTATACGTTAGTTTCATATTTAAATTTAATAGCCTTTTTTGATAGATACCGGGACCAAAATTGATCTAAAGATATAATAAAATGCCTTTGGTGACCTGCAAAATTGATATTTACCATCATAGTTTTTTAAACAGTTTCGTATTCTTTTCAAAGATAACCTAGGATGAAAAAAAAATCACGTGTATGGGTGCCACCTTCCTTTATATAATTTTAATTGCAATTTATGGATTTGGACTGTATATATGTCTTTTATGGTTTAGACGCTAAATGCCTCTGACAGACGGACGGACGGACGGCCGGACAAAATGCTGAACTACCCAAGTCAACTCAGACCATGCTTTTGTCAGGACCCAAACCCGAGAACATTCTGTAAATATATATACAAGTTACTTTCAACTTTCATTGCTGTCCATTCCACCGTTGCAGCGTGAAGCAAACTTTTGATTGAAAACTATACTTGATGGTAAGCGAAAAGATTACTTAATTATCTAATATATAAAATTCTCGTGTCGCGGTGTTTGTAACCAAACTCCTCCGAAACGGCTCGACCGATTTTTATGAAATTTTGTGTGTATATCGGGTAGGTCTGAGAATCGGTCAATATCTATTCATATCTTTCATACCCCTAAATGTTAAGAGTGGTCCAAACCAATTTTTTTTTTGGACAAATTTTTTTTGTTTTTATTTTTTAAATTCAGTATGAAATAATGTATATGGTAAAACAAAGTTTGCTGGGTCAGCTAGAATTTTTATAAGATTAAATTATTATTAAGATAAAGTGAGTTTTTCTGCTCTGTGTATCAGTACCTTTTCTAGCTTTTTGAAAAACAGTGCCATATCAACTTACATTTCGTTCATCCCACACCCATCGTCAATAATGTGCAGGATATCTCGGGCCCCCAAGGCGTACAAATAGGCCGTTACACGATATGTCGATTGGGATGTTAAACTTAATTCCGGCAAGGGGTGAGCCGACATGTCTTTTACTGCCTTCGCGGTGTTTACTTTGATTTTGAGATGCTGGAGTTTTATCAGTTTTTCTTATTTTTGATCAGTTCAGTGCCATACATTTTACAACAGTATTGATAATTCTAAACTAGTGACTTTGTGAGCTGAGAATCTTGAGACCTTGAGCTGAGGAGTATTTTTAGAAATGGCTGATATATATTTTTTTACGTTTTCAACCCCCGTATCACCGCCATATTGAAAAATTCTAAATTCTGAATTGACAAAAATTTAACTTGTGTTCCGACTGTTAATTGAACCCAGTACCAGCTACTTAGAAGGCGAAAGCCAGCAGACAGTTAAAACATTGTAATATTTTTTGATATATATATAAACTAGCTGCGCCCCGCGGTTTTACCCGCGTAAGTTCCGGACCCGCGGGAATTCCCGGGTAAAAAGAAGCCTATGTTCTTTCCCAAGTTCTACACTATCTGTGTACCGAATTTCATTGAAATCGGTTTAGTAATTTTGGCGTGAAAGCGCGATAGACAGACAGAGTTACTTTCGCATTTATAATATTAAGTAAGGATAGTAACATTTACCTACGGCAAATAACAAGCCAACAAAGTGCTCAAGCCCTATATCAGCAGCGTGGTTGAAAACTAAAATCTATTACCCCTTAATACATTTTGTAAAACTTTGTAGTTTGTTTTAATTCATTAATTGACACTCATCTTTTTTTATCCTTCCATCCGAAATTCAGACCCGGCAAAATGTTACCTTATATTTATTTTTTATACACAAGCAAATGTTTAATTCTCCTAATGTTTTAATCCTTTTAGAATCAGTTTCAAAAAGCGGTAATTCACTCCTCCATGGGTCGTGATTCCGCTCCGAAATCAGCTCATGAATAGCATAGCCATAAAATCTTAGCGTAAAAACATACGTAAAGGGCTCGCTCGTAAATAATAAAACATGTAAGGGCAGCGCAAGAGTGCGGCGCAAATGCAGTAAGGGTCTTCTATAAAATCTGCATTGTCTAACAAATTCCCTAGCATAAGAATTAGTTAACGGGGTTTCTAAATTGCTTAAGAATATTATCTATACTGTGAAATTAATGCACGCTTAAAGTAACCGTAATGTATTTCTAGTGTGATAATTAAAAGGGTGTGTTTTCCGGTTGTTTTAAACCACAATTATTTATGTAAACAAGGAAGTCATTCGCCTAATGGTACCTAACCGTCAAGTTTGACTATGGATATTACTCAGAATTTTAAATAACAAAGACTAGTGTAATACTACTTACTACCTAAAATGCATTCCTGACAAACTTGCTGGTGCTCATAGATATAATTATTAATTATACAACCAGCCAGACAGCTTTAAACTTAGTCAAAATAGTTATTCAATTTTGGACATCATTGTGAAAAAAAAAACAAAGAAAAAAAAAAAAAAATGTTTGTTGCGGTAAGTGGTTAATGTTCACGAATAATTTATTTCATGAAATTTATAATATAAATATTGATAATCGCTGGTGATTACTTACAAATTCGTGTTAATATCTATGGCCCTGACATTGTTACTATTATTTAGAAAACTTGTTTATCATCTTCTTGTTTATATCTTACATCAGCAATTTTTCCTTTCAGTACTTTATATAAGTATCTATCAGCCATCAATGATATGTCAAGTGTCCTTACTATTTATATGTGCGAATCAGTCGTTACGGCCTGCACCCTTCCACAAAGGAGCCGGAATGGGGCAAAGATACATTACCGACCGTTTCTGTTCCACTGCTCGACAGTCGGACAATATTTTTAATAAAACCTTCACGCGTCGGCGGATCTTGAAATGCTTTGTTTCAGTCGGATTCCTTTGGATGATTTTGTATTTATTCTTTGTTTATGGAATGAAAGTCAGTATCATTATCATG
Source organism: Lomographa bimaculata (assembly GCA_948107665.1). Taxonomy (NCBI): domain Eukaryota; kingdom Metazoa; phylum Arthropoda; class Insecta; order Lepidoptera; family Geometridae; genus Lomographa; species Lomographa bimaculata. The sequence continues at coordinate 11,921,358 of OX403600.1, forward strand.
TCCCAGATCGTGGAATATACAAATATCTAAGATCCCAAGATCCCTGAACCATTTGTTTTATTCGATTTGGTCCACATTTTCTACTGTTGGAAATAATGACACTGCGACTTCTAAGTCAAAAACTAGCTTCTTTTCAAACTTTAGGGAGAAGTTATTACAACTCCTAAAATACTTTAGATTCTTGGTAACAGAATGTACCTCATATCTACCAAATCCATTTTAAGCCCACCAGCTCGCTTCCATACCAAACACCTAAGATAAGTGAAATAGTGGTCAAAAGTCGACTTGGTTAGCCGAACTGGTACAAGAAAAAACATAGTTCAATTAAATTATAACTTTAAATAAATTCGATTTATATAAATTGTGTTTATTAAAATAGCTAGTATATAGTACTGTCTGCCTAAAGTTTATTTATAGTTTATAACGCATCACAAAAGGTTTCTTACAATTTTAATAACACTCACCGATTCATACCCTCACGTCATACTTGCTAAGCGGCTATAGCAGTAAGTAAATAATATATACGAGTTTAAAAATCTGATAATTGACTTCAATTGCAAATATCTCCGAAATTCTTCATCAGATCTTGATCAAATTATAATGGGACCAACTAGAACTTATAAATATCGAACAAAACAATAATTTTCCAAATCGGTTGATAAATGAAGGAGTCCTGAGGAACATACATAAAAAAGAAAATAATTGAGAACTTCCTCCTTTTTTTATTAATTAAAAAAAAGGAGTTTCTCAATCCAACTGTATTTTTTTATGTGTGTTACCTCAGATTTTTTTCAATGTGAACCGATTTTTTCAATGTGAACCGACCAAAAGCTGGTGCTTCTCACGTAGTTCCATTTTAATTTATTCAAAATCTGACCTGTAGTTTGTGAGTTATCTTCAATAATGTGTTTTTAATTAATTTAATCTGATTAAGAGTTCCGAAAAAAATCCATGCACTCGGTATTTTTAAGCTTTGCTTGCGTTTAAATTATTTTGAAGTCGGTTAATAATGAATAGCACATTTTTAAAGAAGCAGCCCTGATCACATCTGCGTTCCACTAAACGTCGTCAGGCCAATAACATCTATTATCGGACCAATTTTAAAGACGCCGAATCAATAGGGGTCTCGGGGCTTGACACGAATTCCTGAGGGCGTCCGGGGTCCCTAAGGGCGTCCCCGTAGGACATGTATAATGATCGTCGGACGGTTACAAATGGTTCAAATGGCGCAAATGGGTAGCAAATGTAATATCCGAGCGTCCGAGACTGCGTGGCTTAGATATTCAAATGGACGGTCTTGGATGTTCTTGGACGGGGTAAGACGGACTTCCTGATTTGAAACCGAGACGTGTGCCGAATAAGGTTTCGGTTTTGCAATTCACAATTATGTTGTATTGTGTTCGGGTAGTGCTGATTTATCTTAAGTAGACATTTCAACAATATCTTTATATATATTATAATTCTTCTGTATTATGTATGTAACTGAACTCCTCCAAAATTATTTTGATGGTTTTTTTTGTGTATTCAGGTGGATTCAAGAATGGCTAAGACTTAAGCAGATAATGCACCAAAAAAATAAAAATGCACAAAATATTTTTTTCATGGACAGGAATACGTCATTCGGATTTGGTAACGTACCTACCAGGGAAACTTAAGCATGAAGGAAGTAATACATGCATATAGTTACGCCTCTAACCCATTGGGGTAGGCAGAGACTACTTCTCTTCACCTGCTACGATCCTGACTATTCCTGACACACATATTTTGCTTCTCCTAAATTCATGAGTCTTTTCATACATGCTCGTTGGTTGCGGGTACTTTCGACCTGGCCTTTTTTCAAGACGTTTTCGATCTGGTCAAGATAAGTTCGCCTAGATCGACACTTACCAACTTGGCCGTTTACACTCGCCTTATAAAATTGCTTCGTCAATCTACTGTCGTCCATCCTTTCTACATGTCCAAACCATTTAAGCACCCATTTGTCAGTCTTTGTCACTACGAGTACATCTTCTACCACACCGTAATCTTCCCTAATCACAATATTACTCACTTTGTCCATCGGAGTCACTCCAGCTATATTTCTTAGTCCTCTCATTTCCACATCATTTAATTTACTTTCATGCTTTTTCTGCCAAACCCAACACTCGCTACTAGAAGTAGTCAACGTTTTAGAACGCTATTAAAGTACTAGGCAGCCGAAAATGGGAGAAAATGCTTTTTTTCACATTAACATTGCAACGCATACCGGGTATAGCTAATATTTGGTAAAAATTTACTTATTAGATATACAAATAAACTTATTGTAAGAAACCGGTCTTTATTTCACTACTTTGTCTATCAAAACACAAGGTTCTCTAGAATGCTTCTATGAATGCACATATGATATACATTATAAATGATGGTTAATGTAATTCCGGATGTGATGGTGTGTATGATGTAAAACGTTTCCTATACTCACGACATAAGTTTTTGTAATTTGAATAGGACTGAGAGTGTGAATGTCTTTGTATATATAACTAGCCTTGCCCCGCGGTTTCACACCCTATTATCAAGTTAAAAAGTAGCCTATATGGTATTCCTAGGTATAAGCTATTTAAATTCCAAATTTCATCCAAATCTGTTCAGCCGTTAAAGCGTGAAGATGGAACACACATTAAAAATTTAACATTAACTCAGGATTAACACATAGGCTACTTTCTAGCTTAATAACACAGGACACGGTTAGTAATAATATAAAACGCAAACAAAGTGAATACAGTTTAATAACCTAACAATCAGATATTTACAAAATCGGTACATCCAACATCTGCTTACTGTCTTCTACTTGAAAAAGCATTGACATTTCACTGTATCCGCTTGATTTGTCTCCTCGCATCCGCCCTAGCCGCCCTACGCTTCTCGTGGGCGGAAGTCACTTTGAAGCTTCACACTCTATTGTCAGTTCTGCTGTAAAGTTCAAAGAAGCATCCGAAATCATACGAGGGAACGAATTTTGGAAGTATCGTTTACCATGGAGTTCAATTACTATGATAGTACTTGTTAGTTCCATGGTAACTATACTTTTATTTAATTGTGTTGTTATTATGCTTTAGTTTTAAATTCTAATACTTTTAATTGCCGGGAAGAAATAATAGGTTTTAACCAAAAAAAAAAAAAAACAGCAGTAACTAATATTATATAATATGGTCAGGCAATTTACGACAACGTGTTTGTGTGTGTATGTCTGTGGACGCGGTTTTTTTTTATGAAAGTTGACTTAATGTTCTTGTTCTTATCTGCCTTTGGTGTATGTTTGGTCCAGATAGAGCGTTGGGGGTATTTTCAAAATTTTGATTTCGCCATTTGTAGATAAAGAAGGTTGAGGAATTTTATATTAATTTCTTTGTTCTAGCACCTCCTGCCACAATGCTACAATCGAAAGAAAAAAGGCGACTTCTACGAAACTCAAAACTCAACGCTAATCGAAAAAAGACTGTAAAAGTTATGTGACGGATACTGTGAATTTTTAGATATACTGTGAAGTGATCGGACAAGATGCATTTATCCAGTGAAGTGAGTTCGACTACGAATGGATTGGGACACGAGGCACCGCCTTCGAGTTACGGTGGTAGTTTGTCCAGTCAGCCGCTTACGGCCGAGCTACTTGCTGAGAGGACGTTGGAAGGTCTGTTGGCAGACCATCCTGGAGAGCTGGTGAAAACTGGGAGCCCTCATGTGGTGAGTTAATAATAGAAAAAGAACCAAGATGTTCACCTCTGCATGAGTGTCTTGTAAGGTCTGTTGACTATCTACTCATAAAATTTCATCCAAATTCATTCTGCCGTTATATATGTTACTTATTGTCTTTATTCGTATAAGGTTGACAGAAGGACCATTTTCATGCCATATATTTTGATATTTTATCTTTCATCTGGAGCATTGCAACAGTACAATAAGTTTATTACGATTCTATCACCTTACAGTTCAGAACTTCGCTTAAACTTCGTACTATGTACATTTTCGTTTAAGTATTTGTATTTTTATTACATTTCTCTTTTGTTAATTTTTAGATATCAATATAGAATTAATGAAATGCAAAAAGACTGCATTGTGAACTATATTATTCCTTAACAAAGGGAATCATAGTGTGGCATTTAGAAATCTATTTATCTATATCTACAGAAAATAAAATGTGTAGGTATTTGTTTGAAGATTTTCAAGATAGAGTTTCAAGTTCAGTAAATATCTATCTAATATAGGGAACCTGGTTTAGCCTGTTTATAAAACTTGTTAAATTTGAATGTATAATCAAACCTATCTAATCAAACTTAGGGAGCTTAGACATTGTTTTATAAAAAAAAAACATAATAAATATACGTGTAGCTAATTTGGTGGCTTTGATATTGATGAATCACTTAACGCTAGTTCTTCACACGAAGACTGTAATTCTAATTTAACATTACTGGAGTTCTTACTCAGCAGCAGGTTGTGATTGTGTGTGTGATGTGAATGTTTCCGGTACCCACGACACAAGTCGTCAAAGTTAGTGTGGGGCCGTGTGAGTGTGAAAGCTCTTCTGAGAAAAGTCCAATACACAAAGACGAGGGGGATACATAACTACCTACCATAGACAAGCTTTAAGTGTCGAGCTCAATAAGCTAACTATCTATAACAATAACTTTTTATTTGCAGGTCTGCACAGTCCTGCCACCACACTGGCGGTCGAACAAGACCCTACCCGTTGCGTTTAAAGTAGTGGCACTCGGCGATGTAGGGGACGGAACTCTAGTCACAGTCCGAGCTGGCAACGACGAGAACTGTTCCGCGGAGCTCAGGAACTGCACGGCTGTTATGAAGAACCAGGTCGCCAAGTTCAATGACCTTAGATTCGTTGGGAGGAGTGGTAGAGGTGAGTAGATACATTTAAGTGCTGTATTCAACTGATGTAGGATAGGAATCTAATACTATAAGAATCTTTGTCCTAAAATACTGATTCACAGACTGAATGACTGATTGACTTAAAAACAACGCAGAGCCTGAACCGCTGGTCGTAGAGACATGAAATTTGGGGAGTAAATTTGTCTTAGAACGCAAGGGTGTATATAACGTAGGGATGTATTAAGAATGTAATTTTGCGAATCTAGCAGTAGAGTCACTAACTTTCATGAGTGCCTATAAGGCCCATGTAAATAAATGATTTTGATTTGAATGAATTTTTAGAAATTCCACCCCGTAGGGGGTTGAATGGGGTGAAAACGTTTGTAAGTAAGTTCTTTGTTTTTATATAGCGATGAACATTGGTATCTAAGTAGTTTATTTCAAATAGTAAAATAATATAATCAATTATCAATTGTTTGCCAGAGGTGCACTCAGGTGGTGCAATGGGGAATTAAGTCATACGGACAGTTTATTATTTATTATAAAGTGATGTAAATTTGAATTAACTACTCTTACGCGTAGTTAATTCTATTATAACCACACTAATATTATAAATCAGAAAGTAAAGTAAATAGCTTGTACTCAGGTTCAACACAGGGTACTTTTTAACATACCTAGGATTTACACATATGCTAACTAATTGGATAAACAATCTGGGTGTCTTCAAGTCTAGAGTGAATAAGTACCTTCTAGGCAAGCATGTTCTATATTCGGCCACATATTCACTTTCCATCAGGTGAGGTAGTGGTCAAATGCTTGCCTATACAGAATTAAAAAAAAAAAAACAAAAGAACATGGCCAAAGCCGCGGAGCATGGCTAATACAGTGTAAACTAAAGATATTAAATGAAGTTTTCCTATTACAATGAAATCCATGAGGGAGCTGAGGTCCGCTAAGCAAACGAGGTAAGGCCGACCCATCAGTCTTCATCAAAGATTTACAGATAGATATTCGCATACGCCTTAACAGATCAATTACCTCCATTGACTTAATATTCCAACAAAGAGAAGACCTGTTGAAATATTCAGTAGTCGAGGCGCCCCCGGGCTTTGTTTTTGAGTGCTGGCTCTAGGGAGGGGGCATTTTTATGAGTGGATGTCTGCATTATCGTAAACATTCGTATATGTTTACAAAGATATTAATGTTTAAATATGTTTTGAGTTTATTGGACGTTTAGCGGACTGCTCTGAGATTGAACTTGGTTGAACTAAACAGTGTATGCATGATACATGATGATATAGTTCTTTTGGTTTTCAAGCCCGATAGCGAACAATTTGTGATCAAAATGTAATGCGTGTTGATAAATAAACACAAACAGTAATTGAATGAAATTAGAAATAATACCGCTTTTACACACAGTTATCTTGAAATAGACTACAGAAAAAATACGCCTCTACTCAAGTGAACTATGTAGGTGGATGGAGCACTGGCAGGGAGTAGCATTTATATATATTTGAATGCCAAAAATTTTTTATCTCATTCTACTCAAACCACTTTCCAATTGCCTATATTTCCTAAAACTAAACTAAAACTATATACAGCAAAGATCTAAGTTACCTACAAGACATCGAGCTTACAAGTATTTCAAGTGCTCAATTCAACTACCAGTGGGTATAGCGTTCTCATCAAACTGGCGGCATTGCCTCTCTGAATTGCAATGCTAATACGTTGAGCGAAATGAGTACCAGCATTTTGGTCACGCGTCGCCTCAACCAGGCGCTCTGATATATTTCTGAAAATAGAATGAGCTCCCGGTCCCCACGGGCCCAGTGTCTCAACACCAAACGGCTCAAATATGTAACCACTGCCGAGGAGTTATGCCGCGATAGTGAAAAAGAGGCGTTGTTGATTTTATATAATTTAACAAAACCTGTGATTCTTCGAGTGTTAAAGTGTAATAATGGTGGATTATTAACCGTTAATACTTAGTAAATGTGCATAAGTGTTGGCAAGTCATACAAAGTTGAAAAACATGATATCGCCTTCGCTCCAAAACTCCAATAGAAGTTCTAGTAAAGTTTCTACCACTTTGACTGTGACTTGTGACTAGGACTTTTAACACGAAATACACTTGAAATATATTATTACTTGACACTGGCTAAAGGCACAAGATTGCGAAGCCAAAAAAAAACCACTGCCGAGGTTTCCATATTTTCGCCGTTTGCGAAAGTTGGTCTTTATCATATAAGTTCTTTACTGTTTAGCAGAACAACCTACAAGCTATCAATTCATTGTGCCAAGAAAATTAGTTCTGTATCACAGATCCACTGAAAGAAACTTAAAACCGCTTTATAATCATTTGATAAAAACTCATGCACATTTTGAACTATTAAATTAAAATTAAAACGGGAATTAGCGTGACTTACGCGTTGGCGATGTCTAAATCGGCAGTGCGACGGTAGTGGCGACGGCGAGCGCTCCGCACTCATCTTGAAGAAGGCTTCCGAATGAAGCCGAAACAATTGCCGATTTAGACATCGAAAACGCTTAAGTCACGCTAATTTCCGTTTTAATTTAAATTTAATCGCTTTATATTCATTAGCTACATTATGCACATGGCCTTGCGTGTTGTTCACCGTAGACAGCATCATCACTTACTAACAGGAGAGATAGTGGTCTACTGCTGTCTAAAGACATTAAACTCATAACACTTACATACATATACGCGTATTTACTTACATGTTAAGTGCGCGGTCAACCGCCTTTAAGCATAAGCGTCGCGACGGCTGCACTTGTGTTGATTCCTTGTTGAACGACACGACTAGTGGTCGATTACCTTATCCATACAGCACTAGTTACAAGAGATATATACTTAGATAGATAGATATATGGATATATTCTTAATTGAACACCTTAAAATAACAAAGAACATAAAAACAGAGGATATGTAAATAATAAATTTACATATACGTAAACAGATACTATATAATTATAAAATACTAAATATTTTTAAATATACAATACATATATATACATATATATACATATAATAAAATTATGTCTATTTAATATGGAGAAAAAAAAAGCAAAATAAAACACTAACACTAAAACTAACAAGAAGATTTATGAAGAAATATAGAAAGCCTTGACATTATTTTTACAAATATTAAGTGACTGTGCCCTTCTTATTTCTACTGGAAGAGCATTCCACAAGCGAACAGCTTCGACAGTGAACGAACTGTCATAAAAAGAGCTACCGTGTGGAGGAATCTTTAACTTCAGATTCTCTGATGACCTCAGTGCTAGAGAGTTAGATGGGGTGAAAAAATAAAAACGTTCCTTTAGGTAACGCGGAGAAGTAGGATTAAAAAGAATATTGTAGAGAAGGGACAGAATATGAGCATACTTATCTTGCCTTGGAACAATCTCTTCTCCAAACAGACAATGACTATCATCATTACTATCGTCATCGAATGAGGATTACTGCTGGTATACTAAATGTTTATTGATAACATGAAAGAGACATTGATTGAAAAGTATTAGAGTAGTTATGTGAGGTGAGGGTACGCATATTATTGCGTACTCTCACCTCCCGTAACTACTACGTGTGATTGAAACCGATTTAAATTTTAAAGCACATAGAGTAACATTCGTTAATTACCACAGATCAGTCATATACCTATTATGCCTCCAGTTCGCTTGAAGTATTTCGCTTTTACGATTGTCATCCGTACTGCGAAGGAGTGGAACTCATTGCCCACGTCTTTGTTCCTCGAACGGTCTAATCTTGGAGTATTCAAGTATAGAGGGAGTAGGTAACTTCTAGGCAAGCATGCTACTTCTTCGTCCGCATCATCGCTTTTCAGAGTGTGTTTCCATTGTGAGATAGACCACTATAATGCTTGCCTATCAAGCATAAAAAAGAGTCACTAAGGTGATAATTGACCTGGGCATTACTTGAAGTATGGAACTTCATCATCATCAGCCTTTATCGACCTACAGCAGGGGTATAAGCCTCACCTTACTAAGGAAATATGTGGAATATAATTACCTGCTGCAAAAAAAAAACAATCTTACTAATTTTATAAATGCGAAAGTTTGTTTGTCTGAATGTTTGTTACCACGTCCCGTCACATCTCCGTAACGAACAAACCAATTTTAATGAAATTTAGAATGTAGATAGTTTAGGTTCCGGAATAACGCATAGGCTACTATTTAACTTAATTAACGGGCAAAGCCGCGGCGAACGGCTAGTTAATAATATAATACTTACTGCAACTAATTATAATTAAAATAAATAATTTATGTTGTATACGGCTTGAAACACGTAGAAAATGTCGACTTACTTTGTAGTCGACTAGTTTCGGACAAATTTGTTGTCCTTCATCAGGATGAGTCAGACGCGCGATATGCAGAGGCGAGAGGCTCGGGCCTCGGCACGTGACTGTTTCAAGTCGTATACAACATAAATTATGTGTAATACTCACGATAGTTTTGATTTTCATAATGCAAATAAACTTCTTATGGTGGAATTCATCATGATAAATTAACGGTAATTTTTCCGTTATAATTGTAGAGTTATTTAATGTGGGACTGTGGTTGTTAAAGCGTTTGTTTGTAGTTGTAAATTAACAATGTATGTGTTGACGTTTGTTCTTGACCTCAATTCTTTTGAAAACTTGAATAGAAGTTATGTTTTTATTCGGGTAATGGCGACGGGTCTTATCCTAAAATAATCTTTAATAATTGAAACGCAAGCAAAGCTTTAAAAAACCGACTTCATCGCTTATATTTCGGTTTTGGCTTGACCGATTTCGATAAAATTATATGGGACCATCTCTGAAGTATAATCTACCAAACAAAAAAAAATCATCAAAATCGATTCATAATTGGCGGAGATATCGCGTAACATACGAGTACATACAAAAAAAACATGCAGTCGAATTGAGAACCTCCTTTTTTGAAGTCGGTTGAAAATCATACTATTCTTCGTGGACAATTTGTCCCTAATTATTGTGCATGTAAAGCGACTAAAGGCACTTATAGTACTTCTAGGTCATGGATCTAATTGCCTTTAAATCGATACTTTCGAATTTAACCCTTGAGTAGAGAACACGTATAACATGCGACGCGCTAGCAGTTACAACATGCGCATGTTTTCTACCGTCTTCACAAAGAAGGAGGAGGTACTCAATTCGACTGTATGTTTTTTTTTGTGTTACCTCATAACTTCTTTCCACGTGAACCGATTATGAAATTTTATTTTCAGATATTCAGTTATTCAGATTGTTTATTGCCTCCATATATATACAGTACAAGATGTTACATTCCAAAAGGAATGATCGTTGATCAAATTTAAATGGGTCCAATTGGAAAGCAAAATCTATAAAATAAAAAAAAATCGGTTCCCGAGGAAGGCAGTTATGAGGTATACATAAAGAAAAATACAGTTGAGTACCTGCTCCTATTTTGTAAAGTCGATAAAAACTGTAAATGTTTCCGGCACCCACAACACAAGTCATCGAACTTAGTGTGGGGCTGTGCGAGTGAAAGCTTCCATATTCATATTTATAAAACTACTAAAGCGGCTCAGCTCCTTTAATTATTTTAATGGATAAAGCGGGTTAACTTAGAAATGTTTTGTAAACAAAGTCGATCGTTACAAATGAGCATCGGGCAAACTCCAAGTTTGGGGTCGCAAACAGAGCGTCGCTCCTCGCATCTCATATTCAAATAGTGAAGGGAACTAACGAAGCAGTGGAGATAGTATTCGGTACTTTTATGAGGGTAGTAGTAGAGGTTGGGCGTTTTTTGCATGGTAGGTTCATACCTACCATATCTACCTATCATCATTGATACAGATATAGATGATAGTTCGAAGCTTGTCTAAAATTAAAAATCAAAATTATTTATTTACATGAATTATTCATATTTATATATTCATTATTAATTTATTCATAGAGGCACTCATGAAAGTTACTGACTAATATTATATTTTCAAACTAACAGCCATCTCGAGAAGGACCTGGCAAGAAATTCGGCGGCGCATTTTTTCCAATGTGTTTTTAAATAAAAACGTACTTCTCTATAAACATAGTTTATCTTTACCTAAGTTTATCTATATTCTGCAGTCGCCAGAAAGCGCTTGTGCAGTTGATTTCATAATAAGCTTTTATCACCACACTTTTTACTCTTTACTTAAACTCTCCCATTGGTAATTCAGTTACAGTTTTAGGAATTTTATTACAAGTTTAACCCAATTTGTCATAAAAAAAAACTTAATTTATATTTTTTCGAACTTACAATATATTTTCCAAGATTACGTAAGCGATGATAGGGTAAAATACCTATTACATTAAATTATTCCCTGAGTTAACGGTTTCACACTCACAGCTACCACACTAAGTTCGATGACTGGTGTCGTGGGTACATTGCGTCCGTTTTTTTGAAGATCATAGTATTATATATAAATGTTTGTATGAGATGTTGATACAAATATTAATTAAGAACAAATAAGAACTCATTTCACAGATAACTCACTCAAGATGAATTCCTCTACATGGTGCCTGGCTGTGAGTGTGAAAAATTTGGTTTTATTATCAATGCGCCAATGTTTCAGTATTTCAATATGTAAATACGTCAATATTTGATTATGTATAAAGATCAGCAACTGTTTCGAAGTAACATAGGGGGCTCGGCTTAACTTATAAGAAATATCAAGTTAACCCGTGCCGGGGGAAACAACTGTGTCATGTGATGTCGATCCGACGAAAACAAGATGTGAATAAAATATATTGTACGCGGTAACTCTGCGACTTGAGCGGTTTATGTTCATCTAGATAATTCTAGAACAAGAGTTTAACACATGCTAAATTCAACACTCAGGGTATACTATACATGTACTGTGCTAATGCTTTTTTGTATATAAACATGAACGCTTTCACACTTACAGCCCCACACTAAGTTCGATGACTTGTGTCGTGGGTGCTGGAAACATTTACATCACACAATACACAATCACAACCAAAACCAGAAACAAAAATTTTGCTTGGGGAGAAAACTTTTGTTCAAACCGGGAATCAAACTCAATACCCCTGTTTAGAAGGCAAATGCGCACCAAGCCAACGGGCAGTTGTTATTAATATACAATAAAGTGTTATATGATAAAAAAAATGCTGTATATTTTGCTACAACCGTTTTTATAGGGTACATGACTAATTGTTATTAGTTAACGTCTAAGTATGTAAATAACTATTGTTCATGTGTGCATAATTCAATAAATAAACATAATTAAACGCAAGCAAAGCTTTAAAAAATCGACTTCACCGGATTAGATGTACTGAACACGCATTATTGAAGATATTTCAAGAACTACTGATCAGATCTTGATCAAATTTAAATGGGACCAATTGGAAAGCAACATATTACAAACAAAAAACGTTCACGTGGAATGAAGCTATGAGGTAACACACAAAAAAACTACAGTCGACTTGAATACCTCCTCCTTTTTTGTGAAGTCGGTAGAAAATAATAATTCGTCAATTATCTCAAATCTAAATAAAATAACACATTAACAGATGTTAATTAAACCGACTATTTAAAAACCTACTCAGATGACAAACCTTCTTAGGTACGACATTGATGAAGAAAAATAAACATTCAAAAAGTTAGCATTGATTTGTGTCCCCAAAGCTTTACAAGGAAAGCCCTCATTAAAAATTCCTTAAACAAACAAAAGCTTTCGGCTAGCGTGTACACAAAAAAAACCAATATAGCCCAGAGCGGCGGGAAAAGTGGAAAAGAAGTTAAGAGGTGTCTATTTGTCACGTTTCTTCCTGAATAACGCTCTGCTTTCCAATTAAGGGTAAGCGCTCTCTTTGTTTATCTTAAATTGCGAGAAAATCTCACTCAAATTATCGAGTGAAAAGACAAGGGGAGGTCGGGCTCTGCGGGACATAACTTTTGCCGGATAAAAAGTAGCGTATCTAACGCCGAGGGACGGGGCGCGGGGAATTTTTAATAAGCGAAAAATTTAATGAGAGACCCTACCACTTTTTGCAACGGATCGCCGTGTCAGCTGGGGCATGAACAGCTTTCACTTTTCATATTGGAGGATATTAATTAATATAATTTTCCTTATCACCATCTTCACGATCCCCTATTTTTCTGCGATCCCTAAATGACTATCTATGCTTGTAAAAAATGTTGCAACGTTTGTGGAAAATATTGCTTTGCTGAACAAATTCTACGGAAAATGTAAACTGCCATCAATTTCTAACTTAAAACTTCGACTAGCGTGCCTTAAATTAACAAGTTATAAAACAAATAAACTCGACAGACTAGCCGTGCCCCGCAGCTTCGCCCGCTATTATCAAGTTAAAAAGTAGCCTATGTGTTAATCCTAGGTATAAATCCGTTCAGCCATTTAAGCGTGAACTGGGAACAAACATACTTACACACTTACACACAAACTTTCTGATTTATAATATTAGTAGGATAGGATAGCTATCTGAAGTACTCAAATCCACTACCAGTTGGTAGCGGTCCCATCATTCCGACGGTATTGCCCTTTTGAATTACATGCTAAGCATTTTACATTATCAAGATAATGTATACCTCTAACTCATTATTAACACTACCAATTATACAGGGCGATGCAATTATAACTAGAAACCGTGGTTATATTTAGAATTTGTCTTCTGAATTCGCATAAGCTTAAACAGAACGGAATAGAACGGATAAGCACTAAAGGTAGAAGGTATTTAAATGAAACCTTACCTTATTATACCCTCGGTTGGTACAGTAAGAGGCCAATTTACCGCGCCGGTAGTCAAGGAGCGACATCTGCTAATCGATTGATTGACCCTGCCTTAGAGCGATAAAAAACGCGACAAATACGGCCCCGGCTCGTTTGTCCCCTCTCTCCCCATGCGTAGTCTCTTTAATTGCCTGCGACATGTGACTTTAATGCGAAATACGATTGAAGATTTTATTTCAATAAAAAAGTTTTTTGCTTTTTGTAAATATTAATATGTACTAAGTTTATTTAAACTATCGAGTCTATGGACCTTTTTAAGACTTGAAGAATCCCAGATCCTGTACGGATGATGAACGTAGAAGCGATACGCTTCGAGCGAATTGGAAGTATGTCGACCATAAATGGATGACGCTTGATAGTTTGTCTCGTGTAATTCCTGTAGACTCACTTCAAAATGTAAGCGATAGAATACCTATAGCCCTGCTACTGCTTATTTTATGCCCCAAAAGTTTATAATTGTATGTTTAAGACTATATGGACTGAAATGAAATGAAATGAAAATGAAATGAAATGGTTTTTATTACTGCAAAAGTATAAAAAGTATTACATTGCATTAGTTAGCGGCTATATGTTAAAACACGATATTATTATAATTGTATTAGCAATAATACAATGCAGGCAAACTTATTTTCCTAAAGGTTCATATTCATCAGTTTCCTCACTAGGCAAAGCCTGTATCGAGGAATCCTGAGTCTATGAGGTGACTATAAATACATATCCACCACTCACATACTTCACTGGCCTCTAGAATGCTTGTGATCAAACAAACATTCAAGGATCCCTTTCAGAACGAAACGTTGGGCAAACGAGTCCGCACACATCTCAAACTTTTTCGTAGAACAAAGCGGCGACTGTTAAACAAACATTGTTGGTAAAACGACACAATAGGCCGCCCTTTACACCACCCTACCGGGAAGAAAATTATATGTATACTAGGTTATGCCTGCAACTTCGTTCGTACTGTTCAGATCGAATGATCGAATTACTCTAGTCTCAACCCTAGCAATATGAATACTTGGTTTTCAACTTCATCACGTATTTGTGTATTATGCATTTTAGTAAGAATATCACAGCACACCGAATGTACTTTTTGTTAATTAAAAATCACATAAAGTATTCTTTAATTCATCAATTTTCATTTATCTGGATTTCTTTTAATTGCCGAGTAAAACGGATATAAAGATACCAACAAGATAAAAATGTTTAATTAATTGCCTACTGACATTTCAAACTTACCACTGCCACAATTTAAAAGAAAAAAAAATTATTTTTTGTAAACAATTATTACCATAGCCTTAATGAATTAATGGACATACACTTAAGTAATCATTCTTTTGATAATTACTAATTTACCTATAATATATTTTGACTGTTAATCAATTACTATTTTATTAGTCATCTTATTCTTGACATACCTAATGCTTATAATTATATATATTTATTTTTATTACCTGATGTCTGACATATTGTGTATTATAGTATCAATTGTTATTTACGAATTATGAAATTGTAATGTGAAATACCTAGAATAACGATCACTGTTATCTGAATCTAAAGTCACGCGTTTTAGGAGACATTCTAGTATCACCCCTTATATACCTATAGAAGAAGAATGAATATCAAGAGTGAATGAATATGAAGAGGTATCTTCTAGGCAAGCAATCTTTACTTTCCATCAGGTGAGATAGTGGTCAAACGCATGGCTATCGAGCATAAAAAATATATATATTCGAAGTAGAGGCAGGGCTCGACAACAGTTTTCTTATATAGTATAGATTAAAGAAGTACCGGAAAGATCTCTGGCTTATCTTTTATTATTTACTCCAAGGGCCCTTTGATGCACTGTGCCTGCCGTCACATGCTAATGGTTTCAAAGCTCTAGTCCTGTTATTTAAAACCAATATTTTCTGTCCGCATATAAACCATAAAATTAGCTTTCATAAACCGCATTAGACTAATGGATTTGACCATTAAATTTTAATAGCTATTTAACGATTTTCGAATTATTAAACCATATATTTAATTTTTTTGTATGCTAGATAGACAAACATCCATCTCACTTGATGCAAAGTAAAAATACGACTATAAGATATTAGTTATGTACATTTTTCATTCAAATTTCAACCAAATCCGTTCAGCCGTTATAACATGAAGTGAACAAACATATCTACACATGCACACAATCTTTCGGATTAAGAAATATAAATAATTTATGATATTAGTGTGGCGATCATAATAATGAAAGACTTGGTGCCATGTAGTGAGTCTTTTCTTGTGTAGCATATATGCATATTTATGAGTATATTATTATGTTAGTTTAGTTCTAGAAAATGTATGCATAAGTCTCCAAATTGAATAATACTAAGTAGACATAAGCATATTTTTTGTATCAGCTACTCTATGCTCCTCACATAATTATTAATTTAAACAAGATGCTCGAGTGAAAAAATCCCTAAAAGAAATTGAGAAGAGGGTGACCGAGACGTAAAGTCGCGGCGCCACAATTAACGAGAGAGATAGCAAGAGTTTCTTCAGATTGACCGTCTTTTGGAGGTTGTTCTCTTTTCCGTTTTTAATTATTGAACCACTCATTTCTAATTATTGTTATTAGCATCAGGGAGCGTGGTGAAAATTGAGGGTCTCGCAGAGTAATATTGACCGCTCGGCTAGAGGTGCGTCCCCCGGGAGGTTTTTAATTGTACGCGCTTTTGACTTCTCCTCTTGTTCTTTTGAGACGCTTCAATAAACTTGGATTTTACGGTGTCTCGCTTGTATTAGGTACGTTTTATTGGCGAGGGGTAAAAATTTTATACCGCTTCAATTTCTTTGGCAAATTCTTGCTTGTTTATACCTACAGGCGTGAGTGACGTGTGGAGTGGGTAGGAGAAGTTTTGCAGTCAATTCGCTAATGTCCCTAATGCGTATCGGTTCGCATTAGGTATTTTATACCCAAATTGGCGGAGTGAGTGGAAAATCCCCTGTAAGCCTTGAAACCGAGATCAAAGGCGCTTGTTGCCATTACGATTGTGGCTCATTTTTTATTTAGCTCGGGAGCGGAGAACTCTTATCTTAACGCGGCTCTGCGTACTTTATGACGTTATAAAGCTGATTTTTAATCTGAGGTGAACAGGAAACTCGTGGAAGTAATTTTTTTCCGTTTGGATACGGGCGTTTTCTTTAATTTGGAGGTTTACGTTTCTTGCCTGAAGCTAGATAATTTATTCTTAAAAAATACAGTTTAACTATATAACTAGGTATATAATATAAATAATTGTCTTTTTGGATATTCATGTCCCACATATTTATGCCTTCAGGCAATCCCGAATGCTCTATAAAACATAAACATAAACGCTTTCACACTCACAGTCTCACACTGCGTTCGATGACTTGTGTCGTGGGTCCCGGAAACATTCACATCACACACACAATCATAAACAGAACCAAAATATATATTATAGGTAAACCGTTTGTTTGTTTCCTATATTGATAATTATTGGTTTTTGCCAATGAAATGCCAAGAAAAAAAAACTTTCACACTCACAGTCTCACACTAAGTTCGAAAAATTGAGTCGTGAGTGCAGAAGGAGACACAAATGTATTTACATGATAATTTGATTAAGCAGGTGTGGCCCTTATATATCGTCGTAAGCCGCTTGGTCGATCGTATCTGATTGATTCTGGTAAGCAGTGTTCACTCAGTTACGTTAAGCTGTCAGTCCCAGTTGTTAATCGTAAGATGCCATGTCGGATGTCTTCAGGTGGCCTGAAAACTCCTGACTACCATTAGTCTATACGACGAACAGGCAAGTACCGACGAATTCTAATAGATGGCGTTAAGAGTCTTTAACATTTTATTTCCAATGTTGCACCAACTTATAATTATTATTACATAAAGACTATAATTACCATCTGAGAAAAATGTATAGACGTCGTCATTATCTAACACAATGAACTAGTAGCCTGCACGGGAGAAAAAAAAATGAGTCAACAAGACTACTAACGTTCTCAGAAACATATTTTCCAGTCAACATTACAGTTACCATGTTCTTTTTACAAAATAGTTATTTGAACCGACTTCAAAACAGGGGGTTCTCAATTCGACTGTACATATTTTGTATTTATGTTGCTCGATATCTCCGCCAATTATGAATCGATTTAGATGTTTTTTTTTTGTTTGGTGGATTATATCTCAGAGGTGACCACCTCTGAGATATAATCCATCCTATATACAATTTTATCGAAATCAATCCAGGCAAAATGTAAATATAATCGTTGAAGTCGATTTATTTATTTTTGCTTGCTTTTGCGTTTAATTATAATTTTGTGATTATGACTAAATAATCGTAAGTTGTCACATATAGCACTAGAATGTTAGTGACAGCAACGAGACATTTTTCTCAGTGTGTGATGAATAAAGTCACATATTTTTGTTCTTAGTAGGCATTCATCCCGCTGTTATATTTTTATGAACAATCAGTGGCGCCCCCTCGCGATCAATATCAGCAGTTTATGAAGAGTGTCGCACGTGCAATGCAATATGTTAACTTCCCGTCTATTCCGGGGGTAGCACGCGGATGCCTTTTTATGAATAACTTCATGATTTATGAAGTTGTACGGTATTCTGCGCTCCCTGTTCGCCCTTTGATGTAGAGGTTTAGCATTTGTGAAGTCTTTGTAGATGTTAAGACGATACACCATTTATATTAGCCGTAGGTGTAAAAAACAAGCTGTGCTCAAATATTCCGCGTTAATCAAAATAAAACAACAAAAAACTTGTATATTTACAAGTTTTTTTTGCAGAATATGTAAAATATCGGACGTGCTGTTTACTCGCGTTACATTAAAAATAGATGTTTGTTGTAGTGTTACTTATATATATTGCCAAAAATAATTTAATTTTATATTTAATTCATATATACGATAAATTATATAGCAAACTAAATATTAGATAATTAAACGCAAGCATAGCTTAAAAAACCGACTTCACCGCTTATAGTTTGGTTTTGGCTGGATCGATTTCGATAAAATTTATGAACAACCTCTGAAGTATAATCTACCACACAAAAAATAAAACATATAGTAGAATTGAGAAGCTACTTTTTTGACGGTTCAAAATGCGAGCAGTATCAAGCAATTTAAAGCGCGGCCATTTTAATGTTCTCATGTCAGCCACGATCCAAACACAACTAAAGGAAAACTGACCAAAGGAGAAGCTCAAAATTAAATGTTTGCTTATCTAGCAGAAAATATAATTGAATTATTCTAATCGAACCTGTGACCAACAATAAATGAGGAGAGTATATCATTACCAGAAAAAAAGAAAACTACTCGGTGCTTCTGTACACAAAACAAAAGAGACGGCACATTCCCAAAGTCTGGCCTCAAGCCAAAAGCCGCGGTCCTGCGATCCATGAAAACGGCATAAAGTAGTATAAACACCCTCCACTTCCCCCTCCCAGACCTGAAATGAGCGGCCTCCCGCTTATTTTCATAAAACCCGCATGAAGCCACCTTGAGAGATACCATTGTTTGTGTAAATGTACTCGTATTTGGAAAAAGTCTGATGTATTCGATATGCTAGAGGTCGTTGATTCTTGTATGTTTTCGGGAATTATTCTGTTATGAAAAATGTATGGGTCTGCATTATACTCGTAATCCACTTTTTTAACGCCTTCAGATTCACACCCCCACATTAAGAACATAGACTTAGATCACGTTATACATAAATCACACTCGGAACCAAAAGTACATATTTCTCTTGGGGAGAAAACTTCAATTGTGTTTCCTCCGGGAATCGAATGTAATAACTTCTGCTTAGAAAGCAGCCATTAAAAAAAAGAAAACACAAATTAACATTGCTTCTCCACAGAGTTTCTGTTGTTATCTTCTATAGTATAATTTTAAACACCTTTTGACAGAGTCATGTATAACGTGTATTATATTATCTCTTATTTTAAAATATTTTTGTAACATATATATTTACTAGCTACGCCCCACGGTGTTACCCGCTGTGTCAGGATAAAAGTAGCCTATGTGTTACCTACACACCAAATTTCATCAAAATTGGTCCAGCTGTTTAAGCGTGAAGAACAAACATACAAACACATTCACAAACTTTCGCTATTATAATATTAGTAGGATAGGATTTTTGTAGCACATCGTAATCTTAATATATAAAATTCTCGTGTCACAGTTTTCGTTGCCATACTCCTCCGAAACGGCTTGACCGATTTTGATGAAATTTTTTGTGCTTATCCGGTATCTATGAGAATCGGCCAACATCTATTTTTCATCATCATCATCATCATCACTTTTCATCATTATCAACGCGGGTGAAACCGCGGGGCGCAGCTAGTTTAATTATATATTATGGATATATATATATATATATATATATATGTATAAATTATTCGACGTTTGTTAGTCTCCCAAAAACTCGAGAACAGCTTCACCGATTTGGCTGATTCTATCTTTGGTGTGTTCGTAATCGTCAGGGCAAGGATGGCATGTAACATTTTTTTTAATCCACCGGAAATTGCACCCGCACGAAAGTTGGGACGGATCGCTAGTTATATATATAATTGTTTTATTCGCTGAATATAATGTTCTCTTTGACTACGACTTTAACAAAAATATGGTTCTTGAGAGTTACCCAAAGTTAAAAAAACGTTTTCTATTTATTTATCAAACGACCATGGAATGCGCCAGAATTGTCACGAGCTGTTGTAAATGATGTTGAGACTGATTTGTGAACCACCGCGTTTAAAGCCGCATTCCGACACGAAACATTGCTTAGAACGACGCTGGCAATGTTCTTTGGAGTATGGACTTTTAAATAAATAAATCCGTCAAGGGCACTCTGACTTGTGCACCAAGGGTTCTGTATAGACTTGTATATAAAAAACCTTTTTACTCGTTTTTTTAATAACACATAACAGTATTTCAGGTTCATTTCCGTTACGTGCATTGCAAGATCTTGAGTCGTGCTTCTTGCATGAACCTTGAATGAAATCTTGCATCTTGTTATGAATCTAGGTTTAACAAGACTATGCTGGTTTTGATTTATTTGCGTGTGTCAATATTGGCAATTTTTATCGCATAAATGGTCTTATATTATCATTGCTATAACTAAGAAGCTTGATTTTTTACAGATTAAAAGCACCACACAAAGTATTTGATAGTCATTTCATCTTGATACCTCCACTTCTTCATATGAAAAAGACAAGCAAATATACTGACATACCGATAGGCAACGAAATGATCCTATATTGTGTTCCTTTCTGTCTTTTGAGGAATCCTAAAAAAGGGGTTGTGGAGGATACTTTAAAGCCGGCTTAAAAAAAACTATCTCTGTTTACAATGAAAATTGTTATTTTATTTGTATTATGTCCGTGTCTTATTTTCCTTGCAATGTAGCCTGTTTTAATTATATTTTTCTTTGTAAGAGTAGTCCCTATTACATTTTTGAATAAGTTTAAGCGTTTTAGTTTTGAGTGAGGAATGAAGTTCGTTTTCATTTCAAGAATCTGAAAATTTATAGGAACTGGTTTTAGTGTCTAAATTTAAACTGAAACTATACAGGGTAATTTGTAGAAAAAGAAACCTCTTGGGATATCATACCAGCCATTGAGACCACGTCTTTCGTGGTACGGCTATTGATTAAAGCTATTTTATGATGATTGAAATAAATGTTAAAACATATTAATCATATTCTCTGTTAAGTCTTAGGTCTTAAGTGGTAACTGAAATTGGCGTGCAATTTACGAGGCCCGGCGCTGCGTTGCCTTTCTTTGCGAGACAGTGTAGTTTAAACAACAATTCATTATAGATTGTCATCATCTTCGTCGTTACGTAAAGTTTAGCATGCAGAATAAAGTCGTACAACTAAATAGGTTAGAGCAAGATTTAGGGTCTCATAGCTTTATGGAATTTTACAAATAGCCCTGTATATATTCCGCGATCATAAAAAGCGTTGCAATTGTCTTGGCGTAAAATATAGACTGGAATTCACTCAATTATACCTACATTTTATATCCAGGTTGATTTGTAACCAGGGGGTTATAAAGTGCATTCCAACACGGGCATGCCGAACCGCATTACTTTGATGTAAAGAAAAAATTCGTCTCTAACACCCCTTAGAGACGAATTTTTCATTAGTGTTAAGATGCTTCTCGTTCTGATTTAGCTAAGAAGAGAAGAACTAGTCGATACTTTGGAATTATCAACTGACTTCAAAAAAGGAGGTTCTCTATACGACTGAATGTTTTTTGTATGTATGTTACGCGATATCTCCGCCAATTATAAATCGATTTCGATGTTTTTTTTTGTTTCGTAGATTATTCTTCAGTGGTGGTCCCGTATAAATTAAATCGAAATCGACCAAGCCAAAACCAAAATATAAGCAGTGAAATTTAATTTAAAGCGGTTTTTAAGCGTTGCTTGCGTTTATTAATTTCTTTCAATTTTATAATATCTACCTATGTATATTGAATATTTTAGTCTTAATACTGTCTAGTTATTCTTTTATTTATTATATTCTTTTATAAATAAATCAGTGTGCATAAAATATTATACATACATATAGTTATGCATCTTTCCCTTTGGGGTAGGTAGAGTCTACATCTCTTCATCTGCTATAATCTTGACACTCATCTTTTGCTTCTCCAAAATTTATGAGTCTTTTCATAAATGCTCGTTAGTTGATACTTTTGACCTGGTCTGTCTTTAAAAAGTTTTGTACCTGGTCGAGATACGTTCGCATTGATGTACCCAACTTGCCCAATGGTTTAATTTTATAGATCACATTAAACTGAATTGTAAAATTACATAGTAGAAGTCCAACGGATGCTGTCAAAATACAAAATCAGCCAAATGCTCACCACAAACTCGACGGTTTTCAAATTGTAAGAGCAAAAGTTTGCAAATGCATTTGAAATAAAGACAAAAAACTAATTTGAAATAATACATATCTGCTAATATTTGGTAGTTGGTATGTACTTAATTGACCGTAAGAACCATGCAGGCGTCAGTAATAAAATTTGTACTTAATAAAAAATGAAAGTGAATAAAACTCACTTTTTTATTTATATTATACAAATATTACAGTGATATCAGTAATTTTTTTATAAAAGTGTAACAATAGGTGGTCTTATCGCTGAAAGCGATCTCTTCTAGACAAACTTTGGATGGAGATGAATGACGCAACGTAATAGGACGGCGTTGTTCTACGTTCATAAAAAGTTTCATTCAGAACAGTCATATTATAAAAGCAGAGTTTCTAGCAGCAGGAAGTAGGTCCTAGTAAACTAATATGGGTATCGAGTTGGTGCAGAGTCGAAATGCCATCGCAACACATCCACCGCAGAGCGGCCACAAACACGGCGCGTTTGAACAATCAATGGCGTATCGACACGCCGAACGTAACCTCATGGACAGTCGGTTAATTGAGCCCGTAAGCTAATGATGAGCATAAAGTTCTGTAGATCTGTAGATCAAAAAGGAGTTTTGTGATATCAATGTTTCATCATATTTGTGCGGTAGTTAAAATGCCACGCTACAAACTACTGCAGAACGACCGCAAAAATGATGCGTTTATATCGATACTAGCTTTACACGGTATGCGTTGCAATGCCAATAAGAATTAAGCTACTTGTATATAACTTTAAAAAAAACAAGCTTTTAGAAGTCATCAGTCGCCATATTGGTTTAGACAGACGTTACTTAATTTTTCGAGTAATTCTCAGCAAGCCCTTTCATTTGATACCCACATTGTAAGAGTGCATTAAAAAAAACTTGTCCGCCATTTTGGGTGGACACCCAAAATGGCGGACAAGTTATTTTTAATATGTTGAATTTCGAATGATGGCACACAGATAACTGTGCATTGTCATCCAAACTAAACGTGAATACAAAATTTCAGCTCAATCGGTTGAAGATATCTACTTCAAAATTAAGTTGCAAGATTCCACCGGAACAAACATAGTTACATTCATTGCAGGTTACATAAAAGCTTGTAAAAAAGCATTTTACACGTTTTGGTTGCCTAGTACTTTATTAACATAATAAACACTTATGGACTAAATTATTACCTCCTTCATGTTTATGTTTGCTCAGTACTTTACCAAATTCGAGTGACGTATTTATTTCTATCCAAGGACAAATGTTTTTTTCATATCTTTTTTTTGTGATTTTTTTATTGCATTTGAGCGACGAAACGTGCCAGTCGCTCGCCTGATGGTAAACGTAAGAATCTGTTTGAATCTAAACCATTTTTGAATCAGCCTGAACATACAAAAAAAAACATTTGAATCGGTCGAGCCGTTTAGGAGGAGTTCGTTAAAGATATAATATAATTATTGAACAATCAATAGTATCGACAATTGGATAAAATAATGAAGAATAAGAAGTTTTTGGATCAAAAAGTATAATATTACTGTTTAAATTATTCGTGTTAATAATATTAACCAATACTTATATCAAGTATTAGAGCGGAAGTCAAAATGCCACAACCAGAATCACCAAAGAGCGGCCGCAAATACGGTCCGTTTCGACAATCAATAGTATAACACGCCGAACAATATGAACCTCTATGGGAGTATCTGTTGATAGAGCGTGGTCTATTAGAACTCGCCGCAAGCTAATGATATTAGTACTCCATAATATACTACGTATTTATTGTAAATTAAATGCATCAATCATAACTTACCAATAACTGAGATAATGGCAAACCTTATGCATATAGGAATCTTTTTTTATTTTTTTTATGCCCTATGTGTGACGATGCGGCCAAAGATGTATCATGCTTGCCTAGAAGGTACCTATTCACTCTTGACTTGAAGAATCCCAGTTTATACCGTTCGGGGAACAAAAATGAGGGCAATGAGTTCCACTCCTTCGCAGTACGGATGATAAGCGTAGAAACGAAACCTTGAAAGTTGTACAGGTCAAAATCCAGCGCTCCTCCCCCCGAGATATTAGATGTTAAATGTCTTTAAGCCCTGTGGTGGCGCGAGTAAAATCGCTGGCGTGTAAATAGCCCACCATTTACGTATTAATATTTTTAATGATAGCGGTAAATTATTTTGAACATTGGCAAAAATCAGTAGGGATACACGAATCAATTTACAGTGTTTATTTAAGCCCACGTACCTAGACTGCGTCGAAACCGCCTCCGGAGCTCCCCAAGAAAGGAACTACAGCAAATTGTATGTATGCCTAAGCGCACACACACAACTCCACGTCGCGCCGGCCGGCTAGTTTGAATCCGAAAACATCCGAAAATATGCGAGGCACTGATCACTTAGTCACATCACAGTTGAAGCGGTCGATCACAATAGACACGATGAAGTTTTTATTTTAAGTCCTGGTTAATTAGATGATAATTATTTAATTAGTTTTCTACGTCACAAAATTCAATAGCGGAGCGTTTTTTGTCAACCACACATAGGGGTGACACACGAATGAGGTAGTCGCGAGCGCAAAAATGTCACTCGATACAACTAGCGCCATCTCTAGGATCGTCCTTGAACGATCTCTAACAGTGGTCAGCAGAGAGCCCAATACACTGCAAATGTACACAAATATCCAAAGATTCTTGCCAATATGAATATTAGGTATATAAAGTGAAGTATTTATTCACAGATGTATAATTTACATTTATTTTTTATATTATAAAAGGCAAAGACGCTTCACCACCCTGTATAACTTTAAATTCTTATAGTGTATTGAATTTCAATATAAAACTCCAAATTATATCGTTGATCTGCAAACATATCTGCGTTACAGTATCGCTTTAAACTAATTTTACTTTTATTTTCAGGGAAGTCCTTCACTCTCACAATAATGCTTGCCACATCGCCTCCCCAAGTGGCGACGTACCAGAAGGCTATCAAGGTGACGGTGGATGGACCACGGGAGCCAAGGTCTAAAACTCGCCACCATGGTTTCCATCCCTTCCACTTTGGGCCGAGGTTTGCGCCTGATCCACTCATGGGGTCGCTGCCTTTCAAATTATCAGGTATGATATATTTGAATCCTACTTCCTAATAATATTGTAAATGTGAAAGTTTGTGAGTGTGTTTTTATGGGGGGAAAAATGCCTGGCATTTCCTTTCCTTCCCAGGGGTGAAGGAAAGGGGTTGTGGGGCTTGAACCCACTAAAAACCCCCCGTGAGCAGTCCCTCGTCGAATTGGGGCAAGATAGGGTCGCGCTAGCAGTCACTATCTTGCCCCGGCAGTAGGCCCGGATGCAAACTCTTCCGGGCCACTGCGCCCATGGAGGGGTGACCTTGCTCACCAAGGCCACCCCCCAGACGTGTGGGGCCGTGCAAGCCGATGGAGAGGTGCCCTGACTCTCCACCAGTGACCCCACTACAGAGGAGGAGAGCGGAGGCGGGCGAACTGCCTCCTCCTCCCCCCCGTCCGTCTGCGCCGGAGCGGGTCAGATCGAGGATCGACCTCTCTGCGCTACGCTGATGCCCTGGATTAACACATAGGCTACCTTTTATCCCGGAATTCCCCCGGTTCCGGGACTTACGTGGGTAAAACCGCGGGGCGCAGCTAGTAACTAAATATTTTGAACTCCCCGTTGGCTTAGATGGGTGAGCGTTCGCCTTCTAAGCAGGTGTATCGGGTTCGATCCCCGGCAGGAACACTACTTTTCATTCCAAGGACAACTTGTGTTGTACCCGACTCGATTCCATTAAGCCGATCCCCCCTTCTCATGTAGTTAGTATGTAAATAAATATATACAAAACCTCTCTGCTTTGCTGTAATGTGTGTAAGCTGTATTATATTTTTATTTTAACTAAGGTATATTTCAAACATTGTAATATATTTTAACTATTGTACGCCTGAAATGGGCTAGCTGTTGAAACGTTAAAATTTTTAAGATCTATGTACACAGTTTTAAACAAAAAATATATTCTTATTCTATAAAAGTAGGTACCCGAAAGAAATAGACGTGAATCTTGGTTTAAGCACGCAGAAATATGTCATCTGAACTGCAACTTTATTGAGTCAAAGCAAGAGACGCTATTTTAAATGTTATTACGGAGATAATCTTCTGTATATTTACTATCAAGTATTCTGTGCCTGAGCCCCTGTGACCGACACGAACACTCCCATGGAGTTATTAAATTGTCACTTCGGACCTTTGTCACTCTCCTCAAAAGGGGATTCTGTTCCGACAAGTTTCTCGCAACAATTAATTATCAATTTCCCAACCCTCCTTGACACCTGGCAAAGGCAGAATTTGTTGGGATCAACTTTATAATCTCGACTTAGCTTTTTGGGCTTGTGAGAGAGATATTTTGTAGTTATAAAGCAGTGAAGTTGTGTAAGTTGTAAAACAATTGATTTGTCAAATGAAAATCATCTACAAAGTGTCACCTATAAATTTAAGGGAGTTGATATACAGAGCGACCAGGGCGCGCGGTCAAGCGGCGGCCGAGCGGCGGGCTCGCAGCGCGCTACCTTTCGGTTTTCTATAGGCTCTATAGTATACAAAAATATACAAAGCGCCCTGTACGCGCGCCTCTGGCGCTTTGTTTATCAAGCTCCTAATGTGTGTGTGTGTGTGTGTAGCTTGTTCAAAATAGTCACTACACAAAAGTTACCTGGTTTTTTTTTTAATTATTGTTAACCTATGGACTAGTTATGTCTCGTTTAATAAAAAAAAAATCTATCAATCTATAAACATATTTATTAAATTCGCAATAGATATTCGTGATAGGGGAAACTCTGAAACCTAATGTGTGATAGCAGCTGCTGTTATCAGTGATAATTATAAAAACATATAGAAATAAATAAATATACCTACCCTACGCAACCCAGCGGACTTTCACGGTCTACGAGTCTCGTAGCGATGGCTACGACGGGCGTCGCTACGAAACCAAAGTGGCAACGATTTGTACCCTCTCCTGAACAGCTTGTACGGTTGTACGTAATGAATGGCGCACTTTGACCTCAATCAGCCATTATTTTACAGTTACCTAATAGTCTGGTATATCAAGAAAAAGCTGAAAGCACTTACATATGCTATAAAGTAAAGTCACTGTAATCGATACTCGGAGAGGTAAATAGATAATAACTGTTGCAAGTGCACGTGAAGAAATCATTTCGTAGTAATGATTTATGTAAGTAAGGAGTAAGCATGAAAAAAAAAAACCTAGTCAAGGTTATTAACTTGGGTCTATGCTGTATAGATGTATATAATTTTAGTTTAGTTTTAGTAAAAAATATAGGCAATTGACCCGTACTTAGTGTTTAAAATTTTAAGTTCAGTTTCAATGCTACCTTACGTCACGTCTGTTGTCAACTGGTTTATTATATAAATACGGAGCAATAATAATGTTTAATACCTTGGTAGTTGAGGTCATATTAGCTACATTTTGTACTTACTTGTAAACTTACTCGTACATTATGTAAATACCTACGTAAGATTATTCGCGTTGTCCACAAGTTATCTACGTTCAATGCAACCCCGTCGCGTTGGATGCCAAGGGGCTGTAACTCACTTACACACCTCCCGCCTGCGAGACAAGATCGGGTAAAGGAACCATTTCATATAAATTTAATAAGAGTGTAATGATTTTCTTTTTAACAGTTTGTAGTCGAGGTCATATTAACCGCATTTTTTACCGACTTCCCAAAAAAGGAGGAGGTACTCAAGTCGACTGTATATTTTTTTTTTTATGTGTGTTACCACATATCTTCTCTCCACGTGAGCCGATTTCGAAATTTTTTTTAGTTTGAAAGATGTACCTTCCTCATTGGTCCCATTTAAATTTGATTAAGATCTGATGAGTAGTTTTTGAAATATCGTAAATAATGTCTATTTTGTACGCCTACTTTGACGATGTTCTCGTTTAACCGACTTCAAAGGTTTCCTCATAACTTCTTTCGTTGTGAGCCGATTTTGATGATTTTTTTTTATTTGAAAGCTGATTCTTTTTTTGTGGTCCCATTGAAATTTGATCAAGATCTGATCTCTTGGTTTTGAGTTATAGTCAATGATGCGTGTTTAATACATTAAATCCGATCAAGGTTCCGAAGATAAAGCGGTGAAGTCGGTTTTTTTAAGCTTTGCTTGCGTTTAATTATCTTTTATTTTATTTTTACATTTCTACTTACCGTATGAAGTTGCATTCTTATATTCTTCTTATTTTTATTTTGCTTTCTCACTTTTTTTGCTTTTTTTCCATATTAAATAGACAATTTTATTATATGTATATGTATGTATTGTATATTTAAAAATATGTAGTGTTTGTAAATTTATTATTGTAGAACGACGTCCTTTTACATTGCGTTATTCCTCTCTATGCAAAGGTTGTCTGGAAGAGATCGCTCTCAGCGATAAGACCGCCTATTGTTACACTTATGTAATTATTTATTGTAATTCCTATTTGTGTTCTTTGTTATTTTAAGGTGTTCAATAAAGATCTACCTATCATTATTATATGTTGGTTCAGTTACGATATTAAGTAAATTAGGTAGTCCTAACTACGGGCCAATTGCCTATATTTCCTAAGACTAAACTAAAACTATATACAGCAAAGACTAAAGTTACCTACAAGACAATGAGCTTATAGGTAACTCAAGTGCTACCAGTGGGTAGCGTTCCCATCATGCTGGCGGCATTGCCTCTCTGAATTGCAATGCTAATACGTTGAGCCAAGTACCAGCATTTTGATCACGCGCGATTTTAATAATAATGTTTCGATTATAATGCATTTTTATGATGAGCATTGAATGACATCCAGGATTAGCTTTAGATAAGATCTTTTCAACGGCCAACTGTACATACACAAAATTATGTGTATTGAATTATTATGATAACCGGTTTAAGTGAAACGATGACATGTTTGCTGCACTCAGGGTTGGGAACTCCTCAATGGTTAGCAGAACAGACATTAAATTTTGTAAACGCATTCAATTATAATAACCTATATTATTTGATGACATGACTACTGCATGAAATCTAGGTTATGTAAAAAAAAAAATACTATTTATTTATTTATTACCTAGCTTTACATTTCTTGCGTTATCCAAACAATTCGAGGTTGTGCAATATACCTTCGTTACATAGGATATTAAATACCTAACCTAAACTCGGTACCATTGCATCTGCGACTGCACCAGTCAATTTTGTCAATGTTCCGCAGATACCAAAGAACTTATGAGTATTTCTAGCGTTGAAAAATTATTCACATTAGCGATATATTCGTCCGATGCTGGAAAATTAATATCTTACAACCTTCGATAATACTGAACACACGATGTCCTGGCTCTATTACCATATTAATCCTTTAGTATAGCCAATTAATTTATTAGAAACCAACACGGTAGCTCAAGTGCTTAAGCCCACTACCAGTTGGCAGATCATACTCAAGCTTGCTCCATGTCGCTTACCGGTGAGATGTTGGTAAAAATTTGCCTATCACGAATAAAAAATATCTAAATGTTCAATCTAGGGTACAGAAAACTAAAATCCTTTACGTTTATAGGTACTTAGTCTCGCATTATCTATAGAGATTATCTCTGAGTTTCAAGTCGAGAACGCGCAACCTCGTTACGTCGGGTGTCAAAGGGCTGTAACTCAATTACACACCTCGCGCCTGCGACGTTGAGACGTGTACGGGTGATGGAATCAGCCTGTATTAATTCTATTTGCAATCATGAGACATCAGTTACACAGCTATTTTAAAGTACACTTTTATAGAATAGTTTTTTTTATGTTTGATAGGCAAGCATTTCACCACTATCTCACCTGTTGGAAAATGAAGATGCGGCCGAAGATTGAAGATATCCAGATGGTACTGTTCGGGAAACAAAGACGCAGGCAATGATAGTAATAATAATAGTTTATTTATAGGGAGGAGCGGCTTTGTTGTCATAAAAATACCATTTCTATAAGAAAAACAGATTAGGTATTATTTGTTTAAAATATTTTTTTACTTATAATTATATTAAACTGACAGCACAGTCAGCGCAGTAGTTAAGTACTTTGGACGTCGTGGGTTTGATTCCCGAGGCAGGAGTAATTTTTTTTCCAAGAGTCATTTGCTTTCTGATTTGTGATGGTTCTGGGTGTGTGTGTAGTGAAAATGTTTCTAGGATCCTGGATACAAATCTTAGGACTTAGTGAGGGTTCGTAAGTATGAATGATTTTGTTTCTTATGTTTATTTTTAAAAATGTAAGCGATGGAAAAACGTAAGCGTGTGCCATTTATTACATATGTATAATTAATATTGAGTGTACACCACTGTAATGATCTTACAGCTACAGCGCGGCACTCGGCTTTGAAGTTACCTTTTAAAACAATTTCCATTCCCTCACACTTGAATACGCAAACTTGTTTCGCGGCTGACGAGCGAAGGACGGCCCTTAGCTGCGAGTACCAATAACCCTTGCAAAATCATGATAAATTATACACACTCACGTTTCGCGATGCTCAGACAACTTTTAGGATGTGCGATATTTCGGAGAGGGTAATGAGAGCTAGAGATGTCGAAATAAAACATTTTGTTTCATATCAGACAAGCATGCTACATCTTCGGCCGCATCTTCACTTTCAATCAGGTGAGATAGCGGTCAATTGTCACAGGCAAGCTGTCGAGAATAAAAAACAAAAAAAAACTTTAAAGCGTGGGCATGACATATCACTTTTATTATTACAGATAAATATCGTCGACTAAATTTATTTATAACTATGTTAATCTTTCATTTCTTGTTTTAATGACCTAAGAAGTGTGTCTCAATAAAAATTTCAACTTAGTAACGAACTAATTACCAAGATACGGGTTTTACTCACACTCATTTTGGTAAATAGGGCCCGCAATTTGTAAAAATTATATGTACAATTCCATAAAATAAGCTTTACTATAAACAAATTTATTATAATTAAATTGATCATGATTTTTATGATCGATGGCGTTGTATATAATACATATGCTGACCAGTGCTCCACACAAATTGTCAATAACCATAACAACGTAGGTTGAACTTTAAAGTATTTATTTAATGTTTTACAATAATTCTCTGGAATAAATTACTGAAACAATAATTAATTTAATGTCATGGCAAATATCCATTCCCATTGTAGACTTAGCTTTCATCACACTTAAGCACATAGTGATATTGGTATAACTAGATAGTGATATCATATAGTGATATCGGTATAACTCTATATACGTATTAGATATTATACTAGACAAATAATTTTATTGGTGTATATTGTATAACATTGAAAATGAATAGAATTAGGCGTTTTTTGGAAGTTTCAAACTGGATGTATGAACAGGTCCGTCGACCCAGAAAGTAGTGTCATTGACATTAAATTTAATAAATTAACCTTGGTTGTAACTGTATTAACAAAAATGAACATACATATTATTATATCAAATTAAACTAAAAACCAAATTAAAACTAACCAAACATTTTTATAACTAGATATAAATATGTACAAAACTTAATCTTATAGACCGCTGCCAGTTGGCAAACTACCCAAAATGCTGGTTGCATTGCCATTCAGGTAATGCTAATGCAATCTCTGTCCTAAATATTTGCCAGCATTTTGGTCACGTCTTGCTTCGACCAAACGCCCTGACAATTATTTGTATATTTTATATACATCAGTTATAAAAATAAATGTGATAAAATTTAATGTTTATTTTGCAGCGGTTAGTGATTAATATTCACAAACAATTTGTCTAAGTAAATTTATACAAAATAACTATAAATTTAGCTATGTATAAACTTACAATTTTATTTTTGTGAAAACTCATTGCCATCGTCTTTGTTCCCCGAACGGTACAATCTGGGAGTCTTCAAGTCAAGAGTGAATAGGTACCTTCTAGGCAAGCATGCTACATCTTCGGCCGCATCATCACTTTCCATCAGGTGAGATTGTGGTCAAATGCTTGCCTATCAGGCATAAAAAAAAAAAAAAAAAAAAAAAAAAACTACTAACGGCCGCAAAATAACAATCAACCATCCATAACACATTGGTCTGCAAAGCTTGCTTAAACACAATAATATATAATTATCTGAAATGCGACATCCATTTATTCGCTCATCTTCTCACCTCGCGTCACCGTGTGAGCGCCACTTAAAGTCGCAGCTTTCGCATTATTAATGAGGGAGCCTTAGAGAAAATTAAATATAGCATTAGGCCCGGAAGCAGGGATTGTGGGGGAGGGGGGAAGAAAGGGGCTAACGCTAACCCTTCCCCCGCGCGACAATGCGGGTGCATAATTACGCATTTGTACATTTTAAATGTCCCTCCCACCTCATACAGGCTTTTGTATGACGTGATTCGCGCTTTTACACCGCTTTTAAACATTAAAACGACGTGAAGCTAGGGATGACACACCAACATATCGAAAGTTCGCAACGGTCTAGAAATATCATTTTATCTTCGTGTCATTCTATATAGCCTCTAAATTCTGAGGCTTAATCATAGCCATTGGTTTCAGTTTTCTACATTGAAGATACAAAATAATTAAATATTCAGTAATGTAGAAATAAATCGTCATGTTACTGTTGAGTTGTATCTGTTTCAAAACAAAACAAGAATAAAAACTTTTGATTTAAGTACCAGACTAAATAATAGTTAATATTTAAAAAGTGCAACACATTTGGTTTTGATTGGCATCGTTTTAACATTTAGGAAAAAATTAAAAATGAAAAGAAGGTTGTCTGGCAAAGATCGCTTAAAGCGATGAGACCGCTCATTGTACTACCACAACGAATGTAATATTTTATTTGTCATTGCTTTTTATTTGCTGGTATACAATAAAGAGATTTGTATTGTATTGTATTCAATCATGTATCTTAGTGTAACAGTGGGTTTTATTATCTATCGATGTTTATAGTAGTCGTATTGTTCTGTCGATAAATTATGAATAATCGAATCGACGAGACTTATCATCGATATCTGAACATCCCTACTCAAAATGAATTCGCGCAATGATGACTTGTGCGCCATTAACTCTAAATGCGATGCAATTTTCATAACTCAATATTGACGTCGTTTGCATGAATACACGTAAAGCGAATAAATTAAAACATTTTGTATTGTACTTATGTATGTTATACTTTTTATACAAATAAAAGACATTACAGTCCGTATAGTAATGGAGGTGAAACGAAACAAAAAGTCGAATGTAAACTGAGAATAACATCTCGTTGATGTACTAAAATTCTTATGCTCTTAAGGGAGTGATATCAGAATTTCATCTAAAACGCGTATTTTGTAACCGTTTTACTCGAAACCAGTATTAAAAACCAGATAAATAAATATTCGACGTAATCTGTGTGATACGACAAATGATGCCTTCTAATTAGAAAATTCATACCGTTTATATATATATATGTATGAAAAAAAAAAACTCATGCGAATAACATCAATTTGTATTTTTGTATTCATTTCGTTCCGCCATTTTGTATCAAACCACGATAAAACTTATTTTATATACGTATCTGTACAGTGATATAATTTCAAAATCAAGAAACCCAATCACAATAACTCCGGGCCCTGCTAATGAAGTCTCATTCTGTCACTACAAAAATAAACTTAACCCCTTGTCGGCTACTATTTCCACGAAAGGTTAATTAAGCAAAACAAAAAGGGGTTAAACAAAATCAATAGACGCGAATTCATTAAAGCGCTAAGCAGATTGAAATCCAACATGGAACAAGATGGCGGCGGGTTAAGGCACGTTGACAAAGCGTCGTCGTTAGTTCGGGAGCCCTCTTATTAACCTTATGATGTACGACGGCATCCGTCTTGGTGGCTCCTGGCAGTGACGTCATCGCTCTAGCTGATATAGGTACCTATATATAGCTTGTTGGGTAGTAGGTAGGTACCTATATGTAGCGGTGTGTAATAGTATTTTGAGTATAATATATATCGTTACTTGTAGCAACGTTAAACAGGAAACGGAACTATTTCAGGATCTTTTGCTATATGAGCTGTTCTATGTATTGTTTGAGTTTGAAAACTATCGCGAGTGTTATTCATTATTATTGTTTACTACGTCTCGGACTAAATGATAGGCATCGTGCATGCCCGAAACTAGTCGGAAAATCTGACCAAAACCGCCGCTAGTCCCGCCAGTTAGTAAACAATAATGCTGTTATTGTTGTTAAAACTAAAGATTGCTGTGTAAGAACGAAATCAAAACCAATGTTAAATTAGATAGAGTACGTAGATTAAGTAAATAAAATATAAATTAATTATAAATAATACTTTGCGTGAAGTTTCTATTATATTGTCACCTATAAATGTGGCCGTATCGAAAGTACCTAAATTACGAACGACGCTTGCCGCGTAGTAAACGAGCTCGCCGCTGCTAAAAGCAAGAATTTAGGTATCGGGTTCGATACCTGGTGAAACACACGTTTTCTTACCAAGATAATACGTGTTTTTAGCTCTGGGTGAATGTTTCCAGCACCTATTACACAAGTCATCGAATATACTGTGGGGCTGTGAAACCGTTTATGTTATGTTAAAAGCTTTTTTTATTCTGGATAGGCAAGCATTTGACCATTATCTCATCTGATGGGAAGTAAAGATGCAGCCGAAGATATAACATGCTTGGCTAGGAGATATCTATTTACTCTAGTCTTGAAGATAGATTGTACCGTTCGGGAAACAAAGACGCAAGCAGTGAGTTCCACTCCTTCACTGTACGGATGATAAACCTAGTTTACTTTATAAACTTAAGATGTTCACTAAATATATAATAGTGGTTTTATCATTAAGGTTATCAGAATACAAGTACTGCCTACAAAATACAAGCAACGTACAGGAATACAATTAATTGTTAAGATATTTCTATCTACGCATATCACACGATAGACACATAAAAGTTCTTTAATAATATTTTGGTGTTTATATTTAAAGTATGTAGTGTACTTGAAGTTCTCGCACGGGATCCTGACAAGCGAAACTACCAAATTAAATTTAAAGTGAAACTTTCTGGGTAACGTTATGAAACTCTCGCGCCTTAGAACATACAAAACTACAATCTTAGTAGTTCGTGATTATGCGACGTCTACCAAAAGTTTATTCAATTATCTGCGTCAAACTTGATACTTTAGTGTCTTCGTTTTTGTCCCCTCAGTAACAATAACTCCTAATACTCTTATGAGAATTGAATGTTTGAATCTAAGAATATGAGGAATTTTCTAGTTAAAGGGTGTAATTGTGTTTGTGATGTGAATGTCTCCGACAGCAAGTCTTCGATTGTCTGGTTCTAGGTACCAGAAAAAACGTGTGTGGAACACTAATTCGGTGGGAACCGGGAATCAAACCCGATATTTGCCATTTAAAAAGCAGACGCGCAACAACTACGCCGTCAGGCGCAATATGAATACGTAATTAATTAATAAGAGCTAAACATTGTATCATCCATCCCAAGAAGTTTAAAAGTCTACGTAAGAAACACCTACCTCCAAAATTGTTCACCCAGGTTCAGACCCATTTTCAAGACAAAGAAAAGGGAAATCATTCAAGCACAGCACGAGAGGATGCTCCAAGAAATGTAAAATAATTACTCGAAAGAGCTTTTACCAACCCTTTCCTTAATCACGGAAGGGTCTCAGAGTGTCGTTGAAAAAACGCCCTTTGCCCTAATCTAGGGACATTGGAATCACACTAAAACGTAGATACTTTAATCCGGTTTCTTTCGGTTCCATCTTCGCGGATTATCACGGGATTAGAGGAAAAATGCAAGACGCAATCTAGCAAATGGCATTAAAATGTTTGGATTCAACCCTCTCGCCGCGGTGCGATTTTTCAAAGTCGGAAAAAAACCCCTTCGTCCGGGGCAATGTAGCGGACTGGCACGTCTTCGGATGCGGCCAATTCGTTACTACTGAGACCTTTACGTCTTGATACTTTTGGCTACTACTTTTTTTATTGCCATATAGGTAAGCATTTGGCCGCTATCTCACCTGATGGAAAGTGATGATGTGGTCGAAGATGTAGCATGCTTACCTAGAAGATACCTATTCACTCTAGACTTGAAAACTCCCAGATTATACTGTTTTAGGAACAAAGACGCGGGCAGTGGGTTCCACTCCTTCGCTGTACGGATGATAAATGTAGAAGCAAAACGCTTTGAGTGGATATGAGGTATGTCAACCAGAAATAGATGTGGTTGGTCAGTTCGTCTTGTGGCCCAATTATAGAAAGGGCATGGAGGAATATACTAGTGTAAATCGAGTGTCTCCGATATGTAAGCGATAGTACACCGATATAGTATTATTTTTGATATTATATACACGTATTTTTTTATCTAATTAAATATGAATACTAACATCCCACTTAAAATAATATAATTGTTTGAATGTTTGTTTGTTACTTGATCCAAAAACTTAGTTGACTCATGCAGGACGTAGGTTTTTATCCTGAATAACGTAAGCGAAGGCGCCACAGTAATTGAATA
This sequence comes from Lomographa bimaculata, assembly GCA_948107665.1. Taxonomy (NCBI): domain Eukaryota; kingdom Metazoa; phylum Arthropoda; class Insecta; order Lepidoptera; family Geometridae; genus Lomographa; species Lomographa bimaculata. The sequence goes on from OX403600.1 coordinate 11,958,487, forward strand.
ATGATAAAATAGATATCATACTGCGTCACTTTGCGGGGCAACGACATAAAATGTATTATTTGTATGTTAAGCCCGGTAAATAAGAGAGATGTTCTTAATTTAATGGAAATAACGAATTTATAGCAAAGATCTCTGTAATACGTGAAAAGAATTCAGTTTCGCTTTGTCTACACTCATACTTCTTACATCGTCCCATATAGATGAAAAAGAAACTATCATGTAACACATATGTGTTTTATTATGGTTTATACTATGTTTAAGTTATGGTATTTGTATAGATAATACAAACAAGAAATGTAATAAGCAATATCAACTAATAATAATTCAAAACAACACCCGCATTGAAAAAAATAAATAAAGAAGCAATATGAATAATTTATTCTTCATAAATGGTTTACATTATCTATTCTCTACCTAATAATAAATTATGCAAAACACCTACACAATTATGTATCACTTACAGCGCACTAACAGGCGTAATACCATCCTATCTAATTAGCAGGGAATAGCTAATTTGCGTTACCGCCTCCTGAATGTACTGACTAATGACATGATTGCTGGCGTAGACGTATCTAGGATTTGGAAGGTCATTTGAGACATTTTCTCAAATAGCTAAACGAATTGATTAGGTTATTTCCTAGTTGAAAAAGATAATTTGGATTTCAGTAACTTTTTAGACAGCCTAATGTATACTGCCCTTCAAGGCCAATTAATACCAATTAGCAGTCTCGTGGCACATCTTTGTAGGATAAAGGGTGTTACGATTTGTTTATTTAACACATTAATGGCTTCGACGAAAGCAAATATATCACGTATAATATTTACTACAACACAAAAGAAATGAATGTGTGTAATCAAAAAACTAAACTAATAAATGGTATATTAAGGATTTATACGACTTCACTCACAGTTGTTTGCTTGCATTATTACGAGACTAGTTTCGGAACAGTCGGTGCTGTTTCATCAGTCGAGTACGCGCGTAGACCGTCCGGCGTTCACAAGCAATGCGAGCAAACAACCCTGAGTGAAGTCGTATAAATTCTTAAAATGTGTAATACTTAATTTTTTTTCTATAAATTGTACACAATACAGTGACTTAAAATGAATAAGAGTGTCTAGTCACTGACTTAAAAGATGCTGTCACTGAATAATATTGTCGTACAGATCTCAGAAAAATACAAAATTAACTAATAGTAACATATATTTTCTTAGAAAAGATACTTGGATAATATAAGGGGGGGCGGGGTACCCTTGAGATCCCTGGTTACGCCCACTATGGCTAATTACGGACGCAGACTACTCAGTCGCACTATACTACGATTACACGCAAAGCTCACAATACAAAGAATCTCCAACATTTTTAACGAATGGAAATCGTCTGTAGCTGCCCTTTCTTTTGCATCTTTCAACGGTGAATACAAAATGAAACGTTGCCTAACCATTTTTCATGTCATGGATAAGAAAAGAATCGCGCATTGTTTGGCGTCTTGACTTTACCAATTTATTTTTTTGAGAGTTTGATACATTTTGTTAATAGACATCTGCAAAATATTTGAATAAGATTTAACAGACGGTTTAATAAGATAAAATGAAGAGATACCAGTACAATACCAGTTCAAAAATTAAACTCAATATTTTCTCAATTTAGCAATAATCTTTGTAAGATGCCACTGAAAAAATAATAATATTATACCAATATATGCCGTTCCTTTTGAATAAAATGAGGTCAAAAATTTACAAAACATGATAATTTTTGATAATTTTTAATCCTCGTATTTTACACTGTTTTATACATTACTAGCTGTGCCCCGCGGCTTTGCCCGCGTAAGTCCTGAACACACCCAAATTCCAGGTTAAAAAGTAGCAAAATCAAAATCAAAATCAAAATCGTTTATTCACATGGGCCCCAAAGAGGCACTCATGAAAGTTAATGAATCTATTGCCAGATTCGCAAAATTACAGCCATCTCGAGAAGAACCTGGCAAGAAACTCGGCGGCGCATATTTTTTTCAATAATTTTTTTTTTTTTAAACATTCTTAATCTCTAATACATAAGTTTCTTAACCTAGGTGTTATTATGGTAGTCGCTAGAAAGAGCCTGTGCAGTTTGCCTCCAGTTAGCCTATGTCCTTTCTCATGCTCTAGACTTTCTGTGTACCAAATTTCATTTAAATCGGTTCAGTAGTTTTGGCGTGAAAGCGCGACAGACAGACAGACAGAGTTACTTTCGCATTTATAATATTAATAAGGGTAAGGATTGCATTATTGCACAGAAAATCCCTCTAGAGTCCGCGCCTCAGCGGTAATCTTGAGTTTTATTTTTTCCCTCTGTCCCGAGCGATGCGGATATTGTCTGCGCTGCGGATGCTCTTAGCTCGAAGAAAGACTTAAATACCGCCTCTTGGCTACTCGCCTTAGTATTAATCGCTATTCAAATTGCTGGATAAAGTGCTGCATTTTATTAAAATCCATTGTTCTTCCGCTATTAAAACGACGTACGAAACAATGTAGCTTATCGACAACTCAAATCGTTATCGTAAACGTCGAGCGCCAGCCTCGAGACAGGATTAACCCAGGCTTAATCCTTAAAAGCAGCTAGTCTAATTGCAACGAACTCATAAAGCACTACACCTATAAAAGCTAAGCGGTCGGATTCAAAATAATGTGTTTTACATTTTCGTAGCGACGGTATCTGCGACATAAAACGGCCTGTAATTTATTCTATTGCTGAAAGGGTTGGGTTGCCCCGGGGTGGGAATTACCCAAGGTGGGTGCTAAAGGGTTAAGCCGAATATACGGGGTCGCGCCGGCGAACTTTGCTAATTTATGCGCTTAAAAATGTCAACTGGAAATTATGACACCAAAACACATTTCCTATTTTTGTTTTATGGCCGTTATTGGAGCTATAAAAGTGTAATCAAGCAATTGATCCAATTCAGATTTTATGTTATTAAAATATAAAATATTTACCTCGTTTCTGACATTTTTATATTATACTAGCGCGACTTGGCCAGGCTTCGCGCGTTTACAATTTCCGGTGGTATATTAAAAAAATTGTTTCTCATACACATAAACATAAACCTTGTCCTAAAAATTACTAACGTAGCAAAAACAGAATCATCATAATCGGTCGAGCCGTTCTCAAAATCTTTCATATCATACATGCACCAATTGATTTTTATTTATAGCGGAAGCGTTAATTAAATTAATAAATTAAAATAACACTATTTTACGGACCGAATTATTATTGTGAATCTAAACAATTCTTGAATCCACCTGTACACACAAAATTTTATCAAAATCGATCCAGCCGTTCAGAATGAGTTCAGTCACATACACACGTTGTTCCACCATTGTTTTCTTACAACTCAAGCTGAAGACATTTTTAAAGCGGGTTTTGATCTGTAATCAAGATGAAATGGGCCTCACTGCGCGACATGCATTTATAATTGGTATGTTAATGTTTTTTATTGTATTGGGTAATCGAGTGTAGTTATTTTCTGTTATATATTTAAAAAAACTCTTTTTTTAAATTATTCTTGATAGCACTATACTTCTAAAATATACATTAGAAAAAACTCGATATATTAGAAAGCCTCGTTCAGTCTTTAAGAAACATATGGCAAGGGAAACAGAAACACTAATACCAGATAAGGAAAAATAATTACGCGCATATTAAAATAACGTTAATTCCTCATCACAAACATTTCAAAGCAGACGTCAAAGAAGGCGTTTGTAGGTAACAATTGAGGAGTGCCGCAGTCGAGATAAGGCGCCAAGTGTAACGAAATATTTGAACTAAGTCAGTACATAAAGTGTTGCGCTTATGTAGGAAGTGGCTATGATAGCTTATATAAATATACCTATAATAATAATGTATAAATATTTGGACATATTATGTACTGTACAACCGTAACTTTTCTACTTATTTTTGTGACTTTCTATGGTAATGCCACCACAATTACGCATTATATATTTTATTTTTCTACTACACTTTGAATAGTACCTACTTATTACTTATTTGCCTATATTATTATATAAACATTTGACCAAATTCACACGCCAAGTATGGCCAAAATAGGAGAACTCAACATATAAATTCTAAGTTCAGTGTAAGACCTTATTTTAGTTTATACATTTCATTTCATAACTTGCTAGTTGCTTATGCTTCGCCCGCGTAAATTAAAAAAACAATCCGTTCTAGAAATGTTATCAAGAAACTCGATGATAAAATGTATGACAAAATATTTTTTTTCATGAAAACCATTTTTCGTATTTTTTTCCTATGTTTTAATAGTTATTCTGCTATTTGAGGTGGAGACTAATCCAACAAATCAAACATAAAAAAATCGGTTTAGCCGTTCTTGAGATAAATGGTGATAATGGTGTACTATTAACCCGACTTTCCTTTATATATATAGATGAGCAATGCAACAATAACTTATATTGTAAGGACAAATAATCCTCGCCAAGGAAAATTGTGCTCATGCCGAGAATCGAACCTATCGAAAGGTTCTATTTGAATCCTAAGATTTACCGAGCAGAATGTTAAGGCTTTCCCACTGCGTCAACTAGGTCGTCTATAATGTATAGAAAAATTATAACATCACTTTGGCTGGAAATTAAGAAGCTTATTGACTCGGAGCTGAATTAGTCTAAGTGTTCCTGAAGATTTGTCTTCTCTGTTGGCGAGGACTCCAAGTCTGTACCGGGTTTGATCACAGGCAAACATATAATTTTCCTAACAAGGGAAATTCGTGCATCTTCTTGGTGTAATTGTGTGTATGTTTCCGGCAACCGCGTATTCAAACTTAGTGCGGGGTTTAAGTATGAAGTCGTTTATGTTTAACTAGCCGTGCCCAGTGGCTTCGCCCGCGTTTATCAAATTAAAAAGTAGCTTATGTATTAATCATAGGCTTGAGCTCGAAATTTCATCCAAATCCGTTTATCTGTTACAGTATGAAGAGAAAAGAAACACACACATCTACACACAACTTTCGAATTTGTAATATAACTGTGATTTTCGCAAAACAGGCGCTGATATATCTGTGTTTTTAACAATGATGATCGAGTTTTTTCGAGAAAAGGTTTTAAAAAAAAAGAAAATGATTATTGAAAATCAGATGAAGCTTAACTAACAAAAAAATGTATTTTGTGTTAATTAATAACTATGTGTCAATTTCTGTTTTGATACCTGGTCTCTTTATAAACCAATCAAACAGAAATCTCAAAGCTTATGTACGGTCTAGCCAAATACCACAAAGCTAAGAGGAGACGGGGGAAAGTCGGCTCACTCATTATTTAAATATTCTGATGACTGCGTTAAGCGCCGCCGTTAGCGTTAGTGGAGCGTTCGCGATAACTCTTAGCGCTATTGTTTTGTTGATTGAATTTTGAGTAGATGGTTTTGAGACGGAGACACTGTTAATGTTGGTTAATGGTTACAGTTTTGTTTTAAAAGGAATTTTAATCATATAAAATACCTTGAACTGCTGATTCCGTTGGCTAAGATGGCTGCGCGTTCGCCTTCTGAGTAGCGGCTTAGGGTTCGATTGCCGGTGAATATACCGAATTTTCTCCTGAAGGGAAATATGTGTTTCTTGTTCTGGATGTGATATGAATGTATTCAGCCGTAACAACACAAGTCATAGAATATAGTGTCAGGTTGTTTAAAAAAAATCAGCCGATAACGGCAACCAACTAAGATTTACTATGTTTTTACATACTTATAAAAGATTGTAATGTTTATTCTCGCTGTGATTTGATTATTTACAAGGACCAATACATTGCACTCGTTCTAAAAGCTACAATATTATCACATTTGCATTTGTAAATGGTGGATTTTGTTGTCATAATAATGTTAATAGTATTGATGAAACTCCAGCAACAGGGTAGTAGTTGGTAGTTCAGTAGGAGACGTCTAGCGAGTTCATTGCCGAACATAGCAGGAAGGGGCCACTAGGACTGGCTCCAGCTAGAATTCAAGTTGTCGGATTAATATAGCTTGGCATATGAGACATAAAGCAGGGACTCAAGCAGAGGAGCGTATTTCATTGCCATCCAGGATTTTGTTATTCAAAGCTCCCGATGGCATTGCAGATGTTAATAAAAATGTAGTCGAAGCGTTTCGCGCTGCGTGTATCATCCGTACAGCAAAGGAGTGCAACATCATCGCTTTGAATAAGCCGGTATCACAGCTTGATGGAGTTTTTTCATCTCCAGGTATAGCGCACCAGCTGGCTGGCTTGCCAGGCGGCGAGTGGGGCGCGCTAGCCCGCCACTACCCACCGCCATTGCTCTCTACACATCCACACTTTACTCCCCACGTGCTGCCACCGGCGCACACACAGCCGCAACACGTGCCGCCACCTCCTCCAGACACAGGTAAAATATGTGTAAAATCATCTGAAAAAAGCCAGCTACGTCCGCCTGCAGCACAGATAAAATAACCAGTTGACTGTTAGTAACTTTTTAAGCATCAGTTCATCAGTCATCCAAGTCGTTCCGCAACTGACGCTGACGACTGTCACATCGGCCAATCACAAACTCGGATCGACCAATCATGAGCCCGCATCAATAAATTACCTCATCCTCTTTCAAGGAATTTTTGTCTCATTAGTTTTATAATCTTTGGCCTTCTGGAATTGGGTCCGGTTGTAAGATCAAGTTGTGATCAAGATCAAGTGTTGTTATTTAGTAATTGGGCAAGGTAGTTATTGGGCATTAGACAACATTATGTTCTATATTTTCATGGAGATACTGGAAATTATATTGTAAGTGAGTGTGTTGCTTTTCCTTAGACTAGCGTTTTATTTGTCTACTGTCTTTTTATTAGCATAAAATATATTGTTTGATCTAAGTTAACCCTGATCGCAGTCTAGGCATGTTATTATGATAAATTTGTCCATTGAGAAAATAAAACATTTTATAACTTATGATTTTTTAGATAAGCACATCTATTACCCAACTTTTTTGCTGTAAAAGCATACACAATATATGTATTACATCCGATTGAGTTATTCGTAAAGGAAATCATTATCAGCCCAATATGTTCCCACAGTTGAGACTCGTTGTCACAGGGAGATTTTTTGTCCGCAGACGTGACGTCAGACAACCCGATAACAATGCATGCGCACAGCACGACGAGTCCAGCCAATTCGCGTCCAGAATCACCTCAAGACGACGACATATCCGTCACAGCATCAAGCAGCCCGCCTCCCGACGAACGGCCCGGTGCGTTCACCTCAGTCGCTAGAAGAAAACCGCTGCAACCGCTCCCTGCACCTTCCAGCCTCTTCCATAGCGCTCTAGCAGCGCAACTGTTCCTCAATTCACCACTTCTACCCACACCTCCCGCATGGCTGTATTCTCAACTGTACGGAGGCTACGACTGGTGGCTTCGACCGCCACCTCCCCAAGAAGATTCAAACAATTCGAGTCCAGAAAGAGAAGACGAAGGCTCAAGCGCCTCTGTATCGGGAAAGAAAAGACCAGCATCACCAGAATGGAGTGAACAGGGCGTCCGAACCCGGAGCAAATCTCTCGTGACCCCAGAAAGACGGCCTGTCGACGTGTGGCGCCCGTATTAGTGTTTGTGAATACAGGAATTTTGCACTATTCGGATTTATCAATTGGCTATTTTACCGCTGTTTGAGTGTTTACCGTCCTCGGTGTTTGACGTTTACGGTATTCGGACAATTTGTGGTCATGTAACGGATACGATTTCGGTCATAGTGATTGTCAATAGGTGTTTTTACGTTAGATTTTAATGAATGTGAATCTTGATTTGTAATATTTAAAATTGTTGACTGTATTATAAGATAATGCAAAGTCTGTAAATAAAGTTATCGAAATTTTTACTGCGTTCTTTGAATTGAATTCAAATTAAAAACCGGTGGATAAAAGCAGCGCGAATAAAAGTTTTGGATTGTATCCATTATACTGGAAACCACATCGAGCTATTTGGCACAGGTCATTGCGTTCGGAATATGCCTAGTAGGTAATATATGTAGCGATAAAATGTTAATGCGTATCAAGTGCCTACTTATTAAATGCATTATCTCTTACATCAATGGTGCGGGTGAGCTTATTTTAAACAAAAGAGTAACTATTGTAAAAGTATTTATTAAATACAAGATATTTCAATATTATAAAATTATGATTCCGTAAAAATGTTATAAAAATAAATCCGTAAAAAAGTCCTAAACTTTAAACAAAAATCCAGGTGAATAAGCTAAGCCATCCAATCAAGAATGCCACCTGCTTCAAGCCGTATGTATCCATTATTTTGATACAATACGATTTACTTATAAAATCACTTGGGGCAAACGCAAGACTGCGTTCCCTTACACCTTCTATCAACAAACTCCATGAGTCTCAGGACTCCACTCAGCGCTTCCAAACACGTGGCTAAAATTTCGTCCTTGGGTAGGAGAAACCTGTGCTGTTTCCCCCTTAGTTCCACCATGTAGGTGTAAGGTATGTTGGCGGCTGCGTATGCCCAGTCTACGCTGTTACCCGCAGCGTAATACATGAGATCTTTGGTGCTGCCGACTTTGTATGTGTGGCCGCTGGCGTCATGTATAGCCTGGAATAGAGGTAATGTTGTTTTTAATAATTAATAATAAAGATGCTTATTTGCATAAAGCAGTGCTTTTCTACGTTTGTCATCCGTACTGCGAAGGAGTGGAATTAATTGCTCGCGTCTTTGTTCCCCGTACGGTATAATCTGGGAGTCTTCAAGTCAAGAGTGAATAGGTATCTTCTAGGCAAGCATGCTACATCTTCGGCCGCATCTTCACTTTCCATCAGGTGAGATAGTGGGAAAATGCTTGCCTATCGAGTATAAAAAAGCTGACACAATAATAGTGTTTGGTACTTAAGATCCCTGAATCCCACAATAGGTATTCAGTCAAACTTCAGACAAACTGTGGTATTCAGTCTCTACCTCATATTATTACTAAAACAAGATGTTGTACGTATAGGTATTTGCTCGTAATATTTTGACCAGATTTAGAGGAGTAATAGCTTTATGGCAAGCATGTCACATCTTCGGCCGCATCTTCACTTCCCATCAGGTGAGATAGTGGCCAAATGCTTGCCTACCTATCATTAAAAAAAAAAAATGTACTTAGGACCTTAAAATGCTTCAATAACTCTTCTAACGAGTTCTATTTAAGGCAATAATTTAATTTATATTTTACCCATTAACTAGCGAGAAAAACTTACAATACAATACAAAAACTCTTTATTGACACCAAAAGATAAATACAAGTTACAGAGAAACTTTTCTTATTAAACTCTTTGATTTTGATTATGTTTATTAGGAATTAATGATCCCAAATTATAGGAACTTTTTATTTATTGTAGCTTTTTTTAACCGACTTCGAAGAGGAGGAGATTCTCAATTCGTCGAAATATTTTTATTGTTATTCTTTTAAGCTCGATGGGTAAGCATTTGACCACTATCTCACCTGATGGATAGTGAAAATGCGGCTGAAGATGAAGATATGATTTGGAAAATTCTTTTTTTTTTTCAAAAGCTTCCCATGTGGTCCCATTTAAATTTGATCAAGATCTGACCAGTAGTTAGCGAATTATCCTCAATAGTGAGTTTTTTTTTAGATTTCCTAATTTAGTAGAATGAATATTTTCTACAAATATAACTTACTTTGGCCATAGCAGTGCCTCCTTCGAGTAGTTCTACGTAATCAGGGCAGGGGTCGCTAGTGTAGCCCCACGGAAATATAATCACTTCACCGTAGCTATGAAACGATAGAAACACTTTGAACTGGGTCTGTGAATCCGTTATGGCTCGCTGAAACACAGGTTAGGGTAACGTTAGTATATTGTTTACGTTGTCTATAGATTTTAGTTAGTATATTAAAATAAATATTTAAATTAACGCGTACGACCTACATAATATATTTGTGGTTGAATGGAGGAGGCACACATCTGTTTTCCAACTTTTTTATTTAGAACTGTGCTATTAGTAGAAGATTAGTACCTACTTAGTTGATAGTATTTGAAATGTGAACTTACTTTGACTGCAGTAGTTTCCGGTTCAGAAAATGGTTTAGTGCCTCGAAAAAATATGTTTCCCGGATCTTCTGATGAGCCTTCCTCTCCTTTCTCACCCCAGCCATAGCTATAATATACAGAAAAAAAGGCAATTAAGTATGTGTATACCTATATTACATGTCGCAATCCAGTTTTAACAAACACTAAATTGTATGCATGTTAATTTAATCGAATTCCATTGTTATGTCATAATTCAGTCCATAATTCATAACTTTGATCTAGTTGGTTGATCAACGTGTAATGTCTTGGTGGATGATAGACTTTGTTAACAGCGAAATGAGCAGAAAAATAACATTTGATAAAATATCTGACGGTTTGACAGCCGCTGCAACGGCGGCGCGGTCGCTTCGCTCATAGCAGACGCGATGATTGTTGCGAGATTTGATCTTTCGGTCTGATACTTCTATTCTCGGTACGCTGGCCATTGACAGTGCCCTGCAGTTTCCAGTTTTTTGAACACGCGATGAGCGTACTATAAACATAAACATGAACCCATAAACGCTTTCACACTCACAGCCCCACACTAAGCTTGAATACTTGTGTCGTGGGTGCCGGAAACATTCACATCAGACACACAATCACAACCAGAACCAGAAACACACGTTTCCTTGGGGAGAATACTTGTGTTCCCGCCGGAAATCGAACCCGATACCCCTGCTTAGAAGGCGAATGCTCACCAAACTGAGCCAACGGGCAGTTCAAGTGACCATTAAATCATGATAAAATTTGTTCTATTTTAAGTCTAGATTCTAGCTACGTATTTTCATACATTCTACTATGTATCACAATATAATTTATTTGACTTTTTCATAGTCGTGTTTTTTTATGTATCAAAATGTTTTTATTAACTTAATTATAGGCGCTTGAGGCAAGGCAGGGCATTTTGTCTTGCTCACCTGGCTCTGTACCCTGTACCGGAATATAGTCTTAATCTACCATACTCTACAAGAAACTGTGTCGCTATAATCACTAAATATTATGATCCGGTAGCTATCCTTATAAGCCAGATATTGTAAGCATGTTAATCATCCTCAACCACGTCATCACTTTAAACATGAGGTGTAAATAGTTCTACAATTATCAGACATAAAAATGCTGCTGAAGTTGCACATGGGATTTCAAAAATAACAAATAAAACAAATGCAATGCACACTTACAGTCCCACACTTATTTTAAAGACTCTCGAATTAACACACAGAAGCAGTAGCACAAATGTCCTTTGAGAGAGAAACTTAGAAAACAGACGCGCACTCAATTACTGCGCTAGCAGGCAATTTAATGTTGCTGTAAGTACTATTAATTGTCCATTACCTAAAATTTCTATTGAGATCAACACCGACACATTCTCCGTAGCGCGACCTGTTCTTCCTCCACATTCTGTCATGCTTGTGAGTGTACTCGTAACCATCTGGATTTACCACTGGGAGGATATACCTGAGAATAAATGAAGCATGTCAAAAACCTAATACAAGAAAGAAAGAATAAAAGAAAACCTTACGTTTTGAAGTAGCAAAGTAATTTACATAATTATATTTAAACAGTAATTATCTTGCTCATTTTTATATGGCAAGTCGGTAAGGGTCGGTATAGACGAACGTATGTCGACCAAAGGTTAGGTCAAAAGTACCCGCAAGCATGTATGAAAAGGCTCATGAATGTAGGAGAAGAGAAAAGTGTGTCAGGATCGTATCAGGTATAGTTATATTGTCTTTATAACAGGTGGCTTACTTCAATGGGCAATCAAAATGGCTTCATTTATTTTTAAATCAGAAAACATTAAAAACTATACTTTATTACCACAACAGTGTAAGTCAGTATATATTTTTGAAATTGTATATAAAAGTTTTTTTTTATATCCATGTTTATTTATATAAAAAAACTTAGCCTAAGAAACCCGGGGAGAGTGGACGCAGTAAGGTTACAAATAAACATACATATACAAGATTACTTTGAACAAAGTATTTCTTTGTTTGTTTTTATGACTTTTGTGTTGATGATTAGGTAAAGTGCCGAGCTATGATTAAAACCAATCCAACACGTAAAATCAATAAATATAAAATAAGTGCTCCTGGCGGGAATCGAATTTGGAACACGTAGCTTAGAAAACAAGGATTTCGCTTGGTTCTTAACCGAATATCCGAAGCGTCCGAAGCGAAGTCATTGAACAATCAATATTGAAAAATACATATTGCGCGTTTAGAGATTAAGGTCGTTTACCAACTTCAAAAATTTACCTATTTGTTAACGGTCGACGGTCTTTTAAAAACAGCTGTTTAATTTCAAATTCAAAGCTGTTGAATATCAACACAAAAGAATTTTAAAAATAATAAAACGCAAGCAAAGCTTAAAAAAACCGATTTTATCGCTTTATCTTTTTGCTTGATCAGATTTGATGTATTAAACACGCATTATTGCCGATTACTCAAAAACTACCAGATCTTGAACAATTTTTTTTTATTTTCTTTATTTTGGGTTGTATTGTCGATACCTAACCCGCATAATTTAAAGTAACCTTGTATACTGCATACATATAATATGTTGCCAAAATTATTATCTTTTTTGCTTTCCCGTGGTCTGGTAAAATGTTAATAATTAATAGCATAGTTTAAATGGTCAACTCTCATCTAAATGAGTATTCTGGTCTATATACCAATCGATTTTTTTTTACTACGCCGCAGTTTCTTTCATTGACGTTTATAATCGCAGCTAAAGCTGTACTGTAAGCACTTATACAATAGCCTAATTAAAAGATTAATATGGAAACTGTGGGGTATAGTTAATACTATATTAAAACTTACCAGTCTTTACTAGTGACGCTATCTGGCTGTTCGTGGAAGGTCCTGACGAGTTTGTCGGCTATATACGTGACCACAGACACGCTGATCCATTCCCGCGGGTGGATGGCGCCGTCCAACCACACCCCAGCATTACCAGGGTTGCCATTTGTTATTATTAAGATCTGAAATGTAAATGCATTATTATTTTTTATTCGACTACGGCCAAAAGTGACATTGTTCATTCATCATTCACACATTGACCGTCTTGAATACATTCAATAAACATAACATAACATAAACGCTTTCGCACGCACAGCTCCACACTTAGTTCGATGACTTGTGTCGTGGGTGCCGGAAACATTCACATCACACACACAATCACAACCAGAACTAGAAACACAAATTTTCCTTGGGGAGAAAACTTGTGCTTCCGCCGGAAATCGATCTCGATACCCCTGCTTAGAAGGCGAACGTCAGCCAACTAAGCCAACGAGCAGTTCAAATTTTAACAGTCGGTTATAAATGTAGTAAATGTATAATATATAAATATTATATCATTAATTATTAGTTCATAAGTGTTTCACTGTTATTGTTATTTGTTATTATTTTTTTTGCTGCGTGTCGAAATAAATTATTTTTATTTCTTTCTTTCTTTCTAAATGCTTACCTTAATAAAAAAAAGTGTAAAAAATCTTCTTGCCAAACGTTCTCCATCGTCGACCGCATCGTCACTTACCATCAGGTGGGATAGCGGTCAAACGTTTGCCTATCTTGAATAAACAAAAATGCTTACCTTAATATCTCGTCCTTCAACAGTCCTCCCAATGGATTTGAGTATGCAGAGATAAGGGTACTCCTTAACCAGGTTATCCATAAAGTTGTAGATCACGTCTAGCCGATGGTAGCTCTGCCAATCCATAGTCCGACCTGCAAGGTGCATTGTCGAAGTCTAAACGTCTACTGAACTAAATCAATTGGTGGCTTTGTTTAAATACCGACAAAACTAGACGATTGAGTCAATTGACTAGTTTAGTCGAAAGATAATTAAAATATATAGGAAAATTAATTAGCAAATTTATCCTATTTATCGGATAAAGTGTATATACTATTTCAAATTAGATAAAACTGTAGCCTAATTACAATTGCCTTAATAATATATTTTAATTATCTCTAAACAATAGAACGGTTGTGCCTATTCGAGTCCTTTTTGAGTACTCTACCTGTTCACCATAATATAATTATTAATAGATACTTACATAGACACGATTTGAAAATAAAAAAATTACGTGATAGCATTAGTCAATGTATTATTAAACATTGCTTACCTATCTTATATGTGAAACATATTGTGACGTAATCAATTAATGTATTTAACAGGAAAATTCAATTTACAAACTGCTTTGATATTTCGCCAATCGACATGTCTACATGTTATGTAATAGATATTTGTGCTATTAAACTACTGTACCGTGATTCGAAACCCAATTATACATGAGAGTAGCGTACTTGACTTCCTCCGAAATTGCCGTGCTGCGATTGGTCCGCCCGTTCCGTTCGTCCAATCACCGTCGACTCCGCCCTTTCCGTTTCCCGTCAACGTCACCCGTCACCCCAGGTGGTGCGCTGAGCGCGATATAGCTTCATTGGCGTTTGGATTTTCATCCGGAGCGGTCGTAAGGTCGTACCAACACTTTACGAACTGCATCGTGCTTGTGAAATACTTACTTATTATAATTTTAAGGGTAAATATTTCAATAACGGGTAAGCTGAAGCTCATAACGAATTCTATAACATTGTATATACAAATTGTACCTATTTATTGGTAATTGTTATATTATAAGTAAGAATTATTAATATCTAATAAATTTCTTTTTAACGGTGTTACCGTTCGTTTTAGATATTTAAAATGGATAATAATACAGGTCTAGCCCCAACGTTGGATTGCAGGAACGAGACGTTTGCGCATTGAATCTAGTACTGATTCTTTATAAAGCATTAGCAAATAACTAATTTACAGATTACCAGTGACAAATAAGGATACAAAACACAGGAATGAGGAACATAAAAAGTGAGTTATTTTAATTATTTTACAAATAGCGGAAAACAAATCCCGGTTGAACGGTAACAATTAAAGTTACCACAAGTGAATCATCCTACTTACCCCTCGGGATCCAAACATTATGGTAATATACGGAAGAAGAGGGCAGCTTCACTTAATTATTACCGAACCTCACGAGCAATAATTTAGTTTTTTCTGTAAAAACTACAACATGCAGCCTCACGCTCCACACCTAACCTGGTTTGAGTAGCGCGCTACTTTACACAGAAACTTTTTATTTTCCTTCCAGTTTATAATATTCGTTCCACAGAGAACATCGAGCACAACGAATTTTTTTTTGTAAATACGAATACTAGCAAGGTAAGATATATATAAATATAAAGCCAGTATTTAATATCGACGAACATATTCGAAAATAATTGAAAGTGTAACCATTGGCTTAAAAAGCTAGGGGTGTTACTACCCTCTTTATGGCCGAATGGAAAGTATTTCTCGAAACTCGAAACGCTTCTAGTCTTTTACGGTTAACAACCAACAAAATGACTAACTTATAACCTGCAACTTGTAAACTGTATCTTATATTAAGGATGAGGAAGAAACCAACAAAGAAAACTATGTACAAGCCCTACAAAAGGCGCAATTCCCCCTACTCCCATCGGGATAGGAGAGGGAAGTATTCACATTGAATGGCTGAAGATTTCATGCTGAACAAATATTCTGACTAAAGAATGCTCGGGGCTACGCCCTACATTCTAAACATTCATAACTGTCTCTCGTGTACAGCTGTTACTATCAAAAGGAATTATTTACATTAATGGATATTTTATGCTGAACTAATATTCTGACTTAAGAATGCTCGGGGCTCCGCCCTACATTCTGAACATTCATAACTGTCTCTCGTGTACAGTTGTTACAATCAAAAGGAATTATTCACATTTATGGACTGAAGCCGATGCCAGATGGGCTGGTCCTATCAAATCCGCACCACACTCGACAACAAAGTGCAAAATTATATACACGCATCTGAGAATATGAACAAGTGGCACAACATTGTCAGAGACAGTGATCCGCGGAGGGGGTCACGACCCTTGGCACTGAGGATATCAACGCAGAGAGAAGTCGGATCGAAGATGAATGGACGCAAAGAGATGAAGGACTGAGATGGATGGACGCAAAAAGAAGACGGACTGAAAATGGACGGACGCAGAACTAAATACTATGATGAGAATGCTTGGGGCTCCACCCTTCATTCTAAATATTCATAACTGGCTCTCGTATGCTGTTCTAACTACATCGAGAAAAAATATTCACATTTGCTGACTAAAGACGCTATGCTGAACTAATAGCTGATCGGAGAATGCTTGGGGCTCCATCCTGCATTCTAAAACTGTATAACTGTCTCATGTACATGAGACGTTCTTACTATTGAGACGAATTATTCATATTTATTGACTGAACGTTGCATTCTGTATAAAAACACTAATTGGAGATTGCCCGGGCACCGCCCTACATTCTAAACATAAAGTCTTTCGTATACAGCTCTTGCTATCGAGATTAATCATTGACGTTTATTGACGGATCGTTTCACGCTGAACCACAATACTGATTAGAGAATGCTCGGGGCCCGCCCTACATTTTACACATGAATTGGTCTCCGGTATACAGTTCTTACTATCGAGATTAATTATTCACGGTTATTGATGGAACATTTGACGTTGAACCAAAATGCTGATTGCAAAATTCTCGGAGCTTCGCTATTCTAAACTTTCATAATTGTCTCTCGTACTATTTTTATCATCGAGATGGTTGTCAATTTGCGAATCTGGCAATTAACTACTCATTGGAGAATGTTTAGGGTTCGTCTGCCCTATGTATTATATCTACTGGCTATTGCATACTACTCTTCCTATCGATATGGCTGTAAGCTTGCGAATCTGACGCATAAAGCACTAACTTAATAATACTAATCGGCCCGTGTGAATGAAATCGTGAATTAAAAGCCACGATTACACTTGTTGAGCAACTGCAAAATAAGTACACTCCACTCCAATCACTTGGCAGGAAAGTCGAAAGTTTCTTGGGATAATTCTATGCTTGACTCCACTTGCTGGTAAAAGCACACGGAGATGATTATGCAAAATCATGTTACATCATATTTCTAGCCAGTCCGCACCATCAATGTCATCAATTTCATTATGACCGAAAGGCAACGGAACTATAAGACTTCAAGTTTTCTATAGCATTAACAAGTATTAGCATCTGCGATTCACATTGAGCCATCAAGGTTCCCTTGAGTTCAATTACTGCGACACATTGTTTAACAGAACCCACTAGCACTGCAAAAGGTACGTCACAAAACATTTGACCTGAGCCTGCTCTCAAACTCTTTGAGAGGTAAACGAACAAAAATGTATAAATTGGAATATAAGGCGAAACAAAGAAATTTGATAAAACTTTAGAAGCAATTACAGACAAGGTTGGACCAAAATCGACACAGCTTTCTTGCTTGTCGCTTGGCTTTTAATGTCAAGGTTTTTGGAGACCGTCTAATGACATCCAACATAACTTTACCACTGTCGTTTTATGACATACAAGAATGGTGAATAACTTCACAGGCCCTCTTAACTCAGTTGAAAAATCACATTAACCGGTCACTATACTCATAACCTTGACGGCAACTCGGTTGAAAACGGAACCCTACCCCATATGGACTCGTGGTTTAGCCCTGGCAATCGATTATGATATCAAAAGGTGGACAAGGTTTGTGTGCTATTTAATCTTAGGAAAACGCTGTTTTCTAAGAGCATTACTGGACTATAAAGCCTTACATGTGCAAGCAAATACTTGAATGAAGTCCTAAGCCCGAGCTGTTTCGCTTCAAATCAGAAGTATACTACGATAACAAGAGAATTACAAAACCTATTGAAATGGACAAATATACGTGCAGAATATACATTGCAACTTCAACACAGCATTATGAAAACCGACCGTGATTCTCGTGATAGCTCACGACGAAAACGTCATTAGGTCTATTTATTACAATATAGATGCAGAACATTTGTCACGTCAGAAAGCACATGCCGAATATGTCTTTTTAGGACGTCCGTGGCGCATAATTGTAACTGCAGGCTAACTTTGGTAATAGCAATGATGAATGTTTAACTTGATCTCTCTTGAACCAGAGCACTGGATTCTCTGATCACTCGCAATCAGAGACCTTCAAGTTTTTGTAGAGAAATGTACTGGAAGATTCGAGATACCTATGAACTATGTATATTTTTTATTTCACAAATTTATCACCTTCTTATTTTAATTTGTGATGGAGTAACCTTACCTTCCCTTGTTGGCTGGAGTATTGTCGTGGCGCGTTGGCATAACTACTTCAGTGGGATATTGTGTAACAAACATGATTATGTTGCGATTGGTTTGCGATATGTTTGATGCTATGCCAACAATCGGCAACATAAATTATCGCAATAAAGTAAGCTAGACTAGCATACACTCGTGAAATAATTGTGTCAGTATAGTAATGAACTGCCTAATCAAATCGATATTGTTATTTGGCCCACCTACGTTTACAAATAAAACCATACATATAGTTTTACAACACATACCATGACCGCAGACTGTATTGTATTGTATACATAGAATGACTGTTGTCTCAGTAGCATCATGAAGTGCGTAAATAAATCATCCTCTTGACTATATATTGGCTCAAGGAAATTGGGATATTATAGAACACGCACCCCGCTAATTTGTCACCAAATTCACATGAAGCCTAAAATGAACCTCGAACTAAAATAAATATATATTAAAGCTATTTTAATCAGTGGAATTTACTAAAACCATTACGATATTAAGATAATTATGATGAGCACATATATAAATACCTACTCATTAATAATAGAAATACAGTGTTCTGGGCATATTGTATCATTTGTTCTTGATACCAAAAGTTATAAATTCTCTTAGTATGACAAAAATTATATACAGATCACATTGGCGTCCCCGTCACCACCAGGCGAAATCAAACACGTCTCTCATGTATAATTGGGTTTCGAATCACGGTACAGTAGTTTAATAGTGATGTTTTACCTGCAATTAAAACATTTATTAAACATACTTACCTGATTCGAAACCCAATAGTTTCTAATTCTGCCTGGTGTCATAACATGAGAAATCCAATGAAGCTATATCGCGCTCAGCGCACCACCTGGGGTGACGGGTGACGTTGACGGGAAACGGAAAGGGCGGAGTCGACGGTGATTGGACGAACGGAACGGGCGGACCAATCGCAGCACGGCAATTTCGGAGGAAGTCAAGTACGCTACTCTCATGTATAATTGGGTTTCGAATCAGGTAAGTATGTTTAATAAATGTTTTAATTGCAGGTAAAACATCACTATTATTATTTATTTTCAATTTCATTAATTAATATCTCATTATATCTATTATATCATTATATTTCATTTAACAAGAGGTTGGGCCTAAGACAATGGTTAAGTAAGGCCGGATTCGATTCCCGGAGGGAACACAAGTTTTCTCTCCAAGGAAAAATTGTGTTTCTGGTTGTGATTGTGAGTGTGTGATGTGAAAGTTTCCGGTACCCACGACAAAAGTCATCGAACTAAGTGTGGGGCTGCGAGTGTGAAAGTGTTTATTAGCGTTTATTTATAGTGTTTAATACATTTACCTAGATTTGTTATCTCTTTTATGCAAGTGTTTGACCTATCGTATCTGTTGGTAAGTGATAATAATAGTCCGCGCTCACGATAGATATATAAATCCCTTTTTGTATGTTGAATTGAATTGAAAACCTCAACTAATACATGACAAGGAATACTAATAAAAAAAATCTGGAAAAAAACAGTGTAACAATAGGTGGTCTTATCACTAAAAGCGATCACTAGACAATCTTTGGATGGAGAAGAGTAATACATTATATTGGCTATCGTGTGTCCTTAGGGAGAAAACTTGTGTTCCCGCCGGGAATCGAACCCGATACCCCCCTGCCTACACCCTGCTTAAAAGCGAACGTGCACCTAACTAAGCCAACGGGCAGTTCAGTTCCAGTAAATGAATATGAATAAGGAACCTCATAATTTTACTTACGAATATCACGCGTATTGTTATGGAGTCCTCTATTACTGATCTTACTAGTCTTATTTATTTGAGACGTCGGCGTCGTAGGCACCCTCACTTCCTTTTCAACTAAGCTGCTTACATCTCCAATGGCTATAGAGTACGGTATCTCTCTTTCGTGCAGCATGCCGGCTACCTGAGCGGCTCTAGGGCCTTCCACCATAATGTCCATCGTGCTACGTTCTTCCTTCCAGATGTTTATCGCTGAAGTACAAAGGCTTATATCACATGGCAACAAGAGCGGTAAAGGATTGTGTGTAGAGCATAGAAATTATATTGGCAAAATAATGTTCACAAAGCTTGTTGTTAGACTCAAAAACTCGTTAAACTTCTACTAGTATCGGAACGACTGCTAATTTTCAAAAGCTATACCTACTCTGTTTTGTTGTATTGTGTGTAAGCTGTATTATAATTATATTAATATTCAATAAAGTATTAGTAGATATGTGAGTTGGCTTTTTCACTATTGTACGCCCGAAACGGGCAGACTATTGAAACGTTTAAAGATCTATGGACATAGATTTAAGCATTAAATTCATTCTGATTCTGTTATGATTTGGAATATAACTTATATTCCAATTCACTATTTTTAGGCGAAGGAACACTGATTATTATGAGCATTTTTTAACTCTTGTCTTATTCGTTTTTACAATTTGATGATGCTATTGCAGATATGTTCATAGTATTTTTTGTTTTTGCATTCTGACAATGCTATTGCAGATATATACACATATATATATATATATATTCTATGATTTGTGTTTTACTATTTACTTGTACTCTAAATAAATTTGTCAGTAAATTGTAATTTAATTATACAGAAATTTAAGTAAGCACCTAAAATGTTCAAACGTTATTTGTCTTGTATACATCATGTATAACATCATGTATGTCAAAAGATTAATAAATATAAATAAATAACACGGCCTTGGCCGTGTTATTTATAGCAACATACCAGAAATCTAAATAGCTATTCACGATACCACGTACTCTAATGTCAAAGACAAATAAAAAAAATCGTAAAAGAAGTAAACTTATAAATTATTTTATAGTCATTATATAATTATGTGTCACGTGAAGATAAAAGTAGAGATAAAATGCAGGAAATAATGTGAAGTGGCTCTTTCCTATTACCATTAATTCCCTGTTTAATTATACAATTCAATAATCTAGGATTAAAGTTTGGTTCAGTATTAACATAATTTTAATGCTAAGTTACTGATTGTAATCCGTTTTGCGAATTAAATTAAACTTTAATTACTTATAATTATGAGTATCGAAATTTCAATTTCTGCAATGTAACTACTGTATGATTCTGAGTGATTCTAGTGATATGTAATAATATTTTAACTTTTTAATTTTGAATAAATGAGCGTGGATTTTATATAATATACTGGGCACGACAGACGTTCTGTCTTAACACATTCATCAAAGTCTGCGCAATTTTCTTAAATTTTCTTTCCGTAAGGACCTTCTAGAAAATATTAGAAAACTTATAAAAAAAGGTGAATAAAATCGGTGAAGTCGTTTTCAAGTTATGGCGGGACCAAGGTAAGTAGGGATTCATTTTATATATATCTATGTATATAGATAGACTATACCTAAAGTCTGGCGCCTTCATAATAAAAACTTTTAGTTACAAAGGTTTATAATGAAAGTGAATACCTCCAACAGTGTCTAAGGACTTAACGAAGTACCTTTGCCCCTCTCTAGTGAGCGTTACTTCCCATACTTGGGTTGGTCTTATAGGGGGTGCCACCTTGCCCGCTTTTGAAAAACATGCGGCTGCAAAATTTTTATTAATTTTGTCACTTGTTGTAAAGATTCTGCTTATTTTTACATTTGTTCTTACTATTAGTAAACTGAAAATTTAGAAATTTCTTGCATATTGTATTGATTTTGACGTTGATTTGATTGCATTATTGTTTTTTTTTTTATGTAGTGTTTGGTTGACAGATATTGTGTACAAAAATTGTCTATTTGACAATGAAGGATTGAATTTATTTACATCTCAAAAATCAAAAAGGTCTTACTAGTCTTGCTTTGCGGTTTCACTCGCACATAATAATCATCCTATGTTTTCAACCGACTTCAAAAAAGGAGGTTCTCCATTCGATTGTATGTTTTTTTTTGTATCTATGTTAAGCGATATCTCCGCCAATTTATGAATCGATTTTGATGTTTTATTTTGTTTGGTAAATTATACTTCAGAGGTCAAAACCAAAATATAAGCGCTGAAGTCGGTTTTTTTAAGCTTTGCTTGCGTTTAATATAATAATTTAAAGACGCTGCAATTTGAATCAAGGAGTTTTGCCGCGAAAACAAAAATAGCGTTGTTGATTATTTTCCAAAACTTATGACTCTTCGAGAGTTAATAGGTGACTAGACTATCGGTATTCTATCGCTTACATTTCAGAGAGTGTGCACTCGAATTACATCAGTTGATTCCCTCTTGCCCTTTCTATAATCGGACCACAAGACGAAATGTGCAACGTCTTCAATTTATGGTTGACATACCTCATGTCCGCTCGAAGCGTTTTGCTTCTACATTTATCATCCGTACAGCGAAAGAGTGGAACTCGCTGCCCGCGTCTTTGTTCCCTGAACAGTATAAGCTGGGAGTCTTCAAGTCTAGAGTGAATAGGTATCTTCTAGGTAAGCATGCTTCATCTTCGGCCGCATCATCACTCTCCATCAGGTGAGATAGCGGCCGAATGCTTACCCATCTGCTTACCATTACTTCTAAAAAAAAAATTTAATTGGTGGATTGTTACCTAACCGTTAATACTTTGTGGACATGCATGAGCGTAGACAAATCATACAAAGTTGTAAATCGCGATTAACTCCAACAGAAGTTCTAGTAAAGTTTCTACCACTTTATTAAGACATGACTTGGCTAAATTTACATGAACTGTGTTAAAAAGGGTATCATTAAATACCCATTTTAAAAATCATCTTTAAGTTTTTTACCTGAAAAATTTTAATGCTTATAATGAAGTTGTGATACAATTCTGATATAAGTGCTTGTGAGGTGATATTAGCTGGTCTGATTATTGAAAAACTGTAAAACAAAAAAGTAAGTTCACTTTTAATGCAGTCGGTTTTAGTACGAGTAGTAAAATTCTTCTATTATATGAAGTACTAATTGTTTTTTTTATGCTAAATAGGCAACCAGTTTTTTTTGTATATTTGGTAGGTATGAGAATAGGTCGTAGAATATTTCACCCTCCTACCCCACCCTCTTTTTTTAATCGTGATATTAGTATATCCAAAAGTTTTCCGTATGATACTAAAGTACTAGGCGACCATAAACGTGAAAGAGGTAAAACACTTTTTCTAAACGTGGCATTGCAACGCATACCGTACATAGCTAGTATTATATAATATATAGATAGATAGATGATACTCACGACTAATCCTCATCCGTATAACAAGTACCACTTAATATTTCAATGAGTTCTCCATTATTCTGGCGAGAGTTAGCTCGCAGAGACTCAACACTTTCATAGGAATTTTTATTTTTCGTAATAATATTCGGTGGAGTGTAGTTGTCAACAAATTCCATTAAAGCGAGAACGCTTCTGTAAATTTCATTTCCAGTTTCTTCTATCTCATTCTTGGGGAGTTTGAACTTGTGTTTCTTACTTCTTAATTCAAGAAGGTAGCAGTAAGGTATCTTTGCTTCTCCGTAACTCCAATCGTTGCTAGTGCCTGATGCGCCGTACATTACATCTCTCGAAATTCCTACCTTATACGTATTCCCGCTTGCATTGTAGATAGCCTGATAAAATTAATTGTGTAAATAAGATGAGAGTTTTAACTAAATCCAAAATTCAATCAAATTTCAAACCTATGATATACTTTATTACCACATGTATGCACCCATAGAGACATGTATGCACTCACGAAAGTTAATTACTGTAATGTCAGATTCTCAAATTTACAGCCATTTTGAGAAGAACCTGGCAAAAATTCGGCGGCGCATTTTTCCATTCTTTCTTCAAACAAAAATTTGCTTCTCCGCTACATAAGTTATCTTCATTTATATTTTTTCGTTGCCAGAAAGCGCTTTTGTAGTTTGCTCCTTGCGTCCTTGTCATTAACTGTTAGATATATAAGCTAACATAATCATTGATTTCGTTTGTTTAGAGCATTCTTTATAAATGATTGATTAAACTTTTGCCATTGGTAATTAATAAATACATACACAATGTTAAAATCCTAACCTTGCTTTTTGATTCGCCGTAATTGCGAAAATAGAAGAATGTAAACTTTAAATTAGTTTCGACAAGTAACAAAACACAGTGTAATTTTACCAATCTGGCAGAAAAGTCATTAACTTTCATGAATGCCTCTTTGTGGCGCATGTGAATAAACGATTTTGAATGTTAAACAATGCTCTGTGGCTTAAAGCTATGTCTATATCAATGGAAAAGATAATATATCAATATAAGATAATATAGAAAAGCTACACAAATGCGATAATTCTGTGAAAGAATATGACTAACGCCGGTTTCTAGAATTGTTTCTATGAAGTAATCGTCATTGGGTATATCGCTCATGCGATAATAATACAATGAAGCTAATTTGGAACTGATAAGAGCAAGTTAGTAATTTAATAGTTACATACAGGTGATAAGGGAAGAATTCTGATTGTAGACTAATTACCCAAGATTTTATTTATCGAGTTTTTGTCTTTGTTTTGTTGTAAGTATTCTTTCGTTAAAGAGGCAATGATAAAATTATGTATAATTAATATTAGTGATCTTAGTGACAGCGTCTTTCTCTGCCCGTATCCCACATTATGTGGGTTCGGAACTATTTTCTTTGAGTTTGATGACCGACCACTTGGCTTAAATCAATGATTACCTCCTTAAAATTGTGAAACACCGGAGCGAACTTGGCTCTTTGCCTGCCCATCCGTCTGTCTTTCCAATTATGTGTTCTTTATAAAAAAATATTATGAAAAATCTTAAATAGAGAAGATATTTCGTTTAACCATGATTAACTTACATATCCACTTTATTTTCATTGCGACACAAATGTGTGTGTATTGTATGTCTGTGCCGTGACTTCACCAAGTGGCTCTAGCTGAAGACAATCACTAGTACTCAGCATAATGCTGAGTTGGAGCCGGTTTGCGACATAAACTGTTTTGTTACTGCTTCTTGTGTGTTTTTTATGTTTATCTCAAATAAATTATTTCTATTCTAATTTAATATTTTGGATGCCCTTGCAAATATGATCCAAAGTAACATACATATTATTGCTGCCATAAACTGTTATTGTTGCTAAAAACATGTTAAGTGAAGATAAAAAACGCTTATTTAAATTAGTTTCGATTATAAGACATTAAACTTGCCTACTTAGTCTTCATCTAACTCTATCGATGTCCCAACATTACCTGTTCTAACCAAAGCATGCATACTAACCTCAACCACATCATCATTCACAGGTGAGACAGTAAGTTTATAGCCTATACATAAAAAACTTACCCTGGACATAACAGTGGCTCCTTCCAACAATCTCACGTACCCCGGGGCGAGTTCATCCCTATATGCGAAGGGGAAGAGTATGATCTGCCCATAGCTATGTAGGGTCATGTAGACTGAGAACGGGATACCGGTGTTGATCAGCATATCCTGGATTGAAAAAAAAAAATTAAGAAAATATGGAAAAAATCGACGCGAGTCTCAGCCCAGAATATCGTTGCAAGGTTGCAAGTGTATCTACCTTTTATAGGATACATTTCGGCAAGTGAATAGCACGACCTGATTTCTCCATCCCCTTTCTACCATCGGACAACCAGACGTACAGCCATCACATCGATTTATGATAGATATTTCAACAGCGCGCATGAAGCGTTTAGCTTTCACTTTTACCATGCATACCGCAAAGGAGTAGAATTCCTTGCTCTACTCTGTGTTTCCCGATGGGTAATAATCTGGGAGTCTTCAAGTCACGAGTGAACAGGTCTTCTAGACAAACGTGCTCCATCGTCGACCGCATCTTCACTTCCCATTAGGTGAGACAGGGGTTAAACTATTGCCTATCATGAATAAAAAAAAGAATTTGGTCCATCGATCCAACTAGTTCATGGATTTTGGGTTCGCGCTCAACAGTGTCCAATGAACATAGGTGATAAACTAAATTTAAGCGACAATCTCGCTACAGTTGTAAAGTTTATTCGGTACACTTACTTTGTGAAATTTCTGTTAGACCCGAAGTCCATTTGTTCCCGATAATTAATTCAATACCGTTGACACCGATTTGACATTTCTCCCCAAAACGTAGTAAGTATATAGCAAATCATACTATAATAAGAAGTAGGTAACTGAGTCGAATAGCTGCCGAAAAGTTCCTCGATATTTTGATAGCTGTTTACATTTTAAGCTTAACGTGTTTACCACCATCTACCACATTGTTAGTTACGAGAATACCCGTGTACTACGGAGGATACGTCGGCGAGGCCCACAGCGGGGGCTTCTGAATGAATTCGTTTGGAACCTGTCCACCAACCACGGGCGGTTGTAGCCGCTGCAGTTGCTAAACACCAGGTACCTTCAGAAGATTCAATAGAACAAAACTTTGTACTAATTCAAAATCTAATTCCTTCTTTTGTAATCTTCGTAATAGTGTTTTCTGACGGGCGTCTTGATTGGATTTGTAGAAGTAAATAAAACTTACGGTCGTTTTCTCGTGGTTTTATTTCTTTTGTACTACGGATAAAACAGCCAAGATGAAGAGTGGTCTACGCGCGGACTCGAGTGAAAGAGCACCGACTACTCCGAAACTAGTCTCATAACTATGCGTATAGATCCTAAATACTAGTATGACCTATATTTATCTATGACTTATTATTTAAATTTCATCCTTTATTCATTAGTGCCATCGAATAATTTGTTATTAATTGTATTAATCGTTACATAATTGCTTAAAAGCGTTGCATCAGGTATTTGATTATCAAGCAGATCCTGTTTGCAGCGTAATCTCCTCGCGGAATGGTGACGACACGATTTCGGTATCAGCGCATTTATTGCCCAATGATGTTTACTCTAGGAGTAGGCGATAATTAAACCTGATAAACCAAACAATAAATTATAATGTGCCATTGTATTAAATATTTAGTTTCAAGGGTTCATTGGTGTTCAAATTTTCATGTAATCTTCCTTATGTGAAAAATGCAATATTTACAAACTATTTACTTTTATTTAGTTTTACCCGTCCCGTTGTCTATTTTACGGTCTGTAATCAAATCTTGCAAGCTAAATAGGACACACTTCCCGATGTCCAATTGGACTCAAATTTGGTGAGCTTATGTATCTTTGGTAAAGTGCAATGGTATGGTAAGGAGCTGGTCTGATGATGGAGACGGAAGATTGCCATAGGAACTTCTAAACAAAACAAGATAAACCCATCGAGTTTGGCCTCATTTGATTCGTCTTGACAAGTTCACATAACTTTTTAGACCTTTTTTATTTACATCTGGTAAGAACTTGATTAAAAAAAAAGTATTACTTGTTACATTGGGAAGTCAAAATAAATTTGTATCTGAATAGAAGAGCTACCAATAGTGTAGGTCATTCACCTGGGCATCGTTTTGACGTTCTTTCTGTACATCTACGACCCAATTATAGCTGTCGTAAGTTGAAAAGAAGTCGAAAGTTCATCGAACCAATCATGAACATCAAAAATGTGTGAACTGACATCACGAACCAGTTCAGCCAATAGCGTTAGTTTTATTGTCGTGTTGTTATATCATCACTCATAAATAGATGTAATTATAATCAAGCGTTACAGCCAATAAAATGTATAAAGAGTATATAAGTCTATACGTACAAGTGTAAACGCTTACCCTGACGGCACACGACTCTGGTTCAGAGAAGGGCTTAGGCCCATGATAGAAGGCGTGGAGAGGATTGTCTGAAGATCCCTTGCCACCCCAGCCATAACTGAAACAAATTTATATTCATCCTGAAATATACACAGTGATCATAAATTTCAATTGAGACATGTTAAAAATGAGATTCATTTATTAAGTTATAATTGAGAGTTATATTTGTAAAGATTTAGTGAAGTTATGGAGCTGCTTCTTTCTGAAAAGCGCAATTTGGTGGGTGCTGGAAACATTCACATCATACACATAGTTATACCCAGAACAAGAAGCACAAATATCCCTAAGAAGGAGGATTGTTCTCCTGCCTGGAATCAAACCCAGGACGCACAGAGAAGAGACTTGCCCACTGCGTAAATTTTTTTTTTATTCACGTACCTTTTTTTTTTATATACTATATAGGCAAGCATTTGACCGCTATCTCACCTGATGGAAAGTGACGATGCGGCCAAAGATGGAACATGCTTGCCTAGAAGGTACCTATTCACTCTAGACTTGAAGACACCCAGATTATACCGTTCAGGGAACAAAGACGCAGGCAATGAGTTCCACTCCTTCGCTGTACGGATGATGAACGTAGAAGCAAAACGCTTCGAGCGAACTGGAGGTATGTCAACCATAAATGGATGACGTTTGACAGTTTGTCTTGTTGTTTGATGGTAAAAAGGGCATAGAGGAATTATATCATGTAATTCCTGAGCACACTCTCCAAAATGTAAGCGATAGAATACCGATAGGCTTGCTACCTTACGTCGGTGACCAAGACTTTGAAGTTTTGACTCTACTAGCTTACTATCGCCAATGAGTCTTTTGGCTTGCCGGTCAATAGACTCAAGAGCTTCTAGCTGGTACTTAGCGGATCCATCCCAAAGGTGGCCGCAGTACTCCATACACGATCGGACTTGAGCTTGATATAAAATTAGAAGCTGCGCCGGTGTGAAGTACTGCCTGACCTTAGCAAGGATACCCAGCTTCTTGGCAGCCAGTTGAACTCTGGCTTCGATGTAAGTGCCAAAGTTAAGATTCGACGTTAAGGTAACGCCAAGTAGCTCAAGCTTGTTAGCTACCGGTATTGGCACATCTTGAAATGTTGGAGACAGGTGAAAAGGTCCTGACGGCACGCCATTGGAATTAAGATCTAGCCTTAAGACTAATAAGTAATATAATCTTGACCTACACTGCTAAGTAGAATAGTACTACGAATGTGCCAATAACACTTTTCTTACTGTCATTTTTAAAGGTTCACCAACTGTGTCGTCGAATTAAAAGACAAATATGTCGTTTGCTTCTTGTAACCATAAAGTTAATAAATAACAAGTGTAACTGGTTAAGTGTATCAGCCTGGGGCAGTACCACACCACTGCAAGACATTCAATCGCCAAATTGCACATCATGTAGCCTGAGTTTATAGTTTTTGGTGCAAACATTACTGTATTTCGGATCGAAGGGAAATATTTCCAGTGTAATAACAGCATATAAAGAGATTTAACATATCTAATATTTCCGACGAGCGCAGTGCCTTGCCGCGCAGGATTCAAAACTCTTGGTGGCACTGAACTCTAATGGGCAAGCTTGACGCTTACCATCAGGCGAGCAACTTGCTCATCTCGTCTCTCAATTATATAAAACTGGTTACTAACCTAAAGTTTCTGTTGAGATCAACTCCAACACATTGGTCTCCGTGCCAAGCGCGATTTTTCCGCCACATCCTGTCGTGGGTATGGGAGTATTCGTACCCATCTGGATTCATTACTGGTAAGAAGTACCTGTAACTCAATTAATATAATCGTGCGCTGTTCTTTCTTCATTGCAGATCATTTGTCATATTTATTTCATTGTTAAAAAGAAAAAAGTGCAAGTGTCTCCTGTGGAGCTGTTTACAAAAATAAAACAGCATGCCCTCATACTGATTTGGGAATAACTAGTTCTAACTCGGAATATTTGGAATAGCCCTTTGATCTTTCTTTAATTATCATATCACACTAATATTATAAATGCGAAAGTTTGTGAGAAATTTCCCTTGGGGAAAATACTTGTGTTTACACCAGGAATCGAACCCGATACTCGCTGCTTAGAAGGTAAGCGCGCTACCAGTTTACATATGTTGTAAAAAGAAATATTTTGTAAAAATTTAAGAGGTTTTATTAGTCCCTTTCAAACCCTAAAAACACAGCATTCGATATCAAGTGTCACTATGTTCAAAATCTAGCGTGTTTATTGTGTAGATATACATTAGTAAATAACCCGTTCGCATTGGGTGTCTCAAGTACCTGTGCTCACACAATAAACAATAATTAAACGCAAGCAAAACTTAAAAAAATCCAACTTCACCGCTTTATTTTCGGAAACTTGATAAGTCTTCAACTTGGTCAGATCTTGATCAAATTTAAATGAGATCAATGGGAAAGCAACAGCTTTCAAACAAAACATTAATCAAAATCGGTTCACGTGGAAATAAGTAATGAGGTAACACACATAAAAAATGCAGTTGAATTGAGTACCTCCTCCTTTTTCGTGAAGTCGGTAGATAACATACCAGTCTTTATTAGTCATGAACTCGGGGAGTATGCTAAAGTTTCTTGCGATTTTGTTTGCGATAAAAGTAGCAGTAGCAGGTGCTATCCACTCTCTAGCGTGAATTCCTGCGTCAATCCACACAGCCTCATTGGTGGCGTTGCTGTTTGATATTTTTAGTATCTGAAACGTCTCCAAGGTCACTACTATGGTAAACATTACTTCTGACTGACCTTAACATTAGTATCTCCTATAATAAGCTTCCTCCGGTTTGCAATCATCTGCATTTTTACACACGATTTCACACTCACAACCCTGCACCAGGTTCAAACACTTGTATCGCGGGTGCCGGAAACATACACACAATTACGATAAGAGCTACATTTCAGCCGGGGAAAAGGTGTGCGCTCCCACCACGACTCAAACACTTTTTCTGTGAGACGAGGAATTCGCTTGCACTTTGTAAGGTTAGCGTCCCTCTTGCCCATTATAGTTCAAATGATTTTATTTTATTTGGCAAACAAGCCGTGTCAATGTTGAATATTGAATAAATTCCCGAAGTCATATATGGAAAACAGTTGCACCGATTTTCACTGAATAGCATGTCTTTTGCTCAAGAGTTACTTAAATATCGGTAGGTCAGATAGTCCATCTACGTACTTGACGAAATGCGTGTCCACCCACTGCCAGTTGGATAAAATACATATTGGACCAACTGCTTGATCGTAGGTGGACTACCTACTAAGAAATAATTGTAGAAATGCATCTCCTATGGAGGTTGATTGCGGGTGTAGAAGTTTACCGTCGCCTGTCAGTAGACAGGCCTTGCGTGGTGGTGCGCGCAAATACAATTTCTCCTTTCAAACGGGAATGAGGACCTGCAAATGGCCAACGCTGCTAGGGCTGTGCAAGTGAGTGAGAGAATGTTCCCACGGTTCTGGCAACAATGGCGTTGCGTGGAGCATTGTTTGGTTTTATATTATTATTGTGGGTAATCACAATCAGTGCCGCACTGTATGCTATGGAAGTAGTCAGTGCCGAGCCCGAAACACCGGGACGGTACGTAAATGTATTTAATTAAACGCAAGCAAAGCTTTAAAAACCGACTTCACGGCTTAAATTTTTGTTTTAGTTGATTTTCTCAAAAAGCACTAAATTAATTCCGTTAAAAAATCTTTTTTTTATTGTTCTTGTACTTATGGGCATAAAATATATTTTTGATTTAATTTGATTTAAAATGTATATGGGAACTACTTAAATATGATCTACTAAACAATAATGAAACGCAAGCAAAGCTTAAAAAAACCGACTCCATCTCACCAGCTTTCAAATAAAAAAAATACAGTCTACTTGAGTACCTTCTTCTTTTTTGTAAAGTCGGTAGAAAATAAGAATCATCAAAATCGATTCATAATAATTGGCGGAATGTTCGCGTAACATACATAAAAAAAGTATATACAATCAAAGAGAATTTCCTCCTTTTTTGAAGTCGGTTAAAAAGTAAATGTATTTAATCACACTGGATAAATAAACGGTTGTGGAAGTAAGCAATTTTGATGGATCGTTAGGGAAGCACGGACTAGGATGTTTCAGTTTCAGAAGAAAAAGAACTTATTTTAACCATACTTTCAATTCACGTCCTTCCAGGGATGAGCCAATAATTCCAGTTGTACATATGGAAGGATAATCAAGTTCCAGATCATCCATGAATGTATGAATCACGTTTAACCGATGATAGCTGTTCCAGTCTAATATAGGACGTTGCACAGGTTTCTCTTCTAAAACCATAAGTTTTAAAGTTTAATAAATGAAACTCTACTAATATACTCGTATGTATAAAGAACGAAATAAACTTATTTTACTTTCTTTTGTTCTTTATACATAACATATAAGTAGGGTTTAGTTTGTTACTAGATACTTCTAGAAACAAGATGGATTACATTAGCTCTCTTACAATTGTATTTAGACTTGAGATATTTTAAACAGTAATTAGGATAATTATAACTAGTCCTCTGCTACTTTTCTCTTATTGTTTTTAATAGACATGGCCTCGATTCTGATGTCACACACTAAATTAAATTTAAACTATTCCTGTCTTTTACAAAATAGGAACACAAGACAGAGATAGCATACTGCTGTGCTGTCAAGTTAGTCAGAACTTAGATGTCTATGCAAGCTTAGTCGAGTATGTTATTGGTGTTGACTAAAAACACGCGCCTTTCTGCTGTTCATATTTTAAATGATAAACTAGCTTGACAGCTCTAAAATGTATGCTATCTCTGTCTTGTGTTTCTATTTTGTAAGAGACAGGGATAATTTAAATTTAATTTAGTGAGTGTACATCAGAATCGATATATTATTCTAGGTAAGTTGTATGGGAGTGCAGAATGTGTGAATGCCTGTGTGTAATGAATAAATGTAAGATTTTGTTTATAATGATGATGATGTTATTTATAAGTAGTTTGTCATTTGCAAGTATCCAAGTACTTCACATATTTTTTCGTGTATGATAATAATTATAACATGCCATGTATGTTTTTGAAATGGTATTTAGAGCTATTTAATTTAATAGCAAAAGTTTTTGCTTATTTATTTTGGCACTATTTTATGGAGTACCTAGCCGTGCTTCGCGGCTTCACCCGCATTTATGAAGTTAAAAAGAAGCCTATGTGTTAATCCAAAGTAAAAGCTATGTACATTTCACATTTTATCCAAATCCGTTTAGCCGTAACAGCTTCAAGAGAAAACAAACATACACACAAACTTTCGGATTTATAATATATAACATGGTCTGATTATGAGCGGCATTCCTATCAACTTTTAAAATGTAAAAAAGTAGTTTTAGTGACATAACTACAATAGTTAGACATATGGTCTCGCGAAGTTTTTTTTGTAGATATTGATATGTTCTACTATATTGTAGAGCACTTTTTGTTCTGTCATCAATACTTTCCGCAGCGCATGCGATGAAAGACATTTTATGGCAATTTTTTTTACACCTTGGGTTGGTTTTAGTAGGGATTTCTAAGGATCTCTAATATTTTCTAGTAAAACATATAGCCTATGTTGAAGAGTGTAAAGAGCATTCCCCAGGCGAACGGCTTTGACAGTAAACGAACTGTCATACTAAGAGCTACCGTGTGGAGGAATCTTTAACTTCAGATTATCTGATGACCTCAGTTCTAGAGAGTTAGATGGGGTGAAAAATTGAAAACGTTCCTTTTGATAACAAGGAGAAGTAGGATTAAAAAGAATATTGTAGAGAAGGGACATAATATGAACATTTTAGCTAAAGTAACCAGATATTTTCCAGTGTAACTTATATTATACATTAAATAATCATAGTTTAGTTACCTCTTACTATAGAATGAGTTTTGATTGGCCTACTTCTTGTAGTTCTAGTCGACCCCGGTCGATAGATATCCACATATATGTTATTATTTTCAATCACATGTAGCTTCTTTGGCTGGGCTAATTCTTTCAGTCTCGCAGAACATGTATCGTGGCTAAATTTATACGAATGTTGATGTTGATGTGGTATATCTTCGCTATTAATAGGTTCGTAAATATCGTCTTCGTTTAGTTGGTCATAGATGAAGTAAGCCAGGTCTTTGTACTCTGGATCTATATTATTTTGATATATGTCTTCGTTGCCCGCGACCGTTACCAGAGGGTAAGCAGACATTGTAAAGACTTGTTCATTCAATGTGTTTATCTCAGTAGCATCAGGTCATCATTGTCGCTTAATAGAAATTCAATGAAGAGCCAAAGAACCACTTATCAATAAAATAACATGTTTACTAAACAACGAGTGATATAACAATACCATATTATATCTGGATGGTTATAAGCAAACTCGAGTGGTTCATATTGATTTTTGTGTTAAACTATGGTTTTGTGTAATCCATGCTCATCCCCGTGTGTATATTATGTATGGCTCGGGCTATAAATTACTCCGATATTGTATTCTGAAATATAAATATTAAATAATTTTATGATTTGATAACGTGAATTGAATGTTTTGTGCAAATATAATCACTACAATTTTGTGATTTTTTTGTGAATATCTTTACTACTGTTACTTCTGGAATGACATTGAGCTGACATCAATATGACATGAAGAATTAAAAAATGCTTAGTAATAAAAAGTTACAAACTTGTTTATGTTATTTTCGGGAATAAACCTACAACGCCAATTTACCTAAATCATCCTACTAATATTATAAATCCGAAAGTTTATGTGTAAGTGTGCAAGTGTGTGTGTAAGTGTGTAAGTATGTTTGTTCACTCTTCACGCTTTAACGGCTGAACGGATTTGGATGAAATTTGGAATGTACATAGATTATACCTAGGATTAGCATATAGGCTACTTTTTAACTTGATAATAGCGGGCGAAGCCAAGGGGTACGGCTAGTTGGACTATATAAGATTCAAGGATTTTGCAGATAAGTAATAGTAGGTTTGTTTACTATCTAGATATTAAGGTCAAACTCGTTAAACGCTAAACATAAATATAAACGCTTTCACACTCACAGCCCCACTCTATGTTCGATGACTTATATCGTGGGTGCCGGAAGCATTCCCATCACACAAACAATCACAACCAGAACCAGAAACACAAATTTTCCTTGGGGAGAAACCTTGTGCTCCCGCCGGGAATCGAACTCGATAACCACCGAGCAGTTCAGTGTGTTTTTTGTTTATGTTTTACATAATGTTTAATACCTGCTACCTATTTATTGTACCCTCCTTTACTTAGATTACAATAATTGACGATTACTTATCATACAAGTTATATAAAGAAATGTAGTTTATATGTTTATCTGTTCTCATATAACTATATTTACGTTTTGGTTTCGCGTTATAACAGTTTAAAACATTTTTGTAGTCAATAATGGAAAACGGTTTCAATTCGATTGTCTCCCTTTAATTTTTGGTAAAGTCAGAGTCATTTGACCACTATCTCTATCACTATATATAAACACGCTGGGCCTATACTAAAACTGGCGCAATATCATTTAACATTTAATTATAGATTTGTCTACAGTAAACTATTTCAGTATTGTAGATATTTTAGTACATGTTTGTATTATAGTATATGGTAGCTAGCTAGAAAGACAAGCATGAGAAAATATTACTATGAATTTCATCGCTATGATCAGTGGCGGATTTACACATTTGCCGCAAATAGGCTACTCAAATTTTACCGCCCTTTCTGACCTGTACAAACTTAGTTCAAAATAATATTAATATACACAATATTTTTGTCAATTAAATATTACGATTCCCAAGATATAAAGTTACAATTTCATTAAGAAAGTTGGTGTAATTAGGACGATAGTGTGGGCTCTATATTACACCACCTTGTCCCAATTAGCATGAATGTGTACTAGGTGAAAAAAAGATGGTCCCAAATTTGCCGCCCTTAAAATCTGTCGCTCTAGGCTCCAGCCTACTCAGCCTGCTGATAAATCCGCCACTGGCTATGCTACCTTCAATAAAAGCTCAAACAAGTTCTGTTAACCATTTTCTAGAGAGATAGCATTGTATAGATGAAGAACTAAGCATTCCTATAACTAGTTAACTCCGTAGTAATTTTCACTCAGGTCTCCCACATTTTCCCCCGCAACTATTCCATCGAGACAAGAACATCACGATATTCTACATTTTACCTTCTAGCACTGGATATATAGTCCATTTTCGGTTAAAACACAAAACGTAAGTTTTAGGGATTAACAATTAGTCGCTAAACGCAGGGGTGTTTAGGGGTGGCCCCTGCTTTGTTTTTCATTAGAAGCTCTCATTGCCCATCGTCGTTGGCGCGTCATCGTAAAATTACAGTTAACCCTGAAGAAGTGTATTATTATAGTTATTTTATAGGTTACGTGGATTTTGCTTTCTTTTTAATAAAATGTCATATTATTATGAAGATGTGAGTAACTAATTTAAATTTAATAAAAAAAATATTAAATTTAGCGTGTATTCGTTATTTGTATCGTAATACCGCACTATACTAAAAGAGCATATTTGGAATGGCTCCAAGGATATATAATAAATTGCAGTACAATCGTAGACACAAAAGAAACGTCAACTTTCATACGAAAATTATTCGCCTATCTCGCTGACAAAGCTTACTACTCAGGAGAATACCTGGAAGACAAGTTTTAAAATTTGATAATGAGGTGTGTCACCCATGGAAGTACAAAATGAACTAACATTATGTTTTATGTGCATGAAAGTGAAATTTGATTATAATTAATGTGACATAATAATAATATAACATAACATAATATACTAATACACATTGATCTATTATTTTAATTGATTATTTGTTGCTAGGACAATTGTACGGCATATGGCAAAACATAGCAACACATCTAATAATTTAAGACCTTTGTATCACCTAATCACCCAAAAAAAATTATTACGATGTAATAAAACAACGTATATACGCTCACCTAATATTATAATATCTTTTTTTTTAATAGGTAATAATGTATAGTGTCTGTAATGACGTAAATCAAGGACATCTCATTTCGATTTCAACTAAGAATCGTTGAATCAAACATCAATATCTATTACGTTGATATGGAAATTTAGCAAACAACCTTCCACCTTTCAGGGAGGGAGAACAATTAAAAAGATAAACGCGCGTAAGACCGAGTCGAGGCGACACTTGGGTGGCGCGACCCCACTGGGCTACCGACCGTCTGGTTAGCGGGCTACCGAAAGATCTGCATCCTACCACTGGTTTTGCAATCCATAAGATTTAAATATAACTAAATAAATAAAATAAAATGCCTTTATTTTAGGTGAGAAACTTATATTACACCTACATACAAATAAAAATTAATTCACATTTAATAATATAGCAATAATAATCATTGAGTAAAAATAAGAACTAGTGCTAAAATAATAATAATTACACATCACGTCTATTTACGATTAGCACTGGCGCACCGTCAACCAAAATCTAAAAATGGACTTCCCAAATAATTAGCCAGACCTTGCAAAAAAATATAGATCAACCATCTTTTCTTTTCATTTTTATTGCTATATTTTTTACACCTAAAGCATTACGTATACATTTTTATGGGAGGGCTTTGAAATTCTAATCCGCAACCTTTTTGTGTAACGAAAATTGTTGGGGGTAAACACTGTGATAAATAAATAAAATGTTCCCTGAAATATAAGAGTTTCATTTCTATCGTGTGTCTTAGACACACCCTGTTTTTTCTCCTCATTTAAACGCTTTTTTGATGAATAAAAGTGATAAATAAGCATGGGAAATAAAAATAGCAACGCACGCTTTTAGCCAGAAAGATTCGTGACGTCATTCTCCCCATTTTTAATGTCAATGACCTTTCAACTTTCCGTCACGGCAGTTTCCCTTGTGTCGTAGACATCACAGAAAGAACGTCAAAACAGCCGCCAAACGCGGCAAAAAAATAAAATAAATAACGTTTATTGAAATTTTGTTTATCATCATAAAAAGGGCTAAAAGCAATAGGGAATAATGCATATATATAATTGTTTTATTTCATAGGAAAGGACACACCCGGGCACTTCAAGAGACTTGACCTTATCTTTAGCCAACGCGCAAACAGTGCGAAGTCAAATCCATCAAAAAAGGAAAAAGTGACAACAAAGTGAGATACTCTCGCCAAAGTGAGAACCCCTCGTACTGCCCTTGTTTCATTAGAAGGGAGTGCATGAACGAGACGAGGGCGCCGAGGCGTTTCAGAAAATATCTGATTACACGTAATTATCGAGCGAGTTCGCGTTTAACTGCTATCTATACTGTGGCGTAGCTTAGCGAACTTGCGAGGGTATTGTTTGGGAGGCTGGGAGAGTGTGATTATGGATTGACGGAATCAGAGCTTAAATAAGTCGCTTATTTAAGTACTTATTTGTTGAATCGAGTGATTTATCTAATAATGCAAGCGGATATATTTTAATTTATTTTTGGCTTCGAAATCATTGTGCATTCTGCCAGAGTCAAATAATAAAATGTTTCAAGTAAGTACAGTTGCGCTGGATGCAGGCCGCTAACAACCGTTCTTTTTGGAAATCTTTGGGGGAGGCCTATATCCAGCAGTTTACTTCTTGGGGCTGAGATGATGATGATGATGAAGTAAGTATAGTGATTTCGCAAAAGAAGTCACAATCAAAGTCAAGTAAAAGAGTCAAAGTCCAGTTATATTCAAGTCATGCCCTAGTATAGTGGTAAACGCTTTATTAGAATTTCTTTAGGAGTTTTGGAGCGAAAACGAAAATCACGTTTTTCAACTTTGTATGATTTTTGTACACTCATACACTTCCACTTACTTAACTGTTATCGGTTGATAATCAAGCATTATTAATATTATTACACACTAGCAGTGCCCCGTGGCTTCGCCCGCGTTTATCAAGTTAATAAGTAGTATATATTTTAATCCTAGGTATAAGCTATGTATATTTCGAATTTCATCCAAATCTGTATCCATCAAAATCGGATTAGTATTTATATGTTTCTGAATTAATGCATCGATTCTGCGTGTTTTGGATTTTGTTTTTCGTTCAATCTATTATGGTTTTGAATTTTCTTAAGAATATCCTAACAATACTGTACTAGCCATAATGTGTAATACCCATAATGTGTAATAACCACTGTTAAAAATAAACTAAACACAGACATCTGTTTCATACAATTGAATAAAATGGGGAAGAAACAGCAGTATAACACCTATCCACCCAAACTCACATTTCACCTTCATGTGGTGCCCCAGCTGATCAACAAACTAGGCTCTGGTAAATACATAAACATTTCCAAATAGAGTATATGAGAAGTCAGGCAGGCGGCCAGTCATAGAAACTTGCAATATGTTTTTGTAGAGTTTATTCAAAAGTGAGTTTTTTTTTAATAAACCATCGAGATAAGAAATAAACTTACGGTTTACTTTAGTTACAAAATCCTTGGAATAAACAGATAATGGTAATCTTTGAGTAAAACCTTTATGAACAAATTAAAGTCTATGGTTGACAATAGCTATAATCACTGCCACTCAGCGATTGAGATTACGGTATGTCATTTGGATTTTCTTAAATGCACGGAGCGTATCAAAATTTGTTAGTGAATAGTTTAAATAATCTATTTTAATGCCACTTTACTGTTATTTGATCCGAACAACCAGTTATTAAAGGCGGTCAAAGTGGCACGAAATAGATATCAAATATGGGATGTGACGTGCGTAAAAGACGGACAAAAAACATTCCTGAAAGGATTGGATACAAAAGGCGGTAAGAATTCTATAATAACAATATAAACATATATAAACATATGAGGATAATTGTCTTACAAAGCTTAGAAATAAAGCTTTAAGTGTTCTAGATTGGGAGGCAGCAATATTTTATATATAGCCTTTAGATATACACCAATAAAACCAGTAGCAAATATCTTACTGCAAGTTATGATAACGAAAATATAATCCTATATTTTCCGTATATAGGACCGTAAAATATTTTTAAGCTATACAATTCTAATTTATTTAAATCGCATTTTAGCAATAAAATTTAAGTGTTGATAATTGGGAGGCTTTGTGTTGAAGATTGGGAGGCAGCAATATTTTATATATAGCCTTTGGATATACATCAATACAACCAGTAGCAAATATCTTACTGCAAGTTATGATAACGAAAATATTTATAATCCTATATTTTCCGTATATAGGACCGTAAAATATTTTTAAGCTATACAATTCTAATTAATTTAGATCGCATTTTTCAATTTATATTTTATTGTTTTAATCCACCAAACTAAACGTGCTTAATACACCATAATAATATTATAGCAATAAGTATCTGCAAGGAGAACCATCCCAGCATGGACGTGATGGTTGATTGTATGAGGGCCATGCAAGTGGGGAAGATGTTAAATGAGAGATCCATACCTTTCAAAGTGACTGTGAATGACTATTCAGCAGCAGTAAGTTACGGCAGCGCTCGATCCTCGCGGAAAAGTCTCAGCCCGATATTGTCACCTAGACAGAGATCTCCTAACAGTAAGTGGTTATATAAATGTAAACATAAACACTTTCAAACTCACAGCCCCACACTAAGTTCGAAGACTTGTGTCGTGGGTGCCGGAAACTTTCACATCACACAACCGAATCCAGAAACATAAATTTTCCTTGGGGAGAAAACAACAGTAGTACCTACTATACACATACATACAATATTATGTATTACATTATAATTTATAATAATATGTATATAATGTAATATATATAGTTAAGATGGGCAAGCATTTGACCGTTATGTCATCCGATGGAAAGCGAAGATGCGGCCGAAGATGTAACATGATTGCCTAGAAGATGTACCTATTTATTTTAATATATTTATTGTAATTATATTTTGTTTATTATTTTAATGCACAATTATAAAGTTTACGTTACTATTTGTACAGCCCCGAATTATTTTGTTATCTCTTTTCTATCCAAAGGATGAATGGAAGAGATCGCTTTAAGCGATAAGACCGCCCTTTGTACTAGCCTAAGTTCATTTTAAGTTTTTTAATGTATTTCCCTTTATTTATGGTGTACAATAAAGAGTTATCTATCTAAGTGGTATCAAAGAGTAAAAGTTACGTTCGAAATACGGAATAATTTAAACTTATGTGTTACATGAAATTCAGCATCATTATGATTAACCTATTTTGTTCTAAATTCCCAGGCTCGTTCAGTGCGGGTCGGTGGATGACACATATTATTATGATCTCGATTTTTTTATTCATGGACATGCCTGTTTCTTCTCGATGATGTGAAATGTCTAGTCCATGTCAAAAGGAGAGCAAGTTTTACACATAACTTGTGAATGTGTCGGGGCTTATATAACCACCAAATGAAAAACGTGTTATCAAGGCATCAATAATATTGCAATATACTATGAATAGCTATGCGTAAATACCAGCAAAAAAAAAATTTTTTCTGTCAAAAATTGGCTATCTTTTTACCACTATCTTCCCGAATGTTAAGTGACGATGTGGTCGGCAATAGAGCACGCTTGCTTATACGATGTCAGTTTATTTGCTATTTGAAGACTCTCTATATTGTACTTATCGGGAAACACAGTATATATTTTCAATTGTCTTATATTTTTTTTTAAAGAACATAAACAGTGGATGTGTTCTAGAAATAATATTAATATGTAATATTAACTATAAGGTAATAAATGCTTTATTTTCCAGGACGAGTAATAGATTGGAAAGACTTCTACCCCCTTGACATGATCTATAAATTTTTAGATTGTTTAGAAATCCAGCATCCATCAATATGCTCTGTTTACGCTATCGGAAAGTCAGTTGAAGGAAGAGATATAAAGGTATATCAGACTCATAATTGCGTAACAATGTAAAAGGCCCTCACGCGTCTAATCCTTGGTGAGCAAGGTCTCCCCTCCATGGGTGCAGCTTGGTCCGATTTGTATCCGGAACCGCCGCCCGGGGCACGATAGTGACTGTTAGCGCGACCCTATCTAGCCCCACCTCACCTCGGCGAGGATCTGCTCATGGGGGGTTTATAATGGGTTCGAGCCCCACACTCCCCTCTCTTTCGCCCCTGGGAGAGAGAGTGCTAGGAATTTTACAATCTTTAAATCATGTCGGAACATGACTTAAAGATTGTTGTCTTTAAGTCATGACGGATGCCTTTAGGAAAAATCCTGACGCTAGTACTGCTCATTTACTAGTCCACAGATAAGCAAGCATCAGACTAATGTACTTTTTATACTTGATATACCTTCATAGATCTAAATCAAGCAAAGTAAACTTACCTTAGATCTTAAATTGACTTTATTATTGGCCCATGGACATTTTTTACTTCGTCTGTGGAGTGTCGGAATGCGTCTGTCTTCTGGGTAGCGGGTATCGGGTCCGATTCCCGATGGGGTAACAAGCTGTTTTTTTCCAAAATAAATATGTGTTTCTGGTTCTGTGTGATTGTATATTTTTTGTTAATCTCTGTTCGTCGAAAACTCTGTGCAACTTGTATTACACAATCTTTTAAACGATTGCGTATAGTACTTTTGATTTTTTATCAATTTTCAACCGACTTCAAAAAAGGAGTTTCTCAATTCGACAGTATGTCTTTTTGCATAGGTATATGTTATGCGATATCTCCGCCAATTATGAATCGATTGTTATGATTTTTTATGTTTGGTAGATTTATACTTCAGAGGTGCTCCGACATAAATTTTATCGAAATCGACCCTCAAACCAAACCCGGAATATGAAGCGGTGAAGTCCATTTTTTTAAGCTTTGCTTGCGTTTGATTATCTTGTCTTGATTTAACTGTTTACGTGTCTTCGTCAAGGTAATGTTCTTGAACAAATGCATGCATTATGATGACTTTTTCTTATTACAGATGCTTAAAATATCCAATAGCGATGCTAGAAACACTGGAGCCTGGTTAGACGGAGCTATTCATGCTCGGGAGTGGATAAGCACATCGGTGGTAACATATATCGCTGACTATATCGCTAGGAACTTTAATACGCTTGGTGATACTATTTCTAACAAAGAT
Organism: Lomographa bimaculata; assembly: GCA_948107665.1. Lineage (NCBI taxonomy): Eukaryota > Metazoa > Arthropoda > Insecta > Lepidoptera > Geometridae > Lomographa > Lomographa bimaculata. Next base: position 12,001,511 of record OX403600.1, read on the forward strand.
TGGTAAGAATTCGAAAAAATTCACGCATATTTTACTATACAATTAAAATTAAAACGGCAATTAGCGTGAGTTCGGCTAGCGAGCGCTCCGCACTAACGCTCCTAAAGAAGGCTTCCGAATGAAGCCGAAACAATAAGTCACATCAAAGTTTTTGTTATCAGCATATCTAAAAAATAGGAACTATAGGAATAGGAAAGAAAATAAAAAAAGGATCTGTTCTTATTTTTCCTATCTTCAAAAATAACTGAGATTTTAAACGTTAAGGTACGGCCTCCGCGGGAAAATCTGACTAAGCGACCGCGCTTACGACAACGCGTAAGTCAAGCTAATTCCCGTTTAAATTTTAATTAACTAGCAAGGTTATTGTAGAATGATATTACAAGAATCAGTTCTAAGGTTACTGGAAGCTATAATAGAAATAGTATTTAATAGATGTTGTGATCAAAATTGCACTGGCTTTGGGACAGACAACATATATTTTGGAAACACGTATTTGATATCTACTATAGAGACAAGCCTGCGTTGTGCTTTTAAAAGTACCTGGATGTCCTGGTTGATCCTGGTTATTTTTGGTAAAAAAATAATTTGAATAAAAAAAAAAAATCTGGTCTCGAAACGGCGTCTTCTGGTTTCGGGACCGCCCGATTTCCCACCTGAGATAATATAACCTTGGAAGATGGAGATGGTGGTAAAATTTACCTTCGTATTCTAATGGTATTGTAGCAGTTTTTTATTGCATGAAAACACGGATAAAATGACGTTTTCTATAAATGAGACCTAACTAGATCGATTTATCGCCCCCGAAACATCCTGCATACTAATTCATGAAAATCGTTGGAGCCGCTTTTGAGATTCAGATTGATATACATGATATACATTAATTGCTCGTTTAAAGGTATAAGATTTTTGAAGTGAAAACTTCTTTAGCGGCGTTGTGCACTTTTTTGGGATTGGTAAAAAATGTTAAACTCGCGTCAGGACACGTGACCTGATCGAAAATTCGTAAGACGGAGGAAGAGTAGACCGCCGGCGCGGCGTAGGAGATGAAGAAATATCCCCCACTGTTCCAACCGCGCGGCGAAAATGTATGCCTGCTCCTGGTGTTTACAACGTCAATGTTCAAGTTTTCACTTCTGCCGGCGCTCCCGGAGTGCAACCCGTTGTTTTTTTTATTTGTGGGGGATGCCTAGGGAGTGTGGGGCCAAGGTGGGGCAAATTTTTAACAGGTAGGTAGTTTGCTTTCTAGCGTCTGCCTTAAGCAGCGGTGAACAGGTTCCATTCCCGGTGGTTAAATTTTCATCCCAGAAGAAATTTGTGTTTCAAGTTTCAAGTGTATATAATGTGAATGTTTCCGGCAAGGTGTTACAAGTCTTCAAACTTAGTGCAGTGAGTGTGGAAGCATTTTTGTTCAAGGCTTTTAAAAATGTTTCAGGTACATCGTACCAGTCGTCAATCCGGATGGATACCACCACTGCTTCACACAAGATCGCATGTGGCGGAAGAACAGAGCACGAGTCGGTAACATTATCACAGGTGTGGATCTCAACCGAAACTTTAGGCAAGTTATAAAGCTTTTTAGAAGAACATTTTTGTATACACATAATAATATGAATAAATAGAAGGTATAGTAGAAGTGGTTACAATAAAGAAAAATACCCCTAACTTTTAAAATCGCCGCAGGGTACCTACCGAAACTCTCGGTATTTCATCAGATACATTTCGGAGAGTATACTATGTAACCATCAGGCAGACTGGATTGCGGCTCCGATATATGGTAGATATACCTCAAATTTGCACAAAACATTTTGCTTCCATGTTCCTTATGCGCACTACAAAGGAATAGAAATCCTTGCCAATGTGCTCCTAGGTAATCACAATCTTGGTGTCGTCAAGTCGAGAGTGAATATGTATACTAATATTTATCTTCTAGGCAAGCGCGCCATCGTCACTTAACATCGGATGATATAGTGGAAAAAATTTATGCCTCCAATTGATAATGAAAAAAGATCTATCAGGATAACGGCTGTTCGGATTTACCTCGATCAAGTAACCTTTCAAATAAAAGAAACTTATCTAAATCGGTCAAACCGTTTGAGGATATTTTCTTTTTATCTCTGATTGGTTACAGTTTAAGAGGTAACTGATGTTTTGTGGGCAAACTTGGTAAATACACTAGGCCTAGAATGACTGACTCTTAATGATTATTATTTTAAATTATTATGCCTACATAAAACGGGGACATAGTTTTGCACTCAAATAAGTAAAAGCCATTGTGATTTCAAGTTTTATTCCTTTTCAGTCACTGGTGGGGGCGAAGTGGTGCTGAAGTGACCTCCGAACCAAGCCACATGAACTACAGAGGACCAGCACCGTTCTCTGAACCCGAAACCACTGCACTCAAGGTTTTGTCTCACCATCTATTCCTGTAAAGATTTACTCGTATATAGTTCAAAATGCCTTAAAAACCAATATACATTTTCCTTATGCCTCCATGTGCCGGATAGGAGAACGCTCGACGGAAGGTAAAACTCTCCAGCGTAATAGGGAAATAAAACAGCCCCCGCAATCGACAAACAAGATGACAGATTTTTTTCCTTTGCTGAAAAATAGTTTCCAGTTTTTAGGCGAGTTTCGAGGCATATCATATCACGTGGGGTGTTCTTATGTCCAGATGACATTGAGGTTGTTATAAACAGGCGTTACCGTCCGCAGGCCCAGGTGAGATCGCTTGAGGTTCCGATGCAAATAAACTAAGAGTCACGGGATTGGGGATATATGAAGGTCTCTAAAGTTTAAACATAAGCTAACCATCAGACGATAGACTTATTGTTAAGGTACTAACCGGCTGTTAATCGCGTTATATAGAGTGTCGAAATACTCCGACCAGTTTCGAGCGTATAAGCTCGATATAGACCATAGATAGACTTATTTCCTGTCTTATTAGTATAACAAACACATAATGTCTGCCAAGCCGCACTGGGCCCATGTAGAATAATGAAATGGTCAATATTTTTACAGGATATCATTTTGTATTCAGGGACGCCGTTCAAGATGTTCTTGTCTTTCCATGCATACAGTGAAGCGATCTCATTCCCTTGGTGCTTTTCATCAGACCCATGCCCCGATTACGTCAACTTGTTGGAAGGAGCGACCTGTATAGCTAAGGTTATATTTACAAGCTTCTGTTTAGTTTCACCAATCCCGTTGTCTACCTGTCGGTCTGTAATCAAATTTTGCATGTTAAATTAGACCCACTTCCCGAAGTCCGATTGAACACAAATTTGATGTACTTATGTATCTTTGGTGACAATACAATAATATGGTACAATAGAGCTAGTATGATGATGAAGACGGAACATGGCCATAGGAACCTCTGAACTAAACAAGATAAACCCGTCGAATTTGAGCTCGTTTGATTTTTATTGACAAGTTCTCTGGTTATGTATCTTTTTAGTCCGTTTTTATTTATAACTAGTAAAATCATATTTAAAACATTTGGAAGTATTACTTGTCATTACACTTTCTTTCACAAGACATTTCGAATACTTCCTTGATGAAACTCTTAACTGTCGAGACTATTGATAAAAGTTCGCTTCTGTTCCTTATTATTAGTATATAATTTTCATAGGGCTGATTGTCAGAGATACATTTGGTGCTTTTTTACCGACATGACAAAATAGGAGGAAGTACTCAATTCGACTGAATTTTCAAATTTTTTACGTGTGTTCCCTCATTTTTTTTTCCACGTTGACCGATTTTGATGTATTTTTTTGTTTGAAAGCTGGTGCTTTCTAATTGGTCCATTTAAATTTGATTAAGATTTGATCGGTAATTTTTGAGTTATCGTCAATAATCCGTGTTTACTACATTTAATCTCATCAAGGTTCCGTATATAAAGCGGTGAAGTCGGTTTTTTTAAGTTTTGCTTGCGTTTAATTATTTTGGTATATTTTTATATCTGTGATAGGCTAGCGTTTGAGCATTATCTCGCATGATGTAAGTGGTGATGTGGTAAACACGCTGGGTCTGTTAGTGACTTAATTAAGAACCGATTTCAACGACTATGTGGGATCATTTCGTGGATAAACTCTACCAAATAAAAAATAACGTAATTTCGGAAATCGATGAGTAATAAATTTTAATATTTTATACTTTTTAAAGACAAGTTTTAAGACTTCCGCCATATTGAATTTAAAGTGACGTCGCTTTATTTTTTGAGTTATTCTTAGCAAGCCCTTTCATTTGATACCCATATTGTAGGAGTGCATTAAAAAATACTTGTCCGCCATTTTGGGTGTTACACCATGTTAGATAAGTGACGTCACCCAACTAACTATGCATTGTCATCCAAACTAAACGTGAATACAAAATTTCAGCTCAATCGATTAAAAAAATATGTGCTTCAAAATTGAGTTGCAAGACCCGGACAAACATACATACATTGCAAGTTAAATAAAAGCTTGTAATATTGATGATTTTGTGAACATTACACGTATATTAAAACCCAGTAATTGTCAATTACAGGCAATATATGAAACGCACGGCCGCATGTATAAAGTGGGCAGCTTTAAAGATGTAATGTACTACGCGAGTGGCACGAGCATCGACTGGAGTTACGCCACTGCTCGTATACCTTTCTCATACCTAATCGAACTAAGAAGCAAGCAGGACAAGTTCCTGCTACCACGGAAAGAAATACGACATTGTTGCACCGAGGTCTGCAACGGTATCATCGCGTTAGCTAAATTCGTCGATGGAAAGAAGTGCCTTAATTGTACCTTGTTTGCTAAAAAATAGACATTAATTAGAACCTACTTATATCTCAAGACTCGGTTTGTTGGATTGCATGCACGTTTTCATAGTTTTAGTAGTAGGAAACTATCAACAGTAGGTGTTAGTAACACAGCACACTAGGACAATATACATAGACATGCATGCACCAACTTTCTTTTGTATAGATAGGATAACGATACAACATGTACCATATTTTTAAAGTGTTGTGACAGTTAAAGCTGTCGCGAATACTACTCATAGTAAATTAATGTTGTATGCGGCTTCAAGCACGTAAAAGACGGTGACTAGCTTCGGACAAATTGGTCGTCAAGATAAGTAAGACACGCGATACGTGGAGACGTGCGACTAAGGCTTCGGCGCGTGATTGGAGACGCAAAGGCGCGGGCGCTGCCTCTAGTCAACAAAAACCAAAATCTACGTTTTTACGTGTTCGAACCCGTAGACAACATTGTATTTTAATTAAAAAAATAAAGCGGTATATTACAAAAACTTGTATTTATTGTTTTGAACTATAAAACCTTGGTTAGAACAGTTACGTCGTCACAAACAAATCCCAAAACACGCCTAAGTATGGAGACTAAAATGAGGAATTCTAAACAAATACAACCTTGGAACCCAAAACACGCCTAAGTATGGAGACTAAAATGCGGAATTCTATGCAATAATCGATACTGAGGTAAATTACGATACGCCATACTTTAGTCTTTCCACGTTATTTCCTCTTCACGGACTTCACAATGTCTATTAGAATGTATTCCTCGTGTATTGTTTTAACATTCTAATGTTCATCAACGTAAGTCATAAGACACTTTACAGCGTTCCAGATTTCTAGGCAAGTATCCATGATCTGATCTTTGGGTAGTTTGAACTTGTATCTTTTACTTCTCAGCTCTACCATATAACAGTAAGGGATATTGGCTATCGCATAGCACCAATCGATGCTGGTCCCGCAAGCGCAGTACGTAAGGTCCTGTGTGCTTCCTACCTTGTAGGTCATTCCTGTGGTTTCATTTATAGCCTGAAAATAATGTGTGTACTTGAAAATCACACGAATATTTATAATTGTGCAAGTTTGTGAGTGACATGTGTGTGTTTATGGCTGTGTGTGTGTGTGTGTGTAAGAGTTAAAATTTTTGTTACTTCTTCAAACCGGGCTCCGTCCGCCGGCTTGCCTCGAAGGTTATATGTAAAAGAACTTTCGAGTGGAGTTAGCTATAAGATAACGGTTTCTGTATGAAACAAAGTACTGTTCATAGAGACACTGGTATCTATGTAGCTGGCATCTCTAGTATCTATGTTGCTGGTATCTCTAGTATCTATGTTGCTGGTATCTCTAGTATCTATAATGCTGGTATCTCTAGTATCTATGTTGCTGGCATCTCTAGTATCTATGTTGCTGGCATCTCTAGTATCTATGTTGCTGGTATCTCTAGTATCTATAATGCTGGTATCTCTAGTATCTATGTTGCTGGCATCTCTAGTATCTATGTTGCTGGTATCTCTAGTATCTATGTTGCTGGTATCTCTAGTATCTATGTTGCTGGTATCTCTAGTATCTATGTTGCTGGTATCTCTAGTATCTATAATGCTGGTATCTCTAGTATCTATGTTGCTGGTATCTCTAGTATCTATGTTGCTGGCATCTCTAGTATCTATGTTGCTGGTATCTCTAGTATCTATGTTGCTGGTATCTCTAGTATCTATGTTGCTGGTATCTCTAGTATCTATAATGCTGGTATCTCTAGTATCTATGTTGCTGGTATCTCTAGTATCTATAATGCTGGTATCTCTAGTATCTATGTTGCTGGTATCTCTAGTATCTATGTTGCTGGTATCTCTAGTATCTATGTTGCTGGTATCTCTAGTATCTATAATGCTGGTATCTCTAGTATCTATGTTGCTGGTATCTCTAGTATCTATGTTGCTGGTATCTCTAGTATCTATGTTGCTGGTATCTCTAGTATCTATAATGCTGGTATCTCTAGTATCTATGTTGCTGGTATCTCTAGTATCTATGTTGCTGGCATCTCTAGTATCTATGTTGCTGGTATCTCTAGTATCTATGTTGCTGGTATCTCTAGTATCTATGTTGCTGGTATCTCTAGTATCTATGTTGCTGGTATCTCTAGTATCTATGTTGCTGGTATCTCTAGTATCTATAATGCTGGTATCTCTAGTATCTATGTTGCTGGTATCTCTAGTATCTATAATGCTGGTATCTCTAGTATCTATGTTGCTGGTATCTCTAGTATCTATAATGCTGGTATCTCTAGTATCTATGTTGCTGGTATCTCTAGTATCTATAATGCTGGCATCTCTAGTATCTATGTTGCTGGTATCTCTAGTATCTATGTTGCTGGCATCTCTAGTATCTATGTTGCTGGTATCTCTAGTATCTATGTTGCTGGTATCTCTAGTATCTATGTTGCTGGTATCTCTAGTATCTATAATGCTGGTATCTCTAGTATCTATGTTGCTGGTATCTCTAGTATCTATAATGCTGGTATCTCTAGTATCTATGTTGCTGGTATCTCTAGTATCTATAATGCTGGTATCTCTAGTATCTATGTTGCTGGTATCTCTAGTATCTATAATGCTGGTATCTCTAGTATCTATGTTGCTGGTATCTCTAGTATCTATGTTGCTGGTATCTCTAGTATCTATGTTGCTGGTATCTCTAGTATCTATAATGCTGGTATCTCTAGTATCTATGTTGCTGGTATCTCTAGTATCTATGTTGCTGGCATCTCTAGTATCTATGTTGCTGGTATCTCTAGTATCTATGTTGCTGGTATCTCTAGTATCTATGTTGCTGGTATCTCTAGTATCTATGTTGCTGGTATCTCTAGTATCTATGTTGCTGGTATCTCTAGTATCTATAATGCTGGTATCTCTAGTATCTATGTTGCTGGTATCTCTAGTATCTATGTTGCTGGTATCTCTAGTATCTATGTTGCTGGTATCTCTAGTATCTATAATGCTGGTATCTCTAGTATCTATAATGCTGGTATCTCTAGTATCTATGTTGCTGGTATCTCTAGTATCTATGTAGCTGGTATCTCTAGTATCTATGTTGCTGGTATCTCTAGTATCTATAATGCTGGTATCTCTAGTATCTATGTTGCTGGTATCTCTAGTATCTATGTAGCTGGTATCTCTAGTATCTATGTTGCTGGCATCTCTAGTATCTATGTTGCTGGTATCTCTAGTATCTATGTTGCTGGTATCTCTAGTATCTATGTTGCTGGTATCTCTAGTATCTATGTTGCTGGTATCTCTAGTATCTATGTTGCTGGTATCTCTAGTATCTATAATGCTGGTATCTCTAGTATCTATGTTGCTGGTATCTCTAGTATCTATGTTGCTGGTATCTCTAGTATCTATGTTGCTGGTATCTCTAGTATCTATAATGCTGGTATCTCTAGTATCTATGTTGCTGGTATCTCTAGTATCTATGTAGCTGGCATCTCTAGTATCTATGTTGCTGGTATCTCTAGTATCTATGTTGCTGGTATCTCTAGTATCTATAATGCTGGTATCTCTAGTATCTATGTTGCTGGTATCTCTAGTATCTATGTTGCTGGTATCTCTAGTATCTATGTTGCTGGTATCTCTAGTATCTATGTTGCTGGCATCTCTAGTATCTATGTTGCTGGTTTTTCTAATATCTATGTTGCTGGTATATCTAGTATCTATGTAGCTGGTATCTCTAGTATCTATGTTACTGGTATCTCTAGTATCTATTTTCTATAATGTTAAGCTCCCTTACCCACCCTTGCCATGGCTGTGCCTGCTTCTAGCAACCTCAAATAGTCCGGGCACGGCTCTTTCTTGCAGCCCCAAGGGAAAATGATTAGCTCGAAATAGCTATGAAAAGACAGGAACACTTGAAAAGGCGTAGGAGAGCCTAATATTGTATCCTGGTAAGAAAAAAAAAGGACATATGAAGTATTGTTACAGCGATACGGCTATTAAACTGTTAATGATACTAACTACATAGTCAGCGAACTTCATATATGCGATTTTTCATGACTTAAAATACCTATATTAACCATTTTAACTGCCCGTTAGGTTAGTTGAGTGAATGTTTACCTTCGATTCCTGACGAGAACACAAATTTTCTTCCCAAGGAAAATTTGTGTTTCTCGTTCTGGTTGTGACTGTGTGTGTGATTTGAATGTTTCCGACACGATAAAAGTCATCGAACTTAGTATGGGACTATGAGTGTGTAAGCGTTAATATCTACAAATTTTAATTAAGTTCATTCCGACTGTAATAAACAGAGAGACAGGCTGTTTTTTTTGTAGTGGATAGTTTGCCTTTTTGTTAGACGGTAAAAGGGGCATGGTGAAATTAACTCATGTTATTCCTGCGCAAGCTATTTGAAATGAAGACGATAGAACACTGATAGACTGAGTGAAGGTCATCGACGTTAGGTCGCCCTAACGTCGATGACCTTCACTCTGCAATTTGACTCGACTTATTATCACCAAGGAGACTTTTTTTTTGCATTTTATTTATTATCTAAGTGAAAGATTTTGGTCGGAAATTCATATAAGTATTGCTTTCGATAATACTGACCCTTACAGCTATTGTTTCCGGTTCAGAAAATGGGGAAGGACCTCTGAAAAATACGTTGGTAGGATCTTCTGATGAGCCAGAGTCTCCGTGTTTGCCCCATCCAAAGCTGTAAATAGTTTTTAAACTATTAACCTTTTGATGAGTTTTAGTGACTTTCCGCTGTCTCGCAATTTTATCGATTCATTTTGTCCATCCTATCTTATGCTGCCCATCCATTGGAGCGAAGCGGGACAAGGAAAAGCGGAGCTGTACCAATATTAACCAAAAGAATTTAAGCTCCGCACCCCTGCGGATCCTGGACATGGATTTGCAATCTTAATTAAAAATTCATATGTTTTAATGTGGAGCGGGAAAAGAAACGGAAAGGCTCGTTTCTACTCGCCCGTGTTGACAGCTTAGCTCTGCACAGTATCCAACCCTCATACTCCCTCGCTTCGCTCTGCTTTCTCGCTCAATGGACAGAGTTAGCAACTCCGGAGGGAGAGCACTCCCTCGCTCCGCTTACTTGCCCCGCTACATTAGACGAGCAGCCTTATGATGCGCAAACTTGGTCACTAACCGAGACAAAGAAATCTAAACCCGGGGTTTGCTAGAAAGCTGCGGAACGCAGCATACTCTGAATAAGGAGCGATCGTAACTCTTTGCTGCGTTTTTTTTATGCTATTTAGGCAAACATTTGACCGCTATCTCACCTGATGGAAAGTGACGATGCGGCCGAAGATGGAACATGCTCGCACCTCTTTGTGTACCTCTCCAGCTCGTCTATTAGATATATATCTTTCGACAATAGTGGTATCGTCTGTGTACCCAAAGATTAAGGCTTAAGCAGATCATTTATGTGTAGCAAAAAGAGCGTTGCCGAAAAAACCGACTTTTGAGGTTAATGCCTTTAGATCGGACGAGCAGCCATCAACGACAACTCAAATCGACCATTCCCTCAAAAAATCAGAAATCCAAGCACATAAACTGGGAGGTATACCATAAGCTGGAAGCTTGCCAATGAGGCTGTCGTGCCATACCCTGTCAAAGGCCTTGGAAATGTCAAGCGATACCGCAAGCCCTTCGCCGTGTTTTTCCAAGGCCTAAAGTATAAGCATGAAAGAGGGTCAGCAAGATGGGAAAAGTCATTACTTAGTGGAATGGGACAGCTGCGGCTAGCCATAACGTCGTTGACATTAAGAGATGGCTAAATATTTCCAAGATCCATTCTTTCGGACAATAAAGACGAGGGCAATTAGCTGAACCTCAGCTGAACAAATGAATGTAAAATCAAAACAGGAAGTCAATTTGTCTGGTTGTTATATGGTAAAATCGGCAGGCAAATTCGTGTAATTTCTGCTCTGCATACTCTCCGAAATGTACACGATAAAACAGAAATAGGCTATAGCAGCCATGCGACGATGATGATGAAAAATTAGAAGTCCATTTAAATTTAGAATTTCTGAATTGATTTTTTTTTTTTGGTATTAAGCAACGAATACTTTTTTATGCAGATATTTTACAGAGGTTTGTAATGGATAATACAACAATCCAGTACCACAGAATATAATATACGGTAAACCTTAAAATATTACTCAATAATACCTAAAGTTTCTGTTAAGGTCCACACCCACGCATTCGCCGCCATAGTTTGCTCGATTTTTCCTCCACATGCGTTTATGTAAGTGTGTGTACTCGTAGCCATCTGGATTTAAAACGGGGACTATGTGCCTGAAAACGTTTATAAAATATAGTGCGTACAACTATTCACCAAACATTCATTAATTATTCATTTTAACCTTGAAGATGATGAAGAGGTGTCCGAAGCAATTTTTGCACCAAAAAAGGCTCAAACATAAAAAAACTAACAGAGCTAGGAAACTGACATTTTGCATGAGTATAGGACATATAGCGATGATACAAAAATATTATTTTATTATTTATATGTTTTTTTCCAGAAACGTCCTAAATGTTTGTAATTATAACAAATCTACTATTGTAATTATTATAAAATACTTTTATATGACTACACTTGTAATACCATTTTTATAACACGATAATATTATTTTGCAATAAATTTCTAATTCTGATTTTGATGCACTTTTCTTTATTACTAGCTGCTACCCGAGGTTTTACCCGCGTAAGTCCCGGAGCCGCTGGAATTCCGGGATAAAAAGTAGCCTATGTTTAATCCAAGGTGCCAGCTACCTCTTTACCAAAAATTATCAAAATTTGTCCAGCTGTTTGAGCGTGGAGAAGTAATAAACAAACCCACTCACAAACTTTCGCCTTTATAATATTAAGTAAGATAGGATTGGTAAATTTTTCATTATTTACCAGTCTTTATTTGTAATAGTTCTGGACAGCCTCTCGAAGTTCTTGACGATATGGTTAGCGAGGTAAGTGACGACAGCCGCGCTGATCCACTCTCGGGAATGTATAGATCCGTCCAGCCACACCGCTTTGTTGCTCGCGTCGCTATTCGATATCCTCAGCATCTTTGAAAATAATAGATTTATGGTGGTAAATTAGTAGAAAGTCGTTCATACTCGCTTTTTTTTTTATTTGTGACAGGCTAGTGTTTGACCACTATCTCACCTGAAGGTAAGTGACGATGTGATCGAAGCTGGTAAACACACTAGACCTGGAATACGCAGGCTCTCAAGGATAACTGCCGGAACACCGTATTTGGCTTGGCGGCAGACTTTCAACTTGATGGTAGTAAGCTACTTTGGTAGCAAGCCAGGCGAGCAACTCACAAAAATGCTCTACCACCTCTCAAATGTCACCTGATTAGCACCACCCGGGGACCACGTGTAGGAGTAGACACGCTTATTATGCTTTAGAATATATATATATATATATATTTATATATATATAATATATAACATACCTATATGTGTGTGAATGTGTTTGTTTTGTTTGTTTGGGATTAATTACTAGAACTATCAATCTACTGGTTGAACTGCATTAAGTTTGCTTGTTGTATATGCACATATACTATATATTGGTAATAGTTAGATTAGGTTTTAGTTTTAAGCTTAGATTTCGAATAATACAAACAAAAATGTTTGTTATACCTTTATATCTCTGCCCTGGACTGACTTTCCAATTACAGTTACGGTACAAATTGCTGGATAATCCTTTTCTAATTCGTCTATAAACGCATATATCACACTCAGTCTGTGAAATCTTTTCCAATCCATAAGTTTTACTGAAATAAATGGGTTATATTTTAGCTTAGCTGTGCTAACAAAAAATGGTGCAAATAATTATCTTAACCGGAATACACTTTTTTTACGGCACTTTCAATTTTTCGTCCAAAATAAATGATGTCATATACTAATACTACTAATATTAATTTGAATTATAATAACACTATTGGTACGTTGTCAAATAATACATAATACCTAGAATCAGGATCATAAACTTTGTGCCATTTTTACAAACAGCGCAAATGAAAATGCAAAACGAAAATAATAATCAGTACACGCAGAGAAACTGGACGGCCTACGCGTGGACTCGAATGATGAGGGAGCACCGGCTTCTCCGAAACTAGTCCCGAAACAATGCGAGTAAGCAACCGCGAGTAAAAACGTTAAAACCTAAATAATTTAAATTGTATCGTCCAAATCAAATCACAAGCGGAGGTTTACAATACCATTTTAAGAGGGGAGTGGGTTATTATTCACGTATACGTACGTTTTCGTTTCTTTGGCTTGTAATTCGGTATTATAGTATTAAATATACTGCTTGATTTTAGTGGTGATCTTTGTCGATATCCATTTGGTGATCGAGAAAATTCTGGGCTCTTGGCTGAAATTAAAATAAATATAAATAATAACACTCACAGCTCCGCACTAAGTACTTGTACTTCTAGGTGCCAGAAACAATTAAAGATAAAAACAACAAGACTTGTAGGTGCCAGAAACAATTACATCACGTTCATACAAGACACCCAGATTCAGAAACACAAATTTCCCTTGGGGAGAAAAATTGTTTATATTGGGAATCGAACCCGATACTCGCTGCTTGAAAGGCGAACGCGCACCTATCTAAGCCAACGGGCATTAGTTCAGTAATTTTAGCAACTGGTTTTATGTTAACGTCGATACGGATGATTCGGACATTCTAGCAAGTACTTAATATTGTTACGACCAGTTAGAATATTGGTGGTCATACATTCCATATAATTTGTCCTTGCGCGTACTGCCCATACATAAGGCGGACGTTTGTTCGATTTTTTATCAACATTACTACTCCGTAAATTCTAAATAATCTATTTTGAAACTTCAGTATTCAGGAAGCTGATTTTTGTATGGAACCCGTACTTCACCCGGACAGCAGTCATGATATTTGCGTCAGATAAAAGCGTGACCGCTGCGATGGCAGCTGCTCACCATGGTCGTAATGTATCCAACAGTACAACCACAACAGACAGTGTTCTTACCTTTATTCCGGGGCACCTTAGTCTGCGTGCCGTTGTTGCTTTTCTTGGCCACTTCAATATCATCCGAGTCCTCATCATCAATCATACTTAAGACTTTGTGACTCCCAAAAACGTCTATCAAGAGTCTTGGCTGACTCATCTGAGCCAAAGTCATAATGTACGCAACTTATGTTGTTTCACTCTGTATATATAGGATCTCTGTATAAAAATTAAAAAATATGATACTACAAATTCTAGTTGGTTGTATTCCGTAAATCAAATGGTATGAAATAACTATAAATTGTAAATTTGTTGAATTTAAAAGACTCAATCTAACGCAACAAGAGCATACCTGTTTGTGATCATAATTTTATTAATAACTTATGTTTTTCAACTACTTTTTTAGATATTTTTCTATTCAATTTTATTATCATTTCATATTTTTAATTTTGTTTCTAATCATTTAAAATGCACAGAAAATTTTATAATAATATTACCAAAGATAATGTAATCACTCCGTTTTATCTATTATTTACAAAGATATTGTAATCACTTTTACAAAGATATTGTAATCACTCCGTTTAATTATTTACATGGTAATCCACAGAATACAATAGAATTAACTCTCTCGGACAACCCTTAGGTTTGTTTCTTATCTCAAGGGAGTGCTGTACATAGAGAAAGTAAACACCAAATCTATACTCTGTACTAATTTTATAAAGACGTAAAGTTTGTTTGTTTGTAAAAGATAATATTTGAAACCACTGATCAGATACTGTCCCAAAGTGATAACTAACCATAGGTTAAAAAGTTAATTTTCACTTTTCAGTTTGGAATAACAATATTTGTAAGACAAGTCGGGGAAAAATTTACCAATTGGCCGCTTAATCGGCGTACGCTGACTAAACCGTCAGACTTAAGGGAATAAATGTATGATAATATGTAGGCCATTATGAGTTTAAAAAAAAAGTCCGCGACAGTATATAGATAGAATATAGATCGTCTATGTCTTGAACCGGCTTTCATAAGGAGGAGGATCTAAATTTGCCTTTAATTTTTTTTGTTTAGCCGGTTATAACTTATCTTTCATCTTTGAACTGCCCGCCGGCTTAGTTGGGTAAATGTTCGCTTTCAAAGCACTTAGTTCAGTTCTCTGTGGGAACACAAGTTTTCTTCCCACGGGAAATATGTGTTTCTGTGTGGGTTTGATGCAAATTTTGACCACTAGCTTACCTGATGGAAAGCGATGATGATGCGGCCGCAGATGTAGAATGCTTGCTTAGAAGATAACTATATACTCTTAGCTTGCGTGTGATGTGAATATTTACGGATCCACGACAAAAATCAATAAACTTGGTGTGGGGCTGTAAGTGTGAAAGCGTTTAAAAGCTATGGCTTATGGTTGTAAAGCTATGGCCCCAAGCCCTTTAAAATTATTGAAATGAACATATTAATCGAGCACTCATACACAGAAGCGGGAAGTAAAATATTTATTTTTCATGGGCTATCGTTGAAAAGAACTTGCAAGTACTTTGAATACAAATTTGTTTAATTTTAATATTGCCTATCTAGTATAAAACAAATTATACTATCATTACTTCTTTAAAGTCCGTGACTATGAGAAAAATACATTTTGATGTGTCTTCATTGCAATCCCAAATCTTATTTTAACTTGAGTACCTACAAATGATTCACATGATTCAGATTCAGATTCAGATTGTTTATTGCCTCCATGTATACAGTACAAGGTGTTACATTCCAAAAGGTAGGTACAATGTCTCTTATGGACCCTGTCGGGCGCAGCAACTTAAGAGAGAAGAGGACGCAATTCTTAATTATAAAATTTACTATTTTTTTATTTTTTTCACACTCACAGCTCCACACTAAGTTCAAAGACTTGTATCGTGGGTGCCGGAAACATTCACATCACACACACATTACACCCCGAACCAGAAGCACAAATATCCCTTGGGAAGGAATTTGTGCTCCTGCCGGGAATCGAACCCAGGACCCACGGCACAGAGGGCGGGCACCTGTCCACTGCGCCAACTGGGTCGTCAAATATTGTCTTTTAAGTAGTCATAAATTGAGTAGTATGCTTTCGTTATTAACAGTTGTTTGAGGTTTTTCAGGAATTTCGTGCTATTTATTTCATTTGTAAGGTCTGCTGGTAGCTTATTATATATTTTTACAGACATGGGCAATGTACTAGCAGAGTGCATCTGCACTCGAGATGATCCATATCAACCCCACACAGTTGGATAATGACATAGACATTATGCTTTACCGGTTCTAAACATGAGTACAAAACGGGAACACAAATAAGTCTATAATTGACTGCATCCATCCTCGCAAAAGTTCCACACAGAGATAAAATATTCCAGTGGCGTCGAAAATGTGAACAAATTTCGGAGCTCGGATTAGAAAACCGCGGGCAGAAAACTCGGTCGGTGTACGCTTCACCACAGGGGTACTAGCCAATCACAGGCACGATGTCACACCGCGGAGCACTATTATGGAACTTCATAAAATAAAAGTAGTAAAAAAATACTTTTTTAAGCTATTGCATAGCTTCTATCGCGGGGCTTGAGCGTGGAGACCGAATCCAGAAATTCCGTAACGAAAATAACCTAACACGCCCCACTCCGACCAGCACAGCGGTGATACTTTTTAGTTTTGCCATCTATCGATGAATAGCAGAACTTTTAATGACTTTTTTGAAATATCACGCTTGTCTCTTTAGTTCAGCAACTCTCCTCTAGGTGGCAGGAAAAAAATACTGCATAAATAAAATAAATAAATAATTATAATTGCATAAGTTGATAAAAAATGCTATGCAATAGCTTTACCGCGGCAGTCCCCGAGTGCCACACGTCTTTTTTTTCACTTAATTTTGCTTTGCAATCTTTTGCATTTAGCCAGTATCAAGTAATACAATATTTGTATAAGTTCTACATAATACTTAGAAATCCACGACACAGTCAAAGTCAGGTAAAAGAATCAAGGTCCAATGATAGTCAAGGCATGTCCTAACGAAGTGGTAGAAAATCACGGTTTTCAACTTTATATGATTCACATTGACACTCATACACGTTCACTTAGTATTAACGGTTAATAATCCAGCATTATTACACATTAACACTCGAAATATAGCACACAAGGCTCGAATAATAATTTAAAACCAAAAACGCCAATTTTATCATAATAGTGGCAACATAAAACATTTATAAGTTATTCTGTTCAAAAGGTGGCAACACTGTCTCTACTTTTGTCTATGTTTGTGTGTAAGTGGCTGAACTAACTCTCTGTAATCTGTGGTCTGTTGGTTTATATAAAACGGTAATTATTCTTTAATACAGTTTCTTTTATTTAATAACAACAAACTTTAACGCTAAACTAAATGCTTAATTATCTTTAAAATTATCATAGCAATTGCATTTAATGGTTTTTTGTATTAGAATCCTGAATTAGAATTACTAGAATACTCTCCCTAACTCTGCCGTTCAACTTTGATCCGTCCTAGACAGACGGAAACTGCCAACGAGGCCATTCTAATTGTACAAATGGGATTGATTGTAACGGACATGCGAGAACAAACCTGTCCTTCAGAGCTAGTTTAAATTTTATATGCAAATGTGAAAAAGAGCATAGAAAATAGCAGAAATAAAATAAGTTTGTCTAAAACGCATTTCTGGTGCAAAGGTTTGTGAATGCGTTTGTTTATAAATCAAAGGGAAGATCTATAAAAATAAACGCTGGTAACACGTCATGTTTATGTCACACACACAATTACACCCAGAACCAGAACAAATTTCCTTTGAAGAGAAAACTTGTGTTCCCACCGGGAATAGAAGCCGAAACCTCTGCTAAGACAGCGGATGCCCCTAACTAAGTCAACAGACAGTTCGTATTTATATTTTGCCTAAGGTTAATTTTGCAACTATCTAATCGTGTAGTTGAGTTAGGATTTTAGGTAACTATAAGACATGTTTTCAGACCTACGGAAATTCTTAAAACGTTCCAAAAAATTTAGAGCTGTTGCAAAAGTATACCAAACAAACATGCACAGTCTCTGATCTATTTAAATTTCCAAAATCAGTAACAAGATGTCTATTTTCCTACTTATAGTCCCTTGTCCTACCCGGTGCCGTCATAACTATCTACTCTTCCTTCAGAGCTGTCCTTTGTGACGCCATTCTGCCTTTGTCAATCATGGCGTGACCTTTACGTGAGACACGTTTCAAGCTTTCATATAAGCTGCTGAGATCAATAGGCATTTTTAAAACAGATTTTTAGGACACAATTTTAAGACCGTGTCTACCCGAATTCCGGTTAAGGATTGTTAAATCGTCAAAAAACTAAACGTCATCACGTACAAGGGAATGGCAATTAATGGAATCTGCCATAAATGTTTTTGGCTTTTATCGCTTATTTGACGTCCTTAAGCTGGGTACGACCCAAAGAAGATCTATAAAAATAAACGCTTTCACACTAAAAGGCCCACACTTAGTCCAATGACTTGTGTCGTGAGTACAGGAATGATTCACATCAGAAACACAATCACACCCAGAACCAGAATCACAAATTTCCTTTGCGAAGTAAACTTGTGTTCCCACCGAGAATCGAACCCAATATCCATAGAAAGCTCTCAACTAAGCCTAATGACTGGAAAACTACTTGGTTGTCTTCTATAACAAAAATAAAATGAACCTAAAACTCAGGGTGCCGAGCAAAGTGCAGTGGTAGAATATCACGCAAAAAAAACATTCCAGTTATAGCCGTGATTTTCAGCTCAGCAAGGCTTCACACCAAAGTGAAGAAAATATAAGATGTAAGTGTAAAAAGTTCTGCAAATCTTTAATTGTGTTTAACTTGATATAAAACTTCTCAAAGGTTTTAATGTTAAAACTATCGTGAGTATTACACATTATGTTTCAATGTTATATTCGGAACACGAAAATTTCGACTTACTTTGTAGTCAACTAGTTTCGGACAAATTAGTCAATTGGCTCGGGCTGAGGCCCGAGCCGCACGCCTCTGCGTATCGCGCGTCTGACTCATCCTGATGAAGGACAACTAATTTGTCCGAAACTAGAATACTACAAAGTAAGTCGAAATTTTCGTGTTTTAAGCCGAATATAACATTGAAACATATTCTCAAAGGTTTTACAACAGATTTTATGCTTCACCTGCCGACTCTATGTACAGTTAATTTCTTTGCACGATGGTTATCCATGGTAAACGCAGTCAAGCAAGAAACATACATAAGGCAATATATTCACTATAGGCGCAGGCAGTTAATTGTGTCTCGTCGTCGTCGCCGTAGTAACGCCCGCCTGTGTGCCGAGGCGCGAAGCGTGAACGACACCTGCCGGTGTACGCTCGCCCTTATTTCATTTCAATATAGCGAGGTTCTGAGATGTTTGATTTTAGAGAGAGTTTTGGAAAATGGATAACTTTAAGTTGGTGCAATTTTTGCGATACTTCTTCCTAAATTACCAAACTCTACGCCTGAAGTAAACAAGGTTGTTGCTAAATACCACAAAGCTCTGAGACCCTGATTCTGGTTTTAACTCTTAGCTCATTTAAGTCTTCGAATTTCTACCGAATGCTATGTTCTCCGTAATAACATAAACGCTTTCACACTTACAGCCCCGCACTAAGTTCGATGACTTGTGTCGTAGGTGCCGGTAGCATTCATATCACACACACACACAATCACAACCAGAACTAGAAACACAAATTTTCCATGGGGAGAAAACTTGTGTTCCCGCCGGGAATCGAACCCGATACCCCTGCTTAGAAGGAGAACACACACCCAACTAAGCTAACGAGCAGTTCAATAATTAATGATGTATTTTATTGACATAGACATAGACATAGATTTATTTGTGGCAAAAATTAAAATTTATAAAAGGGTACAATAAGTTTTTTTTTCACATTTTTACCACAAACCGATAATAAGTAATGAGTAATGTAATTAATTAATAGTTGTATAAACTACACTGCCCGTAGATAACGGTATTGCCGCGCCGCTCCTCGTAGTATGCACTCCAACGCCAGTTGACACTTGACCTCTTAGACTTACAGAAAATATAAATAAAATTGATTGGAAAAATCATAAAACAGAATTTGCTATAGTCGTATTTTTTTATGACAGATTTTACAAATTTATAATAGGTATAATATATATAGGTATTTTACAAATTACCCTGTATATGTGGCGTGGCGAAATTTCCCAATGTTTTGTTGCAGTGACGTCTTTATAAAACAACATTGTGAAACCAGAGATATAGCACCGTGATATATCGCTTCCATTTATTTTTTATATGTACTCTAAACTCTTGCTAAGCTTTTTTACAAGATAAAAAAGGATACATTTTATTTACTGGCATAATTTTTACATCCTACAGTTTTTAATCCATAGGCTTCTTCTCGATATTTGTTTATGTAAATTTTTATTCCACACAGTGCATTTTGTACATTCAACATTGTATTTTATATTATAAGCCGTGCTCCGCGGACCGCTTTTATCAAGTTAAAAAGTAGCCTATGTATTAATCCTAGGTACAAGCTATGTACATTCCAAATTTCATCCAAATCCCTTCAAAGCGTGAAGAGGGAAAAAACATACTTACACACAAACTTTTGGATTTATAATATTAGTAGGATTAATATGTTAGTATTTTGTGTGTATTCGTGTTAGTGTGAAGATATGTGTAAATATGCTAGCGCATTTTTTATACATGAAAAATATATTTTTAAAATGAATGATGAATTCATAAGTTAAGCAGCGGACAAATATAGACTGATGATGATCATGAAGTGAGCTTAATAAGCTCAGTGCAACAAGCTAAGTGAGCTTAATGTTGTGTGGTCCCCATTCGGTGAGAGATGGCCAAAGAGATGATGATGGTGTACGTAAAACAGGTATTGATTAATAAAAAGGTACATATCAAATGTAATAAGACAAACTGTCAAACGTCATCCATATATAGTTGACATACCTCCAGTTCGCTTGAAGCGTTTCGCTTCTACGTTTATTATTCGTACTGCGAAGGAGTGGAACTTTTTTTTTTTTTTTTTATTTGTGACAGGCTAGTGTTTGACCACTATCTCACCTGATGGTAAGTGACGATGTGATCGAAGCTGGTAAACACACTAGACCTGGAATACGCAGGCTCTCAAGGATAACTGCCGGAACACCGTATTCAACGGAACTCATTGCCCGCGTCTTTGTTCCCCGAGCGGTATAATCTGGGAGTCTTCAAGTCAGTTCAAGAGTGAAGCATGCTACATCTTCGGCCGCATCATTACTTTCCATCAGGTGAGATTGTGGTCAAATGCTAGACTACCAGGCATACAAAAAAAGTAAAAAACTGTCTGTTGGCTTATATAGGTGCTCGTCCACCTTCTAAGCAGGTGTATCGGATTCGAAGTGTGTCGTGATTTATGATTAACTATTTCGCTTCAAATGATCTTTTATTCTACTTCATTTTCCAAATTTATACTGACCGTTCAAATACGGTTTCTGTTCCCAGACCAGCATACCAATCTCATTACTGGCAGCATTTTTTAAAACCTTCGAAAACAATTTCCCAAGTGGTCCAAGTATTTCTTTCAAATAATTATCCGACAAAAACATCCCAAGATTCTTGCGGAGTTCGTTAGGATACGGGATCCCCTAAGCAGAATTAATGATTCCCTTTATTGAAAGTTCAATTTTTTGATTAGGAGTCGGGAGGGGGCCGATGCCCTGCCCCGGCTCTTTAAACACAGGATAACAGGGTATTTATTCGTTCGGCCAATATTGGTTTGATTTATTTTATAAGTTAGGCGTTGGATTTTATGAGAATAATTAGTGAAATGCGTTTAAATTGCAATCAAACTTTTCAACAACCCACTTGAGGATTTTTAGCAAATTCAGTAAATAAATTAAAAAATATGTACGTCTATAAAAACATTAAATTTACGTTTAATAACGTGTGTAACCTGTATAATAGTAGACGTTATACATGGACATTATTTGTAGATAATGTTCATGTTACACACCATACTCGTAAGTTCTAGGATTTTTTTATTATTAGGTTCAGTAATAAGAATTTACAAGGATGATGGTTCCCGCAATATCAATGTTTGTAGCGTGTATGTCATTAAAGTTTTACGAAATATGTACAGCTTTCTAACTCCACGGTTTTGCGTGTTAGTATAGATAATGAGCGTGTTTGTGTCGTTCATAGCGCGGTTCTTCTTCTTCTTCGTGTCGATGACAGGTACAAGTTGTAAATACAGGTAGCTCAGATTTTTTGTTTTAGTCCAGAAGGTGGCTACTTTCACTGCATTTTCGGAGCATTGGAATAGCTCTTCCAACGTACATCTGTAGGGACACGACGGACATTCCAGCAAGTCCGACATGGTCTGGGTACCGCAGTCGCACTGCGTCTCGGAATGGTCAATCATGCCCCACGTGTATAGGTTGTTCTTACAGCGCCCGACCTGTGTTCTGAGTCTGTTTAATGTTTTCCATACAGGCCAAGGCTGTTCATGGCCTGGTGGAAGTTTCTCTGCTGGTGTTAGAAGGTCGGGGGAGGTCGGGGGGTTTAAAATTTGTAGCCCAGATATTTGTCCGGCTAGCATTGAGCTGGTTTGGTGCGACACGTGTGAGAAAACTGTTTCGGCTTTTCAGTCTGCTTCTAGATGGATGGGCATTAAATATCGATGGGCATTAGATGTCGATCATCGAATCCGGAATGTCGATCATCGAATCGGGAATGTCGATCATCGTCTGTCATAGCGCGGTGACACTCAGTTGACAATACCCACTAAACAAGACGATGATATACAAAAGAACATTGCGAAACTACAAATGCTCCAAATATCGTTAATCTTTGACTTAGGTAACACAACAGATTCCACAATGTAACCCCGGATATTGATCCATTCAGAGCCATCCCAGTATCGCCATCCTCCGGTCGTGGCGTCTCCGACTGGCGAGAATTAATGATGTCCTTTATTGGAGACACAATTTTTTCAATCCCTCCAATGCCTGAGGCGCTTGAGATAGAGTCAGTCGCTGAGGTCATGCATTTTATGAGCGAATAACACTGTTAACAGTACAATTAGTATACCTATTTATAGGGTTCCCTACTGGATGGATGCAAATGGGATTCAGTTATTTCAGGTAATGGTAATTATTTAAGGCCCTATTGTGATTTAAGGAAAAACTAAGGCAGTATTGTCTGTCAGCAGCGGTATAGTTATAGCGAATATAACTGACTAGCGGTGACACGCGGCTTCGCCCGCGTTAGTTAAATTAAAAAGTAGTTTATGTGTTAATCCTGAGTATAAGCTATGTACATTAGAAATTTCAGCCAAATCTGTTTATCCGTTACAGCGTCAAGATAAAAAAAAACATACTTACACACTAACACATTTACACACAAACTTTCGGATTTCTATTATTAGTGTATAACATACTTAACTACGCATTACAGTAGTTTTTTCTTATATACTTTAATGACTTATTAATATAATTACTTTAATTTTACTACTGAGACACAATTTTCATCACTTTAACTTCATAAATAAAAAAAATTACATATGAACTTTCATCACCCATTGAAAGAACTTAATGCACTCCTGGCAAAAAAATATTTATAGCTTAATTTTCATTATCAACTATTACTAATTTTCATTGCTGTAAGTTCAAAAACAAAGAACTTTCATACAAACGTCTTCAACCCACTTAGCCCTCTTTAGGGGTAGAATTTCCAGAAAATCTTTCTTAATGCACCTCTACGTACTAAGATTAATATACCCTCCAAATTTCAAGTCTCTACGACCAGTGGTTTAGGCTGTACGTTGTCTCTAAGTCAGTCAGTCTGTAAGTCAGTCAATGAATCAGAATGTCAGGACAAAGATTTTTGTTAAGAACTATTTACTATAAAATACTAGTGCAGTATAAACTAGTAGTTAATAGGTTTTTAGGTGTCTACCAATGAATCAGTAAAACATATTATTGATTTTACAAACTGGAAATGTGTATGGCTCAAAAACAGTCTGACTCCAAATTGGCTGGTTTCATCTTAGGTTCTACCCGCGTTGACGAGGATGTCAAAGCATGTTTTTCCTTTTATATACCACGATATGCAGTGCTACGCACAACATACAACGCAATACTTACGCTCCATCGCTCCATTAGAAAAGCCTTCGCGTATATGTTTTTTATACTTGAGTCTTAAGTAATAGAAAATATTTCGTAACCACAAAATATGGCAGCAATTAATTTGTGCTAATTGTAGCACATATTGAATTAAAAGGGTGGTCGTCCTGCTCGCCTGGCTAGTTGTCCTGTACCTACCGTATATTCCATAATTGAATGCGTATACAACTTCTATAATATTGTATTGTCACCGAAGATACTTAAGTAGACACCGGGACGTCTAATTTAGCTTGCAAGATTTAATTACAGACCTTCACAGTCAGGCAACGAGACAGGTGATCCTTACTAATATTATAAATGCGAAAGTAACTCTGTCTGTCTGTCTGTTACGCTTTCACGCTAAATCTACTGAACCAAATTAAACGAAATTTAGTACACAGATAGTCTAGAGCCTGAGAAAGGACATAGGCTACTTTTTAACCCCGAATTCTGGCTGGTCCGGGACTTACGCGGGCAAAGCCGCGGGGCGCAGCTAGTACTAAATAAAAACTTGTCAAAAGGTTTTTTAATCGACTATGGTTAAAATAATGATACGCATAGCCAACACACTAACTCTGTATAAAATTAGAAGTAAATGTGTAATTCCCGTTGAAGTTTTTAGAAAATGAGCTCTGTTTCTGGGATAGCCTTAATTGCGCCTCTGGCAGTGAATAAAGTCGTGTTTACACGAACAGGGGTCTGGGTAAAAACAGCCGCTTTAAGGCCTTATGCGGATCTGTCAAGGCTTACGGCATTAGGTTGACGAAAGGGCTCAGCTTTTTATTATTATGAAGTGCTGGAGGCTTGTTGACGGATAAAAATCGGGGGTGTATGAATTCGGCTTTTTTACCAAGCTCGTAAATAGACAAGTTGTTTGGCTTCATCCCCTAATGTATCATAATCGTTCAGAGGAGTTAAGGTACCTATTTTTTTGCTCCCATTTATAAATATTTGTTTATAGTACCCGGCTTAGGTGCGCGTCTATCTTCCAAGTATCAAGTTTCGGGGCATCGGGTTCGATACTCGGTGGGAACACAAGTTTTTTACCCAAGTAAAATTTGTGTTTCTGGTTCTGGGTGTGGTTATGATGTGAATGTTTCCAGTCAAGACACATCTTCTAATATATAAAATTCTCGTGTCACAGTTTTCGTTGCTATACTCCTCCGAAACGGCTTGACCGATTTTGATGAAATTTTTTGTGCTTATCCGGTATCTATGAGAATCGGCCAACATCTATTTTTCATCATCATCATCATCATCAATTTTCATCATTATCAACGCGGGTGAAACCGCGGGGCGCAGCTAGTGTTATATAACAATATCATATACTGTAGACTGTTAAAGTATTATTAAATAATAATCCTCAAAGAAGATATAATATGGCCCCAAGAGGAAAGAACCTTGCCTACACGTTCACATTCTAAAGTTTAGCCTATAGTATTAGTATGTTTATTTTTCTGAATGCATAAAACATATTAAAGATTGTATGACAACCCAGTTGGCGCAGTGGACAGGTGTCCGCCCTCTGCGTCTTAGGTCCTGGGTTCGATTCCCGGCAGGAGCACAAATTACTTCCCAAGGGATATTTGTGCTTCAGGTTCTGGGTGTAATGTGAATGTTTCCGGCACCCACAATACAAGTCTTTGAACTTAGTGTGGGGCTGTGAGTGTGAATGCGTTTTTTTGTTTGTTTTGTATATGTCACTATGATATAATTATAGTGACAATATTGATGCGTTCAGCATCGTTCAAATTCACCGTGTTGAGTGCCTGATAATATTATTACATTCAACACAGGCTACTGAACTCAGTAATTAGCGATCAAATCATGTTCATGCTAATTAATGTCTATTTCCACTTAGTACATTGATGTATAATCATGTTAATATTATAAATTCAAAAGTTTGTGTCAGTGAGTATGTGATTGCGTTTGAAACTATATATATCCTCTGTAAAAACAGAACAGTTTGTATACAATTTATTGTATATACAGACTTGATCTCGTTAAAAAAGATAGACTATTTTTTTTCTTGATTTTGAAAGCACGCATAGTCGCGCGACAATCCTAGTCAATAATAAATGTGTAGTTTTGTATGGCAGTTAGTATGTGACTAATCTGTTTGAGATATTTATCTCAAACAATCTCAAATATCTCTTAGAATGTAAGAGAAATAATACAATTTTGTATTATTTCTCTTACATTCTAAGATATTTCAAAGAAATAGACATACCTACATCATAGTCCGTTTTCCCAGTATTTTCACCCGACTTTCAAGGAAGAGTTATGTTTTTCGCGTGCATCTAGAATGCAAGTTTATTTATAAATTTCTTTATTACCTCGTATCTTCTAAACGGCTTGATAGATTTTGACAGTTTAGGTTTCGTTATATTCGTTTTAAAACCCAAGTACCTATCCTTAGATAAATGTTTGAGAATAAAACAAAATGGCGGATTTTTGGCGCGAAGTAATACGTTAATTTAAAAACATATAACCAAACCTATCGGCAGAGTATTAATGTGAAGGAAATTAAAGGAGGACTAAATAAAATTACATATCATAAAAAGTAGTTTTATTCGCAGTCGCGTTTTTATTTGTTTTTTAGTACATTGACTTGTTTATTGGTGACCCACTCATTCTTTGATAAAATGTCCAAAATAATGTAAAAATGTATAAAATGTCCAAGCTCAAGTCCGATCGTGTATGGAGTACTGCGGTCACCTTTGGGATGGATCCGCTAAGTACCAGCTAGAAGCTCTTGAGTCTATTGACCGGCGAGCCGAAAGACTCATTGGCGAAAGTAAGCTAGTTGAGTCAAAACTGCAAAGTCTTGGTCACCGACGTAAGGTAGCAAGCCTATCGGTATTCTATCGCTTACATTTTGGAGAGTGTGCTCAAGAATTACATGATATAATTTCTCCATGCCCTTTTTACCATCAAACAACAAGACAAACTGTCAAACGTCATCCATTTATGGTTGACATACCTCCAGTTCGCTCGAAACGTTTTGCTTCTACGTTCATCATCCGTAAGCGAAGGAGTGGAACTCATTGCCTGCTTCTTTGTTTCCTGAACGGTATAATCTGGGTGTCTTCAAGTCTAGAGTGAATAGGTACCTTCTAGGCAAGCATGTTCCATCTTTGGCCGCATCGCATTCGTTTTTCGTTTCCATCAGGTGAGATAGCGGTCAAATGCTTGCCTATATAGTATAAAAAAAAAAATGTACTTTTATCTTTCGATATTAGCCAACAATAGTCGGCATCTCATACTCAAGATACTTCCGGCAGTGAATATTCCGGTATGCGCACCGGAGCTCATTAGGTAAACCAATCACCGTAATTTCACACCTAACGGTCTTCGGCCATTCGTCGGCTGTGTATTGAATTAGTTATGTAGGTTATGTGTGCTATGTATATCTATTGTAATAATTTTAAAACGTAGCGTAATTGATGATAGCGTGTTTCAATTACTTATTGTTTTTTTTATGTCCGATAGGCAAGCGTTTGACCACAATCTCACCTGATGAAAAGCGATGATGCGGCCGAAGATGGGACATGCTTGCCTAGAAGGTACCTATTTATTCTAGACTTGAAGACACCCAGATTGTACTGTTCAGGGAACAAAGACTCAGGCAATGAGTTCCACTCCTTCGCTGTACGGATGATAAACGTAAAAGCTAAACGCTTCGGGCAAACTGCTATTACGTTATATAACTAGCGAACTTTATGCTCGATAGACAAGCATTTGACCGCTATCTTACTTAATGATTTAATTGAACTGCCCGTTGGCTTAGTTGGGTGAGTGTTTGCCTTCTAAACAGGGGTATCGGATTGGTATAGGTTACAAATTTTCTCTTCAAGGAAAATTTGTGTTTCTGGTTCTTGTTGTGATTATGTGTGTGATTGTGTGATGTGAATGTTTCCGGCATCCACGGCACAAATTATTGATCTTAGCGTGGGGCTGTGAGTGTGAAATCGTTTATGTTTAATTGAAACAAATGTATCGTATTCATGTTATAATTCTCAAGCATAGTCGAACTTTTTAAAATACCCCCACACCCTCAGCCTTAGACTATACATAAAGCAGACGGTACAAATCGCCCTTGGTGCGGCGTCGGTTATCCGTCGGACCGGACCGGGCTGGACAGAGAATCTAATTTGGCTCCGTAGCCTTGGCTCATTTGTTCGCATTACCGCGCCTCCGAGACGTGGCCGACTAGATTGGGGTGTCCAAATTGTTGTAGATTCTTGATAAAAAAACTGATTGGAAACGATCCGAAAAGTGAGTAGAGTTATGACTTAGCCTCTCAAGAGGACGAAATCTCAATCAAAATCAAAATGTACTTTTAATATTTTTTATGCTGGACATCCTACCAAAACGAGCGAAGGAGGAAACTGAAGAATCAGGAAAATGCCTAACTAGCGAGATTGTCAACCTACCGAAACTATCCAATGATTAAACTGGTGAATTAGTGAAATTTACGAGTAAAAAAACTGACCAGAAGTACGCTAACTCAGGCAAACACTTTGACCACTATCTCATCTGATGAAAAGTGACGATGTGGCCAAAGATATATAAATAACATGTATGCGCTAATGTTAGCTTGAAAACTTATAAAGACTCTATCCAAAGTTGCTGGTGAAGCGTCTTTGCCTTTTGTATAATATAATATAAATGTAAATTATACATCTGTGAATAAATACTTCACTTTATATACCTAATATTCATATTGGCAAGAATCTTTGGATATTTGTGTACATTTGCAGTGTATTAGGCTCTCTGCTGACCACTGTTAGAGATCGTTCAAAGAAAATCCTAGAGATGGCGCTATTTTTGCTGTTGTATCGAGTGACATTTTTTGCGCTCGCGACTTCTTCGTGTGTGTCTTCTCTGTGTGGTTGACAAAAACGCTCCGCTATTGAATTTTGTGACGTAGAAAACTAATTAAATAATTATCATCTAATTAACCAGGACTTAAAATAAAAACTTCATCGTGTCTATTGTGATCGACCACTTCATCTGTGATATAACTTAGTGATCAGTGCCTCGTATATTTTCGGATGTTTTCGGATTCAAACTCGCCGGCCGGCGCGACGTGGAGTTGTGTGTGTGCGCTTAGGCATACATACAGTTTGCTGTAGTTCCTTTCTTGGGGAGCTCCGGAGGCGGTTTCGACGCAGTCTAAGGTACGTGGGCTTAAATAAACACTGTAAATTGATTCTTGTATCCCTACTGATTTTTGTCAATGTTTTAATCCAAAATAATTTACCGCTATCATTAAAAATATTAATACGTAAATGGTGGGCTATTTACACGCCAGCGATTTTTACTCGCGCCACCAGTTGCAATGCCGAAAAAAAAACATTTCACCTCTTTCACGTTTATGGTTGCCTAGTACTTACCAAATCCGATTGACGTATTTAATTCCTTTCTGTTCCTTCGATGTTTTAAAATGTATTCGCTTGAATCTAAACCATTTTTGAATCCACCTGAAAACACACACAAAAAAAAAAACAGTCTCGTAGCGGTTTAGGGCGAGTTCTGTCACATACACAGTATTGAGTGTCTTTTTACAGGATCTTACTTACCCTTTTCCATGCCTAGTACATTTGAATAAGAGATCTATGGTTAAAATCAACAGATTAATTATAATGTTTAAAATCACAACCCTGCACACAGCTTTTTTTTTCAAGATAGGTAAGCGACGATGTGGTCGACGATGGAACAAGTTAACCTAGAAAATACCTATTCACTCGCGACTAGAAGACTCCCACATTGTAGCTCGAAAATGTGTATCGCAGTTGCCAGAAACATTGATATCGCACATAATCACAATTACATCAAACACAAATAATCATACTTAAATTTCGTTTGGAAAGGAAAACTGTACCTACTCTTTTAGGAATTGAGCCCGGTTTCTATGGCACAAAAGCAGATTTACAGCCTAACGTTAACTAATACCTAAGTTTGTTTTAACTGAAAGAGAAAATGACCAGTGGTTGAGTTTAAACACATGTTTCTTAAACGTAATGAAATTTAAAAGAAAGGTAATTTTAAAAGAAACTTTCAAAGGCTATCGCACTACACATTTCAACATATAATCTACTTAGGAAGTTCAGAGCAAGGCGATTAACAAGGTTACCGTTGAGATAGTGGCCACCCTGTCTGATTGAAATGTACGACGTTTACTGGTTAGTACAGTTTCCAAGAAGCTATTACTGCTTGCTTTTTAGGGTTCCATACCTCAAAAGGAAGAAACGGAATATATAGGATCACTTTGATGTCCGTCTGTCTGTCAAGACCCTTTTTCTCAGTAACGCTTGGAAGTATCAAGCTGAAATTCATATCAAATACTAAGGTCTACTGTCCCTTGGAGCTGTGAAAAAATCAAACTTCTAAACCAACGCAATCAAAAGATACAGCCGTAAAGCAACGTCTTATAGCACAGATAAAGGAAAAATTGCGTAAAGCATAAATCTTTAGTTACATCATGTAATAATTTCATTTAGCAGTAAAAATACCATAACTTTTACTTATATACCTTTAGGTTTGTACAGACCACTTACCCGGGTAGTACCCTTGTTAGGTCAATGACCTATATAGTCATAACAGCACAAGTAACGGAAAAAAATATGGTAAGTTGTTAAAATGAAATAAAAAAGGTTATGTACGAAAGAGCTTTGGACTCGATTACCGTGATGGACGAACTATCTACAAAAATTAACAAATTTTAACGGAACTTTCGATACGCGAAGCAAACTCACATTTGTCGAATTTATTATATGTTACGATGCTAAAGTCTGCAAGTCTTTGCTAATCAATACAAGGAGCTCCAATATCAATATTTGACTGATACAACTCCCGTCTTATTACCGACTAACGAGGGCAAACATTAAAATTCTGCGAGATTAAGTAGTACGAATAATAAATCTTGATACTTTCAAAAATATCAAAACAAAAATAGATAATTAAAAATATAAATGGGTACAATTTATACGCTCATCGAAATTGTTTTGGAACTATTTTATGCATTTAAGCGCATAACAATAATTAACCTATAATTCAGTAATATTTTATATGTATAACGAAACGACGACGAGAGAAGATAACATTAACTTGCGTAACGCTATATAACCAAAGTGTGAGAGCGGCCGGCGGCGAAGCGTTAGAAAAAAAGTTTGATGAACAGTATTATCTTTTTTGGTGATCATTTATGCATTTAGGTTAATTTAGAATGTCAGCTATCTTCTTTCCAAATTTCATATTCATCAAGCCGTTATGTCGTGAAGGAGTTACAAATATACTAACTTACATATACACTCACATTCTACATTTATCATATTGTAAGTGTAATTTGTGTGACGATTTACTTAAGTAGATATATTAGATCTTGGAAATAGTCTCTACTACGAATAGTCTGTACTACATATACATACGAAGCTGCTTAGAATATACAACTTAATGTATACAGAGCTTTTTATCGCTAAGGCAAAACCGCCAATTGGAGACACATAGGTTGGGTTGTTATAATTATTATAGTGCTAAAACACATACTCTTAACGGGCTCTATAAACGATCAAATCTATTTACCATCAGGTGAGATACTATAGAATAACCAATTTCGTTAATATTCACAATTTTATGTCATTATTTTTTATTGAAAATAAGTTACTTAAAGTATCAAAATTATTTGTACCAATTAAAAGTCACAGAGTGGTTGAAAAACAACTTAACAGAGCGAAGAACTTATTAGCTTATTTTATGAAAGACTTTTACCAAAAATTTGTTCCGTGTATTTTAGGGATGACACATACTTAAAATCTTTTATTATATTATAGTCTTTATACCTAACTAGGAACGAATCACTAAGAACGACGCGTTACAGTTCAGATTACAAACGAGATATCCAATTAAAATAAGTGATAGTTTCCTCTATGGGAGTCACATTAAAGATAGGCGGCACACAATGTTATAGTTTAACTTTTCATAGCTATCCCATCCGGGAGAACTTTGTCTATCCTCACAAACGTAACAAGATGTGTTTTATGACTATCGTAACTTGAACCCCCTCTTCTCTCTTGTTGCTTTGAAGCCGAGGATTTTTGAGGGCTGTAAAGGAAGGATATAGGGTTCTGTATAATGTGGTTGATATACAGTGGTAATGCGTTAGGGTGTGTTTTTGCTTTATGTTGCATGAAATTTTACTGCCGTGGACGCGAGTGTCGGCGCCACGCCAGCCACGTTTTGTTGCCGGTACTGTGTTAAGCTATCTATGTATATAAAAAATAAACTCAGGTTTGTTTACACCATTTATAAATGACAAATGGCCGGACCAATTTTTATGATCTTTGATTTTTTGGATTTGTCTTCGCTCCGAATAACAATAATTAAACGCAAGCAAAGCTTAATAAACCGACATCAATGCTTATATTCTGGTTTTGGCTGGATCGATTTCGATAAAATGTATATGGGACCACCTCTGAAGTATAATCTAAAGGATATTTATAAAATATATTAATGTTCTTATATTTTATTATTTTGAATAGTATAACGTCTGTCGGACTTAGTAAAGTACTAGGTAAACATAAATGAGGTAAAACACTTTTTATTTGCGTGGCATTGTAACGCACGCCGGGTACCTGCAGCTAGTATGTGTCTAAATGAAATATAACTAAAAATATACGAAAAAATTATGTAAAAACATTAGAATACTGTTTTGTATATTCTACTTTGTGTCATGTTTAGCGGTAGCTTTTAAGTTGGATTAATAAGGTAAAGAAGATTAGAAAATAAAGAGAATCAAACATTTTAAATACATTTTAATTTATTATACGTAATATAAGAAATTCATCATACAAGGGCTGCTAAAAACACTACATATTTTTTACCTCGTCGCAATATGGTATCGCAATATGAATAAGCTTAGTTTTTGCTATTTATCTCACTCCTCTCACATGACAAAATATTTTAAGTACAATACAATACAAAACAAATACTCTTTATTGAAAAACCAATACAATAATCTTAAAAACTAATTAAATAAACAAATCTTAAAGAGGTTTCACAATATGCGGTCTTATCGCTTAAAGCAATCTCTTCCAGACAACCTTAGCATGGATATACATTTTATAAAGAACTGCATCTGGCGGAGGTGTACACTAAAAAGTAATTAAGTACTACTGAAGAGTAAGTACTACTGAATTAATAGCATTTTTGGTTTGATCCAAGCATCAAATATTCAAAGAGCAGACTATTTGAATCTCTCCTCCATTAAATATAACAGTTCAAATATTTCATAAACCTATAACAACTTGTACAAACAAAAATGACAATATAGGAGCTACGAGGAACTTCATAGAAATTTCATATACTTTCAAGAATAGCAGGGTCTTTACACAGGTAATTCTGTTTGCTTAAAATTATCCAAATGAGGCAGAAGCGGCCGACCGTCCAACTTCCGAAATGAGAGTTGCACTAAGCAAACACTGGAGGTGGGCAAATATCCGACAGATCCGGAAAAGAAGCGTGCCAGACATGTTGGGCTGATGGCCAAGAGATAGGCAAGGTTTTATTAGGGAATTATAAAGAATCTATGGTTTGTATGGTTGATCAAATTTCTAATAAATATAAATGGATAAATACTACTGCTACCGAAGAAATTAAAGTGACACTTTTTATGGGAGGACTATAAAATTCTGATCCGCAACCTTTTTGTGAAATGAAAAGGAGGGGTAAATACTATGATGAGTTATTAAAATGTTCACCTGTAATATAAAAGCTTAACTTCTATCATGTCTTTACGACACACCTTGTTTTTTTTTTTGTGCAACCGTATGATGAGAGTCACACTGTATGATGAGAATCACGCTTACCATCAGGCGATTGGCTACTCTCGCCACTTGCCTATTTGTAAGACCATTTATTATGAATTTGAACATTTTGAAGTTGTGGCAATGAACTGAGTTATCAGATTTATTTGTGTCCTGTCTACTACTAGTCAGTTGTTTCCGTATTTAAAAGTTCGTTCAGTTTTTTTTTGTATAATGTCCTAATCAACGCGACAACTTACTGTGCTAGTTAAGCCTGTAAGAAATATTAATTTTATTTCAACAAGAACTTGCCTTTGAATCCAGAGTCCCTTTAAAAACTGTTAAAATACTTCTTTAAATAACATTTACGTATTCCGTGTATTTAATTTACGGATTATCTTACCATGCTTGAATCTCATCTCTTTCATTTTACGATGTATACTATATAATACAGATTTATTATCAAACACTGACCATCGGTTTCTAATGCCGAATTCTTGAACGAAAGTTAGTAGTATAATTAATGCATGTTTATCTAAATTAGGTCTAGTAATATCTAAGCCATTAATATAATGTTTACTTTTTGATAATGAACATACACTTAATGCATTTTGAGAAAATATTTCTGTCAATAACATTCCTGCCAATGTTATACAATGTCTGGCCAATTTTTTGCAAACGGCAAATCTAGCAGGTTCGATATAAACATGGCTATGGGGCATAATTTCAATAACTCCGGATATAGCGCTTTGATGTTTCAATGTCCATCTTGTGTCATCTGGATTATATTCCGGAGGTAGAACGAATGGTAGTTTATTATAGAGATTTTTATTTGTTGCTTTATTATATTCAGCTTGATTGTTCGCGTTATCGTCGTTATTATCATTATTATCCTGTGATGTTGATGGTTGTACTTGGATATCGTCATTATCATCATTTGATGGATTATCTTCATGTGATGTATGTATATTAGAAGATGCTGGTTGTGGTTTATCATGTGATGTTTCGTGTACTTCACTCAGCTGGTTTACTATATTTGATATATTCTCCTCATCACCTTGTGTGTTCTTTGTGCTCTGTGTCAGCCCTTTTTGATCAATACAACTTATTCTATTTGATTCCAATCTGACTGCAGTAGTTATCATAGTGCTCCAGTCATGCGGCTTAGAAGACTGGCTTGGAGAATTCAAAGATGTGATATTCTCTGTATGACTTTGAGAAGCTCGATGATCTATAACATTTGCTGCCGTACATGCATTACCAACAATATTTTGGGTACGAATCGATAATAATTGTATTCCATTCAAACTTTGTGAAGACGAGCTTGAATGATTTACTGCATTGTTCGTAGATTCAACTGCATGGAACATTTTTGGTCTTTTATTATCAAGTTCTGTCCTAGGATCCATTGGTACTGTCCGTTTATGTGACATTTTCACTTAATCACTGTGGTTATTTTGGTTAATTACTAGTCAGTTGTTCCCGTATTTAAATGTTCGTTCAGTTACTTTTTTTGTAAAATGTCCTTATCAACAGCTTACTGCGCTAGCTAAGCCTGCAAGAAATCTTAATTTTATTTCAACAAAATCTTGCACCAGGGCTTGAAATCTTTTTTTTTAATTAATGGTTTTACCATAAATTTAACTCATCATGGAATTACTTTTACACTTACAAATCTTTATTGTTATCTTTGAAACATTCATATACAAAAACTTACAATATATTGTCTGCCTTAATTATCTCTAGTCCCGACTATGTACATGTTGACTGAAACTGATGCAATCCAAAACTTTAATCATAACGCCCTGCGAAAATATATAAATTTAGACAACAAGAAGTCCGTTAATTTTATCGCATCAATTTAATCAAAGAGATCTCCGGATTCTATATCTATGAGCTAAATGTACTTTTTTGTTAATATTGACTTCCGAATTGACTTGTTCCATGTACCCAGTGTCAAATTATGAATATTTATCATTATATTACTGTTTACTAACCGGCTAGTACTCGTACTAAACAGTAATAATATTTAACAAGTTTATAGTTCATAATACTATTCATAGACACCATTCACAGTCAAAATACCCTAGTATAGCGATATAAACTTTGGCAAAAAATGTACTCAATGTTCTAATTTTTCAATTGTATAATTGTATAATTTGCCTACACAAATTATTACACATAAATAATCGAAGACTCACAAATTTTAGAAAATAATACAAAATCGAATCAATTTTTTTTTTTACTTTCGCGGCATAAACTCGGATTAAACTTCATTAGCAGAGTTCTTACGCGTTGAACCAAGGAAGTCATCATGAACACTAAAAAAATTACATATGTTACCTTTTAGTTTTCTTCATGGTCAATCTGCCTTTTTACATGACACCAATATATCTATATATCGAATCTCATTATTTGTTACACAAAAAGAAATACAATAATTCAAAATTCTTTGTAGTTTTTCAACGCACAATGTTTCTCCTTCATAGCTCAAAGAGGACTGTGGACAGAGCTACTATTTTAAAACGGGAGTTTTTATCTGAATAATATAAGTGTGTGTGTTTATAGTGTTTATTGCGTCGTACTCGGTCACGTATACGCAATAAATGGTCACGTGCGTATCACTTGTACTGAAGTAAAACTCGAGGTCATCTTTGCGTAGTAAACCACATACCTACTGCTCTAATTTGTAATGGTTTT
The DNA here is from genome assembly GCA_948107665.1 of Lomographa bimaculata. NCBI lineage: Eukaryota > Metazoa > Arthropoda > Insecta > Lepidoptera > Geometridae > Lomographa > Lomographa bimaculata. The sequence goes on from OX403600.1 coordinate 12,038,001, forward strand.
TGGGAATTACTTGTATTTAAAGTAATACAACTTGTATTGGCGACTTCTAGGCAAGCATGCTACATCTTCGGCCGCATCATCACTTTCCATCAGGCGAGATTGTGGTCAAAAGCTTGCCTATCAGGCATAAAAAAACATGTATTATTACTATTGAATAACTGAATATCACACATTTTTGGTAGGTCGGTTATCTATATAACTAGGTGATAATTTGTTAAAAAAAACTATGAAGTACGCCTAAAATAAATATGTTTGTGTTCAATTTCAACTGCATGATATCTAATGTTTTACTAAATCGAGATTTATCTCCTCATATCCTTCATATCCTCTTTTCTCAAGAATTACTGTTTTTTAGAACAGTAATTCTTGAGAAAAGATTTCCTTCTAAATTTATTATACCAACTGTTTCAAGTGAATGCGTAATTTGTCTTGAAAAACTGCTCCTTTCCATAACTCATCACTTCCGTCAGGTGAGATACTCAAAAATTTGCCTAAATAATACAGCAACCTTTATGGGTATAAATATATATGGGGTTGTTCAAAATATCCTATCAGCGAACGTATTAACACCTCTCCCAAAGCCCACATTTCCCATTTTCGAATATGTACCGAATCACGGCGCACCCAAGGGACCATGCTCGATCACAGTCACCTTTGTCGTTAGATAGATGGCGTGAGAATTGACAGCTTCCAAGTGGCTTTTATGGTGTAAAATTAATACTCTTTGTTGGTGAGAGTAGCTCGCAGTGAGTCGAGCTTTTTTAATTATTTGACTAGATTGATAGGAGATGATATCGTAAGTGATGGAAGAGCTTGCAATGAAATTGCAGAAACGTTGCTTTAAAATCATTCCCCAATACATTCAGTTGTATGTTACATTTAAACGCTACTGTCACCTTTATAGCAACTAAGTTGACAGGAGCGTGCAATGACATTTTATTTTTGGCCAAAAGAAAAATATAAGCGGTGAAGTCGGTTTTATTAAGCTTTGCTTGCGTTTAATTATACACTTCAATGACTCCAAGTTTACTAATTAAACGCAAGCAAAGCTTAAAAAAACCGACTTCAATGCTTATATTTTGGTTTTGGCTGGATCGATTTCGATAAAATTTATGTGGGACCACCTCTGAAGTATAATCTAACTAACAAAATCATCAAAATCGATTCATAATAATTGGCGGAGATATCGCGTAACATACATAAAAAAACATACAGTCGAATTGACAACCTCCTTTTTTGAAGTCGATTGAAAATTACACATAGCTATGCAAAGTTTCAGATATTTTTTTTTTTTTTTATATATTTTCGGATGTGCGTCGCAATAAAAGGGACAGTTCTGCGAACATTTGAGCCGGCTCAGTAATTCCAATGATAATATAACCATAGTCCTTGTACAAACAGACGGCGGCGTATGAATATACAGCTTATACACAGTTCTTCTCATGCTTAAAAATCAACGGTTACGCAAAAATACTGGAAAAGATACACCTATAGGTATAATGTATATGCATACAAAAATAAATATGGTCGAAGCAATTGTCGTGTCAGCATTGTTGTAGAGCGCGATGGTATTGGCGTTATTTTATAAAGTTTTATAATTGTACCGACCTGTATCAAGGTAACTCGCAGAATTCCAAAACTGTAAAATCTTCTAATACTCGTATATTTATATATCTCGGTTTTTGTGGTCGAAGTCCTCCGAAACGGCTCGACTTATTGTAATGATTTGTATATTTGCTAGGTATGAGAATATGTCGTAAAGTACTTTACACCTTCTTACCCCACGCCCATTTTATAATCGTGATTTTAGTACTTTTGTATGAAAAATATCCATTTTTTTTTAGTATTTAAAGTACTAGGCGACCATAAACGTGACAGAGGTAAGGCATTTTTTCTAAGCGTGGCATTGCTGGGTACAGACAGCTAGTTGCTTAATAAAAATATCTAGTGGTCAGAGTTACCACTAAACGACAATTACACCACCAAACTACTTAATATCTCCAAATTAATTCCTCAATAAAGGTTCGATCAGCCTCCGTTTCCCACGGGGCATCCGTTGACATTTCCATACATGTACTTATGTAAGTTAAGGGGTAGTAAGGGGCTGCTGGGTCACATCGGATGTCTTAAGTGGCAGTGAAAGGGCAGGCGGATATTTATATTCCCAATGTATCCGAGTTGGAAACTTGGAGGCAAGTTTGAGGGATCCTTTCACTTATGAGTGATGTTTGGGGCACTTGGAATCGTTAGCAGTTTCAGGAGTAGGGTCTAAGCTTTAAGATTATAGTTTAGGATTAAGATGAAATATATTATAGTTGAGATGTAAATAAATGTAATAATGTTGTTTTGTCTACTAATTATTAAAATTATAATGAAGTATTTCTATGTAAAGAGTAAGTTTAATTGTCATTTTTGTGTGGTGTTATGCTGTATGATATAAAACTTATCTAAAATGCCAGAAAACTCACAGACCCTAATTCTTATTCTAGCCCTTAGCTCATTTGGTTCTACGTCTTTCTTCTGAATTCTATATTTTCTGTACAATCTATAATTATTAGTTGCTTCAACTACAGCCACCGCTGACACTTATCACCTTAGACTTAACAGAGAAGATACATTTTTATATTATTTTAAAATGTATTTGAAAAATCATAAAACGAATTAGCAAAAGTCGTACCCGAATGACGTTGGTCACAATGGTCTGGAATTATATCCCAAGAGTTTCTGATATGTCACAAATTACCCTGTATACGAAATTTATATACGTGGATAAGTATAAAAATTAGAGACAAACTTCACAATCCAAATAATCTTGTCTCAGGCCATTGCATATTGTAGTGACGGGTATTAATTCTTTCGTCCTCTCTCCGCCATTTCCGTCGGGCGACCAGACAAGCATTTAATTCAATAAGTATCCGCGAGCTACGAACTGTTACGAACAACCCGATTAGTTAAATATTTATTTGGATGCCATGATAAAACGTCGAACTTGTAACTTTTTAGAGTATGTCAAAAACCGTAACCGTTTTTGGTAATACGAGAAGGAAATGTCTTCTATAATTTGTAGCGTAGTATCTAGTAAGCATAAGCCTTAATGCCTTCATACTTGCCTGAGCTAGGAAAGCTATCGTATTTTTTAATTCCAGGGAAGTTGTCGAACTCTGGTCAGTTTTTAGGAGGCCTTGGTATGAACCCTTTCTGGGCCGGTGTGGCCCATTCTGAGCCTTTTTCGTTAGAGTACGATTCCTGTACTAAATTATTGAAAAATACGAGGTTAATGAATTGTAAAAACCCTTAACATATGCTATGTATATAGTTTTGAGGTTAATGTAGGCGCAAAACTTCCAAAATCTATAGTTTTATATAAAAATACATAAAATATATAATACTAGAGTGTTGTTGCATTTTAATTTATGTTCTAAATTGAAAATCACATTGTTTTTTATTTTCGGCACATATCTACTCCGAAACTCACAAACCTCATGTTCACTGCCTAAACCGAGTGCACAATCAAAATTTTTAGACTGGAAGTTCTTACGTACTTGTTATCCTGAAAATTTAATCAAATACCGCGGCGATGTTCCAGAAATTTCTATAATACAGCTATTCTGTCTTATAAAGCTTCTCAGAACAAATCGCCGCATCCACCGATAACTCCTAATTTGCGAACTCGGTACTAGGGTCCGGCAAACAGCTACTTACGCTGATTGAACAAGTTTTTCCCATAAGTCGGACAGGGGGAGCCACTCTTGTGTGAAATTACGCAAGAATCTTGAACGGATTTCTTGGATCGTTCATAACGAGTTAGGATTAATTTGTGGAACGAAGGGAAGTTGGAGTGGACAATCGTAAATATGTGATATTCTTGTTTGTAATTAGTTTATCTGGAACAGATTGATCGAGCGAAGCTAAATCTCTAAGTTGATTTGGGTGGTTCAGCACTTTGTCTGTCCGTCTGTCAGTCTGTAAGAGGCAATTAACGTTTAAACCAAATAAGCAACTAAAAAAAAACTCAGAGAATATGTAATGGCCAAAAGCAGAAATATCAATACCCGTAAGTAGGAAGATTTATTTTTCGGACCATGTGGATTATTGTCGAAAAGAGTTCAGCAAATACAGTGCAGAACCATTTTTAAATATATGTTGGAAAATAACAATTTGGTACTGGAAATCTGGACACTAAGTCACTAACAGACCTATGTTGTCTCGAGGTCTATCTCAAAAAACGGCAACATATTTAATGCATTTAATAACCATTATACCCTACTTATTCAACAAATACAAAAATCAAGTAATTGTTCTAAGCAATTACCCTCAAAGCCATTTTCTCTACTTATTAGGTAATATTTAGGCCTAAGATATAAGTTCGGGGCGAACAACTATTGATTAAATCGTTCAAGTTGATTAGGCAAATTTGCTGGAGTTTTAACTGTATATTTTACCTAAATCCACGTACACACCAATATATCACCACAAAATATCTATCAGCATTATCTTGTTTACAGATACTTATGACAAACATTACCGTTAAAGTCAGACAAACGACTTTGCCCAACTAATTAATGCTCTATTTACAGAGCATTACTAGGCATTAAGAGCTGTCAGGTGTAATTAGGGGTATTAGGATGTCGCTGCACTGGCAATTAGATAAAAGTATATATAATATAACTCATCCAAATCTGTTAGTCTATTGCATGTCATATTTTCAAGTTTATATAGTTTAGTTTCATTATATTCGTCATACGAAAACGCAGCACACTTGCATGGTAAATACTTTATAACGTCTTTTTACACTACAGCTGTTAAAAACATCACCCTTGTTTGGCAGTCGGATAAAAAGTAAAACCGACTAGTGTGAAATGCCTTCTTTTAGATTAAAATTTAAAAATAATTACACTATATAGCCATGCTCCTCGGCTTCGGCTTCAAGTTAAAAAGTAATGTGTTAATCTTCGGTACAAGCTCTGTAAATTCCAAATTTCATCTAAATCTGTTCAGCTGTTCAAACGTGAAGAGGGAACAAACAACACACTCACACACAAACTTTTGCATTTATAATATTAGTAGGATTATATAGGGATAATGACTCGGACTCTGCAAAAGAGATATCTTATTTTTCTATCCTGGGCAATGTCATTTATTTATTTATTAAGTTATATAAAATTAGTAAGCTAACAGTAAGTAAATAACAAAGCGCTAACTACCTTAAATATGTTGTAAGAAATAAACGTAGATCGCTTAAAATGGCTCTAAAATTGTCACTGAAAATGTCGACTTGTGGGAAATCACGTGTGAAATTGTTTAAAATGGCCAATAGTCTGCGCGTAGGCGCGTTTCTAGCGTGGCTAGTCCGTAAAGTGGGACATGAGAACAACTCATGCCGGCGACGACTCCCAACTCGGGTGTAATCATTCGGAATAAATAAACCAAGAGTACTCAATACGGACGGATTATTTATATCATTGTGCAGTACGTGGTAGTAATGGATGGCAAGAAGAAATTTTCGTGTGTACTCCAATGTGTCTTCTCACAACGGGTATTCTCCTACCTACCAACTGGGGACAACTCTAGAGAATCCGGTTATCCCGAGACAAGTTAAATCGAATGATGAGATTCTACAAATTTGTTCCCTATTATTATGTTCAGCTCACGCTTGTTGTGAATAGTTTCGGTATATATACGGAACTCTATGATGGGGTGATGCGTGGGGGACGCACGTGGGTAGAATTTTACGCACGGCGTTTACACTATTCCATGACAAATTTGCATATCACCTGTCAATATAGAAGTAGTACGAGAAGTAGTATAGGATCATCATACCTACCCAAATATGGGAAGACCTGATATCCAGGCGCTAGGTTGCATCTTTTAAAATCACGCTTATAACAATCAAAATCAAACTCTTTAAAATTCACACAGGCCCCAAAGAGGAACTCATGAAAGTAATGATTTGCAAAATTACAACCATCTCGATTAGAACTTGGCAAGAAACTCGGCGGCGCATTTTTTCATTCATTTTTTTAAATCATTTCCTAATACTCAATTATATTAACCTAGGTATAGCATTGCAATTCAGTGAGGCAATGCCGCCAGCATGATGGGAACGCTACCCACTGGTAGTGGGCTTGAGCACTTGAGTTACCTATAAGCTATGTCTTGTAGGTACCTTAGTTCTTTGCTGTACATAGTTTTAGTTTAGTTTTAGAAAATATAGGCAATTGGCCCGTAGATTGATTCTCGACAAGGTATATCTATATTATGTAGTCGGTAGAAAGCGCTTGTGCAGTTTGCCTCCATGCATCCTTGTCATTAATATAGTCGTTCGTTTTACAGTAAGCTTTCTTAATTAATGCCTATTTTATTACAGATTTGAACCTTCCCAATATTTTATACATACATTAAAAAGTATTTTAATATTTGATTTAGTTGGTAATGAAGCATAAAAAGTTACTTTAAATTTTTTATAATTTGACCACTAATTCACTTGATGAAAAGTATGATGCGGCCGAAATGATAATATGACTGCCTCAAAAGTAAATACGTGTGTTGATGAAATTCCACATGGAAAAAAAACATGGAATATCAAATTTGTTAGATCAATATAATCTCGGATAAAAACACGGGTTACATCTAATACAATTAATATCGATTATTATTGATAATTGTAACTTATTTTTACTGTGATGATCGTACGTTATGTTTGGTACGTTAGCAAATAACATTGCCCAAAATAGCACCAACTCGTATACGTCGCTATTCGTAGCGCAACGACGTAGTACCTACCATACATGAATTTGTAGCAAATCTGCCTCAAGAGATGTACTCACAAGTTCCTTTACCATTTTTCGTAACTAAAATTATATATGTGAATATATGAATATTTGGTCATTTATAAATTATTATAAATACCTATTGTTTTTTGGTCAATTTAGTATATATTTTGTAACTAAACTTAAGTACAGAAAAATCACAATATATTGTGCCGACCATTTAGTGTCAATTCGACTGCATTTTTTATGATTATTATCTCAGAACTTTTTTCTTGGTGATATATTTTTTTATTCAGTCGCCAAAGTCACTAAAAATCATGTTACGGCTGTTCATCCTTGACAGCCAGTCACTCTAGGACTAGGCCATCCTCGACCATAACATCACTTACCATCAAGGTGAGATAGTGGTCAAATGCCAGACTATCTGAGATAAAATAATTTAAACGCAAGCAAAGCTTAAATAATCGACTTCACCGCTTTATCTTCGGAACCCTGGTTCAAATTAAATTAATTATAACGCATTATTGAGGTTAACTCAAAAACTACCATTTGAATGGGACCTCATGTAATGCACCAGCTTTCAAGTAAAAAAAAACATTTAAATCGGTTTACGTATTATGAGCAAACACACATAAATAAATACAGTTGAATTGAGAACCTTCTCCTTTTAGAGGTCGACGATCATTGATCAATTAATAGATACTACATAGAAGGTCTACAAGTAGTTATCTAACTTATAACCACCGGTATCTCGCGATACGTGGGACGTGTCTTGGCAGACAGACGTCGGCGAAGTTTGGCCGGTGATTCCCGCGTGTCAACCCTGTGATCACGCCAATATAGCTTGTAGCTTTTACAATACATTCCAAACACTTAAATGTGCGCTTTGGTTCAATGTGAGAAGGTTTATAATAGCTTATTGAGTTATTTAAAAATAATGCCACATTTTCCGTAGACGATTTACGCGACTGGACAATGGGCTCGATGATTACGAAAAGTGGTCTATTTTTCCTAATGTTGTTGGTCAATCTACATTTATTAACAAGACGAAAATTTAAAAGCTGTGTCACGACTATGGTACTCTCCCACTAAATAGTTTCCTATAATTTAAAACAAATAAAATAGTTCAATGTTATAATTTATTACCACAAGTTTTCATATATTTTATATTTTTTGTCAGCACTTTTATGGAAAATTACGCTTTTTTAAATAGGTAAATTAAGCATTTTTTTGCCAGATAGGTAAGATAAACATGTCCTATAACACCTGGAGATTTGAGATGAATTCAACAAGTTCAGTCTCAATCAGTTTATTAGTTTAGACGTTGTTGTGGAATCAACAAACATACATACATACGGGGTTATAATAACAAAAATATTATATCAAAATTGTTATTTCCAACATATATTTTTTTTATATTGGAAATAACGATTTTTATATAATTTTTTTATTATAACGATGAAAGCGATTTGGTTATCCACCAAAGTTACTGTTTTTAGACCTATTTTATCTCAGGGGTCAGATAGACCGTAGTAAATACCGAAGTAAGTACTTATAAGTAAGTAGGTAACATCAAAAGTTTTTCTCTGTGAGGCAAAATGTAGAGCGAGATCTCAGTTCGGCGCGCCCGGCTTGTTTATAATTAAAATATTATATTAATAGATTAAGCCACATTTGCTTGTCTCTGTTAACTATAAACACGGTGTAATCTCCAATACCTCGCATTCCTATACCAACATACCTTGAATATCAGGCGTCGAGCGGAGGATCGCTCGGCACGCGACGCTGACGCCTCGCGATCATCGGCATTCGATGACGTAATTAGCGATGACGTCATACACGGGATGTCTAGTCTAGGAGAAATATTTGATCGACCATTGAGATCCTGACCACGTGGTCCTTACCAATTTGTCAGTATTACAACATTAATTTTTATATAATCCACGATATCTTTTATAATTTGTCTGGAAAAATATATTTTTTCACAAAAACTTATTTTTACTTCGTAAATGGTGCCATTGATTTGTCAGAACAGCATTCTGGCAGCATGTAATTTTAAACCGATTTTGAACAACGGATGATGAGATTTTGAACAATTCGACTGTATTTTTATGAATGTTGCCTCAGAACTTTTTTCTCGGTGAATCGATTTTGTTGATTTATTTATTTAAAAGCTGATGCACTCCATGTGGTCCCATTAAAAGTTAATCAAGATCTGACCAGTATTGAGTTATCCTCAACAATGCGTATTTAATTAATTTGATCAAGGGTTTCGAAGATATAGCGGTAAAGTATTATTTTTTAAACTTTTATTGAGTTTAAATTATTGTGATCTCTACATTGATACCTAGTGGTACAACATTTATGATTTTATGAAGTATGATAATATTATGATCTATTTCAGTATTCCTAACTGCTCTACACATTTGCTAAAGAATTTAGATACCCATGTAAAGCTTCCACATGAATATGCATTGGGCAGTGCTTGGAGTTGGTCTGAATTAATAATTAAGAGAGAAAGCCGGCTTAAGAGCTCACTCGAGGCTCCTGCCCAGGATTGTCTGTGACGTCGCATCTCTGTTTATTTTTACTTCTCCAGTTACTGGTAGCTTAGTTTGGAATCAAATAGTTCTTTGTGAATTAGTTATTTTAACCATATTGTTTTCTTTATTAAAACTAAATTTCTTTATCCACGACTTCATTCACATTTATTACTATTGAAAAGGCGTAAAAGAATCGGTAAAAGGTAACAGAAAGATGATACAGGATTAATTGAAATCGGGGACAATAAACCAGCAAAAAGAACCGAGAGCACAACCCACGGACTTACAAAGGAATTACAATTAGGTTTTTAGTTCAAAAAATGACAATAAAATAGTAGCATCTGTATAGACTTAATCAGACGTATTGAATTTACATTTTAGACATAATTATTAGGTACTTTCCTATTCCACAATAATGCCGATGTTTAAATAAATATGTTATTCACTACACATACGTGTCCACAAAGGCTTCGAGCAAAAATAACTTAAGAGAAAAAGCTTCCTTCCTTTATCCTTTAAGAACTTAGTGGAAGCAAAAAACCTAAGCTCGTCTAAAGCTATGCAAATGTACAAAGGTCTTGAGGGTCGGAAAGGAAGGGGCGAAGGGGGGGTTCTGGACAAGGGGCAAGGAGCAGAATGCCATCGCTTTGTACCCGGCAGTAATCCTTTAATAGCAATCGAGACTATGCAAGCCGAGCTTAAATAATGCCGTGAATAAATTTCTTTTTGAGGGAAGCTATTTTTATTTGAATTCGCCTTTGTTTGTTCCGTTTGGAATCTGAACTGTTTTTCTCTTAGGATCCTGAAAGGAATGATAGATTCAAACAATCGTTTGTATATTTCTGAAAAATCTTACAGTTGGTTCGATTGAGCGATACCTAAATGATTTTGACGATAAAAATAAGATGTTGGACCGTAAAAAAACGGCGCACGCAAAGATTGAGATTGAGGCAATAATTGTATGTTCTAAGACAATATATGGTTAATTTTATAACTACTCTACTAAGCAGTTTAGGTAAAAATTAAGTTATTTATTAGTCTTAAGGCTAGGTTGTTAATCCAAGGATGGTATGTCATTTATAGACTAAAAAAACAACTTTTAGAACAAAAAAGTAATGATCTGTCTTTTATAGTATGGTTCTTTGTGACATACATAACCAGCATATATTTACTTAAAAGTATTTTTTCTTCTATGCCAGCAGCTACATGAAGGAGTTTTTTTCACGTGTAATGTATGGATTATTTCCTCAAAAGCATCCTTGTATGACTATAGGTATGTCTATCGCAGTTCAGAATCGGAATATTTGGTCTACTTATCTATAATCTATCTCTATCTATATCGTTTTTAATTGAAAGCATTTACATCTAGTCTAACATGTAAATTATTGGCTTCAATGTTCATCATCATTTGCTTGCCTATCTAAAAAAAATCAACTCGGCAGACACTGCATAACCTTCATATAGCCCAATTCTTCACATACAGACTACTCAACTTAGGGATTGTATAATATAGGTATAGTATATAAATACCTAGCGATACTTATTTTACTATACTGAATGTTTATGTATTAGTATTTGTATTAGTTTACATAATATAGGAGTGTATGAATATATGTATGAATCAAAGTATCTCTATAACGACTGCATTTTGATAATAGCTATATTTTATATATAAATATATATGTAAATATCAATGCCACTTTTCGTAGTTATTTTATAACTCAAGAACGGGCTCACCTATCCAAACCAAATGTTTAGGCTCTGTTCGGATTATTTAGTAGATGGTTTATGTGAAGTTTGCACAAAATCGATCGAGCGGTTCTTCATTTATCACACCCGGGCGAAGCCGGGGCGGATCACTAGTATAATATATAAAAAGAAGCCGTGTTAGTTACACTATTTATAACTCAAGAACGGCTGAATCGATTTGGCTGAAAATTGGTGGAGTGGTAGCTTAGACCCAGGAGACGGACATAGGACTTTTTAGGAACGACACTTTTTTTTTAATTGTTTTATACAAATCATTTTCTCATACGTCACTCGGATTTGGTAAAGTACTAGGCAAACATAAACAAGAAGAAGGTAATAATATATACACGTGGCATTGTAACGCATGCCGGGTATGGCTTCCTAAACATGCACATTCATTGGCTGTTAGGCGGAACGAAGGTCGCCGGGACAGCTAGTTAGGTATGAAAATTGTCTAAACCTAGGATTAGTACTATGGTTATTTTTAATTTCGGTCTCAGCTTTTCAAGAATAAAGTTCTATAGTCATAGGTATGATATATAGGGATATCCCTACACCGCAAATATTTCTCAACCTATCAACTTCTTACCCTCCAACTAGTTGCTGGTTTATTTATAACCAAGTCACAGATTAGCTTACAGTTGCAGGGTCCCCGCGCACTATATCATTTCACAAACATAACTCACACGCATGGGCGTTATTTATCATTTCTTTGTCCACCCTAGAGATTTATTCACATACGTGACCATTGATAAAGCAAATAGAAGATGCGTAATCTCGCTTTAGATCTAATACGCTTGATATAGATAGTTGTTGAAAAAAATATATGACAATTAACAACTTTTTGATTATGGTTTTCACAATTCTGCAATGGCACATTTTTTTCTTCTCAAAGAATATTTATGTTCGTATCTGTCGCTACTTAGTCTTATTCTTACTTCTTAATTTTGCTTACTACGCATTTATAGCACAAATTATGTTAAAATTAATTCTTGATTATTATATTTAACATGATTAAATTAGTCTTCTTTATGCAAGTGATGATAAAATTGTATGTATGTTATTGTATGGACAAAATTAGATATATATTTTTTATGTCTAATATGCTAGATTTTGAGTGCTATTTCACATCATATCATTAAGCAATTATTTCACCGAATTGTATCGTGCTTACATAGACGATACCTATTATTTTTTAGAATTGAAGACTCCCAAATTATATCGTTCGGGGAAAATAGACGCGAGCAGTGAGTTCTACCCCTTTGCTATATTTTACCGTATCTTTTATTATTGTTTATTCAATTTATTCCTCGCGATAGAACAACAGCTAAGGCGTGATATGAGGACGAAAAGTTATTTATGGTATTGTATGTCTCGGGAGTTAATTTGGCGATAGGTGGATATTTATTACTTAAGATTGTGTTACGATGCTGTAGAGTATATTAATAAACTAGCAATGCCCGATGACTTCGGCCGCGTACATGAAGCCAAAGTCGACAATTTATTCAATGATTAACAAAATAACTGAATATTTCACTTGTCAAGATATATATACACTCATATGAATAATAATTTGACAACCCAGTTGGTGGAGTGGACAGGTGTCCGCCCTCTGCGCTGTGGGTTCTGGGTTCAATTCCCGGCAGGAGCAGAAATTCCTTCCCAAGAGATATTAGTTCTTCTGGTTCTGGGTGTAATGTGTGTGTGATGTGAATGTTTTCGGCAACCAAGATAAAATTCTTTGAGCCCCACACTAAGTTCAAAGACTTGTATCGTAGGTACCGGAGACATTCACATCACACATACATTGTAATGTATGTGTGATGTGAATGTCTCCGGTACCTCTGGGTGTACCCAGAACCAGAAGCACAAATGTCCCATGGGAAGGAATCTGTGCTCCTGCCGGGAATCGAACCCATGACCCACGACGCAGAGGGCGGACACCTGTCCATTGCACCAACAGCTGGGTCGTTCAATACATAATACTTATAACATATTACATTTAAATTATTTTTTACCACATTACTAATGTAATTATATAAAAAGTAATATTCACGTGATAACTATATAACTTTTGCACATAGGTCACTAACCGATTGTACATAAATTTACACAATAGTCGGTTGATTTAAGTTACAATTTGTATAGGTATGATAAGTATATATATATATATAACAAACAAAACGGAAAAAACTTTTATCCCAAAAATCCGAACAAACATTGAAGCTATCCCTTCCGAAAACCCAAAACTTCCCTATTAATTAAATCTATTAGCACATCCAAGTTGTAATTTAATACTTTGTTGTCGATTCCGGTTCCCGAATCATGAAATCCTGACTCTGATTAATTAGCTGATATGAAAGTAAGTTTGTTGTAAATAAGAAAAGTTCGGTACAGAACGTCTTTTTGAAACTTGGTTCTTTGATGAGACGGGCCTCTTGATGAAAATATTTGTGTTTATTTGTTGTAGGTATATTTTGGCAAATTTGTTGGCGGAAGTTTCTTCTTTTGTGTTTATAAAAAACCTACCCCATATATATTTTTTATTTAATTCAAAGGTTCTTTATTTCTTAATTATCTTAGCGCAGTTCTAATGTACATATATCCTAAAACTATATAGACTTAATATTTACTTTATATTTATCATACGATTAATATTTATCATACATATGGTTACGCCTTAATTTTAATTACTTTTACCAACTACTTTTCAATAATGATAAACACTATGCTTGACTGAAATAAAACTAGGTTTTCACCCCGAACTTATACGAATTAATTATAAGCCTCATTTATTAGCCGAACTCAGACCTCACGTTTATATTTTGCGTAATATTATTTTCTTACATTGTTTTTTTTCACGGTTTTCTTATCAACACAGGATGTCATGTACAAAAAATAGTAAAAATGATTAACTCTTTAATAGTTATATAAATTGCTATTATTAACATAATGATTTTTACTAAAAAGTCATATTTGATGCTTGATAATAAGGGTATGTTTAGACTACGCCTACAAGTCATTAATAGTAGTAGCAGTAGAAATATATACAATGTTTAATTTAAATGTACTACACACAAGGCATTCCTCCCCATAGATCTTGAAGATGCTTTACCGATTCTGGCCAAACATACTTAAGAACCACCCCAATTAAGTCATCAATTGTTTTCATGAGTACCATAAATTTTTGGACAGTTTTTGGTAAGCAAAGCTTAAACAAACCGACTTCACCGCTTTATCTTCAAAACCTTGATTAGATTTAATGTATTAAACAGAGAGATCAGACCATGATCAAATTCCAATGGGACCACATGAAAAGCACCAGCTTTCAAATAAAAAAATATTTATCGAATTCGGCTCACTACGAAACAAGTTATGAGGCAACTTTTAGAGTCGGTTAAAAACGAGAACATCGTCAATGTAGTCCACAGAATACGCATATTGACGATATTTCAAGAACTTACTGATCAGATCTTGATCAAATTTAAATGGGACCAATTTAAAAACTGAATCTATCAAACTCAAAAAAAAATTCGAAATCTGATCACGTGGAAAGAAGTTATGAGTTAACACAAATAAAAATAAAAAAAACAAAATACAGTCGACTTGAGTACCTCCTCCTTTTTTGTGAAGTCGGTAAAAATAGAATTAGCTCTGCAGTAAGACGACCAATAAAAATTGCTTCATATACTTACACACCTTATAGAGTTATTTCGCAAAAACCGATCCGATCTTTTCGACATAAATTCTTAGCCTCGCTAAATTGTGCAGATAAGCCGTGTTCACACGATACCTATCGCAAGTTGTCCGAGGGTTGCCCGTGGGACGTGCCTTATAAATCATACCCTGCCTGGGGGCGAAAGATCCCGTCTTAATATACTGCGAGAAAAAGTAACCCGATCCTATGCCGGACAACGAAACACACTTTACCTCTTATTTCCTACGCTTTATGTGATAAAAGTATTTGTACGGAGAAAGGGTCAAGTTGTACAAGCTTGTATGAGATGGGTGACAGTTTTGAGTGAAAAGTTTTTGAGTTTTTTTTATAGTAGGTACTAGCAATCTGCCCCGGCTTCTCATCAATACATTTATCTTGGTCCGATTGCTATCAAACGTCACCGGATCACCCGTGGGCTAGTCTAAAGATTTCCTGAAAATGTTATCTATATCGCTCCAGCCGTTTTGGATTCATAAAGAACATATACAATTAGATATACCTACATATTGATTTTCTTCTTAAGCAGTGTCGCTTGTTATTATTTTCAAGATTAAAGTATTATTCTGAAAACTTGAGAAAATAACCGAATAAGTCAGTCACGTCGTCTCTTACCATCAGGTGAGATAGTGGACAAACGCTATCCTATCAAATATGAAAAAAATACTTAAGAATACAAACAACATCACAATGCAACGGGTAAATTTACGTTGATATAGCAAAATATAGTGATTACTTCTGACAGTATAGAGGTCACCGCAATTCAAGCAAAGGTTTCGATTCGGAACTCCGTTCTTAATATCATGCCACAGTAGCAGATACACCGCAAGGGATACCTAAAATTAATAAAAAATCTGAAATTATGTAAAAAAAATTAAGTGGCCTTCTATTTGCTAAATAAGTTATAATTTGTTAGATAGTCGTAAGTTTCCCTAAGACAATAAAATAAAATTAAATTAAATGAATGTGTTATCAATCGGCTATTAATCGCGTGATTTTAGTGTCGAAAAATACTCCGACCAGTTTCGAGCGTATAATACGATGCTTTTCATCTGGGAGTAGGACGTCAACAGGCTGGTTGATCCAGACGCCTCCCTATACGCCCGAAACTGGTTGGAGTATTTTAATTTTAGTTGAACTGCCCAGTAGTTGTGTGCGCGTTCCCTTTCTGAGCATATCGGGTTTGATACCCGTCAGGAACACAATTTCTTTCCCCAGAGTAATTTGTGTTTCTGGTTCTAGTAGTGATTGTGTGTGTGTGATGTGAATGTTTACGGCACCCTTGACACAAGTAATCAAACTTAGCGTTGGACTGTGAGTGTGAAAGCGTTTATGTTATTTTTAAACCTGTAGTCTACCAGCTCATCGCTAGAGGCGACAGTAGCGACTTAGAACTGTCGTTAATAAACAGAGAAATCAATCCGGAACACGCCAGCCTACTGAAACCAACAAAAAGTACCGCAATCCTTTAGCTCTTCTGAGGCACGCTCGCAACCAGAGGCGACAATAAATCAAGCGTCGAGGAAATTGCCGACTATGGTGGGGGGGCGCTATACATATTGAAGCAGTAACTAAACTGGCTTAGTTAACCATCGGAGATGTCTTTGTGAACTTTAGTAACATTATAGGTACCCTTTTTTAAAGCTCCATGAGTTTTTGGATCAGAAAAAAATCAAATGAGCGTAGGAAACTTAATGTGCAATAGTATTTTTTGGTAGCCAGATTGCCTGGTACCGTCCCCAGGTGACGGATTAGGAAACATAGGGGAAATAATACACCTCCCGCAAAATGGTTAAAACAGGGTTAATATTCTCTATATAATCTATATAATATAACTATGAAATAACACTAACAATTTCCTTCAGAATATAAAAAAAATGGATTAAAAGGATTTGCTTGACTTTGACGTATACAAAAATATTTACAAATAAGAAAGTTTCCAAACTGTAAATATTGAGCTCAGACCAAGGCAGGGGTAATGCGGGGAATGGGGAGAGGAAGTCACTTCCAGCGGGGAGGGAAGGCGATTTAATTAAATCTTGCATCGAACTCCTGAGGCCGCCTAACGAACGACCATTGTATTTAAATAATGCGTGTGTCGACTTTTTGTGATCAAATCACCATGGTACAATAGGCTGGAATTAGGTGGGGTTTGGTATAGAGAATGTATATTATATGTAGAAGGTTGTTATATTGTTATTTTTATTTCTTTTTGGCTTCGCAATCTTTGTGCATTGGGACAGTGACAAGTAAGAACATGTTTCTAGGCATTACATATTTCGCAAGAGAAGTTCTAGTCACAAGTCATAGTCAAGTTATGCCCTTGTAATAAAATAGTATAGGGGTAAATACTATGATCCTTACACGCTATACTATAAAATACTTACATTAAATATTATTACTATGTGCTATATATAGGAGAGCGCAGATGCCTATACAGTGTGTCCGGTCATGGACTAGCGATATTTTAGGTACTTATATTTCAACACTATTGTTACCAAAAAACAATACACACTCGGATCCCTCTCCTCTATGTGGTAGCCATTTTGTTTTAGTCTCTACTCGCTAACTAAAAAAATCATATATTTCAAAGTGTTGATCCCAATAAGTTAAAAATAAGCTTATTTGAAGGGTAATAATATTTTCTATTGTTTAAAAAGTTCTAAATAACTTTTCACATTTCCGCAACTTAAAAAAAAAAACATAGCGTATGCGCTTGTGCTTGCGAATACGCTATGTTCAAACAACAATATTTTTTAATGTAATAGACATGAAGCCGTTAATAATGTTTTATTGTAGCTTAGCTCAAAATCTATCTATCTAGTAGAAAAATAAAAAGAGTCAGGGGGCTGTTTTTACAGTAATTTACAATAACTTGTTGAATTGCATAATTTTTTCGAGATTTTTTTGTGACGTCATCGCTCGGTAAAAGTTGAAAGTGTCACAAATGACGCTAAGTAATAAAAATCCTGCTCTACATACTTAAATTGAAATAAAAGATACTCAAATTTGCTATGAAAAAATATTTTAATAATACATATCATATATAATAATAATATATTTTTTATTTATTTCGTAACGACTCGCTGCGCTGCAGCTATACACTTGGGTAAAAAGTTTGTGTTTCTTGTTCTGGGTGTGATTGTGTGTGTAATATAAATGTTGTGGCACCCACGATACAAATGTTCGGAATTAGTGTGGGGTGAAGTTTACATCTATGTTTTGAATAATGTGAGAGTTTTTATGACATATTTTTCAACTGTATGTATTGAATGATTTCTCTCATACATAGCCTTCTATGTAAATTTTCCTTAACACCAAGTAGAGTATCTACTTAAACTTAACGGGCGTGCTTAGTACTTATTCTCCTCAATTGCTCATATTTCATTTAGGGGGTGCTAAATAAGGCTTTATTACGTAAATAATAACCCTCAAAATATTCTGCTAATTAATATAAGGGCTCGTTTGGGAAGGGGATGGAAGCAATGCGGTAGAATTTGGCGAAAACCTTTACCTTCTCTTTGGTATTTTGTGTTGGGGTTGTATTTCAAGAATTTATGGTGACGTGATATTAAGATTAGTAGAGTTATTAGGTGTGATGGAGGTGCTGTTCAAGCTATCACGCTAATATTATAAATTTGAAAGTTTGTGTGTGCGTGGGTATTTGTCTTTTTCCATCTTACCGATAATCGGAGTTGGACATAATTTATTATAAAAACTATCGCGATTGCTATATTCACAGTAACAAAACAAACAAACAAACAAACAAACGCATTCACACTCAAAGCCCCACACTAAGTTCAAAGACTTGTATCGTGGGTGCCGGAAACATTCACATCACACACACATTACACCCAGAGCCAGAAGCACAAATTTCCCTTGGGAAGGAATTTGCGATCCTGCCGGGAATTGAACCCGGCACCCACGGCGCAGAGGGCGGACACCTGTCCACTGCGCCAACTGGATCGTCAGTAGTACCAATAAAACAAAAGTACCGGCTATCAAAGTGGTTGAAGGTAGTAAGTTTACAAAAATCAATGGACAAACATGATGGCTGTAAAGTGTAAAAATGCTTGAATACGTGCCATAGAAGAATACTACATGCGCTTCCAAAAACAAGCTTATACGCGTAGAAAAACGCCAATCTGAAACCACTCTGCGCGCCCAGAAGTAAAGCGTCGTATACGCACGAAACTGGGGGTCTATTCCGGGCGTCACATCGACGTCGAAATCGAACGATTTTCTTTTGTTATGAACATCGGATCAACTGAAAATTCAACCAATCGACTGTCGTTTCGACGTCGCATCAATTCGAACAATCGTATTTTGACGACCAGAATAGACCTTGTCAGAGTAAATTTGACGAGGATTTGAATGAAATTTGGAATTGTAAATACTTGGAAAACACAATTATTAGCACATAGCCTTTTTAACTTTATTAACACGGCCGAAGCGTAAACACTGGCCTGGTTATGTTTAAAACTGCTGCAGAAAGTTGAAATCTCGCGAACGAGCAAAACACAATCCTAATATTAAAAATCTGAAAGTTTGTGTGTAAGTATGTTTGTTCCCTCTTCACGCTTAAACGGCTGAACGGATTTCGATGAAATTTAGAATGTACATAGATTATACCTAGGATTAACACATAGACTACTTTTTAACTTGATAATAGCGGACGAAGCCGCGGCGCACGGCTAGTATTTCATAAGTATCTTCATAAAGCCAGGTTGGCCACTTTTTTCTGATCAGCAGCTCTTAGTTTGTCAAACAACAATCATATGTAAAACTTGGTACATGATCGGGCCTTGATCCGGCTTCTGTCCACCGGTTGCCGTCGTCGTACAATATAATAACTCTTCATTGACACCAAAAATAAAAAGTACAGAAAAGAAATCAGTAATAAAAAGGTACAATGGGAGGTCTTATCACTAAGAGCGAGCTATCGTAGCTATTGAGTAACCGCTACTACTCTTCTTTTTATAAACATCGACGTTTTTGAGGTGAAAACTACATCGAAATAACGCGAGTATTAGTCTCGAGAATAATTGATGGTCCAAGGCTATTTAAAAGATAAAAATGTCCAATTCTATCAGAATGTTATAAATAAGAAAGTTGGTAAGGATGTGTATGTCCGATTGAAATGTGTACATAGGAGGTTTAACGGCTCGACATATTTCGATGTCATTTGGAATGACCTAAAAACGAGAAGCGAATTAACAGGAATTAGGATAACTCAATACATAACGTTTTGAATATAATTATCAGTAAAAACTATTCTATAGTAAATATTTAACCAAATATCAGCTTAATTCCGTCACATTTCGTCTTAATACGCTTTTAAGATACTTTGTAAATAAACTTTACAATTTAAGCTAAAACATGTATTTTTCATATACATCCTTCCCAAAATAAATGATTTATGGAGTATACCGTCGATTTACCAAAACATATTTGCATAGGTAAGTGAAATCTTTGAGGGCCCCATCCGTCGACATGTCCTCTGATGAATTGTTAATGTGCACTCAAATCACAATAAGAACTCTAGGTTCAAAGGACGAGAAGATTACAATATATGAAGGCATTAAAACTTTATGATTTACTTTGCGAAGATTTATTTTTTAGCGTTTTATAAAACATACCAATATATAGGTATGAATAATCTTATAAGAATGCTGTGCTTTTTATATTGCTGGACATGCAAGTATTTTACCACTATCTGACGATGCGGCCGAAGTTGAAACGTGGTTGCCTAGAAGGTTGCGTATTCACTCTAGACTTGAACATACCCAGATTGTACCAATAGGGAATAATCAAACGCAAGCAAAACTTTAAAAAAACTGACTTCACCGCTTTATATTCGGAACCTTGATCAGATTTAATGAATTAAACATGCATTATTGACGATAAATCAAAAACGAAATAAGTTATGAGGTAAAACAAATTAAAAAAAATACAGTCGAATTGAGAACATCCTTTTTTTTTAAGCCAGATAAAAAGACACGGGCAATGAAATGTACGCGTAATACCTTCCTAGCTGCATATCTATATATATAATAATATATCATTTCCTATTTGTTTCCAACTGTAAACATAGATGGATAGATAGGTCCGCCTAGTGTGGAAGTTAGAAATCCATGTAATAAGTTCTGTTTGTATAAATATTATTTTATTATACAAGTATTTATTGCGTCTCACGGGTCTATGCCCGGACCTTTGTAAGGCATTAGCGGAGCCGTAGCCAATGCTCACAGGCCCTTTGATATAATTACATATTAATAATAACATATCAGGCGTGTCCAAACATACGACGGATATCTCTTACGTTAAAAGTTGACGCCGTTTTATGCTTGCACACGCCTTTACAATAATAATTATATATATTATTAACTTTGGACTAGGGGATGCATGACATTTGGTTGACAATGACTGTGACTTATGCGAGTAAAAATTAGAGTATTGCATTGTATATTTGATGGTTTATAAAATATCAAGATTATGGCATGAGACTACACTATTACTTCTTATTTATATTATCTTTCAAATTTACTTAGTACAATTGTATAGATGTAAATTTTTAGTACCTGTGGAGGTTTGTTAATGGCTTTTCTTAAGTATGAGTTGATAGTTATTTTGTTAAGATAGCTGTTAGCCACCCAAATACAACAAATTAATCTAGCATTAAGTTCAATTATGTACCAGTTTTACCTCGTGTTATCTTCTAAACAAAAAAAGGTTTAAATAAAGAAAATACACTCTTTACTTAATCTATTTTAAAAAAAAGATGAGAAATTTACTAACAGACAAATGCTACTATCAAATATATGATTTTATAAATGACTCCACATAGTGACATTAATTTTCAAAATACTTAGTTATATAATAACTATTTATTTTTTAAGCAATAACATTTGTGTACAATATATTATATTATGACATTTTTAAATATTATTATGATAAATCAATTTATTTGTTAACAAAATGTAATTAATTATGTGTGTTATTATTAATGTATCATTTTTGTATTCGGTCAATATGGCCAACACCATATTTGTACGCCTACTCTTAGGCAATGTTTTGTATCGACACCGACTAAATTTTACAACAACCTGCATGTAAGTATTCCTTGTATGCCAACGCATGTTTTACATATAAATTATCTTTATCTTCATCTTTATCTGGTTTTAGATTTTTTCGTAAGTTGACTTGTTCGTTTTGAGGTATAAAACCTAAAAATATCAAATTGCTAGTAAAACTTTGGTATAATCACATGGTCTTATTAACGAAAAAGTGTAAAATTATAAAATGTTAGTTTCCTTTTTACACAGTCGGGTTTTTTTTTTTCGTATATAGACTTGATTCTTTTAAGGTACGTAACCCTAAAAAATGTGGAGTGAAACTTTGTAACTTGATGTTTGGTAGCAACCCCTGGAAATTTCACTAACTAACTCCGTGTATAAGCTTATTATTTTGGGTACCCGCAATATCTAGGTCAACGTTTTCAGTATAAACATGTTGTTGAGGTTATTTTCGCCAAATCAAAAGGTTTTATTTCTAATTGCTGATTGGTGGATCAAACAGTAGATTCGATCGTAGAGTCGATTAGAAATAACGACAGACAATGTCATTTTTTTTCTATCAATCGCTTTCACTATCACAGCTCTTCACTCATTTTGAAGACTTAAATCGCAGGTGTTGAGAAATTACACGTCATACTGTCACAACCAAAACACATTTCCCTTGAGGAGAAAATTTGTGTTTTACTGGGAATCGGATCCGGCACCCGCAGCGTTGAAGGCAGACACGTAAACTACTACGCCGCGGGTAGTTCATACACACTTACAACTGGACCCAGTACGAAATATAATAATTAGGAATAACTAACTTACCTGTAAATGTTGTTAATATTTTAGCAAAGCATTCACAAAATAAGGAAACTCGATGTTTCCTACAGGAATCATCTTCCTGTGTTCTTAATTAATGCTTGGTGCTTTTTTTTCCAATTTGTTCTTGGCATCGATCGACTGCGGTTTCAGACGCGCCACTTAATGAAATAGAAATTTGTGACCTCTCGAAGACGACCTCCTAACCTTCGCCCGTCCCTCTCCTTCCCCGGGCGATGGCCCGCTCAAGTACCGTGCGAGAGAGACAAAATATATTTATACAAAGTCAAAGACGAGTAGCGAGTGGGATAGCTGTATTCATTATGAATATAATGCGGTCGCGGCTGTGTCCGTGCGTCTCAACGTGATAACGTGCGTGTGTGCGGCGCTACTACGCGAGAATCAATATTTCATCTTTACAAAGGACGATGCCCGACTTCAAATTTGCAGCACCCTACTTCTAAATTAATGTCATGTATTATTTATTTATAATGTTGAAATAATTTTAAGCGAACTATCCTCGTAAAACCAATCTATTTTGTTCACGAGCGCGACTTGACATCTGTCATATTTTTAATGTACGAAAGGGCTTCGAAAAAAGTATGTCATTAAATAGGATCGATGACGAGTGACGATCTCGCCTTGTGGTTGGTTTGCGGTTAGCAGGGCGTGGCTTGTGGTTATATTAACGATCTCCCATTGGTCGATCACCTGACCTTTGCGGTTAGTCGTGTGGTTTCTAAGATTTTCACCCTCGGAAAAATAGATAGAGGAAAATATATGGCGGGAAAAGCTGTGATTGGTCGGTTGGTAATTTTGCGGTTAACCGCAACACGCTATTCGTTAAGATCGTAATGGGTTGTGATTGTGGCTGCAATTGGAGATTTGTCGCGGGTTCGACAGTATTGCTACTGGTCGCTGTGGTTTTAGGGTGGATTTTATTTGACGAGTCCTAGCAAATCGGTTATATAAGGGCTTTACATTATAAATAATTTAGGGTGACGCGTTGAAGTCTTTTGCTAAGCCAAAATCATAGTTAAAATCAACTTAAATTATAAATAAGTCGCAAATAAAAAACAACTGTATTCTTACCCTAAAATAAGCGCTCCAGCAGCGCTAGATGCTTCCGTTTCACGGCGCGATGTCTGGACTAAAACCGTCACGAATTCTTCCCTAATGCCTTCGTAACATTCTGTAGACGTAAAAGACTACCGATTTTTCCCAAAAACATAAATGCGCCCTCTCTTAGTCCAACGCTGAACTTCCTCGTGACTATTTTTCACAAAACACGCCAAGAGCGAACCTTTCCGTTTTCTTCGCCTTCTTAAGAAACTGTACTCCTTAAGAAAGTTCACGTACGAACAGAAGGATTCACGCACACTGTGATAAGTCCCCACTTTCCCCTAAGAAATGGGAATACGCGCAAGTCAAAAACGTTGTAACATCTTAGCATCGAACGTAAAAGCTACTTTTCGGTTTTGCTAAGCCTGTAAATTTTCATTTTCAAACCAAAACGACTTAAGTCTCGGTTGTAACCATTTCGCTTACGTCTTTTTGATGTTGTAGAATAGGTTTTCCATCCAAGCAAAAACAACTGTGACTTGTTATTAGAGCTATTTTAATTTTAACTCTTAGTCTATAAAGATAGAGTTTATTTTGGTCTGGCGTTTATCTGGGAGTTTAAAGCAAAAGTTGAGTGTAGAATTTTTGCCACTTTTCCGCGGTTGCTGTGTGGGTGAGTATGTTTACAGGGGAATAAAAAGTGTGTGTTGTCAGTGGCGCTAGTGTGCTTTGAGTGTCTAGATGCACAGCTAGATGGCGTTAGTTGGTGTTGCGGTTAGGATGAACTCCGTCTCTTGGAAACTGGAGCGTGCGTTTGAAAGGCGAGCGGAAAACGCTTTCAAAAGATTACTGCTCATGTAAGTGTAGTTCTGAAGTAGATTAGTTTAATTTGAATGATCGTGCTCAGCTTCCCTTTGAAGTAATATTATTACTATTAGTGCCGTATGGGTGAGGAATGAGAGGTAAAGTTGGCTCTCCATTTTAGTGTAGTGATGATAAAATTTCTTGTAATATTGTGATTACTCTACATTTTTATACATGTAATACAATTTGCCAAAAAAAAAATTTACTGTCTATAAATTAGGTTGGCGTACTAGGCAGGTTCTTCCTCGCAGGAGCAAATTTTTGTTTCCCGGAAACAAAAATTTGCTTTTGTGCTTTAGATTTTTTTTTTCTCAATATTTTCTTATTTGATAACTACCTCACCTGATGGAATATTTCACATTTCTTCCGCCATATTCAATATAAATTAATGCGGGCAAAGTTGCGAGGTACAACTAGTAATATAAAAAACCTAAACAAGCATAGTACTCGTAACAAGCGATCCAATCGTATGATACGTTACTTCTGTCTATAAGTAAAATTTGTCAGGATCAGTTGCAGTTAAATCAATTTTTATTTTCTCGGATAAGGTGTAGTGCACAAGCGGTTAAGGGTGTTTAATTAACGTGCTCCTTTACTTTGCATCCCCTATGAGATAATAACTTCCTTACTATCATGTGTAACAGTCCTTGAAAACTAGTGAGGGGAACGAACCTTTAGTCGCCGTCGTAATCGTTGAACTTTGCACACGACTGTTTTAATGAAAGTGTACGACAGTGTGTTACATTTTGATTGTATTTGTTAACCGACTTAAAAAAAGGAGGACATTTTGAGAATCTGTTTTCAGTGTATGTTTTTTTACTGGGGTTTGAAACTGTTTTTTTGTGCTTTTGGTTCTGGTTGTAATGTGTGTGTGATGTGAATGTTTCCGGCACCCACGATACAAGTCTTTGAACTTAGTGTGTGGCTGTGAGTGTGAATGCGTTAAAAAAATAAAATAAAACTATGTTAGCGTTTGACCACAATTTCACCTGATGGAAAGCGACGATGCGGTCGAAGATGGAGCACGCTTGCTCAGTAAATACCTATTCACTCTCTTCTTGAACAACCCCATATTATACTTTTTGGGAAACACAGTAGACGGCAGGGCGTTCCATTCCTTGGCTGTTCTCATAATTAAAGTGGAAATATTGAAAATTATGGTGGCCCTATTATCTACATCTAGAAAGAACGGATTTTGCTATCTTCTTCTAATTATAACTATGTCTTGATTAAAAAATAGTTGCTTACTACGGTAACATTGGTCAAGATAACTTGAATTGCGTTTTATTGGTCGGAGTTTTTGGACCAACAAAACACATTTTCAAGTAACAACAAATTTATTTTCGAAAAAATAAAAATGACCTAAGCATTTTTTTGAATTTTAACAGTTTATGTTTATTTTTACGTATTATTAGGCATAAAATAGAATCATTCGCAATTTACATCTTTCAGGAAGAGAACTAGAATGGCTAAGCTGTGTAACAAATACTCTCTACCAACGCACTCTGGTTTGAATCCCGCTCGATTATCTTAATACTTTATCAGGCTATATTGATTTTATAACAATCATCTTAAAAACTGGTATTACCAACAGTATTAAAGATAATATTGTGTATTCTACCAACCCCCATTTGGCCAGCGCAGTGGATTTTTCCAGTAAGATAAGACGCTACTGATGATGATGGTGATAATACCTATAATTATGGTTGCGTCACATTGGTACAACAAGATTGATTTTATCACAATCCATTGAAACTATTTGAATTTCGAAATCGATTACAATTTTCAATCATGAGTTCTAAATTATATGCCAAATTTTTTTTGAGGATATGAAAATATAATTATAAAAAATAACTATTAATTTTTTTTCATATTTACGTGCTAATTACTACCTACCTTTACAATCATCCTGCTGACTATAATAAATTGCTTTCTTAAGAGACACTTTTTTCTCTATATTCCTCCTATGAACGTACGAACTGCGCATATTTTCTAATACTAAAAAAAAATATACCTACATCTATATAGAAAAAGAGCTCATTACTCCTTTAGACGAATTAACTTTCTAATCTAAACTTTAGGCAAATGATTTATTTACTTCTCATTATGGCCCGTCATTACAAAAACAGATTCTATTCTCTAAGAAAACATTAGTACTCAGTGAAGGTTCTTAAGTAAAGAAGGGTTGAAATCAAGGCGGTAATCAGGCGCCGACCACGTAATGGGCCCTCAGGGACCGGACTCGACGACTTGAGCCATTGCTCCGTAGGGTTGCCACCTACCAGAAAAATTTATATGAGTAAAAGATAAAACCAAACACTTATACTCAATTAATGTAATATTTACTTTAGTTTACATACATACATTTTCGTTATCGTCTAGTTTCTCAGTTGGATAAAATTTACTCACGTCAAAACGGGTATATGTCCTAATCGGAGTCAGGTAAACTCAGACTCGGGTAGAACCCAAGCTCCAAGACCCTAGAAATACATCAGGATTTATTGCATTGCTTTGTAAAGTTCTAATTATAAATAACACGTCTTAAAACCGTAAGAATCTGTGCCTAATATTCTATAAATATACTGCATTTGCATTAAAACAAATCTTTAAAGTTATTGGGCATACATTTTCGAAGAAAAATAAATATTTGTACCCTCAAATTTATAAATAAATAACCCTTCCGATAAACCTTCTCTATTTAAAATATGTTTTGTCTTATATTGACGCTTGACATTTCTTATTAGAAAAGAAAAAGCATAACATTTTTGACTATATATAGCTTACCAAACATTTTATCTTTTTACAAGCTTTGATTAGTTTCAACTGACCCGCTGTCTATCTATTAGTCTAAACAAGATAAACCCATTGAGTTTGGACTCATCTGATTCGTCTTGTCAAGTTCTCTGGTTATAATTTTTAAGGCCTTTTTTATTTAATCCTTTGAGAACCATAGCCATGGAGTGGAGTGAAATAACCCTTATTTACTACCGGCAAAAGATTATTTTTACATTTTCTTATAATTACTTGTTTATAATGTTTTTAATATAAAACCGTCACCATAAATATTTTTTTAAAGCTTATGTATGAATTTTATTGTTGATTTGTGTTTATTGTAATTTATGGATAATGTTTAAAATAAATGGATTAATAATATTAATAATAAATGACTATTTACCCCAAAAATGTTGGCGGTGGCAGCCCTACCTCCCTGTACATCTTAGCGGGGGCTCGAGACAATGGCAATGTTTATTCTTTATAGCAGTCGTGGGAAATTTACGCGTCGGTTGGTGATAATTAAAATATTCTTTAGATTTTCCACGGCTTTAATTAAAAACAACAGTCTAAATAACTTTAACTCTGTTTGGAAATATTAACTGGATTTAGGTATACTAATTCGGTTCGTAGATATAAAATAGCCATACATATAAATAGCTGTGCTCAATGGTTTTGCTTACATTAATCAAAAATATCATATTTCTATGTCTACGCTATCTACATACCCGATTTCATCTAAATCCGTGTAGCCATTACAGAAATACCCTTTTTAAACATGACACACACATTTTCGGATTTATAATATTATTGTAAACTAGCTGTGCCCCGCGGCTTCGCCTGCGTGATTTAAAAGTTGAACTTTTTCAGGGCTTATAATTTTGGATTGATAGATTAATGGTTTGAATTCGTAGTCTCATCTATAATCTAAATCTAGTAGACCGTTTATTTGTACAGAGTTTTGAGTAAATCGAAGCAAAAAATAAGATTTTCTATTCAAACTTTAGAACTACCTTGCACACACCCTAGGGGTAGTTTTGTAAAAATAAAATATATGTGTTTCATCATTTACTTTAATGTTTATTTGTACTGAGTTTTGAGTGAATTGAAGCAATAAAAAATTCCATACAAACTTTTTCACCCTATTTAGCACACTTTAGGTTTGATTATGTGTTATTCCAAAACTTGAACTATATATATTCTAAATTTCATAAAAATTGGTTCATTCGTTACAGAGATACGTGGTAACAAACATTCACACACACACACAAACTTTGGATGGATTTATAATATTAGTCAGATAAGATAAAAAACTTACTCGTACTGCTATTAAGATTATTGAAATATGCAGAAAATATTTAAAAATGCATATTTTTGCAGCTTTTGTGTTGCAGCTACTAAATGCTGGATTCGTTGCCCCCACCCTAATGCAAAACATTAAAAGTACAATACATTTTAGAAAAACATTCAACACTTTATAATAATTTTGCAGACCGTACGTCACCCTACACAATTCGGAGCTAAAAACCAGCGCTGTGGCTCCGTCCTCAGCATTATGCTCAGCTTGCAGACCTTTTCCAACAAATGTTGTAGTAACAGTAACGTTCTTCGTAAAAGGTTTATCCATTTTAGATTCCTAACTAAATTTAAACATATGTAATTATTACTAATATATTTTGGTTATCTGCTTTTTATTTCCTTTATTTCGATATTGATTAACGACTTACTGTTTAGCGCCAATAATTAGCATTTTTTATTTGTTTTTTGTAACTCCTATCCAAAGTCACTTGGGTTTTTGAAACAAATCTAACGATACCGGAGGTTAATATAAAAGATACGCGCATATACGGCAGTCGAGTAACAAAAGATTATGGTAGGTATTTACCAAAAAACATAAGCAAAATTTAGAATATAGCAAAAAAAATTGTGAACTGATCTCTCTAAGCACAAAATCACACAAAGCCTCCTATTTAAATGTCAGAAACAATCGATGCGAACGTCTATTGCAATAATTGGCGCCTTAACTAACACATGTATACGACAAATTTTCACCGTTAAATATATAAAGAATACCACAGCACCGTCTTCATCCAATCTGCAACCAAATCTCACACACAATAGAACTCAAATTGAATAAGCAAGCTCCTATTCGTATGTCTTCACATTACCTTACTACAAAGGAGAAGTAATTAAAAGGGTTCGTATGAAAGCTCGTAATTACATACATTTATACAATTCAATACAGCAATGGTTTTAGCTTTCACATTGGCAATTAGAGACAAAGACATCTTAAAATGAAAGGCGTCACAGAAGATTGAACAAGGAATATGCGTTTATGTTGTGTATACATTTCATAATCTTTTGTTAATTGTTATAAGCTTATATTAAGAAATGACTATGAAAGTATAGAGAATAAAGTTTTAATTAGATTTTTTTCACATATATGAAGGTATAAGTATACCTATAAGGTATGATGTAGGAAAGGTTCTGCGTCGAGAATGATCATGCAAGTTACACATATTTGTGATAAACGATATATGTATTATCAGAATCTATGAAGCATTAATAGTTCAGTTGTAGCGAAGAAGCCCGTATCTGATTGTCGAGGTTTAGTATCCTTCAGTTTCCAGTGAGGTAGGTGATCAAATCTATGGTTGGTAAAGAATTTCCTCATACTTGCTTATCTATATCCGAAATACAGTCGAAGTTTTCGCCAAGCACTATACAGCAGACACTGATATTTTTCTCCGGTGAGTGCTGTAATCAAAATAATTCCCCTCAACTCACTGGTACTCACAGGTAACGTGAATTTCCCTTCTTCTCACTGGTGGGTAGCCTTTGCACCCAAAAGGGCATCCAAACCGCTGTTGTGACCGTTACCGTAGTTTAGTGAGCCCGGACCTAAATCGATGCCCAGTGTGCTGTATTTTTTTTATAAAAGCTGAAACAAATACTCTCAAATAAATTCTTATATACTCATAGGTAATCAGAATAAAAAATAAAAATAAAGATTAAGAAGCCACGACCGCTTACGATCGTTTTTTTAAGAAAAAATCTCGTAACCTAAACTACTGAACATTTTCTAACGAATTCAATAATACACTTAAGTATATAGACTCGTGGCAGAGATGTAGATTCACAATTAAGGCGGGTACACAGGGCGGATACATCGCATTTGCCGGTGTCACGTGCCGACCGACTCTCACTTAATTTCGGCAGGCGCTGTGCGGCTTTGAATTACTCTCGGCACTGTAGCCATATTCAGTAGTCCTGTGGTAACATTCTTGGTGTAAGTCGTGACGTGCTGACTTTAAATCTATTAAACGACGACGTAAAAGACTTGGCGATGGTAGTTAGCCAGTCAAGACCCTAATACTTCCCTTCCTTCCCACGGGTGAAAGAAAGAAGTGTGTGGGGCTCGAACCTACTAAAACCTCCCCCATGAGCAGTCCCTTGGTGGGGCAAGATTGCTCATCAAGGCCACCCCCCAGACGTGTGAGGCCGTGCAAGCCTATGGAGAGGTCCCATGACTCTATCGGCTACATCATCGCTCTCCATCAGGTGAGATTGTAGTCAAATGCATATAAAAAATATCGAACATAAAATCAAGAGGAGGAAGCTAATCCCTACTGCAATCTTGGTCAAAAAAGTAAGGTTATTTGCCTATCGTTTTCCTACCGTTTACGAATGCCTCATGCCCCTTTTACTATCTCTTAATAAGACGAATTACTTAACATCATCGTTTATAGTTGTTATAACTCTGGTTCGCTTGAAGTATTTCGCTTATGTATAATATATTCTAATTCTATGTTTATCGTCCCGACAGCGATTAAGTGGAACTCATTAGACTTGTGTTTGTCCCCGAACGGTATAATCTAGGAGTCTTCAAGCGCCATCGAACTTAGTATGGGCTGTGAGTGTGAAAGCTTTTACGTTTATAAGTCAATAATGAATTTAATTATCCTAGTTCTGGAGTATTGATATATGCTTTGATATGTTAGTATATAATAGACTATGTATATCCGCATCCTTACACATACATAGTTATGATCCAATATGGCGACGTCAAACATTAACATAATTATTTCTTTCGGTCCACTGAGCGCTCACTGGCGCTGGATAATTTATTCTCTACAAATAAAACCAGATACACAATATCAAACTTTATTTCTGTAGCAATAAGGTGTATATAATTTCAGCTCATTATTGTAGTTTAAAAGCATTTTCATGAAAATATGCTATTAATCTACCTACATCGATACGCATGGAACGAATACGGGCTGCGGGAATTTGCGACAAAGTTTTTGTGATGTTAAGTTTCAAATTAGCATATAATTATTAAAAGTATCATTCCTTACCATAAAAAAAATATATTTTTTACAATATTTGCCGAAAAGGGAAGCATGTAGGTACACTTTCTTTGAATGCATGTCCCCATTCTACGAATAGCGATCAATTGCCATCTTTTGAAAGTAAGTATTTACTCTAAGATATAGATATCGTATTATGGTAAATGGTGGTGGGCAGGCTATTCCACGAATGAGAACTTTCTTTTCAAGGAGCAACTTAAAGATCGTTTAGAGTTTGGCGGTAGATTATCTACTTCGAGGTCGTATATACCTACAACTGTAATGTGAGTGCAACTTGCCAACGTGGGAAGTGACTACTTGCCAACAAGTAATTTTCTAAATAAGTTTAACGATTTTATCAAAGCTTAGATAATAATAATGGACACACAAATAAATATAGGCCAATCAAATATTTTTATTTCTGATAGTGTAAAGGGTGACCATGTCAATTGATAAGTGATGATGTAGTCTAGAGTGGTAAACTCGTTAGGTTAGTAGCTAGAATAACTAGGCTATGAAGGACATGGAAACTTATAGTGATTAAATAAAATACTGTTACAGAATAACTTAAAGATCCGTAGTTAAGCAATAATAATTATAGACGAGATTTTTTTTGGCTATAGGATTGAAAAATTCGTCACTTTCAGCTGGGTATGAGCAGTTCAATCATATAATTATACAGTGATTTTTAGACGTGTTGAAACACGCTAACGTTTGACTTCTATCTCAACTCATGTGATATTGTGGTCGAGGGTAGTAAACATGTTAAGTAACGTCATTAATTGCTAAGTGACAATCTTTTCCTCATTAATAATTACTCCAAAAAAACATTCATCTGACAAATACCCAGACTGTACCATCATCGCATAAATCAGACGTCCGGTCGGCGGCCAAAATGCTCGCGTATTTAATGCTAAAAATCAATAATTAACCGTTGTACGTAATTAATACGATGTGTTCGGTGGCGCGGCAGAGCATGCATTATAGAGGAGGGCTAAATGCAATGCATTATGAAAATGACGATGATAAGCCGAGGCTCTGCACGGTCTGCTGCGTTTGATGCTGCTTGTTTTTTGTTAATTATTTTAGTAGAATTAAAGTGGTAACTGTGTCGTGGTGATAAGCAGGCCACGTTGTGTGAGATTAGTGGCCTTAGCCAAGTTATGGAAACAAACTACTTACTGTCAAACGCCATCCATATATGGTTGACATATCTCCAGTTCGCTCGAAGCGTTTCGCTTCTACGTTTATCATCCGTACAGCGAAGTAGTGGAACTTATTGCTCTCATGTTTGTTTCCGGAACGGTATAATCTGGGAGTCTTCAAGTCAAGAGTGAATAGGTACCTTTTAGGCAAGCATGCTATTTCTTCGGCCGCATCATCGATTTCCATCAGGTGAGACTATGGTCAAACGCTTGCCTATCGTACATAAAAAAAAATGCCTCTAACATCACAAATCCAAAAGACCTTAAATCTGGTACTTTTAGGTTTTAAATTGCAGGTCTCGTTACTTTGCTTAGCGACGACCAAGTTGGAGCAACGGACAAGTTTAGCTCTGCGCCTCAGGTTCTGTGTTCAATTTCTGGCAGAAGCAAATTTCTTTCTCAAGAGACATTTTAGCTTCTGGGTGTGTGATGTGAATGTTTACTAAGTGTGGGGCTGTGAGTGTGAAGGCGTTTATGTAATGGTTCTGGCACCCACATTGCTAGTCTGTACCGCAATATCGGCGTTTTCTAAATAATGAGGCAAGTATTTTGAAACCTTTGTGCAGATGATTCTAGGACTATTGGATTTGTGGTAGCGTTTCTTTTCATTTATCTATACGAATTGTTTGGGTTTTTGGCTAGGGAAACAAAATTGAGGAAACGAAAGTGTTGAACTCGAAATTGTTTGACATTTACCAGCAGTAGTTTAGAAAACAGGGACTGTCAGAGACCAAGTCTTTTAGATGTTATCTATATTATGTAAAATCAAGGCTCTCAAGGATAACTGCCGAAATATGAGGAAGCTTTGTCCCAAAATAGGTAAGGCCTGTCTATGATGAGGTAACCCTTGAATTTAAAGTAAGGATTTTGATTCCGAAATTATCAGTCACTATAATTTACATTAAATTAAATATATGTTTCTAGTAAGAAAAACATTGCAATATTTTGATCTAACAGAATGAATAACATTACAGTAGGATACGATCGACATCCTAAATATGTTTTAATAAAGCGCATTTATTCTGTTTTTCGACATGTCCTCATAAAAAGTTGCCAATACAAACAATAAATCCAATAAAACATCGAGGGATGCAATGCAATATATCAGGGAGATCTCGCTAATCCCCATTAATTACCTTCCAATTTTAAATCTCATTACAGTTATTCAAAACGGTTGGCATCGATTTTTCCCGAGCCTTCGATGGTGTCGCATATATTATCACTAGAGATAATGTGACAATCATTCGTGAAATCAAACTGGATAGCACTGAAACAGTTGTATAGTAGCAACGCTACCAATACAGCAACATTTTAATTAATATTCATTTGTTACGATATAATTGTACAGACACGTTGATTATATGTTGTTTACCTTCTTTTTTTCTTGCATACTATAAGCCCGGGCTAAATTTGGGCTAATATTGTGTCAATTTCATATATGTTACCTCCAGACTTGGATCGTGGGTTCCGGAAATATTCACATCACATACAATCACTTTCAGAGCCAGAAGGTGAAGAAAGTAATTAGTATAAGTAGTGCATTTGCGGGGAATCGGACCCTCTACCCATGGCGTGTTCGTATCTTTGTGGTAGCTCAATGTTGCTTCCTAAGCGAATTTTAGCTCCTGGTTCTGGTTATAATTTTGTGTAATTATGTATTGTGTGATAAGTGTGTGTTTAGTCTTCGAACTCAATTTGGGTCTGTGAAAATATTTGTTTCTTATGACGATCGGCATAGGTGTTTGATGGATATATAAACATATTAGGTAACGTCTTCTAGAAAATTTATACGTTGATATTAGCTGAGATTAGATATGAAATTTATTATCAAAATGCATGAGCAGCCACAGAAAAAAAAAATGAACCTACTTTCAGTGACAGTCGTTTGCCCTGGTGTGCGTTACGCCTGCCTATCGTGACCCGGAACTTGAAAAATGAATTTCAGCGTGGCACAACAAGGGGCTGCTTCTACCACAGATTCAATGTGTTATATCTCATATGACCAATAATTCCAATCGCAACTCGTTCTTTCAGCCGGAGCTAGACCTGATAGTACAGTATTGCTATACCTGTTTGGCAATTATAAACATAAGCGCTTTCACACTCACAGCCCCTCACTAATTTCGATGACTTGTGTCATGGGTGCCGGTCACATTCACATTACACACACAAGAACCAGAAACACAAATCGAACGGAGACCGGGAATCGAACTCAATACCCTGCTTAGCAGCTGAACACGCGATCCACTAAGCCAAGAGGCAGTTCGTAATCGATGGTTACAACACTAAGCAGACTTGCAAAAGTTTTCCTCCTTCGTTTGTTGTCGGTTTCATCAGGTTATTTTATTTATTTCTTGTCCTACTCCTAAACCTCTGTTTAACCAAAAATCTACTAAACTACTTACTACTAAAATTAAGCTTCTCAATAATCACAAAACCATAGTGTTCCTATAAACAGTGGGCGTGCGTCCGGCTGTCCGTCGCATCGCATTGCAATTGGCGCAAATTAATGAGAGCGGGATATTTATTTCAGTTTCGTTCAGCCAAATATCACCCCGCGGCCTATAATGAGATGTATGACACGTAAGTAGATACTGCATATATATGGAGTTGTCAAACTGCTTGCTACAATATTATCGATCGTGCACGCAATGCACGGAATTATGGGGAAAAAAAACTAAATATCATTAAAAATGAATAACATTTCATTTCAAAATAATTATTAAATATGGACTTGAATTTATTTCTTGAACGTTAGCTTAGTTTTTCACCTTCTAAGCATATATAAGGTATCGGGTTTAATTCTCGGCGCGAACATAAGTTTTCTCCCCAAAAACTCAAATTTTAGTTTTTTGGTGTGCGTGATGTGTATGTTATATAATATATGTTGCACGATACAAATCATCAAACTTAGTGTGGGGTTGTGAATGTCAAAGAGTTTATGAGTGTTTATGTTAAAGAGTGTTATTTTTTTGTGCCATCAAGTAAATACACACGCATGATACTCGTTCTATGCGTCACAATTCACGACTGCTTATAATTTCTTCAATGCTGCCCAAGATTTTAATTTACGATGTCATTTGTGGCAATTTTGTGTAATTATGTATCTGCTCTACACTCCTGTATTTGAAATGTTGTCTTATTTGCCCCATTTTTGCAACAAGTCCTAATTGAGCAGTAGTATAGTCTAGTGAGTTCACTTACAGAACCTAATTTGTTGATGGAGTTGGAACTCTCCGAGAGTTTTTTCGCACTTAAACTGAAGAGTTTTATCTCCCGACGGCCATTCTGCGCGCTACTTGGAGATGTTGCTTCTACGAATCAAGCCACATTGAAGTGGTAATCATCCCATTAAGAAATAATCAAGGTGATCATTGGCTTTAAAGCAATAGTATTGATAAAACAGCAGCCACCATTATCAGACCCAAGAAGCATCGAAGTATTATTTTCTAAACAGCAACAGTCGCAAGTACTACATGTTCATGTAAAGCTACAGTTGATCCACTTATACGCGTGTAGGCAAGATATGATGTAGTCGAGGATGATGAACATGCCAGTTTATTGTAAAATAATCAATAAACGAATAACAACTCTTGGTCAATGGTGTTACGGCAGCTATAAGAGCCAGTTACCATTTTTGGACTTACCTTTGGACTTAAAAACATCCTAGTTAATTGGAATATTGGCATTCATAACAATTACGACCACATACCTAATACTTAATAACAGCTTAGGTTAAACTTACTTAAAATACCAAATAATTATTATTTTTATATGATGTTGGGTATATGGTTTATGGGTCTGGGACTCATCAGTAACGGGCGTATATTGAATCATTCAAACAAAACCACTGATTTGTAAATTTTATTTAATTCCAATTGAATTTTGCTAATGATAATAAAATTAACAGAAACAATAGCAACGATAATGAGGCAAATACAAAATTAGTTGCTACGCAATTAATTAGTCCACAAAATACATTAAAAATTATGATTTTCGATGAAAATGATCGGCGTCGGTTTATACTCGTAGTATGATCTAGAGTATTTAAAATAAAAGATACATTTTCAGTTACTGGTATACGAGCCATTTTTTAACCTACTTTACAATAATGATTTGAATTTGACGGGATATTGCTCTTTTTTAATGTCCACATATTTTTTTTCAAACACGATAACAGATGGTTTTCACTCTTCGTGGATAAAACTGAATAAATATCACTTCTCTTCTTAAATTGAATTTTATCCGAAGAGCGTTTTAATTTTTCAAACGGCTCATTTTCTTTCCAATAGCAATATTTTGACAGTGATAATCTTTCGGCATTGTATTATTTCCACAGTAGGATTGTGTGAATTGTCTGTCATCCATTACGAATTATTTAGTTCCGAGTTCTTCAAGCTCAGTATATAAACATAATGGTTGTGTAACCGCACACTACAATGTCGAATATCTGTCAAAATCAAACGTCATTACAATGAAAATGCACAATTACTGACAGTTGAGACTTAACTGGTGATTTAAGTATAGGTACAGAGTGTTAACTTATGTTGATGAACTCGGGTCTAAACGTTAAGGTTGATTTGAAGACTACGTATATTTGAAAGAGTGTTTTAATGAAGATTGCAGGAGCGAATGTGAGCATATAATATTCCTATTATCTTGTAGATGTTATGAAGAATATCATGTTCATAACATTGCCTGTAAATGGCAATTTTAGACATGTTTTTTTCAAATTCATGAGGAAATGTAACATTAGAGACTATAGAAAACATTTATCAAACTCTACCCATACCCATGGGTGATCCTCCTGGCGCAAACTACTAATATTTAATGGAAACTTTTTTTAGTTTTCTTTATCGACAAATATTATAAATCTTCTTATAACGATTGTGGAATGATCTTTTAATAATGATATTGAGATTTTACATGTAATAAATTGTTATTTAAAGGATGTTTTCATATTGTTTAATGATGTTTCTTGACTGGTAGAAATACATGTATGTTATTTTACTGTTCTACAACAGTTTATG
The DNA here is from genome assembly GCA_948107665.1 of Lomographa bimaculata. Classification (NCBI taxonomy): domain Eukaryota; kingdom Metazoa; phylum Arthropoda; class Insecta; order Lepidoptera; family Geometridae; genus Lomographa; species Lomographa bimaculata. The sequence continues at coordinate 12,075,940 of OX403600.1, forward strand.
AAGTTTGAATAACATGAATTGTACTGTCCATACTTTCCTATGAATGAAGATATTGTCATTTCCGTACTTGGATTAACGACATTTTTAATAAAAAAGAATTATAGCTGCTATTCCAAAAGGGGAGATGGGTGATTTAGGTCATGGTAAGGGGGTAGACTTGTGAATAAAAAAACTGTAAAATACCCCCCTTAAATATCAGTTCAGGCTCGAGCACATGGTATAAGAACTAGTTGACAGCTCAATTACGCAGATAATTTTCGGCAAGCAGAGAGCATTCTTCAAAAATAACTTTAGAATAAAATATGCTACGTGACCATAAATACACCTTCTCCGAAAAAAAAACATATATTATTTAATGTTCAGTGCTTCGCGTTAAATCACGAAGTGTATAAATAATCTTAGTAGAGTATTCTATCTAAATATCCCACATTTTTTCCGACAATATAGAAGAACTTCTTAACGCTACGTTTCCTTATGAATTTGCTGACACAAATCTTAAAAAATTAATACTGGTGTTTGAAACATATGTGAAGGAATATTTTGATACACTCGTAAATATTTCTTGTATTGAAATCTCAACCAAAAGTAAACTAAAATGTATTTGCAAGAATAACTTATATTACAATATCAATATTTAGTTTTCAACTGTCTCTTATAAAATGTGAAAACAAAAATACACGGAAGATTTGGTATCAATTATAACAAAATCACAATTAAAATCAAAGTAACCCAACGAATACAAATATCTATGATATCTACAAATGGACAGATTTGACATATTTCAACAGATATCGTTACTTACAACTATTTTAGTATACACCTACTCAACTTTATAATTGCACATCTATTGCACTTTACAAGATGCATTTACAACAAATTATTCACATTTTATATTTACAGAAAAGAATTCAAAATTATTACATTTCGTAATTCAATAAATTTTATTCTAAATCATATATATTTTGCAATCAAAATGATCTTAATATGGGTAAATTACAAAGTTTGATAAACGCAAGGCGGACTTTTTAATTCTTGATGGATAACCCTTAATTTCTATTATTATATCTTGCCTTACGACAAACAAAAATCGTATAATCTCAGGACGGGAGTGAACATCAAAAACATCGTAATTTACACTTACTCGTAGTTACAATTATCTATCTCTCGTCGAGGTTTATTTCGTTGCTTCCGAGACCCTATCAATGATTTATTGACAACTTCTTTCTGGTGAGTTCTACATCTACATGTATTTTCTAACGATAACATAGCCAGCACATCTCACAAATTGACAGCTCTTCGACAGTCGTACAGCGTTACGTCAACTCTGGCTACACCGTAACAATACACTACACTATGGCAATGTCTCCCACGCATCTCAAATTGGTGAGAAGAAAGAAGTGTCACATTGATTTTAGTAGGGCCGCCAAACTGTGTTGCTATCCGGTTGAGGGTTACCTCTTTGTCCTAGATTATTAACTCTACCATCTTCCCCTCTATTAGCCGCCGCTGCACATGAGTTCCCGCCTCCAAGTAACAGTTCTTGTCCGTGATTGTGTTGTCTATGATTGTTTGTAGTCGAAGATATCTGATCCATCATCGTTTGAAGCTCGTTGTGGTGGTTCTGTGTCGAGTGTATAGAGTTGGAATGCAGTGGGTGGAAGTTATGAGATTGATTTGCGGCTGTATACAATTGACTGTACAATAAGCTTGCAGGTAGGACTGGGTATAAGGAGTTGTTGCAGTTACTGCTCCCGTAAGAAGGGTTCTGCGAGCTCATTAGTGTCGGGAAGTTAGAACTGTTCGTATGATTGTGACCTATATTTGTGGTGGTATTGGAAGTGAGGAGATCGTCTTGCACTGGTGATTCAGGTTGTGAGCTGTTGTCGCTTAGTGACCGGGGTCCCGTGGAAAGACTGTAGTCGGTGTTGTTGTTGTACCGAGGTAGTAAGCTACCGTGGTGTGAGGGTGACGAGCCGACCAAGCCAGAGAGATGCTGATCCAGGTCCACACCAGTGGTGTCAGGGAGAACTGCACAACAGAAACAGAATTGTTAGTTAGGTATAGAATAAGGTTCTTATTTATATAATTATGATTGTATGCCGTTATATCTACTGCGCAGTTATAATATATATACCTTGTTATAAATGTTATACCTTTTTCGTGATTTTTTCAAATAAACAAATATAAACGCTTTTACACTCACATACAACCACAACCAGTAACACAATTTTTCCTTGGAGAGGAAACTTGTGTTACCGCCGGGAATCGAACCCGATACCCCCTGCTTAGAAGGCGAACGCTCACCCAACTAAGCCAATAGGCAGTTCATCACTTCAAATGTTTTAACAGTTATTCTGCTATTTGGGGCGAAGACAAATCCAACAAATAAAGATCATCTCAGAAAATCGGTCCAGCCGTTCTTGAGTTATAAATGGTGTAACTAATCAGACTAATTAATCCCACCGAGTAAGATATCATTAAATGTTTATTACATCCTAATCTCAATTCCTCCAGCTTAATCTCTCGACAAGGGAAGTTCTTCTCATTGACTATTGTCGTTTCGAAGTTATAAATAAGCGGCACCATTTTAGCGTTGTTAGACCATGGCTTTAGGTATTTCTGGCACATCGGCAGTAAATTCATCGCAGTATCGGAGCGAGCTGCTGTAAATTATAATGAGTGTCGGTTGATGTCCGGTGCGAGCCCGAGTTGTCCAACACGTGATGCGACGCGACGCGATACGGTCGGTGTGGTGGACTAATCACGACCTTGTCAGAATGTCACAAGTTCACAGGACCCAGCAAAAGGTTTGGTTAAATAACGTTACATTTTTTAGCATGTTACAAAAATAAACGGTTTCGATACTTGGCTGAATTAGACGATTTTTGTACTTATATTCATGGAAATCAGATAAGTATCATATTTTCAATCGACTTCAAAAAAGGAGGTTCTAAATTCGACTGTATGTGTTTTTTTTGTATATATATTACGCGATGTCTCCGCCAATTATGAATCGATTTTGATGATTTTTTTTTTGTTTGGTAGAGTATACTTCAGTGTTATAAATTTTACAGAAATCGATCAAGCCAAAACCGAAATATAAGTGCAGTCAGGTTTTTAAGCTTTGCTTGCGTTTTAATTATTTGAAAATATGAATTGCAAGGTAGTTTTTTGGAGTGTACTTAAAATCAAATAAAGTAAATGCTATTTCGGTTTTTTCTATAAAAAAATTGTGAGCGAACTCTACTAACATTTCCGAATTTAATTAAGTAAGATCAAGCCGGAACTTCAACACAATTATTCTGTAGCGTACTACATAATATTTAAATATAATTTAGTTTTTATTGTACATTTCGCGCGCATCCTTTCACGCCACAGTTTGCGGTAATAGTTATCACTGCCCTTGCGCACCTAACGGTACTCCTTGACGAGCGCCTTCGGGCGTCTTCGATTTTCCCTATCTCACCAGTCCGAACGCAACACTGACGCCGGAAGGCTGCGCGCTCTGGTCGATCCACATTAATAAAATTACGTCGATATAAATTATCGTTTAATTAAATCACGCACAAGGACCCGAACTACGCTACATTGGTGACCTTCCGACGACTTGGAACATGGAGAACGAGGAGAAAATGATAGTGTCCGCAGTTAGTGTTAAAGTGCCGCCATTTTGGCCACATAAACCAACGTTGTGGTTTATGAACTTAGAAGCGCAGTTCATCTTGTGCAGCATAACGGCAGATGCTACGAAATACGCACATCTAATCAGCTGTTTGGATTCAAAGAACGCAGCGGAGGTCGAGGATATCATAACAAATCCTCCTACTTCTGGAAAATACGAAAAACTCAAAGAGGAAATCATCCGCCGGCTCTCGCTTAGTCAGGAACAACGGCTGCGACAGCTGTTATCACAAGAGGAAATCGGCGACAGGAAACCCACACAGTTTCTTCGACACCTAAAGAGCCTAGCTGGACCGAACATGAATAAAGAGTTATTAAGATCTTTGTGGGCTAACCGATTACCTCCATACATTCAAGCTATTATAGCCACGCAGGATAAACTTTCTTTGGACGATTTATCGCATTTCGCCGATAAGGTCAGTGAGGTTATGCCCACACAGCCGCTTTCCCATGTGGCCGCCGCTTATACGTCATCAGCTGGTGCTGCCGCTCCTACGTCATCGACAGGTGCCGCCGCCATGGCTTCAGTGAATATATGCGACTTATCCAAGCAAATATGTGAATTGAGCAAGCAAGTAGCTGCCCTACAGACATTCCAGGACCGATCACGATCCAGGTCGCGTGGACGCGGTAATAATAACAACTTCCGTAGCCGGGAAAGAAGCCAATCTTCGAACGGGTATTGTTGGTATCACTCTACTTTCGGACAAAAGGCGCATAGATGCCGTGCACCATGTAAGTTTTCGCATGCTTTGGGAAACGAGAAGAGCAGTCACTGATGGCGGCGAGCGACTGCTGCCACTCCGTAAGCCGTCTGTTTGTTACTGATAGGAACTCGTTTGTGGAATATTTAGTGGATACCGGATCTGACGTTTGCGTATATCCAGTGAAACTTTTACGTGGTAAATATAAACCGCAAAAGTACGTTCTATATGCCGCTAACGGCACTCATATAACTACATACGGACTAATATCGCTGTCGTTAAACATTGGCTTACGGCGCCAATTCACTTGGAAATTTATTATAGCGGATACAACTAAACCAATAATTGGAGTGGACTTTTTATTTCACTACTCACTACTTGTTGATGTGAGAAACAAATGTTTGATTGATAAAACAACTTCTTTAAATGTGCCTGCTTTGCCTGTCACCGAAAATAGTTCTGTTTGTTCTGTTAAAACTGTTTCAGGTAGTTCGCGCTATCATCAGCTACTCGCTCAGTACCCTGAGCTGACTAGACCAGTTGGTGATTCGACTGAACGTGTCGTTAAACATCAAACGCGGCATCACATCCACACTACACCTGGACCGCCCGTCTTTTCCCGACCTAGGCGTTTGGATGCTGACCGCCTCAAGTTGGCAAAACAGGAGTTCGAAGAAATGTTGCGTGCAGGTATCGTACGTCCTTCTGACAGCCCGTGGAGTTCTGCTCTGCATATGGTTCCTAAAAAGACCAGTGGATGGAGGCCTTGTGGGGACTATCGCGCGCTTAATTCTCGCACTATTCCGGACCGTTACCCCATCCCTAACATTGCTGATTTTTCACAAAACTTGCACAACTGCAAAATTTTTTCGACGCTTGATTTAGTTCGTGCATATTTTTGTATACCAATCGAGCCTAGCGATATTCCTAAAACGGCGATTACTACGCCATTTGGCTTGTATGAATTTAATTTTATGAGTTTTGATTTACGAAACGGAGCTCAAACATTCCAAAGATTTATAGACGAAATCCTCAGAGGCTTAGATTTTACATTCCAATATATTGACGATATAATAATTGCGTCACAGGATGAAGAACAGCACTTACAGCATCTCAAACTGGTATTCGATCGCTTGCAAGATCACGGCGTATTAATTAATAGCTCTAAATGTGTCTTTGGTCAAGCTGAAGTATCTTTTCTAGGCTATAAAATTTCAAACGAAGGCACTAAGCCTTTGCCTGAACGAGTGCATGCTATACAAAACTTTTCTCAGCCTGCTACTATTAAAGATCTTCGACGCTTTTTAGGCATGCTTAATTTTTATCACCGCTTTATACCTCACTCTGCTCAAGCTCAAATACCATTAAACACTCTTTTAGCAGGTCCCAAAATTAAAGGTTCGACAAAAATTAAATGGACCGAGGAACTAGAAGCTGCTTTTCAGCTCTGTAAGACCCAACTTGCTAATTCTGCCCTGTTAGCACACCCACGTCCTAAAGCAGATATGTGTTTAGTGACGGATGCATCCGACACCGCGATAGGAGCTGTCGTTCAACAACAAGCTGAAGATGGTTGGGAACCATTAGGTTTCTTTTCTAGGAAACTATCTCCCTGTCAACGTAAGTACAGCCCTTTTGACAGGGAACTTTTAGCCATTTACGAAGCTGTTAAATATTTCCGATTCATGCTTGAATTAAAATCATTTATCATTTTCACGGATCATAAACCCATAACTTTCGCTTTTAAAAAGCCATCTGACACTTGTTCACCACGACAATACAGGTACATGGATTTTATTAGTCAATTTTCTACCGAAATTCGTCATATTTCTGGAAAAACTAATGTTGTCGCTGATTTTTTGTCACGCTCAATTAACGAAGTATCTTTCATAGACCTAGATTGCCTCTCAAACTCTCAAAAAGCAGATTCTGAACTGCAGGATTTAATCCGTAAAGGATCGTCTCTGCACTTAGAAAAAATTATCCTTCCTGGTTCTACGAGGGAAGTGTACTGCGACGTATCAGGTACACACGCTCGTCCTTATATAACCCCCGAATTTCGACGTTCAATATTCGATTCTGTTCATGGGCTCAGTCACCCTAGTGGTAAAGCTACTACTAAGCTTGTCACTATGCGCTTTGTTTGGCCCAATGTTCGAAAAGACTGTAAGGAGGACTCGTTCTTGTCTTGAGTGCCAACGCTCAAAGGTTTCTCGTCATGTATACTCTCCGATACATACATTTTCCACACCTACTCAAAGGTTCGCTAATGTACATATAGATTTGATTGGACCCCTCCCCAGTTCACAAGGTTTTCAATATTGTCTTACGGCAATAGATAGGTTCACTCGTTGGCCGGAAGTGATTCCAATAAACGACATTAAAGCGGAAACAGTCTGTCAAGCTTTCATTGCTGGTTGGGTGTCCAAATTTGGATGTCCAATTCAGATAACTTCGGACAGAGGACGTCAGTTTATCTCCGACATATTTGCTCGTTTGGCAAAAATGACCGGAACTCATCACATCCAGACTACCGCCTACCATCCAGCATCAAATGGTCTAGTTGAGCGCTTCCATAGGCAGCTCAAAGCAGCTGTCATGGCTCAATCGACGTGTGACTGGGTCGAAGTTTTGCCTTTAGTTCTACTGGGCATCAGAACAGCGTGGAAGGAAGACTTAGCGTCCTCCTCCGCTGAACTTGTATACGGGGAAGCTTTACGCCTCCCTGGTGACTTCTTTGACCCTCCTAAGCAAAATGTTACCGATTATACGGATTTTGTTCGAAGAATTCGTAATCATTTTTCTAATTTAAAGGCTACTCCTATTAAACGGCATGGCGAAGCAAAAATTTTTATATACAAAGACCTTAAAACCGCCTCCCATGTATTTTTAAGACAAGATTGCGTAAGACGGTCCCTACAACCACCATACTCTGGTCCATTTAAAGTTATCGAACGTTCAGATAAATATTTCAAAATTGAAGTTAATAATAAGCCTGTTAACGTGTCTATAGATAGGTTAAAGCCTGCGCATATGTTTAATTGCGACTTTAATAAAAACAACGTACCTACCGCAACAGTTCTCCCTGCACCTGTACCGTCACCTGCTCCAATACCTACGAAGGAAAGGACGACACGATCTGGTCGTGTTGTACGTTTTCCAGATTTTTATCGACCCTAGTCAGGGTCTGAGGGGGGCTGATGTAGCGTACTACATAATATTTAAATATAATTTAGTTTTTATTGTACATTTCGCGCGCATCCTTTCACGCCACAGTTTGCGGTAATAGTTATCACTGCCCTTGCGCACCTAACGGTACTCCTTGACGAGCGCCTTCGGGCGTCTTCGATTTTCCCTATCTCACCAGTCCGAACGCAACACTGACGCCGGAAGGCTGCGCGCTCTGGTCGATCCACATTAATAAAATTACGTCGATATAAATTATCGTTTAATTAAATCACGCACAAGGACCCGAACTACGCTACAATTCCTTTGCTCAATAAATCGTTAAAGACTGCGCGGGAATAGTGTGATTGTGTGGTACCAATTTGAAAGATAACATGCAATTATTATTTAAATATCACTAGCTGTGCTGCGTGTAAGTTAAGATAAAAAGTAGCCTATTTGCTAATCCTATCCGCACAGCCATTACGGCGTGAAGAGAAATCAAACATTGTTACACATTCAGGTACTTACACACAAACTTTCGCTTTAAAACATTTATAATTTAATATTAGTGTGATACAGTGATGGCATTACATCGATTCTGTTGTATATTTTTATTTCAGGATTCAGTACCTAGTATGTGAAGATCCCTAACCCCTTTACTTCGGAATGCACAAATGTCTTGAATTCGAGACCAAATAGCCACAAGGGAATGCAAGGAACGCATCTTATTGGTCGAGCATGGTCATCTTATCTGTCTGTTAGAATCACCAGTGCTCTATTTTATTACCCATTTGTAGCAAGACTGAGGTAGTAGGAAAGAATTGAACGTTACACCATACAGTCAAGATATTTTTTATCACTGATATTATGTGTTCGATGAAGATAAAAGAAAAAAGTGGTGAACTACAATTGTGTTTCGAACAAGGTAGCAAACTCGGGCGTTCGGAAAAATGCCCAGCCTTTACAAATTATCACCGGGTGTTAGTATGATTCAAAATCACGACTACCCGATCGAGGTATACGTGAGAACGAATCTCGACACGTACACCAAACGTGACATGCACTCCTACAGCACGCGCAATGCAAGCGAACTCGTCGGCTTACCTCGTAGGCTTACACAGACCAGCAAGCTGACGCGTGTTATGGGCCCGGCTGTGTATAATAGGCTTCCTTATACCATATTAGAGTCAAACTTCTTTTAATTGTTTTAAAAATAAATTGAAACTATGGCTTATCGAGCAAAAGTTTTATAGCACAGATGAGTTTATGAAAATTCCATAATTTATACATTGACATGTTCTTTATGGAAATTCTTATATATTTTACAAGCTTTTATTTAGCTTGCCCTGTATGTATGTAAGAATGTTTGTTCGGGTGCAACTCAATTTTGAAGCAGATATCTTCAACCGATTGAGCTGAAATTTTGTATTACGTTTAGGTTGGATGACAATGCATGGTTAGCTGTGTGACGTCATTATAAGTCCAACAAGGCGGAACACACAAAATGGTGGACAAGTAATTTTTAATGCACTCCTACAATATGGGTATCAAATGAAAGGGCTTGCTGAGAATAACTTGAAAAATAAAGTGACGTCACTCTAAATCCAATAGGCGGACTTCTAAAAGCTTGTCTTTAAAAAACTTTTTAACAAGTACCTAACTTATTTAAATTTTTATTTTGTGATTTTTCATATTGTCATTTTTATTGTTTGACTGTGCAATATGACGTGTAAACTAATGTTTATGAATAAATTAGTATTTGAAAGGCAGGCTTACGAAGGCACTCTCTCGACTTCTTTATAAATATAACATTTTGTTTTTTTTATAATGGAAACGAACTTCGAATAGGACGTCGTCTTGTAGTATAGTCATTATTTTTAATGTACCCGACTTACTTGCTCAGTATCGCTTAGCTTGCATTGCTTGCAATGCTTTCATACGATATCGAGGAGGATGTAAATCGTAAAACTGTTGGTAGATTTAATTTCACCCTACTGTTTTAATGAGCTGTTGTCTGGTAGCTGGATGGAACAATGTTTCGACGTAAACATAATAGTTGTTTAATAAAGCTATTAATAATCTAATCAAATACGAACTACGAATGTGAAGTTGGTAAATAGTTTTGGGATATGGTTACCATGGTTCATATCATTATTATTATATAGTAGAATTACCACTAGTATACGACAGTATGCGTGTATGTTGGACATGAGGTAGGTAAAGGCTTCAATAATTTGGGTGAAATTTGGTAATTCTGGAGCAAGGTGATCTCTGTCGTTTATTTTGCCATATTTTTGTTTCAGTAAAACAATATCTACTTTGGATAAACAAGCAAATGAGGGGTTTAAAGTCAATGTTGTTTTGTCAAATCTATAAATGTAGTTTGCTACGCCATAAAACATACATATTAAACCAACAAAATATACATATTATTATACATAATCCTATTTCTGGACAGTTAACAATGTCTATGTACCTACTATAACTATGATTAGTAAGTCAAGTAAAATTTGTATGTCATGTTTATGTTGTTTAAATAATGAGTAACTATTTATGTTTTGTTTATATATTATTTTAGATTTACTTATTTCATTAATTTTACCATACCACTATCCCTAAATTTACATTTTATTTACATTCCTTTCAAGTTGTTTGATATAGATCGCTCTTAGATATAAGTCCCCCTATTTCACTTATTTTTATAAGTTAGTCTGTTTGTAGTATTTATTTTTTGGTGTTATTGTATTATAGATGATGTTAGTTTTATGTGCTTTGTTAGCAGTATAATCCTTCGTAAGCGTCTGCTCTGGCACAGTGCTGTCGAAGTCATTGGCTGAAAAGTTTAACTTAGTCGCGGCCGATGTAATATCAAAGCGCGTGAAATTTTGTACACTTATAACATAGATTGTTAATTAGGTACCTGTTATCAAAAGCAAAATCGTTTATTTACATGGGCCTCAATGAGGCACTTATGAAAGTTTATGTCTCTACTGCCTAATGTTAGCAATGAAGTCCTGCGTAAGCGTCTTTTCTGGCATAGCGCTGTCAAAGCTAACTGCTGAAAAGTTGAACTTAGTCGCAGCAGATGTAACATCACAGCACATAATAATGGTTGGTTATAACCATATATATGTACCTACTCTGTTAGCAGTGCACGCCTGCTTAAAAGTCTGTCTGGCATAGTGCTGTCGTAGCTAACTGCTGGTTGAACCAGGTCGCAGTCGATATAGCATCACAGCACATGACATCTAATGCATTAACAACTTATAGTTTTTTAGTCTCACCTGTATTGTTTGCAGTGAAGTCCTGTGTCGGCGTCTGCTCCGGCACGGTGCTTCCAAAGCCCAGGGCTGGGGGGTTGAACTGAGTCGCTGTCGGTGCAGCGCACGACGGAAGGTATGCGGGATATGCGCCCGCGCCGCCGTAGCCCCAGTGTGAGTTACTCGAACTTAATCCAAACTGGCTCATATCTGGAGGAAAATTTGGATGTTATTAATATTAAAAAAATATATAAAACTTAAAATAGAATTAAAAAAAATCAAAAAACTTGACTGCGAAAAATGTGTACATACTTTTTTAAAATTTTATGTAAAACCCTTTTAATTCCTTAAATTTTTGATACCACTTGATAGTTTTGGTGAATTATTTTTATCTAAAGTCACTTGAGATTTTAAAACTAATATAACGATACCTTAACTGGCAAAATCCGTCCAGCCGTTTGAAAGATACGAGATAATAAAGAAATTTACAAATATACATACATCATACATATGATACGCGCGTAAAACTTATCCCTTCCTTGGCAGTCGGGTAAAAAGTCATAGAACCAGAGAACTTTTCAAGAGCAACAAACGAACTTAAACTCAATGGTGTAGTTTTGTTTTATTCAATAATTTGCATGGCCACCTTCCGGCTCTATTATCTTATACCTGCATGTCATGATAATATTGCATTGTCATCCGATTTACTTAGGCATGCAAGATTTTAGCTCAATCGGAATCAAAGAAGTGGATCAAATTTAATTTGCATGATTTGATTGTAGACAGACTAGGACAAGCATGTAAATTACAATACATTAGAAACCCTGTTTAGCACAACAATTAAGAGCAAAGGAGTATCGTCGTTCTTTGCTTCATTAAAACTAAATCGAATTATTTTTGAGCACTTGATTGTTTGTGAAATAAACGTAGACATCTGTTATACGTCTTGCAATAAGAAATGATTTTGTATGCATTAAAAAAAATATGAAATTAAATTTAAATCAAAGCCGAATGAACAATAATCGAATCCTTCGAAAACAATACTCCGCGGTGCAGTGTCCACTTATAAAGATGTCGAGAGCGCACAGCGATCGCCGTCCACGCTTTGCGTACACTTTATTTTTTCAGAGTATTACTGGCTTTTATTTGTCGGTATCACAGTTCCGTTTTTGGGCGGCCGATCGGCGGAGTCGGTTTTATACGATATGCGCGTGCCTGTAGCGTCGATTTGTGAACGTTTTTATTTTTGTTGGGCCGCATGAGTTGTTTTGGGGTAGCCGTGGATTTAACCGGGTCGGAGCATGCTTGTTCGATTGCGTCCGCAGTCACTACGGTTCTCTTTTTCCTTTCACAGTGGGCTGATTGAATCCGCGCTTTAGTGAACGTAGTTTAGCGTATCGCCGCACGGTTTGGTGACTCATTCACTTTTGAACTACTCGTGCTGGTTTGTTCGATTTAGATTTTTGGTTTGTGGTCGTTTGGAATGCTTTTTTAGTTCATTTTTGTGACGATTTGGGCTGATAATTGTTTTTTTTTTCGAGTTATTGTTTTATTAAGGCATTTGGCTCTTGTTTTACCCCATCGTCTATGATTTTCTGTATCTACTACAAGTTATGGACGCAGTCGTTAAGATTATGATTTGTAGCTTTACAATATTAATACCATTTGCTCTTTCTGTATGACTCATGCACAATAAGGCTACTTCTGCAGATGGGACATCAAGCGCATTCTGTATAAATTGCTTTGATTTGACACATGCTAAGTAGGATCGTCCAGAAATATATCTCTTAGAAGTAGAATCCGTATAAATAGCATTTTACTTAAGATTTTTTTTTGCTTCACACTTTCACCTACGACACAAGTCATCAAACTTAATGGGGACGAAGTTCGATGATTTGTGTCGTGGGTGTTGGAAACATTCACATCACACACTAAATCACACCCAGAACCAGAAACACAAATTTCCCTTGGGAAGAAACTTGTGTTTTCACCGGGAATCGAACCCGCTGCTTATCAAGCAAACGCGCACCCAACTAGGGTATCGAGCAGATCAATCTTAGTATCTTTTATATAAGTGTTACTTACTTTGACACGTAGTGATGGGTGGCATTCTGAAGCCTCCAAGAGGGTCTGGAGGGAATGGAAAGGGCCGCTGTCCGAACGCGAAGTGGAACTGCTGCTGCTGCCCTAAGAGAGACAACACTACATCAGTACGATACTAGCTGTTCTTCAGCAATGCTAATGGAGTCAGTTGTATACATTTTTAAACTAAAAACCAATTTCAATTGCAAATATTTTTTTGTACCACCACATTGCAGCTACCACTTTGGCTTCATCAAATAGTATAGGTAAATTACATTAAACATGTCATGTAAAAGCCCCACGGAACGCATTTGGTTTATCACCAGCGTGCGCGGACGCGGCTGCGGGCATGCGTCCGTTCATGGACTCTTCAAACACAGAGAAAATAATTCACAAATCATAGTAAACAACTTAACTAAATAGGAACATCCGAATTGTACACGAGTTTGTTTTAGCTTGTTAGAAGTCCTTATCTCAAGCAAACAAACATACATTGATCATAAACCTTTTTGCCTCGATTTAGTTACAAAAAACCTGTTCAAAACATTATAAACTCAAACGCTAATTAAAAACATAATTTGTATCCAAAATCAGAACCCCACCGAGCTTAGGAAATAATTTGTCGAATACGTTACCTTTGCTAATTTCTAACATGTGCTCGGGTAGTGTCGCACTAGTGTCCATGAATAATAAAGTGTCTCGAAACAAATTGATATACCATTACTATTTCGGAGACACATTTGAGAACACGATATTCGTAATAAATAATGTAGTAGTTAAAACTCAGTTTACTTAAATTAAAGTTGAACGCACAAGTCCTATCAATATAGAGATTGAGAACGACCCTATCAATGTAGAGATTGTCAAATGCGACGCCTCTACTAATTTCTAACATGTGCTCGGGGAGTGTCGCACGAGTGTCGATGAATTATCGAGTGTCTCGGAATAAATCAAGGGGTGTTCGGAGAACGGTGAATTTGTAAGTATAGAATCAATTTGGGGTTTGTATTGACGATTCGAGAGTATTGAACGAAATCATTATTGGATACGAAGTTGCAGGCTAGTTGAAAAATTGGATGCGAATTACATTTTCCCTACATTTTGTCTAATTGAGAATGATATTATATGTAAGATTCAGCTTTAAATGTGTAACTGTTTCCGAGATAGACCTTGGGACAAAATAGATCTAAAAGTGAGTATGGTAGGCCAATTGTTATTTTCCTACATAGTTTATAAAAAAACGGTTTGTTCTTTCTTTCCAAGTTATTTTCAACGATATCCATTTTTGGATTTAAACCACAGCTTTACATATTCTCTATAAATTTGAAGTTAATATATACTTGTATAGTTTAGATGCTAAATACGGACAGTCAACGGATGGACAAGTGCTGAACCAGACACAACGCAATTAACTTAATGAAAGTATGCGTGGTAAACAAAAAATAAATTATCCACCCTGTATGCCTTGACTGTAGATCAAATGGCGGCATTCATCAAGCGGTTGAAGTACGCTTTGAATTATCGAAACGCCAAGTATAACCTTGCCATTTACGTTCGTTTCAACCGATTTCAAAAAAGGAGGTTCTCAATTCGATTGTATGTTTCTTTTTGTATTTATGTTTTGCGATATCTCCGCCAATTTTGCATTGATTTTGTAGGTTTTTTTTTTGGTAGAGTATACTTCAGAAGTGGTCCCATATACATTTTGTCGAAATCAGTTCATCCAAAACCGAAATATAAGCGATGAAGTCGGTTTTTTTAAGCTTTGCTTGCGTTTAAATTATAAAGTTAATTGTTTTATTTCGTATTATCTGATTACATAATGTTTTTCTTAGCTGTAGAAAATTGTTAAATTGAATGTGACGATGCTAAAACCTATAGGCGCCTTGCATTTAGAATACCATTTCAATTTAATTAAATTTCAACTCAATTATATAGCAACACAGCCTAGACACACGCACAAATCAACACCCCTGATTCTCTATTCAGCATTCGCGATTCAGCACTTCCGAATTGCGTTGCAAGCCAATCGACACTAATCAAGAACGCTTTCTGGGTAGCTGTGTATGTGTATTTCAATCACACATGTCTATCTTGTCAGTAGATCATTGTTCATTTGAGTACTTTGAGCCCTTTTATAGCCACCGTTATAATATGACGAATTATACATATCCTCTTATACTAATATGCTACGGCACAATTTGTATTTTTCTTTGACTGCCAAGGAAGGGTTATGTTTTTCGCGCTTATTTTGTACGTAGGTATATATATTTGTAAATTTCTTTATTACCTCGTATCTTCTAATAGTTGGATGGATTTCTACAGCTAAGGTATCGTTATATAGGTATATTTAACAAAGAGTCTTTAGATAGGTGTTTTAAAAAAATAGCGAATTTTTGCCGCGTAATATTACGCGACTTCAAAGTTGGTCTTATCACCATCATTCTTATAACTACGATTCAATACTTGTGAAAACTTCAACCTTCATCCCATTCTAGTCACCTAGTTGATATTTTCATGTATTTTGACTACAGACTATCAAGCGAAGTCTATTTGCATAAGGCAGTAGTTGAGCCCGGTTTTGCTACCATTCAAATGACAAATTAAACATATTCTCTTTAAAATACTACACAGTCTTTTTTTATACAGAAATATAGAAAGTAGATTTAAGTTTACAATGTCAGTAGCTAAAACGATACTATAAACGACCGCCCATTATGTCCAGACAAGAGCGCTTCTAGAAAACTTTTATTAGCCAGTTCTGTTGGCTACTGGCCGTACCATATTATATTGAGGATAACAAGTAAATATTCTTGCTAATTACGGGCAAATTGCCTATATTTCCTATAACTATATACATCTATGCAAGATCTAAGTTACCTACAAGGCATCAAGTACATGTATATGTAAAAATATTATCTAATGAGTAACTAGCTAATTATTTATTATATTTATTTTGAATCCAAAAATATTTACGCTACGAAGATTTTGAACTCACTAAGTATCCTGCGAACTCTCAACCGCTTAATCTCAATACTTGTTTGTTTTAATAGAATTTTCATAACATGTAGCTACGCAATACTAAACCTAAGCACCAAGAAGAATCCCCTACACACCAGATGAAATCTCCGCTGCAATCCAATCGATCGCCAACCGATGCTCTTAAACAAAAAGCATTCTCAAGCGAACTTAACCCTGTCTGAACTCACACATACACACCGCCAAAGCACGGCTAACTATTACAAATACTTGGCATAATAAATCTAACTAGACCGGACGGCACCCCTTGGTAATCCTTTAATCAGGTCCACAGTAGCCCTTGCCCGCACAGCGCACCCTATTTTTCCCTCCATCTGAAACCCCCCATCCCCCTTTACCCCTCGAACGGTGCAAATGACAGTTTCTAATTCCAACTTGCCATGAAAGTGTGTAATTGTTGCGCCGTTGATTTATACACTCGAACCTTTTGCGCGGGAACTGAGCATGTGTGCCTCGTAGGGTTGTCACCTGTTTTCAGGATTTCAGTATTTATTTTTTACTTTGATTCAATGTTTATTATATCACATCATCACTACCATCGAGTGAGATTCTGTCGATGATTGAGAAAACTCAAATGTATATATTTGAGTTTCAGTGTTCATATATTCATTCATAAAGGACGTACTTGTCGTAAGTTTTTTTATGAAGTATTCATGTAAATAGTACAAAAAAAGAAAGAGAAAGAAAAAAAAATTAAAGGAAAAAAAATACTTAACAATGCCGATGCATATGAGTGTAATGACTACGCGGAGATCGACACTAATGGAAACGTAAACAATGTGTTCCACAAACGAAAATTCTAAACAGAGTATTCTACAATCACAGAAATTAAAAATAATCTAGTTAAGATTTAGTTACGTAAATAAATTGTTTAGTATTGCAACCTGTGGCAGCCCTGGAGGTCACCAAAGCGTGTGTCGGGCGCGTCGGCGAATCCAATTGTATGCCACTGTGTGCGTCTGCATTTGTCAATTGGCGCTCGAAGCCGATGAGTGAACTCATTTATGCATTTTCTAATTATTGCAACCATTGCTAGCATTACGATTAATGTTAAATAGGAACATTTGCATGATTTATATCCTTTAACTTATTTGATATCTCAGTGATGCAAGATATTCTGACAATTATTAATTATAACAATGATAACCAGTCCACGCTCCCGCAGGAATACTCCGTCCAAGTTTCGTACACTAACGGTTTTTTAATCCATGATAAGAAAACATTTTGCCACTGCCTCACTGGATGGAAAACGATGATGGGGCCGAAGATTTAGCAGCATGCTACATCTTTGGCCGCATCATCACTTTCCATCATAAAATATATAGGGCTTAAAAAAACTAAATTTAAACTTGATAAACGTTGCCGAAATATATTTGCTTTCAAGCAAAAACTATGTAAATAAAAGCTACATCTGCAAAAATTTGCAGCTTGCCGCAATAAAACAGTAGTCTATAATGCTCTCCAACCATTTATATTACCTTAACGACCCAGTTGGCGCGGTGGGCAAGTCTCTGCCTTCTACGCCGTGGGTCCTGGGTTCCATTCCCGGCAGTAGCACAATTTTCCCTCTCAAGGGAGATTTGTGTTCTGATTCTGGGTGTGATTGTGTGTGTGATAAATACATGTTTCCGGCACCCACGATACTAGTTTTTTTAGGCTCGATATGCAAGCTTTTGACCACAATCTCACCTGATGGAAATTCAAATTCAAATATTTATTGGAATAAGTACGGGTTTGATAAAAAAAAACATATTACAAAATATTATTAGTCACAATTATTAAAGAAAATAAAATTGAAATTCACAAATATTACACACATAGATTCAAGAAACATTTATTGAAAAATAAAAATTACAAAAATGAAACATATAGACAGGTCCCATGATTTAAATTAAATGGTAAGTGATGATGTAGCCGAAGAAGTAGCATGCTTGCCTAGAAGATATTTATTCACTCTTGACTTGAAGACTGCTTGGTTATACCGTTCGGAAAACAAAGACGAGGGCAATGAGTTCCACTCCTCAAGTCTTAGAACTTGTGGGGCTGTGAGTGTGAATGCGTTTGTTTGTTTAAACCATTTATCTATCGATATCGATATATATCAGAGCTAAAGAACACGTCAGAAGTAAAACACATTGTAAAATTAACCTTATAAATTAAAGGCTTGTGTTTAAACACCGCCCAAAAATTTACCTATTTTACTACCAAAAAAATATTAAACGGTTACCAAAATTGATAAATGGTCACCAAATTACGTTTCCTAAAATATTATGAAATAAATCCATGTTTTCGTATTATAAATATTATTGTATTAATTATAAAAAAATAAATAACCTTAACCTACTGTTATCCGATTCAGTTCTGTCACAGGAAATTTTATTTTAGGAAGCGTAATTTGGTGACCATTTATCCATTTTGGTAACCGTTTACAATTTTTGGTGGCCGTTTAAATTATACCCTAAATAAAAACCTTTTAACTACTCTGAAATTAAAATTACTACATTCAGTGTTACCAGCTTACCCTTCAATAAGGAGTTGAAATATTCATTAGGAGTAGCGCCCGTAACCCTTCTGTTCTAAAGCGGTGCGAAATTGAATTATATGTCGTCGTGTGAAGAATGGAGACAACAATGCGAGATTGTTTCTTAAATTATTGCTTAGAATATATATACTACTTGTTTTAACCGACTTCAAAAAAAGAAGGAGGTTCTCAATTCAGTTGTATTTTTTTTATGTGTGTTACCTTATAACTTCTTTCTTTGTGAGCCGATTTTGATGATTATTGTTTTATTTGGAAGCTGGTGCTTTCCATGTAGTCCCATTTAAATTTGATCAAGATCTGACCAGTAGTCTTTGAGTTATCCTTAATAATGCGTATTCTGTGGACTGCATTGATGATGTTCTTCAAAAGTTACCTCATAACTTCTTTTTTTGTGAGCCGATTTTGATGATATTTTTTTTTATTTGAAAACTGGTGCTTTTCGTGTGGTTCCATTTCAATTTAATGAAGATCTAATAACAAATTGTTGAGTTTTCGTCAATAATGCGTGTTTAATACATTAATTCTGATCAAGGTTCGGAAGATAAAGCGGTGAAGTCAGGGTTTTTTAAGCTTTGCTTGCGTTTAATTGTTTGTGCATGCAACAGCTGCAGTTAGCGTATCTCACTGCGCTCACTATTATTAGCGTGACTATGATGTATAGCTTTTTCAGTCGATAATAGGCTGGACACCTGAAAAATTCTATTTAATCCGTCATTTAAATTATCAAAAAATATTGGACACGTGTTTTTTATTTAGTCAATTAACAAAAATTTAAGAATATGTAGTGATTTAGACTTCACATTAATATTATAAATTTGAAAGTTTGTTTTATATTCACCCTGTAACGGCTGAACGGATTAGGACAAAAATGTATATGTGCATAGCTTATATATATATAGCTAGTATTAACACTACATTTTATACTTGATAAACGCAGGCGCGGGGCTCGGCTAGTTGTGTATAGCTCCTTATTTTATTATTGTATGTCGGCAATTACTAGAACACGATCATTTAAATATTTGTATATAAATTGATAGCTTAATTTAGTTTGTACAAAGAATAACACGTGAACTTTAGATCCATCATCTAATATGGGACAGGGAATCGGTTAAACATACAATAGCTCATGTATCTATATGGGTCATAAAAGACTCACCCTCCAATTTCTCACACAAGCTCCGTCCCAGTTCATCAACCCCAAACAATACCAATATCATAGTCAAGTTATCAAATAAACACATCCTCGTAAACAATGCACCAGCAAGCGCCAAGCGCGGGTGGTCTTTGCGCTTGCGCACCCGAAATAGCTGCCTTAAGAAAAACATCGTTAAAGATGGTATATTAAATTGTAGGCGGCTACTGGCTTCCAGCGGTAGCGGTAAAACGAGCCACCCACCCGGCGGTAAAAATAGGGAAAGGGTAGATACAGTGTTGGTAATTGAGATCTGCAGTTTATGGGGGTCTGGTCTGTCGAAAAATCTACTAAACTACGACTGTCGTGTAATATAAATGTTACATACTGCCCGTTGGTTAAGTGCGCGTCCCATTTCTAAGTAGCGAGTATCGGGTTCAATCCCCGGTGGGAGTTTTCTCCCCAAGGGCAATTTGTGTTTCTGATACTGGGAGTGATTGTGTGAATGATGTGAATGTTGCCGGCCCCCATGACACAAGTCATCGAACTATGTGTAGGGCTGTGAGTGTGAAAGCGTTTATTTGCTTATTATTTATACATTTATATATTTATATAATTTATTGTTTTTATATTTTTTTTAATTAATGTTTAAATAATAATAATAGATTAATTGTAATTGACATACCTGTTATAACGTACTTTGTTATAAGGTGAATAAATGATGATTATGATTATTAACATTAAGACTGGAAAGGGATATCTTATACCTTGTGATCAAACATTTTACTGGAACAATGACTCTACAGTATATTTTAATAATATGGGTACAATTAATTTATTATAGAAACTGTCAAACTACTGACTTTGCGACATATATTAGAAAAATATTTTAATTTTTAAAATAAAAACATGTTTAAAAACAAGCTTAAGCCATTGAAGAGTTCCCTCGTTAGGAGCCAACCTAAAGTGCAGATACCCAAGTCATGGTGACACTAGAACGGGTTATCATAATTAATTAAATTACATAACAATTCAAATATTATACAACAATTCAAGCCTATGCTGTCGACAAATTTCCTTTATCTGGACCTCCTAGATATCGATACAGGTCATGTTTATCATAAAAATTCGTAGTTATAACTGAAGTAACTGAGTATAGTGACAACTCCGTAAGATAAGAGGAAGTGGTTATATTTCAGCTTGACCTAAAGAAACAAACATAGAAACTAACGTACAAATACAAACATTGCTAGTTATTATAACCCAAATGGAAAGCATTAACACCAAATAAATGGCTTTTTTTTTGGATGCCCTCACTTTAAGGCTTACCAAAACAAAAACAAAACCGACGCATTCACACTCACTGTCCTACATTAAGTTGAAAGATTTGTATCGTGGGTGGCGGATACATTTACATTACATACCCAATCAATCTTAGAACCAGAAGCAGAAATGTCCCTTGGGAAGGCAAATTGTGTGTTTCTGCTGAGAATAATACCGTCTCTACGGTATGATTCTGTTATCTTTATTCTGCCCAGTTGTCGATTCTAAACCACCCCCTGCAGGATTGTGCACTACTGACCAATACGGTATATATTATACAACTACAACTACAACTACTTTCTTTGCTCCCTAGCAAAGACTGACCCACTATCTATCAATTAAGTAGCTGTATATATACCGTCATTGGTAAGTAGTGCTCAATCCTTCAGGGGGTGGTTTAGAATCGACAACTGGGCAGAATAAAGGTTTTTTTATTGAAAAATTGTAAATAAATCCTTACTGGTAAATCAATTGTGGCGCAGATTGTTTAGTAGTGACTGTCAAGTAAACTATGGCAACTCATAGATAGCTGCTAAAATAATAGCTTATAGTCAAAGACTTTGAAATTAATATATTTGTTTAGCAGTTAAAATCAACTATTTATTGGGAATAGGTAAGTATCTAACATTCTCGTAATACATGAAGAGCTGTGACCTCTCGTGACCTCTCGTCACATGTTAGTTCAATGATTCCGTAGCACTTAGCACTCGTATCAGTCATAAGCTATTAAAGTAAGGAAAATAATGTTGCTTTTTTATTTTTATTTTTTTTTACTTTGCCCTCTTTTCGATTCTAAACCACCCCCTGCAGGATTGTATACTACTTAACAATGATGGTATATATATACTTGTATTTCCTAACGTACCGTAATTTATGTTCTCAACATCATCTTCGTGATCAATTATGCATAGGCGTACAAACTTTGCCATCCTCACCCATAAACACATACATACATCATCTTACTCGATTCTCATCGGTGCTAACACGGCACCCGTGTCAACACGCATCGGAACTTACTAGAATTAAATAATATATCGTCTCGGGCTCGGCATAATAAATCAATATGCAGGGCATGCACACACGGGGTGGTAACCCTCCCCCCCCTCGCCCTTCCCCATCCCTTTCTTGACTAATTAATTAAACAACCGATTCATTACAGCAGCCTCCTTTGTGCCCTCACATTCGTCTAGTGAGCTAGAAGTACGGATAGCAGGAGTGGCACGCATTTTACAAATAATTAAAATTTTAATATATTTAAAACTGAAACAAATAATTCAAATTTAAATATATTTAAAGTCAAAACAAAAAACAAAAGCATTCACACTCACAGCCCCACACTAAGTTCAAAGACTTGTATCGTGGGTGCCGGAAACATTCACATCACACACACATTACACCCAGAACCAGAAGCACAAATATTCATTGGGAAGAAATTTGTGCTTCTGCCGGGAATCGAACCCAGGACCCACGTCGCAGAAGGCGGACACCTGTCCACTGCGCCAACTGGGTCGTCTGGTGAGGATCATCACCTGGATAGTCAGGTGAGATAGAGGTCAAACGCTTGTCTATAATAATTTTTAAAAAAATTAAGCTATGTCGACAACTTACATTTGGGATAAATAATTTACAACAGCAATAATAACATGTCAAGGTTCTTAAATCTTATAAAAAATTAGAACGCAAAAATATACTTTTAATAAACCAATATGCCTTGTTTTGATTTTTATATTTATTTTAATTGTAAATTCCAATATATCTATGAAAATTAAAAGAGTACAGATATCATTTTGTACGTTAAATTTTATTAAAAATATAGTATATTAATTTAAATCAAAATAATGTTTGGTAACAGTTTTTAAAAGTTAAATAATAGAAAAAAGATTTTTTTTATTAATTTTAATTAATATTACTTAAAACTCTTCGCTGCGTCTATCGCTACTCAACCCTTCAACCTCCGTCCCTGAAAGGCCGGCACTATCCCGTGGTGCGCAATTATTTTAATTTCTTCCGCACCGGATTGATCGAGCGTTAGGTGCGATCCGACATGTAATGAGGACGAAACAGGAACGGGACGAGATGGGACGAAGCCGAAGTCGTTTGTTATTGTCAATGCGGGCGTCGCTAACTATTCAAGTTATTTTGTTTTGTTTACTTTGGGATACTAGGTTTTTCGATCGAGTTTCACGCTTATAAAAGCATCGAAATTATTATTTGAGTAAAATAGGTCAAATGATTTTAATAGCGAAACAATAATATCGTAATTTACAATGGGTCAAATTTACCAAAATGTTTTAAAAAACTATTCAATCAACTGTTTCTTTAATGTTTTCAACTGACTTTAAAAAAGGAGGTTCTCAATTCGACTGTATGTATGTTACGCGGTATCTCCGCCAATTGTGAATCGATTTTAATGATTCTTTTTTTGTTTGGTAGAGTATGCTTCAGAGGTGGTTCTATATACATTTTATTGAAATCGGTTTAAACCAAAACCGAAATATAAACGATAAAGTCGGTTTCTTTAAGCTTTGCTTGCGTTTTTTTATTATGTGATATTGTTTTATATGATAACTGTTCATCGTTGTAAATGTACACAATCAGCAAGAGACTAGTTACTCACAACACAAGATATCCTAGTGTGGGAACTAGAGATCCCCAGTCGTGCATAATTAAAAGCTTATTAAGTGCCCACAAAAGATGCCATAATAGAATGTAACGTAATTTTAAGTTTTTCTTTATGTACTCATATGCTATATTACTTCAGTGAAAAAATATTTATTTTTATTATTATTATTTGTAACGAAGCTATTATTTACATACATTTATTTGACACATCTTATTCTTTTGTTTTTTCATAAATGTGTCAGTGTTTTATATAGATCTTTTTATGGAGTGGTGCACTTCTTGTACTATTTACTAGATTTTCTTGGTTTTTATAGAACTGAAGTTAAGACTCAAGTGAACCTAAACCGATAACAGGTGCCTTGTGCCAGTACGTCTGTTACAGTTTAATAATTATTATATTTTTTAAGCGTATCTTGCGACGCGCCACAACGACAAACTAATACGCACTTTAAACAGTCCCAGTAACAAAAATATCTTGTAGAGTTCATTTGTTGAGGATCGAACCCGGCACCGCTGCGTAGAAGACGCATATGCAACTAGACTAGCGGGCAGTTCAAGACTGACAAAGAATTTACTTTTAATGCAACAATACATTGACAGCTAAACCAAAAACTTACTTTAAATATTTATCGTTTTATCATAACATCATTAACGTAAACAACAATACACGAATCGTAAATACGCCCTACTGTAAAGGTATCCGGTAACAACCCTCCTTTTCACGCCGTGTAAACATGAAAAGGCATCAGTTTTCTCGCAAATTATTAATAAATTACCGCCATTAGTGCGGTGTTTTCGAATGTTTTGCGGTTTGCTTTGTTTGTTGTGAAGTGTTCTAAACAAGCTTTCATGTTCTGAAGACTAGTTCGTGATAAGGGTTGAGGAATCACATGTAGAAAGCTATAGGAGACAATTTGTTTTTGTCAAATTTTTTTTGTCGCATTTCATTTGTTTTTTCGCTCTTTATATATGACGTTTGTATATTTCATCGCATATATTTTTTACTTTGCCATATTTGTTTTTATCTCAGAGTTTTTATGCTCATTTGACCACAATCTCAGCTGATGGAAAGCGATGATGCGGCTGAAGATATAGCATGCTTGACTAAATCTATTCAATATTGACTTCAAGACTCCCAGTTCATACCATTTGGGGACCAAAAATGAGGGCTATGAGTTATACTCATTCCCAGTATAATGCAATAAAATATAATATAAGAATAATTCTGAGTATATACAGCAAATTAAATTTATAATTATTGTTTCCTTCATATTTGAACAAAACCTGTGTCTGTTGTCCATTAAGATCATTGACACATATTGGACTACGGCAGTGGTTTATATTATCTTACCCTCATTTCAGAATAACTCATTTCAATTGACTCTTTTTGACACTAAATTTAAGTAATTGCTGTCTAGAGTGATGCGAAAAAGGAGACGTGACGTGTTATTGTTTATTAATTTGAACGACGACCCAGTTGGCGCAGTGGACAAGTGTCCGCTCACTGCGCCGTGGTCCTGGGCTCGATTCCCGGCAGGAACACAAATTCCTTCCCAAGGGATATTTGTGCTTCAAGTTCTGTGTGTAACGTGTGTGTGTGATGGGAATGTTTCCGGCACCCACAATACAAGTCTTTGAACTAAGTGTAGGGTAGTGTAGTAAGGGGCTGTGAGTGTGAATGCATTTGTTTTGTTTAAAAAAAAAACATTATCGAATTATTCCTGAGTTATTCATTAATTTTAAAAGTGGTTTAAAAAATGTATTATATACTTTAGCCACCAATTTTAAAGCAGTCTCGTAAACAACATATTTATAAACCTGCTATCCATAAAATGTAACTCATATAAACTGCAAAAAATCCTGATCATCTAAAAGATCCAAATAAATTGTAAAAACGGACAAGTTCATACTAACTGGTTTTAGACCGAGGTTCCCTGGGCCCGTCGACGGTGACTTTTATCGCCTTGTTGTAGGTGGTGACCTGCGGAGGCGTCGTCGAAACCGTGATGGTCAAAGTGAATGACTTGCCTGTAACAAATGAGATTTCAATAATATACACATATTTATATAATGTTTTAAACCAAAAACTGACTTCGTCGCAAGCCTATCCGGTATTCTACCGTTTACATTTTGGAGAGTGTGCTAGTTTTCTAACTACACGACAAACTGTCAAACGTCATCCATATATGGTTGACATCCTCCAGTTCGCTTGAAGCCTTTCACTTCTACGTTTATGATCCGTACTGCTAAGGAGTGGAACTCATTGCCTTCATCTTTGTTCCCCGAACAGTATAATATAATCTGGGAGTCTTCAAGCCAAGAGTGAATATTCATTTTTTAGGCATGCATACTACATCTTCGGCCGCGTCACCACTTTTCATCAGGTGAGATTGAGGTCAAATGTTTGCCTATAGGGCATAAAATAAAAAAATTGAGATCTGATTATTATGATAGCTTTTTCAAAACGCAAGTCCATATTATCTCACAGCGTACGCGTGAGATAATATGGACGCGTATGTTATCTTTTATTGATTCATGTTTTCGAATAAGTTGTTGGATATTTATATATATAGGCAAGTGCAATATTGTAGTTAGCTATTATTACTAAAAAAACACTTGTATTCTGTTTAGCTATAGGTACGAATATATCGCTTTTATTTCATTGAAATTTGTGAACAGCGTTTTCCCATCGAGAATATTATTTTCAGAAACGTTTTACTCAAAGTGAGCGTAAGCCATAAATTCATTCTGTGGTCGCTCTCTTTCGGCGGGCGCCCACTTTTTGTAGTTCGATTTTGATCACATGTTCAAAAAGTTAAAACATTTGAAGCCAGCTCCATTTCAATTTGTGTGCCGGGTGAAATTTGTTCAGCGCCGGCTATCCGCGACAAAAATAATTGACAATCAAAATCTCAACCGATTGTTATGGACATGGACAACGAAAAAACCAAAGGAATGTCGCGCAATATTACAAACAATATCTGGTCGCTACGGATTGCTAATGTAATAGGGGAACATGTACGTAACATCGCATAAAAACAAGCACTCGAAATGAAACTCGTTCGATGAGTATGTAAAAGAGCAGCTCGGTCGCAACATATCAGAGCGCGTCACAAACAGCGGGCCGGCCACTTCATCACGACGTAACGTTGCCAATAAAAAAAACATTTCCATCTGCGGAAAAACCACAGTTAATATTAAATGACCGTCCGTCAAAGCTGTATTGTAGAGCGCTTTGGCGGCCGCTCTCGCAGCGGGATGCGGCCAATACCGATTTTGTGATTTTTCCTCCCACCCGGGCGCCTCCCTTCGGGGGTCGCGGGAGAGTGACATGTAAGCTTTAATGGGCCCGGAGCGGCTCGCCGCTGGCTACACGCGAAAAAACTGAAAAAAGCCTCATTCATACGTGATTTCATGTGTAGGCTACTTTCTGCGGGCTCGGCGGTGAGGCTCGTTAAAAATGGAGTTGGTACACGCGGCCGGCTTGTTGCGGCCTATAGGAGTTTATTAACACGAGCGTAGCTCACTGATACAAGTGTTTACGGGTTAGAGTTTTAATATGATACTGAGTAATTACTTGGATGCTTTAGAGAAGCGATAGATGAAAAGCAGATGTTTCTGAATTAGGTAAGTATGTCAGGAGTAATAATTATTAACGAAGCTCTACTACTTTATATTAGAGTAATTACGTCAAAAATTTACTAATGTGGAATTGTTTACAAATATAGTTCTTTCAAATTTGATCAGTACGTCATATATATGAGAATAAAAAGTGAGATTAGGGGTTTTCTGATGTCCATGATAATTTTCGATATGTACTCGAACAAAAATAAAATAAAATACTTGAAAAAATTAAAATACTGAGAACAATTTCAGTAACTATGCAATATAATGAAGGTCACGTGTACTGTGTGCTTCCGACATATTTTTGATATACTTAAGTTTAAACGCTGTAAGAGAATTGTTGGAAATATCGAGGTCACTTAACTGATTTGATTGTTGGAATCATTGTTGCACTTACAAAACGCGAACGGGGTTTTTTACTTCATATTAATACGGAAACTTAAAAGTTAAAGGACAGTTTATGCCCATTGGGCATCAGTGCCAGTATAAGTCATTCCCAGCACACAATAGAGCCCAAAAGTTGCACATAACACGAAATATCACATCCAACTTCGAACGTCATCGTGACCTCGATCGTCGTATAATCACACCTTAGACGGGCATATTAATTCAGTCGATTAGCGCCCGGCATTAGCACGTCGTTACCTCCAGTAATCGCAACAAGACGCGGCCTGTATTTGACATCTGTCAAATTGGATTGCATCTAGCTATTAGGGAATGTCGTCGTCGAGAAAGCATAGAGTGGATATTGCTTTGGAAATATTCACCTATCTGTTGATCAAATGGTCTAATAAGTTTTTGTACGTTGTTTTAGTGATATTTGGCCATGACCTCGGGGAGAGTAGGTATATTCTTTTCTATGACCATGACTGTTTACATCGAAATAAATTTCTAACAAGGTGACTAGTTTTAACCTAATATATAATTAGTCTTTCGCGCCGAACTGAGATCTCGCGCCTACATTTTGTCTCATAGTGAAAAACTTTGTAGATTACTTGCTTATAACTTTTTATATATAATAATTGTTTGATTTTTTGTATTTGTTGTTTAAGTACAGGATATGACGGATATTATACGTAAGTTTCAGCGTTCAGTGTAAAGCCTTTTTTGAGATAGACTCCGGGACAAAATGACTCTTAAAACATTGAATTTGGTGGCCTACCAAATCGTTATTTTCCATTATATATATATTTTTATAACCGGGTTCGTATTTTCCTTTTCAAGCCCTTTTCAACGATACCCCACAAGGGTAGATAAAAAAATATATATTTTGCTCCCCACTTACATATATGGGAGCCTCCTTCATATTTTCATTTATATAATTTTAAAAGTAATATTAGTCTTTGAGCCGTAGTTTTACATATTCTATGAAAATTTGAAGTCATTCGTTCATATGGTTTAGACGCTAGATGCCTCTGACAGACGGACGGACGGACGGACAAAGTGCTGAACGACCCAAGTCAACTTAGAGATATTCGCTTCGCTCGATCAATAAATTAGCAGTTTAACGTAAATCTTTTGCCGTGTAAATAAGAAATTGACGTTGCTGATTTTGTCTTTTTTTTCCATAACTTGTTATTATTCTAATGTTAATGTGTAATAATAGTGAGTTATACCTGGCAATAGTTCGTAAACGAGCACGAGGGTAGGCAAATCATAAAAAAATATATAAACGTCATTTTTACTTTTGCTCCCAAACTAATATTTCTAGTAAAGTTTCTTCCACTTTACTAAAGCATGTCATGACTATAAATGGACCTAGATGACCTTTATAAATATTACTTTGAGTGGTGACTAAAACTATTGCAGTTTTAAGACTAAAAATGATTTTTTTATTACTTTTCCGCTGGCTAAACGCACATAGATTGCAGAGCCAAAATTAATGTAAAAATAACGACATCAAAAGACGAACTAGGAATCTGGGTGTCAGAAGACCATCTTACTATTAATAAATATAAACGCTTTCACACTACAGTCCCGCACTAAGCTCGATGATTTATTTTGTGGGTGCCGGAAACATTCAAATCACATACACAATCACAACCAGAAACAGAGTCAGGAGAAAACTTGTGTTCTCGCCGGGAATCGATCCCGAAACCCCTTACCTCTTAGCCTTACTTATTACTCCGTTTAGAAGACGAACGCTCACTTAACTTGCTAACGCTTATCTAAGCTAATGCTTCATTGGGTATATTATTTATTCTGTGCCATCAGTTTTTCCGGTTCTTATCCAACATAGTCTTGTGAATAGGATTGTAACACGTCGCTAAATGGTGCTATTGTCGTCGCAAGCACGCTCAAGGGATTTGACAGTTAACTTAATTGTTCTAACTATCAGCTCAAAATTAAGACAATGGAACAGACTATTAGCAGAAGTTACTTTTACAGATGTAAACTGAAAGTGAAACTTTAGACTTTTATTAAATACTAGCTCTATTACCCACGGCTTTGCCTTCGTGAGATACATTGTAAAAAAGAAATAGTTCAAAGTTGTGGATGTAGGTACTATTTCAGTATTTACACTTTCTATACACAACGAAGAAAATTACATAATTAGGTATACTATCATTTAACTTTTTTATATAAAAATGTGCGTTCAATATTTAGATATTCAAAATATATTATGAAACAGTGCGCGTTAGCAGCATAAAAAAATCTAAGAACGCACAATTTATGATGCGTTGTTTAAATTCGTCTTCTAAAACATAAAGAAAAAATGGATAAGGTTCAGGAGAGAAATTATTCGTTTTATAAGACACATACACAGACACATGGTACATTTTATTTTATTTAGGTTATATCGAGGAAACTCGAAAAATACACGTGCAACAATGCCGCCGTAATCAGTTATCTAAAAACAGTAATGTTATCTTCACATTATAGATTTCTACAGAAAAAAATATTACAGCTTATGGTTTTAAAAATTAACCTGTATCACTGAGATTGATGGTCCTACCACCCAAGTCTTACTACTACTAAACATAAACTATCTCTATTAACTTGGCTTTTAAGAGCTGTTTATTAACTAAGGTATTTCATCTGAGTCAATAAAGCAAATAATTATAAGGTAACCGGCATTGCTCCGACCAGGTTTCAGATATGTTATATTCGATGTCTATCTTCTGGGAGCTAGGTTTACAGGTCGCTGCGGATGTTGGGTTGTTCTCCAGTTTAGGTTGCGTTTCCCAACCAATTCTCGTGAAATTTTGTTAACACGTTCGATATATTTAAGGTTTTGGCGATTCAGTTTTTAGATTTTTTTTTAAATACCGGGAGATGCAGAAATGTAAAAAAAAAATTAGCTCCCTACATAAAAAAAAAACAAAACAAAAACAAACGCATTCACACTCACAGCCCCACAGAAAGTTCAAAAACTTGTATCGTGGGTGCCGGAAACATTCACATCACACACACATTACACCCAGAACCAGAAGCACAAATATCCCATGGGATGGAATTTGCGCTCCTGCCGGGAACCAGGACCCACGGCGCAGAGTGCAGACACCTGTTCACTGCGCCAACTGGGTCGTCAAACATTAAACATACGTGTATGGGTGCCCTATTAATATTTTCATTTTTAACATTTTAATAACCATTTTTGGCTTAGGCCATAGCTTTACATATTCTCTGAGAATTTGAGGTTATTAGCTTGTATGGTTTAGACGCTGAATGCCTCTCTCAACAGACAGACGGTTAGACAAAGTGCTGAAACAACCAAAGCAACTTAAAGATCTTGCTTCACCCAATCAATTGTAATTATTTTTCACTTTTTACTCCGTAAGATTTTTTTATTCCTTAATTCGGTTTATATGTATGTATATAGTTTTCAGTCACGTTTATGTATTTATTTTCTTATTAGTGCTTTTTTGTTAGGTACTTTAAAATTTAAAAAAAACGAGCCAATCTCTACAAAATTCTAACTCTAAACAAAATTTATAGGCCAATTGTGTACCTATTATTTGTTTTTTAATATTTTTCCTAGGTAAGTAAGTAGCAAACACGTATAATGCATAAAAAGGTGAAGTACGCACTCAATCCAAACATCGCCCGCGGCGCCCTCGAATCAAAGTAAACTTTCTTCCGTGTCAATCGTTTAGCATGTTCACGGAGCGAGCAAATTGTGAGCTCATAAACGGTATCGTGCATTGGGTACATTAAGTGGGGGTTATTTATTTAGGTAGCGGTGGCGAGCCGAGGCTGGTACGGCTGGAACGCGCATCGCTCAGCCTTCATGTTCTTGTGTTGCGGACTTTTGGCCTGTAGGGGTTGATTTGATTTGTCTGTTTTACATATTTTTTAATTCTGTATCCCGCACCTTTACATTAGTTCATGACAAAAATCTCGATAGAATAGGCTATGGATTATTATTATTAGTTTAATTACTAAAATCCGACTACTAGTGCCAACAAACTGGCATCTAATGTTGTATAAGCTATTATAAGGGCGCCATTTAGTTATTTTAAAAAAACCTATAATACCTGGAGAGTTGAGTCAAATTCATTTTATTAGTTTTATTAGTTTGGACGTTGTTAAGGAACAACTGAATATACGTAGCACACTCACATACACACTTTCGTAGCTAATATCATACACCTTCTACTTGGTTCACCGTAGTCGAGTGAAAAAATAAATAATAGAATGACTTATTATACAAATGGGTGTTGTATGAATGTAAAATGCCAAATGTTGAACTGTCAATTAGCTTCCTTAGGTAAGCGTTCGTTTTCCGAGGGGTATTGGGTTCGGTTTCGGAAAAAAAAAAGTGTTTCTGGTTCTGGTTGTGATTGTGTATGTGACATAAATGTTTCCAGCACCCACGACATAAGTCATCAAGTTAGTGTAGGGCTGTGTGAAAGCGTATATATTTAAAAAAAGAATTATTCATTATTGGTAAATTCAATGTACCTGACCTATAAGTACTCGTATGTGTAATATACACATGGCAACAATAATAGTCAAATACTACCCAGGTTAGGTCCAGGTTGCCACAATCATGTCACTGTCGGTTCCGGTGAGACAGGTTGTTCAAAGCGATCATAGTTGTCAAAAGCCAAGCGTTGCAGAGTTACGTTTGATGACCCCCCTACACGCCCGGCCATGATTGGAGCCATTGGCACGATCATAGTCTTATTTATTTGTACCTCACCACAGAAAGGAGGGTTTTGTTATACATTTATCGTTGAATTTGTTTCAATTTTACGGTGTCAAATCATAAATTAGAAACTGCTGGTTTTTACATTGGACTTTAAAAGCGAATGTTAATAAAGATAACAAATTAAATTACGTATCCTTTATCGTATCATTTATTTGTTATAAATCCTTTCATCCAAAATTTTCCAGTTATATAAAAATATTAAAGGTCTACTTCACAATTTTAAGGCCGTTTTACGGATAAAAGATTCAATAAAACACAGTTTTTTGTCCTAAAACCGGATCTAAACTACATTTAAAATGTACTAATATAAATATTTCGTCCATCATTTACAGAAACGTCTTGTTTCAAACTAACCTATACATTCACACTCGCACACATACAAAGTTTTAAGTTTAAAATATTATTATAAATGTATTTAATTTTCTACCTTCACGGTACCTTAAATTCAAAATAGTGTTACACAGTCTGATTTTAGGAAATTCAACATTTCGAACCTGTATCACTGACATTAGTTTTTTCTTGTCCAATGTAGGCAATTTTTTAACCATCATCTTTTCTGACGATGTGTTTGACGATGGAATAAGCTTACCTATAATCACTCGCGACTTGAAGACACATTGTACTCATAAGGAAACACAGACTCAAGCAAGGAGTTCCATTCCTTTGGCGGTTTGTCCGCATTTGTGAAATGTCTATAGCGGTGTCGCTTAGCAGTTTGTCTGCTTGTTCAACGATAGAACGGGGATGAGGTAACGTTCCTTGGCACACGAAATGTATCCTTTGAAAATATGATAGAAATAATAATATTTTGGCTTACACAACTTTTTCCTCCGACTGTACTTTGTTTGAGTGGTTGAGCTAACAACAATAAAATTTAAAGATGGCAACTCGGCCGCGCGGCCGAGTTCCGGTAGGTCGAGATAACAACCAACTCTTCGTTGGCAGACAGCGCTAACCAATTATATACCTTTAGTGTAGGGGAACATTTTTGGCGTGTATTGTAACTGACTAAGTAACTTGAGTATAAGGTACCTATCATCAGGTATGGAACAACAGTTTTGCGTAAAAAATCGTTGCAAATATATATTTTCATAATATATATTCGCATTTTTATATTTATTTCATATTTTTTGGACATGAAATTATAAGCCTGCGGTTTATTTGATCGAGCGAAGCGAGATCTCTAAGATGACTTGGGTTCGTTCAGCACTTTGTCCGTCAATCTGTCAGAGGCATCTAGCGTCTAAACCATATAAGCTAGTGACTTCAAATTTCATAGAATATGAGATTAAAATATGTTTACAATATTTTTAGCCAGAAGTGCATTCAGGTGGTGCAATGGGGGATGAAAGTTCTCTGTCGAAAGTTCTCTATGAAGTTAAAGTGATTAAAATTGTATTTGAGTAGTTTAATAAGTCATTACAGTACATTTGATGTATCACAGTAATATTATAAATCCGAAAGTTTGTGTGTAAATTTTTTTTTTCTCTTCACGCTGTAACGGCATTCATAACAGTAGTTAACATTTTAGTCAAATTTTCATAGCTTATACTCAGGATCAACACATAGACTACTTTTTAACATAATTAACACGGCTAGACAGATTAAAAAAAGAAAAAAAAATTAAAAAGGCAGGTCCAACTGGCGGAAAGTCAGGATACCCCTCCATCGGTTTGAACAGCCTCACGGGTTTGGGGGGTGGCCTTAATGAGGTCATCTCTTCATGGGCGCAGTGGCCCGGTTTGCATCCGGGGCTATCGTCGGGGCAAGATAGTGACAACTAACGCGACCGGATCTTGCCCCACCTCGACAGGAGGTGCTCACGGGGATTTTTGGGGGTTTGAGCCCCACACACCCCTTTCCTTCACTTTCAGGGCTAGGCACCCCCCCTCCGCCCCCAAAAAAAGGTCCATCACATGTTGCGAATTCATGTTTCATTAAATATCTTTTAATATAAAAAAACTCAAAAAGCATTAAAATGGAAATGAGAGAAAGCGGTCGTGCACCTCAACCCCCTGTCACTGTCGCTTACTTAAAACATCTGCAACGCTACTCTAAACTTTTAACTTACGCTTTTTTTTTTTCATAAACCTCGACGTCGTAGAGCTTCCTGTTGGATTAGTTGTGTGCGTGTTTGCCTTCTATGTATGGGAGCGGGTTCGAACACAAGACTCTCTCCAAGGAAAATTTGTGCTTCTGATTTTGGTTGTGATTGTGTGTGTGATGTGAATGTTTCCGACACCCACCACACAAGTCATCGAACTTAATGTAGAGCTGTAAGTGTGAAAGCGTTTGTGTTTTATTTTGTCACAATTACACCCGGAACCAGAAACACAAATTTCCCTTGGAGATATTACTTAGTGCTTCCAATGGGAATAGAACCCGATACCCGCTGCTTAGAAGACGAACGCGTACCGAAGTAAGCTAACGGGCACTTCTTAGTCATAAATCCAGCCCTATCGATCTCCGATAAGGAAACTAATAGCTTAACATCCGATAACAGTGCGTGAGTAAGGCCGCGTGACGCCGCAAAGCATAGTTACGCAAGTTGCGGCTTCTGCTGTTAGCGCAACTACCCCAAAACCAGGGGGCAACCGTAAATGAAATGGTAGTTTTCCATCGCGGCTAACCGGGTTGGTAAACCGGTCTGGTAGACCGGGCGCCGGGTCGGCTGGGGCCGGTTAACCGGGTTGCGGACGCGTTATGGTTGACAAGGGCTGTTATAGTTGACGACCGCGACCGTGCGTGCCGCCGTCCCGCCTACACGATGTTTGCGTGCCCACGCCGAGAGATTTGCGTTCATAGCCTTTTTATTGTTCACCTTGCTGCCAACCAAAGCATTAACATCTTTTGTTTTATTTTTGAAGCATTTCACACTTTGTTCGTAAAAGCTTTAAAACGCTGACGAAAACTGTCGGTCCATGTCGAGTTCGAGATTACCACCCACGCGACTCCTTTGAACACATCCTTAACGATATAAAAGCAGTCATAAAACATCTGTAGTAATTAAAGCTCAGTACTGTGCCCACGCACCGCAATATATTCAAAATAAAGAACTGTTCAAAGAAGAAAATTTTTATTCAAATGGTTGTGCGACCGCAGCGAGCGCGCGCCCCGCCTCTACGGAAGAAATCGTTTTCCCGGCATTTTCCATTGGCTGGCGTGCCGAGAAGGCGGGCCGTTTCTTCAAGAACGCGGCAACTAACTTTTCATTTGCACAGCGCTGAAATACTGCCTGGGATTCTAGAGATTAAAGCGCAACGTGGAACTTCGGACTGCGGTTTTTCTCGAGACGGGCGATTTTTTAAATTGCATGACGGACTCGCTTAATGCTAGTCTTCCAATTTCCTTTGATCGTATTGCTAATGCTTTTTTAGTTCGTGAGTTGGGTTTAGTCTGCTACATAGCTTACATATATTGCCTAACACGATGGATATGAATTTAAATCACCGCATTCACTGGGTTATATATATATATTATACTGCCACACAAATATTAAATCTAAACTGTACGTTTACAACAAAGACTTAGTCTTAAGTTTCTGACCTATTTAGATTCTATCTAGCCTATTTTGAATGTTTCGGAAGATTTGACAGAATTTATATAAGTTCTTATACCCATTATATCTTGAAGAAAGATAAATTGACTGTCATCTATTTAGAGACACCTCTATCTGTTTCATCCTGTGAGCATTGACAAACGTGAAACTTTTTGCAAGCGTCTTTAAGCAAAGGGTTTCTGAGTTTTTAATCGAGAAGTCTGTAAGTCTAAAGAGAGAACATATATTTTCTGGGCATGATTATGTTAAATCTTTGGTCGCATTAGGTGGGATAACGGTCCATTGCTAACCTGAAAACGGGCCAGAACCAAAAATATACTATTAATTGACTGCTTTGTTGGCGTAAAGCTAAAGGTCTGGGCAACGGTACATCGTTCGGCATCCCCATGTCCTCACGCATTGTCGCAAGGTGGTATCTTGTTACGATGATGATGATTAGCTTGTCAATATAGAGTTTGGGATAAATAATTCGGAACCGCATGACATAAAGCTTCTTGATCGGTCGCCTGTAAGCTAAAGTAATAAGCATCCTAACATGATGTATGTTACAGAGAAAGTTTATACTAATTGACGCGAACTGTTAATAATTTGTCTCATTACGTTTTTTGAAGACTTAATTGAGACAATGTTGTGTCAATGAGAGCTATTAAAACTCTCAGTTTTAGATCATTTCATATTTTACTCGACCTTTGTGAAGCTTAATAACCCTCCTGTTTTTGAAGATTGGTTTTTGGTCCTTAGCTTTTGCTCCTTTATGGGATTCCTACGGCTATAAGAGCAGTATCATTAGGAAAGGTCGCGTTGGTATTACTTTCTATTTTAGGAATATCACAGGAGTACAATAGGTAGGTACAGGATCGGTCCTAGAGCACTTCCTTACGCAACTTCAGCATTAATTAAGTTTAATTCTGAATATGCCTCTTCTTGTCGTATCATACATACTCTGCTTGAGATATAGAATTCAAGAATATCTTCAAATTGGTTTATTAAATTAATTTTCTGAAAAGCCTTCATGTTATTTTTCGAGAGCTTGCGCTACATCAAGAAAGTTGTAGAGCAAAATTTGTGAAATTGATTAGGAGTTTAAGTGTTGTGCTCAAAATCAAAATTGATGCTAAGGAATAAGTTATGAGCTTTCAATGTATTATACAGGTTTAAGCCTTTTAAGTAACTAATTTTGAAATAACTTTGACATTACAGAAAGCAAAAAAATGGCTCAGAGAATCAGGTCAGAACAAGGACTCTTATTGTATTAGCTTGATTAGGGTTGTCAACTGTGCTCTTGTTTGAGAGTTTCTGTAGTATTTCTTTTGATATCAGGTAGTATCTCATATCCAGGCTCTTTACACAAAGGTCAGTTTTGTTTCATTTCTTTTGCAACTAACTAGTTTTATGGTAAATTATTTGAAAAGTAACGCCTAATGCGTTACTTTACAGAAATCCATAATCACAAAGTTAATTTATTATATTTTGTGTTAATCCCGATAAGGTTGTTAGGCTTCAAGCATGCAAACCCCGCCCGTTCGCACGCCATAAAAGTTAGTACTATTATCACTGGAAATCCGCCGAAGCCTCTACTTTCGCCGAACCCTGTTCACTAGAATGAGTCTCTAGTTCTAGCGTTTGGCGAGTCAACAGCTCCTGAGGATGCTTCGTGTAAAGGTGAAACACGTGTGAAACAGGGTTTGGCGAGAGCAGAGGCTTCGGCGGATTTCCCGCGATAATAATACTAAAGTTTGCACCCTAATAACATTTACTTTTGCGGCGTGCTTGCATCCTGCTTGAAACCTACCAAACTTATCGGGATTAACACTAAACATATAAAATTAAATTGGTAGTTTCATGGTATCTTCAAAGGTACTGTTGTTAACTTTATCAAATGAAAATGTTTGGTTTGTTTCATTTTCAAATGGCTGTAAGACTTCTAAATTCTCCAAACTTTTTGGCTTTTTGTTAATTATTTGTTGCCCATTTATATAATATTTATGAGGGTTTTTCACTTTACTATGCCCTTGTTTAGGAGTTTCTGTTGTATTTCCTCTGATATTAGGAATCAGTATCGTTAGTTGAGTCTCATTTATCTTGCAAATTATCTCGGTGTTACTAGTTTCATGGTATCTTCAAAGGCACTGCCGTTAACTTTATCAAATGAAATTGTTTGGTTTGTTTTATTTTCAATTGGCTGAGAGATTTCTGAATACTGCAAATCTTTAAGCTTTTTGTTAATTATTGTCCATTTTCCGTTTTGTTCCTTAACAGGTGGTATTGCGGTAAATGGTCTTTTGAGCTTCTTGGTAGTTTTCACTCTTCTTAATTAAATTACCTCCTCAGTACCCAAGCAGCTGTTCCATCGTAATGGAAACAAAGAAATAACTTTTTTCGTTGCCGCGAATTTTGTGCAATTTTTAGTAGCAGCGTCTTCCGCGGCCGTTCTCCTGGTGTGTACCCAGATTTATCAATCGCGAATAAAAAAAAAAGTGACCGCTACTAGCTAGTAATTTACACCAGAAAATATCCTATTAACCTTCAACACCATAATAATACAATATGAAGTCGTTAACCACAAAACGTTTGATGTGTATCACTATTTGTGTTTCGATTGAGAGTTCTAAATTCCTATTTAGGACTCTCAATTTGACGCAGTAAAGTGCAATTTGGCTGTGTAGAAGTCATACATCACATCTTTGGTGGAACAGTTTTTTAGCTAGGTTTTAGGACCTACTTTACATAACCATCAACGTTACAAGTTTATTTGTTGCGTTATATTCTAAAAATATTTAACATGAATGCCAGTTTATTTTTACGTCAGTACTCCGTCATTTATAAATAAAAATTGTCTTTTTTTTTTAAATGCTTTCATATTAGTCCTACATAAACTTCATCAAAATCAGTTCTGTAGTTTAGTTTTTAAATCAAAACAACTGGGAAAATATGTCAGCCAAGTAATCGAAATTGCGCGTTTTGATTTCCTGGGACTTTTCAATGGTAGATGTATCGTCTTTAATAATAGGTTCATATTGTATTAATTTTATTTGGGTGACATAATAATATAGGCAGTTTAAGTAAGTTTTTAGTTACAACATAACATTTATTATTTGATCAAAAACATTGAAATTGCAGCTGCTATGCGTGTGCGCATAGCTATTGCTTCATATAAAGTTCTCGTGTATACATACATCTGCGATAACTTGCAATAGTAGAATGACCCGCAATTTTTTTTTAATGTTTTATGCAGAAACAAAATTGTAAGAATTTATACGCGTTTAGGATTAGAGTTAATGTTAGAAAAATAATCAGTAATTTCTATGGTCGCCATCATTAAAATAAACGGAGAGCACTGTACAAATGGCATTGCGAAAAACTCATGCCTGACTCTCGCGAGTGTACCTGCAGGTAAAAACGCAGCCTTACGTCATGTATAATTTGGTAAAGTTACAGAACTATACTATTAGACGCACCCAAGTTAGGTAAGTCGGCACGGTTAGCAGCAGAAATAGATATATAAATATATCCCACATGCTTATAAAGAGAGTTTACATTGTGTTATTGATTGCTGACAGACTGCACAGGCTCTCGAGAAGGCGAACAAGTCGTTTTTATTCATTTTTTATTACGACTCGTTTTTACGACTTTTCGTTTTCGACGATTCGTTATTACGACTTTCGAGAGCGATACTTCCGTAGCTCTTCCACAAATTAATTACAGTATTATACTAGTATTCCAATATACTACAGAATGGATGGAAATAAAGTAGGTCTACTTCATTCTCTATTTAACTACTCCTAGACATTGCGTTGGCACGCAGGTTCACAAAAGTGAAGGCAAATTTATGGGTGACGGTATCGTTTTCACAACCTGTTCATATCTTTGGTAAGAAAAGTGTATATGCTAAACGATACATTTATGTCATATTAAGAGTCTTCAGGGTTCTATACAATCATAATATAGATTAGACGATTAGACGAAAAGATTTTTTAACGCATTTACTTCTTGGCTCCCTTTTCCTTCCCTAGGGACATTTTATTAGCCTGTCAGGAATCGAGCCCACCAAATTGAGATTAAGTTACAGTTTCCTACATTGTAACTTTATCTCCATTTGTTACGTGTGAAATTTCCATGTTTTATTGCTAAGTACAACAAAAAACCTGTACAAAAGACATCTTACAGATTTTTACCTATAAATTTCTATCCCAATACCCAAACCTTCATTTGCGTTAATGGGTACAATAAAGTTTTAGCGCTTAAGTATTAGTCCCACATGTTTTGCTATGTAATAAATACATACAAATTTAAATAGCATGCAAAATAGAATTTATTTTAATTTTTTACATGCCAATTATCTACAAGCCGTGCCCCGCAGCTACACCCACGTTTGTCAAGTTAAAAGTAGCCTGTTTTAATCCTAGATATATCATGGTTCTATATCATGGTTCTTGTGGGAAAAATGTTTTGCGACTTACACATGTTTATTAACATTTTTGAAAACATCGTTTGATAAACCTCAACAAAATCGATCGCCACGTGAACTTGCGTAAGCGCCTTATTATGGACAGGCAATATACGCCCTTATACTATGCAGCTAGGAAATCGAATATGGTTGTGAACGTAGCTGATCTGGCTACAATATATAAGTTACATATTAAGACGATGCGTGGGATAAGGCATGACGCAAGGGTATTGAAGGAATGTAATAAACTGACAAAGGCAATCGTCCTTGCAATGTAAAAATGTTTACATCTATGCGTAATATTACATAAATGCTTTCACACTCACAGCACCAAATTAAGTTCAATGACTTGTATCGTCATTGCGGGAAACATTCACATCACACGAAAGAACATTCATTTACGAACATCAAAGCTTGTCTTGAATTTAAAAACAAAACACACAATCATACCCAGAACTAGATAATTAAACGCAAGCAAAGCTTAAAAACACCCACTTCACCACATTATCTTCGGAACCATGATCAGATTTAAAGAATTGAAGTATTATTGACAATAACTCAAAAACAAGACATCAGATCTTAATCAAATTTAAATGGGACCACATGGAGAGCACCAGCTTTCAAATAAAAATCAAAATCGGCTCACAACGAAAGAAGTTATGAGGTAACTTTTGAAGTCGGTTAAACGAGAACATCGTCAAAGTATATTTCAAGAACTACTAATTAGATCTTGATCAAATTTAAATGGAAAAAATTAGAAACCACATCTTTCAAACAAAAAAAATCCGAAATCGGCTCACGTGTAGAGAAGTTATGAGGTAACACACATAAAAAAAACTCCTCCTTTTTTGGGAAGTCGGTAAAAATGGAAGTCAAGTCTTGAGTGAATATGTATCTTCTAGGTAAGCATGCTTCATCTTCGGCCGCTTCGTCACTTTCGGTGAGATAGCGGCCAAATGCTTACCTATCTGTCATTAAAAAAACTAGAAACACAAATTTTGCTTGGGGAGAAAACTTGTGTTTTCACCGGTAATCAAACCCGCTGCTTAGAGGGCGAACAACGCACTAAGCTAACAATGCCAGCGGGCAGTTCAATAATATATAATTGTATTATTCCTTAAACGAACTGCCCGTTGGCTTAGTTGGTTGAGCGTTCGCTTTCTAAGCAGGGGTATCGGGTTCGATTCCCGGAGAGAACACAAGTTTTCTCCCCAAGGTAAATTTGTGTTTCTGGTTCTGGTTGTGATTGTGTGTGTGATGTGAATGTTTCTGGCGCCCACGACACAAGTCATTGAACTTAGTGTGGGGCTGTGAGTGTGAAAGCGTTTATGTTTAAACATTAATCTCGAAAAGTAAAAGACTTTTGTGGAAAGTAATTTTTTAAAAGACCTATGTTACTTACCTACAAAGTATCGAGCTTATAGGTAATTCAAGTACTCAAGCCTACTACCAGTTGGTACCGTTCCCATCATGCTAGCGCCATTACCTCTCTGAATTGCAATGCTAATACGTTGAGCCAAATAAGTAACAGCATTTTGATCACGCGTCGACAACCTCTATGCTGTATTTATGTATATAGTTTTAGTAAATTTTTTTTAAATATACGCAGGTCAGTAGATACACCATGAAAAACATCATTAAACAAGTCAATTTACTAAACATTCAACAACCCCGACTACGAAAAATGTGATCGTACTTTTAATGTATTATGTAGTTTTATGTTAACCCCTTTTAATTGCTTTCATTTTGATACTCGATAGGATTGGTATTTTTTTTAATATTCACATCACTCACACAATCACATCAGCACCAGAAACACAAGTTTTGAGGAGAAAACTTGTGTTCCCGCCGGGAATCGAACTCGATACCCCCTGCTTAGAAGGCGAACGGCCACCCTACTAAGCCAACGTGCGTGTAACATACACACATACATACGAGATATGTGCAAAAAACATAATCCTTCCTTGGCAGTCAGAAAAAACCAAAACCAATATCATTCTACTTTTCCATTTGGAACTGAGACGAATGCGATCCGAGCAGTAGCGGTAGCGTCAGCATACTCGTTTTTTCTACCTACTTCACAAAAAAGGAGGAGGTAATCAAGTCGACTGATTTAAAAAAAAAAATGTGTTACCTCATAACTTCTATGCACGTGAACCGATTTTTTTTTTGTTTGATAGATGTTTCTTTCCAATTGGTTCCATTTAAAGATCAAGATCTGATCAGTAGTTTTTGAAATATCATCATTAATGCGTGTTTAGTACATCTAATCTGATCAAAGTTCAGAAGATAAAGCGGTGAAGACGGGTTTTTTAAGCTTTGCTTGCGTTCAATAATGTTTGTTAATGTAGATTTTTGCTGGGATTACATATTTAAGAGATTATACGATTAGTTTAATAATTAGATTTATAACACAAAAAAAAAATTATGGAATATTAATCACAGGAAATGTCATAATTTTTACAAGTAATTAAATTATACATTTCCATGTTTAATTGAACATGGAAAGTGTTTGTGTATTTTGTAACTTCTACAAAATACGTTTGTTGTAGACATACATAATAATATATACAAACAATCATGCATTCCAATATAGAAATAATTTGCCATGACCTCTCTTGAGGCTTTACAAGAGTTGCATAATTATTATCAGAACTTCTTTGTGTCACTACTTTGCTCGCAACCTGACGTTTTATTTACTATAACAAAGCTCCATCCGATTATGAAAGCACGCGCATTCGAAAATCTTTGTACTGACATACTGATTCACTTACTGACTGACTTAGAGACAACGCACAGCCTAAACCGCTAGTCGTAGAGACTTGAAATTTGGAGGGTACATTTGTCTCAGACTGACTTAGAGACAACGCACAGCCTAAACCACTGGTCGTAGAGACTTGAAATTTAGAGGGTACATTTGTCTCAGTGCGTTAAGAGGTGTACTAAAAAATGATTTTTGGAAAATTGACCCATGAGAGGGTTAAATGGGGTGAAATAGTTTGTATGAAATTCTTTGTTTTTGAACTTATGGCTATGAAAATTGGTGGGGGATGAAAGTTCATGATCTGAAAGATATATAATAATATAATATTATAATTGCACTAATATTATACATCTGAAAGATTGTGTGTAAATATGTTAGTGTGTAAAATATGTTTGTTTTATTTGTAAGCTGTATCGGGTAAACTGAATTGGCTGAAATTTCCAATTCACATAGCATATACTCAGGATTAACATATAGGTTACTATTTAATTTAAATTATGCGAGCGAAGCCGC
Source organism: Lomographa bimaculata (assembly GCA_948107665.1). Lineage (NCBI taxonomy): Eukaryota > Metazoa > Arthropoda > Insecta > Lepidoptera > Geometridae > Lomographa > Lomographa bimaculata. Next base: position 12,119,555 of record OX403600.1, read on the forward strand.
GCGACATGGCTAGTAAAATATACTCATAACTAGCATCGATTAGACTAGATACCTTGTATTAAAATTAATATATTATCTTAGTTATATTTAGAAATATTATAGATTAATTGCTAAAAGTATTTGCGATATGTTTTTATTATTGTTCTAAAAAAAAAGAAATGTCGCAATTATCTCGTAGTAGTAAGCCGCTGCAAGCAATGTGGATTTTTATCATTGATAGGCTAGCGTTTGACCAATTTTTCACCCGGTGGTAAGTAATATTGCCAATAGTGGTAAACATGCTAGGCCTAGAATAAGACTGACTTTCAATGAAAGTATATTTACAATCGCGATAATTTTGAACTATTATTTTATTTACAATGAAATTTATTAGAAAGACAATTGTTACTTGCTCTAAATTAATCTGCATGCAGTCTTCTCAATTGTTATGTCACAAAACTTTTTCATCAGCATCATGTTAGCTCTATGTTTGTAACAGTGTTCATTGTGTTGGTAGTCAATTACTAAATAAACAAATAAATAGCTGCAGGAACACTAAAGCTGTAAAGTTCTTGGCGATAGATTTCTCTACATGAGTTAAGTACGGCTGAGTTTGGTACAGGGAATATCTTCTAGCAAACATGAAAAACTGCCCTACCACTATGGCTAAGTATAAAACAGACTGAAAATGGGGATAGGTTTGTATTTATAGTTACATTGTACTTAAGATTTAAATTGAACGTTTTTTTTTTAATAAAATCATTGATCTGTCTTCCTGTAATAAGAATTAGGTGATAGGTGCGAAAATAGTAGCATCTCATGTTACAAAACTTTTTTATTAATAAAGTTAATATATGAAAAAGTCTTTATTAGATAGAAAGAGAATATTTAGATGTGTGAATGATCCCGTGAACATTCCATACCTGCAAATAGTGTTGTTTAAATAGAAAGTTCACTACACACAAAGTATTTGATCCACTTATCTTCTGCACTTCACTGGGAATAAAATGGATGCCATACAAGAAAGCATTGAGAAACTGAAAACAATGTTTCACGAGCGTATGGATGTTTTTGATGAGCGACAAGCATCCAAACCAAGTAGAGCTCGTCCAAGCTGAAATGACGCGCCCCACTACTTAATTAGTTTATTTAGATGTGTGAGTGCAAATATTAATGACGACACTTCATCTGTATGGGAGCGTCGATTGTTCAGTGAACAATGGATCTGCACGTGTACAAGACGGTCGACTAGTCGGGTGATAAATCCGACCACGCTCGCATGCGTAAATGCGAAGGTGGGGCGCGTCATTTCAGCTTAGACAATCTCTACTTCACCTGATAGTGAGAACTTGGCTGCAGACTATGCAGCTTTTAAATTATTTGATGTCGCCTCCCTTAAGTCATTGCAAAGTCAGGAGAGGGAGGGTCGGGTAGAGTATATTGTTTTTTACATATTTGTATGTAACGATATTTATGTATATTTGTATGTAACGAAATTTTTGAACGTGATATTCACCCCATTCAAAACCTCGGATTAATTTGAAACTTTACACATCCATCAAGGACCAATGACAATGCAATAATTTAAATAGTTTGTCCCATTGTCCTTGTCAGGATATTCAGGATTAGCGATTCTAAATAGTTCGGTTTCCTACAAAAGCGTGTTTTTAGTTTTTTTAATTGTCTACGGGCGGGGTAGTGTACATGAAGTGACTGCTTGTGTCGCTTTGACAGACCTTTCTGAATTTTATCAACGCCATATGTCAGTTTTGTTAATTAAAAATAAGTTCTATTATAAATTGGTAATTACTCAATAAAAGCAAAGCATTCGGTGATTACTTGTGAAGTATTATGTATCATAAATAAAAACAAAGATTTTTTTTTTCATTAGTTTACAATGCAATAAAAGTTACCAGTTGCAATGTTTAGAAGATATTTCTGATTGAAATTATGTATATAAGAAAATATAATGCCACGCTGTTTTAACAGGTGGTTATTGCAACGAGAAGTTACTTTCACCGGTAGCAGGGTCATGCTTTCACCCCACGTAAAAAGTAAACTTTCTTATAAAAGGGCGGGCGCGACGGCCGTCTGGGCGGAAATAGCCGCCCAATCTCCCGCCCTCCTTATTTGACATTCTTGTTACTTTCTTAAGGAAAAGTTTCGAGTAATTTTCAATGTCAAGGACTTGCCTTCTTAAAAAGTTTGAAAGAACTTATAAACTTCAAAGTTCTGCTTACTTTCTGCTTGCTTATTTACAGTCATGTAGCAAGCGTTTTAATTCTCTAAAACTAATCATCAATTATTTCCTCATTGCTCGTAAAACAGACTTTTATAAATAATTTTAAAGTGTTGAATATTATCACAAGAATAAAAAACTGTACGTTTTTTAGTAGATATAAATGACTTTGTTCGCTAAAATTTTAGTTGTAAAAACTCAGAAATAATTTAAATAAAACATCGTGTGACATAACTGCACCTTCAGCACTCACCGCGACCGCTGCGGCCGACGAACCTCAAGTCATTAAACTTGGCCACCTGGTTCTTCATCACTGCAGAGCTGTTCCTCAGTTCTGCACAGCAGTTTTCATCGTTGCCCGCTCGAACCGTGACTAGGGTTCCGTCGCCGACGTCTCCAAGCGCGACGACTTTAAAGGCCACTGGCAAGGTCTTGTTTGACCGCCAGTGAGGAGGTAGGACTGTACAGACGAAATGAGGACTTCCTGTTCGCACCAGCTCCCCTGGATGCTCAGACAGGAAGTCCCCCAAAGTCCTCTCTGCAAGGATGTCGGACGTCATCTTCGTGTAAGTCTCATGGAGCAGCGTTGAACTGGTATCGGGCGACACGGCGCCGTTGGTTGCGCCCGTCAGGTGCATCCTCGACACCCGGGCTCGCTGCGTGCTGCACATAGAATACGTTTTTATTTCACCACTCCAACATCGCACTGTCCACTCTCATTCCATGTCTTTCAGCACTTTCATCGGTCGTAAGCGATGACATCGTTTAATGAAACGAGCACTTCACCCTTCAAGTTCGCGATGACGAGATGTGACGATTCGTTGCTAGGAAACGTACGCGTGGCCACTTGACGCGGTGACGTCACGGCGGCCTTGCCACACTTTTTTCCCCGGTGAATGAAAAGTTCGGTGGCGGGCGGGCGCGGGACGTGAGGGGCCGATTTTTTCCGGCGCGAAGGGGTGGCTCCCCCGCGCGCGGAGAAAAAACTTTTCACTAGTTTCACTGACGGTGGCACTTTTTTCGCGGCGAGTATTTACGCGACGGCCGCACGCACATCGTTTTCGCTTTCGATGTCTCTTTTTAAACTTTTTTGGGATTTGGAATTTTAGTTTCGTTTACGGCGTTTGTGCGTAAGCAGTAATATGTTTATACAGCAGGGTGCGTGCGAGACATGCGTCTGTCGAGGCGGTCGTGGTGCGACTCGTGGCGCGAGGGTGGCCTCGCTCGCTTGCGGTGACCGCTCGCGGTGGCTATTAATACGCACGTACGTCCGCGCCCGTCGACTTCGGACAAAGTTTCGCGGGCGAGTCGGTGCGGCGTCGGCGGCGAGCGAGAGGCGGCGACGGCGCGGGCGCGGCGGGCGGCGGAGCGCACTTTGCGGTCAGGGTGGGTTGGGTTTAAAGCCGCCGAAGGATAAAACATACAAATAAACACGTGTTCGCGCCGGCGCGAGCGAGAGGTGTGGGTAGCGCGGCAGTGCAAGCGGGATGGAGGCGCACTTGCGGCATTTAGCTGCCGCGCCGCGCTGCGCCTGCCGTACCGACACCCGCTATCAGCTGATGCAGCACTCCGCTCACTTGCTTCAGTGAAATATTTTCACCAAAATAACTATCATTGATCTCTTTTGTTCTCACAAAAAAAATGTTCTCTAAACAATTAAACACAGTGACAGTTCATCAGAAATGTGTCAAAAAAGTTTCAGCAATAAAATAAATACAACAATCACGTCTTGACCTAATAAAACAATAAAAGATTTTTAATCAAAACAGAAAGTTAAATAAAATAATAATTAAAGCACTATAATAAAATTACTTAATATTAATAACCCGTAGGTATCAAGTACTTAGTTGACTAAGATTTCAAGAAAATGTCTTAAATTTTACTGACAATCTTGAGGAAAAAACGTGCAAAGCCGACGATACCAAGTCTTTTAAATCCGTCACCTTCAATAAACATACCATACTATTCTACCATAAGTTCTTTTTAACTCAGCCCTCCAAAACCACCATCTCTAAAATATCTCCATGCGAAGGTTCTCAAGGTAGGTGACGTTAATTAATGAAACACTCCGAGCTAACTAACGACGCACTTCCTATAGAAGCCGGTGATATAACCTCCGAGGATGGTAGGTGGAAAGACACTGTCTAAAATAGTTACTTCAGATAATATCATATTTCATCAAATATGTGCCTCTGAAACGTGAGCCAATATCTTTGTTCCGCTTATTTTATTGTAATTTCTTACATTTATCAACTTTTTATAAAATAGCATATTTAGGTAGTAAGAAATAAAATAGCATGATAAACTGTCAAACGTCATCCTTATATGGTTGACATACCTCCAGTTCGCTCGAAGCGTTTCGTTTCTACGTTTATCATCCGTACAGTGAAGGAATGGAACTCATTGCCCTCGTCTTTGTTCTCCGAACAGTATAATTTGGGAGTCTTCAAGTCAAGAGTGAATAGGTACCTTCTAGGCTATATCTTCGGCCGCATCATAGCTTTCCATCAGGTGCGATTGTGGTCAAACGCTTGCCTAATGAACAAAAAAAAGCATATTTAGTTTTCATGATTGTAATTATCATTTAATACCGCGAAATTAAACTTATTTTTTTTATATTTTCTAGAATCATTAATCGTTGACAAATGATTGAGGCTAACTAGCAAGTTGTATCTTGTGTTCTATTCTTGTCAAATAAATTAAGAATGTAATAATAAAAAATATTGTTAACTTTTTCTTTAGTGACATCGGTATGTCTATCACACTATTATACTAATATTATGAATCCAAAATGTTTGTGTGAGTTTGTTAGAAAAAAGGTTTAATTCTCAGTCACGAATTGGAATGAAATTTGGTATTTTAAACAGTAAAGACAAAAAAACGCACTAACTCTATCTTTTTGAAAGTTATGACGTTAAAAGTTCCAGTTCCTGGAAAAAAAACTGCAATTTGTCAATTGTTAATGTTTTTTTAATGTTTTATTGTTCACGTTATCTTTATCGTTCTCTATTTATGATATGTTATTAAAAGGGTTTCCTTAAGCTAAGTAACCAGCATCGTACATAAATCCATTTTTCCTTCATTCTTTTTATTTCATACAAGTAATTAAAATTTCCAAGACTCCGCAACTACAAAGGCGAGGTTCCCCACACTACTAAAGTCACAGCTTATCCCGTAGTGACTAAGAAGTAAAAGCGCGGGCCGGGATCTAGTTAACGAAGCCTATTAACCAACCCCGGACACCCGTATCTCAAAATCTGCTTATAGGATAAGTCTAGGTTCATTTTGGGGACACGGCGAAAAGCGGATTTTGGGATATTCATAGATTATCTCCAGGTACCCTGTTATGCATTGTATTCCTGTGAATATAACTTAATTTAGTTTACACAGATATCTGCAAATTCATTAAAATTTTAAACAGAATTTTAAACGTTTTTTACAAGCTTTTATTAAGTTTCACCTGTCCCGTTGTTTATCTATTTGTCGGTCTGTAATTGAATCTTGCAAGCTAAAATTGATCCACTTCCCGATGTGCAATTAGACTCAAATTTGGTGTGGTGACAATACAAGAGCTGGTCTGATGATGGAGACGGAAGATGGTCTTCAGGACTTCTAAACTAAACAAGATAAACCCATTGAGTTCGGATTCGTCTTGAGAAGTTCTATGGTTATATAACTTTTAAGTCCTTCTTGTTTTTATATATGTGGAGTCGGGGTATTCCACTAATAAAATATGCTTCTGGATCAATAATCTTCATTTATTTCCAAACTGGTTACAAGAGCTTCGTATAAAAATGTGTGCACTTCTCGCCATTATCCAATAATCATCCTAATCAATCTTGCTTGCTTCCCCGCTTCCGTTACACACTCATTCATCGTTCCATCGTTCACAATAATTGCATATCCATCTTCATTCACACTATCACGACATGCTCCGATCAAACTTCATATCACAACGACACATTCTTACATCTCCACTTACCAATCCCACATTTACAACTGGTAAAACTTTGATATTAAAATCTTTTTAAATATTTCTTGTTTAAGATATTGCGATCTTTATATATAGCAAAAAAACTAATCATTTGCGAGTAATCAGTTTGTAGGTTTTTATGATTTAATAGGTACCAGAATATCAACATATATTGTTTTTGTCAATAAGCGTTTGACTTGGCTATCAAACCTGATGGTAAGTGATGATATAGTGGAGAATAATAAATACATTAGTATTATTATGGAATCTCTGATAATACATAACCTATTTGAACAACTTGGTTAGAAAAAAAATTGCTTTTGGTTGAGTTTGGTCTTTATTTTTTTGGTTTTTTGCATGTGTGATGATTTAATCAAACATCATGTTGTGTGACTAGAGTGTAACTACGTATAGCACTGTCAAATTTAAAGCACCTTAACCTATTACGCTCACACGTGACTTCAAATATCACTGATTTAATAGATAATTTTCAACCGTTGGTATTAATTATCTATTTATTTGCTATTAATAGTGTAGTCACATAATAATGATAGCTGTATAAATAGGTACAATGATAATCGATACCTGCCATGCTATAAACTATATTTTAAGTTACCAGTTTTATATTATAATATTATAATTAAGTTGATATAAGAAAAATATGTTTAATTACTTTCTACGCCGTAGCTTCTTGTAGAACTCTACGGCAGGAGCTCTACTAACCTCTACACGCCGTAGAAGGACCGTCGTAGCTAGATATCTACAGTAGCCCAATTTAAGATTAAGGCGTGATTACGTTAGTATAGCGAATAGCAGACTTTGTTTGCAAATAGTGAATTAGGACAGTGAATCTTGTGCAGTAGTTAAACTGATCGGACAGTGGGACATAAATTTAGCTTGCAAGCTGCTTTCTCAGTGAATACAAAAATAATTGCTTCACATGATTGGTAGATATTTTTTATTATCATGAAAATGTATGTTACACCACACCACAGAGCATTCCCGTGCCTGCCACTTGACTCGCCTTATGGTGTAATGAATGGAAACAGTCGAAATTAGACATGCGACAGAAAGCAATGGAAATATTTACGTCCATTAACAAACCACTTCTTTTGGATATGTAGCTCATTAGCTTGTATTTTATTTTAGATTCATAGACCTGAAATAGATGGGTTTTTTTTTTTCATAAATTGACATTACTGTTTCTAGTAGTGTCATAAACTAAAAAAAAATATGTGTGTGAATAATAATATGTTTGAAACGAGGTAGGTTTCCTTCTAGGCAAGCATGATAAATCTTCAGCCGCATCATCACTTTCCATCAGGCGAGATTGTGGTCAAATGCTTGCCTATCGGGCATACAAAAAAAGGTATTTCTTTAACGGCTGGACAGATTTTTATCTTCAATATTAACACTCATATATTATGCTTCATTTATATCTTACATTAATTACAGTGAAGCCGCGGAGTACAACTAGTAAAATATATTTGTGAGTTACATAAAAAAATTCAAATCTAAATTTGTAATCATTAAAAAATTTTATTTCTTAAATTTTTAAGGTTGGCAAATTTTGACTACTATCACATTTTTATAGCTCCTATAATATTTGTTATTTGTAACCGAATTTCTTAATTGAAGTGGATAATCTAGTCAGGCGAACATTTAAAAATTTTATGAGTCATGTTTTTATGCTATTAAAGAAGAAAATGACGAAAATACCAGATGGCAAGCGTCACGCCTGTCTAAAACCGATCTACTCGGGAAATATAAATAACAAACCGATATATCCAGGCAATTAATCTAGTTGTACTGTTTGACCGTACATAGTTTGACGTTAACTATCCCATGACTTGCTAGTTATGTTTTGCGGTGCTGCCGCTATTATGTGAGCGTAGTACCGCAGTCCCGCACTGTATTGGGAGAATATTTCAAACGTTCAACCGTTCGTTTGAGTTGTAGTTCACAACCCCGGCTTATTGAACTCAGTTGTTACGATTGTACGTTACGGGTTAAAATGAGGGTTTTGAGTTTAAAGCAGTATGAAATATTAGAACTACTTGTATGTTTTTTATTCCTCGTCACTGGTAGGCTCCAGCGGAAGACCAGCGCTGTTCACCAGCATTATGGTGAGAGTGGAGAGTGGTGGAGCCGTTTTGTAACATTATCATTTCTTTTTTATCCACTAGCCGCGATCCGCGGCTTCGCCCTGGTCAAATAAGTTAAAAAGTAGCATATGTGTTATTCCGGAACCTAATGTGTCTCCGTAACAACGGAGACACATGGTAACACACACACGCATACACAAACTTTCGAATTTATAATGTTAGTAGGATATTATTTCAAGTATTCTTGTGTGTAGTTATTTTTACAAATAAATATATTTTTCTTCGTTTCGTTTCATTTTTTCGGGTATCGGGTTCGATTCCCGGGAGAAACAGAAGTTTTCTCCCCAAGAGAAATATGTGTTTCTGGTTCTGGGTGTGATTGTGTGAATGTTTCCGGTAGTACCCTCAACAGAAGTCAACTTAGTGTGAGACTGTGAGTTTGAAAGCGTTTATTTTTATGTTTAGGTGTAGAAAGGATTCGGCAATATGAAAATAGTGAATCTAGTCCCATCACAAAACGCTCGGCTTTACTACGGGGGCAGCTGTTTTTTTTGTAAATTTCAAAAATGGAAAGAGATTATGATATTAGAATTGTCTGAACGCCTGAGACTCAAAGGAACGAGTCGTAGTTCACTAGACTGGCGGACTGTTGCTGTCGGAGAGAGTTTGCAAGTATTTGTGTATGTGTATGTGTGTGAGAGTTTGTGTTATAATGTTTATTACAAAGTATTATACTGTAATTGTGTGATGGTCCAAGTATTACGCCGCCGTTTGGTTAGTGACGTAGTCTGTGTCTACGACAGCAGACATAATAAAATGCTTGGCTAGAATTCTAGATAAATTCCGAAAGTTCTCCATCTATCTCCTCTTTCCCCCTCCTCGATATTGTGTTTACTAAATAAACAAACGCTTTCTCACTCACAACCCCACACTAAGTTCGAAGAATTGTATCGCAAGAATACATAATATCTAGCTCAAATTACTGGACGAATAGGTATTTTCTCAAAATGGCGACAGTAAACTATCGCTCTGTACGAATAAACTATTTTAGCCGACTTTATAGAAGGAGGTTTACAATTCGACTGTATTTTTTAAACGTTTTTTATTTGTGTAACCTCATGACTTCTTTCTGGGTGAACCGATTTTGATGATTTTATTTTTGTTTTAAATCTGGTACTTTCCATGTGGTCCCATTTAAATTTAATCAAAATCTGATCAGCTGTTTTTGAGTTATACTTAATAATGCGTATTCAATTCATTTAATCTAATCAAGGGTTCCGAAACTAAAGCGGTGAAGTCGGTTTTTGTTTAAGCTTTGCTTGGGTTTAAATTATTTGGATCTCATAAACGATACCCTACGTCTAGTTTCATTTATCAGTGTGGAGGCTGCGTCATACGGATATCCATTAGGTGCACCTGACATTTCACAAGCGAGCTCGATATTTCTCTATCAGAGCACCTTCTCTGTCGCCTTCTAGGTTTCAAATGAAAGTATAAATATTCTGTTTAATAAGTACAATTTAGTAAAACTCGAAGACAATGTTGTCAAAGTCAATTGCACTGAATCCAAAGTCAGTAGTGATAGAGTTTAAAAGTTTGAAGTATTTCAAGTTAGTTGATGGATAAAAACGGAAAAATGAAATACTTAATTACTTAATAAATAAAAATACTTAATAATAATACTTAATTTCACACTAAGTTTGAAAACTTATTTCGCTGGTATTGGAAACATTGAAAATTTTACATAGCTTACACATAATGACATCCAGAATTAAAAGTATACAAATCTGACGATAAGGAAAACTGTGCTTTAGTCGAGAATCAAAACAGTACTTGAAGCGTTGAAGTGTCATGAGATGGGATTATGGATTTACGTATATGGTTCCAGATGACGCAAACAGAGCACGCTTGTTAAGTGCCTTTCCACTTGATAGACTCGATGGTTTTTGATTGTCCGATTGTGTAATCTTTATTTATATCCATTTTTGTTTTGAGCAAGATAAATAAAAAAAAGAAACAAATTCGTCTAGCCATTTTTTTAGTATATGCACAACTTTTTTTTAAGCTAAATTGCACCACTATCTGGATTTACGCTCGCCTATTTATGTTTATATAAATAAGAATGTATGTGAGCTAGATCTGATATTTTAAAAACTACTACCTAATTGTATTATTATCTAAATCGGCACACACTTATTATTGTAGAAGAAAAATGCTCCGATCAGACCGACCGAAGAAGGACATCGGATATGTCCGTAACCTGGTTGGAGCATTTTTCTTCGGCAATAATATGTGAATAAGTGCCGGTTTCGAAAATAATAATGAATTGTACCTACCAGACAATCAAACAGTAAAAATACAAAGTGAGTCCATAATTGTAAAAATTCTATTCAATGATTTTTGTAACAAAACTTGTCTAAATTCTTCATCAATTTATCATCACATAATATACCAAATCTAACAACCTCTTGAAACGGGTCATAACTTATTAAATCTCAATTTCTAATCGTATGCTTACCCGGTCAAGGGAAGGGGTTGTTGAACCATCCCTCGGCCCTTAAACTCGCCCTCTGTGTGCTCGGACTTAAATAAAAGGTTTGATTTTGTGTTGTAAGGGAGCTATGATCAATATTTGAGGAGCGGACCGCTGCATTGCTTTATTGTAATGAGGGTCGGGTAGCACAGGTAGCTGGATAGATATTTTATTTCTAGTTGGATGAGAAGATCATCATGACAAACTGAAAGTATGGTACAGTTGCCTACAACATCGTGCCAATTTTATTTATACTGTCAACAATAAAATAATTCAAAACTGAAACGCTGGTTGATCAAACAGTCGTTTTATAGCTACGCTGATTTCTGAGTGTAACTAAAATAAACATGTTTTTTTAATACTAGATAGGCAAGCATTGCCGCTATCTCACCTGATGAAAGTGACGATGCGGCCGAAGATGGAACATGGTTGCTAGAAGGTACCTTTTCACACCTAGATTGTACCGTTCAGGAAACAAAGACGCAGGCAATGATTTCCACTCCTTCGCTGTACGGATGATGAACGTAGAAGCAAAACGTTTCGAGCAAACTGGAGGTATGTCAACCATAAATGGATGTAGGTATTTGTCGTAAGCTGTAATAATATAATCTATTGTTGTTATTATTTGATACTTATTAATTTATTATGTATAGCATTTGTTTTTATTTATAACTAGCCGTGCTCCGCGGCTTCGCCCACGTTAATTAAGTTAAGTAAAGTAGCCTTTGTGTTATTCCGGAATCTAATATATTTACATTCAACATTTCATCAAAATCGGTTTATTCGTTGCGGAGATACGTGGCAAAAAACCTTCACACACACACACACAAACTTTTTCATTTATAATATTAGTAGGAAGTAGGATAGTGCTATTTCTCTTTCTCGTTGCCGTGTATGGAAAATGTGAATAATATGGGTGCCACGTATAGATAAAGCTGTCTTGGGTTGCTAGGTGTACCGCTTTTCACTCGTATTTTCACCCGTAAATTCTAATAAAACAATAAGTTTAGGTATGTTAATCCGGTAGGTAGCACATATATTAATGTATATAATTTTTATGTACGTGTGTTTGTCATCTAACTCCTCCGAAATGGCTGGACCGATTTGGATGAAATTTTGATCCGAACACACAATTTAATCCGTTTTTTTTTAATTTACGCGGGTAAAGCTGCGGGAAACAACTAGTACTATATATTTTTTGGAGCGTTCAAAGTGTTTGATTTATTATTGAGAGGAAGCAATGGTAAGACTTTGTTCACGTAAGTTAAGTGAAGAAATAACATATATATAACATGTGTATACCCAGGATGTGTATAAGCTAAGCACAATCCAAATTTTATTTAAATCTGTTCAGCCTTTATGGCGTAAAAAGAAAACAAACATGATTGTACAATTACTCTTTTTTACACGCAAACTGTCGCATTTATAATATGAATGGAATATCTATAATATTAATGTTTGTTTTAGTTTTTGAGTTATCGTCAATAATGCGTGTGCAATACATAAAATCTGATCAATGTTCCGAAGATAAAGCGGTGAAGTCGGTTTTTAAGCTTTGCTAGCGTTTAATTATTTTAAGATATAAATTAGATTTAATTTTTTGGTTTGATCAATTCATAGATTTGATGGTGATTTGTTTGAGTGATTGAGATAGTCCAAAGTATTTTTTTGAATTTATTATCGTCTGTAAGCTTAGTATGTCGTTATACAGCGAAGCAACGCATCCAGCCTTATTTACACTGCCAACAAGATAGATTTACTTCAATCATTTAGTTAAGAATGCACCTATGTATTCATTTTATTTTATATTTATTTGGTATTTATCAGTAGCAACTTAGATTTCAAATTTAATTATGCGCTAACGCTACGCGTCATCACCCCGTTTGTCAACATAACCATATTCAGGCGAGCAGACGCACGCGTCACATTATCACTATTAAACAACTATAAACAGCATACTTAATACAATTTTAATTTAATTCCACAGATAACTGCTCGCAACTAAACTAAATTTATAACAAAAGGGGCAGTATAAGCCGGTAAGCAGACGGGCATTTAACCGCCAGATTGCAATAAACATGGCGCACTGGACGCGTAGCGCTGCTACGCCGGACACAGCTTGGCTACGTAGCACTCGGAGAGGAGTGGAGAGGTCACCTTAATGTTAATACAAATTTATTTTTCTGTTGCAATTGTGTTGGTACATATAACTTGGAACAGCAAAATGTGCAGCACTGCACAGGACTTCCCCACTTGATACTAACTTATGCTGCCTATATTTATATAAAGTGAAAACTTAAAGCTTTAATTGAGTTTTTACGTATCGTGTGTAGTTATTTCTGTAACTTTGCCCCTTTTACTTTAGTGCTTAGACAGTATTGCGGATGTTCTGGCATTGCCGTGATAGTACAACTCTAGATGGTCAAAACCTGTATTTAATAGATAGAACTATATATGACATGTCAGTTTACTCGCTTATTACAATTCATTTTCCTAAATAAATGAATATATAATTTTAAATTAACTTTATAAACATTCATATATGTATAGATTAAATAAAAAAGTATACGTATGTATGTAGGAGACATGTACATTATATAAGCAATAAAAAATTAAGTATTGAGTATATTATTATACAGACTGTGGAAAGAAAACAAACATTTGTCTAGCTTTAAATTACTATATCTATTGTCTACAAATTAGGATAGAATAGTCTCCTTAAACACACGATGAGACTCGTGGAGGCATGTTTGTTGGCCTTAAAAAACATTCTGAATGATCTTACCTGGTGTATATTCCGAGGTTCATCCAATGGATAAATTATAAAAAAAATTAAATTCATAAATATTTCAATTAAATTTCTTCCGTATTATCAAAATTTGACATAACTGTCAATCTGTGTTCTTCATCAGAACTCCTGTATGGCGAACCTCTGCGGTTACCCAAAGAGCTCGTTGTACCAGCCACAGACAACAACAGTACAGAGGATTTCGCAGCCCGACTTCGCTCCAAGATGGCCAGCTCACGGGTGTAACAAAATGTACTAGAACTGGAGTTTGTTGCAGGTTTCATAAAAAATCCAGACCATTTATGATGACAAGACCAGTTTTGCGATAACCAATTTGAAATTGTTATTATATAGTAAATTTTTTTACAACGTACGAGGTAAAACAATCAAAATTTTCAATTTTAAGTCCAAATATTTAAATATTTGAAATTCCTACAAATGACTTCTCCATGCCATCGCTATTCCAAAGGTCCTATCCAAGCGAGTGGCCGTCGCCCTCGTTAGAGAAGCTCAAATTAATGCAGGCCATTCTCCTAGTGACGCCGCCCAGTTGTTCTTAAATCTAATTACCGCCCGCCCTAGCTGCCCAAACGCACACACTGATTAATGGGTGAACCTATACACCTGTGCAATTGTTTATTACTAACTGTATTATTTCCCGTAGTACTTGGTAGTATTACACAATACAGAAATTGGTAGTCATACAACATGTTTTCGAAAAAATTATGGGTAAAGAGTGGTAAAAATACCACCAGAAAAAGTAAAAGATGAAAAAAAACCTCTTGATAGTCTTTCGTGGTCACGACAGATGCATAATTTCCGGGATGAATCATGTCATTGTAATGTTTATATTGGTGAAAACAGCACTAAGAGATCCAAATTTTTCATAAAACAAGATGCATCAATTTTTGTTAAGTTAAATATCGTATCAAGTTCAAATCCAAACGAAAACTCAACCTTTTTTCCCAAATATGATTTGTGTTTCTAGATCTGGGTGTTATTTTGTGTGTGATGTGAATGTTTCCAGCACCACACAAGACTTCGAATTTAGGTAGTATGAGATTAAATTATTGTGAAAGAGTTTGTTGATCTTTAATTGGCTTACAATTTAAACGTCTATGTTAGGTTGTTATGTTTTATCTTCGGCCGCATCTTCACTTTCCATCAGGTGAGATGGTCAAATGGTTGCCTATCTAAAAAAATGTGTAATATACAAAGATTTTTTCAAAACTAAATTAACAACGCATACATTTTGCGGTTTAATAGACTATCTACGATTCCGGGAATCGTCTATGGGCGATAAACTAAAAAAGTTTATCTTCAGTTTTATAGCCTAAAACACGGTAGCTGGGTTTCAATGGCAATTAAAATATTGATTTGTAATGTTTCCGTAGAGCAGTGGCAAAGCTCACGCTATCATTGACAACTTAATAGGGCTCTAAGTTTGTTCTTGAACTGCTATAAAATAATAAGTCGAAATATCGTCAATGAGTTTTGCCGCGAAAGTGAAAAATGGCGTCGATGATTATGTATAATTTTCCAAAATCTGTGATTCTTCAAGTGTTCACGATCATCAAAACATATTTTGTTATAGAAAGTTAATGAAACTTTTATCCAATTACGAATATGTATGTGATATACCAGTCTACTAACCCCTTTGAACTGCCTGTTAGCCAAGTTGGGTGGCCAAGGCGCGCCTTCTAAGTAGATTCCATTCCCATTGGAAACAAAAGTTTTTTGTAATTTGTGTCAAAAATTATACCAAATGGGTTAATGTATCTCTATCAAACTAGCGAAGTAGTTATCTCACCTAAAACATCTCACCTACTGGCTAACAATACCATTTCGAAAACGGGTCAGTAACTTTTGATGGGTGAGTTGCCATCTAAGCCAAAGGATTCTGGGTTTGGGAGTGTTCATGTTTCCAGCTTACATGACACAAATCATAGATATAATGTGGGGCTGTGAAAGTGAAAAAAAACATTAAGTACATCTCATTTCTGAGATGAAACAAATTCACTCAGTCACTGCCTTTTCAAATGCACTGCCATATTGTGGGGTAAAGTGAAACGGATCGCCGCCGTTTCAAACGAACTTTTTAAACTTCCGCAAACACGCGAGGGCGCTCAGCTAAAATACAAGTTGTTGTCGAGTTTAGAATTGTTCAACGAAAAAAGAAACTTTAATTTTCTACATTTTAAAACAAAGTCGGACTCGCAAGGGATAATGGCTTGAACGTGTTCGCCCTTCATGTGTTAGCTAATTTGATATGTGGGTAGGTATGGGATTATCATTGTATCAAACGCTTTTGAAGTGTTTGTTGGATCGTACTTGCAGTTTGGGTCTCCAATTTTGATTCTGAGTGGGGGCGATAAGGTCGCACTTCCTAGGGGGCCTTTATGCTAGTTGCCTACTTCTTTCTTGTGCGTCTAAGTGACTTCCAAGCTCACCCTCCCGCCCGGTGATACAGCAAAAGCTACACACAGCCAGAAGAAACTAGTCCGTTCAAAAAAATAACGCTTTGGCACCAGCTCTCACCCAAACTATCCCAACTCCTTTACATAATGAAGTATGACCATAGGATGCTGATATAGCTGTTCCTTTGTGATGGGTGGTGTAAATAGATATTGTGAAAAGCATGAAGGTGGTGAAGATTTATTTGAGTTTATTTAGTTTGTTGCCCGTGTTCCAACTGCAGATCAAATTGGGCAATATTTTTCTTGATAATTTTCACTGCTCGTTATTTCTATTTTATTGAACTGCCAGTTGGCTAAGTTGGGTGGGCGTTCGCCTTATAAGCCTTATAAGCAGTGGTATTGGGGTTGACTCCTAGCAGGAACACAAGATTTCTCATTTTGAATGACTTTGATGTCCAACCAAATTGTTGTGAGGTAGTGGTAAAACGCTAGCTTATCAGGGATAATAATTTAAATAACAAAACTCATTAATAATACTAAACGATAAAAATTTAACTTAAAGTAAACTAAGATACAAACAATATAGAAAACTTAATCAACAACAATATACAAAACACAATACCGCTACCACTTGCCCAAAATGGCACTGTTATTCATATTTCCAACATGAGTATTATATAGCAGATTAAAAACAACCTTTCGTCCATAATCCATCTTCATACAGCAGCATACCTGGCCTATCGCCTTTCAAAATGCTTTGAGTCTCCATCCTGGAATGTAGGTGCAGACAAAAAGTGCCTTTTCCTGGCTTCAAACGGAAGGGTTGCCGAACGCGCAGTGCGTGTTCGTTAGCTCAAACTAAGGTTCTCAAACTTTAATAATGAGATATTAATTTTCATAGTAGAACAGAAAAAATACAAATTGTCAGCTACAGAAGCAAGGATTCGTACACTTAGACTGGGAGCGATAGTTTGACTACTATTTATCTGCTCTTTATAGACCCCAACTGCTATTTATTATGTTATTTTTATTCAAGTTATATATTGTTTCAATCTGTAAACGTTTTAATTCAATTTCTTAGGAGTTTTGATAGTTTTAAATAGAATGAGATTACATACAAGGGGACCGGATAAAAATAAAATAAATAATACGGAAGTATCTAAGCCACAAGTGAGCAGATCTCTTCGAGGCAAACAAACTCGTCGTCGACTACATCAAACATTTGAGTGTTTTATATAGTCATGAAATTCATCGTGGCAGAAATTTTTTTCTTGTTCGCCTGACCATCTACCCTGTACCGAAAAACAGTCGTTGTTCACCACCAGTGCTGATAAGATAGTGGTCAAATGCTTGTATACCCCGAATGAAAAAATAAGCTTAATAAATTTAAAATACTCTTCCTAATTAAGTACAAAACATTGAGAACCACACAAGAGGAGCCGCTATATATATCTATATGCAACTACGTAATGAAAATGAGCCCTTTCTTCCACGGTCAAGCGACCCTCGGACATGCCAGTGGCCCCTAATGTGCCCGTGTGTTAAATGGAAAGCACTTGCAATTTATGTGAAAGGGTTTAGATTCTTCCCTTGGTGTGTTTTATGCGTGTACAGAGGGTGATTTCGTACGATTTCGGTATTGTATGCGAGAACAAAGGAATCTCAGGATGTGTTATCTATAGGGAGATGTAAGATAATTATATAAAGGTTAGGTCCTGTTCAACGACCTGGACTCTATCTGGGTATTATAGAATACGTGATGTGTTTATATTTTACGGTGAGGAAGTAACGATTTTAAATGTATTGTATCAATACTATTGAAATGTTATTAAAAATGGTTGGAAAATCCAATAAGATAACATATATTTTTACAAAAACCCATATAATTTGAAAATAATAAGAAAATTCGTAAAAATCAGACGGTATTTTATTTGTTTTAACCTACGTGATAATCCTGGGTATAAGCCAGAAAATTCAGCCGGTACAACGAGAAGTTAAAACAAACTGATGCACACGTTTACAAACTTACGCATTTATAATATTAGTGTGATGATTGACATCAGTCCAACAACATGACTGTGTAAACATATACATTAACTGACAAAATATTACTAGTATCGGACATTGCATCCCATCCTCTGCATATGTTATGATGCTTTAATTCTAACAAGATAACGAAAAATACTCCTTGTTCTCGAGCTTGCACAAACTTTCAAACAGTAAAGAATTTCTCAATATTAAACTTATTAGAAGCAACGTTAAAGCGATCAATTTAACAAACATAGTTCCCATCAATAAGTTTTTAATCATCGCACACCCCAAAAACTAATTAAATCTCGCGTCTTCTAATTAGAAATTCCAATTAGATATTTGGGCCTTTATTTGGGCCGTTTTGTTGGATTCTCTGAGGTCCAAACAACAATTGTTATCGGTGGCCACCCAAGCACGAGAGCCTTTGATTCGCCGGCGAATTATTTCGTAACTCTCTAAGTACTGGTGATAGGAAAATTGTTTTACAAATAATCAGTATTTATAATACGATTTAACATTATTTTTGATCATTCTTATTGGATTTTATGACAATTGATATACAATGAGTTGATGATATGCAAACATTTACAAAAACTTTTATTCTAGCAAGCTGTTTATATAAAATATCTAAATTCAAATAAATTCAACATTACAAAATGTTTACACGATTTGATGACTCTTTACATTTTATATATCAATAATTAACTAAAGTTGGACATAGCCAAGCAGTGTCAGTGTAAATCTGTATCAAATACTTAATTGGCTTAAGCTGATTAGGCTTTTTCTAAATGTATCAAAAAATTTATGTCAATTAAAATGTGTGTGATGTTATACATATTGTTTGATGAAGTACTTTTTATTTCAGTGTTAGTTTGTATCTTATTGTAATATGCGTTTCTTTTACTCTACATGCAATGGAATGATACTCGAAGAAAAAATAATTCATGTATTGGGTTGCAGGGCCGATTCATTTTAATACACCCAATTTTTTTAAAGTTAGTTTCCTGGTAAGTATCGCCTTGCCTGTGATTATAAAAGGTCGTCAGCTTTATGCCCTCGATTGTACGAACTCTCCCCTCTAACCATTTGCTCGTCCATAACGTGAAGACGAAAAAGATCTCTTTTTGATGTGTAACCACTTCCGAGTCGTTATGTAAGTCTTTAGTGAACGTTCATATTTGGATAATCTACAATTTGAATTACATACTTTGGAAATTCTTAATCTATGTTTGTAAACTATGTTGTCCGCGGGTGAAGGCCTCCTCCAAGGAACTCCAGCATTCCCTTTCCTGTTCAATTTAATTAACAAGTATAATTATGATATATGAATAGTGTCTAAGCCCATTCCAGCATTTAGTATTTGACATATTTCTTTAACGTTATATAACATTATTAACCTTGGAGTTCATATTTTGTAAGTAGAGTAGGCATAAATGAAATACAATTTGACTAACAATTTGGCAAACTCAATATAGAGTTTTAGACAATGATATTCAAAAATTTTATGCTGTCATGTGACAGTGTCTATACAGCAAGTCTGTACTAGCACTATGATAGCATTTCTCCTAATTAATGTTTAGCAGTTATTTTACCACTTTAACTGCCGAGAATCACTGCATCTCTCTATATTGTTGAATAAACATGTGTTAAGTTGCTATAAACATGAAACAGTTTTATTATAGGAACTTACAGATAATATATAAACAGATAAAACAACTTCCTTAAGTTCGTTTACGAATAATATTTTTTATTATTAATAAGGAAGTATATTCCTGTTCATTAATCGTTTTGATGGTGTTAAAATGAGTTGGATATAAACTAATAACTTGATACTTGTGTATCAAGTGTACTTTATGTAGTGGGTCAGATATTTGAAGAATATATAAATATATAAACGCTATTACACTCACAATCCCACACAAAGTTTGAAAACTTGTATCGGGGGCCAGAAACAATCACATCACATGATTACACTCAGAACCAGAAACACAAATTTACCTTAGGAAGAAAACTTGTAGTCCTATCAGTACAGTATGGTACGTTAATGTTTGTTTTAGAGTGAAATATTGAAGAAGATAAGGAGATCTGCTGGGAATCGAACCCAATAACCGCTGCGTAGAAGACGCTCATTCAACTGCGTTAACGGTCAGTTCAATATAGAGACAGAAGACAGTTCAATAGTCCGGCGTCAATCACGCCGTAGATTTAGCTATTACTATCCTCCATACCTCTATAAATAAAAACAGACATGTTTATTTGCATATACCAAGTATATGTATACACAAAGTAAAATTATGTAAAAAGCTCATCCGTGTTTATCAGAGACCCTAAACAATATACTATCCAAGAGGCTAAACAAAACATAAGTTGCCATATTATCATACAGAGAGCCAATTGAGCATCTATTTTCTTTGCCTCTAATAATAACATCGCAACAACCATCTCTAGTAAGGCACAATGACTTTTACATTATGGTAAGATATGGTTAAATTTTGAGTGAAAGATTGAAATAGATATAATATCTTAGCGCGTAGACACAAGTTTGTGAATTTGCATAAGATGCTGTCAGGAGGTCCTTAGAAGGGTTAAAATCTCGAGGGCTTTCCAAGTTGATCCCGTAGGCTTATCCTGATAATTATTTCAATTGTTTATGCCTGTCGACGGTGCATTTAGATGGCATATTATAGTTTGTAGGAGTGCTGTCTTCATTAAGGAAGCAGTTCGCCTGTCAGCGAGTGATCTATGAGGAGGGATGAAAGGTATAACCGATATTGTTGGCTTGGATTGAGATGAATTTCTTGGGTTGTATTGTGCTGGTTATATCACTGTAATCCTACTTATATTGGAACGAAGATTCCTTATCGCGCGTTGCGAAAGGGGGCTAGACGGAAAAAATTAAGACCAAAAGTTGTAACGACACTTTTTGCTATAGTTGTAAGCCATACCACGTTCTCGTCCAATCACCGAAGTTAAGCAACGTCGGGCGCGGTCAGTACTTGGATGGGTGACCGCCTGGGAACACCGCGTGATGTTGGTTTTTGCATGTTTCTTTTAATTTAGGAACTAAAGTTCCTTATCGCGCGTTGCGAAAGGGGGCTAGATGGAAATTGAACTTCGTTCCATTCGGGTGTCCCTTGACACATCTCAAGTTTTTTTTATAAATAAAATATATAGTGGTAATCGATGTCTTTGATTAAGTTAAAACTGTTCAAAGACTAAGAAGGCTTTTTATTTACCAAAGTTCTGTCAACGCAAGGTTAAGCGAGCGTCGTGTTTTTAACTCGAGATAATGCCGAGTTAAAACTTTTTGTATTTATTATTTTTTATTGTAACAATAATCATAATTTTTTATTGATTTTATTTATAAAGCATTAGCCATTAGGCAGAAAATTAATTTAATTTTATCAATATATTAATTTTTGTATCTAATAAATGAATTTTCCATTTTTGTTTCTAACGTATGTTTATTTTTATTGGTCACAATAGGACCAGGGCCGAGTAAGGAATACAATTATAGTGCCTTAGTGTAGGTACAAGAACCAGTACTTCACACACTATCACGCACACTACTAAATGTTTGATCCAGGCAACCTCCGTCATTTGTTAACAGCAAGGGCTGACGAGTGTACACAAACAGGCAAACAAACTCTTTAACGCTTTCACACTCACAGTCTCACACTAAGCTCGAAGACTTGAGTCGAGGATGCCGGTTACATAAACGTATTTTACTACGTGACAAATGAAATACATGATTAAAGAACATACTTACATTTATGCCGATATTTTATCTTTTGTCAAAGTGATTATTGCTAAGGTCATCTTAAATTAATATTGTGTTAGTCACGGTTATAAAGGAGCACAAGTCACAAATTAGGCACCCCTTTACCCTTACACTCGCAGATAAATAGCTTACAATTATTCAAAATTTAATAACTTCACATACAGTACACGTAATGAATTGTTTCCCCTCGCTTCATTAGACGCCGTCGATTCTTCAGAAGTTAAATATGAGAAGCTTCCCAAATAATGTCTCATTATCGTACGGCATTATTAAAATTAAGACTTCACATGTGTGTAGGTAAGACTCTCGTTTCCAAAGATTTATCTCGATTATTAATCGCATTAGTTAAAATAGCGTAATATCTAAAATATTTGACTAATACTCACATCCCCACACTCAACGGCTTGTGTAGAGGGTGCCGGACACATTCTAACCACACACACAAATCACACAAGAACTAGAAACACGAATTTTCATTGGGGAGAAAACTTGTGTTTCCACCGGGAATCGAACCCGATAACCCACTGCTTATAAGGCTAAAGTGCACCAAATGACCATCGGGAAGTTCAATTAATAGTATATCTTAGATCGCTATTAGTGATAAGGCTGTCTGATGTGACACTTAAAAAAGCTTGTTTGACACCTTTGTATTAACTCATCTCTCTCTATCATCAAGTGATGATAGAGAGAGAGATCAAGGCAAACATTGGTTCTTGTTTGTTTTCATCATAATCAATCTAAAGGTGCCGTGCACACGTAAAATTACCTAATAAAACAGAGCGTTAGCATCAAAAAATCATCATCCCCTCTCCTTTAGCCATAAGCGGATGAGACTTCATCGCAAACAGGCATGCGACATACGTATTGTTTGCCAACGTTCATAACATTTGACGTATGCGCTTAATGAAATGGAGTGTGTATTTATTAAGTTAATTAAACCGTTCTTGAAGGGCCTGAGGGCTTGGGTCGGATCGACGGAAGATATCAGATGGTGTATTTTGACGTCTATATTTGGAGCAGGGATGATAGGCGGAAGTGGGTTTTGTAATAGCTTACGTAGGATATGTTTGCTTATACATTGCTACACGAGTCTTTACTCACTTAAAACTAAATGGAATTGTTAATTTTTTAAACATGGAACATAAGTAGTCCAAGTACGGATCAATCACATCACACTTTATATACATTATAAAGGCGAATATTTGAGTGTGTTTGTATGTTTGTTACTTGTCCACGCTCAAACGAAAACTATTTTTTTAATTTTTTCTCAAGCATGTACCTTCTAGGCAAGCATGTTCCATCTTCACCCGCATCGTCACTTTCCATCAGGTGAAAAAGCGGTCAAATGCTTGCCTATCTAGTATAAAAAAAACGCCTGGACCAATTTTATTGAAATTTGGTATGGAGGTAGCTGACACCCTTGATAACACATACTTTTTATCCTGGGATATTCTCAGATCCAGGACTAACGCGGGTAAAACCCCGGGATGCAGCTAGTTGTCTATATTGTTGAACTCTTATATGACATAGACCTTATCAGTTATTTCTTCAACTTATAGGTGACTTAATGTTCAAGCTCTATAGCAGTAATCAACGTCTGTTTTCTGCTAGTACCTTTGTTTCTCTGAATCAAAATGAACTTTAATTAAATGTTTTCTGTATGTGATGGATGCCTATTATATCAAATCAAAATCGTTTATTCACATTAGCCCCAAAGAGCCACTCATGAAAGTAAATGACTCTACTGCTAGATTCGCAACTTTACAGCCATCTCGAGAAGAACCTGGCAAGAAAATCGGCGTCGCAATTTTTTTTAAATAATTCTTAATCACTAATACATAATTATATTAACCTAGCTATATATATATTATGTAGTCGCTTGTGCAGTTTGCCTCCATCAATATTTTCTACCGGCTTCACAAAAAAGGAGGAGGTACTCAAGTCGACGGTAATTTTTTTATTTTTTTATTTCTGTTACCTCATAACTTCTCTCCACGTGAGACGATTTCAAAAATATTTTTTTAGTTTGAAAGATGTTGCTTTTTAATTGGTCCTATTTCAATTTGATCAAGATCTGATCAGTAGTAGTTCTTGAAATATCGTCAATAATGTCTATTTTGTGACAAATAATGCGTACTGTGACGATGTTTTGGTTTACCCGACTTCAAAAGTTACCTCACAACTTCTTTCGTTGTGAGCCGATTTTGATGATTATTTTTTTATTTGAAAGCTGGTGGATCAAGGTTCCGATGATAAAGCGGTGAAGTCGGTTTTTTTAAGTTTTTTTTGCGTTTAATGATTTTTTAAGCTTTGCTTGCGTTTTATTATTATATCAGATAGGCTAGCATTTAGCCACTAATTGCTGTTGATAAGTGATCGTGCGGTCTTGTTAGCGCGAGATAGATATTAGAAAACATTATAGTTTCGGTAATAAATTTTCGTTAAAAAACGACTACTTGATTGTTTTTATATTTTACATGAGTAAAACAATATGATTTTATAAAGAACGCACAATTTTTAAGGAATTCCTCACAGCAGTTATGCTGGTCCCTGATAATGTGGCATCCGGAAACTGTGGCATATTAAAATGAGATACAAAAAAATGTTTGGATAACCTACGGTCCGGCAGACTGCTTGGCACCAAGTTTTTGCATCCACATGTGCTGCAAAGTAAACAAAGTGGAGATGATCAACCAACATGTGACCAGAGTGCTTTTATTCTTTTTATTTGAGTGTGATCTATAAATCAACTTGTCGGCTCTGGTAATTCGACTCCGGTCCCTGAGAAAATATGATTGGTGACCAGGTAGCATAAAAAATATGACACTAAAAGATGCTGACCTTCATATAATAAATGTAAAATTGTGTCTCATAACGGAAGAGACACTATTTGCCCACAACTCAGGATATCCTAGTGTGGGAACTAGTGAGCTTGATTATTCAACAGCATATTTTATGTACTTACCTATATATATTACTAACGATCCGCCTCGGCTTCGCCCGGGTGTGATAAATGAAGAACCGCTCGACCGATTTTGTGCAAACTTCACATAAACCATCTACTAAATAGTCCGAACAAAGCCTAAACATTTGGTTTGGATAGGTGAGCCCGTTCTTGAGTTATAAAATTACAACGAAAAGCTTCGATCACATCGACACTTACCATAAAATAACAACGAAAAGTGGCATTGATTTTTATATATATTGAAGATAAAGATATATAGATTGGTAGATATTTAAGTTGAAAGCGTTGTTGTATGTGCATTTGTTATATAGAATGAATATAATTTGAAATTGCAATAATACTAATGGAACTATGGAGGTAATAAAATTATCGATACCTATTTATTTATTTTTGATACTCTCCAAATCTATCTACGGGCCAATTGCAAGTATTTCATAAAACTAAAATTATATAGCTATAAGCTCGATGACTTGGTAACTCAAGTGCTCAAGCTCACTACCAGTGGGTAGCGTTCCCATCATGATGGCGGCATTGGCTCTCTGAATTGCAATGCTAATACGTTGAGCCAAATAAGTACCAGCATTTTAATCACGCGTCGCCTCTACCAGGCGCTCTGAGCGATTGAGTATATTCAATCGATAATTTAATATATTATTATGATAATATGACCTGTATGTAAAGTTGAACGATACATAATTATGTTTATTATACTCCGGCTGAACCGTACTTTTATTTCGTTTTCAGTATTTTGTTGAAGCATTTATTTACCTCGTTCCTCTTTTGTATGCAATAGTATGTATGTTTGCTTCCCTTTGCTTGGTTAAACAAAGATATTTTTAAAATAAGAGACTAGAAGCATAGACAGCAGTTAAGTGCTGTAATAGTAGGCAAACATCAACACACAGTGTTTGTTTTTTTTTTAACAAACGCATTCACCCTCTCAGCCCCACACTAAGTTCAAAGACTTGTATCGTGGGTGCCGGAAACATTCACATCACACACACATTACACCCAGAACCAGAAGCACAAATTTCCCTTGGGAAGGAATTAGTGCTCCTACCGGGAATCGAACCCAGGACCCACGGCGCAGAGGGCGGTCACCTGTCCACTGCGCCAACTGGGTCGTCAATGTATGGTCGTATTGAGAATTATAATTGGTTTGACAGTAAAATTGTCTGTGTAATAGGGTAAAAATGTAAAGCATTTCAGGCAAGGCTAAGTAAATTTTCTACCGACTTCCCAAAAAAGGAGGAGGTACTCAAGTCGACAGTATTTTTTTTTGTATTTGTGTTACCTCATAACCTCATATTTTTTGTTTGAAAGATGTTGCTTTCCAATTGGTCCCATTTAAATTTGATCAAGACCTGATCAGTACTTAAGTAGTTCTTGAATTATCTTCAATAATGCGTGTTAACATCAAATCTGATCAAATTTCCGAAGATAAAGCGGTGAAGTTGGTTTTTTTAAGCTTTGTTTGTTTAATTATATATACACACTTGCTCGCTGAAAAAGCAAGAACAAATTGGTTTCATTATATTTTAATATAATAATCAACATTTGCCATGTTTTAAAAACAAATGTTTTTTATCTCTAGATATATCTTTATGCCTTCGTTACCTACGTACAAGTAATGTAATTACTACATACTAAGTAATTAGGACCGAACTATTAACCGAAAATTTCCTGATGCTAAGCTAAGTTGCTCTAGTTTGTATAATTAGGTATCCCGCGGTCCCATTTATGTCAGCAGCTGAACTGCAATCGAGGTACCTATACCAGTTACAACACCGGTTAATTTGGCGTAATGTACCTACCATAAAAACTTAAACCGACCGCGTACAATCACATCCGGCTAAAACAACAAAACCCGGGCGGGTCGTTAAATAAAACGATTACGGTCAAAACCTAACTGCTCTTCAAACACCCCGGGAAAATTACTCGGAACGGGTAAACAGGATCATCATTGTAACACGTGTAATTTCGCGTTCACCGGCCATTACTTTTGACCGGGTTTTTGACCGGCAGCTGGGTGATTACAATCGAGCGATCTTTTCTGTATGTTCGACATCGCGCTCGAAAGGAGTATGTAGTCAGATTTTTTCATGGAAATTAATAACATGTTCTGTATCTCCGAAGGACACTACACCTATTTTGTTTACCCATTCCTAGGCCTGAAACGTGTTTTTTTATTACTAATAACAATAAATCAACCTTGCTCAATTGAATAATTTTGTGTATACTATTTAGTTTTGTTTATATTGTAGTAACAGATATAAGTATTAACAGTTCTAATATTTATATTTTAATTCATAATCTACATGTAAAGCGTTAATAGGCATTTATGATTTAATAATTATACTTAGTAAATAATTGTAAATCTATGGTGAGTAAATTTTATTGAAAACTAGTTGACCCGGCGAACTTCATACCGCCAATTGTCTGTGGTCAAATATTCAGAAACATCTCCTGTTTGACAGGTACGAACAGTTTGTATGGGAAAATAAAATACTACTTTTTGCTATTTTTTTTGCAATTTCTTTATATTTTCTCACCTTTTAAACCTTCCCTGAACTTCCACAAATATTTCAAGATTAAAATTAGCCAAATCGGTCAAGCCATTCTCGAGTTTTAGCGAGACTAACGAACAGCAATTCATTTTTATATATAAAGAAGATATATATAGAAATCATATATTATCCGTTCATGTACAGTACGTTTCACTACCAGAAGTAGTAGTATAGTGGCCAAACGCTAAATGGCGTCATAACAGCTGTGATAAGTGATGATATGAACAGAGATGATGAACACGCTAGGCCTAGAATTCTTAAGTATAGTTGCCAAAACACCGTTTAGTGCAGGATCATGCTTGTTTGGGAACAAACTCTTTACTACACCAAGTTTTTGCTATGCTATTTCCTTTTAGTTTCAGACTTGAGTGTAATAAAAACACAAATTTTTTCGAGTATTACCTTTATATTACCTTTCAGGAAAGCGATCAAGCGAACTGCTCGCTGCTTTGTAAGCGGCCTACAAATCCCGGGTGAATAATTGAGCGCACGTGAGAGATGGACCCGCGGAAATATGGAATGGACCTGTCTGGGGCATACACGTTGTGAATTCCCAACAAACGGCCGTTCACCGGTGGTGTTTCTTTTTGTCTGATTCCTACTCTTGTTTGTCAAGGACAGATATCAATCTACAGTTCATGGCTGTAGATTATTAGCTTTCGCTGTATATTAACCTAGAGTGTATGTAATACCCATTTATTTCTGCCAGTTAACTTTAAGAATGTGTAAAAATAGGTAAAAAAAAATTTTTAATATGTTACTATTCCATCTCTGAGTATATGAACGACGATGAAACTAAACTTATTTATATACAGTCAAAATATTCATATTGTTATAATTTGCTAATCTTTTATTATTTACACCTGGATATGATTAATATGATAGGTCTAAAATAAAGGTAACACAACTAAAATCAATTTATGTTAAAATGAAACATAAATTGATTTTAGTTGTGTTACATTTATTTTAGACCTATTGTCAGATTTAAGTTTTTATTTAAATTATTAACATTATAAACTCCACTATTTTGTATCAAATTTTCCATACAATGTAATTGTTTTGATATGAATTAAATGAAACGAAATTAAACTAATTAATATTAGTTTAAATGTCTTTGTTTTACAGTCAAGAATAAGACATTGCTAACAAATTTAGATATTTAAATTACAAATATAAAATAAATACACTGTAGTGGAAAAAACAAAAGGCCAAAAAAAAACAAATTACTGCCATAGTATTAGAACATAATATCAACGAAATTAATGTCAATGTATCAGAACGCCTGGTTGGGACGAGAGAGGCAATGCCGCCAGCATGACGGTACCCCTTAAGTCTGACTCCCTACACGTGGTCCCCGGGTGGTGCTAATCAGGTGACATTTGAGAGGTGGTAGAGCATTTTGTGAGTTGCTCGCCTGGCTTGCTACCAAAGTAGCTTACCACCATCAAGTTGAAAGTATGCCGCCAAGCCAAATACGGTGTTCTGGCAGTTATCCTTGAGAGCCTGCGTATTCCAGGTCTATTGTGTTTACCAGCTTCGATCACATGGTCACTTACCATCAGGTGAGATAGTGGTCAAACAATAGCCTGTCAAAAATAAAAAAAAAAAAGCCTGCGTATTCCAGGTATAGTGTGTTTACCAGCTTCGATCACATCGTCACTTACCATCAGGTGAGATAGTGGTCAAACACTAGCCTGTCACAAATAAAAAAAAAAAAAAAAGTTATCTGTAAGCTCAATGACTTGTAAGTAACTTGAGTCTGCAGAATAGATGTATATATAATTTTAGTTTAGTTTTAGGAAATATAGGCAATTGGCATGTATCAAATGATTTTATTTACATTTTTCACATTACGTCAGGATAGCAAAGTTACTGATTTTATCACAAGCTTCTAAAATACATGTTACTTTTATAGTTCGGAAGACAACATAACCTTATACTGACAGGTTTTGCCTAACACATCAAAACTACAAGCCGTGTTAATCTACGCCATAAAAACTTGCTAAAATTAATCCTATGGCACACGTCGAGAGGTCATATTTCAGGAAGTGAACGTGACACCGCCCAGCTTCGGCCATAGTTGCTACGCACTGTCACAGATAGGGCAGTAGCTAGTATGGGATGTTGAAAGATTAGCCACGAGTTGGTTGGTAAAGGTTCACAGCTTTCGTCTTAGTTACTATGCACGTTGCAACAGATTGAACTCCAGAGAACTAGAGGAGGTAATTAAGTTTGTAGGCGCGGGGCCACCTACAAGCTTTCCTCAGTTTTTGTTGCGGTGGATTTATAGTTCCGGCCACCTTTGCTGGACACGTGGGTAAATATAGAAATGTGGATGTAGATTAGGAGTATTGGCCACCTTGTGCGTCTCATATTGTGTAAAAAAAGGACTTTAAACAACGTGTATAAATGATAACGTTAAATTGTATTAGTAGGTTTTAAATATAATATAACTATTATATGTTATATATTTATTACATACTAGCCGTTCCCCGCGACTTTGTCCGCTATTATCAAGTTAAAATGAAAACGATACAAGTCTTTGAACTTAGTGTGGGGCTGTGAGTGTAAATGCGTTTGTTGTTGTTTGTTTGTTATAATATGAAATTGGTATTTTTGAACACTAGAAAACTCTTTCTTTCTTGCAGGTGAAGTTACTAGTTAATGTATGAACTGCTCTACGATTTAATTTCCGTTGGTAGCATAAGTTTTCTCCCCAAGGGACAAAGTGTTTAGAACCAGAAATGTGTACGATGTGAATGTCTCCGTCAACCACGACACAAGTCATCAGTATTCAATATTTCAAGTTAAAAAGTAGCCTAATGTTGTTAATCCTAGGTATAACCTATGCCATTCCAAATTTCATCCAAATCCGTTCAGCCGTCAAAGCGTGAAGAGGGAACAAACATACTTACACATTTACACACTTACACACAAACTTTCGGATTTATAATATTAGTAGGACCAGTCGTGCCCTGCGGCTCCTCCCACATCAATTAAGTTAAAAATGAACGTACGTGCTTATCCTGGGTACAAACTATCAAATATTTAAATTTCATCCAAATCCTTTTAACTTTTACAAGAGAAGAGTAAATATAGATACTTACACACAAACTTTCGCATTTATAATATTAATGTTGTTACATTTTACATATTAATACTTGGAAACTAGTCTGGTCTATGCAAAGCATTTTTATCGCCCTTGACCACATAATTACATAACAATTACAGGTCAGATATTAGTAAATTCCGATTTCGTGGATAGTGGCATGCGCCAAGATGCAGTCGATTTGTGTATGTTGGTTGGTACCTTACGTTATACCTTACCTTACATATTATTATTTTATAGCATGTTACATCTTCGGCCGCTGCTTCAATGTTCATTATGTGAGATTCTAATGCTTGCCTATCCAAAAAACCTTCCCGTGTGTGGGCATTTAGATTGAGGTATTCGGTTCTTAGCCCGCAGTTTTAACCTACGAGTATTTTTTTCCGTTTTCGACCTAACATGTATGCCGTTTTCTACCAATCGAAAAATAATTTAATAAATATTCCGTTTTTACCTACGAAAGCTTCCGTTTTCTACCTACAACGTATTACATGTAGTAATTATTATCTTATCTGTGCTATTGCGATTGCCTTCGAAAAAAAACAACTTGTAGTGTTTTAATTTCCGTAATAATTCTAAATAATAATATAAACATTATCATCATTAGAAACGGTTTAGCATAATTTCAACCCCGTATAATTTTAACACATTATGATTATTTTAGTTATATTGAAAATAAACAAGATATTTCTTTTGGAGTAAATAAAAATTAATCAGTCTCCTATAAAAAAATAAGTAATGATAATAAATTATAGTCAAATCCATATCCACATGTATAAATTGTCATAATTTATACATATTTAAACCTCCTAGCGCCATCCCCGTGCTGACGGGAAAAAGCGGAAGCTTTACGAGCTTACATAAAAAGCTTTGTAGTTCCTGAGTTCATAGGCAGATGGCAGTTTTTTAATTTACTTAAATGTATATAATATATAAAAAATAGTAGTCTAAAGTATACCACTATAATTATAACCGAATGTTTGTGTTTAAGTATGTTTGTTCTCTCTTCACGCTTTAACGGCTAAACGGATTTGGATTAAATTTAGAATGTATATAGATTATACCTAGGATTAACAACATCAGGCTAGTTTTTAACTTGAAATATTGAATACTGATGACTTGTGTCGTGGTTGACGGAGACATTCACATCGCACACACAATTACACATTTCTGGTTCTAAACACTTTGTCCCTTGGGGAGAAAACGTGTGCTACCAACTGAAATTAAATCGTAGAGCAGTTCATACATTAACTAGTAACTTCACCTAGAAAGAAAGAGTTTTCTAGTGTTAAAAAATACCAATTTCAGATTTATA
This sequence comes from Lomographa bimaculata, assembly GCA_948107665.1. Classification (NCBI taxonomy): domain Eukaryota; kingdom Metazoa; phylum Arthropoda; class Insecta; order Lepidoptera; family Geometridae; genus Lomographa; species Lomographa bimaculata. The sequence goes on from OX403600.1 coordinate 12,151,357, forward strand.
ACAAACAAATTACAACAAACGCATTCACACTCACAGCCCCAAACTAAGTTTAAAGACTTGTATCGTGGGTGCCGGAAACGTTCACATCACACACACATTACACCCAGAACCAGAAGCACAAATGTCCCTTGGGAAGGAATTTGTGCTCCTGCCGGGAATCGAACCCAGGACCCACGGCATAGAGGGCGGACGCCTTTCGACTGCGCCAACTGGATCATCATTATATAGCTGCACGTTAAAGATGCTTTAATGACCCCCGACTAATGGTTGACGGTGAAATGCATTGCCGGTGTGTTTTCAAGAATTAAAGCTCTTACTAATATTGTAGACTTATCAGACAACCTAGTTAGCGCAGTGGGCAGATCTTGAGCTTGGTATAAGTTAAGAAGTTGACCTGGTGTGAAATACCGGCAAAACTTCGATAGAATGCCTAGCTTCTTTGCAGCAGTCTTAGCTTTGGTTTCTATGTACAATCCGAAGTTAAAATTAGAAGTGAGCATAACGCCTAAAAGCTCGAGCTTAGTGCTAATTAGAATCGACACATCCGCTCTTTTTGAGAAAAATAGACACACCGTTGTTTTTGCAGCATTAAACTTAACCAAGTTAGCACGAAGAACTGGTACACAGTTCACTTCGCACTAAAAGCTCGCGGCAAGATTTGAATTACCTCACAGATTGTAAGCTTGATTACGTCGAAATCGTTTAATACCTTTTCTAGTACGTGACATAATAATGTTTTTGTAAGTTATCCTTGAGAGCCTGCGTATTCCAGGTCTAGTGTGTTTACCAGCTTCGATCGATAGTGGTCAAACACTAGCCTGTCACAAATAAAAAAATAATTAAAAATCTACCGAATTCTTACTTTACCTATATTCGAGAACACGTTTTTTCTTCTTCTCTATGTTCAGTTCAAGTTATCGCACCACCAGTAAATATGTACATAAGCTGGTAAATAAAATGTAAATAAGTCTGGCAACACTGAACGAGCGTGAAATCATTAGTTGCGGCCCGTTTTATATTTTATTCGGTAGTGGATGCGCTAAAAAGTGGAGCTGCATAATTACCTCCCGGGATCACAGAACACCGAGATCCGTAGAGTCGTGTAAAATTGTATGTTTTTTTTTATTTTTGTATGTAAGAAATTAACCCAGGTAACAATTAAGTTTCAGATATGAAGTTCGATGGAGTGAACTGAGGAAACTGGTTCTGTCCAGTAGAGTCGGTAATCTGTTGAGCTTTTGTTATGGAAACCAAATTAATAACATAAGATAGGGTGACGCCTTACATGCTAAAATGTAGTGTGGTCCAAGGAAGATTGACTTCTCTTTCCCTTACCTAATTGGCTCAGCTATGTGCGGTCTCCAAGTCAATTTAGGTGGTTCAGAACTTTGTCTGTCCTTCTGTCCGTCTGTCTGACAGAGGCATTAAGTCTCAACCATACAAGTAAATAACTTAAAATATTCATGGAATATTAAAAACTGTCAGTAGACAGTGAGCTTAAAAATGTATTAATTATAGATTGCATTGAAATTATAGTCTTAATTATAACGGAACATATAGCACTCTGAATATAATTGGTAGAACTAAAAGAGTCAGGGATTAGATTTCATTACAACAAGAATCATAGTCTGAAAGCTCTCTGGTATTTTACAAAATACCCTGTACTTTTTTCTGCTTTAGGTCCGTGGAATATTAATCATTAGTTAAAAAGCTAGTAATTTGTATTTTATAATAGCGACGAATATAAAAGAAAATTTAAAATAATTTAATCATATGTGTATGTGTCGTCTCTTAGGATGCAACTGTTCAAACTCAGCACTTTTATATACGTTTGTCAGTGAATTACAACGACAGGGCTGTAGCAAGTGAAAAACTGTTTAAATACACTACAGTAATTTGTATTTTACAATAGCGACGAATATAAAAGAAAATTTAAAATAATTTAATCATATGTGTATGTGTCGTCTCTTAGGATGCAACTGTTCAAACTCAGCACTTTTATATACGTTTGTCAGTGAATTACAACGACAGGGCTGTAGCAAGTGAAAAACTGTTTAAATACACTAGTGAGTAGGTAGAATGTACTTACTTCCAGCTTCAACATTAAATATAATAAGTGCACATTTTTAGCAAAACAATTATATAGGCTGATTTAAAAGTACCTACTTACTAAATAGACTCTTTATAGATTTTTAATTGCTAAAAATCTAAAAAGAGTTCATTTATTAGTTTTTTCCTTTGTAACAGCTAAACATTTTTCGCAATTATGTTTTAGTACTTTAGTCCTACTGTAAAAGGTTATCTATATGTTAATTCAGGTTATAGGCTATATCCATTCCAATTTCATCCATATCAATCATGTAGGAGCATGGACTTTGAAGAATTACAGACGTATCTAAGGATCATGGGTGCATGCAAATATTCGTGAGTGCGTTTCACTGCAAACTGCCACTGACAACTAAATATAAGTGAATTGGCGCTGATTGTCGGACCTTTGCGTGTAGCTCGCGTTATGACAATGGACATTTGTAGGACCTTGATGATTTGTAGGGTGCTTCACTAGTTTTGTTTGCGGCTTTTCGTCCGTATTTTTTACGACGGTTCGGTTTTTGAACTTGATAAACGCAGGCACGGCTAGTTTTAAACATTTTAAATAAAAAAGAATAATAAACTCAGCTCACAAGCACGATACATTGTTATATCAATAATATCAATAACAAAGAACAACAGCCATTACGCCGAAAGCCAGCCGTTAACCAAATAATGTGATTAAAGCAAAATAAAAATGGAATCGAGAGCCGCTAGCCGCGAGTGTAACCGAATTATCGGTGCCTAGGGCGCGCCGTTCATTAGCATTGTACAAAGCTTTTGCAGAGTAAATAGATTTATAGGATACGTGTGTAGTGTTAGGGCTCTAACACGATACTGAAGAGAGAATGGGGGACGTTGAAGCGGTTAACTCAAGCATATTTTACTAATTTAGATTTTAGACCCTTCAAATATCCTATTTCTACAAATATTGATGCAGTGAGATTTATTCATTCTCGTGATAAATGTGGTCGGTCCTGAAAACGTGCCAGGCTGAGGACAGGCCGACCAAGGCATATCTGAAAAGCTTCAGTTACTCGTTTATCGTTACGCGTAATTCTATACTTTAGCACGATGAGTTTTTTAATTTTTTGGCACCATAAATTTGGTCAGACCCACAAACGTGCCCAAGGTAGGACTCGGTCGACCAAGATTTTTAACTAAATACAATGGCTTCTAGCACTACAGGCTAGTTTCATCCTTGAGTACGATGAGATATTTTAGGGGGTAAAATTGACTCACTTTTAGACCTATAATGCAAAACGTGCCAAACTGCGCTCAGGCCAACCAAAAATGTTTGGACCTACTCAGTACCCGCTACTCTACAAACTGATTTGATTATTTAATCTTATGATATGAGAGCCTTGCAGTGGGCTCACGGTCTATAACGCCGTGTTTTTCGATACCGACACATTTTGATTTTGATCTTAATATTAAACAGATATATACAAAAGAAAAGACAAAGTGAAGAGTAGCAGCATCCAAAGCAAGACAATGGTCCAAGACATAACTTTGAAAAAAAGGAGACAAAAGTGGAAATGGGCAGACCACATGATCAGAAGAAAGGATAAAATAATGTTTTGAATTTGCTTTCATGTTTTTTGGCGTAATTATGTGGAGTAAATCAGTAGGTTATTAATTAATTAAGCGAGGAACTAAGAAACTAGCTCTTAAATACATTATTGCAAGTCAATTTAGTTTGTACCTGAATTGAATGACCTAGACTGCGTGTGTGTAGTCCTTAATCAAGCCGGCAGCGGCCGACGAAGGCAAACACGAGCCGTCTATGTTTACCGCGATACCGTCTAATTACAAGTGGATTTATAGCTGTGTGCGAATTAATCGTGTTCAAGTCATTGACGAAGCCGTAGAGATCTTGTGCTCTGAGAAATTGTGGAACAGGTGGCGCTATAGACTTCTTCTCCTGTAATATTAGCCAAATTCCTGTGACGCATTTTGTTGAGGACGTGTATGTTACGCGATATCTCCGCCATTATAAATCGATTTCGATGATATTTTTTGCTTGGTAGATTATAGGTACTTCACGAGGTGGACCCATAAAAAAATTTTGAAATCAGCAAGCCAAAACCATTTTTTTAATTTAGAAGTTTTTTTTATAGACTAGATTTGGACTACTATCTCACCTAATGGTATGTATAAATTATTTAGTTCATAAAATCCACGTATTTATTTGAAACGATGGTCCGAGTTTATTTCAACAGTTAGGTTCAAGTACTCGCCGGTAGGGAGCTGCTAATGTAGCCTATTGTATGTACGCCCCTTCAGTGTCTGCTCTCCTGGTGCGCATGAGTACTAAAATAAATATAACTGTATAGGGTATGTACTTAGCATAAAATCAATAGGTATTGACGTTTACTTACTTTGCTGATGCTGAGATACAGATTTATTATATAATACTAAAATATAAATTTAGAATCGGAACAAGTCACAATTAGTGTTTTATATTAAACGCAAGAACCATGAACGTTGCTCTTGTACGTTGACGACATTTCTTTTGTTTTTTAAACAAAATTGACGATACGTGCACTAAACCCTAACAAGATATCATTCCAAAATAACTGGGCATTAATCTATCCGTAACCGGATACATACCGTCAAAATAAAACCAGGGTTTTTTATTTAGAGTTATTAACAAAACTGCGAAAGGAAAAACAACTCACATAACAAGTCAAGGTCCTGAAATTGTCACATACCTACTATATAGATGTTTTTGCTCTCCTGGTGATTACGATTTGCATAACAGTAAGATTTTCATGATATTAATATTAATTACTGATTATGTCGAAAAACTCTATTCCAGCTTAGTATACACTTTATTATACAGTACCTTGATGACCGAGCTTTGCTCGGTTTTATTTTTGGTAAATGACGTTTTAAAAAAATGAAATCTAGCTAGATCTATCTAAATTTCATGAAAATCGTTGGAGCCGTTACCGAGATTCAGATTATATATATACATATATACAAGAATTGCTCGTTTAAAGGTATTAGATTAGATTAGATAAGATAATTTGAAAATCTATCAATAATATACTACACAACAAACTGGCATTTGACTAACATCCCAAATAACGACGATGTTGCCGTGACTGTAGCATGTCTACCTAAAATATTTACTCTGACTTAACGATTCTTTGAGAAAATGAAATAATCTAGCAGTTAATTACTTCGCTACTAGGAAACTACGAAAAACCGTATTATTAATATTGAAATACTTGTATGTGTCAATTGAAAGTGAAACAACTCGTCTTTTGTCAATTCGTCTTGCTTCTCCATAACAAAATGGGCATGGAAGTATTTGTTAATCTAATTCCTGCTACCATCCTACGAAATGTGTACCTACCTCACTAGATACTTACGTTAAAACCAAATTACTAATTAGTTGGTTTGAGTACTCGGATAAAAAAATTTAACAACTATCCTTAACTAAAGTTGCCAGAAACATATTCTCTAGTCAAAATTACAGTTACTGCGTACTTTTTACAAAATACGCTAGTTATTATCGAATGATTTTGTTATTGTTACTAATAATTATAGTTTTCACATATGAGGTACACTAGAATGTTAGTAACAACAACGAGATACTTGTCTCGGTGTAACGTGATTATAACTTAATCTCGTGACTCAAAAGACCAATATACTTAAGGTAGATCTGACACAATGTATGCAGATGTCGGAGAGAAATTGTGTCTTTTTACTTTCTAGGTCCGGTGGAGTAAACTTTCATGCGATCGACCTAGATACAGTGGAACCTGGTTAATTGGGATCTCAAGGGACCAAGAATGTTGTACCATTCATTGAGTGTTTCCATTAATCCAGTTTTCCAATTAGGCAGGTTTAAAATTATAGTTGTCTCATTTACAGAGGCTCCTGCTAATAGAGGTTGAAATGTACGGCTATTTCATTTTTAGAGGGAGAGATGGAAATGTTAATAAAAATGCGTATTTTTGGTGTAATGAATCTAATATATTATGTAGGTATGAATGTACAAACATTATGTATAACGTGGATTTTTTTTTTTTTTTCATCAAGTTTGATATTTACGTTTGGGCATTTTGTACACTTTTACTCCCTTGTTTTTAGGTCAAAACTTGAGATAGTACTGACAAACAAAGCGTATGCGAAAGACATTCTAATGTGTAAACAAAAGTGTCAAAACCTGTCGCAACCTGTTAATTTGTCTCATTTATAGAGGGAATTGAGTTACAGAGTCCCAATTATAAAGGTAAACATCGATTAAATCCTAGAAATCAGATCTCATTTAACCAGGTTCGAAAAGTCCCATTAATAGAGTTATTCAATGAAAAAGTACCGGGACCTCATTGTAACTCTCAATAATAGAGGTTTCTCATTTATCCAGGTCCCATTTAACCAAGTTTCACTGTATAACAATTTCTAGTCTAGCCATTTCTTGTCGGGACGCATCAACAGCATTTGTTGACACGCGAAATAGAAAAACTGTCGACAAAACAACGACGCACTCTACCAACTCCGAGCGCAGACACACCGCAAACCCGAAAACCTACATACGTCCCAATATCGCAAAAACAAACAAACAGAAAACGAACGCAGCCGAGCTAAATCGATACCCTATCGAACGATTCAACCATCAAACTTTTGTAATACAGCCACCGCTCGCTCGACCGAACGCAGTTCGAAACTCCGACCGAAACTATACAACTAAATATTCCTAATACACCGGCCCGACAAAAGAATATGTAACTCTCATTCGAAACCAAAAAAGCGTGATATCTCGACGGTAGTTTTTTGGTGAAATATCCCCAAAAGTAGGTTAGTAATTCGGGTTTCGACAAAAGGTTCGGTTGAACAATACGTGCTTGGATCTCCGACATATTACACGGTGGATATAATTAGTTATGGTGTATGGATTTAGATTTTGTTGCGATAATTTTTGTGAATGCGCTGAATAAACATCTGCTCGAGATTTTTGATCTGACAAGCGCGCAATAGCATTCAAACGTCAAGTAGAAAACTGATCCGTGTATTTACGCAACAATGACGCCCAAAAAATGGTCAGTTTCGAGTATTATCGAATATAATATTGGGAATATTTTATTGCAATAGTACATATACAACATTGTAGAACTCAAATAATTGTAAAAGCGCAATAGAACGGGCAAGTCATCGAATTAGGTAGATAATTTTTCGTGAGAAGTTTCCCCATACTTACATAAACAGCCCGCTAGTTTAGTTGGTAACGCGTCTACCTTCTAAGTAGCGGGTAACGGGTTCGATTCGGTGGAGACACATTTTTTCTTGCCAAGGCAAATTTGTGTTTCTGGTTCAGGGTGTGATTGTCTGTGAATGTTTCCGACACTCACGATACAAGTTTTTGGCCTTAACTAACATAACTTAACATAAACATAACACAAACGCTTTCACACTTCCAGCCGCACACTAAGTTCGATGACTTCAGTCGTGGGTGCCGGAAACATTTACATCACACACACAATCACAACCAGAACTGGAAACACGAATTGTCCTTGGGGATACAATTTGTGATCCCGCAGGGAATCGAACTCTATATCTTAGATTCTTAAAGGCGAACGCGCACCCAACTGAGCCAACGGGCAGTTCAAAGCATATAAGCATTCAAAGATTACAATCCTTAGTTCAACTTTGAACATCAACTTTTAATAATGAACCATTTCCGCCCTTGCCCATACCCCATATTTACACAATCGGAGAAACAAAACAAAGCAAAAAAGTTAAACGAGTGTGTTCCGGCACGCGTCTACCCGTCACCGGATCGTGACCTTCGTCAAACTGACAGATTACTTGCATATCTGTGTCCTGCAGCTTCCATACTAGAGGGAGAGCTGGTGACGTGAATTTCACGTCATTTTATCCAAAAGATAACTAATTTCGTCAATGTTTGAATGTTTCTGAAAAAGGTGAGGGTGTAACATGGTGGTCCAGCAGAAATCCTTAATAGCCATTAAGGTATATACCATACGCCTTAGTATCTATAATATTAATATGAAAATAATGTGATATTTAAAAAAATAACCCGTTTTTACGGGCAAATAATCAGTTTTTAAATATTGTATTTAAAAACTCATAACTGACTCAAAATTTCAAGCCCAAGTTGTAGCTTTTCCGTTGAAAAGTATTATTCACATTATAATTTTAATTCACAGTAAGTAAATTACATACTTATAACGCAACGATTTTGTACCCAAGAATAGCGTCATTCATTTTATAGTTTGTAATCATACTAAAATAATAGATGTTTGCATTAGTGGGACATTTTGCAGAATCTTATGCGGACATAAGGCAATAGTCATTTTACAGCCAATCAGTAACACTACAGCAGTTTACACGCAAAGATTGCAGTATTTCGAATCGATGAGCAATGTTTTCATTGAAATACATAGAAAAGGGTATTCAACTTATAATATCTGAGGGTGAAGAGCGTAGTGCATTATACCGCAGAACTTCTGAAGTTTAAATTTCTGGTTGGCACTGAAATGTAATGGGCAAGCATGGCGCTAACCACGAATGATTTCTCTCAATTGCATAAATCAAAAGTTTGATGTGTGTTTGTTACATAATCAAGTCTAAACAAACTGTATTTTTCAGAGCAATATTTTAATTCATGAAGATTAAAGTAATATTTTAAAGATAAAAAGTAAATCTTTTATCCTAATTATCTTATCCAAAGCAGCATGACATACCTATTTGTAAAAAAAAACAGTGTCAAACACGATAGAATAAACTTTTGTATGACAGAGACACATTTTAATTATTCGTCGCAGTGTTTTTTCCTACCAGTTTTCGTCATACAAAATTGTTGCGGGATTTCAAAGGCCCCCATAAGAAGTTTATCTTCAACAATACTAGTTATTGTAAATAACCCAATGGCATGAAATGAACGTCGCCAGCTCCTAGTCTATATGGTCGCTACGATACCGGTGGCCGTTTTCGGGCGACCAGATATCGGGCGAGTCATGCCATTGACGTGTTAACGATCGGTTACTGCCATGCTTCATATAGGATGCATGGTTCATTAGATATTTGCGAATAACTTTACGCAATTTTCGGAAGATAGACATTTCCTGTACAGTGATTTTGATATCTATTGTACTGATGTACAATATACCGGTTTTTATAAGATTAGCTGAATTAATTGAAATCTGTCTCTTTAAAAATAATATTACATTGCTTGGAAAAAAAAATTATTTGTTGTTATTTGTTATACTTTGGTTACTTACCTTCTACGATAAAATGTATACAAAAATATAATTAGTATATATATGGTATATAATAAAAAGAATAAAGCAGTTAATGGAAAAAGACAAAATGCTAAATAATACATGAACTTTCACAGCCCACACTAAGTTCGAAGACTTGTGTCGTGGGTGCTGGAAACACTCATAAAACATACATCAGCCCGCGTGCCATTGTGCCAACATATACTGATGTATATGTTGGCACAATGGCATATGTATTTATGCATCTTAAGTTCAAGCACCTGGAATATTCTAATGATTAAAAAAATTACCAAAATCCAGCTTTCAAGTAAAATAATTCCCACTACCTCAATCCAACCAACGGATGCAAGTTCGATTACGACGTCTACGCTCCGATTATCTTTTCAAGCATTAATTGCTTAAACAAAACGCTTGGTCCTAATGGCCCTATAAAGTCGATATTACACGCTCCGTTACGTCGGCCGACCGTTGCCGTGTTTGTGGTTCATTGCGCTTCCTGAAGAGTATGTATGGAGGAGGTAACAGCTGGAACGGATTGTATGGCTGAAGTTTGTACGGTCGTGGATCAATCACGCACTTATATTGTGAAGCACTACTTTATATCTACAACTGTATTGATGTTTTTAGATTAACTTGCTGATTTACTACGGCTCTATGGACTAATGATTATATATATAGATTTTACAATAGAATTCCAAAAATTGTAACTGAATTACCACTGGGAAAGTTTAAATCTGTAATAAAACGGGCATTAATTAAGAAAGCTTACTATTAAACGATCGACTACATTAATGACAAGGATGCATGGAGGCATACTGCACAAGCGCTTTCTAGCGACTACATAATATAGATATAACTAGGTTAATATTAATATAACGATTTAAAAAATGAATTAAAAAAAAATTCGCCGCTGAGTTTCTAGCCAGGTTCTTCTCGAGATGGCTGTAATTTTGCGAATCTGTCAGTTGAATTATTACATTTCATGAGTGCCTCTTTGGGGCTCATGCGAATAAACGATTTTAATTTTTGATTTTTTGTATGTTTTCCTTTTATTATTTGCCTGTTTAGCAATTTATCTTTTTTTAAAGATAGGTCAACGTTTGACTACTACCGTAACAGATCTATAATGTGTTCATTTGTTATTTGTGCGGCTTTGCTCGCGTAGATCAAGTTAAACATCCTATGTGTTAATCCTAGGTATAAGCTATATACATTCAAATTTCATTCAAGTCCGTTCAGCCGTTACAGCGTGAAGAGGAAACAAACATACACACTTGCACACTTACACACAAAATTTCGGATTTATAATATTAGTATGATATACCTGTCGTGAAAAATTATCTATATAATTGTGAAAACCGCATCAAAATCCGTTGCGTGTTTAGATGATAAACAGACAGATAAAAGCAGAATGATTTTATGCTATGTATGTAATCATGCCTTTCAAATAAGGAAGCATATAAATAGCCAAAATTTTTACCCACTTTTCAACAATGAGTTTCAATACTTGAGTAAAAAGGTTTTTCTATTTCCTGCGACCTCCAGGGAGAGTCATAAACCGATGCGGGCGGCGCGGTCGCGTCGCGGGCTCATCTTCACGGGTCGGCGCCTCCATCGGTTCCATATAATCGAACCCGACCTTATCGTCACAGATAAAACAACTTTGTCGTGCGCTGCCTTGCTCAGCCTCTCGAGGTGCTCGATTTGATACAACATTATGTTAACGTGCGGGACTTGATTTTATTTTTCAGGCAGTGAATTTATTCAGCGGCTTCTAGATGATATAAAAAGTAAAAGTATAGGTGTTTGCATGAAATGATGAGGTGCAACTAGAATTAATTCTTGAGGTAAATTAATTCTATATCGCAGGTATGCGGAGCCAAAATAACAAAAAAAAGCTACACTGATAATAATTATATTTTTTATTGTAAATATAATAAGGTAAAGTATTTATTATATAATATATATATTGTAAATATAATAAATAAGTATCCAACGGTTAACATAATTATTTTAAAATCATCTAATGATATAGCAGTGGCTGAAATTGGTTTTTAATACAAATAAGTACAAGTTGATTCTCCACGCGCAAATCCACCGCCAAAAATGAACACATTTATTTCGTTGACTCCATCCCGTTTGAAAGGAACGAGCGTACAGATACACGTGAACTGAATAAAAAACGCCGACCGAATTTTCCTGTGGTCAGCGGGAAAGCAAAAACGAAAAAACGGATAGTAAAAAAATAGAAAAAAACCGTATTCGGTGCCGCGACTTTATAGCCGCGATAACGAAGGCAGCAGATTGGAGCTGGTGGAAAACTATTGACGGATAGCGGGGTATCCTGTTGTCTTTATTTGTTGACCGTCCAGCTGTCGTAAATTTACTCGTAGAAATATTAACTAGTTTTAAACAAAACCAAACTAAACTAATCGTAACAAGTAACGTAGTAACTAGTTACGAATATAATTAAACGCAAGCAAAGCTTAAAAAAGCCAACTTCACAGCTTTATCTTCGGAACTTTGATCAGATTAGATGTACTAAACACGCATTATTGAAAATATTTCAAGAACTACTAATGAGATCTTGATCAAATTTAAATGGGACAAACGAAAGGGCAGATTTCAAACAAAAAAAAATCGAAATCGGTTCACGTAGAACGAAGTTATGAGGTAACACACATAAAAAAAATACAGTCGACTTGAGTACCTCCTCCTTTTTTTGTGAAGTCGGTAAAAAAGCAAACTAAAGTAATCAAGTGTTAATTTGTAAATGGTGAATCATTAATTTAGTGTGGAATATAGAAATCTAAAACCCAGTCCAAATTGGCTTTTACTGAAAATATTTATATGTTTAATAGTTTCATGTAAAATCTATCTTCATGCATTACGGACATAAAAAAATCTTATTAAAAAACATCTTTTCCTGTCGATTGAAGGCCCTTAAAGAACCACCTATTTTTTCCTCCCCTCAAGTGCGTAGGATCATACGCATTGTTCGAGATTATCTGTTTCATGACATCAACGGAAGCATTCAATCACGTCGCGTTTTCCTCCACAGATAAGATTGTTTCCTTCAGGGCTGAGTGAGGGTAGTAGGGGTAGGAGGGGTGAGGAAGTGGCATTTGGCACGGGCAATTGACGCCGCTGATAGGATCGCAAGCTGAGTTAGCAGATATAGAGGTTAAGAGACGATGTTCAATTCCTTCAGGGTGTATCATAATGTATCATGGACTGTCACATCATTATATGTGTCGGTCCGCTTGATCGATTGTAACCTATTGACAACAATACTTAACGTTGAGTGACGTTTTGGGATAAATTTCTACTGTGTAACCGTGATTAGCAGGAGGCGTTTACTTTTATTTTTTTTATGCTCGATATTGGTCTAATACCACTATCTCACCTCATTTTATGAAATATTCTACTAGAGTCCTTAACTTTCATGAGTGCCTCTTTGGGGCCCATGTGAATAAACGATTTAGATTTTGATGGAAAGTGGAAGATACGGCCGAAGATTGACCATGCTTCTCCTGTAACTTTAAGTTAAGTGTATTTGCATATATTCACATATAGCATTTTTTGCAAATGAGAGAAGTAGGAAGTAAAATACGGAATGTGCCTATGAACAATACAAGTGTCAAAACAGCTATCGTCGGGGTGACATAAAATTGTGGCACCATATACTGGCTATCTGGCTAAAATAATTGACGAAACCACCTTCAAGTAATGTGACTCAGTCTCCCAGACTATCCTCTGTTATAGCAAACGCGGTGCGATGTTGGCTTCCCGCTACACCGCTTCCGATAGACTCATGCTACTAGTGATACTGATACACTATGCTGGGGGCTTTTGTCTCTAACGAATATGAACTGTTTGTCATGATATTCCTAATTGACTTTGGTATTTTAGCGCTTTTTCCGTCCGTACGTCTGTCAGAGGCATTTGACGTCTAAACCATACAAGCGAATGAAATTAACAGCTCGTTGGCATAGTTGGGTGGCGTTTGCGTTCTAAGCAGGGGGGTATCGGGTTTGTTTCCCGGCGGGAACATAAGTTTTCTCCTCAACGAAAATTTGTGTTTCTGGTTCTGGTTGTGATTGTGAGTGTGATGTGAATGTTACCGGCACCCAAGAAACAAGTCATCGAAAATAGTGTGGGGCTGTGAGTGTGAAAGCGTTTATGTTATTTTTATATTTACTAATATTTTATAATTCTCTTAGAATATGTAAAGCAGTGGCCCAAAGCCAAAAATGAAATTAAAATGATATTATATTGAAAATAATTAAAAAATATTCATACTTTTATTTGCAAACTAAGTGTAGATAAAGCATATTTTTTTACACGTGTGGAATAGCTTTAAAAAGAGCAAAAAACCGCTTTGCAAAAAAAATTGTTGGAAAATAAATTTAATTTAAATATGGGCATACTATTTATAATCTCGAAGATGCATAATTATAATGAATTGCTTTGAGTAACAGGTTGAAAGTTAAATGTTGTTAATTACTAACACCAATATGCCAGCTGTCGTTGTTTTAAGAGAAAAACGGACACTCCACCTGTTACAGTTACTTTTGGTTACACAGGATGAAACAAAAAGATTTGAAAAATGTTTGTGCACTAAAAGATCCTACGGACCAATTTATTTGGGTTATGCCACTGCGCTCCGGATATTGTTCTCAAACGATTGAATGTTATATTTACTGTAGATTTGCATTTTTAATGGGAAAGTGTAATTCACCCAATTGCACTGTATGCAACGTGGTTAAAGATGTAACTCGCATTTTGGCCGAGTGTGAGGAACGAGGCAGAAAGGTTTATATGTTATAGAAAACAATATATATTTGAGGTAGGATTATTTGTAGCATATAGTATTTTAGCGTCTCCCTTATCTGTGGAATCTAAATGCTTATACAAAATTGATAAAATAGGTACTAAGCGAATAAGTTAGAAACAAGAGTGATGCCATGAGAGTGACATGTTTTAATTAATAAAACCGTCTATATAAAAAAAAAATTAAAACAAAAACTGTTCCTAACTAATTTAATGTGTACTATAAAGAAATATTTATACCGCAAAAAACTAAAGTTTCTTGCCAGGTTCTTCTCGAGATGGCTGTAGTTTTGCGAATCTGGCAGTAGAGTAATTAACTTTCATGAGTGCCTCTTTGGGGCCCATGTGAATAAACGATTTTGATTTAGATTTTTTTACATACATACTGTGTTATATTCATAAACCTCCTTTAGTCGGGTAAAATGGATACTTTGTATAAATCCCTTAATAGAAACATTAAGAAAAATGCCCATAAACACACTCTTAGTTATTGATGACTCTAACAATCTAAATTAAATAAAAATTACTCATTAACCAAATATAGGCTAGATTGTAATAAAATCAGGAAACATGCTTATGTATGTCTAAAAATTTAAGAATATAAACCCCTGTATCATCCTGTATAATTTACAGCTATAATATAGATATGCGTTTTATTTGTTTAAAACAGCGCATTAGAACAAATGCCGTCATTAGGTAAGCCGCATGAGATGAGCCTCCATGTCTTTATTGGCTTTTTATTGCGACTGTAAAATAAAAAAGTGACGCGTGATCGAGTGTTGCCAGCTGACACGTTTTATATGTGCAGAGGTGAGTTTGATTTTTTTAGTCTCCATGTCGAACTGTAGTAGTTGCAATTGGATAATCCTTTAAAACAAGGCGATAGTTTAACAACTTCTATTACTAAGCGGCTTCCTATAATTAAAATCAGAAAAAAACGTTGTTACCCCTTATTACCAAGTGTGTATATATTTTTGAAATTGTATTTTAGCGCACTGTTTAACCGACTTCAAAAAAGGAGGAGTTTCTCTATTCGACTGTATTTTTTTACAACACAACTTCTGTGTGTATATTTTTGAAAATGTATTTTAGAGCACTTGTTAACCGACTTCAAAAAAAGGAGGAGTTTCTCAATTCGACTGTACTTTTTTAATGTGTTTTACAACATAACTCCTTTCTAGGTGAACCGATTTTGAAGATTCTTTTTTTATTTGAAAGGTGGTTCTTCCCATTCCCCATTTAAATGTGATCAAGATTTGACCGGTAGTTTTTCAGTTATCCTCAATTATGCGGATTTAATACGTTTAATCTGATCAAGAGCTCCGAATATAAAGCGGTAAAGACGGTTTTTTTAAGCTTTGCTTGCATTTCAATTATTAGTCGCCATGTCGAACTACGATAGTTGCAATTGCAAAAAAGAACCGTTAAACAAAGACGAAAGTTTAAAAACCACTAACGACTAAACTAAACGGCTTCCTATAATTGAAAACTTACAAAACATATGTTAACTTTTGGACTATTAAAACTAATAAAATAAAAATCAACAACTATATTTAAAAAAATGTGTAACTAAGCAAAACTTAGAGATCCTCTTTTGAGAAGTTTATTGAAAATTCAAAATATAGAAGTCGATAATACCATGACCCATCTTCGGCCGCATTGTCACTTTCCATCAGGTGAGATAGCTGTCAAATGCTTGCCTATCCAGCATATAAAAAGACGAAAGTTGCAATACAACAACCTACACACAATTTCCTATGTAAAATATTTTTATTATTTACATACAATGTAATTATTGAGTTTAGGTGATATCTCGGGACTTAAACGCGCTAAAACTAATTTCAACTAGCTGTGCCCCGCGGCTTCGCTGGTAAAAAAGTATGCTATGTGTTAATCCTAGTTATAGTACATTACAAATTTCATCACCAAATCCGTTCAGTCGTTAAACCGTGAAGAGAAAACAAACATACACACAAACTTTCGGATTTATAATATTAGTAGAAGTAGGATGAATGTGTTGTGTTGTGCTATGTCTAAACTATGTGTTCGAATCGCGAGTTAAAGTTGCAATGTACTTGTTTATTAATAATCTCACTTATGAAGTCTATGCGGTGGGCGCATGGTAATGACCCCAACCAGCGAAGCGTCACATGGTCACGTACCGTTGCCTCCACCGACGACCAATCCACATTGGTCTGACATAATGGCTGCTCTACCAATTTACAATATTTATGTACCGTATTTAAAACATATTACTACTTTGGTAGTTGAGAAATATATCATATAACTTTTGGAACGAAAGTTCCTTATCGCGCGTTGCGAAAGGGGGCTAGGCGGAAAAAATTAAGACCAAAAGTTGTAACGACACTTTTTGCTATAGTTGTAAGCCATACCACGTTCTCGTCTGATCACCGAAGTTAAGCAACGTCGGGCGCGGTCAGTACTTGGATAGGTTACCGCCTGGGAACACCGCGTGATGTTGGTTTTTGCATGTTTCTATTAATTTTGGAACAAAAGTTCCTTATCGCGCGTTGCGAAAGGGGGCTAGACGGAAACTGAACTTCGTTCCATCCGGGTGTCCCTTAACACCTCTCAAGTTTTTTATGTTTATTTATTAAGAAGATAACAGAAATAAAACAGTATAAACTCTTTCACACCCACAGCCCTCCATCGAAGATTTGTTGTATTTGTTGTAAACTACGCGTTGTGAGATCTGATGTCAAAGAAAGATAGACACAATGGCCACATTTGAAATTGCCCGAACCAGCTAGCATTTTCAAATGTTTCGTATTTCGATATGAAATGTAATGTTTTTTATAATTATTTTTTAAGTGAAACTTTTTATGGAAGGGCTTTCAAATTCAGATCCGCAACCTTTTTGTGTAATGAAAACTGGTGGGGGAAACACTTTCATAAATAATAAAAATGTTTCCCTGTAATACAAAAATTTCACTTCTATCGTGTGTCTTGCCGATACACCCGTTTTTACCGGTATCTGTGAAGTAGCGTAAACAAAAGACTAAAGGTTTAGTAAAAAGTACGTATGGAAATATGCATACTTTTTACTAGCACAAGTTTAGTCGTTATTTGTTTGAAAAATACTCACATACACACATTTTATAACAGATTTATGAAGTATGAAATAACCAAAGAGCATGAAACAACGCCACTGGTGTATTAAATTCGACACTCCTAATCAAGATAATTAAGGGCTGCCCTAAACAAAAGTGGGAGTCAAAGGCGTCGCGGCGCGTTGTCGCACGGAACGCCGCGTGAGCTCAACACGACGCTCCAGGGTGTCGCGTCGCGCCTACCGACATTACGATAGGGTTGCCACTTAACAAAAAAAATACTTGTTTTTTTAACTAAAACAATTAAACACAAACAAAGCTTAAAAAAACCGACTTCACCGCTTTATCTTCGGAACTTTGATCAGATTAGATGTACTAAACATACATTATTGACGATATTTCAAGAACTACTAATCAGATCTTGATCAAATTTAAATGGGACCAATTGGAAAGCAACACTTTTCAAACAAAAAATAATTCAATAACGACTTACGTGGAAAGAAGTTATCGAGGTAACACACACATAAAAAAAAAATGCAGTCGACTTGAGTACATCCAAATTTTTTGTGAAGTCGGTAGAAGACCGTTTGGTTTTGGTTTAGAAGCGTGTGAAACTTATATTCATCAGCTATCTTTGATTGTAGAATTTAAAGATGATACATAGAAATAACACATTAATTAATAACACACTATAAGAACTGTCTGTGGGCTTAATCGGGTGTGCGTTTGCCTTCAAACAATTCGCTGACAATTGCCACGTCGACGTTGACCAAAATTGCCATGGCCGCACTTTTATTTATATTTTATTGTTTATTAATTTATTTTTAATTGTTGTAGCAATTTTATTATTGTGATTGTAATTTTTATTTTCTAGGTATATTTGGTATTGTTTTGTCAAGAAGTTCGTAAAGTCATTACTATGAGTTAGGTACGACTGAAAATCAGTGACTATGATTAAACCTTTCTAACCATAGTCGTATGCTGGTTCGTGACCCATATTCATGACACTCAAAACATTACACTTCTTTTTCTTTTACTTGTTCTATTTTACTTTATTTATGTGTACTTATAGTTTTGTGTTTTTTATTTATTTTGCTGCTTTTTTTGCAGTGTAATGTAGTGTGTGTCATAAATAAATGTATATTATTTGATAGTCTCTAGTGATTACTAAAAAACGTTTATCTATAATAATATATAAATTGTAATATTTTAAGCTTAAATAAGAATTAGCAAATTTATAATAACTCTTCTTATCCTAATTATATTAATTATAAAGACGATTTCATTTAAAATATTGTTTAAACAGTATGAATTATATATCGTCAACCCTGTAATTTAGCATCATGAGGACATGAGGACCTCACATGGCCATGTAAAACCAGTCATATTAAGGGTGTCGGCACAACGCAACGCATCACTACACCGGGTTTTGTCCGCGGTCGGTGACGCAGAAACTCGCTAGTGGCAACCCTAGTGGGGAGCCGTAGTAGTCTTATTATTTATTATGTGACCGTACTCGCTTGGTTATATATATATAGGCATAATAATATAGGTTTTACTAATTTATTAATTATTCACTTATTTATTCATAAAAACCTAAGCCTATGTTTTCTATAAAATACCTATGAATATAATTCAAAATCAATATAAAAAACTTTGACCTAAAATATCATTATTTTTGTTTTATTACTCAATTCTTGTAATTTTTTGGGGCTTATCATAATTAAATACTAAGTTATTTTTTTAAATAAGGATGACGTGCGAATAATTGCTTCAATGAACTGCCTGTGTTGGCTCAATTAGGTGAGCTTTCACCTTCTACGCAGCGGTATCGGGTTCGATTCCCGGCGGAAAGACAAGTTTTCTCTTCAAGAAAAATTTGTGGTTCTGGTTGTGATTGTGCATGTGATGTGAATGTTTCCGGCACCCACGACACAAGTCATCGAACTTAGTGTGGAGCTGTGATTAAGAAAGCCTTTATTTTTCTTGTTTATGTTTATTATTCTTTAAATAATATATTAGTGATAGTGGGAGTATGATACCATAAATGACATCGAAATGCCTCGATCATAGTTTTCTTTGGGTATCATGGCAAATGATGTATTATATTATAATTGTTTGAAATCTTTTCATAACTGAAATCTAAATCTATTCTTACAATAATGATTAAGTATTATTTTATATTTTAAAATTTTTAAGTATTGCCTGTATAAATTATTCAGTATTGCTGTCACTTGTTTTTTTAAAGTGAAAACTTCTTAAATAAAACATGCGGGGCAGTCTTTGGGGACTGTCAATAGAAGTGAAAACTAAGTAACTTGTGAATTGTATCGTCGAGCAATTAGAAAGCGTTCGGTAACGATAACGCGAGGTCCATGATTTTTGTTCACCCAAAAAGTGCTCAACGCGCCTAAAGAAGTTTTCACTTCAAAAATATTGTACATAAATTATTCATATCGTTTTTTATTACTGTTTCATTTGCGTACATTCTTTTGCCCAACATTACTTTCATACCTTTCTCAAATAAAATCCACGCAGTTGTTTTCCCATGTGTAAACACTATCCATTCTGCATGCGTTCACACAATGGGGCGGGTCACAATGTGCGCGCCGGCTGGAAACTGCATCAGCTGATGAGGCGCTGATGAAAGTGCCGTGGCAACCCTGATGTGATGACGTCATGGTAGCTTGGATTCTAGGGAAATAGAAGAGATCTACTGAAAAAGGTTTTGCTGCCTATGTTTTTATCAGACTCAAATGAGATATTTTATCCCATTAATATTACTAGTCGTTCGAGCACGATACTCCTCAAAGTTTAATATAGGAATACATAATAGTTTGCTCCACACTCACGCGAAAGTACCCTCTTAATATTTTCATTATACTTATCATTTAATTGCCAGTTCTGGGTTTGGCCATAGCTTTACATATTCTCTGAGAATTTGAAGTTAGTTGCTCGTATGGATGGACGCTGGATACCTCTGACTGACATCCGTCTGTCCGTCTTACCGGACCGACGGACAAAGTGCTAAGTAGAGATCTCGCTTCGCTTGATCAATACATCCGAAAGTTTATGTGTATGTATGTTTGTAATCTCTTCACGCTGTAACGGCTGTACGGGTTGGGATGAAATTTGGAATTGAAACAATCTCCACGGAACAAATTTCAATGGAACTAGTGCTAGTAAACAGAATATCATGCTCTAGAGCAATGTCGTAATACTAAACACAGCCCGTACAGCTGTCAAGCTAAAAGCAGCGGTTTCAACAATTATGCATCTGCGCTCTAAAGTTGCATTATAGGATATCGGCTGGATTTATGCAGCATATCCGAGAGTCAAAACGTCAAATTAAATATTAACATTTACGCTTTCACATTCACAGCCCCCCGGGCTAAGTTCAATGGCATGTGTTCTGGGTACCGGAAACATTCCCATCACATCCAGAACCAGAAACACAAATTTTCCTTGGGGAGAAAAGTTTTGTTTTCACCGGGGATCGGACCCGATAGCATATATTGAACGTTTGTTGAATTACTTGTTAAATATACTGGTTTGAGGAAGAGCCCTTTTTTTTTATTGCAGTCCTTTATCGTATTTAACACGGCCAAACATTTTTAAAAATGTTTAAAAAAAGAACTGCCAAAAATCCGTGAGAGATTCCAACTTTAAAGCACAATAAAGTCAGTAAACAATAACATACACGGTTCCTGGCGTCTATTTATAGCCATTACGCTTCTTCAATAAACTCCAAAAAATCGATTACTCACTTCAATAAAAAGCGTACAGGGGAGTGTGGGGTAAAACGGCTCGGCAGTTAAAAATCGCGGATGTGAACATTTGTAGCAATAATTTGGGCCGCAAGCGTGGGGTGAGCCACGGCTGTTGCTGAAAGAATGATACATCATCAGACCAATAATAAATCACACATGATTCAATTAGAAAAATACGGTGAAGCGGGTTTTGTCGTTCGGCACACATTTGTAGGGTAATTTGACGTTTTGTATTGCGTCATCAATCAAGTGCAATTAACAATGCGAGTGGTGACGGATCGTGGTGGAGTTGCCAGTAACCAACATTTAGGTACCCTTTATCTTACTTAGTGCCAGAGGTAATAAACTTCGGTTGCCAATTTTGTTTAGTTCCCTGTCAACGTTTGGCTCAGAAGATAAAGTTGTGTTGTTGGTGGAAATATAAGTTTTCTTCTCAAGCGATACATGTGTTTCTGGTTCTAGATGTAATTGTGTGTGTGATGTGAATATGATAAATGATTCCGTAAATGATTCCGGCACTCACGATAGAAGTTATCGAACTTAGTGTGGCGGCTGGGAGTGTAAAAGTAATTATGCTTTGTATTATGTATGTTTCATTTGCAGAATAATAATAATTATAAAATTATTTGACATGTTTAAGGAATAATTTAATAAAGTTTCCATTATTATGAATAACAATATTCAAACAAGACTATTAAAATAGGCCAAAACATTTAAAATAGCTTCAACTTTTGTCGCGGCTCGTCAAAGCGGTACATTAATACCGGTTAACACATGAGCTTGCCGCGCACTCAATAACTCATTGTCGAGTCGAAATATAACAGTGTCGGTCGAGGGGCGAGAGGGCGGCCGTGTCACGTGCCGGTAATGAGTTTCATACTCCCCCGTGAGGATTGTTTTCGTTATAAGCGTACCGGTATTTAATTTTACTCTGCGGTTATTCGACTGAATGTGTTATGATTGGCAAAAATCTTAAGAATAAGATAAATAAAGTGCTTGCGCCCTACATATTTAATTTCATTGTGAGTATTAGACGCAAACATTTATATACAAAGACAGCTCATAGCAGAGCGGTTCAAATACTACTTTTTCTTGAGCTTCTGGTGAATGATTTTCTACCGACTTCAGAAAAAAAGAGGAGGTATTCAAGTCGAATGTATTTTTTAATTTTTTTATGTGTAACCTCATAACTTCGTTTCACGTGAACCGATTTAGAATGTTTTGTTTGAAAGATGTTGCTTTCCAATTGGTCCCATTTAAATTTGATCAAGATCTGATCAGTCTGAAATATCGTTCATAATGCGTGTTTCATACATCTAATCTGATCAAAGTTCCGAAGATAAAGCGGTAAAGTCGATTTTGTCTGGCTTAGCTCTACCGCAGTACAGTTGTAGTTTCTTAACAATCAAGTTAAATAATCGGTCACCAAACACCAAAAAGTGCTCCAGTAGAAAGCTCTTTAAGAGCCAGTTAATTAATGCTTACCACCTTCGAACACATCATCACTTACCAACAGGTTCTATATAAAAAATATACATTTTATTTATTTTTTTATCTAGATATCACGTGTGAAATATGAATAAATACACGCCAATTCAAGCCTTTTGCTCAAACCAATACTTCGATAACCGGAACTGTAATAATCTAAACTATAGGTTACGCAATCCCTGCTGACTCTCCTCTCGCTATGGAATTTCACACTGTATGTGTGTGCCTCTCATTACTCGGATTTATAGCATTTTTTCGATGGCAAATATTTATGTGATGACGAGGGTCTGTTTTGAAGGTATTTGTGCCGGAGTTTTAGTTTGTTAAATTGTTGGATGTATAAAAATGTACAATCGCATAAGAGAAAAGTAGTTTCAGATGGCATCGGCTCAGTAATAGGTTCCCGTTGTTTTTGGGTACAGAACCCAATTACAAAAAAAAAACATTTAATTGGGATATGTAATTTAAATATGTTTTTATATAAAAGTTCAAATCATATTCAAAAATCATTCTAAGAAAATTGTTTTAAAATTATAATGATTTGGACTTTAAAAATTCAAGAAATTATTTTTTGTTGCTTACACGGGCTTGACAAACAAAACAAGCATTATATTAATTATATAACTAGAGATAAACCTCTTTGCACACAAGCTTCAAACTTATATTTACTATAGTTAATTTTAAAGTATATAATGTGTTTACGCACCCTCGCAAGTCGAGGGACGTCTTGGGCAGTAGCCCCGAGTTACGCTGGTTATCACAAAGAAATGTACACAAATTTCACCAAAGAGAGAAGCAGATGCTCAGTTAATGCAAACCAACTCACCAATATCTATTCACATAAATCTTCTCTGATCACAAAGGTTTCTTAGGTTTAACGGAGATGATCGAAGGCTATAATAGGGAACACTTCCTCAATTCGCGGTAGATTGTAGACTGGTGCGTGGACGAATAGCAAGTGGCAGCACACCTTACAAACTACCCTCAATTTGGTGAGAAATATCAAAGTTTCTTCAAGTCTCGAGTGAATATGTATCTTCTAGGCAAGCATTTCACACCATCGTCGGCCGCATCATCACTTTCCATCAGGTGAGATAATGGTCAAATGCTTGCCTATTCAACATAAAAAAAAATGTTGCGATTAACAAAGGTGAAGCTACCTACATAAAACTGTCGATATTATAATAACAAAAAAAATACGAATTACTTATAATAATTAAATTAATTATAAGTAATTCGGGCCCGCGCTATTGCGTGATATTCCCCGATTTATTCAACTGCCCGTTAGCTAAGATGAGAGCGCGTTCGCCTTGTAAGCAACAGGTATCGGGTTCTATTCCCGAAAAAAATCTCCTTAAGGGAAATTTGCGTTTCATGTTCTGGGTGTGATTGTTTTCAGCACCCACGACACAGGTCCTCGAATTTAGTGTGAAAGTGTGAGAGTGAGAGCGTTTATGTTATGATATTTAATTTGGTATTCATGTGTAATTAAAAATATACCTAAGTGCTGTTCAAATAATGCTCACGTCCAACTTGTATTATTACTTTACTTACTTACGAAGTAAGTACCTACTTATTTACAAGTACCTATTGCAACGTTTCTAAAAGCATTACATCCCGTATTTTTCTGCTAATAAAATGCTGCTTTATACTTTCAATAAATATCGCAACAGAAAAAATAAATGGATATACTTTGCACTTAAGTTAATTATTCCCATCCGGTCCATATCTGCTACAAGAGCCACAGATCAATAGCAGTATCTAAAGAATTATAGATTACGTAACAGTAATTTGGCACTTCACCTGTAATGGGTTGCCTTGTAGCCGCGAGCGCTTACCGGATTTACTCTATTTGCACAATACTTACTGCCCCCCGGTCCGATGAGTGTGTAGTGCAAGGAAGATACAGAAGTGTGAGAATAAGAGGGAAAAACTTGATGATGTTACTTACAATAATTGAAACGCAAGCAAAGCTTTAAAAAACCGACTTCATCGCTTATATTTCGGTTTTCGCTTGACCATCTCTGAAGTATACTGTACCAAACAAAAAATATCATCATAATCGATTCATAATTGGTGGAGATATCACGTAACATACATAGAAAAAACATACCATCGAATTAAAAACCTTACTTAAGTCGGTTGAAAATTACTTATGCCCACGTCACTTTTCTTAACATGATACACTAATGACTATTATGTCTAAATACTGCCCAGAAATAAGAGCTTCTACATTTGATTCATTAATTTGTTCCTATGTAAACTTAATATTTTGATAATCTAGCATGGGGTTCAAAAAAATTAAGTGCTTATAAATATTTAATTTTTGTTGATAATCACATATCGTGAATTAAAAAAAACCAAATTGGTGATTTTAAGATCAAATATTGATATATTAATACCTTATGTGTGGAGTCGGGTCCAGTCCTTCGGGATATTTAAGTTATTAACAAAAACATTTTAACCTGAGGTATAAGAAAGTTAAGGTTGTCCGCGGCCGAAGATATTGCATACTTGTTATATCTATACCTAGAAATACCTTATCACTCTAGACCAGGGGTCGGCAACCTTTTGAGTCGTAAGAGTCAAAAATTACAATTTACAAAATTTCAAAGTTTTATAGAGCCACAATTTTTTTTTCTTACCAACATCTTCCATCCTTAATGCCAACAATAATACCTACTGTACTATGAGTATCGTATAGAAAACGCTATGCACGCGTTATACCTTCCTAATCATCCCATAATTTACTCGTTCCAACTGTATAAATGTGCCTTTGGAGGCCTGTTAATTGCTCGATAGAAATGGCGCCTAATCCTCGTTAATCGATTCAGAACGTTTATTATAAAAAATATTAATAAAAAAAATATTTTTTTATTAATAATATTTGTGTATGGAACTAAAGAGCCACAGCTTCACATCCAAAGAACCACATGTGGCTCGCGAGCCGCAGGTTGCTTACCCCTGCGCTAGAATAAAAGATTATACCGTTCAAAGAACAAAGACGCGGATAATTGAGTATAATACCTTCGCTGTTCAGATGATGAACAAAGAAGCGAAACACTTGGAGTGACATACGTTAACCACGAATGTATAATATTTGTCTTGTTGTTTGATGTGAAAAAGAACATGAAAACAATAATTTATGCGCACACTCTCTGAAATGTAAACTTTAGAACACAGATACAGATTTTGTAGTTAGGACTCAAAAACTCTTGCCTATGAGACTATTTTCTTCGTCGGTTAATGGTTCAAGATTTACAATCCTTTTTAAATCTCATAGATTTACAAATGTAAAAAAAAAACGTGATTACATTAATGTATAAATTTATTTACTGCATTAAATCCTCTCTACTGCTTTTCTAACTCTTCATGCCAACCTTTCCGGTATCCCTTAAAACTCAAGTGGCCAATTACAGTAACGTTTGGTCCATACATTCGTTCTTAAGGGCCCTTCTCCTTTGTGTCCGTCAACGTTTAGAAACATTGCGGAATAAGTGGCAACGGTGATGATGATGGACCAGTGTATTGTAACATTTTAATCCAACAATTGGTAGAAAAAGCCGTTGCGTGTTTTTTTCTAAACAAAAGTTTCCCTTTTCTTACTAAGTGGGTTGATTTAATATTTTCTCTTCCAAGGAAACTATAAAAGTAAAGAATGCTGAAACTCGTTAGCCTATGTTGGGGATACAATTTGCTGTGATGGTCGTCATACCTCTTGAAATACTGACTGTAAGTCACCGGAACACCGTTCGTTAATCAGGAAGAGCACCATCAGGTGAGGGCGGCTAAAGGCTAAATACATTTTTGTTTCCATTATTCATTTTTATATTATAAAAATGACTCATAGTAAATGTCTTATATCGCAATGATTTTAGCTAAACCGATATATTTGGTTTAATATTTTAACTTGTTAAGATTTTGAAGTATCTAACTATATTTAATAATTTGCGCTGGGGCGGTTAGGCCTACACTGATGTCCCGCTCAGGATTTTTTAACGTTTTTGATGTATCTTTATAATAACCATCTAAAAAAATGGGATTAAGTGGTAAAGAGAATGATTAGCTAGATCAAATTCAGGCATTTTAATCTATGGAATTAATAACCATCTAAAGGTTCAAATGGTAAACGCTATATTCATAATCATGTTCTATATATGATTATGTATAGCGTTTTTATTAAATAGGTTTCTTTAAGACATTACCTAAGTTTTTTCAGATTGAAAATTTTCAGATGTTCAGAATCTTCAGTTGATGAATACTGACTGGAGTTTTCTAGGCAAATATATGCCATGTATATAAATATATTGACAACAATACGTAAAAGATGTTTAAAATAAGGAAAAGGAAAGAGTAATTTCGTTGTTCGGTTAGAGCAATAAGGCATGACACTTTTTACCAAATCGAGCAGCGAGCGATATTCATCCATTCTTAGTGTTTTGTTTGTTACTTCTTCAGTCTCAAACGGCTTGACTAATTTTGATGAAATTCGGTATGCTGATACACTGGATTACCACATAGGCTACTTTTTATCTCAGAATTCCTGCGGGTCTGGGATCGAAAACTAATTGTATTTTTTTTTTTTCGAAATAGGTATGTTTAAAAATAAGTATAATAAAAAAAAATACAAAAAGATGTTTTTATTTCACATGGTTTTGACGACCAGTCGAGAGGTTCTTATAAGTAATTTAAGCTATTTAATTAACTTAATTCCACATTCTCAAATGATCCAGTAATCGTCTGACAGCCGGAAATGCAGCAACTGCCGCGGTTCAACTTAAATGTGCTTAATTGCATACAAATGTCGAAGGGTTAACTTGAACGGTTTTATAGATGTTAAGGTTATTAGTTTTGGTAATTAACGGTGAGCTTGGTGGATTGAGTTATCCATTTACCAAAAAAAAAAATTATGATGAAGGCCGCAATGTACACATTTTTTTTAAGTTAAAACATCAAATCTTTATAAATATAATTCTTATGCACATAAGACTAAGTACTTACGTGTGTATGTAGTCACAGTCACTTATGTGTGTATGTAGTAATAATCGTGATAAAAGTTTTTTTTTCTGCAGACTTCACAAAAGAAGAGGACTGTATTTTTTTTTGTGTGTTACCTCATCACTTCGTCCCACGTGAACCGAATTTGTTTTTTTTTTTTTGTTTGAAAGGTGTTGCTTTCCAATTGGTCCCATTTAAATTTGATCAGTAGTTCTTGAAATATTTTAATAATGCGTGTTCAGTACATCTAATCTAATCAAAGTTCCGAAGATAAAGCAGTGAAGACGTTTTTTTTAAAGCCTTGCTCGCGTTTAATTATTAACAATTGTTTTTGGTGAACGAACGTTCCCGCTCCCGTTTATTAGAAGGCGTTAACCAAATCCATTCAAATTTGACAGAATGTAACAACTTTACATGTTAATTGTACATTTCTCCAACAAAAGCAAAACTCATTATACGTTAATATCATTCATATATTATCTAAATATCACTTCTCATCAGTTGAGATCAAATGG
Organism: Lomographa bimaculata; assembly: GCA_948107665.1. Lineage (NCBI taxonomy): Eukaryota > Metazoa > Arthropoda > Insecta > Lepidoptera > Geometridae > Lomographa > Lomographa bimaculata. The sequence goes on from OX403600.1 coordinate 12,179,376, forward strand.
CTCTACGCAAACAAAACAAAAGCTAAAAAATTAACTGCCTGTTAGCTTAGTTAGGTACGCATTCGCCTTCTAAGCACGGGTATCGGGATCGATTCCCAGCTGGAACACATTTTTGCTACACAACACAAATTGTGTTCCTGGTTCTAGTTGTGAATTATGTGAATGTTTCCGGCACCCACGATACACGTTATTGATCTTATTGTGGGGCTGTGAGGGTTGATGAAAGCGAAAAAATAACCAACAAATTAGACTTTCCAGTCATTCTCTAATTACAACAAAAAAATATTAAAAAATTAGAAAGCACGGCTGATAGCAACAAACACCAGATAACGCCCTATAGTTCTCACAGATCTGTCAAAGAATTTCTCTCAATTACTGCAATAAAAATTATATTGTAGGCAAACATTACCTTTGAAGTACACCGAGCTGCTACCGAGCGGTTTTGTGCAACCCTGAACAAGGAGCTGCGACGAAGTTACAATGCGCATACGCACAATGCATTTCTAAGACTCGCTTTGTATTGGCCCAAACATTGGCATTGCTTATTGTGAGCCCTTTTGTTGCCTATTTACCGACTCTCGGGTTGTTACATTCAAGGGATGTCAAAAAGCCGCCCCGTAGAAAAGAAGTTGGTCTATAGCCTCAATCCGTTGTGAATAGAGTCATCGACTCCGAAAATAACGATTTATTCTCGTTTTGTTGCATTTGGCGAAATTATTCTGGTGATTGTAAGTTAATTAGAGCTGTTTCAATGGATGCTGCTTTTTGTTGAGTTTGTGAAATGTGCATTGAATAACTTATCCAGTAACTGCTACAGCATCGCTCTAATATGATAACAATAGCATGTTATTAATTAATTATATTTATCCGTTTCTCTTTGAGTAGGTATCTAACTTTTTATCGAAATCCATTCATACTTTCCAGAATATAACAACGTAACACGTAGTATGTATTAATTAAAGAACTTACTTTACCTACTTTTATCCTACATAATTGAAACGCAATCAACGCTAAACAAAACCGACTTCACCGCTTGTATTTTGGTTTGATCCATTCTGATGAAATTTATATGGGAGCACCTTTAAACTATAATATACCAATCCGAAAAAAATAATCGAAATCGATTCAGAATTGGCAAAATTATCGTGAAAGATAAATAAAAAAAAAAAATGGCAAAATTATCCTGTCACATACATACAAAAAATTTAATAAATACAGTCGAATTGAGAACCTTCTTTTTTGAAATCGGTTTAAAATAATAACTCATTCTACGTGAATATAGTAATCCTTATAATTTAGCTTTTGGCTAATTAAATACTCTAATGATACGAATGATTCACGGTTGTAGACGTTTTGCTCCTTCTTTACTAGATTTTAAGATGTAGGAACAGTTCACGTATTCACTCTGCCAATTATGTAAATTTGCAAACCCATAGCAAAGCACATATAAATAAACAATTTTGACTTTGACTATCAGACTTTTTGACATCTATCTGGCTGTCTATCCAACTGACATAAAAATCAATGTTGATGAGATTTAGAACCAACTTTTCATTGGGGGCTTTTTGACGTGAGTGAAAAAATAGCGTTGTTGATTTTGTAAAATTTGCCAAAACCTGTGATTTTTCGAGTGTTAATGTGTAATAATGGTGGATTATTAACCGTTGATACTAAGTGAACGTGCATAAGTGTAGGCAAATCATACAAAGTTGAAAAACGTGATTTTCGCCTTCGCTCCAAAACTCCAATAGAAGTTCAAGTAAAGTTTCAACCACTTTACTAGGGCATGACTTTTATATGACTGGACCTTGACTCTTTTACTTGACTTTGACTGTGACTTGTGACTAGGACTTATAATATGAAATGCACTTGAAATATTATTTTATCACTTGACACTGGCTAAATGCACAAGATTGCGAAGCCATAACTTAGAAGAAGAAGAAGAAGAAGGAGATTTAGAACGGCGATACGGCGACGAAAGAGCTTGCAGCCATGCACCGAATTCTGACTACGACCAGCCCGCAGTCGCGCTAAGTCTACCCCTGAAGCATAGTCCAGGGTTTGCTTAAGAAGCCGCTTAGCCCCAACGTTATCTCAAGCCCTGTGTATATGAGGCAATTTCAGGCACCAAGTGTCAGAGTTGAGGATAGTCCACGCCTCTATCGCAGCCTACAACAAAAGGTACAATCGCCCTGCCACTATCGGAATGGAAGATACTAGTGACAAGGTCTGCAACCCCAAGCGCCGCCGCAAGAAAAGCCAGCAAAGTAACGTCACCCACGCGTCTCAACCCCAGGCCCTCGTACCGAAACACATCGACCTCGACCACATCAACGCTTAGTTTCAGGGAGATAGTAGTCAAACGCAAGCCTATAAGAGGTTAAAAAGAACAAATGCACCATTATCTGCAAACCGTCGGGAATATAGTTTTGTTTAGTTATCATGATTGTTGAGCCCGTAAATATATATATTTTCTTTTGTTTTAGATTTAAATATCCAATAAATACGTGTATTTAATGCCCTGAATACGCATTGACAGACCACGAGCTGAAAAAGATTAATGTTGTGTTACCTTTAATGGTAGGTATAGATAAATAACTCTTTATTTTACATCGTGGATAAAGGAAAATAGATTAAGATACATTAAAATTAACTTAGGCTGGTACAATGGGCGGTCTTACCACAAAAACCGATATCTTCCAGACTGCCTTTATGTATATAATAATAAATTAGATACAATTTTATTTTGTTTATATGAAGGCTTAAAACCCTGTAAGTAGATAACAGAAAAGAAAATATTTGCCGTTCTCAATATACGATATAAAAATAGTCAAAATGTAGGCATTACTTATATTTACAAATCTTACCTATAGCTAAATATTTATAACCTCTAGGTAAACGGTTAAACCATGCATCTGCATATACAAAAAAATCAATACCTATTAAATTTTACGACTCTACCCACAAATGTTAAATAAAATAATAAAATATATTCGCAAAGTTTTGCAAACCATAAACTTTTTTTCACCCTTTTTGAAACGCATAATACTAAACCTACCTTACGGGTATTAGGGGGACTATACAATAGAGAGAGAAGATAAGAAATCAAAGTGCCGGCAAAATGTGGTCTTTGAAAACCTAAAATGACTTAAAAGTAATAAAACAATATACTTGTTTGGGTTATTTGTGTGCCTAGTTTATGTTTTATAGAGATAAGAGTAATAAAAGTTTATGTGGCGGAATATCAGATAAGGAGATGCATACCTAAATGAGATACCGATAAGTTTGTTTGTATGTGTAGGCAGTTAGGTATACTTAGTTTCAAAGAAAAGTTTCTTCAGTACATGCTGATTAACCTTGAAATGAAATAATATAAGGGTCTTTTATTTTCTGGCGGAAAATATATTTTTGAATAATTCTGACGTGTGATAAAATGTTTTAAATTTTTTATACTTTCCTTTTTGTAGGACTAACTTATTTACACTGACCAAAATGCTGGCACTTATTTGGCTCAACGTATTAGCATTGCAATTCAGAGAGGCAATGCAGCAACATAATGGGAACGCTACCCCTGGTAGTAGGCTTGAGCATTTGAGTTACCTATAGGCTCGATGTCTTGTAGGTAACTTGGTTCTTTGCTGTATATTGTTTTAGTTTAGTTTTAGGAAATATAGGCAATTGGCCCGTAGATAGATAATTCGAATATGACTGATTGACATTAAAAAAAAAACTTATTAACACTTAGTTTGTATATCATACTTATAACTATTGTAACTGTCTATTATATTTAAGATGTAATGTAGCTAGTAGGATAAGGTTCAATGAAACAAATAAAATTTAACAATTTCTAAGTGCCTCTTTGGAGCCCATGTGAATAATCAGAATTGATATTGATTAACATAAGTACTCGTTTATCCATCCATACTTCTACGCCAATTGGTGGAAAAAATACGATTATACTTTTATTAAATTTAGTGAGTCAAGATTTATGTATTTAAAACAAAAACGTTAACGAAAAATATGAACTTTAATCGCGAGGTTGAAGTTCATAGAACCAGGAACAATAAGGTCATTAACATTATAACGTCGTATAACAATTTAATTATTAAAAATCCAGTATTTGTACAATAAATGTCTATCAACTCTGAGAATCTAGTCTCACGCTACGCCTTCGTAGAGCTCCTCGCTCGTAAAAGCACGTAGGTGACGTTGTTCCTTCGCGAAAAGCGCGGGAAACTCGCGAAAGTTGTTCACAAGTTTGATCGCCCCGCCCGCGCCCCGCCTCCTGCGTAATGCTATCCCACTTACACACGTGTGTCTCTAGCTCTCACCGCACGTTCGCGGCTAACCACATGCGGACGCCCGCGAGAACTATCAAGTGTGAAGTCGCTATTATTTGGATGCGATTTATTAGCTGATGAATTATTTTGACAAATATTTTTAATCATATTATGTTGTGATATTATTATGTTGTGTAAGGAAAATAGATAGAAGTAATCATGCATAATATAGTAATAATACAACGTAAGATATTTAAAAAATATTTTACTTTTAGTTTATAGTCGACTCTTAATTCCAGGTAAAAGTTTGTTTTTACAAATCGAAAATTAAAAAAGAAGCTACTTTTGAATAACAATTTTACCATGTGTAAGGTGGAAGTTAGATAATTTGAAGGGTCGGATATATTAATAATGTTCAATGACAGTGTAAGTCAAAAACCCGCAGAAATTCCTCTCGTGCTTGATTTAAAATGAAGTACCACCCGCGAGTATTTGACTCCCGCCAATTCCAAACATGAAAATCATAATTTTTCATGAGCTCGTTGATAGGTTTTCGCACCGGTCGCGGTTTCCCGCCGCCCCGCAGCCTAATTATCGCCGCTCCACGATACGTCACCGTGGTGATTCAAAAAAATCCACCCATCCTACTCCCTCCCGGCGGGACAAGCTGCGGCGTCCCACTCCGTCGAACATTTTTATAAAAACGCAGAGACCGCGAGCGACCGTCCCGCTCGTTCCCACCGTTCCACCGCATCACCCGCACCCTTCGTCTCCTTCACGCTTTTTACGAGACGAAGGGGCCGCCACCCGGGTGGGGGCGGCGACCACGCGAACGCAAAATATTGACCATCGGAAAAAGTCGCGTCGTATCACAGTCATCAGTCGAAACCGAGTTCTCGTGTACGTTCCTCGGCCGTCACTCGGTGCGAGTCGTGAGTCTTCGGGTTGCGGTCTAGAGTCGAGCGGCCGCCCGTTTATTTTTCTCCCCGCCCGGCGTCTTGCCGTCCGCGCCCAACAAGTGGTGTAGAGTGGAGACGCGACCGCGGCTCACACGGCGTCTCGCGGCCGAACTTCGCACAACTCGGAGCGTTCGCGCGCACGCAACCCTTCGCGAGTTTCCAAATTGTTTGCGTGTTTCAAAACTTTTCCCGGAGTGTTTAGAGAACAGTGTCGTGACACAGGACCTTAGTGGCGTGTCGAGTGTTGGTAGAGGGTAGGCTGAAGTCGATGCACCTCCCGCACGCGAGTCCCCCTGCACCCAGCATGGCTGACGTGTACTCTCACATCCACGACTATTACCGGCAGAGCCACGGCGAGCTGGTACCTACTGGGTCCCCGGCCGTGCTCTGTTCAGCGCTGCCGGGCCACTGGCGCTCCAACAAGTCGTTACCTGTGGCCTTCAAAGTGGTTGCTTTGGATGACGTGCAGGATGGCACTCTGGTCACGATAAAGGCTGGAAACGACGAGAACGTGATGGCGGAGTTGAGGAACTGCACCGCTGTGATGAAGAACCAAGTTGCGAAGTTCAATGACCTTCGGTTTGTTGGACGCAGTGGGCGCGGGAAGTCCTTCTCCCTCACCATCACCATCAGCACGTTTCCAAGCCAAGTTGCTACTTACATCAAAGCTATCAAAGTAACTGTTGATGGACCGAGAGAACCTAGGACAAAGCAAAGTAAGTTTATCCACTAAGTTATTGATACTTTAAGTTTGCCTTCAATAGACATCAACGCGTTGCCTTGAATTTTGTTATTTGTAATTGAATAATGGTAATACATAGTAATTTAATAATTTGATTTTTATCTTAATGTTAAATCAAATATGCCTTGTAGCGTTATTTTTATGTATGTTTTTTATGATTCTACATTTATTTTTATAACTTTAGTATTATGTATTATATCTATATAAGTATCCTATGGTAACTAACATTATACAGGATATATTCAGCTCATTGCAAAACAAAAAAAAAAACGATCCAAATACCCTTCATCCAATCCACCATACCGAAACAATAAAAACTAACAATCATTTACACACGTCAGCGCTCCACATAAAATGATAAAAGTTAGTATGCGCGCGCGACTTTCGCTGGCTCGCCGCCAATCCAACGAGGTCGATTCTGCGGCACCACATCAACCACACTCAGACCAGTTTTATTTTAGAACCTAGCAAAATTCAAACTACACATAACTTTCATCAACGAAACAGTTTCAAAACAATCGCTATCGATGCCAAAATAAAATTTGTTTTACGAAATTATATGTAAGATTTATAGGGAGCATGAAATAATTTCCATTCGTCAATGAATAACGCTTTGCATGTTTATCAATACCATATAAATTGACTTGCGTGCATGTGATACATGCTTTCATCAAAAATATATTAGAATTTGAATGGTAACTAGTCAGCGCTTGTATCACTTAACAGATTGTACACATCATATAAATAAAAAAATATATAACAGATTTTGTTTTTACTTTTATCTGCCAAATAAATAAACAGCAATTTATCAGGAGATGACGAAACAGGTCATAATATTGATAATATAAATAATGGAATATCAGATATGAAGTTTAAAATGCTAGCAAGTATGCAATTTTCTTGAACATTTCCATATGCTTAGACGTAACTTCATAACTCTGCAGCACTGAACTGTAATACGCAAGGTGACGCTTACCATCAGTGAAGCGACTTGCTAGTTTTAACATTTAAAAAAACCACATTCTGTGACTAATAAATAATTGGTATTAACAACTAGCCCATGGAAGCAATAGCAATAATAGTTTGCGACGTATGAAGTAGTTCACATTAAGACGACAAGTCAATTATAATCAATGCCATTAAATAACAGAACATTACAACCCAGTCGTACACACGCTCATACTCTCATACACAAGAACAGTCAATCACTAAGACATTAATTGCTACTCAGTTTAATCTCAACTACTCGAGAATCTCGAAGAATTGCTGTAAACGTGTCTCCGAAAATAGCACCGATTGTCTGCTTTTACGAGGAGGAATTAACTCTTAAGTGAGCGTTCTGTTTTGACGTGGGGCTTATAAATGGTTATTGGTGTTTACTGAGGACATGATTTTATACTTCGTTATAAGTACGGATGTAGTCATCCTTTTACAATTTGAATATTTAACCCTTAAGCACTGACATGTGGTTTTTATCAATGTAATCTTACTTGTATAACACTGTGTACTTCAAAAAAATACTAATGTTAAATTATACATAAGTTTTTTTTCGATTTGGTGACAGCAATTGTGTTTTTTTAGATAGAGTTGTGTCAGATACTGAATTAGTGCTCATGGGATAAAATAAAAAAAAATTACTAAAACATAAGTTAAAAATTAAAGTCTACTTAGGTATTTCATAGGTTCAGAAAGATGTTAGTATTTTAGAATGCAAGGCTTATTTTAACAACCATGTACTAAAGATGCTTTTAATGAAAAATATGCTATCGATAAAATATTCCGTAAAATGAAAGTCAATAAAGTAATGAGATAATATGAAATGTTGAATATTGTTGAGAATGAACTACTATAATGCCTAGAACTAGATCCACTTTTTGTTAATCTATAAAAGACTCTATTTACAAATCACAAAGCAACATTAATCAGATACCTTAAACGTTATTGTACGTACTTACGTATTTGCAATTTAAATCCTGGCTAATCAAGGCAAATCCATCGAAAAAAAAAATTTGACGTACTTGAAACTACTTAAAGCATAGTTACCTATTTGATAAAGATCATACGTGCAAGCTTTCAGCAATCACAACGCTTGACAATATGAAAAGCTATGAAGCTCATGATATATTCCACACTAAAAAGACAGTAAAGAACATCAATCCAATCAAAACAGAATCCATAACGCATTTGACACCACAAATCTATTTTCGGCGTTACAACATTCACCGAGACCGTCTGTGTAAACAAACAGTTGCGCCCAAACTTCGGCCAATAATAAAAAGACAGTATGCGGAAAAACTAACATCCTACCACCATAAACATCAAAGGCTCAAGTTCATAAAGCGATCAATGTGCACCGACTTAATGGCTCCAAACACACTAATTATAATTAACTTGTAAACGAACGTTTAGATGCAGCATAATTAAATTGTTTTTCATGATACAACGAAATTAGCTTTTGCTATGTTTACGCATTCCTTACGCAAATGTTGATAGCAGTATTTATATATAGTTTTATTTATGTTGAAGTCACCGAGTGCACTGTCGTCAAAGTGTTTGGAATATGGATTGAACAATAAATGTAAACAATAAAACCAACTCATTAAATGTCTTTAAGTTTGTACGTTCTTATTCTTGGCGCAGAAGTGATAAAGATAATTAGATGCGTCAAAAGTAAAGTAATTAATCTTATCCCCGGGCTAATGAAAACGATAAAAATCCCCACTACGCCATAACTTTGGGGAACATTCCGTAAGTTTGGCCTACTGAAACAATCGTGGAGTTTAGTACCACACTTGCATCGCCAGCGGTTACCAAGTTCTGTGCGGCGACGGCCGAGTAACAGATGTAAACAATCTCGGGGCCGCGTCGTAAACTCCCGTTTGATCTCCCCGCGGCCGTCCCGCACCCCGCACATACCCCTGCCTCTAAAATATGGATTTTATGTCCCTGCTAGTTGCTAAAATACCGCATCCAGCGACCCTCATAACCAACTGGCTCACTCGTGCTCAGAATTTAAGTTTGAAACTAAGGGAAAATTAACAAGGAGGTTGAGAAAGTTTGCGAGGGATTTACGCCTAGGCCTCGTGAAGAAAAGATATTGTATAAATAACGAGCAATAAAAAACATGACAATTCCTGAATCCTGAAGCTTGCTGCCAAATAAAAACGAAATCAACATTGTGTGTCCAAACCAAAAAACTGTGAAATTTGTCGATTTGAAGCATTAGAACTGATCGTACATACACATATACGTTTTTAGTACAGTAGAATAGATGTAAAAGCTATTTGCCATAGTAATTGACGCGCTCACAATGTCCTCTTTTTACCATCGCGTTACTATCACTATCTGAAACTGAAACTGTAAATCAATACAACAGATACAATTAAACTAGCTCACGCAAGTCGCTATAAATGTGGCAAGCCCGTCGCCACCCTGCCCGCCTCCGTCCGAATTATGAGCCATAACTCTGATTCCATTTAACTCACGCACATCTCCTTACATTAATTTACGAGTGACAGCACGGCCTGCTCGCATCTCATCTCACTTCAGTTATTTAATGCCCATTCTGACACTTATGTCTCATATCATTCATTAGTTTATTGTCTGAGTGGTACCAATCCGCCCGCGACTCTTTTGATTCCAGCCACATTCTTAACCCATTGTAAATTTTTAGGTCGGTGATTAACAGATAGAAATAACTTTATAGATTCAAACCGAGATGTTAACCGAGAAATATAACCATGTGGACACTATTGTCTCTTCATAACTCCACTTTAGATTAATGGTGCAATATGTTTTAATTTAGTTCTATTCCGTGCGTTTAAAGTGCCGTTTCAAAGCATAATGATTAATCATTCACAATTAGAGACGCTCTTAACCCTGTTAATATTCAAAGCCCCGCATGTGTAACGTTTCGGGAACTGAATTAAATTGAATACTGGCATTAACAAATGGAGCAGCCGTTTCCGAGTTGAGCATTTAACTTATTATTGCAGTGATGCTCCTTCCCGCTCGACGGTGCTGGATGCCGTGACAGCGCGACGGGCCATCCATCAAGCACTTAATTTAAAATACCCGCGATTTCGGAATCCCTTCACTCGCTAATCTCTCGCCTAAAGGGTTCTCTCTAAAAGTAATTGTTTCGTAAACACCATCACAAAAGATTGTTTACGATCAAAATTAGCCTAATCGTAACAATAACAAACATCAGATAAAGAGTTCAAAACAAAGTAAACGAAGAGGCTCGTAAACATCTTAATCCAGTAATAAAATCGTTGATACACCTGATCGAGTTTAAAAACGTTGTTAACCTAAAATAGACGTCGGCTGTTGCGTCTTCAGTAGTCTATCGATTAAACAAATAAAAATCGTTTCGCTATGAAAGGCGAAAGGCAATGTGACGGTGGAGGATCATAAAAACGTATGGCATAGAGGAGCCGGCTAACTGCAGTAGTAAAACTGCTCGTTTTGTATACAGGACTCTTGTTATAGTCGGCAAGCGCGGTAAACAGAACGCGGCTGTGTGTCGCCGCCTTTACGACGAGGCTTTGTGACTTTAATGCCGCATGAGACGGTGGTGACCTCCAGTAGACGTAACCAGTTAATAAAAACGCAAATCACACAATTGTCGATTTTATTGAATCGTGAAAAACCAACGGATACGGCGAAATCAATTTGTCTAGACGAAGATGTTCGTATAGCGGTCGATTAGTATCTGCTTTCACTGGAAATCGCATTTTTATGATATAAATTTTAATAATAATACAAGTATAATTAAACCGTTTACATTGACTATTACTGTGAAAAATAATAGGAATCGAAATACTAGTGTTCGTAACAGATTTAGAACCCAAGAATCTCCCTGCCAAATTGTATTAAAGTTATTCAGTCATTTTGGCGTAAGACAGAAACACTAATAAAAACGTTCATACCAAACCAATTAGTAATATGTGAGTGTGTGTATGCAACTGGGACCATGTGTGTGTATACTTGACAACTCAGGATCTCTATGTTAGATAGATAAAATTTGGTATGTTGGTAAATAGAGATATGTACAGACAAGATTAGAATATATCAAAACTACTTTTAATCTTAATAATAAAAAAATTAAGGCTTTGTTGATATCCTCTACTAATATGAAAAAATCTAATTTGTAAGTATGTGAGATTCTTAACATACAACATGTTGACGCCCATTTCGCTTTGACGATGACATTTATTATGTAAATATGATTAACAACTTTGAATCTTAATTTTTACTTTGAACGACCTACAGCTAGTATTAATAAAGGTAGCTAGGAACTCCAACATGTAGTAGATCCTTTAGTAAAGATTGATTTGTTAAATGTGTGCACTCATAAAAAACCTTGAACAGTTTTAGATACTTATCATCTTTTCTGTTGTTCTAGATTACGGCTATGGCGTCCCAGGAGCTTTCAGCCCATTCCTCCTTAACCCTGGGTGGTTGGACGCAGCGTACCTCAACTACGCTTGGGCGGACTATTTCAGGCCACCTACCATGAGGGACCCAGCAGCTGCTCTAGTCAAAGGTACGTACTGTCTTTAAAGATAAATATATTAACTTAATACAAGTTAAGGGACTAAATTCTAAAATATGACACATTATACTGTGCCTTAATCTTGTTACTACAAACGACTTCAGAAATGAATCCGTTATCCTATTTCAAATTAAAACAGAATATACTCGAAATCAATTATAGATTACGGCATTTTCTTAATTTAAAAATTCCGGATTCAGCAAACAACACTCAAAAACATGTTGCTCGCTACCGAGCCCCCTCAAGGCCGAACAGCGCAAAGCGGCTCAAATAAAAGGAGCATCTCTTGAGCTCTGCAAAACAACACGGTCCGACCGAAGCAAAACCACCCGCTGAAGTACGACGGGTGCTAGAGGGGGTCCAGAAAACGGGTAAAAAAGCATTGCCTTCGCGTTCGAGAGAGTGTGGAGTCAATTTTATTCCAATGTAGGCGACCGCGCCACCGGCCACTTTTTGTTTCCGTCGCAGAAACGCGAGGAGCGATGTACTCAAACACCTCCGGAGTTTTATTAAACGTGCGCGCCGGAGTAGCCGGCTCGGCTGGCGCAGATATTCATGAACTTTGATAATTGGACTGCATTATTTTCGGGTTTCCTTTTACCAGTATCGCACTGCATTGCTAGCGGGGAGTATGGCTATAGAAACGTTTCGCTGGATGGTTGTATGACTTGATAGCAAATTAAATTTTTGATTGAAAACATGGTATGATAGTTTTAAACTCTATTTTAACAAGCCAACCGTTAATCATATTCAATCTTAAACGCAAATATTTATGCAATTAGGTTTTCAGGCTATCTACCGCGTGAGTTCCATGCACCTCAGTCAACCACATAAAAATATGATGAATTATAAAAACAAAGCTAAAATTTTATCAGGAAGTAAGAATTTAAACATAACAGGAGAATAGAAAGAAACAAGGCTTAACCCAATTAACGCTAATTAAAAATAACGTTCAAAGCAAAACAGAATCAAATTCAACGATCGGGAATCACCTCAATCAGGCGCGACGCCGATATTGGCTCCCACCTCGCCAAATTACCCCCTAGTTACGACCCTCGCCACCCTCACTGCCTTTTAAAGTGGTCTGCGCACTGCCACTGCTGCAAACAGAAAAAGTGCAAAAGAGTAACGAACGTAGCACCACCTCCGAGCTCTTTGTGGCCCAATCTGCGCCTTCATCGTGTCCTTTTTATACGGCAGCTTCTCCTACACGTTGAGAATCAAAGCTCGCACGGAACAAGAACTTTGCACACTGCTGCTAATGAAAATTTTACATTTCGAGCTCTCTTTGTCCGTTGCGGAGATAGGTGCGCTTCCTTATCGCGATCCGGCTTTGTAGAGCACACGTGTACCTTGCAGCGTCACACGTGCCTCGCATCCATAATGCGCCGACACTCCAGACTTATCGTGCCGAATTACGATGTCGTGTCCGCCTCGCAAAGAACTATGTCGTGCGCGGATAAATAAATACTGCACCCTCACCCTCCCGATATCGAACTAAAAAAACATCCCTTTCGGTGAAGCCGCCTTTAAACGCCTACAGATTGTACATTATCCTTAGTACGATTATGCACCCCCGTGTACTGGGAATCGATGGAGTGCCCTGTGCCCCGAGACATCCCCAGGGGCTCGTCTCTCATGTTACGTCATGTTGCCAAATCAGAAGGCGCAGGCGGTAGCTACACCAAAATACGTAAAACTTTTATTCAAATCCATTAAACCCGTGTTTCTTTTGTTAACAGGTAGCCCAGGGCCTTTACCAACGCCGCCTATGCCCCTACCCGGAGCAGATTTATTCCCATTCCCGCCTGCGATGACGAATCTTCCCCCGAATGGACTCCTGCCTCCACCTGGAGTATTTTTACCTCCAAACGGACTACTGCCATTCGCACCACATCCAGCTGAGCTCGCCTTGAAGTCGTTGCCTCCGGAGCTCTCGCTAAAGAATGGAATGAATCCCTACGACGCATTAAGACATTTACAAAACAATGTGTCGCCGATGGACACTTCGAGTGCTCGTCTATCCCCGACGAGTAGTAGACAGAGCGGCAGTCCACGGAGCGTGCTTAACGCTAGTCCAGACAGATCGAAAGCCGACTCCAAATCGGAAGTGAACTCGATGCACGATGCAACAATTACTGACGAATCGGACGAAGAGCCCATTGAAGTGGTGAAGTCTGCGTTCCATCCGACGCGACCTGCGAACGTGGAATTGCAGGAGATGAAGCGTGTTCAAGCGGCGGACTCGACGGTGGCGGACAGGCCACGAATCCGCAATGACCTGAAAGCTCCCTCACAACGGACCACAAGGGTTCTTTCCACAAGCCCTACCTCTACTAAAATCACGAATGGGACGATATCGACGCACAAATCCGTTTGGCGACCGTATTGACATCGTAGTACTAGTTTCCTTAGTCTAGGTCCGTATCCAGAAGATTCGGTAAAATGTGATAAATAAATGAGCTTGTAAATATTATATATAAATATTATCCAAAGTACATTGACATATACCAGATATTTATTCATAGATTATCTAGGATTTATAATAGTTTAGTGCTATAGATATTATACTTCTGTAAATGATATCGTGAACGTTGATAGATATATTGTTAGATATTTTATTGCAAATGTGTTCAAGCTTAATGATGAATATATTGATTTGTATTGTAATGTAATCTATATCTACATCAAGATGTAAAGTTTGTATAAATGTTAGATATTATTAAATGTTTCTATTTCTTCGAAAAACGACTGATTACTTTTAACCAGCTCTTGTCATGAAGACATGTTGTATAATTGTAAATAGTATAAATGATATTTATTAGAATGTGTATATTAAAATTTTGTCAATGAATCAATGTACATTTTGATCTGCATGTAAATATTGTATGAAGATAGAATAGAAAGAAATGAATATAAAGAAAAAATCAAAATTTACCTGACACTTTTATTTACGAATCCGATATCATTGCTTACAGGTATTAGAGATGAGTTTACCGTGAACCTACTGAAACTGATGATTTACCTAATTTCATCGACACCGGTCCATAGAAAAAAATGTACAATTTAAAACATCTAAACAGGTCTAATTACGTTTAGATACATCATTACTAGAGTGACTTTAAAATTGTAAACAAAGAAATGTGGAATACAGATGGGTGTTTTGTGTGCGTTTGATCATGCTTCGACTACTGTCTCATATGCAAAATGACATCATTTTATTGCAATGTCCGTCCGGATTCACTTGCGAGGATATTATAATACACGGCTAAACGAAAATTCTTCAAGCTTACTCTCTGTAACTATCAGCCAAATTAAAGCTGCTAAAGTCAAAAAATTCAACTAAAGCATAACAATAATATGATGAGTTAATCATATTAACATTTAGGAAAGGATGATTTCATCGCTTCAGGCAGGGCTTGAGTAGCTCAGAGGTTAGAGCTATAGTGCATGACACCCTATGGCCGAAGATGCAATCCGCGCCAATCAAGCCGTATAGCGTTTTTTTTTCCTTTCAAAATGTTCTACTTTAGTTCTGCCCAGCATGGCTAATAATAATAAAAAAACAAATAATAATATAGGGTACCTATATAAATCGCTATAAGAACAAAGTGTATTCCCTTTAAAAGAGAGCTTTTTATTGGGCACATTTTTAGTTTACTACTTAGCAGTTTAGATCAAAATTAAATCACTTATTGACTAATAAGTGATAAGGCTAGATCGTATTTCCATCAATCGTAATTGCTGCCGTCATTATTCATATACATATTAATATACAGATCTTTGTCAGCTGTGCAAGTTTGGCTTTCAAGATTTTTTTCCAAAATAAGTCAGAATCATTACTATTCCTTCCTCCTTAAAATTTTGCAAACGAGTAATCGTTTGCTAAATTTTAAGGAGTTAATTATATAAATTTATTTAAAATTTGGCAAACGAGTAATAATTCTGACTTATTTTGGAAAATTTTCTTGTAAACCAAACTTGCACAGCTGACAAACATCTATATAATTAGACAAATAATCCGTTATTTAAATGTTGATTCATACTTCAATTAAAGTTCAGAATTACTAATAATATTTTAAAATTATAGTTAAGTTATTTATATTATTTAGTTTCCTTTTACTAAACAGTTTTTTTGTAAAAATCTTTAACAGATGAAGCTGCGGAAAATGGTAATGAAGGGTATAACTGTTACAAGGTAAGCCATGTACCATCGTATATAACTGAGATACAGCATACATAATAATCAAAGACACGGTACATTAAGATAACATGAAATATATAAGCCAAGTTAATGACGATGTGATGTGATTATTAATATAGAGTTTTTCTAGAGTAAACATTATGTCTGGTGTTTCCTTTTTTTTTTTACACTCACTACAGCCTAGACTTAATACAAAAACTTGTTCCGTGGGTGCCGGAAACATGAACATCACACACATATTACACCCAGTACCAGAAGCACAAATTTCCCTTGGAAAGGAATTTGTGCTCCTGCCGGGAAATGAACCCAGGACCCACGGTGCAGAGAGCATGAGCAGAGCTTTATCAAGGACATCCCTCCAACACCAAGGGGATAATACAGCGATACTAGCTAATCACCATACTTAGCAGACCATGAATATACATCTACAGTAGAGTAGTAGCTATAAGCTAGCCTGTCAACCATACGATGCTCTTTCGACTATCTTTAACAGCCAGTAGCTAGGCATCCCGCATTTACCATTCTTCCACCACTTGCGAAGATCTAACGCCAACAATCAAACGTTGTCCCGACAGGTAGCCTAAAAAGCTTATATTTTAGGCCTAGCTTACTTATATAAAGTATCACGAACGAGATCCTTTGTCACTGGGCATCAGAGCGCCATCGATTGTGTTTGCGTGCAGATCCGGTTAGCTGATTGCCAGAGGCGGCCGCGGTCTGCCGGCACTCAAACAAGCCGGACTTAGATATAGTCACTACTGGAAACGATATCTAGCTCTTTCATCAACATAAACAAGAATGATTCTGGTTCTGGTTGTGATTGTGTGTGTGGTGGGAATGTTTCCGGCACCCACGACACAAGTCATCAAAGTTAGTGTGCAATGCGTTTATGTTATGTTATTTTATTAGTTTTTTTTGCGTTTGAATGTATTTAGCTGAGATTGGGAATGTGCATATTACCGAGGCATAGGTATGTGTTAATATATGCTCCTTTTAAAAATTACAATTAATGTAGAAAAATACCTTTCAATCCTTGAAGAGTACAAAAATAATTTAATCGCAAGCAAAGCTAAAAAAACCTACTTGACCGCTTTATCTTCGAAACCCTTGATCAGATTAAATTAATTAAATACGCATTATTGAGGATTACTCATAATGTACTCGTCAGATCTTGATCAAATTTTAATAGGACCTTATGGGAAGTACCAGTTTTCAAATAAAATACAGAATCATCAAAATCGGTTTACCTAGAAAGAAGTTATGAGTCATTTAGATAAAAATTAAGTACAGTCGAATTGAGAACCTCCATCTTTTTTTTAAATCGGCTAAAAAGAAAACTGTGACAGTGCTGTAACATGTTACAAGCATGTTCCATCTTTGGCCGCATCGTCATTTTCTATCAGATGAGATACCCAGCAAAAATAACGTTTTCGTTCATCAGGAAGGACAACTAATTTGTCCGAAACTAAATGACAAAAAAATAAGTCGAATTTTTTTATGTTTCAAGCCGTATGTAACATTGAAACATTATCATTATATTTATTCGAGAACAAACTAAAACATCAGATAGCCTCGTCCAGTGTCGCGTTGAAATTCGGTGAATGGAGTTCCCCTCATTACGGGGCGCTTTGATTCGCGTCTAGCACCCGCCGGCTTATGATTCGCTTTTAGAGAACACCGGGCCTGGATAGTGGAGATGTTAATGTAGGAATTTATTACGAATCGGAAATTATTAGGTTTTTATTGTTTATAATATAACAAATGTGTATTTACAACAACGTTTACAACTTAAATATAATTATTCAACATAAGAAATGCGCATTTACAACAACGTTTACAACTTAAATATAATATATAGTATACAACTAAACAATTATAAGAAATGATAGATTTTTAATGGTAATACATCGGCGGTTTTATCGCGTATAGCAATTTTCTTCCATGTATGGTAGATACAGTTACACTTATGTCTGGAACTAATTTACAAATAAAAAATCATGTTTTCACTTATGGTAAATTTACAATCATCAATAGTTATAACACAAATCACTAGCTCCTAAACTAATATATTATACTCATAGTGTAGTAGTAGCATCCTATTTGGCCGTATTAAAAAGCTGTGGCCAGACGGCCCTCTGTTGAATTTGAAATTTATTTGAGCCAACGCGCAAATGTTTCAATGCACGAGTGATTACCGCGTACATAAATCATTATCAGTATGGACGCTATGTATGATACTGACTGTATATTTATTTTTGTTACAAATTGTATTCCAAAAAAAACTAGAAAAAATTATATGAGTTCTATTTTACCGCCTATGGGTAAAGTGAGAGAACTCTGATACCCACCAGACCTTACGTATATAGATGACATTAAAATGTGGTCCATGAATCTATATCCTTTTAAAAAGAGTAGTTAAATTGTCATTAAAAGATATGCGCAAGATTAACCAAAAACGAAGAATATAAAGTTTGATTATGGAAATCAGTTTAAATTTGTTTAATGAAGATAGATACTGAGCTTCCTTTCCAACCGACTTCAAAAAAAGAGGTTTTCAATTCGACTGTATGTTTTTTTTGTATATATATTAACCGATATCTCCGCCAATTATGAATCTATTTTGATAATTTTTTTTTTGTTTGGTAGATTATACTTCAGAGGTGGTCCATTTACATTTTATTAAAATCGATTTGGGCAAAACCAAAATATAAGCTTTGAAGTCGGTTTTTTAAGCTTTGCTTACGTTTTGATTATTAATGTAAAAGAAACGTCTCTATTTGCAATTTGAAACAATTGTTTTAAATATTGGTTTTTATTTGTCATTTGAAAACTTATATATTTAGAAGGTTCTGTTTCCTTACTGATTATTATGTGTATAATACAGCCGTGGTATTCACAGATGGTAATTAAGCTAAGTTTTAAAATAGAGCACTAAAATTAATTTTGTTAGTTAAATTGAATAAAATAATTACAAAATCCATATACCACTAAATTAAATTCAAACTTTGAATAATAAATAGATTTCAATATTATTTATTTTTTAGTATTATGCATTTTGGTATCACTGAGACAAAGCTGGTCCTTCGCCTATAAATACTTATTCGTATACATACAAGATGGGACCGATATAAGGCATTGTAACTAAAGAGTTATGCAATAGTATTTTTTTCCAATAACAACCGATTTCCAATCCACTATATCTACGATCGGTCTATTCATAGCTAGCTTTGATTATCAAATAGTCGTTGTACTTTGAAAAGAGAATCTGTTCCTGAGAACCCATTCGATCTTTCTTTTGAATAAATCAAATAGGACAAGCATATGATTATGCTGATTTCTGAAAAACTTTTTTTTGTATATACATTGATTATTGCATTATTAATTTATTTCATTGGTCCCACATTTGAATAATATGGGTTCCATTCTGTCGCAATGCAGAACCGCGGCTTAAAAAATCCGCCTCGCCGCGGGCAACGATCCTACAACACACATCGATAAGATCCGAGACCTGTTCAATATAATTAACTGACAGTACCTAAGATCATGATTTTACTAAGCTAGAAATATATGAGTCATCTATACGACCTACGGAATCTCATGCATTTTTAAATTTAAGGAGTAAAAAGTACCTGTAGTAAATGTTCAGTCATTAAACAACCCAGTGGTCGCAGTGTAGAATTCTTCTCTTTCTATGCAGGTACTCGGTTTGATTCTAGACAGAAGCATAATTTCCTTTTCAAGGGATATTTGTGCTTCTGGTCCTAGTTGTAATTGCGTGGGTGATTTAAATATTATTGGTATCTACGATATAATGTGCTTTTTTTTATTTGGTTTTGCATAATCTTAAAATTTATACAATAACACTGGCAACTTATCCTTACACCCGCAACCAGCTGCTTGAGCAGTGCTGCTATGCTCCCTTCAGGATGTTTTATGTGAAGTTTAGTATAGAATCTCTTCATAAGTACTGGCTAGGAAAAGAACTGCGTATATATTTTAATCTACTGAATTTAGTTTTTGGATCAACGAAATAATTAAATGACATAAAAATGTATGTGTATAGAAATAGCAAACTCCTGTTCTGTTTTACATTGCAACTCACACGCTTTCATTGTTCGGTCCGGAAGACTGTAGTGCCGTAGCACTCTGTAGTCGGTGCTACGCCGTAGCAGAGTAAACCTGCCCGTAGGCTCTCAATCATCGATAAAAAATCTAAATGGAGACCGCTCTAAATTGCAATTTTATGTATTGGTGAAAGAAAAGGGTTAAAAGGTATTCTTTATATGAGCTCTCGATTTGATGTATCCATGATTGGCTCAGAAAATTTAATTTAAACTGAAGCTTACTTTTTATGCTACAAAATAAACATGAATATATTCAAAATGCTCTCTATAAAGTAAACCCTACTAGTAAAAAATTACAAGTCCTTGCAACATTTATTTTTTTGCATTATTTGTCAATCCCGTTACGTATATGATAATGTTAACAAAATAAATATCAACATTTTCGACACAAAAATCAGAAATTTTAACGAAAACACGTAAATCCCTGGTATCTTCGCACTCGAAAGTCAAAAGGGGGTGACAGGACTCGACTGGACAATGGCGTAGAAAGAAATCTCTCTGATAAAATTTTAATGCCTGTATAAAAAGGCTATAAATTTGATTTACGTTCCCCGAACCCCCGTAAAACGGGGTAATATCGAAAAATAACATGAGATAATGTTGGCTTACAAAGTGGGGTGGCCAGGGCTGGATTAGGCGATATTTGCGTTCCGAATGTACGGCTACCCGCCGACGCGCGCCGTGGCGACCTCGTATTCATTTTGCCACTTTTTACGATCGTATAAAATCGAATATTGATCTTTTTAGTACAGAAACCAAGATTTGTAGGATAACAAATCCTTTTCTGTTTTATACCTCACAATAAAAAAATAATAAACTGCTCCGAAAACTCGTACTTATTATACTAATTACGGACCCTCCCGCGTAAATTCCGAGAGGGAAAATCCAAACAACCCAAAAATTCACCTCATAAAACACATAAAAAATTCGCAAAGAACGCTCTTCGAAATAATAAATTCCTTATTGGGCCACGGCAGGAACACAAAATGAGTAGAAGAAGCCACTTAAAAAGATTGGCACTCAGCGAACCGGTATAATCTATGTAAATTACGTCAAATTAGGAGTCGTCAACACGCTGCGCCTCCTCTGCGTAATTTGGAAGGCAAACCCTCTTTTATTATTAATATTTATTCCGTGCCATCTCCGCATGAATCGGGAACATTTTAAAAATACCCAAACGAACCTCTCCGATCGGCTGATGAACCGAATAAATAAGAAGTCTCGGTTGATTACAAGGACTTGGATATTTTATGAGATCAGAGAGATCTTACCCTGACAATCCAAAGTAAAATAGTATGTTATATAAAATATACTACTAAGCTGTATAGTTTCGTAGTATATTTTATATTACATACATACGTACGTACGTATTATTACAAGTTAGTAAAAATAATTACACAATCGTAGTGTTTTTTAACTAAACATAACAACGACAAATCCATCAACTTCAGCATCTGACATAGATTATATTCTTGGAGTCTTCAAGTAAACAGTCTATAGGCAGATTTTAGGCATGCATTCCACACTGCATCACATGATATACTACAATAAGACATATAGATGACACATTTCATATCAATATAAATATTTCAGTATATATTTTGTTTTAACATACATATTTACAACTCAAAATTATTTCTAACTAGCAGTGCCCCGCGGCTTCGCCCGCTATTATCAAGTTAAAAAGTCACCTTTGTGTTAATCCTAGGTATAATCTATGTACATTTAAAATTTTATTCAAATCCGTTCAGCCTTTAAAGCGTGAAAAGGGAACAAACATACTTACACACTTATATACAACTTTTGGATGTATAATATCAGTACATTAGTATGATAACAGATTAGGTAAAAAAATAGTTAGAGATAAAATGTTCATGAAACGTTTACCGCACATATCACATGTAAAATGTTTAACACGAAAGTATTACAATGTACAATGAATTTCTTTAAATTCTCGAAATGTTACCTGATAAGCGTAAATCATAAAGAACCCGCCGATAACATCTGAGAGCATATTATTCCATAAAAAACAATAGGCAATATAGATAGGTAAACAGAACCTATGGTTTCATACAAACACTGAAGAAAGTCGGCGGGCCTTTACAAGCGGCAAGATAAAAGTTTGGGGGTAATAAAAAGTCGTAAAATGACCCAAAACAATTATTTTACAATCACCTTCCCGCGTATCTTTATTACTTGGTTCTTTTTGGTGAAAGACGCTACCGTGCGCTTCGTTAGAAACAATGTTTTGACCAGCTTGATCCTTCAAAAGGAATTCACAACACAATAAGTTTTATTGGGAAAGAAATTAGGTGATTGCTCCGGCCGAACATTTTTTGTAAGAGAAATTGTAACAATGTAACGTAGTGTAGGTACTTACCTAGATGAAGGTCTTTTCTAGATGTCCGTAATAATAAATTCTAGTATCATCGATTTACCAATAGATTTCGGGTCCGCCTTCAAAAGTGTCCTCAGAACATACGCGACAAAAAAAAACTACTAGTAATATATTAAAAAGGTTTTATAATAGAGTTTATACCAGCTGCAAACAAAAAGCTCTAAGAAGTTATATAACCAGAAAACTTGTCAAGACGAATCAAACTCGATGGGTCTTTCTAGTTTGGTTCAGAAATTCCTATGGCCCGTCTCCATCATCAATCCAGCTGTATTGTCACTGAAGATACGTAAGTACACCAAATTTGAGTCCAATCGTCATCGGGAAGTAGGTCTAATTAGCTTGCAAGGTTTGATTACAGGCCGATAGATAGACAACGAGACAAAATAAACTAAATATTAGATTGTAATATAAGCAAAAATCCCGACTCCCGAAAAACTTCGTAAGTGAATATAGTGCGACCGTCGCAAGTCGCGTCGCGTCGTCATCAGTAGAAGCGTACGCCGAAAAATTTGTTACAAGCAAAAGTAAACTGTGTAATTACGAACATTAGACACAAATTAAATATTTCAGTTTACTTATAATCATATATTACGTATCCACGTTTGTATAGGTTTTATTCGGTACATCAATTTGTAATGTTTGTGTTAGATCTCAGATTTTTTGGTGAGTACGTCGATGCGTGGTATATTTCATATATAAGATGCGTTTTTTAACTTATATATCTATACAATACAATATAAAACACTTTATTGAATACCAAAAAAATCATAAACAATGACAAATAAAATATCACAATCATCGTGGTAGTACAATGGGCGGTCTTATCGCTTAAAGCGATCTCTTCCAGACAACCTTTGGATGGACAGTAACAGAAGAATGAATAGACGGTGGTGTACAATAAAATATATATATAATAGTACATCATTATTCACACCTACTCTAGATACTATTACATAAATAAAACAATAAAATACACTAATATATATTATACTAATATATACATACATAAATATTGAATGCAAATAATTATAGAAATTAATAACTTATAATAGAATATAAACTGTAATATGAAGCGTTTTAAAAATATTGTTCTTATACATATAAATTTAATTAATAGTGTTAATTTGATAAATAGTGTTCTTTTACTAAATTTTTAAAAATTGGCAGAGATTTGGCACGTTTGATTTCTGGTGGCAAATCGTTCCACAAACGGACAGCTTGTACTGTGAAGGATTTGTCATAGTACATGGAAGTGTGGGGAGGGATACTTAGTTGGAGAGTGTAAGAGGATCGCAGGGGAAGAGAGTGAGTAAGATGAAGGAATTTAAAACGCTCTTTAAGGTAAATAGGAGTGGAGGGAATAAATAGAGTATTGTACAGGAGATTGAGGATAAGTGCATTCCGGCGCAGACGAATAGGTAACCATTTCAGCCTTTTTCGAAATGTATAAGATTCTATATTTATAAGATGGATAAATCTTTAATATTGTTGATTTCAACTTGATACAATAATACATCCGATATTCTCTATCTAATGCATTTAAACGAGCAATTCTTGTATATATTCTTGTATTCTTCAGGTGAGATAGTGGTCAAATGCTTGCCTATCTAGCATTGAAAAAATGTTTATATATAATCTGAATTTCAGAAACGGCTCCAATGTTTTTCGTAAAATTTAGTATGCAGTGGGTTTCGGGGGCGATAAATCGATCCAGTTAGGTTTCATTTTTAGGAAACGTCATTTACGATAATATCTTCAGCCTTCAGCCCATGCAGAAAAATATGATACAAAAAGGAAAATATCAAATTTTACGTTCTTTTTAATTTATTTCATTTTTTACAAGATTTTGAAAAAAAGTTCGAAAATAACAAGCAAGTGTTTGTTTTTTTTAGTAGTAAAATGTTTATTTTGCAAAAGTCTACAAAATTTTTCTTTCCGTGCTATTTTTAGTTCTGGGTTAGATAATATAGGTTTATAAGGTTCTAATTTTAGCTTTGGAAAACTATTTAGTACCGCTTACCTAAAAATTAAAAAATATACATTCAACGTGGATACATATCAACGGACAGCGATTTTAAACTAAAACATAGAATGGTTGATAAATTAGACAAACTATTGACTGATTGGTGAGTATTGTTACTAGTGAAATTTTATATATATTTTACTCACAAAATTTTCCACAGAAATTATAAAACAATTTTTCCTTGCGCGTATCATAATTTAGTTTGTCTAGCCATATATAGGCATATAATAGTACGTATTGCACGGAAATCCAATTATTTTATCGTGCATATTGCATGTTAACGCCTACGATATGTACCTGCTCTACTATAGTCCAGAAAGTTTTTAAATTTATATTACCCTACCAAATTAAATTCTCAGTAGCTCCAATTTGATCCATCTCTAACCGCGTAGGCCACCCAAATCCAGTCGGCTAACCCTGCATACACAAATTGCACACGGCTAAATGGGTTCCGTCCATCCTGGGCGTCTAGTCATTAAGTCACGGAAGCGAGTACAGCGACCAATTTCCACCCCGGCCGGCAATTAACGGCACTTGGGCGAGTGGCCGATGAAGGGTTGGCAAGATGCTTGTTATGATTTACGATTGAAAGAGGGATAAAGTTTTGGGTTTAGTGGACTCCGCCCGTTCTGATCGGAAATGACGGTGCGTGGGGGTTAAGAAAGCTTGAATTGTGTGAAGTTACATAAAACCGTAGTTGAGTTATATTAGCACCATTTATGCTTGAAAATTATGTTACGTACAAATGTTTTATTATATGAACTGCAAAGGTATGGATCACCCTGCCTTTGTTCTTATTTTCGAAATACAACTCAAGTGTCTTCAAGTCAAGAGGGAATATCTTTTAGAGGTATCTTTCAAGAAAGTACATGCTACATCATTAGCGTTCAAAAGAATTTCAAACAAGATGTTTTCTTAGTTTATTTATGTATCTCATAAAACTGCTCCTTGTTACTAGTCACAGTCAAAGTCAAGTAAAAATGTCATGGTCTAGTCTTAGTTCTAGTTAAGTAGTAGTAAAGTGGTAGAAACATTACTAAATTTTATATTGGAGTTTTAGAGCAAAACGAAACAACATTTTTCAACTTTGTATAATTTAAAACTATTTAAGGTTAATAATACACTTTAATAATTGAAAGGCAAGCAAAGCCTAAAAAAATCGGCTTCACCCCATCTCCTCTTTTGAAATTTTGGTTTATGTTGATTTTCTCAAAAAGCGCTTCATTAATTTAGATTAAATTTATATGGTACGACCTCTGAAATATGATCTACCAAACAATAAAATCATCGAAATTGATTCATAAATTCATAAATATAAATTGTCCAGTCTTTTACGTGATTCCCCCAAACAAATTAAAATGCCTGATAAAATTATAAGTTCAAAAGACCAACAAGTATAGACAATTTTTGCCACCTAAGCTGCAATTTCTTTACCGCTAGCCGCTTGTAAAACCTGGCATTTTGTGCTAACGTTTAACGGTGCTCTTTTTTAAGCTGCTTTTTCCAAGGCAATATAAAAATGTCTTTATTTGCTTAGGTAAAAGTCGGCCGACCCAAAATTATTGCTCCAATATCGTTAAAAAGTAGAACCCAAAAGTAAGGCATTTTTTTCGCGGACCTTTCGCCAAACTATTACCGTTATATGTAAATGTTTGTGCAACTTAAATAGGGCAGATATAAATAATTGTGGCAAAAACTTTAAGAAACGGTACTTTAACAATGGATTCTCGGTAAAGAAATGCAGTTTCAAGTAATTATGTGTAACAGTGTCATTATTATTTAAATTGTCTTGTTTGAGTCGACAGACGACGGTCAAAACAAACGTCATGGCTTTTTACGCAAATTATTTCCTAAAATAGTAAAAGAAGAATCAGAAATTATTAAGACATATTTATATATTCATGTTTATGTTAATAGACTACGGGCGAATTACTTATATTTCTTATACTAAACCAAATTTATATAGGTACATCATCATCAGTATCTATATCATCATACAGCAGGAAAGTGCAAGTCACCGAGCTTATAGGTATCTCACTCAAGTGCTGAAGACCATTTTCAGTGCCAACTTTGAAACTGGGACCGAGCAATTCTATATGAACATTATAACACTTCAAATAGTAAGATTACTATATTACTTTTCAACCGACTTAAAAAAAGGAGGTTCTCTATTCGTCTGTATGTTTTTTTATATGTACCTATGTTACGCGATATCTCAGCCAATTATTATGAATCGATTTTGGTGTTTTTTTTTTGTTTGGTAGATTATGCTTCATAGGTGGTCCCATATAAATTTTATCGAAAACAATTCAGTGCCAAATACTTTTTTAGATTTAAGGATGCGTTTTCAAATTATACTGTAAATTATCTTCCCGATATTTAACAAAAATCCTCAATTTAATAAATAGCGTACACAAGAAATCTCGTGACAGTGTTTATATTCATATTCATTTATTGATTTCAGTAACAAGTGAACTGCCCGTAGGCAGCAAGGTGCGCATTGGCCTTGTAAGCAACAGATATCGGGTTCAATTCCCGGTGGGAACACAAGTTTTGTAGTGTGATAACATGTTTTAAGGTATAGATTTTAAATGATGCGCTAGTTTATCTTTCAATAATTTGAGATATATCATCAGTATTGTACGGGTATACATACATTTGTTTTTTACGTAAAGATTTCTGATTCCGGGACCACAACCGCTGGATCTCGGCTGACAGGAGGCAGTTGTCGCGTGCCGCCACATCCTAGCCACGGCGTGAATATACCAGGAATACTTCCGATGTCGTCCAACAACAATAGCATTGAATAATATCCAGTTAACCGTATTGTAATTGACTTATAATATTTAACTGTCCCATTAATGAATACTAGTTTACTCTTAAAATTGGTACACAAAATTTCGAGTGCACCAAACTCTGGTTAAGGACTTAAAGGTTGTATAACCAGGACATGTTGACAGCTGTCAGAATAAACCGTATAACTTAGTAACTTTTAAATTTTTGCGATTCAAACACAACTTTAAATAATATCACGGGACTTAATTACGCTAAAACTATTTCTATTTACCTTGACGTCTCAAGAAATCTCAAAAAAGTAATAAAATAATTTAAACGTAAGCAAAGCTTAAAAAACCTACTTCATCGCTTACATTTTGGTATTGGCATCATCAATTTCAATAATATTTATATGGGACCACCTCTGAGGTATAATCTACCAAACAAAAAAGAATTTTGAGACTGGGTCCACAAATGGGGGAGAAATCGGTGAACATACATAAAAATAACATATAGTCGAACATAGTACCTCCTCCTTTTTTGAAGTCGGTAAATAGTTTTAACAACAATATAACGTTGGATGTTAATTAAACTGAGCATTAACTTGTCTTGATGAAGTCGGGCATAATTTTAATCACTAAGTACCTACATTGTAATTCTAAGTATAGCTATAACATAACCGCTTTCACACTCGCAGCCCTTCACTAAGTTGGATAATTTGTGTCGTAGTTACCGAGAATATTCACATCACACATACGTCATACAATCCATCCAGAACCAAAAAAACAAATTTCGCTTAAGAAGAAAACTTGCGAACACAAGTCATACTTATAATTATAATGTTGGTATATAGAATCCGACACCCGCTGCATAGAAGGTAGATGCGTAACCAACTACGCAAAGGAGCAGTTCATTACTACATTTAGTTCATTACTACTAGAATTCCATTTAAATCCATAAGTATCTATTGGCTATATCTCCTAAAATTATATACAGCCAAACAGCAAAGACATACGCTACCTACAAGGCACTGAGCTTATTGGTAATTCAAGTGCCCAAGCCCGCCACCAGCGGGTAGCGTTACATGCTGGCGGTATTACCTCTCTGAATTGCAATACTAATAAGTTGAACCAAATAAGTACCAGCATTTTCATCACGCGTCGCCTTATAAAGGCACTCTGATATTTTTTTCAATAAAGAAAATGGAATGAAAAAATTGATTATAAATAATTAAAAAAGCTCTTTAAATATATACGTCGATTCACACGTAAATTGGCCGCGTAAGCCGAACACTCACCACTTTGGCACTTCTCTCCGCCCGAATTCATAACTTTCCTTTCGAGCCGCATGATTCAATTTGGTAACAGGTGAATACGGGAATATGAATGAAGCGCGGTCGTGGTCGTCACGCCACTTGGAGAGCTTTTTGCACAAAACCTGCGGTAATTTTGTTTTTATAAAGGTCTGGTAGAGCGCATTTGAATAAGTACTACATCAGGAGCGATAGTAGACACACGCTTGGCTACCTGAGATAAAGATAGTAAGTAAAAGCAAAACAAGTCATACCTTAAAAAGAGTTTTTAAATCAAGATTTTACAAGTTGTTAATAAAGAGGATTAAAAGTTATATCACCAGAGAACTTGTCAAGACGAATCAAACGAGCTGAAACTCAGTAGGGTTGCGTCGTTTCATTATAGAGTTCCTATGACCACCTTCCAGCTCCATTATCAGACCCTGGTTACTTGCCATTGAAAGACAAACTACTCTTCAAGATTATTCAAATGAGCCCAAACTCTATGAGATTGTGTCGTTTCATTGTGAAGTTCCTTTGGTCACCTTCCAGCTCCATCAGCAGATTAGCACCATGTCATCATAATATTACATTATCACGCGATTTACAGATGTATGCAAAATTACAGCTCAATCGGTAACCGGGAAGTGGATCAAATTTAATTTGCAAGATTTGATAACAAACATCGGGACAGGTGACACTAAGTTTAGGTAATATCTCGGGACTTAATCGCGCTAAAAAACTATTTATATTTACCTCTAAATAAAAATAGTTTTTTAGCGCGATTAAGTCCCGAGATATTACCTAAACTATGTGTTCGAATCGCGAAAATTTAAAAATTACAAGGTGATAATAATAATATAATAACTAAATAAAAGCTTGTAAAACAAGATTTCTTTCACAAGCTTTTATTTAGTTTCAGTTGTCCCGTGGTCTGTAATCAAATCTTGCAATTTAAATTAGACCCACTTCCTGATGTCCGATTAGTATTAATATATTATTACTATAAAAAATAATGAAAACTTTTATCACGTACTGAAAATTATAAGCAATTGTAAATATCCAAATGTTTACTTTTGTCATGCGTGAAACTGACGAAGCTTCTTCGGCTTTGTCACGAGGCATATGTCGAAAGAATTTCAAATGTCAAAAAACTTCAAACTCGAGAGGATTTTGTGCGCCTATCGAGTTTGATAGCCAATGGATAACCCCAAAAACCACATTTCATTTGTACTATCACAAATGGCTGGGTTTTATTTTTTAACATTTTGAAGCCTGAACCACTTGTAACATAGAGCTAATGTGACACATTTCGTTATGATCAGCAGAGATTCACAGTACATATAGGTACTTACATGTGGTAAGATTTGTTCGATAAAATCAATATTATTTGCATAGAAAACTGATTTGTTGAAAAATCTACCTATGCTTCTTGCATTTGAACTAAACAACTGAAATAAGAAGTACCAACTCACTAAAGCGATGAATACTGCATACCACGCATCCTGCGCCTTGCGTTGATCAAAGTTTCTGCTCTGTATAATTGAACACAAGGCAGACAATATAAACAAAGAACAGAAATTAATTATCACATTACATTACATTGATTATCATATAATTATATAGCTTTTTTTGATCTAGGTTAGAAATAAAATGAAATGATGAGTATATTTCACACAAAATAGAGTATACATATTGGTCTTCATGATTGAATCGTCCTTCTATTTTGCCATATGTTTGCATGTGAAATCACATGTAAAACTAATATAATAATATTATATAAATATTTAATTAAATTAATATAATTATATTATATATTACTAGCTGCGCCCCGCGGTTTCACCCGCGTTGATAATGATGAAAATTGATGATGATGATGATGATGAAAAATAGATGTTGGCCGATTCTCATAGATACCGGATAAGCACAAAAAATTTCATCAAAATCGGTCAAGCCGTTTCGGAGGAGTATGGCAACGAAAACTGTGACACGAGAATTTTATATATTAGATTATATCCGCGTCCGTGGTTATAGTTAACTTATTTCTGAGTAAGTCTATAATCAAAAACCATTCTTCGGCTTCAATTTCAATTGAACTTTTAGTATCAGCCTTTAAATCACGCTGATTATATTGAGAAATACAATACTTAGGGTACGTGGTTTGCTTTGAACTGTTTTGACTGTTAAAAGTGGATTTGAAGTTCATATGATATGATGCCTAAGTATATCCACTTATGATCATAACACATTAATCATGTTCCCCTATCAAACCTTCCAGATTCAAACGTGTTTCTGTTAACAACAGCAATTAAGACACCATCAGCCTACCCACATCTCTGCAAAATTGACAGCGCCTCCAAAAAGCGCTCTCTAATACCCAACCGAGTTTTTTCAGCGACCGTCAACAAATTGAAATTCATTAGTACCACGAGCTCAGAACGGACGTACGGGCGTTAAGGAGAATTAACGAGGCATATATGAATTAACACCCACATACACAGCGGTCGGCGAGTGCAGATCGATAGCGAGCAATCCGCGACAGTTTTTTGAAATGGCACCGAGAGAACTGAGCAAATCGACCGTGGGTTTTGCAATTGCATCCAATTGCAGCAACTGTTTAATCTGTGCTTGAGCTAACTGTTTATGAATCTGTAACTGCAGCATATCAGAACGCTTAAATATTTCACTAAAATGGAGATTATTAAGTCGTGTTTCACTATTAAAAATATTGTTTTAATGTTCTTCTCAATATGGCTGTAATTTTGCGAATCTGGCAATATGAGTGCCTCTTTGGGGCCCATCAGATTTTTTTTTTTTTCAAACACATTAATTCAAACCGAGCCCTATGAATCTATCCTCTATAACATCTACGTTTCTCTACATTCCTATTGCTTTACAGACTATAGTTTTAACAAGTTTACATAGCTGATCCAAGGCTCCTCGAGACTTTGACTTCGAGTCTGAAATAAACACTAAGCCATTGAAAAGACTGACCTACAAATTTGCAATTTTAAAGTTAAAACTAGCCTGATGAAGACTAATTTGTCCAAAACTAGTCAACTACAAAATGGTGCTAATTCTGTTGAGCACCGAACTAACCTAAACTAAACTAAAAATAAACTAATTTTAGTCAAAGAATACCTAAACGCTATTCTTTCAAGTATAAGATCACATTAAAAATAATCCAGATCCTTTTCATGCAGACTAATTTGAGTTAATTTTTTTTATTTTTAGTCTTAATTTGACGTAAAACATGTACATCAGAATAAGAATTTGGTCATTTTCACTAAATAGAGTAACTAAACTAACTTAGTCCTGTCAAACTTAATTTTAGTCTAATCTTGCATTTTCTGAATAGGTTTTGGACTAAAGCAGGACTAAAACTAATTTTAGGCTAGTTTAGTCTAATTCTGGACAACAGAATCGGCACCATTAAGTCAGAATTTTCGTGTTTTAAGCCGGATATAACATTGAAACATAATACAAATTCGCACTTTTATTTTATGACATATATGTATGTATGATTGTGTGTGACATGAGTTTTAATTTTTATTGATTAAGGTTGATTGGTTCGTTTATGGCGGAAATTTCACGTTTTCACATTCCAGTTTATTTTCACCTTGTAATTATTTTACGTATTTATAACGCGACGTTTTATTTGTTACGTTGTTTTCCAAAAACATTAATGCCGCAAAATACATTAAACCAAAAACTATTTACAAGTATTTTTTTACCAATTCATGAGTGTATGTGCACTAATATTGAAAACCCAGATCAGGTATTATAGGGTATATTCGAACGTGAATCAAGTTAAATAGTTGAATGATCTAGTAACAAAATCAAAATATCACTGTGTTGTATATTTTTTTCTTTTAATTTTGGCTTTGTAATCTTGTGCATTTATTTATTTTGTACCAGTGTCAAGTAATAATATATTTCAAATGTATTTCATATTAAAAGTCCTAGTCACCAGTCAAGTAAGACAGTCAAGGCCCAGTCGTAGTCGAGTCATGCCCTAGTAAAGTGGTAGAAACTTTACTAGAACTTCTATAGGAGTTTTGGAGCGAAGGCGAAAATCACGTTTTTCTACTTGGTATCATTTGCCTCCACTAATGCACGTTTACTAAGTATTAGCTGTTAATAATCCACAGTTATTATTTACACACTTTTGCGGCAAAACTCCCCACTGCGTTAATAATTAGAATTTCCCTCTATAAGCCAGTAGCCATCACCTTTACACGAGGGCAAAGCTAATCAATCTAATCATAGAGAAAAGAAAAGAATATTAATCTAGCTATCTTCCAAACTGTATCAACCTGTTTGTTTCTCTACACTCGCCTACTATATCCATCTGTGTCTAGTTAAAACAACTGTGTATAAATCTGTGGACTACCGCGATATTTGACCGCCGGACTTTCGCATCTGTCGGCTTTATAGGCTTCAACGTATAGTTTGTCTGTTAGATAAAGTGCGGTGGTTTCAGGGAAAACGATGAGTCCTTTGCAGTTTTTCAAGCACTAAAATAGAGTATCTGTACAACGCGAAATGTTTCGACGTCTTTATTTTTCTACTTCTTCTAATAAGCATTTGTCCAAGAGGGTACACTTTAGAACAAATTTGGTTTTTATTCAGGTTTTTTTTTTAAACATTTATTAAGTAAGTCGGACTAAATTAAATAACAACAATATTATATCTTACACTTAATATAATTATCTGTGATTTCAATACGTAACTACGGGCTAGTTGCCTATTTTTTCTAAAACTAAACTAATATTATATATATCTATCAGGATAGGCAAACATTTGACCACTGTCTCACCTGATGACAAGTAATGATGCGATCGATGATGTTTGTTTCATATTCTGACCATTTGAGTCTCAATTTCAAAAACTCAATCTTTAGGCTACCATATTACGTCCAATCAATGCCTTCCCGGCATTATTAAAACATGTGCCGTCCACACTGTATTATAAAGGAAATAGTAAAATTAAAAAAAAAATGGAACTGTTTTTATTTTTAATGAGAGTTTTTTGAAATATTAATATGTTTATATGTATGAAAAATAAGAATGAAGTTTTATATCTCATAAATTTTTCTTTATGGTCTTTTACATGGCAGTAACCGCTATGTACATTTTTGCAGATATATCCGCTACGTCACGAACTTCAAGGCAAACACGGATGTTGTATGTTTTGATCCGAATCAAAAAGAAGTATAACGATTTTAACACTGTAAGTATGTATATATCTATGCATGTCTCACAGCATCCAAACTAATAAACTGATTGTAACGTATAGGGTATCGTTATAAATTATTGCAACTAATTTCAATCCTGCTGAGGGCCAAATTGAATGTGAAACCGTTAACAAAAAATTATATATTCAATTTAATACTTAATGCGGAGTTGTCTCTTCATTGTAAAAAAATAATCAACTTGCTTCGCCGACATTAAGGTATTATAAACATTGTTCTTACACCGAAGACCCCACTCAAATCTGACAAATCAGAATATCTACTAAAGCGATGTGAACAGGGTAAATCGAGAGCTCTTAATCTATCCGTAAATCCGTCCCCAAATAGCTGAGATCCGACAAGCAGCCGAATAAAGGCGAGTAGGATTAGGACGACTTGTCTTACTCAACGGATTATACGTTTAAGGAAGGAGCTCCTGGAGCAACGTGAAGGTAGGTCATATGTAGGTGAAATAGAGAACAGAATTGACACAATCTTAAATTCAGAACTAATTTAACTTTAGGTAAGAATGTTAGAAAGGATAAATAAAAAATCTTTTGTAATTACTGATGTAATTTATCATCCGAATTAATTTATTTATTCAATTATTGCGCGCTGTGGTCGCCTGCGCTTCTCCTTGCTTCGTTCTGCGTCACACTTAAGTATGAGTATATATATATATAAATCATTGGTTTAAAGTGTCTTATACGTCTTATGGTAGTAATTTTTATTTAATAAAATTTAAAAATATATTTTATTCCGCTCCGCAAAATATTTTTAATTATGGGAAAACACAGCTTGGTTGTTACAAAATCGAATAATGCATATAAAACACGGAAGGCCACTAAAAAGTTTCCACCAACAGGTTTCTTGAATAAAATATAATATCTTACAAAGTGCATATACGACTAAATTACCATCATAAATTAATACAATACAATACAATACAAATACTCTTTATTGCACACCAAGAAAAATAACAATTTACAATAGAAAAAATAACAATATAGCGGTAAAATCGGCGGCCTTATTGCTAAGCAGCGATCTCTTCCAGGCAACCTTAGGATGGAGAGGATAAAAAAGGTTTAACAAATAGTGATCGGTGGTGCGGCAATGATCATTAATGTGAAGGAGAAGTATATCTATAAAGAATCGATAAGAAAGATGTTATTGGCAAGCAACAACTTTAACTGCCTATTGTACTAGAAGTGATGAAAAGATTATACTTTACTTTATTAAAATAATACATAAAATCATCAACGCTATTTTTCTCTTTTAAATCTCCCACGGCAGCATTTACAACCTCCTGTAAAAATTCGTAGAACAGTATGTAACAACTGTTATGTACCTGAAAACACCGCTTTTGGTACACTACCGCAAAACTCATTACGTTACCAAACGATTAAAAACTCAATTTATCCAACCAACTGTACTCGTGTATAGAAGTATATCTACTATAATTAGGTATGCCCATTTACTGCATCTCTCACAGAATAAAATAATACATGAACTCTACCATGAAATTAACCTGGCCGTTATAGGAGTTACGAGTAATCCTGGTCAATATTAGCCATTGTATCAAGACTAGCGGCGGCAAGTGACATGTTGGCCTGATGGCTATAATATTATGAATGTGCAAACTAAGCCGTAATCTGTGCTAATCTCTCCGACAAACTCTGCCTATAAGTATGATAGGAATAAAAGATTCTATCAAGATGTCAAAGAAACTGAGCAAAAGTATGACGATTATAAATGTATAGATAATTGTGTGTAAAAATGTTTGTTTTCTCCTCAGTAACGGCTGAACATATTTGGAAAAAAAAATTGAATGTTTACAGTTTATAACCGGGATTAACAAATAGGTTACATTTATACTAGATTAACACGCGCGTATAGAAATAATATATACAATGGACGAACTTCGACTGTTTAAGTGTATGATTTTTCCACCTTGATTAATGTAACTATATTTGCAGAGAAGCTATTTAATTACTTTGATCAACTTGAGCAAAGAGGCAGAGCACAACTTTGTTACTTTTACTTCATTTGGACATGATATTAAAATTGCAAATAACTGTGCACTTTGTATTTATGGGACATCTTTCTTAAAATAATAGGAAAAAAAAGAAAAACATAAACATCATAACCAAAGAATTATTAACAGATAATAGGGAACATGCTTACGTAAAAAGGGAAATATAACTTTGCATTGGTCATGAACATTCTAGATACCTAATACTGACTTGTTGTAGTGATTGATACACGTTATTTGTTGGACTAAGCGGCAATTGCATGATTCAAGGTATTTATATATAATAATTATATTCATGAAATATTGTATGCCCTATGAGGCGAAACATATTTAAGATCTGCATGCAACATGTATACCTATGTTTACAATGAATAAACAATTTCATTTGTCTAGAAGAGTATATTCAGGAGAGAGAATTCGAAGTGTACAGCGACTTCTCTGGATGGGCATCAATTAGGATTATGATATATTGAACCCATTTCTTTTCAACAACCGCGACCGCTGTGGGGGGCTACTATGCCATCACTTTCAAATGCTACAATTTAAGCAACGGTGCATTCTCCACAAATTCGTCACACTGAACTAGGAAGTACCCTTTCATAGAGAAAGTCCTTTGTACTTTCTATTCCAAGGCCAAGTAACGTTATCTTTTGTAATGGCTTTTTGTATAACCATCCGTTAATACCATTACGGTTTCTTGTGTAATTATTCATAACGTGAAAGGGTTGCTCTAAAATGGACCAGTTAACCCGTTATTTGGATGTTTATGATGGGTAACGGGATGCCGCGAGATGACGTCTGTGATGACGTAGTATTGTACCGTTTGGACAGTTAGGTTATAAAAGAAAAGTAAACAGTTTTGTTTGAGAGAGGCGCGGCACTAATTGATTGTTCTGTTATGTTTAGTTGCCTTTTGATTTGGTCTAGTTGGATCCTACGAAATTTGTATACTCATTTTATTTAAGGATCGTTAAAAGAAAGAATTTTACTGTTGAGCTGATAATACCTATTTCAATTTAGTAAGATGGCAGATACAAAAGTATGAGAGATGATAAGAATGTTATACAAACAGAGAAGACATTTTCGTGCTACCTCTAAACTCCTCTATAAATAAAATATCTTAGAAATCATTAAAATCATTTTAGAAAGTTGAAACATCATTACGTTTTTGCGTTAGAACAATTTTTTGCGCTCGTATTTTTTGTGACGCAGCTTCTGTTGTCATAAATAATATTGTCTTTGGAAGCCACTGGTGTTACTTAATTGTTTGTTTCTTTGTCATATTGGCAAAGTTGCCTTGAGCTTTAGGTCGTAAAAACTTGACCCATTTTGAAGTATTGTTTAGAGTCAGGGGACGGCCGAAATATGCTCTTATGTTTTATTGCTGTGACTTCTGGAATTATTGTTTCTCGTCTTTGTTTGCCTATATTGGAAAAATATTTTTTCAAATCATATACATTCATTATTTAAAGTAATGAGTTTCAAATGTCTGTCCATTTAATAAACTCACAAAATAAAAATATGTATGTATACGTTGAAAAGCAAAATAAAAATATTAACCATACGTGTCCCAAGCATACCATATCATTACCGACAGCAACAAATTCCTAAGAACGTCTTTCACTATCGTTTCAAAAATAGGCCAACCCATAATTGCTTTTACCGTTCTAGTTGACGTGCAAAGAATGGAACACACCACAGGACGTACGATAAAGGTGATGACTAATAAGACAGTGTACACCTCAATCCAACGGCAGGTCCCCGTCGACACTCATAAACGTCGTTTCTGCTCAACTAGAACGTCCAAAGGCCTCATGTAGCTGCGTGAAATTAACAACAAAGTACACAATGGACTTAACAACATTTAACTTCCTAACAATCGTACAAAGACGACAAAACAGTAAAAACAATAACACAATGCACGCATTCGAACGTGACAATAACTAATTTCTTGACGTTCCCGGTATCCAGATCGAATAAAAGATTCTTTCGGCTAATGACTGATGAAAAAATGTATCTCAGTCTGGCCGCATTGTGGCCCTTTTATGGCACCCACGCGACAAAATAATGGAATTAGTTACACTATTTTGCCAACAGCCCTGCTTCGAAGAAGGGGCAGAAATTGGGACAGACATTAAGGTTAAAAAACTCAGAACGCGTGCCTCGGTTTAGTTCTAGCTACTACTGATTGTCAAAAAACGGGACAAAAACGTTTTACAATGAAATTAATTTGAGTTACGTGACGTTTAATTTTTTTAATGTTCTACGTGAGTTCCAAAGTAGTTTGAAATAGTTTTGATGCTAAAATTCAAGCATTAATCAATGATGACTAATAACTATCAGTAAACTATACCTAAAAACTCTAACCCAAACAGTTTTTTTTTTTCATACGTAAAATTTACATAATCTCCTCATCTGTTTCTCATTGATCCTTAAAAAATAGATTTAATTTTAAGTTATCTAATAAAATAAATTAACAGATTTTTATCAAGTGGAGGAGAAAAAACTCTCTATTTAAAGCTATCTCCATCCACCATCTAGTCTAGCTAGGCGGCTTTTTTTTTATTTAAGATAGGCAAACTTTTGGCCACCACCTCACCTGATAGGAAGCGATGAATACAAAAGTTCACCTATCTATTACGCGCACCGAATACTATAATTTTCTCGATTTAATGAACTAGATTAGTTAGTATTAGTTATTTAGTGTACTAGACTCAAGTTATTAATGAGTATAAGCGCCTAACGTTCCATATGAAATCCATACCTTCAAGCACCAAGATTCCTAAGAATATGACCCGTCAAAGTTCACCCATCGTTTTACTCTCCGATCGTCGAACTGCAATTTGCTCGGGCACTCGTTACCCCGAATGTTTGCTGGGCGCCGGCGACGCATGTCGAAAATACTTAGTGGGGCCGTGCCTCATTATAATCCCTGCATCGCGCCGCCCGCGCCCGCCCGCCCTACGATTCGACCGATATATTAACACGTCCGCGCACGATGTATGACGTTGTGGATGCGCTATCATGAATCTTTCATTGCGACGACGTCCGCATCTCATTTTTGTTTTTAACCGACATCAAAAAAGGAAGAGGTTCTCAATTTGACTGTATTTTTATGTGTGTTACCTCTGAACTTTTTTCTAGATGAACCGATGATTTTTTTGAAGCTGGTGCTTTCTTTATGGTTCCATTTAAATATGATTAAGATCTGACCAGTAGATTTTGAGTTATCCATAATAATACGTATTTAATTTATTTTTTTCTGATCAAGGGTTCCGAAGATAAAGCAGTGAAGTCGGATTGTTTAAGCTTTGCTTGCGTTCAAATTATTTTTATAAATCATGTGCAGAACTGGAGCTGGTTTTCTCGGATAAACTTTACTTTTTTTGTAGCGGTAGAAAGAGTGAATGTGAACAAGAGTGCGGTGACAAGCAGAGAGAACACAGGATAATATATAGATATTATCTACTGATATCCTGTGATCACTTTTGATTATTTTTATTTATCTTTTGTATCTCTTTCACTGTCCCAGAAGTCAGTTCATTGGAATTATGGGATAAAATTTTCTTTCATAAGAACCTTCAACAGAACAAAAAAGAATTAGAGAAATTGTATACGCGTGATGCGATTACGACCAAAGGAAAATAGATATATAATAGATATATAGATTAAAGCTACTATATTTTACTGACACACATTATAGTACACAATATTTTATTAGAAATAGACTTATTGAGGTCAACAGCTACACAAAGTTTCTGGAAGCGGGAAACTTATAGTAATTATAAATAACTAAGGAAAATATTACCAATATATTCTACTAGCACACACCATAGAAATATTGTTGTTCCTACTATCAAAAATTATGAAAAACTATAAAGAACATCCACATATGATTACCGAAATCAGTGAGTGTTAAGAGGGAGCGCGGCGCGCGGTGTGCCATTGTTATAATTTTCAATAAGGGGCGCGATAGAGGGGCTCTATCGATCCAATACTAGGGGCACATCCTGGGGCATCGGTGCAGCATCCTTGTGGTGTGCATCCAACTAAAAATATCTAAATTGTGCAAGCTCACTATCGAATAAATGTAGATGTTCGATCTACGACTTCTAATAATACTGATAATATATCGAAGGGAAGCTAGCCACAAAAAACACTGGAAACATTGCTTCTGAGATATACAATTGTAACACTTTTATAAATAATTTCAGTTGAGACCCATGTTCACCTCCACATAAACACCATTCCAGCAATTCAATTGTTATTTTGCCTACTTCTACTTGAATGTCGGATGAACAGCTGTTTTAAAAGACGATAATATTAATAATGTATTTTAGGCCATAGATGGTAGACAGATCGCCATTTTGCACCTATAATGTTTAATTGCCAAGCTACGTATATATAACACATATATTAAAATTACTACGGTAATTTAAAAAACTAAAATTTTAGCGTTAGCAACACAGTGCTGTCATTGTGTGTGTACAGCAGACAGCTCTTTAGTGAAGCTCTTTTTTCTTGTTTCAGCACATAGACTAAATAGTTATGAAAAGCACATATACAATCTTAGCATTAGAAGTTTTTGTCACAACGATAAAAAGAGAACTAAACATTATAATTTTTATAAATAATTCTAATGTATAATTAATGTATGTCAATAGATCCAAAAGATTAAATAAAAGAAAAGGTTCATACAAATGTTTTGTTCTTTTGGTAAAGGTGTCATTTTTTATGTTTACTGATCATAAGAAATATATTCATTTGATTAATAATAATAAAGAAAATGTATTTTATTCTAACCCTTTATTTTAGCTCCTTTTTACTTAAAACTAAAAGAATGTGTTACCAACCAGTCACACCAAATAAATTACATTCTTACTCGTTAGGATATATATTTAACATCGAATTACTTTATTACTGATTGCGACATTATTTTTGAAAATAATTCCTATCGAGTCACACTAGCGCAAAAGTGGGCCTCGATGGGGAAAAAAATCCCAACGAGTCACAGTGTAACTCGTTTGGTGTGACTGGTTGGGAACCCACCGGATTAGTTAATATTCTTAAAATTAGGAAATATCTGATGGCATGTACAGAGAGGTACTCTATAATCACTAACGCATGCATGCTATTCATGACATTATGGCACCTTATCATTAATGTTTGTGTCAAATAAATGTCTTTTCTATCTTTCTTTCTAATCAACTTCCACGAAATAGTTCGAACGTTATCCATAATTATTTACGACAAAATTATCTCTCAGAGCCCCAGTGCAACCAAACTCTGCGTCCGCTAATCTCACTAGCAATTTTTAACAGAAGCTCACGTGCAACTCAGCTCACCCCATGTAAGTGTACGCAACCGCCCGGGGCGCAGGCGAATTCTATTAAAATCCAAACAATACTCACATCCCCAACTAATATCTGGACTAAATCCCTAATAAGTATGCCATTGTGAGAGAGGGACGCGGCTAAAGCGACAAAGAACACGTTATAGCGATCGGCCGCGAAGCTCGACCACGGAACACTGCCACTACCAACCGAATACAAATACATTTTCAACCCTATTTAGAAAAGCTAAAACTCAAAGTTGCACGTCTTCTTATGAGATATTGAAGTCGTTCTGGAGTTGGTAAGTGTGGGAACAGAACACGCCGGAGTGTGGTGAGCGTCTGGCCATGGAGGCTCACCGAAGCAGCCGCACTCCCCTACAAACTAGATTTGCAGTCCGGTTATAATGCCGGGCCCATTCATTACGTTCGCACTACTGTTTGACGTGAACTTTAGAGTTTTATTGTTATTCTTATAGTTGTAATTTGTTACCGGATTAGCGATGGCAGATGCGATTCAGCTTTTGATTGCTAGGTTTGTATTAGTAGGTGAGAGGTCATGCGTCGTTGATACCGATATTGTAAGCTTGTCGAAAGTCAAGTTCGCTTTGTTGTTTGAAATTCATTTCAACAATATGCGACATTTATTTTTGTACGGCTAGTTATCATGACGGTTGATATTTCAATCCCTACTTCATACTTCTAAAAAATAACACTTCAGTCTAATCATCCATTATTTTGCTGATAATAAAAGGAAGAAAACAAACATTCAAATGCATAGTGTACAATAACTATATGGTACAAATTGAGAGGTATAAGATCTAATAATATAGTTGGTAAAACTCGCAAGAGATCAATAGAAGTTGAGACCCTTAATACATTTTATAAGCTCATCTGCTCAAAAACACAAATAATCAGAATAATGTCAGAATATCCTTTTCAATGTACTCATCACAAAACATTTCTCATAGAACATTTTACTTTTACTGCGTTCGTTAGATCAATGATTGCAACATTCAGGGAACAGTAAACAGAATCGGCTGTAAAGTGTAGTGTCAACACTGCTTAGTGCCGCCGCGTCTTTGTGGGACTACAGACTGGGGACACGATAACTGCTCACTGTCGTTAGTGGGGAAGGAGTAACTGTTTCTTCTTTATAATTGATAATAAAAAAATTACACGTTTGAACTACCCGTTGGCTTAGATGGGTAAACGTTCGCCTTCTAAGCAGGGATTTCGATTCCCGGCAGGAACACAAGCTTTCTCCCGAAGGAAAATTTGTGTTTCTGGTTCTGGTTGTGATTGTGATGTGAATGTTTTCGGCATCCACGCTATGAACTTGTTGGGCTGTGATTGCGTTTACTTTTATGTTTTTATTTCTCACTCACTCTCTCTTCCATCATCATTCCTTGATATTGAGATTTTTCTTCTGCTTTCTTGATTTTGACAAAATGACGACTAAATATGCACTTTATTAGTAAGAGGCATTTATTTTGGTTATTCAGTTATAATAGTAAACAAACAAAACAAACAAACAAACGCATTCACACTCACACAGTAAAATTAACATGAAAATCTAATCTGTAAAATCCTTTGCATTTTCATTTTCATAGCATTAGCTATCATGCTCAGCAAGAACTAATATATTAAATTTAGAAAGAAATAATATTGTTTGAAGCAGGACTTGACCGCTTTCACACTCACAGCTCTCACTAAGTCCAATGACTTGTGTTTTGGGTGCCAGAAACATTCACATCACAACCAGAAGCAGAAAATTTCGAAGAGAAAACTGGTGTTTCCACCGGGATATATAGATACCCGCTGCTTAGAATGCGAATGTGCATCCAACTTAAAGCCAACGGGTAGTTTAAGTATTTGAGTTCCTGAGACGTAGTAATACGTAATACTCAGTAGTTATAGCGGTAGGTCAAGACACCCATTACCGCGGGTTTTAATCCCTTCAAGCGAATAATATTTCCTCTTAAATTTACTGCTTTAATATCATTTTATCATGATTGCAAAAGTATCATTTACCGTGTTCCACTGTTGGAGAGGTGCAGTGCATTCGGCTAGGGTGTGAGACAATGGCGGCTAACTACCCCTTTCTTGTAACAGGCGGAGGCGCGGGCCTAACCAAGCATACATTGCGTTTTGGGGCGCCCGGCGCGAGGACTGTGGCGTGCAACAGTGGTAATCTGATTTTATTTGTCAAATTTATCTAATACCTTTAAACGAGCAATTCTTGTATATATGTAGGTATATATATATTCTGAATCTCGGAAACGGCTCCAACGATTATCGTGAAATTTAGTATGCATACAGTATGGTTTCACTATTAGAAAACGTCATTTACCAAAAATAATGTTTCCAGCACCCACTATAAAAGTTTTCGAAATTAGTGGGGGACTATACTATATACTTCTTTATTTTCACTTATATACTATATATAAGTGGAAAGCGTAAAAAAGGCAGGCGCAGATTGCACATCTACACGGTACTCATTCTTTGTTATTTTAAGTCGCACTGCCAATGATCACTTGCTTGTTTTCGCACTTAAAATCATGAGAATATTTTTATATAACCTAAAGATAATAAGATAATAATCCTGCTTGAACGAGATTAAATAATATGTAAGCAGTATTTTATATGTCATTTACAGTCTACAGCAGTATCTTATGATGCTGATTGTAAAAAAAAACAAATAACAATAATAATGTGTACGCGACTGTCCCCAAAACTACTACTATATGGGGTCCCGCAGACCCACAATGCAGATTTGAAACGGGGGTCGTAACCGGATCTCCAAATTGAAATGTTTTATTTCATGCCCCCGGTTGTATAAAGCCGACTTTTAGATTGATAACCGAGTCAATGCCTCGTATGACAAATACTCAACTTTGTACATTTTATATTAAACGTTTTGACGAATGTTTGGTTAGAAGTTTAACCGTATCGCTGCTTAAAGACGACATTTCCGACCTAATTTGCATACGTCTCAGACGGGTTCGGTCTTCTATTGTACTACAGATGATTTGCATGTTTTGTGAGGATAATGTTTGTTTGCCACTGGCTTACCCAGAAGTTGCTTTACTATGATTGATAGGCAGTTAAACGAAGCATTTCGCACTTCATAAAAATGAGATTTCTCTTTTAGAGTTTGGGTGTTAGGGCTATGTAATATAAAAGATCGTGCGGCTATGTAGTAATAAAACGTAGCAATGTATTATTACAACAATGATTAAAGGTGTTTTAGGTACTCACCAAAATAATAGTGTCAAATACAATATGAGTTAGAAATGCGATACAAAAGAATATATTGGTTGCTTGGAAGACATTCTATTTTGTCAACACATAATAAGATTTTGCTGTACGAACAAGTCCTTATGCCTGTTTGGACTTATTGTATACAGCTTTGGGGCTGTACCAAACAGAACAATAAAATAATTAACCAAC
Organism: Lomographa bimaculata; assembly: GCA_948107665.1. NCBI lineage: Eukaryota > Metazoa > Arthropoda > Insecta > Lepidoptera > Geometridae > Lomographa > Lomographa bimaculata. The sequence continues at coordinate 12,223,779 of OX403600.1, forward strand.
GCTTTCAAAACAAAGTACTAATTGTCGAATGACGATCTTCATAGGGACCTTAAGATAGAGATCGTTGAAAAAGTAATAAATACATACGCAGAAGCTCACCAATATAGACTTCATCATCACGTTAATGTCGAGGCAATCCAGCTCCTTGACGTAACAGACTTAGTGAGAAGACTTAAAAGAACTAAATCATTTAAACTTGTGTAATGTTAGTATATATCAGTGTAATATATAGTGAGAGTGCTGCAAAAGAACACATGAACAAAGTGTATTTAAATAGAGACAATAAGAAAAGTGTTAATGGACACATTCTTAGTTTAGCAATGTAGCAGTTTAAGTTAAAGTACTGATTAGCCATAGTTTGGCTAGATTGTAATTATAATAGGGCACTTTGTACGAAGTACTCTAGAAGTAAAAAAAAAAAAAAAATACTATATAGTACTTGCGGTGTAGCAGTATTGAAAGAAGAAATATTTAGGAGTCTCTATGGTAGAGTTAATTACCTCAGGAAAAGTTACATAAAAGTCTCTCAGATTTTCATTGAAGCTAAAATATACAAATATTTACTATTGTAGCAAAACAGACAGTGAAACTGCATTTGATTTCGATAATGATACCTCTCACTTCGGTCGGTTATTTTGTAGTTGTAATTTTCCAGAGCTTTTATACTCACAGTTTTTATATTAAATTGCTTGGTTTATTAAAACATTTCATCAGAATTTAACAACAAATAAAAGCACTTTGACATTGATACCTACAACTTGTTATGTAATGATCTAAGTTTGTTATAGTCCTACTAATATTATAAATCAGAAAGTTTGTGTGTAAGTGTGTGTGCAAGTGTGTAAGTATGTTTGTCCCTCTTCACGCTTTAACGGCTGAACGGATTTGGATTAAATAATAGTATAAATTTGGAATACATAGAATATATATATAAATTTGGAATGTACATAGATTATACCTAGGATTAACACATAAACTACTTTTTAACTTGAAATAGCGGGCGAGGTCGCGAGGCACCGCTAGTTATTTATAAATTAGCTTCTAAAAAAAGAGTTATAACCATATTACAGAAACTAAACTACTTATATACCTAGATATTAATAAAAAGTGCCTTATGAACAGCAATAAACCAGGCAGTCAAAATAAATAATATTAGAAGTTTTGCAAATACCTCCGAATTATGTCTGGAAAACGGCAGTTTATCACACATACCGGTAGATGTAGGCGAGTAAAAATACGAATAAAAAAAAAAACAGGCCAATGTTCTGGAATTACAATAAGAAGGTAATTTCAAAAGACTATATCTTGGAATGTTTTTTTTTCTATGTTAAAATTTGCTGGAATACTCTTTATTCACATTATTTTTTTTTTTAAATGGGCTCGTTAATTGGCTTGGGCCTAAGAAGTCATAGCCGTCTCCAAAGCTGGTTACCTATTTTATATTAACAAAACTAGCAGTGCTCGCGACTTTGTCCGCGTGATTATTGGACTTTTAGTAAGGATCCCTAATTTTTTTGAAAATATAATATAGCCTATAGACTTCCTCGATAAATGGACTATCCAACACTGAAAGAATTTTTGAAATCGGACCAGCGGTTCCTTAGATTAGCGCGTTCAAACAAACAAGCAAACTCTTCAGCTTTATAATGTTACTATAGATACATTGAAATTAGTCTCTTTAGGAGTAATTCTAAAGATACACTCCAAAGACACACACACACAGAATCGACAAGTGACGAGCACAGAATCGACAAGTGACGAGCACAAAATACAGTTCAGTTCAACGACCTACAATGTCTTGTTAAGTACATTTTCTTTTATTAATTTGGGGTGTAGTGGGGAGTACAGTAGCGCTCAATGTCAACTTGTTGATGATCGATGCATTCGTTACAAAATGCATTTCAACTCTTTGAATACACTACTACCTGCCCATAATCTCTTCATTAGTGGCTCCACGTAACTGCAGTGTACGCAGTGGCCACACCCCGGTAACCACGTCGATCCGTGGGCTAAACCTAATGAAGGGGGCTGTGAACAATAACAGCTATCTTGGATGATCCTCCAATATGTGCACAAAGTCCACTTTGGCGCGGAAGGCGTGCTTCGTCGATAGACAACCGTTTTCGGCAACCGCGGCGATGTGGCAAGGTGTTGTGTAATGCCTTTAAGGGCGCCAGCCAGGGTCTTTTATGGTTTGCGGCCATATCACTACATCCCAACTATCACCGGTCGTACCGGGTAACCGGTCCATCGGACACTGATTGCATGGGACGAGAGAGTGGGTTTGCACCAGCGCAACTGCTTACTCACTTTAAACAACTCACGCGCAGATGAACCTTGGCAAGATTTTGGACTGAGAACGTAAGCCCTATGGCGATGGAAGGATGGTGGTGGGAATTCGGATCATGGTGTGTCCGGTTCTTAGCTATCTTTCTGCACATAGGCGGTCAGATGAGAGTGGTCGCTCCTGTAATCGAATGAGGTGGGAGGACGGGTTCGGCAGCACATCTGACGACCAAGCAGCCCTATTAAGGATCGCTCTGCTTGCCCCTGCACAGGGGAGGGGCCTAGAAAAGGTGGCCCAAACATAGTCCACCTCATATATACCCCGACGGCAAACCGCGGTCATCGGGCACCAATACAAACGCGGTCGAAAAATGCACAAAAAAGTAAAAATTACTCGTAGTAAATCTTTCAATTTTGCAACATGGAACGTACGAACTTTGTTGGACAACCCCAATAACCTTTGTCCAGAGCGAAAAACAGCCCTCATTGCTAGAGAACTCTTTAGGTACAACATAGATATTGCCGCCCTTAGTGAAACTCATCTTGCGGACAGCGGAGAACTCTGTGAAATCCGTGGTGGGTACACTTATTACTGGATAGGGAGACCGGCAAATGAGAGAGCAAGCAATGGGGTTGGCTTCGCTATTAAAAACAGCATCGCGAGGTCACTCGCAGCAATGCCTAAGGGCATCAGTGATAGGCTTATGTCGCTTCGTCTTGAAATAAGCAACAATAAATACCTTCACTTAGTAAGTGCATATGCTCCTACAATGACATATAGCGACGAGGATAAACAAACATTTTATGACGACTTAAGAAAGGTTTTGCAATGTATACCACCCAGTGATAAAATCGTCCTATTAGGTGATTTTAATGCCCGAGTTGGTTCTGACTACAACGTCTGGAAGCAGGTTCTTGGACGTCACGGAGTAGGTAGATGTAATACAAATGGAGAACTGCTATTATCGCTGTGCGCAGAATTTGACCTGTGTGTGACAAATACCTTCTTCCGTATGGCCGAAAAGTACAAGACATCTTGGATGCACCCACGCTCTAAACACTGGCATTTAATTGATTATGTCATTGTACGCAGGGCTGACTTGAAAGACGTGCTTATTACCAGAGCATTGCGAGGAGCAGAAGGTTGGACTGATCATCGTTTGATAAGGTCAAAGTTCTGCCTATACTACAAACCTCCTCGGCGGGCAAAACACAAAATACCGTCACGACTGGCATTTGCTAAATTGTCTCAGTCAACGGCTCTACAAATAAAAATTGATACCGAATTCAACATGACACCACTTGACACTACAGTGACAATAGATGAACATTGGCGCACTCTAGCGCAATCACTTCACGAAGTTGCTCACCGAGTAGTTGGAAAACCGGCAAAGAAAAACCAGGACTGGTTCGACGATTCCGATTCTGAGATCATGGAACTTGTGAGCAAATACAGGAGTCTGTTGCTCGATAATACAAGTGTTACGCAGAAGAAAACCATACAGCGTGACCTTAAATCAAAAGTACGCAAATTGAAGGACCGTTGGTGGATGTTAAAAGCGTTAGAGTTAGAACATCTTGCCAATATAAATCAAAGTGGTTTGTTCTTTGAGTGCTTGAGAACAGTTTTTGGACCTCAGTATAAAAAGGTTTCTCCGATATACTCGCGCGATCAATCAAAACGACTAATGGAACATGGTGAGGTGTTGGATAGATGGGCCGAACACTTCAATGATGTCCTAAATCCAGTCAGTCAAGAGGCAGATCTTGCATATATTAACAACATTGAAGCTCTACCAATATCTTCAGAGCTCGATGACCCTCCATCTTTTGACGAGTTTCTTCGTGCAGTAAATCGCCTCAAAAATGGCAAGGCCGCTGGTTCAGATAGTCTCCCAGCTGAAATATACAAATACGGTGGCCACAGCGTACAACACAGACTCTATGAGCTAATACAACGCGTGTGGGAGTCTGGGGTTATTCCGCAGGACTGGAAAGATGCCACCATTTGTAAATTGTATAAAGGAAAAGGTGATACTTCTGACTGTGGGTCTTACAGGGGTATTGCCTTACTTAGTGCGGCGGGCAAAGTCCTTGCTCATATTTTAAATCGTCGTTTGGGAGTTCTGGCAGAGCAAATCTTGCCTGAAAGCCAGTGCGGTTTCCGTCCAAGCAGGGGGACAGTCGATGCTATCTTTGTAGTCAAACAGTTACAAGAAAAGTTCCTAGAACAGCATCGTTCGCTTTATATGTGTTTTGTTGACCTGGAGAAAGCTTTCGACCGTGTACCAAGATCTGCTCTTTGGATTGTTCTCGCAAAGGCTGGGTGTACTGAAAAGTTCATCGCACTAGTTCGCCAATTCCATGACAATATGTCAGCCAGAGTGCAGCATGGTGACGACTTCACAGACCGATTTTCTGTCACCAGCGGAGTCAAGCAAGGTTGCGTGATGGCCCCTACTCTCTTTGCTGTTTACTTTGCTTCCGTTTTGAGGGATTCGTACAATTGCTGTATTGGACAAATCTGTCTAAGCGTCAGAAGCGATAAGAGCGTCTTTGATCTCTCTCGTTTCAGATCTAAACGATTGGTACAAGAGATCTCTATTGTAGACGCACTTTACGCGGATGACGTTTGCTTGTTAGCTGATGATGTAAGTAGCTTGCAGTTATACTTAACCCGTCTTAACGAATCATGTCAAAGATATGGTCTTACTATAAGTGTATCAAAAACTCAAGTTCTAAAACAACCAGCGCGCGGTACGTTACCCGTTACCTCACCGGTATTATTGGACGGCAAGCCCCTCGAAGAAGTTACATCATTTCGGTATCTGGGCAGTATTATCCGTAATGATAATCGCCTGGAGACTGAAATATCTTCACGGATTGCAAAAGCGGCAGTTTCTTTCGGAAAGCTTCGAAGACGAGTTTGGGACTCGCACGATCTTCGATTGCACACAAAGGTTGCTGTGTACAGGGCAATCGTACTGCCAATATTACTTTATGCTACTGAAACATGGTGCCTCTATAAAGGTGATATTAAGCGTCTTGACACCTTCCACATAAAATGTTTACGCTATATACTACGTGTAAAGTGGCAAGACCGAGTTCCAAACTCAGAAGTTTTGCGAAGAACACAGCAATACGGCATTGAGTCTATGCTTATTAGGGGTCAGTTGAGATGGTGTGGACACTTGGTACGCATGAGTGATTCTAGACTCCCTAGGTCAGTTTTCTACTCCGAATTGAAGCAAGGTAAACGTAAACCTGGAGGGCAGTTCCTGCGCTACAAAGATGTCCTAAAGCGCCATCTTACAGCATGTGACATGTCTTTTAAGGGATGGGAAGAGCTTGCGCAACAGAGATCACAGTGGCGTAACTCTGTCAATAAGGCTGTTACCAAATTTGAAAAAAATCGGCTCCAAGATCTTGATGCCAAACGCCTTAGCAAAAAGAACCAGCCTAAGCCTTCTTATACCTATACCTATAATGACTTGGGCCAATTGTACTGTGCGCCATGCAATAGGACCTTTAAAACTAAATTTGGATTCGCCAGCCATCTTCGTTCTCATATTCGAAGCTAACAAGGTTCGCCGTCGACGGATACGTCAAGGAGGACATCATCTTTTATTAAATTATGTGTAATATAAGTTATGCTTACCTAGTCTGTAGTAATATAAATATTATAAAAATTGCGAATGTTGTACTTCTGCTCGTTATAGAGAACAACATCAATGTATTGTCATTCATATTGTAAGTAGATTGTGTGTTATTTTGTTGCAGAGATTGATTAAATAGAGTACGAACTGCCCGCTGGCTTAGTTGATTGAGCGTTCGCCTTATAAGCAGGGGTATTGGGTTCGATTCCCGACGGGAACACATGTATTTCTGTGAAGAGTAAACGAACACATACATATGCTCATAAAATTATATTCCTCTTTTTGTTTTGCTGTTGTCAGAAACTTTACTACACTTGTCTAATAAGCGACTGGTGAAAACGAAAACTGTATTGATGAATACACCGCGATACTTTACTTTTGATTGATGTGTGTATGGAACCGCAACATTATTTTAACAAGTTCTGTTTTTGCTTGTGTCTCAGCAGCAGCCATTTTAATTCCAAACACCACCACCAACATAAAACCATCGTGCTATGGTCAATCCGTCGCGCTCCGTCGATCAGCTCGCCGCCATATTTCTGGGTAGCGGAACCGTGCGTCGATCGCACTGCTCCTATTATCGCAATGATATCGCGATCAATCGAACGAGGGGGGCAGCTAGGGGGGCAGAATGGCGCAAATAAATGTATCTGCCGACCGGCAGGCGGATAAATACGCAAATAATACGAAACTACAAAAATCAAAACCCATCCACCACTCCGATACAGTGGCAATGAGCAAAAGGTTGCTCTACTTTATTATATAAGTATTTATTTTTTGTCGCTGATAGGATTACGTTTGACAACTATCACTCACGTTCTTTTATAATGACATAAGCAAGGGTCACATTCTAGGCCTCTAGAATAGTAATCTCTTGGCCTAGAATGTGACTACCTCTCATCTCAAAAATATCTAGAGAAAAACTGTTTTAGTTGGAGAAAACTAAATCAACATACCATTGTATTATAACAGCTGCCTCACACACAACAATAATACAACAATAAGACAATAATACCATGTCCTAATACAGAATTTATTCTATCAAAATAAAAATAAAACATCAAAATCTTTTCATCTTTGATTTAAACACCCTTAAATGAAGAAATTTTCAGATATAAATTGATGTTATTAGTGAGAGTGAGGTATCAATATCGCATCGCCTGCGCGCATACCCTTTTACTAATTTACAATGAAATTGTCATACTAGCAAGCGCAGCGATGTCAACCTGCTTCTGGGTGCGTCATCCATTATGGCAAAGGGCAGTTTATGATAAATTTATAAGCAAACCCATAAAGTAATTTTATTTGAAAAACTCTTCTCTATAATATGTCACTACTTAGTGACATATTATAGAGAAGAGTTTTTCTGTTTTGTTTCTTGAAAAACTCTTCTCTATAATATGTCACTACTTACGTTATTATAATAATCAATAATCAATAACTGAAATATTACGATTGAATTGTTACTTAACAATTCAATCGTAATATTTCAGTTGCATGTTGCAAAACCATTATTGATTATAAAATATACTGTAGTTGTAACCTTCGCCCGCTCACAGATTTGATCACGTCATGATGCGGCCGACCATTTCATGGATTGGTGACATTTCATGATAACGGCACAGAATAAAGCATAGAATAAAACATAGTAATGGGCGTTGGTTATCTATAAATGTTTGTCAATTTTGTTAAAGAACACACATCTACTTCAATGTCATTTGTCTCCTATCTCGATATAACCAACACAAAGTAATAAATTATCGTAAAAAGTAGAGCAACCTATGCGCCGTTATCCTGACCCGCGAGGCCATTATCAAGCCTATAGCTATTTGCCCCGAAAAACAAACTCCCGCGGGATATGCAGCGGGGGGAGGGGGTACAATGCAGCCAACTGCGCGTTCACACAACACACCCCACCCATCATTTGCATTCGGGCTTCGGAGAGATGCGGATGTCTGATGATAACAGACTTATAGCGCAAAATTCAGCTAGTAAATACCCGCTGATAGGATACATGAAAATTTAAAATAATATACATAAATCCCTTAATATATACAAAACTGTTTTCAATTCTTACAATAATTTACCTAGATACAAACGTCTTTATTAACTTCATATTATTATGATATTTTTACTTATGAGAATGCGAATGGTGGCGACATACCAGAAAATAATCCACTTATGAATTAAAGGCGTCTGTCCAAATTAGATTATCCCCTTGTTCTCCAATAATTAAACGCAAGCAAAGTTTAAAAAAACCGACTTCACCGCTTTATCTTTGGAACTTTGATCAGATTAGATGTACTAAACACGCATTATTGACGATAATTCAAGAAGTACTGATCAGATCAAATTTAAATGAGATCAATTGAAAAGCAACATCTTTCAAACAAAACAAAAATTTTCATAAAAAGAATACTGTCGACTAGAGTACCTCCTCCTTTTTTGTGAAGTCGGCAGATAAATAAAACTGGGTTATGCCACTGCATAAATTTATAATCCTTCATTAGTTAAAATAAATGTGTTGTTTTATTATGACTGGTGTAAAATGTCACTTGTCAAAATAAGACAACACTTTTACTTTGGAAGTTTCATCGAACGATATATCATTTTATAAATAAGGGGGTAAGTCTAAAATATAGGATTAGTAGTACATTGCTAGTCTTTAGGTAACACTTCAATTAATATTCAAGATGTGGATGTACTAATCTTATATTTTCCGTAAGAACCTTCTACATAGTAATTAGAAAACTAAAAAAAAAAAGAAATCAGTAAATTCGTCCTCAATATATGGCGTAACCAAGGTAAATAGGGGTTCATTTTTAGGGTTCCATAAAGGGGTTAAGGGTAAAGCGGGACCCTATTACTAAGACTCCGCTGTTCGTCTGTCTGTCTGTCTGTCTGTCTGTCCGTCTGTCACCAGGCTGTTTCTCATGAACCGTGATAGTTAAACAGTTGATATTTTCACAGATGATGTATTTCTATTACCGCTATAACAACATATACTAGAAAACAGAATAAAATAAATATTTAAGAGGGCTCCAATACAACAAACTCGAGTTTTTAAGCTCGATATTGATAATGGCAACATGTAGACGCTTGAAAAATCAATAAATAAATTAAAATAAAACAATTATTTAAGGGGCCTCCCATACAACAAAAGTTGTTTTTTTGGCATTTTTATAGATAATGGTACGGAACTCTTCATGCGCGAGTCCGACTCACACTTGGCTGGTTTATATATATATAACTAGCGATCCGCCCCGGCATCGTGCGGGCGTAATTTCTGGTGTATTACAAAAATTGTTACTATACAAACCTTGCCCTGACAATTACAAACACAACAATAAAAGAATCAGCCAAATCGGTCGAGCCGTTCTCAAGTTTTTAAGTGCAAACGTCAATTCATTTTGATATATATAGATTCTCTTAAAGTAACACCTCAATTAATATTCAAGATTTGGATGTTCCGCTCACTTTCCAGCGAAGATATATCGTAGCAATAACAGCTCAGTGGTAAACTCGGTTGGATGACAGTCAGGCGGTCGCGGTTTTGAAGCCTGCTTCTGGTAAACATCGTGATGAAAACCGTGGAGATGAAGCGATTTCTAACACTCGCCTGGATAACCCCATCTCTATCGTGTCGTATACCTTGACATCAACATTTTCCAAACTACAGTTGCAGTGACGACAGTTCACAACCCTGGAAAAGTCTTGTTCTGAAGAAAATACTATTGTTCTTATCAAACTTATAACATCCTCTTCTTATGGATTGGAGGTTAATAATTGAAACGCAAGCAAAGCTTAAAAAAACCGACTTCATCGCTTATATTTCGGTTTTGGCTTGACTGATTTCGATAAAATGTATGTGGGTGGTCCCATATAAGTTACTCCTCTCTCTCTCTGAAGTATACTCTACCAAACAAAAAAAAACATCAAAATCGATTCATAATTAACGGAGATAAAGCGTAACATACAAGCAAAAAAAAAACATACAGTCGATTTGAAAACCTCCTTTTTTGAAGTCGGTTGAAAAGTTCAAAAGTTCTGACATAATTAATTACAAAGTAGTGCTATTTTTATTATCTCTGATTAGCATTTAGATAGCGTTGAATATATAGCGTAACCGAATGTTAAATGTTTTTAAAAAAATATTTCTACTCAATATGTAATTATCTTCCGTTAATAATTAATAATTTCCATTTCATATAATTTTGGTAAATAACATAAAAAAATATCATCTCAAAATCTCAATCTCTTTCTTCTGAAAATGGGAGGTTTATTAGACCGTTACTTTTTTATTTATGGTTTTTAAGCATAACTTTATTCACGCAACACCTCCAAATGGGTCTCATCTTGGTACTCGATAAGGGATGACGACATCCACGGCCTTATAGACCATGGGCCGGATGAAACGATGAAATATTACAAATTTAAATTATAATTTCTATATAATATTAATTATATTTCTATATTAATGATCAAATAATTTTTCAACACAACTTGATTCATAACCTACTCTTAGGGGCTATGTACACAGACAGGTACATCGCTTCCCACGTTATAATATCTCGCGCGTGTGCCCACGGTTTACTCCTAACTAGTACTCGTGGGAAGGTATTAAATATCTCGAATCAGTGCACATCTCTGTTCCTGAATGAAACCCCAGATCAGAGCGTCCGATACTGTTGATAAATACCACGACCAACCTAACATGACCTACACTCCCCTAACAAAACTAAGCATTTGTGATGAAAATAAGATAGATTGTTAGTTTTCGAGGGTCAGAGTGTACTGGTCGTATTATTTTAATAAAGCGATGCGCCCACTTATCAGCGCCATCTGTGTGCCGTGGGCACAATGACGGATCATCCCGTAATGCGGACGAAAAAATATATTGTAAATTTTTTTGTTAACGCTATTTCGGGTTATTGTTGCGTTGTTTAATTTTATGGGGTATTTTAAGCAAATGATACGGTTTTATCTTTGTGCATCTGTAGATGGAGAGATAGAGCCCCCGTTGAATGAGCGTGCTGCTTCGCTCCGTAATAGATCTGTTTACATATTTTCGATTTACTAAAGTATCTCAGGTAGCCAGCTTTATTTCAGAGTGAAATGCTACATGTTTTTCTTTATAATTAACTGAGTACGCTTTCTTATATCTCAAGTAGGCTCAAGACTGAAGTATCTTGCTTATATTTCAATTTATAACATTTCTATTATTTTCAGTGAAAAATCTCTGTTTTGCACGCGTTTGTTATTCCTTTGTTCTCAAATCACGTGTTTTTTACTAAGGCTGTTTTTTTAGAGAAAATCAATGAAGATAATATTGTGTTTACATTATAAATTCTACGTAATAATTCTCCTGAAATATGTCATCGATAAACACTAACAATTTGTTTTATGCTAAATAGTCAAGCATTTGACTTCTATCTCACCTGATGGAAGGTTATAATTCGGCCGAAGATGTGACATGTTTGCCAAGAAAATACCTATTCGCTCTTGATTTGAAGACTTCCAGATTATACCTCTCGGGGAACATTGACGCAGGCAATGAGTTCCACTCGTTCCGCTGTACGGAAGAAACAGTACTTATTGAAGAAAACAGTGAAGATCGTACGTTAACGATGTTTATAAAACGTCTCTATACATATCAATGGTTTATAGTCCCGAAGGACAATAAGAGCACCATAAAGCCGCTGCCACATCGGCGGGGTATCTGCGATCTGTGTCTCAATGGAGGTTATTTACATAGCAATAAGGAGATAGAATCGAGTCTCCGCAGCCGGCACCTTATCTCTGTTATTGCCAGTGTGCACGCGGCTTATGGTCGGGAGGAATTGACTGGGAGCGCAGTATAACAGCAGTATATTAAATAGATTTAAAATGAATTGTTTAGTTTTATTATGATGTTTGTACAAGTGAGCAGTCTTGATGATTTTTACCGACTCCCCTAAAAAGGAGGAGGTACTCAAGTCGACTGTTTTTTTATGTGTTTTACTTCATTACTTCTTTCCACGTGAACCGATTTCGAAAATTTTTGTTGTAGTAGTAGTTTGAAATATGTTGCTTTCCAATTGGTCCCATTGAAATTTGATCAAGATCTGATCAGTAGTTCTTGAAATATCGTCAATAATTCATGTTTAGTACTTCTAATCTGATCAAAGTTCCGAAGATAATGCGGTGAAGTCGTTTTTTTTAAGCTTTGCTTGCGTTTATTATACAGGACCAATACCTACAGCTACAACAGTGCGGACAAATGCAAAAGCTTAGTAGAAAAAAAAAGTTTAATGGATAATGCAAATATATTTCAGCTTTGTATCTTTTTAGATACCCCATTACACTATAATGTATAAACTAAGGTATATGTAACACTAAATTACATCGCGGTAGTTGGGCAAAATTATGCTGGGATGCAAGGATTAATATAAAAAACATTCACATAATAATTTGGCAATGAGCTTTTTTCTAATTTTATAAAATAATCTTATAAAATGTGAAATCGACATCAATAACCACAAATTACAATACTTTTTCTTTATTGAACACCATGTGTAAGTATTGGTATTAATCTTCGGCCGCATCATCACTTTTTATCAGGTGAGATAGTGGTCAAATGCTTGCCTATACAGAATAAAAAAAGTAATAAAATGACAGTAAAAAACTAAAAATAATAATTGTTGTACATTGGGCTCATGTACCTACTTACATATATTAAGATTTATATTTTAAAATAAGCTTGTACTTTTACAGACGTAGCAGAAAAAATACTGTAATAGGTCTATATTTTCGAATTTCCTTTCCCGAAGTACCCTTACTGTATTTACTGTCGAAACAGGATGTAAGGAGTTTTTAAACAACCGGTGTAGATTTATCTGTTAGTGAAAATGAGATTTCAGACACAACGATGTCTACAAACACATCAAAGTAGCAAGCGTGGCTATTGGGGTGCCTGCCAGGTTGCAAAAATATAAGATAATAGCATCCTTTGTCACTTTATTAACATTACACTTATCTGTATGCACTTATTATAATGAAGAACGCTCTCTACGGGCCAATTCAAGTTTAAATTTAAATTCGTTTATTCGCATGGGTTCCAAAGAAGCATTTATGAAAATTACTCTACTGCCAGATTCGCAAAATTACAGCCATCTCAAGAAGAACCTGGCAAGAAATTCGGCGGTTCATTTTTTCATATTTTTTTTAAAACACTCTTAAATGACTAATACACGAATTATTTTAACCTAGGTATATCTATATTATATAGTCACTAGAAAGCGCTTGTGCAGTTTGCCTCCATGCATCTTTGTCATTAATGTAGGTATTCGTTTTATGATAAGCTTTCTTAATTAATGTCCGTTTTGTTAGTGACTAAATTTTCTCAGTAGTAATTCAGTTACAAATATGCTTCTATTGATTGTAAAACTCTATTATGACAACACAGAAGAAATATCAATGGATTACATAAAATTACTTTTATGTAATTTTATGTAATCCCTTTTATTTTCCTTCATTTTGATACCCAATTCGATAGGTTTGGTACTTTTTTTTTTAACCTATTACTATTTCGTGACAAAAATCCGCAATTTTGTTTTTTCCTATCTAAGGACACTTGAGTTTTTAAGACAAATATAACGATACCTAAACTGTCGAAATCCATTCAGTCGTTTGGAAGATATGGAGGTAATAGATACATATTATATACAAACACATAGGTACAGGATACGCGCGATATACATAACCCTTCCTTGGCAGTCGGATAATAAGAATGTAATGTAAAAAAGCTCAAATCATTTATCTACAAAGTATCATAAAACTAAAAGTTCATTTGACACAAGATTATTATCATTCAAGTACTTGTTACAATCCTTTTACAAAAATTCTGGTAAATCGTACAGCTCGCAAAGAAAAAGTTTACATAATTAATGATACTCATCTGTGAAAAATATGGATTCTACAAGTACTACGTAGATGTCTATCATGAATGTTTTAATTAAAAGTTTTAATCGTCATAACTATCATAAGCGCATTGTTATAAATTTAAATTGAATTTTATTATTTTCTGGTCTGTTGACGTATGGGTTCATGCTCTTAGCTTCTGTGCTGTGGGTATTGTATTAAATACCCGTCAATAGATCAATAACTTATACTAACTAAACAATAGATACAAAGTCTATATCTATTTCCCTTGATCATCGCATCACGCGTGAACGGATGAAACAATTTCGCTAATTCTTTTTTGTTGTGTTAATTATTGTTTCCTCTTCACGTTTAACAGCTGAACGGATTTAGATGAAATTTGGAATGAACATAGCTTATACCTAGGATTAACACATAGGCTACTTTTTAACTTGAAAATAGAGGGCGAAGCCGCGGGGCACGGCTAGTTAATTATATTATATGGATAGCTAACCTCTAATCCCATTTATGAATATTTTTTTCTCGTAGAAGCAAGAATTTTGGTCACGCTTGTTAATAAATATTACGTATTATTTGAGAGGTGGTAGAGCATTTTGTGAGTTGCTCGCCTGGCTTGCTACCAAAGTAGCTTACCACCATCAAGTTGAAAGTCTGCCGCCAAGCCAAATACGGTGTTCCGGCAGTTATCCTTGAGAGCCTGCGTATTCCAGGTCTAGTGTGTTTACCAGCTTCGATCACATCGTCACTTACCATCAGGTGAGATAGTGGTCAAACACTAGCCTGTCACAAATAAAAAAAAAGAAAAAAAAAATAACGTAATTTTGTACACACACCAAGCACAAACATCTATTTCGTTTATTGACCATCTAACAACAATTTTGACGACAATTTAGCCCCCAATTCGCGTAGGGTTGAGTTGTGTTGGACGGGGGCAAATATTAAAATCAAAATTTATGAAGTGTGACTCCCGGGATAGGCAAAGGCAGCGTGGCGAACCGATTTGTATGGAAATTTGGTTGGAAGGACCTTCGTACGGTGTCGAGCTGTCGGTTGTTATTACCCGGAGGTGCCATTTGATGCCATAATTTGGACATCGAATGTAAACCCGTTTTTATGTTGCTTTATTGAATGTTGTGGAGCGAGACATGGTTTAATGGCTCCTTTATTTGATAAACACGTCATATGAATATCCAACATTTATAATAGGTGATCCAATCAATTTTAACTTAAATTTCGAGTGAAGAACATGCTTTTTTATCAGGCATAGCAAATCTGATAATGCAAGATAATGTTTTTTCCCAAAGGACTAATATTTATGTTTCTAGTGCTTAACTGGATTAGATTAAATTATTCAATATGATTGTGAATTGTGAAAACCTACTATTATGATGATTATGTGCACGTAGTAATGCAATTAGAATTCAGTGTCATGTATATCCTTACATTGTTTATATCAAAACTGATACGCTGATAGTAATGTTTAAGTACATTCATTCTAAGTAATGACATTTATTTACAATCTTTACTTTTTTTGAGAAATGGTATCTACGAGCTAATCGCCTATATTTCCTTAAACTAAACTAAAACTACATATAGCAAAGAACCAATCTTTATTAGTATCATTATCACCTTTTAGTTTTGTATTTAATGATTATTAGTATTATTTAACGTTAGTGTTTGCTTATCAATTATTGTTATTTAACTTATAGGTCCTTATATATTTTAATTGATATTTGTAACACTATGACTAGTCCAGTGTAACAATGTCTGTTATAAGGCGAATAAGTAATTCTATTCTATTCTCATGTAAAGTATGTACCAAAACTGATAGGTGAATTTCACCATTTATCAATATACCCCTATAAATGTATCGTTATAAAGGCACATAGATTTTATTTAGTTTGGTTAACTTTCACAGGTTTTTTGCGGATGCGTTGAGTGAGAGTCGTGTATTTTTTTAATTCTGTTCCGCGAGTTAAAAGTTATTTTTTTAACGAAAATGTCACAGTAAAATGGTTTGTAGACTGTATTCTCTATCAAGTAAATCTGAAAAGGTCGGGACCACAACCGCAACCAGCAAAATATTTTTCGACACTGTGATAACATAATATAGGTACATTCGTGCTATTGCTCGCAGTGCGACGGCGAGCACTCCGCACTTATCCTGAAAAAGGCTTCCGAATGAAGCCGAAACAGTTGACAACGCGTAACGTAACACACGCTAATTCCTGTTTTAATTTTAATTTAATAACATATATGTATTAAAGTGCGCTGTCTTACCGTACTTATGCACTAGTAAATGTAGCTATCTATTAAATTTACCTATTTTACTTGTATTAACTTCATTATAAAGTATTTTTCCATATTTAATTTTAATAGGGATTTCTTAATATCGTCGACCCAGGTTTCGAGCATGTACGATGCTCTTCTTTGGGATGAGCTTACGCCGCGAGATCGCGACGAAGGCGAAGGCGATAACTCATCCTGAAGAAGAGGATCGTACATGCTCGAAACCTAGATCGACAATATCGATCAAGTGACGTAAGTGATAGATAGATAGATAATACTTTATTGATCCACTTTACAAGATGAGATAATACAAAGGTAACAAAAGTATCACAACAGGCGGCCTTATCGCTAATAGCGATCTACCAGGCAACATTCGGATGGAGAGAACTATAGAATTTAATAGACGGGATATAATGAATCGGTGTATGGAATACTTAATTAACTTAATAAATACAGTGACAGCCGTGTTTTAATAATATAAAAAAATTGCGTTGTTTTCTTTCTGCTATCTCTTAGCTGTGGCATTGGAAAGCCGCTGAGCCGTCATATCGGTCCGGCTGGTTGCAGCGGGATGGCATGAACTAGGTTTTTACGAGTCCATAACTGAACCGCCTATGGCCACGACAAAAACCGGTAGATATATTGCTGTGCAATATTTTCATCCTAGGTGCATCTATTTCGGTTTCTACCTTTGATTGGAATTGTGAAAAAAAATTTGTTTATGCTAATTCCATTGCATTATAATGTAACAAAAAGTATGTAGAGCTTTAAGGATTGGATTGGAAATCAATAAAGTATAGTCAAAGTCAACATTTTATTCACGAATAAAAACAAAAATAAAATGTTTACTCGTCAAGACAATTAAGGAATAATTATGTAATTTTGAAAATAAATTAATTTAAATCGATAAAAGACAATATCATAAAATACGCGTCACATATGACAAAATAAAAGTTCTTCGAGTTACTCTTTGAAGATTGTAATTTTAAATATTATAGTATGTTATAGATATAATTAGTTAATTTAAAAAAAATATATTAAATTATTATAATTTAAATTAAATTATACACTAACCAGAGAAGAGAATATCAAGAAACTCTGAGGGAAAATAATGTATTAATCGACAGTACATAGTTACATAAATAACACGTGATATGCTTCATAACTGAACTGCCCGTTGGATTAGTTCGGTGCGCTTACGCCTTATAAGCAGCGGGTTTTGGGTTCGATTCCCGGTGGCAACACAAGTGTTTATAGTTCTGTAAGCGATAGTGTGTATGATGTAAATGTTTACGGCACCCACGACATAAGTCATCGAACTTAGTGTGGCACTGCGAGTGTGAAACCGTAACAAAAAGGAGTATTTTTTTCTCAAGGACAACATTGTAAAAAATAGAAATAGAACATATAATAACCTTAAGGTTTTAATTGTTTTAATGTATTTTCATTGCCGTTTACTTTCATTACGGCTTTTATTATTTGTCATATGATTATACTTCAAAAGTATATCTTCCGAACAAATGAATATAAATAAATATATATGCAAATTAATGTATCCGTAAATAATGCATTTAAACTATACCATAGCTTTATATAAAGTAACGAATGTAATCAAAGCATCAATGCTAGTTAGTATATTTCTGTTTGCATTAACTTTGATGCAAAAATAGCGACAGAACGGCAGCGAAACCTCGTCGTGCGACTTGTCACATGTTACTGCGACTCGTCGCTTGTCAATTAAACCATCGGGTACTGGTTGTTTCATTTATTCAGAAGGGCTGTCTGGTAAAATTAGGTGTAGTTTATTTACCGACTTCCTAAAAAAGGAGGAGGTACTCAAGTCAACTGTATTGTTTTTGTTTTTATGTGTGTTACTTTCTAACTTATCTCCAGGTGAGCCGATTTCGATAATTTTGAAAGATGTTGCTTTCTAATTGATTCCATTTAAATTTGATCAAGATCTGATTAGTAGTTCTTGAAATATCGTCAATAATGCCTATTTTGTGGACTATTTTGATGTTCTCGTTTAACCGACTTCAAAAGTTACATCATGACTTCTTTCGTTGTGAGCCGATTTTGATGATTGTTTTTTTATTTGAAAGCTGGTGCTTTTCTATGTGGTCCCTGGTTGATTAAGGTCTGATGTCTAGTTTTTGAGTTATAGTCAATAATGCGTATTTAATACATTAAATCTGATCAAGGTTCCAAAGATAAAGCGGTGAAGTCGGTTTTTTAAATCTTTGCTTGCGTTTATACGATTTCACTCACGGTTGTTTTCTCGCATTGTTTCGAGACTAGTTTCGGAACAGTCGATGCTCCTTGGTCTGTCGAGTACGCGCGTATACCATGCTGCGTTTCGGCGTGAACTGGCTTAACATTGCGAGAAAACAACCGTGAACATATATAAATCCTTTATTATAGTTTATTTTAGTGTCATTCTTACAAATCTTTCAAACAAACAATAGCTTTTTTAGTTATTTCGGCTACATTAACTACTTGATCTCACATGTCATGCATAAGAGTTAATAATGCAAATGATTTGTTGATAATTTTATAATATTTAATGTCATAAATTAAATTGAAATACTTTTGCTTATCCTAATTATTATCATGCATAATATTACTATTGCATGAATATTTAGGCATATTCTTTTAGCGAAACGATTTAGAAGCATAACATTTAAATAAACAATATCTTCTCTATACCGTCAGGTTATGGATTACTTATTTGGAGAAACTAAAAAACTGTAGGTCTGTCTGGAATCGAACCCGGTACGATTATAGTAGAGACAGTACCGCCCAGCGCCGTCTTTTCAAAATAAAGATTGGCATGCAGACTGTCTAATATAGAATAGACTATAAATCTTGTTACTTGATTTAAATATAAACCTTAATAGAATATAAACATAGCGAAAAATCATCGTCTCTAAAAAGTGTTGGTCTTATCTACGACGCAACCAATGACCCCAGTAAAAAGGCAACATCAAAGAATGTACAAAATGAAGACCATTACACCGCATTATACCGGTAATCCACCAACACAGGCACACAGGGTGTGCTCCCGAACATTTATTAAAAGTTACAGGGGTAGGGAAGCCGCATGAGGCCTAATTAAGCCTCTTTTTACAAAAAGCTTGATACGGAGGGTCTCTACTTTTTACCCTTCTGACTCCTTAATGAGCTGTTGCCGGCCATCTCGTAGAGTTGATGATGTTTGCAGTACTCAAACTTATACAATAAAGATGTAAATAAATATTTGGTTAAATAACATGTCACATAAGCATATGAATTTAGAAAATGTTGTTTTTCATAAACCAATATCTGGATTAAAAAACACTAAAAAAATAAACTATAGACTAGGCAAAAACCTAAACAAACAAAATCCTACTAATACTATAAATCCGAAAGTTTGTGTGTAAGTGTGTAAGAATTTTTGTTCCCTTTTCACACTTTAACGGCTCAACGGATTTGCTTGAGCTTATACCTAGGATTAAAACATGAGCTATTTTTAGACTTGATAATAGCGGGCGAAGCCGCGGGGCATGGCTAGTATTTCTATATTATATTAAACTAATATTCTATATTAATTGAACTGCCCGCTAGAGGAGTTGGTTGAGCGTCTGCCTACTAAGCAGCGGTATCTGCTTCGGTTCTTCTCAAGGGAAATTCAAGTTTCTGATTCTGAGTGCCTATGATTGTAAGTGTGTAATGTGAATGCTTCCAGCACTCATGATACGAGTTTTCGAGTTTGAGGGGCTGTAAAACTTTTAAACTTGCGTAGTTTCTATATGCTAGCTACGCTTCTACGTTCATCATCTGTACAGCGAAGGAGAGTAGATTATTGGGAGTCTAAGAACAAACAAACAAATAACTTTATTGACATAATTAGTAAGTACATTGTTAATGTTGAATCCATAGGCTCCTGAACTAGTTAAAACTGTGTTTCTGGAGCCAGTGGCTTTTCTAGCCAGTGGCTGGTCTAAGAGTCTTTTAGTTTTGAGTGAAAACTTCACAGTTATATTTTAGGCAACCATAATAGCTCCATATTTAGTGGCATCATTAGATGAGATAGGAATCAAACACTTGCCAGTCATATATAATACGCTAGTGTGATATTTCCAGTTAAATTTTTTCAAGCATAGTCGCTCTTTTGACGAGTTCACTCATTTATAATATAAGGAAAGTATGTACAATAATGTTATCTAAACATTACTAACCGAAGTATTGCTACTAAAGAGTACTTACTACTGTGTACCAACCGGACTATTCCCACTGAAAAGTTTATAGTTCGGTCAACCGGACTGACAACCGAACTTCTCTATACTACTATCTATCTATATTCGACGACCCAGTTGGCGCAGTGGACAGGTGTCCGCCCTCTGCGCCGTGGGTCCTGGGTTCGATTCCCGGCAGGAGCACAAATTCCTTCCCAAGGGATATTTGTGCTTCTGGTTCTGGGTGTAATGTGTGTGTGTGATATGAATGTTACGATACAAGTCTTTGAACTTAGTGAGGGGGTGTGTGAGTGTGAAAGCGTTTGTTTTTTTTTGTTTTGTTTATATTCCTCTTTGCACTAGCAAGCACAGAAAGAAACCGTAACCTATCAAGAACTTGATTTACTGGTACTACTGGTACCTAGTGTGAGGCTCAAAAGACCTTTGTTCTGATATCATGCGGTAAGAGGCAGCCGAAATTTTTGCAATTATTATGTGCGGTAAAGACAGGATGTGTTTAATTAATATGTATAAAGTTACAGCGCTGGAAAAAGAAAAGCACTTCATTACACAGGCCTTAATGTCTGGTTTGTGTGTGTGTGTGGCGATTATTTGATAAATCAAGTACCCGTTGTTTTAGCCGCGAATGTGAAAAAATGGCGTTTTTAATTTTGTATTTTTTTTTCTCAAACCTGTGATTCTTTGAATGTTAATGTGTAATAATGGTGGATTACTAACTGTTAATACTTAGACGTGCATAAGTGTAGGCAAATCATACAAAGTCAAAAACGTGATTTTCGCCTTCGCTCCAAAACTACAATAGAAGTTCTAGTAAAGTTTCTACCACTTTACTAGGGCATGACATGACTGTGACTGGATCTTGACCCTTTTACTTGACTTTGACTGTGACTTGTGACTAGGACTTTTAATATGAAATACACTTGAAATATGTTATAACTTAACACTAGCTAAATGCACAAGATTGCGAAGCCAAAATTAAAAGAAAAAATAAGTACCCGTTGTAAAAGATGCATTACACACTAATATTATCTGACAGTTAGTATGTGTGTTTGTTTTTCCACATTTACGCTAAAATACCTAAAAGACCTGAAATTTTAAATTGTAGCATATGTGTCCATGGAATTGTTCACGTAGCACATGCTTAATATACTCTTATTGCTACGGAACCTCAATGTTTTCAAGTATAATATGAAATGTAAATATGTACTTTTGGTGGCAATAATTCTTTTTTCTAATTTAATTTATGTGTTAATTAAAAAATAGTACTCCATATTTCTTCCTTTGGTATATCTACCATACCTCATGAAATATCTACAGTACGCCCATCGCTATGGCCTAAAACAACTAATTATAAGATGAGCTCAAGTTAATCCCTGCCGTTTGGGCAGCTTAAGCTTGGCTTTGGCGGCTGGATGGCTTGGGCGGGCCTCAGGCGCAATTAAACGGATCTCGGACCCAAGCTAAACAGAAGGCCCTTTGAGGACGGTGCGGTGGTCAAGGGACATTGATGACTGTAGATATAGGGGTTGGATAAATTAATATGTATGTTCGTTACGATATGACTTGGTTTAATATGTGTGACTTTTTGTAATATACTTTTAGAATCGTATGCATCGAAATAGAAGAAAGGAAAAGATAAGGTGTTCTTTAAACCTTTCTCTTTGTACTACTATGCCGAGTTTTATTTCATCTTGAATTAATAAACAATCAGATGGCTTGTTGTTACTGCATAAGCCCATTTCCTGGAACGTCAAACTTGACTTCGTTGATGTTTTAGAAAGATTAGTCAAACTTGGAAGAATTCTGTATTCCGACCCACCCAGTTACAGGGTTACTCGTAGTTCTTATCTACTACGAAAAATTCAAGTTGACTTATCTATTTAGTAACTTAAATGATATATTTAAAAACAAGACCAGATGAAAAGAAGTGATGCAGAAAGACATGAGGGATTGTGAGCTATCTAAAACCGATATCTAAGGATGGAGACAAGTAGGGAGAAAAATAGTAGATGGGCTGACCCCACCACCATGTGATACATAATTCAGTTAAAGAGAGATTGATATATTAATATAATAGCGATTAGAGCCAGTTTCATTCTAGAGCTAACGCCACCACTTACCACGCCAGCCTAAAGACAAAAACAGTAAAAAAATGCCTTACTAACAATTCCCAACCTAAAAACATATGGCTACAAAGGATGCAGTTAAAGAGCTCTTGGATAACAAAGAGCTCCAAAGAACTAACTCAATATCGAACTAAATCTTAAACTAACATGTTTCACTGACAAGCTAAATGCTCTCGCATGAAATCAACAAAATAGTTCAACTCACATAGCTAATAATTTCAAGCAGGTCACGCGAGGTAATAAAGTTCAATCTTAAGGCACGTTTGAGGTGCAAGGGGAGGTATCAAACGTCTTGCCCCCTCCAGAGCTGAATGTGGCCAAATTGGCCGACCGGAAGCCGAGAGCCGCCCGCGACTTGACCGGAACTGCGCGCTGCCCGCCCACAGTCGCTGCCCGCCTTGCGGACTGTTTCCATTGTAAGTTATTTTCTTGTTTGGTTTTAAAAGTTACCTTTAGTTAAGTTATGTCTGCTTTGAGTAATATATTTAACAGCACGCATATCGCTATATTACATTAATGCGATCATTATCGCATTAATCTTAAGTCATGATGTGATTGAAGGTGGTAAGCACGCTAGGCCTACCGTAGAAGTATCTGACAAGGCAAACTGTTGGTACACCGTTTGCACAAATTTAGTTTTATCTTCATTATTTCAACTAATAAATATGTATCCCTTCCACTGCTTCTTTCATTAACGTCAGGGTACCGGGTTTAAATCCTAATGAAACGTTTCGAGTAAACTGGAGGTATATCAACCATTAATGGATGACGTTTATCTTATTGTCAGACGGTGAAACAGACATGGGGGAATTAATTTGAGTAATTCATTACAATGTTTTCTGAAAATTTAGCATCACTATAGTGTCTGTTGGTCTACGCGTCTGTAAATGTCAAGTTTTGTTTTAAAATGTATCTACGTGACCGTTTTACAATGGACACGTACCTCACACCCCCGGGTGGCAGTTTGCTCAGGTGAAGTAAGCGAGTTTACACGAGACAAGACCCGGCTTATTGAGGTAGGGCGGCATGTGCTATAATCGCATCATGAGACCTGATTTGGGCCACTTCTGACCAGTGGATCAAATTTACTAGTATGTAGTTTTGCTTATACTGATTGAATATGAATATGCATATTCTGTCTGGGTTCCTTACGAAAAGTCGCTTATAATCTGTAAGGATAGTAACATCGCGCCTTATTTTTTTATGTAGTTGATTAACGGGCCGGGTTTTTAATAGCATATTTGTTAGTTATTGACATTTTGGCACGAAAAGAAACTGTTGCAATTAATATTAAATATCAAAACAAATAAAAGTTAATTTATTATGTTGTTAGGCTTCAAGCAGGATGCACTAATTGCATTTATTTTTTCAAAACAAATATAAGTTTTCTTTATTGGTGTAATTTTAACGATATTCTTCTTTCTAACCAACTCCACATCGTATTGTTTTCGCATACAAAAGACGTGATAAATCATAATCCTTAGATCTATTTTACTCCGGGTCTATATAAAATACGGCTTGATATCACAATTTGATACTATTGCATTATATCGCAATATTCTGTATTTAACAACAAATACAAAAATATATGTAAATTAGCATAAAAGTTATATGAAAATATAAAAGCTACAAATGTCACCTATTCCATAGTACAATAAGTAAAAAAAAATCTGTCGCAATAAACTTTTAAAAGGTAGCTAACTAAACATAGTGTACATATTTAGTTAACTAACCCTATAAAAAAAGTTACAAGGTCTCAGATCAGCACGAATTTATTAATTATTTTAATTAGTGCATTCTCGCAAAAAAATCGATCACGAAGTCGAGTGTTCCAACTCAAAAAATCTTATCACAACATTTTTATTTTTATGGTACTAACCGGCTGTTAATCGCGTTATCTATTGTCGAAATACTCCGACCAGTTTCGAGCGTATACGACGCTCTTCATCTGGGAGTCAAGTCAGATGAAGAGCGTCGTATACGCTCGAAACTGGTCGGAGTATTTCGACAATAGATAACGCGATTAACAGCCGGTTAGTACCATAAAAATGAATAACAATCGCGATAGTTTTCATAATAAAACATTTTTATTATTAACAAAAAAAATTAAAATGAATTAGTTTTTTGTATCCGATCCCAGTTTAACAATTATCAGTTAAATTGACTGAACCAAAACAGAATAATTACTTATGAAGCTTGTTTAGAGTCTGGAATAAGACAGGATTACTTTTTATTCCGATTATAGCGGAAAAAATTAAGGGGCATTGCTGTTATATAATGATAGTCGATAATTCACATAAGATTAGTAAAATTCTCTTACTCATCAACCTACAAGTGGCAAAATCAAAATTTTGAAAATACCCCCGACGCTCTATCTTGAAAACGGCTGTACCGACACATAGCGGTCAAACTTATAGCACCTCTTATTTCGCATCGGGGGTTAATAAAACATCTCGCCTCAATTCATTTCCTTATGTCCAGAACCGAAAATGACTTCCGAATTCAAATAGAACAAGGGCCGTTTAAATAGAGCTCAACCGTGAGTCGTCGTGAGTAAAGACCCGTCAAATCCCAGCATCCATTGCTCCGCGCACGATCCTACCAGATCCATCCATTCAGATGTATGGCCTCGTCCGAATAGCCTTTTGTACGGCTATCTTGAGCCATTGACCGTCAAACGAGTGGTGGCGACCCTCACGGGTTAAGCTTGATTTATTCACAGTTTAAGTAGGCAGAATGTCAAAGGTATTTGGAAGACGTCGTGAACTGAGCTGAGCTTTTCATTAGAGGCTTTTGTGTGGGCTCTGCGTGAGGGCTATTTAATTTCGGAATATAGACGGTGACAGTCAAGATGTTTAAAATTTACTACAGTTGTGATTATATTTATTTACTATTGATAACACATAGAATAGAATAGAATAGAAATCATTTATTGTTAAATATTTAAAACAATCACAATTAATTAATTGAATCACTTCTCGACCAAGTCGTAAACGTTTTTAAAACAGGACTAGTCAAAGGTACATGAGCATATATGAAAAGACTCATAAATGTAAGAGAAGCGAAAGATATATGTCACGATCGTAGATGTGGTCTCTGCCTACCCAATGAGGAGGCGTGACTATATTATGTATAGAATCAAGAAACCCTTGCTTCTTTTTTTAATCTTGTTGGAAAACTGTACTTGGTGGCTTCCCGCAATAATTATTGCAATAATAGTTATTGACAATTTACTAATTTCTCAGAGTGCTGAGCGCAGAGCTTTGCTGTGCAGGATTTCGTACTATTTTCATATAAATATCTAGGTTGCACTAAACTGTAAGGGCAAACCTGACGTTTACCATTAGGTGAGTGAAGTGCTCCACTCATTACTCAACTACTTAAAATGACATCATTTTCGCCTTTATAAATAAAAGAACAAGAACTTTAGTATCTCAGCATATTTTTTATTCATTTGTATGAAATGTAGTACGTTGAAATAGTAATGGTGCCCTTTAGAAACTAAGTTGTGATATTGATGTGTCAGTGTTGATTAAAAACGTGCAATAAATAGGCACAAACTGAACCTTCAACGTCAACACTGGAGCTGACTAGTACAAATTTTTACCAACGATTTAAAATTCCGTAAAACAAATTAAGTTGGGAAATATATTAACAACCGTATACCTATATCTTGTATATGTACTCGTATGATATGCAAAAGGCATTATGGAACAATCTAAAAAGTTGCAACCCAATATCCCTGAAAAATAAACAAAACCTTTATAATGCTGATAGTGCGTCCGAAAGCCTTTTAGCTGGCGATCGACACAAAAGCGCCTCATCAAACGTCCATCTCCGTTCGTCTCCTTCTTCGTTTTGCCGCGCCGGGCGTCGGGTGCTCTGCAAAAAGGACAAGAGTATGTGCTGACCCGATCATTAAATAGATTGATGGCACCTGGGCGCAAGGCTCGAGCGATAAATAGTGGCGATTCGGGTAATCCTCCCGGCGGCCGGTGCCTGACGATGGGCGGCATCCATTCTCTTTATTGCACCGTGCTTTATAGCAACCAGGCGGATCCGCCTGTCGCCTTGACGCGATGCGGAGGCCTAACGTATTGCCGATGCGATATGCAACGAGTCCGGGGAGATAGCGGCAAAGTGCATCCGCTCAGGCTATATATTGTTCGCGCTTTTTGGTGGAAAGATTGGGCACCTAAAGCGAGAGCTCTTTTACATTCAGGTGGACATATTCTGAAATACTCTAAAATACACATTATATTTTAAAACATTTTTGATATTTATTTTGGAATCAACAAGCACATAACATCCTACTAATATTATAAATCCGAAAGTTTGTGTGTTAGTGTGTAAGTATGTTTGTTTCATCCAAATCCGTTCAGCCGTTAAAGCGTGACCCTCTTCACGCTTTAACGGTTTTGGATGAAATTCGGAATGTATATAGCTTATACCTAGGATTAACACATAGGCTACTTTTTAACTTGATAATAGCGAGCGAAGCCGCGGGGCACGGCTAGTTTTTAATATAACATTTAATAGACTTCCACAGAATATTCTAGATAGGCAAAGGTTTGACCATTATCTATTTGATGACTGCATTGCTAATGATGACATGACCAAAATTTCTTGTAAAATATTGTAATATTTAATTCTATAGATGAGTATATCTTACTAAATATATACTATTAACAATAAAGCCGACTCACTATCATATAAACTGACTGTCCTACTAATATTATAAATGCGAAAGTTTGTGTGCGTGTGTGTGTGTGTGTGAGAGAGAATGTTACCACGTATTATAACGAATTAATCAATTTTGGTGAATTTTTTATATTCCGAAACCTAAACTACCTACTAGTTTAGGTTTCGGAATAACACATAAGCTACTTTTTAAATTAATTAACGCGGGCGAAGCCACGGGGCACGGCTATTTCATAATAGTACCTAATATTATCTGATGGTAACACTTACCTTAGTTACCCATAACTGCTCAAAAATGTACAGAAAAAACAATAGTCTTCATTAGCACCTACGCAGACCAAAATGTGAATGATAAATTATCCTCACCTTGTCCCTATCCAGAATATGCGATCGGACATCACCTCTAACGTTTATAATCAATTAAGGCTTCCCAAAATAACAAAAAGCTTATCTATTTTATGGTTTTTAGCAAAAAAGGTGGCGTCAGCGGGAAAACAATGGCAAATTAGCGATGACGGGTAAAAATGACGCCGGCTGAGTTATAAATGTCGAAGACGCGTCGACCCGGCGGCGGCGGCATGTCCATTTATAATGTTTGATAACTTATTATATTGACAGTTGGCATATTTTTGCTCAAAAATGCTGTAATTTTTTGCTGAAGCCTAGATGCAAACCTTAAACGTCTTTATGGCATTCTAAATCACACTGATATTATAAATCTGAAATTTAGAGTGTAAGTTCGTAAGAATGTTTGATTTCGCTTCACGCTGTATCGGCTAAACGGATTTGGGTGAAATTTGAAGTAGACATAGCTTGTACTTAAGATTAACACTATATTTTAAATAGGTAAACACGGGGCACTGCTAGTTTTTCATGTAATATATTTAAAACTTAAACCATACAAACGCTTTCAAGATCTAGCTTGCTTACCATCCGAGGACAGTAGTAAAACAAACAAATAGTCTTTGACACTCACAGCCCCACTATAAGTTCAAAGACTTGTATCGAGAATACCAGAGTTGAGTGCGATTTCAAATGATTGTCACCGAGCTTCAGAGAGAAAGTTAAGGTGTCGGTCCCGGTTGTTAGTTGTAAGACAACAGTCGCGCCGAGAAAGAAAGGGTCTTTGTAGTGCTTTAGTGAAGAGCCAGTTTTTTGTATGCCTTCAGGTGGCCTGTATAATCCGACACTCAGACTGCCCACTAGTCTATACATGCAAGTGAATACTGGAAACATATACAACCACAACCAGATCCAGTAGCTCAAAATGGTTGCCCTGGTTTGAAAATTGGATTCCTGCCGGGAACTGAACCTAGAACCCACGGCGCAGAAGGCAAAGAGCAAACAAAGATCAGTGGACCTGCCCTCTGCGCCAATCTTATCGTCAAACGCTTATCAGAGCTACAAAAAAAAAGACGTGTGGCACTCGGGGACTGCCGCGGTAAAGCTATTGCATAGCATTTTTTATCAACTTATGCAATTACATATAATTATTTATTTATTTTGTTTATGCAGTATTTTTTTTCCTGCCACCTAGAGGCGAGTTGCTGAACTAAAGAGACAAGCGTGATATTTCAAAAAAGTCATTAAAAGTTCTGCTATTCATCGATAGATGGCAAAACTAAAAAGTATCACCACTGTGCCGGTCGGAGTGGGGGGTGTTAGGTTATTTTCGTTACGGAATTTTTAGATTCGGTCTCCACGCTCAAGGCCCGCGATAGAAGCTATGCAATAGCTTGAAAACATACATCCTGAAGCCCATCCCATTGAATCAGGAATACAGCTCTCTGTTGCTTAGTGATTTGTTAATTAATGACCGGTAAATTAAACCACGTTTTTGTACGCTGCGCTGATCGCAAGTAGATAACGCGCAGACATCAGCGCGCGCCATCTTATCATCTTATGGATGTCCACTGTCAACTCCTGTGTACGGAAGTATTTTTAACGATTTTTTTGTCTTAGTCGAAGTGGTGTTATGGGACTGGTTTGTGTGATTTTGAATTTTTCGGATTGCAGTCGGAGTTTGGTGAACTCGGTCATATATTCTAGCAATAATTTGAGATTGACAAATTTTTACTTTAAATTATATAACATATGCGTGTTTTACAAGATACATTTCGGAGAGTGTGCGATAGAACTGCATGATTTGATTCCTCCAGCTCCCTTCCATCATGGGACAACAAGGCGTACTAAAACAAGACATCCTTTTATGGTGGATATTCCTCAGATTAGAACCAAGCGTTTTGCCTCTAGGCAAGCATGTCCCACTGTCGACCGCATCGTCGCTTTCCATCAGGTGAGATAGCGGTCAAATGCTAGCCTATTTGTCATAAAAAAAAAATGTAAACGCAAGCAAAATGAGAACCTCCTTTATTTTAAGTCGGTAAAAAAATAAGTAGTAAGAATATAATACCCAAGGATTTTGTAGCTTTCAAAATCGTAGGTTTGTTTCCTATCTCTATGATAACCAAATTCTTAATAATAAAGTTCGGGGTGACTTTTATTGTTGTAAAATAATCAAATACTCGTATGTTAATCACAGAGCAAAGTACTTACGATTGTGACAGACAGTTTAAGTTTATAATTAATACTAGTTTTTTGGGTGGGTGGCGCGGTCCGCGAGCGGCCCGCGCAGGTGGGTGGTAAGTACTTTAGCCATACAAATCTTCAAATTCAGTTGAATACGGAAAAACATTTTTTTGCATATTTTTTCTGTGGCGGGGCAACCCTGATGCCGCAAGCCGATATTTCATTGAAATTCGTGATGAGCACTTCAAAATACCCATAGAAGTCGATTTTGGGCCGTCGGCGAAACATTAAAAAAATAGTACGCTTGCCGCCCACAACATATATTTTCGGTCTAAAACTCGTAAATAAATAATTTGAAGTCAAAAAAAAGAAAAAAAAATATCAAAAAAATGTTGGGTGCATCAAGGCGTCCCTAATGCCTCAGACCAAAATTTCGTTCAATTTCGTGGTATACATGTCAAAACACCCAGGCAGTTCGAATTTGGTCAGTGGCTGAAGACCTGAAGCGGGCCGCAAGCGGCCCGCCACCTGTTTTTTTGGTCGGACTGCAGGTGGGCATCCCCATTGACATCCGGCCCAAAATCGATATCTGGGGGCATTCGGGAGTGCTGATCACGAATTCGGGCCCTCAAACCAGGCGCGCGGGCCGCAAGCGGCCCGCGGCCTTTGTTTCGGTCCCGAATTCGTAATCAGCACCCCCGAATGCCCCCAGATATCGATTTTGAGCCGGATCGGTGAACCTCGATTTTGACAATGTTCGGCCG
The DNA here is from genome assembly GCA_948107665.1 of Lomographa bimaculata. Taxonomy (NCBI): domain Eukaryota; kingdom Metazoa; phylum Arthropoda; class Insecta; order Lepidoptera; family Geometridae; genus Lomographa; species Lomographa bimaculata. The sequence continues at coordinate 12,254,285 of OX403600.1, forward strand.
CCATCTTTAAAAAATGACAAAAATTGCTTTTCAGTTTTTTATTAAAATCAGGGCATCCAAACACCTTCAGATATCGATTTTGAGCCCGATTGGTGAACCTCGCTTTGGACAATGCTCGGCGGCCATCTTTAAAAAATGTCAAAAATTGCTATCAGTATTTTAATCATAATCAGGGCACCCAAAACCCCCTAGATATCGATTTTGAGCCGGATCGGTGAACTTTGATTTTGACAATGTTCGGCAGCCATCTTTAAAAAATTTTCAAAAATTTTTTCAATATTTTTCCTGTAATCTGGGCACCCAAAAACCCCGGGAACCAAAATTTCGTTCCGATCGGAGCAACTTGACAAATGGCGGCCATCTTGAATCCGCCATTTTGGATTTTTGACATTTTTGACAGATGTCCCCCATCGTCCTCTATGACATTTGGTCGAGCACCGCTAGCCTATCTTTTATGGTTTAGGAGATATAATTGATTTAATTTTGTATGGCGGCAACACATTTTTGTATGGCAACACCCATTTTTTTAATATTTTTTAAAAACGTCCCAGGGTTTCCATCATTTTTAGTTTTTGAATTTTTGTTCCAAGTCCTACCGTTTCCGAGATCCCATGGGGTCGGGGGGTCCGGAAGCCAAAATGTGGTGGTTTCGGACTTTTCCCCAGGAGATTTCCTTACCCCCTACACTTTTCCCCTACATCATCAATACCCCCCGACACTCCTTCTGGGAGAACAATTATGTCAGTCAGTGAATCAGTCAGTCAGTGGTAGATTAACATTATACTATATGACTAGTATCCGCGCGGCGTGGGCCCTACGGGCCCACGGAAAGGCGACGCGGGGCTCCGGTAGCTATGGGCTTTCGGTAGCGACTTAGGACTTTTGTGCCCAAGATCGACGTCCGAGGGTATTCGGCCGTGACGATGACGAATCTCGGTGACTCAACGGAGGGACACGCGGGCCTTCGGCCCGCGCGCCCCTCCATTTCGTCCCCGGATTCGTCATCGTCACACCCGAATACCCCCGGACGCCGACCTTGAGCCAAACGGGGGCGGGAGAGCGAGCCGCGCGGTTCCGTCCCGAAATCGACGTCCGACGGTATTCGCGGGCGCCGCTGACGATTCTCGGTGACTCGACGGAGCGGCACGCGGGCCTTCGGCCCGCGCGCCCCTCCGTCTCGTCCCCGGAATCGTCAGCGGCACCCGCGAATACCCCCGGACGTCGATTTCAGCACGGCGGGCGCCCGCGAGCGCGTCGATGTCGCGTTGTTCCGTCCCGAAATCGGCGTCCGACGGTTTCCGGGGGCGCCGGTGACGATCCCGGTGACTCACGGAGGTGCACGCGGGCCTTCGGCCCGCGCGCACCTCCGTTTCGTCCCCGGGATCGTCACCGGCACCCCCGGAAACCCCCGGACGCCGATTTCGGGCCGGTGAGGTGACTTCGGAAAAAAAATTTGTATGGCGGCCGGGTCGAAAAATTTTTTCAGAATTTTTTCACTATTTTTGCCGGACTCTGGGCCCCCCCCCGCCCCCCTATACCGAATTTCACGCCGATCGAAAAAACTTTGGGTCAAGGTCACGTCGGAGGTCAACTTTGACCTTTTCTCCCGGAGCGCGTCCGGACTCTTAGCAACTTTAGTTCGAACACCCCGTACCTATGTATGATAGTTTCCGAGTTAGAGCGTTCCACATTTTGTATGGGAAAAAAGTTTTTTTGTATGGCAACCCTATTTTTTTCTAATTTCCCTAAAGAGGTCCCAGGGTGTACTACAACATTAGTTCGAAGACGGGTATTTTTAGGGGCGCCGTTTCCGAGATATTCCCCTCGACGTACCCTCGGAAGCCGAAAACTACCACTTTCGGACTTTTCCCATGGTCCCAGGAAAATAACCTATATAACTCTCATACATCGTTTTCACCTCCGGAACCTCCTTCTGGGAGAACAATTATGTCAATCAGTCAATGAGTGAGTGGTAATCTAACATTATATAATATAACTAGTTTTTTGGGTGGGTGGCGCGGTCCGCGAGCGGCCCGCGCAGGTGGGTGGTAAGTACTTTTGCCATACAAATCTTCAAATTGAGTTAAAATTTAATTTCGGCATTTCTAAAAAAAATTTTGTGCGGCGGGGCAACCCTGATGCCGCAAGCCGATATTTCATTGAAATTCGTGATGAGCACTTCAAAATACCCATAGAAGTCGATTTTGGGCCGTCGGCGAAACATTAAAAAAAACGGGACGCTTGCCGCACACAAAATTTTTTTTCGGTCGAAAACTCGTAAAATCTTCATTTGACGTCAAAAAAAAAAAAGAAAAAAATTAAAAAAAATTTTGCTTGTAGCAAGGCGTCCCCAATGCCTCAGTCCAGAATTTCATTCAAATTCGTGGTAAACATGTCAAAACACCCAGGCAGTTCGAATATGGTCTGTGGCTGCAGACCTGAAGCGGGCCGCAAGCGGCCCGCCACCTGTTTTTTTGGTCGGACTGTAGGTGGGCATCCCCATTGACATCCGGCCCAAAATCGATATCTGGGGGCATTCGGGGGTGCTGATCACGAATCCGGGCCCTCAAACCAGGCCGCGGGCCGCAAGCGGCCCGCGGCCTTCGTTTCGGTCCCGAATTCGTAATCAGCACCCCCGAATGCCCCCAGATATCGATTTTGAGCCGGATCGGTGAACCTCGATTTTGACAATGTACGGCCGCCATCTTTAAAAAATGTCAAAAATTGCTTTTCAGTTTTTTATTAAAATCAGGGCATCCAAACACCTTCAGATATCGATTTTGAGCCCGATTGGTGAACCTCGATTTTGACAATGCTCGGCGGCCATCTTTAAAAAATGACAAAAATTGCTATCAGTATTTTAATCATAATCAGGGCACCCAAAACCCCCTAGATATCGATTTTGAGCCGGATCGGTGAACTTTGATTTTGACAATGTTCGGCAGCCATCTTTAAAAAATTTCCAATTTTTTTTTCAATATTTTTCCTGTAATCTGGGCACCCAAAAACCCCGGGAGCCAAAATTTCGTTCTGATCGGAGCAACTTGACAAATGGCGGCCATCTTGAATCCGCCATTTTGGATTTTTGACATTTTTGACAGATGTCCCCCATCGTCCTCTATGACATTTGGTCGAGCACCCCTAGCCTATCTCGTATGGTTTAGGAGATATAATTGATTTAATTTTGTATGGCGGCGAGGTATTTTTGTATGGCAACACCCATTTTTTAATTTTTTTTAAAAGGTTCCCAGGATTGTCTATGACTTTAGTTTTTGAAGTTTTGTTCCAAGTCTTACCGTTTCCGAGATCCCGTGGGGTCGGGGGGTCTGGAAGCCAAAATCTGGTGATTTCGGATTTTTCCCCCGGAGATTTTCATACCCCCTACACTTTTCCCCTACATCATCAATACCCCCCATCACTCTTTCTAGGAGAACAATTATGTCAATATGTCAGTGAGTGAATGGTAGTTTAACAATATATAATAGAATAAATTAATCATTCGCCCAGAATAGAGTTCTCGCGCCTATATTTTGCCTAATAAAGAAAACTTTTTTCTTTATTGGGCAAAATAAATAAAAAGAAGTGTACAATACGAAACCAATTTAAAAACCTATGTTGGAATATACTTTACCAATTTTCTTGGACCAGGGAGAAACCTTCGCCGGCATACACCAGAACAACTCTCCAAAGTTTCATCACAATCTAATGAACAGAAATACGAACAAACTTACATTGATTTTTATATATGTATTACATTTTTATTTATGAATCAATGACATTACGTTTATTTCAATTGATTTAGTAATATTGATTATTATGTGTAACACTATTACGTTGTTTTAATAGTTTCTTTAAGTGACTTGGAGTTAGGTAATATTTAATTATTTTAAATATTTATACTTAATGTGAATATTTCTGAGACAAAACTAGCTGTGCTTTTTTTGGTGATTTGTCATGCTTTTTGTTTTGGCCCAGGTACCATTTTGTTCCTTACAAATTTTGGCCTGAAAATTGAGAACACAACAAAAAAATTAAGCCAAATCATTTGAACTATTCTGAAGTTTTTGCGAGACTAACGCACGGCAATTGATTTATATAGATATATATCGATCTTTAGATTCAAAATCAAAATAGTTTATTGACATGGGCCTTAAGGAGTCACCAAGTCTAGCAATCTATTGCCAGATTCGCAAAATTACAGTAATCTCGAGAAGAACCTGGTAAGAAACTGAAGAGCATGAAGTGAGAAGGAAGCACGCAAATACTCTGCATATATTTACTCAACATTCATTCCATCAGAATCGAATAATACCATGACGTCAACCCAGCGTTTATAAAGACCGTACTAACAAACAATCTAGTCAGAATTTTAGAAACAAGAAAAAAGTCGAACCATGTGTCGATGGGCGCATCGACGAGCCCCGCGTATGATCCGCGCAAAAAGTCAAAAACGTTGAAACCGCGTCGGAACAATCGAAGCTAACTTATAAAATATGTATCAGGCAGGCTTTTGAAACTTGCTCTAGTGTCTGTATTGTACGGCTATATGGCTGTACTATTTTGACCGCGATCGGGATTTTTCGGACGAGGGAACGGGATCATAAAGCCGCGTAGTTTCTGGTATCACTCGTTTTCACGTTGTTGAATTATCTAACGCGTATGGACGAAATTGGTGAAACTGAATTGTTAACGTTGGAGCTTTGATTGTTTGTAGACTTTATTAGAAGTTTCAGTATTGGTTATGAAAATGAAAATAAAAATGTTTTTATTGTTATTTGGTAATGAAAGACATAATAAAGTACAATTGTACCTATATTTTATAAGTTTCTCTGTAAGCTGTATTTATCTTTTGGTGTCAATAAAGAGTAATTGTATTGTATTGTACTGCGGGGCCCAAACTAGGCAAAGCCTGTATCTTGGGAGCCCGATATGGTTAACAATTATAGAAATGCCTATCTGTAGACAGGCATATCTATAATTTACGTCCACGTGAATATCGAATTATCTATTTATTAAAAAAATATATAATTATTGACAAAAAAAAGAGGTAAAATAATTTGAATTTAGGTCATACAAATTAGCTTATAAGCTTAAGTACACATAGTTTATGTTATAAATGCTACATTTTCAGCCGCTTCATCACGCTCCATCAGGTGAAAAAGCGGCCGAATGATTACCTATCTAGCATAAATAGTTAAACGCAAGTAAAGCTTAAAAAAAACAGACTTCACTGCGTTATCTTCGAAACTTTGATCAGATTAGATGTACTGAACACGTATTATTGACGATATTTCGAGAACTACCGATCAGATCTTTATCAAATTTAAATGGGACCAATTGGAAAGCACATCAAACAAAAAACAATCAAAGTCGGTTCACATGGACCGAAGTTATGGTAACACACATAAAAAAATACAGTCGACTTGAATACCTCCTAATACCGTAGAAAAGTAGAAGTTTGTCAAAACTTATAATTTAACAAATGCAAACCTTAACTTTTCGTATGTACTACGTAAAAAGAAAAATATTTTATCTCCCACGCAGTACAACAGGTATTTCACGCATATTTACAAAAGATAACAAAGAGAGCATCGTTGGTATCAGTTTTAACGCAAAAAAAATTCAATGAAGGATATCGATGGCAAGATATCGCCTCGGGCATCGATCCGGTGTATGCATAAAAGTATAAAACCCTGCACCGGAAGCTCTTCCTTCTCACACGCCATTCACTGACGAACAATAGGCACAGTTTCATGACAAATTCGACACGGCTGATTGTCGTCCTATTCAATAACCAACCTTTTGTCAGCATATCATTTAATAAAATTTATTAACATCTATATTTACGAAAATATCGATATCGCTTCGACTTCAATAATTCGCGCTTAGTTTTTTTTTCTTTTTTTTACGAGTGTTTACTTTAGGCTACGCACACAAAGACTAAATCCGGACATTGTTCGGATGCGGACGAGATATTAAAAGCACGTGTGGCCAAACAAAGGTTGCGTTATGCGGGGGATTATTTGCCAATTTATGGCGCTTTTTGTAAATTCCGTTGAAAGCTCCGCCGGAAATTTGGCTCCATTTCAACGAAATGATCTTTTAGCTATAAATATTACGCGAATGTTATATGTGACAAAAATGTTCGTATGGATGTGTCGCACTTAACTCGTGGGATTTATTTGCCAGGATATCTTTGAAAGATGAAATCAAAAATATACGGTTTAATTCTGGAACAAGAAAAGCAAATGCATATAATTATTTTGATTGCGTAAATGCGCTTTCAATTTGATAAATGTTTTCAGGTTAATTTGATAGAGATACGCAATTAAACATAAGGTTGGTTTTGACCCTATAATTAATTATACAATTACTTAAAGAATATGCAAAACCTGAATTTATGAATTCAGCACTTATCCAACTAAGGTAGGCACAACATGTATTCTTCCTGGAAGAATACATGTAATGTAAGAGATGTTAATTTTTTTATCTCTGTTACGCTTAGGTACACACTATGGTCTAGAATAGTTCTAGAATAACTGGCTTACAAGGGTAGCCAAAATAAGAGTAATACGCATAATTAAATACATAAACGCTTTCATACTCACAGCTCCACACTAAGTTCGATAACTAGCATCGTGGGTGCCGGAAACATTCACGTCACACACACAATCACAACCAGGACCAGAAACACAAATTTTCCTTGGGGAGAAAACTTGTATTCCTGCCGTGAATCTCGATACCCCTTCTCAGAAAGCGAACCCAACTAAGCCAACGGGCAGTTCAATAAGTATTCAATTTAATACCATAGTATTATTATACCTTAGTACTAAACAGAAATATGAACATAATATAACATAAAAACTTCACACTTACAGGCCTTAAATACTTTGACTTTATCGAAATAAATATTACAAAGAAAGAAAGAAAATATATGTATTTGTAGTATGATTAAAAGGGATTAAATTTAATGACCACCAAAAAAACAATTATTACCCTAAACAGCCTCATCCAAAAGAAATATAATATGTACTAATAAATGAAACCTGTACCAAAATCTTTCGGGCTATTTAAGTCATGCCTGCACTACAAAAACTTTTCATAACCCAAAAAGGCCACGCGTGCACCAAATTTTAACTTGGGGTATAATTTAGATGGCCACCAAAAATAAAATAAAATTTCCTGTGACAGAACAAAATCGGATAACAGTAGGTTGTGGTTATTTTTTTTAATAATTAATACAAAAATATTTATAATACGAAAAAAAATATTTATAGTATCATATTTGGATGAAATTTTTAAATAAAATGCGAGTATATATTTGGTGCATGCTTGGCCTTTTTGGGTACCTCAGCGATTATTCTGAAGATACTTGCCTTTTTTAGGTTAGCAGACTTTACGTTTATTGGTGGTAATTTCATATTAAAATAGGGATTAAATTCTGGTAAGTACTTACGGGCGTTATATTTCATTATATCTGGTGATTGCTTAAACCTAAACCTAATTAAAATATCAATATAAAACATAGCTACAAAAGAGACACGTTACAGCTCAGCATGAATGCACTACCAAAGAGGTGCGTTGAATTTCAATTCTATCCCATTACGAAGGTAGAAAAATGGTTGTTGTAATGCTTAAATCTCTACATCAAACCAATAATATAATTACACAAAGGTAAATGTTTATGAGTGTATTTGTATGTTTGTTACTTTTTCACGCTCAGACGGCTGGACCAATTTTCATGAAATTTAGTAAGAAATTAGCTGACATATACATCACACACATAGGTTACTTTTTAGGCTCCGGGACCTTACGCGGTTAAAACCGCAGGGCACAGCTAGTAATAAATAATTTAACATAAAATGTTTTTGCCGCTGTTTCAAAATCAAAATCGTTTATTTACATGGGACCCAAAGAGGCACCCATGAAAGTTTATGACTCTACTACCAGATTCGCAAAATTACAGCCATCTCGAGAAGAACCTGGCAAAAAACTCGTCGGATCATTTTTTTCATTGATTTCTTTTTATTTATTCTGAAACACTTTTGAATAACATGAATTATATTAATAGTTATATAAATTTTATGTAGTCGCTTGTGCAGTTGCCTCCATGCATCCTTATCATTAATTTAGTCAATCATTTTATGAAAAGCTTTTTTAGTTAATGCCCGTTTTTTTATTACTGGTTTCAATTTTCCCAGTGGTAATTCAATTACAATTTTAGGAATTTTATGCTTATATCTAGTATTAAGATTATGTGCGTCACTTCTTAAATAGTTTTCGTCCTTTTTTTAGGTCTTAAGAAACACCTACGGAAGGATAGCTTGAAAACAACTCATTTTAAGTATGGCGAGACGCGGCCGCTACAAATCACCGCGGGCGACCATTAGAGGTGATAAAATTTTATGGCTGTTTGCTACTTCCCGAACGCATGCCGACGATTCCGCCGCTACGGACGAAACGCGCCGTGTGTCGCGAGCCTTAGCCCAGTGAGTTTACATGGCGGAAAAGTTTCTCTAACTTTAATTTATGTCACGTCTCTAAAGTAGATATCTTTCTTGATGTAAAATATATTAATATCTAATTAAAAACTGATAGTGGGCTTGAGAATTTGAGTTACCTACCTATAAGCTCGTAATTTAGGTCTTTGCTGTATAGATATATGTAATTTTAGTTTAGTTTTAAGAAATATAGGCAAATGGCCCATAGAGAGTTTTTTTTTTTATGCTTTGACACTCACAGCCCCGCACTAAGTTCGATGACTTGTGTCGTGGGTGCTGGAAACATTCAAATCACAAACACAATCACAACCAGAACCAGATACCAGTTAATTAAAAACTAATAATCATTTTTTGTTTAAAATATCTTGTGTCCGGACATTGGCTTTGTTAAATTTAAATGTAAAAAGGAAAACATTGAAAACCAGTGCTACGAAACATTTGCGAAGCTTATGCTGAACCTGTTCCTTTTATGCGGAACTGAAATATTTTTCTTAAAATGTGTATGAATTTATTAATTAATCTTGAAAAATGCTACTTTAATAGTCTTTACGACTTACTAATTGTAAGTTTAATAGTGTTTATAAAATATTGGCTGAATTCGCGTAAGTAAGCCTGTAATAAAAAACAATATTTCCTCTAAAGTAGCTACCGCATATATCTTATATCACACTCAGAGTTGTGATACATTTGAGATGCCATGATTATGTAGTATTTTATAAATCTAGTAATGAGTCATTAGTTCTTAACGATTGCCTCCTTGAAGCTCAATTTTTTTGTATTTATTTATATGATTTTTGCACCGATTTTTACCAAACACAGCGAAAAAAAAAACCCTTTTTGGTTCAACCGTTTGGGAGTCATAATGATAGATAGATAGATAGATAATACCTTATATAATATATAATATTTTATACTATATAATGCTACAGACAAACACAAACAGACAGAGAAACAAAATTTTCGACTAAAATGATAAGCAAGTCGTGAGTCTGATAGCATGCGTAGTTATATTGATGTATTGTCTACAGAATTAATGCCCTTTTTTATGTAGGGTAAGAAAATCGCGAGCGCGACATAACTTCCTATCATCACTATGTAAACCGTACCTCTTCGTTAGTCTCACTAATTTTAGAGCTTCGTTCGTATGTTATTTTCCAAATCGGGTGAACCTATTCACTTAATTACCAAAACTGTTGACGCCATTATTTCCATAGAAATTTTGTAAAATGTTTGTTCACTACAGATTTTTGTTTGGTATGTTTGAGTACAACGTTATCGACTACGGTGCGTGTTTCAGACACAGTAACAAACAATTGTAGAGTTCACTTTTTATAACGTGAAGAAGTGGGCCAAAGTTTTTAATAAAGTAGAGGTTATAACTGTTTCAACGTTCATGATCCGTACATTGGAGTGGAATTACATATTGACAGCATCTTTGTTACTGAACGGTATAAGCTGAAAATCATTCATGCTGCATCTTCCACAGTATCATCTAATTTCATCAGGTGAGATAGTGGTCCAATTTTTGCTTATCACTCATAAAATAAGAGTGTTGAGCACACACGCGGTAAAAGTGAAACTTTAGAAAAAACAACTATTTAAGTTTTTAGTTGTCTTTTTTCGTTAAACTTAAACAAAAAATTCAATTCATAAAGCCCCAAAAGAAGTTTCACTTGAAAAAATCGTGTCTTGTTGGCAGTGTTCCCAATATGCTGCGTTGCCCTGCTGTACCAGCTAATAGACCAGCATTCTATCACGTGCTGACTCTCTACATCGCCCAGCAAACTCTATGTTACTCGCATCTGTAGGATAACCAGTCCAACGCTCTAACCACCTAGCAATATTAATACTGTGACCCAGCTATCCTCAGGGAAAACCACAGACCACGGATGATTCCGGATCTTGGAAACCTTGTTTAGCTGATGCATTCGGTGGATACTATAGATGCCAAGGAGTTCTTGAGGACTTGAATATTTGACTATATTTTAAATACTTATTTTTTTTACTTGAAAATTTTATTCTCAGAGATAATTTCATGGTATAAATTTTCGATTTGATGAGTTTCACGTATGTTGCATTTCAAAATGGTAAATAACTAATACATTATTATTAAATTTTATTATACCATAAATTGATAAAATAGATCCCAAAATGCACCCAGGCAAAAAGTAAGTATTGAGTAATTTAAAAAAAAGTCTCTATCTTTATCTAAGCCTTTATGGCTTATGTTTATAAATAATTCTTCTGTACTCGTGTATGTGACTGAACTCATCCAAAACGGCTGGACCGATTTGAGTGTTTAGGTGGATTCAAGAACGTTTTAAATTCACAATTTGATCCGATAAATAATAACGTACCGCTTAAATAAAATTGAATTGCATTGAATCGCAAAAATATTTCACAAAAATCTATTTTCCATCATGCCAGTAAAGAGACATTTACCCAAATCACTTATCACTTGTGACCGCAAGATCTTCACTGACAACCATTTATTCACTTTCTATCTCAAAGTTCCACTTACTGACGTCTCTATTACGTATCCTCGCATTACTCACTACGCACTCACGACGCTTTGTCACCACTGACAGCTACCAGCGAAACGAAAAAAACTACGTCAGTCGGTGACACCCCCCGCTGAAAAAAGCCTTTGCGGTTGCAAAGTGTCTCGATCTCGCTACGACCATTAAAGAAAAAAACCTATATTTATAGTTCACTTTACAACAAGCCGTTCCAGCAGGTAACCGTAACCCCGCTGAGCAGATAAATTTATTAATATACCCTCTTTCACCAAACATTAATTAAGATTTCTAGAAAGCTATGTGCAAAAAATCTAACGGATTCGCATTTATTTAAAACAAAAAATGTTTTTTAACAACTCTTTTGGCATAAATGTAGAGAAAAGGATGCATTCAATGCCTTTTTTGCACAGTCAAATTGCAATTTGCCAAAACAACAAAAGGTTTTCGCAAAGAAACAGCGATTTCTATTTTTTACCATCAACCCAGGCAATTATGAAGGGTAGTCAGTAAAAGAAAGTCACCGGCAATAAAAGTAAACCTTTCGGCAGCAAACGCGCCGCCACCGAAGGGTTAGTATTTATTTTCTATTACACGACAGTTTAGTGTGCGACGCCACGGATCGCGGGGCTCGTAAAACCCCGGCCCCTCCCGGACGTGGCCGGGTTCGACTTTCAACAGACGTTCTGCACTGCAGTTGTAAACTACCTCAACAAAAAATCCACTATTGAAAACGCGCTCATAAAGTAATTTGCACAAATTCGCAAAAGGGTAAAAATTCTGCAACACAGCCCAACTTTTATTTCAAACACCCGTTAGCTATAGAATCTGAGATAAAAACATTGTCACCGTTAGACTTTTAGTTTTATAACTCGTTTAGCCTTCGTTTCTGGGTAAACGTGGACTTTGTTGTTACAAAGAGTTCAACGTTTCGAACTCGATCGTTGCGATAAAGTTGAGAGGCGTTTTATGCCGTATAATGAAGGTATTCGGCGGGTTAATCCGGCATAATTAGAGGGCGGCTAAGTACCGTAATGAAAAGAAATAAACCGTTTTATAACTAGGACTTTCTTAACCCCACGTAAAGCCGCCCGTAAAACTCATACGAAGATCGGATCGGCGATATGAGGCGGAAATAAATCGCCATTTAAAATCAATTTGTGTAAAGGGTGTTGGGCAAAGTAGTTCGGCGAGGCCGTGAGGCGGAGGCGAGGCGGGTCACCGCCACGACCGCCTCGGTGGCCCGGTCACGCGCTCGTGAGCCAATTGCCCAGTCTGGCCTTTGTTGCTCACATTGTTACGATATCGCCTAAGAATCAAAAGGTCCCAAATAATGGTAGCTTTGGAAAACTTTATAAGGCAATACGATTTTGAGATATCGCCTGTGGGTCGGCTTTCGGGATAACCAACATAAAAACTTGGCATGTTCTCGACAATTTCATACGGAATAATATTTTGTATGTATAATGTGTCATTATAGTGCCAGCAAGAAGCAACAAAGTTCCACCAAAAGAAGGAAAAAACCAATGGGCTTATCCTGAAACAGTGCAGCACTAAGCACATATTGCATTACCAGCTAAAATGCAAATTCGGCGCGCCTAGACATTCGCCTACAAGCGATCTTGCCACATTGGCCCGTAAAAAGACACACTGGAAAAAGAGGCGAGGAATCGCTCGACTCGTTTATTTAGCACATACGGGATATCGGAAGGTGAACTGGTGGAACTTAAAGGGGTTACGGGGCTTATGCGAGTACCGCCGCGCGCCGCGTCTCGTATTGGGGCTTACCCGTGATTTACTCGTTACGTCGCCTCGCGGCCCGCCAGCCTTCCTTTTTTTCTGTTTACTTAACGGATCAGGGGCTACCCTTTATTGGGTAAAGTCGGAAAACTGATATTCCACGCGACATAAACTTAGACGCGGGCTTATTGGCGGCGCGAGATTTGTACGGGATTTATTTTGGAATGCAATAACGCGGAATTCGACGTGTGATCGAATATGCCGGACGGCGGCATGTGCGCGGCGGGACTTTTATGTAGGTGTCGCGTCAACATAATATTCAGACTGGAATTGGTTTATCAAATTATGATTCGGCATAGTAGCAAATAAACAATTTCATACCTTAACTATTGCAAATATATGTGTCGCTACCGGACATGAAATCAACTAAGTAAGGTATTAATCGCTTAACCTTTCAAAAGTAGTAACCGTTGACATTCCTTTTATGCTAGATAGGCAAGCCTTTGTCCACTAGGTCACGTGATGGAAAGTGAAAATGCAACAAAAGATGTAATATGCTTGCCTAGAAGATATCTATTCACTTGAAGACACTCAGGTTGTACCTACCGTTCGGTAACAAAGACGAAGGTAATGAGTTTCAGTCATAGATGGACGGATGATAAACGTAGAAGCAAATCGCTTTAAGCGAACTGCATGTATGTCAACCATAAACAGATGACGTTTGCCATTTTGTCTTGTTGTTAGATGGTAAAACGAGCATGGAGAAATAACAAATCTTCATCATATTCAGCCTATCTCAGTCCACTGTTGGACATAGGCCTCTCCCAAGGCGCGCCACTGAACTCGATATTCGGCTCTTCTTTTCCAGTCGTTATCTCCACTCTAGAACTCGTCTACTCAAATCTCATGTAATTCCTTTTTTATAGTTCAATACTCTTTTCTGACAGCATAGTTACAAAAAACATTCATATAATTAATTAACTCAATGCGCCTGTATTGATACATTATAATATCAACCTCGATATGACTAGATTGGTAAATTTCGACATAAACTCTGCAGATTTTAGCACCTAGTAGCACTAACAAAGAACACGATCGTTAATCAACTATTCAATGACTTTAGCACGTAAGTATCAGCTCATTCATCAAATAACCCATATGGATTCCTTAAATACCCCATAAATGCCCACAATTCCTTTATTGAAAGCGTAAAATTCGGATATCTCAACAATTATGTTCACACGATTCAACATTTTTTTGGAAATTTTCTTGCGAAGTGTTGGACACACAAAAGTACGCATAAATCAAAGTTTAACAAGATATTAAAGGTGACGGTCGAAGTGGCAAAAACTATTGTAGGTGTTGTGAATAACATTTTCATTCACGAAGGCTTGTGGTTGTGGCATTTATAAAGTTACGGACCCTTAACCTATAGGTAATATTATGTGAGAATGTATTACATAGAAGCCCTATTCATATTTCAAGACCTAAGTTATTCAAGTGCTCAACCCCACTACCAGTGGGTAGTGTTCCCATCATGCTGGCGGCGTTGCCTCTCTGAATTGTAATGCTTATACGATGAGCTAAATAAGTGCGAGCATTTTGATCACGCGTCGCCTCAAACTAGGCTCAAATAGGCGCTCAGATAGGTTTTTGAAAATAGAATGAGGCCCAGTGTCTCAACACCAAACGGCTCAAATATGTGACCAATGCCGAGGTTTCCATATTTTCGCCGTTTGCGGTGCTCTGCCGAAGTTGATGCTGCGCCAAGATGTGACGGAGCTAAAGTGTCGACACAAGTTTTTTCTTACTTTAAATTCTCACACAATAAGTAAAATTATAGCCCAAAGCCAAAAAGATGATAATTGAAAAAAAAAACAAGGCGCTCAAACATACATATTGAGGCAAATTTTTTGTACATGTTTTTTTAATAGTGCTTTAGGTACAAAAAACGACTTAAAATAAATTCTACATTTTAAAATTTTGTGGTACAGCATTGTTCTTGTTTCAGACCTACTTTGTCCCAGGATCTAACATAACAAAGTACATTTAAAGTTGATATTTACGTATATCTTATATATACTGTTCTTGAAAAATCAACGACAAAGTCCAGTATAAACATAAATAAAAACATAAACGCTTTCACTCTCACAGCCCCACACTAAGTTCAATGACTTGTTTCGTGGGTACCGGAAACATTCACATCACACACACAATCACAAAGTAGGCAAATTTTCAATTTGTACCGACTTCACTAAAAAGGAGGATGTACTCAATTCGACTGCATTTTTTTTATGTATCAGAGGTAGCACTCATATTTATTTTCCA
The DNA here is from genome assembly GCA_948107665.1 of Lomographa bimaculata. NCBI lineage: Eukaryota > Metazoa > Arthropoda > Insecta > Lepidoptera > Geometridae > Lomographa > Lomographa bimaculata. The sequence continues at coordinate 12,269,370 of OX403600.1, forward strand.
CGTGAACCAATTTAGAAACACTGAACCAGAAACACTGATCTAGTTTTTGAGTTATCGTCAATAATGTGTGTTTAATACATTTAACCTGATCACGGTGCCGAAGATAAAGCGATGAAGTCGGTTTTTTTAAACTTTGCTCCTTTATAAGAATGACATTCTAATTATAGTTATGAACAACTTTATTAAAAAAGCAAGTTTGTGTCCAAAGAAAACAAGATCTCTTCCTTCGTTGGCAACAAAACCCATCAAATGTATGCAAATGGTTCAAATGGTTCAAAGCACTTCACACACCGACATGTCAAACTCGTTCTATCAAAACGCAAACATTTAAACCAAACAAAACTACCGCCATCTGTACCCCAGAAGCAACCATCGCATCTGTAGAAGCCCCTCTGTTTGCACACAAGGTGCCCCGCGGTGATATTTTTTACAAATCAATGAACTGTACAGCTCAATTTTTATCCCAAAGACTATTTTGACAAAGGAACACGACATGCCTCTAAGTGGATTAAGCTCGTACCTTTGCACAAAAGTGATTTCACGTCACATTTGTCCCAGTATTGTCTACAATACGTCGTTACGTAGGTGTTGTTGCCAATGAATATAAACTTTTTATCCTAAGAAGCTTTTAAAAAGCGAGATAAAGTTTGGACATCTGTCGTTGCTTTGTGGAACCGCGGCCGAATGGATCGTTATCTCTGAAACACGTAAAAAGAGCAAGCTTTTTATTGAATGTTTGATCCGCAAATATCGTCTCGGGTTTTGTACTAAGCACTCTTATATCAAACTAGCTTTTGCTCACGGCTTCGCTCGCGTTAAGAAGTATTATTATTAATTAGGTATAGATCCCCTATTTTATCCCCATGGGGGTAGAATTAATCAAAATCCTTTCTTAGCGGATGCCTACGTCATAACATCTACCTGCATGCCAAATTTCAGCCCGATCCGTCCAGTGGTTTGGGCTGTGCGTTGATAGATCACTATGTCAGTCAGTCAGTCACCTTTGAGTTATATATATTTAGATTATTTGATTGTTGAGAGAAGAAATAATATGTATTCATCACGCGGTTCCAGTACTGGTTTCTTTTATTGGTATATATCTATGTATATACATTTTTAGATTATATTTATTTATTACTAGCCGTGCCCCACGGCTTCGCCTGCTAATATCAAGTTAAAAAGTAGCCTATATGTAAATCCTAGGTATAAGCTATGTACATTCCAAATTTCATCCAAATCCGATCAGCTGTTAAAGCATGAAGAACAAACATACTTACACATTTACACCAAAACTTTCGGATTTATAATATTAGTGAGATTAGTAGGATATACATTTTTAGATTTTATTTATTTATTATAACTTTTTACAACCCAAAAAAGGTGCAAAGGGTGGCCTTAACGTTAAAAGCATTTTCAGCCAGTTAACCACACTAGGTTGGAAAAGCGGAGGCTGTAGACATGCATCAAAAATAAAAGATTATATTCAAGTTCTAATGCAAAATCATCTATTCACATGGACCCAAAGAGGCATTCATAAAAATGAGTCTACTACCAGATTCGCAAAATTACAGCCTAGTATACATATACTAAGAGATATACATTCATCAAAATCAATTCAGCCGTTTAGGAGGACTTCAGCCACATACACACATATAGAAATATTATAAGTATGAAGATACCTACAATTAAGATTTTAAAAAATCTTCTTGAAATTTCAAGACTTCGATTTAAACGTGTGACTTATGTTACCTCTACAAGGCAAAGATTTGGTAATTACTTTTCACACTCTCGGTCTTAAATCCCTAGCTAATCGTAGCTTTTTAAAAATATGAATAAAGGCTAGCGCGAGAAGCTCTTCGTATAACATCATTTTCACAAAAATGTATCAATATTTTTTTCTATCCTGGGCGCAAAGGCATACCGATATCGGTTTCATTCATTCACATTTTGATTCATGGTTATTCTTAACTTCTGTCTTGACTCTCGGATCGAAGGCGTTACTCTCACAACACGTGCAAAACAAACACATTTCGCGGCCATCTATAAATCACATAATATTTTAAAAGGGAATGTTCGAGTGGCCGTATTGTCGCTTTATGGATGTTATGCTATTCATTACACGCCATTAAATGCATTATAATCCACTGACCAACAGATGCAGACCCATTTCACCGCTCCAAAAAGAAGTTCTCTGCGTGTTGTTAATAGAAATGAAAGGGTCAGGATTAGATGGTCCTTCATACCTCAGAAAGCTTTGTTTGGGCGCGATGCGACAAGCTATTGATAGGAGATAATAAATGGCGAATGTTGGTAGAAAAGCCCCACCGTTCGGCAGATCCACTATCTACAATGAAAGTAGGTTTTCAATGGCAGGCGTGTTACATATATTATTCCTAATGAATTTTGTGCTGCACGAAATCAACTAGGATGTTCGCCGATTGTCAAACAAACATGTTCATACTAATTTAGTAATTCGCAACTAAATCCAAATTCGTGAACAAGTTTTACCTATCTTCGTCTTTTTATCCTTGTCTTGCAATCTTATGCTAATAAATACAGATAGTCGGACACTAATTACATACAAGACATTTTCCACTTGAATTACCTATTAAGCTCGATGTCTTTTAGGTAACTTAGGTCTTTGCTGTATATAGTTTTAGGAAAATATGGGCGATTGGCTCGTAGTTAGGACTACCAAGTACGAAAAAAAAACGAATTATATACCATACATCTACACATCAATTCTGCCACCGTCTAGTCGCCCTTAACATTTACCTAAATGAGAATGGATAATTCATAAAACGTAGGTACCATATATTCAAAAAATCTAGGTGAATGAAATGAACTTATGTAGAGAAAACAATTTCTTCGGGTGAAATTAAAACAGGAAAGTATAAACTACATCTACATATCATCAAACTTATAGATGTAGATACGATGCAATTTAAGGTCCTAAAGAAGTGTAGATCGTAATCGATATCTATCTACGATAGAGCCTTTACTGGTCGTCGATAATAATCAATGGCCAGATACTAACAATTTTTTTTAAGTAATATACAATAGAAATGCAAATTTTTAGATAGGTGCTTAGTGCTTACATAAATAAGTTCACAGAACGGCCATCATTATTCTCAGCATTTTCTCAACTTATAATATTCAAAGCGTAATAGAAATCGGGCATTAAAAAAAAGTTTGTATGTAAGTGTGTAAATGAGTAAATGTTCGTATGTTTGTTTTCTCTTCAAGCGGCTTAACGGATTTAGAAGATATTTGAAAGGTATATTCTATGTGAGATTATACGTAAGATTAGCATATAAACTACTTTTAAACTTAATAAACGCGGGCGATGCCGCATGTCACGGCTAGTTACAAATATAAGATAGACAGCTGTATGTAGGCAACAGTTTCCACTATAACATAAGAACCCACCGAATGGACTAATCCATTTTAATTTCTCCTAGACGACAGCCAGTCTGCCCTTTTAGGAATAAAAAACCGAAAGTTGGCATACACATAAAAATTCTGAAAAAGACGTCAACTTTTTGCCATCTGCTATAAAACTCATTCATCGAAGAAAGATTAATAGTCGCAAGGCAAACGATTACATTCTTTTTATTATTAAAGTAGAACTTTTAGAAAAGTTTATGGTGTGGAAATAACAATTTGCAGTATGGTGATGTTCCAAGGTTTTCATTGTGCGTTGGTAGAGGGCGTGACCGCTGCCCGGTCGGCGTATTCAAAAATATTGTGAACGCACTATCCAAATATTTACTTACTCGGAATCTCCTTATTTATTGGACGTTCGTTGGTCCCTTTATTGGGAATATGGTAATATGGGAACATGGGTATTTAGAGGCTGAGAGGGAAATGTTAAATTATTTGATTATATTTTTACTCATTTAAACTCACAGCCCTAAATTACACTACAAGTATAAAAAACTTGTATTGTTGGTGCCGAAAACATTTACATCTCACACACAATCACACCAGAAGCACAAATCAAACACACAAGCAGATTTTTTTTCCTGAAATCTGTTCCTGCCGGGAATCGAACCTATTCCGCAGAGGACAGATACGTTCTCGCTTGGTCGTTTTAATAATAAGTAGTATGTAGTAGTTGTACCATGAATAAACTAACAACTTTCTTAGAGGCCCTGCAGCATAGCTCGCGTTCGTAATTTATTCGTAAATATATGAAAATTATAATTCGACATTAAATTAGGTTCGATTCCCTATCGGAACACAATTTTTTCCCCAACTACCAAACAAATAATTTTTATGCAAAATTTTAGTAAATTAACAAGTGTCTTTCTTATTTTCACCAAAACATAGCTAAAAACTCTCGATAAAATCGCATTTAAATCGATTTGCGTGGAACCTACTAAGCGATTGACAGTGGGTCTACCGAGACAAGCGTCAGCTTCATTGCAGCCGTCTTTTTGGATCGGGGTTTAAAAACTGACTTCCATCGCCACTATCGCCACTTCTGATCCCGTATTAAGTAGGTACCTACTATCTTTTTTGCGAGAAAATTCTATTTGAATTAAGCAAAAAGAGGTGAAGTTAATAGTAGTATTATAAGTGGTTACATATTTGAGCCGTTTGGTGTTGAGACACTGGGCCCGTGGGGACCGGGAGCTCATTCTATTTTCAAAATTCTATCAGAGCGCCTGGTTGAGGCGACGCGTGATCAAAACTTATTTGGTTCAACTTATTACCTTTGCAATGAAGAGAGGCAATGCCGCTAGCATGATGTGAATGCTACCCACTGGTAGTGGGCTTGAGCACTTGAGTTGCCTATAAGCTCGATTTCTTATAGGTAACTCAGTTTTTTGTTGGATATAGTTTTGGTTTAGTTTTAGGAAATATAGGCAATTGGCCCGTAGATAATGGCCTCGATTCTGATGTCACACACTAAATTAAATTTAAACTATTCCTGTCTTTTACAAAATAGGAACACAAGACAGAGATAGCATACTGCTGTGCTGTCAAGTTAGTTAGAACTTAGATGTCTATGCAAGCTTAGTCGAGTATGAGTTGTATTGGTGTTGACTAAAAACAAGCGCCTTTCTGCTTCTGCTGTTCATATTTTAATTGATAAACTAGCGTGACAGCACTAAATTGCATGCTATCTCTGTCTTGTGTTTTATTTTGTAAGAGACAGGGATAGTTTAAATTTAAATTAGTGAGTGTACATCAGAATCGAGGCCATTAGCAAAAATTAACCATATTTCTTAAAATTTTTGTCGATTTTGTTAGACACTGCTCGCAATAGAGAATTTAAAAGGTCCACTGATATCGATCTGCATTCACTTTATATATTTGGATGACCTAAATGTTATATAATATATTGGTTACTATGAGAATGGCCCAATATACATGAAGCTTCTCCACCAATTAAACAGTTTGGACACTTTGAATTTGACTACTATCTCACCTGTTAGAAAATGATGTTGCGGTCGAAGACTTTGTATGCTTGAAAGGATACCTACGAGTATTTACTCTCTAGATTTAAGACTTCCAGATGATATCGTTTAGGGAACAAAGACGCGGTCAATGTTTTATAACTGCTATAGACACCAGGATTCTACTATAGGAACCACTACGGCAAATTTTTTTCTAATTTCCATAATGTATACATAATCAGATGTTTTTCATAAAAGAGTTCTGATGATATTAAAAAATTACTACACATTAAATAAAAAAAAATGTCATACTTAAGTTTGAATTGTTTCTTTTACGTTTTGAAAATCTTGTTCTGTATTTAAAGGATCTATGAATGAATACCGTAATTTTAGGATCTATTTCAATAAATGTATTAAAAACAATTGCCGTGAGTTAGTCTGGAAAATCTCAAAAATGGTTGGAACGATTTGCTTTTTTTTTGTTTAGTTCGCCTCAATACAGTAGTGTTATGAAGAAATAAAGATTACGAAAACTCAAAGCAAAGCCGAAAAAAAGTATTGGTAATTTTGTATGAAAATTGCCACTTTCAATGGATAGTGTGTACGAAGTTCACCTTGTCATCTAGTCTATACAACCTGTAACAAAAAGGGGTAGTAATACTTGGTGGTGTGTGTGGTACACCACACACACCACGGCACACACATCATGGCAAATTACATATTTTTTTGAAACTTTTTTTTGTTTGTCCACTATCTCACCTGATGGTAAGTGACGATGTGATCGAAGCTGGTAAACACACTAGACCTGGAATAGAATTCATCGTAACTCAATATTAATGGTGCTGCCGCGGATGCAGAAGTTCCTGTTAGACTCCATACATTTAGCTAGATGTGTGACTTGAGTATTACTACACCTTTCTGTTACACATTGTATAAATAAAAAAATGCCACATGTATAGTATCACTAAACATAATATTTTTTGTTTTAGTCGTAAAAAAAAGAATTAGAATCATTTTATTGTATATAACTGTGTACATAGTGGATGTTACAATAATTGGAACATTTCCTACTTTTTAACTTAATTAACTATTTAATAAATATGAAGTTTGTAGACCGCATGCCGGAGGAAAACTGCCCAAAATACTGGCTGCGTTTTCACGTTGAATAGCGATACTATTTTTTTGTGTGCTAAAACAGGAGCCAGCACTCTGGTCACTTGTCGCCTCGACCAAACTTTTGGAATAGAATAGAATAGAATATGGTTTATTGTATTGTATAACTGTGTACATTTTTAGGTGTTATTAATATAAATAAGTCACAACAGTTTACAAATTATACAGATAAATACAAATTAAAAATTAAAAATGGAAATCAAAATCTAAATCTAAAATTTATTCACATGGGCCCCAAAGAGGCACTCATGACTGTACTGCCAGATTCTCAAAATTACAGACATCTCTTTTATCAAATCATTCTTCAATCAAACACTTATATGTGAATAATATTAACCAAGGTATATCTGCATATATGTACATATATTATGTAGTCGCTAGAAAGCGCTTGTGCAGTTTGCCTCTATGCATCCTTGTCATTAAAGTAATTATATAAATTATTAAAACAAATAAAACTAAAAAATAAACAAAATTACAATAGTTACACCGTAGGTATTCTTGCTTTTAAGAGTTTGGTACATAACTGGGAAGGAAATATAAGGAACTATTACGGGAATACTTTATTTTCCGTCTCTTTGTCTGTCAAGATTATTTTTCTCAGGAAGCCGGATTAAATACTCATCAACGGTTTCTACGCTTTCCTATTTAAACTAATTACCGGATTAAAATTCAATGTAAGTACCTGCTTACTTCAATATACCTACTCAAGACGAGATAACAATTTTATTTTATTAATCCTTTTAAATCATGATAAATAATCCCTTCAAATAATGAATAAGCAGGTTGTATACAGACTGCCAAGAAATTATTCCGTAAAACTTTTCCTGCTTGTTAAATATCTGTAAATATTTCAAAACTTTTTCTTGTTGGGTTCGTAGCGCTATCTAGTAAACAGCTAATGAACTAAACAATGTACTGCCATCTAGCGCGTTGTTAGCAAAACAGTTGTAGCCCAAGCATATACCCGATGGTCTTATGAAGTAGTTCCGTCTCTATGTGATAGATGGCAAATAACTGGAGTAGTTTAAGCTACTTTGCATAGATGGCGCTGAGATATATTTAAAGTCATCAATTTCTTGTTTTCCTATAAAAATGTATATTATTTTAACTATGGCTTTTAATTTTTATTTTTTGTCGCACGCATTTATTTGTACGTTCGGCGTTAATTTGTTTTTCAGAGTTTCATTCATTTTTCAACATTCGTTTGATTGACACTTCGTTACGATTTTTCACAACATGTCACTAAATAGTGCTAGAGTGTAGATGTGACTCGATGGGAAACCCTCTTGAAGAAAAAAGATGCAACAAGTAACAGTGCGTACTGAATATGCAGTTTTTTTTCTTTAAAATGTACAACAAAATAGACATTGTAAAAAGTCCATTATCATAACAATTATTTTTATAGCTTTGCCGCGAAATTTATAAATTGTTGTCGATATTGTATTATTTTCCATAACATAATGTGTAATAATGGTTATAAACTATTTATAGGGAGTTTTGCCGCGAACGTGAAAAAATGGCGTTATTGATTTAGTATAATTTTCCAAAACCCGTACGTCCACCAGTCTAACTACGGACACTGAAATTGTATCAGTCTAACCAAGGACACTAAACAGTGTCCGTGGTTAGATCAATCTAACTAACTGATCTGACTATGGATACCTAGCGTATTTTTCGAGTGTGAATGTGTAATAATGATAGATTATTAACCGATAAAACTTACTTATTGTAATTTGCCTACGTTTATGCATGTTTGTGCATAAATGTAGGCAAATCATTCAAAGTTGAAAACGCCTTCGCTCCAAACTCCAATAGAAGTTTTAGTAAAGTTTCTAACATTTTACTAGGGCATGACTTGACTATGACTGGACCTTGACTGTTTTACTTGACTTTGACTGTGACTTGTGACTAAGACTTTAAATATGAAATACACTTGAAATATATTATCACTAAATGCACAGGATTGCGAAGCCAAAGTTAAAAAAAAATCCTATTTATAGTTCGTGAACGTGCATGAGGGTAGGCAAATTTGGTCATTACACCTACATAGTCCACCTGGCTGTACTAAGGGCATTTTTCTGAGGTCCACATGGAGAGAACTGTGTGTACCACGGGTATTATTATCATACAAAGTTGAAAATCGTGATTTTCGCTTTCGCTCCAAAACTCCAATAGGAGTTCTAGTAAAGTCTTTACCATTTTACTAGGGCAAGACTTGACTATGACTGGACCATGACTCTTTTACTTGACTGTGACTTATGAAGAATATTAATTACTTGCCATTGGCTAATACATAAGGACGCGAAGCCAAAAAAAAACTTTTTTTTTACAGTGAGATCACGGCCGGCGTCGGCGTCGGAGGAGCGTCGGCCCCCGACAGAGGCGATTAAAGGGAAGACGGGCGAGCCTGCAGAGCGGCGCGTTAATTACAGGGGTCCGCTGGTATTGGCATGCCATGCAAAGCGTATAGCGCCAGATACTCGTAACAACCGCTGTTTCCTTCTTGAGATAACACAAGCTATGCCCCGTGACTTTGCCCGCATTCAACGGAATAACAAGTAGCCTATGTCATAATATTCCAAATACACTTTAAGATTTATTGACAAAACGAAGTGTCTCTAAGTTGATTCGGGTGGTTCAGTACTTTGTGCGTCCGCCCGTCTGTCCAACCGTGCGTCTGTCAGAGGCATTTAGCGTCTAAACCATTTAAGTGAATTACTTCAAAATTTAATAAAGTATGTAAAGTTATAAAAGCCAAAAATTACAATTGCTAATAAAATAAATAAATACTTTAATAATATGAATGGGGATATTAATAACAATTGTTAATAAATGGGGGAAATACAAGTTCATTGAGTAGTGAGACATGATGCTACTTCATACGACATTGTTTAGGGAAAGGATCTGCGTCAGCGTATAATTGTTTGCGCAACTTAATAATTATTAGAGAAGTGTTACACTAACAATGTTTATAAAATCATAAATGTACATTTTGTTTTAATCGGTTTTGAAAAGAGCTTAAGTCCACTTGATGAAATACCACATATCACTATCTGTTGTATTTATTTTTTACAAGGGCATAAAAAAGGAGAAATTTGATTGAATTTTTATTAAATTTGATGAACTGTAAATAAAAACGTGACTATATATTATGTATGTATTAATAACATTTACATATTTGTCGGGGTGGCTGAAATTTTGCGAATCTAGGAGTGTCTACTGCTAGATTATTATTAACATTCATGAGTGTCTCTTTGGGCCCGTGTAAAACGAATTTGAATAAACATTAATTCGGCATTATTTACCTTCAAGAACTACGAGTATGATGTACTAATAAACTCAACATCATCATTGAGGTAACTCAAGTGCTCAAACCCAATACCAGTGTGTAGCGTTCCTTCATGCCGGCGGCTTTGTATCTCTGAATTGCAATACTATTCGTTATACGTTGAGCCAAATAGGCCTCATCCAGACGTTCTGATGTTTTTTTGAAAATAGAATGAGTTCCTGGTCCCAGCGGGCCCAGTGTCTCAACACCAAACAGCTCAAATATGTAACCACTGCCGAGGTTTTCGCCGTTTGCGCTGCTCTGTCGTACTTGACGCCAACCCCATTCCGTATTTCAAGAAGATGTGACGGAGCTAAATTGTTGACACAAGTTGCACCCTACACTACAGGCCGTCCCATTTTTCATGGAATTAGAGTCATGCCGTCAGGTCTTTTAGCAACGTCACGCATCAGACCATTCGGTTACAGAATGGCTGGAACGTTGGCGCTGGTAAAAGCCCGGCGGATGATATCGATGAGGCTGGCGTTGTGGAAGAAGCACTTTTCTAGCTGTAAGCTGTGGTGATAAAGGAGCTGTTGTGACATTTTTTTTTAGCTTTTAGGTATTTAATGCTTTTTACATTTTTGATTTTATCGTGTTATTTTTACATGTACACATCATTTTCAGTAGGTATTTGTTATAAGTGCCTTTCTTCAGCTTAGCTGAATATATGTGTTAATTTACTAATTTCCTCATACTTAACTCAGTTTCTACAAAATGCGTGACTTGTGACCTTATTAATGTAACCGATTTAATTGTGTTATTGTGTAGTTTCTGATTAATAACGAACATTACTTAATGCATACTTTCCCTATTTTGTTGCGTTGTGTATGTATGCTGTATTAGAGTGCTATATTGTACATTAAAGAAAAACAAATTTTAATTAATTAGCTATTTACTCTTTCTTTGATTTTATCTATAGTATAAGTGAATCATATTCTTTATTGGGTAACGTGTTAAAAACTACTTTCATTAACATCGAAAGGCACATGTTGCGCTGATAGTGTAAAAACTTGTGTGAGTTTGTTTTTTTTATCTCTATTGAAAATGTACCTACTTTATTTTATAGATAACAAAATTTTATTAATTTTAATGAATTTCTCAAAATTATTAATAAAAAAATACATTTATAATTTCGGTGTTGATGCAAAAAAAATATTAAAAACGTGTTTATTAATTAGCTAATAATTAATTAATTAAATGCCCGATGTGGGTAGACATTTTTTTATATGGACTGCACTACCAAGCTTACATTATTTTATACTCAATAAATAAATCGTGAACTGTTTCGGTATCTTGTTATTTGTTTCACCACGCCATTTAAATGCACAATACAATGACACTTATTTCTATACCTACAAAATAAATCATACAGACATATATAACACTATACAAGTACTTAAAACAGTAAAGCTGGTAAAAACCGTCCTTTATACAATAAGTAGGTAAAATGAATCACTGTTTTACAATAAGCAGGAATAGCGCGATGTCAAAGTAAGTTTAGGGAAATCAATGAATCATTTATACCTACCTATATTATCTTTCGATGTACGTATAGTACTGCGTTTAATCACAAGTGGGGAATATACTCCAGAGCTAGAACGTCGGCGTTAGGCCGTGGCCTGGACGAACAGCGGACAGCGGGTCGGCAGCGGTGGCGAAAGCGGTGGTTATAATACAACAAATATTGCATATTGTGTTGTAATCTATTATACTGTTATATTACAACACAATATGTTTGTCGGGATGAATTTTAGGTAGCATAAAGTAATGTGTTTTTAGTAATAAACCATTTTTTACCAACTTCCCAAAAAGGAGGAGGTACTCAAGTCTTCTGATTTTTTTTTTATGTGTGTTACCTCATAACTTCTCTCTACGTGAGCCGATATCGAAACATTTTTTTTAGTTAGAAAGTTGTTGCTCTCTAATTGGTCCCATTTAAATTTGATCAAGATCTGATCAGTAGTTCTTGAAATATCGTCAATAATGTGACGAATAATGCGTACTATGACGATGTTCTCGTTTACCCGACTTCAAAAGTTACCTCATAACTTCTTTCGTTGAGAGCCGATTTTGATGATTCATTTTTTATTTAAAAGCTGGTGCTTTTTATGTAGTCCCATTGAAATTTGATCAAGGTCTGATCTCTAGTTTTTGAGTTATAGTCAATAATGCGTGTTTATACATAAAATCTGATCAAGGTACCGATGAAAAAGCGGTGAAGTCGGTTTTTTTAAGCTTTGCTTGCGTTTAATTATTTAAGCTTTGCTTGCGTTTAATTATTAATATAGAAGTACCAGCCACAATCAAATTTAAGTAAAAGAGTCATGGTTTAATCACAGTCAAGTCATGTTATAGTATAATGTTTGAAACTTTACTAGAACTTCTGAAGTTTTGGAACGAAAGCGAAAATCATATTTTTCAACTTTGTACACCTACGCACGTTTACGAATTATTAACAGTCCACCATTAACACTTGAAGAATCATAAGTTATAGAAAACAATACAAAATTGACATTGTAATTTTTCACTTTCGCGCCAAAAACTCCAGCTAGAGTCGGGAAAGATGTTCCTATCTTTTGAGGCGCATAATACTTCGAACTTTGTTTTCTTTTTTTTATGCTCGATAGGCGAGAGGCGAACTTTCTAGGTATATTTCCAGCTCTTTGTCTAGATACGGCGCTGTGTACCTTTATACATACATACATACATACTGCTGTCTGACCTCTACAATTACTATGTGACGTATTAGCATAACCGTTGTTTGTAAACAATCAGGCTTGTTAGACGCCGACCATTGTTGCATCCGTTTATAAGCCTGTCTCCTTACATGCATATGTCAGACATAACGAGAGGCCCTTGTCATATATTGAAATTAGGCTTAGTAACTCAGCAATGAAAACTTTAAACAAAAAATCGTTCTAGACGTAAGTATAAAATAACACAATTAGTGTGGCGCAGTGGGCAAATCTCTACCTTCTGCGCCATGGGTCCCGGGGTTCGATTCCCAGCAGGAGCACAATTTTCCTTCCCAAGGGACATCTGTGCTTCTGGTTCTGGGTGTGATGTAAATGTTTCCGACATATTCGATACAATTCTTTTAACTTAGTGCGGGGCTGTGAGTGGATGCGTTAAAAAAAAAAAATAAGTGTCCTTAAATTTTAAGATTCAGTATTACAGCACTTTTATTGATAATTAAAAGCAAGAAAAGGTTAAAAAAACCGTCTTCACAGCTTATATGTATTTTGGTTTTATCTTGGTCGATTTAGAGACCTCTGATGTATAATCTGCCAAACAGTAAAATATATATATAAGTGGCGTAACATAGCGTAATATATATTCATACAAAAAAATATACAGTCGAATTGGGTCCTCCTTTTTGAGGTCGGTGGCAAAAATACAATATGATAACCTCTCTCGGTATGTTAGAGCTAGACTAAAGTATATTGCATAAGAAACAAGTCAATATACAAAAAAAAAACGACTGCGTATAAAGTGAACTTTTCAGTTTTTTTTCACACATTTTCGTCAATGCGATTATATAAGAACTTTATCACAGCTTTATTAAATGGATTGAAAACGATTGATGATTGTTTTAGCTCATTACTATATAGCAACCATTTAATGCTATATAGTAATAGAGCTAAAACAATCATACAAACATAGTAAAAGAAACCTAAAGATGATTTTAAAATACAAATTCAAAGATACCGTGCAACAGTTCGTTGAGTTTATTTTTTTTATTTTTCACAATATGGCGTCTCGTGGTTACCATATTGAATTTGATAACGATCATGTCTTCAGTGCCACTCGCAAATTAACAAATCTGTGACACAAGTCTAAAACTAGACCCTCAAGTTAGGTATCTAGAACGCCACAAGGGAACAGAACATAAATACATACATAAGCTGATAAACACATCACCCTATGCACCGCGCAGTCGGATAAAAAAAGAAAAGTTAGATTGTGTCAACTCGGTTTTATACATATATAGTATAGTAAAGTAATACAAGGAGAGGATCAACTTCTTCTATCAAGTCAGCGACAAGGTTAACCAGAGACGTTAAAACTGTTTTGCCCCGGGCGTCTTATATATATATATACGACGACCCAGTTGGCGCAGTGGACAGGTGTCCGCCCTCTGCGCCGTGGGTCCTGGGTTCGATTCCCGGCAGGAGCACTAATTCCTTCCCAAGGGATATTTGTGTTTCTGGCTCTGGGTGTGATGTGTGTGTGATGTGAATGTTTCCGGCACCCACGATACAAGTCTTTGAACTTAGTGTGGGGCTGTGAGTGTGAATGCGTTTGATTGTTTGATTGATATCATATCATATATACCATAAACGGCCTGCCTCAGTTAATTGCTTCACCACTTCTTCACCACTACAAGTTCCCAGATCTACGTCATTAACAATAGAGCATCAAACTATGAGCATAGACGTATTTATGTGACGCGCATATTTAATAAAAAATACAGTTAAAACTACGCAAAACCACCACACAATGCGTAATTAAGTATTCGTACGCATAGATAAAAAGGATATATATTTATATACCTAATATACTCGTATGTCTGTCTGACGGACAAGAATTCCAACAACGGATGTTTTGGCTTTTGTTGCTCCAATAAAAAATATTAGTTTTTCTATAAAATCTACTCTAATCAATAAGTCCAGTAGTTTTTAAGTTTATTCGTTACATACAAATCTTTCCTCTTTATAATATTAGTGTAGATGTATATCAGAAATGTCAGTCAAATTTATCACTATAATAAATAAATAAAAACCAGTCAATGTGCTAAAAATTAAAAAAACCGGACTATTACAAATGCGAAGAACCTACTTTTCATGTAATCTCCTTTTAATTTCCTTCATTTTGATACCATACTCTACAGGTTTGGTTTTTTTTTTATTAAAGTATTACTATTACCCTATAAATCCACTATTTTGATATTTTTTTCGAACACATATATCTAAAAACACTTGGGTTATTAAGACGAATATAAAGATACCCTAACTGTCAAAATACATCCAGCCGATTGGAAGATAAAAAGTAATAAATAAATTTACAAAAAAAACAAACGTACAAGATACGCGCGAATAACATAATCCTTTCTTGGCAGTTGGGTATTAAGTACAAATATTTTAAAATGGGTGTAGTATAGTCATTGGGTTCCGATGACATGCATCTGTGTTCTAATGACGCACAGCGACAGTTTATCAACAAATAAGAGTACTAACGTAAACTACGTCACCACGACGTACCTTATACTCAGCCCACTACCCATCATATCCTACACAAATAGTACATTACATTATAAGTAGCTTTGCTGTGCGGGTTCACCTGCATGATTCAGGATACTACGTGATTTACGACATTCCATACATTTTACTCCATGAAACTAACCACTGCCAAACGTAGTGAATTACACAAAAACAGCTTAACAATTAAAACTACGTTAATTTGAGTTTTTAATTATAATAAAAAAGAAGTAGGACTCTCGTCTAAGGAGCCTTACAGAATTTAATATTTCAAACAGATATATTGCGAAAAAATTTTTTTTTAAATTAAAAAAAATTAAAATGAGTGAAAGAGAACTGACCTGACTTATGAAGGTTAGGTTCAAAATAAGTGACAGATTCCACACATGGCACTCTGATTTGAATGGGTTAAGTTTGAAATAAGTGAAAGATTCAACACAGGACACTCTGATTTGAGAAGGTTAGGTTTGAAATAAGTGACAGACTCAACACAGGGCACTCTGATTTGAGAAGGTTAGGTTTGAAATAAGTACAGTAATTCAGATCCGACACTGATCACCCCAATTTCATCAAGTCCTGTGGTCAAGTGCCTACTCCTAGAATTTACATAATAAGCGCGGAAGCCATTTCCAGGTTCTGAGTACAGCAACCTACTCGTATGAGGCTGAGTGGAGCGAATGCCGAATGACTCAAGGCTTATTTATTTTTAAAAATCTACAAGGTTCTGCATCTCCCCCTTCACAGGAGGGTGGTCCTCCTCGTCCTAATATCAGGGTCCATATGGTGTGTTGTATTTTGAATGTTAAGTACTAAGTATATTGTTGTGTATTCACAAAATACAAGAAGTCATAGTTTGACTTATTGACAACTTAACAAAAATATCGCTTTCAATTTACCAACTTCCAAACATACTTTGACCTACCCACCAGAGCTATATCTTCTACCGCAATTCTTAAATAGATTCGGTGATCCCCATCAAGGGTAGTTACTAATTGATTTGCGGGCCCGCTGTGGTCGCTTCCTTGCCGCCCTGGGCCACAAAAATCGTTGCGGGCCGCTGCCTGCCGGCCTTGTGGCCTGCGGTTATCGGCCGCTACGATGACACGCCACTTGTATAATTACATCACGTGGTTTCTTTTTGTTAGATATGAGGTTAATATTGGGTTAGGTTGGTTAGCAAATTACAACCGTTTTATAAAAAAAAATGTTGACCCCAATTAGAACAAATATCTGCCTAGTATGTGATAGAAACGTTCTTTGGGGTAGTTACTACTGTACTTCATGTCGTTCCCACTTCTGGGACTCTTAACTCAGCTAGTCTTCACAAGAAGAGAGTCTCGTCTATATCTACCATGCTAGCCCAGAGCGGACTCAGGCGGGCTTTGCATACTGTGATTCTTAAATACCTATTCCGACTTGAAACAAACAATAACATACAAACGCTTTCACACTCACAGCCCCACACTAAGTTCAAAGACAAGTATCGTGGGTGCCGGAAACATTCACATCACATACACATTACACCCAGAACCAGAAGCACAAGTATCCTTCCTCTAGATATTTTCTTTCGTCTCTAGACGTTTTTACTATGGCGAGAGCAGCCGGATTCAAAATAGTGTGCGAAAAATTAAGTATAAGTTACACAAGCTACCACAGAGCCACACGCACATTTTCGTATTTCTTATATTTATATAAATAATACACATATTATAAGATTGCAATATAATTACCCTTAGTAGTTATATTTTGTCTTGGGTTCATCTAACCTAGACTGAACGCCTTGGCTAAATTTTTTAAACAGTTGAGTGACAAATATTTAAAATGTAGGGCACTCAGATTTGATTTGGAAGCTGTACAAACACAAATAAGACAAGTTTCAGTAAAGCTCGGCCGTGACGTGACGTGCGTGTATAGCGCAACAAGTGCTACAATCGAAGTAGCAAACGTTCCAAACAAGAGGCCACGTGCGGCTACGGCGCGGCTGCGGCGCGGCTACGGTGCGGCTACGGTGCCGTGCGGGTGCGGGACGGCCCGACGCTGCATTTTTCCGGGCGCGGGTTCGCGTCTTCGCGACAGTAGGCGGGGCGCCCCGCCCAGCCGAGCGCACGCCCATCCACATTTCTTAAGATAATCTCTAGTCTTACTTCATTACATACTCGTATCTTATCTCTCACTTGCATATTTCAAAAATAAATTTGATATATCCTGCCTCCTAATAGCGAATTCAATGACAAGCTATTTATTAGCTCAGTATCAAATATCGTATTACTTCCGCTGGTAATCAAAATTCATTAGTGTCACTAATTTGGACGGATATTAGCCACTACTGTCAAACACTATTACGTAACATAGAACTAACTTTGCAATAAATGCTAATAGCTCATTATTAAACCTGAATTTAAAACTTGAATATAACTGACTCTACTTTTTATACGCTCTACAGTTGTTGTATTTTTATTATACCCTCTTCTAAGCCCAAGCTTACCAACATAGATGCGCTCTGCTAAAATGAAAAAGCTCACAATATTTTCTTTTGAACAATGGAGCTAAACAAAAATATTTAATGACATTAAACTTGCGCGCGTCTCACTCGCACCTCAGTCTTTATACGAACGAGGGAGCAGGAGCAGAGCACCGCGCATTTTCCCGACAAATGAAGCGTGGCCAAACCGCAGATTGACCGCAGAGAATGGAGGCAGCGAGTGACAGAATGGCGGCGGTTCAGTAGTAGAGAGTCGCGCGGACAGCAAACACGCGCCTCCGCAGCGCTGACTCACGCGTACCCGGACCGCGCAACACTCGGCTGCGAGGACTCGGCCAATTACACTACAAATACGCGTTAAAAAAAATAAGTGCTTTACGTAACCGCACCGGCACCGTCACCGGCTGACGCGCGGGGAAATATCTTGTTCAACCAAACTGATGTTGACATACTGTTCGCGCCTTCAGAACATCGTTCTCAGAAAATTCACCGGAACTTTAAATGTTCGCAAGGAATTGGACAACTTAGACTGGAGCCTGTGACTCATCTAAAATGACGAAAGTGAAGTTGAAGAAATCGTCAAGGCCCGCTCTAACTTCGAACTAAGTTATAATTCAGTGAAGTTCGGAATGAGGAAAGAATATAACTTAATATCCGCGATTGTGCTACACGAGGACAATTTGTGTGATAAACAGTGGGACATATTTTTTGTTTACGAACTTTATAAACAATCGTATATTTATAACACAGCTGTCTAAGTCTCCAAGTTACGAGACTAAGCTAGTATTATCATACGAGGATCTCCTAATCAGTAGAAAATTATCGCGACCGCTTACAAGGTTCAGTAAACCTTGGCATTAAATAAACAAACATTATCAGTGAAGAGGATATTTAAAATAGTGCCCACGAATTGTATCGAAGTAATGTCATCTCGTCCCAAACAAGAATCCAATTGACCTTGACACTAGCGTCAATTCAGATTAGTGACGTATCCATCGAAGGTTCTTTAGGACCGGTCGAAGAGGTGGAGAGGTCGCAGCCGTCGTGTGATGGTGTAAAGGATGCATTTGCCGTATGAGTCTCGGGGCCGACGCCGACGGGAGATGGCCGAGCTGGAGCCATGGTGGCAGGACACTCTGATCCAGGAGACTCTGCAAGAATATCCGGACCTTGGTAAGGAGATCAATATAGTTCGCAATTAAATAATATGTTAATAAGATGACATTATAACTATTTTTTCTGACTGAAAAGTACCTACTCCAATCAATAATCACAATATATTTATTTTTTTATTCGAAGTTTAGGAGCAAGGCATAGTACAAATGCCTAATAAAACGAATATACGAATTAATTTGAATAATATCATTACTATGCAACTTAAGGTATATCAATTTAACGCTACATTTATTGCAATATTAAATTAATAAACAATGCAAAAAAATCCAAACAAAGTAAAAAATATCTAGCTTGCTCTCCGATTAGCACCATACCAATTATTTACTTAGTACACGACAGCCCAGCTGTTGTGATTAGATACAGGCGTCCGTCAACTTTTTTTCAATGTTGGCTCCAGAAACTATGTGCATTTAGCCAGTGTCAAGTGATAAATATTTTTCTAATTTATTATACCTAATAAATTTTAAAAATATTTATCACTTAACACAAAACCTCATATATTTCATACAACCAGTCCTAGTCACTGACAGAGTCCAGTCCAGTCATAGTCAAGGCATGCCCTAATAAAGTGGGTTGAAGGCAAAATCCCCTTTATAATTCCTCTTTAAAGGGGATTTTGAGACTTTTAGCGCGTAAAATCCCCTTTAGCCATAATTTGCAGCTCTAAAGGGGATTTCGACGCTAAAATTTAAACGTTCAAAATCCCTTTTAAGGGGAAATCACTTAAGAAAGTGGTAAAAACTTTACCAAAACTTCTATTGAGTCTGGAGCGAAAACAAAAATCACATGTTTCAACTTTATATGATTTGCCTCACGGTCACAAACTATTAACGACAAATAAACCATCATTATTACATATTATAAAAAAAGTAATAAGTAAACATTGTTTATTTAATTAATTAATGTACATTTTACAAGTTGCAGCTCTAGTTAACAAACTGTGTGTGAGTAACACCCGTATCTTGGTAATTAGTTCCTTCCTATGTTAAACACTTTATTCAGTAATTCTTATCTAGGTCGTCAAAAAATTGGAATAAAGCGCTTAATTATTATGATATTTTAATATTATGATATTGTGACATTTACCATCGAAGAATCAAGTTTCGAAAAATAATCAAAACGTCCAACGTAATTTTTGCACATTCGCGGCAAAACCCTTGTTTGTAAACTTTACGTAACGTCAATTACACACCACCTGTGAAAATATCAGTTGAAAAAAGATAAGGAAAACCGAATCCGGCGATAGAACCATCCTAGTAAAAGACTTCAACGCGTACGCGGAGAAAGTCGCGTGAGAGTGTTATATAAACGTATACAATATTGTTTTTTCCCGACAGCCAAGGAAACGTTCTGGTTTCGCGCGTGTATATGTATGAATATTTGTAAATATCTTTATTAACTCGTATATCAACGGATGGATTTCGACAGTAAAGGTATCGTTATATTCGTCTTAAAAACCCAAGTGTCCTTAGATAACTGTTAAAAATACAAAAAAACAAAATGGCGGATTTTTGGCGAGTAATAGTAATACAATAAAAAGAAAATAACCAAACCTATTGAGTACTTTATCAAAATGAATGAAATTAAAAGGGGATTACATAAAATTATAAAAAGAATAGATTCACATTTTTCGCATACGGGTTTTAAATTTCTTGTACATTGAGTTGTATCCTTAACTTTTGACTGATAACTCAGTACATAGACAAAAAATATTATTAACTGTAATAACATTCAGTCCGTGCACATCTAAATTGTACATAAGTATAAACAAGTATTATGCTGCAAGTTATGTAGAGTTCCCGAAGTTATAACACGAAAGTTTATAGAATCGACAATATATTCTCCAAACTGAAACGTTTTTAATACCCGACAAAAAAGAAGGGATTTGTAGTACAAGTAATGTATATCTATGTGTCTGTTTGTAGCATCGTAGCTCACAAACAGCTGGATTGATTTTGATTAAGGTTTTTTGTTTGAAAGGTGACTTGATCAAGAGTAATCTTGGCTATGTTTAGTGAAAATCAATGCAGCCATTTTCTCAGATAGTAGTCTTTTTCTATTTCCTGGGGTGTTTTCTAAACGTTGAATTTGCTACTTGTTTTAAGTATATCTGACTGGATAGAGCTTAACCACTAACTCGCCTAACTAATATTGATGTAGTCGAGGATAGTAAGCCTAGAATAGGACCGAGTTGTAAGGAAAGTTGCTGGAACACAATTTGTAATCAACACTCATATAGTACACAGGTAAACATTAGATTATAAGATTTAATCATGTTCACCAAAACCAGTGGTTGAATTTTGAAACAACGACCTCCCGATCGGAAACCGGAAATTCTACCACTGAGCTATCGTCGCTACTGGGAATACCAGTCATGCTGACACACTGTGTGTTGATTTTTTTTTTTTTTATACCGGTCGCAAAGGCCCGGCCAGCGTGTCGCGTCTCTGACATTATCAGAGAAATGTGTGCAAAATTATTTTTTTCAGATCAGTCTTTATTCAATTATTCTTAGTCTAGTATAAAAACACACATTAATAATACAAAATTCATATCACATAATATAGGTATAGTTAAACTATCCTAGGTCAAATACACATTTTATATCACAGATACACATTTAGCTTTTATTTTTATTTATAACCTTACTTGCTACTTGAACACAAAATTCGATGAAAACATCTCGGATGACTTTGTCATTTACAATCTTACAAATATTATTTACAGTAATAAGACATCCTATTTTGTGTTCTGCCTCGTACCTCTCCAAGCCATAGACAGGGCATTCTGACAGGACATGTAGTACATTTTCGAGTTTGCCCGGCTCACATATGCAGTCCGGGTTACATTTGTAATCGTTCAAATATGCCGAGAAGCCGCCATGTCCTGTCAGTACCTGGGTCAAAATTCCTACAGGTTCAATCTTCTTAACTACACTGAAGGCCTGGAGCGCGTCTGGGAAGAACAATTTCGTAGTCGTAGCCGTGTGTCCTGACTTGTACCTCCAGTTCCATTCGTCACGCGTACATAAACGAATTTGTCGCTTGACGAATGAAATCGGGACTCGGTCATAGTCAGGTTTCGTTTTCAGTCTTGTTGTTGATTTATTACACACAGTGAGATAGTATTCACGTGTGTTATTAAGATGATGAGTTAATTTTTGGAACTGTTAAGAACTGCTCTTGTTCAGTATAAACATTAGATAAAGTTTTCATATTTAGATAATCTATAATTAAGGATGTAATCTAAATAAACAAACGCTTACACAATCTCAGCCCGTCACTTAGTTCGTTGACTTGTGTCGTGAGTGCCGGAAACATTCACATCGCACACACAATCACAACTAGAACCAGATACACAAATTTTTCTTGGGGAGAAAACTTCTGTTCCTAGCGGAAATTGAACCTGATACTTGCCAGCATTCATTGGAGTGTACACTAAACATATATATTATAAAAATAAAGAAGAGAAATCCATTACAGAGATACCTTGTTTAAAGCATACACACACAGGCAAAATTTCGGATTTATAATATTTAGTATTATTGTGTTTTGATTTCTTGATTCTGCCCCTTGCTTGTATTGTTGTCTTAGTATTTTAATTTCTTACATTTTAATTGTATTTTTTGGTTTTGGGATACAGCTTTACACATTCACAGATAATTTGAAGTTATTTCCTTGTATGCTTTAGATGCTAAATGCGTCTGACAGACGGACGGACGGACAAAGTGCTGAACCACCCAAGTCAACGTAGAAATCTTAGTTTGCTCGATCAATAATATTGTCAGGTATATTTTCCACCTATTCCTGAAATTGTAGTGTAACGTTATCAAATAGGACCTATTAGTTCAGATTGCCTTTATTACTATTAGGACTATTTAGGCCTATAGGGCTGCCACGTTGGACCATAACGAGGCAGTTCAATGCAGGCTAATGAGGTCAGGGGTGCCACAACATATTTATTACATTTGTCTGCAAATGAGCGTCGATGTGACATGTTTTTCCACTTTGAACGTTGTGTGCGTAAGCTCGAACAGTAAGTTTCTGTTTTAAACACTATTTCCAATTCAATGAATTGCCAATATTAACATCATTGGAAATATAAAATTGGAGTCATAAAAAAGGATATTTTGCGAGCCAAAATGAAAAGACTCATTGGCGATTGTAAGCTAGTAGAGTCGAAATCGTTGCGTCTTGGTCATCGACGTAAAGTAGCGAGCCTATCGGTTTTCTATCGTTTACATTTCGAAGAGCGTGCGCAGGAATTAAACGAGTTAACTCCCCCATGCCCGTTTTACCATCAACATGACGAATTGTCAAACGTCATCCATTTATGGTTGACATACCTCCAGATCGCTGGAATCGTTTCGCTTCTACGTTTATCATCCGTATTGCGAAGGAGTGGAACACATTGCCCGCGTCTTTGTCCCCGAACGGTATAATCTGGGAGTCTTTAAGTTAATAGTGGTCTGGGCAGGCATGCTACATTATCAGCCGCATTAAAATTTTCCATCAAGTGAGATAGTAGTCAAATGCTTGTCTTTCAAACTTAAAAAAAAAATAGCATAATATAATTTTAGCTGCAAAGCCCGATTTCAGCAAACTCTGTTTAAGCATAGGTCGTTTAACCGGGAGACAGCGATTAAATTTCAATAGCTGTCAAAATTAAACATTATTAATTACATGCAATGGTGAATGACAATTTAGTCTTAACCCAAGAATTAAAGAACGGAGCGTTAAATTGTGTTGATGTACTTGGGTCTAAGTAAGTTTGCCTACTTTTCACAAAGATCTAGTTAAAATGTTTTGTAGTAGATGGATAGTTTGCACATATTTTAAAGGAAATTATCATTTTTTATTAATTAGCGAATAAAGAAAGACACCTACAACTGACTAGGTTCACAGCAAGCATGATTAACTTAATTTGATAAAACCTCAGGCACATCTTGAACTAGTAAATTAAAATCCAAACGGGAGCACGACTTACGTTGTCGATGTCTAAATCGACAACAAAATTGTTTCGGCTTCATACGAAAGCCTTCTTCGGTAAGAGTGCGGAGCGCTCGCAGTCAAGTCCCACCTCGCTCTGCGAGAACTTAAATATATTGTTGACTTTGAAAATGTACAATTTGACAATAATTATACCATCTCATCTGTTTTCCGACTATAGAATTTTATTCTTGAGGGTAATTTACCACTTCTGACTTTCGGTGCAATATTATTATTGATGCATAAGAAAATGCATTACCACCATGGAATTGGTCTCGATGTCACTCTCACCGGAAGCTTAAGTCTATTGTAGGATCAAAACCACAACCTCTCGATCGGGAGATGACTCGAGAACCATTCGAGACTATAACTACAAACGAGCTGTCTTCACTTAAAAATTTTAATTAGATATCTTAGGATATACAACGATATTACGCATCCATTTCACCACCAGAAGATGTAGTTTTTTTGTGACGAACTGCACTCGCTAATAATTAATATTCTTAGTAGTTCTAATATCACGTTGTTAACACGGTCGTGGAATGCAGAAGCTGTGTAATTAAATTCAAATTATAACTGCAAATAATAGTTCTTCTTTAATTAATGTAACCGCATTCATTACGAAACGAGTTCCATGATGAATAAAATAATGATGTTTATTATTTCAGCTTCCATCATTACCATATTTATTAAGTTTGATTGGATAGTTTTACAATATCAAATGTATATTTTAGGCAAGCTTCATAATTTGTAATTCTAAATATTGAAATTTGATTTATCAATTTGAAATGGTGCTAGTTATATAAATTTCTGTATAGATTTCATTTTAGTTTAACTAGTTTTAGTAAGCCTGTTGTGACACTTTACGTACAATCTTTTTTTTCATCGTATGAAGTGGATCAATAAGGTATTATCTAAATAAAGGCATTTGTCCTATATAGAGTTCCAGCTTCGATCACATTGTCACTTACCATCAGGTTTTTTATTTGTGACAGGCTAGTGTTTGACCACTATATTGTAACATGTTAAACATGTATTTTGTAGTAAAAATAGCCTGGTCAGTATTTTAAAGAAACTTTTACTTTTAAGGGCTTGGCACGTTCATATTCTTGTTGTTCCTTTTGCTCTTGTATATCTGAAACAGTGGTTATGCGTCTTAGAGGACACACGCATACGGACTCTACGTTCATCTGATACAATGCTTTTAGCTTTTCCAGCTCATAGGACTAATTTCCTTGACCACTCCTTTGACGTAGTTGCGTTGCGGCTTTGGAAAGATATTCCAACCGATATTAAAAAATCACCCTCAAAAGCTTCTTTCAAAAGCACGTTAAAGAACATTTTATCTTAAAATGAAAACCGAAGCCTCATGATGCTAACATACTTAGTTATTAACATTACAAAGTTATTAGTATATACATTTTTGTCATAGATTTTTAGATGTGTGTGTATAATCTTAAGTACTTTATATTTATGTACAATACAATACCATATAAATTTCAATTATCTACAGGTATTATCTTCCATATATTTTCTTTTTTCCTGATTGATGCACGCCTCATGTCATTTAATTTCCACTGGATGACTGGTGGAGAAAGCTTTTAGTATTAAGTCCTCCTTTTGTACACTATTATTGTGCAATAAAGGGTTAAATATGAATTTTATATGCCATGACCGAAGATTTTACAAAAAAATTTAGTAACACTACAACACGAACACATGCTGTAAATTTGTCAGTAATCATCTAAGTTCTTTAAATCTAAAAAATATAAAAATGTATACAGCCCTTTCTCAACCTTTATCACTACACCTTTTACCACGCCGCAATCTTCTTTAATCATAATGTTCCTTACTTTGTCCATCAATCACTCTGGAGCTTCTTAGCCCTTTCACTTCTTACTTTAATGTTTCTTCTGCCAAACCCAACACTACCATACATAAGTGTGACCTCATATAGATAATAATAATGTTCAAAGCATGTTTGATCAATCATCTGAGATGACCCCGCAAATCTCTTAGCAACAACCAAAAAACTTGCAAATAGATCCGTATGGAACAGTCGTAACACCTAATCAAAGTCCATGTTTTGGCGGCTCTCATCAAATTGTATAATTGAAGATGAATCATTGTTCCGCTTTAGAAGACTTAAAGGCCTAGATCAGGGTTTTTTTTATATTACAACATAAAACATTTGAAAACAATATCACTTGTTGTTAGGTAAATGGGATAATTGTCAGTCAGTACCATAGGTATCATCTTACTGTCACCAAACATACATAAGTACACCAAATTTGAGATCAATCGAAAATCGATAAGTGGGTCTAATTTAGCTTGCCAGAGTTATTACAATCCGGCAGATAGACAACGGGACAGGAGAAACTAAAAGCTTGTAAAAATAATCCTTTTTAGGGTTCCGTACCCAAAGGGTAAAAACGGGACCCTATTACTGAGACTTCGCTGTCCGTCCGTCTGTCACCAGGCTGTATCTCAAGAACGATGATAGCTAGACAGTTGAAATTTTCACAGATGATGTATTTCTATTGCCGCTATAACAAAAAATACTAAAAATATAATAAAATAAATATTTAAGGGTAAGGTAGGTTATTAATATCCCATACAACAAACTTAATTTTTTATAGATAATGGTAACCCTTCGTGCGCGAGTCCGACTCGCACTTGGCCAGTTTTTAATTAAGTAAAAGTTTAATTCCTAAAATTTAAAGGAAAATATCAAGCTATAAGCCTTGGCCTTTCGCTTTTGAATTCAATTTGTAATTGAGAAATAGGTTTTTTACATAAATGTACACATGCCTGGGGTTTACCACGAGGTTGCGTTGTGCGTCAATACATATAATTTAATTTTATCTGGTACACATACTTTATCCAAATGTTGCCAAAATATTTGAATCAATAATAAGGTTTTTTTACTAAAAAAAGTCTCTAAAATGATTACTTACGGGCATGCACTTTCTTGATCTATTTCAATAACAATTAAGTAATCCTACTAATATTATAAATCTTCACGCTTTAATGGCCGAATGGATTTGGATGAAATTTAGAATGTACATTGCTTATACCTAGGATTAACATAAAGGCTACATTGAAGTTAATTATAGCGGGCAAAGCCGCGGGGTACGGCTAGTAGATTATATATGTTCTTAAGGTAAGTTTTCCACTACAAAGAACAACTACAGAAATGATTATAAAGTAATATTACTAACGTTAATTTCTATCAACTTTATTCCGATGATGGACAAACTGCTAGGCTACCACTTTACAGTAGACGAGCTGTTGCTCGCCACTTGGTCGGCGTAGGACCTTTCAAAACTCTTTCCTCAAGTACGCTTTACAAAGTAAAGCTACACTAAAAAAATACACAGCTGTTTCAAATTCCGCATATGCCAATTTAACAATACACAATTTGAGGACACAGTTGGCGTGGTGGGGAAGTTTGCCCTTTGCGCCGTAGGTCCTGGGTTCGATTCCCAGCAGGAGCACAATTTTTCTCCTTAAAGGGAGATTTGTTCTGGGTGTAATTGTGTGTGTAATATGTAAATGTTTTTGGCAACCACGATACAAGTCTTGGTTCTTAGTGTGGGGTGACTGTGAATGCGTTTGTTTTGCCTATTACAAGAAAGTGTAATTTCTTGCCTTTGTTAGTTATTCAAGTCAACAGCTTTCTTAGGTAAGTATGCTCTAAGCAAACGTGGATGGAACATCGACCTGCCATCGAGCTCAACATTGGATGAGAAAGATGACGAACGTTTGGTTATCTTCTAGTACCTATATAAAAATTGTTTGTTTGTTTGTTTGTATTTCATGCGATGCCATACGATCATCATCCGTACAGTGAGGGAGTGGAACTTATTGCCTGCGTCTTTGTTTCCCGAACGGTACAATCTGGGTGTCCTTAAGTCTAGAGTGAATAGATATCTTCTAGGCAAACATGTCACATCTTCGGCAATATCTTCACTTTTCGTTAGGTGAGATAGTGATTGATGCTTGCATAAAAAAAATCCGATTGTGATGAAACTTTGGTGAACTGTTCAGCGTCAGCCGGTGAAGGTTCTTCCATAAATAATAAAAGTGAAAAAAATGCATTTTTTTAATATTTGACAGGATTACATCTGTCGGAATTGGCAAAGTACTAGGCAAACATAAACATGAAAGAGATAATAATTTAGTCATTGAGTTTATATTATAGTAATAAAGTACTAGGCAGCCATAAACGTGGAAGAGGCATCATTTATCCCTATTAATATCACAAATGCGAAATTAACTCTGTCTATCTTTTACGCTTTCCATCTAAACCACTGTACTGATTTTGATGAAATTTGGTACAGAAATAGATTAGAGCTTAAGAAAGGACATAAGCTACTTTTTATCCCGGATTTCCCGCGGGTCCGGGAATTACGAGTGTTAAACCACGTAGCTAGTTTTCTATAAGTGGCATTGTAACGCATGCCGGGTGCAGCTGATCTAGAATATAAAGAATATCAAAATTTTCAAATAACGTCTAGATAAGTTATGGTGAATTCATTCATTAGTGTCGTATAGTATCCCACAGATATCTCAGGCCTCAAACCCTTCCGACCGCACCGCCCGCACCGCGGCCCACAATTTGTTGCCAGCCTCAACTTCCGTAAATAGAGAAACCACACTCACTATTTCACTTTTTTACGATTTCACCGACCGTTACGCGGTACAAATCCCGCACTGTTAAGTCTTGTGACCGCATCTTTAATTGCCTGAGGAATTTTGGATTTCGCACTTGGTTTGGTTCGTAATTGAAACACGGATTTATTTAGGTGACGTTAATGACGATTGATGTGAGTTGCCGCGCTTGCTGGCAATATTTTCAAAAAAAGGAGAATATTTTGAAATAAGATATTTGTGTTTAGGTAACTGTCAAGCAGAAAAGTGTGCAAACATTACTGTGTTTCGGATTAAAGGGCAAAGTTTCCAGTGAAATTACAGGGCATAAAGAGATTTAACATCTAATAATATCTCAGGGTGAGGAGCGCAGTTCTTTGTCAGCAGGATTTTGACCTATATAAGTACATAACTCTGGGTAGCTCTAAACTGTAATGGGCAAGCGTGACGCTTACCATCAGGCAAGCGACTTTCAAATCTATTGACTTAATAACATAAAATAATATGGTATTAAAAAAATTTAAAATATTAATTAAAATTCACGATGTGAAGAAACCAACACTGCATGTTCCAGAATCACAAATTTGGAGTAGTTAGTTGTGCCATCCACGGTACTTGGCCAACGTGGTGGGTTGTATTGTATTGTATATTTATTTATCTTTAGACAAAACAAATATGCACTTAGACATAAAATATATCAATTTCATTTTGGTTATGGCCTAAACTCTCTCCAAGGCGAGAAAAAAGCCCTGAGTCACAGAAGGAACGAAGTGGTCCGATTGTGATGATTCATCAAAATGTAGGCCAATGTTTATATATTAAAGAATGAATAATAACATAAACAAGCAAATTCGAATGAAACACAATATTCCGAATATTCGTTAATTTTACAAAATACTCAAAGTAATACAAGCACAGTGCGTCAACTTAACAGCCAAATACTTGTTACCTGACCCTGTTTATAAGTTGCTAAACATTATTCAGTAATATGAACAAACTTTCAAAGAATAACACATTTCGTAAGCTCTTTAAATAATGATTATAAACACTTGAACCCGAACTTCTAATTACATAGTGATAGAATTGCAATGTTTACGGGCTCCTAAAAATGTACCGGATATTTTGTGATCTTGTTAATACATAAAAATAATATCGTTCAGTTGGTACTATAATTGAGATCTAACCATTCCTAACGCCGAAGCTGTGCTGTGTTGTTACTTTTATTTTCCATGTTATGGTTTGATTTATAAAAAACAAATTTTGTAAAACTTGTAAACTCCTCATTAACTAAAATGTAATTTCTTTAAACTCCCCGGGATACATTGTGCAAATAAATTAATTTGTTACGGGTAGTGTGACGACAATGTTGCCACACTACCCACTTCACTGCGCTGCGTTAATGTGTTTGAGTAATGTTACCTGTTTCACTTAACTTTAATAAAAAAATGTTTGTAATTGTTTTCTTGTCACAGCTGTTCAGTGTTGCTTTTTCGTGTGCGACGTCACCTGCCGTTCTCAACGGAAGACCAGCGCTGGTTTTTTAAACCAGCATAATGCTGAGTTGAGGACGGTTTGTGGCAAAAGAAAAAAAAAAAACTATTTGTACCCTTTTGTCAATTGTTTTTTTTTGCCACAAATAAATATATGTCTTTATGTCTTTCAAGTATTTATTCTTGTGCCGTGTCTACAACGTGAAGACGCTAAGATCCAAGGATGACCACACATGTCATGTTCACGTTCTCCTGTTTTCTTGAAAGATGGAACCAGAGAGGTTCTTATTTTTGTGATAGATCTCCGATCCACATTACGACGCTTATAGAAAGCGGAATTTCTTAATTCACTAACAGTGATTATGATGAGATGGCTAACTTTGCTTTCCGACTGGCTGCTGAAGATACAGCACCAATTGGTTGACAGTTTGAGACAGGCATTGAGTAATAGCCAACTTTATTTATATCAAACTACCCGCATACAAACTTTGTTCTGACAGTTACGAACACAACAAATATCCAGCTGTTCCCAAATGATAATCTTTCATACATGCGGCATTTGATTTTTATTTATATATCGATAGATATTCCGCTGGCATCTAATGATGCGTGAGATTAGCACGCTTCGTCCAGAAAGATGTCAGCTATCTACGATAAAGTTACTTTTTACGTTTACTGCTGCTAAACTATGGCTTAAGTAACTGGCCAGGATTGCATTAGAAAATGTCATACCACCTTGATTTTCCCACGATTTTACTAGTAACGTGGTAGAGTTCAAAGTCGTGACAGATGAGCAGCTGACATCGTTATCACTTACCATCTTCTAAATCAGCATTCCTTTGTCGACAGTAAGAACGGGCAGCCCAGACTACATGTGTTCCCTGCTGCCGCAACACTGGCGCTCCAACAAGACTCTCCCCGGGGGCTTCAAGGTCGTGGCCCTCGGAGAAGTGGTCGACGGAACCCTGGTGACTGTCCGAGCAGGAAACGATGAGAACTGCTCTGCAGAACTCAGGAACAACTCAGCGGTTATGAAGAATAGAGTCGCCAAATTTAACGATTTGAGGTTCGTCGGAAGGAGTGGAAGAGGTGAGTTTCTTTGTAAAATGAGCATGGAAACTAATGCTATAAATTGTAGTAGTCCTTGAAAAGGTAATACAAAGATTAATGCGATGTTATAATGCAGTAGTCCACTTTTTTTTAAAGAGCAATTACCCATCTATAAAATTTTATTATTGTAGGCAACATTTTTACAATAAGGCCATAACAAAAGATGCACAAAAGCGAGCTTAACCAATCACAGAGTTTTCTTCCATATAGAATATCATTTATAACAGCAAGTAGGTTGTTGTGTACATAGAAATACAAAAATAGTACAAGTTTATTTTTAAAATATATTGAACAATAAAAACCAATATCAAGGTCAGTTATCCTGATAACTAATTTTAAATGCACATGCACTATTGTAACCTATGGACAGAATACTGATTTTAATTATCTTATATAGGCCAGTTACCAGTATATTTGCTATGATAACGTACGATTTTCGGCAAAGCTAAGCCCGACCGTCAGCTTACTATAACGTCGTACAAAAGTAAACGCGCTCTGGATCAAAGAAAGTAGGCGTTACTTTTTGATACATCCGAACACTGACTCATACCGTCAGGTAGGCTGTCATCGTTCCTTACCTAATATTAGCAATCCTGCTATTAGGTTGTGCGCCCACAAATCACTTCCGGGCGTATAATCTGCCGCCCAATTATCTCAGTGGGCCCGTTGGCAACTCATAGAGTAGTCACAAGATATTAACATGGTGGCTAATTGTAAATCCAAAGGCAAAGTCTCTTGTTCTTAAAAGTTGTAAGAGTGAACTGAAGTAGAGACTGAAATATTAAACTGTATTAATGAGAACACATTAAGTCATGTCTATTTTTCCCAAAAAAGGAGGAGGTACTCAAGTCGACTGTATTTTTTTATGTTTCTACCTCATAACTTCTATGCACGTGAGCCGATTTCGACATTTTTTTTTTTAGTTTTAAAGATGTTGCTTTCTTATTAATCCCATTCAAATTTGATCAAGATCTGATCAGTAGTTCTTGAAATATCGTCAATAATGGCCATATTGTGACGAATAATGCGTACTTTGACGATGTTCTCGTTTACCCGACTTCAAAAGTTACCTCATAACTTCTTTCGTTGTGAGCCGATTTTGATGATTATTTTTTTATTTGAAAGCTGGTGCTTTTTATGTAGTCCCATTGAAATTTGATTAAGGTTTGATATCTAGTTTTTGAGTTATAGTCAATAACGCGTGTTTATACATTAAATCTGATCAAGATTCCGAAGATAAAGCGGTGAAGTCGGTTTTTTAAAACTGCAATTTCTTCCGATGGTTAAATTTAATTTGATTCTTAATTTGTTTAATTAAACAAGATCAATCAACAAGATAAAAATAATTGTGTAAAATACTGTTTATGTGCACATTTTACTTATTTGCAGTATTTTAGTCAATTACAAGTAACTTTAGTACTAAAATATTTTTTTTTACTATGAAACAAGTAAACTTCAATAGTAGTGTATGCGTGTGGTTTCAATTGAGTTTTGGTAATCGTAGGAGATAGAACGAAAAACTGATCTATTTCGTTCATTAGTGTACAAGCAAAATGTACTAATAAACTACTAATAAAACATTAGTATTAGTATATGCGAGCTCTCTTCAGTCTACCTTCATTCATTATTTTCAATGTTCACTCATACAAGTTTGTTACCATCTAGTGCACAGATGATGAAGTAGTAATCAAGTCATTAGGCTCTGTGCACACGAATCACACCCGAGTACGGGCTCTGGATTAACCAATTATTAACCAGCGGAGTAATGGTTAACTGCTTCGCAGCTTGCTGAAATTACAAGATATAATGCGCTGTAAGGTGAGTAGGGAAAATATTATTTATATTGTGAAGTTTTATCAAGCAACAACAAAACAAACAGTCAAATTTCATTCATTAATGGTGGACATATCTCCAGTTGGCTCGAAGCGTTTCGCTTCTATGTTTATAATTCGTACAGCAATGAAGTAGAATTCATTGCCTGTGTCTTTTGTATCCGAACGGTACCTGAGAGTCTTCAAGTCTAGAAAGAACAGTTATCTTCTCGACTTAAAGTGAACAGTTATACTCGCCCGCATCTTCACTTTCCATCAGGCGAATGGTCAAATGCTTGCCTAACTTGCAAAAAACAAGTTTTACGAGCAGAAAGGCCACATCATCACTTTCCATCAGGTGAGATTGTGGTCAAATGCTTGCTTATCGGGTATAAAAAAATTGAGTGCAGTAAACTGTATGAAAGGATCCGTTCTATAAGATCACATAACATTTAAAAATATTAATAATTAATTAGTGTCAAACTCTTACCCACTTAATGTTGCTGATCTGTCAACTCTATCTTTATTAAGAACGCAATTCAAATATATATTGTAAAAATGCTTTTGTACTCAAATGCCAATATTATAGATGCACTTTTATACAAAGTTGCTTTGAATTAACTCTACATAAACCTATACAGAAGTATAGGTTTATGTATAGATAACACCAAAAAAGAACACTTACAAAGAAATCTTAAATTTGACATAGGAGCACAAAGCGGTCTTATAGCTCAAAGCGATTTCTTCCAGACAACCAAAGGGAGATAGGGTGGTATATATTGGTATATATATAATTATCGTACAACACTTGAGCTTGTCAGATCTTGTGAACTTTATATGCAGTCCACATCAAATAAGATAGTGGTCAAACATTTGCTTATACTGAATAAAAAAGAGCTTAAGTTTTACAAAATTTGTCACTCAATATATTATAATAAATGTGTCTTTAAATTAATTGCCGCAAATTTTGAAAATACTGGTACCATAATATAACAAATATTGTTATAGATCCTTAGCCCGTCTGATTTTGAGCTATTCAGCTACATATGTTATATTAAATGTGTATAGGTTATATAATAATATAATCTACCGATTTTACCCATCAAACATTTATGTATACATAATTATTTACACGTTATACATAGCAACACTGAAAGCTTTTAACTAGAACCCATTAACGTAATTAAGTATTACCAATTATACATAAATTTACCTTATCTATAATTTCAAAGTATCCCTATATATACACAGAATTATACATATTTGTTATATATAACTATTAAGCGTATACTACCGCATTTATATTGCGAGAATCCCTAAAATAGAATTTTCCTTTAAGAGTTTTATTTTAATTATAACTTATTAGAAATTGTGATAGTTTTCCGGAATTTGTTCATAATATATTAAACAACATGTATTCAATTGTTTCATTTTGTTTCTATAGAAAATCTTTCTCTAAAATTTCTTCAAACACATGTGAACACCGATTAAATGACTGGTAGAGATCGCTATTAGTTATAAGGCCGCCTGTTGTGACACTTTACGTAAAATACTTGTTTGTTACCTTTTTTTCTCATATCGAAGTGGATCAATCAAATATTATCTTTCTATCTATCTCACTACTAACTAATATACAATGTGTTACAGAAAGGTGTAGTAATACTCAAGTCACACATCTAGCTAAATGTATGGAGTCTAACAGGAACTTCTGCATTCGCGGCAGCACCATGAATATTGAGCGTTCTCTGGCAGACGATTCCTGGCACGATACACATACACACCACCACGTATTACTACACATTTTTGTTACAGGTTGTATATAGAAAACTATTGAGTTGATAAAGTATACTCTAAAGCCGTCTATTTTACTAATCATAATCATAACAACAAATCCCGGGGTATTCACGAAAATATTTTTTTACATCTCGGACAAAGAGTATAAAATTATATACTCACGTCACAAAAAATAAATGGAAACAAACAGTGACGAATCACAGTTTTCGATGACGATGAGGAGGATGCTAGATCACAAACTGGTTTTCTGTTTGAAATGAATAAATATTAGTTACAACATGATGTTGTAATAATACACACCGAGGTCGTGATTTTATAATTGGATATTCATACATTGTAAGATGTGCCGCCATCTCGACCATACCTACTATCATACCTATCATAGCAGTATTATGATTCCAAGATATTATGTATGTGGGTGAAATTTTATGGGAAGGCTTTGAAATTCTGATCCGTAACATTTTTGTGTGACTTTTTTTTTAATAAACGCTTTCACACTCACAAACTCTCACTAAGTTCGATGACTTGTGTCGTGGGTGCCGGAAACATTTACATCACACACACACAATCACAAGAAGAACCAGAAACACAATTTTTCCTTGGGGAGGAAACTTGTGTTCCCGCCGGGAATCGAACCAGATACCCCTGTTTAGAAGGCGAACGCCACCCAACTAAGCCAACGTGCAGTTCGCTAAGGTAAATTGGGGGTAAATACCATGAATAATTAAAATGCTTCCTTGTAACACAAAAGTTCCACTTCTATGGTGTGTCTTTACGAAACATCCTGTTTTTTATTTATCTAGAACTTGGAATAGGATAAGACTTTCTAAGGCGATAGGAAATTTTCTCCTGGATGGTTACCCTAAATCGAAATACAGATGTAGTTTACCAAGCAAAATATATAACAAGGTTTAAAATGGTGTTCGGGGTAGGTGTTGTTCAATACGTTGTGTTATCCAATGACTGTAATTAGAGGTTGAAAAATGTGCAATATCTACCACAAGATATTTTTTGCAAGCAATATCACCTGTGTAATAATTTAGATTGTGTGTTAATTAATTATTTTAGTTTGTTTATAATTACATACATGTATCAATGTTTATATATGGGTTAATCGCCACACTTATTTCGTGAAGTTCATGTTAGACCTGAAGTCCATTTGTTTATAGGTCGATCATCTCTACACACTTAAGCTTTCCTTAATAAAGTAAATAAATTGAGAATAAACAGCGCATAATTACAATTTTGCACTGTTCATTAACTTGATTTATTCACGTTATCAAGAAAGAAAAATAGTTATTTAAAAAAAGTTATTTAGGCTACGGCCTTAAATGTTTTTTTTAGTAACTAATTATACTCTGTAGTTTAAATTGCGTTAATTATCAGAGCAAAAAGCATAAGCCCTTCTCCTTGACACATACCAAGTATCGGTCTTAGTGATTTAGCCATAAAAGATTGGAAATAAACAAACAGACAGCGTCACTTTCAGAATTATAATGTTAGGGTTAAAATTATTGTATTTTCATTAAATTAAACACAAACCGTGCCATCACGGAAGTAAAAATACGAGTAATATAATAAAAAGAAAACTAAATGATCACGCGATTACGGCCCGTTCCATCAGAGTCCCCTTCATAAACAAAATAATCGCTTTGCGGTGAGGAAACGCGTATTTTCTAAATCACGAATGTGAAAATGCATTTGCCACTCCGTTACCGAGTCGTGTCGTCGTGCAAAGTGATCATTTTAAATGATTGAAAGGTACCTAATAGAAATATCATGAAAACGTTTAAACGTACCCTTCCTATCGTTAACTATGCTGCGGCACTCACCTAACATATAATATATAAGTGTCCGGATGACCGAGCTTTGTTCAGCTGAAAACACGGATAAAACGACGTTTTCTAAAATTTAAACCTAGCTAGATCGATTTATCGCTCCAAAACCCCCTGCATACAAAATTTCATGAATATCGTTGGAGCCGTTTCCGAGATCCTGATTACACATATATATAATTATATATACAGTGAAACTTGGTTAAATGGGACCTGGATAAATGAGAAACCTCTATTATTGAGAGTTGCAATGAGGTCCCGGTACTTTTTCATTGAATAACCTCTATTAATGGGATTTTTCGAACCTGGTTAAATGAGATCTGATTTCTAGGATTTATTCGATGTTTACCTTTATAATTGGGACTCTGTAACTCAATTCCCTCTATAAATGAGACAAATTAACAGGTTGCGACAGGTTTTGACACTTGTTGACACATTAGAATGCCTTTCGCACACGCTTTGTTTGTCAGTACTATCTCAGGTTTTGACCTAAAAACAAGGGAGTAAAAGTGTACAAAATGCCTAAACGTATATATAAAACTTGATGAAAAAAAAAATTTATTATTTTCCACGTAATACATAATGTATGTACATTCATACCTACATAATATATTAGATTCATTACACCAAAAATACGCATTTTTATTAACACCTCTCCCTCTAAAAATGAAATAGCCGTACATTTCGACCTCTATAAGTAGGAGCCTCTGTAAATGAGACAACTATAATTTTAAACCTGCCTAATTGGAAAACTGGATTAATGGAAACACTCAATAAATGGTACAACATTCTTGGTCCCTTGAGATCCCAATTAACCAGGTTCCACTGTATATACAAAAATTGCTCGTTTAAAGGTATTAAATAATGCTCACCGTCCCAGATTACTTTGAACTTAGTACAGTCGTAGTTATATAAAAGATCTGTCACCTAAAACGATGTGCCGGCAATTATAAAAATAACTAAGCGTATTTTGTCAGTACCTACCTACACATTTTGTAGCAGTACAAATAAATTTTAAAAAATCTGACTTGAGTGGCTTAAACTGCATTTAAAAGTACCTTGGAACCCTGTCTCCAACACTAGGTCTTGTGAGATTCTGTATTATTGTGTTACAGTAGCCTAGTACCTACTGTGCAAGTGTGTTATGCTGTTAGCATACGAGTGTATATGTTGTGGGTGTGCATATTGTTTTAAATGTGTTTTTGTTTGTTTTTATATTACTGATTCTTAGGAGCCAGGCCATTAGCAAAAATTGTAAAATATATAATTTCTCTAGTCTTTCATCAGCGCCTGTCTTGGCGTCAGGAAAGTGGTCCCAGTGTTCTAACACTATTACCACGGCTGGGCGACGAGGGCTACTACCCTCGGGGAATCTTACTTCGGAAAGGCCATTTACCTTTGCATTTATTCTCAGTCAAAGATTGCGCTGGGAACTGTTAATTAATAAGGAAGAATTGATATGCCGCTTAGTATTATTTTATTCATAAGACTTGGGACAAGATTCAGGCGAGTGTTACTCGTTAAGTGACATACGAGTACCTCCCAGATGATGGGCATCGTACATGCCCGAAACTAGTCGGAAAATCCGACAAAAACCGCCGCGAGGACCAGCCGGTTAGTAAACATTAATAATGACATACGAGTAATTGCAATTCGAGTACTGAGTGTAGTTTATTAATTAAAACGTTACTTAAAACAAATGTAGAGTTTCATATCCGTAGAATAATAAATAAACAGTAGAAGCTGTCAGCCCCACACTGTTTGATGACTTGTGTCGTGGGTATCCGAAACTTTCACATCACAATCACAACCAGAAACAGAAACATACATTTTCCTTGGGGAGAAATATTGTGCTCCAGCCGGGAATCAAACCTGATACCCCTTTTTTTTTGTGGGGGGAAAATGCCTGGCATTTCCTTTCCTTCCCAGGGATGAAGGAAAGGGGTATGTGGGGCTCGAACCCACTAAAAACCCCCCCGTGAGCAGTCCCTCACCGAAGTGAGGCAAGATAGTGTCGCGCTAGCAGTCACTATCTTGCCCCGGCGGTAGGCCCGGATGCAAACTCCTCCGAGCCACTACGCCCATGGAGGGGTGACCTTGCTCACAGGTCACCCCGTGCTCTAAGCGAACGCGCACTCAACTAACCCAACGGGCAGTTTAGAATAAATAAAATCCCGGGTGTGGGGAAATTACAGTCACTTACGTTACCACTACCTTGAAGTTCACTCTCGGTTTGACATACTTTTGAAATACCTACTAAAGTATGAGTCAGATAAAAATGCGTTTAATTAGTGTTTACATATTCAATGTGTCTTAATAACTGAATACCCGGTGACTTATAGCTACAATTAAGGAAGCAGGATCTAGGAAAACGAAAATTACCGTGTCTTGCTTTAGTAGCATTCGTACCACACCAAACCATTCTACTAGGTAATATTATATATCCGAAAGTTAGTGTGTATGTGTGAATGTTTGTTACCACGTATCTCCGTAACGAATAAACCGATTTTGATGAAATTTAGAATGTATTTAGTTTAGGTTCTGGAATAACATAAAAGTAATTTTTAACCGGGCGAAACCGCGGGGCACGGCTAGTCCTACTTCCTACTTATATTATAAATCCGAAAGCTTGTGTGTAGGTGTGTAAGTATGTTTGTACCCTCTTCAAACTTTAACGGCTGAACGGATTTGAATGAAATTTGGAATGTACATAGCTTATTATAGCCTAGGATTAGCACACAGGCAAATTTTTTACTTGATAATAGCGGGCGAAGCCGCGGGGCACGGCTAGTAAATTATAAATATTTTACGAAACCTCATCCTATCAAGGGTCAGGAATGCTAATGGCCGTGTGTGACAATTAAATAGTTACTAGGTATATTAGCGCCGCGCCGATTGACGGACCTTTGGTGTATTGTGTCACTGTGTGCGTGTAACTCGCGTTGTGACGAGCGAATTTAGTAGGACCTAGGGTGCTTCACCCATTTTGTATGTTGCGTTTTTACGTTCGTGCCAGTAGTGGTGCCAGTGGTTCTTTTCAGAACATAAAAGGTCCCGTACAATTTATCCACATCATAACTAATATATTTTTCAACAGATCACTTTATTAATTCCCAAATTTGTTATAATTCTACTTGTAATTATAAATATAAATGCAAAAGTTTAGTCTTTTTATCAATCACACCAAAAAATTCATCGAAATTTAATGTAATTTTGCAGACAAATAGTTAAACATAGAAAAATCCTCTAAACCATCTTTCACCTTTTAACTGACTTCACAAAACAGGAGGAGGTACTCAAATCGAATGACGAAACGAAATGAAAGAAATATTTTAGGACTAAATGGGACCAATTGGAAAGCAACATCATTCAAACAAAAAAAAACAAAATCGTTTCACGTGGAAAGAAGTTATGAGGTAACAAATATTTTTAAAAAACCAGTCGAATTGAGAACCTCCTCCTTTTTTGTTTTCGGTTAAAAAACAATATGTTGAATTTTACAAATGGATATCTAAACATCCAGTTTTGATTCCAATACACATTTAGGTTGTTACCAGATGACCTTAATGAATAAGGAAAAATAAAAAAAACATGACCTGTCTCACTAACGGAAACTATTCGCATTCTACAAGTATCATCGTGACGTATAAACATAAATATAAAATAATTCCATAAAAACTTAATTGAGGCTTATACTAATTGCTTCATCTTGTTCACCACTTTGGTGTTAAGATATTTATTTTCTTTTAAAGTATAGTTTATTTATATAGTTATGTTAATGTGCAATTCACTAATAGTTACGCATACATATTTTTAAAGCGATAACATCGCCCTCTTTTATCAAATCCAAATTAAGTAACCCAATTAAATAAATACACTACTTAAAAATACCTTGGACGTCCGCCAAAGGTAATAATGTAATAAATTGTATTTGAATTTAGTTTACATCTATGGGCCAATCCTATCCTATTTCCTATCCTACTAATATTATAAATTCAAAAGTTTGTGTGTGTATCTCTGTAACGGATATACCGATTTTGATCAAATTCAGAATGTAGATAGTTTAGGTATCGGAATAACACATAGACTTTTTATCTTAATTAACGCGGGCGAAGCCGCAGGGCA
This sequence comes from Lomographa bimaculata, assembly GCA_948107665.1. Classification (NCBI taxonomy): domain Eukaryota; kingdom Metazoa; phylum Arthropoda; class Insecta; order Lepidoptera; family Geometridae; genus Lomographa; species Lomographa bimaculata. Next base: position 12,310,001 of record OX403600.1, read on the forward strand.
CGGATAGTTACAAATATTTCTAAACCAAATTGTAACTATATACATGTATACAGCAAAAGACCTAAGTTAAATGGCTTCCTATTCGCGAGCGTAGGTATATAAGAATTCTCTGCTTCCTTTACTCGGTCCTCAATGATCCAAAGTCACCAAGCTACCTCAAACAAAAATTTAAATTTCTTTCTGAGACTCACGAACGGGAATTACGTTCCTCTTATAATTTAATTCTAGCCACCCCCAGTCACAACACTGCATTCATTGATAACTCATTTGCTGTTGTGGCTGTACGGTTGTGGAATCAGTTACCAGAACATTTAAGGAAGGCTCAAAGTAAATTGATCTTTAAAAGACTTATTCATCGACATTACATGAAGAATATTTATCCTGAACAAGTTCAAGAATAACAATTTCTATTTATTTGTATCTTATATAAGTATTCTGATTATGTGTTAGTTATACATACATATGTAAGTAGTATATTGTATTTGTTTAAATTTATATATATTTTTTATTAATTATTCATTTTTAAAATTATTTGATCTAGTTTATTTATTCTAAAATCTCATATTTTTATTTATTTTATGTACGCGTATCTTTTAGCTGCACGCCCAAACACTTTTCTTACACGCCCAGGAAAGCTGGTAGATAATGCTTCATAGCATTAAGCTATTCCTTGTACACTGTTTTGTGCTAAACTATTAAATAAAAATAAATAAATAAAATAAGATAATATAGGTCTATAAGAGTGGCTTGTAGTGAGGTTACAGGTAACGCAAGTGCTCAAGCGCACTACTACTAGTTAGCGTGCCTATAATGCCGGGCGAATCAATTCAGTTAAATTTTTCAGAAAATTATAGTGGCAAATTTGAAGGAGCGGAAGTGCTAAGAATTCCCCCCCCCTCTCCCCCCACAAAAAAATGGTCATTTATAGGGTCCCGCTTACATATAAATCGATATTCAGTTGAATTTACTCCATCACAAACGATATTCACCAAAATCACCATGAGTAGTGAAATACTGGTGGCTACTGTAGCATCAATAAACTCCCTTTTCCAACTACACGATTTCCATTTTTTTTTACGATCTATTCATTAAAAAAACCCGCAACTCACCGTTTTGACGTCATCAATGCAAATGCCTTATTACTGCGAAGCCTCGTAGACAGGTTACAGACGTCATTATATTGTAGGCCAACTGGTTTTGCCACATCGTGATTATTTATAGATTAATTTATAATAATAGCTACCTACGTAGTTGCATAACTTATAAATATCATTGGTATACACGTTTAAACTAACAAGGTGGGTTAGGTGATTCACACATTACAATTTCCGTTTTTGCTATGTCATGTTATAAGGTCATGATTTTTAGAAGCTTATTTAGACATCAAATTGGAAAGTAAACGATTAGTTGATTTTGATGCGTAATTTTTAGTCGACAAACATAACATATAAAGATATAAAGGTATAAGACTAAAAAGTTAATTTATCGAGCGAGGCGAGATCTCTAAGTTGACTTGGGTCGTTCAGCACTTTGTCCGTCCGTCCGTCTGTCAGAGGCATCTAGCGTCTAAACCATATAAGCGAATGACTTCAATTTTTCATAGAGTATGTAAAACTACGGCCCAAAACCAGAAATGACATATAAAATAATATAAATTAAATATTAAGGGGGCTTTTATACATGTACTTAACAATCTAGATATAGATTATTTTTTACTGTATTTCTGCATTAGGTACATATGCAACAATAATGTTACTTGATCATACCTACTATATGTCTGTAGATATAAGTACCGATGTTTTTGTGAATAAACTATTATTAATCAGAGTACGAAACCGGTTTAAAAAAAAAATTTTTTTGGAAAATAACGATTTGGTAGGCCACCAAAGTCACTGTTTAAGGCTTATTTTGTCCAGGGTTAATCTCAAAAATGGCTTCATCGCGCTTTAAGGAACTTTCATTCCAAAATTAAAAGAAACATGCAAAAACCAACATCACGCGGTGGTCCCAGGCGGTCACCCATCCAAGTACTGACCGCGCCCGACTTTGCTTAACTTCGGTGATCGGTCGAGAACGTGGTATGGCTTACAACTATAGCAAAAAGTGTCGTTACAAATTTTGGTCTTCATTTTTTCCGTCTAGCCCCTTTCGCAACACGCGATAAGGAACTTTCGTTCCAAAAAAAATAAATTAACAATAGCCGCACAAAGAAATACTTTAGTCTTTATAGTTGGAGTAACATCCCATGAGATTTTTGGTATTTTACAAATTACCCTGAATACTATAATAAGTATTACCAAAGTTATTAGCTTCATGTACCTAAATACCTAGTTGGTTATTTTGTTCAATGACCTAGCGACCTAGACATTCGCGCTTATGCATGTCATTCAATTTTGTTTCTGATAAAGTGTGTGGTAGAGTGGCGGTTATCGCGGTGATAGCGGTTACCGCTATCACGTCGAGGCTACCAAGTATAACGCGAAATTCCCATGTGTACTGTCTACCTACAGTAAAAAAGGAATTATTTTGCAAATAACAAATTAGTGTTTTGTATATTGATTGAATTTAACAACTTTAACAATTTTAACGGATTATATCGAGTATTTTTATATTTTTTTTATTCCTAAAGTTTAGAAAAGTTTTGGTTGGTCACAGAAAGATTTTGTTGTAAGCCTAAAGTATTTTATAATGAATGTGTAACATTTTTTAGTAAGTTAATAGTTACTATTTTGTATTCGAGCTCCAATTGTTGCTGGCTTGCTGCACGCTTTGGTCACGACTGTAAGTGCAGTAGGCAATTTTTGTCATAAATAAATAAATAAATAGAACTGTTGATCATATGTATTCGGCCGCATCATCTCTTTCCATCAGGTGAGATTGTGGTCAAATGCTTGCCTATCAGGCATAAAAAAAATATTAGAAATTTGAAAACTAATAAACTAGCTTACCTACTTATTAAATTAATCAAAACGTTGCCTATTATTGTATTGTGTATTATGTGCTCGTAGTAGTAGTTAACAGTATCCAGAGGTTACTTTTTTATTTTCGATAGGCAAGCTTCATCACTTCTCATCTGATGGAAAGCGAAGATGCGGCTGAAGATATAGAACTGCCCGTAGGCTTGGTTTGTTGAGTGAGCGTTCACCTTCAAAGCAGGAGGTACCGGGGTCGATTCTCGGCTAGAACACAAGTTTTCTTCCCAAGAATAATAAAATTTGTGTTTCTGGTTTTAGGTGTAATTGTATGTGTGATGTGAATGTTTCCGGCAGTCACGACACAAGTCATTAAACTTAGTGTGGAACTGTGAGTATGAAAGCGTTTATGTTTATGCTTGCCTAAAAGATACTTATTCACTCCTCAAAAATACTATAACCATACTATTTAAAACAAATCCAATCTAATATATAAAAATCTTGTGTCACGGTGTTTGTGGTCGAAATCCTCCGAAATAAATCGACAAATAGGTCGTAGAGTATTTTTCACCCTACTATCCCCATGTTTTTATCGTGTACAATATACATTTTAGTATGAACATTATCCAAAAGATTTATGTATTAAAGTACTAGGAGACTATAAACGTAAAAGAGGTAAAACACTTTTTTCCAAACGTGGCATTACAACGCATGCCGGGTACACTAGTAAGTAATTAAAATATTTTTCATAGAGACTATACTTTTTGATCTGCTGGATTTTATATAGTATAATATCTTTCGAGAACGATTCACACTTTCGCGTGGACACAATATCACCGGATCGGCGCGGACTTGATTTTAATTTCCAAACCGCAGCATGGCATAAACGACTCCAGCGCTTTACTGTTCCATTGTTGCACGTCCATTATGGACCCACATGAATGTTGTATCGAAAGAGTTGCAGACATACCTACCATCATAAACTTTGAATATACATTTTCCTGATTTAAAAATTAATCCCCGTATATAAGACTCCAACGTCATAAGTCTCATTGCCTGCGTCTTTGTTCCCTAAACGGCACAATCTGGGTGTCTTCAAGCCTAGGTACCTTCTAGAAAGCACTGGCCTTGGCTTTGCGGTAACCTCGGCAGCGCAGCGCAAACGGCGAAAATATGGAAACCTCGGCAGTGGTTACATATTTGAGCAGTTTGGTGTTGAGACACTGGGCACGTGGAGACCGGGAGCTCTATTTTTTTTAATGTATCAGAGCGCCAGGTCAAGGCGACGCTTGATCAAAATGCTGGTTCTTATTTGGCTCAACGAATCAGCATTGCAATTCAAAGAGGCAATACCGCTAGCATGATGGGAACGCTACCAACTGGTAGAGGGCTTGAGCACTTGAGATACATAAGCTCGATGCCTTGTAGGTTACTTGGGTCTTTGCCGTATATAATTTTATTTTAGTTTTAGATGGATCTACAGTTGTATATTTCTACCTCCTTAGTGAATTGGTTTAATGCTGCTCTGGGTAGCAACCACTATACGGCTTCAATTCCAAGTCAGTATTTCGGTAAACAGACGAAATTGTGAGGCGCCACGGAAACTAGAGTTACCAAGTCTAAATATAATAATAACTTAAATACACATTGTAGTCAGTTGGCTTAGCACATCTAGTATGCATTCAGTTATTGCATGCTTCATTTCTAGAGTGAATAGGAATCTTTTTGGCAAGCATGTTACATCTTTGACCGCATCGTCATTTTCCATTTGGTAAGATAGTGGTCAAATGCTTGTCTATTCAGCATAGAAGAAACTGAGTTAAGTCTATATAATAATATAGTGCTATAAAGAGTCCCACAAAATCTCTTTAGTGCCGTTAAGTGCTAATGTAAATGTAACTTATTGCAACCCCGTAAGACGCATAATTGAAAGGATTCAGCTAGAAGTGGGTTTCGATTAGTACATCATTTGGAGCAAAGGCTATATGATCTGACTATATCTGACTATATGAGCGATGGGCTGGTGTACTAAAATTATGTTTTAAAATGTATCCTTCCTTATTCCTAGTTGTTTTCAGCCTTTGCTACCCTATGACAAATAACATATCTATTTTTCATGCATTAGGTACCCTCTTAGATTTGTCACGCATATGTTTGTGTATCCAAATGGTGATTCAATGTTTTTATGTTTATTTAAATTCATGAATACACCATGGTCAATATTGTTCAATGGAAGTCCCTGAGTTAGATAGGAGGGCATGGTGTAAACAAACGTAATAAGTAATATTATTTTAGTATGAGAATAATATGCGTAATCTATAGTTATTATTATGCTTTGGTTTATTTCGAAACGTTTATTTCGCTTAAAAATGTTTCAACTGTAAAATGTGGATGTTTGTATATTTATCCAATATCTGCCGAAGTATATAAATACCAAATAAATAATTAAACGCAAGCAAAGCTTAAAAAAACTGACTTCACTGATTTGACGATAACTCAAAAACTACTGATCAGATCTTGATCAAATTTATATGGAACAAATGAGAAAGCAACAGCTTTGAAACAAAAAGAAATTCAAAATCGGTTCACGTGGAAAGAAGTTATGAGGTAACACACATAAAATAAAATAAAACATACAGTCGATTTGAGTACTTCCTCCTTTTTGTGAAGTCGGTAGAAAATTTAATTGAATCATGTTTAAAAACTAGCGTCAAAAAATGCTAATTATAATGTATGTATAAAACCAATAAATATTTTTAGGGAACGCTTAAGCCAAGTCATAGTTATAAAGTAATAAATTATAATTGTCCACAACAAACAAACAAACGCATTCACACTCACAGCCCCACACTAAGTTCAAAGACTTGTATTGTGGGTGCCGGAAACATTCACATCACACAAACATTACACCCAGTACCAGAAGTACAAATATCCCTTGGGAAGGAATTCGTACTTCTGCCGGGAATCGAACCCAGGACCCACGGCACAGAGGGCGGACACCTGTCCACTGTGCCAACTGGGTCGACAAACAAATCGACAACCCTTCCTTATAACCAATATGTAAAGGTAACAAAGAGAAACCTGACCTACAAATAAATAAAAATTACCCTATAAGAACCCGTGATCACTGAAAGAGGAGATATGTAACTCGACACCGGTAGTTGTGCACCAAAGTACTCCGTCAATGTTGTGTTCCACCATTAGTTGTGACATGTTTAGCTATCAAACTAATAAAACTTGAATATATTAGATGAATAACAGAGATAATATAATGCTGTATGTATTTTTAATTATGTCAGACAGATAATAATGTGATGTTGAGCACACAACTGCTGTGCAAAATACGCATGAGAGAAAGAAAAGTCCTACTTATCACACTAATATTATAAAAGCGAAAGATTGTGAGTGTGACATACAAGTCTGTTACTTCTTCACACTCAAACGGCAGCCATTATTTTTATTAAATTTGGTATGGAGTTAGCCAACACCCTGGATTAACAATAGGCTACTTTTTGTCCCGGAATTTTCGCGGTCCGAGACTTACGCGAGTGAAACCGTGGGGAGCAGGTAGTATTATATATGCGAAAGTTTCTGAGGATGTATGGATATTTGTTACTTTTTCACGCAAAAACCACTGTTTGGGTTTTAATGAAACTTTATAATAATATAACTTATACATCAGATTAACACTTAGGCTATCCTACTAATATTAAAAATAAACATATTTTTTTTCTTTCTTAAATCCGAAAGTTTGTATGTAAGTGTGTAAATATGTTTGTTCCCTCTTCAAGCTTTAACGGCTGATCGGATTTGGAATGTACATAGCTAAACCTAGGATAAACACATAGGCTACTTTTCAACTCGATAAAGCCGCGGGGCACGGCTGGTATAAAATATGTTTTATACAATTTTCACTGTCATGCATCCAGAAAATAAAAGCCTTAAAAAGGTAGAGATTACATATGACTTACCCTTAAATTAAAGCTTATTGGTAAAGGTGTTTGACCACTATTTCACCTGATGGTAAATGATAATGTGGTCAATGATTGTAAACACTCTAAATGCGCTTGTAAATATAAGAGCAATCACGATTATAACTGCAATAATGACAGAGACAGTCGCCTAATAAAGTCGTAACAGTAATGAGCATGTAATGAGTGGCTCCACATCTCTATTCACGGGTAATCCTCCGTTTCGTAAGTGTGACTAACGTCTTACTCTAATCTAGTCGCGTGACGAAACATTTCTTTCGTAGCTTGTCGACAAATTGAACATATAATTAGGGACGAGGTACAGTTAGCAGAGATCAAACTCTTGATTCTACTTTTTAGAATCTTTTTTTTTAAGTTATATAATGAAAGTAGTATCATATTTTTTTTGTTTTTTGTCTTGCGATGTTTTAAGAATTTTAATCTTTTTAATTATAGGCAACCGACTTGCTTGTTTTAATCCAAACTTTTCAAGTTTTACAAGATTACAATCTAGACTGTATTTGGCTAATGATCAATCCTTATTTAAGTTAGATTGCTAGAGTCGTCATTATGTATCCTAAAATGTGTCCATTGGCACTTTTATTATTATCTCTATTAAGAGGAAGATACTTTTTCTTTTTAAGGATTACAAGCGACTTTATCAATATGATAAAAGTTTATGTAAAAAACAGGTTCGATCTTGCTGTGACTAAACCACACACTGGCCATCAACGATTAATTTAATTTTTTTTTACGTAGAGATTGAGCTCCCCTCTGTTCACTTTTATAGGGCTTCTTGATCTCTTGGGAATTTATGCACCTGCACGTCTGTATATTTTGCCATGGATCCCACAAAATATTTATGAAACCTATGTAAGTTATTTTTACGTAGACATAACATAGATTTCTTTAACACCATATTCTAACCAAGATCGCGTACCCTGACTCACAGTTACGAGGAGTCTGGGAAAAAGAGTAAGGAAGAAAAGTATATGCACTATTTTATTATAGAATAAGAAATCATACGAAATCAAGTTATGGTAACTGCCTCTCAAGGATGGTTTCCGGAACACCGTTTAGTGTAAGGCAGATCACTGGTTTATTTTCGTTGCTATTTACATTCGAAACTAAAGTCCGCTTGAATTCCAAACTGCAGTCACATCGGAAGCCAACCTCCTCCACCATTGAACTGTCATTCTTAATTCTAAACTTTATTTTTACTATACTAAGAATGTACCTTCAATCGCCACATAATATTGAATTTGTGTGACTGTACAGCTACGCGTTATAGGATAAAACTAATTACGTAAATATAGACATATATTAACGAGTTATTGATGTTTGTAACAATAACTCGTATACTTATAATATACTCTTTTATGAAGTCGGTTTAAAAACACCGACTTCATAAAAAAGGAGTAGGTTCTCAAGTCGATTGTATTTTTTTCTTTTGTTTTTTCTTTAAATATGTTATTCTTTCTAGTGAACCAATTCTTATGTTTTTTTTTATTTGAATGCTGGTGCTTCCACGTAACGCGTATTTAATTCATTTAATCTGATCAAGGTTTCCGAAGATAAAGCGGTGAAGTCGGTTTTTAAACGCAAGACAAATTATTTTAAAGTAACAACTTGATTCATACATTTCAAATACAACTGAGCTTTTCGTGATTTACGTAACTAACGATTTTAACCCGTATGAAAGGTGAACGGTCTTGTGGTTAGGGTGGCAAACTCGAAGAATCCCTTGGAGCAAGCATTGTCCAATACCTATTACAAATACGTCTTTAAGCGGCTCATTACTATCACATTACATCATTATGGAGCTAATTATAGAGTTGGCCAAACAATAAAATATTATATAAAACAAATCAACGCAGCAACTCAGTGCCCGTTCACACATCATGAACCTAATAACATTACAAGTTTATGTACCCCAACAATACAATATTGAGAGCTCATGATAGTATTCATCCCGATCTGAAAACGGCACGAAATTTGCGTTTCCATTTCATTGCATTCTCAGGTCCGGGCTCACTGAGAGATCGCCATACCCAAGCCGCAATATAGGAGTAACCGCAAGCAAGTTTCCTGAAAATCGCGTCATAGTGATGCACATAAGAGACGGCGCACGATTCGTCTTCACTCACAAATGTCACTCAGGATTTACGCTCGATCGTAAATCAAGATGGCCGCCGACCCTCTTCGCCCCTCCTCACAGGAACCCACCTGCGTCGGCGCACAATAATTGAATATTTCAAGTTCTCTCTCAACACCTCCCGAAGATATTTCGCTACAATGTATATTTTACTACTCCTCGCGTATTGTGTTAGGTCCTAAACTGCTGATGAGTGATCATGGCTGTGAAATGCATTTAGTTTAATAGCGATTTTAAAAGCAATATTTCACATCGTTCACGACACGCCTTTAACTCTTAGTGACCAACGTTTATGGTGATTTGTTTCCGTATTGTGAAGCGACTTTAATATCTCTTTGTGACAGAACGACACCGATATTACTTAATATGTTATTGTGGGGCACATACCTACTCATAGTACTCATTCCTTTTGTTTAAACGTTATGGCTGACATTGACAATTGCCATCAATATTGATATCGTTTCTTTACATCATTTGTACTAAATATTCAAGTAGGTAACTTATCCAGAGACAATTTTACGCGTAATAAGAACAATCAAGATCTAAGAAGCTAAACCTTTGATGTAATCGAATTAACGAGGGACAACCGTTCTACTATATGTAGGTAATTTAGATAACCATATGTACAACAGTTTTGCTCAGTTGCCTTTTTTATACTAGATAGACAAGCATATTACCGCTATCTCACCTGATGGAAAGTGACGATGCGGCCGAGGATGGAACATGCTTTCCTTGAAGGTACCTATTCACTCTAGACTTGTAGACACCCAGATTATACTGTTCAGGGAACAAAGACTCAATTTTGAAAATCAATTAAAGATTACAAAACATATAATGTACATCTAGATTATTCACGTAAACGTTCTGTACATTTCAAAAACATCAAACGGAATCCTAAATCGTCGAAATTGAACGTCAACATTTACCAAAATTAGTCATTTACACTATCGAGCGGCACACGCGAATCATGTGCATTAGACATGTTAATCCACTCATTTTAACTGTAATTTTATTCGGTATTTATCGGTGCATTCATTATTGGTGACCACAAATCGGCGCCCAAAAAGCTCGCTATTTTCCACAATTCGAATCGGGAGTAGTCAGGGCGCAATGAGAGCACGCCCTTACTATGATTTCGGGATAAGTTGGTTTATGGAGGGATTATTTTGGAAAGTAGAAGACCGTATATTTATATCTCTGATAAGCTATCGTTTGATTACTATCTCAAAGATTAAGGTTAGTTGTGTAAACAGTCTAAGATTAGAACTCAAACCTTCTAGCATTTCAGTACGTGAAACCCCTTAAGTCATTTGTGCTGTGATAAATTTCACTAATCATGTTTGTCTCAACAGCTACATTTGTATGCTGAGTATGAAGATAGTCTAGATACGGACCTGGAAGGTGAGATAGGCTACTTTTTATTTCAATTAATGCAGGCCAAATTGTGGTACACCAGTAAACACAAACACAGGAAAGTGTGAAACTAACAACTAAATTTTTTTATACATAAAAACATATAACGTTCCATAAATATTCTACAGTTATAATCTCTCTTGTCTTATTTTGACGCTTGACTTTCCACATAAATTAAATTCAAAAAATCTAATTAAAAATCGTTTAGAGGACTCATGAAACTTTGCCAGATTCGCAAAGAATACTACCATATTTGAAAAAAAGCCATCTCGAGAAATACCTGGCAAGTTACTTGGCGGCGCATTTTTTTTTTCATACATCATTTGTAATGCCGTTCAGTGAAATAGGTATTATATTGTCGAATTTGATGAACATAGTATGGAACTGATCCGTTCTCAATTCTCTTTCCATAACATAATTATGTCCACTTTATTTATGTCCGTTATTGAATATTCTAGTTAATAATTTAATTAATTCGTTAAATCCAGTTCATCTGGTAATTCGAGCCATGTTTCGCTGCTTTTTTGTACACACTCTAATTTGATGTAATAGCTTATTACCAATTTGCGTTTACCTATATGTACCTATAATACGTGATAAATCTAGCACCCATAACACTTTTACAAATAAATTGAAGGTATTAATTCCCCACGTAACCTACCCTTTTTTTATTTATGTACACATAATCATAAAAGACAACCGAACATTTTTCGAAACCTTATTCTATACTAGATGTGCCTGCGGCTCGGGATATAAACTATAATAGGCCTCTGGATAATTTTATCGCATTTTTACACTTTCACACTCGCAGCCCTACGATATTTTCAAAGATTTATACACAATTTACATACAATCACAACCTGAACCAGAAGCACAATTTACCCTTTGATGAGAAAAATTTGATCCTGCCGGGATTCGAACCAAAGACCGGAACCGCGGTGTAGAAGAAAGCTCATGGACTTGTCACGAAAATGTCATATTTCAGGGTCTAAAAGTCTATACTATCTAACTACCATCCAAATCTGTCCAGCCACTTCGCACACGTTCACACGCACAATCAACAAAAATACTTAGAACTTGTAATATAAGTGTGACAAGTCGAATTTTACTTTAAAGAATGTTAACATTGCATATCCTTTTTATCGGGTGACATAGTGATATGCCTATCGAGTATAAAAAAATCTCTATATTAACTGCATCGCTCTCATTGATTGATTGTTGGATTTATCGAACCCTGTTTTTAATATTTTTTTATTGTATTGTTCCAGGGAAAAGCTTTTCACTCACCATTACAATATCAACGAATCCACCTCAAGTAGCAACTTACCAAAAAGCCATCAAGGTGACGGTCGACGGTCCGAGGGAACCCCGATCCAAAACCAGTAAGTAAACGAATTGATTTGAAAACATATTTGTTTTAGACTTGCATATATAGCAGTTCAATGCACTGCTATAAATATTCTTTATCAACTTTACTATTGTGATCCCAAAAAAAAACTTCAAGAAAAGCCCCACGTGATTTCAGTGCTTGCCTCCACGTTAACAAGTCTTTAAGTCATGAGAGGCATCTTCTAGACAAATATGCACCATTCTCGATCGCATCGTCACCTATCATCAGAAGAGATAGTAGTCAAATATATGCCTAAGCCAAATAAAAAACAGCACGATGTTACCAGTCGCGTGACGGACGTACGGACTTCGACTTTTTAGAGCGATGGGATAAACGCATGTAATTTTTTTGGATTGGATTAAAAAACCAAGTTGTTACTTTTTTGACCACTATCGTACCTGATGATAAGATTATCATGATATAGAGATTTCACATCGACTTTAAATAGTATTTACAGAAGTTTATTTTATTTGTATATTGTATATATATTGTATATTCGAGCCGTACCTATATCTGTTAATTCACCACTGCAATATTTCAAAAAGTAACTTCCCACAAGTACAAAGGGAAAACGGGTAAACCATATGTTTAATGCACTTAATACGTTCGTATTTACCATATATACTCCCAGTTATTACATATATTATTATATTAGCATTATCTTTACCTAAGCATTTACTGATGTCTCAAACTACGGGCCAATTGGCCTATATTTCCTAAAACTAAACTAAAACTATATCCAGCAAAGACTTAAGTTACGTACAAGACTTTGAGCTTATAGGTAACTCAAGTGCTCAACCAGTGTGTAGTGTTCCCATCATGCTGGCGGCATTGACTCTCTGAATTGCAATGCTAATACGTTGAGCCAAATGAGTACCAGCATTTTAATCACGCGTCGCCTCAATCAGGCGCTCTGATAGATTTTTTAAAATGAAATGAGCTCCCGGTCCCCACGGGCCCAGTGTCAACACCAAATAGCTCAAATATGAAATCATTTACTTGCATAAACTTGCACTAATACCAATATAAGATGAATAAAGTATCAGAAATATGGTTCAAGCTAATACTATAATCAGCAGTAAACAGTATATTTGTCTCTCAAATTAAATTGAAAAACAAACCGATATAATTGTAAAACTAATGTGTCACGCGGGCAAGTAATTCGTCGCACGTCATGAACACAATTTGTTATTATTCGACGTCGAGCGCAAACCGCATGAGGGACACAAACAATTAAAATATTTATTATTATCAACACGGTTATATAACCCAGAGGGACTTACCCAGAGGGATGTTTCTATTGTGCTTTACTAGCCTGTTAATAAAACCTGACAAAACGACCTCATACAAACCGCTTCCTTCAGCCACCTAAGAAATTCGAGTTTCGGAACTCTGACAAGGTAGCTTGATTCTTCGAGGCCCCGTGTGGCGTGCTGGAAAACTTCCGTTGGGAAGGTAAAGCTTAAGGAAAAAAATACCTTCCGTGAAACACAAGACCGGTTAGAAGAAACTTCATAAACTAACGAGGTGGTCCACTTTGTTAGTCTCAGGGAGAGAAACGACTTGCAGTTCACGTAAAATTTGACCGCAGATATAGATAGATAGATAGATAGATAATACTTTATTGATCCAGTTTATAAGATGAGATAAAACAAAGGTAATAAACAAGCTTATACGTAAAGTATCACAACAGGCGGCCTTATCACTAATAGCGATCTGGCAACCTACTTAGATATGCGCGTCTTGAGCTTTTAGAGTAATATAGGTTCCTTCAAAAAAATACATCGGTAGATGTAGATAGCCAGTTTCGATGGAATAATTTACATATCAGGGCTGCATTTTACCCGTACAACTTTTCAACCCTTGAGGTTGATTGCATAGTTTATTTAAATAGTACAGAAGGGACTTCACCGCGTTAACAATATTGTTTTCGCGGTCCGCGGTTTCTGCCTTGCGATATTTTAGCAATTTTGGTAAAGATTTGTGGAGATACCGACCACATTGTAGTTATGGTTACGGATATCGGTATGTGGAAGTTAAATTACTTTAAATACTCCCATTAATCTTTATTAGAATATGTAAATATTAAAGTCTTTGCCCTCTGCGCTGTGGGTACTGGATTCAATTCCCGGCAGGAGCAAAATTTTCCTTCCCAAGGGACATATTTTGTGCTTCTAATGTTTACTAATAAATGTATTTTCTTACTTTCTTTCTTCCAATAACAATATAAATTATAAATATTTAGTCCATCTATTCGTTTCTACGTTCATCGTCCGCACAACGAAGGAGAGCAACTCATTGCCTACGTCTTTGTTCTTCGAACGGTATAATCTAGGAGTCTAAGTCTAAGGGAATGTGTATTATCAAGGCATGCTGTAGCGGGCCTGCCTAGAAAATACTTATTATCTTCGGCTGCATCGTCACGTGCATCGGTTATAATAGTGGCCTAATTAACTATTAAGCGTAAAATACCTACTGTTTCAGTATAAAGTAATTCCATTATATATAAATTAAAACACTAACTTGGATAAACACAAATAATATTCATTATATTCAAACAAAATTCAATCCAACAAAGCGCTATTGGAAATGACATTAGCTTTTTGTAATTAACCAACAATGTAAATTAACCTCTGTGCTAAATATTGTGAAAAGTCGGTGTAATTTATATAGTAACATAAATTTAAATAAACATTGTTCTATTATTATCAACGCATAATTGATAGTGGTGGTGCGACCGCGATAGTGGCCATACCGCTCCGGAGATATCCGTTTCTTCCCACGGGACCTGTCCAATGATAACAGTATACCTACCTATTATAGAGGTCGATTGTGTGATGCTATATACCGATTATCATTATGAGGAGTCGTTTTAATGTTATCTTTTATTATGTATATTGCATGAAAACTATATTACATAGAAATAAGAATATATAATTAGAACAATCAGTGGTTGTATCGCGTTTTTTTTATGCTGGCAACAAAACTTATTGCATTTGTAGAGATATAGTACCTCTTTTGACGAAATCTTTAAATCTTCTTTAATCTTCCGACTTCAAAAAAGGAGGTTCTCAATTCGACTGTATGTATTTTTTTGTTACGCGATAATTCCGCTAATTAAGAATCGATTTTAATTTTTTTTTTTTTTGTTTGCTAGATTATACTTCAGAGGTGGACGCATATGAATTTTAAATAAGTATAATTTAGACGGCCACCAAACATTCTAAACGGTTACCAAAATGGATAAATGGTCACCAAATTACGTTTCCTAAAATAAAATTTCCTGTGACAGAACCGAATCGGATAATTAATTAAGGTATTTTTTTTTAATTATTAATACAAAAATATGTATAATTCTAAAAAATGGATTTATTTCATAATATATTAGGAAACGTAATTTGTTGACCATTTATCCAACGTAATTTGGTGATCATTTATCCATTTGAATTTTTTTGGTAGTAAAATAGGTACTTTTTTGGGCGGTGTTTAAACACAAGCCATTTTAAATTAATCAAGCCAAAACCAAAATATAAGCGGTGAAGTCGGTTTTTTAAGCTTTGCTTGCATTTAAATTATAATTTAATCATAATTAAGTTTATTATTAAGTAATTTAATCATAAAAATAAAGCACAATAATATAATATAAGAATAGGGGTATGTCGTTGGCTTCATAACCACTATCATTGTTAAATTACATTTTTTTTAATTTGTTTTTTTTTGCTGTTTACTGTTCCTAATGAATAAAATAAAAGAAAATAAAATAATAACTGATTCATGCATATGTTAAATGAACGAACTTGATATTGTGCAATATAATAATAATTTTATCCTATATTTATGTTTATACAAGAATTTCAAAATATTAACCCACGTAATGGCTAGAGCATTGTTAATGAAAAAAGGCATGTAAAATTTTTTAATGTTTTTAAAATCTATTATGATAAAGTCAACTATCTAGTAAAATAGTTGACTAAGATAGTTCATCATTGATCTGTATTGCAAACATTTATGGAATTAACTCTTGTGTATTTTACTTAAATTTAAACGTAATTGCACCTTTAAGTCACGAATGAATATACTATAGGCATCCTCTAGGCATACGTGCTCCATCGTCGACCGCATCGTCACTTACCATCAGATGAGATGGCGGTCAAATGTTCGCCTATCATGAATAAAAAACCTATTTAACTAGTAGAATCGGGCCGCGGTAAAAAATATAACGATGCCAAAAAGCATTCCAAGCATTCAAGCGTATTCCAGGTCTAGTGTGTTTACCAGCTTCGATCACATCGTCACTTACCATCAGGTGAGATAGTAGTCAAACACTAGCCTGTCACAAAAAAAAAAAAAGCTTTCTACAAAAACACCTGTAGAATTGAAAGACAAAAAATAGAATCGATATAAAAGCTGAAATTCTTCGCAACGATTATAATATTTTGAGTGAACTTTTAATATTGAAAACCGCTTTCAACCCCAGTACTAATTAATATTATAAAACATCGTCTTCCGGCAGCGATGTCCGCTCGATCACGCGAAACTTGGGACCCGTATTTGTAGGATGTAAAGAGTATTCTTTTTCAAACATGTTTGATGTGACTGCGGGCATTTTAAAAAGCTTCGTGGCTGTAATCTTTTAAAATTCAAATATTAAGGCTTAACAGAATAGTGATCAAAATAAAATAAAAGCATCGTGTCGCAGATTGATTGACAATCACTAACTAAACTAGAGGTGACAGTTACATGATTTTTGTATTAAGATTACAATTGGTGGTTTAGGGTAGCTCTGAGAAAGGAATTCGCACTCTTAAGTGTCCAACTTCCAACGAAGTAGCGGCCTATAATTACCATTAGCTAAATTATTTATAGACGCAAATTTTAAATACCTATATAAATATTTTCAAACTAAATTATCAGAGAGTACGTTTTGTTACATTTTTTAAATATTTATTTATTAAAAGTTTTCAAGCAAAAATCTATCGAAAAGTTTCTATATAATACACCGATTTTGAGAGAACTCGCCTCTCCGAAATGTGAATACTGGACCCCTTCTTCGATATAAATATCGTAATAATACTTCTAATCGCGAGTTTTATTAATGAACAAAACCTTCATATGATTAAGACTGCCTTGAAATTTAAAGACATTCGATTTACATATCTTTTCAATCTTACGCCGAAGGTGCAAGACTCGATTCCTAGTAAATTTATAATCTCATTAATGGTCATAGTGTGGGAAATATTTGTTTCAGCACCCGCGCTTCTAGACTTTGATAACGTTGTGGGTCTGTGAGTGCAAAGGTTTCTTAAATGAAGGTACCACCCAATTAAACTTGTCCCTTAGCGAACCTCTCCTATAGATAGAGCAAACGAAGCCTCTTTCAAAAGAACTTCGAACTATCGACAAAATTGGCTGACAGGCGAAAAAAAACACGTTACGTTACGCCATATGTGGTGGCAAGCCGGCGGCGAACAATAGTGAAATTATATCTGTAATAAGTCCAACTCACGCACATGCAACTGCTTTGCGTAGGACCACTTTTGTGACTGTCTCTTGAAATGAAAGGATATAGAAACCCAATGTCAGTATGCTTTTGTATAGAGGTTATACTTCTGATATTGTAAGGGGACACCGAGATCTTCAAAAGAGGTTGTACTTATAAGTATGAAATGCTTAATAAACATAATCATAATAATATATTCATACTAGCTGTACTCGGCATGCGTTGCAATGCCACGTTTAGAAACAGTGTTTAAGTACCTTTTTCACGTTTATTGTCGCCTAGTACTTTAATACGAAACTAAAAACTTTTTGGATAAGTTCATACAAAGAAAACGAAGAAGAACACGATTATAAAATCTGGGTGGTAGAATGGTAAAATACTTTACGACCTACTCTCATACCTACCAAATATACAAAAAAAAACATTAAATTCGGTCGAGCCGTTTCGGAGGAGTTGAATATTGTTACAACTTCCAAATTCCTACCAGTATGATGGCTATTGCAATTTTTACGTAATTTAATTGAATTTTCAATTATTTATTATACTTACTATCATGGAACACACAAAAGTAGGGAAAATCAGTTTTGTGACACTTGTAGCGCGGTCCACCTTGTCGATCTTAACTGATTGACAAAGTTAAGCAACGTTCAGTCTAACCACTGGTTGCTTCCTTCGAAGGGCACGTTAAGCTGTTCCGGTTGTTAGTTTTAAGACAATAGTCGTTAATGTTGGATGCATTCAGGCGACCTGAAAAATCCTGTACTAGGACTGCCCTATACGATAATCAAGCAAGCAAAGCGGAAAAAGCAATTAAGCACATGTACAAAAATAGCATAAACAAATGTTATTAAAAATCCTATAATGGTTATAGATATTTGTACAAATATAGATTTTGGCTTTTAGGAGTCTTAATTAACATGATACAAACACAAAGACTAATAATATGCAGTGTGAAATTAAATCTTTGCAATGAACATTATATTGGTAATGTATTCAATAATTGTAATTTTAATGAACATGGAAATTTTACTATCATCGCGTTACTAAAAATAAGGTATGTTTGCAGTCACCATGCTTTGCATAACTTTTTTACCCGACTACGCAAAGGAGGGTTTTTAACCATTATCTATATAGTCAAAAAAAAATTATATTAAGTAAAATACTTGCAAAAAATGCGGGTACATAAACATCCAAAAAATATATGTATCTACGTTATATATTTAGCGTACAGTACGAGGGTATAACGTGAATTTTAAGCTCACCCCTGAAATAAGTACCTACCTACCCATGTTAATTTGAATGTCCATCAGAACTCTTAGCGAAGCATAACAACGAAAATCCCGTTTATTAAACAGAGCTGATATCAAAACAAAGAGTAGAAAGGGCGAACAAAAGGCATGGACGTACTTAACGAATAAGCCCCAAACTCCGAGGGACAAGAAAGGAAGATCTCGCATGCGCCGCGACTTAAAAGTTGTGAGTTAATAGACTTAATTTGTAGGTGCCCCGGCATAAGCCGCTTCGGAGTGACCCTTTTTGGGATGGGCCTGTATGGTTCTCTAAAAGATATCGACTGTCGATGATTTTCAATTCACCGCACGTGGTTAGTGGTTAATGTATTGTGCACTTGTAGCGACAAAAAAGCCTTCCCGTGCGTACGGTAACCAAAGGAGTGATTATCTCTTGTTTTAGTCATCATGTGTATGAAATTCTACAAGACCAAATGCATCCTCTGCTACAATTTAATACTTTTTTTCCAATATCAGGCTGTTCAATTTGGTTATCACTCTATGAGCCAGCACATCATCCAGAGATTATATTGGTCTTTCATCGCATTTTATACTATACTACAACCGGTCTTTATAGATTGAGAAATAAGGCCTTAATCCTCAGGTCCGTGTCTGGTTCTTAAACATATCAGAATCAGAATCAGAATCAGAATCAGAATATCGTTTATTGTCAGACTGTGGTTACAAAAGACATAGACTTTTCTTAATTTATTAAATGAGTTACAGTGGTGTGGTAGCGTTTGGGATTTGGCGTTTGGAATGAAAGGCAAACATTTACCGCTTGGCATCAACCAAACTCACTTTTATTGGCTTGCAAGAAAAAACTTTAGGTGCATCGGCAATCCAATTAAACAATCGTATTTTTTTCCTGTTAATTGAGAACAATTCCCTCGCCTGATCACTAACTAAATGTTACAAGAAGTTGCCGGTTTGATTAATCAATTTAGGATCATGTGCTATTATGTGTAATATCTACCCACATTCTGTTGTTTAATGACTTGCTCACATTTCATAAAATATTTATTAACATGTAAACTATCGACGCGCGACGGGAGCTTCCGGGCTTATTTATTAGTGCTAAAGCTCCCGTCGCGCGTCGATAGTTGTATATATATATATTATTATTATGTGCGATGCTGAAAAATCTTTGTGGGAAAATTTTGTCACCCATTTTGGATAATGTTGGTTAGACAAATATCGACATTGATATTTGCGGCCGCGTCCCACCACTACTAGCTATTAGAATGGGCAAGCATAACAAATAATTAACAGACTGCATTTTGTTTACGTCGATATAATTGCAGCATAGATGTATATCGTGCATTGTGTAAACTCATAAACTAATTATTTAAGCTTTTTTTACAAAAGGTAGACCGATTTCGGCATCCTTTTTAAATAAGGGAGGTCCGTTGCCAGTATAATTGGGTTCTAATAAAAAAGACCACCTATTCTAATAATCTGATTGACACTTTGTGAAGTAATTGAATATCTTGGCAGGAAGTTCTTTTTAAAGTGAATTAGGCAAAGTTTTTTTAATTTATTTAAATAAAAAAACATGTAGAAATAATAATTTAGTTATTTACTAGATACTAGTTTACTAGATTAAAAAGTTTCGCCCTACCTTCTTACGAATGTCATGGTTTACGATGTTCTTATCTAGTTACACGATTAACGTAGATATTCAGTTTCTGCAAGGACTTCTACGCTGCGGGTACTGGGCTTCGTTTTATTCGCGCCATGGATAATTTGGGTTTATAATTCTGGGCGCGATGCAGTGTGAAAAATTATGATTTAAATGGGGATCAATGATGCAACAATGTCGCTGGGCAAGCATATGCCTAGAAGATCTGTAATGATTTTATGGTACCTATTCACCCTAAAATTAAAGACTTTCAGATTGTATCGGTCACAGAACATATACTATGACATATATTAAAGCCTTATAAAATGTTATATTAATTGTAATATGTATAGTATTGGTGTTTCTTAAATAAATAAATAAAGTAACATGACATGGGCAATAAGGTGTACCTCTTCGCTATTGAACTTCTAAACAAGTGTAGAAACGCTCGCTACACTTCTACATTATCGCACTGGCCGATAAGCTAGCGTTCCAACCAGACTACGACCATATTTAATCCTATTCGCTTTTCGAATAGCTAATTTATTTTAGCAGCCTTCTATCCCGCAGGTACGAACGCGCAATCTCACCAGATAAGGACCTTCGGGCTACCCCGGTCGTTCATCAGCTGCGAAAGCGCTCCCCTAGGCCTTCGAGATATGGACTTCAAGACTTCTCCTGCCAGATGTCTCAGAACATTGTCTCATGAAGACCGGGAGTATAAGCCCAACGCTCCGTTGACTACGGGAGGTGAGTGAAGATTTTATCTTTTATTTAGCTACCGAGAGCGTTTTTCACTATTTTTGATATTAGCTCCGCAATAATTGTGGATTTAGCTAATGTCAAGTGATTAATATTTTTCAAATATAATCGAGTACCTTAAATAAAGTCATATTAACTATTCACAGTCAAGTGAAAGAGACATAATCTAGTCATAGTCAAGTCATGCTCTAGTAAAAAGGTTAAGACTTTACTCGGATTTCTATTAGTTTTGCAAACTTCTATTAGTTTAGAAAGCGGATGCGAAAATCACTTCTTTCAGCTAACTTATAAGCGTTTATATCACGAACAGATTTTTGTTTTTTTTTTTCAATCGCAGCAATTGAATGTCAATTTATTTTTCTATAATAAAAAGAAGAAGGGAGATTTAAAAAAAAAATGTTAATGAAACAATTGTGAGTGTATATGACGAGTGAAAAAAGTCATTATGTTATTTTTTAATAAAATGTTGGCATAGACTTTGAGCGACAAGTCGGGCAATATAATTTAAACGCAAGCAAAGCTAAAAAAATCCGATTTCATTGCTTATATTTTGATGATTTTCTCAAAAACCACTAAATCAATTTCGATAAAATGTATATGGGACCACCTCGCGGAATGATCGCGTAACATACAAAAAAAACATACAGTCGAATTGAGAACCTCCTCCTTTTTTGTGGTTGGTTGAAAAAAATACATGTATATGTGTGACGAGCCGGAAATATTTGTTTATACACATATTGTGAGGCCCACATTCGCCTGACCAAAAGCAATCTTTCACCGCCGTGCCTCCTATTTACGTTGTATGGACCCGTTGGTGTTCTAATAAATTCACAGTTCACCTCTTCTCTTCCCGCGCATGCCATTAGAACATAGGGTTACCTATGTAGCTTATTAGCTCACATAACCTCATACAGATTTTAGTAATTTAATAACCCGCGCTAATCAACGTGCCTAGTATGGATATCAAAGGAATGAGTTTGTTTTTTGCTATAGTGAAAAAGGTATCTTAGTAGAATGCATATTTGTTAGTTCACTGTGAAATGTTTTAAATACTTACTAGAAAATACTAGATGTAATGTGAATCTCAGTAAGCCATGACAAACATAAACCATAAATTTATAATCATTTAGTACAAATTACTTCACTAATCTTCACGTAATTACGTCCTAAATAACTGTAAAGTGTCCGTGTCTGCGTTATGTTTATTAATATCCGTGTCCCAGCTTAGGCAACAGTTACTACGTAATCTGCGCTCATTACCTTTCAGCACAATCAAGGGGCTCTAACTGCCGCCTTATTTGCCGACGAGAGGCGCACGCGCATACAAATGTTTTAGACATGGAAAGAACATATTAATAATTTAAGTTTGTAGATAGAGGTTGATAGAATGCTGATCCAAATTGAATCTAGTAGTTCTTAAATCATATAAATTAGGTAAAAGTACCATAAAGTGATATAGGGGCAATAGGTAGCTTATAATAATAATAAAATAAGGTAGTACTCATGGAGACAACACGCATTGTCAGGAGGTTCCTAACTCTGCAGCACTGACCTACGCGTAGGAGCTGCCCCGCTGCCGGGCGAGATTTTTTTTAATTTTGTACATGTTTATAAATTTTATAGAAATGTTGTTAACAAAACCTATACATACGATAAATAATAAGTAAATAGAAAATAATAATGAAACCTTTCAGAATAGAGAGAGATAGTTAGATTATTTAGTATATATGTTATTATATTATTATTATTTTGTTTCATTTGCTAATTAGCATTAAGTTCGCCCATGCACTAGTTTTTATTGTGTGAAACAAAGAATTTTCTATAAAAACTCAAAATCGTTTATTTAAATGGGCCCCAAAAAGGCACTCTTGAAAGTAATTGACTCTGTGCCAGATTCACTCTAGGGTAAAATTACAGCCCATCTATCCATTATCTGTCTATCTATAATTAAACGTAAGCAAAGATTAAAAAACCGACTTCACTGCTTATATTTTGGTTTTTGCTTAATCGATTTCGATAAAGTTGACCTCTGAAGTAGAGTATACTACTATTATACTACCAAACAAAAAAAAACATCAAAATCGATTTATAGTTGGCGGAGATATCGCGTAACATACATACAAAAAAAACAACATACAGTCGAATTGAGAACCTCTTTTTTTGGAGTCAGTAGATAAAAGAAATAAAAAATGCCATCTTCTTGTCCTGTCTAAATCGTAAAGTTGTTTTTATGCTGCAGTGCGCAGCGTTTACAAGGCAATCCCCGAGTTTCATCAACGCGCCAATCTGCGCGTTATTAGCGTCCGCGTCAGACACTCGCCGTCAACTCATAGCGAGAAATTATTTACAGCCAACTCATAAGAGCACAAGAAATGCTAGGGAACCTAGACCTTCAACTAAGACACATTTTTTTAACGATGAAGAGAAGATGTTACGTGTGAATTTATTAGAAAGCCATCGGGTCCATTCATGAAATCCATAAAATCAGATCATATATATTGAATATAAACATCAAACAAAATCGTACATACATAAAACATAATACTATAGATTTTTTTATTCCCGTGATATGTTTTCATGATTTTTTCGAATGCATTAAGTAATTTCTCAAGTTGAAAAAAAATTTCTTTTTTTTTCTCGCAGTTCTTTACTTAATTACAGTAAGTGTGAAGACTAAAAATCATTTTTGTTTATTTGTTACATACAACTGTGAAAATGTGTATGTACAACACGAATAAATTCCATTGACTAAGCATCTACCCAAACCAGGCAATCTCTTTACAATCAAATACATTTGTTTGCATAATAGATAGCACATCATAAGCGTATTGAACGTCATGGAACGCGTGCGGCTCGCAAGGTGTTCCATCAGTGCCGTAATTGACCAGTTCCGATTGTCCGGGACCCTCGTCGCTTCTACCAAAATTACCCTTCGGGGTTTCGGCGCCAAACAACGCCGAACTGTAGCCTACAGTCCCAGTGCTTATCAAACTTGTAGATTTTACTTTAGAAGTGTGATATATCGGTTAGTCGACATTGCGTTGTATTTTTAGGGGAGAGGGTGGCAAGATGGGGTACTTAAGCTTTAAAGGTCAATAAAATAAAAAAATACATAGAGAAACAATCATATTTATTTTTTAATCAACAAGTAATTATTATTATTCTAATATTTGGTGTCATTACGAACTTTTGGTAACACATTAAAGAGAAAAAAATAAAAATAAAAAACAGGTATTTTTTCCCCGTCTTGCCCCATGGTGCTGGTAAGATGGGGTACCCCCCTGAGGTAAGATGGGGTGATGAGATTGATCATAGAGAAAGATGATTATTTGACCTGGCAGAACTAGCAGACATGGGTGGCTTCGTCATCATCATCATCATCTATTCCTGCGCAGCTATTATGAGCCCATCTTCCACATAATGAGCATGATATCCACCCTCCAATGGAAACGGAATATACTTCCTCACAATACATACATGGTGTGTCCTCCTCTTCTTCACTTTCATCTTCAGATGATGAGAATCTTCGTCGTTTTGCTGTTTTCGCTGATCGGCTATTCTTCTTTGATTGTTCATTGTCAACTTTTGTAACAGATTTCTTCTGTTTTTTAAAATTCATCTTTTCTCTTTTTTGTTTCAATTTTCTCTATTTTTTTATGTTCTGCATGTTTTTTTTTCTGGGCGATGATTCTAATTCTTGCTTTTAGGGAGACGACGTGATAATTGCTGTTTTTCCACGCTTTTTAGCAATAAGACAGGATTTTTTAGTAAGCGGAAGGTGGAAAAAGTGGAACTGCTTCTCGCATGGATTCTTCGGACCACGACCCTTTGTCAGTCGTGCGTTTGTAGTCACGAACCATTCAAAAAAGGCAAATTATAATAAGTTCACAAAATACAAACTCATTTTTACGGAAAACAAACACGAGCAAAGTTATTCTCATTGGGGGCAAGATGGGGTACCCCGTTACCCCATCTCGCCTGCATAGCCATTTTATAAAAAAAAAACAAAAACGAAAAAACAACCAACAATCTTAAGGAAACATAATGCCTACCTTATTATAGGTTATTTTAAGCGTCAATCACAGCAACACCTCACCAGCTAACGTTATTTAACAAACCACAGTCACGTGTCAAACCAGAAGAAAATATGCTAAGCAATTTGCAGTAAAACGCTTTTTTTTAATTTTTTTCGACACTGCGCACTTGTGAACCACTAAAGACCGGGCGTCTGACAAATATCATGGCGGCGCGTCGAACGATGACTGAACGAGTGTGATTGGTCAATTTAAACTGGGAATTTCGCTGGGTACCCCGTCTTACCCACTACCCCGTCTTACCTCCTTCTCCCCTACAAGCTTTTATTTAGTTCCTGTCCTTTTGTTAATCTATCGATCTGTAATCAAAACTTTAAAGTTAAGTTGGACTTTAGGCTTCCCTATATCTAATTGGGCTCAAATTTGAAATACTTATATATGTTCGGTGACAATGCAATTATATGGTATCTGGAGCTGGTCTGATGATAGAGACGAAAGGTGGACATAGGAACATCTGAACTAAACAAGATAAACCCATCGAGTTTGATTCGTCTTGACAAGTTCTCTGGTTATAAAACTTCTAGTCCTTTTTCATTTACAACTGGTAGGTAAAAGCTTGATTTAAAAAAAAAAAATTTAAAGTAGATGTAATACCTACTTGTATATTGTACTTGTTAATATTGGCAGAATTTTGACCAAAGCGAGGAAGTAAATCCCTTAAATACGAGAATAGCGAGAAATGCTCATACGTGAGTTTCACAGACATCACACGTATGAAAACATCAATATATGTAGTTTTTCTCTCTGTACTGCTCTGTAATTAGTTATGATCAAAGAAAATAATATACGATTCCGATATTAGCTATGCGGCTTTACCCAAATGTTATTGTTAGATGAATCAGGGTAATTAGAGTCATTTTCCAGCCCATTAACAATGAATGTCACAAAAAATGTGTAATAAGTCACGCCAATCCATTGCTGCATGAAAAAAGGATCAAACAACAAACCTTCGATTTTTTATATCTTTAGCAGTGATTCGGCGCTTGGTCCCTCTAATTTCCTCATTGAATACATCTTGATACAGTATGTCAGTACGGTATAATTCTACTACCATTCACAAGTTCCATCCACCTCCAAAACCACTGGGCGTCACCCACCTTTCAAGCTTTCTTCCATTGAGAGATGCTGCGGGGTCGTCAACCTTTGGTGTTCTCCAGAGAAATAATAACAATAACTTCAAACGCGATCTCGAGAAAAAACCGACGGCACAATGTCATTACGTAGCTTCGTGAGCTGTAGAACTAGGAATGGTGTAGACAGGTCTGTCATGTCGATAAATGCTGCGAAACGCTCTGCTGCGTTTAACTTTGATAATTTCTTTTTATCTTGATAATTTCTATGTTTATTATCATGAACTGGGAGACGTCCACGACTGGCCATAGGCGTTCGTCGTAGTGTTCTCGCATATATGCAAATCCGCTTAACATATTGTTATTTTGCAGCGTGGTGTACTCCACGCCGCAAAATATGTTTAGCGAATGAACGATCTCATATTTTCAATCAAGAAATAAACACATAGAACGACAATAATCTATTTGTTAAAAACTTTTTTAAAACGAGCTTTTAGAAGTCCACCATATTGGATTTAGCGTGACGTCACTTAATTAATTTTTCAGTTATTATCTGCTTCAAAATAGAGTTATTAGACAAACATAGTTACATTACAAGTTAAATAAAATCTTGTAAGAAGCTCAACGCATTTGTAATCTATTAGGATCCACGATTAGAATGCAATACATAAAGCATTTTTTGAAGCTGCGTAGCGATGCTGGTTTGTAAATAAATTAATAGACATTTAATCCCTAAATTACACCGAATTTCAGAAAGGTCTACAATAGAATTTCGGATGGACCCGTCTTGATTTCTTTAGTAATAATAATAAGCATCAAAGGTGTTAATACTATCAACACCTCTACTAGTTTTATAAGTGCTTGCCTATCACCATTTGAATCCAAAGTAATCAGGCGGGTCGGCTTGACGCTGAAATCTAGTGTTGCCTCGTTTATAGCAAATTGAGAAAAAGCGAGCGAAACAGTAGTAAATTAATTTTCTACGAATACTATTGAATAAATTTGTAGACGGAATCTTATTCAAAAATAAATTCTTATTCAACGTATTTCATCCACCGTCGAACCGAAGTTATCGTGTCTCATCATCTTCACACCTCCACAAAAGTTATCGCCATTTCAATTTTCCAAAACATTCAATTCGAAGAACAACATTACATCTTATAGCGCCTTATTTCCGGTACATTTTCGATTTGATTGATCAATTTCGATGATCAATATCTCAGTTCGTGATTGGCTACCGGCCGGCTACCTCCGATACTTTCGATCGTTTCACATTACAATGCCTATAATTCACGTTGTCCGGTACGATGAAGGGAACTTGATGGAAGCCAGTGAGCTATGTACGGTGAAGTTTACATTGTGTTGAGTCGCGTAAGTTTGTGGTTATAGTTGGTCAAATAAAGTATTGGTGCGGGTGCGAGGGTCCGTGTGAAAATTTGATAACGAAAGCTGGCGATAGATCGGTCGATCTGCAGGCTGCGGCCGAAGCTGCGGTTTCATCCGGTGCGCTACTGTGGGATGTAATAAGCGACGGGATTACCCTCCGTCCACTGTAGGTCGGTCGCCGGCACGCGTCCTCGTGCGCCGTAGGTTTTAATCACACCTTTGTTTTGGTGACCTTCATTTGGACGCAGCTGATTGCTTTAGTAACAGAATCGAGGCACCAATGCTACAGCTTCATCGTAATTCCCATTAAATATCCAGTCGTACCTACGTGCCCAATCAGTTAAATAGAAATGGCTTCCACTTTTTCAACGCTATATTGTGTCTATCGGAATAAAATTTTATATCCACATCAGACGATCTCGTACACCTTGCACTTATATATACTTAGCAGAAATTCATTCGGCATATTTCATCATAGTCGATCACCGTCGATGAAACCCCAATCCTTGTTGGATTAGTCACGTATATTACATAAAAATAACGTCTTTATAAAGGATTTGAGTAAAAAATAAATTGTCTCGAGCCGGTGCAAGAATCGAGTAGCTTCTGGCTACTGAAGATGGTTTCTAGGGGCATTAAAACTATTAAAATGTATGGTGGGCGTTCCTCTGCGGGTAGAACGAAGCTCGGCGGCCGCAAACCACAACTCCTGAATCGACCGGACAGTTAGCCGATGTGGAATATTATCGATACGTCAATTTTATAATTGGATCATTTTTAACCGGTAGTTTGAGATAATTCGAGCGCTACTTGTGTGTGCTTTCTTACTAGGTCTTTCTTACTTCTTGGCTCGATATTTAGTTCCTACAGACAATGATCTATGTAATAACTTGATTAATGAGGATTTACACCCAAGTTGAACGACCCGCTAGCCATCTAATGTAAAAATGTACAAATTCAACATAATACTCGTAGGTGTTCCAGTGAAACAAAAAACGACTCTCTGACTTCTTAAATCATAAGATCTGCGACTGGGAAGAATTTGTTTCCGCCAAGTGTATATGGAAATTGACTTTGCCTGATGTCCATTGGAAATTAGTCAGTGCGACGCATACAACACAAACATCTTTATTGTACACTAAATATATATGAACTTATTTACGACTACAGATAATCATAACAACAAGGCAGTGCAATGGGCGGTCTTATCACTTTCAGCGATTTCTGCCAGACAAACTTTGGACAGAGATTGGTATAGAAACTGAGGTCGGTGGAAGTGTACAGTAAATTAATTTGTATAAAGCTTAAGCAAAAAAATATTATGACTGAAACAGATACAAATAAAATACAAACACAATTATCAGACGTACGTTATTCTGTAGCACTTAATTGCAGGAAGCATTTGATATTGCCTTCTGCCTGAAATAAAGTCACTCTTAATTTCGGACATGTGCGTATTTCGGACACGGTGTTGAAAAGTATCACATTAGACTAAAACCGCAGTGAAAATGTGCGAACTTTTCCCGCCAAACGCTTCTCTATTATTCATCACATCACATTTCCTAACTCATTATTTTAGCTACTATTTTCCATTGTCTGTGTTTTCTAGCATTCCAAATGAACCTGTAAGTGCACGGTCAAATGCGATGACCGCAATGGTTTTACGGATTTTAGTTTAAAATAAACTTGTAACCTCAAGTTTCCACTTTGAAGTGAGCACTTTTATAGCTTACCTTACGCAATATTGTAGAGCTATAAGAAACCTAAAACATTTCACATGAGGAATTTAATGCAGCTTATATTATATAATCACCAGGTCGCTAGAAGCGATCATCCGCACAGCGAAGGAGTGGAACTGATTGCTTGCGTCTTGTTTCCCTGAAAATGGTTCAATCTGGGTGTCTAGAGTGAATTGGTACCATCTAGTCAAGCATGTTCCATCTTCGGCCGCATCGTCGCTTTCCATCAGATGAGATAGCGATATATCTTATTTAATCAAACGTGAAAATATTGTAAAATTTAGTATTTTTATCAGTATTTGAATGCCTGTCAAGTTGGTATATATGCAAGAAAAATACTAATATTTCTAATAAATTAAAATCAATGTTTGTTTGTTGTATGGCATGCCCTGCTATACTGTTCATCCGATTATGATGAAACTTTGGTTGCATTGTTATGCGTCGTGCAAAATAATTTAAAAAATGTGTTTTTTTTTTAATAATTTTAAGTAGGAATACATCTGACGGACTTAACAAAGGCAACCATAAACGTGAAAAAGGTACAAACAACGAGATAAAAAACAAAACATGATTTCTGCAAAATCCTTGGATAAAACACATTTTTTCTTCACAATGCATGCCGGTTACATATACCTGCTATATAAAATTGTATATACATAAAAATCTTGTCATGATGACTTAACAATATTGAAACTATAAGCACCTACCTACAGTAATTTGTTAAATGCCCTGAGTTACATTTAAAAGTATAAAACTTACTGGCACCGCCTCAGATAGATATTATTTCTTTTACGGATAATTATTTTTGTGGATAAACATATTATTTCAAAAAAGCATTTACATAATAACTATCCGTAGTAATGTACGCTTATCAATTTAAGGTCAAACAACCTTCTGTTAGTGATTGAGGAGTTCACTTTTCTACCCCCTGTCATCATCGGATATCCAATAATATTATATTGTCAACTTGACAGGTACGCAAAATTTCAACTTAGTTGAATACTCGGGATGATCGGGATGAAAATCAACTAACAAGATTTGACGCACATTACTAACACGTAGAGTTTTAAATAAATGCTTTTAAATATCAAATAAATATCTTTTGTTACACTTATTTTATAAATCATAATTTTCTGTTCTGTTTCGTCTCAATGAAAAGTTTATCTATCTATCTGTCTACTTTTCCCAATGAGTTTTATCGCAACATGTCTGGAATAAGTCATTCGAATAGTTATACCTAATCAAATCTAAACTTAGAGGTTAGCTAGCACTAGTGTAGCACGCGGTTTGTGGTAAAGACGACTTGACCGCCCCAATTTATTCACAACACCGATATCCAAATATATACAGTGTTTTATTAGTATAACTTTTTAGTTACGTGTGTTTTTTAATTTAATGTAGTCTTATATTCGTTTTTATACATATAAAAAAAAAAAAATTTAATAATAAAAATATCTTAATTAATATCCTGAAACATTTAGATAAAGTATGTACTCAAAATAATGTAATGATTTCTGTTCAAAATTGTTCTGAATTTAGGTATGTGAAATATTATATCTCCAACCTTCATACCTCCAGCTATATGATAGTACCTATATATTTATTTATAATTATTGTATAACGACAGGTTATTAAACAGATTATGTAGATGTTTTTAATTTATAATTTACTCTTTTCTATACTCTATTATGCTTTTGAAACTTATTGTGTGTTAGAGGGGTAAAAATAGTGTTATATTTAACTTTTTTTTATAATATACACATAGAAAGAGCTAGTTAATTTGATAAAAAATCACAATTGAATTAAAATGCGATGAGAAGCGATGGCGAGCGCACCGCACACATCCCGAAGAAGGCTTTTGAATAAAGCCGATACAATTGTCATCGACACGCGAAAAGTCATGCTAATTTCCGTTTTAATTTTAATTTAATAGTTATCATCACATCATTAAATTGTCTTTTTGCATTACATTTTGCACAATGCTTTTGCACCACATTTTGCACAACGCTTTTTCATCACGCATTACTGCAGTAATCGAAGTAGCACCTATCGATCTTTTATTTTCCAAAAGCATCGATTGCTTGCCTGTAACGCGGGCACGTAGCACGAATGATGCATTAAGCTGCATCTCCAGGTCAGGTGGCTCTCGTAATGTCTCGCATTTGCGGTCGCTGCCGGCAGGATACCCGCTTGTACTGTAATGAGCAACATATAAAGAAGCCTTACAAATAATTCAACCCACGAAAAAAACACCGAATCACGTACTCGTATCCTTCGAAGGAAAACGCGTATCGGATAGCCACTCTAGCCTCTCACTCTTCAGTTAAAGAACGAACGAGATGCAATATTAATATTTCTCGATACAATTTTGAGGTGTCGGCCGAGCTCAATACCAATCAATTATATTGTTCTACGTGTTACGGCTGCCTCCTGTCGGTAATGTGTAACAAAAAATCGTAAAATTGTACCGGTAATTTGCGTAAAGTTCGTCTTAACTTTATCCCGTCCAATTTGAGGATATATAATTTGTAAGTAACCCTTGTTAGAGGGTTCATCCGGTGTAGCTCCGGTACTTTATTTAGGTTTAGAACTAAATAAGTGCGGTGTCCCGTCAGCTGGTAATGATTGGATTATCCAGTGGAAGAGCACGATCGCCGGTCAAAGCAGCAAAGCTCCGCATACCTTACTTTAGTAGCTAAACCGTATACTTGTACCTAATTTAGACGCGGAGTTATCTGCCATTATAACAAGTATTTGTAAAGTTCAAACGATACAACATACAATATGTTTTTTTTTTTGTTATTCTACCATTTATATATGAATGTTTTTACCTGTAGTAACACAGAAAATGATAATGGTTTCGCAAACATATCTAAAAAAAATTTAAACAAAAATAAAACCACCCAGAAACAAAAGTTTCTGAGATTGGATTCCTCGGACTATTTTTATCGGTACGTAGCTTTTTTCTTTATCATGCATTTTTTTATGAACATTACATTACAAATGGGTGTTTGATGATGTGTTTAACATAATTGAGCAACCAAACATTTGCTATACAGATACAAAGGATATGCCTTAGCTGCATGTAGCAAAACATTCATTTTAAGTGTTGATTAGGGAACACAGACGTTAACATATATGTGAAGTAACCTTGTCGATATCAGTTTAATTACTTCACATATTTTGTAAATAATAAGCGTAGTCTTCTTCTACATCATTATCGATTTACTTGATAAAATTTTACATCATTATTTATTTATTTATTTATACTTTCTTGCACAACAAAAACAATGTACAATTGGAGGACTTAATGCTAAGAGCATTTTCTACCAGTCATCCAGCAATGTTAGGAACAAAAGTAAAGCGTGCATCAGAACAGTGTATTGACAATAATTTAAACTATAATTATAATATATAATATATTATTTATTACATATAATATTATATGGCTTATATATATAGATATAAAAATATTCAATAATATATTGATATATACAATACATAAATAAATATAATATGTGCTTAAAAAGAACGTATGGTAGTTAAGATGTAATATCAGAGCGTGTCATTCTCGCACCTGTCGTTTAAATACTTCTTTTGACGGTGATTTTTTAATATTTATCGGAAGTTGGTTCCATAGACGCACTGCAACTACTCTAAATGATTCATCTAGAATCCCTGTAGTGTGAGCAGGCATAGACAGAAGTAACGTGTCTGTAGACCGCAGATTAAGGATATGAGCATCTGCTAAAAAGCTAAAATCGTCCTTCAAATATCTAGGAGTACAGCGACAACATTATTGATCGAGTGAAGCGAAATGAACGAACCAAGTCAACTTACAGAAGCTGAATTGGGCAGCACTTTGTCGGTCCGTCCGTTCGTCCGTCTTTCAGAGCCATCTAGCGTCTAAACCATACAAGCGAATAACTTGAAATTCTCAGAAAATATGTAAAGCTATGGCGCAAAGCCAGAAATGACAATTAAAATGAAGTAAATGAAAATTATAAGGGGGCGCCTACACGTAAGCGGGGAGCAAAATATTTTTTATTTTTTAACTACTCTGGTGGTGTATCGTTAAAAAAAGTTCTGCAAGTACAGTGAGAAAAGGGTTTAAAAAAATCTATGTTTAATATATAACAATTTGGTAGGCCACCAAACTCACTGTTTTAAGGCTTATTTTGTCTCGAGGTCTACCTCAAAAACTGGCTTCACATTTAAGCTGAAACTTACGTATAATATCCATTATATCCTGTACTTGAACAACAAATACAGAAATCAAACATTTATTTTAAAGAAAAAAGTTATAAGCATTTAACGTCAATAGTTTTTCTCTATTAGGCGAAACGTAGGCGCAAGATCTCAGTTCGGCGCGAACGACTAAATATATAGTTCTGTAACTAGATACGCAAGCGAATCAAGTCAGTAACCAAAATCGATCCAAGTCAGTAACCAGAATCGATAGAACACGCAGATTATCTTCAGATAGCCAACTCTTATAAGATATATCGATCTAATTCCCAACCAATCAAGACACAATCAAATAAGCTAGTTTCTCAACAACTGTCAATACAAATCTTAGCTCACATCTCGTGCAGTAGGCATGCGTACGCGCAGCGATGTGATAGGTAACGCTAGCCGCGCGTATCGTATGTACGCCGGGTAGGGTTACGTCTCTACGCGCCCGGCCGGCTGTATCAACGGGCGTCAATCGCCCGGATCCATTGCCTGTAACAATACCTTTTGTATGGCTGTGAGACGAGCGTGTGCTTGAGAGCAAGCGGTAGCGGGCTAAATATACAAAACTATATGGGAGTCTTAAAGTCGCTAGTGAATAGGTATCTTCTAGGCAAGCTCGCTCCATCGTCACCACATCTACGCTTACCATCAGGTGAGATGGTGGTCAAAAATTTACCTCTTTGAATGAAATATACATTTATATTATATATATGTTTCGCTCGTTAAGCGTTTGGTGGCTCTCATTAGCACGTAATTTTTTTTATTTGTAGTAACTAGATTTTTGAGAACTAGTCTATATATGAAGCAAGCAAAACAAAGTAACTAATCAAATTAAAGGTCAGCGTTTTGGCTACCCGCTGACTTTTGTTGCTTTATTTATTACTAGCCGTGCCCCGCGGCTTCGCCCGCTATTATCAAGCTAAAAAGTAGCCTATGTGTTAATCCTAGGTATAATCTATGTACGTTCCAAATTTCATTTAAATCCGTTCAGCCGTTAAAGCGTGAAGAGGGAACAAACATACTTACACATTTACACACTTACACACAAACTTTCGGATTTATAATATTAGTAGGATTCGTTTTGCGCAGACTTTGAGTGTTCTAAGTATGGCTATTCACATCGTTACATAAACGCACACATATGGGCTGGGCGAGCAGAAATGAACTACTCGCACCCGGAACCAGAGAAATTTCGCTTGGGGAGAAACCTTGTGTTCCTACTGGGAATCGAACCCTATACCCAGAAGGCGAACCCAATTAAGCCAACAGGGACAGTTCGAATAATCCTTTACTTTAAGGTAATAGTGTTTCCAAATTCAGAATGTACGTGTGTCACTAATTCTTGGTCTGATTTTCTTTACGTATAATAAAAACGCGTTTTTAATAGCCCCGCGTCTAATCCCAGCAACTTACATTGCGCACAGTGAACGTGTCTTAAGAATCGGACGCACTGAACTGGACAATGTTACCGTTTGTAACCATAAATGCGATTATTATGATCTTAATGAGAATTAATATGACTCGAGGATTTTCTTTGTATAGCTTTTTCTGTTCTTTGGAAACAACTATTGTTTACGGCATCTACGAGACTAAGGGCCTAAATGCTAAAAAAATTTTAAAATCGTGGTTTTAAATTTTAACCCCTGAAGAAAAAGAAGGATGTTATAAGTTAGTGTGTATATGTCTGTATGTGGTATCGTAGCTCCCAAACAGCTGGACCGATTAAGAGTAATTTATTTTTTGTTTGAAAGGTGACTTAATCAAAAGTGTTCATAGCTTTATTTGGTGAAAATCGTGTTAGAAGTTATTTCAAAATTTTACCTGCACCTGTATTTTATAATGTAGCTGGACATCGCATTTGTTTAAAATATAAGGCTGTATGAAAGAAAACATGCTACTTTTTAACTTGCTTGATACAGGTGAAGCCCCGTGGCTGACAACTAGCATTAAATAAATAAATATATTCGAATTCATCGGAACAAGATGAACATTTTAGAAGCGGAAAATTGGTATATTCACGATAATTTTAATTAATTAATGCTATGTTATTTTAAATTGAACGGATTACCATTGGCGAAGTTAGCTGCGTAGGTATCTGTCTACATGCGTGTATCGGGGCCGGCAAGTTTTTTCCCCAAGGAAAATTTGTGTTCCTGATTCAGTCAATCAGTTTTCGAACGTGGTGTGGAGTGTTGACAAATGGCCAAAACAAAATTTTGTAAATACCCCCGGAGCTCTATCTGGAAAAGGGCTGCACCAATTTTCACTAAACATAAATTAGAACACTCTCGATTAAGTCACCTATCAAATTAAAAAACCGCATCCAAATTGTTTCACACGTTAAAGAGCTACGATGCCACAAACAGACACACACACACACAGACATAGCGGTCAAACTTATAACACGCCTAAAATTAAGTAATTTTATGAATAGTCTTAGTACCGAATAAAAAGTATATCAAAAAGCGTTTGCAATTTTTATTTTATTTTACAGACAGTGGGTATTTTCCTGTACAAAATTATGTATAATAAGTCATTTATTAGTTGTAATTTACTTCGAAACCGAGCGATAACCATACTTAATTAATAGAAACAAAGATAGCTTATTTTGAAACATAGTATTGGGGAAATTACATTCGAGCAATATTTATTAACCTGCGCTATATAATGAGGATAAATTAATATTAAAACTACAATTGACACATTGTCGAGGTCTAAGTCGACAATTGTTTCGGCTTTATTCGGAAGCCTTCTTCAGGATGATAGCGGAGCGCTCGCTGTCGCGTCCCACCTCGCACTTTTATCAAAATATAAAGAGTAGATAAAACACTTAAATCCACATTTCCTCACATGCTTAGTTTTCTTCTCACGAGAAATTTTTATTTCCAGTTCTGGTGGTGATTATGTGCGTGATATGAATTCTTCTGCATCCACGATACAACTCTTTGATTAGGGCTGGGTAGTCAATGTGAAAGCGTTCATGCTTAGAAATGTTATGTTGTTTTTTTTATCTTTAATAGGTTTTTTTTTATGTCCGATAGGCAAGCGTTTGACCACAATTTCATCTGATGGAAAGCGACGATGCGGCCGAAGATGAAGCATGCTTGCCTAGAAGGTACCTATTCACTCTTGACTTGAAGACTCCCAGATTATACTGTTCTGTTACTGTTTACTTTAACTGTCAGTGAGTGCTATGTGGTCGAGGGTGGTAAACACGTGTTAGTCTAGAATGTGATTGTCCCATATCCCCTTCTCCTATTCCTAGACCTACATTAACGAACTCAATTATTACACTAATGGCAAGCACACACGTAACAAGAACAAGGTGTTTGATCAAAGGCGCTAATTACGAGACCTAATCAACGCGCCTTGATTGAATGACGTGTTTGTGTAGTGTGTGCCGCCCTAATGGAACCCTGCGTTTAGGGAGCTATGTAATTTGATGTGAAGACATTGTAAACAACATTAAATTTAATTGTGGAGTGCGGAGAAAAACCAGTTGACTAAGTTTTTTAAAACTTGTGTATATTATATGCCGAAGAAACAAAAGCCATGATGGCGCCGTCTTCGTATATCCGTCTTCTAATCAGGGATCGCAGTTTCGAATCGTACGACAAGCTTATACTTCCGGTGAAGTTGAGTTCCGGCCATCGATGTTAAACCTATCGGTTTTCTATCGTTTACATTTCGGAGAGTGCGCGCAGGAATGGCAAATGTCATCCATTTATGGTTGACATTTTCCTCAAGTTTGCGAAGCCCAGTTCAGTTCAGAAGCGAAGTTCCAGAAGCGAAGGAGTAGAACTCATTTCTCGCGTTTTTGTTCCCCGAATGGTAAAATCTGGGAGTCTTCAAGTCGAGCATGAATAAGTATCTTCTAAGCAAGCATGCTACATCTAGCCGCATCATCACTTTCCATCGTATTTCACACGATGGAAAGTGATGATGCGGTTCTAATGCAAGCCAATCTTGCATAAAAGAGTTAAATAGAAAAATCTGTCGCCAAGCACCAAACGGTTTCTATTGCCCATACCTTAGTCCTAGCGTGCTTACTAACGTCAATCACAAACGCTCTGATTCAAAAAAACATGGTTAAGAAAGCTAGATAAATGCGAGTTTAACTCAAGCGCCGAGGGTTCCGTACAAACTTAATTACCTAAGTACAACCACATTTTGACGGCTTTCAATTATAGCCTATCTGTCCTAGATACCGAAATACGTAATTTAGATAAGCTTAGGACTTTTAAAACTTTTGAAATGATCTCTCGAGACCGCAGCCGATGCAACTCTGCCAACGTTGAGATTAGTCAAAATAGTAATATCTTAATAAAATGTCCGTGAATGAGACCCTCTAACAACATGAATTTAGAAGAGCTTGCCTGGAAAAATATGATAGTAATTTTGTTAAAAAAATATTACATCTTTATTTTATTTCACGGGTCTGTGCCCGGACCTTTGTAAGGCATTAGCGGAACCGTAGCCAACGCTAAGAGGCCCTTTGGTTTAGTTGCATTTTAAAAATTACATATCAGGCATGTCCAAAAATATGACGGACATCTCTTATGTTAGAAGATGACGCCGTTGCTTGCACAAATCTTTACAATAATTATAATATATATAATTAACTATGAACTAGTGGATGGATGATATTGGGTTGACAATAACTGTGACTTATGCGAGTAAAAGCTTAGAGTATTGCATTGTATATTTAATGGTTTACAAAAAGTCTTATTATTAAGGTTCCTAAGCTTGTAAAATGTAAGTAATAAAATAAATCACGTGAAATTTTCCGTGGAAGCTTTATAAGTCCCATCGGAATATTCTCACCGCGCCCTCCTTGTTTTTGTGCGATCGCTTACAACGAGCCGTAACCTGATACATCCTGTGTTCGGAGGCTGTACAAAGATCCTGACGATATTGTTACTCTATTGAACTGCCTTGGATACTTTTTTTACATACTTACTCACAGCTCTACACTTAGCTTAAA
Organism: Lomographa bimaculata; assembly: GCA_948107665.1. Taxonomy (NCBI): domain Eukaryota; kingdom Metazoa; phylum Arthropoda; class Insecta; order Lepidoptera; family Geometridae; genus Lomographa; species Lomographa bimaculata. The sequence continues at coordinate 12,348,523 of OX403600.1, forward strand.
GACTTGAGTCGTAGGTGCCGGAAACATTTATATCACACAAAAAAACTGTGCCAAAGAAAAATTTGCTCCTGCCGGGAATCAAACCCAAGACCCGAAGCGTGGAGAGCAAAGTCTTGCCGCGCCAACTCGGTCGTTTTTGTAGTGTACCTGGTGGAATCACACTAACATTATAAATCCAAAAGTTATCTTTGCTATATAAATCATCGACATTAGACAACTCGGTAGTCCTTGCTCTGTACGCCGCAGGTCCTGGGTTCGATTGCCGGCAGGAGCACTATGTTCCTTTCCAAGGACATTTGTGCTTTTTGTTCTAAGTGTGATTGTGTGTGATATAAATGTTTCGAGCAACAATTAAATTTTTGAACGTAATGTAGGGCTGTTACAGCGTTTGTAAAATAAACATAATAGGGAACAATACAAGATACAAGTAAACAATATACAAGTAAAAATATCGTCAAGATTCTTCTATCATAATGCTTTATTGTAAGTTTTAAAGCATACTTTAATATTTTGAGGCAGATAACTATACAAGCAACAGTTTCGGCGATTAAAAGTCGTCCATACTATAAATCAAACATTGGAAGAGAAGTTGTGATAGCTATCTATAATATCTATGTATAATATCATTGATCTTAATCCTATTTTAACGCCACAACGACTGATTGGATTTGTATTTTTTTTATCCTGATTCATCATCAGCATGATCACGGAAAAGCCAGTAAGATATAAACAAAAACATATTTCACTCACAGCCATACACTAAATTTGATGTCTCGTCGCGGTTTCGAATTCTACGACGGGCTTTAATTGACGGTAAAGGTTAACATCAAGTTTAAGCGAATGTCCCATGTGTATTTCCATACAAAAGTTGTCTAAAAGAGATCGCTCTTAGCGATAAGACCGCCCATTATACTTTAACTTATAATTGTCTCTGTAAGCTATATATATCTTTTGGTGTCAATAAAGAGTTATTGTATTGTTTTGTCCTTGGCTTTTCATAATATATTCAAGTTTTGACAAACCGAAACAGAAATAACTATAAAGTATATTATGCCTATACCATGAACACTTGTAGAGCTATACTTGTAACAAATATAAGGTAAAATAACGTGAAAACTAGTTAACTGCCACTAATAAACATTTATGTACCTATTACTAGAACTATGAATCCGTAAATAACTCTGTCCTATTTATCACATATTCCAGGCAAATCAGCTGGAGCTATCTAGATGAAACTTATACCTATTAGTATAATTAAACGCAAGCAAAGCTTATAAAAAACCAACTTCACCGCTTTATCTTAGGAACTTTGATCAGAGATGTATAAACACGCATTATTGGAGATATTTCAAGAACTACTGGTCAAATCTTGATCAAATTTAAATGGGACCGATTGGAAAGCAAAATCTTTCAAACAAAAATAAAATTTATAATAGGTTTACGTGGAAAGAAGTTATGAGCTAACACACATAAAAAAAAAATACAGTCGACTTGAGTATTTCTTCCTTTTTTGTGAAGTCGGTAGAAAATAACGCCAAATGCAAATTGAAATTGTAACTTTTAAGAGCAAGTTTAAAAGCGTCATCCATTTATGATTGATTTACTTCATATTCGCTCGAAGCGTTTTGCTTCTACATTTATCATCCGTACAGCGAAAGAGTGTAACTCACTGACCGCGTCTTTGTTCCTCGAACAATATAATTGGGGAGTCGTCAAGTCTAGAGTGAATAGATATCTTTTAAGTAAGCATGCTACATTTTCGGCTACATCATCACTTCATCAGTTGAGATAGCGGCCAAATACTTGCTTAACCTGGCATAAAAAAGAATGACTTGTTCTTAAAGTAGACCGTGCGTATGTAGTTACACCTAGTTGTCGACATTACGTTTTTCATTACGGAAATTACATTTCAAATATTAATCCTCCATTATAAATTACCTACCACATAGCTATAAACTTTGTGGTCAAGTAAAATATCATTGAGAACTTAATATTGTTCATTGATTGAGGAATACTAATTACTATTATAACTTTAGTGTATTTAATTCACACGTCACCATTTCCGAAGTTTAAAATTAAACGTTCATCGAAAATCGTAACACTCAAACATTCCAACATTCCACGTAAATTTAAATCGGCTATTTTCATTTGTTTCATATTCGTTTAACATTTCGCGTATTTTGACAGTTGCCAAGGGGGGTGTTAATGTGACATTACCATCGGCTGGGGTGCGAGGGGTGAGGGGTGGAAGGCAGGGGTTGGTAATTATCCCGTGTCAGCGGCAGGCCTAGGCGCCCTGCCTACGGCTAGATTCATAACTACCGAGGTATAGTGTTAACGTTGTGATGAGAAGCTGGTGACCTGTGTATTTCTTAGTATAATTTTGCGCTTGCATCCTTCTATCCCGTTATATTAATGTTATATTAATGTCGGGTCTGAGAACTGTACCTTTAAAAAACACCCGTTTGTTACTTTTATAGATTGCAATAAACATTCCAAATGCCTATATTTCCTTTTTTTTTTACAGACTAAGCAAACGTTTGACTACAATCACAATTCACACCTGATGGAAAGTGACGATGTAGTCTAAGGTGGAGCACGCTTGCTCAGTAAATACCTATTCACTTTACTCTTGAACACACCCAAATTGTACCTTTCGGGAAATACAGATGACGGCAGTGTTCCATTCTTTTGCTGTTCTATAAATGAATGAAGACGCGAAACGTTTCGTGCGAATGAACGGTATTTCAACCATAAATGGGTGACGCAACGCCGTCCTTCTAGATGTAAGGTAGAAAAAAGGTGTAATTTTCTAGATGTAAGAGAATAGACACGCCTGAGTCTTAGAAGCATTAAAAAAAAACCAAACTAAAATTATATATACAGCAAAGACCTAAGTTACAAGGCATCGAGCTTATATGTAACTCAAATGAATATATATTATATAGTATATATAATATTATAGTAATATATATAATATATTAGTATATATAGTATATATATAATATTATATAGTATATATAGTATATATTCGTATTAGCATTGCAATTCAGAGAGGCAATGCAGCAAGCATGATGGAAACGCTACCCACTGGTAGTGGGCTTGAGCACTTAAGTTACCTATAGGCTCGATGTATTGTAGGTAACTTGGTTCTTTGCTGAATAGAGCTTTAGGAAATATAGGCAATTGGCCCGTAGATAGAACAAGAAATACTTGAAAAAAAATAAATTAATATGAATATGAAATTAGGAAACACCGGCGGTGGTTTGATTGACTTCATTCGTATCAGGTATTATCTGTGACCCCGCAGTATGTTCATTGAACTACTTTTTAAACTTCCTAGTTATCCACTAACTACCCTATTAAATAACATTTAGAACAATCTAGCGGTTTCGCCAAGAAAATGTATCAAACAGACAAAAATCTGTATATCAGACAGTCAAAAATATGTTCAGATTGAATGTTGTGATGCTCAGATCACTTTATTTGTGTTGTGAATGACGATGGTCAAAATGTTTCGTAGAACTATATAACTGATAGTCGTTCCCAGCGGCGGCTTCGCTCGCGTAAATTAAAAGAAAAACAATATTAACGGATCGAATTTTGAATCTTAACCATACATAATCCACATGAACACAAACAAAAAATTTCATCGAAATCGGTCCAGCCGTTTAGGAGGATTTCTCTCACATATACACGCACAGAAGAATTACATAACTATAATATATAAAGATACTAACCGTGCCCCGCGGCTTCGCCCGCTTTTATCAAGTTAAAAAGTAGCATATGTGTTAATCCTAGGTATAAGTACATTCCAAATTTCATCCAAATCCGTTCAGCCGTTAAAACGTGAAAAGGGAACAAACATACTTGCACACTTACACACAAACTATCGGATTTATAATATTAGTAGAATTAATGTATGGAATATAATCATATTCATATTAATGTATGGAATATTAATATTTATTCTATTTTCAAAAATATATCAGAGCGCCTGGTTGAGGCGACGCGTGATCAAAGTGCTGGCACTTATTTGGCTCAACGTATTAGCATTGCAATTCAGAGAGGCAATGCCGCCAGCATGATAGGAACGCTACCCATTGGTAGCGGGCTTGAGCACTTGAGTTACCTATAAGTTTGATGTCTTGTAGGTAACTTAGTTCTTTGCTATGTATATAGTTTAAGTTTAGTTTTAGGAAATATGGGCAATTGATCCGTCGATAGTACATCTCACAATGTTTTTGATGGCATGTATGGAATATTAGTATACTGTTCAAGCAATATACGAAGAAAACATACTATTAGTGACCGAGGAAATATGAAGTAGGTAACCGTTACGAACAGGTAAAATTTTAACAAAACTCATGTAGCTAAATTACATTAACTAAAAGAACATCACCTATATACATATTTCAATATAATAATAGGTCTAAATTTAAATTTTCCACGATTTTACTCTCGTTGTTCAAAATACGAGCCGTCACGTCATATTCATTACTCGAACAATTTTCCACTACGAAACAATTGAACACGTGCTGTCGCTTACCGCAACACCCAACAAGCTTTTATTTAGACACCTAATTAAATATTTATTAACTGCATATCTCATTTAAACATAAAACCGATTTTAATTTCATGTCCGAGCGAACAAAATTAGGAACAGTGAACGTTGGGACCGCAAAATGAAGTGGATTCGTTCAGCGATCGTACTCGTATTATTCGTTCGAATTGAGTACGTACTGAAAATCATTATCGAATACTTGGTTCATAAACTGATTCGAATTACGCCACTAATTTGCGAGGTCTATAAGCACGATTCGGGAGAATTAACGATTGTATCGATGGTTAATCGATACGTTATCGTACGTGTACTGGTGTGGAAGTTAAAACGTAATTATATTTTATAAGTACACGAAGTGAAAGGATTTTGTCATATGCAGACGTATGCTATATAAATATATATATAGGTGATCTGTGGTAAAAGATTTTTTTTTTTACGTTATCTAACTGCCTATATTTTTCAAACTAAACTAAACACATATACTAGTTGTTCCCCGCGGATTCACCCGCGTATATAAAAAAACATTATTTATCGAATCGAGTTGTGAAACTAAACCATTTTTTAATCCACCTGAACACACAAAATAAAAATATCTAAATCGGTCTAGCTTTTAGGAGTTCAGTCACATACACACCAGCCTTACATAATAAAAATAAAAATAATAAAAAATAAAAAATCAATTCATTGCCAGAAATAACACATAACAACATTAAACACATTTACATCAAAATATTTCTATAAGTGATAGACAGACCGCCTCAGTCTGAGGGACAAAGTTAGTATATTGTGAAAACCACTGAAAACTAACCCTAGCAAGCCAAGACTGCAACGGTCGCATCTATCAGTGCAGTTTAGGACAATAGTTAATAATAAAGTTATGCCAACATTTTTACGAAATAAAATTATAAATTCCTTATCACGACAGGGGAATTCTGTTGTTCACATAATAAACAACGAATGAGAAACGGAAATTTCATAGTGTTTCGTCCGCTTTGTCATAGGTAATTAATAATGCGGTTACCCCGTACACAACATGCGAGCTCCTTGATTGTTACGCTTGTTTTTAATAGGCCCCATTGAATCAAACAGTTTTCGAATAGACTTCAATGAACTATCTGTTGTGTCTTTGTGACTCAGCCCTCGTGCCTCAGCTGTTAATTGGAACGCACATTAAACGTACTACAATCCTATTTTATGTTTTATATTTACGTAAGATCATGCGTACGTGTGACGATTTTCTTCTTCAAGCATCAATCGCAATAGTATAAGGTCAGGTTATTAAATCTGACCCTCATTCCACTCAGCTAATTACCTTTCTTGTTTCAAATTCATTTCAAAATATTTTCTACCGACTTCACGAAAAAGGAGGAGGTACTCAAGTCGACTGTATCTTTTTTTTCATGTGTTACCTCATAACTTCTTACCACGTAAACTGATTTTGATTTTTTTTTGTTTGAGAGATGTTGCTTTCCAATTGATCCATTTAAATTTAATCAAGATCTGATCAGTAGTTGAAATATCTTCAATAATGCGTGTTTAGTACATCTAATCTGATCAAAGTTCCGAAGATAAAGCGGTGAAGTCGGTTTTTTTTAGCTTTGCTTACGTTTAATTATTTTAAGACACATAGTTTATCTCGAGTTAGTCTAAAAACCTTGTGCTGCCTCTTTATAGAGAGGACGAGTTATGTTTATCTTGGGCTTGGGTATTCACCAGGGTCACGCGTCTGCGTCACTCTGTATCGTAAACGTAATATTAGTTACTAATCTGTGTTATCGAAGGCATTAATTGGGATAAAAAGCAGCAAATATTCAAGTTAGAAGGCCTAGAAATTTTAGTTAATTACATGCAAATATGCTTAATCCTGATGCGATACAGAGTTTCAAACAAACAAAGGCCACGGGGACAATTATAATAATAGCCATATAATCATTTTGCTAATCCTACTAATATCATAAATCCGAAAGTATGTGTGTAACTGTGTTTGTTCCCTCTTCACGCTTTAACAGCAAAACGGATTTGGATGAAATTTGGAATATACATAGATTATACCTAGGATTAACACATAGGCTACTTTTTAACTTGATAATAGCGGGCGAAGCCGCGGGGCACGGCTAGTAGGTATATAATATATGGACCTTTACCATTCAGAAAAATTTTAATTGTTTATTCACATGGTCCCCAAAAAGGTACTCGTGATTTCGTGAAAGTTAATTACTACTGCCAGATTCACAAAATTATAATTGCATTGTAGTTATAACCTGAGTATCTTCACGTTCAGAGTAATACATCAGTAATTTCATTAATATTATAGATGCGAAAGTATGTATATGTGTGTGTAAATAATTCTTACCACGAATCTCCGTAAAGAATTAACCGATTTTGATGAAATTTAGAATGTAGAGATTTTAGGTTCCGGAATAACGCATAGGCTACTATTTAACGCTGGTGAAGACGCAGGACACGGCTATAGTAAATCATAATGAGTACATATATAAGTCTGTGATAATATTTTTAGTAAATGAAATAAATTATTATTATTATTATAAAGGCTTGCCATATCTTTAACAGCGTCGGCACACGTCTGCCGAAATTATATGCAACTTATACTAGAAATCGACATTCAAGTGGAATAATTAAACGCAAGCAAAGCTTAAACAAACCGACTTCACCGCTTTATCTTCGGAACTTTGATCAGATTAGATGTACTTAACACGCATTATTGACGATATCTCAAGAACTACTGTTCAGATCTTGATCAAATTTAAATGGGACCAATTGGAAAGCAAACTCTTTCAAAGAAAAAAATCACGTGGAACGAAGATATGAGGTAACACAAATGAATAAAAAAAACTTGAGAGGTGTCAAGAAGTTCAATTTCCGTCTAGCCCCCTTTCGCAACGCGCGATAAAGAACTTTCGTTCCAAAATTGAAAGAAACATGCAAAATCCAACATCACGCGGTGTTCACCCATCCAAGTACTGACCGCGCCCGACGCTACTTAACTTCGGTGATCGGACGAGAACGTGTTATGGCTTACAACTAAACACACAACTACAATAGCAAAAAGTGTCGTTACAACTATTGGTCTTAATTTCTTCCGTCTAGCCCCCTTTCGCAACGCGCGATAAGGAACTTTCGTTCCAAAAAATAAAGACGACTTGAGGACCTCCTCTTTTTTTGTGAAGTCGGTAGAAAATAAGAGGCAATAACAAAAAAATATGCAGACCGTTTCTCATATTAAACACTTATTCGTAACGTCCGGACTCGATCCGGACTGTTATCAAGCACCGACGAGGACAACAAACCCAAATTACAACTCCAAAATTGTTTTACAAGCTCTTATACTGCGTGTGTACGTGCCGCACCACGCGTGGGCAACAAAGCGAATCAGACAACGCAGGTACTTAGCATATCCAAGTAGGTCCTTAATCATTTTGTTTTACGTATGTAGCGATGATTTGCTTAGCACGTTGAGTCAGCACATAACGTACGCTGTTCACGTTTTGGGAACACCCCTTATGCTAATGTTTTGCACTACAGTTTTGTATATGCAATATTTTGCGTTGTTTTTGGCTTTAATTGTGAATGGTTTCACTTCTTAAGAATATAAAAATAGCATTGGTGGAAAAACGGATTGTTTTTTTAAATTGACATTGACAATTACTTTTTCTTTACTGATACTTATATCTTCGGGTAGAATATATTCTTTTCTATGCTTATATCTACGGGCCAATTGTCTATATTTCCTAAAACTGAATTAAAACTATATACAACAAAGACCTAAGTTACCTACAAGACATCGAGCTTATAGGTAACTCACGTGCTCAAGCCTAAGCCTCACAACGGATTGTTAGATGTAACTTGTCAAAATTAAGTAGGTACAAATATGGAAGAACCTCTAGCAAATGGAATTACAATAAAATTACTTCTATTATGGATTGTAACAACATTTTCTCATCTCATTTCACATTCCTAGTAAAACATGCGAACTCCTTGCCCTCATGTAGGTCTTATATATTTTATACCAAAACCTTAAACAACCTTTCAATCCGAAGAAATCTCCCTCTCTCTCTCTTCGTTACTTTGTACATGATTAGCTTTCGGTGTCTGTCTTCGCTCTAAGCGATATATATCTAATCTTTATATTTAAGTTTCAACACAAATGCAGGAAATCTGAATTGAATGAACCGGGATAGGCTAAAGTAAAAGTATTAAGTAACGACTACCAAATTTTTCGAGAATTTCAGAATCAATATTTTAATGGCTGCACTTCACGTTAGCCTGAGTCGCTCGGGCGAGCGCTCGACTTACCGCGTCTTTTTCAGTCACGACAAACGAGACGTCAAAGACAGAGGAACTAACCAACTTAGCTCGTTGTTCTTTCTTCTATCTGTTTACACGATCGCAAGAGGGACCATAACAAAAAGTCATTAACATAAAACTTACTCAAAGGGTATGCTTACAAAGATTTGGCATCAAGCCAAGGCTCGTGTCATTTAAAACGCTTTCACCGGATTTATATGAAATTAGTCATACAGTAACAAGAAACCACGACATATGCCTCGTGGACATCACGTTATGAGTTATAAGAATAAAAACGTGTTGAAATTATTAAGGAAATCATAGCCTTTTAAAGTTGGCGAATAAAATGGTTGCCACAGGAGCATTAATAGCATGCAAGCTAAAAAATTTACTACATCTTAAGATGGGCGGTAGCACAGAATAAATAATAGCACAAGTAGAGGATGCTTTTAATGTATACGTAATTATTGCTCTAGCTGCTGCAGCTGTTCAGATACTCTTTTATTATTTACGTTTCTTATTTATTTCTCTTAATCTATGTAAAAGGTAACTAAAGCATGTCGTTATATAAATCCAATATCAATAAATCAGCCCAATTTCCATTATCTCCACAAACATATCAAAAACTCATTATTTTATCAAAAAGTATACATACCTACCCCATTATTCAGTCGTATGAGAATCTCCTTCTCTGAAACTGCAAAGAAGTTCAGAATCGGGGCACTTCAATCCGTTCCTTTATTTAAAACTCCTTAAAATTAAAATGTTGATCAAATAAAATGAAATGCATTTACTTGCTTCAAGTTTAGACAAGTAGAAGTAGAGTTCAAGATGTTACTATACCTACTTAGTTCACACACTTCGTATTAGTGACATGCAAATAGCTATTTGAGGATGAGGACTAGTCAATTATCTACAAAGCATTACTGATATTATTATTGGTATTATATTTATTTGTGAAGAATACTACTACTTGAAATGGGAAATTCTGCATTAAAGAATTTATACGGAGAAATTTCATGGTAGGTAGGTACCATGAAATTTCTTCGTATAAATTAATCTACCTCTTTCGTCCATTAAGTAATTAACGAAAGAGGTAGACTGATATAAGTTAAATGCAACTGCATGACAAAATAAAATTTTGTTATGTACTGCCCGTGGGCTTAGTAAAGCAGGGATGTCGGGTGCGACTCCTGAAGGGAATACAATTTTTCTCCCCAAGAAAAAAATGTGTTTCTTGTTCTGGGTGTGATTGTGTGTGTTGTGTGAATGTTTCATGCAACTAGACAAGTAATTTATGTTTATGTCAACCACCTTCCTGAAAATGGTGGTGCTTTAATCTCAAAAACAAAGACATTAATTTGCTGAGTCCATCAGATTGGCACATCTGGCACATCAGATTCATGTAAAACTTTAACAATACTAACTGTATGATTTTTCAGACCTTTTTCCTCCATTGAGCCAGTTTCGCAATTGAATGAGTTTTGCTTTAGACACACAAATTAGCCTTAATTTAAATTTTCGAGTACTTAAAAATATTTGATTGAGCAAAACGAGATCTCTAACTTGACTTGGGTCGTTCAGCACTTTGTCCGTCCGTACCTCTGTCAGAGGCATCTAGCGTCTGAACCATATAAGCGAATGATTTTAAATTCTCATAGAATATGTGAAACTACGGCCCAAAGCCAGAAATTACATTTAAAATTATATACCGCCATGGGTAAGTAGTGCACAATACTGCAGGGGGTGGTTTGGGATCGATAAATGAGCAAATTAAAAAAAAAAAATCAATTTTTTTTTTTTTTTCAATTTTTTATCGTCTGACCTTCAGGCAGTTCAGTAGTAATTGTCAAGTAAAGTATGGCCCTCCGTAGACAGCCGCTACAACAATCTTCAACGCTTCCAGAGTAGGGGAGTGCTACGAGTGCTACGGGGTCATTGAACTAACATGTGACGAGAGGTCACATTTCAGTGTGACCTCTCGGCGGTTCAGGAATTAATTGCCTCATAATAACTAGGAGCGACTAAATAAATAACGATTATCATAACTGAAACGGAAGCTTTTTTATGCTAAATAATAATAATAATTTGCCATTCTCTTAACAAGTTGGTTGGTTCTCGTAATTCCTGAACCGCCTTTCAGTGTGACCTCTCGTCACATGTTAGTTCAATGACCCCGTAGCACTCGTAGCACTCACCTACTCTGGAAGCTATTGTTGTAGCGGCTGTCTACGGAGGGCCATACTTTACTTGACAATTACTACTGAACTGCCTGCAGGTCAGACGATTAAAAATTGAAAAAAAAAAAACATTTTTTTATTTTTTTATTTGCTCATTTGTCGATTCCAAACCACCCCCTGCAGTATTGTGCACTACTTACCCATGACGGTATATAAATGAAAATATTTTTTTTTTTTTTTTTTTGTTTGTTCCGCCTTTTTTCCTCCGACAAAAATCGGAGACTTTTTTCAGCTAAACATTTCTTTATACAGGTTATTTCAAGGTCGTCTCTTTTATGATTCGCCTTTATTACGATTGTAAAAGCAGTTATAACATAATTACATCTAAAGTTAACATTATATTGTACTAGCCTAAGTTAGTTTTGAGATCCTTAATGTATTTTCCTTTATTTCTGGTGTACAATAAAGAGTTATCTATCTATCTATATATCTATATTTAAAGTTATAAGTCAAGATAATACTATTTTCTAAATTCATTTAACCTACGTACTAATAAATAGTAATGGCTTTTTTTTATGTATATACATATATATTATTTTTCTTAGTTTTTTTTTTTATATATTAATTTTTTTTTTTTGTTTTCTTTTTCTTAATTTTTTTTTTTTTTTTTTGTCATATATTTTTTCTTTTTTTGCCATTTTAATCAAGTATGTTAGTATTTTTTTTTTTTATGCGCGGTATTCATTACCATTTCCTGAATTACACCCTCATAATGCATTATGAAAGTGTTAATTTCGGAATTTCTTTTAACATTTATGTAATGTCTACAAATATAATTAATATATTTATACACATTATGCTTTTGAAGGTTCCGAATTACACATACATATAATATAAACATTTAATGTGTTATGTGCCTATACATTACCTATTATTTATTTCTATACTAATTACTTACTTTCTAAATATTATCACGCAATTAATAAATCACACGTAACATTCACAAATGCACACATTGTACTTCTATATAAAGTGATATATATTAAAATATATCTTATATATAGATTTTATACACAATTTTTTATTTGGTCTTATAATAGTGATTTTTGAATAACCTAAGAATCAAAAAAATAATATGAATATGTACATAATTTCACTGCATACCGTGAACATATTTGTGTACATCAATGCTGTTAATTAATTACATAGGTATTTAATATATATATATATATATATATATATATATATATAGATATCCCTTTACGGTAAATGTTGATCTGACGCGACTTCACGCGAGCACTTTGTTGATCCAAAAATTCATGTTGATCCGGCGCCTTTTGTTGATCCAATATGCATCTTTGGTTACTAATGTGGCTCCGACCGGATCAACATCTACACTCATGGGACTGCTTACTAGCGTTCGCCGAAGTTGATCCGATATACAAATCCACCTTGCGATAGTTACGGAAAACGTTGATCCGATTTAAATAAGCCAATCAGAGCACAGCAAACGATAAGATTGGCTGAAAGCAGCCGCGACGTTGCCGTTTCGTATCTTTGTCCGTCACAAGCTACAGATTGAACGGATAACTTAACAATTCGACAACGCCACGACTTATACCGAATTTATGGTGGTCAAATTGAATGCCATCCCATATGAAAATAAATATGAACTAGAAATAACTACACATAAATGTAGTCGAGGAGCTTGGTACGATACCACCACCACCTCCGCTGCTTCCGCCTCCACCTCCATCATGCACAGACCCTGCTCTCGACCTCCACCACTGTCTTCACCAACGGAGACAGTGGTGGAGATGGTGGAGGTTGGAGGATGGTTGGTGATGGTGGACGTGGAGGCAGCGGAGGTAGTGGTGGATGCACTGAAGTGCAGTGCAGTAGGGGGAACGCGTGAGGACAAGCGGGGCTGTTGTGAACTGCTCGTTGGCTTAGTTGGGTGGCGTAAGCAGGGGCTTAGAAGGCAAACGCCAACCAACTATCGGGTTCGATTCCCGGCGGGAGCACAAGTTTTCTCCCCAAGGAAAATTTATGTTTCTGGTTCTGGTTGTAATTGTGTGTGTGATGTGAATGTTGCCGGCACCCACGACACAAGTCATCGAACTTAGTGTGGGGCTGTGATTGTGAAAGCGTTTAAAGCGTTTTATTCGATGCGGTCTTAATCCTAATCCGGTCTCCCGGTCTAAATCACATTATCACGTATCGATTACAGCTACGAAACTTCGTGCAAGTGTTATATTATTTTGATTGAGCTGGAATCAAAACTTCTGAAATTTTGTAAATAGGTATGTAGGTATGTTTGGTCTTTTTAGGTACTTACTAAAATAAAATAAAATAAATAAATATCCTGGACATTTCTCACTTATGTAGTCCCTGATCTCAAACTAGGCAAAGCCTACTGTACTAGGAATGGAGGCCTGAGAAATACATAGATAATTAGGTAGTTGTTTAAGACCAAGACACAAAGCAAATATTCGTGTTCGTCACACAAATGTTTGCCATCGTTAGAAATCGAACCCACGACCTCAGGATCCGCATTCAGAGCTACCATAGAGTGAGACTGACCACAGAGCCAAAAGGCCAATCAAATTGTTGGTTATCTATTTTTATTATTCTGATTCAGCTTCTGGCAGGCAACACCGGTGAAATGATGGCGTTTTTGCTGGTCCTTTTGTTATTTGAAACGCATAGTAAGTAGGTACTACGTACACATACTTAAACACAATCACAACTCTTTTTTCGTCCGAGGTTAAAAACTTTTAGCTAGGTACTAGGTATTTAAGTAATTCCTTATTAAAGTAAATATCTATTTATTACCATATGTATCGATTATGAATGAGGTAGCGCGTTTCCACTGAAGCGGTCTCTAATACGCCCCCTTCATGTGAGCCGATCACATCCGGCCGGATTAACTCATTAATACAATACCATACAATAACACCCACATAATATCAAATTTCTGAATAGTTAAATAATCAAATATGGATATGGTTAATAAAATACTCACCATCATCTTCTGATTTGTCCATGACAAATGAACAAAATAACACAAATTCGCTCGTAACTAACGCATCTTTCTTATCTTATTACTCTAACGAAGTAGTCTACTAGGTCCTCTATCACACGCAGAATGCGACGTTGCCGCTTTTTGTTCGAGTACCTATTAGTCAAATTTGGCTCCGGATCCACTTAGTCTAAGTAAATGTCGCATATAAGTTAAATATACACTGGATCTAAGAAATCATATTCAGTATGATTTTTTCGACCGTTGATGGATCAACAAATGTTGGTCGAATCGCTGACGAGCATGTTGAAAACCTGTTAGTGCAGATCCACCGACGTCACACGCGCATTAAGGACGGATCAAAGTATATCAGTTAGCGCGACGCGGAGCTGAGTAAACAAGTAAAATAGGCGGATCAACAATTGTTCTAACTTCTCACTGGATCAGCATTTACCGTTAAAGGTTGATTATATATATATATTTCATAGATACATTTTCTTGTGACATTCGTTTTTAGTGCATATGAAAGAAAGAGAAGAAAATAGCAGAAAGGAGAAGAGAAAACAAGTTTCTACGTCAAGTCTTGTTTCTCCCTCTACACTTCAATGTTACGTAAGTACAAAATTTTAAAAATCTTTCTCTGGTTTCTTTATCTTGTAGCCACTCTTGTAAGTTGTTTCTTTCGATTGTTTTACCAAACTCTATTACTAATTCTGTTCTTTTGACTATATTTACAGGACAGTCTACAATAGCGTGGACGCTGCTATCCTCCTCGGCTGGGTCACAGATGCATGCAGGGCTAGATTTAATCTTAAATCTATGTAGATACTGCGCAAATCCTCCATGGCCCGTAAAAGCTTGTACTAATTCTGGGGTAAGTCTAATTTTGTGAAGTGTTTTATAAGCAGTTTGAACATCCGGAAAAAATAATTTAGTGGTACTTGCTGTCGTTTGTTCAGCGTATCTCTTCTGCCACTTTTCTATGGTAGCGGTTCTTACAGCGCGTTTTACGTAGGAGATGGGGCATTTGTTATAATGAGCACTTGAATTGATATTTAAGGCTGCATCCTTAGCCAGTTGGTCTGCACGCTCGTTTCCTTCGACTCCCACGTGAGCCTTTACCCAGAATAGGGATACATTCTTTCCTTGCTCTTTAAGTTCCTGTAGGTTTCTTCTAATTTCAAAGGCTAGAGGGTGAAATGTATCGAAATTCCGTAGCAACTCCAGCGATGATCTTGAATCACTAAAAATTGTTATTTTTGGTTCTCCCATTTCTAAAGCTAAATTTGTTGCGTAATAGAGGGCATACATTTCAGCTTGAAAAACTGTACAATACGATTCTAATTTAAGTTTATTAAAGTTTATTTCTTCGCCATCTTTCCACCAAGAAATGCCAGCACCAACTTTACCCTCAATTTTACTACCATCAGTGAAAACCAAAAGACCGCTTATATTGTTTTCAGCTAAACGTATTTCAGTCCATTCTTCAATGCATCGGAAAGTGACAGTAATACTTTTTGCTGGGTGAGATGCCTTGAGAAAGGTTTCTCTGGTTTCCAATTGACGGTCAGCTATATATTCAATAAGTGGCTTACCTCGTTTAGCCATGTAAACTTGAGCTGCTTCCTGGACCCTCATGTCGAGCGGGATTAAGCCCGACAGCAGTAGAGCAGCGTTCAACGAAACGGTCCGGTAAGCCCTACAAATTTTTAGAACAAATCCTCTCTGGACTGAATTTAAACGTTTTTTGACTGAACTTTTGATTGCTGCCTGAGCCCATACACTTGCCGCATATAAAGTTATCGGTTCTATTACGGAAATGTAAATTGTCCTAGTTATTTCAGGGTTCAGCCCCCAGGATATTTTGGCTGCTCTTGCCAATTGTTTATAAATATTTATAGATTTTTTACATATGTTTGTGACATGACTATTAAAAGTAAGTTTTCTGTCAATAGTTAGTCCTAATATCTTAATTTCATTCGTTAATGTTATTGGGTTTCCCCCCATAGTTAAATTTGGAATATCATATTTCAATTTTTTCGTTAAAAGCATAGCAAATGTTTTATGAGCAGCAAATTTCAGTTTGTTTTTAGTTCCCCATTTAATTATTTCATTTAATGTTTGATTTATTTTTGATTCCAGATCCAGGGCTGAATCCCCCGAGAACACTAGCGCAACGTCATCGGCATAGGCTTGGCAATATACATTCATCGAGTCCAACTCATCCAGAAGTGGGTCAAGTAAGATATTCCAGAACGTAGGGCCACTTATTGACCCCTGAACGCAACCCATGGTGGTGTGCTTTACGCTACGCTCTCCTGCATATCTCACCTCTACTTGCCGACCCGAAAGGTAACTACTAACTAATCCTCTGATATTCCGCGGACACCCTTTCATCGCAATTTGGTGTTTCACAGCTGGCCACCAAGCACTGTCAAAAGCGCCCTCTATGTCCAGCGAGACGAGAACTGCTATTTTTTTAGTATTAATCTCCTTTCTAATGTGATTTACCAAGTCATAGAGGGCATCCTCAGTACAGCGCTGGGGTACAAAACCATACTGTCGCGGGTTGCATTTCGGGAGAAGGTGCCAACGTAATCGCTTTATCATCATTTTTTCTAGGATTTTGCCTAGGACCGGTAGTAACCCAATAGGCCTATATGATTTTGGTTGACTGTAGTCGGTCTTCCCTGGCTTTCTCAGGATAATAACAGCGGCTGTTTTCC
Source organism: Lomographa bimaculata (assembly GCA_948107665.1). Classification (NCBI taxonomy): domain Eukaryota; kingdom Metazoa; phylum Arthropoda; class Insecta; order Lepidoptera; family Geometridae; genus Lomographa; species Lomographa bimaculata. Next base: position 12,365,320 of record OX403600.1, read on the forward strand.
ATATTTTTGGAAAATATTGAAGTTCCACGCATTTGTTCGCTATTTCTAAGAATAAATGTACGTTTGAATCTATAGCTCGAATGCAAATATCCGCAGAAAGTCCATCGGGTCCAGGAGCTTTCTTTGGATTAAAACTCTTGGCAGTGCTTATTAATTCCGATACAGTAAAGGGCGGATCGTCTTCAGTGCCATGATCACTCGGTGCCTCTTCTATCGATTTCCGCATTGCAGCGTGGTAAGGTAAGTCAGTTCTTTCGTCATCGTCAGGGTAGAAGACACTGGTGAGTAAATCAGTTGATTCTTGTGGGCCCAAGGTTTTTCCGTCCTGGATCAGCAGTACATCTTCCTGTCTCTTTGATGTCTGTTTTATAACACGGTATATACCATCCCAAAGGCTTTCTCTGTCTTGTTTTGAACAAAATTCTTTCCAACTACTTGTCTGCAGTCGCTCTGCTTCTTCTTCGTAAATTTTTTTAGCTTCTAAATATTCTTTGACTACATAATTTCTTCTACTTGGAGCTGCACACCTAATTCTTCGCTTCTTGGTAATCATGTCTCTTCTCTTTATGTTTATATTTTCATTCCACCAAGGCAGTTCGAATTTACTCTTAGACCGTTTTTTTGGAATGGTTTTTTCACACGCGGCTGATATACCTCCGCTAAATGCATCTACATTACTTTCTAGTTCTTCGCTGCTCGTTATAGTTCTCACTGTGGCAGCATTGACATTTCTTTCTACTAGATACTCGGCTAACACTGAATCAAACTCGGACCACTTCGCTTTCTTTGTATTATACATTCGAGTTGTTTTTAGTTGTAAAATATCTGCCTGCGGTTTATCCAGTACTACTGTAAACGTTATGGCATTGTGGTCCGAACTCGATACAGTGTCATCCACGCTCCAGTTGTCGATGTTATGAAGAATATCATTGCTGCATGCTGTGATATCCACTCTGCTTTGGTATATTTTACCGTTTCTCACCGTTTCAAACGTTGGTTTATCGCCTGTGTTTAAAATATGGAGACCCATTTCGTCTAAAAATGCAGACAACTCAGCTCCCCTTCTATTTTCCGCAACACTGCCCCACCATTGACTCCAAGCATTGACGTCACCACCAATAAGTAAGTTTTTGTAGTTGTTCTTGATTATTATTTTATTGACATGGTGAAGGTAGCGGTCCAAAGGCTGATTCTCTTCGAAATAAACCGACAACACTGCGAGTTCCCAGGTGTTTGTCTTTAAAATGGCGAATGCTACATTTTCGGTAGAGAGAGTAGGATCGGCTATTATTTTAATGTTATCGTCCATTACGATGATTGCCGATTTTACTGGTTTTTCTGGGGTAGTGTTGGTCAAAGATCGTTGTATTATGCGAATCCCTTTATAGTCCTTCATTCTACCGATTGCCCCGACATAAGGTTCTTGCAGTAAACCGAATCCTGTTCCTCTTTTTTGGGCCTCAGCGAAAAACTCTAATGTTGCCAGTCTACTTTTGTGTAAATTGGCTTGTAAGACTTTATAAGTTGTAGAAACTTTCTCTTAACAATACGCCACGCTAGATCGAGCCAGCGCATCCCATCGTTTTCTAATCGGACAGTCCAAGTGGAAAGCACCATGGTCCCTCCGGTCCATTTTTGCAATGTAGCAGTTACGGCAGGAGGGCACTTCTCCAACTAACCACACCGGGCAGTCCTTCTTTAGATGTGGCTGGGAGCAGTGACTGCATAGCTCCGACGTTTCCTTACACAATTTTCGCCCATGGCCAAAACCAAGGCATTTTGTGCACTGAATCAACGGGGACTGGTCATAAACCGCTCGCCGTTGGAAGTCTATATGTACTTCTCCTGCCTTCGTAAGCCGCTGCCACAGTTTTGGGGATACCTGGAGAACAATGTGGCTTTCCAGTGGGTTTCTAGCTCGTCGTCTATACTTCACAACCGCTCTGTACTCGTCGTTTGGTATGTCTCCGGTGATTTTAGCATTCTGGGTCTTCAGGGACTTGAGAATATCATCGTCAGTGTTATACGATAGAACATCGCAAATAATGACCATAGGGTCCTTACTCTTAGCCTCCTCAACGCTAAGGTCTTTTCTGGACCTTTTCAGTTGGTCTGCGATCTTCGTAACATCTTCTTTGTCCTGACAACTGATAAGGACCTTCTGGTTTTTAGCCTTTCGCACGCCTGTGACCTGGATGCCCATGCCTCTAGCATCGACCACTCCCCTAATTTTTCCAAGAACATCTTCGCTGGTATCCTTCTCCTGTTGTGAGGACACTATTATCGTGTGCTTAGGGGGTGTTTTTCGCGCTGCCGCTGCCGCATATGATAGTGGCATGGATGATTCTTGTTCCTGATACTTTTCCAGGCTTTCCTTGAAGGACACTGCCGTTAGGGTGGGCACTTCTTTGATGCTCTCTTTGATTTCTCTGATACCCTGCGATAACTGTGCTACTCCTGCTTTATCCAAGAGGGGGTCTCTGGCTGCTATTGGCGTTATATTTTGGTTTTCTACCAATTCAAAAATAACTATTTGTCTTAGTGACTTTATTTCTGCTAAAATTTCATCAACGGGGGACCTGACGTCTACCTCCTTGACTGACTCGGCCAGCTGGGCTAAGTTTTTGGCGTGATCTCTCTCTCGGCTGAACAGTTCTTCCTTCGCTAGGGATTTTGCTTTCTCGAGTTGGATTTGCAGAGTCTGCCTCGATTCATGTTGGCGAAGAACGATCTCATACATACCCGCTAGACCATTTAACATACTCTCTTTCGTCGCAGTATCCAGACTTTCAGACTGTTCAATCTGATCCTTCACTTTTTGATAAAGCCGGTTTGCCGTAGCTGGCATGGCAGCAAGAGGTGTGGCCAGATCTACCAGGATGACCTGCGCGATGTATCGGGAGACTCGAGAGGTGTGGTGGTGGCTGAAGTTGTAAGCTCATCAGGCTCGACTGCTTTTGGGCACGATCCGCTCTCTGATGTAACCTTCTTGCACTTCGTCTTATCCGCATTTTTCAGAAGCACTTTCCTGCGTGTGTCCGGTTTACCACTTACCGAGCCCTTAGCCGAAACTCCACTCTTCGAGGAATTAGAAGACACCGAAGACATACTAACAGCGTCCAAACTATTGCAAACCAGAAAAGTAAAAGAAAACCCGAATGCCACAACACGACTACGCAAGTAGCTACAAGTTGTTTTATTTACCTAATCAGTCGTGACTGCCTTTTATTCTTACAAAGTTATCACGGTAGCCAGTACTCTTTGTTTACATTCGTGATTTTTTGCCTCAATTTGTCTATTTTTATCCTAGAATCGAGATTGAAGATAAATAAGAAAGTGATTGAATGTCTCTAACTGTCACTATAAATCAAAATGATACAAGTCTGATAAGCTGGCCACAATTTTCAGTGAAAGTCGCGGATAAAAAACCAAGAACTACCACATAAAATCTCTCGTCCAAAATTTCGCTGTATCTCCAGAATCCCTGAAGGGAAAAATCCTGAAGTGGTATCTATATCTGCGTCTTTATAGAGCGCAAATGATAGCAATTGAAAATTTAGGGGGCACTCGATAAAAATAGTAGGTATTTCAAAAAATGACAAAGCGTTTTTTTCGCGTCACTGTTGTCAAGAGACGTTTTAGGTCTTCACTCACAAGGTATCACACTTATACTTTCACAACACGTAAATATGGCACTTATTAAACATTTTTACTTTTTATCCAAACGAATTGTGCAAAAATATACTTTATTTCGATTTTTACTACGGAGCGACACGTTTATGCAGCGTATTTGACCGTGGTCGCGGGCGGAATCCAAATGAAAATATTAAGGAGGCTCCGATACATGTGAGTGGGGAAAAAAAAATATTGTTTATCAACCCTTGTGGGGTATCGTTAAAAAGGGCTCGAAAAGTAGAGCACGAAACCGGTTTAAAAAAAAAATATTGTTGTTGGAAAATAACGGTTTGATAGGCCACCAAAGTCACCGTTCTTAGACCTATCTTGTCCCGGGGTCTATCTCAAAAACGGCTTCACACTGAACGGTGATACTTAAACGCACGTGTAATATCCTTTATATCCTGTACTTGAACAACAAATACAGAAATCAAAGTTTCTAGTAGTATAATAATTCAGAAACCTAACGTGTTGTAGACCAGCTTTACTTTCGTTTATAGCTTGCCATAACCGATTGACTCAGCTGGCAAACCCTAGTTCCGCAAGCGTGACTGCCATACACACTTGAACATTCACAACTCTACAATGATTTACCGATCCATCATACACTATATTTTAACGACATCCATACAATGACATTCATATATACCTACAAATTCGTCACTCTAAACTTGCGCTAGAAGAATACCAATGAACTGATGACGCTGTTTCTTGGATGTGAGTTTAGACAGAATTTGTTAATATGCATCAAAATTCCTTCATAATCATCATTTCTGTGGAAATTCGTTGACACTCGTAGATTTTTGTTTTTTTTTTTGTTTTTAATAGATAGCATTTAACTTTGCTAGACTAAAACTAGCCTAAAAAAATACCCGTAAGGCATATGTAATAAGAACGAGAAGAACTTTATTCTACATTTTAGCCGTAGACTTAGTCCATGTTACAATTATTATTTATTTAAACGCTTTCACTCTCAGACTCTCACAGCTCCACACTAAATTCGATGACTTGTGTCTTGGGTGACGGCAAAATTCACGTTACTCACCCAGAACTAGAATCACAAATTTCCCTTGGGGAGAAAACTTATGTTCCAGCCGGGAATCGAACCCGATACCCCCTGCTTAGAACGCGAACGGGCACCCAACTGAGCTAACGGACAGTTCAATTTTGTGCCAAAAGTTTATCAATTTTGGACGTACATATTTTGCAAAAACACTATCGGGTCAATAACATAATATTTAGCTACTACGATACAAATATTACTCACATGGGTTCAATGTATACCTATATAGAATAATATCCTACATTTTTTTTAATATTTTTTATTGTAGGTTAACAAAATGTAGGTACACTGATAACCCATGAAAGCCAAAAAAAACTAAAAACGTAGATAAATAGTACTAATATTATAAATGCGAAAGTTTTTATGTGTGTGTGTGTGAAAGTTTGCTACCACGTATCTACGTAACGAATAAACCAATTTTGATGAAATTTAGAATGTAAATAGTATAGGTTCCGGAATAACACATATGCTAATTTTTAACTTAATTAACGCGGGTGAAGCCGCGGGGCCGAGTAGTTTATAATATAGTAAAGGAAGAATCAATTTTGTGCGGTGAATAGGTTTTTGGATGGTCTAGCGACAATCGGTATTGTAGGTACCGATCGTAATGTTTCCTTCCTTATTTCTGAACTTTACCTTTTATACAGTCTAATAAGACATAATAAAATAAAACATATTCATGTACCTATACATACTTAGAATAATAGTTCTCAGTGCAAAGGAAAGGCGTTCTTTTTTGAAGTCTTGCAATGTCGCTAGTCCACCGCACCGCTCAATTAATACAAACTGATGATCTAATTTAGACATCTAAGCAATATCCTAAAAACCTATTTTAACAATTTTCTTACATGTAATTCCAGATTCGAGCGGTAACATCTTGGGCGCGAGTGAGTGGAACACGGGCTACCCCTCGACGGCGACAATGTACCCGGGCTATGCTCCTTTGCAACCCCCTTACTATAAGCCTGATCCTACAATACACATACCTCCTGGTAAGCACTTGACAACATTTCATTATTAGTACTTGTCTGGCACCATAATTCGGATGCCAAAGAACTAAGTTATATTTATGGTAACTAAGTGAACTCCTTGCCAGAGTCTGTGTTCCTCATCAAAATAATATACTTGTTCCCTGATAATTACAATCTGGGTTTCGTCACGAGTGCTTAGGTATCTTTACAAACTAGGTATCTCCTAGGCAAATATGCTCCATTGTCGACCACATCGTCTATTAACATCTGGTGAGAAAGTGGTGAAATGTTTTTCAATCCTGGATAAAATGGATTTGACAATGTTGGGTGAACTAGAATACTGTTAAAAATGTTTGTTGATTAAACATATACGCTTTCACACTCACAGCCCTACACTAAGTTCGAAGACTTGTGTCGTGGGTGCCGGTTTAGCAACTGATTGCAAAACTCAGAGCGGCTGGAGGACCAAACATTCACATCACACACATAACCACAGCCAGAACCAAAAACTCAATTTTTTCTTGAGGAGAAAACTCGTGTTCCCGCCGGGAATCGAACCCGATACCCCTTAGAAGGCGAACGCTCACCCAACTAAGGGGCAGTTAAGATTATTTTTATCATTTAAACCAAAGTCATTCTTTAAGATTAAACTGAATAACTAGAAGATTTTTTGAATTAATAGTATTATAAATGAAACTGCATGGGAGGCGACCGCGTCTGAAATTAAATTCGTATCGTTTGTGGCAGCATTGAAATATAGCTTGAGTCTTTTATTTGGGGACAATAGTAGTAGAAACTAGCTTTTCGTTCGATTTTGTGTACGAGACATAATTATCTCTAGCAAACCACGCGGTTGCAAGATAGTGGATAGACGATTAAACCGGGATCCATAACAAACTGATAAACTCAAGCTATATATTACAAACTATAGGGATATATCCTGTACTACCTATGTATATGTACAGTGATTTATCTATAGTGCAGTCCTATTTCCAGCAGTGGATTGGAAGTTCCAACCATTCCTGTTAACTGTTACAGAAGATTCATGTTAAATGTTACAAATATTTTTGGACTATCGTGGTTAACCACTCATGATTGAATATAAATTATTGGTTTCTATTTAATATTCCCTTTATTACCTACTCATACGCCCATATAAGTATGGTTAAATGCGTCACATTTCGTTCAATTTTGTTAATAAATTTTCCTTGTTTTATATCCACAACCACGGTAATGGAGCGGTTTACCACAGGATAGATACTGAATTGAACGATAGATAACCATACAATATAATTGATTTTATACTATGTTTATCGCTTTTAATATACATGCGTACCTACTATTTGGTAATTAAAACTTTATAATAAATATACAGGGATTAAATTATGTAAAAATTAGTGTTCATTGTTAAAATTCTTAGATGCTTGTTGTATAATATGGTTTCAAAATATCCTTTAAATTATTGTCCCTATTAATAGCTTCCCAGCTAAACAACAAGAATAAATATCAGTAGAAGTAGCGTCGCGTCAGCTATTTACTGTAACGCTTTCTTGATACTATAGCATAGAGATACCACTACCTGCTAAGCTCTTGAACACCTCAGTTTATTATTACTATTAGCGTCAAGCGACGCTTTCCTACGCTCGAGACGTCATTTTGACGTGGTTCATCACGTTCGGTCACGCAGCTAACGGGGTAACGACACCGATAAAACATATTTTCTCTGTATGGGCTTGGGTTATGTATATACAATGATGGGCTGATGACTTTTATATGATTTACTTCTGTTAACAAGTACTTACCTACTAGTTTCTCAACGATAGGAAATTAGAAATCGATATTACTAGCTAATGTTTAGTGCAGCCCCAATGATTGTGGGCCTTATAAATAAGCTCAGTCACACAACGAGCTATGGAAAGAGCTATGCTCGGGGTTTCTCTACGAGATCGAATCAGAAATGAGGAGATCCGTAGACGAACGAAAGTCACCGACATAGCCCGGCGGATTAGCAAGCTGAAGTGGCAATGGGCAGGGCACATAGTACGTAGAATGGATAGACGATGGGGCTGAAGGGTTCTAGAATGGAGGCCACGGACTGGCAAGCGCAGTGTCGGAAGACCGCCCACAAGGTGGACGGACGACATAGTGAAGGTCGCAGAATGACGCTTGATGTAGGCCGCTAATAACCGTTCTTTTTGGAGATCTTTGGGGGAGGCCTATATCCAGCAGTGGACTTCATGCGGCTGAGATGATGTTGACGATGATAATGAATTTATGTATCACAAGAAATGCTTAGGAATTCGTCGTCGACCCATTCTCTCACACAGATCTCCATCAAATGAATAACGTCTTTTTTCTTATTTTCAGTGCTCCCAGACGCGATACCCACCGGGCATGCAGAGTACAACTACCAGCCAAGCACGCCGGGCTTCGCAAAAAGCAGCCCTTGTGCCAGCACGTCCCTCACCGATCTCAACGCGGCCGGTCCCGCGCAACGATACGACAACTACTACAACTCCTGGTCAACAAATACGTACAACTACAACAACTATCAGTACAACAACATAAACAACAACCCCGCCTGCATACAGTCCCACGCGCCTTATATCAATCCAAACCCGCAAATGATACTTCCCAATTTAATATCGACGGTCAATCAAAACCAAATACACGTTCATTTGCACAGTTCTGCAGATAAGCATAACTTGGAGCAGTTTCCAAGTGAGATTAAGATTAGTGATATAGATGGTGGAATCTCCATTATGACTGAGCGCCAGGGGGCGGGCGAATCGAGCGGTCTTCAACCGTGTGAAACGAGTGATGAAGTGAAACAAATGTATGGAGCTTCCAGTCAGGAAGTATGGCGACCATACTTTGCCAGTTCGCCGCGGCAATAGACTATGTACTGTACATATTGTGATAAAGACTATGATAAGTTAATTTAAGTAGCAATAAAATTGATGTTAAACATTAATTAAATGTTAACTGTTAATAGTTTAACTGTAATATATTAAATTAAATTAAAAATAAAGACAAATAAATACCTTACGTACATTTTATTGAATCGCCCAAATTATTAAGATTTCCCATGTAGCAACAAATAAGTACATATCCTCAAAAACTTCTACGACACTGATTTTCGACTAACGACAAAAAATATTACGCTTGATGTGTTCGCAGTGCAGCGGGTGGACCTTCTTGTCCTATCCCCTTGTTTTATAAATCCGTGGCCACAACAGTAGCCATACCCCACAGCTGTCCTTCTCGGGCACGTGCTTCTTGGGTAGAGTATATTCTTATACTTTATATAAATGAAATGGCTTGACTCACGATTTAGGGTCGACTCTTGCGACCTAGGTTTCGGGAATATCCAATCCCCATCATCAGGCGAGTTCACGATGGAAGGTCACGGCGCTCACTATATTCTTTTCTATACTATGTATTCTATTTCTATAAACATAAAAAACATAAACGCTTTCACACTCACAGCCCCACAGATCGATGACTTGTGTCGTCATGTCGTGGGTGCCGGAAACATTCACATCACACATACAATCACAACCAGAACCAAAAACACAAATTTTATTTGGGGAGAAAACTTGTGTTCCCGCCGGGATTCGAACCACTGCTTAGAAGGCGAACGGTCACCATAGTAGAAATATATAAGTATAAGTTGTCTTCATAGAGTGGTACCAAACGCGGCTTGTATGTGTGCACGGCCGTACGCAAGTGCCTCAGCACGCACACTATGATAACAAACAGACCGGCGAAGCCAACACGAGCCGGGGCCGTCCACGCGCTCGTCGACGAAATTATTTATTAGAATGAGGATATATTTTACTTTAACTTCGAATAATAAAGCATTCAAAACTTGCCGTAACCGGAGAAAATATTTACACGTGTACATGAAGACTAAGGTATAAACCTTAGTCTTCATGTACACGTCGCAGAAAAACGACGAAACTGTGATTCGATTTCCTGAATTCGCTACATTCAGTATAGTGGACTATTTTGTGAAATTACGTACTACTGATGCTAGTTTTTAGTAAGAAGACGTAATAATACTAGTGGCAGGGCGAAGTCATATATACCTAGTTCAAGTGTAACCTTCTTTACGTGTTTTTTCAATTGATGTAGGTTTTTAAAGTGAAAACTTCTATAGGCGCGTTGAGCACTTTTTGGGTGAACAAAAATCATGGAACTCGCGTCATCGTCACTGACGCCAATATTTGTTTGGGATCAGCTTAAAATGGTTATTTATGTATACTGTGTATATATACATTTATATAGTTTTCACTTCTATCTGCAGTCCTCAAAGACTGCCCCGCATGTTCTTTTTTGTAATATAAGTAAAACATTAGTCTTTTAACAGGTCGTAGACAAGTACATGCTGCGAGCATTGATTTATTAAAGCCTACTTAGTTATGATAGTTTTCCTTTTAACTTCGTTATATATACTACTACCGTGATTTCTTTTCACATTTGCAAAAAAATATTTTTTTCAAGATTTTGTTTTGACTCTGTCGGCGTGGCATATGTATATTCATGCCAAATTACAGCTTTCATGCAAATAAAATCGTATCTATTCTACCACCACATTTTATACTATTTTATTGTACCTAATTTGTTGGTTTGTTAAAATAGACATTTTACATATAGGTTACATATAGGATATTTAGGTACCTTTAAAAGTCGGAGATAGTGGCAACCCTGCGTATTCGGCTAGAGTAGGCATTTGAATCTCCTACGGGCCTCGAGTTATCTTACTGATATATTTCTACTATGCGGTCACCCAGCTGTGCCAACGGGCAGTAAAATGCGTGCTACCCAAAATACCAACCATATCTCTACCTCAGACTATTATTTATTTTGTGCCCCAGCCAGACTACCTAATTGCTCTGTACCTAAGCATCGAGATAGGAAACAATGGTTTTGGAGGTAAGTTTGGTGTCTCGGACTGAGATTTATCGTATAAACGATCGTGTAAACGTAGGTAACAGCGCAAACCCTGTCGTTATGGCTAGTGCACGACGCGTGTACGGTAAATTAAAAAAGCGCGCAATAATTTGTGACCTGTATAACAATCAAAGTATTCCTGCGCACTTATTTACCAGAAATTCCTGCGTCACAAACACATAACCGATAATGACGGTAATTACCGGTTCAAGTGACATCACTATTTAGTAAACACAAGGAAAAATTAAAAAACTACCATTTTGGTAGAATAAGTGTCATTCTTCTTCAAAACAATCTTGTAAATAAAGTTTTATAAATATACGAATGGGACGCAGCAGGAATGATCAAATAAATACTTAAGTTAATAATTTATCATTAGGTATATAACTGCATTTAGGCTACTAAAACAAACTTATAATACTTACCTATTATTTATAGCGGCAACATCATAGTGCTACGTGATAAAATGGCGTCTGTCGTGTGTCGTTTGATGACCTCCTAAATTAATTTAATTCTTACTGTAATTAGTCAAAGTTTTATTGCTAGTAATAACCAACCGAAGCATAATCCCATATAATATTTAAAAAACCGTAAGTAACCAGATGACACTCGTAAAATACCCTAACAAACTGTTATGAATTACAGGTTTCTGATAACGGCGATGAAAATGCAAATTACACTATCTGGAATTAACCGTGTTCGTTTGCTTGCAGTCGAAAAGGTGCTCTTTACGTGTTAGCAAGAGTGCAATGTCCGAGGACAGCGAGCGGCATGGCGAGTCGGCGAGCGAAGGTGGCGGAGTCACCAAAGCCGTGCGCGTGTTGTTGACCTCGGTCCACCTCGACGCCGCCTCGGCCGACTCGCTGCGTTCCTCTTGGAAGTCTCAGGACTCGTACATTGACCACCTCGAAACGTTGAATAAACAGCTGGAAGGTATTTACGACAGTTTCATCGGCTTGGTAGCGCCGCCCGGGCGCCCCGGCGCGTGATACTCTACTCTACTAGCAAATCGACAATGCTTTAACTAAATCTAGTGATACTGTTACCGTTATGTTGATGATGTGATATTGGAAATGTTTAGTTTTATGTGCTACAAGGTGTATTTAGGTGTTCGGAGTAAACAAAGGTGAAGAATTGAGGTGCAAGTGGAGTGATCAGTGGAAGTGCATAATGTTACGAGGTCCAGTGAAATCTTCGGCAAGCCCCGGGCTAGTGTTGGTGTTTGTTCTGCATGCCTCATCTCCTGAGGCTGTGGCAGAATCCTGTGTGTACTCACCCAAAGTAAATATATTTTCTTCATTTATTTTGCTTTATCAGTAAGATTGTGAGTTTTTACTGCTTGTTATTTTATGTACACATGACTTGTATTACATTTATTATGAACCTATATTCTGATAAGATAAATATAAGTGTCAGAACTGTTATACATGATAGTTCTGTGTTACTCGTGAAGTTTAATGCTCCACAATTGATGACATCATTCAGAAGTTGTAGGTGTTTTTAAATTTGTATGAAATAGGTAGGAGTAAAGCTTAGATCATTGCCAAATTTAACCTCTGCAAAAGTATAAACAAATATTAGCTGAAGAAATATAACCAAAAAATTATATCCTTTTATATGAGTGAATGTATTTAATTATACAAGGATTTTAATAAATGTGGCATGCCAAGATAGGTTGAATCTTGTTTGCCTGCCACATTTATTGAAATTCTTGTAAAATTCAATAAAATATGTATCCCATAAATAACTAAACATAATTATTTTTTCACAATTAGAATTGCTATATCCATCTGAATTTACAAAATTCTGTATATTAAATATCAACACAAAAATATTTAAATATAAATTAGTCCTGTTAGTCAGTAACCCACAGCCATTTATACATTACGTAAAGGAGCTGGAATGGCTTGGGTAGTTGCCGCCAGGTGGAAATCCACAATACGGGTGTATATATAGGATGTCAGCGCAGACCTTATCACCCCCTAATCTCAAATTAGAATTAGATAGTCCATGTTCTGAAGCTATTAGCCACTTAAATCAAGTTAGGTGTAATATGTAAACTATTTTTATCAATATCTTAAACTTCTTAGTATGGATAATATAAAATATCTGGTGCTGACGACAAAAAGTCCCTCATTCCCTCTAATTCAATGATTTCTAATAATTAATGAATAATTATTTGCATAGTGATAAATATTCATTAGTAAGTGACCGGTTCTTGAATACATTAGGCCAGAGATTTTGAAACTGGGGGTTAAAGAGTGATATTGAGTCAACTGCAATAAGTCCATGTCTATGGAATTTGATTTAAAGTTAACATGAAGTTAGGCAGTCTCTCTGCCAAAGAGATCATATACAATTAACCTTTAAATGGAGATGGTTAATTAAAGCAGGTGAATGTCTAAAATTTCAAATGAACATCATGTCTGTAAAAAATATATTTGACCGAGTGAGCAGAGCGCGTGAAGCTTCTCTGTTTTAGCATGGACAAAATTGCTATAGTATGCTCGGTGTATTTCCTGTTCTCTACAGGTCTCATATTTCAAACAATTCTCGTGTAATTTTGTGAGCATGTTTTATAATTATATAGATTTTTTTTGTTGATTAAGTTCTTGTGGAAATTTCTCAAAATTGTAGAGATATGGGCTATAATGGAATAATGGGATAGAGAACATTATAAAAAAATATTTCAGCCATTTCAAAAAATATGTGAGTTCTATCACTAGTATAATAGTTTTTCAGAACCCAAACAAACCATGGTCATCATCTGTTTGACACACAAAAGCACATATAAAATCGTTTCGTATTATGGTTATATAATAGATAGCACAAGATTAAAAAAATTTTTTTGTGTCAAAATATAAATTTTTTTAAAGCTTTGTGAAGATGTGGCCATGTCACATGGTTGCCTAGAAGATACCTATTCACTCTTGACTTAAGGATTTCCAAATTATATTGTTCAGAAAACTAAGACGCTTGCAATGAATTCCACTCCTTCGTGGTAAACAAATCATAAACATAGAAGCGAAAGGCTTTGAGAAAACTGGAGGTATGTCAACCAAATGGGTGACATTTGTGTAAATAATTACTTGAGTATGAGTATGATGAGTATCTTCTTGCCGAACGTCCACCATCCAAGTGTTGACCTTCTTCACTTTCCAAAAGGTAAGATAGTGGTCAAAAATATGTTTTATATACTCTTTCTTCTCATTAAAAATAGTCCGTTGAGTAAGTAACATAAATGGAATTATAATGTCTCCTCCGAATCTCATATGGTTATCATTTTCATTAAATAATAAGATTATCTACTTTTAAAAAATTATCCACATTTATAAATATCATGTTAACATATAACCAATAATATATTATGTAAAAGTCTATTAAAAAATATCTTATTATGTTGTACAATTCTTTTTAAAACTTGGTGTTGGGTTAATTTCATAGTTTAGTAAGCGAACTAACATTGTTACACTTATTTGTGTCAGTTGTTATTACACATTTTAAGTTATTTTCTTCCATCTACTAGAGCTTGATTATTATTAATAATTATATTGTCTTTGATAGATTTCGACGATTGTCTTATGACATTTGTGTCACAGTTTATTGTCTGAAAATGTATTTTAATGTGTTGACATTAAAAGTCATTGTAATTCAATTATATTGGGTGATGAACATAGTGCTTTGCCGAGCAGGATTTTCGCCTAAGTTCAAAACTCTGGGTGGCGCTGAAATGTAATGGGCAAGCATGACGATTACCATGAGGCGAGTTACTTGCTCATTTCGTCACTCAATTACCAAAAAAAAAACTAAGTTATACATGAATTAGCATTTCTATTGAGAAATACGAATTAATGTATAACTTACAAATTCTAGATTATATTAGGTACCTAACTTCTTCAAAAAAATTTGAATATCTCATATACCATTTAATAAATTTTAATGCATATAGAGTTATAAAAGCTGCATTTACTTAGTTATGGTAAAAAAAAAAAAAAAGATCTAGTCTAAAAATGAATCCTCTAACCAGCTACTTTACCAAATTTTTTACACATTTGACACTCAAATGCATAAAAAATGCATAACAAATTTCATGTCAGTGCATACATTTTTAGACTTAAAAACATAACTTTAAAATGATACATAATTATCACATTTAAGAAAATTTATATAATACCCTCAAAATGTATCTAATATGTTGTGTAAATTGATAACAACAAACTTATGATATTATTGTTAATGACATTATCTGCAAAGTTTATTTACTATGTTTGTTACTGTCAACTTACATCACATTATTATTTAAATCCTATGCTTTAGATAAGGTGTTGTCGATTTGTATTGTCAGAAAACTTTATACAATGTTTGTAATTGCATGTTGTAAAAGCAATATTCATTGCTATTAAAAAGTTGGAAATTACATTTGACAGCATTAGTGGCAATAGCCTTTAATCATTCTTGAAGAGATTTTTGATAAGATACTCACAATCATACCAGATCAATAAAAATAAAAATGATAGACCATTAAAATTGATACCAAATAGTTACAATCACTATTGTGTTCAATCACAATTCAGCACAAAATTTCTGAGATAAGAGGAAATAAATATAAATTTTAATGCTTATACACACTCAGCCCCCACACAAAATTCACAGACTTGTGCCATGGGTCATCACACAAAATTACACCCGGAACCAGAAACAAATTCCCTTGGAGAGAAAACTTATGTTTCCACTGGGAATCGAACACAATCCCGCTGCTTAAAATGGCATCTGCAGCTTTAAATGCACAACCAACCAGGCCAGTGGGCATTTCATAACACAAATGCAAACACATGATTGTCAACATGAAACAGTTTGACGCCTTACTAATAAGATGTAGCTGTGATACAGCAGTTGCTGGCAATAATAATTATGATGAAGCATTAAGTCATGGCTCATCCTAATTATACTGTTAGTTAATGTGTCTATAATAAAAAAAAACTGATAATGTTTAAATACCGGAGCATTACTGCAGTATTTCACTATTTACTGCCATCTACCTAAGTAATCTATGAACAAAATCACACAAGAATGATATAAGTCTATTTCTGTCATATTTTTAATCTCAATGTGATTAAATATGTAATTTGCTATGTGCAGGAAGCTTGGAAAAGGCGAAAGAGGTAGAAGATAGGATCAAACAGCAATATGCTGAGTCACAACACAGGGAGAAGGTTTTAGTAAGAAGGCTTGCTGCCAAGGAGCAGGAAATACAGGATTATGTTGTAAGTTGTATTATTATTGCAAGAGTAATAAGTTAATACCTTAGCTGAAAACATTTAAAGCGATGATAGATGAAGGCGCCCCTGATGGTAAATTTTCACCAAATAGTAGTCTCTTATAGAAGTTGCTTATTATTAAATATATGTCTCATTCTGACTCATTATTTAAGTCCCAAATGCTGCTCAAGGTTCTTTCTGTGGAGCACGATAAACACGGCTTCCAAACTGTGGCAGTGCACAGTGGTGGGAAAATACCAAATGCTAACTGCTGTGGGTGAATCCCAAATACTAGTTGAATGCTAAGAAGCTCTTAATTTCGCTAAAGAGTAAAAAAACACATGATGTCCCATGTTCCAATTCTCCTAGCTGTCCATTGCTTCAGTTTTGCTAAAGATTAACCAGAATTAAATTATAAATGTTTTATATTTCTCATTTCAGAGTCAGATTACAGAATTAAAGTCTTCACATGCAAGTTTAAATGGGCGACCAACTCTTTTAGACCCCGCAGTAAACTTACTCATTCAGAGATTGAAACAAGAGTTGACATCAACAAAGGCTAGGCTAGAAGAGACGCAAAATGAACTCTCAGCATGGAAATTCACTCCAGACTCAAATACAGGGAAAAAACTGATGGCAAAATGTCGATTACTTCACCAAGAAAACGAGGACTTGGGGCGCATGACGTCGAGCGGACGAATAGCTAAATTGGAAGGTGACCTCGCATTACAGAAGAGCTTTAGTGAAGAAGTTAAGAAGTCACAATCAGGTGAGTTATCATTATATTAAAAAGTGTGGTTTAGTCAGGAATCACATTACATGACTAAGAGGACAATACTGTTTTCCAGAGTTGGACGAGATACTTCAAGAGCTGGATGAGGATGTCGAAGGCATGCAAAGCACGGTGTTGTTCCTACAACAGGAGTTGCGGGCGACCCACGCCACTGTGAACGGTAACCGGCCTTCCTCGCCGGTAGAGAAACGGACTTATTCAGGCAGTGAATGTAGTGACACGCCGGTGGGCAAACGAAGACGCGCTTCTGTCCTTTCCCTTGACTATAATGAGGAAGAGGAACCGCTAACGGTGACTAACGGTGAAGCGGACTAGCGCAGGACTTCAGTGTTCCACTATAGAACACGCTACTTTAACATGAACTAGTGAAACGTGAACTTCCCGTAATTTATATAGCCTCTAAAGGCCCATTTCGTCGACTCGAAATTATTTTCATTGTGAGTGATCGTTGATGTTTAGTATGAGGGGTGAAACGCTGGTTCGGTGTCTATCACTCATTCCGAAACGTGCTTATGTATTAGCGCATAAAGTGTAAGAGATCTATGTACTTTCATTTGAAGACAAACATTATAGATATTGTGTCATTTCCATTGACAATTGGTGATGATTGTGGCAAACGTGCAAATGAGACTAATAAACCATTTGGTATAAATATTGTTTGCGTTCTATGCACAACAGTGGACCATGTGATCAGATATAATAGTGAATCGTTTTTGACATTGTTTTTATACTTGAAATATTAAGACAAGACACTCAGTTGACAATTATATAATTTATTTATGATAAGTGGATTAATTATTGTGATATATTAGGGAAATCCGTTGATATGATGAGCGATGAAATTAACTTATGTTGATGAATTTCATTGTTTGTGGCATTTAACGTACTTCCATGCCAGAAAGTAATTAGCAAATGAAGTAGACTCCGTTAAATACTTATAGCTATAATATTGGAACACCAAGCCTAAATAATTTTATGTTGTCTCATTTTATATGAAATTTATGTGGGATTCTACATGTTTCTATATTGAAATTACTTTGATTGTATATAAAGTTATGTTAATAAACATATTACAAACATCAAATATCTTGTATAATTTAAAAATCTCATTTCTCTTGGAATACTTCAAACATAGTAGTTAAATAAGCAATAAAAAATAATCAAATATTGAACATAAAACATTCCAAAATATCGATACGATAAAAAAAATACCGATTTCAATGTATTTCATATTCACTGTATATTTCTTTTTTATATTTGGTAAGATAACACATTACTTATGACTCTAAAAATAACTTAACAGTGGACAAATCTTCTGAATAAAATGTATTTTTTCCTTGAAGCTTTTATATAGCTTTTTGAGTTGAAAACAGAGGCTTAAGGTGCTTGGCTTGCTTGAATGTAGACATTTTAGTGAACTGACAATTAATCATTAAAATATAGTTGTATGAATTGAAATATACCAGCTTGAATTGTCATATGAAGGTCTTCTATGTTAGCTGCAAATGCTGTAGTAATTTTGAATCGCCTATAGACCCACCCTATAGGTCAACACCTACAGAGTCTTCTTGTTATTCCGCTATCTAGTTCGCGATTTTGTAGATGAGAGTTATATTAATACGTAAGTACTAAGTTTGAAGCAATCGCAGTGTGCTCTAAACTTCAGCGATCGCGACTTCACACTTCAAAAATGGTTTGAACTTCTATTGCAACCGTTTTACTGAGAGCGGTAGATCACGATGTTATCTATTAGGTTTAAGACTTGCGAGTCCACGAGCTAGAGAGCTGGCTACTATACTCAGTTTTTTTAATGTTTATATTGTCCTAGGACTCTGTTCCATGATTCCATCATTTCTTACTGGAATATTTCATGAGTTATAAGCATTTTGCTTGGACCGTGCTACTAGAATTCTGGTTGTATGTACCTGTATCTCCATAACCAAGTACTTGAGAGAAACCATCATTAGCTAAACATTTATAGTTATTTCGATTTCGTATTGAATCAGTTTATTAAAGTATAATGCGGGAGTCTTAAGTCACGAGTGAACAGGTATCTTCTAGCCAAACATGCTCCATCGTCAAATGGCATCATCACTTACCATTAGGTCAAATTTATGCATATCCTGAATTAAAAAAAATAGATTTTGTTCCATATGACATACACTCACAGGCACAATTAACCGCCCACCTATATTTTTCGACACCCTGTTTGTTTACGTTAACTATGGCTATCTATTATTTCAGTTTTTGTCACGTGGGTACTTTAGCAATAAATTAAACACATATACCCATATTTTGTTTGATAAACTTGTGTCATCGAAGCGTCTTTCAGAATTTAGTCGTTGTTCGACATTGTTACCGTTGCGTTACCGTGTTAACATTTCCTGCTCTAATCTACCCCAGTGTGTGAATATTGTTTAATTTTGAATTTGTTGCGTTCGTTTATCGTTGTTTGTGGCTCATAATGCCACTCGATGCAACTGGTGCAGCTAGGGCAGTTGCTTTAGCTGAAGCTGGGTACAGCCAACGTCGCATCGCTCGTACACTAGGTGTACCTCGAACTACGGTACGGGATGCCATCAGACGATTTCAGGAGACTGGCTCATACACCCGGAGGCCAGGTCAAGGCCGGCATCGATGCACTTCGACCCGAGATGACCGCTTCGTTGTTAGTAACGTGTTAAGAAATCGCTTTTGCACCGCTACTGAAGCTCGTACGCGTCTTTTCGAGGTGAGAAATGTCAGTGTGAGTGAACATACCATTAGAAGAAGACTGGCAGAAAGAAATCTGAGGGCTTTTCGTCCAGCCCGCGCCCCACAACTGCTCCCACAGCACCCTAGAGCGAGACTTGCTTTTGCACGAGAGCATGCTGACTGGAATGTTGAGGAATAGAAGGATGTACTGTTCTCAGATGAGAGCAGAATAGCCTTAAGAGGTTCAGATGGACGTCTGCGTGTCTACAGACGCCAAAACGAAAGGTTTGCTCCATGCGCTATAACCGAAACAGTGGGTTACCAGGGAGGATCAATAATGGTTTGGGGGGGTATCTCTTACGAGGCTCGTACCGATCTTGTTGTGTTCGATAGAGGCAGTGTGAACGCTCAAAGATACGTGGAGGAAGTTATCCAAGACCATGTCGTGCCTTTCGCACCATTCATTGGAGACAACTTTAGATTAATGCATGACAATGCACGTTGCCATACCGCAAGATCAGTCACGCAGTACCTTAATGAGGTCGGTATTCAAGTTTTGCCATGGCCAGCACGCAGTCCCGATCTTAACCCAATTGAACACATTTGGGACAACCTCAAAAGACGTGTCCGAGCAAGATTACCAGCCCCTACGACACTTGGAGAGCTGAAAACGGCTGTGGTTGAGGAGTGGCACAATATCCCCCAGTCGGATATCCATGATGTCATGGATGGATTACCAAACCGTCTCCAAGAAGTCATTAGAGCCCGGGGCAGTAATACGCACTATTAAAATTTTGATTACATAAAAAAAAATACAACTTTTTTCATAATTAGAAATATTGAATTTTCCGTAAAAAAAATCACAAAATCTATTTTTAGTTATAAATCCTTTAATAAACGAGTATTTTTTTCAAGATATTTAGTTTTTTTTTACATTAAGGGTTGCTTTTAACGTACCATTCATCAGATGTGGTCTATATTAAATAATTTCTGCAAATTGAAAGAAATACGAGGTGGGCGGTTAATTGTGCCTGTGAGTGTATATCTTAGTCCGTGATTACATTTGATAATTAAAAATCAGACTCACTAATTCGAAGGGTTATTCGAAGATAGTTACCATTCTCAGTTAAAATCATAGCCTAATAATAGTTCTTGGCGTGCGTGGCGTCAGATATTCGATCTTTAAAAATAACTTAGTGATCAAACCAAATTATTATATTAATAGTATAGAAGAATATGGTTGATGGATTCTGTTCCCACTTCTCTTGACATTGATGTCTAGATCTCAACAGGGGTTATAGTAGCCCATAATCTGAGTAGGTATACTATTTTATATTGAAACTACTAATCGTTCTCTTACAAGTAAGCCTTGCCAGACCGCAAATGCAAGAAAATGTAACCAGAACCTACAAAGGGGCACAAGTTTGGCGAACAAAGCTTAGAAACAAAATGGACATGAAAGCTATGAGAAAACTTGACGAAGTCGATGGTATGCTAAAGTATTATTATTTGTATATGTATAAACGAGCAATGCAGTGCTGGTATTTCTACTTCACTGAGTTGCAGAAGTGATTTTCTTTCTGTGGATTGCCACTTATCAAGCTGAGTCGTCTCAAGTGTGAGGCGACTCAAGCCACCTGTACCCCTAGTGTGAGTTTTACAGCAAAATATCGTTAACGTAACTGTGGCGTTGATCGAGTATACGAAAACGATTTTGGTTATACTTTGATAGCGAGTGTAAGTTTAATAGTTGACAACTGTCCGTAAACAGTTTATTCACTCTGTTGATAGTTAATTTTTGTTTGTAATGTTGGTGGCTTGCTATGCTATAGTAAACGAATGCGACTAATTTACGTGAGTACGTAGATATTACTATTCAAACCTTCTAGATATGACTTTGTTATTTGGTTGAGTTATAATCGTCTCAAACAAAATATATGGTTTCTCCTTTTGCTACGCTAAGTGCGAAAGAGTAAAGAGACTCTCGGTCAGGAATGGCGCGAAGTCATCAATTTTCGATTGTAACAACTTCTCATTGTTTTAATTAAATCATAATGTAAAATATTAGTTGTAACTCAACTTGAAATGACGGTGAAGTATTTGTGTACGAGCAGTGAGTGGAAATAATTTTAATAATATGTGGTTATAATGTGTTTGTGAGTGAATTGTTTTATTATGGTTTGTTTACAAAACGTTTAGGTAAGACGAGATATCTCAATAACCTCTCAGGGAATGCTCAAGGGTAAGTTCAATGAATTCAACACTGGGCTACAGTAACCAAGTTGCTTAGAAGAAACAAATCGCCAAGTTTGGAAATAATTTCGCTCAATTTGGGCTGCTGCAGCTACTGTAATTCTCCAAGCAAAATAGTAACGTGAAGATATTTCACAAAAAATCTACTTTACCGTCCCTAAATTATAAAAAGTAATAATTTAACTACAACAATTTGCTTCTCACTACCAAAATATCAAGTGAATGACTCTACTATAGAAGTATCGTTTCTATACTACAGTAACTGTCAAACGTGTCACTCACACTCGGGATTAGTGTATAATTACTAACACAATTTACTGAAACTGTATAGTTTACGTATCCGAACGAAACCAAACGCAACTACGTAAGTTAGAGTTAATCTCATACTCGCATGATTAGTTGAATAGTTCGGTCGTTATAGATTGCCATACAAATGACACTAAAATACGTAAACGAGATAGTAACGTATTTCGTTTGCAAAACTCACACTAGGCATACTGGACACCATCAGGTCAATAATATATCTGGTGACATAGTGGTAAAACTCTAGTCTGTCAGAGAAAAAGAAAGATGCAAACTCTTTTATATTTTGTATGTAACGTGCTAAGGAAGTACTTAATTCGTAACCTCGCCACTAGGGGCGCAGGCGTAGGAGCCATGTATTTTTTATTTTTCATATTTTCTCCAAATACAGCAGATTTGGATCACGTAACCGTGCGTGAATTTGAAATATCATATATTACTATTCCGGGTTGCATGGAATGCGGATGCAGTGAAATTACGGTCATAGAGGTGCGTGTTATATCTCGGGTGACGAGCACACGCAAAATATATTGCGCGGTAATACAAAGCATTCGTCGCCTCTTGTAGTTCAACTTGTAGGCACTAAACTATAATGGCCAAGCATGACACAGTTGCATAACAAAATCTTGGCCAATAATAGGTCCAGAAGAAATAACAGTCATTGTAATAACTCAATCTAAGCTGGAGTCTGCGAATGATCCAGTTTTGGTGTCTCTACTACAGAATGGAGCTCATTATAATTATGTCGACATTAATTTAGAGCGTCTCTAGCGGAGATTTTGTAACTGACTAGAGAAAATTACTGAATTTGATCTAAATAGTCTTAAATCTTAACAAAACCGCATACAGTTATTTCAATATGGAACATGAAACACAACGAAGTGGATTACCTCGTTAAACCCGAAGACAAGATAAGGGTCAACCACGTTCTGAATGGTCAGAGGCTGAACCACTCGGTTCTCATTATGGATGTTCAGAGGAGGCTCGACGCGGTCAAAACTGAGACGACGACATGGGATGAAAATACACTGAGGATTGGTGAGTCTCTGGTATTATTATACTAGCAAACCTATCGAAATTGAGTTCTTTTGTTAGGATAAACTTATAGTGGATCTTAAGAACATAACATGTAACAATATAACTCATATAGACCCACGAAATGTATCAGTTATGAAGCTTACTAGAAGTAATGACTTTGTTTATGAAACTCGGCTACATCACCATTTTTTACTCGACTTAAAAAAAGGAGGAGGTTCTATGTTCGACTGTATGTATTTTTTTATGTATTTTCACCGATTTCCCCCCATTTGTGGACCGATTCTCAAAATTCTTTTTTTGTTTGGTAGATTTGGTAGGTTCGGTAGACTTCAGAGGTCCCATATAAATTTTATCGAAATCGATCAAGCCAAAACCAAAATATATGAGTTGAAGTCGGTTTTTTTAAGCTTTGCTTACTTTTTAAATATAGATCTATTAATTAGTGACTAGTATAATTTTTTTTTTTGTTTGGGACAGGCCTATGTCCAACAGTGGACTGAGATAGGCTGAGTATGATGATGATAAAATTTTTACTATTACTAGGCAGAGCGCTTGAGAAAACTTGATTTACTTAGTTATCAAGTGGTTTGCATTAAATACAAGTAGGTATATCATTCGTACAACATCAGTACCCCTAGTGTGAGTTTTACAGCGAAATATCGTTAACGTAACTGCGGCGTTGATCGAGTATACGAAAACGATTTTGGTTATACTTTGATAGCGAGTGTGAGTTTAATAGTTGACAACTGTCCGTAAACAGTTTATTCACTCAGTTGATAGTTAATTTTTGTTTGTAATGTTGGTGGATTGCTATGCTATAGTAAACGAATGCGACTAATTTACGTGAGTACGTAGAGATTACTATACAAACTTACACGATTCGACTTCGTTATTTGGTTGAGTTATAATCGTCGCAACAAAATATATGGTTTCTCCTTTTGTTGCGTTAAGTGCGAAAGAGAAAAGAGACCCTCGATCGAATGGCGCGAAGTCATCAATTTTCGACTGTAACAACTTCTCATTGTTTTAATTAAATCAAAATGAATAAAATTAGTTGTAACTCAACTTGAAATGATGGTGACCTATTTCAGTACAAGCAGTGAATGGAAATAATTTCAATCATATGTGGTTATAATGTGTTTGTGAGTGAATTGTTTACTTATGGTTTGTTTACAAAACGTTTAGGCGAGACGAGATATCTCAATAAACTCTCAGGGAATGCTCAAGGGTAAGTCCAATGAATTCAACACTGGGCTACAGTAACGTAAGTTAGAGTTAATCTCACACTCGCATGATTAGTTGAATAGTTCGCTCGTTATACATTGCCATACAATTGACACTAAAATACGTAAACGAGATAGTAACGTATTTCGTTTGCAAAACTCACACTAGGCATACAGTACTTACAACTACGACTACCTTTATGGTGTTAAGTTTTTTATTGCTAGATAGCATTTGACCATTATCTCACCTGATGGAAAGGGAAGACTTGAAGACTGTACCGTTCAGGAACAAAGACGCAGGTAATGAGTTCCATATTTTGTGATTTGTTCGTTACTTTGGTTTCGCACTCATACGACGTTACATTATAAGTACAGCGTTAATACTACCATTTTCAGGACACCGCCTGGTTTGGACGAGTTATCCTTCGATGAGAATAATTGATGAATATTTTGTATTTGTAACAGAAAACTTTCCTTCTATCTGTAATATTGTAACTTTGGGCTACACATCAGAAAATAGGGCAATAAAGGTAACAAACAGCAATTCTATAGAATACCATTATCACCGTTCTTGAATCCACCTAACACATACAAAAATGTTATTAAAACCGCTCCAGCCGTTTAGGAAAAGTTCAGTTACATAAACACGAACAGAAGAATTATATTTATAAAGATGTTTAATAATGCTATTTATGGCCATGGACTCTTAAATTATGATATTTTTCGTTCTTAAACTGACCTCGAATGTTTGTATTTCATTATTCCAACCTGTTTAGTTAGCGGTTCAATGATGTACAACTTGTTTTAAAATATGTTGAGGTGTTAGTCACCGTTAAAACGATGACGATAGTTGTAGGATCTAGGCACCACGACCTACTTATAACAGACGAGCCTTGCCCCGCGGCTTTGCCCGCTATTATAAAGTTAAAAAGTAGCCTATGTCCTAATCCTAGGTATAAGCTATGTACATTACAAATTTCACTGGTTAAGTTCAGCTGGTTGAGTCAAAACTGCAAAGTCTTGGTCACCGACGTAAGCTAGCAAGCCTATCGGTATTCTATCGCTTACATTTTGGAGAGTGTGCTATCAGGAATTACATGATATAATTCCTCTATGTCCTTTTTACCATCTCACTGCAACTGTCAAACGTCATCCATTTATGGTTGACATACCTCCAATTCGCTTGAAGCGTTTCGCTTCTACGTTTATCATCCGCACAGCGAAGGAGTGGAACTCATTGCCTGCGTCTTTGTTTCTACTCACACACTTACACATTTTCACACAAACTTTCGGATTTATAATATTAGTAGGACAACTCACGAAGTCGTTAATTACTCAGGTCTAACTAGGCACTTTCTGCTTAGGTACGTTTCTAAAATTTTCTTAAGACAATTTCTCTAAAAAAAATGTCCTAATAATTAATAATATGCTAGTTTTGTTCACTTTTTGGGCCGCTAAAACTAGTCGTATCCGGTACCTGATATGATAATCATTTTAAAAAAAAAGTGCCTAGATGTTTTGGAACCACAGAGAAACATTTACAACCCTGAACTGATATATCACGTCTACATTTTGCTCAACAGGGAAAAGCTTTTGACGTTAATTGTTTATAACTTTTTTTCTTAATAATAACTGTGTTGTTTTTTGTATTTGTTGTTAAAGTAGGTACAGGATATAACGGGTATTATACGTAAATATCAGCTTTAAATGTGTTGTCCTTTTTAAGATAGATCCCGGGGCAAAATAGGTCTACAAGAGTATCTTTAATGTCCTTCTAAATTGTTATTTTCTAATCTACTTGTAAAGCTCTTTTCAAGGTGCTCGCTTAATATTTTTATTCACATCATCTGACAGAGAGACGCACGGACAAAGTGCTAAACCACAAAAGTCAACATATAGACCATAGCATAACTTATGCTATGGTCTATATTAAGTCGTTATTCACATCGCTAAGCATAAGTAAAGATATTTAAGAAGAAAATATTCGATAGTACAAATAAAATTATGATAAAATGTCATACATATAAATGGCTTACTAGCTAATTTGTTATTCTAGCGGAGCATAAAAAGTATATCAATATTTGAGGTGGCGCTGCGTACGCCTCTACGCTTGTCTTACTGATAACTAGGTCTATTTGCCTGTTGTAACGGCTTCCGCGAAATGAGAAAGGGTGGACGAATTATGTCAGGTTAGCACTACTGAAATAATAGAGTTATCCAATTATCAATAAGAGTTATTCAATTACTTGAGTGCGAGGTAGGACGCGACGGCTAGCGCTCCACACTTATCCTGAAGAAGGCTTCCGAATGAAGCCGAAACAATTTTCGATCTAGACATCGACAACGCGTATCTATGTCACACTAATTCCCGTTTTAATTTCATAGTTCAAAATGTGTGTGAGTATTTATCAAATTATTTAATTATCTTCAGATGCTAAAGATATCTAACGGGAACCCAAGAAATAAAGCTATATTGATCATTGGTGGGGCACACGCTCGGGAATGGGTGTCCATTACGTCAGCTCTTTTCGTAGTGAATAAACTAGTAAGTAAGTTTGACCAGATGCCGAGGTACATGAAATCTGTTGACTGGTGAGTATCTTTGTCTAATTGTCTCTCATAATATGCAGTATCTACCTAACTCTCGAAACTTCTAAGCATTGGCCAAACTTATCTTAGGGTTACCTACGCTAGGGCTAGCCCATGAGGAATATGTATGAAAAATTTGTTGGATAGCCGAGTGGAGGGTCATTCACTGGGATATCTTTTTTATCTCTGATAGACTAAATCGTTTCACTGTCTATCTTACCAGTGTGATTAATAATGTCAAGAGTGGTAAATACGCTAGGCTTTGAATGTGGCTCTCAAAAAAGATGCTGGTCATTTTATTTCGTCAATGACTGGATTTTGGCTAGCCAGGCGAGCACGATAATATGCCCAGCCACCACGGATTTTATCCCATCACTTTGTTACCTTCAACAGAAACTAAGCGAACAGGCTTCACCTACACAGCCTTGCACTAAGTTCGAATACTTGTACTGTGATTGCCGTAAACAATTACATCACACACAATTACATCCAGAATTACAAACAAATTTCCCTTGCACTGGGAAATGAACTCAGCATATTATTATATATCTATAACGTAAAAGGCAAACATTTTAACTAAATAGGTACGCCAGCGGCCAGCACCAGTAGTTCATCGCTCTACAAATCGCTACCTACTTTGTTTGTTTTTAGGCTTATTATCCCAGTTCTGAATCCGGATGGATATGTATACACCCACACCCACGACAGGCTCTGGCGGAAGAACCGGCGACAACTGAAGACTGATTGCATAGGCGTCGACATCAACCGGAATTTTAAGTAAGATTTCTGATTAGGATTATGACCTGCATGAATGAAGTTAGTGCTGAAGGGTAGCTTACTGCATAGTTTTGGTCGGCATTTCTGGCGTCCCTAAATGCTGGCTGCGTACCTCGTTGTACAGCGAGACTTGAATGCTGTAGTTTACCCTTCTATCATCATCAAGTATTTATCCCACAGAATAGGTAGCACCTCCTACCTACGCCCTGGTACAATAGGTAAATATTAATACATACTCGGTACTTAAAATTATAGTTTATTAGAAACGGGATATTTACCATGCTTTTTTTATATTGCTTTACGGAGTCGTAATATCGAGTCCTCTACAAAAAAAAAACAACAAAAAAGTACATGGTAAATATCTCGATTATTACTTAATATACTTATAATGTGAGTGACCATGTCAAAATCTTATATACTACGTACTTATCTACATAAAATATCTAGAGCTGCCCGTGGGTGCAGACATAAGCCAAAAGCATCTGTTTTGTTTGAGTTGAGCATCGAGATAGGAAACAAACCTACGGTTCAAAATCCTTGGAGTTGAGATAAACTTTTGCTGGACAATATTATCTGTCAGTTCATGTCATAAGTAAAGGTATTAATTCGATTTGGTGGCTCCTACGAGCTAAGTTCGATGTTTATGCAATTACTACGTTGGTTAAAGATATAGGTACTAATAATTGAATTAGTTAGTCACGTAAAATAAAAAAAAGTGACGTTACTCAGGTACCTTATAACTGTCTGTTGAATCAAGCTAAAATTAAACTTATTTCTAAAAAGTTTTGTCATTTTTGAATTGAAATTAATCCGAGATATGTAATAGGGGTAAAGACACATGGGCTACATAGTCAATTACTCAACAATGTAGGTACTTGATATGTGGGTAATAAATATGCTCAGTATTTGAACTATTTTTATTACATACCTAGCCGACGCATATTAGATAGCTATCGAATTAGGTTATGGTACATTCTATTTAAACTTATACGGGTCACATATACCTACCCAGAATTGATTTGAGATATCTGTCTGTAATTGTCTTACATATTGCCATTTCGTACTTGATCACAATAAAATGTAGCCGTCGGAGCTGAAGGGATAGTGTAGTTATCTATTAAAAAAAGTAAGTAGACACAATCAAACGATTAATGATTGATCTTTTGAAGGACTATTACTAAGTGGATATTAGAGATATCCATATTTTAAAAAATAAACAAAATAGTAAAATTCTTGGTTTTCTTATTAATTCTTATCTATAACACTTCATTGTTAGGTATAATAATTGTGAAATTGTGAATTAGGGTTTTCTTTGGTTTCCATAATAAATCGTTCCAAAAGAGATGCACGCGCCACAAGAGAAAATGTAAAGTAACTAACGTGCCGTGTAGTCTTTTTCACATAAGAAAGAAAGAAAATATATTTATTATTAATGACACAAACCATCATACAAACCTAAATATTCTGCGCCTATGTCAAATCCACCCATTCCTTTACAGCGTTGACTGGGATGTATCTGGGATTAAAGACAAAACTGAATGCTATGAAGGTTATGCAGGACCCTACCCATTTTCGGAAGCGGAATCTACGGCAATACGGGTAAGTACCTTTTATCATTTTAGCCATTTGCTTTGCACGAACCTGGCTTCATGATGTAGTTATATCATAGGCATAAGTTCTCCTCCTCTCCTTTTATGGATGCTGGTAGGCTAAGCTATGGTACCAGCAGCAGAAGGACAAGCCTAGAAGTACCCAACCCTTTCTTTGCCACGTAACTCACTTTTTCTTATGTTCGCCCTGTGTGCACCTCAGTGTTTTTTTATTTCTAGGTAAACAATTAAAATTTTACTTTTGGTTCTCCTGCTCCTGAACCTCTAGCTGTTTTAATACCGATGTGATCAAGAATGAGTTATAAATTCACTTTGCTGACCCTCGTGAACGTAGTGGAGTATACCGAGAAAAACACTGAATTGAATCTTCATTAAATCATCATCAGCCCGCTGATGACGATAATTAATGAAGATCGTTCCATCTGCTGGGACTCGGGGCCTTTTTCTCAAAGGGAGGCGTGTCTAGGCCATAATTCACCACGCTGTCCCGAAAAAGGTTGGATTACACAATATGTCCTCAAATATTGTGATTGTTGGACATGCTGGTTTCTTCGCAATGTTTACCTTGACAGTTATCAGAGCGAGTGCAGATTCCGCACAAAACTTAGTCATTGGTAAAACGTAGTGATTACTTTTGTTCATTACTGCGTGGGCTGAGCAGGAGTCGATCCAGGGTCCGTAGGATTTTAAGTTACACAAGGTACAGCTGACCCACACTCGATCTATACGATCTTCGTTATTTTATTCATGATTTACGCATCCGAATTGTTTTCAGGACATGATAACGGCAATGAAACGTAAGCCCAGCGTAGCACTAGACTTACATTCGTACGGTCAACTGATACTGTATCCTTGGAGCGCTCGGTCCGTAGCTACGCCTGATGATATAATTCTGTCGAACACTGCCCAAGGAATTGCCGAGGTAAGAACTCTAAGTAGCAAACTAGAAGATTGCTGATCTAGCGTGACAGTAGGTACAAGTGTGTGAAATACGATATATACTTTTGATTTTATTTATATAGCATTAGACATGCTAGGCAGAACTATAGTGATAAATTTAGGAAGGAAAAATTATCGCTTGAGGCGGGATTTGAAACCCGCGACCATAGGGTGTCATGCCCTATTGCTCTAAGCGCTGAGCTACTCAAGTCCCGCCTGAAGCGACGAAATAAACCTTTCCTTATTATTAACGTCTTACGGGGACGTGTGACGTCACCTACCGAAACAGTTTATAGAAAACTACTACGGCCAACGAGTCTAACATTGCAGTTAGCAACACGTTGTGTTGATAAAGTCCACCCAAATCAATTGATTTTATTTATATAGCATTAGCCATGCTAGGCAGAACTATAGTGATACATTTAGAAAGAAAAAAATATCGCTTGAGGCGGGATTTGAGCCCGCGGCCATAGGGTGTCATGCCCTATTGCTCTAACCGCTGAGCTACTCAAGTCCC
This sequence comes from Lomographa bimaculata, assembly GCA_948107665.1. Classification (NCBI taxonomy): domain Eukaryota; kingdom Metazoa; phylum Arthropoda; class Insecta; order Lepidoptera; family Geometridae; genus Lomographa; species Lomographa bimaculata. Next base: position 12,395,979 of record OX403600.1, read on the forward strand.
GCCTGAAGCGACGAAATTAACCAGTATATAAACTGTTTCGGTAGATGACGTCACACGTCCCCGTAAGACGTTAATAATAAGGAAGGATAATTTCGTTCTTCAGGCGGGACTTGAGTAGCTCAGAGATATATACTGTTAGAAAGCTGACTATTTTATGCCAAAAAGTACAATTCATTCGGACCATATTAATAAAAATAAAATAAATAGAAACTCACCAAAAAAGTTACGTTTTAACCGTTCTGGCCGATAATTCACAAATAAAATTTAAAATAATCATAACTCGAAAAATACAAAAATCGGGGAACATACTTGGGGTATTTTCTAAATCGTTAATCCGGGGGTGAGGAATTAATTTTTTTTGGACGTCATTGTTTAGTCCACCCTTTATAGATGGGAGTATCGAACGAGAAAAAAAACCTGTTAGTCATACTGGTGTGATAATCTGGTGTGAGTACGAGTCTGTAACGGTATCGCTTACCATCAGACGAGCGTCTTGTTTCTCTTTTACTTACTAATAAAACAATATATTGAAATACAGTTCGAGTTCGATTGATAAGTGCGTTTCAACCTTAACATGCAATTATTTGCCAGGCAATTTTCAACTACACAAAAAAGAAGTACAAGTACGGTGCAACCTATCACATGGTATACCCCGCCCATGGAGGCGGCATTGACTGGATGTATTCTGCGGGTATCATCGGATCCTTCGCCCTAGAACTTCGAGACAAAGGCGACCATGGCTTCCTGCTGCCCCCAAAATACATAGAACCCGTTGGGATAGACGTGATATCTGCTGTGACCTACATAGCCAAGGAATTAGTTGCTGGGGTAGTGAAAAGAACTCAAGAGCAAGATGACTGGTATCGGTAGGTTTGCCAAATAAATGTCGTCTAACATTTTGTTACGGTGTTTCTATTTTGTACCCGACTGCCAAGAAAGGGTTATGTTTTTCGCGCGTATTTTGTATGTATATACGTATATATATTTGTAAATTTCTTTAATGGCTGGACAGATATCGACAGTAAAGGTATCATTATATTCGTCTTAAAAACCCAAGTGTCCTTAGATAGGTAGGTTAAATATAATAAATACTTACTACATATCATGTAATAGTAACAGGCCGATGTCTGTACATTAAAAAATTTGAAGAAAAACGAATATGAGCACAAATTCCATCCCAAGGGATATTTGTGCTTCTGATTATAGGTGTAATGTGTGTGTGATGTGAATGTTTCCGGCACCCACGATACAAGTCTTTGACTTTAGTGTGGGGCTGTGAGTGTGAATGCGTTTGTTTGTTTGTTTGCTTTATTAGAGCAACAGAAGCCAAAACAACCATTTTTAGAATTCTTGTCTGTCTGGTTGTTTGTACCCGCAAAATCTACTGCATGGAATTGAATGCTATATTCACGGGAGTATTGCTAGAGGTCTAACTTAAAATATAGGTTCCATTTAACCGCAAAAAAATATCTGCTTTAAATTTAATATTGCCCGGATCTCACGTTCTGTAGAAACGACTACTCGGATCTTGGAAAATACTTTCATTACAATGAGATGTTGGAAAGTTATCGTCGTTATTGATTAATACGATCAGTAATAAAATACCCATTACACAAATAGTTTTATTTTTAAGTATTTTAAAGCTAAAAGGCACCACATTGTGCCCTCGGCTTAAAGTTAAAGCTCAGTTAAGTTAACACTCACAAAAATAATTTGACTAGAACTTTCCTTACTCTAGGAACATTACCCAAAAATATTAATTACTTAGATAATAATAAAAATACAAGCAGTCCAGTTTATCTATCTAAATAGAAACATGTTTTTCTAAACTCCAACTGACTTCAATTGCCACCATGATATAGTTCACATTCTTAAAACCATATTTTTTTCTACTTGCTTCTGGCTATGTGTAGCCTCTGCAGCGTCACCGGGCGGGAGGGCGAGCGCGGAAGACGCTCAGCCGCAGAAGAGAGGAGTACGCAACTAGCGCAAGGGCCACCTAGGAGGTACGAGCCACGGCTTGGACCGTTGCATGCCAGGACAGGGGGAACGGGAGAGATACGCCCCGGTACTAAGTACCGTTGATAATGGACTCCATAAATTTATCATCATGATTACCCAATTCTCCGAATAAAGCATAACCTTGCCTATAGAGCATTAAAATATTGAAAACGTGGTTACTGAATTATGATTTTTGGTTTATCTATTGGTAAAAAATATGCTTCGGGGTTATTTTCAACATTATTATTTTGCCAATTGTAGAATACTAACTAGGTCAAAACTAGAATCAAAATTTTGAAAATACCCCCGACGATCTATCTAGAAAACGACTTCACAGATTTTAACCAAACATATTAGAACACTCTCGATTAAATCTCCTTTAAAACAATCGAAATCAGTCCTCAGTATTTGGGAGACACGATCCCACAGCTGTCTGTGGGATCATATCTCCCAAATGCCTGGTGTGTTGTGTCTGTCCACACTTATCTGTGTATCTGTCTGTGGTCACACTACAAACTTATAACACCCCTCTTTTTTTGTCACGGGTTAAAAATAACTATTTAGAAAGATAAAGCTTAGACAGCTAATTTGTGCGCATTATTCTAAAATAGTACCTAATCTATGACAACCAACGATCACAACAAGGCACCTACTCATCTAGGCACTCGTGAACACTTAAAATCATTTTATATTACTTATCATACTTATCATATCATGGTCCCAATGAACATGCTCCAGTGTCACGGAAACAAAATATACCAACTTATTGATTCTTTATACTTCTGCAATGCAGTAGATAGTATCGAGATTGTTTCAAATAAAATAGAAGTTATTTTTACACAATTAGGTCAACAATTAAGTTCCGTGACTGTTCTATTGAAAAACCTCGAGCATCCAAACTACAGAAATATTTTCTCATGCACGCAAGTGTTTAAAACATTTTAGACATTTGAATTCGTCAATGAATTTCTATTGTTAAATAGCTTGATCTAATCGAAAAAATTGTATACGTTTTTGAGCTAGAAGCGGCAAAATTACACGCACGATTCAAACAGGTAATCAGACAATCGACATATCAACGCACATCTCTTTTGCCACTTCTGATGCTAGAGGTGTCACCTCCAGCATGTATATCAACATCCCTTACGCCTCCCTGCTGGAACCTCGTGATCTTGTCTTCGTACATCCTCACCCTATCTTGGAGATATTCTACAGTTCTGTTCAGGTTTTTGATCTCTTCTTGCAACGGGTATACCTGCATGTTCATCTGCATTAGCTCTTTTTCATGAGCCAGCTGAAGTGTGTGAAGCTGAAATAAGATAAGATAATAGTAGAACTAGTGTGGCTCAACGGTAGGTCGCACCATGGTTCGAACATCAGTAACTTTCTTAAGGTATGTGCGGAATGAGTCAGACCAACACATCATAATATTACTATAATAGCTACTGCAGATAATGCACATACTCGTGTCTAGCTAAGTCTAAGTCCAGCGTTGTGAAGTTTCACCGCGCTCATTCGCGCGCTACTGCGATGACGTCACGCCGCGAGTGTCGTGTCCGATTGTGGGCGATGCGGAGTGTTTACATTCATAAAATTTACATAGTATTTATAACCGCATGGTAGAGAAAAAAACATTTTTTGGGGGGTTTTTTCACTGGAGTTGGTACACATAGGCACAATACAATATTTCTTAACCATTTTAGTGATCCACTATAAGAAAACAGTTCAATTTATAGCGAAACCGCGAGCCAAAATATGAAGTACGCAAGCGTCGACTCGCGGGGTGACGTCACACGTTAGCGCGGTCGCTTAGTCGGAATTTGCCGCGAAGGCCGTATTTTAACGTTTAATATCTCAGTTATTTTTGAAGATAAAAAAAAACAAAAACAGATAATTTTTTCTCGAGTTACCATTTTTAAGATATGCTGATAACAAAAAACATTGGTGTGACTCATTTGTACTCGCATTAATAACGGTAAAGGAAAACATAGTAAGGAAACTGGCATGTGCAAGAATAGTGATTCTTGCATTGGTATGGTATGGAGGTCATGGCGTGTTATCCACCAACCCACACTGGGGTAGCCCAGTGGTATTGCCTTGAGTCTCTCTCTGTGAAAGAACTAGAAAAACCCTGGGTGCCAGAAGTTGTGTAGGAAATGGGCTGAAGACTATTACTTCCGATCACTAATTGTGAGTATTACAATGCCTTCGTTCACTACGAAGGCATTGTAATACTCAGAAGCGTAATTGTTTAATAAAAGGAAAAAGTAGTAAAAAAGGGACCCAGCTTAGATTTTGTATCACTGAACATCAGTTAAATAATAAATTACAAGCTTTAGTTAATATCTCATTCAGCAATTTGGTTCAGATAATACCCAAAGCGTGGTAATAGCTGAAATTTAATCATCATCGACAGAATCATGTTTTTACCTTGTGTTACCTACCAATAGTATACCAACAGTTCTTACATTGGTACCAATTAATTCAAGCCGACTAAACTAGACGCGGTTACTTACGTCCTGAATCCTCTTCTTCTTCAACAATATAAACTCCTCGTTCGTTCGTTTCAGCGAATCAAGAATACTGTTCCTCTCTAGAACAAGGCACTCTTTCTGTTGTTTAATTTCTGTTAGCTCTGACACCATCTCCATGTTCATTTTGGCGAGGATGTTCTCGGTGGATTTGTTCTTATTGCCTCCAACTTTCTTGTGTGGATTCAAATTTAATAGCACTGTTGGTAAAAACGTGACATTAAAATGTTGTATAAAATACATTAACAGGGACTTGGTACTAACTTAATATCGAACAATTGGACATGAATAAACCTTAGTGTTTTGTTAAGATGTTATTAAAATGAATGCGCTTAATACCTTCTTTTTCTTTTTGCAAATTACGCAAATTTTTCCTTAATTCCTCGGTTTCTCTATTAATTTTAGCAATGCTACGCTGCTTGATTGTCAGCTCTGACTGCAACCCTTTGATAGTCGCTACCAAATAACTGTCTTCTTTTAACTTATTCAATAATAACGCAGAACTCTGCGACAGCCTGCTTACAGCAGACGAAGCTCTGTCAGGCTTAATAAAAGTCTGTGAGGACACGTTACGTTGGGTTTTAGGCACTGTTTGGACGGCTGTATCAACTATATTAACTCTATTTAGTTTATTTTTTAGCTCATTGTTAACTTTACGATCATCCATGAGCTGTCTTTCTACATCAATGATGTGGCTTTCGTACTTCTGTTTCATATCGCCAAACTTTTCTTGTAGAGTCAGCAAAATACCCTGAAAATGATCCTCCTTATCTTTTAATTCTTGCTCTAATCGAGCAATGCGTTCTTCCAGCAACTTTTTTTTATTGTCTTCAACCGTTGATGACTTTGATGCCACTGAAATCAATGTCATTGTTAAAACATTAACATATAAGTTCATTTTTTATGCTTAATAGGCAAGCATTTAACCACTGTCTCACCTGACGTAATGTGATAAAGCAGCCTACTATTTAGTATAATTATATCAACGAATTATCTCTTGAGTCTACTGTACATACCAATTAAAGCAGAAACCGAATCCGGATGTTTTCTTTTCAGTATCATTTCCATTTCTTTAACTTGTCTTTGAAGATCTTGTATAGTAACAGCGTCTTTCTCATGTTGAATCGTTAAGTTTTTCCTATCATTTTTTTCTCTAGTTAAATCTGCAAGAAGCCTGTTTTCGTTTTCTTTTATAGACTTCAGTTCCGTATTTCGGTTTTCATATTCTTTACCAAGTCTATTCACAAACTTTTCGCATTCGGCAAGTTTTAAATCAGTTATGTGTTTTTCTTCGTTGACCTGATCTAATTTCTTTCGCAAAGCTTTATTGTCATCGATTAACTGCACATTTTGTAGTTCAAGACTCTTCGCTCTCTCATTCGTGTCCTTCAGCTCTTCAACGATGTTTTCATGTTTACAACTAGGAGTCTTTTTAGGAGAATTTGAATTTAATTTAGCGAGTTTAGATTCTCTTTTCTTTGAATCGATAACTCCGGCGGAGAAAGGTCTTGACTTAGGTTTACGACGTATTTCATGGTTTTCCTTGCCATTCTGCTTTGCAAACTGGTTAACCTACAAACATAGTTTTCTTAAGTCTTTAGAAACGTGTACACATTACTAGTACAATAGCTTTCTTCGCATGTTGCATTGTGTTACCTAAATATGCATTTGAGTATGAAATTATCTCCCGATTTGACCGGATAACTAGTTTAACGATGAAAACGCCAAACTAATCGATTGACTTAGCTAGAAAAGGTCGTCAACGATAAGATAAACGAATCGTTAAAAACGTGTTTACTAAACAATGTTTGTCATCGGTGTTAAATAACAGCAATTGGTGGCAATGACCGGGCAAAGCGACCGTACAAGACACCAGAGGTAGGTTGTTATTCTGGTTCCAAAACAAACAAATCAACACCGAAGCCCCTGATTTGGAACATTTTTTGCAAACTAATACCCAGAATCGATTAGAATATAAGTGATATTCTGTGATTAAAAAACCTGCTTTCGTATAAAATTATTTCGGCTGCAGTAAATTCAGGAAAGTGATTCAATATCGTACGCATTTAATGCGCTACCCGAATTCGACATCTGTTGTTCGTTTAGAAATATTTTAATTAAATTATAAAATTATCTTCTTTTGTTTTTGATTTTGACTGGGCTCCAAATATTAACTATATCTAGAAAATATTTATAAATAGAAATTGATAGTTAGGGTCTTAATACAAAAGAAATGTTTACACGTGCCCAATGACAACAAATTTTAATAAGCAAGTACGTACTCCAGACTTTCCAACGTGTCTCTCTACAGTCGAAATAACCGCATGTTGAAGATAAAAGTTAAGTATGAACTAAGTACTCTTATAATTACAGAGATTGCAGCCTTTTACAAGTGTTCTTTCTATATTTAAAATAATTAACATCTTTATGTCTGACTGCTGTTCTTGTAGTACTTTTAGCTTATCGAGAAAGTATTAAATTGATATAATTAGTAGTAGTTTTTGTAAGTAATTTTCGGCTGGCAAACTTGTCAAGAAGTAGGTATCATAGTAAGTCAACTATAGTATAGAAAATATTTCATATATACCAACTATAAAACTTAAATATGTTAATGCGTATGTTTAACATTAAGTATTAATGTAACGGCTAAAAGTATTTCGATGAAATGGAATAGATATGTAGACTCTAGTCTAGACTCTGTATCAGGAGACTTTATTTTAACCTACGCTGAAAACAAATAGTAAAAAATATACACATGTTGAAAAGTAAAAAAAACGAACGCTCGCCTCGGTAGCTACTTCCATTTTAGTTAAATAGTCTAAATGCTTCTACCATTGAACTAAAATGGAAGTAGCATGGAGGGTGATAAACTATGGAGGTTATCATCCTCAAGAAAAATCTGTTATAATTTAAACCCATTAGAACGACAGATTTGCGATGCTACCATCGATTTGTTTTCGTATTTCGGTGCCGTGGAAATGTTTCTAAAAATAGTAGAGCAAATATTCAAATAACTACGGAAAACCGCGTGCGCGGACTAGGCTGACAGTAAGTTGTAGAATCTGAGCTTAAAAGGAGCAAGCGTGCGCAGACGCATCAGATGCGGTCACCGAGGGACCGCTATCCACAGTCGCCATGGGGTCATTGACGGGAGCGGTCGCGCTGTTTCTGCTGGTGACTTCGAGCATCAGCACACCGCTCGTCAACGAGTTGGAGCCAGGGCAAGGTAAGTGACGATCTAAAGAAGGGTTGAAATTAACCGACCCCCGCGGCTCTAGGTTGATAACTCATTTGATCTATTCAAATTTCAAATATGTTTGGCAATTTGTATTCTTTTTCACAAACTTCGCATTTGAAATATGAAATATATGAATAGCCACTGAGACACTTAAATAAAAATAAAACAATGATAACGTTTTCATTCAGATAGTTAACAAAGGCAGATTTTTTGAGCGTTCAGTGTACTTACATAGTAAAAAAAAATCAAAGTATGTAATAACGATTTAAAAATAAATCAAACTGGACTGGAAACTAAAGCATGCACCGAATCAATAATGAAAAGCTTGCGTAACAATACTATATTATAAATGCGAATGTTTGTGAGATAGTAAATATGATTAAGTTATTTCTTACAGATTAATGTATTTACTTAATTTGGAAACTTTACTATTTTAATAGGCTACTTAGAATGAAACCAGTTTAATAATATGTTATAGAGAAAATATGGTCGCTGGTACCTAAACCTACCTTTTTACTTCGTAGAAATTCTAAACCCTGTAATAGGACATAAGCTACTTAATTCATTGTTAACATGGACGAAGCGGCGGGGCACAACTACTGCAACATAATTTATTTTACACGCCAAATAATTCCCCTTTAATTTTTTATCGTTGGAGAAAATAACTGTCAGTTCTCATATAAAATTAAAGGCTTACGGAACCGGAAATAAATGTATCAAATATGTAAATAGACAGATCTACCGTTTTCAAATAAATCGCCTTTCCTTATAAACAGTTACCTTGACTATCGTCTCTACGTGCATGTAATCCAAAATACGAATTTGAGGAAAACTTTGTATAAGTAAACAAAACAGCAATAAGTACAACTTAAGTCACATTAATATCACAAAACTAATGCATACAATATCACATAACTTAGGTCTTTGGCCTGTAGATAGCAGAGGCAGGTTTCACAAAAGTAATACATATATAACTGACTAACGTCATCAATTTATGGTTGACATACTTCATATCCGCTCTAAGCGTTTTGCTTCTACATATATCATCCGTACAGCGAAGGAGTGGAACTCGCTGCCTTCGTCTTTGTTCCCCGAACGGTATAATCTAGAAGTTTATGTCTAGAGTGAATAGGTATCTTCTAGATAAGAATGCTACATCTTCGGTCGCATCATCACTTTTCATCAGGTGAGATAGCGGAAAATTACTTACCTATTTAGCATAAAAAAGTTATCTTGTATTTCTGTCTGTTGGTTTTTTAAACACATCTAAACCACGGGTCCGAATTAATTAAATTTTATGAAGAGATACCGTCTTGGAGAAAGAAGGAGGCTTAGTACATTTTATCTTTATTCATGATCATCAGTAACGCGGACAAAGCCACTACATAAATATGTTGATAAAGGACAAAACTTGCTGGCGCTCTTTAGTGAGAAGGATAATAATACCAAACATGAGTACCTAAAGCGTATTTTTCTACCGACTTCACAAAAAAGGAGGAGGTACTCAAGTCGACAGTATTTTTTTTTTGTTTGCGCTATCTCATTACTTTTTTCCACGTGAACCGATTCTGATTTTTTTTTGTTTGTAAAATGTTGCTTTCCCATTGGTCCCTTTTAAATTTGATCAAGATCTGATCAGTAGTTCTTGAAATATCTTCAATAATGCGTGTTTAGTACATCTAATCTTATCAAAGTTCCGATGATAAAGCGAAGTCGGTTTTTTTAAGCTTTGCTTGCGTTTAACTATTTATCGTTCGAATCAAATTTGTTTCGAGGAACGATTTACTAATGATTACAAATATATATATACCCATGCTAGAGATGCATACTTAAATTAATGTTTTCTATATTTTTTAGGTTTAAACATAACGTATTAAAGGAATCCATAAAGGCTTTGTTGTCCGATTATCATAAGGCTTTCTTCCAAGAAACGGCTTCAAACAATAAGTAATTGTTATGAAATACAAAGGTACTGCTGCTACAATGCTGTAAATTAATTAATTTTCCAGATTAATGCAACAAAAAACGATCGTTTTTCTAAGCAGATTTCATGAATTGTAGCAGGTTATCAATTCTATTGCATATTGCTTTCTTTACCTTTATTTGATGTTACCTTACATCTACGCTTCAGGCTTTCGTGAGACGATTTAACTAAACGTTTATTATATTCTACGTATATTTAATGAATATCAGTTGATGAGTTCATAGATATAGGCGATAAAGCTACGTCGGTTTTTGGTATTACAAAATAATTAAACGCGAGCAAACCTTAAAAAACTGACTTCACCGCTTTATCTTCGGAATCTTGTTAAATTAAATGTTCAGCCGTTAAAGCGCGAAGAGGGAACGAACATACTTACACACACACACAAACAAACTTTCGGATTTATAATATTAGTAGGATATCTCAATGCATTGTAACAAGACCTCATTTAATAATGCTTTAATACCAGGGATAAAAAAAGGTTAATGTCTTTAACAAAGGCAACATATTTGTAGTGTCGCGACATACAAAAAAATGGTAGATCTTTTAGTATAAAAATGTACGCTCCTCCACAATAATCTTCAAACATTTGATCGTTAGCAAATTTGGTGAGAGAGCGTGTATTTTTAAGGCCTCGCCACTCAGAACGAAAGACGGAACGTTTGTATGTTTTTTTTTCACACTGTAACTGAACGGATTTAGATGAAATTTTGAATGTAGGTACATAGCTACCAGGATTGACACATAGGCTATTGTTTAACTTGATTAACGTGGGCAAATCCGCGTGGCATGAATAGTAAAATAGATTAAGTTCAGCTTGAAAAGAAAACATCAGACGAAGGCCAGAGAAAGTCATTAAACATGTGACAGTGCGAACGAGTTCAGCATTTCAATTAACGGTTTGCTAAGCGATAATGGAAACAATGGCTGTCGCGGCTGTAAATTATGAGGTTTCTCAAATGTTAAAGAATGCGAAGCTATTTGAATATGTAGGTACTAGAGTATTTAATAGAACATTAGCTTCAGTTAGATGGCATCACAAAGTTATTTTTTTTTATTACAGACTAAGCAAACTTTTGACTTCAATCACACCTGATGGAAAGTGACGATGTAGTCTAAGGTGGACCACGCTTGCTCAGAAAATACCTATTCTTTACTTTTGAACACACCCAAATTGTACCTTTCGGGAAACACAGATGGCGACGAAGCGTTCCATTCTTTTGCTGTTCTATTAATGAACGGAGACGCGAAACGTTTCGTGCGAATGTACGGTATTTCAACCATAAATGGGTGACGCGACGCCGTCCTTCTGGATGTAAGGTGTAAAAAAGGTGAAGCGGGAACAAGGTTGTTGGCTAGCATAATCATAACATAATATAGTTAGGTATCGTACACACATATCTATCATTAGGATAACTGTTTATGTCTAAACCTAGCTTTGGTTGAATTCTTGTCAAATAGACCAAATATAACAAACAATTGAAACTGAAATAAAGTATCAACATCTATCAATAAATTGAAATGCAAATAACATGTAAAGAAATTATGAACAAGAAAGTTGAATTAATTCACCGACAAGAGCGATGAACTTTTATTTAGTAACGGAGAAGAACATTTTCTTGTTTTCCTTAAATTACGAATCATTGGACAATATGTAAACCGTGCAGAAGAGAGTTGAATCATCTAAAACCTTGGTCCTGTTAAAGCCCGCATGGAATGTACGACTTCTATTTCAGTTATTCCAATTTACATAAAACATAGCAGATAAATCTTTACGGACTAATGACAACCTATTGAATATGGGAACATAAAACAAAAGTAGGTCACTGATTTTATCAACACAACACAATTAATTTATAGTACTGACGTATAACACGTAGGCCTATATTATTCTAAATTCAGTGAACACCATACAACGAGTACTTAATTCTAACAAAAGTGAAACTACGTAATTTACGTACCTACATGCGGACCTGCATATAATGGTTATCATAGACACGATGATCATACATAATAAGTCACGAACGAATAAAAACAATAATTCAAATTCTAAATTAACAAGTCCATATTTGGCACACAGGTAAATTAATCACGCAATTGTTTTCAGAATGGCCTTCGCGACAATCAGTCAAACAACCTTATACATCAGATGATGAAAAGTTAATTGATCAAGATGAAATTGGTCATGAAGAACCAGCAGTTCCACCTAGTGATGAAGCTGAAATATCGACTGACAGTCCCTTAGAACTAGAACAGCTTGAATTGAAATCAGTTTTATTAGCTAAAGAGGAACCTGAGAGAGTTGATTACTCTGGATCTCAATTATGGAAAGTCGCGACTAATAAAACTGGAGTTCGAGCAACGCTTGGAAGATTACGACGTAGAAGCCGTAAATTTCATTTTTATATTTTGATTTATAAAATCATAATTTTAATGAACCTTTATACTAACGTTAAATTAACGTTTCAGTAATTTCAACATGGGGAGGCAATCACACATTTGTCGATATATTAGTCAAGTCAAATGCTATCCAAAACGTAACCCGTGTCTTCAGAAGGGACAACATTGCTTTCGACGTCGTGATCGATGATTTACAAACGAGAATCAATGAGGAAAACCCTCCATTAGATGAGAACGAATTGGTACTTCAAGACAGACGAGGTGTGTATCATTATTATTATGTTGCTTGCGGTTGTCTTTAACAATATTCCAAGGGCTAAATCCTTTTGTTGCAGCGAGAGCTTACAATTTTTGGCGTTACAGGGGTTCTCGTCGCCGAATAGGTTTAATAGGCGCCTATATGGGTTACAATGCCCTCGACTTACCCATGCAGTACTGGCCGAGTGCAAATTGGGGTTTGTTGTTGAAATTCGGCACCAAATCTATACTCTGCACAAATGAGTGTCCTAATATTTGAGCTGTATAGGTTCACTAGAGTTTGGGTTAATTCTGTGTCGAACGTGTTCTAACATCTTGGAGAATGTTGAATGCATTAACATAAACGTGATTTACATCGTAACTAAACTAACTGCAAACTTTAAGTTTTGTGGTTTACATGCAAACTGACAAGTTGGTCACTAATCTTATTTACACAAGAACTTAACCATTTTGTAAAAAATATATTAACATATTTGTTTATATTGATGTATTTTTTAGGACATCGCATGACATGGAAGCAGTATCACAGAATAGAGGACATCCATGGGTTTATGGAATATCTTGCCAAAACATATCCTTCCATAATCAGTGTTAAAAGCATTGGAACATCGTTTGAAGGACGAGACTTAAAGGTATTTTATTCAGTTTTATTATTATTTACTATATAACAGACAATTAATAATATATGCATCGGTTTGTAACAAAATTCAAGTAAGTAGGAACCTGGAGTTTTGACACTGGAACTTGATTTTTGGATCGAAATGTCCGATAGTAATAAAACACGATAAGGATAGTAATTATACTAAGTGATCTGAATGAAAATAGAATAATAAAATACTAAAGTGACTGTCACTTGAAAAGAAGTTAAAAGTAAGGTAACAAATTGAAGAAAAGTAGACACAGGATGATTGAAACAGTATATTGGTCTAAAACAGAACATTTCAATTACTTCCAGGTTTTGAGGATATCAAACGGGCAGGCTTCAAACAAGGCTGTATTCATCGATGGAGGTATTCATGCGCGTGAGTGGATCAGTCCAGCCACAGTCACTTACTTCATTAACCAGTTCGCAGAAAACTTCGACGTCGAATCTGATGACGTCAGGAATATTGACTGGTAAGATCTCTCTTATACACTAGCGTAAAATAAATTTTGTGCGGAATTTAATAATACTTTATTATTTTAGGTACTTCTTGCCAGTGGTGAATCCTGACGGTTATGAATACACACACGTGACTGATCGTCTCTGGCGAAAGAATAAGAAGCCCGGCTTTCCTGCTAGATGCATGGGCGCAGACCTTAACAGGAATTTCGGGTAGGATCATGTTACAGAAAAATACGAAGCCGGTAAAGTGCTAAAAAGTTGGTAGAGTGGACTTTACCTGTTAATTATTTATGATTTAAATAAACGCTTTCACACTCACAGCCCCACATTAAGTTCGATGACCTGTGGGTGCCGGAAACATTCACATCACACTCACAATCACAACCAGAACTAGTAACACACATTTTTCTTGGGGAGAAAACTTGTGTTCCTGCGGGAATCGAACCCGATACCCGTGCTTGGAAGGCGAACGCCATCCAACTAAGCCAACTCTTTACCTTTTGGAAAGAAACGTGATACTACGTTAATAACAAAATTATTTAAATTTTTATTCTAGATATCGATGGGGAGGTAAAGGAGCATCCAACAGCCCGTGCAGTGAAATCTACAGAGGTTCCAAAGCATTTTCCGAGCCTGAGAGTAAAGCATTATCGGTTAGTATGAGAGCTTTCTTCTATCTCAAGATATACTCGTGTGATTATGGTACTATTCTCACTAATTAAGAAGTGAAGTTTTTAATTTTAATTTAATGTTTAAAAGGTAAGTAGCTTTTGTTACATTAGATATTAATATGTATAATTACGTTTGCAATACCCTACCCGGGTCTATATTTCATTATGTAATATAGTGCAATAAATTAATAATATTATAAATCCCAGTAGGCGCAGTGGGCAAGTCTCTGCCTCTTGCGGCGTGGGTCCTGGGTTCGATTCCCAACAGGACCACAATTATCCTTCCCAAGGGACATTTGTGAAGGAAGAGACGAGATAAATAATGATTGATTTAAAGTATCTCTGTACAGCAAAAAGTAATAAGATAAAATTTTGTATCATGTAGAAAACTATATAGTCTAAACTCTAAACTAATGATTTCAACAGGTCATCTAAACGCGAGTAACGCCGGAAGTCCAGTTAGTAAAACTATAACTGAGCCGTGTATTTAAATCAAATTTCATTATCCACTAATATTATAAATCCGAAAGTTGGTGTATGCGTGTGGGTATAAGATGGCGTCGCCGCATCGTCGTAGTAAGCCTAATACGAAACTCATTTTATAGATATAATTATATTAACGTAAAACATAAACACTTTCACACTCACAGCCCCATTCTAAGTTCAATGACTTGTGTCGTAGGTGCCGGAAACATTCACATCACACATTCTATCACACCCAGAACCAGAATCACAAATGTCCTGGGGAGAAAAATTGTGTTCCCGCCGGGAATCGAACCCGATACCCGACTGCGGCCCTACTAGAAGGCGGACACACACCCAGCTAAACCAATGGGCAGTTCACATAACTACAAAGATTTAAGAAAAACACTTGACCCATATTTAAATCTCATGCAGTCTAAATTCGAAATCTATTATACATATTATAATTCTCGACTATTTCCACACAAAAAAAGCAACAGAGATAAAGAGATCAAATACCCGGTTTTGATACAGTTATTTAAAATAATTATATTTTTTTAGGACTTCATCAAGAGCAGTGCAGCTAACTTCACTGCATATGTGACATATCACAGCTATGGTCAATACATTCTGTATCCATGGGGCTATGATAATGCGTTGCCGCCAGACTACAAGGACTTGGACAATGTTGGCAAAAGGATGGCAGAGGTAAAGTTTTCCAAATTAATTCAATTATTCTTGATAGCCTTTGACGACCTGATGAATCGCACCTGATGGAAAGCGGTGATGCGGCAAAACTTAAAGACACCAGGATTTTACCGTTCGGGGAACAAAGATGAGGGCAATGAGTTCCACTTCTTTGCAGTACTGTTGATAAATGCTTCGACCAAACTGGAGTGTACATCATCCATAAATGTATGAGGTTTGACAACTTGTCTTGTTAGATGGTAAAATAGGTGTGGAGTTATTAACTTGTGTAATTCTTGACCATACTCCAAAATGTAAACAGTAGCTTACCAATAGGTATTGCCAAATGCTTACATTTCTACTACATATTCTTTTTCAAATAAATGTATCTATTTAAGAGTTTAAATTATTAATTTTAATATTTAAATTATAGATTATAAACTAATTTTGACTGCACTTCACTATTTCAACCCAATCATTGCTGGATAACAAGTATAAAACATGTGTTTTACTTGTCATTCGACGACCCAGTTGGCGTAGTGGACAGGTGTACGCCTGCACCGTGGGTCCTGGGTTCGATTCCCGGCAGGAGCACAAATTTGTTCCCAAGGGATATTTGTGCTTCTGGTTCTGGGTGTAATGTGTGTGTGATGTGAATGTTTCCGGCACCCACGATACAAGTCTTTTGAACCTAGTGTAGGGCTGTGAGTGTGAATGCGTTTGTTTGTTTCGTTTGTTTATTTACAGACATACTATGGATAGTACATAATAAATTACTATCATCACTATATTTTAGGTTCCAATAGTATTTTAGGTCCCACTAATATCACTGTAGATTAGATAGTAGTAATAGAATAATTGATGAAAAAATGCTTTGCAATGTATAAAATGCTTCTAGCATTAAGTCCTCCAATTGTATGTACTGTTCTACTACTACTAGCTCACTTGTTCTTTAGTGCGATAAAATTTAAAAAGCATCATTGGACATCCAATATGGACGAGCAAACCCCTACTTGGAAGTCGAATGAACACCCAACTAAACCAATGGCCAATTCATAATTATTTCATTTGCAGGCAATTCAACAAGCTGGGGGCAACAGATACAGTGTTGGATCATCAAGTGGACTCCTTTACCCAGCTTCCGGCGGTTCCGATGACTGGGCCAAGTCTCAAGGCATTAAATATGCTTTTACTGTAGAGCTCAGCGATACTGGGAGATATGGTTTCATCTTACCAACCAGTTACATAGAATCAGTGGCCAAAGAATCTTTAGCCGGACTGAGAGTTTTAGCCAAACAAGTTAATATAGAGTAACATTTTAGATATATAATTTATTTAATTATTTAGGTACCTATGCCCAGTAAGTTAATGAACAAACAATAGAATATTTTACAAATTATGCTAGTTTTTATTTCTATGAAATAAGTAAATTTTGTATGGTGGTATTTGACAATATTCCCCCTAAATCTTTTATATTCATAGGCAAAAAAAAAAAAAAAAAATAGACATATAAATAGAATTAATATGTTTATAGAATTTGTTTGTATAATCGTTTTACTATAATAATGTGGCCCAGTACAATGTTTACACCACACAGGTTACTATGTTTACACCACACAGTTATGTTAGTTAAAATACAATGGTGCCGATTCTGTTGTCCAGAATTAGACTAAACTAGCCTAAAATTAGTTTTAGTCCTGCTTTAGTACAAAACCTATTCAGAAAATGCAAGATTAGACTAAAATTAAGTTTGACAGGACTAAGTTAGTTAAGTTACTCTATTGAGTAAAATGACCAAATTCTTATTCTGATGTACATGTTTTACGTCAAATTAAGACTAAAAATAGAAATTTTAAACTCAAATTAGTCTGTATGAAAAAGGTCTGGATTATTTTTAATGTGATCTTATACTTGAAAGAATAACACGTGCAATTAATGAAGCAAATACTGACCTACAAAGTCTATAATGGAGGAATATGTGATTGCGGCTCTTGTGAATACAAATCAATTTGATTGCTGTCAAAATTAATTTTAGTCCTGTCATTTCAACTTTTAAATTAAGTTCAACGTAAAATCAGAATAGCGTTGTATTCTTTGACTAAAATTAGTTTAGGTTAGTTCGGTGCTCAACAGAATTAGCACCAATAACTTACCTTGTTCCCAGTCCCTGTCCATTTTTCCTCCTGTTCTAAATCTGGTTTAGTTACCCTAATCTGAGGAACTGGTGTATCAGTCCAGTTATTAACGACACCATTAATTGACGCAGCCACAGGACTGTTCTGCAATAGATTCTTCGTCTCTAGAGCAATGTCTTCGGCTCTTTTCAGAATTAACTCGATATCTTCAACATCTTCCGAAATTACCTTATCCTTGTTGTTGCCAGCGGATAATTTATTTATCTCATTGAATATTAATTTTATTTCCTCGTCGCTGTCTTTATATGATTCACATGCCTTCTCAAAGCTGAGAAATTCCTTAGTAGAGACACTGTTTTCGTTGGACCCCAAATCGTGGTTACTTAAAAGTAAACTTTGCGCCATCTCTTAGATTTGAATTTTATTTTCTTAGAATAAATTCAAGCGAGGCCGGTTTATCAGCTCATAGATGCGGTTGAACTACTACTGAAGTAAATCTATAGAAAGAGATTTTCCAAATATTTTCATACAATCAAATTAAAAACTTCGGTTGCTAGGCAACGTCTTTTGACAATTATCTGTCAAAAGTGATGGTTATCGGTAAACCACGGTAGACTATCGGCATATTACCGATTTAGTAGAAAATGTAAACAAGTCAAATCTACGATACTGCCGCTGAATTAAAAATGGTTACACTAGGCGCTGGTTAGAGGCACTCGGCATAATATAGTGCTTTCCATACAACATAAAACATAAAATCTTGCATTAATATGTAAAGATGCAAATCGAGCGGAACCATCTTTACAGATTAAAGTAATGGTAGTGGTAAAGTAGAAAATAGCTTCACTTAAGTTGCACTTTGCAGTGCGTCCGTTTAGCGGTGCGGCCGGCACCGCGCTGCCGTGCCGCCGCCGCAGCCGCCGCGCCGCGCCGGCCGCCCGCCGCGGGCCAGCGAGAAGTACGACATACAATAAAATACTTTATTTCGTTCGTAATTTGTGATGCTACAGGATAGAGCTTTTGATGCCGTTCTACATACACATGTGAATATTTTCTATTATGTTATCGGCTCCATCAACATCATAAGTGAATCTATATATTTATGTCACAATGCTGGATCTATATCCAGGAGAGGTCTACCTCTCCTAATGAACGTGGCGGTCTTCGGTTTTTCTCACCTGTGTCTACCGGCATCCATTCGCATAAAACGGAGTTATTACATTATCTTTGCATTCGCAAGTCATCACTCCACCCTAGTTACCGGGCTAAGACTCATCTAATGATTTTTCCTTGACTATTTCTCCAAATTGTAAGCAGTAAAAGGCGAATTATATACGTACTCTATAATACGTAAGACGACGAAATAGTTTATTTCATCAGGAGTAATATTGTATGTCTCATAATAATGCAACTGAAGCCTGCATTTCTTCAGATTCATTCGAGAAAAGTGATTACCTATTCTGCTCATTCCCACTACACCCGATTAGTTGGAAGCTTCGGCTCGGTAGACCCTGGGCTTTTTTTGGTAACAATGGGAAGCATTTTTCTTTAATAATACATTCTATCATACGATAACTAAACCGAATCGTACAGAATTGAGTTATCATAGGGTTCCGAATCAGCGGGCTGATGAAAACTGATGATGCGGCCGAAGATATAGCATGCTTACCTAGTAGACACCTATTCACTAAGACTCCCAGATTATTATACAAAGTTACTAAATTGACTATAGGTACTTACTAGTACATCCGATAAACGAGTCGAGAAAACGAATTAAAATCCAATTCAAACAAATGGCAGCATCTTACATTTTTTAGGGTTCCGTACTTCAAAAAGAAAAACGGATCCCTTATAGGTATACTTTGTTGTCCGTCTGTCTGTCAAGACCCTTTTTCTCAGGAAAGCGTGGAGGTATCAAATGGTATCAAGCTGAAATTCATATTAAATATTCAGGTCTACTGTCCCTTGGAGCTGTGAAAAAAACTTTTAAGCCAACGCAATCAAAAGCTGTACCTTTTTCCGATTATTCAAATTTCAAATTTTCAAATTTGCTTTATTGACAATTTTTGTAGGTACAATAATTTTTTGAATCCATAGGCTCCCAAACTAGTCAAACTGTGTTTCAGGAGCCAGTGGCTTCTCCCATCAATGAAATACATAAAACTATCGTTAGCATTTGTGATCACATTTGAGATCTATATATGACAATCTTTATATATGTTATATATATATATATATGTGTGTGTGTTTATGAGTGTATGTGTTAAATGCGTGTTTATGTGGGAAGTGTAATAATGCATGTAAGGGTGTGTATCTGAATGTTTGTGTATAAGCGCATGAGTGTTAATGTATAGTGTAGGTATATAAAGTATCAGAAGTATAAATTACTTAGCAAATTTTCAATTCCATCATAATCAAATGAGTTTAGGTATAAAAGTATAATATTCTTTGTCCCTGTTATTTTTACTTTTTACGTTGTGAATTTTATCTAGTCTGTTATATAGGTGGGGAACAATGACACTAAAGTGTTTCTGAGCAAATCTAGTTTTTGTTGTTGGGACTGGACATTTATGTATTCTTTTTAGGATCACTGGCAAGTATGGCACAACGGTTTTATGCTGCAAATTTTCGACACTCGCAAGGGAATCAAAACCTACAGGGTACTTCCCGTGAACTCAGAATCTTGAAATTTGGTATGAAGCAACATCCTATAACACAGATAAAGGAAAATTGCGAATAAAAATACCATAACTTTTACTTATATACCTACAGGTTTGTACGGAACCCTCTGTGCGTGAGTCCCGACTCGCACTTGACCGGTTTTTTTTTTGTTATTTAATTCGTTTGTTGCCCGTGGTCTAACTGCCGTTTTACCACAACAAACTAATACGACGAGATAGTTGTTGGATGTGACAATAGCAGTCGAAGTAGAAAAACCATCGGGATAGGAAACAAACCTAAGGTTTGTGTCAAAACATACCAATATCAAATATAATTTCATGCTGAGAGCATTGCCTCCGAATTGCAATGCTAATACAAGCCAAATAAATGCCAGCATTTGAGTTACCTATAAGCTTGATGTCTTGTAGGTAACTTAGGATTTTGCTGTATATAGTTTGTTTTAGGAAATATCAGCAAATGGCCCGTAGTTCTAAATATCACTTTGACAGCTGTCAGATGTGATATATCATGATTTTTCTTCTAGAGGGTGGTGAATTAGAACTGCATTTTGGTACAGGGTTTACCTTAACCGGAACCTTAAGCCTGTCATAGGATTGGAAACTGCAACCCTATTAGAAGACAGGCTCACAACAGCATCAATAATAATTATGGCTACTAAGATATTATTGTTAAAATCATCCAAATAATAATATAACATCACATCTATCATTACACATTATAAGATTTCCAATAAGTTACAGTATAAATAATAGTTAATATTGAATAACAATTGTTTTTGCATCATTTTTATTTAATACATGTTTGATACTGACAAAACTAAGTACACTTAATCTCATACAACTTATTTATAGTTTTGATGATGCTACTTGCGCTGCATAATAATATAAGTGACAAAGAATGGCGGTAGTGGACTAGGTAATTCAGTCTTCAAATGTTGATCATGTTCCTTTCATTTGCCTTGCTTCATAGTGATGTTTTATAATCTTTAGTAGCAGTTGAGTGGATTAGTATTAATCTAATTCCCGGTAACTTTTCTACTTTAACATGAATGTAAATTTACTTGTAGTTTAGTAGAAAGATGGTAATGGAAATGTCATTCCATTGCCTTTCAGGAAACTGTTCTGCCTGCTTCAACATGTTTTGATTAACTTTAGTAGTGGTAAAGTAGATTAGTGGTGCTGTAATTCGCTCTCATGTTGCATTTCAAGTAACTGTCCAGCTTCAACTTGACGTTTAATCCTCTTCACTGCCAACTCATTTATGGGATGTGATAAATAGATTTATAAATAACTTTACTGGTGGTCAAGTAGAGTAGTATTGGTACAAGTTCCTCTTGTTACCCTTTATGGATGCTAAGGGATATTCATAAAAATTATAGTGGTCGAGTAGACTGTAGGTATTGAAAGTCTTACTCCTGCTACCCTTGAGTATGTCTTTTGCTTCAATATGATGTTTTAACATACTTAAGTGACCTTTCCTAATATATGCCACTAAGCCGAGTCTTTGGTTTTTCTATCCAGTTTCTACAGGCTTTCTAGGCTTTCACAGGTTGTCGCATCTACCTAGCCGACAGCATCCTATGCTACGTTTAACTATGTGTCTACTCCAGGGGTTATCCATCCTTTTAGAACTGTGGCCAGAATATATACTAAACAATAGTTTCTCACTTAATACTGATTGAACTGGAATCACTTGTTGCAAATATTTGCTTGTTCACATTTTTATCACTTTTATTGTTTAATTTTTTTAGCACTGGGTAACATTGCTTCACTGGAATTTTCTGTAAACTAATTTAAAAAACACATTAGAACACACACTGGAGAGAAACCATTTGAATGCAATATGTGTGATTGCAAATATAAATTGTAATCACACATATTGCATTCAAATGGTTACTCTTCAGTGTGTGTTAGAATGTGTTTTTTAAATTACCTGATGAATCACTTTTGTCACTTTCACTTTTTAATGTGGACTTATCACATTTACGACAATATATTTTATACTTTTGCCATCGCTATGTATTGTATATGTCATACGCTTTAGTTGTACGTACTAGACTTATGTAAGTTTTCCCATGTGGTGTTTACCACGTGTTCGACGTAATCTTTACACGTGCAATTTTTCAGTCGTACCGACGAATTCCTGTTATAGAAAGTACCGCGTATCTACGGCACATAATATCTAATTCATTTTTGTATCCATGCATGTGGTACGTAATTGATATTTTACGTCATCGATTTATACATGTGATATTTACCTATAACCACACTACTCAAATTCATATCGTACAATTTGTCACTTCTCTTCGTTAACATTTTTGAACACTTACTAGTGTTCTGCTGGATTTGATCAACTATTTTTGAGAGGTTGCTTTGATGGTTTTCGGCTTTGGGCATTTAGGATCAATGTCCGCCGCGTCCTCCTGTCCGAAATCGATGCTTTTCTTCCTTCTTCCTCCATGGCTTCGTGGGACTTGGACAACTTTATTTAGAAATCGCTCGCATTAAATTTAATCTTTACTAAAATACTCGTCTATGCTTTAGGAACTTTATTCCTAATTTAGAAAATTATCAAATTTTTAACAGCGTGGTAATCCATAGTGCGCGTCAACTGTTTCTGAACCACAGAATACTATTACTCCCTGCCGGGAGAACACAAAATACTCAGACCCCAGAGAGTGCCATTTCTGAATTATTCTGCTTATAATGCTGTTTCCGGGTAAAGATAAATATAATTCATAGACCAGATAGACCATTGATATCTACGAATAAATATATTTCCGGTTTATTTTATTTATTTCATGGACTAGGAGTTTTTGGTCCTAAACGTCCTAAATAAATGTTCGCAAAAAAGAAGAATTTTTTTTTTTTAAACGCATTCACACTCACAGCCCCACACTAAGTTCAAAGACTTGTATCGTGGGTGCCGGAAACATTCACATCACACACACATTACACCCAGAACCAGAAGCACAAATATCCCTTGGGATGGAATTTGTGCTCCTGCCGGGAATCGAACCCAGGACCCACGGCGCAGAGGGCGGGCACCTGTCCACTGCGCCAACTGGGTCGTGAAATGAAGAATGGTTATGTTATGAATAAATCGCGTCCACTCCTAGACTATTCTGATTCTTAAATATCTAGCTAATTTGAAAAATATTATTACATGACACTGGCTAAATGTAGATAGCTTGCGGAGCCTAAACCAAAAATAAAAGAAATAAACTTGATCCTAGATAAATCATAGCCCGGTAGGGAGTAATAGCACTAGGGACGTTTTAGGACTTTAAGGTATATGTCTTATTCATCTATGGTCCACTCTCTGATAGTCTATGAATATTTGTATATCAAGTATAATTTCTGAAATGATAAGCTATTGAATCAATCTTTCTTTAAATTATTAATTTAATTACTCAAAAATAACTATGTCTGTGCCCCCTCAAGCTTTTGTGAACAAAAACAAGAAACATTTCCTTGGAATACCAGCTCCACTGGGATATGTAGCTGGTGTAGGCAGAGGGTTAGCTTTGTTTATTTACTTTTAATGTTTTAGTTATTAACCATCTACATTTGTTAAAAACAAGCTAATTCTGTTTTAGTGCCACTGGATTTACCACTCGTTCTGATATTGGACCAGCGAGAGACGCCAACGATGTCTCGTAAGTACTTGCCTAAAACACTATCAATATTCGGTTCCGCTTGCTATACCTAATTGTGAACTTAAATCAGTGTTTACTTTCTAAATAAAATGTATATTTAGTTAGACATTAAAATACACAAGCTATCACTCCACACAAACATCACTACTAATATTGATGTAGCCTGCCGCAGAGCTGATTATGTTGGGTAATTCCCGACCGCAAGAAATACTTCATATTTTATTTGCATATAAGGCATAATATGCTTCTCCTTACATTGAATAAAGTAAGGTATGTCTTAGAATGTACATAATCCAAGTAACAAGTATATTATTTTTTCCAGTGACGATCGCCATGCACCTCCGGTGGCTAAACGCAAGAAGACAGAGGAAGAAGATGACGATGAAGACTTGAATGATTCCAACTATGATGAATTCTCTGGATACAGTGGTTCCCTTTTTTCTAAGGTATTAGAAAAGTATTATTATAAAAGTTTTAATATTCCTACTAGTTGTTTGACGTGGCTTGGCCTGCATACATTAAAAACATTATAATACATTCTAAAAATATTTACAAGAAACCGATTTAGTAAAATATATGAGATTTTTTTTTGTATATCGGAAATTGAATCAGCTGTTCTTGGGTTATACATGTTGTTACTAACCCAACCAAATAAAACAAATTCCAGTTGATGTTTGTCCGTGCACCATCAAATACAAACACCACTTTTAATTTCCTGAGCAACACTTTGATTGGAACAGCTTACCGGAAGATGTTGTTTCTGCTACCACAATAATTGGATTTAAAAACAAGCTTGACAAATGGTTGCGAATTAATGAACAAACTTTGTTAGAAAAGTGAATTGTTATGAGTTTGAAAACTGTGTGATATAGACATATCAGCAATCAGCTGCTCGTCAAAATAAATAAAATAAATAACTATTTCTCCTAGACTCTAAGTCCAAATTATATTCAGTAAAAAGTGAAGTTCATAGTCTAGCTATCTATTAGAGAAAACAAAATGGAAGTTATTCCAGAGATTGCCTTTTACTAACAAACTTTATCTATAATATTAGTGTAGAAGTTAGATAATTAAAGCTGCAACATTGCAAATCGCCCAATCCAACAATGTATATTTATTTTGACAGGATCCCTATGACAAAGATGATGCGGAAGCTGATGCCATATATGAGTCCATTGATAAGAGAATGGACGAAAAGAGAAAAGAGTACAGGGAAAAAAGACTCAAAGAAGACTTGGAAAGATACCGTCAAGAAAGGTAAAATCACTTGACAACTAAGTCATTGAACTAAGGAATAAATAATATACTTCTGTAGATACACATATAGACTAACAAAAAAAGAAGAATAGTGACATTAAAATATATGAAAGCTATTTTATATTTCTTGCTATAAATTATGACGGAAAAAAATATCTCACGAAAAGTGTAGTAAGAACCCATTTGAGACATAGTGAGGTCAGCAGGATGACTCAGGAGATGACCAGTCAGTAAAGATTGCTAGAATTTCCCTTAAACAAACTTTATTTTACTTATAAAGAATTATATTCAGTATCATAACTATATTATAGTTTTAAAACTGCAATTGCAACAATGATCAAATATTTAAATGTTCCTTATCATTATTTTACAATTTTCTAGACCAAAAATACAACAGCAGTTCTCCGACTTAAAACGTGAGCTGATAACAGTATCGGAAGACGAGTGGTCGGCAATCCCAGAAGTGGGTGATGCTCGTAACAGGAAGCAAAGAAACCCTCGAGCTGAAAAGTTCACTCCCCTCCCAGATAGTGTTCTCTCAAGGAACCTCGGTGGGGAGTCTACATCTTCCATAGATCCTGGGTCTGGGCTAGCTTCGATGATGCCTGGTGTGATGACTCCGGGAATGTTGACACCATCTGGTAAGATCTGACCTAAGTTATGAATTAAAATATTATGTCATAATATGATGATTTATATACAGGGTTTTTTTGTAAAATACCAGAAAGCTTTCAGACCCTGATTTGTGTTCGAACCTTTATCTTATTTAGTTGTACGACTTTATGAATAATAAAGATGATATGTAACAATAATTTTAACCTCGGAAACGGCTTCAAAGATTTTCATGAAATTTTGTTACGCAGAGGGTTTCGGGGGCGATAAATCGATCTAGCTAGGTCTCATATTTAGAAAACGTTTTTTTATCCGTGTTATCAGGCAATAAAAAACTGCTACAATATCATTAGAATACGAAGGTAGAATAGTTGTTTAAACTACAAAGAACGGCATTGCCGCGCGCCGCGCCTCTTCATTATGCACGCCAGATGACACTTGACATCTTAGGCTTAGCATAGATGACAAATACATAATGTGTTCTTTTTTGTCTAGAAGGGTTTTTTTTTTATTCTTTATAACATAAATACATTACATATTACATTAAACTAAAAACTAAATTAATATTAACCAAAAAAAAAACTATAACTAGATATAAATATGTACAAAACTTAATCTAATAGACCGCTACCAGTAGGCAAAGTACCCAAAATGCTGGCACACTCTGTCCAAAATATTTGCCAGCATTTTGGACACGAGTTGCTTCGACCAAACGCTTTGATAATTCATTAAAGATTGTATGTATTGTATTGTAACGTTTTTTTTTAATATCATAAAATAGAATTACAATAGCTGTACCATTAATGAAGTTGGTCTCAGTGGTTGAAATACTTGAAATGATGTCCTTAGAGGTTTCAGGTGTATTACAAATTACCCTGTATATAACTATAATATGTAGATACTGTTTAATTGATGAGACTTGCAGCTGTACAGTGCACACACCTTGGGCTCCTAATATTAGCGTGTTAATTTTGTACAGGTGATCTGGACTTGAGGAAGATTGGCCAAGCCAGAAATACTCTTATGACTGTAAAGCTGTCACAAGTCTCCGACTCAGTAACAGGTCAAACTGTAGTTGATCCTAAAGGATACCTCACAGATCTGCAATCTATGATACCTACATATGGCGGAGATATTAATGATATTAAGAAAGCAAGGTTGCTGTTGAAATCTGTGAGAGAAACCAATCCTAACCACCCGCCTGCCTGGATTGCTAGTGCAAGATTGGAAGAAGTTACTGGTGAGTATTTTCATTAATTTCAAATGCAGAAAAAATTAAGGCTTACAGCTTGACCTAACAATATCTTTAGCCGCATCATCACTTTTCACCATGTGAGAAAGTGGTCAAATGCTTGCCAATCAAGCACTAAAAAAAGTTGATTGTAATCAATCACTCAAATCTACTACAACTTCTAATTATGACGATTATAGGGCTCTATTCTACCAATCACATGCAGGTGAACATAAACATAAAATAACAATCGCTTTCACACTCGCAGCCACACACTAAGTACGATGGCTTGTGTCGTGGGTGCCAGAAACATTCACACAATCACACCCAGAGCCAGAAACACAAATTTCCCTTGAGCAGAAAACTTGTGTCCCCACCGGGAATTGAATCCGATACCCGCTGCTTAGAAGGCCACCCTTCGCCAGTAGACAGTTCACAAGAATAGGAAAACGATATATCAATATCAAAACATGTATAAAGTTAGCCATTAGGCAAAAAAAGGGGGGATTTAAATTGGTATGAAAATGCACTGTCAGGATCCATTAAGCAGCTTAAAATATCCCGACAACAGACTACTGTAAAACGCAATATGTAGTCCTTTACTAGTGGTAGCTTTTTCCTAGCTGCCCTTTGCGATAGTTACATCATCATCAATTCAATTTCTATTTCATATCTGCCTTATTTATAGGATATTGTTACAATTTAATATTGCATGTTTTCAAATATTAATTATCCAGGCAAAGTTCAATCAGCCCGCAACCTCATAATGAAAGGGTGTGAAGTGAACCCGAGCAGTGAGGAGTTATGGCTCGAAGCAGCAAGATTACAACCTCCTGACACCGCTCGAGCAGTCATCGCTCATGCTGCCAGGAACTTGCCCCATAGTGTTCGAATATGGGTGAAAGCTGCTGATTTAGAACAAGAAGTTAAGGTAATAGAATATTAATTTAAATGGATAGATTTAGAGTTAAAATGGAGACTCGATGCAATAGCCTGAAACAACAATATTACAACCACCGGACAACACTCGAGCAGTCATTCCTCATACTGCCAGGAACCTGCCCCATAGTGTTCGAATATGGGTGAAAGCTGCAGATTTAGAAGAAGATATTAACAAAAACCGACTTCACCGCTTTATCTTCAGAACCTTGGTCAGATTTAATGTATTAAACACACATTATTGACTATAACTCATAAACTAGAAATCCGATCTTGATCAAATTTCAATGGGACTAATTGGAAAGTAACAAAATCGGTTCACGTGGAAAGAAGTTATGAGGTAACACATATAAAAAAAATACAGTTTAATTGAGTACCTCCTCCTATTTTGTGAAGTCGGTAGAAAAAAGACTACGTAAAAAGTTAATTTACTTTTTTATTATTACCAACTTTAAATTGTTATAGATCTTAAATGGTAATGCGAAATTAGACATGGCAAAAGAAACCTAAAGATGATGACATATCAATGATAACCCCACTTAACTCAGTTTGTCAGCATATTTTTTTTTATATTTCTCAATGTGGCGTCTGGATGTTGCCATATTGAATTTTGACTACTGTCATGTCTTTAGTGAAACTTTCAAGATTTATTTGCGTTTGGTTTCTAGAATACCACAAAGGAACAAACATACATACATACAAACCTTTAAGTCCCCCAATCGTCGTTTGCTCTGAAGCAGCCTATGTAAAATATAATACACGCACATGCATCACGTCTGATAGATCAGCATGCAGTTTCAAAATTCACCTCTTTTCTACATAATTAATTAATTATATTACAGGCGAAACGCCGCGTATACCGCAAAGCCCTCGAACACATACCCAACTCCGTACGCCTTTGGAAAGCAGCAGTGGAATTAGAAAATCCAGAAGACGCTCGCATCCTTCTCTCCCGCGCAGTGGAATGTTGTCCCACTAGCGTGGAACTATGGCTCGCGCTGGCGAGACTCGAGACTTACGAGAATGCGAGGAAGGTGCTGAATAAAGCGAGAGAGAATATCCCAACAGACAGGCAGATTTGGGTGACCGCTGCTAAACTTGAAGAGGCTCATGGTAAGCCCTTTATTAGTTACTAGCTACGCCCCGCGATTTTACCCGCGTAATTCTCGAACTCGCGGTAATTCCGGGATAAAACGTAGCCTATGTTCTTTGCCAAGCTTTAGTCTATCTCTGTACCAAATATCATCAAAATCGCTTCAGTGGCTTAGGCGTGAATGCGTAACAGACAGACAGAGTTACTTTCGCATTTATAATATTAGTAGGGATTTCTGTCCCACTATTGTGAAGGTGTAACTCGCGCTGGCGAATTTTGGGACTTACGCGAACGCAAAGAAGTAAATGGGTTTAATCATGTGTGTTTATTTTCCTGTAGGTAACACACATATGGTGGAAAAGATCATAGATCGCGCGATCACGTCACTCAGCGCGAATGGAGTGGAAATCAACCGCGAGCATTGGTTCAAAGAAGCTATGGAAGCGGAGAAATCTGGTGCTGTACACACTTGCCAGGTACAGATCTTACATATATATGTATATAAACAAATTTGTAAACTAGATAAGGTGGTATATTGCCTTCAGAGTGGTCTTGAATGTCATGTACTATTGTTATCTGGGACAAGCTGTTGTTTATCAATCTGTTGCATTTATATAAGATCCGCCCAACGCTCGGTTACATTTCGGACTGTGCTGCGGAATTGCACGAACTAAATCCGCCATCTCCATTCTATCATCGGACCAGACCAGACGAACTGCATTGCGACATCTTCATGTAGTTGATATTCGACAAATACGCACGAATCGATTTGCTCCCTCATTTGTTCCCGACTTATCGGAAAATACAGACTCAGGCAAGGAATTAAAGACTCACACATACTTATATAATGTGGGAGTCTTTAAGTCGCCGTTATTTTATATAAAAACACCAAGGTATTATACAGGGTAATTTGAAAAATAACAGAAAGTTCTCAGGCCTAGTTTTTAGTTCTAAGGCGTAACTCATTTAGTTGTACGATTATATTTTTCGTAATAATAAAGATGATTTATTCTTTGGGCGTTCTGACCTCTCTACCGGTACCTGACTAATACCCCCCGGAGTCTATACAATCTAAAATTGATTGTTGTTTAAACTACACTTTTATCAAAAACCGGCATCGCCGCACTGCGCCTAATGACAAGGATGCATGGGGGCAAACTGCATAAGCGATTTCTAGCGACTACATAATATAGATATACCTAGGTTAATTTAATTATGTATTAGTGTTTAATAATAAATAAATAAAATGATTTTTAAAAAAATGCGCCGCCGAGTTTCTTGCCAGGTTCTTCTCCAGATGTCTATAATTTTGCGAATCTGGCAGTAGAATAATTAACTTTCATGAGTGCCTCTTTGGGGCCCATGTGAATAAACGATTTTGATTTTGATTTTACTACTTAACACCTAAGAAATAACAGAAAAGATAAATTATATATATGAAAATGTATTTGAAAAATCACCAAACAGAATTTGCAATAACGATGGTTACAATGGTTGGAATGATGTCCAAAGAGGTTTTTGGTACGTTATAAAAAAAAACCATTTATTTCAGGTAAATTAACCCATAAAAAACTACAAAATTACAATAGAATATACAAATAATAAAAAAAAAAAAACAAATTACAATAGAATAACAAATAAATTAAATAACAATACTAAATAATTATTAACAAATAAATTAAATTACAATACCAAATAATTATTAAAAGCAATACAAATGTCAAACTTATTAAAATTATTAAATTAAAATTTTAAATAAATCAAATTACAAATTTAGAAATTTGTAATTTGATTTATTTAAATTTAGAAATTTGTAATTTTATTTATTTATTTAGCATTGCAGTGCTTCGCGGGTCTTTGTTATTCAACGTTCCAGCTGGTACTGCAGTATAAACTATATTATACTACTACAACTGTATTTATAACTCATTATAATATTTTGTTGTAGGCTATAATTCGGTCAGTTATTGGAACGGGCATCGACCCTGAAGATCAGAAACATACTTGGATGGAAGATGCAGATGCTGTAAGTTATTCTCTATATTTTTTTGCTTAGGAAATTTATGTTTCCTACTAATATTATCCTACTAATATTATAAATCCGAAAGTTTGTACGTGTGTAAGTATGTTTGTTCCCTCTTCACGCTTTAACGGCTGAACGGATTTGGATGAAATTTAGAGTGTACATACATTATACCTAGGATTAACACATAGGCTACTTATTAACTTGATAAAAGCAGGCGAAGCCACGGCTAGTGTATACATATAATTTCAAAAGTATGTTTATACTTGTGCCAGAATAAAGAAGTGTTTTTTACTAGCTTTTATTTACTTTCAATGTTTGTGTGTGAGTATGTATGTTTGGGTTATTTTGCAAGCAGAATAATATCCACTTCCTCTTATTGTCCGAGTGAGCGCGAAGCGCGAGTGAAACATCTCCGTTTCAGCTTGAGCAAAATTGCTTTCGTATGTCTGGATGTCTGGATTTCCGGTTGCTTTCCTCTACAGGTCACATTTCACAACAGATTATCATGATCATCATTTGTGAGCAGTTTGGATATTTATATAGTTTTTTTTTGTGTAATCAGTTTTTGTTTTTTTTTCTAATTGGCGGAGACATGGGGGTTGAAAACGTAAAAAATCATATTTTATGGTAAGCATGACCTGGATCGCCATCCAGGATTAGCTCCACATAAAGAAACTCTTCAACACCAGAGACACGACATTTTGTGAACTACTCGTTGGCTTAGTTAGCTGGCGTTCGCCTTCTAAGCAAGGGTATCGGGTTCGATTCCCAGCTGAAACACAAGTTTTCTCCCTAAGGAAAATTTTGTGTTTCTGGTTCTGGGTGTGATTGTGTGTGTGACATTAATGTTTCCGGCACCCACGACACAAGTCATCGAACTTAGTGTGGGGCTGTGAATATGAGGGCGTTTATGTTATGTTTATGAATGCATTTAATTATGATGCAGGTTTTAAATTTAATTATGGCACAGTTTCTTCACTCAGGGTTGGGTCTAGACTCATCAATATCATAGACAAACTTATGATAATATAATCTATTTTAAGTGCCTCAATGTTAAAAGCTTGTTTTTAATAATTTGAACTAATGTATTATGTTATATTTCAGTGTGCAAACGAAGGAGCGTATGAATGCTCGCGCGCAGTCTACGGATACGCTCTATCGGTTTTCCCATCGAAGAAGTCTATCTGGCTTCGAGCAGCTTATTTGGAAAAACAGCACGGCACTAGGGCCAGCTTGGAAGCCTTACTGCAAAGAGCTGTGGCACATTGTCCTAAATCTGAAGTGCTATGGCTTATGGGGGCTAAGTCTAAATGGCTTGCGGGTAAGTGAAAAAAAAAATTACAAGAAAAATGCATACACATTATATTTTATCGTGCAATAAGTATGTGTAGTATATGGAACATCTTATGGGCATTCTTTTTATTACGTTTGAATGGGCACCTTCTAGACAAAAGCAATTGAATATGCGGCCATGGTGTAGCATGCTTGTCTAGAAGTTACATGTTCATTAAACATTGTGTTTCTTATGTTATTTGTTGGGATATACATACGCCATAATATCATGTGTTTTTAGGAAATTGCCGCTTCAAAAGATAGAACCTTGTAAATGTTTCGATAGACGATAAATAAACCTTTTAAAACGCTTAAACGTTAACACTCACAGCCCCACACTAAGTACAATGACTTGTTTCGTGAGTGCCGGCAACATCACACAATCACAACCAGAAACACAAATTTCCCTTGGGGAGAAAACTTGTGTTCCCGCCGCGCCGGGAATCGAACCCGATACCCATAGAAAGCGCACACGCACAGAACTAACCAACGGGCAGTTCGGTGACGCTAATTACGGGAATAGGCCTTAGCATACTTTGGGTAAAGAACTCATAAAAAATGTACTGTACTAAGACTGTATATCTGAATATACAGTCTTAGTAGGACTAAGACTGTATATAAGAATAAACATATTTTGTAGGTGACGTCCCAGCAGCCAGAGGTATCTTGTCACTTGCTTTCCAAGCCAACCCCAACTCTGAAGAGATTTGGTTGGCGGCCGTCAAACTGGAGAGCGAGAACAAAGAGTATGACAGAGCGAGACGGCTGTTGGCGAAGGCTCGCGCTTCTGCACCTACTCCTAGGGTAAGTTCAAGAAAAGTAATTTCTATTTATTTGTATCTTATATAGGTATTCTGATTATGTGTTGGTTATACATACATATGTAAGTAGTATATTGTATTTGTTTAAATATATATATTTTTTATTAATTATTAATTTTTCAAATTATTTGATCTAGTTTATTTATTCTAAAATCTCATTTTTTATTTATTTTATGTACGCGTATCTTTTAGCTGCACGCCCAAACACTTTTCTTACACGCCCAGGAAAGCTGGTAGATAATGCTTCATAGCATTAAGCTATTCCTTGTTTAACTATTCCTGTTTTGTGCTAAACTATTAAATAAATAAGCTTTAGTTTATATAACTCGAATGTCAGAACGATTAATTAAAAAAAAATACAATTCTGCTTGCCAAGATAATTCATTTTACTAGAATAAAATCCGTCATTTAAATTATCAAAAAATATTGGACATGTATTTTTTCTTTTGTCAACTAAATGAAGAAGTCCGGAAGAGATCGCTTCAAGCAATAAGACTGCCCATTTTACTAGCCTAAGTTCGTTTTAATGTCTTTAATGTATTTTCCTCTATTTCTGGTGTACAATTATCTATCTATTGACAGTTATCTATCTATCTAAACAAAAAATAAATTAAACTTCACCGCTTATGTTTTGGTTTTGGTTTGATCGATTTCGATTAAATTTATATGGGACACCACCTCTGAAGTATAATCTACCATAGAAAAAAAAGAATTTTTAGAATCGGTCCACAAATGGGGGAGAAATCGGTGAAAATACATTAATAAAATACGTACAGTCAAACATAGTACCTCCTCCTTTTTTGAAGTCGGTAAAAATACGAAGATATAGTGCGTTGAAATTTCGCGTGACGTCACGCCTCAGTACACTTTTTACCGAGGCGTGACGTCACGAGCTCCCAAACTTTGACGCTCTTTATCTTTGTCAATTTCTATTGATTTTTTAAATAAACAAATACCATGTCCAATATTTTATGGTAATCTAACTGTCGGGCTAATAAAATTAGATTTTTTTTACCCAGGCTTCATCCCTATCCCCTTCTATAATTATTCGTAAACGATATTAAGCGAGCTCCCTGGTCATGGTTTCAAATCCTTCGACGGGTTTGAGCTTATAATAAAGATAAAATGAGTAGAAATCAGTGGTGCTAGGGCATCTCCTCGTGCCACTTGGCTTGTAACCCTATACCAAAAGGGTATAATTTAGACGGCCACCAAAAATTCTAAACGGTTACCAAAATAGATAAACGGTCACCAAATTACGTTTCATAAAATAAAATTTCCTGTGGCAGAACCGAATCGGAAAACAGTAGGTTAAGGTTATTTTTTTTTAATAATTAATACAACAATATTTTTAATACGACAAAATTGATTTATTTCATAATATTTTAGGAAACGTAATTTGGTGACCATTTATCCAACTTAATTCGGTGACCATTTATCCATTTTGGTAACCGCTTAGAATTTTTTTGATAGTACGTACGTACGTAGTAGTGTTACTTTTTTGGGCGGTGTTTAAACACTATCCATACCAAAATACAGCGGTTGTCACTCACAAGTTGACAAATCAATCGCCAAGCTCTTGTGGTGTTACTCTAGGGCAGGCCAACCGGATTTACCACATCACAACAATAGAGACCAAACGCTAGCGAATCAACAAGAACATCATTTTTTTTTAAATATTATTGTTTTCTCCAGATGTCAATAAAATTCCTAATATCGACCAATAATTTTCTTTTCTTCTCTAGGTAATGATAAAATCGGCCAAGCTAGAATGGGCGCTAAATAACATGGATGTAGCGTTGAAATTACTAGAAGAGGCGATCAAAGTGTTCGGCGACTACGCCAAATTGCACATGATGAAGGGAGAGATTGAGGAGCATATGAGCAAGAATGATGAAGCGCATAACACTTATTCTCAGGGGGTAAGGTTTTTTATGTTTGTACTTTCAAAGTAAAATTTTGTTAGGTGGCAGCTATTTCACGATCACTAAATTTCTTTATACCTCGTATCTTCCAAACGGCTGGATGGATTCGAAAGTTAAGGTATCATTATATTCGTCTTAAATACCCAACTTGGTGGATTTTGGCGCGAATTCATACTAATATTATAAATCCAAAAGTTTGTGTGTAAGTTTGTTCCCTCTTCACGCTGTAACGGCATAACCGATTTGGATAAAATTTGGAATGTATATAGCTCATACCCAAAATTAACACATAGGCCTACTTTTTAACTTGATAAA
Source organism: Lomographa bimaculata (assembly GCA_948107665.1). Taxonomy (NCBI): domain Eukaryota; kingdom Metazoa; phylum Arthropoda; class Insecta; order Lepidoptera; family Geometridae; genus Lomographa; species Lomographa bimaculata. The sequence goes on from OX403600.1 coordinate 12,431,342, forward strand.
AATATAGAGCGAGTGTGTGTGAAAAAAGGTCATGTTAAATTTCCCTTGTCAAATATTATTTCTTGAATTTGAATTGAATTTGAATTTGAAGATTTAATTAGACAAGTGTTTTTGTTTGTTATAGCTCAAGAAATGCGCAACAAGCATTCCGATGTGGATTCTGCTATCGAGGTTGGAAGAGAAAATGAAGCACATCACAAAGGCAAGATCTGTATTAGAAAAAGCAAGACTGAGGAACCCAAAGAATGCAGAATTATGGTAATAACAAACGTTTACATCTTAGGTCGTAGGTCATCTATATAAATAAAAATCAATTGCCGCAAAAATCAATTCGTCAGCACTTCAGAACGGCTTCAAAGTTTTGATATTTTTTTTGTTGTGTTCAACTATTCTCAGGACAAGGAGTGTATGAAAGAAAACTTGCTACTTTTTAACTTAACTAACGCAAGCGAAGCCTCGGGATATGACTAGTAGTTAAATAACAAAAACAGAATGAATATTTGTACTATTAGATGATGGATTATTAATTAATATATTCGGTTCATATACCGATTTATATTGTTACCCCTTTCACCTAAGTATATTCCGCAGAATTATTTAGGAGAGGAAATGCAACTGCTAAATCAATTACTACAGTCAATGTATTGTTTAAGACTTAAACTTTAAGTGATAGTAAATTTTTACTCATTCGTCCCGAACAGAGACCTCGCGCCTACAATTTGCCAAATAGAGAAAAACTTGAGGTTAATTGCTTATAACGTTTTACCTCACACGGGCTGAAAATGATTTTGTCCCCACTTGTATTGGGTGCCCCCATAATACTATCATTTATGTTATCATTTTAGTTGCCATTTTTTGGCCTTAGGGCCATATTTTCAGAGAATTTGTTCTCAGATAAGTTATTCGCTTGTTGGTTTAGACGTTAAATGCCTCTGACAGACGGATGGACGGACTGAAAAAGTTCTGAACCAACCAAGACAATAATTATAAGTAGTCTAAATTCGACTTCCCTGAGTTTTTCGCATAAATAGATTGCTAGTTTCTTTTTTATGATCAATAGGCAACCATTAAACCGAAAACTTACCTGATGAAAAGCGACGATGCGGTCGACGGTGGTGCGTACTTGCCTAGAAGACACAAGACTTGAAGAGACCCAAATTATACTTATCGGGAAACAAGAACGAAGGCAGGGTGTTCCATTCCTTTGCAGTTCGCATAATAAAAGTTGTGTCGAAACGCTTGGTTCGAGGAATGTCCACCATGAAACAAGACATTTGTTTTAGTATGCCTCGTTGTCCGATGATGGAAAGGAGCTGGAGAAGTTAAATTATACAGTTCTGTCGCACACTCTCCGACATGTATACTGTAAAACACGCATAAGCTTGCGCCGATGCTCGAGGCTCTGCAGTCTTTTCTCCACTAGTTCAGTATGGCCAATCAGCTTTTTTACTGAGTATACGTATTTGACTGAGCCGTCCCAAAGATGACTGCAGTATTCCATACAGGATCGTACTTGAGCTTGGTTGAGTTAAATTAAAGTATGATGCGATGATTATTTTCTACAGGTTAGAAAGTGTAAGACTAGAGAGGCGAAACGCTAGTGCAGATATCGCGAATGCAGTGATGGCAAAAGCTCTTCAAGAATGTCCCACCGCGGGGCGACTTTGGGCAGAGGCTATCTTCATGGAGTCAAGACCACAGCGGAAAACTAAAAGCGTAAGTTTGTTAATATTTTTTTCCTATTTTTGTCGCAAATTTTAAAATGACTATTTTTATTTTGTATAGTGATGAACTAGATTTTCCGATTCGGGACATTGAAAGATTATTTGTTACTATATTTCTCAAAAATATAACCGTTGAGTGAGTTGAGACAAGTGCTACCAATACGTAATATATATTTAATAAGCTTTTAGAAGTCCGCCATATTGGATTTAGAGTGCCGTCACTTTATTTTTTCGAGTTATTCTCATTAAGCCCTTTCATTTGATACCCATATCGTAGGGTTGCATTAAAACTAACTTGTCCGCCATTTTGGGTGTTCCACCATATTGGATTTAGTATGACGTCACACAGCTAACCATACATTGTCGTCCAAACTAAACGTGAATGCGTAATTTCAGCTCAATCGGTAAAAGATATCTGCTTCAAGATTGAGTTGCAAGATTCCACCCGAACAAACATACATTGCAAGTTAAATAAAAGCTTGTAAAAGGCCGCAAATTGTCTTATAGAGGACATTGTAACGAGCAGCGGTCTTTCTACAACCCTTTTTTACAATTATTTACTACATAACTTCTCAATGCTCGCTGTAAAGTCACAAACAAATGGTATAAATCCGCAGTCAATAAAATTCACACTTTATTTCGATGTCGAATACGCATTTCTCTAATTTCGTATGTACTTTGAAATGCAATTTGAAAGTATGGGACATTTGCCAAACGTAGGTCGTTAATCTTGTGGAATGCGCTCCATGCTTTCACAACTCCTTCATGTTTCGAATTTGTTAATTTAGGCTTTTCCTAAATGTCATGTCATTGTGCACAATAAACATTTCATATAAGTACTCATGCAAAGAGAAATAGGGATTTTGCTTTTATTTTACAAGCCTTTATTTAGCTTGCACTGTATGTATGTATGTTTGTTCGGGTGGAATCTTGCAACTCAATTTTGAAGCAGATATCTTCAACTGATTGAGCTGAAATTAAATATTCACGTTTAGTTTGGATGACAATGCATGGTTAGCTGTGTGACGTCATTCTTAGTCCAACATGGCGGAACACACAAAATCACGGACAAGTAATTTTTTATGCACTCCTACAATATGGGTATCAAATGAAAGGGCTTGCTGAGATTAATTCGAAAAATAAAGTGTCGTCACGTGCACTTGCACGTCAAATGCAATATGGCGGATTTCTAAAAGCTTGTCTTTCAAAAAGTTTTTAACATGTAACTTATTTTCTTCACGCCTGCGACGTATTACATCACACAAACCGAGAACGAGATACAAAAAAATCCCTTGGGTAGGAAACTGAAGTTCCCGCTGGGAATCGGACCTGCTACTCCTGCCTAGAAGGCAGACGAGCACCTAACTATGCCAACTAGCAGTTGAAAATATGATTGTTGTTGTAGGTGGACGCTTTGAAGAAATGTGAGCACGATGCGCACGTACTGCTGGCTGTGTCGCAACTGTTCTGGAGCGAGAGGAAACTGAACAAGTGCCGGGAATGGTTCAATCGAACAGTGAGTGTAACGTCTACTGTTTTTAAAATAATATAGGTAGTAGTAAAGATTTTTTTGCTACTAGGATACGACACAAGCCAGTCGCTCGCTTGATGTAAGTGTAACGCCTTACTTTTACAGGTTAATGCCATCGACAATTGTAAACTTTAAAATCGCGGCAATGCAATGCACTCGTCACTCTAATATCTTATATGATAAATCTTTCTATGCCCTCTAATGTAACTGGGAACATTGCCTTTTAATTCGATGTTTGGTCATTTTTGCACGATATGCATGTGGAAGTATATAGGTCAAGTTTTTTTTTGTAGACAATTATAAATTTTACCTAATTAACAGTATTGAAATTAGTTTTTTATTTAAATTATTTAATAAATTAATATCGATAAAAATGCATGAAAAAATCGAAATAACATACCGCACGCTATTGGCTAAACTGGTTCGTGACGTCACACATAATTATTGGTCAACTCTCCTTTACGGCAGCAATGATTTGGTTGTGGACGTCACAACAAGAACGTCAAAATTGTCCGAACCTGATTGTTATTTCAAATATTTATTTTGATATAAATGTAATGTTTGATGAATGTTTTTGATGAATTTATTAACGCCAACAATTGAAAGAAATACACAAAAAAAAATATATACGTATTATACCCTATTTAACTATTACGTGTTGAAATATATGCTCAATTTATTTGACTCGCTGTTATCGAGCTAGTTGTACGGGTAAGATCCGTCCATCCATTTCATTTGTTCAAAGTTAGTAAGATAATACTATTCCACAGGTCAAGATCGACCCTGACCTAGGTGACGCTTGGGGCTACTTCTACAAGTTTGAGTTATTACACGGCTCTGATCAGCAGCAGGAAGATGTGAAGACCCGCTGCAAGGCCGCCGAGCCGCATCACGGGGAACAGTGGTGTCAGGTAACAAACACATTTTTTTTTTATGTTTGATAGGAAAGCATTTGATCACATACACACTCACAGCCCTTAATCTCAAAAACTTGTATCGTAGGTACATTTACATCATACAATTACATCCCTTTATTGCAAACGGTGAATCTATTTTGATGATTCTTTTTTTTATTTAAAAGCTGGTGCTTCCCATACGGTCCCAAAATTTGATGAAGATTTGAGTTGTTTTTGGGTTATCCTTAATAATTAGTATTTACTTAATTTATCTGATCAAAGGTTCCGAAGATAAAGCGATGAAGTCGACTTTTTTATTTCTTTGCGTTTACATGATTTCCAATATCAAGAATACATGTGCCGACCACTGAATGTTATTAAGGGAATAAGTGGAGTTTTTGGCTCCAGTTCTTCCCTTTTAACATTCATATAACACTAGCCGTGCCCCGCGGCTTCGCCCGCGTTTATCAGGTTAAAAAGTAGCCTATGTGTTAATCCTAGGTATAAGCTATGTACATTCAAAATTTCATCCAAATCCGTTCATCCTTTACAGCAAGCATCCTTTTCAAGGGTAAACAAACATACACAACGATTACGAATTATAATAGTATACTAGCTGCGCCCCGCGGGTTTACCCGCGTTAGTCCCGCCTCGCGAAAATTCCAGCATAAAAAAGAAGCTTATGTATTAATCCAGGGTGTCAGCTACCTCCATACTAATTTCATCAAAATTGGTCCAGCCGTTTGAGCCTAAAAAAGTAATAAATATACAAACACAAACTGTGGCTTTTATAATATTAGTGTGATAGCGTGATAATTGTGATTTTTGAGGTTGTTCTCTAATAGAAAACTTTTTGCCCACAGGTTTCCAAAGGCATCGCTAACTGGTGTTTCAGCACTGAACAAGTGCTGCTACAACTCGCGAAGAATTTAGCCATACCCACATAATTGTAAGACAGCAGTTTACTTCCAATACAACTTTATATATCTTAAGTACCTAGACGTAATTGTGAATAGAATAAATCTAATCCTTAAGGAGTTGATATTAATTATTAAAAGTAATGTTTATTTATTTATGCAGTCTTTTATATGTCGTTTTTTGATGATTCTAACGTAACGTAATGGTTACTTGAATATCTATTTATTGATCTAGCGAAGCGGATCATTAATTGACGTGTGTGGTTTAGCACTTTGGCAGTATTTCCGTCCGTCCGTCTGTCAGAGGCTTTTAGCGTCTAAAGCATTCAAGCAAATAACTTCAAATTCTCAGGGAATATGTGAAACTATGGCCAAAAGTCAAAAATGGCAATTAAAATGATATTCGTGGAAATTTTAAGGGGGTGTTTAATTAATAATTATTATAAATACTACCCGTGTTCAGCGGCTTCGCCCGCTATTATCAAGTTGAAAAGTAGCCTATGTGTTAGTCCTATAGGTATAAGCTATGTACATTCCAAATTTCATCCAAATCCGTGCAGCTGTTAAAGCGTGGAGAGGGAACATCCTACTTACACACAAACTTTCGGATGTATAATATTAGCAGGATTTAATATTCTGCCCCCCTCTTACTAGTACGGGTACATGTAAGAGGAAGGACAGAATACTTACATAGAATGATTGTTTACAGCCCCCTCGACACAAGTATATAAAAAAAGCATTCACACTCACATCCCCACGCTAAATTAAAAAGACTTGTATAATGGGTTATTACATGTCACACATACAATCAAAACCAGAAGCACAATGTCCCTTGGCAGAAGCGCAATGTTCCTTCAATGCTCTCCTGCCGGGAATCGAATCCAAAACCCACGGTACGTAGGGCAAAGATTAGCCCACTGCGCCATCTGGGTCGTCAATTTGACTTAGTGCGGGGCTTAGAGTGTTAAAGCATTTCTGTTTTGTCATAATAATTATACAAGGAAGTGCAATGATGTAGTATACATCCTACTATAATATTATAATCCGAAAAATGTTTGTAAGTGTGCAAGTGTATAAGTATGCTTGTTTCCTCTTCACGCTTTAACGGCTGAACGGATTGTTTTTTTTAATGTACATATATTATACCTACTTAGTACTACATAGGCTACTTTTAAACTGGCACGGCTAATGTTTAATAAACTTGAATACTGATCTACGACTACATAATCGAATTTTAAATCATACGCAGAATGTTCTAATTATTATACCTATTAATAAAATTCATCCCATGTTAATCTTACAGTACACAACTACCTACATAGTAACCATCACATTTTTTATGCGCGAGTTATAATAACAACTTCGTTCCCAGTGAGCGATAAACACCTTTTATAAAACTTCTAAAAATACACGAGTTTGTGTTGTTATAAACGTGCGCTGGCGCAGCGCCAAGAGCTCGATGCGCGTGCGCTAAATAACCACGGATTTTTCACCTCTTTCTCTACACAAACCGAAAACCGCGGCCGTCTGCTATGCTCAATGACTTTTTAGTGAAAAAATAGTGAAAGTGATACTTTAGTTAGTGAAAATGGCGCCGAGGTTACCCGTACCCCCGCTGCAGGAAATGACTCTGTCTTTAGTGGCGAGACAACTGATCCACGCCTTGTCTCGAGTCACATCAGAAGAAGATGCCGCCTTTGAATTCGCAATGGTATCGTCGTACTACGAAAGCATGGGCGCCACCAACGATATCTTCCAAGATCTCATGAACTTAATCCTCACCTCGGAATATTTGGATCCCTCCGTTAGATACTACACGATGAAGTTACTGCTCAAGGAAAACGTTAAGAGTCTAGCTACTGGTATTTTCCCGTGCCCCTATTATAAAAAAGTCGTCGAGGTCATAGTCGAGCAAGGACAACACTTGACGGCTCTCAATTTAAAGGGAGTTTGGGTCAAGGATGAGCATTTACCACTTATGTACCAGCTGATCAAGAATTTGAAAAATCTCACCGTACTCAATATCCCTTACATAGCTAACGATGAAGTGCTGAAATGTATCGGTGAACACAACAAGATATTGAAACTACTGGATATATCAGGTGAAACCGATATTACGGAGATAGGAATAGACGCAATGTTGAGCAGTAACCCGCAGCTGACACAAAGTCTGACGGTTGTAAACATAGGAATGTACGGCGAAGAGAATATCGATCACACAGATGTGGCCCTATTAATACGCGCCTTGCCTAACCTTACGAATCTTGGCAGTTACTCGTTTGTTGGTAAATCCATTTACCACATATCTACAGATTGCCCTCCATCCTTCAAAACTAAGTTACAATATATCCACGATGTTCAAACCAACATGAGGACGATGAAAGCTATTGTCGCTCTGTGTCCTAAGATCGAAACTATTTACTTAGAAGAACCCGATTCAGGCGTGTTACAACAATTAAAAGAGTTAGCGAATCTTAATAAAATAAAGCTGAACAAGTTCCAATGTCACGAGTTGCATCAGTTGCTCGAAAAGATTGGACATAGAATTTTGACATTGATGTTGTCTGGGTCATCGGGTTCTTTCAACTTCACCAGGATAGCAGAGACTTGTAGGAATTTGGAGAGCTTAGAGTTCTACCAGATACATACCGCTACTCATGAAGAAGAGATACCGTTTAATAAGTTGGAACACATTGAGATAATTCAAGGGAATCTTTCGACCAGCTGCCTCAAGTATCTAATGACGGGCAGTCCTAAGCTTAAAAAATTAATCATTGGTGATGAGGTCAAACTAGATGATCAGGATATGGCACGGTAAGCTTATATTTTACTTAAGAACTTTTTATTCGTAATTTAGTCCCATACATTTATATTACATTTCTCAGCTAAATGTTATTTATTTAATTTTGCTCAAATGAGCTAAACAAAGACTAGCTAAACTTTTTCGGACATTATTAGTTTGTTAAAGAAAACAACTGACGTAGTTGGCCTACACTACGGTTCTCTATTTTATGACTTGCCGTGGCCTCCCATATTCACGTTCATCTAAAAACATGTACTGTAATAATTTATCGAAAAGATAAAAGGTAAACACTGCTACTAACTATTGGTTATATCTGTCTATTATACACTGAACTTGTTAAGAACGAATGTCAGTTACTCTACTTTTTAGCAATGTTTTTTTACAATCGTACACATTTGATGCATGTATTGACTAATCCGAGGTACCGCCGAGTTTCTTGCCAGTTTCTCTCGAGATGGCTGTAATTTTGCGAATCTGGCAGAAGAGTCATTAACTTTCTTTAAATGCCTCTTTGGGGCCCATGTGAAACGATTTTGATTTTTGTTTCTTTTTTCATTCATTATATGTAACAATCTACGGGCCAATGGCCTATATTTGAAGGTTGTTCGATTGCACAGCCATCGCTCTCAATATTTGTAATGACTGGAATTTTGAGAAATATTATACATATTTATAGCAATAGAATTTCAATTGTTATTATGTATGTATATATAATTAATGGGACAGAAAAATTAACAGCAAAAACAAGGCTTGCACTTACTATCTTCATTGACTGGAATATAGGAAAACGAAACTTAAAAAAAAACTTTATTTTAATTTCGAACTGTAACTTGTGTTTCTGCTTTTTTATTGTGTAAGTATGTTTCCGGCACCCACGACATGAGTGATCGATCTTAGTGTGGGGCTGTGAGTGCGAAAGCGTATTTTTTTTATTTATGTAACTCTAAATCGTTTGTTGAAATTCTGAGTGGCTCAAATAGACGACGGCATATAAAAGGTTAAAGGTCACAACTCGCAAAATAACGATTGTCCTTTTAGTTTTGTTGGTGTAGTAGATTTTAGGCGAAAATCTTTAAAACATTTTGTTTTTATTAAGAAATTGGACTGAATTGTATAATTGTTACACTGTCTAAGAGCCTGTAGACTCAGTCTGACGAAAATGTATAGGTTGACGGCTACACTGTCCTAACCTCTGTATACTATCAATTTCAGAATGGTCCGCCGATACAAGTTCGAGAACCTAGAAGCCGTCTGGTTCCCGAACGCTCCTAGGCTATCCTGCGAGACCGTGGAACTTCTTATGGAGTGCCTTCCGAAACTCCAGAGCCTCGGCAACTTGAGCGGTTGGCGGTTCACGCCCGATGAGATGATGTTGATGAGAGCTATCATCGCTAGCACTAACATGGACTTAATTCTATCCCCTCCGGGAATATTCCAACAAGGAAGCTAAAGTTCCTATTGGAACAGTATTTTATCGACAACAGCTCGGCTTCGTTGACGATAATTAAATCTATTCGGCATCTGTCCAGTTTATAGCGCTATGTGCTTTATATCCATGACTACATCATCACTTATCTACAAGTCAGATGGTCAAACGTTGACATAAAAAATATCAGATTAAAAAATAACGGTTATTTACAAAAAGTACAAATAGTTGTAACCATTGTGTTCGATCGATATTCAAATTGAATAAACTTCTTGCATTTAAATATTTCTCTAATGTGCTCATATACATTTTGTTTTTTTGTATATTGTATACAAAAACAATGATCAAACATTATGACTATTTTGTAATGTCTATGCCAATTTTTTGTAGGAAAAGTTCTGTCTTACCAATAAGTATACAATTTAATAAAATGTGTAATATTTAGATAGGTAACTAAAATTCTAGTCATGCCTTGACTCATATTTTTTGTTTTACAACAAAAGTTAAAGAGTTTCAGTAAATGGTATATACTCAAATAAACATTTTGTATCGCTTGTCTTTATTGTTTTATTCATAATTATAAAACAGTTCACAGCCAAATTCTGACACAAAATAAACACAATAAGAATTATGTTTAATCATCTAAAATTACATTGCTTTGATATACGATCTGCTCCAATACAACTTAAGTATTTTTGTTAGAATCATATTTAATCAAAAGAATACCTAATTGTGGGTATTTTTTCCTTTTCTAGGAGACATACATTAGCATGTTTTCTAATTTCTTACAATCTAGCCTGTATTTAGTTAATGAGTAACACTAACCTAATAATTGTGGATGACAACAATGATTAAAGTAATAGCTCTGCGGCTCTTTGAATCTTGTTAAAAAGAAAACAATTATACTTGATCATCTAAAATAACTGATCTTTCTATTCATATACTTCGTTATAATACGTCAAGTATCTATACAAGATTAATTTAACTCTGTTTTAAATAATGTTACGAGCTCCATATAGGGAACTATGTACATTTTTACGACTTTGTTTCATATTCATCAAAATGTTCTGTGGCAGGCGGTTCGTTTTCTTGATTGCTTGATGATCTGGATTGACCTGATTTTTTCTTCTTAACCCGTTGCTTCCACATTTTGCATTCGTCCGCGCATTTTGTTGTGATGATACTTCTGAAATAGAAAGTTATCGCTATAACAAACGAAAGTAGAAATTTTGTTAAGGTTTAAAATCGTGTGCTTTATAATAAGTCACATTAAGATTGAAGGTACTTACCTGACTAGATTCTCCTTAACCTCGAACCTGTCCATAATTTCCATAATCACATCTGATATGATTTTAGGGTCGAGGCACATCTTCGCTGGTCTGTTAAGGAAAGCTGGTGATGGTTTACCGGTCAATGAATGTGTTGCCAATATCCTGAAATTAATTATAAATGAGAATGTTTAATGTATAAGTCCTTTAATTTTAAATGGGTAATCACACTATGTATAAGTTGAGGTATCTGTATAACAGATTTGAATAATATTTGCTATGTGGACATTTTATTCCAATTGAAGCAGGTAAAGCCGTGTGGCATATGTGGTCAAGTCTATTTTAAATAGGGTAATCCTGAAAATATATAAAATAATGGATACATGGCTTCGCACAGCATTAATCAGAATGAAAAAAGTAGCCTATGTCCTATTTCAGGGCAATCCACATAAGTACCAAATTTCACACACCCACAACTCCAGCCTTTACAGAGATACCTTGTTTTCACAGACAAACTCTCGGAGTTATCAAAAAAGTATGAAATAACCATACCAATTTGTATAAGCACATCGCGTCGCGCGTCGTTTTAAACATTCACGCGCAACTTTTGAATTAAAATTAGTTATCATCATGATCAAAGAATACAACGAAATTAATCTTATTATGGAATAAGATTAATTTCGTTGTATGGAATAAGATTTTGCTAAATTTTGATTAGGTAGATATTTTATCTACCTGCATGGTACGTACCTTCTTGGAAATACAGCCAACAGCAATGTTCTTGTCGCCACCGTATAAGATTTCCAATTTACTTTGTTGAACAAGTCCGCGTGTATTAACGTTTTACCACTTCCTATTGGTACCTGAAATATTTGCAAGAAAAGTTGAGCACACTCTTGGACAGACAATAAAACGTAAAAATCGAATTTGAACTCTACATCATAGACGTTTAAGATTTCATTGGCTCGAATATAGTATTGCATCTACCCATTCATCTTGTCCTGCGGTGGCTCCCTGCTTCAATGTTGCTTTGGTGTTTGTTTTTGCTGGTTTACTCACTGATGCATTACACTGATTATCATATTTGTTCGTAATTAAAACATTATCATCTGAACGATTGAATTCCTCATTCTCGTATTCCTCAGTTTCTTCACATTCCTCTGTGAATGCTTGTATCACAGATGCGTTTGTTGGTGTTTGATTACTTTCTATTATATTAGGTTGGAAATGTGGTTGCAGCGGGTGTAACATCGGTCGTTTTAGTTCTTCGATCATATTGAACAATACGCGGAAGCTGTTGCTAATTTCCGCTAGTTCACGGACATCGATTGCGACCATTTGTTTGCTGACTTCGCTCGTATTGTTTCTTTTTGTGGAGTCTGGCAGTGATTTATTGAAGAACCCGTTCCGGCCGATTCCATTGTGCGCCCTTTTGCGGCTGATGTCATTCTTCTTGGAAATGGCGTCCTGCATTATTTTCGGTATGACTGCGTTGGCTCTGTGCGAGGGTGTTAGTATTTTCCTGCTGCTTCTCCGATTTATGTATTGGCGCTTGTACGGATCTAATTTGATTTTTCTACGTGTTTCCTGAAAAGTTATGGTTAGAGATCTTTATTTTCTCAAAATGAATACAAATCACGTATATGAGATGATATACAAGTTTCATAATAATAATAATAATACGTTTATGGCGCTTGGAACAATCAAATACAAAATAATAATCTTTATATATCTGTACCGAATATATTATTATCACCACATGTTAGTTGACAAGACTAAATGTAGCTTGTAATAAGGGTATACTCACATTCGTTTCCTAATTTTAATGCTTACTTTACTTTACTTTATATCTGTCATAAAAAAGTGCATATTAAACTTTCAAAACGCACTACTTGTATTAGTTCCCACACGAGTTAATCATAACCACATAGCAGACATCTGGGTAAGTATTAGCATAGTAGAAATATATAAGTAAGTTATCTTCATAGAGTGGTACCAAACGCGGGTTGTATGTGTGCACGGCCGTACGCACGTGCCTCAGCACGCATAGGTAATATTTTATTATTGTAATAGAAACTTTTATGCACATCTCGATATACTTAGCAAGGTATTATATATATATATATATATATATAGGATTTGCTTACAACTTGGAGAAAGTTATTAACTTCAATCAGAAGATATTCAGTAGAACATGGTTTTTTGTTTAGAATGTATCTTTAGAACAGAGTAGAGTGTTCCAATCACTCATTCTAAACAAAAACTACAAAAAAATTGAATGACACGCATTCACACTCACAGCCCCACGCTAAGTTGAAAGACTTTTAACTGGTGCCGGAAACTTTTACATATCACATCCTGCACCAGTTGCAATGTCAAAAATATTCCTTTGCAAGAAAATCGATGTGAAAATTCCGGTAATCGAACCTAGGCGCAGAGGCTTGCCAACTACGCCAACTGGGTCGTCATTCTAAAAAAACATTTTTTTACGTTTACTTAGAATTAGTTAGAATCTAAATTAATGGCTGATAAGCTTTGAATTTATATGAAAAAATAATTGCATACGATCTGAAAATTAACGGAACATAATATATTTTCGATGTATCGCGTCTTTTTCGTATAGATATTAGTAGTTTAGTACTTAGCTATTTTTTTTCTACCAAGTCTATTGTGATCACAAAATTACAAAGATGTAAAAATGATGTTTCAGCTCTTTTTCTTTAATTAGCCAGAGTAGGGTATATTTTAGGGTATATAGTCTTTGTACATACCTGATCAGAATCAGCGGAAGCAACGTCTTCGTCGCTCGGTGCCCACGAAGACTCGCCACTTGGTGAAAAATCACCGGGTTCTTCTTCGGGCTTTGGACTTGGACCTGCTGGTTCTTCGATCGGCTTCGGGCTCAGTTGATCGCGATCTTCTGTAAATTTGCGATATTATATACCGTCAAGATCTACCTACTTTTATTGATAGGAGAAAGTAAGTTAAGTTGTAAAGTATATATAGACACAGTTTTATTAATATTTTACATAAAAATGTTTGTTTATTTATTTAGTAGAAATCTGATGCGGAATATCATCACGGATTTTTCGAAAGATAATACAATACAAAGTAAATCTGAAAGTAATTATTGGACGCACCTTTACAAAGAAATCTTAATTTGTACTAAAACATACTCTACTAACTATAGTTATTAAGAAAAAAATTATTGCTTTAATAAATTGATGAGGTATATCACCAACCTAGTAAAATCCGATAATCCTGAAAAAGAGGCAAAGCCATCTCACTCCTAATGAATTAGACGGTAGACCAAGGACTCTCTTTACTTTATAAATTAAAAATGTGCCACAAATGACAACCCGTGTACGACCGTAATAACAGCTTATTTGTTGAGCTAAGTTATTACGACTGACAAAAAATCGCTATTGAATTAGAAAGACGAGCTAAGGGATGTGAGAACCGTTATGTTCACTTTTACGATGGGTACTGCTCAGGTAATGGAAAAAAATAACACGTGCAATGAAGACGATAGAAAGGTACAACAAATAATATTTGATGAAGATTTTTTAAACGGGAAACATTAAAAGATATTCCGTCAAAATCAATAGATTCATATTGGATTTGGTTAAATACCTATTAATCTACATTGATCTAATAAGCAGCCAGAAATATTAATTGAAATTACTCACTGGCTCTAGAAATAAGCGTAGCAGTTTGCGGCTCTCCTCGTCTGCTCAGCGTGATGACGTCACCGATTTTCAGGTCTTTATTCACAGGCTTCAGAACCGATTTCACGTGGACTACTTCGCGTCCACCTCCGTTCCAGTCCACCAGCAGCCAATTCTCATTCCTCCGCGGCATGTCGACACGACCGACACTCGCAAACGAACTAATACGGGATGATCTATTAGACCCTCGTAGATCGTACTTCGTAGACCCAGGTAAAAGTTCCATTGCAACCCTCAATGCAGCTATTACCGCTACCCCCGCCCCATTGGCCCAAACAATGCATTTCGCCAACGGATCGAGCGCACAAAAAACCCATTTTTTGCAATACGATTCCTTGTAAGTTTCTAAGCGGAGATTTATATTCTTTTGTAGTGCACCCCAGTTTGTCTTTGCGAGTGTCGTAAAAGATTGAGACAATGGGATATACCGTCGGAAATGCCTTGTTGTAAAACTTGATGGCTAAATAAGGAAAACCGTAGTAAGGTTTGTGTAAACTAAGTACGTATCCAAGTAGTTTATCGCAAAAATTCTTATATTATGGATGTTTTGTATAGGTATATCTATAAAATGTTTTGACCATGGTACATTTTCAGCGGCATCGTAGCATTTCATCAGGTGAGGTAGTGGTCAATTACCCTATCATATCATGCATGAAAGTCCATAAGAAGTAGATACGGGTAAATCGTATCTACAATAGCAGATAGTATGTTATTATATCGATGTAGACATTCGCTCGTGTATTAAAAGAATATCCGCATGCAAATGCACGTTTACTTCAATCGCAACATATCAAATTTGCCTTCTAAGCCTTCGGGTTCTATTCCCGGCGCGGCGGGAGCACAAATTTTCTCCCCTTGGAAAATTGGTATTTCTGGTTCTGGTTGTGATGTGAATGTTTCAGGCACCCACGACACAAGTCATCGAACTTAGTGCCCACATTAAGTGAGTGTGCTAGTGTGATCAGATCACAATAGTAAATAAAAAAGTAGAACATTTAATTTAAACGCAAGTAAAGCTTAAATAACCGTCTTCAAAGCTTTATCTGCGGAACTCTTGATCAGATTTAATGAATGAAATACGCACTCAAAAACTACTGGTCAGATCTTGATCAAATTTAAATGGGACCACATGGACAGCACCACCATTCAAATAAAGCAAAAAAAATCGGTTCACCCAAAAAGAAGTTATGAGGTAATATACTTTTAATAAACTAGAGTCGAATTGAGAATCTCCTTCTTTTTTGAGAAGTTAAAAATGTAAGTATGTATTTACAATTAAAAAATCAAAAAATCCCACTTTTTCATAAAAAGCTAAATAAACCTAAATGTCATTATTTAAGTTCAGAGCTTTATTATTAGCATTGAAAATGTATGTGAGAATAAATCTTAAAATCGTTATAGATCGTAAATGGTTATTTAAAACGATAATAGAAAGCTAAAGATGATTTTGAAACATCAATTCAAATGACCTTTTTTGGCACTTGTATCATCTTGTATCGAATGTTCGTCGACTTATTTAACGACTAGCTTTTGCCCGCGGCTTCGCTCGCGTTAAGAAGTACAAAAAACTTTCATCCCCTATTTTATCCCCTTGGGGGTAGAATTAATCAAAATCCTTTCTTAGCGGATGCCTACGTCATAACATCTTCCTGCATGCCAAATTTCAGCCCGATCCGTCCAGTGGTTTGGGCTGTGCGTTGATAGATTACTATGTCAGTCAGTCAGTCAGTCACCTTTGAGTTATATATATTTTAGATATGGCGTCTGTTTATCGCCATATTGAATTTTGATTACTGTCATGTCTTGAGTGACACTAGCAAGATTGACAAATCGATTGACGTACAAAAATCATTAAAACCGGCCCACCCGTTTGGTCTCTAGAACGCCACAAAGAAACAATCAAACAAACATACTAACTTGCATACATACATAGACTATCTGATAACACTAACACATTAACCTCCTTTATGTCGTTCCGTCGAGTAATACAGGGAGGATAAAGGAATGTGTCTAAAGCAACTTTACATGACTTTACCCCAAAAACATGGCATCAAAAATTTCTCCTACACCATTGGAGAGATTCCTCATCGTCTCATTGGTTGGACTATGAACCCTCAACTTGTCTCAGGGAGAGGAGTACCTACTTTGCAGTTCCACGCGGAACTTCGTAATTCAAAGTTCCGGTTCCGGCCACTGAAAGATGAAGATTGTAGTTGCTTACCATCACATATTAGCATCTTGCTTGTCTGCTTTCTTACGACTCGAGTAAGTACAAAAATGACCCTAAGCTTTCAATAGTATTGAAAGTGAAATAATAACTAGTCAATTTTAAATTATTTACAAGTTTCAAGTCAAGTCCAGACATAGTCAAGTCATGCCCTAGTACTGTGGTAGAAAATTTTACCTATGGGAGTTTTGGTGACAAAGCAAAAACACATAGTCGAAGAATCGCAAGATTTGCAAAAATAAAAACTATCGTAATTTTTTCAATTTCGCGGCAAAACTCCAGCCACCCTATTATTCTGTTTGACAGTGACATATTTTTTTGCTTTCATAGTGTTGTGCCCTGTATGTATAACGTCTGTCGATGAAAATTATGTATACTTATTACCCGTTCAATAAGTGGTTCTTATTAGTAATAATTTCAAGATGGCATAGAAAAAAAATACGCAAATGGCCTCAAAGAGAAATATAAACCTTTAGGTTTATTTTAAGGGAAAACAAACCTTTCAAATATGTCATCATAGAAGACTTCGTGGTTCACCAGTCTGCCTTTCAAGAGCCTGTTCGTCAGGAACACGTGAAAGTACTTCCACGCTAGAATTTGATTTTAAATGTGTCTTGCTGTTGTCAACTTTCAATTAAATAAAAAATAATTAACATCAAATACTTAAGTTTACGGTCCCGTAAAGCTGTAGTTAAATCAAGCTTCTATATCAACTAACTAAAAGACTGGCGTACTTTTGCATATTTTAACATTTGCAAATAAATTAAAACCTATCCTATCCTAGGGTACTTCCCCTTGACCTAAAAATGAAATTTGACAAAAGCAAGGTTTCGCAGCACAAGTACTTATAGGAAATATTCAAATATAATAAACTAAATTATAAATAAAAACATGGAAAAATTCTGTAATAAAGGCTACTAAAATATTTCGTGTCTTGACTCCTGTAATGCACAAATGTCTCTGAGGCCCGGGGGTATTAGTCGAAAGGTCAGAACGTCCTGCTGTTAAAATGTCCAAAATATAATACCAAGTTTCGAAAACGATATTACCTACATATAATTTTGTGCGGAACCCTCGATGTGTGAGTCAAGCACGTCTGTCTGGCTATATTTTACTATGCTCTAGAATAGTCTAAAAGTCAGCGAAACTGGTTATTTTTGTGGTTTATAAGAAAAACAAATATTGACATTAAGTAGGTAAGTACTATTTTTGACGCAACAATCGACATTCGCGACAAGAGCCATTGCATTTTACCGCACTATTGTCAGTTCTTTGAGACGTTATAGTTGTGCTAGCCGCAGTTAACCTAAAAGCTAACTTCGTTAGTTATATTGTGATTTAAGTACTTAATTGGAATAGTTCCCATATAAATTTTAAATTTATTGTATCTCTTCAAGAAAGCATCTACTAAAAATGGATAATAAGCATGTTGAAGCTGCAACTTTACACAAAAAGAAGACAATTAACAAGGGGAAAATGAAAAAAACAATCAAAAACACATTATGTCGACCTGATCCTATATTTTGGTAAGCTCTGTAAACAATTGATGCAATTATCCTACGAATATTATAAATCCGAAAGTTTGTGTGTAAGTATGTTTGTTCCCTCTTCACGCTTTAACGACTGAACAGATTTGGATGAAATTTAGAATGTACAACGATTATACCTAGGATTAACACATAGGCTACTTTTTAACTTGATAATAGGGGGCGAAGCCGCGGGGCACGGCTAGTTTAAACGTAAACGCTTTCACACTCACAGCCCCAGGCTAAGTTTGATGACTTGTGTAGTGGGTGCCAGAAGCATTCACACCACGCACAACCAGAACCAGAAACATAAATTTTCTTTGGGAGAAAACATGTTCCTGCTTACACGAACAACACGAATTGCAAACACTCACTCAACCCGCCGACGGGTAGTTAAAATTTAATTATTAAAATGAAAATACAATATAATTATGTGCTTTGACTTGACAACATGTCACTTTTACATCATGGCAAAAGGGAAATTTATGCCTGGAAATTTAAAAATCAGCCCCTTTAATTATTTACAAGGCTATTTTTAGACTGCTTTTATATTTAAACAAAATCCATGTTCTCCACCAACCCAGCTTAAATTTATCCTTGAGAAGGCTTGTCACAGTAAAACTGCTGGAATGAATTTGTTAAGGAGATGCTGTATCTACCAATTGAAATTGATCTATTTGTTATTAGAAGCTGATTTACAATCAGGTGAAGTCGTAAGAAGCATCCGGTTAGCATATAATATAAAATATTCTTTACTTATTACCCATTTCTACAGTCATGAGATATTTGGAAAGTCTACGTGAATAATCAAGAACAAAAATGGATACAAAAGTCTATTTTATTTATAAGAGAATGTTTCTAGGCCTGCTGTAACAGAAGAACAAACACAGACATTGGAATCAGCTCTATCCATGTACAAAATTGAAATTCCAGCATTCAAGAAACCACACTGGAAAGAACTAAAAGACCTTAACAAAGCTCAAAGACCTAAACAGCCTAAAATGAAGTACGTAACAACATTTTTGTTTTGTGAAAATCTAGCTCAAGAGTAAAATATCTATTGTGACTTGTGTATGTATTCAAAAGTCGACATTTTTAAAACCTGGCCTTGGTTTTGTTATGTTGATAGTTCAAGGCTAACTTCTAGGTCAATGTTATAAATGCTTTGGCTTTAGTACTGATTTCTGTTATTAGCTATCATATTTTATAGCCACTGGCTTTATGCTTCTGATGAAAGTAACGGTGGTGAAAGTCTTGGGGAATAGGCATTTTGTTTAGTTTTTAGCTGAGCCTACGACATTGTACCTATTATTGTTTTATTCAAAGTTGATATGTGTTGTAGGAGCTCGGCACCTGGATAAACCATTTTAGGTTTCTAGGTGTTACAAATTACATATACAACTTATCTATACTAATATTATAAAGAGGTAAAGTTTGTTTGTTTGTTTGTTTGTATGTAAAAGGTAATCTCTGAAACTACTGATCCGATTCTGAAAATTCTTTCACCAATAGATAGCTACACTATCACTGAGTGTCATAGGCTATGTTTTGTCGGGATAGAAGTTAGTTATCAGTTCGAAATAATAATATTCGTAACACAAGTCGGAGAAAAATTTGTTAGCTTTCCGCTTTATCGGCGTACGCTGACTAAACGGTAAGACATAGTTGAATACAATGTGTGACAAAAATGTTGGCCTTCATGAGTTTTACAAAAAAGTCCGCGACAGCATATATCTAACATGTATGTATAGCTCAGAAAAAATATTTTTCTTTGTTAAAAATCTGAAAAAAAAGCGGCCTCTGTTTAGTTGGCTTTTTGAGTCATTCAGTATTAATCCTTATCAAAATAAACTATTTCATCGTCTTACGTAGTTCATGTAGATACATTTTGCTTTTTACTGCATATGATTTGGATAAATAGTCTATGAGAAATCGTGAAATTAGTTTCACGGGAGCCCGTGAACGGGACGGGTCAGAAATGTACAGAAACGTACTACGAATTCCTGCACATTAAGAAATAGCGGCATCTATTTCGTTGGCTTTTTTAAAGTATTTAATATTAATCCTTATCAAAAAAACCTATTTCATCGGCTTACTTAGTTCAGGTAGATGCAATTTGCTCTTTACTGCACATAATTTGGACCTATAGTCTAGGAGAAATCGTTAAGTTTATTTAAGGGTGAAAACGGTGGATCACAGAATGGAACAGTTACTGCGTAATCCGGCATACGACTATGTTTTGAACCGACTAACATAAGAAGGGGGGTATAAATTCGACTGTTTTTTTTTGTTTAGTCTTATCATTGAACTTTGAACTGCCCGCTAGCTTAGTTAGGTGGGCGTTTGCCTTTAAAGCACCGGGTTTGATGCCCGGTGGGAACACAGGTGTATTCCCACGGGAATTTGTGTTTCTGGTTTTGAGTATGTTGTGAATGTTGTGTGAATCTTGGATGTTTACAGCCCCTTGATACAAGTCATTGAACTTAGTGTGGGGTTGTGAATGTGAAAGCGTTTATGGGTATGTTTTTTAATTTTTACTACCCGTCCGACGCCGGGCGGTTCGTTCCTGAACTTTGAATTGCTCGCTGGCGTAGATGGGTGCGCGTTCGCCTTCAAAGCAGCAGGTTCGATTACCGGTGGTAATTTACCTAGAAAATTTCTCTCCACGAGAAATTTGTGTTCCTGGTTTTGAGTAAGTTGTGAATACTTTGTGAATCTTGGATGTTTACGGCCCCCCGATACAAGTCATTGAACTTAGTGTGGGGCTGTGAATGTGGAAGTGTGTTTATTTGTATATTTTTTAACCGGGCGACGCCGGGCGGGTCATCTTTTGAACTATCTACTCGCGTAAATGGGTACGCGTTTGCTTTCAAAGCAGCGGGATCGATTCGCGGTGGTAACAGAAGTTTTCTCCCTACGGGAAATTTGTGTTCCTGGTTTTTAATATGTTGTGAATCTTGGATGTTTACGGCCCCACGCTACAAGTCACTGAACTTAGTGTGGGGCTGAGAATGTGGAAGTGTTTATGTGTAGATTTTTTAACCGGGCGACGCAGGGTGGGGAATCTTTGAACTTTGAACTACCCACTGGCGTAGATGAGTGCGCGTTCGTCTTTAAAGCAGCGGGTTCGAATCTCGGTGGGAACACAATAACAAAAGTTTTTTCCCCACGGGCAGTTTATGTTTCTGGTTCTGGGTATGACGTGAATGTTGTGTGTGTGGTGTTAATTGTTTACGGCCCCACGACACAACTTATAGTACTTTTACAGTGGGGCTGTGAGTGAGAAATCGTTTATATGTAAGCTTTTGTTTACCCGGGCAACGCCGGGCGGGTCAGCTAGTATGAAATAAAATAATGCTAGTTCTTTTTTTCGCTTGGTCTACTTGATTCTTGCTGTGTGTAGCTTCTGCAGCGTTACATGATGGGGTCACCTGGCTAGTGCATACTTCTATCACAGTGTTAGTAATAGTATTGAACTGCCCAACTGTATAATCAAGGTAGCAAAACAGGTCAGATTATTGTGAAATGCGAGTCTAATCTGGTAAATCTGGTTTTGCATCCTCTCTTTTTATAGTAAAGTTGTCTTAGATTTTAACAATAAATTTGTTAATTCCTTACGTTTTCTCGATTGTTATATGACATTACAGAATAATAAACAAACAAACAAACAAACGCAAACAAACGCATTCACACTCACAGCCCCACACTAAGTTCAAAGACTTGTATCGTGGGTGCCGGAAACATTCACATCACACACACATTACACCCAGAACCAGAAGCACAAATATCCCTTGGGAAGGAATTTGTGCTCCTGCCGGGAATCGAACCCAGGACCCACGGCGCAGAGGGCAGACACCTGTCCACTGCGCCAACTTGGTCGTCAATACTTTTTAAATTAATCAAAATTAGCATGATAAAGCTGTTTAATCCAATCAATTTATTTATTTCAGAAAAGTAGAAGGCCTCATATTTGGTAAAACAGAGTGTGCAAATGCTATTGAAAAGAAAGAATGTGCTGCTGTTATTATAGATTCTACAATCAATCCTAGAATTTTAATGCAACCTTTAATTGAAGCCTGCATTTCATCAGAAGTGCCAGTTTTATGTATGAATGGGCTGAGAAAATTTGCAGCTACAAACTTTGGTATACCGACACCCTCTCTTGCTATAAGAAAAGGTTATTTACAAGAGCTCAAATCCAAAATAGAAGTCATAACAAAACAGCATAAGCAACCTCCTGCTGTTACCAAAAAAAATGATGATAATGATGAAAAAAATGATGCCAAAGAAAATGATGAAAAGGTTGAAGAAAAGATAGAAAATGATCTAGATAAGATGGAAGAAGAAGAAACTAAACAAGAAATTCTAAGCACACCAACAACTTTCACATATTTGTATAGAACAAGTAAGAACTCAAGAGTTTTCAACCCATCTTCCGAGCCGCCAAAAGCTAAGAAAGTGTTTATTGGGCAAGATTATATCGAATTCAATAACAAGCCGGAGGAGAAAAAGTCAGATAGCAAAGCTTATATGAAAATGGTTGTAAAGAGATTAACTAATAACCAAAACAGGGTGAAAAGAAAATGAAATAAGCTTTTCTGTTGAATAATAACTTTTTACACAAAAGGTCATTATTTATTTACACTGAATTATACAGTCTTATGAATTTACTAGTCGTGCCCCATGTCTCTGGCTATGTTCATATAGTTTGTGTTGGATGTAAGGTATGCACATTCCAAATTTCATCCAAATTCCTTCAGCTGTTGAAGTGTGAAGAGAAAACAAATATATTTACATATAAACTTCTGTGTTTATAATAATAATGTTGTTAAGATAAAAAATTGTAAATGAAATGGTAACCAATGAGGAGTTGCATTGTCTACCTTCTGTCTCAATCATATGATCACCTTATGTGTTAATCCTGTAAGCTATGTGCATTTTCAAAATGTCATCCAAATCCGTTCAGCCGTTAGTGTGAAGATAAAACAAGATACTTAAAACCTTCGCATTTATAAGTATTTTAACTGGAAACTAGTAGAAACTCATATAAATTAAAGCCTGTATTTCGAAAAATATGGCTTTATTCAAAAGCCATATCTATATAATATATACCACTCAAAAGAATCCGTCGTTGGGGAATTTAAGTGCCTATCCTAAAGCTATGTCAAAGTCAACTTAAATGATTTGATGCATACACACTAAAAGGAGAAGTTAAATAAAAGCTAGTAATAATTATAATGACATAAACTTTATTATAATATTTATAAAATATTAATGCTATATGTCAAAAAAAGACATGATTTATGTTATGCATTCCTAAAGGAATGTAATTCAATAGCAGCTATCGGTAATACTTTGGGATAACATTAGCTGCAAAAGAAAGCGATCCCTTCATATTTCCGATATCTGAAACCAAACTTTACCATCAAATGTTTGAATATGGTAAAATTTGGTTTATTAATTAAGCTAAATATTTCATGCTTTACTCCATTACACATATCTATACATATAATAACATCAAATGTATGCAGTAAAGCACGAAGGTAGATACATTTATCTTACGTTTTCAATCGATGCATTGCATTAAAGTTTTTATCAGTTCAATTTAATAAAAATCAAACAACAAATTTCTGTGTATTATCTATAACAATAATGACTATTAGTCGATAAAAATAGCTGGCCCTTTTCACCTAAATACATTTACATTAACATTTTTTCATATAAAAATGTTTTTAAAGACATCTAAGAGATGAAATAGCAAGAGAAGCAAACAGGTTTGTTAGTCGACTAAGCGTGAATTATAATTATTTCATAAGAACATGATTATAAAATTTAACAAGTATGCTTCAACAATGCATTTTTTAACTAGACCATGCTAACAATACAATCTGTAAGGCAACAGTGTATATTATACAGTGGATACTGTGGAAAATAAATATCTATTCTTAAATAAATAAGCATAAAACTATAGTGTTAGAAATAAAATGTTATATTATTAATTTCATAGATATAATAATGTAAATAATCTTGACTCAGCGTTTTAGTGGCTTTCACTGGATTTGTATCCTAATAAGCAGGATTTGTCAATCGTTAATTTATATTAAAATAAATAAATAATAAATCTGTTTTTCTACTCTTCTACCAATATAACTTATTTTTAAATGATGATTAATTTGAAACCATTTGCATAACTATATCTGGTCTGTATAATAATAAATAAGTGGTAAAAGCAGAAGATTAAAAAAACATCATTCTAGTTACATAGCATACGGATTATATGTAACAATACTGCATTGTTGGGATTAAATTTCACTTCTTGGAAGTATATACTGTACAGAAGAAAAATAAAATAGACTCTAATATAAGAAAAACAGCCCGCGCATCATATCAAGTAGCCTACAATATAGTATTTTATGGAATATATAAACGTTAAATAATATAACGCGATAATAAAACTTCGACATCGCTAAGTCAATCGATTTATAAAATCGAGACCGCGTGCGGAATCCTATACCTATAGATCGACGACAGGGATGGGTCTAGTACAAGTGGAGATGTCGCGAAGCGATCGGCTTAAAAAAAATCTTTCATCGCATACAATTCTAACGAGCACGCGGGGCGACTTCGGTAAAGTCACACTAGGCACTCATACCGGATCCTTCAGTCGGCGCCGACGGCGAATGTATCCGCGCGATTTTCAAGAAAAATCGGCAGCAACTCGCGTCCTACGTGTGGTTGTGCGGCGGGTGCGGGCGCGGCGGCTCGCTGGGCCGGTAGCGCGCCAGGATCACGGCGCACATCGCCTGCGCGTCCGTCTCCTCCGGGTACAGCGCCATGGCCGCCGCCACCTGCGCCTCGGGGAAGATGCCGGCCAGGTGGAAGTGCATGCGGCGGCGCGCGTCCCAGTGCTGCAGCGCGCCCTCCGACGCCGCCGGCGACACGCCCGCGCACGCCGCCGCCGCCGCGCCGCCCGCCGCCGGCGCGCTGCCCGCCCGCGCCGCCAGCGCGTGCGCCGGCAGCCGCGGGTCGCACGCCGGGTTGAGCGTGAGCTGGCGCGCCAGCTTGCGGTGCGGGTTGGCGTCGGGCGGCGGCGGCGGCTGCAGCTGCGCGCGCTCGAAGTGCGTGGCGAGCGCGGCGTCGGCCAGCCGCGGCGCGGCCGAGTGCGCGCGCGCCAGCGGCCGCTTGTCGGCGCCCGGCGCGCGCCCGCCGGGCGGCAGGCTCACGGTGTGCAGCCGCGCCGCGCGCTCCGACAGCCGCTCGGCGACCGACTTGTGCGGCCGGCCGGCGCGCTCGGGGTGGTGGAACTTGCACTTGTTGCCGTACGTGCACTTGCGGCCGTAGGGGCAGGCGGGCGGCGGGTCGGCGCGCGACGGCGGCGCGCGCAGGAAGGCGTCGAGCGTGGGCCCGGCGCGCCCGAGCGGGTCGTCCGGCGGCATGAAGCGGTCGTTCACGAACGAGTACATGAGCAGCCGCTCCTCGACCACCTTGCGGAACTCTGCGCTCTCGGCGGCGAGGTCGCGGTAGTTGTCGTTGGAGACGACGACGCCGTCGGTGTCGGCGGCGAGGCGCAGCACGTAGCGGTCGTCGTAGCACACGTAGCGCTTGCCGCCGAGCAGCCGGCTGGGCGTGTACACGAGCACGCGCTCGCGCTCGAGCCGGTCTAGGGCGTCGCGCTCCGCCACGGGGTTGTCGGGCCGGGACGCCTCCTTGCGCCACTTGGGCACGAACGCCGTGATTTCGGTGTGGCCGCGCGCCCGGAACCACGCCACGCAGATCTCGATGCCGCGGCACGAGAACACTTCCTTGTTGCCGTGGCTGCGGACAGACACGTCGTTCGATATTGAGAATGCAAAAAGTTTTGATATTCGGCGAGTAAAATTTATTGCCGAGATAACCTTTTCGCGAACCGGTATTAGTATGTGTATCTCGAGCGATATGTGAAGGTTCGTCACCTCATGGCCACGTTGCTGCCGTCGATGACGATGTGGCGCAGCGGCGCGCGCTCGGGCGGCGGGTCGGGCTCGGCGGGCGGCGGCGGCGAGGGCGCGCGCGCCGGTTGTTGCGCGGCCAACTTGATGAGCTCGGCGAGCAGCTCGTTCCGCGGCGGGTCCGGCCCGAGCCGCTGCAGGGCTGTCCGCGCCAAACGCTCCGAGTAACCCAGTTTTACGGCGAATTCGATCTTTGTCTGGAATAATAAATAAACGTCACAAATCTTCGGAGTACGATTACGTGGCGGAGATGGTGTAAACGTGACATATTGGCCAATAAGAATTGTAAGTGAACTCGATACGATACAATGGATGGAGCGTCACACTTGAGTTACTCGGATTATAAAATAGATAGTCACCTAATTTAAAAGTATGTTATATGACATGAGGTGACAGAGTCAGCAGACGCAATTTTATGTAAATAATGTATCTTTGCGCGTTGTCACGAATAAATGTATTTTCTTTCAATGTAATGGTATTTTCGTTCGAACTGATTAGTTTTGGTTCCATCACTCCCGAGATTGTATAACGGAGAAGGTGGTTTTAAAGACACATACCTACTTCACAAATTGAGCAGGTGGCGAGAGGTGTGTCGCATGCAATGACACTTTTGTTTGAAAAAGTTATAGTTCGAAATAATTGGTTTCGGCTGGAGCACTTACCTGATTGGATTGCGGAGGAGGTGGTGTGAGGGTGACATACTCCGCAAACTCCGCAGCGAGGGTATCAGAAGGTGTGCGAGACGCAGTGCGATGGGCGCTCTCTTCATCGCATTCGGAGTCGTAGCTCGAGTCTTCGCCGCGCTCCCCGGCCCATCCCAGTGATGACTCCACATATTTCTGAAACAAAATATACCAACATTAGGCACAATTAAAACCTTAGCTTAGCAGTTGAGCTGATCATACAAGGCCAAGCGCTTATATACAAGAAATGACTATTATCAATATCATGCGATATCATTGAAATATGTACCTACCTATGTGCCACACCAAAAACTATGTACCGTTATAATTACTGAGTACAGTGGGTAACAGCTTTTTGGGTATGACAAACCCCAGGAAATGAAGGAAGTTAATAAGAAAACCAGAAATCGTAATCCAAATTTCAAGGAACACGTAAAGACTGACGTATGACTAACAAATAACGTAAACAGATTCTCGGCAGAATTTTAGATTAATTGCGTATATGAATAAACGAAGGCAGGAAAGACGGAAACTAAATTGTCAATAAATGTTAATTAAAGACTTCATTAACTTATCTCGAGGGACTTTCAATGAAACGTCAGAGAAATTGTCAACTTAGCGAGATTTATGAAGACATAAACAATCCAATCAATTCTAGTTTCACTAGTGAGTCGAATACTGTCTTCAATAAAATTTAATTGAAAATATCAACGTAACGCCTACGCCAAAGGATATCTCCGGTTATAATCAACCGTAAAAAATGTACGAACGAAGCATTTTACAGCGATGATTATCGATCAATAAGCAAATTTTATACGAGTACAAGCGAAGCCGGCTCAGGACAGGGTCATGAGGGCGCCGAAGCGGATCTACAGATGATCATTGACCTTTAGCGTGTGCGCAACTCCGAGCGTACCGGTTGTAATTCATTATTCTACAAAATCCTCGAAAATATTTCTTTAAACCGCATACTCTCGTAACAGTTACAGAACTAAATAATATCTACAAAATACTGGTTAGTCACAGCAGAGCAAGATCCGCATTGAGGCACAGTTGTCGGTTAGTCGGCCGGCCTGAGAAACTATATCTAGATTTGTTTCTGATTAAAATAAGCCTTAACATGTACACACGCACAATTATACTCATTGCATCCCATACATTTTTAATCAAGAGGATCTTAAGCGAAGCCGCCTCATACAGCCTTATTAGAAACCAAGATAATTTAGTTCCAAGAAATTCAGCTTGCAATTATATTTCCAAGTAGATCCTTCGGTATCTAGATTCCATCAATATGTACATTATTGTAGGTAATCATTATTTTAATGTACTTTTCACCAATAGATTTTAGAAAACAATTCAAATAGATAATTAAACGCAAGCAAAGCTTAAAAAAACCGACTTCACCGCTTTATCATCGGAACCTTGATCAGATTTAATGTATATTGACTATAACTCAAAAACTAGAGATCAGACCTTGATCTTATTTCAATGGGACTACATAAAAAGCACCAGCTTTCAAATAAAAAAAAGAATCATCAAAATCGGCTCACAACGAAAGAAGTTATATATGAGGTAACTTTTGAAGTCGGGTAAACGAGAACATCGTCAAAGTACGCATTATTCGTCAGAAAGTAGGCATTATTGACGATATTTCAAGAACAATTGATCAGATCTTGATCAAATTTAAATGGGACCAATTAGAAACCAAAATCTTTCATACTAAAAATTTTTTAGAAATCGGATCACGTGGAGAGAAGATACATAAAAAAAAATACAGTCGACTTGAGTACCTCCTCCTTTTTTGAGAAGTCGGTAAAAAATTAAATCCTGTTGGACTAAATCATAGGTAATAAGATTCAAATATTTAAGCAACCATAAAGTTCAGTAGGTCTCTGAAGACACATCCGGGCCCGGAAGCGATCCTCGCCTACCGCAAGCCGGATGCGACTTTCTAAAAAAATATGGTGTGCACAGACTGGCCGTTCGAATCGATAGTAAACAGCGATTCTATGCGATGCATTAAAAATAAAACTAGAGTGGATGTGTAAAGCATATCATTGGTGTTTTTGGCAAGTTATACTCGTAACTGCTTATAAAGAGTATTCTTCGAAGAAATGGATCCCGCATTACTCATTATCAGCGTTACATAAAAACCTATAACTAGATAATTATGCACGTCACTGAATCATCATAATAATATTTTTTTACTTATACAAGTTAAAACCATCAAGTTACACGCACTTATATGTAATAATGTAAGATATCACACAGCAACTCTGTAGAGAGCCGCTGTAGATTTTGAAATGGTCATGTCGTCTGGGTTTACTCGCAGATCGTCCCATTAGCAATTGGTCACGCAGTTGCAAATCACCCATTCGTAGATCGTCCCATTCTCAAACCGTCCCATTCGCAGACAGTTCCATTCTCAAATCGTCCTATTCGCAGTCCGTCCCATTCGCAAGGTGTCCCATGCATACTGTAGACTAAGGCAGCTTGCTCAATCCACAAAACATGCCACGTATACATTATTTTTTTAGCATAACATACGATATGTTTATTCTGTGATATTCCCTAAGAGATTCTTTTAATAATGCGTCTTTCCGTTTCATTCAAGACCAGGAATAGGAATCTGATCGCGTAAATTTTGAAATGTCACATCTGTAATTAAATAATTAAACGCAAGCAAAGCTTAAAAAAACCGACTTCAACGCTTATATTTTGGTATTGGCTGGATCGATTTCGATAAACAATCAAAATCGATTCATAATTGGCGGAGATATCGCGTAACATACATACAAAAAAACATAAAATCGAATTTGGATTATTGGGAACCCTTTTTATGAAGTCGGTGTTGCACGCTAGGAATAGGAACTGGCTCTAAAGTATGGTTCACCGCTGCGACAGATTTTTCGGATTGTATATGATAGATAAGATTGTAATACTGCTGCAAATATGAATAGCCAGGAGAGTATTAGATATACATGTATACTATACCACTACCACACCATGAGTTTATTACGATGTTACCTTCGCCAAATGCTCAGGCATAGTACATAAGGTAAGAAGAGCGACCGCCTATAGTATGACCGCGACTACTTTGAAGAACCAGTTGACGCAGTGGATAGATCTCTGTCCTTTGCGCCGTGGGTCCTGGGTTTGATTCCCGGCAGAAGCACAATTTTCCTTCCTAAGAGGCCTTTGAGCGTCTTAGGTCTATTTCGCTTCTGGTCTTTGTAATATTAATATTTTTTTTTGACGTAAATAATTTCAAAGTACCCTTTCGTATTGGAAAAGAACAAATCAGAAATAATATAGGAACCCTAAAGATTTGTTTCTCGGTTCTCATAATTATAAATTCATTTCCTTGTTTTTAGGAATGAGATAAAAACTCAAAAACAATTCGCACATCAGGTTTATATGTGGAAACTTTTATACGTCATTCGTTCAATGTTTCTTATTTATGAACATAAAGATGTAACAAACTGTTTTAGATATATCGCTCTTATGTAAATCTGGTGTAAAAAAGTTAATTGCTACTAAAAATAGTTATTATTTATAACAATCCTCCCTTCTACGTCAATCGTCCAAATAGTGATTTATATCCATACGTGTTTGAGGTCAACCATAATGATGATTGTATATCTCATTTAAACATTCGTTTTATAAATATCTTATAAGGCGACGTTATGCTGTCTGAATAGTTATAAAGACGGATATCATTTTAGGCACTTGGAACTATCAAAGATCCATTACGTAAAGTCTAAGCATAAAGTCCATTCATACGATGAAACGGAGAGGACCGGTTACTTATTTCAATACAGCGAATCTAACAATTTCCTAATGACAAGTAGCAATTATTCTTAACAGAAATCCCAACGGATTATCCCACATAGTTAGCCACGCTCATATACTTTGGTCTATTTGTTTACATTTTTTTCCTGTTAGTCTAGCTATTGAGAATGAGACGCCATACATCTTGTCCTTGTATTGAGTTCAAAAGCTCAATAGAAATCTCAACCGCATCAGCGTAATAAATAAGAACATATAATTGTTTTTAACATGCATATCTTGCACTAGAATTCTGTGTCGGATGAACTAGAATGTAGACCATCCGACTCAAAAAGATTTGATGTCTAGACTCAGGATATTACGTACGTACCATAATTGTTTAAGCATGTGGTTATTTGTACTTTGCAAACATTTTTTTTTTCTATGGTAACCAAAGATACCTATTGTAAGTTTTGCCTCAGATATTTTATTCACAATACATTTACATACACTGCATAGGTTTCACTTACGGATGCTGACATTCATCATAGACGATTTTATTATTACCCCATGAATCACGCATCTATTCATTTAATCGATAGACAGGCGTAGGTATACCTCGTTAATTACGTCGAGAGTCGTCGATAACTCATTCATAGAATTTGTTAAGCCGCATTGCATTAGGCGATCAGGTGCTAGCAAACGTAGGAAGTTAATAGCGCCAAGATCGCTAATTTCATATCTGGTTTTTGGTAAATCTAAGCAGGCATGCGGACGTCAAAATACCATGCGAACCTTAATATATATTATATATTAGTCCACAAACTGACGTAACATGCTAAGTGGCATTGTCCTCGTTCATTCTCTAATTCGAGAATGTTACTGTTTACCATTTTACATTTACAAGTACGTGCTTGCATCTATGGGTTTGGTCTGTTTTCTCACGGTTTTTTGTGCTTGTACAGTATTACATCACCGTTTACACTTTGTCCTCGTTCGCACCTTTTGTTTCTCCCTCGGTATCTTCTTTGCGACCATGTTTGAATGCTACGCTTATTTTGTTATTGCCCCGATTGTAACTCGATTATTAATAGCGGTTCCTTCCACGTTTATTTATCACTCCTATTCGTGTTTACGTAACTATACTGATAATAATGACGTCAATCAATGATTTATCTAATTTATTGGCATACGTAAGTAAATAATAGGGCAAGCAGTAAAATGTTTCAAATGGGGCAAAAAGGTTATCGCCTTCATGCGTCATGTTTACATTATTATGCTGTAATCTTTAAATCTTTTGTCATTTATAATCTTATAAACCAACATTCAGTAATACTTATTAAAATTGAGTACAAAGACCAATTTTTAAAACTATCATAATAATCACGTAAACTAAAGTATTTATCAAAAAGACAACAATTCAAACATGAGCGTATATGGGTACAAAGACAAAAAAAGTAAAAGCGTCTATTTCATGAAAATAATTCAATTGCCTAATTTTCTAAAACGTCACAGCAGTTATAGTAGAACATTGTTCAAAGTACCTAATTCACAGTAATATCAAAATAGAACAGCGAATCCAACGATACGTCTGCTGGTGAGCGAGTAGGTACAATTAGTTCCGTTTGTAGAGTAGAAATTCTATCAACGCTGGTTCGAAGAGATAAGAGCGAACCAATAGGCTGGTGGTATACAAGCGACGTCGACGCGCGCCACCTCGCCCGATGTGGCGTCACGGCAACCAGGATGCAACCACGACACACTTTACAGCTTACACACATGCACGTGCTCACCTACATACACATCAATATTCATACGAACAAACAGTCTCCATAACAAACTCTCGATAACAATGTAATAACCAAAAGTCAACGATCACTTATTCGTTGTGCCGATTTGTGATTTATTGTCAGCAGTCTTAGATACTAATAATTTATTTTATTTACTACCGCAATCGGACGATAAAGTTCAATGGTGATGCTATCTTTTGCGTGACTGCAAATTAACTAATGACGTCTTTGATCTCGAGGTGAATAATTAGCAATGATATCACGCTTGCAAATAAGATCGAACCTTCACGGAAGGCAATAAAAAAAAATGCTCCAAATGTTTCAAATATGTATTTTACCTTACCTGCAACTGACCTGTCTCCACATTGACAATAATTAAATTGTTAGATTTTATTTTACGATCTACGTTTAAGTCTGGTTTATATTATTTAATATAACTGATTATATGGTTTACACATTAGTATAATCGACTTGTAATTTTGTAAAGAAATAATTAAACGCAAGCAAAGCTTAAAAAAACCGACTTCACCGCTTTATCTTCGGAACCTTGATCAGATTTAATGTATTAAACACGCATTATTGACTATAGCTCAAAAACTAGAGATCAGATCTTGATCAAAATTAAATGGGAACAATTAGAAAGCAACATCTTTCAAACGAATTTTTTTTTTAAATCGGCTCACGTGGATTGAAGTTATGCGGTAAAACACATAAAAAAAAGTCGTCTTGAGTACCTCCTCCTTTTTTGGGAAGTCGGTAAAAAGAAGTCAGCTTCTTGTCTGGATTCTTCTGTTCTGGATTAATCATGCTTTGTGATCCAGATTTAAAATAGGTAATCTGTGAAGAGCGCTTGGATTATTACTTTTTGACAATTATCTACTCCGTTTTTGTTATCTTTATTCTATTCTTTACCCAGGCCTACGATCACAAATATTATTATTCATAAGCTAAATCAGAATGCCGTCATTTGTTTTTTATAGAGGGCATTGTGGAGTTGACAATATAAGAGATGTTACCTATACTCTCGGGCTTCTTTAACTGGACACACATGTGTCCAGATTTATCTTTGGTGCTTAGCCGTTAATACACTCTTGAAATAATTGTTACAAATAAGATTCTGCAGGGATCTGCCTTTGATGGCTTAACAAAAAAGCTCTACATCACAAACATATATTATAGTAATTGCGTCAGTATTTGGAAGAACTGCGTCGATAAATTGGCTTTCTGAATAGATAAATATATCAATCCCCTCGTAAAAACAGATGCGGCATAAATCTCACTGAAGGCCAGTAACTCAAATAATTAAAATATTACTACCGTGCCCAAAGAAGTATCTTTCCACGCAGTAATAAAATTAATTTTGAGGACAAATATGTATCAACTATAGATTTATTGCAAATGATTAATGTTTCTTCTATTTATACTCTTATATATCTTATATAGCATTATGAATATATAAGTACAGCAGATTTAAATGAATACTTTGGCTACTAACGCCTTTGTATGCAGAAAAACAAACAGATAAATTGCTACTGAGACATAACATTTTTTTAAAACACACACTGATAAGATAGCTATATCTAGGCAAATATATAACATGCAGGATTGTAGGTATAAGAATATATTGTTCAATTTATATTTGATAGCCTCTTTGTATAATGTAATGCTCTGTATAAAATTATCTCAAGTCGAGTTTCGATTCTTGAGATAGGATCAGCCCGGTCGTTAGCAAAATTAGCATTAATTGACGTCATCGTTATCGTTGTATTGAAGTTTTTTTTACTGATTTTATTTTTGTCATCAGAAACCACAAGTGGGCCCCATATCGCAACACTCGTGTTCCATGCCTATTGACATTACATCAGAATAGAATCATACCGGATACTGTAGATTGATATTGGTAGGTACATTTCAATATTAGAAGGTTGTCGAGCAACTCTTTTTATCAATGTAAATCGATTGTTTTGACTTTGATCGCGAAACTGCAATGACTGGACTCTATTTGTAATTGTGACACCATGACACGCCTGCACTTGAGATCATTTGCAAAAGTCAGTTACAGGGTTACTGAATGCTCTCTAGCCTCGTACGAAAACATGTGGAGATGGACAAAAACTAATCGAGGTCATAATTTGAGGATTTCCCCGCGTGTTAGAGTTGTCCTTCTGCTACAATAGCAGGATGCAATAACGGTGTTGGTGTTGCACAACTTAACTTCGGAGTTTAATATAAATGGAAAGCGATAAGCGACGTTTTTCGTATTCTGTTTGTTTACTTGCGAAACATCCGCGAGGTTTTATGCATACGATGTTGCTTACACGACTACAATAGCAATACTTGATGTCAACTGGAAAGTTAGCATAGTACTTGCATATAAATAGTACAATATAGTATGATAATTGATAAAATCTAGTTGCGTACGTAGTTTATATAACAATGGACATGAGATATTATATTGTGAAGTTTTTTTTAGGTTCAGTACATGATATCATGGTTTATGCTACTGCGCTCCACGAAATATAGGTAGTGATCATTGATTGTCAAATTAGCTTCGAAAGACCTGAATCATGAACAAAATAAATTCTTAAACTTTCAGTAAGGACACTGCGAAATTATACCCGAATAGAGCATTCAAAGTTCACAGAAAAAATACTAAGTCCATCCTAAGAAAACTTTCCAAAATTTTAAATAAAATCATCAATGTAATAGCTTATTAACTCTCATTATTGTTATTCGCTATTATAGGACGTAGGTACGCAGGTATCTATGTAATAAGATAATGATAGTATTGAAATTAAGCAACAAAGGATTAACAATTACCAGTTATCTATCGAGTCCAATTCCGGGATCTGATAAGGTGTCAAAGATTACTAACGAACGTAAGTAATGCTCGGAAACGGAGTGAAAGTGCCTTATGCCGCGCGTTGCATCTGCGATACTGCATACTAACTGACGAAGACACAATAATTAAACTTCACTGCTTTCACAATTCTATAAAAAAGAACAGCGATGAGACCGAATACCATATAATGACAAACGACTACTATCTCGCAGATATCATGACATGACGACACGCAACATACCTACCTACCTACAATGACGACGCATTACAGTCATTACATGCGGCACTTTCTTAAGATGCAACATAGATCCTAATCGAAGATCATCAGCAAGTTCCCAACGAAAATCTCGGAACACAACACGTCACTCGACAAATATCAAAGGGACCTAAACGTTTTGTGTTAAGAACGTTGGAGCACTATTCACTGTAATTAGCATACCTACACGACGTTAACGAACCGGCTCTACTTCCGGGATCGCTATATCGGCAACCGTGAATGAACATCATTACAATGATGTACGCAAAACCGCAGCGTGAAACTCGCGGCAACATCCGCGTGCTGAGGTCGCGTCGGACGCACGATAGCAGGTGATAGGTGTTGTGGGACGTGAATGCGTTTCGCGCTCACCTGGGAGTTGTCAACCGCGTACATAATATCGTGTTAGTGCGTGCGAGAGTCGCGTAGTCGTTGTCGCATGGCATCGGGCGTGTGCGAGCGGCGCGGGCGTGCTTCGCGAGACTACTGAGTGCGCCGGCAGCTGAGCGCACCGCAGCACACACCTCCACGCGCGCCCGCCGAGTGAAGGGGAAGGCAAGCGGGGCATTGCGAGATCCGGGTTGCGCCCACTGCGCCTGCGCCTCGGCCCCCAAACAAACCGAGCTCCGCGCTGCCTGCCTGACCTCTGCCACTGCGCCCAATATAGTTTCCATTTTCCAATTTGTCGCATCTAATGACACAGCGCAATGGTGTGCCGTCACGAATTTTTTTTATCACTTTCACCCTCCCAAACATCCGCGATGCTAATCTTTGAACTTAGTAGCTTGGTCTCTTATTTATTAAGTCGAGATGCATATCACATCACACATTCAATGTATCAGACGCGTAATTAATATCCCTCGTAAAGGAAAAATTATGAAATCGCGAAGAGTCGAAGACCCAGTTTCTGCAAAGTGGAAAGCAAAGAGATTCCAAAAGTCCTAGGCAGGCTCGTGAAATGACAAATAAGTTGATGTATTTCGGACTTCACGGTAGAGCTTGCTAATAAAAGTAGCATACCTTTAATCATCAGCTCATTTTGTTCCCACTGATGACACTAGGACCTCCGGTCACTGGGAAAAGTGGGAAAGAGTCTATGGCCTGGTTTATGCATAATCCACCACGTTATAACCATAGCTAAGTGCAGGTTAGAGTTAGCTGACGACACAATATATCGTCTAATTATTGTGACTCTTGGACATCCCGGATTTTTTCTTTACATCACGTTGTTTTTCTTCACCATTAGAGTACGTGGAACCGGCGTTTTAATAGTTTGACCTATAGCCTAGTGCCATTAGAATAGGCAAAGGTAACAGAAGGACAGAAGTATCAGCAACAGAAGGACAACCTTCAAGGAGCGCACGTCTGTAACTCCACTTTTTTTGGTGGCACTATTTGGACATTTTGTATAATGCTATAGGCTATCACGGTTAAAAATTTCCCTGACGATCTGGCAAGATCTCATCCTTACTCCACAAATATACTCGTTAGGTATCTGTCCAGTATCCTTGATAAACAGTTCCCATGTCAGACCCACATAACCTTCATTCTATTAAATAAACCAAAGAGGTGAGATAATGAACTAGTCTTTCACATATAAATATAAAAAATAAAAGACGTTTACCTATACCTTTTGTAAGTAAAAATGTTCTGTAGCATGGAAGTTCTGTATTATATATTAAAAAGTATTAGTTAACAATGAAAATGTTTATAGGGAGGTTTCTAAAACAACACTACAAAAAAATCTGGATATTTGCCCTGAAAAAGTTATCACAGGAAAAAGGAAGTCATGGTTTACCGCTAATCAATATAGTTGAAAGAACTTGCACATTGTTTGGGGTTTAAACAAATGATATTAAAATCACGTTTGTTAATACTAATTCACAGTTCATGTTAAAATGTATATTTCGTAAATGGAATCTACTGAACAAAGATTAAATGTTTTCAGCTTATGGTGTCACACTAATATTATAAATCCAAAAGTTTGTGTGTAAGTATGTTTGTATTCTCTTCACGCTGTAATGGCTGAACGGATATGGATGAAATTTGGGATGTACATAGCTTATACCTAAAATGAACATGCAGGCTACTTTTAACTTGATAAACGCAGGCGATGCCGCGGGGCACGGCTACTGTATTATATTTGTAGATCTACGAGAATATAATATCATCGTCAAGAATAGCGGCGGTGTAAACCAAGTTCCAGACCTAGCAAGATTTAAGGCCCAAAGAAGCTCAAGTCTGGCAAACCGTATCCCCTATAGTAAAAAATATATTTCCCTGTATACCAATGTGCGGGAGAAAATAATTGTAATCTGTAGGGTATTCTTTATTTTAAACTAAACTGACCCGCCCGGCGTAGTCGGTAAATAAAAACATACGCATTAATGCTTTCACACTCCCAGCCGGGTTGCGGTGCGGTTATATTCTAATAAATCAAGATCAGGATGCTGAGCATTTTAATAGTACCCATATACTACATATTATGTGAAAGTACAGGCTTTAGTCTAAATACTACCTTTAGTAACCTACTACAGCTGGCAACTATGAATAAAGATTAATCACTTTGTCTTGTATTTTTTGTTTGTATATTGTAACCATTCAAGGTTTACAAGTCATGAATATGCAGCCAATAGAATAATTTAATCCGCCAAATTGTTACTAAACTTTTTTTTATACCTACAATAAGTTATCACATTTTATTCTGGCATGTTCTAGCTTATTTGCAACAGACAGTAATTGCAGTTGCAACATTTATTTGGACATGGTGAATCTAAGAAGTTTGTAACTCACGGAAATAAAGGATACATGTATGACAATTTCAAGTAATTTGCTTACTTGGTGTTACAAATCTACAGCTAATTCATGAATTGATAGACTAGGCTAATATAATTCCTACATTAGCCATTAAAGAATGCTTAAAAAAAATTTATGAAAAAATGTGCTACAGTTTCTTGCCAGGTTCTTCTAGGGATGGCTGTAATTTTGCGAATCAGGCAGCAGAGTTCTTAACTTTCATGAGTGCCTCTTTGGGCCCATGTGAATAAACAATTTTGCTTATGACATTTATTTACTAATTGACAACCTAGTTGGTGCAGTGCGGAGGTCTCTGCCCTCTGTGCCGTGGGTCCTGGCTACGATTCCTCGCAGAAGCACAATTTTATTACCCAAGGGACAATTGGATATTTCCGGGTCTGACTGTCTGTTAAGCAATATCTCCGCCAATTGTGAATCTTTTGTTGTTTGGTAGATTATACTTCAGAGGTGGTCCCAGATAATTTTTTATGGAAATCGATCCAGCCAAAACCAAAATAAAAGCAGTGCAGTCGGTTTTTGTAAGGTTTGCTTGCGTTTAAATAATTTTAAAACGATTATTGTTTCATTATAATCAGAACAGGTTGAAAGTAACTACAAATAGTATATGTATATTTACTAGTTGAATTACTTTTAGGCATATTTTCTTAAAATCCCATATTAAATCAAAGACGTATCACACCTGACCTTGCGTACCTGACCATAGTATCAGTTATGTATATGAATACGCCTATATGTCCAAAAGTATAAGGTATATTAATGGTTGTGGTCAAAAAAGATGGTTACATTGGCATATATCTGCACCTAAACTTAGCTTGTTTGTTAACTTCGTTTTATCTCATCTTATAAAGTGAATCAATAATGTATTATCTATCTATCTAAACAGAAGTAATGGTATACAGTAATAAAACATAATATCTAAACTGTCCGTTAGTTGGGTGAGTAATATAATATCTATACTGTCAGTTTGTTGGATAAATATTTGTCTTCCAAAAGTAGATATCAGGTTCTCAGTGGAAACACAAGTTTTCTCTCCAAAAAAGTGTTTAAGGAAATGTGTTTTTGGTTCTGGGTGTGATTGTGTTACATATAATGTGAATGTTTCCAGCACCCACAACACAAATCGAACTTAGTGTGGGGCTGTGAGTGTGAAAGTGTTTATGGTTATATTTATCCTGTTTTCATAAATCAATACAACATATCTGTATTTGTACAGCATTCTCTAGTGAGTCTATGTTGTGCCAATTTATCTTGGTGCAAGAAGGACAATATATAATGATCTTATTATCCCTTATTAATTAATAGACTTATATAGACTTCTATGATATATTTCGTATCGCAGGGCTAATTGGCCAAAATAGATAAATATAAATCAATTAGTTGAGTACCACCCAGACCTCAATAAAATGACAATTCATCACAGACAGGGAGCCATAGCGAAGTAACATTGTTTAGCTATAAAGATTATACTAAACAATAATTTCTTTGTTTCTTTTTTAGATATTTGCCAATTAACGTCACAATAATAGGTATAAGCAGACTAATTGACATACCTGTATACGAGCCACTAATTCTCGAGGATTATAGCTCCCATCTGCTGGATTCAATTTAAAGTTGACGTTGAAAAACACATAATCAGATTGTTCGGTCCGAAAACTGGATTTATTCTCAGAGAGCGTGACATAGTAAAAAGTTTCAACTAAATTCAGATACTTAGAGTAAAATTCGTTTACACACGACCGAGGTACCGATATGGAGAGATCCGCGTCGTGAGACATTTTTAAACACTCAACAAATCACACAATCACGACACGACACAACTATCGCAATTCTAATTGCATAATTCATATCAAAACAACTTTTTCAACCAACCATTTCTGCAACATTCGCTGAGAATGTGATGATGACGTCTGTCATTACCGTCTAATTGTAAGTTTGACGGTAATGACAGACGTCATCATTCAGACAAAATGTCACGTCACATAAACCAAAGATCTATAATAAATTCGTAGTCCTAGACAGATATAAAATTACCATAGCCATAACTAGTTTAGAGGTGCGATATATAGTCGATTAAGTCGTATATAGTCGATTAAGAATGTATGATATAGATAGTAGCCAAACGCTAGTTAATCAGACCCCCTATTACGTATCTTTGTTGCACGCGGTTTCTATTTGAATTAAGCAAAAATGAACCTTATTTCTTAGGAGTTTTGTCAATTTAGTATTGAAACCGTTTGCAACAAAGATAGGTAATAGCTCGTCAGGTGTAAAACGATTCGGTTCGATTCAAACTTGCTCACCGAGGTTCCGTGGGGCCACAAAATTGCCTTTCATTGAAATAAAAAGTTACAGTAATAAAATATAGTAAAGTTTAGTATCAGTTGTAATGCCAAAATATTTATGTAGTTATTAGAAATAAACAATATTCTGTCGATTTGAGTACCTCGCCTTAATTGGAAGTCGGTTAATAAAAGACATACAATAGGAAATTTGTATGAGATTTAAGTGGTCAAGTATTTTTTTAAGGTATACAAGGCTAATTCTGTTGAGCACCGAACTAAACTAAACTAAAAATAAACTAATTTTAGTCAAAGAATACCTAAACGCTATTCTAATTTTACGTTGAACTTAATTTAAAAGTTTAAATGACAGGACTAAAACTAATTTTAGGCTAGTTTAGTCTAATTCTGGACAACAGAATCGGCACCATTGTATACAATTATTTTCTTATATCAAAGCTTTTTAATTAAAACAACAAGTGATAAAAATGCACAAGAAATTCAAAATGAAATAATGAAATGTAATTTTAAAAGTTTTCTTTTTTTACAGTCAATGTATTATTACAATTTAAACAATTTTACTGTCAAAGTATAAACAATGTTATCGTCGATATGCGTTATTTCCCTATTACTACAATTCGAACAACAAAAATTGATAATAGATAATACCTATTTCTTGTGAAAAACAAAACACCTAATAAATTTTAATATCATTTAATTCGTTAAAATCCTAAAAAAACAAACGAATTAAATGTGTCTAATTGCATTTACATTATACTACATATTAAAAAGTTTGTGAGTATTTGTGTATGTTTCAATTCAAATAAACGTCTCTGAAGCGGCTGGACTAGATCTCACGGACTGGACTGGACGGATGTGGACATAACATTGATAATATTCATTAATTATTTTTAAATCAGTAATAATTATCTGAATCTGATTCCGATGTTGTAGGAGGGATGTTCTCTCGATTTTTTTTGCTGGTTCGTCTATTCTTGTTACTTTGTCGAGTTCTGAACATTTTGCTTTCATCAGCGCACTTAGTTGTTATACTTGTTCTGCAAGATTAAAAAAAACTGTCATTAACAAACACGTTATGAAGAAAATATTACATTTACTAAATGTAACTACTTAGGTGATTATAGGGTTTATGCATGGGATTAAAGTATATATTTTTTATCTTTATGCCTATAGAATCATTTACCTTTTATCCTTGAATTACGAATTATAATTAATATAAAATAATAGGTAATCCAAAATAGCGAAACGCACGCCATTGGCTAGACTGATTCGTGACGTCAGATATACTTTTGATGTCAATGATTGGTCAACTTTTCTTAACGGCAGTTGTGATTTTCGTGGTCACAGAAAGAACGTCAAAATGGCTGCGTTCGAAATTTCCCGAACCTGATTGCATCTTTAAATATTTATTTTGATGTGAAATGAAAAGTTTTGATGAATGATTTTTTAAACGAATGATAATATAAACAATACGCACATACCCTATTTGATAGAAAATATATATTGTCGTAGATACCTTACAACATTTTCTTGGACTGAACAACGTTCAACGACTGTCTGCACGATATCATTCACTAGAGCCGGATCCAACTTCTTCTTCGCAGGTTTATTGGGAAAAGCTGGAGATGGTTTGCCAGTAAGGGAATGAGTAGCTAAGATTCTGAAAATAAATAAACAATAGATAAGTAACAATCAATACTTATATATTATTTGTTACAAAATTTTAAAGAAATAACAGGTAGGTACCTGCGCGAGAACACTGCTGTAAGCAATTTTCGAGTAGCTCCTGTGTACGAACTCCAATTTATATGTTTTAAAAGTCTTGCTGGTACGAATGCGTGACCATCACCAATGGGTACCTAGACATAAAAATAGACTAAATTATTATTGATGTAGAATAAACCCTAAGAC
Organism: Lomographa bimaculata; assembly: GCA_948107665.1. Lineage (NCBI taxonomy): Eukaryota > Metazoa > Arthropoda > Insecta > Lepidoptera > Geometridae > Lomographa > Lomographa bimaculata. The sequence goes on from OX403600.1 coordinate 12,473,743, forward strand.
ATAGCAGTGAATGCGAAATAACTATTGAAAGTATGTATTATAATTAATATGAATTTCATTCTATTATTTAATTTTCTTTCCAAGAAAACATTTGTCGAAGAACTCTCAAACTTAGTTAGATGCGCGTTTGCCTTGTTAGCAGCGGGTATCTGGTTCGATTCCCGTTGGAAGTTTTCTCCCCAAGGCAAATTTGTGTTTCTGGTTCTCGGTGAAATTGTGTGAGTGATGTTTCCAAGCTTCACTATACTCGGTCATCAAACTTAATGTGAAGCTTTGAGTGTGAAAGCGTTTGTTAGTGTTTCTGTCTCCGAGTGTGATTGTAAGTTTTTAGAAGCCGTGATACAAGTCTTCACAACTTAGAGTGGGGGTGTGAGTGTAAATGCGTTTGTATATAAACAAAAAGATTTACCAAATCGCTGGAGTTTGAATAAATATTGTGATTCAAAATCACTCCATTGTGAAGAGCATTACTTTTATTCGTATTTTGTCCACTCGCTCCTCTAACATCTTGAGAATGTCCCAATTCTATATCTTGAGAATATTTTAAATATTGACTACTATTTGGTTCCGTGTTGTTTTCCGTACTCAGACTCTGAAATAATCAAATCAAAGATAATTATACAGATAAAAATTTTAAGATTTCGAGCTTAAATATTAGATTAAGAACATTTTTTCTTAAAATGGAACTCACCATGTTATAATCATTGTTTTGACTTTCATCATTTTCTGAACTGACATAGCCGGAGTTTTCAACTGACAAGTCCTTCAGTTGAGCTTCTAAAGACTGAATCCTTTCACATAAATTCTTTATTGTTATCTCCATCAGCTCAATATTCGGATTAAAATAGCGTTCTTCAGTTTGCGTGCCAATTTCATGTGTTTTTGTTTTATCTGTGTACATTTTATTCCCTTTTGTATTATTTTTAACCATAATATTAGTCGATGATTTCAATCGCGCCAGTTTTTGAGGTAGTTTATGTTCATCGGTAATTTTAAAATCCATTCTTTGGTGATTTTGGTAATGCAGAGAAAAGTTATCATTTATTTGTGCCGTTTTTGAGCGATTGGTATACTTTTCCATGGAATAAAGATTTCTTGTATTTTCGGCAGTAGTAACAATGGCCTTCGTATTAGTATCAAGGCGATTGTTATTTGAAACGTGAACAGCCTGTAATAAAAGACAACAAAATAAATATTTAGCCAATAACACGTAGTAACAAATAACAATTTTACACATACTTACAAATCATACAATTATACAGCGAGAGTAGATTTCGATTTATTCTCTCTTCAACTTAAATATTAAAAACCTCTTCGCTCAATCAATCTGGTACTGTATGTATAAATAGTGAGTGTCCAAAATATAATAAGTATATTGATAATTTTTATGTACAACTTAAATTTTACTTACTGGAACTTTTGAGGAAGTAAAGCAATTCCAAAGTAATTTTGCTGTTTTTTCCATATCTTCTCTGTTATCAGAAGTCCACACATCTAAAAATAATCGAAATAAACTTCGTGAATAATTAAAATCAGTAGCTATAAGAGCACCATATTAAAAAAGAAACAATTTATAAATTTACTCATTTATTAAAACACTTACATGGCCTAGGATTTTCTTGTTTGATAGTCCCTTGAAGATCTAAAAGCGCTTGAGCTGCATCATAGTCTGTATTTGGAGTAGTCATATTTAACGCAGACATGATAGATACTATGCTGAAAAAACAAGTAAGTTTATTATTATATTGCTATCTTACTTGATTCAAATTCAATATTTAGCTTGTATGTATAAACAATCATACGTTCAAAGTGTAATAAATAAATTATTTACTTACATAAACCTTTATTGCAGAAATCACCAATACAATTGCATTATTTATACGTCAAGATATATGAATATGCTATATTATAGGTACGGTATGTTAAAATTTCAAATGACTGACATATTTTAAACTCCTATGAGTTACAAATAAACATCACTATTAACTTCTAAATATTCACAAAATCGAATTTTGAAATGTTTAACAAATAAGACACGTCTTGAATGGCTTGTTCGACCCAACTAAACAATTATTGCAATGTTCTATACTTTAAGTACTTTCTTGTGAACCATAAAATAAAACACCACGTTACTGCACAGTCTTAGTAGTCAGGTAGAAAAATGAATCCCTTACAATTTCTCTAGGCCCTATTATACATTATTGTCCTTAAACTTTTTTGAAACGAGTTGTATTAGCTTTTAGTATTTAACAATGAAATTCTTATTAAGATTTAGTAAGAACAGAATGAGTATCTAAAAACAATAGATACCTCCACTGAAGATTAATTTTAAGTCTACCTACTTAAATACATATAATAATATTAGAATAGTGTCAGTATTAGCATGCTTATAATAAACCTATAAGAAATCAATAATTAATACTTTTAATACTATATATACAGTAAATCGAAAAGATATTAATACTATTTAAATATATAGATATTTAAATAGTATTAATACGTATAATATACATTTTGAGAAGTTCTGTTCACATGAACGAATATTTTTTAAGTATTGTAGGTAGACCAATAACGACGGTTACATGATAATACTAATAATGTTATTATATTAAAGCAATTATTATATCATAATTGAGTTGGTAACAAGTCTCCGCTTATAACAGTTATAAGCCAATAAGCTATTAGCATTATAGCTATATACATAATATGTTATTGTTATCGGTGCTACATAAAGTAGTTAGTAATAGTTCCTACAATTTTCCATAAAATTTTGAAGTTCATATTACACGCTAAAAAGTAAGCACAGTAGAAAATTAACTTAGGTAGGTATTTTACAATTATCACAATAGTGTAGTCGAATGTAAAACTTATTTTTAACGGTTATTATTTTCTTGAGTAAATATTTTATGTAGGTAGATCTATGCATACATAGTTTTCAAGAATTATGGTACTTACACGCAGTAAAGAACGAATTGTATCACACTATTATTATAGATGCTAAATTTGTATGTAAGTATGTTTGTTTTCTCTTCACCGCTGTAACGGCTGAACAGATTTGGATGAAATTTGGAATGTACACGGCTTATAACCGTGCTTATTATATAGGCTACTTTTTAAATTGATTGAAACTAGTGACGAGTTATTAGTTTCATTTCGTCAGGATTAATATTGAATGGTCCAAAAAGTCAACTAAACATAGGGCGTTTTTAAGCCAAAGACAAAGAAAAGTACCTATTATTATTTTTAATCCTTTTTGAGTAGTTTTTGTATTAGGTAAGTAATTAATGGCTAAATGTTATCTTAAATTGGTAAAAATTCTTAATATTTACTCATGTTAAACTTTTAAGTATCAGCTTGCGAATATTGATTTAGTATTTAAAACTAACTTTAGTTATTACACCCATAGTTCGATTCATTTTTGTTTAACTAAAAGATAGCTTATATTCTAGCTACATATTCGTAGAAAACAATCATAATCGCGTCAGTAGCATACCTTTAACGAACAAACAAAAAGTAGATAATACCTTTAACGAACAAACTTTTTACCTAACATATAATATAGTGTAGAAATGTAGATTATGTGAAAATTTAAGTAAAAAGCTTGATTGAAGCTATAAGTCAGTGACTTACGGACGGACAGACTAAGTGCTGCTCTGGATTAACTTAGAAGCTTCTATTATTTATAGAAAGCTGGTATTGTAAATAAACCAAAAGTTTGTGTACGTGAAGATAAATATTATGTCTCAACCTAGATCCAAACATGTAAATACATCGAAGCGTTTCGGTTTTAGCTACCATACAACGTACATGGAAAGAATGAAACTCATTGCACGCGTTTTTATTCTACTACTAGCTGTCCCGGCGACCTTCGTTCCGCCTAACAGTCAATGAATGTGCATATTTAGGAAGCCATACCCGGCATGTGTTACAATGTCACGTGACTATATTATTACAACCTTCATGTTTAATGCTAGAATCCGAGTAACGTATGAGAAAATGGAAAGCATGTCGAAATGTAAAAAAAAAAATTAAAGAGATGTACGTTCTTTAAAAGTATCCTATGTCCTTCTCCTGGCTCTAAACTACCTCCCTGCCAATTTTCAGCTAAATCGGTTTAGCCGTTCTTGAGTTATAAGTGGAGTAACTAACACGACTTTCTTTTATATATATAGATAATAATTACAACGATACCTAATGCAGCTTAAAACGTAGGTCTATTGTAACTCTGTATTTAATATATCAAGATATTAACTATTATATTATATTATGTAAGTGGTTTTTAAGCTTGTCACATAAATATCAAAGAAATATTTTCTGATTATCTAGCGTCCCTATTATCACGAGCGCAGTGGGTGCTCTTGAGTAACTCCGTTGAAGAGTGTATAATTGATACTTTGACATTATTAGAACCAACTTGCTAGGTAAAAAACAAAAAATAAATAAAAAACGAGGAAATCGTACCTACACTAACAATAATTATTAGTTCGATAAAAAACATCGTAACTAGGTTTAAAATTCATAAAACAAATTTTATTAAAAAATTAGGAAGATAGGTAAATAGGTAGTAAGTAAACAGGTAATAACTAAGTAGATAGATCTGTTTTTAATCAACTTCAAAAAAGGAGGAGGTTCTCAAATCGACTGTATGTGTTTTTTGTATGTATGTTACCTCATAACTTCTTTCTGGGTGAACCGATTTTGATGATTTTTTTTTGTTTAAACGCTGGTACCTCTCATGTGATCCCATTAAAATTTGATCAAGATCGGACTGTAGTTTTTGAGTTATCTTCAATAATGCGTATTTAATTCATTTCATCTAATCAAGGGTTCCAAAAATAAAGCGGTGAAGTTGTTTTTTTACCCACTTCCCAAAAATGGAGGAGGTTCTCAAGTCAACTGTATTTTTTATGTGTTTACCTCATACCTAACCTCATAAATTCTCTCCTCGTGATCCGATTATTTTTTTTTTAAATTTGAAAGATGTTGGTTTTTTATTGGTCTTATTTAAATTTGATCAAAATCTGATCAGTAGTTCTGTAAATATCGTCAGTAATGCCTATTTTGACGATGTTCTCGTTTAACCGACTTCAAAAGTTACCTCATAACTTCTTTCGTTGTGAGCCGATTTTGATGATTATTTATTTATTTGTAAGCTGGTGCTTTTCATGTGATCCCATTGATCAAGATCTGATCTCTAGTTTTTGAGTTATAGTCAATAATGCGTGTTTAATACATTAAATCTGATCAAAGTTCCGAAGATAAAGCGGTGAAGTCGGTTTTTTTAAGCTGCGTTTAATTGTGTAAGATTTGTTTGCGTTTAAATTTCTACTAGATCAATTAGTAAAGACCGACTCTTTTATCTGTCGTTAAAATGAAACAGATACTTAGAAAAACTACCCGTTTATAACATTGTTTATCAGCTGCATTTTTTGTAGATTATTTCCTAAGGCGGGGAGTGGCACAAGGGTCGGATAACGTTAGGGATCTTAAATTCGTTGAACGCATTGTTGAGTTTTTACCTGAGTTCTTGCAATAGATTCACTGTACTCGTAGTTTAGTTACAACCAGTCCTCAGATTCGTTAGGAACTAGTTAAGAACAGTGTATTAGTTTGGAAATGGCTCCGCGCGTGTGGCTTTTAGTGGAATGGATTGAGGAGAATAATGTGTTTACTTCATATGAAGTAGTGAATGTTGATACTTTCTCATATAAAGACAGCGATCTTCAACCGGGAAAACAGATTTTTATTAGTTTAAAACAAAATGGTCCGCGGCGTGCGAAAATTATCAGAGTTTCAGGTTGGTATACTTTTATTATGGTCGCATGGTATTATTAACGGTAATTTTGGTGACAGTTAAAAGGTCCAATAAAAGGTGCTCATAACGTGAATGTCATTTTATCATTATAAGCGTAATAATGAAAGATAACACTAGCGTAACCTGTGATATATTTATTTTCTTTAACTAGATCCATGTAGTTGGCATTAGATCCAAGTATGCATTGACACAAATTTGAAGATATTACGTAACGCCGATTACAGATGCTTTTATATTTATGTGGTCCGTTAAATTACCATAACCATACAACAATCTTTGCATAAATACGATGTCTGCGAAGTGTAAAATGCTTAGATTATATACACAGTGGCGGATTTACCAGCAGGCTGAGTAGGCTGGAGCCTAGAGCGGCAGATTTAAAGGGCGGCAATTTATGCTAATTACGGGCAAAAGGGGGTGTAATATAGTGCCCACACTATCGTCCTAGTTGCACCAACTTTTTTAATGAAATTGTAACTTTATGATATAGGAGTCATAATATTTCATTGAAATTTTTTTTTTAATTAATGTGATTTTGCACCAAAGATTCGAATCGTAGAGGTCGATAAGGGCGGCAAAACTTGAATAGCCTACTGGCGGCAAATGTGTAAATCCGCCACTGTATATACAATATTCATATCAGCAATACATAAAAATAAATGAACAACATATTATTATCTCATACAAAAGTGTTGTTGCTTTATTGTTTCTGAATTGAAAATTACACATTTTGCATATTTTGCAAATATGTAAACTTATGTGTCTTGTATGACACGTATTCATCATATTATTGTTAAATTTATACATTGATTGTTGTATGGAAACCGTTATGTATAACATATCACCTTATGAAGCTTTAATTATTTATAATCCCGATTTTTATACATAGTTTTGAAAACTACTTTATATGATTAGTTAATGGGTAATGTACTTTTTTTATTTTACAGATAACAAGAGGCAAGTTAAAGAACATAAAGATTTTTTGGAAAGGCAAGACAAACAAGTAAAGAATGTACTTCAGCTGTGTATGCGCACTATAAAAGAAATGAAATCTGACCAGGTAATTGTTCATAAGCATACAAAGGAGATACAATATTTGTAGCGAAAATGGCGCAGTCTGCCTCAGTAAAAGCAACCCTCGGGTTTCGAGTCCATGGAGCCTGCAATTTCGGATCCTACGTCGTGATGGGTTTCAGCTTCCTGCGATGAAGATGACATAAAAATGGATCCATGGTGGCAGGGCATTTTCTAAGGCTGCATGGCTTGCTACCCTGTATCAAAATACCGTAGATTACACCATCAAACTGCCAGTCGGTAATTGGTGTTCCGGCTGCTATCTATCAGAGGCAGTCATTGTAGGTCTAAAATGATAACGATCCTCGACCACAACCACTATTGTTAACCAACATACGAACAACGTAAAATAGTGGTCAAATGCTTTAAAACAATGCTTTGATTACCTCTGTAATGTTGTGTTAGAATTTCTTATTACCTGATTTGAATTTGGATTGGATTTTTTTTATTCATAAATGTACAGTTAATAAAACAAGTGCTTTTGTTTTCAGTATCCAACCTCGGTGGAAAGTGGCGTTCAATTAAATATTAGTAGTCAGAAAAGCGGTTTCACAGGATTGCCACATATTGTTTCCGCCAAATGTGAAAACAGCGACGATAGTGATGTGGATGTTAGTTATTATGCTTTATAGATTTGAATGATTCTAATGGGTTTGATTGTCTCGTTTTTCATTAGCATAAAAAAGTAACAAGTTCTCGAAAATCTTATAAAGAAAGAAAAGTTAATATTCTGGGCTAAATATAAATGTTAGAAATCCTGTTGTTACGGACTTTTATTATAACTACAACATTTTTGCCATACGTTTTGTTTACGTGTGTTAAACTGTATAGTCATATTATCGTATTCAATAAAACGACCAATTAGCTTATTTTTCTTTTACTATTAAATACATATACTTCTTTATAGTAATAATGTACTCGTAGTTTTGTGAAAGGTCTTATTGAGTGCTAGTATAGACAAAGGATGTTATTATAAGTCAGGCAAAACAGAAAAATTAACAGCTTTTCTTTTATTATTGTTGGTTTTAAGTAACCGATAATTATGGGTTTTCAAAAAATAACCAAAATATATAAAATTATTAAGTAGGTAACGAATATTTTCGAAAATTGTAATTGATACATAGATAATTCGTATCACTTAATTACTCATGAGTGGTAGTCTCATGCTTTAATCATCTTAAATATATGCCCCGTTCTAGTATTTAGTCATTTTCTTTACAAAAGTGTGATTTAATTTAATTGAGTGATTACTTTCAGACTCCTCGCGAAATCAATCAAAGCTATGCAACAAATTACGTGAAACAAACTCATCATCAATCTGTACGGTACGAGCCGAATAAAAGTCGCAAAAGGTCATTACAAAGCCCTAACGCTATCCAAAGACGTCGTTCAATTGTGAGCAGCACACCACTGCCTGGGAAAAGTATCCAAGAAAACATTACGCTGTGTTTTGATCAAGGCACTCAAACTGACGAACCTTGGTCGCAGCCTTCGATGCCTTCGATGGCAAAAATCGAAGAAATAGAGATAGTTCTCAAACATTTGTACAGTCGTTTTCAGTCTATGGTTGTGAAAGTTAACAATGCTAACAATGGAACAATAGAAATGTCAGAATGTGAGCAACAAATTGGCGAAGTATCTTATGCAGAACCAAATGATTCTTGGGTTGCTCCTAATAACATAGCTGAAAGTGTTGAAATATGCCAAAATGTTGAAGATAATAATGTGAATATGGACGATGTTGGCGCCGAACAGATTGTAGAAACAGAAAATGAAGACGTTAAAGTTCCGGTTAAAATAGAGGCTGGTCGCAAAAACAATGATAAACCGCGTGTAAGAAGAATGTCAGCACATACAACATATTCAAATGAAATGGTAACTACTAATAAAAAAATTTTAGCTTACTTTTTGGATTAATATCCGAAAGGTTTTTGTTTCTTTATTATCTATTTGCTACGAGTATGTCATAGTGTTTTCAGAGATTGAGATGATTTGGTTGTAGAACACTACAGACATAAATATAAACAAACGCTTTCACACTCACAGCCCCATACTTAGTCTAATGACTTGTGTTGAGGGTGACGAAAACAATTACATCACACACACAATCACAAACAGAACGATAAAAACAAATTTTATTGGTCCCTTTTAATTACCCCATTAAGAATATTGAACCCGATAGCCCTGCTTAGAAGGCGAACGGACACCTAACACCTAACAAAGCCAACGGGCAGTTTAATATCGTGTACAAAAGGCTACACGAAAATCCTTTCTTAGCTGAGGTCTATCTTACAACTCACCATAAAATACCTACTTGTTAAATTCAAATTTTATGGGTCAAATTATTTTCTATTTTGTGATAGGTCAGTGTAGTACAACAGTAAAATTCATATTTTCATAATAATTATGATATTTTTATAGTTTTTAATGAAATTTCTCCTTTAAGGCGACTACTTAATATTAATTATCCCTTTGTGGGCCAAATCATACTTGTTTATATTATATAGAGAAGTATAGAGGATTTTTTTTCTCTGTTATAGTATATATCTAGGTTGACAATCTGAAAATATTATTTTAAGCATATTATTTGTTGTGCTAAAAATTTTAGTCTTTTAAACTAATTCAATATTTCAATATAATCAATGCTATTTTAAATCAACATCTTTTTTTATTCTATAGGAACTATTATATAACTATTATACCTACTCTAGGAAAGAGTTACAAAAATAAAGAGTGAGAAGAGGTGAAGAAACACTTGCCTATCAGGGATAAAAATAAATGCATATGCATTATGTAATTACACAATAAAAAAAGTCATGAATTGCGTATCTCTGACTAAATACGTCACAACTCTTTATTCTATATATATTATCTCTTTATCTATACTCTGTTTAAGTAACTTTCATGGATAAGCAAAGTAATAAAAACAATTTAATATCATATTTCAGATACCGATTGGCAACGGACACGCTGTGGTTCCTGCAAGAATGCTTAATGAGATTGACTGGAGATCATATACCACTTCAACGCGACAGCTTTTACAAGCAGTTTTTCCTCGAAAGTAAGGTTTAAGACAACATTAAAGAAAACTTCACATTAAAAAAATACTGAATATAATGATCTAATTAATTATGTATGTTGTTCTAGAGTATTAGCAACACACTCTCTGACAGGCAAGCAGTCTCCGGCGCATCAAAATAAACCAGCGAAGAAGATTTTAGACCCAAATTTGGTTGAGGATATCATAATTACGGTTGCAGCTAAGACTGGGGTTCCTAAGAATTTAGTAAGGTGCGCTATAGAGCTATATGACGAATTGGAATATAAAGGTTTAGGTTTTCCAGAAGACTAATCTAAGTCTTTTGTACACAGGAATACTATTACAGTAAAATGCACAGACGAGGCGAAGCTGTATCGCAATCGCCAACGACATAGATTGTCTCGAACAGAAAAAAATAATCAAAATGACGAAAATGTTGCACCGTCTATGATGCTTTCTTCAGACGAAGCTTCTCATAATGTAACATAATAAACATATTGTTCATAGTAATTGGAGTTATGATTATCTACTTAGTATATCAATCTTGTTTAGTTTAGCCTATTCTATAATGACAAAACAGCTAAATAATTTTAGCTAAATATAGTTTTATAACAATTATAACTTCTTAGTCTTATAAGAATAAACATTGCTGTTTCAAATTTGTTTTAATTTGTAATGTTTAACGATCTTTACTGCATAACTTACCATAAAGAATGTCAATAAATCATATTAAAATAATATGGTATTTATATCAATGAATGGATAATCGCTAGAAATCAGATTCAGAATTTAAGTTTACATACACACTTTGGCGCCGTCACATCTTGAAACATCTCAGTAGGCAAGTGCAGGCGCTGCATCATAGCTGAATCCTCAAAACCGCTCAAATATTCAAATCTAAAATGGAGGTTACATATTTGCTGTTGCTGTCCGTGCATAACAATACACTCTTACTGCACGAAAATATGCTGTCCCACAATGTACTTTTCCGTGCTGTTAAGTGCTAATAAAATGTAACTTATAGTTGTGCTGTTTAGGGAAACATTAGGTCCATGGAGAACTACACCAGAAATTTATAAATATTTGGCTGGGAGACTAAAAGAGTCGACACGAAAACCAAAATCCTGCATTTTATTTTGCTCAGCAATTGAGTCTCGCCATACAACCAGGTCACGCAGCCAACATTTGGGCACACTGAGACACCAACGACTTTTCGCATTGATAAAATTAAACGAACTGCTCGTTGATTTAGTAGAGTGCGTGTTTGTTTACTAAGGTCGATATGTCTAGTTCGGTTCCCGGCAAGAATACAAGTTTTCTTCCTCAAGGTAAATTTGAGTTTCTGGTTCTAGGTGTGATTGTGTTCCTATGTAATGTGAATGTTTCCGGCATCCACAACAAAAGTCATTAAACTTAGTGTGAGGTTGTGCGGGTAATAGCGTTATGTCATTTGAATTATACCATTTAGGATTGACTGTATTTTTTTAAACAATGTAGCAAATAGTGGAAACGTAGTAGTATCACTTGTACCCTCACGTGGTAAACTGAACTCTTCATAACAAATGTAGGAATAGTAATAATTATAATTATATTTAATAATAAAATCTTTGCTCACAACATCGATGTTACATATATCACTTACATACATATCCCACTATTTTTTTATCTCCCAGGCGCTGGAAGTACATTCTTTCCATTACGGCTGGCAAATAAACACCTGACTTTGTATCTTAGCTCGAGAACAAGATTATTCTTAAGTACTAGTTAGCTGTACCCAGCATGGGTTGCAATGCCACGTGAAGAAAGTGTTTTACCTCTTTCACTTTCATGGTTGCCTAGCTAATTTATTTGTAGAGGCCTAGTACTTTAATACCATACTAACATTTTTTATTTGATGTTGTTTAAACAAAAACACTAAAATCGCGATAAAAAAATGTTTGAGGCTGTGTGAAAACTACTTTACGACCCACCAAATGTACAAAAAAAAAAACATTAAAATCGATCGAACCATTTCGGAGGAGTGCAACCACAAACACGTGATATTTATAATTGTATAATAATATATTACATGATGAGGTTTATGGTTTACGCTTAGAAATTATTACCTACATTTACAATATTCTACGTCTCTATTTTCTGATTTCGATTTTAATCGACTAAACGACTAGCAGATGACATAGACTAATCGTCGTCAGCTGACTCGACGTCAGAATTGTCAAATGTCAATAGGTACGTCATTAACGATAACGTAGGGTATATATCTTATTTATCTCTGGTCTATACTCAATGGTTTATTTTTGAGGTTATGAGATAGGTCACGCACGTTTGTTGTTGTCTAATTTTAATTTTGCAAGTTTGTAGCTTACCATGGAAGATAACGAAGATTTTGAGTATGTCGCCTCAGAGCACGACAAACTTGTAAGCGCAGTTACAAAACTAGATAAAACACAGCACATTACTGAGCCTACGCGAAGTGAACCAACCATCGTCAGTTCGGAATTCAATTTGATCAAAAGATCCAATAAATTGAATCTAAGTGATGTGGCCAAGGTGTTGGAAGAGACGTCCAATCTTCGTGAAATAAGTAAAAAGCTTAAGAAAAGTCACGATGCTTCTAAAGTGTTAACGAAACCGTTGGAGAAGCCTCAAGCGGAACGCATAAGGCGCGCAGCGGGATATGACGATACGAAGAAGAAAGTGGGACGTTGGGATCCTGTTGTAGCCAGAAGTCGGACTGCAGAGTACACTTCATATCCTATAAAACATGTAGAGTCAAAATTAGCACCCACAAATGAGTTCCTCGCAAGATTTGAATTAAAGTCCGATCTAGAAAGAGAATTAGAAGAAGTAGACCCTCCTCAGCTCATTGAAGAAGTTGAGGAAGAGGAGAAAGTCTATCCAATGTCTTATGAAGAAATGGTGGAGCATAGGCAACATATGGCAAAGATAAGGGCACAGCAGTCTTATAAACAAGCCAAGGCCAAACGACAAAGCAAAATCAAGAGCAAGAAATATCACAGGCCAGTATAGCATTTTCTTAGATTTACTATTTGTAGCTTGTTTACCACCTTTAACTATATTATCAAATGCAAAAATTGTATGGTCTCTTGGACCTATGGGGTCCAAGAGACCATACAATTTTTGCACAGGCACAGATGAAAGTTAATGACACTAACTGTCAGATTCCCATATGTAAGCCATTTCGAGATAGCAACTCATCAGCAACATTTGTTTCCATCTTTTTTCTTCACTTAACAAAACCTGAGATAAAGGTCAACTGCTAGCTTATTAAAGATAAAAACAATATTTACTACATTCAGACTACATTTGGAAAGTTGTTATGTTAGGACAAATAAATCAAGAGCTACAGGTGCAAGTTCTGCTTAAAAAATATCTTTCCTCTTGTATGTATTTACATTTTAGTTTTGTTTATTGTTAATTATACAACAAGCGGCAAAATCTAAATTTTGATGAAACCCCTCATGCTCTATTTGGAATACAGCTGCACTAATTTTTACCAATTATACAAATTACACTCTCGATCAAGTCACCTTTCGAGTTTTAACAAATTGAGTTTATAACTGTTTTGTAATGGGTAGTGGGCTCTATGATTAAGTCTAGGATTATCTATGTATAAAAATTCAATTTTTGTTTGTTTGTCTCACAAGAACGGCTGAACTGATTTGCCTAATTTTGGTTTTGAAATATTTGTGGAAGTTCAAGGAAGCTTTTAAACCGACCTTTCGAGAAAATGTAAAGAAAGTAGTAAAAACTACTATTTTATTTTCCCATATTAAGTGTTTGTACCTGTCAAAAATTAGACACAAAATTAATTTCTGAATGCACTATGAATATTTGACCATAGACAAATGTGAGATATATGTATTTTGTTAAAGTTCAGACAACTTTTATTGGTGGTATGAAGTTCACCAGACCACCTATTTAATAATTATTTAACTTTTCAGGGTGTTAAAGAAAGAAAGGCTTAAGTTACAATTGAAAGAATTTGAAGAGCTTCAGAAAACAGATCCAGAAGAAGCTCTGAAGAAACTAGAAGCTATTGAAAAAGCAAGAGCTCTAGAGCGACACACTTTGAGGCACAAAAACACTGGAAAATGGGCTAAAAACAAAATGATCAGAGCTAAATATGACAAAGATGTAAGTATTACACGGACAATACCTTGATAAGTTCTGAAAAGGAAATGTTAAAAAGAGATTAACACAATATTTAGTTGTTATAAAATTTTATTCATTTTTACCGACTTACCAAAAAAGTATTTTGTACTTAAGTTGACTGTATTGTTTTTTTTTATATGTGTGTCCTAATAACTTTTCTCCACGTGAGCCAATTTTGAAAATCTTTTTTTAGTTTGAAAGATGTTGCTTTCTAATTGGTCCCATTTAATTTTATCAAGATCTGATCAGTAGTTCTTGAAATATCGTCAATAATGCCTATTTTGTGGACCACTTTGACAATGTTTTGGTTTAAGCCGATTTTGATGATTATTTTTTTATTTGCAAGCTGGTGCTTTACATGTGGTCCCATTGAAACTTGATAAAGATCTAGTATTTCTAGTTTTTGAGTTAAAGTCAATAATGCGTGTTTAATACATTATATATGATCAAGGTTCCAAAGATAAAGCGGTGAAACAGTTTTTTTAAGCTTTGCTTGCGTTTAATTATAGATAAAAAAATATACATTGTCTGCAACTACTTCTACAGTTATTTTTATTTTTAATTCTACATCTTGTAATTGGTTACAAGATGTAGATATGTTTGGCCATATAACAAAAAGTAAAGTGTCAGTCCTGGCACCTGGTAAAGTCATAAAGCCATATTTTACACCTACACATGCATCTTCAGGTGGCCTAAATTATACTGTCACCAGGACTGGACTAGTAAACAAGCAAAGTTTGTGTAATGAACCTAATTTATGGAAAGCAATCTGATCTCTTATTGTCTTTGTTTTAGGTGAGACAGCAAATTGCAGAGCAACTATCAGTAAGCCGAAGTTTGACTAAAAAACCGAAAGATTTGGAGAGTTCTGATGATGAAGCGGATGATGAAGAGATTCCAGATATTGATCTTGCTCAGGATCCCATGAACCCTTGGATGTTGAAACAATCAAATAAATCTAATGTAAGCGCAGAATTTGACTTTGGCTACAAAAAATATTTGAAAGACAAGATGTTTAAAAAGAATTACCAGGAAAGTGACAGTGATGATGACGCAAAAAATGACAATGAAGATCAGAGTCCAGCTTCAAATGAACTAGATATTTTAAAAGAGAGTTTGAACAAAATTGCTCAGCAAGGAAATAAATCTGACTCAGATGATGCAGATAAATGTACAGATAATGTTGCTACTTCAACAGTTAAGGAAAACAATGTAAATGACATAACTAATGGAATCAACCTAAGTAAATTAGTCGAAAATAATAGCCATGAAGTAAATAACAAACTATCCCAAAACAAAAATACTGTTCTCAAAAAATCAATTAGTAAAAGAAGAAGTAAGAAGCTAAAACTTAACAAACCGATAGCAACATCAGAGTGGATTGTTGAACAAATTGAAAATAATACAGACAATAGAACAAAATCAGTTGATTTAACTTCAGCTTTTGAGTCTTTTGAAAATAATGTTGCAGTTAAAGTTGAGAAAAAGCTGAAAGCCTTAAGACAACAGGTTGAAAGACTGGGCCAAGATTCCAAAAAAACTAAAAAGCAGAAAAATAAGTCTAACAAAGACAATGAAGAAATCGATAATTTAGAGTATTTAAAGATTAAAAGTAATAAACAAAAAGCTGTTATTGATGAAGCATTGATAGAAACAGGATCTAAAGGGGATGAGGCAGAAACTGATGAAATCACTAATCAATTAAAAATAGTTAATACTCCTATAAATGCAATAGCATCCGGCATAACTGATATTGATCCAAATAGATTCATAGAAGTCAAACCTAAATATTTGAATACTGCTTTACCAACAAGTGAGATAGAGGCAGACTTACTGGATGACGATGAACAAGTTGTCCCAAGAGTGAATATAGAAGAAGTTTTTGAGGAAGATGATGTTGTTGCCAGTTTTAGACAAGAAAAAGAAGATGAGATAAATAAAGACAAACCTGAAGTCATGGATTTATCTTTACCAGGATGGGGAAGTTGGGGTGGCAAGGGTGTTAAAGCTCCCAAACGTAAAAAGAACAGATTTATTCTGAGAGGTGCTCCTAAAATGCCTCGTCGTGATGAAAACAAGGGTGACATAATCATCAAGGAGTATAAAGATCCGAAACTTGCTGCTCACAAAGTGAAGGAAATTCCTTACCCATTCAATAGCGTTCATGATTATGAAGCTTCAATCAGAGCTCCTTTAGGAAATACATTTATTCCTGAGAAAGCTCATAAAAAGCTCATTCGTCCAAGTGTGATCACTAAGGCTGGAGCTATTATTGAGGCAATGGATGAAGACGAGTTATTAGTTAAAAAGAATAGAAACTTTATGAATGAAAAGATCTTGAAGATTTTGGGTCAGAAATAAAATGTTAATATATGTGATTTTTGAAGTTTAATTCTTATGAAATAAGTCTATTCTAAGCTCCAACACGCACTGGTGGGGATACAAGTATTACCCCATCACCTCTAACAAATAACATTGGGATATTTCTCTTTGTTGTTCTGTAAACCTCTTCATATGTTTCCTCATCGATTTCAACAGTAGTAATTGTTTCTTCTGCATCTCCCAAAACCATGTTTAGATGTTGGTCATAAGCCTGAAATGAATAAAAATAGGTATAATATTAAATCATGATAATTTATAGCCAGTTCATCTTAAATGAGAACTATTATATTGACTCTCAAAATTCTTATTTTGTTTGGCATATAAATTTTATTGAATTCGATCCAGCCAAAACCAAAAATAAGAAGCAACATTCGTTTTTTTAAGCTTTATGTTAAAACTATATTTTAAAAGTTGGATGCAAGTTGCATTGTTTATCTGCACTGTAATACTGTGTTAGTATTGACGGTTCTTTTTTTTTTTTTTATTTAATATAGGCAAACGTTGGTTAATAAATAGGTGGTTGCAATAAACCAATTCTGCATTGTGCAAGGGCATATGGTGGTAGTCGAGAGATACTTTACTAGGCATCAGTGCTAATATTTCATCACATAGTAACATAGCTTGTTAGCACATCATTTAAGTTAGGCACAGTCACTGGGTACATACTTTCCTTTGATGAGGAACCAGCCATAATTCAAGTATTCAGCGTAACCAAAAAGTAGTTAACTGGTACAAATGGGATATTGATTAAAACATGGCAACTGACTAACTAAAAGATTAGTCATGAATCATAGGTCCTAAAAGCCAACCATCTGGACTAATCCAGTCATT
This sequence comes from Lomographa bimaculata, assembly GCA_948107665.1. Classification (NCBI taxonomy): domain Eukaryota; kingdom Metazoa; phylum Arthropoda; class Insecta; order Lepidoptera; family Geometridae; genus Lomographa; species Lomographa bimaculata. Next base: position 12,491,061 of record OX403600.1, read on the forward strand.
AAAAAGTTTAACTACGAACACTTACATGCAACTTTCCACGTAGTTCGCGCTCATTGCGCATCTTTACATATATCCTCTCATCCAAACTGAGTCTTATGAGATCCAGTGGTTCCTTCACTGTCATCACAGAAACCTGAAAATTGTGTTTTCATGAAAGTTGTGTTCAGAAATCAGAATGTTAATATCATTATATATATACTTAAGAGGAGTTTAATGGCATACACACACAGAAGAATTGTATGTGTATGTCATTAAACTCCTCTTAAATGGCTAGACCTATTTTGAAGATTTTTTTGAGTGTGATCAGGCAGATTCAAGAATGGATTCGATTTAAAAAAACATGATTTTCGAATTTAATACATTTGAACAGGATGCCAGTCCAGTCCCCTAGTAGCCTTATAATTGACATGATAATAATAGCCTATTGCCGAGGTCATACAGCTTGTCCAATATTTTGCCATGGGTTATGCCACTGCGCTCCACAAAATAGTGGACATCTCTCTACGAGCACTTTTAAGAATTATTAATTTAAATAATATAAGCCAGTATGTTTATTACACTTCGCTCCATAAGAAAAATATTTAGTACTGTATCATGTAAATATATGTGGTTATTATGTTTCGCTTCCTTGAATTTAAATTTCGGCACTTGAGGCTGAAATTTAGCAAAGATTTAGTCTGAGCCTCTAAGACTTAGTCAGTCTCCTCAAAGAGAATTTGCTCCAATGAAGAAATCTTGCTAATAGAAGTAGCTAATGTAAAACATTCATCGTTCGCTAGATTACTAGATTATACTTAACAATGCAAAGGCTACTTACTGGATAAAAAATATATAATGACTTCGACTAAATCCTACTACAACACACATGCTTTTTAATGATACGTATCTATAAATAACAAGAGGAAAGAAACAGAAAATTGAATACAAATGGAAATACTAAAAAAATGTCTAGCAAAAATAATTATTTAACCCTTTGCAACCACTTCTTACTGAGACTAACGGAACGAAGTTTTATCAGCCACTTTCACAAACATTTATAAAACAAGCTTGATAACTATCCACATAATGGAAATCTCTTCTTCAACCTTAATTCGAATCCGGTCGGTATTATTCTTCTTTTACAAAAAAATATAATTTGATCTTACATTTTCTCCATCGTCAGCCATGGTTATTGGAAACTTTGACCGTTAATAGACTCCAAGGAAAGGCTCATAAATGGTATGCCTGAATCACAGTATATTATCAGGAAGTACGTTTAGGTTTTAACTTGTATCGAATTTTTATTGTTGTTTTGGTGTAATTGTTTTTAGGTTAAGTTTCTACCGCTTGAACCAAAGATATTGTAATCACTCCGTTTAGCTTGAACTATGCTTGAACTAAACGGACTGGGGGCTGATTACCTATCTTTGTTGCAAACGTTTTCAATACTAAATTGACAAAACTCCTAAGAAATAAGGTTCATGAAAAAAAAAAAAAAATGAACCTTATTTCTTAGGAGTTTTGTCAATTTAGTATTGAAACCGTTTGCAACAAAGATAGGTAATCGGGGGGCTGATTACATTATCTTTGCGCAGAATACTAAAACAATATTTTTAGATTTGACAATTGACACCATTTTGATATTCTACTGAAATCGAATGGGCATGACTTTACCATGACTGGACCTTGACTCTTTTACTTGACTTTGACTGTGACTTGTGAATAGGACTTATAATATGAAATACACTTGAAATATTATATTATCACTTAACACTGGCTAAATGCACAAGATTGCGAAGCCATAACTTAGAAGAAGAAGGACATTTTTTTTTAGTTAAAGTTTAAGGCCGTGGATAAAAATTACAAATACATTTTCGAAATTAATAAGTCAGCGAAATATTATATTATTATCCTATCGAACTTAAGAACAAGCCTTGTAAAAGCATATCCTTCTGCCAAGGCACGAGACAAACTAATCTAGCGCGTTAAAAAAAACTTTTGTTATTCTATTAAGGCAGAAGGATGAAGGATTAAGAATGCTTATACGAGACTTGACAATAGGTTAGATAAGGTTGCTCGTAAAACAAATTCAGTGGGCACAAGTGCCGTGATCGCAAATACATTTGTTTTGGAACGTAGTCTTAGTCTATGTTTATAATCTAGTAAAAGTAAAAAACGTCACAATAATCTTGTCTATGAACATTTCAGTCAACAAGCAGAGACGCGTGTCACGCAATTTTATTTTATTCTCTTAGAAACGTAATTTCTGTACGAAATGGTTCGAGGCGGGTGAGTAAAAAGCCTTTTTTTATATATATGTTCAGTGTGGAGTTCGTTATACTCAAGTTACTTACAATCTTTCAGACGTGACCGCGATAGAGACCGCGATCGAAGGAGGTCCCACAGTCGATCTGCGTCCCCTGATCGCAAGAGAAGGCGTTCCCGGAGCCGAGACAGAAATTCCAAATCTAAAAGGAAACGCAGTCGTTCCAGGGAACGCGACTCGAAGAGGGATCGCAGTAGGGACAGAGATCGTGACAGGAAAAGGTCAGCATGAGGTTTCTTGTTTACCATTTTTTGCTGTCATTACCTACTACTACTCCTTGTCCAACTTGGATCTTAATAAAAGTTGCAAGTTATACATAGACTTATAACATTTCATACAATTTGGTATATGTCTTTGCCATATCTCACACTTTTTCCCTTCATTCCCTAATTAAATCATATTTCGTAAATCCATGTTTCTTGGTTATTGTTGCCCCATAAAAACCCCACACTAAGTTCGATGACTCGTGTCGTGGGTGCCAGAAACATTCACATCGCACACACAATCACAACCAGAAAAACAAATTTCCCTGGGGAGAAAAATGTTTATTTATGCCTGGAATCAAATCTGATAACCTGCTTATAAAGTGAACTTGTAGCCAGCTAAGCCAACAGGCAGTTCATTGTATTTACATATTATAGCAGCAGTAAGATAACACACAATTCTACCAGGATTTAAATTATTGTAGTAATGAAAATGTCTCACTCTTTGCAATTCATAACAGTTTTTTAAATTATACATCCATACATTTACCCTGGTAATGCTTGTTGGGGGAGGGTTATAGGAAACTTGGGTGCTCTTAATACAACTAATTTTAAAATATAGAATTAACTAAGTGATCAGTTGGTAACATTCATGTACAATTAAATTCAGCCTATGGAATTCAACTGTGGGGAAAAGCATGTCTCCACTACTAACATCATACTACAATATCAAAGTAGAATACTTAAAAACTCAATGCACTTAGGTAAAAAGAAATGCATAATTTTCCTAGAAGTGAAAAAAGAGGAAATGAAACAAAAATCATACAAAATTAGATAAAGCCAAACAAATTAGCAACTCAACTTACTGAAACAACTCATAAAAAGAGACTAAAAAATTGATCTAGAAATTATTTTGGCTATAAGAATTAATCATATTACAGTTTTGTTATAAGTATATAATAAGAATTATTCAGAAATTTGTATAGTATTATGTAAAATTCTTTAGTGACAAAAGGGACGACAAGAGAAATGGATCTGGTTCAAGTAAATCTTCAAGGAAGAAATCCCCTGAGAAAGATCGAGAAAGATCCAAATCTAAGGAAAAATCCATGAAATCCGAGGACTATAATCCAGGGTCGGTTGACAAGGTAATTAATATTCCTAAACAAAATGTCTGTATCACATTCACTTCAAAATGTATTCGTGAAATATTTTGATTTAAACGAATGAATGTATTCGTGAAATATTTTGATTTAAACGAATGATTTAAATTCTAGCAAGTTATGTAAAATTACTTTAATAATAGTGTAGGTACTATTGTTTGCATTTTTTAACTAGAGATAGATCAAGTAGAGTCTGGGCAATCACCAAATGTACCAACTGCTATACCTATTATAGCCTTAATTTAGAGAAATTTGGGGGCTGAGTCACCCACGTCCATAGGAGGATACCCCTTAAGTCTGACTCCCTACATGTGGTCCCCGGGTGATGCTAATCAGGTGACATTTGAGAGGTGGTAGAGCATTTTGTGAGTCGCTCGCCTGACTTTTTTTTTTTTTTTTTTTTCTCTATTTTTTTTTTGGGACTTTTAATCGCTTAACGACTATGTCAGTCCCATAGTTGATACATTTCAATAGACTTAACTATTAAGTATAGGAGTTTGCTTGACCAGCCCATAAGCAGACTGATAGAGCAATCTGGCGGCATCAGATGTTTGCGCTGCCAGGATACTCTGGTACAAACCCACATCAAAATTATTAAAACCAAACCTATGGTGCAAGAGCTCGCCTGACTTGCTACCAAAGTAGCTTACCACCATCAAGTTGAAAGTCTGCCGCCAAGCCAAATACGGTGTTCCGGCAGTTATCCTTGAGAGCCTGCATATTCCAGGTCTAGTATGTTTACCAGCTTTGATCACATCGTCACTTACCATCAGGTGAGATAGTGGTCAAACACTAGCCTGTCACAAATAAAAAAAAGAAAAATCCAACTTTTAGAAGATCAAGGTCTAACCAGTTAAAGCTATTGCCTGAATATTGTATTATATGGTGTATAAACCTTGATAAAAATCCTGTGTGGCAATGCAATGCGCTTATCATCCTGAGATAGATTTTTTAGATGATAAGATGTTATATTTATACTTCCAGGAAGAAGAACAAATTCGCCTTGAAGCCGAAATGCAAAAGCGGCGTGAACGCATTGAGCGGTGGCGTGCTGACCGTAAACGTAAAGAGCTGGAATCTACAAAGAAAGAAGTGAAACAAGGCAGTATTATGTCAAATATGCCTATGCCCAACATAAAGAAGTGGTCGTTGGAAGATGATTCTGGCGATGAAGGTTAGATTGTTCTTTTGTTGTGATTGGTTTTTCCTGGTCTAATTTAAGTTTATTTAGTTTTTAGCATAATTATATTTAGATTATTCAGTATTATTTTTGATTATAAAATCGGCCTCAAGAGTTTTTAAACATTTTTTTATTTTCTATATAATAATGTGAAAATTTTTAAAACAAAACATTTAATCCAAGGGGAAATTGATCAGTTACACTTATTCCAGGTGATGCAGATTCTGAAGCAGCAAAAGAAAAAGCAGCTGCAGTAGAGAAAGCCAAATTGGAAGCAGAAGATGAAATTGACCCCCTTGATGCTTACATGCAAGAGGTGCAACAGGTTAGTACAAATATTCTTACTTAATATCATTATTGTCAATTCGCAGTACTTTATTTTAACTGTGCTAGCCTTGTGTTTGACCACTATCTCAGCTTTTGGCAAGTTGATAATATGGATGAAAATGGTATACAAGCTACTCCTAGAATAAGAATGGCTGTCTAGGTTAGCTGCTGGAACACCATTTTAAGGTATAGTGACAGGTTTTTCTAGTCGAAGGTTCTTCAACTTTGATAAGGTACAAGGTAGAGTCAGGCGAACCTGAGTGTCCCCTTTCTTATTAGCATATCTGTTGAACAAGCATTATAAATTTCTAACTTCAAGTGGACACGTGTGTGCAGATTGATGTGTCCAGTTGATAAAAGCCTTGTGATATATTGTTTATCCTCATGAATGTGTTACAGGAAGTACGCAAGGTGAATCATTTAGACCAGCAAAGGGGCATCATGAGTGTGCCCACTACAGGTGGTACCGGTGTCGTCATACTCACTGGCACCGCTAAGAAGAAAGTTACGGAGCAGAAAAATAAAGGTGACTTTATTTTCTAATTTTAATCTATGTTTGGGGTAGTCACCCACATTCCATCATAACACTAGGTACAATAATGTTGTCCATAGGAAATATGCGTGATATTTTAATATTGGTCAAGTGTCATTTTTTTTAATCTTTGTAGCTTTTTTACAAATGAATAATAAGAGAAACATAATATCAAGGAATCAAATTACTTAAAAAATATTTTTTGTGTTTTCTAAGAGAGGATAAATTAAACGCTATTTTCAATCTTTCAGGTGAACTGATAGAGCAGAACCAAGACGGCTTGGAGTATTCCTCAGAGGAAGAAACGGAGGACATTAAAGATGCCGCAGCCAATCTTGCATCGAAGCAAAGAAAAGACTTAGCCAAAGTGGATCACACTACATTGGAATACCATCCATTTAGGAAAGCTTTTTACACAGAGGTACTGTCCCCGGCACTCCATACAAGTGTTGCAATTCAACGTCACACAAGAACAGTTAATGTACACAACCAATTATATGGTGTGCTAAGGTTTCTCTTGTTTGCGCACTTGTTTCTCTGATAGCTCGTGTACTCGGTGTATGCGACACCTGGAACCATTTAAACATCATTGACTCTTGAGTTCAAGTAATTTTTGAGAGTAATAAATTGACATTTTACCGTTCCTTCATTGTCTCTTATTATTATATTTTGCATTGGCATAATTAAAAGATTTGGTAGATAAAAGAAAATGGCTTCACCATAGAGTTTCTTGAAATTCTCTTGTAGGTGTATCCTAAAGCTATATTGACTATTTAATACTGACTATTGCTTTCCTAATTGTTAATAAACTTTTAATTATTTTATGAGTAATTATACTTATTTTTAAATGCTTTCACATTCACATCATACACACTATGATAACCAGAACCAGAAATACAAAATAGCGCAGTGCATTGCCTTGTAGGATTTGGCCTAAATAAGTTCACTAGTTGGTCCCAGCGGCTTCGCCTACTTAAATTAAGTAGCCTATGTGTTTCCTGGTTAGCTATGCACATTTAAATGTTCATTCACATTCATATTCATTCAGCCATTACGGCGTGAAGAGGAAGCAAACATACTTACACATTTACACACAAACTTTCGAATCAATTCAATTTAAAATCTTCTGTTCACATGGGCCCTAAAAAGGGACTTACGAAAGTTAATGACTCTTTCACATTTATATTAGTGTGATAACTCTGGGTAGCATTGAAATATGGTCAAATCTAATACTTATTGTAGTACTATTAGTAAATTGCTAGTATCTTCACTCAATGAAAAAAAATTACATAAACATGTTTTTTTTTGTGACTATTCCAGGTTAGTGAATTAGCAAGAATGACTCCCGAAGAGGTAGAAGCATACAGAACAGAGTTGGAAGGTATCCGAGTCAAGGGGAAGGGATGTCCAAAGCCGATCAGGTCTTGGGCACATTGTGGAATCAGTAAGAAAGAAATGGATATATTGAAGAAACTTAACTTTGAGAAGCCCACGCCGATTCAAGCTCAAGCTATACCTGCTATCATGTCTGGAAGGTAAAAGAACATTTACTTTTTAAAACCTTTTATTTAGTTCACCTGTCCCATTGTCTATTTGTCAGTCTGTAATCACATCTTGCAAACTGAATTAGACCCACTTCCCCTTGTATGATTGGACTCAAATTTGGTGTACTTATGTATCTTCGGTGACAATATAATGATATGGTACCATTGCGCTGGTCTGATGATGGAGACGGAAGATGGACATTGGAACTTCTTAACTAAACAAGATAAACCCATCGAGTTTGGGCTTGTTTGATTCCGGTTGACAAGTTCTCTGGTTATAAAACTTTTTAAACTAATTTTTTTATATTTACTGGTAAAAGATTGATTTTAAAAAACTTTTTAAAGTATTATTTTTTAGATTCTGGGTTCGATTTCAAGCATTTTTTATTCGCGATAGGCAAGCGTTTGACCACTATCTCACCTGATGGTTATTCTCTGTCAACAGCTGAGCCTCCAAAGAATTCCCTCTCAGTAGTTTTCTCGTTTGCTCCATCATCTGACAATCATTTCATACTTGCAGAGATTTAATCGGCATTGCTAAAACCGGCTCAGGCAAGACGCTAGCATTCATCCTTCCGATGTTCCGTCACGTACTCGACCAGCCACGTTTAGAAGACACGGACGGACCGATTGCCCTCATAATGACCCCTACGAGGGAACTCTGCATGCAGATTGGAAAGGACATCAAGAAGTTCGGCAAATCGCTCGGGCTGAGGACCGTTTGCGTTTACGGTGGGACTGGGATATCGGAACAGGTATGATATGATGACCCTGTTGGCGCGGTGGGCAAGTCTGCCCTCTGCGCCATGCATCCACACTTTTCCTTCCCAATGGACATTTGTGCTTCCTGTTCTGGGTGTGGTCGTGTGTGTGATATTTAAATGTAATGTTTCCGGCACCCACTACACAAGTCTCTGGACTTAGTGTGGGGCTGTAAGTGTGAATGCGTTTGTTTGTTTATATTAAATTCAAAACATACAAGTATTACTTTTTATTACGACAAACAAGGCGCTTGCTTTGTGGTACATTTTAAATTGTTTATAAATTTTAACCATAAATATATATTACATTATAAGAGAGAGTTCGTAACCCAATTATAAGAAAAAAACAAAAGCCAAAGATATTTAAAAAAAAGCACTCAATGTAAAATGGAGATGGAGGCCACACAATAGATGAGAGATGGTCAAATGTTACCAATTGGTTTGTAATACAACCAAAAAGAAAATGCGGCAGACCATTCAAAACAGATGCAAATGCCATGGGCGGCTCTTATTCTAAGTAATTGTAACTACTTACAATAACATTTAGTTAAACTATCAATAAAAAACAAATAAAAAAATACAATTTGCGTGTAGCAATATACTGTCATTGGTAAGTAGTGCACAACCCTGCAGGGGGTGATTTAGAATCAACAACCGAGCTAAACAAATATAAAAAAAGTACTGGAACATTGTTTACTGGACAGTTGCTTTAAAATGTCTGCACCACAATTTACTTACCAGTAAGGAAATTGTAGTAAATAAAACGACCAGCTACAAGATGGCTACGTGCAGACTGATTTATTTTCTAGTTACTTATCTATTATATTACCCACATATTATAAATACCCACATAATAAATATACAACATCTTCCCCCTTAACAAAGAAATCAAGAAAACACAAAGAATAATTACATTAGTTTAACTTAATCATATTACATTAAAATATTATATTTACTTTAAATATAAGAAAGAAACTATTACCTATGTAGCAACATAATTTATTATTATTAAGTATATATATTTAGTATATAATAACATATGCTTATTTTTACATTATTTTCAATACCTAAACATGTACTATTAATTTGAACAATACTATATACTTTAGTTACACAATACTATTAAACCTACCTCAATACCTACTCATATATATATAATGTACTACTTACGTGATAGTTTCATTTTAGCTTCACGTTTAGCTGCCCGTTCATGACGAGCATTATAATTGGAAGGAGGCGTTAATTTAGAAGTTGTCGGTATCCCTTCAGAATCAGGCCACTCACTCCTTTCACGCGTCGAATCATTAGTATCACCCTCACACACCAAAGTAGGATCTTCATACACACTACTATCACTTTTATTTTCGTTGTCGTCAATGACGTCCTTCCCATTGCTGGATGGAGATGAAGAACGAGACGAACCAAATTTAATTAAGTGCCTACGATTTCGCCTCAAGATTTTACCTTGATTGTCGGTGATGAAGTATGACCGCGGCTGGGCGGCGCGCCCCGTCACCCGCGCCTCTCGTCTCCGGTTCCTATCCACCGCGATCACCTCGTCGCCCACTTGAAGTTCGGGCAGATTGCGGGCCTTACTGTCGTGATGACATTTAGCATAGCTTTGTTTACGCAGCATATTATTATAATCTATTGTATTATCGCGCGCCGGACGTAATCGTTTACTATGAATCGGTAGCCGCGTATTTAGTTTTCGACTCATTAAGAGTTCCGCAGGACTCGCTACACCGTCCCTCGGAGCGGTTCTGTAATTTAACAAACTTAAATAAAAATCTGAACGATCGTTTATAGATTTCACTAATAATTCTTTTACCGTGCGTACCGCTCTTTCCGATCGTCCATTGGATTGAGGATAATTGGGCGATGATGTCGTATGTGAGAATCCCCAGTTTTTTTGCAAAATCACTAAATTCTTTAGAGGCATAACAAAGTGCGTTATCGGTAATGAGGTTTTGTGGTATGCCATGACGAGCAAATTGGTCTTTCATCGCTTTTATGACACAACTCGACGTAATGGACGGTAGGGCAGATACCTCGATGAAATTCGAAAAATAATCAACTAGCAAAAGAAAATATCTTTTTTGGTATTCGAAAATATCGGAGCCGACTTTTGACCAAGGTATATCAGGTAATTCGTGAGGAATTAAAGTTTCTCGCGGCGGCATCGCGGCGTGGGTCGTACAGACGCGACACCGGCGCACGGTGCGCTCCACGTCGCGCGACATCCCTGGCCAGTACATGACGTCACGCGCTCGCCGCTTGCACCTATCAATGCCTAAGTGTCCTTCATGAACCCGACCTAACATTTCAGCCCTTAGACTCTCCGGTATAAATACCAGGTCATCCTTAAAGAGAATGCCCTCACAATATTCTAGCGAATGACGATGATCCCACATATGCCGTATTCTTTCATCTGTTATATACTTATTTACCGGCCACCCGTCCAATATGCACTCGATCAACAACTGACATATAACATCGCGTCTTGTATGTTCTCTCACTAAATTAAGCTTGTCGTCACTAAAAGCGACGCTATTTATAAGATAGCAGGATTGACTATATACTTCGTCTGACACTTTTTCATTCATCAATTCCGGAAGAGGAGCTCGCGATAACGTATCCGGTATATATAAATATTTTCCAGGTTTGTAAATGACGGTAAAATCGTACCTCTGAACACGTAACATCATACGTTGCAGCCTTGCGGGTACCGAACATAAAGCTTTTTTAAATAGGGCCTCTAACGGTTTATGATCGGACTCCACAATGACATCATTCTTACCGTAAATGTAATGATGAAACCTTTCGAGTGCAAATACTATAGCAAGCATCTCTTTCTCTATCTGCGCGTACCTCTGCTGCGTATCGGTGAGTGTGAGCGAGGCGAACTCGACGGGCCGCCCGCCCTGCAGCAGCACGGCGCCCAGCGCGTGCGAGCTGGCGTCCACCGACACCACGGCCGGCCGCTCCGCCGAGAACAGCGTCAGCACGGGCGCGCTGCACAGGTCACGCTTCAACATTCTCACTACTTCTTCTTCGCATTCACCCCACAGCCATTCGTTATCTTTTTTTAGCAAGTTTCGAAGAGGAGCCACTTTCTCTGAGTAGTTAGGTATAAATTTACACAAATAATTTACCATGCCTAAAAATCTTTCTAATTCTTGCCTATTTTGCGGACTTTTCATTTCATTCACAGCCTTTAATTTGCTTTCGTCTATTTCCATACCCTTGACACTAAACTTATGCCCCAGATACGTCACTTCCGATACCTTAAATTCGCATTTTTCCCGATTGAATTTTATGCCTACCTGCTTAGCCCTATCTAGTAGTTTTCTGAGTCTCTCGTCATGTTCTCTTTCGTCAGTCCCAAACACTATAATGTCGTCGACAAATGAATCGACTCCCTCCAGGTCTTCGAGCAGTTGTCTAACACGAGAGTGAAATATTTCCGACGCAGAACTTATTCCATACGGAAGACGGAGGTATTGGTACCTTCCAAAGCACGTTCCAAACGTACACAAGTCCGCGCTATCATCATCAAGCTGCACCATCCAAAATCCTGACCTGGCATCTAGCTTACTAAAAAACCTGGCACCTTTCAATCTCGTAGAAATGTCAGTTAGTGTGGGAAGTGGAAAATGCTGGCGGCGAATGGCCTTGTTTAAAGGTCGCGGGTCCAGACAAACGCGAATGCTGCCATCCTTTTTTGCCGCGACAACAATACCGTTAACCCAGGCTGTTGGATGACTCACCTTTCTTATAACTCCCATTTTCTCCATCCGCTCCAACTCGACTTGCAGGCTACCTCTCACGCCGAGTGGAATTTTTCTGACGGGACATATACAAGGAACGGCCTCCTTATCAATCGGAATACTATAATGACCGGGCAACTTACCGAGACCTTGAAATAGTTCATTATACTTAGCAATATCTAATGAGTACACGCGTTTCACTAAGCCCATTTGATCAACGGTAAACTTGCCTAGAATACTTTCACAGTCATGATCAGTAATTACAAAATTTATAGAAAACATTTTATCTTTATACATCCACTTCAATGCGACTGAACCTATTATGGGTAGATATGTGCCACAGAATGACATCGCTTTCGGTCTAATAGGATTTATTTCATTTACATTGAACCCAAGGGCGATATAATTATTTTTAGAAATTACGTTTAAATCTGCTCCCGTGTCTAATTTGAATGTATGTTTTTCCATACTATTATATAAAAACAGAGTCTCATACCATTTTGTGTCCTCAGAACGCGTCATACCCGATGCATCATCCAATGACGAAATATGAAATAGATCGTCTTCCTCGTTCGGTTCGTGAACTAGAAACACTTTATTTGATTTATGCGACCTACACATTTTTCTAAAATGCCCTTTTTCACCACACTGAAAACACTTTACATTACGTGCCGGACAACGCATACCGCCGTCGCAGTAATTACTGGAGCATGCAGCACAGAGATGATCCCGCGGTGGCGCTCTCGACGCGCCACTCGCGCCGCCAGAGAAGCCGCCGCGCATTCCTCGAGTCGCGCCGCCGCCGCGCCAGCGCTGCGCTGCGCCCGCGCCCGCGCCTCGCGCGCTTCGCCACCCACTTCGTGCACTCCACACGGCATCCACTGATACTTCTCTTGACTTCTCACTCTTCACGCCTTCTATTTCTCGTCCGTCCTCGTTAGATATTTCATTAGATTGACAAATAGAAACGGCTTTCTCGAGAGTGAGCTGATCGGCTCTGAGCAATCGCTCTCGGAGTGAGCCGTCGCGTACGCCGCAAACGATGCGATCGCGAATCAAGCCATCTTCGAGCTGTTCGAACTCGCACTGCTGGCTCAGAAGTTTCAAGGCAGTGACGTACTCGTCGATATTTTCGCCGACCTCCTGGTTTCTCGTGAAGAACTTAAACCTGACCATAGTCGTGTTAGTTTTCGTTCCAAAATGCTGGTTGAATTTTTCGATTAGCTTCTCAATATCGTCACGATCAGCTGGAGCTACGAATTTAAAAGTCGAGAATACGTCATATCCATCGGGACCGATAAGGTTAATCAATAAACTGGCCTGCACATCACTCGGTTCTTTATAAACCCCCGATGCTTTGAGAAACACTTGAAACTGTTTCAGCCACTTGCGCCACGCGTCCGCGCGATTAGCCGGGCCCCCACCCAGCGACAATTCTGCCGGCGGTCGAGCGTGTTCCATTGTTACGGGATAATATAACCGTTTTATTCACTTTTTACACAAAAATAATCTTATTTTTGAACACCGCTGCCACCATGTAGTAAATAAAACGACCAGCTACAAGATGGCTACGTGCAGACTGATTTATTTTCTAGTTACTTATCTATTATATTACCCACATGTTATAAATACCCACATAATAAATATACAACAGAAATTAATAAATTTAATAGAAAAAAAAAGAAAGAATGTTTTTGTTATATTATGCTCAGTTGTCGATTCTAAACCAACCCCTGCATTGGTACTGGATTGTGCACTACTTACCAATGACGGTATATATGCGATATAAATTGTTTTATATTTCATTATATTGCTACACTTAGACGCTTGATTATGTTTGCAGCTACAATTCCTTGGAAGCGGTTATTTTATTTGTGTATGTTTTCAGATAGCAGAACTGAAACGCGGCGCCGAAATGATAGTGTGTACGCCGGGGCGGATGATAGACATGCTAGCGGCAAACTCCGGGCGTGTCACCAACCTGCGGCGGGTTACCTATATTGTGCTAGATGAGGCAGACCGCATGTTCGATATGGGTTTTGAACCGCAGGTAAAGACGGAATAAAATTATAACAAATTACTTATTAAAAAAATATGTATATCTAGTACATTAATATAGGGGGTAAGTTTATATATAATTGGGCATATTATGTTACTACTAGTAACATAATGCCTAATTATGTATCTACTAGCTGTGCCCGCGACTTCGTCCACGTCGAGTAGTGTCTTTGGGTAGCATTTTTAATTATTTAGTTTAGTCTAATTAATTAATTAAAGTTTATTTTATAAATTAGACACATTCATATTTTATATCGAATGAACAGCCGCAGTTTCAAGCTTCTAGCTCTAAAAATGACGATACTTCCGTACAACTTTTCATCCTCCCTTTCAACCCTTTTCGCATTAAAAAGTAGCCTATGTCCTTTCTCAGGCTCTAGACTATCTATATACCAAATTTCGTTTAAATCGGTTCAGTAGTATTGGCGTGAAAGCGCGACAGTCAGACAGACAGACAGAGTTACTTTTGCATTTACAATATTAGTAAGGATTATGACGGTATTTGCTCCGTCCCGATTGATAAATGTTGATATAATATTTACTGCCCTAATAGCTCACTACAAGCAAAAATAAAGTGTAATAGAAATACTAACATTGTCTTAACTTCATAAACAATACATATATTTATTCTAGGCTTGAAAGCTAAAAAATAATGCTTCACAGCCCCACACTAAGTTTGATGACTTGTGTCGTGGTCCATTCCGGAATCCTACAAATATTATAAATCTGAAAGTTTGTTTGTAAGTGTGTATGTTTGTTCCCTCTTCACGCTTTAACGTCTGAACGGATTTTGATTAAATTTGGTCTGTACATAGATTATACCTAAGATTAACACATAGGCTACTTTTTAACTTGATAATAGCGGGCGATGCCGCGGGGCACGGCTATGTTTCAGATAAAGTAGCGATAAACTTGCAATCTAACGACAAATATCTTCAGCATTCTCTTCTTATCTAATATAGTATATAACTAATTTAAAAAAATAATGTTATTTATATTCATATTCATTTATTCATTTATTGCAATGTTATAACGGCTGTAACAATTGTATTTACAATACTGAAACAGACTGAATCCCTCAACATGGGACTCATCCTAGTGTGGGATTCAGGGCTCACCAGAAGTAAATTTATGTGTGGTCTGTATGACAGGTGATGAAAATTATCGACAACGTGAGGCCCGACCGGCAGACAGTAATGTTCAGCGCGACTTTCCCGAGGCAAATGGAAGCGCTCGCGAGAAGGATACTGCAGAAACCTATTGAAATACAGGTAAACACAATATTCTAATAATTTGGCTCAAAATGCTATACGCCATAGTTTTATTACATCTGCATTTATCAGTATTATTTAATGTTCTGGACTAGAATAGGACATGAGATCAGCCGAGTCATAAGGAACACGTGATTATAGCGAAATGGGCCGCAGGGCACGATTAATTTCGCCCTTGATGCAGTGGACAAGTCTGCCCTCTGCAGGAATCAAATGGAATCGATCCCAGGACCCACAGGTCCCAGGTCCCTTAGGGAGACTTGTGTTTCCACCGAAATCGAACCCGATACCCGCTGCTTACAAAGTGAACGCGTACCCAACTAAGCCAACAGGCAGTTTAAATCCCTGATAACATTGATTCATGTATATTATACGAATGCAATGATTCACAGGTCGGCGGCCGCAGCGTAGTATGCAAAGATGTAGAACAGCACGTCGCCATTTTAGAAGACGACGCTAAATTCTTCAAACTCCTCGAGCTACTCGGTCTCTACAGTCAGATGGGAAGCATCATAGTGTTTGTGGATAAGCAAGAGAACGCTGATAGTCTTCTGAAGGACTTGATGAAGGCGTCTTACCAGTGCATGAGTCTACATGGAGGTGAGTCGAGATGATGCCAGCGCTTTGTGGAAGCTTATAGGGACGATGTTGGGGCCAATTTTTGGGTTCGTGATCTAGTTGATGCTGGAAGCTTTGTTTCCGTCGTTGGTCATTTGATCAACGAAGAAACACGCTCCAGGCATAAAAATTTACAATCTAAGTTTTCATAAGCCAAACAGTTGTGCAAATAGACGGAACAAAAAAACATGCATCTATTTTTTTATGCTTTTAATCGATTATTTGCGTTAACATATTGCCGAAAATAAAATTTCTTTTATAAAAACATTATATTTTGTACCAGAATATTTTTTTGGAAATGCGAGCTTGGAGGTTCGTGCAATTCAAAACGCGGCCATTTTGCCGTTCTTTCTGAGACGTCCATAAAAGTTGACCAATGGTAGACATAAAAAATGTGAGAACTGACGTCACGGATCAGTCTAGCCAATAGCGTGCGTTTTGCTATATTAAATTTCCCATGCATTTTTATTAATTACAATTCCTAATTTAAAACAATAAGATTAAAGAATTTTTTTTTTTTTTTTTTTTTATTTGTGACAGGCTAGTGTTTGACCACTATCTCACCTGATGGTAAGTGACGATGTGATCGAAGCTGGTAAACACACTAGACCTGGAATACGCAGGCTCTCAAAGATAACTGCCGGAACACCGTATTTGGCTTGGCGGCAGACTTTCAACTTGATGGTGGTAAGCTACTTTGGTAGCAAGCCAGGCGAGCAACTCACAAAATGCTCTACCACCTCTCAAATGTCACCTGATTAGCACCACCCGGGGACCACGTGTAGGGAGTCAGACTTAAGGGGTATCCTCCTACGGACGTGGGTGACTCAGCCCCCAAAAGTATAATATAAATAATATTATGATAGTGTAATTCTAAAGCTATAATAGGTTTAAATAATAATACTGAACATATTATTTTGTTTTAATGTAATTCATTATTCAATATTGGTGGAGTAATTCATGATGGAAGCATTGTTTCCAACGAACAAATCTTTGTTAGGTTTCTGAAATCAACTCCTATTTTTTGTCAATAAATTGACCCCAGCATTTAGATATTTTATTAAGTTTGTTAAAATGTAACATTCTTCTATAATAGTCATGCAGTATGTACACATTAGTCTTTTTAAGTAATTAAAAGCTTAAATATGATTTACAGCTGATTTTTTTTTATTTAGTATTCATTAATGATACATTTTTGAGAATCCAGCATGAAAAGTTTAAAAAACTACAAGTTTTATAATTTCTTTTTCAGGTTGGCTCTCTGTCTTCGCATAGTTTACTTTATTAGTTCTGGGATATTGTATCAGAAAAGTATCAAAGAGATGTTTTGTTTCTA
The DNA here is from genome assembly GCA_948107665.1 of Lomographa bimaculata. NCBI lineage: Eukaryota > Metazoa > Arthropoda > Insecta > Lepidoptera > Geometridae > Lomographa > Lomographa bimaculata. The sequence continues at coordinate 12,508,129 of OX403600.1, forward strand.
TAAATCATTGATTTGATCATTTTTTAAATTCATTTAGTACTCAAAAATCAAAATCTACTAATGGAATATTTTTATTTCAGCGACCGATTCAAGATTCGACGGGGCTTCGACTTTCTCATATAACATTGTATTGTCGAATATAAGCGCATATATATGGATTTGTCTTAATAAGCTTGTAACCGGGTCAGGGCATTCCTTGTATATTCAAGTCACATAGGGTATAGAAGAACTTTACGAGTCCTCAGTAGTCCTCTTTATATTAAAGTGCGAGTAGCGTGAGGCTAAATGTCTTTATTGTTTTTAACTTAATTGTTAGCCTTCTTGAAAAAAAGAAAGGTTTCACTATAGGCTCAAGGTCGTGGTAGCCTATTCTAGTCGTTCTAGCGAGATAAAAATCTACGCACATACTCGTACGCACATCTCAGGTATCTTCTTCAAAATATACCCATAAGCAAAAATTCACACGTAGGTACTTTAAAATAAAACTATTTACCTTCCAATATATTTTCTATTGATTTATTTCAAATTTAATTCTCTAAATAAATATATATTGTATAATACCTATTATTGAAATCAAACCCAAAACTAGTGAGTAGTCATTATCGCGTGCGATACATCCAGCTTAGTAACAGAGTCTCTGGGCCACCCAGATACAGGCCTAGCCTAGTTTAGGGCCGCAGCAACATAACTAAATGACAATCAAAATCAAAATCGTTTATTCACATGGGCCCCAAAGAGGCACTCATGAAATTAATGATCCTACTGCCAGATTCGCAAAATTACAGCCATCTCGAAAAGAACCTAGCAAGAAACTCGGCGGCGCATTTTTTTTCATTAATTTTTTTAAATCATTCCTTAACACTAATACATAATTATATTAACCTAGGTATATCTACATTATGTAGTCGCTAAAAAGCGCTAGTGCAGTTTGCCTCCATGCATTCTTGTCATTAATATAGTCGATCTGAGACGGTAACCACGTTTACGCCGAATGTATGACAAATTCTAATGTAATATTTACGTATAATATGTTACAATATCTTTTTTTGGTAAATAAACAATTATTATTATTACTATATATAAAAAAATCTCACTTTAAGGGGTCTAAGATCGACGCGGCGGACAACAACAAGTTTATGTAGGGACATGTATGCGCTTACATTCGTCGATACAACCAACGTTTGTTGTCAAATGACGATTATATTAACGGTGGCCTGTTACAGGTATTGATCAATTCGACAGGGACTCGACGATGGTTGACTTCAAGAACGGCAAGGTGCGGCTGCTGGTCGCGACGAGTGTGGCGGCTCGCGGGCTCGACGTCAAACAACTCGTGCTTGTCGTCAACTACGACTGTCCTAACCACTATGAGGACTATGTGCATAGGTAAGGGAAACCCCCTCTACTATCAATCTTTTAGGTGGTATTCATTAGGCGTTTTGCCTCGAAAGTGAAAAATTGGCGTTGTTGATTTTGTATAATTTTCCTTTTCAATTCTTCGAGTGTTAATGTGTAATAATGGTGGACCTTTCACCGATAATACTTAGTATACGTGCATAAGTGTAGGCAAATTATACAAAGTTTAAAAATGTATGTCCGCCGCGCCAGTTTCAGCTTGCCGTCCGCCGCGTAGGGAAAAATTGTGTTTCTGGTTCGGATGTGATTGTGTGTGATGTGAATTTTTCTGGCACCCACGACGCAAGTCATCGAACTTAGTGTGGGGCTGTCAGCGTAAAAGTTTGTGTATATGTTATAGTAAGAACCTATCTGATATATATATAAAAAGTAATGATACTGAATACTATCTTTTGTCCTAAGATGCGGTCGCACAGGCCGCGCCGGTAACAAAGGCTACGCGTGGACATTCCTAACTCCCGAACAAGGGCGGTACGCGGGCGATCTATTGCGGGCCTTCGAACTGGCCGGGGCTACGGCGCCACCGGAGCTGAAGAAACTATGGGAGACCTACAAGGAAGCGCAGGAAAAGGATGGAAAGAAGGTGCACTTAGGAGGTGGTTTCAGTGGAAAAGGTACGTGGATACGATTAATAATAATGTTTAAATTATTCAATCAGCAAAAATTATGTATACGTCTGGCCGGTGGCGGAACCAAAATGAAAGAGAAAGACCAAAGAGTAACAAAACACTAACGTCGAACGGTGTTGAAAATGACATGTATACACATCTAATATATAAAATTCTCGTGTCACAGTTTTCGTTGCTATACTCCTCCGAAACGGCTTGACCGATTTTGATGAAATTTTTTGTGCTTATCCGGTATCTATGAGAATCGGCCAACATCTATTTTTCATCATCATCATCATCATCACTTTTCATCATTATCAACGCGGGTGAAACCGCGGGGCGCAGCTAGTATTATATAAAAATGCTGCATTCGACCCATAGAGCACTTATCGTTTCGTGAATATTGTAGTCAACTCGCAAGCGTCGCACATTTCCAAGGTGTCTTTTTTATGTATTTGGTACACAAAATTCAATACAACACTTAAGCTTAGATAGGTATACAACATAATTATTACATAATTTGCAAACAGTATCCATTCTCGTACTGTGAACACTTCTTGAGTCTTCTAACAGTCTCGTAAGAGCTCTGTTGGTATAGGAGTATGACGATAGACGTCAACGTTACGGGTGCTGAGTTTGATTTCTGGCTGGAGCACGTTTTTATCAACTAGATATATTGCATTTGTGATTTCTTTTTCATATATTTTAGTTAAAAAAATTATATCGGATACTCTGCAAACTTGTTAATTTAAAAATATGTCCTTGTTGAATCTAAATATATATAACTCAAAGGTGACTGACTGACTGACATAGTGATCTATCAACGCACAGCCCAAACCACTGGACGGATCGGGCTGAAATTTGGCATGCAGGTAGATGTTATGACGTAGGCATCCGCTAAGAAAGGATTTTGATTAATTCTACCCCCAAGGGAATAAAATAGGGAATAAAAGTTTGTCAATTTTAAAATAATACTTCTTAACACGAGCGAAGCCGCGGGCAAAAGCTAGTTATATATATTACATTATGATTTTTAGGCATTGTCGATTAAGGCAACTATGTAGTTACTTTAACAACTTCTAGTTTAACGTGTTCTAACGTGGATGGCATCGTCATTTATTTATTATACAAAATCCACAACTCTTATAAACACAGCCAATAAAGGATTTACATATAGATTTTACAATAGATTATTTTTTTGAATTTTTAAACAATAAGTAACATTTTGAAGTGTGAAAACAGGTCTAAATAAAATATTTTTGACATTTATATATTACATAAATTTACTTTTTTATTATTATAAATATTCGAGTTTAAAAAAGGAACGGTCTCAAGACGTAGTGAATATTGCTTATTTTTTATATTTTTGCGCATATCTCCTACATACATCTGAGATCATATCACGGATGTTTTATAACATGGGCTCCAAAAAGGCACTCATGAAAATTAATGTCCCTAATGACCAGATGCGTAAATTTCCTGCCATTCATAAGTTTTAAGGATTCTATGGTCTAGTTTATCGATACATAATCTGGTAGATCTGCATCATGTCATCAAGTAAAAAAAAGATTACTGTTCTGATATACATTTCTAACTCCACAGGGTTCAAATTTGACGAGTCGGAGGCTCAAGCGGCGACCGAAAAGAAAAAGTACCAGAAAGCAGCCCTTGGCCTCCAGGACTCGGACGACGAGGATGTCGAGGGAGACCTCGACCAGCAGATCGAGACCATGTTCGCTGCTAAGAAAATAGTCAAGGAAATAAAGGTATAACAATAACATAACATTAGAGAATAACAAACCTACTAATATTATAAATGTGAAAGTTTGTGTGTGAATGTTTGTTACCACATATCTCCGTAACTAAAAAACCCATTTTGATGAATATATAATGTATATTTTTTTAATATTATCTTTTTAAGTTAAATAACGCGGGCGAAGCCGCGGGGCTCAGCTAATTTACATATATTTTTTTACTCATCGTGCCCCGCGGCTGCGCTCGTGTTGATCAAGTTAAAAAGTAGCCTATGTGTCCTAGGTATATGCTATATACATTCCAAATTTCATCCATTCAGCCGTTACAGCGTGAATAGGGAAACAAACATACTTTTACACAAACTTTCGGATTTATAATATTAGTATGATGCTTTTTTGTAATGATATAAGTTTATTGATAGCTTTAGGCGAATTTAATCGCCTGGTAAAAACCTTATACAAAACTGTTTAGTAGTTTTGGAGATCTTGGTGGTAGTTTCTACAGAACGTGAGATCCAGGCATTATTGCATTGAAAACAATGGGAATAAGATATTTTTCTGTGGTAAAAATGGAGGCTTTATTTTAATTTACATCTTTAGCAATACACTTATTATAGCAATTTTTACAAATTTGCTCTCGTATGTCCGGATTGCCGGTTGTTCTCCTTTACATATCGCATTTCTCAACCGATTCTTGTGAAATGTTGTGAGCACATTTGTTAATTATAATGTATATTAGTATATTTTTTTTATTCCCTTAGTCGATTATGTTTTTGGATTTTTTTCAAAATCGCCGAGATTTGGGAGTTGAAAACGTAAAACAAAACAAATTTCAACTTACAACTTCAAACAAAAATACGCAAGATCAGCACTCAGAGCCTCTAGTAAATAATTATTTTTCTACCGACTTCACAAAAAGAAGGAGGTATTCAAATCGGCACTATTTTTTTTATATACCTCATAACTTCTTTCCACGTAACCGATTTTGAATATTTTATTCTTTGATAGCTGGTACTTTCCCATTGGTACCATTTAAATTTAATCAAGATTTGATCAGTAGTTTTTAAGTTATCGTCAATAATGCGTGCTTAATACATTAAATCTGGTCAAGGTTCCGAAGATGAAGCGGTGACGTCGGTTTTTTTAACCTTTAACTGCTGACGTGGGGGCCTCTCCAGCCTAGCGAAAGTAATAATATTGAGTTACACCCCTCACTCGCGCGCGACGCATACGCTGCCTGTAATAGCTTTAAGTTTAGTCGCCTAGAGGCCGTTAAGGGTGGTGTACGTGTCGATGCGCACAATTTTGGTGAGTAATTTTGTTCCAAAATTTTCTGTGGGCCTCTCTGACCCCACCTTAGTACTTACGTAATTTTTTGAAAATAAATTTTGTTCATATTTTATCGGTTTTTATTCAGCTGATGATTAGATATTTTGAAAATGGAACCAAGTACTTCATCCGGAAGAAAACGGTCATGCAATAAGGATGATAACCCACATTTCAATAAAACTAGAAGATTAGTTTGATTGAAATGTGATAATTTTGAATCACTTTTGTCTTCCTGGATCGATTGTGAGGACTCTAGCAGTTCAGAGGCGGAAGATATCGATGATACATTTATTCCAGAGCAACATGGACATGACATCGATTCACTCACCGGCTCAGATACAACTAAAGTGGCCGTGGACGAGATCGATAAAAAATGCGCAATATATACATGCAGTCGTAGGACTCGACGTTGGCCGATGGTTATTTTTTACCGTATGCTAGATATCAGCTCTGTCAATAGTCATTTACTGTATGCTATACATCAAGAAAAGACCACAGAAAGAGGAATTTTCATAAAAGAATTGGCACGCAGTTTGGTTTTGCAACAAATAAAAATGTTTTGAATGATAGATTGCCACGTGAACTACGTCTAAGTTTGACGCGAATAGTGGGATCTGATATGCCTGACCGTCCAGAAGTTCAAGAAGAAGACGTAAAACAAAGAAGAAGATGCCACACATGTCCACTAAAACTTCAAAGGAAGTCCACACATACATGTTATATATGTAAAAAGCATGTTTGCCTTCAATGCGCTAAGGAAGTTTACCCAGATTGTGCGTAAATTGTGAGATTTGATGCCTTGCAGTTTTTCATTCCCCAATTAGTAGTAAGATTGATTATTTTATAGTTTATTAGAGACATTATTGAAATTTAATAATAAAACATAGCTTGTTTATTTTGTTTAAAATAATAAGAGAATTTAGGTGATTTCCGATCTCATGTAATTTCTGCTAAAGAAATGTTGACTCTTCTTTAATTGTTAGAAATAAGTTTGATTCAAATATAAACATATTTGAAAATTTTGTTTGTTTTAATTCACATATACGTATTAAACGTGGTTAGTGATAATATATACCCATAAAGTCTCTACATTTAAAAATAAAAATAGTTTAAGGTACGGGCTTCTTGAGCCCCCACGTCAGTGACTACGTGAAATGATAACCACGTCAGTAGCTAAAGGTTAAGCTTTGCTTGCGTTTAATTACTCAATCAATATATGTATTTTTTTTAATTAGTTTCTCTAAACTGGATGATACACATACAGTATTGGACAAACATTTAAAATATTAATATTAACATAATAACGGCCTTCTAGAAGTGAACACTGCTTGCATTAAATAACTAGTTATTATTTGAAGAACATAATTAAAAATACAATCGACAAATTAACAGAGTGAGTTTTTTGAATTTCTCAATGTGTGAAGGAAAAATTAAAATGAATTAAATGTTTTTTTTTATCAGCCGGGTGTGGGCGGCGCGGGCGCGGGAGGTGCGGGCGGCGCGGGCGCGGGCGGCGCGGCGGACGGCAAGCTGGAGCTGGCGCGGCGGCTGGCGTCCCGCATCAACATCGCCAAGGGGCTCGGCGCCGAGCAGAAGGGCGCCACGCAACAAGCCGCCGAGGCCATACTCAAGGGGGCTCCGAACGCGCACTCGCTTATCACCGTCATTCATGTATGGATACACTGTTTTACTATTCTAATTTATACCTTAATATTTGCTTTTCTTGAAATTTTTTTTAGGCAAGCATTTGACTACTATCTCAGCTGATGGAAAGTGACGATGCGGTCGAAGATGTGACATGTTTGCCTAGAAGATACCTATTCACTATTGACTTGAAGACTCCCAGATTATACCCCTCGGGGAACAAAGACGCAGGCAATGAATTCCACTCTTTCTTTTGCATGTCACTAACATAAACGTAATTGCTTTCATTACTTTTGACGTGATAACGTCTTATAAATCGATGAACACCGCCTGCACGCAAGTGCAAGCGAGAGCGCGGAACAAGCGATAGAGAGGCACGATCGGCCTAAACTTCGATGTTTTCTTATGATGTTATCATGTAAAATTTTACAAACAGACTTTACAGACAACCATTTTTACCCTAACATTTGCTTCCTTGCATGTCACTAACATAAACATAGATAATTAGATAGATAAACTCTTTATTGAACACCATATTTGTAACAAAACAATATAAAATAATGACTTGCAAAATAAGTGTAACAAGGCAGTCTTATCGCTAAAAGCGATCTCTTCCAGACAACTTTTGGATGGAGAGGATTTACGCTAACATAACATAATTGCTTTCATCACTTTTTCTTTGGGGCTGTGATTTTAATCACGGCCCCACCCAAGATCAATTACATGTATCGTGAATGCCGGAAACAACACTAACTAACATAAAAATAATTGCTTTCACACTCGCAGCCCCACACAAGTCCAATGACATGTATCGTGCCGGAAACAACAGTAATGGTTACTCATCAACTCAATGTTAATAGTACAGTGAATACCGAGTTTATTGCTTGTTTGTTAGTCTATACAAATAAAAAAAAAAACAACTTTATACTCACACATACGTTTTTTTTTTTTTTATACCTGATAGGCAAGCATTTGACCACAATCTCACCTGATGGAAAGTGATGATGTGGCCGAAGATGTAGCATGCTTGCCTAGAAGGTACCTATTCACTCTTAGAATAGAAGACTTGAAGACTCCCAGATTGTACCGTTCGGGGAACAAAGACGAAGGCAATGAGTTCCACTCTTTCGCAGTACGAATGATAAACGTAGTACGTATAGTTTTAAGCAATTTAGTAGAGATCCAAATAAATAAATTGCTATAATGTAGTAATAACATAAAAAATTGTAACTTTAACAATGTGTAAGATCTGCAATTTTCCGAATCTGACAGTAGAGTCACTACTTACACTAACTTTCATTAGTGCTACTTTGGGGCCCATGTGAAGAAACGATTTTGACCGATGTTAATAGTGTAATGATTGTCCATAATTGTATTGTCTGGCATATATCTGAAATAAATTAAAACTACATTGAATCAACACTCGGCTGGGAGAAATATTGCAATAAATAAACAACATCAAGTATAAAAGTAATTAAAATAATAGTAAATCATGAACTGTGATTCATTTTATATTGAGGTCATTGCTCAGTGTGTCAGTGACATAGTGTCCGGCTTGTCCTTATTTAAATGCAATAAAAAAGTATAAACAATTGTTTTTAACTTACTATCTGTGAACTTCAACATGCTCTCGATGAAATGGAGTGTATTGAGATGGCAGGTTTTAACGTTTTTAAGTTAAATGTAACATTAGTTATCCACATACAATAACAATAGCCAGCAACAATGTAGGCTAAAATGTCATGTAGGATAAAAACATTACGAAATCTCATTATTGCACCATATTTCGACGACCCAATGGGTGCAAAGACTTTTCAAAATTTCCTTACAAATGATCATAGTTTCAGCAAATGGCAGTTAGAAATTGTATGATGATACAAGAACGGAATTACATAGTACGGTAGTACTCTTTGCGTCGTAATGGATTCGATTCTTATTTCCTTCCCATAGACATATGTGCTTTTGGTTCTAGGTGTGATTGTGTGTGTCAGATATGTAAATTTTTCCGAAACCTATTATTGAAGTCTATGAATTTATTGTACGACTGTGAGTGTTCAAAAAAAGGAGGAGGCTCTCATTGTATTAGTATTTGTATTAAGTGTAGTTTTTTTTTGTGTGTTACCTTAGATCTTTTTCTAGGTGAAAAGATTTTGATGAGTCTTTTTTATTTGAAAGCTGCTTCCCATGTGGTCCCATTTTAATTTGATCAAGATCTGACCGGTAGTTTTAGAGTTATCTTCAAAAATACGTATTTAATTAATTTAATCTGATCAAGGGTCCGAAGATAATGCGGTGAAGTCGGTTTTTTTAAGCTATGCCTGCGTTTAAATTAAGTTCTATATGTTATATAAAAACAACAACAGATGGATGGATTAAGACTAACTTTATATGTATAATGCATTACTAGTGGGACTTAAATAATTTTACATTAATCATTACCTACTACACCACAATTATTATGAGTGTTTGAGATAAAATCAAACAGGGAGGAGTTTTTCTTTAGGTTTATTGCAATTCGCCATGATATAACAATTTACGCGCGCTACGGAGTGCGTTCCCGCCATAGGCTGCAGCCAATCGCATCGCATCTAGGCGATGCACATGACGTGATAAAAGACCAATCCACTCGCCACACAGTTTGCGTTAGGAAATGGCGCGAACAATGAGTATAATTTATTTCACTATACATTGCAGGCAAAGACCGTGGCGGAGCAACTGGCAGCCAAACTGAACACGCGTCTGAACTACCAGCCGCGCGATGAATCCGCCAACGAGCCCGCCGAGGAGGTGTTCCGAAAGTACGAGACTGAGCTCGAGATCAACGACTTCCCGCAGCAGGCCAGGTGGAGAGTCACCAGCAAGGTAAAATACATTAGTATGGGTGGACTTTTCATGGAGTTGATGATCAAATCCAAACCAACGAAGAATGGAGAAAATGCTAAAACATACACACAAGAGCGTGTACACAAGATTATTAAAAAACAAAATATGTAAAAAAATCATATAAAAATTTTAGAAAAACAACTTCTCACTCTAAATGCATATCATATCTTCTCCTTTCCATGGTGAATAACAAAAACTAGCCAGACATAGCACCTTTATTTATATTTATTTACTCTTTTTTACTCCAAGTTAAAAATGGCTAACGTATATAGAACAAAATCAGACAATGTCTGCCTTCTACGCTGCGTTTGACGGGTTCGAGTGTCGGCAGGAACAAAAATTTTATCCCCAAGCGAAATTTGTGTTCCTTCCTTGTTCTGGTTGTAATAGAGTGTTTGTGTTTCCGGCACTCGCAATACAAATCTTCGAGGTTAGTGCGGCGGTTAGTGTTTGTTGTTTATTTAAGACCTAAATTAGACAAAGCCTTACAGGCCTGCGTTTTAAGCCTCCGAGTGGTTTCTTTGATAACCTACTATACAAGTACACAATAAGTTTGAAAGGAACAATCAACCTAAGTGACATCAGTTGTTTACCGATTCCCTGTATAACCTTTAAAGATAACCCTTCAGTCTATGCAATTTAACCGCCGTACATCGAATGCGCAGTTAGTCGATTTCTCGAAGCCCTCGTGAGAAGTTAACAAATCTATACAGAATATACACAAAATGCTGTTAAAACTAGCTCTGATTGGCGCCTTTGTGTTCCTTTGCATCAAGATGTTGCGAAGATCTAGATGTCATTATCATCGTGCATAGGATTTTTGAAGGTACAGTTAACTTCTAAAAGCTCACTAGGGCGCGGCTAATTTTGTAAGTGAATCTTGAAACGTTCCCGTTTTCAACCGACTTCAAAAAAGGAGGTTCTCAATTCGACCGTACGTTTTTTTTGTATGTATGTTACGCGATATCTCCGCCAATTATGTATCGATTTTGATGTTTTTTTTGTTTAGTAGAGTATACTTCAGAGGTGGTCCCAAATTTTTTTTATCGAAATCGGTGAAGCCAAAACCGAAATATAAGCGATGAAGTCGGTTTTTTAAGCTTTGCTCGCATTTCAATTATTTTAGACTAGACTAGATCACTGCTCTTGGTCACCTGAAAGTGACGATGCGGCCGAATTAAATTTTAAAATAATATCGCTAGTACCCTTGTAACTTTACCTGTGTTTGTGTGTCGAATGCTGGAGGTTTAAGTGCTCACTAATATTGATCACACTATGTACGATATAAATTAGGCAAAAAAAAAACTAAAACTAAACCTAAGAATTACTTTTTATCCCTGATAGGCTAGCGTTTGACCACAATCTCATTCATCACACTAATATTATAAATCCGAAAGTTTGTGTGTGAGTATGTTTGTTTTTTCTTCACGCTCTGTTACGACTGAACGGATTTGGATGAAACGAAAAAGTCCCTCCCCTGATTGTAAGCGTCACGCTTAGTCGAAAAAGCTTATTACGCCATTTTGTGGGTCTCACCATTCGTCTTCTAAAAGTCAATGCGCGCCCCCTAGCCTCAAAACATTGAAATGCCCCTTGGTTTAGTTGGGTGTCTTCTAGGCAAGAGTATCGGGTTGAATTTCCTGCGGTAACACAAGTTTTCTGCCCAAGGGAAAGTTTTTTTGGTTCTGGGCATGTTTCCGGTACCCACGCTGCTAGTAATCGAACTTAGTGTGTGGTTGTGAAAGGGTAAAAATATAAAATGTTTTGAGCAATGTCGCGTTTTGACGGCTTACGCGCGCTAGGCAATATTTAAATATCAGTTATAAATTAGTGTTTGAATCCTTTATTAAAGTTCCTTTATATTGTTACAGGAGGCGCTAGCACTAATCAGCGAGTATTCCGAAGCGGGCATCACTGTCCGCGGCACCTACGTCCCGTCTGGCAAAACGCCGCCAGAGGGAGAGAGGAAACTCTACCTCGCCATAGAGAGCTCACAAGAACTCGCCGTTGCCAAAGCCAAGTCGGAAATCACGCGCCTCATCAAAGAAGAACTCCTGAAGCTACAGACCTCCTCCCATCACATGGTTAACAAAGCTAGATATAAAGTTCTCTAATGTGAAATATAAACTGGCGTTAGATATTTGTTGTTTTATTTTGTAAATGTAACAATATCACGGGGAAAACACTGCATCATACAACACAGTTACTATGACTAAAGCAAGAGGCAGGGATTTTACTAATCTATGTAAATAAAATGTTCAAATAAAGGACTGGAAAAAATAACTGAGAACTACCCGTTGGCTCAGTTGGGTGAGGGTTAGCCTTCTGAGCAGGGGTATCAGGTTCGATTCTCTGCGGAACACAAGTTTTCTCCGTAAGGAGAATTTGTGTATCTGAGTCTGGTTGTGATTGTGTGTGTGAGGTGTGAATGATTCCGGCACCCACGACATAGGTCATCGAACTTAGTGTGGGGCTGTGAGTGTGAACGCATTTATGTTTTTGTTTTTTTAAAGAATTTTGTATTTGAGAGTTTAATGTTTGGGTGATAACTTGTTGCTCTTTCCGGGAATCTAGTCCAGGTTCGTTCATCATCCGTACAGCGAAGGAGTGGAACTCGTTACCCGCGTATTTGTTCCCCGAACGGTATATCTTCAAGTCTTGAGTGAATAGGTATCTTCTAACAAGCGAGATAGTGGTCAAATTCTTGCTTATGGATTTATTTAGGGATGAAGACTACCATGCATACACGCATAGATATGAGATACAGAATGAGGGGTTGTAGAAAGGAGGCGCCCTCTTGGCGGTACCTACTCTTTATCATTCTGGCTTGCAAGATAGATTTAATTTTATTTTAATATTTTTAATAGGCAAGCTTTTGACAACTATCTCACCTGCTATGACTATATGCCTGAAATAATACATAATAAGCGATGATGCGGTCAAAGATATAGCATGCCTGCCTAGAAGGTACCTATTCACTTTTGACTTAAGAACTCCTAGTCCCAGAGTATACCGTTCAGGGAACATAGACGCGGACAATAAGTTCCACTTTCTCGCAGTACGGATGATAATCGTAGAAGCGAAACGCTTTGAGGAAGCTAATTAATTGTTATTGTTTTATTACAGTTAAGTTTATGTTTTAGTAAGTTAAGATTTTACATTTATTTAAATCTACTTAGTTTCTTTTCAGAAGATATAAAATATTCTCATTGAATACCCTTATCCCATTGCTTTCCATTCGCAAATCCTTCGGGAAACGATGGTTCCCGTTTTCATTCCACCAGGTTACTACTAAAACAACGCGTTATTTTCAAATCAATCAATCAAATATTTATTGACATAAATTTAGATCATACAATAAAGATTCTGAAGCCTCTGGTTCCTGATGTAATGAAATAAACTCACCTTATTAAGTAAGACGTTATTTGAAAGCTTACAAATGAATTAATAAACTACTTACAAAAAGTGATTTTATTGGAAAATACCGTGTTTAGAATTAAGCGATAGCAGCGCTTCGTGTTGCATCTTTTGGCAGTATTCTTCCAGGCGCTTCATTCGCTTCTCCGTACGCCCTTTGGCTTTCCGCCTCAACCAGAGAATCACTGGATATTGGTTTGCAATTAGTGTCATTACAGAAAAATAGACAATTATTATTAAATATCTCTGTGGGTGTAAAATGTCGCATTTCCTTTACATCCTAGGGGAGAAGGGGTATGTGGAGCTTGAACCCCCTCGTGAGCAGTCCCTCGCCAAGGTGGGGCAAAATAGGGTCGGGCTAGCAGTTGCCCCAGCGCGGTTGTAGTCCCGGATATAAATTAATTCTAAGACCAAAAGCCAGGACAAACCCAAGACTAGAAACAACTAAAATACACATTGCTTGGCAGAGTTGATTGTATTTTATTAGTATTGACAATCTAAGTAATGTATATCTATATTATCTAATAAATCCGAAAGTTTGTGTGTACGTATGTTTCCCTCTTCACGCTGTAACGGCTGAACGGATTTGGATGAAATTTTGAATGTACCTATATATATATAGCTTATGCCCAGAATTATTACATGGACTTCTTTTTAACTTGAAAAGAATAGAATAGAATATTATTTTATTGCATTAACTGTGTACATAAGATGGAAAATAAAAGTATAAAGGAACAACAGTTTACCCATTTCGGGTGTACAATAAGGCGTGTACGACAACAAAGTTAGTACGCCACGATAAAATATTATGACAATCGCAATATTATCAACATTTCTTATGCTAGGGAATAATTATAATTAATAATAAATACTAGACATCCCTTTTACTACTAATTGCTTTTAAAATATAACATGTGCGTAACAATCAGCGTAAGTTTATATACCTATATAGTAATTATGATGCAAAGTACTCGTTTAAGGTGCAAGATTTGAGTTTTTTGTTAAATACTTGAACACTCAAAGTTTTAAGTTCTAATGGCAAATGATTATATATCTTGATCGCAGTAAAATAGGAGCTTCTATGGTATAAAGTATTGTTTGCTTGAGGCATGTAAATATTTTGTTTGTACTTTGAGCGGAGTATATGTGAACGCTGAGATTTAATCTCAAAAAAAAAACTATTGTTCTCTTTGACAAATATACACATTTGATGAATGTATATGGATGTTAGGGTCAGGAACTTATAGTCTTTGAAATGATTGCGAACAGTTTCAGTGCTATCTAAATTAAAAATACAACGTATACATTTTTTTTTGTAAAATAAAAGTAGATTGGATCTCTGCCGAATTTCCCCAAAATATTATTCCATAACTAAGAAGAGGATAAACATAACCGTAATATGCATTTAGAGCTATTTGTTTAGATGATACATTTTTTAAAACAGGTTAGGCATAAATATACTGAGACAATTTTGAATTAATTTTACAGATGTGTGCCTTCCAATTTAGTTTAGAATCTATTGTCACCCGTAGGAATTTAGTACAATTTACACTATCAATTTTAACGCCTCTATTTACTACATTTAGATCTAATGACGTTTGTCTATAGTTACGAAACTGTATCCATTTTGTTTTACTGGTGTTAATTTTGAGATTATGTTTTTCTAACCAATCTACTATATTTTTTATGGTTTTATTTATTTATATAACAAAATCATTTATATTTTGGTTGTCTTAGCGTATTTAAATAGTTGCATCATCGGCAAACATTACACATAAGTGTTTAGTTACAAGGGGTAATTCATTTACATATACTAAAAATAATAACGGCCTAAGGACACTCCCTTGGGGTATGCCCATAATGAGATTATTCCAATTTGAGTAAACTTTTTCTATTGTTTTTGTGTTCTTATTGTATGTTTCGATCATTGTTGATTGATATCTATTTTTTAAATATGATTCTATTAGTTGTATAGCTTGTCCTCTTATACCAACGTGTTCTAGCTTTGCTAATAATAAACGATGGTCCACACTGTCAAAAGCTTTAGACAAATCTAGAAATAGGGCTACTCCCTCCTTTTTCAAATTAATTTGTTCCCAAACTTGTCTAAGCATTTTAAAGATAGCGACGGAAGTGTTTTTACCCTGTTGAAAACCAAACTGATTATTGCTTAGGATATTATTTATATTTAAAAATGATATTAATCTTCTGTGTATTATTTTTTCAAAAATTTTTGCGAAGCTAGGAAGAAGTGCAATGGGTTTATAATTATTTAAATCATCTACCGGTCCTTTTTTATGCAAAGGCTTTATGATAGCCTTTTTTAAATTATCTGGGAAAATACCAGTTGACAACATTAGGTTAATTATATATACAAGTGGTTTAACTATGTAATCTATACTAGATTTAATTATTTGCACTGATATACCATCATAACCTTGATCAACGCAAGCGAATCCACGGGTCACGGCTAGTCATAAAATAAATAACTTAAAGCAAATTCATCATCGCTTACCATCAGGTGAGATAGTTTTCAAACGTTTGTCTATACACATTTGTCTATCAAAAATCAGTTAATAAATAAAAATAACATTACAAATTAAAGAGACCTATGGGATTCAGGTACCTATCACCAAGTGCATTGATTGTAAGATTTTAAGTTTTCTTTAAGCGAATAAATAAGCTTTAATATTTCATATCAATTATGAATACGAAATATATTATGTAAGTCATTTAATTTCAATCAAGCTATTTGTTTTTTTTTTTTTTTTTGACACAGTCAAATCTACGGGCCAATTGCCTATATTTCCTAAAACTAAACTAAAACTATGTACAGCAAAGAACTAAGTTACCTACAAGACATCGAGCTTATAAGTAACTCAAGTGCTCAAGCCCACTACCAGTGGGTAGCGTTCCCATCATGCTGGCCAGATGTCAGTCTTATACTTGCCTACATTGGGATATAACATGTAATATTGCCGGAATTCGAACCTATACGCTTACGCTGAGAGACCTAACTAAGAACTATAATAGTAGAAATATAATACGATACTAAGACTACTATGTCAAATTGACAACAGTTATTAACTACCAGTGATCAATACCAAGTGATAGGTACCCATTGGTTAAATATATTGTGGACTAACAACAGTTAAAGAAAAACCTATACTCTTTTGCAGTGTCCGCCTAAGACAATACCACACTATTGCCAGATATTTAGCCGCCAAGCAGTAGTGTGCAAACATTACTGTTTCGGAATGAAGGGCAATGTTTCCAGTAATTACAGGGCTTAAAGACATTTAACATCTAATATCTCAGGGTGACGAGCGCATGCAGTGCTTTGCCGCGAATTTTTACCCAAAGATGACACTGAACTGTAATTGACAAGTGTGACGCTTACCATCAGGCGAGCGACTTGCTCGTGTCGTCTCTCAATTATTATATAAAAAAAGAATAGTATTTTCCTAAATACTATTTATTACCCTAGGTCGAACCTCGCTAGGTTTTGAGGTAATAAAATTCTAAATTAATGATGTACGTGGTAACCTTACAGCGATGGGCGCTTCAAGTCAATTGTGTCAATAGAAGACGATTGGTGTACTGTGCTGGTACAGTCGTAGACAAGAGTCATAATTGTCATTTTCGCCTTCATTAGCGTAGCGCTAGTAGAGCCCGCAAAGCATTTTCTACTTGCCATCGTCATGTCGTATTGTCCTTTTTAAAAGTTACTTGCTTACATTCCTGGCGTGACTTGCCCAATCATAGTTCTGCATAGCGTCTCTTAGACCGGATTTTCGAAACACCGCTTCAACTGTTTGTGGTGTGATTTAGTAACAAAAAAACGTACACACTTTTGCATTGAATATATTTGTAGCTTTATAGTAACTAGGATATAGCACACACTTGAATACTTTAACATTATACGTAAAATTTGTAATATAGTACACAATCATATAAATAAAATAAACGATGAATCAAAGTGTTGTGAAATAACTATGACATGATGTCATAGTTATTTACACACACCTAAACTAACAACTGAAGTTTTATGTCACTTGGTATAGAATTGTACTTACATTAAACGTAATTAGACAGTGGTACATAACTATAAATCTCGTGTGTTCTGTAACACGTACTCTGAATCCCAAGACACAGGCCCCGGCCTAGTTTGGGACTCATTGAAAAACAATATCTCTGAAAATAAATATTGTATCTGTTAACATGTATAAGAACCACATACTGTAAACTTTTAAGGAAATAAACATTATTATTATTATTTTTATCTACAAAGATTTAGAATAAAAGTAAAAAAAAACACCCAATAATAACTAATTTTTCAATAATAACACACTTTATAAATATCATAAGAATAGAAGATGTCATTGGTTTTCATTATAAGCAAATAAGCTATTTCTCCATGACTGTACGCGATATAAATAACAGCGGACGCGGTCTCGTGCCACTGATAAGAGGTTATCGCGCGGGAAGATTCCACGGCAAACACTCGCAGCATAAAAACTAATTGGACTGACGACATCTAGTGGAAAGTTTGATTTGTACATTAATTACGGGCCTTTGACACCCAGTGGCTAGACGCTGCACGTTGGCCCGATTTGCATACTGGAGAGCATGATAAATGGGACTGCTTTTCTACATGACTGTATAAATTGTTATTGCACTCCTGTTGAGCAGATACAGGTTTTTTAAATCGACTTCAAAAATAGGAGGTTTTCAATTCGACTGTATATTTTTTTTATTTGTGTTAACTCATAACTTTTTTTCTGTTAACCGATTGATAATTCCTTTTATTATTTAGGCTTGAGCAAAAGCTTTAAGGTATAGATGAGTTTATGAAAATTAAACAATTTTATACACTAAACTAATTGACATGTAATAATTTGACCGCTTTCTCACCTGATAGGAAAGTGATGATGCGGCCGAAGATTTACCTCTATGTAAGACAAAATTTTCACCATTTTGCTGATATGTTCTCAACCTTCTCGACTTCATGAAAAGAGGTTCTCAATTCGACTGTATATAATTTTTGTTTGATAGATTATATTTCAGAGATCCCATCATACTACATTTTATCGAAATCGTTCCAGCCGAAACAAAATATAAGCGGTGAATTCGGTATTTTAAGCTTTGCTTGCGTTTAATATTGTGTGCACGTGTACGAAGCAGATGATAAGTTTAGGTTGTTTAATTACGTCCAATTAATCTACGTATTGTATAATTGAAATAAATTTTATAACCACGCAGATACCAAGTTTTTTCCAGATATTTCAAAACAAGTGTTCGGATGTCGCCATGCCACCTTTGGCCTTATGATGATGGACATTTTGGCACATAAACACGTGAATTGTGAAATGTTTATTTTGATATTTTGTTGATGTTTTTATTCATGTTGCTAGGCTAATAAAAGTAGGTATAATATAATAAAACTTGTTTATTTAAAATTGCATATTATTCATTGTCTCGATCTGAATAGGCGCACTTGCAATCGTTCGCTTTCTTAATCGATATCCTAACTCTTGTTAGGACTCTACCCTTGGTCTTTATCGTACCTTTAATCAAGGTACTTATTTATGCTGGATAGGACAGCATTGGACCACTATCTCACTCGATGGAAAGTGATGCAACATGCTTGCCTAGAAGATATCTATTTACTCTAGACTAGAAGTTTGTATAACAGTTACAATGTGTATAACAGTTTATAATAAAATACCACATGCAATAAAAGACCTACCTATAGGAATGTTTAGAAAAAAACTGAAGTCGTGGTTACTTGACAAGACTTTTTACTGTCTGAAAGATTTTTTGAATACTAAATTCGATTGATATCGTAATATTATATTAAAATCAATAACTGTATTTCTACCTAACTCGTAATTATTATTTTTGACATTATATTTTAATTCTTTTATTGAAATTTAATATAATATAATTAATTTAATGTAATATTATTATTATATTATAATATTAATTTTACATGTCATTTCCCATGCAAACACATGGCAAAATAGAAGGATGATTCAACCATGAAGACCAATATGTATACTCTATTTTGTGTGAAATATATACTCATTTCATTTCATTTGCCAGATTGCCACGTTTGGGAAAGGAGTAATTTTCAATTTACGGAACAACTGTACTAAGGATATAGATGAGAGATCAGAAACGGCTAATTACTATTGTCAGTCTCCTCGAGCTCGTTCGCGACGCGACCCTCTTTGCAATACTTATAAGCAATACATAAAGTGTATTTATTCCAATAATTACTGTCAACGACCTAGGTAGTTGTGTTGTTGTTAACAACAAAGTAAAGTCAAATGAGCACAGAAAAGAATTGCGCATTAATTTGTAATGTAGTTATTAATCATTGTTTATGATTGTATCATTACGTGTAAGCGGTTCACATTGGATTACAATAAAAACTATTTGGTTTTATACACAATATCTACTAATTAAAAAAATAATTTTCAAAGCCTATTTAAGTAGTTACATTCTTAAAATGTAAACCTACAATAAAAATAAGTTTTTTTTTTTTCCTTTTGGCTTCGCAATCTTATGCATTTAGCCAGTGTCAAGTGATAATATATTTCAAGTGTATTTCATATTATAGGTCCTAGTCACAAGTCACAATCAAAGTCAAGTAAAAGAGTCAAGGTCCAGTCGTAGTCAAGTCATGCCCTAGTAAAGTGGTAGAAACTTTACTAGAACTTCTATTGGAGTTTTAGAGCGAAGGTGAAAATCACATTTTTCAACTTTGTATGATTTGCCTACACTTATGCACGTTCACTAAGTATTAACGGTTAATAATCCACCATTATTACACATTAACACTCGAAGAATCACAGGTTTTGTAAAATTTTACAAAATCAACAACGCCATTTTTTCACTTTCGCGGCAAAACTCAAAAAATAAGTTTCATTAAGTTTATACCTTTTTAGGGTTACGACCCTATTACTAAGACTCCGCTGTCCGTCCGTCTGTGACCAGGCTGTATCTCATGAACCGTGATAGTTAGACACTTGAAATTTTCACGGATAATATATTTCGTTGCCGCTATAACAACAAATACTAAGAAATCGAATAAAATAAATAATTAAGGGGGCTCCCATACAGCAACCGTGATTTTTTTTGCTCGATATTGATAATGGCAACAGGTAATGTGACGGACCTACCTAGAGTCAAGTACTTAAGCTTAAGTACATGGTTCAATGAGTATGGATATAAAAGCCTAGAGTGAGTTAGTTGTGTTCGAGACTGTGTCGAAGATTTTTGTTATTTCCTTTTATTAACTACTTGCTTTGGCTCTGAGAACCCATATGGAAGAGTCAAGTGAAATATCTAAAATATCAGTAGGATTTTTCTTAAAACAATGATGGAAGTCGGAAGCTGGTATTAAGTTTAGTAATTTAGGCTAGCGTTGTCGATTATTTCAGCCAACTGAGTAGATCTCGGCCAATCCGCTCCTTTGGTGAAATGAGTCCTCGGATACATACTTACTACTTAGGTATTGGAAGATTCCTAGGCGCCCAGGATCCCCGTGATCTACGCTAGCGTTTTAGGTATTGATACCTTTGTTTATTTTATAGAGCTCTATTGAATGAGATTCCACTCACTCTTTTAGGTAATTAGTATTAATTTAGTAGGGGTCTCCCCCTACTTCTAGATCACTTTATGGGCTAAGTAGCAGTGTATACTAAGGTATCACGGTTCAAGAAGTTTACCTTGTTTATTTTAAATAGTTAAAGTAAATTGATAATTACTTAATAATTATCTATATAATAATTGTTATGACTTATCACATTTATACACCAGATTAAAGACTTCTATTGTTCTATGAAAACCACGTAACATTATTAGAAGTAGAATTAACCTTGTAAGCGAGCTTTGGGATTTATATTGTTAAAACAACTGCAGTAGATTAAAAGTCAGTACGGTTTATTAAAACAAAACACATAGATAAACAATAACAAAGCGAAAATTAAACAGAACTTAATCTAGGATAAAGTACATAAAAGGGTACCTATATAGTTTTAAGCGTTAAGTTATTTCTTTCGTTGTACCACCACTATGCTACCGTTGAACTTTCATAATTATTAAAACCAAGAAAGTTCAAAGGTTTAAGCACCCTTTATAAAATTAGCCTCGGCACTGAAGGTGCCTACCACAACGAAAGAGAACTCTAATATTTCCTTTACTGTAGAACAAGCTACATTTATCTCTGGAGAGATCAAAATCAAAACAAGGGACTTGGCTTAAAGTAAGCGGGAACACATAAAATAGATTTACTAATTTAACAGTAATAAAATAGTAAATCGTAGAAAAATACACACACAAAATACAGACAGTGTTTTAATCTAAACCTTTGTATTATTATTACATTATCTAAATGATGTTAGATCTCAATTGTATCGATATATGGTTAGATCACTTTATCTAAGCCCTTGTACTCTTATTATATACAACATAGTATTTATCTCGTTTATTTAGATATGGTTAAATCAATCTAGTCCTCAAGCCTAGTTGATTTATATATATACGAAACATATGCTTAGCGCAAGAGTAACGCTTTTGACTTAGTACAATTATTTAGGTTTAGATTAATCACTCGTCTGACAAAAAGAGAACTTAGCTGGGATTTTATCGCTGATAGCTCCCGAAGTGCTCCATCGACACTGCTTCTAATAATTATAACAATATGACAATACATAATTACTAATTAGCTAGTATCGAAATATCTATGCTCTCTTTAATTGACCCACACTCCATCAACCCCTAAACAAGACTATCTCCAAAACTGCCTCCTCTCCAAGTTCCCTGCTCTTCCAACGTAGTCGGTTTCGCGCCAATGCCAAATAACACCCTGCGCTCCCATTGGTCAGCACCAGAGAAGCCAAACAACCACGCGACTTAACCCGTGACGTCATTACATGGACCACGCCTGACGCACCACTCCAATACTAGAAGGAAATGATTGGCTATGTTAATATTTTTAAATGTATAAATATATATTATTTAGTTGTTACAAGCATAAACCTAGATTACCATAGTTGCAGTTTAGCAAATCAGGAAATAAGTCATAAGACAACAGTCGTTAGCTATGTAAGGTAATTTGAGAATTATTAAATCAAATATCAGGTAATACGAGAACTTCAATCCTTACATAGGTGAAAATGAAAATGAAAAATGAAAATTTGTTTATTTGGCAGAGAAAGACATAATACAGTACAATTGGGCTGTGGGCCCCAAACTAGGCAAAGCCTGTATCTTGGGAGCCCGATATGGTTAACAATTATAAAGAAATGCCTGTCTGTACGTGAATATTGAATTATCAATCAGTTAAAAAAAAAAACAAACAATATTTATATGTTATTATAGAATAATAAGAAAGAGATGAATTTAATACATTATTAGATTAATAGATTTTTGATCATACAAATTAGCTTAAATTACAAGCAATAAGTGAGGAATTACATCTAAATAATTATATAAGCTTAAAGTAAATTTAATTAGTATACCTAGTTTAAAAGCTATTTAGATATAGATATTACAGCTTTATATAATGTTCTTGTAACTAACTCATACACAAGGTGCGTTGTATGTTTCTGTGTGTGTGTGTGTGTGTGTGTGTGTGTGTGTGTGTGTGTGTGTATGGGTGTGTGATTGTATTGATGATTGCATTAAAATTTTGAAATTTTGAAGTGTAGAAATTAATTAGTCATTATTGTTCATTAGTTGACAAGATGGAGAGAGATGCAAAATGATTATTAGGATATTTTTTTTATTTTTATTTTTTCCTTTTTGATTTTTGTAGCCGAATCATTCGTAGTAGAGTCGGTGAGATTTACCATTGGCTTAGGTGAACTAAGAATTGCCACACTTAACGAGTCTTTCTGTTTCGTCGTAGGAAAGGGTAAGCAATAGCTTTTTTACTTTTGTATTAGCTTCCATCTGTGTCATGTGTCTCAAATCAATCGCCTTACACACCGAGTTATATGTAAATATATGCGAGATTTTTGGGAGGCGACAAGCGAATGTAGTGTTGAATTTAGGAAGAAGTTGTCTCAGAGGACGTAATGACCTTGTTCTGGTGAATTGAACGTGAGCCGAGAGTGGATGTCGTTTTGCTATAGTGCGCATGATAAATAGTTGTCGTACTCTCAGCAAAGATAACTCTTCATACAGTTTGTCGGTGGAGTATCGACGAGGCTTACCCGTCCCCGTCCTTTATTATTAACTGCGTCAATCTTACATATCTAGGTAAATATGAAACTGACGGCTTATCAATCAAGATATGTTAATCAATTTCGTATAAGTTTTATCAATACAAACATGTGCGAGTTCGGTGTCTATTATGTTAAATGGGTCTTTAGGCCATTAAAGCTCCATAAAAAAGGGTTCGATTTGAAACAATGCTGAATTTCGTCTTTCCAAGTATGGACAAAAACAATGTCCTTAGAAATCACTCAAAAGTTTTTATATTATTTTTTTATTGCTGTTGGCTACAAAGACTTCTTGCATTTATGATATGCACATGTTCAGTTGAAGACCTTTTGCCTTTTAGAAAGCTAAGTGGGTTTTTTTATATTCTCTCACACAAGTGGTCTTAAAGGGCCGTACCATCACATTAGATACTTGAAATATTTAATTATACATTCACTTGAAAAATAAATAATAAAATTAAAATAAAACAAATATTTAAGGTAAGGTTTTTATAGATAATGGTACGGAACCCTTCGTGCGCGAGTCCGACTGGCACATGACCGGTTTTTAAATATCTCGGATTTTTTTATTTATTTAATTCTTTATTGCACAAAAAGTACAAAAGGTGGACTTAATGCTAGGGGCATTCTCTACCAGTCAACCACACATGGTAGACGAGAAGAGGGGTGTAGGCGAAAGAAAGTTAGATGATTAGTTAAAATAATAAATAAACATAAATGATTATATACATATATATATATAAATATATCGGTACTTATAATTAAAAAAAATATATAATGCATACCAAATAATTATATATAATAAAAATAAATATACAAATAAAATAAAATATAAGCGACGAAATAATGAACAGAAAAGAAAAAAGAATGATAATTTAGATACAGATAAATGTTGTCTGGATAAGTATAGGACAATCACTCAGCGCGTGACGAAACCTTTAAGTAGTGAGCCTTTACTAGCTTTTTAAAAACTTCTTTGGAAGGAGAATTTTTGATGTTAGGTGGAAGCTCATTCCAAAGCCGGACAGCCATAACTCCAAAAGATTTATCCAAAAACGAAGTGGTGTGCATTGGAATGTGTAAGCGCAGGTTATTGGTAGATCTTAAATTCAAATTATGTTTGTCTGAAAGAAAACCAAAAGAATTTTTAAGATAAGCTGGCGATTTTGGATCATTAAGTACCGAAAACAGTAGGTTGAGTAATCTGGCATTCCTGCGTTCACGGATTGTGAGCCACTTGAGTTTGGCTCGGTATGCCGAGATATGGTCGTATTTGCGGAGACCGTATATAAAGCGAATGCAAGTGTTCAGTAGACGCTCTAGCTTGTTTAAAAGCTGTTCAGAAAGATCAAGGTATGCTACATCGGCGTAATCTAGAATTGGTAGAAGAAGTGAATCGACTAGGGATATTTTTGTTTTTAAAGGAATAAAGTTTTTAAGTCTGATAATCGAGTGTAAAGATGCGTAAAATTTTCGTGAGACTTCGCTTACTTGGGCAGTCCAGGAGAGATTTGTATCTATTACTATCCCAAGGTCTTTAACAGTGGAAGATAAAGGAATCACACAGTTGTTGTATTTAAGTGAGGTCAACTCGGTATAATTAACTTTGCATAGCTGGCGCGAACTGCCGATAAGTATGGCCTGACATTTATTTGGATTGACTTGAATGCCAAAGCGACTAGACCACGAGGAAAGCTGATACAGGTCATAATTAAGGGATTTAATAGCATCATCGAGGTCATTGATGACAGTTTGTTGGTACAACTGTAGATCATCGGCATAGAAGTGATATTTGCTGTGAAGGAATGAGGAAAGCATATTAATAAATATAGAAAAGAGAAGTGGAGACAAGATACCTCCTTGAGGGACACCCGCTTGCAACTCACACCAGTCAGAGAATGTCTGCCCAGTGCGAATGGCCTGTCTACGTCCCTTCAAGTAGGAAGAAAACCAACTAACTGACAAAGGAGAAAAATTTAGATGATGTAAAATCGCCAAGAGTAAATCATGGTCAACTGCATTGAACGCATTGCTAAAGTCAATGAGGACAAGAACCGTAACCTGAGAATTCTCCATGCCGGCCCGTATATCCTCAGTCACTTTTAGCAACGCGGTAGTTGTACTGTGCCCCGCCCTGAATCCAGATTGAAATGAGTTAAATAAATTTGAATTGGAGAGAAATTCAGTAACCTGCTTATGAACAACCGATTCAATTATTTTAGAAAGAAATGGAAGTATAGAAATTGGGCGAAATTCGTTAGGAAGAAGAGGGTTTGAAATTTTAGGTAAGGGTAGTACATGTGCTTTTCTCCATTTGTCGGGGAAATGCCCAGAAGTTAGAGAAAAATTAATGATGTGAGTAAGAGCAGGCAAAATATGTTTTAAAATGTAGATTATCATTACTCGGCCCAAATCATCGCTACCTACAGCTTTAGATTTCAGACATTGAATGGTCCGGTCAATGCGGTCTTGTCTAACAGTGTCAAAACTGAAAGGAACACTTGGTAGCATTGGGGCATTAGGCCATGGTCTGTCTTGTATCTCTTTGAGAGTAATATGTTTCTGAGCGGGGTCCAAACTACTACAGGAGGTAAAGTGGCTATTAAGAACATTGAGGTCTAACAAAACTTTGGAGTCCAGAGATTTTGGTTTTCCAATCCCTAAAGATCTCAAAAACTTCCAAATACCCGCTGGGGTAGAAAGTTCAATTTGCTCAGCATAATAACGTCGTTTGGCGTTACGACATAACCGATTACAAATATTTCTTACTTTTTTATAAAGCAACCAATTTTCCTCTGATCTGTCGAGCTTATATATACGAAATGCTTTGTTTCTTCTACTCATTGCCTTACGAATTGTATCACTCATCCAGGGTGTTGGCATATGCTTTAACTTTACAGGATGTAGTGGAGCATGACGGTCGAAAAGTTTTATGACATTATTTGTAAGGAAATCGATTTTATCATCTATACCGTCCAAATTCTCTATCTCTGTCCAATTGACTAAGGAAGCGTCTTCGTTTAGCTTGTCTACATTCATGCGAGCGAAACTCCTTTGCATTAGAATAGTAGGTTTGGGTTTCTGAAATTTAATTTTTAGAGAGGCGTAGATTAAATCGTGGTGAGAAAACCCAGGCGCGTCAAACTGGCCATGGGTAGAAATGATATTGGTGTCTGTAGTTATAATTAAATCAAGTAGAGAATCGCCTGTATGACAATGATGAGTAGGAGACAAATCGAGACAGTTTAAATTAGATGATTTAATTAGTGATGAGAGTTTACAAGATCTTGCATTCTGTTTGATTAAACACGTATTAAAGTCACCCATTATAAGAACACGGTTATAGTCGAGAAGTAGGTTCTCTAGCACACTTTCAAAATGAGAAAAATATTCTATATTAGGAGGGCAGTACACGACTCCAAGGAGAATTTTGGTACCTAGATAAACCTCGACGAATATGTATTCCATCGAAGAGGTATACAACGATGGTGATTGGAGAATCACCTTATATGGAATATGACTTTTTAGGTACATGGCTACACCTCCTCCGCCTTTTCCAGTGCGATCGTTACGAATTAAAACAAAATTTGGTAAAGGAAAAAATGTGGATTTAAGAGTGGGCTTAAGCCAGCTTTCAGAAACCAAAAGGGCATTTATAAAGTCGGAACAGAAAGTATCATGAATTTCACTAAAATGAGCAGGAATGCTTTGCGCATTGATATGACAAACATTAAAGTTCTTTGGATAAGGAGATAGTACATTTTTCAGTAAATTACCAACATTGGCTAAATTTTCGTCAGCACTGAGGAAAGAACTGTCAGAGTCTGCTGAGAAAAATGATTCGTCGCTAGAAATCATATATATAAAAAATATAATAATATATAAATAATAATATAATAAAAAATACAAAAAAAAGACGTAATAGTATTGTCTTTAAAAATTCAATATTATAGGGCAAACTAAATTATTTTGTTGCATACCTCACTGGCCATTTACAACATGTATATAACAACTTATTAAAACTACAAAATGTTACAAAGAAGAGAAAGACAAATATTATCTTAATTTAGAAGAATGTAAGCAAGTAATATAATAGTATTTAAGCAATATCTACTATCTAGATTAGGTAGGTTCCGATTCATGTTATTATGTACTGATTCGAGTAAGAAATTCAAAAATATGTAAGTGAGAACGTAAGTACTTATATACGATGACGGTACAAACCATGATATAAAATAAACAAACTACTAGAATACGAATTTTATACTACTGCTACTAGTAACTCAGCGAGATCTACCAATTGCTTGTAACAGAAGAATGCTCTATCATTTAATCACTTGACTTAAGTTTGGTAATTTTATCTAGAATTCTATACTTTGTAATAGTAGGTACATAATTTGCTTTTCTTCCCATATACCGCAGACAAAGTCACGGGGCAAGCTAGTAATAAATATACCTCATATCGTATTCAAATCTATCAATTAGGTATCACCCGGCGTTATCTTCTGTATCGAAATGGCGTGATTGTTTCGTAATACACGATTAAGTCTTAATCTAAATGATAAACAGGTAGGCAATATCACGTTACTTATACTTAGCTGAAACCGTGGCACGTTCCTGATATTATTAAAATAGGTATTATGTAAATACCAATACTCGAATATATCTATAGTGATACCGGTTATCGCTTAGGCATGCGCTATTTTCATGCGATGACGCTACGTGATTTTTAAAATGAGTGATATTTGCATTGTGACTTTTATCCATGACGTCAGCGTGCGTGAAAAATAACAGCAAATACTCGTGTTATTTACGAGGCTTATGTCACATCACCTGATTTTGATTAGACGCAGGTGTGCGAATGTTTTGGCCAATTGTGGATCGTTGTTTGTTAAGTACTTTTACACTATACAGGCGTGGTACTGTAATTACTTTATGATGATACTCATATCTACTTAATAGTGATTAAGAAGTTACAGTTTTTTATATGCATGATTACATTGGCTTGCATTAGGATAGATAGATAGGCCTAAATTTATTCGCTGTTATACGCTGTATATGGGAAAACATTGTGAGGGAAGTTGAGGTAACCGACATGTCCAAGAATCACAAAATTCGAGGACATGTATAACCCGTCAATCCACACTGTGCCAGCCTGGTGGATATCCTAGACTCTCTATCATTGAGAGAAGACCAATGCTTACGATGATTGAGGCCTGAAGGTGTTCTAATGCCATTCACAGCTTGTGTTAGTTTCACTTCCGCATCCTCAAAGCTATTTGTTTGATTACTTAATTACATTAGCTCTACGACGCGAACGTACGACATTAAACAAACATATTTCAAAGACAATCATGTTATTGTTTACAAGAGCCGTCTTTATCTTGAGTAAACTTTCCGCTTATGACTAGTGGAAAGTTAGCAGTTATAATTATTATGACGGTTTATAAATAGACCTCATTGACTTAAGACATGCATACTCGTACGGCGCCTTATCAGGTGAATGCTGATGTGGTAGTATGCTGCATTCTGAGAATGTGGCTGTGTTATTTGAATCACGTATATCATCATCATCATCGTTTTAGACCAAGCGGACCTCGGTTCCATCTTTCAAACAGAAAAAGAGTCTAAGGAATAGTTCACGCTGGTCCAGTGCAGGTCGTATTTGATTCTTGAACATGCCAGTTTCCTCATCATGTTATCCTCCATTGTTATTAGAGTGAGGGCAAAATCCTCACATAACTTAGTCATTACTACAGGCTTGTGTGAGATTCGAACCAGCGTGGCTAAGATTTAAAGTCGCACGATTTACAGCTAAGTCATACTCGCTCTATGTCTTGTGTGCCACGTGTGTATTATTGCTCGTGTATATCATTGATAATATTAGCAGACCAAAGACAGGATGGAAAGAAGTAGTGCAGAAGGATATGAGCTATTCAAAATCGTCGTCCAGAACAGAGCAAAGTGAAAAGAAAATAGTAGGATAGCTGACCCCTGAGACTAGACTACTACTAGAGAGTAGACAATACTGATTTTGTAGTTCAGATTTAGAAGAAAGTTCTAATAGACCGTTTCTTAAAAAAATACTTTTGTTTGCAAAATGAAGGCAATGGTTGTCTGTGTAACCGTGGGATGCAGCTAGTATATTATAAACTTAAGTTTACCGAATGGTTCATAGTAACTCGACAGTTGACAGCCTTGCGGATGTGAACATTACTCACCGAATCGGCCTGTTATAAATTGTCTGATAGATAGTAACAAGGGTTTTTCTCTCTTTATCAATCACGCCATTTTATCTATCGCGATATCAATTTATAGAAAGGGCTCGTGTATTTTAATGTAATTTAGATACGCTTTCACTTTTAGGAGGAGTCGTTACTCCTACCGTAGTATCTAAAACATGGACTTCGTCAAGTGCCTACTTTTCCTTAGCTCTATTGACTATAGCTACGCAGCATGTTGCTCTTATCATTTAATTTTCTTATTAGATTTTGGTGAGTTTGTAATTGTTGTTGTTGTTTGTCGTGAACATCTTCTTCTTAGCGTGTCGATGGCAACAATTACACCTTTGTTGCCCAATACTCGGCGACGCAAACAGCATTCGGCCTAACTTCATACAGGTCTTCTAGTGTACAAGAACTATGGCTTCCTGAGCATGATAATAAATGAGCCTTAGTTTGCGGTGACGCTCCACATTCGCATTGGTTTGTGCTTGGGTCGATGTAGCCCCACCTGGACAGATTGTCTTTTGATCTACCAACCTGGGTACACAGCCTGTTGAGCGTCTTCCAGGTTGTCGTGAATTTGTGGGCATTCATGGTGTCAAGGTTTTTCAGATCGTCTGTAGGCATCCGACATGGTTTGACGACTGTTGTCTTACGACTGGGACTAGCCGGTGGACGACCGGACTAATGGCTTGACGTGAGTTAAGCGTCCGATGGTCTTCCGAAGCATGGTAATACTGTGTTGAAGATCCAACTATCCAAGCACTGGCCTGAATTAATGTTTCTCACCTAATCTTGTCAGTAAGTCACGATTGGACACGCGGACCGCGTTAAGACTGTTACGTGTTTGTTAGTACGAATACAATAAAATCACCACAGTATTAAGCCACTGTTGTTCTTAATTCTTTTATTATCTTCTACGCTGTCCAACAAACTTAACTAAAACTGCTGGAAGCTTTGCCGCGTAGCACATATTCACAGGTGCGCTTAGCGAAATATAATAATAATATGACGGTTACGTAAGGTCGCGCGTACTATACTTAGATTTTTACGATTTTTCGTATATTTCTCGAAATGTGAAAAATATTGGCTAAATAACGTGTAAATTAACTATGTTGTCTAACTTTTACTACTTATTTTTTGCGGTATAAGCCGAAACCCTATTCAACGATAAATCAAAAATACGCTGAAAAAGAGAAAACTTATAACGAAAAATCTATTGATTGAAACTCATTAAATCGTAAAACAGGCTGAATGAACGAAAAACGGAATAATTCTATATCAAAGTTATACGTTGATAGGATGTGTATAGAGACCATCTCAAGATATCATTGCAAAATATCATCATTTTTAGAGAGCTTCCTCTTACGTCACGTACTTATCGGCTCATCCCGCCATGGCAAATCTTTAAAGGTACTCGTACGTATAAAGGACACAAAGAAATCAAACATCCACTTGTCTGTTACTATCGTCGCAGACGTCTTCACGTAGTAACAAATACGTAAAATAAACATAAGTACCTAACATCACATTCAGAACAAACCGGCAAATTCCACAAGTTATCAGCTGTTATCAAGCACGCGTTACTCGGCCCGTGTCATGATGCAATAGAAAGAAATGCTGCGTGAGTAAATAGGGTCTTATCATACGCGATCCGGAAGTCTATAAGGACTTTTATAAAGATTTTGAGTCATATTGCAACAATAACAATATTACATGGACGATTTAAATTATTTCTTTAGTTTACGGCATGTATTAATCATGTTCAAGTTTAACAATATAACTAATTAAGTTTTATAAAAAGAAAAATAGGGCTAAAGAAGATTTCGACGATCTTTAATGTTCGGCTGAGTGTCCTGAATGCTGGCTACATACCGCGCTGAATAGCAAGGCTTATTATCCTCTGCCCCAAACACAAACATTTTGGTCACGTGCCGACTCAATCAGTCTCTTAGACAAATTATTTCATACGCATAGGTACTCAAATAAAGAATGCCGTGTCATCTGCGCCTGGACCAGGGCAGATGACACGGTATTCTTTATTTGAGTTACAGATAATTCTTGCGGTGTAAATGGTATAAAGAGGTCTGGTGCAGACATCCAACTGGCTTCCATTTAGTTATTAGCATTACGCGAGATATGGCATAACGTGAATCTTTTATAACTTGGAGTTCAAAAATAGTAAACGTTGGAACATGAAGAGATGGGAGCATTAATTTCTCTGAGAATTGTCGTCTTTAAAGTTTAACATTCTTATTATTATGTATGTAAATGAGGTGAATCTTTAATTTAAGTTCACTTATAGACCCATCAATTAATACATTTCAGGTGATGGGACAATATAATCCCGTTGTCATTATCTTATCGTACTTAGTATTTTTTACCGACTTCACAAAAAAGGAGGAGGTACTCAAGTCAAGTGTATTCTTTTTTTTTATGTGTGTTACCTCATAACTTCGTTCCACTTTCATAGATGTTGCTTTCCAATTGGTCCCATTTAAATTTGATCAAGATGTGACTAGTAGTTTTTGACTCATCCTCAATAATGCGTATTCTGTGGACTACATTGTCGATGTTCTCGTTTTTAACCGACTTCAAAAGTTACCTCATAACTTCTTTCTTTGTGCGCCGATTTTGATGATTCTTTTTTTATGTGAAAGCTGGTGCTTTTCATGTGGTCCCATTTAAATTTGGTCAAGATCTGATCACTATTTTTTGAGTTATTGTCAATAATGTGTGTTTAATACGTTAAATCTGATCAAGGTTCCGAAGATAAAGCGGTTTTTAAAGCTTTGCTTGCGTTTAATTATTCAAGTATCTACACCTAGTACCTACATATATTTACTACTAGGCCAAAGGTTATATTTGTATAATATGTGAGAGTTGTTTAACAGTTCCTTGTTTACGCACTCGTTTGCATGCATTCTGCACGTAGTAAATACTGCCCGTTGTTTTGTTAACTTGTGACCTTCCGCATTGATGACAGTTGATTTAAGTAATTATTCCCGCCATAAACAGGCAATTAAAAACCCATTCTTTTTTTTTTTATTTTCATAATCCAACAGCGTTTACAAATATGTGTAGATGATAAAAAATAATCTAATAGTGTAGCCAAAACAGGATTTAATATTTTATGTTATATTAAGAACATTGTGTGTCAATCTTAAAGGAACAATTTCTTATGTTTAACAAAAAGTGTGTGCATGTGTGTGTGTTTATGTGGTGTAGGCTGTATGTGTGACGATGCGATGTAAGTTAATAATACATATAATTGACATAGCATATATTTTATAAATAATATTCTGGTATAGTGTAATTGTATTACTAAACTTACAATTACATTATTCATTAGGTCTTGCTTATGGCAAGTATCTTAGAGAAAAAAGAAATCTTAGAGATAGTACGTATTGTACAATACGTACTATCTCTAAGATTTCAGTATAGTGAAATCTAAGTTATAATATAAGATGCTGTGTTGACACACAATACTGTTCCTACTATTACTATAGATAGTTATAAGTACATGGAGTGTTACAAATTAGTTAAGTTTTTGTCCAAATAAAAAGATTTTTCATTTTCATTTAATATTATCAGTATTTATTATCTGTTTCATCTGAAACAACAATACAGGTGTACTTAGATGAATTCAGGGTTTACTTATACCTATATATGTACACAAAATGTAATCAAGTAAAAACATTACCCTTAGATATTATGCCATTTTATAACTGTTTTCTAAAAAAATTACTTTAATTACTGTAAATAACGTAAATATAATAGTTTCACTAACTTAAATACTGAATATTATTTAATTTTATAATCATGTAAATAAGGTACCCTAGGTACAGGCTTTGCCTAGTTTGGGGCTCAATGGAATTCATATTGTACTATGTATTCCTCTTTGGTTAAATAAATATAATATTATTGATTCATACACCACTAGGGCTGCCATCACCTAATTTGAAGACGCCGGATAAAAACTTCAAAAACTCTGGACATTTAGGTGATATTGAGTTTAGTTTTCCGGACAGCATTGAAAAAACTTTTTATAATAAAAATTAAAACATAGTTATATTTTCATATTTTTATTCATTTAAACAGCTTGTTTGCTGCTCTATGTCAACAATTTACAAAATAGAATTTAAACGTAAAGCGTAACCAATAAATTACAGCGTTGCATTATTCTTAACTAAGACTTATTATAAGTTATTACTATTATATAAATTATTCGGGATTCTCCTAATACAAAAAGTGCCCGGTTTTCACCCGGACACTTATTGAAAACCCCTTCCAGACGGGTCCTGGACACCCTCTAAACTAGGACTAGTCCAGGGAATCCCGGACGGATGACAGCCTTACACCACTCTATAACACGAATTATGAACACTACGTGCACAAACACCCGACTGCAATATATAATCTGAATATCGGAAACGGCTCCAACGATTTTCATGAAATTTAGTATGTAGGGGGTTTCGGGGGCGATAAATAGATCTCGCTAGGTTTCGTTTTTAGAAAACGTAGTTTTTTAACGAGCAATGCTCAGTCAACCAGGTACTTAGTTTTTATTAACGTACTATTATTTCGCGCCAAAAATCTTTTTTTTTAAACCCTATCTAAGGGTACTTAGGTTTTTAGGACGAATATAACGATACCTTAACAGTCGAAATAAATCCAGCTGTTTTGAAGATACGAGGTAATAAAGAAATTTACAAATATACCTACATACATAAAAGTCAAGCACGATAAACCTTACCTTTCCTTGGCAGTCTGGTAATTAAAAATAAATAACGTAAAGGTTTGTTTAGCTGTGGCACGAAACGCGCGTTGATGTCTTGTAAAGGCACAGAACTAAGCTCACTAGAGCTTATGTTAATCTCGTAGCTTTTCGCTAGATGGCGCTTTAAGAGCATACGCCTATATTATTGCCGTAGATCCTCAAAAGATGGCGATAGTTATTCTTATTTCAAAATAGAAAATCAAGTTTAAGAATAAATCTGTTTATGCGCTGTCAAATAATGTAACAACAACTAGCTAGGTGATAGTTATTAATGTTAAATGCTGTAACTCCGAAACGATATCTAATTATGTAACAATTTATATTAATTATTTAATTTCTCGAAAGACTGCGATAACCTTGATAGTCCAAGTTGTAAACAAGCATGACCTTCTATTCGAAGAATTGTACGTCATAAACATATAAAATTTGCATTTAAAATATATTTACGATGGGGTGCTAATTAGTTATCCAGTTTGTTTATATAGGTACTGTTTTTACCTGTATTTATGTGGATTTTGCTCACTTTACCTGTTCTAAAGTGCCAGTAAATTTTTATGAGTACCCGAAAATTGTTTATTGCACGCTCAGGAGCGGGTAATTAGTGAAAATCTTTTGAGATAAGTTTAAACATTTTACTGCACTTACCTTAAGTTGCGGTCTGTACGGAATTGTTAACCTTTTTTTTATCAATATTTGAGAAGAAATGTACAGTTATTTGCGAAGTGTCGGTACTTTTACATAACTGGAAATAAAATATTTAACAGTCGTGGCTGTTTGTGTGTTCACGGTCACACATATTATTATATTTGAAATAAATGTATAATTGAGTTTGCCGTTAGAACATTTTTGTATTTTTTTGCAATGTTTCAAATTCAAATTTAGTGTGTGTGTAGATATTCCAATTTCTTTTAATGATTCATCACCGATGCATAGAAACTCTTTATATAAAGTCGCATGATTTGTAAATGACGTGTACAATCGCTTTAAAGTAAATTAACGATAAATTGACTAAGTGTCAATAATTAATAAATGCAAAAATTCATCCTTATTACACAAAATTGTGGTTGTGTGTAATTAAATCACAAATTCACATAGTAGCACTACTATTCGTATTATTTGATTTGTAGCAGGTTATTCTTTGACCCCTATCTCACCTGTTAGTAAGTGATGGAATAAGGATTTGGTCAAGGATGGTGGTATACACGACAGGCATAGAATTAAAATACAATATCTAATATTATGACTATTTGTATACCAGTCTCTGGATTCTGTAAGTGTTTGTTTAAATTCTTAAAGATATATAGGGCAAGATTTTTATTTTATGTACCTACTTGACCAAACATGAATATATACAGTTAAATAGCACTTGAATATTCAATGACTTATTAATAAATAGTAACAATACTTTCCATTTCCCAATAATCTTGTGATTGTGAAAATCACTGTGAAATTGCAAATCCACAATCCTAAACAGAATTTTGTAAATCTTTTCAACATTGAAGTTCTCGCAAAATTATCAAATTCTACCAATATTATTTTGCATATTATTGTATATGTTAGGCTTAACAGTGTTAGTACGTAAATATAAATTTCAAAAACACATAGAAAACATTTTTACATAATAGTACAAAATGTGCGATATATTCATCGCGCCATAGTTTGTGAATATCTGTGGCCCACAGATATTAAAAGATATTAAAAGATTTTATTTAAAATCGTCATCCACGACCGCAATGGCTTCCAGATATTGAATTACCAGTATGTAGATCAAGTAAACATATCTATCTACAAGCTACGTGTCGTGCTGGTAAACAGGAAAGCTACCACGCGCGGGGTCACCGGGCCAGGCGTCAGGGGTCCGCCCTTAACCCCTTTCAACAGAGTTCACTTTATCTCATCTTTATTTATAATCTTTGAAAACTAATTTTTAATTCATTTACTCGATTGTTCTAGCCTTCGTAAACACTTGACGGAATTTTCCACAAGCTCGTCAATAGATTAAGAATGTAATGTTTGAGGGGTAAGATAATAAAGAAAAATGTGTTATAATTATTGTATCATGAAACAATAATTGTCATGTCGCAATATTCCATGTTTTTGCCTACCTATTTTGTAATAAATAACCATGTTGTTGGGATAGAAGGAATGAAATACATAAATATAGTTAATCGTAATATTTTTTATTAACTTCTTTTGCAATTTGTTCACAAATTTGTGAAATCTTTTTAACGATAAAAATATAACAAAACGAACTAAAGTGACGTCCGATACAACATTTCTTATACAATAATATTTACTCTTTAATATCACAATTAACTTACAACCTAGTTTTGATTAAAGCTTTAAAGTTTGAACTTACTGCTACAATTAAACCTATGTCGATTGTGAGATCTAGAGTTAAACTTTTCACAAAATCACTTCATCATATTGGAGGTGGCGGACACATGGAGAGTGTGCGACTCCGGACGGTGCTGGAACAGATGTGACCGTGGAGCCGGTCCGCCAGTCCGGGCTCCAGAGGTCTACCACGGTCGCCACACGGCCGGGCTCTTGTGGAAGGTTGCGGTCGCGGAGCAGTCCAAGGGGGTGGCGGTGTGCAGCGGCGCGGGCGAAGCTGGCGGCGAGGGTGACACGTAGCCTGAAGAGGAAGACACGGTGGAGAGAGCCGGGCTGGGTGGGCTCGCTGGAGGAGTGTCGGCGCCAGCAGCAGCGCGTTGCATATCGTTCAGTCGGTGTCCAAGGTGGGTCATTAGCTGAGTGCCGAGCCTCACATCCACTCCAGGAATGGAAGCCAGGCAGCGAGACACTTCGTTGGCAGCATGGGTGAATCCGGCACGGAAGCGGTCGGCGTCAACAGTGGGATTCAGAGACAGCCTGCGCTGGCGCCTCAGCTTGTGAAGATGGCGCACTGTTAGCTCCAAAATATCCGCCTTCTCCAATTTGGCGACGTTCTCGCCCTCCGATTGAAGAGCGCTGACCATCAGCTCCTTTAACTCGTCCAGGCAGCGATTGATGCGAGCGCGCCTTTTGCGCTCGAGCATCGGTTTCATCACTTTGCGATATTGATAAGTGCGCGAGACCGGCTGCGGGCCGTCATCGAGCGAATACGCGATCTCGTAAGACATGATTGGTTGTGTGGGAATGGGTAAGCGTGCGTTAGCGCTGAGCGTTGAACGCGGAATGCGGTGTCGGCCGTCGGGCGGGGGTTTATATAGCGAGCGGAGGGCGCGCTATCGTGGGAACGCTCGGAGCCGTCGAGTTCCCACACGCGCCACCTGTGCGGAGCAGCTGCCGGCGCGGGGCGCGGGGGGACACGCGCCGCGCCGCGCGTGCGCGCCGTAAACAATGCGCTGCGCACGCCGCGACGCCGACACCCACGTAATTGTGATGGGACAGATTCTGTGCCGCGCTACCGACCGCGGCCGACAGCCTAGTCGGGCCTAGCAATCCATCTAGCTCCACACTCCACTCTCACGGCCCAGGCCATAAATGAACTGTTAGCGCACCTACATTTACAGTTGCGAAATGTTTATTGACATCTATGGAATTACGCTTGAATGTGTTACTGCAGAAATTTGCAAAGATTTTTACATTGCATAAAAGTATTATGATGTATTAACAATACTGTAGAGCGTAGCATCTCGTAGCAAGTAGCGTAGCCTTGACCAAAGCTAGGTATTCTGTCACAATTAGATTCGGTTCAATTGTATACATTCTACAATCAATCAAAATGTTATTGCTGCTGATCAAATAGAGCTTCTATTTCGACATGATACATATTTAATTAAATCCGTGTCTAATTAAGAGCGGGTATTTATGTATATTGCGACATAATAATGTTGCAAGAGTGTAGGGCGATCGATCGGAGCGGGCATACAATAGCGCGTCAATTACTGTGTCGGCTACTGTTGGCTTTCATCAATCACGGATTACGGTGCGTAATTATTGACAGTCCGCCGGTTCTTTGAATGAGAAGATTTTCTGGCCTAATGAGAGGAGTGAGAAGGCTCGATCATGTTTTGCAACGGTACCGCCGCTTATTTTGGTGCGTGCAGCTCAGTAGCGATAGCAAGGCGGCGCCATTTCTTTTTCTTCACGCATGCGCGTGAGACGCGTGCGTGTGGGCAGACGCCTACGCGTGAGAAACTGACCGCGTCCGGCTTTGCCCGCCATACTCTTTATAAACACTGTAGTGGGTATGTATGCTTTCTCCGAAACACCCACTTCAACATCGACTCCAAAGAGATAACAAATGTTTTACTGCATGTTGGTAATAAAATAAACACCTACGTAGTATTAACTATTAATGTTGTTTGTTTCCTGAGTTGATATGTATTTAAGTACCTGTATTTTGTTAAGTTTACTCAAAATAAGGATACTAAAGATTGAAACACTGTTAAATTATGCACACGACACAACGTTTTTTTTTATAGACTCGTATGTTTTAGCTTCTCGCTCAAACATTTTTCTTACACGCCAAGGAAATCTGGTATAGATAATGCTTCATAGTATTAAGCTTATTCCTTGTATATACACTGATTATATCTATACTATAACTATTAAATAAACGTATATATATTTAGCCCCCATGGACACAATGTTTCTATCTTTTTTTGTATCATTATTAGTTTTCCTATTACTTTTAAGGAAAACAATATAACCAAACTTAGTTATTGAAAACACAAATTGTATTAAGAAAGCATTGAGTCACAAACGTGTCAAAATTTTTCCATTGGGGTAACGGAAAAATGACAATTAAGATACTAATTAATCTAATTATTCAATAGATTTGAGGCACGCGCTAATGACCTTCTTAGTAGCATTTTGATATCTGCATATTCTAAATACCTGCTAATAGAAGGTTGTTAGGAAAGTTACTGGTTATCTGGTCTACGTTGAACGTTAATCAATGATATCGATATTTTATTGTTATTCATTAGACATCGTTCCGATAAAGGTGGAAGTGCGAGCTTCCCGGAAGCACTTCACTACTACCCATTAGTAATAAATGGTTTGAGGGAGATTATGACGATGCTACTGTTGTTTTGAATATTTTCTATTTCAGGCTTTGATAACTTATCATTAGCAATATTTAAGATGTCTTTTCAATGATAAGGCATCTAAAATATTGCTAATAAAACAATTATTAATAGTATTTTATAACGATATTTAGGTAGGATTCTGTCGTGTTGATTTACTGTTTTTAAAGTTGAGCTGGGTAAAATAATGTAGGGTGATAAACTAAAAAATATGTATATCAAAAATATTTTTTTGGTTGTGTTTATTTTGTATTGAAGCGATCTAAGTGAAGCTGTTTAGTAATTTATTTTAAATTTCGGATAAATTAAAGAAATGTGGCTCTCATAAAAGTCAAAGACACTAATTGCTAGATTCGAAAAAATACAGCCTTTTCGCGGAGAGACTAACAGGGAACTCAATGGTGCTTTTGTTTCTATATTTTTTAGTAAATTATATTTACTAAAAAATATAGAAACTTATACTTATAAATTAATTACCAAGTTAGGTTAGTGTATCTACTCTACTACTATGTCTGTAACTGTATTACTTACTGTCTACTGAATCAATTTAGCTCCGTTGGATAAATGACATTCTCAAGGGCGAATAAATAAACAAATATGTTCTACTATCTAAGACATTCTTTGAAAACAATTATATTCCAAGAATATAACTATAAGGCTGTGGTCACGACGCGGTTTGATTTACCCTAATGCTGTGTGCGGTTTGTAAGTCAATGTAACACTAGCTAAACAGGAATGCATGAGATCATGACTTTATTCGATTTAAAGCGAGCTAAATTATACATAAGATTTTTTTTATACTCTTTGCTTTTTTTTTTTTTTTTTTTTTTTGTTTTTATTCATGCATTTTCAAATATTTTCTAAAACTATATACAGCAAAGACCTAAGTTACCTAGAAGACATCGAGCTTATAGGTAACACAATTGCTCAAGCCCACTACCAGTGTGTAGCGTTCACATGGTGGCGGATAAGCATAAGATAATTTTTTTTTTCAATTTTCTTATCATATTTTTGGTCAATATTTGTCCAAATATGTAGAGAAATGCTTATAATCAGGTGAAATAGTTGTAAAACATAAACAAAGACGCTTTCACACTAACAGCCCAACGCTAAGTTCGATGATTTATGTCGTGGGTGCCGGAAACATTCACATCACTCACACAGTCTCTAACTAGAACCAGAAACACAAATCTTCCTCGGGGAGAAAACTTGTGTTCACGCTGGGAATCGAACCCGATACCCCTGTTTAGAAGGCGAATGCTCGCCCACCTAACTAGGCCAACCGGGAGTACACGTTTGCCTATCGATAGTATATCCGATTACTCTCCGATATATAACTCTGACATTGGATAAACATAAACAAACAAATTAATTCACACTCACAACGTGGTACTGAACTATAATGGGCATTAGCAAGCATGACGCTTACCATCAGGCGGTCGACTTGCTCGTCTTATGTCTCAATTACATAAAAAAAACTAACAAGTAGTTACGTTGCTTTGTGTTGCAAAGTTCCTATCATTTTAGCGATTTTTTTTTTGCATTCACACTCACAGCCCTACACTAAGTTCAAAGACTTGTATCGTGGGTGCCGGAAACATTCACATCACACACACATTACCCAGACCCAGAAGCACAAATATCCCTTGGGAAGGAATTTGTGCCCCTGCCGGGAATCGAACCCAGGACCCACGGCGCAGAGGGCGGAGACCTGTCCACTGCGCCAACTGGGTCGTCAACTAGTTTTAGATAGGGTTATGCCACTGCGCTCCAACTCAGTTGTAACTACTTGTGACATTTCATCATCTCGATTGAGTTCTTGTTTGTCGCCTCTCTAGATGTCAAAGGAATATTTACAATTAACAATCTAGAAACTTATGCTAAATTTTCCTTTTCTAATAGCTTCTAATTGATAGTACAATTAAATATCCATTTGCAATATTGTATCGTCGATAAACTGATTCGGGTTAAGTACTAGAGTCGTGTACGCTCCATTATCTGTTCACAGTATAATAATAGGAATTTTCCTATTTATAAACTGTCTGTTGTTGAAGCGTATTCATTGATTAGGGGGCTATCTATGTCATTGATACACATTTAAATAGAGTTATCTGATAAGCGATGAAACAAAAATGTAAACAGCTTATCGCCTTGTCTAAGTTGACTCTCCCAACATTTAGTACTATAAATAAAGACTTTGTTGTTATAAGATAGCATTTGTTATTTTGACTAAGTCTTTCGATTTAGGTATTTACTTAGAATGATTCTAAATTAGAACTTGTTTGAGATCAGTATGACGTTGTGCTAAGTGACTTATTTCGTCGAAACAAACGTGCTCACAAAGTATTTGCACGTTGACGACCCAGTTGGCGACCCAGTTGGCGCAGTGGACAGGTGACTGCCCTCTGCGCCGTGGGTCCTGGGTTCGATTCCCAGCAGGAGCACAAATTCCTTCCCAAGGGATATTTGTGCTTTTGGTTCTGGTTGTAATGTGTGTGTGATGTGAATGTTTCCGGCACCCACGATACAAGTCTTTGAACTTAGTGTGGGGCTGTGAGTGTGAAAGCGTTTGTTTTGTTTGTTTTTTGTTGTTTGTTATTATAAATCAAACAAAACTCTACTAAGCAGGTTAGTAGGTACTCTTAAAATTATGTTGTAACCAACGAAATATTAATATATACATAGTTGTAACAAAAAGTAGTTTTAACTTATTAGGATTGAAATAAATAAGTTCCGTGTTCTGAAAACTATCGAACTACCGCTTTTGATAAAAATATGTATAGCCGTTTAGATAAAATATGTACTGCTCGTTGGTATAATTGGGTGCATGAGCTTCTACGCTGTGGGGTTTGACTCCCGACAGAAACACACATTTTTACCTAAGAGAAATTTGTGTTTCTGGTTCTTCTTGTAGTTGTG
Organism: Lomographa bimaculata; assembly: GCA_948107665.1. NCBI lineage: Eukaryota > Metazoa > Arthropoda > Insecta > Lepidoptera > Geometridae > Lomographa > Lomographa bimaculata. The sequence goes on from OX403600.1 coordinate 12,550,377, forward strand.
TAGTTTTGATGTCAGGCACTTGCAATAAAAGTCTTCAAATTTACAGTGGAGCTGTGAATGTAAGTGTGAATGTAATGTAATCGAGTAACAAATTAACGTCTAAAGATTCGAATTCATTATTGTAGTTTTCAAGTACAAAATTGTATATTATAGTAGTAATTTTGTGATTGTCACCGCGCTTCGGAGAGCACGTTAAGCTTTCGGTCCCGGTTGTTAGTCGTAAGACATTAGTCGTTTTAATCCATGTCAAAGGCATCCCCTTAAGTGGCCTGAAAAATCGTGACAATAGGACTGCCCACTAGTCTATATGATAAGCAAGGAAGTATATAGTAATTTATGAAGCCTGACTTCTTGTTTTGTTACAATGTTTCCATGAGAATAATAATGAGAGATATTAAGAACCCCACATGACTTATTGTACTATTATAAGATGGTGATGGAAAATAATACAATAATGAATATGACTTCCCCAGAAAGTTTCTTGGTGTTCACATCTCTAGTAAGTATGTAGAAAAAATCTTAAACCACCTTTATTTACAGTCGCGTGTTTTTTATTGATTTTCTTTAATGTTTAAATGAAGTATTTTAATTATTCTTTACATAATTGTCTTGTCGAGTTGATATGTATTTTTTTATGTTTGTTGATGAATATTTTCTTGATTTTAAATTATTTTCAATCAACAAAATATTAATCAATTTGTATTTTTGTCATTTTGACTTTTATTTTGATCATGCCAAAAGTTTTGGAATGCTTATTTGTACTATAAAACGATTTTAACTCATGACGTCATTTTACTCATGACGTCATGCATTCTTTGTAATTAATCAATAGTAATTAATTGAAATTAATCTCATTACTTGTTTACTAAATTTGTTTCTATCTTTCTGCAAGATAACATTTATTTTCATCATGTGAGGTCAGTCGCATTGCTTTTCACGTTTTTTATCACGTGGTAATATGATAATACTTGCAGTTAAGTAAATTAAAGCAGATGAAATTCGGTGAAACAACATATGTTTGATAAAGTAGTGTACTTATTTAAGATGAGTCAGGTAGCTGCATGCTATTATGGTCACGTATTCCAGTTTCAAAGAATATCTACAGTTCATAGGTTATGTACTCGAATTTTTCCTTATTTACAGATGTGTAGGTATGTACGCCTTTAACTAATTGTTGACGTATGAGTAAAAAAAAAAAAAAAAAACAACAATTACTGTAAAGGATACCTAACAAAAAGCTATATTATGTGTTACCGGAGAGGGTTGCTGTAACCCAGCTATACAGGCTCTTAGGAGACCTAGTGCTGGGGACAGAGAATCACAAAGGTACATAATATCGCAATTATTACTCACATAAATATTTTATCTTTAATCAATATGTACCAAACACTGTTTTTCCTGAATAAATAACTTTTTATCTTTTTATGTTAAAATACAGATAGGTATAATTCATGCTTTCACACTCACAGTCCCACACTAAGTCCAACGACTTGTTCGTTATACTGGAAACATTCACACCACATGCACAATCACAATTAGAACCAGACACGCAAATGTTCCTTGATGAGGAAACTTGTACACCCACGCATATAACTAAGCCAACGGGCTGTTTAATTAAAACGGAAAATAGCGTTAAACATAAACACAAACGCGTTCACACTCATAGCCCCACACTAAGTTCGATGACTTGTTTCGTGGGTGCAGGAAACATTCACATAACACACACAATCACAACCAGAACCAGAAACGCAAATTTTCCTTGGGAAGAAATCTTGTACTCCCGCCTGGAATGGAACCCTATACCCCTGCTTAGAAGGCGAACGTCAACCAACTAAGCCGTAGCAGTAACTGGTAGTTGAAACTGGCGTTGCTTGTTGTGCATGTCTGAATCGACAATTTGGTGCGAGGTGGGAACACGATGGCGAGATTTCAAAACCGCAATCATCAACCGCATTTGGTTAAATTAAAAGCTAATTAATGTATTGCATGACGGTGAACAAACGATGCCTATAGAACAAGGCGAGATTATTTTGAAGAACAAATGAGCGTTGTTAAAACATTACCTTTAGTTCTAGATAAGGTAAACACGCGTTCGTCAAATCTTGAACAGGTAAAAGCATATCGTACCTACTATTTAAATTATAATCTGTGGTTTAGATCTACAGTTGCCACGCGCTAACCTTCGGCAAAGGCATGACGCACGAGAGTGACTTGTGACCGTAACACAGAATATTAAGTAGTACATACACACGTAAACTGTAGGTCTAAACTGTGATAAGACGCGTGCTAACATAAGAGGTAAACAGATTCGCCGAAGTCTCTGTACGTGTTTATTTTTATTTTGTTTGCAATTTTATTAGACAGTGAGTAAGCGGAGCTGCAAACAATGAAACGACATTCCTTCATATTTTTACTATTTTTAACATACATTTGCAGTAATTTAGTAGAGTAGTCTGTAGAAAATTGTATGTATTTAATTGATAGCTTATTTATTCGTACCATGCACTGATCAAATACACTCACACACATTCACAAAAGTATATATATATATATATCTAATATATAAAATTCTCGTGTCACAGTTTTCGTTGCCATACTCCTCCGAAACGGCTTGACCGATTTTGATGAAATTTTTTGTGCTTATCTATCTATGAGAGGTATCGAGGTATCTATGAGAATCGGCCAACATCTATTTTTCATCATCATCACTTTTCATCATTATCAACGCGGGTGAAACCGCGGGCCGCAGCTAGTCTTATATATAAAATTCTCGTGTCACAGTTTTCGTTGCCATACTCCTCCGAAACGGCTTGACCGATTTTGATGAATTTTTTTGTGCTTATCCGGTATCTATGAGAATCGGCCAACATCTATTTTTCATCATCATCATCATCATCACTTTTCATCATTATCAACGCGGGTGAAACCGCGGGGCGCAGCTAGTCTTTATATATAATTCTTCTGTGCCTGTGTATGAGACTCAACTCCTCCTAAACGGTTGGACAGATTTTGATGTTTTTTTCCTTTATTTACCATTTAAAATATTTGCAATAGGTAAAAACAAACGGTAATAGCATTTAAAAAACCCCTAAGGTTTGTAGTGATAATGCTATCATTTTCAGTCTACATCAAAGTGAAAACTAGGTAATTGCATTTATTAATCATGAAGTATGTCTAGGTTAGATTATTTATTGTGTTTACAGATGGATTCAAGAATGGTTAATTCACAATTCGATATGATAAATCGTGTTATTTTAATTACGCGGGCGAAGCCGCGGGGAACAACTAGTATTCTTATATAATTGAGAGATGAGAAAAAATCAGTGCCACCCAAAGTTTTGAAGTTAAACAGTTCAAAATCTGCCGTGGAAAATCACTTCGCTCGTCACGCTGAGATATAAGATGATAAATCTATACAATATGCCCTAATTTCACAAGAAACAATGCCTTTAAATCCGAAATACAGCAATGTTTGCACACTACTACTTGGCGGTTGTATTTCTGGCTATGTCATGATACAGCCCCCGGCGGACTCCTACCATGTATTTATTTAATAAGTATTCACATGTTCATATGCCTATTAGAGAACACAAGCAAATAGTCTATAATTTAAGGTAAGCGTCAAGCCTACTTAAAACGTCTGCATTGCAACTCAAAAATTTGACTGACAAAGTCCCGTGGCAGTGGCACTGCTCACTCGATTTCCTGAGATGTCCTATTAAGTTCCTGTGAGGTAGTTTATTATACCCAGTATTTTCTGATGTGTTTGCGATAACGTAGGCACGTGCAGGATTATTACAATTACTTATCACAATCAATCATGAAAAACGTAAATTGATAAGACTATTAATAGCGCGCTATCACTTTAAAAACCACACTCATCTGTATGGTTTATATAGTTTTAGGAAATATAGGCAAAAGGCCCGTAGTTCGCTCTACATAAAAAAAACATTAATCTATAGTAAGTAGTCTTAGAACAACCGTAATAAAATAATATAAACGTTACTTTAGAAGGTAAAAATAAGAAGATAAGGATAAAATACTACTTGCTAACAGTTCTGTTTGTCGGTACAAGATATGAGGTTACAGTTACTCAGAAATACTTCAGTAGAACCAATGATAAGTAAATCGTTTTGTAATAAGGTACTCCCCCGGTTCTACAGTAAATTCACAAAAAAGACCCGGTAATTTTCACAGAATCCCATAACGTTTGGACTTGCCAATGTGACGACACACAGGTAAGCCGGACTTTCCAAATACTAGTGTGAGATGTGTTTAAGACATTTCGAGGAATCCTTTGCGGTTCTTTGGATAAGTTAATGACGGAGTTAAGCGAAAGCAATTTACTTTGACGCGATATACCTGTGAATGACTAAGTAAATTGCAAAACATTAATTCATACGTTGCCGGACTTTATCATAATAAAATGTTAATAATTTTACCTCATACGCGTAACCATTTTGTGTTTTATTTGCTTTGCCAAGGTTTCAAAGTTGCTATTTACATGTGGAATAACGTTATTGCTTGCGAGGAACCGTGATTCGAACTGGTTTGTTGGTGACGACGGTATGAAACGCTAGTATGACGTGGACCTTTAATGACGGTTTGATGGTGACGTAATAATCCGTGATATCATTGTTTTAGCATTCGTTGCTCTGGATTGCTCATACACGCGGACGGTAAAATTGGACAGAAAATTGTGACGTAGATTGTTTACATGATACCTTGCTCTATAAATAATATCTCTTTGGATGATACATCTGTAGGCTGTTTTATTTATTACCCGGAAGAGGAAGTCAATACACTTTATTAATTATCAACTGGGGTTCAGCAAATGGCTACGATATCCGCGTAGCCATTTGCCTTTAATTGTAGCTCTTCGTGGATCATTAAGTCTATTAAGTGTGTAGCAATCTTGTTTTATCTCTATGTTCGAACTATATTTGTAAGATTTGTTAGAAAAGCAGCAGTTTTTAATCTTAATCTATATTTGTCCAGGCTGTATTGACTGTTGGCCACATCATCAGGTAGCTAGTAATGCTAATGCTTCAAATTTCCACCGAAACGTGTACAACATGTGGATTTTGGTATTAGCTGGCACCTAATCCCACGGTCATTTGTGTTCATTCGCCGTCTCTACAAATATTATCCTAGCTGCTGTTCCTTGAAAGCAAGCGGTGTCACAAAGCGACTCGGTGGCGCCCAGATTTGCAGCCTTCGCAAATATTTAACCGCCCCGACTAATGACTTACATGTGCACGCCATTTTTTCCTTATCTTCTTAAGGTCGATAAGTTGACGCATTCGTTCCTCTTGAGGTGATCAGAAAAACTTACCTACACCGATGTTCGGATAATGCATTGTAAAGAATGACGCACACGCCGAAAAACTCAATACGTCAATATAGACGCACTTGTTAATAAAGGCTGATAAAAAAAGTTAGAGCAAGTTATTCTAATGTAAATACAGGTATTATTTTTTCCTCTGTAATAGTAGGTACTATTGAAGTTTCTGCGATTGAGGTTAGATTGTAAAATAATAAAAGTATTACGGATCTTGTCCTTGTCGGTTTCTGAATAGGTTCTCCAGAGGAAACAATAATTTATCCGGTAGACAATGCGTCACGTCATTCCCGGCACTTATACACGTGTTTGCGGCTAATTTTTCCACGAAACATGACCGACAATGGGCCGTAAAACAGGTACAGGGGCAAGTGCAGAGAGTAAACAAAGGGTCGGGCGGTAAAGTCAGTTAGTGCGCAGCGGGGGTGGTGTGGCGCCAATTTTTTGTTTCAGAGATTAGTCGAGGTGTCGGAGCAAATGACGTGAAATGTCTGGCTTTTGTACTTAGCTCTCGAGTGACGTGAAGGAGGGACACTTGAATTGTATGCAGCTGAAAATACGCCTCCTAACGACGGGGTGGTTGGAAACGGCGACAGATAACACTGTGAACATGACGGATAAGTTTTTCAAGGTTTTAACTGTCTACAATTTCATATGCCATGGTCTTGTTAAGTGTAACGTATATTAAAATAAAATTAGAATTCCTAAATCCTTGCGACTTTATAATTTCATAAATGTTATTCATGATAAACATCAGTTAACTTCTTGATTGAATACCAAAATATAGTAAGTGGTACCCAAAGATAAGCAAAGGAGGGATTCTAGTTTAACATTCCAGCCACTTCATTCGTAAACATTTAATACGATTTCTTTGAAATAATTCCATTGTATTTATTGTATGTAAATAAAATTGAAATTTGTTCAATTTTCTCCATAAAATTAACTTACCTTTCATTCTATTCAAAGTGGATTTGCCTCAATGGAAACACACTACCGGGTTTATTTTGTGTCAATAATTGTACTCATTGTAATCCACGGGAGCGAATGATGATCGACTTTTACAATTACATGTAGCAACAATAGATTTGTTATTTAAGAAAAGCGAATTACGCGTGTACAGAACTTAATAGGGTTTATTCTAACCGATTCGTTATGAAAGAATACAATGAATGTGTTCGCAGATAGCCGTGAACAACAAACGAAAACCATAACTTTTTCATTACGTGGGTGTATTGGAAAATTCTTGGAACACTCCGAACCCTTTTGCTGTAAAGTGCGCGAAATATCCACGTGCTCTAGCCGACAAACGAACAGAGGGCCTCTTACAGTTTAGGACCCTTTTCATTATTATGAAGGACGCCCTAGAAATAATAAAATACTTCAAACGCCTTTGCCGAGGCCGCTCCAGCCTCTCTGAATAGCCGATGATATTCAAGATTTCAAAAGTCATATTTTATACGAATCTACCTAAATTTTACAGCCCATTATGAATTTTATATTCTTTTACGGGGTTTTACAATCGCTCACTTTGTGGTGTCACCGCGATTTTACGGACGGTATAAACGTAATTATCACGAATAGATACGACGTTAATGCCTCTAAATGCGCTTTTAGCGTGTTTCATATTTATAGTTTTATGTTAAGTTTTCGTTTTTGAATGTGCGGTGTCATATATTACTGTCAGACTGGCTGGATGTGAGCAAGACTAAAAAAATAATAAAACAAGAATGCAGAGTCCAGTTTAATTGATAGGTTGGTTATCTCTCGTGTGTGTCATTGATGATGCGAGCTTGACTTCCAAGCGGGGTATGCAATTAGTAATTACTGAATCAGGGGTCCAGCATTCGGTAGCCCAGCGATCGATGGATATTTTTAAGATGGTATCTCTTAATCACTGGCTTCTGTTCTTTGCTTCTGATATATCGTGTGGGAAATGTTCTTTTTGAAACGAGCACTCTAATTATGAATGTTAAACGCTATGAATCAATATATAACTCGGGTCTCAAAAACGTCCGTTCACGGGGTTTTTCATTCTGTTTTTCATTCCGGATGTTGTTTAGCTGATTCCGTGTATGATAATTTTCTTGTCACTTTATGTACCGAGATCTTACGTCAATAGATAATGTCTAGTAATTTTATACGTAAGCAAGCGTTACGTAATATTTAAAGGCTAGATTAAAATGTTGATCCAGGGATACTTATGAATTTTTGGACATTGTTAGGGTAGATTGTGTATAAAATATTGGTCCAAAAACCAAAAAATGGTTATGTTAAATATGTTATATACCTGTGAAGTATTTAATAGTACCGGTATATAATAGTGAAGGCTCAAATAACTCAAAAAAGGTTATTTTGATTCCTTGTTTATCTATGTTGTGTATCTATTTTCAACCGACTTCAAAAAAGGAGGTTCTCGATTTGACTGATTTTTTTTCATGTTGTATTTACTTATTATTTAACGCTTTCACAGCTATTTCTTGAGTGCGTTTGTACGATTTTCTAAATGTAGAAACTAACGGGTTCTTTTTGTATTAGCTTAGCACGACAAGTGCATGTAGTATTCACTCAAGTAATATAGTCATGATCTAGTCATAGTCAAGTCTTACCTTAGTAAAGTGATGAAAACCTAACAATTTAAAAGTATAAAGTACCCTCAAGGGTACAAAGTGAGGGTACTTAAGAAATAGGAGTAGGACCGCTACCTACTCATATTTCGTATGCTTTAATTTAATTACGATTGTTAAGAAAATCCATTCACTCGCTATACGTCAAATCTAAAAGAAATCATAAAAACTCTTCGATAGACATCTACGAAACTTCTGATAGTAGCCAACAAAACAATGACAACCAGACAGACATGTCCGGCTGTAGCTTGTAGTACTTGCTTCATGTACTTAGTGTACTACCGGCGAGTGAGTTCGTGTATAACTGATTGAAATCAGCGCCTTCGGCCGGTTTATCGCCGCCCTGACGTATTTACGACTGAGATATTAATTCCGTATAATCATTCGGACACGACCGCTACCAGCCCGCGGCTGGCATAACATCTATCTGTGGGACTCCATCTAATCGCTTTAATTACTACCGGTCAGCGCTTTTTACGCTACCGATCTTTGTTGATTTCGCCGAATCGTAGATTGCTTATCGTGTGGTGATGAGAAACCGTGACGCAGCTACCTGGTTTTGGTACTTGCCCCGATTTTTGTAATAATCTTTGTATTTACCGGCCAAATGCATATATTTCCTTAAACTAAACTAAAATGACATACATCTAATATGTATAAATATCTATCTATCTATATTTATTTAGCGTTTCGCTTCTACGTTTATCATCCGTACTGCGAATGAGTGGAACTCATTGCCGTCGTCTTTGTTTCCCAAACGGTATAATCTAGGAATCTTCAAGTCAAGAGTGAATAGGTACCTTCTAGGGAAGTATGCTACATCTTCGGCAGCAGCATCATCACTTTCCATCAGGTGAGATTGAGATCAAATGCTTGCCTATCGGGCATAAAAAAAATCTATACAGCAAATACCCAAGTTACCTACAGGTCATCGAGCTTATAGGTAACTCCAGTGCTCAAGCCCACTGCCAGTGGGTAGCGTTCCCATCATGCTGCGGGCATTGCATCCTAAGTTGCAATGCTAATACGTTGAGCCAAATAAGTATTAGCACGCTTCCCCTTAACCAGGCGAGGCGCTCTGATAAATTTTTGCAATTAATATTTACTTCATTTACGGTGACTTGATAGATAAGTGATTGCTACATTCTATAAAATTTGTTATAACTACTTGTATTGTAAATCGGTTGAACGATATTCTATTTTTTTAATTCAACATTACAAAACTTCTCCATCCAAAGGTTGTCTGGAAGAGATCGCTCTCAGCGATAAGACCGCCTATTGTTACACTTATATACATTTTTACTGTCATTCCTATTTGTGTTCTTGGTTATCTATCTACATATGTGCACTTAGAACAACGTATACAACTTAAATATACATATACAAGAGCTGTTGAAAAAACAAGCTCTCTAGTTCCTATACTAGGATACCCTGTGTTGTGGAGGGATATGCTAATTTGTGATTGTGACTAACATAAACTCGTAGTAATTAGGTATATACTTCTCGATTCATCCCAGTACCTTAACACTGACTTATATAATAAAATAATGAATGTATGTTTATTTATGTCGTGTTTACTGTACCTACTTGACTCTGCGGTTACTTAGGAGATTATAGACTGACGTCAACAGCCATGAAACAGTTAAATGTGGATGTTTCTCTATTACGGGACATGTTGGAACAGCATTTGGAACATATTGTGTATTTATTCAAATTTGACTAATGTGGGAACATTTGCTGGAGAAATGTAATTATGTCAAAGTAACATGGTTTGGACTACTACTATTTTTTATTTTTTTTATGTACGATAGGCAAGCGTTTGACCACAATCTCACCTGATGGAAAGCGACGATGCGGCCGAAGATGCAGCACGCCTGCCTAGAAGGCACATATACACTCTTGACTTGAAGACTCCCAGATTATACTGTTCGGGGAACAAAGACGAGGGCAATGAGTTCCACTCCTTCGCTGTACGGATGATAAACGTAGAAGCGAAACGCTTTGAGCGAACTGGAGGTATGTCAACCATATATGGATGACGTTTGTCAGTTTGTCTTGTTGTTAGATGGTAAAACGGGCATGGGGGAATTAGCTCGTGTAATTCCTGCGCACACACTCCAAAGTGTAAACGGTAGAATACCGATAGACTTGCGACCTTACGTCGGTGACCGAGACTCTGCAATTTGGACTCGACTAGCTTATCATCGCCAACTATGAATAGGGGAAACTAACAAGAAATTCTCCTGCTGGTAAATATCACGCCTGCCTAAAGCATCTACAGTAACGTCAGTAACACCGGAACACTACAATGCGTTCCTCTCTATGAGACCTAGATGTTAAGTCTCATAATATGTCCAGTACATAATCATAATCATCATTTATTCACCTTATAACAAAGTACGTTATATATTATTATTATTATTTAACCATTAATTATAAAAATTATAAAAACAATATATTATATAAATAAATGCATTTAAAATGAGCAGAAAAACAAATAGTAACAAAATTAAAGACAGTATTTATGTCGTGTGTTCATGTTAATTGCAATAAAATAATAAAAATCAGAGAATACATTTAAATCAATTATAATGTCGATATTAAAAAAAAAACAAATGTCAAATTTATTATTATTATTCTATGTCAATGAGTCGCGCGCGCTACTGAATCTGTCAACAAAAATGAAGGTGTTTGTAATGGCATAATCATGAATTCATTAATTTTATAAAAAGGATTGTGTTCAAAGAAATGTTATAGTATGTTATTAAATACGTTTTTGCTTAACTCGGTACACTGGCAACTTACCCTTTCACTGGAACTAGTCCTGCTAGCGTAGTCCTGATAACCGCTTGTCTTGCTAAAGGATGGTGCTGCTGAATCCGCTGAAATCCTTCCACCTCCTTTATGGGCAGTTTAGTGAAGATTTATCTCACCGTGAGATAAATATAGATCCTCTTAAATAGAAGTTCTTAACGAGTAGAAGTAATTACACAATTTTAATAATAAAGAAAACCAAGCAGTAAATCAATCAATGAAATGTTTTACTCTCTCTCTTTAATAAAAGTTGTTTACCGAGTTTATACATTAAAAGTTAATTAATTTTCTAAAATATGGAGGGGCTGGTGCTAAAGTAGGTAAATAACAACCTTTATTACAGGACACCAGGACTCCTTATATTTACAGTTTGCCAACTATTATTAAATTAAAATTATTTGCTTCTGGTTGTGATTGTGTATGCCACGTGAATGTTTCCGGCACCCACAACACAAGTCATCGAACTTAGTGTGGGGTTGTGAATGTTTAAGCGTTTATGTTATGTTTATTTTCTACATAGAGATACATATTCTAGGCAATTTTGCTTACGTTTCTCGACCACATTAACATCACCTTTCTAAATTTGTTATCAACACAACGTGTAGCTATATGCAATGTAAGACTTGTTGGCCGTAGTAGTTTCTAAAAACTGTTTCGGTAAATGACGTCACACCCCGTAAGACATTAATAATAAGGAAATGATAATTTCGTCGACAGGGCTTGAGTAGCTCAGCGGTTAGATCAATAGGGCGTGACACCCTATGGCCGTGGGTTCAAACCCGGCTCAAGCGATAATTTTTCCTTTCTAAATTTTATCAATATATTTACATCACTAATATCAACATAGATTGACAAAAACTTAAAAAACGTTAAACTACAAAATGAGCTTTAAATAAAAAATGTACATAGTTATGTTATTAATCATTCATTTGAGGGTTTTTGACTTGTAATAGACAATAAATATATCATTTCTAATACCTTGTCTGTTTGTGACTTAGTTACTGTCTGAGGAGTCATTTAAGCTAATTAAAGTAGTATATCACGCGATAGTTATTCAAGGTGTCTCATAGAAAATTGTTTTTTTTATGGGTTAATAGTTATTAAACACAGTTTAATATAGTTTTTATTGACCATAAAACGCATTAACATTAGTTTATTTATAGCTTTATTATAATAGTCCGAAGAATATTGTAAACGAGATGATAAATAAACTTAAACACTGTCTATAAATCATAGAAATTATAATATACATTAAATTATGCAATATTATATTAAGCAACATATTTTTCGTCTTAACGTTAATTATAAATTATGATTTTTTCTACAGCTGGGTAAAAATATGATGATATTATTGTATGTATAATTATTTATTTAATGACGACATTGATGTTACTTGGGATGTTTAGTACGCACAGATTATATAGCCTGGTTGTATACCTGTTTGATTTAAATTGATAATGATTATGATGAAGAAAAACTGAGGAAAGAGATACAATACACTACTAGTATTAAATTCATAATTTAAATGTGATAAGGCATGAAAGTTATGATTTTTATAAGATAATTAGCTGACTCGGCAAAAGTTGTGTTGCCACAAATTTTTAAAATAACTAATTCTATAAGTGTGTATGTAGGATGTAGTTAAAAATTTAAAATTAAAACAAAAAAAATTGTACAAAAAGTTTAAAAATATTTTTTGGGTTGGACCACCCGTAACATTTAGGGGTATGAAAAATAGATGTTGACCGATTCTCAGCCCTACCCGATATGCACACAAAATTTCATAAAAATCGGTCGAGCCGTTTCGGAGGAGTTTGGTTACAAACACAAGAATTTTATATATTAGATTTAAATATGGATTCCGAAAAATAAGAACCATATTTAATTCTATTATCGCTATATTTAATAGTGATAGGAGAGTTCCTGAATTTTACTGTATCGATAAGGGTAGGTATTGCCACAGAATACTTAACAGGTATTGCTAGCAAAATACTAGGTTCTATAAATATCGCCGATAGTAAAAATAGGCTAATATAAATATTTAATTAATTTTTTTTTGTCAAGCCGATAAAGCCAACTTTTCTTGAGCACTTTAAAGAGGTGCAGATACCGAGGTCGAAACGTTAAGTATCAAAGTAATGTTTATTTATAGCAAATAAGTTCAAAATTTCCTAGTTAATCATCAACCTCCATTAACATCATCATCAAACAAACATAAATAGTAATTGCCGGGAAACAAACCATCACTATATACTTGTAGTCATTCGGTGTATTATTGTATTAACCGATTATGTTAGTTACGAAAGTAAGTATTCCTGTCAGAAAGAAAGAAAGAAGAAAGAAAGAAAATATATTAATTTGTGACAATCAACGCCTAACATCAATATAATTAAACGCAACCAAAGCTTAAAAAAAACGACTTCTCCGCTTATATTTTGGTTCAGGCTGAACCGATTTCGATAAAATTTATATGGGACCACCTCTGGAGTATAATCTACCAACCAAAAAAAAAAAAACATCAAAATCGATTCATAATTGGAGATATCGCGTAACATACATACAATAAGAAAACAGTCGAATTGAGAACCTCCTTTTTAGAAGTCGGTTGAAAATAGAAAAAAAATGGTTGTATGTCACAGTTTTAATTTACTTAACGCTAATTAGTCACCATTAATTACTTATAATTATTACTCAGCATCACATCGACTGATATCATTGCATACCGTCTTGGAGAAACCATCTTACTCATTAGCTTTTATGAGACCTGTACTTATCCTGTACCAATAATCTTACACAAGTAGTAGCCAACGCGCTGTCGTAATTTAGTCATCCTTAAATTCTCGATAGGATTTTACCACATTACTCATCAGCTTATGAAAGTAACCTTCAATAGAATACCAGTTTACACCATGTTCGCCTACTATGCAGCTGGTAATGGGTTCGATTCCCGGTCGAAACACAAGTTCTCCCCAAGAGAAATTAGTGTTCCTGGTTCTGGGTTATATTGCGTGTGATGTAAAGGTTTCCAAAACTTTACAAGTCATCGAACTTAGTACCAGAAAAATTGTTGTCACACTTTCAATTACATATGCAAAGCCTGTATAATTATAATTACCTGGATGTCCAAGCATTGCTCGGATGAAACGACGTTTTCTAAAAATTTAACCTAGCTAGATGATTTATCGCCCCCGAAACCTCTTGCATACAATATTTCATGAAAAGCGTTGGAGCCGTTTCAGATTATATATATATACTTATAAAGTAAAAAAGTAGCCTATGTATTAATCCTAGGTATAATCTATGTACATTCCAGATTTCATCCAAATCCATTTAGCCGTTAAAGCGTGAAGAGGAAACAAATATACTTACACACTTACGCACAAGATTTCGGATTTATAATATTAGTAGGATATATACAAGAATTCTCGTTTAAAGGTGTTATATTTTTTAAAGAATAATCAATTAATTTATGTGGAATATTTGAATACAGACTCTATAACAAGGATATATATAGACTTAAACAGAATAACATTATAAGCGAGTGATGCTTAAATTATATTTTACCATAAAAGCCGCTCCTTACCGTAAAACTAATTTCATTATTTTCATTGACACTATTATAAATATAATAAAGGAAGTTATGAATTCATCAAGCTTAATGATTGTTGATTGCGGTAATAAAAGATAGATTTTCTGCAGCTACATCCTTTTTAATTAAACATAATGAACTATAAAGTTGTTTTCCCTAACATTTACATAAAATAAGTGAGGTTTATCAACGCATAAATATGTTTTACTGCAGAATGCCAATCTGTGCAACTAAATCATTGAGACATACAAGTCATTTAATATGGAGACGAACATCTGTGTTGAACAATATTTATTATAATATACAATGTGTAACAAAAAGGTGTAGTAATACTCAAGTCACACATCTAGCTAAATGTATGGAGTCTAACAGGAACTTCTGCATTCGCGGCAGCACCATTAATATTGAGTTATGATGAATTAAAGTATCTAAAAATTATGTCATTTGCAACCCTATTTCATCAGCTACCGTTTTACACCACATAGCCCTTGGACGTCTGACAGTGGTGGCGATAACAAAGGTTAAGGTCACGTGCCACAGATGTAATCGTAGGGTTGGCAAAAAAATATTTTTTAATTTTTGTACGGAACAAATATCTCCGATTGCCGCACATGTACTACGCACTAAAGGGTTGTTAAAAGTATTTGAAAAATATAATTTTTAATTTTTGTATGGAAAAAATGATGTCCGATTTTGACTTTCGTTCTCTAGCAGACGATTCCTGGCACGATACACATACACACCACCAAGTATTACTACACATTTTTGTTACAGGTTGTATATATCACACAGTGTTGAAACTCATAACAATTCACTTTTCTAACAAAGTTTGTTTATTAATTCGCAACCAATTGTCAAGCTTGTTTTTAAAATCTATTTATTGTGTAGCAGAAACAACATCTTCCGGTAATCTGTTCCAATTGTGAACCACTCTGTTGCTCTATTACTCTGTTGTGAACCACTCTGTTACCCTAGAGAAATGGTAAAGCCTAGATCTTGAGGTAAGCCTTGTATGTCGCTGCACATCTTAAAATTCAAAGAAAATGTGATGAAGAATGATAAGTATAAATCTAAAACTTTAAGCCTTCCCATCTGCCTATCCCTGCTACAGCCTCTGTATGTAATTTCAATTAAATCAAAAACAAAACTTGGCATGTTGGGATATTCAATTACATACAGTCGTGACCAGAAGAGTTCTTATTTTCGATCACGACTTCTCTTTGGCATATGATGGCATTAATAAGGTAGGATGTATTAACACACTGAGCAGTTGAGTATATACACGTTAAACAATTTTTTTTTTCGATTCCGACCCTTATTTGAAGCACTATAAAGTTTCTGCATTGGAACAGTGACTTCTAGTTTATATTTGTGATTAGTACGATTGATTGAAAGTCGAAATAATTACTTACTGATTAAAAGTCTCGTTAAAGGATTTTTGACGCGGAATTTGGTAACTTAAATGATATTTTTTTTTTGTATAAATTCTGATTACATTATTACCAATTATGTATTTATGAAAGAAAAACTGTTAATATCACGTCTTTTTAATTTTTCATTATTTTGAGAAGAAAACGCGAAATGATCCGTTTAAAAAAAGTGATTGCCGTTAGCGAAACTTAAAAAAATCTAGAAATTGTAAAGAGGTTAATATAATAAACATAAAATCCCTTTTACAAATCGGATTTATTATAACTATGAATTTTTAACTGTATTTTTTTTTTATAATTCAACTACCTGTATTACACGCGGCACCACGTAATTTGGTAAAAAAAAAAAAAGTTTTTTCATACATTTTTCAATTCTTAACCATCATCAAAGTCGGTCAAGACGTTTAGGAGAAGTATACTCACATACACAGGCACCGAAGAATTATACAAATAAAGATATAAGAAAACGTCGATTGTTTCCATGAATGATTATTCTGTTACTTATATCGTTTTATGCTTCTAGTTAATTTTATTTTTAAGTTTTTAACAACATTTATTTATCGTTTGGTATAATTTTATTATAATCATCACGTCTGCTTTTGGAGCTGAATAACAAGGCAAGGCAGTAAACTTTTCTTTATGTGGTGCTAAAGATTTTATTTCCAGGCCCATACGTCTTTCATAGGTTATGATTTAAATAATTGTACGAGTATTTCACCTTAACGTATGATCGAGCCTTAAATGTAAGAATGAATGGACTATAACTCATTTTAAAGATCACAATTTTCTTTCATGAATCATTAAGGCGGAATAAGAAAGTAATAAAAACTTTATCCCTGAATACAATGTTAATTTTATTGAAAAATTTTAATGAGAATAGTTGACATTTACCGTAGCAGCGTTTTTATATGTCCAGTTTTTTATTATAAATATTTTTTTTGTGCACTTCGTTGTTGCGAAAGAATAAACGAAAGAAATAACTGGGTGCGCCACCCAGTTATTTTAAACGAGAAAATAAACATAAAACATAAACGCTTTCACACTATCAGCCCCTCACTAAGTTCGAAGATTTCTGTCGTCGTCGAAACATTCACATCACACACATTTACACAAGCAGAAATAGAAATTTCCCTTGGGGACAGAACTTGTGTTGCCGCGGGGAATTTAACCCTATACCCCTGGTTAGAAGGCAAATGCTCACCCAAAGGGCAGTTTTTTTTTATGTTATTGAGAGACTATACAACCAAGTCTACGTTTTTATTTTAATTAATTATTTATAACAATTGAATTGACATGATAATATTTTTTACTCAAATGGCATTGTAAACGTTGTTATACTTAAAAATAAATAGCAGAAATATCTTATGACGTTTCACACCCATGGATCAAGGGTAGATTGTATGGGAATTATTATTAATTTAACAGCTTGTATTATCAACCTACGTTCTATGCAATAAATTAATTATGATTATAAGTCACTTATTTAAAGGTAAGCATCACGCTTACACGTAACAGTTCAGTGCAGCCCAGAGTTTATATATTGTTATTGAACAATATAAAATATTTAAGTTATCAAAAGAAAAAAGATGTTAATGATGGTGCAGACGATCTTTAATGTTCGAAACGTGTCCAAAATGGTGGATGCACTACCACGCTGTACTGTATATTGCTATACAGGCTTATTATCCTCTGCCCCAAAAACAACCCAGCATTTTGGTCACGTGCCGACTCAATCAATCTCTTAGACAAATCTTTCAAAATAAATATCAAAACTTTTAATTTATTCTTAATTTTAAGTCACCTAAGCAATTTGAACACATTTAATACCAAAATAGTCATGTTCTAAGGCCAAGAATATCTATTGAGAAAATCATCAAAATTAAAAAAATCCTTTCAATCATTTGGTTGCTAGTTAAAATACGAAAATGCATAGAGATTCACGTTTCCTTGTGTATTTAGGGATTTTTAAGCGTTTCTTTAAATTTAAAGACCAATTAAAGTAAAAAAAATATAAAAAAAAGCCAAAATGTCTTGGGTAGCCCATAATATGCGTGAATCATTGGTGCAATCGGCCGTCAAAACCCTTCTTCGTAAGTCTGGGTAAACCAAAAATTAAAAAAAAATGTGTAAAGCAAAGCGGGGTTTACCATCTCACGAATGAGTATTTAATTCTTATAATTTACATTAAATAAACCTCGGCTAAAACTAAGCTCGATGACTAGTGCCGAGGATTCCGGAAACATTCACGTATCACAAATAATCCTACTTAAAACTAGAAACACAAATTTCCCTTTAGTAAACTTGTGTTGTGTATGTGAAGTTGGCATTAAGAGCATGAATTAACAAACACACGCATTCACACTCACAGCCCCACACTAAGTTCAAAGACTTGTATTGTGGGTGCCGGTAGACATTAACATGTCACAATCACATTCAAAACAGAAGCATGATGTGATGAATGTGGGAAATTGTGCTCCTGCCGGGAATCGAACTTAGGACCCACGTATCACTGGGTCCGTGGGGACCGGGAGCTCATTCTATTTTCAAAATTCTATCAGAGCGCCTGGTTGAAGCGACGCGTGATCAAAATGCTGGCACTTATTTGGCTCAACGTATTAGCATTGCAATTCAGAGAGGCAATGCCGCCAGCATGATGGGAACGCTACCCACTGGTAGTGGGCTTGAGCACTTGAGTTACCTATAAGCTCGATGTCTTGTAGGTAACTTTAGTTCTTTGCTGTACATAGTTTTAGTTTAGTTTTAGGAAATATAGGCAATTGGCCCGTATTTCGTATCAGAAGGCAGAGACTTGCCCACCGCGCCAACTACAGTATTAAACTTAAGTTACTACCAAAAGGAACTTTTTTATAACAGAATCATTGAGTATAGAGCCTCACTGAATACATCACCTCATGAATGGATAGCACTAGTAAGTGTTCAGGCATTCAAGCGTGCACTGACGTGCGCAGGCGCATAATTGCAGGAGTGCGCGGACATGAATGAGCCGAGTTTTATTGTGGAAACTTTTATGGAGGAATAGTTTAATTATAGACGTGATGAATATTCATTGTCTCGCTTATAATTTTCCTACGGATGTCGCGAAATGAATTGCTCTAGAATTCTATGCATTTATACCAACACATTTCCTTATATGAGGTAACCACCATATTATATATTTAATATCAAGCAGCTTATAATGAATTAGTAATCATAAATACACGTTTTAAAGCAATAATTAATATTATGTAGTTATTACGTAACACCTTAGATCACTGTTACGTAAGTCAAAATGTTAGCGCCTGAATATGCGGTCAATTTGTATGGTGTTTCAAAACACATGAAAAATATCTTCATCTTGGTATATAATCTACCGACACGGAAATTCTATAAAAGTATGACAACCTATTCATGGATACTATTGTGTTAATTATCGATAGATTTAAACCTTAACAAGCATCCAAATGTATCACGAAACTTCCAAGAAAAAAATAGATCACTTCTCTCCAAGACTACTCTATAAAACTACAACATAGTACGCACGCACACAAAGCTACACACTCACACATGTTTACGTCACCCATTAGTATGTGCGGACGTTGCGCGTGCTCGCCACTCGCTCCACGGCTTCTTATTATTATTATTTATTGTTGAATAATGTGAATGGTAATGCGTGGTTGTTCACGATCCCGCATAACACCTGCCGAGTTTTCCCACAGTCGAGCGCGGGCTGGACGCGAGCGCAGGAAGTGTGCGCTAGTGCGGGTGCGAGCGGGACGCGTGCAGTGCACGCGCGAGACAGAGACGGGGGCTTTTAGAGCAAGATGGCTATTGGGATACGCTACGTCGTAGCTCGTAGGCCTTCGAAGCTTCGTAGCGGTGCACGGTGCAGTAATTATGTAGCTTTTTAGCTGTAGAATTAACTTTAATAACACGCGCCAATGCTATTTAGAGTAAGCCATTAAATCTGTTTTAAATTATTTATTGGTTACTGTCGATATCAATATTTGTAATGTTAATCTGACTAGTATAAACCTGAATAGAAATTGAACTTCTATTATAATATTGTACATGTGATAAATGTGAGTGTATTAATTCGATTTTGTCCAAACAAACACATTTTATTCTAGTGCTTTACTCTGCATGCTTTTTTTCCTTTTATAGCTTATAACTTTATATAATTTGATGGTTTATGTTGTTTGACTGGTTGGTTAATTAACTCTATATAACTTTGACACGTGTGTGTAGTATGTACACGTGTGTGTAGAAATGAATATTGTAATCTAAGATCAGAGAGTTCAAGAGATAGTTCATAAACTTAGTTTGTTATTCTGTATTGACTTGTAAATTGTTCCTAATTTGATGATAGCTATTAAATTATTTAAATCAGCTACCTTATTTATATGTTGATTAAATTGACACTAAAATAACTTTCCGTGGCTTATGAAAATCTTTACTTTAACACCTAAATGATATAGAAATAGATTAAAATATACATTTGTAATCTTTTGTGAGTCGTAAAAATGGTAATATTTTCTATGTATTAAAGTGTCTATGTTATAAAGTAAGATCAAATATTTAAAGGTATCTTGAGTTCTTTTTTTTAGATTATAATTCTGGTTAGCTGTTAAAACAAATGACGATAAATAGTCACTTGTTTTTCATATGCTTCTGTTCGAAATACAAAACATTTTAAAAGGCTGCAATTGGTAATTTTTAATACTGGCCTACGGCAGTTTAATTTTTTTGGAACTTTACAATTTAAAACCGTAATGAAAAGATTGCTTCATTTGGAGTCGTTGATTAACTGGTACCTTTTTAAGGGCATAATACAAAATAATAACGTTCGTTTTTGGAATGATTTTACTTTAATTTCAGTAATTTTAAATTTAAGTATGGAATGTTAATCATTCGAAATGTCGGTTACAGCGCGGAAACCCTGCTGCGATGTCGTGTTGATGGTATTTTCGTTTAATAAATATAGAGGATATGATAATGTTGTTCAAAAGTTACGAGGTCAGATTTCAAAGAGATAACGCTTCGATGCTTTCTTATAAATATTTTACAACTTAAAATATATACATTTTGGTATTAAAGCATCAAATGTTTCTAACTTCAAATATAGATGCTCTTGAGATGTTTAGTTATATTAAATAATACCAATTTTACTAATTTGAAAGCATAGATTATTTAAATTATAAATTGTCACTTAACGTTGCAATGCTGCCAGCATTTCAGAACTTCTCTGATATCTCACACAGCGGTCTTTAATAATTTAATCTATTAATTTTTTTAGTCGTTGTAATATACATTTACCTAATTTTAAGCCATTTAAAGCTTATTTTTTTCTGGTCGTAGTTTAAATCGTTTTTAATCATAAGCTAGCTATATCTAGAGGTATAGATAAAAGCCCGTGTTATTGTGTATACTTCTGTGATATTTTTTAAATATAATAACTCGTTATTATATGTAAAAAATACTACAATTTTTTATCTTCCTTATCACATATATGTATATTTAACGACCGTATCGTTGCTTACCATCAGGTGAGGAAGCGGTCGAAAGATTGCCTATCTTGAATAAAAAAAAAGGTTACAACTCATACCGACTATTACAGTGCAATATCTAATAGTTGACGGGTATTTGTTGAATTTTTTTTTGTGATAAAATTACATAATAAAAAAAATGCTTCATACATTATACATTTGAATTTGAATATAAGGACGGTGACAATTCCTACCATAAGAAATTTTTTCGAGTGTGATGTGTGGTTTGTGGCGTGATACATACAAGTCTCCAAACTTAGTGCGGGCGGTGAGTGTGGACCTGTTTAGTGTTTATAATTCAATTATAGATCATGGTGTTATTGTTATTTTATATGACATTATAAAGTGAAACAAGACGTTTGCCTAGCGATTTACAATAGTTGTAGACACAGGTGACACTCGTGTCCTCTATACTCGGCCTTGCCAGTACAAATAGTGTATGATCCTTGACTATGTTAGTTGGTTCTGAAAACGTTTTACTCTCGTGGAATGATGAGAATTTTTCGCTAGGTATTTTTTTATTCTCTATTGCACAAATTACAAAAGGCTGACTTAATGCTAAATGCATTCTCTGTAGTTAACAACACATGGTATACGAGAAGAGGGGTGTAGGCGTGCATCGAAAAGGTATAGGTGTGCTCCACATAACGCAATTTGTACCACAAAATATCACTCTCGGAGACTTCGGGCTATTTAATAAATAATGAATATAAATCTGAAAAGTACCTCCAAATTAGATATAAAACCTGTATCTTGGAGGGTAGTGCCTTCCACTAATGTCAATTTTCACACCTCAGTTCAGAACTTAGATTCCATACAAAAACATATTAATTCTATTCTATTGATTAACATCATTTTATATTTGCATAATTTTACATATATTCCAATTATCATTGAATATAAATTGATTAATTAAGAGGCACTGTTGTTATTTTTTTAATGAAATTATTACATTTTTATTAGCTGCATAAAATGTTGAATAATTCGAACTTATTTATTTTGTGTTTAAATGTTATTTATGAATTACATAAAAACATAAATATAATAATATATATAATATATAAACAAAAATATAAACAAACATTTTACTAAGTTTGAAATGCATGTAACATGACTGTAAATACATGGTCTAAATAAATGTGGCTTTAATTTAAACGCAAGAAAAGCTTAAAAATAACTTACTTTACTGCTTCATCTTTGGAACCCTTGATCAGATAAAATGAATTAAACACGCATTATTGAGAATAACTCAAAAACTACCGCTCAGATTAGATCAAACTTAAATGGGACCACACGTGAAGAACTAGCTTTCAAATAATAAAAAAGTCATTGAAATCGAAAGAAGTAATAAGGTAATGCGAATAAAAAAAAAACAGCCGAATTGAGAACCTCCTCCTTTTTTGTGAAGCCTGTTAAAAATAGTAGAAAATAGGATATCACGCAGAAGAGCTTTCTCTACATAAGGGAAAGTACGAGATATGTATCAGATCAACGCTATTGTCTGTGAATGGGGTCTTCCTTTTTTGATATCAGATTGCAACCAAAGATTGTGAAGCCTTAAAGAGACCTGCACTTCAGGTCAAATTGCTGTAGATTATTTTTAGCTTGTTGGTTGAGTTCTCATAATTCTGTTTGGGACGGTAACCTTTACCAAAAAGCCAAGAAGAAGTGTACGTGTAATCACTGGAAAAATAACGAATGATATCTTGAGTTTCATGCAATATCATGCAGCAGTTGGTGTTTAAGGTGGCGATACCAGAATTCCATCTATAACGCGTGATTTTGTAACCGTTTTACTCGGCATTCATATAACAGATTAATAAGATATTCGTCGTATTGTGTGTGATACGATAAATTATGCCTTCTTCTTAGAATATTCCTATATTATAATAATACAAAAAATATATCAAATCTCATGCAAATAACATCAATTTGTATTTTTGTAACCATTTCGTTCCGCATCATATATTAAAACACTGTGAAAGTTATTTCATATACGTATATTTACGAATGATGTCTTCAGTTTATAATTTTTTGAGGCGCGTTCATTAAATTTTAATAAAGCCATGAAAAATAAAGATTGCCACGCGTGTCCTTGCGTAACCGCCACGATGTAATTTACGCAATAAACACCTTTATGTGCAAAAAATTAAGGGGGATAATTGGCTGTGGTTAAAAAGGTGCTCGCATTGACGTATACCTGCCCCTTAATAATCCTGGTGGTACTGCGGATATATACAGGGTCACTTTTTAAATACCAGAAACCTCTCAGGACATTATTACAACCATTGCGATCAACAAATTCTGTTTTTTTTTTTTTTTTTTTTTATATATTTTATTTATCTTCTCTGCTAAGTCCAAGGTGTCAAATGTCAACTGACGTTGGCGTGCATATTACGAGGCGCGGCGCGACAATGTCGTTTTTTGCGTGACAGTATTGTTCAAACACCTATTAATGTATAATTCATATACGTTGTATAGAATACATAATATATACGGAAAAATTCAGAAGAACATGTACATCTTAATGAGCTAAGGGTTAAAATAGGAAACTGGGTCGGGTAGCTTTCTGATATTTTGCGAATTACTCTAAGTACTGCATCTAAGCGAGAGCCTGCGTATTCCAGGCCTAGTGTGTTTACCAGCTTCGATCACATCGTCACTTACCATCAGGTGAGATAGTGGTCAAACACTAGACTGTCACAAATAAAAAAAAAAAAATAAAAAAAAAAAATCTAAGATGCGAGAATGTTTCTTATATACTGGGCAAGCGTCTTGCGTGTCTCATATATGAAATATAGTATTAGCAAAAATTTTTATTTAACTTGAATTTTACAAAGGAAATGTTAAAGAGATAGCTAGCAGAATCTGCACAGCATTAAGGATTGATTTTTTCGTGAGTCTCTAACGTGAATAATGCGGATCGCCTATTATATTCTTTATATCAAACAATACACAGATAGCAAAATATCGTGTTACATCAAGTGCACCGAACTTCCTTGATCGTTGTAAAGACGTACGAAAAGACGATGTAATTTTCCAGTTATACCATATCAATAGAGATAATAATATTGTAGAATAGCCACCGCTTCAATAGACACCCCGGATGTTCGCAATTTGGCTTCGTTCAAACCAATGAGCGCTTCTATAGTTGGGTTAACAATAAATTGTTCATCCCGTATCATCGACAGATTTAAACCGCTCTCGCTTCAACTTTGAAATTTATTTATTCACGTTAAGGTATAATTTAGTTTGTTTTTTGAATTGTTGTAGGGATTGTCGACCGTGTAGGTCAGTCTATTAAAATCACTGGTCACCGGATGGACTCGAGTTTCACTGATTTTGACAAAAACAGCTTATGTTACGTCAGCCTATAGCTTTGTTTACGTCGAGGGTGGTTGTATTGCTTCTTTACTGTAACGGTGGTTTTCTTATTGGCTTATTTAGATATAGAATCTTGAATGGGGTTTTGCCGCGAAAGTGTAAAAGCAGCGATGTCAATTATATATTTTTACTTGTGTTTTATTGGTATGTAGTGATTAGTGGATTAATAGTTAAATTAAATGAACATTAGCTTTAGCATTAAGCTATACCTACAATATTGTGAAATACGTGATTTTCGTTTTCACTCCAAAATTGCGACAACCGTGTACCATGACAAGGTATGTCGTGATTATTTATTTATTCATTTGCACAATTCGTATCAGTATGTACACGGAGGACTTAATACTGTTTAAAGTATAGTATAAGTAATTAAAGCTTTTCTGCCAGTCATCCGAGTCATCAGGAATAATCATTGTGTTGTCTGTGATGTAAATGTTTCCGACATCCACGATAGACCAAAGTCTTTGAATTTAGTGTGGGCTGTGAGAGTTTTTTATATAATTAAACTGACTATTATTTCTTGCGATACAAATTTTGGAACGCTATTGTCATAGGACATGTAATCTCCCGTGATTTACAAAAGGGGTAGGTTTTATAGTACCTAATAGTATGAGTTTATGAATGTTTTGATGATTTTTTTGTCAAATTATTTTTTTATTTACTGTCTTTCTACCAATAGTCGCGCATTGTTATCTTTATCGGCGCCAACAACCGTCATAAATTTTTTCAAGTCCAGGCCTCCAAAAATCCTCGTAAATCTTTGTTTAGTAATTAATTTATGTTTTCCTGGTAGCAGGCTTCACGGCTCACTGATTGACTCAACGGAGGCTGGTGCCATTTGGTCGGCCCTAGAGTGTGGCCACCAAATGTGCCTGTAACCCGACCTCGGGACCTTTTGCTGAGATTCCGCCACATGCGAGCATGGCACATGGCCGAAAGGTCACGCAAGCAACAGGTTTTTGTGTTTCCGAGTTTGCTTTACTTTAAGATAATACCGCTTACAAAAAAAAAAACGCCAGTCCCAAGAATTGTTGCGATAATTTGTGCGTGAACAATCAAAGACGAGTCGGGACTTCGGGAGTATTGTCGGCACTCAATAATAACAATCATATTTATTGCATATAATAGATATGGTAGAACAAATAAAAGTAATGAAATGATGAAAAATATGTTCTTAATATTGTACAAAAAAAAATATTCCGTGTCTTGGGAACCCGAATAAAAAATCTTTGGAAATATAATATTGTATACATGTCATTGTAAGTATTATTAAACAGATTTATAGTTGACCTTAGTCGAATTTCGAGTATATTTGAAGATCTGCATTGGTACAGTGAACTCTAAATTTTTTGTGTATCAGATTGACAAACGTCAGTGATGAAGTTATTGAAGATTGTAAGCAGAATGCATACTATGCCTATATATGCATTAGTAATTGTGTATTTGAAGGACTTTCTGTAGAAGCGCTGTTTAAAAAAAAAGATACTAATTATTACATTATGGTTGGTCAACCTATAACTGTAAAACTACCTTTCTACTTAGTTATATTAGTGTATATCTTAATTAAACCTGCAACCTTAATAAGAATTATAATAATTATTCTAAATACCAATATATGACATGCAAACTTCTGCGTAGGCGCAAAACTTATGACAATAGTGCAAAGCTTACAGTTTAATCAATTTTGAAAAGGTGATCCATTTTGTTATTCCCTGATGACTTTTAGGAATATAACAATTCCCAAGTAATTTTTCTGAAATGTAAATGTAGATAAGTAAATAAGTCCATGATCTTTCAAACGAGGAAAGTCAACAATCCGAATCCAATTCCTACAATTGTTTTCCGTGTTCTGGATAGGTAGATAAAACACTTCGAAAGCAAGGAAACTATCTAGTACGAAAATAGTACACAACCAAAGCTTTATAGCTGCAAACTCAGTAGCATTTAACTATCAAAGGCGTGACATGATCTCTATCAAAAAGCTCGACGTGATCGAGTTGTTCTAATCATTTTGTACAGTAAGTAACAAGGCAAACCGACCAAACAAATATTCTAAAGTATTTATTCCGCGCGTCAACTGCGCAATCGCCACTTATCTCAGAACCTCCGGCCAATCTACAGACGCTAATAAACGATCTCGCCACCAATTTATTCCATTGTAATCATAACCGATCGCTATTGCAAAATAACAAACTGCTCTTAAATACAGTAGCGACGGACGCCTCGCCGATAAATCAGCATCTCCATTACAATATTCTTACTTTCGAATAAATACGGCTCTGTCCCTTTCACGCTTCGAAAACGCTCACAAATTATTGTTGGTTCTCGTTATTTTATTGTCGTATTATTTTTTTCTTCTTATATAAAGAACAAGAAAGGATTGCTTTCCTTATCGCTCTTGGGATCATTTGTATTTGCGTCTCGTTCGCTCTTGTGGCGGCCGCGTTGTCGTGGTAGCGTCTCAAGCACGTGCGACACGTTAAAGGCAGATCGTTCCCACGGTCTCGGCTCGAGCCGACCTCTCCCCCCTTCCCCCTCAGCCCCTCCTGCGCGTGATTCGACTCCGGAGTCTCAGACCTCGTGCCAATGAAATAAAGTGCCCGCACAGCACGTTCCAATTGCAAAATGCTATTTGAACAATGAAAGTGGCGGAAATGGTCTATCGAACGCTGCGCGCTGTCCGTTTGAATATGGAATTTGATTTACGAAATGAGATGCAGTTAGATCGTTGGGATTGGAATTTTTTTGGTGTTTGGTTTAGGTTAGGTTTGCATTATATGTCATGTAAGTAATATTGGGATATTTGCCGCGAAAGAGAAAAATGGCGTTGATTATTTATAATTTTCCGAAACCTGTAATTCTTCTGGTGCAAATGTGTAATAATGGTGCTTAGAAATCGTACATATGTGTAAGCGAGTCATACAAAGTTGAAAACGTGACTTTTGCCTTAGTTCCGAAACTCCAATAAAAGTTCTAGTAAAGTTTATGCCACTTTACTAGGCATGACTATGACTGAACCTTGACTCTTTTATTTGACTTGACTGTGACTAGGACTATTAATATAAAATACACTTGAAATATATTATTATTATGATAAATGCACAAGATTTGGAAGCCAAAATTAAAACAATAAAATATTCAGTAATACATGTTTTTATTTTAAGAGAGCATTAAAGCACTAATCTACCGGTTGTAATTTACAGAACCTCCTGTGTTTTTGTAGGTACCCAAATCCACATTCGGACTGAACTTAGCTTCTAAGATTTTAAGAAGTTCCTATGATAGTAGAGGTTTTAGTGCCTTTGGAGAAGCTATTTAGACATGACTATCATAAGAAGAAATATCTCCTATGGCACAATTGTTGTAGTAAGTTGGTTGTATTGTACCATAAAAGAAAAACCTTCAAAAATTTCTGTCAAATATTATAACTTGAAATCCATCTCGGATTGATCAATTATTATTGACATTACAACACGTCAACAGTCTACAAACGACACAAATGAAACACTTTACTTAACTCTGCTGCATAACATCGCCAAATCTGTCCATTTTACGTAAGTGAAAGGGCGTTAAAGGTTTTAATAGCAAGAAATCAATTGAGCCGTGATCGAAGCTTGGAAAGGTGATCAACTACGTAACTACTGAAACAGGATTACAAAACTGGCTCCAAAGTTCTAGATAACTCGTCAATTCAAATAATGCTTTAATTAAAACAAGTGATTGTGCAAAGAGGTTTGCCCACACACAAAAATGAGGTTTGTAGCAGTTGTCATCTGAAAGTGCGGTGTCAAGAGTAACTTGTTTGCGGCTTTTGTATTATGTATATATTATGTATTGTTTAGATATGTTATTGTTTCTTGTGTGGATTAGTTTGTTTTCTCTTTTACTTGTTCTGAACGGCGTTTGAATGTTCTTAATGAATGCCGCTATGAGACCCACGTGAATAAACATTTTGATTCCTTAAGGGATATTAATTATGTTTCTGGTTATAATTGTGTATGATATGAATGTAATGTAATATTTCAGCACATTATCATAGTGTGAGGTTGAAAGCGTTTCTTTTCTAAATCGTATTTTCGGAATTGTCATGTAAAATTATGGATACCCAAAGCATAGGCAATTATATAGATTGTTAAAAAACTTTAACATTTATAAAATAAACTATCGCAAACTAGATGACGTACCTAATAAAATTCTAGAATCAAGAACTGATTATTACAGTCTAAATTATAGACTTTACAATTATTTAGTGTCGTTTAGCATCAGCGATCTACAATATTCTATTTTTATTTAAATTAAAAAGATTTCGTCAATCAATCAAATCAATTACATATTTGCCAGAATCTATGTCACAATACAATCAATTTATCTAGTCTACAAAAAGACGTGCAAGTGTTTTAATAAGTAAACTAAAGAATTAGTCTTACCTACAAGAAATACAGTATTACTTTATTTGCCTTAACTCCCTAATACTATTTTGTCTGTATTTTTTTCTGTTACATGTTTAATTTCTAATATATTTTCAAGGAAGCAATCAACCAAAGCGCAACAAGACTAAAGAGCCCGCAAAGTGTGCGCAAACGCAAGCGTACGCACATAACCAGCATTGTTCCGCGCCTGACCCCGACCGCTACGCGCCGCGCGTGCTTACATTATTGTGGTGTGTGTTGTAAGCGGGAGCGGGTTTACTAATACCGCTTCAAAATCAAAATCGTTTATTCACATAGCCCCAAAGAGGCACTCATAAAAGTTATTCCACTCGTACTGCTTGCGTTGGCTTAGGTGGGTGAGCGATCGCTTTCTAAGAATGGGTATCGGGTGCGATTCCCGGCAAAAACAAGGAAAATTTGTGTTTTTTGTCCTAGGTATGATTGTGTGTGTGTATCCGGCACCCACGACACTATTCATCGAACTTAGTGTGGGGCTGTGAGTGTGAAAGCGTTTTATGTATATGATTATTATCAGATTCGTAAAATCACAGCCATCTCGAGATGAGATTGAGAGGTTTGTGATACAATGCTGCTACTTGAGAAGCGGAATTATTGGTAGAGCTTAAGAGAGTAACAATTGAATGCTCATCGGACTATCATGTCGTAGTATATCTATACTACTTGAATATAAATAGATGTTATTATAAGCACTTGATATTTCAAGATATAGACTATTCTACTCGCTGTATCTATAGAGATACAGCGAGTGTTAAGTTAAGGTTATGTTAAATAGTCCGTGTAATAAGCTAAAGCGGAATCCTTGGCAGTTTCTATGGTGACAAGGTCTAGAATTCTAGTGTGAAAATACGTGACTGACCTAACAAGACCACCAACGTAGCATAAGTGCCTAGACACCTAAGCCACTCATCATGTAGCCGCCTTGTAACAAACACATATCCATCAACATATCTATCACAGAATGGGACTGAAACCTAAATATTGCTGCCGGAACGCAGAACACCATTATTGACGCTAGGCGAAGGATTTTTTAATTGATGGTTATAAACTACACCAGTACTATATGCCATCACCATATACTGCTGTTTTGTGGTGCAAGTGGGTAACCGAACGTTAGAATATTACTATTATTAACAGTAAGTATTAACTATTTACACTTTTATACTTAACTTTTTCGGCTCTCTCGATTCAAGTGTATGTGTGTGAGAATACGTTTGTTTTAAATACATGGGTAATTTAGATATATAAATATTTATATTATACGTAAAGGAAATTATAATACAATTGTGGTTATCTACTAAAGGCACATAATTTAACTTCGTATTAAAATACAGACAGTATTCATTACAAACCAACAAAGTAAATTACACAAACACATTTAAATAACACGTTCAATGCTAATTCAATGAACTTCAACTTCATTAAATACTAGCCCACGTTAACAAAGTAGCGTGCGACCTTAACAGCGCGTGCGCAGTCGTCGTCCTATGTCTTAAGGCATAAGCGGTAGCGATTGTGAGGCAATGTGCTACGAAGTTTTATGTTGTGTGCTGTTTGAACTTTGACTTCCACAAATTATCTATACGCTGAGAAGAGCTTGCGACCTTAGACGAAGCAAGCACGTACGTCATTTATACCACTTCTATATACATGCGGTTGGATGCATGTTTGTAAGTCCACGCGATGACGTGACAGAGGCTACACACAGCCAGCAGCATGCAGTCCGCCATAAAAAAATCAAGTATGTTTAGATGTTTGAGTTTCCATGTTTTTCTCGAGATGGCTGTAAAATTGGAAGTCTGGCAATTAAAGTCATTTACTTTTATGAGTACTTCAAAAGGGCTAAAGTGAATAAACATTTTGATGTTTGTTACTACATTACGTCAAAAGTACAGAATAGATTTTGCTGAAATTTTAAACATAAGTTTCTAGTGACCGGGTATAACAGAAAAAATATTTTCTGTCTTTTAATAATACTCAACGTGAGTGAAGCCATGGAACTCGTCTAGTATACAATCTTGTTTTATGTTTCATGAACGCAGCGTTTATACCGAAGAATTTGCTATAAATTGGCTGAACTTTGACTCCGTTTAATAACTTTGCAAGCACACATGACTTTGTATATAGTTTTTGACCTCGACCGCTAAGATCGGAGCATGTTTGCAAAACTTTGGTCTAAAGAAGGGGCTCAAGCGTATTTGAAAACAAAGCCATGTTTAATACTTTGAGGTTATTGCATGTATAAATATTTTTATATGATGTCAAATTTTAAACCTGAAATCCGACATCAAATTTGTCCAATCGCCACTATTTATAGACTAATCGTCTCATGTGATTATCAATTATTCCTAATTAAATATATACGCACTTAACTCTATGACTTCGTTTGTTAAACATTTTGTAGTTTTTTGTACCAATAAAATAATGCAGAGATCGGCCGGAAATTCACTTCGTTCACAATACATTTTAAAAAAATACGTAAAAACACATTAAACTTTTTAATTGTTATAACAACAACAATTAACAAAATTGAAAATAAATCTCGGGGCTTCTGAAAAAT
Source organism: Lomographa bimaculata (assembly GCA_948107665.1). Lineage (NCBI taxonomy): Eukaryota > Metazoa > Arthropoda > Insecta > Lepidoptera > Geometridae > Lomographa > Lomographa bimaculata. Next base: position 12,582,110 of record OX403600.1, read on the forward strand.
ATCTAAGTTCACATAAAAACAAAAAATAAAAATACGTAACGAATACATATAACTTGGAAGTAAATTTTCAATTGTTGTTGTTAATTTGTTATACATTTTAAGCAGTTAACTTACCAGTTGGAAACAATCTGAAAATAAAATCCCTTCAAAACAGGAAATCAATTCAATTTGCACAAGTGTGGCCAAATAACATAACAAATATTATGGACTTTGTACACATACTACTTTGTACGTACTAAGGCTCTGTGTACACTGCCAACGTTTCGATTTGTCAAGTTTTCCTGATTCTCACACAGCACGTGGCACAAAATAATATGATGTTTACATGCCTAATTGCAATGTGTCAATAATAACAACAGTGTATTTAATGCTTGAATACTATCAGAACTAACTTACTATGACTACAAATTCTTAAGATTTTTTAACCTCAGATTTTGTATTTGATAGCATTTATTTCATTGGTTTTTAATATTATTACAAATATAATTCACTTCATACAAATTTGGTGGACACAATTCTTAGGTAGGCATTGTGTACACAAAACAGCACGTGGCACTTAGCACGCGAGTTTATACGCTATTCGTTAGCTATTGGTCGCTGATATTGTGATCCGAGTAGCATATCATAATTTCCCTTGCTCTTTATCATAGAAATAAATATCCTAGTCTGTGCGTTTTGTCTTATTTGTTTATTATTATCTGTTTTGCATACCTTAGGAAAAATACCTTCAGTAATCTAACCCTCCGCACGTGGCCGTATTATGCAGATTTGTAGAGTAGTATGCAGGCTTACACTGTCTCATGTATGTCTAACAGAAAACTACCTTTCTCGAGAGAATTCAACGTTATATTGTAAGTCATGTAGAATGTATACTAAATTAATTATTCAAAGCCATACGAGTGTATTAGGAGCCTTGTATAGAGTCGGTATTTTACATGAATTTAATACTATTATTAACGTGTTTCCATTGCATTAAATCAAAAGTATATTTAGTAGAAAGTAAAGTAACCTATAACCTCTACCATCGAACTACGTACTCTATACCTCGGTAATAATATATTTGGGATCGGGTTTTGAGTATCAGTGAATGATAATTTTAATAGACCTAATTCGTTTTATAATTAATGTAATGAGAAATACGGTATATATAATTTGCAAAAGTAAAGAATAGTTCATCTGCCGTCACACGCTTAAAATTTACATCTTTAGTTTCACACAGTAAAAATCACTACAAAAACAACGCTACCGTAGAAAAAAATATGTTGCAAACTACAATAGGCGTAGGAAGTTCTATGCGAGTTCTCAAAAGAATAGCTAACGGAGCGCGATCGATTATCATTTTCATACAATCGTGTATCTAAAGGTCACGCGTAATGCCATTGAACGTACACAGCGGGCATAATTCATATCGAAGAAACTATCCATAAATTCTATTAAAAATTTGTAATCATAAACCAAGACAAAAGCTACCTTAATCACACTGAATTTGAGTACATTTTCACTATAACAAATCGAAGTAACTATCTTGTAAAAACTTGAAACTTAACAACAAGGCAATTTCATTTCTTGTCACCTAAAAATAGAGGCGAAAACGTCTCGGTAGTTTATAAGATTGTGTATCGTAAGCCAGGAAGCGCATTGTTAGGTCACGTTCTCACAACTCCCCTTTTCTTCGAGGGGGAATAAATAATTGCACTTTTTTCTGTCGCATATGGCCAAGGAGCGATTGTGCAAGATCGTTCCCACGGCTCGCCCCTACAAACGAACGAGGTCAAGAAAAAAAAATACGTGCCGTCATAATGCTGGGGTTTCTTTGGAGGCAGATGCGTGGTCTAGGGTTAAGTGTGGAATTGATTATGAAAAGTGAATTGTGACGTCATGCGATCGGGGCTTGTATTTTGTTTTGCTTTGCTTGGTTGGATCTTGGGTGTATTAGGATTGATGATGTAATTGGCGGGAACTACGAGTATATCCGTGATGCCTACTGTAATATCTAGAATAATCTAGATTATACACAACACAACGGCCGTAATTTTATAAGCGTGACTTAATTGGATTTAAATACGTTTGTGAAATCTATAGAAAAAAAAAATTGCATCTAACTTTTTTTTTAATATTAGATGTTTTTGTCATTATTTTTGGGATTACTACATTCAGATCTTAATTAAATTATGGGACTCTAGAGACACAAAAATATAGTAAAACATCGAAATATATTCACGTGCGTGGCTCAGAGATATGTGCGAACATAGCCTAAACCAATATTTTTTTTTTTAAGAACCAATTTTCTGTACGTGTTGAGAACATTTCTCCTTTTGGAAGTCAGTTATAAGTTACAAAGACAATAATTGCAGAAAATATTCAAACAAACTGCATTATTATTTAACGTATTTTTTTATACTTATCGTTAATCAGAAATGTTTAAGGGTTCCAATTTCAAAATCCATTCGACGCACGTATGGCCACTATTACAAACACAAAAACTTATCGAAACAAAAAAAAGAATTGCACCTTTTCTAAGGCGTTCCATATTTGAAAACTGGTCGCGTTCCCACGATCGCTCGCGCCAGTTGCGCGCGTCTTCCCCTTCGATTTTATTCTTTTTTTGTGCCATTATCAAGGTGATATTTGTGTGACAAGCGAGAAGGAACGACTTAGAACGGATCTTATTTTAAAATCAATGAAAAAAACTATACTTTTATTTAACCTTATTTTTTATTTGATGAAAGCATTTAATTTAGTAAATAAAATGTGGAAAATTTTAACAACAAAATAACATAAAAACTATTTGCATATTCGTTGTATCTGTTAGATAGAAAACAAACAAGTCCTTAAATAGTAATAGTCAAGTGTCTGTGAGAATCTGCTTGTACCAGTCTACAATACCGGACTAATTAAAAACAAACAGTACATCACACAAACAACGTTTTCACGCGTACTTGGATGAGTAATCATAATAACAGACCATCAATAAGGGCTTAAAAGGCATGTGCGCAAAACCAAACATTTGAAATTCGAACCAGTCTCCTGTCACTAAGATACTCTTTCGCGCGCTTACAAATTAAAAAGTTCAATGTATAAAGTATTCGTAGGAAATTGGACTCTATAGCAATAACTTTAAGATTAGAAGTGTATTGTGGGTAGTTAGCAGTGTCGACAGTTGAGAGGGCACACATTGCGTCGTGGATCGTGGATCCGTTCCCACGATCTAAGCGACATATGGCGCGCGCGGGTGCACTTACCCGTAATCAACGGTGACGCGTGCACAAAAAATACTCTCGGACTTAGCGGATCTATGGCTGATGTGACGATAAGGAACCGGTACGCTGCTTTACCGGTTATCTTATTTTTGAACGAGGACTGTAGATTTGGAGTACCTACCTGGAGACTGGTACATTGATGAAATCATCTATACTAACATAAAAAAAATAGTCGATGGTTTTTTAAAGTATCGAAAATTACTCTATTGTAATAAATATGTATGAAACATAAAAATATTATACATATATAAAATTAGACTAATGAGATTATAGAAAATGTTTAAAAATTCTTTAAAAACATCGAAATGATTAAAAACTTCTAAAGAAACGTAGTTTTAATAATTAGCAATAAATACTAAATCAAAACAGATACAACATTAATAGGAACGTGCATTGCAGACTGGCCTGTCCATTTACCATTCCTCATTAATTCATCCATCAACAATATTATAATCTGGCATAATATAAAATTCAAATTACGAACTGTCATAAAAAAGCTAAATACCAAGGTCGGGCGAATCGTTCCGAATTTGAATTTTCGAATGGATGTTTTTTAGCGCGGAGGGCAGGTGGCGCGCGCGCAACTGTCGTCGTTCCCACGGCTCCAGCACCGGGCCTCGATATACATTGCTATGTGAGACCGTGTCATGATTGCCAATTAACGAAATTGATGTATTTTTTTAAGTTGTGTTCCTTGTCTTTGGTTTGTTTTTTTCTTGATTGACTAGAGAGTCTTGGCGGGAAAATGTTTGCCGTAGCATTGTCTACGAGTTTAAAAGGAAACGAGCATAAAAATGTAGCTAGTAAGTTGTTTGGTTGCGAATGTTTTATGTGTAGGATTTTAACACGATGACAGCGGCAAAAAAAAGAAAGTTGGTAATATTAATTTCGCCATGATTTATTAAAGTATAAAAAGATGACGTCACACAATAATGATGTATGACACATTCCATAATGAATAACAGTAACATACCTACCATACAAGAACATTTAATATTGTTTGTCGCGTGCGCCATGCGTTACAATGTTGTAATTTCCTTATGTTTGTACATATATGTACGATGATATCACCTTTATATCAATATTGGATTTATTATTCATATTAATGAAACACAGTATGTGCAGTTAAAACATTTTGTAGAGAATCAGGCAGTGTGTCGCATTAAAGATTTTTTTTCTTTGAATTTTAGCTACGCTTTTCCATTTAGCCAGTATCAAGTACTAAAATATTTCAAAAATGTATTTCATATTAGGTCTTAGTCATAAATCACAATCAAAGTCAAGTAAGGGTACGTAAGGGTACGTAGTAAGTATTAAAATTAAAGTAAATCGTTTAATCACATGGGTCCCAAACAGGCATTCATGAAATTTCTTGAAATTCTTTTCTTAAAATACAAACTATATCATCTTCTCTCATTAATTGTGCTAACAAATACAACGTAGTACTCTACGAAGAATTAGGCAACATTAAAACTGCTAAAAATAGCATGTAATGGCGTATAAATAAATAATTATTTTCTTTACTCTTCTTTCATATAATTAAAACCGAATAAAACCTTGATTGTTCATTAAAAACGTTTAATTTCCGCAATATTGTAACAACGCCATCTATCTAAGAACCTCTGAACTAAACCAGGAAGACTCAAGTAACTTTTGCGTAGTCTGTGTCCGTATAGACAAGGGGAGTCGGAAGCTTCGCAAGACAAAAGATTTGCAGACAATGCTAGGTCAAAGGTATCAAAGGTTACCCGTGGGAACTGTAAAGGTAAAAATTGCAAGAGGGTGATCATGGTATAAATTTTAGATATTTACCGTTTGGAGTTCAGTTAACATTGTTACGCCAACCAGGAAGTAACAGGATCTGTGTTAAGTGTACAAGAAGTACGTTCAGTTATTTCATACAAGTTATTTTAGTCAAGCTTTATAAGTGCTAAAGTGTGAAAATGTAGCAATAATATAAGTATCGAGTGCTGAAAGTTACAAATGAAAGCTTTTGATGTGGAAGTGTCCAGTGCTAAAGTGTTAATAAAAGTGTCTCAAGTGATCCTAAAATATGTAGTTTTGTTAGGATACGTGAAAATGCTGCTGTTTTAAAATAATTTTGTCTATATAAAACCTAAAAAAAATCTTATTTTTTATTGTCTCCGACATTTAAAGGATTTCAGTGTATTATAGACGAATTTAAATTTAAATAAACTAAGGTACACTTTGAATTCATCAGCAGCAATCAAATAATTTTCAGAAAATGACTCATAAAGAGGCTGTAAAGGCTCTTAAGAGCAGGCTATTAAAAAACCAATATCCGTATCTCGGTTAAAACTAAAATGAAATAAAAAAGTTGCTAAACATAAAAGCAAAGATATGATTCCGTCACATCCAAAAATGTAAAGCAAACATCCCACGCGCCGACTCATCCGAAAGTAATTTTATTGATGTTGACCATACAACCATACAACGCTGGATATTATCAGTTGTAAAACGCGCGCGCCGTCAGCTAAATGACTCATACATTTATTTGATGACTGGTTAAGGCGATCACTCTTCTTAATCGAAATGCATCACATTTGAAAGTATATTTAGATGAATCTATCGTCATTTTTAATTCGTAAAGGAATTGGAATGTGTAGCATTGCTAGATTGTAATTATTTTCCTTAAAAATGATGTTCAGGATTGCCAAAAGGATTGGAAACTTAAAATATGTGTAATTTAAAAAATGAATGTTAAAATTGCAATATTTTTTATTTAATCAGTACTAGAAACAGCAATAATTTTGTAATGCTGTCACCATGGCACCATTCATATTGGATCGTCTATCTATAGCTTTAGAAACATCTCATAAATCTAAATTTAGAGTATAATCAAGTCCCATGCTGTTTAGGTGGTATTAACTAATATTTTGTGATTATGATATGTGAAAATTTTATATAAGATACAGCTTCAAACGGGTATATTAACTAATGATATGAAAATAATTTTTATACCCTAAATAATAGAATATTTATCTCCTTATTAATTACTACTCAGATTATAAACATTTCAATATTCGTGACATGACCAATAGTTCAGGGAATATTATGTTGAACTTTTTTTAAATCTGTAATAGGCTAGCGTTTGTCCACTATCTCACCTGATGGTAAATGATGATGTGGTTGAAAATGGCTAACACAATTGTTATTGGGGCACAAGGATAGCTTCCGCAACATGGTTGAAAAAACTAGACCAAAACGTTGTGGTAAAAAAATAGATTTGAGCGTGACTCATGAGAACTTTAATTATAAAATAATTATATGTTATATATTAGTATATATTAAAATACGAATTATCCACTTGCAAAAGATTATTCGTAAATGTGCAAGCGCGTTGATGTCTTTTACTTCAGGTTTTGATTTAATAAAAATAGTATTAAAATAATTATTGTTTATTGATCCATTACTTGTAAAATTAAATATTAGTTTTCAATTTGTGTTATATTTACTTGTAATAAATGATGACGATGTAATAATAGTTTAATTTCTTTTCAATATTTACATACTTTTTTGCAAAGAGCCTAAGGAGGATGACTTTTGTAACTAATTGTTATAGTCTTCTTAGAATTGATTATGTGTATAGGTACTTTTTATAACTATAGCATTATTAATAATATTATATTATATATTAATTAAACGAACAAGCCTTCTTTTTGGAGATCTTTGGGAGAGGCTTATGTCCAGCAGTGGACTTTTGCGGCTGACATGATGGTGATGATGATAAATTAATTTTAATTCTTAATATGAATATATTATAAGATATCCGATTTATATTTAATCATAATATAAGTTAGCTGTTGTAAAAAATCGAATATAAAACATACTATTACGCTTAGATTGGTAACGTTTATACTTTACTGGTAATAAAAAATCATGACATTTCATTTATTATATTTAAAAAAAAAAACAATAGTATAAAGGTAATTTTAAACGCGCCCATTTTTACGTTCTTTCTTTGACATTAAGTCCATGACGCAATGGTTGCCGTGAAGGAAAGTTGACAGGTAATTGACATCAAAACGCGGAAACTGACGTCACGCATCAGTCTGACTAATAGTTGTGGCCCGCTGTTTGCTATTTCGTATTCCATGAGATTTTATCAATAAAATATTTTAAAAAATTAATTATAATATACATTAATTAAAAGCATGTAAAGAAGAAAATAATTGTATATAATACGTGTAATTCTATAACTATAATTATTTAAAAAGAAGCAATATTTGACCAGTATTTGTATCTCGTGCTCATTCCCTGTTTTCCAGCGACACGATAAGGCTGGATGAATCATAGTTCCAATTTTTAGATACATTTGATTAACTATCTTTATTTTTATTAGAAGATACTAGTCCTTAATCAGCAGCCAGCTCATCGTTGACGCAAGTGTGCTGTGTTGACACGATTGACATCAACTGGGCAAATAGAGCGGGTGATATCACCGCTAAATGGTTTGCGAGTACAGGTGCTGTGTTTGTATCGGTAATTATTGCTGTTTAGTTGGAACATGCATCGAGTAATAGGTAACCTTGCATATACAATTGATTGTTTGTAAAAAACTATAAAATATTCATAAGTTTGTAATGATAGCTAGAGTTTGCATGCGATCTGAATGTTTTCGGAATGCACTAACCGCTATGTCTGCATCCATCAGCTATATCTATTTATAAAAGAAGCATGTATTGACGACCCAGTTGGTCGGTGGGCAAGTGTATGCCCTCTCCGCCGTGGGTCCTGGGTTCGATTTCCGGCAAGAGCACACTTTTCCTTCCCGAGGAACATTTGTGCTTCTGGTTCCTGGTGTGATTGTGTGTTTGATATGTAAATGTTTCTAAAGAATCATTAACTTTCATGAGTGCCTCTTTGGGGCCCATGGGAATAAAGGATTTTGATTTTGATTTCCGGCACCCACAATACGAATCTCTGAACTTAGTGTGGGGCTGTGAGTGTGAATGCGTTTGTTTGTTTGTTTATCTATATGTTGTAATGTTACACTTTATAAGTTAAATTGACATAATTCAAACTCAAGCAAAGTTTAAAAACCAACTTCACTTATATTTTGTTTGTATTGATTTTCTTAAAAAGCGGTAAGTCAATTTCTATAAAATTTTGCGTGAGAAAGTGTAAAAGCGTTTATGCTTTTTTTTTATATTTATCTAAATAGATGATAACTCCAAGATAAGTATCTAAATTTAATATCTAAACCGTATTTCTCAATGAAAGTTATTATAAAATGACATCTTAAATAGTGTTCATTACGTTCATTACCAAGAAACTTTCTTTTCTTTTATGTGTTTATATTTCAGTGATAAATTCTTCCGAATAAAATTAACGCGCGTGTCTTGAGGAATTGAGCCACGCAAACAGACGTCCGCAAAAATGTAACATCGTCGTATAAAAAAATATAAGCATGAAGAAAATTTCTTTCAAGTAACTTTGACAAAATACCACTTCGTAAACATGAATCTTACAGTTTACTAGCTGCGCCTCGCCTCGGTTTTACCTGCGTAAGTCCCGAGCCCATGGGAATTCCGGGATACAAAGTAGCCTATGTGTTAATCTAGGGTGTCAGCTACCTCTATACCAAATTTCATTAAAATTGGTCCAGCAGTTTGAGTGTGAAGAAGTAACAAACATACAAACACACTCACAAACTTCGCCTTTTTATTATTAGTATGAAGTGTGGTAGACATGGTATTCACAGCAATACTTATACATTGAGCTAATATTAGAGAACTTATAATATTTTCTCTTACAGTTCAGGAGCGTTTTCTCATGTCTTGCTTTATAAGACCGTACATAATCGCTCGATATGCGTGAGTTGCTCTAATTGCTGTTATCGTACTCCCATCGTCGGCAGCTCCCAAACGTTAATTTAACTATAATTGAAAACTAATTAAGAACATCGCCGCACAATCTCCAATTAGCCATAGATCATTATAACATAACGTTTTGAAAGTTAATAGCACCCGTACCGCACGCAAGATAATTGCACCCTCTCCTTTCAAAAATCCTTTATACCACACGTGCATCAAAAGAAAAGAACTCAAATTTCCCAAGTATTCGAAAATCCGAAGTTACAATTGCACGTGGCCGCTCGAACGTTTCGAAATTGGAATCTGAAAAAAATTAACACAAATTTTGCAAGAGTTGCGGAATCCGAAGTAAGGGTTGCAAAAAAATCCTTTCTAACCCGAAAGTCCGATCGAACACGTGCATGAGGTAACAATGCTGTGACTCATCGAGCCGAGTCGCGATACCGGACCAGGCTCCGTATTATTAAACGAGAAACGAGAAAAAAAAAGATAAGCGCTCACTCGTCGCACCGCGTCAAGAATTGTACATCTGCCGAAATTTCTCACGGATCCGATGGAGGCTTGGAGCGCCGCGTATGGTATTATTATACCGGACTACTTCGCTATCTCACCCGTGTATTATAGATCTGTACGGTAATTATGACGAGTGGTCGCCTAGCGGTATCTTACGACGGGAACTTTTAATCAACTAGGCGATTAGCATATCTGGTTTGTCGTTTGGCGCGCGGATTACTTTATGCAAAGTCGTGAAATCGCGCGCACAGATAAAACGATTTAGCGCGGTTTTGAGCATGCTAATTTTGCTTTCAATTCCACGGTTTTGCAGTATCGATTCTTTATAGCGATAAAGCGGCTGTTTTGTTTGAATATTTATCCGCATGGCAATTGCATACTTTTCAAAGATTATTTTCTTGTGAAAGCTTATTATTAATCTCTAACTGGAGACAAGTAATGATATGCAGTTCGTTTTGATGGTTTGTGGTCTAACCGCATGGGATTTCCTTGTTAACCAAACAGTATTCTGCAAAATGATGATTAAATAACGTTTCTAACTCATTGTATAATTTATGGACAACTATGAATGAATGAATATCTAATAGGTTTGGATTATAATGTGACGAGTTATTAGGAATGCAAATTATTAATTTTATGTACTTAGTGTAGAGCTGTGAGTGTGAAAGCGTTGTTTTATGTTTATATGATATATATGATATGTATTATAGGGCTGTGAATATGAATACGTTTGTTTAAATTGATATTATATTATAATTTGTAATTTTAAATGGCGTACCATTACATATTGACAAATAATATGCTACGATAAAATAGTCATATTTGTGGAGCCTTATCATACATTTAGTCGCATTTTGCACATGAAGATTAACCATTTCTACCATTGTTGGTAAAAATATCTACTTTAGCACCTTTGCATGCCCCAGTTTTACTATTAATGGGAAAGCGCATGGTGAAATTGGTCCATCGTCACACATTAAATACTAACCATATCTTACTGATTCAATGAATAATAAATCTTAATTATAATTATTTATTATTATTTATTTTACATTAAATGAATAATCGCTATATCTGCTAAGCTTTCTGTAACTGTTTCTTGCTTTGTGATTAATTATGCACTGCTATAACTAAAGGAGGTCTCAGTTAATTATCGTTAATGTCATAGCTATCTGGTATTGTTTATAGGTCCAGTCATTGATGTCCTTCAGATAGTAGCAAATATACTAGGATGTTGAGTGACGTAGATCAGATAAAGTTGAAATAGATTTGATATCATGAAACTAAAAATAAGTACTAAACATGCTTTGCCGCGATTTTAAACTTTTAAATTTCTAAATACTAGGTGAGACAGCAATGTTTTAAACTCTAGGGACGCGAATTGCTCAATTACATAAAAAAAGAGGATAGTCATGGCTTAGCTGAAATTGTATTATATGGTGTAATAGTTGTATAATAAGCTTTATGGGTTTTTATTCAAGTACGCAAATATAATAGCATGCTAGCATGACATTCAAACAACTAAGATGAAATAGCATGTTGGATGTAGATGCAGACAAACAATATTTCTACTTGTACATATGTAGTTGCACGTTTAATTTAAGCTTAAAACTGCTTTATTTTTTTCTAATTCATTCTCCTAATCTTATCTATATAAAAGATTGTGTTTCACAGAAGGGGCTACTTCAATGGTTGGACCCAAAATAGGGTGTCCTATTCATTCGCATAATATTTTTAGTCCTTAAGTTGTTCTGCATTCATATCTTGTCATAATATTTTGTAGTCATAATATTAGATGCGCATATTTTTTTAAAGCCATACTTGTATGTTGTCATATCATTTGCTTGTAATAAATGTCATGTGCATAATGGTTAAAACGCCTATTGTTCCTAGTTATACTATTTCTTGTTCATATTTTTGAATTTACTATATTTGCATGCCCTAACAATTATTATTCCTAGCGTTCTTTGTGTTTATTTGAAGCAAAGCTGAGCTCCCCTGCCTTAACCTTTCGAGGTTTTTTAGCTACCTACAGATAAATATATACATGTATATACAATTTTGTAAACAAATTTATGTCATTTTGCTGAGAAAAAAGCTTCGATTTCGTTACCCAAACTGATTCTAGGGCAAAGTTATTAGGATAGGTTAGTTAGGTTGCTTGTGACCATAACGCACGAGCCGAGCGAGCGAAGCGAGCGTGCCGCGGCAGCGGCCGGCGAAGTGCTAGAAACGAATTGGCTCCTGTTTACTAGTCTAGGCAGACAAAACCTACATATATCAAAAACGTATACTTAACTGTACATATACCCGGAAACCTCGTTATAACCAATATGTCGAATAATATTAGGGCAATTATAACTTATGACATTAAATATTTATGGCATAAAACTTTATGTTTCTCAATAGTTAGGGCGTTTAAGGTTATTGCTTTTAAATATTAGTAATACTAACATTATGACAAGTGATATTAGGGGCAGTGATATTGTATGTAATGATGATTAGTAGTAACTAATATTAGGAGGCAAATTTTTATGCGATTCAATTTTAGGGCTAAAGATATTAGTCGAATCAATAGGGAACCCCAAAATAGATCTATTATTTTAAGTTTTGTGAGTTCCAGGGCGCAGTCCAACGGATCTATTTTGGATGACATTTAGTGTGCTTGTTTTAGATAATTAACGCTATTTTTTACATTGATTACTAACGCAAAGTACAGTTATATATACGAGAATAGTTAGTGGTTAATAATGAAACATATTAATTGCATCAGTAATTTATTTACACTACAATGCTGTAGAGTACATAATGAATCTGAATTAGAGGAAGATTTTTAACCAAGGTTCTAAATTGGACGTTATTTTTTTACCTCATAATTTCTTTTGTTGTGAGCTGATTTTCATGATATTTTTTTTTATTTGGAAGCTGATGCTTTCCATGTGGTCTCATTTAAATTTAATCAAGATCTGATCACTAGTTTTTGAGTTGTCGTCAATAGTGCGTGTTTAATACATTAAATCAAGGTTCCGAATATAATGCGGTGAAGTCGGTTTTTTTAAGCTTTGCTTTTCATTGCTCAGTTCATTAGCAGTAAATGTGAATATTTCCAATAACGAGAAGCACGTGGTAAGGGTAAGCTCGTGGTTTCTCACAACTTTTGCGACAACTTTTGTAACTTTCATTTACATTAACAATCAAAAGCAACAATGCTCAAGCATTCACACGTGCAATATACATAAATTTTGAACCTTATTGTTATAAACGTTTTGTTCCGGATCGATGAAAAGAGTATTTCATTCGGTTATTTCTTCGATAAATAGAATGCAGTTCTTTTGCACAATGCTTTTTTATTTTGAAAAGGATGCATGACATGGTAGCAAAGATATCGTGGAAGCATGTTCGAACATGTCTGAGGTGCAGATCTTAGCAACAGGTTAAAACTTGTCCAAGGTGGGTTTATTTTTTCAGTACTTTTATTGCAAGTGTGAGCGTTCTATGCAAATTGAGGGTATTTGTTATTCTGGTATCGTTTAATTATGAGATCGTAGTTAAAGTTGAAATTGCAATGTTATTGTTGATTTGTGTTTATAGTTATATGGTTGTAAATTTTATGTTTATGTGTTTATTCTTGTATATTTTGTGACTTTATTTATGTTCCAGCAGTAAATATATTATTGGGTAGGGCACGTTTTTATATTTATAAGGATGCATTTTTATTAATTTTATTATTGTTGATTATTCGGCAAATAATAAATTAACGATAAATTACTTATGTTCTGTATGTATGACTTTAGTGACATGCTTTTTCATATAGGAATAAAAATAATATTATTGGATATAGATTTACATAATCAGTCTAAAATATATATATATATTACTTTTTTAAATGCTAAAACTGCGTTCAAAGCCAGGTCACACTTTCTCAAACACCTTTGATTATTACCTAAAATACATACGTATGTAATATTTTTCTATTGCAATAACAAAAAGTCAATAGTTTTCTTATCGGAATTTGGGCAATGATTGATATTACTAAATTGAAGGTAACAAATAGTTTTGTAGTCTTTACTTAAATAATGTACTACTTATTACAGAACAGTCAATCAACAAAACAAAAGAGCTACACTTTCTTTGTATGACACGCTTTTACTCTCACATCCCAAGTATCCTACATCCCATAATCCCACAACAAGTTCAAAGATACTGTGTTGTGTGATAAGTCGCGATAAGCGCAGTATTCCAATACGAAAACCGAGAGGATCCATGAAAACACCCACCAGTATCTTCATACAACCACATAAGCGTCGCTATTTGTTAATGTCTAATTGTACAACATAAATAATTCTAAAACAAGAGAAAGAGCGGCGAGTTAAAACGACCATTAAAAGTCCGGTAGCGAAGCGCGCTAGCCTCGGGCTGTGCACGTGCGGTCGACCGACCACTCTATATGGCCAGCGCCATAATACCAAGTCTGGTTCTGGTCTGGTCCTACATAGATACAACTTACAAGTATGGTGGCTCGCGCCGTCGCCCGCGCCAAGCCTCAACTTGCCAAACCGCTTTTTAAGCTTGGAACGGCCTTTTGATTTAAGCCTCATAAGAAAGCCTTTGATTGTTAACATTGTTAAGCTACTGTTTATTCGTTATTGTATTGTTAAGTCTTAACCTGCCTAATTATTGCATTGTTGCTTTTTATATATTGTAAGGGTTTGTTGGTAAAGGAAAGATAAGAAATATTATTCAATTCAAATTTTATTTTCAACTCATTTCTTTTCAAATAAATTATTATCCCTAAAACAATTAAAGCTCATGTCAGGAAGATCACAATAAAAAGCTCACTAAGCCTATCCTTAATTTATACAATACAAAATATTTTCAAAAATATCACATTCAAGTGCTGATTTAAAGCTTTCGAGGAGTTATCACTATATTGAGCGATACTACACCTAACTTATCCCTATATGGCACCTTTGAACTACCTAACGATTAAAGCTAACATCACAGACGATTGTGGAAACCAACGGAGCGAGCACTGGTTTCACGGAAGACACTGATAGTCGGAAGTTGCAGATTTAGGCTTGTACCCAGCGGTCGTGGAAGGCTGGGTATTGCTGCTCCGCGGTCTGGCACTCGGTGTAGCAGTGTGCGGCGGCGAAGTCAGCGTCTTGTTTGGAAGCGGCGGTCCAGAAGAAGGTTCCGGCTTCCGTCCTGGCGAAGTGCACTGGTACGTAGAAGTTCTCAGGTGTCACTGGCACGATATCGCACGAGTTATCTTCATTGTAAACGAGGAAAGCCGCTCCGGCGCGGCACGAGTCTTCCACAATCTTGCGCTCGAGCATCTCGTTGCTCGCATTCTCCTCTTCCTCGAACCGCGTGTCGCATGTTTTGGCGGGAACGCGCTTTGTCGTCTTCTTGATCATCTTCATTAGAGGCTTCAGTAGCGCCTTGAAGCCGCTGTTCTTCATCTTTTCCGTGTTGTATTTGTTCTCGTTGATTGAGTTGTTTGTGGCGATGATGTATTCGTTGTTTGCGTAGAAAGACATGTTGAAAAGTTTTGTAAGAGAGAGCGTGTGTCGCAAGTGAGATCACAGGCGGGAATGTGGGGCTGGGTAGGCCGGTTGGGTTTATATACCCGCTGTGCCGCCCCCGATACAAAAGCTGCGTGTACGTGAAAAGCTCCCTGTATGTGTGGGTGACTCAAGTGGTTTATTCGATACCCCAATAAGTTTATGAAGGTTCATAATATTAAGTTGAAGGGAATAATTTATGGTGCACTTGTATCTAATTACGATCACCGATGAAATTTCGAGCTACCTTGGATTAATGACCGTTTGTACGTTACTAGGGAGGTTTGTATATCTGATTGCATTCAAATAGGATTTCTAAGGTTTAGCTTATGAGGTAGTTCAGAATTATTTGAGCAACGAATTATGCGTTGTTGTTTCACAAAATACAAAAATGTTAATTGCCAAATTGATTTTTAAGCTAAGTTTATCTAAGAGGCTTGTTTATAATAAGTCGAGTTTTTATGAGATGCTTTTTAGAGCGACTGATACCTATATTCCCATGCAAGCTTCTATACACCACATTTAGATATCATATGACTTAATCGTCATTCTAATTTTATCAACCCTATTATATTATAAAATAAAACAAGTGTATAAAGGGTCCATGAGAACTTTGTCCACGTGCCGTCCACACGCCTGTCTGTGGCCAAACAGGCTCACCCCACATTAGCCCTTTTCATTACTACTAAAATTGACCCCTCGATAACAATGACTGTAACAATGCGATTGTTATCGCCCCTCATGGGGTCAGTAAGTTACCCCTAACCCTGCGATCTTCACGTCGCTTGGGGTCACGTGTCGTGCACTTGATTTGGTCGAATGATGTAGATAATGGTTAACGTTGAATGTGTAGGCATTTAAGTTTATAGTAAGTGATAGGATGATAATTGCTGTTTAAAAAGGTTTTAGTCCTTGTTTATTAGTAAGCTTTTTTATCTTTTATCTCTATGAATCATGTACGTGGAAGAATGTTTTAACGTTTCCAAGAATCTTCAAGTAATTTAACCCTATCGCAGGATCCCGGGTTTGAATTTTCGAATCATCCAAATTCATTAGCATTATGTCTACAAAAAACACAAATAAAATTTCAATGCCACCTACACACAAAATAACCAACTCATACCGGTCCAAACATGTAGGATTTTTTCTGACATGTCCGAAGAGAGTATTACGAAAAAAAATAAGTTAAAAGAAATCAGTGTAGCGGTGATAGTGGTCTCAGCCAATAGGGTGCGCGCGCGCCGGCAGGTGTTGCGATCCGAAGGCTCTCGCGCACACACACGCACGCCACAAATATACGATCTTTGAACACGTGCATTCGAAGGGGATGAAAATACACATCGTACGAGCTTACGAGCGGGACGCAAGAATTTTTTTATCCATATGAATAGATTCACGACTCCCTCATATCCGAAATAGGGTAACGCAAAGGCTAATTTGGTTATTGAAAATTGAGGGGTTGTTCGTGGGAACGCTCCGCGATCCTAGGTTCCCAGGGTTGCTCGCACATTGAGTTTTTTTCGGCGATTCGAGATTCGGAACGACGACAGATGGCAAGCGGGCGAACGTTCCCGTTCTGCTTTGTTATAATAAATCGTATGGGGTATTCGAATTAAACATACCATTTTGATGGCTCAGCGATCACGGGAGGGGATGAAGATGTAAACAAGTGTAAAAGGGGTCAGTGGAACTCGGCTCGGGTCTATAATTAAATGTCTATTAGAGCCATTTTAAGATTATTAGGAGGTAATGTTAGGGGTTGAATTTTGATTTTAAGATAATTGCTCTAAAGGATTGCTTAGGATGATTTTGGTAGTATGATTAATGTTGTAATCATGGCAAGGGGTGGTAATTTATTTAAATGACTCCTTGAATTCAGTATTTGTTTGAGAGATCAACGTTCGCTTACAGGCAAAGTTTTCAAACCAAAAAAGCTTATCAAGAGGAACGACCACCGACCTTTCTAAGGACAGCTAGATAATTTTTTATCGGCTTCTAACCAAACTGTTCTATATCACACCATTTATTTATCTTTTGTAACCTTCACCCGATCGTTATGTCATTTATCTATTTTTTTCAGGATTGTGCAACGTCGAGCCTGGATTCCCACGTTCTGAAGATGCAAAAACCACGAACAAAAGGTCTCCATAGAATAGATAAAGCAGAAGACACTTTGCGTCATATTTGAGGGGGGTTAAAATGCCCCCATGGCGTGACAAGTGCGTGGGATAGACGAATTTGCCTTTATGATTTGGTTTTATGAATAGTGGGGTAGGTTTTTAAAGAATAGCGTCGCCTCTAGGGTGTGTTATAATCGTTTACCTCTATTCTGTTGTGTATTGCACTTGCCACGTTAGGGGATGAGGGGTCAAATTGTTTTTATTGTAATGATTTGATGCTGAGAACGTTACACAAAGCATTAAGTTTTAGTTTACGTCTTGCTGAGTAATTTTGTGTTTTTTGTAAATTATTTAAAAGCAGTGTTAGGAAAAAAATATTTAGTGGATATTTGATCTAGCTGATACTAATTTAGTAGTTAGTATAATTAATTCACACACTCATTAATGTGGGTAAAAAAATTATTACAATACATACTGCTAACTTATTGTAGAATTAAAACGTTTTCAAAACTTGCATTGCATACTCACGCATGATATTATAAATTAATAATGTTTTCTTCGCGTTTTGCGTTAAAATATTATAGGTATAGTTTAATGTAATAGCCTTTTCGATAGTGATAAAAAAAATGGTATGTGGAAACTAAAGTTCACTTATATGTATTGGCTGTGAATGTAAAGATTTTAATTAGAGAGATATAAGTCAAATATTTAAAATTATTTACTTTTAATATAATGGATATTAAATAAATTGATTGCAAACATTGCATTTTAAACTGATTTATACAAATACTAATAAATTTATTTACACGAGAAATAAACATAGTTTGTTATTTTTTATCTTACTTTTTTATATAAACCATACAGGTGCGACGATAAAAAAAAAATGCACTGCACCCCTATAGTAGAGAGTGTGGGAATTTCAGTTACGACATTACTTGAACAAAACGCGAGGGTGGAAAAATAAAAGAATGTATAAATCACCCCTAATAGCTGCTTTTGTTGGCTTGTACACTTGTTGCGTCACCCTACCTTATAAGAATTTCGACAATGTTAACTTTGCTGTTATTTTCAATAAAACATCCAAAAACGTACTCTATGTACTACGATATACAGATACCAATTAAATTGAAATGTTTATCATCTGTGTGGTTAATGTTGATGCTAATAAGAATATGGGGGTGGAGAATTTTAGGGGTTGTTGAACAATTAACTGAATCGCAGGTAAACTCATTTTGTATTGGTTGAAAAAATGGTCGATTTTGCATCACGATTAGAAGAGTTATTAGATATGGGACTGACATGGTTGGGTGGATTTTATATGTAATCCGATTGCCATGAAGATGACATATGAAAATGTGACTTTTTTGTTTTTGTGAACTTAACTCAGCGTGAAACGCTGTTATATCCTTCTCAATAGCAAATATATATGTATAAACTAACACCTAGCAGAGAATCAACGTCCCATAAAAAGAGTTAGAACTGCCTGCTGACTTAGTGAGGTGCATGTTCGCCATTTAAGTAGCGGGAATCTGGTTCGATTGCCGGTGAAAACAGAAGTTTTCTTCCCTTGGGAAATTCGTGGTTCTGGTTGTGATCGTGTGCTAATGTGATCCGATGGTGGACTACTGTCCGTTGGTTTAGTTGGGTGAGCGTTCGCTTTCTAAGCAGGGGTATCGGGTTTGTTGCCCGGCGGGAACACAAGTTTTCTCCTCAAGGGTAATTTGTGTTTCTGGTTTTGGGTGTGGTTGTGTGTGATGTGAATGTTTCTGGCACCCATGACACAAGACATCGAACTTAATTTGGGGCTGTGAGTGTGAAATCGTTTATTATGTATTTATTTTATATCTATATCAATAGGACTACCTCTATATATGTTTTTTTTTATATATTTTGGCTCCTCAATTTTGTGCATATAGCAAGTGTCAAGTACTAAAATATTTCAAGTATATTATAAGGTGTATCACATATTTCATAATGGAAGTCATAGTCAAGTAAAAGAGTTAAGGTCCAGTCATAGTCAAGTCATGCCCTAATAAATTGGTAGAAACTTTAATAGAACTTCATTTAGAGTTTGGAGCGAAAGCTAAAATTATGTTTTTCATCTTTGTATTATTTGTCTACACTCATTCACAGTCACTAAGTATTAATGATTAATAATCCACCATTAATACAAAGATATTAACAATAGAAGAATCACAAGTTTTGGAAAATAAAACAAATTCTTCTAATGATAATTTTTCTTTGTTGCTAAGTAACATTTTCTAAATAAAATGTTATAATTATAACCTCAATGTCATCTACTATAATAATAATAATAAAATTACCCACGAGTACAATGTATTCCTGTTATATATTTCAGCCTCTTTGTACCTGCGTTAATTAATAAAAGGTTTTTTACCATCGTTAACAGTCAAAAATCAGAGTTTAATGAGAACACAGTTTTTATCGGACTGAAAGACGGGGGAGGTGATAATAACCCCTCGTTATAGGACCTCCTCGTTAGGGCTTTGGTCCTAGTAAAAGCGAAATGCGGAGTTACTTTAAGAAATGTAAAATGTTTTTGTTAACGCAGAGTTACTTTTAAACACGTTTAATGTTTTTGCTGCCGCGAAGTCACTTTTAGACATATTGCATGTTTTTATTAACGCAAAGTCTTTTTTAGATAAGTTGAATGTTTTTGTTAACGCAAAGTCTCTTTTGAACATGTTGAATGTTTTTGCTAACGCAAAGTCTCTTTTGAACATGTTGAATGTTTTTGTTAACGCAAAGTCTCTTTTGAACATGTTGAATGTTTTTGCTTACGCAAAGTCTCTTTTGAACATGTTGAATGTTTTTGTTAACGCAAAGGTTTTTTAAGACATGTTGAATATTATTGCCAAAGCAAAGTCTCTTTTGGACATGATGTATGTTTTTGTCAACGCAAAGTCTCTTTTCGACATGTTGAATGTTTTTGTTGACGCGGATTCAATTTTAATAATACATTTACGTTTCGAGAGAGAGAGAGTGAGAGATAGAGTTTTAAATATACTTATATAGTCACACATATACAAACATTTTGATTTATAATATTAATGTGAAGTAAGCTTAATACTTAAGTGATTAGATACGACGACGTAGGTTATAATATAAATTAAATTAGTTTATAGGCTTCGAGTCCACATCTCGACTATATTATGTGTACTGGTGTATATTTTTTTCGGATTTTAATTTTATTCTGCAAAGTGGAGTTTATCCTCAACTTTGCCCTGTGTTGTTTGTATACATACATCATAATATATATATAAATGTTAGAACGTTGTATGTTAAGTTGCGTAATAAATGAAAGTTTTTTTTGTCTACTTTTAATAATTTTGAAGATCGCTTCTCGCTTTTTTCCTGCACCTTACCCTAATAGTTATGTTTTATTTTGAATATCTCCCAAATGATGAGACCAGGAGTAACGCGTAATAGTCTGGGAGTAGAATATCAGCTTTAATAACGACGTTCGGTTAAAGGATAAAAGTTACTTTGAAGTTATAATTAGAGATTTGCTGCGCTCCTTTTTTAATACGCCCTCAGATAATCATCTTTTTCGTTCCTTCTAGAAACAAAACTAACATTATAATGTTTTGGTTTTAAGTTGGATATCCATTATGAAGACTTATTTTTATTGTAATTAAAGATTCAAATTAATGTGTTTTTGACCGTAGGAGCTAATTAGCGCAGGTTGCAGTGTTTTATTGTGTCGTAAAGTGGGTTGTTACAAATAATGTATTTTATTGTTATTTTTATACCATTGTAATTAATATCTAGACAGACAATAAAAAAAAAACTCTGCGAGCCCCGAAAACAACCTTGTTATGTATCTGTCACATGCTAGGTTTTTTTAATAAAACAAAATGGCGTCAGTAGTACTCCATAAAGTAGTGGAAAGAAAATCATAAATATCGTCTATGAAAGAGGTCTAAAATACTATTTCTAAAATATATAATACAGAAGATGTGGTCAAAAAGTATAGATTAAAAAAAAAATTTTGTAAAAGTGACATTGTTTGCGATTATAGGAATTCGTGTTTTTTATACTCGATAAGCATTTGACCACAATCCCTCCTGTTTTTTTTTCTTTATTTATTTAAACAGGGTTTATTCACATGAATATGTCACCCTTATTGCTAATAACTAAAAATATGTAATAAAATAAATTAATCACAAACGCAGTTTTAACACTGCCACTGCATAAATCATATAATCTTCCGGCAATCTTATCTGATGGGAAGCTATGATGTAGCCGAAGATGTAGCATGCTTGCCTAGAAGTAAGTACGTATGAACCTTCACTTGCTGACTCCCAGATTATACCCTTCGAAGAACAAATACGAGAACAATGAGTTAAGTACTTGTAGTCAGGTTTTTTCAAACGTTCGTATTGTTAACTTGTTTACTATTTAAATCAATATTATTTATCATACTGGTATTGAAAGTTGAACACGTAACTCAAACAATCAAGAAAACTGGAGTAAAAAGAAGTCCAGTCAATTGGGCTAGAGATCTCCAGATCGGTCTCACAGTTAATAACGAAAGCTGACCACTAACTTGTCCATTTAGTGGCGACAAGCAATGGGACAGATAATAAATATAGCTAAGTGCATCGAACGGCTAATTCAAGCAATTTGTGGGTGTTCCGGGTGTTGTCCAAGGAACTGGTTACAGCGATTTACTAATGATAATATAAAAATATAATAGTAAGTTATCATCGAAATTGCCATTGTAACCTTTACATCGATTTTATGAATGACTAGCCATGCGCCGCGGCTTCGCCCGCGTTTTTCAAGTTAAAAAGTAGCCTATGTCATTTCAAATTTCATCCAAATCCGTTCGGCCGTTACAGCGTGAAGAGAAAACAAACATGCTCACACATTTACACACACAAATTTTCGGATTCATATAATTTGATTGTTATATTAGTAACAACATTTTGCTCACTTGGTCTAATTAGAATTAGCATCAGAACGTAAGAGTATGATGCCACTATAGTAACTTAACTGTGAAAAACTATATAAGTTAAAATAGTAAAATTGGCTAAAAACAACAGGGCCTTAACCGTAGGTGAATGGAAAAAGGAAATCTTTCAATCACTATCCAATAGAAAACCAAACAAATCGAAAGAAGCGAGAATCCTTACATATAATATCTGCCCAACATATTGTAGAAATGAAGTGAAAATGCACCTGGGTCGATATTGGCCATGGATTTTCTAGCGACAACAGGGTGTTCAGTGTAGGCATTAGGCTGTGAGTGTGAAAGCTTTTATGTTTTATGTTATGGAGGTGAATGGAAAAAGCAAATCACTCTCTAATAGGAAATCGAACAAATCCAAAGAAGCAGAAAACCCTATAGTAACATCTGCCTATAGTAGGAATGATGTGAAATCTGTGCAAGACGCTATTCTATGCAAGCAATACTGATCCCGTTAGTAAAGGTTAAGTTGCTAATAAAATTATTGCGTTCTGATCTCATATTACATAACATGTAAAAACGCTTTCACATTCACAGCCCACACTAAGTTTGATCACTTATGTTGTGGGTGCCGGAAACATTAACATCAAACACAATCACAACCAGAACCAGAAACACAAGTTTTCCTTGAGGAGAAAACTTGTGTTCCCGCCGGGAACCGAACCCGATACCTCTGCTTAGAAGGCGAACGCTCACCCAACTTAGCCAACGGGCAGTTCAAATATTGTTAAGGAACTATGGCTAATAAACGCTTTCACACTAACATCCACACGGATCACACACAGTTACAACCCGGAATCAGAAACACTCATCGTCCTTAGGGATAAAAATTGTTTTAATCGGAAATCGAACCCGATACCCGCTGCTTAGAAGACATACGAGCACCCGAGCAGGCAGCTATACGAGACTTATGTTTTTAATTGCCTCAATTATAGGATATTCAACTAGAATTATTCGTGGTTACCAACCTTAATAATATAGCAAATTAAGTTTTTATATCTAGAAAGTTTCGTTGATCAAAACGCTTGTCGCCTCTCACTTACATACAGTGAGTGTACGCAGCACAATATTGTAGTAATAGTTGTCGCGAGCCGGTCATTAGAGTGCTTTGTAACTACATAGAACGATTATAACTCTCTGGCAATTAGTGCAGTAGCTGTTTCATAATTACATTTAATGGAACAAAATGTTATTCAAACTGGTTTACGCATGCGAAGATGAGAGTACTGCTTGAGAAATTATCTACAATAAAATTATAAAGTGGTTACATCTGTTTGTTTGCTTATAAAAGGTTATCTCTGGAACTTCTGATCCGATTTTGACGTTCTTTTCACTAATAGAAAGCTCGTATATTTTACTGCGGTGACGTGTTGCAGTTATTTTGTAATCCGGCATTATGCGTGTAAAATGGAAATTCATGAAAAATTAAGCTATTTAAAGCATGCTGTTAAAATTGGTAATTAGTTAATCGCCATTACTTTTTCCTATTAAGCTTCGTCTTGGGATGGAATTATCCACGTCGCTCTATCTTCTATAGAAAATAGAGTGACGCTAGACGAAGCTATAGCTTCGCCAAAGTTTGCACTGCTACGGTAATGGTAATGTTCGATAAGTTAAAAAACTGGGTATGACATTACATATGTCAAATTAATAAAACTCTGTTAAATTATAGAAGGTTTTATTGATAAGCAAGCGTTGCCACAATATTAAAGTTTTACAGGGGCTTTTACAATTTCTTTTAAAATCCTTAATGTATTTTTGGTAAACTTTAATAGTTACACATCCAAAAGAAGTCTCAAATTTTCATACGTATTTGAGGCAAATTGCAATACATTCAAATATCACAATCGGAAATATATTAGCCGATAATGGCTGAAAGGTGAGTTTTTTAATTCGTTTAAAACTGGTTGAAATAGTAGGCATAGAGCCCAGGCATTTTCTCGGATTCAATTAATCCTAACAACTTACGTAAGTGCGCACGTCATGTCCCCTGCTAATAGCAACGAGAGGCGCCGACTTTTTACGTCTTCCATTCCTATTTTATGAACAGCTTAATGCTGCTTTTCCACTAGAGATGCGCGGAATAGCTCAGCGGTGCGAGGATGCGTAGTAGCGAAGCTGTTCTGAAACGATGTCAGCGTTTCCGCCAGAGATGCGCGGGATAGCTGAGCGGTGCGAGGATGCGTAGCGAAGCTGTTCTGAAACGATGTTAGCGGTTCCACCAGAGATGCGCGGGATACTGAGCGGTGCGAGGATGGATAGCGGGCGCTTTTCAGTTAGCGAACGAAGTGCGGTGTTGCGGGTGCGGAGCGCGCCACTGCGCATGCCCACTGCTTACATATTGAAGAAGTGTTTTCGTCCCTAGCACAAATCCCTAGGAATATATACTTTCCTTGTTTTGTATGTACAAAAACCTCGCACTGCTGAGCCATTTCCAGTAGAGCTTAGCTGAGCGAGGCTAGTTAAATGAAAAATTGAAAAATAAAAAATATTTCTTAACAAACACATCCCTCACATCCTCTTCTATGCATCTTCGCATATCTTTGATAGAAACGCAGCCTTAGATATCGATGTTTTTTGGATGTGCTTAGTGCTTAGAATAACTTATGTAAAAACTTTGTGATTTTTATTGCCTAACTAGATGATCGTTTATAACTGGATGTCCGGAGGCATAAAGTATTATTGAATGTTGTGTTTGTTGACTAAGCGTTTAATTAAGCAATGTCGCAATAGCCGAGCAATATTTGAGCAATTTCCTGCAATAAGTAGAGTGAAACATTGTGAGTAGATAGCGAAATTATTTTTCTAGAAACGTCTAGAAAGTTATGCACACATATCCAGTATTATAATGAAGTTGGCCGCGTTGTTAAATTTCCTACATATTATACAACGTTTAAAAGTAAATATATATAAAACATACGTTTTCAAACGACTAATATTAAATAAATATTAATGTACCGTGGGCCCCACGGCTTCGCCCACTATTATCAAGTTAAAAGTAGCCTATGGTAACACACAGGAGTAATTACCTAGGTATAAACTATGCACATTTCAAATTTCATCCAAATCCGTTCAGCTGTTAAGGCGTGAAGAGGGAACAAACATACTTACACACTTACACACAAACTTTCAGATAATATTAATAGGATTCCCGAATTCGAAATCGATTCAACCGTATTTTAAAATTGATTTTGACTCAGATAGTTTTTCCTACATACTGACCCGTTGGTCTGCGCACAACCTCTTCTAAATTAGCGAAGTAATGGTGAAGCAATAGATAGTATAAGCATAACGCTTTCACACTCACATACCATCACTAAGTTTGATGACTTGTGTCGTGGGGACTGAAAACACATCTTATCACTCCCAGATCCAGATACACAAATTTTCCATATATTAACTTTTACTGGCAACTTGTTCTGTCAGCCAAAACTAGTCCTGCAGTCAACAGTGCTTTTATGACGTTAGCGACTGTTCGAAGGGGTGGTATCACCCTAGGCGGAATCACAAGAAGTTCTTCCAAATTAGATCTCCGGCTTGTGATCAATGGGAGTTATTTTATTTCCCTCATTCCCTGGGGAGTGTTAGCTCCCAATGGGCGCTCCGCTACCTTAGACGAGGCTTCTAAGTAAGGTTACTCGAAGGCAAAACAAGGACTAGATTTCTGCAGATCTAGCTATGTTACCTATACAAATTGTACACTTAAAAACACGCACATCTCACATAGTCTACACTTTTTACTATCTAGCATTTCCGTTCGAACGACCAATTACTCCAAACACCATCATCCCATTACGTGCGAGTACTGATGAGAAACAAGGCGCCGACTTTTTACTGCTCCCAGGACTTTCAATGGCATGAGATGTAATCTTCATCTAGAGTTTTTTTATCCAATTAATCTGGCGATGAAGGAAAATTGTTTTGTCAGATCGAGTAAGTTGTATGAGTCTTATACTTGATCACAACTTAATGATACGAGATTCATACGTTACTTATATTTTAAACTTGTGGCTCTGTGAGCTAAAGACGTCGCGTATTTTTCGAAATGGTTGAATTTTTTTTCTGTTTCCGCCGTCTTTCCGCCATTTTGAAATATTTTTTAAGAACAGACTAAAAAAATACAAATAATATAATTATCTATGCAAATAAATTTAACGAATCTGTTGAGAAATGTAACCGGTACAGGAGTACCGCCGGACATTCGGATATACGAAAGCATTTTTGCCCATGCTGAAAGGGCTTTGTTCACGATGCTCACTCAGTCAAATAAGATTCTAAATTATGTAAAAAACTATTTTAATACTACAGAATCATTTTAATCAAAATAACATCACAGTAATTTAACGCAAGCAAAGCTTAAAAAACAAATACATATACAGTCGAACATAGTACCTCCTCTCTTTTTGAAGTCTGTAAAAACCGATTTACTAACAACTACTGATGTGGGGCCAATAGGAAAGCACCAGATTTCAAACAAAAAAATCTTCAAAACCGGTTCACGTGGAAAGAAGATATGAGGTAACACATAAAAAAAACACTCGAATTGAGTACCTACCTCCTCCTTTTTGTGAAGTCGTTAATTCAGTAACACAATTTCAACACGACCAATAATTATCAACATTAGTCATACAACCTTCCGGCATCTGGTCGCATTACGCAGTATTATTATTACGGTTATTTATATATTCTGAGAATTTATAGCAATAATCCTTTTTTTTAATTATACAACTGGAAAACTGAAAACTTTAATAATACCTCCGACGCTGTATCCGGAAAAGGGCTGCACCGATTTTAACCAAACAAATCTGGGAACACTCTCGATCAAGTAATTTTTGAAATAAAAAATCTAAAAAAAAATCGGTGCAGCCATTGGGAGCTATAATGCCACATACAAACACAAATACAAATTATCCATCGTCGACCGCATCAACGTTGCCTATCTAGAAAAAAAAAAAATTATGATGAATTAAAATCTAAGACATTGAAATAGACAACTCTGCACAATAGATTCCAATATATTTTTTATAACAACGATGCCTTACAAATCAGTTTATCTTAACAAAAGACTGTTAACCCCTTCCTTGTAATTTATTACAAAATTAACACGTCAGAGAAGGGTTGAAACATGATTTGGTAAAAATGTACCCCTTTGTTAAGGGCAATTTAACCCTTAGTTAGGGCTTAGTTAACTGGCAATCAATCGGTAAAACGGGATCGTTTAAAAGGTGAAATTTCCAAATACGTAATAGGTCTTGTAAATTGATTTGCTTTTGACGGCAAACAATTTAGTTTTTTCTATTAAAACCATTTCAAACTGTTGATAAAAACAGTGATTTGTATCTACGGTTAAATTTAGCGTTTCAAAATAAAATCAGATACCTGTGATCTCTCAAGTTTACACGATGAGAAACAAAATTAAATGCCTAATAAAATACTGTACTAGGGTATTTTTTATACAAACTAGTTCAGAAGTTAGAATTTGTTATATGAAGTTTATTATAGTAATGAATGATGAATGAACCTTTAGTCGATGAAAAAAAAATTATTTTTTCAGCTATACAAAATCTATCCTGATCCTGATCAACGCGCCAATTGCCTATCTTTTCTGAAACTATTTGCATATATACAGCAGAAACCTTATAGGTAACTCAAGTGCTCAAACCCACTACCTGATAAAAAATATTATTGACTATATTTTCTGTCAAAATGATATCAATTTTGAGGTACATTCATAAATCCATACGTAAAACTGTAGACTCAGGAAATGAATCTTCATGCAGTATATATAACTAAAGGTAATAAATATTATAATAAACGTATTGGAACAGTTAGATTTACCTAATGGTCATTATATTTAGTGGTAAACAAAATATGTTTTAACATCATTAACTCTACTTGATTACATGATACAAACATTATTAGTATTCAGTACAATATATTGTTTTCAATCATTCGACAAATATGGAAACATTTTTCTGCGTAAATTATATATCTTTTTAGTATTTTTTTAAATTTAAATATAATAGATACAATCCAAAATAATAATTTCTTGTAAAAACGACGATCGAAAAATCCAACGACGAAAAAGTGATCGACGCAATAATTCGAGAAAAACAAACATACACGCTTTCACTCTTACAGCCCCCAACTAAATTCGACAATTTGTGTCGTGGGTGCCGGAAACATTCACATCACACTCATAATAACAACCAAAACTATTCACAAATTCCTTGGGGAGAAAACCTGTGTCCACACCGGGAATTGAACCCGATACCCACCGCTTAGAAGGCAGACGCGCATCCAACTAACCCAAAGAGCAGTTCAAATCAGAAAAAATCGAACTCTATTAATGATATTGGTACAGATGTTTGTCAGCAGTAACTATAATCGTAAGTACGCGCACAATAACGCGTACAACGATTTCTTTCATTTCGGCCAATTAGTTGAATTCAAAAGTTTGTTGAGTATACTCTGCAATTAAGTACGATCGGAATCATGTTTTTTCCTGAGGCTGTGTTGATAATTATGCGTTGTCATGAAATAACACGCGTTTAATTTGGGACCTGAAACTTGGGAGTAGCCAGTAGCCATAATTACAAGGTAATTTGAGTTTCTGCTGTGAGATAGGGAAATGTTTTTTGTGGTTTTGTGCTCTTTTTGGCATGTTGATAAAAAGTTGATTTTTTAAAGATATCTTAGTCTAGCTGATTATAACTTTGATTTCAAAAGTTAGTTAAGTTAGTTTGGTTTACGATGACTGCTAGCAATGTATATCCATTCATGAGTGATATAATAAAACAATAATTGTGTTTGATATTTACGTATTTACGTGTGCGTACGGTGTTAGATTAGTGTTTTTTAGAGTAATATATTTAGTGTATCTTTGTTTATATGTATTATTATGTAGTTATATTATGTTAGTACCTTTTTAAATTTATAATCTGTAGTATATATGTATGAAGTGTTTTATTATTTTTTTAATGTTCGTTTGTATCCCTGTCCTGACACGCGTGATGTCATGCATGGGTTCCGCCTGAAAATCAGTTACTGGGTAGGTAGGAGGGTCCTGCCTACCTACTTACCTAGTTATATGCTGAGTCGGGACCTCATTCGTGACATCACGCGGCGTTATATTGTTTATTTATTGTATTTTGTTTTGTGCTTTGTCTTGTTTTTTCTTATGTAAATAATGTAACGTCGCGTGTTGTCCCGAATAAATGTATTTTCTTTCTTTCTTTTCTTATATTTCTAGGCCTACCATGCATACCAACTTCGGCCAAATCATCACTTACCAACAGGTTAGGGGTATCCGTAGCCTATCAGATTTTTTTTTGTAATAGTCATGATTTGTTTAACTAAGCTATCTACGGGCCAATTTTATGTTCTATAATTGCTAAAACTAAACTATACTACTACTTATAAATACCTTAGTTATTTACATGGCACCGAGCATATAGGTAAATCAAATGCTCAAACATTCAATGGATAGTGTTCCCATCATGTTGGTGGCATTGCTGAATTGCAATGTTAATACGTTAAGCCAAATAAGTACCAGCATTTTGATAATGAGTCGCTTCAAATAGGCGCTCTGAAATAAAAAGGTGGGTAAAGTTGATTAAAAAAAAAATATCTGTGGCTAACTGTAGGTTTTAGGTTTTAGGTTTGAAAACATATTTCCCACATACGACACGAATAATGAGTTTACTCTTGCAAATCTTAAATACATTTTAATCAATGCAATCAGTAGGTGGCTTTTCGATTGAAGATATAATCTAAATCGGTAATAGAAGTAGTAAACATGCACGATCAAACAAAAGTAGTATTAGTTATAACTAATCGACAACCGCCTATCTGGAAAAATAACGAAAAAGACCGCTCATATTAAGAACACTTAATATCATATAAAATTTTAAATTAATAAGCCAATTTACTGCAAATTATCTTTCCATCAGCTGAAATCATTTGGCCGAGAGCTTGGTACTTTACAGCTCTATAAACAAGTTGCCGCTAAAAACTCGTCCATGGCTGCTCCCAAACTGTCAAATTTTGCAGTAATATCTCCCAAATTAAAGACAGCAAATTTTCCGCCTAAGGCCCAGACCGTCAATTGTGATGTTTTTAATTTTTTTCAGTCTTTAACTACGTTGAACATCAGCTGAGGTTATATTTTAAAGCTGAGCTGAAAGATGATTGTAAAAAATGTTCATATTCGTAATTGACTTTATGAGTTGGTAATTTTTTTAAAATTCATAATATGCAAACGTTTGACCAATATCTCCACCTGATGGAAAGTGAATCTAAATTGAGAACCGCCTTTTTGAAGTCGCTTGAAAACAGCTTTATTCATTTTTAACGAGCACTTATAGAGTAAGAATTGGGATGGCAAATTTAATCACATTCGAATTTGAAGAAAAATGCATTACAGTACACAGACATACATTTTTCTTTTTACTTCTCTTGTATTTTCATACAAGCACAACATTTTACGAAATAATTCAAGATTGAACATGAATTGAACACCATGTCCATAAAGCCTCTGCCTCAGTCTGGATACTTAAAATAGCTGTCAAATTTGAGCACAAATGAGCGTACTCGTTACGGAGACGTAATTGTCTCTCCTAAACGATTTTTTCAGCGCTAATGATACCTTCGACTCCTTCAACCCTTCGGTTATGATACATACAGGTTTTGAGTAAAAGTTGGATATAACACCTTTTTGCGTTAATGCAAGCCCGGAACACCTAATTATCGATGATTGGCGTCCATCGTCTTGATTTGCCTTAATGATGGTAAATTGCCGCTGTAAATGTGAACGGCCCGTGCGGTCCTCCACAATTACCAACCCCGGCCATTTACAGGGAATTTTACTTATTGACTACCATTAGTTTTACTATTTATTAATGTTTATGATCTTAATGAGTTTGCTTTTCAGATGCCGACGTTTGAGAGAAACAGTTGTTAACAGCGGCGCGGCGCTAAACGAACTTTTTCTAGACAATGTTTTACTCATTTTTATTTACTTTTATTGTATTGTTAACGCGATTTATTGTTTTTTGACAGTTTAGATTTGCGTTGTATTGTGTATTGTAGTGTATTACTAAAACGAATTCCTGTTTTATCCTTTGTTTTTAATCTAATAAAGTTAATTGAAGTTTAACTTCGCTAAGTCGATATCTTGACAACAAATTGTCTGCTAGGGTTCCCAAGATACAGGCTTTGCCTAGTTTGGGCCCGTTGTTATTGCAATGGTGAATGTATAAAATTTATTTCATGTGATTATTATGTGTATAGGATGAAAATGTCTGAATAAAGATTATTATTATTATTAACTAAAACGTTTGTTATTATAGAATTAGTTTGTGGACAAATTAAGTGATTTTTTTAGTTTTTTCCATAAAATAATCACATCTTATTATCAGACTAGCTTTTGCCCGCGGCTTCGCTCGCGTTAAGAAGTATTATTATTAATTAGGTATAGATCCCCCATTTTATCCCCTTGGGGGTAGAATTAATCAAAATCCTTTCTTAGCGGATGCCTACGTCATAACATCTACCTGCATGCCAAATTTCAGCCAGATCCGTCCAGTGGTTTGGGCTGTGCGTTGATAGATCACTATGTCAGTCAGTCAGTCAGTCAGTCACCTTTGAGTTATATATATTTAGATTACATGTTCAGTTCATTAATGCAAAATACAATATTATAAATGTCACACGTTTTAATGTATAATGTAACATTTAATTTTAATGAGGACACGAAATATGTCATGTCCTTAATGCTATATCATTTTATCATGCCCCTAAATAATGACGATAAACCGGCAAAAAAGAAGATTTTTGGAGATAAATACAGCGAGACGTTGTGGAGGAATGTTATCGTGGTGATAAAATGTCGCTTAGCACTACAATAAAACTTAAGGGCAAAGGATCGGGTTATCTTTCATCGGGGAAGCTACGAAATATACCCTTACAACAAATGAAATAGTAGTTTGTGACTTAGATAATTTTCTAAGGTATATACGTGACTCGCGGCTTCACGTACATTATGCAGAGTAAAAGGTAGCCTTTGCTTTCTGTTACTTGGTCTTGACTATCGACACTACACGACATGCTAAACTTCATCCAAATCAATCTACCTTTTATAGAGATGTCTCATTCAAAACATACTCTCTCTGCCAAATATAAAATTTCAGACTTATAATTTTACTAGCAGTGCCCCGTGGTTTTGCCCGCGTTGATAGGATAAAAAGTAACACACACAAAAACAATTTCGCATTAACATTATTAATACACTTTTAGTTCAGGGCTGTTAATCTTATTATTCGTCAGTCATCATATATGTTTTCGTAGGTACTATTATAGCTAGGTAATATAGTACATTGATATGTAACCAAAAGTTTATTTATGTGAGTGTGTATGGCTGAAGCGGCTGAACGTTTTGGAATGTAAGTTAGAGTAGTGTAGATCTGAATCGGCCAAAAAATTTTTAAAGAAAATTTGCTTGTAATGCAGACCCAAACTGGCTGAACATTTTTGGAAGAAAAAAATTATGTAATTGACCCTAAAATAGAAATAGGCTCTAAAAATATATCTTTACAAATGCGCACGAAGCCGTTAGGCAAACCTAGTATAAAATAAATTAGTCTCTGACTCATATAAAAACCATCAAGCCCCAATCCGTGTCCAAACCAAACATCCTAACTCCATAAACATCGAAATCGATTTACCGATAAACCTGTAAAAACAAAGCATCCCCATCGATCATCAAGGACCACGTTCAGGTCCTTCGGTAAACCGAGAACCGTGCCGTCCAAAATAACCGGCCTAAGAAAATAAGAAAACAAAAAAGCAGATCCCGAAGATTTATTTAAGGGAGCGTAAAGATCTGTTTATGGTATGCGTCGGTAATTAAGGGGAGGTTGCACACGTGCGATGCAAAAACGGAAAATAAAAAGTTATACCTGTTCTGGAGAGCGACAGGTCTGCTGACACGCTCTTCAGGAACGCACGGTTCTCAAACTTTATGACACTCCGTTTGTCATAATCTAAGGAATACTAAGAGTAATAGGTAGGTAATAACTCTATATCATGATTGCATCACTTTACAGACATAAATCTTCTGCTCTACTATGAGTAGTACTATGGTTATAATTTTGCGAATCTGGCAGTGAGTCATTAACTTTTATGAGTGCCTCTTTGGGGCCCATGTGAATGAACGATTTTGATTGGATATATTTATATTGGATATATAATTTGAGTAGCGAAAATTTTGTGGTGTATCTAAATTAAACTTTTGCACTTATTATAATTAAGGAGTAAAAATCATTACAATTTAAAATATTTCATTAAAGTCCTTTTGTATTTTCAGAAATGTGGAACATAAAGACCATGAACCAATATGTACATATGGTTTTAACTTGTTTAAACTAATACTATATGCTATATCCTATATAATAAAAATAACAATATAGCTTCGTAATTTTTGTAAATTATTAAAACATTATTTAGACACAGTATTTTAAATGTATCTTCTACAATTTTAACATTGAACTGCCCGTTGGCTTAGTTTGGTGCGCGTTCCTTTTTTAAACATCAGGTTCGATTCCCGGCGAGAACACAAGTTTTCTCCCAAAGGAAAATTTATGCTTCTGGTTTCGAGTGTGATTGTATATGATGTATATATTTCCGGCACCCACGATACAAGTCATCGAACTAAGTGTGGGACTATAAGTGTGAAAGCCCTTTATTTAATAAGTATACAAAGCATAAATAAATCAAAAGGTACAATTTACATAGGAAGCTCATTTCTTGCTACGACGTCAGGCAAACGTATACATTGTAACTTGAAAGTTTGAGTACCACAGTCCCCATCTTCCCTTAATGTTATCTTATTAAAGCTAAAATGACTTCGGTGTTCAGATATAATAGCCGAAGCCCTGGGTTCAACATTTTTTACCGGATTTTTTCAAAGGAGTCGAGATAATACCGCTTTTAGATACCGTGTTTGAAGGTTTGATTTTAGTGTAGAGAGTCGTTAATTATTAACAAGTTTACGAGCATTCATGACTTTGAATCGGTTTATTTTATACTATTTGCGCCTTGCGGCCTAGCACAGTTTAATTAAAGTTAAACTAAGTAAAACTTTAAGTATATTAAGGTGAAAAGTTACTTAGTACTTTGTAAACATTTAGAATGAGTTTTTATCACTAGCCGTTTGACTTATGTCAACCATTTTTTGTAAATACTCTTTCGTTTTGAATTTATATTTAAAAAACACGATAATATTATAAATGATAAATGTTTGTGTATCTTCCATCAATCCATATATCATCAATAAAAGATAGTGGTCAAAGGGTAATCTAATAGCGATAAAAAAAGAGTTTAAATGTAGCAGTAGATTGATGGATATTTTATCTACGTTAGACACTTTTACACTCACAACCCCACACTAAGATCAATTACTTGTGTCGGGTGCCGGAAACACACACCCAGAACAAGAAAGACAAATCGGGAAGAAAACTAGCGTTCTCGCTGGGAATCGAATAAGATGCCCAGGAAGAAGGCGATGCGCATCTAACTATGCCAACGGGCATTTCAATAAAACGGCAGATCATTTAAAATACTTTAAATACACCTAGCTTTAATGTCTTTAATGTATTATCCTCTATTTCTGGTGTACAATAAAGAGTTATCTATCTATCTATCTAGCCGCTCATCTGCACATGCCTGTTCTGATCAACAAACGAGGTTCCGGGAATCATAAAATCATGCCCAAGAAAGGTAATGTCAGGCAGGCGGCCGAGCTTAAAAAGTGTAACCAATTCACAAGTGACTTCATTGTATTTTGACTAAAATTGGTGGCAGAAGGACTAAAGTATTGATGGCTTAATACCCAGTAAATTAACAATGGCCACTGGTTGTGAACCAGTTAAAGTCGATAATGATGCTAATTTATGTAGCCCGCTTATTTTAGTACAAATCAAAGCAAAAAATAAAATTCATCTGAAACTAAAATCACCACCGTCCAAATGCATATTATAATAGATAGCCCTTTTCAACCCTTGTACAGAAATCAATTCATCTAAAGACATTGTTTCCAAATTCAAGTCACAGCTCCTGTCATCTTTATTATTGATGCCGTATCTTGAAAAAGGTACATAAGTTAGTTCAATTATCTGTTATTACATTCTGGGGGTTCCGTAGTCAATGCTATCTTTTCGTATTCAATGTTATTAAAAACTTATCTGCAAAGGCTTCGTTTATTTGTATGCAATTTATTTTATAAGCTCCTTGTCTCTGTCCTCGATCACACGAGTATCTACTCAATTTATGAATAAGTCAATGTTCACATTATAAATATTTAAGTTATAAAAAGAAATATGATTGTTAATACAATCTTTAATTTTTGGCATAATGCCCAAATCCTTGCTGCAATACCACGCTTTAAATAATATAATTACAAAGTTATGTTTATTAGGTTCTTTTCACTTATAGAAGTTTGGGGCAGTTTTTACTACTTTAAAATGAAACGTGCTTAAATAATACAAAAACCGTTATGTGTTATGAAAGCTTTGTTTAGAATTAATTTTGTAGTTACTTTCACTAAAATTCACCATTAAGTTGGTATTGATATTTGACATTTAATTGCAGCTCTGGAGCTGCAATTAAATGTACTTAAGTACAGTATAAATAAAAGAAAACCGAATATAAACCAAATGATTATACACAACTCCAATAAATAAGTAACATAATTAAATAATAACTAATTAATAACTTTGCATAAATGTGAATTAATATCAAATTTCAGAAAAAATGTACATGAAAACCAAGTAAATTGTCTTTATTTCAAATATTTTTATAAATATTCTTATACCATATTTATAAATATTATATTCGAGTATACGGAACCCCAAAAAGGATATAATATTCTACAAAGAACCACAATGTTATCGCTGCGCCATCGGCACGTGTTCTGAACGTAATGATTATCATTTGTTTTTGTTTACAAATTCCTCTATTGTTATTTAAAAATGGCTTTTTGTGTATTAAAAACATAGGAAAAAATAGATGGCTATTGAAAAGACGCTTTACGAATTCTTTAAATATTTTAAAGAGTACATTTCGTAGAAAAACAATTTTTTGGGTTTTTTGACGCGTAAGTGAAAAAATGTAGATGTCGATATTGTATTATTTTGCAGAACTTGTGATTATTCGAGTGTTAGTGGTAGATTGTTAAACGCCAATACTTGCATGCAAATCATACAAAGTAGAAAAACATAATTTTCACTACGGCAAGACTTGACTGTAACTGGATCTTACTCTTTTACGACTTTAACTGTTACAAGGACTTCTATTATTAAATAATGATTGTACTTGATATATATTTTTTTCTGGTTCTGGTTGTGATTTTGTGTGTGATGTGAATGTTTCCGGCACCCA
The DNA here is from genome assembly GCA_948107665.1 of Lomographa bimaculata. Taxonomy (NCBI): domain Eukaryota; kingdom Metazoa; phylum Arthropoda; class Insecta; order Lepidoptera; family Geometridae; genus Lomographa; species Lomographa bimaculata. Next base: position 12,618,836 of record OX403600.1, read on the forward strand.
CGACACAAGTCATTGAACTTAGTGTGGGGCTGTGAGTGTGAAAGCGTTTATGTTTATTTTATTACTTGATACTGGATAAGTGCACAAGATTGCAGAGCCAATAGACAAGAAATGTTTGCCTTAGAATGCAAAATGCCAGAGCCAGGCACGAAGAGCCATGCTAAGTGTCGTCCGTACTGTTGTCAATAAAGTTTGAGCCAAGTATCATGCTATTAAAAGACTGTATAAACATTAAAAAATCACACTAATGATTATATACAAATTCGAAAGTAACTGTCTCTCTCATTGTACCTCTGTTTATTTGTTACCTACTTTATCTCGGCTAAACTACTGAACCGATTTTGAATGAATGTATATGGCATTTATATCCTAATCAATTATCATCATTATTAGTAATGCGTGGGAATCAGATTGTATAATAATTTGAACGCAAGCAAAGCATAAAAAAGACCAACTTCACCGCTTTATTTTCAGAACCCTTGATCATATTAAATGAATTAAATACGCATTATTGAGAATAACTCCAACACTACTGGTCCGATCTTAATTAAATTTAAATGAGACCACGAAGAAAGTACAAGCTTTCTAATAAAAATACATCAAAATCGGTTCACCCAGAAAGAAGTTATGAGGAACATACAAAAAAACACAAACAGTCGAATTGAGAACCACCTTTATTGAAGTCGGTTAAAAAAGAAAGATTATTTTTTTCCATAACTGGTATTTATGTTACTTAAATTTAAATCAATTCTCAAGCATTACTTATCGCTATGCTATATTTAGTTGCCAGTTTAACCCCGACTTCCCGTCATTAATATCATCGCGGGAGACGTCACTGTCACTGTCAGCCGACTAGCTAACACACGCCATCTCGATGACAGATAGTCGTAACTTTAAGTTTAATTTGATTACTTAAGTCTCTAAGGGATGTTTTTATAAGTTTCTGAATACTGTCAGAGCCGAGGCCGACAGGACTCTAAAGTTGTGTTGTTGTATCGTGATTAATGAGCCCATGTTGTTTTCTGATTAATTAAGGTTGTTAAATACGGTGACAATTAATTATTTACATCTACTTTTTATTTTGAAATGGACATAAGAATAAAAGTTACAAAATTATTATAACACATTGATAAACATACATTTCTCGAGTAGTTTTTGCCGCGAAAGTGAAAAAAATGGCGTTGTTGATTTTGTATAATTTTCCAAAACTGTGATTTTTCGAGTGTTAATGTGTATTATTGACCGTTCATACTTATTAAACGTGTTTTTTTTTCGCTCTAAAACTACAATAGAAGTTCTAGTAATGTTTCTACTGCTTTACTAGGGCATGACTGGACCTTGACTCTTTTACATGACTTTGACTGTGACTTATGACTAGGACTTTTGATATAAAATACACTTGACATATTACATTATCAATTGACACTGGCTAAATGCACAAGATTGCGAAGTCAAAATTAAGAAAAAAAAATCTCTCGATACATCACTTACCAATAACAAGAGTTATTGTATGCATATGCTAGACTATATAATTAAAAAAAAAACAATCTAACCATTTTTGAACACATCACTTGCTTGTAAGTAGATTTAACGTGGGCAAAGAAAAAAAACATCTGAAGAGGTCAAACTTTATGTCTCAGAATAATATCAACCCTATCCTGTTGTTTGTGTCTATTTTTAAATTCCTAAGTTTTTGTCCCAAAGTGTCCACCATTACTTTTATTTATAGCGTGCCTCATTCACACGGACAAAACAGGTCCTTAATTACAAAAAATAAAAACAAATGGGACCTCCACGGCACATTCAAGTATCTAAAATCTCTGTCACGTATTGTGGTGTTAGTTACAATGACGAGTCGATAGTTAGAAAACGAGGCAGACTTAACAGAAAGTTAACTGATGGTTAAAACAAGTAATACTTTAAAAATGTTGTTTAATTCAAGATTAAACCAGTTGTCAATAAAAAAGGAATAAAAAGTTACATAACCAGAGAACTTGTCAAGACAAATCAAACGTGCCCAAAATCAATGGGTTTATCTTGTATAGTTCAGAAGTTCCTCTGGCCATCTTCCGTCACCATCATCAGACCAGCTCAACGGTACTATATCATAGTATTGTTACCGAAGATACATAGGCACACCTACTTTGAGTCCAATCGGACATCGGAAAGTGGGTCTAATTTAGCTTGCCTGATTTTATACTAGAACTTCTATCTTCTTGTTCTGGAGCGAAGGCGAAAATCACGTTTTTCAACTTTGTATGATTAGCCTACACTTACGCACTAAGTATTAACGGACAATAACCCGCCATTATTATATATTAAAACTCGAAAAATCACAGTTTTTGGAAAATTATACAAAATCAACAACTCCATTTTTTCACTTTCGGCCAAAACTCTTATGTCACATTTGTCTGTGGTCAATACGTTCAGAAATTAATTTTGTCTCTAATCTTTGACAGATACGAACAGTTTGTAGGGGAAAATAAAATCGTTGATTTTACTAGATACTATGCTTGCAATTTTTTTAAATTTTCTGGCCTTTTAAACCTAAAACAAATATTTCAAAACCAAAATTAGGCAAATCGGTTCAGCCGTTCTCGAGTTTTTGTGAGACTAATAAGCGTCCCGGGCTTTGAAATTCGAATCCTCAACCTTTTTGTGTGACGAAATGTGATGGGGTAAACACTGTGATGAATAATGAAAAATGTTTTCCCGTAATCCAGAAGTTTCACTTCTATCGTCTGTCTTTACTACACATCCTGTTTTTTTCTTACATAAGTGTAAAGAACCAAGTAGTTTCTTATTTAAAATTCGAAATTAACTGCTACCAAGTAGGTTGACTAGCAGTTAGAATTGTTGCTGACTCATCCATCATTGTATTAATTGAACAGAAGTCAACAAATAAACATATTTATTTAAAGCTTAATTAATGTTAAAAAAAAAATGTAATCATATTGTTTGAACTGCCCGATGGCTCAGTGGGGTGAGCGTTCGCCTTCTAAGCAGGGGTATCGGGTTCGATTCCCGGCGGGAACACAAATTTTCTCCCCAAGGAAAATTTGTGTTTCTGGTTCTGGTTGTGATTGTGTGTGAGATGTGGATGTTTCCGGCACCCACGACACAATTCTTCGAACTTAGTGTGGGGCTGTGAGTGTGAAAGTGTTTTATGTTTATGTTTATTGAAACAACTTTAGTAAAATTTTCTGTTAATTACATTTATGTAGGTAATAAAATCTACATCACAAAATGAACTGTTTAATTTTAACCACTACTTAAGAACCTGTCTCCAAGTTACGTGAGGATATCGAATCTTATCAGATCGTCGATTCGTCGACAACTTATCGATGAAGCGCTTATCTGATGTCTCGAGTAATTTCTGGACCAGTGGACATAACGAGTGTGGGACAAGACTCAGTATGATTATATTATTTGCTTCTTTTGTGGCGAAGTCGATGGCCGTGGAGATATCTAATGAAAGCAGGATTAAATCAGGGTTAATACAATGTGATAGGGTATTTGTTGTGGTAGCGTAATGGAAAGTTTAAATATAAAAATGTTTCTGCTGCTGAGGCAATGAAAATAAGCTATATTAACTGTCAGCTATATCATATGTATTATTTGTATTGGTCATTGATTGGCCAAGAAATATTCAAGTATAATTAGACCATCAGAACAAATCTAACACGACTGTTATATTAAAATAACTAAAAACCGTGAGCAACAACGACCCGAACGGCAGTAAACTATAGCGATAATCTCTCCAGTAGGTATCATTGGGAGACAGTCATTCTAGGCTAGCGTGGCCTACCATCCTCGACCACATCATCACTTACCATCAAGCGAAAAATTGGTTAAACGCTAGCCTATCTGAGGCAAAAAAGCTTTAAAAACAAAATAATTAGGTAAATAAATATAGGAACGATTGCTAAGCCATTCGTTTATACCTATGGAGAGTATAGTAGGTAGATTACCAATTTTGTATGATATATATTTTGTGTAAGTGAGCAGCAAGTAAGCAACATTTATCAAAATACGGAACTTTATAAGTAAATAAACTTCACTTTTTATGCAGCATCATGTAGATAACGATCTGAATAACTTTATATACATAAAGCTGCAACTAACAATAGCAACAAAATTGAATGTCATGCAAAATTTTGCGCTAAGTCTTACACAATACGAGATTACGTATCTGTTGTAAAACTTATACAAATATTATGTCGTTATTGTCGCGAAGATGTTCCTCAAATATTTGTATAGGAAATATTGATAAACATCTATTCGGTGGTAATCCTTGATGAATGTAGGAGTATATTGGTGTCAAGTGTAGCGTAGCAAGATTAGGGTATTGTGCAAGGAATGGAAGACGTCATGCAAACTGTTGTGTTATAGAGAGGAAGATGCGGGCGTCTTGGTGTTTAGTTGACCGAAGTCGTCGAGCTTGAGTATCTTTAGTTAACTTAAGCTAGATAACTATTCAAGTAACGAAAGTAAATTTTAATAAGAAAAAATCGGGGTTTAATCCCGCGGCCATAGCATGGCTAGCATGGCTAATGCTGAAGAAATAAGACCAAATATGCAAGTAATTTTTTGCATTATATAATATACTTTGTATGTTAATAACCTAATATAATTGAAGTACATAATTTACAAAACATTTAAAATATATTGAAATGGAAATGAATTTAAATTGCATTGAAGTAAATATTGAAAAAAGTCTGCTTTTTACAATTGCAGTTTTATTCGACCCTTTTGGTGCAGTGAGCAGATCTCTACTATCTGCGCCGTGGGCAGGACCCAGGGTTAGGTTAGGAGCATAACTTTCCTATCCTAGGTACATTAACATTTGTGCTTCTGGTTCTAGGTGTGAGTGTGTGTGTGGTGTAAATCTTCCCGGTACCCCCGATATGAGTCTTTAAACTTAGTGTGCGTTCGTTTGTTAGAATCAAAATAATCCTAAAATAGATTGACCACATTTTTGCACTCCTTTTAGTTATTCTAACCAGTCACCGTATAAACACAATACAAAATATTTGATATATAAAAAACAAAGTTTGCTTCTGATTGTTATATCAAAATACTGCAACTTCATACAACTTTAAAAGAGACGCCTCCACAAAGCGTGGCCTACGATTAAAAAAATGCAACCGAAGGAACGTTTTTGTTTGGAAATTAATTCAGGCGTGAATTTCGCATGTAAGGGTCAAATGGAGGTTCATATTGTGGACGTTTTGTAGAATAGTATTGTGAACGAGATTGTATCTATGAGATAAGCAAGGTTTAAAGCCGCCTAGTCTGTGTGGAGATTTACGCCGAACCATTATTATGATTTAGTTGTAATGAAAATAGAGTTTTACTTGTCAGTGATATTGGTGTTGCTATTCACCGAGGTAACATCAGTATTACAGTCTAAAAATAAAAAAAGTGGCTCGCTGTCATATAATGCAGGTTCTTCTCGAGATGGCTGTAATTTTGCAAATCTGGCAATAGATTCATTAACTTTCATGAGTGCCTCTTTGGGGCCCATGTGAATAAACGATTTTGATTTTGATAAAAAATTTAATTAAAAATAACATTAAAGCTTTCACACTCATAACCTCACACTGAGTACAATGACTTGGGTCGTGGGGTGGGGAACATTTACATTATATTATTATTACACAACAATCACACCTAGAACCAGAAACATAAATTCTCTTGGGGAGAAATCTGGTCTTTTCACCGGGAATCGTACCCGATACCCCATATTTAGAAGGCGGATGGACACCTAACTTAGCCAACTGGCAGTTTTATGGTTTTATTATAGTTCTGGACATGTATAAATGTACGTAATTATATCGGTTAAGAAATGGTTAACTGGACACGTGGATCTGGACACTTTGTGAAACATTATTATATTTTTTTAAGTATTTTCTCAACCGAACTATTCAACTGAACTATTGAGTATGTCTAGACAGTGAAATTTAAAATTACATTTCTTATTGATTTTACTGACTGCACTGAAACTCCTATGCAAATTATAGTCCTACTCTGCAGGAGAAGAGGAGTTTCTGTAAATAATTTCATAACATCCCGTTAATCTATGTTTTATACGAAATTGTTTCTTAGTTGTAGACCACGGAGAGCTTTTAATTGATAGGCTGAAAATGTTATCTACTACTATGATTACAATAGGTATTTCAGAACAAAAACGTAGATTCCGAACTTTCAAATATACTTGTCAGGTATGTATTACGGAATTTTAAGTCATAAATTCGTAAAATAAAAAAGAAATTCCATCGCATCGCGAATCATGCCCTCCAGCCAACCCGCCCGCCCTCCGGCGGTCGCGGCGATACTTACAAATATTTTGGAAATATTTCTCCAACTTGTCGGCGTTTTATCTACCGCTTCTTTCCGTTTAGATGCTTATTGCGTATTGACTACCTTGCGAACATACAAGGGCTAATAATCTTTGGACTTTCATACTATACAAAACTCTATTTCATAGCGCACACAATTCATCTTTGCGTGCAGCATTCTGGGCGGTTTTGTGTTTGTAACCGAGTTCCAAATTATTATCTAACAACAAAATCTTTACGAAAAACTAAAATGGATGCGCGCAAAAACGCAACGATGTCAGTTTGGGACAGGGTTGTCACAAATGTAATAATTAATGTAATTGAATTATATAAATTAATTAAGTGATTGTTAACACAAGTTAGTAAAAATATTAGGGTGTATTATATAATTCTGTGGAACAATTAAGTAAAAAATTGACTGATTTTGTCAAAAGATATTACGGAAAACAACATTAAAGTTTTGCAACCTTGGTCTAAGAGGTTAATTCTGTACATATAATTAAAAAAGAAACACTAATGTTACGTTGATGTTATCACACCACATAGTCCATGTACGCCCTATATTTAACTGTGCTTAAAATGTTAAGTAATATTTCAAATTATTATTCAATTTAAGTTCGTATTTTGTAATTTTTACACACATTTAAACACATTTTATCACGGTATTCCACATTTCTGAAGTTCATAAATCTATGTATATAAAAATTAATGTTACTGTTACCTCTAAATTAAAAAAAAAAAACATATATATTAATATTACTATCTTAAACATAAAAGTGGAGTTATAAGTAAAAATGTACACGTTACAAATCGCATAAGTAACAAGACACCTTACAATTAACGTGTTTTGTAAGTTAAATATAATCACAGAAACTACCTCAATAAAATCTATGCAGTAATGCCAACCCTGGAGCTTATCTACCATCTCGTACTACGTAATTTGACACTTTTCGCTGACAAAGCCCACATTTGCTCGTCACAAACAGACCTACGCACCGACTAAACGCAAAAACCTACGAGCCGCTCCACAAAAAGCAATTAGGGTTTTTTGCGCCGCCATTTCGTTCGAAACTTCGAAATTAATTTTTGGAGGAATTCAAAAAAAGGTCGCACGTGTTTAGCTGAGAATATGTGGACTGTAAGGTATGTCTTATTTTTCATAATTAGGCCGTGAAGTTTGTGGAAGTCCTCGGATGTGGAACAAATGAGGGTGGTCTTTACGTGATGGCAGGAACTAAGAGGAATGCGGTACAAGGTTTTATGCAACGGATGTCAGGTAGAGGTCACGCTTTAACATAGTGGCAACATTGACACTAATATTTAAGCACCAGAACATATCTGTTATTAATTATTACTAACATTTCTTTGCCGCGAAAGTAAAAACATGGCGTTGTTAATTTTGTATAATTTACAAAAACCTGTGATTCTTCGAGTGTTAATGTGTAATAATGGTGTACTACGTTGATTATTACGTTAATGTGTAATCGTTAATACTTATTAAAAGTGCATAAGTAGGCAAATCATTCAAAGTTGTAAAACGTGATTTTCGCCTTCGCTCCAAAAAATAGAAGTTCTAGTAAAGTTTCTATTACTTTACTAAGACATGACTTGACTTTGACTGGCTTAACTCTTTTAATTGACTTTGACTGTGACTTGTCAGTAGACTTTTAATATGAAATACACTTAATATATAATATAACTTGATACTGGCTAAATGCACAACATTGAGAAGATAAAATTAAAAGTAAAATTTATTTACAAATATGTACTTGACAAAATCAAAAAAAGGAAAGGAGTTTATCCTGTTTCAAGTAAACTATTATAATTGCCTAAGATTAAAAATATAACAATACTGATGGTAATCAATAAATTATCTGTATCAGTAATTATATTTTTTTTATGCCTTGAATTTTTACAGTTTATGAAAGAGGTCGCCAATACAATTCCTACTATGTGACCCCATTCTTACCAGATGGTGAGTGACGATGTTCTCGAGGGTTTTTTTTAGTTATGAGACACTACATATTATTTGCAGTTACTTGTTAAAATGTTTGTATTCACAAACATTTCAATGTCTTATTGGCTTAACGTATTAAATTAAGTATGCGCACAGACTAAATAACATTATGGGGCTATCAGTATTTGGGTAGTTATTGTAAGCTCATATTACAACAATTATAAAATATATTTACAAAAATAATGAATACATTAATTAGCCGCTAATACATGTTGCCCGGTATAGGTACTTGGTGGAGTACATTTTGTCATCATTGTGTTTATTCAACATACTCTTACAAAAAGTGCAAAAAGAGGCAGCAAATCCATAACATCCTCCATGAAAAGGCATTAAATTCAGCACCACACACCATCAATCAATACACTTTCGAATAAAATCGATGCGTCTACAGATAACGCAAATTCAATAAAAAAACCTATGTCCCGAGGCGATACCAGATCCGTATCTGGTGTAATCCGTACAGGAAGCTCATTGTAACCACCAGATGCGAAATTCCTTCCACCAAACAATTCTTTCAAACGGTTCTAAGGAATATAGAATAGTTCTCTTCTCTGCACTTGTGGGCGTGGTTGAATTGTGCATTAAGTTTAGGGTGATTTAGGTCTTCGTGAAAAAATGTGCCAGACAGTTAAGATGGCCTATTGTTGACGGGTCTAGAGTTACCTTTGTGCTTCCCTAAGAAAACATGTATTGAACTTTATCCCGGATTGGCGACCTCTTTCATAAACTGTAAAAATTCAAGCTTGTGCAGTACAACCATAAAATTGTTAATATATTCACGCAAAATATATAAACATAAATAAATAATCGAAATCGGTATAAAATAGTTTAGCGCAGCAGTGGATCCAAGTCAAGAGTGAAAAAGTATCTTCTACGCAAGGATAAATCTTCGACCGCATCGTCATTTTCCATCAGAGGGTTATCTCTGCTTGCCTTTCTAGCATAAGAAGTGTTTTATTTATTACGAGTATGAAGGCTACTCTATATAGGTATAGGATTATCTGGGTCTACATCACAACAAATACTTATTTGCGAAATATAGCTTTATAAGTCTAGTAGTTTTTAATATTTTATGATTAGCACTACCACGAATTTTTTATTTCTGCACTTTCTCGGTTGACTGGCAGAAAATGCTGTATTAGCATTAAGTTCTCCGTGTACATTTATATTGTGCAAAAGAATAAATAAGTAAATAAATTAGTCAGAGAATCAGTGAAATTCGCTATGATGATACGCCATGTCAAACCTTGAATATTTGTATCAGCGTGCAAATATTTTTATATGTATTAATTTAATACCCTATACATTCGATCGACGTTTCGCAAATACCTAGTATAAAGGAAGTATAGTAAAAAATGTTGTGGAACATGTTAAAAAAGGATCCAAACGGAGTAATTCAGGCGGCAAATTGGTTTCGAAAGGGATTTTCTACTGTTTTGAAAATAGACATAGCACCGCGTCGGCACACTTTGAGTAGGATTAAGTTCGGATTCCGGCGCAGCCCTTTAGCCCCTTTTTTGGATTGTTTTTACAGCTTACGGAACCCTTTGTCGGTTTTAACGAATTGCGGCGAATCGGGAAATAACATAATGCATTTTTGCCGTGTTATAATGGAAGTAGGCCTTTACCATGAGCATCTATTATACGCTTCTTGAATGGGCTCTCGCATCTTTTGACTTAGGACTACGTGATGCTGAATAGACTTGTTTCTGTTTCATGCTTTTAGCTCTCAATGGGACAGAAAATACACAAGCCGTGTTTCAATAGGTGCTCCTGAAATGTACCCTTTGTGGCGGTGCAACTCATTCAGTTGGAGGTTTACGAGGAAGTAATCTGTATTGTACAAGTTGTAGGAGTTCTTCGCTAATCAACTTTGAGGAAATTAATTCGGCAAACTAAATAAAGAACTACCAGGAATTATGTTGATGAAAGTCGATTCTGTTAGGCTATAGAACAGCGCACAGCGTTCTAAAGTAAATTGAAATGTCTTTTGATTTATTACCGACTTCCCAAAAAAGGAGGAAGTACTCAAGTCGACTGTATTTTTTTTTTTTATGTGTGTTACTTCATAACTTCTCTCCACGTGAGCCGATTTCGAAAATTATTTTTTACAATATAATTTATTCATTGTGTTCCATGAATATACATAAAACATGTACTACATTTTAATTACACATAAATTAGACACGTAGCCCGTCCCAAAATTAGATCTCTATTCGTTTAAGACGATTTGAAGTACAATTAATATAAAATAACAATACAATTTAGAGGGCTTTAAGAAAAGTGTAACGAGTTCTTTAAAATAAGGGTGGGAAGCGCGCCAGCAATGTTCCTTGTGATGCAGGCGTTCATAGGTGGCAATTACCATCTCTTTCCATCAGTGAACTGCGGAAAAAATCGGGTACTAATAAAATCTTTTTGGATTTTATTTTTAAAAATAACATGTCTTTGTTGCTATTTTTAGCAATTATATGCTACTGTTAATATTCCATGAATAATTAGCAGCTCCCTGTCACAATTCTGCGTGTGTGTGATAAGTTTCACTGTGTTACGAGTTCACAGTAGGTCTGTCAAGAAGCCGCAATTACATTTCACACTGGGTTGAGAAACTACCTGTGCCGTGTCAAGTGTTATATGGGCTACCTGCTAAATAAACATGTATTTACATACCCACTAATTCAGTAATATTTGTAGAATATAATAGAATATAAGTAATTTATTTGTAACAAAAAAAAAAATACAAGAGGCAGTAACAAAACAGTGAAGGAGTGGAACTTATCATATTTGTTCCCAGAACGGTGAAATCTGAGAGTCTTCAAGTCAAGAGTGAATAGGTACATTCTAGGCAAGCATGGTATATCTTCGGCCGCATCATCGCTTTCTATCTGGTGAGATAGTGGTCAAGGCTTGCTTATCGAGCATAAACACTATTTGACTTTGTCACAAAGCGGCTACTCAACATAATGCTGGCTGTACATCAACGCTGGTCTTCCGCTAGAGCGTTTAAGTGAAGTAACGGAACAGGTATATTGTATTGTTTTTAAACTTGTGGAATAAATAGCTACTTCTTGTTACGATAAATTTCATTGAAAGATTCGTAAGTATCACACACATAATCACAAATTAAGGATTTATACGACTATTGTGTACACGCCGAGATTCCGGACGGTCTACGCGCGTACTCGACTGATGAAGGAGCACCGAATGTTCCGAAACTAGTCTCGTAAAAATTCGGGCAAACAACCGTGAGTGAAGTCGTATAAGTCCTTAATATAGGATAAATTACATCATCAAAAATGTGGTATACTATGGAAATATGTAAAAGGTTCGGTAAGATTCCATAGTGTTCCAGAGAAAAAACTATTGCCTTTACAACCTACAAGCATTATAGGCTTTTGACTTGACAAAAGCAACTTCCACAATCGCCTTAGAATACTTTAAAATGTCTTGTCGTTCTCTGGACGTGTCAGTCATATATCCAGCTTAGACTCCATTATATCTGGACCGTTCCTAATCTTTCCAGAGACTCTTTCATATGATGTAACCTATAAATCATAGGCCACATATGCATTGTTATTTTTTGACAAAGGGCCTCCTTTTTTGTAAAAATTTTTTAGCATAACCCACTCAAAGTAGCCGGAAGCCATATGTGCACAAATATTTAAAAGTGGTTTGCCTACGGACCTTTTTTTCGAGAACTTTTTTGATACGCGACCTGAATTTATTTAATGGTAACTAAGTATTGAATTGGACCCTTTTTCCCAAAACATGGTATATTCTGGCCCACAAAAGATTAGCGCTCCTATTGTCGGACATTTTTTGGAGCCCCGCGGAGACTTTTTTGTAGAGTTCGTGACAACGACGTTAATAAATAACAAATACTCTAACGTTATTATGAAAAAGCTTCGCCTATAAATATTAATTTAGATTTTCAATCGAAGTAACTTTTTTTTATAGAAAAACATTTTTTATTGAATAATTACTTCCTGTGATTTTAATTAATTTTAATGTAGGTGATAACAACTGTAAACTTTATGTTTCCTATTCTGGTTTTATGGTAATATATTTATTAGCATAATCTCAATAAATTAGACATTTAATTATTTTTTATGTATATATTTAGTTTGTCTAGACGTGTTATAGATTGTCTAAAGCAGTAAATACTATATGAAATTGTTTTGTTTCAGTTATTGGAAGGAATTGCGTGATATGCCTTCTTAGGAGTATGTATTCCCCAGATCCTGGCTTATGGGAATAATAGCCATTCTCAAAAGTGTCGCCAATTCCAAACCCAAGAAATTAAAGTCCCTCAAAGCAAAACCCTACACTAAAACTTCAGTTCAATTGTCAAGAAATACCTCTGATTGATGATACACCGTTTCCAATACAATTATACTCCTACAATGCCCATTCATTGGCCCCGAATATGCCTACCAAGTGTGTCCTATAAATAATACATTATACACCTCATTGTTAACAATCTCAATGCGTAGCTTTAAGCTTGGATGATCTCTTAAAATAACAAGTGTTTGCTTCAATGATTAACAACAATACAGATACCTTTAGCTGCCTATGAAAGCCTTCTTGTGATTTTGGTATAAAGTGATATTGTAAGATTCTCAATATCGATGCAATAACAATGCTATTCTATGCTTAATACATCACAGTTTCCCTTGCTACGCGTATATAGAAAAAAATCTAGGAGTACAAGTAATTTTGGACTTTAACAAGACGAGTAAGGTACTTATATTCATTGACATGGATATAAATCTTCCATAAATTCGGTTACAGAATAAAATGTGCGTGAAACATCACGGCCAACTTGGTTCGCCAATACAAAGAAACATTCATCTATTGATACTTTGCTATTTAAATGGTTTTACACATTTATAATATGAGTAAGGGTAAATAGGGGCTTTTGTAATACTAGTTTTTATTTTGTTCCAAATATATTGTATGAAAATAATGCATATAATACTATTTAAATAGTAAGATGATCAGAGCAGAGGTTCAAGTGAACGTAATTACGTGAAGTGTGTTCTTTGATATTTATTGTAGTATCTGTATTTTATTTTAATGAAATTATAATATTGCAGCTTGTGGTATAGAATAGTGGGGAGACCTAGTGTTAGATAATGTTAGCATAATGACTGTTGTCTTATGACTAGCAACCGGGACCGATAGCATAACGAATGCAAAGCATGGTAACATACCTCAACAAAAGCATGGTGACCGTTTAGTGGGATTTTCAACTGAGAAAATCCCACTAAACGGTCACCCATCCAAGCACTGGTCCCATTATAATATTATGAATGCGCAACGACATTGTTTATTTTATGGGTACTGTTGCAAAGTAGCTGAAGTAGTGCGGGTGAATGAAGATATAGATTTACGAGAAACTCAAAACAAACGAAAAAACATCCCACTAATATTATAAAAGTGAAAGTTTGTCTCAAACAGCTGGACCAATTATTATGAAATTTGGTATGGAGGTAGCGGGCACCCTACATTAACACATGGGCTACTTTTTATCCCGAAATTTCTGCGGGTCCGGGACTTACGCGGGTAAAACCACGGGGTGCGGCTAGTGGAAAATATCCCGTTATTGACACCAACATTTATAGTGAGAGTAACCATGGTAGCTTAGTGCTCATAATTAGAACGGGTTTCAAAGGGTAATTAATTACATTTTAAAAAGCAGCCAGAAAAACCTAAACTCACTTTTTTAATTGATCGAAGTAAATAGATGCCCGTAGGCGTGACCATCTCGTAAAATTTTAAGATGAAAAATCCACAATTAAAAGAATCAGCTGCTTATTAACCACGCCCTTTTGAAATTAATTACACAAAATTGAACACATCATCTGCTCTTCATTTGTTTTTTTAAGTTTCTAAAGTATTCATTGATAGTTCCCCGCCCAAGATTGGGCAGTCCCGCCTTAGCGACTCTTATAATCTTGCTTGTAGTGTTGTTACCATAACGGTTTTGGCACAATAGTTTATAAATAATATTATTTTATGGCGGTGACCACTGTGCTTTGATGCGTAGCATTTTGAAGTGTATGTTTTAGTGTAGTAGTACTAAGCTGAAGTAATCTTTTTAATCGTTGTACATTCTGGATTAATTTTTCTCTGATGATTTCTTTTTTTTGTACTGCCGATCAAAATTAATTGTTTTCTTATAATGTGTACATAACATTAATGTGTTGACGGATGATATTCGTAAATAGTTTTTATTGCATAGAACCAAAGGTCGTGTTTAGAACTAATAATATTGTGTCAGCAAAATCTACAATAAAATTAAGATATAGGTGTAGATGTATTACACGCTTTAGTCATCATACTAGTAATAAAAAACTCTTCATACTTATACATTAAAACGTATTACAGACTGATAAGCCTACAACTAAAATTGTTGATTAAAAATAGTCAATAGGATCTAGCACCCAACATGATTCAGCAAAATCGCGAAACCTTTCCCACTTTGCACCTTTCGTCGGCACTTTTAACCACTAAAATTAATCACAACAAATTGGCACAATTCTAGGAACTTGTTATAAGTTCAAATAGTGAAGTTTTAAGTTCCCCGCCCTGGCCGCCCCGCCCTAGTATCAAGCGCTCCGCCCTATCACGCCCGGTGCGCGAGGATTCTCGCTAAGAAATATTTGAAGGCGGCAACACTGTTAAATACTTGACATGTAAATTGTTTGGCCAAGATTGCTTCCCTTTGTCGGCTTCAATGTTTTGTGTTTGATACTTCCTTGAAGTGCGTCTGAAGACGGCGTTTTGTGGCCAAGTTGGCTTATTGTTGGTTTGAATTGGCGATTTCCATTTAAATTGTGACATCTTTTGAGCAGCACTGCAATGCGTTGGTATTCTTTTTGATCATCGGTTATATCTTGTTGTAAGAAATTGTAAATTGTGAATGAATGTTTAGTTAGCTATCAGGTAGCTTGCAAAATTAAAAAGCTATACATTTTGTCCGTATAGTCTAATTTTCTTTCATAAATTTTAATTAAATATAATTCATTACTTTGGAACGGACTTTGGGCAATGCACTTAATATCACATTAATTCATCACTCACATAAAAAAAAAGAATTTTAATTGTTGATAAATAAAGCTTAAATGACAATTACTTCAATATAACATATAACAGAATATTTGATATCATCAAAAAGATTGTCCAAAACTAGAGCTTGAAAATATTGTAATGTAATAGTGTGCTAAAGTTTAACAGTTTTTTTTTTAACCTGAATCCCAATTTAATGGACAGCTATTCTCTTTTCAATAGTTCTGTAGACACCATTGTCCTTAGCAGCAGGACCACTATGTCCATCAAACTTCTAATACCGTTAGGGGACAAAAAACAAATGACACACGATTTCCAAGCACATCATTGGCGTACTTTTTTCGTCTCAATTATTCGTATTCGTTTTTCAAATAATGCTCAGTGTTCTTATCCTGTAGATCTACGTCTGGGCACAAAAGGCCGATGTTATCTGAGTTCGATCTCAAGCCTTGGGTCTTATAATCCCGATACGGGTGTAGACAATGGGACCATAGCGACACGTGGACGGGTATTCATTGGGGACAAATTGGTATTATGACTTGAGTTTTATTATGTAGAGGTATTGTTTTCGGAGACAATCTTGTGTTCATTTGATAGATTTTTAATGCTCTTATTATGCAAAATATTTTTTCGAAACTAAAACCGAGTTCAATTGCCACTTTGACATCTATCACCTTTCGTGGTCTGGTACAGATATTATTAAGTCACTGAAATTTGATGAATGTAACTTGAACCTAATTATTATTGTCATTAAACACACCACTAAAAAGTCACAAAGTTAAATACACAACCACTACAAAGCAGCAGAGTTTAATTTATTTTAAGAATAAAAAGCTTCTTCTTTAACAACTACTTACATTTTATATTATATTATAAATAATATCGCTCTGTCGCGACTTTCGCGATGTCAATATCGTATAATAATTATAGTATCGAATGGTCGATGACAGAGGGCAGCACTGAAGTTAAATTACCGGAACCGCTAGATGGCAACACTGCAGTAGGAAAAAGGCGCGCCATTTTGAATGTCAGGAGCTCATTTTGCCAGTCGCTTTCAAAGAGTGTAGTGTTCCGCCAGTATTATTAATACTCGTTTCGCGAAGTTTCTATCTAATGGTTAAAGTATGGCTATGTTTGGATTTTGGTGCCGAGGATGTGCAGGAGGAGTCACAGTGCATAAAGGATGAAAGCTAAGTGCCTAGTCTAAGCTTGATGATTTTTATTATGTCTATACTGTTTACCCCTTTGTGTAAAGATTGTGTAAATATTAATTCTTACTTGATATAGCGTTGCCAATCAGGTCCTATAATATCAGAGAACGATTATTGATAATTGTCCCAAATGATCTAGACTTACTGTGTTGAGGGTAGTTACTGGTTATGTCCCCGAGATCGATAATTAGTGCCTCGTTGAGTGTGAGATTCCAAAAGGATTTTGGTGTATAAAGTTAGCCGATTGTTAGTTGGTTTTCTGATGTATATAATTTGTCCCTAATTGGTCACTATTACCTGAGAATAGGTTTAGTGTATGAAGATCCACATTGACTCCCTTTAACATAGTTTTACTTTTCTGATCTCTTATCTTGAGCCAGCCCGTTGTGCGTCGTCCATGCGAAAGCGTGGACGAGCTTGGTAACCCATTGAGAGCTTGTACATGGTGTACAGGTCGATTTGCGTCCGACCTGGACGTGTGAGAACGTGTGACCCAAGTCAATGTTTTGTTTGTACCCGTGGTGGCAGCTCGGGACAAGTCATGATGTTGCTTGTACACGTGGAAACATGGATCAGGTCGGGTTTGAGTTCTTGTACATGTGAAGACATGGGACGGGTTGTACTGAGTTACCGGTAACATTGAGGGGGTGGAAGAGGGGGTGGAAGAGGGGGTGGAAGAGGGGTGGAAGAGGGGGTGGAAGAGGGGTGGAAGAGGGGGTGGAAGAGGGGGTGGAAGAGGGGTGGAAGAGGGGGTATGGATCTGATATTGCTTCAGAGGCGAAGTCAATATATTGGTGCATGGGTACCCGCGGACTGCTTAAGATTCTTTGGTGAATAATTTGACTGACATAATATCACTGGACTTATAGCTTCTTCCGGATTAGTATAGAACGTAAAGTGTCCCAAGTCCTAACTTACTGACGCACAATTAAATGGGGGGCTGCTGGGGTTCCATCCCGGATCATTCTGGGATGGACCTCATGTCTGATGACGCTACAGGGCAGTAGTGTCATCGGCGTTATATTTCTTCAACAGGTAAGAGACCTAATCACGAAGCAGTGAGGGTATACATGTAGGAGACCCGAACCAAGAATAAGTGCCAAGAAGTAAGGTAAGCGAGCCGTGAGACACACCCAGCTTACAACCAATTTGAACTTTTGCTATTAAAGTGCTACACTAAGATGTACAACGCTGCGCGGGTTGGTGTAGCCAGTTAATTGTTTATATTGTCATATATAACAGAAAGTCGCGGCGACATGGTGGAGATGCTGGGATATGAAAGAACCAGGACGAAATATTTTTTAAATTATAATTGTGTTGGGTGTGTTAATTGCGGTTCGCGAAGCCTTGGTTCAATGGTTTTGTGTGTAGGTATCGGTCATCGGTATACCTATCGTTGTATGAGAATTTGAGTTCGGAGGAAAGTTACGATTGTTGGCATTGCACAGACTCGGCACCATCTTCATTAAACCATTTATTGCTAAATATATTTATTGTGTCAAGGAAACTGGAAGGATCGTTAAGGGATTCGGATGACTCGGAAGATTGCAACGATTGGTTCAGTGCGGGAGATAGTTTATACCTATAAACGAGAAATTCTTGTGTATATGTATATATTGTATATATATATATATATAACTAATCTGAATCTCGGAAATGGCTCCAACGATTTTCATGAATTTTAGTATGCAGAGGGTTTCGGGGCGATAAGTCGATCTAGCTAGGTTTAATTATTAGAAAACATCCTTTTATCCTAGCAAAGCTCGGTCATCCAGGTACTGATGATGGAATCGATAAAATTGTAGTATTAGCCATGTGAAAAAATAACTGAATTTTAAAATCCATGAGTCTAAGGCTTGCCTTAGTAACAGGAAAAGTTATGCAATTATTATTTTTTTCCTTCTATGTTTTATTGTAAAGACGGGTTTTATGGGAAAATTTTAAGAAATTTCTACACGTTTACAAGCGGTGCAAGATTGTAGGTTGTCAAGATAATTTCAAATGTCAGGTTCTTATCTCCGGAAAGCATTTCTATGAGACCTGTAATATATTAAAAGTAGTGCCATTGTCATTTAGTGGTGTCCTCCAGATTTGCTTATTACAGTATTAAGTTTAACTCTGCCTGTAGGTAAATTGTACTGACGTTAGTTAAACACTAGTTCTGGCTTTAGTGTATAGAGTATGTCACAAGTCCAGTAGATTTTTTGATATCATTGGTTATACGGTGTCTAATTATAGTTTATCAGCAATAGTTTATTTAAAGGGGTTTCGTTTTTTTTTAATGCGCTCCCTGTGTGTGCTTTGGAATTATGAGCTGATTTTCATGAGAAGAATCTCTGTGAAGAGTCCATGGCTCATTTAGTGGCTGTAAAATTGTAAGCTTTTTTCTTTTTTGTTTGACAGTGATAATTACAATTTTATTTTATTTTTATCAATCTTTCTAAATATCGTGCTTAAGTACAATTATAACAAATATGTTATCCGTGATTCATTAGATCGTTCATATAGTGTTCTGTGATCATTTCACATCAGTCTGATTACAATTTTGGTTTGCCGGTGAGATAATTATTTTATTTAGACAAAGTCTGCAATGTTTGTACTGTAATCGTATTGCCTTAAATGTTTCTTTTGCTCGCGTTATTTACGCTTTTCAATTATTATTTTTTATCTTTTGTTATTTAACCGATTTCTAAGAACGACATAAATGTTTTGCCCATGTCTCATGACTTGTTTGAGGCTTAGGATTTATCCTACCGAGTCCACGTTTGAGATTAGACACTACCTCTAATTCCAGATTTAATACACTCCATTGAAATTCTTACGCGGAAAACCATATGTGGACTGTAGACTGTTAACTTGCTGGGGGTTCTTTAAAATATGGGTCTTGATGGCCTTAATGTGTTGGTTACTATTTGTGTTTATGTAGTCACCCTTCATCGGTCTCGATTTCTATTTGATATGGCTACTACAAGCCTTAGTAATGTAAATTGTATTATATTAAAGGAATTGCTACACTTGTAATGGGTAATTTTCAACGATTGGTAACGTCACCGTCGTTTCATCAACTAGGGGAAATTTTATTCTCTTCGTAAACTCATCTTTCAAAAGTTTAAATAAGGTCAAGATAGACATGTGTAAGATATAGTAATTAAAACCGAGTACCTATTCAATTAAGAAACTTAACATCCATATAAGACCGTTTGAAAAACTGTCGACTCATAGAATCAATAATGAAACGTTCAGCTTGAGTGGTTGGAGAGAAGGTGACGAATGAGTGACAACGGTTGAGATAGTTCGGAACATATAAACTTGTTTCAAATTTGCATAATTGCTTTAATAGGTTCCTTTAACATAGATCAGTTACTACAATGAGAACAAGCGTTGTCGATGATATTGAATTGCGTTTCCTGACTCTAATTACAGAAACATACCCGCATTTTTTAATGTTTATTTTTATGTGTGTAAGTAGTAAAATGTAAAAACATTGAAGTAAAATTTTATTTGCGGAAATTAATGTACTAGTAGCAATTGATTGGAGACATGAATATAACTATGCGTATTCCCCATAGAAATGATACAGGAGAAAATATGTAGTCCCGGGTCTCGGAGGTCTCTCTTGATACCGGCCGCGCATTTGAGATTGAAGCTTTCGTATTTGTTGGTTCCTGCGCTTAAGCAACAAATGCAGAGGACAAACAATTGTTATTGGAATGTATATATATACATATGTTATAAGCCATAAATGAGAATATAAATAAAATTAATCAATTAAACTAAAACTAAATTAAAATAACGATTTAATTTCTAAGCTCGTTGTTAAGAATCGATCACTACTATACCTATATCGATACCATTGCTATTTTTAGTTAAAGGAAGCGCGGATGCATAATTATATCACAGGTTTATTTTTTTTCTAAGCCTAGTATCCCAGACTCATAATATGCTATTGTTAACAATTATTTTGTATATGCTGGGTGATTTGTAGAATTCAGAAGAGCTCTCAGGCTGTCAGCCCAACCATTGAGATCAACATCTTTCGTGGTAAAGTCATTAGAAACCCTGTTTTGATAACTACCCGCAGAACTGTCCCGGCGTCGCGTGGGTGTAATATAACGGAAATGGGAGGAACACACATTTCCAGGTGTGAAGTGTGATCCTTTGATTATATATGGAATCGGTAGTGCAGTCGGTGGCAGCCAACTCTGGTCCGTGAATAAATTTTCGGTTTTATCTTTAACTTTTGATGTCTTTGTTTATTAGAATGATATTAAATGCCTAATAATACTATAGAATGAATACACTTATGACGTAACGCAACTCTTTAATTAAGTTTTAATGTAATGAGTAATTACGATGAGTCAACCGTTAAAGATATGCTATCACGGAGTTTTCTTTAGGATTTTTGAAGAACCACAATTCGCTAGTACATCATTTTCATGTAAATCTTAGTTTGACCTACGTCAGATTTAGAACATTTATTTTTCGATGAGTTGTTGCAAAATAGTGCTTTCGACTTGCATATGGGCTTGATTAGGTTTTATTATATACACCTTCCGTAACAATTTTCTAGCTGATGTTAAAGATCGCTACAAAGACCGTTGCGTGGTATAGGAGGAGTTTGCGGATGTACGGACAGACGGATGAGTTTAGCGACTTTATATTTATAGCGATTATTAATATATTTAAATAGTGGGTCTTCTCTGTTAGGCCTAATTGTCAGATGTCGGCTGGCGTTGGCGTGCATATTACGCGGCGCGACGATGCCATTCTTAGTGGGGCGGTGTAGTTTAAACAATTGTTGATGAAAATGAAAAAAAAAATGAAAAATATTTATTTGCTGCATAAAAAACAACTTACGACTATTTCATATATGTTAGTAACTAACATGCGTAAATATAAAAGGTTTTATGCAGAGATGAATCAATAGTTCAATACAAGATGTACCTGCTGGCCTTCATGGCAACGCCTGTATCGTGATGACCTGTTTAACGTTTACACAAGTGATATTTATACCTCGGTTTACAGCTTATTACTATTTTTACCATTAAAAACTTAATATAGCTACTTATTTAATAAACATACAATTATAAAGTTTAAATACATTCTTATAACTTAACGTTTTATCTCATTTATTTTAGAATAACTAACAGTTTTTCAGTGTCTTCGTAATTAAGTGATAATAACCATTCTTTAACATGTGTTTTAGCTTGGCGCAATGTCATTTCTTTTATATTTGTTCAGTTTGATCAGAGGACGACAAATACCTCATCTTAATAATTATGGAGAACTTAGCATTCAGACAGGGGATCGTGGGTTGGAATTGGAACAGGGGTCAGGGAATGGGTTTCTGGTATTTTGCAATTGTCTCGGTTCGGGGCGAGCTGCTAGTATTAATATAGTACTTAGTACCATAAACGACACAAGAGGTCGTGCGTTACCGCGTAATTATTCACATATACGACATTGTAAATGAATAGGAAATCAAATTTCATTATTTATAGTGTGTCATTGACAGCTTAAAGTCTTTGTAATAATCAAATATTATAATGGCCTGTAGCACTAGGTTAATAAAGCCGCGCGAAGCGTTTCCCTCGAATTATGTCTACATCAAACAATCGGACCTCTTGTTGTGTTACTCTATGTGTTTATACAATTTAATAGCTGTGTAGGTTTTTGAAGTGAAAATTTCTTTGGGCGCGTTAAGCACTTTTTGGTGAACAAAATTCATGGAACTCGCGTCTCGTCACTGACGGC
Organism: Lomographa bimaculata; assembly: GCA_948107665.1. Taxonomy (NCBI): domain Eukaryota; kingdom Metazoa; phylum Arthropoda; class Insecta; order Lepidoptera; family Geometridae; genus Lomographa; species Lomographa bimaculata. The sequence goes on from OX403600.1 coordinate 12,641,230, forward strand.
CAATACTTGTTGAGCTCTACGCGCGATACATATTGCTCACGATCGGGGATCAACTTATAATGGTTATTTATGTATAATGTGTATATGTACATTATATATAATTTTCACTTCTATCGGCAGTCCCCAGAGATTGATCTTTTACCAGGTCGTAGACAGGTACATGTTGCGAACATTGAAATATAAATGAGATCACATGATCAATATTTTTAAATAATGCTTTGGTAGGACGTAAATAAATAAATGACGTATATTGTTTTCATGTTTTATTAGAATCACAAGTATTTTATATGTGATTGGTTGTTTGTTTAGACTCATTTTGGCATAAGGGATACGCCCAACACTGGTGCGCAGACTATGTCTGCGCCGGGCTGGTTTTCTATTCCTCTTTTTTAATGAAATTTAATTCTTTGAGATTGAGTTAATCAAATTTAACGAATAAGGAGGTAAAAGGAAAGAATACATAATAATATCTTTAACAATAAATAATACATTTGGTACGGTAGAATTAAAATTCCTATCATTTCCAATAATTTTTTTGTCTCTATTCTATTAACTTTTATTTAACTTTCAATGTTTGTATTTATTTACACATTATACTTTATATAAATGCAACGGCTTGACTCACGATTTTAGTTTGTATGTTTGTTCGGATCAAAAGTTTCAAATCGAGTGACCCCCAATTCCCCTCATTTTACGGATCATTTTTGTACATGTTAGTTTAGTTTCGATGGCAATACATTGTTGTGGTGAGTATGGTCTGAGTTTTCGGGATCCGGGATTCACTTCACCTCTAACGGAACTATTCAATGGTGTATAGTAGTACAGACATGAAATGTGTGGAATATAAATATGTTAATACGATGATATGTGATGTTGTTTAGGTGACAATAGCAATAAAGTTATAACGGGAACCAACTTCTACTGAGCTATAACGTTACTCAAATGTAGGAATAATTCAAACACGTTAAAATAGAGAATTCCTTGATTTTGAGTGAAATTATTACATTTGAATTAAGCCATTGAACCGCGTGATCGGAATGCGGATTGGCTCAGTTTATTAGCTTTCAAGAAAAAGAAATAATGCCCAAATTTGGCTGCCTTTAGCTTGGGTTAGGATGAAACCGCAAAAATATGACACGATGTTGATCAGACAGTGGAGTACAAGTCTACCAAAGAAAGTTTTTGTGCACCGATATAGTCAGTATTGCTGGCAATAGGCACTGTTTTACATTTATTTCAACAGAGCACCTGATTAACATAGGTCTATTTAAATCAACTCAGATTTTGGAATTTATTTTGACTGGCAGGATTTGAAAATGTTCTTTGATATCCCTACCGATAAATATTTATTCCTCAATAGCTCATAGCTTCAAGAATAAGGGTAGAATTAGAACGGCTGTAGCCTCAGTCACCGTCATAAATGACTGTCTTGAATAGGCGTGGTTGGGTGCGCGTTATTTATTTATGCATATTATATGAATATTGTATTTTTTATCAATGAGTTAAGGGAACTGACATTCTTTTACAAAGTACAATTGACTCCAATAATACATCTGAGGAACTTCTCTTCCTCGCTTGTGAAGGTCTGTCTACGACAGATATTCGTAATGAGTTTTTTTTTATTATATTAATTGCTTAGTTGGAAAATCCACAAACTATCAATTGATATGAGAACACTACAAAAACATTTAGTTAGATAGCCAAATGATCACTCAATAGGCGAATGTTTAAAAGAAAGTAAATGCAAAAATCCCATTAGAATTTGAGGAGATATAAACCATTTACTTCCAATCTGCATAATATATACTAGAGCTCACACCGATAGTTAAGTAACAAAGGAAACTTTTAGGAAAGGATGATGAAAGAGTTCTTGTTTTTTAACTGGTTTCCTTTTTCATGATTATGTCTGTTGTTTCTTTGTACATATCTAGTGTCCTCCCATAATATATTTATAACACAATACGTTAAGATTATTCAAAATAAGTTGAAGAAATTTTTCAATGAACATAGCATCATAGTATTAGGAAGTCTGTTTTAAAGAAACCAATCTTTAAGGATATGTATTAGGTATTGTAATACGTAATTTATTTTCGAGTTATATTGGTATAATTTTGAATAAATGTATTTTAAATAAATCTGAATACGTGGGTTTGAGAATGACACAAGTTGGAATTATAAATTACTTAAGATTTGGCTTAAAAATAATAATTATGATATAATTTATGAAAGATGAAAAGGTGTGTATATATAATAATATAACAAGTACAGAAAAACTTATTTTTCAAAATTTCCGCCGTTCGGGTGTGTCGCGACTTTCGCGATATCAATATCGTATGCCTTATCACTAATGAAAACTGTAAAATACTTTTTCAAATCCCCGTCGTTTGGGTGTGTCGCGACTTTCGCGATGTCAATATCGTATAATAATTATAGTATCGAATGGTCGATGACAGAGGGCAGCACTGAAGTTAAATTACCGGAACCGCTAGATGGCAACACTGCAGTAGGAAAAAGGCGCGCCATTTTGAATGTCAGGAGCTCATTTTGCCAGTCGCTTTCAAAGAGTGTAGTGTTCCGCCAGTATTATTAATACTCGTTTCGCGAAGTTTCTATCTAATGGTTAAAGTATGGCTATGTTTGGATTTTGGTGCCGAGGATGTGCAGGAGGAGTCACAGTGCATAAAGGATGAAAGCTAAGTGCCTAGTCTAAGCTTGATGATTTTTATTATGTCTATACTGTTTACCCCTTTGTGTAAAGATTGTGTAAATATTAATTCTTACTTGATATAGCGTTGCCAATCAGGTCCTATAATATCAGAGAACGATTATTGATAATTGTCCCAAATGATCTAGACTTACTGTGTTGAGGGTAGTTACTGGTTATGTCCCCGAGATCGATAATTAGTGCCTCGTTGAGTGTGAGATTCCAAAAGGATTTTGGTGTATAAAGTTAGCCGATTGTTAGTTGGTTTTCTGATGTATATAATTTGTCCCTAATTGGTCACTATTACCTGAGAATAGGTTTAGTGTATGAAGATCCACATTGACTCCCTTTAACATAGTTTTACTTTTCTGATCTCTTATCTTGAGCCAGCCCGTTGTGCGTCGTCCATGCGAAAGCGTGGACGAGCTTGGTAACCCATTGAGAGCTTGTACATGGTGTACAGGTCGATTTGCGTCCGACCTGGACGTGTGAGAACGTGTGACCCAAGTCAATGTTTTGTTTGTACCCGTGGTGGCAGCTCGGGACAAGTCATGATGTTGCTTGTACACGTGGAAACATGGATCAGGTCGGGTTTGAGTTCTTGTACATGTGAAGACATGGGACGGGTTGTACTGAGTTACCGGTAACATTGAGGGGGTGGAAGAGGGGGTGGAAGAGGGGGTGGAAGAGGGGTGGAAGAGGGGGTGGAAGAGGGGTGGAAGAGGGGGTGGAAGAGGGGGTGGAAGAGGGGTGGAAGAGGGGGTATGGATCTGATATTGCTTCAGAGGCGAAGTCAATATATTGGTGCATGGGTACCCGCGGACTGCTTAAGATTCTTTGGTGAATAATTTGACTGACATAATATCACTGGACTTATAGCTTCTTCCGGATTAGTATAGAACGTAAAGTGTCCCAAGTCCTAACTTACTGACGCACAATTAAATGGGGGGCTGCTGGGGTTCCATCCCGGATCATTCTGGGATGGACCTCATGTCTGATGACGCTACAGGGCAGTAGTGTCATCGGCGTTATATTTCTTCAACAGGTAAGAGACCTAATCACGAAGCAGTGAGGGTATACATGTAGGAGACCCGAACCAAGAATAAGTGCCAAGAAGTAAGGTAAGCGAGCCGTGAGACACACCCAGCTTACAACCAATTTGAACTTTTGCTATTAAAGTGCTACACTAAGATGTACAACGCTGCGCGGGTTGGTGTAGCCAGTTAATTGTTTATATTGTCATATATAACAGAAAGTCGCGGCGACAGCTCACGTACATAAAAGACAGCCAATTCTAATGTTGTAAACTAGTCTAAGATGCAGGCTATGCTTAATTTGGAGTATGCAGGAATTAATATATTATACTATGTTTTGGGCACTTGGTCAAATAAAACTATATTGCTTTAATGTTTACAAAATCATTTGTCTATTTAGTATATTTACAAAAGTAACTAACTATCTATAGAAAACCTACACAACATTTATATCACCCAAGCTTGCATAAATTCAAAAATAAAAAGTCGTTCGATATTATAGGTGCCTAAAGATGTCATTATTTTTAATATGATCCTAAACGATTATAAATTCATGGTAAATATCATAAACGCAAAGGAATCGGTGGAGTGAGAGAATTTCGATTCATTTTCAAAAGTCATTGATGTTATTAAAAACCATTGTCATATTTTGTCGCTTGATACGGTTTAAAATATAGGATGATTTAAAAAAATTGTCGTAAAAAAAAAAAAAAAAACACATTTTTTTAAAACTTCCTAAACATAAAAAAAAAAATTCTTATTTCTTCGGTAGAACATGTATTCAATGGTGAAATAATCCATGTGGTAAAATAGATTTGGTATGAGATATAAATGACCTGCCTTGGTCATTACAAAGTGATTCACTGGAGCCTTATTTGTTCACAGCAGGGGAACCAAGTGCAGTTGAAGATACCTATAGGATTAAGAATGCTAAGGGAATTTTGGTTTTCTAGGAAACGTACTGGTGAAGGTTATAAAATTCTTATAGTGCAGTTTAGAGTTGCTCTACAGTTTGGTTTTGACTTTTCGTATGATTTTAGGGCCAACATTCAAGGAATTACCAATTTACAATAAGCGTTTTGAGTATTCATTATTCATATGTTGAAATGAGCTGAAATTTAGCAAATTAGCCTTATTTTTCAAATCAATTGTATGAAATTTTTTAAGTACATGAATCAAAACATTAATTTAAACAAATGTGATATATCATAAAAAAAATAGTTATGCTTGAAAAAGCAAAAATACAATAAATTATGTAAGTAACAAAAATAAAGTTATCTATTAATAATTTTATCTCTAATAGGCCTGTTGATTTATTAAATTTGCATTTAACCACTATCACACCAGATGGTAAGTGCTCATTAACCGACTTCAAAAATAGAGGAGGTTCTATGTTCGACTGCATGTATTTTTTAATTTTTTTATGTATGTTCACCGATTTCTCCAAAAATTGTGGACCGATTCTCTAAATTTTTTTTTGTGCTGGTCCCATATAAATTTTATTAAAATCGGTCCCATATAAATTTGATTAAAATCAAATCGATCATTTAAAATCGATCATATAAATTTGATTAAAATCGATCGGTGCTGGTCCCATATAAATTTGATTAAAATCGATCAAGCCAAAAGCAAAATATTAGCGGTAATGTCGGTTTTTTTCAATTATTTTAATGATACGCATGGCAAAATATATTTCGACCTTAATTTTACAACATCCTGTAGTTACATTTCACGGTCGGTATCGCAGTCAAACTACAAATCAATAGGCAACAAAAGGTGCTTTAATAGACCTCTTAGCAGTTAAACATGTGACAAATTCACTTTAAAAGCCAATTTTAGATGTTTGTGACTTCAATTTGAGCGATTAACTTTGAGATTTATTATATAATAGACTATGTATGGTATTATAGAATAAAATAAGATTAATACTATTCTGTATTGTCTAGCGTGTTTTCTATTGGAATCGATATGAAATGATGAGTCATTTCAATGACATGAATATTGGAAAATATTTTTATGCAGCCTGAATTATAATGGTGATAGAAACATTCAACGAATTTCATCAATTCAATTTTGCTGAATAACTTATTTAAGCGAAAAATAACAAAGTGCTCAAGGCGCGCGCCCCGGGCGCTGTGAAGGTTAAATGTATGGGACCATGATATATAAAGCGCCCGCGACGCTTCCCCTCGCGCTGCCGATTTGTATTAACAGGTCGCGCGCTTTGTACGCGCGCCTCGGTCGCTTTGTATATCAAGTCCCTAAGAATGAAAGTAAACTTAGTATATGCTTTTTGTGTTTCCTGTAGTTAGTATTTGTTAGTATTTATTATTTGTTAATATACTAACTACAGTTAAATATTTGTTATTGAGAACGTAGAATATAATTTAATTATAAAATTTCAAGGCGCCGTCTTCAAATTTCCATTGAATCTTGTAAAGATAATAGGCATTGTAGTAATTTAGAGCCATTATGAATAATTATATAGATAATAATTATATAATCTGACCGTGTAAACTATTAACATGTTAAGTTCTTGTTTGAAATTTCTTTACTATTTTTGTTGTGATTCCATCCCGATTCTTTCTTTAAAGTTATTAAGCAATGCAAGTAAAGATTTGTACTAATAATCTTAGCTAGAAATCATTGTTACAGCAAAATGACTATTGTTAAATTGTTAGCCCATTTAATAATGACATCTATTTTTCAACCATCACACATCATTTGATATCAAAGCTAACTTCTCAAACATCTGTTCTCAAGCTGGTAAAACATATCTTAACATCTTCTACGTTCCGCTTAATATCTTCCGAGGTATGGACTCCTTTCATAATTATTGTCAAATGCCATCTTACACTATTCCTCTCGCTCCACTGAATTTCTGCGCAAAATATAAAAATGTAATACGCTCAATACATTAAATTGAATGGGAAGGCATCTAAGGATCGCCTTTTAGTGAAAAGGGGACAGGATAAAGCATCATATTTATTTCATAATAAATGACAATTATCGTAAATTGATTTTCGATGCTACAATGCACGCGCAGCTAACCAAACATTGGCCAGAAAGGATCGTCCGTTGTCATTGTTGAGATCAGATGGAATTATCTAAAAAAAATAATTTCGTGCTGCATCTAAGATGATGATAGAAAAAGTTTGTTGTGCTCGGTAGAGCAACAAATATTATGTATTTATTGATATTATTGCTTGGATATGAATAAATAAATAAGATGATTTTGTTGAATTATTGGTTTGTATAATGCAGTGTTTGTGATGCTAATGTTATGAAAATGTTATTGGGAATATGCAGAACCAACCGGAACCAGAGATCTGGTTTTCTTTATAATTGTATAATATTTGTTGATTGTTGATATCCAATCCTGATGATTGATTGTAGCGGTTATGGCATACATATAGAGTGGCGGTGAAGCCGGCTACTGGTCGAGGTTTCGAACCATGAGATTGAGATTTTGGTGTAGGTATCATCATAAAAAAATCCATAATGTTGGGCACACTGTTCTTGCTAATATACATGAGAATATGTTATTGCACCGTTATCGAACCCTATACTGAAATACATCGTCGCTTACCTATTTTTTTTATGCCAGATAGGCAAGCATTTGACCACAATCTCACCTGATGGAAAGAGTCCCAGATTATACCGTTCGGGGAACAAAGACGAGGGCAATGAGTTCCACTCCTTCGCAGTACAGATTATAAACGTAGAATCGAAACGCTTAGCGAATTGGAGGTATGTAAAAAAATGAAAACATATACCGTAAGTAAAATGAAATGTCACTAAACACTGAAGCCACTTAAGTTTTATCAAACAAAATGACGTGAAATAAAGCTCTTTAAAGACGACTTAGTGCTGTGACAAAATTTTGTACACCACAATGCGTGTTCTTGGTTCGATTCACTGCTGGAAAATTTCTTCTATTTCCCAAGGGATATTAAGTGGTTCACCAGTCTTTGTTGGTTTGGTGTTCGAGGTGTATCTCATTATACATGCGGTCAACTCGAGGGCAACTACTTCAGAAAGAGTAGCTTGTCTCTGCGTATTGTAGAAGATGGAACGTGGGGTTGTAAGTGCTAATTCTTTTATTTGTTCGTTCTTTATATTTTTATTTACTGCTTTCTTTATTTTCTATATTGTTGGCTTAACATAGCACCCATACGTCGTCTCACCCTCAACCACACCTGTCTCAAAACAATACTAGAATGTTCGCGACTTGTATTACATCGACAAAGAGTGGCACCATCAATAAAATTAGACTGACAGCTTCCTAAACTACATGTCCACGTGAAGAACTAAATAACAGCCAGGTGTTTGGACAATTAGAGCGTAATCACTGTATTTGGAGTGGTATCACGGAGTATCCAAAGTTTTCTAAGAAGGCCTATTGTTGGCTGCCACCCAGAGAGGCCGTGTTTGCAAACGCCTTGAATAAGCCAGGGCCAATATTTGGCTTTCGAATGACCGAAACAATACCACCGTTGGGACAGTTAGAGGTTTCTTGTGAATCGCTGAACAATGCTGAGGTGCAGGCTTGCTAATGCGAATACATTAAGGAGTGGATGCAGTGCCGATGGTGATACAAAATGCGGCGAGATAGAGGTAAAAAAGCATATTAAAATGTGTAGGTCATCTACTATATAAAAATAAGTCGGGTTTTCCTTCCTGACGCTATAACTCCAGAACGCACGAACCGATTTCCACGGTTTTGCATTCGTTGGAAAGGTCTCGAGCTCCGTGAGGTTTATAGTGGCAAAACGGAGTTCGCCGGGTTTGCTAGTCATGTATATATAATATTAACTTCGAGATTTTTTGAGCGATTCCTGATAAACCAGTGGGCAGAATTTTAGGGTTTTATATCAAAAAAAGTACAATATACCAAATAGTAGCGGAAATTTATAGCTGAACCTAATGACCGTCTAGCCTACTGATGTCCATCCGTCTATATAAACATAGAGGCTGCTTTATCACCAAAATAGATACATCCTCAGACAATTACTTGTGTTAGCCCAGTTTAATTCAATATAATTATAAAATAGTTACACTTGTAATTAGTTATGACATAGTATTTTTAAACCACACAAATAAATCCTTACAAACCTCAATTTAATTTGTTACTACTTACATTAAATATTTGTTTATGTGTAAATTAAGATATTATTGTTCGCCCGAAATGGAAAGACTGTTGTTTAACTATTAATAATATAATATTATAAGAACATTATACACAGCTTTATACAATAAACATATATTCTATTCTACATTTAAATCATGCGCCTTCAGTAAGCATTGCATTCCAAATTCGGCTCAGGGAGCTTGCACCTCTCCATTTTGGCGAGTATGTTTGCACGTCCACGGCGACTACGCCGCGGGAGGTTACCATCGACCACCTCCAACTCATTGTGCATTATTTATTCAATTTACTCTATTTATAATCCTTAACAAAATAATCACAGCACGGGCGAGATGTTTTGTTTGCTCCTTGCGATGGATGAAGTCACATCTGTTAACATATTTGTTAAGGGACGACAATAGCGTAAGTGATTTAAGTGGTAAATGTTGTTACTAATCTCTCAATGGTCTACTTACCATTTATTCATGGAAACACCTATAGTTTATAATAACAAGAAATCACAGTTATTGTCAACCCAATATCATCCATCCCTAAGTCCATAGTTAATAATATATAAGTATTGTAAAGGCGTGTGCAAGCATAAAACGGCATCAACTTCTAACGTAAGAGATGTCCGTCGAATGTTTAGACACGCCTGATACCTTATTATTGAAATGTAAATATACCAAAGGGCCTCATAGCGTTGGCTACGGTTCCGCTAATGCCTTACAAACTTAGCAACTAGGGAATGCAGAACCAAGATTCTGCGATTCTTAGTCGATATTGAGTGAAAACAGATTTTTAGTTCACCATTTAAACTTATGAAAGTCTTAGAGTTCTTGATATAGACACTATTATTTATTCTGTGATATAATGCTCTGCTGGACATAAGGATATACAAACATCCTCGGTCAAGAAAGACATACCTCAGTTATAAGCAGCATACCATCACGATGTCACCTCACGACAAAACCATTGTTTATGACAATAACGAAAGCAGTCAATTTGAATGTTAAGAAGGAAGCGATAAACCAGGTAACGACCTTGCATCCTGTGTAGATACCGACGTGGTTTACTGTACAAACGCTTGTCTTAGGTTAAGAATTTCATTTTCTTGTTAGCTCAGAACAGTGACAATATACTCTATTGCCTAGAAGGTAAAGTACAAAATGAATCAGTTATCGAGATCATAAATAGTGTTGAAGCTGTTAAGTTGGAAAATTCATTACTGTACAAGCCTTTGCCGGGTAATGAAAATTTAACTCTATTGTCATAGTTTTAGCTATCATTTTAGTTCAAACATGTTCTTTAACCCGTTGATAAGCTCCATTGTTTTAGTGTTGTGACTTATGTTGTATGTAAATATTGTCCCTGGAAGCGGAAATGCTTGGAATAATATTGAATCTAGTGATTAGTATAGCTTACGAGCTTGTACAACAGATTTTTTATGATTGTTTATTTAATTACTACTTTGAAGTTATAGGTAATATTAAATCTCTAGCATCAAATTATTTATTAGCTGTTAATGTATATATTTTATATATACCTATATCTTTATTATTTAGGCATAGAACGCCACTAATAACGCGCTATTGAAAATAAAATCATGGTTATTATATTATTTATTGAGGAACTGTTTTTATGTAATTGATATGTATATTTACCATTAAGTAAATATCCGTTTAGTTTCGTACTGCTCTGTTAAAATAAATGTCATGCATTCGGTTTGATACCCGTTCTAAATATTATTTTCATTCACATATACTCAGCTTATCATTTTCAATGACTTCAGATGCAAACTGCGCTTGTATCGTACCATGATACAAGCACAATTTGTGTCAAAATGTTTCATTCCAATGTTGAAATCAAGTTCCATGTTTCAACTCAAGTTGTGAGTTAATGTCTGATCAATGCTAATGTGTTCTACCGGACTACAAAGTTCCTATTCACGTGCATCTATCTAATCATACAAACCCGCATTCAAAATAAGAACCTCATACCTTTGTCCAATAAATGGGTTCACCGACTACAAAGCGGTCTCCAATCAGAGGCTATAAAAAGACAAGCAATAGCCTCATACTGCGCTATTATCGATCTTGCGACCATCACACCTAGTCTCAAAGGCCCTGGTTTCAATAGTTTGACAGTATTGTGAAATTTCTCACTTTGGGTCCGTGGCGACCCGCAGAGCGTTGTCGGGTTGGGTATTGTTAGCACACGTGCGCTCTGAATGGGCCCTTAGGTTTCTTGGATTTGACAACCCTATTTATGGAAGACGCCTAATTGAATTATAGGGCGCGCCCTTATGAGGGTTTCTGATCTGATTTGGTTTATTAAAATTGTGTTATGGTTTGTAGGCGGTTTTTGAAGGGGAAAATATCGGAAGATAAAATGTATTAAAAGTAAAATGATGACGGAATTCACATGTATATTATTTTCGTATCAACTCTAGATCATTCGAGTTGCACATTCGCTAAATATTAATGGTCAGACTTACAAAATTTAACTTTAATATTTTCTCTAATTGGAGTTTTTTTGTATATAAATGTAAATCATAATAAAGGAAATTTAAGAAATTATTTAAATTTTAGATAATAATTAAAGGAATGTTATAATTATCTAAAAACGAAAACAATCCTGCAATATGTCATTCTACACATTAATTGCAAACAGTATATGTGTCGCCACAAATGGCTTTTCTGCAGTAGTGAAATGCAGTTCTAAGCTTCCGTTAAGGAAAACTGCAAAATATTATGTTTTGGACGGCTGTTCTTCAGAAGTACCTTCTACATCAGTATAAATTTATAAAAACATTCCTTGTATTTTTTTTAATTAAACAATCTGTATGTCTATTGATTTTATTTATACAGCATTAGCCATGCTAGGAACAACTATAGTGATAAATTTAGAAAGGAAAAAATTACCGCTTGATGCGGGATTTGAACCCGCGGCCATAGGGTGTCATGCCCTATTATGTAGTAGTTTCTATAAACTGTTTCGGTAGATGACGTCACACGTCCCTGTAAGACGTTTATAATAAGGAAAGGTTAATTTCGTCGCTTCAGGCAGGACTTGAGTAGCTCAGCGGTTAGAGCATTAGGGCATGACACCCTATGGCCGCGGGTTCAAATCCCGCCTCAAGCGGTATTTTTTTCCTTTCTAAATTTATCACTATAATCTCTATGTCTTTTATTTGAATAATGTCTATTATACTAACGATAATTTCTATGTTTTTAATATTATACTCATGAAATAGATTTATAGGATTTATTCTTCGATATAAGTTATCGAATGGCATTTTTGGGATTACATATTTTAATTCCGAACACTGATATACAGGCACGACATCGAGAACAGAATCTTAAGAAGCGCTAGAAAACAAATACACACATATTATCAGTAATATGCAAGTATCATTTATAGAAAAAAAACATATTCTAGTAGTCAGACCACACAAACTCCAACACAGAAATAAGAAGTGTTTTTTTTTATCATTTCGATTCCTTTATCATAAGCTCGTAATAACATTCAGATAAAAATTCTGAAAAGCCCTTGCCACTTTATCTAGACCTCTCTATTTAACACACCTGTACAAAAACTATCTTAAATATTAGTTCAAAAATAACCCTTCTGACCCAGGTGAAAGATAAAATTCCAGAGTTATATAATTTTATTTGGCAATGCTATGGTAAACCATCAAAATTAATTTACAAAAACGATGTTCTTTTGTCTTCCGTTGGATGTCAGCAGGGTGACCCGTGCGGCCCAGCAATTTTTTCTTTAGCTGTCAATCCGATAATTCAACGTCTCCAATCCAAACTAAATGTTTGGTATTTGGATGACGGAACTCTGGGAGGTGATGTGAATACTGTCTTAAGTGATCTAAAATTACTAATAGATGAATTTAAAATGATTGGGCTTGAACTAAATTTTTCAAAATGCGAACTTTTTGTTTGCGATAACTGTTCAGACAAATTATCGGTTTTACAAAAATTTTACTCATTGGCTTACAATATAAAACTAGTCGACAAGTGTTCACTTCGCCTTTTAGGTTCGCCGATATTAGATGAATCAATTTCACCTTTTGTAGAAGAAAAAATTCAAAATTTTAAAAATTCTTCCGACCGATTGCTCAAAATTAACACTCATATGGCTTTTACAATTATTAGATTTTGCCTTTTTGTCCCAAAATTTACGTATTCTTTAAGATGTTGTCCGCTATGGAAACATGGCGCGCTCCTCGAGAGCATGGACAATATCGTAAAGAATACTCTTGTATCGGTTTTGAATATTGACATAGATGATAGGGCTTGGTCGCAAGCTTCTTTACCTGTAAGACTAGGAGGCTTAGGTATTCGTAAAATTTCTAGTGTTGCGTTACCGGCTTTCTTGTCCTCAGTTCATGGTACTTCTAAATTAGTCGAAAAAATACTTTCACATAGTTTGGGTTCTTTAGAAATTTCAAACCAGACTGAGGCCACAAGCGCCTGGGAGATGGCATGCCCAAATACCGGGCTCCCAGTGAGGCTATCCTCACAGAGACTGTGGGATCGGCCGCTCTGTGAACTAGCACGGAAACATCTTTTAGATACGTGTCCTAGCGTCACAGAGCGTGCTAGACTTCTAGCAGTTTCTGTATGGGAGTCAGGGCTTTGGTTGCAGACCATTCCCTCGCTTAATACTGGTACTCTTATGGATCCATCTGCTTTCCGTCTCGCTATATGCTTACGTTTGGGTGCAAGGTGCTATGTTGCCCATAGCTGTCAGTGTGGTACTGCTGTTGACCAGCTCGGTCACCACGGCCTCTCGTGCCAGAAAAGTGCTGGCCGAATTTCCCGCCACGCCAGCCTCAACGATATCATCCGCCGGGCTTTTACCAGTGCCAACGTTCCAGCCATTCTCGAACCGAATGGTCTGATGCGTGACGATGGTAAAAGACCTGACGGAATGACTTTAATTCCATGGAAGATGGGACGGCCTTTAGTGTGGGATGCAACTTGTGTCGATACTTTAGCTCCGTCACATCTTCCTGAATCACAGAATGGGGTTGGCGTCGCGGCAACTTCGGCAGAGCAGCGCAAACGGCGAAAATATGGAAACCTCGGCAGTGGTTACATATTTGAGCCGTTTGGTGTTGAGACACTGGGTCCGTGGGGACCGGGAGCTCATTCTATTTTCAAAATTCTATCAGAGCGCCTGGTTGAGGCGACGCGTGACCAAAATGCTGGCACTTATTTGGCTCAACGTATTAGCATTGCAATTCAGAGAGGCAATGCAGCCAGCATGATGGGAACGCTACCCACTGGTAGTGGGCTTGAGCACTTGAGTTACCTATAGGCTCGATGGCTTGTAGGTAACTTGGCTCTTTGCTGTATATAGTTTTAGTTTAGTTTTAGGAAATATAGGCAATTGGCCCGTAGATTAGACAATTGATTTAAAAAAAAAAAAAAAAAAAAAAAAAAAAAAAAAAAAAAAAAAAATAACTGGTTCAAAACATCATCCATTTCTGCTAAACTAAACACGAAGTTGCTGTCCTTGAGAGCTGTGCACATATTTGTTTTGGCTGGAGCTTTAAAGATTGACTTCTTGTTATCTTTGCAAACAAACCTGGGTGTGTGAAATACCGATGATGTTTGTACGACTTTTCGAGATGTTTATGCAAGTTTGTGGGGCTTAGGGACTGAAGGTTTCATTGGAAAGAGAAAAAAGTGTTTTTGAATCGAATTAAAAACGGGTACGGCTGCGTATTCCAGGTCTAGTGTGTTTACCAGCTTCGATCACATCGTCACTTACCATCAGGTGAGATAGTGGTCAAACACTAGCCTGTCACAAATTAAAAAAAAAAAAATTGAATTACGCGCTGTTACGGCAATTTTTATTTGTTACGTAACTTTTATCAACACATTCTAGACTAGAGAAGCAAATAAAAACGAAAATTGCCGTAACAGCGCGTAATTCAATATATATATATATATATAAGTAGTTCATGCACTTAGTCAGTCATTTTGATTCTGAAAGGGGGGGAGAGATTATAATGAATTTTAATGCCTATAAAAAGTTCTAAAACAAAAACTGCTTAATTTTACCATACAATTAATAGGTTGATTCAAAGCTCTTCAAACATATTCAAAGCATTAAAATACATCCAATGTTAAGAGATTTGATTTGATTTAATACGCGAAAAAAGTTAGTGTCATTTTAAGGCAGGAATTCACTTGAAAATCTCGAAACGTGCGCGTATCTAATCAGTAACTAACCGACACTATTTCATTGAGTAAAGCGCATTATATTTCCTTTTAACTGCGCTACAATGGCACTCGCACTACAATAAAGTAGATAATAAGGAAACAGGAATTACACGGTAAGAAAATATACTGGATGCTAAAAGGTACTGAATATATGAAAGGTACAGGGTGTGTTAGAGGAAATCATCAATATGTTGAACGACTCTTCTGCAAACTTCACCGCCAAGCAGAAGTGAGGAAACATTACTGTATTTCGGATTGAAGGGCAATGTTTTAAGTAAAATTATATGATGGTGATGCTTCCTGGCCGATTTCGGCTTCAGCGACTGTTTTGCGGCAATTTTTTTTAACAATTTTTATATAAAAGAGCTTGGTAAAATTAAATATATGTAACAAGGGTAGTGCATTGCCAGGCAGGATTTTGGAGTTCATAATTCTGGAGAGTACTGAATGCAACTGTCATGTTTAACTAATAAACAATATGATGAAATTGTAGTGAAATAATATTTTTACTTAGTTTTTTGCTGTACGCGATTTTTGGTGGTAATAATTTGGCGGTAGATTGAAGATCTACGGAAGAAATAAAATAAAATAAATTAACGCTTTTACACTCACAGCTCAACACTAAGTTCAATGACTTGTGTCATGGGTGCCGGAAACATTCACATCACATACACATAATCGCGTTACTTTTTCAGTTTTTTGACAAATTCTTGCATTATTATTCTCAAATCGAATAATGTTGTTTTTCGGAAAACAATTGTTCTGACTCTATAAAATTATTTATCACCATCTAATTGTCATTCCTTCACAAAGGTAGACAAGAACTTAGTGACTTGACATCGACATCGTTTGTCTATCCATCCCTGTCAGATACTCAGGTTAACTTTTAAAACAGGCAGTATATCAACATCCTGTATTCAAAGTGATTTTTAAGCAAGCCAGAGAAGCCTTTCAAGACGTCCGCCATTCTCCGAGTGACCGTTGGAGAATCGATTGCGCATGCACCGTCCATTCATAAACTCGCCCAAGCAAAGATCCTTGACTTGAAGTATGAATGAATGAGTCAGTGTCTTGAAAATATGCATCCGGTGCTTAAATGTTGAATGGGAGTGATTTAAGTAGAAACGCCACTGTTTTGTTCGCTGAATGAAAGTTAGTCACGCGCGCTTTTGGATTTCAGTGTATGAAGTACAATAAACACTCATTTATTCTATAGAGTCCATAGGGATAGTAATTAAACGCAATCAAAGCTTAAAAAACCGACTTCACCGCTTTATCTTAGAACCTTGATCAGATTAAATGTATAAAACACGGATTATTGACGATCACTCTAAAACTACTGATCAGATCTTGATCAAATTTAAATGGAACTAATGGGAAAGCACCAGCTTTTAAACAAAAAAATACATCAAAATCGGTTCACCAGAAGAAAAGAAGGAAAGAAGTCATGAGGTAACACACATTAAAAAATACAGTGGAATTTAATAACTCATCAGTATTTGTGAAATCGGTAAAATAGATTATGTGTTTATCTAGGTATATATATATATATATATGTACTCTAAATTTAACGCATGTCCGGTATCGTAGTACTCTAAATTATTTTTCATTAACGAAGCTGAATAAATGTATATATTAAATGAAGGTTCAATATCTTAGTCTTTGAAAGTAAGGTTTGCATAAATCCGTTTGTTTGAGTTTCCACATAGAACATTTTGTGCATTAAAAGCTACTTTCTTGTTGGTGGAATTGGCCCAGAAAATAATCACACTAATATTATAGAGGCATAAGTTTGTGAGTGTGTTTGTATGCTTGTTAATTTTTCGCTGAAACGGCTGAACTAATTTTTTGAAATTTTGTATGGAGGTAGCTGACACACTGAATTAACACTTATGCTAATTTTTATCTCAGAATTCCCCCGGGTCCGTACTTACGAGGGTAAAACCACGGGGCACAGCTAGTTAATTATAAATAATTTAAATAATTCCGAAAAAGCTTTCGCTCTATCCCTAGATTGTGTATACTATTGTTTTCGATGCAAATATTTCATGATTTATATTAAATGATAGCTATTATTTATCTAAATAAATCGTTTGAGTGGATTTGTATTCTGTACTAAGATTAACTGTTGCAACTGAATTCTTCTGCTAATTCATACTTATACTAATTTCTACTAACTACTGTTTATCGTATGAATTAACTTATCACATCACACTTTCACACTAACATTATAAATCCGAAAGTTTGTGAGTAAGTATATTGGTTTTCTCTTCACGCTGTAATAGCTAAACTGATCTGAATGAAATTTGGAATGAACATAGCTTATACCTAGTATTCACACACTGGCTGGTTTTAAACTTGATAAAACACGAGTGAAGCCGTGGTGCAGGGTTAGTATATAAAAAAGAACACGCGACTGCAAAGACGATAATGTGTACTGTTTCTTTATCAGATACTGTCTATCCCATACAAAAGACATCAACGCGCGCGAACTTTTTCTGAAGCTCTCATAAAAATAATTGAAACGCAAGCAAAGCTTAAAAAAACCGACTTTATCCCTTATATTTCGGCTTTGGCTGGACGAATTTCGATAAAATTTATATGGGACCACCTCTGAAGTATACCCAAGAAAAAAAACAGATATCGCGTAACATACATACAAAAAAAACATACAGTCGAATTGAGAACCTCCTTTTTTGAAGTCGGTTGATAAAGCATAATCGTTGTCATGAAATTGCGCCAAAAATAGGTTGCCATTAGAAAAAAAGAAAATTGCTGGAACTATAATGAGCCCGTATAGCTCAGCATGGGTCCGAGTTTCAATCAAAAGAAATTTATTACCCGATTCGCAAAGGTTACGCTTCCTTTACAACTTTCGGCGTACCTATAGATTTTTTATAGTCTTTATAATAGAGCGGCGCGAGCGCAGACCCGCCGACTATTATATTTGGAATAAAAATGACAGTAAAAGTTACGCCCACTTTTTTAAATTCTTATTGTGGACGCGTTCAAAAGTTTTTAGGGATTTCGAAATAGATTCGAGTTTCTGGGCGTTTTTGTTGAGATTTGTATATGCGTTAAATAAGAATGATATTGGCTGCATATAAGTAATAGTATTGAAAAATTTTGTGTTGGTACTTACAATATATTATTCAATGCATATTTTATTTACTTCTATTTGTTTAATGCTAGATAGACAACCACCGCCGTTTCATCTGATGGAAAGTGACGATGCGGCTGAAGATATTGCCTAGAAGATATCTACTCATTTATCAATTTAGACTTAAAGACTCTTAGATTACATTATATTTAGATGATAATGCTGTAAGAAGATAATGTAAAAAAATGATTATATAATGTCACATGTAGGTCATTTATTGTACGGAATTTATCATGAACTAAACAGAACCCTAAATTCGCAGGTAAAATCACCACCAAAGTTGCGATAAGGCCATTATCGTAGATATTCGTAAACAAGCTCAAATGCCCCTCTAGTGGCCATCTAACACGTGTTCAAACTCTATAATAAGAAAAGCTTTAAGTACAATTTAGAGGGGAAACTATTTTGAGCGCTATACTTATGCATGTAGAGCTTGTATTAAATGTACTATTTCATTTCAAGGCTTTCAAAATCAGTGGTCAAATAGTCGTATAAGGTTTTCGACTGTGTATTTTAGATCTTATTACAATGGAGAACGATCAAATTTGGAATGCACAGTCGTTCTAGAAAAAACTTGCCCATTATTGCCATAAAAGTGAAGAATATCACTTGATTTTTAAGGGGCACTTTAAGGCTCTTTTAAGTTTTCTCGTATCGAATGATTGTGTTACAGCTATCCATCAATCGTAGACATTTTGTAAGCTTTTATTCGACTTTTTGCCGCTCATTTCCTGTGCCCGAGGCCAAGATTTTGCCCAAATTTTTGCGAGACACAATTAAATTTTTTGAACAGCTTTTTTCTTTTTCGGTCAGTGGGTAGGTATTAAGTTACCGGCATCTTCAAAATGGTTTTTATTTTTTAAGGTTAGATAAGGATTGGTGAAAAAACATCCGAATGCAAGATATTCGTATGTTTTTTCTGGTTTCTTTTTTGGGTTATTTCTTTATAAAATAGCCGCATTGGCAAACACGATAAGTAGCCGTCGGTCGGTTTCTGTCAATAAGGACTGCACGTGCAATTTTTTTTGAATTCTAAAAAACGCTGGCTTCAAATTATTGACAAGTCTACTATTTACAATAAAAAAAAATGTCTCTAAGCCACTACAATCTGCATGCATTGCACTAATCGTAAATGCCTATTATATTAATTTAGGTTTTACAATAATAATGTATCATTACATTTACCTTGTATAGCCATACATCGTATATTTTATAAAAAAATATAATTTATTTTTCTGTTTACGGCTATATAATTATTCTTACTGTAAGTTATCTATACATTTGCAACTAATCACATATTTAAGATTGATGTATTTTGCTCGATATTTATTAGCCTCGAATTATAGGAAAATAATGATAAATCCTACCTAATTACGTTTAGACAATCTTAAACTACGATCAAATTTACTTACTGACAATGCTTCCTGTTTATAATAAAAGTGTTTTGCAGTCGCAATGTTTTTGTTCCAAAATATAATAAAATTAAAGAATGGAGATATATTACAGGGAGAACACGTGTGCTTTGCAAAACAACTTCCCAATTTCGATGAGTAAAAGTAGGCAAAAATGTCACACAACTGTCAGCCAAAAATTCGCCGGTTCTTTCAATCGTCGCCCAAAAATCCGCGGTTTCCGGTAAAAAACTGGAATGCACCGTAATTTTAAACCGCACAAAATTGCTGCCGCTACACGTGCAGACTTTGTAGCCAAGTTTAAAAAAACACCGGGAAGGTATATCTGCAAGTTTTTATACAAAATACTTGACACTGGCTAAATGCAGAAACCTTGTGGAGCCGAAAGTTACATAAAAAGATTTAAGTCTATGATTTTTTGTTTTATTTTTTTGTGTTATTTTGTGTCACGTGTTAGTGATTTGTGTTGGAAGCAAATGGGCGCGTGTTATCGCCTTATTTCCTCTCGTTGATTGCGTCAAATATTGCAGCTTAGGCGCCTAGTCTGTCCGCGTGGTGACAATAATTTTGTGAAAATATACACAATATTTATATCTTACCAGAAACTTTTGGACTTTTCTGGAGAGAAGAAAGTACTCTCTTTGAACTTTCTTTAGTTCGGAGGAGGCGTTTTGTTTCTATGTTTATCATCCGTACCTATAGCGAAGAAGTGCAACTCATCGCCTGCGTCTTTGTTCCCAGAACGGTACAATCTGTGTGTCTAGAGTGAAGTCTATAGTAATAGTCTATAGTAGTCAAGCATGTTACATCTTCGGCTGCATCTTTACTTACCATCGAGTGAGATAGTGGTCAAATGCCTGCCTATTTAGCATAAAAAATGCTTTTTATTGTGTTATACATGACATTTGGGCCCGAAAGGGGTACTTATGAAAGTTATTGATTCTACTACCAGATTCGCAAAATTACAACCATCTCGAGAAGAACCAGGCAAGAAATTTAGTAATCCATAATCCGTTGCTTATTTAAATTATTAGTTAAATCCTGAGTCGATCACATATTTACATACCAGCATGTTAAAAATATTGGTTTACACGTTTTAACGAATGAAAAAATATTGGATTACATATTTTAAAAACTTAAATGATTGAATTTGTAATTTTATCCGATTCTAAATTGGCTAAATCACAGACAGCCTACCAATCGGAAGCGGCTAAGTGTTACACCATCACCTAATCATGGGCACCGTAATCACTTCCCGTCACTTAACCTGTGCTTGTAACTAAAAAAATATACGAACAAGTGACGTCTTAGCACTGAGCAACAAGTGTGGCAAAGTGCCAGGAAGTTGGCAAAAGCGACGCTTTGCAAATGCATTTCCTATGTTAGACAAGGCTTTAGCCACTTTGAAAACAAAAGTGGTCACTCAGAACCTGTAAAAACTAACACTTGTTTTATGGGCGTGAGAATGGCACTTGGAAATTTCCATTTCAAAGCATGTTAGTTATTTGATTGCCCGGAAATTGGGATTAAATAATCCTGATAAACATTAATGGTTTTAACTTTAACTGTAATCCAACGAGGGATAGTATACTGTCAAATAATGTAAGTCATAATATAAATTTTGGTCAATAAATCACAGTTACATATTACTAGCGGTGCCTTCGCCCGCGTTTACCAAGTAAAAAAGTAGCCTATATGTTAATCCGGAATATATGCTATGTCAAATTTCATATTAATCCTTTCAGTCGTTACAGCGTGAAAAGAAAACAAAAATACTTATACATTTACACACGTACACACAAACTTGCGAATTTATAATATTAATGTGATAAAACTGAAAGTTAGTGTGTAAGTATATTTGTTTTCTCTTCAAGCTGTAACGGCTGAAAGGATTAAAATTAAATTTGACATAGCTTATATTACAGGCCTACAATAAGTTCAAAGACTTGTTTCATGGATCCCGGAAACATTTACATTGTGCACATTATCACAGGGGGAACCACAAGCACAAAGAAAATTGTGCTCGTGCCGAGAAACGAACATAGGACCCGTGGCGTTAGAAGCATAGACTAGCCATTTCATAACACAACGTAAACGTTTTCAAACTCACGGCCCCACAGTAAGTTCGACGACTTGAGTCGTGCTGGAAATATTTGCATCCCTCTCTTGGGGAAAACTTTTTTCCCGCCGGGAATTGAACCAGATACTCGTGGTTAGAAGGCGGACGCGCACCTAACTAAGCCACCAGGTAGTTCATCATTGCGCCAATAGTGTCGTCTAACGGTAACCGCGTCGTTGTAAAAAATAGTTTTAGTATTAACATTTAAAAAAATATTAAAACAGAATCAATAATAGTACAGAGAGTACACAAAAACATAATACAAACACAAATAAACCCAAAACTGGTCAAATATAATTAAATCGTCCAGCTGTTGCCTAATCTCTTCGGCACTTTGAGTTTATAACATACTTCCTTTGCCAAAATTCACACTAAACTCGTCAACTATGAAGCCTTCGTGTTAGCTTTCAAACAAACAAGCATAGCGTGAAACATTCGCACCCTCAAAAGCTCTTACTACTAAGAGACTTGTTAATCGCGCCACTTTTAGCGTTACGAGCTTTTCATCAAAATATCGAAGCGTGAACTCTTTTTTCATCGAACATTTTACACAAATGTATCAAATAGCACTCTACCTCAAAAGCGTAAAGCTCAAATTGGGGCAGCTATTTGTTTCTGAAATAAAGAATCTTTGTTGGTATTTGACAGTTTTGGCCACCGACAACATTATCCGAATTTCACGCGAGAGTTATTTGTTTTACGGCCACGAGGTTTACACAAAACGCTGCAAGAGATGTTAACTTTAACGAGGCAAGTGGTGGTTCTCTATTGGTTTTCACGGTTCCCTTATTTTATCGCTTTTCTGTTGCACCATAGGCGGTAGTTAAAAGAGATTAAGCGTGGATTAAATGTATACCAGAAATATTTAAGCCAGTGAGATATTAGTTTATTTTAAGATGTTATCAATACAGATATGTATCTGACACGTAATGGAAACCGCATTTTATAATGATACTGCGATTTGTCTCTTGAATTTAAGTTATTTTTGACGGAAGACGAAATCTGCTAAATGTCATCTACAGTTGGATTTAGTTTTAAAGTTGCCAAGTAAATAGTTAAAAGCGTTAAATGAAACGCAAAAATTACTATAATTTTTGTGTTTAATTTAGTGTCTAAAAAACCATCTCGTGCCTTGGTCCTTAGACGAAATACACCTAACAAATTAATCTCTGATTAATTAGTGCCAATACAAAATAGGCTAGGTTTGTTGGTGGCCCAGAGACTGTTACTAAGCTGAATGTGTCGCGTGCGCGATAAAGACTACTCGCAATTTTTGGGTTTGATTTCATTCAAAAAAAAAAAAGTATACATCCATGCTAAGGTTGTCTGGAAGAGATTGCTTTATGCGATAAGACCGCCTATTGTGAAACCTCTTTAAGATTTATTTATTTAGTTAGTTCTTAAGATTTTTGAATTGGTTTTTCAATAAAGAGTATTTGTATTGTATTGTATTTCAATCAAGGTCTTTCACCCACACTGTTTTATGTTTGGATTACATTACTTGGGTTTGATTGTGGTAGATGTGACAGACAATGCCTTGATGATCAATCAATACCCTGCATATTTATCTGTAAAGATTTTTTCATTCTAGTAAGATTAAGTGATAGCGCGGAAACGCAAATAAACATCACGAAGAGTCAACGTATAAGCTCTACATTCGTACTTGAAATATCAGCATATTGTAAGTATTTATACCAAAGGTGCCGCGACAAACAAGCCGCCTTTTCTATTTATGCTAAATCATTGGTGCCAGCGGCGGTACGACAAAGATTCCTTAAGAAACAGTGTTATATCAACCACTACCGTGTTATACAAAACACCTTTGGTTATAGGCTAGTAACAAAAAAGAGATTACATACACTTTGGCTTGCTTAGAGCTGTATTTTATAGTACGCATTCAAGAAGATACACGTGTCTTTTACTGACTAGAAAAAAATAGATATTTCATACGTATCTTCTTTTATCTTTTATTTAAGTTATGAACACCAGTACGTTCGCCTGACAGTAAGCATCACGGCTGCCTTAAAATTTATCTTGTCACCTTTAACTAATATCCAAGTATATTGTTTTTTTATAACTCTTTCACACTTATGGGAGCGCACAAGTTTGAAGAAATGCGTCATTGATAGATAGATAGATAGATAAACTCTTTATTGAACACCTTAATTAAGACAAGAAACAAAGCAAAATAATTATTTACAAAAAAAAAGTGTAACAATAGGCGGTCTTATCGCTAAACGCGATCTCTTCCAGACAACCTTTGGATGGAGCGGAATTACGCAATAGAGTTGGACGTCGGTGTTTAAGAAAACAACATTTTAAAGAGTGCATTAATCTAAGAATAATAAATTATATTATACTTAATAATAAGTAATGATAATTGACAAATAATAAAATAATATATACCTCAATAATGATCTTATATAAATATAAAACATACATAAACACATACTACATACATACACACATACTACAAACATTGATGTGAGAGACATTTGCCCTATCCAAAAATCATGATATGATGAGGAAAATTGTGCGCCTGCCGGGTATCGAGCCTAAAATGGCATTGAGCCGAAAACGCTTACAACAAATAATCACACTAAACTAATAGCACACATATTCACTGTTATGAAGAAAATTTATAATTATTTTATACTACTGACAACAGTCAAACTTACATAGGATGAACCTCAACGCCAACAGCATAGTATATATGTACTGATATAATACTTTTTGTTTTGTGTATGTGGTGTGTATGTTGGTGCACATGTACATGCTGAATAAATCATGATAATATAAAACAAAATTTAATAGATCATTCACCCTGAATTAGGACATACATACACTTATATTGTTGTCTAATCTATCAGTAATTTATGCTTTTGTATATATGACCTAACTATTACATACATAAAAAAACGTTTAACGTGTATAAGTAAGTTTTAGTAAAATTGGCAGAAAGCATAATATACGTTTTATTTACATGATGCCGTTGATGATATTTTTAATTCCCAGATGATCTATTTTTACCGATTTCCCAAAAAAGGAGGAGGTGCTCAAGTCGAATGTTTTTTTTCCATATTTTCAAGTTCAGTGTAATAGTTTAATTATAATAAATGACTTATAACTTAGGTTATTACCTAAACAAGCTTGTGTTCGAAGAATTTATTGCTATATATATTTTACGTAAATTTTCTAAGCCTACATGACATTACACGTAGCTACCATTTAGAAAGATGAATGATATCTAAGCCAGCACAATATCTCATTGTTATCAGATCCTAAGATCTACAATAAATGACATTTCGTGTTATCCATAGGACAAACTATAATTTTCAGGCAGCTGTGACGGAAGGTAAGTCAACATCAATGTAACGCGTCTACAGCGTGAAATCGCGCGAAATTCAAAAGCCGTCTCGGATCTTTGAATGCAGTGCAAACGTTAAATCAAAAGACATGTGTTTGTAATACTGACACCCGTTCAGCGCGACGAATCATCGAAGAAAGCCCGTACAAATCCCTAAGAAATAACCGAAAAACCGAAATTTTTCTGCGATTCGATACACCGCGATTTCACGGTTCCCTATTCGAGGTGTCGTACCTTTGGATCTACGTATATCGCGGGATCGGAACGAATTGGACTTAGAATAAGACCGATTTATCATTCTTAAACGTTAGCCCGCGTCTCTTTGTGCCTTTTGAATGGACATCCCTAATACTAATAAAATGTCACGTTCGAACTGGTCCTTGTTGTTGGTATCGATGTGGCCGTTAAATCGTTTATATTATGTGTATCTTACATACTTTTACACAATATCTACGATTTATCGGGTATTAGTATAATTTTGAAACTAGGCAAACAAACAAAATAATACTAAGTTTTTCCGACAGTCTCAGAACGCTTTAATGAATTTCGATAAAATGCCTAATAAAGAGCTCTACAGTTGACACTGTATTACAAAGCAAAATAATCATTAAAATCATAAAAACAAGAAAAAAATTAAATTACAATTGATTAAGAGTCTAAACCAACATTAAAGCATAATCACTTTCCATCAGGTGAGATTGTGGTTGAATGCTTGCATATCGGGCATAAAAAAGAAGGTCGTCTGAATTGATCTCAAGATGCCTAAAGTTCTTCTTGCATTACCACGCTGTATAGCAATGCTTTTATCCTCTGCCCCAAATACAACCCAGCATTTTCTTACCGACTTCACATAATAGGAGGAGGTACTCAAGTCAAATGTTTTTTTATGTGTGTTACCTCATAACTTCGTTCCACGTAAACCGATTTAGAAATTTTATTTTTTGTTTGATAGATGTTGCTTTCCAATTGGTCCCATTTAAATTAGATCAAGATCTGACTAGTAGTTTTTTAGTTATCCTCAATAATGCGTATTCTGTGGACTACATTGACGATGTTCTCGTTTTTAACCGATTTTATAAGTTACCTCATAACTCTTTCTTTGTGCGCTGATGTTGATGATTATTTTTTAGTTTAAAGCTGGTGCTTTCCTTGTTATCCCATTTAAATTTGGTCAAGATTTGATCACTAGTTTTTAAGTTATTGTCAATAATGCGTGTTTAATACGTTGAATCCGATCAAGGTTTCGAAGATAAAGCGGTGAAATCGTTTTTTTTATAAGTTTGCTTGCGTTTAAATTTTTTTTTATTAATTATATATATATTTTTTTTTTACTCAGATAGGCTTAATTTTACCACTGTCTCGCCTGATGGTAGTTATGATAAAAAAAATACCTATCATTGGTTTAATTCTTGACTCCATCAATTACAATCATAGTTATAATTACAATATATAGTGGTTAGACATTAGCTAAATTAATCCTAAAGTTATTTTGAACATCTTTATTATATAAAAGGTTAACATTCGGAGAACAACGTATTTCCACAGTTCAGTTAAAGTGAAATCCCTTTCACAAAATGGCTGTAATTTTGCGAATCTGTCAGTAGAGTCACTTTCATAAGTGCCTCTTTTGGTCCATGTGATTAAACGATTTTGAATTTGAATTTGACGAACTGTGGGTGCTAATTACCTTCATTTCAGCAGCAAAAGGTAAAACGAGAAAACGTACCCTGCGCGTATTCTTCGACATTACTCCAATATTTTTTGTGGCAGTGCATTATCTTTGCATTTACCTACCTGGGTGTTTTGTATGGTTAGTTCCATAGAAGTATTTTTTCATAGAAACATACATAACTTGAAACTGACAAAACACAAAATAATAAAATACTAAAATTTGAGAATTGCATTTTATCACAATCTGTCACTTAGTTTTATTATTAAAGTTTTCGTGAGTTTGAAACATTATCCTACTAATATTATAAATCCGAAAGTTTGTGTATTTATGTGTAAGTAAGAATGTTTGTTACCTCTTCACGCTTAAACGGCTGAACGGATTTAGGTGAAATTTGGATTGCACATAGCTTATACCTATTATAAACACATAGGCTATCTTTAAACTTTATAATAGCGGACGAAGCCGCGGGCCAAGGCTAGTACTTTATAAATAATACGGCTTGACTCACGGTTTAAGGTCAACTGTCTCGACCTAGGTTTCGGGGATGTCCGCGACCTGTCAGTGAGCGCCGTGACCTTCCGACGTGAACTCGCCTGATGATGGAGATCGGACATCCCCGAAACCTAGGTCGCAACAGTCGACCCTAAATCGTGAGTCAAGCCGTATCATTTATAAATTCTTAGTTATCGAACACAATTCTGACAGATATGATTTGATATCCTGAGAGTCAGTTTCCATTACATGCTTAGCTTACCAATTACCAGTCCCTTGTAATCACTTATCAAACTCCAAAACTTTCAGACATAAGAATGTCTAATTAAGTTATCTATCCAAAATACTTATATTGTTATTAAAATTATCGTGAGTCGTATTCAAATTGATTAAGTAACGTTGTACTTACGTTCTGTTTAATTTAATCTAAAAACTCTACTGTTATACAGTCGATCATCCTTCGGAGAATGCGCAGTAGAGCCTGGCGCGTTCCATCCATAATACTTCCCAACACAACAACGACAGTCTCTGTTTTGAACAAAGTTATAATTATTTTTATAAAGGGGTCATATATTGGCAAAGTACACACAATTACGTAAAGTTTACTATTTCTCTTTCCTTTTCCCACTAAGTGGGGTCAGCGTTCGACCACGTCTATGTGATTGAAGGGTCAGCACAATTATTTCATTGATTTATAAAAATATAAAGTACAAAAAACTTTATCAATATTTAAAAAGTTAGACCTACATTTTAACACTCACAGAACTAGGATAACAAGTAACTACCTCCAGTTTGCTCAAAGCGTTTTGCTTCTACGTTCATTATTCGTACAGTTAAAGAGTGGAACTAATTACTAGCATATTTGTTCTACGAAGGGCTTAATCTGCGAGTTTTCAGATCAAGAGTAAATAGGTATCTTTTAGGCAAGCATGTAACATCTTCGGCCGCATCATCACTTTCAATGAGGTGAGGTGGTGGTCAAAATGCTTGCTTATAATAAAAAAAATCTTATTGAACCTGTGTTCCCAACACTAGGTCTCGTTAGAGCCTATTGTTGGGTTACAGAAACTCTCTTTGGTCATTTCCATACAATTACAAGAATTCGTTGTTGCATGAAACATAATATTAGGATATAATAATTATTAACTGCCCCTTAGCTTAGTTAGGTGCGCGTTCGCTTTCTAAGCAGGAGTATCGAGTTCAATTCCCGGCTGGAACACAAGTTTTCTCCCTAAGGGAAATTTGTGTTTCTGTTTCTGGTTGTGATTGAAAGTTTCCGGCACCCACGAATCAAGTGTTCGAACTTATTGTGGGGCTATGAGTGTGAAAGCGCTTGTGTTTATGCAATGTAATGTTTATGTGTACCTAGAGTAATAACAACACAAAGGTTTAAGGTTTATGGGACGTTATAACGAATATGTGTTACAACGTTTTTTAAGCTTTTAGAGAAATGGTAATAAAATCATATTTCCATTAATTTAAATAGGCTCAAGTCAGGACTAGTTTAAATTTTAGTAGGTATATACCTCACTAACGTGAACTATACTTGTAAGAATCTTGTAATAAATTAATTAGTCGTTCGCGCCGAACCTTGATCTCGCGTCTACATTTTGCCTCATACAGAAAAACTTTTGAGGTTACTTGTTTATAAGTTATCTACATAATAATTGTTTGATATCTGTATTTATTGTTCAAGTAAAGGATATAACGAATATTATGCGTAAGTTTCAGCGATCAGTGTGAAGCCGTTTTTGAGATAGACCCCGGGACAAATTAGGTCTAAAAATAGTTACTTTGGTGGCCTACCAAAGCGTTATTTTCCAACATAGAATTTTTCAAAACCAGTTTCGTACCCTACTTGTCAAGCTCATTTCAACGATACCCAACAAAGGTAGATAAGAAAAATATTAAATATTTTGCTTCCCACTTACATGTATGATGAAAATATTAAGGGGACTCCCCCCTTAATATTTTCATTTATATAATTTTAAATGTAATTTCTGGCTTTGGGCCCCAGTTCTACATATTCTATGAGCATTAAAACTTATAGTTTAGACGCTAAATGCCTCTGACAGATGAACGGACGGACGGACAAAGTGCTGAACGACCCAAGTCTCGCTTCGCTCGATCAATTAAATAAACGAACATTTTTCATCTGTTATCAAACAAACGTTGTAGATTATAATATGATAAAGCATCAATAAGGTTTGTTTGATTAATATTTTGAGGTAATTACGTAATTTTTTCTACTATATTATTCGAGTCTTATATTGGACTAACTAAACCAAAACTATAAACAGCAAAGAACTAAGTAACCTAAATAATTTATTTATTATAATTTAATTAATTATTATTATTGATCAAAATGTATAATATTTTAAAGTTTATTGACTTATTAAATTGGTACCCTAACTTTCAATGGAAGATGTGCTGCTGTTTAACTTCAAATACTGCTTACATAACTAAAGAATGATGGTAAATAAAATGAGGATGATTATTTAATTAAATTGTATTTATTGAATTAAAAACGATCAAAATAAGAGATCAAACGAAAGTCTTGAATATTCTTAAAAAGATCAATTACAACGCTACGAACTATCCTAAGTTACATCTAAGTATACAAGCTGAACATAACTTAAGTGACACAATGGAAGAATTCATCAAAACACAATAAGTAGCATTAAGGCACTTATTCCAAAGTAACTTAGACAATACAATTAATATATCCTAAAACTAAGTGAGATTGGCACGTTCGGCCTACTTTTATTAAAGTATACAAACTTAAAATTTAGAAAATTCATAAAGAGGATGAAAAAATGTAAGAAAAGACAAAGTAAACATCAATAAAGTATGTTAGACAAAAATCACACAACGAATATAACCTAAGCCCTTAAAACTATTAAAGCTTTTTGTGATATTAAATCCACATCTAATTAAGACGCTAAACAATTAAAAATACAGTGTTACCTAATCATTAATCCCGTTCATCTATTCTAATATAGAAATCTGATATAATTTGTTTATAGAGCTCTTTATAAATCTTCTTACAATCTAGTTAAAGCTTGGATTCACCATAATTATATAATCTGATATCACAGTCACTATAAAACTCTCTTACTAACTAATGGAAGACATTGGATCGAAACAGAAACAATTAAATCATGTTATTAAGAATCGTTACCTACTGAAGAAGTTGAGGGAGATAGCCAAAGGGTGCGTTGTAATAACAGTGCAGTTCTTATTAAAGCTGTCTACCAAAACTTGTGACAATTTAAAACTAAAACGCGGATTTGTGACAGATCGCCTCGACACTTTAACCCTAAAGATCACAGATATAAGAACTAAATCACAACGATCGAAATCAAGGCAATGTATCACAGTCCACATCACTAAGTCTAATGGAAGACGTTGGATTAGGCCAGTTTATCACTGACACTCACTTAATCTACTATTGGAAGACACGATTTTGTTTTCACTGCATCATTAAGAACCAAAAATATCAACGGAAGAGAACTGGAATTAGTAGCAATGTTTACATACGAAACAGTTGTGGTTGTTGGCGGTGTAGCAGATTTCGCGGACTTCATTGGCCATGTTGTCGTTGATTTCAGAATCGATGAGCTCGAAGCGGTTGTTCAAGATGTTTTGATTCTCAGCGTTGTCATTATCTTCAACCGGGACTGGTTTCACCGGGTCCACGGGGTAGAAGTAGTCGGAAAAGGGTACCAGAAGAGGCTCTTCAGGGTAAGCAGTCTTATTCGATGGCAGGTCGGTGCGTGGGCCCGAGTTGGAGATTAGTTCTCCCAACTTTGACCAGCACTTATTAAGATTAACCCGCGTCGAGGTCGTCACCTTTCTCGGAAGCCGAAGCTTTGAGTTCTGTAAAGATAGAAAACAAACGATAAGACACCGAGTCGCACAACTGTTAAGAAAAACATATCATTGGGGTTATTATAAATGTATTTACAACTCGATGGAAAATACCAAAACAAAGTTAAAATAAGTGGGCAAGAAAAACGACGAAATAGAATCTTACCTGTCGATTTAGAAGCTTTGCCCAAGGCGACCGAGGAGACGACACCTCCTTTTGCGGCGATTGCGTATCATCTTTAGCCAGACACATATTTACAACGTAAGTAAACTAAACGTAATGCGAAACGTATATTTACAAAGGGACGCGGAAGACGACATGCGCGCTCGAAGCGTGAGTCGGGAATGAGTGAATCGGGAAGTGCGGAGGGGTTTATATAGCAGGGTCGGGAACGGTGCGCGTGCCAGGAGAGCGGGGATCATGCGCATGCGCCCAGCACGCGTTCTCGAGATCGGTAGCGCGCGTTCAGGAACCAGTTTTTACCAACAACTTCTACGAATAGAGGCTTTGACGCACCGCTCTGGACTCAGCACTATTTTTATTTTGTACTTAGTTACAGTGCGCTCCCGGAAAGCCTTATTGATGATCAGCTTTGACTGATATGGATGTAATTGAAAATGAGTTTTGATTTTATTTTGTTTTGTGGGGCTTTGTGAGTGAG
Organism: Lomographa bimaculata; assembly: GCA_948107665.1. Lineage (NCBI taxonomy): Eukaryota > Metazoa > Arthropoda > Insecta > Lepidoptera > Geometridae > Lomographa > Lomographa bimaculata. Next base: position 12,673,098 of record OX403600.1, read on the forward strand.
ATTTGATTGATGCCGGGCTGATTATGAGCGAGAGATATAGAAGGTAATCAGAGACGATGCTATCTTTCTGTTTTGAACTAGTTGCTGTACCAACATTAGTCGGCATTTAATCTATACATACATCATATATAATGTTACTAATTATGCGTCGCATGCATCAGCATAAAACCTACTCATGTTATATGACGACCCAGTTGGTGCATAGGGCAACTCTGCGCCGTAGGTTTTGGTTTTGATTCCCGTTAGTAGCACAAAAATTTTGTTCCGCACGGGACATTTGTTCTTCAGGCTCAAGGTAAAATTGTGTGAGTGATACGTAAATGTTTCCGGCATCCACGATACAAGTCTTTTAACTTAGTGTAGAGAAATAAAAATATGAGTGTGAATACGTGTGTAAAAAAGAAAATTTTGTGACAGTTAAACAAATAAAGATGAAGTTGGTAGATTTAAACTCGTAGTCTAAATCCCGGTCTAAGACATAGATAGGTGAACAAAGAGACGGAATAAAACCTGTTACGATATTTAAATCTCAGCAGCCGTTATGGAATATAAGGTAAATAAAAATAATACAACTATTTTTATTTAAGTATAAAAAAATAACGTAAAAATTATCAAAGATTAAGATGTGCTTCTGATGAGTCAATTCATGTTGTTCTTTTAATATAGATTTGTGTTTTACATTTGGGCAAGCATTTGACCACTATCTTACTTGATGCAAAGCGACATTACATTATTATTTCTAATATTACGTAAATATATTCTTGATAATACAAGAAAATACCTGAAAGTTTCCGCTATACGTGTTTCTATTCTGGAATATTCTAATATCCTAAGAAAGTCCATTTTACATGGCTATTCGCTATTTTGCCGTCACTCGGGGGCAAACAAGCACTATGTCTTGGCAAAATGAATCACAAGATAGGGGTGTGGCTTATAGAAAAATATAGGTGTCTATTCCATATTACTTCCATATTCTATGCACATACTTAATTACTTTCCAAGTATCATAAATTGTCATACTTTACTGAAATCTATATATTTTTCTAGTTTATTTATGAATACAGAAGAAAACAATATTTTGTAACGCTTTCAAACGATACAAGTCATATACTTAGTGTGGGGACACTAAGTTCAATGAAATGTGTCGTGAATGCTGAAGACATCACAACCAGCACCAATAATAATTGTTTTTCCTTGGGTAGAATACTTGTATTCCCGTCGTCGGGAATCGAATCCGATAGCCGTACACCGCGGTCACTAAGCCAACGGGCAGTACATGCATGATAACAATAATAGTTGAAGATACTTAGAAACAACAATATATTTTTATAAGAGACGGCCATAGATTTTTCTTTACGCAATAGAAAGTAAGACTAATAAAAAATAAATAAATATCTTGCTAAAAAACAGTTATTATATTATAAAATAGATTTTACAATTTCAACATCCCTACCACAAGCACCTGGCCTTCGATAGATAAGTTCCGCCGCACACTTGCGACTGTCGCTTCCTGTGATTAAATCGCCAGTGCGCGGCTCGCAAATCACGTACACCAACTGATAAATCATTTCCTCCAGTCGTGAGGATATGGTAGAATTATAGTGCTAGTAAAGTATTATTGTGCAACAATGTATGTGTATTGGTTTAATGATTGTAATACATAAGGGAAAGAAAAATATATTGAAATATGATGTTGATAGTTGGGCGTGCGTTTGCCTAATCAGAGGTATTGCATTCAATTCCCGGCTGGAACACAAGTTTTCTCCCCAAGGGCAATTTGTGTTTCTGGTTCTGATTGTGATTGTGTATGTGATGTGAATATTTCTGGCACCTACGACATAAGTTATCGAACTTATTGTGGGGTTGTGAGTGTAATTTAAAAACCCAGGAGTTTGAGTGCGAAGCGTAAACAAAAACAGAATGACCCGGGTCATTTCCTTTTTGTTGTGTTTGTATCGGTTGTTTTGAACAGAATTTTTCTAACTTTGTATGCATTCAGATTTACTGATAAGAAAACTATTATTAATTTTACTTGGCGGCATGCTGGTGTACAATTATAATTTTACATAAAAAGGCATTCAACAATGTACACCATTGGTGTATTTATAATTATAAATCCGTGATCTGTAGCGCTACTTTTACTCTGCAGATAGATTTATATGCTCAAAACCTGCTAAAATATTAGGTTTACAATTGTTGTGTTCTACTGCCATTCAGCATCTGTGTAAACGACACTTAACAACAATGGTGTACATTATTAAATGCCTTTTAATATACCAATAAACGATATCATTATTTTTTTATTACTTTATTTTAAGTACGTTGTTTAAAAACATAGCAAATTACCCTAAAAACTGCTACGCAGCTACGGCGTAGCACGGGTGTCGCAAATACGTAAATTGTTAGACTATTAATGTCACATCTAGATATCTATACTATGAAAAAGTTAACAATACACTGTTATTTGGCAGTGGTTAGTGTTATTAGCTCATACATTCTCTTGTATTAAGACTTCAAGCGGATGACTCATTTTAACAGATACAATTAATTATATTACAAGTAGTTTTAGGGTCGAATCCTATTTACGTAGACATATAATACGAAAAAGCTCTAGCAAAAGTACATTTCAAAGATTCTATTTGTTTTAATATTATGTAATTTAAATTTAATGATAATACTACATTATACCGTTTTAAGTTCTATTTATTTTGTAACAGAGCGCCATTTATAAAGAGCTATTAAATTAAATACACAATTTCAATCACACGTTGATAGCTAAGGATAAGTGAAAAATTAACTGCAATTACGATAAAACTTTACGAGTCTCTTCACTCCTTTGTATCGACATTTTTTATAGGAATTAAATTGTTGTCTACTTTACTGCGACCAATTGGTATTCGATATAATAACGATAAATACGTTCTCATGTATAGAATACTGAGCATACGTTTATATAAAGAGCTTAGGGAGAAGAGCACAGTATCCAAAAGTTAATTAAACAATCTAATACCTTTAAACGAGCAATTCTTGTATATATGTTTGTATATACATATATATTATCTGAATCTCTGAAACGGCTTTAACGATTTTCATGGAATTTAGTTTGCAGGGGGTTTCGGGGGCGATAAATTGATCTAGCTAGCTTTCATTTTCATCTCAATCTCAAAAATTTCATTCACAAACATTAACCGAGCAAAACTCATCCAGGTGCTTACTATAATCATAAAGACAAACATATATAAGTACATACAATATATATGTATATTGCTTTTTAAACGTGATTATTGATGCATATCTGTTATTAGTTGTATGAACAAACATAACTGCTAGTACATTTTAGTAATAAATAACAATAAGAATCAGCAATAAAAAGAAACTCAATGTTGGCTGAAGTAATTATTTCTCGAAATGTGCATTTCGATTAGTAACACGTTTAATTCGACATTCCTAGAATAGAATTTAAATAATTATCAATAACATAATTCATGATCCAAAATGTGTAAACACGGTTAACATTCATTAAATTATAATATATTTCCAATAAGAATAAATAAGTAGATATTGATTTTCGTTTAGCGGAAACCCAATACTATTTATACAGCCTACTGTATTAATTATATGAAAGAAATATGTTAAACATTTCATAAATTAGACTATGAATACTTAGATAGTATGATTGGGTATATGCTCAGTAAGTTATGGGTACATTATATTACTGTTTTAGACTATATAAGTTTGAGTATATTTTGACAGAATATACATATTAACTGTTTATATTAGTGTTTATTCTAGGGTCTGTTATTATTTCTACTTTAAGCCTGTTTCACCCAAACAGAAAGAAAAACAATCTCAATCTTTGAAAAAACTATCAAGATCTGTTTTCATGTATCCTAATTAATATTATAAATGCGAAAGTTTGTGAGTGTGTCTGTATGTTTGTTACTTCTTTACGCTCAAACGGCTAGACCAATTTTGATGAAATTTGGTATGGAGGTAGCTGACACCCTGGATTACTAATAGGCTAATTTTTATCCCGACGCACCAGATAACACCACGGGGCACAGCTAGTGAATTACAAATCCAGGTTGAAATACATATCGTCATTGGTATACGATATTAATTATTTACGACATCACATCTTATTGACGTGTCCAAGCTATAAAATAGTGTTAAATTTAACATGTTGTATTAAAATGTATAGAAGGCTGTGTAGGGGTTATCATAAACCCGATATACGTGCGAACGGTAAATTGGCGAGCAAGCACGCCTTACTTGTTCGTTGAGTCTTTCGATTGCCTCAAAGAGACGACGACGGCGGCGTTGCAAATTTATGTTGTAGACTCTAGTCGGTAAACGATTATGCGTCACAATGTCAGTTTGTAATTGACCATTTTATCTAAATATTTCTTAAATGCTTTAAAATAAGATATGTAAATACTTTAAATGACATTTTCAAACATAAGTTCAATCACAAATGATTAATTTTACAGTAAGCAGTATAGAATTTTAAATTTAAAGTATTTGTTTTAATTAACAACGAAAAGATCATGTTTTTTTTGTATACAGATATGGGTCTTATTAATTTTGCAATGCGTTTTATATTTGAAAATGTGACTGAAAATGAATTAAGTGAAAAAGTTAAAACACCAATTTTAAAATAGAATTACTTCAAATGCAATGCCATTAAATGTAAGCCATCGTTCTACAGAGTCGTTACAATTGCAGTGCATCAACTCTTTTGCACGTATGTCATGCTATTTCTCAACTGTATAAAACAAATATACTAATATAATTCATATCAATTTGTGAAACAGGTTTCGATTTATATGCCACAGTTTTAAAGCGGGTGATATTATGCTTAATGGGTTTAACTTTAAATGTGAATTGCATACGGATGTCATAATGTTTTACGAGTGTCGGGAAGATCAAGATTAGAGTTATTTAAATTGAGTATATAGGCTACGTAGGATATAATAATATTTAAATCAATAACAATAAATTATATATGTACAGATATAAATGTCAACCATCTATTTAAAGTACGCTATTTTATAACACCTGTGCATTATCTATATTGAAGGTAAAGGTATTTATTTCAGAAAAAGTACAAGCAATTTTGAGTTAGCCAACAAACTAGGTTTTAAAGGATTGCATAATAGTAATCTTATGAGATTTTTGCCTTTCCAACATTGTGTATGATTCTTGTAAGGAAAGGTTATCAGATTTTTAATCACTAATTAAAAATTTACATATAACAACAAAAACTAATTTCATTGTCTTTGCTACGATACAAATATTTGAATGAAGCAATGTAATGTTAGATGATGTTTTCTTTTATTATAAATATTAAAATTTTAACAAAAATATATACGAGTATGTACAAAACTTAATCTAATTGACCGCCGCCAGTTGGCAAAGCGAACAAAATAAAATGTTACATTATTATTAGTTATATAAAACATAAAATATACTCCTGCATTTATAAAGGTAATAACTAATTCAGATAAAATGTTATGGAAAATAATAATTATTAAAAAAAATATTGGCGTGCTGTTCTATAAAATAAATTACAACAAAGCAATTTTTTTTATCTTAAGTACATAATTCGCTAGAAAGTGAGTTGAGTAGGTAAGACATTTTGATACCAAGCATCCATCTAATTAACTTCCAGTAAATTCCCTTTATCAAAATTGATACTGGCCACGTAATTGATATTCAACTCTCTACTGAAGAATTTTACACATAATACTTTCGATAAAAGAAAAAAACTGCTCGACCACAACCCGACCACGTGCAGCCTTCGGTTTGAAAAAAGAACATAAAATCTTCACATTTTTTGTCCCCTCTCCACAAGGGTAGGGTTACAAATGGAACTTTGTATTACCCTAACGTATCAAACTCTGCTTTATGAGCATAACATGAATACGTAAAAGTTCTTTGTGTGTGTGAAGTATATTTGTGTTTGTGTAAAGCGTGCAACACACCCTTGGAAAGCTTATTGTTGACATAGCTTTGGGGGATTTTGTTCCATCAATTACGACGTTGTATGGGTTCTTTGTCTTTTTTGAGTGATGAAAGTATTTTAATATTTAAATTAGGTAACGTGCCTCTTCTTCGTATTTTTATTAAACATTAACATAATACGACGATCGAGTGGCGCGGCGGGCAAGTCTCTACCCTCTACGCTGTGGGTCCTGTGTTCGATTTCTGCCAGAGGCACAAGTTTCCTTTTCAAGTGACATTTTTGCTTCTAGTTCTAAGTGTGATATGTAAATGTTTCCGGCACCTACAATGCAAGTCTTGGAACTTAGTGTGGGGATGTGAGGGTGAAATAATTAGTTTTGTGTAATATCAATTCTTTTATACCTTAAAATATAAGAATACTAAGCCGGAAGAATCATAGTAATTTATATCCGTCGACGAAATCGACACAACACTTACGAACTTATTATCAAATAAGCATATGCTATATATAAATAAGCATGTTTTATAGTCAAACAGTATTAAAATAAAAAAATATTTGTTGTCCGAATGCTAGGAAAATGCTCTCTAATGCTATGCTCGATGAAATCGTCAAACATAGCAAATAGTCTTAGCTTTTAGTGGCAGTCTGACAAAAGGAAATGATTTTTAAAAATACAAACAACATCAGAAACAAGCTCTATTGCAATTTTCAAGCAAATATCTTTTGACTCATATCAGATTAATCTCTGATAGAAAGTCCTTGATATGTACGTTTTACCTAAATAGCTATTTTCTTATTAACTTTTTATGAACCCGGACGAACTACTTAACCTGTCCTCTGAGCACTCATTTCACAATCCAAATAAACCTAAATCCAAGTAAAATTATGGTTTGTATAATATTATGATTTTTTTATTAATATTAATTTACATATCAAATGTTTAAGACTATCTAATGTTCAAGTGGGCACACGCCCAGCACGTGGCCCTCCCACGTGCCCTCATCAAGCACTACGAAATTAATAGAAAAATATTTGAAGTAAACAGGGGTCAGCGGGATAATATTTACTTACGAATCTAGGGGATAAACAATTTTATTTCCCTATAATACAATTTGGTAGATGAGTACACGCGTGTATGACACGCGTCATGCGTACGTTCTCTGACACCATGACGTTTATTTCATTTGTTTTATTCTATGACATTCCATTGCATGACATAGGGGTGTTGTTGGCTGATGCTTATTAAATACTACTATTATAAATCCGATAGTTTGTGAGTTTTAGAGTTTGAGCGTGTGAAACGAGGTATCTCTGTAACGACTGGATGCATTAGAACGAAATAGGTTACGTATGGGGCCGAAAATGTTCTAGAATGGAGGCCACGGACTGGCAAGCGCAGTGTCGGAAGACCGCCCACAAGGTGGACGACATAGTGAAGGTCGCAGGAAGACGCTGGATGGAGGCCGCTAACAACCGCTTTTTTTGGAGATCTTTGGGGGAGGCCTATATCCAGCAGTGGACTTCTTGCAGCTGAGATGATGATGATGATGATGATGAGGTTACGTATAATTATAGTGCATGCTCTGGAATATAGGACATAGGCTACTTATTCTTATCTTGCTATATAATTTTTATTATAATATAAAAAATATTCAAAAGTGTGTAGGTACAATTCAGAAGAAAAAAAATCGTAAATATCTATGAAGCAAATTTGTAAGTAAAGAAGAAGTAGAAAAAGATATACAATGATTTGAACTGCCCGTTGGTTAAGTTAGGTGCGCGTTTGCCTTTAAGGAGCAGGTTTTGGTTTCGATTCCCGGTGGAAACACAAGTTTTATCCCCAAGAGAAATTTGTGTTTCTTGTTCTGGGTGTGATGTGATTGCTTCCGGCATCCACGACTCAAATCATCTAACTTAGTGTGGGGTTATAAGTGTGAACGTGTATTATAAAGCATTTATAATAAACAATACTAAAATAGCATTAGAAATTTAGTAACGGCAACGTACACGTGTCGCAACTTATAGTGTGACACTCATGTAAATTACCCCTCATTGTACTCTGAAGGGCCGATCACCCTATTTGTATGCATACTCTATCTCTGATAAGCTTGGAATCTATATTGGTTATAAATTAATAATAAGCTGACCCACAGTGAATGCTATGATGATTTAATACAAGCTTCCAAGAAGAAATATAGTGAGAGACAGTGTTTGAATGTGTAATCGAGCTTATGGGTGATTATTAATGCAGGATTGATTACAAAGTATATTATTCAATAGTCATAAAATGCGGTATTTAAAATGGTCTTATAATTGTATGAACTGAATGTCAAATATAATGGTTATATTCAGTGTAAAAATGATTTTAATTTCAATGTGTACAAACATTCTAAATAAACATTTATTATACGCACTGCCAAGGAATGGAACTCTTTGCCCGAGTTCCCGATAATACAATCTGGGAGACCTCTAGGCAAGCTCCACCTTCGACCAAATCGGCAATTTCCGTCAGGTGGGATAGTGGTCACGTGTTTGTTCATATAGAATAAAAATAATCTTAGTTTCCTCAAGTAGACACATCTGTTGCCATAATCACTAAAAAATATCTTACGGATATTATGCAACCAGTAATTATAGGCTAGGCCTATAATTACTACATGTTGACCATCCTTGACCACATCATCACCTATTATCAGTTAATATATATGCTAGAGCTATCAGAGATAAAATAAATTGCATTGGAAATAAGAAATAACAGACAATTGATTAACATTCGTTTAAGTAAATATACTTAATTTAAAATGGACATGACTGCTTATACTTTTTATTTTATTATGGTGTAGTACAGTCAAACATGAAAGTCAACGAAAAAACTAAAAAATTACCATACATAAAAATGATGGCAATCGCGCCCCGATCTCAACAACATTACCATTTAATATCGATATAAATTCAGCTACCCCGGCCTGACCATATCAGCCTCAGACAATTCACATAAAACTCAATTCTATAGTCTCTTTAAAATACAGTGCGGGTACTTATCATATAGATCACTGCAGCATAAAAACAAACGCATAAGAAATTGTAACACGACTGTCGTAATCGTAAAACTAATAAGCGAATAAATCACTAACACATACAAACACGTGTATAATAGTGTATGTATTAAAGGAGTTGAACGAACAAACCCTCGTGTATTAGATGGAAGTAAGACGAAACAGGAGCATATACACTCACACATAGAGGCGTGTAGAGACGCACGCGCACACGCGTCGTTTCTAATCGGCGCTTTCCTTCGCGTGGCAGGCGTGTGTGTAGTTGTGTACCATCCCCGTTAAGGGCGCAGGTGTGGCGTGGTGAATGACGCAGCCGTGGGAACTCACTCCAACCCCGGGTTCCCATGCTCACTACCACCTGCCACCTGCCGTACTACGCATAATTCGCGTTCGTAAATGAACGGTAGTGACCACGTGTGCCACCTTTTTTTTCGAGGAAGACCGGAGCCCAATCAATTTTATCTTAATGATACCGGAGCTGATGGACCAGGCTGAAGATCTCATCGGGTTAATCGATTATATCGATTTTACAAAGGGAATCTTATCGTGACCGATCGCAATAACCTTACACGTTATACACTGATGGGTTTAATTCCTCAAACTTTTTACAGGCTAGAACGAATTTGGAATATTAAAAGAATAAAGGCCAAAAGTTATATTACTTTATGACTTTACGAGATGCGTAGAAGCTATCAATTAATCCAAACGAACGTTAAAAAGGAAGTCCGAATCAAGTTCCGATCAAGTGGAATAGTCGATGCTTTATTATTGTATAATTTCCAGACGAAGACCTACTTGTAACCCCTCTGTATCACAATTACTCTTTGTATCCCACAAGCGTATGGTTCGGTGACAGTCGGCCACGCTCGCCATTGTTCGGCAACAATCGGCACACGCCCGCGATTGACCTTTGACTCACATGTTCCGGTCGCGCACTTGCAATGCACTTGTTGATATGAATGTTCCGGTTTGTGCACGACAACGGTTGCAACACCCTTTACCTTGATTGTCTGATATGTATTCTGATATAATGGATAGGGTGAAAATGATAATTTTCTATTATAAAACCTAATTCTTATGATGTAAACATGAAGTTACATATTAATTCTTCGACCAAATTTTTTTACCCTCAGGTGAGAAAGTAGTCAAATGCTTGCAATCGGAGATAATATTAAATGATTATAGTTTGTTGTGAATTAGATTTTCTGATAAAAAAAGTGAAAGTTATAATCAAAATGCTCTAATTCAAACAACTCAGTGGTATTTGATCAAATTATATTAATAATTGTAGTAATATTTATTATAATTAATTAGATTAATTCCCATAGTCTGGTTACAAAAAAATATATACTTTTAAAATAAGATATGTATTGAAAATCTAAAAATCTTCTACTGATAATCTAAATAACTGCTGTATTGAATCTGTGCCTATGGTTTACCAAGTTACTTATATCCCTGGTATTTTTAATTCAAATAAAAGGTTTTGAGTCGTTTAATACAAATTCATATCCAAAACTCATTTTAATTCTTCTATTAAAAACTTGTCCATCATAAATTTTTTCGAGACCTCCAACATTACTCACCAATAAAAACGCATGCGTTGACAATTAACCTTTGCCTGACACTTGTTCCGCTCTTTACTTGTTCCGTTCGCTTGCTATATGCTCCCCTTGTTATGCTAATATGTTCCGGTATGTGCACTATGACCGTTTATAGCACGCTTTAATTATTATTAAACAATAACGTCTATGAATGACCGTTTGTAGCCTGACTGTTACAATAATGATGTTTATGAATAACGATAATGTCAATGTTTTAATTCGGAAAGGTTACATTTGCTTTATAGTTATGTCAGTAAAAACATAGAGAAAAGTATCCATTTTAAATCTGTTTATTTTCGTTCCGCCTCATGATATATGTAACAGTGTGACATAGTAGAAGTTTTCTCCAGTGACATCACAATATTGTTACACATTGCAACATGTATCAAAAACTCTAATTAGATATGTTTTCTAAACTGATTACGGTCCATCCACAAAAAAAACGTAGCCTAATCCAAACCATCTTTTCTTTTATAATACTCTCAAAAAAGCAATAAACACCGTTCCTTTTAAACCAGATTTAATTAACGGACTCACGAAAAGTAGAGTTTATTACGCAACAACACAGTTAAAGACGCTTAAAGTCTTCGTTGATTAGACACACTCAATCAACGTAACAATTAATAAATTGGACTTGTTTCTAAACCTCATTAATCTAACGAGTAACTCGGATGACTACAGAAAAGTGGTATCATAAAACAAAGGTTTAATTTATTTTAGACTTCGCTACGGCATCTGTTTAATATTAATTAATGTAATTTATCTATGTATAGTGTTCATAAGATTATTATGCAAATTAAAAAATACAATAAAAAAAATTAAGAGTTATATGTCGCAAGCACTAAGTAATTTTGCAAAGTTTTTTTTTAATTCAAGATAGGCAATCGTTTGACCGCCATCTCACCTGATGGTAAGTGACGATGCGGTCGATGATGGAACACGTTTGCCTAGAAGATGCCTATTCACTCGCGACTTAAAGACTTCCATATTGTATTTATCAGGGAACACAGACTCAGGTAAGGAATTCCATTCTTTTGCAGTTCGCATAATGAATGTGGAGGCAAAACGCTTCGTCCGCATTTGTGGAATATCTACCATATAGCGGTGTTGCTTAATAGTATGTCTCGATGTCCGATGATAGAATGGGGATGGGGGAATTAGATTGTGTAATTCCGTTAGTTATTGCAATAATTTAAAACATTCCTTCTAAATTTTAGGCATGCCAAAATTGTCATGCACATTAGTAAACTCCCTTATTAATCGAGTGTAGGGAGATCTTTAAGTTGACTTGAGTGGCTCAGCAGTTTGTCCGTACGTCCATCCATCTGTCAGAACATCTAGCGTCTAATCAAAACAAGCAAATAACTTCAAATTCTCAAAGATAATGTCAAGCAATGGCCCAAAACCAGAAATGATAACGCGAATGAGCTTTATCGAAACAAAAAACATAATTAAACTTAAAGACGCGTAAATACGCCACATTAGGACAACATCACACTCACAGCCCCACACTAAGTTCAAAGACTTGTATCGAGGGTGCCGGAAACATACACATCACACACACAACCACACCCAGAACCAGAAGCACAAATGTCTCTTGGAAGGAAAATTGTGCTCCTGCCGGGAATCAATTCCAGGGCCCTCGTCGCAGAAAGCAGAGACCTTCACCATTAGAGGAATCATGGGCCGCATCATCACTTTCCATAAGGTGAGATAGTGGACAACATTAGAATGAAATCACACCACAACTGTATACACTATTCATGACAGTATTAAATTATAGATTTATCTAGAAAAATCAGGAACAACCAGTCGATGCAATTACTCCAATCGATAGTTAGCCGCAGGCGAAATGACATTTTCTCTGGATACCTGCGTAATTACGTAAACTTGTTTTCTTTGTATGTAATTACGTCTGGGCGTCGTTGTATAAAGGGCTATAGCCTGGAGGGCGGTAATCATCAGTTTACCTGTCATACTTACCGCCTGCTACTGGATTTCACAATAAAATCAAAGGCTTGATACAGACGAAGGCTTAAACATGTAGTGGGTTCAACCACGACTAGCGGTTTAACGGATTCCACTATTAGAGTTCTTATTGCATCAAATATATTTTTGAACTCGATTACTATTATATTTTTGCTTTGTACATTTATAGATGTTTATATATAGGATGTATGCTGAATGGGATAATAATTCTGATTATATCCTAAATTAAATACCTATGGTACATATCAGCTTTAAATATATTTCAGTCATATTTTACTAATACTATAATATATTAGAACAAGAGTATGAGGTAGTACCTCGACGTATATGTGTTCATTCAAAAATGAGTATCAATTACTGTTATCAAATAATAAAAACATTAGAACAATTTTATTACTGTTGTACATTTTATTCATATTTTATGTAGGATATATGCTGAATAGATAATGATTCAGCACACACCCTAAATAGAATATCTATGGTACAATTCAACAGTAAACACTCGGCGAGGAACTGCTCACGGGGGTTTTTTTAGTGGGTTCAAGCCCCACACACTTCCTTCACCCCTCGGAAGGAAGGGAAGTAGTAGACATATTCCCCCCACAAAAGGTGTTGCTAAAGCTGGGCAGCAAAATAAAACTAGTACGAATTTATTTCACTTGACGGTGTTCTTATTGGTCAACAAGTCAAATTTTTGTAATTTGTAACAGATTTAATTAAATGTACAATAGAAACAAAATGACCTTTTTGGACCACTTTATATTTCATGAGCTCAAAGACAGCCACAGTTGCAGTTGATCTTACAGGAGTTGCCTATGCCAAATACTTATACATGCATTATGCGACAGCATGCGACTTTCCATTAGTTTAGATCGCATTAAATCGAAATGACTGACAATCATTCAATTTGTTTCTTAATTAATTTTTGAAGGTAATTACTTTTTTAATTTTTGAACTAAATTATATTTAGTTACCTACGTTATACAAAAACAAATCTTCTGTAACAATGTTATTGTTTTTTGCGTCTGTTATCGGCCTAAATATGGGCAAAGCATTTTTTTCTCATATTTACGATGCACGGCAGATAGACGTTATGCGCAAAAGGAATATGGACCATGTCTCGAGATCTATGATAAAAATATACTATATAATTTAGTTCTTTTTGATATCTGATGGTACTGGCATAGAGAACGTGTTAAAAAGTAATCAATTTATATTAAGATGTACTGAAAATTATATCTAAAAAGAGTTGCAAAACTTGTTGTCTTATATTTTTAAAATTAGTTTTGCTTCTGCGAGTTCTATTTTAAGAGCCACAATTGCTGTATCGTACCTATATATAAGTAGGTGTAATGAGTATCTTTTCCCATTTATTTTTAATACAAGAAATCCATTCCGAGAAACAACAGCGTACTGAGTTATTATTCTTACTTTTTTGTTTCTAGACTATAATTTTAAACACTTGCATAACCTGTAATGTAAGTACGTAGCCACAACAACCACGGCGTCCCAATAAGGACAGAGTATCATGGCGGTTGTTTGTGCTCGAGTTAAATATATATATGTATATATAAATAGAGATGAATCCCTTTTTACCTTAGTCCCACCATAACTTGAGAACGACTTTACCGATGTCATTCATCTTTTTTTTAAGTTTCAAATATTTTGTAGAAGGTACTTACTGAAATAGAATAATTAAACGCAAGCAAAGCTAAAAAAAACGGATTCAACGCTTATCTTTTGGTTTTGGATGTATCGATTTCGTAAAAATTTATATGGTATAATCTATAAAAAAAACATCAAAATCGATTTATAATGGCGGAGATATCGCGTAAAAACCATACAGTCAAATTGAGTACCTTCTTTTTTGAAGTGCGGAAAAACCGGACAAAAAAAAACAAAAACATAAACGTAGAAGCTTTCACACTCACAGCCCCACACTAAGTTCGATGACTTGTGTCGTGGGTGCCGGAAACATTCACATCGCACACACAATTACAACCAGAACCAGAAACGTAAATTTTCCTTGGGGAGAAAACTTGTGTTTCAGCCGGGATTTGAACCTGTTACCCTGCTTAACAAATGCCACCCAACTAAGCCAACGAGCAGTTCACAATATTTCTAGACCATTTTTTCTCTTTTTTTACCGACTTTCCAAAAAAGGCGGAGGTACTCAAGTCGGCTGTATTTTTATATTTTTTATGTGTGTTACCTCATAACTTCTCTTTTACCCGACTTCAAAAGATACCTCATAACTTCTTTCATTGTGAGCCGATTTTGATGATTCTTTTTTTATTTAAAAGCTGGTGCTTTTTCTTTCGTTTTTTTTTAATTTGATCAAGGTCTGATTTCTAGTTTTTGAGTTATAGTCAATAATGCGTGTTTATACATTAAATCTGATCAAGGTTCCGATGATAAAGCAGTGAAGTCGGTTTTTTTTAAGCTGTGCTTGCGTTTAATTATTTTCCTTTCCAAAACAACTGTTAAAATGATGTATATAAAATTATCAGTTGAAAGTCGTCGAAGCGAGTTGAATCCCTTCACAAATTAATCACGTAGATACAATTGCACGGGATAGTACAATTGTAGCCTAATTAGGGCACGTACACGCGACAGGTGCACTGTAATGCAGCTCATTGAATGAGTAAAGCAATCGGAGAAATAAAGATGTTGTTATTCTATTCATTGCACGCTGGTGTTTGGTAACGCGTCCATCTTCTAAGTAGCGGGTATCGAGTTTGATTCCCGGTGGTTATACAAACTTTCTCGCTAAGGGAAATTTTCTGATTCTCACCTGATGGTTGACAGATAACAGAAAAAGTTAAAAGACTTAAGTCTTGAAATTAACATAAGCTAAATTTGGATATGGATTTTCAACATAAAAAACAGGACAAATATTTTTCATTGATAGACGTTTGATCTCATATTATTTTTGTGGGTTCTATATAAATCTGTATATGGGACATTGTTTCTATTTTTATGCTTATCATCAAATCACGTCGCATTTAGATGTAGAAACTTGGTAAGTAGCGCTTTATTAATTTAAACCCAGTTTGTGGTATGAGTAGATACGACGATACCCGTAACACATATTATATAACTATTTTAGCTATATATCTATAATATACTTTTCTGAAACACAAATCAGTACGCAATTTGTCTTAATCCAAAAATAATAGGCATGATCGGTGTTCCATTTTATATATATACAATCTATTAACTTCAGATAAGCAATATGCTCATATCTACTTATTCCAAATGTCTAGCTTAAGTTATAAAATGACAGCTATTGCTTTTATCCCAAGAAATTTATCAGTACGCAGAAAAAGGGCAGTCATTTAACGATACATTCATGCTAATGTAAGTAGATACAAATTGATAAGACAAGAGTCGAAACCATACGAATCATTTATATCTGTTCATTAAACGTCGCCTCTCCATTTAACTGCGAGGATAAGGTCACGTCGACTTAACGACTACACTTCATTTAACAGTACCAATTAAGGTTGACTCAATAAATTTAACTAAAATAAAACTCGGAACATACGAGTCCCTCAAAAACGTCGCAAAAAACGTCGCCGTCTGATAACCGAGCCACACCAAAAAAGTAAGCAGTATCATTAAGCACACAAAATATGTTTTCCATTTACACAGACGCTTCAAGGCGGTTATAATTTTGTATACGGTGAGTGTTTACTCAGTAAGAAGTGCTTCGGATCGGTAACACCTGCCGCGTTTTCCCACGGCAGCGTTCGGGATTCTTCGGCTAAGCTCGGGCGCGCTCGGGTGCGCGGGCGTACACATGCAAAGTGATAGAAACATGCGTGCTGCATGCTTATCTCACTCGTCACGCGTCAACATCAGTGTGGCACGACCCTAACGCTTTTTAAGTACGTACCTTCGCATAGCATTGAATAACAATTTCTTTATCTATGACGTTTTGTTATTCAAAAATAGCCGTGATTGAAATCTAATGAACATATTCGAAATCAATATCAATGCATAACTATAACTGAATAACAAAATAGGTTCTTTGTATACAAATCTTGTATTTAATAACAAAATAAACATTACCCGGTATAGCCCAGTTCTATAAAAGGCAACGTTCGAAAAAAGGTAATGCGATATTTTAAATGGCTCCGTTATAATGGGGTATACAAAAAAAGACTGCTTACGCACGGTATAGTGTAAAAATAGTACGTACGCTTATGGTTGTGGCAATAAGACTAAGTAGATTGTCGCAGACCTGTTAGTTAGCGGGTTTATAGTACAATAAATGGACTAGGATAAAATAAACAAATAGAAGGTAACTGGACGAACCGTTAGGCTTACCGGTGTGAGACACTGTTGTGATAAATACTCAGTACTCGACGACTTGGCGGGAAAATAAGAACACGATGAGTTTTAATTGATTAAGTATAGTCTTAGTGCTAACATATTCAGTAAGGAGTCTTTAATTAATCTTTTAGCGATAACATGATTTAAACAGAGACGATTTACTAAGCTACAGACTATTTAGAAATCTTTACACTATATTACAAAACTTTACTAAATAAAAAAAAAAAATATAAATTCAGTCGAAATATGAGTTTAAAGTAATTTTTAAAACTGAGTAATTTTGAACGGGTAATTATTTGAAAAAAAAAAAACAATTGATAGAGTAATATAGTGTCTAAAAATATCAATAAAGAATACCAAAAAGAAGTTTGACATAAACCCTTAAGTGACATCAATCATTATTGTTAATGACTAATTACCAAATTCATAATATAACAGCTACAACCGAAAAAAGTTAACCTTATACGGCACTAGTAAAAGCAGAATAATATAAAAATATATACAAATATCACGGCACCAATTAAAAATCAATAAATGCAAAAAGTCCCCCGTCATATCGTGTTTACGAACCGTGCGTTCGCTCATCGTCACACCTGCGCGATTCTCCCACGATGTAACTTATCCTTTTTTACACTTAGCCGCTTTTTTACATTTTGTTCACCACTTTTGCATTTTAATGTTAAACTTTCCTTCCAATTTTGCAATTTTTGAACGGTTGCAGGGCGTATGCGTGATGTTGTCGCGGACATTATTGTCGGTGGAAAGGTAAATGACATGAAAAATGTCTTTTTAACCGACTTTACAAAACGGGAGAAGGTTCTCAATTCGACTGTATTTTCTACCGACTTCACAAAAAAGGAGAAGGTATTTTAGTCGACTGTATTTTTTTTTTTAAATGAGTGTTACCACATATATTCTTTCTGGAGATTCTTCTTGATTTCTTCTGTGCTTTCCCATTGGTCCCATTTTAATTTGATCGTGAATTTGATGACCAGTTTTTGAGTTATCCTCAATAATGCGTATTTAATTCATCTAATCTGATCAAGGGTTTCGAAGATGAAGCGGTGAAGTCGGTATTTTGAAGCTTTGTTTGCGTTGAAATGAAACTTTTAATCAGAGGGCTTTGAAATTCAGATCTGCAACCTTTTTGTGTGACGGAAAGTGGAGGGGAACAAACACTATGATGTTTTTTTTTTTCTTGTTAGCTTAGTTGGGTTTGCGTTCGCCTTCTAAGCAGGGCTATCGGAGACATAGTTTAGGTAATATCTCGGGACTTAATCGCGCTAAAAAACTATTTTTATTTACCTCGACGTTTCGGCCAAGTTGCATTGGCCATGGTCTCGAGAAGATGGCCTGTCTTTGTAGTTTAAAAATTACAAGGGCTATCGGATTTGATTCCCGGCGGGAACACAAGTTTTCTCTCCAAGGAAAATTTGTGGTTCTGCTTCTGGTTGTGATTGTGTGAGAGATGTGAATATTTCCGGTACCTACGATACAAGTCATTGAACTTAGTGTGGGGCTGTGAGTCTGAAAGCTTTTATGTTTATGTTTAATACATAAGTTTCACTTCTATCGTGTGTCTTTACGAAGACTGTTTTTTATTTCATTTACTTTTCCACTGACAAAAAATGTTTTATTTTGTTTTATGAGACGAGCAAGTTGCTTGCCTGGATGGTAAGCGTCACACTTGTCTATTATAGTTCAGAGAGTAGAAGAGTAGAGTAGCATTAAAGTTTTGAACGTATATAGATGAATGGTATTGTATTTGAAGCACGTCTTCTCTATACATTTTATACTATAATAATATAAATCCACAAGTTCATTATCAAATTAGGTTTGCAGAAGTTCAAATTACTCTTATTTTTGTTATTGATGTAATTCTTTTTGTTTGATTTTGTTTGTTAAATCAGAAAATTGTGACATTATGATGTCATACTATAATATAATTAATCCGAAAGTTTGTGTGTCAGTGTGTTAGTGTGTACTTTGTTCCCTCTTCACGCTGTAACGGCTGAACGGATTTGGATGAAATTTGGAATGTACATAGCTTATACCTAGGATTAACAGATAGGCTACTTATTATTTTGATAAAAGGGAAAATGTCGCCCAGACACAGGTTGCCTAGTTTGGAAATCTAGGATATTAATATTTGCAGCTATTCTGATTCAATATACGATAAAGAGGCGTGCGGACTGTAAGCGAACATGAAGGACTATAAGAAAGTCTCAATGAATTGACTGATTTAAAAAACTTTTAAAACTTTTTTTTAATGCATTGTAGACAAACATTTGACCACTACCTCACCTGATGGAAAGTGATAATGCGGCCGAAGATGTGACATGTTTATCTAGAAGATACCTGTTCACTCTTGACTTGGTGACTCCCAAATCACACCCCTCGGGAAACAAAGACACAGGCAATGAGTTCCACTCCTTCGCCGTACGGATGATGAACGTAGAAGCGAAACGCTTCGAGCGAACTGGAGGTATGTCAACCATAAATGGATGACGTTTGACAGTTTGTTTTGTTGTTAGATGGTAAAAGGGGCATGGTGGAATTAGCTCATGTAATTCCTGCGCGCACTCTCCAAAATGTAGACGATACAATACCGATAGACTAGCGACCTTACGTCGGTGACTGAGACTCCGCAATTTAGACTCGACAAGCTTATCATCGCCAATGAGTCTTGTTGCTCGCCGGTCGAATATACGACGTTTTTGTTATTTTAAAGGATCTTTTATTTTATCATTTGGTGGTAAGCCGCCGATGGCACCTCGTTGCTCATTTTACAACCTTTGATGTAAAGATACTGACGCCTACGGTTGACAGTAATGGTTTTATTTATTAGGTTGGCTACATTGTATTTTATGTTATCGCTCGCCATTTATATGAAAATGTTGGTAACGCGATAAACAATGAAAATGTCGGTAGTTTCCAGTCTTGCTCCATTAATTTAAATGAGGAATGACGATATTCTCGTTTAATATGAAGATTACTTTTTTACTATACCTGGTTTCTTTATTTTAACAAAAACATGATGATGATTTATTTGTATAAAATTTGAAAAACCTAATTTTTAACAGGCTTCAAATAAAGGTGGAGATTCTCAATTTAACAACATATTTTTTTTAATGATATTTACTCGATTACCGACTTATTAGATGGCTGGGGCAATTTGGAAAATTGTGTTTTGTTTGATACGGTAGTGTCAAATTGGTCCCATATGAAATTTATCAAGGTCTCATCAGGAGATAAAGTGGTGACATCGGTTTATTGTTTTCAATCATTATTACTTTATGTACGGTTACACAATTACATACAAAATTCATCTTAGTACGGTTACACAATAACATATACATTTTTTTTTTTTTTGGTTTACAAACCTACCTGCCAACAAAAACACACTTGTCACAAAAAAATAAATATAGCCAAAAAATTCGGCAGTAACAGGTGGTCTATTGTTATTTTTCAGATATGCGTGGTTTAAAATTGAACCCCATTGTGCGGGACATTAGGGCAATATGGGGCAGAGATTTTGCCTGATAAGGGTATTTTTTTTATAATTTTTGGGGTTGTAAAGAATCGTTGCATTTCTTTTTGACAATTTAATTAGGAATGGACAGTATGATAAATGAAATATTATCTTCTTTTTAAAGTTTTCTAATGCATGCGTCGGCTTAGTGGTAATTTGTATAATTGGCATGGCGCGTTCGCCTTCTAGGCACGGGTTCGGGTTTGATTCCCGGCGGGAACACAAGGTTTCTCCCCAAGGAAAATGTGTGTTTCTGGTCCTCACTTAGTCTCACCCAGCACCTGAAACACAAATTTACTATAGTGTTTTTTTGTAATTTGTAATTAATTTATATACCTCTACTATGTAAAAGACTAAAAGAGTCTTTTACATAGTAGAGGTATATAATAGATCAATGTCATATTTAGTTATAGTTATGATGTTAAAATACAAGATAAGAAATTATTAAGTTTAATCATTAATTTTAAATGTAGCTGTTTAAGAGTCATAGTCTTAGGCATAATATGACTTTATCATATATATAGAACTGCTCGTTGGCTTAGTTGGGCGTTTTCCTTCTAATTTCTAAATAACCCTATTTAGATCGGGTTCGATTCCCGGCCTAAACACAAGTTTTCTCCCCAAGAAAAAAAATGTGTTTTGGTTCTGGTTGTGATTGTGTGTGTGATGGAATGTTTCCGGCACCCACGACTCAAGCCATCGAATTTAGTGTGGGGCTGTGAGTGTGAAACCGTTTATGTTTTTTTACATATATTATAATGATTTTCTCTCTAAAATCAATAAGTGTGGTTTAAGTAGTTTTTGTCGCCAATATCACTAAAATTATGCTCTTGCAGTCTTTGAGTGCCAGTAATTCTAGGCCTAGCATGTCTACCATCCCCGACCACATCATTGTCCATGAGGTAAGATAATGGTAAAAAATATCAGAGATAAAAAAGGTGATGATAACTCCACAGAAAAAGAAAACATGTAAACTTAATCTTTCTCAAGTTTTAATCGACTTAAGATTAAAGCGACGATTTTGCATAAAATTGACATAATTAAGATATAAGTGAAAAAAAAACGGTATCATTTTAACCATTTTACCTTCTTAAATGTCATTGCTATTTTTATGAAAAATGTGAAATGCAGATAGCCTATTTACCCTGACAATATAATTATAGTGTCCATGTCTTGACCTAAAACTTAATTAAGTAATTAAAAATTATCTTGACGTTAATCTTCGTTTATCAGATTGTGATTATAATTTTACAAGGTCTACGCGAGAATATTAAAATCCAATATCGTATGAGATAAAAGAAAACGTGAGTCATACTTATTCACTCACTCGCCAACTAAACCCTAATATTTTTATTTTTAACCGACTTCAAAAAAGGAGGAGGGTCTCGATTCTTCGGAATTCTTTTTCCAAGGTGCCTTAGAACTCCGTCGTTTATTAACCGATTTGGAAAATTATTGTATTGTTTTTTTTGTTAAGTAGTTGGTCCCATTATAATTTGATCAACATGTGATGAAGAGTTTCGGAGATATTTGCAATTGAAGTCGGTTATTAGTTTTTTAACACATTAATAAAGTATATATTATAAGCATTAAGAACTATAAATAGTAAATAAATGGATTTCAGAGCCATGCTCTAGTGTCCACTGAATATAGGCGACAAAACGAAACATAAACGACAATCACGAAAGTTCTTATATTTAAAATAATGCAACCGTCACCACTCACCAGTCGAAGATGCGTACTCAATACCATTGGTATTAGGTTTTGATATTAGAAAGGAATATATCTCAAATTATTGCAACCAAAAGTAAAGTGTATAGTAATGGAGATTTCACATAAATTGAATGGTTTTAGTATGTTTATAGTCATTCACATCTACCCAAGTTTGTATTAGTTTTAATAGACACACTTATTTTGAGAAGTTTATGTTAGATCCCAGGTCCATTTGTTTGTAGGTCGATGGTTAAAACTTAAGCTTAGGCGTTTTAAAAAGAAAATACTTTGTTTTTTAGTGATTATGATTTAAAAATTTCAATATTTTGATCTAGTTTATTTGGAGCACGCGCACCAATTTTTTGAAATTTATAGTCGTATTTAAAAGTGTGTTTATTGTGATAAATAAAATGAAAAATGGGTATTTCCTATTTATTATTGAAACAAGATTTTTAGAAAAAGCTACTTTGGAAACAAAAAATACAAAAGTTAAATGTTGATATAATTTGGTAACAAATAAACAGGGTGTTTCGTAAAGATACACGATAGTAGTGAAACTTTTTTGTTACAGGGAAATAATTATTTATCACAACGTTTACCATCACCACTTAACGTCAAACAAAAAGGTTGCGGATCTGAATTTCGAAGTCGCCCACAATAAATTTCACTTCAATAACTTATTCCGTCAAAGACGTTGACAGTCAAACAGCTCATAAAATAAAGAAGATATATCTATACCATTTGTGATTTAATTTGTAAAATACGCACTAACTTATAATCACTTTCATCTATATTGAAAACAACGCTTGCTTTATTTGCATCTTTCTTTTTTTTTCTTTTAATATTGGCTTCGCAATCTTGTGCATTTAGCCAGTGTCAAGTATTTAAGTAATACTATATATCAAGTATATTTCACAGTAAAAGTCCTAGTGACAAGTCACATTCAAAGTCAAATAAGAGAGTCAAGGTCCAGTCATAGTCAAGTAATGCCCTAATAAAGTGGTGGAAACTATATTAGAACTTCTATTGGAGTTTTGGAGCGAAAGCGAAAATCACGTTTTTCAACTTTGTATGATTTGCCTACACTTATGCACGTATTAACGGTTAATAATCCACCATTATAACACATTAACACTCGATGAATATCAGGTTTTGGAAAATTATACAAAATCAACTACGCCATTTTTTCACTTTCGCAGCAAAACTCCTTTCTATCACTTTCGGTGCCAAACTTTCGGCTCGGGGAAAGTGCATCACGCCTAGTTCAGCCTCCAGCGTTGATTGGCGAATGGCCGGCCAATGCCGAGGTCGGTTTCGGCCCACGAACGCTCGCACACGCCTTCCTAATGTTCTATTTTTGAATTTGAATAGATGAATCACCGCCCGTTTTAATTGGCGACCGTTATTTCGCCGTGTGTTTGACAAAAGCCAGTGCGTACGAGTCTCACAAAATGTAACAAATAAGAAATAAAGTAAAATATGTATAAGGTATACTAAAGATATGTAAATCTCACTTCAGATAAAAAAAAAATATTGACTTGTTGTTATTTTTTATTATATTACCGACCACTTTCAATCACATCAGAAAATTATTACCAAAATTGCCGCCAATATTACGTAGAACCTTTATCCAACATAAATATTTAAGAGACCAAATATATAATAAGTATCTTCTAGGCCAGCTTGCTCTATCGTCGACCACATCGTCGATTACCCTCAGGTGAGATGGTGGTCAATAGTTCTTTGCTGTATATAGTTTTAGGAAATATAGGCAATTGGCCCGTAGATAGTACAAGATATAAAAAAAAAATTGCCTATATTAAATAAACAAAAAAAACACGTACTATAAAAACCTAATCATATAAAAACTATTAGCCGAATCAGTTAACGTACGCTACAGATATGAGATGATATAAAAAAAACATACAGTCGCAATGAGAATCCTTTTATTGTATAATTCAGTTTAAATGTCAAATAAGTAATTGATTGTAATTTCCAGGCACTGAACTTTTAACGGGAATGGAGTTTTCGTTCTAGACTCGTCCAATAAAATATTAAAAAACTGAAACAGAAAAGCTAACAAAAGCTTTTACCTAACATATCCTCTTCTCAACTATCTGTTGTCAGAACTATAATGATAATGATAAAACATAAACATAACAAACATAAACCCCTTCACACTCACAGCCCCACATTAGGTTTACCCACGATATACTGTGTAGGAAACATTCACATCACTCACAAAATCACAACCAGAAGCAGAAACTATTTTTCCCTGCTTCGAAGGCGAACGCTCATCTAACTAAGCCTACGGTAGATCAATGATGAGTTTTATCTATCTAGATAATAATAATTAATCCACGCATTTGTCGATGATACAATAATTAAGACCGCAGTGACATTCGAGCGGAATCAAGCATCACCGCTGACAAAATCGCTAACAATGTGTTAATATATCTTATACTGCTTCACAATACTAAATCTATACACATAAAAATGAATATCTATTTCTCTTGGTCATCACGCGTGTACGGATGGAACCATTTCGCTACCTAATTATTTATTATAGTAAACTATTGTCACGAGAAATTTCTTCTGAATGAAAATTTTATCCCGAAATTTCCAACGGTCCGGGACTTACGCGGGTAAAACGCACGGCTAGTTTACCATAAACAAAATCAACGCCTCGTCGATTTTATTAAATTAACATTCATTTTTCATTCAACCTAAATTACCTATACAATTTTGTGAACGTGCTTTTACAATAAATTATACAGATGAAATATATATTTTAACTTTATCTGTAAGTAACATGACATATATTCGCACGCTTGTTAAAGGACCCTATAACCTACATACAAATCGACAGTACAAGCTTTTTTCTTATTTTATAATTATACATATGACAATTACATAAAAATTTGATCACAAAGATAAGACATAATCTTGGAAAAACGTATTGATTTTGTATATTTAAATTAAAACGTTATGTTGACTTTACCCAATAATCTATATTATAGAGATTTGTATTATCTAATGTATGCAATTTATTTGACATTTTACTAATGTAAATAAAAGTTAAAGCCAAAAGTATTCACATTAATATTATAAATACGTAATATAAATTAAATGTACCTATATGTAACATAATTTCCTTTAAATTCTAATAAAAAAATTATTTAATCGTTGTGAATGATAAGGTACCTGCCTATCTTTTTTTTAGTGTTGCCAAAAATCCCGTTTCACTCTAAGATGATATAAGGTTAATACTTCTTTTATGTGTACATAACACATCAAGTTCTACTTCAATTTAACTTAATCATACAAATTGATAATGTTGAAAAGTTTAATAATGAAACATAATAGATCTTAATGAACTGTTACTGCCATCTAGTTTGATTTTTTGGAACTAAAGTGTTTAAAACTACGTCCGCTGCGGCGCTGCTATCGACTTTCAGTGTGATATTGCTATCGAACGAAATCTATACTACTCTACCAAAATATATAGAGTTTCAGTGTTAGTAAAATTTCCAATTTTACTTTAAAATAATTTCCCATCATGGTTTTTTATTTGTAGAAATAATTTCCTTAGAAATCATTTAAAAATATACTATGTAATAATCAAAGAATTATACTGATATCTATTTAAATCAAAACATGGGTATTTTAAATGAAACAAAAATGACTCTTATTTACACTTTTAGTGATTATAATTAAATGACCGATGCCGTCTTCTCATTATAGGATAATATTGCAGGGTCAATTTTACCAAATTAAATTTATTTACAAAGTTATCTATCTCAAAACCCTTCGATTTCTTGAAAGAAAAAATTTTGTTATCGTCGCATCGTTAAAACAACGCCCTCTACCGTAATTCCTATCAAACAACTTGGCCCGTGCTAAAACTGCCACGAGCCAAGCTATCTGCATCCTTATCTTCGTCCATACATTTATCTCCCCTCTCATTCCCCCGAAAACGGCTCGCGCGTCGCTGCTATCGCACGATCATTGATCTTAAAAACGCGCGCGAGCCTTCGGCCGCCCGTCCCTTTCACACGCGCGCTCACGGACCGTTGTCTCGTGTTTCTTTTATTGCCGTTTTATTATTTCTTGTAGATGATCACGCGATTGTGAGCTGTCGCTTGGCGCGCACACGTCACATCTCCCATCTCTGTCTAGCTGTTAGAGGTGTGTGTGTTCTATCTCGTTTATCGGCGCATGTCGGACTCGCTGCCGTGCGTCGATGTTTTGGGAAGTGCACCCGCCCGACGTTCCCACGGTTCACCTTCGGCCGACTTCCTTACGAAAAAAACAAACAAGAGCACTTTGTTGAAGAAAATCGACGTCTGCCGGTCGCCTCGAATGATTAATACAATTATGAACGCGCTACCTACTCGGTAATAATAGCTCTTTATACGGCACGTGGTTAGTGGGCCTCGGGCGAATTTGTTGTATTGTATTGTTGTTGTAATACAATGTTAATTATAATTTGAATTTGGAAGATAATTTGAGATTACTTTTGGAAAAATTTTGGTATTAATTGAAGGTCTACGATTTTCGTAGCAAATCGTAGCGCTTTGTAGCTAGTTGTTTTTGTCTTACTCTACGATGGATAGAGCAAAACCCTTTGTTGCTTTTGGCCAACTTTGGGATTAGCTTGCTCAGCCGTTGTAACAGCTTTACTTGTTTTACTTAAATTATTGTTTAATGTTGTAAATTATCAGATATGTTTGTGTCCCCAGTATGAACAACTGTTATTTCTTATGAATATGTTTTAAATTGTATTTGTAAAAAACGGCCTGATGTCCCTTTGGCTGATTTATTGTTTACAAAAAAATACTAAATATTTACAGATCTACTCATAGGTAGTAAAAATACGAAATATATATAGATCTTCTCATAGGTACTAAGAATACTAAATATTTATATAACTATCTCATATCTGTATCATAGTATATGTATCCATCCATCTCAACAGCCAACGAGGTACTAGTATTGCATACTATAATTTTTTCCTAAATTTTGCGATACCCATATTCACATATATATTTTTCATTATTTCTTTCACAAGATATAACCCTATAAACATAAAAAAAATTAAAGGCAATAGGAGAATCAATTGTTTTTAAATACATAAAGCTTATCTAGACACATTTATAAGGTCAATACAGTTTAGGCAATCTAAAATGTATTGACCTTATAAAAAAAAATTCAATATTAATAATTAAAAGAAATTGGGATATAATAATAAAAAATAAACAATAGGTTACAAATAATTAAATTTCGTTAATTATAATATTAGTTTCATACATTAAAATATTCAACGATCCTGTTTCTGATCTCTACAATTAAATAGGTTTACAAAAATACCTAAAACTCCTTAACACTATAGAAACAATGGTTAAGGAGCCAATTACTCAAATTTTTTTTTTAATATGATGCCACCCAATATTTTAATTTCATTAGATACACTTAAAAATGTACATGCAGAAATTGTAAACATACTTAAAGTAAATAAATTCTATAATTAAAAAATAATATATACTCATGTTTATAATATAAACAAAATATTATTGATCGAGCGAAGCGATATCTCTAAATAGACTTGGGTCTTTCAGCACTTTGTTTCCGTCCGTCCGTCTGTCAGAGGCATCTAGCTTCTAAACCATACAAGCAAATAACTTCAAATTTTCATAGAATATGTAAAACTGTGCCAACTGCCCGTTCTAAAGCCAGAAATAGCAATTAAAATTACATACATGAAAATATTAAGGGGGCGTCCATACATGTTAGTGAGGAACAAAATAACTGTATTGTTCTGGGGTCTGTCTGAAAAACGGTTTCACATTTAAAGCTGAAACGTACGCATAATATACATTACATCCCGTACTTGGACAACAAAATATACAGAAATCAAACAATTATTACAAAAAAAAGGTATTTTCATGGTTAGTCTTTACCTATTATGCAAAATGTAGGCAAAAGATCTTAGTTCGGTGCGAATAACTAGTAATAAAGTAAAGAAGAAAGAAAGAAAATATATTTAAATATATACTACTAAAATATATGTGCCGTTGGTAGAATATCTGTTTTTATATGTAACTTTTTCTACCGACTTCACAAAAAAGGAGGAGGTACTCAAGTCAACTGTATTTTTTTGTTTGTATTTTTATGTTACTTCATAACTTTGTTCCATGTGAACCAATTTAGAATTTTTTTTGTTTGAAAGATGTTGCTTTCCAATTTCCATTTAAATTTGATCAAGATCTGATCAGTAGTTCTTGAAATATCTTCAATAATGCGTGTTTAGTACATCTAATCTGATCAAAGTTCTGAAGACAAAGGAGTGAAGTTTTGCCTGCGTTTAATTATTTAAATTAATTATTCAAGATTAGAGTGAATAGAAACTGTAAATTTGTATTCACTCTCTTCTTGAATAACCCCAAATTGTAGTTTTTCGGGAAACACAGTAGACAGCAGGGCGTTCCATTTTTTTGCAGTTCTTATAATGAAAGTGAAAGCAAAACGCTTCGTGCGAAAGAAAGGTATTTAAGTCATTAGAGGATGCCGTATTGCCATGGACCTAGATGTTCGGTATTAGAATGGTTATGCAGGAATTAAATCATGAAATTCTCTTGAACACTCTCATTATTGCAATTTTTAGAAAACTAAAAGGCTTGGTACTTTTCATTTTTATCAAATCATTTTGAAAACAACCGCAAAAACAAACAGAAAACTAATTTAAAAATTAATCTCCTTAAATAACCTCTTGTACTAGAAAACTGTAAACCAAAACTAATTATAGTAGACGTTATATCTTTGTATTAGAGTTTAATTTAGAATATTGAATAGTTTAGTTTACGTTTCAAAGGAAGACGACAGCAGATGGCGAATCTTCCTTTTTATGCGGGACGCGTACTTCATCAAACGGGAGCTAAGAAATAATATAGGGGATACGACGACAAATATTATTAGATTTTTTTTTAAATTTCGCACTTATATTCTAATCTTGATATTTTGTTTGTACTAGTACCTATGAATGAAATTTGGTAATGATCTAGATAGCATAGACCCTGAAATAGGTAGGTACTTGGACTGATTAGGTTTCGATTAAGGCGGGCATAGCCACGGGAAACAAGTAAACATATGTGTTGTATGGTATCGGTAGCGTACAATATATTATGCTTATGTCGCTCGTTGATTGATTGTGAGTGTCTAATGCTGTGGCATCTGCTTCCAATTTCGGAGATAAGGTATATTTTTTTATATTTTCTTATAATTAAATTAATACTTAGGTACTCAAGAACTATGATGCTGGGATATGTTCCAAAACTCGCATGGCTAGCAGATAATAAAACCTGGTTTGTGGTTTTCAAACCATACTTAAACTTTGGCTCAGAGACACCTGCCTGCTTTGGTAAACATTGTCTCACGATGCGGATGGTAAATATTGACTCGCTCTCAAGGATAGCTACCGAAACACCAATATTTTTTTTAATTCACGATACACAAATGTTTTACCACTATCCTGGTTGTAAGCGACGATGTGGTCGACTATACAAGCTTTACCAGGCATTCGTTGCAATGCCCCGTTAAAAAAAAGTGTTTTAACTCTTTCATGTTTCTTCATTGTTGTCTTTAATACCATAGTAAACACTTTTTGTATATTGTACACACAAAAATACTAAAATCACGATAAAATGGGGGTGGGGCTAGAAGGGTGATAAATACTTTATGACAAATTCTCATACCTACCAAATATACACAATAAAAACATCAAAATCGATCGAGTCGTTTCAGAGGAGATCGACCATAAACCGTGACAAGTAATTTTTATATATTAGAAGACATACATTATATCATAGCACGTCGATAGGTAATTGGAAAAAATGTTGCTGTCATATCCACACTACGCCTCACGCTCTGCTGGCATGTGCTCAAGAAACAATATACCTACTGTTGAGATCCAGAGGGAGCTGCGTTCCCACGGCCTCTCACACGTGGCCGCCAAATAAATACCTATTGAGGGGACGAGTTTGTTTCTTCGCTTTTTAGTCATCAAGTTATTGATCATGATCAAAGAGTATTATCCTGTATAGATAATTAATAATAGACTTTGGGTACCGAATAAATAATAGTGGTGCTGGTTTGACTAAGAATAGTTTGGTTTGAGTTTGGTCAAAAAGTTTTTTATGTTTTTACAGACACTAGAACAAAATACCATAAGCGCAGTTTTAGTTTAAATTTCGGAACGTCCAAGTCGTGCAATTTTAGTAACTACGTTACTATCCTTTTTTACCGACTTCACAAAAAAGGAGGAGGTAGTCAAGTCGACTGTATTTTTTTTTGTGTCTCTGATTTCTAGCGTTCAACACTTCATCACCTCATCTATCAAATATCAGACCTCTAGGTATAAAGAAAGTTGAGGATCAAAAGCACCGCCAAAAAGTAATGAGCTCACACAATTTTGTACATCGAATAGAAATGCTACATATAGTTTGATTATTTATTTTAATTATGGAATTAATCTGTGATACTATGATTTAAATGTTACATTGAAATAACTGGAATAGCACCAAAAGAAATACATATACTGAATTACCGGTATGAACCCATCATTGCTGTTGTGGCTGTACGGTTGTGGAATCAGTTACCAGAACATTTAAGGAAGGCTCAAAGTAAATTGATCTTTAAAAGACTTATTCATCGACATTACATAAAGAATATTTATCCTGAACAAGTTCAAGAATAACAATTTCTATTTATTTGTATCTTATATAAGTATTCTGATTATGTGTTAGTTATACATACATATGTAAGTAGTATATTGTATTTGTTTAAATATATATATTTTTTTTATTATTAATTATTCATTTTTAAAATTATTTGATCTAGTTTATTTATTCTAAAATCTCATTTTTTTATTTATTTTATGTACGCGTATCTTTTAGCTGCACGCCCAAACACTTTTCTTACACGCCCAGGAAAGCTGGTAGATAATGCTTCATAGCATTAAGCTATTCCTTGTACACTGTTTTGTGCTAAACTATTAAATAAATAAATAAACCCAGCTCCACAGATATACCAGAAACGGTGACAAACGTCGAAACTACTTTTCAACCGACTTCCAAAAAGGAGGTTCTCAATTCGACTGTATGTTTTTTTTTGTATATATGTTACGCGATATCTCCGCCAATTAGTAATCGATTTTGATGATTTTTTTGTTTGGTAGAGTATACTTTAGAGGTGGTCCCATATTTTTTTTATCGAGATCGGTCCAGCCAAAACCGAAATATAAGCGATGAAGTCGTTTTTTTTAAGCTTTGCGTTTCAATTATATGATCTAAATAATTTCTGCACCTAACAGGACAGATGTAGTTACAGTATTTACATTTGATTAGACAATTTAAAGCATTTTGATATTTAATTTAATTAATTTTCATAATATCTAAATTGGATGCAGTACAAACCACTTAAAGTATTTGAAGTCGTATACAGGGTTATTTGTCAAATATCAAAAAGCTGGTAGACCCTGATTCTTGTTCTAACCCTTACCGGATTTAGATCTACGACTTTCTTCTGAATGATGTAATAATTAAGATGATGTATTTTATACACTCTGTAATGAATAGTTGTTTTAACTAAAATGTCCCGCAAAGAACGTCATCGCCGCGCCGCGCCTCGTATTATGCACACCAACGTCAGTTGAAATTTGACACCTTGGACTTAACAAAGAAGATAAATAACGTACTAGAAAAATGAGCAAAATAAATAAGAATTTGCAATTGCCGTATTACGTAAGACGTTGGTCACAATAGTTGGAGTGATGCCCCAAGAGGTTCCTGGTATTATTATTTTTAATTCAAGATTAGCAATCTTTTGAATACAATCTCACCTGATGGTAAGCAACGATGTGGTCTACGGTGGAGCAAGTTTGCCTAGAAGATACCTGTTCAATCGCGACTTGAAGACTCCCATATTGTACTTACAAATTACCCTGTATATTATAGAGAGCCAAAATTTCTTTAGATGTAACAACGTAGTGTTTATAAAATAATAAAAAAAAGTTAAAACATATTATAATCTACGACAAGCAATATTTACAAAATTTTTCACTCAAAACAATATACTTTCAAAACCAAACCTCACAGCACTAAACCAAAGACATGGAAGCATTTATCGGGCTTTGTAAATCGATACAGTGTGAACTTTGGGCTGACTTTAAGGCTGAAGAAAAAGCGGTTTCAATATCATATTCCGAAACGACACGGCTTCTTCGACAAAAACACTGTACCAAAATCTCAACAAAAAACCGTAAATCTTTATAAAGGAGTCCAATTCAATTGTAGTGTCTTCATCGACTCTGTTTTATGAGCGTATTGATACCTCAAAGCATATAACTTTACATTTGGTTTCATGT
The DNA here is from genome assembly GCA_948107665.1 of Lomographa bimaculata. Lineage (NCBI taxonomy): Eukaryota > Metazoa > Arthropoda > Insecta > Lepidoptera > Geometridae > Lomographa > Lomographa bimaculata. The sequence continues at coordinate 12,705,712 of OX403600.1, forward strand.
TGTTTTGTAAATGTCTCATCTTCCATCAGTTGATACACAATTTTGTGCTTTATTTCTTTGTCTATAAGATGTAGTAATGTTTGGTTGGTGTACTTACGAGTGGGTGTAATTAAACGTGTGATAGTGGCTGTAAAAGTAGTGGTAGCACCTGTTCGCTTTTCCCACAGCGATGGAACGGATGCCGGTCAACATGAAAACGCGTATAATTTGAGAAATACATATAATACGTTGATGGAAATGCTACTAGACTTCAAAATCGTATTTGTTACAAGCTTTAATTTAGTTTCACCTGTCCTGTTATCTGTCGGCCTGTAATCAAATCTTGCAAGCGAAATTAGATGTCCCTTCCCGATTGGACTCAAATTTGGTGTACTTATTTATCTTCGGTGATAAAACAATGATAAGTTACCATGGAACTGGATGATGGAGACGGAAAATGGCCATAGGAACTTCTGAACTAAGCAAGATAAACCCATCTAGTTTGGGCTCGTTTGATTAGTCTTGACAAGTTCTCTGGTTGTATAACTTTTTAGACTTTTTTATTTACAATTGGTTAAAGCTTGATTTTAAAAACTTTTTAAGGTATTATTTGTTTTTGTAATGTTTTTGTAGTCGATAAATTTTTATTATGACAACCCAGTTGGCGCAGGTCTCTACGAACTGCACCGTAGGTCTTTGGTTTAATTCCCGGCAGAAGCCATTTTTCTTCTCAAAGCTAAGAATATTTGTGCTTCTGGTTCTAGGTGTGATTGTATGTGTGATGTAAATATACTTATGAATGGGTCTTAGAACTTAACGTGGAACTGTGAGTATGAAGTGTTTGTTTGTTTTTTAATTTATTGTTATTTATATTTTTTTTACTTTTTATGATTTGAAAATGATTGAAGTTCTATACTTTAGCCAATTATAGAACTTTTAATTAAATATTGATTTTTGAACTGCTACTTGACTAAGTTGGGTGTGCGGCCGCCATCTGAGCAGTGGTAGTGAGAACAAAAATTATCTCCTCAAGGAAAGTTTGTGTTTCTGGTTCTGGTCATTGTGTGTGCTATGTGAATGTTTCCGGCACCTAAGACACGATTCATCGAACTCAGTGTGAGGCGGTAAGTGTGAAAGCGTTAGCGTTATTGATTTTTCAATAATTACTTCTATCGTTAATATTTTGAAGCCTTAAAATAGACTTTAGGCCCAATATACAAATATAATATCTCAACTTAACCACGTTACTATGGATACTTATAATTGAATAGATATGTATTTAATTACCCGATTTAACTGTAATAAATTATTAAATCCGATTCCGAAACCTCTCACTTCCTCTTCCGTCGTATATTTTCAACAATTTAACCGCGATCATCAATAACAATCTTCGGTAAACAACCGGTGTTTTGTATTCATCACTTGAATTATATAAGGATAGAAGCGACACTTGTCTACGACCTTTACAAATAATAAATGCTATTTACAAGAAAATTATAACAGAAAAATAATTCTCCTGTAATTCTAGAACTCAAATTAAAAATGAAATTGCATTACAATTCAGTAACAGATCGTGTTTAACCATTCAAATGGTATGTTAAAATTGAGTACGTTTGACAAAGCGTGTTTGATAAAGTTGTTTTGATCGAAACAATACTCGTTCATCTAGATGTGTTTTCGCTTTGTTGCTTAGTTCTCCGACTACGTGTCACTTATTCTAGCCTAGCATATGTACTATTCTCGGCCACAGCATCATTTACCTTTATGAGATAGTGGTCAAAGGCTAGCCTATCAGAGGCTAAAAATATATTCATTGCATCTCACCGTTGCATGTTGACGTTTGGATTATGACAGGTATTCAACATTTAATAAGTTATGTTGAAGGCAACTAGATTCATTAACCTATTTGAACACTAGATATGCATGCATTTTGAATAAAACGATAAGTGACACCTCTTGAAGTATTCTTGTAGCTCAATGATTTTATTTAATTATAATAATATGTTTCAAATATATAACTGGTCGTAGATTGTGAAACAAGACCACCCAGGGATGGGTTGGAATATAAATCATTACAGTAGCTGTTAGCAAAGGTTTAATTAACCCGCTTAAGAGGTTTTAAAGCCATTTTATATTTTTGAGCTCAGGTAAATCGGCATAATAGCTTTTATGATGACTGTGGTTTAATTGCAATTAGAATAACGTATACAAATATTTTAAAAAGTTTTGAATGATAATATGGATACAGGGTTATTTGTAAAATACCATTAAGCTCTCAGATCTTTTTTCTGATTCTCATTTAGTTCTATGGCTTTCATCTAAATAACAAGGATGCATGGAGGCAACTGCACAATCGCTTTCTGGCGACTACATAATATAAATAGATACACCTAGGTTAATAAAATTCTTGTAATAGTAATTTTAGAATGTTTAAAAAATTAAAAAAAAAATGCCCCGCCGTGTTTCTTACTAGGTTCTTCTCAAAGATATTGCGAATCTGGCAGTAGACTTTCAAGAACTTTCATGAGTGCCTCTTTGGGGTCCATGTGAATAAACGATTTGATTTTTATTTTTAATGCTATTCATACCGTAATATACAATAATTATTTACGTCGCGGGAAGACGCTGGATGCAGGCCGCTAGCAATCGTACTTTTTGGAGATCTTTGGGAAAGGCCTATATCCAGTAGATTTCTTGCGGCTGAGATAATGATGATACCGTAATAATTAAGATAAAAACAGGTAAAAATGCAAATTTCTACGAGTCCTGATTCCTGTGATGGACGAATGCAAGTTTATACGGAACCTTTGCCCGCACTCGTTAGAATCGCGCATTTACTGTTCATTTATAAAAAAAAAAACAAAAATTGCATTTTTATACCTCCTGTTGCTTAAAATTGTTAAACTAGTCTAATGCTTATTTATGGCTGCCTTGTTCACATATTTGAATGCCAATGATCTATAATTTAATATATTTTTTAGTATTACGATATTTACACATGCAAATCTCATAAAATATGAGCCAACATTAAGGAATAACCATCACTGAACATTTTCTAGAGAAATATCCGTGGAAACCGGATTTTAATCAGTTACATTATTTTAGTATTTATATATTAATTCTAATAGTGACTTTATTTGTATGTTTATTTTTAATTTATTACCATACTCATTCTTTTTTCAAAAATCTATCAGAGGGCCTGGTTGAGGCGACGCGTGATCAAAATGCTGGCACTTATTTGGTTGAACGTATTAGCATTGCAATTCAGAGAGGCAATACCGCCACCATGATGGAACGCTACCCATTGGTGGGCTTGAGCACTTGAGTTAGCTATAAGCTCGATGTCTTGTAGTTAACTTAGATCTTTGCAGTATATAATTTTAGTTTAGTTTTAGGAAATATTAGGCCATGAAAAATATATAATTTTATTCGATATATCTTCTTCTCTAATATATAAAATTCTCGTGTCGCGGTGTTTGTTACCAAACTCCTCCGGAACGGCTCGACCGATTTTATGAAATGTTGTGTGCATATCGGGTTGGTCTGAGAATCGGTTAATATCTATTTTTCATACCCCTAAATGTTAAGGGTGGTCAAACCCAAAAGTTTTTTTTTAAATTTTTTGGACAATTTGTTTTCAATGATGATGGTGTCTTCATTAGCGCAAGACCTTAGCTTTTTAAAATGTTGTAGTTTGCGTACCCTTGAGCAAAGAGCGTCAATATGTTTTTCCATGATAGGTTGTTATCAATACTGATACTCTAGTATTTTAAATCATTAGCTTCTTCAATGGAGGAGCAGTCACTGTTTAAGTGGTCAGATGTACAGTTATTAATTTTTAATACTATAGGTATGCTAGGAGCAGTAAGTTTTGAAATACGAAAAGTGAGAAATTTAGTTTTTTACAGTGTTACGTGTTAGAAGATTATTTTGTAAGCAGATGGAAATAGTTTTTAAATTTGATTCAGCTAAGTTAGTCACCTCGTGCGAGTTATCACCTTAAAAATGATAGCTGTATCGTCAGAAAACATCTTAGTATGTGGTAATTGTAAATCACAGATACAGTTAACATAAATTAAAAACAAGGTGGGACCCAACACACTCCCTTGGGGAATACCAAAGCAAATTTTGGCCATATCACTGAGAAGTTCATATCAAGAGTTCAACATTTACACGGTACTTCCGTTTCGTTTGGTTACTGTAAGATTTTAAATTGACATTGTAATGTGAGTTACAATTATTGTTAAAAACGGGATATTTACCACTTGCTCAAAGCAGGACTTAACCTTATAGATATGGGACGATGAAATCTGCCCATGTTAATATAAGGTATATGAGAAACGTACTAGGTACTTCAAGTTATAAATCGTACGATACGATCCAATCATTAGTTGAATCACCATCCTGCAATCACAGCAATTGTATACAGCATTGAAACAAATGAACTGTCGTAAAATAAACAGTTATAAGATCGTTAAACACAATATAGCGTAGTTTATGAACGTTTTGCAAGTCGTAAAAACGGCATAGGGAGAACCCATCCCTATTTAAGTTAATGGGCTTGCAATCAGAAAGTCAGTTCATGCCGGATCTTAAAAACAAAAGTAATTTTTCTTATTGTTTTTCAACCGACTTCCAAAAAGTTCTCAATTCAACTGTATTTTTTTTTTGTATGTATGTTAGGTACGCGATTATTCCGCCAATTATTAATAGTATTCTATGATTTTTGTTTAAGTAGATCATACTTTAGAGGTGGCCCCATATAATTTTTATCGAAATTGATTTAGCGCTTTTTGATAAAAACAACAAAAACCAAAATATAGGCGGTGAAGTCGGTTTTTTAAGCTTTGCTTGCGTTTCAATTATTTATATTTAACTAAACTCGATGAATTTTGTACCACGACTTCCATGGAAAGTAATCCAAAGTGGCAATCTTCTTTACCTATATATATAATTCTTCTGCGCTCCACATCTAAATTTCTCTTTTGTATTTGATAAAAAAAATCTCAACAAAATTACATGCAGATCTATCACTTAAAGATGTACTTAAAGTTGGTTGATGATGAAAAATATTATAAATGTGAAATTTTGTGTGTGTGTGAATGTTTAACAAACAAAACAAATAAACCGATTTTGATGAAATTTAGAATATACATAGTTTAGGTTCCGGAATAACACATAGGCTACTTTTTAACTTAATTTACGCGGGCGAAGCCGCGGGGCACGGCTAGTAACAAAATATGTTAACTACCGTCTATTAGGCACGCATGATCCGTAATGACAGCTAATTTAAAAAATAAATCCACCGAGTGTAATTCGTGTATGTAGGCAAATGTACAAAAACTCAATCTGCTTACATACGGAGCATTTGCTATGGACATGCGTATTGGAATCCAGTAATTCACGCAAACAGTGTGACTAGGTTAATAAAATGTAAAATATGAACAATACCAAACTACCTCAATGCAAAATATTACAAAAAACAGATCTATGCAAATTAGATCATTATCAATGTGGGTAAAACATAATTTCTATAAGTCCATAAAACATAGTATTAATTATTATAATTAATATTATTATAATTAATATTGTTTCTCTATTCTAAGTACATAATGTAAAGTGTTGTTGACCGTTTTGACATTATTTGAAGTAAATTTTTCATGTCCGTTATGATGAAATTTTTTATTGATTATGTTCACTTACTAAATACTTTCAAGTGAATGAAATAACTTTTGGGCGTATAAGTAACTTAAGTGAAAACGATATCTTTAGCAAGAGGTTCTGTAACGATCGAGGTGACAAGTAAATCGGAAAATATAATATAATTAAAATGAAAGTTTTCGTTTGATTCACAAAATCTTACACAAGTATGAAAATTCGGCTGTGGGCAAATTTATCTGCCCGTAACTTTTGATATTTGTGGATGCTGTGTTGACTTATCATGGTCAACCTAAGTGCGATACTTCTCGTGGAATATGGATATTCTCAGGTCGTCGCAGGTGTCAGAGGGCCAATTTAAATCACATTACGTTGATAACTCAATTGCGAGGGCTAATGTGTGCTATGAATGTGAAGAAATGGATTGATGACCATCTTGCAAAACGTATTGTGGAGATATAATTTGAATATACGTGCTCTGCAGTAAATCAACTAAGAGCTTTTGGAAATGATTTAATATTTGCCATATGCATTTTGACTCCCAAAGGACGAAGATTAAGCTTTCCAATATCGTTTGTCGTAAGTATTCTAGGACTGGAAACAAAACAAGAGAAGAGAGGAAGACAGAAGACGTCCTGCTCAGCAGTGGAATGAGCTTAATAATTTTATATTAGTAACCAAAAATGTTCGCGAACTGAGGTGAAATTGATAAAAATTTGGATTCTATAAGCATCCAACATAAAATGACAAAACCTACTTTGTAAAGTTGACTCACAAGAACATATATTATTTTATTGATTTATCCAAATCCTAGCAACAACAAACACCGACTATATTGAGCGTGAACTTGCAAATTAATATGCCGTAGCGTCGCTAAAACCTCCCAATTTATTTGAAGCACGTATTCCAACGTTAACGTTTATTTACCTCAAACACTCAAATATTTGCGATCAAACATCCTGGTAGGATCCGCCTCTGATGATTTGTGGTTCTTGTGTCATACTAGTAGTTGTAAGTGTCTCTACTTAGTCTCTCTATTCTACTGGGTCAGGCCGATCAAAACAACATATGTCAAAACTTGGTGAAAGAAGGACAAGAGGAGTTTTAGTATGGAATTTAAAAAAACGAAATCTTTTAATAACTGCATTCTTGAAACTTAAAATCTGAATCTTTGATAAACATGGCTCAAATTGATGGCTAAAGATCACTGACAGGTCATAAAAAATAGTCAGTTCTAGCTTACTTTCGATAAAACAATTATAGACAAACCGTGCTACCGACCAAACATTTGTTCTTAGTAGCGACTGTTCGTGGAATCGATATGTGTCGATAAGTAATACCGATCGGTGGTAAGTCGTACATTTTGTGTAGTAATCAATTGTACCTATGGTTCTAGGGTAGTTTAGTATGATAATATGGGAATGTATAGGGCTGTGAGTGTGAATGCAATTGTTGTTGTAATTTTTATCAATAGATCCGCGAACATCGCAAATTAACTCTTTTTATACAAGCTATCGCTATTTGAAACGTCGCACCACGAAACACTGCTACATTGTCAAAACGAATAAAAGTTCATAAATTCTTATACAAAATTAAAGCATGCTCATCAATCTAATACAGCTCTCGTCTCCACACAACAAACAGACAGACCTCTCCTTCCTCACGCACATCCCGAGGGCACTTATGGTAATAGCATCCATTATGTCTGATTTAAATGTTAGTGCTGGTGTCCAGTGCAATTTGTCCATTAAAGGTCCCGCAGTAGCATGTTGATGTGCAAATAGGGCCTTTTTGGTACGCATCGTTACAGATTTTATACTAAACGAGCTGTACCCGGCATAGGTTGCAAAGCCACGTAAAGAAAAAGTGTTTTACCTCTTTCACGTTTATGGTTGCCTTATAATACTCTAATACCATACTGGAATACTAATTATTCGGGAATAGTTTAGTCTCGTCCGCCTATCTATCTTTTACCTAGAAATTGTGTGACTTAGGAATATTATATATAACATTTTGACGATGAATTTTGTTTAACATTGTAATACTTTGGGTTCTTTTTACACGCTTTTTATTAGCTTCACTTGTATGTGTGTTTGTAACCGACTCCTTTGGACTTGATTTTGACCCACTTCAAACCGTCAGATTTCATTTAAACTTCGTAGACTTATCGAGGACCGATGACAATATAAAAATATGTATTTGTTTTTTTTTTAAAGCGTATTTTTTAGTTTTTTTAAACTATAATAATTATTTATTAATTATTGTTTGACATTAGCAATACTGTTAATACATTAAATTTTTATCTGCCATTTACTTCTGAAAATACGTGTATGTAATTTTGCAATATTTATGAAATAATTTTGCATTATTATGTTTTAATGTACCTGTAACGTAATGTATTTTTCATTAACTAATTTAATATTTTTTAACGCTCATAAGTGTACCATGTACCTACATGAAAATAATCAAATTGATTGAAATCAACCCGCGGGTATCAGGTTCGATTCCAGGGAACAGAAGTTTTCTCCTCAAGAGAAATTTGTGTTTCTGGTTCTGTGATTGTGTGTGATATTCATGTTTATGGCTCCCACAAAGCGTGTTAGTTTTTTGATAGGGAGGCTGGAAGGAATTAGGCTATTCCGTGGTAAATGACACAGCAATAAATAATTAATACAAAATAACCTGTAGTAAGTGGTTAGAGCACGTGTCAAAATATGCTGCAGAGCAAAACGTGCGATGATTTAAGTGTGGTAGCCAAAGTCCAATTATTTAAATACTTGGCGTTTTGAATAATTAATATATTCTATGCTACGAACAAGAAGATAGGCGAGCCGGTTTTTATACATTTATATATATAATATTATTCTCTTGTCTTAAACTAACTACCTTATACAAGCAGTTCCCCGCAACTTCAACCGCGTTTATCAAGAAAAAGAAACCTATGTGTCAGTCCTAGGTGTAAGCTAAGTACAATTTCATCCAATTCCGTTCTGCTGTTACAGTGTGAAGATTGAAGAGACATCCTCACACACAAACTTCCAGATTTATAATTAGTGTGATTTAAAATATGTGATGAACCATCAATACTGTACACTAGGTCCAGCAAATGTTTAAAGTTAAGTTTTAATGTCTCTATAACTGTTTTTTTTATAATTTTTGGTATCTAAACCTTAAAAACGGCTCTTCTAAAATAGTAGCCTTTTTACAATTCAAGTTAAGCTACATTTGTATCTTTGCACCCATTCTAACAATCATAGTCGGCATCTCAAAAGATCTAGGTTAGTCTACTGACATGAACACAGGTCTAAAGTGGCACTATGAATTCATAAAGTGACTGGACAGAGGTTATTTTTGACTGTGACAATCTAGCACCGCATTACAAAATACAATATTTTTAGATCCTCTTTTTTAGGCAGATATTCAGTATACATTTTTGTAGGGATCTCCTCTCTATTGACGACCCAGTTGGCGCAGTGGACAGGTCTCCGCCCTCTGTGCCGTGGGTCCTGGGTTCGATTCCCGGCAGCAGCACAAATTCCTTCCCAAGGGATATTTGTGCTTCTGGTTCTGGGTGTATTTGTGTGTGTGTGATGTGAATGTTTCCGGCACCCACGATACAAGTCTTTGAACTTAGTGTGGGGTTGTGAGTGTGAATGCGTTTGTTTGTTTGTTGTTAGATTAAAACATCTAGCTCTGTGCGGCCAGTTTCAATCCAGATTGGGCAAAAATGTACCTTATATCTTCAGAGGCGTTAGATTATTTACGAATTAAAACAGACTACAGCCAAGTTCGGTGATAAGGTGTCAATTTTCAGCCACCTTTTTGCTAAATAATTGAGTGTTGGAAGCATGAACAAGCGACAAAATTAAAATTTAAAAATACTTTGAATGTTTTGCATTGCACCAATTTTTCCAAACAGTTGAACAGATAAAATTAAACGATAAAAAAGCTATCAAATAACAGAGACTGCGATGCTAAAGAGAGATCCGCAGAAGTCACTGATAGACATCATAATATACTGAGAAGTAAAATCATATCCTGTATTAATACAAATTAGTTATTTCAGATAACAAGATCCCTTAATTATAACGATATACGTCATTTTTATCGTTGTCATGACACGCGTGATGAGCATGAGTTCTCCCTGAAAATCAGTTACGGTTAAGGTGGGTACCTGCCCTGCCCCTACTGGGTAGTTATATAATATGCTGAGTCGGAACTTCATTCATAGCATCACGCAGTGTTATATCGTTTATAATTGTATTTTGTTTAGTTATGTGTTTTCTGTAAATAATATAACGTTACGTGTTGTCATGAATAAATGAATTTTCTTTCATTCTTTCTTTTCTTTTCCTATTATCAGATTAATACAGTTTCTGGTTAGGAGACTCAAGTTGGCTCGCAATACTTTCACTATATTATTGCTACCACCACGCCATCTGCTGAAATGACATACTGTTTTAATTCTCATATTAGCTACGCCTCGCTGTTTCACCCGCGTAAGTCCAAACCCGCGAGAATTCCAGAATAAAAAGAAAGTCTATGTGTTAATCCAGGGTGTCAGCTCCATACCAAATTTCACCAAAATTAGTCCAGCCGTTTGAGCGTGAAGAAATGAAAAACATACAAACACACTCACAAACTATCGCGTTTATAATAAGAGCGTGATTCCTAGGGTAGGATGACGGAACACAAGGCGCGTAAGCAAACCGCTTTAGCCCGTTAGCTTGCACTTGAACCACAGACTTGAACTATGGTCGTTGACATCTACGCTCCAAACATTCGAGGCAAGTTGCGAATTCGACACCGTCGCCTTAACCGGTTGTTTTTTTTTTCTAATGTGTCCAGTTTCGCACGTCCGCGTTACAAAAACGACTCAATAGCGTGTGAAGAGAAATATCCTGTGGGGGTACTGAGGGTATTTGTTTTTTTGGTATTATTTGAGCCTTGCACAAATTTCGAATATTTTGGATGCGTTTAAACATAAGCAATACAAATACTTATTGCAATCCAAGAAAAAAATATTATGTTTATCAGAACGTAGTTACAACTTAGTGGCACCATGTACCAGACAACCTTAGGAAGTTAGGATGAAGAGGATAATTATGTGATCGGTGGTGCGTATACATACGCTTTCACGCTCACAGCTCCACGTGTCGTGCTCATTGGTCGTGCCGGACATTCACATCACTATAACTAGAAACACTATTTGCCTAAGAGAAAAACTTGTTTGACCATCGGGAATCGAACCTCGAAAAGTAAAAAATATATCCAATCAAAGTTCCGGTTGATAAGAAAAAAATATCACCAGTTCCAGTTGATATCCTTAAGAGCCAGTCACTTTGTAAGTCTAACTTGTTTACCACCCTCGACAATATCATCACTCACCTATAGATGGTAAGTTTCAAACAACGTGCAACGTCCTGGCACAAACATAAACGCTTTCACACTCACAGTCCCACACTAATTTCAATGACTTGTTTTGTGGGTGCCAGAAACATTCACATCGCACAATCACACCCAGAACTAGAAACACAAATTTCCTAAGGGATTTTTTTTTTCTAAATTTAAAGTGGCGAACCCGCACCCAACTACGCTAGCAGGTAGTTCTAATTATCTTGTAAGAAGCTTGTTTAATTATAGTTTAGTCCTGTTTTAATAAAAATGCGATCGGCTCGTTCACAACAAAGTTTTAAAACAATGACACCAAATATCTGAACTTGCGTTACATCTTTTTTTTATATATTTTTTTATTTATTCATAAGTATAAAACTTTTTACAAATTTCTTTTCAAGGGTTAGTAAAGATTTTCTCAGCATTCCTAATAATTACTTATCCAAAAAGCAAATAATATCATAAAAAATACACCGAACTGTGAACTACATTGTACTAAACATCTAGATTTGTCTTCAGATTATTTTTATTTTTCATATAAATGCTAAAATGTATATTAATATATATCTATACATACAAATTTTAAGAAAGGAAGCTTTAAAATTATTGAAAGAAAGCAAGCTATTTGTCATGCTAGTTAGTTAAACGAGAATGAACCTTTTACGAAGTTTCATTTGGGGAATAAAGTGTAAACAATAATCGGATAACTTGACTGGTAAACCGATATTATATAAGTATTTTATAATATTCTCAATAACGTTCGATCTGTCTCCATTGATAAAAGAGTTTTAACAGTTCTGAAATAAGCGTTTGAAATAAACATACCATATCTTCAGGAACAAGCAAATAATTGTGTAACTACTATAACATCATCCAAACACCTACAACTCTATTTCGAAAACTAATAGTAGTATTTTAACACATAGTTCACAAAGTTCACGATCAGTTGAATTTCACTCTCGAGTTTGTGCCCAATTAGTTTCGAGTTACAAGGGTGGGAACCCATCCGTTACTTTCCTATTCAGTGCTTTTTCTGATGTCAACTTTTGCATTTGCCTTTCAGAATGAAGTCAGAAGTATAGTATAGGATAGTGGACCCATTTTTTAATTTTTTTATTCGGTTGGCAAACATTTGACCTCCAGCTCACCTGATGAACGAAGATGTTTTCGACGTTGGAGCAGGCTTGCAAGAAGATACCTTTTCACTCGCGACTTGAAGACTCCCATATTGTACTCATCAGGAAACACCGACTCAGGCAAGGAGTTCCATTCCTTTGCGGTCCGCACAATGTACGTGGAAGCAAAACGCTTCGTCCGCATATGTGAAATGTCTACCATATAGTGGTGTCGCTTAGCAGTTTGTCTACTTCTCCAATGATGGAACGAGGATGGGGATAATTAACCTTTTCAAAGGTTACCAATAAATTCCTTGCGTTTGAGCACACTTGATGAGTATAATAGTTTTTAAATTATGATTATCTTTTGATCTCTACCTCACTTGTTAGTAAGTGATAAAGACGACACTCACAGCCCCACGTTCACATCTCACGTACAATTACAACCAAAACCAAAAACACAAATGTTCCTTATGGAGAAAACTTGTGTTCCCTCCGGAAATCGAACTCAATACCCTCCCCTGCTTAGAAGGCGAACGATCACCTACCTAAGCCAACAGGCAGTTCTATTAAGAATCACTAAAGAAAAATCTAGATATAAATATTTAAAAATGCGTGATAGTTCTCTTAAAAAGTTCTCTTCTTAAAATTACTCTCTACTCAAACTTTTAAAATTACGGTCTTTAAAAAATAGTCGTCATTATTGCCGTCGCAGACAAAACACTAGGCAAAATAAATACAAATTAAATGTTGGACTTTAAACGCGATTGCTAAGGTACCTACTCATACCAGTTGTACCTAATAAGTACTCAGCAGTTAATTTTAGTACCTACCATTTATATTAGTGACTAATTTTGTTGACTCAGGAAATGCCTCGTGATACGGTTTTATAATAACAAAGTCCAAATAAATAATAACTGTTAAATTCAGCTCTATATTTTCATAAATTTAACTGAAATTGCGTGTATAAATCTATACAGCAAAACAGCTCATGCCCTCAAGTCTAAATTTAAATAAAATAACATTATGGAACATGGATTTATAACGTCTGAATTACCCTGAAATAATCCGACTTTGTGTGAGCCACCTTTTTTTATCAATGTTGTACAGAATTGCGTTTGACTTGACATGACCGGTCGCCTACTTTACATCCCTCCTGATTGGAGCCTCGTTCATTAAACAACAGGTACATATTTATAACAGGTAAATATTCATGGAAATAGGATTCTAAAACCTACATAGATACGACAAAACGTTGTCGTACATTATTTTCCTATATTAATGCCTAATTATTGGTGGTAAAGCAACATTTTAGCCAGTACACACTTTTAGCCAGTTATGAAGGTTTTTTATTTGCACTAATAACATTCTGTATCCAAAATACAGAAGGTAGTGTTTTTTTTCCTGTCGTGGGTGTCAAAAGCATTCACATCACACACACAAACACAACCAAAGCAAGAAACATAAATTTTCCTCGGAGAGAAAGCTTGTGTTCCGGGAATCGAACCCGATACCTCTACTTATAAGGCGAATGCGCACCCAACTAAGCTATCGGGCTGTTCGATTTAATTATTGCAATTGGTTTGCTTTTCGACACTGTACGTAAACGCAGTTCGTCGGCAGCTCGAACTGTTCAAAAGTAAGGAAGTCTCCTTAAGTAAAAATCTCCTTCAAACGGAACAAGAATAATTGACTGTAGCATGAGTGTTGTAAGTTTATAAAGTGTCGTCGGCTGACAATCGGCGGCAGTATGTAAACACAAGACGTGAATGTTTGCACAACTCCGCTCGTGTTTGTAAAACGGGGCACAGGCGTGGCGGTAGGCGGGCACTTGTACATATGTATTGAGGAATCTGTACACTTATAGATTTACATTTTTGTTGAACGAGCGAGAGATTGCTAAGTTTACTTGTCCTGTTGTCACTTTGTCCGTCCGTCCATACGTCCATCCGTCTGACAGAGGCATCTAGCAGCGAAGCCATACAAGCGAATTACTTCAAATTCTCAGAATATATGTAAAGAATAAGAATAAGAAGAATAAGAATAGTATTTATTGTAAAACTGTGTACAAATATAGTTCTTACATAATAAAATAGTTCCAACAGCTTTGTTCATTTCAGCTAAGCAAAGCTATGGTCTAAAGCCAGAGCTGGAACTTAAAATTATATCAATGAAAATAATAAGAGGTCGGGCACCCACACATACACGTTAGTGTTTTTTCCACCCGTGTGGTATATTGTTAAAAATAACTTGACAAGTAGAGTACGAAACCGTTTTTAATAAAAATCTATGTTTTATAGGTATAGGCTGTATCTATAAGTAATAGAAGGCCACCGATCTCACTGTTTTTAGACCTATATTGTCCCGGGGTCTATCTCAAAAATGGGTAAACATTTAAAGCTGATACTTACGTATAATATCTGTTATATCCTGTACTTGAACAACAAAAACATAACTTATAAGCAATTAACCTCGAAAGTTTTTTCTATACTAGGCAAAATGTAAGCGCGATGTCTCAGCTCGGCGCGAACGACTAGTTATATAAATACTATACTATTGAGTAGATATCAGCAACGATAGGTATATAATAGCTATCCTAATCTTCACAGATTTTCTTTAGCGGTTACGAAATTGAGATCTACCAAAAAAAACTAAAACAACTTTTTTCTATCTGTCTGTTTACATGTTTGTACACGCATCGCTAAAGCATGGAAATTAATGCAGTTAACCTATGTATTGTTGAGGTTAAACTTAAAATATAGTCTCCATTTTACCGCAGAAAAATGTCTTATTCTCACTGTTGTAAATTAAATATTGCCCGGATCTTACATTCTGTAGAAACTACAACCCGGCTCTTTGAAACTACACAACAGATTTTACTTAATATAATAAATGTAGGATGACCGGACCTGGAGGACCTGGATTTGATGAATGACGTTTTCTAAAAATGAAACCTAGCTAGATCGATTTTTTGCCCCCGAAACCCCCTGCATACTAAATTTCATGAAAATCGTTGTAGCCGTTTCCGAGATTGAGATTATATATACAAGAATTGCTCGTTTGAAGGTATTAGTTTTGTATTTTTATCTACTACGCAAAAGAAGTTGCGGGCAGAAGCTAGTGTTACTATAAAAAATCTATTGTTAAACTATTGCTATGTATGCTATAAGGCAGTTATAGCCTTAAATACCGCATAGTAGATGAATATTTTATATCCTATGCCTACAAATCTCAGCAGAATGACAAATAGCCTACAAAGTCAGTCATGACTAATTCCAGTCCGATACCAGCTTGTCATGTGACATTAAATGCCCGTAAAATATATCACACCTGTTTATTTTTACATCAAATGCTCACTACCAGCCAGTGATAAAGTATTTTTCCATATCAAGTGCGCAGAGTAAATATTAACTAAGTCTAATGTTGATTTTTTGTAGATTATGCCGCGATATTGTAAGTTGAGTCAATACGTCGTACGCCTTTAGTCGAGTTAAAAGGTCGATACACCCGAAACTGTAGGTAAATATTTGGGATCAATTATCGATAACTAGAAATATATTCTAGCTCGTTTCAGGACTTCGGGTTTCGGATGTGTTAATATGTATGTGTTATTTACAGACACACTAGTAAACGACGCCTCTGTGTTATTTTTATCCGACTACGGGGAAGCCAAAATATTTTTTATGATTTTAGCACCCTGTATATGAATGTATCTATCTATGTGCCTCTGTTACCTTCAAACTAATAAACTGATTATAACGTTTGAGGTATAATATACTAGATTTTTTTAATAAAATAAATACACAGTCTGCAATATCAATGATTTAAAATTTTAAATTCTGATCACCGCAATACGATAACCTACTAATAATTGTAAACGAGATTTAAGTAAGTCCTGCGGTGCAAGGGTGCCTAGTGCAGTAACTACTGGTATTCTTGCATCTATAAAA
This sequence comes from Lomographa bimaculata, assembly GCA_948107665.1. Classification (NCBI taxonomy): domain Eukaryota; kingdom Metazoa; phylum Arthropoda; class Insecta; order Lepidoptera; family Geometridae; genus Lomographa; species Lomographa bimaculata. Next base: position 12,721,808 of record OX403600.1, read on the forward strand.
CCCTATAAAACCTACATTAAACTTAATGTTAAAGTGCAATTGTAACAATTTTGTGAAATAAATATATTTGTAGTGGAAAGTAGACAAGAGAACGAAAAAGCGGGTAAATCTTTAAGACTGGATTCCGTGATTGAAGAACTATAAACATAATATTATAAGTTTGTACAGAACCCTAGAAGACTCGCCCTTGTTATGTTATATTTTAAAGTCAAGACTGTATTCAATATACGGTTATTCCAACATAGTGGTCGATATATTTTAAAAATAAATGTTTCGATTTTATTGGAACATGCAATTGAGTGTTATTGACTCAACATGTTATTCGCTGTTGAAACCGCAGTAACGTGTAGGCGGGATTGTAAACTGTGAGAACAGTCCAAACTTTTACCCATTATTTTACCTAATAATATCAATTGAGCGATAAAACACCAAATATAGTCGAGGTTTTATTTACAACAACTACTTTGAGATGGTAATGGCTAAGAACAGGTACTGTACCAACACAAAATAAGTAAAGTTAGATTTTTAACTATAAAGTAAGCAGCACGCTTTGTTGTAACAGTTTAAATAAACTTCAATAATAAAAAAAAAAAGTTTTTGGTAAAAGTAAATTGGAAAGGAAGTGTTCTTTATATGTAGATACCAATCTATCAGAGGTTTATTGAGATCCAGCTCGAAGGACCACAATTTTGTACCCTGTAAAATCCAGGCAACGATCCATCGGCTACAAGAACAATACTAAACACTCCACTTCTTGGTCATTGGTGACAAGAAGGCATACAAAAAACAAACGCATTCACACTCTCAGCCCCACACTAAGTTTAAAGACTTGTATCGTGGGTGCCGGAAACATTTACTTCACACACACATTACACCCAGAACCAGAAGCACAAATATCCCTTGGGAAGGAATTCGTGCTCCTGCCGGGAATCGAACCCAGGACCCGCGTATTTACATATTGTGAAATAGACCTTATTTATTCGTAATAGGCAATAAACAAAACATTTACCGACGCTATTTACCTCCAACATGTTACATGTGACAAGTAAGATCTTATCCCATAGCTGGAACTCGATATGTTCGTGTCTAACGTAACATTTAGCGGGATAGTCATGTTTTATGTATCTGGCGCAAATCGCGGTCTGAATGTTGCCGCATTTACATTTCTCACCAAAAAACCCAAGTTAGGATATCAACGCCTCACATGCTAACAACAAAAGCATGAAACAGCGCTGATATAAGGTGTCGACAGGATTTATAGCTATTGTAGTAAAATTGATACGTGATAAAAAATAACACGACCTACGGGTATGGAATGTCCTTGTTCCTTACGTCACCGTCAACAAAGCGTCGTGCCCACGCGCTAATGTATTCAACTCGGCGATTGATGAAGTATAAAATTTCTTAGTACCGTCTCAGTCACAATGGAATTATGATAATTTATCGGTTGGCTTGTGCCGGTCGAGTGTGTGGGAACGCGCGCGGCACGGGCTTTCCCACGACTAGACTTAGCGTGTCAGAAAGACGTAACTACATCGAAGTAGTTAAGACATACGTCTTTATTCCATCTCGCGGTTACAACTTCTTATTGACATAACGTCGTAAGTGACACGCCGGTCGCGCGTAGCTCTTTAACTAGGGTCTTCTTAAGGTGGTTTTGTCAGTTATGCCCTTCTTCAGTCTGGTAGTGTAAGACAGAATTGGAGTAAGTAGCGTCACGGCGGCTTCGATCGCACAATAGGTCGGTGTCGAGTCGAATAGCGGTGCTGGGAACGAACTCACACCTTTGCAAGGTGATACTCGATGTTATTGTTTTTGACTGACTAATTAGGATGGATGTTTTTATAAGGCTTTGAAATGCTATGACATATGAAAAAGTACATGGAATTAGTCGTGTTTTGTGTAGATTACAGATTGCACAAGGTTGTAAGTAAATAAAATGGTAACTCACGCGCGTCGCTTATCACATTAGTCACAAGCAAAAATATTCTGCAATACACAATAGTAGCTCTAAGTGGGTCACCAATGATAATTAATAACGCACTTGGGTTGTAAAAAGCGAGTGCAACAGTAATTTCTATTCGCCTGTGTGACCGACACAGGCGATAACACGCCTCGTGTCGCCGTAGACCTGCCCGCCCGCATCGCTAGGGCTGCCACATTCATAAAAAATACTTAAATGAAAAAATATTATTATGTATTTTATTATGAGCATATTATCGTAGCATTTTCAATTATTTAAAGTATAACTATATGTTGCACGAAATCTTTACGATGTCAGCTGTTTTATAACATTTTGAAATCGTTTTAAATGTAATAATAAAAAATCCGTTTCGACAGTACTATAATGTATCGCCACGAGTCTTCAAGGAATAATGGCAATGACGTTATTGTCTATTATCCAGTGCCGTAGGGTAATCTTAGGGTGCGTCTACGCAAGGGTCCGCGTGGGAACGCGTGCTGGCCAGGTGACATCAGCTGGCTCCCCACGTCTTACCAAACAGCTGTACTTTACGTGCATTGATTTTTCAAACCATCAGTAAAATGATTTTAAAACAAATCCTAATGTTTTACTTTTAAAAGATTTAGTTAAAATAGTTGTTATTTCTGACATGTTTTTACTATTCAAGTTTATATCAACTAATATTGTTTATTTCTCTACTGGCCTAATTACTATCTTCTTTACGACCCAGTTGGCGCAGTGGACAGGTGTCCGCCCTCTGCGCCGTGGGTCCTGGGTTCGATTCCCGGCAGGAGCACAAATTCCTACCCAAGGGATATTTGTGCTTCTGGTTCTGGGTGTAATGTGTGGGTGATGTTAATGTTTCCGGCACCCACGATACAAGTCTTTGAACTTAGTGTGGGGCTGTGAGTGTGAAAGCGTTTTGTTTTTTTACATATATAATTTTTCTGTTCGCGTGTATGCGACTGAAGTCTTCCTAAACGGCTGGACCGATTTTGATTTAAAAAAATGTGTGTGTCCAAGTGGATTTAAGAATGGTTTAGATTTACAATTCGATCCGATAAATAATGATTTTTTTATTAATTTGTTTAATATAGGGTCCACTAGTATATAACTATACAGTAAAATAGCATAGTAATTCGTTAAATACATACTACGAAAAGATAATCCTTAAATAAGCAAATTATAGTAAATTTCAAAATAAATAATTTAGCATAGCTGACGAGTTTGGTGGTGAGCATATTGTTGTACAAACTTTATTAATTTATTGCGCTGTTAGAATACTTGTATTTTCCCAGACAAAATTGTTGGGACAAAATACCACAAAACCCCAGTTCAGTTTCAGAGATGACACATCATATTGAAATAAATATTAGGCGAATTATTCAAGCAACAAACTATTCAGTTGTTATAAAAAGCTGCCAAAGACGTCACTCAGCCACACACTCACAAATTTTGTCATTTATAACATAACTAAGAATAAAAGCATTATTAACCATTATTTCTATGAGCAACCACTAAATATCTAAACACAAAGGCATAATATGATATATAATTACACGATAGTATGTTAAAGTAGTATGTAGTAATGTTTTGAAATAAAAAAAATTAAATGTTTCCTCTAGCGACACCCCTAGTTTTATCACGGGCGTTTTGCCACAATCGGTGTAGGGCGCATAAAAGCGGAGTGGCGGGCGGCGCGCGCGCCATTCGCTCCCAAACTCTCGCGCGCGCCACACCACACTATGATCCTCCCCGCGAGAACCATGTCGCCGCCGCACGGCGCCTTCCACCCACCAACGCACGCGCACCCCGATGAAGAACCCGTCTCCAGAACTTACCAATACAGAAAAGTCATGAAACCAATGCTTGAAAGAAAAAGGAGAGCCCGCATCAACCGCTGCCTCGACGAACTCAAAGACCTGATGGTCACCGCACTCCAAGCCGAAGGTGAAAACGTCTCCAAACTTGAAAAAGCCGACATCCTGGAACTGACCGTCCGACATCTCCACAGCCTGAAGAGGCGAGGACAACTAGTGCTGAAACCTGAAATGTCATACGCTGAGCGCTTCCGCGCAGGATTTACACAGTGTGCTACAGAAGTGTCACAGTTTATCGCGAATGCTACGTTGGCTGCAAACGCTATGCAGCGGCAGGGTCCAGTGGATCCTCAGGCTGGTGCGAGGTTATTGCAGCATTTGAGTCATTGTATAAGAAGGTTGGAAGCTCCGCCGCCCCCGGTGGCGCAGCCGCAGCCGATCGCTCCGAACAATGTGGCGAGGCCAACACCGCTCCAGCCCGTGGTGTCTCAAGCGTTACCATTGCAGCAGCCGTTGATGCAGAGGACGTTGCTGCAGGAGCGAGGGTTAAAAAGGCCCGCGGAGGCCTTGGTCGACGTGGAAGCGGCGTTAGCCAAGCGTGCGTACGCGCCGCCTTCCCCGCCGCACAGCCCCGCCTCCGAAACCGACTCCGCCCAGTCGATGTGGCGCCCCTGGTGATGCTCACCACCACTCTGCTCCTCATGATCTCGCATGCTCATGGACCGTGTGACTCCGTGTGATAAACGTTTTGTTGTTTGTTTACTATTAACGTTCCTAGAACCGATGTGTGTTGAAAACGATGTATGGTTTATCCTACTCGTTCTGCTTGTTGAAGTTTTCTTTTTTCTAATTTAATAAAATAAGGTTTTTGTTCTTAATAGTTACTCTTATTTTTATATTCCTAATTTGAACGTCTTCCGCGTCGGTAGCATTTATATTGTCGCTAGTGTAGTACCTAAGTTTGTACTGTGATATGTTCGATAGGATAAGTAGAGTTAGTGTTAGCCCATTTGCAATCAACATTATAATTAGATATTAACCACGTAATAAAAAAAACATGTTTGATGTACTTATTGTTTTGATTTAGTGCAAAGCCTATTAAAATAAGTAAAAAGATGAGAGATGGCAATTATGTCAAAAATATATTCGTTAAAAATCTAAAAGATAACTTGCATTACATATCGATGATGGTAGTACCTAATTATACCTACTTATTCAATCTTTTCGCTTTACCACGCAAATAATATCATAAAATCAGTATGCATAAAAAAAACATTTATCACTCAATCACTTAATTAGCCGGCCATAGCCATCAACGTGTAAATTAGCATATTCTTCAAAACATATTAAAAGTTATAAGATTTATACGTAAGCTTGTACGGTATCATATAGCATAATATTCATAATCAGCCAGAGAGCAAGTTATAAAAATTCATGAAGATCTTATTATGATATAGTTTATGGCTATCACTTTGCTGTAGGTTTGAAGTTCTCACGAAGGTGATTAACTACTGCACCTTAATTGGCTTATGGATTTACATATCTTGAATAATTATATAAAATTATTTATTATTATAAATTTAACGAAGATCTTTGAAGAATCGTCTCTAAAGAGATATTTATGATGATTTTTTGTACTATACTAGATATATTTACTAGATATACTTACTAGATATATTTGATGATTATAACACCTAGCTTCCCAAGCTATTCTCACATACACGTGCAATCTGCCGATCAACCAACGAGGCTCCGCTGAATTACAAAAGTATTTAAAAAAAACGCTTTCACACTCACAGCCCTACACTAAGTTACACTAAGTTCGATGACTTGGCGTGTCGTGGCTGCCGGAAACATTCCCATCACACACATACAACCAGAAGCAGAAACAGAAATTTTCCTCAGGGAGAAATCTTGTGTTCCGCCAGCCAACTAAGCCAACGAGCAGTTAAGAACATTCAGATTTCTTGCACTTCGATAGATTTAGTTTTATCGCAATTGACCGGTATCCGATACCACATTAAATAGTAAAAATAGCGGTGCACTATATTAATAACAAAAAAAAGTTAACAATTAATTATTACCAGACGAATTTTCATAATTAGACCTGGCACAAAATAAAGAGACAGACCACGCGAAGAAAAAATATATTAATAAATACTAGTAAAACTGCTGGTGAGAAGAATTTTTTTTCCAATGTAATGACTGGTGGATAAAAATTAGATATAACAAAACAACAAGGAAAGAAGAAAACATACCAAATAAAAACTCTAACATTAATGTATACAATACAATACATACAATAATTTACATTCCAATTAATGTAAATCCATGTCACAACAACTTATTATCAAACCCCCGTAAGGATATAGTTTTATAACTAACAATATTTATGAAAGGAACAATAGAGGCCAAGAGATAAAAATATCCCATTGTTTCATATATTACCGTCGACATAACTGTATCTTTTTCCCAAAATAATGTCGGCGATTTTTAACAATATTGAAACAAGCCGGCACGTAGCTAATAATTAGTTTCTATTGAAATTTAGCTAATGTTTTTATGATACGGTCTTCAGAGTCGTTAGGGGTATTTGTTTCCAAAACGGGACGTTACGGGGGCGGCGTGTTTGATATAACGTAATAAAAAAAAATGGTTTTACGACTGCCAAATTTGTACAGCTATTTACAGTAATCCTACTAATATTATAAATCCGAAAGTTTGTGTGTAAGTGTGTAAGTATGTTTGTTCCCTCTTCACGCTTTAACGGCTGAACGGATTTGGATGAAATTTCGAATGTACATAAATAATAGCTAAGATTAACACATAGGCTACTTTTCAACTTGAAAATAGTGGGCGAAGCCGCGGGGCACGGCTAGTATTTCTATAAATTCCGTCTGGTGAGGTGCAGATTAGCTGAGAAGTAGAGTCGCAGATACTTCAATAAACTGCTTTGGCAAACAAATCAACACCATCTATAGATACTAATATATACCTTCGAAACACAATTTAAATTTGAGATTTTAAATTCTCAATTAAATTGCTAATCCGCTCGAAGCGTTTTGCTTCTACATTTATTATGTAGATGTATCATGCTGGCCTAGAAGATTCACTCGAGACTTGAAGACTCCCAGATTATACCGTTCGGGGAACAAAGACGCAGGCAATGAGTTCCACTCCTTCGCTGTACGGATGATGAATGTAGAAGCAAAATGCTTTGAGTGAACTGGAGGTATGTCAACCATAAATAAATGACGTTTAATAGTATGTCTTGATGTTAGATGGTAAAAAGGGCATGGGGGGATTAAGTCATGTAATTCCTGGGCACACTCTCCAAAATGTAAGCGATAGAATACCGATAATATAATAATATATATAGTAGGCAATTAATGCGCTTATGGTTATAACACGCGTCTTTAAAAGTCCTAACTGCACTAGCCTTTTCTAATTTAACTCAGGCCACTTTTCTTATACATTACAAAATCATTAAAATAAGTATTACACTAATCACTTAATCAGTGACGACACGCCTGCACTGATAAGACAATGTGCGAATAAATATCGATGCTGATAGCCAATAAAATATATTAAGTTGAATGACATGATAAACACGTGAATCATGGTGATGCGATTATCATTTTTTTTTATCGAATGTATTATAAATGTATTATTATGTATACACAAGTCTTTACGTAATGCACGATCTGTATGAAGGAATTTTATAGGAGAGTCAAGGAATATCCTTCTAATAACGTATCTATAGTGGGGTTATAGAAAACTCGAACCAAAGAAAACTCGCAACAATCATTATAAGTACTTATAAATTGCCACATGTAGTTATTGTAATGTAAGGTAAGTAGTACCTACTTACAAGCGTAAGGTAGCAAGCCTATCGGTATTCTATCGCTTACATTTTGGAGAGCGTGCTCAGGACCAGGAATTACATGATATAATTCCTCCATGCCCTTTTTACTATCAAACAACAAGACAAACGTCATTTATGGTTGACATACCTCCAATTCGCTGGAAGCGTGTCGCTTCTACGTTTATCATCCGTACAGCGAAGGAGTGGAACTTATTGCCTGCGTCTTTGTTCCCTGAACGGTACTATCTGGGTGTCTTCAAGTCTGGAGTGAATAGGTACCTTCTAGGCAAGCATGTTCCATCTTCGGCCGCATCGTCACTTTCCATCAGGTGAGATAACGGTCAAATGCTTGCCTATCTAGCATAAATATAAAAAAATTTTAGTTTACCACAAATCTCCATTTCACTTAATTTTTCCAAAAAATAATGATGGCATATTATCATCTTTATGTAATTAAAGAGATTATTTGAAGGTAATTATTTTGGCAAAAAAGGTGTGTTGACTATATGTCAACAATCAGGGATTTAAACCTATCTTGTAAACAACACATAGATGCTCGCTTGCTTATTTTATACATTGTTCCTTCTTTCCTCTCTCATAGGCTAGCCTGTCTGTACTGACCTGTCGGTCAGTAGTGAAGATAGAAGTATGGTGTTTGCATTTTTTCTTGATTTGCTTTATTAATAATTGGTGTTATTGGATTGTTTGTAAAACAAACGGGTTCCATTTTTACCATCAACATCTAGTTGTAATACCAATAATGGTAAAATAGGGGCTTGTACACATTTACCATTTAAAGCTTATGTAAAACTGGTCCATCGCTGAATTATACGAAGTTTAATCAAGTCTAAATTATTATTTTACACATTGTTATAATATTATAACATGGAAGTATTAATACAATAATATACCCTAAAATTAACATTATGAAACATATTCTTGATATTATAATTTTTATATCAGTACTAGCCGTATCCCGCGGCTTCGACCGCTATTATAAGTTAAAAAGTAGCCTATGTATTAATCCTAGATGTAAGTCAGTTTTGGGGGCTGAGTCACCCACGTCCGTAGGAGGATACCCCTTAAGTCTGACTCCCTACACGTGGTCCCCGGGTAGTGCTAATCAGGTGACATTTGAGAGGTGGTAGAGCATTTTGTGAGTTGCTCGCCTGGCTTGCTACCAAAGTAGCTTACCACCATCAAGTTGAAAGTCTGCCGCTAAGTCAAATACGGTGTTTCGGCAGTTATCCTTGAGAGCCTGCGTATTTCAGGTCTAGCGTGTTTACCAGCTTCGATCACATCGTCACTTACCATCAGGTGAGATAGTGGTCAAACACTAGCCTGTCACAAATAAAAATAAATAAAAAAAAAGCGTTGTACATTCCAAATACATTCAACCGGAGGGGAACAAACATACTTACACATTTACATACAAACTTTTGCATTTATAATATTAGTATGATATACCAATGAGTCAGAATTGTCCTAGCAATACATAAGTACTGCTTTTTAACTGTTCTGCTTCATTGAGAATAATATGTGTGGTGATAAGAATTCCGTAAAATTTGCTAATCTATTCTAGGAATATATTATCAGTCTTTAATTATTAAAATTAGATAAGTCCTCGCAAAAATATATTTTTTAATTGGCACAGCACGTGTGATTGACGTCACAAAACACGTCAAAGTGAACAAATTAATTTAGTTGATCGAACTCGCACATTCGTTCAAGGATAATTATTATAATGATATAAGAGTAATACTCGAGGAAAAAAGCACAAAATGCAACAATAGTTGATCAATTGATTCAGTGGCTGCGTTATTGGCCCTAATTGAATCACGAGAGTTACTTTGGTGGAAGCAAATGAATCAGGTTGATTCAGTTGTCTCAATCAAGCTGTCAGTGGAAATCTCTGTTGATGCGCTCATTTCATGTTTTTTTTTTTTATTTGTGACAGGCTAGTGTTTGACCACTATCTCACCTGATGGTAAGTGACGATGTGATCGAAGCTGTTAAACACACTAGACCTGGAATACGCAGGCTCTCAAGGATAACTGCCGGAACACCGTATTTGGCTTGGCGGCAGACTTTCAACTTGATGGTGGTAAGCTACATTGGTAGCAAGCCAGCCATGTTTGTTGCATTGTTTGCCTTAAAATTAATTGAAACGACACTAGTTCTATTTTGGACTGAAACTAAGTTCAAAAATAAGTTAATTGTATTGTTTGGAGCGAGAGTCGAACCACGCAACTTTGTATCACCGGCCCAACGCCATAACCAATAGATCATTCAGGACCATTGTTAGCACGAAATGTACCCTTAAATATTAATACACATAAGCGCTTTCAATCACAGGTCCATACTAACTCGATGACTTATGTCTTAGCAGCCGAAAAGATTCAGATCACAAACACAAAAAATGTATAAAAAAAAAACTAGAGTCAGAAACACAAATTTTTCTTTGGGGGAAATTTGTGTTCTCAACGGGAATCGAACATAGGCAATTGGCCCGTAGATAGTTCTCGAGATAAAAAAAATTATGTTTGTTATAGAAATAACAAAAATAAATAACTTTGTATGCGCCAACATAGAAATGTTTGGTATACAAATATAAAAATATAAAATAGAAAACTTATAAGTTAGATACTATGAACGGTCTCATCATCGCGTAAGAGTGATCTCTTTCTGACAAGAGATTTATAATGTTATTAAATTATTGACATTTAACTGTTTTTAGACTACATATTTTTTTAAATAGTACTTATCGGTCGTACTCTAAAAGAACTGCTGAAGAATATTTTTTTTACTGCTATATAGACAAACATTTGACCACTATCTCACCTGATAATGCGGCCGTAGATGTGACATGTTTGTCTAGAAGATACCTATTCACTCTTGACTTGAAGACTCCCAAATGATACCCCTCGGGGAATAAAGATGCAGGTAATGAGCTCCACTCCTTCGCTGTACAGATGAAACTACTGAAAACTAACCTCTCCAAACGTTCTAAAAAGATATATAAAATCAGTTTCGCTCCACAGTCGACTCTGTAATTGTAATGTCTCTCTGGGCATTCTAAATAGTTAATAAACGAAGTAGCGATTGTATTCGTGGGGTCTCGGGTGCGGGGCGCACGCGCATCTAGAAATTAGTTCAGTTTTGTTTAGGGCTGGCACTTGGAAAATGTTGATATAAGAAAATAATGTTGAATTATAAATAATAAAATTTTAACAAACTCTTTCAAACACACAGCCTCACACTAAATTCAATGATTTGTGTCGTTGGTGCCGGATACATTCACATCACACGCACAAACACAGCCTGTAACAGGAGTGGAACTCCATGACCGCGTCTTTGTTCCTCGAACGGTATAATCTGGGAGTCTTCAAGTCTAGAGTGAAATGATATCTTCTAGTTAAACATGTTACATCTTCGGCTGCTTCGTCACTTTCCATAAGGTGATATGGTGGTTAAATGCTAGCCTATCATGCTTAAAAAAAGAAACAAAATTTTTCCGTGAATTATGCTCTTGGAGCGTATTTTTATTAGACTAGATACATTACAAAAAAATATATATGCACCTTAGTATGATGACGAACGCCAGGCCTAGAAAGCCTTCTAGAATCCCCCATACTTTTTCTAATCGGGCCACAAGACGAACTGACGAACGTCATCCATTTACGATTGAATTACCTCATATCCGCTCAAAGCGTTTTGCTTCTACATCATCCGTACTGCGAATGAGTGAAACTCACTGTCCGCGTCTTTGTTCCCCGAACAGAATCATTTGGAATTCTTCAAGTCTAAAGTGAACACATTGATTATAGTGTCTATCTGTCTTTTAAAAAATATTACGTATAATCAACGAAAGTAGCAGCCCTATATCCAGCTAATTGGGTGTTGCGTTGCGTGCCCGCAACCGTGGGAAGCAGCCGCGGCCGGTGAAACCGCGCTCGACCGCGCCGCGGATCCCGCAATTTGGTGTTCAGTTGGTTACCAACAAAACGATCATGGCTTGCATACCATTACTTACTTATTGTTCTAGTTGCATCTTGAAGAGCAAATAACACACACACACACATACAAACTTTCGGATTTTGTCTAGGAAATACGAGTGTGCCTATTATATATTTTTTAACACTCACAATTTCACACATAATTGTGAAATATTAATATAATAGTTTTACAATGGTGATACCTTAAGAGCAAGCTCAATAAAAAAATTGTGTTGTGCAATGTTACATTTAATCATTAACTTATTCTATCAATAACTATAATTATTATTTTTCAGACACACAATCCTTTTCTAACTTTTAGTACTAGTAGCCGGGTATTTAAGGTGATTCACCTTGCAAAATTTCAACAAAGGAAGCCGCTTCGCACAGACGTACCTAGTGGTCATCTGAGCTAATTTAGCCCTGTACCCACGTGGTACCGCTCTGCAGGGGGGCGGGGGAGGGGGTGGAAATTCGCATCTACCGCGCTGCACTATGACGTCGATATCTGCATATGTTGAGCAAATAGGTCGTGTTTGGTATCGTTTTCGTATAAACCAAGGACGAGGAATTCATTTCTGGAACAACATTTTTACTCGTTCATAGAAAAATAAAGAGTTATGCGCAAAAATATAAAAATAAAAATATTTTTTTTTTACAAAATCTATGTTTACTAGTAAACCACAAGGTAATTCTCAATAAAAAAAATATATTTATATAGCCCTGTTTATCTAGAATATAAAAATATAAACTTTCTGGATAGATTAAACATAAAAATGTATTTAAAAAAAATAAATTGTGTCGCGCGGGAGCGCTTTGTTCGGGGATTTGGCACTTATACCGTTAGTTCATAGGCGCAACGGTATCTATGTAGATAGTAAAACAAATAATTAATCGAGCAAAGCGGGATCTCTAAGTTGACTTGAGAGGTTCAGCACTTTGTCCGTCCGTCTGTCCGTCTGTCAGAGGCATCTAGCGTCTAAACCATACAAGCGAATGACTTCAAATTCTCAGAGAATATGTAAAGCAATGGCCCAAAGCCAGAAATGGCAATTAAAATTATATAGGCAATAAATATATTTTTAGGCTTTGGAAGCGAGTTATAGGGACGCAAATCACCAAATTGTCAAGTCTAACTGAAAACAAATTCGGATTAACTTCAGGAAAATCAGAAAATCTGTATGTCATCTTTATTTACCTGGAAGAAGCTTTTCTGCAGGAGGGATGCTGTAGAAAATTGGTGTGACAGTCTCTGAGAGCCTAATTCATCCAAGAGGGCTATGTCAATGTCATCCAGGATATGTACAAGGACATCACCACGCAGATAAAAAGCCCTGCTGGAATGAGTGAACCTTTTTTACCAATTAGGAGTGGGAGTTCATCAAGGGTCAGCTCTTAGCCCACTGCTATTTAATTTTTCAATGGATTACAGTACATGCAAAATCCAAGCACCAACTCTAAGGTACGTGAATTTTCTGTACGCGGATGATATTGCACTAATCACCAGAATCGATCCTGAACTGTAGGAGCCCCTCAAAACGTGAGTGGAAAAGCTCAAAGGTCGTGGTCTACGAATTAGCCGAGTAAAAACAGAGTTAATGGAATGTGATTATGGTGGAAACGAAGAAATTGGGTGCGATATCCAAATAAACAAAGCCAGAATTTCTACTCTCTAGCCTAACTTTGCACCTCATGGAAAAACGACGCTCATTATCATTGCAGCCTTCCGATGATTCTAAGTCATATGGGCAGTTCAATAAACAGATCTCGAAGTCCATGCGGCACGTCATCCGCTCCTTTAATACCAAACGTATTAGGGAGACGATAGAGCGGAATCTAGGCTCCAAAGTGTTCTCAAGAGATATGTCTATTGGGCAAAGCCGGTTGACAAAGCTGAAGAGAGAAAATGGCAGTGTAGCGTCGACCAGACCAGAGGTGTTGAGGGAGGTTGAGAGTTTCTATGGACAGCTTTACACTTCTGTCACTAAACCCGCTACCAGCTCGGCCAAAGAGCCAAGCTGACCAGACACTATACCGAAGATATCCCGGACATCAGCCTATATGAGATTAGGATGGCCCTGAAACAGCTAAAAGACAACAAGGCGCCGGGTGATGATGGAATCACATCTGAGCTTTTGAGCGCGGGTGAAACACCGGTACTCAAAGTCCTCCAAAAGCTCTTTTATTCCGCTTTACTCGGGGGTACTACGCCAGAAGCATGGAACAGAGGCGTGGTGGTGTTGTTCTTAAAGAAAGGTGATAATACGTTGCTGAAGAACTACATACCCATCACGCTTCTGAGCCATGTTTATAAGCTGTTTTCGAGGGTCATCACGAACCGTCTCAGTCGTAGGTTTGATGACTTTGAGCCTCCCGAACAAGCCGGTTTCCCAAAAGACTATAGTACCATAGACCGCATAAGTACGTGCGGCAAGTTATACAGAAGACTGAGGAGTATAACTTGCCACTATGCTTAGCGTTTGTGGACTATGAGAAAGCCTTCGATTCGATCGAAACGAGGGCGGTGCCTGAGTCTCTCCAGCGATGCCATATTGACTATCGGTATATCGAAGTGCTGAACTGTGTACAATAACGCCACTATGTCGGTCCGAGTACAGGAACAGAGGTCGAAGGCGATATCATTACAAAGAGGCGTGAGCCAGGGAGACGTCATTTCTCCGAAACTGTTCACTGCCGCATTGAAAGATGCCTTCAAACTTCTGGAGTGGAAAGGGCTCGGCAATATCAACGGTGAATATCGTGGTAATGGCAGAATCGATGGAAGATCTCAGCACAATGCTCGAAAGCCTCAATCAAATTCCCCAACAGGTGGACCTTAACATGAACATGGACAAAACGAAGATTATGTCGAACGTCCGTGTACTCCAGTATCACTTGGGAACTCGATGCTCGAAGTTGTTGACAAGTACGTTTACCTAGGACAAACGGTCCAACTTCTAGAAAGAGGTGAAAGAGGTCAATCGTCGAATCCAAAAAGGCTGGGCAGCGTTCGGGAAACTTCGAAACGTCTTTTCGTCCAATATACCTAAATGCCTCAAGACGAAAGTCTTTACCCAGTGATGATGACATATGGTACTGAAACTTGACCTCTTACTGTGGGCCTTATAAATAAGCTCAAAGTCACACAACGAGCTATGTAAAGGGCTATGCTCGGGGTTTCTCTACGAGATCGAGGAATGAGGAGATCCGTAGACGAATGAAAGTCACCGACATAGCCCGACGAGTTAGCAAGTTGAAGTGGCAATGGGCAGGGCACATAGTACGTAGAACGGATAGCCGATGGGGCCGAAAGGTTCTAGAATGGTGGACACGGACTGGCAAGCGCAGTGTCGGAAGACCGCCTACAAGGTGGACGGACGACATAGTGAAGGTCGCAGGAAGACGTTGGATGCAGGCCGCTAACAACCGTTCTTTTTGGAGATCTTTAGGGGAAGCCTATATCCAGCAGTGGACTTCTTGCGGCTGAGATGATGATGATGATCCATATAAACAACAAACCCCTACCTAAAGTGTCTCGTTTTAAATATCTTGGATCTGTACTTACAACTGACGCCCACTTACACGTAAGTAGATGAAGACGTCAGGCATCCAGTAAATACCGCATGGCTAAAATCATTAACGAGAGTACTCTGTGATCCATAAATGCCCGTAAAAACAAAAGGAAAAGTCTATAAGCCGGTAGTGAGACCAGCCCTGATGTATGGATCGGAGTGCTGGAACGTAAAAATAACACATGAACAGCAATTACACGTCGCTGAGATGAATATGTTAAGATGGGCTGGAGGGGTCACTCAATTGGACAGAATCCCAAATTAATTCACACGAGGATCGTTTAAAATTACATCAATAACGGAAAAACTTAAAGAATCAAGTCTTAGATGGTATGGACATACTACGAGGTGGGACGACAGCTATACCGTAAATAAAGTCATCAACATGCCTAGTAAGCCCAGGGGAAGAGACAGACCGCCAGCCACGTGGTGGTCAAGTTTGGAGAAAGAGTTGAAGAGCCTTACCACAGATCAATGCCAACCATTGACTAACCAAGATCGCGCATCATGGCGCTGACGAGGAGGCCCGACACCAAATGAACTGGAAAATAAGGGGCACGAAGAAGAAAATCTACCCTTGTCCCCACATATTGTTTTACATATTCTCTGAGAATTTGAAGTCATTCGCTTGTAAGGTTTAGACGCTAGATGCCTCTGACAGACGGACAGACAAAGTGCTGAACCTCTCAAGTCAACTTAGAGATCCCGCTTTGCTCGATTAATTATTTGTTTTACTATCTACATAGATACCGTTGCGCCTATGAACTAACGGTATAAGTGCCAAATCCCCGAACAAAGCGCTCCCGCGCGACACAATTTATTTTTTTTAAATACATTTTTATGTTTAATCTATCCAGAAAGTTTATATTTTTATATTCTAGATAAACAGGGCTATATAAATATATTTTTTTTATTGAGAATTACCTTGTGGTTTACTAGTAAACATAGATTTTGTAAAAAAAAAATATTTTTATTTTTATATTTTTGCGCATAACTCTTTATTTTTCTATGAACGAGTAAAAATGTTGTTCCAGAAATGAATTCCTCGTCCTTGGTTTATACGAAAACGATACCAAACACGACCTATTTGCTCAACATATGCAGATATCGACGTCATAGTGCAGCGCGGTAGATGCGAATTTCCACCCCCTCCCCCGCCCCCCTGCAGAGCGGTACCACGTGGGTACAGGGCTAAATTAGCTCAGATGACCACTAGGTACGTCTGTGCGAAGCGGCTTCCTTTTTTGAAATTTTGCAAGGTTCCCATAGAACTTTTCACCTTAAATACCCGGCTATAGTTGCATATTGAATATGGATGTCGGTTTTTTTAAGCTTTGCAAGCGTTTAAATTATATTATCTGTGTTCTTTATTGTTAAAAAAAATATATTATAGGTATCTATAGTCGAATTGAGAAATTCATCCTTACTTAGTAGTCAGTTAATAATAGACTGGTTGTGTCGTAAAGACACGATACAAGTAAAACTTTTGTATCGCAGTTATTCATTATAGGTTTAAAAATCAGAATTTCAAAGCCGTCCAATAAAAAAAAATAATTTAAAAATGCATTACCGATTGGTCTACGTCATAGTCAAAGTCGCTACTTAATCACCGAAAGTCACACCATGTAGCCGTTATTCACGCATGTTTTAAAAACCTCTTCCTAAAGGTACTAAATATTTATTGAGCGTGATCTTTAAAGTATTTATATGGAGGGATAGTAAAAACATAGCGTGAGAGTTATGCATTATTATAGTTTAAAGTATTTGACGGTTGCAGACTACTGTAGCATGAACACTGAATAGCAATGTGTAGTAGTCACGCGTAAACGTTCCAGGCTTTATTTTTAAATCGATTGTATTTTTACAATCGATTGTGAAGTGATTACTTTAAAAACTGAAGCGCAAAATTCCACGGGTTTGATTTCCGTGCAATACATACCAAATCCCGTTAAAGTGTTATTGGACAATACACGAATGTATAGATCTAGAAAAACAATTATAGACAGCGTGATGAGAACGCTACCCACTGGAAGTGGGCTTGATCGCTTAGTTGTAGCATGAGCAGTGAACACTGAATAACAATGTTTTGTAGTCACGCGTGAACGTTCCAGGCTTTAAAAATACAATCGATTGTAAAGTGATTTACTTTAAAAACTGAAGCGCAAAATTCCACAGATTTTATTTCCGTGGAATTCATACTAAATCCTGTTAAAGTGTTATTGGACAATATAAGAATGTATAGATCTACAAAAACAATGATGGACAACGTGATGGTTACGCTACCCAATGAGGGCTTGAGCACTTTACTATATGCTTAAATCAGTAATGAAATGGACATTAATTAAGAAAGATTATTATAAGACGAATTACTACATTAATGATAAGGATGCATGGAGGCAAACTTTACAAGCGCTTTCTAGTGATTGCTTAAATACAGATATACCTAGGTTAATATAATTCGTGTATTAGTAATTTAAAAATGTTTTTTTAAAAATGCGCCAACAAGTTTCTTGGCAGGTTCTCCTTGAGATGACTGTAATTTTGCGAATCTGGTAGTAGAGTCATTAACTTTCATAAGTGCCACTTTGGGGGCCCTGTGAATAAACGATGTAGAATTATTTTTTTGGCTCGGTGCATTGTATTTAGGAAACTTAGGTGTTTGCTGTATAGATAGGCTAGATATAGTACAGCATATTATTCCTAAGTGTCCTAATATTTGTGTAACATTTTTTTTAATAATATAAATATATAATATTATATTCTGCCGCCATAAGGAAAAAAATACGTATCTGCTACAAAATCTTTGCATATACTAAATAGTACATATAAGCCGTTTATGGTGTATAGAAGTCAATTTTGTCAAAAATGACAGTTACGTCTTTTGTCCCTATGACGGTAGTATTATATTTGTTTGTTTGTAATCTCTGTAACTACTAAACAATGCTTAGTTTAAGGAATTGGTTGAATAAAAATCTGAAGCTTCCACTATAAATCTCTCTCACTATAAATGTTTGTATCAATATCAGAATATTTGCCATGTATTTAGTTAGTTTTGAGTTTCCGATATTTCGGCAATGTTGCAAGCGCCACGATCACGAAGTAATAAGTAGTGCGGGTAGATGAAGATTTAGATTTACGAACGTTCAACACGGCGTAGTTGTTGTTTTTATATTTATTATCCGCTTCTGCTTCCTAGGCAGCGCGTATCGGGTTCGATTCCCAGTGAGAACTTAGTTTACTTTTCAAAGTAAATTTGTGTTTAACACTGGGCTGGGTGTGATTGTTTGTAATTTGTAACGGCAAAATCTGGGAGACTTTTAATCTAGAGTGAATAGGTATCTTCTAGCATATGCGTCATCACTTTTCAGGTGAAAGATTAAATAAAATACTCGTGACTCATGAGTTTTGCAATTAGTGCACTTTTCTTCTAATAAGTAAACCATAACAATTAGCCAACAGTACCTTCAACAAATCCATTTAACCATCACAACGTAGAATTGTAATGACCGAAAGCGTAAAAAGTAAAAGTGATAGTTTTTATGAGCGGTATCAAACCTGCCTCCAGTTTTACGTAATAACCTTTCAATTGAACACACCTCTTAAATAGATAATAGATAAAAATATGGCAAATATATGTGTTATTTTATATAGTAGACTCATAATCACACTAATATTACTTATATTATATCTTCTATATTCTATTATATTTTATTTATTATTTAGGTTTAATTTCTTTTTATTATTATATCATGACCATGGATGCATAGTCCTTCAGTCGTAATATTAAACAAAATCTACCAAATACTATATTTTTTTAATAGAAGTCCTAGTCACAGTCAAAGTCAAGTAAAACGAGTCAACGTTCAGTCATAATCGTCAAGTCATGCCCTAGTGGTAGAGACCTTACTAGAACTTCTATTGGAGTTTGGGAGCGAAGGCGAAAATAACGTTTGACATCTTTGTATGATTTGCCTACACTTATGCACTATAATCCACCATTATTACACATTAACACTTGAAAAATCACAGGTTTTGCTATATTGTACAAAATCAATGCAATTTTTTCACTTTCGCGACAAAACTCCGTTTAATTCGTCACATATTTGTGTTGCCATGGTGTAGGTAGAAATTATTTATTTATTTTCTGTTGCAGATATTATTGCAGAGATGTTCAGACATATTTATACTCATGACTGTACGATTTGGATGAGATTTAGAATGTATCTAGTTTTTATACGAATAATTACATAGTTTAACGCGGGCGTAACTATGTAGGCACAGATATTAACATATAAAAGCTAATTAATTGAATTGAAAAATTATTAACCCCTTCGCGCCCAGCGACCCCAAAGGTGGTATCACCGAGAGGTCTCGCCAACTACGCCACAAGTGGGAATAGTAGAAGGACAAGAATACGATGCGAATTAGTAAATTAATAAATTAAAAAAATGTTTTTACGTCGTTAACAGCATATGTTTTTAGTTGATAAATAAAACAAACGCAAGCAATGCTTAAAACAACCGACTTCACCGCACATATATTTTGGTTTTGGCTTGATCGATTTCGATAAAATCTATATGGAACCACCTTTGAAGTATTACCAAACAAAAAAATAATCATTTTTTTTGTTTGGTGGAGATTCATTGGCGGAAATATTGCGTAACATACAAACCAAAAAAAAAAAAAACAGTCGAATTGAGGACCTCCTTTTTTGAAATTTGTTGAAAATAAACGCTTTCACACCAACAGCCCTTCACAAAATTTAATGACTTGTGTCTTAGATGCCGGAAACGTTCACATCACACACAATCACACCCAGAATCAGAAGACTGATGATTCAGATACTAATGTTTCCGGCACCCACGACACAAGTCGTCGAGCTTAGTGCAGGGATGTGAGTGTGAAAGTGTTTCAGTTAGGTTATATGTACTCTGCTAGAAAGTCTCTTGCTATAGAAGAGTGACATTATTTCAACGTAATGCATGCTCTTCGATTAAATCTATTCCACTAACATTCTCACCAGTGATTGAAGACACTTCCTCCATTTGTCTTCAATTGGCCGTCCATACTCATAATAATAACAATCCGGCTGCGGAAGCGTCACTCATAATGACGAAAGATATGAAAGGTTATATATAATAAAGTGTTGATAGGTACCTATATATATAACAAAAGTGTTGATAGGTACCATTATTGGCATCTCAATTTGTATATGGAATTGAGAACGTAGCTCATGTTCGTCCTCAACTAGGCCCGCTGGCGTAGTTGAGTGCGCGTTCGCCTTCAAAGCAGCGGTGATCGGGTGCGTTTCCCGGTTGGAACTAGATATGAGATAATGGTTGCCTTCTTGTCGTATACAGACTAGTGGGCAGTAAGTGTCAGGATTTTTCAGAACAACTGTTGTCTTACGACTAACAACCGAGATCAACAGTTTAACGTGCTTTGCTAAGCACGGTGATACCTTTAAGTATTTCATAACACCAGTTCTAGTCACCAGTCACAGTCAAAGTCGAGTAAGAGGTCCAGTCACAGTCAAGTCATGCCTTAGTAGTGGTACAAACTTTACTAGAATTTCTGTTGGAGTTTTGGAATGAAGGCAAAAATCACGTTCATCTACTTTGTATCATTTGCCTACACTCGTACGTTCAAGACCTGTTACGGTTTAGTAATATACCTTTATTACACATTAATACACGAAGAATCACAAGTTTTGGAAAATAATACAAATTCGAAAACGACAATTTTTCACTTTCGCGCCAAAACTCTCATTCCAATTTCTTTATTTCGTTTATATAAACAAATAGAGTAATTGCAAACATTTGAAAACAATAATTTCAACGCAAGCAAAGTTTAAAAAAAACGAATTGACCGCTTTATCTTCGGAACTAGATTAAATTAATTAAATACGCATTATTGAGGATAATTCAAAAACTACTGGTTAGACCTTGATCAAATTTAAATAGGACCACAAAATAAGCACCAACTTTCAAATAAAAAAATTATCAATCACTCAAAACTTACAAAGTTCACTTAAAAAGACGTTATGCGGTAACACAAATAAAAAAAGTAAAAAATACAGTCAAATTGAAAACCTTATTTTCTTGAAGTCGGTTAAAAAAGTCAGTATCAACTGTCATGTATTGTCAGTGCAAAGTCTCACTTCAATTTTCTACACTAATTCGAGGCAGCTGCCCACTTTCTTACCTTTAAATTACTTATTAGACTTTCTAAATAGAAATTACAGTAAGTACGAGACATAATCGTGACGTATAAAGGTCACGAAACAAGACTGAACTACAACTACATGTATCGTGAGGAGTATACGGATTTAATTTCGAGAGGTTAGGCCAGAGGTCGGAAACTGTGTGGTTATTGAAAAATATAATGTAGCACGTCCACTGAATTACAGTTTGTTTTAACCGACTTCGAAAAAGGAGGAGGTTCCCAATACCACTGTATTTAAAAAAAACGTGTCCCCGAACTTTTTTATAGGTAAATCGATTTTTATGTTTTTTTTTTATTAGAAAGCTGGTGCTTTCCATTTGATCATCAAGATCTGATCACTAGTTTTTGAGTTAGCTTCAATAATGCGTATTTAAATAATTTAATCTGATCAAGTGTTCGGAGACACTTCGGAAGTGTTTTGATTTAGAAGATAAAGCGGTGAATTCAGCGGTGGTTTTTAAGCTTGCGGTTAAATTAATAAAAAAAAAACCGTGCAGGTGTCTAACCAATATCTTCTATTAGTAAGTACCTAAATGACGCGGTCAAGGATGGTAAACACACTTTTAAAATAATCATTATTTAGAATTCCTCAGACGAAATATTTCACAGAACAATAAGTCTTTTTTTATCTGTCGGTCGCCATCGCAACTGAGTTTTGCAACTAGTTGCTAAAAAGGAAAAAACTTTCTTGCTACGCAACCAGTTGTTAATGCAGAATGTTTTTCGCGTTTGCCAATCCAATTGAAAAACAGTACATCGATAAGAGATAAATAAAAAAAAATACGCACTTCCATGACATATCTACAATATATCAAGAAGTAGAAATACCGAGCTCTCAATTAAAATCAAATATTAAATATGCAAAATATTAATTATTTGAAGATAATTAATCGCAAGCAAAGCTACACAAAAAACCGACTTCAACGCTTATAATTTGGTTTCGACTGGATCGATTTCGATAAAATTTATATGAGACCACATCTGAAGTATAATCTACCAAACAAAAAAAAACATCAATATCGATTCATAATTGGAGGAGATATCGCGTAACAAACATACAAAAAAAAACATACAGTTGAATTGAGAACCTCCTTTTGAAGTCGGTTGAAAACTGTTATCTAGCTGGTTATTTTACTCATGATTATTTTTGTAATAGGCATTAATTGAGAGTAACATACTTCTCTTAAGTAACTTTGTTTCTGTCTGGTTGTGACTTCGGTATCACAATTAATATTCCCGAATGAACAGTTTCTAGGCAACCGTGCTCCATTTTCGAACTCATCTTCACTTTCCATCAGGTGAGATGGTAGTCTAATATTTGCCTATATAAAACAAAAAAAAATTGCATGTAAATAATTATAGTAAAGTCTTAGAAAATTAAAGCTTAGTTCGTATCTACAGTACTATGAGACCATGCGCAGTTGTACAGCAACAAACAAACAAACAAACGCATTCACAGTCAAAGCCCCACACTAAGTTCAACGACTTGTTTCGTGGGCGCCAGAAACATTCACATCACACAAAGAAAACTTATGTTTCCGCCGGGAATCGAACCTGATACCCGCTCATTAGAAGGCGAACGCGCACCCAACTGTGCCTAAGGGCACGCCACTTCACAGGCTCTAAAGGTATATCAAATAATAAAAAAATGCAGTAGAAATATACATACAATCAACAAAAAAATATTCAAAATCTATATAGTATATATAACATCCAATGATAGACATTGTATCTGTTAAGTGCTTCAAACAGTCTGCCAGTCATACAAAACAATTATGCAATCGACATAACCACAGAATAAACAATAGTTCAAGTAATAACATCTCCATCTATTAACATCATCATCAGTCGCGCATCATATCTAACGCAACGCATTCAATTTGGTGTAGATAAAAAATATAAAAAGTAATTAGAATCGTGACGAACTGTTCGTTAAGCCACAGATTAGCTAACAGACCCTCCGTAACATCTACAGATAAAATAACCCAGTGAGAAAAAACTAAAAGGTAGCTTGGCAATAACTTGCTTACTTGCTACGTAATATTGTTAATTGATTGCGGTAAAAAAGTCAACAAAATATTGTCAGAGGTGCGATAGGCTTTTTTTACAGAATTTCAATTGTTCCATCAGTGAGAAATAGCCGCAATAGGAAACGCAGTCGAGTCTGACGGGTCAGACATTTACATAAACGAGTTGATGAAATGGAGCGAGCTCTTCCGCCATTTCAGTAAAAAATCAGCACGAGAATGATGTACAATGGAGACAATGGAGATTCTGACCGATGTTGTGCTGGGCGTTCTCTGAGACGGGTTATGATTATACTAGCCGTGCCCCGCGGCTTCGCCCGCTATTATCAAGTTAAAAGTAACCTATGTGTTAATCCTAGGTATAATCTATGTACATTCCAAATTTCATCCAAATCCGTTTATCCGTTAAAGCGTGAAGAGGGAACAAACATACTTACACACTTACACACAAACTTTCGGATTTATAATATTAGTAGGATAGGATTAGCTGGGCCCAGCACATTATCCGGAATGCAGAATTCCAGGATTAAAAATAGCCTATGTGTTAATCCAGGTTGTCAGCTACCTCGTTAATATACCAAATTTCATCAAAATGGGTCAAGCCGTTTGTGCGTGAAGAAGTAATAAACTCACAAACTTTCGCCTTTGTAACATTAGTGTGATTATTTTAAAAGCCGTGCCCAGCGGATTCGCCCGCATTTGTTCGGATTTATAACATTAGTGTGATGCATCAAATAAGGTAAGTGTGTGTGAAGATCATAGAATACGAACCTGCCGGAAAGCGAACTAATTCAATTACATCTTCATTAGATCAGTATATTTTTTGAAAAAATAATATTAAAAGAGAAAAGGCCTAACAGATTTTTTCTTAAATCTCTGATAGGTTCGCGTTTGGCCTCTATTTCACCTGATGGTAGTAGTAAGTGATGATGTAGTCTAGGGTAATAAACATGCTATGCTTAACATGAAAATGAAAAATTCTATGAAGCAATGTCGACTAAAAATTCAATTTAAAGTTTTGTTCAGTGGAGCCCAGTGGATTCAAAGTATGGACATTCAATCGTTTGAGAACAATAGCCGTGGAGCGGAGTACCATAACCTTGGCTCTCAAGGATACCTAAAGGATGATGTTTCTGCAGGTATTTAGAGATGGTGATGACAGATTACTCTATCTGAGGGTGGTGAACTAATGCTACAATAATGATACCAGAGCGGATAGTTATGCGAAGGAAGGAAAAACAGTTAAAAATATTATAATAAGTTGCTTCGTTAAAATTAAAAACTTGAAACCCGAAACTGTCATATTTTTCCTATTGCAGCATATGCAGCTTGGCAGTGATAAAATCTAGCAGCCAGGTGAACTAAGGTAGACTATGGAAAACATTAAAAACCCCTGGTACGCCTAATTATCACGATGTGGACCATGGGAAATAGATTATTTCCCTGGTACTGCCAGGTGGACTACGTAGGTCCACGGGTAATGACTGGATTCTACCTATGTCATCGTAAACTGAAATCATCACTGACTAACTAGTTACTTGTCTAGGTTAGTAGTCAAAATAAAAGAGATAAAAGTGGTTACGTGGATAGAGGTTGCGTCAAGGAGTCGCGCGTCAGTCGTGACCGCGGCTCGCGCCGGCGTCGTCACGCGCCCGCGGTGGCTGCACGAGGACCTAGGGACGAATCAAGGAAAATACATTCTATTATATTTTCATTCATTCTAGGTCAAACGCAATTGATATCCTCAACCACATCATCACTGAGTCAGGTGGTAAAATTTGCCTATCAGAGATATAAATTAATATAACTATTTGACTGACTAAATGCTATATAATTTAATATTAATTTACATTAATAAATTAATAAATACTTGACAATTATGCTATAGTACTATCACTAATAACAACATTATACACAAATACAACAACCATATTAATAATTCATAATTACGACTTCTTATTAGGAATTAATTAATTTCATATAATATTAATGCAGAATATCGTTCTTTTCTGCTTTAAATTATTGTGCCAACATACTATCATTTATTTCTACCACTTATCTACAATAAGAGAATGCAATAATGATTTCAAATAGAAATTGAATTAAAAAATATATATAGTACATATACTATACTGTCGAGAGAAACTTCTGTTTAGAATACGATTTATTCGTTTTTCTACATTCATCATTCGAGTAAAATAAAACTTTTTATGTCGTTATTATGGGTTAACGTATGACCATGATTTACATGTGGTAAATGACAAGGGTGTTGAGCACGGTATAGACTTACATTGAGAACTGGTTCTCATGGTTAACTGTTGAAAGTTTGGTGCTTGGCGACCCTTTTTTTTCAGGTGAAACTAAGATTGTTCTACGATAGACCACCTAGCTAAAAAATGCCCTACCATCATGGAACAGGAAGTTATTGTTAGTGTCATTGTTCGATCAACAGTATGATTGCGACCTACAATGAGAACTGGTTCTCATGGTTAACTGTTGAAAGTTTGGTGCTTGGCGACCATTTTTTCCAGGTGTTGTTAAACCAAGATTGTTCTACGATAGACCACCTAACTAAAAAATACCCTACCATCATGGAACAGAAGTCATTGTTAGTGTCATTGTTCGATCAACAGTATGATTGCGAAGATAGAAAACTCTTCGCTTACAATTAGACTGGAGGCAGTTGTCAATTAGTTTTACACTCAGCCAAAACTTTCTATACTATAATAGCTAGTGTGAGAGATTAATTAATGACAAAAGTGTTCCTGCAGAGAAAAGAAAGATCACCATTACTCACATGTAAGCAACAAGAACCTCGCCTCGCCTCTCAACTCGCCCAGAACTAAGTGTTACAAGCACCTAGTCCATCCCTGGCTAGCGTTCGCCACAGGCGATAGTTTTCCCACGGTCTCGGCCGGCCCGCTTCGTGGCCAAGTATAGCTCTGCCATTTGCATACCCCCCATTCCCCCTTCACCTCACCTACCGTATTACCCTACCAGATTCAAAAACACCTTCTGTCTGAAGACGCTTCTATGAGTGATCTTTATCGCGACGTGCTCATCGACTTTTGCATTTGACAGCGTGGGCAAATCATTTTCTTAGAACGAGAGTGGTTCTAGTTTAACTAGATTTGAATTGAGATGATGATGTTACGACGCTGATTATTGTGATAACATTATATGATGCGAATGTTGAGATTCATTGTTTCGACTCGGACAGGTACTGTAAGATGAATTTATGAGGCGTAGTTGATGGTTTTACGTTTGTCAATGTTGTCAACACTTGTAGTTTCTGAAGAGATTTCAAGTTATATAATTAAACGCAAGCAAAGCTTAAAAAAACCGACTTCATCGCTTTATCTGCGGCACTTTGATCAAATTAGATGTACTTAACACGCATTATTGGCGATATTTCAAGAACTAGGTACTGATCAGATCTTGATCAAATTGGAAAGCAACATATTATATCAAACAAAAAAAATCTAAATCCAAATCGGTTCACGTGGAACGAAGTTATGAGGTAACACAGATAAAAAAAAATACAGTTGACTTGTACCTCCTCCTTTTTTTGTGAAGTCGGTAAAATATCTTTTTTTTTTACATTATTCTGGTTTTTGTTAAATGATCACATCATCATTTACCATAACTTACCATCAGGGTGTTACCATAAAAAAATATACAATTGCTTATTAATTTTTCTTTGCAATATATAAAACATAAGCGCTTTCACACTCTAAGCCCCATACTAAGTTCGATGACTTGTGTCATGAGTGCTGGAAAAATGCTCATCATACAGACAATCACAACTAGAACTAGAAACATGGATTTACCTCGGGGAGATGTGTTCCCTCCGGGAATCGAACCCGATCAAACCTCTACTTAGAAGGCGAACGCACACCCAACTAAGCCAAAGGATAGTTTATACTGGAGTAACTTTCTAGTTGCTGTTACTGTTATCATTATTAGAAACAGTCCAGTGACTAAACATTATCTTTGAGCATTATTATAATTTATTATTGTTATCTTCCACCGCATCTACACGTTCCACCAGGTGAGATAGTAGTCATAGGCAAGCACTATCTAATTTAAAAATAAGTAACGTTTTAACACTTGCGTCCTAGAAGCACTTTCCAACCTCCATTTCGTTCACGCCAATGGATGGCGCTATTTCTACCAATTTTTTATAACATTCGCTGCATCGCTTTTGGTTGGTCTGATTTGACGGCCAGTCAGTCTAGTTTAGACCACCGCACTGTTCGCACGCCGCATTTATTCAGCGTCAATTTGTGTCTAGTTTTCTCTAACTACGATACTTTCCGCGTTTCACTGAACACTTGACCTCGAGACATCTTTGTGTGTTCACGCAAAAGACCCTGATAAGGACACTCGTGCAGTTCAGATCCACAGACAGATATTTGCTATAACGGTATAAGCTGGTAGCCATTATAGCAAAATGTCAAATTTTAACGACTTGATCATTATGAAATGACTTTCATTATAAAATTGAGACACGACATCAAACATTGAATGCTCTAAAAGACCAAGAATATTATTCTGTACGCTATAATCATCCTTCTAAAGAAGCGACCGAAGCTCAGCACTGTTATTATGCGCGTGCGCCGCCCATTTCAATCCTCCTTGCGCCATTCGTAAGCGCATATAAAATTAAATTAGTAGGTAGTTTAAAGTTCATCAATATTTTAACGACTTCTAAAAATCATCTCATTATGGCTATTAAAAATGATTGAAACGTCGCGGATATGTGAAATATGGCGTAATTACGAACGTGTTTTTGTTAATTTGGTTGTGCAAGTTTATTCCGGTGTTTACGCATTGGTTTAAATAGACATTATTTGGCGCATTGGACAAGTCGCCTGGGTTCGATTCCCGGAGGAGCAAATTTTTTACCCGATGGCACATTAATTTGTGCTCCTGGTTCTGGGTGTGATTATGAACGAGTGTGATGTTAATGTTTTCGGAACCCATGATACAAGAATTTATTTAATGTGGAGCTGTGAGAGTGAATGCTTTAAAATAAAACCTAATTCTTATAGACTGACGATAGAGAGTATCAAATTAAGACGCAAGTGGCAAAATCAAAATATTTAAATTCCTTATATACCTATCATCTATCTGGAAAATCGCTCCACCGATTTGTACCAAACATAGCTATGCTTATAAGCTATAGTATTATAGGTGTTGATGTCATGTAACCTACTTCAATATTGACACTGAAATTGATTGACCTAGGGAATGTTATCTTAAAATCTTTACACACATACCAACTGTCATATATATACACTGACTGGCTTTTGCATTCTGATGGAGAGGCGAGATATGACTCAAGGACTCTGGTGCTTCATTCAAAATTCAGCCATCTCATAATTCCTTTATTAAAAACTAAAGTAGACACTCATAAATTATCATTTTACATACATATTAAAAATAGAACTACAAATTCTGTTTCATGATTTTTAAAATATATTATTTAGCTTCTTTGTTAAGTCTAAGGACCACAGAATGGGGTTGACGTCGTGGCAACTTCGGCAGAGCAGCGCAAACGGCGAAAATATGGAAACCTTGGCAGTGGTTACATATTTGAGCCGTTTGGTGTAGAGACACTGGGTCCGTGGGGACCGGGAGCTCATTCTATTTTCAAAAATCTATCAGAGCGCCTGGTTGAGGCGACGCGTGATCAAAATGCTGGCACTTATTTGGCTCAACGTATTAGCATTGCAATTCAGAGAGGCAATGCCGCCAGCATGATAAGAACGCTACCAACTAGTGGTGGGCTTGAGCACTTGAGTTACCTATAAGCTCGATGTCTTGTAGGTTACTTAGTTCTTTGCTGTACATAGTTTTAGTTTAGTTTTAGAAAATTGGTTGACCTAGGAAATGTTATCTCAAAATCTTTACGCAGATGACGCAGACCTACTGTCAAACACTCACAGGCTTTTGCATCCTCATGGAGAGGCTACGCGACCATCGCTCATAAATAATCGTTTTACATACATTCTTGGCGCCACTGTCCCACCATTGTTACACTTCCTTCACTTTCAGTACAAGGAAAAGAGGATTTCCAAGCACTATAGTAAAATTTACTGCAGTTGCAAGAGCCTATTACCGCTTAATGGTTTCAATTATTACCTTACAAATGGACAGTTTAAAATGCTCTAACTCAAGTCAGATCATTATGGCTGAGGTAAAGGACAGTAATGAGATATCAAAGAGCTCACAAGTGTTAAAGTATTAACACCTACTGAATATTAGCAGTTGTAAAATCCCACGCCATCAAATTTCAGAAGAGATCAAATTCGAAAATGACGTGCAAAGTCCTAAAATGGACAAGTTAACTTATGATGTTGTACTTCGTTTGGCGCGTTTGGGAAAAAATATGAGAGTAAATTTTTACGATGCGTGCGCACCCCTTCTAAAAGCGACACCATGAAGTTGGTTGGTAATTGTCTCTCAAGTTTTCGTCAGTGATAATATTCAAGGTAATCACTTAATGTCTTTTTAACCGACTTCAAAAAAAGGAAAGGTTCTCAATTCAACTATTTTTTTATGTGCGTTACTAGCTCATTCCTTTTTTCACGGTGAACCGATTTTGATGATTCTTTTATTTGAAAGCTGATGCTTCCCATGTGGTCCCATTTAAGCTTGATCAGGATTTAACCAGTAGTTTTTGAGTTATCCTCAATAATAAGCTGCGTATGCTTTGCTTGCGTTTAAATTATTTTCACAAAGAAAGTGTAATGGCAAAAGCATTTTAGTAATTTTTTTCTTGTTACGCTAAAAAAGTTCAATTTACGTGCTTGCATAAGTACTTACAAACGCACGTTTTTTTAGTAGAAAATACTTAATGTATTATTTTGTTGACAGAACTTTACGATGATGTCGACTGCTCCAAAATGAACACATAAAGTCGGATGTTGAAAAATTTGTAATATGCGATAAAATTTTGTACTTTATCCAATCGACAAGATAATCGTTTGCCATAGATGGCAAGCGCCATGCCTGTCAATAATAATAACTGTCAGAACACTGAATTGCAAAGTAATTTTATACAATGCCATACTTACATGTATAGCTTTTTAGGTTCTACTGCAGTAGTTAGTTTACTGAGGGGTTATTGTTGAGTATAGTAAACCCAATGATAAATCCATTTTAGATGACTTGGCACATCTAAAATGGAAAAATCTTTGTGAGTATAAGACTCTCTACAATTTTTTTATAAACCCTTTCACAATCACACCAGAAATAAAAATGCAAATTCCTCTTAGATAGAAACCTTGTGTTTACGTCGGGAATCGAACTCGAAACCCGCTGCTTAGAAGACTTGCGCATGCAATTAAGGTAACGGGCATGTCATCATGTACCGAATAGTTATTTACAATGCTACTTTTACCACATAGTTTGTGTATGTGTTTGCTTCAAATGATGTACTTATCTCCTTGACTAAACTCATTAATAATAATTATTAACCTGCGAGCCTGCGTATTCCAGGTCTAGTGTGTTTACCAGCTTCGATCACATCGTCACTTACCATCAGGTGAGATAGTGGTCAAACACTAGCCTGTCACAAATAAAAAAATTTAAAAAAAAAACGCTTTTACACTCACAACCCCACACTTAGTTCAATGACTTGTGTCGTGAGTGCCGGAAACATAGATCACACACTTTATACAGAACCAGAAAGACAAATAACATTTAAATAAAGCTTGGTGTGTAGGCGGTTCAACCCTAAATCAGAGACGGTTACGTATTATCATGATTACTGAGGACGAAACCGCGAGGCATAGGTAATACTAGTTCATCATACAAATAAAACATAAACATACACGCTTTCACACTTACAACCCCACGCTAAGTTCAATGACTTCAGTCGGGCTGGAAACATTCACATGACACACAATCACACCCAAAACAAGAAACATAGACATCCCTTGGTGAGAAAACTTGTGTATCCGTTACTTGCTGCATAGAAGTCGAACGCGTAAACTACGTCACCGGGCAGTTTAAATGTACCATAGGTAGACCTAATTTAAATCTGTCATCTCAGAAAAACGGTACTTTCACGCC
This sequence comes from Lomographa bimaculata, assembly GCA_948107665.1. Classification (NCBI taxonomy): domain Eukaryota; kingdom Metazoa; phylum Arthropoda; class Insecta; order Lepidoptera; family Geometridae; genus Lomographa; species Lomographa bimaculata. Next base: position 12,753,357 of record OX403600.1, read on the forward strand.
ATTACCTTACAGCCGGATACATTTATTCCGGCGAGAGCGGACCCAAAAAGGCCGACATAAAAAATCCAATAAGACTTCAATTTCCATAGTCCACTCGATTCGCCAGACTTGGTAAGTCTCAAAGTTATCTTTATTACAGTTGTTTGATTTTATTGAGAAACTCGATCGTTGCGGGTTCCCACGCCAAGGCTTCCGGCCGAGGCGAATTTTGACAGATATCTTCAGAATCACTAACTATGTATGTACTGGCAGCAAAAACATTAAGTTGATTAATAGTTGACGATGATTTATTTGGCGTTAAAAGAGTTAACCTTTGTCCTTGTCACTTGTTTATTTATTACTTTGTCTTTTGTGTTTTTCTTTATTTATCTTGCTTATAATTTATGACTGAAAACGTGTTTAGAAATATTTAAAGATATTGTTTTCGTCTAGAAGTTATGCAAACAGTCTGAGCTCTACGTAATGTGAAACCTAGTCGGGTCATTAATTTTAACTAAACTTCCTATTCCTAATAGTTTTGTTTATTTAAGAGAATTCTGCAATTGTGCATTTTAGAGCGTAATAATCGGAGTTTTTTCAAGTCAAAAAATTACGAAAGAAGGAAGCGTGTATTACAACCTTACTGGATTTCATGAAAATGATGTCGAGAAGAACGTTAATGTACCTTGGCGGCAACTCGCAATTGCAGTCAAACTTTTTTATTTCAACGCATTTAAACGACTCCCAGACTTCCCAGAGAAATCAACCACCCAGTTGGCGCAGTGGACAGGTGCCCGCCCTCTGCGCCGTGGGTCCTGGGCTCGATTCCCGTCAGGAGCACAAATTCCTTCCCAAGGGATATTTGTGTTTCTGGTTCTTGATGTAATGTATGTGTGATATGTAAATGTTTCCGGCACCCACGATACAAGTCTTTGAACTTAGTGTGGGGCTGTGAGTGTGAATGCGTTTGTTTATTTATAATGTTCATAATTAGTAGTTTTACAATATACTTTCTTAAAAAATGCTAGGCTACTATCGCACCTGCCTTCCGATTCAGAACCATACGATAACTCAGTTACCGTACGATCCGGTTAGTTTTCGAACGATAAAATATTTTTTTACTGACTTCAAAAAAGGAGTATGTTCGACTGTATGTATTTTTTTTATGTATGTTTACCGATTTCTTCCCCATTTGTGTACCGCTTCTCAAATTCTTTTTTTGTGTTGTAGGTAGTCTTCAGAGGTGGTCCCTTATAAATTTTATCGAAATCGATCAAGCCAAAACCAAAATATAAGCGGTAAAGTCGGTTTTTTTAAGCTTTGCTTACTTTTAAATTATCAAGCAAAATGTTATCCAATCGTATCGATTCGGCAAGTCACCGAAACGTTCTGAATCAGGGGGCTGATGGTAAGCGCTGATGCGGTCGAGTAGAAACATTATTTTTAGTTATGGCGACGGGGGTAACTACGACTGCCCCTCCCACCCCCACTCCCCACTTTGCTAATCATCCGAAATTTTTCTGCCATCGTTACCGAAGTGTCAATTAGTTGCGCGGGCGCCGCGGACTACTTTAGTGAATCCGCCTAGCGCTTGCTTTATAGCCTGACGCTCCGTTTAATCTATGGACTTGCCTAACTGTACACGATTGTAATAGCTACAGTTCTGGATAATTTTATTGGGCGAAACATTGGCACAATGTGTTGCGCAGTAATACCACAGATTACTTAACAGTGATTAAGAGATCTGAACTGTTCAGCCTAATTAAATTAGATTGGAAAAAATTACAATCACTCCAGCTTCTCTGTTTCATCATTCGGAGCCCATCACGTTCCCACTGCTGGGATTTGGAGCCTACTCTCACACAACAAGAGTGTACGCCATAATCCGCCACGCTTTAGCCAAATGCGGGTTCGTGAATAAAATATATCCGTTGGCTTGACGGGTGAGCATTCGCCTTCTAAGCAGAGTTCGGGTTCGATTCCCAGCGGTAACAAAAATTTTCTCCCAAAAGAAAATTTGTGTTTCTAGTTCTGATTGTGATTGTATGTGTGATGTGAATGTTTCTGACAACCACAATACAAGTCATCGAAGTTAATGAGCGGCTGTGAGTGTGAAAGCGTTAAAAAAATCTATGTTTCTTGGACATGTCAGTTTCCTTGTGATGTATTCCTTCACCGTCATTACAGCGAGTGTAGATTAAAAAACTACACAAAATGTTAGAATGTGGAGCGGGATTCTAACCAGGTTGGTGCGTACGATTTTAAGTCGCACGATATATCGCTGAGCTATCTCTGAGATATCTCTATAATAGAGCTAGAGTAGCTACACTCGCTCTTTTATACATATTATTGTGGTCACGTAATCACATGCCGACTTCAGCTCGTAATCACGTGACCAGGATGCTGGTCTGTGTTTTTCTCAACGCATGAGTATCGCTATGCATCAGGGCAACGCAGACAGCATTTTGGGAGGCCGACCAGATACGATTTATTTTGTTAAGTCGTACTTAAGTACCTATTTGTTATAGTATAAGTTTTTTTATATATTATAGACAAACATTTGACCACTATCTCATCCTATGCCTAAAAAATACCGATTCTTGTAGACTCCTAGGTTGTACTTATCAGGGATTACAGTCTCTGGCAATGAGTTCCACTCCTGCGCAGTGCGCATTATGAATGATTTTTTTATGCAGGATAGGCAAGCATATGACCGCTATCTCACCTGATGGAAAGTGACGATGCGGTCGAAGATGAAACATGCAGGTACCTAATCACTCTAGAGCAAGAATACCCAGCTTCTTAGCAGCCAGTTGAGCTCTGGCTTCGTTGAGAATCGACGGTAAGGTAACGCCAAGTAGCACAAGCTTGTTAGCTACCGGTATTAGCACATCTTGGAAAGTCGAAGACAAATAAAAAGCTCTCCTTTTGGCGTAAAAGTGACACTCCTGTAAAGCACGTGGAAGCAAAACGTTTCTTTGGCGTTTGAGGAATATCCACTATACATCGCAGTCTGTCTGGTGGTCTTATTATGCAATGGGGTTGTAGGAATAGATCGTGTAATTAAACTCTCCGTGTGTTGTAAATGTATCGGATAGAATACGGAGACTCACTATCCTGCGACGATTTCCGAGGCTCTGAAGCCTTATTGATTTATTAAATGCAGTCTTCTCTGAGACATGCGTTGCTATGTTTTGTGAAGACATGCGATACTTTTTAAAATGTTATAATCCTGCGTATTATATCTCACAAGTAGTAGCAATCATATAACTAATTAAACTCAAATATTTGTGTTTGTATATGCTTACCTCAGATTGCAAAGCGCTTTATTTAATCCAGCGAAGGATCGAGCGAAGCGAGCGAAATAAATTGACTTGGTTAGTTCAGCACTTTGTCCGTTAGTCCGAATATTTAAGGGTATGGCCCAGAGCCAGAAACGGCAATTAAAATTATATAAATGAAAGTATATAGGGGGCGTAAATGGAGAACATAATAAGCAAGTAGAGTACGAAACCGTTTTTTTATTCTATTTTGGAAAATATATAATTTGGTCGGCCACCAAAGTCACTGTTTTTAGACCAATTCTGTCCCGGGGTCTATTTAAAAAACGGCTGCATATTTAATGCTGAAACTTGCGTAACATATCCGTTGCATTCTCTAATTAAACAAATATGTAACAAAAAAGAAATAATGTTACTAATTATTTATTTTTAGTACATGCAGGACTACTGGGCAAATTAGTAAACCTTACAAACACCCTGTGGGTTTTTCTTGTATGTTGTCACGCATTGTTCAAATTTCCGGCCACTGACCACAACCACCCACTCTTATAAAGTTGGTTGATTGTCTAGGTTTTTATGCCTATTGGAGGACCAATATTTAAACAGGAAAAAACATAAATGTGAAATACTGCGGGCCTGCCACGGTTTTAAAAAACCAAAACTGGTAGTGGTCAAACGTATACCAATCAAAAAAAAAGGAAACTTTGGCCCCGAACGAAGTACAAACGCAAAATGATCTGTGTCTAAAATGTATGTATGATTGCACGAAACGTTACCCCAGATTTCATATTTCGGTTAATTGTGGTAGAACCCCAGGAGTTGGATAGGTTAGCGTTTAACCATTTTTTGCCTGTCGGTAAGTGATAATGTGGTAAAGGGTAGGAAATAGACCAATAGTTTTTTTTATACTCACTACCTTATCTGATGGAAAGTGGAGAAGCGGTCGAAGACCTTTGCCGATGCCTTTACAGGCTTGCGTAGAAGATATAAACCTTACTTACAATAGGTACAATACAAAAACTCGGTATGATGAAATAAAATAAAAACATTCATATTATTTCTAAGCGATCTCTTCCAGTCAACCTTTAGATAAGAAGATACCTATTTACTCAAGACTTGAAGACACCCAGATTGCAAGACGTAAGCAATGAATTCCACTCCTTCGATGTACGGATAATGAGATTCTCATATTTATTGAGTCTTCTTGCAATAAAAAATAAATATCTACCACCTACCTTTACACAGATTAGTTAGAAACTGTGTGTATGTGTGTGTCGATCAATGAGTCAACGTTTACTTTATCATAATAAAACAATTACTGTCTCTTCACACACGCCACTCCAGTGACGACACGCCGCATGAGATATATCAACATAGATGAGGTAAATAAACAGATGTGCCTGATGGAAATATTTTTAATTATAAACTTAACACTGACGTTCAATAAACACGAACAGAAAAACTCACCTAATATTAATATTCTAAACTATAAACTTAACACAAACGTTCAATAAAGAACAGAGTAACATAGATCGTGATGTTACATTTTATAATAAATAATGTATATACATAATTATGGTTAGGTATATTATTTACAAAAAAATATAGATAATCGAAATCTCATTTATATGTACTCAATGTGAAACACGCCCTTTATCCAATTGATCCTAATTAATCTTATACGAATTAATGTATTCTAATAAAGAAGAAGTAACTTAAAAAGTAGGGACATGGATTTTTTTTATGTTTTTAAGGGAAACTTGCATGAAGAAGTAGTAATGTTTATAGCATGATAATATGACAGCACTTTATTGTTATCTGTGCTCATAGTGTTAGTTTTCACTTTGCCGTGACATTGTGCCTTGTCCACGTAGGCAATATGTATTAGAAATTAAATATTAGAAATTAAGAATGTTCTGTAATTATGTATTAGAAATTAAGAATGTTAAAAAAAAAAATGAATGGAAAAAAATGCGCCGCCGAGTTTCTTGCCAGATTCTTCTCGAGATGGCTGTAATTTTGCGAATCTGGCAATAGATTCATTAACTTTCATGAGTGCCTCTTTGGGGCCCATGTGAATAAACGATTTTGATTTTGATTTTGAGGCAAGTAAACTTAAACATTAGAAACAAAAAAAAAAGGAAAGACAAACAAATCAATTCATATTACTATGAAAGTTTACGTGAGAAACAGTATTACAATGCGGCTTTAAAGTCTTCAGTCGCCACCTCACGGCGTAAACTCATCTCGAAGAAGAGCATCGTACATGCTCGAAACCTAGGTCGACAATTTTGATCAAATGACGTGAATGAAAGCCGTATTTTAATCAAAATCAAAATCGTTTATTCACATGGGCCCCAAAGAGGCACTCATGGAAGTTTATGTATGACTTCTCTTATATCTATATTATCAATTATGCGGTCGCCAGAATGCGCTTGCGCCTCTCCAAGCATCCTTGTCATAAATGAAGTCATTAGTTTTATAATAAGCTTTCTTTATTAATGCCCGTTTTATTACCGTACGTTTATTTATTCAACCCAACTGTCACTTCTGTCCTTCATCATCTCACTAACCGCAAGCGTACGAGTAGGAGATACAGGCATGTGAGAACGGATCGCCTCGTTCGATTCCCACGCGTGCCGAAGATAAACAAAACCGCCCACTGGCCTTCGCTCTAATGATAATGGAGTAGGTATGTGTCTATATAGCTTATGTTAATCAGTGGGCATTGCTCACGCGTTTTGACAGATCGATATGACTTTTATTCAATTTGCCGCTGCCGTGGCTGAATAATTTGACAAGTGAAAGTAATTTAATTAATTTCTTTTCGATTTAGTACTTACTACGCATGCATACATGCATACATTTATCATCACCATGATGTATACGAAAATTGGACAGGTCTCTGCCCTCTGCGCCGTGGGTCCTGGGTTCGATTCCCGGCAGGATCACAAATTCCTTCCCAAGGGATATTTGTGCTTCTGGTTCTGGGTGAATTTGTTTGTTTGATATGAATGTTTCAGGCACCCACGATAGAAGTCTTTGAACTTAGTGTGGGGCTGGGAGTGTGAATGCGTTTGTTTGTTTGTTTTGTGTGTGCAAAAAAATGACGATCCAGTGGGCAGATTTTTTATCTTTGTTGCGTGGGTCCTGGGTTAGATTCCCGGTAGAAGCACAATTTACCCGCCCAAAGGACATTCAAACTTGTAAGTTGATTTTGTGTGTGATGTAAATGTTTCCGGCACCCATGATACAAATCTGTAAACTTAGTTGACAGTAAAAAAATATACACCTAAATCATTGTCATTCTCAATATATTTCAAGCACTTGTTGCATCATAGGATATAGCCAAAATAAGTATGTCATTAGCACTAGCCTACCAATTTTTCAAACCACAGATTCATGAATCTGCCGAATACGCAATTGAACAATTTCACCTCCTTTGTCTTCAAAAAGAACGATTAACAGTTAACTTAATATTTTTTCTTCTTAGCACGGTCTATCTAATGTAATATAATCTCTTTCGTCAATAGCCCCTATAATTACCGTCTCTAAACTTTTACAATTTAAACAACGTTCAAACGAATAGCACAAAGTTAACTAATCCATGGAATCTGAGGATGGCCCGCGCCTACCTGGCCATTGACGAAAAAAAAAGAAAAAGAAATACCGCACAGCCCATTTAACTCACGTCCTCACGTCCATTTTGGGTCCGTGCCATTTATTATGGACCTCCTTTATCTTAGTTTTTCTTATCTTTACAGTAAAACACCGCCAAGGGGAAGGCAGGGCGGTAACATCAAATGTTTAGCTTATTGCTAACTGTTAACGGTCACCACTATAAGTAATTAACAATACTGATGTTAATTGTTTTATGGTTGGTTGTATAGCTCTAAACATTGTTTTGCGTGTTTTCTTGGACGCTGAGAGAGACAATGCAGTACAGTTTGGCGATGAGCCTTTGGAGGTACCGCTATGCAAGTTTTTTTTTTACTATTTATATTCAATATACCCAGGGAAAAGTTTGACCACTATCTCACCTGATGGTATGCGACGATGTGGTCGAATAATACAAATTATTTATGATATAACTGAGTCGATGTTCCCTGATGAGGCAGTCTTCAAGTCGCGATTGATAGATAGATAATATTTTATTTATCCACTTTAAAAGTTGACATAAAACAAAGGTGACAAACAAGCTTATACGTAAAGTGTCACAACAGGCGGCCGTATCACTAATAGCGATCTCTACCAGGCATCTTCTAGGCAAGATTGAATAGGTGTCTGCTTGGCAAGCTTGCTCCATCTTCGACCAAATAAAGAATACGTATGTATAAATATAAATGAAAAAAGAGAATTATGGAAATTATTACAACAGCGTAAATACATTGTTGAAATTATCGTAGTAGGTACCGTTCATAACTGAAATTTCGACAGCCAGTCATAAGCTAGAGCGTTTACCATTCCTCGACCAACACACACGTTAGGTGAGATACGACTGCTTATGTATCGAAACGTATAGTTGTATATATGGTTATACTTAACTGTACTTACCTAAAGATTCACACTTAAATTAAATAATGTATGTTTGATTTTCTTTCAGTAAATTAATTAACATCTAATTCCTTGCAATTTAGAAAGGCAATACCGTCAGTATGATGGGAACGCTAAACAATGGTAGTGGGTATGAGAATTTGAGTTGCCTATAAGCCCGGTTACTTAGGTCTTTGCTATATGATGTATATAGTTAGTAAAATGCTCAGCAGTTCTAACCACTGTTTCACTGCTGGTCAAGCAGATGAGGTCGGTTTTGGTTTTGAAGTTTACCACGCTTAAGATGGGGAGATGTATCTGTTATGCTTAGTAGCAGATTTTTATGCTTGAAGGTCATCTACGTTATGTTAGCTAGCCAGGTGAGCGAGTATTTACATATACCCACATTTGGTACACTGTTGAAATCATAGGATTAAACACATTTTACTATCGTTCTATTCCGACATAGGATAATTAAACGCAAGCATAGCTGAAAAAAACCGACTTCACCGCTTTATGTTCGGAACCTTGATCGGATTCAACGTATTAACCACGCATTTTTGACAATAACTCAAAAACAAGTGATCAGATCTTGACCAAATTTAAATGGAAAGCACCAGCTTTCAAATAAAAAAATAATCATCAAAATCGGCACACAAAGAAAGAAGTTATGAGTTAACTTTTGAAGCCGGTTAAAAACGAGAACATCGTCAATTAAGTCCACAGAATACGCATTATTGAAGATAACTCAAAAACTAATAGTCAGATCTTGATCAAATTTAAATGGAAACAATTGGAATGCAACATTTATGAAACAAAAAAAAAATCTAAATCGGTGCACGAGGAACGAGGTTATGAGGCACATAAAAAAAATACATTCGACTTGAGTACCTCCTCCTTTTTTGTGAAATCGGTAAAATAGACTGTCGGTATCTAGTAAATTGACAGCTACAGACGTACGTAACTTATTTGTACGACACAAATATAAGTACCTCGTCAATGACTCTATAGTATAGGAAATTTACCTTTACGCACGAAACAATGGTATCAGTTTGACAGTACCTACATTATAAATACATAGTAACTACGTAATAGTTCTCGTTATCCTTTTACCACCATTTACCCTTGCAAATTCCTGTAGAGTCAGAAACATACGTCTACAGCTTACGTAAGTGTTTCTCTTTATATATTCTTTATATATAGCAACAAAATGTGGTCTACTGATAACTATTCAGAGTATTCTTAGTTTACTTATTAATATAATACATATTAATGTATCATTGGGAACATCCTACGTCATTGTGGGTTGTGTTTTATTGATTTAGTGCGTAATTGCAGAAATAGGCATTGTGATTTATTTATGTAAATAATTTTCCACACACAATACACATTTGCTTTGCAAAATACAAAACAATGTATTTCCAAAAAAACAAGTCCAAGTTACGCCATAGTTAAGTACGTTACTTTTGTGATGTGAATGTTTCCGGCACCCACGACACAAGTCCTCGAACTTAGTGTGGGGTTGTGAGTGTGAAAGCGTTTAAAAAAAAGTTTTACAGTATATTATAAAAGGAAAAAAAAGTTAAAGATGGTTTGGACGATCTTCAATGTTTGGCAGTGTCCAAAATGGTTGCTGCATTACCACGATGTATTGCAAGGCTTATCATCTACCACAAATACAACCTACCATTTTGGCCACGTGCCGACTCAATCAAGTGCGTCAAGTGCGTGCAAGATAAAATCGGGACAATACCCGTATTACCTATCTACAGATAGGTACTGATAACTCCACATACCTCTTTAAATCCCTAGGCAAGCCGAACAGGAGTACGGACTTTCTTATTTTTATCATTATTAGTATATTATGTAATGATTAGAAAGATAAGGAGAAGCCTTTTTAGATTGTCAAAAAAACCTATAAACAAATTACGCCATTAATTTGTGTGTATGTGTCTGATGTTACAATGAGATACAATTTTTCGAACTTATTGAACAACTGTGCTGTGAGTGGAAAGGCGGTAAATTTTTTGTATTGACTGTTATGCTCAAGTGTCAGAACATAGAGATTTTTTTCTATGCTTACTTTTCGAAATCAGACCTGACCAAAAATCTTCTCTAACAGCCCTCTGACTAACATTCTCGTTTACTTATTTAAATCGCTGCCAATCGCGTGCCTTTTCTAACTTCAAAAGCCGCCTCTAAAAATAAATCATGATAAAAGGCTTCTTGAGAATACCCTGGGAAAGTATGTTACGCATGCACGAAACCCGATCTGGTGGCCACACGTGCTCAGGCGCAGGGTATGAATGGCAGGGCGCAGCGCGGGAACCAAGGGCTTGCGGGGCGCGGGAGGCGGGACGAAGGCTTTTTTCAGGCAGTACGGTTGAAGACGCGACGGGAGACGCGCGTCCCTTCAAAAGCAAAAAGCTCGCGCTCAGTGAACGTTTCAGTGCTAAGTTAAACATTCATCCATCAAGTACGTATTTTATACTTATCTCTCATTAAAAATCAAAATTGTTGTTTTTATCGATCCGCACTAATTAGAAATTTGTATTCAGAGTTCACTATCAAATTTATTAAGTTCGTCGTTGATTGGACTTGTGAACGGATCGGATTTTAGCGGTCTTTAAATTAATTTGATGAATCATGAAGCTAATTGGTGTTAATTTGGGTTTCTCTTGTTTAGGTAAGCATGTCTTCGGATCCGGCGCCGTTGTCCAAAACAGCGAAATATAAGAAAATAACGAAGCCGCTTCTTGAAAGAAAGCGGCGCGCGCGCATTAACCGGTGCTTAGATGAACTTAAAGATCTCATGGTTGGAGCTTTGGAGGTAAGTTTAGTAATTTTATATATAAATATATGAGAGATATCTCACACTATATTAAGTATTTAAATTTAGAGACCTTTTGTATTCATGCTGATATATTACATGCAAAAGATTTGCTTGTGTTTGTTTTAAAGTGCGTTTTGAAACTTTTATTTTATATTTGATTTGAAACAAGGCCCGCTTATCTTATCAGTGGATTTATGTGACATTTGTTGTGATTTAAATAGTATTGATGCTCGTTTATGACAAAATCTACGTGACGTATAAAAACTAGATATTTGCATGTAGGGAAGAAACGATATATTCGATTTTGTAGTTTATGCTCGGTTTATGTGTAAAAAATGTATAATTTAATTATTATTGGTTCTTATTATGGTGTTCAAAACTAAGTTTAGTCATTTTTATGGTCCGTCTTAGTGTGAAACCCTGACGTTCTAAATTTGTGTACTTACTGTGTAGAAATTTGTGTGAAGCAGTTTGCGTATTTTTAGCATAAATTATTCGTATTAACAAAAAGCATGCAATTTTTTTGAAATATGTTTTTTTAACTTGCACATATAATAATATATAAAGTATCTATCAGTAAATATGACAATCATACAAAAGTCTGATCAAACGCTAGCCAATCAATGATAAAAAACTACATATGTAAACTTTATGATATTGCGGTATTTTCATAAAACTTAATTAAAGTATTAATTTATAATCCGAGTATCAAAAAGTAAACATAACTATATAATTATTTCACACTTGTTTGTTTTTGCCTGCCCTATCAACATTAATTGCGACGATACTTCTTTTTTTAATGGTCATCAAAACGCCATCCATCACCCATTCACACGGTTATTTATATCCGAGACCGGTCGTCCTTCTTATTACACGAATGCTTATCCTCGAGACTTGAATAAAACTACAAGTTCCATTAAATAAACAGGAGAATCTACTCGCTCGTACAGTTACATTAATGTGACGTTGTGCCCTCTGCCGTGAGAACCGACGCTCGCACCTGCTTCGTCGACTTTATCTCTTTGCTTATTTAGCCTTTTTGCCCCCAGATCGATGATGACAACCTGAGCAAGTTGGAGAAGGCAGACATCCTTGAGTTAACCGTTAATCATCTTACAAAGTTGCACAGCCCGAAGGATCCCGTTTTGGAGGCCAAGAAGTTCCAAGCCGGCTTCGGGCAGTGCGCGGCCGAGGCGTGCAGGTTCATAATGTCAGTACCGGATCTAGACGCGAACGTTAGTCAGAATCTTATCGGTCATCTATCGCGGTTAATTAGTTCGCAGCCGTTGACGATACAGGTCCCGGAGAGACCTACGTTTTCGCCCCCTACTTCCCCGTCTTCCATAGTATCAGATAGGCATCACTACTACAGCGATCATGATAGGTCGTCGTCGGACGCGGAGGACTCCTTATACTCTGGAGATGGATCTAAATGGGCATATAACAGGTCAAACCGTATGACTCACAAAGGTTCGCCTCCCAACCCGGGCCTGCTTACCACGGTCGACAAACTCGGGCCGCACCACGCCGCGCCCGAACAAATGAACGGACCCGTCAACGGACAAAGGAACACATATTTCAACCGAGTGCCTGCCGAGGCGAAGGATATAATCCTACAAAAAATCAGGCAGCACATTATGGACAAGCGCGGCAACGAGAACTGCGGCGACAATGGCTGCGCGGAGACACCCGAACCAAAATATTTACACAGAGATGAACAGCACAAACCGGAGTACCCGTATCAGTACCCAGTTAGTCTCCCAAGCGACACACTAGATCTCAGGAAAGTAAGATCTCCAACAAAGATAAACATTGAAGCAAAAAGTTTGGCCTCGTACCCCGTTTTTAATCAATTGGACGCGACTCCCTCCGAGAGCAAAGTTGAGGTGGCGAGGCCCACTGTTCCGGAACAGTGCGAATCGCCGATGGATTACAGCAACTTACCGCCTAAAAAGAAGAGGAAATTGATCGAGTACCAGGAGTACAAAAAGCAAGAAGCGGCGCGGCTCCAAATGGAGGCTTTTTACGCAGAGAAAAAAGAGCGTCACGGTGATGGACCACCAGCGGACGAGGACAACAAGTGGCGTCCTTGGTAAACTGCGTCATAGACCGCTATCTATGACGCTGTATAAATCCCTGCTAGCTGAAAAGGGAGCGCAAAAAACATTGTTGTCGCATAAGGTCTACCTGTGAGGGTGCCAAATAATTTTAAGGGAAGGCTTTCCTGGGCGTTCATAACTCCTCTAGATTTAAGTATGACCTGGACCTAAGCCTTAGAGTTCCACTATTGTGATATAAAGTCTCTTCCACGACAAAGCTTTAATTTGTTATAATTTATCATTTATTGTCTTAGTTTTAAGTCTATTTTGTAATAAATTGTGCGTTAGCTGCTAAGTTTTTTATATTATGTGCCATTTATTTTTGATCTCGATGTCTTCCGATCTTGCGTCGAATGCTTGTAGTCTTCCTAAAATGATCGACACTCATTTTTGTAAACTATTGTGATTAATAAAATAATTATTACTTAATTGAATTTGATTTTATTTTATATTTTTTTATATATATTAGCATCTCTAAGTATGCTTCTACAATCTTATTACTATTTTTAAATGTATGATCAATAGACATGCATTTGACCGCAACCTCACCTGATGGAAAGCGACGATGTGGCCGATGGTGGGACATGCTAGCCTAGAAGATTACCTATTTACTATATAATTGTCTCTACAAAACTCGAATTAATTCTACTTAACTAAAATAAAGTAATTTATTGTTGAAAATCTTGTAATTACCACCTTAATACCATCTACCATAAAAATATTAATTAAACTTAATTAATTACAAATCGCCATCAACATACAACTAACAATTATAATAAATTCCATTGGTTTCTCGAGGTACCTTCTTAGATTCTAACATTTTGGCAAAATTAAAAAGATCATAATTGCTGATTGCAATAATCCCATAAAAAAACCACACTATTTTGGCTAACTATCTCGCCCGATGGTAAATAAAGATGTTGTTCAATATCATTACCTTTATATATATCATTTTACATTTATCTTGTAGGCAATAAATAAAGGTTTTTGTAGTACTTCTAAACTTGATACAGTAAATTATTAACTTTTATTAATTGTACTCAAACTAAAAAAAATATATTTGTAAAGCAGAACAATTATGGGATACGCAGAGAAATAGTACCTACAGGGGCCCAAAATATATTTTCCTCACTGGAAACAGCTGAGAACACTCTTGTGCAAGTACCGAACCTTATAAAAACCAAATATAAATACCACCAATAATATACGCTACCCACTGGTAGTGGGCTTGAGCAATTGAGTTACCTATAAGCTCGATTTCTTTTAGGTAACTTAGTTCTTTGCTGTATATAGTTTAGTTTTAGGAAATATAGGCAATTGGCCCGTAGAAAGTACAATATTTGTGCACTGGCAAAAAACAAAAAATGTATAAATACCGCATCTAAATCAGGAACGTTCGTTCAACCTCTCACGCTAAACGCATATAACATCTTCGTTCCGCCGTCGTCGGTAAATTTAAATATGGTAAGGTAATTAATCGCTAATACTACTTTTCAACCGACTTCAAAATAGGAGGTTCTCAATTCGACTGTATGTTTTTTTTTGTATGTATGTTACGCGATAATTCTGCTAGTTAGGAATCGATTTTTGTTTGGTAGATCATACTTCAGAGGTGGTCCCATATAAATTTTATCGAAATTGACTAAGCGCTTTTGAGAAAATCAACAAAAACCAAAATATAAGCGGTTAAGTCGGTTATTTTAAGCTTTGCTTGAGTTTAAATTATAACGTAAAACAGTTAGTTGATGATCTACCAAAAGACGTATTACCGAATGAACGTAATTATGTATTATATTTATTGTTCATACCATGGTTGGTAATAGGTATAAATGTAAGTTTTTTTAAATATACGATAGGCAAGCATTTGATCACAATCTCACCTGATGGAAAGCGTTGATGCGGCTGAAGATGTAGCACGCTTGCCTAGAAGTAAGTAAAAAAGTAGGTAGTAATATAAAAAATTGAAAGTTATATTTAAGGTAGGACAATCAAGTTATGAAAGATAATATTATAGTAGTTTACGACTCTACCTCCCTGAAACATGCCTGAAACAAACATAAGTCATGTTAATAATTAATCAATTATTTTGTACATTGTATAATAATAGACACCTACGTAGTAAATAATCTATAGGTAAATAGTTACTTATAAGTAGGTGTTGGAATGTGCTGCGGAATTAGGTACCTACTTACACGATCTATTTTCCGCAATCGCTTTGTTGATTTCCCCACCAATACGCTCGAAACATTTAATATGCGTACCACCAAAGAGTGGAACTTCTTGCCCAAGTCTGTTTCCGGAGAAGTACAATCCAAATTCTATTCTAGTATGCCGGTCATGATTGTGTGAATATGATATTCCAATTTTTAGGTTTTGAAACTGATAGCGCCATCTCTCTTGATAAAATGAAAATACATTTAGATTGAAATTAATGAATACAAAAATGCTACGATCTTTGATTTAACTTGCTGTATGCAAGGTGTTACCAAAAGTTACATTAAAACATGATAGGTGGCGGTAAAATATACAAATGCAAAAAAGTTAAAACACGATGTATTTTTTGAGGCGACATCTACATTAATTTGCTAATACTTCTTATATATCCTCTAACGCGACTGACGAGATTAGTGACTGGTTTGCTACTTACCGCTAGATGTCACTAAAATGTAATAGTTCAATTATTGTAGCATTAATTCAGATTCACATTTATATATTACTTATTGAGATATTTAGACCATATTTAACAATTTAAAAATACCTAATAAAATAAAATAATAAATAAAAACCAATTAATTATTAAACAATTCCAGGAAGAATAATAATTATTATTCTTTTAGTATCAGAACTTAGTATTTATAGAAATGCGAGTACAAATTATTTTATTATTTTAATTAATATCATTTGGTTTTTCTATAATGCTGTGCTGGCTACTAGGAATGTAGGTAGGTAGGTACTACTGTACCTTGAGCTAGCCAAGCCTAAAATATTGCTTTGAATTTACATACTTGTCTATAAAAATTGGTATGTCCTAGTATATTCCTGTTGGGACATCAGTTTTAATTGCTAGCCGGAACTATTGTACATAAAATATAAATAATTTCATTTACAATCAAAACTGGTCTACTTGCTTATTTTCACAACTACTCGTTAACAGATGGCGTTACTATCTACTTTGTTTACAGTTTTCCATCCCACACCACTAAACCAATCGTGGTATCGTAGTAATGGAAGAGTGGGGCGTGCGAGCAAATCAAATTCATTCATTCATTGGCGCGCCAGCCGGCCGGCCAGTTGAAACATTTCATTTGACGAATAGTCGCCTAGCTCGTACGACAAGATGTGCCGCGCGCGATTTTCAACGAACTTTTTCGACGTTTGAAAAACGAATTTGACAGTTAAACAGTGACTTCAAAATATTGAAAAGAGGTGATTTTGGTGTGAGATTTCAGAATTATTTGTGGTTTTAACTGTGATAATGTGGTGTAAAGTGTTCGTTGGTGCAATATTATGGTGAGGAGATGCTTGTAGGTGAACAATCGCCGGCGCCGCGTGTGGTGGCCGGACTGAGGAAACTACGGCCGGAACTTACCCCTGGACCAGTCTTGATACCTGCAGATCCTCATTTTAGGATATCAGGTCAGTTTCCCACAGAAGACATTCAATTGACAAACATTGACAACGTTGCCATCTCGATTGAATGTCAACTTCAAGAGATTCCAATTTAAACCCTTAAAATATAAAACAAACTTTGGACTAAAACACGTCGTTTCTATAAGTCGTATAAATAATATTGAGGCTCCTTTAATATGGCCAACCATATTTACCCTTTCTACTACCGTAATTTAAATAAATAGGTATTATATGAAAATTAGTATTGAACATCTATTGCTGCATCTTCAGCTGCATCATCACGTTGCATCAGGTGAGATACGAGGTCAAATACCCACGTAGCATAAAATCATGGGAGGTACCAGATATTGTTATGGTAAAACGATAAACAATTCAAACTATAAGTAGAAATCCCATTTATGAGCTTGATGTGATTATCCTCTTAATTTATTCAATGTTATTGTTATAAATCGATTGTTATCGGCACTCGTTTGATGACAAACAGCTGGTTATAACAACTGATAACATAAAAACATCTGGCCCAACATGATCAAGCCAGGCACCTTGCTAATGGCTTTTGTCAATTCCAATCAGCTGGTAGTAGAAATTAACAGCTGTTCAAAGGGTACCTAAGTATACTTACTTATCTGCTGAGTTAGGTAGGTACCTACTTTGTTTTCTATTTATTATGTACGCAGTAAATTCAAATTTTCATAGAATATGCAAAACGGTAGCCCAAAGCCATAAGTTTCCGTTCTTCTGTTAGAGTAATTTAGTGTCTAAGCCTTAGAATCGAGTAACTTTAAATTTTAATAGAATATGCAAAACGGTAGCCCAAAGCCATAAATGGCAATTAAAATGATATTCAAGCTAAATGAAATTTAGGGGACACCCAGTCGGAGTTTTTTTTCTGACCGTGGGTTATCATTGAAAATAACTTTGCAATAAAGTACGAAAAACCGTTTATTAAAAAAAACTGTGTCGGACATAACCATTTTTAGAACATTAAAGTTACTGAACCATCAACCATTTTGTTCCATCGTATCTCAATAATTTCTATAGTCAGAAAAAAATATCGGCAATACAAACTCACGTAAATGTTTTGATCGCAAATTTTTTAGTCATTCGCGTTCTAGGCCTTAAACGTTTACCACCCTCAAACACATCGCCTCTGACTAACAGCATAACATGTAAGATCAATAACTAGTGATAAATTTATAATCACACTAATATTATAAATCCGAAAGGTTGTAAGTATGTTGTTCCATCTTCACGCTGTGACGGCTGAACAGATTTGGATGTGTTTTGAAATGTTCATTCCAAGTAGTACATAGCTTATTCTTAGGATCAACACACAGGCTAATTTTTAACTTGATCAACGCAAGCGAAGCCGCGGGACACGCCTAGTGCTATATAAACAAAACAGGTAGTAGTGGTCATAAGCAAAACTACAAACTTAAATAGATAGATAGATAAACTCTTTATTGTACACCAATTAAAAAAGAAAATAACAGCAAACAATTACATTAAAAATAACTTAGGCTAGTACAATGGGCGGTCTTATCGCTTAAAGCGATCTCTTCCAGACAACCTTTGGATGGAGAGGAGATGGCAACATAATTTTGGGACTCTGGTGTACTACAGTAGTTCTAAAACTTAGCAAATAACCTCGGACTAGACGTCCATAGTTTCAAATTACCGACGACCTGAAAATTAACCTCGATAACTATATTTGTAGGTCCTACTAATCTAACTACCCCATAAATCCGTCACCTCGATCACGCAGTACCTATTACTTATTCTGAAACTAAAAGCATGCGAGTGTATGTAACGAGGTATAGGTAGCTACCAAAGTAGGTATTCATTGAACTTAATTATTATTGAGCTTATAGGTAACTCAAGTGCTCAAGCCCCCTACCAGTGGGTAGCGCTCCCATTATGCTGGCATTTAATCTCTGAATTGCAATGCTAATACGTTGAGCCAAATAAGTACCAGCATTTTAATCACGCGTCGCCAACCAGGCGCTCTGATATTTTTTTGAAAATAGAATGAGCTCCCGGTCCCCACGCGCCCAGTGTCTCAACACCAAACGGCTCAGTTACCTATAAGCTCGATGACTTGTATGTTACTTGGGTCTTTGCTGTATGTATATAATTTTAGTTTAGTTTTAGGAAATATAGGCAATTGTCCCGTACTTAGATAATACAATAAAAAAATATATTGTAGTGTCGACATTCACGCACGTCCTTGATACTTAGATAACAATCCTTGCCGGACGAACTTGACAATGTAACTTATCTGACTTAACTGCCTCCATTATTCAAAGCTTCGTTTGATTTTTCCAGCACCCACGATACAGGTCTTTAGACTTAGTGTGGGGCTGTGAGTGTGAATGCGTTTGTTTGTTTGATTGCAACTTTTTATATATCTACAGCTAATTATGAAGAGATTCAATTTTATTCACACTACGCTCCACACTAAATTCAAAGACTGGTTCTGGATGTGAATGTGTGTGTGATGTGAATGATTCCCGCACCCACGACACATGCGATCGAACTTAGAGTGGGGCTGTGAGTGTGAAAGCGTTTATGTTATGTTATTTAGGTAAATTTAAGAGATCTCTGAGGATCCAGTTGGCACAGTGGACAGGCCCTCTTCGCTGTAATTTCTGAGATCGACTCCCAGCAGGAGCACAATTTTCCTTCCAAAGGGACATTCGTTTGTGTAAGGAGAGAACTCCTTTTTTTTACTCGAGAAGCAAGGATTCGACCACTATCTCACCTGATGGAAAGTGATGATGCGGCCGAAGATGTAGCCTGCCTAGAATATACGTATTCACTCTTGACTTGAAGACTCGTAAAAAAAAAGTATCAGTAGACAAGTATGAAAAATATCATATCAATTTACCATCCTACTACTTTATCACCACTTTCAGGTACCTATAACTAAAAGAACATAGGTAAGTAGGTACACGACTAAAAGAAAAGTACCTATATAGATAAACATTGACAGGTAGATAAGAAAAAACCTAAACTGTTATCTGTGCTGCTCTCAATACAGATAGATAGGCCTCAACAACTCATCGGTATCAGAATGATTGAAAAGATCATTCCTTACGTACTAACTATATTGTTAAAAACCAAAGATAATACAATTTAAAAACCTATCCCACCTTCGTGTCAAAAATTCGAGACTGAATCGTATCGTATATATATTTGATTCATTCTTACATTTCGGTCGTTGAATCGGCTTGGTTTTTAACGCTATTAGGTATGTCATTTTAACAGTTGTTGTGTCATTTAAACATACATATAATTTTTAATGTAATTAAATAAATTATTTACATATAGTTACATACATAAATAAATAAAATATAAATACAACATGTATAAATGATATACAATACATATATAAATATTATAATACACATCTAAAAATAAATTAATATTAGTGATAAACATGGTAATGGTTTCATATAAGCTGTGATAAATAATGTTTTTGGAACGAAAGTTCCTTATCGCGCGTTGCGAAAGGGGGTTAGACGGAAGACCAAAAGTTGTAACGACACTTTTTGCTATAGTTGTATGCCATACCACGTGCGCGGTCAGTACTTGGATGGGTAACCGCCTGGGAAGACCGCGTGATGTTGGTTTTTGCATGTTTCTTTTAATTTTGGAACGAAAGTTTCTTATCGCGCGTTGCGAAAGGGGTCTAGACGGAAATTGAACTTCGTTCCAGCCGGGTGTCCCTCGACACCTCCCAAGTTTTTTTTACTCCTATTTAAATGTCTCGTTTGTTGGAATTTTCATAATTTCTTGTTATAATACGACTATTTCCTCACGAAAGACCACACCATCTGGCCTGTCCTGGCTGCCTGCCTGATCGGAAATGCGTCATGAATGAACAGTCATGAATTAATGCATAAGTAACTAAGTTACAATACATAGTCAAGTTACGATGTTGCACTAGATGATACAATTGTGTACTATGTATGTAGTATATATGTATAGTATATCCATAGTAGAAATATATGTATAACGTACGTACTAACCGGGCAGTAAAAACGCGTTATAGTCTCATATTTTAATTGACTGAGCGTAAACATACTAACAATAATAAAAAAAAAACAATCGACTTGAGTACCTCCTCCTTTCTTGGGAAGTCGGTAAAAACTAAACTGCACTTACTTTTTTATTTTACTATTCAAATCTAAAGTAAATAGGTACCTTCTAGGCATGTCTCATCTTCGGCCGCATCGCCACTTTCCATCAGTAGAGATACCGGTCGAATGCTTGCCTATCCAGCATAAAAAAGAAAAAACTCTTGCGTCATGATATAGGGTAAAAAGAACGTGGGTACGACACAAGTTATCGATCATAGTGTGGGGCTGTGAGTGTGAAAGAGTTTATAAGTAGAGTAGTTAAGTAACAAGATGTGTTGATGTGTGAGTTTCTATGTTTCTATGTATTGCGTATTGCGTTTGTAATTTAAAGTTGGAACATATTTTAATAAAATGTGCAAGTAATTCGTTTGTAACATTATTGCACACATTAATGTTCAAATGTTTGCCGAAACAAAGTTAATGTTCTCTACAACCGTGTTTCTGTTAGTTCTCGAATCTCGCCGCCGAGAATTGATTCGATTTGAGGTGAATGTTATATCCTTGGACTAGTTTCAATCTAGAAGTACTTACCTTTATATAACACTAGCCGTGCCCCGCGGCTTCGCCCGCTAATATGAAGTTAAAAAGTAGCCTATGTGTTAATCCTAGGTATAATCTATGTACATTCCAAATTTCATCCAAATCCGTTCAGCCGTTAAAGCGTGAAGAGGGAACAAACATACTTACACACTTACACACAAACTTTCGGATTTATAATATTAGTAGGATATATAGGTACCTATCATTTGTAGGCCTTCAATGTAAAAATGTTACTCCATCTTAGGTTATATAGGTAGTAGAGTTATAAGTTTGACGACCCAGTTGGCGCAGTGGACATATGCCCGCCCTTTGCGCCGTGGGTCCTGGGTTCAATTCCCGGCAGAAGCACAAATTCCTTCCCAAGGGATATTTGTGCTTCTGGTTCTGGGTGTAATGTGTGTGTGATGTGAATGTTTCCGGCACCCACGATACAAGTCTTTGAACTTAGTGTGGGGCTGTGAGTGTGAAAGCGTTTATGTTTTATGTTTTAAGGTTACTAGCCGTGCATCGGGGCTTATATATATATTATATTTATTTATTTATTTAATTCTTTATTGCACAAAAAGTACAAAAGGTGGACTTAATTCTAGGGGCATTCTCTACCAGTCAACCACACATGGTATACGAGAAGAGGGGTGTAGGCGTGCATCAAAATGGTGTAGAGAGGGAGAGAGACAAAAAGAAAGTTAGATGATTAGCTAAAATAATAAATATACATAAATGATTATAAATACATATATATCGGTACTTATAATTTAATAAAATATACAATGCATACCAAATAATTATATATATTAAAAATAAATATACAAATAAAATAAAATATTATAGCTATATAAGCCGCGCTATAGAAGCTATACTATTATAGCTATCGCGCTCACGTTGATCAAATTAAAAAGTAGCCTAAGTGTTAATCCTAGGTACTTAACACAAACTTTCGGATTTATAATATTAGTATAAAATATGATTGATCGAACGAAGCGAGTTCTCTAAGTAGGCTCGGGTCGTTCAGCAGATTTTCTGTCTGTCCGTCTGTCAGAAGCAATTTAGCTTCTAAACCATACAAGGGAATACCTTAACATTCTCACAGAATGTGTAAAGCTATGGTCCAAAGCCAGAAATGACAATTAAAATGATATAAATGAAAATATTAAGGGGGCACCCATACACGTAAAGGGGAGCAAAATATTTTTTTTCTTCTTCTGTTCATATATTTTATGATATCCCACAGATATCGTTATAAAGAATTTTACACGTAAAGTACGACATCATTTTTTGAAATATCCATGTTGGAAATTAACAATTTGATACGATGACAAAGTTACTTTATTTGTTTTTGTCCCGGTGGCGATGGCGTCTATCTAAAAAAAGCTAGACATTTATAGCTGAAACTAATGTATGATATGTGTTGTACTATAGTATAATATCTGTTATATCCTGTACTCGAACAACAAATACAAAAATCAAAGTAATATTAAGGATATAATTATACGCAATTGACTTCAATAGTTTTTCTCTGAAGTTAAAAATGTAGGCGTGAAATCTCAGTTCAGTAAGAACGACTTGTCTAGATTAAATTAGTTATCTATATATATATATAAATATATATAACTCAAAGGTGACTGACTGACTGACTGACATAGTGATCTATCAACGCACAGCCCAAACCGGGTCGGATCCGGAACCGGATCGGGCTGAAATTTGGCATGCAGGTAGATGTTATGACGTAGGCATCCGCTAAGAAAGGATTTTGATTAATTCTACCCCCAAGGGGGAAAAATAGGGAATGAAAGTTTGTATGAAACTTTGTCAATTTAAAATAATACTTTTAACGCGAGCGTAACCGCGGGCAAAAGCTAGTCTAATCTAAAGGTACGAGAGAATGAGACTATAAGTTATGCTCATCTTGAATCAATTTTGTAGCTAAAGTAATAGTAGATGTGTTTCCTAACTCGATGTCTTGAATCTTGACTGCAGTGTCATCCACGTGTCATTTAGCTCAGCAAAACAAAATCATAACATCATATCCAGTAAATTCTAAGAAAAAACAGTGAGTCTTAGATTGTTATTATTGTAAGCCGCGAGCACTAAGTTTGCACTTCCTCTATAACATAATACTATACCTACCTACTATTTATTATAATTAATTCATCGTGTCACACAAATCACGATTAGCCACAGATGTTCTTAATGACATACATAATTAGGTACGTATTATGGTTCATAAATTAGACTGTCGTTAAGAAGACTAGTATAGATAACAAAACTATTTTTAGATAGTAAAGGAGTTCTTGCCAGCGTGTAGCTTCTTGCCATTTTTACCGACTACCCAAAAAAGGAGGAGGTACTCAAGTCGACTGTATTTTTTTTTATGTGTGTTACCTCATAACTTCTCTCCATGTGAGCCGATTTTTACAGCGATCTAGATATGTCGTCGCTGGTTTAACAACTGACGTATATGACATTTTGGCTATGCAGACTTTTTTGGTTAATAATTGATTGTAGCTCTATAATTAATAAGACGCTATGTACTGAAAATGCACACCAATATGTATGTAGGCTAGGGTTAGTTCAAATTAATTCGAAATAAATTAAATTAAAACAGATATAGAGTCTCTTTTCAGCATTGTGTTCCCCGCGGGAGGTATTTTATTTCCCTCCTCGGGGAGTTTTACTGGCGTTCCGCTATCCGCCTGAGGCCGTCCAGGGCCACAAAGCAGGAAAGTAATCCTAAGAAAGTACTGTATCTAACTGAGACCGTTCTCCCACAGGTGTTCTCCGACAGTATTACAATGACGACAACGATTCCTGGGCGTGGGTGCGGTGCGCTGTCCGAGGGGGATGCCTGCACGCCTGGCGCGACGGGACCCTGCCCCGGAGGCCGGCTGCGAGGCTGCCTCTGCGGGGCCTACACCTGCGCACCGCCACCACTCTGCCCAACGCGTTCCAGCTATCGAGGCTCCGTGATGACGCTGCCGTTGCCACATTTCAGGTGAGAACAGCCTCAAATCCCAGTGCCTGTGTATATATTATGTCCTATACCTATCTAGGCATCTAAGCGGTTTATCACCGTTTCATCATACAAATGTAAACTCATTGAAAAAACTCCGTACAGTATTCCAGAAAAACTCCGTACAGTTTTCCAGAATACCGTGTTTCAAACTTGACCCACATACTTAACCGTTCGGATTTATATATAATAAAAAATTATTTCATAAGAACCTTCTCCTGACAATAATTAACACAACAAAAAAAGAATTAGCGGAATTGTTCCACCCGTTCACGCCTGATGCTTTGACCAAGGGAAGTAGGGATTCATTTATATATAATAATATACTATACTAGCTGACCCGACAAACGTTGTTTTGCCATATACTTTATTTCAAAAGTAAAAAATAGGGGTTGATCGTAGAAGGGTGAATTTCGGGTTGCATGTATTTTTAATGCTGAATCATAAAAAAAAATAAAAAAAAAATTGTCGAAAAAAAATTTTTTTATGTTAGACCACCATCAACATTCAGGGGTATGAAAAATAGATGTTGGCCGATTCTCAAACCTACCCGATAGGCACACAAAATTTCATAAAAATCGGTCGAGTCATTTCGGAGGAGTTTGGTAACAAACACCGCGACACGAGAATTTTATATATTAGATACATTGGATTCTCATGAAGTTTGTGCATATGCAGTAGGTACCTTCTGTATACCATGAGTCGGATGTTCTCCTTATATTCACTTTGAGTCTATTTTATAGTCTTTGTGCTGTAATTCATCCATTTGTAAGCTATGCCGTCTTCCTCCCGACCTCACTATGTTACCAAGTAAGATTGTATCACATGTTTGCAAGCTTGTTAGAACGAATGTTACGGTTTATTCAACGGTTTAAAAATAATTAGCTTGAAAAGCTTGTCAGTTGTCATTTCCATTCATAAGCTAAAATCTTCAAGTCTTTTGTCTTTTAAATGTTTTTATACTTTGAAAAGAGTTGATTTATAAACTGGATTAGTTACTAGCCCACTTTCCACATAATCTTAAGTTTATTACTTCCATAGACCTGCCATAATACTGACAGATTATTGTATATATGTAATGTACTAGTAACCCGCCCCGGCTTCGGACGGGTGTAATTTAAAAAAATGTGGAATGTGAAGTTACTGACGATATTATTTTTTTATAAACTAGGTACTGTTAAAATCGTCGCAATAGTTTCATTCTTTCTTATATAAAATCTCGTGTCGCGGTGTTTTACCAAACTCCTCCGAAACGGCTCGACCAATTTTTATGAATTTTTTGTGTATTTCGGGTAGGTCTAAGAATCGGTCAACATCTATTTGTCGTACCTCTAAATGTCTAAGGCCCAACCCATTTTTTTTTTGTTTTTATTTTTTCATGAATATGTTTTTATATTTTATATTTTTTAATGCATTGAAAAATACATACAACCCTAAATTTTCACCCTTCTACGATCAACCCCTATTTTTTTTATTCAACAAAAAAATATTTCCTAAAAACAATGTATATATATATGGCAAAACAACGTTTGCCGGGTCAGCTGGTTACATTATATAAATCTTTTGTGAAAAATTTACTGATGTTGAAAACTGCATCAAAATCTGTTGAGTAGTTTATGAGGAGTTGGCGGATAAACAGACAGACAGACGCGGAATGCGACTTTGTTTTATAATATGTAGAGATTAACATAATACCTTTAATTATGCCTTACGTGCTGCATCGTCAATTTTACCGATAAATTTCTCGGAACTGCTTTCCTTTCCGCTGTAGAAGCGATTTTGCCATATCCGGGAAGTAAAATGCAATGGTTGAAAATTAAAAACAGTATTGCTCTAACACGCTATCGGTATCAATTTCAACTAGCGGTGTTTTGTAGCGGAACCGAATGTACTCCAGTTATTTTGCACAAATTGGAATCGTTGGTAAATTAATTAAATCGGGGTCTAATTAATTAATTACTGAAGTCTATTTTTTTTAAGTTTATTTTATTGGAAGAAGAACCGTTGATACCGTCATTGCTATCAATTTACGTATTTTCAATGAAATGTATGGAAGTATGATGTGTAACTTACTTGTATGTTATTTCATGCATCCTTCTAATATTATAAATCCGAAAGTTTGTGTGTAAGTATGTTTGTTCCCTCTTCACGCTTTAACGGCTGAACGGATTTGGATGAAATTTGGAATGTACATAGCTTATACCTAGGATTAACACATAGACTATTTTTTTACTTGATAATAGCGGTCTAAGCCGCGGGTCACGGCTATAATACACCCAGAACCAGAAACACATTTTCCTTGGGGAGAAAACTTGTGTTCCCGCCGGGAATCGAACCCGATACCCCTGCTTAGAAGGTGAACGCTCAACCATCTAAGCCAACGAGCAGTTCGCACGAGCACTTGCACACTTACACCTAAACTTTCGGATTTATAATATTAGTAGGATGCTCTAAAATAGCCAGCTACAAAAGCTCACGGTCTATCGTACAGTAACACAGTAACCTATAACCATCTTGTACACTTTCGATTTCCCACACAGTTTTTCACGGTTCTTCTTCTTAGCGTGTCGATGGCAAACTGTTAAATAGCTGAGGCCCAGAACTCAGCCACCCGAACTGCATTTAGGGCAGGGTCCATGAGCTCAGTTTTTCACGGTCTTGATATTTAATTCGTCAGTAACTGGGTAACACTGTAACACGCAGCGGTCGCTTGATCGCTCCCATTTAGACCTATACCGACGGCAATTTTCTAATTGTTTCAAATAGCTGGTTTCCGATAACAAAAACCGATAAATCAATGAGTGTCGCGTGTTTAACAGATTACATGGTCGTCTGATGGGCAGCGTACTGATAGGGTTGCTACGTTTAGTTTTTATAGTTTGTTTGCTTTTTAGAATTGCTTAATCAAATGATGGGATAAAACAATCACTTTGTTATCGGGTACAGTCGGACAGTTTAATCGGGGATTCTAGAGTGAATAAGTATCTTCTACATCTCCGGCAGCATCATCGCTTTCCATTAGGTGAGATAGTGGTCAAATGTGCATAAAAATAGTTTACTAAAATATTATATAGCTTCAAATAGATAAAACTGAACTAAGATATGCTTATAACTCATATTGAATATTTCTGAAAACTTGGAAGCTATTTAAACTGTCGGACATTGTCCCCAGAATATTGACATGGCACTATACAGAACAATTTCATGCATATTTAATAGCATATCTATCTCATAAATATGCATGGCGACTGGCAAATATTTTCAAATAAAACAAAAACATTTAATTTTGTTATTTTGCGATATCTACGCGTTTCTTGGAAATTAAGAATAAAATGTCGAAACGTCAATTTTCAACAAAAGAGAAGGCTTTTTTTTGCCCGACTGCCAAGAAAGGGTTATGTTTTTCGTGCACATCTTGTATGTATGTATGCATATTTGTAAATTTATTTATTACCTCGTATATTCCAAACGGCTTGATGGACTTCGTCAGTTAAGGATATATTCGTCTTTAAAACTCCAATAGCCCTTTGTATTTGAAAAACAAATTGGAGGTTTTTGGCTCGAAATAGTAATAGTTAGTAACAAAATTTACCAAACCTATCGAGTAGTGTATCAAAATGAAGGAAATTAAAAGGGGATTACATAAAAAGTAGGTTCACATTTTTTACAGTTGGGTTATTTTAATTTTTAGTACATTGACTTGTCATTTCAATAAATTAAACGCAAGCTTAAAACACTGACTTCACCGCTTATATTTTTATTTTGGCTTGATCAATTTCGATAAAATTTATATGGGACCACATCTAAAGTATAAATTATAAAAAAAAATACATCAAAATCGATTCATAATTGGCGGAGATACCGCGTAACATACATACAAAAATAAAAACAGTTGAATTGAGAACCTCCTTTTTTGAAGTCGGTTTAAAATTTATATCAATCAGTTGAACTCGCGGATCATGTAGGTATGCTTATGTCCAGTTACTAACTAACTAGTAACTAGTAGGTACTCCAATTAGGTATTAGGTAAATTTAGCTCTTTTTTCGTATTGTATTTATAAGTAGCTGTGCCCGCGACTTCGTCCGCGTGGAAAGTATGGATACTTCCATACAACCCTTTCAAACCCTTGCAACCCTTTTTTCGCATTAAAAGTAGCCTATGTCCTTTCTCAGGCTCTACACTTTCTGTGTACCAAATTTCATTTAAATCGGTTCAGTAGTTTTGGCGTGAAAGCGCTACAGACAGACAGAAAAAGTTACTTTCGCATTTATAATATTAGTAAGTATTAATCAAATTATTATTTTTTAGTGATTATGCTGTCACACACACTCACACACAAACCAACTATCCTCCATAGTCAGTTGCCATTCGTCAAGCGTGCTTATCACTCTAGACCACATCACGCACTGGCGGGTGAGATAGTGGTCAAACGCTGGCTTATCTGATATGATTCTATTTATAACTGAAAAATAGGTAATTTTTTTATACCTAGATCATTTTGCTTGCGCTGATGCGGACGTTCATCTTCAGATGGATGATGGAATTTCACAAATGTTGTCTCTGTCTAGTTTGGGCTCATAATGTGCTTTTTAGTTCTTTTAAAATAAAAGATGCAAATTATCATTAATAAATGATATTCTTCTTATTATTACTTACTAGTTGTGCCCCGCGGCTTCGCGCGCGTTGAAGTAGCCTATGTGTTATTACGGAACCTAAACTATCTACATTCTAATCAAAATCGGTAAATTCGTTACGGAGATACGTAGTAACATTCACACACACACACAAACTTTAACTGAGAAAACTTGTGTTCCCGCCGAGAATCGAACCCGATACCCGGAAGACGCGAGAAGGAAGACTTCCCCTGCTTTTAAGGGGAACACACACCCAACTAAGCTTTTAAATTATTAGCTTGTATGATTCAGCCGCTAAATTCTTCTGACAGATGTTTATCGGAATTTTGTGAACGGACGGACGAACTGCTGAACCAACCAAGTCAACTTAAAAATCTCACTTCGCTTTATAAATTAATATAAAGGCTACGTCTTATCTGGATAACACGCATGAACCAATAAAAACGCTTTCACACTCAGCCCCACACTAAGTTCGATGACTTGTGTCATGGGTGCCGGAAACATTCACACACACAATCACAACCAATATATACCTATCATTACATTATTTATTTCTTAAAAATAAATTGAAGTGGACCTAACCCTATAGACAATGTTATGCTAGAGTCACGTAGCCGGCCACTGGTCATTGTCTGTGAACGACAATGCTTTCATAAATAATTTTCAACAGCAACGCAACGTTATGTTGTACTACCCACAAGATACACGACTACTTGGTTGAGAACGTATTGATAAATTGTAAACAGTATCCACCTGTCATACGACATGAGCACGACATTAGTAAAGGCAGTGGAATTAATAGACTTGTTACAGTCGAACGACACTGCTTCAATCTGTCTATTATATTCATCTTCTCATATATTAAAAATCTGTGGTCGAACTCCGAAACGGCTCGACCGATATTAAAGTTTTTATTTGTATATTTGATAGGTATGAGAATAGGTCGTAAGTAAAATATTTTCCACCCTCCTGCCCCACTCCTCATTTTTATTAAAGTACCAGGCGACCATACACGTGGAAGAGGTTTACACTGTTTCTAAATGTGGCATTGCAACGCATGCCGGGTAGAGCAACATATATAATATATATAAACAAAGTCGGGCTAAGTTACACTATTTATAATTCAAGAACGGCTGAACCGATTTTAATAATCTTTGATTTGTTGGATTAGTCTCAGCCCCGAATAGTACAATAACTATTAAAACATCGGAAAATTAACGACACGAAAATAATTTTCTCATTCATTTTCTCAACGGGTTTTTTTATATTATTTCTAGAACGGATTGTGTTTTGTATTGTTTTTGTTTATCACAATGCCTGGGTTGTTTGAGCAGTCTAAATACACAAGAAGGCATTTTATCACAATTTTCTTGGTAAAAAACATACGATTGGAGGCGACGTGTTGCCAGACGCAGAAGTGCAAGACTGGTAGCGATCCCGGCAATTACCTTAAACGTTTAAGTTAAATCAAAGAATAAATGTCCCATACTTTATTATATACTATGGTTCTTTCATACTATTCAGTTTTAATTCTAAACATGCCAAAGAAAAGACATCAACTGGTCATAAAACCACTCGATAAAGGCAAACGTGAAAGTACTTTTTAAACCCGTTTTACTATCCTTTCACAAAGCCATCAGCTGTTCTCTGATGGGACATGTTTTTATTGAGCAAACCACAACGCTCCATAGATATATCTAGGCAGGTAGAACGAGAATAAGTGAACGTCTCGCAAGACGTTCGCCCGCTCCCCTTCAAGATTCGCCTTTCTCACGACTCGCTCGCTTTAATAGAGCTCAATAAAGCGAAACACCCGTAAATCAAAGACCTTTGTGCCCGACGACCTTTTGATGGCGCTATTTACATAAGAACGGCTAGATACGCGAAGGTGTTGACACGTAAAGAAACACGTTTGACGAAAGAACTCTACATAATGCCCCCTAAAAATTCGCCTATTAATGTAATATGACCGTGACTAGTTCTGGCCCGATCAGCTGTTACTTTATCACCCTATCTCATTTGCATATTCGGTTTCCGTTGAAACATTCAAATTCAAATTCGGATTCGAATTCTTTTTCATCTCTATAGAGTCATAAAAATGTGTCTGTTGAACGTGGAAAGTTTAATTAGCGTGTATTGTTACAGACTTGCAATGCGGCGGAGTACACGAGATGGGTGCGAGCGCTGTGCGTCGAGATCCTGGGGCAGACACCGCTGCCTCAGGTGCGCTTCTTGGACGTATTGTGCGCAGCAGATACCAACAGCAAAGAACCAAAGAGAGAGGCTCCTCAGATCGAGACGCCCTGTCCTCCCCGCCCGCCCCCGCGAGCTCGCCGGAGGTTGCTGACCTCTTCAGAAACGCAGCTCGCGCGGGACCACTCCCCAGCTGCAACCGACGAGGGTATCGTCGTCGAAGACGACGACTACGACTCCTCGTCAGATCGCAGCCTCGACTTGACCCTGCCCATCGACGTGTTGAAGACCGCAGACGTGGTCGACGCGCCGGTACGGAAAGCCGAGGTCATTAAATGCGACAGTTGCAGCAAGCTGAACGCGAAGCATCACACGTTACCACGGTCCGCTCGGGCGGAATCGGAGCAAGGCCGGCGGTACCTCAAGCGCTGGGAGGGAACGGCCGGCGGAGCCGAACGTGGTCGTCACGCAATGGAAGCCGCGAGAAGGAAGACTTCCTCTTTAGAAATCAGAGCGCGCTCGTGCTCGCCGAACGCTCACGAGGCGGTCGCCCAATATGTTCCTGTGAAGGAACGTCGTGCGTTATTCGAGTCCCTGTCGCAGACGGGGGGAAGCTTGGCTCGGAGCAGCGAGCATTTGTCGCGGCCGATAACTCCGGCCGAGACGACGCCGAGACGCGCTGCGTCTTTGCACAACTTGCAGGCTCCGCCAACTAGATCCGTCAGCGATCTGCGCCAATTCTTCGAAGCGGTAGCTCGCGGCGCCGGCGCATGTTCCGCTGGCATCCAAAGACACAGCGCCCCGCCTAGCACCCCTCGCGTTTTCACATCGCTCACGTGCGCTTGACCTTATCATAAGGATATGTAAATATTGTAGATAAACGTTGCGTTGATCGCTGTTTCTCTAAGTCGTTCGTTTTAAGACTGTTACAAGTATTGTTATAATATTAATAATGAGAATGTACCTAATATAAAATAAAATGATATGTATTATCCATTAATACATTTTTTATTTGCAGCCTCGTATTGCCCTTGATCTATGATTCGCATTGTTTCTTTTGATTAGTCACAGACAATTGACTTCTAGTGAGGTATTTTAATAACGTTCTACAATACATTAAATTAGAGTGTACTCAGTGAATTGGTACCGCAAAGGTCGAATTCGTCGGTTCTACGTCCTTCGTTTAACTCTATGTCGCAAGTATAAACGTGATCTTACAAAACCACATTTACCTATTGTTGTAGTTGTTGTCAAATATGTTTTTCTCAGATGCGACAAGATTGAGCATTCGTTGCGAAATTGCGCTAAATAGAATCATGGGACCGTCTTTTTAACTCACAGAATATATGACGAAAGGACTTTAGTGTAGACATGCGTGATCATCTGATCAGACTTAGTTTGCACTAGAAATTTAGATGACCTTGCTTCAATGATAGTGACGTTAAACATTGTATCGACAACCGTTTTCGAGTAGGCTCATTGGACAATGGACATTAATAAATATGGTGCGCAAGATTGCAAGCAATAGCTTTAGTTCGGTGTGTTTTTAATAATTTATCTGTACTGAATCCAGCAAAATTAGAATCTTAACTGTTGCGAGTCCGACCTAGTGCTAATAACTGTTCGTACTTATAGATTTCCTATCAACATATATCCCAAAGATACATTACTATAAGTAAAGAACTTGTCAAAGAAATAAAATTTCAGCTTAACGAATTCACCGCTTTTGTTTTGGTTTTGGCTGGATCGATTTCGATAAAATGTATATGGAGTACCTCTGAAGTACTATCAAACTAAAAAAAACATCAAAATCGATTCATAATTGGCGGAGATATTGTGTAACATACACACAAAAAAAAAATACAGTCAAATTTAGAACCTCCTTTTTGAAGTCGGTTGAAAATGCACTTATAACAAAATTGTAGTGCGAGATGATTGATAACTAATGAATAGTATAGTTCACGTCCGTTTAAATAAGATAAAGTAAAATATTCAGCCAATGAATCACTTCCAAATATGAGCTGATAAGGGTCGTTAGGAAATAAACATTCATCTTGGAAATATTTGTCTATTAGTAAGACGTGATATCATGGGAGCCGTCATGCCGAACATAGTTCACCATAATATCAAACGATTATGGTAATAAATTAGTAAATATATTAACCAGATTAGATTTTTCTTATTACGGTTGCCAGCGAAATATGTGACAATTCTATTATCCATTGACTAGCTTTTTAACACTTTCACACTCACATCCCCACATTAAGTTAAATGACTTGAGTCGTGGAGCCGTGAACATCCACATCACACACACAATCATACTCCGAATTAGAAACACAAATTTCCCTTGGAGAGAAAGCTTGTGTTCCCGCCGGGAATCGAACTCAATATGTTTAGAAGGCGTACCTAGTATTTCAATAAATACTCTTTTGCTATTGTAATCTACCCCTGGTTTTATTCAACATGGATGTGGTCCTTCGAGCCGGATATGAACCAACGATAAGTTAGGAAGGGCAAAATGCACCAGCAACTACTTTATGACTGTCCTGTGGAACATAATCTACTGTATTACATTGTTACGGTACTGTAATATAGCAGATTATACTATGGTTATATACAGGTACAACTGTTACTTTTGGTTTTAGTTGCAAAGTGGTCGACTTGTAGCTTTTAGCAAACAAGGGAGGACATCATTCTAGCGTGTATAAATTTGAACCGAATATGATATGTCCAGAAGTGTACATATCGTGTTCGGCTTCTATGGGAGGCTGATGATGATGATATCTCTGTGACGAAACAGTTAGCAGTTCTTTGTTTTCCACCCCACGGGTTTTGGGTTTGTTTTTTGGCAGGAGTAGTCTTACTACGGTGCATAATAGGTAGGTATAACCACTACTTGTAATCATGTGTCACTAACCACTGAGTACTTCAACACAACAAATACCTACGCTGACACCTAAGATCTAGGATCGGGGACTTTTAAACCCCGAACAGTGACATCTGGCAGATGTCACATGTGTTGCTCGTGAAAAGCGCTTCACATAACCTGCAATGGTTTTTATAATGTAAATTTTTTAGCTAAATCTTATTAAATCCAATATCCATTATAAATTGGTCTCGTATATCAGGGCTTCTTGATTGATCTATTATATTCTTACACACACACACACATACATACACTCACACACCACAAACACACTAATAGTTACTTGTATAAGAACTAAATATTATTATTATAACTTAAAAAACTTAATTATGTATAATTATCATCTACTTATCTGAAACCTAAATATATTTTATGGTATGGATATGGAAGAGCGGGGTCTTCTGACACAGGTATTTTTATACTTAATAGAAGGTCCCAACCTACCTTAAGTTAAGCAAAACTTGGTTAGTTATTTTACTTTTCACAACCCATTTTTTTTTATCGCTATCGATAAATATCGGGGCTTAAGAACACGCTGCTTCACTATTGTAAAGAAAAAATAGCGTCCATGGCGTATTACAATTTTTGGTTATGGTTGCCTGTCGATGACTATAGAACTTCCATACTAAACTTCATAGGCGTGCTTCGGTCAAAGTATATAGTCATAACTTAAAAATATAGAACAAACATTTATAGTAGTTTTTGTTGCGATAGTTTGTTATTCTCTATATTAAATAGTTGAAAGGATTTTAACGCAAAAGTGAAAAAACGTCGTCGTCGATTTTGTATTGTTTTCCAAAACTTGTGATTTTTCGAGTGTTACTGTGTAATAATGGTGGATTATTAACCGTATTTTTTTAGTAAACGTGCATAAGTGTAGGGAAATCATACTACGTTGAAAAACACGATTTTTTATTCAAAACTCCAATAGAAGTTCTAGTAAAGTCTCTACCTCTTAACTAGGGCATGACTTGACTATGACTGGACCTTGACTCTTTTACTTAATTTTGACTCGTGACTAGGTCTTATATTACTAAATATATATAAATATAACACTTAAAATTTTTATTACTCGAGACTGGCTAAATGCTCTTTTCATTGTGGAGCAAAATAAAAAAAAAAGTATCAAAATAGAATAGTGTAATATCCCAAATACTAGCATAGTGTTACTAATTATTCAGACTGTGTGAGATACGAGAATATTATTTATTTATAATATTAAAATAAAACAAAAACAATTGCTTGGAAATTTAAATACATGCCAATATCCTAATCCATATGCGTTCCAACAAACAATATAATACACACTGGATTAAGGAACGTAAAGCTTGATTAGCCAATAGATTAGTCGTTGGTACGCAAATTGGCTAACGTTAGGAATGGTGCCACCAGTTGACACGGGTTCAAAGCTAAACGCTTAAATTGAATACACAATGAGAATTAACGATGTTGGTGATACTATAGAATAGAGCATTGTTAGGACTAATAGGTAATCAGATAAATAGGTACTTAGATAATTAGGTACTTACTGTTCCTAACAAACACGATAAGGAAGAACAAATTGGTTTGTAGATGACCCGAGGTATAGCCGTGCCCCGCGGCTTCGCCCGCTATTATCAAGTTAAAAAGTAGCTTATGTGTTAATCCTAAGTATAATTTATGTACATTCCAAATGTCATTCAAATCCGTTCAGCCGTAAAAGCGTGAAGAGGGATCAAACATACACACTTACACACAAACTTTCGGATTTATAATATTAGTAGGATTCGGTTGAGCAACTGATCTTGAGATTAGATGGGACCAACTGTTATGATCGGTTAATGTGAAAATCTGATACTATGATCCGTTAGGGATACAGATAATTTGGCACCGCAAACTTACCGGTAACTTCAATAAAAAAAAAATGCGTGCTGGCATAGTGTGTAGTACCTACGCCTTCAATGCAGCGGGTATCAGGTTCGATTTCCAGTCTGTGTTTTATGTAGGTGATATGAATGTTTCCGGCAACCAAAAAAAAATCTTTGAACTTAGGATGGGGCTATGAGTGTGAAAGTTAAAATTAATGAACGGGCCCAGCATGGTTTTTTTTTCTGACTGACTACATGCTGCTGGCAGTGTATAGCCTCTTAAAAAAAAGCTCAGCATGGGATTTTTGATGACATTAAAATACTGACTGAGGTGAATTGTGCGCTGCCGGTGATATGTTATCTCAATCGGGTGTAGTAAGTAAAATTTCAATGCCGACAGACCGTCATCTATTCTGATATATATTAATATGCAAAATTATCAGAAAGGTTAAACATGTGATTAATATCCCACTAAACCATTTTTTTTATTCTAATTAGGCAAGCATTTGACCGCTATCTCACTTGATGGTAAGCGACGATGCGGCCAAAGATGGAACATGCTTGACTAGAAAGTACCTATTTACTCTAGACTTGAAGACACCCAGATTATAATGTTCAGGGAACAAAGACGCAGGCAATGAGTTCCAGTCCTTCGCTGTACGGATGATGAACGTAGGAGCAAAACGCTATGAGCGAACTGGAGGTATGTCAACCATAAATGGATGACGTTTGTCTTGTTGTTTGATGGTAAAAAGAGCATGGAGGAACTATATCATGTAATTCCTGAGCACACTCTCCAAAATGTAAGCGATACTAATATCAATTACTAATATCAAAGTAACTACCAGGAGTTTGTGCCAGGTGCTTGGCGAATTGTTTTTAACAAAATCATATTTTGGTTTTCATAATTATTAAACATAAACGCTTTCACACTCACAGCCCCACACTAAGTTCAATGACTTGTGTCGTAGGTGCCGTAAACATTTACATCACAACCAGAACCAGAAACATAAATTTCCTTGGGAAGAAAACTTGTGTTCCGGGAATCGAATCCAGAGCATCGAAGCCGAACGCTCAATCAACTGAACCAACGCGACGGGCAGTTAGGATTTTGCATTTTCTTATAGACAATTTCTTTTAATCAAATCAACATTGCATAGACTGTTCTGCCACAAAATTAGCTTTCTTTTATAGCCTCACGACATAAGGTCAACTAACGTCTTCGTACTTCATCAGAAATAATCTACGTTCTCGCTACGCCCATATTTCTTTTTGTGAATAGATCATTACAAACACGAAACTATTCAGTACATCATTGTCCTATCCCTGTCTAACAGCATCGAAAATACATCTCAACTGTCAGCTATCTCTTTCTAGGGCTTCATGATCTAATATTACCGAATTAGCAGTTGGTATGTGTGTCGAATGATGGCTGCATCCACACAACCAGTAATTCAATCTTGACAAAAAAGCTTCGGACAAAAGATAGGGAAATAAATAATGTTTGAAAGAAACCGGGGGATGGCACAGGTAGCGGGGATTATAATGATTTGGAGAACGTTAGGGACAATGGATATAAAATATCTTCTAACGGACATTCGAAAAAGAAAGTTTATCTAGAATTTAAAGCTTTCTTTCTAAAAGCTTTCAGGTAATCCCTAGTTTGGGTATCAATGTCGAACATCTAGATTTAAGATATAAAAAAGACGTAAACGGTTTCACACTCATAGCCCCACATTAAGTTCGATGACTTGTGTCGTGTGTGCCGGAAACATTCACATCACTCACACACAATCACAACTAGAACCAGAAATACAAATTTTCCTTGGGGAGAAAACTTGTGTTCCCGCCTGGAATCGAACCCGATACCCCTGCTTAGAAGGCGAACACACACCCAACTAAACTAACGAGCAGTTCATATGGTTGTTTAAACTACGTACTTTTGTATATGTTATGATAAGTAATGTTTGTTAACTCAAAACACAATTTATTCATTCTTTGAACATTTTTGATACTGACTTTCTTTGACTTCCAAACTTGATTGTATATTCTGTTTCAAATTGAATCAGATTGCAAAAAAAGTTGTCTACAGACTAAGTCCAGCGAAATAAGTAATTCCAGGCTGTTAAGTTTGTAGAAATTCGGTACAGTATTGGAGAAACTAAATATTTATGATTCAACACGTAACGTTAAGTTAAATTTGAAGAATTATTTTAAAAACCTATTTTAAATTGTGATCTCACATTATAGATATTAAATTAGATATGTATATAGAATGTTCTTATATAACAGGTTTTATTATGCATGCTAAGAAAACTAAGTTTTAGGAGGCATTCTGGTATCGCCCCTAAAAGGAGGTAAGTTGGTCGGTGAATGCTTGGCCTTGATCATGACTGCCAGTACTTTTCGGTAACCACTGATCTAATTCCTCAAAACTACGAATAACTATTCTCTATCTCGTTTTAGCCTACGTATATTACAAAGGCGAGAATGAGATGGCTGATACTGAGGCAGGTGCAAGGTGACATGAAAGGTTGCTGGTTGCAGTCGTGATCGATAAAGTCAATTGGCCAGAACTAATATAGTTTTTTTTCTTTAAATTTTGGCTTCGCAATCTTGTGCATTTATCCAGTGTCGAGTAATAATATATTTGACTAGTTGACCCAGCGAACTTCATACCGCCAATTGTCTGTGGTCAAATATTCATAAACATCTCCTGTTTGACAGGTACGAACAGTTTGTACGGGAAAATAAAATACTACTTTTTACAAATTTTATTGCAATTTCTTTATATTTTCTCACTTTTTAAACCTTCCCTGAACTTCCACAAATATTTCAAGATCAAAATTAGCCAAATCGGTCCAACCATTCTCGAGTTTTAGCAAGACTAACGAACAGCAATTCATTTTTATATATAAGAGAAGAAGATGTTAAAAGTCCTAGTCTCAAGTCACAGTCAAAGTCAAGTAAAAGATACAAGGTCCAGTCATAGTCAAGTCCTGCCCTAGTAAAGCGGTAAAAACTTTACTAGAACTTCTATTGCAGTTTTGGAGCGAAGGCGAAAATCACGTTTCCAACTTTGTATGATTTGGTTATACTTATGCATTTTGAGTTTGAAAACTATATATATTGTTATACTTATGCATGTTTACTAAGTATTAACAGTTAATAATTCCCAACTAGTTAACTTCCAAACGAATTCATGGATTGGTATTGTTATATTCATCTTAAAAACCCAAGCGTCCTCAGATAGGAGTCTTAAAAAAAACTATTTTATGCGTGAAATAGAAACACGTTACTAAAAAAATTTATCAAACCTATCGCGTAGGGTATCAAAATAAAAGAAATTTAAAGGGAATTACATAAAAAGTACGTTAACATTTTACGCAATCGGGTTTTTTTTTTAATTTTTGTACATAGATTGTATACTTTCGCGCCAAAAAACCCAAGGTATCGAAGATTGATATTTAAGACCCAATATAGAACAGTTTAATGCCAGCGTGTTCAAAGACAAAGAGCAAAGCCATGAACTCTGGGTTTAGAAGGGTGTATAGACGCGTGCGTATCGAGACACGTTCCTAATCAAACCGTAACTGTTTTCCAATCGAAAATAACAGACATTTCTAGATATTGCGGCTGTGACCGATATCATAACTGGGTATCGAAACCAGTTACTGTTTTGTCTATGTAAAACAACAATCCGCTAACATGACGTACAACGCAGGGTATCCATGTGTGGGAACTACAAATTTCTAGTTGCTAATAGAAAAAGAATGGAATAAAATAGAAAAATATTTATTAGGAAACCGTGTATCGTAATTAAACGCAAGAAAATCCTAAAAAACTAACTTCACCGTTTACGTTTTGGTTTATGTTGATTTTCTCAAAAAGCTCTCAATTTAAATAAAATATATATGGGACCACGGCTGAAGTATGATCTTCAAAACAAAAAAAAACAGAATTGATTTATAATTGGCGGAATAATCGCGTAACATACATAAAAAAATAAATTACATACAGTCGAATTAAGAACCTCCTTTTTTGAAGTTGGCGTTACAACAGCCCTTTCGGGCGTAAAATGTACAATTCATCAGAATTATTATATCATAATTAAAACCTAACTTTGTTCACCGAACGGTATAACTTGGGAGTCTTTAAGTCTCGAATGTATAGGTATCTTCTAAGCAAGCATGTCACATCTTCGGCCGCATCATCACTCTCCATCAGATGAGATAGTGGTCAAATGCTTACCTATTTTGCATAAAAACTTACCTTTATATATGTTCATATCACCTACAAGCTTGTACATAATTTATGTTATCCAAGAATAAGAAGATCATATAGAATAGTATCCTAGAATAGTTGCTAGAATAACTAGCTTGAGTAGCTCAGCGATTAGAGCAATAAGGCATGACACCATATGGCCGCGCGGGTTCAATCCCTGCCTCAAGCAACCAATTGGACAACAACATCTTTCAAACAAAAAAAAATTCAAAATCGGTTCACGTGGAAAGAAGTTATGAGGTAACACAGATAAAAAAATACAGTCGCTTGAGTAGCTCCTCCTTTTTTGTGAAGTCGGTAGAGAACAAAAATAAAAATGAAGTTTAGGAAGTGAATCCGTATTTTTTTATAAATGCTACATAGTTACAATAGGGATCCTGTTATAATTTGTCGAAACCTGTTACCATACAATGTAACAATTTAATCGCAGACCAGTGAACTAGACAACAGCTGTTCTATGAGAAAATATCTCGAGATCTACTAGACTTAAGGTGACATAACCAAGAACAAGCTTGAACAATTGAAGAAGGGTGGTGTGGAATGGGTGAAAGGAGACAAGAATAATGGAGTTACTCGTATGGTTTGTTAAATTTCCTGTGTACAGTCGGCTGATCAAATGGGACACGTTTTGAGGAATACAATTAATCTTGTGTCGATGGACGACTGTCCCCAATTGAATGACCCGAATTAGTCTAACTACTCTACTTTTGTTTGTAATATTCATTAGCGTACGCAGCTTTGACTGACGACGCGGCGATGGTCGCATTATTTTCTCTATAAGAAGATTTTAACGAGGCAGGATTGTCGCTTATGTTTCGTTTTGTCGCCTATGTTCATAGACACTTACAAGCGCAGACCCAAAATCATGTGTAGGTAGATTTATGGCAGTATAACACATAATTAAATCGTTTTTTATACGGTTTGAAATACGGATCTGATCCGAAACTAGTCCACTACCAAATAAGTCGACATTTTCGTGTTTCATACGACATATATTGATAAATTTAGAAAAGAAAAATTATCGATTGAGGCGGGGATTCAACCCGCAGCTATAGGGTGTCATGCCCTATTGCTCTAACCGCTGAGATACTCAAGCTCTGCCTGACGCGACGAAATTATCCTTTCCTTATTATTAACGTCGACGCAAGTCTAATGCTATAGAAGCATAACCATATAAGACATTATTAATACATTATCTAATAATTAATACATTATAGCATTCTTATTCTATTTGGGTTCAATATTTAAGCCAAAAGAAAGCGAATTTACTTTCATCACTGTGAAATGAGACAATGAAAAAGCCGAACCAAAATGGAGATAAAATAATGGCGTGTCACGGTGTCAAATACTAAAGAATAGAGAGTATATCCAAAATGATATCAATCAATTTCAATCACAATGGGGAGTGCCAATCGTCAATGTCATTGCAAAATAAAGAAAGTCGGACTAGAAACCATTCTTAACAAATGATAAAAAATAGGCAGTAACAAACAACTAGAAAACTTGACGAACTGACTAGAAAAATACTCCTCATAATTGGCGTTTGTAGGCGTATGATCTACCGTTACGAGGTGTGCAAAAAATTTAGCTACAGACAATAATGGCTACTTTGACAAGTACAGAGTGGCTTGCGGTATTCCGATGAGATAGCTGTTCCAGTACCAGTTTGATAGATTTTACCACCTACATAGTAAAAGTAAAATGGTATGGACCTAATTATTCTGCTGTAATTTTTTATTTGGCCTTACCGTTAAGGTGTTAGAGAGGGTTTTTTTTTTGCTGCGAAATTTAAACAGTGACTTTGTTGATTTTGTACAATTTTCCAAAATCTGTGATTCTTCTAGTGTTAATGTGTAATAATGAGTGTGAAAGCGTTTAATGGTGGAT
Organism: Lomographa bimaculata; assembly: GCA_948107665.1. Classification (NCBI taxonomy): domain Eukaryota; kingdom Metazoa; phylum Arthropoda; class Insecta; order Lepidoptera; family Geometridae; genus Lomographa; species Lomographa bimaculata. The sequence continues at coordinate 12,795,176 of OX403600.1, forward strand.
TATTAACCGTGAATACTTAGTAAACGTGCATAGGTGTAGGCAAATCAAAGTTGAAATCCGTGATTTTCGCCTTCGCTCCTAAACTCCAATAAAAATTCTAGTAAAGGTTTTACCACTTTACTAGGTACTTGACTAGACTTGACTATGACTGGACCTTGACTCATTTACTTGACTTTGATTGTGACTAGGACTTTTAATTTAAAATACACTTGAAATATGTTATTGCTTGACACTGGCTAAGAATATAAGCGGTGAAGTCAGTTATTTTAAACTTTGCTTGAGTTTAATTATCATGTAAGTAATCAATTAGTTACAATTAACTAGACCGACTACCTACATTACTGCAGTAAAAATGTATCAGTTAGTGGTAAGATATTGTCTAACTGCGACCTATAGCTAACAATAAGTATCTAGGAATAACAGTATGACTCATTGTTAACTATCATTAGATTGTGATTAGATACGTCTAACTACATAATAGTTCTGCGGAAATTAGTTAAAATAAATGGAACGTTTTGTTATACGACACGATAATAGACTAAGGTATACTAGATATTATTTAAGTAAAGTTAAAATGTATATATATTGTATTTATTTCAATGTAATTAATACCTATATATATATATCGTCATTGGTAAGTAGTGCACAATCCTGCAGGAGGTGGTATAGAATCGACAACAAAGTAGAATAAAAACAAAAAAAAAAATTCATCTCATTTTTTTTACTCGTAAGTAAATTGTGGCGAGGTGATATTTATTGATATTGGTATTTATTCTTACATTATTATGTTGTTAATATTTATCTATTTATATTTTAAATGATGTCAATTATTATCTTCTTTATATATATAATTCTACTGTACGTGTGTATGTCACTGAACTCCTCCTAAACTGCTCACTAGTTATCGGAATCACTAGTTGTTTATAAATTTGAATGTATATTTTTTATTTTTAACATATTATTAGTATCTTGTATTATTATCATATCTCTATGTACACAACAACCTACTCGCTCTTATAAATTATATCCTACATAAAGGGTTTGCTGGAAGAAAACTCAGTGAAGGGTTAAGCTCACCTTTGTACATCTTTTGTTATGGCCTTATTGTAAAAAATAATAATCAATGTGTGTACAATAAAAAATATAAGAAGGTATATTATGAAGATTTTATTATGATGTCCTTTTCAACAAACACGTTTAAAATCCGTTGGAGAAATTCTGGGAATATTCTTTTATATGTAACTAGCGATCCGCCCCGCTTCGCCCGGGTGTGATAAATGAAGAACCGCTCGACCGATTTTGTGCAAACTTCACATATACCATCTACTAAATAGTCCGAACAAAGCCTAAACATTTGGTTTGGATAGGTGAGCCCGTTCTTGAGTTATAAAATAACAACGAAAAGTGGCATTGATTTTTATATAGCATATAGATAGATATAGATATAGATAAGGAGACGAGACGAGCAAGTTGCTCGCCTGATGGTAAACCTCATGCTTGCCCATTACAGTTCAGTGCTGCCCAAAGTTTTTAACTTATATAGGTAAAAACTTCCGCGGCAAGGCACTGCGCTCATCACCCTGAACTGCCCGTTAGCTTAGTTGGTTGAACGTTCGCCTTCTAAGCAGGAGTATCGGGTTCGATTCCCGGCGGGAACACAAGTTCTTCCCCAAGGAAAAATTGTGTTTCTGGTTCTGGTTGTGATTGTGTGTGTGATGTGAATGTTTCCGGCACCCACGACACAAGTCATCGAACTTAGTGTGGGGCTGTGAGTGTGAATGCGTTTATGTTTTATGTTTATATTAGATTTAAAATCTCAGTACCTAGATGACCGAGGTCTGCTCAGTATTTTTAAATTTAAAATGACTAGATGATAGATCGATATATCGCCCCCAAAACCCCCTGCATACTCAATTTCATGAAAATCGTTGCAGCCGTTTCCGAGATTCAGATTATACATATATACAAGAATTCCTCTTTTAAAGGTATTAGATTATATGCCCTGTAATTTCATTTGAAACATTGCCTTTCAATTCTAAGCACGGCAATGTTTGCGCAGTACTGCTGGGCTGTAGAATGGGAAGAAAAAAATCTCTATTTCAATCTCGAAAAAACCTACGACAACGTCGAATATAAACCACACCGGCATCTATCGCCGAACGATAATAAAATGAATATAAACATCATACGGGTGCATTTCGGAAGCGGATGCTAGGTGATTTATATTGTTATTGACTTTACTTATCGTTTGAACTTTTGAAGTTCGTTAACTGCTTCTCTACGGTGCCTTGGGATCGGAGACGATGAGGTTTTTATGGCCATTTTTATGACGATAGTTTATGTTATTCTAAAACTAGCTCAATTTATTGGTTGTTGAAATAACACCTTTAAGTTTTTGGTGATTATCGGCGGCAACAAAATTGTTGTCAGTGTACAGTCAGAAGCATCAACATCTCCAAAATATCACATGTGTTTTAAATGATCGAACGAAGTAAGATCTCTAAGTTGAATCGGGTCGTTTAGCACTTTGTCCGTCTGTCCGTCCATCTAAAATTATAAAAATGCAAATATTAAGGGGGCTCCCTACATGTATGGGAGCCCCCTCAATATTTTCATTTTTAAGTGCAAAAGCAGTGGGAAGCAAATTTTTTTTTTAATCTACCCTTGTGGTGTATCGTTTAAGGGCTTGATAAGTAGAGTACAAAAAAATATTTATAATTTGATCAAGATCTGATGAAGAGGTTCAGAGTGTCAGCGACTAAAGTAGGTTGTTAGTTTTTTAAACAGTACATTTATTTAAATCTGTGACATCAGCCCCAAATTGCATAATACTGGTATCCTCATTTCCCCGTACAAAATATCACAAAGCCCCAAATCAAGCGCAAAGAAAGCTAATTCTACACCATGCCCGTACATGGTGAAGGTGACACACATCGAGCCAGCCCAATTCACAGAGATTATTTGAAGTCTCTGAGTCAATAGTGGACGATTAAACTGTGAGTCAAGTTTGTTAAATTAATCTTTAGGGGAATAGAAGGCGACGTTATGTGGGCGCCACTTGATTGCTCATTGGTTAGTTAAACATGTCTTGTTCTGGCTAGACTGCGTCTGGAGCCTTGCTCATTGAAATATTATTCTACGTACATGTATTTTTTATACATGTATGATACCAGCTCTTAAATTCATCCTTGTACACGCAGTTATTTTGTACTCGATTTTTGTTCCTTTGTGGCGTCTTAGAGACCAAAGTCATGGGCCGATTTTGATGATTCTAACGTCAAAAGATTTCTCTTCATCTTGCAAATGTCTCTAAAGACTCTATAATAAAAAAAACTAATTTGACTCTCTAATAAAACTAACTAACTCTATAATAAAAAATAAAAATAATCAAATACTAATTTGATTGTCACTGTATTTTTTTTACCATTTTTCATTTGAAGGACTATTTAGGATATAAAACGATTTAAAGTTGATTATCAAGCAGTCTCACTCTAATTTTCAACACTTATAATGCTGTGATAAAGATCTTATATATCGCACAATAGGTTATGTTAACTTAAAAGTTAAAAAGAAAAGACCTACTCTTTTCTTTTTAGAGAGCCCCTCAATATTTTAAGTTCAAATTTTTTTTAGTAGGTTATATTGACTTGTATATGCATTTGACTCCTGCCTCACACTATATGACTATACTTATGCCACAGCATATACTGTACGTGTTTACTTACTTAAAACTTAATACCATATGTGTACTGTGAATATATCTATAAAAATAGACCAAGATCCGGAATCCTCTAAATTAACACCACTTTAAATTACCTATATAAATCTGTTAAGAATCAGTGATTTCATATTTTACCACTCTATATAAACAACACAAATGCCAACATAACGGCTTAGATTATTAACACCACGCGGTGTCCGTTAAATGTGACGTTAACTGTTCTGAATAAATATAGCAAAGTCATATTTGTAGCGAAAACCTGCCCCATAATTATAACTTTGTAAGTTGCGAAACAAAACTTAACTCTATAGCCAAACGGCAAAACTGTTATTAAAACTTTTAGACATTCACGGAGACATTTCCTGACCAAGAACACAGTAACGTTTTTAATGTTTTTGCTTTGTTTATAGTCGTTTTGGTCCTACTTCGGCCAATGAAACAAATGATAATCATTAAAAGCACCTAATCATTGTTGGATTAATTGAATACCAAACAGTTAAAACACAAGGAATCATAGAATTTATTATAATGAGAATTCTAGCTTGATTAACTTATGGTTACAACATTTATTTTGATAGATAGAATATATTACATTAAACTAAAAACTAAATTAAAATTAAACAAAAAAAGTATAATTAGATATATATATTAATTAGATTCTTGATTAACTTATTTGGATTTATGTTTTTGTGATTGCGTGTATGATTCAAACCTACGACACAAATCATTGAGCTTAGTTTGGGGCTGTGTGTTATTATTATATATTTACTAGTATATAATTATACTAGCTTCTTCTCCTGCTTTATATTAGTCTAGTTTATTTGTTAATCACTAGTTTAGTTGTCATTTCAAATTCCATCCAAATCCGTTCAACGTTGCCGCGTGAAGAGAGAACAAACACAAATACTTTAGAACTTGTATAGTGGTAGTGTCGTTGGTGTAAAAAAGTAAAAAAGTATTTGTTTCCGACAAAGCGGTACTTAGATAGTAATCAATACATATGTACTCATGGGCTTGGGTCAGGTGCGTCTTGACTTTGAGCCCCAAACTAGGGAATGCCTGTATCTTGGGTGCCCGGTTCACAATGTTACTTTGTGTAGTGGGTGTGAAGTATCTAGCTTTAAAGTATTCATTGTGAAAAATGCTTATAAGAAGGCACAAATAAAGAACTCGCAAAGTCCCAGACAAGAACTACAAAGTTTTCCATTGAACTTGACACCGACTGAACGGATAAAAAGTATGACAAAAAATGTCAACAGCCATCAAGTACGATTAGCTTGACGTAGTAGCCATTATCAAGTCTGACTTGCAAACAGTGAAATTAAACGTAATCAGTTTTTTGTGGTTGTTTTTTATACTGATGTTGATTTTCCTTGTTGTTTGTTTTTGTTATCTTAAGGATGGCTTTCCTTAGCATAACAAAAAGTCGATTATTTAGTCAAGTGTGTTAAGAAACAATCAAATCTCGCGAAACAAGTCTATTAACGTAAACGTTCAATAACCTGTATTCCTGCGAGTCGTGGATGCCGGAAATATACATATCACACAAACAATCACATCGAGAACAAGAAATACAAATTTATCTTGAGGAGAAAAATTGCGTTTTCACCCGTTATATGGTGCTTGAAGGCGAGCACACTTAGATTTTATTGTGAAAGGAAGTTGGGATGTTATCGTGAAAGGTACCATTGAACTGTTTTATCGACTTCAAAAAAGATTTTCTGTCGGACAAGTTAAGGACTCCATATATCCTGTTGGTATGTGCAAATGTGATCGAAGATATGCCTATGAAAGAAGATAAAGATATTATCTAGACAGGTAAAATTATCTTATCTTATCTTATCTTCGAGGATTAGTTAATACCTAAAGATCGTTTATCGATCATCACCACGACTTTATTCCTAGACTCTACTACTCTTAGTAGCTAGACCTCGAGCATAAAAAATACTCTGAATCTAAAAAATTAAATTTAAACTACTACTTCCATGAATTGAACTGCCCATTGTCTTAGCTGGATGAGCGTTCGCCTTCTAAGCAGAGGTATCGGGTTCGATTCCAGACCTAAACACAAGTTTTCTCCCCAACGAAAATTTGTGTTTCTGGTTCTGGTTATGCTTGTATGTGTTATATGAAAGTTTGCGGCACACACTACACTCATTGAAATTAGTGTGGGGCTGTAAGTGTGAAAGCGTTTTCATTTATTTATGTTAATGCTTCGCATGTCCATAAATGTGAACACTGTTGAATATTTGTACCTAATTACGATACTTGTAGAGGTAGGTGTCAAAAAGAAGCAAACACATCGATTGGTGACTGACCTCACTCAAGTTTTCGACACCTCGAAAAAGTCCAATATTGGCTTTGTGGCTACATACAAGGTGGCAAAAGTAACAGCTTGTAACATTATACAAACACTTCCTAAATATATTTACATTTGAAGAGACAAAGAGGTTTATATAATACACTTAAAAGTAGTCATAATAATATATATAGGTAATATGTTTGTTATATAACAAACTGAATATTTCAGTTCATTTGTTATCAGTTTGTTATATAGTTATATAAAATGTTTAGGAGATAGTAATGCACTAAGTGAGAAACGAGTTTATCTATTAACGGACCACAAGACGAACTGACCAACGTCATCCATTTATGGTTGATAGCTTATATCCGCTCGAAGCGTTTTGCTTCTACATTTATCATCCGTACAGCGAAGGAGTGGCTCACTGCCCGCGTCTTAGTTTCCCGAACATTATAATCTGAAAAGTCTAGAGAGAATAGGTAACATGTAGGTAAGCATGATACAACTTCGGCCGCATCATCACTTTCCATCAGATGAGATAGCGGCTAAATGCTTACCTGTCTTGCACAAAAAATAAGTACTGTTTCAATAACTACTAAAAACTGAAATATTCAGTTTGTTTTTTGTTTCTTCACTTACCTTTATCACATTAGAAAGAAAGAAAGAAAGAAAAATAATTTATTTCGACACGTAGCAAAAAAAAATAACAATAACAGTGAAACACTTATGAACTAATAATTAATTTTATAATATTTATATATATAATTAATTATTACATTACTAAGATATATGCATGTTTTTAATGCTTTTAGCCGATTGTTTCTGTCAATACATTGCCAGTAAAAAATATAATTCATAAAAACCTTATGTTTCACATCAATATATTTTTCTGAAAACCAAGGTAGGGCCAACTTAGAACGTGGCCTTTTCGAACTATCCATTTTTTTTATTACTTTTTAACCGACTGAATTATTTTTATCGAAATAGTTTTTTTTTAAATCAACAAAAAAAGAAAATAAAAGCAGCGAAGTCGGATTTTAACCAATTTTTGCGTTTAAATAATAATAATTTATTACAATTCTGAATTATATAGAATTTGAATAAGAAAATCAATGTATATAATAAAGATTGAAAAAAAATAGTACTAGCCCTATATTTTCCCTATTGTATTGTTCTTATGCTAAATAGGCAAGCATTTGACCACTATATCACATGATGGAAAGTGATGGTGCGGCCGAAGATGTGAAATGCTTGCCTGGACGATACTTATTCACTCTTGAATTGAAGACTCATTATTATTTGATGAAAATACAGATTGTACAGGTCATATTAGTTCGATAATGATGATGATACTAAACTCTGTATAATATCTTATTTATATATTAGTTTAATTTGTTTATATATATGTATATGTGTATATTTATGTAATTGTTTAGTAGGTATACAATGTAATATGTATAACTATAATATATTATATATTTATGTTACATATTTGGTATTTACAACTCATTTTTTTATGTATAACTAGCGATCCGCCCCGGCTTCGCCCTGGTGTGATAAATGAAGAACCACTCGACCGAATTTGTGCAAACTTCACACAAACCATCTACTAAATAGTCCGAACAAAGCCTAAACATTTTGTTTGGATAGGTAAGCCCGTTCTCGAGTTATAAAATAACAACGACAAGTGGCATTGATTTTTATATATATAATAGATTTGTGTAGAACTGTAGTACACTACAGTTCCAAAATTATTTTGCTATCTCCTCTCCATGCAAATGTTGTGTGGAAGTGATCGCTTTAAGCGATAAGACCACCCATTGTACTAGCCTAAGTTGATAAAGAGTTCATCTATCAACCTATCTATCTATCTATCTGATCGATGTCATAAGTTTACTCTGATAACCATAACGAAGAAACCAAGCCCCGTCATTCCAAGCGTATCAATACTTAATGAACCAATTCGTATTCAAGGGAAAGTCCATTACCTTTATAAATTAGGTCATTTGCTTTGATTTATCTGTATGTAATAACTATCTAGGTGTGTCTGATTTTAGTTATGGTATCGATAAGTTTTAATAGGAAACTATATAAATGATGAATCAATATTTATGAGATTATTTAGGTCAATGGAAATATAAATATTTTTATATTAGGGTATCTACGGGCCAATTGCCTATATTTCCTAAAACTATATACAGCAAAGACCTAAGTTACCTACAAGACATCGAGCTTATAGGTAACTCAAGTTCTCAAGCAATTTCCCACTGAATTGCAATGCTAATACGTTGAGCCAAATAAGTGCCAGCATTTTGATCACGCGTCGCCTCAACCAAGGGATATTTGTGCTTCTGTTTCTGGGTGTAATAATGTGTGTGTGATGTGAATGTTTCCGGCACCCACGATACAAGTCTTTGAACTTAGTGTGGGGGCTGTGAGTGTGAAAGCGTTACTATCAAACTTTTTGGTTAGTAGGGAAGAATATTATTTTTATTCAGAATTTTTATTGCTATTAGAATATAACGAAATATAATAATAATATAAGAATAATAAACGTATTTACATTGAAGATCAAAATAATTAAAAAAGGCAACATGTAAAAAGATAACTTTGTAGGCAATCGATTATAAAAAATCTACTTAAAATACTCTTCAACAGGACTTTTAAGTTATAACAAAAGAAAGACAAAATTAGTAAAATTTTGACTCAGCATATGTAATAATCATAATTATTAGCCATGACTGTCCTGACTCCTCCACTATCTGACAAAAGCCTCTCTTACCAGTCCTGACGGTAATGTGTTCTGTATTTTACCGTCAGGAGTGGTAAGAGAGGCTTTTCTCTTTCCAACAAGAGTCAAGCTTAACCCGATATTTCCTTCTGGGCCTGCCACGACCTATCTATTGTTCCAGTGGAACCTAAACGATAATTTGACCAATAATAAAATAACAAAATAACGAGACTTCTTATCTGAGGACAATTACGATAAATTAATAAAAATGCTTTATTTGACGCAAACATCATAATCTATTGGCACGTAATAACGTAGACGAAACAATGTAAGTACAATCAAAATGTTCTCACACGTTTTGTAATGACGCGAAACGTTGCGATAATCATTGCAATTGTGACTTTGTTAGCTATTGCGCAAAAAATAAATAATAACAAGAACAATGCCCAAAGGTTTTAATAGACTGAGAGACAACGACTTGAGATTAAAATAGTAGTGGTGACGTGTGACGTTAAAATACTTTGTAAAGTAATAGAGTAACATTAGTGCATGTTATATACATATTATATACATGTTATAATATACATTTTTTAATTCAGCTCAGACTAACTTTGACCACTATCTCTTCTGATGGTCTCACCGGCGATGCGGTCGAGGATGGAGCACGCTTGGCTAGAAGATACATATTCACTGGCGACTTTAAGACTCTCATATTGTACTTATCAGGAAATACCGATTCAGTCAAGGAGTTCCATTCCTTTGCAGTTCGCAAAATGAATGAGGAAGCAAAACTTTTTCCACACTTTGTGCATGCTTGCAATTATCAGCATTATAAGATGTTAAACAGATATATTAAATCATGCATTCTTTGTATGTAGGTATAAAACCTTTGAATTTTTGCAATTTTGTAAAATATTCCAGCCTGAAATGTTTGAGCTTGTTCAAAATTTTACAAGTATTTTTAAACCCTAGAATTTAACGTACAAGGTCTAGTTCAAAAATTCAATATTCGATTATTTGAGATCACTCAATCAACTTAATTATCAATTTTTACATTACATTTTTATTTGACGATCTTCACAATTTTCTTATTAATGGTTGTGCAATAAAAATACATTTATGGGACTATGTATTAAAACCGTAATTCAAATTCATTTCATAACGTTGACACTGCATCAATTATTAATAATAACATATATGTTATAAATTTTTTTATAAAAGTATCATTTTAATTTTGAGAAAATAATTTTCTTAACTATTAATACTTCAATTTTGTAACAAGCAAGCTCTTCATCTATGACTGTGTAATTTAGTCACAGAATCGTGAAAGTGGTACTTTTTAGCGAACTAATCCGCAGCACGACGTAAACAATGCGGACCGCAGACAATCGTCATCGTGTCGTGAAGGCTAAATGAAACTTCGCAGTATCCCTTTTCCTAATCGGTCTAATAACCAGTCTATAAAAGCTTTGGCTACTACAATAAGAGCGTGGTGGTAGCGGTCTATTACCTAAAACTTTGATTGTGCAAGGCAAAGGTAAACTACAAGGTTCCGTGGAATAAATAGTGGTAAGTTTGAGAACACCACCTATAACAAAATATTTTTACCATCCTGTCTAAAGGTTGCCTGTAAGAAATTGCTTAATTTGATAAAGCTCATTGTAAAACAATTATTATTTTTCTTTTTTATTGTTATTATTTCACTTATGGTAACTAGCCGTGCCCCGTGGCTTCGCCCCCTATTATCAAGTTAAAAAGTAGCCTATGCGTTAATCCTAGGTATAAGCTATGTACATTTCAAATTACATCCAAATCCGTTCAGCCGTTAAAGCGTGAAGAAGGAACAAACATACACACGTACACACTTGCACACTTACACACAAACTTTCGGATTCATAATATTAGTAGGATAAAGAAATATTCTATTGTATTGTAAATAAATGGAAGTTCTGATTCTGTTTGATAACCGAAATAACGTGCATAGAAGAATGTAGAGCAGAGAAGAGTCGTTTGTAGAATGTCATGAGGGTCATTAAAAATTGAATGTTTTTGTCGGCATGTGCTTAAGGTCAGTGATCTTTTACCTACACCATATAATATAAGCCTACACATGGTCGGAAATGTAATATAGCTCTTATTCCTAAAATCAAGGCCTAAACCCACCACACCAAGAAGGCAAGTGGAAGAAACCACGAACGAAAAGAACGAATCTTATTCTTACTGGGAGGGATAAGGCCTACTGACGTCTATCAATATTTTCGTTTTTAGTTTGGGTTACGTAAAACATAATTCCCTACTCCGGGCTATGCAAAAAGTGAGAGTGAAACCAACATGATGCACCGGCGCGGCGTGTACTCTCACCTAATAAGTGGCGTATGGAAGTTGTATATTAATAACCGCAAAATCAGGTTTGTAGCTTCTTATTTTTTTAACCAAAGTTATCGATGACTTATTTTTTTTTTTTAATAGAACTGTCTCTTGTTTTCGGTGCCGTTCATGATGATGATAATTTAGTACAAACTTGTCGGTTTTCATCTATGCAAAATAACTGTTAAGTGTATGTTGAAAACCTAAGTCGGCCAAGGACCTTAGAATTAGTCGAGCTATATCTACACGCATGAAAGGTAAAAATATATAAGTTTTTTAAATATTAATGCCTCGGCTATACACTGATGATGATGATGATATACACTACTGACAAAGCTCATAAAACTTCATAATTTCAACTAGACTAATAGATACCATAGGTAGAAACTAAACTAGAAGTTCTAGTGAAGTTTCTACCACTTTACTATGACTGAACCATGACTCTTTTACTTGACTTTGGTCTAGGAACTGGTCCTAGACCAAAGTCAACTACCTAACTAGAACCTACTAACTACCTAGACCAATCTAGAAATGGTACACTAGATCTGGTCCTGGGCGAGTTGCAAAAATCATTAGTCTTTAAATATTATTTATAACTGAATACAGCCTCACACTGACAAAACTTTGGAACTAAAAACACTGGGAAAAAAAATCAACACGATAAGCTGCAAGCTTTTTCAACGCAGAAAATGACAGTGAAGCCAACAGCGAGATGCGCCTGCGCACTCTCACTCCCTTTGCATGAATGGCGGCTGTAATTAACAAGCGAGATGTGCGACCTTTGCCGTTACTGTTACTTTCAATAAGGTCCCATTGTGCGAGGTATTGTATTGACAACAGTTGATAGATGTTTTGGTTTGTAAGCAGAAATGAACGTCGTTAGTTGCAAAGCAACCAGCTGCTTTTGTGATACAATGATTTGTCTATTATCTAATCTTCACTGATATATATATATATATATATATATATATATATATATATATATATAGAGAGCTTGCTCATATATATATATATATATATATATATATATATGAGCAAGCTCTCTAAAGATTATTACATTGAGCAATGATATCCGCGGTCGATCATGTTTATTATTTTATTTATTGGGGAATCGTTGATAAGAGCTTAACAAGTAGAGTACGAAACATACATACATATAGTCACGCCTCTTTCCCATTTTGGTAAGCAGTGACCACATCTCTCCACCTGCTACGATCCTGACAGACAGGTTTCGCTTCACCTACATTAATGTCAGTTTTTTTATAAAAATCTATGTAGAAAAATAACAATTTGGTTGGCCATCAAAATCACTGTTTTTAACCTATTTTGTCCCAGGGTCTATCTAAAAAACGGCTACACATTTAAAGCTGATACTTACGTATACTATCTGTACATACTAGTATGCCCATACTTACATGTCTTATCTCGATGAGTTACTCATGCTTTGATGTTTTACGTTTCTAAAGTGGAGCTTTGGTGAATTGTAAATATGAGATAGGTTTTGCACCCTGTACTCGAACAAAAAATACAACAATTGATATTATAAAACAATATGATAAGCAATCATCCTCAAAAGTGTTTCTTTGGTATACAAGATGTAGGGGCGTGATCTCAGTTCTGGGCGAACGAGTAGTATATCTATAATTATATAGTCGCCAGAAATCGCTTGTGCAGTTTGCCTTCTAGCTGTTTATATACGTTATAGGTTTAGTTAGGAAAGAATATAGATACTTACTTTCAACTTTTCCTCGTACACTATAATGTTGTTCATAGTTTAATCTTATATATATAAAAGAAAGTCGTGTTAGTTACTCCACTTATAACTCAAGAACGGCTGAACCGATTTAGCTGAAAATTGGCAGGGAGGTAGTTTAGAGCCAGGAGAAGGACATAGGATACTTTTTAAGAACGTACATTTATTTTATTTTTTTTTTTACATTTCGACATGCTTTCCATTTTCTCATACGTCACTCGGATTTGGTAAAGTACTAGGCAAACATAAACATGAAGGTTGTAATAATATAGTCACGTGACATTGTAACGCATGCCGGGTATGGCTTCCTAAATATGCACATTCATTGACTGTTAGGCGGAACGAAGCTCGCCGGGACACCTAGTATCTCATAATGCATTACCGTAACAACACAAAATAAAGTATCCCAATTTGTAAAATAAACAATTTACTTTATTTGTCTAATTCCAACAGATCTAACGACATCCATTACTCCGTCACACACAAAAACCCATATTCTTTCTACTTTCAAAAGCGGTTGTCCAGATAACGTACAGACATGTAAACGCAGCTGTCCCTTTGCATTTAAACACATATTTAAGATTTAGCTCAAAAATATAAATAAAAACGCTTTCACTCAAATTAAAATCGTTTACTCATTGGGCCCCAAAGAGGCACTTATTATGAAAGTTGAGAACTCTACTGCCAAATTCGCAAAATTACAGCCACTAACACTGTAACACTAAGTACGATGACTTGTGTCGTGGGTGCCGGTTACATCATACATTCACATCACACACACACAATCACAACCAGAACCAGAAGCACAAATTCCCCACGGGGAAAACTTTTGTTTCCATTAGGTAGGTGTGTTGATCGTTACTAGACGAACAATACATTTTGTATTTTGGTGACCCTGCATAGAGTTGGATCTACATTACGGTTTGTTTTCCAACCGATAGCGCAACTTTTTACCCGACTGCCGGTTTTTTTATATTTTAGTGTGATAGTGAACTTGTAATAATACACAGTTTCATCTCACGTCAGTCGCCATCCCGGACAGAACCGACAATAATAAAATTATCTAACATCATAAACAGGCAGATGCACGTCTACAACGATATTTATGGCCGCATTTGCAGTAAACAATATACAGCGGTAATGGGTGTAGAACAGCTGTTTCACTTTCACTTCAATGGAAGTATGGGTAAGGTTTTAAAGGGTCTGGCTTATTTGCTCCCAAAAGATTAAATAAAATAACGCTTTCACTCACAGCCCCACACTAAGTTCAATTACTTATGTCGTGGGTGCCGAAAACATTCACATTACATATAATCACGCCCAGAACTAGAAACACAAATTTTCCTTGGGGAGAAAACTCGTGTTCCCACCAAGAATCGAACCCGATACACCTGCTCAGAAGGACGCTCACCTAAATAAGCCAAGGGGTAGTTTACTAGGCCAACCGGCAAATATCTATTAATAAGACAATTCGACAAACTGATGATTGATAAATCCGAATTAAGAGCTCGCAACAACTAATTTACAACTTTTGACATTTTGTGTCGATAAACCAAGAACATGAACTTACTATCCAAGAACAAGACGCTTTTTAACGACCCAGTTGGCGCCCTCTGCGCCGCGGGTCCTGGGTTCAATTTCCGGCAGGAGCACAAATTCCTTCCCAATGGATATTTGTGCTTCTGGTTCTGGGTGTAATGTGTGTGTGATGTGAATGTTTCCGGCATCCGCGATAAAAGTCTTTGAACTTAGTGTGGGACTTTTTTTTTTTTTATTTGTGACAGCCTAGTGTTTGACCACTATCTCACCTGATGGTAAGTGACGATGTGATCGAAGCTGGTAAACACACTAGACCTGGAATACGCAGGCTCTCAAAAACTGTGAGTGAGTGTGAATGCGTTTTTTTTTTATTTCGATTTAAAACCTCTTTCCGATAATATCCGGATACGACACACTGGTAGTAACAGTTATACTATAACGTATATGAGTAACCCCTTAATATATATTTTTTTTATGTTAAAGGAAACCTATCGTAAACTTTATTTTAAATTCGGTCTCAATTGTCTTCACGGAAAGTAGTTTCAAATTAAAAACAAATTTAATAGTGTCCTGTAAAGAAACTCTCAACGTTTAGCTTGAAGCATGGAAAATAATAGTTCAACTTGAAGTTTAAAATAAAAAAATGTAAAAGTATACCTATCAAAATTACATCATTATCTAGTATACATTTTAAGTTGCCTATCTTGTATTAAAAAAAAAACTAAACGTATGTTTTAACGTGTCGAATTGAAAAATAGCCTAGTGGGAACCAACCCATCGTTAGTAGCTACTGGGCATTTGACAGTTTCATACAAATAGAATATTATTTGATCAATGGATGGAAATAATGATACAATCTCAAGGGAGATCTTTAAAATTGATGATGCGACGTCATTTTTGTATGGTTAGTCTTTGTTATTTACATCAATATCAAATGGACCGGTCGTTTACCTTTGAATGGTGTTTATTAGTTAGCCGTTGGGTTTTCTTTAGATGGCGAAATACGTATAATATTTATTATTCCATTAAAAAGTAACTACGTTATTGTTGGTATGGTGAAATATTGGTTTCAAATACATAGTTATTTTCGAAATTATTGTTATTACAAGCTTTTATTTAACTTGCAATGTATGTAACTACTTATGTTTGTTTGGGTGTAATCTTGCAACTCAATTTTTAAGCAGATATCTTCAACCGATTGAGCTGAAATTTTGTATTCACGTTTAGTTTGGATGACAATGCACGGTTAGCTGTGTGACGTCATTCTAAATTCAACATGGCGGAACACCCAAAATGACGGACAATTTATTTTTAATCCACTCCTACAATATTGGTATCAAAGGGCTTGCTGAGAATAACTCGAAAAATAAAGTGACGTGACGTCACTTTATTATATACTAGCGGTGCCCCGTGGCTTCGCCCGCTATTATCAAGTCAAAAAGTAGCCTATGTGCTAATCCTAAGTATAAGCTATGTATATTCCAAATGTCGTCTAAATCCGTTAAAGCGTGAAGAGGAAACAAACATACTTACACACTTGCACACTTACACACAAACTTTCGGATTTATAATATTAGTATGATAGTATGATTCCAAATCCAATACGGCGGACTTCTAAAAGCCAGTTTTTGAAAAAGTTTTTCAAAGATATTTTATGTTTAGCTTGATTATTTCATACAGCGGTGTCCCACTCCAATACTATTATAGTTTTGTTCATGGCATGTCGATGGCAAACCGTTAAACAGCTGAGATCCAGTACTCAGCCACCCGAACAGCATTTGCAGCGTCCATGAGCTCTTGTTGCGAGCAGGTAACAGGACACGCAGGGCATGCAATAAGATGTGCCATAGTTTGATCTGCTGCGCACAGACGAAGTTAACAATACCTATAGTCTATATTGTTAACTTCTGAGCAACCCCACTTAACCATGTTATCCTTACTCCGACCGACCTGAGTACGGAGTCTATTTAAAGACTTCCAGGTCAGTCAGGGATCTTGATGGTCGGGTGAAAGATTCTCAGAATGTGGAACGTAAGGATTAGAAAGAGGTGTGGACCATTATTGTTACAATACAATACAAATACTCTTTATTGCACCACAAAAAAACTAATAATGTAGGTATAACAGAAAATTGTAACAATATAACAGTACGGCGGCCTTATCGCCAAGCAGCAATCTCTTCAAGACAACCTTAGAACGGAGAGGATAATAAAGTTTAATAAAAAGTGATCGGTGGTGCGTATAGTTCATAGACAGCAAATATTTTTTTTCCTTTTTTTTATTTATATAAATAATAAAACATTGCCTAAAAAATTACTAAGTAAAAGTAAAAAAAAATTTGATCAGTTCTCACCAAGACAACGTTAATATTAAGATTTCTGTTTTTTTTTATTTTTCTCTTCTCTCTCGATTTACGATATTGCCTTATTAGCATATCGTATGCATACAAATAGTTAACATAATAAACTAATCTATTTAAGACGCTATATAAACAGTAATTACCTTTGTTACATATTCAAAGCAGTTCATCATGGCCATTAAATATCTTATAACAATGATGCAAATAATATTCCTACTCATTACGTTTTTAAATGGTGTATTCATCAAATTGTTTATGAGCGTAGCGCTTGGGAGATACCCTTTGATTATGGTCGAGTGCCTTAATATTGGGGCAGGATATTCTGTGGGACTTGCTGGCGAAATCTAGTTAGACGACTTCAATATTGGCAAAAAATCGTCGAAAAAAATGTATTACAATTATCAGAAGTATACGAAGTATCGTAACTTTTAAACTTTCGTGATTCGAACGCATAGCTTAAGTTAACGTCGAGGTAAATAAGAATAGTGTTTAGCGCGATTAAGTCCTGAGATATTACCTAAACTATATACGAAACAACTCAGTAGGAATTTGTTTTATTGGTTAATCTATGGTAGGAAGCTGTATATGTGTCGAGTTTCTAGTAATTACTAAGTAATATTACTATACTACTCTATCGATGTGTGAGTGTGCCTGTTTGTTACGAGGTAGATAAATCTGTAGCCAGAAAACGTGTAATGTGGAATCATCCTGGACTCCCTGATGACGCTGATCTCAACCCTGGAATAAAACAATTATATCATGCGTTCATAAATCAGTTAAGATTAGAATTCATATCCATCTGGAAATTTGGATATTTTTACATTTTATTGTATATGATGATTATATGTTAACTGTAATAAATAGGTAAGTAGAGAGCATTCAGTCTAAGAATGCACGTCCCTCCACAAAAATGTGCATTTTAACAACTGAAAAAATGGGGTGACAGTGCTCAAACGGGCGTCTGAAGAGAGCCCTTGTCTAACAATGGCCTTAAAAAATATTTTTAAACAATTATTAAAACTGTAACATTAAATTGTAGTTTATATCCACAGACCGCGTAGGTACATATGATAAGTTGTCCGTCCAACCAACAACTCTTTCCTAGGCAAAACAGGATGCTAATCGCCAATAGTACAACTTCTTATTCCCACGGAGTATACAAAGGGGATCCTTTGTTGCCATGCCTTTTCATTTTTTACCGCAGTGTCACTTTAATGATGCGTCGTTCCATGTTTACTTTGCACTGTTATCTATGATATTGTATGATTTTAAGGGTGGTTTCTTTACAAATATTCTTTACTGTAAAAGGAATTATTGACAGAATGGATGTTCTTTTTACGTTTTTTTTATTTATGATACAAGCTGCTGGATAATTTGTTTTACATGTTTTTAATCGGAAATCAATAAAGTTTTTGAAGAAGCAACGGACATGTTACAAATCGTTTAAAAAATTTGTGTCCCTTTTTAAGTTTTTATTTAGTATTGTTCAAATGTATTCCACCATGATATATTTAAATTATTTCGTATTTAAAACAAACATTATGGAGTATAAACTGAATAACAGTGTAAAACTGTAACACTTATCTCAAAGCTGTAATATTTCATTAAAATACTAGAACCTAAATTTGAATTTATTTTCTTAATTTGTATCTTTATTACATTACTTTCATGTATATCTAATAAAGAGCGGACCAGTAACCACTTGATTATGGATTACAATGAAAAAAATGCCCTTTTTAACCGCCTCAAAAAAGGAGAAGGTTCTATTTTCGGCTGTATGTATTTTTATTTTTTTTGGATGTTATCCGATTTCTCAAAATTATTTTTAAAGGTGGTCCCATATAAATTTTATCGTAATCGATCAAGCCAAAATCAAAATATAAGTGGTGAAGTCGGTTTTTTAAAGCTTTGCTTACTTTTAAATTATATAAAATAAGTTAGGTACTATTTTGACATAGTTCAGCTTAGCATAAGCTAGCGTCCGACCCCTGTTTATGATCTGTTGAGAACAATAATATATAATTTATTTTAGTTGCAACTGATCTTATGATCAGATGGGAACAACAGTCATGATCGGTTAATGTGAAAATCTGATACTATGATCCGTTGGGAAGTACCCGTTTCACTTAATGGTAAGCGATGATATGGTCAAAGGTGGTAAACACCCTAAGCCTAGGAAGACTATTTTCAAGGATATCTGCATATTTTTTTGTGATTTGGTTTATTGTACTGCACATTAACTGTTCATATTATCATGCTCCTTGGTAATTACGAGTACAAAATACTGTAAGCACTGTAACCCCGGGTCATTGCATTGTCGACATCTGTTGACCATCCCAGCTTCAATTGAATTGCGATGGGAAACATTTTCACTCAATGCATCTTTGTTAAAGGAACTTCTCGGAATGCTGGTTTCTTGTTTACGTTTTTATTTATTTGGTATAATTACTCTTAAATATACTTAATTTTATTATTCTTACCAATGATTTTAAGTTAGGTATTTAAATTAGGAACTGATTATTTGTTTCATATAATTTTAACGTATAATTTTTCTGTCTCGTTTTTTTCAGCTTTATGTGGATTTCAATGTAATTTGACTTGTCCAGTATATAACAACTCTATACGCTATATGGTAGATATTACACAAATTCGGACGAAGCGTTTTCCGCCCACATTCATTATGCGAACTGCAAAAGAATAGAATTCCTTAGCTTACTTGTCTGTGTTCCCTGATAAATACAATATGGGAGTCTTTAAGTCGCGAGTGAATAGGCATCTTCTAGGAAAACGTGCTCCATCGTCGACCGCATCGTCACTTACCGTCAGGTGAGATGGCGGTCAAACGTTTGCCTATCTTGAATAAAAAAAAACTCTGTTATAAGGCTAATAAATTATTCTAATTAAAAAAATACGCGACCTAAAAAAATATGCGTATTCCAGGTCTAGTGTGTTTACCAGCTTCGATCACATCGTCACTTACCATCAGGTGAGATAGTGGTCAAACACTAGCCTGTCACAAATAAAAAAAAAAAAAAAACCTCTCGATCGGTAGTATCTATCACTGCTTCAAAATAATTCTTGGAAATGATTGACAAGTGCTACGATAGTCTGCTCATTATCTTGTGTGGAAAGCCACCTGCTTGTCACTGTCACTATTTCATAACATTAGAATGTTTTATCACGTTGCATACTTGTGTCTAACGATTAGATAAGATAAAGTGTCAATATTTCTGGACCATCAAAAAGCTTTTAAAGGGTTTTGATAAAGGGTCTTTCTTACTTTACATCACAATAAACTGCCCGTTGGCGTAGTGCGTTCACCTTCTAAGCAGCGGGTATCGGGTTCGATTTCCGGTGGAAACACAAGTCTATACTTACACCCCAAGGGATATTTCTGCTGTCTAGGGGTGTGGCTAAGCCACAGAAAAATCATATTATGCTGGTCTCACTTGAATGTTGTAAAAGGAGAATTTTATAACCAACCCTTGATTGAAACTGATCAACGAACCAGGCTCCGGTGAATCCGGGGATACAAGCATAGGAGGGTTGACGTCACCACGTGCAGATCAGAAGGGCTATGAGTTATACTGCCCATATCCCTTAACAAAATATAATGTTTATCGTGTTTAGTACTCCTCAGTACAATAACATCATTCCAGATCCACCTTCAAAACCCAGTCAAAGACTCCGCCAGCATTTCTTATCCAAATCGATTCATACAAAGGAGATTTAACCTTCCGTAACCCGGCCCACATTAAAGGATAATGGGAACATTAGGCCCGAATGTCCCATTGTGTACTGGAGCGCCTGTCAATCTTGAAACGATTACCGTGAAATCCGTCAGTTTTGGACCCACCACGATGGATGATAAGCATTGTAAGGATTATTTTGGATGGGATGTTCTGGAGAGATAAACTTCATGAGCTTTCACCAACACTTATTTGGTTCAACACGACGTGCTGTACCTATGATATACCGGTGGATATTGTAGTAGCTCGTTAAAATTATTTTGAATTGTTATTCTGCAGACCAATCATAATATGGACTAGAACATTTAAGGCCAATACACTTTAAACCAAGGTAAAAAATATATGTTATTGTTTAGTATGTTTGCCTAGTCCACCAAATCGGAGTGACGTATTCCTGTCCATGAGAAAATATTTTTTTTGCATAGTTTTTTTCGTGAATTAATATTAATTTATGCAGATTTAATCCACCTGAACACTCCGCAGCCGCTTATGAGAGTTCAGTCACTTAAGCACGTACAGAAGTTACAGAGTTGACGGTTACTTCTAAAATGTCTGCGCCACAATTTACTTACTAGAAAATAAGGAAAAATATTTTATTTATAGAAAAAAAACTTTTTTTTTATTTCGCTCCGTTATCGATTCTAAACCCCTGAAGGATTGTGCACTTAATGGTTGTATATAAAGACGTAGTTCTTTCAAAGCTTGTATATATACTTCTGTCTCCTTCATTAAATTAGTTCACCCTTATAATAATACTGTATTGTCATGAACTAGTAGTCATTGAAGAGTTTCGATATCCTCTGTCCAATATGTAAATATTATAAATTCGAAAGTTTGTGTGTATAGTTTCAACTTTCAAATCAATTATAATAAGAAATTAAATAAATAAAACTAGTGGTTATGTGACCTGAAGGCCTTGCATATTTTTGGAAATGGCTGAAATATTTTTTTTTTACGTTCTTAACCCCAACATCTCCGCCATTTGGAAAAAAAACTGAATCGACAAAAATCGACATAATTTTCAAACCTGCTCACAAAATTTCACGAGAATTGGTTTAAAAATGCGACCTGTAGAGGAGAACAACTGGAAATCCGGACATACGATAACAATTTTGCCCAAGCTGAAACGGAGACGCTTCGCTCGCGCTTTGCATTCGCTCGGTCAATTATATCTAATAGCTTTCTATTTAACAATGTAAAGGGTTTAAATTTTTCTTGACAAGATAACATCTACAGGTTTATAATTCAATTCGTGTTTGTTATTTGTTAGTTTTACCACACTTTCCACAATTTGCTGGTAATTTTGAGCGCTTTCCCTTGCTTTCATTTCATAGACGGGTGCATCAAATGGCATATTCTTATTACCATCATTATGTCAGATAACGACACCTATTGTTTGGTTTCTATTAGCTTATGCTGTAACAATTTGTCATTACTTGCAACATAAGATGAAAGACATCAGCCGGGATATAATTTCTTAGATAAGTAACAATGTTAAATAATTCTAATTATCTGTTGTTGTATGTATTGTAACTGATAAGAGCATGATTTAGTTCACGTATGATGTTACGTGAACTAAATCATGCTCTTAGTAGTCATTGTTGTTCTAGTATTATTTTATAAAGAAATAGATAATTTATTAAATTATAAAAAAATATACATAATACCAACCAAACGTCTTTCTTCTGCGCTTTTAATGAATTTTTGGTTAAAAGAATGAATCACATTTATTACATTAGTGTGACAGTGTGTTTGGCCCGTAAACATAAGACATCACACTAAAATTATAAATCAGAAAGTTTGTGTGTAAGTGTGTAAGGATGTTTGGTCTCTCTTCTCGCTGTAACGGCTAAACGGATTTGGATAAAATTAGGAATGTACATAGCTTATAGCTAAGCTTAACACATAGGCTACTTTTTAACTTGATCAATGCGACTGAAGCCGCGGGGCACAGCTGTAGTAATACCTACTTAGCCAATAATATATACTTTTACTACAGGCATGTTTGTGAATTATCTATTTTATATGTATAACTAGTTTTAATAATATCATTTTTTGTAATCTATCGTTTATATTATTTTTTATGATTAAAATTTTTGCCTTTTTGTAATTTAAATTAATTAATGTATTTTTTTTTATTTTTTTATTTGTTACAGGCTAGTGTTTGACCACTATCTCACCTGATGGTAAGTGACGATGTGATCGAAGCTGGTAAACACACTAGACCTGGAATACGCAGGCTCTCAAGGATAACTGCCGGAACACCGTATTTGGCTTGGCGGTAGACTTTCAACTTGATGGTGGTAAGCTACTTTGGTAGCAAGCCAGGCGAGCAACTCACAAAATGCTCTACCACCTCTATATCATCTATTTATTTCATATGTAATCTCGCAAAATTTATTGAATGTAGTCTTCACCTATAATTATAATAACACTTAACTTGTAAAAATGCTTTTAAATATGTTGATTGTAATAGTGTTTGTTATGTTAGTGTTCATAAATAAATAAATAAATAAATAAATCTACCAGTAGATGATAATTCACAAACATGCCTGTCGGTAAGTACTTCGATTAACGTTTGCAGTAATATACCTACCTACTTGTCTAACCTACAGTTTGTGTACAATAACCTACAGTTTGCACTAATATACCTACCTACTTGACTATAGTATTTGTTTCCTTCCCCGTTCCGTGCGTGTTCATAACTGAATCTAATTTACCAAAGAAGGTAACCATCCGCTTTGTTATTCACTGATCTGTTATATTAAATTGCGTAGTTGGTTCTATTGTAACGTCATGCCCGAACTAAATATAATAATATGCTCTTAGTGATCATTGTTGTTTTATTTATTGCGATTCATATTTGCTAGTTTATTTTTAAGATTTTACAATTTAGGCATCATGAGTTCAATAATTTACTGTAAGACTTAAAATTAAATTTACTTGATGGTGGTAAGCTACTTTGGTAGCAAGCCAGGCGAGCAACTCACAAAATGCTCTACCACCTCTCAAATGTCACCTGATTAGCACCACCCGGGGACCACGTGTAGGGAGTCAGACTTAAGGGGTATCCTCCTACGGACGTGGGTGAATCAGCCCTCAATATGTAACATTAAATGCTGTGTATGTTTCTGATTCATCATTTAAATGGCTCTCATTAAAAGCCGGACGTCGGCGTCGAGCTGTCTTCATTATTTCAAAACTTCGGATAATATCGTGGTAACTTAATCCTTTGTTATTTAAATTTTTAAGTTTGAGATTACAATGACTGGCCGAGAATAATACACATCTTTGTTGCTCTTTTTCGCCACCATTGTGCTTTAAGAACCAGTATTTTCTCGGTAACTCTTTTTTTCAGGATAGGCTTATGTTTGATTACTAGCTCACTGGATAGAGTGATGATGCTATCGACGATTGCGCACGTTTGTCTAGAAGATACTTGTTCTGTCTGTAAGATTATCAAAAAATATTGGACATTTATTTTTTTATTTTACAAATCTGTATTATATGTTTATTATGTATATAATATTTTGACAACTGAGTTGGTGCAGTGGACAAGTCTCTGCCCTCTGCGCCGTGGGTCCTGGGTTCGATTCTCGGCAGGAGCAAAATTTTCCTTCCGAAGGGAGATTTGTGCTTCTGGTTCTGGGTGTTATTTCTTATGTGATATGTGAATGTTTCCAGCGCCCACTATACAAGTCTCTGAACTCAGTGTGGAGCCGTGAATATGAATACGTTTGTTAAAAATAAATGATAAAGATAAATAGCGTCAAAGTTCGAGGATGAGGGCTCGTGATGTCACGCCTCAGTAAAAAGTATACTGAGGCGTGACGTTTTAACGTATTTTAACGCGGAATTTCAACGCACTATACATTCGTAATTTTTTGACAAAAGAAAAAAATACGTGTCCTATATTTTTTTGATAATGTAAATGACGCACTCAATAATTTTTCAAGCATCTAGTCTATTATACACTATCGATATAAGTCGATGTGTAGTATTCTCGGCCAGGTACTATCTATTATAGTACCTACCTACTGTAACTATGACGTAATAATTATGTTTAAACTTGCTCCTAACAATGAAAACTATCGTTGCGAAAGTCAAATCGCATTTACGTGGTCTGTAACAATGCGACTGTCGTGTATCTGTTTTAAATCCGTTGCGACAGCACGGGTAGCTAAAATGCTACTGTATGTAGGTACTTCAGGTATCCATGCGATTTCATAAATACTTAATGAAGAGATAAGAACATAAACATAAACGCTTTCACACTCACAGCCCCACACTAAGTTCGATGACTTGTGTCGTGGGTGCCGGAAATATTCCAAAACAAAAAATTCCCATGGGGAGAAAACTTGTGTTCCCGCCGGGATTCGAACCCGATACCTCTGCTTAGAAGGCGAACGCTCATCCAACTAAGCCAACGGGCAGGAGTCATATCTGTGTACCTAACGTTCAATTCGTCGTAAAATAGGTTTTTTTTTCATGCTAGATAGGCAAGAATTTGACCACTTTCACACCTGATGGAAAGCGAAGATGCGGGCGTAGATGTAACATGCCTGCCTAGAAGATACCTATTCACTATAGACTTAAAGACACCCAGATTGTACCGTTCGGGGAACAAAGACGCAGGCAGTGAGTAACACTCTTTAGTAGAGGCAAATTGCTTCTAGCGAATATTTGGAGGTATGCCAACCATAAATGGATGACGTTTGACAGTTTTGTCTTGTTGTTAGGTGGTAAGAATCATATAGCTTCCCAATACGGTTAAATGTATCCGTCTTCCTAATTTTGATATTTCTTAGCATTTGACAACTAGCTGCGTCCAACTTTATTGCGTAATTCCTCTCCATCCAAAGGTTGTAATATTCGCCGAAAATTTACCGTTATTTTATATTTTTGTGACAAAAGTATCGATTTATCAACTGTCAAACGTAGAGTCGTCGATTCTCACGCCTCGTAGGGTATACGGGTATAACAAATTTTGCGTGACATTTCCAATTTTAATCAATCTAAAATTGATCGTTGTTAAACGAGCTTTATATCATCGATCATTGATGATCTAAAATTTGTTCCACGTACATATTTTGTGTTTTTGTCTTGCGCCAACAGGGCATTTGTCAATCGATTTTCGACAAAGAAAATCAACCGATTGGTAACAAAAAATATTTATATATCTGTTCGTGGAGCCTATGAGAGAATTTTGTGAAAAATATCCAATAGATTGATGATGGTGGCAGTAGGTAGAGCCTGTTACACACACAACTAAAAACTGTTTCACACGGAACTAAATATATGGGTTGGTTGTTAACTCGACCGCAAAATACTCGAACGCGTGGTCGAGTCGCTACTTCATTTAATTTATAGTAGTTAACTCGACCACTAATACTAAGTGCAGACGAAAAAAAAAGTCGTGTAAACCAAAATAATATTAATTATATAATATTGCTATATATTGCGCAGTGGTTTCCCCTATGATTCGGTCCGCGTATCCAATTGATCTCTTAATCATAACCAACACCCTAAAGTCACTAAAATTTACGTTCCGGCGGCTTCCTTGAGAGCCATTCATTCTAGGTCTAGAGTATTAACCATCCACGACCACACCATCACTTACCATCCGGTGAGATAGTGGTAAAACGCTTGCCTATCAGACAAAAAAGTAAACAAAATTTGAGAATGACTGTCGTACGCCTTTCTGCACTGGCCTCGCTTGGTAGATTCCGACCTCTTGATTAATATATGGGCCCAAGTCCTAGCCGTGGGAAAGAAATAGGCTGATGATGATGTACAATCATATTGTTATTAAAACTGCTTAGTTCTTATGCATACTAAGATGTTGTAGATAGCTGATCTAAGATAACATCACAAGACGTATCACAATTAATTTCTATGAACTTCACGAGCACAACTTTGAATAAACAATTTTATTACAAAAATATTTGCATTCCTCTAACTCTATTATTCCTGTAGCTAACAATACAATTGTGGTAACATTTTAAATCACAATTATATCGACACAAAGCACTCGCGGAGTTGTGCAAACTCTGGCGGAGATTGTATCAGTAGATTTAACTGATAAGAGGTGCTCAGCATTCTTGGGAGTAAAGTCGGCTCAAAATATTGTTATTCATAGATTATTGCATAAGCTGGTAAGTTCAAGGATGTATTGAAATAGTTTAAGGCTAACTTAAAAGGGTGAATAATGTTGAAGGTAGAATTATAGATATTGATATTTCATCAGGCAACAAGACTTAGTAAAGTTCTATAGTGATAAATTTAGAAAGGAAAAATTATCGCTTGAGGCGGGATTTGAACCTGCGGCCATAGGGTCTCATGCCCTATTTCTCTAACCGATAAGCTACTCAAGCCCCGCCTGGAACGACGAAATTAACCTTTCCTTATTATTAACGTCTTACGTGTCCTAGCATGGCTAATGCTATATAAATAAAATCAATTAAGTAAAGTTCTTCCAAACTAAAACTGGACGCCCTTGCATCATAGAAAAGTAAAGGTTCACGCTAAACGCATTTGGTTCAACCAGATCGGCGTGCGGGGTCGCGGGTGCGGGCACCGCTGTACGGGAGGCGACCAAGCCTACGACTTCCTACACCACCCGGAGGTAAGCTTCCACCAAATTGTACATATATTTGATACTTAGACTTTGCATGATGGGCCATCTGCTTTAGATAAGTGGGTCTTCCTACGTTAGCACCATCAAACAATTTCAAAGATGGTCTTACCATATCAGAATTTTTTAAAAATCATATCCATCTCGCCCGTTACATAGATATACCTCATTTCTAATCTAAATAAAATTGGATATAAGCTTAACACATTATATTTGTATTTGAAATTAAATTAAACGGATATATAATAAAAGTATGATTACTACAATTATGGGCTAAAAATTCGAGTATAAGATAATAACTGTTAAGAAAGTGTTGACGACGACAATAAAATCACTAGTTTTTTCTTTACAGGCATTTAGGTCGAGTTTACGATGGTAATAGTAAGGTATTCTTTTTTACTACTAAGCTACACCCCGCTGCTCCAAAATCAATTATGTTCTTTACCATTCGGTAGCAATCACCTTCCGGTCATGATCATCGAGTAGATTGTCTTTTGTTCTCTCACAGTTCAAGTTTGGTTTAAGAGGGTACATGGCGTTCCCACGTCACTCTGGCAGTGGGAATAATGGCACTTCAGTACGGCGTGCTAAATAATTGCCCAGTGGGTAGTCTTCTACTTTATTCGTTAAGTGGATATACCTCTTTTTATTGGATTTTTGATATTTTTTCTATTTTAGAGTCAGCTGTTTTAATATATCTACCTACTAGTTCCTAACCTAGCTAGTGCGCTGGACGGGGTGATGGATATATTTTTTTATGCCAGATAGGTTAGCATTTTGCCGCTATCTCACCTGATGAAAAGTGATAATGCGGCCGAAGATGTAGCATGCTTACCTATTATTCATTCGGTTGAATTTTTGTTATGTTTTTTTCTGGACAGTGACGACTAACGTATAATAATTTATTTTATTTAATGTTCTCATGGAAGTGATGTACGAGTATATCATATATGAGAATAAATATATTTATTACCTTTAAATATTTTATTAACATATTACTGCGGTTTTCTTGCTCTTCACTTTTTTAATGCTCTGTTCCTAAAATATGCAAAGCTGGAATGAAGTCCTACCCTCGTCGCGGGTCTTGACTAGACACTCAGATCACGTCAGAATGTGTCTTGTTGGGAGTTTACCTTTCCATCGAGTCATACAGGAAGCATTTTTATAGAAGGATTCTTAGACTCATAATCAAGTGTCACGTCAAGTTACGAAAATCATTAATTATTTAAGCTTTGCTTACGTTTAAATTATTTATAATTCTTGTACTGATGGACCAATGATCTTGCTATTGGGCCAACCTCTAATAGGTATATCTTCAAAATTCTCATGAACAAATATTTAAATGTACGACATAATAAAAGTACTATAAGCTTATTAAGTAATACTAATAAGCGAGCAAACAAGTTAACTCAATACTCACATACGAAGGTGCTTCAAACAAAGAGCTTACATAAGCATTATTCATACTTGCAACAACCATTAAATAAAAATAGACGTTATGTCATGTTAAATAAGGTAGGTAATAGCTAATTATGAAGCTTTCTTTCAATGGTAAAAGTGGGATGCAGTTCTGGTAGTAAGTAAGAGCACTGTAGGGTGACCCACATTGAATGAACTTTCTGGACAAATTACATGTGCTACAAATCTGTAAACAAAAAATAATTGTTATTATTAAATTAACATATTTAACCCTTTCACACTCACAGCCCCACTAAGATCGATGACTTGTGTCTTGGGTGCCGATATGCCGGAAACATTTACTAATTACAACATACTCATATATGTTAGCGATAAAAGAGGTGACAGCGCGGCATTAATACATCGCAGCGATTTTTAGCAAGGAAGAAAGAAATATAGTGTTGTAATTGTGGCCCGTTGTCTTAATTGGGTGCGCGTTCGCCTTCTATCGGGTTCGATTTCCGGCGGGAAAACAAGTTTTCTCCCTAAGGAAAATGTGTGTTTCTGGTTCTGGTTGTGATTGTGTGTGATGTGAATGTTTCCGGCACCTACGACACAAGTCATCGAATTTAAAGTAACCTAAGCAAGTAACAAATAATACAATATGCTATCAGAAAAGTCCTTACTCAAGCCGAAATCCTTGCCACCAATACCACTCATATTAGACGAGTGGGCGACGACAGCTCTAAAAGGTCACAAATCACGTAACACTTTCACGCATGCGCTGCAGATGACATGTTTATGTGTTTACAATACTTGCACTTAACTGGTTAGATATTATGTGCTAATAATAGGCAGGAAATAACCTGGTAAGTAGCTGAATAGCGAGATGGATCCATGTCTTGGAAAAACATGTTGAAAATGTTGAAAGGCTTGGCTATGTTTAGATCGTCCAGGATGAATAGAATGGAATGATTTGGGGTCTAGTACAAGTTAAGTATAATCTTTTGCGAAACATACATACATAATAATATACATATTTTAATTTTCAACCGACTTTAAAAAGTAGTTTCTCAATTCGTCTGTATGTTTTTTTTATGTATGTTACGCGATATCTCCGCCAATTGTGAATCGATTTAGATGATTTTTTTGTTTGGTAGATTTATATACTTCAGAGGTCACATATCAATTTTATCAAAATCGATCAAGCCGAAACCAACATATGAGCGGTGAAGTCGGTTTTTTAAGCTTTGCTTCTTACAAGGCCGGGTAACGAATATATCATATGATAATCCATGTTAATGTGTAAAAAATTTTGAAAGGAAAAATTGTCGCTTAAGGCCGTGGCCTTAAGCGACAATTTATATATCACTATATATACGTATATCACATCACGTATATCATGTCCCTTAGGGCGTCATGCCCTATTGTTCTCGCCGCTGAGCTACTTAAGCCCTGCCTGAAGCGACGAAGCTATCCTTTGCTCCTGAAATACAATTACAAATATATTTCTCGAACTCTATGATCTTAATATGAAATAATATACAATTAGTGCCAAAAATTAATAGCAATAAGTATTTATAGAATGTTTTTGTTAAGAGAAAAGAAAACTCTTAAAATTTGTAATATACTGCCAAATACGAACGCCATGATATGAACTAACCTATTGAATTATCGGATATTGTATACGCAATTTTTATTTTCGGTTTAAGATTTGAACTGCCCGTTGGTAAGCATTCACCTTCTAGAAATTTTAAATAAATTAACAACTATTTTGTAATTATCGAAAAGCAAGTATTTGACCACTATCCCACATGTGGAAAACGATGATGCGGCCGAAGATGTAGCATGCTTGCCTAGAAGACTCATTAGACGGGATTCGTCTTTGGAGGGATGCTGCCATGTCTTGTTCTTGGTCTTATTAGAACTAAATGTATTTGTTAAGTACATATTATAATTGTTTTTGGGGCGCTAATAAACTGGGATGCAATTGAAGCATATTTGTAAACATTGCGGAAATAAGGAAATGGGATAAGCAAGGCTGAGAATAAGACAAAAACATTCTAAAGCAATATATGCATTGTCTTATTTGTTAAGGCCATCTAAAATGTAGATGTACAAACTATTGTCAAATTTAAACAAATACATAGACAACAAGCCTTCCTGTTTTCTGAATATTTTCTTTTATATGTAGTCAAATGATTTCCTTATAGAAATATTTTCAACCGACTTCAAAAAAGGAGGTACTCAATTCGACTGTACATTTTTATGTATGTATATTACGTGATATCTCCGCCAATTATAAATCGATTTTGATGGCTCTACATCTCAATATGACATCCTTCCAGTTTTTTGTGCTTGATAAGCAAGCGTTTGACCACCGTCTCACCTGATAAAAAGTGTCGATGCGCCCGAATTTTCTTTAAAAAGTCAAGTTTCAGTTTTTTTTTATACTAATTAGGCAAGCAATTGACCGCTATGTCTCTTAAGTATTCATATTAATGATATGATATTAGTATAAATATCGACTTAATAAAAAGGCAGTTCTCATTTCGGTTGGTATTTTTTTGTTTGTTACCTTAGAAATCCGTCATTATTTTATAAACCAATTTCAAAATATCTTGTTTTATTTGAAAGGATATTTGTACTTTTAAAATGGTCCCGTTATTTGGTTTATAAATCCAAACGACCGGTAAGTGATTAAACGCAAGCAAAGCTTCAATTAAACCGACTTCACAACTTTATCTTCGGAACCTTGATCAAATACAATATACTAAACGCGCATTATTGACGATAACTTAAAAACTACTGACCAGATCTTGACCAAATTTAAATGGAACTAATGGGAAAGTACTAGCTTCCAAACAAAAAAAACTTCAAAATCTGATTACGTGATTTAAAAATTAGGTAACACACAATAAAATTGAGTCAGTCGAATTGAGTACCTGCTCCTTTTTTGTAAAATCGGTAGAAAATGTGTCATAAAAATAAATCGAATTGTGTGTTTTGTTTTCCTTTTACTTTTCAGTACCTAGTGTTTACCTGTGATGTATTTAGTTTTAAATGTCAACAATAAAAGGATCGAATTGTATTGATTGTATTCGGATGACTTAATAATCTCTGTAGCAGATCACGAGAAGGGATTGAAATCGTAGTGGCGATTGAAGACGGTTTTTAGTTTGAAAAAAAAATCATATTTTCTAATTTAAATTATTTCAATGTAATTAAGTTTAAATTACTTATCAAATTGTAGTTGGGTGCGCGTTCTCCTTCTAAGCTTGTTCAATTTCTTATCGAGTTTAATACCGGGCGGAAACACAAATTTTCTCCCCAATAATTTTTTTGTAAAACTGATAATTTGTCTGAACAGTTATCGCAAACTTAAAATTCTAATTTTGTTCAAGCCCAATAATTTTATGTTTACTATAATATTAAGTAAATGTTGATGTTTTGCCGCGAAAGTGATAAAATTGGTGCTATTGATTTTGTAATATTTTTCAAAACCTGTGATACTTCGAGTGTTAATGTGTAATAATAGTGGATTATTAACCGTTAATACGAAGTAAACGTGCATAAGTGTAGGCAAATCATAAAATGTTGAAAACGTGATTTTTCCTTTCGCTTCAAAACTCCAATAGAAGTTCTGGTAAAGTTTCTACCACTTTTCTAAGGCATGACTTGACTATGACTAGACTATGACTCTTTTACTTGACTTTGACTGTGACTTTTAATATGAAATACACTTGAAATATATTATTACTTGACACTGGCTAAATGCACAAGATTGCGAAGCCAAAATAAAAAGGAAAAACAGGTGTGAGGATGAATATTGAACAGATTTAAATTTCCGTTTTATAAAAAAAAGCTTGACGCATATTGCAACAAACCCATACAACCTAGTTCACACAGGAAAATGTTATCAATGGTTTTTATTAATAATTGTATGTTAATTAACTTGAAACAACATTTAAATGCATTTACAGCGAATAATTGTAGTCTGACACATAATATTACCACATTAATGTATGAATAATATTATGCTCAACAAACAAAGTTAGGGATAAAACTTGTGATCCCGCCGGAAATCGAACCAGATACCCCCTGCTTAGAAGGCGAACGCTCACCCAACTAAGCCAACGAGGAGTTCAAATCTAAGTACTAAAAAATCATAAACCCGACTGCGTAAAAAGTGAACTTCCTTTTTTATTTTTACACTTTCGCGTTCATAAGACCTATTGTGCGATTATATAAGTACTTTACTAAAGCTTTATTTTAAAGTGTTGAAAATTTTACTGAGAATGGTTGCTAACCAACGTTGAATCGTTATAGACACTAAATGCTTATTTGTAGTGGAAAATGGAACAAATGCCTAAAGAAATTAACGAATACAAGACCTAGTTTTACAATACGAATATTCAAGTTATAATAAAAAGGTTAAGGATGGCTTAGACGATCTTTAATGTTCGGCAATGTTCCCAAAATGAAAGCCCTAAAGACAGAATTTCAAATACGAGTAGGTACCTACCTATTCAATGATACCCCATTTGATGTAGTTCATCGACTTCCTTTTTTTATTATTACACAAAGTATTTGAGACACTTGTATATTGGGTACTTATATCACACGCACAATCATACCTAGAACCAGAAGCAAAAATGCCTCTGGGGAAGGGAAATTGTGGTCGTGCCGGGAATCGAACCCAGGACCCTCGGCCCAGACGGCAGAGACTTGACCACTGCGCCAGCGCGGTAGGTGGTCAGTTCTGAGTTATTTTCTCTAATTCAACCTCACCAATGTCCATTATGTTTCATATTCTTATAACCTCGTGTTCGCAGCTCAAAGCGCAAAGGTTATCTGTGGGTCGCGAGAGAACTATAATTAGTGTTGTTGCACTCTTGCACTGGGCCATTCATTGATATTACTGTAATGATTACATGCTGTAAGTAACTTTTAAATAACCACTTTTAAAACTATGGAAGTTGGCAACGTTTGTTGAGTAATCAAATCACTTACGTTGGGAACTGTTCTATAACGAACTTACTCTGTAACGTGTAATCTTTTGATAAATAGCTACAGATAAATTGCAAAATTGCTAAAATTAATATTACGGAGTATTCAAAGACAAGAACATAATTATATACAACATGGTTTCATAAACAAACATATATTTAGGTCAGTGATATCAATAGAAAAAAAAACCGGCCAAGTGCGAGTCAGACGAAGGGTTCCGTACCATCCATAAAAAATCAAGATTGTTGTATGGGAGCCCCCCTAAAATATTTATTTTATTTTATTTTTAGTATTTGTTGTCGTAGCGGCAATAGAAATACATCATCTGTGAAAATGTCGACTGTCTAGCTATCACCATTCTTGAGATACAGCCTGGTGACAGACGGACGGACGGACAGCGGAGTCTCAGTAATAGGGTCCCGTTTTTACCCTTTGGGTACGGAAAACGTAAGTAATACAATTAAGTTCCTTTGGTGTTTCGTTAATACTTCTGAGTAATTAAATAATCATCATCATCTAAATTATTCAACGATTATGCTCTATTTTTAAGTAGATCATGATCATTGTGTACCTGAAAAGGCTATGATGAGGAAAAGTTCATCGTCATATTGAGTCTGTTAACCGTTTGACCTAATTTAATTTTAAACCACTACTGGGTTTACGGAGGTCCTAAGAGACCTCACTTACCCGCTACTTACTACTTTAAATTTTTAGTGGTGGATAAGATCAGAAATTAAGAAGCGATCAAATTATTTTTTTTTCTTTTGCGGTCTGCTACGCTGCTCTGTTTACTTATTCAATATTAATTATTTTTCTTGGCCATTAAATATAAAATTACACTCAGAAGACCAGAATCTGTGTGGACGAATATTGAATGCCTCAAAAAGCCAACAAAAATGAAGCCGCTAATTTTATTGATTTCTTACTTAGAAAAGTAATTTTCTGTGCTAAATTTAAATGCTGGGTACTTATATGATGTCGCAACTTTTTTGTAAAACTATTAAAGGCAAACATTTTTGCAATACATTGTATTCACTCATGTCAATCTGTTTAGTCAGCGTACCAATACCGTACAGCGGCCAATTACTTAATTTTTCTATATATTGAATTACGAATATTGTTATTTCGAACTGAAAACAATTTTTTATGCCAATAAAACATAGCCTATGACACGCAGGAATAGCCCAGCTATATAAAAATTTACAGAATCGGTTGCCTAAGTAGTTGAGATTACCTCTTAGTTATTAGTATAGATGAGATCATCTTAAGATCCGGCCATAAGTAATTTCATATACGGAAGGTCTCCGAAAACTCACAAATTACATCATAACCTTTTTTATGCTTTCTCAGTCATTTATTGAGTCAATGCAATGCCACATTCATATCGGTCCTTGCACAGTTAAGTTGTGAAAGTTGCAATAACTTTTGTAAAACGTTAAAGAAAGATAAGTGTTCTTGGAAGGTTGCCTACAAAAATACCACTTATCATTGCGTTTAAAATAGAAACATTTTGTTTGCGATTGCTACTTTGTGCTTCATGTTGAAAGAATGTTTTAAAGAAAGCTGATTCAGGGGGATTTAGAGGGAGAAAAAACACATACATATTTTGCATATTTGTATGCTAATTCTTTTTTGAATACAATTGAACCACACAAAGGCATGTTTTGCTTTTTATGTTCATTGAAAACGATTTATCTAGTATTTCAATAGAATAGTTGTTTTTATGAGAGATGATGAGTAACCGATCTGTTAATCCCTATCTCAATACTTCCTTATATAAACCTTAAAAAACAAAAATGCTTTCATGCTCACATTTCCACACTAAATTCGATGAGTTATATCATGGATGCCGAAATCATTTACATCCCACACACACACACACAATCTCTCCCAGATCCAGAAACACAATTTTCTTTTAGGGATAACATTTGTTTTTCTACCGGGAATCGGACCCAATACCCGCTGCTTAGAAGGCGAACGCGCAGCCAATCATGCTTGCGGGCAATTCCTTACTCTATCGTTTTCATTCTTATCCCAAAATATTTACGTAACTCAACATAAAATCGGAAAAAAATGCTGTGTGCTGGCGACAGACAATGCCTATATAGAATGTGTAGCAAAAAGATGTAGTAATACTCAAGTCACACATCTATCTACATCTATGGAGTCTAACAGGAACTTTTGCATTCGCGGCAGCACCATTGATATTGAGTTATGATGAATTAAAGTTTCTAAAAAATTATGTCATTTGCAACACTATTTCATCAGCTACCGTTCTAAACCACATAGCCTTTGGACCTAGACGTCTGACAGTGGCGGCCATAGCAAAGGTCAAGGTCACGCCCCACAGATGTAATCGTAGGGTTGGCAAAAATATTTTTTTTTAATGTTTGTATGGAACAAATATCTTCGATTGCCGCACATGTAACTGTAGGGTTGTCAAAAGTATTTAAAAAATATAATATTTAATTTTTGTACGGAAAAAATTATGTCCGATTTCGACTTTCGTTCTCTGGCAGACGATTCCTGGCACGACACACATACACACCACCAAGTATCACTACACCTTTTTGTTACAGGTTGTATAACTGATTTTTAATCACAACATTTATTATACAATAATGATGTATCAAGGATCGATTTCCACAATGCTCAGATAAAGAAACACCGTATGTTACATTTATTCCTCTTATGGTAAAACACATTTTTTTCAATAGTTGAATAATTTTATCTGTTCATTGGACATTTTGCTACGACATGTCACGCATGTTATGTTATGTCAGGCAATTTACTTAATACTATGATTAAAGATAGAAATATTCAAATACAAACGTTAATTTTATGTTTAATTTTAACAATTACCTAATTTTTATTTGATAGTCTAAACAAATATAGGAGATCATATTAAAAAAAACAGTGGAAAGAGAGCATTTTTGAATAATTCTAACGAATCATCGTTCATTTGAATTCAACACATAAATATCACGTCGTCACCATATCTTGATTACTAATACCTGCGTGCCGAATCTAGTGATAATTAGCTCGATAACTATGGCAAGGTCGCAAGTGCTAACATGGTCAATTAATTTGTGAAGCGAAGTAATGTATGCAATTATTTTATGTATGCATCTTTGTTTGCTTTGCCTTTGTGAGGATCTACTTCTTTTATTATGGCTTTTAATCAAGAGTTCTAGCGATACAAACTGTATGTACCTCAAGGGTAAATGAGGGTACTATCAGTACTTTGTATGTTTTAAGTATGCCAACCAATCGTTGATTGTTTTTATTGGACTATTGGTTTTAGATTTTGCGGAATATTATATTTTTTCGGAAATCTTGCCAAATAATAGGTATCTAGTGGCTCTGTGTGCTGAAGTACTCCCGATTTCTTTTAAATGGCTGCTGTATGTTTTTTTTTACGTTTTCAATCCCCATACTACCACTCTGGCAGTAGAATCATTAACTTTCATGAGCGCCTCTTTGGGATGAGAATAAACAATCTTGATTTTGAAAATTTTCCAAAAACTGAGTCGACAAAAAAAAATCTATATAATTATCGAACCCAAAAAATTTCACGAGAATCGGTTGAGAAATGCGACCTGTAGAGAAGAACTACCGGAAATCCGGACATACGAAAGCAATTTTGCCTAGCTGAAACGTAGATGCTTCGCTCGCACTTCGAGCTCACTTGGTCTATGAACATTTAGAATTAAGTTAAGTATTTGTATTATATTACTGTAAAACCTCGCTGGCTTAGTTTAGAAATTAGTTTCAACGATCCATGATCAATAATATATTGTTTTGTAACCATTAGAAACGAGGCAAAACTAATATTTGCTATGCAAGATCTTTAGTTGGCAAATAGGAAGTTGAAAACAAGCCATGGTGGTCATACTTTATGGGTATTTACAATTTACTCAGGTCACCAAGGCTCAGTTACGTAACCCATGGTTTATTCATATGTGGTGCTTTTAGGAATGTCGTCTGCACCTTTCTTACTTGAAGATTAACGTGACTTAGAAAAGTGATTATAAATTAAAAGAAGATTAATAATCCCACTCATATTTGTGAAGAACTCATGAAAAATTAACAAATTATACATCTTATGTACTAGGACATCTTGTCTTAGGTACTATGTTCGACTGTATGTAATTTTTTTATGTATGTTCACCGATTTCTCCCCCATTTATGGACCGATTCTTTTTTCGTTTTTAATTTTTTTTTTGTTTGGCAGATTACACTTCAGGGGTAGTCCCTTTATAAGTTTTATCTAAATCAATCAAGCCAAAACCAAAATATAAGCGGTGGTGAAGTCGGATGTTTAAGCTCTACTTACGTTTTAATTATCATCCTTAAATCATGCTTCCATTTAATTAAACTGAAAATCACCAATTATGATATGGAGATAAAAAAAAAAACAGAACCATCTCACGCATTCTGCAAATCACAGAGTAAAGTAAATTTATTGTAGAGTCCGCCTATGTCCAAGATATGTACACGTATGTATAGGCATCCTACATATTAAAATTGTATCGCATCAACACTGTCTCAGGTAAGCATTCTCATTTTAACATCTTGACATTTGACATTTGAGAGGTGGTAGAGCATTTTGTGAGTTGCTCGCCTGGCTTGCTACCAAAGTAGCTTACCACCATCAAGTTGAAAGTCTGCCGCCAAGCCAAATACGGTGTTCCGGCAGTTATCCTTGAGAGCCTGCGTATTCCAGGTCTAGTGTGTTTAGCAGCTTTGATCACATCGTCACTTACCATCAGGTGAGATAGTGGTCAAACACTAGCCTGTCACAAATAAAAAAAAAACTGGCAAACGTCATCCATTTTTGGTTGACATAATTCCAGTTTTCTCGAAGATTCTTGCTTCTACGTTCATCATCCTACAGCGAAGAATTGGAATACATTGCCAGCGTCTTTGTTCCCTGAGCGATATAAACTGAGAATCTTAAGGTCTAGATTAAATAGGTATCTAGGCAAGATTCCTACAACTTCAGCTGCATCATCACTTTTCATCAGATGAGATTGTGGTCAAATGCTGAATAAATAATAATTAAACGCAAGCATAGCTTAAAAAAACCGACACCGCTTTATTTTCTGAACCGTGATTTAATGTATTAAACACGCATTATTGACGATAACTCAAAAACCAGGGATCAGATCTTGATCAAATTTGAATGAGATCACATGAAAAGCACCAGCTTTCAAATAAAAAAATAATCATCGAAATCGGCTCACAACAAAATAAGTTATGAGGTAACTTTTGAAGTCGGTTAAAAACGTGAACATCGTCAATTTAGTCCACAGAATACGCATTAATGACGATATTTTAAGAACTACTCATCAGATATTGATCAAATTTAAATGGGACCAATTGGAAAGCAACATATTTCAAACTAAAAAAAAATTTCGAAATCGATTCACGTGGAAAGGAGTTATGAGGTAACATACATAAAAAAAAATATACTGTCGACTTGAATAGGTACCTCCTCCTTTTATAGGAAATCGGTAAAAAATTGGTTCTCATAGCTAAATAATGTATTACCACCGCGTGTGGTCCTGCCTATAACATTTCAAAATGAAGCTATGCACGTTCTAATGTACTGCATATATATATATATATATATATATATATATATATATATATATATAAATATTCATTACAGCGGACGTTATTTGCTTGCATTTAGTATTGTTCTAGCTATACGCATTTATGATTGTTTATTGTGTCCATATTATAATGAAGGACATTTGTCAAGATGCCTTGAATACGTTAAGGCAATTGTTATTCCCCACACGTGTCTGCGCGGAGGTATGCAGGAAATATGGTTATTTTTACCTGTGACTTTGTATTGTTAATTTAGTTTAATCTTTAGAATCTGTTTCAATGTTATTTATAAGTTTCTTCAATGTTAAGTTGTGTTTGATTGAAAGATTTGTAACTATCTATATGCGCGTACTTGACTGATGAAGTATCACCGATTGTTCCGAAACTAGTCTCGTGACAAAACAACTGTGCGTGAAATCCTTAATATTAAGTGAATATTTTACTTCTTGTGCGGAGCATTGTGACGCCTGTGACTGTGTTATCTAACGGTATACTAATTTTATTATTAAAAAAAATAATAATTATTAATGATATAATCAGTTCCTTATGTTAAGTAGGTACCAAAATGTGAATGTTTCTTGCAGTCATCGAACTTAGTGCGGGGCTGTGAGTGTGAAAGCGTTTATATTATGGTTATGTTATGGCTCTGCTTGTTTGTCGTATGGACAAGTGGGTAGTCCTACCGTCAGGATTTTTCAGACCTGCACCAGGAGGCATCTGACTTGACTTACCGCTATGTTAGGATAAAAAGTAGCCTAAGTGTTAATCCAGGCCTTTATTCCCGGTTATCCCCAACCCGGTCGTCCCCACTGGGTACGAGTGGGAAAAAAAAGATTTTTCGTCCCCAGTGGTGGTGTCTCCATACCAAATTTCCAAAAGTTTGAGCGTGAAGAAGTAATAAACATATAAACACACCCACAAACTTTAACTTTTATAATATTAGTAGGAAGGATATAAAGATTAGATATTAGACATCACCCTAGATTGAAACAGCGTTCTAAGCGCCACCACTTTGAATGGCATAGTAAAGGAAACTCCCACTAATCCTACTAATGTTACGAATCCGAAAAAATGTGTGTAAGTGTGTAAGTATGTTTGTTCCCTCTTCACGCTTCAACGGCTGAACGGATTTGGGTGATATTTGGAATGTACATAGTTTAAACCTAGGATTAACACATAGGCTACTTTTTAACTTAATAATAGCGGGCGAAGCCGCAGGGCACGGCTAGTCTTAATAAATTGATAAACGTCTTGCATGATAACGCTGAGTTCAATATTTTTAAAGGAAGTTGAATAATGTGATTAACTCAGGGCCCAGTAATTTACT
Organism: Lomographa bimaculata; assembly: GCA_948107665.1. NCBI lineage: Eukaryota > Metazoa > Arthropoda > Insecta > Lepidoptera > Geometridae > Lomographa > Lomographa bimaculata. Next base: position 12,835,682 of record OX403600.1, read on the forward strand.
CTTAAATGGAGTGCAAGGAAGGAAACTAAAAGAGGTAATTGTGTTGTATACCCGTTATTTACCGTAAGTCCAGTTTCCGCAAGCCAATTTATACTTTACAAGTAATTAGAACAAATTCTTCGATATATTGATCGATCGATACTACCTTCAAATGGAGGTGTCGTACGTATAGGTATTAAGTTTGCCTATTGTAATGTTACACTTATATAATTATTTACAGTTATTACTATTTATGTATTTTTTAAGGTGTTAAATATTACACTTAATACTATAAAGGCGAAACTTTGTGAGAGTGTTTGTATGTTTGTAACTTCTTCACGCTTAAACGGCTGCAAAAGTTTTGGAGAAATTTGATATGAAGGTAGCTGACATTTTTTTTTATTACAGACTAAGCAAACGTTGGACTACAATCACACCTGATGGAAAGTGACGATGTAGTCTAAGGTGGAGCACGCTTGCTTAGTAAAAACCTATTCACTTTACTTTTGAAAACACCCAAATTGTACCTTTCGGGAAACACAGACGACGGCAAAGCGTTCCATTCTTTTGCTGTTCTATAAATGAACGAAGACGCGAGACGTTTCGTCCGAATGAACGGTATCTCAACCATAAATGGGTGACGCGACACCGTTCTTCTAGATGTAAGGTGGAAAGAAGGTGAAGCGGGAACAAGGTTGTGTAGTTCCTGAGCACATTCATCCTGGATTACCAATTAGGCTACTTTTTATCCCTGAACTCTTGCGGGTCTGGGACTTACATCAGGGACTGGGCGCAGCTGGTAGGGTATATAATATACAAATAAATATGGTTCATATAAATATGAAGCATATTTATTTGTATACTAGCGGACCCTCCCGGCGTCGCCCGATTAAAAAAACAAACCCATAAACGCTTTCACACACACAGCTCTCGCGGGGAGAAAACTTATAATCCCACCGGAAAACGAACCTGGTGCTTTAAAGGCAAACGCGCACCTAACTACGCCAGCGTGCAGTTAAAGGCTCAAAGATAAACCGGCAAACCAAAAAAACAGTCGAATGTAAGTCCTCCTTCTTAAGTTAGTCTGTTCAAAACGTAGAAGTATGCAGAATTTCGCAGTAACTGTCACTAATTCTGTGACCCACCGCTTTTATCCTTAAATAAATTTAAGAAATCGTTAAATTTATTAAACTTAGACGATTTGTCCAAATTATATGCAGGAAAGGGCAAATAGTATAATTTATTTTGATAAGGATTATTATTGAATGCCTCAAGAAGCCAACAAAACAGAAGCCGCAATTTTTTCAGATTTTTAATAGAGAAAAGTATTTTTTATATATACATAGATATAAGCTGTCGCCACCTATGTCTAACTGTTTAGTCAGCGTACGCCGATAAAGAATTTACGGAATCGGATCAGTAGTCTCAAAGATTACGTTTTACAAGCAAACAAACTGTACCTCTTTATAATATTAGTATAGATTACTTAAAATTTTATAATTTAATTTTTTTTTCTACATGTGGAGGCTTGTTCATTGCTTTTCTATTTATTTAATTAAGATAGGTAAGCCAACCAAAACAATAAAATAAATAAAACAACTGCATTAAATACGTATTAGTAGGGCAAAGCTATTTACAACGATGTTATACCTAACTTCAAATGAGAAATCATATGTTGTGACTACTGAAAGAATGCCAAATCGACGTTTGTGAATCAAATGCGGTTGGCAAATTCCACATCCGTGACTGATCGGGTATGTAGTAGACCACATTGTTTTTCGAGCTTATCTTGAGAGCTACTATATACCCACAAAATTCTGGCGTACGTGTGCTTGGGGTGGTAAGCAAAGCACTGAACTTGAAATAATCACAGCATATTGTAATTAATTAAGTTCATTCATCATTGAACTGCCCACTGGCGTATCTGCCTACTAAACAGCGGGTACCATGTTCGATATAGGTACCTACAGTTTCTGTGGTACCTACTCTTCAGAGGAATAGATTCTTAACAAACATACTTGTGAATCATACTAATATTATAAATTCGAAAAAGGAAACAAACATACTTACACACTTACACACATGTGTAAGTATGTTTGTTCCCTCTTCACGCTGAACGGATTTGGATGAAATTTGGAATGTACATAGCTTTAAGATTAACACATAGGCTTCTTTTTAACTTGATCAACGCGAACGAAGCCTTGGGGCACGGCTAGTACGTACCTTTGTAAAAAAGATTTGGAAATAATATGACTAATCCGTTACCTACAGTCAATCTTCCTTGGGAAAGTATGTAAGTTACCGGAGCCTTGTTCATCGGCATGCCCACATGCAGGTGAGTTTTGGGCTGCTATGTGTTATAAATATATAATAGATTTCTTATTTTACAATATTTATTATTATATTATATTATTGTAGGGAAAGTAGATAGGTCTGGAATTTGACCATTGCTTTTTAATATCCTTACTACTGTGGGACGCAGACAGATACTTATGTGTTGATATTAGGAAGGTAAAATACATTTTGTGATCGATAAATATATGGGTTGAAACCAAAAGATTTGTTTCCCCTGGAACACCAGAGTGAGTTGAGAAAAAGTGTGGTCGTCATCGTGACTGATATGTTCAGTTAGTGTATGCTGCATAAAATAAAACAAGAGAAAAATAAACAAATGACAACAAAAACAAATGAAATGCGATAAAAACCTACTCTGTAATATAATAATAATCTCATTTTTTTTTTCCACTTTTGACCACCATCTTACCCGATGCTAATAATAATCCAAAACTAAATAATTTGTCAAAAGTCGAAACAAATGAAGATAAAGTTCATGGAAAAGCCTGCATGGACAATAATTTATCCTACTTGGTGCATATGTTGTAACAGATCTCATAGGTCACGTTTCCTTACACTACTTATTAATTAATTACAATAAAATGTAGATTTATAGGCATATGAATGTAGGTAATAAAAATAAGTATGTTTTTTCCGTATTATGATGATAAAACATGGCTATTAAAATAAGGTAATTTACAATACTCATGTACATGAGTGAGTTGTATGAGTACAATAATATGTGAACTTGTCGGTTAAATAAAACTAAGAAACAAATGAAATATCATTTGTTTCTTAGTTTTATTTAACCGACTCTAAAAAAAGGAGGAGGATCTCAATTCGACTGTATTTTTTGTGTGTTACGTCAGTACTTTTTTCTATGTGAACCGATTCTAATAATTATTTTTTATTTGCAAGCTAGTGCTTACCATGTGGTCACATTTAAATTTGATCAAGATCCGACTAGTAGTTTTTGAGTTATCCTCAATAATGCGTACGTTACATCATCGATTTTTTTAAAGCTTTGCTTGCGTTTAGATTCATTCTGTATTATGATGATATAATATGTGGCTATTAATGTAATGTATTTCACTATACCTATGTACATGAGTCAATAATATCTGAACTTGGTTGTTACATTTGGTTGTTTGTTCTTTTTTATACTAACGTTCTGCCACCCACAACCTAAAACATAAAACCCTCTCCCATTACATAAATATAAACGCTATCACACTCACAGCCTCACACTAAGTTCGATGACTTGTGTCGTGGGTGCTGGAAACATTCACATAAAACACACAATTACACCCAGAACCAAAAACACATAATTCCCTTGGGTAGAAAACTTGTGTTTCCACCGGGAATCGAACCCGATACCCGCTGCTTGAAAAGCAAACGCGCACCCAACTAACCTACGGGCAGTTCGAAGAGTAAAACTATGGTTCAAAGACTGTGAAGCATTTTAAAATTATAGTACAATTTTAGTATATCACTCTCAACACTAGTATATCACGTGATGCCTCGTATCAACGACCTCAATTAAAATGCCAAAACTGCTAACAATTATACTTTTCAAATACAATATGTGAAAATCGACATTGAATGGAAGACCTTAACACGGATGTTTATTTAGCAGAGGAAGTGACCTCGTTACAGAATAACAAACAGTATTTACGCGAAAAGTGGAGCTGTCACTGTCACATATATAGAGATGTCAGAAATAAATCGCGCTTAATGCAACTGATTATGAATTACAAAAGTGGTTTTAAAAAAGTGAATAAAGGTCGGTGTCGATTTTTACGCGACTGACAAGGAAGGGTTATGTTTTTCGCGCGTATATTATATATATATATATATATATATTTAATTTTGGCTATGCAATCTTGTGCATTTAGCCATGTCAAGTAACAATATATTTCAAGTGTATTTTAAATTAAATTCCCAGTCACAAGTCACAGTCAAAGTCAAGTAAAAGAGTCATATTTAAGTCATGCCCCAGTAAAGCGGTAGAACCTATAAAGGCCTTCGTCCAAAAAAACAATGAAAGTTCTGATAACAGAACTTTCATTGTTTTTTTGGAGCGAAGGCAAAAATCTTGTTTTTTAACCATTATTACACATTAACACTCGAAGAATCACAGGTTTTGGAAAATTATACAAAATCAACAACGCCATTTTTTCGCTTTCGCGGCAAAACTCATACGTATACTTATACATTTCTATATTACCTCGAACCAGTTAAGGTAACGGTTTCTTCGTCTTAAAGTATTCTTGGATAGGAGATTGAAAAAAAAATGGCGTATTTTTGGTGCGAAATATTAATATGTTGATTTTAAAAAATCTTTCGTGTATCAAAATGAAGCGAATTTATAGGAGATCACAAAATTGATGTAAGTCATATGCTTACATTTAACAAAGAATAATAGCTAATGTGAAATACAGCATGATGGGTTGAAACTTTTCCCTGGCTAGTAGATAAAAATCTTTTACCTAGAGATAGATATATTATACACGGTAGATAAGGAGAGAACTGCCATTTCCCGTTTCTACGTCAAAATGAACCCCACATCCTACGAACGAGTATAATTGTCTCTACCAAATGTCAGAGCAGTTTTATTCACTTTTCGTTGCCCCCATGTTATCAAGGGAGAAATATATCAAAACACTGTGAAATTTATTTCATATACGCATATTTACTAGACGAATGATTTCTTCAGCTTATTTTTTTTGAAGTGCGTTTTCATGAAATTTAATAACACCATGAAAATCAAAGATTGTCACGCGTGACCTTGCGTATCCGCCATTATATAATTTACGTAATACACACCTCAATGTGCAAAACTGTAATTGGCTATGATCAGAAAAGGTGCTCGCATGGTCGTGTACCTGCCCCTTAACAACCATTCTTACTTACATTTTCAATACTTATAATAAAGCAGTGGCAAAGTTCTTATATAATCGCATGGTTGGTCTTATTAGGTACCGAAAAAGTATTAAATTAAACAAGTCATACTTATTTTTTTTTAAATCAAGCTTTTACAAGTAAATAAAGAGTACTCATAGTTATATAACCAGAGAACTTTGTCATGATGAATCAAACGAGCCGAAACTCGATGGGGTTGCCTCGTTTTATTACAGAGTTCCTATGACCACCTTCCAGCTCCATCATCAGACCCTCGTTACCATTGAAAGACAAACTACTCGTCAAGACTATTCAAATGAGCCCAAAGACGATGAGGTTGTGTCGTTTAATTGCGAAGTTCCTTTGACCACCTTCCAGCTCCAACATCAGATCAGCACCGTGTCTTCATAATATTGCATTGTCACGCGATTTACACATGTATGCAAAAAAAAAGCTTGTAATAAAAGCTTGTAAAAAGTAAGTAATTTTTTTACTATTTGGGTTTTTCGATTAATTTGTGTTTTGACTTGTTCATCATATTTAAATAATTCAAACCTATATATAATATATATATAGTTAACTAGCACTGCCATTTTTAGAATCTAACAGATTAATTTCAGAGAAAATAGAAATTTGATTTTTGTTTTATAAAAATTAAAATCTCTCTTTAAAAATTCACTAGCAGTATAGCCTTTCAAATTTTCAGTGTCCAAATTTCACAACCATAGAATTATTCTTTGTTACTATCACGTATTTTAGTAGATACGATCATACGATCTAGTTTCAAATAGCCACGTATCTATAGTAAACATCCTGTATAATGCAAGATACGTGTCGTGTCACTTTCTTTGATAACGGAATTGATGTGTTAGAAATATTTGACTATATTATCTTTTTGGTTCTGATAATTTAGCATTGTATGCCCTTAAGATATGCCTATATTATACTAGCCGTGCCCCGCGGTTTTGCCCGCGTTTATTATAAAAAAGTAGCCTATGTATAAGCATGTACATTTCATCCAAATCCGTTCGGCTTTTAAAGTGTGAAGAGAAAGCAAATATACTTAAACACTTACATATTTACACACAAATTTTCAGATTTATAATTGATCGAGCAAAGCGAGATCTCTAAGTTGACTTGGGTGGTTCAGCACTTTGTCCGTCCGTCCGTCCGTCTGTCAGAGGCATCTAGCGTCTAAACCATATAAGCGAAAAGCTTCAAATTCTCATAGAATATTTAAAACTAAGGCCCAAAGCCAGAAATGACATTAAAAATTATAAACCTACATGAAAATATTAAGGGGGCTCCCATACATGTAAGTAAGGAGAAAATTTTTTTTCGGCGCGAACGACTAGTATTTGTAAATTTACGGAATTTTTGGAGATTTGCTAATAACGCGGATGTCATTGATTGGGTGCAATCAAAAGACTTACTTTTTATCACTGTTAGGCTAGCTTTTGATCATTATCTCACCTGATTTTAAGTGTTTATGTGGTCGAGTATGGTAAACATTATCTGCCTAAAATTACATTATTTAATTTTTTTTGTGATTATGACGACATATTTTTGTACTTGATTCTTCAAGTCAAGAGTGAATAGGTATATTCTAGGCAAGCATGCTACATCTTTGGCTACATCATCGCTTTCCATCAGGTGAGATTGTAGTCAAATGATTGCCTATCGAACAGAAAATATTTAAACACAAGCAAAGCTTAAAAAAACCGACTTCACCGCTTTATCATCGGAACCTTGATCAGATTTAATGTATAAACACGCATTATTGACTATAACTGCAAAAATAGAGATCAGACCTTGATCAAATTTCAATGGGACTACATAAAAAGCACCAGCTTTCAAATAAAAAAAGAATCATCAAAATCGGCTCACAACGAAAGTTATGAGGCAACTTTTGAAATCGGCTAAACGAGAACATCGTCAATACGCATTATTCGTCACAAAATAGGCATTATTGACGATATTTCAAGAACTACTGATCAGATCTTGATCTAATTTTAATGGGACCAATTAGAAAGCAACATCTTTCAAACTCAAAAAAAATTCGAAATGTGCTCACGTGGAGGAAGTTATGATGTAACTAACACACATGAACAACGACTATATTTTGGTATCGAGTAGCAACTAAGTGAGTATGCATATAATATTTAATCCGATCAAAGGTTCCAAAGATAAAAGGTTTGGTCGGATTTTTTAAGCTTTGCTTGCGTTTAAGTTATTTTAATTGGAATGTGTTTTTCTCATATAACTTAAAGCTGAAAACCAACACAAGTACTAAGAACTGTGAGTATAAGTTTAATAATAAAATTAAGGATTTAGCTGCTTAGAATGAGTCTATCTCCTTGGTGAGTAAAGCTTAGCTTAGGATTTCCTCTAAGCTAGGCAAAGACTGGCTAATTGATCTGTGAAGCTAGGGTATTTCAAAATTAATTCATTATAAGGATAGGTATTGTATTTTGTCCTTCTAATTACACCATGTTTAATTTTATGACAAGCTTGCACGTGTACTATGTGTTTCCTTATGACAAATAGCCTTGTTCACCTACAAAAGCAGTTGAACATAATGTTAGGTCATGGTTAGAGGTTAAATAAATTTCAAAGTTAAAAAAAATTTAGTATTTGCCCTCGAGTTGTTTCGCAGTTTTATATATATTTTTTTATGCTAGATAGATAAGCATTTGAGGGCTATCTCACTCAATGGAAAGTGATAATGCGGCCAAAGTTGAAGCATGCTTACCTAGAAGATACCTATCTAATACATTTAAACGAGCAGTTATATCTGAATCTCGGAAACGGCTCCAACGATTTTCATGAAATTTTGTATGCAGGCGGTTTCGGGTGCAATAAATTGATCTAGCTAGGACTCATTTTTAGAAAACTTTTTAGCCGTGTCCGTCAGGCAATAAAAAACTGCTACAATATCATTAGAATACGAAGGAAATTTCGCCTCTATCTACAAAGTTATAATAGATCAGGTGGGAAAAAAGGTCCAAAACCAGAAGTCCCCGGTTTGAGTCGAGATGATTATTTTTATTATAATTTTTTACCAAAAAAATACCCGAGCTGAGCTCTGTCATCCAGTCTCACTTCTCTCTTAACTGTAATGTGCAAGCGTGACGCTTTACTTCAGGCAAGAGACATGCTCGTCTCGTCTCTCAAGTACATAAAAAAATATCTAAGAATACACTTGAATAACACCAGTTGATTCCCCCTTGCCCTTTCTATAATCGGACAACAGATCAACGTCATCCATTTATGGTTGACCTACCTCATATCAGCTCGAAGCGTTTTGCTTCTACATTGATCATCCGTACAGCGAAGGAGTGGAACTCACTGCCTTCTTCTTTTTCCCCGAACATTATAATCTGGGAGTCTTCAAGTCGCGAGTGCCTACTCACTCGCGACTTGAAGACTCCCAGATTATATCTTCTAGGCAAGATCCATCGTCGAGCACATCTTTTTCAATCAGGTGATATAATGGTTAAAAGATTCTTAAATAAAAAAGAAAAACGTCTAGTTTGTACCAGCTATAAGGCTCATACAAGATCACGTTCATATTGCACTTCTTACAACCAGCGGTCAACAATGCGTCATACATTTTAATTATCGCAGTTTTATCAACAACCTCAATACGTCGTGTCTTCATATCGCGAGTGTGAACTGACCTTTAGTTAGTTCTTGATTGGTGCCTTTGTGGTACTTTACCTACACGAAGTGAGATGTCAATAAATTAGTACTTCTCATATACTTTGTAATACTTATGCTGTTACTATTATTATAGGTTGTCCACTCAAGACGCATTTGACGCGTGCGGGGACGCGGGCGCGGGCACTTCATCGCACGCCATCCGTTCGAGCCAGAGGTTCGTCCTATGTGTCGCTTCCAAGTTGTATTTTGTTAAACAATTATTTGTAGGTATTCTCTTGTATTGCTCATTTTTTTATGACCGTTTGCTACTTTAATATAGAAAATCAGCCCTCCGTAAGCATAGTTTGCTGAGAATATTGTTCCAATTGCGAACTTTTGCATATTTTACAGATATTCTTTTGAAACCAGTTCCTTATTTTAATTATTTGTACACACTATGCGATATTGTCACTACAACTTTGGAAGTCTTCATAATATTACAATTTAATTAGAATTTTGCAGAAAAACATATTGTGTCAACGATAGTTTATGCCCAAAATTGGTACATAAGGAGTTTGATATAATTTAAATCAGGAATAATTACTTTCAGCATAAAATGGGATATTGTTTGGTCTTAACTCAGAAATAAATGTAGAGAATAAAGAAAAATCACGTTCTCTAATAATTTCCTTCAAATAAGGCAAAATTACAAAGTCACGCCGCCGACGCCGCCGCCGCCCGTCGCCGTTCTCTGAAAACCGCGCCGCCCGCCGACGACGAACGGTTTGATTATCGGCGCCCATTTCTAATCGGGTTTGATTCCCGGTGGGAACACAATAAATTTATGGTTCTCGTTGTGATTGTGTGCGATGTGAATGTTTCCGTCACCCACGGAACGAATCATCGAACTTAGTGAGCAGTTGTGAGTGTGAAACCATTTATGTTCATATTAAAAAAGACATGGTAAGGTTCAGAGAGGGGTACCTTAAAATTCTAGAACTACTTTATGATCACTTTGGCGATGGTATTGTATAATACTTTCTCCTTTAGAGATAAATCAGTCAATTGGGTCTTTGTTATATGTCATGATTAGATTAGTTATCACTTTTTATCCGATTCATAGTACCATTGATAAGATTCTAGATAGTCTTTCACGATAACGCTATGTAACAATATGACATGATAGTTATATAATCCCATTACATAGACAGACCAGTTTACTTTGATGTAGATAGTAAGTTTGTACATAATATAATTGACACTCCTTAATGGTGTGTTTACCAAAGATAAGAGGATCTATAAAATGTTGATCTTCTAATTGACTAGATTTTGGGTACTATCTGAGATTATTAAATGATGGTGGTGATATGCAGTAAATTTGTAAGTCTGAGAAATAGAGTAATAAATAACCTAATTAACTATAATTAGGACGATACACAAATTTATTTTGGATGAAAAAATCGAACGCGCTATTTACTCGCCTTACATTAGAAAGAGATAATCACATAATTATATCATTGCCTCGTCCCATTATCTCGGTTAAGCGATAAATCAAATAAAGTCGAATTGCGTGAGAAATATATATTTTTTTCCTATCTATTATATATTATCTATTTAAAACTTTATAAAGCAATAATAAACAAAACATTAAAAAAAACTTGAAAGGTGACAAGGGACACCCGGATGGAACGAAGTTCAATTTCCGTCTAGCCCCCTTTCACAACGCGCGATAAGGAACTTTCGCTCCAAAATTAAAAGAAACATGCAAAAACCAACATCACGCGGTGGTTGGCGGTCACCCATCCAAGTACTGATCGCGCCCGACGTTGCTTAACTTCGGTGATCGGACGAGAACGTGGTATGGCTTACAACTATAGCAAAAAGTGTCGTTATAACTTTTGGTCTTAATTTTTTCCGTATCGCCCCTTTTCGCAACGCGCGATAAGGAACTTTCGTTCCAATATTTATATATATAATAATTAAAATACATCAATTTAATCACGCTGAGCTCTTTCAACTGCTATAAATGTAGCCATTGATGCACTTCCCCAGATTAGAATACAGTATATTAGGATGGATTGAGCCGAAGCCACACAAAAATCATTTAATTCATTGCGAGCGTATTAACTTTTTGTAGGAGCAACATGCCCAAGGGCCTGAAGAATAACTAGAAGTAACTGAATTCCTGTAATCATTACTACTTTATCATGTATTCTCACGGCACAAATAAATAATATTTATATGATAAATTCAACAATATCTTCCTACTTGTTTATTGGAACTACGCGTGATTCGTGACCAAACACTTGTTGAACTTGCTTCCTCTATATTGAATGTCAAAATCTGTTACACATAAGTTGCAAATCACGTTTGTGATATTTGTTCAACTCGTATAAATATCACGACTTGTGCTGAGTGAAGAACTATTTAGTATTGATCATAGAATTTAAATAATTATAGAGAACCTAACGCTAACTTTGTGAAGCCATTTCTTGAGTCGTTTTCCTTGACGACCCAGTTGGCGCAGTGGATAGGTCTCCGCTCTCTGCGCTTTCGAACCCAGGACCCCTGGGTTCGATTCCCGGCAGGAGCACAAATTCCTTCCCAAGGGATATTTGTGCTTCTGGTTCTGGGTGTAACGTGTGTGTAATGTGAATGCTTCCGGAACTCACTATACAAGTCTTTGAACTTACTGTGGGGCTGTGAGTGTGAATGCTTTTGCGTTTGTTTGTTTTGTTTGAGCTCCTGCGGTTTCATAAATTCTTCACAAGATATATTAGGCATAGGTACTATAAAATGTAGTATACGTAAAATTATGTTTAAAATCTTACTGTAAGGTGATATGTGCATACGATTTTACGAAAATGAGAATCATGTGGCTACCAGTTGCAAAAACAAGATGGGTATATTAACTAAAAACACCAGAAAATGTTCATTAAAATGTGTATCATTTGTAATAACTTGTTTAATTGAAAATAAGACGTTTCCTGCACGGTATGATCTAGGAGTCTTCAAGTCATGAGTGAAAGGGTACCTTCTAGGTAAGCAAGTATGCTACATCTTTACTCCATCAGGTGAGATGGTGGTCAAATGCTTGTCTATCTAGCATAAAAGAAGCGGTCTGAAACTAATCATTATATACTCGGGTTCGATACCCGGGGGCAACTCAAGTTTTGGTATATGAATATTTCCGATACCCACTTCGTTCAACTTATAAGAGATGGACTGTTTTTTTTAAATCGTTGTTCACCTGCTCATCAGCCCGCGGATCTAATAGGATATTTCAATGTTTTCAAAAGAGCAGTTTGGAAATTGTTAGTTAACAATCACTGAAATACTTTGAGAATACCAAGAAATTTCAACTACCTTCGGAGTAGGATGCAACTTAAATGCAATATTTTTTTGTAATATTTAATTCTCTGTAGTAGTTTGAGAATTAATCTATGGGATTCTTATCTTTTGAAAACAAAAGAATGGAGTATTTTGGGAACAACCCATTGAAAGTGCCCTATCGTATGTAGATATATATGTATAGGTATTGATAGTTAAAGTTTATTGCACATTCGGTTTTTAAGTGTTGCCAAATTACTTGACACATTGCCAGTTTATTTCACTAGATTAACATACAGCAGGTATTTACACAGCAGTTTACGACCATTACACCGAGGCCTTCTAAGAATTTGAAACTATGTTAGTAATTGAGACATAACCTCCTTAGTTAATACTAAATAGGTGTTTACTTACAAGGTTTACGTTATCATTTAAATAGTTATACTTTTCAACCGACTTCAAAAAAAGAGGTTCTCAATTCGGCTGTATGTTTTTTTTTATTTTGTTTGTATGTTATCTCGCGATATCTCTGCCAATTATTTTATTTATTTTCAGAGGTGGTCCCATTTAATTTCATCAAAATTGATAGAGCCAAAACCAAAATATAAGCGTTGAAGTAAGTTTTTTTAAGCTTTGCTTACGTTTAATTATATTATTGCTTAGAATATTAGAAACTTGTTGTGGACCGATGATTCTGAAAATTAAACCTAAAACAAAAAGGCTTTTTTTCCCAACCGCGACGCAAAGTAGGGTAATGTGTTGATCAGCCTATGTATGTTTGCGGCATTGTAAAGACCAAACGCCTGGGCCAATTTTGATGATTTTACGTTATTCGATTTGTCTTAATCTTGCGAGTGTCAATAAAGACATGACAGCAATTACAATTTAATATGGCGACAACCACGAGCCATATTATGAAAAATAAATATAGAAGTCGACGAAATGTGTTATGTAGGTATCATTGAATAGGTATTTGAAAATCATCTTTGGTTTCTCTTATAATTTTTCACTTCGAATGATCATTTAGGATCTATAACGATTTAAAGTTGCTTAGCAACCATTTTTCTTAAGTTTTCAATCCTAATAATAAAGCTGTGATATAGTTTTTATACTTATATAATCGCTAAATCCTAAAATAAAAATATTTTCCGCTGTTTCAAAAATAGACAAGCATTTTGCCATTATCTCACTTAATGAAAAGTGATGAAGTGGCCGAAGATGTGACATGCTTGTCTACAAGAACCATATTCAATCTTGATTTGAAGACTCCCAGGTTATACCCCTCGGGAACAATGACGCAGACAATGAGTTCCACTCCTTCGCTGTACGGATGAACTTAGAAGCAAAACACTTCGAGCGAACTGAAGGTATATCAACCTTAAATGGTTGACGTTTGACAGTATGTCTGGTTGTTAGATGGTAAAAGGGGCATGGTGGAATTAGCTCATGTAATTCCTGCGCACACTCTCCAAAATTCAAACGATAGAATATGAATAGACTTCATTTAAGTATTGGCTTGTTTCTATTTTTAGAAAGCGTTTGACCATTTTCTTTCTCGCCAGATATGGAAGTGACGATGTGGTCGAGGGTGGCAAACACACTAGGCGATATAAACGGAATGATACACTCCTGGAGAAGGTAATGTGTTATCCTCCTGGGTTTATGAGTTCATAATCAGGTCATTCCCCAGCATTCCCCAAGAGGGTAATATGTTTATTAGTATATTTTGAACCAACTGCTGGGTAAAAAAGTGTTCGCATTGACGTGTATATGGTTCTTAAAAAAAGACCTATTCTATAAGCTATTCCTTATTTGGCCTCTTCCTCGTACGAGTTATCAGACCGTGAACTATGACCAATCCTGCGTATTGTTCAGCAATCGGATGTCGCCTGGCTAATGAACCGATGATATGGCGAAGTCTCAGCAAAAAGTACAGTAACCTTATAAATGTCTGCAATTAATACACAAATAAACGTGTATTATAAATATTTTTTATGTTATTGAGAGAGGAGACGAGCTAGTCGCTCGCAGATAGTCATTACAGTTCAGTGACAGCAAAATTTTTGGATAGTTCACAATCCTGCGCGGCTGCACTGCCCTCGTCACACGGAGATGTTAAATTATACCCTATAATTTTACTAGTACATTATTTGCATACATTATTATATTTCAATGCAATTTTTTTTCGAGCTGGCTGTTCGTATCCTCTGCAGCGTCACCGGGCGGGAGGTAAAGCTTGAAAGGCGCTCCGCCGCAAAAGAGAGGGTCTAGACAACTAGCACAAGGGCCACCTAAGAGGTGCAAGCCTCGTCTTGGACCGTTGTCAGGACAGGAGGAACGGGAGAGAAACGCCCGAAACATGAGAGTACCGTTGATAGTGGGCCCTTGAATGTGTAACGTACAAAAATATTGTGATTGTGTGTGTGATGTGAATATTTCCGGCACCCTCGACACAAGTCATCGAACTTAGTTTGGGGCTGTAGATGTGAAAGTGTTTATGATTATTTTAGTATTATATTCAAGTTTATCAACAGCAGAATTAAAAAATCCCCATATCTATCCTTATCTCCATCTGAGACCGTCAAAACGGCATTTACCAAAGATAGCCAAGATTGATTCCGTCACGTTTGTCAGTACTGTCAAACAGTCAAACCTTCGACCGTGACCTTCGCTTGATGGATCGACTACTTTAATATGGTCAAAGTCAAATAAGATAAAAATAAGTGTAACTTATTTTTTTTTTTTTTTAAATAGATGTACGAAACTTAACTTTTAGGATTGGATAGAAAACTGTACCAAGATAACAATTTTTTAGATTAAATCACAAACATTTTACCCGACTACGCGACAAAAAGGAGTGGAAGTTTATCAGCCTTTGTATGTAGTTTTGTTTGTCCCTTTGTGGCACTCTAGAGACTAAACGCGTGAGCCAATTTTGATGATTCTCAGATTAATTGATTTGTCTTAATTGTGCGAGTGTCACTAAAGACATGACAGTAATCAAAATTCGAAATGGCTAAAAACAGACGCCATATTGTGAAAAAAAAATCGACATGTTATGTCAAGTGGGGTATCGTTAAATAGGTATTTGAACGATTCAAACACTAAATGGCTCTGGCTGACGGACGGACGGACAAAGTGAGGAACGGGTGGTTCCTCTATCAGGTCATCGTAGAAACCTGGCTTTGCTCGGTCAAATATTAAATGTACGATTAAAATTACTTTCGAGAAAAATTTGCTGATATATTTTCTTAATCCTATCTCTCACCAAATTTTTATTAATATAATTCTTGTGTACTTGTGTAAGTGACTGTGCTCCTTCTAAAGAGCTGGACTGATTTTGATGAAAGTTATTGTGAGCGTTCAGGTGGATTCAAGAATGTTTTACATTCAAGAAGAATAAACATTAATCCACTATACAATAAAAACGCAAACATTTATTGTGTCATTATTGAAGTAATTAATTTGGTATTAAGACGTTTTAAGCGTGAGTAAGGAAAGTATCTTTCGCAGAAGATATGGACGTTGCGTAATCGTCTGTATAAAGGTATACAACATATGTGTGTACCTACTACTGTTTGTTATATAAAACGTAGCCGCGGGGCACAGCTAATTTATAATATTAGTGTGATGTGATTATATTTCGATGTTCACAGAGTCCACACTAAAAAAATATTGTAACTATTAGGTTATCGTTGAATTTGTTTCAACTTGCCATATGTCATAGGTTAGGTTTGTTTTATCATAAAACGAAATGTGCTTTATAAAGTACTAGACGTGCCCCGCGGCTTCGCCTGCTAATATGAAGTTAAAAAGTAGCCTATATGTTAATCTTAAGTATAAGCTATGTACATTCCAAATTTCATCCAAATCCGTTCAGCCGTTAAAGCGTGAAGAGGGAACAAACATACTTACACATAAACTTTCGGATTTATAATATTAGTAGGATAATAGTAGTTCACATAACATTACACTAATAAATAAACAGATGCTTATAAATATGTCTTAGACAGAAAATTTTCAAAATCGGTTCACGTGGAACTTAGTTATCAGGTAACACACATAAAAAGAAAGAAATACACTCGACTTGAGTACCTCCTCCTTTTTTGTGAAGTCGGTAGAAAATGTAATTACATATACATAGTGTAATCAGAGATTGAACTGCTCGTTGGCCAAGTTGGGTACACGTTTGCCTTCTAAGCAGGGGTATTGGGTTCGATTCTCGGCGGGAACACAAGTTTATCCCGAAAGAAAATGTCTGTTTCCGGTTCGGGTTATGATTGTGTTTGTGATGTAAATGTTTACAACACCGCACAAGGGATCGAACTTAGTGTGGGTTGTTTAATCACACTAATATTATAAACCCGAAAGTTTGTGTGTAACTATGTTTTTTCTCTTCACGCTGTAACGGCTGAACTGATTTGAATGAAATTTTAAATATATTTAGTTTATACCCAAGATTAAGACATAGGCTACTTTCTGACTTATGAACGCAGGAGAAGCCGCGGGGAACGGCTAGTAAAAAATATATCGTAATTAACACCACCGTCTCTTTGTCCGAAGCTAAACATATGCAATTCGAAAGCTAATGACTAATAACATAAAACAATAGTATAGGGAAAAGGTTGGGCCGTAACCGGTTACAACACCCATTGACCAATAGCAAGCCATGTTGTATGAACTTGTATGGCCTACTTAATACTGGTGAGGCGCCGAGCCGTCTGCCCAGCGCAAGCGATTTTCTTCGGAAAATCGTTTTGTTGTAATTTGAATCCCATTTCTTAAATGAAGAAGTGGTTATGAAGTGACAGCTATTTTCTGAGCTGTTGCGTGGATTTTCTTGTGAAACTTTGGTAAATAAAGCCTAATGGTAAATTAAGGCCTTTTAAATGAGATTGTAACAAAATACAAAACAATACAATAACTATTATACGAATTCATATCTAGTTATAATTATTTTTGGTTAGTTTTAAATTAGTATTTTTTCTGTTTTTGAACTTATAGCGATGAAAATTGGTATTTAAGTATTTAATTATTTTTTTATAAAAAATTAAGTAATCAATATTTTTTGCCAGGTTTGCATTAAGGTGGTGCAATGGGGAATTAAAGTGAATGTTGAAAGTTCTTTTTTTATGAAGTTACACTAATGGAAATTGCTATTTGAGTAGTTCATTTAAAATAGAAAAATGATAATATATATTTTTTTTGCCAGGGGTGCATTAAGGTGGTGCAATGGGGAATTAAAGTTCATATGGGAAGTTTTTTATATATGAAGTGATGTAAATTTTTATCTAAGTAGTAAAATGAAAGGTAAGTTTATTAATAACTCATTTAAGTTGATTAGAAATAACTACTCTAACGCTACTCTATATAACTATATTATAATCACGCTAAAATTATGAATCCAAAAGTTTGTGTGTAAGTATGTTTGTTTTATCTTTACGCTGTAACGGCAAAATTGATTTGGCTAAAATTACATAGCTTATACTCAGGACCACATATAGGCTAATTTTTAACTTAATTAACGAGGGCGAAGCCGCGAGATTTGGCTAGTTATAATATAGATCTCTATGGATACTAGGAGCGCATAAAAACAAACAATATGTTTGTTTGATAATTACATTTAACCTCTACAAAATTCCTTCCTAACGAGCTGCCTTTTGTAATCCCACGTTGTGTGAGCTACGAAGATCCCAACTCTATTATTACGTCAGTCTCAACAATGGCCTATAAGTTAACTAGACGTGGAATGTGTGTAGGCTTAGAATTACCAATAGGCAATTTACCTACTTATTTGTTATGGAAGTCTCAAGAACATTTGTATCAAGCGCAAGTCCAATCGTGTATGGAGTACTGCGGCTGTCTCTGGGATGGATCCGCTAAGTACCAGATTGATGGTATTGAGTCTATTGACCGACGAGCGAAAATACTTACTGCTGATAATAAGACGACAAGACAAACTGTCAAACGTCATCCGTATATGGTTGACATACCTCCAGTTCGCTCAAAGCGTTTCGCTTCTACGTTTATCATCCGTACAGCGAGAGAGTGAAACTCATTGCCTGCGTCTTTGTTCCCCGAACAGTATAATCTGGGAGTCTTCAAGTCAAGAGTGAATAGGTGCCTTCTAGGCAAGCATGTCACATCTTGGGCCGCATCATCGCTTTCCATCAGGTGAGGTTGTTGTCAAACGCTTGCTTATCGTACATAGAAAAAAAAAAGATAGTCGAGTCCTAATTGCAGAGGATCGGTCACCGACGTAAGGTCGCAAGCCTATCGGTATTCTATCGTGTACCTAAATTTTGTAGAATTTACGCAGGAATTACCATCTAACAACATGTCACATCGTCAGCCGCATCATCACTTTCCATCAGGTAAAATAGTGGTCAAATGTTTACCTATTTAATTATTTTTTTAAATAGTGAGAAGACAAACGCATTCACATTGACAGCCCTAGAGTAATAGTTGGTATAATGGGTAAAATACCCTTGGGAAACATTGTGCTCCGGTCGGGAATCGAACCCAAGACTCACGGCGAAACATGTCCACTGCGCCAACTGGGTCGTTAA
Organism: Lomographa bimaculata; assembly: GCA_948107665.1. NCBI lineage: Eukaryota > Metazoa > Arthropoda > Insecta > Lepidoptera > Geometridae > Lomographa > Lomographa bimaculata. Next base: position 12,854,437 of record OX403600.1, read on the forward strand.
AATCCTACTAATATTATAAATCCAAAAGTTTGTGGGTAAGTGTGTAAGTATGATTGTTCCCTCTTTACGCTTTAACGGCTTCATGGATTAAGATGAAATTTGGAATTTACACATAGATAATACCTAGGATTAACACATAGGCATTTTACCTTGATAATAGCGGGCGAAGCCGCGGGGCACGGCTAGTTGGATATATTTTTAATGTTAATTAAGTGACGAAACGAGCAAGTCGCTCGGCAAAGACTGCTTTCGTCACCCTGAGATATAAATAAGATGTTAATATAAAAAACTCTACGCACTAAAGATTAAAAATGAAAATTTTTTTTTTTTTTAATTGAGACTAAGCTAGATTTTGACCACAATCTCACCTGATGGAAAGCGACGATGCGGTCCAAGATGGAGCACGCTTGCTCAGTAAATACCTATTCCCTCTCTTCTTGAACAACCCCATATGTGCTACTGATTCCGGTTGCAAATATGCACAAATAGATACAAATGCAAAATTTCAAATATTTTGGCACCCCGCAAGTCTTCGAACTTCGTGTGACAGTTTAAGTGTGAAAGCTTTTAAATAAAAACGTGATGAAAGTTCGTTATCCATGACAGTTGTTTTATTGGCTATCAATTACATTTTATTGATGAAATGAACGGCGCCGGCGGCGGCGGCGCATCTAGAAAGTATTGACCGTGATCGATTTCTATAATTGAAATGTACGACGATGTTATGTTAAGAAATTTTGCGGCTTTGTATAATAAAAATCCTATAATAACAAAAATTTGCCTTAGTTGGGTATATACACAAGATTTCCCCCCCAAGGGAATTTGAATTTCTCGTTCTGGGTAGGTGTGTTGTGAATGCTTCCGGCAATATGGGAGTCTTTAAGTCGCGAGTGAATAGGCATCTTCTAGGCAAACGTGCCCCATCGTCGACCGCATCGTCACAAACCATCAGGTGAGATGGCGGTCAAACGTTTGCCAATCTTGAATTAAAAAAAAACTCACGACACAAACGAACAAAGAACTTAGTGTGGGGCTGTAAGCGTCAAAATTGTTTAATTCAATTTGATTAACCTTTATTTATTATTGTAATTGCAGGCGAATCCGAGTGGGATAGCTAGTCATTAATAAAACATTATATACAGATCAATATAGTCTCAACTATATACCATTATTATTATAATAACTTCACAACACGTTTTGTAATAACAACGTAATTGTCGAACAACGTCAATTATATTCGATTTATTATAAAGGTATTACACGTCATAGGTATTTCCAACGTTTCCATCAGCACGCCTACTTACTATTATTTATTACAAATAATATTCGATAATAAATTGTTGGTTGACCTTATTCTCTCGTTTTGGAGCCAACAGCGAGTATAAGAATATATGCAAGATCCTGCTCGAAATGCCTCACAGGCAAGCATTTTTTGACTCTTGTGAGTAGACTTGAAATTAAAATCCATGCGTGCATTTTAACTGAGTGCTGGCTAAGCAAATGTCCCTTCACACCGGCTCTACCAGGTTTCAACTCATATGAATCCGGGTATACCAATCAAAATGAAGGTGTTGTAGTATATATCAGTAGTGACATTGATTGTAAGGTGGTTAAACCAACATTTAATGAAGCAAATTGTCTCTTACTTTATTTCTCGGACATACTTGCGGTAGTTGCCCTGTATCGGTCTCCTTCATACAAGAATTTGACCCCTTTTATTGACAGTTTAGACAACATTTTAGGTTCATTATATTGTTTTAAATCCGTTGCTATTATAGGAGATGTAAATATTAACATAATACCAACGAATACTGATATATCTGCAGATGAATATCTAAATCTAGTTGCATCACACGCATTACTTCCAGCTCACCTATTCCCGACCAGAGAAAGTAATTGCTTAGACCATGTTATTGCTCGGAGTCCATTCTGCACCAAAACTTTAGTTCTAGACACGTTAATTACAGACCATGCACCTATTCTTTTTAGTATTACCAATCATAAAATAAATGTAAAGTCATCTTATTACTCTCAGCGTACAGACATTCCAGAAGTAGTTAAGGAGCTTAACATCACTGACTTTTCAGCTATTCTTTCTTGTGATGATCCCGAGCTAGCTTCTGAAATCCTAATTAACATGATTTCCACGTGTATCAGCAAACATACTCGCACCGTCTACATCCCCAGTAGGAAACGTGTAATTAAGCCCTGGATAACATCTGGCCTTTTGAGATGCATTCGCCACAGGGACAAGCTCTACCGGAAATTTAAAAAAGACCCTGATAATGTAAATACTAAATTAATATACACCCGATACCGCACTCATTGTAATAATCTTCTTAAAAAAGTAAAACGCGAATACGAACAAAGGGAATTTCAAAAGGTTAGTAGAAATCCTAAAGCTGCTTGGAATATTATTAATCAAATAGCGAATTTAAAAAGAAAACAAAGTAATGCAAGCTCTTTATTAAAATTAACAAATAATCCATGCCAGTCAGTAAATGCAGTAAACTCATACTTTGCCAATGTCGGAAAAAATCTAGCCTCCAAAATCCTTCCACTAGGTGTTAGTGACGACCGTTCTTCTCAGAATTCTTCCGCTTATCCGATTGACGGGCCAAGTCAGGCACCACTTCACTCTATGGCCGTATTCATTGTAGATGATGAGGACATTGAGAGAGTGATACTGAATCTAAAGGAGAAGTGTGCCCTTGGCTGGGATGGTATCTCCACTTCAGTTTTAAGGGCTGTCAGACACGTTCTTGTTCCTCTACTAAAATATATATTTAACCTATCCTTCACTACTGGCGTTTTCCCGAGGGTTTTCAAAAAAGCAATCGTCCACCCAATTTTCAAGGATGGCGATGGAGACAATGTTACAAACTACAGACCAATTTCGGTACTGTCAGTTATTTCAAAAATTTTTGAGAAGATTATCAATAAAAGATTATTGAATTTTTTAAATCAAAATAATGTTCTCTCTAAAAATCAATTTGGTTTTAGACGCGGTAGATCCACGGAAGATGCTGTATTAGAACTTTCTGATACTGTTATCAAAAACTTCGACAAACGCTTTAAAACAATCGGCATTTTTCTGGACTTATCTAAAGCTTTCGACACTGTCTCCATCCCAATCCTTCTTTCCAAGCTGGAGGACATAGGCATAAGAGGCGTTGCTCTGGACTTGTTTCAAAGTTATCTTAGCAATCGTACACAACGAGTTCTGATAGATGGTTTCAAAAGTGATGAAGAAACGCTCTGTTATGGTGTTCCACAGGGAAGCGTCCTCGGTCCAACCCTATTCCTAATATATATAAATGAATTATGTAAAATATCACTCCCAAATTGTAAAATAATTACATACGCTGATGATACAGCGATACTTGTTCATGGGCAAAATTGGAAAGAGGCTTTTGATCTGTCAGAATGTTATTTGCGAGTTGTCATGAAGTGGCTATGTATTAATCTTCTAACTTTAAATTTAAATAAAACAAAATATATTGCCTTTGCTTCCAATTTTTCATCTCAGCCATCCTCCTCATTTTGCATTCGCGCTCATGTATGCCCTCAAGACATTAGTCCCGGTAGATGTGACTGTCAAATAATGGAACGTACAACATCTTTGAAATATTTAGGGGTTACTCTGGACAGCGCTCTATCCTGGAAGCAACATATCCATTCAACAGTTTCTCGTGTCAGAAAACTAATTTTTGTGTTTAAAAGCCTGAGATCAGCTCTGGATTTCCAAAGTCTGAAAATAGTATATTCTGCTCTTGCCCAATCAGTATTATCATACTGTATAACGTCTTGGGGAGGGTCTGTTAAATCATCTATGATACGTTTGGAAAGAGCCCAGAGAGCTGTTCTAAAAGTCATTTTGAATAAACCGTTACGTTTTCCCACCACAGATTTATATTCGCTTTGCCATGTTCCTTCAGTAAGACAACTTTTTATCCTTCAAACTGTCCTAAGAAAGCATTCTCAAATTTATTATGATCCAAACACAATTAACACTAAGCGTAGAACTGACAAAGTCTGCAACATAGAATACCGGCGTACGGCGACTGCAAGTCGACATTATCATTATATCAGCTCGATGCTGTACAATAGGCTTAACAAAAAACTCAATATATATTCACTTCCATCATATAAATGCAAAATAAAATGTAAAGAATGGCTACAATCCTTGTCATATCAAGACACAGAAGACCTTATAACAATTACTATATAAACACACATGCACACACAGACACTCACACACACACACACGCACACACACACACACATTCACACTCACACACACACATATATACAGTTAAAAAAAAACAGTTTTAGCTATGTAACCTAATTAAGATTGATATTATGTATAGTTCTTTTCTAGATTGATTCGTAACTTAAATTATTTATTTTTGTCTGAAACGGTATAATTGTTTTGAAATTGTGAATATTGTATCAACATTTTTCGGAGGAGGGCGTTGGCAGCTGCGACACAGTTTTACACTACTGCAGGTGTCATCGTTTTACCAAAATTTTTGTCTGTACAACCTTGTTTTTATCCTAAAATAAACGATTTTTTCATTTTTCATCATTTTCATTTGACCCTGTCCACCACGCCCTGAGTGTGGCGCTCTTGTACAAACCATGGAGCACATTCTTTCTTGCCCTCAATGCCCTAACATATGTACGATAACAGACTTGAACGAAGCTTCCCCTTTCGGAGTCGCAGTTGCAGAGTTCTGGGCTCAAAATATTTAGACCTAAACAGTTTTTCGGATGTCCTTAATATCTGGAAAACTATAAGAAGTATACTTTGGACCATCGACACGACGAAGAAGATTTGACCCTGCGCCATCTTATTATTTGAATCTTATTCTTACTAATCTTAACCAGTTAGTTCCGTACCATTATCTATAAAAAAATCACGTTTGTTGTCTGGAAGCACTCCTTAATTATTTCTTTTATTTTTATTTAATTATTTATTTTTAAAGTGAATATACAACTAAATATTCTGTGTATTAGGGTTCCGTTTTACCCTTTGAATACGGAACCCTAATGAACATCGATTTCCCTTGGTCATCGCATCATACGACAAACTGCTAAGCGACACCGCTATATGGTGGATATTCCACAAATGCGCACTAAGCGTTTTGCCTCCACATTCATTGTGCGAACCGCAAAGGAATGGAACTCCTTACCCGAGTCGGTGTTTCCTGATGAGTACAATATGGGAGTCTTCAAGTCACGAGTGAATAGGTATCTTCTAGGCAAGCTTGCTCCATCATCGACCACATCGTCGCTTACCATCAGGTGAGATAGTGGTCAAAAGTTTGCCTATCACGAATAAAAAAAAAAAAACGTTTCTTCAAACATAAGTCAGTATGACATAATTATAGTTTAAGTAAACTTAATTATATAAGATACTAGCTGTCCCGGAGACCTTCGTTCCGCCTAACAATCAATGAATGTGCATATTTAGGAAGCCATACCCGGCATGCGTTACAATGCCACGTGACTATATTATTACCTTCTTCACGTTTATGTTTGCCTAGTACTTTACCAAATCCGAGTGACGTATGAAAAAATGATTTTTATACAACTATAAAAAAAAATGTGACTTTCCTAAAAAGTATCCTATGTCCGTCTCCTGGTTCTCTACCTCCCCTCCAATTTTCAGCCAAATCGGTTAAGCCGTTCTTGAGTTATAAATAGTGTAACTAATACGACTTTCTTTTATATATATATATACATACATTAAATAAGGTATTTACTAAGTCTATTACAGTTTTATATTTATGTATGTGTATAGTAATTTTTATCTTATATTATACTTATGTATGATAATATTATACATTTTATATTTGTTATATTTGTAGTATGTTATGCTATGTACATACATAATATTTCAAGTAGTAGTAACAACTAGTAGTTAATAGTCATAGTCCTCCTTTTTTTTATTGTTATTTAATTATTTATAATTAAGTAGGTATATTATAATTAATATTTTTTCAAATCTTGCACCTTTCTAAATTTTTGTTATATAAATTAAAACACCGACGTCCAACTTTGTTGCGTTATTCCTCTCCATCCAAAGGTTGTCTGGAAGAGATCGCTTTTAGCGATAAGACCGCCTATTGTTGCACTTATTTTTTAAGTCATTATTTTCTATTCTGTTTTATCACAAATATTGTGTTCAATAAAGAGTTTATCTATCTATCTATCTTCTCGGATGACTGGCAGAAAATGCTGTATCAGCATTAAGTACTCCGTGTACAGCCATATTGTGCAAAATAATAAATATAATAAATACATTATTAATAATATCACCTACAGTTATCATTATGACACAGAAGATATGACTTAGTACAACAGATAACCTCGTGTTGTAATATTTGTAATACGATACATAGTTATCGTCTTGTAAAACAATCTGCATTGTAATCACAACACCTGTCTAGAGTAACACGACTGTATTGTCTGCAGATCTAAATGTAATTATTATTTTATTATTATGACGTAATAACACACCTGCATAACTGCAATAAATGTTTACTACTTTACGAACATAAATCTATGTTTAATATCAAGTGTGTTAGAGATATTTTATGTCTATCGGTATAATTCTATCGCTTACATAGTGTGCACAGGAATTACATGAATTAATTCGTTCATGCCCTTTTACCATCTAACAACAAGACTATCAAACGTCATCCATTTATGGTTGACATACCTCCAGTTCGCGAGCGTATCGCTTCTACGTTTATCATCTGTACAGCGAAGGAGTGGAACTCATTGCCCGTCTTTATTCCCCGAACGGTATAATCTAGGAGTCTCGAGTGAATAATTATCTTCTAGCCAAACATGTCACATCTTCGGCCGCATCATCATTTTCCATCAGGTAAGATATTAGTCAAAAGCTTGCCTATTCTGCATAAAAAATGTCCCAGAACTACAAACCGCGGTGACGAGGACGCAAAGTACAACTCCACAACTTTGTAGGTAGACATTGCAAAGAACAACAAACATTGTAACGTGAACTGCTCGTTGGCTTAGTTGGCTGGCGTTCGCCTTCTAAGCAGGGGTATCGGGTTCGATTCCCGGCGGAAGCACAAGTTTTCTCCCCAAGGAAAATTTGTGTTTCTGGTTCTGGTTGTGATTGTGTGTGTGTGATGTGAATTGAGTATTGTATAAACTATATTTTTACAATACTCTTCTTCTTCTTCTTAGTTATGGCTTCGCAATCTTGTCAGACAGTCAAAGTAAAGTAAAAGAGTCAAAGTCAAATCATGGCCTAGGAAAGAGGCAGAGACTTTACTAAAATTTCTATTAGAGTTTTGGAGCGAAAGCAAAAATTTCGATTTTCGACTTTGGTATGATTTGCCTACACGTTACTCGTTTACACGTTACTATTCATGCACACAGGATTTACACTCGAAGAGTTTTGGAAAAAATTAAATAATTGGTAAAGCCATTATTTTACTTTCGCGTCAAATTTTTTTGTTCAATCATTATTTCGATGATCTAGGCAATATTTATATTTTGTACTAGCCGTGCCCCACGCCCGCTATTATCAAGTCAAAAAGTAGCCTATGTGTTAATCCTAGGTATAAGCTATGTACATTCCAAATTTCATCCAAATCCAGCCGTTACAGCGTGAAGTGGGAACAAACATACTTATACACACACTTGCATACTTACACACAAACTTTCGGATTTATAACATTAGTAGGATAGTAGGATTCATGAGTCTTACTTAAGCTCGCACTAGCACCTATCCTAGTAGTTTTGTAACTATCAATGCATAGGTTTAGGTATATATCAGATTAGGTACAGTTTTACCTATGACGTATAATAACGTAAAACGACCATGCTCGTACTTGGGGCGATCCGCGTAATTTTACCATATTATTATGATTTTACATAGAATACGTCATCTAATACTATTAAAATCTTTTTCCTGACATACTGATTTGCTGACTGACTGACTGGCTTAAAGACAACGCATAGCCTAAACCGCTGGTCGTAGAAACTTGAAATTTAGAGGGTACATTTGTCTTATTAGGAGGGGTGCACTAAAAATGGATTTTTGGGAAATTCCACCCCGAAGAGGGTCCGAAGAGGAACTAAAACGTTTTCACTCCATTTATGGAGATTGAAAAGTTTGTTTTTCTTTTAAAATGTTTGGAATTTTTTTCTTTTATTAGTAGTAAATTTTAAAATAGAAAAAAGATGTCATCAATATTTTTTACCTAATTAAAATAACAAATGCACACACACAGCCGCGCACTAAGATCAAAGACTCGTATGGGTGCTGGGTACATTTACGTCCACACACAGAATCACACCCAGAAAACAAATCGCAAAGAAGCACAAATAGCCATTGGGAAGGAAAATTGTGCTCCTGCCGAGAATCGAATCCAAGACTCACGGCGCAGATGGCAGATAAATTATTTAGAATTATTGAAGAGAATGATTTTATTTTAATGCTCTATATATTTTGCATGATCTTCCACGATCACGTTATAAAGTAACGTGATCGATCACGTTTGCAAGAAGTTTGCCAGCGAATAAAAGAAAAATATTCGTGCGCACGCACACGACCATTATTATAAAATAGGCGTATCATGAACTGTAAAAAAAAATATTCTAAGTATTACTTTTGCTTTGTTTATCCCTGTCATTACCGAATAGTAGCATTATACTAGTAAAATAAATAACGCGGAAACATCAGAGCACGTCTAATGTTTACAAATCAATTACGAGCTTAGAACAAGGCCCAAGGCCTCCTATGAACAAATAGATTAAATATGCGTGAAACAAAGAGCAAGAGGATAATTTGTTAAGATACGTTACGACAATGTTAATAGGGAATATAAAGAGATTTAAATATAGTTCATGTTTTTTTATGGAATTACACTTATAATATCGTTATAAATAAGTTTTTTTAATCAAGAATTTTGGAGTAATAAAAATGCATGGGAAATTCAAAATAGCAAAACGCACACTATTGGCTTGACTGATTCGTGACGTCATTTTTTTTCTTTTTTTTGTTATAAATACAATTTATTAACGTAAATGTATATGCATTAGTAAAATATGTAAGCATATTACATTCAATTTCAGTCGTTTTTTTTACAAACTTATATGAAGAAAAACTTTTTTTTAATTCCTGATAGGCAAGCATTTCACCACAATCTCACCTGATGGAAAGTTATGATGCGGCCGAAGATGTAGCATGCTTGCCTAGAAGGTACCAATTCACTCTTGACTTGAAGACTCCCAGATTACACCGTTCGGGGAACAAAGCCGAGGTAGAAGTATCAATAATTTAAAATATATTCTCTGCTAGCTGGGCCCTAAGACTTCACCCGCGTTGAACAGAACTTGTTAATCCTGGGTACTAGCTATGCATCGTCTAAATTTCATCCAAATACGTTCAGCCGTTAAGAACGTAAAGAAAAAACAAACATACTTACACACAAACTGTCACAATTATAATATTAGTGTGATTTCACATACCCTCATAAAATTGAAATTTGAATATTTATCATTTATATTTTTCACATCCTATCTCCTAGGAACAATAATTGATAGTGAAATATATGTTCTTTTCTTCTTTTCATACATGTTTTCTTATTTACATACGTAGTATGTAAATAAATGATGAAAATCGCAAAACTCTAGACTGGGAAGTCATAAAATAGAAATGATACACGATTTTAGTGTAAGCTATACCCGTTTGTTACACGTAGATTAAAATTAAACCGTCGTAAGTACCTACATTATAAATGAATGAGATTCATAACTGAATGAAAAAATATAACAACCTTTGATCAAAAATACATTGTATTATGATCATATAAAAAACCCAGGAGGTATTTCTTGTTTACAATTTAAAATGGCTCATGTTTTTGTGGTTTACAAAACAGGCGCCTGATTTGTTTCACGTATCACTATTTATAGGTATATAAAGGGTTTTTCAATTGGCGCGGGTAGATTTTGGCGAGCCGTAGCGGCCATTTTGTTTTTGTGACATCTGTCAAATCCTTTGTTTTTTTTAATAAGTTGGCTTCGCAATCTTGTGCATTTAGCCAGTGTCAAGTAATAATATATCTCAAGTTTATTTCGTGTTGAAAGTTCTAGTCACAAGTCATAGTCAAAGTCAAGTAAAAGAGTTAAGGTCTAGTCATAGTCAAATCTAGTGTAAAGTGGTAGAAACTTTGATAGAACTTCTATTGGGGTTTTGGAGCGAAGGCGAAAATCACGTTTTTCAACTTTGTATGACTTGCCTACACTAAGCACATTTACTAAATAATTACACATTAACACTCGAAGAAACACAGGTTTTGGAAAATTATACAAAATCAACAACGCCATTTTTTCACTTTCGCGGCAAAACTCCAAATCCCTTGTGTGTATTATATAGTTAATTATGCCAAATCACAATGGCAAGTTACACAATTGAACAGCACGTTCAAATGATAAAATGTTACTATCAACATGAGTGTTTGTTAGTGCAAACATTGCGCTCATTGCGCCCATTTTACAGAAGACGTGGTGGCCTTTCACAGTCAACTCTTCAACGTTTGGTGGCTAAATTTAAAACAAACGGTTTGGTTATCAATCAACCAACACCCGTTCGCTCAAAGAACGCATTGAGAACATTGCCGCGGTCCGTGAAAGTGTACACAGGCCATCGCTCAAATTCAGCCGGATCTATGTAAAAGAGTCATTAAAAATTTGACTACTCGGATCCGTGAAGAAGCCGAGGCGGGCATTTGAACGATGTCATATTGCACACTTAATGGCGCATATAGGCCTTTCAAATAAATAAAGAATTTTGTTAATACGTCACACACACAGCTTGTTTTATTTCATTTCTACATCTACCCGCCTTTATTTAAAAAAACCTTTACAACACGTCTTATACAGGATCTTTGTAAAATATCAGAAAGATCTCAGACCCTGATTATTGTTCTAATTACGACTTTCTTCTGAATTCTATATTTTCCATAATAATGAAAAAATCTCAATCGTTCACATGGGCTCCAAAGAGGCACTCATAAAAGTTAATGACTCTACTGCCAGATTCGTATAATTACAGCCAAGCAACCTGGCAAGAAAGCATGTTTCTATTTTTTTTCGTTCTGTACTACGGGTATGTGTAATCAAATAATTAAAACACAAACAAATTTTAATTATTAAACACGAGCAAAGCTTTAAAAACCGACTTCACCGCTTTATCTTTGGAACCTTGATCAGATTTAATGTATTAAACACGCATTATTGACTCTAACTCAAAAACTAGAGATCAGATCTTGATCAGATATCAATGGGACCACATAGAAAGCATTAGCTTTCAAATAAAAAAAAAACAAAATCGGCTCACAACGAAAGAAGTTATGAGGTAACTTTTATAGTCGGTTAAACGAGAACATCGTCAAAGTAGTCCGCAAAATAGGCATTATTGACGATATTTCAAGAACTACTGATCAGATCTTGACCAAATTTTAATGGGACCAATTAGAAAGAAACATCTTACAATCTAAAAAAAATTTTCGAAATCGGTTTACGTGGAGAGAAATTATGAAGTAAAACACACATAAAAACATTTAAAAAAAATACAGAAGACTTAATTACCTCCTCCTTTTTTGGGAAGTCAGTAAAAACCTGCTTTTCACTGCTTTATCTTCGGAACCATTGATCAGATTAATTATGCATTATTGAGGATAACTCTAAAACTACTGGTTAGATTTGATCAAATTTAAATAAAATGGAAACCACCTTTCAAATAAAAAAACAAACATCAAAATCGTTTTACCTAGAAAAAGTTCCGAGGTAACACACAATAGATCGAATTGAGACCTCCCTTTCTATGTTTATTCATTTCTTCTATAAATAGCCATCAACGCGTTTCTACCTACACAAAACCAGGAAAATGTAAATTTGAATTTAATTAAAATGTATACATAGCACTACGCGGACATGTACCTATATGTTCACATAGCATACGCTGAATCTTTCCCTATTGTACTATAACTTCACCTTCAATAGGTAAATTAACTTATAATAGTTGTTATCTGTATAATTGAAACAATTGTATACTGTATTTATAGTTTCAACGTCAAGTTTTTACTTATTTATATAATCCTACTAATATTATAAATCCGAAAGTTTGTGTGTAAGTGTGTGAGTATGTTTGTTCTCTCTTCACGCTTTAACGGCTGAACGGATTTGGATGAAATTTGGAATGTACATAGATTATACCTAGGATTAACACATAAGCAACTTTTTAACTTGATAATAGCGGGCGAAGCCGCGGGGCACGGCTAGTATTATATACACCAAGTAAGTTGCCACATATGTTAAATGAAACTAACAGTTTTTTTATTCTAGATAGCATTCGGCCGCTATCTCACCTGATGGAAAGTGATGATGCGGCCGGAAATGTGTCATGATTACCTAGAAGATACCTATACACTCTAGACTTGACGACTTCCAGATTATACTGTTCATGGAACAAAGACGCGGGCAGCGAGTTCCACTCCTTCGCTGTTACTTGTATTCAGATGGTTTAATTTACAGTAACTTGGTGACTTATCTATTACTTTTAAACGAGCAATTCTTGTATATATGTATATATATAATCTCCACGGCTCCAACGATTTTCATGAAATTTAGTATGCAGGGGGTTTCGGGGGTGATAATTCGATCTAGCTAGGCCTATTTTTTAGAAAAACATCACTTATGTACATACATGTATACATATAACATCATAAATATTACCATCAGGCGATAGCGGCCAAACATTTGCCCATCTTGAATAAAAAAAAAAGAAGCAAAAAAAATTACCAAATATTTACAATCTTTAACAAGCGTAATAAAGGCGAATTATTAGAGACGATCTGAAGCATTACAATAAAGATAATTGTTTTATAAAAGTTCCTATTGAGTGTTGAAGTACATCACACTTCGAGAAATATTTGTTATGTGATGAGCAAGCTTGGGGAATAGATGTAATACAAGCATAGTAAATTTTGTAACATTAAATAACTTGTTGAAATGTCGGATATTTAAACGTCATTTATATAAATGTAACTGTTTGTTTGTAAGCGCTCCATTTGAGAATGACTGGACTGATTTGGCTCTTTGACCACACATTGTGCCGTCTTAAAATACGGTTAGTTGCCTGTGGTCCTATAAGCCAAAACACATGTGCACGGCACCCGACGTCGCGCCAAGGTACTTGTGATTGATGACATCGGAAACGTGCCTTCTGATCGAGGGTCGAGGTTTCGAATCCTACGACGGTCTTTAGCTTCTGGTGAAGGTAGCATCGTGATAAAATCCAGATATTAGGAAATTTTCTAGCTTGCTACCCTGTATCAAAAAACATTTTTAGTTTACCACCCTCAAGAATATAAATCTGTTGACGTAAACAATAGGGATGATGCATGGGTAAAAAGAAACTACTTAGTCAATCAATATTTTTTGATAATCTAAATAACTAAATAGAATGTTCAGGCATATTATTATAGCCTATTATCTAATATGTATATAAAATTCTCGTGTCACAGTTTTCGTTGCCATACTCCTCCGAAACGGCTTGACCGATTTTGATGAAATTTTTTGTGCTTATCCGGTATCTATGAGAATCGGCCAACATCTATTTTTCATCATCATCATCATCATCATCATCACTTTTCATCATTATCAACGCGGGTGAAACCGCGGGGCGCAGCTAGTAGTAATATATTCGAGTCTCAGATAACATTGCAAGGTCACAGATGACATTATAGCATAGCTGTGGTTTAAACGAAAAAACAAACGCTTTCACACTCACAGCCCCACAATAACTTCAAATGCTCATGTCCTGGGTGCCGGAAACATTCACATCACAACCAAGAAAGTCAAGTAAAGACTCTATTTTTATGTCTTCGACGTCCCCCATTTTCAAACAGCACATTAATATATTTCAGTAAATGCGTTCATTTGCACACAAAATATTGTAATAAATCCACCTTCATCAAATGCAAACAAGAAATGGATATGAAATAAAAATAAACCTAAGCGTCTTGCCATTTGTCATGGCCATAGTCACCTGAGAAGCGCAGTATGCAAGGTTGCAAGTAATCCGAGAACATAACATTGATCTATTAAGGCATGTACTGGGTATCAAGTTCAAGTAAAGGTTATGTCACAGATAAAATAACAGTAACTTAATTATACTTATTAATAGTTAAGTGCTTGGTAAGGACAGTGTATATATGGATTTTAATTCTGGAGTCTAGAAGCGTCTATATAATAGTATCCATGACGACATCTACACTTACCATCAGTCAGGTGAGATAGTGGTCAATCGTTAGACTATCAAATATAGCAATGACAGTACAATAATTTAGAAACAATTATAATATTTCCAAAAACATTGTCATTTTTATCTTCATTTGGTTTTTATAATTTGGTCGCTACCTCACCTGAAAGAAAGTTATGACGTGGCCGAATATGTATCATGCTTACCTAGAATCTTCTAGGTACCTAGTCACCATGATTTATATAGCTGGCAATAAATTTAAAAATATCTATTCACTCTAGTATAATGCAATTTTTACATTTTGAACAAAGATTTTCACCTATATAAAATCTCGTTGACTTCTATGTACAACTAACTGTGCCGCGCGGCTTCGCCCGCTATAATCGAATTATAAATTACCCTATAATCGGATTATTATGTGTTAATCCTAGGTATAAGCTATGTACATTCCAAATTTCATCTAAATCTGTTCAGCCGTTAAAACGTGAAGAGAGATCAACCATACTTACACACTAACTCAAACTTTCGCATTTATAATATGAGTAGGATAATAAGAAATAATTTTATGCTACTTTTAATCATAGAGTAATGGATACATATACATACATGCCAACATTTTTAGCGCGTTGCAGATTTATCTAGGACACTTATTTGAGCTATATAATTATACAAACAACATGAATATAAATGAGTACAATGACTATTGTGGAGTTCTTTCTTTCACTTCATTCAGTCGTGACATATGTAAGCAAAAAAAAAATTGAAAAAATTAAGCGCCAGAGACATGCGAGTCGATCGTCTGGCGGCTTTGTTAGACCTCTCTTTTGTGGTTCCACTTTTAGTGGACGTACTTTAGACCGACTAACAAAAAGGAGGTATATAAATAGATTTGGATGAGTCTTTCTTTTGGTATTTGAAACATTATATGATGTAATTTAAACGTAAACAAAGCTTAAAAAATCGACTTCACCGCTTATACTTTGGTTTTGGCATGATCGATTCCGATAAAATTTATATGGGACCCCCTCTAAAGTATTATCTAATATAATCTACCAAACAAAAAAATAATTTAGAGAATTGGTCCACAAATGGGGGAGAAATTAAAGAACATTCATAAAAAAATAAAATACAACCTCCTACTTTTTTGAGACGGAAAAATAAAAAAAATTTAAAAAACAATAAAGCTATATTTAATAAATTCTATTTGTGTTGGTGCTGTCAGTTTTTTTTAATACCTTGACTGTTCAGATACCGTTCTTACCTATATCTATATACTCTTGGTAAGTCATTTAACTTGCAATAAAAGGTGGTATTCATCTTCAAGATGGTAACACAAGAATAGTCGATTCTTAGTTTACCACTTTCAAGTTTGATATGGCAAAAGGTGTTCTAGCAGCTATCCTTGAAACTAATCCCCGCTTCGTGTGGCGTAATGAAATGAGAAACCTGGATCATCTGTGACTGCGCATTCATTTTTAGGAAAAGTATATAGTTTTGAGTAAAAGAGCCATAAGTACCTATTGAGTAGCAAAAATTTTACCAAAAACTGTCACGGGAAACGGTAGAGTATGTACTCTACCGTTTCCCGTGACAGTACGGTAGAGTAACGGTAGAGTACATACTCTACCGTTTCCGGTCAGTTTGTCGTTTCCACATGGAAGACTTACTATGCATAAAATAACAACCATACTATATCAAATAAATAAACGCTTTCACACTCACATCCCCATACTAGGTCCGATGAGTTGTGTCGTGGGTGCCGGTAATATTCACATCACACACAAAATCACAACCAGAACCCAAAACACAAATTTTTCTAGGTAGAAAACTTGTGTATACGCCGGGAATCGAACCTAATAACCCGGTTTAAATGGCGAATGCTCATCCAACTAAGCCAACGAGCAGTTAGCATATTTTGGATTTATGATGAAGTGTAAATTTGTATTAACTATAAAAATAAAAATAACTAAGTATTAAATTTTACTGCAAATTTGTTGAGATTATTTTAAGTATTCCTTAAATTATAAAAAAATTATGATATTTTTCTTGCTTTTTTAGTACCTTTGGCATTTGCCAATTTCGGCGTGCCTATCAAATGATAGGCACGCCGAAATGATGTCATGCATATCAGAAAATTCTCCTATTGTAATCCCTTTAATTTTAAGTACAATTTTAATATGTTTGATGTGGCAGTGCTATATTAAATAAATTAATAAATATATACAGAACCAACACATTTTTGACTTCAATGCTATAATCGTGTTTCAGGCCATTTGCGATATCTAAAATCAAAGCTTTATCTACAGTGGCGCCAGACATTGCGACTTTTTGTCGGCGCGACTTATCGCAACTCTGGAGGCCGAATGCATTCCTGTTTCCGCTTGAGCTGGTCGGGGCAATTTAGTTGACTGATAATGATTCATTATATGATATTGCACTTGATATTAATTATATCCAGTATGTGGCTCAGTGACATGAAAACCTCGCGTATCTTTCGAAATGGCTCAAAGTTTTTTTTACAAAAATAGTATTTAGTAAAAAGTTTATTAAAAATGTTTTTTTACGCTTTCAACCCTCATATCTGAAACCTATCATAGAAAATTTTCCAAAAACTTAAATTGACCAAAAATATATTTAAATATAAAACTTACTCACAAAATTTCACGAGAATCGGTTGAGAAATGCAACATGTAGAGGAGAACAACTGGAAATCCGCCGGACATATCAAAGCAATTTTGCCCAAGCCGAAACGGAGACGCTTTGCGCTCGTTCGGTCAATTATAAACTGTGTACTGAGGCTGTGTAGGGTTTTTTTGTATAACTAAAACTGACATTACCGCTTATATCGCCGATATCACTAGCTCCCTTAACCGACTTCATTATTGTGTTAAAGGATCAACACATTTTTTTATAGACTTGGAACAGAAAAAGGTACTCAATTCGACTATATTTTTTTAAGTGTGTTACCTCTGTTTTTGTTTAATTTAAAAGCTGGTTCTTCCCATGTGGTCCTATTTATATTTGATCAAGATCTGACTAGTAGTTTTTGAGTTATCCTCAATAATGCGTATTTAATTCATTTAATTTGATCAATGGTACCGAAAATAAAGCGGTGAAGTCGTTTTTTTGCGTATTATTTTAGTAGGTACCTGATGACATACCGGATGACCGAGCTTTGCTCCGTTTTTTTTTGTTTATATTCTTTCTTTAATAATTTCCTAAACAATGGATCTTATTGTGCAATTATGCACATTAACTTTATAACAACTTTAATAAAAAGTAGGTATTGAAAATTTTTGTAAGAATGTTGCTAACGAAGTTTAAATCCTATAGATACAAAGAGGTCATTCAAAATGATAAGAGAATAAACATAAACATAAAACATAAACGCTTTCACACTCACAGCCCCACACTAAGTTCGATGACTTGTGTCGTGGGTGCCGGAAACATTCACATCACACACACAATCACAACCAGAACCAGAAACACAAATTTTTCCTTGGGGAGAAAACTTGTGTTCCCGCCGGGAATCGAACCCAATACCCCTGCTTAGAAGGCGAACACACACCCAACTAAGCTAACGAGAATAATTAATGATAAAAGAAACCTATAAATATTTTTAAAACCCTATTCAACGATATTGCACTTCTTTTTTATTTTTTACAATATGGTGTCTGGTTGGCGCTATATTGCATGTTGATTACTATCATGTCTTTAGTAAAAATCGCAAGATTAAGTCAGATCATCAGAATCGGACGGAACGCGTTTGGTCTCTAGAAAGCCACAAAAGAACAAACATACATACAAAGACTGATAATCACATTATCCTTCTTTGCATCGCTTAGTTGGGTAAAAAACGAATTGTTTGTTTAAACCAAGACTGATCCAAGAGATGTCAAGTCTCAGTGGTTCACGTAATCAATAACAAAACTTTAAAAAAATGTGTATTTAGGACGGGGACACACACAGACTTCCCATTTTTATTATTCTAAAAAAGGTCGTTTCGCACGACATCTGGTAACCCCGAAAGGGATTTTCTAGCGGGTGGTAACTGGCAACATTTTATGACGAATTTTAATTACCCCCCTTAAAGTTTGGAGTCGTAAAATGTTTACGATTACAATGAGATGTTTATGGCCGGTCATATTTTATTCCATTATTATGATAATAATATAAGTTTGTAATAAAATTAATCTGCCGGAAAGTTCAGTTAAACTGTATTATGTCATATTGTTATCTGGCGTAACCGTTGGGATTATGACTATTTATTAAGTTTATGAGGAAATTATTTATTTCTTACACTCTTTATTTGTGATGGAATGCCCATGGGTCAGTAAATAAATCTAATCTCTAAAGACTCGTTTCATTGGTATAATAATTGTAACATTCTATAGAAGACTTTTAAATTGTCTTTGATGTCAATTATTTGAAATATATGTGTATATAACAATTATTATTTACACTATATTTTTATTCGGTTCTTACCAAACCGTTTTGTTTTCAACCGACTTCAAATAAGGAGGTTCTCAATTCGTGTGTATGTTTTTTTTTGTATTTATGTTACGCGATAACTCCGCCAATTATGATTCGATTTTGATATTTTTTTTGTTTGGTATTTTACTTCAGAGGTGGTCCCATATACATTTTATCGAAATCGATCCTGCTAAAACCAAAATATAAGCGTTGAAGTCGGTTTTTTTAAGCTTTGCTTGGGTTTAATTATGTTTTTCATACCCGTGTATTGTATGCCTGTGCCGTGGTCACCATACGGCAGCAGAAGATCAGCGCTGGTGTACAGCCAGCATTATGCTGAGTTGGAGCCGATTTGTGACAATGTTTTTATGATTGTCACAAAAAATATCCACTAAGTTTCAGAAATGCTGTGATTATATTCTGTTTTGTATGGTTATAAATAAATATAATTAAACGCAAAAAAACCGACTTCACCGTTTTATCTTCGGAACTTTGATCAGAAATAATGTATTAAACACGTATTATTGACGATAACTAAAAAACTAGAGATTATATCTTGATCAAATTTCAATAGGACCACATAAAAAGCTCCAGCTTTTGAAATAAAAAAAAGAATTATCAAAATCGGCTCACAACTAAAGAAGTTATGAGGTAACTAAAGAAGTTTTGAAGTCGGTTAAACGAGAACATCGTCAAAGTATTCCACAAAATAGGCATTATTGACAATATTTCAAGAACAACTGATCAGATCTTGATCAAATTTATATGGGACCAATTAGAAACCAACATTTTTCAAACTAAAAAACAAATTGAAATCGGCTCACGTGACACATAAAAAAAAATAAAAAAAATACAATCGACTTGAGTACCTCCTCTTTTTTGGAAATTCGATAAAAATATTTATATTCTATTGTAAATAAATGTAATGAGAGGTGGCATAACACCAAGGGGTATATTATTTCGATGTGCCCAAGCCGACCTTAAGTGCATATTTGGAACCATGTCCAGTTGAGGTCAGTGCAGTTGAGGCAGCTAGCTTTTAAGCCACAAATATCAGAAATTAGGTCAACACCCTCGAGATTATTATAGATGATCGATGGTCCAAATTTTAAAACGATAAAAGATATTTAAAATACCCTACGTGTAACCATTTGTATTTCAATTCAATGCGTATTATTTACAATTCATTTGATTAAAATGTCCAACATCAATATCTACTCGTTATGCCTACTTATTATGAAGCAACGAATGTAGAATACTTCAATTTAAATATAACTTCATTTATATGTGTATATTTCACACTCAATTGTTTGTCTGGTGGTCACTTTTATTTAGTTTTTTATATATTTTTTTAAGATTTGAACTTTTTCAAGTATTGTAGATATGCAGCATAGGAGTGTACCAATAGGGCTGACATAGTCGCAAGGTGACTCAAAGCCCTTACAAAATATTGTATAAAAAAAATCAAGTAAAAGAGTAATCATGAGTGATTCATGGTCCAATCAAATTATACTTTAGTAAAGGTGGAAACTCTACTATAAGTTTCTACTGGAGTTTTGGAACGAAACTTCACATTTTTTAACTTTGTGTAATTTGCCTACACTTATGCACGTTTGCTAACCATTAACGTTCAATAACCAACAACACACAAGACACTCTAAAATATACAAGTTGACAACGGCATGCTTTAACTTTAGCAGCAATAATAATGGTGGTCAGTTTTTTAACCATAGTATATCTATCCAGTTTCTACCGGTTGAGAAGATACCACTATAAAACCCATGTTGACATTCGAACTGGCTACCTACCCAAGCCCGAGCATAAAAAAAGAAAATAAACCATAAATCATCCATCATTATAAAAAACGCGTTAGAGCGGCGCGGCGGCGGTGCTAATCGCCTCGATGCTTTTCTGAGGCTACCTGTTTTATGCCGGCTTTTTTGGGTAGACCTATTTTTAATTTGAAAATAGATTCTAAATTTAAACTGTCGATATAAAAAGTCGCATCTAATATTATTAGATCATATTTCCTTTACGTCAAATTAGACTCGGTGAGTCACGTCGCGTCGGCGATATGGAGTTAGGAATATGTCCATATCGCCTTAAAATTTTTTTTTTAAAAAGGGTTTTTTTTACCACCAATGGTAAAATGATGCTAGTATTTTTTTGTATTAGAACCATTTTTATCATTATTACTTCGTTTATATACACGTACATATGATCAAAGTATTAGATAATTGAAACGCAAGCAAAGCTTAAAAAACCGACTTCATCCCTTATATTTCGGTTGTGGCTTGAACGATTTCGATAAAAACATTGTGGGACCACCTCTGAAGATATACTCTACCAAGCAAAAAAAATCATCAAAATCGATTCATAATTGGTGGTGATATCGCGTAACATACATACAAAAGAAAACATACAGTCGAATTGAGAACCTCCTTTTTTGAAGTCGGTTGAAAACTGTGTCTTTTGGCGCTTTATTTTTCAAAATAACATTATTTTAAGTAAACAGCTCGACGCGACGTTTCAAACATGATTGTTTGCGAAGTTAAAAAAAATGTAATGTTGTAGAAGTACTCATAGCTAGTAGTCGTTCGCTCAAAGCGTTGTTTCGTTTTTACGTTCGTCATCCGTACTGCGACCTTATTGCTCGCATCTGTGTTTCCTGAACTATAATCTGGGAGTCTTCAAGTCAAGAGTGAAATGGTATCTTCTAGGCATGCTTCATCTTCGGCAACATCAATGCTGTCCATTAGGTGAGATAGTGGTCAAATGCTTTTCATCAAACATAAAAGAATAGAAGTGTAATTTTAAGGAACAATACAATACAATAATTAAACGCAAGCAAAGCTTAAAAAAACCAACTTCACCGCTTTATCTTCGGAACTTTGATCAGATTAGAATTTGGTACAAACACGCATTATTGACAATATCTCAAGAACTACTGATCAGATCTTGATCAAATTTAAATGGGACCAATAGGAAAGCAAAATCTTTCAAACAAAAAAAAATCTAAATCGGTTCACTTGGAACGAAGTTATGAGGTAACATAAACAAAAATGCAGTCGGCCTCCTCCTGTTTTGATAAAATTGTTACAAATAAAAAATTGTTGGAACAACCAACGAACGTCTCGAAATAGGGGCTGTTCGCGAACTAACGAGTGAAACATCCCTAATTAGACTAACACTCGATTCCCAGAATATTAAGCGTTCACACCTCCACAGAACATTAATCTTACTTTCTCGTAAACAAACCCAAGATTTTGGTGATTTCTCAGAAAGATTCGCTGTCATCTCGGCGATATCTTGATATTTGACGTTTTTGGTTTATAAATTCTACAATTGACTTTAAAACTTGTTCCAGAGTCATAAGGACTGAAATTATTTTTTTCCTTTGTAACTGCGTACGTGATTTCTCACCCCTGTTAGAAAGGAGGTCCAAGAGACATAAATACGGAGTTATGTCCTTGGGAACTCCGTCCCCTTCCAATCTATTTCTTATACACAATAAACATGCTATAAAAATGTTTAGAATGCGGTTTTTCTGGTGTAATAAAGATTTTCATCCCCGTGGATGTTAAAGTTCTTACAAACTTTAAAATGTCGCGTTTTATTAGAGCGACCTTAGGTTTAATAGCTGTTTGATCTTTTACGACCTTTTTAAAATGCTTTTTGTCCCGATTTGTTAATATAAAGTTAACGAATTAACGTTATCGAGAAGCAAATAACTTTTTACATTGAATATACCTTTTTTTATTCAAGATAGGCGAAAGTTTGACCACTGCCTTACCTTTCTTACCGACTTCTAAAAAGGAGGAGCAACTATGTACGAATGTATGTATTTTTTTTTATATATATTCACCGATTTCTCCCCCATTTGAGGGTCGATTCTCAATTTTTTTTTTGGTAGATTATACTACAGAGGTGGTCCCATATAATTTTTATCGAAATCGATCAAGCCAAAACCAAAATATAAGCGGTGAAGTCATCAGTTGAGAATAATAATAGATAATTTATTTTAGTTCAATCGATCTTATGATCTGTTGAGAACTATAATATATAATTTATTTTAGTTGCAACTGATCTTATGATCAGATGGTAATACAGTTATGATCGGTTAATGTAAAAATCTGATACTATGATCCGCTGGGAAGTACCCGTTATGATAGCGTGTTCCCCATTTTTGTTTCAATCTAGCTAAGATTCGGCTAATAAGTAACTTAAATTTAACTAATTCTGCTATATTTAAAAATATCCAAGAATGTGTCCATTAACGCTTTTCTTATTGTCTCTATTTAGGCACTTGGTTCATGTGTTCTTTATGAGCAGGATTTATAAAACACTACATTACTTAATCAAATATCGTCAATATAATATGTGTTTAGTACATCTAATCTGATCAAAGTTCCGATGATAAAGCGGTGAAGTCGGTTTTTTTAAGCTTTGCTTGCGTTTAATTATTTGCAATAAGCTAATACCGATGACTAAAATATTCAGACCAGCATTAGCACCAGTTTTAAATTAAATTAAACCCTAAATTAAATTATGGTTTATGAAGCCGATATTCCAAAGTTAATTTGACATTTCTATCTGAGCAGACATATTAATCTTTATGCACAAGGCACTCGATACTAAAGGGTTACATGTATAGCCACAGCGTCGTATTTCAACACGATGATGGATAACTCCAGACACCATCAAAAGATACAACGTTTTTTCAAATATATACCTTATTCCTTCGAGTTAGAGGTGGTATTCTAGTCGCATATTTGACGTTAATCTTGTCAACTTTGTCCTTCATTTGTAGCACTAATTCCAGTTGCTTATTCAGATGTCTCCCCCTGTGCAGTTTCAACTTTGTACCTTGTCTTTATAAAAAGTTGAAGAAATTTAATAAATCTATTTGAATTTTATGAGTTACACGTTGTGACAGAGTTCTCTAGATGGTCATATATTAAGATTATAGCGATTAAAGTGGTTTCTTTAAAAGCTGTGTGGGTATATGTTGAAGTGAATGTGGGGTTGTTAATGGGGTGATGTGGTACAAAAAAACCACTTTCTTTTTAAACTTTTATGTCTTTTCTCAAAATCTCGACGTGTACTGGTTCTTTATCTTTACTGCTGGTTCTCATATCCAAGTACGTTCATAACTTGAAAATCAAGTTGTATGTTTTCTTAGTCTATATAATTACTAATCTAATTCTCTCCAAGGAAAATTTGTGTTTCTGGTTCTGTTTGTGATGTCAATGTTTCAGGAACCCACGACACAAGTCATCGAACTTAATGAAGGACTGGGAGTGTGAAAGCGTTTATGTCTATTCATATGTATGTACACACTTCATTTCACATACAAGTCCTAAGTCCTTACAAAAATTTATACATATACTTTTACATATTAGAAAAAAAAGACAATTCAAAAACTACAAAATTTTATATACAATTGGGCGTGATAGTACTCAAAAGTTTACCTATCCCGAAAAATTTCACTGAAATGAGGAAAATGTTGTCTACTTCGACGGCATAGTAGTAGTGTGCAAACATTACAGTGTTTCACATCGAAGGGCATTGTTTCCAGTGAAATTACTATCTCAGGGCGAAGAGCGGAGTGCTTTGGCACGCAGGATTTCGAATTATAAAAGTTAAACTGCCCGTTGGCTTAGTTGGGTGGCGTTCGCCTTCTAGCAGGGGTATCGGGTTCGATTCCCGGCGGGAACACAAGTTTTCTCCCCAAGGAATTTGTGTTTCTGGTTCTGGTTGTGATTGAAAGAAAAGAAAGAAATAAAATATATTTATTTGTGACAATAAACACCTAACAACAATAAAAAAGAAAATAAATAATTAAACATAAAAAATAATTGGTGCCATTGCCACAAATCGGTTCCAACTCAGCATAAATGTTGATCAAAAGATCAGCGCTGGTCTTCCGTTGGGACCGGATTTGTTGTGACGACACGGACTACCTACAACAACACAAACGACTCACAATAAAACAATAATAATAATAATTTGAGTAACAATATTACAACAAAAAACAAAAACAAATACATTAATAACTACTACATTTACTATTCGTTCTATAATAAATAATAAATAATTATAATTATATATATATATATATATATATATATATATATATATATATATATATACATACAAATAATGGTATAAACGTTATTACAATTTATAATATTTTATACCATTTTATAATTGTGTGTGTGATGTGAATGTTTCCGGCACCCACGACATAAGTCATCGAACTTAGTGTGGGGCTGTGAGTGTGAAAGTGTTTTATTTATTTATAAAAACTCTGGGTGCCACTGAACCGTAATGAGCAAGCGTGACACTTACCATCAAAAGTACGACATACTCTTCTCGTCTCTCAACTACATAAAAAAAATTGGAATGTTTCATTTACTTATACGTCATTTTTTCGGAACAATTGCAATAGGAGCGTATCGAGAGACGAGTTAAACACACGGGTGCTAGATAAGTTCTCTTGTTTTTTTTTTTTTTTATTTATTATAGGCAAACTTTTGACCATTATCTCACCTGATGGTAAGCGACGATGTGGTCGACGATGGAGCAAGCTTGGCTAGAAGATACCTATTCACTCGCGACTTGAAGACTCCCATATTGTACTCATCAGGAAACAACGACTCAGGTAAGGTGTTCCATGTACATTTCAAATTTTTTCCAAATCCGTTCAGCCGTTAAAGCGTGGAGAGGGAACACTTGCACACTTACTAATATTAGTAGGATAGTGTTCTAGAGTGAAATTCACTATTAAAAAATAACATAAAACATAACAAACGCTTTCACACACACAGCCCCACACTAAGTTCGATGTTAGTGTCGTGGATGTCCGAAACATTCACATCTCACACACAGTCACAACCAGAACCAGAAACACATATTGTATCCCTTGAGAAGGAAAATTGTACTTCTGCCGGTAATCGAACCCAGGACAGATGCAGAGGGCGGAACACTACCCACTGCGCCAAGTGGCTCGTCATAAAACCTACACAAACATTTGTCATTGTTTACAAGCCTGCCCCAATGGACTAAAGGTGTGGTCGTATACCACACCTTCGGCGCACTGGTAACCTAGTGGTTACGGGCATTACGGTTAATTATAGAATGTGTAGCAATATACTTATTATGGAGTGAATATTTGCCTGCTTTTCATACCTTTCAAGTACTTATTAGAATATGATACTAGCGTCTCGGTGAGCGGTAGACCTCGCGTATTTTTCGAAATAGCTAAAATATATTTTATTTACGTTCCAAACCCCGTACAGCCATTTTGAGAAATTTCAAATACTGAAATGAAAAAATATCTACATCTGCACCTGCTCATAAAATTTCAAGAGAATCGGATGAGAAATGCGACCTGAACAAGAGAACAACCGGAAATCCGGACATATAAAAGCATTTGTACCTAAGCTGAAACGGAGAAGCTTCTCTCGGGATTCACGCTCGCTTGGTCAATTAAATAATCTAGCATTCCTTTTTCTATGGTGAAAGCATTTATGATATAAATACGTGTATATTTAATGATAAGTCGCTTCGTTAGAATAAAATAGATCATCCCAATAAGGACTAATCAATTTTAGGCGCCAGAAATATCGAGGACAGATATAATTGATATCCAATCAGTCTTCGAGATAAACAATCCTTTCACTCTCCATCCTAATATGTTGTAAAGTCATCACACTGTAGGTATTAGCATGCACTTATTTCAGTCACAAAAAACATACAACAGTTTGCTCCAGTAACACAGTTTCGGAAAGGTCACAGGTGGGTGCGTTCGTTTCAGTCAAATTCAATACTACCCACTTTCCACTTTGTCACGGTGAAATCTATGCAACGTTATTCGGAATTTAACTATGATTATTTTCAATGTTTACTACGATATGGTTATAGAGTGCTCGTATAGTTCCGTGGATGATGGTACCAGTCGAAATTACAGGTAGGTATTGACTATTCATCGAGTTGCTTCGATTGTTGCACTGTTACCTAATCTAGGTTTGCGACTGGCACGGTTAATGCAGGCCATGAAACGTGGAAAAGTACCTACATGTTTTAAATTTGTATTAGGCACTTATTGTATCTAAAAAAAAGTATTTTGTGTTACATTACTATTAGCATCCGTTGAAGTTGCTAGGTATTGTTGAAGACTTCAAACAGGTATAGTTGATTGATATCATAAAAAGATAATATAAAATACGAATTTTGAGATTGCTTTAGCTCCGCTTACTGGACTTATTGAAAAAAAAAGGAAATTAATTGGTACACCGGAAAACATAAGAGGCGGAAGAATACGGCGGCGGCCAAGTTGATACCACGATCGCCAAGCAATGAAAAATAAGTTAAAATAAAGAAAAGGTACTTACGCGCGTGAGCAGGAGATTTGGCGTACAATAATAATTGTCAAGTGATTGAAATGGTGCTTACCTACGATATTTGTAACAGTATCGATGTAAGGGTAAGCGTTTAAATTTTAGTAAAATGTATGTAAATTAGCGGCCATTTTATTTTTGTACAGTATAAAGAGAGGAGACATATAAGATTCTACATAACATAAAAATTGCTTGCCTTATCAAATAATTCCCGAAATAATATACCGTTAAACGCCTCCATACTGAATATTAATGCATCTTATCTCCTATCCCATCAAGGATCAATTCCGGAACTTTAATGAAAATCCTTACCGGCTGATTAAATTTAAAATTACAAAGATATAATTAGTATCGATAACGATCTTAGAAACATTAATCTTGCGTTTAATGCGTGGGTGTTGATGTTAAAGAATTTTAATGTTGTCTGGCGCAAATGAAAAGCTGGACAAGTTTTTACCGCGAACTTGAAAAATGTGGTGTACATTATAATACTATAAAAAAATACGTCGTAAACTTATTCTGAAGACGAGCATCGTTTCTCGAAACCTAGGTCGACAATTTTATCAAATTACGTGAGTGGTAGCCGTATTTTTAACAATATTATTTTTACTCGACTGCGCGACGCAAAGGAAGCTTAGGTAAGTGCTGAACTTCAAGTACTGCGACATAGATTTATGGTTGATATTCCAAGGGTGCGTACGAAGCGTTTTACTTCCACATTTATTATACGTACTGCTAAGGAATGGAATTCTTTGCCCGAGTCTGTGTTTCCCGATAAGTACAATCTAGGAGTCTTTAAATCTCGAGTGAACAGGTATCTTCTAGGCAAGCATGCTCCATCTTCGACCACATCGTCACTTTCCATCAGGCGAGATAGTGGACAAATGCTTGCTTATCGAGAATAAAAAAAACTTTACGCTATGTACAGTACTTTAAACGATGTATGTTTGTTCCATTGCGGCTCTCTATATGCTAAACGCGTGGTCAAATTTTAATGAACTGTCCATTAGCTTAGTTGGATGAGTGTTCTTCTTCTTTGCGGGGGTATTGGGTTCGATTCCTGGCGGGAAGACAGGCTTTCTCCCAAAGGAAAAAATGTGTTTCTCGTTCTGGTTGTGATTGTGTATAAGATGTGAATGTTTCCGGCACCCACGACACAAGTCACCGAACTTAGTGTGGGGCTGTGAAAGCGTTAGCGTTTTAGCGTTTATGCTTATGATCATTCGATTTGTCTTAATCTTGCGTCTTAGTGTCTCTAAAGACATGACAGTAATCAAAATTCAATATGGCGACAGACACCATATTGTAAAAAATAAAGTCGACGATATGTTAATTTTTATTTAAACAAATAAACGTTTATTAACATAAAACAAATTTTTAATTTAAAATAATATTGAATAAGTATTTGAAAAATACGTTTAGGTATTTTTTTAAAAATAATATTTCGGATAGCAGCTTTGAATCAATATCGATATAAAGATTTTTAAAACCATTTATAGTTTTATGTTAAATCTTTACTTATACAAACACTGTGACAAAGTTCTTATAAAATCGTATACCAGGACCAGACCTTATCAACGAAAATGTGTAAAATAAGTTGACTTTTTAAATAGTGAATAAGTTTGAGTAGTCAACTCGACCGCGAAAAATTCGACCACGTGGTTGACTTCCTTTCGGTCAAGATGACCACCAACTCAAAAGTTCAGTATTATATAGAAGATAATCATAATCATTTATTTGCTTAAAATGTAGGTTAGTAAGATGGAAATGGTTAGTATAGTACCAGATACATTTTGCCGTGTCACGGCGTGCAAATTTTAAACATTTCAATTCTATTAAATTATACAATATCAAATTAATTACAAAATTTAATTCCATTAAATAATGTCACAATTAATTCTATGTCAATTTATATTAAATATAAAAAATTATAGATTCAATGCCATAATATAATAGTTTTTACAATATCAAGCAGTTAAATTAATATTATTTAGATTTCAAGAATTCCGTTATCGAATAGTAACACTTTTCTAATAATAATGTTTTTAGTTTCCTTATTAATGTGTAGGTAGGCATTGCTTTAACATCATTAGGAAGGGCGTTGTAAACGCGACCACACATCGCATAACAATTGTTTAAATACATAGATGTTTTAGGAACCTTTGACAAGAAGATGATATCAATGTACAGTTGTAACAGTTAAAGTAACTACTACTTTATTAAATCTGCATGAGTCATTAAACTATGCCTACTAACTATGACACTGTGCATACAAATATTCGATCATTATTATGCGATAGAAATGTACGACAAACTACCCATGTCAACTTATTTTATTTATATTCTTTGCAATCCCAATTATTATTGCAGCCGGCATTTGACTCACCATGTGACACATTTGGGCCAAAGATACGAAAGTACCTTATTACAAACATACACAAAACAATTACACAAAATGAAACTACCATTGCTTGCTTGCTTATGAACAGTAAGAAAAAATGTTTAAGCAAAACCGCAATGGATATTATACTCAAGAATACTCTGATAAATGTTAATTTCGAAATTGTTAACCAATGCGTGTTTATACATACCTACTCTGTTTTTAAAGTAGACAAAGTCATGCAACAATGGTTATTGTTTTAGTAATTAGAGTATAATGATTTCATGTGTCAGTCCTGCCTTGGGGATATATGGGCTATATGGGAAGCACAACGCGTAGACGTATTTTTAGACCGAGTATCTCTTGTTAGTCATTCTACTGTCCCCTGCCTCAGTACTTGATTAATCAAGTCCATATGTTGAACAAGGAAAATAGTTAAAAATAACTTTAACCACACACAACGAGAAGTCAAACTTGTACTTGACGTCGTAACTAAAGGATTTTATACTCGATAGGCAAGCATTTGACCAATATCTCACCTGATGGAAAGTGATGATGCTGCCGAAAATGTAACATGCTTGCCTAGAAAATACCTATTCACTCTTGACTTGAAGAGTCCCAGATTATACCGTTCGGGGAACAAACAAGCGGGCAATGAATTCCACTCCTTCGCTGAACGGATGACAAACGTAGAAGCAAAACGCTTCGAGCGAACCGGAGTTCTTAATCTGAGTAATGCAATATTTCAAGTTTACAATTTATTCCAAGTTTATATTTACAGTCATGTTTTCCAACTATGTACATAAAATAATTAATAATTGTTAATAACTAATAATCCACCATTAATCACGTTTTTGGAAAAAAATACAAAAACGCCATTTTTTCACTTTTGCGGCAAAACTCATATAAATTATTTTATTATTTACGAGTATCTTACGGATTTTTTAGTACATTAACAGTTACCATCGTAAAAAAAGTCTTCATAGATATTTTTATCAAGATAAATAACCGACTGTCTAATAAACAAGTATCGAGGTTAAAGGTTAACTGTAACCGATCCCAGTGCAATTAACGGACAGACATAACAAGAGGACTTGTCGATTACTGGCTAACCTTAGAAGGAGTTCTCTGGCTTTTGTTTTTTTTTATATATCAGCATTATTGCTTTATTTTATGGATTCGTACCCAATTTTCGGCCCACGCCATTAAAAAGTATTTATTCGTCCCGCACGATAATATTTGTGCATATTCGTCCCGCATACCAAAATTATTGTAAGTACAGTTAGCGGCAAAATTATAATTTATCATCACAACCAAAACTGTGGTGATCTTTCATTATAGGCTGAAGACCAAGAAGTGTGTTATCCACCACCCAATAGTGTTGGTGATTACTAGTAATATAATTAACTTATGCATAATTATCAAATACAAAGGTCTGAGTGACTACCTAAATCTGTAAAGATGTACTAATTGAAAGAAACAACTGCGGTCAGAAATATTCATTAAAGGATATATATATTAGGGTACTTACATAATAATTAATCACAAAATAAAAAAGATCATGAAATGAGATCTACCAAACTTTAATATTCCTTTTAAATGATTGGATAATATTATATGATTGAAATATGAAAGAGTTTGCCGCGAAAGTAAAAATATGGCGTCGTCGATTTTGTATTATTTACAGAACTTGTGATTCTTCGAGTTTTAATGCGTAATGATGGATTATTAAATGTTAGTTACGTGAAAGTTTTTCAGTGTAGACAAATCATACAAAATTGAAAATCATTTTTTCCTGATATACAAGAATTGCTCGTTTAAAGGTATTAGATAGATAATTTCATAAGACAACAAGCACCTATTGTTCACACCTATTGACGCATTTTTTCAAATAAAACCTCGTTCATTACAAAAACATACCTACGAGTTACCAACGAAATGATCGATATTCTAGAAGTGTCCATTCCGACTGATTGGTTGATCACCAACCACAACTATTTCGAGTCCCACTTCTGAGTAGCGGACTTTAATGACATAATAATGGTGTTATTACTCCGTCGCGTGTGTAATTGGCCTAATTCCGATGGGTGTCGGAATGGCTTAGATTCTTACAGAATTTTTGACGAAAATATAGGACTCCTCTCACTAGATTGAAGTACCGTGTAACGTGTATCGAATCTCTAATCAGCAGCGGGTATTTGATTAAAATTGGTTTATAATTAAGTAAAAATATTTCGAACGCCGAATGCTTACATAGAAATTATTTTACCAATTTCTCTAAACTCTGAGAATTTTCTACCTTGCCATTAAGAATACTTTCTTGGATAAATAATTAAACGCAAGCAAAGCTTAAAAAACCGACTTCACCACATTATCTTCGGAACTTTATCTTTATCTCGCATTATTGACGATGTTTCAAGAACTATTGATCTTGATCAAATTTAAATGGGACCAATTGGAAAGCAACATCTATCAAACAAAAAAATAATCAAAATCGGTTCACGTGAAACGGAGTTATGAGGTAACAAACATTAAAAAAAAATACAGTCAACTTGAGTACCTCCTCCTTTTTTATAAAGTCGGTGGAAAATAATCAAATACCCTCGTGTTGTATTTAATTACAAGCTTTTATATAGTTTC
Organism: Lomographa bimaculata; assembly: GCA_948107665.1. Classification (NCBI taxonomy): domain Eukaryota; kingdom Metazoa; phylum Arthropoda; class Insecta; order Lepidoptera; family Geometridae; genus Lomographa; species Lomographa bimaculata. Next base: position 12,886,643 of record OX403600.1, read on the forward strand.
AACTGTTGTCTGTCTGTCGGTCTGTCATCAGATCTTGAAAGCCAAATTATACCTTCTCCTTGATGTCCGATTGGATTAAAATTCGGTTTACATATTTAACTTTCGTAAATACAATGATATCGTACCACAAAGCTGGTCTGATGATGGAGACGGAAGTTGGCCATAGGAACTTGTGAACTAAACTAGATAAACCCTTCGAGTTTGGGATTCGTCTTGACAAGTTCTCTGGTTATATAACTTTTTAGTCCTTTTTATTAACTACTGGTAAATGCTTGATTTTAAAAAACTTTTTTAAGTTTCACTCGTTTGAACATATTTAAAGATATAGTTTTAGATTTTATAATATCACTGTAAGACAAGTCATTATATTTATTATGGTCTTATAACTTTTTTTATGACAGATATTTAAGCATTTGGCCGCTATCTTACCTGATGGAAAGTGATAATGCAGCCGAAGATGAAGCATGCTTACCTATTCACTCTAGACTTATTTAGGTAAATGATTATTATAAGCGCGTCTTCCAAAGTACTTTAATGAGTAAGACATATAATTTCACCATATTTCATAAATAAATGTTTATGAACTTAAGCTTCCCATTACTTATGTCTATTGCGTCACTAAGCACACCATCTATTCACCTTGAATTCGGATTTTAATAAACGTACTTGAACCACGAAAATGCATAAATTGTAAAGTGAAAGTCAACGTGTAACTTGCTCTTTCTGTGGTCTGTCGCAATTGGAAACTGACATAGACCAAATCTCCGTTGAATTGCAGCCAATTGCTTAGACCTTCTGCTGAAGACTGATCCAGCTCGTTACTCAGTGTCGATGTTATCTCCACTGGGTAGCTCCGAACATTGTCTGGTGAAATGTGTATCTGTATACTCACCACCAGATCCCAGCCCTAGAGGAACCCGGTGTGTTAGCAGATTGGTATGAGATGCGCTGCTTATTTAAGAACCAGAACTTTCTGTAAGAAAGTTCATCATAAAAAAACTCAATAGTCAAGCATTTGACAGATCTTGGCAATTTTTATGTGAGACCAACTTGACACCATATCCTTTCAAATCAAAAAATAATCATCAAAATCGGTTCACCTAGAAAAAAGTTTTGATACAAAAAATATAATCGAATTGAGAACCTCCTCCTTTATTTGAAGTCGGTTAAAAAGAGTTCATATTGTACCAACTGAGATGTTCATGAACAAATAATAATTAGGTATCTACTATTGCTGCATGAAGTCAAGTAATCCTACTAATCCTACTTTCTACTAATTCTACTAATATTATACGAGTAAATCCGAAAGTTTGTGTGTTATTATGTTTGTTCCCTCTTTAAGCTTTAACGGCTGAACGGATTTCAATGATATTTGGAATGTACCTAGCTTATACCTAGGAATAACACATAGGCTACTTTTTAACTTGATAATAGCGGTAGAAGCCGCGGGGCACGGCTAGTAATAGCTATAATCGTAACGCCTCACTTTTGACGTATTTTTACATCTGCGACAAACCTTCAAAGATCTGTGTGATTTTTTCTGAACAATCATTTATTTATTTGACGTACATTTCATTTATGTTAATCCCTCTGAGCATGACTGTAATAGTCAATTCAAATTAAGGGGGAAAGTGAATTAACATTGGAAAATTTACGGTCGTATGGTACCTAGTAGTAACAGAGTATGTTTTTATGTCTCTCAAGCAAGTCACTCACCTGATGGTAAATAGTAACTGAGTATTTTATTATGTCTCTCAAAAGACAAGCAAGTCACTCGCCTAATGGCAAGCGTCAGGCTTTTCCCATTCCAGTTCAGAAACATTAAAGTTTTGAACTTATATACGTCACAATCCTGCGCGGCCAAGCACTGCGCTCTTCACCCTGAGATATGAAAATGAAAATGAAAGTAAAAAAAATGAAAAATGATTTATTTCTGTAACCAAGTTTGCTTAAGGTAGGTTGGGACCTTCTATTAAGTATAAAAATACCTGTGTCAGAAGACCCCGCTCTTCCATATCCATACCATAAAATATACTTAGGTTTCAGATAGGTAGATGATAATTATAAATAATTAAGTTTTTTAAGAGATATTAGAAGTTAAATCTCTATAAGCCCTGTAATTACACTGGAAATATAGATTGCACAGAATGTATTGTAAGACCTTCTAATTCCATCGTGAGTATCCACCAGTCTCGAACACCCACACAACTAACGGCCAGTTAACGTTTTTGCATGAAAATTGACAATAATGAGTCGAGTTTTCGTAGCCTGCTCACTATTTCGGTTCAGTCGCGGCTTCCCAAAGATATTACACCCAATATCGTTATGGCTTCCTATCAACAGTTTTTTTACCAAGGCCACCAAAGGCTACTTTTATTGATAATAGGGAGCGAAGCCGCGGGGCATAACTAGTCACTAATATATTTAAGCTCCGTGCGTTGTTGTTAACTGAGGTGTTTGCGCAGCAAATTATATTAATATTATACTATGCATGCACCGCTGCTTCGCCCGAAATTATCAAGTTAAAAAGTAGTATGTATTAATCCTAGATATCCTACTATCCTACTTAATATTATAAATCCGAAAGTTTGTGTGTAAGTGTGTAAGTATGTTTGTTCCCTCTTCACGCTTTAACGGCTGAATGGATTTAGATGAAATTTGGAATGTACATAGATTATACCTAGGATTAACACATAGGCTACTTTTTAACCTGATAATAGCGGGCGAAGCCGCGGCGTACGGCTAGTAAGGTATGTATTCCAAATTTCATCCAAATCCGTTCAGCCGTTAAAGCGTGAAGTGGGAACAAATATACACACTTACACACAAACTTTCGGGATTTATATATTAGTAGAATTTAGTTCTTGTTTAATTTATATGAAATACAGTTTTTTATTGGAACAGTAAGCTATTTTTACAACTTACAACCGGCCAGTATCACGGTAAATAGTCAATCATGTGCACACCACTCCCGACCACGTGTGGTGCGTTTTTGCCGCGTTTTTTGTCTGCATGCCATCGCCAACGGTTACAGAAAAAAAAAAACATAGTGTCCATTGTTATTGGGATCACGAACTTCGCCACAGATTAACTAATAGTTACTTCTAAAATAGCCATAGATTTCGTATCAGTTTCTATTATTAATCGCATTTAATACGTAATAGTTTGTGTTATAGATGACATAAGTTAGAAAATAGATGTCGTTGTAAATGTACTGGAGACCAGAATAAGTAGGAGTTATTACAAAATGATGCAGATTACGTACTAGTTGCTATTGTGGGAAGGACACAAGGACGAATTGGACGTGATGTGTGATAATAAGTATTTTTAACGCCCGCGTGTCGATAATAAAATTACAATGTTTCGGCAATCGGTATGTAATTTTGTAATGTTATTAATAATAATATGATAAAAAAATACAACTTTTTTGTTGTTTTTTAAATGTATTATGTTTTTATTGCGTAAGATTTTTACTCGACTGCCAAGGAAGGGTTATGTTTTTCGCACGTATGTTGTATGTTACCACGTTGAATGTTTGTTACCACGTATCTCCGTAACGAATAAACCGATTTTGATGAAATTTTGAATGTACATAGTTTCGTTTCCGGAATAACACATAGGCTACTTTTTAACTTAATTAAAAAGTTTAATATTAAATAATAAGTTATAATGTGCAACTAACTTTTCATCATTTTCTACCGACTTCACAAAAAAGGAGGTACTCAATTCGACTGATATTTTTTTCTTTTTATGTATGTTACCTCATGACTTTTTACCAGATTCGATTAAGAATTTTTGTTTGTTTGAAATCTGTAGGTTTCCCATTGGTCCCATTTAAATTTGTTCTTATCACTAGTTTTTTAGTTATTATCAATAATGCGTGTTTCATGCATTTATTCTGATCAAGGTTCCGAAGATAAGCGGGAAGTCGGATTTTTTAAACATTATTTGCGTTTAATAATTTTTAATTTAGTTATTTATTGTTTGAGGGTAACTATAATCAAACCGCTTTTTAAAGAGAAAAGTCATGCTTTACGCAATGTAGACATATTGTGTCTAATTTATTATATACTACCTATTCACGAACCTGTACCTTATATTTATAAATGATACCTACTTTAAATATTAATAGCAATAAATTCACTTTAACAGACACTACAAAACATTATCACCCGAATTATATTTCATGATAAATAGAGCTTATAAATTGCACAAATTGTTTAAGCTGTCTCAAAAGTAAACCAACTTAATATTAGTAGTGTTATTTATTAATTAAAAATATTACAGTATTTATTTATTTTTTATAAACTCGTATATAATTATTCAGTACGTGTGTATGTGACTAAACTCCTCTTAAACGGCTAGACCAATTTTGATGTTTTTTGTGTGTATTCAGGTGGATTCAAGAATGGTTAAGATTCGTAATTCAATCCGATAAATAATGATTTTTTAAACTACGCGGGCGTTACCGTGGTGTACAACCTAGTAATACAGACAAAGTGCCGTATCACCCAAATCAACTTAGAGATCTCGCTTCTCTCGAGCAATTATATAAACTCACGCTAAAACTTAATCCTACTAATATTACAAATGCGAAAGGTTGTGTGTGTGTGAATGTTTGTTACCACATATCTCCGTAACTACTTAACTGATTTTAATGAAATGTAGAATGTAGATAGCTTATACTCTGGATTAGGTTATAGGCTTCTTTAATAATCATCATCATCAGCGGATGAAGCCGCGGGGCTCAACTAGTAATATTATAAATCCGAAAGATGTTGTGTGTAAATATGTTTGTTCCCTCTTCACGCTCTAACGGCTGAACGAATTTGGTTGAAATTTGGAATGTACATAGCTTATACATAGGATTAACACATAGGCTACTTTTTAACTTGATAACAGCGGGCAAAGCCGCGGGGCTCGGCTAATATAATAAATATAAACCTAGTTAAGCAGTGGGCATCATATTTTAGGGTCACCTACGCATCTAACTAAAACCAACTATTAGGTTTACTGCCTAGCTACTTACTAACTACTAACTCCCTACCGTAAACAGATGAAGTTTACCACCTCAAGCACTAAAGGCACCAAAGGCAATTTTCCCCGAAGAATCTTGGCGGAAGCTTCCTTACCTATCTTGGCTTGTACTTTCTGAGTCTTCCATTCCTGTCTTCAGCCTTCTCAGTTGCCGCTCTTGCTCTTTCCTCGTCGTGGTCACCTTTAGGACAGCTCTTATTGTATTTTACACCTTTACATATTTGCGCCGCATTATGGTTAGAGTTACCATTTTATGAATATTAATGCAGCCTTGGAACTAGATGATATATCGTTATAACCACATTCCAGATCTAATTGATAGATATTGTTTTAATCCAGCACTTGTCACATTTAAATCTTAACTGTCGCAGATAAACTATTCGAATACCAGTTAGCCTTTGATAATTCAAGTACTTATTTGAGGAGATCAAATTTGATAGAGCTACTGTTGGTACAATTTTCTCTATGGGCAGAACAATGCCCCTTGAGTGATATACATTTTTTATGTTAGAAGGACAAGCATTTGGCACAATCTCACCTGATGGAAAGTGAAGATGTGGCCGATGATGTAGCATGCTTGCCTAAAACATACCTATTCACTTTAGAATTAAAGACTCCCAGGAAACAAAGACACGGACTGAGTTCAATTTCTTCGCCGTAGGATGATAAACAGGGTAAATATTTTAGACAAGCATTCTACATCTTCGACCGCATTATCAGTTTCCATCAATGAGGTTGTATTTAAATACTTGCTTATCCAGCATAACAAAAGTTTCGATTATGATGGAATTGAAAATTTGCTAACTAATGTATACTTCTGATACTTTATATACCTACACTCTACATTAACACTCATGCGCTTATACACAAACATTCAGATACACACCCTTACATGCATTATTACACTTCACACACAAACACGCATTTAACACATACACTCATAAACATACACACATATATATCTAATATATAAAATTCTCGTGTCACAGTTTTCGTTGCCATACTCCTCCGAAACGGCTTGACCGATTTTGATGAAATTTTTTGTGCTTATCCGGTATCTATGAGAATCGGCCAACATCTATTTTTCATCATCATCATCATCATCACTTTTCATCATTATCAACGCGGGTGAAACCGCGGGGCGCAGCTAGTATATATATATATATATATATAGATTGTCATATATAGATCTCAAATGTGATCACAAATGCTAACAATAGTTTTATGTATTTCATTGATGGGAGAAGCCACTGGCTCCTGAAACACAGTTTGACTAGTTTGGGAGCCTATGGATTCAAAAGATAATTGTAGCTACAAAAATTGACAATACAGCAAATTGAAAAAAAAAAATAGTTAACGGTTACCTAAGTATGCAAATATTTTTCCTTTAATTTTAGCTTCGCAATATTTGTGAATTTAGTCAGTGCCAAGATAATACTAAATAGTATTATCTTGGCACTGACTAAATAGTACTAAAATATTTCTAGAGTAGTGATTACATATTTTGTTAAATAAGTTCTAGTCACAAGTCACAGTCTAAGCCAAGTAAAGAGTCATAGTCTAGTCATTAAGTAGTCCTTCAGAGCCTGCGTATTCCAGGTCTAGTGTGTTTACCAGCTTCGATCACATCGTCACTTACCATCAGGTGAGATAGTGGTCAAACACTAGCCTGTCACAAAAAAAAAAAGTCATGCCCTAGTAAAGTGGTAGAAACTACTAGAACGTCTATTGGCATTTGGAGCGAAAGCGAACATCATGTTTTTCAACTTTGTATTAATTGTACACTCATGCACGTTCACAAATAAAAGGTTAATTATCCACCATAATTACACACGATTACTCGAAAACTCACAAGTTTTACAAATAAATACAAATTCAACAACGCCATTTTTTCACTTTTGCGGCTAAAATCCCGTATGCAGAATTAACCACATTAGATGACTAGCTAGCCTGCATCTCAATGAAGCACAGCGTAAAAAAATAAAACGTCCAAGAAGGTTGTACTCATATAGAATAAGTTTCTAGGAATACAACCTCCTTCGCGAGAAACTAGCGTCCTTGAAGAGCTCGTACGCCCCACGTGTGATCCATGAATAAACAGCCGATAGTTTGTTGGTATATTCTCGGTGTGAACCAAGTTTTGTTGTAAGAAACGATGCTGTGTTAGTATAAGTTGAAGTGTATATTTGTGTAATTTTACCTTCAATCCCAAAACAAAGTGTCGGACACGCTCACAGCTAGTTTGCCGCCATACTATTAAAGATTTAGATCTATTTACAACCCGGATGAAAAAGAGGGCTGTAATGAATTTGTAGTGTGAATTGTGAGTCTGTGGCACCGTAACTCGCAAACGGCTGGACGTATTTAGATTTATTCTAGGGTAAACGTAAACGCTTTCACACTCACAGCCCCACACTAAGTTCGATGAATTGTGTCGTGGGTGCCGGAAACATTCACATCACACACACAATCACAACCAGAACCAGAAACACAAGTTTTCCTTGAGGAGAAAACTTGTTTTTTAATTGTTTTTCACACATAAAAACATACTTTCCCTTGGGGAGACATTTTGTGTTTCCACCGGGATTTGAATTCGATACCCGAGTTGGAAGGCAGACGTGACACAACTACATTTGCCAATTATTCCCACCGGTTCTCATATACTTATTTTTATAATTAACTACATAAAATAATTAGCTTCATTCTAGTCGGAACACATTTCCGCTGATCGCAGAGCAAAATAGAGTAGCAGATGTGTATCATACAATTATCAATCTATTTTTTTCTTGTAAAAAGTTGCTTCATAAGTGGGATAGAGTTTAATAAAGCAATTATAAACACTTGTTTTTGCTCATGTGACTTCTATATTAAGGGTTGTTTACGTTGCTTGCAGGAATAGTTTTTGCCTTTGCCTTTTTTTTATTTAGGTAGGGTTGGAACAAAATGTAAGTAAGTACTTATTTATTTATTTATTCTTATGCACAACATAGCTGTACACGGAGGACTTCATGCTTATACAGAATTTTCTGCCAGACGTCCGAGAAGGTGCAGGAAAATTCGTGGTAGTGCAGTACAAGGACTATTAACTATTAATACTTGTTAAATAATAACAGTACTAACAATGAATAGTGGATACTACGGTGACAGTAGACACATGGTGTTAGGGAATTTTCTCGTGCTCGCATGACATGGTACCGTGTACCGAAATACAGTCATAGTTCACCAAGTTGAAAAATCTTTCGCCATATTCACTTACAATGTTGTTTGCTAAGCTCTTTTTTTCTTGAAAAGTTATTCTAGTATGTTTACCATCTTCAACCACATCTTCACTTACCATCAGGAGACATAATAGCTAAAGGTAAGTAAATCCTTTTTTTACAGCCTTTTAAATCTACGGCCAATTGCGTATATTTCCTTAAACTAAACTAAAACTATATACAGCAAAGAACTAAGTTACCTACAAGACATCGAGCTTATTGGTAACTCAAGTGCTCAAGCCCACTACCAGTGGGCAGCGTTCCCATCATCATTAGTAAATCTTTGTCATCCATACCGTGAAAAAGTGGAACTCACAGCCCGCGTCTAAGTTTCCTGAACGTAGTTTGGGAGTCTTCAAGTCATATCCGAAAGAATTGAGGAGACACGTGATTTTTTTATAATGCTTGCAAATTAATATTGAAGCAAATCAACTGGTTGAGTCTGGTACTAGTTTTGTAACGATACACATAAAAATAAAACTAGAAGTAAGTACATGTAAAATTCCAAGAGGCCTCTCAATACAAACGTCTGAAATGAGGAGCCAGTTGTATATTATATTAAATTTGTGTGTATTGCTATTAAACTAGCAAGGAGGAGGTACTCAAGTCAACTGTTTTTTTTATGTAGCTTTTTTTTCTACAAAACTAGGACCAGACCTAATTTCATAACTAGAAATGAATCAGCGATCAATATGAAAAACTCACGTGGCTCCTCAATTCTTCCGAACATTTCAACTCTAAAGATATCTTCTAGGTAAGCAAGTTACATCTTCAGCGACATCATCGCTTTCCATCAGGTGCGATAGCGGCTTACCAGGCTTATAAAACGACCTATCAAAGATAAAAAAGGGGAAAACAAGTTTCAACTTTATAGCCGTGATGATGAGGTAGGTATTTGACTGGCTATTTGCACAATGCACACTGTTGCACATATTATACGGATGCGTAACCAAATGGAGTAGGTATGACGAAGCACATATCCCGTATTGCGTTTACCATTACCTTGTTGCAAGCTCGCGACCAATTAGCGAGCGGTCGAGCTCGACTTTTTCGTAATGAAGTGCATTGTTTATTTAAAACGCCACTATTTTAAACTACCCGTACCCTGCGGCTTTACCCGCGGTAATCAAGTTAAAAAGTAGCCTATGTGTTAATGCTAGGTATAAGCTATACACATTACAAATTTCATCCAAATCTGTTCAGCCGTCATAGCGTGAAGAGAAAACAAACATACTTACACACTTACAAGCAAAATTTCGGATATATAATATTAGATGTAGTGATAAGAGAAAAATAACCTATAATATAATGCAAAAGTCTCCGTTAAAATAATATTATTAACATCTGTTTTTGTACACGGTTATTACAAGTATTTAATAGGGAAAAAACTTAGTAACTAAAATCTATTTATTGTATACCAAAAAGATCAAAGTTTACATACAAAAATAATAAAAACAATCTAATAAAAAAATAGGAGGAAAAAATCATGGATACATACACACTGTGACAAAAGCACAGCCCTCCTTATTGTTACGCCGTAGTCGGGTAAAAAAAATACGCATGAATACACATATTAAATGTAGGTATTTAATATGTGCATTCATGCGTATTTTTTTTTCAAATATTCGTAGATATTACATTTATGTAAACTAACATGAACATAATATGTTAATTAATTAATATTTTTACCTGTTTATCTGTTTTGCGCGACTTGGGTATCCTGCTTGCGTAATTCACAAAAATCCCAAACGAAATTCCTCCGTTCAAAACATTAATTTTAATTTTGACTTGAGGAGGAATGATGCTTCGGTTTGGCCGCCTAATTGGTCATCGCTCGCGTGATCTTGCTACATTTAAAAGGAAATCAAACATAGCAAAATAAAGGTCAGAAACGTAAACGACTATTGAAATATAAAAAAATATCCATATGCCCCATTGTTTAAGAAACGTAATAAATCCTTTGTGAATAATTAAAACGCCAGCAAAGTTTATAAAAACGACTTCATCGCTTATATTTCGGTTTTGGCTTGACCGATTTCGATTAAATTTATATGGGACCACGTGTGAAGTTATACTCTACTAAACAAAAAAAACATCAATATCGATTCATAATTGTCGGAGATATCGCGTAACATACATACAAAAAAAATATACAGTCGAGTTGAGAACCTTCTTTTTTGAAGGCGGTTGAAAATACTAGATCATTACTATCCATAGACTGGATGACACTTTTCTTAGTTAAGATCATCTGAAGCATATAATTTTAGTTCTATAACTTTTTCACGTTAACATGAGAAATATAAACATTGCTTTTGTACTATTAAAAAAACTTTAAGCCTATGTAACACATCTACAAAGTAAATATTCCAGTCAAACAAGTGTACTTTTAAAACTGGACTCTGTCCGACTTTTCATAACAAGTTTGAAAAAACTCTTAGATAATACATGTTAAAGTAATGTGTTTTGCGTGCCGTTAACTTACGGTACAGTCGGACGCAAAATTAGAATCATTTATATAAGGACTGTGAATGATTAAGACTCATTGTCGATTGTAAGCCTGTTGAGTCAAAACTGCAAAGTCTTAGTCACGGTAAGGTAGCAAGCCTATCGGTATTATAACGCTTACATTTTGGAAAGTGTACTCAGGAATTACATGACATAATTCCTCCATGCCATTTTACCATCTAACAACAAGACAAACTTTAAAAGTCTTCCATTTATTTAAGGTTGACATACCTCCAGTTCGCTCGAAGTTTTCGCTTCTACGTTTACCATCCGTACAGCGAAGGAGTGGAACTCATCGTCTATTGTTCCCTGAACGGTAAAATCTGGGTGTCTTCAAGTCTAGAGTGAATAGGTACCTACCTTCTAGGCAAGCATGTTCCGTCTTCGGCCGCATCACGTCACTTTCCAGTAATAGGCAAGCATTTGACCGCTATCTCACCTGATGGAAAGTGACGATGCGGCCGAAGATAGAACATACTTGCCTTTAAGGTAAACAATAATATTTTTCACGAATATGTTTACTTATTTTGCCATCGACTGTACTCTAATTACATTTAGTCATAATTGATAGTGTGCGTAAGTTAGAATAATTTGTGTTGTTGCGTAGTAGTGTAATGAATATATTTACATTTCAAATTGACCCGTAAAAGTGTACTAAATAACATGCATCTAGTTATTCAGGTACTTCTTTGTTTAGTTGCATTATTTTTGCATTTATAATTGAATTAGGTAATTAAGTCCACACAATCCACACGTTTTTTCAACCGACTTATTAGGAGGTTCTCAATTCGACTCTATGATTTTTTTTGTATGCATGTTACGCGATATCTCCACCAATTATGAATCGATTTTGATGGTTTTATTGTTTGGTATAGCATACTTTAGATGTGATCCCATATAAATTTTATCGAAATCGATCAAGGCAAAACCAAAATACAAGCGATGAAGTCGGTTTTTTAAGCTTTGCTTGCGTTTCAATTATTAACTCGTAATGTCGAATCGAGAACCTCCTATTTTGTAGTCGGTTGAAATGAGGTAAATGCCTCGTTGCCAACTCCAGTAAGTTGTAACAGAGTTGAGAATATATATATAGGTACAAGTTAGAAATGAAAACTAACGGATGTAGAAAGATCCGCATACTTAATCAAAGTGAAAACACAAACAAATCATAACTAGAGTCTACCTAATTAGATGCTGTTATCGGCGTTTATCAAGGTAGAGGAAATGCCCTTAGATGAGTAAAATAAGAGATACGTCGCGTCCCCGTTTGCATTTTGGAGAGTGTGCGCAGAAATTACATGATTTAATTCCCCCTTGCCCTTTTTACCACCTAAAAACAAGACAGACTGTCAAACATCACCTTATATGGCTGACGTACCTCCGGTTTGCTCCAAGCGTTTTGCTTCAACGTTTATCATCCGTACAGCGTGGGAGTGGAACTCATTGCCTGCATTTGTTTCCCAAACAGTACAATCTTGGTGTTTTCAAGTCTAGAGTGAATATGTATCTCCTAGGCAAGCATGTCACATCTTCGGCCGCATCTTCACTTTCCGTCAGGTGAGATAGTGGTCAAATACTTGCCTATCTATCATAAAAAAAAAGAAAAAAATGAGGTGGGCGATTATTTAATTGCCTTCCTATAAGATTGATGGGAAAAGGCACAAGAAAGAGATGCGTGGAAATACCTAAACTTGGTGTCTTTTATTAATTACTAGCCGTGCCCAGCGCCTTCGCCCGCTATTATCAAGTTAAAAAGTAGCCTATGTGTTATTCCTAGGTATAAGCTATGTACATTCCGAATTTCATCCGTTAAATCTGTTCAGCCGTTAAAGCATGAAGAGGGAACAAACATACTTACACACTTGCACACTTACACACACACACTTTCGGATTTATAATATTAGTACGATTAGTGCAATAAAAACTAATAATAACAAAAATATAATTTTAAATAAAGTAGACCTTACTACGAACCAATTGCCTATATTTCCCAAAACTAAACTAAAACTATATACAGCAAAGACCTAAGTTACCTACAAGACATCGAGGTTATAAGTAGATCAAGTGCTCAAGCCCACTACCAGTCTATAATAATTTTGATAAGATAAAATGCACGATATATCTCATAACATACCTAATTGATTCTTACTTTTAAAGTTTCATTTGACAAATACTTTATGTAATATCTAGCTCGATGTAAATAACTGGTAGTTCGCGTCGAACTGAGATCTCGCGCCTACATTCTGCCCCATAGAAAAAACTTTTGAGGTTAATTGCTTATAACTTCAATCAAACAATAGAGGTCAAATGCTTGCCTATCACACATAAAAAAAATACATTTGATACAGTAACTGGTGCCTGTTTAAAAAAAACCCAACAATAGGTATCTATCTACAGCTAAAAACTGCGTATAATGCGATATATATACATTTATATATATCGCACAAAATTAAGGAGTTATAGGTTATATCTTGGTTACTAATAAACTATATTTATTTCTAAAAAAACACCATTAAATTCTTAATCAAGTTAAGTCGCACTTAAATAACAAACAAACAAACAAACACATTCACACTCACAGCCCCAAACTAAGTTCAAAGACTTGTATCGTGGGTGCCGGAAACATTTACATATCACACACACAATCACACCCAGAACCAGAAGCACAAATCACCCTTGGGAAGGAAATGTAATGTATCGCACAAAATCAAGTTGTTACAATGCTAAATCGTGGTTATTATTAAACTATTTCTTTTACTAAAATAAACCCACACAATGCTTCATCATGTTTAGTTGCAATTACAGCGCATCGTCATAATTTATTCAATCCATGGTAATGCCCTAGGAAAGTATGTCAGTACTAATAGTATCTAATAGCAAAATGTCTAGCTTATTTAGCACAATGCTGCTTGGACATGGTACGGTTGATATAACCGCATGTGAAAGGGGCATAGCACTGATTTACCTACTTGTTTTCTATCTGTACCTGATTTAAACATAAACATAAACTGCCCGTTGGCTTAGTTGGATGGCGTACGCCTTCTAAGCAGGGGGTATCGGGTTCGATTCCCGACGGGAACATTTCCATGGAAAATTTGTGTTTCTTGTTCTGGTTGTGATTGTGTGTTTGATGTGAATGTTTCCGACACCCACGAAACAAGTTATCGAACTTAGTGTGGGGCTGTGAGTGAAAGCGTTTATGTTTATAAAGTTTTTTCACTCACAGCCCCACACTAATACTAACTAGTGTCGTAGGTGTGAATCAAAGCCGATGCCCGTTGCTTAAAAGGCGAACGCGTACACGACTAAGCCAACAGGCAGTTCAATTAATATGGCATTAAAATTATCAACCTAAAAAAATATAACGACAACAAATCAAGGGTTTCCGTTAATTATGAAATAATTAAACTTTAAGTAGCATATGTGAGCGGAATGACTTAATAACATATGTGCAACATTTGCTTGTGTAATAAGTGTAAGTGAATATCGAAATAGCTACTTCTTAGATAACGGTAAAATCGATGCAAGACCAGATAAGAAGCCAGTTGACACGAAAAATTGCTGCACGACATCAACATGGTGAAATAGGACGACGGAACACTGGTTCACTTGATATCTGTGAAAAAAAAAAACAATTAGCCAAAATATTTTTTTAAATACCGCCACGATGATCTAGAAAACGGCTGCACCGAATTACATTAAACATAACTAAGAACATTCTCGATCAATAATCACTTTAAATAATATACTGCTACTCGACCACACAATAAAAAAAAAATGTGAACATTCGCTTTGCACACAACCTCTCACCCAAACACATACACAGTTTCTGTAACGTGTTATGTAATAAAAAAAAAACGTGAAGTTTATTTTCATATTTTTTGAAGAACACAACAATTAAAGTACTTCCTTATATATTATACTAGCTGATCTGCCCGGCGTCGACCGGGGGGAAAAAAACATAGCTTATGACACTCACAAATAACGTGGTTTTCTATTGGTAAAATAATTATCAAAATCGGTTTAATAGATCCAGAGACTACACCCTACAACCTCACAAACTCACAAAAGGTAAAGTTTCCTTTTTTTAATGTTTATATTATATCATTATCTTTACATATAATAACATTGTTACAGGCCGATGTCTGCACAATATTGTATGAAAATGAAAAATGATTTATTTCTGTAAACAAGTTTTGCTTAACTTAAGGTAGGTTGGGACCTTCTATTAAGTATAAAAATACCTGTGTCAGAAGACCCCGCTCTTCCATATCCATTCCATAAAATATATTTAGGTTTCAGATAGGCAGATGATAATTATACATACATATATGTATATATTAAACAAAAACTAATATGGCGATCTCTATATAAGAATAAATAGAAACTTTCGTTCATCAGTTTCAATGAGTATCGCGCTTGCTTACAAAACATGACAACGACGAAACTGTCGCAATTTCAGTGTTTCGCAGTGAAAGTACTGATAAGAGTTGAGCACGTTTTCTCGAAGTTTACAATTCTTAGGGACATGATATACAAAGCACACGAGGCGCGCGCCCTGTACTGCCGTCATAAAGAAAAACGACGTAAGTATTATTAAAATTTTGTATATGTTATGACTTGTAGCAGATGCGTCTAAGTTTAAAAGAAAGATTTAGTAGGTTGCGTTTGAAAAAAAAAAACAAAAAAAATTGTAGATGCGTCTATTTTTCCTAATTCCGATAATGTATAACAAAATTTTGTCAAAAATGCAGTTACGTATATATATCTCCGTTCTTTATATTATTACTTTGGATAACTGTCTATTAAACGTGTATTTTTTTTATCTTTTTTAGGCTATCGTATGGCCATTATTTCAAGTGATGTTAATGAGTTGTAGTGCAAAGTATAGTGTTTTCTTACATATATGGTGATAGATAGATAGATTAACTCTTTATTGAACACCATATTTGTGACAAAACAGAATACAAAATAATTACTTACAAAATAAGTGTACAATAGGCGGTCTTATCGCTAAAAGCGATCTCTTCCAGACAACCTTTGGATGGAGAGGAATTACGCAACAAAGTTGGACGTCGGTGTTTTAACATAACAAAATTCAGAAAGTAGCAATATTAAAAATAAAAAATGTAAATTATAATATACCTACTGAATTATAAATAATGACATATAACAATTATAATATAAATACATATTATTACACATTATAATATAATACGTAAACTACATAATATAAGTACATTGCCATATTTATCTCTTATTTCACATCTTTCTATCTTCAGATTCTTATATTACCAGCAGATTTTCAAACACTAAAATCGAATGGAACAATGACGTCGCCTGACAAAAGCGATTAGCTATATGAACAGCTATATGATGATGAGCATTGCTTTAAAAAAATAATCATCAAAATCGGCTCACACCGAAAGAAGTTATAAGGTAACTTTTGAAGTCGGTTAAAAACGAGAACATCGTCAATGTAGTCCACAGAATACGCATTATTGACGATATTTCAAGAACTGCTGATCAGATCTTGATCAAATTTAAACGGGACCAATTGAAAAGCAACATCTTTCAAACTAAAAAAATTTTCGAAATCGGTTTACGTGGAAAGAAGTTATAAGGTAACACATAAAAAAAAATATAGTCAACTTGAGTACTTCCTCCTTTTTTGTGAAGTCGGTAAAAAGAAACAACTCGTAAAACTTTTGCTCAAGAACATTAGACCCTAAAGTCATCCTGGCCTGTTAACTCTTTATTTTTACTAGTAAACAAGTATATAAGACTTGTAACTTGTGAGCTTTGTAGAATATATCTATGTCCAAACCCGCATACAAGATTTACGACCGGTTGTTGGCTAAGTCTGATTTATGAACGCTTTGACTTAGGTTTTATGTAATTGAGTATTTGATTTAATAAAATCTTACAGTGCCAATAAAAATGTTAGCATTAAATTGACATTGAATCTTGATGTTAGCAATAATCCAGCGAAAGATATCGGTTTTTAATCTTTATATAATATAGTAAGCGAAACTAGAAACGTTATATACTATTTAACGCATTGTAATCATACGAGATTTTGTAAATAAACAAACACTTTTTCACTCATCGTCGTGTAGTCCTTCCACGTGGCCTCTATTGCCGTGGTGGGAATATGGCCTTCTGGTTTTACCAGTCTGCCTGGGCTGGGCGCTGGGAGCAGTTACTCCCAGGGAATGTGTCGAGCGCGTCGATGGTGGTCGTCGCGCTCTGGTGGGGTCCGGTGTTTTGGGAGGGGGAACGAGCTTGGGCTGGGCTTGAGCCATCTTGCTCCGAGCTGGCCCCCCTTGCGTGGTCTTGTTTGATCCTCCTCTGTCCGTACTGGGCCGGAGTCAACCTCAGGGCTTGTTCGTGCCTATCAGGCGCGGGTGTGAAGCCCGAGGGTCTCACGGCCTTTCCTGGGTCGGGTCGGTGGTCGCGTGTCTCGTCCGGTATTGGGTCTCATCTTCAGTTGCTGTCACTTGCCCTCTCGTTGTCGTCGTCCTTGGGGATGATGTCTCGAGGGAGTGCACTCCATGCCGTTACGTCAGGTGGCCGGGCGTGGTGCGGCGCAATGTTCCTTAGGTGGGGGTGGGGTCCGTTGTCTGCGCGGTCGTAAATGCCGCGCGCCAGACGAACCACGAACTCCCCCACCTGTTCCATCTTGACGTCCCGTGCTATCACGTCATTGCGGACGTAACGGCCGGCTCCTGTGCACTGCCTTAGGGCGACGTTCTGCACGACCTGCAGTCGTTTCTTCTGCGACTCCGAACATAGTGCATACCATGCGGGGGCAGCGTAGGTTAGCCTGGTTCTTATGTAAGTTTTGTAAATTCCTAGTTTTGTCCTCAGAGGAAGCTTGGAGGAGAGGACCGGTCGGAGCATGGCGCGGGCCGCCTTCGCCGTGCGTACGGCGTGGTCCACGTGCGGCTTCATGCTCAACGACCGATCTATGTGGACACCCAGGTACTTGACAGTGCTTTCCCACGCGATGTCTTCACCTCTCAGCTTCAGCTGAGGAGGGATTTTCCTACGCTGTCGGCCTGTCAGCAGCGCGGCCGTCTTTCCCACATTGACGGCCATCCGCCACTTGTCCAGCCATTCTGGCAGTGTGTCTAATAGCCGCTGCATTCTGCGAGCGGCTATCACGGCGCTTGTGGACGAGGCCAGGTATGCACTATCGTCTGCAAAGAGGGCAAGTGTGACCTCCCGTTCTCCTGGTAGCCGCTGGTCTTCCTCAAGAGTCGGGATGTCATCGGTGTAGACGGCGTAGAGAGCTGGTGAGAGGCAGCTCCCCTGGGGCACCCCCGCGGCGATCGTACGGTGACCGGAGTTGACGCCCTCGACGGTCACGTAGAAGCTTCGCTCGGCGAGGAACGATGCCACCACGCTTAGCAGCGCCGGCGGCAGCGTCTTCTGTGCTAATTTGAAGATGAGACCTTCGTGCCACACCCTGTCGAAAGCCTTTTCCACGTCTAAGAAGACGGCGACTGTTGTCCTACCAGCGTTCTTCTCGACTGTCATCTGGTGTAGTACTCGCGTCAGCTGGAGCGTTGTTGAGTGCCGCGTGCGAAAGCCGAACTGCTCCTCACGGGGAACAAGGTGAGGGCGCAGCCTTCGCAACAGCAGCCGCTCAAACAGCTTGGCGATTGATGACAGGAGGGTGATCGGACGGTAGCTGGCGGCTTGGCGCTTGTCTTTGCCTGGCTTTGGTAGGACAATGACTCTTCCCATCTTCCAGGACGAGGGGAAGTGGCCAGTGCGTAGGATGCCATTGAATAGTCTGGCCAGGCATGTCAGACCCCTTGGAGGCATCCATCTCAGTGCGGAATTAGATATAGCGTCGTCACCGGGGGCCTTTTTCGACTGCAGACTCCTCGCGGCCCGGGCTACCTCGGCTGGGGAAATGAAATCGTCACCTCCCAGCGGCGGGGCCGGGGTCTGCAGGATTTTGGCCACTTCCTTCTGTACTTCGTCATGGTGGTCGCGTGTGGCTTTCGTTGCGTCGATGGGGACAGGGTGTGGCTGGAACTGACCTGCCAAGTGGTCAGCGAGTAGCTCTGCCCTCTCTAGAGCAGAGTAACGTCGTGTGCCCGTACTATCCAGCAACGGACACACGGCCGCTTTAGCTCGGGTCAGGTGGCGGTTGAGGGTATGCAGGTCGGTATTGTTCTCGGCGACATGGGAGATGTGCGCATCCCATGTCGAGCCCCTCCAGGCTCTTACCTCTTCTGCAAACCTCTCGGATAAGGCGTTTAGCTCCCTCTTGGCGCGAGGACAGCGGGAGTGGGCCCACAGTTTCCTCAGCCGGCGTTTCTTGACGCGCATCGCTTGCAGCCTCAAGGGGAGCTCTTCACGCCTGTTGGACTTCGGCATGGGGGAGGAAGCCGTCGCAGTGGCTGTCTTGATGTAGTCCGTCAGCGCTATCGCACACGACTCAACCTCTGTGGCCGTGGACAGCTGGCTGACGGACATCGACTGTACTTCCCTCTGGTATTTGTTCCAGTCGATTTTCATTCTCGGGGTTCGGGACAGCGTGCAGACTGCGGAACCTCCTACCGTGATAAGAAGCGGCAGGTGGTTCTCATCCAGGTCGTACAGGACTTCGATGCTGACTGGAGCCTGTATCTTTTGCTTCACTACGATATCCAGTACGTCTGCGTAGTGAAGCGGGTTGGTAGGGATGTGAGTAGGGGAGTCCGGGCCGATTACCTCGTATCCTCTTGCTTTGGAATCTGTTTGGAGTCGGCGGCCGGCCGGGTTGATCACTCTTGAACCCCACGCTAGGTGTTTGGCATTGAGGTCCGCCGCCATCAGCGTGGGGGTCTTCTGGTCCATGATGGTCTTCAGGTCGTGGGTGTCTAGGGAGGAGGTGGGGGGGCGGTACCCGGCGAGAACGCGGGTCTCGACGCCTGCCAACTTTACCTTCACTCCCTTGGTCCTTATTTGGTGGAAGTCAATGTCGTCCATTTCTTCGTGTATTACGTCCCTCCGCACCAGGGCGGCCGTTCCACGGTAGGCCATGCCCTGGGGAGAGATCTCGTCGCGGCGATACACGAAGAAGTTGGGCAGTTTCAGAGGTTGAGTTGGGGTGAGCTTGGTCTCGCCCAGGAGGACAATATGGATGTCCTGCGACTGGGCGAGGAGTCGGAGGGCGGAGACCTTGTCCCTGACGCCTCCCGGGTTCCAGTAGAGGATGCGCAGCTGGCCTCTATCCATAAAGGCACCCGTTCAGTGAGGCCAGTCCGCGCATCGCTGCCACCTGGAGGTTCTCTCCGGCGGCGATGGCAGTGAGAAGGTCCACCAGCGCTCCCATTATAGCGAAAATGGGTTCGCTGGTGGGTCTCACCTGTTGTGGTTGTTGGTGCTGGTGCTGCTGCGCCCTTGGGTAGGCGCCGGCAGGGGGGAAAGGCCCCATGCCTGGGGGGGGGCCGAGGGGGCCCCTGCTGGTTTGGTAGGTGGTACGGGGAGCGCCTGTGTTACTCGACCCGTACTGCTGTCCTCCTTGGTAGGGTGCACCGTAACCGGTGCGTCCGGGATGAGGAGTGGTTGGGGTGGTCGTTGACATCGGGCGTGATGTCGCTCCGGGGGTGGGTGCTGCGCGCGTGACCGGCGCGAAGTGGACCCTGGGGTCGGGGCGGAGTGGCTGTTGGCCCCAGGCGATTGGCACGGTGGATGTCAATCGACCGGGGTAGTAGGGGGTAGGGGGGGCCATAAATGGATATGGCTGTCCTTGGGGCCCGGCATCTGGGAGCCGGCGCTTGCGATTGGCGCGCCGGCCCCTGTGCCTGGGTCTCTTCAGCGGGGGGGGTCCGGCATACTCGCACTCGTCTGCGTGCGCTTGTACTTCGGACGTCGCTGCTGGGGCAGTAGTTGGCGGCTCATGGGGGTGGAGCTTCGTGGTGGAGGTCGGGGGCGCCTCGCTTTGCGGTTGGTTCGCATGGGGCGCTCCCGACTCTGTGTGGGCCCACTCTCTTCGCGGGGGGTCGCGGGAGGTGGACGGGGCTGCCAGTGTTTCGGCTGGGGCTGCTGAGGGTGGGGGGGCAGTGTCGGGTGGAGGGGCGCTGCTGGTGGGCACCGGGGTTGAGGACGCTACTGGTGCTGCTTCCTTCTTCGTCTTGCGCTTCCTTCTCTGCCTCTTTCTTTTCCCCCCCCCCGCAAAGTGTGCGGGGTGAGGGCCGGGGAGGTTAGCTGGGGGGCACAACGTTGTTGGCATGTAGTGGCCTCCATACTGCGCGGTCCTCCAGGGCCAGCTGGAGTATTGTTGCGATTGGGCGGGCAAGTGTGGTTGGGCGGGCGGTTGTAGTTGGGCGGGCGGTTGGTATGGGGTGGCCTGGGAGGGGCGAGCGGGCGCGTGAGTCCCTCTTCTGTTGGGGCGGTTGTCGGGGGAGGCCTCGCGGCCCATCGGCTTCTGCTTCCGCTCGCCTGAGATGGCGCGGTACGCACCAGGGATGCGGATGTCACGCTTCCGCGCCTCCCGTCGGTATACCGCGCACGTGCGGCTGTTGGCTGCGTGCTGTTGCTGGCAGTTGGCGCAGTTCAGCGGGTCGCTGTCGGTGCGGGGGCATTCACTCCCGAAGTGGGGGCCGGCGCACTTCACACACTTCTGCGGCCTGTGGCAGTTTTTGGATGAGTGCCCAAATGCCTGGCATCTGTGGCATTGGGGCATGGTTGTGGCGCCTCTCCAAGCCTCTATGGTGATGTTGGGCATCCCCAGAAGTTCCTTGGTGGCGTAGAGTTGGTCCAGCTGTTCCTTCGACATGTGGTCGAGCTGGACGTGGTAGACGCACTTGTTGGTGTTTCGGCGCGTCGGCAGGGCTCTGGCGAATCGGGCCGGGAATTCCTTGGTTTGGAGGTCCTCCACTATGGCCTCCACATCCGTATCCTGGGGAAGTCCCCAAAGAGCCACCTTCTGGGGGAGTTCCTCCTGGACACTGTAGCAGTACCAAGAGATTCCTGGTGACCTGGCCGACTCTTCAATTAGGTATCTTTGGGTGACCCTAAATTCGTTCCCTGTTTTGGGGTAAAATTTTACCCCTTTATTGAAGGGGCGGGCATTGGGAAGGTGGCCCAATCTCGCGCGCAGTTCGCGCAGGTGGGCTGGCCAGTTTGGTAGGGCTTCCACCATAATCGGGGGGTAGCCCTTATCCTTGGTTGGAGCTGTTTGGGCTGACTGCGGTCGGTCATGGTGCACGACCGTGGGCGGCTGGACCGGCGTGGGCGGGCGGGACACCGGAGGAGAAGCTAGTGTCGCGGCGTAGGTCGCTGCGGCAGTGGGGGAGGGGGTGCTCATCGATGGCATCGGGGCGTGGTCGAGGGGAACTGATTCTATTCCCCTATATGACGTCCCGGCATAAGACATTTCCGCCTCTAATACTGCGTCGTCATTACTCGCCGCGGGCGAGCTCGCGGCCGAACGATTCATCGCTGGCGCAGATAGCTTGCCCGATGACGACGTAGTGGCGGAGGAGTGGGTTATGTTTTCCGCCGGATCGGGTGATTTAGTGACGGGGCGGCATAGCGGAACCGCGTCAGGGGAGGCGGGGGGGTCCGTGGAGAAGGAGCGCATTGTGCGTCTCCCCCTCTGTGGCTGTGGGGCCAGGACTTGCCCTTTTTGGGGTGCGGCAGTAGTTGTTATTTTAGGCACTGGTACCTTGTTTGTTTCCGTCGGAGGCGGTGTAGGAGGAGAGGCTGACTTGTACCTAAGTCGCTTCTCATCCCCCTCTTCGTCTCCTGACGACGGAACACGCTTGCGCGGCTGCGCAGCGCGCTCGGACGAGCGTCCGGTTGTTTTGTCCCGACGGGGAATGGACTTTCCCCTCGAGGCACCTCTTCCGGCTGCTGCCTCGGCCGAGCGCGGCCGGGGAGCACGGCGCAGGCCGATGGTGGATGCCGGAACAATCACCGATTGTTCCGGGAAGAAAAGGCTTCTCGCGACGATCATCTCGCCGGCTGATAGTTCCAACTCGGGGTTGGGGGAGGCGGGGCGTGAGCCCGAAGACTCGGAATCGCCCTTCTCCGCCATGGCGGATTAGGGCTGCTGCAGTTTTTCTGGAGTGTTTGTGTACTAGGTGTCCCGCGGTTACCAACTTGCCAGAGGCGATACAGCCCCCACCGGGTGAGATCCTTTCGGAAGGCCGGGTGAGGACGATCAGCACAACTAGCGGTCGGAGGTCGGGGGCAGCACTAATACACTGTGGTTCTCCGCACTTCGTACTGCACTGGTGTTTCACAAGAAACACCTAGCGAGTCACTAGGTGTCAAAAGATTTGGGGCGCACTTCACTCGCGAACAAGAAGAAGCAAACCCGACGAAATCGCACCGAACGGAACGCGGCGGTTCAGTGAGTAGCGACCTCGACGCGAAAGCGGAGGTCGGCCAATCACTGGGCACGCGGACGCACGGAGCTGTGAGCTCGGAACGTAGTTGAGCGAGGGGCGCGGCGAGGTGCGGGAGGGAACTCAGACCGACACAAAGACGCGCGACGCGGCTGAACTACGACGAACTACTCCTTTTTCACTCACAACCCTACACTAAGTTGGAAGACTTGTTACTTGACTTGGTGGAAACATTCGCATCACATAAACAATTAAGCACAGAACCAAAACACAATTTCTTTAGTGGTGTAACACCGGGAATCGAACGCGCTGCTTAGGAAGCTTACGCCAGACCCACAACTAACTACGACATCAGACAGTTCGTATATCGTCTTCAATGCTCATCAATCTATGGCAAACATATAGAAACTTCGGTAGTGGTTACATATTTGAACTGTTTGGTGTTGAGCCACTGGCCCGTAGGGACCTAGTTTAAAAAAAATATCAGAGCGTCGGTTTCAGACAACGTGTGATCAAAATCTAAATATATATAACTCAAAGGTGACTGACTGACTGACTGACTGACTGACATAGTGATCTATCAACGCACAGCCCAAACCACTGGACGGATCGAGCTGAAATTTGGCATGCAGGTAGATGTTATGACGTAGGCATCCGCTAAGAAAGGATTTTGATTACTTCTACCCCCAAGGGGATAAAATAGGGGATGAAAGTTTGTCAATTTTAAAATAATAATTCTTAACGCGAGCGAAGCCGCGGGCAAAAGCTAGTTACCTAATAAGTTTGGTGGCTTGTAATGAGCTCTTTTTATCCCCTGTCTGATGTTTTAAGTTTTTATGTTGTTAATCAGTGCTGCCTGTGTATCGTAGCTTCCAAACGGCTGGACCGATTTTGAAAGGTGACTAAATCGAGTGCAGCCGTCTTGCAGATAGTTTTTTTTTTATTTTGCCAATTGTGCTGTAAAGATAGAGAAAAATTAACTTAGGCTAGTACTTAGGCTAGTCTTATCGCTTAAAGCGATATCTTCCGACAACCTTTGGATGGAGAGTAGATTGCAAAATATTATAATTTTTGTATAATTTCTTTATCCTACTAATATTATAAATCCGATAGTTCGTATGCAAATGTTTAAATGTGTAAGTATGTTTGTTCCCTTTTCACGCTTTAACGGCTGAACGGATTTGGATGAAATTTGGAATCTACATAGCTTATACCTAGGACTACTAATATTATAAATCCGAAAGTTTGTGTATAAGTATGTTTGTTCCCTCTTCACAATTTAACGGCTGAACGGATTTTGATGAAATTTAGAATGTACATAGCTTACACCTAGGACTACTAATATTATAAATCCGAAAGTTTGTGTGTAAGTATGTTTGTTCCCTCGTCACATTGGCTACCTTTGAATTTGATAATAGAAGCCGCGAGGCACTAGTTGTATATATAATTTGAATTTAGTTGGAAAATGCAAATGGTTCATAAAAAACACTCCATCTATCACGCATATGATTTGTACATAAACACATGTTTTCCGAAACACTATCGGTCACGGGCTCACGTGGGCAGGAACAGTTTATCTCCGTCCTTCACGGATGGTGAGCGCTAATCTCTGCCACTTCCTGCTCCGGTTGTTAACCGATGAAAATGGTAACTCAACGTTTGTTTTTATGCAAATCAGAGGATATCTGAGTTCACAGACCTGGTGAGGACTGAGACTTGTAAAAACGGACCGATGGTTGTTAACAACTGGTCATCCGCCTTCATAATAAGTTACTCCTACTTTCGAAAATGTTTATGCACAGAGGCACTTTTATTACCCGATTGCGTGACACAAAGAAGATAAAAAAAAATCTAAAATCAAAATTGTTTATTCACATGGGCCCCAAAGAGGCACTCATGAAAGTTAATGATTCTACTGCCGGATTCGCAAAATTACAGCCATCTCGAGAAGAATGTGTTCATCAATGTATGTAAGGAATCTGATAATTAACTAACGTAGCTGACGAGAACTCTGAGAAAGAACTTGAATGGACATGGTACGTGTACAGGCAAGAATATGAAACCAAATCTTTTATTTTATGACAGATAGGTAAGCATTTGACCGCTATCTCACCTGATGGAAAGTGACGATGCGGCCGAAGATGAAGCATGCTTACCTAGAAGATACCTATTTACTCTAGACTTAAAGACTCTCAGATTATACTGTTCGGGAAACAAGGATGCAAGTGAGTTCAACTCCTTTGCTGAATGGATAATAAATGTAGAAGCAAAACGCTTCGAGCTGATATGAGGTATGTCAACCATAAATAGATGACGTTGGTCTGTTCTTCTTGTGGTCCGATTATAGAAAGGGCAAGGGGGAATCAATGGTGTAATTCGAGAACCTTCCAAAATGAGGGTTCAAAATTCAAAACTCCAACAAAACACACAGGTACTACATGAAAACATCCTGTGTCCATTTGTAAAGAGACCAAATCTTTAAAAGTGTGAGTCCAAAATTTCAAACCTTGCACAAATAAGCTACAAGTTTTATGATCGTATCAAGAGCTGCCCCAATGACTTCAATATCTCGCAATTATTTCCATCGTATATCAATCGATCGAATTAATTCACTCCACAAAAAAACACCGATAAATATCAGCACGTCCATTCTCATCAAGTAACATGACTATTCACAATCCAAGAATAGCTTTATATGATCGACTTTGTAGCTACCGCCAATTTTTTTAATTCAAGTTTAAAATAAAACGCTTTCACAGTCACAGCCGTTCACTAAGTTCGATGACTTGTGGATGCTGGAAACATTTACATCACACACACAATCACTACCACAACCAGAACCAGAAACACAATTTTCCTTGGGGAAAAAACTTGTGTTCCCGCCGGGAATCGAACCCGATATCCTGCCTTTATCCTGCTTTTTTTTTTTTTTTTTTTTTTATTCACGATAGGCAAGCATTTGACCACCATCTCACCTGATGGAAAGTGACGATGTGGTCGAAGATGAAGCATGCTTGCCTAGAAGATACCTGTTCACTCGAGATTTAAAGACTCCTAGATTGTACTTAACGGGAAACACAGACTCGGGCAAAGAATTCCATTCCTTAGCAGTACGTATAATAAATGTCGAAGCAAAACGCTTTGTACGCACCCTTGGAATATCGACCATAAACCGATGTCGCGTGGCTGATTGTCTGGATGTCCGATGGTAAAAGGGGGATGGGGGAATCAAGTCATGCAATTCCGTGGCACACTCTCCGAAATGTATCCTATAAAAAACCGATAGACTTGCGACCTTACGACGATGTTCTAGGCTTTGAAGTTTCGCATCCGTCAGTTCTTTGCAGTTTATTAGTCTCTTAGCTCTGCGTTCAATAGTCTCAAGTGTCTCAAGCTGGTATTTTGCAGAGCCATCCCAAAGATGAGAGCAGTACTCCATACAGGATCGGACCTGTGCTTGGTACAAGTTCAGCAACTGTCCCGGTGTGAAATACTGTCTCACCTTGGCTAGAATTCCAAGCTTTTTTGCGGCCAATTGAGCTTTTGATTCAATATACGTGCCGAAATTGAGTGTTGACGTCAAGGTGATGCCAAGTAGCTCAAGACTGTGAGTTACTGGCACGGATACATCTCGGAAAGTAGGAGTCAGATAAAATTGGCTCCGCTTCGCAGAGAATAGACACGCCTGAGTTTTGGTGGCATTAAACCTAACCAAGTTGGCATCGCCCCAGTCTGAGACTGCCTTCAAGGATAAGTCTAAGCGCTGAACCATGTCTTCTCTCAGAGACTGAATTTGATCCCTATTAGCTCGAGCATCAGATATATAGCTCTCTACAACTGTGCTGTCATCCGCATACCCAAATGTCCCGGGCAGAAGCAGGTCATTTATATGCAGCAGGAATAGTGTTGCAGAGAGAACCGACCCTTGAGGGACTCCGGCATTGATAGCCAATAGATCGGACGAGCAGCCATCAATGACCACTCGAATCGATCGATCCCTCAGAAAGTCCGATATCTACACACAGAGACTAATGGGAAGACCGTATGTCGGAAGCTTGCTTAAAAGGCTATCATGCCAAACCCTGTCAAAAGCCTTCGAGATGTCAAGAGAAACGGCAAGCGCTTCTCCGTGTTTCTCGATGGCTTCACTCCAGATGTGTGTGGCATACGCTAGAAGATCCCCGGTTGACCGATTTCGGCGAAAACCGTATTGACGGTCGCTAAGGAGATCATTAGCGTCTAGGTATGCCAGGAGCCTGTTATTCAGAACACGTTCCATAGTCTTGCAGAGTATGGACGTGACTGATATTGGTCTGTAGTTGGCAGGGTCAGCACGACTACCCTTTTTGGGCACGGGCTGCACGTTAGCTTGCTTCCAACACTTCGGTACTTTTCCAGCCTTTAGTGAG
Source organism: Lomographa bimaculata (assembly GCA_948107665.1). Classification (NCBI taxonomy): domain Eukaryota; kingdom Metazoa; phylum Arthropoda; class Insecta; order Lepidoptera; family Geometridae; genus Lomographa; species Lomographa bimaculata. The sequence continues at coordinate 12,914,207 of OX403600.1, forward strand.
AGGCAGAACAGACGTGTCAGAACAGGAGTGAGCTCAGGCGCACATGTTTTGAGCACTATAGCTGGTATTCCGTCAGGACCACTGGCTTTGTTCACGTCTAAACTCTGCAGCGCTTTACGAACCTCGGTCTGACGAATATGAATTTCCGCCATAATTGCGTCGCAAATTGGAAGACTCGGAGGTGTTTTGTCTGCAGAATCAAGACGTGAAGATTCCGCAAACAGAGTAGCGAATATGTTCGCTTTCTCCTTAGCGGTGTGGGCCAGTGCACCATCTGGTTTTAGCAGTGGCGGCAGTGAGGGGCGACTAAAGTTTGATTCGACCGACTTAGCTAGGGACCAAAACGCTTTACTACCAGCTGGATGTGATGCCAGTTTGATCCCTATTCTACTTATGTGGTCAAATCGAGCTCTCCTTAGAGCCAATTTGCATGATTTGGCGGCTTTGTTGAAGGCTTTCTTCTTAATTGATATGTCCTTAGTTTTGCAGATACGAGCATCAACCCAGGCCAGATACGCCTCGTGTTTCAGCGCTTCGGCGCGTCGGCATTCGGCCCTGAACCAAGGTTGAGCTTTGCTTGACAATGGTACATCAGAAAATGGAATAAAATATTCCATTGCCTGACGCAGCACATCTGTCACAGCATTTGTGCATATTGAAGGATCATCAGAAGTAAAGCAAATTTGCCGCCAAGGATAAGACGCAAAGAAGGAGCGCATCTCATCCCAATCTGCTGACTTGTATCGCCACACCCGCCGAGTGCCTCTAGGGCTGGGATCGGGCGGGGAGTAGACAGATACAGATTTCACCAGACAGTGGTCAGAGCTACCCAATGGTGATGATATCGTCACTGAGTAGCGGTCTGGATCAGTTGTCAGCAGAAGGTCTAAGCAATTGGCTGTTTGGCCGTCAACATCCGGAACCCGTGTTGCCCCTTGGACCAGCTGAGTGAGATCCAACGCCAAAGCAAGCTTTCGCATTTCTCTCCCAGCGTGGTCAGTGTACTGGTGTGGGAAGAGCCACTCCTGATGGTGGGCGTTAAAATCCCCCAGTATCACCAATTGAGCAGACGGGTATCTCTGTTGTCCAGCCTCTGCCGCCTCACTGAGATAATCAGTTAGCCTGCTCGTCTCCTGTTCTCCACTGTGCGACCGGTAGACACATGCATAGAGAATTTTCTCTAAACCTGAGTCCAACAGCACCCAAAGCACAGAGAAGCGGGAGTCCTCAAGATTACGGAGACGCCTGCAGCAAATGTCGTCTCGGGCGTACACGCACACTCCCGCTCGGGGTTTAAAATTGTGCTCCAGGGTAAACCCTGGGTAAGAGAGGTACGCCACGTCAGACGGACTTCGTATCTGCGTCTCCGTAAGAAACAGGAGTGAAGGTTTTTCAGTCTCCAGGTGGTAGTGGACTGCGTTGATATTTGAGTGCAGACCTCGGATGTTGGAGAGGTGCACTTTTAGAGACTCTGCTTACGAACGCGACCCAACTAAGCCAGCGGGGAGCTCAAACAGGCAAACGTTTGCCTAATATATCAACAGATGGTAAGCGACGATGCAGTCGACGATAGAGCATATTTGCCTTGAAGATGCCTATCGCCCGCAACTTAAAAAGACTTATTGTTGACTTATTATATTTATCAGGAAACACAAACTCAGTTAAGGAGTTCTACTTCTTTCTTTGTTAACATATATTTTTATTTTTATTCTAAATAAGCAAATGTTTGTATCTCACCCGATGGTAAGTGGTGATGAACAGAAACTACCTATTACTATTGATTTGAAGACTCCTAGATTATTACTCTTCGGGGAACAATGACACTGGTAATTAGTTCCTCTTCTTCGCTTTATGGATGACTAGCCGTGCCCCGCGGCTTCACCCGCTATTATCAAGTTAAAAAGTAGCCTATGTGTTAATCCTAGGTATAATCTATGTAAATTCCAAATTTTATTCAAATCCGTTCAGCCGCTAAAGCGTGAAGAGGGAACAAACATACTTATACGCTTACACACAAACTTTCGGATTTATAATATTAGTAGGATAGTAGGATTAACGTACACGTTTTCACACTGAACAATGTTTATGATTGAAAATAATTTTAAAAGACTAAGAAGGTAATCAGTACAGTATTAACGATTTTACAATAGTTCTTACAGTTATAAGGGGCGTATCACAGATAATCAAATTATTTATAATAATTCTTGCAGTTTAAAATTATTTTCAATCATAAACATTGTTCAGTCTTGCTCAGAAAGTCGTAATTAAAGTATTTTAACAATCCGTGAAATCTTTTATTGATATCCCCATGTATTTTGACTCTCGGTCTATAGCGGAACGAGTGGGAAATAAAAAGTTTCAATCGTCACCACTGGGGACGACCGTGTGGGGACGACCGGGAATAAACCGTGGAGCTCATTACCTGCGTCTTTGTTCCTAAAATCTGAGTGACTTCAAGTCTAGAGTGAATAGCCAAGCATGTTCTATCTTCGGCCGCATTATCACTTTCCTTCAGGTGTGAAAGCGGTCAAATGCTTGCCTATCCAGCATTAAAAAAAAAGAACTCAAGTTGACATGGGTCAAACACACGGTCGGGCAAAATGCTGAACCAGAACACTTCGTCTGTCCATCCGTCCAGCCGTCGGTTTATCAGAGGTACCTATTTAGCGTCTACATAATTAAAGCTGAAACTTGCATAGGATATCCTCTAATTAAACAACAAATACAACAATCAAACAATTATTAAGAAAAAATTTTATAAGCAATTAACCTCAATAGTATATAATATTAATTCTTCTGTTACTGTCCATCCAAAGATTGCCTGGAAGAGATCGCTTTAAGCGATAAGACCGCCTATTGTACTACCACGATGATTTTAATATTTTATTTGTTATTGTTTATATAATTTTTTTGGTATACAATAAAGTGTTTTGTATTGTATTGTATTGTATAGTTTTTCTCTATTATGCAAAAAGTAGGCGCAAGATCTCATTTCGGGGCGAACAACTTAACTTAGTGGTAATATGAGACGTGCTTTTGGCAAATTACACGCCCGAATAACAAATGAGTGACCACACATGGTTGTTTATTTTGTCCCTATCCAACGCTACATTTGTCTTAAGTTACACAAAACGCCGAAACACATGCTGAAGAAACACAAAGGGCTTCCTAGAACGAAATTGTCCTTTTGATTTAAACCCATTTATCATTCTACTTGTGATGACGATGATGATCTGTTAGCTTAATGACTTGTGACAAAGTATTATATTACGTTGTGGCTAAGATAGATAGGTAGATAACGCTTTATTGTCACACCTTACGTAAATCACTTACAATAATTTTAAAAACTTAAATTTAAGTGTACAATCGGCGATATTATCGCTTAAAGCGATCTCTTCCAGACAACCTTTGGATGGAGAAGATTTTTAATAATTCGGTAAAACGGGGGTGTAAATACAAGATTATGAGGAAATATACATATAAAGTAAGGTATATATACATAAACATACTTAAACAACATAAGTTTTTTGTGGAGGTTCATATTTTTCCAGACAATCACTTTATAACACTAATATTATAAATCCCAATCCCAAAGTTTGTTGTAAATTTGTAAGTATGTTTGTTTTCTCTTCACGCTGAACGAATTTGGCTGAAAGTTGGAATGTAGCTTATGCCTAAGATTAACATACAGGCTACTTTTTAACGCGTGCAAAGCATACGGCTATTATTTTATAAAAATCTAGTTCATACCGCGGCTTTGCCTATGTGTTAATCCTAGGTATAAGCTATGTACATAAAAAAAATTACACTCCAAAATTCATCCGAATTCGTTCAGCCGTAACAGCTTGAAGAGAAAACAAACCTGCTTACATTTACACACAAACCTTATAATATTAGTGTGATTTGTTAGACGTGTAAGAATTGTCAGCAAGTTTATCAAAATCAATTCAAACACTTTTTATACCTCTGATATTTTAGCGTTTCACCTCACTCTTTGATTATTGCATGTTTGCAAAATCAATATGCACCACGATATTCTTTAAACACCTTACGCAGGGGTACTTCCCAACGGATCATAGTATCGGATTTTCACATTAACCGATTATAACAGTTGTTCCCATCTGATCATAAGATCAGTTCTTGAACTGATCTTAAGATCCGTTGGGACTTCAGTAAATTAAATATTGTTGTTCTTTACGCAGGCATCCGATTAAAAATAGTTTAATATTTTTTTTTGTGTATTGGCAGAAATTCAGTTTGATAATTAGTACGCCTCTACTTCCTTTTGTCTAAATTATAGCAAACATTAATCTTATAATATCCCATGGTGACGAGCGCATAGAGCTTTGCCGTAATTTAAACTTTTTAACTGTATCGGGCAAGCCTGACACTTACCATCAAGTGAGTAACTTGAGCGTCTCGTCTCTCAATGGTATAAATCTGTATGTATCTGTGTATTTATCTTCATACTTTAGTATTTATTAGGTGAAAATTACATACGTCAAGACTATAAAACAAACCAGGAAGTTAAAGAGTTAACTTGAATTTTTCTTGCTAATTATTTCTCATTTCGACCAATCTTTCCGCTCCTCGGCTAATTGAGGCAAAATTACGTGCACCACTGCCGATTTGCGAAGAAAGCAATAATTTCAAGGATATTAACGCCAATTTCTGTGATATTTGCTTCATTACAAAGGTCAACGCCACCTTTTGGTACCAGACTATAATTTGCGACTGGTTAATATCTGTCCTCCTTTCTGTTTCCTCTGTAATTTCCCAGTGGAACATTTTTCTAATTTACTAAATTGGTTTTGAGTGGAAAGTTAAGTGCTTTGCAGAGTTCAGAAGACTCTATAATTCAAAGACTCGTGTATATAAAAGCACAAACCTATTTAAAACTGCCCGTTGGCTTAGTTGAATTCTCCTTCGCCTTCTAAGCAGGGGTATCGAGTTCGATTCCCGGCGGGAACACAAGTTTTCTCCCCAAGGAATGATTTGTGTTTCTGGTTCTGGGTGTTTGTGTGATGTGAATATTCCCGGCATCCACAACACAAGTCACTTTGTAATGGGCTGTGATTGTGAAAGCGTTTTATCTTAAAAATGATATACTATATATTTATCGCCGATATATTTATAATGTTAAGATGACCGATGGTACTGAACACCGTAGGCTAAAACGTACAGGCACTGGCTTAACGATTTCGATAATTAATTACTTAAATTACAACTCTATTATTTTAGCGATTTCCTTACAAATCAGTTGAACTGGCCGTTGGCGTCTTTTTAGCAGAAGGGGGGAGGTGGTTGTGGCTTTCCGGCTGGAACACAAGTTTTCTCCCCAAGGAAAAATTGTGTTTCTGGTTCTGGAAGTGATTGTGTGTATGATGTGAATCTCTCCGACACCTACGAAAAGTGTGGGGCTGTGAATGTGATAGCGTTTGACAAAATGCAAATGACGAAAATGCTGATTTGTATATATGTATATGTATATGGTATTTGGGGCAGAGGATAAGCCTTGCTATACAGCGTGGTAATGCAGCAAGCATTTTGGGAACTGTGCCGAACATTAAAGATCGACTAAACCATCTTTAACCTTTCTGGTGAAGCGTCTTTGCCTTTTATAATATAAAAAATAAATGTAAATTATACATCTGTGAATAAATACTTCACGTTATATACCTAATATTCATATTGGCAAGAATCTTTGGATATCTGAATACATTTAAGTGTGTTGGGCTCTCTGCTGACCACTGTTAGAGATCGTTCAAGGACGACCCTAGAGATGGCGCTAGTTGTATCGAGTGACATTTTTTGCACTCGCGACTAACTTCACAGACTTAAAAAGGAAGAACTTCAGTCGTGTATGTCACCGCCCGTCTGTGTGGTCGACAAATTCCTCCGCTATTGAATTTTGTGACGTAGAAAACTAATTAAATAATTATCATCTAATTAACCAGGACTTAAAATAAAAACTTCATCGTGTTTATTGTGATCGACCGCGTGAACTGTGATGTGACTTATTGTTCAGTGCCTCGCAGATTTTCGGATGTGTTCGGATTCAAACTCGCCGGCCGGCGCGACGTGGAGTTGTGTGTGTGCGCTTAGGCATAGATACAGTTTGCTGTAGTTCCTTTCTTGGGGAGCTCCGGAGGCGGTTTCGACGCAGTCTAGGTACGTGGGCTTAAATAATCACTGTAAATTGATTCGTGTATCCCTACTGATTTTTGCCAATGTTCAAAATAATTTACCGCTATCATTAAAAATATTAATACGTAAATGGTGGGCTATTTACACGCCAGCGATTTTACTCGCGCCACCATAATTTTGGTCCTTTTCGAGCCGGATAGTCCAGTTTTAATTACCTTTTGCTTTGAGTTATTAACCATAAACATTTCATACATAAGTCCGCCCGCCCGTTGCTAAGTGCAATTCACTCCGCTTATAACTACCTATAGTATAAACCGCCCGCTAACTTACCTACTTGTTCCCGCCCGCATTTGTTGTTTGTAAACAAACATTTAGTAGTTTATTCGTGCATAAATTATTAGCATAACGATAACCGAACATGTCGAAACCAAGTTCAGATACGATGTTGATCATTTTAGGAGGAAAGAAAGAGTTGTTATTTAAACGTATGAATCATTTGTTTAATATGTCTAAAAACATCACTTCTTTCGAGAGTTCAAGGTCGAATGAAAACTTTATGTCTGAAACAGAAACTATGGATGACCTTCATAATAATTTTGAATCTATTGTAGATAAAATTAATGAGATTACCTTAATGTCAAACCCTTCCGCGAGTCCCGATTTTGGTTGTTTAGAGTCGTTTGACGAATTGTTTACAAGAGTGAAACGTGTTAGAAATAAGATGAATAACCACGCCAATGTATCACCGCTGCGTAGTGATAGTGCTTCTGTGTTTAAATTGGAGCCGCTTCATATTAAGGAATTCGATGGTAAAATACAGAATTGGCCAGCGTTTTATGAATCTTTTAAAGCAAATATTCACGATAATACGCGTCTAAGTAATTCGCAACGCATTCAATACTTAGTTAGTAAATTGAGTCATTCCGCAAATTCCGTTATTTCTGGAATAGTACCTACGGGTGAGACATACAGCATAATTTGGGATAGCTTAGTCAAGAAATACCAGGATAAGCGACTTTTAGGAACACATTATCTCAACAATGTGTTAGATTTAAAAGGGTGTACTCACACTGCCGCTAGTCTCGACTCATTTATCGATCATTTTTCGGCATCGATTTCTGCTCTCAAACAGCTGCATGTTTCGGATTTGACGGATTTTATTCTCGTGCACTGCGCACTTAGAAAATTAGACACTCAAACCGCACAATGGTTTGAACTTTCTGTTAGAGATGTTGAAATACCTACAACAAAACAGCTGATCAGTTTCGTTCAAGATCAGGCTAAGATCTTAGGACGTTCGAACCCGATCATGTACATGAACTCAAACCCGCGTAATTCAAATAACACATATAAACCGCCCGCTTCTACGTCACGGAACACACGCTCAAACACATATAAATCCTTTGTTGCGAGCGAGGTACCAATGGTTGCTACCGGAACCTCTGCTTCGCACTCATACCCGCCCGCCATATCTCATTGCGCATTTTGTAATGAATCCGCTCACACACATTTATATAAACCGCCCGCTTCTACGTCACAGAACACACGCTCAAACACACATAAATCCTTTGTTGCGAGCGAGGTACCAATGGTTGCTACCGGAACCTCTGCTTCGCACTCATACCCGCCCGCCATATCTCATTGCGCATTTTGTAATGAATCCGCTCACACACATTTATATAAACCGCCCGCTTCTACGTCACAGAACACACGCTCAAACACATATAAATCCTTTGTTGCGAGCGAGGTACCAATGGTTGCTACCGGAACCTCTGCTTCGCACTCATACCCGCCCGCCATATCTCATTGCGCATTTTGTAATGAAACCGCTCACACACATTTATATACTTGTGCTAAATTCAAAAATACACACGATCCTAAATCTCGTTATGATTTTATTAAATCCAAAAGTGGATGTGTAAACTGTCTCAGTATGACGCATAATTTATCGACCTGTAATTCGTCATCTGTCTGCGAGTTATGTAGAAAACGACACCATACGCTTTTACATTTTGTGAAACAAAATAATAATACGCATGTACAAACGCATTCACACTCACAACCCCACACTAAGTTCGAAGACTTGTATCGTGGGGGCCGGAAACATTCACATCACACACACAATGTACACACTGCTTATGCGAATTTTCCCGTGCTGTCGCCGACAACGCCGCCGCCGCCGGTGCCGCCGCCGGTGCCGCCGCCGCCGACTGATTGCGCGCCTTCACCCGCTTTAAATCTACCGCTTACGTCACATAATGCCGCTGTGCTTCTATCCGCCGAAACAAAACCGAAGTCGACTGTTTTATTATCAACCGCTCAGGTGTACGCGCGTTCTAAAGGTAGTACAGGTCCGAAAACTATCATCAGATGTTTAATTGATAATGGTAGCATGAACAATTTAGTAACGACTGAATGTTGCCGCGCTTTAAACTTGCCGATAATACCTTTGAGTAATTCTTTTGTCAAAGGTGTTGGCTCAACTTCGCGTCCAATTGTTGGATACGTGTATTTGGATATTGAATCCCGCATATACTCGCAACAGAAATACACCATACACGCTCTTGTCGTGGAGTGTATTACAGATCAATTGCCGTCGCAATTTATTGAATGGAATCGTAACATAGATTACCACGACCTCCCGCTCGCAGATTTGAATTGGAATATTCCAGGAGACATTCAGGCAATTATAGGTGCCCAACTCTTTCCGTACATTTATTTGGGGAAACGGGTTGACTTTGGTCTGGGACTTCCACCTGCACTTTTAACCACTTTTGGTTACGTTCTGATGGGAGATTATCCGCGTAATGACACCATACCTACCGCTTCTTTCACCGCGCTCGCGCTGAACGATCTAGTACAGAAGTTTTGGGAACTCGAAGAAGTACCTACGATGCGTTTGTTGTCACCCGAAGAGACGGAATGCGAAAATATTTTTACGTCATCAGTGACGCGTGATGATGTCGGTCGCTACACGGTATCGCTGCCATTCAGCAAGGATCCATCTGAACTCGGCAATTCACATGCTGTTGCTCTTCGCCGATTTATGGCACTAGAAAGAAAATTTCGCCAGTCACCCGATTTGAGGGAAAATTACAACCAGGTCATTCGAGAATATATCGATAATGGTTATCTTAGCTCTGTCGATGAAACCGAAATTTCTGGTGGAGGCTACTACATACCTCACCATGCGGTCGTGCGACCTGATAAGCCGATGCCGCGCATAGTGTTAGATGCAAGTTCGAAAACTCACACAGGTTTGTCTTTAAATGACGTGTTGCATATAGAACCTAATTTGCAAGCTGATCTGTTTTTATTGCTTTTGCAATTCCGCTTGTTTCCTGTCGCGATGAACGCTGACATAAAACAAATGTACTTACGCATAGGTGTACCCGTGGACCAGCGTAAATACTTACGCATCTTGTTTCGTTTCAACGAGAACGAACAAGTGCGTACTTTCGCCTTCAAACGCTTACCGTTTGGACTCAAGTCGAGCCCTTATATAGCTATGCGCACTGTGCGACAGCTGGCTTCCGACATGAGTCCACACTATCCTGACGCTGCAAAAATTGCAGAATCCAGTCTCTATATGGATGATCTGGTATATTCTGCACATAATGAACAAACCGCTATGCAGCTGTCACAAGACCTAATAAACATGTTCAGATCGGGTGATTTTGATCTGGTGAAATGGTCTAGCAACTCACCAGCTCTCTTAAGTAGTCTTCCTGATTCGCACCGCAAATCCCTCGATTTTGACGAAGGCAATATTTCCGCGAAGATCTTAGGTCTTTCCTGGGAATCTTCTGAAGATAACTTTTTCTTCACTTCCGCTGTAATAACCGATAAATGCACTAAGAGGAATATACTCTCCGTAGTTGCACGATTATTCGATGTTCTGGGTTTGGTCGCTCCAGTCATTCTCTATGCCAAATTGCTCATTAAAGAGTTGTGGTTGAGTAACAGTGGCTGGGACGATCCCGCTCCGGAAAATATTGTTGTCCGCTTTTCCGCCCTTGTGCAAGAATTTCCCTTGCTTGATACCTTACGGATTCCGCGCCATGTAGGTGTAAATATTGACTGTATTGTGAATCTCGTTAGCTTTTGTGATGCTAGTTTAAATGGCATGGGTTGTGTGATCTTTTTACACTGTACCTACCCAGCTGGCATCATAGTTCGCTTACTTTGCGCAAAGTCAAAGGTCTCACCGACTAAAGTCACGACTCTTGCACGTCTTGAGTTATGTGCTGCTGTGCTTATGTCTAAGTTAGTGAAGGTTGTCTATGACTCTTACGCTGCACGCGTTCCTATTGCAGGAGTGTATGCATTCTCCGATTCAACTATTGCATTATCGTGGATACATTCTTCCCCACATCGTTGGTCGATTTTCGTGAGTAATCGCGTCGCTCAGTGTCAAGAGAACTTAGCCGCGAAACACTTCTACCACGTAGCTGGTGTAGAAAATCCTAGTGATTGTCTGTCTCGAGGTATGCTGCCGTCGCAGCTAGTCTCGCATGACCTCTGGTGGAATGGCCCTTCCTGGATGCATTCCGCTCCTGAAGAATGGCCAATCAAGCCATTTTTGCCGACTGACTGCAGTAACCTTCCTGAGCACAAGACAAATGTGTTAACAGTGACTTCTCAATCGGAACAACCGCTTTTATGTGAGTTGGCGCAACGCATTTCGTCTTGGGACAAATTGCTGCGTGTCATCTCATACATCCTGAGATTCGCACGACCGAAAAATAGCATCGTGCTAAGGTCTGTTCAGGCATTGACAGCCGCGGAACGTGCTATGGTCCGCGCCGTGCAATCAGTTCATTTTGCAGATGACATAAAGTGCATTAAAAATAAAAAAATGCCATCCATGAAGCTGCAACGCTTGGCTGTCTTCTTAGATGAAGAGGATATTTTGCGGGTTGGCGGAAGACTTTCTAAGTCAAATCTTCCATTTGATGCCAAGTACCCAGTCCTACTTCCTAAACGCGATCATATCGTTGATCTTATCATACGACATTACCATGTCGTGAACTGTCATACTGGCCCTGGACTTCTCATGTCGATTTTACGACAGCGTTTCTGGATATTAGATGCCAGAACTGTCGTCAGGTCTCAATGTCGTAAATGTAATACGTGTTTTAAGGTGAATCCGTCGCATCCCACTCCCATGATGGCAGATCTTCCTGCGTATCGTGTTTCAGAAGCGAAAGCCTTTGCTCACACAGGAGTAGATTATGCGGATCCTATACGCATAACGCTTACCCGCCGTAGAGGTCAACACGCGCAGAAGGCGTATGTCTGTCTGTTTGTATGCCTGGTTACCCACGCTGTGCATGTTGAGTTGGTAACTTCATTAAATTCTTCGGCTTTTGTAAACGCCTTTAAACGCTTTATTTCCCGCCGTGGACCAGTATCCTGTCTTTACTCTGATAATTCCACCACTTTCGTTGGTGCTAAAGCTCAATTGGATGAGCTATATACCTTTTTATTGAACTCTAGTTTCAATTCGTCACTCTCAGAGGAGTTGATGACCCGACGCATTGACTGGAAAATGATTCCTCCTAGAGCTCCTCATTTTGGAGCAATGTGGGAATCGAACATTAAGAGTTTGAAAACTCATATGTACAGGGTGATAGGTAGTCAGCTTCTAACATATGAGGAATTACAAACCGTATTGACGCAAATAGAGTGTATTCTTAATTCGCGCCCTCTGAATGTCGTATCTTCTGATCCACATCCAGAGGTGATAACTCCCGCCCATTTTTTAATGTCGTCTCCCCTGCAATACTTACCCACTGCCGATCTTTCTGATCAGCGCATCAGTCTTGTACAACGCAAAGAACTTTTGGACAGCATGGTCCAATCCTTTTGGAAAAAATGGCGCTTAGAGTATTTGCATACGTTGCAAGTAAGGCAAAAGTGGGCTACTCCGGATAAACCGGTTGAAATCGGGACTGTAGTACTCGTTGGGCAGGATAATTTAGCTCCTCTAAACTGGCCTTTAGGGGTTATTACCGAAGTATATAAAGGCACCGACGGTATTGTTCGTGTTGCCACGGTCAAGACCAGTTCAGGTAGTTTTAAACGCCCTATCGTCAAACTATATCCCATTTCGACACAATAAATGTATATTCGTAAAATATTTATTGTTGTTTATTATTTATATATCTACGCGCGCTTATATAAGTATTCCGCATTATTAGGATTAAGCTACAATTACTTAAATAATTAACATTCACGCCTGATCAGACATAAAGTTCATTGATCTTTTAGATTATTTCATAATATAAACGAGTAGAATCTAATAACTCTTACTGTTTCTTTTGAAAGATCTTGCGCTCTTCCAAGGCGGGGTGCATGCGTCTTTGCCTTTTATAATATAAAAAATAAATGTAAATTATACATCTGTGAATAAATACTTCACGTTATATACCTAATATTCATATTGGCAAGAATCTTTGGATATCTGAATACATTTAAGTGTGTTGGGCTCTCTGCTGACCACTGTTAGAGATCGTTCAAGGACGACCCTAGAGATGGCGCTAGTTGTATCGAGTGACATTTTTTGCACTCGCGACTAACTTCACAGACTTAAAAAGGAAGAACTTCAGTCGTGTATGTCACCGCCCGTCTGTGTGGTCGACAAATTCCTCCGCTATTGAATTTTGTGACGTAGAAAACTAATTAAATAATTATCATCTAATTAACCAGGACTTAAAATAAAAACTTCATCGTGTTTATTGTGATCGACCGCGTGAACTGTGATGTGACTTATTGTTCAGTGCCTCGCAGATTTTCGGATGTGTTCGGATTCAAACTCGCCGGCCGGCGCGACGTGGAGTTGTGTGTGTGCGCTTAGGCATACATACAGTTTGCTGTAGTTCCTTTCTTGGGGAGCTCCGGAGGCGGTTTCGACGCAGTCTAGGTACGTGGGCTTAAATAAACACTGTAAATTGATTCGTGTATCCCTACTGATTTTTGCCAATGTTCAAAATAATTTACCGCTATCATTAAAAATATTAATACGTAAATGGTGGGCTATTTACACGCCAGCGATTTTACTCGCGCCACCACTTTCTTTTTATAACTTGTATCTTATTAGTAAATAAAAGCGCCCCTATATTTTTAGCGTTTATATTTTTATTTATTATTTTTATTATCAGTCAACTGGTTCTAAAATTACTAACTTTTATATTTTTGTCTATTAATATAATTATCAGTCAACTGGTTCTGAAATTACCACTATGTTTCTTACTGAACTGCAACTTGTACTTTGTGGTCACATTTCCACCAAAATTTACGAAGGATCGCTTGAGTTCCCTCTCTCACGGGCACAACGACTTCAATTTCAAACAATGCTTTAAAATACCACAGTAGTCGTCTTAATTTATCCAGCTTAGTTTATACCCGGAAGAGACCGCAAATATAAACATTTTGCTCAGTGTACAGTTACATCCTTCTCTTTGTGTGCCGACCGCCATTGTGGCTATTGTCATTTTGCTAGATTAAAAGTTAATAGCACCAATTGTTCCAAATTCTTGCATGACTGGTGACCATCACAAGAAAGGAAGTAAGAAATTCGATGATTGGATCATTACGAGAAAATTGGCGATTTAGATTAGACCTCTTGAACTCAGAAAAAAGGAATGACTACACGGTAATGCGAACTCGGACAAAAAACAAAAGACACCATTATGACCACATTTTATAAACTAATCAAACTTCATCCATTTATGGTCGTATGTCGACCATATCCAGTTCGCTTGAAGCGTTTCGCTTCTACGTTCATCATCCGTACAGCGAGGGAGTGGAACTCATTGCCTGTGTCTTTGTTCCTTGAACGGTATAATCTGGGAGTTTTCAGTCTCATCACTTTCCATCAGGCGAAATGTCAAATGCTTGCCTATTCTGCATAAAATATATACATCCATATATATATACGACCCAGTTGGCGCAGTCGACAGATCACCGCCCTCTACGCCGTGGGTCCTGGGTTCGATTCCCGGCAGTAGCACAAATTCCTTACCAAGGGATATTTGTGCTTCTGGTTCTGGGTGTCATGTGTGTGTGATGTGACTGTTTCCGGCACCCACGAAACAAGTCTTTGAACTTAGTGTGGGGCTGCGAGTGTGAATGCTCGAATATATACTAGAAAAGACAGAAGCCTAATGGTACATCTTTGTTGACTAAAGTTGCATTCGCTCTTTAAATGGTTACAAATAAATAAGGACAGGTCGGTACTAACACCTGAATTTAAGTTCACTGGGCTGCCATAAATCGTCGTATTTACTGCTTCATTCAAGCACGAGAATGTAAGTAAATTGTCGGAAAGCTCCTTGCTTACCAAATACGACCAGAGTGAGGTAGGTTACTTCTGTGCAAATGTAAAGCACGTCACCGTCCTTGGCATTTTTCTGCACATTAAACTTTCACAAACTACTTTTTACTTGTAGTTTTTTATGTTATTGCCTCTGCAACAACAAAAGTTACTAATTAAAATAATCTCTCAGTCACTAAGCCTTCAAAATTCCATTTTTTTTTATTTTATTTGTGACAGGCTAGTATTTGACCCCTATCTCACCTGATGGTAAGTGACGATGTGATCGCAGCTGGTAAACACACTAGACCTGGAATACGCAGGCGTTCGTATTTTTAATCGACTTCAAAAATAAGGAGGAAGTTCTCAATTCGACTGTAAGTATTTCTTTAATCTTTTTATGTGTGTTACATAAGAACTCATTTCTAAATGAACAGATTTTGATGTTTTTATTTATTTGAAAGCTAGTATTTTTCATGTGGTCCCATTTAAATGTGATCACGATCTGGCCACTAGTTTGTGTGTTATCTTCAATAATGCGTATTTAATTAAATTAATCGTATCAAGGGGTCCAAAGATAAAGCGATGATGTCTGTTTTTTGAAGCTTTGCTTGCGTTGAAATTATTCTGAAAAATATTTATAGGATAGCATGGGACGTTGAAAGTCCGGACATTCTTCTCAGTTCTAACTACCATATTATAAATAAAATTATAACTTATAAGGTAAGGCAAATATAGAGCGGAAGTATGAAGTCATTATCACAAGACTAGTTATAATGTACTATTACTAATCGTAATTATAATTGCCTTAGCTACTAGGTCAGTAGATCGTGATATAAATAACGTTTTGGAGCTAGGACTGCAGTCAGTAAACTAATTTTAAGACCTGTGGGAAATACACAATACTCTCCCAAAGGACATCAGAGCAGTATGGCCTTAAGAAAAAGAGAGCAATGACTCTCAGCCCTCAATTTACACCGAAACATGTTTCAAAGGAAGGTAATAAAAGTCTTAGACATTTCGGTCGTCTTATTAGCATGGGTGTCGGATTCGATTCCCAGCGGGAACATAAGTTTTCTCTTCAAGAAAAGTTTGTGTTTCTGGTTGTGGTTGTGTGTGTGATGTGAATGCTTCTGACACCCTCATCGAACTTAGTGTGGGGCTTTTAGTGTGAAAGCGTTAATGTTTATGTTTATTTCATATTATATGGGCATCGATCAGTTACCCTTACGACTACATAGAATACTATGAAATTCGCAAGCTTGGCACAAAGTCATCGTCCCCGTGGGATGACAATAAGCACTAATTGTATTCATCGCGTCATGTACATGTTGAACACACGTGGGAGTAGTGGGTCGGCCTGGCGGAGGCAGTAATTAATCATGGTGCTTTATGGTTTATTTTGAGAGAGCGCACGTGTTTAGAACATTTGCATATTAATGACGAAACTTGCAGCTTTGTAAGTGTTTGTGTTGGCGCACCTTAATCGAAGTCTTGATTAATTATGCTAATAATTATAAGTTATCACATACGTTTCGCAAATTGGTCAACTTCGAAACGAAAATAGATGATATAAAACAGGTAGATAGATGCAGATCAGTCACAGGCAGATCATCAATATTATTAACGGCAGGAAAACAAAAGACATACCGGTTCATCCCTCCATCTTGTGTAGGAACTCGTGTTTTCAATAGCTGCATCAACGAGGATATTTTTCTTATAATCACATCACACTAATATTACAAAAGCGAATGTTTGTGAGTGTGTTTTTATGTTTGCTACTTCTTCACATTCAATCGGCCGAAACAATTTTGATGAAATTTGGTATGGAGGTAGCTGACATTCTGAATTAACACATAGGCTACTTTTCATACCACGGGTCCGGAACTTACTCGGGTAAAACCGCGAGGCGCAGCTATAATAATAATAATATTCCTGATTATTCTATTGTTTGATCAATAACTCACCCGATAGTAAGAAAAGACGGAATTAGAGTGCCACATACTCTAAGTACTTATACATATAATTTTTGATCCCCATACTATAATTATATGGAAATTTGTTTCAAAATAAAAAGATACGTCAAAGTATGTATAATTAAGTAAGAATAAAAAAGTAAACTACGTCAAAGCACGGCCTTTGCCATTAACAACAATAAAGTCCGCTTCCGGTTTCAAATTCAGGGCATTATGATAAAAAAATGCTGCTATATCATTCTTGCGACAATAAAAACAGCTATTTACTTTTGACCCAATTCTTTGAAATCAATGCGAAGAATGTCAAATTGCCATTTGATTCTCATAACGGTTTGAGCCCCTCGTCAGTTGGTACCGCGATCGAATGACACAATACAAAACATTTACAGAATATCAACTGCCTTTGTAGAAATCCAAACTTTCGAGGACCAAAGTTTGGATTTCTACAAAGGCAGTAATTTAGCAATGCTGGGTAGGTGCACAGCATTGCTAAATTATTCACAAAAACACATTTTTATGTTTAGTGTATTATATTTATATGAATATTTGACAAGAGTATTTAATATAGGATGCGTTCCTGGAGTCAACCCTCTTTAGAAAATGCTAGAATTTTTTGGATTTTTGTATTTATTCACATCACAAAAGCATCTCTTTAATCAATCAGCAGGAGCACCACGCGTAGGTGAAGTCAGCTTGGGTGGCTAGGTGTAGTCCCTTTATCCTCTGAAGGTAGCTAAGTTTATGTACCTACCTAATTATATTAAGAATCATGTTTTCGCTCGCCTGATAAACGCCCTAAAGCCCTCTAGTATAAAGTTAAGCTACTGACACTATTTGTGTGACGATAAATCAAACGTTGGCAATTATTACTTCCTGCAGACCGAGGGGAGCAAGGATGCATGTCCGGGCGCGAGTTCTTGGGAATCAGGTACGGCGTCTCTGTCAACATGGAAGGGGGTCATGGTAGCGCTTTGAGGTCAAGAGGCATTAAGATTTTGATGAAGTAAAGTTCGACAACGGTTTTTTTTAAATCTTATATATAAAATTCTCGTGTCGCGGTGTTTGTTACCAAACTCCTCCGAAACGGCTCGACCGATTTTTATGAAATTTTGTGTGCATATCGGGTTGGTCTGAGAATCGGCCAACATCTATTTTTCATACCCCTAAATGTTAAGAGTGGTCCAAACCAAAATTTATCTTTTAATTTTTGGACAAAATTTTAAGTTTTAAGACTCTAGACTCTAGACTTCAAGCCTTCAGAAGTTACCTATTCACTCTAAACTTGACTTCCAGGTTATATTTATCGTATGTAGAACAAAGACACGGGTGATGAGTTAGAGTCCTCCGCAGTACACATGATGAATATAGAAGAAAAACGTTTCAAGTGACTTGAACGCTTCTGTGATGACAATACATTTTAATAACTTCTATATACTGGACACATTTTGAACATACGAGTGCGGGTACGATACTGGACACATTTGATTCGAACGGACGGCGCTTCAGCCTCCCATGCACCTGTGACCGCATCCGCGTCTCAGCTTCCACATCTAATGTCTAGCAGTGATTACTTCAAATACATTCCAGTCAATAATTCTAAAATTAATAATGAAAGATCGCTGATGATCCTTTCTCTCAGCTAATCAATGTAGTAGAATGTTACGTAACAAAAATACTTTTATTATTTATTATTTTTCCCCTAGATCAGAGTTCAATAACCTCGAAGAGGACTTGGCACATCTGCCAACGTTAATGCCTCTGGACGTCTGCCAGACTGTTTGGCGCGGAACCTATGTGATACGTTTGGCGCTCTTAATACGGCCCCTGGGATATATTTATGTCGTATACATTGATAGCTAGTGCTACTATGGAATTATATAAAAACAACAAACAAACGCATTCACACTCACAGCCCCACACCAAGTTCAAAGACTTGTATCGTGGGTGCCGGAAACATTCACATCACACACACACACGTTACACCCAGAACCAGAAGCACAAATATCCCTTGGGAAGGAATTTGTGCTCCTGCCGGGAATCGAACCCAGGACCCACGGCGCAGAGGGCGGACACCTGTCCACTGCGCCAACTGAGTCGTCATGGAGACTTGTATATAGCAATACAAATATACAAGTCTCCATTTGTAGTTATGCAATAACTTACAAAACATATCTATCTTTCTATCTAATAACTTTTAAACAGAAATTTAAATAGAAACAGCAATACTTGTATATACATATATACAAGTATTGCTGTTTCTATTGCTGTATCTCGGAAGCGGCTCCAACAATTTTCATGAAATTTAGTATGAGGGAGTTTCGGGGGCGATAAATCGATCTAGCTAGGTTTCATTTTTAGAAAACGTCATTTTAACGAGCAAAGTTCGTTCATCCAGGTACTTCAATAGTAATATGGGAACTTATCCCCTTTTTGATCGAGGGAAGCGAGATCTCTTAATTGATTTGGGTCGTTCAGCACTTTGTCCGTCCGTCCGTCTGTCAGAAGCATCTAGCATCTAAACCATATTAGCGAATGACTTCAAATTCTCATAGAATATGTAAAACTACGGCCAGCCAGAAATTACATTTAAAATTATATAAATTAAAATATTAATGGGGCTCCCATACATGTAAGTGGAGAGTTGAAGTTTTTTTATCTACCCTTGTGGGGTATCATTGAAAAGGGCTTGACAAGTATAGTACGAAACCGGCTTAAAAAAAACTATGTTGGAAAATAACGATTTGGTAGGCCACCAAAGTCACTGTTTTTAGACCCATTTGGTCCCGGGGTCTATCTCAAAAACGGCTTCACAAATACAGCAATCAAATAATTATTATATAGAATAAAGTTATAATTAACCTCAAAAGTTTTTCTCTAAGGGGCAAAATGAAGGAGCGAGATCTCAGTTCGGCGCGTACGACTAGTTTATAGTAGGTATTTTGACCAGTGGAAACAAATAAGATTAAAATGTACCTACTGCAGTTACTAACAATAAAATTAAGGAATAATACGAAATGATACGCCTCATTGCTGGTATACTAATGTAGAAAAGGTCGAGAGAATTGTGCATTAGTACCTAATTATATTATTTTGGTAGATACTTAGTAATTCAATTTACATATAAGTACTTAGTTCTCATAAATTAAAATATATGTTTATAATCATATTTCTGACACGAAAATTGCTTTTGACTGTTCCAAACCACGTATAGTACCTATCTGATTATAGTTAGTGCCCCAAACATTCAACGTACCAAAAAAAGTGTTTACTGAACAAGACAACATAAATAAAACACTTAAAAGTTAAACCTGTACACTCAAGTCAATTTTAAACAACAGGTCAACGACCTAACTGAGTAATTAATAACTTCATCAACTGGAATCATTAGCATAAAATGATACGTAACGGCTGATGGAGCGTGCCTTTCTACAAATGAAAAAACCGGCTAAGCGCGAATCGGAGTCGCGCACGAAAGGTTCCGTATCATTATCTATAAAAACGGCAAAAAGTCACGTTTTTTGTATGGGAGCCCCCTTAAATATTAGTTATAGTTTAATTTATTTTTTATTTATTTTTGAAGTAAATATATAACTAAATATTCTGTGAATATTTCAAGCGTCTACCTGTTGCCGTTATCAATAGCAAAAACGAGCAAAAAAAAATCACGTTTGTTGTATGGGAGCCTCCTTAAATATTTATTTTATTCTGTTTTTTAGTATTTGTTGTAATAGCGGCAACAGAAATACATCATCTGTGAAAATTTCATCTAACTATCACGGTTCATGAGATACAGCCTTGTGCCAGACGGACAGACAGACGGACGGACAACGGAGTCTTAGTAATAGGGTCCCGTTTTACCCTTTGTGTACGGAACCCTAAAAATAAACAAACCGTCAGAACACATGATCAATCATCGGTTCAAGCTTGAAAAAGTTTAAACTAGCGAACAATCAATTAATACTGTTGTAAAAACATTAGCCAGCCAAATGTGTGACAAAATCACAACACAAATCCCAATCGTTACAAAAAGCTGTTACATTTATCGTTACAAACTGTCAAACGTCATCTATATTTGGTTGACATACCTCCGGTTCGCTCGATGCGGCCGAAGATGCAGCATGTTAACCAAGAAAATACCTATTCACTCTTGATTTTAAGTCTCCCAAATTATAATTTTCGGGAAACAAAGACGGGCAGTTATTTCCACTCCTTCGCCGTACGGATGATAAATGTAAAAGCAAAACGCTTCGAACGGATATGAGGTGACGTTTGGACGGTGAGGATGACGTTTTACAATACAATACAATACAATACTTCTTTATTGAACACCAATAAGATAGCTAAGTAACATGTTAATAACATAAAATCTAAAAATAATAATTGTTGTACAATGGGCGGCCTTATCACATAAAGCAATCTCTTACAGGCAACCTTTGGATGGACAGGATAGTAATAATAGACATTTTTTGCGGTCGGTGGTGTTCTCTAATGAATTACACTACACATGCATATAAACAATTTAAACATTACTTACAAACAAATAAAAATAATACATAAATAGTAGAACTTTATATATATAATATATATCTGTAAATACATATATATACATTATGTAAACTTAATAAATAAATAAAATAATACACATATACTTTTAATACGTATTGACAATACATAGATACAAGTTAAAATATGTATATATATATATATATATATACACACGATTTGAATAATAGTTTCAAAAGTTTATTGACAGGTAGTGCAACTTGACCAAATTTTTGAAGATAGCGATCGTTTTGGCATGTCTTATATCCACGGGCAGAGCATTCCACAATCGGACAGCTTGTACAGTGAAGGAACTTCCATAAAAAGAAAGTGTGTTTTGGGGAAATTTTAATTGGAGAGTGTTTGAAGAACGAAGAGAAAGGGAATGAGATAAATGAAGATATTGAAAACGTTGTTTTAGATAAGGAGGAGTCATAGGGCTAAATAATATATTATAGAGTAGATGAAGCACATGGGCATCCCTGCGACGCCGGATGGGTAACCACTTCAGCTTATTACGATATTGGTGATGTGATCGTACTTGCGTAGGCCAAATATAAATCGTATGCAGAAGTTTTGGATGCGTTCGAGCTTATTTAGCTGTTCTTCCGTTAAATCAATATAGCTGGCGTCAGCATAATCCAGGATGGGCAGCAAAAGAGATTGTGCCAGAGCAATTTTGGTGTTGATAGGCAGAAAGTTTCGCAGTCTTCTAAGTGATCCCGCAGAAGCAAATACTTTACGACTTATTTCGGTTAATTGAGGACCCCATGATAGTTGTCTATCAATGAGAACTCCTAGATTTTTTACGGTTTCACTAATTTGAATGCAAGTGCCGTCGAAAAGAACTTGAGGAAGGCGGAACCAGTCAATCTTCGATATCATTCTGGAACTGCCAATTATTATGACTTGGGACTTTAAAGGGTTGACGCTAAGACCAAATGATTTACTCCAGCTTGAAATTTTTGCCAGGTTACTATTTGTGATTTCGATGGCTGTTTTCAGTTGTGTTAGAGGTGCTTGAGTGTATATTTGCAAATCGTCTGCATAGAGATGGTAGGAAGAAGATAGTTGGATGGCGATAGAATTTATGAAGATGGAAAAAAGTAACGGGGATAGCACGCCGCCCTGAGGGACACCTGCAGATGTATTACACCAAGATGAAAAACGATCATCGATGCGAACACGCTGCCGGCGCCCAAACAGGTAACTACGAAACCATTCTACTACCGATGGTGACAATTTAAGTGAGCGAAGAAGTGCTAGCAGGATATCAAAATCTACGTTGTTAAATGCATTACTGAAGTCGAGAAGTGATAGTACTGTCAGTTGTCCGTTACTCATGCCATACCTAATGTCGTCGGTTATTTTGATCAATGCAGTTACTGTGCTGTGGCCTGGTCTGAAACCAGATTGGTAGGGGTTAAGGAGGTTATATCTGTTAAGGTATGAGGTAACTTGCTGGTTGACAAGGCGTTCAAGGAGTTTTGACAGGAAAGGAAGTATGGAAATGGGCCGGAATTCTGAGAAGGAGTTTGGATTACGTTTTTTAGGTAAGGGAGTTATCTGGGCGTCTTTCCACGACGATGGAAAGATGCCGCTGGATAAAGAAAAGTTCAATATATATACGATGACATGAATGACTTCATCTAGTATGGGTAGAATCATTTTACGACTAATGCTATCACTACCGACTGCGTTGAAGGAAATTGAGGCAATACTTTTTTTGACATCACCATCAGTAAACTGACTAAACACAAAAGGTGGATGGTCAGGAATTGGGAGTGAATTTAATTGGCAAAGTGTAGCGTTTTTTGTCAGTTCGTCAAAATGTGAGCTGGAGGAAAAATGCTGATTCAAAAGATCAATGTTAAGATTTTTAGGAATGCTGTCTTCACGAGACTTTCCTACTCCCATCGACCTAAGAAATTTCCAGACCTTAGCGGGATCTTCATTTTCTACGGAGTCATGGAAATGTCGGCGTTGTGCGTTCCTACAAGCCCTATTGCAGAGATTACGACGCTCTAAATACCTTTCTTTATTGACGTCATTTGGGCGAAGTTTGAGTTTTGCTTTGGCTATCAGCTTTTTATGCATCAGAGACTTAATCTCACTAGTGAGCCAAGGAGCTGGGAGATGCTTCAACTTGACAGGACGTAAAGGAGCATGTATGTCATATAGTTTTGTTAGTGTCATATTAAAACCGTCAATTTTTTCATCCATTGAAGCTCCATTGATAACTGCTGACCAATCG
Organism: Lomographa bimaculata; assembly: GCA_948107665.1. Taxonomy (NCBI): domain Eukaryota; kingdom Metazoa; phylum Arthropoda; class Insecta; order Lepidoptera; family Geometridae; genus Lomographa; species Lomographa bimaculata. The sequence continues at coordinate 12,937,443 of OX403600.1, forward strand.
AGTTCTTGAGCATCTTGGCGTAACTGTGACAGATCAATACCACCATAATTACGAAGCAATAAAATTTTGGGTTTCGGTTTGGGCGGACGTATCTTATAAGAAAGAAATATCAGATGATGGCAGGAGAAAGCGTCCGCTAAACGTTGACCATGGTTGCTAACGTGATTTAATGAAGAAACTAATATAAGATCTAAAAGTGAGGGCACAGAATTTGGAAAATGGTGGGTGGCATTTAATGGTAAAATATTTAAGTTGTTTGCCCTTACCGCTGAATGAAAAGAGAAAGAACGTGAATCTTGTTTGAGCAAGCAAGTGTTAAAGTCGCCCATTATTATGCTGTGGTTATATAAAGGAATGTGATCTTGCATAAGTTTTTCAAAAGACGTGAAGAAATTAATTCGAAGCGATGGGTAATAATATACACCAACTAGGATCTTGCTATGAGAAAGGACAACCTCAATTAAAAGGTGTTCTCCCGCATCGGCTGGAGGAGGCTGTGTCGACATACTCACTATAGTGTAGGGAATATATGCTCGAAGGTAAATAGCAACACCACCACCTCCGTATCCAACACGGTCATTGCGTATCAGAATAAATCCAGGTAAAGAATATGATGTGGAAGGATGACAAGGTTTAAACCAAGATTCACTAACAAGAATAATGTGTATATTTTGATGATTAAACGACGCCAGCAGATCAGAATAGTGAGCTGGGATGCTCTGTGCGTTTATATGTAGAATATTCAAATTTTTGGGCACATCACTAAAACAAGACTCAATGCTATCGGAAAGGGAAGGAATACTACAAAAACTGTCGTCAGTACCACTGTCAGTAGCGGAAACACAAGAACCATATTCGTCACTGTCAAAACTATTATCCATTAATAAATAATATAAAATAAAATAATAAACTAAATAAACAGTATATTATAAATACTAATTATAAAAAAATCCTAGATTATACACTAACAAAATTACTTTAGTGTCCACCTGCCAGTTTTACAAAAGAAAATAGTAATCAAGTCAAACAAAAACTACATTGTAAGAATTAGTATTGAGCAAGGAATACCTACTGCGTATAAAACAGAAAGCCAAAAAATTTTGTAATCACCTACTCTAAAGACATTTAGAGCTTCTACTAATTAATAGTAATAACAAGCAAGCACAAAACAGAAAAGAAAAAATATATATACTCATGTTTAGTACAAAGAACATATGGAGCAAAGCCAAAAAAAAAAAAAAAACGATAATTTTATCTGTCAGTGTCATACTTTATCATTGTTGTCAAAATTTTAAAGTTTTGTTTTGATGTGAAAAGAATAAAAACCAGTAAATCCTCAAAAAAAGTGGTAGAAGTGAAAAAAAAAATTACCAGAATTATAAATAAAAGGTAGACGGTGATCGGTGGATGACATTAAGTTTAGCTTACCCTCGAATACGCTTGTAAATTGTTATACAAACTTGAGAATACAATACGACACAAGGAAAAGATCTACTGCTTCTTCGACGTGTTTGTCCGCCTTGCCCTCGACGAATTCTCGGTTTCTTTAGCATCCTTCACCGGGGCCTCCCTGGCTGGGGGCTCCTTGGCCGGAACCTTCTTCGCCGCCTTCTTGCCGGGTGCCACAGGCGCGATTCCATCGAGATCGGCGGGGCAACGTACGCGATGTCTGGTGCCGTCTGGCCCAAGCACATACACCTCACCATGCCTAGACCAAGACCCCGTGAGACCAAAACGCTGGCGAGCCGCCACAAACACATCGTGTCTTGTTTTCGTCAAGAATTCGGATAATGTTATACCCGATCCCTTGAGATTGGTTTTAGAAGACCAAAGCTTGTCACGAAGACCCACGTCACGCAGTTTAATAAGGATGGGACGGGGCCTATCATTACCTACCGCGCGACCCATCCTGTGGCATCTGCTTATGTCCTCAGCCTATCAGCCTTGAAACCGTTGATCTTGAGATGATCCACCATAGCACTTGTGACAACAGCAGATGTGTCCTCCTTCTGCGCCTCGGGGAGCCCGTGCACAAGAAGTATTTTGCGCCTTCTCTGCATCTCCGCTGCGTCCACCTGATTAGCCAACAAGGCAATTTGTCCTTGAAGGGCCCGCATTGAGATTAATACAAATGCCTTGAACGAAGTGAAATCAGATGGCAAGCTCCCGGTACCTGATTCAGGCTGCGAGTGCTGCTCCTCAAAAGCATCCATCCTTTGAGAAAAAGCTAGCGCCAGCTGGGTGATGGAGTCTTGTATTGCAGCGGCATCCATTTTGAAGTGCAGTGCAGTGAAGTACGTGGTCCAAATTTGTTTAAGTTTGATTTGAAGGAAAATAAATACTTATTGGCAGGTGAGGTGTGATTACTTATTGTATTTATGCATGTATCTAGTACAAAACTTGATAGATTGCAATTTTAAATAAAAATAAATATCAGAGCTCTTTCAACAGGTGTTGATTGTTACACCTACCCGCACGAAAAAAAATTACATTACATTTCGTCTGAAATTTAATAATGAGTTTTATTTTCGGAAATAATGACTGCACTTAACTGGCCGCTGGCGCAGTTGGTAGCCCGGTTCCAACACAAGTTTTCTCCCTAAGGAAAATATGTGTGTCTGATTCTGATTGGGATTGTATGTGTGATGTGAATGTTTCCGGCACCCACGACACAAATCATCGAACTTAGTGTGTACTGCGAGTGTAAACGCGTTTCATAAAACAATAGATGTAAACATTGTTTTTTTTATCTCTGATAGCGTTTGACCTCTATCTCACCTGAGGTATAATACCTCACTGATGGTAAATGATGATATGGTCTAGGATAGGAAAGGTAAAAGGAATATTATGATGGCAAAGATAAGCCATATTTTTCTGAACCTTATTTATTTCGAAGGATAAAATGCGCAAATAGTTTTTCTCATAAGGAGGCACCACCCATCACTCAATTAATCATTTATAGTGAACAAAGAAACATACTCGTACAATTAACATGTTTTGAATGATTCATTATTTTTTGTGTTTAATTATTACAATGGATGATCGCTATCACACGCCTTCGTGTTGGCTTTTCACGTTGAATTAGAATATCTAGAGATGACACTATATAGTGCCTTTTTTTTTTTTTTTTATACTAGATAGGCAAGCATTTGACCGCTATCTCACCTGATGGAAAGTGACGATGCGGCCAAAGATGGAACATGCTTGCCTAGAAGGTACCTATTCACTCTAGACTTGAAGACACCCAGATTATACCGTTCAGGGAACAAAGACGCAGGCAATGAGTTCCACTCCTTCGCTGTACGGATGATGAACGTAGAAGCAAAACGCTTCGAGCGAACTGGAGGTATGTCAACCATAAATGGATGACGTTTGACAGTTTGTTTTGTTGTTTGATGGTAAAAAGGGCATGGAGGAATTATATCATGTAATTCCTGAGCACACTCTCCAAAATGTAAGCGATACGATAAGAATACCGATAGGCTTGCTACCATACGTCGGTGACCAAGACTTTACAGTTTTGACTCTACTAGCTTACTATCGCCAATGAGTCTTTTGGCTCGCCGGTCAATAAACTCAAGAGCTTCTAGCTGGTACTTAGCGGATCCATGCCTTAATGCTTACTCAGATCTATGCTAAACTCAATGTTCAGAATGAGTCAAAACCAAATTATTACAATAAGTTTAGACGTACTTTAATCACTACCAATATATTTATAAGTTAAATAAACAAAAAATATTACCTTTATTAACAATTATTACAATTTATGGGCTTCCTAATACTCTAATCGAGCAAACGTTTTATAGCATAGATGAGTATATGAAAATAACATCATTTTATACATTGACATAAATTATATTGGCATTTTCTTTATGGAAATTATTATATCTATTTTAAATTTTTGTCTCGTAATTTTTAATTTTGAAAAAATATTATTTCATTGCATTTTGAATTAAGAAATGTCTCATTCTAGACTGTACAATATAACGTGTAAACTAATGTGAATAAATTAGTATTTGACTATCTAATTAATTTTAAAATTCATAAAATATTTATAAATAATTAAAATTTTAATTTCAAAGTAATAAACTCAAAACTCACCAACCTTACAGTACCTATTAATGATGAAAATTGTAATCTATCGATGTAGATAAATGCATCAAAGAGATATATGTGCTCTCTGCGATTGAATCTGTTACCTCTAGCAAGAAAGATATAGCTTGCTGGTTATAACTAAATAAAAGTTTGTTGCAATGCAAAAAGCTTACCATGTTTACATATACTTGTTTATAACACTTCTTTATTTAAGTTTATCAGATAGTGTAACTAGTCGCCCCGAACTGAGATCTCGCCTTTATTTTACCTATTGCACTATTAGACAAATGTTTCAGGTTAACTGCTTAAATCTTTTTTCTTAATAATAATTACTTGATTTTATTTGGTGTTTTTAATGTATATTACGGTTATTATAATATGCAAGTGTCAGCTTTAAATATGTAGCCGTTTTTGAGATAGACCCTGGGACAAATTGGACTAAAATCAGTATCTTTAATGTCCCACCAAATTGATATTTTAGTAAAGGGTTCCGTGCTCTACTTGCAAAGCTCTTTTCAACTGTTCCCGACACGGGCAGAAAGGTCTTCTTAATATTTCCATTTTTATTGCCCTTAGGCTTTGGTCCATAGACTTACATATTCTCTGAGAATTTGTTTGTTATTCGCTAGTATGGTACAAACCATTGGTATTTAGGAGGCATTTAGGTATCTTACAGACGGACGAACGGACTAAGTGCTAAACCAACCAAGTCAACTTAGAGATCTCACTTCGCTCTAACAATTAATAAACTGATTTGAATTATTTAATAGGTGTCAAATTATTTTTTTCATCTATAAATAATTGACAAAGACCCCATGATATACTATGTATATTCTGGGAGTCTTCAAGTTTCGAGTGAATAGGCAAATAATCTTCTAGTCAAGCAAGTCAAATCTTCGGCCGCATCATCACTTTCCGTCAGGTAAGATAGTGGTAAAATCCTTTCCTGTTCGGCATCAAAAAAATATATTTCAATCGAATTCTAAATAGGTACTTAATACGTCGATTCATATATTCGACGATCATATCACACAATTTCATACATTACCGCCCAAGTGTAAAGAATGTAAGAGTGTTGCAAATGTTCCATGGAAGCCACGCTCCATCGACGTCGTTTCTTACCCATTTACGTAAAATTTCTTGTTTATATCACTATCATTCCGTGTCCAACTGTCCTTATTGGGAGATTGCTTGCCTAATGTGGGAAATATAGAAAACTACAAGTTCTAAGTTTAGATTGCATAAGATAACATGATTTACGAGGAAATCAAAACTTTCGAGAATTGACTTAGGGACTATGTAAACACTGTTAACGCTGTAAACGCTGTTAATCTAGGTTTAATTTTTCTCAGGTTGTTAGGCTTCAAGCACTTCGACCTTCAAATTAAATGTTTCGACCCAAAAGGATTTCCGTCCCCCACTGACACACAGTAGTAACTATTACCTTAGGAGCAGTTGATTCGCCGAACTCTTAAACGAGAAAAGTCTCTCGTTTTATATTAGCGAAAGCACTTGCAACCCCACACAAAGTTCAATGACTTGTGTCGTGGGGCCGTAAACACCACTACAACCTATAACCTATATACCTAACTATACCTGCGTATTCCAGGTCTAGTGTGTTTACCAGCTTCGATCACATCGTCATTTACCATCAGGTGAGACGCTGTTTTGAAGGTGAACACGCACTCAACGATGCCAGTGGGCAATACCGAAACCGATAGCTGATAACTTTGCCCAAAATACTATGATTTACTTTTGGAAGCTGCTTTATCATTTTTAGGTTTAAGTACTTAGGTAATGCTCGTTCACAAAGCCGAGAGTTGTCTTTACGTGTTACTTATTGAGATATATCTTCATAAACGAAATGAATGAGTTCCTCCACCACAGAAACAATCTTACATATGTTCTCTGGAAGAGTTACTAAGCCATTCGATACGGGAAATAAACCTTCGTTAATTTTTAAAGAACCATACGAAAATTTTTTTTTTTTTTATAATTATTTCATGACCATGGATGCATAGTCCTTCAGTCGAAATATTAAACAAATATTAACAATTTCTATTCTTCATAATAAAAGTCTTAGTCACAAGAAACAGTCAAAGTCAAGTAGTCAGTCATAGTCAAGTCATGCCCTAATAAAGTGGTAGAAACTTTACTAGAACTTCTATTGGAATTTTGGAGCGAAGGCGAAAATCACGTTTTTCAACTTTGTATGACTTGCCTACACTTATGCACATTTACTAAGTATTAACGGTTAATAATCCACCATTATTACACATTAATACTCGAAGAATCACAGGTTTAGGAAAATTACACAAAATCAACAACGCCATTTTTTCACTTTCGCGGCAAAACTCCTTACGAAAATTCTTGCGCCCGGGTGTTGCCACCTAAGTGATCCCTCATGTTCCTCAATCCTATCCTATATATTATTTAGCGCTAGCTGACCCTGCGAACTTCGTACCTAACTTATTCATCTATGCTTCGTACCGCCAATAAAAATTGTCTGAACTTTGACATCAAACATATACTATGTCACATTTGTCTTTGGTCAGAAATTAATTTTGTGTCTAATCTTTGACAGGTACAAACAGTTTGTATGGGAAAATAAAATAGTTGCTTTTACTGTTTTGCTTGTTATTTTTTTATATGTTCTCGCCTTTTAAACCTTTCTTCGACTTCTACAAATATTTCAAAACCAAAATAGGCAAATCGGTTCAGCCGTTCTCGAGTTTTTGTGAGACTAACAAACGTCAATTGGTTTATATATGTATATATATGCGAATTACGGAATTAACTTTTTGTTAGTTAATTTAAGTTAAGTTCTAACAAAAAGTTAATTCCGACATTCGCTACTGAATAGATATCCTGACGACTTATCAATGAACTCAAAAATGATATCAAAGAATGTGAGATCCAGGCAATATTAAATTTAAAGCAGTGGGAATAAGATATTTTTCTGGTAAAATGGACCCTGGATAAATTTCAAATTAGACCTGTAGCAATACATAGGTGAAAACATTCGAATCCATGCAGTAGTTTTTGCATGACGCGCGTACAAACATCCAGATTGGCTGACAGACAAGAATTCTAAAAATGGTTGTTTTGGCTTCTGTTGCTCTAATAAAGACCCCCGGATTAGGTTTTCTTCAATATCTTTACAATTTTATTATATGTATGGATATACATTGAAGTTAAATAAGGGCATGTTCCTTTTGTAGGTTATTAATTAGGTCCTAGCAAAACATACAGCACTTTATTTTCAGGACGACACGTCGAAATTAGTTTGCGTATGCGTCAACATAATTAATATATACACACCATAAATATTAAAAAAAAACATACCGTAGGCATATTTCAAATACATTTATGTATTCTATGACACAGTACGAGACTACGAGTATTATTGAGGTATCGGAATTTCCTCTTGATATTCTACTATACATATATTGAAATCACTGAATCATAAGCTAACATTTGTACTTAGGTACTTATAGTGAATAAAGGTACCTACCATCGGCAGTGCTACGTATGAAATTAGCAGTACGACGTTTGAAAGAATAGTGCGACGTAACAAAGTAGCAGTGCAACGTATATTAATACTAACGTCGTAAGGTAACAAGCCCATCGGTATTATATCGCTTACATTTTGGAGAGTGTGCTCAGGAATTACATGATATAATAATTCCTCTATGCCCTATTGACTATCTAACAAGACAAACTGTCAAACATCATCCATTTACGGACAATACCTCCAGTTCACTCGAAGCGTTTCGCTTCTACGTTTATCATCCGCAGGGAAGGAGTAGAACTCATTGCCTGCGTCTTTGTTCCCTAAACGGTACCATCTGGGTGTCTTCAAGTCTAGAGTGAATTGGTACCTTCTATCAATTAGCGTCTGGTGAGATAGTGGTCAAATGCTTGCCTATCAGAATAAAAAAAACAATATAATACGGCAGCCTGAATCTAACGATGTCCGTCGTATGTTTGGACACGCCAGATGATATTATAAATGTAAATAATACACCAAAGGGCCCCATAGCGTTGGCTACGGTTCCGCTTATGTCTAACAAAGGTCCGGACATAGACCTAGGAAATAAAATAGAATATTTATATTATATAAAGCTGAATATGTAATATTTATATAATTGAAAAGCATTTTGTATAAAATATGCCCTCCGTGACATGGCAAAATATATTTGGTACAATGCTATATACCTATAACCAATGCTATATAACTAAACCATTTCACTCAACCTACATATTTACCGACGATGGATCGGAGGTGAGTACTTACATATAAATATGCGGTTATGAGGTTGTTTGTGTGCAAAACGAATGTCTCCATTTATCTCAAATGCTTGACCGATTTAGTTGGTTATTTTTTGTTTGATACTTTATTTGATCGAGTGTTCTTTGCTATATATTTTTTAAATTAGTGCAGCCGCTTATGAGATATAATCGGGTGTATTTTTATCATTTTGATGTATTACCAGACTCGCAAATGAAAATCTAGTAGCAGAATAACTATTTAATCTTAAAAAAATAACGAAAAAATAATTATTCACATGTACAGATAGGTATGTCAGTATGTCATTTGGACTTGGTGAAGTACTAGGTAAACATAAACGTGAAAGAAGTTATCATTCAGTAATTAACTTTTTAGTATCGTATTAAGTACTAGGTAAACATAAACGTGAAAACTTTTTTTGAAGTGAAAACTTCTTTAGGCGCATTGGGCTCTTTTTGGATGAACAAAAATCATGAAGTTCCCGTCATCGTCACCGAACGCTTTCCATGAGCTATATGTTTAATATATATAAAATAATATTATACATAGGTATAGTTTTCACTTTTTATCGGCACTCCCCAAGGGCTGGCATTGCTATGCATGACGGTTACAGCTAGTCTACAGGTAAAAAGAATCAGGAATTTTGGATTCGGAGGACTATAGTTACTATCTACTATAGTACTGCAGTGACCACGCGCCACAATTTGCCTTATAGAGAAAAGCTTTTGAGGTTGCTTTTAACTTTTTTTCTTTAAATTAATTGTTTGATTTCTGTATTTGTTGTTCAAGTACAGGATATAATGGATATTAAAAGTTTCAGCGTTCAGTGTGAAGCCGTTCTTGAGATAGAACCCGGGACAAAATAGGTCCAAAAACAGTGACTTTGGTGGCCTACAAAATCGTGATTTTCTAACATAGCTTTTTTTAAACCAGTTTCGTACTCTACTTGTGAATTCCTTTGCAACAATACCCCACAAGGGTAGATAAAAAAATAAAATATATTTTCTCCCCACTTACAGGTATGGGAGGCTCCTTAATATTTTCATTTAAACAATTTTAAATGTAATTTCTGGCCTTGGGCCATAGTTTTACATATTCTATAAGAATTTCAAGTCATTCGCTTCTATGGTTTAGACGCTAGATGCCTCTGAATGACGGATGGACGGACAAAGTGCTGAACGATCCAAATCAACTTAGAGATCTCGCTCCATCAAAAAACAAATCCGTGATAGTGACCAAGATAACCACCTGTTTATCCCCGTGAAGCAACGCACGTTGTCCCGCGGTCACCGGATACTGTGTCAACCACAACATAGCGGGTCAGTTCCCAGTTCACTCATTGTACCTAATTTGTATAGACGTTACTAGGTTGTGTGGTAGGTCGATATTATGTTGACTTGTTATGTAAAGTTATGTAAATTTCGTTGCAGTTGCAGGTTTTGATTTGAGAGAAGCAGGTCGACTCACTAGACGACCTGCTTCCGAGGGCGACTTTAACATCTTTTCCGAGGGTGTGACATCACTATGTCACACCCTCGGAAAATAATATACCCTACATATTATTTTCTACGGTCACACCTGACAACTAAAAGATGCTAGTTTTTTTTATGACCGCAAGCATTTGCCCAATATTTCACCTGATGGAAAGCGATGATGCGGCCGAAGATGTAGCTTGCTGGCCTAGAATATACCTATTCACTCTTGACTTGATGATTCCCAGATTACATCTTTCATACCAACATAAACTTAAACGCTACACTAACAGCCCCACACTCTATCATTGATTTATATTGATCCATCAGAAATGCAATGACGTAATCGCGGACCAATCGATCACTAAACATTTAGCATTTATGACACCGGAGACAAAACGCGTTTTCTCGGAAGGCGAGTGCATGCGATTGTTGCGCACGCGCCGGCATCCAGATATGAAGGCTATGAAAGTGGCAACAATCAACTACGTGCGAAGTGGTTTTGAGAAAATCATCATATATGCAGATAGGTTAGTTTTGTATCTGGTTGAAAGTAAACTCAAGAAGTATCCAATAACTTATGTATTTCACAATTCAGCTTATATATTGGTTGAAAGATTCGTACACGCCGAGACGCCGGACGGTCTACGCGCGTACTCGACTCATGAAGGAGCACCGACTGTTCCGAAACTAGTCTCGTAACAATGCGACCAAACAAGTGAGTGAAGTCGTAAAAATCCTTAATATCAGCTTGTGTTTAACTATTAAGTTTTCGTGAGAATTAAACATTTTAATATTATTAATTTACGGCTATCACTCACGTAATTTTATCGATATTGTCAACCTAGGTTTCGAGCATGTACGATGCTCTTCTTCGGGATGAGTTTACGCCGCGAGATCGCGACGAAGACTGAATGACTGAAGCTTATGTTTATGTAGAATTAGATTAGAATATACTGAAAATGTACGGTTTACTAATAAAGTGGGGGAAGATTACCTACTTGAAGATCATGAGGTATCAGTAGTGATTACTAAACAACACATAAATGACTCTAGGCACTAACTTAAGACGGTGGAATAACTTACGAAGGAAAATAGCTCAGACGAGACATTCTTTTTTCCATTTCTATATAGCGATCGGTTTATAAATCGACCAAATCTTTTTAGAGTAATTTTTGCTTATTTAAATAAGAAACCGATCGTAATGGGTGCGCCACATAAGATGCATTTGGCTCGAACGGATGGCATGCTGAGACGCAGGCGCGGACGCCTACCGTTCAGCGGTGGTTGCATCCGCGTTCGCGCACGCCAAAGCCTGTTTTTATTATCTTTTAACGCACGCCGATCAGTCCGAACCAAATGCGACTTCTGTGTGGCAATCATAAAGTTGACGTGGTCGAGGATACTCATTTCCCAGGACTCTAACTCAAGAAATCTTTGAAGCCAAGGCCCGAGCCGCTCGCCTCAGTATATCGCGCGGCTGACTGACATCCTGATGAAGGACAACAAATTTCTCTGAAACTAGTCGACTACAAAGTGAGTTGACATTTTTTACGTGTTTTACGCCTGTAACATAATATGTATAACATAATCAGATTTGCATATACTTAATGCTTTCTAATAAATATCTCATCGCTATCTCTCTTGTTAAATAAGCTACATCCTATAAGCCACACCGCCTTTCCAATGTTCAAATGATGTATAGCCGATTGTGGATTCAAGACTCGGTAACTATGTAACTTAAAAAAACTGGGTGTGTCGCAAAGACACACGATAGACGAGAAACTTTTGTATTACTTACCTACATAGAAACATTTTTCTATTCATCACAGTGTTAACCCCACCACTTTTCGTCACACAAAAAGGTTGCGGATTAGAATTTCAAAGCCCTTCCATGAGAAATTTCACTTCAAAAAACATTGTTTTTTTTATACTGTAAACTTAATCTTGGTGACACACTCTTGAACTATTTTACTTCCACACACAACAACACTAATGCAGATTTTACGATCTATCCTTAAACAATTTTATGTTTGTCTGTCTGTCCTTAGAAGCGCAGTAAAGTTCAGTTTTATTACAAAGTTAGGTGTTGTTGTTATAAACGTAAAATGTTCGTTGTATATTCTCGGTGTTTGTATTGAGAGAAATCTCAGGAGAAACATAATACAATACTTTACTTAATGTTCAGCAAAGCAACAAAACTACTCTAAATCTATAAAAACAATTGATTTGAGTGGACGTTATCAACACAATGTGCAGCTGACTGTAATTTTAAACTCCGTCAGCTGTAGTAGTTTCAAACTATTTCGGTAGATGGCGTTACACGTCCCAATAAGACGTTAAAAATAAGGAAAGGATCGCTTCAATAGGAATTGAGTAGCTCAGCGGTTAGAGCAATAGGGCATGACACCTTGAATACTGTGACCGCGAGTTTAATACCTATATCAAACGACAATTTTCTCTTTTAAAATGTAGTAGTTACTTATGATATAATTACCTTATATTGTACCTACAAATAAATAAATACTACATACAGAAGTCAACAGAAACTTGCCCAATTTGACATGCAAAGAGAATACTTACCTTATTTTGAACTACACCACAGATTAATAAAAAACGAGTGAATGTACTTCTAGTGAGCACGTAAGAAGTCATACTTCTTTAGCGTAACAAAACAAAAAATGTATCCCGTGTGCCAGTAGCCAGCACCATAGCCAGTACTCTTTATTTGTGAAAAATATACATTAAATGACTATCTTCATTATGAAGTCATGAAAACACGAGAGACAATTACCACCCAACTTCATGGTGTTGCTTTTAGGTGTCGGTGCACGCGCATCGTAAAAATCACTCTCATACATTTTTCCAAACTCGCCAAAAGAATAAGAACTTCAATAACAGTTACTTTATAACCTAAACTACCTATAGGACCTTATAAGAGCATTAAGAGGTTAGCAAAAACACGGAAAAGCAATCATGAGTCATGAATGACATTTTTTGCGGTGCAAAAAACGACAAAAAATGTTTAAATTGGTGAACGTTTTGCTACTGACATTAAAAATCCTAGTCAGTAGGCTTGTATGTACATTGTCCATATCTTAGAACTATATCATAAGAAAGAAAGAAATGGTGTTTTGCCGCGAAAGTGAAAAATGGCGTTGTTGATTTTGTAAAATTTTCCAAAACCTGTGATTCTTCGAGTGTTAATGTGTAATAATGGTGGATTATTAACCGTTAATACTTAGTGAACGTGCATAAGTGTAGGCAAATCATACAAAATTGAAAAACGTGATTTTCACCTTCGCTCCAAGACTCCAATAGAAGTTCTAGTAAAGTTTCTACCACTTTACTAGGCCATGACTTGACTACGACTGGACCTTGACTCTTTTACTTGACTGACTGTGGCTTGTGACTAGGACCTATAATATGAAATACACTTGAAATATATTATCACTTGACACTGGCTAAATGCACAAGATTGCGAAGCCAAAACTAAAAAAAAAAAAAGAAAGAAATAATTATATTTATTGCTACTATAAAAAACAAAAATACATCAAATTGAACTAAAACCTTTACTATATACTTTTTATAGAGCAATCGGAGTAAATTCAGCTTTGTACTGCGTGTTCATTTACATGAGCTCAGTGCTGGTTTTCAATTTACCCCGACCTCGGCCTTAGATATATATACCGAAATAAAAAAATATAGTGCATAGCGAGGTAAAACATTATGTTTATTAATAAATTAGATAGACAGAATCATAAAATTAATCGGTGTAGTACATTATTAGATAAAAACAATTTAAAATTATATATAAGTAGGTTATGGGTTTGAGTTTAAGTAAATGAGTGTGTGAGTGTGTTGGTGTGTGGGAGTGTATTTGGGTGTACATTTATATGAGTTATGTCTCTATATCATTATCTATCACATTAATATCGCGGTAGAATTTTTAAAAGTTATTTCAAAGTTATGCGTCTCTTGTTTAAGCAATATAAGTTTATATTTAATTTTAAATACTTTCCCACTACAAATTTTTTTCATAGGGGGTGGAAGGTCGTTCCATATTTTTGTGGCACGATACTTGAAACAACCTATAAACCCGGCAGTCATAATAATATATTATACTGCAAAAGACAATTTTTTTATATATGATAGGCAAACATTTGACCACTATCTCACCAAATGTTCTACTTGACGCTGAGACGCTGAGAAAGCGCTCTACAAGCCGCCGAGCATAGAGGTAAGTTAAGTGCCCAAGCTCACTACCTATAGGTAGCTTTCCTATCATGCAGCCGGCATTGTCTCTCTGGAGTTGCAATGCTTCAGAGTTTTATTTATATATATGTTATTCCTGTACTTGAATAACTAATACGATAAAACAAACAGTTTTACTATAACTGTTTACATTACAGTTTATGTTCTTTTTGCTGTAAATCAGAAATTTAGTGCCATCTACTAACGAGTAGAAAATTTATAATCACGAACCCAATGTTGTACCACTTGCCACCTAGCGGTGAGTAGGAAACGAGAATTAAGTACCAACTTTTCTAACAGATGGCAGTCCTGTAGCTTGTATGTATTATATAACATTTTCAATAGATGGCGCGAGCTATGCAGTAGAATTGTTACGAAAGTATTGGTAATTGTATGTATGTAAATAGTAGTTGTACAATGTAAATTGTTTATTTATGTTTCTGAAATTAATTTGACTAAATGGCTAAAAATTAAAATATTAACGCTAATGTAAAAATATAATAATCAATAACAACAACACTTTATTCTGACACGGTACAGACGACTCATGGTTCTGGAATGTATGCAAGGCACGGTCATGTTTTGGGAGGCTAGCAGATCTTCGTACGACAACTGTAGGTGTTATTAATCATGCTCCGAAGAGTAATAAATAAAGAATAATTAATTAGTATTAGGTACATTAAAATAGCGTTTGGACAACTTTTTTGTACACTCACTTCCATCAAAATTGTTCACTTATTTTTCTAAACTGATGTCAAATAAATCTATTAAATATTGTCTCAAAGTAAACTTGTAATTTCGTCACAAAGAGTACGAGCTGCGGTGTCCGAGTGGTTAAGGAGATGGACTTGAAATCCATTGGGTTCTACCCGCACAGGTTCGAATCCTGTCCGCAGCGTTCTTTTTGGTTTTTCTATATGTATGCTATTTTGATTGTCTGATTATATTTGCTCTAAGAGAAGGCTAAATTAATAGGTACATGTAGTAATGTCGTAAAAATAAGATAATACTAGCAAAATGAGGAGGTATCGGAAATCGGAATGTTATTCAATTTCAGTTAATCTGGCCATGCTTTTGTCGCAGTCAAATCTACTAATAACAAAAAAAACTTCAAAAAGTAACTATTAATCATGAACCTTTTAATCCCAAATATAATTTACATTTACAAAAAGATTTACAAACTTAATATTAATAAAAGAATTCCTTCGAGCCGGATTTGAACCAGCGACCTATGGATACCAGCGTCAAGATTCCTCTACAGTCCACCGCTCTACCAACTGAGCTATCGAAGGTATATGAAATGAATCGAAATTTTGCATCGTGTATATATAACTGTTTAGCTCCGTCACTACACACTAAACTTTGGCAAAGCAACTCAAACGACGTAAATATGGACACCTCGACGGGAAATATAATATATTATATTTATTTTTGTTATGTTGAGACATTGGGCCCGTGGGGACAGGGGGCTAATTTTTTAGAGCGCCTGATGGTTGTGGCGACTCATGATTGAAATGCTTATTTGGCTCAACGTGTTAGCATTGTAATAAGAAAGGCAATGCTGCCTGTAATATTGGAACTTTCTTCCACTGGTAGTGGGCTTTCTTGAATTACTCATAAACTCGATGGCTTGTAGGGTACATTTCGGAGAGTGTACAACGGAATTACACAATCCTCATTCTATTATCGACATCAGACTCCAAAACGACACTGTAATGATAGACATTCCACAAATACGAACAAAGCGTTTTGCTTCTTCATTCATTATGCGAACCGCAAAGGAATGGAACTCCTTACCTGAGTCTGTGTTTTCTTATAATTGCGTTATGGGAGTATTTAAGTCGCGAGTGAATAGGCATCTTCTAGGCAAACGTACTTCATCGTCGACTGCATCGTCGCTTACCATCAGGTGAAATAGTGGTCAAAAGTTTTCCTATCATGATCAACAAAAAAAATCAAAACAAAAAAAAATTATCGAACACTACAATATGGGGCAATCGATTCAGAAATCTTTTAGTTTGATATCAGAAAAAATAATGAATAAAAAAGTTATACAGAGCGGTAACAACAAAGTTTGCAGGCTATTCCCGCCGATAGCGACAATAGTTGTACCAACATAGTTTCCGGTCACACTAGTTATTTTTTCACATTGATTTACCGATCATTGCGATATGACCTTTATTTGCATCAACGAAATTAAACTTTCATAGTTGGGTATGCGTCCTCCTTCTAAGCAGCGGATATCGGGTTCGATTCCCGGTGTGAAAAGTTTTTTCCCCAAGAGAAACTTGTGTTTCTAATTGTGATATATACACATCACAGACCGTTTCTATAACAATATCTGTCCATCCAAAGTTTGCCTGGCAAAAATAGCTGAAAGATTTTTTCTCTGCAAGGGTAGGTACAAGGTACTCAGGACACAAGTCATCAAACTTAGTGTGAGACTGTGTGTGTGAAAGCAGTTATGTTTAGTGAGTTTATATTGTGCCACTGCAGACTCATTCGCTGGGTTAAGGACTAAGGATACGGGACCTCCTAATGATGTTATTTGACAGATAGATAACATTTTAATCGCTCAGAGCGATCTCTTCCAGACAAAAAATATCATTACATATCATGCAATTAATAAAAAAAGAATAAAAAAAATAAAAAATAAAGAAAAGAAAGAATTAATATCAATTATTAATTCTTTCTTTTCTTTCTTTTTTATTTTTTTAATTCTTTTTTTATTAATTGCATGATATGTAATGATATTTTTGTATGATAGTACTACCTCGCCCTGTTTCCGTATTTTTATATACATAATAATATTCGGGATGAACGGAAGGGTCAAGCAATAATATTGCTAAGTAATACACGTCCCTATCTGCATTAAGAATATTAAACCGAAGTAAACGTAAAACGAAGTAGTTAATGTATAAAAATAAAGGTCTATGTACATTCTTAATTTCATCCAAATCCGTTCAGCGGTTAAAGCGTGAAGAGGGAACAAACATACTTACACACTTACACACAAACTTTCGGATTTATAATTTCAGTAGGAAGTAGGATCATAGTAGAAATAGTAGGATTGGATTAAATTTGGAATGTACATAGATTATACCTAGGATGAACACATAGGCTACTTTTTAACTTGATAATAGCGGGCGAAGCCGCGAGGCACGGCTAGTAAGTCATATGTAGCGATGTTAAATCTAGAGAGGTAAAAATTATCACTGGGGGCGGGGTTTGAACCCGCGGCCATAGGGTACCATGCCCTTTACTCTAACCGCTGAGCTACTCACGTAAGAAGTTAATAATAAGAAAAGGATAATTTCGTCGCTCCAGGCAGGGCTTGCGTAGCTCAGCGGTTAGAGCAATAGGGCATGACACATATATCAAACGACCGGCCCGCCTCAAGCGATAATTTTTCCACTGTAAATTTATCGATATTCAAATTCAAATTCAAATTCAATTTATTCAAAATAACAAGTGGGCACTTACAACAACGTAGACAACTTAAATAATATGACTTATTAGTATAGGTACATAAATATATGCTGTTGAACTTATAGGCTCTCTAGTTCCCACACTAGGATACCCTGTGTTGTGGGCAACCAGTCTCTTCCATGTTCAGGCACTTACAATTAAACTAATAAATGTTGAAAAACTGGATCTTTTTATGATATAGTTCTGCCTAGCATGGCTAAACTATATTTATAAAAATCAATGCCTCTTTTCGTTGTTATTTTATAACTGAAGAACGGGCTCACCTATCCAAACCAAACGTTTAGGCTTTGTTCGGACTATTTAGTAGCTGGTTTATGTGAAGTTTGCACAAAATCGGTTGAGCGGTTCCCGAAGCCGGGGCGGATCGCTAGTGCTATATGTATAAAAACAAAATCAATTATTATATAGTATATTTATAGTGTCAATAAAGCGATTTTCTATTTTATTACCCAGTCCCCAGTCCCCTGTACAGACTTGCTGTTACACTTAAAGCCCTTTCAAAACTTGGCAAAGGACTAAAGGCACCACAAACTGCAAAGAAAGCGTTTGAAAGCAACAATTTTCTATTATTAATCGCAAACTATATTTTTACAAACTCAATCAAATACCAAACTCCCGGCATTGCAATTCAGCACGCGATGTTTATTTGAAAATATATGAGTTTCCGGTGGTTTCGCCTGCATAACATAATATCTATGCACGTTTATTTATAAACAGAAAAATGTCCGCTAAGGTTCTATGTAGTTAAATATGTTATGTCTATTTAATAATTAAACGCAAGAAAAGATTTAAAAAAGTGACTTCACCGCTTTATCTTCGGAACGTTGATCAGATTAGATGTACTAAACACGCATTGTTGAAGATATTTCAAGATACTGATCAGATCTTGAACAAATTTAAATGGGACCAATTGGAAAGCAACATCTTTAAAACAAAAAAAAAACATAATCGGTTCACGTGGAACGAATATATGACACATATAAAAAAAAATACATTCGACTTGAGTACCTCCTACTTTTTTGTGAAGTCGGTAGAAAATAGAAAGACTTCAAAAAAGGGAGGAGGTTTTCAGATTGTCACATTTTTTGTGTGTTTTATTCGATTACTCGAAGAGGACCTTTATTGGGATTTTCAACTGAGTGTCACCATGCTCCCATTGGCAAGTTAAGTGGTCGATCCCGGTGCTTAATCGTAAGGCAGGAATCAATCCAAAAATCCTGACACTTTTCTTTTTTATGTTGGATTGGCTAGCATTTGACCACTACTGATGGAAAATGACGATGCGGCCGAAGATGGGACATGTTATGCTTGGCTAGAAAGAACCTATTTACTGAAGACTTGAAGACACCCATATTGTACCGTTCGGGTAACAAAGACACAGGTAATGACTTCCACTCCTTCGCTAAACGGATGATTAATGTAGAAGCGAAACGCTTCGAGCGAATTGTAGGTATGTAAACCATAAATGGATGACGTTTGTCAGTTTGTCTCGTTTGTGTTGTTGACGTTTGACATTAAGATAGCTCACTAGTCATGGATAACTTTTATTGCCCCAATGTCTCCTTTATCATCACACTACTGATATCGTATAATAGAAAAGTGTATGTACTTTCTATAAATAAGCTCACCCTAAAAAAATAAGAACCGAGACAGGCGGAAAATCAACAAGAATCACTCCAGAATCTGGTTGAACCAATTTACCTGTCGGCACAAAATAAACATAAGGTATATTAACAGAGCTATATTAGCAGAGAGAGAGAGGGCGCTGCAGCGCAACTGTCGACATCGTCTCTGTGTTTATTTACGTTTAAAAATATTAAAACCTTGTGATTCAGTGCTAAATATAGATAATAACCAAAACCAACTACAAATAATCACGTACATAAATCAATCTTGACACCTAATTATGTGAAACTACAAAAAAAAGTGTAAAAAGTGATGCGAAACCGTTTGCGGTATCTCAATCAAAAAACAATAACATAGTGCAAATATTGTGTTTAAAATAACAATCTTAACGATTACATAGTGCAACCGTGCGAAAATACAAACATCAAAAGTGATTAAAACTAAACATTTGTGTCGAACAATTGTAATAATAACCTATATTTAAATTAGAAATAATGCCAGTCACAGCTATATGTTTTTAATTGACTTTTTTTACGCTATGCGACACCTGTTATGATTCAAGTGAACTACACATACAGCTCTTATCTGTCAGCAACATCGATCGTGAACCATAGATCTTGAGCCACGGTAAAGTAACTCCACCACAAACCGCGAGGTGGCGCTTCATTAAATGATCCAAACTAATCTCAAAGCAAATTTAAAAATGGAACAAGTTACAGAGATGTTTAAATCTTTACAAGCAAAATTTGAAGAGCAATCAATGGAGCTAAAAGAAATGAAAGAAAGCATTCCAAAAAGCATAAACAAAAACATTGATGAAAAATTTATAATATTGGAATCTAGACAACAAAATTTAGAAAAAATTACCGAACAACAAGAACAAAGAATTCAACGGCTTGAAAGAGTTGTGAGAAGGAAAAATTTGGTCTTTTTTGGAGTAGAAGAAGGAGAAAAGAACTATTTTAACTTACAAAATAAAATTTTAGAAATAATAAACACACATATGAAAGTAAATTGCCAACTTGGAGATATAGAATATGTTACACGTCTTGGGAAAAAATCGGAAAAGACCAGACCAATAACTCTTACTCTAAGTACAATGTCAAAAAAAATTGAACTCCTCCAAAATAAAAAATCACTACAAAATACTTCTTACTACATCAAAGAAGATTTTCCTCCAGAAATTCTTGAAGAAAGAAAGAAGCTAATTACACAGGTACAACAAGAAAGGGAGAAAGGAAACAAAGCATATATAAAATATAACAAAATAATAATAATACCAGAAGAAGAAACATCACAAAATCAACCTAGCTACGATCGTCAAAAAAGAAATTTATCACAGTCACCTGAAACAAATCAAATATTTATGAATGAAAATTTACCTACCTCTAAAAATCCACCAAAGAAAAACAAGATGGATTCATATTTGATTAAAAACAGTGGCAATACAAGAAACACACCTCCTTTATACCAAACCATTCAAAGCTCATCAAAATACAACAAATGACATGAACCAGCGGCCTCTCTACGCCCCCCACCACGGCCGGTCACCGCGGGGGTCAACGACCACAACCCTCCACTCCACCCGTTATACATATGCACATACAATGCTCGATCTCTTTTATCACATGAAAGACTTCTAGAATTTAAATACGCAATATCTACAATAAAATTTGATATAATCGGCTTAGCAGAAATCAGAAGACCAGATTACAATATAATAGAAGATGAAGACCACATATTTTGCTATTATGGTGAAACAAAAGGCCAGTATGGGGTGGGATTCCTCATCAAAAAATACCTAAAAGAAAATATAGTGAGTTTTATTGCAATCTCTGAAAGAATCTGCATACTGCATCTAAAGTTTGAAAATACAAGCCTCTCTATAATTCAAGTTCACGCACCTACCATAGATGCAACCGAAATAGAAATAAATGAATTTTATGCTAAAATACATCAGTCTCAGAAACAGTGCTACAAAAACCTTTTGATTTTGGGCGACTTTAACGCTCGAGTCGGTCAAAGATTAGAAGGCGAACACAGGATACTGGGGTCCTTTTGCTTCGGAAAAAGAGATAAAAGAGGTGAAACTCTCCTTCAATTTTGTTGGGAAAATAATATGTTTGTAATAAACAGTTTGTTCAAAAAGAATACCAAAAATTTATGGACATGGCGTTCACCAAAGAATAATAAAAGTCAGATTGATTACATACTTTCAAACATAAAAGAAAAAATCACAAATATTGAAGTACTGAAAAATATCTCTTTTTCCAGCGATCATAGACTGATAAGATGTACCCTTCTATTAAGCAACACTAAGAAATCTAGAGCTAAATTCAAAAACAGCAATTCTACACTAAAAACTAAAGAATGTCAAGAGGAATTTATAGAAGCTTTAAAAGTGCATGCCATTAACATAAAACTAGAAGAAAATGAAGATGTAGAGACATACTATAGAAAAATCAAGAAAGCTATCAACAACAGTTTAAAAAATATAAATAAAAATTGCACTACAAATAAAAGCGAGATCATATCAGACAGTACAAAAAGCTTAATTAGGAGAAGAAATGAACTAACAAATAAAAAACATTTAACTTTAGAAGAAAAGAAAGAAAAAACCCGTTTATATAAAACAGTTCATAAATATATTAAACGCGAATACCAAGATCACCGAATAAAAATAATGGAAAAACACCTGAATAAAACAGGTAGCATGAAAAAAGGATTGAAAGAACTTACAACTACTAAGAAATGGATTCCAAGCCTACAAGATAACCCAGCGTCGAAAAAGAGTATCTTTTCCAGGTCTGAGATAATAAAATTAGCCACTGATTTTTATGAAAATCTTTATGCAGGACAGAAAACCATATCGTTAAATAAAGAGAGCCTAACTCAAACGTCTAATAACGAAACTCTACAACGCTTCTCTAATTTAGAAATATTTAAAAAAATAGACTCTTTGAAAAATGATAAAAGCAGCGGTCCCGATGGAATATCAAACGAAGCTATTAAAGCTGGAAGGCGTCTACTAGTGGAGCCGCTAACAATTTTATTTAATAAAATATTAGACGACAAATGTATTCCAGAAGAATGGGCGGAATCTGATATAATTCTATTATATAAAAAAGGAAACCCTGCAGATATAGGCAACTATCGACCAATTAGCTTACAGCCAAATATATACAAGCTATTCGCCACAGGCCTCGAAGAACGTCTTGTTAAATACACTGAGCGACACCAACCAGTAGAACAGGCGGGCTTTAGAAAAAACTTCTCAACTATGGATCACATACATACGCTAGAAGTAATAATTGAGAAATACGAAGAAATGAATCGCCCACTCTACCTAGCGTTTATTGATTACGCCAAGGCGTTCGATTCAATTTCTCATGATTGCATGTGGGAAGCTTTACAAGAATGTAATGTACCATCAGAAGCTATAGAACTCCTACAAGACATATATAAAAAAAGTAGAAGTAGAGTCAAATTGGATAGAAGAGGCCCTTATATAAATATTTGCAGGGGAGCTCGACAAGGCGACCCGTTGTCACCCCGAATTTTTATAACAGTGCTGCAAAATATAATGAAAGCTCTAAAATGGGAAAACAAAGGTATCAACATTAACGGTCAATTTCTAAGTAACCTCAGGTTCGCAGATGACATCGTTCTTTTCTCAGAAAATGCACCAGAACTAGAAACAATGGTTCAGGAATTACACAAAGTCAGCTGTGGAATTGGCCTGCAATTAAATAAAACAAAAACCAAAGTAATGACGAACTCTATAAAAACGACTATATGTGTTGACAATGCTCTACTAGAATATGTCCAAGAATACACATATCTTGGCAAACAAATAACGTTCAGAAAATCCAGACAAAAAGACGAAGTAAACCGACGTGTGAATTTATCATGGAATAAATTTTGGAGTTTTAAAGAAGCTCTTAAATCCAATCTTCCAATCAACCTCAAGAAAAAAATTCTCGATTCATGCATCTTACCATGTCTTTCATACGCTTCACAAACATGGATATTTAATAAATATACTAAGAACAAAATAACAACAACTCAAAGATCCATGGAACGAAGCATTCTAAAATTGAGACTGAAACATCGAAAAAAGAATGAAGATATAAGAAAAACTACTAAAGTAATTGACGCTCTACAGCACTGCAAAGGACTAAAATGGAAATGGGCGGGCCACATTGCACGTATGAATGACGAGAAATGGACAAAGAAGGTTACAATGTGGAACGGTCCAGCTGGTAAGAGAAGTAGAGGTAGACCAGCTGAACGATGGCTCGACGAAATTTTAAAAATTGCTGGAGAGGATTGGATGGAGAAGGCGAGCGAGAGAAATACGTGGAGTAAAAAGGAGGAGGCCTATACTCGTTGAGAGGTCCTTAAAAAGCGAGTTCTATTATGTATATTAAAATTATATTTTATCTTGTAAACTTTTTAAGGAAATAAAAATGGCTTTATTATTATTATTATTATATTAACAGAGCTGTTCCTATCCCTTTATTCAAGATCACTGACCTAATTTTTCTTTATTTTTTATACTAGATAGGCAAGCATTTGACCGCTATCTCACCTGATGGAAAGTGACGAGGCGGCCAAAGATGGAACATACTTGCCTTGAAGGTACCTATTCACTCTAGACTTGAAGACACCCAGATTATACCGTTCAGGGAACAAAGACGCAGGCAATGAGTTCCACTCCTTCGCTGTACGGATGATGAACGTAATTGGGAAATAATTTTCATGTAAAGTATATGTCGATCATTCTCACTAGAGTCTAGACAGATCCAGCATGGTGTTCCGTAGAAACTTTTATCTGAACTGAATACATAAACGCTTTAACACTCACAACCCAACACTAAGTTCAGTATACACACAGATCACAACCAGAACCAGAAACACAAATTTTCCTTGGGGAGAAAACTTGTGTTCGAGCCAGGAATCGAACCCGATATCCGTTTAGAAAGCGAACGCCCACCCAACTATGCCAACGGGCAGTTCAATTTCAAACATATAATAAAAAAACGGTTTCTCAATAGATTTTCATGTTTTTATATCTCTGTACTGTACAGCTGTCTTCAGAGCCAGTATCCTTTCTCAGTTTACTAAGCTTACCAACATCGACCGCATCATCACTTACCAACAGGTGAGATAGAGTCC
The DNA here is from genome assembly GCA_948107665.1 of Lomographa bimaculata. NCBI lineage: Eukaryota > Metazoa > Arthropoda > Insecta > Lepidoptera > Geometridae > Lomographa > Lomographa bimaculata. The sequence continues at coordinate 12,961,848 of OX403600.1, forward strand.
AAAAAGCGAGCATAGATATACGAAGATATAAATCCAAAATACAGCTACATCTTTTTTGATACAATTTAGTAAAGACATAGCTTTATACCTATGGATAGAATGGGATAAAATATACCTACAATCTACATTATTATTAACATAATATTATTATTACATGTTGCTCTTTTACTAAGTTGGATGCGCGTTCGCTTTTCAAGCAGCGGGTATATTGGGTTCGATATCCAGTAGAATGCGAGGAAGGCGGCCATCAGAGAAGAGTGGCGGCGTGTTGTCAAGCTTGCCACCAACACCTGAAGTGATGACCACGACCACTCTGTCAAGAGTGATACCGACAAAGAAGAAGATCCAGTAGAAACATCTCAACGGCTATGTTTATGATTTATGTTACAATATTGTACGATTCATGTAGTATTATACTTTTTTTAACGGATAAAAGAAATCTATGTATTTATCTTGTAGAGTGCATATAGGCTACAATCTTACATACTATTTATCCGGATTCATTATTCATCAGACTAAAATCACACCTGATGAAAAGAGACGATGTAGTCTAAGGTGGAGCACGCTTGCTCAGTAAATACCTATTCACTTTACTTGTGAACACACCCAAATTGTACCTTTCGGGGAATACAGATGACGGCAAAGCGTTCCATTCTTTTGCTGTTTTTAGTTGGAAGCGCGTTCGCCTTTTAGGCAGTGGGTATCGGTTTCGATATCCAGTAGAAACTTCTAAACGGTTATGTTTATGATTTATGTTACAATATTGTAGGATTCATATAGTACTATTTTTTTTAACGGATAAATGAAACCTATGTGTTTATCTTGTAGAGTGCATAACGGATACAATCTAACATAGGTACTATTTATCCGGATTATTCATTCATCACGAAAACGAGTGAAGCCACGGGATTAACTAATTACGTTACTACTCCATTATTTATTTTTGTGGTAGTTTTACAAAAAAAAAGTATATTAAAGTAAGTTTACTGCAAGACAAACAGACAAATAGTTTTCATGAAGACTAGAGGTTCATTCAAAAGCAACGACCCTAAATTGCGAGCATATTTATACAGCAGGGGGTATATTTATCTGGACCGATTTACCTGTCTGCCTATTTCTATCTTTTGTCCAAGATCATTGACCGAGTATGCAAACAACCGAGTGACTATTTCTGCCATAGATACGATATTATACGTTTGGTGTAGAAAATAAAAATTCGAGAATGCGCTGTAGGTTGGGGAGACTTGGAAAATAAAGTCAACTGGTTACTTATTTGTTTGTGATATAAGTATGTGTAGGTAGATTACAATACCTGAAATGCCAATCTGCAACTGTTGAAATTATTAAGTGGGCGATAGACGTACAACCTTATCGTCGTTTTAAAGTTCAGGAATTTACTTGCTGGTGACTCATAGTCAGCTTGGTCATACTCTGACTAAGTAATATGTCGTTAGCATTAATGAATTAACAGCGCCCCGCAGCTTAGCCTGCATTAACCAGAATAACAAGCCAATTTAAAAAAACCGACAGCGTAAAAAGTGAGCTTACTTTTACCGACTTTCCAAAAAAGGAGGAGGTACTCAAGACGACTGTATTTTTTTTTTTTATGTGTGTTACCTGATAGCTGCTCTCCACGTAAACCGATTTCGAAAATCTTTTTTTCGTTTAAAAGATGTTGCTTTCTAATTGTTCCCATTTAAATTTGATCAAGATCTGATCAGTAGTTCTTGAAATATCGTCAATAATGCCTATTTTGTGGACTACTTTGACGATGTTCTCGTTTACCCGACTTCAAAAGTTACCTCATAACTTCTTTCGTTGTGAGCCGATTTTGATGACTATTTAGATTTTTATTTGAAAGCTGGTACTTTTCATGTCCCATTGAAATTTGATCAAGATCGAAGATAAAGGGGTAGAGTCGGTTTTTTTCAGCTTTGCTTGCGTTAAATTATATTTGATTACCACTTTCCGTATTATGCGATTGTATTGTAAGCACCAGCGTATACCAGGGGTATCGGGTTCGATTCCCGGCGGGAACACAAGGTTTCTCGCCAATGAAAATTTGTGTTTCTGGTTATGGTTGTAATTGTGTGTGTGACGTGAATGTTTCCGGCACCCACGACACAAGTCAACGAAGTTAGTGTGGGCTGTGAATGTGAAAGCGTGTTTTTTTATGTATAAGAACTTTATTTAGGCATTGAATTTTTTGTAAGAATAGTTGTTAACATATACTCCAATTAGTGGGTGCATTAGAAATTTTCAAAGATTTGTATAAGAGACTGATTGATTCGGCACATTACCAATATGCTGGGTTGTATTTGGGGCAGAGGATAAGCTTTGCTAAACAGTGTGGTAATGCAGCAAGCATTTTGGGAACTTTATCGAACATTAAAGATCGTCTAAACCATCTTTAACTTTTTTATAACTTAAATATTGATATTGAAAAAACTAGGACTAGATTACATAAATTTATACGAATAAAAAAACTGACTTAAACGCTTATATTTTGGTTATGGCTGGATTGATTTCGATAAAATTTATATGGGACCACCTCTGAAGTATAATCTACCAAACAAAAATTATCAAAATTGATTCACAACTGGCGGAGATATCGCGAAACATAAATACAAAATAAATACATACAGACGAATTGAGAACCTCCTTTATCGAAGTCGATTGAAAAATGGTAAATACCTAAAGATGTTTTTTAAATATCTATTCCATGATTCCATCACAATCCGACAGCGTACAATAATATGCCTAAAATACTCTATAGTATTTCAGGCATATTATTGTACACACACAAACACAACACAACACACTTAAAACTTGTATTCATGCTAAAACATTCAATAAACTTTCTAAAGTAAAAAATATGTTTTTTATTATTTTACGGATGTTAAATTAAATTAAATAAGTCAAAATATATTTCAACTATAGATTATAGTGATATTATAGTGTGATCGTGTGACTACCACGTTTATCATGATTTAAAAAATAAATAAAAAAGTAGTAGAAGTATAAAAATAATAAATTTTGTATAATTTTCCAAAACCTGTGATTCTTCGAGTGTTCATGTGTGATAATGGTGGATTATTAACCGTTAATACTTAGTAAACGTGCATAACTGTAGGCGAATCATAACAAGTTGAAAAACGTAATTTTCGATTCCGCTCCAAAACTCCAATCGAAGTTCCAGTAAAGTTTCTACCACTTTAATAGGGCATGACTTGACTATGACTGCACCTTGACCCTTTTACTTAACTTTGACTGTGGTTTGGACTTTTAATACGAAATACGCTTGAAATATGTTACTTTTTTGTCATTAGTTCTAAGTACAGGCGAATTGCCTATATTTTCTAAAACTAAAATTATATACATCTATACAGCAAAGACCCAAGTTACCTACAAGTAATCGAGCTTATAGGTAACTCAAGTGGTCAAGACCACTCCCAGTGGGTAGCATTGACACTGACTAAATGTACTAGATTGATAAGCCAAAAAAAAAGTAGCCTGCCCTATTTTAGTATCTAAAATCACGGATTAAGCCAATGTCACTGTTTCTATCTTCGCTTCAAGATCACTGACCCTGCATGCAAACAATGCAGAAATAGAACGACCAAGAACAGTCCTATAATTATTCTATATTTCAATAGTCGTTTTAGAGGTGACTAATTTAACCTCTAGTATTATTATTTTCATCTCTCATAGACCAATATTTCGCCACTATATTACCATTATATAACTTGATCTGAAGGAAAAGCTGCAGGAACACAATGTAGTAGCAAAGGCGATGGGATTTTCTACTTGGGGTAGAAACTACGACTGTATTTAGGTGTACGAGTCAGGGAAGCATTTAAATCCAATCAAATAATATCAAATCATGTATTTGCTAAGTACTTACTAAGTAAGTTTTACTAGTAACATGGTTTAAAGCATTGGACAATGTAGAAGTGTACAGCATTTTGCTTTGTTAGCACGCAAATATTTAATTGTGTAAGTTTATAAATTCAGTACAATACTAATTAAATTACTATTTAAATTCATACCAATTATAGACTACAATAAATAGTTAATATCATAATCAATGAATTATGGTCAATATAATTTATTAAATATATTATTATGTATTTAAAAGTATTTTTACCGTCGGTAAAAGTCAAAATATAAGATAGTAGTATTTATAAGTCAATTCTTATATAAGTACCCGTATGACCAAAATTTGCTCGGCTGAAAACACGGGTAAAACGACGTTTTATAAAATTGCAACCTAGCAAGATCGATTTATCGCCCCCGAAGCCCCCTGCATACAAAATTTCATGAAAATCATTGGAGCCGTTTTCGATTACACATATATATATACAAGAATTGCTCGTTTAAAGGTATTAGATTGATTACAATTTCAATAAATGCAAATATAGGGATTTAAAGTCAATAGTAAATTAGTTAAAATTTTAGGAGCCATTCCAATAATATTTGTATTTAGTAGAGCCGTGCTGCTGTTGTTATACTTACGTCCTACGAGGAATTTTGTCACGATGTCACTACCATAATTGAACCGATAATTGAAGCTCGTCGTAGGGTTCGAAACCACAACCACCCAAATAAATTATCGGGAGGCCCCTTACCAGGCTTTATGCCTAATTAGTATTCTTTGAGAGTACCGAATTTATTATATTTTTTGATAAAGGCTGTAGTTATGTAACACCAATACATCTGACCAAGGCTACAAAACGCGTTCAAAGTTACTTTTGGTCAGGCCCAGTAAAATTTGCTTTTAGCTTTTGAATAAAAATGGTATTCATTCTACAAAAGCACCCAAAAATAGGCTACACAAAAGCGCAAACATTTTAAGGGGCTCCGTCTCGAGTTTGCGCGAATTTTCCGCGCCAATTTAAAGCCTTTGAATCCGTTCGAACTGGCAACGGTTTCCAAGCGAACGCTCTCATCCTCATTGACGTCACAGCCTCCGTACCTACTGTAGCTTCAATACCATTGTCAAACACATATTTAATTACCATCGTGTGCAGTGCGGCACACGCAATACCCTCACGAAAAAGGCGTATGTCTTGTTAAAGCGTCATGGAAATAGCTAGCTTGTTTTGCTGTAGAAAAGGTTGGTTTTTCTACGTTTTTCAATTGGAGAATGTACTGTTTTGTGTAGGAAGCTGGGGGTGAATTTCGGACTATCCTGCGTTGGAGTACGCATGCGCATAGATGGTTAAACGCTCAGTCAAAGACAGGCGGCGAGCCGGCTCGCGCGCTCGCCTGCCGGTCTCATGTTTCCGCCGGGACATAAAGACAATTTCATAACTGAAACAACATCCGAAATGCCGCTAAAACCTTAAACAATGTTTGTGTAAGTTCTCGTGTCAATTTTTAATCGTGAGCGTAGACGTTTCGTCCGCCGAGTGTCTTCCGATAGTATACAGTGGAGTTGTTTTGAGGTGAGTGCAGGAAAGTCGAAGGTTGCCCTTGATATTGCCAAGTTGAACACATGACCAGTGTTCATGTGAAAATTGGTCGCGTGCATGCAGCTGCAAATTGCTGCTAATGCTTTGTTTTCGGTCCGTTTTACTTAATTGCTTGCAGCACATAATGGAATTTAAACAAAAGATATTTTTAGCGCATTGTTTCATTTGTGGATTTAGTTAATGTAAACCACGGACTTGAAATAAATACGGACGTAACCTCGTCCAATCCATCCATCAGAAATTTCTTAGCTGTTTAGTATAAAAGTTATGACTTGTAGAAGTTGCGTCTAAATTTAAAATAAGACTTAGCAGGTTGCGTCTGAACATTAAAAAACAAAAAAATAAGCGTAAATTTTTCCTGATACCGATAATGTATCTAACTTAAATTTTAAATTTTTACAAAAATGCAGTTACGTCTTTTTACATTATGACGGCAGTATACAAAACGGCAGCGCGGCGGTCGCGCGCCTCGGACGCGCGCTCTCGATTCTTCTCTCCGCGGTTTGTATATCAAAGTCCCTTACGCGCTATACATTTTCCCTTCAAAGCGCCCGGGGCGCGCGCCTCCTCTTTGTCCTTTACACATAAAATAAGTCACTTAGCAAGTAATACTTAACTATATTTAAGTATTACTTGTTAAGTGACTTATTTTCTACTTTTACCAGTTTAAAATAAAAAGGGCTAAAAAGTTATATAACCAGAGAACTTGTCAAGACGAGTCAAACGAGCCCAAACTCGGTGGGTTGATCTTGTTTAGTTCTGAAGTTCCAATGTCCATCTTCTGTCTCCATCATCAGACCAGCTCCATGGAACCATATTATTGTATTGTCACCGAAGATACATAACTAGGTACACCAAATTTGGAAGTGGATCTCATTTAGCTTGCAAGTTTGATAACAGACCGACAGACAACGGGACAAGTGAAACTAAATTAAAGTTTGTAAAGAAGGAAAAACAATTATTCGTAATAAAGTTTTTAAATATATCAGATTTATCTAAAATTGCTTAGGTTTTCGTTTTAAGAGAGCTTGTGCAGTAACAGTTTCCATCCATGCATCCTTGTCATAGCCCATACCTATGATTAACACGAGCTCGGCTACTTTTTACCGACTTCAAAAAAGGAGGAGGTACTATGTTCGACTGTATGTATTTTTTACCGACTACAAAATGAGGGAGAAATGTTCACCGATTTCTCCCCTATTTGTGAACCGATTCTCAAAATATTTTTTTTGTTTGGTAGATTATATTTCAGAGGTAGTCCCATATCAAGTATCGAAATCGATCAAGCCAAAATCAAAATATAAGCGACGAAGTTGGTTTTTTAAGCTATGCTTGCGTTTCAATTATTAACTTTATTAACGTAAGCGAATCCGTAGGGATCTGCTAGTAAGTCCCATAAAAATCCTAATAAATGAAAAAACAACAATACCGTGTTAATGATCGCACCTTCACGAAGGGCATGAAGCAGTGATTATAGACCAATTATTGCGGCCCTTACGACACGAATCAAACGTATTATTTAAACGAGGATAAATAACTACATACATATAGTATTAACTTGTTTATGGAATAACAATTAAGGTGGCGATACCAGAATTTCATCTAAAACGCGAGACTTTGTAACCGTTTTACTCGACATTCATAATAAAACCTGCGTATTCCAGGTCTAGTGTGTTTACCAGCTTCGATCACATCGTCACTTACCATCAGGTGAGATAGTGGTCAAACACTAGCCTGTCACAAATAAAAAAAATAAATAAACGTAATTTGTTTGATACGATAAATAATGCCTTCTTCTTGGAATACTCATAACGTTCATAAACGTAATGGAAAAAATATCAAATCTCATGTAAATAAGATCCATTTGTATTTTTGTAACTATTTCGTTCCGCCATTTTATATCAAAAAACTGTGATTTTTTTTTTCATAAACGTATATTTCATAGACATGATTTCAACATTTTTTTTTTTGAGGCGCGTTTTCACGCTATTTGAATAAAACCATAAAATATCAAAGATGGCTACGTGTGACCTTGTGTAACCGCCACGATGTAATTTACGCAATATATACCTTTATGTGCAACAGTATACGGGAGAGAATTGGCTGTGGTTAAAAAAGGTGCTTGCATTGACGTAGACCTGCCCCTTAAGTCGGTATTCTTATCAGTTCTGTATTTTCCGAAAGGTACAATTTGGGTGTGTTCAAAAGTAAAGCGAATAGGTATTTACTGAGCAAGCGTGCTCCGCCTTAGATTACATCGTCACTTTCCATCAGGTGTGATTGTAGTCAAGCGTTTGCTTAGGCTGTAATTAAAAAAAAACGTTATTTTGAATGAGTTTATTAACAGAGATATTTAATTAACAAAATTCAACTAACTGTTTATATAAACTAACTCTCTCATTCATAAATGGACTAGCGACCCACCCCGGCTTTGCACCGGATCGAATTGGGAACCTAAACCATTCTTGGATCTACCTGAACACACACAAAAAAACATCAAAATCGGTCCAGCCACATACACACGTACAGAAAAATTATATATTTAAAGACAATGTTCTACAAACCTCCAATATTAAAAGAATGTTTTGCATTATTTTGACAACTGATCTTAAGATCCGTTGGAACTAAAATAGCTATATGATTTAAAGTACATATGTTTTTGTAAGTTTCCAAACACTTAGAAATATTATTTCTGTGTGAAAACTTACACATATTGAATAAGAATTCAAATCATTACATAATATAATCGCAGTATATATCCCTCAGATCGCTATCAGTCCCTAATTAACCTAACCCTTCTGCACAATCTGTTGTTCGTTACTGATAAAGTCAGTTGATAACCAACTTTGCATGTCAATGGAAATCAGGCGACTGGGAACAAGTGGTACCAGGACCACGGTCCTACTACTCCATGATTTCCAAGGTTCCACTCGATAAATAGCGTTTTTTAGGGTTCCATACCCAAAGGGTAAAACGGGACCCTATTACTAAGACGCCGGGCGGGTCAGCTAGTATCTTATATAATTAAGTTTAGTTAAACTATAATTATTTCATATTGATTTATGTTTGAAGAAACGCGTGATTCGATGACCAAGGGAAATAGAGATTCATTAGGGTTTCGTATTCAAAGGGTAAAACGGGACCCTATTACTAAGACTCTGCTATCCGTCTGTCTGTCTGCCCGTCTGTCACCAGGCTGTATCTCATGAACCGTGATAGTCAGACAGTTGGAATTTTCACAGATGATGGATTTCTGTTGCCGCTATAACAACAAATACTAAAAAACACAATAAAATATTTTTTTAAGGGGGCTCTCATACAACAAACGTGATTTTTTTTCTCGCTTTTGCTCAATATTGATAACGACAACAGGTAGGCGCTTGAAATATTCACAGAATATTTAATTATATATTCACTTCAAAATAACAATTTAATTAAAATAAATCAAATATTTTAGGGGGTGTACAGTTAAACAAACGTGATTTTTTTTTGCCGTTTTTATAGATGGTACGGAACCCTTCGTGCGCGAGTCCCACACTTGCCCGGTTTTATTTATATACAGTTTTGATAAAAATTGTATCGTGAAAGTTATTATCTAGTTACATACTACCTGACTCCCAACTCTATTCCATCTGTGTCGGTTCTCATTTGCACCACTTACTAAGCCGCTTATTCTCTTCAGTTATGAAAGGTTCACCTGAAAGGATTTGCCAAAACGGAATGATTAATGAGACACCTGACACGGCTGTGTTGTGACATTCCCTTTGTTTCACTGTTTTTACTTATTTTCGGACTGGATTTTGTTTTAAAACACTTTTGACGTCGTGTCAGTACATGTTTTATTGCTACATTAACGAATATTATTTATGCATAGGATTTTGATACGTTCTTTAAAGAGGCTCTTTTATTGGAAGATGTTAGAATTAGAAACAAGGTATATCAGAAACGGATTAACTTATTTTGAAAAAAAAAAATGGTGTGTCCAGAGTATTAAGCCCAATAATAGCGCGAAGCTCGAGCGAAGCGTCTCCGTATCCACTATAAGTACAATCTTGGAGTCTTCAAGTCGAGAGTGAATAGGTATTTTCTAGGCAAGCGTGCTCCATCGTCGACCGCATCGTCACTTAACATCAGGTGGGATAGTGGGCAAATTTTTGCCTATCACAGTTAAAAAAAAAGAACTTGGGCAGAATTACTTTCATACGTCCGGATTTCCTTTTTTATATATGTCCGGATTTCCGGTTGTTCTCTTCTAAAGGTCGCATTTCTGAACCGATTTTCGTCAAATGTAGTGAGCAGGTTTGATAATTACATAGAATTTTTTTGTCCATTTAGTTTTATGAAAATTTTCATAATGTCGTAGACATGGGGGTTGAAAATGTAAAAAAAAAAAAAAATCTGCCATTTCGGAAAAAATATCGAGGATTTCAGCTCATTAGTATAATTAATCGCTTATTTTATAGGATACTTCCCTATGTCCCGACCTCTGACCTAAAGTTACACACATCTATACAGCAAATTAGTAATATAATTGCTTTACAAAAGCTAATAATACTCAAACTAGCCAACAAAGCAGGTGTTCGTGAGGAGTGAATTATAGTTCGCTAAATGCTTCTATTCAGCTAGTTTCTATAGAGGGACGTCGTTTGTTGCATTCAGGTAACTTTGTGGGCTGTAGCAACAACGTGGCACGTAATTATAAACTTTAGTTATTGTGCAAATTATGACCAGGTTTGTACCTTTTAGAAGTTTGTGTGAGTGTAAATGTTGAGATGAATAACAGTGCCGTGCATTTAGCGATTTTTGTTAGTAAAATTCTGCATTCTTGGCTTACAAGGCAACTAGCGCTTGTTGTTGCAAATGTTTTAAATATAATTATAAAATGTATATAATTTAGAGATTAAGAATGTTTAAAAATGAATGAAAAAAAATGCGCCGCCGAGTTTCTTGCCAGGTTCTTCTCGAGATGGCTGTAATTTTGCGAATCTGGCAATAGAATCATTAACTTTCATGAGTGTCTCTTTGGGGCCCATGTGAATAAACGATTTGATTTTGAATGCTTTACCTTGACCCCTATATGTATAAAGGAGTGTGTAAGTTTAAAACGAGGTTTTAATGAATTTAATGAAAAAGTTTTATATCTTCACATTTTTTTATTAATAATTTAACGTGAGTAAATACAGTTACCTCAATATGACCTGCTACAAAATTCTCTTTTTTGTATTTACCATATACAATTCTAATTAATAGAACAAACAAATAACCAAGTTGTATCATAGTAGTAAATGGATGGAAGTTTATAAAGGTACTCTGATCCCTGTGTAACTAGATTTTGGTGTTAAAATTGAAATTGAATAAAATCTCAAAATCTCCCTCAATTTAAAAAATGTAGATACTTAATTAGGTAAAAAAATGTACATACTTTTAATATTTTAATGAGAGCTCAAATTACTCTCTATTGTTTTTCTAATTGTAACAGGTTGAATACATAAACAATTAGTGCGGCTGTATTGCAAAATCTAGTCGCCAAAATGCATTTTAACAAGAAAAATACAAAGGAAATCTGAAAAACAGGCAACTATGTCATTCGGTCGACCCGTGAGAAAAACCGTGTGTCTAGCGACTATACCATCAAATATTCAAACACGGCAAGCGGCTGTTCTATCGTCAATGGTGTGAAGGCTTTGTAGCCCTGAGCTTTTTAAAACAGAATGTGTGTGTGTGAGAAAATGTATTTCTTGTATTATCTGCGTAAGTTACTCAGATAACCAATTTACTACTTATCTAAGTTTTCATTCATGATCATTGTAATTCGAAATGTATGACGTTTAGAAAATGTATCTTTTTTTTATTCTCGATAGGCAAACATTTGATCATTATCTCATCTGATAGAAAGTGACGATGTGGTCGAAGATGGGGTATACTTACCTAGAAGATACTTGATCACTCGAGATTTAAAGACTCCTAGATTGTACTTATCGTGAAGCACAGACTCGGACAATGTTCCATTCCATAATAAATGTGGAAAATTCGATCGACGATCGACGATCGATGATCGACGAAATCGACGAGTATAGCAGCCAAATAGATCAAACGGCCACTCAAATTGATGCCTAATTGAAATGACGATCTAGCCTTCTAAATATATATAACTCAAAGGTGACAGACTGACTGACGTAGTGATCTATCAACGCACAGCCCAAACCACTGGACGGATCGGGCTACATTTTTGGCATGCAGGTAGATGTTATGACGTAGGCATCCGCTAAGAAAGGATTTTGATTAATTCTACCCCCAAGGGGAAAAAATAGGGGTTGAAAGTTTGTATGAAACTTTGTCAATTTTAAAATAATACTTCTCAACGCGAGCGAAGCCGCGGGCAAAAGCTAGTCGTATAATATAATCGTGTTACATAAATTTGATCTAAACTATTAAGTACAGTAGTGTATAAACTAAGATTGTGCCCAAAACCAAACGCATTAGTGTTTCTGGTTCTAGGTGTGATTGTGTACGAGATTGTTTCCGGCAACCACGGCATAAGTCTTAGAACTTAGTATGGAGCTGTGAGTGTGAAAACGATAATTTTATGTTAAAGATTTCATGGCGCCATTTTGATATTTCACTGGGTTGCTCCAGTGAAATATCAAAATATCTGAAACTTAATAAAACCATGTTGAATTCCCTTTTATATATATTTTTACCAGAGATAAAGAATGTTGTTTGTTATAATTTTGGCGTGAAAACCTTATCGACCGTTCCATCTAAACTTCAATAACATAACATTGCCTTATCTATTTAGTTTGTGACCCCGATTTAACGTCTTTCTTTGCGGAGTTCGGAAACTCACAATCGCACTAGATCACAGATTACTTAATAGTTCACATACTATTAAGAAGGCAACATGAGACAAATACACATTAAACGCTTCAGCGTATTTTAAATAAAATTAGCATAGTTAGTAGCAGTGAATGAAATAAGAATGTTTTTATTGTATTTGCAATCCATAATTCCAAAAAAACCATTTCAATTTACTTTCTCAATAGAAAAAAATTGCAAAATAACACCCCATTAAACATTTTAAGCAAAATATCTCAACTATTTTACGATTACTTACCTGAGTCGGTGTTTCCTGGATGAGTATACAATATGATGAGTATACAATATGGGAGTCTTCAAGTCGCGAGTGAATTGGTATCTTCTAGGCAAGCTTGCTCCATCGTCGACCACATCGTCGATTACTATCAGATGAGATGGTGGTCAAAATTTTGCCTATTATGAATAAAAAAACCGATCTTTTTATAAATAGTATAGAGTCAAATATCACTTTATCTACGGACCAATTGCGTATGTTTCCTAAAACCAAATACATACAGTACATCTATACAGCATACACCAAAGTAACCTTAAAGGCAACGAACTTATAGGTAACTCAAATGCTCAAGTGTAATTATATACATTAAATTATATACTTGTATAAAAAAATCATGCGTAAGGGTATAATATAGAGTCAAGCTAATTTATTTTTTCGAATGAGTTGTTGTATTAGATACAACAACTCATTTTGGAAATAAGAGTCTTATTGCCTCTCTCTTAGTTCAGTACAACATGATAGAGACCGGTTTTTAGGTTTTGTTGTAGCTAGGTTAAAAGTTTTGTTTACAAAGCCAAAAAACAAACATTGTTACATGCTACGTGCTACGAGAGTCTACGTGGGCGTGCTACGGCATAATGTCATGCTTTAATGCAAACGCATATTTTTCTAAACTCATGAAATAGTTTAAATAAGCTTAATATGTCAGTATAAAGAATGATTCACAACATATAATCTATTTACATATACATTATATACATCAATGTGGTTAGATTTTACAGTAAATTTCCGAAAATTGTAACCGATTTACCACTGGGAAAGCTTAAATCCTACTAATATTATAAATCCGAAAGATCGTGTGTAAGTATGTTTGTTCCCTCTTCACGCTATAACGGCTCAACGGATTTAGATGAAATTTGGAAAGTACATAGATTATACCTTGGATTAACACGTAGGCTACTTTTTAACTTGATAATAGCGGGCGAAGCCGCGGGGCACGGCTAGTCGGTAATAAAACAGGCATTAATTAAGAAAGCTTATTATAAAATTAATGACTAAATTAATGACAAGGATGCATAGAGGTAAACAGCATAAGTGCTTTCTGGCGACTACATAATATAGATTATACCTAGGTTAATATAATTCCTGCATTGGTCAATTAAGTGTATAATTTTTTTTGTGATAAAATGCGCCGCCGAGTTCCTGCCAGGCCTGTTTTTCTCGAGATGGCTGTATTTTGCGAATCTGGTTATGAAGTCATTAATTTTCATGACTGCCTCTATGGGCCCATGTGAATAAACGATTTCGAACGTGAATTTGAATTGAATTTGAATACTTTATCCAGATAAAGTTAGTCATAATCCAGATGTCGTAGTTTCAATTAATCTCCTAACGCTCTCCGTACAATAGACGCGTAGTGTGTTGACTTCGCAATTGCATTAATTTGCTACATGTATGTGCTTAATATATATGCGTGAGTGTGGTGTATATGTGTGTTTGATACGAGGTATAATTGTGAGGGCTGGTCACCTTTTAATAAAACATGGGCTACTTTAAAACCTGATAAAAGCGGGCTAAGCCGAGGACATAAAACATTTTAATGACACGATTGACTCAATAATATCAAATACGCTTATTGACCGAACGAGAAGTGCCAGCGAAGAAATTCCTTTAGTATGTCCAATTTCCGGTTGTTCTCCTCTACATGAAGCATTTCCCAACCGATTCTCGTACAGTTTTTTTGTGAGCAGGTCTGATAATTATATAGTTCTTTTTTGTCGATTCAGTCTTTGGAAATTTTTCAAAATGGCGGTGATTAGGGGTTGAAAACGTAAAAAAACATAATCAGCCATTTTGAAAAAAAATGGAGGTCACCAGCTCACAATGATATTGCAGTTGTCGCTAGATTTATTTATTTTTTATTTATTCAACATGTCTTATTCTTAAGATGTCCTTGGATGTCCTAATAGTTTATGATTTTGTTGAAACTGTGATATTTTCTTTAACTTAATTCTATTGAGGATTGGCTAATATCATCATCAGATTGACAGACAGCCTCGTGACTATTTTTGTACAATTTAATTATTATATTTAATATAGTAATTTGGTGTGTAATGTTGTCCCAATAAGGGAGACTATAGTTTGTTTCCGTCATTCCAATTTCCTGTTCCGTTTAAATCTGTACCAGGAATCAATAAAAAAAAATCCTAAAAAAATAACACTAACACATTAATTGCTTCATATACTAAAGACTTGCTTGATTGACTTATCGTTAATTATTCCAATAGGTACCTAGATACAATGCGGCAGTGGCGATACCATAATTTGAGGCGGACAGTGGGAATGTCCGGTTTGGCGCAGGCTAGTGCGGTCGTGACGTCATCGCCGCACTGACCGCTGGCCCAGCCTAGATGTGTTCTCTGTATTTTATGAACTGAAGAGCTTAATAATGTAAACGGTTACTTCAAATAAAATTAGCCCGGCAGATTAGCAAGTTGAAGTGGCAATGGGCAGGGCACATAGTACGTAGAACGGATGGCCGATGGGGCCGAAAGATTCTAGAATGGAGGCCACGGACTGGCAAGCGCAGTGTCGGAAGAACGCCCACAAGGTAGACGGACGACATAGTGAATATATAGTCGCAGGAAGACGCTGGATGCAGGCCGCTAATAACCGTTTTTTTGGAGATCTTTAGGGGAGGCCTATATCCAGCGGTGAACTTCTTGCGGCTGAGATGATGATGATGAAATAAAATTAACATACTTTCACATAAACTTTCGGATTCATAATATAAGTGTTATTTAATTCTTCAGAGATTGTAGTACTTATATCAATGATACTAGCGATATAAACTATTGCCACTATTAGTCTCAAAAGTACAACGTGAGAGTACTAGCGGTACTACTCCGGTTCATTTATTCCTCAAATAAAGAGAAAAAAAACTTGAGAGGTGTCAAGGGACACCCGGATGGAACGAAGTTCAATTTCCGTCTAGCCCCCTTTCGCAACGCGCGATAAGGAACTTTCGTTCCAAAATTAAAAGAAACATGCAAAAACCAACATCACGCAGTGTTACCAGGCGTTCACCCATCCAAGTACTAACCGCGCCCGACGTTGCTTAACTTCGGTGATCGGACGAGAACGTGGTATGGCTTACAACTATAGCAAAAAGTATCGTTGCAACTTTTGGTCTTCATTTTTTCCGTCCAGCCCCCTTTCGCAACGCGCAATAAGGAACTTTCGTTCCAAAATACTTTAAGTAGGTACCTATTTCTTAGAGAATGCCTAAAAATACCTTATTCTGAATGTCAAAGTAAAGGGCATGCGTCATTCATACTTAGCAGGAATTAAAGTTTATACCGCGGGGGCTTAGCGATTTTTGTTGAACTTTTCTTTTTGTTGAACGTTATGATAAGGTCATTTAACCTACGTTTTCGTTTGACTTAAGACATTTGTTTTGTTGGCTTCCTAAGGTCAAATTATTATTCATAATACTGGTAGATAGTTAGCTTTTTTTTACCATCATTAAATTTCGTAACACAAGAGGCCAAATCAACTTTGAAAATATCCCCGACGACTTACCTCAAAAATTGCTGTACCAGTTTTGACCAAATCAAAGCACGGTTTGCTCCAAAAGCTCGAACCCTAAAATTACTTAATTAATTAATTGCTAGAGAGCCAAATGTCTATACACTCAACATGCGCTACTCTGAATACATGTTTGACTACATCTTTTTTTAAGTTCCTAATTGTATGAAAGGTTTGTTCAATTATTATTGTTAGATATAATTAATAATAGTGTATAAATTAAAACATTAGTTGTTGCGCCTCTTGGCATTGCTGTAAGCGCAACAAACAAACAAACAAACTCATTCACACTCACAACCCCACACTAAGTTCAAAGACTTGTATCGTGGGTGCCGGAAACATTCACATCACACACACAAATACACCCAGAACCAGAAGCACAAATATCCCTTGGGAAGGAATTTGTGCTGCTGCCGGGAATCGAACCCAGGACCCACGGCGCAGAGGGCGGAGACCTGTCCACTGCGCCAACTGGGTCGTCAAACAATTACTTGTTTATAAATAAATATCGCTGGGTACGGTTATTCCTTACTAATATTATAAATGCGAAAGTAACTGTCTGTCTGTCGCGTTTTCACTCCAAAACTTCTGAACCGATTTAAATGAAATTTGGTACATAGATAGTCTAGAGCTTGAGAAATAACATAGGCTTCTTTTTATCCCGGAATTCCCGCAGGTCCGGAACTTACGCAGGTAAAACCGCGGGGTGCTGCTAGTAATTTATAACTCAAGAAAGAATGCAGCGAAACTGTATAGCTTACTTGAGTCGACATAAATTTGACTTTCGACTATCAACCTGAGAGCCATACCAAACGTCGAAATCAAGGCTCGAGTTATAAATAATCCCGGAAATACCTACATAATGATATTAAACATCAACGCGTCGTCTATCTAAAAGAATGTCCCTTTGTCCCAAACACAAGCTAATATTTTATGATATGTAGAACAAAGAGTCTGGGAATGAAAGTCGGAATCGGGAGCAAAAATGAAGGGAGCTATCATATTTTATACCAACTCAAATTGGTTAGCACTTGAGTTACCTATAAGCTCGATGTCTTGTAGGTAACTTAGTTCTTTGCTGTACAAAGTTTTAGTTTAGTTTTAGGAAATATAGGCAATTGGCCCGTAGTTAGGAATGTGAAAAAAAAAAATGAAAAAAAAACTCAAATTTAATATTTCGATAGATGTTTCTTGAGTTTCTTTGTTCAGTTGTTGTTTTGTGTTACACTATTACATAAACGCTTTTACAATTTAATTAGACGAGCGAAGCGAGAGTTGACTTGGGTCGTTCAGCACTTTGTCCGTCCGTCCGTCTGTCTGAGGCATCTAGCGTCAAAGCCATGTATGCGAATGACTTCAAATTATCATTGAATATGTAAAACTACGGCCCTACGCCAGAAATGCCATTTAAAATTATATAAATGAAAATATTAAGCTCCCTCGATACATGTGAGTGGGGAGCAAAACATTTTATTTTTTATCAACCCTGTGTGGGTCTAAAAAATTACGATTTGGTAGGCTACCAAAGTCACTGTTTTTAGAACTATTTTGTCCCGTGGTCTATCTCAAAAATGACTTCACACTGAAACTTGAACGCTGAAATTTGCGTATAATATTCGTTTTATCCTGTAGCTTAACAACAAATACAGAAATCAAACAATTATTGTATACAAAAAACGTTATAAGCAAGTAACCTCAAAATTTTTCCCTATGAAGCAAAATGTAGGCGCGAGATCTCAGTTCGGCGCGAACGACTAGTGTAATGGCTCACATAATTTTTGCAAGGGCACTTTCACATAAACGCTTTTACACTCACAGCTCCACACTAAGTTCGATGTCTTGTACTGTGGGTGCCGGAATTATTCATATCTTAGTCCCAATCATAACCAGAAACACAAATTTCCCTTGGAGCGAAAACTTGTGTTGAACGCGTGACCCAATAAGCCAACGGGCATTTCAACAAATAATAATAACTAATAATTATTATTAGTTAGGTACTACGCTGATTGTTTTTTTTTATGGGCGTCTCTCCCTTATTTTTCTCTCTGATGTATTTGTTGTTGCATATTTAAAGAAGCAATTAGTAGATGAATAATAGCAATCAATTAACTAAGTCGGCTTGCATTTTGCATCAAACAATTTGTAAAGTTATTTTGAAGGTAGTTTCTCATTTGCGACAGACACTTTGTTCCTGGAGGCGCATAATGAGTCTTCCTGTACCCTCAGATACTAGAAAAAGAAAAACTTTTTCGTCGTCTGACAGAAAGACAAAAGTTTTTCTTACTTTTGTAACCGCTTCGGGGTGGAGAGACAAGAGACATTTTTGTATTATAATTAGTGAAGTTGAAGCAAGAATAGTGAATAATTTTGCAAAATAATACAGTTTATAAAATAGGTAGAGACTGGTAGATAAATGGTATAATAAAGAATGCATAAAAATAAGATTCGTTATCTATTTTAAATTAAAAACCGACTTCGACAGGCGTGGCGATACCATTTTGGCAATATTACCAAAAAAAAAATGTTTTCTATCAACAAATTTATATCTCACAATGTACGCCACGTATGGTAACCCGCATAATAGTCACAGGAAAATAAAATTTGCAATTTCTTGTACTAAGATGACATATTTTTTCAGTTATTTTGATTTAATGGGACCAATGTGAAAGTATTATCATTAATTTCAGACAAAAAAAGATTTTTCGGAATTTGTTGAAAAAATGACGGAGTTCTGAACTAAGATATAAAATTAAATAACTATCCATTGGTGAGACACTCATCATATTTTTGAAGTCGGTTAATAATTATAATTTTATTAAGAAAAAAACATGACAGATGATAAATTCAAAATGTTGATATCGGATAACAATGAGTCCATATTTACTGTTACTATACAGTTTATAAAGTTACACAAGCTATTATTTGTACGTTGAATATTGTGACTGTTATTTTCGTTTCGTAACTCCAATAGAAGTTCTAAGTTCTATTGGTATACTACTCTGCTAGGACATACATGTCTTGACTATGATTGGACCATGATTCTTACTTTAGTGACTGCTAGCGCGACCCTATCTTGCCCCACCTCGGCAAGGGACTGCTCACGGGGGGTTTTTAGTGCGTTCAAGCCCCACATACCCCTTTCCTTTACCCCTGGGAAGGAAGGAAAATGCCAGGCATTTTCCCACCCTACAAAAAAAAAATTCTTACTTGATTTTATTATTGAGGTGCTGTTATTGTTGACTAATACTAGTTTTATGAACTACTAAAATGAAATTGAAAATTTAACTGCCCGTTGACTTAGTAGGTTGCGCGTTCGCCTGCTATCAGCGGGTATCGGGTTCGATTCCCGACGAAAACACAAGTTTTCTCCGCTAAGAAAATTTGTGTTTCAGGTTCTGGGTGCTTATTGCATGTGTGATGTGAATGTTTTTGGCACCTGCCCCCCGATTCAGAACGTCTCGGTAACTTACCGAATCGATACAATTGGATACTTTCTGTTTAAAAATACATTTGATGGTACGATAACTAACCGAATCTTACGGTAACTGAGTTGTCGTTTGGTTCTTAATCAGGGTGTTGGTGTGAATGCGTTTATAGCCCAGTAAAACTACAAATTTTCAGGAAAAAAATAATAACAGGCTTATTTTCTGGAATTCCATAAGGAGCTGATTTCATGAGACTATGTTTTGGAATCCACCAAAATTTTCTGGAGCAGAAATACTAACCACATGATATCGTTAATAGCATTAAACGCAAGCAAAGCTTAAAAAATACCTACTTCACCGCTTATCTTCGGAACTTTGATCAGATTAGTACTAAACACGCATTATTGACGATATTTCAAGAACTACTGATCAGATCTTGTTAAAATTTCAATGAGAACAATTACAAAGCAACATCTTTCAAACAAAACAAAAAAAAAATCAATATCGGTTCACGTGGAACGAAGTTATGAGGTAACACACATAAAAAAAAATGTGATGTCGGTAGAAAATGCACTTATTTTTCTCACTGTCTGCGCCCTCTCTAACTGTAAACTGTATAACAAGCAGCGGATTTTTTATACAACAACGGCATTTTGTGAATGGGCTCGTTTAGTTAGAAACCGAGTCCTAATTACAGTGTATACATAAACTTATCTAGGTCATAGTAAAGTGCTAGGTACTATAATATAGGTGGGTTGAATGTAAAGTTCAAGCGGAATGATATTGAAAGCACGCGAGCTGTTTGATCTAGGTTATTTATATAGGTTTTTGTCTTTTAAAGTTTCCCTAACAAAACCCTTTAAGCAAAATTTTACATTTTGAAAATACTACTGCTCTATCTGGAAATCGGCTACACCGTTTTGTACCAGACATCTAAGAACACTGTCGATCAAGTCACATTTCTAACTAAAAGATCAGTCCTGCTGTTTGGGAGCTAAGATGCCAGCAACAGATTTTTTTTAAATTTATTTCATTAAAAGACCATACGAGCATGTCTCTCTCCTGATGGTAAGCGTCACGCTTGCCTATTATAGTGCAGTGCCCATTCGGCCGACCGGCAACCGAAATTCGCAACAAGTTACCAAAAAAGAACACATAATCTTGCTACTCAACCAGTTGCAGTTGTCAACTACTGTTTCTTTTATCACAACTAGTTGTTAACTGCCACTCAGAGTTTTGAACTTTAATTGAAAATCCATTTATGCCCTGTAATTTCCCTGGACAGATACACAGATGCACACTACAAACTTACACACCCCTCTTTTTCGTCAAAGGTTAAAAAATAACCTGTATTTCAGAAGAGCTTTGATTGGGAAACGTTGACGCAATACTCCAACGCAAAACTATCATCGTATATCATTTAACTTATTCCGTAGGTAGAATAAAGTAGTCCACACTCTGAGGAATGAGAACTACCCACATAACAACCTAGTTACAGTAATGTCATTTGGTTTCTATTCAGTGGTAACTCAAAGACTCGGCTTTCACGCTGATTAGCCTTTTGAAGAGTTTTACTCAGGATTTTTTTAGAGTTGCGAACCGACATCCGCTTTTCAACTTAGCTAGCGGTTCGTAAGTTTAGGCGTGCAGTTCTTCGCCGCATTTTAAGAGGAAAATGTGCAGTGAGTGGGAGTTTTGGATGCTGGAAGTAAGGCTTTTGATTTAAGTGTAAAATTGCGAGAAAACTGGATTAAAATTAAGTAACATAAAAGTTGAAATTAAGTAAATAGTTACTACAATATGAGTAAATCATCAATAATTATTTATGGCAGGCTAGTTAGTGTTAGGAAAGTAAGAGAATTAAGCAAATGTTTCTTTAAATAAATCCAACGCAATCAAGCATAGATTAACTACATTAAAAATACGCAGATTGAAAAATCTTACGTGATATTAGTGGCGAGGAGTAGGGGATGAAAAATCGCCAAAATGGGCTCACGTAATAAATGAATGCTCCTTAGTGCGCCCATCATGCTAGCGGCATCTTTGAATCGTAATGCTAATATACACTTTACCCACGGACTTGAAAGAAATACGGTCGTAACCCCATCCAACTAAGGGTGAAGCATCCAAATCTCCATGTGTGATATATGTGTGAAATATCCAACGTGCATATCGCTGCAAACTGTCACAGACAACTTATAGTTACTAGGTGTATTGGCGCCGATTATCCGACCTATGTTGTATCTGTGTGCGTGTAGCTTGCGTTATAAACTTCTCGTTGGGTTAATTGGATGAGCGTTCAACTTCTGAGCAGGTATCGGGTTCGATTCCCGGCGGGAACACAAGTTTTCTTCCCAAAGAATATTGTTAATATGAATAAATAATAAGTGTTCCTGGTTCTGGTTGTGATTGTGTATGTGATGTGAATGTTTCCGGCACCCACGACATTAGTTATCGAACTAAGTGTGGGGTGTGAGTGTAAAAGCGATTATTTATATTCGATCATTTAGGTATATATTGACGACCCAGTTGGCGCAGTGGACAGGTGTTCGCCCTCTGTGCCGTGGGTCCTGGGTTCGATTCCCGGCAGGAGCACAAGTTCCTTCCTAAGGGATATTTGTGCTTCTGGTTCTGGGTGTAATGTGATGTGAATGTTTCCGGCACCCACGATACAAGTCTTTGAACTTAGTGTGGGGCTGTGAGTGTGAATGCGTTTGTTTGTCTGTTTTATATTATGACAAGCGAAAATTGTGGGGTGCTTCACCCGTTTTAGATGTGGCATTAAGTCCGTATTTTATACATCCGTGGCTGTACCAAATAAGTAGCGTTTTGATCACGCATCGCTCCAACCAGGCGCTCAAATAAACTCTAAATGGCTTTAATTTAATACCTTATCTAGGTAAATAAAATAGGTGATATAAGTTCATTGACTGTCCTACTATAAGTTACGTGAAGTAAGCAGGTCAAAAGGTGTTTCAAATAATATACAGGCTTTATTGTTATCCTATGTCATATCGGGGCCTATAACCTCTTGACTGATTAATAATAGGTTTATCTTTAGGCTTTACCTGCATTTTGAGGATAAAATGTAGCATGATATCATATTACAGTATTATCAGCATAGAAAAGAATAAACTCTACCCGAGATCATCATTGACGCATTTTGTTTAATTTTGGAATATAAATGCATCAATTTTATTAATACTTTAAATCAATTGTTTACATTATTATTGTTTCAATTGTTTTGCTGTATAAATAATATACAATGTCGAAAATAAAATATCATTCTTGAAAACATTACAAAACCTACTAATATTATAAATCCGAAAGTTTGTGTGTAAGTGTGTAAATATGTTTGTTCTCTCTTCACCCTTTAACGGCTGAACGGATTTGGATGAAATTTGGAATGTACATAGATTATACCTAGGATTAACACATAGGCTACTTTTTAACTTGATAATAGCGGGCGAAGCCGCGGGGCATGGCTAGTGTAATATAAAAAAGGCGAGCAGGCTCGATCATTTAAACAAAAAACAAAACAAACAAACACTTTCACACTCACAGCCCCATACTAAGTTCAAAGACTTGTATCGTGGGTGCCGGAAACATTAACATCACACACACAATACACCCTGAAGCAGAAGCACAAATATCCCTTGGGTAGGAATTTGTGCTCCTGCCGGGAATCGAACCCAGGACCCACGGCGCAGAGGGCGGACACCTGTCCACTGCGCCAACTGGGTCGTCAAATTTACAACGTCGTCATTATTTTCTGTGGCATCCACAATCCGATCGCGGCTGCCTTTAAGTAAAGTCAACCAATCATAGACGTAATAAATGTGTGAACTGACGTCCGAATCAGTCTAATCAATAGCGTGCGTTTTGCTATTTTGAATTTTCCATTAATGTTCATTACTTTTTATTAATTTAGTATTCCTAATTAAAATGCATTTAAACATATTTATTAATCTATTATTATTAATAAATATGTTTAAATGCGTTTTAAAGATATTTCTAGAACTACTGATCAGATCTTGATCAAATTTTAATGGAATAATAAAGCACCAGCTACCAAAAAACAATTATCAAAATCGGTTCACGTGGAAAGAAGTTATGAAGTAACACAAATAAAAACTAAATAAAATAATTAAAACAGTCGAATTGAGTACCTCTTCCTTTTCTATTAAGTCGGTAAAAAAACATGATTTATCGGATCGGATTGTGAACCTAAACCATTTTGAATTAGCCAAAAACACACACAAACAATGTCTTCTACAGAAGACATTGTTTTTTTTAACGTGCACCAATGGGTAGAGAATGTTCATCTGCAGTTTCTTGTATTCCTCGTTTATATCAAAATAATAGCCGACGATGACGGTCAACAAATAGTACTGAAACGGTAGAGGGATAAGTTGTAAGAAAGTTTGAAAGATAGCTTCACAGGGAATTAAAGTTAGAATGATCTGCAGATTGCTTGTTGCAAACTTATTTATATCTTTATATATATTATTCTTCTGTTCGTGTGTTTGTGGCAGAACTCTTGAAACGTGAACGGCTTGATATTAATGATATTTTTGTGTGTGTTTAGGTGAATTAAAAAATGCTTGTAGGACTTGCTTTTGCAGAGGCCACCTCGGGCGGTACCGCACCATTGCCATACATTCAACTGCCAAGCAGTAGTGTGCAAACATTACTGTATGCAGGATTGAAGAGCAATGTTTCCAGTGAAATTACAAGCTATAAAGAGATTTAACATGTAATATCTCAGGGTGACGGGCGCAGGAGTTCGAAGTATGCAAGTTCAAAATTCTGGGTGGTGAAAGTTACCACCAGGCGAGTGGCTTCTTCGTCACGAAATTCAATGACATAATATAAAAGTTAGATACTGCAACAGTTATATTAACGAAAGTATCTGGTAGGACTATAATAAAACGTAGTAAACACTGCTGAAGTTAAAAGTAGCACATCTGCCTCTTATCGAACTGCATCGATGCATAAAACGAACTTGCTCCAGTCTAGAGCCAGTTATCCAGCAGAGCAATCAAGCGAAAACCATTCACGTCATCGCCTGGGTAGGGTTGTCACTGCGTATGTAAGGATCTTGCCGGTGGCCTTTGAATTTGGTTCTGACAAAGTTATCACACTAATTGCATAAACCTTTATAATATCTACGATTGTAATCTTAAAAGGTTTTAAAATATTAGGTCTGTGAGCTGATCTATGCGTATTTTTTAAATTTAACGAGAATCGGTTGAGAAATGCGACCTGTTCTTATGTGACGATCCAGTTAGCGCAGTGGGCAAGTCTCTGTCCTCTCGCCGTGGGTCCTAGATTCGATTTCTGGTAGGAGCACGACTTTCCTTCCCATATGACATTAATAATTGTGTTTCTGGTTGTGATATGTAAATATTTTCTGCACCTACGATACAAGTCTTTGAACTTAGCGTGAGGATGTGGGTGTGAATGTGTTCGTTTGTTGTGTTTGTGTTATTTTCTGCATACATTTTACCCCTTATTTTTAATCCTATATAAAAGTACCTTTCAAAGGGTAGCAACCCTATAAACACATACGAACTCTGAAGGATAATTTGAGGAAAGTTGAAAAGAAACGACTGTATAGGGAATCGAACTCGATAATGGTGAAAGGAATCCGATAAAACTGATACTGAATTATGCCTGTTATTTTAAGATCCTGTTAAACATAATAGAATAACAATTCTAATAGGTTCTCTGTTGGTAGTATAAACAATAATGATTTCAATATGGCTCTAAATTTTTGAAATACTAGATCTTTTAGTTGACTTGGGTGGTTCAGCTTTTGTCTGTCCGTCTGTCAATGGGGTATCGTTGAAAAGAAAGTACGAAAAAGTTTGAAAAAAATTCTATGTTAAATAATAACCATTTGGTAGGACATCAAAGCTACTGTTTTTAGACCTGTTTTGTCCTTGGGTCTATCTCAAAAAAGTTATATAATATATATATATATAACACTTTCCTATCGAGCATTAAAAAAAATATACAGTACAAAAACAACTATTCGAATTTAGCGAATGAACAAAGAATAAATTCACCTTCTACATATACAGGAACAGAAAGGCGCCATATTTTACCCCATCCCTGTATATATCACAAATATTATTTCACACTGGCAGAGAAAGTAATCTTGACTGGGCTAAATATTTAATAAAAACAGTAACCTTGGCCTCGTTTCGGATTTACAAGATTATACAGAGATACGCAGATGGTAATATACGTTAACGAAATTAAATTTTCTTTGTTTTAAGTAACAATTTATATATCTAATACCTTTAAACGAGCAATTCTTGTATTACAATATATATCTATATCTTCTATTTTTTTTATTTTACTATATAAAAATAAGTCGGGTTTTCCTTCCTGATGCTATAACTCCAGAACGCACGAAACGATTTCCACGGTTTTGCATTCGTTGGAAAGGTCTCGGGCTCCGTGAGGTTTATAGTGGCGAAACGGAGTTCGCCGGGTTTGCTAGTATAATATATATATCATCTGAATTTTGGAAACGGCTCCAACGATTTTCATGAAATTTAGTATCAAAGGGAATTTGGGGGCGATAAATCGATCTAGCTAGGTTTCTTTTTAGAAAACGTCAAGCTCGGTCATCCAGGTACTTTATACATAAAAGGTGTTTATAGTGTTCTCTTAGAATCTGTTGTTTTGTGAACTTAAAGTCATAAACACATAATTATGTAGAGTTAAGTTTTTGTGCAGTTTCAGTATACAAGTATTTGGATACAATTCGAACTGCCCTTTGGCTTATTTAAGTGAGCGTTCGCCTTCTAAGCAGGGGTATTGGGTTCGATTCCCGGCGGGAACACAAGTTTTCTCAACGTGTAAGTCACGCTTCTTCATATCCTATTAATATTATAAATCCGAAAGTTTGTGTGTTAGTGTGTAAGTATGTTTGTTCCCTCTTCACGCTTTAACGGTTGAACGGATTTGGATGAAATTTTGAATGTACATAGATTATACCTAGGATTAACACATAGGCTACTTTTTAACTTGATAATAGCGGGCGAAGCCGCGGGGCACGGCTAGTATTTAGTAGTTCAAATATCATAACAAATACATTTTAATCCCTGAAAAAAGAGATGTATTATAAGTTTGACCGCTATGTGCTTGTGCGTGTCTGTCTGTGGTATCGTATTCTCCCAAATGGTTGAACCGATTTAGATTTAGTTTTGAAATGTTAATCACTTTTACATTAGAGTTCACGTTTTTATACTCCGAGCCTGTGAAACGTTTATGAGTCTTAGGTATGCACGCTTTATTTCTAATGCATCATCGTTTTCTTTCGATCGATATAAAAAAATATTCAACATCCTAAAAATGACGATTTCCTTCGCTGCATCGCATCAATTAGCCGACCTAACAAAAAGGAGGAGCTACTTAAGAGGACTGTATTTTTTTTTATTTGTGTTTCCTCGTAACTTCTCTCCACGTGAGCCGATATCGAATTTTTTTTTTAATTTAAAGATGTTGCTTTCTAATTGGTCTCATTAAAATTTGCTCAAGATCTGATCAGAAGTTCTTGAAATATCGTCAATAATGTGTGTTTAGTACATCTAATCTAATCAAAATTCCGAAGATAAAGCGGTGAAGTTGGTTTTTTAACCTTTGCTTGCTTTTAATGATTTCGTTTTATATATATTCGTATGTCTTACTCTATATGATGCGAGCTAGTTTGTCTAAAGCTTCAAGTGCAGCCTAGGAAAGTGAGAACGCTTCTATAATGAAACTTACTTATACTTATTATTAAAATATCCAAAGACACACAATATTGCAACCATCAAGAGTCGTATACTGTCAGTCTTCAGATATTTATCGAAGTACAATCGTGTCGATCGAACGGCGTCAATACTTTCAGCTGACTGGCACGGGCTTATACCAATGGAGCCAATGTGGGCATATTGAATCTTAAACACAATGATCGATTTCCTAAAGTGACGTAACAGCTAAGCAGTACAGAAAATTGCAAAAGATTTACACGATTAAATGACTACATAATTTTTTTGTAATTTTGCGAATCTGGCAGTAGGGTCATTAACTTTCATGAGTGCCTCTTTGGGGCCCATGTGAATAAACGATTTTCATTTTGATTTTTCCAATGTCGACAATAGCCAAAATAGGTAGGTATATTGTTCGATGTTCGATTAGGAAATATACATCTTTTCATGTAGAATAATTCTTCTGTACGTGTGTATGACTGAACTCCTTCTTTTGATGAAATTTTTGTATATGTTCTGGTGGATTTAAGAATAGTTTAGAGTTACAATTCGATCAGATAAATTATGTTTCTATTTAATAAACGGGTGCGCTACTTTTTATATTGTCATTACATTATCTACGTAATACATTGCTGGTTTAAAAAACTCTTTAAAATATTATATTTCGTATGAAAATAATTGAATATGCGATCAGGTTCTGACAAGTTTATAAACGCAGACTTGTTGGCGATCTTTCTATGACGTCCACGATTAAACATGGCTGTCCTATCAATTAAAAAAAATATTTAATGAATGTTTTCACACGAATCAATGTAGCTAATAGCATGCGTTTTACTATTTTGAATTTCCCAAGCATTCAAAAAATATTATAATTACATTTAATTGTACATAAATAAATTATAATTACATATAATTGTACATTAAATGTTAATAATTATGAACTTTGTACACAGTTGAATAATAAATACGATTCTATTCTATACATACAATACCAATTGTAATACAATTATTTTATTATCATGTATATTTTCTATACGGTGTGCGAAGCGGTATAAAAAGTCCTATGCATAGTTATTTTTGATTCATACCAAAAATATATAGTACTAGCCGTGCCCCGCGGCTTCGCCCGCTATTATCAAGCTAAAAAGTAGCCTATGTGTTAATCCTAGGTATAATCTATGTACGTTCCAAATTTCATCCAAATCCGTTCAGCCGTTAAGGCGTGAAGAGGGAACAAACATACTTACACACAATCTTTCGGATTTATAATATTAGTAGGATTAAGAGGGTAAACATAGAGTATTGTTATGGGTCAGACGGGTAAATACCAATGGAATTTTGCTTATGTACAAACACATTTTCTCTGTTGAATTGAGGTAGGTGATTTCAATTTTTCTACTCTCTACTTAGTCTAAGCCGTCTCAGGTGTCTACAACAATGCTTTTGTGCTACAATAACCATACAGTAGCATTATTGTAACTTCAAAATCAAAACCATTGAAATCGATATTGTGTATTTTATATATTTCTGAACATGCATTATAACAATATTTTCCAAGATGTATTGCGATGGCAGGGTAAGAATATCGATTTCTCTAAAGAATTCTCTGAGGGATTCGCGTGGACCCATGTTAAAGATGGCACGGACCGTCTTCAAAACAATCCTACTGATAATAAATGTAAAAATATCAAACCGATTGGAATGAATTTGGATTACATCTTTGAGTAGTTTTCTTCATCTTTATTAATATAGGTAAAAAGGAGTTGCGCTCTATATTATGCACTAGCTTTTGCCCGCGGCTTCGCTCGCGTTAAAAAGTATTATTTTAAAATTGACAAAATTTCATACCAAGTTACATCCCCTATTTTATCCCCTTGGGGGGAGAATTAGTCAAAATCTTTTCTTAGCGGATGCCTACGTCATAACATCTACCTGCATGCCAAATTTCAGCCCGATCCGTCCAGTGGTTTGGGCTGTGCGTTGATAGATCACTATGTCAGTCACTTTTGAGTTATATATATTAAGAAGATTATTTATATTATCTTACCGTTATTTTGGAAATCCATCGATTTTGTCTTCCCGTCGAGTCAAATTGTAGTAACAACGAGCACCTACGTCCTACGTTGCAATTTTTTTTCAGGTGAGTCACACCCACTGTACTTATTAGTGACTCGTTGGTAAGAAAACAATTTATTTAGTTGAGAACCCACCGTATCAAGGCTTGCAAACCGGTAAATATTTGGTACCGGTTAGCGCCTACAAGCGGATCCCAACGTTTTGTTTCGGATCTATTTATTATTTTGTTGTTTTTACTCCTTTTAAACTATTTAAACAAATTCTGTTCGTAAAATTCCGGTTTTAAACGGTTTTTTAACAGTTTGTCGATTATGATAAGTGACTGCGGTATTGTGGGCATTGCGATTTGTGGTATTGTCATCTAGTCATAAAAAAATGTCAATTTTAGTAACCAGTGCCGACACTGTCCCTCCCCACGCCCCGGAGGGTTGTATTGCACTTGCGATGTTTGCAAAACTTCGGGTTTATTTAAGTTTTTGATAACGCTTCGTAAAAAAAATACTCCGTACTATAAATTATAGTTATAGTTCCAGTTTTGTACCAAACACTAATCTATCAATCGTTATTTAGTAAAAATACCAAAAGTGGGCAACGGCCTAATAACAGGCTTTCAAAAAAAGGCGAAAATCCACAGGTTGTATGAATGACTAGAATAAAATGGTTTGTGTTTAAACACTCCCCAAAAAAGTACCTATACTACCAAAAAAATTCTAAACGGTTACCAAAATGGATAAATGGTCATCAAATTACGTTTCCTAAAATATTATTAAATAAATCAATTTTTTCGTATTATAAATATTTTTGTATTAATTATAAAAAAAATAACCTTAACCTACTTACTGTTATCCGATTTGGTTCTGTCACAGGAAATTTTATTTTAAGAAACGTAATTTGTTGACCATTTATCCATTTTGGTAACCGCTTAGAATTTTTGGTGGCCGTCTAAATTATACCCGAATAAAATCAGAAAGGGGGCAAGCAGCGTACAGACTTAAAACGCTTGCGCCCCGAACGAAATATTGTTAAAAACCTTTGTTGTACGGTTAACTTACGGTATTTTACAAACCGGTTCCGAACTTGCACCATTTAAAAGCGGTTCAAAGCTTAATCACTTTTTGTGTTTCTACTGCTGATGAATACTGCCGCAACAATGGTTCTCGTAGATACTCGGAGAAGTTTCAGCGTTTGCCAAAAGATTTTGGAGTTGAGTAAAATGTTTTGCACAATCTGTTTCAATCTAAAGCTACGCTATCTACCCATGACATCGAAGAAAGCATTTAAGCAGGAGTTATGGACTAAATTTAAAGTAAATGAAAGATTTGTCCGAATCACGTAGACATAGTGAATAAAATCATTATCATTACTTGTCCTTTAATAATTATCGTTACAGACTTTGTCCCGCTGAGTAGGGTCGGAGCAACAAGAATTCAATTTTGAGTCTAAGTTACAAAAAAAAAATACCTCAATTTTAATGACTAACCACCTGCCTGACGTCAACAACGTTGGAAAAAACATTGACGTGTCAACATACCAATATTTAATGGCATTAGTCTTAAATGTTAGTAAGTAACACATCACCAACATTGGTTGCGCGTTCGCCTTCTAAGCAAGGGTTCGATTCCCGGGGGAACACAATTTTTCTCACCTAGGGAATTTTGTGTTTCTGGTTATGGTTGTAATTGTGTGTGTATAATGAGAATGTTTACGGCACCGACGACACAAGTCAGTGAACTTAGTGTGGGGCTTTGAGTGTGAAAGCGTTTATTATTATTCTAAGTATTTATTCTACCTCCGGGTCTGTGCCCGGACCTTTGTAAGGCATTAGCGGAGCCGTAGCCAACGCTAAGAGACCCTTTGGTATAGTTACATTTTAATAATAACATCTTATTATCCCGTATTGTATATTTACGTAACCAGGGACTATGGAACCCTCGTGTCCCTAGAGGAAGCGATCAATCAGCTTTGTTAGCTCTATTTCTGGAGAATAGCATCCAGCCAATATTGCTGCCGTCAACTAATTTATGAACGTAATTGCCGAGGATAATTGCACGTGAATGCGCTTGTGGGAACTTGAAATGCTGTGACCTTTTATGGCTGATTGCGGCGAAGCAAAAAGAAGGATTATGTTTTATCACCGTATGTATTTATGTTATTTGTTTCCTGACAGCGTCCAAACTAATAAACCGATTGTAACGTATGATATGTCTCAATTCTCTAGGTGTCATGTTTAAACTGCCCGTTGTCTTAATTGGGTGAGCATTCGCCTTCCAAGCAGAGGTATCGGGTTCGATTCCCGGCGGGAACACAAGTGTTCTCCTGTGTTTCTGGTTCTGGTTGTGATTGTGTGTGTGATGTGAATGTATAGTATAGTGGGTGCTGGAACAGCACCCACTATACACAAGTCATCGAACTTAGTGTGCGTTTAGGTTTATAAGGTATTCTCTGAATAAAACGTTTACTTTGACTTTGAACAGTTGCTTCTTTTTGTTACAGGTCCGGCCGGAATGAAACGCTGAAGCCTTGAAATACTCGTGTAAATAGGTCTATTATTAAAGCAATAAATTAAAACGTAGAAACCCCGTAGTGACGCTTAATAAAGTGCTAATTAATCTTAGATTGTTAGAATTCTTCCATATTGTTAAGTGACTAACGGACTTGAATGTTGATAAAACATATAAAATTCCCTTTAAAGCTAAAAGAGACTAACGAAAATGGTCTGTAAATTGTACGACGGGAAAGTTCAATTTAGTTTGCGTGGAAGAAATAAAGCCGCGTACAGAACGACGCGTAGCTCGCGTATCTATCGACGGCAGCGTATTCACATCAAGTACCACTGATGGCGGTTACGATATGCGGTTAAGATGCCTACTCGAAGCGGGTCATCGACGCTAATGCGACCATTTGTGGTGTTGGCGCTGCCCGGGATGTACCTGCTTTATAAGTACAACCAGTACCGCCAGCAGCAAATGGAGACGGCGCGTCGGCGAGTCACCGAGCGGGAGCTAATGCACCTTAACACCAAAATCGTAAGTACCGTATTTAAATAATGAAATATCATCAACGGAAATTATTGCTGCTGTGAACACAGCCTAAATTAGTGTGCTTTACTTCTAGATTAATCGTTCTTATTTCTTCTGATGGCAACACTTGATAGTTGCGAACCGACGAAAGAAAATCGTAATTGCGTAGCTGGTTACATATCATGGTCATTGAATTGGTTTTTTTTTTCTATAGCTGTTTACAGAACAGTAAATAAAAGTTGTTTTACGTTGCTTTTATTTTATTCAAGATAGGTTAGATTGAACACTATCTCACCTGATGGTAAGCGACGATGCGGTCGACCATGGAGCACGTTATATAGCATAGTAGATGCCTATTCACTCGTGACTTAAAGACTCTAATATTATATTTTTCAAGATTCACAGACAGGGTAGGGAGTTCAATTCTTTTGCAGTTCGCATAATGCATGTGGAAGCAATACAAAGTTGGTTACGAAACATATAATGTTGATCTATTATAAGGGTAATATTCGCACATCGTCACTTTTCATCAGGTGAGCTACTGGACAAACGTTCGCCTATCTAAAATAAAAAAAACACACTTATTAGAATAACAATTCCAATAACAATAGTGCTGTAATGTCCATAATATATTTTTTTTAGGACCGAGTCCCTATCTACGAGCTAATTGTCTATATTTCCTAAAACTTAACAAAAACTAAATACAGCAAAGACTGAAGTCACCTACAAGGCATCGAGCTTATACGTAACTCAAGTTATATTATTATATATTCAATTAACAACAGTAGCTGAAACCTAAGAAATAGTTACGAAATAACTATCAATATGTAGTTATAAAGATATAATTGTAATAATGATATATTCTATGCTATGTTAAGTAAGCTTTTAAAATGTCATGTGAAGGACGTTTCGACCGAAGCTAGAAGCAAAAACGTTTGAAGTTAAATTACCGTTTCTTTTACAATTCCATGGTCATGGCTAACGGAAAATTGCTGACATACTTCTATTTTCCAACAATTTTACATTAAGAAAGGTATATTTATGACGTTAAAGTAGTTACATACCTTTTTTACTGACTTCCCAATAAAGGACTCCTCCGTACTCAAGTCAAATGTACTTTTAAAAAAAAATTAAGTGTGTTTCCTCATATCTTCTTTCTACGTGAACGGATATCGATTATATTTTTTGTTAGTTTGATAGATGTTGCTTCTCGATTGGTCCCATTTAAATTTGATCAAGATCAGTTCAGTAGTTTTTGAAATATCGTCAATAATGCGTATTCTGTGGAATACATTGACGATGTTCTCGTTTTTGACCGACTTCAAAAGTTACCTCGTAACTTCTTTCGTTGTGAACCGATTTTGATGACTATTTTTATATTTGAAAGATGGTGCTTTTTATGTGGTCCCATTGAAATTTGATTAAGATCTGATTTCTAGTTTTCGAGTTATCGTCAATATTGCGTGTGCAATACATTAAATCTGATCAAGGTTCCGAAGATAAAGCGGTGAAGTCGGTTTTTTAAATCTTTGCTTGCGATTAATTATTAAAACTAAACACATCTATCTATACAGCAAACACTTAAGTTACCTACTAGGCACCGAGCTTAAAGGTGACTCAAGTGCTCAAAAATGGGTAGTGTTGCCATCATGCACGCGGCATTGCCTCTCTGAATTGAAATGCTAATACGTTGAGCCAAATAAGTGCCAGCGTTTTGATCACGCGTCGCCTCAACTAGGCGCTCTGATAGATTTTTGAAAATAGAATGAGCTCCCGCTCCCCTGAGGCCCAGAGTCTCAAAACCGAACAGTTCAAATATGCTACCACTGCCGAAGTGTAGAGTTTTCGCCGTTTGCGCTGCATTTGTTTTAATAATTTTTGGTATCGATTTTGCAATTACGAACATTGATACTTTGTAACATTGCTATATTGTAACAATGTACGTAATTACAAAATTCTATTTTTAATTCGATATTTATTTATTTTATACCCAAAGACGAAAAACGCCACTTAACATTTGGCGAAGTGTTAAGTTAAATAACTGGCTAGTTATTTTTGAGCAGTACTTAGCCGCGATGGTTTTTGACCTCCTATAAGTTCTAAACTCTGAGGATTCTAAACTGCAATGAGCAACAGTGACGCTTACCATCAGGCGAGCGACATGCTCGTTTCGTCTTTCAATTAAATAAAAAAAATGCAAAGATTTAACAAACAAACGATCGCAAACGCATTTAGACTATTTTTCTTAAGATTTGATTTATTTTTGAAACTCTCATCGTCATTCTCTAACTCATTTGATTTCTCATTGAAATCTTTCTTCTCATCATAGAAACTAGGTAGGAAGTAGGGCTTTAAGTACCTTATCGCAATTAGTTCACACTAACACTCACAACCCCACACTAAGCTCAAAGACTTGTATCGGGGATTCCGGAAACATTTACATCACATAGGTACACATTACACCCAGAACCAGAAGCTTACCGTACGTAGTACATCACACAAACATTACACCCAAAACCAGAAGCACAAATATCCCTTGGGAAAGAATTTGCGCTCCTGCCGGGAATCGAACTCAGGACCCACGGCGCAGAGGGCGGACACCTGTCCAATACGCCAACTGGGTGGTCGTTATTTCGCTTCTTTAGCGAACTGGCTACATCGGTAGGGCGTTGAAAGGGAAGCCATCAATCTTGCGGAGGAAGCATTATTCAAGGGCTCCACGCATATTGGGGAAGCCTTCACGTTGGTGTTACAGTTAATCTTTACGACTGATATCTAATACAGAAATATTGGTATAGTTTATTTCATGAACATACAACATTATCTATCTTAAATCTGATATATTTCGATTTAAAGCAAGCTTGATCAAAAGGGATGACGCCAACACGCACCCAAGTAAACTTACGAGCAGTTCAAACAAGATAAGTCCATCTAGTTTAGGCTCGTTTGACAAGTTCTCTGGTTATATAACTTTTAGTCCTTTTTTATTTATAACTGGTAAAACCTTTTTTTATATCACCTGATGGAAAGTGACGATGTGGTCGAAGATGGAGCATGCTTGCCTAGAAGATACCTGTTCACTCGAGATTTAAAGACTCCTAGATTTTACTTATCGGGAAACACAGACTCGGGCAAAGAATTCCATTCCTTAGCAGTACGTATAATAAATGTGGAAGCAAAACGCTTCGTACGCACACTTGGAATTTCAACCATAAACCGATGTCACGTGGCTGGTTTTCTGGTTGTCCGATGCTAAAAGGGGAATGGGGGAATTAGATCATGCAATTCCGTGGGACACTCTCCGAAATGTATCCTATAAAAGACCGATAGACTTGCTACCCTGCGACGATGTTCTAGGCTTTGAAGCTTCGCATCAGTCAGTTTTTTTTTTTTTTTATTCAGTATAGACAAGCGTTTGACCACTATCTCACCTGATGGTAAGCGATGATGTGGTCGACGATGGAGCAAGCTTGCCTAGAAGATACCTATTCACTCGCGACTTGAAGACTCCCATATTGTACTCATCAGGAAACACCGACTGAGGCAAAGTGTTCCACTCCTTTACGGTTCGCATAATAAATGTAGAAGCAAAACGCTTTGTTCGCAATTGTGGAATATCTACCATATACCGGTGTCGATTAGCAGATTGCCTGCTTGTTCGATGATAGAATGGGGATGGGGGAACTAGATCGTGTAATTCCTTGGCACATTCTCCGAAATGTATCCGATAAAATACCGAGAGACTAGCAACCTTGCGACGATGTCCCAAGCTTTGAAGCCTTTCATCGGCCAGCTTCTCGGTGTTAAAGAGCCTCTTGGCTCTTCGCTCAATGGTATCAAGAGCCTCAAGCTGGTACTTAGCTGAACCATCCCAAAGATGAGAACAGTTTTTTGCAGTTTATTAGTCTCTTAGCTCTGCATTCAATAATAGCTTGATTTAAAAAGCTTTTTAAAGTATTACGTGTTCTTTATTGTGTCGTACGTTAGGTCTCTACAAAGCTATGTAGTCGATACGGCTACATTCACCCCTGAAAGCAGTAACCGAGGACATAACGTGGAGAAAATCAGGGTCGTTACCGTAGGCCAGTGGACTGGGAGTGGCATTTACACACGCCACATAATGCTAATTCTATTTAGCATTAAATAATTTTTCTATTCTATTCTAACCAGATTGAGCACAACTACTACTTACTTTATTAAGACTTCGAGTTTGGTTGTCACACTAATATTATAAATGTGAAAGTTTGTGTGTGGTGCTGAGTGTGGTACTATCTTTGTTACTTTTTCACGTTCAAACGGCTGGAGATGAAATTTGGTGTGAAGGTAGTTGACATTTGGATTAACATGTAGGTTACTTTTTACCGACTTCAAAAAAGGAGGAGGTACTATGTTCGACTGTATTCATATTAATATACAAAAAAAAAACACAGAACAAAACGCCCCAGATACAAAAAAAAAACTCTACAACATACCAAATAGGTAAAACTGATCAAACAACCTCTTTATCCGCGAAACCCTTGATCAGATGAAATAAATTAAATAAGCATTATTAAGGATAACTCAAGAACTACTGGTCGGATCTTGATCAAATTTAAATGGGACCACATGGGAAGCACCAGCTTTCAAATAAAAAAGAATTATTGGAATCGGTTTACTTAAAAAATTGAAGGTAACACACATAAAAAAAACAACGGGTTGCACTCCGGGAATGCCGGCAGAAGTGAAAACTTGAACATTAACGTTGTGCATTTTTGAAATAACAATACCATCGTCACCATAGAAACACGGTAGAAAGAGAGGGGAATATTACTTCCTCTCTTGCGCCGGCGGTCTACTCTCCCTTCGTCTTACGAATTTTCGATCAGGTCACGTGTCTTGACTTGAGTTTAACATTTTTTACCCATCCCAAAAAAGCGCACAACGCCGCTAAAGAAGTTTTCACTTCAAAAACACAGTTGAATTGAGAACCTCCTCCTTTTTTGTAGTCAGTTAAAAGTGGAAACATTGTTTAAGTAGTTCATATAATAATATGGACTACTAGCTAGTTTAGGAATAGGGGTGTCAACACGCGACGTACCAACCGATGTGCTGTTCACATGACTCAGTCACTTCCCAGAAACCCTTACAGTTATGTAGTAGAAAAATGGTTTTCATCCATCATTTTAACGTGTATGTGAATCACTTGATCTTTATTAGTGTGTTTACGAGTGTATGTGTGTGTGAGACACATGCAACACACGATATTCGACGATTATTCTTAAATTTGAGCCAATTTTATTCCTTGCAACATTGGGAGAATAATATTACAAATACGGCATTTTGATATTTCATTTAACTACTTCATTATTAACAACAGTAAGGATACTCCAAGAAGCGTTGTCGAAAATACTTCAAAAATCCTGTATTGGTGTCGCAAAATAATATAAATAAATGAATAGATTATTTGATATTAAATTATTAACGAGAACTGATGCATGAAAGATTTTTTTTCTAGAACAATGGCCTGTGGATTTCTGTCACCATATATATCCAGCAGTGGACTTCTTGTGACTGAAATTTTTTTTCTTTTTTTTTTATTTGTGACAGGCTAGTGTTTGACCACTATCTCACCTGATGGTAAGTGACGATGTGATTGAAGCTGGTAAACACACTAGACCTGGAATACGCAGGCTCTCAAGGATAACTGCCGGAACACCGTGTGAAATGATCACACGTGCGATTTAGTTTTGTTTAAATGAGTCTTATCTTGGAACAAGCAAGTACTATAAGTTTGGTATTATAGTACGGATTTGCTATTTAATATAAGGTTTATATTGAACTAGATAGACCCGCCCGTAGGTGCAAAACATACACATAAACGCTTTCCGTTTTACACTAGGTTCAATGGCTTCAGTCGTGGGTCGGTAAAACTTCATAAATAAAGAACTTTCGACATTAACTTTCATTCCCCATTCCCCACCACTTTAATGCACCCCTAACAAACATTATTGATAACTAATTTTTTTTATACTACTCATATATCAATTTTCATCATTTTCTATTCATAAACAAAGAACTTTCATACAAACGTTTTCACTACATTTAACAACTCTTCTGGGTGGAATTTCCGAAAAACCATTCTTAGTACACCCCTACGTACTAAGACAAATGTACCATCCAAATTTTAAGTCTCTTCGACCAGCGGTTTAGGCTGTGCGTTGTCTCTAAGTCAGTCAATCAGTGTATCAGTAAGTCAGGACAAAATTCTTACAGAATTAGATTAAATTTATTGTATAATATCACAGTTGCATCTAATATATTTACCAAAGGAAAAAAATGTTTCTATAATCAATGATATATTTTAAAACAATAATGTAAATTACCTTAAAAATATAAAAATAAAAATAAACGCTTTGACACATAAACTGCCCCATATTAAATTCAAATGCTGTTTTTTATGCTTGATAGGCAAGCATTTGACCGCTATCTCCTGATTGAAAGTGACAATCCAGTCGAAGATGGAACGTGCTTACCTAGAAGGTACCTTTTCACTCTAGACTTGAAGACACCCAGATTGTACCGTTCAGGGAACAAAGACGCAGGCAATGAGTTCCACTCCTTCGCTGTACGGATGATGAACGTAGAAGCAAAACGCTTCGAGCGAACTGGAGGTATGTCAACCATAAATGGATAACGTTTGACAGTTTGTCTTGTTGTTTGATGGTAAAAAAGGCATGGAGGAAATATATTATGTAATTCCTGAGCACTAAAATGTAAGCGATAGAATACCGATAGGCTTGCTACCTTACGTCGTCGGTGACCAAGACTTTGCAGTTTTGGCTCAACTATCTTACTATAGCCAATGAGTCTTTTCTTAATATATGCTTTTCGTAGGCCCCACTCACTTCACAAAACGATCACCCAGAGCTAGAAACACAAATTTCCCCTGGGAAAATAAATGTTTTTCTCCAACCTTCGAACGGATCCTTTCTGACCGACTACCCTCAATGCCCTCTCCGTCACGCAATTTCCTGAGTTTGGACATCATGATGGATCACCGTGGAAACCTTCGAACCTTCTTTTATGATTTATTTAACTTCTGTATTTATGTCAGCTTCCTATATAAGCAGCTATATAGAGTAATTTATAAAATATCAGAAACCTCTTGGAACATCACTCCAACTAAATAGAGCAACGTCTTTTGTAGTACGGCTATTGCAAATTCTCCTTTATATTTATTCGAATAAATTTAAAAATATATTAGATATGAATCTTCTCTCTTGAGTCTAAGGTTTAAGTCAAGTGACAACCTCCATACTTTGTATCCACTGGACTCCACCGAACAAAAATTAAAATTATATTTTTAGTCGACATCGCTCCATGGAAATTTGAGTACTGTTAGCAAAAGAATTGTCGGATTGGGATTATGGGGTCTTTTAGGTGACGATCGACATTCGTTGTGTTTTTATAGATTGTATAGAAGACATCATTTAAACTTTTACGGATAATATAGCATCCCGAACTAAGTCGTAGAACTTAATGAGCTCAGGATTAGAACCATAATCAGGGTCTAAGACCTTTCTTAGTTTTAGTCAGACTCATTAAAACTTGTTCTTTATTTATTAAGATAGTAATGATACTCCGGTTGAGTTGTCGAGTATAAGCCAAACATAAACACTATAAAAGGAAATAAAAGAAACATTACGATGCACAGCCACGTTTAGCGTAGGAAGTATTTCATTACTTTGGCGTGGTAGTTGGCTTCGTCTATTATGTAATTTGAAAAAGTTTGAACTTGAAATCCCGCATTTTTCTTTCAGTCATGTCTGAGCTGTGTCCAAGGTTTCTAATATTTGTAGGAGATTATAACGACAAGAAAAATTGCGAATATTAACAAAATAAGAATATTTCAGAAAAAATAATTTGTATTTTGTCTATCGAGCTTTAAAAAGTACTAGTTAAACATAAACATGAAAGAGGTAATCATTTAGTCATTAAGTTTTTAACATTATGGTAATAAAGTACTAGGCAACCATAAACGTGAAAGAGGTAAAACATTTATTTACTTGGCATTGCAACGCCGTGTGTACAATGTAAATTTCTTTCAAAAACAAAAAAATCGTTTTTAACAAGGTTTTGATAGTCACCTCGTTACCTCAGAGTTCAGTAATAATTTAACGGGACTACGATAACTCCGAAAGCTCCGTAATTTCGTTAGCAAGTTCCGTTTTGCCAGAAAATAACAGTCAGCGCCTAACCGGATTTGCCATGGCCTCGTAGCTGCTCGTAGACCTCGTAGGGGTGCCACTTACAAGTAAATCTAAATAAATGATTTATGTTATGTTATGAACTGCCCTAAAAAAACATTGCGCCGTACCACGCTCGGCCACTCGACGTGCACTCTCACTTGACATCGTTCAGAAGGACGACGACAACGACGAGAGGGCAAGTGAGGGCAGGAGATGAGGCCAACAACCGGACTAACAACGACTACTACAGGCCCAGGAATGGTCGTGAGAGCTCCGATGGGTAACTCCGACTGGAATGGGTCGAAACCTGTCGAAGAGCGAGGAAGCCCAGAAAGGGACACAGTGCCCCAGAATGGGCCACCCATAACAACCACACAGGAACGTGCAATGCGGGCTCGCCCGCACCGTGGGTGTAGCTGCAACTAGATCCTAGCTCACGCATCAATCACAGGACTAAGGCCTGAACCCACCACGCCAGAGAGGGCAAGTGGAAGAGATCCTGAATGAATGGAATTAACTGCCCGATGCCTTAGTTTTGCGGTGTGCGTTCGTCTTCTCAATTGGGGTATCGGGTTTAATTCCGAGAATACAAGTTTTCTCCACAAAGAATATGTGTGACACAAGTCATCGAACTAAGTGTGGGGCTATGATCGTTTATGTTTATGTTTGATTGTCTATCCAAAAATATTGGATAGGTATTGTTACTGGCCAGACTAAATAATAATAATTGTAATACTAACATAGATTTAATTTAATTTATAATGTAACTAACCATTCTATGGATTTATCCGAAATAAACAATTTTTATTTTATTTATGATTTTAGGCGTATTTGTTAATCGTGAAACATTTTTGTTTTATCTCTGATGGACTAGCGTTAGACCAATATTTCACCTGATGGTAAGTGATGCTGAGGTCTAGGATAGTAAACACGATAGGCTTAGAATTAACTTTTTTTCTATAACATAAGAAAAAAACAATAATTTTCTAGATAGTTTTATCTTTTGTCCAGATAATTTGACTTGTTTAATATTAGAAGAGTATACCCATATTTTGTGATATTCTTATTATGGTTTAAGTAGATTCACAAAATAGTTACCTATAGTTCCCTCCTCGAAAATATGTCACCAAAATCACTAAACTATAGCTAAAGAGTTAGCTCACTAAAGTGCTTACTATCCATTACCATATCATTTATCATCAGGCTAAAATAGAGGTCAAATGATAGCCTAAGAAAAAAAACGTATATGAAAATTGAGGACCAACCCTGCTACCCCCTAATTGGTTCTCAACTGAAAACCCACTCAGCTCACTTCGAGAGGTCAACTCAAGTATTTTCATTTAGTTAAAATATTGACCTTTTACCTGAGATACCTGACAAATGATGTTTACGTATATTATACATATATACACGCTTAATATTGACTTGTTTTTCTTTATAATTTGGTTTCGCAGTCTTTGTGCATTTAGGCAGTTTCATGTTATAAAATAACTTAATTTTATTAACATTCTTAATGTATATATATATATATACATAAATTACAGTCAAAGTCAAGTAAAAGAGACAAGGTCTAGTCATAGTCTAATTTAATGAATGTATTTTGAATGTCTGTGTGAAGTGCATGTATCTACGTGTGGGCAGTGTACAGTGCGTGTAAGGGTGTGTCTGTCTGTTTGTGTGTAAGAGTGTTTATGAAAAAATAATTCATCAATTACATCAATGAATTCAATCATTCTAAATTTCATCAAAATCGGTTTATTCTTTACAGAGTTACGATGGTAACAAACATTCGCTTACACAAACTTTCGCATTTATAATATTAGTAGTATAGGATCTCTGATAGGCTAGCTCATGTCATCTTAAATGTTATTTCATAAAATCGTACGTCTTCCATCGTATACTATCCAAATTTATGCAATCCAAATAAATGATATCCTTTTAAGCGAGCAGAGTCAAAGAGTAAGTACCGAAACCCCGCGAACCACGTAACCAAATAACTAAAAAACCCACAAGATGTGAGATATCATAATTTATAAATGACTAGTACTCCGCGGCTTCGCCCGCGTTAATTAAGTTGAAAAGCAGCCTGTGTAATTCCGGAACTTAAGCTATCTACATTTTAGATTTAATCAAAATCGTTTTATTCGTTACTGAGATACGTGGTAACAAACATTCACACACACACAAATTATCGCATTTATAAATGTATTAAGCCGTAACTTACTTAATATTATATTATTAAGTAAAATACGGCTTGACTCACGATTTAATCATGAGTTAAAACGTATCATAAAGTAAATTATAATGTGTCAAACTCACGAAAACTTTAATAATAAAGGTGAGATACCGCTTACA
Organism: Lomographa bimaculata; assembly: GCA_948107665.1. Taxonomy (NCBI): domain Eukaryota; kingdom Metazoa; phylum Arthropoda; class Insecta; order Lepidoptera; family Geometridae; genus Lomographa; species Lomographa bimaculata. The sequence continues at coordinate 13,004,870 of OX403600.1, forward strand.
TAAACATATACACTCACACAGCCCCGCACTTAGTTCGATGACTTATATCGTGGGTGCCGGAAACATTCACATCACACACACCGTTACAAACAGAAACACAAAATTTCCTTGGGGAGAAAACCTTACATTTCCGCTGAGAAACGAACCCGAACCACTACTTAGAAGGCGAAAGCGCACCCAACTAAGATAACGGGTAAGACTAGGTAACCTTTCCTACAGTTATGCCAAACGTCTAATACCTTTAAACTAGCAATTATTGTATATATCTTCTATATATATAAAAATAATTTTGGGGGCTGAGTCACCCACGTCCGTAGGAGAATACCCCTTAAGTCTGACTCCCTACACGTGGTCCCCGGGTGGTGCTAATCAGGTGACATTTCAGAGGTGGTAGAGCATTTTGTGAGTTGCTCGCCTGGCTTGCTACCAAAGTAGCTTACCACCATCAAGTTGAAAGTCTGCCGCCAAGCCAAATACGGTGTTCCGGCAGTTATCCTTGAGAGCCTGCGTATTCCAGGTCTAGTGTGTTTACCAGCTTCGATCACATCGTCACTTACCATCAGGTGAGATAGTGGTCAAACACTAGCCTGTCACAAATAAAAAAAAAAAAAAAAAAATTTCGTGTCACAGTGTTTGTTACCATACTCTTCCGAAACGGCTGAACCGATTTTGATGAAATTTTATATTTACACTTGGTAGGTGTGAGAATAGGTTGTTATCTATTTTCCATCCCCCAAAGTGATAAGGGTGGCCCAACCCAAAAAAAATGTTTTTATTTTTCTGACAGATTTTTTTTTATGATTCAACATTTAATAATACATACAACCCTAAATATTCACCCTTCTACAATCAACCCCTATTTTTTTATTGTACTAAAAAAATATTTCCTAGAAATAATGTATAATAATATGGCAAAACAACGTTTGTCGGGTCAGCTAGTAAATATTATATAATCTGAATCTCGAAAACGGCTCTACCAATTTTCATGTAATGCAGGGGATTTCGGGGCGATAAATCGATCAAGGTAAGTTTCATTTTTAGAAAACTTTTTTTTTTTTTTATTTGTGACAGGCTAGTGTTTGACCACTATCTCACCTGATGGTAAGTGACGATGTGATCGAAGCTGGTAAACACACTAGACCTGGAATACGCAGGCTCTTAAGGATAACTGCCGGAACACCGTATTTGGCTTGGCGGCAGACTTTCAACTTGATGGTGGTAAGCTACTTTGGTAGCAAGCCAGGCGAGCAACTCACAAAATGCTCTACCACCTCTCAAATGTCACCTGATTAGCACCACCCGGGGACCACGTGTAGGTAGTCAGACTTAAGGGGTATCCTCCTACGGACGTGGGTGACTCAGCTCCCACGTTAAAACGTCGTTTTAACGAGCAATGCTCGGTCATCCAGGTACTTACAATAAAACGCGCAATATTTACATCGAGCCTCGTGTAAAATGCAAACAAGTTGTAATTGCAGTCATTCAAGTTTCCCATTCATCTTTGTAAACAGTAAACACGCCCGACCTAACAACTTGTTTCAGAAAAAGAGGAAAGGGGAAATGGGGCAATATCGGCCGAGAGGCTATTAATACTGCAGTGTCAAGGCAGCGCATTGACGCTGCTTTCGCTCTCTATCCTCTATAAATACTGAAGGTTTTATATTGGGCTCTGGGAATGGCATGTTGCCGTTTTGTATTAATCCTTACTTTATAAATAATATTATAAATGCGAAAGTAACTCTGTCTGTCTGTCTGTTACGCTGTCACGCTAAAACTACTGAACCGATTTAAACGAAATTTGGTACACAGATAGTCTAGAGCCTGAGAAAGGACATAGGCTACTTTTTAACCCCGAATTCTGGCTGGTCCGGGACTTACGCGGGCAAAGCCGCGGGGCGCAGCTAGTGTATAATAAATCCTATCCTACTAATATTATAATGATGATGTATGTTTGTTACTCTTTCACGCAAAAACAAATGAATGGATTTTGATGAATCTTTACTATAATATAGCTTACACATCAGAATAATACATAGGCTATAATGTATATAGATGTAGTGTGAATTATCTAAAATATATAGATAAGTGTCAAGTAAGTAGGAAAAAAAACAGCTATCTGCGAGCTAAACTGGCGTGCGCCACAAAAACTGTTGGAGTTACACGTATTATTAAATAGTCCTACAAAAAAGCCCGCGACAACAATTATCTATCTTTTATGAGTAAGCCATTATCGCAAAAATTGTTAACCATAAATACAATAATTTCATGATTTTTAACTTGTTAGATTTGTCTTCGTCCCGAATAGCATAATAATATAAAAAAAAAAAAAAATTACGAAATAATAAAATACTTTCTATCATCATTATCACAATTTCCCATCACCACGCGGGTGAAACCGCGGGGCGCAGCATACACATGATAAAATTATAAATTGTCGGGTTCGAACCCGCGGCCTTAGCAATAGCAATGGGAACGAGCAATAGGACTTAGGAGTCTTAGGACTAATGCCCTATTGCTCTAACCGCTAAGCTACTCAAGCCTTGCCTCAAGCGAAGAAATTAACCTTCCCTTATTATAAATAATAAATCCACACAGAATACAATACAATAGGTACATACGTCCCTATAAAACACTCATGTCTTATAGGGACGTGTGATGCCACTTACCAAAATAGTTTTAGTTCTGCCTAGCATGGCTAGACATACACTATAAGATACATAAGTGTTGCAATATTTCGTAGGGCATGTTAATCCGTCGGTCCCGGTTGTTAGAGTCGTTACCTATAGTCGCCCTGAAAAATCGTGACATCAGCACTGCCGTCCAATTATTTTTGCTTTTTCGTATACTAGCCATATGAAAAAGAAAAAAATACTTTGTAGCACATGCCGATGAAAAAAAGTATAGTTGTATAGTTGTGTGCGTGTATACCTTCAAACAACGGGTATCGGGTTAGAATCATATCATAAGAACATAAGGTTTCTCCCCAAGGTAAAGTGTTTCTTGTTCTGGAGATGATTATGTGTAATGTGATTTTTTAAGGTACTCACCATATACATCTTTGTGCCTAGTGTGTAACTATAAATGTTAAAGCGTTGTTATTTCAACCGACTTCAAAAAAGGAGGTTCTCAATTCGACTGTATGTTGGATTGTTACGCGATATCTCCGCCACTAATGAATCGATTTTGATGTTTTTTATTGTTTGGTAGAGTATGGTCCCATATAAATTTTATCGAAATCGGTCAAGCCGAAACCTAAATACAAGCATGAAGTCGTTTTTTTTAAGCTTTGCTTGCGTTTCAATTATTTAATCTTGGACTGTAGAGTGATGTTATACTTGTCTTAATCATAAATTAGGCAGCATGTAATTTTTATAATGGGTGGCTACACTAATTGTAAGTTATTATAAGGAAAGATACACGGTATAGAGGATGTACGTACGGTAAGTACGTACATCTTCTATACGGTGTATCACAGTTCACTAATGAATGCTTACTACAACTTTTACACCTCCATAAAGCCTTTAATTAAAAAATTACGACCTCTTCCGTGATGATATTAAAACTCTGGCCACGTACTATTTTATATTCTCTTTGCTTATCTTTTTCTTCCGCCATCATTCGCCATTTTAATAAACAATGTGATGCCTTATGAACTCCAAATAAAGTAAAAAAATACAGCAGCAGCATCCAATATAAATATTAAATCTCAAAATTCCTGTAGCAAAATGTTTTCCTCACATTTTGTAAATAAAACTAAGATATTGTGCAGTTTGAAGGAATTTCCAAAATATGCTATGGGTGAAGGAATCCTGAGTCGGACTTTTGCCGAAAAGCCTTTTGATCCCTGCGCCAAACCTATACCCAAACCCTGCGCAAGGGCGCTAGTAGATATTCCTCCGAAAGTCGATCCAGATTGCCCAAAGCCTTGTGAAGCACAGAAGAAGAAAAAAATAGGAATACTCCACAGAATCAAGTTGAAGATGATTGAAGGTGGCACCAACTTTGGAAGTAAGTATTTAAAGTTGTCGATATTTAAGTATTTATTCAAGCATTTTAGTATAATTTAAGCTTGCTTTCTCGTGCTTATTATTTTTATGTGACTACGATGTCTGCAGGCTCCCATAACCTCTTTTAACCTTTCGGAATCCGGGCCTATGTTTGACCATTCATTCACAAATGAGAGTCAAGGACGTCCTGTCATTTGTTAGGTCTTCCAGGGCGTCCTGTCTTACATTGTAGGCCTGTAGTAAATAGTCACTGGTCCGGGCACTTGCTACTCACCACTATACTTGAACTTGTTTTTTTTAAACATAAACACTTTCACTCCCACCCCCACACTGAGTTCGATGACTTGTGTCGTGGGTGCCGGAAACATTCACATCACACACACAATCACAACCAGAACCAAAAACACAAATTTTCCTTGGGGAGAAAACTTGGGCTCCCACCAGGAATCGAACCCGATACCCCTGCTTAGAAGGTGAACGCCAGCCAACTAAGCCAACGAGCAGTTCAAGTTTCGGAGTGTGTCGCAGTATGTAAACCAGGTTTTATATACGTAAATACAAATAAATTATAGATGACTAGTAATACATATAGCCTATGTTACTCAGTGATAATGTAGTTTTCTAACGGCTAAATAATTTTTGAAATCGTTCCACAGGTTTTTTAGTATATTCGTTACATACGAAAATACAAATCTTTCCTCTTTATAATATTAGTGTAGATAAACACAAATTCATTATAGATCTGCGTAATGTTTCGCTTTAATATTTTAACGAATAAAATTAATTTCATTCTGTATTTTAGCTCCATTTCGGCGGCTTGAATGCAAGGTTAAGGAAAAGACTGCAAAATCTAAAAAGACTGAGCAAAAGGCACTGGCCGCACCAAAAAAAAAGAAGGTGCTTCCAATGCCTTCGCCTAGGGAGGGCGTACAAGTAGCAATACTTGGAGCAGACACCGCTATAGGTCAATATGTTGCTCTACTACTGAAGCAGTGCTCTTGTATAAAAAAGTAAGTGTGTCCGTGTATATGAAAAAACGTAGTGCTATCAGTTCGTCAAGTTTTTTTATGCCCGATAGGCAAGCACTGATGGAAAGTGATGATGCGGCCGAATATGTAAAATGCTTGCCTAAAAGGTACCTGTTCACTCTTGACTTGAAGACTCCCAGATTATACAGTTCGGGGAACAAAGAAAAGGTCCACTCCTTCGCAGTACGGATGATAAACGTAAAAGCGAAACGCTTTGAAGGTATGTCAACCATATATGGATGACGTTTGACTGTTTGTCTTGTTGTTATATGGTAAAACGGGCATTCTTAAATTGATAAAATAATAGCAGTGGATAGAAGTGTTCCTCGATCTGGAAGTCGGGGTTTCGATACCTACCTTGGGCTAGAAATTTTGCTAGAGGTAACATTATTATAAAAATTAGTTAGTAGTGAAACGCAATATCAGATTTTAAAAAAAAATAGAAGAATAATATTTCGCATGGGTTCCAATAGAGCACGAAGAAACGGTAGGTATGGCTAATGGTTCTTATACTGGATTCCCCAGGTAACATATTGGTAATTTTTCCCATTTTGACCAAAATCAGATGAAGTGCTCCGGTTCTGGGGGTCTCTTCCGGGCATATATTATCTTTACATCGACGTCGAAAACAATCGATTTTCTTTTCTTATGAACCATCGAATCAACTGTAATGACAACCAATCGACTGTCGTATCGACGTCGCATCAATTCGAACAATCTTAGTCTGACGACCAGGGGGTCTATTCCGGGCAATACATCGACGTCGAATACGATTTTCTTTTGTTATGAATATCGAATCAACTGAAATTTCAACCAATCGACTGTCGTATCGACGTCGCATCAATTCGAACTATCGTATTTTGACGACCAGAATAGACCTACTGACATAGTCTGAATATCTTTTTTTTTTAAAGAACTAGATATACATTTTGATAAAAACCGGGTTTATAAGTATTTTTTTATTTTAATTGTGAAGTCAAATTAATATTTTACAGTTATATGTACTCTGTGCGCAAATTTTTTTACCATTCGTAAAACGCATCATCATCAGCCTGTATTCGTCCACTGCTGGACATAGGCCTCTCCCAATGCACGCCACTGAGCTCGATCTTCAGCTCTTCTCTTCCAACCGTTGCCAGCCACTTTACGTATGTCGTCGCTCTACCTAGCCAGAGGGCGTCCTCGCAAACGTTTGCCGAGACGCGGTCTCCACTCTAAAATGCATACCTGCCTAATATTTCACCATTTCTCCTATTTCAAGTTAATATATCCGAAAGATCTCGAGCGGCCCGAGATACTTTCGTATATATTGTTGCCGTTTTCAACCAGTAACGTGCAATTAAACGGCACACCTAATTAAGTTTTATAAGGTCGCTCTTCTCGTTAACCCTATTTTGGGCTGTTTCAGTTTTACATACGGGTCGTAAAAAGTGCGAATCAACTGTAGGGGTGTCATGGCTGTAAGTAGGTTTATTAGGGTTACTCGTGTATTTTTATCTCTGATAAGCTAATGTTAGACCACTATCCCACCTGTTGGTAAGTGATCATGGATTCGAGGGTGGTAAACACGCTATGTCTAGAATATTACAAGCTCTCAAGGAGTATTTCGTGTACAGCATAAAAAAAAAACAAATAAATGCATTTACACTATCAGCCCCCCACTAAATGAAGCAAGAACCCACTGCGTTGTGAATAAGATTTAAGCATAGAATAGAATATGATTTACTAGCCGTGCCCCGCGGCTTCGCCCGCTATTATCCAGTTAAAAAGTAGCCTATGTGTTAATCCTAGGGATAATCTATGTACATTCCAAATTTCATCCAAATCCAAGCGTGAAAATGGAACAAACATACTTACACACAAACTTTCGGATTTATAATATTAAGTAGGATTGTATAACTGTGTACATCTTTAGGTGTTATTGTTATAAATTACGTCACAACAGTTTATCCCTTTCGAAGTAATCGGGGAATATACATAAATAAAAGAATCCGACAAATTGAGAACCTCCTCCTTTTATATATTACTAGCCGTGCCCCGCAACTTCGCCAGCGTTTTCAAGTTATTAAGTCAATGTGTTAATCCTTGGTATAAGATATGAATATTCCAAATCCTGACAGCCGTTACAGCGTGAAGACAAAAGAATCAAACTTACACACTTACACACAAACATTCAGATTTATAATATAAGTGTGATATTTCCATTTGATCCGATTTAAATCCAGTTTTTTTAAGTATGACAACCAATCATGTTACATAACAAGTCCCTGTGTGACGTTTTCAATGCCCTATCGTTTTGCGAGGTGAGTCAGCCGTGACGTCACTAACCCTCACGGAGTCGCCCTGAGGGACCATTCGTCTGGTACCCTGTCACAACGTCGGTTTCGCACCAACCCGGCTAAATTTATCGTGTACGTTTCGGCATTTAGCTAAATGTCAGAGTAGAGATTAGAGCGTTTTTTGGACGCATTTTATTCACACGCTTTGTTGTCGCCCGTTGAAGCGTTAATTGTTTGTTCATGCTGTTTATGCTCGTTTTAAGCTCAGCCCGTGGGATTGTATTAAGTTTGAATTACACTTTGTTTTTAACCGACTTAAAAAAGGAGGAGGTTCTATGTTCGACTGTATGTATTTTTTTTATGTACGTTCACCTATTTCTCCCCCATTTGTGGACCGATTTTCAAAATTCTTTTTTGTTTGTTAGATTATACTTCAGAGGTGGCACCATATACATTTTAATGAAATCGATCAAGCCAGAACCAAAATATAAGTGGTGAAGTCGGTTTTTTAAAGCTTTGCCTACGTTTAAATTATATCTTATATTTTTCGATGCTTGATTAGTGTTTGACATGTTAGTAAATAATGTAGTAAGGGTGGTAAGCACTCTAATCTAAGTCTGAAAATGAACTTAGAAAGGAAACCAGCTAGCTTTAGATGCTTGGTGACATATTTTCTAGTTGAAGGTGGATTTTTTTTAAATATCTGATAGGCTAGAGTTTGCCTGATGGTAATATTGTATAATTAATTTGTACTACAGTAGGCCTAGCATGGCGGATGGACACTTTTCCCTGGGGGTACATAAAAATGTTTTGCTTAGGTTTAAGCAATCAAAGATACCACCAGATATAATGGAATATAACGCCTAAAAAATTGTAAGTACTTACCAGAATTTAATCCCCATTTTAATATGAAATTATCACCAATAAACACAAAGTCTGCTTCTTAACATGGCTTTTATTTATGTGAGACGAAGCGTTGCGTTTTAAGTTTTAAACTGAGCTTCCATATCCCTGCTTTGTTTCTGAAGATCATCCCAAAGAGATTATACGTCTTTAACAACACATAAATGTTTTGTGCAGAAGCTTGTATCTAATATATCATACGTTCAGCCATTAGGCGAGTCTTTAATAGCTTACTTGGGTCGTAAAACCGGGGAGATATAAGAGCTGTCGTAGAACTAAGGCCCGTGAATCGAGGACGGGCTCCCAGTAGAGACTGTACACTGAAATTGAGCATGTTTTATTACCAAAATAGATACTGTAGCTTACACTAGGACGTATTTATGCGCAACCTCTTGAAACCGCTCAGGGAAAGTATGGCCGCTAGAGCATTAAGTATTCTGTGAAGAGGATGAACAAGTTGAATGCAAAAATATTTATAGTTTTACGTGCCGCGTTAGATCTTTTGGGGGACGAATTGGTTTTCATGCAAATGCATTTGGCTACTCAAAATCAAAATCAAAATCGTTTATTCACATGGGCCCCAAAGAGGCACTCATGAAAGTTAATGATTCTATTGCCAGATTTCGCAAAATTACAGCCATCTCGAGAAGAACCTGGCAAGAAACGCATTTTTTTCATTCATTTATTTTTTAAAGATTCTTAATCTCTAATACATAATTTTATTAACCTAGGTGTTATTATGGTAGTCGCTAGAAAGCGCTTGTGCAGTTTGCCTCCTAGTTAAAACTGGGTTGATACATCTACGTCCACTTCTTTATTTTCAATTGGTGACTATTGCTACTTTGATTACATATTCCAATAGGTAACTGTTGTTACTTTTATAACTCCTATATCCTCGACAAACCGACTTGACGTCTTTAAAATATTAGTGTAGACATAATTACGACTTTAAAATATTAGTGTAACAAATTGAGTGTCAAGTGAGAGTAACACATATTTAAGACACGCTAAAATCATGATACGACTATCAAGCCTTCGGAAATAGGTTAATGATGGTCTGTTACTGAAAGCATTATAACAGAACCTTAGTTTTCCAACTCGTGCCTCCCATCCAGGCAGCTGTATTTTAACATTTCAGTTAGCGCTTTTAATTTTATCATATTATAAGCGTTTAGTTTAATTTAGCATATCTCCTAATTCGGTCAATATTAGCTCAGGCTACCACATTTCATCGTCTTCGGGTACACAAACAAGCAGAGTATGTGGTTGTTCGCTGAACAAACTTTGGCCACAGTATACGAAGTGTTACAGAATCCAAAGGTCGTATATTTTCACGCAATCTGACATACATAATAATATCGGTAGTTTAGTTGTCAGTGTCTTAATGCTTTTTGCAAGTTTTCAGATTTTGCAGCGATTTTTCGTTTACTAATATCAAATTGCCGTGTTTTATATATTTCGAATAGCTCAAAATGTATTTTATTAGTATGTCATAACTTTTATAGTCGTATAATAGTGAGTTACTTGCCACCATTAAACGTCAAAAAATCACGTTATGAAATGTTTACTGTAAAACTCTCATTCTAGATTCCCATTTTTTACTCGACTGTTTCTGATACTAGTTCTGAGCTATTAGATTAAATCTAAGTAACATAAATCCTCTTTTAAAAAATAAATTTTAACTGTTACAAAGAATTCTGTCGCCATTACAACGACGTCACAGTTGGTGTGTCAATGTTAGGATATTTCTTTACGAGTTAACTTACAGGGAGTGATATATACCGACCCTGCATTTTTGTACAATACACGATCTAAGAAAAAAAAAAATCATTAGATTCCACATTTTTGAGCTGTTTTGCTGTAAATAAAAATAATGTATTTTTGTAAACTAGAGTATGATCAAGTTGACACTTCAAAGTTCAAGCGCAAGTTAAGCTATAAAGATTTACTACTACTTGTTTTTCATCTGTGCCCACAGAGGGCCTTTAGACATGCTATTAGATGATCATTCTCCCTCGCAATAAAAGAAGCCTAGATTTTACGAGCGGGCCGTGACGGTCGCGCCTGCTGCAAATGTTGCGAGATTTTTGTATTGGCACTGAACTGAATGACTTCCAACGATGATAGATTCTAAGCAAAAAAGTAATCAGGGATAACTGATTTAGTTATTGACCGAGCGAGCGCGAAATGCGAGCGAAGCGTCTCCGTTTCAGTTTAGCTAAAATTGCTTCCGTATGTCCGGCGGATTTCCGGTTGTTCTCCTCTACAGTTCTCATTTCTCAACCGATTCTCGTGAAATTTTTTGAGCAGGTTTGATTATAAATATTTGTTTGCTGATTCAGTTTTTAGAGATTTTGGAATCAAAATGGTGGAGATGTGGGGGTTGAAAACGTAAAAAAAACATATCTCAGCTATTTCCACGAATACGCGAGGTCTTCAGATCACAGCCACTAGTTATGTACATAAATCATTTTCAACCGACTTCAAAAAAGGTGGTTCCCAATTCGATTGTATGTTTTTTTGTATGTATATTACGCGATATTTCTGCCAATTATGAGTTTGATGTTTTTTTTTATTTGGTAGGGTACATATACTTCAGAGCTGTATACCGAAATATAAGCGATGAAGTCGGTTTTTTTAAGCATTGCTTGCGTTTCAATTCTTTGATTTGCCCGATATTTTTGAAAACATCGTGCATAATAACATGCTTCATTCACTACTCATATACTCACAAAATCCATTAGTGCGATTACCCCATATGGAATTCAAATGAACCGATCGAATTCACATAATTTGCTGACCCAAAGCTTCTCGGTTTCGTTTCGACGTGACCCCTAGAGACGTGTTTATTTGCGAAAACCCGCTTAAGCCGCTACATAAACGTAACGTACGAAGGGATTCAATAAAAGATAACATGCCACCCTTTACTCCTTTTTCCTATCCTTTGATGCTGTTATCAGGTTACTATGTTGATGATTACTCTTGAAAAGGAAAGAAAGATAAAATCAAACCTTAAGGTAAATAAATAATGAAACTTATTTATGCCTAACAAAACAATCCCGAAAGGGTTCCAATTCAGCTTATTGCCGAGTGTTACATAAACACTTATTCGCTGATTTTCAGTCCCTAACCTGGAAGTGGGCGATAATATAGGTACAATTCATATGTATATATTAATAAGTAACACAAACATAAATAATCAATAAACTGAAGGGTTTTAGTGATTTTTTCAATGTCCTTATTTTTTAAAAATTATAATGATCTCGCGTATATAATATTATATAAAAAGTATTATGTAATTTTATATTAAACAAAATTGTCTTAACGTTGGGACACTGTTGTACTACGCGCAAACTTTAGGTAGAACGGTAGAAAATGTGAATTTAACGTATCTACCATAACAAAATAGGTAGCCTTCTATGATAGAGAAATGATCGACGTGTAGATAATGTACAACCTAAAACACTCATTGGAGTCAGTGGATGCTCTATCTTTTATTTCCCATGTACGAGTAAAATTATTAATATTTATGATTTAACGATTTCACTTACGGTTGATTTCTCGCATTGTTACGAGATTAGTATCGGAAGAGTTGATGCTCTTTCATCAGTCGAGTACGAGACCATTCGGCCGGCTTCACGGCGTGTACCGAGTACACGTTCGCCTTCTAAGCTTAAGTACCGGGTTTCATTCCCGGCGGGCACACCAAGTTTCCTTCCCAGGGAAAATTTCTTTATTAAGCGTTTTATTATTACTGAGTACACACCGTGACGTCGGACGCGAGTACTCGACTGATGAAAGTGCACCGACTGTTCCGAAACTAGTCGGTAACAATGCGAGAAACCATGAGTGAAACTTACGAATTTCTCAAACAAAATCACTAATGTAATTAACTGAGGTATCATCACAGTGTAACCAATTGCAGATTACGCCTGTATGAAGCCACGGAAACTCGATGCAATGTCTGCTACCGAGACATATGCAACGTGGCCCAAGACTTGCAGAAGATCGACACCAACTGTCGAGTTCAGGCGTTTACATGTTCGTGCTGTGAACTTGAAAGATGTTTGCAGGTGAATTTTGATACGTTTTAAATTGTTTTAAAATATATAGCGAGACTATTAGTGTGATCTGTGAGTGTGACTTGAAGTAACGCTTACCATCAAGCAAGCAACTTGCTCGTCTTGTCTCTCAATAATATATATATAAATATTTGATTTATGCTTTTTTACACAACAAAAGCAATGTACAATTAGAGGACTCAATGCTAGGAGCATTTTCTGCCAATAATCCAGTTTATAGGCTCTGCACTCATTAATATTGTTAGTCACTAAACTAGTTCAATCTGTGTCTCTATTGTCTTGCCCGGGTAAAAAAACATGGGATAGTCTATATAGCTATAAGTGAAAGAAATTTAAGTATCGGATCAGTAGTTTCAAGAGTCCTTTTAGAAACAAACAAACATACTTTAAATTTTACAATTAAAGTTTTTGTGAATTTGACACATTATAATTTATAAATAATACGGCTTCACTCACGATTGACGGTGGGGATCGGAAATCCCTGAAACCGCAGTCGCAAGAGTCGACCCTAAATCGTGAGTCGACTCGTATCATTTATAAATTATACTATAATATATTATTAGAAGCTTCTCATAAGCAAGGCCGTTGATGAGCTGCAAATAGTCTGCCAAATAGTAAAGTAGTTCAAGTTCACTATAAATATTAACGTTACGTATTCAATTAGTTCAGCTTAGAAATAGATACAATTGATGCCAAATATGCCGCACTGGCAATGTACCTAATGTATGACATTGATTAGTACTTAGTGACGAGTTTTTAGAATGATTATAATTTATAGCATTATTTCTAAACTGCCCGTTGGCTTAGTTGGGTGCTTGTTCGCCTTGTAGTTGGGTTCAATACCCGGCGGGACTACAAGTTTTCTCCTATAAGGAAATTCGCGTTTCTGATTCTGGTTGTGATTACGTGTGTGGTGTGAATGTTTTCGACACCCACGACACAAGTCATCGAACTTAGTGTGGGCCTGTGAGTGTGAAAGCGTTTATTTATAATTTATCGTTACTATCGAGTGTGGACCCATTATATTTCAGTGAGAGCACATAGAGTTAATAATCCTAATGTCATTTTTAGCACTAAACAACAAAATAATCTATTCGCTTGAAGCGTCTTACTTCTACGTTCATCATCCTTACTGCAAAGGAGCAGAATTCATTGCCTGCGTCTGTTTCTTGAACGGTATAAATCTGGATGTTTTCAAATCTAAAATGAATAGGTATCTTCTAGGCAAGCATCTACATCTTCGACCGATCACCGCTTTCCGTTAAGTGAGATAGCGATGAAACGGTTGCTTATTCTGCATAAATACTAAAATATACATTTGTTATCGTAATTATTCCCCCTACACTTTTGCTCATAAAGGTGCATATTGCGTAAATTATATCATGCCGGTTACGCAAGGTCACGCGTGGCAATCTTCGATTTTGTATAGTTTTATTAAAATTATATGAAGACGAGCCTCAAAAATGAAATCTGAAGCAGTCATTCGTTTAGCATATGAAATAACTTTATATAAAAAATAACATAAATAACTTTTTCACGTTATATGAAATAACTTAAAATGGCTGATTCAATTAGTTTCAAAAATACAAATTGATGTTATAATTGTATTAGTTTTTTTTCTTCATATTTCTGGACGTTATGAATATTCTAAGAAGGCATAACTTATCATATCACAAATTCCAATAAATACTTTTTGAATGCCGAGTAACGGTAACGGTAACGGTTACAAAGTCACGCGTTTTAGGAGACATTTTGGTATCAACCCTTGAATAACGTTTCCTTTACAAGTGAAATTCCTAAATAAGCCCTACAGCTGACTTACGAAGGCTCAAAAACTGATTTTATCGTTGAATACGTTTACAGTGTACTTACCAGTAAGTATGAAAAAGATAAACAGATAAGAAAAAAAAAATATCGATTTTTGTTTTTTTTCTGCCATGTTGTCGATTCTATACTATCACCTGCAGGATTGTATACTACTTACCAATGGTACATTAGAAATTACGATCTTTATCGGGACCTAAAGTGGAACTCGTCGCGTGTTGTAAAAAGACTCGCCTAAGCTCATGAACAAAGACTTCATCACCATGTAAACGTTGAGACAATCCAGCTCCTTGACAACACAGACTTAGTGAGAAGACATAGAGAACTAAACCTTTTGAGTTAGTGTAGTGATGTAACAGCGTATTATGGTGAGTGCTATTACCAAAGATCACAAGAACAAAGTGTCTTCCCTTTAATAGAGACGAAAGTACTTTCTTCTCTAAAAAGACTTGTAAAAAAAAGTGTTATTGGACACATTCATAGTACAATACTCTACTTTAGAAGTTTAGTTCAAAATTAAATCACTTATTAGTCTTAAGGCTAGATCGTAATTCCAATGGTGTACCAAATGAAATTGGTATGTCATTATAATAAAAAAAACTAACCAGTGACGGTATATATTCTTATATATAATATTAGGTATTAAGTACAGTTAATATAGGGTACTGTTTATCCTGAATTCAGCCGCCAAAGCCTCGCACGCCTCAGCTGAATTTCGCAGTTAAGAAACAACGCTGTTGCTCCTTGTTCTAAATCTATTTTCTATGAGTCTGTTAATCTTTCAACCCACCTCTCACGAATTCTTTTATCGCTAGAGAAATATGAAGGGTAAGGAAACTTCGGGCTTCTGAATCCCTGGAGAATTGCATGCATATCCGCCGCGTCCCCAGGCGGCGGATAGGGGAATGTCCGCCAGGAGGTAAAACTTTCCAAGGTATAGGAGAGAAATAAAATCTGCCGTGAACTACAAGGCGAGACAGATGTCATTTTTTGCCAGAGAGGCAAGCTATCTCACTGATGACAAGTGACGATGAGACCGAAGATGGAACATGTTTAAACATAAAAATAAACACTTTCACACTCACAGCACCTCACATTATGTTCAATGACTTGTGTCGTGGGTGCCGGAAACATTCAAATCACACACGCATTATTTTTAATGACATATAAATAAAAATATCATGTATGAAAAGTCATTTTTGACAAAGACAATTTGCTGACAATTTTATGCAATATAATATAGATAATAGAGTCTGGTAGAGATCGCTTTTAGATTATAACCATGTTTGTAACCTTTTATTTTGTCTTATAAAGTGAAGCAAAGTCTATATAATAGCTACATATTTATGTTTAGACTTTCGCAAAGGTTTACGAACCGTGCTGTGTATATAATAATACGTACAAATTACAAACTTGTAACAACATTAAGTTGTCGAGGAGCTGGAACATTCAACATTTGCATATCTACGGCTGCAGTCGGCTTTCTCTACAACTAAGTTGAACTCGAGCATTGCTGTTAAGTAATTTGTGATTAGAAATAGAGCTGCCTATGGATAAACCTCGTTGTAATGTAGTGTAGAAGAGAAAATGCCTGAATCGCAGTGGCCATATATATTGTGAGTTAATTTTTAATACCGCACCTTTGCCTGCGTTAATCAAAAGTATCATGTATTATATTGTGTTTACCAGCTTCGATCACATCGTCACTTACCATCAGGTGAGATAGTGGTCAAACACTAGCCTGTCACAAAAAAAAAAAAAAACATTTATGTGTTAAACCTGAGTATTATATTTACATTCCATTACAATGTCATCCATATCCATTCAGCCGTTACAGCGCTATATATATATTTTTATTAATATAATTCCTTTTAGTAATCATCCTACTAATAATCCGAAAGTTTGTGTGTAAGTGTTGTAAGTATGTTTGTTCCCTCTGAACGGATTTGGATGAATATAAAAAACAAAGGCTACTTTTTAACTTGATAATAGCGGGCGAAGCCGCAGGGCACGACTGGTTATAAATAAACAATTTAATAACTGCACATTAAATTAACTAAACAGCAACCATTACTATGAATACATAAACTTAATTTAACAGATTCTTCTAAAGCTATGTTTAAAACAAACATAGCTCAAGCTTGTTTCCCTAACGTCCTAAACCAATAAGGTTATTATTTCTAGCCCATACCTCAGTCGTATCCCATGCTACGAACAATATTTGAATTCCTTCCCCGAACAAAGGAACAATCACTGAAGGCCACTGAATTTCAGAATGAAACAGAGGGAAATCTATTCGCATCGACTTCAGACAGATTGGCGCCGCCATCGACGGCTTTGTAAACGGTCCGCAGAATTATTAACTTCCGGTTGGCTTAGTTGGGTGAGCGTTCACCTTCTAAGCATGGGTATCAGGTTCGATTCCCGGCGGGAACACAAGTTTTCACCTCAAGGAAATTTGTGTTTACTGTTTTGGCTGTGATTGTATGTGTGTGATGTGAATGTTTCCGGCACCTACGACACAAGTCATAGAACTTAGTGTGGAGCTGTGAGTTTAAAAGCGTTTTGTTTTATTTATGAAATTGCATAACGCTGACTTTTATTAGTAATTTTTTCTCTGCGGTAGCCATGATCAATCTTGGCTGCCGCGGACGTCACAATAATCAAAATGGCCGCGATTAAAAAAAATGTTTAATGGAATATAATGTTTTTATAATCGTTTTTTTCCATTGGCCCCGCCAAAAAGACACCGCCAGGTGTGTCAATCTCTAATTCCAATGACATTTTTGATGCAATAAGTAGGTATAATACATGACTGTTCGCTGCTGCCCAACTTCGTCCATGTGAAAATTTTCTTAGATGATACAAATCTGTGAATCTCTCAGGCTTATCTCTATGCTAAAAAATATTCCGATCCGTTGCTTCCATCGAAGCACCATCGTTACTCATTTTATTTTGGAAAAGAATTCAAGTGGTTTTAGCTTCTGTTGCTCTAATAAAGACACACCAAATCAGTTTTTCTTCAATGTCTTTTATGTACAGGCTGTCTGTCAGTCTGTACATTAACTTTTACAGTTTATTTATTTTATATAGATGATGTATTAACGTAAACGATCGATTCGAACAAAGGGAAATCTATGCGCATCTACTTCAGACAGATTGGCGCCGCCGCCGACGGCTATGTAAACGGCCCGCAGAATTATTGACTTTATCGTGGGAACCGTTTGGGGTACACTTACGTACATAAATATCCCACACATTATACCTCTTTACTCTTACACTTACATAGACACCTTTCTACAAAGCAAGTCCTACGACATTTCAATGTTAATAGCTTCATGCCTCGCAGTTGATCTGTCTGCTAAAGCTGGCAAAATATTTGTGGTTATTTACACTGATAACAATGGTTTATTCGTACATTTTTATGAGTAAAATTCAAATAAATAAAATATAAAGATTTAAAGGACATAATTATTTTTTATTTATTTTAATGGTACATTTTCTACATAATATCTAATTAATGTAAAAAAAAATATTAAAAAGTATTAAACCTGCGATGAACGTTTACTCAGATAAATATCTCTGAATACTCAATTCATATGTGATGAATAAGCACTCGGATAAAATCTCTGAAGGCTCATTCATTTTCTTTGTCGTTATGTAAAAACTCTTGTTTCAATAATTTAACTTGTTTCATTAATTCCGTTTGACGTTTTTGTCTCTACATTTATCTTGAATTTTGCTGAATTATCCAAGTCTCAGTAGTTCAATTCGAGACATGAAAACCCTCATGAAAACAATGGAACTCAACTGTCCTTTATATTTGGAATGTCTTCAGAAAAGAGAACCAATAATTCGTTCAAAATCGGCCAATAATTCATTCAAAATCACACAAACATATGTGCGAAAAGTTCGGTGTAATTTGGGTATGCAATGGCTGAACGGATTTTGATGAAATTTAGTATGTGCATAGCTTATACTCAAGATTAACACACAGAACTTTTAACGGCAAAGCCGCGGGGTACACAAAGACAAGCACTTGCCTTGATTTTGACTGCGCGATTCCCTCATGTACGAAAATTTAAGTCACCGTAGAATTTGCTACGCTATAATTTCGCTGTAAACGTACTTTCAATATTAGTTATTGGTTACCCAAGTAGGTTGTGTACCTAGGTTACTATAAGGTTGGCTTATTGATTGGCACAAGCCACCTGAGGTCAACACCCGGCTTGCGAATACCGTGCATGGTTGAAGAAAGGAATCCAATATACTCGTTCAATTGGCTCAGCTGTTGTGAACTTGATTGATTTTTCCATTGCGGGTTTTGTAGCAGTTTTAGTGGCTTGTTTGTCTGTATTAGGATTGGCATGACTGGTTTGACGAATGTTGGTATTTTCATAAATGTTACGTAATCATGGAATGTCACGAAAGTTTAACTTGTAAGTTGTTGCAAATGATATATATTCATTAGATACGAGTGAATGAAATGTGTCTGGAAAATATTAGGAGATTTTGTAATGATGTTTTCAAAAGCAGGACATCGTGTCATCGGCCATTGACTTAGTTTACCACACTCGAGTAGGAAAACCTGTGGCCAAGCTCTAAATGGTGATCCAGCAGGTAACTCTAAGGCAGGTAATCTCTTTAAGCCCAATACCCTTCAATCCGAAACACAGAAATGTTTGCTTGGCAGTTGAATTTTGGCAAAGGTGTGGTGTGTGGTGCTGCCCCAGACGGACTCTGCAAAAAGAGCCATACCGCTACTAGAGTAATTCTAGGCCAATCATGACCATAATCAACCATCAGGTAAAATAGATTAGCCAAACTTTAACTTATCGGTAACTTACTTATCGGTTAAGGTAACTGGCCCACAGCTTGTAGCTTGAAGCTTATATATTTTTCGTTACCTAAAAAGACAAATGAATAACTTGCAGCGATTGAAAATATTTATCACGGAAAGAAAGCGCTTTATCCAATTGACGTCAGCCGACCTCGCTTACACATGTTTTTGTGACATCCTTAATTCTCTGCATTTTAAAAATCAATAAAGTAGCAGCATGGACTACACTTTTAATAGGAGTTGTCCAAGTACATTGGTCGACTTAAACACCCCGTTTCAAACTTATCATATTGGTTACTGGTTTCATAACCATATTTAAATGTGAGTTTTTTCTTTATAATTTTGACTCCGCAATCTTGTGCATTTAGCCAGTGTCATGTAATAAAATGTTTCAAGTATAACACATCATTTGATCCTATTATCAAAGTCCTAGTCACAAATCATAGTCAAGACAAGTAAAGTCAAGATATACAAATAGAGTCAAGTTCCGGTCATATTCAAGTCATGCCCTAATTAAATGGTAGAAACTTTACTAGAACTTCTATTGGAGTTTTAGGAGCGAAAGCGAAAATTATATTTTTTAACTTTGTATGATTTGCCTACACTCATGCTCGATAAAGGGTTAATTATCAACCATTATAACACATTAACACTCTAGGAATCAAACGTTTTGGAAATTAATCTAAAATCAACAACGCCACTTTCGCGGCAATTTGAGTGGTTACTCTATATCCTATGTGTATTCGTATTTCAGTGCAATACATGGTTTCTTTTTCAAATTATTTTTTTATCTATTCGACCAGCTCGTGCTCGACGCGATTTGTCTAAAAAAAGTCCATTTATTTTCCAAATAGGTCCTATATAATATGTACTAAATAGGTAGTATACCAACGCAAGATAACACTTGACTCCATAACAGACAATATATTAATAATATATTTTAAATACACCTACAATGGGGAAAACTGCTGATTCATATATACTATTAGTATAAGAACTCTTATTTGTGCAACAAATATTTATTTACATCTAAATCAGAATTTTTAATTAGCTGTACCAAGAAATTTAGTCTTTACGTTTGAAATGTCCTAAGAGGTTTCTGGTAGTTTACAAGTTACCTTATTTATTTCTCCGTAATTTCCTTTTTTCCCCAGAACTCAGACATAGTATTAATGCTGGAAAGCGCCTACATTAACGTGGACATGCCACTAGAGACGAGGTTTAGCTACCAAGCGCCGATAGTCAAGCAGTACGCGGATTGTATCGCCACTGAGTGTCCAAAAGCGTTTATAATAGTGTGCGCTTCGCCCATCGACTGCATGGTTCCTTTGGTTGCTGAGGTGATGTCCATTATATTCTTTCTTAATCAGTAGGTGATGTTGGTTTTGATATCAAATTTGTTGTCTTTATTTCATCAGTCTCACTATTAAGTGAGTATATAGTGTCAAAATTATTATCACTAGTATTTTGTTTAGGTAATATCTCGGGACTTAAGTCTAAAGTCTACTTAATCGCGCTAAAATCAATTTTTATTTACCTCGACGTTTCGGCCAAGTTGCATTAGCCATAGTCTCGAGAAGACACTAGTATTATCTTGTATGATAATTTTATATAGCTATTAGTCACACATAAAACCTATGGAGATAGTTACTGTGATCTAAATTTGAGTTAAATTTTCGTGTTTTATGTACCTATACTAGTATTATTAATTTGTCATTTTAATATTTAGTCATTATTATTTATTGATTATTATCTTTTTATTACATGTTAGTATTTTAAGTAGTATTAGCTATTTTTAAGTGGATATAAATTTAGTGTTTATCACACACTTGTTTCCCTACAAAATTCCTCCACCTTAAATCACATTGTCACACTTGGTACCTGACCTACTTAGGCTACTTTTTATCTTGGAATTCCCGCGGGTCCGGGTCTTACGCGGGTAAAACCGCGAGGCGCAACTAGCCTATATTTACATTAGATACATTCCATAAACTCCGTTGGTGTATACTTTGTTATAATCTTTAATTTACCTATTTGGTATATATGGAGTGGAACTCATTGCCTGCGTCTTTGTTCCCTAAACGGTACAATCTGGGTGTCTTCAAGTCTAGAGTGAATAGGTACCTTCTAGGCAAGCACGTTCCATCTTCGGCCGCATCGTCACTTTCCACCAGGTGAGATAGCGGTCAAATGCTAGCATAAAATTTTTTTAAAAAACAATATAAAAATATATCACAGACCGCTCCGAATCAGGTCTATAAGAAAAAAAATTATTATTTGCAGAACGTCCATTATGTTAAAACGTCTTTTAGGTGACAATATCTAGAGTATCAAAACGGCTTGCAAGTAAAACGTCCAAAATTTTAAGTCGTCACGAATGTGAAGTACAGTCATCAATAGATGTATTTCATATCTTATCATTTATCTATCAGTATTGATAGTTTGTTTGTCTCTACAAAACGGTTGTTGATTACTAATTTCCCAAAAAATTAAAAAAATATTATAATAACATCTAACACGTTTAAGGTTTTAAGTACTACTTGAGATAGACAATCCTTTGTAACAGACATTCTGCAACATAGAATATCACAAGCCATTGTAAATTCTGCGAAATAGGACCCTGTTATCAACATGCCAAACATTTATGGGGCCGTAAAATTGCCAGATACGAACGTAATGATGTTCTGTTTTATGCTCGTACTCTACTAGCTAATTTAATAACTACTGTTTCGTATGACCATGTCTTTAGATAGTAAAATGGAATGGGAACTAGCTTATTTGCATATGATTACGAGCAGCGAGTAGATTTATGTCAATTTGAATAACATGGTAACGACATGGGTGACATTTGTACGAGAGTTATCGTGTCGTGAAGCTTCTCTATGCGTCTGTCTCTAGAGAGAATTTTTAATCTATGGCAATTAAAATATTGCCATAGATTAAAAAAACTCTCTAGAGAGAGTTCTCTGTACTCTCAGAGTCACTCTGTTGCGAGTGAAAAACGTTAAATATATTTTAACGTTTTTCACTCGCAGCAGTTCGCTTACAACACTAAGTTTGATTACTTGTATCGTGGGTGCCGGAAATATTCAAATCATACAGATAATCATAATCAGAAACACAGATTTTCTTTGCGAAGAAAACTTGTGTTCCCATCGGGAATTGAACCCGATACCCGCTGGTTAGAAGGCGGACGCGCCCCCGTATACACCCGCAAACGCGTATTGCATTATTTTTGTTTAATGGCTACAAAAGAACTGTAGCCGTATAATCGGTTATAGATGAGACAGTTGTAAACCTTATTCTAATAAAGATAAAATCTAAACCTTGACATGCATATATATTTTTGAAATTTGTACGTAATAATCCTGACTTATATAAAAACTCGACAACAGTTAAAAAGTAAATTTAAATTTCATCACGGTAACCGGTTATTGATAACCTTCATCTCGACTGCAGATGCACTCTGCTAGTACATTGTCCATTTCTGTAAAGATATATGTATAACTAGCCGTACCCCGCTATTATCAAGTTAAAAAGTAGCCTATGTGTTAATCCTACGTATAATCTATGTACATTCCAAATTTCATCCAAATCCGTTTAGCCGTTAAAGCGTGAAGAGGGAACAAACATACTTACACACAAACTTTCGGATTTATAATATTAGTAGGATAAGCTACCAGCAGACCTTATGAATGAAATAAATAGCACGAAATTCCTGAAAAACCTAAAACAGTTATTAATAATGAAAACATACTACTCAACACATGACTATTTAAAAGATATTATTTACATTTTATAATTAAGATTGCATCCTCTTCTCTCTTAAGTTGCTGCGCCCGACAGGGTCCATATTAGACATTGTACCTACCTTTTGAAATATAACACTTTGTACTGTATATATGGAGGCAATAAACAATCTGAATTTAAGTATTTGCACCAATAGGAAAGAAACATTTTGTATTTCTATGGATTAGTACCCTCCTATTTCGTTTCGTAAGTTTTATTTGATGCGGTCAAGAGAATATTTAAACCTAAACACTTCGGCTTCGCCCAACTTAACCCAACTTCATAATATAATGGATCATGATATAAAGTACCCGCGTTTATTCAGTGTTATACAAAGTATGATATGAAATTTGGAACCCATATAAGTTGCCTTTTCGATTACGAATTTCATGTAAATCCGTTCAACTATTGCATGAAGAGAGTACCTACATACACTCTAACATACCTACTTACACTCACGCACAAACGTTTTAAGCATTCGGATTTTTAAAAGTATAAAAAGATAGTGTTACAGATAGAGATAGTTCTAAACTGAATTTAAAAAGTAGAGTGTAACAAAAGAGATATATATAAATATATAATTGTGTATAATAAGACACATGCTAAAAATACATTGTTTGCGAATATAATGTTAAAATATAATGTTTCTCGTGTATCATATTTTGGGCAAAGTAATTTTGCCCAAAATTTTAACTTAATTATGCCAGGTCATATCTCATCCCGTGTGTCACTTCCACAAGTGTCACGTGCTCGCATGTAACATGTCCCGTCTCTTCCAACTCAATTCCCGATGTGAAACCGATTAAGAAGTTTGTGTTTCTGGTTGACGTGAATGTTGTGTGTGTGGTGTTAATGTTTACGGCCCCACGACACAAGTTATAGTACTTTTAGTGTGGGGCTGTGAGTGTGAAATCGTTTATGTGTAAGCTTTTGTTTACCCGGGCGACGCCGGGCGGGTCAGCTAGTTAAATACAAAATTGAAATCTCTACTATAAACATTTTGTTCTCCTTCCACCTCTCATTTTCCAGTAAATTGTTGTTAAAATTGTTGTAATCGAGATCGGTTTTTTTTTTTAACTTTTTGATTTGAGCTTTTAATAATGCAGTCAGCCTTACGGCGCTCCACTATAGGATTAATGTAAATATATTTTAAATATCTCCTTTCGTAGCACACGTAGTCGTTGTAGCATGGCTGGTGAGAAGTTGACTACGGGTTAGAATTTAAACATAACACATAAACACTATTTACGTAAAAATATATCGCTTATTCCTTCTCGTAGCACAGGTACGTTGTAGCACGGCTTCGGGTGATTTGGCTACGGGTGAGGATTTACGTAAAAATATTTTATATAGCCTCTCTTGTAGCACACGTAGGCATTGTACTGGAAATTTGGCTACAGGTGAGGATTAACGTTAAAAAATATGTTGCAAAGCCGTAGCATCCGTAGGCGTTGTAACATATATCAGGTGAGGGTTTAGGGAAAGAAAAATCTTTACCACTGCGTGGTTATAATATCGTTATTATTGCGTTGTAGTATGTAATTACTCCACACCAACTTTTAAAATTAGTACCGTGTTGATACATTTTGATAGTACCTACTTTGTGAAAAACCTAAAAAAATAATCTATTTAGGGTTCTGTACTGGACTATCTACAGGCCAATTGCCTTTATTTCCTAAAACTAAACTAAACTATATACAGCAAAGAACCAAGCTACGTACAAGACATCGAGCCTATAGGTAACTCAAGTGCTCAAGCCCACTACCAGTGGGTAGCGTTCCCTTCATGATGGCGGCATTGCCTCTCTGAATTGCAATGCTAATACGTTGAGCCAAATAAGCGCCAGCATTTTGATCACGCGTAAAAAATAAAATAATGTCCTGAAATATATTGTATATATTGATAGTCATTTTAGACGGAAAATTGAATAATTTCGCAATGTCTCTTGTTGGATAAAAGGTTCTTAATCTCAGCAAATTGGCGTGTTGCCGGGCGGCACCCATTTGTTATCCTTTCGTTTGTAAGAGACACTGACAACAGTCTCGCTTTGGAGGCATGAAAGCAACTAATAATCTATTGAGCTTTACTTACATGTTATGTGTCGAGTTTTATTAGATTTATGACATGGTCGCTAGTTATTTTTATTACAAACTTGGTATTTGTCTGGTTCAAATTAGCAATAAATGTTTGAAGAAGTGCCCGTTGTTTTGATTATAAGGTACACATATCGGGCAGCTTATATACTCGTAGCTATACTTTAGAGTTTATTTGTGGGGGAAATGCCTAGAACTTTCTTTAGTTCCTTAATCAAGCAAAGGGGAGTGTAAAACTCCAACCCACTAACTTTTTGTTTTTAGTTTGAGTTTTAAATGAATCTTGAAATTGAGCACGTTTGATATTCACAGGCAAAGCATTCCACAGATGCATGGCATCTATAGTGAAAGATGAATCAAAGAAGCTCGTACTGTGCGCAGGCATTTTGAGACCGCCTAGTCTTAGATAAAAAATGTTATATTTGATGAAAGTGCAGCCTTTTTACGCATATTACGGGGCTCAACGTGTTGAGGTTAATTCTCTTTTTAACCCCAGAAGAAAAGAGGGGTGTTATAAGTTTATTGTGGGTATCTGTGTATTTGTGGCATCGTAGCTCCCAAAGTTTTTTTTTTCTAAAGGTGACTTGATAGAGAGGTCTTCTTAACTATGCAAAACGAATAAATCTTTTATGGCAAATGGGGTAAGATTAATTAAGTACTATAAACGATCGACTATATTAATGACAAGGATGCATGGAGGCAAACTGCACAAGCGCTTTCTAGCGACTACATAATATAGATATACCTAGGTTAAGGTAATTATGTATTAGTGTTAAGAAATTATTTAAAAAAAAAGAAAAAAAATGCGCCGCCGAGTTTCTTGCCAGGTTCTTCTCGAGATGGATTTGCGAATATAAAGCATATGCCTTTTTTAAGTGATAAACATAATTTTTATCACTTTTAAATTGACAATCCATTGAAAAGGAACTCTCACGACACAAAACTATGGATACCCACCACATTTATGGGCAAACTTTCACGCTGAATCAAAGGTATTTGTTTTCCTCTATGAACGTCGTCCAATCACAATAACCAATAACGATAACTATATAGCAAACTCATTTACTCGGTTTGTCTACGAGTAATTTGGTCGGTCAATATTTGGCCGGAAAACGCCAACATCATAGAAATAATAGTACCAGGTACAGTCAGCTGCATTAACATGTTAACATCTGCACATTTTCATAAAGATTAATACATAGGTTTTTTGTGAGTTAAATTGAATTTCTAATTTCAATGACTCGTGTCGTGGATGCCGGAGTATTCACATTACACAAAAACAATACACCCAGAACCAAAAACACAAGTTTACCTTGAGGAATAAAAAGGCGAACTCAACTAAGCCATCGGGTAGTAGGTCTATATCTATACTATAAATCCGAAAGTTTGTGTGTAAGTATGTTTGTTCTCTCTTCACGCTGTAAGGGCTGAACGGATTTGGATAAAATTTGGAACGTAGCCTGTCTTAATCATAGCTTATACCTAGGATTAAGATATATTTATACATAGAATATTTCATAATATGGTTCAAGCTGTAACAAATATCCTTACTTTATTATAATATTTTATATATATGTATTTATATTGTAAACATTATGTATTTATTAGTATTGCCTAATAGAATTTATTTAGTTTAAGTATGTATATAAATATATATATATATTTATTTTCTAAACTTATATTTACACCCTCGTTTCACCGAATTATTTAAAATCTTCTCTATCTAAAGGTTGTCTGTAAGAGTTCGCTTTTAGCGATAAGACCGCCGATTGTAAACTATGATTTAATTTTTTTATTTTTTCATTTAAATGATTTATGTAAAGTGTGACAATGAAGTATTATCTATCTATCTGCACCCCACCGTTTTAACCGCGTAAGTCCCGGACCCGCAATAACTCCGGGAAAAAAGTAGCCTATGTGTTAATCCAGAGTATCGGCTACATCCAAACCAAATATCATCGAAATTGGTCCTACCGTTTGAGCATGAAGAAGTAACAAACATACAAACAAACTCACAAACTTTCGCTTTTATGATATTGGTGTGATAAAATAAGCCCAGCTAAAGTGGTCAAGCATGGTCGCAAATGCCCATCTACAGTCAGTTTAGTCATTACCCTTATCAACGGCCCACGAAATCCCATTTCGGACTGGAAATGAGAATGATTCAGCAACAAATTAACTGTTACTGGACATTCGGGGTCAAGGCCATCACGAAATCACTTACACCGGTATTCGTGAATATTCAGTGGCTCAGTGAAATTCTATAGAGGTTTTCGTGGTATTTTTTATAATAAACTGCGAAAATGGGTCATGATAAAGCTCGTGTTTGAGCGCTTAGCGAACAATAACCTACTGCCTGATTTCATACTTATTTAGTTTACTAACTTTTATATCTAGGTGGAGTTGCACATACTAATTTCATACATGTTAAAGTTTTTTTACCAACTTCCCAAAAAGGATACCTCCTCCTTTTCAAGCTCTTCCTC
Source organism: Lomographa bimaculata (assembly GCA_948107665.1). Taxonomy (NCBI): domain Eukaryota; kingdom Metazoa; phylum Arthropoda; class Insecta; order Lepidoptera; family Geometridae; genus Lomographa; species Lomographa bimaculata. Next base: position 13,032,201 of record OX403600.1, read on the forward strand.
AAGTCGACTGTATTTTTTTTTTACCTCATAACTTTTCCACGTGAACCAATTTTGAATATTTTTTTTGTTTGATAGATGTTGCTTCACAATTGCACCTATTTAAATTTGGTCAAGATCTGATCTGATCACTCGTTTTTGAGTAATTGTCAATAAAGCGTCAATAAGCGTTAATACGTTGAATCTGATAAAGGTTCCGAAGATAAAGCGGTGAAGTCAGTTTTTTAAGATTGCGTTTAATTGTTCTAAATAATGTTTTTTTTTACGTTTTCAACCCTCATTACGCCCCATATCTACGGCATTTTGAAAAATTTTCAAAGACTGAAACGGAAAAATAATTATATAATTATCGATCCTGCTAACAACATTTCACGAGAATCGGTTGAGAAATGCGAGAACAGCCGGAAACCCGCCGGACATACTAAAGCAATTTTGCTTAAGCTGAAACGGAGAAGCTTCGCTCTCTCTGCTCGCTCTGTACGCTATTGTATGTAGCATTTTCCATTATTTACTTTCAATAGCTCGAATCTATAACCTTAATGTAACATGGGACAAGTTCCAAGAAAATTAAACGTTGTTTTTGTCCCAATCCATCTTACGTAACCAGACCCGCGGCAAAGAGACTCGCTGCTGTAATATTGGCTCGGGGCCCTGTGTTACCAAATACGGTGACGAACAATATTGGACCGACTTTTTTAATGGCGGACTGTATTTATCTTTTAACGTGTCTCTGTGAGATAAAGACGGGTATATTTCGGAATGGCTTTAATGTTTTCAACACCCACTATCCCCATATCTCCGCCATTTTGAAAATATTCCAAACACTGAAACTGCAAAATATTCTAAATAACTATCGAACCTGCTCACAAAATGTCACGAGAATCGGTTGAGAAATGCGACAGAAGGACAACCGGAAATCCGCCGGACGAGACGCTCTGCTCGCTCTGCCAATTAACGACGTATTAATTAATTTATATATTGTTATATACAAATGAATCTATTTCTATCTATCTATTTTCCTTGGTTACTTCATCACGCGTGAACGGATGGAACAATTTTGCTCATTATTTTTTTGTCGTGTTAATTATTGTCAGGTGAAGATTCTTATGAAAGAAAATTTTATCCTGGAATTCCCGCGGGTCCAGGACTTACGCGGGTAAAACAGCCGGCACATCTAGTATAAATATAGATAGAAAATAAATCGTTGATATAAAATATTTAAAATATAGCGTATAAACTCTTCTTAAGGACGTAACCGTAGGCTTATATTTGCAACTAACTCGTTACCAGTGAGTACACAAATCAACCTAAACTAAATTCGAAATAAGCTCATACTGTAAATATAATTTGTCATTAACTTTAATGAGTTCTTTCTTCGGGATAGATGGAAAGTGTCGGGATAGATGGAAAGTGGGATAGTGGAAAGTGGGATAGTGGAAAGTGGGATAGTGGAAAGTGGGATAGTGGGACGTAGGATAGTGGAAAGTAGAATAGTGGAAAGTGTGAAAGTGGAAAGTGGGATAGTGGAAAGTGGGATAGTGGAAAGTGGGATAGTGGAGAGTAGGATTGTGGAAAGTGGGATAGTGGAAAGTGGGACATTGAGAAGTGGGATATTGCGCAATGGGATATGATTTACACTTATACTTATGATGGCGAACAAATAGTGCAAAAAGAAATGAACGCATATTGTGATATTCGCCCTCCATTTTCGTTTGAATGTTGCTTTTGCTTATCTCATTCCGCTAATGGATTCCGACCACTGCAGATACATATTATGATGCAGATATGGATTAATGTTCATCAAATTATGAAATAGCCATTTTGTTAAAATATCATGTACCTACCTAGACTTATAAATCTTCGGTGTCTGATAACGTATAATATTTTTTTTTTTTTTATTATATTATATTATACATTTGCCATTTTGTTTCAATTAATGTGATTATAAAAAAATATGAGATAGCGGGAAGAAGACAGCATTAATCAGAGTCTATTAGACTTATTGCTTTAGTTTCATATATTTTTAAAGTAATTAGTAATGAGACGAGCGAGACGTGTATATCATACGATTTTTAAACCGACTTTAAAAAAAGGAGGTTCTCAATTCGAATGTATGTATTTTTGTATGTATGTTACGCGATATCTCCGCCAATTATTAATCGGTTTTGATGATTTTTTTGGTTCGGTATATTATTTTTTAGAGGTGGTCCCATATAAATTGTATCGAAATCGATCCAGCCAAAACCGAAATCGGTTTTTTAAACTTTGCTTGCTTTTAATTATTGTATGACACCTTTGTATTATTATTCTCCTTCTATACTGCGATAACGAGTTAATTCTCGATGGAAACACGTTTTCATCCCAAGGGAATTTGTTTAGGTTCTGAATATGATTGTGTTTGTGATGTGAATGTCATATAGTACAATTCAAACTTAGTGTGGGGCTGTGAGGGTGAAAGTGTTTGTTTATTTATGTTTTATGAATGTGAAACGGCCCGTTAGCTTATTTGGGAGCCCGCCTTTTAAGCAGCTATTTTAAGCAGCCTTATCGGGTTCGTGAAAATACAAGTTTTCGAATTCGGTGTGGGGCTGTGAGTGTGAAGCGTAAAAAAGCGAATTAAGCTGTGGAGGATACCTAGTGATGAATAATTTGAATATTAAGTCTGAAACTTTACAATCTAGCAGCTTTTCTTCCTACAAAGTAGGTAAAAACTTGAAGGTTTTCTGAAACTTGGCACTGAGAGCGTACTTTTAAATTCACTTAATCTTCATTACCAGACACACCTTTTCCACTTCCATCTCCTTAATTATTCAAGTTACGACTGTAGAGACCTCTCATCTTTTATAACACCATGGTGCTTAGTAAGTTTAAGTAATCTCTGTGTCATGATCATTAAACATAAAACATACACGCTTTGACTTGTGTCGCGGGTGCCGGAAACATTCACATCACACACAATCACACCCAGAACCAGAATCACAAAATTAACTTGGGGAGAGAAATTGTTTTCGTACTAATGATCGAACCCGATACCCGCTGCTTTAAAGGCGATCCAACTGATCCAACGGGCATTGCAGTTAGAATAAGTTGCAGAATATATGGAATCACGATGAGGAAACTACAAGAAGAACCCATGTTTTTATAACATAATCACGATTTAGTATAAGGTTGTTGAATTCCTATATTATTATGAACTGCCCGTTGTCATAGTATGATGCACGCTACTTCTATGCAGGGGGGGGGTATCGAGTTCGATTCCCGGTGAGAACACAAGTTTTCTATTTCTGGTAACCTATATTTTCGCGTGGTAATTTAAAATAACGAATCATAATAGTTGTATGTGTGATGTGATTGTTTCCGGCACCGACGACAAACAAAGAAATTTATTCACAATTTATGCACAGCCAAAAAATACCCCGAGGTCTCTAAATACGGGGTCTATCGTGCTTATCATTTATATCACGTTATCACATCATATATACCAACAGCTTTAATAGGGTCATTAATATAGACACAAAAAAAAATTTTGATTGACTTCCCAAAAAGCGAAGAGAAAGAAAAGAAAGATTTCTTTCTTATTTCCGTTACTATGTTTAGATGGTCCCATAAATATTATATTAAACAGATGATGTATACCGAAGGAGTATTTTGTCAGCGTGCATTGGCAAATTTAGATTTTTTTTGGTTGAGAGATGGTACTGTGTTTAGTTGATCCCATTAATATTTTATTTAAAATAATAGATGATCATCATATGTTATTTATTTATTTTATATAATTATTTTAATGTATTATATTATAATATACTAGCTGACCCGCCCGGCGTCGCCCGGGTAAAAAAAAGCTTACACATAAACGCTTTCACACTCACAGCCTCACTCTAAAAGTACTATAAGTTGTGTCGTGGGGCCCTAAACAATTCACGTCATACCCAGAACCAGAAACATAAACTTCCCGAGGGGAAAAACTTTTGTTATTGTGTTCCCACCGAGATTCGAATCCGCTGCTTTGAAGACGAACGCGCACTCATCTACCCTGTGGGTAGTTCAAAGTTCAAAGATTCCCCACCCTGCGTCGCCCGACTAAAAAATCTACACATAAACACTTCCACGTTCACAGCCCCACACTAAGTTCAGTGACTTGTAGCGTGGGGCCGTAAACATCCAAGATGCACAACATATTAAAAACAATAATTTCCCGTAGGGAGAAAACTTCTGTTAGGTACCACCGCGAATCGATCTCGCTGCTTTGAAGGCAAACGCGCACCCATTTACGCGAGTAGATAGTTCAAAGTTCAAAAGATGACCCGCCCGGCGTCGCCCGGTTAAAAAGTATACAAATAAACACTTCCACATTCACAGCCCCACACTAAGTTCAATGACTTGTATCGGGGGGCCGTAAACATCCAATGAAGCCGAAACAATTGTCGATTTATACATCGACAACGCGTAAGTCACGCTAATTCCCGTTTTAATTTTAATTTAAAAGTTCGAAATGTGCGTGAGTTTTTATCAAATTAACATCCAAGATTCACAAAGCATTCACAACATACTCAAAACCAGGAACACAAATTTCCCGTGGAGAGAAATCTTCTAGGTAAATTACCACCGGGAATCGAACCCGCTGCTTTGAAGGCGAACGCGCACCCATCTACGCCAGCGAGCAGTTCAAAGTTCAGGAACGACCCGCCCGGCGAGGGCCGGGTAGTAAATATTAAAAAACATACCCATAAACGCTTTCACATTCACAACCCCACACTAATTCCCGTGGAAAAACACCTGTGTTCCCACCGGGAATCAAACCCGGTGCTTTAAAGGCAAACGCCCACCTAACTACTCCAGCGGGCAGTTCAAAGTTCAACGATAAGTTATAACCGACTAAACAAAAAAAAAACAGTCGAATTTATATCCTCCTTCTTATGTAAGTCGGTTCAAAACATAGAAGTATGCCGGATTACGCAGTAACTGTTACATTCTGTGATCCACCGTTTTTACCCTCAAATAAACTTAGCGATTTCTCCTAGACTATAGGTCCAAATTATATGCAGTGAAGAGCAAATTGCATCTACGTGAACTACGTAAGCCGATGAAATAGGTTTTTTTGATAAAGATTAATATTAAATACTTCAAAAAAGGCAACGAAATAGAAGCCGCTATTTTTATGTGCAGTAATACGTAGTACGTGTCGATAAATTTCTGACCCGTCCCGTTCACGGGAGGACCCCGGGAAACTAATTTCACGATTTCTCATAGACTATTTATCCAAATCACATGCAGTAAAAAGCAAATTGTATCTACATGAACTACGTAAGACGATGAAATAGTTTATTTTGATAAGGATTAATACTGAATGTTTCCAAAAGCCAACTAAACATAGGCCGCTTTTTTTTCAGATTTTTAACAAAGAAAAGTATTTTTTCTGAGCTATACATAAATGTTAGATATATGCTGTCGCGGACTTTTTTGTAAAACTCATGAAGGCCAACATTTTTGCCATACATTGTATTCACCTATGTCTAACTGTTTAGTCAGCGTACGCCGATAAAGCGGAAAGTTAGCAAATTTTTCTCCGACTTGTCTTACGAATATTATTATTACGAACTGATAACTAACTTCTATCCCAACAAAACATAGCCTATGACACTCACTGATAGTGTAGCTATCTATAAGTGAAAGAATTTTTGGAATCGGATCAGTAGTTTCAGAGATTACCTTTTACATACAAACAAACAAACAAACAAACAAACAAACAAACTTTACCTCTTTATAATATTATTATAGTATATAGTATAGATTACTTGACTATGTTTATTTATATTATATATATGTCATAGTGTAAGTAATGGTATTTATTAAGTTAATTAGGTATTCCATACACCCATTTATTATACCCCGTCTTTTACATTCTATAGTTCTCTCCATCTGACGGTTGCCTGGTAGAGATCGCTATTAGTGATAAGGTCGCCTGTTGTGATACTTTACGTATAAGCTTGTTTGTTACCTTTGTTTTATCTCATCTTATAAAGTGGATCAATAAAGTATTATCTATCTATCTATGGACACCGAAGATTACGCGGTGACGACGTTTGTTTTTAGTTAAAAATATAAATTAGTCTATTTACATACCTCGGTATCATAGACAAGACCTTTTAAATATGGTTACGACAAGGCCCGAGCCGCTCGCCTCCACGTATCGCTAATCTGTCTCATCCTGATGAATGACCACTAATTGCTCCGAAACTAGTCCACAAAGTAATTCAACATAAGTGTTTCAAGCCGTATTAATATGAATCATTATGGTTGTAACATATCTTTCTACAGACTATGAAGGAAACTGGATGGTACGACCCGAGAAGGCTACTAGGGTCTCTAGCGGTGCCTGAAATGCGTGCCAGCACTTTAGCCGCTCGGGCGCTCTGCCTTGAGCCTCGGTACACCAGAGTCCCTTGTGTCGGAGGCACCGAAGGCGACGCTCTAGTACCCTTGTTTTCGAGGGCTGTTGAGTACTTCGACTTTGCTACGGTATCTTCTCTTACTTTAATAAATTAGTTAATTAAGTATAGGTATCTTTTTGAGATGAAGCATACTTGCCAAAGTCGTATAATCACCCATTTTTTTGATTAGCTGCATTCACAGACATTATAACCAGTTAAAGCTAGATCTATTTCCCCCCCCCCCCCCCCCCCACGAAAACAACACGCCTTTTGGAGCATCAATAGGGAATAATATGTATGAAATTTAAACATAAATATAGTTTTTTTAATCTTCAAGATTTTTTTTATGCAGAAAAGGCAAGCATTTAACCACTACCTATGGAATAGGTGTAATTTTTTTTTCCACGAAATGCTCTTTATGTAAACATTTTAATACATAAAAAAGCATAGAAAAACCATTTTTCATACATAATGATAAGTTGAATAATGTTTTATAACATTATGTTCATTTTATTGCTTCGAAACGTGTCGAAATAATATATTGTTCTTTCTATTGATTAGACTGATTCGTGACGTCAGTTTGCACATTTTTATATGATTCGTTAACTTTTCGTGACTGCAGCTGCGATTGGATCGTGGATGTCACAAAAAGAACGTCAAAAGGTCCCCGTTTAAATAAAACATATCTGCTTATTTTGATATGAAATGTAATGTTTTATGTATGATATTTAATTTTCGGCAATGTATGTAACGTAACAATTGATCAAAAATCAAAGTGACAACTTTCACTACTCAGTTGTAACAACTCAATAAAAACCCCATAGTTGATCGGAAGTGTTCCGATCGATAGATAATGTAGCACTCTGTCAAGATGCGATCGGCATCCGTAGTGTGTGACATATCGGTGGTAATTGATATACAGCGATCGTCTGATATCCTGCTTATGTGAATGGCTGTATTGAAGATATCACTTTTATTCAATTTGTTACTGGTTTTGTCGCTATTTTACAGAATCTTACCGTTTATTTTATGGAAGATTGAATTTTGACGGCTAGCGTGACCATCCTACATCATTACTTAACATCAAGTGAGATAGTGGTCAACTAGCTTTTCATAGATAAAGCACCTACGCTCATATGTTTAGATGTAGAATTATAATTACTTGTTATGTAAGCAGCATCACCAAATATTTAGCCTTGGTATAATGTATTATACAGCAACTAGTCGTTCGCACCGAACTGAGATTTCCCGCCTACATTTTAACTAATAGAGAAAAATTTTTGCTATATTTTTGTATTTGTAGTTCAAGTACAGGATATAACAGATATTATATATAAGTATATATACAGAAGTATTGACATTGGGACAAAATAAGTCTTAAAACAGTTACTTTGGTGGCCTAACAAATTGTTATTATTTAATCGATTTTTGCACACGGGTATAAAATAAATATAAGTACAAAACTTACGGTTATGGATGCCCAATTAATATTATGATTTATATATTCATTATCATCTTTGGCACTGGGCCTTAGCTTTACATATATTCTGAGAGTTTGAAGTTATTTGCTTGTACGGTTTAGATGCTAGATGCCTTTGAGAGACGCACAGACGGACCGAACGGACAAAGTGCTGAAATCAACCTATAAATCTCGCTTCGCTTGATCAATAAGGTGTGATTATAACGTAATATGCTTCTTTTTAGGCGGCTAGTCTCAAAAGTTCATATAAAACTCGAAAATTACCCACTATTTACTACAAACTTTTTCAAAAATGCCGTAATTTCGGCCAAACCTTATAATACTCAACATCCGCGTTTGCCAATGAAACCCTACTATAACAATCAGTCTAAATCGAAATAGTACAAATCCGTTTAGATTATCCTCTTTAATCCTTACAAATCCATTTATCTTTGCCGCAACGCGTTGTTGACTACAACAACAGCTGATGTAATAAACCCAGCTTCCTACTTAAGACTGTGTTTCGGTACTAGCACGATTGTCATCACAGGCGATTATAGAGAATATGCCGTAGTAAATAGAGGCGCATTTAGCGTATAAAAATAGGGGTTATTGCTTAACCTCAATTTTTACTCCGTGATCACACGTGGCATATTTTTTTTTTTAAGTTTTTTATAAAATTCTCGAAAAGTAAGATATACCTCGATATAACTACTAATTAAAAAACGGATAATAAGCTACGTTTTCGAACTGTTTCTATTTATTTAAGGCATAAGCTAAAAGTAATTTGACGAAAAATACAAAATAAAATAAATAAAACGGAAATTTTATACGATTAAATCCATCAAGTTAAACTCAGACAATCGTGAAACAAATGTAGGAAGCTAGTTTGACAAATTATATATTAATCATAAACATTAAAACATTTGTATAGGCCAGTATAGGGTAATCGGTACACTTATTAAATGAAGTTCATGTACGACCTGAGGTCCATATGTTACCATTTTATATATGATTTCAACCATTCTAACATTTCCTATCCATTCCCTAGCACAATGCAATGTTAATGACGGATGCAGTAAGACAAGCCCCGGTGGCAGTCTCTAGGACTGACGGACCCTGCATGAAGGCAGCTGACCTGAGTGAAGCCCACGCTTTAGCGGGTCTGGTCAACAAGGTGGCATTTGCAATGATATGCAAAGATGTACCCCGAGTCACGGGCTTTGTAGAAACAAATGCGTCTCAAGTCATCACCCCATCCAGGTAATTCACTTTATGAATGTTTTCTAGCTACTCGAAATGCGCTGGAATGAGAGAACGAGCCTAAACTCGAAAGGTTTATTTAATTTTTATTATTATCATGTTTAGTTCTGAATTTCCTATGGCCATCTTCCGTCTCCGTCATCAGACCAGCTCCATCATACCATATCATTGTATTATCACCGAAGATACATAGGTACACCAAATTTGAGTGCAATAGGACATCGGGAAGTGGTCTAAATATAATCTCATACAAAATTGAAATTTTTAGTAACAAACAACTTAGACAAAAATTATTTGCAAAACATTTTATTTATTTATTTATTTATTTATAAGGAAGACCAACAGCCGAAGCCAATTAATGGTCCTCACGGATAGAAACAATATATCTTACTTATTAACGCAAACATTACATTAACGCATCGATACACAAAGAAAAAATAGAAAAGACATAACAAAATTTCGAAATTGAGTAAGTATACATCCAAATGAAGACAATAATCAGAATATTGTAAATAATTTAAACAATTGAGTCTAATTATCAAAGAAGTCGCTACTAAGCAGCCGCCTCGCCGAGTTCACGCTTGTGCAAAACAGGTCTAACGTAATATTATGTCTACATATATTATTAAAGTGTTTACTCGCTCTGTATAAATAAGAATTTTGACGATAATTGGTATTAACTACTGGGGTACTGAGAGGAAGGTTATATCTAACAAAAAATGAGGGAACATTCAAATGTAGACTACTGACCAGGTCAGAACAGTCTATTCTATTTGATGCTATTTTTAATAGAAATGTTATATCAGATATGTCACGTCTCAATCTTAGAGGTAATAGATGGAATCGTTTGCAAAGTTGTAGGTAATTATCAGACCTATAAGGAATATGCAGTCGAAAACATAAAAATTCAACGAACTTCATCTGTATTCGCTCAATTCGTGTGATGTATTTGTCATAACGCGGGTTCCATATCTGTGAAGCATACTCTAAAATGCTGCGAACAAAAGTACAGTAGAGAATCTTTTTATGACAGCAGATAATTTTGCAGACAAAGTAGAATTGCGTAAAGTTATATATTTTAATGGACAACACAAATTTAATGGTGGTGATAATAATAATCCTATGCTAACCAAAGATAGTTTCGCATTAAAGAGTTTGTGTCATTGTGCAATTTCTAAAAAGGGTAGTTTTGATTGTTATTACAATATCCTATGTCAATCCTCGTAAAAATGTTCAGCCCCCAGACGATAACATTACAGTCACTAAATTTTTACGATGATATCAAATATGCCAAATATAGCCCCCGTTCAGTGCTCGCGTTGCCGTGCATCAAATTGTACGACCGTGATTCTACTACGAAATTTCACAAGTAAATATTCCATTTGGGACATTAAATTTATCAGTGCGCTCGCGTGACCGACGACATTGCCTGCAACCTTGCATATAGAGCATAAAATGATATATCAAGATGTGTCACGAAGACTACAAAAAGATCTTCTTGCTGCAGATTCATCGCAAACGTCGTGGAGCTCGGTCCGCGGGGAATCAGCAAGTACATTGGACTGGACAGGATGAACCCTAACGAAGCTCACCTCACTGATATAGCTGTGGTAGATTTGAACGCTAAGTTGATGCTGGTGCATGATTGGTATACAAAATTCATCGCCTGTTCAGGCAGGATGGACGCATATCAACACAAATACTTCACTCCAAGAAGCTATGACCGTTTCGATGATTGTGCTTATTCTAATTTGTGATGTTTTGTTTACTTTTTTTTAAACCACTTTCGGTACTGTTTTGGTGTGGTTAGATGGTTTTTTGAGTTATATCGTTATTAAAATCTTTTGTTAATAAAATGCTCGTGATTTAAAGCCGTATTTCATTCTGTTACTCCTATTTTTTTAGTAACCAGGATGACCAAAGAAATCCAATTATAAAGTAGACTAATCAGGAATCAAGCTGTCGATCGTAGACTTTGACAAGTCTGAAATACTGGATCTCGTCATAATCATTATCGACAATGGTAAAGAAGTATATGCCGCTCTTGTAACATTTTAGCCAAACAAACAAACTCTTTCATACTCAGTCCCACACTTAGTCCAAAGACTTGTAACGTAAAGTCGTCATACCGGGAACATCCAGGTTGTTTCTAGAATGAATCGGGTTCTCATTTTATGCTTGTTTATTTTCCTTTCACCATTCAGATATTTTGCCATCGACATGCTGCTAAACCACAAGGGCATATGCAAGCAGTTAGAGATTCCACCCATGCTAAGTTCCTCGGAAATGGAACTCTTGGATACAGCTGTTTTACGAGTCGCCTGCAACGTCAACATGGGGCTGTCCTATCATGCGACTGCCAAGCAGGCACAACTGATCCAAACCTGCTCGGGGGTGCAAAAGTTTTGGGGGACCACGAAACATTATAACCGATTAGATGACTGTACTTCGCAGTTGGTGTGAGAAACACAAGCTTCATAGAGAAAAACTTAGCTTGTGTTTGTATTAAAGGAATTTACTATGGAAGCAGACGAGTAGACTATTCGCTACTATAAAAGGAAAATGATTGGACTTGGTAGAGTTGGACTGGAATTGTTGATTGGCCAAGCAATTTACTTAAAAGTAAAGGAACAATGGACCAATTTGAAGGATTTTTGAATGGCTTCTGACTGCATACACGTTATGGTGCCAGATTTTATATCTTGTCTTATAGAGCAGTATAAGCCAAAAAACAAGCTTCAAATTATACATTTTGCTGATCCATTATAAAACGTCACAGTCATGTTAATGATAACCGAATTATGTATATTTTGCATGCATGCATTACTATAGTGCGTGTATATATGTAGCATCGTCTAACGTCTTGTTTTAGCCTTATGTATTGAATTGCTGCTGTGAAAAAAAATGCAAAACTATAAGTAAACACATGTATTGTACATATGATGTTTTATTTATATATATCATCCATAGCAAATACAAACTAACCTTCTTAAACGCACAATCAATTGATAGCATATTCCACGTTATGAAATTCATTGAAATCCTTAAAGTTAGACAAATAATAAATATCCTTACGTATTTATATTTAAGGTTTCAAATCAGGATTGTTGTCAGACAGCCTATAAATCTTAACCAACGCGTGCAAATGGCTGGCTAATCTATCTGAGTATTACTTTAGATGTTAATCCGATTGAGTGTACAAGATCATTTTCACCACACCAGGTCGGAAAGTTGGCAATTCTCGTTTGAAATCGGTGAGACATTCGCGTTATATTTACTAGTGAGACAAAAATGTTGTGGTTCCGTGCTAAACAATCCGTAAATGAAACCATACTATCACAAAAGCAATCGCAAATATATTAATCTTGATAGTGGTTATATATTTGTGCCTTTTGGTTATGAGGCGTTGGGTCGAAGTAACTCGATCAAAATACTGGCAAATATTCTGTACAAAGATTGAGCATTGCCATTCGACGTGGCAATGCTGCCAGCATTTTGGGTACTTTGCCAACTGACAGCGGTCTATTAGATTAAGTTTTGGACATATTTATATCTAGTTATAGTTATTTTTGGTTAGTTTTAATTTCGTTTTTAGTTTAATTTATACGTATTGTATTAGTTATATTCTGTACGAGAGCTTCAGAGAGTAAGAGCTTATTGGTATTTGACACATCTGTAATACTGTAACACCGAAACAGTTACTACAACGCTACTTTTCTATTGTAAAATACCTAAAACTACACCAATAAACACAGTTGACACTATTTTGAAGCCACTCAATCTGCCAAAAGCTTATCAAGGTCCATATCTCCCGAAAGGTGGTTTCTCATTTGTTTCAAGATACATTTTCCCTGCCATCCTGCAAAGAAATGTTTATTGAATTGTTGCATAGCAAATATTGATAAGTGGAAACATTAGGTAGCGATACTATTATGCCTTTTAAAATACGAAAAGGTTATGATTTTAAACGTTTATGGGGAATAAGACCACCAAAAGACACCAAAAGCTACACGGATTTGTTAGTCTCCTTGACTTGCTGTCAGCGATGTCAAGAATACCGATCAGTGGTGAAACCATTTCATGGCATACTTTATTGTTATACTAAAAGGTATTTTACATATTGTGAACAAACCGAAGAATTGACTAAATGAGGCATTAAAAGGACTCTTTGACAAACAGGAACGATTTGTTGAATGTTCCGAAAATTCTAGAAACTAGTAAAGTAGGCAAGCAGAGAACAGATTACCTGGGAATAGTAAATCCCAGTTTGAATATTCGTAGTTCTTGTTATCAATTATAAAGTAAGTGAAGTGCACCATGAGTAATATTGGGACCGTAAGTCAATAATCATTGTTTTGCATCGCGGGGCATTTTAATGAGCTTTTGAATTAGCAAATACTAAAGATAGCTTGAAGATGCTTTCAAGTTTTTCCTTTTCTAATCAAGCCTATTAATACATGAAACAAAGCCAACGTCGAAAAATGATTTAGTGAATATGACAAAAACAAACATTTTCACTCGTAGATACTATCGTATAACATCAGCTGTACAATGTAGTCACTGCTGCGTCAATCACGAAACCAATCAGCCGCAAATTCCAGCGTGTGAACTATCTACGCCCAAATTTAAATCAAATCCGTCCAGCCTTTACGAGACACCTGGTGTCAAATATTCTCACACACATTGCACGCTTCTTGATTTATAAGTATGTATTATATTTAATGATAACACCGAAAACAAGGTTTTTGGAATGTATGTGCTTACGGTATATTTGCTGCAAAGCCCAAGAAACCATCAGTCTGAAATCGACATACTCTGTTGGGGCCCTTCCAGGCCCTGCACAAAGTAGCTGGAAACGCAAAAGGGTTCTCGATGGATTCTGCGTAAAGGCGCCACGCACGGTTGTGGCTGCAACCATCTGCGGAAAGTAAACATTGCTATAGATAACCTCAAAATATAATGCGGAACAAAATTAACATTTTCTCTAAACAAGATCCCGTCATACCGTATGCACCATAGATTTGCACCATCTATGGTGCAGATGATACTGCTGGGTAGCGTTTGCACCATTCATATTAAAACAACTACTTCGGCTTGCTTTCTCGTCATAGATCAAGTTAGAGAATATCAAAAATAGAAGTATTTTTATTACTGACAGTGTAATATAACCCCAAAAGAGGGGAATCATAAAACTAGATTTAAAATAATTGAGAGTCTTCTTTTTAGTAGTAGGTTGATGTATGCATCAACAGGTTCATGGATATGGCGCTTCAAGTGTTTAGATTAGGACACTTGAGTTTTGGGTTCGGTTCCCGGCTGAAGCACAATTAATCATCCCGTGAGTAAATTTTAAACTTGCTGCCTTGTTCGAAAAATGACGTCAAACAATGCATACAAGAATCCTGAAATGTTTATTTGGGAAACATATAAATTAATACCTACTTTTTATAAAAAAAAATTTAAGCGAATTAATTTCTTAGCATGTAGCATGAAAATAATTTAAAATGTAGAAAAGCGCTCACAATTGTATTTATGCGAAAATGTTTTGGTTTAACGATTTTATAAAGATACTAGTTGTTCACCGCGGTTTCACCCGCGTAAATTAAAAAAAAAAAATTATCGCAAAGAATTGTTAATCGAAACCAGTATTTAATTTGAAAATTGAAAATTTTTTTTTTGTTTGGTAGATCTCTGAGGTATAATATAAATATAAATTTTATCGAAATCGATCAAGCCAAAATCAAAATATAAAGCGGTGAAGTTGGTTTTTTTAAGCTTTGCTTACGTTTAAATAATACACGAGCCTCTTGCATCTCCCCGGATCGAGTTCCACAGTCAGTCGCGACACGGCGTTAAAACTTTAAACTGGCGCGAAACTACGAGCTGTGAGTGTGAAAGTGTAAGTGTAACTCTAAAAATGCTTTGTCGTGTTTGTATTGTTTTTCAATGAAGCTATAATATAGTGCCACTATAGATGCTGAAGTTACTCCATTATCGTTTAACCGTCTACCCATCGAACCTTTCTCCGCAAAACTGTACCCGCCTGCTTAACAATGGCGTAAAGAACCCGCGACCCATTTCCCAGTAACCCAGTAACATTTACGCTGTATTTTTCATAACAGGTCTAGAAGGCCCCGTCTAATCTGCTATTGACATTTTGCCTAACGATCCATCTTTGGCGAAGAGCCAACCGGAATACAGTCTTCAGATAAAAATGTACTGTTATTTGATGCGGCCGTCAATTTGAAAATAATAAGTGTTTCAAGTTCATGTTAATTACTGCTACATTACTGTTTGTAGTCATAATACATGCTATATGCGGGTTGTAGTTGATGTTGCATTTATATTGGGTACATTTAGTGGCTAAAGACAGCTATAGAGGAAATCAATTTATTCTAGCGAATAACCTCACACCGATTTTCTTCTTTTAAACCATCGAATTTTAAATTCATGTTTACGTAACATAATCTTCACTGCATTTATACTCTGCACTTTTCTCTTCATAAAGTACCTAATAATGGTGAAGTAATTATATGCTATAATATACGAAATAAATCACATCTGTTATATTTTTATTGATTTGTGCTTTTTGTTTAATTCAAATTTTTTATACATCTAAAACGCTTTCACACTCACAGCTCCACACTAAGTTCGATGGCGCCAGAAACATTCACATCACACACACCCGGAACCAGAAACACAATTTTTCCCGCCGGGAATCGAACCCGATACCCCTACTTAGAAGGCAAACGCTCACCTAACTAAGCCAATGGGCAGTTATATGATAGTTAACGTTAGTACCTAAGCTATTAGTTAATATAAAACTGTACTGATCCCCATTTAGATTAAAATATCTGCTTACTATAGATGCAAACAATGGAATGGCTGCACAGCAGCTCTACCAGGGAAGGAGAATAAACAAGGGCGCAACCTCGGAACACCGCCATCAATTTTACCTCAACATCCTCATAAACCACTAAACGCTTGCATCAGCGAACCGCCTAAAACCGGTTTACTTCATCTAATTATTCGACGCATTACACCCTTTCCCTGATAGCAAGCCCGACAAACGCGTTTAGGCGGGAGCGCGATCGATGCAATGACGTCACGGGCGACAAGAGAGCCGCCACACTCGAGCGTTTCAGTGGATAGTCCTGATTTAAGAACAAAACATGTAACAAATGGGGTTTGGTTTTTTATTTAATACTTTATTGCACAATAATAGTGTACAAAAGGAGGACTTAATGCTAAAAGCATTCTTTACCAGTCATCCAGAGGTGGAAATTAAATGACATGAGGCGTTCATCAATCAGGGAATAATTAAACGCAAGCAAAACTAAAAAAAAACCGACTTTATCTTCGTAACTTTGTTTAGATTACATGTACTAAACACGCATTTTGAAGATATTTCAAGAACTGCTGATCAGATCTTGATCAAATTTTAATGGGACCAATTGGAAAGCAACATCTTTCAAACAAAAAAATATTTCAAAATCGGTTCACGTGGAACGAAGTTATGAGGTAACACACATAAAAATAAAATTCAGTCAACTTAAGTACCTCCTCCTTTTTTGTGAAGTCGGTAGAAAAGAAAATATAATTGTAAGATAATAAGTACAGAAAATAATATATATTATAACAATATTACTAATTATTACTATATACTAATTGTTATACTAGTTATTACTATAAAAACAATATTGTAACTAAATTAATGATAAGAAAGCTAAAATGAGTAGAAAAAGTGTATATTGACAAAGAAAGCTATTATTGCTGTGATTATGTTAATTGTAATGATGAATTGAGGCAAATTGTTTAGGCGCTTGCTGGCGACAAAACAAATTGGTTATTCAATATGGTACAGAAGAAATAAATAAAAGAGATGGAATAAATGTCGCTCTACTTGTGATAGAGGTAAATTTGCGAAGTGTCAGTGCCTCTTAGGTTCAATTTAAAAATACATGTTAGAAGCTTATTTATTTTTAACTGACTTCAAAAAAGGAGGCGGTCCTATGTTCGACTATATGTATTTTTTCTTTTTTTTATGTATGTTAACCGATTTCTCCCCCATTTGTGGACCGATTCTCAAAATGCTTTTTTTTTAACGTAATTGATCAAGCTGAAACCAAAATATAAGCGGTGAAGTCGTTTTTTAAGCTTTTTTACGTTTAAATTATTATCATTAATGTTTTATTTATTGTAATTATCATATTGTGCGATTTTTATACGTATTGACGTTATATCTCATGTATTCCTTTATATACGTACGCTGTGTCCTCGCGGTTAAGCCAGTTTAGAAAAAAACTAGCATTCGTCCAATTTTAGGATCTAAAATTTCTTTAATTCTTCATCCAACTGCAAAGATCTTTATTATGTAACTACTAGACATTACTAGCATATTAATCAAAAATCTTCAACAAATCCCAAACTATCCCGTTTCCTGGCAACACTACTGGGGGGACAAAGGCGCAGGGAGGTACTACGGCTACGCCAGCCCTGATTATTTGCCTCTGAAAAAGCTATTAATAGCGTTCATGTTTACCAAACGACCGTCTGACAACGGCTAAAATTAATTTCGTCGATTTTTCGTCGAAATTTTTCGTTAAATTGCCCTTTTTCTGCGTAGCCTTTGTTATGTCACCTGGTTTACTCGTAACACGCTTTAGGGCGCTCGTTTCAGGATGCCGTGTTCCGTAATTTACTTTTGTTATCTGAAGCTTTGGTTTTGTTTGTGAGCTACGTGATATTACAATTTTGTTAGCTTACACACAAGTCGTCAAGAGTTTATGAAGCAGACTGTATGAGGACGTTTATGTTGTATACGTAAACAGTTGTTTACGTTTTGTTTTAGAGCGGCTGCGTTTATGAAAAAAAATCTGACTTAACAGAGTCGAGAAGCAAAGTAGAAATTAAATTAAATATATTTATGCGGCACTATATACAAGATAAACATATCATAAAATAGACAACAGAAAATACAATAGAAAACAGCTTATAAAACAACAATAAAAAAGTGCCAAAAGGGTCTCAGTATTTTTGCCAACACTAGGCGCTGATTTTCAGTCACAAGCCAGAGGTGGCGGATCTAAAACAGTAAAAATATAAAAAATTTATTTTCTGATTTTTAGTAACCGTCATCTACCTTCTATACAACTATTTCTTTTAGTCCGTATTATATTGAAATACAGTATAATATCGTACATATTCATGAAAAGGAAGTAGTTAGTCACATTTGAGAACTAGAAATCTCCAGTTGTAAATAATTATTAAAACTTAACTAATACATAGTTACGTGGCTACAAATATGTTAATATCTTGAACACTCGAGTTATTTAAAGGTCGGTGGCGTGTTGTGCTTATAACTTAGATTTTTTGCTGTATATAGTTTTAGGAAATATAGGCAACTTATCACATACCTACGAATATAGCACATACCTACTATATAAATGTAACCTGAACTTAAGAAACGGCACCACGTAAACTAAGCCGGTAGGTGTTACTACTTTAATTCGTGGACAAATTCATTCACACACACATCCCCACACTAAGTTCAATGACTTGTGCCGTGAGTGCCAGAAACATTCACATTACACATACACAATCACAACCAGAACCAAAAACACAAATATCACTTGAGAATCGAACCTGCTTAGAAGGCGAACGCGCATCCATCTAACCTACGGGCAGTTCATATCAATAACGAATAAATATGAATACTTACAAACAAAATGCAACTCTCTATTGTTGATCAATTGATGCACATAGCAACCTGGTTGTATAAAGGCGCCGGCGTTAGGGTAAAAGTCCACATCCCCTATAGAAGTTGGGAACCCGTATACGCCAGGGTTTGTATGTACCACGTCCACAAATAATGCATCGCCCTTGGCGAGATGACCGCTGCTATTAGTGAACCTGTATCCAGGATATGCTGGGTCTAATCCTGAAAATAAAAAACTTCCATGGTGGTATTCTTTTTTCACTTGCTCGCCTTGCTACCTTTCCTTAAACAAAACCCAAAAGTCTCGATTGTATGAAAAAAAAAAACGATTACACAAAGCCAATAGACCTTAAATCTTTGCCGAGTTTGCGAAATAACAAAACAAGCAATTATAAACCTTTACGCAACACATTTAAGGTCTTTTGGATTTGTGATAGCGTTTCTTTTAAAGACGATGCGTTTCGGTTTTTTTGGCTAGGAGGGCTGTACCAAAATATAGTCATAGTTACCACCCCGTGAAGAGTGATTACAGGAGCTTTATTTGGTGTCTCCGGCAGCTTTCCTTAATTTAAGAGCCAGTCGCATGTTTGATATTTTCACAGTCTATGGTAATGGTCTGATTAATCGTAACTGTTTGATAGGGTAGCAATACTCTGTCAATAGATACAACAGTTATTTATTACAAGTCACTAGCTTTTATTATGACTCAACTAACTTTGTTTTATTTTTATTCAAGATAGGCAACCTATTGACCACCATCTCACCTGATGGTAAGCGTTGATGAGGTTGACGATGGAGCAAGCTTGCCTAAAAGAAACCTATTGCTTCGCGATTCATTTTATTGAATTTTAGAAGTTACTTCTTAATAAAGGATATTCCTAACAAAAAATAAATATTGTGAATTTAGATTGTAAGTTATCAAACCTCAGTTTCATAAAATTGTAACTAAGTACATAAATAACATGCAACATTGTTTGTGCTTACTTGTCATAAAGATTCAAGGTCTAGTGTGTTTACCAGCTTCGATCACATCAACACTTACCATCAGGTGAGATAGTGGTCAAACACTAGCCTGTCACAAAAAAAAAAAAAAACAAAAGATATATCTCTATGTTACGATTTTTCAAATCACCTGAAGGCATCCAACTGGGCTTAATGCCGTAGTCTTACAACAATAATAAGTTAAGCAATTTTCTTACCAGTTATCCTTCCCACCCTAACCCCTTCAGCTCTCAAGAACTTCCCAGCGAAACCAGCTGCCTCGGCCCCGAGTGAGAAGCCGATGATGTGGACAGAGGCGATGTTTACTCCAGCTGTCCCCAAAAACCGAATGAAATTTGCCAGACGACGGCCCATGTAGAGAGCGTTTCTTACAGCAGTTATATACCTGAAACGTAATAATTTATGAGAGCACAGTGTCTCACACAATAGTTCAGACCAGAATATTCCAGCATTACAAACATTCAAATGCCTTAAGCAGTTATAAAAATATCTAGTATTAAACACTAGCCCTGTTTATCAAATTAAAAAGTACGAGTAAAAGTACTCGTAGCCTGTGTGTTGACATAAGATAAACCCTTTCACACTCACAGCCTCACACTAAGTTCAATGACTTGTGCCGTGGGTTCCGGAAACATTCACATCACACACACAATCACACCCAGAATCAGAAACAGAAATTTTCCTTAGGGAGAAAACTTATGTTCCCGCCGGTAATCGAACACGATACCCTTCTTAGAAGGCGAACGCTCACCCGATTGAGCCAACGCGACGGGCAGCTCAAGATGTGTTAATCCTAGGTAGTATATATAGTCGGTCCTATAAGCTATGTATTTAAACTGCCCGATGGTTAAGTTCAGTGCGCGTTCGCCTTTGAAGCTTCGGGTACTGGGTTCTATTTTCGATGGAAACACAAGTTTTCGCTCCAAGGGAAAGTTGTGTTTCTGGTTCTGGGTGTTAATATGTCTGTGATATTAATATTTCTGGCATCCGCAACACAAGTCATCGAACTTAGTGTGGGACTGTGAGTGTGAAAGCGTTTTAAACGATCGTGAAGATAGAGTTTCACTAGGAGTTGGCTAAGAGTATGAGGTAGTTATCATGTGGAATTATCTAGTAAGTTTTTACACCACATAAATCAAGGAGAGAGTAACATTATTTATAAGCTTTTTTTACATCTCGTATTCAGCCATTGTGTTTTGTGCTGAAACCGACGATTTATTAATACTTAACGAGTGGCTCTATCAAAGCTACCGAGCATAAATCCAGTGCATTTTGGCTGCCGGCCATAGACTCGTAAATAAAAGCCTGAAAATGTTCTCTGCGTCGGAAAATGTTTTCCATTACACTTTCCATAGTGAAGTGAGGCGCGATCGGATTTTCTCGTTCATTTTGAAAAGTACTTTTGCCACAAAAATTTTCGGTAAAGCACAAGTTTTCTCCCCAATAAAAAAATGTGTTTCTATTTCTGGGTGTTATAGTGTGTGTGATGTGAATGCGGCACCCACGACACAAATCATCAAACTAAGTGTGGGGCTGTGACTGTGAAAGCGTTTTATTTTTTACAAAATCTACACTTATGAAACTTAATTTGCGTTGTTTATTTTAAAATTCTGGACGAAACAATCCATTATGTGAAAGTGGTTTCAGCAAATAAACTGTTACTTTAATTACCTGTTCCTGTTTGATGACCCAGTAGGCGCAGTGGGCAAGCCTCTGCCCTTTGCGCCGTGGATTCTAGGTTCGATTCCAGGAGCCTAATTTACCCCAAGGGACAGTAATAGTGCTTCTGGATGCAACTGTGTGTATGATGTAAATGTTTCCGGCACCCACTTCACGCTTTAATGACTGAACGGATTTGGATGAAATTTGAAATGTACATAGCTTATACCTGGGATTAACACCTAGGCTACTTTTTGACGAAATAATAGCGGGTAAAGCCGCGAGGCACGGCTAGTCTGTAATAAAAACACTTACCATGGGAATGTTATCAGCCTTGACCAATCTACGGATATAAAATTGTAATCTCCGTTCGCGAGGAGAGCTGGAATTTTAATAAAAAATTTGTAGAGCCCTGCCGCTAGTAGCAAATAAAATATTAGTCTAAATGTATCTCGACCTAGACGAATTTATACCATTTGCACTTAGTCAGATACACAAAAGGTCGGATTTTCATTTCACCAAATTCTGTACAGACTCGTAAATAAAATTACCAGTTTCGTATAGAGCAGGGGTCGGCAACCTGCGACTCGCGAGCCACATGCGGCTCTTTGGATGTGAAGCTGCGGGTCTTTAGTTCCATACGCAAATATTACTTTATTAAAAAAAAAACGATTAACAAGGATAAGGCGCCATTTCTATCGAGCCATTAACAAGCTTCCAAAGGTAGCAAAAAATTACATTTATACAGTTAAAACAAGTAAATGATGGGATGATTAGGTAGGTATAACACGTGTATAGCGTGTTCTATACGATACTCATGGTACAGTAGGTATTATTGTTGGCATTAAGGATTATTGTATTATTGTAGGCAAGAAAAAATTTTGTAGCTCTATAAAACTTTGAAATTTTGTAAATTGCAATTTTTGACTCTTCCGACTCAAAAGGTTGCCGACCCCTGGTATAAAGCAATCGCTTTTGAAATAAACGTAATTACCTACTCAAAGTCAAAGTCAAAACGGTTATTAAGCGACGAACAAAATTAATATTTTCACATAAAAAATATATCAACAATTTGCGACTGCGTGACCAATTGCGTGGGACGTTCTGCGAGTAAACCCAATATATAAATATCAAAAATTATATTAAAACTTTGATAAATAATTATTAGATTATAATCATTTTACGCTTTCACACTTACAGCCCCACACTTAGTTCAATGCCGTGTGTCGTGGGTGCCGGAAACATTCAAACCACACACAATCACAACCAAAAAAAATATATACATGATTGGGGAAAAAACTTGTGTTCTGTCCGGGAATCGAACCTGAATGCTTAGAAGGCGACGCAAAAACCAACAGGCAGTTCTATAACTTATACCTAAGGCTAATCGGATTTAATTTTTACTAATGATTTGCGATGCACAGACAGACACACAGATACAATGTTAAATGCTATAACACCCCTCTTTTTGCGTCAGTGGTTAAAAATAATTATTTAATCTTTGTGTAGCTCAGTTCCAGGAATAATATTGATATCTTTATATCTGTATGCCTACTGATATTTCAAACTTATCACGGCCACAATTTAAAAGAAAAATTAAATATTTTTTTGTAAACAATTCTTTCTACAACTTTAATGAATTTTTGGACATGCACTTAAGTAATAATTCTTTTTATAATGACTAAATTACCTATAATATATTTTAACTGTTAATCAATTACTATTTTATTAGTCATTTTATTCTTGACATACCTAATGCTTATAATTACATATTTTTATTACCTGATGTTCTGACATATTATTTATTATAATAACTATTGTTATTTACGAATTCTTAAATTGTAATGTGACATACGTAGAATAACGATAACTGTTATTATTAAGGTGAATAAAGAATCTGAATCTGTAAATATAATGAATAAACATAAAATACAGGGGAAGTTATATTGTAAATGGCATTAAAATTGAAATAAGAAAAAAAAATACAGTCGACTTGAGTACCTCCTCCTTTCTTGGGAAGTCGGTAATAAGAGGAAGATAAATTTAGACCATTCAATATTTGTTTCTTATTATATTGTTTTGTATTAACCATACAAACATGTTAAAAATGTACACTGAGAAAAATGTCACGTTGCTGTTACTAACATTTTAGTGCTATATGTGATGGCTATAATTATCTAATAACAATCACAAAATTTATTGATGTTGTGTACGGCTTGAAACACGTCTAAAATTTCGACTTACTTTGTAGTCGACTAGTTTCGTCACGCGCCGAGGCCCGAGCCGCTCGCCTCTGCGTATCGCGCGTCTGACTCATCCTGATGAAGGACAACAAATTTGTCCGAAACTAGTACTAATATAAAACTACTCGAAATTTTAGACGTGTTTCAAGCCGTACACAACATCAATTATGTGTAATACTCACGATAGTTTTAATTTTCAAATCACAAAATTATTTGGTAATAACAGGCTTATTATGTTAACAGAGCGTATAGTAGCAATTTTGACTAAAAAATATGTTTTAGACAACTTAAGAACTCTAGTTTTCTCAATATTTTTCTCTGTGTAGAGCTGCTCTTAATCCTCACCATTTTTAAGTGTAGTGGTACTGCTCCCATCGGTGGCCTCGGAGAATCCCATCATGTAGATAACAGTGGGCCTTGATGCGTTGAATTCCGTATTTCTCAAGGCATTGAGGTCACCAATAGGTATTATTTGGAAATCGTCGGGATTAAATCTGAAATTGGATTCGAATTTGAAATTGAGAACCTACTTTTTATGTATTCCATTTTTAATTTTGATACTACTCCTTACGTATGCTATTTCGCGCCAAAAATTCGCCATTTTTTTTCAGAAACCTATCTAAGGGCACTTGGGATCTTAAGACGAATATAATAGACCGGGGGCCGGTTGTCGTCAACCCTACCTCATCGAGTACCAAGATGAGACCTATATGGGGGTGTCGTGTGTAAAAAGTTATGCTAAAAAAATCAGGGTTGCCTGTTCCTAGCCTGGAGCATTTTGTGCAGGGGACAAAAAACTGATCCATTTTTTTGGTGAAATTTACCTCATCGAGTACCAAGATGAGACCTATCTGGGGGTGTCGTGTGTAAAAAGTTATGCTAAAAAAATCAGGGTTGCCTGATCCTAGCCTGGAGCATTTTTGGCAGGGGACAAAAAACTGATCCATTTTTTTGGTGAAATTTACCTCATCGAGTACCAAGATGTGACATATGCCAATCGATAGCCCCGTTCTTCCTTCTATTAAAAAAATTGGGTTGCCGGCCCTAAACCTGGAGCATTTGTTTTTCGGCCTACTTTAGTGTTCAGGCATCAGAAGTAAGTTTTATGTAAATAGCATCGAAATTATATATTTTAGTTATTTAAACAACAAAATATTGTAGAAAATGATGATGCGCATCATACAATTGACTATTTAGTACTGTCAGAAAGAAAGTGACCTCACAGTGAACCAAAACCGTGGTGGCGGAGAATACAAAACTTTGTTTTACAATTACAACGAGTTTTGATTGAGCAACTAGATACCATATATGGCGATCGAAAGATCTATTCATCCTTTTACTAAAAAAAATTGGGTTGCCTGGTCTGATTTCGAAGCACTTGTTTTTTGGCCTAGTTTAATATTAGGGCGTCAAAGGTAAAGTATTTATCAAAATCACTTCTAAATTACATATTTAAGTAGTGTAAACGACAAAATATTGTAGAAAGCAATAATGAGCAACGTAATTTTGACTTTCAAGTCCAATCAGAAAAGAAGTGAACACGTAGTAAGATAAAACATAAATCACACAGTAAACAAATCATATCATGCAATTACAACGTCTGTTCATTGAAATGAGATAAATAATGTGTGGCAATTAATAGCTCTACTCATCCTTTTATTAAAAAAATTGGGTTGCCAGGCCTTACATTAGCGTATCAGTTTTTCTGCCAAGTTTAATTTTCAGGCAAAAAATTACCTCATCGAGTACCAAGATAAAACATATGCCAATCGATAGCGCTGGTCTTCTTTATATTAAAAAAAATTGGTTGCCGGCTCTAAGCTTGAGCATTTGTTTTTCTGCCTGCTTTAAAGATCAGGAATCAGAAGTAGGCTATATGAAAATGCCTTGTTTAGTTGTTTCAACGACAAAATACTGTACAAAGTAATAACATGAAACATACATTTGACCATTAAATACAGTCAGCACAAAAGTGAACACGCAGAGAGCAAAAACAGTGATCCACAAAATTGGTATTGTGCACATATTACGAGTTCTGATTGTGTACTAAAATACAATGTATAGCAGTCGAAAGTTCTATTCATCCTTGTATTATAAAACTTGGGTTGCCTGGCCTAAATGTAAAGCATTTGTTTTTCGGCCTATTAAAATATTCAGGTATAATCAGTAGTTTTTATGAACAACATGATATCTTTTGATGATTCAAACGACAAAACACTAACGAAAGCGATAAAAAGCATCATACATTTGACTATTTAGTACTGTCAGAAAAAAAGTGAACACAAAATGAGCAAAACAGTAATAACGCCATATACAAAACTATACTATGCACGTGTTACGAATTTTGATAGTGTACTAAAACACAATGTATAGCAGTCGATAGTTCTATTCATCCTTGTATTAAAAAACTTGGGTTGCCTGGCCTAAATGTAAAGCATTTGTTTTTCGGCCTTTTAAAAAATTCAGGTATAAGGAGTAGTTTTTATGAACGACATGATATCTTTTGATGATTCAAACGACAAAACACTAACGAAAGCGATAAAAAGCATCATACATTTGACTATTTAGTACTGTCAGAAAAAAAGTGAACACATAGTGAGTAAAACAGTAATCACGCCATATACAAAACTATACTTTGCACGTGTTACGAATTTTGATTGTGTACTAAAATACAATGTATAGCAGTCAATAGTTCTATTCATCCTTGTATTAAAAAACTTGGGTTGCCTGGCCTAAATGTAAAGCATTTGTTTTTCGGCCTTTTAACATATTCAGGTATAATCAGTAGTTTTTATGAACAACATGATATCTTTTGATGATTCAAACGACAAAACACTAACGAAAGCGATAAAAAGCATCATACATTTGACTATTTAGTACTGTCAGAAAAAAAGTGAACACAAAATGAGCAAAACAGTAATAACGCCATATACAAAACTATACTATGCCCGTGTTACGAATTTTGATTGTGTACTAAAACACAATGTATAGCAGTCGATAGTTCTATTCATCCTTGTATTAAAAAACTTGGGTTGCCTGGCCTGGGAATTTTTTAATAGGCTGAAAAACAAATGCTTTACATTTAGGCCAGGCAACCCAAGTTTTTTAATACAAGGATGAATAGAACTATCGACTGCTATACATTGTGTTTTAGTACACAATCAAAATTCGTAACACGGGCATAGTATAGTTTTGTATATGGCGTTATTACTGTTTTGCTCATTTTGTGTTCACTTTTTTTCTGACAGTACTAAATAGTCAAATGTATGATGCTTTTTATCGCTTTCGTTAGTGTTTTGTCGTTTGAATCATCAAAAGATATCATGTTGTTCATAAAAACTACTGATTATACCTGAATATGTTAAAAGGCCGAAAAACAAATGCTTTACATTTAGGCCAGGCAACCCAAGTTTTTTAATACAAGGATGAATAGAACTATTGACTGCTATACATTGTATTTTAGTACACAATCAAAATTCGTAACACGTGCAAAGTATAGTTTTGTATATGGCGTGATTACTGTTTTACTCACTATGTGTTCACTTTTTTTCTGACAGTACTAAATAGTCAAATGTATGATGCTTTTTATCGCTTTCGTTAGTGTTTTGTCGTTTGAATCATCAAAAGATATCATGTCGTTCATAAAAACTACTCCTTATACCTGAATTTTTTAAAAGGCCGAAAAACAAATGCTTTACATTTAGGCCAGGCAACCCAAGTTTTTTAATACAAGGATGAATAGAACTATCGACTGCTATACATTGTGTTTTAGTACACTATCAAAATTCGTAACACGTGCATAGTATAGTTTTGTATATGGCGTTATTACTGTTTTGCTCATTTTGTGTTCACTTTTTTTCTGACAGTACTAAATAGTCAAATGTATGATGCTTTTTATCGCTTTCGTTAGTGTTTTGTCGTTTGAATCATCAAAAGATATCATGTTGTTCATAAAAACTACTGATTATACCTGAATATTTTAATAGGCCGAAAAACAAATGCTTTACATTTAGGCCAGGCAACCCAAGTTTTATAATACAAGGATGAATAGAACTTTCGACTGCTATACATTGTATTTTAGTACACAATCAGAACTCGTAATATGTGCACAATACCAATTTTGTGGATCACTGTTTTTGCTCTCTGCGTGTTCACTTTTGTGCTGACTGTATTTAATGGTCAAATGTATGTTTCATGTTATTACTTTGTACAGTATTTTGTCGTTGAAACAACTAAACAAGGCATTTTCATATAGCCTACTTCTGATTCCTGATCTTTAAAGCAGGCAGAAAAACAAATGCTCAAGCTTAGAGCCGGCAACCAATTTTTTTTAATATAAAGAAGACCAGCGCTATCGATTGGCATATGTTTTATCTTGGTACTCGATGAGGTAATTTTTTGCCTGAAAATTAAACTTGGCAGAAAAACTGATACGCTAATGTAAGGCCTGGCAACCCAATTTTTTTAATAAAAGGATGAGTAGAGCTATTAATTGCCACACATTATTTATCTCATTTCAATGAACAGACGTTGTAATTGCATGATATGATTTGTTTACTGTGTGATTTATGTTTTATCTTACTACGTGTTCACTTCTTTTCTGATTGGACTTGAAAGTCAAAATTACGTTGCTCATTATTGCTTTCTACAATATTTTGTCGTTTACACTACTTAAATATGTAATTTAGAAGTGATTTTGATAAATACTTTACCTTTGACGCCCTAATATTAAACTAGGCCAAAAAACAAGTGCTTCGAAATCAGACCAGGCAACCCAATTTTTTTTAGTAAAAGGATGAATAGATCTTTCGATCGCCATATATGGTATCTAGTTGCTCAATCAAAACTCGTTGTAATTGTAAAACAAAGTTTTGTATTCTCCGCCACCACGGTTTTGGTTCACTGTGAGGTCACTTTCTTTCTGACAGTACTAAATAGTCAATTGTATGATGCGCATCATCATTTTCTACAATATTTTGTTGTTTAAATAACTAAAATATATAATTTCGATGCTATTTACATAAAACTTACTTCTGATGCCTGAACACTAAAGTAGGCCGAAAAACAAATGCTCCAGGTTTAGGGCCGGCAACCCAATTTTTTTAATAGAAGGAAGAACGGGGCTATCGATTGGCATATGTCACATCTTGGTACTCGATGAGGTAAATTTCACCAAAAAAATGGATCAGTTTTTTGTCCCCTGCCAAAAATGCTCCAGGCTAGGATCAGGCAACCCTGATTTTTTTAGCATAACTTTTTACACACGACACCCCCAGATAGGTCTCATCTTGGTACTCGATGAGGTAAATTTCACCAAAAAAATGGATCAGTTTTTTGTCCCCTGCACAAAATGCTCCAGGCTAGGAACAGGCAACCCTGATTTTTTTAGCATAACTTTTTACACACGACACCCCCATATAGGTCTCATCTTGGTACTCGATGAGGTAGGGTTGACGACAACCGGCCCACGGTCTATAACGATACATCCATCCAGCTGTTTGGAAGATATGAGGTAACAGGAATTTACAAATTTATATACATTACATACAAGATACGCGCGAAAAACATAAACCTTCCTTAGCAGCTGGTAAAATATTAAAAATTTATCAGATAGCCTGTATGACGCGTAATTTGATGTAGCTATTTCAAGCACAAGAAAAGTTAAGTTTGTTTTAAGTTTTATTCACTCGGACCATCGTCGCTCAAAATCGGCTTTGTACGGTTGGCGCCGTATCTGAATACGCGTCAAACGCGGTGCGTCGCGCTAAATCCTACTGATATTATGAATCTGAAAGTTTGTGTGTAAGTGTGTGTGTAAATGTGTAAGTATGTTTGTTCCTTCTTCACGCTTTATTCGCTGAACGGATTTGGATGAAATTTGGAATGTACATAGATTATACCTATGATTAACACATAGGCTACATTTTAACTTGATAATAGCGGGCGAAGCCGCGAGGCACGGCTAGTATACAATATGCAGAGTCCTACAAACTACTAAAACCAAAGATTTCAAATGTGCGACGGACATTTGCTCCGTCTATTAAAGAGTGAATCTCTTCGAAGAGAATTTACGCCTTCCTCTCAAAAATGTAGAGTAAACATTTGAGGAATACCTACCTATTTAACTTAAGACTTTCCTTAGCGGAGGCTGTAAGTAGGTTAATTTTTTCCTCTCATGCAATGCCTGCATCTCCAAGAATCACAATATTCGAGGGTCATCCACCATCCCGCACTTGACCATCACCTAGAATCTCTCAGTGAGAGACGGCTCGAGTTCCAGCAACAATGACAACGATATCAGCTGATGATTATGATGATAATGAACCAAATAAAGTATATACAACACATAACAATTGTAAGGAAATAAATTGAACTGCGTGTATGTGTAGTACCTACATGTTTGCTTTCTACGCGAGGTTCAATTCCCGACGGGAACACAAATTTTGGTCAGAATAATTAGTGACTCTGGAACACAAATTTTGGTCAGTGTATAAAAAAGAGTACCATTAGCTTACCTGGTGAATAGCTTGTACATAATATCGGTAGTGTCATTATGTGAGCAGCAGAGGTAGCATGTACCTACAGGAGCGTTCATGTAACATATCTTAGTGATACCTAAAAACAATAAACGTATAAAAACTCTAGTACATTTTGAACTATGAAACTAAAATTATACGGGGCCTTACGCGTTGTCGATGTTCTAAATCGACAATATTTAGCTTCATTTGGAAGCCTTCTTTAGGATGAGTGCGGAGCGCTCGCCGTTGTGTCCCACTGGTGCGAGCCGAAACAATCGGCGATCTTGACATCGACAACGCATAAGTCACGCTAATTGATCAAACAAACAAACAAACAAACGCATTCACACTCACAGCCCCACAGTAAGTTTAATGACTTGTTTCGTGGGTGCCGGAAAAATATACATCACACGCACATTAATTACACCCAGAACCAGAAGCACAAATATCCCTTGGGAAAGAATTTGTGCTCCTGCCGGGAATCGAACCAAGGACCCACGGCGCAGAGAGCGGAGACCTGTCCACTGCGCCAACTGGGTTGTCAATCCCATTTTGACTTTAATTTAATATTTCATTGTATATGTAAGGACAAAGTTCGACTATCTTTTACAGAACCTGGAGCAGTGACACATCATTTCCATACATTAAATCCAGTGAAATTATAGGGCACAAAGCGCAGTGCTTTGCCGTGCTGGATTTTTAACTGTTTAAGAGGGGAGTCTTTGAACGAGTCTATAGGCTGTCTCTGTTTAACTGGCAAACTGAGCCCATGCTTGATGCGATAGCACTACCGACCGACAAATTATGATAGGTGCCGTAATACCAAAAATTATGAATGAAAATGTAATGTTTAGCCATTGCTTTTTGCATTAATAGTACCTTGAAATGATAATCTATGTTCCTGTTGTAATGACAAAAGAAATGTGTTAGTTTTTAATACAAAACGAATACGTTAAAGATGCGACATTTACGTCGTAATAATGTGTGAAAATCAATTGGTTTATATTTCGTTTTAGGTAATTATTTTGTAAGAAAAACTATTCAGGAACCTAGATTAATACGTTTTCAATCTGAATAACAGAACAGTGTGGTGGTGATATGCTTGAATTATAAATAATTTCGGTATTACGATTGTATGGGCAAATCAACCTCCGCAGGCCCCTTAAGTTCAAAACTCTGGACTTTAATGGGCAAGCGTGACGCTGACCATCAGACGATACACTTTTATTTACCCACTATGCACCTACAAGTTGTTTCTGTCAATTTTTAATACTATAATTAATTTCGGATAACATGGTAATGGTCTGTGTTCTATTCCAAGATTAAGCAAAAAAAAATCTAACTATTTAAAGCTAGGGTTTCTTCCACAGTTAAAAGTATCTTCTGATTCTTATGAACTATCTTTCTGCCAAATTTGGCGTAAGCAAATAATAAAACAACTTTGATCGATGCCTCACCTGTTGGTAAGTGCCGTATTCAAGGGTCTAAGCCTACATTTACACTGTTTTACCTCAGAAGAAAAATAAGTGATCTGTGCCTATACCTACCTTATAACACCATACTATTATATACCAATAAGGAAAACATCTTGCACTGAATTATATACTTACCTACTTATATTCTCCTAATGTTCATCGTACGTTTTTCCACTTACACCTATTATAGCATATAACCATGTAATATGGAATCACGACCACGAGAAGCGAATATAATGCAGTAAATCGGGTATTAATATCACGCATGTCACATGCCATGTGAATTATGTACACAATGCATGTAGGTAACTTATGATGCATGTTTTAATGCGATATATGAAACAGTGACGGACTAAGTTCTTTGAAAGCACGCCGTGCGCCGGGGCGGCAAAACTTAAAGAGAGCCCCAAGTCAGCTCAATCTGTTACAGAAACAAACAATTGCCTCCCACGTGTGATTGATTGGTGGAAATATATATTTTCATTTATATCATTTTAATTGTCATATTTTGCTCTGGACACAGCTTTACCGGACACAATTTATTTTTATTTATATAGATATATAAATAAAAATAAATTGACGTTTGTTAGTCTCACAAAAACTCGAGAACGGGTCGACCGATTTGGTGGATTATTTTTTTGTTGTGTTCGTAATTGTTAGGGCAAGGTTTGTATGTAAAATGTATTTATTAATACACCAAAAATTGCTAATGTGCGAAGCCGGGAGGAACGCTAGTTCTCTTATAATTAGAAGCTATTCGCTTGTTGGCTGTAAAAAAAAAAGTTTTTTCTTTTATAATTTTGCAAATGGTTATTAATGATTTTTTTTGTAAAGGATTTGCGTCCGTCGGATTGGTGATGTACTAGGTAAACATAAACTTGAAAGAGGTATTAATTAAGTCATCAAATATACATTAATGGCAACCATACACGTGAAAAAGGTAAAGCTCTTTTTTCTTTAAGTGGTATTGCAACGTATGTCTGGTACAGCAGAGCTAGTTTACATGGCTTAAGGAAAAATATCTACCTTATATCTGACAGGAATTCACAAAATGTGTGTTATTATAATTACATATTATACTATATTTGCATAATACTGTTTGGCAGTTGAACGTCTGGCAATGGTGTGGTACTGCTCCAGACAGACTCTGCAAAAGAGTCCCACCACTATTAAAAAATACAACAATATACGATTCATATTGGCCAAGTGTGATTTGGGCTCGTGCTCGAACACAAACGCGTGCAATGAGTTTCATGAATCTTATAAAAACAATACAATATTTTTTACAAAAATATAACCCAGCCGATTGACAGTTCAAGGCTCAGTATCTTGCATGATTCCTTGATTCGGTTTTAAACTTAAACACTTAAGTATACAAGTAACATCTGCCAGTTGCATTATTTTTCATGTTGTTTATGTTTATACTATTCAGCTTCGTATACGATTTAAAAAAAAATTGGGTGCAGTGACCAGGATATTGTTGCACAGTTGAGAAGATTAATAATTTATATCATTGTAGATGAAGTAAGCGATTAAAGTACGAATTAAAAAACCTACAGACATAAAATTATTGTTCAATACCAAAACAACAACAAAAGTTATTACTTACCTATAAAAAAGAAGGCAAGCTCACAACTAGAGCTTAGCGTCATATTTCCCAGCAGAGGCGTTTATAATAAAAATAAAAAACACTTCAACTTGCGCAGAAAAACTTCATCTCAATACTAGACGGTGCATTTTTACGAGTCCGGTAAAATTTCGCAGGCACAATAGAGTCCACACAATGCCAGGAACTCGTTAAAACTTGTCTTTTCTCGTGGAATTTTTCTATTAAACGCCCAGGGAGCTGGGGAGGAATATTAACATGCACTGAGCCTGAAACAACGCGGCAGTTCTCTTAAGTTCTACACTTCGCTTGACTCTTGAACTTGAGCGAATTTTAATAACACTGGCAGACATAAAATATCGTTACTAGCAACACAGATAACTTAAGAGTTACTACTGCAGCAGGTGTGTTTGTAAAAGATGCGTTAACACTTAGTGAATCTCTAACTTTGGTGATAACCAAAGGCTTCGAGGGCTAAACATTAACTGTTGTTACAAATTACAGTGACCTATCACGGTCAGTTACGCAATTCAGTAAGACAACGAACAAAGTACTGAACTTATTACACTCCAGCGAATTGATTGCAACGCTAAAATTGGTTATTTAGACAGACCAATAGATTCTTGCGAAATTAACAATACAATATTTTTCATTTTAAAAGAACATGTTAAAATTTGTGTTAAATTGATCTAAGATAAGTAACGTACTTGTGTACTGGGTACCAAGTGTAGTATGAAGTATTTTTCTCGTTCGCGTTATTTATACAGCCTTGCACATGTATGCAATATATTCAGATTTTATAGACATTATAGTGTAATTTTCTAGAATAGACGCAGATTTACGAGAGGATTTTTTTTCGTGACAGGGCTGATCCAACAGTATTATTGCACAAATAGCTTATCAGATAATAATTGCTATTATGAAACACGCGCAAAAAATTTAACAAAGGATTAAAATTACAATTACCGTGTATAAAAATAAAATTTTCATGTTTTATATTAATGTTTCTTAATTAGGATGCAGATATGTCAGTAGAAATAATGAAATAATATCTTATTGTTGCATATTTTTACCGACTTCCCAAAAAAGGAGGAGGTACTCAAGTCGACTGTATTTTTTTTTTTTTTTTTTATGTGTGTTACCTCATAACTTCTCTCCACGTGAGCCGATTTCGAAATTTTTTATTTAGTTTGCAAGATGTTGCTTTCTAATTGATCCCATTTAAATTTGATCAAGATCTGGTATTTCTTGAAATATCATCAATAATGTCTATTTTGTGACGAACAATGCGTACTTTGACGATGTTCTGGTTTACCCGACTTCAAAAGTTACCTCACAACTTCTTTCGTTGTGAGCCGATTTTGATGATTCTTTTTTTTTTTAAACCTGGTGGATCAAGGTTCTGATGATAAAGCGGTGAAGTCGGTTTTTTTAAGCTTTGCTTGCGATTAAATATAACATAATCAAGTAAAACAGTATGTAAGGAACTAAATTTAATTGATTTTAATCTTGGCCAGGACTATGAAATGTGACGGTTAGTAAAGTTAATAAGAGAAATGTTGCATTTTGATAATAAAATGTTGATAATTATAATATAAAAATACAACTAATGAAATAATAGTTGTATTTTGTAATTTTAAAATTTCGAACATAAAGTCCCATATAACTCCCAGATTATACCGTTCAGGGAATAAAAACTCGAGCAATCACTCCTTCACTGTAAATGATAATCGTAGAACTGTGTAAATGATAAACGTAGAAGCGAAATGCTTCGCGCGAACTGTAGACATGTCAACTCTAAATACATGCGTTAGACATTTTGTACTATAGTTGAAAAAGGCATTGACGATTTTAATTTTTTATGTAATTCATGCGCACACTCTCTAAAATGTCAACGATAAAATACCTTGCAACATCACTGCGGTGAAAGAGACAACGCATTACTTTCACGGCTAGGATGGCTGGAAGAGAATGCTATTTGGCATTGGGCCATACCCTGTACTTTGGTTTGTGCAAAATGATTAAATAAATAAAGGGACTGCGTTATGGACTCGATTAGCTTATTATCGCCAATAAGTCCTTTCGTTCGTCGGTCGATGCACTTAAGAGTTTCAAGATAGCTCCAAAGTGGCCTCTTGATTGGATTTCATAAATAAATAAGTTATTAATATTATTATAGTAATTGAGATGCCCGTTGGCTTAGCTGGGTGAGCGTTCGCCTTCTAAGCACCCCTGCTTTATCGAGTTCGATTCCCAGCGGAAACACAAGTTTTCTCCCCAAGGAAAATGTGTGTTTCTGGCTCTGGCAGCGATTGCGTGTGTGATGTGAATGTTTCCGGCACACACGACACAAGTCATCGAACTTAGTGTGGGGCTGTGAGTTTAAAAGCGTTTATGTTTAAAATAAGCGCTTATGTTTATTTAATATCCCTTTCTTTGTTGCAGGACAAATTGCTCAATAAGCTGGAAGAAAATGAACCAGAGCTAGCTTCTTCACCAGAGGAAGAAGTAAGTTTAATATTGTATGGACAATACCGAACACACACATCCCACACCGCTCCACTACCGGGAACCTACTTAGTTAAGAAATTACAGGAGTAGGTACCCTGTTACAGGGGCAGCGCATAACTACACTTATCCGCAAAGAACGGCATCGCCGCGCCTGCCGCATCTCCTTTATGCACGCCAACGCTAGTTGGCACTTGACTACTTAGACCTAATAGAGAAGATAAATCGTATATCTTGATATGTATTAAATATCTATATAACAATTTGCAATTGCTTTACCACGAAAGACCTCTAGTCTCAATGCAAATGGTTGATATCTAAAGGAATGATGTCTGAAGAGGTTTCTGGTAAAATACCAGAAACCTCTTCGGTAAATTAGGTACGTAGGCATATTTTGAAGTGAAAACGTCTTTAGCGGCGTTGTGCACTTTTTGGGATGGGTAAAAAATGTTAAACTCGCGTCAGGACACGTGACCTAATCGAAAATTCGTAAGACGAAGGAGAGGAAGTAATATCCCCCAATTTTTCACTTCTGCCGGCACTCCCGGAGTGCAACCCGTTGTTTTTTTTTATGTTGCTGTCGATTACGATCATATTAATCGGTTTTGTTTATCATGTTTAGATCGTACCTGCCTATGTATTCTGATAAATGCAACTAATTTTAATGATAATTTCAATTATTTCCTCAAATATCTCTCAGAGGAATAGATACTTGTCATAAAGAACTTTCAGTTGATTAATATATTTATACTTTTTTATTGCAGTAGTTTTATTTCTGAGGTCATTTAGAAAAGTTGTAATTTCGAGAGAATTTATAAGAACTAGCCTTTTTGAGAAGTTGGCATTATAGGAACTTGTCATATAGAGAATTTGGCACTGTGAGATGTTTTCAAATTAAGAAGTGGGCATTATGCGAAGCTGTCATTTTGAGAACTTGGCATTATGAGTTGGCATTATTATATTAGTTGGGAGCGGTTTGCATTATGTGCATGAACGAAATTGAAATGCATAAAACCCAGACGCCTTCAAGGTTAAGTAAAATAAATTCAATACGATAGTTAATTAGATTTTTAGAGAACTGATTGCTTAATTTTAGAAGTCTGATTAAAATCAACTGGCCAAGTGTTTATTACACTGTATGTTCTGAAAACTTAGTTTATCTATATATTTTATTTTTTTCTATGACTGTTTTTTTTTTGTTTTAAGTTACTATTAGGTTACAATTCAATATTAGCACCCAATCATATAATATTTCTATTAAAATATTTATAATATTAATCACAAAATTTTTATTACCCACTTAAGATGATACGAAAGTTTGTGTTTGGGAGTGTAATGTGTATGTTGGTGATTTTCCCTCTTTGCGCTGCAACGGCCGGATTAGGATGAAAATTGAATGTTAAAATATACGCTTTCACACTGAATTACCACATAGGCATTATCTTTATCTTGATTAAGCCGGGGGACAGCTACTAATATTAAAAATGCGATAGTTTATGAGTGTGTTTGTTTGTTTTACTCCGTTACGCTGAAACTACTGAAACGACAACATGTATGGAATTTGGAATGGAGATAGCATGGACACTGAATTAACACATTTGCCACATGAATAAACACATTTAACATAACTGATCCTGGCTTAGTTAGGTGCGCATCCGCCTTCAAAGCAGGGAAATTTGTGGTTCTGGTTTTGAGTGTACAATCACACTCAAAACCAGAACCACAAATTTCCGTGTGTGATGTGAATGTTACCAGCATCCACGACACTAGTCATTGGAATAAGTGTAGGGCTGTAAGTGTAAAAGCGTTTATGGTATGTTGTTTGCAACATTCACCTCAAAAAATCACCCCGGGTAACATCGCTGGTCTCTGCGGTTTAAATATAAGTTCTTCTTACAGTGTGTAATATGTGTGAATGCGAAAGCTACTATGCAAACATCGCCGTGCGGCCACCGCGTGGTCTGCCGGCGGTGCTTCGTGAAGACCATCCAGATGGCAGTTAGCCAACGGCTGCTGCCGCTGCGGTGTGTCATCTGCCGAGCGAAGATCCTGCGGCTGCGGCAGGCACCACGGCTCGTCACTAGCAAAAGCTGGCAGGTGAGACGAACAAATTGAAATCCATGTCGTTTGTGGAAATTATTGACCTATTTGCCGTACACAAACTGCGCAGTTTGCTCCAACAACTCAAGCCCTAAGATTGCTTAATGACTTAATTGCTAAAGAACCAGATGTAGATATATTCAACATGCGCAACTCTGATTACATGAGATATATTACTTATTTTTTAAGTTCCTAATATTAGTCTTATAATAGTGTAAATTATTATTTTAGTTTGTTCCTCATAATAGTGTTAATTTTACTTTAGCTTGTTGTGCGTCTTGGCATTGCTGTAAGCGCAGCAAGCACCTGTTTATAAATAAATAAATAAATAAAATAAACTGACCATCTCGAACTAGCTGCAAAAAAGCTGGGAATCCTTGCATAGATGGGACGGTATACTTCAACTCTTGTCTATCGGAGTGTCATAAGTATATACATAAGAATGCATGGTATGCTGTTGAACAAAACAAGCCTACAAGTTCCCACAATAGGATCCCTGTGTTGTGGGCAACTGACACGTATTTCGTAAATTGTGTCTTACCCTTCCGCGATAGAAGCCATTAGATACCGAACTGCTGCCATTTCTATGGTGCTGATGAAGCTATTTCAGTAAACAAGCTTCATCAGCACCATATACATTACAAAAGGAACAAACTATTTTGATTCACTCAAAGATTTAATTATCTTATTGACATGAACATAAATTATGAAAACAAAAGTTTACCCGAAGTTGAAAAAAGAAAATTTATTGAACTTAGATTCAAAAGGGCAAACTGAGTATTTAACAAAAAGACTTAGCAGTTCAGCCTATGCCCTTTATAAACTTTCTGCTGTTGTTCAGAGTCTGAACTTCAGACGGATGCACGGATGCTTTATTGTCCGCTAATTAGGGTCTAGTGGCTTGGGTTTTAAGTAAAGACTAAATTATATACTTATACCATGCCCCCTCTTACGCCTACGATATACCAAAAAAGACTGCTTCGCTCAGTCAACAATTTCCGGAGATCCGATCA
Organism: Lomographa bimaculata; assembly: GCA_948107665.1. Classification (NCBI taxonomy): domain Eukaryota; kingdom Metazoa; phylum Arthropoda; class Insecta; order Lepidoptera; family Geometridae; genus Lomographa; species Lomographa bimaculata. The sequence goes on from OX403600.1 coordinate 13,071,193, forward strand.
CTGTAATCGAGAGAAACGCTATAAAAGTCAAGGCATGGATGTAATGACCATGTTGGCCATTCGTCAAACTTTAACTCAACAGTATATTTGTCTGATTACCAGGTGTCAAGCAGCAGTGGCAAGACATGGGGCGTCCCAGGGTCAGTGTCAAGTTACTCGGTGGGAGCGCGGTCGGTACCTGCCTCCGCTTCGCTGTACTCCGTCACCAGCGGCGAGTCTTCACTCTCTGGTAAGTGGTACATTCCACATTCCAGACGAAACTAACTTTCGTCAATAAGAAGACAACCAGTGACAAAGATTGCAAAAACATTTCACACATATAATTACACCCAGAACTAGAATCACAAACTTCCTTTGAGGAGAATACTTGTGATCCCATCGGAAGGCGGACGTGATCCGACTAAGCCAACAGGTAGTTCGGTTGTAGTTATTAGAAGGGACCTACTGTTATTAAACTTAGCGACTGTACCTATCCGAAAGAATTATTCCTCTAACAACCATTTTTTACCGACTTCACAAAAAAGGAGGAGGTACTCAAGTCGAAAGTAATTTTTTTTTTATGTGTATTAGTTACCTCATAACTTCTCTCCACGTGAGCCGATTTCGATTTTTTTTTTGTTTTGAAGATTTTGCTCTCTTATTGGTCCCATTTAAATTTGATCAAGATCTGATCAGTAGTTCTTGAAATATCGTCAATAATGCCTATTTTGTGGACTACTTTGACAATGTTCTCGTTTACCCGACTTCAAAAGTTACCTCATAACTTCTTTCGTTGTGAGCCGATTTTGATGATTATTTTTTTATTTGAAAGCTGGTGCTTTTCATGTGGTCCCATTGAAATTTGATCAAGATATGATCTCTAGTTTTTGAGCTATAGTCAATAATGCGTGTTTAATACATTAAATCTCATCAAGGCTACGAAGATAAAGCGGTGAAGTCGGTTTTTTTAAGCTTTGCTTGCGTTTAATTATGTATACAATTGGTGATTGTGTGTGTGATGTGAGTATTTCCGGCACCTACGACACAACTCATCGAACTTAGTGTGAGACTGTGAGCGTGAAAGCGTTTTAACCATTTAGTTATCTTTGCCAACTTATCTCAAATATCCACTTATTTCCTTTCCAGGCGTATCTTCAGTATCTTCAAACAGCGGAGGCAACGTCGCGAGCAGTTGTTCCACCAAGCTATGTGGTGGAGCCAAGTGCGGTGGGGCCTGCCTCGGCGCCGTGCCGAGATCTGCTCCATCCTCACTGCCACCTAAGCCACGTCAGCCTGCTTCGAATTCTTTAAGACGATCGCAACATCATAGCATGAAGGTAACCTTCCTGAGTCCACTTTACTTTTTAATCTCGCTCATGAATATCGAACAGTACCTATCTATAAGCCACAGATCGTAATATAAGCACTTACTTTATAAAGGGTCTCTATATAGACAAGTTATTCTTGAGAGTCAGTCATTCTTAACTTTACGTCTTGTTCCTCATATCCTAGAATACCATAGGTTAATATAATTATGTATTAGAGATAAGGAATGATTTAAAAAACTGCCCTGACAATGAGACAGCTCTGAGTTCTGAAAATCTAGTAGAAAGAAGGCAATCTACCATTATCGAAAAGTTCTTCAAAGTCTTTCCAACGAATTTCAGGTTCGACTCCAAGAGTACCAAGTGTTGAGCTACACGGGAGGCCCGGCGGCAGGAGAACCCTCCGGCAGGCTCCCTCCGATCAGGGAGTTCCAAAGAGAATTCCGAGAGGGACGCCGTGAAAATGCTACAGCCACTGCTTCGGCTTCTACTAGAATACGGTAACGAACTTTCACACTCACAGCACCACACTCAAAGATTTGTGTCACGGCTGAAAAAATTATATCACACACACAATCACAACTAGAAACAGAAACACAATTACTACAAGTGAACTGCCTGTTGGCAGCCGGAAACAAATTTACATAGGGGACAGAACTGGTGTTTCAGCCGGGAATCGAACCTGATAGCCGCTGCCTAGATGGCAGACGCACTTTCAACAAGCGTGCCACAAGCGGGCAGCTGATCACTATCATACTTCTCATCACGTCATTACATTAATATAAAATCCGAAAGGTGCACTCCTCTGATTGTTCTGTAGAGGCGGTCTAAATCATGGGAGGTTATTTTTTTATCATCATCATCCGTTACACGGGCTTATAAGACTGGGCATATTTTCATACAAATAAGATCGAAGTGTTTTGGATAGAAATAGAAAAAGTTATTTTATTATACATAGGCATTTTAAGGCATTGTAAGAAAAATAACACTAATCTCTATACTTGATATGACAATCCAAAGCTCATTATTCGATTCCCTATTTATTCGCATAATATCATTAGCCCTAATTTATACTCGCAAATATGCGTTTGTTTGTTTATAGGTACACTTGGAGCCCCTTAAGTCAATGACTTTAATTGTTTAAAGTAAAAAGTAAAATCATATATATAAGACCTAATTTCTACCTAATACTTACAGGTGCGCACAGAAAATAGTAACGCAGCTAGAGACTTCGCCGCAAAAGAATACCCCACACTTTTTCCGGCCACTGAAAACATCAAACAATGACGACTCGCCCAAATCAAGAGATCATAGCAAAGAGACTGAACGGAATAACGATAACCCCAAAACAAAAACCAAGAAAGAAGACAAAAAGAAAAAGGACGAAGATAACAAATCAGAAGACAAGAACAAAAAAGATGAAAGCAATGACAATAGAAAGAATGAAATAGCCGAGAAAAAGAAAGAAGAGAAAATAAGGCTAAAAGCAGAGAAGGAGGCTAAAAAGGAAGCCAAGCTTCAAGCTAAAGAAGAAGAGAGACAAGCGAAGCTTTTAGCCAAAGAAGAAGAGAGACAAGCTAAACTACTTGCGAAGGAAGAAAAGAAAAAAGCCAAAAAAGAAGCAAAGCTAGCAGCGCAAGCGGAGAAAGAGAAGAACAAATAACGTTGAAACGTTAGAATTTTAAATAGTAGAAACTCGTAGCCGTCTTACTAAACATTAGATTTGAAATTGTTATTATTGATGAACAATTTTAAATTAAAATAGAGTATACTTAAAGTCTATTATAGTAGTCCATATAGTGTAACATACAATTATGTATTTTAAATTATACTTTGTTTGTTATTTTTACGCTTTGATACTGATTTTACAAAGTGTGTTTGATATTTATTAAGTTGCCATTTTTTACTCGAAATTGTTATTAGGAACGTTGTAAATAGTTTTAACTGTCAAGATGTTATTGAGAAGCAATCTAAGTACATAGTTGTTGGATCATAGATGGAACTCTACAAACTGCGAAGACTGAAAGAATGGGTTAATGAAATCATATCGTTTTGTAATTTACTTGTGTAACAGTTTAGATAAGAGCTTTGTGCATTCTGGCACCGCCAAAGGTCTTGGCTCAGCTTTAGTAGACTTAAAAGGGAGGTTACATCGAACTAATGATTAACTCACACGCTTCTGTATAACCATGTCGCGATCTGTAAATTATCATAGTGTGCGTGCTGAGGCACGTGCATACGGCCGTGCACACATACAAGCCGCGTTTGGTACCACTCTATGAAGAAAACATACTTATTTGTCTCTACTATGGTATGTACTACCATGTAACGAAATGCCCGCAGTCTTAGGTACGCGTTCGCCTTTTAAGCAGCAGGTATTGGGTTCAATTCCTGGTAGAAACAAGTTTTCTCCCTAAGGGAAATTAGTACTAGGTGTATTTTATGTGTATGTTTCCGGCATCCGCAACACAAGTCGTTGAACTTAGGTAATGCGAGGCTGTGAGTGTGAAAGCATTTTTTTTTTTAATTTATTAGGTACATAAATAATACATGTAAATGTTTGCATACTATGGTCTGTGATAAAAATACAGATGTAACGGCTAATAAATTGATCTCCCAATGTATTATTTCCATGATAGGCAAGCATTTGACCACTATCTCACTTGATGGAAAACGATGATGCGTCGTAGAAGTAAATACCGTAATACTCGACTCGAACTAATTCACTGTAAACTTGGTGACTCTCAAGTTATAGGTAGGTAGGTACTGGGAAACAAAGACGTGGGCACTGAGTTCCACTCCTTCGCTGTATTGTCTTTGCCACACAGAAGATGGCTCGAACGGATGGCGTGCGGGTACACGGGCGCAGTCGCTTCCCGTACAGCGGTGCCCGCGCCCGCGTACGCCGATCTGTTCGAACCAAATGTGTAATGTGTGGTGTAGCTTTAAGGGTTATGAATATAGAAGCGAAATGTTTCAAGCGAACTAGAGTATTTCAACAATTAAAATATGAATAATTTACGGTAAAAACGAGACCTAATCGCAGCAAAATATTTTTATTTTTTACTTCAACGTTTTCCCCAAGATGCATTGGCTGTGGTCACGAGAATACTGAATAGGTAAGGTCAGTTCTGAGTGTGATTGTGTGTGATGTGAATGTTTCCGGCAACCATGACACAAGTCATCGAACTCGATGCAGTACTTTTGAACTTTCATGGGTTAACTAGCTAGCTACTAAGTTCTCAATAAGGGCTACAGCTCGACAACTCGATGAGAACCAACAAATAACTAAGAATTTTATTGAGTTAAATCTCAGTTCGATGTAATGCTCTCACTTGTAACTCATTACCTCCATTAACAAGGTCTTCCGACGGACTTGAAAAATGGGGTAAAAGAGTAGTTAACTAAAACTGGGTCGTTATAGTTTAGTTTCTGCATAGGCCATAATTAATTCGTACTTAGTTTGTCTCTAGATGCTTATAGATTTAGCAATTATTTACCTAACTTTTCGAAATAGCTGTTGGACGTAACTAATTGGACAATACTCATTGGTATATTTTTTCATATTCTCATTATGGTAACTGAAAATATTTTGATACGGTAAAATTAATATGATACCACTGATTCACACTCGCTAACAATTTGTTTGCATTGATGAGTAAACTAAGTCACGTCAGAAGATATTCACATTTCAAATTAGATGTTTTTTGGATCTATGCGAACACACATTTTGTCAACCTGCATAATTTTTAATAAACTTCTATAGGTACTTAATAAGTATCACTTTTAATTAAAAAAAACTGTAATTCATAATCTAATTATGAGGTTTATGAGGAGTCAACACCAGTTAATAAAGGACTATGTCTACTCGAGTGAGTTGGGTTAACTAGTTTTAATATTTATTAATTTCCTGGCAGAAGACATTCATCACTTAAAATATATTGGCTTTCCGAATAAGGAATCTTTCTTCCCATCAAATATTGGTTCTACAGGAGGATCTCTTCATTTTCATTTGACCAATATAGTTCTACTGGCTAAGGATTCAGTCTCCGCAATGCCCCGGGTACTAGGTTCAATTCTTAGTCAAAGTATAATTTTCTTCACAAAAGGATTAGTATTTGTGTTTCTCATTCTAATGTGATTAATGCACACAGTAATTTTTGTGCTCTGTGGTTGTTAGAGATATTTATATCATTAGCAAGTGTAAATCAGTGGAAACCAGTATGTATACTAAGCTTAGTTAAGAAAGACCATAATTTTAAACAATAATAACATTGTCCGTCATTATCGTTTAAAATATGTTTCAAACACATACAGTGAGAAATTCAGCAATAAAATCTAGAATGTACCTACTTTTAGATTATACCCACTACCATGTTACCTACATAAATACATAAACCATAGCTATATAACAATTTAATCCTTAGCAAGTTCTAGCATAGAATCATATCAGATTGTTTTTAGCGTACGCTAGATAAGTGTTGACATTAATTTTGTAAAGGTTCCTCAGACCTCGGAATTTATTATTGTCAATCGTTAGATTTCCTGTGAATTAAATAACAATGTTACCATACGCCTTCATCTTTTATTTACCCCAAAAAATATCACATGTCATAAAGTCGAATAGAAAAACATGTTTGAGGTGTAAACTAAAAGCTATGGTTAATAAATAATTCAACAAACATAATAAAAATTTGTCTTGACTTGAAAACTCGAGCTATAACAATTTATAGTTCTTTATTTATCTACATTAAACCGATAACAATTCACTTGATTACTAACACAAATTATATACTAACACTATAAAGTGCAGTAGTTTAATCCTTGTAGTTATCTCCAAGACGGTCATTCAACTCTTCTCCCATCTGTTTGTTGATACGGAGGTATTTGTTGACCATTGGCTTGTAGTAGTAAGCCTGGTAGTCCTGGCGTTCAGCCATCTTACGTATGATCTGCTTTTCAAGTTCACGGAGTTTCATCCTCTGTTTTTCTTCATCGAGGAAGTGCATGAATTTTTCGTAATCCTAAAATTATAGAATACATATATTTTTCTGGCAACTAACACAATGTATGTAAACTAGTTGTTTGCTCAGAATTGCAACCTCAAGTGTACATTTAGCCTAATAGATAAAAACTATTGAGGTTAACCCTTAACCACCTACCATGCGTCTCACAGATCCTGACGATTTTAAAATCGTGAATATTTCAGCGTGCGAGTTTCGTATGAACTTGTACGTTCTTGTACCTTTTCCCCGCGTCCCTCAGTGCCGCGTAACCACTCGTCGAGGTCGGAAGTGCGCGCGTTTGACTCTGGTAAGTAAAAATCTTTCACCGTGCGTCTGAGAGATGCATGGTAGGTGGTTAAGTGACTTTTTTGTGATTGTGTATTTTTTATTGTTTTAGTTAAAAATGACTTGTAATGACGTCGCTATCGAGGAATGGTTAGAACGAGATCTGTCAGAAGATGAAGACATACCAAACGACGAATGTAGCGATGTGGAGTCTGATATTAGAGCACAACATGTTCTAGAAGAAAGCTGCGGGTCATATTCAGAGTGTGAAGAGTCAACTGTATTAGAGTATAAAACATAAACATAAACGCTTTCACACTCACAGCTCCACACTAAGTTCGATGACTTGTGCCGTGGGTGCCGGAAACATTCACATCACACACACAAGCACAGCCAGAACCAGAAACACAATTTTTTTATGGGGAGAAAACTTGTGTTCCCGTCGGGAATCGAACCCGATACCCCCTGCTTAGAAGGCGTACGCCACCCAACTAAGCCAACAGGCAGTTCAGAATAACTAAAATCACATCGTGAAAACAATTTCAAAGTGCAACGTGACATCAAAATCACTCTTTGACGCATCCTCCACAGTAACGAGGAAACCACTCCATCAGCGCTTCCAAGTGGCAGCAGAGCTGAAGAAAGGTTGGCGGTTCGAAAAAACTGTGCAACTTGTGAATCCAAAAAGAGACGCAGGACACAATAAGTACATGTGTTTCGAATGCAAAACACCCCATATGCCTTGAATGCTCAAATAAGTTGTGCATGCACTGTCGGGAAAAGCTATGAGTTACGGGTCTGCAATTTTGTTTATATGTTGATTCCAGGGATAAAATTTAAATTTTCTCGTCTTTGTCAATTATTAAATTAGTAAAAAAAAAGTGTAAAAACTTTCTACTGTTTTTTATTATTTTGTGGATCTCATTTTCCAAATATGTTAATCTGTAAGGCTGAAATTAGAGATGTTACAAAGTAATTTTAATTATAAGAAATATTGTTGATTTTATGTGCCTTGTTTTTGTCTAATACCTAGTTTAAAATGTCCTTAAACTGTTTTTAATTAATAACAAACTCATACGTTCCTAAATTTTTCAAAATATTATTTTTTCCCACGCGTCCCAAAGACGCATGGTAGGTGGTTGTGTGACAAAAATAGGTGGTAGGTGGTCAAGGGTTAATATTATCGCAAATTTTTTTTTTTTAATAATTGTTTGATTTTTGTTGTTGTTCAAGTACAGAATAGTATAGAAATTCAAATATAGAATAAGTTTCAGCTTTAGTGTGTTACTTTATTTGAGATAGACCCTGGGACAAAACAAGTCTAAAATCAGTGACTTTGATGGCCTACCATATTGATATATCCTAAAATATATATTTTTTTAAATAGTTTCATACTCTACTTGCATAGCTTTTTTTATCATACCACATATAGGCATTCGCACATAGGCAGAAAATTTTTGTAATTATTTTGCCTCCCAATTACATATATTACGTGTATTATTGTCTCAGTAGCATCATTGCCATTGACACGCTAATACACACTACAAACTTATAACACCCCTCTTTTTCGTGGGGTTGATAAAAATAAAATAATCACCTGTTGTGGTGGATTATGTATATAACGAGCGATGAACCGAGTGATGGGGTGACGATGATACTCCCAGTGTTTAGGGACATAGTCATCTGGAATGGGCTGCAGCTGTGCTGGCCCGATAAACACGTTAGCGTAGAATATGATGGCGCTGACTGGAATCAGTCCTACCATAAAGTAGTAATGCGCCATGTCTTTGAATTTGAGATATTGCCATCTGCAAAGGTAAACATTAGATGAGGTTATGAATCACATAAACGTCAACCGGAGAGACCAAAAACATATAAAACTTTTAGTAAATACATAAGAAAAGCATACTCAATACTATTTAATAGATGTTATGCTCAGAATTAATGCAAAAAAAAAGAAAATTGGTTAGGTAATCACTACAATAGTCGTACCTTGATGGTTGCATGGCAAACGTTCGGTGGTCGCCTTTTAAGGCATTGGTTGTTGAAAATGCTACATTTTTAATTGAAAACTGAGGTTTCAACTGGTTTTTAAGCAAATTTATGCCGAAAACTCGACCGAGACCACTCCAAGAAACCATTTTTATTTTGACAAAGTTTGACAGATGCAAAGATAATGTAATCACTCCGTTTAGACAGATGTACGAAAGGATTCAAAGATAATATAATCACTTGGAATTAATAGGACAGACCATAGATAATGTAATCACATCACTCAGGGACAGACTGACAAACTGGGCCAAACTATCTTTATAATTTTTTTGTTAATCCTTGGGCTAAATGTGATCTCAGTCGTCGTCGTTCGCGGCGCGGCGTGAGGCGTCGTCGTTCGTCGTTGGTTTAGTCAGAGACTGGAGTGGCGCATTGTTAAAGCTACTTCAAGCAGGATGCATTTGGTTCGAACGGATGGCGTGCGCGAACGTTTGAACCAAATGCCAGTGTGTTTTGGCTCACACAATAATTGTCGCTAGTCGCTACCACGACGCGACTTGGACCGTTTACCGTTCACAAACATGTTTATACAGCCTCGTGCGGATCGACTAATGCTTATAATAATATTTTTACAGGATGCTTTGGATGTATTTGTAATTTATTTAATTTAATTCGAAATTTAAATTTGATCGTGGCGATGGCGGCACGGCCGGCAGCGGCATTGGTATGACAAAATATCCGAGGCATATTCTGCCTTTTCCGCTAAACCGCGTTTGTCGCTATGTCTACGCGATTAGCCTAATAGTGGTCTGCGTACGATCTTGCCCGTGCCGATCCCCTACGTACTCTGTGTATCTTTGGCAATGGCGCTAATTTTTGAAATGATTGAATTCATATATCCTATTTATCAAATAAAACTATTTACGATTCACTCACTCGCCTTATTTATAATATAAAACATACATTGTAAAAACATACATTGAACATACATTGAAACTATTTGTGTTTTATGCAATTTTATGTATACTGAGCATGTGTTACTGAAAAAAACAAATCGCCCAAAATATCGACGAAACTAATGCAAGCTAAAATTAACGAGTCAGAACAGCCTACATTGTAAAGTAGGTTGGTAATACTAAGGCAAAAAACTACAGAACCACCTGTTGACGTTGTTTTTACAGAAGTAACTAAACAGAAGTCTGCATCGCCCATCATATTGATTTTTCTAGTGAGCATGCTCGAGCTGTGTACTTACGTTAGATTCGTGATAAGCCTTGCAATCGCCCACACGTTTAGTGTCTCTCTCATATATTTTGTATTAATTTAAACGGAAACATTAATCACCATGTTTTCGGTGTATTTTTGTTTCACTGCTAATTTTATTTGAACTGATAAGTGAACAATAGTGAGAATGGAGGAGCTGCTTCAAGATATTTTCAAGGAAGCGACAGGGCCGAAGTTGACGACTTTGAGGAAGGCATGTCAAGATGCATTGGGTAAGTAATTATAGTTATAATAATTGAAACATTGCTCGCATTAGGACAAACTTATAGAATCAAAGTTTTGTATAACTTTAAGTCTAAATTTGAAAATTTTATGATATAATATAATGTCATATGGTGGTGATCACAAACGGCGCACATCTAATAGTATGCTGGTATAGGTACTGTTATATTTCCGTATGCGTCATCGGGAATTAGAAAAATGTTTCGATTTAAACACTGAATAAAGATAAAATTGAAAAGACAAGGTATATATTAAAATTAAATAAAAGTCGTGAATTGCGCGTTCGCGATGTCTAAATCGACTCTATGACTATTGAGGTTCAATAAATCACATCTTTAAAACTTCTATACTATATAAAACTACACGCCCCTGACCCATATATTCTACAAAGGCTGGCTGGTTGGTAGATCCACAGCATAAAATATAGCTCCTATGTTTATTATTATATGTATCTCCTAAGTCCCAGCTGTTAGAACATCAGTCAAGTTCTTTAGTGTATTTAAGCAAACATATGTATGTTTAAAACATACATAAGTATAAGCTATAGCATAGACTAAACATTACTTGCACTGAAGAGAAATACAAAACTAAAAACATTGATCTTATTCAGAATATATTGTTCTCATTCACGGTAGACGGTGAATCACGTTTCCATTGTATTATGTGAAGTCTTTTACTAAAGTTTTCTTTTTCTTGTAGATATAATTATTATTTATGTTGACCTTTGCAACATTAATCATATTCCGCTTGCATAAATACTCTTTCTGTATTAAATTACGTTATCATAAATACATCCTTACCTATTTAATACTCTTTTGTTTTTATTTAGTAGATTATGTCGACCTTGGCAACATTAATCATATTCCGCTTGCATAAATACTCTTTCCGTATTAAATGACGTGATTATCGTAAAAGTCTTCTTTATTTAATAAATACTGTTTTGCTTTTTTTAGTAGGAAATGTTGACCCTGGAAACATCGATCTTATTTCTGATTGCAGAAATGCTATGCGTCCAAGAAAGCAGCGCGCGTCGCCCTTCGTACGAGTTGAGGCGAGCTTGTCTCCAGCCGCTGCAGATCGCTCTTGAAACCAAACGAACGCGACTGGTTGGGTACGCTCTACAGGGATTTCATGTAAGCTCATTTTATTAATACTTTTTTGCGGGAAAACATCTCTGGAAATCTTAGACTCGAGTTACAAACAACAAACAAACGCATTCACACCACAGCCCCAGACTAAGTCCAAAGATTTTTAAAGTGGTTGCTGGCAACATTTTCATTGCACGCATAAAATCACACATTTTAGTATGTAATTTAATGAAAAAATCTAACTTATTTTGGAGTATCTAAAAAACTTTTTCAATTCAAATAATTAAAATGTCCTATTGTAAGCCCCAAAGGGAAAACCTGTTGACTGATCACTTTTTTAAGATCTTGTACCCAGCTTAGTTCACTCACGGCTTTAATATAAATTATATTTCTAGAAAATTCTACGCGACGACCGTTTCCATCGCGGCATCGAGCCAGAGGACGATTCGCTATGGATGCCTTCACAGCTTTTGTGTGCTACCGCCTCGGTCATGTATCACTTACCAGATACTCAGGTGAGATTCTAAAAAGTAAATAATATCTTTGTAAAATATTTTTAATAAACAAGCTTTTAGAAGTCCGCCTTATTAAGTGACGATTAAAATTATAGTGACGTCACTTTATTTTTCGAATTTCTAGATCTGAAGAAAACTGTTTTCTTAGGTCTGACTATGGACTCAAAACTGCAGTGGGGTCCTCATATTGATGTGCTTGCAGGTCGCTTGAGGTCCGCTGCTTTTGCGATCTGTAAAATTAGACAATTGACTGATGAAGTGATGGCAAGGCTGGTTTTCATAGTTTGATGAGTTACGGGATCTTACTATGGGGATATCTGCTGCCGATGTTGCAACTATTTTTATTCTTCAAAAGAGAGCGGTTTGTGCAATCTATGATATGGGTCCGCGCGAATCTCTCAGGAATCTATTAAAGAAACAGGCATACTTACCATACCTTCGCTTTACATCTTAGAAAATACTATGCAAATAATTAAGAAAGATTATTATAAAACGATTAACTACATTAATGACAAGCATGCATGGAGGCAAACTGCACAAGCGCTTTTTAGCGACTTATTAATATTAGGTTAAATGTATGAGTGTTTAAGAATGGTTAAAAAAACAACGGGTTGCACTCCGGGAGTGAAAACTTGAACATTAACGTTGTAAACAGTAGGAGCAGGCATTTCCGCCACGCGGTTGAAAGAGAGGGGATATTACTTCCTCTCCTACGCCGCGCCGGCGGCGGCGGCGGCGGCGGTCTACTTAACTCTCCTTCCGTCTTACGAATTTTCGATTAGGTCACGTGTTCTGACGCGAGTTTAATATTTTTACCCACCCCTAAAAGTGCACAACGCCGCTAAAGAAGAATTAACTTCAAAAATGAATAAAAAAAATGTGTCGCCGAGTTTCTTGCCAGGTTCTTCTCGAGATGGCTGTAATTTTGCGAATCTGGCAGTAGAGGCATTTACTTTCATGAGTGCCTCTTTGGAGCCCATGTGAATAAACGATTTTGATTTATTGGTTTCGAGTTATTCTCGGCAAGCCCTTTCATTGGATATTGTAGGAGTATATTAAAAATAATTTGTCCGCCATCTTGGGTGTACCGTCTTGTTGGATTTAGAATGACGTCACACAGCTAACTATGCATTGTCATCCAAACTACACGTGAAACCAAAATTCAGCTCAAAGTTCTAGTCACAAGTTACAGTCAAATTCAAGTAAAAGAGTCAAGGTCCAGTCATAGTCAAGTCATGCCCTAGTAAAATGGTAAAAACTTTACTACTTAGAACTTCTATTGGAGTTTTGGAGCGAAGGCGAAAATCACGTTTTTCAACTTGGTATCATTTGCCTACACTTACGCACGTTTACTAAGTATAAACGGTTAACAATCCACCATTATTACACATTAACACTCGAAGGTTTTGGAAAATTATACAAATATATCAACAACGCCATTTTTTCAATTTCGCGGCAAAACTCCCCAATCGCCGTTTCTTTCACCAGGTTCAAATATTTCGCATGTATCTGTCTCTCGCTCTCTCTCCGCGTCGCACGCTCAACGGTCGGCTTTGCGTGTGGGCGTGCGGGCGGTGCGGAGAGGCGGCGGGCGCGGCGCCGCACGTCGCCGCCGCCGCGCGCGCCGCCGCCGCTCAAGCGTTACGAGCTTACTGCGCACAACTGGGTGAGACTTATTGTATTTTATTTATTTAAAACTTCATGCACAAATACTATGTAGGTACATAGGAGGACTTAATGCTACAGCATTTTCTGCCAGTCATCCTGCTATTTCAGGAGATATATCGGCGTGCAATAAATGAAGCTATACAATAAAGAAAAGGTTCAGAAATCTAAAATTAAATTTAAGAATATATATGTGTATATAAAAATATAATACATAAACTTAATATAAAACATGTATATTATTATGCAAAAACTTTTAGAATTCAATACATAAACATACATACAACAGATCATATGATAACATTCCAATATTATACGTATATATTTATTAACGAGTATTCTATTTTTTGACGAAGAAGCACCACACAGTCTTTATAGATACTTTGACGTCTGTCAATAGTGACCGTAACAAAGGTCAAGGTCACACGCCACAGAATTAACCATTAAGCAATAGTTTTAACTAGCCTAAGTTAAAAAGTAGCCTATGTGTTAATCCTGGGTATAAGCTATGTACATTCTAAATTTCATCCAAATCCGTTCAGCCGTTAAAGCGTGAAGAGGGAACAAACTTACTTACACACTAGTTAGTATTAGTAGGATTATAGTAGGATATGTAGGGTTGTCGAAACAAACAAACGAAACAAAACAAACGCATTCACACTCACAGCCCCACACTAAGTTCAAAGACTTGTATCGTGGGTGCCGGAAACATTCACATCACACACACATTACACCCAGAACCAGAAGCATAAATATCCCTTGGGAAGGAATTTGTGCTCCTGCCGAGAATCGAACCCAGGACCCACGGCGCAGAGGGCGGGCATTTGTCCACTGCGCCAACTGGGTCGTCAAAAATATTTGAAAAATATAAAATTTGTATTGTAAAATTTATTTGCTGTTTCGACTTTCATTTTCTGGCAGACGTTCCTTACACGATACACCTTCAATTGTTACTTTTTACCTTTCTGTTAGGTACAGATTGTATACACAAGTATAAACCTAAATTTGGAATTGACTTATTTACAGATGAAGAATGCCAAGAGCTCCTGTCAGAAGGCTCGCCTCTTGGCAGGAACCACATCGTAGCAGTGGGGTGCTACAGTGAAGTGATACCAGTCATCCAGTACTTATGTGGAAGACTGTCGGAAACTCAACTGTAAGCCGCTTCACATATTCATAGACAGAAATGTATTGCTTGGTCTACCGCCCCTATTTCTTAACTTTGTTGCTCACAGCTTTGATCACCCGCAGCTGTCAAGGAAAGTTGACCAATCATTGACATCAAAAATGTGAAAACTGACGTCACGAATCAGTTTGGCCAATGGCGTGCTTTTTGCTATTTTGTATTTTATCACATTTTATGCTTTGAAATTATTTATTCAAAAATATTTAAATCAGATAGTAACGTTACCTATAGGTTTTCATGGTCGATTGGCAAGCATTTGACCATTATCTCACAAGATGGAAAGCGATGATGCTGCTGAAGATGTAGCATGCCTATTCACAATTGACTTGAAGACTGCCAGATTATACCGTTCAGGAAACAAAGACGCGGGCAATAAGTCACTCCTCGCTTTACGGATGGTAAACGTAGAAGCGAAACGCTTCGAACGAGCTGTAGGGATGTCAACCATGAGATATAATTCTACAGCTATACATATTTTTTTAAATAATACTTGACCTAAATTTAAGACTGACATATATTCCCTACTATCTATTATCCCTATCCCGTGCCCCGCGGCTTCGCCCGCCATTATCAAGTTAAAAAGTAGCCTATGTGGTAATCCTAGGTATAAGCTATGTACATTCCAAATTTCATCCAAATTCGTTCAGCCGTTAGATCATGAAGAGAGAACAAACATACTTACACACATGCTCACAAACTTTCGGATTTATAATATTAGTAGGATTAGTAGGACTTTGCTAATCCATGGAAATATTTTCAGGAGTCCAAAACAAAACCCACTGGCTTTATTCTTCCTCGACTGCCTGCTGACTCTGATGTCAAGTCTCTCTGAAAGAGTGAGTGGCAACTCTCACTTCACGACGTTCCTCTGGCAAAAGTTCTGTCCCTCACTGATATCCTTCCTTGGGACGCCACGGGTGGACAAGAATATTAAATCAAGGTAACACATTTTAGAAGTAAACTACCCGTTATCTTAATTAAGTGCGTGTTCGCCTTCTTACCAGGGGTATCGGGTTCGATTCCCGACGGGAACACAAGTTTTCTCCCCAAGGAAAATTTGTGTTTCTGGTTCTAGTTGTGATTGTGATGGGAATTATTACGGCACCCACGACACAAGTCCGATGACTTGTGTCGTGGGTGCCGTAATAATTCCCATCATTCCCATCCCAACTTAGTGTGGGGCTGTGAGTGTAAAAGCGATAACGTTTTATTTTTCAATTAATATACAAAAAAAACGCGACTGCGTAAATAGTGAAGTTATATATTTTTTAAATTTACATTATTACGTTAATAAGAGCTATTATGCGATGATATAAGTAGTTTATCTCGGCTTACCCACGAAACAAGTCTTTGAACTTAGCGCGTGGATGTGAGTGTGAATGTGTTTGTTTGTAAATAACATTCACTGTTGGTCATTAATATTTACTATTGAAGTTAAACCTTTTGTGGGAGGGCTTTTAAATTCTGATCTGCAATCTTTTTGTGTGACGAAAAGTGGTGGGGGTAAACACTGTAATCAACAAAGACATCATGGATTAGTGGCAAAATCCCCTTTAGATTTCCCCTTTAAAGGGGATTTTGAGACTTTTAGCGTCAAAATCCCCTTTAGATTTCCTTTTTAAAGGGAATTTTGAGACTGTTAGCGCCAAAATCTGAATTTGCTGCTCTAAAGGGGATTTATCTTTGGTAATTAATAATTAAATGTTTCCCTGTAATAAAAAGTTTCACTTCTATCGTGTGTTTTTACACATCCTGTTTTTTTTTTCTAGGGAGCATGAAGGTCATCTAGTTGATGATTCGGGAAGAGGATCGGGTGCCCTTAATTCAGCACCAAGTTTCAACGGCAAGCAGGCTAAAGCAATTTATAGGTGGGTTATGATAACAAATAAACTTTTCATTTTAAACTTCGCCCAAAGTGATAATGCGGCAGAAGATGTGACATGCTTGCCTAGAAGATACCTATTCACTCTTGATTTGAAGGCTCCCAGATTATACTCCTCGAGGAACAACAGGCAATGAGTTCCACTCCTTCGCTGTA
Organism: Lomographa bimaculata; assembly: GCA_948107665.1. Lineage (NCBI taxonomy): Eukaryota > Metazoa > Arthropoda > Insecta > Lepidoptera > Geometridae > Lomographa > Lomographa bimaculata. The sequence goes on from OX403600.1 coordinate 13,087,778, forward strand.
CAGATGATGAATGTAGATGCAGGACGCTTCGAGCGAACTGGAGGTATGTCAACCATAAACGGATGACGTTTGACAGTTTGTCTGGTTGTTAGATGGTAAAAGGGGCATGTTGGAATTAATGCAATTCGGCATGGTAACTTAAATTAACTCATGTAATTCCTGCGCACACTTTAGGGGAAACTGGGAAATCCAGTCGTGGAATCACCCCCGGGGCTTCCCTCTAACGCTTTGCTTCAACAATATGATGGGTGAGGGGAACGTGTTGAAGGAAACGCCCGGAGTACAATTATAGGCACTTTATATTCGTGGAACACCGTTACCAATAATCACAATAATAATCATATTAGTTAGCTTAGATACAAATCGTAATAATCAATAATAATCCTTTTGGGGGCTGAGTCACCCACGTCCGTAGGAGGATACCCCTTAAGTCTGACTCCCTACACGTGGTCCCCGGGTGGTGCTAATCAGGTGACATTTGAGAGGTGGTAGAGCATTTTGTGAGTTGCTCGCCTGGCTTGCTACCAAAGTAGCTTACCACCATCAAGTTGAAAGTCTGCCGCCAAGCCAAATACGGTGTTCCGGCAGTTATCCTTGAGAGCCTGCGTATTCCAGGTCTAGTGTGTTTACCAGCTTCGATCACATCGTCACTTACCATCAGGTGAGATAGTGGTCAAATACTAGACTGTCACAAATAAAAAAAAAAAATCCAAAGTCTGTCGCTTTTTACCGGGAGTTCTGCCCGGTTACAGTGACAATCTCCCGGATTAGTGATGGGCGAACTTTAGTGTTGGGATACACAGATAGTGACGATTCGCCACACACTCTCCAAATTGCAAACGATTGGATACCGGTGACCGAGACTCTGCAACCTGGATTCGACTATAGATTATTATCGCCAATGAGCCTTTGCTCGTCAGTCAATTTCTCTTTTCATTATTTTCACAGCATAGCCAACCATCTGGTCCGCCTAGTGGGCTCCACTTCAAACCTTCGGCCGGTACTCGAAGCTCTGTATCACAGGATGTTGCTCTACCCTCCAGTTTCACACAGAGTTGAACCTTTGAGGAGTGCACGAGAACTGCTGCAGAATCCAAAGAGATTGTGCCAACTGGTGTTGATGAAGCGAGCTGATCATCACGAGAGACATAGTGATGATATGGCCATCATCAGACTGTGAGTATCGGATGCTGCTTTACTCTACAGTAATCAAGGCTTGTCAGAGAATGCCAGAATTCAATGGTTTAGAGTTTAAAGAGATTGGGCCAATCGAAGCGCCTTGGACGAACTGAACGACAGATCGAAATGTAGTTATTTTTATAAATCAAAACACGTCATAAATCAATATCACTGAAACTCTTGATCCAATATTAATAATTTTCTGTGGAACCAACAAGACAACAAACTCTTTTAAATATGTAGGTTATTGGTAGTATTGGTAGTTAGTCGTTCATTATTAGGTACATGATATACACAGCGCCTGAAGCGCGCACCCTGTACTGCCGTCATAAGGAAAAAAGACGTAACTGATATTTTTGTCAAAATATAGTTATATACATCAGAAATGTCTTTGCTATTTAGTATATTTTATGACTTGTACCAGATTCGTATAAATTGAAAGTAAGATTTAGTAGGTTGTATTTGAATATTTTAAAATAAAAACAATAGTAGATGCTTCTATTTTTCCTGATTCCGATAATGTATATAGCTCAATTTTGTCAAAAATGCAGTTACGTCTTTTTTCATTATGACGGCAGCATACGAAACGGCAGCGCGGGGGGAGGAGTCGCGGGCACTTCGTATATCAAGGTCTCTTACGCGCCATACATTTCACCTTCTCAGCGCCCGTGGCGCGCGCCTCAGGCGCTATGCATATCATGTCCGTTATACTTTTAGAAATATGTAAAGTAGGTAGGTAAGGTATCTCTATTCCTGTTTAGTATTAAAAGATTTCTCATTATAAATATCAAGACCGATGTTCGTTTGAAATGTATCTTAGCATCTATTTCTTCCAGAATAATGGACGGCATAGAAGAATGCGGTCGCAGCGGCAATCCAGAAGTATTAGCCGCTGCAGTGGAGTGCGTGGTTTCTCTACTTGATGCTCTAGAGAAGCTATGTTCTGGAGCTAACGAGTATCTGTCGCCGGATGTAGCTTCGCTCATACTGGCCTACTGGCCCAAACTGCATGACGCTGACTATACGGGACCTTTGACGTATCAGACGCTGGCTAGACTGCCCAGTCCGTATAGGTGAGATTATCTGTGGATTTCTCCCGCTCCGAGATCCAGGATGGATTACTAGCTATAATACATTTTTCTCGGCAAGGGATACTTGTTTTCTGGTTGTGGGGGTGATTGAACGTCGTAGCAATGTTTGGCACCTGCGACACAAGTCTTCGAACTTGAGTCTTCGGGCTTTATGTGAGAAATCGTTAATTTTTTATGTTGCACATCTATACTTATATTATAAAGAGGTAAAGTTTGTAGTAAATGTGTAAGTTTTACATAATTAAATCCTAAATTAGTGTAAGTATGTTTGTCTTTCTTCACGCCTGTGACTGCTGAACGGAGTTGGATGACATTTGGAATGTACACAGCTTATATTATAGTTCAAATATTATAATATTATTATATATCTGAACTACTCATTAGCTTAGTTGGGTGCGTTTTCGCCATCTAAGCGGGGTATCGGGTTTGATTCCCGGCGGGAACACAAGTTTTCTCCCCAAGGAAAAATTGTGTTTTTTGTTCTGGTTGTGTTTGTGTGTGTGAATGTTTCCGTCACCCACAACACAAGTCATCGACGTTAGTGTGGGGCTCTGAGTGTAAAAGCGATTGTTTTTTTTAATGTTTTTATACCTAGGATAAACACATTAGGCTTCTTTTAAACTTGATAAACGCGGGCGAAACCGTGAGGCTCGGCTAGTAGCAAATACGTCACAATGCATAGTGACTGGATTTCATCAAAACATAGTAGGTTCAAAAAGTTAGTACAACAAAGGGACACTTCATCTAAAGTTACCTTACTTCATGCCACCTTCTGTTTATCATTGACATCGCAAAGTACTAAAACACAATAATTGATTAGTCATAATAATAAATATAATTAATGGATAAATTAAAATGTACAATTGTACATTTTAATTTATCCATTAATTATATTTATTTGTCATGATAATAATTCCTCACAACCTATTTCAGGGATGTGGTAGCCGTTCTACAAAGCAACGAAAGTAAAGACCATGATTCATCAGGTAAGTAAAAATCATTAATTTCAACTTTAATGAGATACAGAGATTATGTGTATTTAGTAAGAACCCTGTACACAGTTTATACAATAAATACTTTTCTATTTCTATTTCTATTTCTATGAGAAACGATTTAAAAAAGAAAGGTTGAAGTAAAATTTTGTCAAGGTTTGAATTGGTGAAAAACATACTACGCCGGTTAACAATACTTCACTTCCCATCAGGTGAGATAGTGGTCAAATGCTTGCCGATCTATCATAAAAAAATGGAATATACGTTAGGTATTAGTTAGTTTTACCGTTGTTTAATTTCACATTAATAGGAAAAATGGCATTAGCAAAATCAAACGTACTATTCGTAACACAGCACTGTTTTTTTAATTATTTTTCAGACATGTTCAACATGACACATTTTAATACTGTTTATGTTTTAAATAACATACAATCAAATTCAACATTTCGCTTTTGTACGTCAGTATAAAGTCACTAAGCATTGGGTGAGATAGTTATAATAGGTTTGCCTATACTAAATTAAAAAAAAAACAACACATAAAGCTAGCATTATAAATATAATAATAAAGCCAATGCACTTAATTCAGACACATCCGGTCCAGAAAACGCAAGCTCAGGCAGTGATGGCGAAGCAGATTCTGACGCAGATAATGTATTCCTGCCGTCTAGGGCTAACAACCCTACAAACATTGATACTGATAAAGAATCGATCAGTGAGAAGACTAAAGCCATACCGAAGACTTTGAATCTTGGCAGGTAAGATACATCATGTTAATAAGTGAAGGTGTCAAAGTAATAAACATAGTCTCGGTCACCGACGTAAGGTAGCAAGCCTATCGGTATTCTCTCGCTTACATTTTGGAGAGTGTAGGTACTCACGAATAACATGATGTAATTCCTCCTCCTTCCTCTTAATTAAGAAAAAAACTTTATTTTCAGATGCACCGTAACTGAATGTAACGTGGATTTAGAAAGACATAACGCGCGACAATTCGTCAAAACTCTGCAACATTCCCTGCTTCCGAAATTACTGAATCTTCGAACATGTATAGAAGTAAGTAGCATGTGTGCCTTAAACAAAACGCATAATTATGTTTAGCATAGAGCTTAGACACTTTACACTTAAGAAAATAATATAATCAGCAGTATTAGAACAATCCAATTCAAATAATATCCTATCAGAAATAGAAAGTGTTGAATATACTCGTACATACGCATAAATGCTTTCATACTCCCCACACTAAGTTGTAACTGAACTCTCTTTGATCGAACGAAGCGAGATCTCTAAGTTGCCTTGGGTGGTTTAGCACTTTGTCCGTCCTTCCGTCTGTCAAAGGCATCTAGCGTCTAAACCATTCAAGCAAATAACTTCACACTATCATAGAACATGTATAGCCCAAAGCCAGAAATGGCAATTTAAACGATATAAATGAAATCGTTAACGGCACACCCATACACGTAAGCGGGGAGCAAAATATTTTTTATTTTTTTATATACCCTTATGGGACTAATTATTTTAAAATCACTTGAATTACCTTCATTGAAATGGCAATTTATGGGCGACGTTTACATTTACTTGTACTCATTCTGACTATAGCTTTGTCTTGGAGAAAGACTATAACTGATCGCACAGCATATTATACTATTTTAATATACCTAGTATTTTATCCAACATTTACGTCATAATTTTGATCACATAAAAAAAATTAACTTAGCATATTAGTATTGTATGTAAATTATGTCCACATTAAATTAAAGCAACCTTATCTATTCAATGGGTCGTTCCGTTCTTTAGGTAGATGAAGCAATGCAAGAGTTTGCTTCCAAATGCTGCCAGCATAATGCTGCCCAACCTCCTTCAACAGCTTGTATTATGAATGCAGACGGGGTGTACTTAGCCACTTACGCAGCGTTACTATTGACATTAAAGCAAAGAAGGACCAATTACTATAGTGATGCCGCGGTAAGTAGACCCTAAACTGAATTCTAGTATTTTTGCATTTATCCTCTGTCAAATACATTACACGCTTAAATAGAAGATATTAATTAACCCATGACTTTAAAACTCCCACATAAGATAAAGTACGAGCAAGTCATTTGTTACCTGATTCTCTGATCTACTGATAAAATTGCACTCTATATGCTATAGTCAAGCGTGGGATTTCGTTTGCATAATTAAACTTAGTATGAGAGTTTAGTGCGTTTCTCGATCTGAGAATTAACTTTTATGTTTGGTTTATGCATTTTAGTTGACCTTATAAAACAAATAAGAAACGTTTTTAAATTTTTAATAAATTATAGTTTTCTACATTACTCACTAATAATGGTCGGAAATTCCAGAAAGTACAAGTATCTCTAACAGAAGACGAGTTTGTAGAAGAGGTCCAAGGTAGCGGCGTCCTCGTCTATTTATCTGCAACTTGGCTGCGGGAGCTTTACCAGCAAGTATTGTCGAATGATCTGCTAAGAGACACACCTGTGTCTGAACATCCGCTCATACATTTACTTTCTGGTAAGTTATTTGCATCGGTTTTTATCATGTTAGCAAAATGCAAAGCGATATAATTGGCCAATATATCTAGAGTCAATCTAACACATGCTTACTATCAAATAAAGTTGTATATTCAACTATATTGAAAAATTACTAATTATACTAGCATTCTCAACAAAGAATCGCTCAAACTACACTCGTCAATAATATGTTTTACAAATACATCTGAATAACCAATCTTGGACAGTATTAATGTTTGTTATTTTTGTTTGATATATTTAGATGATATTTTTATACGGTTGCAACAACTAAAACCATCAAATTTCACAGATCTTGGCGGTTTGGATCAGAGTCCAGTGATGTCTGATTGGCAGAAACTAAAAGAAGTGTCTATGTTACATCACACCATAGATGATTCTCCGCAGCTTCAGGCTTGTTTGCGATGGGCCAGAAGGTAATACGTTATATATTTATGTTTGCATGATTGTTAAATAATATAATAATCGCGTCTCTGTTTGTAGATAACGTTTACTTTAACAAGTTTCTTTATACATTTTAGAATTTTAACATGCATCTGGGACTCGATGGTAATAGTTCTCAGTGTTCCCTTAACGGGATATAAGAACAGAAAGCAAAAGTTACACGGAATGATATCGAAGAAGATCAAAACGTTTGGTAAAAGAAAGAGAATCGCTTGGGAAGGATTGACAATTCAGTGCCTTGAAGGACTCCACAAGGTATAGTTTCTAATATAGTACTAAATATAGTTTATTCGTAAACATATTCTGAAAATAAGTTTCAAGGATAGATGATGATTAAAAAAAAGAATGAAGAATAAATAAGCAAGACCACAGTCCACAAAACTTTTAAAATGCTCCATGTTCTTCGAAAGTGTCAGTAAAGTAGAAAAGACACCCATCGGCGTGTAATAGGAAAGCTTGCATAATATAAATTATGATGCTGTATCTTGTTGATAGATGGTAAAGAGGGCATCGAGGAATTACATCATGTAATTACTGAGCCCACTCTCCAAAATGCAAGCGACAAAACATCAATAGGCATTGTTGTCATATTAAAGTTATGATATAATGATTTTCGTTAATTTTAATCAATAACTTTTTTTTTTGTAACTGTGTAAAAGAGGATCTGAATCTGTTTTAATGTACGTATGTTGTATAGGTGTATAATATTAACGTAGTAATTCTTATAATTTTTCTAAATCTGAACATCAGCACAAGGCTTCAAGAATATTATTTTCAACTTTTAGGCCGCTCGAGTCAGCAACACCTTGAGTTTACAAAACCGCTGCAGCAGTATTCTAGCTCTTTTAGCGAATTCGGCTATATCACAGCCACCAAATGGAAAAATTCTTTCGACGCATGCGTTATCTTTGGACATCTTAATTACTGGTACGTCTTCATAACAGTAACGTTTGCAATGTAAGATTCAATAATGAGATAAGTATTTGTAAAAGTTTTTTTTGTAACTGACATTTTGTAACTTTTTTTTTTTTTTTATGATATATAGGCAAGCATTTGACCACTATCTCACCTGATGGGAAGTGAAGATGCGGCCGAAGATGTGACATGCTTGCCTAGAACATACCTATTCACTCTAGACTTGAAGACACCCAGATTGTACTGTTAATGAGTAATGAGCAACGAAAAGCAAAAATAAAGTTGACGAACCAGTTGGCGCAGTGGCGGGTCTCTGCCCTCTGCGCCGTGGGTTCTGGGTTCGATTCCCGGCAGGAGCACAAATTCCTTCCCAAGGGATATTTGTGCTTCTAGTTCTAGCTGTAATATGTGTGATGTAAATGTTTCCGGCACCCACGATACAAATCTTTGAACTTAGTGTGGGGCTGTGAGTGTGAATGCGTTTGTTTTGTTTTAATTTTTTTTCGTCCTCAGGTGGACTTGAACTCGGTTCCAAAGCACCCGAATGCTGGGAGCACATTTTCTCCGCCTGTCAATACGTGTCAAGTTTTGAGCACGCGCTATTTGGTCAACAAGGGAACAATGCCACCCCCATAGTCACTATGCAAACTGGGAGGAACAAAACTGTTTCCATACTTCAGGCAGATGCTAAATTAGGATTAGACGGGAGAGAAGACGAGACTTGGTAAGCTGTACCATTTGTATTTATTTTTATTTCAAAGTTACTTTTGAGATCTTTGATAGGATCTTAACGTGGTTTCTTCTTTTTGACACCCGACGCAAAAAGAAGTTAATCAAATTAAATTTAAAAAGTTTAACGTCTGTATTTGTGTCTGTCTGTGGCATCGTAGCTACCAAACGAAAAAAATCGATTCCGATTTAGTTTTTAGGGTTCCGTACCCAAAGGGTAAAACTGGTCCCGTTACTAAGATTCCGCTGTATGTCAGTCTAGCCGTCTGTCACCAAGCTATATCTCATGAACCGTGATAGTGTTGAAATTTTTACAGATGATGCATTTCTATTGCCGCTATAACAACAAATACTAAAAAAACAAATACTTAAGGTGGATTCCATACAACAAACGTGATTTTTTTGTCGTTTTTATAGATAAATAAAAACCCTTCATGCTTCAGTCCGACAAGCACTTGGTCGGATTTTTTATTTGAAAGGTGACTTGGTGATTGAGAGTTTACCGAGTTTTTTATGTTTAGTAAAAATCAGTACAACAATTTTAGCGTCGACGGTATTTTCAAAAATGTGCTTTTCCACTAGTAATTTACATAGTAGTCTTGTTGTTCAAGACAATATAATAATATGTTTTGCTTCAGTGTGGACGTGTTCAACTTTTTGCAACCAGTGATGGAAACCAATCTCAATCACGACATGTCAGTTTCGAAAATTGTTGAAACTTGTCGTCAAGAGGTATGTATGATTTCGATGGACCCCTATATTTATTACACATTATTTTGGGTAAAGCCAAAATAATATGTAATATATATGTAATAGATATAGAATGCTTTCTAACTTACCCATTTTATCTCTGAAATTTATCTCTCTAGGATCGTAATCAAGCTAGGTAGAAGGACTGACTCTGAAGGGTAACTTGCAGTATTTTTTTTATGCTATATAGACAATTAGTTGACCACAATCTCACCTGATAGAAAGTGATGATGCAGCCAAAGAAGTAGCGTGCTTACCTAGGAGATACGAATTCACTCTAGACTTAAGACACCTAGATTATACCGTTCACTGACACCGATGCAGGCACTGAGATCCACTCCTAATTATTTTTATCTGGAAGCTCTAGCCCGGCACCAACGACATAATGACGAGGATGCATGGAGGCAAACTGCATAAGCGCTTTCTTGCGACTACATAATAAAGATATAAACGTACCTAGGTTTATATCATTTCTGTACTAGTCATTTAAAAATGTTTAAAGAAATATTGAGAAAATACGCTGTTTCATCCTTTTTTGACAAGTTCTTCTCGAGATGGTAGTAATTTTGCGAATCTGACAGTGCACCTGAACGAGTGGCGCGCTCACAAAATAATTATAATACCTGTGTAACAAAACTTGTTTCCAATACAGTACAAAGCGAGTCCAAATTGCAGAGTCTCTGCCACCGACGTAAATTCGCAAGTCTAATATTCTACTGTTTACATTTTGAAGAATGTGCGCACGAACTGTATAGTTCCTATGAGGGAATTAACTCGTATGAGTTAATTCCCCCATGCCCGTTTTACCATCTATCAATAAGACACTGTCAAACGTCATCCATATATGGTTGATATACCTCCAGTTCGGTCGAAGCGTTTCCCTTCTACGTTTATCATCCGTACAGCGAAGGAGTGAATCTCATTGCCCTCGTCTTTGTTCCCAAAACGGTATAATCTGGGTCTTCAAGTCATGAGTGAATAGGTATCTTCTAGGCAAGCATGTCTCTTCGTCTACATCGTCGCTTTCCATCGGGTGAGATTGTGGTCCTTGCCTTTCAAACATAAAATTGTAAATTTGCTTACTTTGCATAACTGTTGAACAACTTGAAGCTTCATATTTTTGTAATAAATAGGGTGGCAACATAATATCCGGCGCAGGGGCGGCACGCGTTTGCTGCGCTCTGTCTGCCGCGGCCGACACTCTGTTCACCAGGCTGGCTGCCACCACCACGCTGCCGACGTTGAAGGCAGCCCTGCAAAGACTGGTGGGACATCAGCATAAATTGGTAAGTACCGGTGCCAGGAAAGGTAGGGTACTAGCTAGGTACACACCTAATCTTATCCAAATATAAATATTTGAAAATGTAATTAGGTTAAAGGCTGTTTTAAACGTAGCCATGTTGACATTCTTTCTTTAACCCAAACATCAATAGCCAATAGCGTTTGTTTTGCTATTTTACATTTCCCACATATTTTGTACATAAAAATTTTCTAATTAAAAAGCATATAAGAAAATCATGTAAAAAAGCATATAAAAAAATACTGGACTTATATTTCATTCTTTATGAATATTCTTATTGTCAAAGTCATAATTGTAAATCCTTTTCCACTTTTCATCCAAATCCGTTCACTAGTGAAGAACTCTTCACTCAACAAGTACTTACACGTGTGAAGAAGATGTTGCTGATGAATCCAAATCCATTCAACAGATAGATATTTCTTGTCATTTTACGTCACACACCTCTTTTTCATCTCAAATATTCCAAACAAACGTTGGTATAGGACATCACACAGTAATAATTAAGTAATTGATGTTCGAAAAGTTGCTATTCGTCCACCTTTTTTTAATTACGCTTTGACATTCACAGCCCTACACTAAGTTCGATGACTTTCTCTATTCCTAGCTATTCACATCCTGGGAGCAAGACCTAGCCAACAACAACTCAGTGTGGTGGCGGAGAGGGGGTGGGAAGGGTAGTAGTGCGGGGGCGGGGGAGGCGGCGCGTGCGCTGTGTCGCGCGGGGGACGTGGCCCTCCGGTGTTTGAGGGCGGCCAGACCGCTGGCGCATCGGATGGCTATATGGACAGTCGTCGGACCTCACTTCATGCAGGTAACAAACAGTATGGACCAGGCCAACACTTGTATTGATCGTCAAAGAACGAAACGTGTAGTAGAAATATAACTGTGTCTATAGATCGCATAAAGGAAACAAGCGTTTTGATTCCACGTTCATTATGAGCACTGCAAAGGAGTGGATATTTGCCAGAGTCTGTGTTCCCAGATGTACAATCTAAGAGTCTTCAAGTCGAGAGTGAATAGTTATTTTCTAGGCAAGCAAGCCACATCATCACTTAATATCACGTGAGATTGTGGTAAAATATTTGCGTACCAAAGATATAAAAAAAGAGAAAAGACGAGCTGAAAGACTAATTGGCGCTGATAAGCTAGCCGAGTCCAAATTGCAGTATCGGTCATCGATGTAAGCTCGCAAGCCATCGGTATTCAACATAACATTCATATTATCATCCGTGCTGCGAACGATATGATCTGGGAGTCTTCAAGTCAAGAGTGAATAGGTCTAGGCAAGCTGCTACATTTTCGGTTGCGTCGTCGCTTTCCATCAAGTTAGAAAGTGGTAAAATGTTTCCTTATCGGGCGTAAAAAAAAGAGAATGATAATCAGGGCACGGTAGACAATAGTTAGACCAGTAGTAACTCGATTAGCTAATCTATAGCTTTATTTTTATCCCCGACGCAGGGGTTATAAGTTTAACGTGTGTATTTGTGTATCTTATGTAAAATAACTTTTTATTGTACGTTTTTCAGGCAGCTTGCCATAAGGACATTCAAATCTCTAGTCTCGCTATTCAATGCCTCCACGACTGCGGCACAGCTCTGCTGAGTCAACAGGTTGAGCTTCCACATTTCCACTTCAATGAAGCTCTCTTAAAGCCGTTTGAGAATCTCCTATGCTTGGAACTTTGTGATGATGATATCCAGGTAACTAAACTTTATTGAATGTGTTATATATACGAGTATTTAATTTACCCAACTAAGAAACTTATCTAATTTGAAATTCATTTCTCAGGAACAAATAATATCTTGCATCTGCGAGTTCGTTGAAACAAACAGGATGGAAATTAGGTCTGGATGGCGACCGCTTTTTAACACTCTCCGCGCGGCCAACAACTCAAACCAGTATTCTGCAATATTAGAAATATTCAAAGTCTTCCTCAGCACTGATAATACCTTGGTATTTGCTAACGCTGCGCTCGATTGCATTTTATGTCTATTGAGTCATATAAAAGGACTACATTACGATGAGACTCAACCTACCGAGTCAAAACCGAAAAAAGTAACAACACCGACCCAAAATAAGCCAAACCTTAGTTTGAAATTCTCAAAGAACAGCAAATTTATTCCCCTCAGTGAGGAAAAATCTGAAAAGGTTATCGTCGACATGTGCAGAGAAGCTTTGTACCATTTGGAAAATTGTGCAGACATTTTGACGATGATGTACAACATGCCTAAATGTCCTATATTCAATACAGGGAATAGAATCAAAGGCGATATGCCTTTGTCGGTTGTAGATCCAATAATCCCAAGCACATCTCTTGATATAACTAAATACATCAACAATGAACACTGTGATGAAGAACTAATTTCTTATAGAAAACTGTCGACCACTTTGCCCCTTTCAAACACTACTAATACTTGTCTGCTAAAACTTGACAAGCAGAGCAATATTCTAAAAGTTTGGTATGTCTTAATCGAAGGTCTTATATCTGCGACCGTAGTTTGCTCTAAGAAAAATCAACCGGCTGCAATGGAAACTCTATTTAAACTATTGAGAAATACAATCGATGTACCTGGAACACATTTTGGTTTACACTGTATCAACCATCTCCTTTTGCCAATGGTGCAGAATTGGCTGCGACAGATTTCCAACGTCAATACCCACTGGGACAGCGTAATGCCAAACTTCAAACAGTGCTGTGGACTTACTACAGACACCATCGTAATATACTTACATCATTTACAACAAATCAACGTTGAAAGATCAACTGTTGACGAAAAGAATGAAGAAATCGAAATTGAACCTATCGAAAGCCTAGAAGCAACTTTTGCTATAAAACAAATAATGTTAATTTTAGTGGAATGTATCGCACAACCACAAGAACCTATTGCTAGATTAGGCGCATCATGTATACGGCATATAATCTTGACATCGGGACATTTACTGACAGACAATCAATGGGAGATTGTTAGCATAAGTCTACACCGAGCTTGCAATGTAAGTTTGACTCCACTTAAACAACTGACATATGCTTTTAAAGAGAATTCAAATAGCTTCTACGGAGATCTGGCTATCGTGAAAGTAGCTGCTCGAAGAGATTGTTCGGTCAACGATAACGTTAGACTACACGCGATGGCTCAGCAAGTATTCCTCACAGATCAATCAAAAGGAGAAGGGCCAGTCAAGTTGACTCCGAAGAATTCTTCTCAAAATTTGATGTTGATAGATGACCGCAGCTACATATTTTTGATCTACTTACAAGAATCGGTCAACTCTCTGAATCCGGAATTGTATACGATTAGAATTCCTCACAGAGGATTAGTAGTCGGTCTATTGGCACATCAAATACTAGTTCAAATTATTGCTACAGTACTGATTCAAGCTTCTTCAGATGTCTTCCAAGGCATAAACAGCATTTTATTCGAAAATTTAAAAACTGGTGCCAACATTTGTAACTATAAGTTTTTCCTGAATAACGATAACACAGAGTTGTTACTGAAGAGTTTAGAATTATCATTCAGGAGAGCGATGCAGTTTGATACTAGACCCGGTTTAAAGTTCCTAGTTCAAAAAGTCTCTAATTTGGATCATGCTGCCAATCTGTACAAGCAAACGACGTCATCTTGGCTCATAAAAATAATTGCACTTACAGAAATATTCTTTAGTGGCATTCATAAATTTAAATTAAAAGCGGCAGACGTTTCAATAATACTACACAATTATACCACATCGTTGAATTTAACTCTCGAATACGACCGATTTGTGACCAAGATATTTGACTTAAAGAGTACTTGGGAGTTACTATGCTACAATTACATGAAACATCTAATAGATGTATCAGATTTTGATGATCCTGATGTGGTGAAAGAAAGAATGTCGTACAGTTCTGACGAATCTGACTCATCATCGAATCATTACGACCAGTATTACTCGGAGGAAAGTAAGGAAGTAAAAGAAGAATCTCAATTTCCTATCTCAAGTGCAGAAAACATAGAAGACAAGATTGAGAATTCAAATGAAAAACCAAAGCCATTCACGTTTGCTGATTTCAAAGTAAGCAAAGCCTCTATAAGTGTAGAAATCCACGCTGAAGATGAAAAAGATATTGACGATGAAAGTGATGAGACTGCGTTCATTAACAACGCTAAACATGAAAACGAACCTCAAGAAATTATAATTAAAAAATGTCACAGTCTGGATGATGAAGTGCGCCAATTAGATAGAGTCGATAGTATTCCCGAAAAGGAAAACAAAGTGAGTGCCTCAGATATTGTAGATAAGCATTTGGATAAACGAAAAGTTAATATAAGTATTAGAGATGAACCGACATATGATAAAGCGAAAAATATAGAGGCATTGATTCCTCCACAACCAGTTCCGCCAGAGATTGAACAGCAGAGAGCTATTAGTATAAGTAAGGTAAGATATTTCGTGTAAAATTATGTAAAAAAACATTTTATTCCAGTGTAAAACTGAAAGATGTTCAATAAAATTTTATTTTTCAGGACATTGACGTGCAACGGAACTGCTTCCAAAATATTCTTATGGCATATCTCGAACTAGTCTTAACATTTTCATTGGAACGGTTCCAATTGATACAACCGGTGCTCCAAAGTGGATTCGTACAACTCGCCAAAACTGTGACAGACCCCCAACTACTCGACAGAATTACTATATTTTTCGATAAAAAAGACTTATCCGAAAATAATTATAAGTGATCATAAAATTGTGATAATATAAACTCACATTATTGTATTGTAATGTTATATTCCTTGAAGTGTTTCAGTGTTACGTGCAAAATAAAAATCATTATCTATTCAAATATTCGTTTTAATAAATCTTTTGCTTAAAGCGCTTAAAAATCTCAAAATTACAATCAAACACTTAATAATTGTAACAAGTTTCAACTAACGAAGTATTTGGTATAAGGACTACATCATAATGTCTTTTGTTGGTATAAAATGCGTGCAGTCTATCAGTTTATTGCAAAATAAAATATTTATATTACGTCATACAACTACATGGCACAATGAACTCACAACAGTCATCATATAAATCTACAGTATAGTGCCTGATGAATTAAAGCAAACCAAAGCATTGTACTTTCTTTAGACTTCCTATTAATGATGGCACTTATTATTTGGTGTCTACAAAATACTTCTTATTTACAACAATTGTATCACATACCTTTTTACAAAATATTTACAAATACAAAACAAATAAAACAGCTACCTCAGTAAGGACATAGCTACTGATAATAAAAGTGCGAATACAGATAAGCTTACACTAACTGCACCTTGTGTTAAATGCATATGTACAGGAAGCGCGTATGATAAAGCACTGAGACCTAAATCACTTGTTATTAAAACACTCTGTCTATTTATCATGTCAGCAATTTTCTCAGCTTCTAAAACACACACTTTTAATTGCAAGTCCGTGGGATTGTGTAGAATAGTTTCAACTGAAATGAAGATCTCCATTTCAATAGTCAAATAGCCTCTCAGCGCGCATTGAGCTATTTTAACATGTCTATCTAGAGCCTTCAATATATTTTGCAAGTTAATAACAGTAGCTGAAATGTTAGTGCCGTACAAGGCTCTATCGATTTGTTTCTGAGAATATAGAATCCGTAAAGCGCCACCACATTTTGGGCAGCAAGCTCCTGGGGCGGTGAATCCAGCGCAATCGGGTTTCTTTAATGGAGGACAGAGAATTCTATCTATGGTACACTTTGGCTCCATCAGGTTCGATATTGGTCCGACTGCGTAACATCGTCCATAGTAGTCTATGGTCACGTATTCAGCCCAGGCAGCACATTCAGAATCGTACGTGATTCCATTTACTCCACACACGGTGACATTCTGAAAAACAGCATCAGAAAATTCATCAAACTAAATTACTGAAGCAAATCAATCTATAGTTCGTATAATTAAGTGCATAGGTGTAGGTAGACTTACATTTGAACATCTATTCAAGCACGGCCCCCAATATGCCATCCTCTTTCCTGGAGTGTTGATTAGATAACAGGGATTGTCGTGCGTTCTGCCATCAGTGTCGCAGATCGGCATCGATGGATAATTTTCACAATCATCATAAGTGTTTACTGAAAACAAATTACAAAACTCATTAAACACAAAAAGTATAAGATTTTGCAAAAAAATCCGGATTGTCTCAATTAAAAGTCATCTTCTTAATATTATGCTGCTAATTGACTGAACAGCTCAATGAACGTCGCTTAAACCTGCGGTGTACTTAAACTGCCTTACATTTTCAATGAGGTTACTTTGGTAGTGAAGGGCAGCTAAGAAAATATTGAATTCTAACGCGGACGAAATCGCGAGCACCTGATATTTCAGGGAATAAAATCTTTATGAACATTATTTCTATGATGATAATTCACTTGTTTGACTATATAAATAAGTAGACACTTACAACAAATATACTGAGGGCAGGTGTACTGCAACTTTGACAGGCATACGTTGGCGATCGGCAGACATTTCCGCCACGAATTGCACGCTTCCCTTCCGCAAGGGTTTTCTGGCCGGAATTGTATTTCAGCATCGGTAGCACCCGAACACCTGGGGAAGATAATGGAATAAGCTTTCTCTCTTGTGTAGGCCTCTTTTCAGTTCACAGCCTAATATATTTGTGGCTCTGTGAGCTGAAGATCTTGTGTAGTATTCGAAATGGCTGTATTAATTATTTGTTTGCGCGCAGATATGGTATACGTGTACGTATACAACACCCATATTTGCGCCATTTAAAAAATTTCCTAAAACTGAATCGACAAAATAAATCTATATAATTAACGAACCTGCTCACAAAATTTCACGAGAATCGGTGAAAAATGCAACATACCGTAATGCAAACCGCCGGACATACGAAAGCAATTAGCAGCCCAAGCTGAAACAGATAGGCTTCGCTTGCGCTACGCGCTCTCTTCGTCAATAGACTAACTAAATCAAAATTTAATTGTCTAGGGACTACGTGTAATTTAAATAGTTAAACCGACATAAAAAAGTCGAGAAAACCAGGTAGAGCACTTCTCTATGAATCTGTAAACAGCAAAACACTACAATCCATGTAAGTTTGACTTTATAGTTACCGATGATGTAGTCGTGAGTGGATTGTTTTACTGGTTGGTAAACGGGTTTTGCTAGAATGATAGCCAGTCAAGCGATTATTACAAAAATGCCTTACCATCGTGGATTTTAACGTGCACGGGCACGTGGTGCGGGGGACAGTTGCACGGGAGGTATACTCACTTGGCGAGGCACACGTTGGGGTAGTGCACGGAGCGCGCGTGCACGGGCACGTGGTGCGGGGGACAGTTGCACGGGAGGTATACTCACTTGGCGAGGCACACGTTGGGGTAGTGCACGGAGCGCGCGTGCACGGGCACGTGGTGCGGGGGACAGTTGCACGGGAGGTATACTCACTTGGCGAGGCACACGTTGGGGTAGTGCACGGAGCGCGCGTGCACGGGCACGTGGTGCGGGGGACAGTTGCACGGGAGGTATACTCACTTGGCGAGGCACACGTTGGGGTAGTGCACGGAGCGCGCGTGCACGGGCACGTGGTGCGGGGGACAGTTGCACGGGAGGCCGGTGAGGAGGGCGGCGCGGCCGCACGCACGGCGCGCGCACACTCGCTCGCCGCCCACGCACACGCACTCGTTGCACTCGATGTAGTACTTCTCACCTGCACACGAATTAAATACCAGTTGATCTCACCCGGCATTATATATTGCCCGGCACTGTTTGGCTTAGATAAGTGTGCGTCCGCCTTCTGTTGGTGAGAATGTGGATTGTAGGTGTGATTGTTCACACCCAAAACCAGAAACACAAATTTCCCACATCCTGTCATGTGAATTTAATCCATACTTACCACACGAGTCATATTGAACTTAATGTGGGACTGTAAGTGTGAAAGTGTTAATTATCTTCTTCGTTCGTCTTCTATTCAATACATATAAAAATCAGTTGCCGTGCGTTACTTTCGCGAAAACTCAGAAATACCTCATCCAATCAAACTAATTTGTTTTTGTTTTGTTAGACTAGTAATTTCAGATGAAAATAAATTTTTGTTTATTTTCCATTTCTTTAGGTAGGTAAGGGCAAAACACAAATTATCTAATTTAAATTATCAGTAATTTATCAGTGTTACCTTGCTTGACAATCTTGTCGTGCAGAATACAATCCTCTCGTTCGACACACGGCAGCGGCTGACAGTTGCTGAGGCCTTTCCTGGTGCAGTTGCAGATCTTGAAGCAGGACTTGTGAGTGTGGAGGGACATCTGGATCCGTACCCAGGATCCTACTGGCACCATGTAGGGACTGTTATCTCCTGCATAATTTCAATTTCAATCATTTATTGCATTCAATAAATACATGAGATGGTATAATGTAAATGTTTAATATTTACATTATAGACCTTGTTGGACACAGCAACAGTTTAAAGAGAAGAAGTTTGTATAGTTTTCATCGATATTACAAAGTTAAAGTTAAATGAGTGCAATTAATATCAATATTATCAATTATCATAATAATTTTAAATAATGGTCTAGATGAAAAGTAAGGAATGAATGAGTTAAAAAATTTAAATTGAGTATGTAGTAGCAGTAGTAGTTTATGCCGGCATATTTTATTGATTACAAGAGTAATTAGCCTAAACTATTTTTTTGTGCGTCGTCGTATGGAATGTCTGCAGGAATATTCCTGTGATAGTTAGAGCATTTATGTAAGTATTGTATTGTGAGAAAACGAAATAAAACTTATGAACTGCTCGTTAGCTTAGTTGGGTATCGCCATCGGGTTCGATTTCCGGAGGGAACACAAATTTTCTCCCCAAGGAAAGTTTGTGTTTCTGGTTCTGGTCGTGAATGTGTGTGTGATGTGAATGTTTCCGGCACCCACGACACAAGTCATCTAACTTATTGTGGGGATGTGAGTGTGAAAACTTTTTTATTTTTACTGTCTATCACTCACCAAGTCTGCACCCATCGACGCAGCTGTACTTCGGACAAAAGTCTCCCTGCAGACAGTCTCTGTTGACGATGCACACTTGGTTCTCGCCGCAGGGTGCGCCCGCGCACGGTGACGTCACAGCTTCTTTATCCGACAGGAGGGCGGGACTCGTGCCTATAGGCATAGTAGAAATATAGGAAATGAATTCAAAATGTATAGCAGAAGCAAACATTTTTAAGCCTCGTCAAGTAGTTATTATTCTTGACTTTTTATTGACATTTGAAAAAGTTTGATTTGCATTATTCTATACAGTTGCTATTATTCTATCGGGTTCGATGTCCGGCTGAAACACAAGCTATCTAACACTATAGGAATCTTTGTCCTGACATACTGAGTCACTGACTGACTGACTGACTTAGAGACAACGCACAGCCTAAACCGCTGGACGTAGAGACTAGAAATTTGGAGGGTACTTAGAACGTAAGGGTGTACTAAGAATGGATTTTTGGAAATTCTACCCCGAAGATGGTTAAATGGGGTATAATAGTTCTTTGTTTTTGAACTTATAGCGATGAAAATTGGTATTTAAATAGTTCATTTAATATAAAAAATTAAGATGTTACTTAATATTTTTTGCCAAGGGATGCATAAAGGTAGTGCAATGGGAGGTGAAGGTTCATGTGGAAAGTTTTTATTTATGAAGTTAAAGTGATGTAAATTGTATCTGAGTAGTAAATTAAAAGGTAATTTTATTAATAAGTCAGTAAATTAGAAATAACTACTCTGACTCGTAGTTAACTCCATTATAATCGCATTTATATTATAAATCCGAAAGTTTGTGTGTAAATGTGTCAGTGTGTAAGTATGTTTGTTTTATCTTAACGCTGTAACGGCTTAACGAATTTGGCTGAATTTTCCAATATATATACGTAGCTTATACTGAGGATTAACACATAAGCCACTTTTTAACTAAATGAACGCGGGTAAAGCCGCGGGACAAGGCAATTTACAAATGATACGCCATGACTCACGATTTAGGGTCGACTCTTGCGATCTAGGTTTCGGGGATGTCCGATCCCATCATCAGTCGAGTTCAAGACGGAAGGTCACGGCGTATCATTTATAAATTATAATGTGTAAAACTCACGAAAACTTTAATAATGAAACATAAGTTTTTCTCCCCAAGGAAAACTGTTAATCCTGGTTGTGATTGGTGTAAATTGCCGGCACTCCGACACAATTCATAGAAGTTAGTGTAAGTGTAAAAGCATAAAAACATATTACTCGGCGTCATGTAAAGCGTAAAAACATATAACTCGGCGTCATGTAAAGCGTAAAAACATATTACTCGACGTCATGTAAAGCGTAAAAACATATTACTCGGCGTCATGTAAAGCGTAAAAACATATTACTCGGCGTCACGTAAAGCGTTAAAATATATTACTCGGCGTCATGTAAAGCGTAAAAACATATTACTCGGCGTCATGTAAAGCGTTAAAACATATTACTCGGCGTCATGTAAAGCGTAAAAACATATTACTCGGGGTCATGTAAAGCGTAAAAACATATTACTCGGCGTCATGTAAAGCGTAAAAACGTATTACTCGGCGTCATGTAAAACGTAAAAACATATTACTCGGGGTCATGTAAAGCGTAAAAACATATTACTCGGCGTCATGTAAAACGTAAAAACATATTACTCGGCGTCATGTAAAGCGTAAAAACGTATTACTCGGCGTCATGTAAAACGTAAAAACATATTACTCGGGGTCATGTAAAGCGTAAAAACATATTACTCGGCGTCATGTACTGTCGCAGTGGCACGCAGGGCGCGCGCGGGTCGGCGGGCGCGAGGCGGGCGCACAGCGCGCGCGCCGTGAGGTTGTGTGGCGGCACGCGTGACCACTCCACGCACGACGACACCAGCCGGAGGCAGTCCTCCAAGCACAGGAGCGTGCTGTGCCCCTGTACAACATCGGAATACATGCAATAAATAATAAAGAAACCAAATTGGTTCAGGCGTCTTCGAGTAATCGATGAACATATATAAACAAACGGGTTGCACTCCGGCAGTGCCGGCAGAAGTGAAAAATTGAACATTAACGTTGTAAACAGTAGGAGCAGGCATACATTTACGCGCGGTAGAAAGAGAGCGGGATATTACTTCCTCTCCTTCGTCTTACGAATTTTCGATCAGGTCACGTGTCCTGACGCGAGTTAAAAATTTTTTAACCATCACAAAAAAGAAAAACGCCGCTGAAGAAGTTTTGACTTCAAAAATAAAATGTTTATTTCTAGTTATATAGACTTGTACATGGTTCAACACAATATAAAAATACAAATAAAAATAGTAAAATGTCAGCAGTTACAGATTAAATTGAAATAAGAAATTCATAATTATTAGTATGTGTACTTGTAACATGATATATTACCATAGTAGAAATATATTTCTACTATGATATTACTCTGGCTAATGCATAAAAATTGCGAAGCCAAAATTTAAATAAAAACCGCAATAATAATATACATTTTGATAGCGGTATATCACGGGAGGCACGCTAAACGATCCGGATAGGGTAGGTTATCACAGTTTCGAAATCTTCGATGAGCTCGAGTTTCCTGTGAAGATAACCTCTCGATAAAATTAATGTAGGGCTTTGTTACGCTCGCTTTACTACCCTAGACCAAAATGCAGTAGTTTAGCACCTCAGGTAGAAAAATCTGTCGCCATTTGGTGTTCCGGCAGCTATCCTTAACCTCCGTTTTAGGCCTAGCATGTTTTCCATTATCGATTACATAATATTTTAGCAATAAGGGGAGTAAGTGCTCACGCTAGTCTATCAGATAAGGTACCTTCTCGGTGCATGGTTTGACATGCAACGCGCAAGCGACGCTCTTCCACACATCAGATGGGCAATGGCTGGAATTTTTCAACGGTAGCTGAAGGTCTAGAACGGACACAACCCTGAAAGCAAACAAAATACAAACTAAACTTAAGATCCCATGACCTTTCTTTCTTTATTTTCACTCTAACACTTACTTCGGCCACAAAGGCTGTGACACGAGAAAGAAAGAAAGAAAAATAATTTATTTCGACACGTAGCGAAAATATAACAATAATATTGAAACACTTATGAACTAATAATTAATTATCATAATGCATGCCGAAATGGGTTTGCCTCAGCACAAAAGTCAAACACGAAATTCGACGCTGATTTTCAGGCAAACCTGCGGGTGATATATAAATATGAGTAAACTTATTTACAAATATATATCCAATAATAAATTTAAATAAATAAATAAAAACAATAATACCTATAACATATAATTTACTTACATAAAGAATAACTATAATACATACATACTCGTGTATACACGAGATTTTATAAATTAAAAATAAGATTTGAAAGAAGTTCTGTAATGCTTACATTATTTTTGTTACTTGCCTGGATGTTACTATGTATAATAATTTATTTATGAATATGGGTTGAAACACCTAAAATAGTATTTAATTTAATTCATATTTAAACTAGCGACCCGCCTCGACTTCTCACATGTGTAATTTATACAAAAAAATAATAAGTGGTTACTGTGAGTCAACTGTAACAGATAGAGACATCGCAGAGTTTTTTTAGGATTTTAGAAGAACTCCAATTCTCTAGTACATAATTTCAACAGAAGCCATGTAAATTTATCTTTCGGCGACTTGGTTTTTTTTCTACTCACATAAACTTAAACATAAATAGGTTTTATTATGTAGGATTTATATATATATATCTTTCGTGAAAAATTTTCTATCTGCTGATGAAAACCGCATCAAAATCCGTAGTTTAGGAGGAATCAACGGATAAACAGACAGACAAACGCAAAAAGCGACTTTGTTTAAGGCAGGGCACCAGAACTGACGGCCGATGGAGCCGAAAGGTTCTCGAATGGAGGCCACAAACTGGCAAGCACAGCGTCGGAAAACCACCCACAAGGTGGACAACATTATGAAGGTCACAAGAAGAGGCTGGATGCAGGCCACTAACAACCGTGCTTTTTGGAGATCTTTGGGAGAGGCCATTTATAGATGATAAGAGATATCGTGGGTACGAAGAGTCATGTGATATAAGTTTCCTTAGTTCTTACCCACTTCCTTTCTGTTCGAAGACGGCGAGGTGCGCGCCATCGTCTGCGTGCGCGGAGCACGCGCGGAACAGGCTCGTGGGCCGGTCGTTGAGCTGGCTGCAGTACTTCAGTCCCGCACAACCCAGGGTACACGGGGAGTTCACTACATACAATGTGTAACAGAAAGGTGTTGTAATATTCAAGCCACGCATCTAGCTTCATGTGTAGAGTCTAATAGGAACTTCCAAATTCGCGGCAGCAGCACGAATAGATAGATAGATGAACTCTTTATTGTACACCAATTAATAAAGAAAATAACAGCAAACAATAAAATTTAAAAAACTTGGGCGGTCTTATCGCTTACTTGGATACAATGACAACCTTTGTATATTGAGTTATGATGAATTTTAGAGATAGCGTCTAGCAGATCTCTTATATAGTTGCCCTGGGTTCAGCACCTATCCCGTCCGTCTGGCAGAGGCATTTATCGTCTAAAGTAGTCTAAACCATACAATCAAATAACTTCAAATTCTCAGATAATATATGTAAAGCTACGGCCCAAAAAGAAAAAAGCAATTAAAATGATATTAATGAAAATATAAAGGTGCACTCATACACGTAACTAAGTGAAAAAAAATTTTGCACCCAATTTTTTTTTTCTGCCCGCATTTGTTTTGTTTAAAAAAACTTTGCAAGTATAGTACGAAACTGTTTTATTTTAATCTATGTTGGACAATTTGGTGGAACATCAAAGCCACTGATTTTAGACTTTTTCGTCCCGATGTCCATCTCAAAAACAGCTACATATTTAAAGCTGATAATATCCGTTATAACCTCTTTTATTGGTCCCATTTAAATTTGATCAAGATTTGATCAGTAGTTTTTGAAATATCGTCAATAATGGCTATTTTGTACGCCTACTTTGACGATGTTCTCGTTTACGCGACTTCAAAAGTTACCTCATAACTTCTTTCGTTGTGAGCCGATTTTTATGATTTTTTTATTTATTTGAAAGCTGGTGCTTTTTATATGGTCCTATTGAAAATTTGATCAAGATCTGATCAGTAGTTTTTGAGTTATTGTCAATGCGTGTTTAATACATTAAATCTGATCAAGGTTCCGAAGATAAAGCGGTAAAGTCGGTTTTTTTAAGCTTTGCTTGCGTTTAATTATCTTTCAACAGTAGGTAACTGACCTTCCTCTATACATTCTAACAAGTTAAGTTCTTGAGGATCGCTCAGACATTCAGAGTGAAACCGCTGCCAGTTGCTCTGCCAGTCGTTGTTGAAGGTGAGGAAACATAGCCGCTTGCAGTTAATTGTTGAGGCCTGATGAAAAAATTTATGTTGTAAAAACTATAAAACTGTATTTTTTTTTAAATAGTAATATTATTGGGAAAACATTAAACATATTGAAAAAAACAATCGACTTCATACAACACAAAAATTCCAGACTAAGTACATAAAATATAAAAAATCGTTTTTTTTATGATGACATATTTCCAAGAAAAAAAACAAACGGACCTACCTTTTCACAGCAATGCAATTTAGCTACATCATACGGGATCAAGTCTTTAGGGTCAGGATGCTGGTCGTTCTTCAAAAAGCAGAGCCACAGAGGATTTTTCAGATCAGGAGGTCCGCAGTCTTTTTGGAGGACACGTACTATCTTCTGTGAGTCGTCTATTCCTTTCAAGGCTGACTCACAAGTACTCCTGCACTTTAGGTCTTGAACCTCTGGGCAACATGAGAGGTCTGAAATAGTTTAAAAAAGGTATGAAATTAAAGAGGTTCTTTTTCACAAATACGTTATCGCAAGGAACAGTGTGCAATGGGACAATATTTACGAAAAATTTAATTTGTTAAAAAAATTTAAAAGTCTAAATAATTAAACGCAAGCAAAGCTTAAAAAAACCGACTTCACCGCTTTATCTTCAGGACCTTGATCAGAATTAGTGTATTAAACACGCATTATTGACTATAACTCAAAAACAAGAAATCAGATCTAGATCAAATTTCAATGGGACCACAAGAAAAGCACCAGCTTTCAAATAAAAAAAGAATAATCAAAATCGGCTCACAACGAAAGAAGTTATGAGGTAACTTTTGAAGTCGGGTAAACGAGAACATCGTCAAAGTAGGCGTACAAAATAGCCATTATTGACGATATTTCAAAAACTACTGATCAAATCTTGATCAAATTTAAATGGGACCAATTAGAAAAAAACACCTATCAAACTAAAAAAAAAATTTTCGAAATCGGCTCGCGTGGAGAGAAGTTATGAGGAAGTTATGAGACGCATAAAAAAAAAAAAATACAGTCGACTTGAGTACCTCCTCCTTTTTTGGGAAGTCGGTAATTAATTAACCAATATCGTTTTTTTTTATGTAAATTTTACAGGGAGATATTACAATTATCATTTGTTTTCCCGTTATAATTTTTTAGTCCGATTGTCATTTGTTTTCCCCGATTATAACCTCGATTCTTATTAATTCCCCGATGCTAATTTGTTTTCACCTATTCGTATTTTTGTTATCAATTAAGGCAAAGGTTCATTGCCGTAAATTGAGCTATTATAAAAGCTTCATGGAGTGAAATTGTAACAAATTTATAAGTATCCTAATTTGCTTTGAAGAATAAATGACCGCTGTTATGATTTTACCCTAAGCCAATTCAAGGAGAGAGACAATTAATTCGTTTTAGGAAATAATCAATTACTTATCAACTTGGTTATATATGCAATTGGACCGTAGTCTACTACTTAGGTTCAAATTAAAAGTTTATTAAAGATTTATCATTAATAATTTAAACGTAAGCAACGCTTAAAAAACCGACTTCACCGCTTATATTTTGGTTCTGGCTAGATCGATTTCGATTAAATTTATATGGGACCACCTCTGAAGTCTTAAAATTCTATTTTGTTTGGTAGATTATATAAATCTACCAAACAAAATAGAATTTTAAGAATCGTTCCACAAAAGGGGGAGAAATCGGTGAACATACATAAAAAAAATACATACAGTCTCTCCTCAAAATCAAAATCGTTTATTTACATACAAAGAGGCACTCATGAAAGTTAATGATTGCCAGATTCCCAAAATTACAGCCATCTCGAGAAGAACCTGGCAAGAAACTCCTTTTTTGAAGTCGGTAAAAAACCTAAGAACAGTGACAGGTTAATATTATTGATACCAAAAAATCAATATATTGTTTACCACTCACATCTCGAAGTATCAATATGATCAGTAGGTCCGGTCAGCTCGTTCAAACAGCCCGTGATGTCCGGGGACTGGTAGCACACCTTTGACACCCTATCCCTCGCCTCTGCCTCCATGATGGTGTTGTTCACTCGCCACAGCTCCTTGCGGCAAGCGTTGTGGCATTTCAGGGATTGCGTTTTTGCTGAAATTAGAAAAGAGAAGGTTCTTGTTAAACTGCCCGTTGGCTTAGTTGGATGGTTCGCCTTCTAAGCGGAGGAATTGGGTTCGATTGCCGGCGGGAACACAAGTTTTCTCCCTAAGGAAAGTTTGTGTTTCTGGTTTTGGTTGTGATTGTGTGTCACACACAGTGAATGTTTCTGGCACCCACGACATAAGACATTGAATTTAGTGTGGGGCTGTGAATGTGAAAGCGTTTATGTTGTGTTTATACCGATTAGTTTACGATTGCATTGATAAAATATCCATTGCCATTCGTAGTAAATAATAACAAAGGAGATTGGCTCATTGTTTTGTGAAGAAAGGAAACCCAAAGCCAAATAAAACCACTTACAGCAGCACCACTGCGCTTCTTGCTGCCTCTGCACACAGTCAAAGAACTCGATCTCGTCACTCCTGCGGCAGACGTCAGTGAGGGTGGTCGCGTTGACAGCACTTGCACAGCCCTGTCGACAGGATGTGGAGCGGGCCAGCGCACAGCAGGCACTGCCCCACCACCCAGAACCAGATACTACTTCTGAAATAAAAGTTTGAAAAAAATTATACTACTGACTAAACATTTTCAGCTGTTTATTTTGTGTTGATCCGGTGGCAAGTTATAATGAAGTGAAGTGTGAATCTATTACGACTAGTCGTTCGACCCAAACAGAGATCTCGCGCCTACATTTCGCATAATAGGTAGAGAAAACCTTTTGAGGTTTAATTGCTTATAATTTATTTCTTAGTAATAATTTTGTTTGGTTTTTGTATTTGTTACTCAACTTGCAAAGTTCTTTTTATCGATACCCGCAAGGCCTGAAAGCCTGGTGCCCCCTTAATTTTTTCATTTATATAATTTTAAATGCCTTTTTTGGCTTTGGGCCAAAGATTTACATATTCTTTGAGAATTTGAAGTAATTCACTTGTATGATTAAAACACTAAATGTCTCAGACAGACGGACGGACTAACGGACACAGTGTTGAACCACCCAACTCAACTCGCTAGAGATCTCGCTTCTCTCGATCAAATATATTTATATATTTTCCAAAATCAAAATATCTTTTCTATACAGTAAAATAGATAAGCCACCAAGCTTTGGTGTAGATTACAAAACGTGTTCAAGCACGATGGGCACGCCACAAGGTCAGACCAATGCCCATCATAGGTGACATTTCACCAACACGTAGAGCCAAATATACCGGGTGGAATTTAGAGGAATGCGTTCAGTAGTAGAATGAAGAATCTCTTCTTACATTAATTAACTCGATATAATTTTGAGATTCCATTTAGAATCTCATAAACAGCCAAATACTTATTACCTAATAACTTACCCTGTATCGTATGGTTCATACATATCCAGAACTCCGTCTGCAAGACAAAAGCAACTCAATCAATAAATTAAGAATTCTTAGGAGTAATTCGATAGTTGTCTTTGAATCGCAGCAGGAAACCCAAACCCCACCAATTACAATACAATGCTTATAGGCGGTTTATTGACAGTACTCGACGAAGATTTATTTTCATGGGGCCTATAGAATAGGACAAAGGACGGGAATGAATGGCTTTCGGTGTGTGGTATCACTTTACCACATCATGCGTGAGCTAGGGTAACATCAGTCTCTATAATGTTAATAGATCCTTGGTTCAAAAAATACTAGTCGTTCGCGCCTAACTGAGATCTCGCGTATATTTTGCTTAATAAAGAAAATCTTTTAAATGCTTATAATTTTTTCTTTGTAATAATTATTTAATTTCTGTTATTATTATTGAAGTACAGGATTTGTATTTTTTGAGATAGACACCGGGACAAAATAGGCCTAAAAACAGAGACTTTGGTGGCCTACCAAATTGTTATTATCCAACATAGATTTTTTCAATACCGGTTTCGTACTCTATTTGTCAAGCTCTTATGGGGTATCGTTATATAGTTGTTATTAGTTATGTAGTTACTATATAATGATACCACCACAAGGGTAGATAAAAAATATTTAGCTGCCCACTTACGTATGGGTGCCCCTTAATATTTTCGTTTTTATAATTTTAATTGCCATTTCTGGATTTGGGCCGTAGCTTTACATATTCTCTGAGAATTTTTGTTGAAGAAGTTTTTTGCTTGAATGGTTTAGACGCTAGATGCCTTTGACAGACAGACAGACGGACAAAGCGCTGAACGACCACTTAGAGATATCACTTAGCACGATCAATTATTATGACCTAGACAAAATGGGAGGCAAATATTTTATTGCTTTATTCCAAACTGTATATGGACTTGAGTAGCATTCTGTTATGATTGTACCACTGCGTGATTTTGACAAAAAAATTACACTTTTTAGTATTTGGCAATTTATTTTATGATCTCTATAATTGTCAATATTGTCACATAAATAAATGGTTAAGCCTCTATAATTAATAGTTGTTCAAACAACACTCTCCCACTGCAACGTCATCGCTGCACTGCTTCTCGTCATATGCATGCCATGACTTAACAGAGTAGATAAATTATACATTTGAAAAATCATAAAAAATTGCAATAGCCAAACCACGAAAGACGTTGGTATATATAGGTGGAAAGGTGTACCAAGGGGTATCTGTGATTGTCATTTTTAAATTAACCTGTAGATACAACCAAATCCACTTAGTCAGTTTTGGCATAATTGAGTACAACAGACAAACAAACTTTCGCTTGGATTATTTATAGAGAAAATGTATTCTTTGGAAACTTACCAATGTAGGAGCACAGAACTTGTAAATATTTGGTATTCTCTCCTCCATGAATGTTTCTTTTGGCTTCGATACAATGTCCATCAAAGACATCTGAAACAAAAAAAAATTTAATTGATTATCGGGTTCGATTCTCTGTGGAAACATAAATTTTCTCCCCAAGGGAAATTTGTGGTTTTTGTTGTGTCATTTATATTTTACTTTTTATGAAAGCTTGCTATGAATAATATTCAAAAAGTAAGGAACACTAAAATAAAGTTAAGAAATATTTAAAAGTTGTCGACGCGACGTTAGAATGAAAATCAAATGCCGCATGTAAAAGATCACTCGAGAAGGGCTCAACCGATTTGGCCGATTCTTTTTTTATTGTGTACGTATACTTTTTTTAGAAAACTACCAGAAAGTTGCACTTGTACCTAAAGCCGGGGTCGCTAATTAAACTTGCATAAGCTTTATCGCATCGCAGTTATTATTATTTATTTAAATCATATTTTTATAAGATAATTCTATCCTTGCTTTGCAGTGAAAGCACACGCGTATAATATACAAGTACCTTAACATTAAAAGAAACCTGCACATCATTAGCCTACCTCAAACTGCCAACATAAAAGTGTTCCCAACTTTCAAACAAACCACAAACCTGAAACTGTAATAAAACTTGCGCAACGAGCCTCGAATATGTTTAGATCGGGTGTAAATACATGTCCCGCTCGTTATTGGTCCACATCAGACTCTTAATTATATTAATTGACGAAAGCGACACGTTACACCCTATTAACAGCTTTACTATCTGCGCAATAAAGTCGAGTTTCTTTATTACATCGTGAACGACAAAATAAGGCAAGTTAAAGCTTTTGCCATCATCACGAATTCGTTCACACAATATAAGATTACTCTGCTGGAGTTGAAATCAGAGTTACATATTTTCAAATTGTTTTAACACTTTGAATTATATATCGATTGATTCAGTCATTATTTATGGAGTGATTGCAACATTATAAGTTAATCATCATTAAATATTTAATGTATATGCTAGTAACCGGTGAGGAGTTCCATCGTTAGCCAAGCTCGAGAGTAGTAGCCGTGTCATAGTGATACTTAAAACCAGCTATCATGAATATGCGTAAAAATTTCGTATTTGTTATGTTGACCTTTGAAGAGTACCTTTATCTAGAGCTAATCATAGATGTCGATTCAGGTCATGCTTAAAATAAAAATGCATTGTCATAGGACCTGAACCAACATGTAAAAAATCTTAGGATTAGAAGTACTTAGTGGTTCTAATCCAGCTTGAAAAATGTGACCTATACACGTACATAGCATTTTAATTAATAAAAGCTTGTTAATGTTAGAATTTTGGCGAGTATACACTTATTGTGATATTCTCGGCGACGAATTTACTTCGCGGTGAGTTTCAATAGGTATTTTCTTGAATAAAAAGTGATAAAAATGCATGGTAAATTCAAAATAGCAAAACGCATGCTTGGCTTAACTGGTTCGTGACGTATCAGTACACACATTTTTTTGTAATATATCTATGAATGATTTTATTTTTAGCAATATAATTATTGTAAACAATTGACTAAAAGCATAAAATATGCACAGTCCCTATTGAAACCCCAATCACATTCACAGAACAAAATGTACTTCCACAGAACGTAATTTCATGTCACTAACATCATTCAAATGGCTGCTGCGGTTTTTCTCGAGATGGCTGTAATTTTGCTAATCTGGCAGTAAAGTCATTAATTACTATCAATAGTTCGGGCCCATGTGAATAAATAAATTTTGATTGATCGATGATTGGCTGTATTTTGGTACAGGGTAAGAATCCAGGCGAATATTACAGAACTGCTCGATGGCTTACATGGGTGAGCAGTTGCCTTCTAAGTAGCGGGTAACGGATCGACTCCCGGTGGAAATACAAGTTTTACCCCAAGGGGAATTTGTGTTTCTGTAGCTGGTAGAGTTAGGCAATAGAATAGAATAGACATTTTTTTATTGTACACCAAATACAGTTAGTTACAGGGGTAATCTTAAAAAACTAAAGTACAATGGGCGGACTTATCGCTAAAAGCGATCTCTTCCAGTCAACCTTTGGATGGAGAAAGGGATAATTTTATATAATGAGGTCGGTGGTGTAAAAACATACTAATAGACATAAATACAACTTACTTAGATACCTATCTTTATACATTAATACATACTAATAGAGAATCCTAGGTATAAGCTATATGTCATTCCGAATTTTATCCAAATCCATTCAGGCGTTACGGCGTGAAGTGAAAACAAACATATTACACATTTACACTCACAAAAACTTACAGATTTATAATATTAGTGTGATTATTAACCCTTTCACAAATATTTATAAGACAAACTTTTATAGTGTTTGAACTACGCCCTTCGCCTTCCATAAATAACCATGTTGCATCTTAAGTTATCATTATCACTAACACAAGTGTAAAGAGGTTATCGTTGAGGTCATGTATGAAGTGGTTTCGTGATAACGTATCTGTTGCAACATTTACATGAATAACTTACTAGTTAGATGTAGGTATAATATAGTAAACTTAAATAGATACGATAAATAAGTAGGTGGCGCTTCTGCCATTTATACGGAGAAAAAAAAATGGTACAACTAGACTACTAGTAAAGTTGTCAGAAACATATTTTCTAGTCAAAATTATAGTTACTTTATTCTTTTTAGAAAATAAGCTAGTTATTATCAAATAATTTTGTGATTTTTATTAAATTACTAGTTTACCCGGCGAACTTCATACCGCCAATTGTCTGTGGTCAAATATTCAGAAACATCTCCTGTTTGACAGGTACGAACAGTTTGTATGGGAAAATAAAATACTACTTTTTAATAATTTTATTGCAATATCTTTATATTTTCTCAACTTTTAAACCTTCCCTGAACTTACACAAATATTTTAAGATCAAAATTAGCCAAATCGGTCCAGCCATTCTCGAGTTTTAGCGAGACTAACGAATAGCAATTCATTTTTATGTATAAGAAGATAAGATTATAGTTGTCATATAAAACATTAGAATGTTAGTAACATCAGCAAGACATTTTTCTCTGGTTCTAGTTGTGATTGTGTGTGTGATGTGAATATTTCCAGCACTCACGCCACTAGTTATTGAACTTACTGTGGAGTTGTGAGTGTGAAAGCGTATTCATATCGCAATTATATGGCCATTAAACTTGACATTAAACAAACTTTTGAATTACCACCGATTAACCTCCACGAAGCACGCCCATAGCAAGGTGTGAACAATAACCATTGTATACAAATGCAAACCGAGAGCTCACTCGCCTATCGGACTTATTGTTCGACAATTGCTTTTGATGTTGCCAACTTAATATGCAACAACTGAAGCGTTTGCGATAAACTCATATTTAATTCAGTGGTTCGATGCGTGATAAAAGGAGTGCCTATAGCTTATCAAATTCAAAAACATCCTAACGCCCTGTTAGACTCCCTGTTAGGGCAAGTCTTTGCCCCCTGCGCCGCGCTGCCCCTGGTCCTGGGTTCGATTCCAAACGAACATATTTTTTTCCCAAGGGATATCTGTTTTAGTTCTGAGTGACTTATATGTAAATATTTTCTTCGCCCACGATACAAGTCTTCGAACTTAATAAAGGGCTATGAGGGTGAATACGTTTGTTTGTTACATCATTGTTATAAGTTTACTTTATTTTAGTAGGATGTCGATGTAGATGTTTGAATTTCAGAGATTACATTATCACTGAGATGTTAATTAATAATTTAATTCACAAACTGCCGAGTGAGTTGTTTACGGCATTATATGTTGTATCTTTCGTCTAATGATAATTTCGTAGCGAATGACTCACTCGACTGAGAGCCCATCAGCGGATAGAGGTGGCACTTGGCACGACACACCAGTCTGTTAATGTCACTTCCTAATGCGACAGACACTTCACTCTACCATATCTTAGTAGAGAAGATAGTGTTATATGAATAAAGACCTTCGTTTATTAACTCAAACCTAAAATGGGGACTCCGTTTGTAGTATAATAACTATTAATTTAAAAAAGTGAATGAAGGCGGTCTGTTGGATTGGAATCAACGATGCACTAATAGGGATAATATGATGATCATAAATACAGCTTATAGGCTAAGAATATAGAACAATATCCTAAGCATGTATTTTTTTTTGGATAATTTCAACTTCATGGGTCATCATTCGAACTATTGAAACCAACGTCTCTTGTGATACGGCTTTCGTAAATTCAGTTTCATGATTTTTTCAAATAGATTTTCAAAATATTATTTATTTAATTCAATTCAATTTTTAATTTTGTGGCTTTCTGTGGTAACGCCACCACATTTCGCCAATGTCATGTTAGACCATAGGACGCAAAACAAAATATTTACAAAAGTACAAAAAAAGGAAGTGGTTACAAAATTTTACAAATTTCAGCGAGATTAATATGAATAATGAGAAGGTGAGACTTTACATGATAATTACAACTTAATTTTATAAGCCACAATATATTTACATAACAAAACTGTTAAGCGGGTGAAAACTAGAGAAAGAAGGTGGGTGTTTAAGAGAAACAGGATCAGAGATTTGACGGGGGAAGGAAGGCATAGAGAGAAAAACGCATATAAGGACAGTTAAAAAATAAAAAATATTATTTATCTTCTCTGTTAAGTCTATAGTGTCAAGTGTCAACTGGCATTTAGCGTTCATATTGCGAAACGCTGCTAAGCGATACCGTTCTTTTGTGGGGCAATGTAGTTTAAACAAGTATTAATTATAGATTGTTAACTTGAAGCACTAAAATGTAGCATTCAGAACATCTTCGAATAAAAATAAGGGTCTGAGAGCTGTCTAGTACTTTTAAATAAATCTGTCTTTCCAATAGCCATGTATAGGCTTTTTTAGTCTTGGGATTTAATTAGAAAATACGCTATTTTAAAGGTTTGATATCTCAAAAGGAATAATTCCTTTTTGCTTCAAGAAAAGATTCCACGTAAATATCCTTACAAATAACATAGTAATACGTAGGTATTTTTCAAAAAGAGGGTTCCGGGAAGCTGAGAGGTATTTCCATATTCAAAGCAAGCATAACATTTTCATATCATTCATCGCTTTGGTATTCAAAAACATTGCTTATTATTCAATCCGCGACACGCATTTGTCAATGGTGACAGAATAAAAGGTACTCTTGTATGTCACCACAGGCTGAGACTGGACTTGACTGCTGTGGGCGTTACGAATAATTCACAACGATTGCTGTTTTTCCTAATTATACTTAAATCCGTGTTCATAAAACTCTGGTTAAGGAAATAACAGCACAATTTAACTGGAGGATGGCTATTTATATGTTTTGTTATTTGATAAATCCAACTAATATTATACATCCGAAACTTTATGTGTATATTTATTCCCCTCTTCACGCTTTAACAGCCAAATGGAATTGGATGAAATTTGGAATGTATAATTACGAGTAGCTTATCGAGTAGCTGTACCTACCTAGGATTAACACATACTTTTTACCTTGATAATAGCGGGTGATGCCGCGGGGCACGACTAGTGTTGAATAGTTGTGTGACCGTACATCTTATCTTGATGTGAGCACGATGATTTTTTGGGGTATTATAATACCTAAGTTTGCAGTGTGTATCGAGAGTATTATTTGCTAAGTTTGGTGAAATCGGCGCAGCCGTTTTCTAAATCTCTGTCTGGATACGTCTATGATACGTTTCAAAACTTCGGTATTGCCACTTATTATCTGCCCCGTTGTCTGTCGGTCTGTTATCGAATCTTGCAAACTAAATTAGAACCACTTCCCGATGTCCGTTTGGACACTTGTATGTATCTTCGGTGACAATACAATGATATGGTACCATAGAGCTGGTCTGATAATGGAGACGGAAGATGGCCATAGGAACTTCTGAACTAAACAAGATAAACCCATCGAGCTTGAGGTCGTTTGATTTGTCTTGTCAAGTTCTCTGTCATGTCAAGTCTTCCGGTTGTATTAGCCCTTTTTTATTTACAAACATGATTTTTAGAATCTTTTAAAAGTATTAAGTACTTGTTATGAATGAAATTTATTAACAATGTATTAGCATAAACAATCGACTAAAAGCATAAAATAAATATGCATATACCTTATTACTTATTGCGTCATTGGTAAAGATTGATTCAATAATATCCTTTACTGCGGAAATCCTATTAACGATGGAACTGAATGATGGTCAATGGAATTAAGTGTAGCATGGGCACAGCCAGCAATCGGAAATAGCTGACATCATCGCAGCATTCACACCGTGAAGGTGACACGTCCTGTATTGTACGTGCACGGCATCAGGGAATGCTGGATTCTACCATCATGACAAATAAGGACCGGTGTTTTGGCGCGAAAGTGAAAAAATGGCGTCGTTAATTTTGTTTTATACTTCAAACAAACTACTTCAGTGGGAATGAAAAATATAATGTTTGGACTCTGTTGGGAAACACCTATGAAGTTTTATTTTCTCGAGAACAATGGTTTAGACCCCGATGGGAATAACCCTTATTTTCGAAAACCAGTGATTTTTCGAGTAACATAACATAAACGCTTTAACACTCACAGCCCCACACTATGAATTGTGTCGTGGATACCGGTAACATTCAGATCACACACAATCACAACCAGATCAAGAAACACAAGTTTTTCTTGGGAAGAAAACTTGTGTTCCCGCCGGGAATCGAACTCGACCCCTGCTTGAAGGCAAACACGCACCTAACTAAGCTAACGAGCATATGTGTGGTGGATTTTTTGGCGTTAAAACTTGCATGAGTGTAGGCAATCATACAAAGTTAATAAACGTGATTTTCATCTTTGGTCCAAAACTCCAATATAGTTCTAGTAACCTAAACTAAGTAGTAGTTTCAACCTCTTATTAGGGTATGACTTGACTATGACTGAACCGTGACTCTTTTACTTGACTTTGACTGTGACTTATGACTAGAACTTGTAATATGAAACATGCATACACTTGAATTTTTTATAACTTGACACTGGCTAAATGCACAAAATTGCAGAGCCAAAATAAAAAAGAACACTACGGGCCAATTGCCTTTGTTTCCTAAAACTAAACTAAAACTATATACATGAAAATAATGAATATGCAAAGGCTGTATTTGCTGTATAGTATATATATATATGGTTTTAGTTTAGTTTTACCCAAGTAGGTAACAAGGCATCTAGTTTATGGGTAACTCAAGTACTGCTCCGCTTTTTTTTATTTCCATCTTTTATGGTATACTTTGGCAAAGCCAGCTAAAGTGACGCCACAAATCGACATCTTCAAAGTCTTGAGAAATGCACAAAGTTCTCAGTGCATTCCGTCATACGCCGCGTTCCCTGACCATTTGCAAGTCCGGTAGCAGATCTGCTGATGACTGGCTGATAAGGCGGTCCTTCACCCCACGTGACAAATGGAATCGCGATGAATCTATTAGAATTCAGCGAGCAACACTGGCCGTTCGCGACTGACGGCTGCGGCCGTGGCAATAGATGCCAACGGTGTGGCTATGATTAGCGGATTTGATGGTTTTTTTGTGTGCAAAATTTTAAATAATTTTACGCTTTCACAATCACAGTCCAACACTAAGTTCTATGCCTTATATCGTCAGCACACACAATCACACCCAGAACCAGAAGATTTCCCTTGGGAGAAAAATTGTGTTCCCACCTGGAATCAACCCCGTTCCCCGCTGCTTTTTAAGTGAACCACCCAACATAGGCAAGGGAGCAGTTCAACATGATGGAAAGAGCCATGCATGCATGTCTCTTTTTACCCGCGACGGATAAGATTTAGGGTGACAGGTTGTTGTGTGCAAAACGAATTTACCTATTTAACTCCAAAATGGATTGACTGATACGTTTTTTTGTTTGCGCGGCAAAGCACTGCGCTTGTATTATTAGATGTTAAATCTTTTTAAGCCCTGTAATTTTATGTTACTTCTAAACTCTGTTATTAACCGATTAAGAAAAATATTATTTTGTTCGAAAGTGTTCTAGTTGGTCCCATTATAATTAGATCAAGATCTGATGAAGTGTTTCGGAGATATTTACGATTGAAGTCGGCTATTAGTTTTTTAAACTCGTATGTAATATTTTTCAGCATTGCTCAGTACACTGTATCACCTCGGTCACACTATATCTAAGAATAATAAAATTTTACTGTTTCGTGGTGTATTTCGTGAGATAGATACTGTGCAATTATTATTGATAGACGTTATTGACTGTTTGTTTTGGCGCTTCAGTGATGGAGTGAGCCATTCGGGCTTGCAAGTGGTTCAGATCATGTTGAATGATTTATGTGAAAGTTACAAACCAAATATACATTCAAAACAAATCGCAGGTTCTCTTATGATTATTTATCATTGATAAATAGTAGTAGATCGCCAACGATTTCCTATTGCTTTAATATATTATATGTATATGTATTAAGTAATATGTATTTCTACTTCTTTGTGTTTATCTAGTAGATGAACGGTATAATATGGGAGTATGCAAACCAAGAGTGGATGTTACATCTTCGGCCGCATCGTTGGTTTCCGTCAGGTGAGATATATATAGTAGCACCTAATCCGTTTGTAGTAACTATGCAATAGCGAGATGCAGATCTCGATATTGCATAGTTACTACACCGGCAACTTTAACGTTACTAGGTGTGTTGGCGGCGATTGTCGGATCTTTTGTGTATTTGTGTGTGTGTGTGTGTAGCTCGCGTTATGACAAGCGAAATTTGTTCTACTAGAGTGCATCTCCCGTTTTATATGCGGTATTACGTCCGTGATTTTTATGTACGTGATCTGCCCTCCTATTACGTATCTTTGTTGCACGCGGTTTCTATTTGAATTAAGCAAAAATGAACCTTATTTCTTAAGAGTTTTGTCAATTTCGTATTGAAATCGTTTGCAACAGAGATAGATAATAGGGGGTCTGAGGTTGACAGCGTCTGTATTTCTTGTACTTATCAACCGATGTTGCTTCGACGCAAGCCCCATTTTGCGTTTTAATAAAAGACATAATTATATCTCTTAGATACCTAAAGACATGAAAATCTGAAGCCATAGTAACGCAATAAAGATCTCTAGTGCCATTTCGCTGCTAATTCAAAGACAAAGGGCTCTTAAAGACAATAAAGTGCATTAAAAGCATCCGACGACCGAAATAGCATAGCTGCATGGTAAATGGAGAGGAGTAGTTTAACTTCCTAGTGTTTTGGTTCGATCGTTTCGGACCCTTTTGAAAGAACTGCTTTACTTTATCTCTTAAACTTATCTAAATATATATAACTCAAAGGTGACTGACTGACTGACTGACATAGTGATCTATCAACGCACAGCCCAAACCACTGGACGGATCGGGCTGAAATTTGGCATGCAGGTAGATGTTATGACGTAGGCATCCGCTAAGAAAGGATTTTGATTAATTCTACCCCCAAGGGGATAAAATAGGGGATGAAGTTTGTATGAAACTTTGTCAATTTTAAAATACTTTTTAACGCGAGCGAAGCCGCGGGCAAAAGCTAGTTATAAAATATATTCGTTGTAGTTCTCGGTTTAATCAAGTTAAAAGTTAATGTGTCCAGGGTACAGGGCTATGTACATTCAAAATAGAACAAGAAGAGGGAAACACACGCACAAACTTTTGGATTTGTAATTTGAGTGTAAATGTGGATACTCTGGTAGAGCATATAAACTGCGGTCCAATTGCTTATATATCTTAAATCTATTAACATTAAACAGCAAAGACGTAAGATGAGACATGTGACATCATGGTAATTTATTATTGGAAAAATTGGACAACACTAAAAATCAATTGGCATACGGAAAATTTACCAATTCCTTTTTTTATTATTTTCTTCGCAGAATTTTGACATTTAAAGCGCGACAAAACACTGTGCTTGTCACCCCGAGATATTAGATATTAAATCTCATTAAATCCCGTAAACAAACATTTCCCTTCAATCTGCTTCGCGGTTAAATGTTTTGCAATGGTTTTGGTACAGGCGGACTCTACAAAGAGTCCTACCACTACGATGATAGTCCAATGGTAAGCACGACCTTGCGTAACAGCCGTTTACTCCACTGAACGTTACGCTCTATAATCACCTGTGATGACTCGAGCTCGCAGCCTACTTTTAACTAACAACTAAAGTAATGTCTCTAACTAGGACAGTTTTACTAATTACAACGAGGAAGCTCTGGTGTATGGGTGAATGCTACACGTGCACTTTGAATGACTAATGAACCTTTGTGATGTTAAGTGCTCTGCTATACTATGTTCAATTATAGGTATTTTCTAAAGTATCACAGTAATATTGTAATTACAAAATTTTTAGTGTAAGTTTTATCTTCACGCAGAACGCTGAACGGATTTGGATAACATTTGGAATGTCCATAGCTTATAACATTTGCAATGTCCATAACTGACGTCTCAGTTGGCGCAGTGGACAGTTGTCCGCCCTCTGCGCCGTGGGTCCTGGGTTCGATTCCCGGCAGGAGCACAAATTCCTTTTAACCTTAGGTGTATTGGGTGTGTGATGTGAATGTTTCCGGCACCCACGATACAAGTATTTGAACTTAGTGTGGGGCTGTGAGTGTGAATGCGTTGGTTTGTTTTGTTTGTTTATATGCGAGAAGTGATAGGTCTCATCGTTTGGGTTGCTGAAATTGTGCAACAATGTAGGCCAGTAAACAAATTTCATGAATGCAAAACGAATTTGTTTTTAACTTAATAATTGAAAAGTACATTAATTAGTAACAGGTATATACATTTGAACAGCTATCAGTTGACTTAGTGGGTGCGCGTTCGCCTTCTAAGCAGCGGGTATCGGGTTCGATTTCTAGGGGAAACGCAAGTTTTCTCACCAATTAAATTTGTATTTCTGTTCTGAGTTTGACTGTGTTTATGATGTGAATGTTTCCGACACCCGGAGTCCTCAAACTTAATGTAGGGCTGTGAGTCTAAAAGCGTTTATGTTATGTTAGTAAGTTATATGCATTTTTACTAGTTTTTACAGCTACTAGCTCCCCTATAGTCCGTCCCTAGAGTCCATCTTAACTAGCCATAATAAAGTAGGGATTCTACTCAGTGCCAAAGGACAGTGGAGTGATGGCATAGGTCCAACTGGTGATTTGTATGCAAGCTTTATAATCTCACTCATAGTAACACCGTGTTACGCTATACTAGCTGAACCACCCGGCGTCATAGCCCGGATTAAAAAAATATACACACACACATAAATGCTTTCACACTCCCAGCCCCACACTAAGTTTAATGACTTGTGTCGTGGGTCCGTAAACATTCATATCACACACACAACATACACTCCAAACCCAGAACCAAAAACACAAATTTCTCATGGGGAGAAAACTTGAGATCCCACCGGGAATCGAAACCGGTGCTTTAAAGGCAAACGCGCACCTAACTACGCCAACGGGCAGTTTAAAGTTCAGATAAGTTATAACCGGCAAAAAAACAGTCGAATGTATGTCCTCTTTCTTACGTAAGTCGGTTTAAGACGTAAAAATATTTTACGTCTTAAACCAATTACATTTAGATTACATAGTAACTGTTACTCATTCTGTGACCCACCGCATATCCTCAAATAAATTTTAACGATTTTTCCCAGACTATTGGTCCAAATTATGCAGTAAAAGGCGAATTGTATCTACACGAACTACGTAAGACGATGAAATAATTTATTTTATTAGTTATCGGATCTATCGCGGATTTTTTTGTTAAACTCACGAAGGCAACATTTTTGCCATACATTGCATTCTACCTACGATCAAATCAGCAAGTTAATCAAATTTTTCTCCGACTTGTCTTACGAATATTATTATTTTGAACTGAAAACTACCTTTTATATTAATTAAACATAGCCTATGATACTCAGCGATAGTGTAGCTAACTATTAGTAAAAGAATTGTCAGAATCAGATCAGTAGTTTCAGAGATTACCTTTTACAAACAAACAAACAAACTTTACCTGTTTATATATAATATTAGTATAGATAGATGTAACTATATACCTACGAGTAGTTACTCTGTGAGCTGAAAACCTCGCGTATTTTTCGAAATGTGTTAATTTTTTTTTTTTTTCAAAATCTCGATCGTCAAAAAATCTATTTATCGAACCTGCTCTTAAGATTTCATGAGAATCGGTTGAGAAATGCGACATGTAAAAGAGTAAAACCTGACATCCGCCGGACATACGAAAGCTGAAAAAGAGTCGCTTCGCTCGCGCAGTTCGCTCGGTCAAAAAACGATACTATGTAGCAAAACAAAATTGTTTGACATTTTGAAAACTAGCAAAACTTAGATCAATAAGATTATGGTACTAACACAAGCTAGGTCAAAATCGATGGGCCTTTCACAAATATAAAAAAAAAACATTATTTTAAAATATTGGTGGGAACCTATAGGTATTTACCAATATAATGTTTATATTGCCTTATTCAGTTTATGTTTAAATTTCTTTCCATAGTTTTTATCCATAAAAATGTATTGCCACATAATATATGAAAGATCAAATTGAAATCGGCCCGACCACATATTTTTTGTGATAGTAATATATATCAGCACAAGGTTTGTATAAAAGTATACTTGCTACATTTTAACTTAATACAGGCGAAGCCGCGGGGCGCAACATAGTTTATGATATTTGGTGATTAAATAAGTCATTTTCACTTAAAAAAACGAAATCAATTTTATGTGTGATGGGATAAAGAACAAGCTAATAAAATGAATGTGGACACTAACGATGATTTCCCCAAATTGCTTGCTTTAAATAGTTCTTAAATATTCGTATTCCTGTAAGCAATTGCAAAGTCCGACAATAAATCAGAGAGCCGACTTCGTGGGTAGATTAAAATAGCAAACGCGACATGTCTCACGACAATCAAAGGAGGTATCAAGATGCCATCGCCGTCGCTTTGATGTCCACTGAATTTAACTGGATGTGTCTCAACATGAGAGGCCTGATTTACCCGTACACCTTTAGAAGTGGGTGTGCACAGAAATAGGCGCTTTCGAAGGAATTCAGGTCTTCCGAGTAAATATCTATTAATTTGCTTATGATATTTTATGTAGAATATGGATATGGATATCACTTGACGATTATGGTTGGTCATAAAACAATTCAAAACTGTTTTATACATGCCTAAACCAATTATCATTCAACTTATTATTTTTCATATAAGTATTATCAAAATTGAGACACCTGTGGACTACTTTATTTATATAGGTAAATGTAAATATACCCGGATCGTCCTCACATTTCTATATATTTACTAGCTGCGCCCCGCGGTTTTACCCGCGTAAGTCCCGGACCCCCGGGAATTCCAGGATAATATTATCACTCATAAGAACCATCTCCTGACAAGAATTGACACAACAAAAAAAGAATTTACGAAAATGTTCCATCCTTTCACGCGTGATGCGATGACCAAGGGAAACAGAGATTAAATGGATTTAAATGGATGAGATTTTTACGAAGCACGCCTTTAGCAAAAACAAATAGGAAATGAATATATCTCGCATTAAGTTCTAAATTTTAACAACAAAAGTGACTCTATAATGAGTGACTCTTCTTACGTGAGTGTGACTGATGAAGTAGTTGACAAAACTTAAAACTAATACTAATTAAAACAACACAAAAATAAAAAGCTTATCAACTAATGAATGAGATTATACAACAGAGCGCCTGAAAACTTTCACGTCAAAGATAGCACACGTCATAAAAGGCTCCCGCTTCCATAATCACATGCAAAATATGCAGATAGCCGATTTTAATATCTGCCGTCGAAATAACGTCATCAGACTCTCTTTGCATATTAACAATGTGGCAGCAACTCATTTACACATAAAATCACATTGAAATTAGAATGTGATTTTCTTTGCAAATTAGTAGCTGCTATATTCTAATTTCGGTCTACAAAAGCCCTAATAAGCCGAAGAGGGTGCAAACTCAGAACAGTTATTTGTAAAACGCTTATTTTAAAACGAGGAGACATTTACGATGCTAACGTATGTCTTTTTCACTTTACTTCTTGTAAACAGCAATAAAGTTCGTGTCACACGTACGAACTTTACGCTCGCGTATTCTATGATTTTAAAGCTTAGTAATAGACCTCCAGCTAAGCCCTAAATCACAGCGTCACACAACCCAATTCAAACCAACTAAACGAATCTTATCCAAATTCCAATCTATTCAATATAACTGTGTTAATTCCAACTTTCAGTCTGGATGTATTGGACTGAACTTTAACATACGATACAAATTAATTAAATCCAAACAAAGTTATACACACCTGACTCAACACTGTGGACTATGAAGATGTAGAAAGTTGCTAATTATTTTCTAATTAAATAACACACAAACAAACAATACACACTTACATATGTAAGTGTGTATTGTATATACAACACTCTCTCACACACGCACTTACCACATACACACACACACACAGAACATTAATATATTGTAAATAGCTGTAAACTAATCCTTGGCATAATTAAATAGTTTCATGAATGGGAGAAGATGCTGGTTCTCGAAACACAGTGTAAACTACCAGAGGCTTCAGAATGTATATTGTATTCTCTAAATTTATGTTAGTAATTGCTTTGATTGATTGAAAAAAATAAACGTATATAAGTAACTAATCAAATCCAATATTTTAAATATTTTATTATTCTTTTAAGAATTGGTTACAGACTGTCAACTTACTTTATCCATAGCTACTAAATAAACTTGCACGTCGAGCTCGTCGAGCAAAAGCTCGGCAGCTTTCTTCCATGTGTCATGTGAACTCGTTCAATGCCGGCCAAAACGCTGGAGCCGTCACTTCGCCGTGACAACGTGATTAACGACGAGATGCGACGACACTTCCCCCTTCCACCCCTCAGCGACACTCGTTTATGACAGTGATCACCACAGTTCGCGGAAGCTCAGAGCTGTAAAAAGCTATCAAATTCGCTACTCGCCGGCGCCCGCAGGAATTGAGAATGATTTCATGCTGTTTTATTTCATGTATGCATGCATACTTGTTTTTATTAAGCTTTGTGATTACTAATAACAAAAGTATGTAAAATTGTAAGTACTTTGTTAGGGCTGAACGAATTTAGACGAGAATATACATAGCTTATTTTCAGGTTAAACACATACCTACTTTTTAACTTAATAACACAGAAAGAGCCGTGGTACACAGCTTGTACTATTCAATATGACATGTTTACAATATAAATCTTGTTTTTTTTTAAAGATGTCGCTATCTACGGGCCAATTGCCTATATTTCCTAAAACTAAACTAAAACTTCATACAGCAAAGACCTAAGTTACCTACAAGACATCGAGCTAATAGGTAACTCAAGTGCTCTATAATAATTAACTACAGTCTCATAAAAAAGTGTAGAAAATAAAAGGGTCGCTGCCATAGAATTGAGACCTTCTGCGACCTCTTATACTGGCAGAAAGTCGTCATTGACTTCATATTTCCCCAGAGTTCTTAATTTCCGAATCGTATAGACCTATATG
Organism: Lomographa bimaculata; assembly: GCA_948107665.1. Taxonomy (NCBI): domain Eukaryota; kingdom Metazoa; phylum Arthropoda; class Insecta; order Lepidoptera; family Geometridae; genus Lomographa; species Lomographa bimaculata. The sequence goes on from OX403600.1 coordinate 13,132,500, forward strand.
AGAAATACTATATATATCCGCATTTTCCATTGTAATAATTTTAAATAACCACATTTTTTTATGATTCAAACACATAATACTGTGAATTTTCAATAACATTACCAACGACAATTGGAATATTTTTTCTATGATATTAAAATACAGGATTGACTTAGAGACATCGACATTTTCCCAGATTTTATTGACAGAATTGTCAGCCGAAAAATGTTGCAAAAAATTCTAGCACCTTTTTGGAGGATTTAGAGATTCTAGAAATTGTTCTAAAAATGTTGCAAAAAATTCTACCACCTTTTTGGAGGATGTAGCACTTCACAACATTAACTTAATATGCCTTTAGTTTGTGTTTAATCCATTGCCACAAACAAAATATCATAAAAAATTTCTAACATTCATCCAAATATAAATAAAAATTAATTAGTCCATAGACATCCTAATAATTATGAAAGCGTTAATGATTTCGTCGATCTCGTGTCGCGGCGTGGGCCGGCCGACATGAAAGGGTTTCAGAACTTTCAGACGTGTCTATTTTAGCTCCTTTGAACATCTACAGATGTTTGTTTGTTTTTGCGACTTTCCATTGAAGGGCAGCGAACTAGATCGGGAGATTAACAAGTTAATCTGTATGCTCCACCGATCTATTATTAGCTCATAATATTTCTGAACTAAATTACTTAATCACACCATAATTGCTATACTACATATTACTAGCATTCAGTAGCAATTATGGTGTGACTTTACTGTTGGGATTTTATTTTTTTAATTTTCGATTTCGAATGATACCTCACGGCTTGCATCTATTAAGTTCAAAACTATGGGTGGCACTGAACCGTAATGGGCAAGCGTGACGCTTAACTTCAAGCGAGCGATTTGCTTGTCTCATCAATCAATTTATTAAAAAAAAATACGTATATTAAAAACCTTCTCAGACCACAATTCTCGACAACATTATTACTTACTATCAAGTGAGACAGTGGATAAACGCTAGCCTATCAAAGATAAAAAAACAACGGGTTGCACTCCGGGAGTGCCGGCAGAAGTGAAAACTTAAAAATTCGTTGTAAACAGCAGGAGCAGGCATACATTTTCGCCGTGCGCGCGGTAGAAAGAGAGGGGGATCGTCTTACGAATTTTCTGTCTTACAAATGTTCGATCAGGTCACGTCCTGACGCGAGTTTAACATTTTTTACCCATCCCAAAAAAGTGCACAGCGCCGCTAAAGAAGTTTTCACTTCAAAAAAATGCCTACGTAAAATTTGACAGCGGTATAAACCCTGCCTTCGTTCGTGAAATAGCGCTGTTTCATGGGCAACATCATCCATAGATAAATAAACGCAGAAATTATCTGAGTATCAACATGTTCGAACATCTAGTTTAACATTCAACCCAGAGCCCCGAGCAGATGCGTCCAACTCCCACCAAGTCAGGGCCGCAATCAAACTTCTATATTTACAAAAACCCAAATCGAATCAATCACCGAGCCCGCGAGCCACAGCTAGGGAAACTGCGACCAAAGTTGGGCTTACGCGTACGTGGCCGGCATTATCAAGTGGCCGGTCTATCGGCCCGGTCGGTTATAGTGCTGGCAGAGTTACCCATCCTGATTCCCGATCACGATCCTCGAATTCCCGATACGCAATGTGCCCGTCACATTGGACAATCTGACTAATGCGGTGCATATTGACTGCCAACGTATGTTGATGTTACGTGACGATAGCATTCGGCAGTTACGTTTGATTTGTTATGCGTTGAATCTAGAATTCGAAGAAGGACAACTTATTGTGAACGTGCTATGATGTAACATAGCCTACAAGCATACAAATACCGAGATTCATTTTTATAATGTCTCAACACCTATTGTTTTGATTCATAAATAATTGTTACTTACGTTTATTTTATGTTAAATATTATATACCTATAAACATAACATAATATAAACGATTCCACACTGACAGTCCCACACTGAGTACAACGACTTGAGTCGGAAACGTTTAAATCACGCACGCAATCACAACCACGAAACATTTTTGTTCTTCTTCTTTCCTATGTCCTGACATTTTAAATTGCCTTAGGGTATACTCGTCGCAGCGCTTATTTTATCTTTTTGTTATTATTTTCATTCTAATTAACAAAAACATTTACTTAGTGTTAAATATGTTACTATAAACATAAAATAAGGTAATACTAATCTACTTTGAAGACCTTTTCAAATGTTTACAGATGGATTCATATAATAGTTACAGCTTACAACTTTAAAATAATTGGACTTTTTACATGGACTACTATTTAACTTAATCAGCGCGAGCGAAGCCGCGGGGCACGATTAGTAAATTATATATTATTGATCGTAACTGATTATAAGACCAGTAGCAACCAAAAAAAAAATATCTATTATTGTTCTCAACTGAACTTAAGATCCGTTGGATATGTATTTTTTACTCGCCTCTCATTCTCATCAATCATTCCACAAAAATAAAGTCATAAATGTGATAGTCTGTCTATCCGTCGTCGGTAACATCAAAGTCGGCGCAATCTTTGATATAGGCTTCTGACGGCCTTAATATTAGCATAAAAATATTTGTACGTCTAATTTATTAAGAGCCGTATAAAAAAAAACGTGAGCAAGATAATGCGACTTGTTGATAATAAATGTGTGTTTACACACGTCTGATACTCTATTTCGTATATATTTCTTTTTTTTTTTATATTACAAGAGGTTACAAGCTCACAGTAAAGGTCTAGATGATTGCTGGTTTTTTATCGATATTAAGACTCAAAACATAATTATTCAGCGATTAAAAAAAAATCTGGTTCAGGGTGTGATTGTGTGTGTGATGTAAATGTTCCGGCACCCACAAGCCTTCGACTTAGTGTGAGGCTGTTTGTGTTTATATAGTGTGTACTATGAAGTGAGTAGGTATGTACTCCCAGAAGGCAATATGTTTTGCGGCCCATTGGCTGCACACCCCTGTTACTCTAGAAATGTTGTGGAACAAAGTCACACAAGAACAGTGACCAAATAAGTATAATTTATTTGTTTCACCAACATCTAGTGACGCGGTATACGCGACAACTTGCACCGTTTGAAATTTTTGTTAATTTTTTTTTAACGAACTCTTTCATACTCACACCTCCGTACTAAGTTCAAAGACATGTATCGTGGGGCCGGAAACATTTACAGAAATGTACAAATGTACCTTGGGAAGTCAAATTGTGCTCCTGTCGAGGCGGGAATCAAACCCGATACCCCTGTTTAGAAGGCGAACACGCACCCAGCTAAGCAAACGGGCAGTTCAAGGTCAACCTAATAACCTTGATTGGTTCGGTGGGGGTGCAGAGCTCAGTTTGCGTTGAGCAAAGTCCATTCTGTACTATATATTCTTTTGTCTGGAAGAAATCGCTTTGAGCGATAAGACCGCTCTTTATGCTCCTATGTTATATTCAAGATTTCTTATATATTTCTTTAGGAAATATAGGCAATTGGCCCGTAGATTAGCAAGTATAAAGATTTCTTTGTAAGTGCTATTTTTTGGTATACAAATAAAGAATGTATCTATCTATTTATCTATCTATCTATAATCCTGTGGTAACAGTAGTAATAGAGATAGATCCATCACTACCACTCTATAAATGCCTAAGCGATGCGATTTACTGCCGCGTACTAGATTCAACTCAATTCGCTAGTTAGTTTAATTGCTTTTTGGCTATTATTAGAGAGCAAATACTGAAGCTAACTGATTTGGCCGGGCACGTGCTGTTTTAGCTCTACACGCGGTTTTATGATATAAATATTTAATTTCAGCTTTGCGACGTACATTATACACGGTAACTTGTAAAATTCCAGAAAGCTCTCGGACCCTGATTCGTGTCTGACTTAGCTCATTTACTTCTACTTTCTTCTGAATCCTACATTTTCCGTAATATTTATTTTTATTAATTTATTTAATAAAAATTTTACATACAGTTTTTGTAGGTACAGTACCATTAAACCAAAAGAGGTTTGTGTTGTTTCAGCCATTCGCACAGATTCACACTGTTTAGCAGTTACTAGGTTTTAATCAACTTTTTAACTTAAAATTAACATACACAATAAACATACAAGTAACCAGCCAATTCTGATAGAAATGTTCTTGGCAATCGTCATAAGCACTCATTCGAGTCGCGCCCGCCGCGGGACGCAGGTAGATAGATACCTTCAGTAGGTAGTAATTAAAATGATGTATTCCATACAATCTGTTATTAATAGTTGTTTAAACTACAATATCCCTCAAAAGACATCGCCACGCTGGGCCTTGTTATATGCGCGCCAACGCCAGTTGGCACTGGACATCTTAAACTTAACAGAGAAAATAAATAATATATTTTTATATTGAACTAGCGATCCGCCCCGGCTTCGCCTGGGTGTGATAAATGAAGAACCGCTCGACCGATTTTGTGCAAACTTCACATAAAACATCTACTAAATAGTCCGAACAAAGCCTAAACATTTGGTTTCGATAGATGAGCCCGTTCTTGAGTTATAAAATAACAACGAAAAGTGGCATTGATTTTTATATATATAGATGAAAATAAAAAAAAACAGAATTTGCAATTGCCGTACCAATAAATACATTGGTTGGAATGATATCCCGAGACGGTTCTAGTATTTTACAAATTACCACGTATATGTTAGATGAAATTCCTCACACTAAGCAATGCGATTAAGTCTATGATTTTTCGAAACCTCATTTATGTATTGCTTTTAAAAAAAATAGACGACATTTTTTTTCATGAACCTTCTACGGGACTTCAAGATGAAGGTCTTCAGGATCAAGGTATGCTAAGTGGCACACGACGACGGCGAGCGCTTCGCATTTATTCTGAAGAAGGCTTCCGAATGTAACAGCAAAAATTGTCGGTCAACATACAAATTGTCATCGACAACGCGTAAGTCATTCCAATTCTTGTTTAATTTTAATCATAGGCAAATTATTTCCTGAAATTAAATTAAAACTTTTTTTTTTTTTTTTTTTTTTCATATCCTGTACTAACTACGGGCCAATTGCCTATATTTCCTAAAACTAAACTAAAACTATGTACAGCAAAGAACTAAAGTTACCTACAAGACATCGAGCTTATAGGTAACTCAAGTGCTCAAGCCCACTACCAGTGGGTAGCGTTCCCATCATGCTGGCGGCATTGCCTCTCTGAATTGCAATGCTAATACGTTGAGCCAAATAAGTGCCAGCATTTTGATCACGCGTCGCTTCAACCAGGCGCTCTGATAGAATTTTGAAAATAGAATGAGCTCCCGGTCCCCACGGACCCAGTGTCTCAACACCAAACGGCTCAAATATGTAACCACTGCCAAGGTTTCCATATTTGCGCTAAAGATTTCATTTTCATTTTCATTTTTTTCATTTTTTTCAAAGAGGGAATAGCCTGCAACCAAAGCCCTGACTCCCATACAGAAACTGCTAGAAGTCAAAAAAAATTAAGTCAAAAAATTAAAACTATATGCAATAACGACCTAAGTTACTTACCGGCACTAGGCACCGAGGTAACTCAACAAAATATAGGTAACTTAAGTGCTCAAGCCCACTACTAGTAGGCAACGTTCCTATCATGCTTGCAACTCTGAATAGCAATTCTAATACGTCACACCAAATATGTACCAGCATATTTGATAGTAATGAAAGTTTACAGATAGTACATATTACTGATAGTAATTAAAGTTAGTTTTAAAATAGATATAACGTAGTAGGAATTGGCCACATACTCGTATTTGGTAAACCCACACGATTCCAACATACTATCATTGGACTCATGACTGAACATTTCAGGAAAATTCTCATGAAATTTACCCTCACAACGTATTATTAGGTTGCATTCAAATGTCATTAGTCACTCGTCCTGCTACCATTATGTCATTACGGACGGCACAGCCCTCTCACCCAGTGCATAATTACGCTGTCTGCCATGAACAACGTTACTCTATACCCCTGATAACATACTATAACACATATAGTATCACATCACACTCACACTATATAATATGATACATTGTAGACTGTTATCAAAAGCTATAACTACGGAAACATTTAATATATTTCCTAAAACTATATACAACTATTCAGTAAAGACCGACGTTGCCTACAATCCACCGAGCTAATAGGTAACTCTAGTGCTCAAGCCCACTAGCAGTGGGTAGCGTTTCCATCATGCTGGCAGCATTGCCTCTCTGAATTGGAATGTTAATACGTAACATTATGTATGCGAGAGTTAGTGAGTGGGTGTGTAAGTTAGTACGCTTGGTACTTCTCCATGCTGATGCCTAGGTATCGATGAACTTTGGAATGGAGATAGCAACATTGGATTAACACATAGACAATTGTTTATCTGTGAGTAACACCGAAGCTCGTATCAGTAGGTTCATAAGTGTAACATATATTTATCACTTCTCAATCACCAAAAGACCATATTAGATAGAAGTTGTCTAAGTTCTTTGATTTATCTACAAGTAAGTATATACCGTTATATGTGTTTACGTGAATTTTCAATAATACAATAATTAAGGTTCGAAATTGACTATTTTTTATATTACCTAACCATTGACGTACTAAAAGCATTGAATCATTTTTGTACCTCAATGGTTAGGTTGTACACTTGGGTTAGATTTCATTTGATAATAAAAGCTTTTTTATACAACTGCTGTAGCTAGGAGTTGGACATAAGAATAATATTCATAAATGAATTTAAAACATAAATACAAACGAACACAAATGACTTAAACTCAAACATGCAGTATTATTTTTATTTATTTACTTTGGTAATTATTTTCTGGAATTAAAAGCTTTTACGCCCGATAACCATCTCCCTTTCACTTCATTCCGGTTGTATACCTACTTATCTTATGGACTAATCAGGGTTTATTCCATGTAAGGACCTTTAGCGAAGTAAATATTAAATCTAAATCTTCTTTTATATATTTCTTGTTAACATTTATAAATGTAGGACCACGTTTTTAATTATTTAATTACTAGATCTGTAAACCCCTGTTTGTCTAATTACAAGTCCCAATTTAGTCCTATAATTGTATGGTTATGAGTAATTTACGACTAACTATAGGTAAATGTAGCAGTTCAAAGGGGTGAATAATAAAAGGTACCTAATAGAAATTAATATAATAAAAACACACGCACATTTTGTAGGTACTATTTATTATATACGACGTTTGCCGGATCCGCTAGTTATGTTATAATCTTTTAAGTTATTAGATAAACCCTAAATTTATCCGAACTGGATTACCGTGACTTATGCGTCGTCGATGTTTAGATCGACATTGTGTCGGCTTTATTCGGAAGCCTTCTTCAGGATGGAGAAGAGGTGCGAGGTGGGACGCGACGGCGAGCGCTCCGCATTCATCCTGAAGCTTTTCGAATGAAGCCGAAACAATTGTTGATATTAGACATCGACAACGTACGTCACGTTAATCCTGTTCTAAATCTAAATATTTTAAACAGTTACTGTCTTTTCAATATAAATGTATATTTTAACTTAACTTAAAAGATACCAATAAATATCTTTTCAGTTTTAAGATAAATCCTAAATTAATAGACGACAGTAAATATTTACAATTTTATTTATACCAATTTGTTTTCAATTATGTTTATATATTACTCATGTTCAGCTTAATATTGGTTCAATTAATTCTGAAAGAACCCATTACAAGCGTTTGCGTCGTTAATGGTGGGTTTAACGAGGGACACTTTATTTAGATCGTTTCTGGCTCCCTACGAGCTGCAACATAAAAAAAACCGGATGAATGATTAGACGTGTTGAGTTGAAATATGTGACTTCTTCTGTGGGATTATTGGTATCGTATTGATATTACACAAAAAGAACAAATACTTATTAGAAAATACGTTTTATATCATATCATTACAATGTATTATCATCACACTTATAATATAAAGAGGAAAGTTTCTGAGTGCGTTTGTATTTTTGTTACTTCTTAGCACTAAAACGGATGGACCAATTTCGATGAAATTTGGTATGGAAATAGCTGATAAACTGAATTAACACTTGCTACTTTATCGCGGGCCCGTGACTTACGCGGATAAAACCGCAAGCGCAGCTAGTCCAATATAAAATAATTCATTTATTTATTTATTAATATAAATAAATAGTTTATTTGATTGTGATGAAACGTAGGAGTATTGTGCGTAGCCGAAGTTATCTGGTCCAAAAATTTTATAGGTTTACTGTATTTTTCTTATTTCGGACAGCATTGCGTCTGTACGACTCGTCCAACAGACGCAATGAAAAAGACGCAACTTTACCGAGGTAAAGAACTCGGCTCACAAAAAAGAGGTAATAATTTAGACATAGTAATGAAGTACCAGGCAACCATAAACGTGGCAGAGTCAAAACATTTTTGATAAATTGCATTGCAATTTGCAACGCATGCCGGGTACAGCCAGTTATAAAAATACATAAATATACCTAAAAATATAACGTAAAGTATAAAAAAAACCTTAAAATCACGGATAATTTTTTCACACTTATTAATCTCGTAGTTTTTACTTTACTCTACTATTACTCCTATCTCTCTATACTCTACCGACAGTCCCAAAAAATTGTGCTTACACTAAAAGCGATATCCTTTAAGAAAACATGTAGGTACTATCGTCAGTTTACTTACTATAAAATATTACAATAATAAAAATGCTAATACTGATAGATGCAAATTCTGGTCGTATAAGTGTGTAACCAAAGACTAGAAGAGAAAGAAACCCAATAGTTAAAAAATCTTTGTAAGTACCTAATAATTTTCCCATCAGGGTCAATGATACAAACGGATATTAAGCAAAGCTTAAAAAAACCAACTTCATCGTACCCACATTTAAATTATTCATCACAGTGTTTACCCCCACTACTTTTCGTCACACAAAAAGGTTGCGGATCAGACTGAGCGACTCTGTCTATAATAATTTAAATATACTATACAAACAAACACAAACGCATTCACAATCACAGCCCCACACTAAGTTCAAATACTTGTATCGTGGGTGCCGGAAACATTCACACACACATTACACCCAGAACCAGAAGCACAAATATCCCTTGGGAAGGAATTTTGTGCTCCTGCCGGTAATCGAACCCAGGACCCACGGCGCAGAGAGCGGACACCTGTCCACTGTGCCAACTGGGTCTTCTATACCAATATAAATAATAATGTAAATCGGTTTTTGGCTGTAAAAGATACAGTAAATTATAAACTACTTTAATTAAAATCTGTGAATTTAGTTACACAAATAAAATAAAATTATAATTCCAAAGTTTACCTTCAATAAAACAATTTCCAATAAATCCGTCATAAACCCAAGCAATCCGGATTCAAAGTATCGATGCTCTTGTAACTTATTCAAACAGTGTCGTAGAAAGGAAGCGGCCGTCACGGCGTTCCCTAACCAGACGGAATTAAATACGAACGTATTTGTACTCGTCTCCTCTTACAATCATTTCACCTTTTATTCAGTCGACGCGTGTTCTCGGAACAGCCCCTTGATTAGGATGGACGCGATGCCGTCGACGATTTCCTTAGCATAATATTTCAATAACGAAGGAAGACGTGAGTACAACGTAGGTAGTTATGTAGGTATATTCGAATTGGTTACGAATGCATGCTGCAACGCGATTAGATTTATTGCTTCGTAGTACCACCCACTGCTGTGATAGCACAGTTATAGATAGGGAAATTGGTCGTTTCGTTCCATTCGTGACAGAAAATATCCAAAATATTACCCATAATGGAGGTAACGGGACTTTGAAGCTAAAAATGCAATGTATTCATCACAAACACGTTTTAGGTGAACGTCACATCAAAAGAAACGATATCAAAGAACGTCAAAATCTTTTGTTGTTACAACGCTGTGTCGAACAAAATATTGAATGACCTCGCTTACAGAAATAACTCGGACGAAAAAACTTTGGGGGAAACGATAAATCTTCTTAATTAGTCAATTTAGATTTCCACTGAAAAGTTTGATTGGAAATCTTTAAGAGATTGAGATTTGTGTGAGGCTGGACGGAGGACGGACTTTTCTTTTTCTTTCGTATTGTGTATAAGGATGGAATTGTATAAGAAACGGATAATAAATCGAATACCGTACTTAATCGTTCCACTGTGTGGAGTTTATAGTACAGCTGGGAGTTTAAATATTATCAATGCTTAAGAAATATACCTATTTTATATACGTAGGTCACTATGTATATTGAAAGGTTTGATAGAGAGTTACATTACTAAACTCTACAATTTTAATAATCAAATATTAATATAAGTACATATTCAAATAGAATACTTACTCATCAACGTTTTAATTTCAACCAGATTTGACAGTGTCTTTGTATTTAATTACCGACTTCATAAAAGGAGGAGGTACTATGTTCGACTGTGTGTATTTTTGTATGTATGTTCACCGATTTCTGCCCCTTTTGTGGACCGATTCTCAAAATTCATTTTTTGTTTGGTAGATTATACTTCAGAGGTGGTCCCATATAAATTTTATCGAAATCGATCAAGCTAAAACCAAAACATAAGCGGTGAAATCGTTTTTTTTTAAGCTATGCTTATGTTTAAATTATCGTATTAAGTTCATTTAGACGTCGCGTCGTCCATGACTATACATTTTGAAATTACACAGTTCGTAAAACATTTGATCACTATCACACCTGATGGAAAGTGACGATGCGGCCGAAGATGGGACATCCTTGCACTGTGTGTCTCTAGACTTGAAGATTAATTCACAGAGTGTTATTTTAAAAGTTCCTACGTCTTCGTCAATAACGATTATTTTGTTTATATTCTTACGTTTGAGTATATTAAAACCAATATTTCTAAATATCGGCATACCAAATTCATTATTATTGATAGTTTGACTTGCGATGATATTTTTTAAGTTCTTAGTTCTTACCTTTTCGCAAACGCTCGCACACGACCCCGTCGCTTTTGAACAGCATGCTGATATATCTAAAAAGAAATGAAACAGTGATAAGTACAAGAAATAATTGATCGAGCGAGCGCGAAGCACGAGCGAAGCGTCTCCTAATGTTACGAATCTTTTGTATGACCAGTACATGTCCTGCTGTTCTACTTTACAAGTCGAATTTCTCAACCAATTCTTGTGAAATGTTGTGAATAGGTTCGACAATTATATGAAATTTACGTGTCGATTAAGTTTTTGGAAAACTTTTAAAATGGCGGAGATACGGAGGTCGAAACGTAAAATAAATACCTATATCTCAGCCATTTCGAAAAATACGCGGATCTTCAGGTTACAAATTATTATCATCTAGGTAAATAAAACAGCTTTATGGTTAAATTTGAGATTCGTTTACGAAATACCTTCAATAAATCAGACAAATCTCTTCTCAAACGATTCAAAATCGGATCTACATAGCAAGTATGCAAGTTAGACCGAAACAGTGTCCCAGCTGGCGCCAACACTCCAACAGCGTGACAGATACAGATGGCGGTACACTTTGATCTAGTCCTCTAATGACTGAATCTGACTTACCTAATCTAATTGCACCATGTCCTGTGTTTAATTATGAAGATTCGTACTACAGAACATCGTAAGTTGTACATAATATGAGGATGCAGTGGGAACTGTTTACAAAATTTTATATAATTACTAGCTGTACGTTGCAATGCCACATTTAGAAAAAGTGTTGTACCTCTTTCACGTTTATGGTCGACTTGTACTTAGCGACCATACATACTTTAAACTTTTTGGATATTGTTCATACAAAAATATTAAAAATCACGCTAAAAAATTGGAGGATGGGGTAGGAGGGTAAAAAATTCTTTACGGCCTATTCCCAAACCTACCAAATATACAAAAAAAACATTAAAGTCGTTCGAGCCGTTTCGTAGGAGTTTGCCCACAAACACCGTGATACGAGATTATTTTACGAGTATATTAGATAGAAGAAGAAGTATATAATTTCGTATAGTTGGAATGTGTACGGAATGCCGGTCAAAGAAGAACTTGGTATCAGACAAATGTGTGATATTGGTGAGGCAACAGTATCTTGGCAGCCCGAAGATATATAGCCAGAAGATGCTATATATATCAATATCATATAGTTTAGAGTGTTTGGATAAGAGCTGGTGGTAGTTGATTTGATAACCGTTTTTGTTTTGTTTGTTATGGTTTTTATTTCTGATTCGGCGATTTGGTCGCACAGCTACAAAGCCCTTTGCATGCAATATAAGTTTAAAATATACATATGTAGTTTAATAAAGGATCTACCTTAGTAGATAGAAGTTATAAATTCAAATTTACATATGCTTGGGAGTAATTTGCAATTTTAACAAGCTATTAGCATCTATGACAGGTTCTCTATATCTTTATGTATTTTATAATTTTATGTAACAAAGCGAAAGTATACAATCCTCAATAAATGGCTTAATCCTAATATTAAAAACAAAAATAGTTCAACGTACTTATTTACCTTAATTATCCACGCATGTTATATATTTTTACGAATATAATATATTATACTATACATGTATAGTTTATTCGTTGCCTGTCTCGATGTTTATTTGTCATCACTACCTATATTATTTTATATGGTATCTGATGTATGGGGTACATTAGATGCCATATTGTTTTTTTTAAACCTAGCTTATTACACCCAAAGAACTGAGAAATATAACGAAACCTTAATCGGTTTATTAGTTTGGACACTTCGACGAAACAAAAGAACATTCAACGCTTCCTTGCATGTATAGATACGGCTCTAAAATAATTACCCTCCTTTTAGCTTCGCGCTAGTCGTGTAAAAAGGAAGAGAAATAACCATGCCAACAATTTAGGAATTAAGTCTGACCGGAAACTTCTATAATAACCAATTGAAGACCGGACTGGGACACGTCACCATCAAAAACAGTGAATTTAAATAGACTATAACTGTTCATCCATTATTAATACACTAGAACTCACAGCTGGTTTAGACAGGCGGCGACTTTGATCGCTCAAACGGTTTAGTTTAATATCGTCGCGACATATGCGCTACACTTTAATTAAGGACTGTACACTACACTGCACTACGATGTGTTGGTACTGTTCCATAAATGTTGGTTTAATAGCTGTACAAGATAGTGGAATGTTTAGGATGTCACGGTGAAGGGGAACCGTGGTTGAAATGTTTACAACTTGAGTAGTACGAGTAGAAGCCTTGGGGTGTTTTCAGTGATTATTATAATGAATCAAAAGCAGATAAAAAATGTCTATGTATTAATTCTATATATAAGCCATTACAATCCATACAGCCGTTTTAGATATAACTCCTATCAAATTATTATTCACACACACCCACACATGAATATTCAAATTTGCAACATAAGTGTGAATGTAATTTACCATATGCATTTTAAATACATTTCTGAATGAAATTTTTTGGGCATAATCAGTAAACCGCTTTTTAATTTTTAATAAAATAACACGTAGTAACATCTTTATTTGCTTAAAGAAAGAAATTTGGAAGTCTTTATAAACATTAATTTTATTTTCAGAGCAAATTTTTTCATCCACTTATTTTACCTGACTGTACTAATTTCCTATAGTGGTCGAGTTAACGACTTTTTCTTTTTAATAAAATTTAGAATTGTTGACTCGACCGCGCGGTCATGTTACAGTCGGCCGAGATAACAACCAACTCGTCTCAAATATCCTGTATCGTAGGTAAGCATATCCTTTACACAAATAACAGTATATCAGAAGAATCACTCATAATGAACTGCCAGTTGGCAAGTTAGGAGCGCGTCCGCCTTCTAAGCGGGCTATCGGGTTCAATTTCCGGCGGGAACACAAGATTTCTCCGTAAGAGAAATTTGTGTTTCTGGTTCTGGGTATGATTGTATGTGTGATGTGAATGCATGAGGGCTTTGAGTGTGAAAGCGTTTATGTATATTATATAGTCTTATTATTTTTTGCTTTATGCTCATAGGTACATACTAACAGGTGTTGCAAAGAAGGAAGTTATCAGCGACACTTTACTGGATTATACTTTGCATAATAACCTTGTTTGACCGGCCAGGCATTAGCCGAGTACTAGAATAACTATAATATCGGTGTACAGCAATATTTTCCAGAATATGACATTATTATACCGTGTAATCACGACAGCCTGTCCTACCAGCTTCAGAATAAATTACTTGGTATACTTATCTACCTAGTAAATTTTCTAAGATGGAGGCAACTTTTTTATGCAATTAAGGAGGATGTACGGTATACGCCAAACTTTAAATTATAGTTAGTTTGGGAAGACTCCTAGATAGACTAACTTACATAAAGTACTTATATAACAAAAATACTACCAAAAATCTTTTATTCTAGAGTACCTCTTACAAAGTATCCTATTTTAATTATAATCTAACCAAAATATGGCTAATCAGTAATTTAACATTAACTTAAACTGCTACATTGCTATGACTAAAAATATTTCCATGAACACTTTTCTTATTGTCTCTATTTAAGGGTCTCTATTTAAATACATTTAGCTGATGTGTTCTTTTGCAGCACTCTCACTATATATTACACTGATATATACTAACTAACATTAGACAAGTTCAAATGGTTTAGTTCTTTTAAGTCTTCTCACTAAGTCTGTACGTCAAGGAGCTGGATTGCCTGTTTAGTACAGCCCTAAAGCTGTATACCATAGGTCCATACAGGCATAATGACTTATTTGTACAGCAATATTTTGTTATTTATAATAAAAATTAAAATTTATATTATATTACCAAAAACATCGACTTGATTTTCATTCATTTGATGCACTTTTTAGTCACTCTATTTTTTTTAATTATTTAAATGTACAAATACGCAATATTTACGCCCTTATTAGGTATATGGAATAAACAAGAGAATTGACAACGGTCACGAACGTATTCGGGGCTATCCAGTTAAAAAGATAAAAGAAAAAACAAAAGATAAGCCTGCTGTTTGCCTGGTCGTAAGCGCTAAGAAGTTGTCTTCTGTGGGGAATAATCTATATCTACCTCGCGGCTTTTATTTTCCAAGCGTCTCAAGTTTGGAGTATTGGTTCAGTAAAAAGTATTGTAATGTTTAAATAGAACTAATGATGATTGCGCTCTTCTTTTCTCTGAAATTAACCAGTAATTTATTCATCCGTTGACATTTGTGTGGACCCAAGGCAGTATAACTAGTATCAGAGTCAATAGTACAGATCTCGGGTATTTCTCCAAATGGCTGAAATATTTTTTTTTACGTTTTCAACCCCCATACCTCTGCCAAACTGTATCGACCTAAAGATACTAAATACTTATCGATCCTGCTCATGAAATTTCACGAGAACCGGTTAAGAAATGTGACCTGTACAGTAGAACAACTGGAAATCCGCCGGACATACGAAAGCAACTTTGCCCAAGCTGAAACGGAGACCTTCGCGTTCGCTCGGTCAATAACTATCTGCTTTTTTATTTTTGTGGAGTCGTCTAAACAAACGAATGGAAACCTGGATATCAGCAGCAAAAGACGGCATAGGCATAGGACAACATCAATTTTAATAAGTTTTCTATTATCGCAACACTAATAAAATTATTTCACTACTTAATTAAGCGATCAAGTGCAGTCCAGAACTAACTTTCGTCATGGAATACCAGCAAAGTTATTTGCAAGTTAGTGTTCGCTTAAGGCAATTTGTTATTGAAATCGACTACAGAGGCGTGGCCGCAGACACCTACAACTTTCTATCGGCAATCTGTGTTCAATTTATGTCTTCATCATTCAGCTCAATCTGGATTATTTGCATAAAAGCCCTGTAAATTTGCAATACTTTCAATGCTTTCATACTCACAGCTTTGCGCTAAGTTTGGAAGACTTTTTGAGTCTGGAATTCGTTACTTTAATATTTAGTAGCCTGTAATTGTACACCCAGTTCAACGTTCGTCCAAAAGTTGTCTGGAAAAGATCGCTGATAGCGATAGGACCGCCGATTGTACACTTTAATTAAGGACCGCAAAAAACCTCAAAGTTACAATCGGCGCGCCGATTGTAACTTTGAGGTTTTATATAAGGTCTGACAATATCATAAGCAAAAGAGGCTCAAATGGAAAAACTGCTCCTCAAACCACAGGGTAATACCACAGGGTAGGCCAGTGTTTCTTCCTAGAAAAATAATTCTAAAAATAAATCTAAAATAGTAATTTAGTCAAATTAGCAATCAGTTCAAGTAGCTCTTAACTTCTTTGTTTATTGTATTCATACAAGTCATCGCACTAAGTGTGGGGCTGTAAGTGTGAAAGCGTTTATGTTTACGTTGGTTAAGTGCGCACGGAGAGGCGTCGCGAACATTGCAATCGGCCACTTCTAAGATGATGGGCATCTTACATGCCGTGGCATATTTTGTAGATTGAGCATGCTTCTCCAGTCTATAGTATGCATGACACTTTGCGAATGGAACGTTTTTAGAAGGGGACTGTCTGCGAATGGGACGATTTGAGAATAAGACAGTCTGCAAAGGGACCGTTTGGGAGTGGGACGTACTGCGATTGGGACGTTCTGAGAATAGGACGTTTTGCGACTACGTGACCAATTGTGAATGGAACGTTCTGCGAGTAAACCTCCGAAACTAGTTGGAAAAGCCGATAAAACGAGTCCCAGCCGTTTATTAAACATATTTAACAAATTTGGATAAACTTGTGTCGTGGATCATTCGCATCGCAATTAGGAACAATTTCCCTTGGGGTGTGTAACTGCGGCTTTAACCCGATCCCTCGATCCCCGAGTCGTAAAAGATCAACATAGAACATTTTAAATAAATAGTGCCATCACGTTAGTTTACCAGTTGTATGTTATAGGTTCTTGCAACCTATAATAACATACATGGTATTAAAATTATTAATTTTTTTTTAGAAAACTTACGCAATATTTACTTGATTATAGATAGGTATACTCGTTTTGTTTATTGAACACCTTAAATAACAAAAAACATGAAAATTACAATAAAAGAAGAAAAGTCTTGTTGTGATTGGTAACTTTTGTCGATAATTTTTTTTTTTTTTTATATTTTCGCTGAAAACCAAAGCTTTTCTGAAAAGCTTTTAAAATTATTTAAAAACTTTTTATTACATAGATATTGCTACCTATATTTCTCATGCAAAGATGCAACATGGCTTTGATGCATATTTTAACATTTTTTCTTTTTCCCCTTAAAAAGGCGAGTAAATTTTTTTTTTTTTTTTCGACAGGCTAGTGTTTGACCACTATCTCACCTGATGGTAAGTGACGATGTGATCGAAGCTGGTAAACACACTAGACCTGGAATACGCAGGCTCTCAAGGATAACTGCCGGAACACCGTATTTGGCTTGGCGGCTGACTTTCAACTTGATGGTGGTAAGCTTTTTTTTTTTTTTTTTTTTTTTTATGAAAGATAGGCAAGCATTTGACCACTATCTCACCTGATGGGAAGTGAAGATGCGGCCGA
This sequence comes from Lomographa bimaculata, assembly GCA_948107665.1. Lineage (NCBI taxonomy): Eukaryota > Metazoa > Arthropoda > Insecta > Lepidoptera > Geometridae > Lomographa > Lomographa bimaculata. The sequence continues at coordinate 13,149,995 of OX403600.1, forward strand.
AGATGTGACATGCTTGCCTAGAAGATACCTATTCACTCTAGACTTGAAGACACCCAGATTGTACTGTTCGGGAAACAAAGACGCAGGCAATGAGTTCCACTCCCTCGCTGTACGGATGATAAACGTAGAAGCAAAACGCTTCGAGCGAACTGGAGGTACGTCAACCATATAAGGATGACGTTTGATAGTCTGTCTTGTTGTTAGATGGTAAAAAGGGCAAGGGGGAATTAAATCATGCAATTCCTGCGCACACTCTCCAAAATGCAAACGGTAGAATACCGATAAGCTTGCGACCTTACGTCGATGACCGAGACTCTGCAACCTAGACTCGACTAGCTTATCATCGCCAATGAGCCTTTTAGCTCGCCGGTCGATGGACTCAAGAGCTTCAAGCTGGTACTTAGCGGATCCATCCCACAGGTGGCCGCAGTACTCCATACACGATCGGACTTGAGCTTGATACAAATTAAGAAGCTGCCCCGGTGTGAAGTACTGCCTAACCTTTGCGAGGATACCGAGTTTCTTAGCGGCCAGCTGAGCTCTGGCTTCGATGTAGGTACCAAAGTTAAGGTTCGACGATAAGGAGACGCCAAGAAGCTCAAGTTTATTAGCTATCGGTATTGGTACATTTTGGAACGTCGGAGATAGGTTAAAAGGTCTCCGTTTAGCGGAGAAAAGACACGCCTGAGTTTTGGACGCATTAAAGCGAACTAAGTTGGCTTCGCCCCAATCGGCCACGGCCAACAAGCTCGAGTTTAATCGACCTATCATTTCCTCTCTTTGTGACTGGACTTGTACCTCACCGACTCGTGCATTGGATATGTATCTTTCGACAACAGTGCTATCGTCTGCATACCCAAAGATACCGGGCTTAAGCAGATCATTAATGTGAAGCAAAAAAAGCGTTGCCGAAAGAACTGATCCTTGAGGTACCCCGGCATTAATTGCCATTAAATCAGACGAGCAGCCGTCAACAACTACTCGAATCGATCGTTCCCTCAAGAAGTCAGAAATCCAAATGCATAAATCGGTAGGCAAACCATAGGCAGGCAGCTTACCAATGAGGCTATCGTGCCAAACCCTGTCAAAAGCCTTGGAAATATCTAGCGAAACAGCAAGTGCCTCACCGTGTCCTTCCAAGGCCTCGCTCCATATGTGAGTGGCATACGCAAGAAGGTCTCCTGTTGACCGGTTCTGGCGAAACCCATATTGCCGGTCACTCAGGAGGTCATTTGCTTCAAGGTAGCCCAGGAGCTTTTTGTTCAGTACACGTTCCATTGTCTTACAGAGAATGGACGTGACCGAGATGGGCCTGTAGTTGGCAGGGTCAGCACGACTTCCCTTTTTCGGTACTGGTTGTACGTTGGCAAACCTCCATGCTTTCGGTACTTGTCCAGTCACCAAAGAGAGGCGGTAGAGGCGCGTCAGTATCGGAGTCAACTCAGGCGTACAGGTCCTCAGAACTATAGCTGGTATGCCATCAGGTCCACTGGCCTTGTTCACGTCCAGATTGCGTAGCGCTCCACGAACATCGATCTGTCGAATGCGGATTTCCGACATGGACGACTCGCAGACGGATAAACTCGATGGTATAGCGCCACCAGCATCTAGACGAGAAGATTCCGCAAAGAGTGAAGCAAACAAGTTCGCCTTCTCCTTCGCGGTGTGAGCCAATGAGCCATCAGGCTTCAGCAGTGGAGGCAGTGAGGGACGGCAGAAGTTCGCTTCAACCGACTTAGCCAGGGACCAGAATGCTTTACTCCCTGCGGGATAAGAAGCGAGTCTGGCCCCTATTCGGCTAATATGGTCAAAACGAGCCTTTTTAAGTACCTTTTTGCAGGACTTGGCAGCTTTGTTAAAGGTTTTCTTCTTTTCACGTATGTCCTTAGCCCGGCGAATTCTAGCATCAGCCCAAGCGGTGTAGGCCTCGTGTTTTTGCGCTACTGCGCTATCACATTCGGCCCCAAACCAGGGGCGAGCTTTGCTAGATAGAGGTACGTCAGAGTATGGAATAAAATATTCCATGCCCTGACGCAACACATCCACTACAGCATTCGCGCAGGCAGAGGAATCGCTAGAAGAAAAGCATACTTGCTGCCAAGGATAAGAAGCGTAAAAGGAACGCAACTCATCCCAATCTGCTGACTTGTATCGCCATACCCGTCGGGTGCCAGTGGGGCTGCGATCGGGCGGGGAATGGACTGATACAAACTTCACCAGACAGTGGTCGGAACTACCAAGAGGTGATGATACCGACACTGAATATCGGTCTGGATCGGTTGTCAGCAGAAGGTCCAAACAATTGGCTGTGTGGCCATCGACTTCAGGTATCCTTGTTGCTTCTTGGACCAGCTGGGTGAGGTTGTGCGTCAAAGCTATCTTGCGCATCTCTCTTCCAGCATGGTCAGTGATCTGGTATGGGAATAGCCACTCCTGGTGGTGGGCATTAAAATCCCCCAGAAACACGAGTTCAGCAGAAGGATACCTCTGATGTGCCACATCGGCCGCCTCACTGAGGTGTGTAGTGAGCCTGGTTGTCTCCACGTCTCCTGTGTGCGAACGGTAGACACCGGCATAGAGTATTTTTTCTATGCCGGTGTCCACCAAAACCCAAATAGAGGAGAAGCTGGGATCTTCAAGGTTACGGAGACGCCGATAGCAGATGTCATCGCGAACGTACACGCAAACACCCGAGCGTGGCTTGAACTTATGCTCAAGGGTGTAGCCCGGGTACGCTAGGTACGACGCGTCAGCTGGACATCTGATCTGCGTCTCCGTGAGAAATAGTAGGTGAGGTTTTGCGGTCTCCAGATGATGGTGGACCGGAGAGATATTGGAGTGCAAACCTCGGATATTTGACAGGTGCACTTGTAGGGAGAGGACGTGCTTCCGCTGTTTAAAAGTTTTCCTGTTACTATTTCTCATTGGGTATATAATTAGGTAAAAGAGGCTAGAAGTAAGTCGCGGCGCTACTATAAGACTCATGGCACACAACAAATAAACTACAACATATGGGGAAACAAACCGGAGACCGCGGGGACGCCCGAGCCCCCCCAAGAGTGTCCATCGGGTCCTCTCTTCCGGTCGCCAACCGGCACGATGGCGCACTCCCGGGATTTTTCGTCAGATGGCGGGGCAGCCTTTCATGAGTGGCTAGCTCACTACTTGGGCCCCCAACTATCTGCGGTCGGCCAGCGGAGAACCGTGCCTCGGATCCCGCTGCTCTCCGAGTTTGGTTACCCGATGCAGCGTCAATGCGTATGCCAATCTCAGTCTCAAAAAGCAGCGCATCTAAACTTTCTTCTTCCTCCAATCGGCTGGCCCGGACATCATGGTGGAACGCGAATTGCTCGCTTGGCACCATGGCTTTGTCCGGGGGGTGGTACGAAGGCCGTCGGCCGGAGCCTCCCACCTCTTATCGGTTGCTCCTTAGCGCCACCCAGGGGCCACGTGTAGGACATCGCGGGCTAAATCCTACGGACGTGAACAACCATGGACCCCCATAAAAAAAAAGCTATAATTAGCAATACCACCTTTTTGCACTTCCGGCAAGTTTCCATATCATCTTAACCAGATACAATTTTAGCTCTGTTTACCATAATATTATATAAGTATAATAGGATTTTTTAAACACATTTACATGCTTAACTTTTTGATGTGAAATTTGTTTATAGGTGTGCTTTGACATTCAGATCCGCAACCTTTTTTGTGTGACGAAAAGTGGTGGGGCTAAACACTGTGATGAATAATCTAAGTGTTTCCCTATAATACAAAAGTTTCACTTCTATCGTGAGTCTTTACGACACACCCTGTATTTTTTTTATTTGCTAGATTAGATAATCGCACTAATATTATAAATCCGAAAATTTGTGTGTAAGTGTGTAAATATGTTTGTTTTCTCTTCACGCTGTAACGGCTAAACGGATTTGGATGAAATTTAGAATGTACATAGCTTATAACTAGGATTAACTCATAGGCTACTTTTTAACTTGATTAACGCGAGCGAAGCCGCGGGGCATAGCTAGTTTTACATATGTATGTGCAACAAGATATACTAGTGACACTGCAGCACTGTCAGCATCTGATAAACGTACCTAACTTAATTAGCGAGTGAATGGCTACGGGAAGTAATTTGTGATTTAAATCGCTAGTTCACACTGGTTTACCAACTAACTAAACCAGCTGTTGATTTTAATTACCAATGCAAATTATTGCAGGAACTTATTCTCAGTAATCACTTTCTCTCATTTGTTATGTCTATACTACTAATCGCCGTCTTCTTAGGTTTGCTTCTACGTTCATCATCCGTATAGCGAAGGAGTGGAACTCATTGCCTGCGTCATTGTTCCCTGTGGGGTATAATCTGGGAGTCTTCAAATCGAGAGTGAATTCTAGGCAAGCATGTCACTTTCCATTAGGTGAGATAGTGTTCAAATGCTTGCCTATTCTGCTTAAAAAATAAAAAAAATAAAAACACGTTCAAGAAGTCTTTGTACCCGATGAAGCTCTGTCAAGCCAAAAAGGTGACGTCACTAATGACGCTTACGCCACGACCGCGGCGCACGTGCGAGATAGGTCGGCACGGGCGTCAAATAAAGTTGATCGAAGTGAAATTTCATATGGGAGGGCTTTATAATAACTGTTCAGTAAACTTTTCAACCGAATTCAAAAAAGAGGTTCTCAATTCGACTGTATGTTTTTTTTTTGTATGTATGTTACGCGATTTCTCCGCCAAATATGGGTCGATTTTGATGTTTTATTGTTCGTTTGGTAGAGTATTCTTCAGAGGTGGTCCCATATACATTTTATCGATATCGGTCAAGTCAAAACTGAAATATAAGCGATGAAGTTGGATTTTTAAGCTTTGCTTGCGTTTCAATTATTGTGTGATGAAACTGGTGGAGGTAAACACTGTCATGATTAATTAAAATGTTTCCCTGATAATACAAAAGTTTTGTGTCATGTGTCGTAAAGACTACGACACACCCTGTTTTTTTTATTATTCGTTGAATTGGCTTTACTTTATGCTGTAGATAGACGAACAGTTAGAAAGCATAGTTTATTGATATTGAACAGTGAACGTTTTAATAAATTTCTACTTCTCGAGAATTTTACAAAAAGTAAAAAATATATATAAAAATTTAAAATCCTTAGAAATCTTAGTTTGGCACGCGCGACCTTGCGTAATGGCCATATTTTTACTTCGCTAAACGCACCCCTATAATCTACGGTATACGCGCTATAATCCCTTGATGACAATCGTTCTCGGACCGAAGCAGTAAATTGTTTTCAAATTGTGTTACATAATATATTGTATACTCATTTGTATTTCTAGTTCTGGGTGTGATAGTGTGTGTAATGTAAAAGTTTTTGGCACCCACGACATAAGACATCGTACTTAGTATGGGGCTGTGATTGAAAAAGCGTTTATGTTTAATATTACATAGATAAATAAAGACGCTTAGTTTTGAAAATTATTATCAATATAGTATTTCAGCAACGCCGACATAAAATTTCTTCTAAAGTAAGTAGAATGTACATTCTTACAGGGAGATAAGATCTAACAGGTCATCAATTAAGAGTTATCAAATTAGGTCAACATTGCACTAGTGAGATATCATCTACTAGGTTACATACTAACGGGTTAACAACCTCTATAAGTACCTTGTTTAGTAAGGAGTTCCTTATCGCCCGTTAAACTTTTGCTTTATTGTCTTGTAGTTACTATGTGTACATGAAATTCGGTATGAATTAATCTGGTCCAGCCGGAGAACGCTCGACTTAGGCGCCGATGGATGCTGGTTCGAGCCCAGACCCTTGAAAAGATTTTTGTGAATTTTTTTAGTAAATTTAGAAAGAGAGAGCTTCATATGAGTTAATTTGATGATTCTCAAACGTTGTTAATTTATTATAATGTGCTTTTTATTTATATATAAAAAAGAGTACTTACATAACTAGTAAATATAATTCAAAATCGTATATTCACATGGGCCCTAAGAGGCACTCATTCAAATTCGCTGTATCTCGAGAAGATCCTGACAACAAACTCTACAACAAAGAAATGACCTTGGTTCCAATCGGATGACTCGCGATCCCCTCGTTTTTTTTTTACATCTGATACATATGCATACACCATCATACGATTACTCTGGAACTATAGTCATGTTATAATGATTCTTAACTGCGGGTAGACATTTCATTTTCTGCTAACAAAAAAAGTCTATTCTATAAACATACAACAAAACCAATCACGCAAACTTTCCTTGAGTAGTAAACTAGTGTTGCCGCCGGGAATTGAACCCGATACTCCTGCTTAGAAGAACGTGCACCCAATTAAGCCAACGGGCTATTCACCTTTTTCTTTAGTTTTATTAGTCTAGTTACCTTACCTTGTGAGTTAACGTAGGCCAAAGCAAGCGCTGAGACAAAGAGCCTAGTCTTCAACCAAAGCTTTGCTCGGCTCTTCCTCAGGATGTTTTCATCCATCACGAGGTGTTTTTATTACATCTGTTAAAGAAATAACACATTTAGAATAGGAAACAAAAACAGATTATTCGTGTATATTTAAAAAATATATCGAGCAGTACTCACGCACCGAAGACGCAATACAAACTTGTATGAATAGAATAGAGTATATTTTATTGTGATAACTATGATGGCAGGCATATACAGTGGTATCAACAGTTAACACATTTCGTATGTACGAGTAAATAGTTTATCAATGACGGAAAACGAGTCTCAAATATTTTTGCCAGGATTATCCGTTTTATTAACATTTTAATATTTTTAACCACAAAATAAAAAAGGCTTTAACAAAAATCTACACAGGCTCATATTTTCCCAAAAATAGGTCCCAAATGTTAAAGTGCTTTAGTCGGCGCTCATTTTTTTTTATGTGGAATCAAGCTATTCCCCTAATTACATTAATAGTATTCTGAAGATTTGTGTGCAAGTGTAGATACTTACACTTGCACACAAACCTTTTTGTTTTCTCTTTACGCTGTAACAGCTGAACGGATTTGGATGAAATTTGAAATATACATAGCATATGCTATAGGATGCCTAGTATTCACATTTAGGCTACTTTTAAACTTGATAAACGCGGGCGAAAACGCGGCGCACGGCTAGTCGATCAAAAACTCATTGATGTAGTTATTCATTAATTAACAGAATTTAAGACTACTGGACTTGTTTTCTTCTTTTAAGTTTTTATTTAAAGTTACCTAAACCTATTGTTTCGAAAAACAAAGTTATAAGTGTACGTTTTTCTATATGTATATGTGTGTGTGTATGTATATTTTTATTTCCTTATTAGACTCTACCCATTAAAACGGCGACAAATTCTTTTAAGATTTTAGAGCTTGTCTCAATACGATACACTCCTTACAATGGAAACAATATGTGATATGTAATTCTGTTTTAAGATTATATTAACGACGTTACAAGACATATTATTATATCCGCTTTTGCTATAAATTAAATTTGTCGACAAGAGTCGAAAACATTTGTTCTTAATAACTGACGCGAGCGAACCGTTAATTCAGTTATTATTATCTCATAACAACAGTTTTATTGCTGTTGTTACTAATTAAAGCGTGCCCGTTTACTAAAACATATAAGAATGTTTTCTTAAGACAATAATAACAATCTTGTTTTAATTTTTATGAATTGTTCTACGAAATTTTAACCGACTTCAAAAAAAAGAGGAAGTTCTCAATTCAAATGTATTATTTTTACGTGTGTTTGACATCAAAACTTTTTTCTAGATGCACGTGAACCGATTTTGATGATTCTTCTTTTATTTGAAAGGAACTGGAACCACTTGGGAAGCATGTGGTTCAATTTCAATTTGATCAAGGTCTGACCAGTAGTTTTTGAGTTATCCTCAATAATACATATTTAATTCAATTAATCTGATCGACAGTTTCGAAGATAACGCGGTGAAATTGGTTTTATTAAGCTTTGCTTGCGTTTAAATGATTTTAGCAGGTAGAGAAAACTTAAGCACGTCTACTTGTAGACATGAAGACGTTAAGGGAATGATGATACCTTAAAACGTCTAAAAATTCGTGGATATTGTAACCGTTTTTCTCTGAAACCATAATAGTGAAAAGTTCAAAACAAAAGTATGTCATTCTTCATCATATATAGGCATAATGCCATCTTAAAATTAAAGAAAACTTTAATTAAATTAAAAAATATCAAAGTCTCCTCTGTTTTCAAACTTGTAACCATTTTTCATTGAAAACATGGTCGCTTATGTGTTGGCTACTGATCTTTAAAATGTTTATCTTGTTTATTATACAGATTACCCGCGGTATGCTTGTATGGTGCCTTTTGGATATTTTCATTGATTAGCCTTATGCTGTCAATAAATACAAACACCAATACTTTACCATCAGTTGGTTAGATTTGAACTGCGCGTTGACTTAGTTGGATGAGCGTTCGCATTCTAAGCAAGGGTATCGGGTTCGATTCCCAGCGAGAAGACAAGTTTTCTCTTCAAGGAAAATTTGAATTCTGGTTTTGGTGATTGTGAATGTGATGTGAATGTTCGGCACCCATGACACAAGTCATCGAACTTAGAGAGAGCGTATAAAAAAGCACTTTTAGTTAGGGATCACACACTAGCCTATCAGAGTGACGACGAAGTGATGACGACCCAGTTGGCGCAGTGGACAGGTGTCCGCCCTCTGCGCCGTGGGTCCTGGGTTCGATTCCCGGTAGGAGCACAAATTCCTTCTCAAGGGATATTTGTGCTTCTGGTTCTGGGTGTAATGTGTGTGTGATGTGAATGTTTCCGGCACCCACGATACAAGTCTTTGAACATAGTGTGGGGCTGTGAGTGTGAATGCGTTTGTTTAAAAAAAAGTTTAAACAAAGCATTATATTTAACTAGCCGTGCCCTGCGGCTTCGCCCGCTATTATCAAGTTAAAAAGTAGCCTATGTGTTAATCCTAAGTATGAGCTATGTACATTCCAAAATTCATCCAAATCCGTTCCGCCGTTAAAGCGTGAAGAGGGAACAAACATACTTACACACACGCAAACTTTCGAAATTATAATATTAGTAGGATGAAATCTTCGTAGCCACCTGCAGTAAATATGCATTCGGTACGCTATAAAGTCAGCGGTATAATCACACAAGTACTAACTTTTCTCACAAATATAAAAAGAAGAAAATAGATAAAAAACTGTTCTTTTCAGAACTGAACTTGGACGCGCTCAACTTCGATAAGAGTTCTATCTGTACAATTTTAGTTATAAACAAAGTTATAATGCTGTTTTTAAGCTTTTGTTGATAATACAGAACTTTATACTCCAGGGAGAGCTTAGCACGACGGCGATGAACTAAATTTACCATTAACTTTTCCCACTGATGGGACTATTCAAATCCCAGTTTTAGCATCAATGGTACTAACATATCTATTTGTCATGGTTATTTGACTTTTTGATGTCTATTTAAAGCACGAACATTAGTTATTCTTGGTATGTAATTAATTTGTTCTTTTATAAATATCTATATGTAAAAAAACATAAGTGACTCACTAACAGACTAGTGTAATCAGACCTTTGCAAACGTTTATTGTTTTTTTTTTTTTTAATACCCATTGCAACAACTACATTTTTGATTATTGAGATCAATAAATACATTCTTTTTAATCATTCATGTTTTATTGCTTTTAATTGAAATAGTCTAGACAATTAAAATAATTACTTACACACAAACTCAACACACACACACTCTCTCACATATACACCAACTTTCTAATTGATATTAGTAGGAGTTACATATTCTATTTACAACTTTGGACTATAAATTAGAAACTTAGGATATAAAATTTTACTAATAATTAAAGTGCTTTTTTCCATTATTTCTCATAAATATATATGTCCTCTTATCTCCTCTTTCTCACCGACTTAGAAATTCTAGCTACAGCGCATATTTTATTCAAATATCTGCAAAATTCATTGATTTTGCAGAAGTCTGAAAATTTAAAAAACAAATTTTAAACTCTCGTAAATTCATGTCTACGGCGTAGATCTTACCTTCATAGTACCTTGCTACGAAGACGTATCACGGTCTACGGTAAAAGTATACCTTTGCCAATATATACGTCACCAATAAAGACTAAAAAAAATTTTATAATTATTATCTTGAGTTAAACTAAGACTAGTGCTTCTGGGTGTGATTGTATGTTTGATAATATGTAAATGTTTCCGGCGCCCACGATTCAAGTCTTGAACTTAGTGTGGAGCTGAGAGTGAGAATGAAAAAAAAAACAGAAATATTATTGGTTGTACCGGCGTTTCTCGGTGGTTATACTATTTAGCTGTACTTAGTTTTATAAAACGTTAAATGATGTTGTTTCAATTGGAGTTAGTTATTTCTGTCACGTCTCGTATATCACTTCAAAGCGCGCTCCCGGACACGTATTTATATTTATTATGTTCTAGCCGTGCACCGCGGCTTCGCCCGCTATTATCAAGTTAAAAAGTAGCCTATGTGTTAATCCTAGGTATAATCTATGAACATTCCAAATTTCATCAAATCCGTTCAGCTGTTAAAGCGTGAAGAGGGACAAACATACTTACACACAAACTTTCGGATTTATAATATTAGTAGGATTAGTAGGATGTCTAGCATAATATATTCTTTACTGTTCGACATATTGTCAAACACGATTTCTTCAAGTTTTAAAAAAAAAGTTATATAATCATATTAATACTATACACTGTATATTTCTGGTATGTTACTAATAACCCTGTATAGTATACAGGGTTATTAGTAACATACCAGAAAGCTCTCAGACCCTGATTTTTATTTTATTTATTTAGTTTTTTTTTTTTATTTTTATATTCAAGATATGCAAACATTTGACCATTATCTCGCCTGATTGTCCCACAAAGAACGGCATCGCCGCGTTGCGCCTCGCAAGTAATATACACGCCAACGCCAGTTGACACTTTACACTTGAGTTAACAGAGAAGATAAAAAAAATATGTTAAAATTTATTTGAAAAATCTTAAAAGTAAAGTGGCTGTAGTCGTACCAAGAAAGGCGTTTGTCTCTATTCTCTCGTCATAAGGAAAAAAGACGTATCTGCATTTTTGTCAAAATTAAGTTATATACATCATCGGAATCAGGAAAAATAGAAAAAATATTCAAACGCAACCTACTAAATCTTACTTATAATTAAGACGCATCTGCTACAAGTCATAACATATATTAAATCGCAAAGACATTTCAGATGTATGTAACTAAATTTTGTCACAAATGTCTTTTCTCCTTATGACGGCAGTAATGTTCAATTAGGTTCCTTAATCCTTAGAGATTTTTGGTATTACAAATTACCCTGTACATAGGCCGTGAGCTCACTACATACCCTTTCTGACAAAATCTATTAATAAAACCATATACCGATAAATAGCCGACATTAAGTAGCTTCAAAAATGTTGGTCGATCAGAGCGCAGCTTGGAAAATTTTACAATAGGTCAGAAAATGTGTCAATTTTGCCCCCTAAAATATATCATCGTATTAATGAATGAAATTGATCTGTATAGGCCTAGAGACAATTTCATAGAGTTTTAAAACTTGGTCGGCCGAATTATTGGTATCTACCAAAAAAAGTGAAAAGGTCATAGTGGGCTAAAGTATTATAGCTAACTTAAACAAACATATTTTACTCATTACACACATATATATATATATATATATATATATATATATATATATATATATATATCTTGCTGATCTTGACCTAATGGGATATATATATATAAATATATTATATATCCCATATATATATCTAGATTAATTTTGTTTGAAATCGTCGTGGTGAAATACAAATTATGTCAAGTACATTTTATTTAAGTGCATCTTAATCAGCTTCAATATATTTTTCTTCTAGTAACACATTCGTACAAATTCGGGAACGTCAAAGTCATAAAGATAATAATTATATCGAGAATGAAAAATAAAACAAACATAAAGTTGAAAAAGAGAAATGAATTAAATGGGTTTTTAATATCATTTTATTTATTGCACAGTAGAAAGTGTGCTTTGTGATTATAGATAGGTATTCTTTTAATCTTTGTATTGTTAGTACATATTTAGGCTAACCTCTATCTCATGTGTCGGTTATTACTAAAATAGACCTACCTAACTTACTGCAACGATATCTTGACATAACGTTTGTAAATATTTAATTATTTACATGTTACCATTGAACTATTATTACTTACGTAGTAATTACAACTCACTGCATATTACAAATAAATTATCTAATTTAAGAATAAGCTTATTGAACAAATACTAAGAATCATTGTGATATGCTTAATCATAGTTTCGGTGAATTACTTGTACGATAGACGCAATTTAATTTATATTTTTCACAAACTTTTTTAACAAAAGTAATACTTACCATTATTTAAAAATACGCCACTAAACACCGTGGATCGTTTTAATCAAAATTACACGTTTTCCTAGCAATCCATTGTTATAAACCGAACTTTTTATACACACACAAAACTCGTGGATATATTTCGCGCGCTTTTACGCAGGGGCTTGGAAGCTAACTTTCCGTACAACCTTTCCCGCGCCAAATTCACGCGTTACTAAATGGAGCGACATAAATTCATTCAACTCCAGCCTCTGACTCTGCTATCCCTTTCCGTCTTACGGACAAAAGGATAGTGCTCTCTCTGTCACCCGCTTCCGCTTGATGAACCCTATTGAGCTCGTTAGTCATTAATTAATTCTGCATAAGAAAATTAATTTTAATTTAAACAGTGCACAGATGGAAGCGATGTCGCGTTTAAAATTTCCGATTAAATATTATTCCAACTTTGTTTCGGTAGAGTTTTGCTCTACATAAACAAATCGCTGCTTGAAATTACTTTTGTGTAGGCACTCTACGAAGAGAGAGGGCACTCTAAGAAGAGAGAAGGCACTCTACCAAGTGAGAAGGCATTCTACGAAGAGAGAAAGCCTGTAACCAGCAGTATCTGAGGCTTGTAGGTACTCGAAAAGTGAGCTGAAGAAATGATATTAATAAATGTAGAAAGGAAAAATTATCGCTGGATGCGGAATAATTTTTACTTTCTAAATTTATCAATATAGTTCTAATTCTATAAAAACAAAATCAATTGAAGAAATGATATTAATTGACAATGATGATAAAATAGTCTATTATATTAGTATCAGTAGGTACAAGTATGTACCACGTATCTATTTTAAATCAATCGGCATCATCATTAATCGAGATCATCAACTGCCGGGGAACTGCCTGTTGGTTTAGTTGAGTGAGCCTTCTAAGCAGGGATTCTCGGCGGGAACACAAGTTTTCTCCTCAAGGAAAACTAGTGTTTCTGGTTCTGGTTGTGATTGTGTGTGTGATGTGAATGGTTTCGGCACCCACGACACAAGTCATATAACTTAGTGTGGGGCTGTGAGTGTGAAAGCGTTCATGTTTTACCATAAAAAACTATTTTATATTCCTTTTAATTTCTTTTCTTTTAGGTATAGCTACATTCCAAATCAGTTTTGAAATTATACCTCACACATGCACACAACCTTTCACACTTGTATTATTGATAAAATTGTAAGCTGTCTACTCATATTATATGAGAGATACATAGTAATGTGATAATGAATAATTAATAAATAGTTATGTGATAGGTCATTTATTTTAATGAATACGTACCTTGTGAGCTATTATCACAATTTTCCATTCTTTTAGCGGTAATAATAAAGAGTATTTATAGAATAATTGCACCTATTATAAATTATTTAATAAGTGAGGGACCTATTAAGCAAACTTCCCGAGCCCCGCGGCTTCTCCCGCGTTTACCAAAGTAAAAGTAACATGTGTATTAATCCTATGTATAAGCTATGTACATTTCAAATCCTACTTATATTATAAATCCGAAAGTTGTATAAGTGTGTAAGATAGTGTATACCTAAGTATATGCTGTTATATGCTGAGTCGGGGCCTCATTCGTGACATCACGCGGCGTTATATTGTTTGTATTTTGTATTTTTTTATGTGTTTTCTTGTTGTTTTATGTACATAATGTAACGTCGCGTGTTGTCCCGAATAAATATATTTTCTTTCTTTCCTTCTTTCTTTCTAAGTATGTTCGTTCCCTCTTCACGCTTTAACCGCTGAACAGATTTGGATGAAATTTGGAATGTACATAGCTTATACCTAGGATTAACACTTAGCAACTTTTTAACTTGATAATAGCGGGCGAAGCCTCAGGGCATGGCTAGTTTTACCATAATCCATTCAGCCGTTACAGCGTGAAGAGAAAACAAACATACCTACTTACACATTTACTTTCGGATTTATTATATTACTACTTACTTACTTACTCCGCTGGTTCAGCGACCCAAAGTGGGCCTTGGCCTCCGAGATAAGAGAACGCCATTGGTCTCGGTTCTGCGCAACTTCTTGCCAGTTATGGGTTTGAAGCACATGCAAGTCTGCCTCCAGTTCGTCGATCCAGCGATACCTTGGCCGACCTACTGGTCTGCGCCCATACGGATTTCCCAAATACGCTCAAGAATGCGTTACGATCCGCACACATTCTCTCTATATGACCAAACCAGCGCAGTCTAAGGGCTTTTATCTCGCCTGGTGTATTTTAATATGTAACGAATTATATTGTTTAAGTACTTCTTTTGTAGCGTATTTTTAGTATATTTCGGAATACTTAGCATAGAAGTTATGCCTCACACTTCGCACACGTTAAGAAAATCTGGCCATCAATTCAAACTTAAGTCCAGATTCAGTATATTCCGAAGTTGCTCGAAGTCCGCCGAACAGTTTCTCTGCTGAGCACCGAAGCAAACTAAAATTTATTGCTTCTCTTAGTTTTACTATATCACTATAAGCTTTAACCTATTTTATTTTTGTAGTTAGGTAAACACACAAATATATTTCTTATATTCTTTATTGTAATCATTTTTTTTTTACAATAAGGCCGTAACAAAAGATGTATATGGGCGAGCTTAACCCTTCACAGAGTTTTCTTCCAGGAAAGCCTTTATGTAGGATATAATTGATAAGAGCGAGTAGGTTGTTGTGTACATAGAAATATGATAATAAATAGTGTTTGTTACTTACAGATTAAGTAGTACCTACCTATACCTAGTATAACATGTATTAATTTTCCATCAGGTTAGATAGTGGTCAAATGTTTAACCATATGTTCAAATGTTTAACCATATGGTCAAATGCTTAACCATGGTTATTTTTTATTCTTATGCTCGATAGGCAAACATTTGACTACAATCTCACCTGATGGAAAGTGATTATGTAGCCGAAGATGTAGCATGCTTGCCTAGAAGATACAGATATTCTTCAAACAAGCTTTTACCGGTTGTAAAAAAAGGAATAAAAAGTTATATAACCAGAGAATTGTAACTTTTAACCTTTCGCGATTCGAATACATAGTTTAGGTATGTGTTCGAATCGCGAATACTATCATATCATATCCCGGGACTTTATCGTGCTAAAAAACTAATTTTATTTACCTCAACGTTTCGGCCAAGTTGCTATGTCACGGGAAGACTGGGAAAAGAAACTTGTGTTTCCACCGGGAATCGAACCCAATACCTGCTGCTTTGAACTGGCACCCACGACGACACAAGTCATAGAACTGAGTGTGGGCTGCGTATTTAAAAGCGTTTATATTAGTATTTTCCTATACATACAATACTTTTTATTGAAAACCAATGGATACAGATCTTAAAAACTTGCGAAATAAACAAATATTAAAAAAATATATTAAACAAAAATACATATACGCGGTCTTATCGCATATAGTAATCTCTTCCAGATAACCTTAGCATGTATGTAAATTACATACCGTCACGCGAAAGCATCATACTTACAAAATGGATCACAGCAGGGAACTCGCCCAATAGCAGTGCAGGCGAGTTCCCAGCTCTGTAAAATGGACTAAAAGAAGTTGAAAATAGCTGCCCAAGACACAGTATTTTACAAAGTTGCTCGCAGAACGGTTGCAGAGCGCCGAAGCAAAGTAAAATTTATTGTTTCTCGCAGTTCGCCATAAGCCTCCTTACTCTCCTATTTTTCAGTTCGAATGTTCAATTGGAACTAAAGATAAAAGTATTAACAGGTCCAAATTCAATTTGTGCGGAACCCTCTACAATGCTTTTTGTTAAAAGCGAAGCCTCGGCGTCTCTGCTAGCTTAATATTCTTATTAAAACTTTTTAAAGCAATCAAAGAATCTCAAGTGAGAAGAACAATTTTGGAAAGCTTTCATTGAAAATACGAGAGGTTTTGCAAACAAAGAGTTTTGGTGTTTTCGTAGACATATGTCTTTATAAAAAACATTTTCACTCTTACAACCCCACACCAATTTCGATGACTTGTATCGTGGGTGTCAAAAACATTCACATCATACACTCAATCACAACCAGAACCAGTAACACAATTTTTCCTTGGAGAAAAAACTTGTGTTCCAGACAGGAATCGAACCCAACACCACTGCTGAAGGCGAACGCTTACCCAACTAAGCCAACGTGCAGTTCTTTTTTATAATTTATAAGTTGACTTGGATGGTTCAGCACTTTGTCTGTCCGTCTGTCAGAGGCATCTAGAGTCTAACTAAACTAAACAACAAGCGATTAAATTCGAATTCTCAGAGATAATGTAAAGCTGTCGAGTAAGCTTCACGCTGGCGGGACTCCTTGCCAGAGTCTGTGTTACCAGATAAGTACAATTTTCAAGTCGAGAGTGAATAGGTATTTTCTAGGCAAGCGTGCTCCATCGTCGACCGCATGATCACTTAACATCAGGTGAGATAGTGGTCAAATGTTTGCCTATCAAAGTTAAAAAAAAAAACAACCAATTTTGTTGAAATTTGTATGGAGGTAGCTGACACCTTGCTCAACACATAGGCTACTTTTTACTCCGGAATTCTCGGGTCCGGAAAATACGCGGGTAAAACCGCGGGGAGCAGCTACTAAAGAATAAATAGCTGATGCGGTATCGTTGTCGGTGCATACATTTCGTTATACACATTTCTATTATTTTCATAACTCTCTAACACGTAACCAGAGAACCCCAGACTTACTCCATAACAATAACTAGGTACCTCAGAACGTACCCGCTAGAGGACCTAAGAGAAAAAAGCGCTAGATTTATGAGGAACATGAATATGCATTATCTGGCGGTGCTGGTAATGCTGGTTAGAATTCATGGCGGAAAAAAATAACTTCCGACTAGCTGTTATGGAATAAGTTGCAGTTGGAACAGGGATAAAGGATTTGACAGGCGTTAGGATGCTTGCTTCATAGTACTTTTTCATTTTTATTAATTTTGCAAGGCAGTCTATTCTTTTCTATTATAATTATATTAGAATTGCTGCGCCCCGCGGTTTCACCCGCGTTAGAGTGAATAGAATAGATGAGAATAAAAAGTAGGCTATGTGTTAATCCAGAGTGTTAGCTACCTCCATACCAATTGGTCTAGTCGTTTGAGCGTGAAGCAGTAACAAACATACAAACGCACTCCCAAAACTTTCGCTTTTATAATATTAGTATGATATTGGCGATACTTTTCGGGTTCGCGATTCCCAGTGGAAACACAATTTCTGTTTCTGGGTGTGATTGTACGGCTGAACGGATTTGGATGAAATTTGGAATGTACATAGGATTTACCTAGGATTAGCACATAGGCTACATTTTAACTTGATAGCCGCGGGGCACGGATAGTAATAATATAAATGTGAAAAATTACAAAACGACTGAAAAAGTTAGTTAGATTGAATGTTAGGTAAGTGGGAGGATCTTCTTAGTATGGACTAGGGAGACCTACCCTACCCTACCTATCATCTAATAAGGTCTGAATTAACTTGCCCATTCAAATATAATCGAAAATATTTTTACAGTTCAAGGAGCCTTTTCTTTCAATAAAGATCTCAACAAGCTCCGTTATCGATCGCGTCGTAACTTATCAGTGAAACAGAAATCATACGTGTACCTGACATTAAAAAAAAAACACAAATAAATGTAACTTTACAATGGGTAACCAATATTTTATTACTTGCCACTGGCGAAAGGCACAAAGATTACGGACACAAAAACAAAAAAAAGCACAACCTACCAAAACAATTTACTATGGAGTACTAGCGGAGTTGTAGACGCCACATCTGGCACTGGCTGGTGTTCAGCCGTTACAAAAAACAGGCGAGAGCTCGTTAACGCTACCTGCAGGACAAAATGGACAATAAAGTCTATGCGGAGCACTTGAACCACTCGACTGACGCCAGCGTCCCTGTATCCCACAATATGGCCTGATAAAACACTTGAGCTGGGATAGTGCATTTGAGATTTTGCTGAAATAAAACGTATTTTAATACCGAGCGAAGCGACATCTCTAGAGTAACCATCTCTAGGTTCAGCACTTTGTCCGTCTGTAGCGTTGCATCTAGCGTCTAAACAATACAAGTGTATAACTTAAAATTCTCAAAGAATATTGGGTCAAAAAAGAGCTTGGCAAGTAGAGTACTTTCGTACTCTACTTGCCAAGCTCTTTTCAACAATACCCCACACACAGAAAAAAAAAAATAGATTTTGCTCGCCACTCATGTGAATACCAACCCCTTAATATTTTCTTTTATTTAACATTAATTGCCATTTCTGGCTTCGGGCTTTGACCCAATATTCTTTGAGAATTTTAAGTTATACACTTGTATTCCCCACGTTTTCAATAAAAATCTATGTTAGTAAATAACAACATGTCACCAAAGTCAATGCTTTAAGACCTATTTTGTCCCGGGTTCTATCTCAAAAACGGCTACACATTTAAAGCTGAAACTTACGTATTATATATGTTATATCCTGTACTTAAACAACAATTACAAAAGTAAAACAATGATTATTCAGAAAAACAGGTATAAGCAATTAACTTCAAAAGATTTTCTCTTCTAGGCAAAATGTAAGCACGAGATCTCAGTTCGTGGAAAACGACTAGTAGTTAAATAATAAAAATATTCTTTTAAATGCTGGCGTTGTTGGTAACGCCTTCTAAGCAGCGGCATTCGATTTCCTGTAGGAATAGTAATCACATAACACCAAAAATATAATTCCGGCATGCGTTTCTTTTCTCTTCACACGGCAAAGATTGATCGCATTTTGATGATGTTAGAAATGGAGATAAGTAAGCTACCTCTATTCCTTCTGACATTCATTTTGATTATAAGCAGACTAAATATATGCTTATTTTTCGTAAGTTGTCAATTTTATGTGTGATGTGATTGTTTCCATCACCCACGGGACATCCGAGTCTTCGAACTTAGTGTGGGGCTGTGATTGGGAAAGTATTCAGTTTTATTTTTATATAGAACTGCTCGTTGCCTTAATTGACTGGCGTTCACCTTTTAAGCAGGGGTATCGGGTTCGATTCCCGGCGGGAACTCAAGTTTTCTCCTCAAGGAAAATTTGTGTTTTTGGTTCTGGTTGTAATTGTGTTGTGAATGTTTCCGGCACCCACGACTCAAGTCATCGACCCATAGTTACACAGATTGGGTAGTGGGTAGGCATGTAAGTATTTTACACAATAAACTTTAGTTAATACTAAAACTTGTAACACAAGTGGACTTAACGCTAGGTGCCTTGTAACAGAGTGTTTCTGTTTCTTCCTAGTTACTTAGTTTTAATAGCGACTCGAGCGGTAATGCATTGGTATTCATTTTCATGAATAAATTTAGTTCCACTCTGTGAAATGGGATAAGGCCCCGTATATCTCCGCCAGCATTTCGATCAGGCCGGACGGGTAGGTCTACCTCTTCTAGATAAATCTGGGGAATGTGTATTCCATATATAAAACGTATGTAGTAGGTATACCTACCTACGTTTGTAGTCTATACGTTTTTATTCTACGACAAAAGTTAAAATATTCTTTATTTTTACAATTAGGACTAGTGCTTACCTACTTTCTTATAAATTATATACCTATTTTAATCAGCGTGAAGAGAAAGCAAACATACTGGTGAAGCGTCTTTGCCTTTTATAATATAAATAATAAATGTAAATTATACATCTGTGAATAAATACTTCACTTTATATACCTAATATTCATATTGGCAAGAATCTTTGGATATCTGAATACATTTACAGTGTGTTGGGCTCTCTGCTGACCACTGTTAGAGATCGTTCAAGGACGACCCTAGAGATGGCGCTAGTTGTATCGAGTGACATTTTTTGCACTCGCGACTAACTTCACAGACTTAAAAAAGAGAAACTTCAGTCGTGTGTGTCACCGGATCCGTGTGGTCGACAAACCCTCCGCTATTGAATTTTGTGACGTAGAAAACTAATTAAATAATTATCATCTAATTAACCAGGACTTAAAATAAAAACTTCATCGTGTCTATTGTGATCGACCGCGTGAACTGTGAGGTGATTGAGTGTTCCGTGCCTCGTACCCTCTCGGATTTCTTCGGATTCAAACTCGCCGGCCGGCGCGACGTGGAGTTGTGTGTGTGCGCTTAGGCATACATACAGTTTGCTGTAGTTCCTTTCTTGGGGAGCTCCGGAGGCGGTTTCGAAGCGGTCTAAGGTACGTGGGCTTAAATAAACACTGTAAATTGATTCGTGTATCCCTACTGATTTTTGCCAATGTTCAAAATAATTTACCGCTATCATTAAAAATATTAATACGTAAATGGTGGGCTATTTACACGCCAGCGATTTTACTCGCGCCACCATAATTTTGGTCCTTTTCGAGCCGGATAGTCCAGTTTTAATTACCTTTTGCTTTGAGTTATTAACCATAAACATTTCATACATAAGTTCGCCCGCCCGTTGCTATGTGCAATTCACTCCGCTTATAACTACCTATAGTGTAACTGCCGCCCGCTAACTTACCTACTTGTTCCCGCCCGCATTTGTTGTTTGTAAACAAACATTTAGTAGTTTATTCGTGCATAAATTATTAGCATAACGATAACCGAACATGTCGAAACCAAGTTCAGATACGATGTTGATCATTTTAGGAGAAAAGAAAGAGTTGTTATTTAAACGTATGAATCATTTGTTTAATATGTCTAAAAACATCACTTCTTTCGAGAGTTCAAGGTCGAATGAAAACTTTATGTCTGAAACGGAAACTATGGATGACCTTCATAATAATTTTGAATCTATTGTAGATAAAATTAATGAGATTACCTTAATGTCAAACCCTTCCGCGAGTCCCGATTTTGGTTGTTTGGAGTCGTTTGACGAATTGTTTACAAGAGTGAAACGTGTTAGAAATAAGATGAATAACCACGCTAATGTATCACCGCTGCGAAGTGATAGTGCTTCTGTGTTTAAATTGGAGCCGCTTCATATTAAGGAATTCGATGGTAAAATACAGAATTGGCCAGCGTTTTATGAATCCTTTAAAGCAAATATTCACGATAATACGCGTCTAAGTAATTCGCAACGTAAATTGAGTCATTCCGCAAATTCCGTTATTTCTGGAATAGTACCAACGGGGGAAACGTACAGCATAATTTGGGATAGCTTAGTCAAGAAATACCAGGATAAGCGACTTCTAGGAACACATTATCTCAACAATGTTTTAGATTTAAAAGGGTGTACTCACACTGCCGCTAGTCTCGATTCATTTATCGATCATTTTTCGGCATCGATTTCTGCTCTCAAACAGCTGCATGTTTCGGATTTGACGGATTTTATTCTCGTGCACTGCGCACTTAGAAAATTAGACACTCAAACCGCACAATGTTTTGAACTTTCTGTTAGAGATGTTGAAATACCTACAACAAAACAGCTGATCAGTTTCGTTCAAGATCAGGCTAAGATCTTAGGACGTTCGAACCCGACCATGTACATGAACTCAAACCCGCGTAATTCAAATAACACATATAAACCGCCCGCTTCTACGTCACGGAACACACGCTCAAACACATATAAATCCTTTGTTGCGAGCGAGGTACCAATGGTTGCTACCGGAACCTCTGCTTCGCACTCATACCCGCCCGCCATATCTCATTGCGCATTTTGTAATGAATCCGCTCACACACATTTATATAAACCGCCCGCTTCTACGTCACGGAACACACGCTCAAACACACATAAATCCTTTGTTGCGAGCGAGGTACCAATGGTTGCTACCGGAACCTCTGCTTTGCACTCATACCCGCCCGCCATATCTCATTGCGCATTTTGTAATGAAACCGCTCACACACATTTATATACTTGTGCTAAATTCAAAAATACACACGATCCTAAATCTCGTTATGATTTTATTAAATCCAAAAGTGGATGTGTAAACTGTCTCAGTATGACGCATAATTTATCGACCTGTAATTCGTCATCTGTCTGCGAGTTATGTAGAAAACGACACCATACGCTTTTACATTTTGTGAAACAAAATAATAATACGCATGTACAAACGCATTCACACTCACAACCCCACACTAAGTTCGAAGACTTGTATCGTGGGGGCCGGAAACATTCACATCACACACACAATGTACACACTGCTTATGCGAATTTTCCCGTGCTGTCGCCGACAACGCC
Organism: Lomographa bimaculata; assembly: GCA_948107665.1. Classification (NCBI taxonomy): domain Eukaryota; kingdom Metazoa; phylum Arthropoda; class Insecta; order Lepidoptera; family Geometridae; genus Lomographa; species Lomographa bimaculata. The sequence goes on from OX403600.1 coordinate 13,172,561, forward strand.
GCCGCCGCCGGTGCCGCCGCCGGTGCCGCCGCCGCCGACTGATTGCGCGCCTTCACCCGCTTTAAATCTACCGCTTACGTCACAAAATGCCGCTGTGCTTCTATCCGCCGAAACAAAACCGAAGTCGACTGTTTTATTATCAACCGCTCAGGTGTACGCGCGTTCTAAAGGTAGTACAGGTCCGAAAACTATCATCAGATGTTTAATTGATAATGGTAGCATGAACAATTTAGTAACGACTGAATGTTGCCGCGCTTTAAACTTGCCGATAATACCTTTGAGTAATTCTTTTGTCAAAGGTGTTGGCTCAACTTCGCGTCCAATTGTTGGATACGTGTATTTGGATATTGAATCCCGCATATACCCGCAACAGAAATACACCATACACGCTCTTGTCGTGGAGTGTATTACAGATCAATTGCCGTCGCAATTTATTGAATGGAATCGTAACATAGATTACCACGACCTCCCGCTCGCACTATCGCATTATCCACGTAATGACACCATACCTACCGCTTCTTTCACCGCGCTCGCGCTGAACGATCTAGTACAGAAGTTTTGGGAACTCGAAGAAGTACCTACGATGCGTTTGTTGTCACCCGAAGAGACGGAGTGCGAAAATATTTTCACGTCATCAGTGACGCGTGATGATGTCGGTCGCTACACGGTATCGCTGCCATTCAGCAAGGATCCATCTGAACTCGGCAATTCACATGCTGTTGCTCTTCGCCGATTTATGGCACTAGAAAGAAAATTTCGCCAGTCACCCGATTTGAGGGAAAATTACAACCAGGTCATTCGAGAATATATCGATAATGGTTATCTTAGCTCTGTCGATGAAACCGAAATTTCTGGTGGAGGCTACTACATACCTCACCATGCGGTCGTGCGACCTGATAAGCCGATGCCGCGCATAGTGTTAGATGCAAGTTCGAAAACTCACACAGGTTTGTCTTTAAATGACGTGTTGCATATAGGACCTAATTTGCAAGCTGATCTGTTTTTATTGCTTTTGCAATTCCGCTTGTTTCCTGTCGCGATGAACGCTGACATAAAACAAATGTACTTACGCATAGGTGTACCCGTGGACCAGCGTAAATACTTACGCATCTTGTTTCGTTTCAACGAGAACGAACAAGTGCGTACTTTCGCCTTCAAACGCTTACCGTTTGGACTCAAGTCGAGCCCTTATATAGCTATGCGCACTGTGCGACAGCTGGCTTCCGACATGAGTCCACACTATCCTGACGCTGCAAAAATTGCAGAATCCAGTCTCTATATGGATGATCTGGTATATTCTGCACATAATGAACAAACCGCTATGCAGCTGTCACAAGACCTAATAAACATGTTCAGATCGGGTGATTTTGATCTGGTGAAATGGTCTAGCAACTCACCAGCTCTCTTAAGTAGTCTTCCTGATTCGCACCGCAAATCCCTCGATTTTGACGAAGGCAATATTTCCGCGAAGATCTTAGGTCTTTCCTGGGAATCTTCTGAAGATAACTTTTTCTTCACTTCCGCTGTAATAACCGACAAATGCACTAAGAGAAATATACTCTCCGTAGTTGCACGATTATTCGATGTTCTGGGTTTGGTCGCTCCAGTCATTCTCTATGCCAAATTGCTCATTAAAGAGTTGTGGTTGAGTAACAGTGGCTGGGACGATCCCGCTCCGGAAAATATTGTTGTCCGCTTCTCCGCCCTTGTGCAAGAATTTCCCTTGCTTGATACCTTACGGATTCCGCGCCATGTAGGTGTAAATATTGACTGCATTGTGAATCTCGTTAGCTTTTGTGATGCTAGTTTAAGTGGCATGGGTTGTGTGATATTTTTACACTGTACCTACCCAGCTGGCATCATAGTTCGCTTACTTTGCGCAAAGTCAAAGGTCTCACCGACTAAAGTCACGACTCTTGCACGTCTTGAGTTATGTGCTGCTGTGCTTATGTCTAAGTTAGTGAAGGTTGTCTATGACTCTTACGCTGCACGCGTTCCTATTGCAGGAGTGTATGCATTCTCCGATTCGACTATTGCCTTATCGTGGATACATTCTTCCCCACATCGTTGGTCGATTTTCGTGAGTAACCGCGTCGCTCAGTGTCAAGAGAACTTAGCCGCGAAACACTTCTACCACGTAGCTGGTGTAGAAAATCCTAGTGATTGTCTGTCGCGAGGTATGCTGCCGTCGCAGCTAGTCTCGCATGACCTCTGGTGGAATGGCCCTTCCTGGATGCATTCCGCTCCTGAAGAATGGCCAATCAAGCCATTTTCGCCGACTGACTGCAGTAACCTTCCTGAGCACAAGACAAATGTGTTGACAGTGACTTCTCTATCGGAACAACCGCTTTTATGTGAGTTGGCGCAACGCATTTCGTCTTGGGACAAATTGCTGCGTGTCATCTCATACATCCTGAGATTCGCACGACCGAAAAATAGCATCGTGCCACGGTCTGTTCAGGCATTGACAGCCGCGGAACGTGCTATGGTCCGCGCCGTGCAATCAGTTCATTTTGCAGATGACATAAAGTGCATTAAAAATAAAAAAATGCCATCCATGAAGCTGCAACGCTTGGCTGTCTTCTTAGATGAAGAGGATATTTTGCGGGTTGGCGGAAGACTTTCTAAGTCAAATATTCCATTTGATGCCAAGTACCCAGTCCTACTTCCTAAACGCGATCATATCGTTGATCTTATCATACGACATTACCATGTCGTGAACTGTCATACTGGCCCTGGACTTCTCATGTCGATTTTACGACAGCGTTTCTGGATATTAGATGCCAGAACTGTCGTCAGGTCTCAATTTCGTAAATGTAATACGTGTTTTAAGGTGAATCCGTCGCATCCCACTCCCATGATGGCAGATCTTCCTGCGTATCGTGTTTCAGAAGCGAAAGCCTTTGCTCACACAGGAGTTGATTATGCGGGTCCCATACGCATAACGCTTACCCGCCGTAGAGGTCAACACGCGCAGAAGGCGTATGTCTGTCTGTTTGTATGCCTGGTTACCCACGCTGTGCATGTTGAGTTGGTAACTTCATTAAATTCTTCGGCTTTTGTAGACGCCTTTAAACGCTTTATTTCCCGCCGCGGACCAGTATCCTGTCTTTACTCTGATAATTCCACCACTTTCGTTGGTGCTAAAGCTCAATTGGATGAGCTATATACTTTTTTATTGAACTCTAGTTTCAATTCGTCACTCTCAGAGGAGTTGATGACCCGACGCATTGACTGGAAAATGATTCCTCCTAGAGCTCCTCATTTTGGAGCAATGTGGGAATCGAACATTAAGAGTTTGAAAACTCATATGTACAGGGTGATAGGTAGTCAGCTTCTAACATATGAGGAATTACAAACCGTATTGACGCAAATAGAGTGTATTCTTAATTCGCGCCCTCTGAATGTCGTATCTTCTGATCCACATCCAGAGGTGATAACTCCCGCCCATTTTTTAATGTCGTCTCCCCTGCAATACTTACCCACTGCCGATCTTTCTGATCAGCGCATCAGTCTTGTACAACGCAAAGAACTTTTGGACAGCATGGTCCAATCCTTTTGGAAAAAATGGCGCTTAGAGTATTTGCATACGTTGCAAGTAAGGCAAAAGTGGGCTACTCCGGATAAACCGGTTGAAATCGGGACTGTAGTACTCGTTGGGCAGGATAATTTAGCTCCTCTAAACTGGCCTTTAGGGGTTATTACCGAAGTTTATAAAGGCACCGACGGTATTGTTCGTGTTGCCACGGTCAAGACCAGTTCAGGTAGTTTTAAACGCCCTATCGTCAAACTATATCCCATTCCGACACAATAAATGTATATTCGTAAAATGTTTATTATTATTTATTATTTATATATCTACGCGCGCTTATATAAGTATTCCGCATTATTAGGATTAAGCTACAATTACTTAAATAATTAATATTCACGCCTGATCAGACATAAAGTTCATTGATCTTTTAGATTATTTCATAATATAAACGAGTAGAATCTAATAACTCTTACTGTTTCTTTTGAAAGATCTTGCGCTCTTCCAAGGCGGGGTGCATGGTGAAGCGTCTTTGCCTTTTATAATATAAATAATAAATGTAAATTATACATCTGTGAATAAATACTTCACTTTATATACCTAATATTCATATTGGCAAGAATCTTTGGATATCTGAATACATTTACAGTGTGTTGGGCTCTCTGCTGACCACTGTTAGAGATCGTTCAAGGACGACCCTAGAGATGGCGCTAGTTGTATCGAGTGACATTTTTTGCACTCGCGACTAACTTCACAGACTTAAAAAAGAGAAACTTCAGTCGTGTGTGTCACCGGATCCGTGTGGTCGACAAACCCTCCGCTATTGAATTTTGTGACGTAGAAAACTAATTAAATAATTATCATCTAATTAACCAGGACTTAAAATAAAAACTTCATCGTGTCTATTGTGATCGACCGCGTGAACTGTGAGGTGATTGAGTGTTCCGTGCCTCGTACCCTCTCGGATTTCTTCGGATTCAAACTCGCCGGCCGGCGCGACGTGGAGTTGTGTGTGTGCGCTTAGGCATACATACAGTTTGCTGGTGTTCCTTTCTTGGGGAGCTCCGGAGGCGGTTTCGAAGCGGTCTAAGGTACGTGGGCTTAAATAAACACTGTAAATTGATTCGTGTATCCCTACTGATTTTTGCCAATGTTCAAAATAATTTACCGCTATCATTAAAAATATTAATACGTAAATGGTGGGCTATTTACACGCCAGCGATTTTACTCGCGCCACCACATACTTACACACACACTTACATACAAACTTTCGAATTTATAATCATCATCATCATCATCATCTCAGCCGCAAGAAGTCCACTGCTGGATATAGGCCTCTCCCAAAGATCTCCAAAATGAACGGTTGTTAGCGGCCTGCATCCAGCGTCTTCCTGCGACCTTCTCTATGTCGTCCGTCCACCTTGTGGGCGGTCTTCCGACACTGCGCTTGCCAGTCCGTGGCCTCCATTCTAGAACTTTTCGGCCCCATCGGCCATCCGTTCTACGTACTATGTGCCCTGCCCATTGCCACTTCAACTTGCTAACCCGCCGGGCTATGTCGGTGACTTTCGTTCGTCTACGGATCTCCTCATTCCTGATTCGATCTCGTAGAGAAACCCCGAGCATAGCCCTTTCCATAGCTCGTTGTGTGACTTTGAGCTTATTTATAAGGCCCACAGTAAGAGGCCACGTTTCAGTACCATAAGTCATCACTGGTAACACACACTGGTCAAAGACTTTCGTCTTGAGGCATTGACGTTGCATGTGCCCGACAGGGTCCATAATGATCTCAATATGTAACTTATTATGTTATGTAATTTTAAGAACCCATGTACATTATGGAAGCAATAAAGAATTGAGTATTGAGTATTGAGTATTGAGGTATATTGGACGAAAAGACGTTGCGAAGTTTCCCGAACGCTGCCCAGCCGAGTTGGATTCGACGATTGACCTCTTTCTCGAAGTTGGACCTACCTAGTTGGACCGTTTGTCCTAGGTAAACGTACTTGTCAACAACTTCGAGCATCGAGTTCCCAAGTGATACTGGAGTGGGCACAACATGGACGTTCGACATAATCTTCGTCTTGTCCATGTTCATGTTAAGGCCCACCCGTTGGGAAACTCGATTGAGGCCTTCGAGCATTGTGCTGAGATCTTCCATCGATTCTGCCATGACCACGATATCGTCGGCAAATCGAAGGTGAGTGATGTACTCGCCGTTGATATTGATGCCGAGCCCTTTCCACTCCAGAAGTTTGAAGGCATCTTCCAACGCGGCAGTGAACAGTTTCGGAGAAATGACGTCTCCCTGTCTCACGCCTCTTTGTAGTGGAATCGCCCTCGAACTCTGTTCCTGTACTCGGACCGACATGGTGGCGTTATTGTACAAACACTTCAGCACTTCGATATACCGATAGTCAATATGGCATCGCTGGAGAGACTCAAGCACCGCCCACGTTTCGATCGAATCGAAGGCTTTCTCATAGTCCACAAACGCTAAGCATAATGGCAAGTTATACTCCTCAGTCTTCTGTATTACTTGCCGCAGCGTATGTATGTGGTCTATGGTACTATAGCCTTTTCGGAAACCGGCTTGTTCGGGAGGCTGAAAGTCATCAAACCTACGACTGAGACGGTTCGTGATGACCCTCGAAAACAGCTTATAAACATGGCTCAGAAGCGTGATGGGTCTGTAGTTCTTCAGCAAGGTATTATCACCTTTCTTGAAGAACAGCACCACCACGCCTCTGTTCCATGCTTCTGGCGTAGTACCTCCGAGTAACGCGGAATTGAAGAGCTTTTGGAGGACTTTGAGTACCGGTATTCCACCCGCTCTCAAAAGCTCAGATGTGATTCCATCATCACCCGGCGCCTTGTTGTCTTTCAGCTGTTTTAGGGCCATCCTAATCTCATATAGGCTGATGTCCGGGATATCTTCGGTATAGTGTCGGGTCAGCTTGGCTCTTGGGTCTTTGGCCGAGCTGGTAACGGGTTTAGCGACAGAAGTGTAAAGCTGTCCATAGAAACTCTCAACCTCCCTCAACACCTCTGGTTTGGTCGACGCTACACTGCCATCTTCTCTCTTCAGCTTTGTCAACCGGCTTTGCCCAATAGACAAATCTCTTGCGAACACTTTGGAGCCTAGATTCCGCTCTATCGTCTCCTTAATACTTTTGGTATTAAAGGAGCGGATGTCGTGCCGCATGGATTTCGAGATCCGTTTATTGAGCTGCCCATATGACTTAGCATCATCGGAAGACTGCAATGATAACGAGCGTCGTTTCTCCATGAGGTGCAAAGTGAGGCTAGAGAGCTTTTGAGGTCTGTCTGTACGGCGAGGTCTAAAATACTTAGAACCCACCGTTTGGACAGTTTCTACTAAACCGTCACTAATCTCGTCCACCGAAGCTAAATTCTCTAGGCAAGCGAAGCGATTTGTAAGCTCGAGTTGAAAATTTTCGGGGTTTTGGATATGTGCGCGAGTAGGTCGGAGTGTAGACTTCATCAGACGGGACCTCTCAAGTTTAACATTGATATCCAATATGCCTCTTACCATTCGGTGATCACTACCGGTTTTCACCCTGTGAATCACAGAGACATCATTGAATATTCGTTTCTTGGAGGTCAGAATGAAGTCTATCTCATTTCTCGTAGAACCATCGGGACTTAACCAGGTCCATTTCCTGTGAGGCGGCTTCTGGAAGAAAGAGTTCATCATAAAGAGTCCTTCCTTCTCCAGAAAGTCGGCCAGCCTCTGTCCTCTAGGGTTCCGTTGCCCATATCCAAATTGCCCCATTCTCAACTCTTCCTCGCTCCTCTTGCCCAGCTTCGCATTGAAGTCCCCCATAACAACATTGAAATAGGTTTTGGAGGTATGTATGGCTCTACTAATGTCCTCATACATAGTCTCTACCTCTTCATCTGGGTGTGCCGAGGTTGGTGCGTATACCTGAATGACCTTCAGCGAATATCTCTCAGATACTCTGAGTATTAAGTATACCACCCTACTCGAAACACTGTCGATGGTCAGAATGTTGTTAATAAGGGACTTGTGGACGAGAAACCCGGTAGTAGAGTAGGTTACCGGACTTCAGGGTTATCGTGTCCTCACCCTCTCTACGGACTTCGCATAATCCCATAATATCCCAACGTAACCTACTCATTTCCTCTTCCAGCTCGAAAATCTTTTCGTCAGTCCTCATAGTGCGTACGTTATGTGTTACCAGGGCCAGTCGTCGTCGTTGAGAATGGTAGCCGTGCGTCTGCCGGGGATTCTTCGCACCCCTTGCTCCGCCGTTACCGTGGCTGCTACCATGGCCAGGAATAGCGGAGCCGCCGGGGACTGGGGGCCTGTTTTTTATTGTGCCAATCATATAGGGGGGTTTTGCCCATAATCGCCACGCTGGGCATGCGGGTTGGCGATCGCAGGGGGGCGTAGCTACTCGCACGGTGACGCTGCTGCCCGTCTCCCGTCTGGGACATTTTGCTACGCCTGTTTTTGGGATGGTTATACCGCCATCTGTCGGTCGTCAGAGCCTCGTTCGTTAAACAGCAGGATATACCGCGGGCAGGTGAGGTTGACTTGGAGCAAAAGGTGGTTTTTAGCTCCCATACATCCCTTTTGAATTTATAATGTTATTGTGATAATAAAGATAATAAAGACAATTTTACCGACATTAAAAAACACAAAAAGTCAATACTAAAATTTGAAAAAATATATTTTTTCCAGTTACATATATTTATTTAAAACGCAAACTAAATACACCCAAACTATAGTTTGGGTATTTAATACTTAGGTATTCTACAGTACCTATAGATGTGAGTTTAATGTTGTTTCCGGAAACATAAGCAACTAGCCGTGCCCCGCGGATTCGCCCGCTATTATCAAGTTGAAAAGTAGCTTATGTGTTAATCCTAGGTATAAGCTATGTACATTGCAAATTTCATCCAAATCCGTTCAGCCATTAAAGCGTGAAGAGGGAACAAACATACTTACACACTTGCACACTTACACACAAACTTTCGGATTTATAACATTAGTAGGAAGTAGGATAGGAAGTAGGATTAACACCCGTAAACTTAGAAGGTTTTTTTTATATTTAAATATTTTCATCCTGCCACATACCTCCCCCAATCCCTGAATTCGGCATTGGTATAGAACTTCGAAGTCGCTTGTAATTTGTAAGCCCTGGGACAGTTACAAAGTGTCGGGCGCCCCAACACGTGTGTCGGTCAGCATCCTATATGCCTAAAATCTGTGCATATGTTCGTCAATGCAGTTTCGTGGCATTTTAGAGACCAAACGCATGGGCCGATTTTGATAATTCTTAGGTCAATAGATTTGTCTTGCGAGCTTCACTAAAGATATAACAGTAATAAAAAATCAATATATCGACAACCAGACGCGTGTAGTTTTTCCGTTTATCTTTCTTACGGCATTCATCAAAGATTTGGAGCTATGGGTCGTTAGTGATTCCCTCTCAATCCACTAGTGGGTGTACAAGTAACGTACATTCCCCCTCAACCCACTGGTGGGTGAAGTCGGTAGGAGCAAAGGGACCCAACAAAACTTAAGGGCGCCTCGAACACAACACGTGTGTCGGTATGCTTCTCTCTATCAGCCTACAATCAGTCCATGTGTCTACTCCGTAGTTATCACAGAATAACTAATAGTACTGGATATATGTTCTCAATTTGTTCATGGGTTTTAATTGAGGGCATTTGTCATCGGTAATACTTTCAGGCTCAGGCCCTTCATTTGCATCTGGATCAGAGACAAATGTATTCCGCTACTTTAAATTGTTTTTACGTTCGAGGGTTTCAGAGGACGGTAAACTTACAGAATTGTATTTTCTAGTAGGTAGATATATTAATTAGTATCTACTACGGTTAATTTCCAATTCAAATGCGACGAGAGGCGATATCTATGGGTATGTTATGTGTCGAGAAGAAGTTTGAATGAATCACTTTAAATTAGTAAGCATGGCTCTGTGAGCTGATGACTCAATCAAAATGGCTGAAATATGTTTTTTTTACGTTTTCAACCCCCATAGCTCCGCCATTTTTAAAAATTTCCAATAGCTGAATCGACAAAGAAAACTTAGATAATTATCGAACCTAGTCACAAAATTTCACATAAATCGGTTGAGAATTGCGACCTGTAGAGGAGAACAACCGGACATCCGGACATACGTAAGCTGGTATTCCAGGTTCTTCTCGAGATGGCTGTAATTTTGCGAATCTGGAAGTAGAGTCCTTAACTTTCATGAGTGCCTCTTTGGGGCCCATGTGAATAAACGATTTTGATTTTGATTTAGAACTGCTAGTTATATATAGGGATAGAAAATAGTTTCTATGACTACTTCACAAAACAGAACAAGACCATATCTTTTCTCAGGAATCAGACCATTAATTAACCAAAGCTCTTAGCTACATATATATTTTTAATCAGAAATATCTATGGTTCAATTGCCTATTTTTCTTAAAACTACATTAAAACTATGTATATAAAGCAAAGACCTAAGTTACGTACAAGTCACCGAGCTTATAGGTAACTCAAGTGCTCAAACCGTGGGTAGCTTTCCCATCTTGCTGGCGGCATTGCTTCTCTGAATTGCAATGATTATACGTTAACTTGACATATTTTGAAATTAATATCCAAAACCCAATATTTAACATTCTAACAGGTACACAATTTTTAGTAAAAACTATGCTCAAAATGCTGTAACACATAGCTGACTCATGCCAGACTCAAAATCTTGAACAGTTCAAACATTCGCAAACTACAAATGAAAACGACGTCGCGCCAACACAGTTATATTTGTTACATTAGAAGCCATTTATCACCTAACCGCAGTATTTCCTTGTAGTTATTTTTATGCAAAAATATACAGCGAACAAAGTCGGGGCGACAGTGACGAATGGGCCCGCGGCGCTGGCTTAAATGGCGCGGCCGAAGTCGCGGTCAATCGCGTATCTCGCTCGGCTTGCTTGATGCAATTACGTTAATTCGAACTTAAATAGATATCTAACTGTTACCACGTGAAGAAGATTTTGAATGTAGTTTGAGCAATAGTTATGAGAAAGTATTCTATTTATTTACTAGCGACGTCTGTCGGATGTTTTTCATTTCATTTTTTCATTTAATTTTCATTTATTACACACACAATTATAACAGCATTACAGCCTAAGCCAAGACGATGTTATAAGGAAATGTTGTCCTGTCCGAACGGTTTAAATTCGAAAATTATGTCAGGCTAAACCACTAATTAAACCACCATTGCAGACACAAATAAAATCACACAAATTAGTCCAGCCGTTTAGTAGGAGTTTTGACACATACACACGTACAGAAGAATTTTATAAATATTTAAAGATTATTGCAAACCATAGTTTCTGGTTCTGTGTGTTTATGTATATGATTTGAATGTTTCTGGCACACACGTATATCATGTACCTACTCATTGACTTACTTACTTGGTGGGGCTGTGAGTGTGAATGTGTTTATGTTTATTATTACCTTATATCATTATGTGGGCAAAGTTGCGGGGCACATATAGTCTTGAATAAAAACGAAAATTACACCAAAAAGTTCAATTAAGTACCTACTTGAGTCGTGCCGGCAACATTCATTTCACAGACACAACCAGAAACACAAATTTACCTTAGAGAAAAAACTTATGTTACCACCAGGAATCGAACCCGATAACCGCAGCTTAAGTATAATACGATCATGCTCTCAACTTTCTCAGCGTGCAGTTCTGTAATACGTTGTTTCCGTCATCTTTATAGTAATACATTAAAGGTATTAAGTCCGCATAATATTTTTTTACATACATACATACTTACACGGTTCTAACTAGGTAGGTACTTACTACAGAAACCTAATAATTATGATTCTACAATAAAATACGTAATAGATCTCGAAAGATATATCAATCATCATTGAAAAATTACAATCAAAATATATCCCTCAATTTTCATTCTTTTTACTTATTTATTAATACAAATATGGGAAACGAAACTAATAAAATTATATTTTCGTCCATGTACAAAAAAATGTCTGACGTCACAAATTCATAGCTTCATAGATTTGAGATAAAATTATCGATAAACAATATGGCTCCTCCAACATACATAGTCCTTCACAAAAATGAATGGGAAAGAATCAAGAGGCAGGCCGGCCCGCCACCAAAAGAACCTGAACATCTTAAAAAGGAATACTTGCAGGAGTTGACGGAGAAGTCCCAGGCATGGATGAAAACTTGGCCTGACACTGTGGCCGTAAGTTTTTCTAGACTCTTTAGATATCTTATTAACGGTCTCTATATATGATAGGTATATTTTTCTAAAATGTTGTTTCCATCACAGGAATAGGCAACATGGTCTATTCTTACAGGAGTGGATGATTTGGCATGTCCCTGTGGCCGTAAGTTCTTCTAAGACCTACAGATATCTTATTTACGGTTTTTTTTTTTTTTTTTTTATTTGTGACAGGCTAGTGTTTGACCACTATCTCACCTGATGGTAAGTGATGATGTGATCGAAGCTGGTAAACACACTAGACCTGGAATACGCAGGCTCTCAAGGATAACTGCCGGAACACCGTATTTGGCTTGGCGGCAGACTTTCAACTTGATGGTGGTAAGCTACTTTGGTAGCAAGCCAGGCGAGCAACTCACAAAATGCTCTACCACCTCTAAACGGTCTATATAAATGATAAGTAGAGATTGTCTAAGCTGAAATGACGCGCCCCACCTTCTTTTTTTTCTTTCTCTTATTGGTCGGATTTATCACCCGACTAGTCGACCGTCTTGTACACGTGCAGATCCATTGTTCACTGAACAATCGACGCTCCCGTACAGATGAAGTGTCGTCATTAATATTTGCACTCACACATCTAAATAAACTAATTAAGTAGTGGGGCGCGTCATTTGGACGAGCTCTACCTATGCTTTGCTAAAATGTTATCTTTCCATCACAGGAATTGGCATCGTTTTCTGGTCTTACTAAAACTGACTAAATGTTTACTAGGTACTTAATACCTACTCTGTATCTAGATACAGAATACTAATCCCTACAATAGACTGAGAGATACTGTATTTGAGAATATGCGATACTAACGTTTGTATTCAGGAACCACTTTTAGCTCGAACTCAAACTTCCTTTATATATAAACTACTATATTGACATTGCGAAAGAACAATGGCGAACTCCCATACATCATTTTAGTTGAAGTAAAATAGCATCGTATATAGATAAAAAAATATCTTACGTAAGGCCGGTTGCCTTCTGAGCTTATTTTAAAAGAATTGTCGTTTTAGAAGGCCTAGTTATTAAGATATTAAACAAAACATATTTGTAGGTTATGACTCAGCACACTTTGCCGATCTCTTTTTGAATACGCCAACAGTTCTGACAGTCGTGAATTCGCGATAAAAGCCCATTCCAAAGAGCCACCACTACGTTTAAACTTGAAATATATTATTACTTGACACTGGCTAAATGCACAAGATTGCGAAGCTAATATTAAAAGAAAAAAGAAAAAAAAACATACGTCAAAAGTGAAAACGTCATTCATACGACAGTTTGGTATTGCCATGACATTTGCTTTTTCCCCTTAAATGTCGATGACTGCAATAGCAACCGCAGCTATTTTTAGAAAACCTGTGAATGACAGACGGATTCTAGACAGCTGATGGTTCATACATAAGTTACCATAGTATTTTTTGTTTTATGGATACATCATAAGCATTAGCATTACGGCTTAGGAATATAGAGATGCACTTGGGTAAGGCAATGGACATGGTAACATCTTATTATATAACCACAGCATAGACAAAAACAGAAAAATGAAAAATGGTTGAAAGTAATCGTTTTGTTTCTTTTAATGTGTATTTCTTTACCTGGCTTCGTCTGCCTTTTCTGTTGTTTTAGTAAATCTTTGTAATTTATTTGAGTGAATTTCGTTAATTTCTCATTTAAATACGATCAAACATATGCCAACTAAAATTTCGCCATTGTTCTTTGAGCTTAGACCCAATTTGATATTTTCACCACTGGAATTCGTGCAAAAACGTATTCGCAATTCGGGCTTAATAGGAAAGATAAACACGTATTATACTTAGAGCTATACTGCAATATGTTTTTTACGTCTAAAGTAATAGTTCTAAGTAGTGTAGTTAAGTATAAAGTTTTTAATTACCACGGCCAATGTAATCTGCCAAATGGTCGATTTTAGCTAATTATCATTATTTTGTAAAACAAAATCTCGAAAAGACTAGATTTTCACTAAAACGATTGTTTTAGTAGTCTCTTAGTCTACTATAATGTAACACCTATAATGTGACCAAGACTCCTTGTAAAATGTTTTTTGTTACCGTATCTACCAAAAACAGTAAGTACCTATGCTTATGTTTTAAATATGCCCGCCCTTATTTATCTTAGGGATATTTGTTTATTTATATTTATATTATTATTTATATGTGATAAGATCCAGTTTTTAACATTTATTAGTTTAATTGTAAGTGCCTGAACATGGAAGAGACTGGTTGCCCACAACACAGGGTATCCTAGTGTGGGAACTAGAGAGCCTATAAGTTCAACAGCATATATTTATGTACCTATACTAATAAGTCATATTATTTAAGTTGTCTACGTTGTTGTAAGTGCCCACTTGTTATTTTGAATAAATTGAATTTGAATTTGAAAAATTTGTGCTTCTGGGTCTGGGTGTAATGTGTGTGTGATTTGGATGTTTCCGGCACCCGCGATACAAGTCTTTAAACTAAGTGTGGGGCTGTGAGTATGAATGCGTTTGTTTATCAATTCATTTTACAGGGCCACATAGCAGAACTAGAGAAAGAGAAAAAAGATACTCATAAGGCCAATGTTGCTTTTATCAAAGCTTACGGCAAACAAAGGAAACAGGAAGACGGGTCAGCGCCTATAAAGAAAGCCAAGCAATTAATATTCGATAAAACCTGCTACGGCAGAAAATTATTGAGGTAAAATAGGTCTTTAAAATCCTACAAACTAACTTTCATACAGTTATACTAAGAACTTTTCACATTATTAGTAGGCTGGACTTCAATCAATTGCGGCGTTCGTACGACTTATCTTTTTTTCCCTGATTAAGAAAAAAACATATTTTTGTTATACAGTGCGCTCCTCGAATCAAAAGCGATAGAAGTGAGAGATGCCCAAATAAAATTCCAGAAAGAAATTCAGCAGAAACAAGCTGAAATTGAAAAGAAACAAGAAGAAGCGACGCAACAAGTCCTTGGCATTAATGACTTTCACACTAAAGATTTAGAAAAGGAGACGGCACAGATATGTAGATTTAAAGAGTGTGTTAAATACAATAAAAATACGTAAGTAATAATATATACGAGTTTAAAAAATTAAAAACCGACTTCAATCGCAAATATCTCTGTAACTCTTCATCAGATTTTGATCAAATTATAATGGAACCAACTAGAACATATGTATCCTTTCGAAAATAAATGACGGAGTTCTGAGGTAAAATACGTAAATAAAAGATTCCGGCGAATTAAGAAACATTTTTTTAAGTCGGTTAATAAGAAACAATTAAATTTAAATCCAAATTTAAACCTTTGTCCCGCTATCATTAAAATATTAATTTGTAAATAGTGGGCTATTTACACGCCAGCGATTTTACTCGCGTCACCAGGAAGTAATGAGTAAAACAACCGTTTTCTAACAGTGGAATACAATACTCTTTGGTTGTGGATTTAAATAGATCTCAGTGGAACAACAAGAATCAAATCCACCGATGGATTATAGTGGAACAAAAAGTTGAATTTAACTAATGGAACACTTCGTGGTAAAATAGAAGCGTTTTCCCCCCGAAGGGTAGAAAACACTTATTTAGGATTCAGTCGTTAGGCTTGACCCACCTTGAGATTACACCTATAGCTTTTGTCCGGATTGGTGTGAAGGTAGTCTAGAATCGCTACAATCCACCAACCTCAGGCGGTAAGTTCATACTCGTCGCTGCAACTTCACTTCGGTTCGGTCTGACGTTGCGCTGAACGGTTGGCTGTTTCCTCAGTACTAATAAAAATATATAAGCCGGCAAGGCATCATATTTGGGGCGGGTCAAGCCTAACGGCTGAATCCTAAATAAGTGTTTTCTACCCTTCGGGGGGAAAACGCTTCTATTTAGGAGTCCGAGCCTAAAGGCTTGACCCACCTTGAGACGTGTTTTCTATCTGCCGGCGCTGAACGATATAAATTAGTGTACTGTGATTATTATTTATCTTTTGAGTGGATATGAAATAACAACATATTTAGTAGGAAAAGAAGTATTTTGAAAATATATTTCAATAAACTAAAAATTAACAAAACAAATATCTACATAATGTTGACAAACATAATATGGATAAACTTTATAAATAATCAACCTTATTAACATAAAATTTCTGTATCAAAAGGAATTTTAAATCAATCAACATGGTGTAAATTTTTTTGATATTGATGTTGTCTGTATAATCTTTTGATTTTTACATCGAGGGCTGATTTCCCTGCAGTAGATTTTTTTAAAGGTGTCACTTTTCTTCCAATTACCTCTTTTCAAAACTTCGTCTAAGTCCATCTGTTGGTTGATAAAATTATCAGAGGCAACAGCGGCTCGACAACTACCCGGTGTAGCAGTTATGTTCGCTTCTTTAAATAGTGTGCGTATCCATCCTGCAATAACAGTTCTTGAGGCAGGTTTAGTTGTGCCACGAGTTGTGAGGAATAGTCTGGTTAGATTGCCCCTCCTAGCTTGCGTTAATACAATTAGTCGCCTTATCCAAAATATTAAATCTAGTTTCTGATTTGGGTTTGAAATGAATTCCCAGCCACTTTGCATGTATGTTGAAGAGTCGGTTTTACTTCCATACACCGGCCAAAATTTCATAGAGTTCCCATTGTCTTCGTAAAAGTTTTGTTTTATGTCTAACAGGGTTAGGTCATGGATTCTCCTGCCTGTGCCGAGAAGAAACAGGATTGCCACGTGTCGTGAGACTTGAAATAAGCTTTGATTATCGATGCTGCTCCTATTTACCCATTCAAGCAAGTCTCCTACATTCCAATTGGGAAGTCGTTGTCTTATCTGTGGGCGATTTGTTGCTATTCCCTTGAGTGCATGTTTTATAAGTGGGTGATTTGCTAAAGTTTCACTTATTTTAGGATCACAAAAAGTGCATACCACTGATTTATGCACTAATATTGTTCTAAAGGCTAGCTTTTTGTCTGTGTGCAGATAGCATAAGAACTGTGCAAGTGTGCTAGGGTTTGGCTTTTTCACTGATAAATTATTTTGATCACACCATTCTACCCATTTTTTCCAAGCAGGCCGATAGGTTTTGAGTGTCGAAGCTCTCCAAGATGATTGAATTAGGTTTTTGTGTTCTTCAGACCATCCTTGTATCATGTCGTTCCAGCCCGAACCTTCCAGGCCTCCAATGTCATATTGGCTATATCGGGTGGAGGTCTGCCTGTTCTCAGGTCTATTAAGTTCTCTTGGAGATTGCGAATCTGGATTGGGGGGTGTAGCGCTCTCCGCTTCAATTCTGGTTGCCAAAACGCTTTCTCCCAGTGGGGTGCGATCAGCAGGTAAATTCCTGAGCTCTTTTCTAGGTGATGAAGTACCCTGGGTAAAAGTGCTGGTGGCGGGAAAACCCACCCGAATTGGAAATTCCAATATTGGCTGAACGCATCCGTGAATAAGCTGTGGTGATCTCGTAAGTCTTCGCTGACGTAGGGTTGGACCACAGCTGATCTTTTCGAGGCGAAAAGATCTACGTGGGGTGTGCCCCATTTTTGAAAGATCTGGTTCCGAATTTGACTTGACAGTTGCCATTCGGGTAGGGAGTTCCCTCGTGATAGGCTGTCTGCTATCCCATTGTATTTTCCTGGCAGATACCTGGCTGTTAGGTGGATGTTGTAGTCGTTGGCCAGCAGCAAAATCTTTGTTGCAATCTCCAGTAGGGCAATCGATCTCGTTCCACCTTGTTTGTTGATGTAAGCGATGGTGGTTTTGTTGTCCGACTGAAATATCACAGATTTTTCTTTCAGCTTTTGTACATTCCTCTTTAAGACCTCGTGCAGTGCACTTAACTCTTTTCGATTGCAGTGCCAGTTTTGCTGGCTGCTTCTTCTTCCAAGATCCGCACAGTTTTTGAATTCTAATTTCTAGAATTGCACCCCAGGCGTAATCTGCGGCGTCTGTCGTTATAAAGTTGGTTGGTTGTTCGAAATGGATCGGTGTCGTTTTTTGTATGTTTTTTATCCACCAAGATAGTTGCTCTACTACCAAGGCTGGTGTTCTTATCTTTCGATATCGATCTGACGACGGTAACTTGTTTGCCATTCGTTGTATTACTCGGCAATGTAGACGTCCCAGCGGTACAACTTCGGATGCAAAGTTTAGTTTTCCCAGGAGTATTTTTGCGTCCATCCAGCTCCAGAAGCCTTTCCGTTGAAGGAACCTTAAATAGTTTTGATAATGAGCCACTTTTGAGTTTGGTAGGCGTTTTTCGTTCTTTTCTGTGTCCCAAATGACGCCGAGATATTCTACACATCGTTTTGGGCTTGTACTGGTTTTCTGATAGTTTATAAACCACCCTAATTCTTCCAGTATTTGTATAGTGTATTTTCCTTGCTGTTCGAGATGGGTCGGATTTTCGTGCATTAATAAAAAATCGTCCAGGTAAACAATTATTTTTATATTTTTCTGTCTTAGGTAGTGAGCTACCCAGCCTGTTATTTTGGCAAAAATTGACGGTGCACTTGCAAGGCCAAATGGCAAGCATGTCATGTGGTAAAATTTGTGTCTGTGTAAGACAGTGAGGAACCTTTGATGCGCCTCTGCTACTGGAACGTGGTAGTAAGCTTGGGAGATATCTATTTTGAGCATGTAATCCTGTTTGTTTAAGACTTGCGGGATCTTGTGCAGGTTTATTAGGTGAAATTTTGGTGTAGCTACAAAAATGTTTAGGCGTTTTAAATTGAATATCAATCGATGAGACCCATCTATCTTTTTCCTTAGAAACATCGGTGACACAAAGCCTTTTTCGAATTTTTGCTCTACAATCGCCCCTGATAGTTTTAATTGTTCCATTTGTTCGTCTAGTGTTTTGGATTCCTTGCAGGCTAGGTTTTGGATTTTGTTGTTTAACACATTTATCGGGGGTTTGTTTATAAACGGTATTCTGTATCCCGAAAGAACAGATAGGATAGTTTTGGGAGCACCATATTGTTGCCATACCTGGATGGTTTTGTGTAGTTGGCCTGCTTGAAAATAGTCATTTTTTCTTTTCGCCTTGTTTACCTTTGCTTTGTTGAAATTTCTGTCCCTTTTGTCTTTGAAAATAAGGTTTCTCCTCTCTTCTGTATTATTTCTTATGGCCCTCTCGTTTTTCTCTTTTTTGTGTCGAGAATTTGTTTGTCAACGACTTGCCTTTATTAAATTGTCGTTTGATGAGTTTGTTCGGGAATACTTTATGCGTGCCACCTTGTTCTTTGATAGTATCGGCTAGTTTTGTCTCTGAGAAAAGGTACGTTTCAGAGGGCGGAATATCGTGTAGGATTTCATTAATTATTTTATTTGGGGCTTTATATAGTTCTCTTCTTTGTTGAATTATCTCTGATCTTTTGCCACATGTATATTGCAGGAGATCTTCTGAAGTTTTTCTGAACTTGGTGTCGTGTGCCAAAATGATCTCGTTCAACCTTGATCTGGTTTCCGAATCAAGATTTTGACAAGCCTCCTGAAATGCTTGGCGTTGTTGTAGAAGCCCGTGACTGATAGCCGCTAGCGTACCTTCAAATTTTTCTAACATGGTCACGCTATGCCAGAATGGTGTGGCTAACGCTAGTTGTGGGTTGACTTTCAACGAGCAAAAGACTGGAGAGGCTTGAAAGTTCTTTTGCACGTCCTTATACTTAACGTTCTTCCATCCTTCGGACCCTAGCCTTTCGCACTCAGCTCCTAATTTTGCTAGCTCTGGGCAAGCTTTAGAAACTTTTGCTTCAGCTTCTGTAACGTTGGGTCTGAAATCTATGTTTGTGTTGTTACCATTATGTTGAAGTTCTGACAGTTGCCTCTGAGCATCTGCAATTTTCTGTCTCAACTCTTCTTCGTTCGGTTGTTTAGGTTGCAGTGGTTGCCACACGCTCTTCACTTCCTCTCTGTCATCTACTTCAGTTTCTTCTGGGGATGTACTATCGGCGAAAGAATGATTGAGAGATTCTTGTTCTGGGCTTTGCGAGCGTTGTTTTTCAAGTAATCTGTCTTGAAGAGCTTTGATGGATTCACCTTGACGGTTTGAAATGTCTAACATCGATTTAAACATCATTTGTTGTTAACTCATTAGTTTTTCAACCCATTCATCGCAGGGTCGCTTTATTGATGGCTCTTTGCTAGAACCTGGTCTAGGGGATACATCCCTGGGTCGTTTCTTACGCTCTACTGAAGATCCGTGCCTTTTGCGCGGTGTTGAAGTAGATATGCTTACTGATTCGAACATAGTTTCATCCTCATTTCCTAGTCCACTCATAGCAGCTGATGTTGCCCTTCTAGATAGTATGAGAGGTTTCATGTTTTTTACTGTATTTGTAAATGAGTCGTAAGAGAATGCGTTGTCATGTATTTTTTCCATCACTTCGTGTGGAGAATACACTAGAGCCCTTTCAAGGGGCCAATCGAGTAACTGTCTCTTTAAGAGGCGGTAGGTCCGCTCTGATATCTGTTTACTCTGCGGGTCGTATGCTCGTGCGAGGTCGATTGAGGGTAATCCAAATCTGATTTTATTTTCCGTCTCGGGATTGATAATGTCCCCGAATAGTTCTTCTGCAGGAATATCTTTCACGACCCAGGATTCCCATTCGGATGGGTAATATTTGTTCACCAATTCTATAATTCGAGTGTAGAACTCCTTTTTACCGGGTAATTGCCTTTCGGCCAGTTCGCACATAGTGGTGTTCGCCATTATCCTGTGAATCATACAATACGACGTTTTATATGACACAGTATAAATTAATAAGTGATTATTGATCGCGCGTCGTATGGTCGATACGACGGTCGTTTTATGAATGAACGTATCTAGATGAAATTTGATTTGACGTTTCAGTTGAAACGACGTTTATCAGAAGTCAATTCATGACTACCCACATTGGGTCGTATCAATTATATTGGTGTATGTCAATTACTATGATATGTCGCATGGCGGCCACATCGATTCTTGTTCTACCCGCATTGTGTCGTATCAGACTGTATGCGACGTTTGACGGTACATGGACGCGTCAAACATTTTGGGAAGCAAGAATTCAATAGAAATTCTATTGTATGAAACTACGGACCGATCTGGGTCTGTGAAGTGACGTTTAAATTTAAATCAACTTACTGTTGGTTACGTGTTGCTTGGACAAAATGCTAAAGCGTACTGAGGAAACAGCCAACCTGCGCTGAACGTCGGACCGAACCGAAGTGAAGTTGCAGCGACGAGTATGAACTTACCGCCTGAGGTTGGTGGATTGTAGCGATTCTAGACTACCTTCACACCAATCCGGACAAAAGCTATAGGTGTAATCTCAAGGTGGGTCAAGCCTTTAGGCTCGGACTCCTAAATACATTAAAGTTACGTATTTTTAATGTACTTACTAGATTTTTTGGTCTTCTACAGTGCTGCCCTAAAAAAGGAAAAACTGCTTCAAAATAAGTTAAAAGAAAAGGAAGAAGCAATTGAAGTTACAAAGCTTTTAAAAGACGCACTTCAGGTCGAGAAAAAGCAAAAGGTTATACAATTGTACTCTTAAATAAAACAAAAGTAGATAAGGATAATAATATGCAAGTCGTTTTTATCTTAGGAGGCTATGAAAAATTGTGTGCCAATGGAAATAAAGAAGTTTGAATCAATGAAAAAGGAAATAGCAGATATCAAAAAGCAAGAAAACGCACTCGACGACGAGCTAATACAAATTCACAAAAAAGGTCAAGATAGAATCAAGTGTAAGTCTGGAGCGATCCTGAAAGAGGTACAGTAACCAATACATCTACACGAAACGTGTAAAATGTTTAGTAATTCACATAATTTGAAAAATATAAGGAAAGCGTTGATGCTGATGATGTTAAACATATAGATAGAACTACTTGAAATATGTACTTAGAAATAACTGACAATCTATCCGAAAAACAGGCACTGAGATATCAAGTACTACTACTCACTACTAATAAACTATTTTACCACGTTTCCAATCTTAGAATAATGTTGTAGGTTCACCAAGGCAGACCTGATACCAAGTGGTCAAAGGATCTGTATGAACAGGTGGAACAACTTCAGCACGAGAAAATGAAACGATATGACGAATTTGTGGAGAAAGGAATCAAAGCACTAAATGAACGGTAACTAGCGTAGGTAATGTAGATTAAATGGGTACATGTAGCAATCCCATTAAGATATGTTTAAATTTTTTAGAGAGGCGGGAATAGAAACTCAGAATAATCTTCGAGATAAACAAAAGCGTTCCACTAGATCATTGGTTTCTCAAGAAAACAATAAAATAGTAGAAGTTAAACAAGCGCTAAAGTATGCCAATAAATGCAGTTGTGATAGACAAACTTTAGGAATGAAAACAAAGAAAACTGAAAAACTGTCTAAAGAGAAATTTAAACCAAAAGCCGATGCGGATCCTAAGAGCACTGAAACAAACACTGCTGACACAGAACTTGAGAGAACGGAGAAAGCTAGATGTGCCGAAAAACCTGAAAGTAAATTTATACTGATATATTGCTTATATTAAGAAAACTTTGGTATGAGAAGCAAAATCAATGCGAGATTCCATACATTTTCAGAGTACATAATATTTATTTCATATACATTTTATTACAATATGTATTTGAGTTTAATTCAATGCCGCCGAATGCGAAAAAGCGATGAAAACAATTAAGAAGCACTCTCCCCTACAGTGGTCGCGTCCAATAGAGTGGTCCGAGTGGTTGTGTGAACTATTTGTAGACATTTTCATAATAAAATTAAGTTCGATTTCCGCGACAGATATTTTTTTTAACCATAACAAATTTTACCTTTATATACACGGTGTTTTACTGTGATGCGACAAACGATGTAGCATGCCTTGATTCTTCGCTGTTCGGGTGTGAAAACGCATCCCTGTGAACAACAAAACATACGGACCCAAACAGCTTCACGATAGGAGACGTATAGCAAGTAGATACTCAAGAAAACTCATCCCCTAGTAATGTAGCCACTTCTGTTATAGAAAACCTATTCCTTGAACCTCGGAATCAATTGCTTGAAGACCTAAGAAAGCGAGCCAAAGAACCGTCTGGGTGGAACGGCATGAGAGGAGAGCATGCTTATTTTGCACATCAAGCTAATAACGTGTTGAAGGAAATCAAGCATAAACACTTTGCGCGGCAAGTTGTTGACGTAAGATGAATGCTATTCTTTATTTGTACTATTTTTCAGTGACATATCTAAACCCTTTGATAGTGTAAAGCTTAAAATTTTAAATTTAAGTTTGTATAGTGTACTAGTGTGTAATCAAGCCTTAGACTGTGAACTATTTCTTAATGTTAAGAGAAAGCGTTCTTTCGAATCTCCAATAACAATGCGAGTTCCCTAGGAACCGATTTTAGGACCATTCTTTTATATACATCTATCCATGAATAATTAATTGAGGGCCTCTGTACAATTGTTATATAATTTTAATTTTAATTGATCGGGAACTTTTGAATTCAGACGAACAACACATAAGCCATCAAAATAAGTAAAAACGGAAAAAAAAGAAAAACGATGTGCCAAAATAATGACAAGAAAAAAAACAAAAAACGAATTCAAAAAATCTAATGAAACGAGCCGCGCATCCACATAATATCAACTTTACAGCTCAATTTAATTATCCGATCCAATTCCTTCGACGGGATAGTGTTTTTGCTAACCGTAATTTTTCTTACCAACATAATTTCCTCTTATTTCAGGAATACAGAAAATCCAACGTCTTGGACGACACGACCCTACCTGTTCCCAACTATTAGAAACTTTCGAAACTACAAATTACCTGTAAAATGAAATAAAACACGTTTTCGACAATCATTATACTACATTTATTACTACAAACATTATTAATATATACAAAACTTGTCCTTACAACCGAAAATCCGTTCTTTAGCAACCCGTTTACGTTCCTCTCTACGCGAGTACATGATTAAGATATTTTTTTTTTGAGTATATGGAAACGTTATGCTTATCTATTAAATAACGAAATAAATAGATTTAAATCACAAGGCTTAATAAATTACTATTATTGAAAAATTTCGAGGAACTTTGTTCCTAGTTCAAGATGGCTGTCGAATATTAATTTATTGTAATCTGAGGTAAAATGGGGTAACGTGGTACATGCGACCGAACGTGGTGCGTTTCTGTAGTATTTTCTTCGTAAAAATGATTGCAGAAAAGCTAAATTATAGTAATTATTATTCTAATAATAACTTAGTTCGCATGACTTATATAAATTTTAAAGCAATTTGCAATTAACAATAACCTGTTTGTTTTTAATTAAAAATATATATAAGTCATGCGCTAGAAGTTAGGAATAAGTTTATCTTGATTTAATATATATGACACATGCCCACGTAATTAATATAAACTGCTTATATAAACATTAACATTTACGCTTAGACCAAAATGCTTTAAAAGGAGACGAGAACAAGATGTAGGAATTAATTAAAAATCAATTAGTATACATTACTCTATTAATTTTATACTTATTCGAAGATTTAATACAATGTTAATTTAAACACTATTTTCACTTTTTTTTTTTGAGGACTATTTTTACCCGTGCACGACGCAAAGGAGGGTAATGTTTAACAATGTAACACAGTAATCTAATTATTTTTATGCATAAGCAAATACTAACCTTCTTGTGTTTCTTCTTCTACTGCAGCTTAGAAAGAAAATGATCAAGTCATTCAAAGGATGGTAAGTGTCCACCATAAAATTTCATATTCCTACTTCTGACCTCTTCATCTCATATAATAAGATACATATCTCAGAGAAACTCTGTCTATCTAATTTTCGATACAATGAATAACAGAAAAAAAATTGTTTGCATGTGTCATATTCCCTATATGTTTAGTAGGGCGATTGTTTCTGCTTGAGGACGGCCTGCACGCACTTGGCCATGGTAGGCGAGGCTCGGCTGATGGCGTCTGTCATGAAAAAGTCTTGTAGCTCCTTCAGTTGAACGTCGAGTTTGCCGGACACGGGTTTTTGGAGACTCTGAAAGATATATTCAAATGTAAATTGTATGACTAAAATTCTTTTTTTTTATGCATGATATGCAAGCATTTGACCACAATCTCACCTGATGGAAAGTGATGAGGCGGCCGAAGATGTAGCATGCTTGCCTAGAAGGTACTTATTCACTCTTGACTTGAAGACACTATTTCTTATATTATGAATATATTTTACTATAAAACCTTGTAAATTGCATAATCTTAAGTTTTACTTGTAAATCTTTGATTTCTAGATGCAGCGACACATCAAAAACATTTTTAACATTGACCACGCCGTAGACAAGGTAAATCCTAAGAAAAGCTAAGTGAATGCTGGTAAAATTACGAAATACACGATGATCGCATAACATTTTGGACTTTTACAATAAAGAATTGGTAAATCTTAAGTTTTAATGGCAATTCTTAGGATTTACCATAGTTCTAACTGTTACAGTATTTGTACAATGTATTAGCTTTTACTCGTGACTTTACTCACGTCGATTATATTTTAATGTTGTCATGTACATAACATCGAATAACGTCTTATAACCATTTAAATAAATAATTACACTAAAATATTTAGAAGCAAAAATACAAGAATGAAATTTTATTTTTGCTGTTTGACACTTGCGCCGTATCGCAACTACACAGAGTTGAATGAAAGAAATACAAAAATGACTATCACGAGTAAAACTTGAAAAAAATTACATTAAGCATAGAAAAAAAATTGTTGACACTGAAGACAAAAGAAAAGCATGGGAAAGAATACATACCTGTGCGAGCGCTCTCGCCTGCGCGAAGTAGTTGTTATTCTGTACGTCGCCGTAAGCGACCAGCGCGGGGCTGATCTCGCTCAGACGGTCACGGACCTCGTCGATGTTGTCGTACGGGAGTCGAGCGCCCACCACCTCGGATAGAGCTCTACGGACACACGAGCTCGGTCAATATACACATCAACGTTTTTGAAATTATACTTCTTTTGGCGCCTAAAAGTGACACCATGAAGTTTTTTTTTTTTAAATTTGGCTACGCAATCTTGTGCATTTAGCCAGTGTCAAGTAGTAACATCTATCAAGTATAAATTTCATATTAAAAGTCCTAATCGGATTTAACGGATCTTGTTGAAATTTGAAATGTTACGGTCTTAACGGATTTAGTTGAAATTTGAAATGTATATATCTTATACCCGGACACAAAAGCTACTTTTTATGAAATACTCAATTATACTACTTCCTGTGGGCCCTATAAATAAGCACACAACGAGCTATGGAAAGGGCTATGCTCGGGGTTTCTCTACGAGATCGAATGAGGAGATCCGTAGACGAACGAAAGTCACCGACATAGCCCGGCAGGTAAGCAAGTTGAAGTGGCAATGGGCAGGGCACATAAAACGTAGAACGGATGGCCGATGGGGCCGGAAGTTCTAGAATGGAGGCCACGGACTGGCAAGCGCAGTGTCGGAAGACCGCCCACAAGGTGGACGGACGACATAGTGAAGGTCGCAGGACGCTGGATGCAGGCAGCTAACAACCGTTCTTTTTGGAGATCTTTGGGGGAGGCCTATATCCAGCAGTGGACTTCTTGCGGCTGAGATGATGATGATGACTCAATTATACTAAAAAAATATTTATCAATTGACACTGGCTAAATGCACAAAGATTGCGGGGCCAAAATAAAATACTAATTGCCAACCAACTTCATGGTGAGATTTTTGCCGCGAAAGTGAAAAAATTGCGTTTTTAATTTTGTATAATTTTCCAAAACCTGTGATTTTTCGAGTGTTAATGTGTGACAATGGTGGAATATTAACCATTAATACTTAGTAAACGTGCATAAGTGTAGGCAAATTATACAAAGTTGAAAAACGTGATTTTCGCTTTCGCTCCAAAACTCCAATAGAAGTTCTAGTAAAGTTTCTACCACTTTACAAGGGCATGACTTTACTATGACTGACCTTGACTGTTTAACTTGACTTTGACGTTGACTTGTGACTAGACTTTTAATATGAAATACACTTGAAATATATTACTTGACACTGGCTAAATGCACAAGATTGCGAAGCCAATATTCAAAGAAAAAAAAAAGAATGTATATAATATATTGGTTACCGGATGATCTTCCAGTCCTCCCTGGCCTTCCCCGGCGGAGTGACGGCGACGAGTGTTTGTTGCGCGCGACCCTCGGCGTTGACGTAGGTGGCCCGTTTCTCTGTGTAGGCCGCCCCGGGGAGCACTATGTTAGCTATAGCCGCGCCCGCGTCGCCGTGGTGACCTGCCATACGGGACAATAAACATATTATATACATTACTAGCTGTCCCGGCGACCTTCGTCCCGCCTAACAGTCAATGAATGTGCATGTTTAGGAAGCCATACCCGGCATACGTTACAATGCCTAGTACTTTACCAAATCCGAGTTACGTATGAGAAAATGTTTTTTTTTTAATGTGACTTTCCTAAAAAGTATCCTATGTCCGTCTCCTGGTTCTAAGCTACCTCCCCACCAATTTTCAGCCAAATCGGTTCAGACGGTCTTGAGTTATAAACAGTGTAACTAACACGACTTTCTTTTATATATATATAGATATACAATACAACTCTATATTGCAAAACCAAGGGAACAAATAAATATAATAGTAAAAAAAAACTAAAAACACATTTTATAAATAATAAAAAAATCATATTTTTGTATTGTCGTCTATCCTCGATAAGTCTACGAAGTTTAAATGAAATCTGACGGTTTGAAGTGGGTCAAAATCAAGTCCAAACGAGTCGGTTACAAACATAGTTACATACAAGTGAAGCTACTAAAAAGCGAGTAAAAAGAACTTTCAAATTATTAGAATTATTTTTAGACATTTAACATGTATTGTTTTTATGCTTAACTAGCCGTGCCCCGCGGCTTCACCCGCGTTTATCAATTTAATAGTAGCCTATGTGTTAATCCCGGTTATAAGCTGTGTACATTCTTAATTTCGTCCAAATCCGTTCAGCCATTACAGCGTGAAGAGAAAGCAAACATACTTACACACACACTAACACACATACTTTCACATTCTACTTTTCTGCTAACATTACAAATGTGAAGGGTTGTGTGTGTGTGTGTGTTTGTGTGTGAAACTTTGTAACCACGTCTTTCCGTAACAAATAAACTGATCTCGATGAAATTTAGAAAGTACATAGTAAGGTTCCGGAACATTATATAGGCGACTTTTTAACTTAATTAATAATAATTGTTTATTTATTTATGGAGAAACTTATTTATAATTAACGTGGCCGAAGCCGCGGGGCACGGCTAGTTTATAACATAGTGTGATTCTGTGAAAAAGAAACATACCCTGGTAGATAACAACTGCGTCCGCCGGCAGCGCGTCCCTGGTGACGACTCCGCCGTCGGCGCCCAGTAGGAACACGACCTTAGGCTCGTTCGCCAGCGCCGCCCCCACGCCCGCCGTGTACCCGAGGTCGAGCGCCGCCACTTGGGACGCCGACCGTTGGAGCACGTTCAATACCTAAACAATATATTATTCTTTGTTACACACTCACAGCCCCGCACTAAGTTCTAAGGCTTGTATCGTAGGTGCCGGAATCATTTACATGTCACACCCAGGACCAAAATACACAAATCCTATTTTGACGTTATTTTGTGATGAAACAATGGCTGCCGTGAAAGGTAAGTCACAGGTAATTCACGTCATGAATTAGCCCAGGGGTCGGCAACCTTTTGAGTTGGAAAAGTCAAAAATTACAATTTACGAAATTCACAGTATCAAAGAATATTGGACACGTATTTTTGCTTTTGTCGATTGGTTGTGACTGTGTGTATGATGTGAACGTTTCCGGCACCCATGACTCAAGTCATCGAACTTATTGTGGGGCTGTGAGTGTGAAAACATTTGTGTTTAATTACATTTAATAAAATTATGAAGATATAGTGCGTTGAAATTCCACGTGACGTCATGCCTCAGAACACTTTTTACTGAGGCGTGACGTCACGATCCCCCACAATTTTGACGCTCTTTATCTTTCTCAATTTCTATTAACTTGTAAAAAAATACATGTCCAAAATATTTTTTGATAATCTAACTGACATACTAATTTGTTTTTTTTTTAACCCAGGCACCATACCTACAATATTTATATATCCCAGCCCTTACCTTCCAGCTCTTGTCTTCCAACCCCTCCTGCAGTTTCAAGGCCAGCTCCTGCGTGTAGGCCAAAAGCGCGGCTCCATCATCAGTCTTCAGCTGGTCGGCGCCGAGTATCACAACAGGCCGCTTGGCGGACTGCAGACGCTTCTGTACCTCGTGAGAACAAGTACCAGTGGCCAGGTCTTTGACTATTGAGGCGGAGTCGCCTACGTGCTATGGAAATAAAATAATATATAATTATAATCATTCGGTGTTTCCTGATGAGTACAACATGGAAGTCAAGTTGCGAGGAAAAATTATCGTTTGAAGCGGGGATTGAACCCAGGGTGTCATGCTCTATTGCTCTAGCCGCTGTGCTACTCAAGTCCTGCCTGAAGCAACGAAATTATTATTTCCTTAATAATTTATACACCGGCGCTCACTTACATATTATGGCCGAAGAAATATGTTTTAAAACGCAACTACTGAAGCTGACGCGTGACCCGCGACCTTTAAGCGCACCTCCCAGAACAAATAAATGTCCGAATATGTCCTCGGATATGTCCGAAACCTGGTCGGAGCATTTTTTCTTCGACAATAATACGTGAGTGCCGGATTAGAAATTAATAATGAATAACTCTCACTACATGAAGTTTTTATACTAAAATTCTTACTTCCCTATCTATCACATCTGACGCCATCTACCGAATTATTTTGAATCTATTACGGCCAATGAGTCTAAAATTATAATGATAAATTTAGAAAGGAAAAATTATTGCTTGAGGCAGGGCTTGAGTAGCTCAGCGGTTAAAGCAATAGAGCATGACACCCTATGGCCGCGGGTCAAATCCCGCCTCAAGCGATAATTTTTCCTTTCTAAATTTATCACTATAGTTCTGCCTAGCATGGCTAATGCTATATAAATAGAGTTTAAAATTGCAGTTAGCTACACATTGTATTGATGACGTCCACCCAAATTAATTGATTTTTTTATAGCATTAGCCATGCTAGGCAGAACTAAAGTAGTAAATTTACCGTGTATTCATAAGTGAGGTCGACTTGCGGCCCCACAAGCGCCACATCCGTTTCCTTGTGGATGAACGCCTTGCGGATGCGGGCGTTGAGCAGCGGAGCTTCGAAACGGGTGTTCGTGCCGATCAGGAGGACAAAATCGGCATCTTCCACGTCTGTATTGAAAATAACTCGCATTCAAATCTAAGATAACACAAATCAAAAATCTCAAATATAAAAAAAAATTTAAACACGCACTATTTTTTTTTGGAAATTTATATTTTTTAATTTTTACTTTTGTCATGCGTTAGCTTGACGTAAGACATGACCAAATGCTACAAACCTTATGTAGGTACCAAGACATCCACAAACCACCCAATGGTTTAAAACCCACAGAACGAACCGCAGCAGTGTCATAAAGGCCGATGAAATCCGAGGTAAAGCGCAAGATGTCCACCAAGTTACCCGGGAGTAGTAGCCCTTGAAAGTCTAAGCTAGGGTTAACAACTTCGCTCGCATCCCTCCCTGCCGCTCCCCTCTACAAAGGAATGGCGTAAAGATCCCATAGGTAGGCTCCATTAGCTTTGTCACGAAGCAAATGTCAAATGTCATAACAAACGTCAAACACATGTCAAAACAAATGTTAAAGGATCAATAGCTACTGAAGAGTTCCAATATCTATCTCCTGGCTCCATCATCAAATCATCCCCAAGATACCAAATGATTAGTAGGTTAAAAATCGGCCTAAAATTTTATTACATTCTTAGTTACAAGCTTTCACACTCACAGCCCCATACTAATTCGAAGACTTGTATCGTTGGTGCCGAAAACATTTACATAACACACATAATCACACCAAAAATTATTTTTTTCCTTGGGAAGAAAATATGTGTCACCGGGAATCGAACCTGATATTCGCTGCTTCCAACTTGTGGTTTGTAACCACAGCGCCAACGGTCAGTTCAAAATTATTATTTTTAGTTTACACCATTGTTTTAACTTACTGGCTATCTTAGTATTCAAGAGGTACGAAGACCGCAGGTCAGTTCCAGCTCCCTCCAAGGGGAAGTAATGCTCGGTGCAGGTGTTCTCTGATCCCAATTTGTTCACCAGGTCCTTCAGAGCCACCAAGGATTCAGCGTCAGCCAGATCACCTGCTACAGCCAGCAACTGGAGCAAGTTAAAAAAACGTGTGAAAATTCGCATTTATTTTGTTACTAGCTGCACCCCGCGGTTTTACCCGTGTAATTCCCAGACCCACGGGAATTCCGGAATAAAAAGTAGCATGTCCTTTCCCAATCTCTAGTCTATCTCTGTATTCAATTTCATCAAAATCGGTTCAGTCGTAAGCGTGAAAGCGTAACAGATAGAGTTACTTACGCATTTATAATATTAATGGGGATAAAATAAAAAACACACTTTTAACATGCACAAAAAATATAATATTTTGATATTTGTGAATATACTTTAGTCACGCGTCGTGAGCTTTGTCACGAAGCAAATGTCAAACGTTAAAACAAACGTCAAACTCGAGAGGTTTACTAGTGGCTACTAGTGTCTGCCATAGAAAAGAATATACTCTACCCGAGGTGTCTACTAGTAGCCACTCAATAATTCCATTATACATCACTTGGCTCCATCATCAGATCAGCACCAAGATGCCAAATTATAGTTTTACTGTTCAAACTAAATATACATACAACATTTAATTTCGATACGACAATTAAAATAAGGTAGTGCTAAGGAACGGAAATCTTTGCCCGAGTCTGTGTTTCCCGGACACCATCTAGGAATCTTTAAATCTCGAGTGACGGGTATCTTGTAGGCAAGATTGCTCCATCTTCGTCAACAACTTCGAAGATGACCACTAGGTCAAATGTATTTGCCTATCGAGAATATAAAAATATAGGTTAAATTGACTTCTAAAATTGTGTACATAGTTTAATAGTTTTACCATCAATTTATGGTTGAAATACCTCCAGTTCACTCGAAGCGTTTCGCGTTCCCCGAGCGAACAGCTATCTACTTTTAACAGCACCACTTTCCATCGGGTGATATAGTGGCCAAATGTTTGTCAATAGTGGCCAAATACAGCAAAAAAAAATACCTTGTCCGGGGGGCAGTCCCTCAAAGCCCTGGCGGTGGCAATGACGGCGTCCTCCCACTCACACGGAGTGAGGTTCCCGCGGGAGTCCGTCATCATGGGCGTCACCAGCCGCTGCCGCTTCAGCCCGTCGCACGCGAACCGAGACTTGTCGGACAGCCACTCCTCATTGATCTCCTGTCGAGGAAAATATTGATATACATGAAATCTTTACTATAATAGAGAGAATCTACGATAACATGGCGCGCTCCTACAAAACGTTTAATTGTATTTGTGACAGTATTAACAAAGCGCCACCAAGACTCAAACGCGAGTGCGTGCTGAGACGGCTGTCAAACAAAAACAAATCCAACGATTTGTTGCTCGACTGGCGACGTCATTGATAACATTTACACCACTACACATTGTTTACACCATTTACTAGATAAGCAAATCCTAGTTAGGTTATTGTTAACGTTGGGAAACTCCTGTTTTTACTTTCGTTCAACCAATCGACTTATTATTTTTTATAGTTTTTAAAATTTGCTTGTTTTTTGACGTTTTGTGAATGGCGGTATAAACGCTTGGCAAACTTAGGGAGCGTTCAAGTATTACGTAACGCAATTTTTGAAGATTTTTGACCCCCCCTCCCCCCACTGTAACGCTCCGTAACGTTTTTCTGTACCCCTCCCCCCCTCTCTCTAAACGTTACGTAACACTCAAGTGATCATTTTTACCCTAAAGTCGCAAAAAGTTATGTTATAGTTTTTATTCTTGGTATAGTTTTAATTGCCTTATAATAAAACAAGAGATTTTTAATTCGCAACACCTGCGTATTTTGTTTATTTTTTTATAAATTTTTGGCTTTACACACAATTGTTTTTCTCCTTCATTCTCCTAAGTATTTTAGCTTTAACAAATACTGACAACAAAAACAACATTAAATGACGTACAATACAATCTAAGGGATTCCCCGTGAAATATAAACGAAAAGGTTTGCCAACATGCGAGAACAAATTAAAAATGACGACCAGACTAATACAATCGAGGGATTCCCCGTAAAACGTAAACGAAAAGGGTTGCCAATTTGGGAGTTTTAATTCCCTAATTTTTTATATAAAAAAAGAAATAATGTTACGTAACGTGTTGTAAGAAAGACAAAAAAATCATATACGAGAAAAAATTGCGTTACGTAATACTTGAACGCTCCCTTAAGCGCAGGCGTTTTTACTAAATGAAGATGCAGCTAAAATGCAGTATACTTACCTATTATAGAACATAATCACTTGTTTATGTTAAAAATGTTAGTATGTATTACCTCATTGGTCCTAGGCAGGATGCGCAGCACTTCGTTAGTTCTGGTCGCGACTACGATGTTGCTACCGAGGGGGTCCAAAACGTCCACAGAGTCGATCTGGGGACAGGTATAACCGAAAATCACTTAAAATATATACTTAAATAAAAAAAAACTGCTTGAACGTGGCTTGAATAGTCTCAAACAATTACTAGAACAAAAAATAACTCCTTAGACGTTCTTTAAATTATATAAATCGGGCTAGGACGTTAACATTGCTGTATTTCGGATTGAAGGGCAATGTTTCCAATGAAAAAAGAGATTTAACATCTAATATCTAAGGGTGGCGAGCACATTAGCGAGCGCTTTGCCGTCCAGGAGTTCGAACTATACCTTACGCGTGACGCTTACCATCAAGCGACGAGCGACTTGATCGTCTCGTCTCTAATAGACAAAAAAACAGCTTAAAACCATGGTTTCACATATAAATGATTTTATTTCATCTTGTATTCTGAGCTTGCGGTTAAGATTTGGACCTGCCAACTTTGATGCAACAGCCAATATTGACCTGCCAATATTGTTCAACAGTTCCGAATTAGTAAAAAATACCATTTGACCAAATGTTTCTCGAATTTCTACTAGAATTAAAATATGACGGCAACTGAACCAATCTAAGAGGTGCTTACACTAACGTGTATTTGTTGTGATCAGATAAAAAAAAATGTGGAACACGGAAAGTTACACTCGACTCCTGTGAGGCCACAAAAGAAATACAAGCCAGGATTATAAAACACAAGTATTCCAACGCATCAAAATCAACATCATGCGCACCTACATCTTAATCACTGGAACAATTATTGTGCCAGTGACCCAAAGTCACACTCACAATACATAGAGGAGTTGGGGAGGCTGGACTAACTGCCGGCAGGGGTAAATGCACAATACACCAGAAGCTGGACGTGAGCGCAGGCCTCTTGGTACTTGGTGTGCAGGCTGTTTTCAGCAACTAGGCCGTATGTCGGTCCTTTTTGTTAGAGACGAGGAGAGTACAGGCCCATCGCACCCAGTTAGAATAAGAAAAGGCATCTCACCCTTCTAGTTTCCCATGGCCTGGCCGCGAAGCTGTATGGCTTGGATGTGAGGGCTCCAACGGGGCAGAGGTCGATGACATTGCCCGAAAGCTCCGAAAGGAACATCTTCTCTACATATGTTCCAACCTGTTGATGGGAGAAAGTGACTTGTTTATCTATCATTTGGCTAGAGAAATGTAAACACCACCTAAAACAATCAGCGTATTCAAGTGTATTCAAGATACCTTTTGACCATCTCACCTGAAGGTATGCCACAATTTGGTTGATGATGTAGCAAGCTTAACATTGAGGTAAGTTCCTTATATCTAAAAACGAAATTATATGAACTAACATTCTTATCGTGCATGGAGCCAAACTGCACAAGCGCTTTCTGACGACTGCAAAATATAGATATACCTCGGTTAACATAATTCCAGTATTAGTGTTATTATGAGTGTTTATAAAAAAAAATATGAAATAATGCGCCGGCGAGTTTCTTCTCGAGTTGGCTGTAATTTTACGGATTTGGCAGTAAAGTCATTAACTTTCGTGAGTGCCTCTTTGGAGCCCATGTGAATAACCGATTTTGAATTTAAATTTATCATGATGTAACAAAATTTGTAATTTTTATTTACCTGCATTTCTGTGCCTCTGCCAGTAGTACCGAAGTCATCAACACCAGCCACTTCGGAAGCAAATCTGATGCACCTTGTGCAATGAATGCAACGCGTCATTATGGTCTTGATCAGGGGACCCACATCTTTGTCTTCCACAGCCCTATAACAGAGGATAAAAGTTGTATCTAGGTATATCTCGAAAGAGGGTAATAGCGTGGCTAACGCTTTAACGATGTCTAGATCAGCAATTGTTTCAGCTTCATTTGGAATCCTTCAAGATAAGTGTGGAGTGCTTGCTGATGATTACCATGCTTCGCACTGCATCTCAAATAAACACATAAGTAACTCCGTTAGCAGTTTATATTTAACTAGCTGAGCCCCGTGGCTTCACTGGGTTTATCAAGTTAAGCCTAGGTATAAGCTATGTACATCGCAATTTTCATCCCAATCCATTCAGCCATTACAGTGTGAAGAGAAAACAAACATGATATTTTTTTAAATGCCTATAGATTTTTATTATAATTAATATAAACAGGAGGTCTACAATACATAACTTATTCACTCACCTCTTCCCAGAAAAATGTATATCAGTAAAGCGACTCTTGTCAGAGCCAAAAGCCATAGATTGATCCTGGAGGTCACATTCACCTCCCTGGTCACAAATAGGACAGTCCAATGGGTGGTTCACGAGGAGGAATTCCATGACACCTTCACGAGCCTTCCTGGTCAGGTCGGAATCAGTTTTGATCCTCATTCCCTTCATGACGGGCATAGCACAAGCTGCCGCCGGTTTTGGGGATTTCTCCACCTCAACAAGACACATTCTGCAGTTGCCAGCGACGGCGAGGCGCTCATGGTAGCAGAAGCGGGGAATCTCTACTCCAACCTGAGCAGCTGCCTGGAAGTAAAATTTAATTAAATATTGATAAATGCTAGGAACAAAGTTAAATGTTGTAGAGTTTATGGCTGACTTAATTTTTTTTTGAGTTTCGCTTCTACATTTTTAATCCGTACTTTATTCCCTGAACCATATAATATGGGGAGTCTTCAATTCAAGAGTGAAGGCAAGCATGTCACATCTTCAGCCGCATCATCACTTTCCATCAAGGAGATATTGGTCAAATGCTTGCCTTTTTATAATCATAATCATAATAATCATAATCATAATCATTTATTTGCTTTTAACATGGTATAAGGATGTTACATTTGAAATGAGCCACATGTTAAGCTAATTAATATCTAGCATGCAAATAGGTACATATTTATCAATTGAATTTATATTGTATTTTCATTATATATTAAAACATATTTAATTATTCTTATAAATCTAGGTGCATTCATGTCATAATAATATAATTAATATCTAAAGATTTAAATAATTTATGTCAAAACTTCTTGTCTAAAAAATCCTTAATGTCATAAAAATTATTTTCATTTAAATATACAAATAACTTCTTTTTGAATAAATTCTCATTAAGTATTTTTATATATTCAGGTACCTTATTATAAATTCGTACACACATGGCCAGACAACTATTACTAAATTTAGTTGATCTAGGGGTGTCTTCAAGCACAAGTCTATGTTGGTTTCTTTTTAACCTTGAGTTATTTTTACTTGCTGTCTTAAATAAATCCTTATATTTTTTGACGAAATTACATATATCATAGATGTATAAGGATGGCAGTGGCAATAAACAAAGGTCCTTAAATAACGGTTTACAAGACTCGTCTGAACGGATTCCACATATAGCTCTGATACATTTCTTTTGTGCAATAAATACCCTATATTTATCCGTACTATTACCCCATATAAAGATACCGTAACGTAGTATTGATTCTATGTGAGCATAATAAGACGTGATTGCGGTTGTTTTATTAGTTATACTTTTCACTCGACGCAGGGCGTAAACAAACTGGTTTATCCTATTGCATAAGCTATCTACATGTTTTTTCCAATTTAGATCTTGGTCAATAATTATACCCAAGAATTTCGTTTGTGTAACCTCGTTAATTTTAGTTATGTTCATAGTGGTATTGTACTTAGCGTGCTTCGATTTATGAAATTGGATGTAATTCGATTTATTAAGATTAATTTTTAGATTACTTGATTCTAGCCATTCGATAATTTTGTCAATAGTATTATTAATGTCCATTTCATGATTATAGATTGTATTATTTTGTTTATCAGATGTCACAATAACGGAAATATCGTCTGCAAACAGAATACATTTATGATTAATTATATAAGGAAAGTCGTTTATGTATAATAAGAATAATATCGGTCCTAGTACGCTTCCCTGAGGAACACCACATTTGTTCTCTCTATAGCTGGAAGAGTAAGACGTAAGCTCATTATTATCTATTTTATTAACAACCACGCATTGCTTACGGTTTTTTAGATATGATGATATCCATTGATGTGCAAGCCCTCTTATGCCAATATTTTCTAGCTTTTTTAACAAAAGTTCATGGGAAACAAAATCAAAAGCTTTTGATAAGTCAAAGAAGAGCCCTGTCGTATAATTATTTTTGTTAATATTTGTTAAGATTGTGCTGAGTAGCGTAAATACTGCTAAACTAGTGGACTTTTGCTTTTGAAAACCAAATTGTTCTTTAGTTATAATGTTATATTTACTACAAAATTCTATAATTCTTTTATAAATACATTTTTCGAATACTTTCGATAAAATTGGTATTAAAGTAATGGGGCGATAATTATCAAGTTCATCTATTTTACCCTTTTTATGAACGGGCTTTATTACTGATAATTTTAATAGATCAGGGAAAGTACCCGATTCGAAAGATAAGTTAATTAGAAATGTCAAAATTGCTACCAATTCATTAACACTGGCTTTGATAATTCTAGTACTTATGCCATCATATCCCTCGGAATTCGTGTTATTTAGAGATATAACTTCTATTTTAACCTCGTCCACTGTCATGGGCCTTAGATACATGGAGTTAGCTAATGTTGAGTATCTCATATTATTTATTGGATGTCTGTTGTTGAAGGATTTGCTGGTATTTGTCGATTCTATAAAATAGTCATTAAAAATAGTGGCTATATCCATTGGATTTGATATAGTTTCCTCATTAATTTTTATTTTCGTTAAACTAGTGTCACGCTTTATATTTCCAATTTCTTTGTTTATAACTGTCCACGTTGCTCTGCATTTATTATGACTTCTGTTAATGAATTTTATGTTAGAATTCTTTTTTGATGCATAGATACATTTCTTTAATATGTTAGAATAATGCAGATAGCTATTTCTGTGCTTTGCTGTTTTATTTTTATAATAGAGGTATCGTAAAGATCTTTTAGTTCTACAACATATTTTTAGGCCTTTGCTTATCCAGTGCTGCTTTGTTTTGTTGGTATTATATATTTTAATATTTGGAAAGCATAGATTATAAAACAAGCATAGAAGATCATGAAAACTAGTAAATGCTTTGTTTATATCGCTCTCTAAATATACGTTGGACCATGATAAATTACATAAGCATGCTTTAAATTTTCTGATATTTTCAAAACTATAATCCTTTTTATAAGTAAAATATGACCTCGGCTTTAGGTTTTTATGTTTCACAGGGAATGTCAATAATTGTGCAGTGTCATGGTCTGATAAGAAAAGGGGTAGAACAGTGGCATAAGCATTATTTATATTGCTCAGAATGTGATCTATGCAAGAGTCTTTTCGGGTTGGAACTTTGACATGAATTTTAAGGTTATAATTATGGCAAATATCTTGCAGGTATTGGTTAATTTTTCCCGGGATGAGGGTATTAATATTAAAATCACCCGTAATAACTACATTCGTCTTTGGTTGCTTTCTATATATTTCATTTAAATACTGGTCTAGTTTTTTTAGAAAAGTATTAGGATCTGACGTAGGTGTTCGGTAGAGGCAAATTATAAGTAATTTGTGCGCAGGTATTTCGATTCCACAGGCTTCAAAACTATTTTGAGTTGCAAAACTTTTTATATTCAACAATTCCTTGTAAATAATACCCTGTTTTATCAATATACAAGTGCCGCCTCTACATTTATCTCTACAAAACGCAGTCGCCAATTCATAGTTACTGATTTTTAAATATTTTTCGTTACCGTTCCGCAAAAAAGTTTCAGAGAAGCATAATAGGTCTGGATCGCAGCCAGCATCGCGAAGTTCTAATAACGTTAATTCCAGTATCTCGCTTTTCGATAATATACTAGCAATATTTTGGTGCATAATCTTAAATAAAAGAGGGGCATCATAGTTGTTACTTACGAAAAAACTGACTCTTATTTTGAACAGGGAAATAATCCAATAGAGTTCTTTTCTGTAAAGTAGGTTTATCAGAGCTATTGGTGGCGTCACGCTCTGACCGAAGCCGGGAAAAGTAATACGGGATCGTTCCTTTCATATATGTTTTTGAATGTGATATCTCTGCTTTATTATTAACACATAATTTATTACGCAATATCAATTTTTTTAATTCCTTAACATTCAAGTACTTATTCTCATAATCAATGCAGTCTATGATATAGTTAATAGATTTACACATGTTAAATAAGTTATGATTTTTACACTTAACATAATGACAGTTTCTAAATTCATTGCAAATATCCCATAACGTTTCGTTCAATTTATTTATATCAATATACATATTCTTTGAAGGACTTAGAACAATTACAGTATTCATACTATACAGAGCAAGTAGATTACGTAGTTGTGATGCAAGAATTTTTATATCATAATCATTTTCGCCAACACAGAATACAAGTTTGTCGTTCTGTGCTAATTGGTTATTTTTACAATTCTTTACTATATCTGTAGTAAGCGCGTAAGGTTTTGTAAGCGACGTGATATAATATTTGTCGTGTTTCGTGTTGCTTCTTGATTGCGTTAGCGCAGACGACAGGCCGACGCATTGTTGGGTTCCATAAATGAATATCCTGCTAGTACTGCTATCTCTTTGTGTGTCTTCCAAAGGGATTATTTTTACTGTACACTGAGAATGAGAACAATCGCTACTTTGTGCTATCTGAAGCTGTTCAAATGCAAGTACTTGTCTTTGAAGGGTCGCCAAATCATCATTAGCTTGTTGTAATTGTTTTTCTAATTCTGTGATTTTCCATTGAAGTTCGGTAATCTTGGGGTCATCATCCGTTAAGTGTATAACAGGTAATCTAGGAGGCGTCAAAAGAGGAAATTCCGGATGTAGCAAAGAACGTCTTTTACTCTTTTTTTCGCTATGACATAATGGAAGAGCTTTCAGAGGTGAACGGCATAAGGATTTTAACATATTATTTTCCTTTGTTAATGTACTATTTTGTCTTTGAAGTTCATTGTTTTCTAATATAGTATTCTCAAGTTCGTTCTGCGTGCTGGCGAGGTCAGATCGTAGG
Organism: Lomographa bimaculata; assembly: GCA_948107665.1. Taxonomy (NCBI): domain Eukaryota; kingdom Metazoa; phylum Arthropoda; class Insecta; order Lepidoptera; family Geometridae; genus Lomographa; species Lomographa bimaculata. The sequence goes on from OX403600.1 coordinate 13,212,985, forward strand.
TATCCAATCGTTTCTTTCATCTCTTGTATCGAGATGGCTTCTTTGATTGTATAGTCTACACTCCGCGATAATTGTTGTTCAGGCGTATCCTGTAACTCATCAGATGTGTGCATCACAGTAAGGATCTGGGAGTCAAGTATTTCCGATAGGTCAACGCTTGTAGGAGTAGATATATGCGTTGGTGATTGCGAGAAGATAGAAGTAGTGTTTTCCTTCGGTTTAGAAGCCAGAAGCTTTTTCCTAGTCTGTACATTTGTTTGATGCGTACTATGCTGCTCCGATGCGCTTTGCTGGATACAAAATTTACATTTCCATTTATTTCTGGTTTCCAAGTCCTTAAGATGATGCAATTTTTCGGAATATCCGATGCAATCAAACTCGTAGTGGTTTTTACAAGAGGAACATATTATTGTTCTTTTTGAGTCAACTTGTCTATTGCATTTCTGACAAGTAACAAGTAACGGCATCTTACGGCCGGTATTAGTGTTTTTAGCTTTGCTAGTTGATGTTGACATCTCAAGGATTAACAATGAAAAGTGGTACAATAATTTCCAGTGCACAAAAATTATAGCGGTCAGTAGGACGCGAACTCGCCGCCGGCAGACCCCAAGTCTATAGCTTAAGCCACTCGACCACTAAGTCTAGTTACGAGTCAGTTGAAATGTACATACAGAGCTTTTGGCTCTAATAATGTTTTGAAGACCGGTATTTTTGTCAAGTGTGCAGGGTTCAAAGTTCAACTTTTGTTGACGCGAACTGATGTATGCTTTGTAACGGTTAAATTGTATATTTTTTCTGGTATTCCACTAATTCTTGTACACTTGTCACCGAGTTTTGTTCACTTAACTTTATATCATTATTAAAATAGGTTTATAGGTTGTATCAGTAGGTTTTTATTGTAAATAAACACAAGAAAACAAACATTCAAGTTTCCAAGCGGTTTAGACTTTATCACTGTTTTATATCATAATTGGTGCACCAATTGTTATGCCCACACTAACACAGTTGCTTAAAGAGCTTTAGCACGTTTTTATAATGTTGTTTACATGGGAATTACATAAAATAATTTTTAAATCAAAAATTTGCACAGAGCCGATGTTTACATGAGTGCGCTCTGGCGCCGACCGCTTTTTTGTTCATGTTTTTTTTATACATATAAAAATTTGTATAAAAAAAACATGAACAAAAAAAACAACAGTTAGCAAATATAAGGCATTGTGGCTTAGTTTTAATATATACCTCTCGGGGAACAATGAAGCAGGCAATTAGTTCCACTCCTTATCACTCTGTGTCTCTGTTTATATAGGCAATGAGTGGAACTCATTGCCTATATAAACATAAACATTAACGCTTTCACACTGACAGCACCACACTATGTTCGATGACATCTGGTTTCCATTTGTTTAGATTATATCCTCAAATAAATTAGCTAAAATTAAAATTATTGTGCATTAAGTTACAGTAAATTGATTGTGAATATTAACCACAAACCACTGCAAAATAAGCATTTTTAACCCTTTTATTCTTCATTTTATCACAATATCTAAGTATCATTGTACTTTAGTTTTTTAAGATTACCCCTGTAACTAACTGTATTTGGTGTACAATAAAGAATTTTCTATTCTATGAACACTTTATTTTTAGTCGTATTGAATATGCATAGTTCTTAGTGGCTCAAAAAATTTGCAGTTATAAATGAAATGTCTGATCCAATTAAAACTATATTGAGGTATTGAAAACCACCAAAATGAGATATTGAAATTGCATAAGGTATAAATTACAACAGAGACATTGAAGAGCTTATACAGTGCCAAATTTAACTAGGTTTCACATGATTAAAAGCACACTCACCTGTAAAATAGTGGTACCAGGCAGTACATTCACTGGTTTGTCATCAATGAAAACTTCTATTTTCTCGGGCTGCGGGGCCACATCGGCGTAACGACGCGCTGCCAGCGGAGCCGCGCGGGTCGGGGAGCTCAGCGCTAGCGCCCGGGTCAACGGCTGGCGCAGCATTCTGCGGCAAAATCGATGCACTTATTGTCTCCGCACCAAACACCGTTTTAATTTAATTATACACTTTAGTTTCAACTCTAATGACTCTATAGCTGGACAAAAATATGCCTGGCTGTTTAATATATCACAATTAACGAATTAATCACAAGGAAACACAGGAAATACGTGTAAAACCCTCTGTTGTTGTTACATAAGTTTCAACCCTAACCTAATTATTTGTTGACAAATTTCGAAGGAAAATTACTACTAAATCAAAATAAATAGTTAATATTAACTAGAAAATAATTACTCGATCGGATTTACGTCGTATTTTCGTGAAATTCGTACCTAAAAATATTTTTGAAAATTTACAGAAGAGGTGACAGATACAAGAACTGTCAAAATAGTCAAATGTCAATAGTGTAGTGGTCAGTCCGTTTTTAATAAGTTTACGGTTTTTGTACACTTTTTTTAACGGGATTTTTCTTATTAGCTGCTACACACAGGTGGTTTTAGTTCGAGTGGATGACGTGGGGGAAGTGGGGGCTACGCCCGCCGCCGCCGGCTCCGTTGCGTTCCGTGCAGCGCGTGCATCGCAGCAGTGTTCATTCGACATCCGCTCGAACCAAATGCATCTTGTGTTTAGCAGCTAATAAGAAAAATCCCGTTAGAATAAGTGGTAATTGTAAATCGATTACGTCTTTTTGGTTGCGTCTGTGGCACCTGGCAATCATTCCGCCCATTCCTAGTTATATGCTCTTTGGCCCATTCGTTCGCTCTATCCGTCCTATCTCTTTCTTTCTCGTTCTTCTTGTTCACATTCAGCGGCCGGGCGTGTGGTTTTACCAAAATTTTAATAAACTTATCCTGCAAAATGACTGTTGGAGACGTCAAAACCGCTCAGGGTCTCAACGATCTGAACCAATATTTGGCTGAGAAAAGTTACATCTCTGGGTAAGGCCTTAATATACGTTTGGAAAGGGAACCACGTCAACCTCGTACAAAATCCTAACCTACAATTAATAATCGGCTAACTGAAATATACTTAATATCCAAATGAAATCTTATTGCTTTAAACCTGTACCTTTACTACGGCCCTTGAAAACTTCTGAAATTTTTAGTTCACTCTACACCATATACGTTCATTGACCTTGAAGTGGTACCAGCTGTTCTAACAAGAAAGTTATTCTTATCATTTGTTTCCAGCTACACGCCATCTCAAGCCGATGTTCAGGTGTTCGAGCAGGTAGGCAAGGCGCCGGCCGCCAATCTGTCGCACGCTCTGCGCTGGTTCAACCACGTCGCGTCCTACACTCCGGCGGAACGCAAGGCCTGGGCGGCTGGCGTGAGCCCGCTCACAGCCGGTGGCAAGCCCACCACTGCCCCCGCTGCTGACGATGATGATGATGATGTGGACCTCTTCGGCTCTGGTGATGAGGAAGAGGTCAGTCTTCGTTTACTGCTTGTTTACTTATTGTACGGATTTACTAGTATATTTATTTGATTATTTTTTTTATATTTTCACAAAAAAATAATAATTGCAAATCAAATGTTTTCAGCCAGATTAATAAATATTTATAAAGCTGCCTGAAAACATTTGATTTGACTTTACAATAAACAGTCATTCATCTATAGCATAATATTTATGATGAAATCCATGAATAGTTGCTAAACTTAATTCATCAAAATTTGTTTAGTTTTGAAATTAGTGTGAATAAATAACAAGTAACAAACAATTATACATTTTGGTATTATTTTATATATTGGTAGGTAAAAGTATTTTATGATTGGAACACATTGATGAATTTTCAATTGCAGTACAGAATGCTGATATGCAACAAAGCATAGTCTTCAATTTTATTTTTTTGTTCTCAGGATGCGGAAGCTGCCAGAGTCCGTGAAGAGCGCCTTAAGGCCTACGCTGACAAGAAATCAAAGAAACCTGTCCTCATCGCTAAGTCCTCTGTCATCCTTGATGTCAAGCCTTGGGATGATGAGACAGACATGAAAGAAATGGAAAATCTTGTCCGATCCATTGAAATGGATGGTCTCCTATGGGGTGCCTCCAAACTTGTCCCTGTCGGCTATGGTATCAACAAGCTACAGATTATGTCTGTCATTGAAGACGACAAGGTGTCTGTAGACCTTCTTACCGAAAAGATCCAGGACTTTGAAGATTTTGTCCAGTCCGTGGACATTGCTGCTTTCAACAAGATCTAAGTTACGAAGCCATTTTGTATTTATTAAGTCAGCTCTTAAATAAAATCGCATTTTCACAATTACTTTTTATTTACAGAATAAAAATTCTGCTGACATATACATTCAATAAATAACACCAATAAAATTATGTTCAGTTAAACAAATTGCAGTGCCCTTACTTCTAAACCTAACTACATCATGTCTTTTGGAACCTGTGGCAATACAAAACGTATGAGATATCACATCAATGACAACTTTATCTAGTTGTTTGCTCCGAACTGAGATCTCGCGCCTACGTTTTGCCTCATAGAGAAAACCTTGAGGTTACTTGTTTATAATGTTCAAGTACAGGATATAACGGATATTATACATAAGTTTCAGTGTTCAGAAGTTTTTGAGATAGACCCTAGGACAAAATAGGTCTAAAAACAGTGACTGGTGGCATACCAAATGGTTAATTTCCAACACAGATTTTTTTAAACTGGTTTCGTTCTTTACTTTTCAAGTTTTTAACCATACCCCACAAGGGTAGAAAAAAAAATTAAATATTTTGCATTACATATTCTATGAGAATTTAAAGTCATTCGCTTATATGATTTAGATGCTAGATGCCTCTGACAGACAAACAACCCATGTCAACTTAGAGATCTCACTTCGCTCGATCAATTATTGTATACTGGTTTGTAATCTTATGACAAAAATACTGATACTAACAAATGCTTGGTGCCAACAAGATATTTTTTTATCTTGGATGAGCTAGCATTTGAGTGTTATATACTAATATATTGATTGAGTGTGGTATGCTAGGCCTTAACTGATCATTGCCATATTGGTGACAGACATGTTGCATACTGATCAAGACTTTAAACATTTTCATTATAGGTAAAATCACTCGAGAAACTAGAGATAATTATGTAATTTTATTTATAAACGGGCAAAACGAAAAGAGTACATGAATAGTTTGTTTAAACTTATATTTTCTTAACTGAAAGTTAAGAATGACTTTATCAGTGACTTAATTGTAGCAACTTAAGTCATACACTCTTTTGATGGACTAAATACACTATTTATTAGTATGATAAGAAAATGCTTCTCAAGTGGCGAACTTTCCTGCTTGTCTAGGAGAGATCCAAAATATATGAATCACAATGACTAGGCAATAGTTGTGTAAAAATTACTAGCATCTATTCAGACTTCACTTCTTTAGGGGTTGAGATGGAATCACCAATTGTTGCTTGTAAAAACATACTTGGTATGTCACTGCCAAAATAGATCTTATTGTTTAAGGAGAGAGCTTCATACTTCTTCAATTCCAAATATTCCTTAGTAAGGAGTACTTGGTTAGCCTCCGCTTGTTTCTTGAGGTGGTAGAAATCTGCCTCGGCCTTAGTAGTTTGTTTCGCCTTGTGAATGCTGTCTTCTATGAGTTCCATCTTCTGATGCGATTCTTTCTCCATGATTTTTTGTTCATATTGGATCTTGGCAACTTGTGCCTCTTTCTCTGCTTCGATGATTGCTTTTCGTCGAGCTGTTTCTGCTTCCTTTTCTACTACCTGTGAATAATAAATAAAAGTGACTAGGGGAATACTATAAAACCGAGGACTTATAGAACTACGAGGAAAAGCTATAAAACCAAGTCAATAATGAAAATACACAATGTGGCAGTTGAAGAAAGCTGTAAGTCTTAGCGTCCACCACAAAAGAGTTCATACAGGAAGAGGTATTCTATAACAAATAATATATAGTTAATCTAGTTTAAAAGTAGACAACAATCCTGGATAAACTATGGATTTTTTTTTTATTTGTGACAGGCTAGTGTTTTATTTATATAGCATTAGCCATGCTAGGCAGAACTATAGTGATAAATTTAGAAAGGAAAAATTATCGCTTGAGGCGGGATTTGAACCCGCGGCCATAGGGTCTCATGCCCTATTGCTCTAACCGCTGAGTTTTCAGGCGGGGCTTGAGTAGCTCAGCGGTTAGAGCAATAGGGCATGAGACCCTATGGCCGCGGGTTCAAATCCCGCCTCAAGCGATAATTTTTCCTTTCTAAATTTATCACTATAGGCTAGTGTTTGACCACTATCTCACCTGATGGTAAGTGACGATGTGATCGAAGCTGGTAAACACACTAGACCTGGAATTCCAAACTTCGTCTAAATCTATTCAGCTGTTGCGTGAAAAGGGAACAAATACACGCGCAAACTTTCTGATTTACAACATTAGTGTGGTTGACTTGGGTGAGGTAAACAGTGACATGATCATGTAATAAATGAGAACCACTCACTTTATCCAATACAGTTGGTATTACACAATTATGTGTTTGTCTTTTCTTTCTAGTGTCATTAGTGCTTAATTATTTATATGTGGACCTTGGACCTTGTGAAAAGGTAAGAAACAAACAAATAAAAATTTAGAACAGGAACATCTGTACGAACCTTTTGATGTTGCGCCGCGATTAGTAGCTTCGACTTCTCAGCTTCCATAAGCTCATAGTTTTTACGAATGGTTTCCGGTATTTTCGGTTTGGTGACGCGTACGGCTTGCACCCTCAATCCTGGCGCCATTTCATGAAGATCTCTTTGGAGAGCCTGCAAAAAAAACATAAGAATGTTCTTTTCTCCCAACATGCACAGGATAAATAATCTTTTCTCACTGCTTTTAAACCGGTCTCTTTTTCACTGATTTTATGGACAGTTTTTTTACTTCTTTTACACAAACCTTTCCTAACTGCTAAGAAGGGTTCAACAAACATTTCTTTGGCTACTTACAGTTCGTAGATTTTCATCTATCTGATCAAACAGGTCTATGTAGACTTCATGAAGAGTGTGCGCGCTGCAGAACTGGTTCAACTCGTGGTGCACCTTGTTGAATATTAGAGTTTTGTCGTACTCGGCCGTGAAGTTACGAACCATATCCAGAACTAGAAGAGAACACAATAAAATAAATACACATTAAGTAACCAACTTAAATAACAATACAATCAGTTCCTTGTGAAGATATCTTTTGTACAGACTGTATGATTTTTTTCAGATTGTGCCTTAGCGCCATATTTCAAGATGGTAGGTCACTAGGGGTCTTGATGATCAATTATTGAATTAGTTAGATGATCAGTCAATATTAGGAGTGTGGCTTAGTGGGACTTTTAAGAAAAGATTTCAAAAGAAAAACAATCAAGAACATTACAAATTAAAATGGCCATAATTTATGGTAGATATAGGTACCTCCAGTTCGCTTAAAGCTTTTCTCTTCTATATTTATCATACGTAATGCGAATTAGTAAAATTAATTGCCCTCGTCTTTGTTCCCCGAACAGTACAAACTGAGAATCTTAAAGTCAAGAGTGAAATCTTCTAAGCAAGCACATCTTAGGCTACATAATCACTTTCCATGAGGTGAGATTGTAGTCAAATGCTTGACCAAAAGAACCTGTTATATTAACTTATATTAAAGGGTCTTGTATCCTTTATAGAAATTATAATAATAATAATAATAATAATAAAGTTTATTTCAAATAAAGTAGGAAACATTCAGAAGCATCTAGTATGTGATTACTTAAATAACACAAGTCTTCTTAAGTAACAGAAATCTTATTAAAGTGATGACAAGTAACAATAGTTATCTAATGCATACTGAAATAACATGAGAATTTGTAACCCTAGCTCCCACACTAGGAAAACCTGTGTCGTGGGAGGTAGTTCTCTTTCGTTTTAGGTATATAAAAGTAATAAAAAATTAAATACAAAGGTTAGTCAACGAGAGGGAGATATGTTTGATGTGTGTGTGCGTGTGTGTGTTGTGTATTTTATATATGTGTTTTAATAATACGAACAAGATTAATGGTTGCGTGTTTTGTTTTGTAAGGAATGATAGGTATAGTTTAAGTTATAGGTAAAAATACAAGTGACACAACAGGAGGAGTAAACTATATATCATATGATCCCAGCCTCCAATACATATAGTACAGATCACTTACGCTGCGACAGTCAGATAAATATTTATTCGATTTAGATAAAAGGGCCTGATTCATCTTCGTAATACAGCGTTTTGATAAGCTTAATTAGCAAATGTTAGGTTGTACGGATGGAGGAGTCAAAAGGACTGCATCTCGGAGGCGATGAAGCAGGCCCATATGGTTATCTAGGCACTTTTATCAAGTTTTCTATGGCATCGTAGTTTTTAGTCTGTAGCCATTTATAGATTTTGTTCTTACAGCTGCGGCGTGTATCATTTATTATTTCCAGTGCTCTATCAATGGTTCGGTAAAGTTGGGTCCCTTTGTAAGCAAAAGGTTTCTGCGCAAATTGTGTTTTGAAGCACGGAGTTTCCCATTTGTTGCGACGCGACGATTTCTGAGTTCTGGAAGCTGTAATTGGCGCACTTTTATGGAATCTTAACGCGGCTGCCATAATGTATAATTGTCTTACTCTCAAATGGTTTGTGTCTGAGTAGAGTTTATCCGTAGAATATCGATATGGCTTTTTATAAGCTACTTTGAGAACTGCGCGCTGCGCCCTTTCAAGCTTCATTAGGGTAGTTTTAGCAGCTGCACCCCAGCACACGATTCCATAGCTGAGCACAGACTGGCAAAGAGCAAGATATATAATCCTTAACGTGTCGGTGTCAGAAATTGAGCTAAGCTTCTTGAAAATATGTAGCATTTTTCGGAGCCGGCAATAGAGAGCATTTATTTGGAATGTCCATCTCATATTATTATCAATTAATATTCCCAGATATTTGATGCTCTCCACCTCTCCTATTTCTAGACAGTTACAAAGGGGTTTATTGTTGCACCGATGGAGTTGTAGCTTGATAGGATGTGCAGGTTTTGTGCGGTCAGATATCCTAAATGCTAAGAATTTGGTTTTACTAGTATTCAGTGTAAGAAGGTTGCTTTGTAACCAACTAGCAACAATTTCTAGACCAGTTTCAGCTGTATCAACAGCCTCTTTCCAGGTATTACCATGGAATATGAGAGCCGTGTCATCAGCAAATGCCAGAATATTCGATTGGTTTATTTTGAGCTCGCATAGGTTGTTAATGTAGGCTAGAAAAAGGGTAGGCCCTAGCACACTGCCTTGCGGAACTCCAAAGTCTATACCGGTATAATTACTTACGGTATCACCGATCCGGACTCTCTGGCTTCGATCTGAGAGATACGATCGGAACCATTCCAACGGAAGACCACGGACTCCGAGCAACTCCAGCTTTCTTAGTAGTATTGGCCTAGATACGGTATCGAATGCCTTTGCCAAGTCCAAAAAGACACCGATACACTTTTTGCCTGCATCCAGTTTCTCTGCCACTATGTCAACCAGAGCTACCACCGCATCCTCAGTCGATCTATGGCAGCGAAAGCCATGTTGGTTTGGAGATAGCAGGTTGCTATTTTCCAGGTAAGCCAGGAGACGCTTGTTGACAACTTTTTCCAGTACTTTTGATATTGTTGGAAGCAGTGAGATTGGCCTGTAATTAGTGATAGAGCTTGTGTCACCGCCCTTATGGATTGGACATACATCAGCGATTTTTAAGCAATCTGGCACCTTGCCAGTTGCCATACTTAAATTGCATATATGGGCAATTGGCTCTGCCAATACGTGACGGGCCCTTTTTAGTACGTCATTTTTAATTTTGTCAGATCCAGGAGCAGACGAAGGCTTTAACCCCGCGAGTATTTTGCTTATTTCATAACTATCCGTTGGGGACAGAAAGAAAGAGTTCGACGGTGAGTTGTCATTAAAAGGTATCATGTTAACTAAACTTTCCTCAGTTGCATGTAGTCGGCTTAAAATGTCATCAGCAAGACTTTTCCCCACGGATGAGAAGAAATGATTCACATGATTGGCAGAGTCTAGTGCAGTTGGTTTAAGTTTAAGAAGATCCGTTGGTTCATTTTGAGAAGTGCTAATACTACACAAGCCTTTAACCGTTTTCCATAGCCGTTTGCTGTCACCCCTAGATGCTTCTATTTGATTCTGGTCATGTTGGTCTCTCAATCTTCTTAACAGGTCGTCACAATAGTTCCGGTAATTTTTGTATGTCGTTTGTAGTTCTAAGTCATTTTTACGTATTTTACTCTTCATGTGTAGAGCATCTCGTTTTCTGACGCATTTCAATAAATTGGTAGTCATCCATGGCTTACACATGAATTCTGAGCTTGGTAATTTAACGGTTTGAATATTGTTTTTGAGACAACCAGTCACTGAGTCAATGAAAAAGTTGGTAGCGGCTGCAACGTCATCCAATGAATACAAGTAAGACCAATCAAAATTCTCCAGATCTGTAACAAGTGCATTATAGCGAGTTTTCTCAATCAATTTGAGTCTGCGCGGTGACTTTACAAAGTTTTCAATGCCTATGATTACAGTGTCGTGGTCGGTTATGTCACAATCGCAGATTATTACCCGAGCTGGGGTCTTACTTCTTATTAGAGCATGGTCAAGGCAATTAGGTCCTCTTGTGGGTAGCACGTGTCCGGTTATAAACCCATAATAGGCAGTTACATCAAGGTATTCAAGTGCTCTGGGATCATTGGTAGTAGGTTTTATGTCTAAGTTAATGTCACCCGTTATCAGCGCTGGTCCTTTTATCTTGCTAATTATCTCCTCTAGAGATTCCAGAAACTTGTGAGTGTCTCGGACTGAGGGAGATCTATATATAGCAACTACCGTTATCAAGTTTTCTATTTTTATAAGTAAACAGTTCGCATCGTTGCATTTTGGTTCTTCAATATTTACAGAGACACCTACCCTGGTGTATACCACAATTCCATCATTTTGATTTAGGTATGTTTTTGTATAATGACACATATAGTTAGGTAAAGCAGTTGGAGTAAAAAACTCATCAGTCCAACATTCGGTGAACACGAGCAGATTTGGTATAAATGACAATCGTTTAATAAATACTGTGAAATAATCAAGGTTTTTACGTATACTACGTATATTTTGAGAAATAATAGTGATTTGGTTGGATACGTCTCCCAGTTTAAGTTTACAGTCTGTTGGGGAATTTGTACGAAAGCTTTCAATAAGAGCAGTGCTGTCTAAGTTGTTTATAATAGACAAACTATCCATTATTAAATAGAAATGTGTTTATAACAATTTGTAAAGTATACAAATTGCATAATGTTATGTTATAGTTAGGTAATAGACAGTGCTGACTGCTCATTCGAAAGCTGTTCATATCATAAGGTCGACGTGCTTTATTATTTTTAAAACCAAATTTGAAGACGTATCTAGTTTTTCCATAATACAATGATTTTTTTATGATAGGCAACGTAATTTGGTTAGGATGTGGTTGTATTTTATTTTTAACATGAATGGCAGTGTTAGGAATTTTAAGATAATCTACGAAATAAGTTTGTTGGCATACCCTTGTTGTGTCACATTCAAAATTTTGCCGCGATGAATAGTAATATGATATGTAAATATAATGTTTAATAAATATTTGTGTATGTGTTGTTTGTGTAGGTGTGTTAGTTTGTAAATCTCGTTGGTACAGCATAATTTGCAAGAAAATAGAAAAGATACAGATTAAATCAAGAGCACAATAGCAAAATGAGCTATGTAATAAATATAGTGTTATTACAAAAAGGGGAACAGTTAGTTTTTTAGAATCTCCAGATCTTCGGCATTATTCAACTTAATTAGGGGCGAACTTTCAGCCTTCCTTAGGAAAATTTTCCCCCGGGACGACCAGCAAAATTTGTAGTCATTGTTTTTCGCAAATTCCCTGGCCAGATAGAAAAGCTTCTTTGCTAAAGGAGTAAGGCTTTCAGATATATACACCGGCTGGCGCGTGCCCTCTAGCTGTAGTTGAGTAGTATTTAATTTACAGTCTGAGAATGAAAATGAATTAAGCGCCATAATATAAATACAGTATTTCGCATTTATGACTAAGTTATTCTTAATACACCTTGCACTTCATGTGACTGTACGAGTTACGACTAAAATGATTGGGGATAATTTTAGACAAGAACTGCAATTGGTGGTTGCAATTGCAAAGTGGAAAATGTGTGCGACAGATTGGATCGGTTTGTGTACGCTATACGACAATTACGAAGTTCAGTGTCAAAGGACTGCCTTGTGCGCAAACCACGGTTATGTATTTTTAATTTGTCATACGGGCTACTATTATGGGGTAACTCTGTCGAAATTATAAGAGCATTTAAAGTACAAAAAAATGTGTACGAGCTATTTGCGGCGCCTGGTCAAACGATAGTTGTAGGCCAATATTAAAAACGCGTATGTCATTGAGATCAAGGATTACAATAAATTGCCAAAGATATTAAGATACCTAAAATAAATCAATTTAAAAATGCATAAAAATGTTGGCTTTTCAAAAACTGTTTTTATCTTACATGCCGCCCGCGGCTTCGCCCGCGTTAATTAGTTTGCTATTTCTAATTTATAGTCACAACTTATTAATAAAATTACCTTTCATTTTACTACCCAATTACAATTTAAATAATAGTATTAGATTAATATTTTCAATTTAAATAAATGATGTTGATATAATATTATAATAACTTGACCTGATATGAAAAATAACTTAATTATGTTCTGTAATAATTGGATACTATAACTTAATGATTTATAATAATTGAATTGACGTGATAATTATTTTTACATTCTAAACTTTGTTATATTTCAAATAAATAGCAGAAACATCTTATGACGTTGCATATCCATGTATAAAGGTTTTTTATTTTTTTTTTAAAACTGACTAAGTAATCTTTTGACCACAATTACACCTGATGGAAAGTGACGATGTAGGACGCTTGCTTAGCAAATACCTATTCACTTTACTTTTGAACACACCAAATTGTAGGATAGTCTGCATGGGAATTATTATTAAATTAACAGCTTGTATCAACCTACATTCTATGCAATAGATGATTTATTTATAACTAGCCGTGCCCCGCGGCTTCGCCCGCTATTTAAGTAAAAGTAGTAAGTTAAAAAGTAGCCTATGTGTTAATCCTAGGTATAATCTATATACACACCAAATTTCATTCAAATCCGTTTAGCCGTTAAAGCGTGAAGAGGGAACAAACATACTTACACACTTACACACAAACTTTCGGATTTATAATATTAGTAGGATAAGAGATCCTGACAGTTGGACTCCTGGCCGACAAATTACAAATATTAATGAGTTTTATAAAAAACTTACCACTAGTAGGCTCCAACTTGTTGACAACTTCAATCCTCTCAAAGTATATCATGACTCCACCACTTGTTCCACAGGGAACGTTTTTCACCTCATCTGTTTGCAGTGTTGTCTGTGATGCAGAGTAAATTGGTGTAAGTAGCCTAAATATACAAGATAAGTTCTGTTAAAATAACTAAATCAAATGGGATCCAGCTGTTTGGGAGCTATGATGCCGAAGACACATACTACATACCTTTGACACCCCTCTTTTTCGTCGGGATAAATTGCTAATTTAAATCAGTCAAGAAATATGTACAGTTCTTATAGAATAGCCAATAATAATATAATAATTAGCAATTTTTTTTATTTTCATTAAATTTTTTATTATTAATATAATAATTAGCTAGCCTGAACTTTGTAAAATGTAAATGCACTGGTAAAACGTGTAAAGACATAATTTAAATGCAAGCAAAGCTTAAATAATCAATTTCACCGCTTTATCTTCAGAAACCCTTGATCAGATTATATTAATTAAATGCGCTTTATTGTAGATCACTCAACAACTAGTCAGATCTTGATAACTTAAATAGGGCCACATGGGAAGCCACCAGCTTTCAAATAAAAAAGAATCATCAAAATCAATTCACCTAGAATAAAGTTATGCCGTAATACACATTAAAAAAATCAGTTTTTTTTTGTTATGCCTGATAATCAAGCATTTGAGCACAATCTCACCTGATGGAAAGTGATGATGCGGCCGAAGACATAGCATGCTTGCCTAGAAGGTACCTATTCATTCTTGACTTGAAGACTCCCAGATTATACCGCTCGGTGAACAAAGACGAGGGCAATAAGTTCCACTCCTTCGGAGTAAGGATGATAAACATAGAAGCGAAACGCGTAGAGCGAACTGGAGGTATGTTAACCATATATGGATGACGTTTAGACAGTATAAAAACGATAAAATGGACAAGGTGGAATTAACACGTATAATTCCTGCTCAGACTCTCCAACATGTGTACGATTGAATAACAATAGGCTCGCGACCTTACGTCGGTGACCGAGACTCTGTTGAATTAAGAACCTCATCCTTTTTTGTTGTAAGTTAAAAATCAATCTATTGTAATGCGGTAAACACTGATTGATTTGTTTTAATAACTAAGTACACATTCTTCACAACTGTACCTACATATGAGGTTAAAAGTGCTTATGTTCTGTCCAATCACGTTAGACTGCAAGTTCTGTACTCAATTGTAGTTTATTATCTTCTATTCAATTTTACCACAGTTAAATCCTAAAAATATTTTATTTTATTAAATAAATACTTAAGTGAACATATTTTAGACTTTACCTGAATTGATTTGTATGATGTCAAAAGTGGGACCATCATGTGAAATCCAGGTTGACTAGTGACAGGTAACAGTGCTCCTCCCTAAAAATATAAAACTGTATAAGGGAAAGAAGACAAGGCTGGCATTGCTGCTGGGTTAGCTCCCAGGTTTGATATTCCACAAAAGTTCAATAGTGAAAATACATAGGTTTAAAATAGGTTTTTTTTTTACCGCTACAGAAATACCACCTATTTTTTCATACATTGTTTACATATTTATACCTTTTAACTAAACATTTCTTCACAACCAATAAGGTGTGAATTTTGCAAAAACTTTTATGAATTCCAGTTGATATTTTTAATAAATAAACTAAGCAAACAAAAATAAAATAATACTCACTCTATAGTACACACCTACATGGCCTTCTTCAACTTTGTGTAGGGAAAAATGTACGGTAACACCCACAGCCAAAATAACAAGCGCAAGCACAGACGACTGGTCAGCCATAACTGTTGCTCTGAAAAATTTTTTGATAGTAAATTAAATTAAATTAAATATATAATAATAAGATAGTAAGTCCCCGGAACACAAAATTATTTACATTTTATCCTTTAAAACTGCAGGGGAATATACAGCTGCCGCACGGGTACATATATAATTATGTTATTACTGAGATGAGAATACGACCCATGTAAATCTTGTTTGCAAATAAACGTATGAGTATGTTATTATAACCTCTCTATGTGATGATAAGGTAAAACAAAAATTGTCCTGTTTCACATTACCATCATTAGTGGAAGCCAATTTAAATGCTCTAGGGCTCTTTGATACAAGTAAAGTTAATGATTATATTTAATATGAACCCTGATTTAAGTAAATTACTTACCCCCAATAATCTAGATGTACACTTAGTAATAACGGTATGTTGAATGAGTGATTGTTGCTTAGGATGAAAATTGCACTCTATTTTTCATATTCTAGTCCAGCGCTGTAGTTTTATTTATATAAATCACAAGAAAATATAATTATACGCGATACCATACAAACAACACGGCAAGCCTTATTTGCACTACGTAACCACAGATAAAAAATGATACCACAGGTAATTAATATCAAATAATTTTCTACTGAACCATAGAAAGTTACCATTTAATAAGTAAAAAAGTTGTCTACAATTCAGCCTAAGGATTATAAGAATCCGTGAATAGGATGTTTAGCAAAGACAATCAAGAAGAAAAATGGTCGCTCTCTGCTTTGTGGTTGGTTATCGTCATGGCGTTAGAACTAAAGCCCCGATTTTTCAAATTTATATAAAGATAAATATTATTCTTTCTGTATTTTCTTGTTGGTTACCTATAATTTGGTTTATAAATAAAGGTTGTTTATATCAGAATTAATTTGATCATGTCCGATGTCCGATCCCATGTAAAATGTAAGTATAACCTAAGACTTGGGTCTACCTAGAATTTAAAACTTAGATTGTTATCATCAGCCTAATTCCGTTCATTACGAGATTTTGTTCATAATCGCCACGCTGGGCATGCGGGGCAGCGGGCTGGCGATCGCAGGGCATAGATCTACGTTCCAGGACGCTACTGTTTTCCGTATGTATCAAAGTACTCTAGCCTGTCCTTCGGTAAATGTAATATAATATGGGCTACGTATTTTGGATGGTTATACCGCCTACGGCAAGTTGCCAGGACCTCGTTCGTTATTTATCAGGATAACCACGTTAAATTTTGTGGTTCTGGTTGTGATTGTGTCTGTGATGTGAAAATTACCAGCACCCACGAAATAAGTGATCAAACTTATCGTGGGGCTGTGTGTGTCA
The DNA here is from genome assembly GCA_948107665.1 of Lomographa bimaculata. NCBI lineage: Eukaryota > Metazoa > Arthropoda > Insecta > Lepidoptera > Geometridae > Lomographa > Lomographa bimaculata. Next base: position 13,229,494 of record OX403600.1, read on the forward strand.
AAGCGTTATTATTATTATTTGTTGCTCATGGTAAATATCTTGAATGGTGATAATGATCATAATCACTACCTGCATAATCTAATTTGTCCAATCAAAACTTTGGTTCCATTATTGTTTTTATTGTTTGTACACTAGCAGCATTTAAAGCTTGTAGGTATATCACTTTTGTGCACTATTACTACTAACTTCAAATGATTATATGTAGTAACATATGTGGTGGTTGGTATCTTGGTCTTGAAATTATATAAAAAGCAACGTTATGTTTAATTAAGTATCTCCTCCTTTTTTGAAATGTTGGTTAAAAACCAACTGGTGGTCAAGACATCAAGATAAGAAGGCCACTGGTTTAACAATCAAGGAACACAGTCTAGTAAAGGATGCTCAGCACTGGGTATTTAGGCAAGTGAGTGCGAGTAATAATAATATAGTGAGTGCGAGTCCAAGGGAAACAATTGTAGTGATTAGTCTCACTATATTATATATGCATAAGCTTCAATACTAATATAATTTATTGTAACTGTTTAACAGGGTGACCGGGTGCACTATACACCCCCCAGCGGACGTCAGTGCAGGCCTTATCACCCCCAATTAGAATTAGAATTAGGGTGACCGGGTTCCTTCTTTGGGCAATGGTAAGTCAGTTTTAATTTTGACAATATAGTGCACATCCTTTAATAAATAAATAAAAATATTGAGTATGACATATATGAGATATATGAATTACACGAACTAATTCCCCCATGCCCGTTTTACCATCTAACAACAAGACAAACTGTCAAACGTCATCCATATATGGTTGACATACCTCCAGTTCGCTCGAAGCGTTTCGCTTCTACGTTTATCATCCGTGCAGCGAAGGAGTGGAACTCATTGCCCTCGTCTTTGTTCCCCGAACAGTATAATCTGGGAGTCTTCAAGTCAAGAGTGAATAGGTACCTTCTAGGCAAGCATGCTACATCTTCGGCCGCATCGTCACTTTCCATCAGGTGAGATTGTGGTCAAACGCTTGCCTATCGTACATAGAAAAAAAAAAAAAAAAAAATATGATGAAGATAACACTCCCTCATGTGGTTACTATTTTGAGTCAGTATGCAATGAAGGGCTGAGTGAATACTATCCATTTCTTTTAAACTGTAAAACATTTTCATAAATGTAGTTTCCCAAACAAATTAGATTTCTATTTCATAAATAAAGTATGTTCATATAATTCGAGTAATACATTTGTTTACCTTTTAGTTACACAATTCTAACATTCATTATGTGTACTACATAGTGTTGTCTATGTATTTCCACATCACGTTACATACCCAATTATTTGTATCTGTATTCTTAACAGAATTCTGTATAAGAAATCAATTAATAGCAAACTTTAAGAATTGGTAATCCTATAATACCTGAAATGTTCAGAGGCCTTACCACTCATTATAGTACTCTATTATAATATCAAATTTGTACTGTAGAATGTCTATGTTACTACTTTGACTTGTCTTTTACTATTAATATCAGAATGTTAAGATTGTGGTATGTCCCCTGGTGATGGGCGTTGTCTGCTCTCTTATAAAATATATATTTAGACAGTCTCTTCCGCATATTTTTTATTCAGTATAGGCAAGCATTTGACCTATATCTCACCAGATGGTAAGTGAAGATGGGTTCGATCTGGTAACCCTATTTAACGTGACTTAAAAGATGGATTCTGTGATCAGCTTACCTATGTTTATATTTTACAAATTTCCTGAAACTGGCCAGTTTTATGATTGTGTTTGTGTTTGTTTGCTTGTAGTTTTTTCAGAGGTACATTATTTACATGACTATTTGTAAATATATATAATTAAAATACATTAACATTTATTATCATTATTTGTAATATTTTTTTGCCAGCTGTGATAATTAAATTACTGTTAGTACAATTAGTAAGCAAATAATTTACTGTATGCATTGCTCATTGAATGAGTTTACAGTGAACATTATTTTTTATGTTTAATCCTATGTATTCATTATTATAATGTACGATCGTAGTCGCAAATAGAATGGTGACAAAGAGTGGAAATACTGATTTTTCTGGTCATAACCACACGAAAGGATCATTAGTACCTACTTTATATACATATATATGTATATTTTTTTTTTTTTATTACAGACTAAGCAAATGTTAGACCACAATCACACCTGATAGAAAGTGACAATGTAGTCTAAGGTGGACACACTTGCTTAGTAAATACCTATTCTCTTTACTTTTGAACACATATATTAGTAGAACAGGGATAGCTTCCTACTGGAACTTTTTTTTTCATACTATGCACCTACTTATCTGCCTATTATAATATTGTTTTTATGTAAAATTTCAGGAGCGAAGGTCAGACTGTCAATTGAAACTTCTAAAATGATGCGTGCCCCAACAACGGGTTGTTGTTTCTCGTGGACCTTCCATGATGATTAGGACAAATTGCTTTGCGTCGGTGCATGTGAGTACTTACAATCCTAATTATTTGAAGTCAACAAAAATTACCTTACTATTTATATACCGTAATTGGTAAGTAGTGTACAACTCTGCAGGGGGTGGTTTAAAATCGACAACAAAGTAGAATAAAATTAAAAAAAAAACAATTATTTTTTATTTTTATTCTGCTCAGTTGTCGATTCTAAACCATCACCTGCATGATTGTGGACTATTTATAATGATGGTATATCCTACTAATATTATAAATTCTAAAGTTTGTGTGTAAGTGTGTAAATATGTTTGTTACCTCTTCACGCTGTAACAACTCAACGGATGTAGATGACATTTGGAGTGTAGGTAGATAGAATGCTAAAAATATAGGCTATGTGTTATCATTCTATTTCCTACTAATATTATAAACGCGGAAGTTTGTAAGAATGTATGGATGTATGTTTGTTACTCTTTCACACAAAAACTACTGAATGAATTTTGATGAAACTTTACAATAATTAGCCTATATTTTTAATCATATATTAGAAGCTTTTATGCTGGATAGTCAAGCATTTGAATACTACCTCACTGTCACAGAGACTGTACAAAGTGCTGACCACACAACTTAGTAGTATAATAAGTGGGATGTTCAGCACATCCCAAAGATGCAATAAATTATTTTGATTGATTGAAACAAGATATTTTTTTTCTCATAGTAATATGTCGCCACTGGAGGCAATCAGCAGGAGTGACAAACAGGCCCAATTTTAAAAACAATTGTCAGCACTGTGAACATAAAGCTTCATTTATATTTGGGTTAAATTGCATTCAATTTGACAGGCTGAATGTTATTATGCTGTAGGGCTCTTTTGCAGAGTTCATAAACATTTTCACACTCGCAGCCCCACACTAAGTTTGATGACTTGTGTCGTGGCAAACATTCACATCTCATACACAATCAAAACCAGAACCAAAAACACAAATTTTCCTTGAGGAGAAACCTTGTGTTCCCATCGGGAATCATAACAACAGCTAAGCGACAAAATGATACCTGCTACGCATATGACTCAAATAATCAAATACATCCCAAGTGCTGTCACAATAAATGTATATTTTATGTAACCGGTAAGATTCTCCAAAGCTACAGTACAGCCCCACTGTAACTTTTAACCGGTTATATAAAATATTAATTTATTGTGTGAGCACTCGGAGTATATTTTTAATTTCATTTTCATTCCATGGCAACAAATGAGTCATTTTGGATAGACATATTGTTTTGAAGGAACAATTGTACTCATCACATACACAGGCACTGTGTTTGAAGTATGCTCATATAGAAATAAGTGATTGTAAAATAATATACCAGATGATAATGATTGTTACAATTGAAACTAAATGTTGTTTAATAATAATTTATCAATGTGTGCTCAGTGTTATAATTTGCATTAAAAAGCCTTGTGTGTCTTCTCGGCATTTACCTTACATTAAAGTACCAACAATTTATGATTGTTATAAAACTTTGCTCATGTTACTGCTGTAAGTCTGTATTCTTAACCCCTAACAAAAAAAAATAGTGGTGTTTGAGAATCTGTGACATTGTAATTTGCCACTTGTTAATATTAATTATTTAATATTTACAGATGCTGCAGACTTTCCACTACACTGCAGCTGTGCCTGCATTTTGAACATCGAATCTGACGCCAATTAACCGACCACAGGAAGCCGAGCCGAGTACACTTTCATGTAAATAACTGTAATTATTATAATGTCACTAATAATAGTTGGTTTATTAATTTCAGATTTTATTGTAATGTTACACTAAGCTTTCAGTTTTGTATGATGACCCAGGTTCAGGCCGTAGGTTCTGGGTTCGATTCCCGGCAGGACCACTTTTTTTCCCCATGGGACATTGGTGGTTCTGGTTCTGAATATGATTGTGTGTGATTTGGGTGTTTCCGCCACGTTTTTGAACTTAGTGCGGGGCTGTGAGTGTGTGAGCGATTGTTTTGTTTGTTTATATTACGAGTGTTATATTAATCCTACTATCCTACTAATATTATAAATCCGAAAGTTTGTTCCCTCTTCACGCTTTAACGGCTGAACGTATTTGGATGAAATTTGGAATGTACATAGCTTATACCTAGGATTAACATTAGGCCACTTTTTGACTTGATAATAGCGGGTGAAGCCGCGGGGCATGGCTAGTTATACATATATTTATTTTGACGCACTCTGGATACATACTAAAATCGTCATATAAATATAATAGTTATTTGTTTGACATTCACAGATGCGGCAATTTTGAACATCGACTCTCACACCAATAATTAACCAACTATGAAGTCGAGGGTTTAAAGAACACGGCTACACGTCGTATACTGTAATTGTTTCACATATTTTATTAATTCAACATTAACTTCTGTCAATTATTTCAATTATAAGGCAATTTTGTAGCCTGCCCATTTTGCCGCGGGTACTGGGTTCGATTCCCGGGAAGATTTTGATTCTATGATCATTCATAGATAGTATCTTCATATGCGTCCTATGAGGCGAAGGCTTCAGAGTACACGCGGAATGGTCTCGCGATGCGCCTTGATTGACTATTAATGCGTATTTGGCTTTATCGTAAAGTATACTACGTATGAAATTGAAGTATGTCCGATAAGGCAGGTATATTGATATATTAACGATCTAGTTGGCACAGTGGGCATGTTCTGGGTTCGATTCCCGGCAGGAGCACGAGTTTTCTTTTCATGGGATAGTTGTACTTGTAGTTCCTAATGTGATTGTCTGTGTAATGTGGGTGTTTTCTTAAGTACGTATATGTTGGTAATATGTTACTGTGGAACTTTTCTCATGTCACAGCTGCAAGTCTGTATTTTGTCTTGATGTTTTGCCTATTACAATTATCTAATATATAAAATTCTCGTGTCACAGTTTTCGTTGCCATACTCCTCCGAAACGGCTTGACCGATTTTGATGAAATTTTTTGTGCTTATCCGGTATCTATGAGAATCGGCCAACATCTATTTTTCATCATCATCATCATCATCATCACTTTTCATCATTATCAACGCGGGTGAAACCGCGGGGCGCAGTTGACAGTAAAATTGACGGGCAAATAAATTAATAACACTTGTGCATCAAATATTGACAAACTAATTGACTAGTAGCAGAGGTGCGAGGTCAAGATCGTAGAGAACAAATGACTTAGAGGTGCGGGGTCAAGTTCATTTGCAAAAGGTCAAGGTCGCGTCTTATGCGAAATGCAGCGCCACTTACCGGGTCCAATTGTGTTTTCATTCAAACAATCCATTAACCCATTGAAATATACACACAACATTCCATCCAAATCGGTACAGCCGCTAAGGAGGACTTCGTTGACAAACACACCTACAGAAAAATATATAATATTCGTGCTTCACTACTTACTCTACTGTGACTACGATCTGTCGCCGTTTGTTGCGGCACCTATACCTATATTATATAAAATATTAAAATAATATTAGTACATTATCATTTTATATTCACAGATGCTGAGACACGCACTGCAGTGAAATTAGCATTTTGAAAATCGAACACCTCACTCCAACCAACCAATCACCACGAAGCCTGGAGCGTGGCTCAAGCATGCACCTTTGTTAAATTTTTGTCTATATATAAATTAGTGTTTTATGCCCGTTAGCTTAGTTGGTTGAACGTTCGCTTGTTTTCTGTTTAGTTGTATGAAATTTATCACAGGGCAAAGTAATAAATGTGGTATGTTATTAGGCATATTACGAGTGTAATCAAACTAGGTATGTACCTACTTAGCGCCAATCAATAGCACGGATTACTATTATGCTAATTTGTATAATACAATTTTCTCATGTTATATTATAGTTAATTTAATGTTAAAAAGAGAGAGTAGGTACAATTTCAAATGTAAGTCTGTATTTTATCTTAATGTTTTGTATGTTGCAATAATTCACAATAAATTGTAGGAAGATCGTGTAATTAGAAATTTATTCATCCTCAAGTAATACATAATTTGTATAATAATATCCTTTCTCTCTTCTGCTAATTCTCTTCATTCAGTTCAGTTACGTATTCGTATGTACCTATTTAGTAGCTTAAGGGTTTGGATCAATTCGATGAGTTTGTAAAGTGTAATTTCAGCAACTCGATTATATATCACAGTAATATAGGTAGTTATATGATTATATATCACAGTAATATAGGTAGTTATATTGTAATGTTCGCTGTGGTACCTACATCCCTTACTTATGTATAGGGATGTACTAGGTCAATTTGATCATTTGTATGGGTAGCGCGTTATATCGGCAACTCGATCAAATATAATATAGGTAATTGATATTATTTGTTATAATAATTATAATTTAACGCAATCAAAACTTAAAAAAAACCGACTTTACCGCTTATATTTTAGTTTTGGCTGAACCGGTTTCTTATCTGAAGTATAATACCAAACAAAACTAAAATCATCAAAATCGATTCATAATTAGCGAAGATATCGCGTAACATACATACAAAAAAATGGTATTATTATTTTTTCTAAAGCTATGGTTGTTTTTTACAATATTTTTATAAAAGTTATAAACAATACAATATTACAAAATAAAGAAAACTGTAAAAAAAAAACCTAAGCCTAGTATGCCACCAGCAGCGGGGCAAGGCCCAAGCTACCGGTAGGTCAGTGCTGCAGAGAGAGGTTGCAAGTAGAGGTAAAAGGAAAGTTATATTTGATACCTAATTTGTAATGGTCGAGTGTTATTTTGGTAGCTCGATCATATATCTGTTTTAACTGTGTTAATTGAATGATTTAATGTATTATGATGTTATGTAAGTAGTAGCTACATAAGGCTGATATATTGTACAATTACCAAAACGTTAACTGTAAAGTGTGTTTAATATTTGTATAATGTGAACTATTATGAGTTGGATTAAATGAATGTGTTGTATGGTAAACACTTGCGTTTCTTTTACTTGTCTTTTAAATTCATCGCAGCACTAAGTAATGTATGCGCTATGTGGGATTAGGCATAGCACGAGTGTAACCAAAATGTAGGTACATACCTACTATACATATAAATTTGATGTTATTATAAAGGTAGGTATGTAACAATATACGAAAAGTGATGAGCTATCTCGCAGTTAAATAGTTTAAAATCCATTCTTTATTTATTTCATTGGTATTAATATTTATGTACTTAAATTATGTAGTATGTGTTTACATATGTATTATATGTGTACATACATATTAAATATGTATTTATATAAGATCGTTATTGATGTATATATTATTTTATTTTTTGTCATTTATCATTACTTATAATTAAGTATATTATAATTTATTATACTTAGATTCATGCACTCTTTAAAATATTGTTTTCTTAAACACCGATGTCCAACTCTATTGCGTAATTCCGCTCCATCCAAAAAAAAATTCCATGTCTGGAAGAGATCGCTTTTAGCGATAAGACTGCCTATTGTTACACTTTTCTTTTTTGTAAATAATAATTTTGTTTTGTTTTTTGTCTTAATTAAGGTGTTCAATAAAGAGTTTATCTATCTATATAAACAGCCAAATCAATTAGGCGTGAGGAGGTGTGTGTGTTTGAAACAAAAATTAAAACTTAAATCTAAATATAGCTATGCCCAGCAGATTTGACGGGGTCCCATCTACCACAGGACAGACAGGTTCACATCAAACTTTTCATATAAAAAAAGTTTGTAAAATTACTAATTATTATTGTATAGCTCTACGTATAGCTAGAACTCGCACTTCGGCACGCGTCAGTCACGTCGGCCAATCACAAGCGTAATAAGTACGCCGTTCCCCGAACCCGACGCGACGTGACGAGTTGTGTTTGATGGTAAGCACCGAGCTTATAGGTAGGTAAATCAAGTACTAAAGCCCTCAAAAAATAAATAATAAATATAATTTAAAGGCAAGCAAAGCTTAAAAAAACCGACTTCACTGCTTTATTTTCATATCTTCGTCAGCTTGAATTAATTAAATGAGCATTATTGAGGATAAAACTACTAGTCAGTCTTGGATCAAATTTAAATGGGACTACATAGGAAGCATCAGCATTTAAATAAAAAAAAGAATCATTTAAATCGATTTACCTAGCAAAAAGTTTTGAGCATTATTAACAATTTATAGTATTTGACAAAAATTGTTGAATGTATAGTTATGATACGCCACTACAACTCAGTAGATATTATGTGTACCTACTGTTTTTGTAAAATAGGTATTTGACAATCTTCATAATAATTTACCCAGTAAACTGATGATACCAAAGTATATTTTGCATCTTTTGTACCTACACAGTTTTCGCAATTTAATATATACGCAAGCAAAGTTTAAAAAAAACTGACTTGACCGCTTTATCTGCGGAAACCTTGATTCAATCTTGACAATGTTTGCATGGGGCACCTTACCTTACCCTTTTAAGTAATAAAAACTAGCGGTCTATACGCTACTTTAGGAATTATCCTCTAGCTAACAAGGACGTTGTACCTTCCATCATCAGCTCACCTGAATAACTCGAAGGAACGATATACGAGCCTATGCCTAATATCCACTAACTCCTAATAGTTAAAGAGTTATATTTTCCAATATCTGCTAAGCAACATTAGATGATAAGTACCAGACGCAAATACTTGAATAGTTTTAGAAAAAAAAACACAATTATGCGTCCTAAAAAAACTAATTTCTCGAATCGGTCCAGGCGCCTTAGAGTAATCGGGGAACATACATATAAAAGGTACCGACGACTTTAGAACATCCTCCTTTTTTGAAGTCGGTTAAAATATATTGTATTTTCCATTATTTATTACTTGATACCTGCTTACGTATCAAGGAACGTATTCGTGTAAGTACACAACTGCCTTGTACATACAGCACACTAACAAACTCACTGAACTATCCAGCTCCCAAGACCCCTTGACTAGCATTAAACGTATGGTGGAACAGCTCATTTTATAATTTTACGTAGTACAAATAAGGTAAACAAACCGCCACTACGTGTCACACATAGACATTTACCTAAACACATTCAAAGAAAACCACACTACATACAAATATTTCGGGTCGTTCATTTCATTCGATTGCCAGTTGAAAGTAATGAAACATTTTTAGGATTTATTTTCATTACGGATTAGGGACAAACATTTGAATGGAATTAACTTAATTAATTGATAACGAAATAGTGTGGAAACAACATTTTATTGATTATACTTTTGGGATTTTTGTAACGCGTAAAAGCTATTTTTCAAGCAACAATCTAAATAATAAGGCTTGCTATTCATGCTCTCATCCTGCCTTGAGAATTTATTATCTATGCAGGCTTCCATAGATTGAGTAAAACTGTCATGAAGTTGTCAGTGTCACACCTACTCTGACGTGTTACTGAGTTTGAATAAGATATTCGAAACAACACTGGAGCAACAGCACAGAGAATGACATTGACAGCATTTGACTTAACAAAATTTGAAATTTGACATTGACAATCGAAAATAACTCGGCCCACAATAATTTGTCTGGAGTTTTGCCGCGAAAGTGAGATTTTATGAATTGACACTGGCCAAATGCACAAGATTGTGGAGCCAAAATTAAATTAATAAAAATGATTTGTTTGAGACGATTAGAACATTGAGAATAGGCTGAATAGGAGTTTTGCCGCGAAATGAAAATATGGCGTTGTTTATTTTTTATAGTATAATATATTATGTTAGCTTCCTAGCTCTAATAGAGCATTTTCAGTGCTTAAAAAAAAAAGTAGCGATACAGTAAAAAGACAGTAAGGTGGTTGGTAAAATGATTTTTATTCAGATAACACTTATTTCCTCCGTTTCAGATATTTCTGTAACATACACCTTGCCCACATCGCCTTCCGCGTGTATGCCATCAAGTACCGTACCCATTGTAGCTTTCAACGCGCGGTATTCTTCTAAAGCCTTCGCACAGAGCTCGCCCTCGGGGGAGTTGCCTGGCTCGATGAAAAGCATCTCTAGGGAGCGCTTTAGATGTTTCTCTGCTGATATAAGCTCATCCTGAGTAAAAGAAATTATATTGTTTTTTTTAAAAGACATCCATAGAATCTGTACAAAGAGGTTTATTATATATATATAATATACTAGTCATGCCCCATAGTATCAAGTTTATAAGTAGCCTATGTGTTAATCATAGGTATAAGCTACTCATATGTACATTCCAAATTTTATCCAAATCCATTCAGTGTGTGTGAATGCGTGTGAATGCGTTTGTTTGTTTTTTAGGTAGGTTATATATTTACTACACCTTCAGCATATCTATAATGTTAATCGATTTAAAAAATTCACGAGAATTGGTTGAGAAATGCGACCTGTATTAGAAGAGATCAGCTTAGAAAAGTACCTAAAGGAAGTCGGCAGCATTAGAAATTAAATAAATTAATTAGGACTGCCCACTGGTGTAGTTGGTAGCATCTGCATCCTACGTTGTAGGTACCGAGTTCGATTCCCGGAGGCAACTCACATTTTTAACCAAGGGTAATTGGTGTTTCTGGTCCTGATTGTAATTATGTGTAACGTTTGTTTTACGTACGTTTTAACTAATCTGACTACCTTATTTATCAAGAAATATCGCGGTTATTATCTTACCAAGTATTCTGATCCAGTAAGTTCCCGGCCATCGAACAATTTCTTTGACAATTGAACAATCGCTACATGAAGCTCGTATAGGGTGATAGCTGAAAATAAAAAAATTATAGCAGCATAAGACGTAGCAGCACATATTATATAATAATATTATATTTAGATTGTAGCATAAACATAAACGCTGTCACACTCACAGCCACACATTTAGTTTGATGACTTGATGTCTTGGATGCCGGAAACATTCACACCACACACACAATCACATCCGGAACCAGAAACACAAATTTTACTTGGGCAGAAAACTCGTTTTCTCGATACCTCTGCTAATAAGCCGAATTCCCAACCAAGCTGACAAACAATTCAATAAAAAATTTAAATATCAAATAAACGATTCGGTAAATATATAATAAAGATCACCTAGTTACCTTTAGTTCTAGATATCCCCGGACATAGTTTATCCAAGACCGGCAGTATTTCCTTACAAAGCTCCATCTTGCGTTTTATTAGTTTCTTAGTAGGCCGAGGTTCCCTATTGATGATATCTCTTAGGACCCCCGCCAGCCGCTGTTTTGCGTCAAGGAGTATGTAGTGGTTTGGAGACAGTACCAGTGAAACGTTTCTAATGAACTCTTCTAGTTCTTTTTCATCCTTTTTGTCTGCAAGGAATAAGGGATGGATTCGGAAACAGATTTTTTGCTATTAAGCAATAGTCTTTTTTTTTTTTATTTGTGACAGGCTAGTGTTTGACCACTATCTCACCTGATGGTAAGTGACGATGTGATCGAAGCTGGTAAACACACTAGACCTGGAATACGGATAATAATAATAGTTGATATTAAGCTGTTGGTGTACTGTAATGGTAAAGAATATGATAGCTTTGTACCTGGAGTTTCGTCTACACTAATTAGGATGAATATAGATATGATAGATAATGATAGCATAGATTCTAGGGTCCAGACTTTCTACTACCAAATTTAAACGAAGTCGACCCAGCTTTTACAACAGATATCGCATGTCGAACATGCTCATAGGTAGGTCATTCTAGGAGATATAGGAATTAGCTGTACTAGTCGGGATAGTAAGTAACGAAGCTAAAAACTATTACTTATCGACATGGACTGTATCGATCTGCCAGGTATAAACAATATCGGTTCAACGGTAGCAGTAATAAGGTAAAAAACAGATCGACGCGACGGAGCTAACTTGTATTAAAAATGTTACAATGATGTATAGGTATAGAGCTATGACCAAAAGTATTGTGCTATAGTATTGGACTTAATTTATTAGATTTTTTTATGGATTCGTCCAAATCATAGAACAGCTTTTGAATTTGGAGTATAAAATAGGTACCTATACTTCTTGAGCTCAAGGAAACCACTTACTAATAACTCCAAACTTGTCCACACACATTTGGACCTTATTACTGAGAGCCGAAGATTCGAATTTCTTTTTGCAACTGTGGCAGGTCCATTCCTCGCCTAATTTCGATACGTATCCAGTCTTACAGGCGGAACACAATGCTGAGCTCAGGTAAGTGCCGAGTTCTGTGACGTCAGAGCATCGATCGCATGAGCATTGGAAGTATTTGCCGATTTGAAGGTGCTGTTGGCGAATGGACGTACCCTGAAAAATAAAGAATTCGTTGTTTCGGTGTTCTTCGCAACCTACTCATAGCGGGAATGCTAACGACTTTGATGCTTTATCGAACTTTCCTTGTTTGATTGAATATGTTTTTTTGTCTCTCAAATAAGTCCTAAAAAAATTCTTGCTTCAACTAGTCAAGAAGCTAGACTTGCTCAGCATGCACTTTTGATGGTGAGAACCAAAGATTTAACTACCAAAAAAAAAAAAGGATACAAAGTCTTTGGTGAGAATAATATTCCTTTGAAGTCTGACATGTGTTTTGTAAAGCAAGAGCTTAAACGAGAAGTATAATAATAATTAATAGGTTTAATATGGGAGTCTTTAAGTCAAGAATGAATAGGTATCTTCTAGGCAAGTATGCCGCATCCTCACTTTCTATCATGATTCATGAGATAGTGGTCAAATGCTTGCCTATTGAACAAAAAATAAGTGTTGAATATATTTTTTTATTACTATAGGTAAATACTTAGTCTCACTGACCTTCAAAGGATCGGTATAATTATAGTAAATAGTATCTCCTTTCTTTATATCCACACTTGCATGGCACATCAGCACATTATTATCATTGATGGCAATATGCGTATTGGATGTACAATCGTGAGCCAATAACGCTGCCCTGAGGTACACCCCGCGTAACGCCTCTGCCACGCCGATGCCGGGGATCAAAGGACCGCGGACTTCAAAACTATTCACGTCTATGATCGCACAAATCTTCTGGATCATGTTGGAATCAATGGATCCTTCGAGAAGTCCCAATGCGTCAATAAACTGGAAGAAGTAAAAATACAAGATCTTATATGGGCTTCTCAAGTCTGTAATTAGCATTTTTCATCTCACCGGCTAGTGATCCGCGAGAGGTTATTAAATTATCCTCTAAAGACCAACGGGCGTTTCCTTATACGATATCACTTATGGACGCGGCTTCTAGGGTATCAGGCTATATAATATTCGTATAGTAAAATCATTCTATTGCGAAAAAAACTCAAACAATAAATCTTGGAACTGGCCAATGAATCTAGAGAAATTATCCTTCCCAGTATGTCTCATAAAGTTATATAAAGATGCCAATAATTGGAAAAAGTGACAATTCGAAGCGGTTTTTAGTTGGGACCTTAGTACCAGAAACTACATTTTATACTAACATTAAAATTAAAATACAAAAAGTTAGTTAATCCGAGCTGAGCATGGCGGCTTCTTACCGTAACAGTATTTTCATATAATTCCCAAATAGCAGTACCTATCCTTTTCTCCAAATGCGATTCCAATTTAAGGAACTCATCCCATCTTTCAGGGTCAGTCTTTTTCTTCAATACAGCTCGCAACACCGAAAGCGACCCTACGTTTTGCACCATTTTAATTGGGTGGAGGCCTTTGGTTACTTTTAAGGTTCTGAAGAAATCGCATTCTGCTTCCGAATGCCATTCTGGAGACAATAACGAAACAATTTCGTTATAGGTACTTCAATTCAGATATTTATAGGTACCTTGCAAAGAATACAGAAACATGTAAGTACATCACGGCATCGTATATTTTTAGGCTATGAACTCGACAACTCTAGCCTTTATCGTTCAGTAAGTTGGGTGATCTAACAATAATATTTTTTTACCTAAAGCCGGCTGTTTGCTTGGCCCTATTTGCGTAAATAGGTAAGTAGACGCAATAGGCAATGTATAGCTGTCTGTCTTTTTATATGAGCAAATAGAGCCAAGTGACTGCATAAGATAAAGTTAGCTTAAGTAACGGGTGTGCCCGCTGAAGTTCGAGCGAATTGCAAAGTACCAATGAACATGTTTGCCTCATCTGTACAAGTAGTAGGTACAAATGAGGCAAACATGATGAAAACTACTTCGGATGAACAATACTCGTATACGATAGACTAAAAGTGTGAATTGAATTTCAAAAAAACTGGTCAAAATTTCTTGAAATTTCGCACATATAGGTACTTCTTTTCACAAACAATGAAATTAAAGCAAAGTGTGTAGTATAAGTAGTGTTACATTGTTACTAGTATGTAACACTAGCTAAATTCTGTTGAAGAGCAACTTACTTTTATGCATAGGCTCCGGGCACCCGTCCCCCGGACAAATAGGCGCAACCGCGCAGTTCTTGCACACCACGAACTTGCTGATCAAAGGGAGGTAGCAGTTGAAGCAAACGAGCGAAGAATCATTGTTAGGGCCGAGAATGAAAGGCTCATCCGTTATGATCTTTTCCCCGCCTTTCAAATCCTTCGCCGCTACTGCATATCTGTCAAGTTAAAACACGTCAGTACCTATCTATTTCCCTTATTCCAGTGTATACGTATGTTCCATGTTTTCATTACAATGTACTCAATACATCTATTTCAAATCGAATAATATATTTCTAGAAAACCAACACGAATTTAATAGCTCGTCTGTTAGACGTAGGTACATCTTTTCTCTCTTTCCTTGCTACACCTAACAAATTCTAGGAACATATTTGTATTATGCAAAAGTAATATTTAAGTATTAAGGCAGCTGTTATCGTCTTATAAATATAGATAAAGCTGCATAACGATCAAAAATATCATTTTATTTTTGCTCAGCGTCTATTCGACACTTAACAAGAGCCAAATAAAATATTTACGCTTCCCTTAAAGCTTATCGTTAACTGAAATTACAATGTTTAAAGCAGCCAAAAATAATGTTATTTTTAGTCATATTTGAAAGGGCAAGGTTTCAAAAAACGATCTTGTTAAAAATTATCTAAAAGATAAAAAAAACCAATCGTAAATATTTTATTTGGCTCTTGCTAGTATCGAATAGACGCTGACCAAAAATAAACTGAATTGCTCCTCAATTAGCATATTTTCTTCCTCCCTATCATAATACTTCTCTAAAACTGCTACATAGCTATAAATTGTCAGCCGACTTCAAAAAAGGAGGTTTTCAATTCGACTGTATTTTTTTGTATGTATTTTACGCGATGTCTCCGCCATTATTAATCGATTTTGATGTTTTTTTGTTTGTTTGGTAGATTATACTTCAGAGGTGGTCCCATATACATTTTATCGAAATTGATCAAGCCAAAACCAAAATATAAGAAGCTTTGCTTGCGTTTGATTATATAGGTATATTGTAATTACATACATTTGAATATTCAACTTATCTACAAAGCCGAAATCAAATGGTCGATTCGTTCACAACAAAAAAAATGTCCGATACTAGAACTAGCAACCTTCAGATCTAGCAAACTCTGTTACGCCCTAAATGTAACGGACATAAATTGATTGTGACACACAATTACTATCATAACGTGGATTTAATGTAATTATAAATTCTTCTGTGTAAAAAAAATCGGCAAACCTAACCTTCTAGAAAAGTTTTCAAACTACGGAAAACTCTTAATTCAGATCAAATATTCATAACAACATATATATATATAAAGCAATATTCCGTCTTTAAATATTTACATGAACTTTATCAAGACTATTTATAAGATTTCAAACATATACCGGTAACTTATGTAAGCCGCAAAAACAGCATAACAGAAGTTTTAAATAATTTTATCACAAATTTAACCAAACGTAAGTTGCTGATTTTGCAAGACTATTATCAAAAAAAAATTAGAATAAAACAATCTAAACGATCTAATTAATTTTTTTTTAAATAACATTACACAATGAAACCTTACCTGCCCAACTTTTCAGAACTTTTCACTTCATATTTCGGAGCTACGTTTAAGTACTGCATTTTTCATCTATCAATGTATAAACTTTGTAACTTTTACACAACCACTGAACCATTGAACAGAGACAGGTATGCGTATCTGTTACCTCGTAAGTACGGTAGTCGATACCGAGTAGACTATATTTAGTTCACCTATTTTGCTTATTTTTAGACAACACTGTAACACCCACGCAAAATAGGACAATGAAACTTTACGACTCGGAAATTAAAGCTTTAAATTACCTATGATTATTTAATTGTTTAATATACCTGTTCAAAGATTATTGTTGCGTTTATCGATTTCGTACTTCATACGTAAGACCTTATTTGGTATACGGACGCAAATTTATTTAACAAATATAGCTGAGAATTCTGGAACCTTTATCGTCAATTTTACCTTGGGTTACTTTTAGACGAAGAGGGCTAAAATATTGGGACCTCTTGCATGTTGTTTGCTTGCTTCAATACTTCGCTTCGGAGCATAATGTTCAATACGCAAAACGCCCTTCACGACTCACCGTACCCCTTGCCATACCCCTGAAGGTACGGTGGCTCTTTTCAAGATAAAACGATACCACTGACTAATAGTGATGTCCACTCAAAATTAACTATACGGAGAATGTGCACCAAAATGATAATGATGAAGAATGACGATTGTCGATTGGACTAGTAAAGTCTTCTTTTCAGGACCTTTTTAGAATTATTTGCAGTTTCATAAAATTTACTTGATATTATAGCCCATGGGATGACAGACAATAATTATCAAGGTCGAAGTAGCACTCCACAAATCATAATAATACACAAGCATAACTTAAATATAATTAAACGCAAGCAAAGCTTAAAAAAACCGACTTCACCGCTTTATCTTCGGAACCTTGATCAGATTTAATGTATTCAACACACATTATTGACCATAACTCAAAAAAACTAGAGATCAGATCTTTATCAATTTTCAATGGGACCACATGAAATGCACCAGCTTCAAATAAAAAAATAATCCTTTCGGGCCCTTCACACCACCGGCTCGCACCACCGCACCAATCATCAAAATCGGCTCACAACGAAAGAAGTTATGAGGTAACTTTTGAAGTCGGGTAAACGAGTTACATCGTCAAAGTAGTCCTCAAAATAGGCATTATTGACGATACTTCAAGAACAACAAATTTAAATGGGACCAATTAGAAAGCAACATCTTTCAAACAAAAAAAATATTTCTAAATCGGCTCAGGTGGAGAGAAGTTATGAGATAAAACAAAAAAAATAAAAAAATACAGTCGACCTGGGTACCTCCTCCTTTTTTGGGAAGTCGGTAAAAAACCCGACTTCAACGCTTATAGGTATTTTGGTTTTGACCTGATTGATGATCACCTCTGAAGTATAATCAACAAAACAAAATCGATTCATAATTGGCGGAGATATCGCATAACATACATTAAAAAAAACAGTCGAATTGAGAACCTACTTTTTTAAAGTCTGTCGGAAATAAATCCTATACTTGGGTGTGAAAAATAATACGACAATTATGTAATAAAAATAATTTTACTGTCAATATTTACACTTTTACATACGAAAGGTACGCTTACGACTAGTAAACATTTTATTTACAACATATTGGTACATTTACTATAGACAATGTACTAAATCTGGTTACCTCGATAAATACGTCTCATTTATAATTCATCACAATAGTTATAAATATTCATTGTTAATTTGTCAGTAATTTATTATCTACGAAAGCTTTATCTTTAATTTTTACAAGATATTATATAATTTAAAATATTATATGTATGTACATAACTTATATTACATCAATTGATTTAGTCTAATTTTGGCAGACATGGATTGAGTATCTATGTTTTTACAGTTTTATTATGTTTTTTTCTTAATATCACAGGGAGTGGATCTGAAACAAAACATTAAGGAGCAATTAAGTACACGCATTCTTAATATCGTTATTTGAATAATGAACGTGACTTGCACTATTTAGCGATATTGGTTACTGGACACAAATCTTAACGAAACAATCCAAAAATTCACAAGCATTTTTACTGCTATCGATCTACGAGTACTAGATCGATCTGCGAATGGAGAAAAGGACTGAAAAATAAATGTATTTATCTCGTCAAAATATCTAATAATTTAGGTAAATTCATATTAGGTAATTAATCAACTTAATTCATGAAGTTTTCAATTTTTTTCAATAAAAAAATGTGGATATTTGGCGCAGCATTTGCTTGATCCGGATCAACCAAATGCTGCGCCAGGTCAAAGGCGCGCAAGGAGCAACAGTAACAAAATAGAGGAAATTTCCTTTCACAACTTTTGTCTCGGTTTTGTACGTAACCTAAAATTATCAATAAAAATCATAATTAGTCGCACAAGATTTGTTTGGGTTGTCCTTTTTAATGTGAAAATATTACCTTAGAGAAATGAAGCTATATTTTATATGGGAACTCGATTCAGGATAAGAAAGACGCCGTCGCCGTCGCAGCAGAAGTCTAGTACTCACGTCAATACGTGTGGTGGCTCGCGTCGATGATGTCGGCCATACAGCGCGAGAACTCCATGAGGATGTCTTCCACCAGGTCGGCAGTGTCGGCGGAGTCGGCGACGCGCGCCCTTTCAAACGCCGTCGCAGTAGTACTCACGTCACAGCGGGTGGTGGCTCGCGTCGATGATGTCGGCCATGCAGCGCGAGAACTCCATGAGGATGTCTTCCACCAGGTCGGCAGTGTCGGCGGAGTCGGCGACGTCGGCGCGCGCTCGCTCGCACGCCGTCGCCAGCATGCACTGCGCCACCGCCTCGATCACCTCGGGCGTCATGAAGCTGCACGGCTGCCTGTGGACAGATAACATCTCAATTACTCCTATTTAAGAGTTAAGCCGGTAAAATTAAAAAATGGCGTTGTTAGGAATAAAAATCTAAAATATTTTAATACTTGACACTGGCTAAATGCATATAAATTGGAGGCGGAGCCAAATATAAAATAACAATAAATCTCGTATTTGGCAGAGGGGTCAGGAAAAGTAGACCTTGCAAGCTTAATAATGTGCAAAACCAACATTTTGAAAATACCCCAGACGCTATCTAGAAACTGTGCTGAAAACACTCGATCAAGTCACCTTTAACAAAATTAAATTGGATTTATACTCGGTTCCAAAATCTTAGATATTTTATGTAAACAAAGAAATGTTACGAAAAGTCACTGTCAAAATGACATGCCAGTTGCCGAAAACATTTTTCACTTGTGAAAAATATTTGTATTTCTATTTCCCCCGGCTTTGCTCTCGCGCGGCACAATGATAACAAGTTAAATAAAACTTTTTAGTTTTATCAATTCCAAAATTCTAAAAGTAAGATAGTTTTAGGAAGGTGTAAATAAAACATTGAATTATTTTACCTAATTTTTATGAATTGACCTCATATACTATTATGACAATTCTGAAAAGCTGTCTGTTGAGTTGGCACATTTCATTTTCCACTTTTATTGTGTGGCTAATACAGTCAGCCCATTTCTGCGGTGTCACCTCTATCAAACCTTCTTCTAATAATTGCTTCACCTCATTCATCTTAAATGTCTTGTTATTTCGTGCGACATACCCCTTAACCTGGGCCTACACTAGCTAAATCGGGTTGAGTTCACAATGGTAAGGAGGCAGTCGTAGAATGGTGACACCATACTGGGCGGCCATCTCATCCACCACATATTTACTAAAATTTAATTTCTGTTCTTTAACAATTTGTAATAATCACAATCCTTTTGTTATTTCTGAGATTCCCAACAATTCAGCTGTTTTGTTTGCACAGTCTGTTAGTGACCAATATTCGCCCTCAAGCCACTTCTTGTATGTCTCTTTGTACGCATTCAATACCATGACTTTTTCAGTGGCACTCATAGATTTCCGCGGCCGCTTTTTGACTGGCGACAGATTTTCTGTTGTTGACAAGGCCCGCGAGGTCGAGGGCTGAGGCTCCATTTTGCGATCAAATTTCCGAAAGTAATTGATCAAACTTAACGAAAAATGTAACAACAACATGATAAACACTAATAACAATAACCAACAACAAAGCACAATTGCACAAACGCAGGGAAAAGCACATTCGAGTTCGAGAGAATAAAAACTAATGAAACGGTTAATGATGGCAGCAGAAATATTTAGAACCTCTACAGTCTTACCAGTATAATAATATTTTTTCTATTAACATTTTTTTTCTCTATAATAACATTGTAAAGAAGAAATAAAACGTTAAATTAAATAGTACAAAACAAATTTTATTTTATAATTGATCAGATTACGACTAGATACAAATTATTAAATATTTTTTTGGTAAAATATAGTAAACTTCCATTATAAAAGATATTTTTTGCACAGTTATCCCCTTTGTTTACATAAAATATCTAAGATTTTGGAACAGAGTATAGTTTCTTTTTTCACGGTTCAGCCGTTTGGGAGTTATGATGCCTCATAAAGACACAGATACACCCGTTAAGCTCTTACCCCTCTTTTTGCGTCGAATGTTAAGAACCAAATAGAGTAGTAGAGTGTCTCACTTCATTTGTCCCAGAGGAAGCGGCGCGCGGTAGGCGGGGTCGGCCAGTTTGTCGCGCATGCGCAGAGCGTCGCGGCGCCGCTCCAGCGTCTCCTCAATGTTGCGGCACCCGACGCACTTGCACATCAGTGTACACGCTATTTTAGCCTAAAAAGTTCCATGATGTTACATTATTTTGAATAAAGTCCCTGCGGTCTCCGGTTTGGTTTTCCACAGATGTAGTTTTTTGTTGCGTGGCATGAGCTAATAGTAGCAGCCTAGCGTAACTTTCTATCAGGTGAGATAATGGTCAAATAGTTACCTATCTAGCATAAAATAAAACAATCCTACGCATTCGGATGGAATAGAGAATATGCATGCGACTTAAATATTTAAGTATATATTTTAATCTTTATAGAATTATAAGTATGAATACAAATTGATAACTTTTCTTGGCGGTGATTGGATTGGAGTGATTGTATATCAAAGAAAGAGCGTCAAAATGACCTCATTTAAAATTGCTACAACGAGCATGTGATATGCAAATATTTATTTTTATTTTTTATGAATAAAATTTTGATTTAGGCAATATAATTAACGTTAAACAGGTGCTTAAAAGCATAAAAAAGTATACTCCCTATTGGCACGGGCTTAACTGCTTGTGTAGTGTATTGAATTTAATACACTACACAAGCAGTTAAACCCTTTCTCGGAACAAACTAAGTTAATCAAGTGATTTTCTGTCTGTTTATATTGTTCTGGGTTCAAATAAACTGCTTATTACCTCATAACATTCACAGTAGTTCTTCAGGCATCCACTTCGTTTGCAGTTGCAGCCTTTGTTATGCCGTCGTATTATTTCTGGTCCGCCAGTTTTAGTTTTACCTATTTTTGGCCTGTGGAAAACAAAATTTAGTTATTAGCGCCACGTTTTGAGCCTAGTTTCTGCCCTCAGTGCCTTGGGTTCAGTACCTGGCAGGAGCACAATCTCAACAAAAGAAATTTGTGCTTCTAGTTCTGGGTGTGGTGTGGATGTAAATGTTACCAGTACCAACGATACAAGTCTTTTAACTTAGTGTGAGTGTGCATGCGTTCTGTGTACTCAGGCAATTTATGGCAAACAAGGATTTCTTTTAAGCAAAAAACGCCTTTGTCCTTGCTCTTGCTTAACACCATACAACAATAACAATAACTTAATTTTGTTGTGACTGTAGGTATGAAAGAATGTGTGTGTGTATTTGTATTGCTGGAAGTGTTCTCTGAATACTAAGCTATGACGTAAGAGTTAGTACGTAGTACATACCGAAAAGCGTTAGGATTCCTCTCGAGGCAGGCGCGAATGGCCTTCTGTCGCAGCTCTTCATTCTCCAAGTTGTTATGACAGTTGTTGCAGTTGCACTTGTTGCAGAACTCCCCGTTGGCGAAACAGTCGCAGTACAGCTTGAGGCACTGCGACTTGGTACAGTTGCAAGCCTTGCGCGGCCGCAAGCCCGGCGGCTCGTTCTTGGCATCGTACTGAAACACTTCAATAACACATCATCGATTATTATCATATTTAATCTATCGGACCCGGTTGTTAATCGATCAGCCATATCGGATGCCTTTTGGCGGCCTGATAAATCCTGACACAAGTCTGCCTACTGTTCTATATCTGTATATGACAAGCAAACAAGCTTAGAACGACTTATGAGCTTATTTATAATTGGTGTCCAAATATTAATTTTAATAAAAGCTTGTCTGAAAAAACATTATAAATGTTAATTTGGGTAGCTTCAGGCAATATATTGCTACATATAATAGGAATCAGATTCCATGTACAACAGCTGTTTAGGAACATTGACAACATTTAGCATAAAATAAAAAAAAAACAAAAACATAAAATAAAAAAAAAACAAAAACGCACACAGTTATCACGAAACGTCATTAAATTAAAAAAATATCCGTAATTAAAAAGCATTTCAATAAATTTTAAAAAATATCAACCAAATGCATGCACACTCACAGCCCAACACTAAGTTCAAAGACTTGTATTGTGGGTGCCGGAAAAATTTATAAATGTACTAGCAAACCCGGCGAACTCCGTTTCGCCACTATAAACCTCACGGAGCCCGAGACCTTTCCAACGAATGCAAAACCGTGGAAATCGGTTCGTGCGTTCTGGAGTTATAGCGTCAGGAAGGAAAACCCGACTTATTTTTATATAGTAGATAATCACACCCACACTATCACAACTAGAACCACATTTATATTTATGTCCCTTGTAAAGGAAAACTATGATCATGCCGGGAATCGACAGACCTAAGACCTGAGTAGATAGCAAAGATTTGCCCTACTGAGTCATCAGTAAACGGTTTCAAAAGTCATTGTTGAGTACCAATTTCCATTCTAAGCCTAGCGTGCCTAATAGGCACCCAGCATTGATCACATTATCATTCTCCTACCCCAACAGCGTACAAGTATAAGCATACAAGTATAAGCACACTCACTTGAATCCGAGTAATCCATTCGAGGAGACAAGTATGGCATGACATCTGCTTCAATGTTGACTACTGTTTGCATTTCCCTGGTATCATCCTGTAATTAGTTGTATAAATGATTTATTGTACATCAACAAAATTCAAAATCGTTTATTCACATGGGCCCCAAAGAGGCACTCATCAAAGTTAATTACGGCTGCCAGATTAGCAAAATTACAGCCATCTCGAGACGCATCTCACAACAACAAAATCAACATACAACGATATTTCATAACAGAATCATTTGTAAAACCGGAAAGTTCTCAGATCCTGATTCTTGTTCTAACTATTCACTCATTTAGTTTCTTTTTTTTCTTTTAGTTTTGGCTTCGCAATCTTGTGCATTTAGCCAGTGTAAAGTCATAATTTATTTCAAGTGTATTTCATATTAAAAGTCCTAGTCACAAGTCACAGTCAAAGTCAAGTACAAGAGTCAAGGTCCAGGAGTTTTGGAGCGATGGCGAAAATCACGATTTTCAACTTTGTATGATTTGCCTACACTTATGCACACTTACTAATTAGTATGAACGATTAATAATCCACCATTATTACACGTTAACAAGGTTTTTGAAAATTATACAAAATCAACAACGCCATTTTTCACTTTCGCGGCTAAACATCGCTCATTTAGTTCTACGCATTTCTTCTGAATGCTAAATTTTCTAAATGAGTTAGATAAATATATGACTTGTCTAAATGAGCTTACCATGCCAATACTGCTGTCGTCCTGGAACATGTGTTCCCCGGGCCGCCGCGCATTACCATCAACGTTCTGCGGCACTATTAAGAGACTCTCGTCGGTCCTGTCGTGATTCGTCTCGTGTTCCATACTGCTGGAGTTTTCCTCTTCATCGAAACGCTACAAAAATATTGTAAATACAACGATCAATATTGCCGAAGTGGATTGTTTTTTTAACCACTTCAAAATATATAAACGCAAGCAAAGCTAAAAAATACCGACTTCACTGCTTTATCTTCGGAACTTTGATCAGATTAGAAGTACTAAACACGTATTATTGACGATATTTCAAGAACTACTGATCAGATCTTGATCAAATTTAAATGAGACCAATTGAAAAGCAATATCTTTCGAACAAAAAAGTTTCAATATCGATTCACTTGGAACGAAGTTATGAGGTGACACATAAAAAAAAAACAGTCCTTTTTTGTGAAGGCGGTAGAAAAGGAGGAGGATCTCAATTCAATTGTACAACGAAACGAAAACAAAACCTCCCCATTTCTATAAGTTTCACTCATACCTCCTGTTTTCTCGGCGTGTTCTCGTACTCGATTTCTATTTCTTGCATGGCGGCGTCGGGAATATTGTCCTCGCCCGCTACTGCGTCCGATATTAGCGACGCCAGCGTCGGCTTAAACAATACACGAAACAATTTATTAAGAGTCAGAAAGAGAGACCTCAAACAAATTCATTTCTATGTATTTTCTTTTAATTTTGGCTTGTTGAAGCCATCTTGTGATTTTAGTTCAGTAATTAAACATTTAAATTGTTTTCATATATCATAATATGTCACATGTTACAGTCATAGTCAAGTCATGCCCTTATTATTATTATTAATCCATTTATTTTAGACATTATCCATAAATTAAAATAAACACAAATCTATATAAAAGAAAGTCGTGTTAGTTACACTATATAAACTCAAGAACGGCTGAACCGATTTAGCTGAAAATTGGTGGGGAGGAAGCTTAGAATCAGGAGACGGACATAGGATACTTTTTAGGAACGTAACTTTTTTATTTTTTCATAGATATAAAAAAAAACTCATACGTCACTCGGATTTGGTAAAGCACTAGGCAAACATAAACATATAGGAGGTAATAATACCTATAGTCACGGGGCATTGTAACGCATGCCGGGTATGGCTTCCTAAACATGCACATTCATTGACTGTTAGGCGGAACGAAGGTCGCCGGGACAGCTAGTCAACAATAAAATTCATACATAATTAATATATACAAGCTTTAGAAATAAAGTGGTAGAACTTCTATTGGAGTTCTAGAGCGAATGTGAAAATTAGGTTTTTCAACTTGTATGATTTTTTGCACGTTCACTAAGGATTAACAGTTAATAATCAACCACTATTACACATTAACATTCTAAGAAAAAAAACTAAAAACACTTCTACTTCAGGTTCTGGGTGTTTATGTATGTGATGTAAAAGTTTCCGACACCCACGACACAATTCTTCAAACTAAGTGTGGCACTGCAAGTGTAAATGCGTTTGTTTGTTGTTATTGAAATACCGTTTTTAAACATCGTATACCTTTTTTTTATGTTGAATATGCAAGCGTCTGACAACTATCTCACCTGATGGAAAGTGATGATGCGGCCGAAGATGTGACATGCTTGCCTAGAAGAACACTTAACACTGCATGTGCCTTCGACTAACCTTAACATCAGCAGCGACCGTCCGCGTGTCAATCCTCGAGTCCTCCACGAGATCACCGACCATTTCGACCATTTCGTTGTAAGGGTCGATGGAGACAGAAGTCCCGGCGCTGGGTGGCGGAGTTTCTCGCGGCATGAGGAGGCTTTGCGGCGCTCGCGTGGGCTTCGGCTGGACGCAATAAGCCATTTTCGTTGCTTCACGTACTTTCTGTGTCATTTTTTTATACTAATTAATTAATGTTCACGAATAAAAAAATAAATTAAGAACGACGCGTACAATTTTAATCACACTAATATTAAAAATATGAAAGTTTGTGTGGGAATATGTAAGTATGCTTGTTTTCTCTTCACGCTGTATCGTATGAACGGATTTGGATGAAATTGTGAATATACAAAGCTTAAAAATCGGATTTCTGACTGCCTTTGAAGCTACGGGGCACGAATTTTTTTTTATTGCGTTATGCGGCCATAAATATCTGAGTAACAGGAAGTAAAATGCAAAACCTAGAAACTGTGGTATAGATAGCAAAAACTTACCCACTGCGCCAACTGGGTTATCAGTAAAATGCAAATATAAAAGAACATATACGAACTAAGCTTCTTCTTAAAGTTGTTTGAAAAAGTTTTGAGAAATAATACATTTTTCTAGACATGTTTTTATAAAATATGTTTCAAATAACACCATCATTCTACTGATAGTTATTGAGAAGTTCGAATTAATCATCAATACATCCAATATTTCAACTCAGTTGAACTACAGTCAAACACAGTCTAAATAAACTTACAAGATTTTCTTGTTAGTTTAGTGTTTACACACAACAGAAGAAGTTAATTAATAGCTCGTAAAACAAAACATGTATACGACATTACGTGAAACAAAAAAACAAAAATTGCCCATAAAATCACGTTCAAATAGAGAACGTCCAACAATGACCCCAGTGGGCAAGTCTTAGCTTTCTATGTCGCAGGCGCTGGGTTCGAACCCGGAAGCACAATATTCTTCCCAGTCATTTTTGTGTTTCTCATTTGTGTGTGATGTAAATGTCACCAATGTGATACTATTTATGAACAAAGTGTGTAAATGTAGCTAGAAACTATACTACTAATTTATTGCACATTTTTTTTGTTATTGTACAAGATTTCACATAAAGATATTTAGAATAATTATAACTGCAACAACATAATGACATCTGCAAGCTTAAACACCGCAAAATTTCTTTTATAAGCACGTTAATAAGAAAAAAATATCTTTTGTTTCGAAACATAAAAATTATCCACTTAGCACACTAGTTAGGAGCCTCTTTAATAGGCTTCGTCAAAGAATATCATTGCCTTCACAGGCTTTGCATTTATTTCGGAAATATTAAACACTAAACACTTTTAATCTTGTATAAACGATGAACATACTCAAAGATAACGTTATCACTACGTTTTAATCACTTACCGCTGAGGGTATGTCGCCTTTCTTCGATATCGGCGCAATCCTCACAAGCTTCTTCGTTGTAGGCACTAGAAAATAAACACAATATCTGTTCACGAAATATCTCACGAAATACATTTACTACCTATCCCAACAAAACATATTGACAACTGACTTTTCGGAACTTTGTTTCCTATTCCAAAATTAATAAATTTTCAATTTGGAGCCTTGGCTGATGTCATGGTGTTTGAATTTGAATATGAGTTTTCCATTTTCTAAATAAATTTTCGAAATGGCTTTTTAATCGAATTATTCAAACTTAGAGCAATTTGCCGTTCGAAGTAGTTTGAAATTAACTTTTTCATAAGTGACCGCAAATAAAAAATTCGGCATGTCTCGAGTATTCACGAAATTTCTCCATAAAGCGAAGCTAAATTTGATCAATACACACATCAATCTACTAATACATAAATTTTGGGTCCGCGCTCAAAAGTATCCACGGAACATAAGCGACAAAACGAAATACAAGCGACAATCCCGCCTCGCTAAAAACTTCGTAAGGTGAAAATAGTGCGACCGCCGTCAGTCGAAAGTACTGCATACGCTGATAAGTTGTTGCAAGCAAAAGTAAATGTAGTTATGGAGGTTAGACATCAATTGTTTTAGTTTGTTTAAAATTATATAAATGTACCTATGTATGTATCCACATTTGTATATGCTTATATTGGTAAACTTATTTCGTGAAGTTTATATATCGTTGTACACAACAAATGCCAAAACAAACCGTATAGATATTGTTTGAGATAAAATCAAACAATGAGTTTTTGCTAAGGTTTATTGCCTTATTCGCCTTGATTTAACAATTTAAAAACTTCTTTAAATGATTAGTACAGTATTGATTCCATTTGATGTATTTGTGTAGTGACCCTTATCCATCGCTAGGGGGCAGCCTTCTCGCCTAACATACCGTTCAAGCTAGCGGGCTTGAACGGTATGACGTGATGAAGGGCCAATGACAGAGCGGCAAAGCATCAATAATGCGCTACGGAGTGCGTTCCCGCTATACGCTGCAGCCAATCGCATCGCACCTAGGCTTAGTAGCGATGCACATGACGAGATAAATGACCAATCCGCTCGCCACACATTTTGCGTTAGGAAATAGCGCGGACAGATATAATATCCGTTTAAGAGGTACGGATCTATTATACTACAGTAAAGACGCACACACTGACAACCCTAAACTTATAGAACCTATCTCTCGGCGCCTTATTACGCCGCTGTTGATATTACTGTCACTAAGTTTTGTCTTATATAGGCACTTAACTTACGTACATTTAGCATTGGCAGTTGTATTTGAAGTCACTAGTAACTGAGACTGTTGACTGGTCATCACTTTATCACCCGACATTTGGATTATGTTACCTGAAATAGAATATACTAAGTTATTGAAAACTGATACTGAGCGAAATTATTAAAACTTTATTTGTTACTTTGTTGATAACGCAAATATATATATATTTTATTTACCTGAAACACAGTGTTCTAACACTAGTTCAGGAGCCTATGGATTCATAAAATTTTATGTAAAAACTTATGTCAATAAATGTTTATTATTATTATTATTATTTTATTTAGTGGGAGCTAGGAGCTTTTGGTAGTAAAATCATATTTTTTTATAACTAATAACCAAACTCTAAATTATCGAAACTTCATATTTTGATTAAATTACGAAATATTAATGACATAACCGCAGAATTTAGCGCTTTGATAGAAACTGTAGCAATATATCTTAGGTTCATTGATTTCCGCTGCAAGGTTTCTATGTTCATCAAAATTAGACATCGGCTTACCTTTGCTATCAGTCAACACGAAGTTTTTCCCAGACATTGCAATTGTTTGTGGTTTCGATGTTGGCGTCTTCTGCCCAGCAGGCTGATTTGTAACTAACTTTATAAACTGGATCTGTTAAAAAAATTATTTTGTCAAATATATCTGACTTCACCAAAATATTTTTAAATCCTATAATATGTTGACACCAGGAATCATATTGAACTTATGTTCGACTTATAAAGCATGTATATCTTTATAAAAATATTCTAATAAATCACCAAAATACTGATTGACATCACATTTTAAGGCAAAGTCATGCGACATAAAGTCTCCACAATCTTTCACCGTCTACGTGTTAGTTCCAACAGTGTTCTGAAAATGTTTGCACCTCGATTTGATTGTCCTATCTAAAATGGTTGGTATCGTTACAGGCATGACTAAATAAATTGTAATTTTCACTATACTTATAAAACATAGGTAACATTAATTTATAATGTAATTAAACAAATATTCTATGGATTCATCCGAAATAAACATTTTTTAATTCAATTTATTGAATACAGGAGCGAGGCGTGGTGATCATTTATACGTTTAGGCAGGTTTTTGTATTTTTTTAAATATTTAATTAGTACAAAAGAAACATTCTAATAATTTTAATAAGCCATTTTAAATAGTCATCGCCCCTTGCCTGCTCTCAGCGAATGGAGACGGCGCAACTTGCGAACACGTCTTGTAAAAAGGTTTCTTAAACTAGAACCAGCTCAAAACTTTTAATTTTTTTTTCACAATAATATTCTTGGAAATTTAATTATCAAGCTTACCCCTTTCCCGGGTACATTAATCGGATGTAGCTGCGTACGTTGCACTTGTGAAGTATTGTCTTTCCCCAGCTGTGTAAAATAAAAAAGAAGTTTTGTACATTATCTGTGCAAATTCTGACATAGTTGATTGCGTTTCTGCCTACTATGCAGCGGTTCGGGTTAGATTCCCGCTAGGAGCACATGTATTATCTCCAAGGTAAATAATAACACAAATATAGACTAGCTGTGCCCCGCGTAATTCAAGATAAAAAAAGCAGTAGTGCATTTTACATTAAATTCTACAATTTAATCTATCCTCCGGCCAAACAAGATCAGTCCAGCGATGGTGCAGTTTAAAGATTACAAACAAACATATTTTAACCAGCCGATCCCCGCGGCTTTGCCCGCGTTTATCAAGTAAAAAAGTAGCCTATGTATTAATCCTATGTATAATCTATATACATTGCAAATTTCATCCAAATCTATTCAGCCGTAACAGCATGAAGAGAAAACAAACATATCTACACACAAACTTTTGCATTTATAATTTAAGTAGGATGTATTACTTTAACTGATTACATTTATTAATTAGTTATTTATATAAGTGTGATTAATTTGGATATTATTGTGGGCTATAGTTTAGAGAAACAAAGATGTCACATGCATGGTTTATTACATTTTTTTTTTAATAAGCAATTAACCTAGGAAGTTTTTCATTATTACATATTAAAATGAATACATACTTGTGAGCTAGCTTTGAAGGCAGATGCTTTGACCACAATATTTTGAGACGAAGTCGGATTAGCAGTTATTACCACTTTTTTAGTCTGCACATTTGCTGAAAGCAAAAAAAGGAATCTTGAATAAACAACATATTGGTATATGTGTAACGGTTATGAAATCCCAAGATCTCATAAGATTTCAAGACCTCTGGATACTGTAAATGATTACTGCGTGAACAGGAAACGTTTTTTAAATATCATAATTTTTTTTTTCAATATAACTGTTATGTAGTGGAAAAATCAAAATTTTTAAAATACCCCTGACAATCTATCTGGCAAATGGCTGCACCGATTTTTACCAAACATAACTAAAACACTCTCTCCTTTCCAATTTTCTTTCCTTTATCTTCGGAACTTTGATCAGATTAGATGTATTAAACCCGCATTATTAACGATATTTTAAGAACTACTGATCAGATGTTGATCAAATTTAAATGGGACCAATTGGAAAACAACATCTTTCAAACGAAAAAAAGTTGTCAAAATTTCACGTGGAGTGAAGTAATGAGGTAACACAAATAAAAAAAATACAGTCGAATTCAGCACCTTCTATTTTTTGTGTCAAAATCGATGCAGGAGTTACGATGCCACAAGCAGAACCACGAAACCTATTTGCGTCGGGAATTATGTCAAAACGCGTCGAAATCCGTCGAAGTTATTTCATTGAATTAAATGTACGTACCTTGTGATGTGACTACTTTTGGACTTGGTTGTGCTTTGATAGATATTATTTGCTTTTTTGGTGCCACCTTTACTAAACTTTGCTTGGGCGGAGTCGTGATTACAACCTGTAAACGATATAAAATGTTTCATTCTCACGAAGACAAAAACCCATGAAATATTTTTTTTTTCTTTTATCCTGTACTATTTAGGGGCCAATTGCCTATATTTTATACAGTTTTAGAAAATACATACTACAGGATAAAAAACTTGACATGATCTTATAAATCAGGTGTTTCCACCAATTAGGTGTGAAGTCACTGATAGAAGTAACAATAGGTAATATGCAAGCTATTTTTCAAGTCTGTACAACGTAATTTCATAACGAGACGTAATCGAAACAGTCTCAGAGAGAGGAGCGCATTGCAGGACCATGAGTGATTTTGTTATTCAAAGATCCAGGTGGCAGCGCATATGTTTTAAGCAAACGTGACGATCACAAAATCTTCGTTTAGTTGTAGGCCTTATCCGCCTTATAACAGGTCACTGTAACCTCAACTTACACCTATCCAAGATAGATGTCACAGATAGCCCTCTGTGTAGGGGATGAATGGAGGAAACGAAACTTTAGCACATGTAATAGCTCAGTGCGCTGTCACTGAAGAAATTAGAGCCACCACTATAAGATAGATAGAATTCTAGAGAAAAATACCACGAAACCTAGACTCACAGCAATCAAATGCAACAGCTTCATCACTGGATTAGTTATGCCAGCATTCCAAAACCACACTCCATCATTTTAAGGGGTTGAGGGTGGCCCATCCACCCTGGCACCCCTTTCACGAAATTGCTGGCAGTAGGCAATGCACAGTACACTCTAAGCAGGACGTCAGCGGAGGCCTTACCGCCCGCCCCTCAATGAATAAGACCATTACATGAGCGAACGTCGCGAACTTGTTTGTCGCGATTAACGTTATAAACTTCGTAAATACCTTATTCCCTCCAATAGATATAGGGACAGTCTTTTGTTGCATCACATATCTCGCTTGGCTGGCCGTGCTCACCGGCACTATCTTAGTAATCACTGCGGGCTGATTTATGTCCGAACTACTTGTTTGACCTAATAACATAAAAAATAACATATTATTATGAATCTTGTCAGTTTTTCCGTCCACCAGCAGCGTCTCCAATTATTCTCGAATGCCTGTTTTGTAATAGTAGACCATAAACCCTGGTTTAATTGATGTCCCTCTTGGGGTAAAACCTAAGGGGTACCAATAACAACTAGGTAGCAATTGCCGGGCACTACTAAGACTTTAAGGCGTTTTGACAACCCTCAGAATGGCGGCGCTAACGGTGTATTGTATGAAAAACACTACATTCAACGAAGTCACCAAGTTATTGTAAATTAAATTTGAATACAGGAATTGTACTGTTCCTTTCATATAACATTATATATTGTTTCTATTTGTGGCACCTTAATTGGTATATTTAGTAATTATAAATTTGTTTTATTTCATTTCTGTAGTGTATACTGTATGTCCCCAAAATTAAAATACATTTTCATTCAGAAGCACTAATTACATATTCATAGTGGATAACATTTTCAGTATAATCTACACTTGATGAATATAATCCTTTTAGCATTTACAAAGCTATTGTTCTTTGTGATCTGCCTTACCTTGAACTATAAGTTTCGTCCGTAAAGGTTTGACTCCTTTGTTAGATACCAACTGAGCCTGTAATGAAATAAAAAATGTTATGAAATCTATTTGCTTTTAATGTACCAACAATTTTGATATTTGGTAGAACAATCGAGATACATATTTATGCCTACGTAGATATTAATACAACTAGCGCCACCCCGTGGCCGCATTGCTCATTACAAAAAGCTGCATATATATAAATATCAAAAAAATTTATTAAGCCCTCAGTAATAATTATCAATAAACTACTAGCAGTTCCCCGCGGCTTCGCCTACTTTTACGTTTAAATATTATTCTAAGTTACTATTAACATTTTCAAATTTCAATCTAATGGGTTCAGCAGTTTCGGCGCGAAAGGGTTTAATGAAAGGGTTAAATTATTGAAATTAAAATCTACTAATAATTTCGTCATTAAAATGTTCCTATGGCTGCCTATGGAACCATATTGTATTGTCACCAAAGTTATCTAAGCTTGTAAAGTCAGTAATATTCAGTAGACTCACTCACCGAATCCGCGCCACATCGCAAGAACTGTATATTTGAGCCATCTGTAGAGCCGGAGGGCAGAATCCCAGTCAGTTTTATCTTTTGACCTGCTGCTCCCGCCGGCATCATGACTAGCTGTTTGCCTATTTGTGCTGCAAATTACAAGATAATTAGAATTTATCAGGATGAGAGGACTAGTTAGCTTAGTTAAGTTTAGAAACCATATCAGAATGAAAGTCTATATTACAACGCTGAAAATAGCCAAGACGAGAAATTACTATATACCGATGTTAGCATTGGTAACACAAGGAAACTGTTCGAACAGAGCATTATGGGTAATTTTTTTTGTAATGTGGCCTTGACCAGTTCTTTTTTTAAATATTTTTATCATGATGATAATTCGGTATTAGAGTGTATTCCTACTATTGTCTAGCTAGACTATTTGATTTTACGTCTTACCTAAAACATTCCCTTTAAGACCTTGCACAACATTCTTAACAGGGACTGTTTTGGACATAGAAGCATTCTTATTCATCACAAGAGCTACAGGTTTTGGAGCTATCGCATATTGAACGTTAGGTGCCCCCTTGGTGGGTTTGGGAGCTATTGCTACTTGGCGAGGAAATGTATTGGCAGGTGTGATGGTCTTTTTAAGTACGCGCTGTTGTGGCACAGACTGAAACAAAATATTTTATTAAAGAAAATTATAAATACAATATACAGGGGAAAGGTATTGATAGGGCTATTACGGAATAAATCATAACAATTTTGGTCTGAACTTTAGTTCCGCATATCATAGTTAATAGATAAATATGAAAAAAATGGATTTATAATAACATCTGACCAATCGTAAACTTACCTTAATTGTAATGTAATTGGACTGAGTAGTGGTTGCTTTACTGACACAGTCTGCATACGGTAAGTTTATTACTTGTTCAGGTCCGCTCATCTCGCCTAGTTGCTGCAGCATGTAGGAATAAAGATAGATCCTTGGTATTTCATTGAAAGTGAACATGTGATATGTGTTGTTTTTTTGTTTTGGGCTTGATCTATTTATTCAGGGTTGCTACCTACAATTATTATTTCGCCCATCTAAGTCTGTCTCAATGTAAATCTTTGTCCATAAATTCCTATTTAAACATCTTATTGCATGTAACTTCTAAACTGGGTTTCAATGCAAAAACTACAGCATTAAAACTGATTTACATGTTGTTTTTGATTTAAGTATTACAAATAAATTACAGTCAATTTTTACCGTAAACTTTGACAAACCAATAAGGTAATTATAGGTAAAGTATTATTTTATATGTAATATTATATATTATTATTTAGTTTAAATACTTTTTAATTAGGAATTTGAATTAATAAAAAGTGGTATAATGCATGGGAATTAGTTGAAATGCTTTTTAATTAGGAATTTGAATTAATAAAAAAATTTAAAATACATAGGAAATTAAAATAGCAAAAAATATACTATTGGCTAAACTGATTTCAGATTTGTGATGTTAGTTCCAATGTTTTTGATGTCAATGATTGGTCAACTTTATTTTATGTCACGATCCAATCAGGATTGTGACATCACAGAAAGAAATGTCAAAATGGGCATGTTTAAAACTGCTTAAACTTACTTGTATTATCAAATATTTATTTTGGTTTTCAATGTAATTTTTTTATGAATGAAAATTAATTTTTACTTATTTTTACTATTAACATTTTTAATTGATTGAAAGCATAGAAAAAATATATATATTACCTATTATCTTTTTTTGTGTGCATATTTCGCGTATGTGATCTAATTTTCGTATAATTTGATTAAGATCTGATAAAAAAGTGTTGAGCGGCTCTTTGGACACTTTTTTACAATAAGATATTATAATACTTTTTTAAGCAACTTTTGCTTTAAAACTTATAGACCACTGGAAATATTGTATTTATGCTGATTGGTCAAGTCCAAATATTTCAGAGGCATAATTATATTACTTACATTTGTCTCAACAGTAATGTTAGCGCCAGATAAGTTATCACCTTGTATGGTATATTCTTGGAATCCAAACTGATCTCCCATGAAATCTGTAACTGTAAGTGATTAGGTTACCTTTATATACTTTTAACATTTACAGCATTCGTTAGAATGATAACAACATAGACTATTTGTTTAAAAGCTTGTTGTTTGACCATGACCTTTGCTCCACAACTTCGGCTGCATTACAAATGATGATAATGAATAACTGTTGCCCTTCTCTATAACATAAACATGTTCAACATTTACTTTTATAACATTAAAATTTCACCTGGGGAGAAAACTTGTGTTCCCACCAGGAATCGAACCTGATACCCTCTGCTTAGACGACAAATGTGCAGCTAAATAAGCCAACAGGCTGTTCAAGTAATTTATTATATAAAGTAGTCTTTGTCTTTCTCTATAACAAACTATCTCAATGAAAGTTTATCTGATAGAAGGTAATAAACAAACAGTAATTCTCGGATGTCTATATTGTAGTGTGATGTGTCATGTGATACATAATATTCGAAATGGGCATTTTTGAACTGCACTCATTACTTATCACTCTATCCCAAAAGTACCTAAGTAAATTATTAAGCAGAAATTAGTACAGTCGAATGCCTATTAACCAAATGAATTGGGACCGGGGCCAATTCGGATAATCGTACATAGACTGGTAATAAAGAAAAATTTACTGTCACACATAGAATAAACTTTATTAAGTTTAAAAAACAAAACATGTAGTGTCTTGCTTCTAGCTTTCAACCATAACAATTGGACTTTAACAATTAGGACCGATTTCGATAATTGGCGATTCAGTTACTCGGCATGCGGATAATTGGCATTCTACTGTAATTGTGATTGTGGTGGGATAGATTTTAGGAAATGTATGATACAATATTATTTCATATGTGAAAAGTGACTGTTTATGATCTCAGTTCTCATCATCAGACTTCTCCATTTTCGCATACCAAATGAAAAGTATAGGTACTACAAATGAAATCAAATTCTTACTAATAACTTCCTCATTCCCTGTATCAAGCAGGTTGGGTTGCTCTTCAATGGTGTCCAAATCCATTGGAATTCCACTTGATTGACTGCTGTCCTCTAAAGTTATATCTTCCTGGTTGACCACTACTCCGGTGTGATCAAAATCCATCTATAATATACAACATAACATATCTCACTAACAGCTCATGATTTGTGACATAGGTGCCCGAAACATTAAATTTCCTTGGGAAGAAAACTTATTCCCGCTGGTTATCAAACCCCCTGCTTAGAATGTATGCACATCCTAATAAGCCTTTTTCATATAAGGATTTTCCCTCAATGCAATATGCAATTCAAAGTGGTATTTATATTTAATACCAGATAATAGAGACAAAAATGGTGCCCTCTAAGCCAAGCTTTATTAGTAGTTTTTGAAAACCAATGCAGACACTGAAATGTGGCATGATTTGCTAGTAATGTGGCATGATTTGCTAGTCGTGTTCGTAATAGTCTGAAAATCACATCAGTAACAGTCTATATCAGGTATAGTGAACAGACCCTCCATCAAAAGTTTGAGATATATAAAAACCTATCAATATAATTATAAGCATACTTTATTGACAGTTCCAAGACACAGAACTAGATGATTAAGTGTCTGGTGACAAAATATATCGTCATCTTCATTACCATAAAAGCGAGCAAAACTAAGAAACTGGGCTAGTTTAATGTAACAAATGTGTATTTACTTCAATGGTCTCCATGGTCAAGGTATCTTCTAAATTGTGATCCATGTCTGGGTTTTTCTTAACGAGAATATGAACACAATTGAGTCCTAATACAATATCACTTATTATGAAAGCCAATTACAGCAAATCATTCAAAACAAATACTGAGATAGGACTTTTGAAGTTACTCTGCTCCCAAGTTCAAATGACGCCGCCATTTTAGATTGTCAAAGTACGTCCATCAAAGCCACGGTTGAAAACAAATCTACACAATTATTAAAATATTGTTAAGAAGCGAGCTTAAGATGCGAAACATTAAGAAAATATTTCACTTGACCGAAAACTTAGACAAGATTAATTTCTAATGAATGAATACGTAAGTAAGCGACTTCAGAATGAAAAATTCGTGAAAAGAGCACAAAATTTCTGTGGCGCTTCTTTCAATTTCTTATTTTTTTAATATCACTATAGGCAACATTAAGAATAAAATAAACATAGAGTAAGAAAATGACATAGGTGTCAAGTCGACTATTCACGGTTCTCCTATACCGAGTGATACATTATCTTTGCCTATACCTTCCGCTATGTTCGCTGTGCTGGACGTTGCATACAAACTCACTATCGTTCTGCGCATCCAGCCGGACTTCAGACAAAATAGATTATATTTGTTTTAGAATTATTTTTTTAGTTATGATTCAAATCACTCCTAATAATCCCCTCTGTCAACAAAACTAGTAATTGCGATCGTTCACCGTTCTCTTGTAGGACGTTTATTACGTATTATTAATTATGCTATTACTTATCATTCATGCACGCGGTTTCTATTTGAATTAAGCAAAAATGAACCATATTTCTTAGGAGTTTTATCAATTTAGTATTGAAACCGTTTGCAACAGAGATCGGTAGGTCTGTTATCACGTTATCAGCATATCTAAAAATAGGTAACTCGAGAAAAAACAAACCGTTTTAATTTTTTCCTATCTACAAAAACGACTGAGATATAACACATTAAAGTACGTCCTCCGCGGAAAAATCCGACAAAGCGCGCTAACGTGTGACTAACATACTTTGGCTCGTTGCGCTCGCGGTCTTTATAGACTCGCGGTTTTTATAGTGGATCACTAAAATAGTTTAGAAATATTGTATTGTGTCTATCTCGATTTTATTTCCGTGCCATGAGGTAATTATATGTTAATCACTGTACAACATAATACAATATTTATTTATTGAACACCAATAAGTAAGTAAAATAATGACAATTAATATCGTAAAATAATAATTGTTGTACAATGGACGACCTTATCACATTAAGCAATAACTTACAGACAATCTTTGGATGGACAGAATAATACAAATATTTAGCTTTATCTAAGTGGTGTTCTCAACGAATACAACAAAGACACGCATGCAACATTAAAAAAAAAACGTGTACTCATATGTTATTTAAATACTACTTACATACAAATAAACATAATATTATATAAATAGTGGATAACAATATATAAATTCATTATTTAGTATTATATTTGTTTATACATATGCAAACATATAGGTAAATCTATTTGTATAAATTTATTAAATAATAGTTTCAGCTAGTGTAATATCTTAACCAATTTTTTGAAGATTTGAATAATTTTGGCGTGTCTTACATTCACGGGCAGAGCATTTCAAAGTCAAACAACTTATACTGTGAAGGAACTTCTATAAAATGATGCTGTGT
The DNA here is from genome assembly GCA_948107665.1 of Lomographa bimaculata. Classification (NCBI taxonomy): domain Eukaryota; kingdom Metazoa; phylum Arthropoda; class Insecta; order Lepidoptera; family Geometridae; genus Lomographa; species Lomographa bimaculata. Next base: position 13,268,482 of record OX403600.1, read on the forward strand.
TTTGAGGAGAGTGTTTGAAGAACGAAGAGAATGAGATAAATGACATTTACACAATTAAAAATCAAATTACATGAAAGTAAACGCTCCGTATCGCCCGCAATCGGACATGGCACTCGTCATCGTCATCGCAGTAGCGCTCGATGACGATAAAGCGTAAAAATTCACCGCTTTTTAAAATTTGAACGCAAATTTAAAAAATACGTGACTCATTACTGAAAAATGCCTTCTTGCGTTGGAAAATTGGACATTTATCAATGACTAACCGTGCCCTGCAGCTTCGTCCGCGTTAATTAAGTTAAAAAGTAGCCTATGTGTTATTTCTTAACAACTAAATCTACATTATAAACAACAGAATGGGTTTATTCGTTACGAAGATACGTATTATCAAACATTCATTCACACACACACGCACAAACTTTCGCATACATTATATTAAGTAGTTCATCCCAAACTGAGACCTAATGAATAATAAACTTATAAGGTTTATTGCTCATAACTTTTATCATAATAATAATTATTGTTTGATTTTAGTACCTGTCGTTCAAGTATGGGATATAATAGATATATACGTAAGTTGGAGCTTTCAATGTGTTGCAGCTTTTTAGTTTGACCCTGGGACAAAAAAAGGTCTAAAACATTCACTTCGGTTTTACCAAATTGTTAATTTCCAACATTATATAGTTTTTATTTTGTTTCGTTCTCGGATTGGTTACTTCCTCTACAATTTGTAGCTCTTTGATTCTACTGTGTATTGTCCTCATACCAAATAAGAGTTTTGTCACCTGTATTAATTATCTTTGGTGTGTAGTATACCGGAACCCTAATTACCTATCTCTGTTGCAAATGGTTTCAATTCTAAATTGACAAAACTCTAAAGAAATGGGTACTTTACCAATTGGTAGCGGTCTATTAGATTAAGTTTTGTAAATATTTACAAATACAAATACAAATACAAAATCTTTATTTGCTTGAATATGGGTACAATTAGCTAGTGAGAGTTATATCTAGTTATAGTTATTTTTGGTTAATATATTTAAGTTTTTAAGTAAGTACATATTTTTGCTTAATTCAAATAGAAACCGCTCGCACCAAAGATATGTAGAGTAGTAGAGCGGGCATTAGGGGGTCGGGTAGTAGAGTATAGTCTTTTCTATGTTGTACATACTCTCGACATTTTGCTCCGTATTTTGAGTAACTTGCTTCATATGTCTTCATCTGTGTTTCGTAGTAATCTCTGTGGTCTGTGCTGTGCTGTGATTATAAGTACTCTCTGTGGTCTGTGATTGAATTGTTATTTCTCATTATTGAACAAATACATCTTTCATATTGTGATGTAAAAACGTGATATATAAAGTAATTTAGAATATTTGGATTGAATTAAGTGTAATTCTGTGTTGAAAAGTGACATCAAACGTGATCCGTAATTATTTTTAGGATTGATATTGATCCTGATTGAAATAAACATGCCTCTCAATTTACAAGGGGTTCGCCAATATCTTAGCGAACTACGGAATTCTGGAGGCTTACACAAAGATCAAGCTGAAAAGTAAGTTCTTAAAATTAGACATTTGAACAACAAGCATCTTCGCACCTATCGTAAGCAATTATGGTTATTTTACTAAATCGATCTACAAAAAATTGAGATTTAGAAATTTGATCTCCCGCTTCATGAAATAGTATTATGATGGATTATATGAACAGCTTGCTGGTGTAGTTGATTGCACATCAACCTTCTAAGCAGCGGGTTCAATTATCCATAAGAATTACTGTCTTCCCGAGGGAAATATATGTCTCTGGGTATTGTGTTAATGCTTTCTACCCGTTGGTGCAGGAAGCATTTTCACAACTCACAGCCTTCCACCAGTCTGTTGACTTAGATGTGGATCCAAGTCAACAAACTGGTGGAAGGCTGTGAGCTTGAATGCATTCTTAACTATCTCAGTATTAAATGCTCAAAGGAATCATGAGCTTAATATAAATGAAATAGGATGACAAAAGTTCTGGGACCGATGACTGAATGTGCCCTCCAAAGCATGATAAAACAAACTTTTATGTAAATTTGGAGTCACAGTAATTCTGTTCATGCAATTTCTTAATAATTTCAGGTACCGTAATGTGCTAATGGAAATTCTTAAAAACACAGAAGGAGAAGTAGCTGAAAGTTTAAAAGCTTTTGTTGAAGCAAGTAAGACAAAAATTTTGAACTATAACATTTATTTATTTATTTTATTGATCTATTATTCGCTATAAAAAATCTGATGTTTAAATAAAACTCATTGACTTGGTTTTGAGAAGTAGCAATACTATAATGATTATTAATTTTAATGTTTCTGAGCATATGTTTTATATAACTTTGTCAACCTAGACTTAGTATGCTTACCACACTTAATACTAGAATGCATGTGCCCTTTTTTCTTACAAGCATGCATGCTCTAACATATTAGTAAAAGAAAAAAATGGTAATATATATCTATACTAATATTATAAAGAGGTAAATTTTGTTTGTTTGTTTGTTTGTTTGTATGTAATAGGTAATCTCTGAAACTACTGATCCGATTCTGAAAATTCTTTCACCAATAGATAGCTACACTATCACTGAGTGTCATAGGCTATGTTTTGTCGGGATAGAAGTTAGATATCAGTTCGAAATAATAATATTCGTAAGACAAGTCGGAGAAAAATTTGCTAACTTTCCGCTTTATCGGCGTACGCTGACTAAACGGTAAGACATAGTTGAATACAATGTATGGCAAAAATGTAGGCCTTCAAGAGTTTTACAAAAAAGTCCGCGACAGCATATATCTAACATGTATGTATAGCTCAGAAAATATACTTTTCTTTGTTAAAAATCTGAAAAAAAAAGCAGCCTCTGTTTAGTTGGCTTTTTGAGACATTCAGTATAAATCCTTATGAAAATAAACTATTTCATCGTCTTACGTAGTACATGTAGATACATTTTGCTTTTTACTGCATATGATTTGGATAAATAGTCTATGAGAAATCGTGAAATTAATTTCACGGTAGCCCGCCCGTGAACGGGACGGGTCAGAAATGTACAGAAACGTACTACGAATTCCTGCACTAAAAAATAGCGGCTTCTATTTCGTTGGCTTTTTTTAAGCATTTAATATTAATTCTTATCAAAAAAACCTATTTCATCAGCTTACTTAGTTCAGGTAGATGCAATTTGCTTTTTACTGCACATAATTTGAACCCATAGTCTAGGAGAAATCGTTAAGTTTATTTGAGGGTGAAAACGGTGGATACGTCTATGTTTTGAACTGACTAACATAAGAAGGGGGATATAAATTCGACTGTTTTTTTTTGTTTAGTCTTATCATTGAAGTTTGAACTGCCCGCTAGCGTAGTTAGGTGGGCGTTTGCCTTTAAAGCACCGGGTTTGATGCCCAGTGGGAACACAGGTGTTTTCCCACGGGAATTTGTGTTTCTGGTTTTGAGTATGTTGTGAATGTTGTGTGAATCTTGGATGTTTACAGCCCTTTGATACAAGTCATTGAACTTATTGTGGGGTTGTGAATGTGAAAGCGTTTATGGGTATGTTTTTTAATATTTACTACACGGCCTACGCCCCGCCGGGCGGGTCGTTCCTGAACTTTGAATTGCTCGCTGGCGTAGATGGGTGCGCGTTCGCCTTCAAAGCAGCGGGTTCGATTACCGGTGATAATTTACCTAGAAAATTTATCTCCATGATAAATTTGTGTTCCTGGTTTTGAGTATGTTGTGAATACTTTGTGAATCTTGGATGTTTACGGCCCCCCGATACAAGTCATTGAACTTAGTGTTGGGCTGTGAATGTAGAAGTGTGTTTATTTGTATTATTATTTTTTAACCGGGCGACGCCGGGCGGGTCATCTTTTGAACTATCTACTCGCGTAAATGGGTGCGCGTTTGCCTTCAAAGCAGCGGGATCGATTCGCGGTGGTAACAGAAGTTTTCTCCCTACGGGAAATTTGTGTTCCTGGTTTTTAATATGTTGTGAATCTTGGATGTTTACGGCCCCCACGCTACAAGTCACTGAACTTAGTGTGTGGCTGTGAATGTGGAAGTGTTTATGTGTAGATTTTTTAACCGGGCGACGCAGGGTGGGGAATCTTTGAACTTTGAACTACCCACTGGCGTAGATGAGTGCGCGTTCGTCTTTAAAGCAGCGGGTTCGAATCTCGGTGGGAACACAATAACAAAAGTTTTTTCCCCACGGGCAGTTTATGTTTCTGGTTCTGGGTATGACGTGAATGTTGTGTGTGTGGTGTTAATTGTTTACGGCCCCACGACACAACTTATAGTACTTTTACAGTGGGGCTGTGAGTGAGAAAGCGTTTATATGTAAGCTTTTGTTTACCCGGGCAACGCCGGGCGGGTCAGCTAGTAAAATATACTGTGGATTAAAAAACAACGTAATATTTAGGAACTAAGAAAATATATAAAATGGGCATAGGTGAATTAACTTGTGTAATTCATGCTCATATTTACCAAGATGTTAACAATAGGATTCTATAATGATACACTTGCGATCTGACTAATACTGCAATGAAGACGTATCACCGCCAATGTGTCTTTTTGCTCGTCTGTCATTGGACTTAAGAGCATTAAGTTGTCACTTAGCGGATCCAAACCTAAGCTCGTGACAGTATTCTATATGTGATCAGTCTTGAATATACCTATGTATTTATTACATTTAAATTTATTTCTATAAAGTGTGTTTTTATAAGCATTTTAAAAAATTGAAATGAATTGTTAACATAAATATAAATTTAAAATTTTCAGTTGTTAATGAGAATGTAAGCCTGGTGATCTCGAGACAGCTGCTGACTGACTGCAGCACCCACCTTGCTCTGCTGCCGGATCCAGTGTCGCAGGATGTCTCCCACTATGCTCTTGATGTAATCCAGCCTAGAGTTATCTCTTTTGAAGAACAGGTAAGCAGTAACAAGCTTAAAGCCAGACAGTAGCATATGGTTAGGTTTAAGTAGCATTAGACCAGGCTTGAGCAGCATAAGGCCAGATTTAAACAGCATAAGGTCAGTTACAAACAGCATAGGACCAGAATAAACTACAATAGGACCAGACTTAAGCAGCAATAGGAAATATTTTAGCATAAGCCAGACTTTAAACTGCATAAGACAAGCATCATAAGGTTAGACTTTTGTCAACTTTGCACAAGAAAATCCCAAACTTCAGCTTCTGTTGCTTACTTTTAGTTACTGTCAGGAATAACCTCAAATTTAAATGACTTTGACAGCCCACTAGTCTATATGACAAGCAAGCGAGCATCTCCCCATAAAATGTCATTAAAACCGGCCTATTGTTGGCTTACCCGTGATAACGTAAGTCGTAACTAACAGAGAGAGACAAAGTACTTATGTATATGTATATTACAGTGATGCACATAAAACGATTGTTTGTTTAGGTAGCAAGCATCAGACAGCATTTAGCGGATATTTACGAGCGCAATCAAAACTGGAAGGAGGCTGCAAATGTCCTTGTTGGAATTCCTCTAGAAACGGGCCAAAAGTATGTATCTTATCTCAAAATTGTATCATTTTAGCGTAGTTTCATGCAGACCGCATGACCAAAAAATCTCGTATCATCAAACAAGTGACCAATATCAACATTTAAAAAATACCGCCGACGACCTATCCTAAAATCAGCTGAATTGATTTTTTACTGACTTCCCAAAAAAGGAGGAGGTACTCAAGTCGACTGTATTATTTTTTTTATGTGTTACCTCATAGTTTCTCGCCACGTGAGCCGATTGAAATATTTTTTTTTAATATGGTAGACATTGCTTTCTAATTGGTCCCATTTAAATTTGATCAAGATCTGATCAGTATTTCTTGAAATATCGTCAATAATGCCTATTTTTTTGACTACTTTGACTATGTTCTCGTTTAACCGACTCCAAAAGTTACCTCATGACTTCTTTTGTTGTAAGCCGATTTTGATGATTATTTTTTTATTTGAAAGCTGATGCTTTTTATGTGGTCCCATTGAAAATTGAATCAAGATCTGATCAGTAGTTTTTGAGTTATAGTCAATAATGCGTGTTTAATACATTAAATCTGATCAAGGTTCCGAAGATAAAGCGGTGAAGTCAGTTTTTTTTTAAGCTTTGCTTGCGTTTAATTATTATCAAACATAGCTAAGAACACTCTCGATTAAGTAACCTTCCAAAAAAAACATCACACTAAACTTCACGCTGTAACTGCTAAACGGTTTATAATATACATAATTAACTTATCCTAGGATTAAAGACTACTTTTAAACTTGAGAAATGCGGGCGAAGCCGCAGGGATCTGCTAGCCCTAACTATTCGGTCAAACCATTTTGGAGATTGATGGGCAACTGTTACTGTCAAAGTTTAGTTTTTTTAAATATTGTAAGCATTTTATCACGTTTGCAACTGATGGAACTGCAGTTGACGGTAGAGCATGATTACCTAGAAAATACGTATTCACTTTCGGCTTCACGAGGCTTGCATGCCTACGCTTTTTAAAAAAGTAATTCTTATCTCAATTTGTAGGCAGTACACAGTAGACTACAAACTGGAGACGTATCTAAAGATAGCACGCCTTTACCTAGAAGTCGACGACCCAGTGCAAGCCGAGGCATATGTCAACAGAGCTTCGCTGCTGCAAGCGGAGACCACAAACGAACAACTACAGATCTACTACAAAGTGTGCTATGCTCGGGTACTGGATTATAGAAGGTATGTCTGATGAGGGTTGCATTTTCCTTTCTCTTCTTTACCAGTCAAATTGTCTTCGGCCAGACCACGAGAAGACTAAAGACACTATTTTCTAATCGAGCACCAACCGTAGTTTTCACCTACCGCCGGGAGATGGCGTTGTGTGACTCCCGTACAGAACGGTTACCCCGCGTAGCGGTGTCTTGAAAATGGAACTCGTGAATGGGATGCATCCATTAATTACGTGAGTTGATTTTGGCGATTTTTCGACCTCCTCTCTCCCCTTGGTGAGATGTCGTGTCGTGAGATGTTGCTCGACCCCCTCCCTCCTCTCCTAAACTCACGTGAGATTTTTCTAAATGCGTATATTTAATTTAAATAAGTTAATATGTGTTGAATTTATTTAACACACGTTTTGTTCAATACTTTTTATTTGAGACTAATCCCAACTTTTAGCCATAATTCAGTAGTGTCTTTTTACTTAATTTAACCGAGTTTTATCGCAATTTTACACTGTGTCTTGCAAAAAAAGAATTACATGATATTTGCCCCCGAGGGAGACACCCCTCTCCCCACGCGAGATTGGGTGAGGTTCTGCTCGACCCCTCCCCTCCCTAAACGCCGTAATGGACGCCCCCATGGAGAAAAAATATAAATAGTACGTAATTGTGAAAAAATGGAGATGGCTTTCCTTTGAGTTGAATGCTCCTCAATCCTTAATTTTGCTTCTGGTTCTGAGTGTGATGTTTTTGTTTTTATGCTAGATAGACAAGAATTTGATTACAATCTCACCTGATGGAAAGTAAAGATGCGGCCGAAGATCTTCTAGACAAGAACTAGCATGCTTGCCTAGAAGATACCTATTCACTTTAGACATTATGACTCCCAGATTACACCGTTCAGGAAACAAAGACGTGGTCAATGTGTTTCACTACTACGCCATCCCAAGTAAATGTACTACCCATCGATACAAGGCTCTGACTGAGACTTAGTGCAGTGCTGTGAGTGTGAATGTGCTTAAAAACAAATATGTAATTTTTATTAATATTCATTTCAGAAAATTCATAGAAGCAGCTCAGAGGTACAATGAGCTCTCATACCGGAACATAATACATGAGGACGAGAGAATGACTTGTTTGCGGAACGCACTTATTTGCACAGTACTGGCTTCAGCAGGTGAGATTTGCATTGAGTTTTAAACTTAAAATACAATATAATCAGCATTTTTTAAATGTTTTAATCAATTGTTTATTTATTAATACATTGATTAAAATTAAATTTCATGCTTGCTTGATTGTCGTATGGTCTAGTGCCCACTAGACCATACGACAATCAAGCAAGCATGAAACTGCCCAGTCCTGGTATCTGGATTTTTTAGGCCACCTAAAGGCATCCGACGGCTTAACGACTGTTGTCTTACGACTAGCAACCGGGACCGACGGCTTAACATACACTTCGAAGCCAGAAACATATATTGATAAATGCATTTCATATAAAAATAAATATTTGAAAATGCGAATATGATCGAGCTATTTGATACGCAGCTATTTTTGACGTCCTAAAGGACAGTTGTGATCGAATTGTGGATGTTAATTAAAATTAACATCCACAATCCGATCACAACTGTCATATATTGCCGTTATAGTTTGGTTTCATATTTTCTTTGCCGTTATATTTTGGTCTTGGCTTGATCGATTTCGATAAAATATATATGGAACCACCTCTGAAGTGTAATCTACCAAACAAAAAAAATCATCAAAATCGATTCATAATTGGCGGAGATATCGCGTAACATAATACAAAAAAAAATAGTCGAATTGAGAACCTCCTTTTTTCAAGTCGGTTGAAAAGTTGACTAATCATTGACAACAAAAATGATTATACTGACGTGACGTCACGAATCAGTTGAGCTAATAGCGTTTTAAAGAGACCGCCAATCAAGACAATCAACAGCAAGAGTAGTAAGAGTGGGCATAAAATTGTATACTAAGAAATTGTTACTATATAACAGAATGTTGTTTAATAACATTCATTTTCCGTCCTTGTCCCGCAGGCCAGCAGAGGTCCAGAATGCTGGCGACTTTGTTCAAGGACGAGCGATGCCAGCAACTGCCGGCTTATTCAATCCTGGAGAAGATGTACCTTGACCGCATCATCAGGCGCTCGGAGTTGCACGAGTTCGAAGCGCTTATGCAGACGCATCAGAAGGTACTATATCTTAAAATCAAATTTATTTTTTCACATGGGCCCCAAAGAGGCACTCGTGAAAGTTAATGACTCTACTGCTAGATTCGCGAAAATACAGCCGGTCTTACGGTAGTATATATTGGTTTTTATACTATGATTTTTATGCAAAAATGTAAATCAGGTTTTTCGACTGTGTGTACCTATGATTTGCCTACACTTGTGCACGTTCCCGAACAATAGTTCGGGTTCGTCAATACTCAATAGAGTATTGACACTTATTAATCTATTGCTACACGTTAACACACGAAGAATTAAAACTTTTGGAAGATAATACATACTGAACAACGCCATTTTTACATTTTCGCAAAAAGCAAACGCATTCACACTCACAGCCCCACATTAAGTTTGATGTGTCGTGGGTGCCGGAAACATTCACATCCCACGTGGGTTTCCATCATGCTAGCGGCATTGCCTCTCTGAATTGCAATGCTAATACGTTGAGCCAAAATATCATAATATGTGTACTTTTGGTGCAATAAATATTTTTTTTATTTTATTACGTTTATGTTTATTGTTATTAAACTGTCCGTCGTAAGTTGGGCCTAAGCAGGGGTATCGGGTTCGATTCCCGGCGGGAACACAAGTTTTCTCCCCAAGGAAAACTTGTGTTTCTGGTTCTGGTTGTGATGTGTGATGTGAATGTTTCCGGCACCCACGACACAAGTCCTCGAACCCCCACACTAAGCGGGGCTGTGAGTGTGAAAGCGTTTATGTTTATGTTTATTGTGGCCATTTGTGTAGTGTTGGTATATTGTAACTCGTGGCGGGTGGGGTGTACAGGCGTCGACGTCGGACGGCAGCACGATCCTGGACCGCGCGGTGTTCGAGCACAACCTGCTGTCGGCCAGCAAGCTGTACAACAACATCACGTTCGAGGAGCTCGGCGCGCTGCTGGAGACGCCGCCCGCCAAGGCGGAGCGCATCGCCAGCCACATGATCAGCGAGGCGCGCATGAACGGATACATCGACCAGATCAGCTCCGTCGTGCACTTTGAAAGTTTGACCCGCTTTGTTTTACCTCTGCAATTACATTCTTACTTATGAAAATGTCGCAATGCTTAGCCACCTCAGCCCTAAATCAATTATTTACTTTTTTTCACTCGTAAACATTAGTTAGGCGCTGCTTAGTAGAGAAACGCACAGAGAATCGAAAATAATAGAAATTTACACAATCGCCACAGATTTTTTTATTAAAAGATATAAGCCCCGCCATCTTGCCTCTTAGCAAGTTTTAAACTAGGCAGTGGCGCGTGGCGGTGATTAATTTTGACAACTATTTAAGCATGACTTAACGCTAAATCGCGTTTATAAGCGAATTTTTTGTTAAACTGTAGCTAAGCAATCGATTAAAAATCAAGAGAAGTTTATAAGACTGTTAATGTTTAGCAAATCTAAACATATACATAATAAATTAATAACATGAAATCAATTGCTGTGCCCAAATTTCTCGCAAAAAACTCAAGAATGACCACGCAGTTTTTTTTTTCTTTGTTTGCAATTGTCCAAAGAAAAGGTTCTTCTTGGTCTTTTTTTTCTGGGGAAACGGAACACGTGCTCCATCATCGACCGCGTCGTCGCTTACCGGGAGATAAGAAAGTTGTCAAATGTTTGTTTATCTTGAAAAAAAAGAAGTGTCAAGGCGCAGGCGTAGTCAAGTTTTGCTCTAGCAGTGGCAGAAACCTTACTTCTATTAAAGATGCACATGACTTGGCCAAATACCTGATATTCAGCCACGTTCTCAGCCGAATAAACGGCTGCTCCTAAAATAGAAGTATGTATATAATATTTAATAATATTATATGCTTACCTAAAAGATTTCACTATAGACTTGAAGACTCCCAAATTGTAATGTTCGGGCAGTGGTTCCACTCCTTCGCATATTAAAAATGTGGACCAATAATGAATATTCGCCTCTATAGTATTCTCCCTCAACGACATGATCACAGGCTAACCTATGAAAGATAAAAATAAATTGTTAGACCGAGTCTTTTTTTATGCACGCTTGGCCACCATCTCACCTAAAAGCGATGATGCAGCCGAAGATGTAGCATGCTTGCCTAGAAGATACCTATTCACTCTTGAGTTGAGTATTGAATGTTTTTAACGGATTCTGTCACACTATGGCTGAATTAAAAATCACGTTCCAAGAACGGTAATCCTACTAATATTATAAATCCGAAAGTTTGTGTGTAAGTGTGTAAGTATGTTTGTTCCCTCTTCACGCTTTAACGGCTGAACGGAATTGCATGAAATTTGGAATGTACATAGATTATACCTAGGATTAACACATAGGCTACTTTTCAACATGATAATAGCGGGCGAAGCCGCGGGGCACGGCTAGTCGACTATATGTGAAGGCCAAGCGCAACAAAAATGTCGGAATCAGACAGAGATAATTCTTCATGTATTATTTCGAAGCTTTGCGAGTTCCTCTATTTATGAGAATATTTGTTATCCTTTACTTTCAGCTCGTGAAATCCTGCCACAGTGGGATAAGCAGATCCAGAGTCTGTGCTACCAGGTTAACAGCCTGATCGAGAAGATCGCCGCCGCGGAACCGGAGTGGATGGCCAAGCTCATGGAGGAAGAACTTATACAGTGATTTGTATTCTGGTGGCATGTCAAGTCTGCTTAGTTGTGTAATAAAATTTGTTATATATACTTTGTCAGTTTTAATTAGGGCGCCAAAATGGCCAAGTTTAAATTTGCACGAATATATTGCAGTTTTATATTTATTTAGATATTTAATGTTTAAAAAGAATACGATATTTTAAGATTTCAACTTTAAGAAGCCAAAATGAAGGTACATGCAAAAATCCAGCTTACTATCTCCATCGTGATAGGAAACAAAGCTACGGTTTGTCTATCTCTCATTAAGGTTGACCCCTTTTCAACCGACTTCATTATTTTGTATGTGTGTTACGCGATATCTCCGCCAATTATGAATCTATTTTGATGGTTTTTATGTTTGGTAGAGTATACTTCAAAGGTGGTCCTATATAAATTTTATCGAAATCGGTCAAGCCAAAACCAAAATGTAAGCGATGAAGTCGTTTTTTTAAGCTTTGCTTGCATTTCAATTATTTATGTTAATTAAAGTAACAGGACTTTATGTGGAAGTCTTATTCTTCCCATATTATCCAGATTTAGGTTCCTGAAATACAAATTTCTTAGCATTTTCTCTAAATCAAGCATCCAATTCAGCAGCAGATACATATTTTACGAAATTATTGCAACAATGTAGAATGAATAAACAACAATTAACTAAATAGGAGAAATGTTTCGGTCACCGACTTAAGGTGGCAAGCTATCATCAGTATCCTATCGCTTCCATTTTGGAGAGTGCACAGGAATTATACGAGGTATTCCTCCATGCCCTTTTTACCATCTTACAAGACTATCAAACGTCAAACCATTTATGGTCGCCATACCTGCAGTTCGCTCGAAGCGTTTCGCTTCTACGGTCATTATCCGTACAACGAAGGAGTAGAACTCATTGCCCGCGTTCTTGTTCTCCTAACAGTATAACCTGGGAGTCTTGCAAGTCTAGAGAACAGAATAGTATTACTCCCTACCGCGGTCTAGGGTGAGCATGTTACATTCCATCAGGTGAGATAGTGGTCATCTCATCCATTGTCTATAAAAAAACTACACATTTTTTAAACTTGCGATATCGCAGTGAATTTAGTTAAAATAATGTTATTTTTATATATATGAATAGTATAGTTAAGTTAAAGGGGTTTTTTGTGTAAATGCAGACATTTAACCGCGTACTCAACTGATGGAAAGCGACGATGCGGTCGACGGCGGCATGCTTTTCTAGAAGATGCCCGTTTTCTTAGCAAACTTTATGGCGGCTACTGCCGCGAGGCACGATCGATAGGATTATACTAAACCCGTTAAGAATTTCTGATAATCTTTTCATCCCAACTAGATTTTATATGTTAATCAAAAGTCGCGATAAAAACTTACTACAGAAAAAAGAAAATATTAACAAAATTAACAGTATTTTATTAAAACAAGTAAAATAAAATACAACAAAGTAACATCACAAAATACATCACACTTTACTAAAATCCGTAGTTATTGAGCTTATGATATGGATGCTGCAGGTCACCCACGCGCAAACAACAAATATTTTCAAAATATTAGAGTTTACAACAGCCTCGAGGGAAAAGGACCGGACTGGTGAAGGAAATCTAATAAAAAGCACACGTTGATTCCAACAGACTATTCATTTTATTACCATTCAATCATAGGATATGACACCCATACAAGGTGCTTATTTACAAGACAACTGGGCGATGTTATTGGGATTCAATTTGGTTTAGCAAGGAGATGCTTAACGACGCGTGCTTATACATAATACATCAGTACGCTACATATATATGAGTATCGAGAAAGCGGCGCCGCGGCGTCGATAACTGAGGGCTCTAATACAGAAACATGTAAAGATAAATTCAATGCGTTTTAAACGCGAAATATACACTGATACGTAGATATAACTTCAATATATAGGTTCTGCTATCGCTTTCTCTCTGCCATTATTATATAACAATGATGTGGCATGTATTATCTAAAAGACTAAAAGCCGGGGCTCCGGTGGCGTCTAGGGCTCCAGCTCGAGGGCAATGCCGACCTTGTGGCCGCCGGCGTTGAAGTTTTGACCGTCGATAGCGGCAGACAAAGTAATGATGACGCCTGGAACAATGGAAATAACGTTTAGATACACCAAATACGTTAAACCGACACGTCATTAATCTACAGATGAAGGCTGCATTTACAATACAAAATATACACTTTCACACCAAGAAAAATAGTAATGTTCACTGAACACAACGTAACAGTACAATCGGCGCGCGACGGCGGCCCTATCGCTACGCAGCGATCTCTTCCAGACAGGTATATTGAGATGATCTCAAGAGATTAGTTTTAAAATCAGGGCATTTCCAAGGTCCCATAGATGGAATCTATTGATCTGGCTTATTTCTAATATCTACATTTGCTTCAATTATTATAGACATTTTCTATCGATTTCGATATCCGGTAGTACATATTATTAACGTTTTCATAAAATGTTATACACTCGAACACCATATAGACTTTTACATAACGTGCAGAAGTCTTCTAGATGGAGGATAAATCTCAATAAAAGCAACTCAAGTGATAGGTGCTACGACGTACATATGTGTCATGATCTCGAAGTGTGATGTATTTCAGCACTCAATAGGAAATTTTAAAAAGCAATTATATCTATTGTAATGCTTTAGTATTCATAAGTCACTTAGTGACTGTAAATTATCATCTGAATACAAGTACTGTACTGTTTGTTTCATATAACATATATAATGTTTCTATTTGTGGCAAAACTATGTAACAATTTTAAGCTAGTTTATCCTATCTTTGTATTGTATACCGTTTGTGCCCTAAAATAAATAAATTAATAAATGATCCGTAGAGCTCTGTATGAAAGCACGGTCAACGAGCTTTTCATACACAGAGCATGACACTTGCTCACGAGCTGGGTCTTAACCTATATCCAAAACTAACAACTCCATCACTGTCTCAAAGAAATTTGATGAAGACCACTCCAAAAAGATGTACCCATGATAAGGTAACAGACAGGACAGGCCTAGTTTCTTGCCAGGTTCTTCTCGAGATGACTGTAAGTCATTTTGCGAATCTGGCTGTAGTCATCGACTTTCATGAGTACCCCTTTGGGGCCCATGTGAATAATTAATAAATAATTTTGAATTTTGACAGAAACAGTTACTTTCGGATTTTTATATAAGTGTGATGTCATATAGCATAACCAAATTTGAAAGTTTAGCATGTGCGTGATGGGTTATGTAACAGTGCGAAAAAAAATCAGATATATATACAAGCGCGTATTTCTACGAGATAAGGTTGATAATGTCATGCGAAAATAGCGCCGTGAGATCATATGATATGGTACGATTTCACGACAAATAAGATTCACTGTCTTATAAATAATACATCATTCTATCCACTCACTGATAAGATTCAATGTAACATTATCACAAAATGTATGCGAACAATGCTTAATGATATCCTGACCTTGTTATCTCAGTAATATAGTAATAGCAATAAATTATGTTGCTATATGGTTGGATAATACTATCATTGACGAAGATAGTTAATCAAGGACTTTGAACTTGCGTAACATAGTTAAATTGAATTCTGTCCTTGAAATTTGTAGATATATGTACTTCATATGAACATCATAGAGTTGATGGATTTTCTTGCTATTTCTAGGCATAAAAATACTATTTGCATATGGAGAAGTGATCAGAATTAGCTCAACGACAGATTCAGTACGCATCACCTCTAAAAGAGCTATTTTAAGTAGCAGCCATTACCAGCCCTCGTAAATGATTACGTGTGTTGGAAGGATTTCAAACGCGACACGCGGAACTACGTGAATGAAATGGTTCGATACATTAAACATAACATAAACGCTTTCACAATCACAGACACACACCAATTTGACATGTATCGTGGGCGCCGGAAACATTCACATCAAACACACAACCACAAGATTTGATTTTATTTAATACCCCTGCTTAAAAAGCGAACGCTCACCTAATTATGCCAATGGGCAGTTCATCATCATATAGATCTTTATGTTCCGTATAAAGCTTAATGCAGTCCGCATTATCCTCCCCGAGACTTAAAGTGTTACGTCTTATATGCGCAGTAATTGAACTGCCCGTCGGCTTAGTTGGTTGGGTCTTCTAAGCAGGGGGGTCGGGTTCGATTCTCGGCGGGAACACAAGTTTTCTCCCCAAGGACAATTTGCGTTTCTGGTTCTGGTTGTGATTGTGTGTGCGATGTGAATGTTTCACGACACAAGTCATCGAACTTAGTGTGGGGCTGTGAGTGTGAAAGCGTCTTACGTCTTATAGTAATTAAACAATAGTGATAAATTTAGAAAGGAAAAATTATCGCTTGAGCGATAATTTATCACTATAGTTCTGCCTAGCATGGCTAATTTGTCCACTTAACGGCGCGGTGAGAGTGCTGAGCACAGATGGAAGGCATTCTGGTAAGTTTAGCTGGCACAGCACTTTCGAAATACTCTTTTTAGCTGAAGCCGTGCTTCTAATTATTCTTCTAATAATTTTGATCATACAACTAATAATAGAATATAAAATAATTATTTATTCAAAATTTTACTTGTGACAATGGTAACTCCATTTAATACTAGTAGCTCTGAGAGCTGCAGACTTCGCGTATTTGAAATGGCTGAAATTTTTTTTTTACGTAGTACCCATATCTCCGCCATTTTGAAAAATTTCCAAAAACTGAATAGACAGAAAAATTCTATATAACTATCGAGTATGCAAGAATCTGACTTACCAGGGCGCAACTTCTGCTGGTATCCCAGTCCGAAGAGAGACTTGTTGTTGATCTTGGCATGTAGCGACGCGTCCGCGTCCAGCGCCTGCTTCACGCCGACGCCGAACAGAGTGTCGGTGGAGCCCGCCGTCCACTTCATGCTGATGCCGCACTCCAACTTCTCGTTCACCTTCTGGTAGATGGAACCGCCAAAGTCCTTGCCGTTATCGCTGGAACGTTAACGTCATTTTATTAAACGATATCAACATTTGATTTAAAAGCAAACTGGGAACACGTCTCTACTTGTCAGTTATTAGCTTAGTTTATTCAATTGGATGACATCAACTAAATTTTAACTAACAAGTTCACATTTAAGCCACTGTGCTATAAGATGCTCTAATAAGCAAACCTACTGACAGACAGATTTCCTTCTTTTTATTATCATATTTGTGGGTACAATTTTATAATAAGCAAAAACCATCTTTAATATAAACTGGTTTTCAATAAAATAAATTTGAAAAACATTATTTATGAAAATAGTTTTTGAACAACAGACACTTTCACTCACAGCTCCACACGAAGCTAAAAATATTGTATTATGGGTTCGGAAACAGACAATCACATCATACAATTACTCCAAGAACTAGGAGCACAAATTTAGCAAGATAGTTGACCATGTATTTTTTTCATTCATGTTAATTACAAAAAATAATGTGTTTAATTCAATACTACTTCTATAAATAATTAGTTTAATTATTGTATAGTAAATAATACATAGATAATTGTCACAAGTAAACAAAATTATCATCCATAAATAGATTAACTGACACACAGCTTGGCACACATCTGATCAAACATTGTAATTGATCATTTTGTTTACAAACACTTTCTAAGGAAATAATTCTAGCCAATTTCTATTTACAGACCACACTATACTCAACACTTTGTTACTATTGATTGCAAGATGTGATTGTGATATATTTATACACTGCAAACCTTTCAATAATTTATAAACTAATTGTAGCTATTCCAAGAAATGTGTTAGATGTTACACCTGCTAGAACTACACTAGGATAAAATATTTGTTTGATACACTTTTTAAAATAAACAAACTCTTCCACACTCACAGCCCACACTAAGTTTGATGACTGATGTAGCGGGTACTGGAAACATTCACATCACACATACCATCTAGAAATCCATGAAGCAATTTTACTTACATGTTAGTGTGTAGGTCGAAGGTGGGGGTCTGGTATCCGAGTGCAAAATTGTTCTTGTTAAACTTGGATTTCTGCGTGTCAAACTGAGAGTTGAATCCGGCGAGCCAGCCCTTTTGGCCGAGGACGATAGCTACATCCAAAATAGGTCCAGCCAGGTCAAGGTCCATGGCGGTGTTCACTGCTAACGTCTCATTGGCGAATGAGGTCTTAAGCTTGCCAGACTTAGCCCTGCAATAGAGGTTTGTTTTGTATAATGACTATAAAATGTTTCAGTCACTGCGTTTATAACAGACGAATCGGATTTTGATAGCTGCAACCTTTCATCATATAACAGGTTTTCTGTAGAGATTGGTTAAGGTAGTGCATTTAATTTTTATCATAACTGCAGCAGTTGATTGGTTATGCTAGATATTATATTTCATTATGAAAATTATGGAAACTATCATGATTGCTATTCATTTTGGTACTAAACAGCTATTTATCATGTTTTATTGTGTCTAAATACTCCGACCAGTTTCGAGAGTATATGACGCGAGTATTTCGACTTAATAAAACACGATTAATAGCCAGTTAGTACCAGATATTATATTACTTACAACTTAAATAATATGATAAAAAAAATTACTTTTCATTAAATCCATGAATATTTCATTTCTGAGAGATGTACAGGTTCTCTATAATCCCTATGAAAATTACTAGGGATACATATCAGCTCAAAAGAGGTCGTTATTAAATTTTGTATATTACTTTATTCTATTCTTACCCAGTCTGTGGTGCGAAAGTGCCTTCTAGTGTGAGTTTCAGACCAGCAGCTATTTTGTCTTGAATGGTAATATCTGTTGCCAATGTATTGTCAGTGTTCCATTTTTCTGTGAATGATAGACCATAGTCTTTTACTGCATATTTGGATGATAGGCTTCCAAATACCTGAAAAAAGATATACCATACCATAAATAAAATAGTAAATGCACTGTGCCATTTTCATTAATGAAGAAACTTCTCAGTCTATGCCAAAAATAACTCATTTTACCTTCCCACTCTCCTGGTTGGAGACAATTCCACTGGTGAATTCAACACCGGCTTCACTCTTGGTCTTCAGGTCAAGTTTGAACACACCAAAGTGGTATCCCTTGCCGAAGACATCGTTGGCCTTCTTTCCGAGATCAGCATAGTATGGGGGAGCCATTCCCTGCAAAAGATATTTTTTTAAGCTGTAACTCTGTATTTTTTCTTTAGCCTAAGCTTTGATTTATTTTTGTCTCTGACATCCTAGCTTTTGACCACTCTCTCACTTGATATTTCAGCAAGCGATGTTCCAGTCATGAACTACTCAAGGGTAGTAGAATCTGAAGTCTTAGAATATTGTCACATGACCTAGACATGATAAAGTAGAGTGAGACATTATACGCAAATCAACTGGCAAATAATCAGTGCCAGCTGTGTCAGGGTCAGGGCTAACTCGCTATGTATTTACAAGCCACTTTCAGTCAAAGTATTACATAACGTTCACCTAGACTCTACGTAATCCTTTATGCTTGCACCGAATACGTCACACGAGAGATTAGTTTCAAATTCCTATTCAAGTGGCCTTAAACTTGACCTTCGGACAAGGGTCATGATATTCCTCCCAAAAAGTGTGCTACAATTTCAAAGGTTGAAATCACATGCGGCGCTGGATTAGTACGATGACGTTTCACTTTTGCGGGTGCTAAATTGGAGTTTCTACGAACAACAACACAAGAACCTCGGTTCTAATAAGTTTTGTAGACAAATGTGATGGAAAATAACGACGAAAGATCGATAAAATTAGAAACATTATGTCGATACTGCCTTCGTAAAACCGGCTCAAGGCGTTAAATTTTAACCTAATTTTAATCACAATCAAATGAGGTTTTTAGCAATAAAAATACCTCAAAGGTAAACATATGGTAATAAATACTTACTGCGGATGAATTTATTTCACAAAAGTAACAATTTTACTGTGATTCCAGGCAATTTGCCGAGAACGGATCTTCCTGCACCACACCACAAGACAATTTTATCTCCTTCAAGTGCCGCAAGAGGGCGGCACTGCCTTTATAAACCGGAACTGGCTTTATTGATTATACTTATAATTTTAAATTAATACTTCAATATATAAAATATATCACGTGAAAACCATTTTTAATTATAAAAAATATATAACATCATAAATCATTGTCTTAATTCTCGATCATCTATTAAATTAATTAATAAGTAGCTGTATAGATTGCTATAATGACAGTGACGTATGAGTGACGTTATGTATCCATAGGTTCCGGCATCAACTCAGAGATTTTCATCTAATTTAAAATAAAGTGTCACATATAAAACGTATGTTAGTAATACAAACATTAATTATTTGTATTTATCAAATCTTAAGCATAAAACATTTAACCGGTTCTTTGAAAAATAAAATGTTCAATCACTAACTGAGTCTAGTCTTCTCAAGCCACAGATTGAGTGCGTAGTAGTTAGCGCGAAATTTAAATGCACTATAGAAGACTTCACCGCTTTATCTTCGAAACCTTGATTATTGTAATGTATTGCACACGCATTATTGACAATAACTCAAAAACTAGAGATCAGATCTTGATCAAATTTCAATGGGACTACATGAAAAGCACCAGCTTTCAAATAAAAAATAATCATCAATATCGGCTCACAACGAAAGAAGTTATGAAGTAACTTTTGGTAAGTCGGAGAAAACATCGTCAATCTAGTCCACAGAATACGCATTATTGACGATATTTCAAGAACTACTGATCAGATCTTGATCAAATTTAATTGGGACCAACTGGAAAGCAACATCTATCAAACAAAAAAAAATCAATATACGTGGAACTAAGTTATGAGTTACACATAAAAAAAAGAACAATGCAGTCGACTTGAGTACCTCCTCCTTTTTTTTGAAGTCGGTAAAAATACATGTCACTTTACAAAACTTACACCATTATCTAGCCATTCGAAAAAAGAAAATCTTGCAGGCCCATCGCTATCATCACAATCCCTGTAAGATGGACAGACAATTTGGCCGAATTCGTCTTTGCATATTGTCATCACATCTAGGGTGCCATCCTGTAACAATGTAGTAAGCCTATTGCATATTTTTTTATGATGTATGTAATTACTATAGGTATAAATACTATAGCCTATAGTAATTAATTATATTATAATGTACATAGTAGTAACTGTATAGTAGGTAGCTTCAACTATAAATCTACACAGACATGTATTGGGGATGCCGGAAATATTTACATCACAAATGATCACGCCCAAAACTAGAATCACAAATATACTTAGGGAATGACAAATGTGCTCCTGCCGGGAATGGAACCCAGGATACGGCGCAAAGGACAGACCGCGCCAACTGGGTCGTAACTGCACTCGTTTACGCGTAAATTCTACCACTGATGTATACGTAGAGAATTATCTCTACTTAGATCCTAGTAGGTACCTACGGAGTACCTACTACAGACTAGGTATTCCGTAGGTAGGTAATTACAATAATTGAAATACAGTCATGCAGATCTAAGTAGAGTAGTTATGCAGATCTCTGCTTATATACAGGCATACCATACAGGCCGGTGAAATTAAACTTCGTCAATAAACAAAGTGGTAGCCAGCCTATGTGTAGTTAATTGTACTTATTTTTTTTCTGACATGAACAGACATTTTATATTTAGATATATGATTTAGCGATTGATCCTTACCATCATGTAAGTGTACTTGATGTAGGTAAGCGCTTTTACACAGCCTCACACTGCTTTAAGTAAAATTACTTTTAAAGCGGGATTCACATCACACATAATACAATTTTCTTTTTGCGAGCAAAATCTGCTCCTGACGGGTAGCAAACCCGGGACTTGCAGCTTAAAAGGGACTGCTCCAGTTGGGTCATCGATATATTCATAGTACTTACGGGTCTCATGCATGGTACAGTCTCTTTCGTAATATCAGCACGCACTGTCGGGAATCGTATGTCCTCCCAAAATTTCACCCAGCTGTTTCTATCGCAAATATAGTATACATAATTAAAAATTGACATAATTAATAAAAAATCATTAAAATGTTTTGATTACAAGAAAATTACGTGACTTTCAGATGGGACTAGATTTATTGGAATTTCGAATAAATTAATCTATTTGGCTTCCCCCTCGTGACCTTTATAAGTAGGTAATAACGAACCTATAATGTACTCTGTGGTGATGAGCATCACACGCTAGAATGCAAAAGGCTTCACCTACCTGCTCATATTCTATTATAGCTATTGAGCAACCGCTCAACTCACTGGCTATATATTTATGATGAGCTAGTTTCACTTCACAGGTCTCATCCAATATATTATTTATCATTGGTCACTTTATCATATTATATCAGACCCTCTATTAGGTACCTCTATATCTGACGCATACGTTTTAAAAATCAACTTAAAAAATACTTATTATAAAATATAATTACACTAGAATAGTATGTTTTAAGAAGTTAACGTACAGATTTTTTGTTATATTCCAATTGTTAAACAAAAAGTTATATTGAAAAATCATAGGATCATAATTTGCCCAGGCATTTAAATAGGTAGCGCAAGAGTTGGTGCACCAATCTTAATTTTGTGGAATTAATTACATATCTGTTGCGAACGGTTTATATACTAAATTGACAAAAATGCTAAGGAATACGGTTATTTTTTGCTTAATTCAAATAGAAACCACGTGCATCAAAGATACGTAAGGGAGCTGAGCACTTGTTGCTTTTTACCAATTTTTTACCATACAGCCAATGACAAGGAACCCGATTATTTTCGTGGTACGTAAGAAAATAGGGTACTTATTGATACTTAATGTAATAACTTAAACTTCGTATTATTCTATTATCTTGTTGTAATGCAATCTGATTAATTATCATATCTGGATGAAGCTAGAGTTCCAGGTACGCTTAATTACTTCATAGCAGAATTGTTGACCGAGCAAGCTGCGCGAGCGAGACTCTCCATTTGAGCTTGGGCAAAAATCCAGCGGATGTCCAGTGGATATCCGGCTGTTCTCCTCTACAGGTCGTATTTATCAACCGATTCTTGTGAAATTATGTGAACAGGTTCGATAATTGTATGCAATTTTTTCGTGGATTCCGTTATTGGAAAAAATTCAAAATGGTGGAGGACGTTGAGAACCTAAAAACAAACATACTTTTTTAGCCATTTCGAAAAGTACGCGAGAGCTATAGCTTTAGCTTACAGAGCCACTATAGTATGTATATATACTATAGATGTAGCAGTGTACAATATTAAGTTACTACTAGTCTACTAACCTAAGATCATCACAAACCTTCAAGGGAGATTTGGGGAAGATAGAGGTCAAAGATGTAAAAAAAACTAAGATGAAATTAATATTCCTACGTGTAGTTGATGATTCCAAGTTCGAGCTATTTGTAGATACATACAATACCGACAGAATAAAAGCTTGTATTTATAACTATAATGGCATCGGTCTATTTTTACTACTCAGACAATTAATAGTGTTATTTTATACGGGTCTCGGGTTTCCACGAGATAATTGTTATAAGACATTTCAGGAACCTACAGGATAACATGCCTTTAAGCGCATTTGATCAAAATGTAGCACAAATATCTGAAATTATTTAATTACTAGCAGCGCCCCGCGGTTTTACCCGCGTAAGTCCTGGACCTGCAGGATTTGCGGGATAAAAATTAGCCTATGTATCCAGGGTTTAAGATACTTCCATACCAAATTTCTTTAAAATTGGTCCAGCTGTTTGAGTGTGAAGAAGTAACAAATATACAAACACTCACAAACTTTTGCCTGTATAATATTAGTGTGATAGTTAGAACTTTCTACGACTTCTTATTTCAATTGTATGAGTATACCATCAAAACCACTAGCGTAGGTACCACATTACTACAGTTTTCTCTCTGTAACCTAAGTACGTATAGTAACGGATTTACTCTGACGAAGTCTATATATTGGTGTCATTTCAAAAGCTGCTGATCCTAACAATACTATTTTAAATTGACAAGCTAGCTGTATTATAAATCAGACGTTTCTGGATCACGATGCACGACCGGCCTAGTTCCAACTCTCGATGAGTACGTTTTCGAATCTCAATACGTCTCGAACGTGAAGTCGCTTACTCTCGGTCAGCTGGCTGCTGAGGCTTATTTTAGACGCAATTTTCAAGTGATCGCCCGCGAATTTCATTCTCAGGTATAGAAATCTTGAACTTAGTTGTTTTATCTAGTAGCAATAATTCAAAATATTGCACGAGATTCCAGTGATAATGGAAAATGAGTTTGGACACTACGATGTGTTACGAAACGATAGATATGGTCGGTATTTAGTGGCCAACAAGGATTTAGTCGGCGGCCAAATGATATTTACCGACACTCCTTTCGCTGTTGGACCTAAACCAGGCAAGTTTAGTTTAAGTTTGAATTATGTTTTACGCAGTTCTATTGTTTTGTTTAGGCAGGTAATCAATAATCAACGTGTAAGAGGTTACGCCTACAGTTTCAGATAATTTCTTACAGTAATTTCTTAAGTATAGTCAAAGATAAAACCTACCAGTTACTTTTTTTTGTATATGTTACTTATTGTATATTACGTAGTTACTTATTGTATATTTTAAAAGTTTATTATTTAAATCTCAAAGTATGCACGGTTCTATACATATAGACTCAACAAAACATCAAAAATCTTCTATCACTGTATGGCAATTCTGGATTTTTTATGAGATGGGCATAATAATATGTAAATGGTACTATAGTATTTAAGAAAATTATAGGGTAAACATACATACATTGTTCCTGGCGGACTATTCAAAACTGTAATACAATAGAGTCCTAACTACAACAAAAAAAACGAAGAAGACGAAAGAGTACCTACCTAGTAACCACTACAAAGAGTTAACTTCCTGCTAATGAACTTTAAATTTTGGGTTTTTGCCGCGAAAGTGAAAAAATGGCGTTGTAGATTTTGTAAAATTTTCCAAAACCTGTGATTCTACGAGTGTTAATGTGTAATAATGGTAAATTATTAACCGTTAATACTTAGTGAACGTGCATAAGTGTAGGCAAATCATACAAAGTTGAAAAACGTGATTTTCACCTTCGCTCCAAAACTCCAATAGAAGTTCTAGTAAAGTTTCTACCACTTTACTAGGGCATGACTTGACTACGACTGGACCTTGACTCTTTTACTTGACTTTGACTGTGACTTGTGACTAGGACCTATAATATGAAATACACTTGAAATATATTATCACTTGACACTGGCTAAATGCATAAGATTGCGAAGCCAAAACTAAGAAAAAAAAAAAACTTTAAATTTATTAAAAAAATCAAGATGTCGTAATTAAAAAATAGGGCGAGAACTGAATTTAGTTTCGTTTTAAGCTTACATCTGTAGATGTAGAGTTACATAAAAATGAAATTCCTGCTCAGTTCTGTCTAGCTTAGAAATATAAATTGGCATACTTAGTTCATATTTACTGGTGTCTAACCTTTCTTTTCTACACTAAGTGAGATAGGTCAGCACAACATCCTATGTATTATTTCTAGTTTAAATCATACCTACATATAATCAATCACGACTAATTAATTACTAGCCGTGCCCCGCGGCTTCGCCCCCAAATTAAAAAGTAGGTAGTCTATGTATTAATCCCGGGTATAAACTATGCACATTTCAAATATTTTCCAAATCCCACCAGGCGTAGCAGTGTGAAGAGAAAACAAACATACTTACAAACAAATTTTCGCATTTATAATAGAAGTGTATATATTACTATTATTTTACATCTAAGTTCTTATTCTCAGACACTCCGCCTCTCTGCCTCAGCTGCTATATCCCCATAGAGAACAGCCTGTGTTCCCGCTGTGGTTGGCCGGTCTGCAGCGCTGACTGCGAGACTTCGCCCCAGCACGCGGGAGAATGCGCGGTCTTCGCCGCAGCCAGGGTGCGCTTCCAGCCTGTTGATGACTGGACGGCGAGCGCTCTGCAACTCGACTGTATCACGCCTTTGAGGCAAGAACCTTGTTCGCATTAATTTATCTAAGTTTAAATGTTATATTAAAGAAGCAATTATTATTGGGCATGTTTTTCCAGAAATAAACAAACGCTTTCACACTCACAGCCCCACACTAAGTTCGATGACTTGTGTCGTGGGTGCCGGAAACATTTACATCACACACACAATCACAACCATAAATTATACATAAATCATAAACGTCATGATCAAACATAAATTATACAATTAAATAATAAATCTTATAATAATGATAATAAACTGCATAAACAATAATTGTCTTCTTTACTTAACTAGTTAAATACTTATATGTTTGATATTTAGTTATTGTAATTCTGCTAACAGCAACAATTAGTTAAGTATACCAACTGTATTTTTTTAATGCAATTTGTTTTAATTTGCACGCTTGAATGGTAAAATATGGTGTTTCTGGCTATTTAACCTGATGGTAAGTGCAATGAAATGATCGAAACCTTTTACGCAGGGTGCTTTTAGCTAAAGAGAAGAACCCAGTCCGCTGGCAAAGCGAGCTCGAACCGATGGAGACACACACTTTAGCTCGTCAGCAGCGGCCCACGTGGGCGGCGGACCAAGTCAACGTCGCGGACTTCCTCGTGGACCACTGCAAGCTGAGCGCCAGGTTTGACAAGGATCTGGTACAGAAGGTCTGCGGGATTTTGGAGGTATGTACTAGCACTGCTGTTTTCTTGTTATGATAATATGCTAGCGTTCGGCCATAACCTCAACTGTTGGTAAGTGATGGTGAGCATACCTATATCTACTGACGGGCAGTAGATACGCTCAATTAAGAAGTTGACGGGCTTTTACGGATAGTTGCTAGATCTAAAACCTTTTAAATATTGTTCTACTTGAAGGCGGTAAAGCCAGGCAAATATAAGACTTACTAGATTAATTGGTATACCTACCTCTAATAATTAAACGCAAGCAAAGCTTAAAAAAACCGACTTCACCGCTTTATCTTCAGAACCTTGATCAGATTTAATGTATTGCACACGCATTATTCACGATAATTCAAAAACTAGAAATCGGATCTTGAAATTTCAACGGGAAAAGCACCAGCTTTCAAAGAAAAAAATAATTATCAAAATCGGTTCACAACGAAAGAAGTTATGAGGTAACTTTTGAAGTCGGTCAAAAACGAGAACATCGTCAAAGTTGTCCACAGAATACGCATTATTGACGATATCTCAAGAACTACTGATCAGATCTTGATCAAATTTAAATGGGACCAATTGGAAAGCAACATCGTTTAAAATTTTCGAAATCGGTTCACGTAGTAAAAAGTTAGGAGGTAAAACACATAAAAAAACAAAAAATAAAAACAGTCGACTTGAGTACATCCTCCAATTTTGGGCAGTCGGTAAAAAAATAGTAGTGTAAAGTCTAACCTTACAAAAGAATAACTTAAGCAAACAAACTCGCAAGCGGAAGGCAAAATATTTTTTCTACCCATGTGGGATACCATTGAAAAGAGCTTTGCAAGTAGAGTATGAAATCGTTTATAAATAAAATTATGTTGGAACATAGCTGTAGGCCGCTAAAGTCGTTAGTAGATCTATTTTATCCGGCCGGCCGGGTACATATCTTAAAAACAGAAACTTACATATATATCCACTAGATGGCGTTAGGAACCCTTAAAACTCGCAAACGTTTGTCGCAGAGCTACCGAGGTATACCTCGAGTAACATGTACAATAAAAATAAACCGCTAAAGAACCGATTTTGAAGTTTTTTTAGTTTTTAAAGCTCTACTCGCTGAAAAGTGAGTTAAGCACTAACAATCTAATAAACACGCATTATTGACTTGACTGACTTATACTCAAAAACTAGAGATCAGATCTTGATCAAATTTCAATATGGAACCACATGAAAAGCACCAGCTTTCAAATAAAAAGAATCATCAAAATCGGCTCGTAAAGTTTGAAGTCGGGTAAACCAGTACATCGTCAAAGTACGCATTATTCGTCACAAAATAGACATTATTGACGATATTTCAAGAACTACTGATCAGATCTTGATCAAATATAAATGGGACCAGCAACATCTTTCAAACTAAAAAAAAATTTTCGAAATCGGCTTACGTGGAGGGAAGTTATGAGGTAACACAAATTAAAAAAAAAAATTAAGTCGACTTGAGTACCTCCTCCTTTTTTGGGAAGTCGGTAAAAATGCAGTACGAGGTACGAGTTTTTTTTCTGGGATAGGTAAACAATTGACCACTATCTCACCTGATGTTAAGGTCGACAATGGACCACGTTTGCCTAGAAGATATATCCCTATTCTCTCGGTATATATTATATTCTCTTCTTGAAGATTCCTAGATTGTACTTATCCGGGAACACTGACTGATAAGGAGTTCCACTCCTTTGCGGTGCGCATGAATATAATTTGAAATGTAATTTCTGGCTTTGGGCCGTACTTTTACATATTCTATGAGAATTTGAAGTCATTCACTCATATGGTATAAATGCTTGATGCCTCTGACAGACCGACGGACGGACGGAAGGACAAAGTGCTGAATGACCAAAGTCAACTTAGAGATCTTGCTTCACTCGATAAATTATGGTGAAGAGTTACTGAAATTTCTTTTCCGTTATTACTTATAGGTAAACTCGGTGGAAGTGCCATCTCGCGCCGGCTTCAGCATTCGAGCGATATACCCCCGTCTAGCCATCACAGCACACAGCTGTGTTCCCAACATCGTTCACACCATTTTACAAAATGATTACCAGTACGTTACCGTTTCTCACTGAAATTATCAATGGCAGTACTACGGCTACTACTTGTTAGTTAGGTATCTATACCAGATGGTTTTTAGCTACATTTAAATTATTTTGAAGCAGCCATTAGTGGCATTTTTCCCTAAATTTTGAGAACCTAATCCAAATAGAATTATTGTTAGACCGTAAATTTAAGTATGTTTGTTACAAACAGAACCAGAAACACAAATCTTCCTTTGGGGGATAAGTCGTGTTCCC
This sequence comes from Lomographa bimaculata, assembly GCA_948107665.1. Taxonomy (NCBI): domain Eukaryota; kingdom Metazoa; phylum Arthropoda; class Insecta; order Lepidoptera; family Geometridae; genus Lomographa; species Lomographa bimaculata. The sequence continues at coordinate 13,297,067 of OX403600.1, forward strand.
GCCGGGATTCGAACATCGCCTTCTACTTAAGCAGGGGTATCCCAACTAAGCCAACGGGCAGTAGGTACTTACTAGAAAATAAGTATAAGTACCTAACTATATAACCTATACATATTTATTAAGCTTTCCAAGTGCAAAATTAATCATCTTAATAGTATCCTCCCAAAGTAACCTCCTCATTTAGAATCCTTTAGAAAATAAAACTAAAATGAACTACAGAGCCCAGGTCAGAGCAGCAGTTCCCATCAAGAAAGGAGAAGCCCTTCATTTGTGCTACACCCACGCCCTCTCGCCAACTCTCCAGCGGCGGGATTTCCTCCTGGAGTCCAAGTTCTTCAGCTGCGAGTGCTCACGCTGCGCTGATCCCACAGAACTCGGCACACATCTCAGCACGATTAAATGCAGCAAGTGTGATAACGGAGTGATACTGCCCACAAAACCATTAGGTATGCAAAGTCGATAACAACTAATGTTATACCTACTGCGAATGTTTACATTGGGCTTACTTTACCGTACCCAACACGAGCAAGTGTGATCAGTTAAGCGTTAAGTGTGGGGCTGTGAGTGTAAATAGGCCTTCTAATTATGATGACTGAGCAAATTCTTTTTGCTGCGAGTGTTCAATGAATCAAGAAAGAGCCCACAATTCAATACTTTAACTTCTCTTGCATAATAGAAACATTTTGATATGGGTAATTGAAACGCAAGCAAAGCTTAAAAAACACCAACTTCACCACTTTATCTTCGGAACCCTTGATCAGATGAAATTTATTAAATACGCATTATTAACTCAACACCAGCTGCTGGTCAGATCTTAATCAAACTAAATGGGAAGCACCAGCTTTCAAATAAAAAAAGAATCATCAAAATCGGTTCACCCAGATAGAAGTTATGAGGTACCCAGAAAAAAAATTGAAAAACATAGTCGAATTGAGAACCTCCTCCTTTTTTTAAAGTCGGTTAAAAATAGAGGTCCTTGAGATAATGCATTGTTCTATCTATAGGGCATACTTGGTTTCTTCAAATACCTTGTCAGCAAAATTTGCTTTCAGATAGCGAAGCTCAATGGAAATGTTCGGACAAGAACTGCGAATTCAAGACGACAAGCGCTGCGATGCACAAACTGCTGGCGGTCGTACAGGCGGAGATAGAACAGCTGGATGCCATGGAGCCAGGCCCGCAGGCTATTGAACAACGCGAGGCTATCATTAATAAGGTAAACCTTATAATGTCAATCTGTTTAAATAAACTCCGTATCTATACCTAATTGCAGACATTTTTATCTGGCTTTCAAAAATCATTCGATTTTATTTGTGCGGCGTGTTCCCCGTTTGCCGATCATACAAATTGTTCTTCTCTAGATTGCTGTAGTTTTCTCATCACAGTTAATAATTCCATTACTTGTCAGAGGACACTTGATGAGTGCCACTTTGAGGCATGTGAATAAACATCTTTCACTGCTGAAATCTTATAAGAAGGCATTTTCTAATCCTTAACTGACTAGCTATTACTTAACCGAAGAGGAATAATAATTTAATTTCCTCAAATAGATCATTGTTAGTAAGCTGTAATTTAACAATACAGAAATTTAAGTTAGTACCTACTTACTATGTTCAAACATGACTATCATAGCTGATGCATGATGTACCTTCGATGTACCTAAGCCAAAAGATCATAACAAATAAAAAAAACAATCTACCACCGAAGCACGAAATAACGGTATTTCCATTGTAGCTCTATAGATAGCTTCCCTCGATGAGGTTTCACTTACCAACTGGTGATCAAACTCTGTTCCCTCAGACAGGTAACAATAAAACTATATTATCTGTAAATTCATCTTATATATGAAACTTTCTTATTTCCAGTACAAATCAGTGTTCCACCCTCGACATTCTCTTCTCCTATCCGTCAAGCACTCGCTAGCCCAGCTGTACGGCCGAGTAGATGGGTACAACATTGATGAACTCCCAGATTTGATGCTAGAACGGAAAGCGGAGTTCTGCCGCCTCGTGCTCAAAACTCTGGACGTGATCACACCGGGAGAAAGTCGTATGAGAGGTCAGTAGTACATTATAACTACCCTTATTCTCATTGACTTACTATAGCACGAAGCTCTCGCTTATTTAGATAAACTACTACATTATTATAATGCTTTTATATATAGCATTTCGTTGGCGGTTTGAGGGATCTCTATCTTTAAAGATAAGGGTTCCTCCCAATCAAGACTAATCAAGTTAATAATACATCTCTAAATCAAGACGGGGTTCATTACGAATTTTAATGAAGTTGTGTCCATAATATGTAATTACGATTTTTAGAAATATCTTGACAACTTTTCAGTTGATGTAGTTGAAGATCGATGCTAATCAAACTAATATACCTATTTATTACGGAGAAAACAACGCGATAAGATGCAGTTTCCTTAAAATGACATAAAATTGATTCGCGTACGATTAAACCATGGAAACATCAGTCTAACTTACTTATCTTATTTCTTATTACAGGTATGATGCTTTACGAATTACATGCACCGCTGATGTTTATGGCCCGCAACGAGTTTTCCATTGGTCTCATCAACCAAGAAAAGTTGAAAGAGAAACTACAAGAAACTATATGTTGTTTAGAAGAGGCAGCAAGAATACTCGTGAGAGAAGACCCCCAGAGCCCGGAAGGTATCACTGGACAAGTAGCTGGCCAATCTGTAGAACAACTGAAAGCCAGCATTGATGCTTTGTAAAAATGTTGTATTAGTATTTTTCACCAAAACAAATTAACTATTTGTAGGATTTAAGAATTTCACTCACAGTTGGTTTCTCGCAAAGTTTCTAGATTAGTTTCGGAGCAATCGATGCAGTCGAGTACGCGCGTAGACCATCCGGCGTCTCGACGTGTACACTCGACGGGTTGGTTTCTCGCAAATTACAAGAAAACAACCGTGAGTGAAGTCGTTAAATCCTAAATATGTGTAATACTTACGAAACTTTCTATACACATTATATTATATGTATAACATACATGTATGTTCACAAATCTAAGCACATCGGTTATCAATATAAAAAAAGAACCACAAATGAGTGCAAGAGCGGCCCTACTGACCAACATTGTTCCTGAATCTCTTTTTTGCCATCGTGAAGAACTGCTTCCGAAGACTTGATAGATGTTGAGTTGTCACCACGTTATGGCTGCATGAAAAACTGTCCAATTAGAATACTACATTTTCAATGTATTTTGAAGAAAACAATCTAAATAGTTATTGCAATGAATATTTGTGCAAATTATTCGAAATAGGTTCTTCATAGCCGACTCGCGCGGTAGGCGTTTCAATGGACAGGAACATATTTACTGGTATTATAAAACCACTTAAGTATTATTATTTAGTTTTATGTGTTTACATCAACCAATTTAGTAGAATTATCCATTGAACCAGGTGAGGTTTTAACATTTTACTATAATTGTGCATGATGTTAGTTTGTCTACTGTACAGTGGTTTCGAGTAGTCTCCTAGGTAAAATCACAGACCCATCTGTGCTCTTATCAAGTTTGTAGACATTTTGGATTCACCACATTTTGTCATTTTTCCATTGTTTCTATTGTAGTAAGAATCAATTGTTTGTGAAGTTTTTTATAGTTTATAGATGAAGTTATATTATATACTATTGTAATTTATTTACTATGTAGAAGTAGATATTATTTTAGTATCAATATTATACATTGATTTCATAAAAGACAATTTTGTAAGATGATCTCTAGTAATTCCGTTTGCTTTTTTATTGAATTTTAAATAAACAGTTTATGTGAAATATTAGTTTTAATTCAAAATATTTACAGAAAAATATTACCATTTAGAATTTGATTTTCTTGGGTTTTTTGGCAGTTTCTTGAGATGCAGGGTTCATCAGGGGCTTCTGTTCAATGCCTTCTAAGTTGTCAGTGGAGTCCAAAGTCTGGAGTTTTATAGATGTTTCTTCCTTTTTACCCATTATCTGAAACAAAAGGTTTAAGCATAAGGCCACCTTTCTTTTCTGTGCATAAAGTTCCGAGCTGCTTCTAAGGCAGTGAGTGGGTACTTCACAGTTGGAATTGTTCTTAGAGAGTACACATAATAATATAACATCTTTTAAAAAAGATGATTTGGCAAGGTAAATAAGTTTGCAAATCACATACAGGATCATTATTCATTTTCAGATATGTTCTTTGCAATGCCATTTTCCACCTATTTCTAAAATATTAAAAACTGATACTTCACATAGTTTTTAGTCATTAGTTTTTATATTCTGGGAGCAGAACAAGGTAAAGATTAGCGAATACAATAATAATTTGTTATTTTTATATTTACATACTACGAATATCAAAACTGGGATACTTACAGTGGGACAGTCTTTTCTCAAGTGTGTGACGTCACCACAGAGCTTGCAGCCACCACCATTAGGATACAGTCCTTTGGGATTGTCTGGACACTGTCGAGCGATGTGGCCCTGAAATGTACAATAAATAAATATGAAGCAAGTATTATTTAAAATGCCAGCTGGCGTAGTTAGTTATAGTGATCAACCAAAATTTTGGTTCTAAAAAATCTATTGATTTTATTTATATAGCATTAGCCATGCTAGGCAGAACTATAGTGATAAATTTAGAAAGGAAAAATTATCGCTTGAGGCGGGATTTAAAAGGGCATGATAATAGGGCATAGGGCATGAGACCCTATGGCCGCGGGTTCAAATCCCGCCTCAAGCGATAATTTTTCCTTTCTAAATTTATCACTAAAAAATCTAGTTTCGGCTTTAGTTTCGGTTTCGGCCACAATATAGCCGAAACTTTCGGCCCCGCCGAAAAAAGAGTGTTCGTGAATTTTCGTGCGTCATTCGGTAAACTTTGCAGCAATATGTATTAGATTCATCTTTAAAATATTGTGAACACAACGTATTACTAGTTAGTTATGTAGTATATGGTTCTTTTTTTTAAATATTACTTCCAAGAGTAAGTCTTGTATATTCATGACCATATTCATGACTTAAAAAAATATTTTTGTTAGGACTTTAATGATTGTTTTTTATTATTTTATTTAACACCATTTCCCTGTCTATATATATATAGTATACTTTAAAAAAAAGAAACATATTGAGTTTCGGTTTCGGCTGAAAAACCAGTTTCGGTTGGACACTAGTTAGTTATGTACATACAAGTCTTCTAACTTGAAAATGTGAATTTTGTTATTTGTGGCTAGGGAAAGACAATATTACTTTAAGATAAGTTGATATATTTAAACTGCCCAGAGAGTGTAGTTATAAGATAGGCTGTGAGTTAGGAGAAGGAATTAAGAGCATTTTTATTAGACATGTGCAATCAATATCAGTGGAGTTGTTGATGATCTTATTGCTATTTAAGTTGTAGGTCCTTACAAATTGTATTTGATATTTGTTACAATATGACTTACTTAGTGTAACAATCTCTGATAAGGTGAATAAATAATAATAATTCTGTTCCCAATGACTAAGAGTATGTGAAAGCATTTTATTCGATTTGAAATTATATTATATGCTTTCAACACCAAAACTGATGATAATTATATCCATTAACAGTGCACCGCACATATACTATTTTAACTAGATATTTATCATACATCATACTCACAGGTTCTTTGCAAATGAAGCATGTGGCGAATCTATATTCCTTATCTCTCTGCACTTTGCACTCAAACTGTCTGTGCTCTGTGGACCCGCATTTAAAGCATACTCCATCAGGAGCCCCCACTCCTGGTATCTTTGTTTTTAGTTCCGGACAGTCAGATAAATTGTGGCCACCTTTCCTGCAGTTGTAACAAACATCTCTTTTTAGTCTCGCCAATGCTTTCTCTGCTCTCCTCCGTTCCAGTTTCAAAGTTCTATTCACTTCGCTCTTTGGTATGCCCTTCTTGATCATGTTGCTTTTTAACTCTGTAAGTCTTTCGGCATCTCTCTTCATGATAGGGAAGCCATCAAATCTGACCAGTTCTACTTCTTTCCCATTTATGATTAACTGGAAGCTTCGGTCATCAATAGGTTTCCTGCGTAATGGTACACCATCAACCAATTGTTTAACCTTTTTATTTTTTTGTCTACCATTTTGATTTGGTTTATTGGTGTTTTGTTCAGCACTGGCATTGTTATAGTTATCTTGAACAGGGGATGTTTCATCTGATGCCAGATTTAGTTTTTTATTCTTCTTGTTTTTTTTTATTGGTTTTTTAACATCTGGTTGATCATCATGATCTTCATTCTTTGATTGTTCAACCTGTAATGCACCAAGTTTTTGTTTCTTCTTCTTTTTGTTTTTTTTCTTATTTGGAGAATCCAGGGATAATTTTTCCTCTATGGCTGCCGCAGTCTCTAATGTGTCCGTTCCATTTAGATTACATTCTGTGTCCGGTGAAATAACTTCGGACTTCTGCTTTTGTTTCTTCTTCTTAGTTTTCTTGTTCAGTGAAACAGATGAATCTTTTTTCTCAATTGAGGCCTTAATGACTTGTCCTGGCAGTGTAGTTGTGTCATCTTGCTTTTGTTTTTTTTTCTTTGGAGCTAATTCTAATGGTTTTGTAGCTTTATTACCTTCTGCTTCAGGGAAGTCACACCACACCGCTTTCCTCTTCTGAGATTTGTGTTCTTTTAGAAAGTTTTCATAATTTTCTATACGTTGTTTTTCGGCCTAAAACAGAAGAGTTATAACCTAATAAAAAAAAATCCATGAGCAAAATATATGCTGATATATTTTTTTTAGATCGATGGATGTCTACTATATGTTTATCTTTCTATAACAATTGTAAAACGAACCTCTTCTCTTTTCTTAGAAAAGTCACTTTCTTTTTTAGCCTGCAAGAGTTGTTCCTTCATTACTTCCCATGGTGTACTGTCTTCTGGCGCTCTCTCATTAGAAGATTTGGAGCCTTTGGCCCTAGCAAATCTTGTCATGGTCAACTACAGATTACTACTATCGAACAGAAAGGTATGTAGGCACTTTAATGAAAACGGATATTCAAAACAGTGGTACAACATTTGTGTCCCACGTGAAAAAGAAATACAATATTTTGACGTTTAGTCTTTCGTGACGTGCACAGAGTACTTTGTACAGTGACGTGACTTTTTGCCAGTGTCAAGTTAGTGTCAAGAGGTATTATGAGCTCGAGAAGAGTATTTAAATTTTTTTCTTTGGTTACGACCATGGAGCTTCCCTGCATTGCAAAACTAGTTCGTGAACAAAAGCGGGGTTCACGCTCACAACTCACACAACTCTTGTTTTATAGTTTCAAAAGGCGCGCGTGCGGGCGGCGGCGCGGCGGCGGGTACGTAGTACACGCTATTATTGGAACGAAAGTTCCTTATCGCGCGTTGCGAAAGGGGGCTAGACAGAAAAAATTAAGACCAAAAGTTGTAACGACACTTTTTGCTATAGTTGTTAGCCATACCACGTTCTCGTCCGATCACCGAAGTTAAGCAACGTCGGGCGCGGTCAGTACTTGGATAGCGTAAATAAGATATGTCCTAAGACCTTACTCCTAAGGCGAGTTATTTCCATCCGTAAAATTCGAATATTTGCTTCGACGACGACCGCAATATCGTTATATATCGGTAGATCAAACGCCATCAACGCTTACGTCTTTTGGAGCTGATTAACGGCATTGTGAGCATGAATACCGCGATTGCTGACGAGTTAATTTTGGAACCAAGGAAAACGTAGTGTAGTGACATTATCTTTGGCAGAATTATGGTGCGACAGCCCTATAGTTGCCATTTAAAGAAGAAGTTGAAGTTTACTTATCTATGCATGCGCTTAACACTTGTAAAATAAGCGTAATGTAAACAGACTGATTATTTTGAACATTTAATTCGCATTTTGAAAATAGTTACAATCTGAGAAGCATTAATCAGGTACGACTAAACAAATATTTGCATTCACACCTATAATAAAACTTACCTATTTGTTAATGAGGAATATCTAGGAATAGTCAACATCATTGCCTAATAAGTTCCTAAAAAGACTAATTGTATGTAAATAATTACACACTGCACGTACCGGACTTGAAAAATATCATTCAACTAAACTATGTTTATACTAACTTTGTAGTTACAAATTTACAAACAAAAATGTAGGTTATGTTGTGTAGTAATAGTCCAATAAAAACAATAGTGAATATAAGTTACTTATTTAGTTTAATTTGTTTAGGCAGTGTTAGATCTAATTTCAATAACGGATCGCAATTAACATGTCCCTCAAAAGTACAAAAGATATAAGTAAGTCAACGCTTAGTAGTTATATCAAAATCTTTTTTTGTTATTAGAATCAGGAAAATAATAAGTTTTTTATATCATTACCAATATGAAAATTGTAAAAAATATACAAATACATGCACAAGTAAACCTAATAAAGCTTTGTCTAGATGCAAGGTCCTCTAGAATAATAAAAGCTTACAAATAATTATTCTGGAATAAAATATCAGAGAAGAGTAAGTAAGGGATGATATTATCTTGATAGTTCTGAAAAACCTCATGATATTTGCACCGCACTAGCAATTTGGAACACTTCTGAGAGTATCAAAGTACAATTAAACACTCACAGGTACAATTAACCGCCGCTTTATCTTCCGTCACCCTGTTTATTTACGCTAACTATGGCATATCCATTCTTTTATTTTTGTCAAGTGGGTACTTTAGTAATAAAATAAACACTTATACCCTTATTTCTTTCATAAACTTGTGTCACTGAAGCGATTTTTGGTATTTTAGTTTAATGACTTTCTTCTGAATGCTATTTCTTTTATTAAGATGGTGTATTATGATAATACATCATAATATAATATATTAATTATTATGTACAAAATAGTATTATTTGTACAAAATGTAAATAGCTGCTTAAACTACACTTCCCTGTCTCCTAATATGCACGCCAACGCCAGATTACACTACATTTTAGACTTAACAGAGGGGACAAATAATTTATTGAATTTTTTTTTTTATGACTAATAGCCTAGCATTTGACCTCTATCTCACCTGATGGAAAGGGCTGATGCAGTTGACGGTGGGACATGCTTGGCTAGAAGATATCTGTGCACTCTTGACTTGAAGAGGCCTAAGTCTATATAACGAAACAAGAACATTCCATTCCTTTGCAGTTCGCATAATAAAAGTTGTGGCGAAACGCTTGGTTCTAATCGTAGGTAATATCCACGATGAAAGTTTGCCTTGTTTTAGTATGCATTGTGTTCCGATGATAGAAGGCAGTTGGAGGAATTAAATCATGCAGTTCTGTCGCACATATATTAAATTAAACACATGTCTTAACTTAATTTAAAACATCCTAAATCAGAATTTATACATGGCTATACCGCGCATGATGTCTATGTATGTGGTATTTAACAATTTTCCCTGTATATAGATATACATTTTAAAATAAAAGCCAATATTAATGTTATCTAAGATTTATTACAATATAATTATCATGTTCTGTAGTATAAATAATAATATCTGTTATCAATCCAGAACTAACTGTGCACTGCGGCCCTGCTAACATTATTAAAAAGAAAAATATGTCGAAGATTTTTTATCGAAACAAACTATTTGATCATGTTACGTATTTGATGTATACAGAATTTTCCCTTTTTTGCACATAACTTGGACTTATAGACTATGAAATCATTATGTCTTAGCGTTCTAAACACATAGGTATAGTAGATTGAGTAACACTGAACATTATCCAGCAGATTAATGTTACGTTTTGAATCAACTTACCTTACTACTTAATTAAAATTTTATAGCTAATAATAACTAATCAACCGAATTCGGGCAAGTCTTCTATACACGAGGATGCCACCATGGGCACGGCATACCTTATACTGGTAATTCCAATAACTATCATATGGTTTGCGAGGATTTAATTAAATTGTTAATATTCGAAAAATAAAGTTCTAAAAGGAAAAAGCCGTTGGTACATTGATTTGATATTCTATTTTGGTGAATAATTTTATTTGCCTAAAACTTAACTTACTTGAAAAGGAAAATTTGTGATAAAACTACGCAGCTTATTATTGGAACTATGGTTATAGTTCAAGTAGATAAATAATAATAGTTACATAAAATTAAGTTTCATAATTAGGACTACATGATTGCTATGGCGGCTCCTTTAGCAGCGTCTCCTCCGCAAGTAAACTCCAATGGCAGACTATAGCAATGTTCTACGGCCCTTTGTAATACAACGTTTCTAGATAAACCGGACCCGTTGCCAACAATTCTTTTGATATTTGCGTTTCGCAATATTTCTTTTGGCATCATTGAATGCAGATTCTCGATCAAACTGTCACAAAGGGATTTAAACACCCTCCCTAGATTAATATTAGAAAGATCTATATTTTCCACAGATGCTTTCGCTGCTGGAGCAAGTCTTTCTCCTAGTAAACGGGGACAGATTGTCATTGTAGACTCTTCCTTTACATCCATCCCCAGTGTAATAAGTTTTTCCCAAACTTTCGCTTGAGGAATGGGAAAACCGAATTCAAGCATCCACTGCTGCAACATTTTTACAAAAGTAGCTAATACATTACCGCCGTTGAGTGACGCGGCAACTACTAAATATGAACCATTAAAGTACGGCAAATGCTCAACAGTACTGCATCCCAAATCAGAAATACCATTGACGACAAATGCAAGCTGAGCAGACGTGGAAATGTTAAGTACAGCGTCTTGTTTACTTTCAAGAGTAGCTATAATAGAACACTGTAGATCACCCAAAGCTACCCCTACTGGTATTCCTGCAGGTATTCCATTCCAAGAAGCATTTAATTTGCCGGCGTAATCTCCACTTTTCATAATCCGTGGCAATAAATTGACGGGAAAATTCATAGATTTCAGTATATCATAATTCCATTCATTTTTTTTGGTATTGAAATAGCCCCAACTAGCAGCATTCTGGTCTGACATTGTGGGTGTCTCTAAATCGCAAAGCATAGTGACTATGAAATCTTGAACAGTTCCTGAATAATTAAAATTCTTCAATTTATCTGGCTTGTTCTTTAGCATCCATAAAAGAGTAGCACAGCCATAACCCGAGTAACATTTTAGGTGCGAGTCTGGTTTCGGTAGTGAATCGAGAAATTCTGGCTTACATCTAGTATCTTGCCACGTGTATAATGCCGACATATTTTCTCTCGTTGCTTCAAAGCGATTGACCATTCCATCTTTCTCTACTTTATCCCATGCACTGTAACATAAAACATACTGTATTACTTGCTTGTCGTATGGACTAGTGGGCAGGTGGGCAGTCCTAGGAAATATTAATAATAAATATTTTAGACAGAAACTTATGAACTATTGGCAATATATTTTTTATCACACAATTAAGTAAATGCTTGGAAATTAGGTCAATAGTCACTCGAAAAAAGACAGTACCCAATATACTATAAAAATACATTTCCTGTAATAATAGAAAAAAGGCATGTAATCGAATTACATAAAAGAATTATTATAAGTAAACTCCAAGAAACTAAGCAAATTTATAAATCGAACGAGGTAGGTATGCAATAAAAAAATTATCTTACTTTCTAATATGTTTACTCCATTCCATTGTATCAATCAAAGGTGTCAAATCTACTATCTAATTAGTATAACATTTTCTAACTTATCATAGTTTTTTACTAGCAAAAAGAATTACATTTTCTTTAGAATAAATTCATGTGGCGCGAATGTTGTATACACTTAGTTTTAGCTTATTTCTTTGCATGTGTGATGAAAAATAGTATGTTCATTTAGAGCGTAAATATCCATTACACCCGCGAATTATAAACGCCTTCTGCATGCTTCGCTCGCTCTAATACCTATCTCAGGTGTATTAAATGGTTTACAGCCCTCGATCAACATTCTACTATTAAGCTACTGATTGCTTTACAGTTTAATACTCACTTATCTCTCCACAAAACTACTCCGTGCATTTGCCCACATACGCCAATTTTCGTAACATGTCGCAAAACATCTCTAGGAAGCCGGGACACACAATAATGAACTGCTGATACTATTTTTGGTACATCCTGCTTGTTCCCCTCAATGCCTTGATCGCTCGGTATGTTAGCGGCGGTATCCTTGCTCTGTTTAGCCACAATTTCTTTACTTTCAGGATCGTAAACACACACTTTCACAGAGGTGGTCCCAATGTCCATTCCCATTCTGTACTGCTTTTCCGACATTTTATTTTTGTAAATATTTTGTTCTTGTAAATCTCCCCTCAAACGACGAGTGAACCGGCACGCAGTGGCACTTGTTTAATTAACGGACGCGAGCAAGTCGTGGTTGCGACAATCGTTTCGATGGCGTCTATCCGGTGACTGGTAGCACAGCAGTCTCGCTGTAGGTACGCTTAAACGCACACACAGACCGGCCGGCCTCGAATGATTATTACGTAAAGTCTGATAGATGTATTTATTTGTCTTATCTTTTTGAGTTCAATGTATTTATCTTGCACTTCATTATTTCACTTACAGCTAATAAATAACTACTGTTTATGTTAGTTTCGCGATACAAACATGGTTTAAGTAGTTTTTTACAGAGATTTGTAAATATGTTTATCTCTGCTTTCTATCAATCTATTTTTATGTAACATTTGTGTTACATCCTAAGTAAATAAAACACTGTCTGAACTTTCTCGAAACGTAAACACAAGAGTTGTCCAATCCTTGAAAAAAATCACACACCTTGCAAATAGCACTGCATTGCGGGCTGCGGGTATACTATAGAGCGATGTCAAATCCCGTAGGGTTCAAATTCGATTCTCTTTGGTGAAACTATCTGTGCTCATCAGTCCGAACTGCGTAGCAACTCGTGTTTGTTTTCATGAGATATTGCTAGATATTAATAGATTTTAACAGAGCTAAATCAACTCTGATGTCTCATCTCGTTTCGGTGACATTGGTATTATTCGGCATGCAGTGTTGTAAATGTCATATGATTTCAAATTCTTACTTAGTGAGTTGAGTAGAATGTACATGTATTTGAATAAAGTTATACTGCGAAACCTTTGGGTAAAACTAATTGAAACTCATAGTAAATATCACTAAATAAATACCCAACTTCTAACTTTATATACCGTACTGGCTGATGAGCGTTGCTGATGTATTAATATGTGGCGTGTGTGTTTATGTGCGTTTGCAATTGGGTATATTTCTTTAATGGCTATATATATGTTAATAAAATAATATAAAAATTTAGGCAATCGTAAAAAAATGATTCTAGACTAATAAATCTGGTGAAAACCTTGATTGGGTGTATGCGGCCCGTGTTCCTACCAGACATGAATATGACAATCACGCCAAAGCTTAGACGGATTCTGATGATATCAGAGATATGTCTGTACTGTAAACGTGTTTAGGCAGCTTAAACATAATGTTATTTATTTAGGGAAATAATAGCACTAGCATATGCACTAGCATTCATCCCAAATTATGTTATTTATTTAGGGAAATAATAGCACTAGCATATGCACTAGCATTCATCCCAAATTAGTAATTTATTCCAACATAGGTATACTAAATATATACTTTGCTCACGGTTATAGTACAGCTGATATAACTTCCTCGTTTAAAACACTCGTGTTTAAGTCACGTTTTATGTTCCATCTTTTTAGCGTTAATTATAATAAGATATTACTCAACTCAGAATTTGTTTACAGAACCATGGGCAAGAGAAGTAAATCAAATAAAGTAAAAAAAGGAAACAAAATATCATCAAATACATATGATGAAAAAAATATATCGAAAACGGTATCTTCAGATACAATTGCCACAGCAAAAATCACACAAACGTCCAATGACGTTGTTGAGGACATTACAATAAAAAAGGTATCTTCAGTAAAAAAATCCAAAACTAAAATCACACAAATATCAGATGACGTCGATGAAAGCAATATAACGGAAAATGTTTCTTCAGCTAACTTTTCCGACGCTAAAGTCACACAAAATTCTGAAGACCCCTTTAAAAGTAAAGATCAAGATATTCAGGTGTCACAGGTTTCGAAAATTAATAAAAAGAAAAGACGTAAGAACACAGAAGATATTGCAAACGATGTCAGCGTTCCAAAAACAAAGAAAATAATATTTGAGAAGGATGGCAAAGAAGTACAAAGAAAGGTTAAAAAATCTAAAACAAAACATCTAAATGATGAAGATGCTGAAGTAAAAGATGAAGACATCGACAAATTCTGTGATGAATTGGATGAAGAAGATAATGTGCAATATGAAAACTGGATTAAGTTAGTAGAAGCTAATTTTAGGTCAAATAAAAAGGTGTAAAATATTTTAATGTTTTAATAGAAACCAGTCTAGTTCGAGTTTTGAAAGTTGGCGGATCGGTTTCGTTTCGTTCCATACATTTACTTTCGGCAATTCGTTACTCGTGTTAAACTTTCCATTACGTCTCGCTTGTTATACTAGATTATTCAAAGTAAATTTAGAACAGTGACACGTTTACAATCAGCCAATCGATTTACATCCAACATTTATTGCAAAAGCAAACAAGCATATGAAGGATTTTAAGCGCTTGAGATATTTGTGTGGGGATATACGCTCTCCAAGTAGAGTTACAAGACCATTCTATGTTCCCAAACTTTGTCTTGAGAATTGTAAATACATACGTAGGTATCGCCTTTTCCCAATCCCACACTGTCTCTTGAGTGCTAATAGAACTTCACGAACGTTGCGCTCGCGTGGCGATGTCTAACTTATGATAATTAGCTAAATAATTTCTTCCAACTTTAGTGTGGAAATGGTGACGATTCAAAATGATTTATCTCCTTAATAATTTCATTTTATCTTTTTAATTGCTGTATTTGACTTTAGGCCGCTTTACATATTATGTGAGAATTTAAATTACTCTGACAGACGGACGGGACAGAAAAAGTGCTGAACCACCAACTTTAACTTCCAAATAGCCCGAAAAAACAATGTCTATATCAGAAAATTTTGCATTTATTGCTGCCCTTAGCTCTATATCGGCAACAAATCATTTTCCCCGAAGCTCTTTGTGAACCTACGTTTAATCTTCTGTGATGATTCTGTCCAAAACACTTACCGCCATTATCACCAACCTTAGGAGTCGCCAAAATGAGATGCCTAAGCATTTAAGAGCTACCTAGCACAAAAATACGTTTCATCAACCTTAGGTGTTACCTAACAACCTTAGGAGCTACTTAAGTTTAGAACACCGTTAAAGTATTTTTATTTTCACTATGCAATTCTAACACAAAGCTTTTCAAACGCACCGCGCCGTCGCCGCCGCAAACTGACTTTGAAAATAAATATGTAGATTGTCATAAGGATAATTTGTGGTACCCCTTTTCATTCAAAATCAAAATCGTTTATTCACATGGGCCCCAAAGAAGCACTCGGGCATCTTGTTGTTTAAACTTCTGGATTTTTTTCATATTTGCCTCTAAAGAGGCAAGAACCAGTTAGTCTGGGTGAGGGTCATCTTCAAAGCTCTCTATGCTCCTTTTAAATTCATTTTACTTTTGTACTGAAGCTAAGCTAACGAAGGTACAGAACATCGATTTACAGCCACCAACTTTTTCTGAATATTCTTTTGGCTTTTCCTTGTTTTGTGAAGAGTTTAATCACAGTGCAGCGTGGTGCTCGATTTTTATCAACAATGTCGAGTCGACCATTATTTTTCGTACAATAATAACTAACTTAGTCAAAACTATATAAAATTTCACACTTACACCAACAGATCACTAAATATTTTTTTTTTTAAATTTCCTTATCGTTATTAGAAGTATCAATACCGAGAATAAATTGAACGCCCTTCATAGTACTGTGATATATAGGTGAGATAGTGCTGTAACGCTACTAACGCTATCCTGTCGGAGCTAAAATAATACGCAAGCAAAGCCTTAACAAACCGACTTGACCGTTTATCTCGATTATCCGTTATATAGGACCAACTTGACACTTTACGAACGGTATAACTAATGTAGTCTTAAAGTCAAGAGTAAATAGATATCATCAAGGTTTGCATGCTACATCTTCGGCTGCATCATCGCTTTCCATCAGGTGAGATTGAGGTATAAATGCTTGCATTCGAACACAAAAAATACTACACCCCTTAGTTATAAGTTATACGTCCACATTGGGTAGCATAGTAGAAACTACTATGGTAGTAGGCATTTATCGCAGCCCCAAAGAAAATATTGTAATCGCTCCATTTTACGTAGCCAATTTTTTACTAGCAGTGTCCCGCAGCTTCGCCCGCTTATCAAGTTAAAAAGTAGCCCTTATGTGATTATCCTAGGTATATTAAGAATTCACTTTATTGTATAACTGTGTAGGTATATAAGTATAAAGAGATCCTAAAATATTTACATTGTTCCAATAGTCTATTAGTTTCGAACAAAATATTAATATTTTGCAAAACATATAATATTAATAACAAGTATATACACAATAATTAATGGATATAGGTACATTAGACACATCTGCTCTTATTCAATATTACAATCAATAAATAGGATAGTACAATTATATAATTTGTCAAAGTATTCACTATAAGCTATGTAGATTCCAAATTTCATCCAAGTCCGTTCAGCCGCTACCCGTTAAAGCGGAACAAACATACTTCTATACACTTCGGATTTATAATATTAAGTAGGATTCAAACTCAGTAATATGTCATTGTTCACTATCAAGTGTCACTTTTTGACATACCTGTCAAGTACGCCAATGGCTGTATATAGTGTTACCAGGTGGAAATCTGAGCATTCCTGACAAAATTCCTTACTTTTCATTACGGTTGTTTTAATCAGGTTACAATGCACATATTTGATGACGGTTTTCATAAACGACTTCTTTAAAAAAAAATACGATTACCTTTTTTTGTAAAATAAATACATAAACGACTGTGGAAAACGAAAACGAAGACGAATAGTAGTAGAAACTTTACTAGAACTTCTATTGGAGTTTTGGAGCGATGGCGAAAATCACGTTATTCAACTTTGTATGAATTGCCTACACTTATGCACGTTTACTTAGTATTAACTGTTAATAATTTACTATTATTACACATTAACACTCGAAGAATCACAGGTTTTGGAAAATTATACAAAATCAACAACGCCAATTATTCACTTTCGCGGCTAAACCCACTATACTTGTTGTGATGTGTTACTTACCATCACAACTGCATCTAGCTCGTCTTTTTCTCAATAGCATAAAAAAGGGTTTAATTCAAGCTGAGCCTATAATAGAATTATAACTATATGGCGCCAGTTACTGGCTATTGTAAGTTTAGAACAGCAAATCGGTAAGCGTTGGTGTATTTCCAACGTTCTAGACCTGGCATGTTTACCGCTCTCGACCAGATTATCATCACTTATCAACAAGCAAAACAGTGATCCAACAATGTCATATCATAGATTAAGAATGACATCCTAATTAACCGTGACAGGAGCTTTTTTATGCTAGTTAGAAAAGAGACGAGCTAGATGCAGTTCTGACGGTAAGCAATCTACTGGATCTTGTTTTCTGTTCTGGTATTATTTCAAGTCCCGTAGTGTAAATAAGGTTGGCCAAATACGCAATAATAATGCATTAAGTGATGAAATTCTATAAAATACAAATCGCAAAAATAAACTATTATGTAGGTTTAACTAGATTTAAAAAAATAATTTGAACTAGAATTGAAATACTGTATATGTATGTAGATTTGTGTGGATTTATCTTATTTATCTATATGTGGACTGTTGTTGTTTATATGTGATTCTCTGTTTATGCTAATGTTTGGCCCGGAAAGTGGAGCCAACTTTAAATTATATTTAATAGATGGTTAAAATGGAATGTGTTACAAAGCCGGGCGTTGTGGACGTTCCAGCAGATGAAGGCAACTTGCTGGAACAGCCCAAAGAGAGGCTAATATCGACGCGCAGTCCACTAATGAAAGTGCGCACGTATGTGGTAGCGTTGCGGCCGTGGTCTCTGAGCGCCAGCCTGCTGCCGACGCTGTTGGGCGCTGCGCTCGCTTACCGTCTGCCCGGCGACAGTGGCTTCAGCTGGTGTACGCTACTACTCACTCTGTGCACCGTCATCCCTGTCCACGGTGCCGGTAACATCGTCAACACCTACTTCGACTTCGTGAAAGGCATCGACAATCGCAAATCCGATGATAGAACTCTCGTGGACCACATTCTTAGTGTTGATGAAGTAGTTTCACTCGGAGCTATACTCTATCTAGCAGGCTGTGCAGTTTTTGTACCGTTAGTCATACTGTCACCTGCACGCATGGAACATTTGGCACTTGTTTATTTTGGAGGACTTTCATCATCATTCTTGTACACTGGAGGGATCGGTTTCAAGTATATTGCTTTAGGAGATATTTTAGTGCTGGTTATATTTGGTCCTGTGTCTGTTGTGTTTGCATTTCTAGCACAAACAGGAAGAGTTGATTGGCCAATCATATATTATGCGATTCCACTTGCGTTGAATACGGAGGCAATTCTGCACAGCAATAATACTAGAGATTTGGAAACAGACAACAAAGCAGAAATAGTCACTCTGGCTATATTGGTTGGAAAGACTGCTTCTTATTTATTGTATGCATTTTTGCTGTTTATTCCTTACATTATGTTTGTGGTGGCATCAGCAAGATGCTCATTTTGGTTTTTGTTGCCGATGTTGACGCTCCCACGGGCATTTAAAATAGAAAGAAGATTCAGATGTTCTGATACAATGAGATATGTGCCTCGACAGACGGCCAGGCTTAACTTTTATTTTGGAATGCTATACATGATTTCATGTTTATTTGCATATCGCCTGCCTTTCCTACTTCGATAGTAGTAATATAAGTATAGTTTATGGAACATTTAGACCCAATTCTATTTATTTTTATATTATAATGAGCTCAGTGGTCTTAATTGCTATATCACATTTGTTCTATTCTGAACAAATATTGTTACTTTTTAATAAAGTACCTAATTGTAGAATTTAATGTAAACTTTGATATGTATTAATTATTGCTGGGTTATTTAAATAGGTATAGTTGTACCCATGAAGTGAACTAAATGTCTAAAAATAGCTCGTATTTATTAAATGTTAAAGAAGCTAGTGAAGTCTTTTGTTGATAGCATCTTTCCTCATACAATTGTGTTTAACACAAAGACAAGGTTTTAGCTACTATTGTCATGCCTGGGGAACAAAGAAGATTGTGGCACACAATATACATACTTAGATGTTTCTTTATTGAAATATAAATTATGAATCCATGCCATCCAATGCAACTTAAGCTCTGCCTGAATAGATGAAAATGTATATCTACAGTTCTGCCTAGCAAGCTAATGCTATATAGACAAAATTAATGTAGAATAGGTATTTAGATAGACATAATTCCTAGAACTAGGTCATCATTATTGGAGGCATGTGTGGACATCACTGCATGGGAATCAATTGCACCTGCATTCCCGCACGCCATCCATTTGAGCCTTTATAACAAAAAAAGTACCTAGCCAACTCTTGTTTATTGAAATACCATAGAGGTTTTATGTTTGTTTATTGTAAACTTTGTGTATTGGCAACTGTTTTGTCTGTACTAAGAAGGTTTGCTCACCTAGTTGCTTAGAATTACTATAAAAATTCTATTGAAATTATAATAGGTGTAGTAATTAAAGTGAATTATAGGGTTACTAAACAATTCTGTTGATTGTGGTGATTATTTTTCTCCTAAACTATGGTTGGTATTACACATGACTAATATTATGTGTTAATAAATACTAAGTTCTATATTTTTTATTATTGCAAAGGTGCAGGTGTGTATAATGTGTTGCATTTATATTAGTATAATTCTAAGTTATTTGATTTGTATTAAGTACTAGTAGATAGGTAGATAATTTTCAATTTTATTAGGAATGTAAAATAACCTTTTGCATCATAAATATAACATGATAATGAAACAACAATAATATAGTTATTTATTTACTTTTATTGACATCAACATAAAAGACCTCTAGCATATAATATCCATTATATAAAGATAAATTACACGTCAAATTATCATACAAGTGAGACCAACTTTAATTTTTTAGAAATGGATTAGATTTAGGAATGCCTGTACTACATTCTATGTTTAGATTGGCAGTGATCAGTAAAATATAAGATGCTCCATACTAATTACAATTGAGATTATATTACCATCGATTAATATACAGGTATTGATATGAAAATCCATTTCAAAATGTTAGCTAACAATAAGGAACAAAATCACATTTACAATAGAGATACATCATTTAACACAATGTTATCTAACAAAAACTAAACATAATATCACTACAATGCAAAGTAAATTATACTGTGTACATACTATTCAATACATTTCTCTACTCTTGTTTTTGCACATAAAATAAATTTTAAATGATACATTTAGCTACTATAGATTAATATATAATTTATAACTCTAAAGTATATTCATTAGTTATACTAATGTGTGACTACCAATAATAATGCAAAAATCGTATTTCATTTGCATACATATTTTAAAATAGGTATTCTAAAAAATGCACATTGATAATATGCCACACTTAAATTATCAGAGGTGGTTCTTTGCTTGCCGATGTATAAATAGTCCAAAGTAGCACCTCATAAGGTAATGTACCTTTATTTAGGCCTACGAGTGTTATAATGTGATGTTAAGAAACATAAATGCATGTTTCAGTTCAGTGTTTAATAAATAAGGTGATACGAGGCTACTTAAATGTATTTCTTGGTGAGAAAATATTACAATGCGACATATCAAATCTTTTTTATTAATGCAAGGTGGGGCATTCATAGCACAAGTGACCTCAGTCACACGGTCGAGTAATAGAAAGGTGTGAATATTATATTGTCTACTAAAATCGTCTTTAAAATACATGTTTCATTTGTGAAACACTCTAAACCTACTCATATATAGAACTCGGAACATTCTCACAGGACCACACACATGGAATAATCTCACATTCATGCAGCGGACAATAGTCCTCCCATTTACAGGTAGAGGCGGAAACGTCCAGCCGATAGTCTTTATATAATGTTGCCTATATACATCAGACTTGATAATTGGCTTTGGAACTTATGACGATGACGTCGATCCTTTCTTTTCGCGCTGCCATTGGATAATCTTCTCTTTTAGTTCAGATGCTAGAAAAGAAATGGTCAAAATGTAATTTTTTTCCATGGTAGTACACATAGAGCAAGAAACTAGGTCGCGCTGATAATGAGTCTGTGGTAGTACACTAGTAAGGCATTTTCTAAAGGTCGCCCGGTTAGCTGTACGTATTACTTTCGTGTTCCGCCCCAAGGCCTGATGTAGAAAATAATCTATAGCCAAGCACCAAATGGTGCCGGCAGCTGTCCTTGGAAGCCAGTGTTCTGGAGAGTCAGAGGACCTCTCCACCGGCTTGCACGGCCCTACGTCTGGGGGGTGGCCTTGGTGAGCAAGGTCACCCCTCGGTTTGCACCCGGAGCTACCGCCGGGGCAAGATAGTGACTGCTAGTGCGACTCTATCTTGGCCCACCTCGGCGAAAGACTGTTCACAGGGGGGTTTTTAGTGGGTTCGAGTCCCACACACCCCTTTCCTTTATCCCTGGGAAGGAAGGGAAACAGTAGGCATATTCCCCCCACAAAAATAATAGACTTGGCATGCTTAACACCATCTACGATATATAGAGATCAAATGCTAGCTTAACAAATATTATTATACATACAGTCCATGATAGTACCTCCTCCTTTTTTGAAGTCGGTAAAAAATAACTAATACTGGTTGCTGGGCTTTTTCGTGTAGCTTTCCCTCATAATATCCGCGTATCGCGTCTCAAGTCAGTATATATAGTAGATTTGTTAATAATTCTTACCTGGACGCAACTGATCTTCCGTGAGCGGTTGTCGGTTGAACGGATCCGTCGAGCTGTTCAGCAAATGGCGTAAAATCACTGATCTGTCCATTATCTGAGAAAAAAACAATTTGATTCTTACTACACTGGCAAAAGGTCAATTTAAATTAATTCTTATATAGACAAACAATGGGCTATCATGACTATTAGACAAACCAAACTAAATAAGTTTGAATAACTACTGGATAGATAATAAATAATGTATCAACCATCGCGGCAGTGCTATGACATGGAAATTCGCCTAAATCGGTACTGTACCATCCTTTTCCAAATAGTCGGATAACAGGCTGAAAGGCCAAAACTCCGACTGAAAGAAAGAGTTACCAATTTTAGTTGCTGGGCATATAATAGTTTCAGGGAGAGAAGGCAATGCAGTGTAACATAGCATTTTGTTATTCAATGGCACTACAGATAGTATAAGCAGAGCTATTGGAATTCCCACAGAGCAAAATAATGAAATCGTGGAAATATCTCGATCTTATAATGCCAAAGTAACTAAATAGACCTTTTCCATGGCGGACAATACAAACACAAAGTGAGGAAGACTAACTGTTTTGGGTTTGAAACCTTATGTCACCCTTATTTAATACTTTATCGCGGCAGACATTTGAAGTGTTTGCAGATCCGTCGCGAATGAATGTCCAAAGCATACTGCGTGACTGCATGTACAATACCTAGTGGAAGTTTTCCATCACATGTGATGTACATATCGAGATTGTGATCATAGATCGAGGGTGTGGGCAGTTGTTTTTAGTGTGTTCGCGAACTAATGTATGGGAAATGTTGCGTTGCGACTATACTATATACGGCTATATGTTAGAAATACCTTTCCCGAGGGTAGCAGCACGGGGTCCGTCATAAGAGTATCCATGAGTGGGTCCCGGAACTCTTCGGGAGCATCGGCGTATTCGTCGCTCTTTTGCTGATTCGATACTGAAAAAAATAATTCAGATCAAATATTTGTCGCGGGTGTCGTATAAGTCGCACACATTCACTTCCGCCTGGAAGCAAACATTCGTTGCAGCATTCAAAAATATTGTTTATATTATTCACTTACCGACGATTTGATATGCGTTGTCGGAGAGCGTCTTGAACCGTTCGATCTCTGACGGCGTCTTGATGCTCGCCTTCGCGAGCCGAACCGCCGCCTCTTCGAATAACTCCTTGCGGAATGATCTCTGCCATATTCAAATAAATCGTTTTAAACATATAGATTTCTAGAACTAGCTTTTGAGGAATAATGGCGGTAAATTATGCCAGATAGGTAAACATTTAATAACTATCTTACCTATGGTACCGACGATGACGTGGGCGAAGATAAAGAATGCTTGCCTAGAAGATACATATTCAAGAATAGAAATTAAAGTTTGTGTGTGTCTGGGTACACACACAAACTTTAATCATTGTTCCAAGGTACCGTTCGAGACCTAGCTCACCATCACCTGTAGGTCGTGCCTATGTCAACAAACAAAGTTCGTGAGAATCTCAAAAGCTTTCCCAAGGAGTGTTGACATCAAGCAGACGGACGAAGAACTCTTAGTAAACCCTCTGACTATACATATTCACAAATGAGTTTCTGTTATGGCTGCAAAAAGTAGTTCTATTTATTCGCCTATCTCTAGATAGAAGTAACCATGTATAAAGATACATTTTAAGAACTTAAGCTAGGTACTTTTTAAGTGAGAACTACATATTACATCAATAAAAAAGCGATTCTTTTTTTCATCATAAAATTTAAGTAAAAAATAACTAATAATATTTTTGCTAGTCGGTGCGGTGCATACATGATAATAATATTTTAGAATAAATAATTTAACCGAGATAAATTTAAGCAATAACGTTTCTGTTTCTCATTTATTGAGATTGCATACTCTAGGAAATATTTCCCAATAATGAAAACTTAAGTCGTTACTAAATAAGACGAAAAAAAATTTACAGCATCATATTAACGTTAAAATGTACCTCGTCAGCAGCGAGCGCTGCGTGGAATTGTGGAGAGTCGAGATGCAGGTAAATGTCAACCAGTTGCGACAGCAGCCGCCGCGGCTCCCAGCCGTACTTCTCGGGACGCTTCACCTGGAAACAAATAATAATATGTCACTCGTAATAAAGACATTTCTTCACTTGGCTCGATGGAAAGTGATGATGCGGCCGAAGATGTAGCATGCTTACCTAGAAGATACCTTTTCACTCTAGACTCGAAGACTCCCAGATTATACTGTTCATACTATTGATAATGTACCAATCGCAGCTGTATTGTACAAATAGATCAATATCAAAATCGTTTATTCACATGGGCCCCAAAGAGGCACTCATGAAAGTTAATGATTCCACTGCCAGATTCGCAAAATTACAGCCATCTCTAGAGCCAAGAAGAGGCGATGTAAT
The DNA here is from genome assembly GCA_948107665.1 of Lomographa bimaculata. Taxonomy (NCBI): domain Eukaryota; kingdom Metazoa; phylum Arthropoda; class Insecta; order Lepidoptera; family Geometridae; genus Lomographa; species Lomographa bimaculata. The sequence continues at coordinate 13,321,371 of OX403600.1, forward strand.
GGTTAGCTGATGGTTTTTATTAGCCCCCGACGTAATAACGATGGGGTGTTTTACAAGTTTGACGTGTCTGTGTGCGTGTGTGTATGTCTGTCTGTGGCATAGTAGCTCCCGAACAGATAAACCGATTTTGATTTTATTTGAAAGGTGAATTTGTCAGGAATGTTCTTAGCTATGTTTGGTGAAAATCGGTGCAATCATTTTCCAGATAGAACGTAGGGGGTATTTTTTTAAATTTTGATTTTCCCACTTGTTTTACCAGTAGTATAATAAGTTAATACTTATTTTACTAAGCTAGCGTGCTTCACCTACATTGTCACTTTCCATCAGGTGTGATTGTAGTGAAACATTTGCTTAGTCAGATGTAAAATAAAATAGTTTTCTAAACCACATTATAAGACAGTCAAGTAAAAAGTCATAGTAAAGTTATACCCTAGTAGACAGATGAATAGCTACTACGCCAGCGTGCATTTTTATAAAATAAGTATAAGCGTGTAGTGTATTTACCTTGAGGTTCTTGCACTTGGGCCCACAGAGCTGCTGCAGATTGAAGTTTAGCATCGATGCGAGTCGGTCTACCAGCTCGAGCCTTAGGAACGGCTCTTTGATTTCAACCGTCAAATATTGCAGCATGTCCACGGTTTCTCTGTAGATAGTGAAATTACCGGGCGTTAATTTAACATCTAATATCTTATAGTAACAAGCGCAGTGCTTTGCCGCGCAGGAGTTCCAATTATATAAGTTAAAAATAAAATTCAAGCGCAACGCTTACCATCAGGCGATTTGCTTGTCTCATTTCTCAATGACATAAGCTAGAACAAATGATATGCTAGCTTACCTGCCACTTCAACAGCAGAGCAGAATGTGGTTTAATATAGTTTTAGGTTTTCAGAACCATGTCTTATCAATGTTGAGTTAAATTAGGGCCTCCAAAGCCTCCTGACCTGACCCCGTTAGACATTTTTCATCTGCAGTATAGCAGACTATATTCCGATTACTACAAAACATTACTTAAATACTAAACAAATAACAAAGATACGCTTACACACTCACAGCCCCACACTAAGTTCAATGACTTGTGTCGTGGGTGTCGAAAACATTTACAACACACACACAATCACACCCAGAACCAGAAACTCCAATTTCCATTGGGGTGAAAACTTGTTCCCACCGGGAATGGAACCCAATACCCTTGCTAAGAAGGCGGACGCGCAGCTAACTAAGCCAACTGGCAGTTGTACACTGCACTGCTAGAAAGACATTCGTAGCACGAAGTATAAGCTGAGAGTAACCTGGCTAGCGTGAGGTAGGACCGGCATTGCCGCTCGTCTTGCGCCAGCGCCCGCGCGCGCGCCTCTATCGCCGTACTAGAGCCGGCGGCCGCGGCTTCTTGTGCTTCGTGAATCCGCTTCAGGTACTGAAAAACGACAATATCGAGGTATTTGAGTTAACTTACATGTGCCAGGTTCATTTTAGGACTTCTGACGCTTGGTGACGTCCGGTCAAGTCCGGTGTCGAACAAAGTGAGAAAATGTTTTTTGCCGCGAAAGTGAAAAAAAGGCGTTGTTGATTTTGTATAATTTTCCAAAACCTGTGACTCTTCGAGTGTTAATGTGTAATATGTATTGGTGGATTATTAACCGTTAATACTAAGTAAGCGTGCATAAGTGTAGGCGAATGTTACCAAGTTATAAAAACGTGATTTTCGCCTTCGCTCCAAAACTACAACAGAAGTTCTAGTAAAGTTTCTACCACTATACTAGTGCATGACTTGACTATGACTGGACCTTACTCTTTTACTTGACTTAGCTGTGACTTTTGACTAGGACTTTTAATATGAAATACACTTCAAATATAATATTACTTGACACTGGCTAAATGCACAAGATTGCGAAGCCAAAATTAAAAGAAAAAAAAAAAAGCACCGTGACTGTTCCATTTCGTTAGATTTTGTATGGTTATTACTAGTGTGCGGGATAAAGAGTATAGGGTGCTTACCGTTAGACATTCGTCAAGCAGGAAGGTAGTGTCGTTCATCAACATGTTGATGAATTTTACAAACTGTCGTCCCGACCGCGACTCTTTTACAATCGCCTGAAAATAAAGTTTTATGTGTGAATACATATATATTTAAGTATAATTAGCGCCATATACATGTAAAAAATACAACCACCCATAAAAAAGGAAGCTGATAATAATAATTACAATAGCGGTATAATCTGTAAATCTCCAAGTTTAGAGTGCACGGTTAAGGATGATCTTCTAGATAAGGGTGCTAAATCTTCGACCGCATCAACACTTTCCATTAGGTCAGTTAGGGGCTTGCTTATCTCGGTAAAAAAATAGATGATAACCTCGCTCCTACAACCCTTCCGTACGATGCTGGATATATAACAAGTTCACTATGAGCTGGATATACAAATAGTGAACTCTTTATAGAACTTTTTACACAGTCCAGTTATCTTGATATATGAATAAAAATTTATCAGGACACTCAGCAGCATTATCTAATTATAACTATATGATAATACTTGTCCTGCGGTTAATTAAGTTAAAAAGTGGCCTATGATTTTTTATTTTTTATTTCATTGCTTGGAAAAGGGCTTTGTCGCTGACCGACCACATCGCCCAATTAGAAATAAAAACTATATAAAACATAGGATTCCGGAACCTAAACTAACGGAACCAAAATTTCATCTAAATCGGCTTATTCGTTACAGAGATATGTGGTAACAATTATTCACACACACACACACACACACAAAACGTTCGTATTAAATATATATTCGCATATAAAATTAGTAGTTTATAAAGATGATAACCTGTTTATGTATGGGTCGCTCCCACATCCCCTTCAGTATGATGCTGATATGGAACCGAATGGTGAACTTGTCATAGAACTCTGTGCTCTGTCCGGTCGTCTCGATGTCTGTGTAGAATTTCATCAGGGCACTCGGCAGAACCGTTTGCGACAACGGGTGGTCCATAAACTTGCCATAAGCATTCTGGAAAAGTAGAATCATTAACTTTCATGAGTGCCTCTTTGGGGCCCATGTGAATAAACGATTTTGATTGATTGATTGACAAGCAAATGAGTCAGATCATTGTTTTTCTCCTTGATCTTTTTGCTGCTCGTTCAATGTTTTTACAAAGGTTGACACACTACGGCTTGTTCGTATTGTTATCATAGTTTTCTTAAAGATAATTGTAAGAAATGTGTGGGATTAAGTAAGGTCCCAGGTCTGTAAAGAGAATTTTCAGAGTACCACAACACTGTATCAATATTTACAGAAAAAAATACAATAAACCTGGAACCACAGGACATATTTCTTTCTACGCTGTACCACGGCTTCAAATTTAAATCGAAAGATGTAGTATTTTTTAACGACATCCCAACATAATTTAATTAATATCCAGTATTACCGTGGACAGGTTATATATCGGTTACCTTCAGTTTGAGCGGGACAGAGAGGTTAACGACGAATAAAACCTCCACAATCTTGGCCACTAGATAAGGGTTCTTGATAAGGTGCGAGTTGCAAACGGCGCTGAGCAGCCACGTGACGATCGGATCCTCGATGTAGTCGGCCACGATTTGAGGCACGTATCTGGAAAATAACGTTTTAATTTTGTAGTAGTTTATAGTAATAAATAAGTTTTTTTTTATGCATGATAGGCAAGCATTTGACCACCAACTCACTGATGGAAAGTGACGAAGCGGCCGAAGATGTCACATGCTTGCCTAGAAGATACCTATTGACTTGAAGACTCCCAGATTATACCGTTCGGAGAACAAAGACGCAGGCAATGAGTTCCACTCCTTCGCTGTACAGATGAAAGTAGAAGCGAATCGCTTCGAGGTATGTCGACCGTAAATGGATGACGTTCGATAGTCGTTAGATGGTAAAAAGGGCATGAGAGGAATTAACTCATTTAATTCCTGGGAGGGAATCGCTGTCTGTACATAATAATACAATCTTGCTGCACGAAAATATATTGCCACAAAATGTGCTCTTCCGCGCTGTTAAGTGCTAATAAAATGTAACTTATAACAGTAATTTAATGTATAATTGTAATATACAATATACATCTCTCTATTTTTATTAATATATTTATAATGATGATATTTAGTTTATTATTTTAATGCACTTTTATACAATTTGCGGAACTAATAGTATAGGATAGCAAAATAATTTGGTACAGAGGTGTACTACATACAATACCTCTGTACCAAATTATTTTGCTATCTCCTCTCAATTCAAAATTTGTCAGGAAGAGATCGCTAAGCGATAAGACCGCCCATACTAGCCCAAGTTAATTTAAAGAAGCCCAAGTTTTGTCCTTTATTTATGGCGTACAATATAGAGTTATCGACCGAGCGAGTGCGAAGCGTCCCCGTTTCAGCTTCGACAAAATTGCTTTCGTCCATCCGGATTTCCGGTCGTTCTCCTCTACAGGTCGCATTACTCAACCGATTTCCATGAAATTTTGTGAGTAGATTCGAACAACATACATTTTTATGTCGAGTCTGATTTTGGATATTTTTCAAAATGACGAATATATGGGGGTCGAGAACGTAAAAAGCATAATTCAGCCATTTCGAGAAACACGCGAGGAGAAATATTCAGCTCCCAGAGCCACTAGGCCAAATCGGTGTTTATGTTTACGATACCGCAATGGTGTACTCGGTACTCACTGTATAGCGAACAGCATGAATATTTCAGCCATTTCGAGAAATATGCGAGGAGAAATATTCAGCTCCCAGAGCCACTAGACCGAATCGGTGTTTATGTTTAGGATAATGGTGTAGTCAGTACTCACTGTATAGCGAACAGCATGAACTCGGCGATGTCCTCGACGTACCACTCGGGCGTGGCGCGGAAGGCGTCGGCGGCGGCGGGCGCGGCGGGCGGGCCGTCGGCGCCGCGCGCCGCGTCCAGCTGTGCGCACAGCATGGCGCACACGGACGAGTAGAACTGCAGCGCGCGACGCATCAGCTCGCCGTCCAGGAGCGCTGTCTCAGCGCACTGCTTCGACCTGCCGCGAAACTCACTTATAGTACTGATACATTTAGAAAGGAAAAATACGCGGTTGCGGTTAGAGCGATAGGGCATGACGCCCTGTGGCCGCGGGTTCAAATCCCGCCTCGAATGGTAATTTTTCCCTTCTAAATTGATCACTACAGTTCTGCCTAGCATGGCTAATGCTATATAAATAAAATCACTTTTAATAACCGACTTCAAAAACCTGGTTCTCGATTCGAGTGTATGTTTTTTTTTTATGTATGTTCCGTGATCGTTCCTCCGGTTACGAATCGATTTTGATGATTCTTGATGATTGGTAGATCGTCCTTCGGAGGTCGTCCCGTAGAAATTTTATCGTAATTGATTGATTGAAAATATAAGCGATTATGTCAGTTTTTGAGCCAGGCTTGCGTTTAAATAATATTTTTTTAGAATGGTGAGGATTTTCGGCCTATTTTCGATTTATCATCCGGCGAGTGCCTTGCTCGGCTAATCTCTCACCTCCCAACTAATTAGTTGGATTATTATCCGTTACTAATTCGTGAACGTGCATGATTGTAGACAAATCATACAAAGTTGATTAACGTGATTTCCGTTTTTGCCCCGAAACTCCAATTAACTCAGGAAATAAACAGAAAAATCAGCGCAGCAGTTGGCCAATGTACCTGTGCAGCCGCTTGATCTGTCGGCGCCATCGCCGCAACAGCTCGCGGTTCCGCAGCGCGGTGAAGCTGTTCCGCCAGTGCGGTTCCGCGGCCATCAGCTCTTCGATCACTTTCTGCAGGTCGCGGTACGCTCTGAAAACGTCACCAGGTTATCAATACACATTTTATTGTACAATATGATCTACCCGTCATAGGCGAAGTTAACGAAGCAGAAAAGGCAGTTAAAGTGTATCTGGTTTTGGTTGTGTGCGAGTGATATACGTTCTGGAACCCCCGATACAAGTCTTCGAACAGAGTGTGGGTTTGTTACTATGAAAACATTGGGTAAAAAATAAAACTTATTACCAGTTCGAAACAATTCATACGACTTGATTGACACACGTTGAATCAACATCTTAATAAAAAAGATTAGAGATAAACAAACAAACGCATTCACACTCACAGCCCCACACTAAGTTCAAAGACTTGTATCGTGGGTGCTGGAAACATTCACATCCCACACATATTACACCCAGAACCAGAAACACAAATATCCCTTGGGAAGGAATTTGTGCTGCTACCGGGAATCGAACCCAGGACCCACGGCGCAGAGGTCGGAGACCTGTCCACTGCGCCAACTGGGTTGTCAAAAAAAAGATAAATATGAATCTGCATTCTAATCTTTTGACAGAGCTAAACGGCAAATTGAAGATGATTATTACAATGCAATACAATACAATTACTCTTTATTGACACCTTAAAAGAATTGGTACATAAAAATACAATTTTACATGAAAGGCTACAATGGGCGGTCTTATCGCTTAAAGCGATCTCTTCCGGATCCGGACAAGGTGCAGATAGAAGGAGTAGTGTCGGGTGTACTATTGACTAATAACCATAACGTTATAACAGATTATTATTAGCTTACTTCCAAAATTTTAAAATTCTGTCATCGAATTCTGTAATAAGTTAGCCTATTTTGCAATTATTTTCATCTTTCCTCGTTTACTTATTGGATTCTGCATAATATTTATGGGTTACGCGCCCAACTTGTTACAACCTTCTTGTAGCGGGTATATATACAAAATGAACTGATCCCGGGGAATGTAACTTGGCATAGATTGTAGTAAAGAAAATAAATTATTAAGTAAAGTAAATTTAATAACTAAGTTTTGTTTGTCGCTTACCGAATACGTCTTTGATGAGTGTGTAGGGCGGGAATGAGGGCCACATGATGCATGTGCAGCGTCAGGAACCAGCAAACTGTCTGGAACTTTGCTTCGGGCCACTTGTGGGCCGGGTCAGCATCTGTAAATAGGAACGACTTCTGATGACATCTATCAGGCAAGTTTTATGGAACCTACGTGTTTAATAGTAAAACATGTCTTAATAATAAACTTATTATAAAATAAATGATTATGCTAATATCAAGGATGCATGGAGGTAAACTGCACAACAGAACTGTTTTCTAGCGACTGCAAAATATAGGTTATAAGGAGTATATTAACATAAACGCTTTCACACTCACAGCCCCACACTAAGTTCGATGATTTGTGTCGTGGGTGCCGGAAACATTCACATCACACACACAATCACAAATGAACCCGAAACACATGATGAGAAAATTTGTGTTCCCGCCGGGAATCGAACCCGATACCCCTGCTTAGAAGGCGAGCGCTCACCCAACCAAGCCGACGACGCGCGACGGTTACCATTAGTTGTATAAGAATTATAAAAAACCCAGAAAAAGAAGGATGGAAAGAATATCACCACCGAGTTTCATGCCAGATTATTCTTAAGATGGCTGTAAATTTGCGAATCTCGCATTCAGTCTTTAACTTTCATGAGAGAGTCACCCTCTATGGGGATATTTGAACAAACAATTTAGAACACTCACTATAAATGTTTGTGTCAATAAAGGGATGGATACATTGGTATGAAACGCCAGCAAATCTTAAAAAACCGACTTCATCGCTTATATTTCGGTTTTGGTTTGACCGATTTCGATAAAATTTATATGGGACTACTTCTGAAATATGCTCTACCAAACAAGAAATAAATCATCAAAATCGATTCATAATTGGCGGAGATACCGCGTAACATACATACAAAAAAAAAACATACAGTCGAATTGCGAACCTCCTTTTTTGAAGTCGGTTGAAAATAATCGGCGGGGCACATTAGCCTACGTGACTTTGACACGTGTACAGGGCTGCGTTCAGTGCCTAGGCTCTCGTTGTAACTTTTCACCCTAGTCCGTTCGGAGGCTCGGTTAGTGAGAGTTGAAACGCTCTAGCGCATTTAGACCGTGGGCCGGTTGTCGTCAACCCTACCTCATCGAGTACCAAGATGAGACCTATATGGGGGTGTCGTGTGTAAAAAGTTATGCTAAAAAAATCAGGGTTGCCTGTTCCTAGCCTGGAGCATTTTGTGCAGGGGACCAAAAACTGATCCATTTTTTTGATGAAATTTACCTCATCGAGTACCAAGATGAGACCTATCTGGGGGTGTCGTGTGTAAAAAGTTATGCTAAAAAAATCAGGGTTGCCTGATCCTAGCCTGGAGCATTTTTGGCAGGGGACAAAAAACTGATCAATTTTTTTGGTGAAATTTACCTCATCGAGTACCAAGATGTGACATATGCCAATCGATAGCCCCGTTCTTCCTTCTATTAAAAAAATTGGGTTGCCGGCCCTAAACCTGGAGCATTTGTTTTTCGGCCTACTTTAGTGTTCAGGCATCAGAAGTAAGTTTCATGAAAATAGCATCGAAATGATATATTTTAGTTATTTAAACAACAAAATATTGTAGAAAATGATGATGCGCAACATACAATTGACTATTTAGTACTGTCAGAAAGAAAGTGACCTCACAGTGAGCCAAAACCGTGGTGGCGGAGAATACAAAACTTTGTTTTACAATTACAACGAGTTTTGATTGAGCAACAAGATACCATATATGGCGATCGATAGTTCTATTCATCCTTTTACTAAAAAAATTGGGTTGCCTGGTCTGATTTCGAAGCACTTGTTTTTTGGCCTAGTTTAATATTAGGGCGTCAAAAGTAAAGTATTTATCAAAATCACTTCTAAATTACATATTTAAGTAGTGTAAACGACAAAATATTGTAGAAAGCAATAATGAGCAACGTAATTTTGACTTTCAAGTCCAATCAGAAAAGAAGTCAACACGTAGTAAGATAAAACATAAATCACACAGTAAACAAATCATGTCATGCAATTACAACGTCTGTTCATTGAAATGAGATAAATAATGTGTGGCAATTAATAGCTCTACTCATCCTTTTATTAAAAAAATTGGGTTGCCAGGCCTTACATTAGAGTATCAGTTTTTCTGCCAAGTTTAATTTTCAGGCAAAAAATTACCTCATCGAGTACCAAGATAAAACATATGCCAATCGATAGCGCTGGTCTTCTTTATATTAAAAAAAAATGGTTGCCGGCTCTAAGCTTGAGCGTTTGTTTTTCTGCCTGCTTTAAAGATCAGGAATCAGAAGTAGGCTATATGAAAATGCCTTGTTTAGTTGTTTCAACGACAAAATACCGTACAAAGTAATAACATGAAACATACATTTGACTATTTAATACAGTCAGCACAAAAGTGAACACGCAGAGAGCAAAAACAGTGATCCACAAAATTGGTATTGTGCATATATTACGAGTTTTGATTGTGTACTAAAACACAATGTATAGCAGTCGAAAGTTCTATTCATCCTTGTATTAAAAAACTTGGGTTGCCTGGCCTAAATGTAAAGCATTTGTTTTTCGGCCTATTAAAATATTCGGGTATAATCAGTAGTTTTTATGAACAACATGATATCTTTTGATGATTCAAACGACAAAACACTAACGAAAGCGATAAAAAGCATCATACATTTGACTATTTAGTACTGTCAGAAAAAAAGTGAACACATAGTGAGTAAAACAGTAATCACGCCATATACAAAACTATACTATGCACGTGTTACGAATTTTGATTGTGTACTAAAACACAATGTATAGCAGTCGATAGTTCTATTCATCCTTGTATTAAAAAACTTGGGTTGCCTGGCCTAAATGTAAAGCATTTGTTTTTCGGCCTATTAAAATATTCAGGTATAATCAGTAGTTTTAATGAACGACATGATATCTTTTGATGATTCAAACGACAAAACACTAACGAAAGCGATAAAAAGCATCATACATTTGACTATTTAGTACTGTCAGAAAAAAAGTGAACACATAGTGAGTAAAACAGTAATCACGCCATATACAAAACTATACTATGCACGTGTTACGAATTTTGATTGTGTACTAAAACACAATGTATAGCAGTCGATAGTTCTATTCATCCTTGTATTAAAAAACTTGGGTTGCCTGGCCTAAATGTAAAGCATTTGTTTTTCGGCCTATTAAAATATTCAGGTATAATCAGTAGTTTTAATGAACAACATGATATCTTTTGATGATTCAAACGACAAAACACTAACGAAAGCGATAAAAAGCATCATACATTTGACTATTCAGTACTGTCAGAAAAAAAGTGAACACATAGTGAGTAAAACAGTAATCACGCCATATACAAAACTATACTATGCACGTGTTACGAATTTTGATTGTGTACTAAAACACAATGTAAAGCAGTCGATAGTTCTATTCATCCTTGTATTAAAAAACTTGGGTTGCCTGGCCTAAATGTAAAGCATTTGTTTTTCGGCCTATTAAAATATTCAGGTATAATCAGTAGTTTTTATGAACAACATGATATCTTTTGATGATTCAAACGACAAAACACTAACGAAAGCGATAAAAAGCATCATACATTTGACTATTTAGTACTGTCACAAAAAAAGTGAACACAAAATGAGCAAAACAGTAATAACGCCATATACAAAACTATACTATGCACGTGTTGATTTTTATCGCTTTCGTTAGTGTTTTGTCGTTTGAATCATCAAAAGATATCATGTCGTTCATAAAAACTACTCCTTATACCTGAATTTTTTAATTGGCCGAAAAACAAATGCTTTACATTTAGGCCAGGCAACCCAAGTTTTTTAATACAAGGATGAATAGAACTATCGACTGCTTTACATTGTGTTTTAGTACACAATCAAAATTCGTAACACGTGCATTGTATAGTTTTGTATATGGCGTTATTACTGTTTTGCTCATTTTGTGTTCACTTTTTTTCTGACAGTACTAAATAGTCAAATGTATGATGCTTTTTATCGCTTTCGTTAGTGTTTTGTAGTTTGAATCATCAAAAGATATCATGTCGTTCATAAAAACTACTCCTTATACCTGATTTTTTTAATAGGCCGAAAAACAAATGCTTTACATTTAGGCCAGGCAACCCAAGTTTTTTAATACAAGGATGAATAGAACTATCGACTGCTATACATTGTGTTTTAGTACACAATCAAAATTCGTAACACGTGCATAGTATAGTTTTGTATATGGCGTGATTACTGTTTTACTCACTATGTGTTCACTTTTTTTCTGACAGTACTGAATAGTCAAATGTATGATGCTTTTTATCGCTTTCGTTAGTGTTTTGTCGTTTGAATCATCAAAAGATATCATGTTGTTCATTAAAACTACTGATTATACCTGAATATTTTAATAGGCCGAAAAACAAATGCTTTACATTTAGGCCAGGCAACCCAAGTTTTTTAATACAAGGATGAATAGAACTATCGACTGCTATACATTGTGTTTTAGTACACAATCAAAATTCGTAACACGTGCATAGTATAGTTTTGTATATGGCGTGATTACTGTTTTACTCACTATGTGTTCACTTTTTTTCTGACAGTACTAAATAGTCAAATGTATGATGCTTTTTATCGCTTTCGTTAGTGTTTTGTCGTTTGAATCATCAAAAGATATCATGTCGTTCATTAAAACTACTGATTATACCTGAATATTTTAATAGGCCGAAAAACAAATGCTTTACATTTAGGCCAGGCAACCCAAGTTTTTTAATACAAGGATGAATAGAACTATCGACTGCTATACATTGTGTTTTAGTACACAATCAAAATTCGTAACACGTGCATAGTATAGTTTTGTATATGGCGTGATTACTGTTTTACTCACTATGTGTTCACTTTTTTTCTGACAGTACTAAATAGTCAAATGTATGATGCTTTTTATCGCTTTCGTTAGTGTTTTGTCGTTTGAATCATCAAAAGATATCATGTTGTTCATAAAAACTACTGATTATACCCGAATATTTTAATAGGCCGAAAAACAAATGCTTTACATTTAGGCCAGGCAACCCAAGTTTTTTAATACAAGGATGAATAGAACTTTCGACTGCTATACATTGTGTTTTAGTACACAATCAAAACTCGTAATATATGCACAATACCAATTTTGTGGATCACTGTTTTTGCTCTCTGCGTGTTCACTTTTGTGCTGACTGTATTAAATAGTCAAATGTATGTTTCATGTTATTACTTTGTACGGTATTTTGTCGTTGAAACAACTAAACAAGGCATTTTCATATAGCCTACTTCTGATTCCTGATCTTTAAAGCAGGCAGAAAAACAAACGCTCAAGCTTAGAGCCGGCAACCATTTTTTTTTAATATAAAGAAGACCAGCGCTATCGATTGGCATATGTTTTATCTTGGTACTCGATGAGGTAATTTTTTGCCTGAAAATTAAACTTGGCAGAAAAACTGATACTCTAATGTAAGGCCTGGCAACCCAATTTTTTTAATAAAAGGATGAGTAGAGCTATTAATTGCCACACATTATTTATCTCATTTCAATGAACAGACGTTGTAATTGCATGACATGATTTGTTTACTGTGTGATTTATGTTTTATCTTACTACGTGTTGACTTCTTTTCTGATTGGACTTGAAAGTCAAAATTACGTTGCTCATTATTGCTTTCTACAATATTTTGTCGTTTACACTACTTAAATATGTAATTTAGAAGTGATTTTGATAAATACTTTACTTTTGACGCCCTAATATTAAACTAGGCCAAAAAACAAGTGCTTCGAAATCAGACCAGGCAACCCAATTTTTTTAGTAAAAGGATGAATAGAACTATCGATCGCCATATATGGTATCTTGTTGCTCAATCAAAACTCGTTGTAATTGTAAAACAAAGTTTTGTATTCTCCGCCACCACGGTTTTGGCTCACTGTGAGGTCACTTTCTTTCTGACAGTACTAAATAGTCAATTGTATGTTGCGCATCATCATTTTCTACAATATTTTGTTGTTTAAATAACTAAAATATATCATTTCGATGCTATTTTCATGAAACTTACTTCTGATGCCTGAACACTAAAGTAGGCCGAAAAACAAATGCTCCAGGTTTAGGGCCGGCAACCCAATTTTTTTAATAGAAGGAAGAACGGGGCTATCGATTGGCATATGTCACATCTTGGTACTCGATGAGGTAAATTTCACCAAAAAAATGGATCAGTTTTTTGTCCCCTGCCAAAAATGCTCCAGGCTAGGATCAGGCAACCCTGATTTTTTTAGCATAACTTTTTACACACGACACCCCCAGATAGGTCTCATCTTGGTACTCGATGAGGTAAATTTCATCAAAAAAAATGGATCAGTTTTTGGTCCCCTGCACAAAATGCTCCAGGCTAGGAACAGGCAACCCTGATTTTTTTAGCATAACTTTTTACACACGACACCCCCATATAGGTCTCATCTTGGTACTCGATGAGGTAGGGTTGACGACAACCGGCCCACGGTCTAATTCGGTCCTCGGTTAATCACAACCAACCAACCGCCTTGGGAGAAGGTTGTAAAACAATGACTTCTGTCAAAGTCAAATTTCTATGAAAATTCCAGCAAAAACTACACGCGAAGGCAAACTGAAAATTGAAGATGAAAATTGTTAGATGAAATTGACTGTCGTATTTAGATTACTGTACTATTAATGATTCTATTGTGCTATGTCGTTGGGAGCCTTCGAGCGATAATAATTAAACGCAAGCAAAGTTTAAAAAAACCGACTTCACCGCTTTATCTTCGGAACTTTGATCAGATTAGATGTACTAAACAGGCATTCAAACAACCGAAGTTGTAGGCATTGAACGCAGTCCTGGATACACGTGACCCAGCCTGTGATTTTTAACATTGTAGTACTTACTGAGCTCCTCGAGCCAGTCCTGCGCCTCCTGCGCCGTGAAGTAGAGTCGAGTCTCGTCGAACACGTTGACCCACGTGCCCGGTTGGAACGTGTACAGTGGATACACGCGGCTGAGCTTGATGCGGACAGAGAGGAGTTGTAGAACGGAACAAACGTTCAGCATGAAGCCGTCACCTGGAAAATAGATTTGCTTTGAGTTTTGAAAATATAATTTTGATTTTTTACGTGTCCGGCGATGAAAGTACTGAACGGCTGTGGAAGGACATTTGTATGCAAAATACGCGTAGATGGTTTATGTATTTAAAAAGATGCTGAGAAAGCTCTATTAAACTTTTGTATATTTTCAGCAGGTACTTAGATAATTAAAATCTTTAATTAAATATAGATATCATATCATACATGTATTATTCAGTTGAAGATATTAAAATACATACAACGTGTATGCATCAAATTGTTTTAACATTAACTCTTGTTAGCCAAATGGCCTATAGTTGTATACAGCTTAGAAAAGTGTAGTGTAAAACAAACTCATATAAGTACTTCTTCTTCTTTTTTTCTTTATATATATCTTCTTTTTCTTTACACTTAAAATGTTTTGATATAAACAATTTCATTAATTACTTATTTCATAAAAAGTTTGACATGTAAGTACACGTAATTACATAAAAAGCTCCTCTATATCTACTCGTAGGCAAAGCTCCTCTATATCTACTCGTATATACAGAGCCTACTGAGTTTTACTTTCAAATAAAACAGGCGAGTTCATTGTATAACATTTCAACAATAATAGCTTTCGAAAACAACTTGATTCGAATTGAGAACAAAATTAAATAAACATGTTTACTCGACGACACCTGCGCTTCGGTTGTTTTGCATCTCGTAAACATAAATACGAGAAACCTTGTAACATACAATATCACGATTCAATACGAATAGTGGAAAATGAATGAATTGGATGTAAGCCAATACGATTTCGAGCATGTATTAGACGTTTAGATGGGGTGAGCGACATTTGTTACAAGTGTTCGGTCTATTTTTGTTAGTAATTACTAGCTGAACAGCATCTTAATCAGCGGCGGTATTTGTCAGTTTCAATGTTCTAGGCCAATCTAGACTGAATACATTTACTGTCGCTTACGTACACTAACTACGGGCCAATTGCCTATATTTCCTAAAACTAAACTATATACAGCTATACAACAAAGACCTAAGTACCTACAAGACTTATGGGTCGAGCTTATAGGAAACTAAAGTTCTCAAGGCGGTGGACAGCGTTCCCATCATGCTGGCGACATTGCCTCTCTGAATTGCAATGCTAATACGTTGAGCCAAATAAGTACCAGTATTTTGATCACGCGTCGCCTCTACCAGACGGTCTGATAGATTTATAAACATAACATTTACGCTTACATTAGTTTTAATATCAGACCTTCTATTGCAGTTGATTTAACTATACCTACATGCAATACAAACATATTTAGGTATATGTAAAGCTATCGGATTGAAATATTTGTCTGTGACGCCGCGTGACTGCATGACCGATTTCCATGTGATTTTTTATTCAATAGCTAGTTTTATTGTAACGTTTACGATATTGGAGAAAATAAGGTGGAAATAATGTGGTTTTAATAACTAGTTTGCTATATTCAGTCAATATTTAAATGCAGAATTTGTTAGTCATCAATTACACTCTAAGAGTCGGCAATTTCTAAATTACACGTCCATTCTCTCGAACCGACGTATCGCCATCTTGCCTAAGTCTTGAGGTGTATATAATTTAATTGCTTAGGAGAGTAAATTTCGGTGCAGCCAGATTTGGCATTTTCTTAATTTTAATTATGACACTTGTCTTTTACACCGATGAGAGAAAATAATAAATAGAACGAACTGCCCGCTGACTTAGTTGGGTACGCGTTTGGCTTTTAAGAAGCGAGTAATTGGTTTGATTTCGGTGAAAACGCATAGGTTTTCTCCCCATGGGAAATTTGTGTTTCTAGTGTTAATGTTTCCGGCACGCACGAGTCGACAAAATTGGTGTAGAGCTGTAAGTGTGTATGCGGAGCAGATCACTTTTAGCCTATTTAAAGGCCTCTAATTATATAAAGCCCGCCCTCTAATCCAGGGGATAAGAAGGGGAGACGAACGACGGGCTTGAGCTTCCCGTAACATCGAGATGAAATCTACTGTTGTAAGGCATTTTTATGGCTAGCTATCCTACACTTAAATACAGTCTTAGTTTCCATCCTAAAGTAGAGAAATATCTGTCACCAAAAACACGAAAAATTATGTTCCGGCAGCTATCCCTGAAAACAGGTGTTTCCCACCATCAACTATATACACTAACCATCAGGCCAGATAGTGTACAAAAGCTAGCCTATCAGAGCTAAAAAGAAAAAAATATTCTAAATGACTTACCAGCGAGAGATCGTTCGTCCGTCTGTAGCTGCGCTCGTCGCTCGTTCCTTTGCAAAATGGCTGCGAAGTAGTTGAGCAACGGTTCTCTGGCTTCCGGAGCAAGCAGGATAGTGTGGCATATTGTGTGTAAAGTGTTCCGACTAACTTCCACCTGGGGCAACAAATAGCTTAGTTTGAGAAATTCATACCTTGAAAGGAAAAGCCGGAACTTTTAAGAATCACTTTATTCTTAGGCCATCTGTCAAGCCATTTTTACAAGCTTTTATTTAGTTTAATCTGTCCCGTTGTCTGTCTATTTGTCGGTCTGTAATGAAATCTTGCAAGCTAAATTCGCTTGCACAATTTAATCGCACCCACGGGAATGACCCATTTCTCGTGTGTGCGATTGGACTCAAATTTAGTGTAATTATAAATCTTCACTGACAATACAATGATATGGCACCATGAAGCTGGTCTAATGATGGCCGTAGGAACTTATGAACAAAGCGTGATAAGCCCATCGAGTTTGGGCTCGTTTTGATTCGTCTTGACAAGTTCTCTGGTTTGTATAACTTTTTAGTCAATTTTGATTTAGAACTGTTAAAAGCTTGACTTTAAAAACTGTTTAAAGTATTATTGTTCTCAATATACGGGTAGAGGTTACAAATTAAAATTATTAAGACAAAGGACAAAAAAATGAGAGGTGAAAAAAAAATAGAGATGTTTATTCTATGGATATAATAATAGGGGAATAAATGCACTAATTCCATTGTCGTAAGACAATCGTTAAGCTTTGTCAGATGTCTTCAGGTAGCCTGAAAAATACAGACAGTAAGTCTGCCCACTAAAGTGAGCACAATGGATCCACTGAGAAAATTATTCCCACAAGATCAGTTGAGTGTAAAGGTATGGATATCCCCAGCAGAATCGAATAAACTAAATCGAAATCCGTCCAGCTTTGGGAGCTACGATGCCACAGATACACATTATAAACTTATAACACCCACTCTTTCGTCGGGGGTTAAAAATAAAATTTATCTACACGAAAAACAAATAGCTTTTAAAAGAAAATATAAGACATAAAGTTATATCTATAGATGTAAAAAATCATCATAAAAATGCCCTTGCATCTTACCTCACGTTGTAGTGCGAACGACAGACTGCGGTCGCCGGAGCCAGTTGCGAACAGGCGCTCTGCAAGGCGCGGGTTCTCTTCCGCGAAAAGCGATATCTGAGGAAAATAGACACGTTTAATTACTAAAAATACTGTGACCGGCGAATATCTTGAACAAAAAAGGGCTAATGGGGGAGTTGTATTATGGGGTAGTTGTTTTGTGGGGAAAATCAGCGTACTGGGATAACTAAGCTTACTTGCTTGTTGTATAGAGTAGTGGGCAGTCCTAGTATCAGGATTTTTCAGGCCGCCTGAAGGCATTCGACATAGCTTAACGACTGTTGACGTAATGGCTTACTGGGAGAAAATTATCATATTGGAGGAGTCAGGGTAAAGTTAGGGTAAAGGGGGCAAAAGCGATGGAAAAAAGAGCAACGCAACAGAGGGCTCGCACACATCGCTTTTTGTGTATCCAACATTTTATATTTAGTTTCTTAACATCGCGGTCGGTCAACTTTTTTATTATTGAGTTAAGGGTTGGCTACGAGATGTCCACGCGGCACCGCCGTCGCTCGTTAGCCCATCACTGCCGACTTACGCGAAATATTAATTGAATGCATTTGCAACTTCGTTTGAGGTCGACGTTAGAACGTTATGTATATTTAGTGCAACATGAATTTTTTTTTGTATATTTTTGATGGTATTTTGTTAAGAGGTTGCAACATAATATAAAAAAATGCCTTTTTTGTACAGTCCATGTCTTTTTGTTTTTTATGATCCGAGAAACCTAAATCTGTTACACACATAGATAGGATGTTTTTATAAAAGTTAGCAAATACAAAATCAAGGCAATTGAAAGAAGTTTTTGTGATGCGAGTAGGTATCGGGTTCGATTCCCAGCGGCAACACAAGATTTCTCTCCAAGGGAAATTTGTGTTTCTGGTTTTAGGTGTGATTGTGTTATCTGAATGTTTCCGGTAAAGTAAAGTGCTGTGAGTGTGTAAGCGTTTACGTTATGTAAAACAGAATCTTACGGCAAAGAACGGTCCCAGGAAGCCAGTGCGAGCGATCTCTCTCCCCGGCGCAGTGGTGACCGATTCGGGGCAGAGGCTGGGCAACGCTGCAATTAGCTCGCACAGCGGCCGGCGGTGGTGGCGCGGTCCTGCTCGAAGCTCGCACAGCGCGCGGAGAGCTCGCAACGCCGCGCCCTGCCCGCGCCCTACGAGCGGGGATACGCATCGACGCATCTCCTCGCGAATGCCCATCAGAAGAGGGATGAATACCTGATAAGTCACATTATCAGTGGATGATATCTAGAGACCTATCACTGCTGAAATACTCATATGTGAGCGAAGTTAGTCGTTTAAGTTATTTAAAAACTCGTAAAGCTTAAAAGGTTTAATGTTCAAAACTTCAGTAATCCCTGGGCTGTAAGGACTACGCCATAGAGCATGGAGTACCACGTTATTAATTGCTTGGATATTTGTTTTTATAGCATTAGCCATGCTAGACAGAACTAAAGTAGTACATTTAGAATATCGACCATTTCTATTAGACATCTAGCATGAATAGATAAATAAACTCATAGAATATATTATATATATTAACATTACATACTAGCTGGGTAAAGGATTTACCTAGCATACAATAATTTTACCTCATTTCTAACAACTTACACTATCATAGTTTTAGCAAGGACAGTAAAGATTAACATTCAATTTTCTGTTGCAAAAAGGTCTCACTCTCAAATAATAACCAACATCAAACCCTATTCTCCAAATGGCTACAGTTTACATTGTTTGCAATAATATTGAGTGTAACAATGGCTGGTGTTTATCACTCTTACTTATTGTTGAAAGCAATCCCTTTATATCTATCTTAGAACGAAAAGGAACACCACATAAAAATATGATTTATTTTTTCCACTATTCCAACTGGCTGAAAGTGATCATGCAGCAAAAGGTGTAGCAAAGTCTTTCTCAGAAGTTTTTCTCTATTATCTATGAGCATCATAATTTTTCACGACCAGGACAACTGACAGAAAATATTGAACCAAGGCATACTCTTTAGCATTCCATGCATTTGCTGGATTCCTTGTGTAGTAGAGAGAAGAACTTGACCTATAATTTTTACAAATTTGGTGTTTAATATTTTTTAAGTTTAAATTTTTTACCTTGTATGTGTAATAAAATCATAATCAAGTGTCAGTATAAATATTAAGAGAAGTTTTGTTACAATCACGCAACACATAAAGAGGATGATAATTATTGATTCCAACCAAACACAAAGAAAAGCCAATTTATTCTAAATCAGTATAGAAAGAAATGTCTTACCTCCTCAAAAACTTCCTTGTCCTGGAATGTGGCTAGCAGTAACTCAGGTATCAGTCCAAGAGGTGCATTCCCAATTAAAATATATGGCAGTAGTGGAGACTTCCGACACTTCTCCAGGTCAAATCTCCCCAACAACACAAGAATCAAATGATTGACCAGAATACTTCGCATATTCTGTAGCAGGTCACTGAGTGGCGGTTCGGAGCTCTTTTTCGGATTCTCTCTTTCATACAAATTGATGTTGTTATAAAACTTAAGAAGGTAGCTAACTGCAAGTCCTTGACTAGGCATCGTCTCCTGGATAGGTAGTGCGGGTGTTGGACAATCTGCCTTCTCTGTGGCAGCATCCGTTTCAGACCCAAGAGGTCCACTCGTCAATGTGTCATCTCCGCAGTCTTCAATAAGCTTTTTTGAAGTCTCATAAACAGCCACTAGTTTCTGGCTGAGTGGATCTGAACCATCCACAAGTTGAGATATCACATCCATAAGAGCCTCAGCTGTCAGTTCAGTTAGACTTAGTTTAGGATTGTCAAGGAGCGAAGCTGCCACTGATGACACAAAAATTCCTCCTAAAAGTAAATCTCCATTAAATATTTTTAGATGCTTATCCCATTCCCGCAATGTTTTTAAAACTAACTTAACTAATAACCTAAGATGTATAATTATAAGTAAATACTGCTGTTGATGTAATTAATATTAAATCAAAATGGTTTTGATTAGCCAAGTAAATTGTAAAATACAATTGTTCAAAGTCTTGTGTATTTGCTGATTGGAACACTTACCTGCACTATCTTCTGACCAGGATACCTGCAGGATCCGGGCTACAATGTGCCGCAGTTGGTCTTCTGTCAGCTCTGTGCAACTGACAGTTCGAGACCGGTGTATTTTTCGTGCAGGTGATGCTGTTGAATCATCCTCCACCTAGCAGTGACAAAAATCATGTAACATATTCTAAACAAACACACTAAATATGTTTTTAATATCACAGCACAAACCTCCATTGGTTCTTGTTGGGGCTCAGATTGTGAGTTCCTTTCTGAAACATCGTCAACTTCCATTGATAGAGAGCGGCGTGAACAACTCGGTGATGCATTGGATGTCCTAGGCCTCACAGGGGACGGTTCAACAAACTGTGCTGGAGATATAGACCGTGATGTGCTGTCTTCTCTTGTAGTTCCAGCCTCAGTGGCTCCACCCACTGTTGTTTGTGGTAAGCTTCCCACCCTGACTGATCCACAACTCAACAAAGTTTCATCACCCATAGAGTCAAAGCTGTTGTACTGTCTGCTTTGGGAAAGATCTGTCATCTTAGTATCAGGCATCTCATCTATCAGACTATTGTCTGTCTTTTCTGTCACTATTAAGCTATCCGCTGGTAACTTTGTCTGATCTTCACTTTTGGTGACTCCATCTGAGTAGTTTGGTTCATTGTTTATGTTGGAGGCATCTGGGGTGTTTGGTTCGGTGGAGCTGCGAGGGGTCAGAGCAGGGGAGAGCCGAGAAGGTTGCGCGTCGGGCGAAGGCACGGACGCACCAGGAGTCATGGGAGGACTGGCGACTGTTGGGGCTGGTCCTGTGCTGGTGAGGGCAGCCAACCTCGCTAAACGACGTCTTCGTATCTGAAACGGCCAGAGAAGAGAGCTAGCACCGCGTGTCAGTAGATATATCACGCAATGCGCACACCACCCAGACCCACAAAACGCTTTGTTTTGTTACGAAATTAGATTGGCCATACACATTACACCAAGGTTCGTTTACAAAACAGAAATCGAACTCACCTCTTCCTGGCTTAATTCGCTCATGATTGAAGATAGTTATTCTAATAATGAGCAATGTCTACTGAATACACAATTTCTCAGAAAAATAATCCGATTTCGTGAACAAGAGAGAGAACAAGCCACACAAACGGCAAGTCAGTCAACTTCTCTCAGCTGTTTGACATTTGTCGTTCATGACGAGAAAATATTGAAAATATACGCGTCATCGTTCCAATCTCGAGTTGCCCACTACAAATTCCTATTTTCCTTAAGCCTTGCACATTCCGATCCAATATTTTCATTAAAACCAACGAAACTCCCGGTTTCGTTGAAGACCAAAAGGGTTACATCAATTCATCTCAAGTTTGAATAATAATTTTATTATCCTCTTCATATTATTTTATAATTTTCTTATCAGCTTTGGCTCCGCAAACTATGTGTATTTAGACAAAGAAGAATAGTAGGTAAAAATTTTTCAAGTAGATGCAGGATTTGACCATACTAAACAGTGACAAAAGAAAAAAAATGTCTCACTCGGGGTATGTGAAAATACCCCATGAATTTTCCTAGATTTTTTGTAGTTTTACAGTTATAATTATCTAATGTTTTATTTCAGAATTTCTGGCCAGAACGAAGCCTTTTTGGTGGGTATTTTATAAGTTTTATGTTTAGTAATATGGTCATAATTAATTGTACGTTCTGGCATAAAATATTCAGCTTCCTTACAATAATGAAAATACAATAATGATACAACTATTCTGAACAAAAGTGAAGAATTTACGTTTGAGTGAGACAAAGTTGAATGTTCAGCATCAATCACTCGAATATCCACTCCACAGACTTGAGGATAATTTTTCATTTCTCTGCGCGGCAACCATTGTCGCCATAGAAAATAATATACTTTACCCGAGATTGTCGTTATCCAGTGCAGCGTGAATCAATGATTTTATTTCTAAATTATCAAACAAAATAACAATGTTAATATACACAAAGTACACTAACATTGTAGATATAAATTTATTTTATCAACATTTTAAAAATTTCGTTCATATTTCAATAACTAAATGTCATCGCCTTATGTCAAAATAATAATTTTTGAACGAAATAAATCTGATCAATGGCCGCACGCATGTGTTTGTGTTCGTAATTTTTGTTGTTTACTATCAACAATAGTAGTGTTTGTTTATTACAAAATTATACATTATTTCCAAGAAAACAGGATTTTGTAAATCCTACTATAGTATTTCATATAAAAATAACATCAATAATAAAACAATGTGAAGCTTACTATCAAATTAATTAGAACAAACATTACATTTATCTACTGTGATTCTTGATAAATTAGTTAAAATGACGAGTTTACAAGTGAGTGAACTGGTGTCGGGTCTGAAGTCTCGCACTTCTGAGACGCGACACAAGGCCATCCGAGAGCTACTACATTTTACCAAGACAGAACTTCGGGAAATGTCACCGGAAACTCAGGCTCAAGTTCTGGATGAGTTCAACCAACAGATCCATGCTATGACTTGTAGTTCTGACAACAACGAGAAGAAAGCCGGAATCCTTACCATAGGTTAGCATTGAGAGGTTATGTTTATGTATGTTTTGGGTAGTATGTACCAAGTCCAAGGTTATAGTGAATGGATGTTTTCATATCAGTTACCCTCAATGTTTTATTTTCATGACATGTTTTTGATTTATTATATTGATTTGTATTATTTGTTATAGAATTTAATGTAATCTTAATTTTTTCTGTAAATGGCTGTATTCATTAGTAAACTAGCATCATCTATATATATAAAAGAAAGTCGTGTTAGTTACTCCACTTATAACTCAAGAACGGCTGAACCGATTTAGCTGAAAATTGGCAGGGAGGTAATTTAGAGCCAGGAGAAGGACATAGGATACTTTTTAAGAACATACATTTCTTCAAATTTTTTTTTTACATTTCGACATGCTTTCCATTTTCTCATACGTCACTCGGATTTGGTAAAGTACTAGGCAAACATAAACATGAAGGTTGTAATAATATAGTCCCGTGACATTGTAACGCATGCCGGGTATGGCTTCCTAAATATGCACATTCATTGACTGTTAGGCGGAATGAAGGTCGCCGGGACAGCTAGTTCTAAATAAAATTAGTTAGTCAATGGTGGTAATCGCAGCTAAAGGTCCTGAATGAGAAAATTTCTGGCAAAATTGAGGGAAAAGACCATTAGGCCTGATGTGCTTCAAGTGGTCTGATTAAATTTCACAATCAGAACTAGAAACACAAATTTTTATTAAGGAGAAAATCTGTGTTCTGGCCGGGAATCAAACCTGATACCCCAGCTTAAAAGGCGAATACCACCCAACTAAACCAACGAGCAGTACAGTCACCATTTAAAGGAGAAGTTAAGTTGTGAACAGAAACAAGTGTTGTATCATTGTCATAACATATCTGTGGAGGTCACAACCCTATTGAGTATAATGATGCAAAGAGAGAGATTGTATTGTATCTTTATTTATCTTTAGATATAACAAATAAAAAGCCTAATTGGCCATCCATCGCTAGTTTCATATTGTGATGTGACACTGATCGCACAAGATCCATTAAGTGAAATAGTCAACCCATGAAAACATCTCAAATTTACTAAATACCAAGAAAATTCTTCCATTAATTAGAATATGTCAACCTATTTGAGGTGTAGAGGGCCAGTCGCTGCCCTACGCCGTGGGTCCCCGCAGGAGCACAATTTTTCCTGCCCAATTGTGTGTGTGTTGTAAATGTTGCCAGCACCTACAATACTAGTCTTTAAAATTAGTGTGGGGCTGTGTGTTTGAATTAATTAATTATTATTGTTGTTTTATATGTTTCAGTTTGTTTGACCGGGGGTGACACTGAGACTAGTAAAACAAGAGCTCTGCGTTATGCCAACTATTTGAGTAACGTCTTCCCCTCCAATGAAGTCAGTATCTTAGAATTGGGAGCAAAAACCATGGGCCGAATATCAACCACACTCGGCATTAAAAGAGGAGAATATGTTGAAACTGAAATCAAAAGAGCTTTTGAGTGGCTTGCTGAAGACAGAAACGAAGGAAAGAGATTATCAGCCGTGCTCATATTAAGGGAGCTTGCTATTTCGATGCCGTCATACTTTTATCTACAGATAAATGGATTTTTTAATTACATAATGATTGCTCTCAGAGACCCTAAGGAACAAATAAGAGAAGCAGCGGCAAAAGCATTGAGAGCTGCATTTGTACTGACTGCTCAGAGAGAGCTGCCTGAGCAGAGTAATAAAGCTCACTGGTATATCCAATGCTATGAAGAGGCCATGGGCTCATTTGCTGAGCAAGCGAGTCGAGGACTGACCAGGGATGACCATGTCCATGGAGGACTTTTACTCTTGAATGAACTTTTAAGGTGCTCAAATAGCACCTGGGAAAAGAAGTATACAAATCTCATGCAAAAACTTGATGTGGAGCAGGATGTTTCTGATGAAATCTTCTCATTCCATTCAAAGATTCAAGGATCATGGACACCACAGCATTTCGCTGATGATAAGACCCAATATGCATCAATTTATGAGTCAGGTATTTGCAAGAAGCTTATCACAGAGAAATATGAGAAGATTTGTTTGGGTAAGTACTAGTATTTGTAATTGTAGTGGCAGTTAACAAATTCAATGAGCTTTTCAATTAAAAGTTTGATATACAAGTCCAAAGACTTGATATACAATTTAAGTGCGTATATTTTGATTTCATTGCAGAGGTGATGGCTCAACAGATATCGAGGTCACACAGTGTACATCAGATGCTTCTTCTTATGATCCCAAGATTAGCTGCATTCAACAGAGATGCATTTGCAAAAAAGCACCTCAAATCGACTATAAACCATCTCATGACCCTTCTTAGAGGAAGAGAAAAAGAAAAAGCTATAGCCTTCACTACACTAGGTTTAATATGTGTTGCTGTAGAAACTGATATGCATCAATACTTGGGAAGAATTATAGAAATCATCAAACTTACTTTCCCTATTAAACAAACTCCTAAAAAACGCAGCGGGGCAGATATTCCTTTATTTAACTGTGTTACCCTACTAAGCTTTGCAATGAAGGAAAATGTTGCTTACGAAATTAAAGAATTGCTAGATCCAATGACTGCAACGGGGCTGAGTCCGCGCCTTACAACATGTTTCAAAGAACTAAGCCATAACCTGCCTTCATTGAAGAAAGAAATTACTGATAGGCTACTCAATATGCTGTCTCTTATATTACGAAAGAAACCTTACGCTCCAAGCAATGGTGAACATCAGATTGTGAACATGTTCGCAACAGCAATGCAAGTTGAACCACATGACGCATCTAAGTTGGTTTTGGCGTTGCGCACTTTAGGATCATTTGATTTTGATTGGAATAACACTCTCATGTCGTTCATTAGAAGGTGTACAGATCACTATCTTTTAAGTGAACAGCATGACATCAGAATAGAGGCAGTGAAGACTGCAGCTAAGCTACTCATAAAAGCGGTGGAGCGATGTGTGCAAACCAACTCACGCACTCTCAACTTGCTGATAGACGAATCATTGGGGAAGTTGTTGTCTGTGGGTCGCTCAGATTTCGACCAAGAAGTTCGATACAGGGTTTTGGAAATATTCATGAATCCAGTTTTCGACAAATATCTGGCCGTAGAGGAGCATTTGAGCTGCCTGTTTATAGCGATTAACGATTCGAATCAGGATGTCGGCGAACTTGCACTGTGTGTCGTCGCAAGACTGAGCAATATGAATCCCAGTTACACAACACCAATACTCCGACAGTTGTTTGTCCAACTTCTTATGGAACTGCAGCATTCAGAGTCTACTCGAAATAAAGAACACGCCCTGAGAATGGTGAATAACATTATCTCTCATGCTCCAATGTTGACGCGGCAGTTTGTCGATACAATACTTAAAGTTCTTGTACCCAAACTGAAAGAAAAAGATAGCAACTCTACAATGGTTACAACAACTTTGAAAGCGATAGGGGACTTAGCTGAAATTAACGGGGGAGGAAACGCGTTGAACGAGTGGTTGCCGGAATTGATGTCAGTTCAGGTAGAAATACTTGCCGACACTAATCAATTAGAGAAAAGAAGCATCGCGCTCTGGTCTTTCGGGCAAATTGTTAGTGCAACAGGGCATGTCGTAGTGCCATACAAAGAATACCCAACATTGATGGAAATACTTCTTAACTTCCTAAAAACGGAACATAATTCGCGTGAGAGGCGAGAAACTATACGTGTACTGGGGCTGTTGGGTGCTCTCGATCCGTACATACACAAGGTCAATCAAGGCTTAATCGACTTTCAGACAGTCTCCACATTGATTCCTGTCAAAGAACCCTCGCCAAATGAAGTCTTTGATGCCAACGTTAGCGAGATGCTAGTGAACATGTCTCCTTTGATTTTAGATCAATTTTATCCAGCTCTTGTGGTAACTTCGCTTATGCGCATGCTTCGAGATCCTATGTTGGCGCAGCACCATACAAGTGTGGTACATTCGGTTACATTCATTTTCCAAACTTTAGGCATCAAATGCGTACCGTACATTTCTCGCGTAACGCCCAGCCTTTTATACGTGATTCGTACAGCAGATAACAACAATTTTAGAGAGTTTCTGTTGACTCAACTGGCGCAACTTATATCCGTGGTAAAAACTCACATTCGCAATTACCTCGAGGATATATTCGAAATAATCAAAGAGTATTGGACACCGGACAGCCCGTTACAGTCGACCCTGATCATGTTGGTGGAACATATTACTATTGCGATTGGAACCGAATTCAAAGTGTATCTACGGAAAATATTGCCAAACATATTGAGAGTCCTGAAATACGATAACAGCAAGGAGAGATATTTGACCGAGAAGCTTTTGTTGGTAATACAGAAGTTCGAAAATAATTTGGATGACGTAATGTTGTCAATAGTGCCGGCGATCACCAGCTTGTTCGATGGCAGAAATGTGCCGGTGGCTATATCGAAGCTCGCAATGGAGACTATAGAGCATCTCTCGATTTGCTTGTACTTCAGATCGTACTCCGCGATGATTATCCAAGCGCTGGCGAAAGTTCTAGATAACAATCCAACGTTGAGACAGACAGCTATGAACACGCTGTGCGCACTGATAGTACAGCTCGGCCGCGAGTACATCGACTACATCCCTTCTATGGACCGGATCCTGGTGAAACATAGGATCCAATGCCCGAACTACATAGTGTTGGTAACGAGACTTCAAGTAATATCTACTTTAGCGTCGGACGACGACTACATGGACGAAACTCGTTCGCGATTGCGGAACCAAAAGAATGTAAGTGTCGCACATGAAAATTAGCACACAAAAGTTTACTACACATGAATATGTTGTTTTATTTACTGCTGTCTGTAAGACTTTATGATACCTGTTTACTGCTGAATTCTTAAATGTATACTGTTCCATTGAAGTTTTTTATTGCAGTAGTCGTATTATTAGTTGAACTTGAACTGCCCGTTGGCTTAGTTGGGTGCGGGTTCGCCTTGTAAGGAGGGGCATCCGGTTCGATTTCCGATGGGAGCACAAGTTTTCTCTCCAAGGAAAATTTGTTCTTTGTGATTGAATGTGTCCGATGTAAATGTTTCCAGCACCCACGACACAATTCGTCGAACTTAGTGTGGGGCTGTGAGTGTGAAAGCGTTTATTTATTCGTTAATACGTTTAATATGTTTTGGCAAACAACTTATCACGATTGTTTTCATACTACAGTTCCGCACTAAGTTTGAAGACTAGTGTCGCAGGTGGCAACACAATACTTACACACAGTCACATCCACAACACAAAAATCCAGTGTAACTGAGCAGCTAATGCATAAAAATGTATAATTTACTTTCAGGTGGTATCCAGTGATATGCAGATGTTTAAGAAGGTAACATTGAACGTCCAAAGTCTACGAAGATGTTGGGCGACACAAAATATAGTGTCTAAAGAAGACTGGAAGGAATGGCTTCGTCAGCTCAGCGTTGGCTTCCTCACAGAGTCTAATAGTCCCGCTATTAGGCGAGTCATGGTCTTACTCTTTCTAAATCTAAATTCAATAGCTTTCATTTATTGCCTTCACGAATTTATGACTTTCGTCGACGTATTGATTGATTGAATTCTTAAAATTTGTTCTTGTGCGAATAATATCAGATAGTTGAAATTTTTTATAAATCTCTTATTGTATCGTATTATCATTTTCTTTACATCACGTCTATTCCCTTTTCAGGGCGTGCGCGAACCTTGCTCAAAACTATCCTCAGCTCGCGAGCGATTTGTTCAACGCTGCGTTCATGTCATGTTGGACGGAACTTGAGGAAGCACCACGCAAAGAACTAGTGGCAGCTTTAGAACTCGCCTTAACGATACCCGATTGTCCGGAACTGTCCTTGGCAGTGCTGAACCTAGCTGAGTTCATGGAACATTGTGAGAAAGGAACGCTGCCGATATCCATCAAGTTGCTGGGCGACACGGCTATAAGCTGCAGGGCGTATGCCAAGGCGCTTTATTACAAG
Organism: Lomographa bimaculata; assembly: GCA_948107665.1. Lineage (NCBI taxonomy): Eukaryota > Metazoa > Arthropoda > Insecta > Lepidoptera > Geometridae > Lomographa > Lomographa bimaculata. The sequence goes on from OX403600.1 coordinate 13,350,311, forward strand.
GTAACATGCTGTTTCCATTGATAGCTCATCCCATATTGTTGTACCTATAAACATCTGAAAATCGGGAAACTTATCCCAATGTTTTATTTATATGTTGTGTTAGGTACTGAATTCCGTTGTCTGATTTCATTGTTATAGGAGCAAGAGTACAAGCGAAACCCATCAACTAAAGTCATCGAAGCTCTAATACACATAAACAATAAACTGCAGCGCAAAGAGTCCACAAACGGTCTATTAGAGAAAGCTACAATGCACAAGAAAAACGAAGAGAGCTCAGCCATTCAAGTCCGATGGTACGAAAAGTTACACAACTGGGAGCAGGCGTTGGATCTCTACAATAAGAAATTGGAAACCGAACCGCAAGATCAAGATTCAAAATTAGGAATGATGAGGTGTCTAGAGGCTATGGGAGAGTGGAGAAAACTCTACAATATTACAACAGACGAATGGAGCACAATGAACCAAGATCTTCAAAAGAAAACGGCGAAATTAGCGGCGGCGTCTTCTTGGGGTCTGCAAGAATGGGACTCCATGAAAAAGTTCCTAGAAATTATCCCAGAAGAAAATCAAGACGGCGCATTCTACAGGGCTATATTAGCTATACACGAGGGTCAATGGCCCGAGTCGAGACATTACATCGATACAGCAAGAAGTTTACTTGATGTAGAACTGACTGCTGTAGTCGGAGAGAGCTACCAAAGGGCTTACGGAACACTCGTCAATGCCCAACTCCTCACAGAGTTGGAGGAAGTCGTTACATACAAATTGGTGGAAGAGAGAAGGAGTACTATCCGCAAGACTTGGTGGGCGAGGCTGCAAGGAGGTCAGCGATTGGTAGAGGATTGGCGTAAAATGCTACAGATAAGAAGCTTGGTCATGTCACCCCGAGAAGATTTCCATACGTGGCTCAAGTTCGCTTCACTGTGCCGGAAAACCGGATCTATAAATCAAGCTCATAAAATAGTCCTGTCCATAATCGGCAGCGATCCCCTCACCAACCCTGATTGTCTTCTGAGAATGCAGGAACCGAGAATCGTTTTGGCTTACAGCAAGAACTTGTGGGAAGCCAGCAATAAGAGATACGCCTACGATGTTTTGCAGAGATTCGTGGATAACACAGAAGGGGAGAACGATGACCATTGTAGATTACTTGCGCGGTGTCATTTAAAGTTGGGTACTTGGTGTGAATCTCTGCAAGAGATCAACGAGCTTTCCATCCCTGAAATATTAAGGAATTTAGCGGCGGCGACTATGTTAGCGCCGGATTGGTACAAAGCTTGCCACGCGTGGGCCTGCATGAACTTCGAGACAGTACTGTTCTACAAACAGCAGGATAACTTATCTGAGAGCAGCGTCGCGGGAGGGTCGGGCGAGAAGAAAGTGTCGAGAGCCGACTTCATCAACACTCACACGATTCCCGCGATTGAAGGATTCTTTAAGTCCATTAGCCTGTCTCGACAGGGAAATGCCCTTCAGGACACTTTGCGACTGTTGACGCTATGGTTCGATCACGGGCATCATCCCGCGATATACGACGCACTTTTCGAGGGTATAAGACAAATCGACATCAAGATATGGCTCCAAGTGATACCGCAGTTGATCGCCAGGATCGACTCCCCGAGAAGTTTAGTCGCGAAGTTAGTCCACATCCTGCTCATCGATATCGGAAAGGCGCACCCTCAGGCGCTCGTTTATCCGTTGACGGTAGCCACGAAATCATCGTTTGTGGCAAGAAAGAACGCGGCCAATTATATAATGAAGACGATGGCCGCTCATTCGCAGAATCTTGTTAACGAGGCGGCAGTCATATCCGACGAGTTGATAAAGGTCGCTATTTTATGGCATGATCAAGTGTTAATCGCTTTAGATGAAGCTTCTAGGTATGTGCGAATGCAGTATGAGAATGCTACTGTTGTAATATTTCAAGTAATTGATTTTTCTATTCTTATTTTAGATTGTACTTCAGCGAGAAAGACTACAGGGGTATGTTCAAAACACTGGACAAGATGCATGCCATGTTGGATCGGCAACCGGAAACGCTAAAAGAGGTGTCATTCCTGCAAATGTACGGAAGGGATCTTCATGAAGCGCAGAGATGGTGCGAATTGTTCAGAGTAAGTTCTTCGCGTCTATCAGATCGGGGGCTGCTCTCTGTGTGTGTTCCGAAGTGAGTTCGTGAGTGTTTTTTAGCCCCAGCCCTAACCTCAGCGGTTTTTTAGAGTTTCACATGCGTGACCATTGATAGCGTTTGGTTGAAGCAGGACGACCAGCATGCTAGCCAAGTTACAGCTATTATTGCAAATTAATTAAGCAATCTCTGGGATTAAGGAGTATGCATAATTTTTTTCATACTAAAATATCGAATTTTTTCGTTAATATATTGCAGAAAACAATGCATTAATAAAAAATAACATTTCATAACAAAGTTAATATTTATATGTATAAATGCGAGTATGTTCGATGTTGTGTTGCAATTTTAAACGCAGCCATTTTGACGTTATTTATTTAACATCCATAATCCAAGAAAAGTCGATCATATATTTACTAAAATAATACTAAAAACATGTGAACTGGTGTCATGAATCAGTTTAGCAATGTGTTAGCAAGCGTGTGTTTTGATTTTTTGAATATCTCATGCATTTTTTGTTCATAAATTTTCCTATTTAAAAAAAAAAGTCTGTACATTTATAGGTGTAATTATATAGCTGTAATACTGATAAAAAAAAATACTTACCCTATATTTCAATCTAATGCATATTCTCTATTGACAATTCACAGGAAACCGGCGAGGAACGCTACCTGAACGAAGCGTGGGACCTATACTACCACGTGGTGCGGCGGATCGCGGCGCAGTTCCGCTCGCTGACGTCACTGGAGCTACAATACGTGTCACGGCGGCTTCAGGCGGTGCGCGCGCTCGAGCTGTGCGTGCCCGGGTCATACGTGCCCAGCGGCACCCACGTGCGCATCCACGCCATAGACGATCACCTGCAGGTCAGTGTGCCGCGCCACTGTACAGTGACGTCACCGAGCTGTGCGTGCCCGGGTCATACGTGCCCAGCGGCACCCACGTGCGCATCCACGCCATACACGACCACCTGCAGGTCAGTGTGCCGCGCCACTGTACAGTGATGTCACCGAGCTGTGCGTGCCCGGGTCATACGTGCCCAGCGGCACCCACGTGCGCATCCACGCCATACTCGACCACCTGTTGACAGTCACTTTTGGCTCCGCAAACATTTAGCCTGCGTTAATTATTAAATATTTTGCAAATTAGCTAGGTATTTCATGTCCAGTTTACTGTGACTGGTTTCATGAAATAAAAAAGGTATAAAAGTCATGTAACAGTTATAGTAAAGTGGTAGAAATTCACTTCTGTTGGAGTTTTGGAGCGAAAACGAAAATCACGTTTTCGACTTTTTATGATTTGCCTACACTCATGCACGTCCTCGAAGTGATAACAGTTAATAACTCACTATTAGTACACATTAACACTTGAATAATTACAAGCTTGGGAAAATTATACAAGATTATCATAGAATTTGTTTACTTTCGCGCCAAAACATATATACGTATGTTTTAAAGTCAACGATACTTCCTATTCTAGGTGATAAAGTCGAAGCAGCGTCCGCGGCGTCTTACGATCCAGGGCTCGGATGGCAAGCAATACATGTTCCTGCTCAAAGGGCACGAGGACCTGCGACAAGACGAGCGTGTTATGCAGCTGTTCGGACTTGTCAACACGCTGCTACAGGTCAGATTTATTTGCTATACGGGATATAAACGGATGCCCTCGAAATATTATGATAATTTGCGTTAAAACTGTATATAACAGGCCAAATACCTCTGCTATGTTTTTAAAGGGAGAAAAAAACTATTTGTGTTCAAATGTTGGTTAATAACCAATAAATAAAAAAATAAATAAGCCTTTATTTGTTCTTAATGCGTTACATAATATTTACAGTGTTTGCTAATTAACCTTAAAATTTATCAAGAACCCCCAGGTGGGTAAAGGCCTCCTCCAAAGATGCCCAAATTTCTCTGTTTTAGGCTGTTTGGCACCAATTTTGGCCTGCAATTTTTTTAATTTCATCCTCCCTTCGTGTAGGCGGTCTTCCTCTTCCTCTTTTTCCCTGTGGCCCTCTCCATAAGGTGGTTTTGAGGGTCCATCTCTGGTCCGTGAGCCTCGCTACGTGTCCTGCCCATTTCCACTTCAGCTTTTGTGCATAGCTCAGGGCATTTGTGGCTTTTGTTATTGCTCTTATACTGGTGTGTCTTATCTTGTCCATTTTTTAACCTTGAGCATGCTTCTTTCCATTCCTCTCTGGCAGGTGGTGATTTTGTGCTTGATTTTTGTAGTGAACTTCCAAGTCTGGCATCCGTATGTCAAGCACGGTAGGAGGCTCGAGTCCATTACCTTGGTCTTTAAATATGTTGACATATTACTTTTGAATATTTCATATAATAACCAAACTTGAATACAAATAGTTTATGACGATGAGAATTTCTAATTAACGAGAAAAAATTGTCTAAGTAGGTATGTTAAATTGATTTATATATATAATGTAAGACGCGACGCCGACGCACACAGTCTTAATACAAGATATAAGCATAAAATTACAGTGTGCGCATTTAGATTAAGCAAAACGAATAAATCTTTTATGGGAAATGGGGCTAGATTTTACAATAAAATTCCTAAAATTGTAACTGAACTACCACTGGGAAATTTCAAATCCTACTAATATTATAAATCCGAAAGTTTGTGTGTAAGTGTGTATGTGAGTAATTATGTTTGTTCCCTCTTCACGCTTTAACGGCTGAACGGATTTGTATGAAATTTGGAATGTACATAGATTATACCTAGGATTAACACATAGGCTACTTTTTAACTTGATAATATCGGGTGAAGCCGCGGGGCACGGCTAGTCTGTAATAAAACGTGCATTAATTAAGAAAACTTATTAAAAAATAATTAAAACGTAAGCATAGCTTAAAAAAACCTACTTCACCGCTTATATTTTGATTTTGGCTTGATCGATTTCGATAAAATGTATATGGGATCACCTCACAAAAAAAAATATTTTGAGAATCGGTCCACAAATGGGGGGAGAGATCGGTGGACATACATAGAAAAAAAAAACATATACAGTCGAACATAGTAAGTACCTCCTCCTTTTTTGAAGTCGGTAGCTATTGACTACATTAATGACAAGGATGCATAGAGGCAAACTGCGCAAGCACTTTCTAGCGACTACATAACATAGATAAGCCTTGGTTAATACAATAATGTATTAGTGTTTATGAATAATAAAAAAAAAATGAATGAAATAAAATGCGCCGCCGAGTTTCCGCCGAGTTTTTCCCCAGGTTCTTCACAAGATGTCTGTAATTCTGCGAATCTGGCAGTAGACTTTCACGAGTGCCTCTCTTTCGGCCCATTTAAATAAACGATTTTGATTTTGATACTTCATAATATTAATGTTATTATATTAAGCTTATTTTAGGAATTTGTTTTTATTAATTTATGTAGGAGTAAACAAATGGCTTTAAAGAGCAATTGTCATAACCGCCAAGTTAAAGTGCGAGATGTTATGTCTCTTTATTTCAACGATTCTTCAAAATTCTTCAACGAGTTTTGTTGGATTTTCGTACTCGCCGGCAGTGATCGGCTAATCTTATAATTATAATTGATCGAACGAAGCGAGATCTCTAAGTAGACTTGGGTCGTTCAGCACTTTGTCCGTCCGTCCGTCTGTCACAGGCATCTAGCGTCTAATCCATGTAAGCGAATGACTTCGAATTCTCATAAAATATGTAAAACTATGGTCCAAAGTCAGATATTACATTTAAAATTATATAAATGAAAATATTAGGGGTTCCCATACATTAAGTGGGAAGGAAAAATATATTTTATTTTTTTATCTACCCTTGTGGGGTATAGTTGTAAAGGGCTCGACAAGTAGAGTACGAAACCTGTTTTAAAAAATATCTATTTTGGAAGATAACGATATGGTAGGCCACCAAAGTCACTGTTTTTAGACCTATTTTGTCCAGGGGTCTATCTCAAAAGCGGCTTCACACTGAAACTTACGTATAATATCCGTTATATCCTGTATTTGAACAACAAATACAGAAATCAAACAATTATATTATACAAAAAAAAATATAAGCAAGTAACCTCAAAAGCTGTCTCAATTAGGCAAAATGTAGGCGCGAAATTTCAGTTCGGCGCGAACGACTAGTATCGTAATAGTTAAATAAATTAATCTTAAATATGTATAGTTTTCACCTATTTAATCCTTTCATTGTTTCAGTATGACAATTACAGTGTAACTGTCGTTATTGGGCGTATTTTTTTTTCTTTGTACCTTGCATTTTTTCACCTGTTACGTCACTTGTACAATTTTTTTTTTGATGATCATTATCAATATTCATGATGTTTATAAAAAATAAAGATAAGTGTTTATCTTTGTATCAAAATATGATTTTTATTATGAGGTTTTCCTTATATTATATTTTTTATGATATTCTGAAAGTAGTCGAAACTAACAAATGTTATGTAACTCACTAAATACAGGGGCTTAATCCTTATTTTTACGTCACTGTTGCCGCCAAAAACTTAAATTTTTTACCGAATCCAAAGACAGGTATATTTCTTGACATTTATAATGCTTAACACGGAAATATCAACCGTAAGTAATGCAAAATATTAGTTTATTTCTTGTTACTCAAAATCGATTAAGTGGAAAATTCCTATTGAGTTACGTAAATTTTAGCAATATTTTATTATTTTCTACTTGATGTAAGTATATTTTTCAATGTGGCAACAGTAGCTTAAAGCGTCAAAACTATCAGCTATGCTGTATACCGTGACAAGAAGCCCAAAGGTGTGGTCGTTAGTTTGGTGCAGTCGAAATCTTCCACTGATTTACGGTATAATTCAAGGCAAATTCAAGGTAAGACTAATTTCTATAGTGTATTTGTTCTGTTTTTAAGGAAGATTAAGGTTAATACTCTTAATTTAAATCAAAATTTATGAAAAGGCAAAATCAATAAGCTATAAATTAATTTTTGTATTATTATCTCACATGGAAGCGTTACATCCTTTGAAAAACATTACACGCATTGGAATGAATTTGTAACTCAATGGAAAGGTAAGGGCGAGTACAAATTGTAAATATACTAGCGACCCGCCCCAGCTTTGTACGTGTGCAATTCAGAATTATAATTTTATTGTGAAACAATTCTCTTAATAACAATAAATAAAAAAAAAAAAAAAATAATTAATAAACTAAAAACAATTAATTAGTTTCTTTATATAATATTTAATTTTATCTATATTAACATTTTATTAATTTAATTCCAGGTTGAAAGCGAGGATATAAATGAAAAAGATAGTCTAATGATGATAGACTAAATTGAATGGAAATAAAATACGGTGATAGCAGGCTAACTAATAAGGTCAAATTTGACACAAGTTCAACGGCAAAAGGAAAATTTCGGTCTATTAGAACAGTAGTCTCACGTTCTGTAGCATGCCGTAAATGTACAGCCTAAAATCCTTTTCAATCTTGTAGAAAATGTATGTGCTGTTCAGCCTGGTACTGCAGACAATGTGCTGGGACAGAAGCAAACCATCACGGTTACGATGACTACATTTGTGACGAACGTTTAGGAGAGTAGACTCCTAAGCATTCACAAAACTGTTTTTTTAAATTCAGTTAATTTTTTTAACGTTTAAAACTTGTTTATTACGTAATTCTTTATTTTGTATAATTTTAATTTACTGCTATTACTACTCCAAGTTTTAATAATACTGTTCTGCTTTAGAGAAAACTGTAAAGCAGAACAAGTATTATTAAGTAAAAGTGTTTGTTGTGAACAAAGCTTTACTGGTTCCATTTAGTTATTTCGTAATTCTATTGAGTGATGTCTACCAAATCTAGTGATAATAAATTAAAGATATTTCATTCAGTTCCTCAATTAACGTGCCATTAATACCAAATAAATAAATATGTATGTTTTTTCTTTTAAATTTTCTTAGATTTTATTGGCTAATTTGTCCTAAAATACGTTGTAAGCAAACAAAAATGTAGTACTATGGCCAAACTGTAACTCAAAGGAGAGTATTTATTGATTATTATTGCTTATGTTGTGTTTAAAGGTTTACATTTTAATAGATAAGTATAGAAATGACTGAATATGTTCCAAATAAATATTATTTCATAACTACTGGCCTATTTAATTTATGAAAAATCTATTAATGTTTCGTAACTCAATGGAGCATTTTATCAGCTCTAGCGCATTAAAAGACGTTTTATTTTAAAATATATGGTTTTTACCTAAAAAACATATTAATATTCAGATAATAAATATATTTATGATCTTAAAAAAATATTCAAACAGTATTAAAATGAGGTTTCATATTTAGTACAAGAAAATAAAAATACGCCCTATTACATTAATGATTTTCACTCGAAACCAACAGTTACTATTTTCGAAATTTAAAATGTATTATTAATTCATCATCATCATCATCATCTCAGCCGCAAGAAGTCCACTGCTGGATATAGGCCTCCCCCAAAGATCTCCAAAATGAACGGTTGTTAGCGGCCTGCATCCAGCGTCTTCCTGCGACCTTCTCTATGTCGTCCGTCCAGCTTGTGGGCGGTCTTCCGACACTGCGCTTGCCAGTCCGTGGCCTCCATTCTAGAACTTTTCGGCCCCATCGGCCATCCGTTCTACGTACTATGTGCCCTGCCCATTGCCACTTCAACTTGCTAATCCGCCGGGCTATGTCGGTGACTTTCGTTCGTCTACGGATCTCCTCATTCCTGATTCGATCTCGTAGAGAAACCCCGAGCATAGCCCTTTCTATAGCTCGTTGTGTGACTTTGAGCTTATTTATTATTATATATTATTAATTAATTAATTTATATTATACAGGGAGATACCAACACATATCGACACGACCTTGCAATCCAGCGCTACGCCGTGATACCCCTTTCCCCTAACTCCGGACTCATCGGCTGGGTGCCACAATGCGACACTCTGTATAACCTGATCAGCGACTACAGAGACAAGAAGTCTAACAAGATGGCGCTCAATACCGAACAACAGATCATGGTGCGGATGGCCTCCGACTATCAGAAGCTTATGTTGAAACATAAGGTATGTACTGTATGCATTTATATGTTTGAAATCTAGTGGTAGGGAATTCTAACGTGCTCGCTAGCCTGTATCGAAATACAGTCGTAGTTACACTACACCCTTAAGTAATCTGTCACCAAGCTGTAAATGGTGTTCCGGCAGGTATCCTTGAAGGCCATTTTAGACTTTTTTTTAAAGTTGAAACTATCGTGAGTATTACACATTATGTTTCAATGTTATATCCGGCGAGGCCCGAGCCGCTCGCCTCCGCGTATTCCGCGTCTGACTCATCCTGATGAAGGACAACTAATTTGTCCGAAACTAGTCGACTACAAAGTAAGTAGACATATTTTACTTGTTTTAAGCCCGATAAAACATTAAAACATTTTAGACTTAGCATACCTGTTTGCGGCCCTCGATCAGATCACCACTTACTTACAGGTGAGATAGATGGCTATCTAAGATAAAATACGATATTATATCTGTTGAATTGCTAGGCGGCTTAGTTGGGTGAACTTGGGTCCGCCTTTGCCTTTAAGCAACGGTTTCAGGTTCAATTCCCGGTAAAAAAACAAGTTTTCTCCCCAAGTAAATTTGCGTTTCTGGTTTTGGGTGTGATGTGAATGTTGCGCCGGCACAAGGGAGTGTGAAAATAAGCTACTAAACAATTATAGTCGTCAATAATACGCACAAGAATATTTGTAACAGCAACAAGATATCGTTCTCAGACTGTGCAACTTTAAACGTTCCAGCCCAGGACAAGGTAAAACGACGATGTCGTACCACATTGTGATCCGTATCTCCCGTCCCAGGTGGAAGTATTCGAGTACACCCTCTCGCAGACCCCAGGCAACGACCTCGCTCGCTTGCTGTGGCTGAAGAGTCCTTCGTCCGAGGTGTGGTTCGAGCGGCGCACCAACTACACGCGGTCGCTGGCCGTCATGTCCATGGTGGGCTACATCCTGGGGCTCGGCGACCGCCACCCCTCCAACATCATGCTGCACCGCCTCTCCGGGAAACTCCTGCACATCGACTTCGGGGACTGCTTCGAGGTCACGCAGAATAGGGACAAGTTCCCGGAGAAGATCCCGTTTAGATTGACGAGGATGCTTATTAATGCTATGGAGGTTAGTTTAGTATGATATGTTGTATTTCCCTTGAATTGGATAACGTTCGCCTCCTAAGCGGGGGTATCGGGTTCGATTCCCGGCGGGAGCACAAGTTTCTCCCCGAGGAAAATATGTGTTTCTGGTTCTGGTTGAGATTGTGTGTGTGATGTGAATGTTTCCGACACCCCCGACCCAAGTCATAGCCGAAACTTAACCAATCGTTTGGGAATTAGATAATTAGGCCCTAGCGTATGTGGGCATACCTGGTATGCCCGGCGGTTTTGCCCGCGTTAATCAAGATTTAAAACTATACTAAATTTCAGAAAATACTGTCCATCCGATAAATTAATCACCTTATTTGTAACATACTCACGAAATTTAGATTTATGATTTTGGTATAACAGGTGAAAAGAACAAGTGAAGAATACATTTCTAAGCCCTGTAATCTCGCTGAAAACATTGCCCTTCAGTAATGTTTACACACTACTGCTTAGCGGTTGGATGACTATACTAACGTAAAAAAGGCCTTTTATTTACATTTCTGAAATGAGAAACATTTACATTTCTGTTGTAGAATTTGAATTCCCTTTCGTTATTTTAAATTTGAATAATTAAATTGAAATATGTGAATCTATCGTAAACAATGTATTGTGTGCAGGTGACGGGCATCGAAGGCACTTACCGCTTCACATGCGAGTCAGTAATGCACGTGCTACACAAGCATCGCGACAGCGTGATGGCAGTTCTCGAGGCATTCGTTTACGATCCTCTCCTCAACTGGCGATTGGTCGACAACGAGCACCGCTCCCTCACCGAATCTACCTTCTCGTCCGACATCGACTCGTCCTACACCCTCCCCAGTCGAAGCCGCAATCATCTCCACTACGAGTCTGTCGAACTGCCCCCGGAGGCTAACTTGAACAAGCGAGCGTTGGCAACTTTAACCAGGATAAGGGACAAGCTCACTGGGAGAGACTTCCCGGCCGTTGAGGCGGTGGTTAGCGTGCCCAAGCAGGTGGACTTGCTGATCAAAGCTGCGACGAATAATGAGAATCTCTGCCAGTGTTATATTGGGTGGTGTCCTTTCTGGTGATGAGTCTTTGATTTGTTTAATGGCGGAAGTGACACTCGAGCATTTCAGAATGACGTCAGGGGCGTAGTACGACTCATGATCGTGCGAAAACTTTATTTCGCTGTGAGTAATGAAACTATCTGTAACTGTCATAAGATAAAACTCTTACTAAACCGGCGACCATCAAACTTATGCCAAATCTTATTTAATTTCGACATAGATACAGTAAGCCAATAGGGAATATGCATAATTTAATTATTCTTTTAATCGTTTATTTTTACGGTTAAAAACATTGCCGAAAATGTAGATTTTGTTTTATATTTATAAAAACATTTTAAATTAATACTTTAAGTTTCAAGTTCTGTGACGTCAGATTCTAAGACACAATGGTTGCCGTGAAGGAAAGTGGACAGGTCATCGACATCGAAAATGAGAAACTGACGTCACGAATCAGTCTAGCCAATAGCGTGCTTTTTGGCACTGTTCTTTTTAATCACTTATTACTACACTTTCATTTAATAAAATTCCTAATTAAAAAGCTAAAAAAAAATGTTTTAGATATTATTCTAATTAGATAAATAAAAAAATACTACGTTTACTTAAATCACATGCGTATTCCATATTGTTGTTTTTGTATAAATAGAGAACAATTGGAGAAAAGGAGTAAATATTGTACCGACCCCTTATTAGGAAAAAGAAAGATGATCAACGGCAAATATAAAAAACTCGTAGATCTTGTGGACCCGTTTTTGAGGATTTTCAGCACCAAGGGCACTTGAAGCTGTCACTGTTTTTATGTGTCCGGACCGGAGTACAATAATTGTGATAGAGTTCTACAAAGATTAAAATGAACATGATATGCAAAGGGAGTATATATATAATTTTTGAATGCCACGGTTATTTGAATCCTTGTAGAACTATATCTCTCATGACGATCCTGACTATAGTCTATAAGAGAAGCAACCACAAATTATAATTTGCTAGTGAGCATTTTCAAGTAAGGTCTAATAAATAGGTGAGAGACTGCGAGAGTTGAAAATTACGAGATTATGTACCTACTTATATTTATTTTACAACTAGCGACCCACCCCAGCTTTGAAAGGGTTAAATTTTCGATGGATTTTCTAAAAACAATTTCTTTATTTTTTTGCCGCGAAAGTGAAAAATGGCGTTGTTGATTTTGTATAATTTTCCAAAACCTGTCATTCTTCGAGTGTTAATGTGTAACATTGTGGATTATTGACCGTTAATACTAACTAAACGTGCATAGGTGTAGGCAATCATACAAAGTTGAATAAAGAGCATGACTTGACTATGACTGGACCTTGACTGTTTTACTTGACTTTGACTTATGACTAGGACTATTAATATAAAATACACTTAAAATATATTGTTACTTGACACTGTCTAAATGCACAAGATTGCGAAGGCAATATTAAAAGAAAAAACAACGTTTCCTTTCATACAAACCTTGTCTTGACTATTAAAATCTGGCAAATCGGTCGAGCCGTTCTCAAATGATAGTCTTCCATACATACGCCTGATGTTTACAAATAAAGATTCAAGTTTTACGACTTTTTGTCGTTTATTTTGACAGAAAAAAAAATTGTTTTTTCGATCTATTATAGGCAAACATTTTACCACTATCTCACTTAATGTGACGACGCGGTTAACGATGGAGCACGCTTACCTAGTAAATACATAATCACTCTCGACTTGCATAGTGAAAGGTGGCCATATTGTTTTCTTTTTTGTTGCGCGGCCTTATTTTACAGAGATTACGGTATTATTTTTTAAATTTTTTTTAATGCTCTATACTATAGAGTCAAATTCTTGGATATAGAGCCTAAGCATTTGACCACTATCTCACCTGATGGAAAGCTATGATGCGTCCGAAGATGTAGCATGCTTGCTTTGTTTATGTTTTCCTTTTTGACAAGACGAAGTGCTTTGTTTTCTAATCGTACTGGATATAAAAAGTAAATGTATGTAATAAGAAAACTTTAAATTAAAATAAAACTGAAGTCATATTCTGCATTTCATGTATTATATAATTTTAATGCAGCATTTATCTAAGTTTATAAATATAACTCATTGTAAATAATATTATAATATAACATACCCAAACGTACTACCGCATAACGCCTTTAACCTCATTTTCATAAAAAGCAAGGTAATTGAATAGGTATCGTCTAGGTAAGCATGCTCCATCGTCGACCACATCATCGCTTACCATAAGGTGAGATATTGACCATATTTAATGACTTATATTAAATGTCACGCGTCAAAATAAGACGAAACATATTTTAACAATAGAAGGTTTAACGAACGTTTTATATTTTCTACCGACTTCACAAAAATGGGGGAGGAATTCAAGTCGACCGTGTTCGAGGTGTGACGAGGTTCAGTAATTCTTGAAATATTGTCAAGTAAGCCTAAGCTTTGCTTGCGTTTAATAATTATGAATAATGGCGTTATAATTATAAAATATTAAATAAAACTATGTATAGCTACGATGTTATTATTTAAAGGTTTATTTCATTGTTTGTGTTACTCGAGTAAGATTTTATTTATTTTATCATATTACTAATAAGTCGTGAGTTATTATTATTAGTGTTCTTGTTTTGTTACATTATATTTTTTATGTTAGTTTCGTGGAGAAATCTTGCTGGCATGTGTGTAGTAATGGAAACGATAAGGTGGGCTAAGGCAATATACAATTGCGTATTAGGAAATACATCTCGAAAAAAAAATAATAATACGAATGATTTCTTATCATCATTGGGAAATTCCATACAATAACCGTGTTAAATTGAGTATCCAAGCACGAAGTATTTATAAATGTACTCTTTTACTTTTATACAATTCAATTATACTAAATAATATAAAAACCGGAGTGCGTAAAAAGTGAACTTACTGTTATGGGATTATATAAGAAATGTATCATGTGAAAATTCAAGTGAGATAACATTAAAATCTGTATAGTTCCTAAATAGTAATTCCAAATTTAAAATTGTGAATTAACCTTCATTTTCAAATACCTATTCAGTGATAGGTGTCTATTTAGCACAGTTCGTCGATTTATTTTTATAAATCCCAATATGGCGTCTTCATATAAGTCTACAAAGTAGCTTCATGATTCTTGACTCACAACTTTTAGTTACTATATGCTGATATTAATAAGACCACTTTGGGTATTTTGGACGCGTATTTCGATTAATTTTGACTGAGTTAAAGCTGGCTTAAGAGAACTAAAGTGAAATTTATATATTACCAACTTGACTTAATCAAACAAGTAAATGATAATTCAAATCGGTTTACGTTCATTGTAGATATAAGGCAACATGCCTATAAACATATAAAAAGCAATGTTAAGTCGAATTGAAATATGCGTTTTTGGAGATTTGACTCATCAAACCTAACACACTCATACACATCGATCATAAAATCATTTATCGACTCCCAGTTGAGATATTTTTTTTTACTTGGATGCTTACATGTTTTTGTTGCTGACAGTACTCTACAAACAAATAACAAGCCGCAGCCAACATAATTCCGCTTCCATGTCTCATCAAACGATCGCTAGGGTAACCAACTCCAAAGCATGACCCTTCCATTTAACCCATATTTAACAGTATTGAGCCAATGTACCACCGCACTTTCATTAGTTTTAGAGTTAGTCGTACAATGCATTTGATTATTAACAACGAATCTATGACGATATCTAATGTATAAATTATGGTAAAAAATATTGAGGCTGTATTTGTAACATAAAATTGCTTAAACTACAGTTTAGTACCTATTAAACTCACTGTTATAGTATATTAATAAGCATTGTCGACTCTTTATTATTATAAGAACATAGTCCTATTAGCACTTGTAAGTAATTACGGGATTATGCGCTTTTAATTAGTAACTGTATTGTTTCGTTGTTCATTGCTTGGTTATTACGTTGTAGATAATTGATATTGCACCTATATCTTAGATAATAAGAATTTTGTAATCGATATAAATAAATAATGATAAAATACACAATGCAATTGTGAAAAAGGATATGTTGTTTTTATTGTTACACGAATTACAACACCGTTATTTTATAAAACGCAACACCGTCAAGATAATCTTTTTAAAGTTTCAATGTTTATACATTCACGTTTTGTATAGCACAATTTAATTGGTAAATATCTGGTTGTTACAGCGGTTAGCCGTTCGTCGGTAATAACAGTAAGGATTGAAAAGCCGCGTCACTGTAAAACGAGCCAGTCCTTACTTCCCCAACATCTTTCTCTTGGTTAGCAGATTCCTTACGTCACAATACTATCTTTTTTGTAACTCACAAACGACAAGGGTAATATTTTTGATAATGTTGTGCACAGAACTTTGTCAAGGCTAGGTTTGCTGAGATAGATTTCCATATCTCCCTCGGAACTGCAGAACTCATTGAGGGTTTGTCGGCAGACGCCGCAGGGCGCCGTAAACTCTTGCTGATGCGCGACCACAGCTACTTTCGTGAACTTGGTGTATCCTTCGCAAACAGCTCGCGAGATTCCCGTGCGTTCCGCGCATATCGATGGAGATAGCGTAGAGTTCTCTATATTACATCCTGTATAAATTTTCGAGTCGTCTTCTGTCAACAATGCGGCTCCGACCGCGAAGTTCGAGTAAGGACAGTATGCCCTTTTCCTTATAGCACTGGCCTCTGTCACCAACTTTTGCACATCGTCGCCTGAAATGGACGCACATAAAAAAGTAGTGATTACATTATTCTTGCGCACACACTGTTAACATAAATGATCTAATGATTTCTAAGAGTTAATATCCATTTAATTA
This sequence comes from Lomographa bimaculata, assembly GCA_948107665.1. Lineage (NCBI taxonomy): Eukaryota > Metazoa > Arthropoda > Insecta > Lepidoptera > Geometridae > Lomographa > Lomographa bimaculata. The sequence continues at coordinate 13,366,472 of OX403600.1, forward strand.
GTGAAGTTATCGCGATATCAGTGAATGGCGAGGTCATCCTAATTATTAGATACTAATGTAGATTGATCTCCGCTATTCGCCCAGAAGATAGTAGTGTTGTGCGAGTTATTAATAATAGAAGTATTAAAATAATTTCAAGGTAAAGACTAGTGGACGTGGAACGTTTAAATGTTTGGCGAACTCAGACACTCATAGTTAAATTCAATTTACAAAATAACACATAAATTAATAATAAATACATCCGCCCATTACGTATATTTTTATATTTTGTAACTATAAAATACACCGCAGCTTTTTAAAACTAACTCTATATTGAGCGTTACGCTTTGCCGCGTTAATGGGGACATAAAATTCTAAGTATGTCCAGGGTTTAGACTATCTAAATACCAAATTTCAATCAAATCATCTAGCCGTCACAGAGATTCCTCGTATCAAAAATACACACACACACTTATATTTATAAAACTTCAAAGTTATCAGCCTAGACACAAACTACTCAAAAAAGCCTTTGCTCTGTTGAGAAAATTTCCACAATAATATTGGGACCAACACAACACGGAAATACAAGCAGGAAACACTCACTCAAAGAGCTAAAATCTACTATCTCGTAGTTATCCATGAGCGCGTGTTGGGAAGCAAATTGCGGTGAGTATGCGCGTCTATCGCGGACTGCGGTCACCGACCAACTGATTAGCACAAACGATCTTTGATTAGATAGTCATTACTCGGACATGATTGACTATCCCTTGCCACTCTTGCCAGCGAAAAACAACTTGCGTTTTTGTTCGGGTAGAGTCGATTACTGCCTCGGTTGTACGCTGGAGGAACGCATATAATAACTAGTAATTGCCCCTCGCGGCTTCGCCCGCGCAAATAAAAAACACATTATTTATCGGATCGAATTGTGAATCTAAACCATTCTTGAGTCCACCTGAATACACACGAAAAGACGTTGAGTCACATACACACGTACAATAAAATAATATAATATTCATGTTCTTACGTCATAGAACTAAGTAACGATAATCACCGTGTCAAATAGGGCAAGAAAAGGTACCTAGTAATTCATCTTATATATAAAAATGAATTGCTGTTCGTTAGTCTCGCTAAAACTCGAGAATGGCTGGACCGATTTGGATGATTATTTTTTTGCTGTGTTTGTAATTGTCAAAGCGAGGTTTGTATGTAAGATATTTTTTAATCCACCGGAAATTGCACCCGGGCGAAGCCGGGGCTGATCGCTAGTTGATAATAAAAATTATGCGCTCTGTTGTCACGACACGTTGTAATCACAAGCATATTTTAAGTATTATAAGAAGGTAATTTATATGTAAGTAATGTACTTTCGTTTCGCTTGGTTGAGCCGATCCAATTGGTAATTATTGCTACGTCTCTTCTGTGCCTATACTTATAATTGTTGAAACGGCTGAGTTAATTAACGCAAAATTTTTGAACTACTCGTACCCCCGATGCTCTATTTGAACAACGGCTGCATCGATATTCACGTAACATAGCTAAAAACGCTCTCGATCAAGTCACCTTTCAAACATAAAATCAAAATCGGTCCAGTCATTATAGTTTTAAAAAACTACTACGGCCAACGAGTCTAAAATTGCAGTTAGCTACACGTTCTGTTGATAACGTACAAATCAATTGATTTTGTTTATATTATAGCATTAGTTATGCTAGAACTACCTTGATCAGTTTAGATGGCAGCGGTTAGATCAATAGGGCATGACACCCATGGCCGCGGGTTCAAATCCCGCCTCAAGCGATAATTTTTCCTCTCTAAATTTATCAATATTGTAAGCCTAGCATGGCTAATACTATATAAACGAAAACAATTGATTTGGATGGACGTTATTAACACAACGTGTAGCTAAATGCAATGTTAGACTCGTTGGCCGTAGTAGGTTCTAAAAACTGTTTCGGTACATGATGTCCCCTTAAGACGTTAATAATAAGGAAAAGGTAATTTAGTCGCTTCAGGCAGGGCTTGAGTACCTCAGCGGTTAGAGCAATAGGGCATGACACCCTATGGCCGCGGGTTCAAATCCCGCCTCAAGCGATAATGTTTCCTTTCTAAATTTATCAATATGAATATCACTACTACTGGGATCCAAAAGTAAAAAGATTGTATAATATGTTTTAGATTTGGATGTTTGGCTGATAGTTCAGCGGACTTTAGCGAGGCTTACCAAGACCCATGAGTAGAACATCGCAGGCAAAGCAGTGGAGCACAGCTAGTACTTCAATCGCTCACTGTATCGAAAGTGCCATGACGTGTGCAACCTATGAAATCAAAGGCGTAATGCAAGGTGAGGCATTTCAATGCCAGACATTCTGCAAAAACAATTATCCGTTCATTCTAGTACCTGCGTACTTGTTGCATAGCAATAAATCCAAGTTCTTTACGTCACTCGGATGATAAAAAAATAAGCTTACGTTACACATTTGTCACTGTACAACCAGTCACACCAATTGCAATCGCGTAACACTGTGACTCGTTGGGTTTTTTTCCCATCGAGTTACACTATTACGCTAGTGTGACTCGATTGGAATTCTTCTCAAAAATAATGTAGCAACCAGTAACAGTGTAACTCGAACCCACCTATTTTATATTTCCCGTTTGCTTAGTTGGGTGAGCGTTCGCCTTTAAAGCAGTGGGTATCGGGTTCGATTCCCGGTGGAAACTAACGTTTTCTCCCTTAGGGAAATTTGTGGCGGTTCTGGGTATGATTGTGTCTGTGATGTTAATGTTTCCGGCACCCACAACACAAGTCGGTGTAGTTGTAGTCGTAGTGTGGGTTGTGAGTGTGAAAGCGATTATTTTATGTTATGAATTTAAATTTTATATAATAACTGTGCCCCGCAGCTTCATCTGTCAATCCGGATAAAAAGTCCATAATACATTCAGCCGGTATAAAGGTTTACATAACTTTCCTTCAAATTCAATTATTTATTACATAGATATAATGTATGTACCTTACAAAGGATATGCTATGGTTATTTTATCTTTGGATACGCTACAGTATCGTTATCTTGTTACTTTTGATAATTTGGAAGCCAAAAACAAACAACAATGCATAATTTGGATGAGTGGTTTGGTATAAATTAAATATAACTGAATATCAATAAGACCAATATTATGCTTTTCCAGTCCAGAATTTCGGTAGATACTGAATTCAAGTTGGCACTAACTGCTTAGCCACAAATAGCTTTAAGCTTTAAGGATTTCAGTTAGACTCACACATTACTAACAGATCTATATCTGTAAGTAACTATATATACTTTTCTATATAATAACAATAGATATAAATCAGTGTCACCATTGGGAGAAGCCACTGGCATCTGAAATACAGTGTACTCACTTGTTCAGAAGCCTATTGATTAAATACACAATGTAAAAAATTATGTCAATAAATAAAAAAACCACAAGCTCCTCGCTCCCGTACCGTACATATTATTCTCTTTGTCTTGTGTACACAATGCATTGTATAGCCAACAGTATAATTTGGGAGTCTTTAAGTCTAGAGTAATAGGAAAGCTTGCTACATCTTTGGCTGCATCGTCGTGAGATAACGGACAAATGCTATAAAAAGAATATACTTTAATATACTTATCTAATAGTAGCTGAACCCGGCGAACTTCGTACCGCCACTAAAAAAATAATTATTATAATGCAAATATTAATAGTGCGTTCAGAAATTAATTTTGTGTCTAATTTTTGACAGGTACGAAGTATGTATGGCAAAATAAAATAGTTCTTTTTACTATTTTCCTTGCAATTTCTTAATAATTTCTTACGTTTTAAGGCTTACTTGGACTTCTATAAATATTCAAAAACCAAAAATAGGCAAATCGGTTCAGCCGTACTCGAGTTTTTGAGGAACTAACAAACGTCAATTCATTTTTATATATATATGTATAGATATGTCACTCCACTAGGATGTGTAAGGTATGCATAATATTTAAACTTAATTAAATATATGGGCAACAAGAAAACTAAAACAATTGTTATGAAACAAAAATGCATTTATTACAAATGAATCAAAATTTCCTCTTTACAACCTATACATTGTACGTGCGTAATATTCTAACAAGAATAATTAATATTTGTTCCGTACGTAATAAAGCTAAATATATTTACACAACCGATAGAAAATATTAGTGCCACTTAAACATCTCTTACTTTACAATTAATATACACCTATTAATAATAAATGAAAAATAATTCTAATTAGTTGATCACTTTTACAAAAATATGCAATTACGTTAAATGGTATATCAACAAGGATGATGTTAAACATAGTATACTTAATTTATTTACTTATACCTACTACTAGCGTAGGGAACCCACTTAAGTTATGTACCTTCGACCAAAAAAATTTTTGAGGAGCATTTAGCTCCTCAAAAATTTTTTTGATTAAATAATGAGCGCCGACGCTCATTTCGACTTAATCTTTGGACTCTGGCCGTACAACACGCGATAGATACGTTTATGCTTGTCCAAACAGCTCTACTTTCTGACGTAGTTATCATATACGGTCTCTTTTTTTGTAACAGATTAACTATATTTACTTATAATTAGGTGTTGAAATAGTCCCATTGTTGAGACTCATTGTCATTACAAGTTAAATGGATAAGGCCCGCCATATTTATTACATTTTTGTAACAGTAGCATGAGTTATATTTTAGTTTTTGGACTAAGGATTTACTCAAAGCACTGGTTATTTTAAAGATGGAGCTAGGGAGCTAGCGGAACTCGACGATGGTGAAGTGCTTTAAGGAGTTGATACCACAATGTCTCCTGAAACGCGTGACTTAGTAAACGTTTTTACGGCATTCATAACAAAAGCTGATACATAAAAATATACGTTGGTATCTGTATGATATGGGAAGGACATTTTTTAAATATTCACAACATTTAAAAATATGAAAAAACACATCATTTTTTCTATTTCAATAAAAGATTCGTGATCTGGCGTAACAGCCATCATTTAAGAAATACAATATGCACCTTTTTATGCATCAGTTTACACAGGATTGTTGTCGTAGTTACAAGATGCTCGCATTGACAATCTGGCTCTCCATGTGTTTTATTATCTTAGTTATTGTAAGTCCGTTATAGAAAATCTACTAAACAGTCAGTCATGAGTCAGTTACAAAACTTATGTTTGTCTATATCAATCACAATAAATCTCTTACACAATTATAGTCGTAGTCATCTTAAGAATTATTATTCCAGGACAGATCCTCAAAAGGACTGTAATTTTATAAATACCAATCCTAGCAACTTACCAAAACAAAATGAAATAATCTATCTTATAAAATGACTCCCCTACAAAAATAACTTCACTTCCCACGGCGACCACTAGCCCGTTACGAGCATAATGACTCTACCCTTCAAAAGCTTACCTACCTTTTAAATATAGCTGCTCTCTACATTCGGCACTAACCATTTCTACCAGAAAGGACACCAGCCCACGTAGCACTGGCACAGGTTCTCGTTGCTCGTCGCTTGCTGGATCAACAAGTCCACCTGCTTGGGCACCGTCACCGTCTCCTCGATATGGGGGAAGTCTCGGCCGGTGAGCTTGTCGCGGACGCGGTTGACGATGGCCAGCGCTCGTTTGTTGAGGTTGGTCTCGGCGGGCTGGTCGAGCGTGTCGGTGAGGCCGCGGGTGCGGCTCGGCTGCGGCGAGGCGGACGGCTCTGCCGCCTCGCCCTCGGTCCGCGAGCGCCGCGCCGCGTCTATGAGGCGCCAGTTCAGCAGCGGGTCGTACACGAAGGCCTCGAGCACGGCCATCACGCTATCTTTGTGGCGGTGCAGCACTTCCATTACGGATTCGCATGTGCGACGATATGTGCCCTCGATGCCGGTCACCTGCGGGAAATAGTTTCGAGGATTTTGTTCATGTATGATGTTTGTGTCACACGTTGTTCAGAAGTTATCCGGACGAGTTTAAGGACGAGCCAAACATCTGGAATAATCTTATATTTATTCCATGATCTATCTAGAGTGTCAGATCAATCGAGGCCTGCAGTGTATGCTATACCGTTGAGAAGGCGTAAAGTGCTGTCGTGGTTGTGCTGGTTATTCTAAAATATTATATTACTATATTTCCAAACGTTATCGTCATCGGTGCATGATAAAACTGTAGGCAAATTTGCGTTAGGGGAAGTCACTGCGCGCACACACAATAGACTCACTATTCAGGGACTTCCCCTTCACAGCTACACTTAAGGACATCACTATATTTTTCTTCAGGGTCGAACTTGAACATCGGGTCGTGGACACACACGTTTGCAACCTAACAAGTCATTGTTTGATTGCAAACAAGCAAACGTTTGTTTGGAGATGTACATTGAAGAAGCATCTTCAACGCATACGTCCAAACAAATTCTTATCGCATAGTGTCATTCAAGCGTCTACTAGTATGGAAAAAATTAACACAGTAATATTACAAAGCCTATACAGCAAGCTGTAAGAGCCTTTATAAGTCTGTGAGTGAGATAGAAAAATCCCTTCGTTTTTCCAACGAAAGGCGGGATGACTTTGGCAGCCGGTTAACTAAAATTTAAAATCGGTATTTCTCAACCTACCACCTATTCAAAACAAATACGAAAACTAGACATTACAGGCCATGGAGCAACAGGCTCGCCAATGTAGTATCGAAATATCCAATATTCCAGACAGACGTGGGGAGAACCTTATAAACATATTAAAAAGTCTAGGTAAAGCTTTTAAACATCCGACGTCGTAGCTATCCACGGCGTCCCCCACGCTGACCAAAGTAATCGGCGACCGAAAAATGTTTTTGTTAAATTCCGCAACAGAATGCTCCGAGACAATGTAACAGAATGGACAATGCTTGCAAATTATGTAATATGTTGTTACTACATATGCTTAAGTTTTGCATTCAATTTGTGCGTCAAATAAATAAGTAAAAAATGTGGTTGCTGCTTGGCGTGGAACAAAAAGGTTAGATTCAAGTAAGATGTCGTTATCCGGATCCTCGACTAATAAGGTATGTATAAAAAACGGACAAACATTCAAGTTAAATAAAAGCTTGTATCACTAGACGACACATACGGATACAATAACGATCAGAATATCGGTTACATTACTCACCTCCATAGCATTAATCAGCATCCTAGTGAGCCTGAACGGTATCTTCTCCGGGAACTTATCCCTAGTGACGGCCACCTCGAAGCAGTCTCCGAAATCGATATGCAGGAACTTGCCGGTGACTCTGTCCAACATGATGTTGGAGGGGTGGCGGTCGCCGAGCCCCAGGATGTAGCCCACCATGGACATGACGGCCAGCGACCGCGTGTAGTTGGTGCGCCGCTCGAACCACACCTCGGACGAAGGACTCTTCAGCCACAGCAACTTGGCGAGATCGTCGCCTGTTGTATGCTCGAGAGCGTGCTCGAACACTTCCACCTACAAATATTTTTGTGGTTTGTATCTAACTTGTGGAGGCGATAAGGCCAGCAGTGACATTTAGATTGTGGTAGTGTACCAGTTGCGGCTTCGCAATTCTATTGAACCCAGCACAACATTATTCCTTTATCGCTACTTTTAGACCGTCTACAGCAATACGATCTTTGCCAACAGCTACAAATTCGTTGACAACATTGCGTAATTAAAACGTGCAGATATCTCCTCAATAATGCGTGCACACTGCTCAGTCTATCTGTAACCTATATTTAAAAAAAAATGATTTTGGTGCTGATTACTATATATGCTCAGCTTTCAGATTTTTTTAATACATTGACGTCAAACCATTACCCTAAGACCACTATCACTTGTCAAATGCTCAGCTTTCAGATTTTTAACGACTTCCCAAAAAAGAGGAGGTACTCAAGTCGACAGTATTTTTTTTTATTCCTTGGCGTCAAACCATTACTCTTAGACCACTTGTCGTTGCAATCAAAAGGCAAAGCTATGGCCGTAGGTCTATAAAACCAAGATGTAACATGGGATTAACCACGCCTCACTACCCCACCACCAAATAAGGTACTAAATCGGATGCTTGCCTCTTGAAAGTGCATGCAAATGCCAACACTGTGACAATTTTTGGACATCAAAGGTAAAAAGCACGGCGTGAGGACGGAATGCCTATCTTTGGAGAGGCAAACACCTGCCCTCCTATCTAAGTTGCAAAAGAAAAATTTCTAACTACATAATCGCTAATCAACTGATCCCAAGTCTGCGTTAGTATAAAAAAGGTTATCTTGTATAAATAAACTCAAGCTATCGCCTCAATTTATATACAGATCAGATATCTTAAGTCTTTTACATTAAGGTTCCCAATTGCTCATCGTGTGAAGCAATCGCGTAACTAGAGATAGTATCACTTGCAACTTGGCTAGGGAGGCTGTTGTGACTACCAAAAGAGTATTAGAAGTTCGCGTTAAATCTAAAAGAGAATAAAGACATGTTATAGAAGAAACCTTCAACAGACATCTACCAACTATAGTGATTTGTTTCATTGGTATACAAAAGCTTTTGGCTGATTATCCATTCATGACGACGCGACGCGAATGCGACACTTAATACATCTAGACGACCGCGTATACGCCAAGTTTCGTGGAATTAATTCTTCGGTGACTACGCCCAGCGCCGAGCAATCAGTATCAAAAGGAAAATATACATTCAATTGTTTGTATAAATACACAGTACCATAGCTTTTAGCAGCGTTCGCTTCGAGACCTAAGTGGTTTTTCTCTTAAGTGTTATCTCTTATTTTGTGACGGCAAGCTATTACTCTGTTCCTTCAGTACGAATACAATATTCGCCGATCATCGCTGACACGCCTTGAACGGTAAATCAGCCTCAACTGTACAATAGATCTCTTTCTAGCTACAACAGTTATTATATGCCATGCATGCCAATAAAACAATAAAGCCTCAACACTACTGTGCATAACTCATTCTATATTGAAAAGTAGTAAAGGACGGTTGCATTAGACAACACATGAGACAGTGTAAACAAACCTTTTGCATCAAGGTGAGTTTATTCAAATTAGAAGCCGCTTCCTGCCCCTGTGGGAGAGAGAGGACTATTGTACAGTAAATACAATACCTCTCTATATATACAGTAGGTATTAAAACACGCTTGCACTACACTACAAAATAAACCAGTCTGCATGAAGCCGATTTAATATAAATCCGATGCTACGTGCTGCATCCAGTGCTCTAGCTCTATTATATAAAAAAAGTTATTTTCTCTGGGTTCATATTGGTCATAAGAAATACATCAACAGAGTTTGGCAACCTCTGCACGGCCAGTTTTTGGATGTGTTATTTCACCTATTTAATAAAACAAGTACTGCCACATTACACACATTAAAGCTGTTAAAAAAAATGCTACACAATAATGGGCTAATAATGAATGTTCATAACATTGGCATTACATCACCGTGTGCACGAGAAATCAAATTATAAATGAAGAAAGCTACAAGTAGATTAAGAGCGTAAGATTGAGTGATTGAGTCATGTGATTCGAGAGCACTAAGAGATTTTAACCACACGATAAGTAAAGCTGTTCGATTCGTTATTAGTAGAAAGACAACAATCGTAAAGCATTTTCAGCTGTTTCGTGGGCTTCAATTTCTGTCACCAGGACAAATAAACAACATAACAATAAACAGTTTCAACAATTAACAGTCTCCCAACAAACCTTCTGCATTAAGCCCAGTTTATCCAAGTCATTAGCCATCCGCTGCATGATCCTGTGTTCGATATTCAGTAGACACTTCCGTTTTTCGCGGTAGTCTCGTATGAGCGAGTGAAGCGTGTCGCAGTGTGGCACCCAACCGATCAGCCCTGTTTGGAAAGAAGAACACTTTACAACACCGTACAATTTTTATGACCGCTCTGTATTGACGCTGCGAGCAAGTAATGTTCAACTTGCTTGTGTTGCGTACAAACGTTGCCACACACAGACGCAAAGCGCCGCGAGTACGAGCGCGGGTTAAGTGTGGCCGTGCCCTAAGGGAACCCTCAGCGATAGTTTAGAGCTTTTTTCTTTAATCTCGCAAAATCGGCTATTTCTATTATGCAGAGTTACATTTCTTAGTGACATTAATCGTTTGACTAACGGAATTTTAATTTGAATCGTTTTAGATGTTTTTGTTTTTGACACTTGTTACGGGACATCGCGGTATATATTTCGGTAGTATAAAATACATAAAATAATGTAGTATTTAATACATCAAAATTCAATTTCTCATTTAATATAATGCGTTCGACTTGCTTCAAAATAGTTTTAAAAAATTTGGCACAATAATTGAGGGAATGATTGAAATTAAAGGATTTTCTACGCTCACTAATTTTAGAAATCTTAATAAAATATGTTTTTTCAGTTTTTTTTTATTTACCGTCTATGAATTTTCATAATCATGTTCTGCATGAATTCGGCAACAATGTGTATATATGTCAATTCAATGTAAATTAAAATTTTGTATTAAAACGTTTAATGTCATTTTGACTACACTTCTCATCAAAAATTCGACACAACCCTGAAGTTTCGTTTTGAATGAGTCTTAGGATTTTTTTACACTAAAACAAAAAATAATAATAATGCGAAACAATTGCGGATATTATAAGGTATCGTTTGATGCACATTGATGTTTTTTATTTATTATTACATTTTTTTTCAGACAAAGTCCATAACATTATTTCAAATTAATTACTAAACAAGTTTTAAATTATAATTTTTTTTAGCTTTAGCTAGCGTGTTTTGTTCAATAGGTATTTTTTTACCCTTGGAGAAGAATTTGTAAAAAGTTTGACAAAATCGTAAGACAAAAAAATGTTTAAAATTTTTATTCTGTATCTCGTATTTCCTCGGGGTCTAATGACTGCTTCCATTGAGTTCCTCACGGAACGGATGAGAGTCACTATCTTGTGTTATGGGTTGATAATCCCATTCTTTTCGTATGGCTGTTTTAAGCTGGACAAGCGTCTCCGGAGCAGGATCTCTTTCTCATACTCGTTTCTTCAACTTATCCTATTGATGTTCTATGGGATTTACATCCGGGCTTTTTGCTGGCCAGCCCATAAACATAATACCAACTTCGTTCAGGTATTATTTACAACGACTGCGCTATGAGCCCTGGCATTATCCTGCATAAAAAATTAACTCTTCGCCGATAAAATGTGCGAATGAGGCTTCAAACACTATTTGATGTAACGTGACTCATTTAATGACCGTAAGCGAGATCCAGATACAAAACGACGCTTATGCCTCCCCAAACCGTCCATGAACCGACTCTTTCTTCAATGACCAATTTAAGTGCTCATGTGCAAAGTTAAAGCGCACTCCACGGTGGTTACATTAGCTGGTTTATTAGGTTTCAGGCCACGCTCTGCCAATCTTTTTCTAATAGTAGAATCGCTCACAATCAATCCACGAACCACACGGAGCCGCTGTTGCAGATGAATATAGTTAAATCGACGATTTCTAAGAGAAACTGACACAATATACCGGTCATCTCGTTCGGACGTAACTTGATGTCTACCAGATCCTGGTATGATTGTGTAGCCTAAACTGCTAGCGGAGTATTTTTTTAATGATACCAAACCTCTTTTTTATTTAAATTCTGTCTGAATAATCATAAGACTCATTCAAAACCAAACTTCAGGGAGGTTTCGATTTTTTTTAAGAGAAGAGTATTAAGAAGAAGAGTTTTACTCCGCAAATGTGGAAAATTGTCGTTTATGAGTGATGAAACCATCAAAGCTCGCTTCATAACATATTGGTCATAAAGATTGGCGTCTACTTTACACCTTGTTCCAAGAAACGTTCCCTGTTCTCGCGGTACTGTCCGATCAGCGTGTGTAACGTGTCGCAGTGTGGCACCCAACCGATTAGCCCTAGAAGGAATAATAGTCTTTCATGTGCCAATTCTAAAGAATAAATTACAACAGCGGGATTCTACCTGCGGTTCTAATTTTCCTTTATTTAATACTGAATTTAGCTTAACAGGTGTTAGTGCTTTTTTCTTGCGAATAGGTACAGTTTATTTTTTATTTTCTACAATTATATACAAGCCTTAGATGACAAGCAAATTTTTAGGGGTTTAGTGAAAGTGTTAGTGTAGAAAGCAACTTTATTCATTCTTATAAATAGAGCCGATCAACGAAAATAAATGAAACGAAAGCGCTCGATAACGATTTATGAGGGCAAAGTTCGCAAAGGACAGAACATTGCCTCTCAGTCCCCGCTAAAACAAGAAGCGTATTTGTGGTGAAAAACATTTCGGTTTATATTATATCACATCATTATGCACGCCGGGATTGATTAAAGAAAATTTATGGAAACAAATTTAACAGACATATTCCTTTAGTTGCCACCAATCTTTAGTTAAATGCTATTCGCTGCGGAGAAATCATAATCAAAACGCCGCAATCAACTCGCGCTCGTCGCGGTGTCTAGTATCTGTGTTAGTGCTACGACTATATAATAAACACAAGCACATGTACCTGCCCAAGATCGAACGCTGCACCAACTCGGTGCGGTTAAAAATTTGGATGGCTAATGTTCACTTAAGCCTGAATACCTGAGTTGGTCGATAGCGGTATGACTGCATATCTCTGGATGGCCAGATCCCGTCTGAAGGTATCGGGGTCAGCTTGTAGCAGCGTGTTGACAAGTCCGAACAGCTGCATGACTCGCTCGTCTTGTCGCAGGTCCTCGTGACCTTTTAGCAGGAACATGTAGTCTTTGCCGTTCGAGCCGCGGATGCAGAGACGGCGGGGACGTTGCTTAGATGTTATCACCTGAAAATGGTAAAGATTATCAAACAGTTGTCCATTGCGCTATAGTGCTGTACGGTTTAGATGGAAACGGGAAGTATCTGGTGTGATTATGTGAGAAAACCGGGTCTTTTCGCGCTTTTATTTTCAAAATAGCATTATTTTGACTAAATTAATTATTTAGAGTCTCTCGTGACCACGGCCGGTGCAACCCTGCCGAAACGTCGAGGTTAGTCAAAATAATGCTATTTTGAAAATAAAAGCGCGAAAAGACCCGGTTTTCTCACATAAACATGATTGAAGTTCGCGAAAGTTTAAAAAATTCTATCTGGTGTGAATACTGATGTAATCTAGTTTCTGATATAAAGTAAGAACGGGACAGGACGATCCGTTTTAGGGGCTGTTTCCCCGGCACGGCCCGGCTTACATGTAAATAAATTAGTTCGTTGACCGTACAATCGCATCACAATACGACGACCCAGTTGGCGCAGGGGGCATGTTGGCACAGGGGGCTGCTCTCAGCACTTTCTGTTCTTCGATTCCCGGCACGAGCACAATTTTTCTTTCCCAAGGGACATTTGTGCTTCTAGTTCTAAGTGGGATTGGGGTGTGTGATAATTATGTATGTTTCCTACAACCACTATACAAGTCTTTGAGTGTGAATGCGTTTGTTTGTTGGATCTACCCTTCCCACGTCTTTGTCTTATAGCTTCTTTGCGTGTGTTTGTGTCCTTGATGTGTGTATATCGACACTCCCTACGTAAACTATCGAAAGTCAAAAATGTCAAAAATTTTTTACAGCGTAAATTGTGTGTTTTAATAGCATATACATAAATAGAGGTGTTTATGTTTTTTTGTCCAAATAAAAAGATTTTTCATTTTTCATTTTCATTATGTTTGTGTGCGTGTGTACCTGCAGGCTACTCTGTATGTGCGCGATGCGGATGAGCTCCGTGTGCGGCACGTAGGAGCCGGGCACGGCGAGCTGTAGGTCGCGGCTGGCCAGCAGGCGCGGCGACACGTACTGGAGCTCCAGCGACGTCAGCGTCGGCAGCTGCCGGCTGATGCGCCGGAACACGTTGTAGTACAGGTCCCACGCTTGGTTCAGGTCGCGGACTTGCCCAGATTCCTGTTTAGGAATGAATAGCGATTGAAACCATTTATTCTATTCTGCAATCGTTTCAATCCGCTAGGTCTAAGGTTTTTTATTTTTTTGGCCGGGCCCAGAAGCTTTTTTAGTTTGGAATTTAAAAAGATAGCTGGTGGCGATGGAGAGGACGGAGGAGTAATAGCGTCTCGTGAAAATGAATTGTACAAAAGGTATAAAAAGTTGTAAAAAAAATAACTTGCAATCTTTTGGAGTAGTCTAATAAGAAAAGAGGGTCAAGTAAAGTGTCTTTTGCAAATTCGGGAGAATGTATATGGAACAAAACAGTTTGCAACCAAAGTTTCGCAAACGATTAAAACTAGCGTTGGACCCTTGATCTTATGACCAAATTTGATTATTCAAAAAAATAATATTCCCAACGCCAGAATATTAACATAATTTATTGCGCTGCATACGTAATTATTGTTTTACTGTAATAAATCAAATCATCCTCACCTTGTATCTATTGCACCACTCTTGTGCTTCGTTCAGCTCTCTTCCATAAGTCTGATTGAAGAAGGTCTCCTTCAAGGTTTCCGGCCCCCGTTCCAACATCGCGTGTAACGGTTCGAGAGTCCTCAGCATCGCGCTCACGTCGTTCTCCGTGAAGTACAGCCTCGAGGCCTCCTCCAGCGCCTCGTACCACTGCTCGTGCCACAGTATGGCCACTCGGATGAGCTCCTCGGAGATCATGGCCGCGTGGTTGACGAGCTCGCTCGAGTGAGTGCACATCGACTTCAATATCTGATTGGCCGCGTTCTTGCGCGCCACGAACGAAGACTTCGACGCCACCGTCAGCGGATAGACCAGAGCTTGAGGGTGGGACTTTCCGATGTCTATCAGGAGAGAGTGGATCAACTTTCCGACCAACGCTCGGGGCGTGTCGATCCTGGCGATCAGTTGGGGAATCACCTGCAGCCACACGTTGATCTCGATGGTTCGGATGCCCTCGACTAGCGCCTCGTGCACGGCGGGGTGGTGCCCGTAGTCGAACCACAGCGTCAGGAGCCGGAGGGTGTCTTGCAGCGAGCTGCCGCGGGAGAGCTTGATCGACTTGAAGAACCCTTCGACGGCCGGCACGGTGTGCTGCGTGATAGTCTCGGCCGCGGGCCGCCGCTCGCCGTTCTGTCCGCCGTCTTGGTGTTTATAAAACAGCACCGTCTCGAAGTTCATGTACGCCCAGGCGTGCCACGCCTTGTACCAGTCGGGCGAGAGAACGGTCGCGGACTCGTAGTTCCGCAGAATTTCAGGAATAGAGTGCTCGTCGATGCCGCGCAAGGATTCGCACCAGGAGCCCAGCTTCAAGTGGCACCGGGCCACGAGTCGGGAGTGGTCGGAGTCGCCGCTCTCCGTGTTATTGACGTACCGCAGCAACTGATCGTAAGCCAACTGCTTGTCGCCGGCGACCCACAGATGCTTGGCGTACGCGAGAGTGAACCTCGGCTCGTGAGTCGGCAGAGGCATCTCTCGGTTCTCGCTCGGGTCCGTTCCCAACAACATGACCAGCGTCTTGTGCGCCTGTCGCGGCGCGCCGCTCTTTCTGCAGAGGGAAGCGAATTTGAGCCACGTGGCCATGTCCTCCTGCGGAGTCAGGACCAGGCTTCGCACTTGAAGAATCCTGCGCCAGTCCTCGACGAGCCTCTGCCCGCCCTGCAGCCGCGTCCACCACGCCTGCCGGATGGACTCCCTCCTCTCCGTCACCAACTTGTACGTGATAACTTCCTCCAGCTCGGCGAGGAGTTGCGCGTTTACCAGCGCTCCGTAGGCTCGCTGGTAGCTCTCCCCTGCGACCGCGGTGAGCTCGGAATCCAACAGCGAGCGAGCTTGGTCGATGTACAGCTTGGACGTAGCGTAGTCTTGGTTGTGGATGTTGAGGACGGCCCGGTAGAAGGCGCCGTCCTGAGTATTCTCGGGAAGGAAGTTGATGTAGTTGGCCATGGAGTCCCACTCGTTCAGCCCCCAGGCGGCGGCGGCGGCGAGGCGCGCCGCTTTGTACTTATCATCGGATTGCATCGACGTCCAGCTCTGTGATACCGTGTTGTACAACTCGACCCATTCCCCGAGCGCCTCGTAGCAGCGCAGTTCTCCGAGGTACGCGTCCATGTCGTCCGGATCGGAAGACAGTTTTTCTCCGTAGAGGTTGAGTGCTTTCTCCCAATTGTGCAGTTTCTCGTACCAGCGAATCTGCACTTTGAGGTTGGCGTCGCCGGCTTCGCGCTGCGCCATCACTCGCTCGAGCAGGCCCTCGGCTGCCTCCTTCTGTTGCAGCTTGTTGTTGATGTGGATGAGAGCTTCGACTACTTGTAACGTGGCACCTCTGCGGAATTCTTCCTCCTAAACATTACGACCGAAATATATTAATTGAAGACTGCGTCTTTTGAAAATCTTATTTAAGTTATGATACTAAAGTTTGTGGGTAATATATGCGCGAATGAATTGAACTCTCTACGGGCTGCATGGATTTGGATGAAATTTGATATGAAGTGGGCCACAAGTTTATCCTGATTAACACAGGCTCAACCCTGGCAATATTAGATTAGCGATGTTAGATACTCATATATCAGAACTGATTCGAAAATAAATAAATGAGTACAAGGAAATCCAAAAGAGTATCTTTACGTAAATCAAATCCAATCGGCTTCTGCAAAGGGTCAAGACTCATACATTAAACTACTTGACTATATATTACAAACCTAAGATTACACTTAAACAATAGTAATATCATATTACATGTTCGATCAATTCTGCCTACAGGGTAATAAATTCAACTGACCTTATAATGCAGCGCCTTAGCATACGCGCGACAATGCATTGCCCTCTCCCCCAACAAATGCGTCGATATGGGCAGCGTGCTTCCATCGCAATGTTCCATAAACTCGGCCAAGTTGAGTACGGTATGAGCCAGTTCTGGCGCGTCGGGAGCCGTCAGCGCTTGCTCCAGTGCATTGGACAGTTCCGTGCGAGCTGTTCCATCCAGTTCCGTCCAACAAGACACGAAGGCGGCGTTGAATAAGTCTCGGAGCAGTTGGGAGTAGTTGTGAGCTAGGGCTAGACATGCTCTGTGGAGATAGACATCTTTTGTAAGAATGTTGTTTGCACTTTATGAGTATGTAATGTTGTGTAACAGCTAGAGTAGTATAAAAAACGTGCCTGTTAAAATCAGTTTTTTATTATGAATTTTTAATTTTGAGAGTGAATATTTATTTATAACAAAAATATATATATTGTAGGCGCATAGGTATATTGTAGGCAAGCGTGCTCCATCGTTGACCGCATCGACAATTTACATAATGTGTTAGTGGTAAAATGTTTGCCTAACACAGACATACATATGAAGAAAAAGTTCTGCCACCGAGTAGGTTCAGCACAACATGAAATCCGTTGTGAATCCAAATTGTAATAAATTACCTGAGTGCCGGACTGTGTGATTCAGTCAAAAGACCAATGCTGAAGCGTCGCAGCCACTCGAGCCAGTCGTCTTTAGACACTCGACTCGACACTGTCCACGCCAATTTGAGATTATGAGCGTTCACGCACAGCTTACGTATCGACTGCGACGTATCTAGCACCACTAAACGAGCCTAAAAATATATTAGACATGGAACGTTAGTAAAATAAAAAAAGGACGAGGCAGCGAGAAAAAAACAATCTATAGCGAGTCTTACTTCTTGGTTGTTATTCCTCGGTCGACGTCTCGTATTCTGCCAAAACTCATCCATAGCTAAATTCTGGCTAGCTTGCAGCTTCGCAAGGAGCTGCTCATAATTCTGGTGCTGTATCCTATGCTTTGATACTACCTTCTGAACCAGCGGGATAAAGTCCGTATATTTCCGCCCCAATTGCACGATCAGCGCGCAAAGCGTGTCCATCGCCGTGGGACGAAGTGAAGCGCATGTCTCCAAACTCCGAACTAAAGGATGAATAATCCTCGAAACCAACTCCCCATAGTTCAAGGAATCAGACAGGTAATCAACCGTTTCCATGGCCACTTTAGCTACAGAAAGAGGACAGTCACTCGCGTCGAAAAGTTTCACTATTGACGGTATCACTAGATGCATGTAGTCGTCTAAATTATCTTCAAACTTTTGCAAGGCGAGAAGCAGATTCTTCGTCACGATCCTTTCGTCACTCGCGTCGTGAGCGAGAACTCGCAGGATTTGTGGCATTAACTGGGGTAGATAGACTTTAAACTCTGACCCGAGAGCCACGGCAATGTACTCGACCAACAACAATATAGCTAATGTGAGTTGCAAAGGGCTATTTGGCGTCCACAGCTCTTTGACGAGATCGAGTATTTTATCGAGATAGTTGCGTATGTGTTGCTTCACGATAGCGATAAGTTTGGCCAGTTGAGTGAAGAGAAATTTTCGGAAATCGTTGTTATCCGTCGCGCGCGCTACTTGTAGCAAACTAGGCGTCACCCGTGAGATGTATGGCACACATTTGATTCCCAGAGACTGGAAGATATCCGTTACGGCTTGGACGACACTTTTATGATGTTGTTGTAGTGTCGGGTCACGAAGTATCCGCATGAGAGTCGATATCACAATCGCCGGATAGTATTCGTCCAAAACAGGCGAAGACATATTCACCAACATCTCGCTTGTTGTCATGTCGAAATTGTTCTCTTCAGCCTTGCTGTCTGCCACGGGCACCAAACTCGAATCGGGTTGGCCGTCGATAAGTCCCCGTGATATTTTATGCTTATAAGGATCCAAAGCGCCAAGCAAACCTAGAACTCGAATTGTTTCCCTTCTATCTTTCGGTTGCTGTTCAGTTTTTAAGAAGTTCAACAGTACATCCATGAGATTTGGGTACTTTTTGTATGGAGCAACAACATATCCAGTGGCACTAATCAGTTGTCCAAATGCCCATAGAGCAACACTCCTTTTCTCAGTGGCACTGGCGTCAGATAATAGTTCAAGTAATGTTATTAAGAGATCTGGCAACCATTTCTTTAATCCTGTATTGTCACCGTGGACATCAGCTAAATCTCCAATTGCTTTCAGAACACTGATGACTACTCCAGGATTAGAATCAGGTTCCTTCAGCTTCGGTACAAGCACATTAAGAATTGTCTCCATGTATGGTTTAACGAGTGATGGTGCATATAGTATTAGATTGTCCAGCATTTTGGCTGCTTGTTCTTTATTTCTGCTCATGCCTGAATGTTCTAACTCTGTGAGGAACTGTATCAAACATTTACGCAAACCTGGCATGACATAAGCTGGGTTGACAGTGGACAGACGTCCAACAGTGCATATAGCTAATTCTCGAATTGCTATTTGCTCATCATTCATAGCAATGAAAAGGAAGCTCAGATTTTCAATTTGGGCTAGATGTATGTCAAAAATTTTATGAAGAGATATGAGTACCCAGTAGCGGACTTCATACTCAGGGTCAGTCACAGCTACAACCAGGAGTTTATTGATCACTTCAGCTATCAGCATGGTCAAGGTTTTTGAGGGAGTTTCCTTTGTTCTAAATGCAGCATCTGCTAGCAGTTTAGCTGATGTCCTCACTGCTTCTAGCCGCACCTCCTGCTGGTCACTTAGAATGAAATTCTCAGCACACTGCTTCACAAACATTAGCAAGCTGTGTTGACCCTCAAAGTCGAAAGTGCCTAGAGTCCTCAATGCAAGCACAATACCAGCAGTGTCTTGAGGTTCATTCATCAGAATCATGCTACTCATCTGCTGTTCTAAACTCCTTGGCACTCCTGGATGCAAAAATGGTTTATTTCTCAGAACTAATGAGAGGATATTCAGTAGTCCTTCTGATATCTCACCTTTTAGAGCAGGCAGGTTGTTACTCAGTTCCCTCATGCAGATTGTAAGTGATGGGCTGAGGCCCGTTGCAAACAATGCCTCGAGGAGGTCTTTTATGTCATTAACCACAAGATCTTTAACTGAGCAGCTAAGTATAGTGATGCAGGCAAATATTGAGGGGTCAATCCAAATTCTTTTTTTGGTCTGGATGTCTCGGATGGGTAATGTTTGCTTCAGCAGTTCCATTATTCTGGGGATGTAAACTTTGATGTCACTTCCTATGGCTGCTGCCATTAGACCTAAAGTCGTAAATGCCATGTTTCTATCCTTTTCTCTGCTGCGGAGAGAAAGGAACAAATAGTTGATAGTAGAGTTAAGATATTTCTTGATAAAAAATGCTTTGTTAAACGCAGCTAGCCTTGGAATCAAGATAAGTAGAATTTGTGGCACTCCTTGTGCTTTGAGCATCCTCTGTCCCATAACATCTGTAAAAAGAAATTTGATGATATAAAATACAACATTTTTGCCATTGGCATTGCTTTGTATAAAATTTACACATGCATATCACGATAATAGACTTTACCTTGACAAATCCTCTCATACTCATTCATCAGTAAATTACGGCAGACTTCTGACTCATATATAGGAACTGGGTATTGAACATTTTCAGTCTTAAATCCATCACTCAAAAAGCCTCTCTTCACTGAAGCACTATGCAGCTTTGCGCTCATGAAAATTATCTCATCAGAGAGTGCTATATCTCTCTGCGTGTCCAAACTTTGCATGAGGTTTGTGTATTTAGTTTCCCAAGGCGAGTTTGAACATCGCAACAATTCGTTTAAAATTAATAAGCCTCCATGAACTTTGTCTTCCCGTGTAATGCCTTTTTCCCTCAAGGACACATCTTCAAATGATTGTATGGCTTCATCATAGCACTGCATATACCACTGAGGCTTAGCTGTTGATTGCTTAGCTGATTCTCTTTGAGCAGTAACCACAAGACCGGCTCGAAGGGCCTTAGCGGCAGCCTCACGGATTTGTTGTTTGGGGTCTTTCAGTGCTACAAGAATATGATCAAAGAAGCCTGATACTTGTTGGTAAAAGTATGTCGGCATAGCAATAGCAAGCTCCTTGAGAAGTAACACAGCTGAGTGTCTCCTGCCTTCATTACGTTCTTCTGATAACCACTCAAAGGCTCTTTTCACTTCGAATTCAACATACTCGGCTCTTTTAACACCAGACACTGTAGCGAGACGACCTACTGTTTTAGCAGCCAGCTCCATCACTCCTACATCAGACGATGGAAGCAGATTTCTGAGGTAGTTCGCGAATCTTGTAATTCTTGTTTTGGTTGTTTCACAATCACCACCAATAAGGCAAACTGAAAAGGTGATTTATTTTAATTATTTTGTGACTTAATATATTCCTAAGATTTCAAAGCTGTTTTAATAGGCCTAGAATTTCAAAGTTACTATTAAAAGTTACATTATCATTTGCTGCATTATCAGCTGGCATAAAGTATTCCCAAGTTCATATAACTTTTAACTTAATCTAGTTATACTGAGAGTCTCTACTTATGGTTCATTTAAACAAATCTAATTTATTCATGTATTTAATCTAAATATATTAGGTACATTAACCGTTGTTTAGCTGTACCTAATAAAAGACATACTTCAGTATGCAAACCAGGAGATACCAGCTCCAATTAATTCTAATAATGTTAAACGAACCTAGACTATTATTGATAAACGAACAGTTTACAGCAACATGACCTCTACCAAAAAAATGTTTGATATGTTACCAATAGCCAACACGCCGCCTTTCTTTTCGTTAACATCATTACTGGAAATCATCTCTGAAATCTGCTGGTTAAAATCGTCGAGGAACTGCGTAAGTTCCTCTTGCGGAACCTCTTGCAACTCCGTCTTTGCATAATGATAGAGCTCTCGGGCAGTCTTCAGCTGGACATCCACGTTCCGGGACTTCAGTCCCGCAACGAATTGCACCACCTGATTAGACATCTTTTCGCTACTTCATATCGCAAGATTTGTGGCTATTATATTGTTGGTTGATATATGAACACGTTTTTCGCAAATTATTGGCAAATTATAAACAAACACCTCCATTAAATCCACCGACTTTAGATTTTTTATTTTTTGTTTTCCAAAGAGAAGAAGAAGAATTCATATGTCACTTTGATGCCACAGACATATTAGAGCCTTAAAGTTAAACTGTTTGACCTCGTTCTTTTTCATTCATCTAATAGTGATGTATTTTTCATTTGAATTTGACCTCATCTTACACTACTATAAAACTACTAGCTATGCCCCGCGGCTTCGCCCGCTATTATCAAGTTAAAAAGTACCCTGTGTTAATACTAGGTATAATCTATGTACATTCCAAATTTCATCCAAATCTGTTCAGCCGTTAAAGTGTGAAAAGGAAACAGACATTCTTACGCACTAACACGTTTACACACAAACTTTGAGATTTATAATATTAGTATTAACAAATTGATCGAGAAAAGCGAGATCTCTTAATTGACTTGAGTGGTTCAGGGTTCAGCACTTTGTCCGTCCGTCTGTCAGAGGCATTTAGCGTCTAATCTTGTATGATACAAGGGAATAACTTTGAATTCTCAGAGAATATGTAAAGCTATAAATGGCAATTAATATGAAAATATTAAGACTTTGCACAGAGTTTTATACACTACATGCAATGCTCATTACAATCGTTTTTTAAATGTATTAATAACCATTTGGTGGAATATCAAGACCTATTCTATCCCGGGGGATATCTTAAAATCAGCTACATATTTATAGCTGAAACATGCAATATAATATTCCTTAAACCATAATTACAACAATCAAACAATAAATATTAATAAAAACCTGCAAACCAATAAACACAATTTATTTTCTCTTGGCAAAATGCAGGCGCCGCCAGATCGATTCAGTTGGCTCGCGGTAGCCAACTGAAAACGTGTAACGTATATGCACGTGCTAAATTGAGTTTCGTTAGTCTGTGTAGCTTTCTCACCTACTTTCCATAAATTCAGACACATTTATGATCTGTGGCTTCAAATTCTAGTTTTCTTCTCTGTCTGTTTCTGTCGTTTATGGTTTGGTTATCCTGTACACGGGCGGTCGTCGTCGAAGATTTTCTGTTCAAATAATTAAATGAAGGTGCTATAGGCGTTGATTTTATGATAAAACTGTAGGTTATAAATTGTTAAATAATGATCTTACTCGAGATCAATAATAGAATTATAGAAGAAACGTTAACAGTTAAATATAAAAATGCACTGGCGCGGTGAGTACGTTACGCTTAGAAAGTTTACTGTTTTTTATGAATGTGACCTGTTTCTCCAGTGTGCATTATGTTATTACAAGATATTGAAAGTGTTGTGATACCGGAAAGCATTCTTCGTGGGGGTTCTTACCTGGCCATAACCCCTTTTCGGGGGTACCTTGACAAGTGTCAAATTCGAAGGGTGGGCCCACGTTGGTCATCGCGTATTCCAAAATCACCCTAAGTGTAAAGAAACACCAATTGCGGTCCTATGGTGTAAATATATGATGGATGTCCTATGACGCGGTAATGCCTATCTCAGCATGGATGACTCATATCTGCTGTTTATTGGTGTCGCTACGTGTGTGTGTGTGTGTGCGGAAACGTCCTATATACTGTTTTGGAACCCATTGGCGCCAAACAATGTGATAAAATTGTAATGCAGCACTGATACCCTTGCATTCAATTCACTGATAAATGGCTCAATACACCCACAAATTTCCAATATATGCAGAACAGTATGAAAAACATCTCATCACCTTATTTTCTGTTTCAGCTTAAAGCCGGAATCAATAGATGTGACAGTAGCAGATTTTGATGGCGTACTCTTTCATATATCAAATGTGAATGGAGATAAAACCAAAGTTAGGGTGAGTTTGACCTTACATTTCTCAAGATTATCTTACAGAGGTGACCTGCATACAAGTTTAACTCAATCTTGAAAAGGTCACAGTGATATGTTAAAACCCAGAAGCAATCAACAATTTAAATGAGGCAGCATTATAACATGAAACTGTAAAATAACACAAGACTTAAAGAGTAGCCCAAGTAAATAAACAATAAACAATCACTGGCAGGCTCCAAGTGGCTGATGGATTAATCAAAACACAAACAAATGTTGTTTGGTAAACATAAATGATTATCCAAACACAGCCCAAATACCTCTTGTTTTCTTTCAACAATCAGTAAGCAATATGACTACTCTAACATTATCAAAGCTGGAAAAAATACAGATAGTCACAAACTTTTATTTTATGAAACAAGCTGTGTGGCTTGACCACTATTATCAAAATAAGAAGTAGCCCATATCCTATTCTTCATTTCGAGATAGGTGTTTAGTAGTGTTTATTCCAAATATTAATTTTAAATAGCGGAGCACATATCACTTATTGGCGATACCGACCGACCACTATAAACCAAAGATTTTTAAACCAGTTGATAGCTTATGATGATGGCTAATTTGCCATCATAACAAAGTTCACCAGCGGGGTAGAGTGCACGGTAAATTGGGTTTGTGATTGGCTGATCCGTTCTTGTGGCTGACTATGCGACAGTTGTCAGTGTCAATTAGGGCAACAGTTGCAGAACAATCATAACTGCTGAATTCATGCTAAAGGCATGTTATTATTGTTAGGGGAAAAAGTTACCAACGGCCAACTGATTATTATGTCTGTGCTATAAACAGACCTCCTTAGTCTGTTATCAATTAGGGAAAAAGCCTCCTACAATTTTAGGACTTGACATTAATAAGTGTATAAAGTAATGGTTGACAGCTTTCCTCATTATGTATAATTAATAAATACCTATAGCTGTTGAGGCGGCCAACCTTGACAAGTAGGTCTGTTATTGATTGAGCCAGCGCGGTAGAATTTACTTTGCCTCCTAATATAGCAATAAGAACCATTACTACTACATGACTCTTAGCTAATGTAATTTATTGTATAGGTATTTAGATGAGGTTGGGTTCGTATTATGTTATACTGACACTAAATTTCCTTAATAGGTATGTATCTGCTTTATTTTAATAAAGTTGTCTGCTTCAATGAGTAAATTTAATCAATAGGCTTTTTGCCATATGGTGAATAGGTAAATACTAGGTAAGCATGTCAAATCTTTGGCCGCATCATCTCTTTACATCAGGTGAGATAGTGGTAAAATGCTTGCCTATTCTGCATATAAGAAAATATAAATTAGAGGGTAAGACTGGACTAAAAGCAATAGAGATGTTAACATATTATATGCTAGGTGCTCGTCCCAGGATCAAAATGCTGTTGAGCAAGAAACTCGGCGCAGTGCCTGGATGTTTTGAAACCAGTGGTAGGCTTAACCAGCTCATTAATAATATCTATAATTATCACCTTTCACTGCCTTCTAGATAAATTTGGTAAGAATCTTTTAGTGCGGCTTTAGATACAAATTCTATTTAAAAACTTGCAGTAGTCCCAGTTAGGCCAAGGTCTTGTATTAACTGCTTTCATTTATATTTCAGGTTAGTATATCACTGAAGTTCTACAAACAATTAGAGGAACATGGGGCTGATGAACTTCTCAAAAGAGTATATGGACCGCTCCTTACAGAGGCAGAATCAGGTATCTGTTATATAGTTTTAGAACCTTTTAAGTAATCTGAATCTGAAAAATCATATAGTGAAATATACATTTTCCTATAATGACCATCAGCCAGGGATTTTATTCTTAAAATATAAATACAGTTACAAAAACTCTGAAGTGCAGGCATGCAGAATATCTTAAACCAAAACGGTTCTCTGTAAGAGATTGCTTTAAGCGATAAGACTGTACATTTTACTAATCTAAGTCATTTAAATTCTTATTTTTCACTATTATGTTCTTTCTGAATTGGTGTATGATAAAGAGTTTATCTATCTATTAAACAATAAGCTATCACTCAAATAACATAACAGTTAAATACAGCCAGTGACCATATTTAATATTCATTGATAGTCTTAGAAATGCAGTATACTGGATACATAATGCCCTTTAGCTATTGCATAAAATAGAAAGTGAGCACATCTGTTTTTGTGCTATTGCTCAATGCATACTCAGTTCACTGGATCAGCTTTTGTTACACTCTACATACTCTACTTCCTACTGTAATCACTAACTTTTGCCCACGATTTTGTCTGCGTTTACTAATTGAATGTTGATACTAATTAATGAGACTTGCATAGTTATGTATCTATTAATTACGTGAGGTGATTTTGTCGAGTTTTCGACCCCCCTTGGTAAGATGTCGTGAGATTTTGCTCGATCCTCTCCCTCTCCCCTAATATCTCATGAGATTTTTCATTATGCGTATATTTAATGTTAATCTGTGCTCGTTTGCGTTGAATTTATTTAACACTTTGTTTAATTATTTTTATTTAAGACTAACCCAACTATATGATTTAGCCATATTTCAGTAGTTTTTTTTTTACATAATCGAACCCAGATTTTTCGAAATTTTACACGGTTTCGTGCAAAAAAAAATTACGTAATATTTGCTGAGACACCCCGTCTCCCCCACGTGAGATTGGGTGAGGTTTCAGCTCAACCCCCTCCCCCCCCGTAAACACCTCACGTAATTAATGTACTCCCTTAAGCCCTACACTCTCAGCCTAATAGGGCAATAGGCAATAGCCTAATAGAGTATAGCAATTATTATTGCCATACCTTATCGGGGTCATGTGTTTACTTATAAAGTGTTACCTATTTGTAAACATTATTGCAATAAATTATTGAGTAAGACTGATCAAATTCATTAGAATAAGTATTTAATCTCTAGAAAATGGATGCACTGATTTTCCCCAAACATAGATAAAAACACTTGATCAAGTAATTTGTAAAATAAAAATAAAACCGCATCTAAATCGGACAAACAGTGAAATTAATGGGAACATTATTGAGTGCACACAACCTCACGCCCTAAACACAAACCTTCTACTTTAAAAGGGAAAAGTGTAAAAAGGGAATTTCATAAAATTGAATCCTGCATCATTAATGTTGTTGAATATATTGTAGAAGCGTGAAATATCGAAGTGATTTGATAAGATTGCCTGCTGAGTACAAAACGGAAAAATGATAAGATATCATATCCATACATTATATACTGGCTATCTATGTTACAAACTTTCAGTGTACCATATCGACACAAACAGGTTGAAAATACATGGAACAAGTCATTCTCCACACCCAAATTTTTATGATATCATATTTATCTTTAGCCAGTTGTTTTAAAGAAATAATTTTATAGAAGTAGTAAGAGCCAGCCCCACGCCATTGCCTGCGTTGAAATCGGGATAAATTAGCTACTGCTATTAACATTATTGATACATGAAATGCTTCTCTAAATTATTATACAATAAATATTAATAATTAACGTTTTTACACTCACAGCCCCTAACTTTTTCCGCATACCAAATTTAATCAAAATCCATCCAGCCGTTATTAATAAAATATTTTGTTTCAAACATACAAACACACACATTTTAATAAACAAAAGCAATAGTTTTAATTAAATATCTTTAAGGTCGTAATTTTAATACAGAAGCTATAGAATACTACAATTTACGATTAATATAAATAAATATGACTTGTATTCTATACGTTTTATTTCCGATAAGAATACTGCTTTTCCTGTATGAGTCAAGACTTTAACAAGTAAGGCAAAATAATGACTACATATTTTACATATCATATAATAATATGGTTATTTCACTCATGCCTGGTTTATGCCCAGTTACTTTATTCTAAGCCAACAATACCATAATATACGTAAAATAATTGCTACTATAACACTATAACATTTTTAATAACTCGTTCAAAGACTGAACTATTAACACATTCAAAGAAAATTGGCACTATGGCTTCTAGATAATGTTTGTATGAATGTTTTTTTTTTTTTACGCATTCACACTCACAGCCCCACACTAAGTTCAAAGACTTGTATCGTGGGTGCCGGAAACATTCACATTACACCCAGAACCAGAAGCACAAATATCCCTTGGGAAGGAATTAGTGCTCCTGCCGGGAATCGAACCCAGGACCCACGGCGCAGAGGGCGGACACCTGTCCACTGCGCCAACTGGGTCGTCAATATGATATAATAAAGAATAATCTGATTACAATACTAACTATCATATTATTGAGATGTGTATCTAATGTAATCAACTAGACATAATCAATTTAATTGTTCTATTTTTCTTCGACATTTATATTCATAATTAACTTTCTATTGACATTTAGTATTGTATTTAATTTGAAAAAATATTTAAACAATTTAAATAAAAGTAACTGCTTTGCTTATATCCTTGTATAAGTCTTACATACCGTTTTCATGGTACAATGTATAATCGCAAGCGATGAGAAAGGTATGAAACTTTGTCAAAGTAAATCGAAAATGACAGTTCTCAAGTAGCGTTAGCAAAAAAGTTCTTGTAGTTTTTCGATATCCGTGTGGCAGCAACAATTCGTTCGGTTATTTATTTTTTGTATTTTTGAGCAATTTCTTCAAAAAGATCTCTTGTCAATAGAATTCCTGAATCACTAAATTCGTTATCCATAGCCACCTGTGTCATCATTTAGAATACCTTGGATTCTAACTTCACCGCCGCATCGAGAAATGTAGAACTCGACCGGTCGAGTTCTACATTTCTCGATTAAATTAAACAGAGTACAATCGGTAGAAAAGTTAATCAATATATTTGAATCTCTCTCCAGGTTACAACATCTCCGTCCTACTAGACCTGGAGACCATCCCCGAGGACTGGGAGGATGTGGTGAAGCGAGTGGGCCTCCTCAAGCGGAACTGCTTCGCGTCCGTGTTCGATCGGTACTTCAGGTTGCAGGAGGACGGCGATGTAGGGCACAAGCGGGCGGTCATCAACTACCGGCAGGATGAGACGCTGTGAGTTAGACCTTAATTTTCAACCGACTTTAAAAAAGGAGGAGGTTCTCAATTTGATGTATTTTTTGTGTGTATGTTACCTCATAACTTCTTTCTGGGTGAACCGATTTTAATGATATTTTTTGTTTGAAAGCTGGTACTTCCCAAGTGGTTCCATTTAAATTTGATCAAGATCTGATCAGTAGATTTGAGTTATTGTCAATAATGCGTGTTTACCAATTTTTGGCGCGAAATGGTAATACGTTAAGGCGGGGTTACCCTGAATAACGCGGTTTTGAACTCTGTTTTATTCTTAGATAGCAGGGATTTAAATCTTGAAAAAAAAATGTAATTATACAGGATGTGATCATTACTTTTCGGCCATCCGATATACGATTTGTTACATCTCGCTGCATAGAAAAAAATGGCAAAGATGTCTGTAAATTGTGATAAAAATGCATTTTACTTCAGTTATGTTAGGTTTTGTACAATGAAACTTGTACCAGCAGAAACCTTGTAGAAAATGTGATTGAAATTTTTAAAAATCTCTCTAATTCCGGAATCAAATGTATTCACTCCCCCGAAATTGATTGCCGCGAGCTCGCAACGCAATATACCTACGGTTCTTGGAAAGGCTCGCCTTAATAAAAAAAAAACTAAACCTTAAAACAGGCTTTTGTAAACACTACGTCAGGCATCAGCTCTCACAAAGTAGTACTAATTACTTAATATCTATTTACATAATAGTTTGAAAACAATAATCTTGCACTACCATTGTGAAGATAAATAAATGAATTACTTATTTATTCTAGACCTAGTGTGTTAACCACTCGTCACTTACCAACATGAGATTGTACGCAAACGCATTCAGAACTCACAAATAAATTGTCTACACCTAGTAACAAAATATTTCTGATAGTTTACGGTACACTCATTCAAGGTAAAACATTTCGGCGATTCGCTCATACAAGTTAAATGAAGCTATGAATAACGAGCTCTACAATGAAATATGCCTAATGCCCATACCCAGAAGCATTAGTATAATAGATGATTAACACACTACACCATAATTAACTATCTAGATCAACTTTCTTAGACTTCACTTTGACTAGGCTAGGTAGGTATATAAAATTAAATGTTCTTCGAATGACTTGTGTTTCTATCGGGAATCGAACCTGATACCCGTTGTTATTTGTACCCATTGTGTACGAAATTGGTACTACTTTGTGAGAGCTGGTGCGAATTCATTAAAACCATGTAGGTATTAATTAATCATCATTTTATGGTTTAATTACGTAAACTTCATATAACACATGCAGGCTTTATACATGCCACAAGGTTATTTTTTGATAGCTAGCTTTTAATAGATAATTTTAATTTATGGTAAGACGAAGCCGCGGGGCACGGCCAGTGCGCCGCGGCTTCGCCCGCTATTATCAAGTTAAAAAGTAGCCTATGTGTTAATCCTAGGTATAATCTAAGTACATTCTAAATTTGATCCAAATCCGTTCAGCCGTTAAAGCGTGAAGAGGGAACAAACATACTTACACACAAACTTTCGGATTTATAATATTATTAGGATTTCTATTTACTAATAATAATAACCTTTATTCAAAAACAAAACATGTATATATAATCTATTATTAATTATTAATGATCTAAGTATAAAGTAATTATTTAACAAAAATATTTAACACCGGTATTAAGATTGTGTTGCGTTTCCGCAAAGCTCTCCCCTATAGCTTGCCACACTTTCCGATTATGTTCATCCTCCTTCAAGTAATACCAGCTATTTTTCTAATATTCTATTAATTACTTTCGCTTAATTAATGTTCTGACTGTACGTAATATAAGTTTATGCGGCAATAAAGTTTACGACAGCGGCTTAAAGGGAATATGGTGTCACTAGCTAGCTGGCATTCCTGCGCGTACGGGTTGCAATTTCGCATATCAATTACAACCTGCGCTTTGCGTTATTACTCGCGTCATAATTTGTGTATGTTCGTTTTGACGATGTCTTACTCGATGTCTTTGTCTACCTATGCTCCTAATTTCAACCAAATCGGTTCAGTAGTTTTGACGTGACGGACTAACTATAACACAATACAAGCTAAACATATTATAAACGTCCTAACTCTAAGATTCTGTTAGAGTTTGGATGTGTATAGCACATCTTTTCAAGTAGCGTTAGCAAAAAAGTTTTGAAGATTAATTATAAATAAGTTATTTCTACGCTGTATCATAGGGTTATAAAAAATACACAAAAATGTTGCATGGTTGTAATCCTTTTAATAATAATGTTTAGGTATATTATAAAATTTTTTTTTAGCATACCCATAACTTCGTCAATAACATCTCTTGACAATGTTATTCCTGAATCACTAGACTCGTTATCCATAGCCAACTGTGTCATTATTTTCAATGCGTTAGAACACCGAAAACACAACTAGCATTTGCAAGCTTCGACGCGAGTTTGCCGACGCTACGGTTGGACCGCGGACCCCACGCGTTTTAGTTCCAAAAGGTCGCATCTCGTTGTCATCGCGCGCGGATTATAAACTATCTAATTGATTACAGGCAATAAAAATGTATTGAAAAAGTTTATTCAGTACTAAATCGAACAGAAAGGAATTGATTTGATAACTAACGGACCGTTTGTCTGAGGATTAAAGAAGTCCCTTAGTCCAGCAAATATTTAAAGTTAATTTTAACATTAGCGTTTGACCACTATTTCACGTAATGGTAAGTGATGTGTTCGAGGGTGGTGAACACTCTAAAAAAGTGAATTAATAATTTTGAGATAAAAATATTATATCTTAAATCTCATTTATCGATTGAATTTTCAACACAAGACGTCTAACAACCACGTAACGACCAAGTATACTAATTAGAAAGCATCGAAATAAGTACCAATTTTATAGTGTATATTTTATGATGTCATTATTTGTATGGTGCCTAGCCTTGGCTAAGGTGTGATATCATTTTGTTACTCTAAAGGTTACGTTGCTAAGTATTCAAGAAAGACTTTGAAAGATGATTCCTTAAAACTGTTTACCTTTAAATTTGTTTAATGTATCTATGAGGCAAACGTTTGACCACTATCTCACCTGAAGGTTAGTGACGATGCGATCGATAATGGAGCACGTTTGTCTAGAAGATGCCTGAATAGGCATCATAGGCAAGAATTGAAGACGCCTAGAGTGAATAGGTATTTTCAATGCTAAATCTTTAACCGCATCTTCATTTTCTATCAAGTGAGCTGGTGGTCAAATGCTTGTTTATCTAGCATTAAAAAAAAACAAATTTCATCAAAATCTGTCCAGCTGTTACTGTGATATCACACATCACACACACAAAATTTCAAGATAATCGGTTGAGAAATACGATCTGTAGAGGAGAACAACCGGAAATCCGGACATATGAAAGGTAAAAACGTAGACGCTTCACGCTCGCTCGGTCAATTATATAGTGTATTTACTAGCTATGTTATGTATGTACATGCCAGTTACGTGGAGGCGCAGACGGACCGCGTGACGGTGGTGTTCTCAACGGTGTTCCGGCACGAGGACGACATGGTCATCGGCAAAGTGTTCATGCAGGAACTGAAGGAGGGACGCCGCGCCTCGCACACCGCGCCGCAGGTGAGAGTTTTTTTTTATTTAGCGGCAAATCTCTTTTGCCTTTGTGATGAGTCTTGTGAAACAATACATCGACAACGTCGATCGTTGTAAGTCAGTATTCGACGGAAAAAGATGGTAATTCAATAGTAAAAAGTGTGAACTCCCCGTTGGCTTGGTTGGGTGATCGTTCGCGTTCTAAGCAGGGTGCCGGGTTCAATTCCCGGCGGGAACACAAGTTTTCTCTCCAAGGAAAATTTTTGTTTCTGGTTTTGATTGTGTATGTGATGTGAATGTTTCCGGCACCCACGACACAAGTCATCAAACTTAGTATTGGGCTGTGAGTGTGAAATCGTTTATTTTTGTTTTAATGATGATAGCTGATATAAAATCAATGAATATATGTTATATATATAACAAGGATGCGTAGCGCTTTCTGGCGACGACGGCAAAATATAGATAAACCTTAGTTAAGAGAATTAAGTTTTAGAGAGTTTTAAAATGTGGTTGTATCATCGTCTACGATGACTAATTCATTAATTCTATTTTCCAGGTCCTGTTCTCACATAAAGAACCGCCACTAGAACTCGTGGACACGGACGCGAGAGTCGGCGATAATATCAGTTACGTTACATTTGGTAAGTACGATTTAAATTTAATATATCATTTTGATTCAAATGTAATACCAATCTTTCCACATTCAAAATTCATGCTTACTATTATAAATGACAGAAGAAACACCGATCTACCCGCGTTGTTAACAAAACCTATTATCCGATCAGTGTTTATCCCGCGGTACGCTTGCTTACTGCTGGATGATGATTTAATAATAGCGACCGCAACACCACGCATCAGAGCCCACTATCCATTGCTGTGCTATTACCGCGGCACACGTACAGGGCACCGAATAATGCCAAAGAAATAGCAACTTACACACGCTGTAACAGAGCCCACTATCCATTGCAGTGTTATTCCCGCGGCACACGTGCTCGGCGGCGCGCGACAACACGATCGACCTGTTGCACATGTTCCGCGACTACCTGCACTACCACATCAAGTGCTCCAAGGTGTACGTGCACTCGCGCATGCGCGCCAAGGCCGGGGACCTACTCAAAGTGCTCAACCGAGCGCGGCCGCAGCCCGTCGCGCGCCCCAACGAACGGAAGACTATCTCGTGAGTACCCCCCACTATGGCCGCCCGTCCCTCCTATTTATGTAGTAAATAAGACCTATAACATGTGGTACCTCGATGAAGTCATCGTAGAAAAGTATATTCCTTGTATCTACAACTGAACTGTAGTTCGGTCTACGTTAATCATCACTCAAGTAGTAAAATCTGTTAACAAGTACTAATTCAAATTCAAAACATTTATTTCAGAAAGACAAAATCCTACTAAGATTAATTAAAACAAGCGCCAAATATTTTCCAGCAGCACACATGAAAGCCAGTCCCAATTTGGGGCTAGCGTTCTTACCACACCCGAACACTTAATGACTTACCAACGTAGTGAGACTAGACAATGGCCTATCAGTATTTAAAAACTTGTGATGATTGTGATTAGGAATGCTTCTGTTTTTAATTGAGCTAGAATTAAATTCAACAAATTGCAGTTCTGCATTAGTTGCATCCCTGATTTTTTTATTGGTTTATTTCTGCCTTAACACTAATAATTACTTCTTTTCGCAGGGGGAAAACCTTTATAAGGCATAATTGAGTAGCACACGCCGCGGAAAAGGCCGACACAGCGGAGCGAAGATCCCTCACTCCTCACATCTCACACCACACTAACAGAGATATATGCTGCAAACTGCCAAATGTTAGCGATAAGTGTTATACAGTCATATGCCATACGGTTCATAATAATATGCCACGTGAGACCGTTGTCACTCTGCAACACAATGGCTACACATAGAATTATTACACTAAATTATTACTTGTTGAAGCTTAGAGATGTTATCGGAGTGAGAGCGAGCGACGATACTGCGATGTGCGTACGTACCCTATATTATTCGAAATGTCATTTGGTATTTATTTATTGATAATAATATATTTCCGTTAATCACCGAACGTCACAAAGTACTTATTCTCACATGCCATTACGAAATATTGAAAAAAAAATGCCAAATAAATCAGATATGCTCAATATTGTCTACCCGTGGAAGTGTTTTGGTAGCATGCGAAAGGACGTTGTATTTATAAAAATATTTATTGTCAAATCTTGAAGCCTTAAGTCAATAAACAATGTTGCCGTAGTACATACTTGTTGATCACGAAATTATGCTTTATTATGGATTATGAGAGTTATATTTATTGAGGTGACGCTGCATACAAAACTCGTGTTCCTAACGTTAGCGAGTGCACCCATTACCCTGTTTATGGAAGTGAAATCTACAAAACTTTAATGTCACTACAAGACTAGAGTGAGAGTATAAGTTATTGTTTGTAGTTCGTTTTCATGAAACGGGGCTCGTTATGTAACTTTAGCCACTGTCGGGAACGTGTATAGGTACTGTATAGTCCATGGAACGACGATACGCTCTCGGTACGCAGGGTTCATACCCTTTATTTAAATTCACCCGAATTAGTATGTTAACATGATTTGATAGCAACATGCCTTCTATCACCTAATTTCGTGCTACTGGTAGCACAATGGGTAGCATTAAATATCAAATTTTTAAACCCCCTTTTCATAAGAATACCCATATTCGGCCAGTCAATACATTGCTCCATGAATGGTGTATATATTGTACAGTCGAAAACAAATTCATGACAATTTACTTGTATAATAGATTACAGTTGCAGTAAATATTAAAAATTAGTTAAGTTTGATATCATCAGGGAAGATTTTAAATTTAATTATTTAGTCATTATGCTACTGATTGTAGAAACAATTTTGGAAAGTAAGCAAGGGTGATAGTAGCCATTCTGCTTCAATCAAATCCTTAACAAATACTTTCGTTTAGACCACAAAGATATGTAAACGTTTTGTCGGGTTATCAACATTGAATTTCATTCATTTTCTTGCACCGTTATCCAAATGTGTCTTTTTCTCAAACCAAATAAAATCAATTCAATTTAACCATAGTCCAAAACCGATGAGCGTATCGCTTCGAGTCGCCACCTAGCTTACCTTACTTGTAAGTTATATACATACCAATCCTCACATAGGGTAAAATGTAATATATAATGTAGCCTAAACGTTCGGTTTACACATTTGAAAGAATGTACATCGCCGTAATATCGAACAGTAATAATGCACAAACTTACGAATTACTACTTACTATTAATTAATTTATAAATATCCCGCGTTTAGTTTCACGATAGCAATACATACGAACAATAATTGACGTTTACGTTTTAGGTAGGTCCGATTCAATAATATGTAAGTGAAAAGTGTATAGTGTTTCCGGAGGGTTCTGATGGATCAATTGTAACGACCTGTTTCCGATTGAGTTGAACCGCTCGACGCTCGGAGGTCGAGCTTGGCATAGAGTCGCTAGTATACACATCGGTACATTACGTATCTATATATAAGATGGATCATCATCAACTATAAATCATTTGTTCAAAGACGGTATCTGAAGCTGTGCTCACATGCTCCAAGGAGCAACGGGTTAGGTAACCCTAACCTTCAAAAAATAAACTATAACTTCGGGTCAGTGACCGTGCGCAAGGTCTATGTAAGGCGCAGCTTTTAATATTACAGTGCAAACAAAATACCGACTTTGAACTGCTTGTGCATATCTATGTTTGTTAATTCCAAATTGCATTTTTAGTTCTATAATGATAGTAAAGTTTTAGCGAAATGGTCTTGGCGTTTTCTATACTAAATAACTTTTGGTTCGGTATTTGTAAGCCTTTTGTAAAGTAACACCAAAATAGTTGCTCAAAATTCGGAACAAATGAAGAGCTGCCCGAACATAATAAAATATAGCAAATTACCTTACATTAACTATTAAATAAAATATACAAATCGGGACATTATTAGTGTGTAAGATACGTTATCGTGTTTGGAATGGATTTGTCGAATCGAGTCATGGACTGAGGGCTGGCAGAGTTTGGTTCGAGTGGGTACCTAATTATAAAATTATTTTAATTCGCTAAGTCAAGTCAATGCGGAGTCTATGTGAATATTACAATAACATCAGTGGCGTGTGGAAAGCATCGTTTGAATGTTTAAGCATGGCTCGTAATACAATCGTGTAGAGACAATTTAACTATTTAATAAAAAGTTAGCTAACTTGAATTTATGTAATTTTTATTTGCAAGATGTATTATTTATGTATTATAATATGTAAGTTAAATGTTGCTTTAAAGTTATAACATACATTCGATCATTGTTTTTAATGCCAGTTTTAATGCGAGATGATGTAAACTGCAGATTACAAAAGTTATTTGTGAATATGTAATTATTCTTGTGATTTAAAATCCGTTTATACTGTATTTTTTATTTTCTAGATTAAAGAAAACTTACTGCATAATTGTTTATCATTTATTGCCCAACGTAAACATAGTAATTTAAATATTGGGCGCGATTCTATACGACCACTCTATACCTAAAATTCTCTAAAATAACTTCAGATGTGTCAAATTCGTCAAACTTAATTTTGAAATGCTTGAAACTAATATGTTATTACATAGTAGTTCCATGAGCGATTGACGAAATTATATAACTTAGGAGTTGATACATGCTAAGTGTAGCGTCAAATGCGATTTTGCTGCAGTGTTCCAAGTAAACGCGATAGGGCCAAGAAATAATTGCTGCCAAACTATATTTAAGTTTAGGGATTTTCAAAGAAGAACACCAATATATCTAAAATAATGTTATTTAGTGATGCCTAGTGTAAGACAGAATCGCGGCCATTGTTTATCAAATACTACCTACAAATAATCATATTTTTAGTTTCAAATATATACGAAAAATACATTTGTGACTTATTTATAAAGTTCTAGTAATTCGATTAACTTTGAACTCAAGTAACCAAAGCCTAAACATAGGTACAGCAACTGCATAAAACACTTTGTGATAAAAAACGGAAGCCAATAAATTAGACATATAAAACTTACTGGACATAATGCTTCTATCATCATTATTCATCATAGTGAGTTACGTGAGTTTAAGCGCATCCATTATCGCTATAATCAGCGCGCTATCAGAATGAGTTGGAACCTTGTAATCGAAAATGAGAGTTCTGGAGCGAAGTAGCGAAAGAAGTTCTGAACTATCTTTGCGGCGGATATGATTTTTGAAAATTATGTCAATGTTGGTATGTGTTTACAAAATTATGTACGCTGTATATGGTTAAGAAATTACACAAATACATTTCATGTTTATTTAATTATGTTTTTAATTAATTAAATTTTCTAATATTCTTGAAATCGGCGTGGTTAATTAAAGTTTTATGATTTTAACTCTCTTTTCGGACCGCACGTGTTTCAGTTCCAAAAGGTCGCATAATATGATAACGCGCTGATTGAAAATAAATATATTATTATGCTTAAAGATTCATAAGGCCTACATTCAAAAGTCCATTTTATTTCCCGATGCTGTAGGCGACGTAGGAGATTTCGGCTGTCCCAACTTGGACAGTGTGGCCACTTTAGACGCGAACTTGACAAAGCTCATCCCGGTTCCCACTTGGGGCTCTGGTTTCTGGCTGCCTTCAGGCTGGAACGAAGCTTCCAGTGAACCTGTGCAAATAATCATCCGGGGTTCATATTATCAATTACCAACACTTATTTTGGTATACATACTGACTGATTCAGTCAGTCAGTCGTGAGCTAAGTATAAAACTGAATCTTGACTTATTTTCGAGCGGCTCGAACACTCGAACTGGCGTATTGGTATGGTCGTCTGCCTCCCAAGCGACGGGTTCGATCCGGTAGGAACACAAGTTTTCTTTCCAATGGAAATTTATGTTTTTGGTTTTAGGTGTGATTGTGTAAGTAATATGAATGTTACACGGCCTGTATCGTTGAGTTATTTAAAGCAATCACTAACACACCCTGTGGTACAAATTGTTAGTGCACGTAACATAATAATATAGTGTATTGGTTTAACAATTGAGATAACCGTCTCAACTTAAGATATTTCATAGATTTCCAATTTATCTCGCATGAATTATTTTGCTTAGAAACTAAGAATAAATTATCAAAATCCTCTTACTCTGCTGCGGTGACATGATGGAGCTCGGTTGAGATTCCGGCTGGTTCTCTGGATTGTCCCCCATTTGACTTGTCTTCTCGTAAAGTAGGTCCAGAGCTAGCCGCGAACAATGCAATAATATAATGTTCAGATACAGAATTCACACAACAATCTTATCGTACGTCTTTATCATCTTCAAAGTAAATATATGTGAGATAGCCGGTTCGTATATTTAATTAATAACTCATTGCTATAGGTAACTGATGGTTCACAAAAAAACAAAGATGAAACGTCGTTCATAAAGAAATTTCAACAATTTAGTTTTCAGCGCTAGTGAAGTCAGCCAGTTATAAGATTTACGAATTTGAAAAACGAACAGACTTATTAAATAGCTACTAATTTATAGCTTTGCCCCGCGACTTAGCCCGCGTAAATCAGAATAGAAAGTTGCAAACCATATCCCTGCTGTCCGTTTTTTTATGCTAGATAGGCAAGAATTTGACCACTATCTCGCCTGTTCGCACTATGTTCGAACTGTTCAGCGTTTTTGGCGGGATCGAGTAACTTTACAAACATATTACAGTTTGATATGATGTTTTCCTTTCTAAATTTAAACTTCTGT
This sequence comes from Lomographa bimaculata, assembly GCA_948107665.1. NCBI lineage: Eukaryota > Metazoa > Arthropoda > Insecta > Lepidoptera > Geometridae > Lomographa > Lomographa bimaculata. Next base: position 13,405,495 of record OX403600.1, read on the forward strand.
CACATATATTGGTTCTATGTAATTATGCATTTTAGATCTAAGTTCGGATCCAATAAACCTGTATACCTAAAACTGGCTAAAATTTAATTGTGGGTTGCACGACACAGCATTTTATGTCGGTTACCCCATAGACACTAAAGGAGCAGTGCAGTGAGGCAATTGTACCTGGAGAGTCAGCAACTCCCTATCTTTATATAAAAAAAGGTTTTTTCATTCTTCTTGCTTTTGATCTGTCGATAGGAACGAAGAAAATTTGTATTATATTCCAATTTATGCTATATCTACGGGCCAATTGCCTATATTTCGTCAAACCATATACATCTATACAGCAAATACCTAAGTTACCTACAAGACATCGAGCTTATAGTTAACTCAAGTGCTCAAGCCCACTACCCGTGGGTAGCATTACGCTTAATTACCGTCTTTCAAAGACATATCGTCCATCTTAGAATCCTGTATGGTCTCCAGCTCCTGCCGAAACTTGGATGTGATCTTCCGCCGCTGGTAATCCGCCTCTATCTGCTGCTTCGTGCGTGGGATGCGGAATCGGAAGCAGCAGCACACCATCACGACTTCAAACATTACAATTAGAATAAAAATTAAGAATAATTAAATGCAAGCAAAGCTTAAAAAACCGATTTCATCGCTTTATCTTCGGAACCTTGATCAGATTAAACGTATTAAACACGCATTATTGACAATATCTAAAAATTTAGAGATCAGATCTTGACCAAATTTAAACGGGACCACACGGAAAGCACCAGCTTTCAAATAAAAAAATAATCATCAAAATCGGCGCACAAAGATAGAAGTTATGAGGTAACTTTTGAAGTCGGTTAAAAACGAGAACATCGTCAATGTAGTACACACATTATTGAACACACACAGAATACACATTATTGAAGATAACTTAAAAACTACTAGTAAGATCTATATCAAATTTAAATGGGACCGATAGGAAAGCAACATCTATCAAACAAAAAAAAAAATTAAAATCGGTTCATGTGGAACGCAGTTATGAGGCAACAGACATAAAAAAATACAGTCGACTTGAGTACCTCCTCCTCTTTGTGAAGTCGGTAAAAATATGTACATACTTATTAAAATACTCGACTACGTGATATAAAATCAAGTATGACATTTTTTATGTATCAACATACTTATAAAAACGTAATTTCTTTTATTTTCTTTCTTTCACACATTGTAAGTTCAAAGACATTATTTTATTCGTGGTTGCGTTATATCGTTATTTATATCGCACAAAGAATCACCTAAACCTAGAAAGAGCCAAAAGCACACGTATTCCTTGCGAAGTAAAAATGTGCTCCTGTCAGGAATCGAACCCAGAACCTGTGGCGTACCTATAATATAGCAAAGTCATTCACATTTCGTCAATGCGGTTCGTGAAACGATACTAACCTTATCCCGAATTTTACACATCTTTTAGCTGCACTTGTATAAAAAAATCTGTGATTTTTTTATTCTGAGAAGCCAGCTACATTGTTGGTAGCTTCATTGTCAATAAAATAATAAATAACTACGGTGATGGATGTAAAAAATGTTCTGTCTGTGATGATATGAAATAATTAGAGCAAAGATATACTGGTCAATAATATCGCAGAATTAGATAAAAAACTGGATGTGTCGTAAAGAAGATGACACTTTTGTATTACAGGGAAAAAATTTAATTATTCATCACAACGTTTATCTCCGTACCACTTTTCATCACACAAAAAGGTTGCGGATGAGAATTTCAAAGCCCTCCCATAAAAAGCTTCACTTGAATAATACTATAGAATAACGTGCACATATAATACGTAAGTACATTTACAACGACTATAAAACGTTCAACCTATACAAGATTCGACTTACTTAATGTTGTGACACCAGCCAGGCAAAGGAAGATGATTTGCCAGACCCGAATATCGCCAACTATTTTTTTCTCCAACCATTCTGGCTCCGAGTTGATGCCAATTATTTCCATCCCCGCCGGATAAGATTAATCCGTTCCGTTAACAAGTGATAAAATAAGATCAATTACCTAAACAGCTAAAAAATATAAACTCTACAAAGCAGACGTCCTGAATGAATTCACAAGCCGTAAAAACTAATTTCCCTTAGTGTAAGGAGTGGTTTCGCCGCACCTAGAATATTGTTAAAGTGCCACCCTCGGCACACCCTTAGTATTCTATCAAATTGAAGCTGCGACTTTTGTGTTCATGTGCTGTGCTATTTTATTCGTAATATTAATTATTTTGTTTAGCAAAGCTCCATAATTTTTTGATATTGACTTAAACACATACTATAATAATATTCCTTTATAATGATTGCAAACGTAAAACTTTTTAAAAATTCCCGCTCTACCCCTGTGTTTAACTACGCATTGATGTTACAACATTGAAAAATTAAATGTCAAACTAGGCGTTTTCTGCAGTTACAATAAACAAACTTAGATATATATGTACGTCTTACATTCAAAGCGAGCTAGAAGCAAGTTTTCCTAATAAAAAAAGATAAAAAACAAAATATTTAGGTATAATTTAATTTACGTTCATTTATTTTTTTTACTTTGGGAATTCATGAATGAAAAGTGAATCGGTATAAGCGTTATTGATACGGGCAACATTACATGCGTTTTTCTCTTTCGTTTGACTACTATTTCACTTTCCCGCAGAAAATAGGGTGTCGAATCTGTCCTATAACCTCCGTATATTTATTACAATTTAAAGAATAAAGATGAATCTTTTATGATAATTGTGGTATAATTATTGTAAAGGTTGTTCTAAGTGATGTTGTGTAAGATCGTTTGTGTTCTTGCGATCTATTTGTAGCGTTTTTAAAAATTAAACATGGCTTCGAATCGAGGAATTCAGATTGGATCCGCGTGGTTTCAACGGAAATTGAACTTGAGGCCGCAGCACCGGGGCGTACACCTGGTCACCGAGGAGATCCTCAAGCAGGTGCCGGAGCTCTCGCAGTTCGCGGTCGGCCTCTGCCACATCCAAAGTGAGTACAGGGGGATGACAATCTTGCCGCCTATGTTGCACCCTTGCTTGTCATATTTGCCCTACATAATCTCGCGCGATTATCTCATTATGATGTTTTTAAGTGATAATGCAGTGGAAGTGAATTATCGGTGTGGTGTGATAAGTGCGCGCGTTCTAACGCGACCAGCTGATCCGAAAATGTTGTTTGCAGTTCTGCACACTTCGGCGAGCCTCGCTCTCAACGAGAGCTGGGACCCTGATGTCAGAGACGATATGGAGATGATGCTCAATAAAATCGTACCAGAAGGACTTCCCTACCGTCACTCGTGCGAAGGTCCCGACGACATGGTGAGTTGTTGTCCCAACTATCTCATTGAAAGACATTCAAAACACTGGTTACCAAGGCAAACTTTAAATTTAGAACATTACAAAGTTGAATGTCTTTTGTTAGTGTTTACCCATTCACATTTTCTATGTTCTCTTATTGAATAATTGAGTAGTAACCTCTTTGGCCTGGAAGCTTTTATATATTATTTGTGCAACTAAAATTGAGCTGCTTCATGTTCATTCATTTTGACTTAACAATCTCTGCTGTTAGTTGTAATGTAAGAACAGTTTCCAATATTTTTTTATTGGGTTTAAAATATTCTAATTAGGCTTTTAACCACAATTTTCTCTCCACATGTGAAATATAAAAATCCATCAGTATTGCTCAATAACAGTTGCTTTATTTTATTATTATAATTTGATTGATATGACTTTTTAGTATTTAGGCACTATGTCATCTGTAGGTATGATGAGTTCAGGGGTGGTAAGCACCCTAAGTCTAGAATGGATCTGAAGGATAGCTGCTAAAACTGTGATAGTGATAAATTTTCTAATAAGCTATGGCTATACTGCTAGGAGAGTGGTAGCTAACCCAGGTATAAAATGGTGAATGCTGCACTGGGTATCCCTCAAAACTTATATTTTCTCTGAAAGGATTGGTAAACATGCTAGGACTAGAATGTGAATGTCACTAAATGATATCACAACATCGACTGGAACAATTTTATATAAACACAAGCACATTTGAAATATAAAATTAAAACAGGAAGGGAGTCTAGATCGACAATTGTTCCGGCTTAATAGTTTTAATTTTACATTTTAATTTGCTGGGACAGCATTTAAAAGTAAAAGGTTTTTCTATATTATTCTATGAATATATTTCGATAAGAGTAACTAGTCGGAGGAGCATGAGAAAATACAGTGGATTTCATTACCATGTTACCACCACATTCCCAAAGCTCAAGCTCATGGTAGGATTTGAAACTACGACCACCCACTTGGGGCCAGGTCTGTTATAACTGTACTATCATCGCTTTAAATCTTTCTGCCGCTGATACCCTGGCTTCCTTTTCCTTGTTCTGAGAGCACCCAGATGTGCTGTACATATCAATGCTAGGTCCATGCAAACTGCTTGTTTTAGTTAGTTGTACATCTACCTTCTAAGTACATGTATCAGGTCCAATACCCAGTGGGACCACAGGTTTTCTCCTAAAGGGAAATTTGTGTTTCTGGTTCTAAGTGTGATAGATACCGGCATGCGGTCTACAGATGTCTTCGAATTTTCGTGAGAAAGTTTTAATTAAGTGGTTATTAAAACATAGTAAATGACTGTTAGTCATAGTTTAAATATTTTCTTAGTCTTGGGCGACAGTTTAACCAAAATGTATAGTGTGTGTGTGTGTGCTTAAAAAAAAAAATTGAGTACTAAATAACAGACCTATTATAAAATGTTATGGCTAAGTGCACCTATTATCTATTCTAACAAGAATTGAGATTCTAAGATATGTCTCATTGTTTGCTCCACTGAGCACATGAAATGTTAATGTGTGCATGTTACTGTGTTATTATCATTCCTTGTTTTTCGTGTGTAGTAAAAAACTGAGTTTGTTTTGTATACTGAAGACATTTTCAATTGGATTTCTAAAAGTAGTATGACATTTTTTTTTCTTTAGTAAGTAGAATTTGTTCACCAGTTCGCCTCTTTGTAAGTGATAATGTGGTTGAGGGTGGTAAATACTGTTGTCAATTTGTAGGAAATATAGAATTTTTACCTTGTGCATGATTTTTGTCTCTTCTTCATTAATAATAACAACCAAAACAGATTCACTCTCGCACACAGCTCCATGTAAGTTCATACTTGTGTTGCGGATGTCTTAAATAATTATATCACAATCACACCTAGAACCAGAAGCACAAATATCTCTTATGAAAGAACATTTTGATTCTGCTTGAATATTATATTGGAAATATAACCAGGGACCCGCCATGCAGAGAGCACAGACTTGCTCACTGCACCAACTGAATGACATTGGCCTCGATTCTGATGTACACTCACTAAATTAAATTTAAACTATCCCTATCTCTTACAAAATAGAAACACAAGACAGAGATAGCATACATTTTAGAGCTGTCAAGCTAGTTTATCATTTAAAATATTAACAGCAGAAAGGCGCGTGTTTTTAGTCAACACCAATAGCTTACTCGACTAAGCTTGCATATTCATCTAAGTTCTGACTAACTTGACAGTACAGCAGTATGCTATCTCTGTCTTGTGTTCCTATTTTGTAAAAGAGGAATAGTTTAAATTTAATTTAGTATGTGACAACAGAATCGAGGCCAATATGTATTTTATTTGGAGCCTGAAAATCTTATAAAATGTTATTAAATTGGTTTTAATAAAATGATAAATCCACAATGATTGAAAACTTTTATGTAATAAAATTGAAATGTTCATTATTTATCTGATATATACACATGCTTGACCTATCTCTGGTTAACCCAATTGCATGAGAGCTGATAACATATAAGCTTCTATTATCTTCTTTATTATTTGCAATAATTTTGCACTTTTGTACTTAGCTACTATATAAGGTCTATGCGATATCTAATATATAAAATTCTCGTGTCACAGTTTTCGTTGCCATACTCCTCCGAAACGGCTTGACCGATTTTGATGAAATTCTTTGTGCTTATCTGGTATCTATGAGAATCGGCCAACATCTATTTTTCATCATCATCATCATCATCACTTTTCATCATTATCAACGCGGGTGAAACCGCGAGGCGCAGCTAGTAGTGTATATTTTTGTGTGGAAAATAAAAATTTCTATTATCTTCTTTGCTTAACCAATTCCCTATTCTATATGATAAACAATACAATTTAAATTGATATGTTTCATCATAAAAAGATTAATTAGACACGTTAAAGAATATAATCGAAAAGAATATTGGTATACTATCTTTTGAATTTAAGAGAGTGTTCCAACTGTGTGTGAGGAATTCCAACATTCCCCTATTTACCATCTAACAACAAAACAAACGTGTCAAATGTTATCATTTATAGTTGACATAACTCCAGTTTGCTCAAAGCTTTTTGCTTCTTGTTCATCATCCGGATAGCAAAGGAGTGGAACTTATTACTCGCTTATTTACCTTGTTCTCTGAACAATATAATCTTGGAGTATTCAAATCAAGACTGAACAAGTATTTTCAAGGCAAGCATGCGACATCTTCAGCCGCATCATAATTTTTTCATCAGGTGAGATCTGGTCAAAGTGTGCATAAAAGAAAATAGTGTGTCCTGTGAACGTTTCTGCCACTCTCAATACAAGTCTTTGGACTTAGTGTGGGGCTTGAGTGATATAACAGCAATAAGGTCTTCACTATTTCAGTACTATTACTATGTACTATTATTTATGAATTTTATTTGGTTTAGATATCTATCACTCTAGCCAACAGATGTGTTCAATGTCAAGTGTCACTTGTATTCAATATGTATGAATTGTATGATAAAGCATTGTTATTATCATATGCATGATAATTACTCAGGGTGTCTAGTGTGCACATATTTACATATTGACCAAAGTAACTCTCACTCGACACAATTTATTCATGAATAAAAATGAGCATTCATTTAATGCTGGTCATGCCAAATTACACCTTCTGAAATATACTGACCTTCATCCTTTAAATACCGAATTTCATTGTAAAGGGGAGGGAAACATTTGTGACGTAATACAAGACACTTTCTTTTTGTCCTGTAGATGGCAAAATAACCTAGTACCTTTTTCCCTCACGAAAACAACATGCCTTTTGAAGCACCAATTCAGTCGTTACAATTGGTCGTTCTGCAAGTGATAACTACCCCATTGGCCAGTTATACCAATGATTGCTCAATCATAAGCATGCATTAGCTCATCATAAGCATACATTTTCAAAGTTTTATTTCACCAGTTTAAAGTCATGTTGTAGCCGTGAACATGACATTCTAATGATTATTTGTTTGTGAATATAGATTTAATTATTTTAAGTATGTTTTTTTTTTTTATTTGTGACAGGCTAGTGTTTGACCACTATCTCACCTGATGGTAAGTGACGATGTGATTGAAGCTGGTAAACACACTAGACCTGGAATACGCAGGCTCTCAAGGATAACTGCCGGAACACCGTATTTGGCTTGGCGGCAGACTTTCAACTTGATGGTGGTAAGCTACTTTGGTAGCAAGCCAGGCGAGCAACTCACAAAATGCTCTACCACCTCTCAAATGTCACCTGATTAGCACCAACCGGGGACCACGTGTAGAGAGTCAGACTTAAGAGGTATCCTCCTACGGACGTGGGTGACTCAGCCCATGTAGATGTATATATATATGTATGCAGCATGTAAACGTATAGATGTAAAGGAAAAAATTATGCAGGGTCTGTCCTGCACATGCATTGAATTTCTGTGGTCATAATCAGTTACAACCCGTAGCTAGTCAGCTAGCTCTCATGTGTATTTTGGACAAAGCAATCCTTTGACTAATTTTGTGGTGTGTTTAAGTTTTAGACTGCATCTATACATTAAGAGATTATTTAATGTTATTGTTTTTCCTTCAGCCTGCACACGTAAAAGCCTGCTTCCTGGGATCATCGTTGACGATACCAATTACAGACGGCAAGTTAAATCTAGGCACATGGCAAGGCGTCTGGCTCTGTGAGCATCGAAACCATGCAGGCAGCCGAAAGGTAACATCACTGTTATTATTATAGATTCCCTTCTTGATAAAACTAATCTCATAAGACCACTCACATTTTGCTATCAGAAACATTGTACTAAAAATATTTTTTAACTGTCTCTCCTATATAACCTAGGATACTCCAGTCCGTCTTGATGACTTTACTAAACATACTGCTTCTTCACTCGATGAAAAGACCCTGAAATGAACTAACAGTCGGTCGTAGGATTATAATTACAGTCTTGTCTTGTGGTATGCATTGAAGTCCCTTATTATCCGATACTTTAATTGACATCATAAAAGCAAGTGTACAAGTCAACAAGTCTTCACCATTTACACCATTACTGTTATTATTACACTGAAATAGTCATAGGTAGGCCGGCAACCGAGGGCCGTACCCCATTTACATCGGAGCTAGGATGGCTCAGGTAATCACTGGCTGGGGAAATAATCCTCCCCAAGCGGGGTGTCCATGCAGCTCACCGCCTCACCAGGAATCAGAGTGGCACCCAAGACAAGTATCCGGCTGCTAACCAGACGCATGGTTCCAGATCGTGGTGACGCTGTCGGGCTGCCCGCGCGACTCACCCCTGTCGCCGGTGTCGGCGGCGAGTTGTTCCAGTTAGGACAGGGGGGGGGGCGCGACCCCCCACACGCACTCGCACTCGCGCCCCTCCTCTAAGAGCACGCGGAGGTAAACCCCCGCGAACACCTTTTGTATCACGCACCTGACGGCGCCGCCTCGTCCCGGCCGCGACTCGACCTCGTGCGCCAAACAGCGGATTATTCACAGAATGCCTTAACCGTTACTAAACACCAATTAAATTTAGGATGTAATATATTTTTGCATAGTTGATTTCGTTTCGGGGACCGCCGCGAGCTGCGACCGAGTTCGGTTTGGTTGGATCACGTTTCCGCGCGAGGCTCGGCCCGCCCGCTGGGACGACGCGGTGCGAGCGTAACTTAGATTAGTTCTACTTTTATCTTCGAGCGACAATATGTACATAAGATTAATATTTTGTAAAGCGTCGCGCGGTACTTCCGACTAATGTTTTAAGCCTTCGAGGTTCCGGGTCGAGGACGCCGGGCGGAATTGCACATGATACGGTCAGAGTTGTTATTAGGGTAATCGGCGCCGACGACCATTCAAACGCACACTTTGTTTGATTAATTTGTTGCTGTCATTGTTGAATTTAATTTTGGTATGGTTGCACCAAATTTCGTTTTCTGTATCCGGCGAGTAGACACGTTGACCGTATCTGATGGATTGATGTTCCGATTCCGCCGCGCGCTTGAGGCTCCAGACCCTAACCTTTTTGTAATATAGCTTTTATAGGAATTGAAGAGACATCCGTCGAGAGGTGTACCGCGAGTGCCGCGCGACCACACCCTATTGATACGTTCAGTTTAAGCTGATCCCGTTAACTGTACATAGACGTGTGTACGGCGGTTTTAAAGTATACATAACTATACCTAATTGTTGTTTTGTTATCGCGGCTGCCGGCTTGTACACGACGGACGGGCTGGCAGCGGCTACCTTACTATTGTACTCTAGACGGGCGAGGGTTGAAAGGATCGAATATTCTCACTACTGCACTCGTTCAATTTTTTCCAAGTACACCGGGGTACACGTATATTTTTTAACATGGACGGCACGTTAGATGTTTTTATGAATTCGGACACTCATTTTTATTACACGAATTTTGTATGTAATCGCACCAGTTATCGGACAGTTTGTAAGTTTTAAGAGCTGAATGTAGGTTTATATAGTTAAGAACTTTGTACGTCTACGATAGCTCCCTTCTTTCTCCGTGTTAGGTTAGTCTACGGTTAGTCGTGAAACATGTCCATAGCTTTAATGTGTCGCGCCCGTTGTATCAACGGGTCCCGGACGGGAGGACAATGAGCTAAAATGTACCACTAGTCTGTAGTTGTATATCATTACTGATAAGATCATGTAAGTGCCTCGAAATTATGGGGTGGTTATGAATTACTTTGCTGAAGTTTCCGACACTTGAGAGTGAGAGGCCGACGTGTGTATCGACGGTTCCTTTGATTCCGATCCTCTTATTTCTGGCGAGTTTGTATATTTGAAGCCTCAAATTTAAGGGCCAATATCCCCGCCAACTGCGAAAGTTCAGAATGTAACCTAAAACAATTTATTTGCTTCAACGTGGTATGAAACAGTTACTAAATATGAGCCCTATGCTAATTTATATAGCATGCAAATGTTTACATTTTGTCATTAGATTAATTATTCCATGTATAACAATTTCATGTACTTTGTTACTATTTTTAACAAATAAAAAAAATCAAGATTATACAAGGGAATGTCGTCAGGCAGTGTAATGGTAATGGGATTGAGTAATTTAGTTACCTGTAAGCGTTTTAGCTTGAAGCTCATTTGTACCTGTGTAATTTTAGTTTTTATGAATATTATCGCCAGTGCCGATTCCATAACATCTATTCTCTCTAAACAAAATAAAAATCTATGCAGCTCGTTACTAATAATTATGAAATTGTAATTAAAAGTACTTTTACTTCTAAAATATCAATTTCACTATGAATTATAGATTTGTTAAGCTTATTGGATAAATGTAACTTTTATTTGAATATCTATCTGAAATTTCGCAGTTAGCGGGGATGTTGGTCAAAAGGCCTGAGTCGATTTAGTTAACTGAAACGCAATAATTTTGCTCAGCAACGTTGTTGATAGTATTGTAACCGCGTACGTGTATAGTTGTATGTCTTCCTGTGTATGTTCCATCACGTAACTGCGGGTTTCCACTGCCGAAACATTTTCTAAAACATGTTGTGAAAAGTTTCAAAACAAACAGCTCCCAATATTACTTAAAAAAGGGCGGTGGCGCTACTTCTAAAAAATCGTGCCATTATACTAAGAAACGGCGTTATTTCCACCATTTCCCGTACACCCAAACTATTTTTCAATACATAACATGTTACGTATACACTTTCAAGGCTTTGCTGTTTGTAAAGATGACCACTGTCTCCCACACTAGGAAAACCTGTGTATCTTCCTCACAGTTATTACAACAATATGGGAGTAGATCTACAAAGTGATTGGTTAAGCGAAATATTAGGCTACAAACTTGTTCTGACAGTATCATATTAGTATTGTGCATCATCACTTTCCATCAGGTGAGATAGCAGTCAAATGCTTACCTATCTGGAGTCTAAAAAAAAGTATTTAAAGCTAGAACATAAAAAAGGCAAACAGTCGGTCGTTCGGTTTGTCGGTCTAATTGATGGAATAAGTTACGGATCTTTACATGTTTTGATGTTGTTCGGTGGAAACCCTCAGTGAAAACGAGATATTTAGAGTAACCGTGTCGGGTGTTTGGAGCGGTGTAAGGGTACAGCGAATAGCCATCACCTCTATATCCGGCCACGACTATATAAACTTAGTGTAAATGTATCACGATAGGGACTAAATCTAATGGAAACTTTTGACAATTGCTATTTGCTACCATTATAGATAATTATATTCCAATAAAGAAAACAGACATTTTATGATCGAAGCTAAAGAACGATTCATCGAATCGGTCATAATATATCCTAATTTGAAAATATACTGTTAATTTTGAACAGTACTAAGATAACATTTAGAAATATAAACATCCAGAATATTATAACATCACATTGGGAGTATAAAAGGGCGCTTATTCTAAATGGAACAGGGTTCAAAACCTTGAATTCTACAGAATTTACTACGTTAATCCATAATGTAACGCGTGGATGCGTTAGCCGGGTTACGTTGCTTCGATTGTCCCATCGAGAACGCTTGTGTGGCACAATTTTACACTCGAGACTTACCTAGTTAGGAGTTTATAAATTATAAATATAGTAGGGCTCAGTGGCGTTAGGGTAAATAGATGCGACGCGGTGTTGACAGTGGCACGCACTGAAGGCGTCACGCACAATCGCGCCGTCACGCCGCTAACACTCACGTTTTGATACCGCAATGTACAAAGTAGATGTCACGGACATTCAACAGTTTTGTCTCATGACGACATTAGTACTTCACTCACACATAGGGCTTGCGCGATCATAAACGGGCCTTTGATAGATTCACCTTTACAGTTTTGAGTTTTTTATCATTATAGTTATAAGGCATGTTTTTGAATTATCTTAAGCGTTATAATGAGCTTAATATACCTACTTGCTTCATATGCATAATTTATTAGTTGCGAAAGTGTTACATTTCACGTTTCAAAAACAGTTGTTTACACTTTAATTTTGTGTACAAAGTTTGTTTCGTACGTTTTTATATATTATTGATTGCTTTTTATCGTTTTGCTAGATTTGGGGGTTTTTTGGGACGGTTATTAAGTGCTTTTTAACATACAATTAAGGAGGTGTAAATATTTTTTGCGTTGATTATTACAATGTGCATGTAAGATTAATCATGTACATACGGATCACTGTGTAAAATATTGCGATGCTATTTGTGCATGAGTGTTGTATGCCACTGCCATTGAGTGTGAGTGCTGCCTCATCTCATATCACCGGGTGTATCGACTACATTCCTAATGTTAAATAACAAATATCCTACTAAGTAGATAAGTTCCAAGAGATAGCGACTGGTTCGCATAGATAAGTACATTCCTTCGTTCCCGAGTTTACGAACCCGGGGCGGCGTTGTTTTTGTTTATCGTTATTATTAGTACATGTAAAGCGAATGTCCCACTTTAGGCTGTTCATATAACAACGAATGTGTCTAAGCTATACATTTAAGTGAATGCTGACTATATATATTCTAATTTTAAAGTTGTTTCGTTTGATCCAAATACGCAAGTTTTCCATTGTCAATATCGAAATGCCGAAGACACATAGCCAATGTTAATCGATTTAAGAATCTGGTATTTATTTGTTCTGTGTACGAGTTAAATGTTTGCATAAATTATATAAAATATATTATAAATAAATAAACGTAACAAGTTGAATAGTAAAAGCACAGGTTTTATCAAATTATTATGATTATATAAATTAGCAGAATTGTATAATTCATTTGTTATTTATAATATTGATTGCACATAGGAAAATGAGGTTGTATTCTGAATTAAATAATAACCAAAAGGGAGACAAATAATTTGTGTGTATATTGTTTAAGATCTATATTATATCAATGTATGATTGTACAGTCTAGTACTCACAGTTTTCTTAGAGAGTCCTCATCAGTTGTATAATATTGGGTTTTGAATTCACTAAAATGTGGCCGAATATCAGTCACGATAGAAATTTAATTGTAACATATAACTTGTACAATATAATATATAGATCCACAATTATGAAAGAGATTAAATATTTGCAAAAGTTAATATTAAATGTGTTTTAATTTCACTTAGGTATAAACTTCTACGTTTCAGTCGTCTTAGTTCATTTTTACATGGCAATAACTTAAAATTAATTGTTATTTAACTACAACTATATTATATTTGGATTAATTTATCATTTATGGCGATACTTGTGCACTGGGGATCCTGTGGGGTCCTGGGCCGGCGTCTGCAACAAATTGGATAAATAAGTTTATTAGAATAAGTTAATAGTAGAGTTATTACAATCATAGATTAATGCAATTGTTATGTTTGCCCTATGCTCGAAAAGTTGGAAACATTAGCGGGTCAAGAGCGAGAAAAAAGGTATATCTTAAAGATTGTATCTTTAGATATGTAAGGATATTATATCCTTCATTATTGATCAACCTGTTAGCTGGGTGAGTGTTCGCCTTCTAAATAGTGGGTATCAGGTTAGTTATTTTTTTGTGCCCGATAGGCAAGTATTTGACCACAATCTCACCTGATGGAAAGTGATGATGCGGCCGAAGATATAACATGCTTGCCTAGAAGGTACCTGTTCACTCCTGACTTAATGACTCGCAGATTATACCGTTCGGGGAACAAAGACGAGGGCAATGAGTACGGATAATAAACGTAGAAGCGAAACGCTTCGAGCGAACTGGAGGTATGTCATCCATATATGGATAACGTTTGAGTGGTTGTCTTGTTGTTAGATGGTAAAACAGGCTTTCACGAGTTAATATGAGTCGGTCGTCCTAGGTGTGTTAGTTATACCTGTGGAGTTGTTGTGCGCCTGAACCTCGGCTTGTAGGCCTGCGATGGCGTCCCCGAGCTCGCCCGAGATCTGCTTGAACTGGCGCGTCACCAGCCCCAGCTCGCCCAGAGCGAAGTTCAGGTTCTCAGTTAGCGCCATCATGCCCGTTGATATCTCGCTCACCTGAGGGAAACAACAATATTATTTTACGACACAGTTGGCGCAGTGGACAAGTCGCTGCACCGTGGGTCCTGGGTACGATTTCCGGCAGGAGCACAATTTTCCTTACCGGGAAATATGTGTTTCTGGCTTTGGGTGTGATATGTAAATGTTTCGGGCATGTCCCGATACAATTTTTTAAACTCAGTGTAGGGCTGTGAGTGTTAATAGGTTCTTTAAAAATACTGGATATATGAAACTAACGCTTTAAGTATTAGGAGCGCACAGTCTCATCCGGGACTTTGTGACGCGGACATCGAGACTACAATGCGCTCCTCTCCCTGATGCTAAGTATGCTATTAGCGGCATACAATTGTTTAGGGCGAATGTGTCGCTAACCATCAGGCCAGCTTTTTGATTGCCAACTTTTTACTCCATACAGTAATGAAAAAAAAAGCATGCTCATTGCTCATCTAAGTTCGCCCGTGTTTTGTACCAGAATGTCCTGAACCACCAGGCACTAGCTAGTCACTGTCCTGATGGTAAGTGATGATGTGGCAAAGGGAAAACACGCCCCGGAATAACTTGCTCTGAAAGATAGTTGCCAAAACATCCTTTTTGTGATTTTGACGATAGTTTTTTTTTATTTTATAATTTTGGCTTCGCAATCTTGTGCATTTAGCCAGTGTCAAGTAATAATATATAACAAGTGTATTTCATATCAAAATTCATAGTCAAAGTCAAGTAAAAGAGTCAAGGTCCTGTCATAGTCAAGTCATGCCCTAGTAAAGTGGTAGAAACTTGACTAGAACTTCTTTTGGAGTGAGAGCAAAACTCACGTTTTTCAACTTTGTATGATTAGTCTACACTTATACATGTTTACTAAGTATTAAAGGTTAATAATCCACCATTATTACACATTAACACTCGAAGAATCACAGGTTTTGGAAAATTATACATAATCAACAGTGCCATTTTTTCACTTTCGCGGTAAAACCCGTTAGATTTCGACATAGTGAACTTCGACTGTATTCTGATACAAGCAAACAAGGCGGGCACAAAAAAATACCCTTGGAAAACACACTTCGTTAGGTTCGAATTATTTAATTACGAATGTAGACCATATCGGTATAAAGTTTACTCACATAAGTCTTCACTTTTCCCAAGGTGGTGGTACTGCTATTTACGTATTGGCTGTTTTGTTCCTGTGGACAATCATTGAAATTACATCGGGGAAGTAAGGATAAACGAATGAATGGGGCCTAATTAATCAAAGTGGTATTGGTATGAATGGTAATTGCTTATACTCTTGGCGTAACTGATAGCTACAATGTATTATAGCAATGCAATTATGTAGAGTGCTAATGGTATTGTGTTAGTTGTCATTTCTAAACTAAACAAAATAAACGTATTCACACTCACAGCCAACACTACGTTCAAAACTTGTATCGTGAGTACCGAAAACATTTACAAATCACAACCAGAAATACAAATTTCCCTAAGAAATAAAAGTAAGAGTAGATAGATATCAGGCCAAAACAGCTGGACTGGTTTTGATGAAATCTCAGTCGAATTGCCAATTGACTTAGTTGGGTGCTTGTTCGCCTTTTAAGCGACGGGTATCGGTTCGATTCCCGATGAGATCAAGTATTCTTCCCAAGGGAAATTTGTTTTTCTGGTCTTGGGTGTCATTTTGTGTCTGATGTGAATGTTTACGGCATACACGACACAAGTCAGAGAGAGGCTGTGAGTGCGAAAGCGCAGAAAGATAGTCCATATGATGATGGTAATGATATGGCCTTGTCTTTACCGTTGACTTTGAAAAGACTTACCTCACATCGGGATTTAGGGTATTAGAAATGATGTTATTAAAACTATGAAGATACGGTATGCTCTAAAATAAAGTAGACAATATTTAAACGCTAGCAAAGCTTAAAAAACCCGACTTCACCGCTTTATCATCGGAACCTTGATCAGATTTAATGTATAAACACGCATTATTGACTATAACTCAAAAACTAGAGATCAGACCTTGATCAAATTTCAATTTGACTACATAAAAAGCACCAGCTTCCAAATAAAAAAAGAATCATCAAAATCGGCTCACAACGAAAGAAGTTATGAGGTAACTTTTGAAGTCGGGTAAACGAGAACATCGTCAAAGTACGCATTATTCGTCACAAAATATACATTATTGACGATATTTCAAGAACTACTGATCAGATCTTGATCTAAATGGGACCACTTAGAAAGCAACATCTTTCGAACTAAAAAAAAATTTTCGAAATCGGCTCGGGTGGAGAGAAGTTATGAGGTAACACACAAAAAAAGAAAATACAGTCGACTTGAGTACCTCCTCCTTTTTTGGGAAGTCGGTAAAAACTGGATTATGTATCCACCTTACTTCTTTAGTACTAGTTTAGTATTAGTTTCTTACCTACCTTATGTATCCACTAAGCGTAAAATTCCATACAATTTGTGTTTAGTTCTTGACCTATTCATATATCATGAAAACCAAGGGTCTTGCTTGCATAAAGAAGAAATCGAAAGCAATTGTTTTGCCATGCAAACGCTAGTCCAATTGTGACTGAGGCAAATTATAGAATAGAATAGAATTAATTTATTGTCATACAGAAAAATAACATTTAAGAATGTCATGTAACAGTGCATGGACCTAATTTATGCGGTCTATATCTCGCGCTAGTCACATTTTATCCCACTTGTAATAAGATCATTGGGGTACTACGTGAAACTCGCCTATAAACCAAATACGCAATTAAGTAGGCACTTACTCGCCTATTGAAGCGAGCGGTTACACGACGTTGTGACAGTCAAGGCCTTCGCAAAGGAGTGATGTCTTTTTTACCGATAAATGCATGCGATGCCTTTAGTGAATATTATTAAAGATTCTTATAGAAGAGTCGAAATACTACCCCTCTTCCCAAACATAAAGCGAAATTCACAGTAATGTCTTATCGTGACAGTCCATGAAAGGAATTGCGCAGTGCGGTGGCTAAAGGCCAGCGCCTGTGGCCTTTTCAAAAAGTGCTTATACCGTTTGTATCTGCGGACCACCTAACGAAGTAGAACTTTTATTTGTTCAAGGGAAAATAATATAAAATTTAAAAGTAAACTCTGAAGACCTTAAAACCGAAAAGAATAATGACGCTGAAATGGATTTATAATGAGATCTATCTCATTATAAATCTATTTCAGCGTAAGTATTTTAGACATAATAAATATTATAATTAAAATTATTATTTAAAAATGTAATCAGATTATAAACGCAGCCATTTTGGCGCGCTTTCTGTAACGACACATAGACACCACAACCTAATGACTGCCGTGTTGCCGAAGAAAAGTAGACAGGTCATTGGCATCAAAAATGCGAGCACTGACGTCACGGTTCAGTCGTACTATAAACGTATAATTGGAATCTATAGCTAAATAGATTCAATATACTAATAATTGACCTTGCTATATTTATCTTGCGCATATTCCCTAGTTCCCTTTTTTAGCGAATAGTACTCACAGAGAGCTTGTCCAGCGTCGCCATGCTGGCCTTGAGTTGTACGTGCATGATCCCGACCTGCCGCCACACGGCCGCCACTTCGCTCGCGATCTTTGAGCTCAGGTTTACTTGCAGCAGCACTTCATTGCCCATGATGGACGCTTCAACGCGGTCTATTCTGTAATCATATACCGAGGTTTCTATCATGAGAATCGGATCATATTTAGGAAATGATCTCTGTGATAGAAGTGGGAAGGGATAAATATTCATTTTTATATCTCGACGTGTTTTAAAAAAGGACCAATGATGGTTTGGAAATAAAATATTGCCTATGGTTTAGTTCCACTACTTATAAAGTAAGACTTTAACTTACTGCCCTGATTAAAATCTTTCGATACGCTTAGTCACTATATTGTCTCCGAGTGAATCGTTCATCTTGTTTGTTCAACTAACCTGTCTACGAGTGAATCGTTCATCTTGTTTATTCTATTAACCTGTTTCCGAGCGAGTCGATCACATTGTTTGTTCCACTAACCTGTCCCCGAGTGAGTCATCCGTATTGTTTATTTCACTAACCTGTCTCAGAGTGAGTCGTTTATATTGTTTGTTCCACTAACCTGTCTCCGAGCGAGGCGTTAATCTTGTTTATCTGGCTAAGTATGTATTCGCTGACTTGCGAAACTACCTGATGCACGCTGTACTCGATACGCTTTTTATTCGCTATCACGTTGTCTGCCGTTTGGAGGATCACTTGTTCGCTCTTGTTCAAGGATTTGACCTAGAAAATGTATAAGAATTTAAATAGACCTAGAAAATGTATAGTGGTATTTTTACTGTCTTCCCAAAAAAGGAGAAGGTACTCATGTCGACTGTATTTTTTTTTTTCTATGTTTGTTGCCTCATAACTTCCACGTGAGCCGATTACGTTTTTTTTTAGTTTGAAAGATGTTACTTTCTATTTGGTCCCATTTAAATTTAATCAAGATCTGATCAGTAGTTCTTGAAATATCGTCAATAATGCCTATTTTGTGGACTACTTTGACGATGTTCTCGTTTAACCGACTTCAAAAGTAACCTATATTTCTCATAACTTCTTTCGTTGTGAGCCGATTTTGATGATTATTTTTTAATTGAAACTGGTGCTTTTCATGTGATCCCATTGAAAATTTGATCAAGATCTGATAGTTTTTGAGTTATAGTCAATAATGCGTGTTTTATACATTAAATCTGATCAAGGTTCCGAAGATAAAGCGGTGAAGTCGGTTTTTTTAAGCTTTGCTTGCGTTCAATTATTCTAGTGCAACGCTAGGCTCAGCTGGTTTTTTATATTGGTTTGATGCCATTTGATAAGGTAAAGTCATCTCAATTTGCTACTCAGGTATTGGAGCATATATGATTAATTCAACCTAAAGCCAATGCGAAGAGACGGGCAAATATTTTTAATAACCAATTTAAATGTAAAGGTAACATGTCTGGAACGCGCAGTCCGCAAGGGCTTTAGACTACGTGAAACCTGGAACGCGCAGTCCGTAAGGGATTTTGACTTCGCGTAACCTGGACTGCGCAGTCCGCAAGGGCTTTAGACTACGTGTAACCTGGAACGCGTAACCTGGACTGCGCAGTCCGCAAGGGCTTTAGACTACGTGAAACCTGGAACGCGCAGTCCGTAAGGGATTTCGACTTCGCGCAACCTGGAACGCGCAACCTTTCAAGGCTTATGTTGCTTACATCTTTATGCAGTGCGTCGTACTTCCTGTGTATGTCGGCGAGCGCTTGTTCCAGCAGAGTGTTCCCCTGCGTGAGGCTGAGTTGGACGTCTTGGTTGGTGGCCAGCAAGCGGTCACTCAGCGACCGGATCTGCGTTGTCACCTGACCTGCAATGGTAACACGCTTGAAGTTAAATTCAAAACATTTATGACTAGTGGCTCTGTGAGCAGAAGACCTCGCGTAACTTTCGAAATGGCTGAAATATGTTTTTACGTTTTCAACCCCCATATCTCAGATAGATAGATGTAATGAATTTGATTCACAGCCCCACACTAAGTTCGATTACTTGTGTCGTGGATGCCGGAAACATTCACATTATTCACGCGAGCACAACCAGAAACAGAAACACAAATTTTCTCCCCAAGGAAAATTGTTTAGAAGGCGAACGCGCACCCAACTAAGCTAACGGGCATCTGTACACATTATCTGTAAGATTTCTAAATTAAAAACAAACACTACACTTTGCCAATATAAATAAATTCAATCAGGTGTGATAGTGGTGAAATGCTTGCCTATCGAGAATTAAAAAAAAACAAATATACTATCCAACATCTATTTCGACCATTAAAAGTATATAACTTACACGAGTCAGTGTTATCATGAACGTTAGCAGTGGCCCTCACGATGGCTTCAAGCGTTTGGTTGGTGCCGGCCTGCAGATCTGTCAGTTTGGGCAGCTGCTTCCATACTCCTTCCGCCTCGGAAAGGAGTTTCTGTATCTTCGCGATCTCCTTGCTTTGACCCTCGATCTCTGGGAAATAAATATAATATACAATTTTATAGGATTTGTTTTTATAGCATTGTCATGCCTAAAGTCGATTTAGAAAGGAAAAATATAGCTTGATGAGGATCTTGATTGCTTGAGTAGTTTCAAACTATTGCGGTAGATGGCGTCGCACGTCTCATAAGACGTTAATAATAAGAAAACGATAATTTCGTCGTTTCAGGCAGAGCGCGAGTAGCTCAGAGTCAATGCTTAGTCGCACAACGAGCTATAGAGAGGGCTATGCTCGTGGTTTCTCTAAAAGATTCTATCGCTTACATTTTGGAGAGTGTGCTCAGGAATTAGTTACATGATATTCCTCCATGCCCTTTTTACCATCAAACAACAAGACAAACTGTCAAACGCCATCCATTTATGGTTGACATACCTCCAGTTCGCTCGAAGCGTTTTGCTTCTACGTTCATCATCCGTACAGCGAAGGAGTGGAACTCATTGCCTGCGTCTTTGTTCCCTGAACAGTATAAACTGGGTGTCTTCAAGTCTAGAGTGAATAGGTACCTTCTAGGCAAGCATGTTCTATCTTTGGCCGCATCGTCACTTTCCATCAGGTGATATTGCGGTCAAATGCTTGCCTATCTAGTATAAAAAAAAGATCAAATCAGGAATGAGGAGATCCGAAGAAGAATGAAAGTCACCGATACAGCCCGGCGGATTATTGAGTTGAAGTGGCAATGGGCAGGGCACAAAGTACGCAGAACTGATGGCCGATGCGGCCGAAAGGTTCTCGAATGGAGATCACGCTAACGGACTGGCAAGCGCAGTATCGGAAGACCGCACGAGGTGGACAGACGACGTAATGAAGGTTCTGGATATAGGCCGCTAGCAACTTTTCTTTTTGGAACCTATGGAAGATGCAGACGTCTAGGGCTGAGATGCTGATGATGTGCTTAACTTACCCTTATTAATATTAGTGTGCCAGGCCTCGTCAGCCGGTGTCACTTCGTTCAAGGACTCGAGGTCGGCAGCCGCTCTGGTTGCGTTGAACTCGTTGAGCTTAGTTACGAACTTGTTCAGCAGCTGTTCGGCGTTTTTGAAGTGGTTGTCAAATGGATTTTTCTCTGAAGGTACTTCGAGGCACTTGGATGGAAGGACGTCCTGGAATCATTGACATAATCATAATTATACAAGGTAATTTGTTATATACCAGAAACCTCTTGGGGCATCATTCCAACCATTAAGGCCAACGTCTTTCAAAATATGGAAGCCTCGGCAGTGGTTACATATTTGAGCCTTTTGGTGTTGAGACATTGGCCCGTGAGGAACGGGAGCTCATTCTATTTTCAAAAATCTATCAGAGCGCCTAGTTGAGGCGACGCGTGATCAAAATGCTGGAATTTATTTGGCTCAACGTATTAGGCATTGCAATTCAAAGAGGCAATGCCGCCAGCATGATGGGAACGCTACCCACTGGTAGTGGGCTTGAGCACTTGAGTTACCTATAAGCTCGATGTCTTGTTCTTTTCTGTATATAGTTTTAGTTTAGTTTTAGGAAATATAGTCTATTGGCCTGTAGATTATTACTTATGGTTTACATCTTTTTTGGTACGGCTATTGCGAATTCTGTTTTATGATTTTTCAAATACATTTTAAAATATAAACATGAACGCTTTCATATTCACAGCCCCCCACACCAAGTTCGATGACTTATACCAAATTTCATCAAAATTGGTCCAGTCGTTTGAGCGTGAAGAAGTAATAAACATACAAACACACAAAGTTTCGCCTTTATAATATAATATTATTAAATATTTTATAATATTAGTGTGATACCTTTTCAAAGCTCTTCTTCAAATCCTCAATTTGGTCCTTAACGTGATCTATCTTGGAGTCGGTCATATCCAATCTCCTTTCAACGGAGTCATCGTTGGTGGTATCGTTGTCCTTGATCTTCACGTCTTTGCTGACGTTCTCCACTGAGGTGGTGAGGGTCCCGATGGACTTCTTGATGCCTTCGAGGGCTTCGTTAGTCTTCGCTTGCGTGGATTTATCGCGGTCGTCTCTCTAAAAGGAAATAGAGTGATACGTTTTTATTTTGATTTTTTATACATAAACTAACGCGTTTACACTCACACTCTCAAGTTTGAACACTTATAAAGAGATTTTGGCAATTACAAGTGTTCAGAATCACAAATTTCCCTAGGACAGAAAACTTGTGTTCCCAATGGGAATCGAACCTGACACACGCTGCTTAGCAGACAGAAGAGTAACCAACTTCGACAGCGAGCTTTCTGAGTTCTTTTGAAACTATAGCATTAAACATGCTTGGCAGAACTAACTAACTAACTGCACGTCGCCATAAGACGTACCTAGATAAACATAAACGCCTAAGTGATTTGTGTCGTGGGTGCCGGATACATTCACATAACACACGCCGGGAATCGAACCCAATACCCTTACAAGGCGAACGCCACCCACACGAGAATTTTATATATTAGATTATATTAATACAATAGTGATTATTGTTAAACTTGTACTTACATGTAAGAGTATAGTCTCCACGTTGGACAGCCGCTCGTCCAGCCGAGAGATCATCCCCTTCACAGGCTCGAGGTCTCTGTGCTTACG
Source organism: Lomographa bimaculata (assembly GCA_948107665.1). Classification (NCBI taxonomy): domain Eukaryota; kingdom Metazoa; phylum Arthropoda; class Insecta; order Lepidoptera; family Geometridae; genus Lomographa; species Lomographa bimaculata. Next base: position 13,428,385 of record OX403600.1, read on the forward strand.
TTCTAGTACCGACAGCGTCCTCTTGATGTAATTTTCTAGAGTCTTCTCTCTGAACTCGTGTCGCTCTAGTTTCTCTTCCGTCCGCTTCATCAGGTGGACGATCGAGATCAACGCATCTCGAAGGTCTTCATTTCTAGAAACAATTTATTATATAATTAATTTAAATAACTTTTTCGCTTCATCAGGTGGACGATCGAGATCAACGCATCTCGAAGGTCTTCATTTCTAGAAACAATTTATTATATAATTAATTTAAATTACTTTTTAAGGGAGGGTTATGTTTTGGGCCGGTATGAGTGTACCTATGTAAGTAATCGGTTCCCTTATAACTTAAAAACAATGATGTTGGATATAATTGTATGCTTATAAACAACTTATCGTTTACTATGCCTACAAGATATAAACATAAAAACTTAAAAGCTTTCATATTCACAGCCCCACACAAATTTCGACGACTTGTGTCGTAAATCTTGGGAACATACACATCACACACACAATCACACCTTGGGTAGAAAACGTGAATCGTACCCGAACCCCGTTGCTTAGAAGAACAACGTGCAACCAACTAAGCAAACGGGCAGAATATTATGAAGTAATAGCTAAGCAAGGCAACTAACCATAAACTAACATTCCAATCCTACATAGTGTAATAGCAAAGACTACCTATATATCCATACTAGACAAACAAAGGTAATGTAGACATATGTCTGGTTATATTATATTTGTGTAATAGCTACGTCTCGGTCAGAAATAGTCAGAATAGCTCGAATTGCAACCAAATGTTGTAGGTACAATCATAGTAGAAAAATATCTACTAAGGTACAATTTAATACTAGGTCTCGGTTCCAAGTAAACCTAGAGACCGCTGTGAAGTACTAAAACCGCGCTAAAGTATAAATATTCAGTGTTAACTCATTGAGATATCTTTATGAACTAGTTAATTTCATAGCGATATGTAAGATAGGTAAATTATAAATAACTAGCTGTGATTTCGTCCGCGAACGTAATAACTGATTGATATTGATGAAATGGGATTAAACTAAGATGATAGTCAGAGAGCATCGTACCTAATTAATTATTTTCCGTGGTCATTAGAATAAAAAGTGAATTAAATTAAGATCGGGGCATTTTCCTGAATAAATAAATTAACAGTGAAAAAATAAACAAAATGTTGCATTTTTAATGACAGTGTGGATAATGACAACTACTAATATTACAATCGATAATAATCAATCTATAGGTAAAATGACAATTTACAAGGCAATTAATTTCTAATTAATAATATTTTATGTCAGCATACTACTATACTATACTAATATATAATACTATATGTACTACTATACTATGTTACATACTTTTGACGTATAGGTCTCACGCAACACGATCCACGAATATGTATCAGTTTTAGATAGCAACATGACGAGTCATATCATGCTCGCTTTGTTGCGAGCCGATTTATACATCGAAACACACATAAAATATGCACAGCTATAAAAATCCCACAAGCTAATTAAAAGATCAACGCTCTACCCATTAAATTCACGGCCTGAACATTTCTTTCTAAACCTAGCGCATCAATCAGTTCTAAATATAAACTATTTTATGACTCCGTCAAATTGTTAATGGAAATATATGGATGTGTGTTTAACGTTGCATTTCAGCCACATATAAAATAATTATTGAAAGATTTACGAGCGAAGAAGCTGCGCCTTGGGATGCTTTCTGCAGCGGAATGGTGGCATAGAATGCGTATGACAGCTTTAAAAATAAACAAGTGGCACGATGTTGTGTTTTAGTTAAACCTGGTAGAGTTTTGACTTGACAGTTTTAGTTTAACTGGCGGATTTCATTCAGTCTAGTTGTCTCAGCGTTGTCATCCTTTGGAATCAGTTGTATGGCTGATTTTAATCATTTGGCGGCGACAGATACAATTTGGGGCATGTCGGTATCAAGAAGACATGCTGGGTTTCTACTAGGTTGAATTTTATAGTAGGTAATGTCTGGAGATCGTGAATTATCACTGAATGAATACGTAACTTTTATTGTGAAAATGATTTCTAAAGCCCAGAATCCCTGTTTGACCCCATCAACTCGGCACAACCGTTAATAATAAATAAATAACAACTAGTCGTTCGCCCCGACCTGAGATTTTGCGATTACATTTTGCCTATAAGAATTATTTTGCATATAAAGAAAAACTTTTTTTAATGCGGAATAGGCGAGCATTTGACCACTGACTGACCATTTGACACACCCGATGGAAAGTGATGATGCGACCGAAGATGTGACATGCTTGCCTAGAAGATACCTATTCACTCGCGACTTGGAGACTCCCAGATTATACCGTTCGTTTAACTTTTTGTTTGTTTGTTATAATTGTCTGATTTCTGTATTTGTTGTTCGAGTACAGGATATAACAGATATTTAACGTATGTATCAGTATAAAATGTGTAGCCGTTTTTGAGATAGACCCCGGGACAAAATAGATCTAAGAACAGTGAATTTGGTGGTCTACCTTCTTCTTTCCAACGTGCAGCGATACTATACACAGGCAGAAAAAAATGTTTTTTGATCGCCCCTGATTTTATGGATGCTCCCTTTTTGATCATTCATAACATTTTAATTGCCATTTCTGACTTTGGGACATAGCTTTACATATTTTCTAAGAATTTTAAGTTATTCCATAGTATGGTTTAGAACTTTAGACGTAGATGCATCTGACAGACGGACGGATAAAATATATCTATGTAAGAAATGCATCACGTTATTCAGGATTACTTACGTAGGTGTTGGTTTGCTGCAGTGTGTTCTTGGAGTCCAAAGAAGCAGTGCGACGGCAAGCCACCATAGTCTCTGGAAGAAAACGGTAACTTTAAACTTACTTAGGTATATATAAATTATCTACCTACATCAATCAATAGCCTACATTTTGCCTAATAGAGAAAAACTCTTTGAGATTAATTGCTTATAACTTTTTCTTAAATATAATTGTTCGATTCTGTATTTGTTGTTCAAATACAGAATACAACCATATACAACGGATATTATACTTAAGTTTCAGCTTTACATATTAAGCCATTTTAAAGATACGCCGGGACAAATAACAATGACTTTGGTGGCCTAACAAATTGTTATTTTTAAAACGGTCATGTACTCTACTCGAATAGCTCTTTTCAATTCTCGACACGGGTAAAAAAAAAGAAAATATTTTGCTCCCCACACACGTGTATGTCTATATTATTATATTTATATCTTTTTAATTAAATATATCTTTTTAAATAAATCATTTTTGGCTTTGGGCCATAGCTTTACAATATTTTACATATTCTCTGAGATTTTGAAGTAATTCGATCACTAGATGCCTCTGACAGACGGACGGACAAAGTGCTGAACCACCCAAGTCAACTTAGAGATCTCGCTTCGCTCGATCAATTAGAAATTCCAAACATTATGACAAACTTTAAATGTAATGGTATCGATACTTACGAGATAAAGTCCAACGTCCATTTGAAACTTACCACCCGAAATCAAATAATACCTAACATGATAGTCATAAAAATTCGACTCTGAGCTCGCTGCGACAACTCAAGTATTTTGCATAAAAAGTTTAGTTTGCACTGAAATGTGAATCCAAGGAAGTGATCAAAAGACTTACGAGTATATCAAAGGAAGAAATAAATTTATTGAAACTGCTAGTTAAAATTGTTAAGAGGCGCTAAGTGCTAGATAGCGCTCCAATTGAAGACAACGTGCAGTTCTAATATTTGACCATAAACATCAATTAAATGCTGACCACTTGACCCAGTAAGACAATTTATGCCATCTATCTAATTTATCGATAAATGCAATGTTCGACTCGTTAGATGTGTGCGTTTACAAGCACAGCTGTTCCTAATTCCAATCAATCTAGAGCTGTGGAAATTAATTGCCTCATTCAACTCCGGGGTCATGTTATTTGGTTGATGCATGTCTTCAATATTGGTTACATTATACGGGATGTGGTAACTGGTAACAGGCCAATAAAATAATTATTTTCATGTACAAGCGGATCGGAGGGCGTCCGTCGCAATTAAAAGCGCAGTGAAAGTTGAAGGGATTTTATTGCCCAATAGTTACGATACCAATAACTCCGATTGGTGTTAGATGACTGTCGGGCGTAGTACGCACCTTCTTACCTGACTGGGCGTGGCAAAGGAAGCTTACAACAAATGCTATTCTTATTATTTGATCTGTAGTACCTACACATATACATTCTATGGTCTCTACTGTTCGATTTTAGGAAAATCGGAGGCACAGTTTTCTCATGTTTATCTGTTTTGATAGCTACCTCTGAATATCTGAGCTTCTGGTTCTGATTGTCACTATTCGGACTTTTTTAACCCTTCTATTCAAACGTAGAACAGTTAGTATGAACATGTTTATGTTAACTATATATCTCCTACTCGTAGTGTGCAGAAAGTGAAACTTGAAATTGCATTAACAATGAAAACAGAGTTCTACGTGCCATAGGTACATAATACTTCTATGAGTCGACGTAGACCGTTATTTTAACAAATTACGAGTTTACATTTCAAGAATGGAAAAACAGAATCGTGCCAAGTCCCGCGCAGGAAGGAAACATGAGCCGAAACGTCAAAACGCAATCCTGCTGGCTATAAAGCTTTTGTATTACAAGAATGAAATCTAATTTTACCGTTGACGTTTACAAACAAAGCGAAAGGGAACTAAGCTGAAGTCAGGCCTTGGCCGGAATCCTGGTAAGTCATGAGGACAGACGAGCTTTACTGATATTAATACTTGGTTTGGATATTACATAGACGTTATGACATGGACACTAGCTGTACCTGCCTACTGCAGATTTATGATCAGCTTTCGATAAATGTTTGTCCTTATTATGGCTTGTAAAGTCTCCTAATTTTTCAGACTACAATTATCTAGATATGAATTTAATACGACTGCCGATGCCGTCTGGCACGTGAACATTCTTAGAAAAAAAAAATTTGGACTGTGACGGGATTCATGTTTAACAAAGCACATGAGCTTAATAGGTCAAATTTGTATTAATTAAGTGATGAATCACTGTTTTTGTTATTTTTACATTTCCACATACCTACAGAGTTAATTACTAAAAGTCATTAAGTCAGTTCACTGTACCAGAATGGACACTGCTTGCAAATTATATAATATGTTGTTTACCTATCTAAGTTGCATTAAATTTGTGATCTAAATAAAAAAAAAGTCTAAAGAACCTACCTCTCCTAGACAAGCTTCTTCATCTTCGACCGCAGAATCAAAAACAATTGTCGATCTAGACATCGACAACGCGTAAGTCACGGTAATTCCCGTTTTAATTTATTAATTTAAAAATTCAAAATGTGCGTGAGTTTTTATCAAATTAGAGTCACAATAGCTTGCTTATCTAAGATAAATACCTAATTTAAATGCAAGTAAAGTTTAAAAAATCATCATCACAGCAATATTTTCAGAACCCTTGATCGGATTATTGAGGATAACTCAAAAACTACCGGTCATATCTTGATCAAATTAAATGGGAAGCACCAGCTTTCAAAAAAAAATCATCAAAATTGGTTAACCTTAAAAAGATTCTGATGTTACACACAAAATACAGTCGAATTGAGAACCTCCTTCTTATTTTCAAGTTGTTTAAAAAAGAAAGAGTATTGAATATTGTGCATCTTGCCTGCACTGTAAAAGCGCGAACATTTTCTGCTCATTGGTTGAAAACCATCGAAAATAATATTATTTCGATGTCGAAAACAGCAAAAAAGAGTTGAACCATAATATCCTTTAAAGGCTCAATGTAAAAACAGAATAAGGTATGGGCGATAATTAAAGCGGCTCAGTCAAGTTCCTCATAACTGTAATCCGATGTGTCATTACTACATTAGCAGCGAAGGATTTGGTTCAATGATCGATCGCAGGCGCCATGCGTAAGCTCCTTTATAATATCTACAGGGTGACTCTGTATACACGCCGCAATTTTCTATAAATAATCCTACTAATATTATAAATCCGAAAGTTTGTGTGTAAGTGGGTATATTTGTTCCCACTTCACGCTATAATGGATAACCAGATTTGGATGCAATTAGGAATGTACATAGCTTATACCTAGGATTAACACAGTCATAGGCTACATAAGCTTATTTTTATCTTTTTAATAGCTGGCGAAGCCGCGGGGCTAGTGTTGATAAAACAAAATATTCATGTGCAAGAAGTTTTAGTATGTAGGTCACAACAATTATTAAGAATTGGATCATATTCATGCATATAATTCAGAACAGAGGACAAATAGGTAATAGAACTCACGTCAGTCAGGATAATGGATCTTCTGCTGGGAATTCAGACGGAGGCTGTAAAATAATATAGTCTCGAATACAAATAAAAAGGTTTGTAAGTTGGTAAAAGTAAATATAGATAATGCTTTCGTATGTCCGGCTGTTATCTACAGATTGCAATTATATGGACGTTCTTGTCTATTAAATTTATCAAATTTTGGGAAATACGGGGGATGAAAATGTATAATTGGAAAATGTTCAAAATATTATTTTTAGTTTAGGCTAAATTTGTTGTTACCCCTGGCTTACGCCCGCGTAAATTAAATTTGTAATAATTACTTAATTTATAATACGTAATATACTTATAAATAATACTTAAATATGTAATTTTTAGATGTTTTAATTATTCTGCTATTCGGGGCGGACACAAATCCAACAAATCAAACTACATAAAAATTTGTTAAGCCGTTCTGTTACTAGCCGACTTCGATTAAGTGGTGTAACAGTAGTTCGTTTTATTTATAATACGTAATATACTTATAAATAATACTTAAATACGTAATTTTTAGATGTTGACGCGAGGTCTCAGTTATAAATCGAACGCATCATAATAAAAAACTATCAAACAAGCAATCGCTTATTGTGTCTTGCATCCTCGGGAAATGTATGTAAACATGCGTAAGCCGGGCACCTGGGGCAATAAACTTTCGCGTTGATGCTTGCGGTTATAGGCGCACAGGACTTACGAAACCGACACGTATTGCAGGTATTGTTTGACCATAGGAAGGCATTGACCATAGGTATATAAGGATAAATAATTTGAACGCAAGCAAGACTTAAAAAACTGACTTCACCGCTTTATCTTCAGAACCCTTAATCAGATTAAATAAATGAAATACGCATTATTGAGGATAACTCAAAAACTACCGGTCAGATCTTGATCAAATTTAAATGATAATATAGCTTCCTATGTGGGAGCACATTGTTATAGAAAGCACCAGCTTTCTAATAAAATCATCTGATTCGGTTCACCTAGAAAAAAGTTCTGATGTAACACACAAAAAAAAACTATCGAAATGAGAACCTCCTCCTTTTTTTGAAGTCGGTTTAAAATGACAGGAAACGTGAAGACGGTTTGTTTAAGCTTTGCTTGCGTTTAATTATGATCTTCATTTCATGGGCTTATTATAATGAACTAGCTGACCCGCCCGGCATCGCCCGGGTAAAAAAAAACTTCCACATAAACGTGTTCACAATCACAGCTCCACACTAAAGGTAAAAGTATTATGGACTTGTGTCGTGGAGCCGTAAACATTAACACCACACACACAACTTTCACATCATACCCAGAACCAGAAACACGAACTTCCACTGGGGAGAAAGCTTGTGTTCCCACCGGGATTCGAACCCGTTGCTTTGAAGTAGAACGCGCACCCATCTACGCCAGCGGGAAGTTCAAAGTTCAAAGACGACTAGCCCGGCATCGCCTGATTAAAAATATACATATAAACACTTTTACATTCACAGCCCCACACTAAGTTAATGGGGATGATGATAAGTAAGGTTTTTTTTAGTTGGTACAGCTTAATAAATGCATCGCAGTTTCTAAGTTTTATGATTTCCACTTGCATGGTGTCATGGAAGGCAAGATATATCGTAAAACTCATCTGGCCAGTTACCCTTCTAGCGTAGTAGTAATTTATAATTTACCTACGAGCTAATTTGCTTTTATTTCCTAAAACTAAATACGTCTATACAGTAAATACATAAGTTACCTACAACTACAAGGCACCGAGTAGCTTATAGGTAACTCAAACGCTCAAGTCCACTCCCAGTGGGAAACGTTCCTATCATGTTGGCGGCATTGCTTATCTGAATTGCAATGCCACCACCATCCACCATAAATTGTAAAATTTTCGCCAGTTGATGTTTCAGCAGCATTCTTTTAAGGCGTTCCCAATCTATTATGCCTAGCGTGAATTACTACCTTCGACCACATCATCTCTAACTAACAGGTAAAATGGTGATCAAGCACTAATTTCTAAGAGACCTTAAAATAAAAGTTTTAGATCCTTACCTTACCGTCTTTGTAGTGAGACCGAAATTTAAATCTTTTTATTTTATTAATACCGAACTAATAGAAAGATATGTGACAATGATAAATAATAATAAATATAAACGCTTTCACACTCACAGCCCCACACTAAATTCTATGACTTGTGTCGTGGGTGCCGGAAGCATTCACATCACACACACAATCACAACCAGAACCAGAAACACAAATTTTCCTTGGGGAGAAAACTTTTGTTCCCGCCGGGAATCGAATCCGATACCCCTGCTTTAAAGGCGAACGCTCACACAACTAAAGCAACGGGCAGATAAAAAAAAAGATAATTAAGTAATTAATAGTAATTGAGTACTCACGATGAGAACATTTTATACTTTAAATAACAATGTTATCCGTTGAACTTGAAAATAGTTGTAACACAGTTTAGTAAGGTTATACATTTTTAAGATTTGCAAAAGTAGAGAACGGATTTCCAAAGTCTGGAACACAAGAGCGAAAAAACGTTATAAATGCCAAAATTTCAAAATTGCTCAGTACACATTGCCAGTTTATTGTTACAGCTCTGGGGCGGAGTCAGTATGCATTATAATACAGTAATTGGTTTCGAATGCTCGAATTGTTCCAAAGAACTATGAAGCGAGTTATTACCTATGCTCGAGATTCTATGCGAGATAAAGTTCTGATAAATAAGGTAAAATACTGCCGAGTATTAGCAACGGCTTTTACATCATCCAATAATATGGTGGAAGTAGTAATGGATAAGTCACATTATTCTGTTTTATTCCCTACGGCCGATTAGGAAGAAAAAATTTTAAGTAGAAAATCACGAACAGCTGATCACTCAAAGTAGCTTTTCTGGCTGCAGGCCGTAAAAATTGGATGCAAATAGCAGAACCCTTTGTTATACAGGAAGGTATGTTCGATTTGACGTTTTCGGTTAAAGATGATATAACAAAGAACAAAGTTTACCATATATGTATAATCACAGGCAGATCAACATTATCTGGTTTCTTAGAAGAACCAGAACGCATTTACACTCACGCATTCACACTCACAGCCCCACACTAAGTTCAAAGGTGCCGGAAACATTCACACCAAACACACATACACCCAGAACCAGAAGCACAAATATCCCTTAGGAAGGAATTTGTGATCCTGCCGGGAATCTAGCCCAGGACCCACGGGGCCGAGACCTGTCCACTGCGTCAAATGGGTCGTCAAACAGGAGTTAATAAACGGAGGGGTGATTTTCATATTCTATTCTTTTTTAAAAATCAATATAAACATTTGGCAACTATCAAATAATTAATAACTACCTTAAGATCTGCATGAAACGAACTATACTAAGTATATAATATTTTTTCCTCAATCTCATCACTTTACACGAAAAGTTAGGTATTGGATCTCTTTATCTGTATTGTAAGCTCGGTTTCCGCGTATTTCGTTAAGGAAGTCAGAGTATGCAGGCCACGAAAAGAAAACTGTGAAAGCCAGTCTAAGTAAGCCCTGACAGAAAGCCCAGGTACATTCAAGCATAGCCATTAAACTTTAAAGTAACACTCAGTTTTATGTTTAGAGAATACAAATAATTTGTTTCAAGAAGCGGGCCACTTAAACCGGCTAGTTAAATATCGGTATCGAGCTATACTTTTAGCGCAGTTTGTAACGGTGACAAATACTCGTATCACAGAAACATAGGTAAGCAGATGAGTTGTGCAATTTGTGATTCAAAAATAAATATCTGATTTCTAAATCAGGGTCTTCAGCCGTCCCACAAAACATATTAGCCAGAAACAACTATGTAGAAACTTAACGTAATAAGTTACGATTGAATGACACTTTGAGTTATCTATAGTTTATCGGTAATAATTGCGCAAGTTAAGAGTAACCAATTCAAAGTTAAATTAATGCTAAGTAGGTACCTATCCCTATAACTGAACTTAAGATAATGGCTGCACGCTTAACCTGGTGATCTAAATTAGGTGTTTGTTAATTATGCATAATACGATATTTATTAAAAGTTTTTCATCTGTAAACCCTAAAGCTAGTGGAAAAAATACAAAGGAACTCACCAGAAGCAGACCGGCCATGGCGCCCTTTAAATTCTAAATTAAACTAGGAAGCACTTTTGTCTTTTTTGTGTGGTCCAGATCGGTGCGTGCGATCGTGGTCGGGTTGCGTTTGTCCAGTCTGATTGGATGCGTGTGTCCGCGGGCACGGCTGATCGCGAACTGACGACTGTGTGACTTGACTACTGTGTCGAATCAAAGTTGAACCGTAGGTGAACTCTAGGGCAGGCGCCGTGCATGGGTGGATGCGCCTGCTTCGACCGCTCGGCGCTCCTTTGAGCGTGAATGTCCGAGACAATTTAGATCGTCGCCGGACATTCACGTTCCATTAAGGTGTAGAATAAGAGTATAAGACTCTCATTAGAAACCACTAGGTAAAGCATCACGTTAGATTTATTGATAATGACGTCATTGACTGGATGTTTACCTAGAATACTTTTGCTAGTGGGTTTAATCTATCCCTACATTTTTAGCTCCAAGCGAGTCTGTTTATTTCCAGTCTACCGTCGTGTCATGTAAGGTAAAAGTAACTGTATTATTGTATTAGTTACTTTTATAAAAAAAATCAAAAAATCAAAAAGGAAAAAATAAAAATAAAAAAAATATCCTAATAATCATTTTGCATCTCTCTCCATCTTGTCAACTAATTAACAATAATGACTAATTAATTTCTACACTTCAAAATTTCAAAATTTTAATGCAATTAATCATCAATACAATCACACACCCATACACACACACACACACAGAAACATACAACGCACCTTGTGTATGAGTTAGTTACAAGAACATTATATAAAGCTGTAATATCTATATCTGAATAGCTTTTAAACTAGGTATACTAATTAAATTTACTTTAAGCTTATATAATTATTTAGATGTAATTCCTCACTTATTGCTTGTAATTTAAGCTAATTTGAATGATCAAAAATCTATTAATCTAATAATGTATTAAATTCATCTCTTTCTTATTATTCTATAATAACATATAAATATTGTTTGTTTTTTTTTTTTTAAACTGATTGATAATTCAATATTCACGTACAGACAGGCATTTCTTTATAATTGTTAACCATATCGGGCTCCCAAGATACAGGCTTTGCCTAGTTTGGGGCCCACAGCACAATTGTACTGTATTATGTCTTTCTCTGCCAAATAAACAAATTTTCATTTTCATTTTTATATGTATATGTAAGTATTGAACACTTGTCAATTTATATATTTATTTACTGACTGAAAATGGGCTGAAAATGGCTGAAATAGGGATAATTTGTGACGTTATACTATAATTCTAAATAATATTCCTTTCTAGCTCGTATTGGCTCTACACCAAAAGCTGAAAAGCGGAAATATTTATATTTCCGGCTGCTATCGGTCGACAGCCTCGAGCCACTAAGCGCTTACGAAATATTTACAAGTGCTACTTTCAATTAGGCGCCACGAGCTCTTAGCCAGCATAGCTTAAGAACATCTCAAGATAAAGTCCAGTACGTTGCTCCTCCGAATTCGGTTAAGTCAACACACCATTCGCAGGCGCCTTACGTTATCAAGATTTATACTCATTAGCACTAGTTTACGGAATTTCTAACTATACTAGCGGAATTCTGTCACAATAAAAACAAACCGATAAGAGGCGAACTCATAGACCCGTATATCGTATTCTATTCGAGATAAAGCAAACGTTAGGTCAAAATGAAGCAGTAAACAAATCAAGGTCAATAATTTTATTACACTTTTCTCATAATCTTATGAACGATTCTTTTATGTCTGCTGACGCAGCCTGCAGTGCGGAAAGCTTTGCCACATTCTGAACAGTTAAAAGGCCGCTCGTCCGTGTGGATCCGTGCATGGACCCTGAGGATGTCCGGGGAATTGAATCGTTTCCCGCAGGTATCGCACGCGAACTTTCTCTCATTAGCGTGATGGACAAAGTGCCGTCTGTAGTGAGCCATAATATGAAACGATTTTCCACATATCTCGCAGGTCTTCCGCGGATTAGGATCGTGGACGGACTTATGTAGAAACAAACCGTTTTGGAACTTGAACTTTTTACCGCAGATCTCGCAGGAATAAGGTTTCGCATTGTTGTGCGAGTCGATGTGACCTTTCAAGTTTTTCGTCCGAACGCCGCAGATGTGGCATATCTTCCAGTACTCGTATCTGCCATATTTTTTTTTTGGTTTCTCTTCTTTTAATAGCTTAGTGTTTGTGATGTTGTTTTCGGAGTTTGTGTTGCTATTTGTGATGTCATCGATGGTCTCTACGTCGGTTACGTCGTCGGCTATGTCTGCGAAGTTGTCGTCGGTTCTGTCGAGGATTTCAGTTTTTACAGTTTTAGAGGAGTCACGAAAATCTTTGTCAACAACTTGACATTTCCGTCGGAACTTGTAAGCGGTTTCTAGTTCCTGTAGGCAGCCGTTACATATTTGACTTGGTAGGTTATCTGATCTCTCCACCTGAAACAAAATGCATTGATACTTTTATCAATGCTGACGATTACATCTAGGAGTCCAGGTTTACCATCCTTGACCACATCATCTCTTGTAAGTCAGGTGAGATAATGGTCAGCCTATCAGAGAAAAAAAAGTGGTTTTAGAAGATACCTATTCACTATTGACTGGAAGACTCCAGATGATTTGACCACTATCTCACCTGATGGTAAGCGACGATGCGGTCGACGATGGAGCACGTTTATATATTCTGGCAGTTTTGTTACTATTATTTGAAATTATTAGGTACTTGAAACAGGCTAAATGCAGTTTACGGAGTCAAAAATATAAAAAATACATCTTAATATGTCTCAAGGACAATGATATGGGTGATACAAAAAGCTTCTTAATATTATAAATGCGAAAGTAACTCTGTCTGTCTGTTGTCACGCTTTCACGCCAACACTACTGAACCGATTTAAATTAAATTTGGTACACAGATAGTCTAGAGTCAGAGAAAGAACATAGGCTACTTTTTAATGCGAAAAAAGGGTTTTAAGGAGTTGAAAGGGGGGAATGAAAAGTTGTATGGAAGTATCGTAATTTTTAGAGCTAGAAGCTTGAAACTTATTTTTTAGACTGTTGATTTGATATAAATAAATGTGACATTCAAAGTTAGTAAAAGTTTTACCTTAAGGGTGTAAAAAAACTATAGGGAGTAGGGGATGAAAGTTTGTATGGAAAGCGACGATGATGTGAATGTTTTATAAGTTTGCGACAGGAGACAATATATTACAGCTATTCTGATGTAACATTTCTCTAGTTATTATTTTTTTTAGTCATTAGGAAAATTAATGTCATAATGCGAAACAGAAGTTAACGCGAGTAAGAAACTTGCCAAGCACTATAATTATACATTATTCCACGCGGACGAAGTCGCGGGCACAGCTAGTTTATGATATAAACTGACCTGTATACCGCCGACAACATGTAACTTGGTCGCGACGTCCACTCCATCTTCATCCTTATGTTCATAGATATCGACACTGCCGTCGATACAGGCACAAGCCCTGCATTGGTTTTGCAGTAGCAAGTACTTGGGCTTCTGATCGACTTCCATCTTTTGTTTCAAGTCAAAGAGCTTCATATCGTCCTCGTAATCATCGTTACCATCATCATAATATGTTCTATTATACTTTGTAACCCTCTTTTTTAATCTCTTTTGGAATTTTTCGTGTTCCTCCATATACTTTGTCATCGCTTCAAAGTACGGCCATTGCTCTTTCAGCACGCCTTTGTCTGCGAATTTTCTTTTCCACTACAATGAAAATAATACCTTAACAAACGCGATATAAAAGACATTTTTGATCAACGTAAGATTGAAGCTTACCTTATAAGTTCTGATTAAATATGCCCAGATATTAGGCAAATCTATCAGATTGTGATTGAGTGGTATGCCTTTGTCTCTTAACCTCTTTTCAACTTCCCTGTACAAATACAAAATACTGATTATAGTTCTTCTTTAGTGCATTTTAATCTTAGAATAAATAATCTATTTAATATTATTTATGTTGAAAATGAAATCATATTAAAACAAACTTATCCAGAAAATAATTTTGTTGTTTATCTTCAAACAGAACCTTTTTTATTTTGCTATCAATACCTAAATAGTGTGTGACATGTGGGAAAGTAGTGATTGAGAGTTGTAGGTACCTATATTTATTACAATGAACGAATTGATTCAGATGAATAGGGAACATGCATAATATTTTTATACTTTTCAGCGATTGTTTACATTGCCTAAAATAAAATTAAGGTAATAGTAACATTTATTTCACGTCAAAATAAACATTAATAGACGTATTCCAGCTATTTTACACTTGGCCTATTTGTCGTTATTTCTGTGATATCCACAATCCAATCACCGTCAAATAAAGTTGACTGCAAGCTGCCGTCAAGATACCAATCATTGGCATCAAAATTGTACAAACTGACGTCACGAATCAGTACAGCCAATAGCGTGCGATTTGCTATTTTGAATTTTCCATGCATTTTATCACTATTGATCAATAAGAAAATAATTTTATAGGTTTAATTCTATAGCTATAAACTTATCACTAGCTATATTTTATAGCTAGTGTTGGAGTAGACCTCATGCATATTCCCTATTGCCGCCAAAAACCTGTTTCATGCTTGCTTGGTGTCTGATTTTTCTACAAATATACAAGAAACATGGTAGAGTCTTAGCTAACCAAACTAGTATACGAAGATGCCCAAGCATTTTTGAAGCGAGATTATTATCTTATCTACCTTATCTTACCTCCAACTTTGACTAGGATCCAATTTGGAGTTTTCCACAAAGATATGTTCCAGGCTTGTTCTAGTCTCTATCACGTGGAAAACCCACGTTTCCTGCCCTAAGGAAAATATTTTTAGTGGATATCCTTTCCTTAATTTTGCGATGACCAAGGGAAATAGAGATTAATTTATATACACATAGATAATAATATTATCATGACATTATTGTAGGCCCGAAATGGGAAGATGTTGGTTCTCAATATGTAGTTAATTTAAGATTTTTGTACACAGTTAAAACAATAACATTCTACTCTATAGCTACCTTTAAGCACTAACTAAAACTTTGAATTGTTAACTAATTCGTCGCTGTTAATAAGCCTTCGTACCTTAGCTCTAAACTCTAAACACTATGTAATCAGTGGCGTCTAGACTCTAGTGCTTCAAGTTGTACTTAGCAGAATTGGGGCGATTTTAGACTGGCCATTTAAACTTTATATTTGTGTTGTCAGAATCTATGACCCAATAGCTGCCATTAAGGAAAGTAGACAGTTCATTGACATTAAAAATAAGGACTGACGCTGAAAATACACTGACGTCACGAACCTGACTGATTTATTTTTTAATTTTTATTAATTCAAATCCATAATTAAAAAACATTTAAATAATACTATACGCGTAATTCTATAGCTAAAAATATTAGAAAAACAATGACCTATTTTTAAATGCACAATGCCTATTGCAAACTTCTCCCAACTAAAAACAATTCTTCTAATCATTTACAAAGCAGGCATATAAAATCATAGACCTTTTTTGTAAAACCGACTCTTATTCTCAGCTTTATAGATACACCTTCCATTTTAGGTAAGACAAGATTTATTTTTACTTTCAATAGACGCACTTATAAATAATACATTAGTTGTGTTCTGTTTATAGACTTACAATCAAGCAGCGGGTTCATGCTCATCGATCCTTCACCTAAATATAGCTCGAAGATATGGTGGTACACCCAAGACTTGTTGTCGGTGGCTTTCGCTTTTTGGTAATCCTGATGAATAAGATATATTTTTATATGAGGTAAAACGAATACGTACTTAGTTCGCACATGTAACTACTTTCTACACAATTTCTGTTTGTTTGGAAGTAAATCTTACAAAAGATAAGGAAATTATGTGGGCTGCAATTGCTTCGTACGTTTAATACTTTATAAGTATTTAAAATATGTAATATTATGGTTATCAATCATAAAAAATAAATTGGATTAATTACTTGTATATTCAAAACTCTAGGAGGTTCTGATCTGTAATGCCCAAGCGTGACGCTTACCATCAGGCGAGCAAGAGCTACTTTATAGTCTCGTCTCTCAAATGCATTAAAAAAATACCATTTTCAAAACAGTGATTCGAGTTATGAACATTGATATGCATAGATAGGAAAATCCTACTAATATTATAATCCGAAAGGTCACTTCTTAACTTGATAATAGCGGGCGAAGCCGCAGGGAACGGCTAGTATTTAATAAATTATTGTATCTTATTTTATAACATAACTCAGTTATTTCAAATTGTATATATTGCATGTCCGAAAAGGGCAACTGTTGATGCAATATTTTATACTAAGATCTTTTGTTACAAAGTTCTGGTAATAAAATTCTAATTCTGATTTTGATACATCTAAGTGGTATTTTATATTTCATTTGGTAACGTTGAAAGTGGACAGAAAATGGAAGAATTAATATTGCACAGAGAGTCGACCCTGCGCATTCGGAGACTTCGGGCTGTCGCCTTCACTCTCGGCCATCTACGATCACGCTCAGATCAAGATTTCTGATCCGTCCGTCCGTTTTGTAAATCGTCGTGAATATAACATTGAGCGTTACAAGTACAATTTACAGTTAAAATTCTTCCAGGTTACAAGATAAATTTGTAAGTTGTTTGATCAGTATGGACTTAGAGCAAACAATTGGACCGATTATGTATTATTTTAATGATCCAAAATTTTTAAAATACATAAGTATGCTTACAGCATAAGTGCTCGCCCACTTTCTACTCGCTTCTCTCGGAGTAATTGTGTCTGGGAATCCATGCTCCTGCTTCAGAATTGCAACAAAATCCCTAAAACAAGAAAAAATGTATAACGTTAAATCGTACTATTTATATTACACAATTATTATGAATTTCTGTTTATGTGACCTTTCACTCCGACTATACTTTGTATGTGGTCGGGGTGACTACAATAAAAAGTAATAAAAATTAAATCATGACTAACAAATCAATCAGAAAGTTTGTGTTGGAACGATTTTATGTAGTTAAAAAAGAAGGCCTCTGTCCAATCAAATCAAATCAAAATCGTTTATTCACATGGGCCCCAAAGAGGCACTCATGAATCATGATAGTTATAGTACTCTATTGCCAGATGCGCAAAATTACTGCCATTTCGAGAAGAACCTGGCAAAAAACTCGGCGGTGTATTTTTTTTTAATTAATTTTTTAAAACAATCTCTTTCAATAAAACATAATTATACTAACCTAGGTGTATCTATACTATGCAGTCGCTAGAAAGCGCTTGTGCAGTTTGCCTCCATCATTCTGATAGTAAGCGTCACGCTTATCTATAAAATTAAGTGTCACCTGGAACTTTGAATGAGTTCAACAAAGTCCCTCGTAGCTTTTTTTTTATCGATTGGACTACTTGCTTCTGGCGGGTGCGTTACCGCGTGGCATTCTTTATGAGACTTAAGAACAGGCGCTTCGGTCTGAGCATGATTCTCATCACAGACGATTATAGAACATATAACGTAGCACACAGGGGAGCGTTAATCGAAGTAACTATAAGTCGCTTATTCTAGGTCGCACATGTCATATCTAGATTATTATTATTAATATTTCGTACTATTCTTGAAAGTAAGAAATGTATCAACGTTTATGTTTACATCTACGGCACAAGACAAAATTCAACGTGAAATCCAAAATAAACTCATAAAGGCATACTAATTTACGGCGACAAAATATGTCTGAAAAATGATTATTACTCGTATATTAAAGTTACTCATAAATAGGTAAGAGGTTTTCAAAAACTTGTTCTAGGCAAGATAAGAAAATATATACTAACTTCCAAGCTTGGAGACTTTGGTTGAAGAGCCCCTCGTTTTGCATCCTTATTTGTATGAATGATTCCGTGATGTCTTTGGACCCTGAAATATACTAATTGTTAGTATAATAGTATATTGTAAACTGTGGGACTCAGCGCGAAGTCCTGGTGACTAGTTAGTAAAATTATAATTATATCATGATAATTTATAAATGATATGCGTGACGGAACCTTATCCGTCGTGAACTCCACCTTATGATGGGGATCGGACATCCCCGAAACCTAGGTCGCAAGTAAATCATAAAACTATAATACATTTGTTATAACCGTACCACGAAAGACGTTGGTGTTAATGGTTGGAACGATGTCCCAAGAGGTATCTGGTACCTATTTTACAAATTACCGTGTGTAAGTAGTTACCTACTTAATTCAATCTATACAGAAAAAAATGCGGCACTAAATGGGCGTTGTAAAAAAACTTAATAAATTAATACAACTATTAGTTTCATAAAAGCAGAAATTATTAATACACAAAGTATTTTTAGATTCCGTGTCTATACAAAACATATAATTTTTATAGGCAATGTATTAAACTAAACAATAAACCAAAAAACAAAAAAGGCATATTCCTTAATTTCCTTATGACGAAAGATCGCGTCATGTTTTTGTTTTTTTAAATGCCAAATAGCCAAGGAGAGATAGCGGCTAAATGCTCCTGAAGGAAATTGAAGACGCAGCCGAAGGTGTGGCATACTTATCTAGAAGATGGTGGGTGGATGAGTGGGTGAATGTGAAAGATTGGGAGTAGTTTGCGACGCCATTTTTTAACCCATAGACACACAGCATATCACCGCAACAGTGGAAAGTCAAACTGGAAACCGCGAGCATGCCCGAGCCCCTCCAAGAGTGTCCATCGGGACCTCTCGGCCGGTCACCAAAAGTCCCGATATTCGACAAATATCTTCGAAAGGTCTCACAGAAGCTCTAAAAAATAGTGACTTACAGTGGAATTCTTTCAAGTTCTCATTCCCGTCCACTTGCCGCCTGTTCTTAGAAGGGCTGTCGGCCATAACCTTGGGTATGACGAGGAAGGAATCCTTCTCCGCCTGCATATTGACGAGCTGCTCCGGCTTGTAACGCCCGAAGTACTCCAGCATGGGCTCGTAGAGAGGCCAGTCCGACTGCAAGTCGGGCCTCTTTAGTTTTATGCGGTGCTTTCTCTACCAAAGAAGTTATTTTTTTACAACGTACTAAGAAGCTCGTTTAGTGATAAGTAGTTTAAGCATTTTTGTAAACCTATTTAATAGGCTAAATGCCTAAAAATTTCGATTTAGTCCAAATTTAAGGCAGATTATTTCAGATTCAATTCCATTGTTGACGTGATAACGTCTTAAAAATCGATGAACACCGGCTGCACCGACGAAAGTGTCAAATTCCGCCTGAGCCTGAGCGTGCAAGCGAGAGCGCGGAACAAGGGATAGAGAGGCACGATCGGCCTAAACTTCGATGTGTTCTTATGACGTTATCACGTAAAATTATCGTCCGTAAACCGACTTTACAGACAACCATTTTTTTTTAATTGATCGGGTAAAATATCAAGCTTATCAAGACCTATTAATACAGGCACTAATTACTTACTAATTCTTCTACTTCTACTAGTCAAAATGTATTAAAATTATTACAATCTTACAAGAAAAGTGGTTTTGAGGTGATGCCACAGCCCCTGCATGTCCAGAACACAGCAATCTTCAGGCAGCCCATTAAAGCGCATCGCTCTTTCGACAACCCTGCGATAAAAGTAACACTAATCTATACATGCTGATGATGAACTGCCCTTTGGTTTATTTGGATCGATTCTTGGCAGGAACACAAGTTTTCTTCTCAAGGAATGGTGTTTCTGGTTCTGATTGTGATTGAGTGTGATGTGAATGTTTCCGGCACACACGACACAAGTCAGTTCTAACTTAGTGTGGGCCCGCGAGTGTGATAGCGTTTATGGTCAAATACATATACATGTATACCAATTGCAGTGTCTTGCAAAAAATCGAAAACGGCTCAACCGAAGTAGCAGTTTTTTTTTTGTTGTGTTCGTTATTGTCAGTACAAGGTTTATACACACATCAAAAAGATTTGAAAGCAAAATTCACCGGAAATTATACTAGCGCGGAGCCAGGGCGGATCGTTTGTCGCGAATATTGTAAACGCGAATATTTGTATGTATGAATGTATAGATGTTTGTTACTCTTTCACGTAAAACCTACAGAAAGGATTTTAATTAAACTTTACAATAATATAGCTTACACATCACAATAACACATAGGCTATAATTAATAAAGATATTGCGTGAATTGTCCAAAATATAACAATAAGTGTCAAGTAAGGAGTCAAGTAGGATTAACACGTAGGCTTTTTTAATGTTAACTTGATCAATGCGAGCGAAGCCGCGGGGCACGGCTATTTAGAAATAAAATGAGTATAACTGCATTAGCCAAATTGCATAAGAATAGTTTTGTAATTACAAAATAACCTGACACAAGACGTTTAGTGAGATAAAATCATTCTTAATAGTGTCCAGCCGATACAATGAAAGGGTATTTAGTTTTAGATTATACTAGCGATCCGCCCCGGCTTCGCCCGGGTGTGATAAATGAAAAACCGCTCGACCGATTTTGTGCAAACTTCACATCAGATGGTTTCTTCTACTAAATAGTCCGAACAAAGCCTAAACATTTGGTTTGGATAGGTGAGCCCGTTCTAGAGTTATAAAATTACAAAGAAAAGTGGCATTGATTTTTATAAACTAGTTGTTGCCCGAAAATTTGTCGGCATTGTAATTCTTATTAGTGTTCTTCTACGCTAAAAAAGGAAATTACCATGAACATTTCACGTCTCTATAATCTTTGGTTTAGCCAGTGTATTGTCAGTCAGTCAACGGCGGCACAACAGTTTTATATCGACGATTCCGTTAGCGCGACGGGCAGGTCTCTGCCCTTTGCGCCGTGTGTCCTGGGTTCAATTCCAGGCAGGAGCACTATTTTCCTTCCTTAGACAATTGTGTGTGAGATATGTAAATGTTTCCAGCAACCACGATAGAAGTCTATGAACCTATGTTCATCGTCATGATCGTTGTCGCTGGGACAATGTGTTAGTGTGAATGCTTTAAAAAAAATCGGAGCTCTTGGTTGAGGCGACGCGTGATCAAAATGCAGGTACTTATTTGTATAGTTATATATAGTTTTAGGAAATATAGGCAATTGGGCCGTAGATAGAATCAAGTACAGTCAGTACATTTGACAAAAAAAAATTAGATAATTAATCTATACCCAATTTCAATCTTACCTCCACAATGTTTGCGGTTCCAAATCATGCTCTTCAGTATCTGTTATTAATGTAATTAATTTTAATCTCAATCTGTTGGACCCTAGAAAAATATTAGAGAGCATTAAGTTTATACACAAATGTATTATAGCGGGAAGTGCAAAAAATCCGTCGAGCTATTTACTCGCCTTTCTGTAGAAAATAATAAACGTATAGATCGGAGCTACATCATTGATTCGGGTAAGCGATAAATTTTAAGAACTCATTTCGCGTCTTAAACATACCGACTATATCTATACTTATAATAATAAAATTGTAACAGGCCGACGTCTATATATATTGAAGATATTGACGAAACACTTATATGGGGGTCTTTGTCTTTATAAACCATTTTTACTTAGGTTAGTAACTTTACGGTTTAACAGAAAACCTTTGTAAGATCGTTTCTGTAGTGTAGGAACTCATTCATTTCGTTTATGAAGATGTATCTCAAGTAGTGTTACGTCAGGCCAATATTTGATTTTGTGAACGAGCAATACTTGCGGCCAAAAATTATCAAGCAACTGCCATAAATCACGGATTTTTTACAAGAAGTTGAAGGACACGAGGTGTTATACCGGTCCATACACATAGTTCTAGCCCGAACCGATGCTACCACATATCCGGTAGAGTATTTAACTCTCTTTCTGTCCCCGCGCATAGCATATATATACCACTCGTACCTCTCATTCCCAACAATTTCGCCCGGTGTCGATATCTGGACGAACTCTACAAAAAATATACTGAATCTACAGCCGAATTGGCCGCAAAAAAGGTGGGCATCTTCACTAAGATGATACATAGATACATGATTTAATTCCTCCATCCCCAATTCATCATAGAGCTACCGAACATACTGCATTGCGACACCGATATAGTATGGTAGATATTCCTCAAATTCGTTTTGCTTCCACGTTTATTATGCGCACTGCAAAGGAGTGGATCTCCTTGCCAGGGTCTGTGTTCCCAGCTAAGTTCAATCTTGGAGTCTTCAAGTTGAGAGTGTACAGGTATTTTCTAGGCAAGTGTGCTCGATCGTCGACCACATGTTCTTGCCTGCTTACGGGTCACTAGCTCAGATCATGTGTTTATTATATCTCCTGGATAGAACATCAAATGTTGTACAAGTACAACAAAATAACTTTAGTTTATGTTGTTTTATTTCGCACAAAAATAAACTGTTTACCTAGCCGTTCCAAGTCCATTTTATTGGTATTTATTTCTCAATTGTCTGTGCGAAAATAAAAATAAATATACTTGATTCCACAATCCAAATCCAAATTCCATGAGTATGAAGTCGCTGGCAAAAGTTACAAATAAATAAGTAAATTAACAAGTGATTCAAAACATTATTAATATTTGTCCATTATAAGTGATTAATATTTATCCATTATTTGTATGGCCCGTTTATTGAAGAAGTTATACAATAATTACATATTATGAAAAATATGAAATATTGGATGGACGTTTGTTGCTTAATCACGCCAAAACTTCTACCCAAAGATAATATCTACTACCTAAACGTATTTGGATGAAATTTGGCAAATTGTGACAAAAATATCTCGGCCAATTTCGAAAGTATACAACGCTTTTAACTTGGGAGTACGACTAAAGCGCTTAAGCTTAAAGAAAAAAAACTGGTCGAAGTATTTTCGACACAAAAATCACATAATTACCTAATAGCCAGTTATAAAAGAGAATTATAATCCGTTGCCCAGTATTTTTTTTTATGCTAGATAGGCAAGCATTTAACCGATGTCTCACCAAGTGACGATGCGGACGAAGATGGAACATGCTTGCCTAGAAGGTACCTATTCACTCTAGACTGATTGTACCGATATTTATATTGCCTAAAAATTTAAAGCTCTATATTTTGTTGTTATTAAATAACAGTGATTTACAAAATTTGCATGGCGCGTTAATCATAATATGCTGCTGTAAAAAGAAACTAGTGACATAAATTAATGATATTATCAATAACTTACACTTCTTCATTTATTTTAATTTCATGAGTAATCCCTTTTTCATTTCTACATGTGGATGTAATTCACGTATTATGCCAGCATTTTGTTAAGTTTGCTTACAGGAAGTGAGCTGTTAGATTAAGGTTAGTGTACAAGTTGAACATTATAAATATTTTTGACGTGATAACGTCTTATAAATCGATGAACACCGGCTGCACGCACGAAAAAGTGTCACGTACCGCCTGAGCCTGAGCGTGCAAGCGAGAGCGCGGAACAAGCGATAGAGAAGCACGATCGGCCTAAGCGTTCGACTTATGACGTTATCACTTAAACTATCGTCCGTAAACCGACTTTCAGACAATATTTTTTTTGGATTTAACAATGTTTTAACATTAAAATTTTATTGGATTCACTTCATTGTTTTATTTCAATATGTAGGTATGTAAACTCAAACTCTGCCCCAGAAGAATAATTCATATAACAAACCTAAAAATAAATGAATTAAAAAAAAACATTTTAACAAAATGTTGATTAACTCTGTTAAAAATATTGGTTAACGCTGTAGCAAAGTGCTGTCAAAGGACAATGTCAATTTTTCGCCCTGGGCTTGGAAAATAATATAATCGGATTAAGATGTGTATTATGTATGCTAGTAACACGTTATATATGATAGATATATAATAGTATAAATAGACACTGAAGCCATGGGATAGCAAATTTTAAAATAAATATTTTAAAATACTTACATGATTCATATTTATCCAATGTCCTGTTCTTTGCAAAATGTTTTTCAAACATTTTATAATATTTCCAATGTTTGTTCTTTTCTCTTTTAGCAATTTTATAACTCTAAAAGAAGACAAAATGTTTATAAACAACAAAATTTCCAACATTCATTATATTTTCTCATCAAGGTTAATTTGTTTTTCTGCTTATAGGTGTAATTGTGTGTGTGATATGAATGTTTCCGGTACCCACAACAAAAGTCATCATTCTTAGTGTGGTTTGATTTTGCAAGTGTAAGTTTTTTTATTTATTAATTTAAGAATAATTAAATCATGATTATTAACACAGGCTACAAGAGTTAAAAAATTACTGTGAATAACATTGTTCCAACATACATCCCATGCATATGACCATTTCTTCCGGAGTTTTCCAAGAGTCATCTCAGGAGGGAATCCATTTTGCATTAAAATTTTATAGAACTCTCTGAAAAACAAAATTACTTTAACACCATTTTCATTAATAATTATTTATGTCAAACAATTTATGTATAACTAGCCGTGCCCATATTTCATGTTCATCTATATTCACATGGGCCCCAAAGTAGCACTCTACTGCTAGATTCACAAAATTACAACCATCTCGAGAAGAACCAGGCAAGAAAAATTGCTGCTCATTTTTTCGTTCACTTAAAAAGTAGCCTATGTTAATCCTAGTTATAAGCTATGTTCTGGTAATGTAGTTTTTACATCCTATCATATCATGTGTCAATCTGCTGATTAATTTGGCAATTTTATGGTGTGCTAGCATCAATGTTACTTGATAGTATATAGCTAGTGTTACTTTAAACTACATAAATAAATTAATCAACTAATTTCATTGGTTCATTTTTATCGCTAATTTAGAATGCAATAATATAGCTTGAGATGTGGTTTGAATTTTGCAGACATGAGCATCATACTAATATTATAAATCTGATAAAGTTTGAGTGTATGTATGTTTGTTCCGTCTTCATGCAGAGTGAACAAATTTGGAATTTACATCATTTATACCTACTTTTTAACTCAAAATCAAACATTTATTGTCAGAATGTAGGTAATACAGAAAGTGTAGTGGAAGATTTAGTGATCCTTATAAACTACCCTGTTTAAGGGTGTACAAATATTAATAACCGTCCATGTATACATTAATTTAATTAGCGTTATCGTTAGTAATAAAGTGAATGTCAATAAATAAATAATTATTAAAATTAGTAAATTAAATAATTGTCAGATTTGGTAAAATTATAACTGATAAGTAAATATAAATGTCAATATTATAATTTTATTATTTATGTTTGACTATTCTTTTTATTATTGACCTTATAATATTATGTTATGTTAAATGTATTAATCCATTTTAAATTTCAAATAATCATTAACTTGATAATAGCAGATGAAACTATGGGGCACGGCTTGTATATTACAAAATTATTAGTAATTGCTTACACCCTACATTACAGGGTGCATGTTTATAGTTTCTAAGTTTAGTCTTATGAATAAAAAATAAAACATTATTTAATATGTGTAGTATTTTAATATTCTCCCTTAGACAGCGGCAACTTCTTAGCAAGCAAAGAAACCAAAATCTTCGAGGCCATTTCATTTTTGAGTGGTTGATGTGATAGTGAATCTTGAAACCCTGTGACCCAGTCATTTAACTAGCTACTCTGCAGCAAAGGCCAGAAAGAACAACTCTTTTAGAATCCTGTCTACTATTACTGCAATAATGTAGCTGTTAACAGTACCATTACAATAGGAAAAGAATCTAATATGCCTACAAAGTCTTAAATATCTCTACAAAACAAATCCTTACTTACAGCCAAGGCCGTTTTCTAGTCCTGAAAAGTTTGTCGTTTTCGAAGCGCAATTTCAGCATTCGTTTAGTAAGCTGACTGGTAACTAAAACAAAAGTAAGATGCAAGTTTACAGCAGTGGCGTCCTTGTACATAATAACTTTTTTTTTAAGTTAAATAAAATTATTTACAATTCATGAATACGTACAGAGAAAGCCTTTATCGTCCATTTTTGTAATAGTGCAATTTCGACCATTTATTTGGGAAGAAATATTGTCAGTAATTTTCCGATAATATTTACAAGAAAACAATAGTTAGTCATATTTGGCATAGTTCAGTAGTGATGTGAACATCGAATAATCGATTATTTCAATCATCGGTCAGAATCAATAGATGAAACTACAACGAATGAAGTACATTAACCTTTCTTAGAAACATTTGTGCGTCTGGTTGTAACCAGAATTTGATACCCATCTCAAAAAAGAAAAAAAATAGATTAGGGGTACTCCTATCTTTGTTACATTTTTATCATCTATATAAATAACTAGTCGTTCGCGCCGAACTGAGATCTAACGCCTACATTTTGCCTTATAGAGAATAACTTTTGAGTTTACTTGCTTATAACATTTTATCTATACAATAATTGTTTGAGTTCTGTGCGTTTGTTTTGGAAGTACAGGATATAAAGGATATTACGTAAGTTTCAGAGTTCAATGTGAAGCCTACCAAATCGTTATTTTCTAACATAGATTTTTTTTAAAACAAGTTTGTACTCTACTTGTCAAGTTCTTTTCAACAATACTCTACAAGGGTAGATAAAAATGAAAAATATTTTGCTCCCCACTTACATGTATGGGAACTCCCTTAACATTTTCAATTATTTAAATGTCATTTCTGGCTTTGGGCCGTAGTTTTACATATTATATGAGAATTTGAAGTCATTCGCTTATATGGTTTAGACGCTAGATGCCTCTGAGAGGCGGACGGACACACGGGCTCATAGACGGACGAAAAGTGCTGAACGACCCAAATCAACTTAGAGATCTCGCTTCGCTTGATCTATAATTAAGTTATATATTTAAATAATCATCAGATTAATGTGCATTTAACCTTGCGTAGAATTTATCGCACCATTTTATCGGGATAAACACGAGAGTACTCCATTCTTTATTACTCTGTCACATTATAGGACTAACAATTAACTAGATAAATAATGCTGATAACTATGTACAACTCAATTGCATGTATTTCCTAAAAATATAATATCTAATATATAAAATTCTCGTGTCACAGTTTTCGTTGCCATACTCCTCCGAAACGGCTTGACCGATTTTGATGAAATTTTTTGTGCTTATCCGGTATCTATGAGAATCGGCCAAAATCTATTTTTCATCATCACTTTTCATCATTATCAACGCGGGTGAAACCGCGGGGCGCAGCTAGTATTACTATATAGCAAAGTCCCAAGTTATCTTGTATATACCCTCTTAACTATACCATCAGTGATGATATAGTGATAATTAATACCACTGTCTCACCTATTGGTAAGTGATGAATCATCACTCAAATCGTCAAAACTCTACTCTATCAGAGATAAAATAAGAGCAATTGTAAATAAAAAGATAAACCTCCAAAATAAAGTGTTCTTAGCCATAATAAAGCATCAACGAATTTTTGTTTTTAGAACTTAATAGTGGTATAACATTAATGATGTATGAGTATTTCATATTTTTTGGTAAAGTATTTACTTAAAATATATCCCATATTGTACACTATAATTTCTATTAGCACCTAATTTCTAGGTATTGCATATGTGTGCAACTAAACCAATCTAAATGATGGGGTTCTGGCAGTAATTAATCATTGATTGAGCGCTTTTTGTATTTGTGTGCAGATTATAACGGTGAACATGTATATTGTATAATAACTTACTCATAAATACATTGAACCCTCCCCCATCAAGATATAACATAATATTATTTACATATTGTCTAGTTATATTTTGGCTAAGTAATAATCTAAGATATTCGATTATTCATCACTTCTGCTCTCAATCGATCGTCAACTTCAGAAAACATCACTATTATTGACATCACGCTGGTTGACACAGACTTGACAATATTGACAGCTATCATGTCCTGACATTTCACGTCTGAATGACGGTGACCTTGACTACCTAATGACACTGTCAAATAAATATGGTCTTGAATTAAAAGGCCACAAAAATAATAAAAATTTGAATAGGATCATTATAATTATATAATTAGGTATAGTGATACAAAATGCTGGTATTTTTATAGGTAACTTTTTCGAGCTTAAGCTTGATGCGTTTGCAGGCATAATTATTGTAAAAGTTTTTGTTTTCATGATGTTATTATTTCGATAGTTGCAGATTTCGCAGTGCTCTCCCAATGGAACGCAGCTATTCGTGTTGATTTTGGTATCAACGTCAAGCAACAGCAATTCTGCCAATGTCACTTGTCTGTCAGAAATCTGTCAATATTGTCAACATTATTTCGGTCTGTTTTTGAAGCAATTTGTCCTACATTTTCACGTGGTTTCTCAAATATTCGGCATGTTTTATATATTTCATTTCTTACATTGATTCAATGCGACGATAATGCATCGGCTTTTATCTGCTAGGAATTTATATCACAGTGGTTTCCACGGAGTAGCCATTCCAGGGAACAATTCCTTGAAAAGCAACACAATTAAGGAAATAAAATGTTCATTTTGTCGCAAAATATTGTTAGGGCGTCAGCATTCAGGTATAGTTTTAATATTGTTGGTTATTACTATTTCTAAGCTATAAAATTTCATTCCTAGTTAAAAAAATATTATTGTTTGTATATATATTTAATATGAGGTTATAAAGTTGCATAACTTTTGTTTCCAGAAAATGTTGTTGCAGCCAGACACCAGTCCACAAAGACAGTGAACGCGTTAAGGTCTATGAGAAAAAAGTCCAAACACAAAAATTACAAGAAATATGGTGAACTGCTTGAGGGTTAGTATTTGTTTACATGCTGTCAATGTTTATTTTTTGTAAACAAATCGTGACTAAAATTGTTATTTCCAGTTGGTGAACAGGCAATGACTGAAACTAAGGTGTCTATAAGTAAACTCAAGGCTGTACATCTCACAAAGCTAGCATCAAGTTCGGTGTCTCTTGGTCAACTTCATCAGCTAACCTCAAAACCTAAGAAACCTGTTGAAGTAGATCCTGAACTTCTCCAAAGTGTAAGAGATAAAATATTAAAACAAGCATCTAGGCCGGTGAATATGAATCTTATAGGATTGGAAGATGATAAATGCGCTCTAGTATACACATCCCACCAAATAGCTAACATTGAAGACAGATTAAAAACTAAACAGTACATAGACATGATAAAGGCAAGCTATTACAATTTTAGAAAGGCTACCTTGTATGACCAGAGATTACAGGATTTAAGGTATGCAATAAGTGAAGGGTTGACTCAGGAGTTTGAAGTGGGCAATCCAACAGTTGAGTTTGATGATGGTGGTGTGGAACCTCTGCCCAGGAGCCCACATGCTGTGTTCAGAGAATTGTTTGTTGATAACCAGCTGGACAGCTATGACCAAGAGCTCATGACTCACATATCAAATATGCAGTAAGTATGTCTTTGTTGGTCAAACAAAATAATTTCATATTGTTTTATAATAGGGAACTACTGTTAAAATATTGCAGTCTGACATACTAAAAATTTAATTATTTATTGATTTATGTGGAAGACTAATAGCTGTAGCCTATCAATGCCTAGATTATTTATCTGTTCTTTTTCTTATTTTAAATTTCTTGTCTGAAAATAAACCTATCTTTAAAAGCTACATTTTTGGTATATTAGCGATACAAAATATTTTTTTTTTTTATGATTAAACTGTTCTGGAGCTCTGGGTTCAAATCCTAGCAGTAACCCATTTTTTTTTATTGGTATGAATGTATTTGTCTCCTGGGAAAAGTCTTAATTTGTTGTTTATGTTCTGTGCACAGCCCCTGTCCCTGTGTACTATATCTCTATTGTCCTGCCTACGAAATTAGGCCTTGTCATTCTAGGCCTAGCATATTTACTAACCTCAACTCATCATCATTTACCATCAGGTGAGATAATGGTTAATGTTCAAACCAGGATAATACGCAGTATGCATAAGATATAAATATAGGTTATGTATTCATTTTTTTTATCTTGATAGCTGCACAAATTCACCTATATTATTATTTTCTTATTTTCATGTATTTATTTAAGAAATTAATGTATAAAACGTGATAAAAATGTATCATTAATTCAAAATAGCATAACTCACTATTGGCAGACTTGGCTAGATTTGTGATTTCAGCTTACACATTATTAATTTGTATGATTGGTAAGTTAAACCAATACATATTCCTTATGGTGGCAAAGATTGGATCAAAGATGTCACAGATAGTACATAAAAATGCCCAAATTTAAAGTGCCTCACAACATGCATTTTCAAATATTTGTTTTGATATGAAAAGTAATGTTTTTATGAAAGAAATTTAATTTTCGACAATGTATAACATCATACATAAACTATGTATTAAAAGCAAAAAATTAATCATGCATATTGTTTTACTATTGTTAAAAAAGGATTTATCAAATAACTTTATATTGAATAGAATAGATACAAATATATTGCTTGAACTGTGTACAAAAACAATAAGATCTTATTTAAAATATAGTCCCAACAGTTTGTCATTGCGGACATGCAACATTAATCACCATTAACATACATTTCTACCACCTATCTACATATAGAGAATGCAATAAAGATTTCAATTTGAATTAACATAGGCTTATTGTAACTTACTTAAATAAATGTATATATTAATTTTTTCATTATTGTAATATATTTGAGTATGCATCGGAAACTTATCTATGGGATGTGGGTGTAATAATATTTGGACATTCAAAGTATTCTTTCACTGTATATAAAGTCTTTTGTAAAAGTAATTTCTTTAAAGAGGAATCTATTATATTGAATCTATTATATCACAAGGAAATATTAATTTCAGAAGCCAAGGCTTAGCCCATCCTGCCATAGAAGACATTTACGATGATCCTTCACTCCACAACGAAATGGCTGAAACAAGAGAAGACCTAGAATTTGATCATATTGACTCAATTGAACAGGATCAGATCAAAGGACTAAAGATCAAAAAAGCGTTAGTATATTATTCTTATTTCAACTTTATTATTATAAAAAAATCTATTTTACTGTTTTTTTTTAATATTTTCATTACATATCTAAGGATTCACACAAAAGTTAAAATGATTGAACTAAGATCAGGACCAATAAATAGTAGGATAATTTATAAGTGAAAATACTACTCTATTAAAATAAGCCCAAGAAATTTGATCTATAAAGATCTCTAAGTTGACTTAGGTCTTTCAGCACTTTGTCCGTCCGTCGGTCTGTCAGAGGCATCTAGTGTCTAAACCATATAAGCGAATTACTTTAAATTCTCATAGAATGTGTAAAACTACGGCCCAAAGCCAGAAATAACATCTAAAATTATATAAATGAAAATATTAATGGGGCTCCCATACATGTAAGTGCGGAGCAAAATATTTTATATTTTTTTATCTACCCTTGTGGGGTATCGTTGAAAAGGGCTTGACAAGTAGGTTACGAAACTGGTTTAAAAATAAACATAAACGTAGGTAGGCCACATAAGTCACTGTTTTTAGACCTATTTTGTCCCGGGGTCATTCTCGAAAATGGCTTCACACTGAATGCTGAAACTTACATATAATATCCGTTATATCCTGTAATTGAATAACATATTATTATACCGAAATAAAACAATTATTATGTAAATGACATAGTAAAATAAAAGTAATTTAAATTATTTAAGTTAGTAAGTAATCTGTTATAATATATTTTTCTCTAGAAAACAAGCAATAAAAAAGAAGAAAAAGGCGTTGCGAGAAAAACGGCGCGCTCTACGTGAGTCGAACATGAAGCACAATATAAAAGAGTTGGTTAAACAAGGCAAGCAGGATGCCTTACACAGGTTGCTGGCAGCTCATCTCCAGCTTTTGTGTTCTTTGAACATGATTCATGAGGTATAACTCTGTAATTTTTTTATGTGATATAAATAACCTGAAATATGAAAGGAAAAGGACACATATTGCTGCAGCTCATTTAAAGCAGAAGTTAGTTACCGTAGCTGAAATCTTCAAGGATGACAATTATTTTTCCATATATATATTTTCCATTCTCAGATTTATACTCGGTGCTTTGTGAGGCATTAGCGGAGCTTTACGCAATGCATTTTAATAGGCCCAAAGTATTATTACTATTGGCTCTGTGGGCTGAAGACCTTGTGTAGCTTTCGAAATGTCTGAGATATGTTTTTTGTTTCGTTTTCAACCCCCGTATCTCTGCCATTTTGATTAGTTTAAATAATTAAAAAGGATATCATCATCCCTGAGAGTAGCCCAGGGGCAAATCTAATCATCATACTTATGAATTAAATATTGAACTGAAAATAAATGGAATGAATAATTTTAATGCAAGCAAAGCAAAAAAAAACCAACTTCACCGCTTATATTTTGGTTTTGGCATCATCGATTTTGATAAAATTTATATGGGACCACTTCTGAAGTATAATCTACTAAAAAAAAAACATCAAATTCGATTCATAATTGGCGGAATTATCGCGTAGCATACATACATAAAAAAAAACATACAGTCGAATTGAGAACATCGGAATTCGGTTGAAAAATGTGTGATATTCTGTTCAAATGTGATATTATATTCAGTAACTGTTTTATTTTCTACGAGGTGTTATTAAATAGGTGTTATAGTGCTAAGTGAAACGACGATATAAGCTAACGGGATCTCTAAAACATGTTCACGATTCGAAAACTACCGAGTTTTATGGATTCTGTTAGCAGATAGTATTAGCCGTTATATGTATATCAACATTTTTTTATAAACTAATGAGGACGAAATAATATTAAAAATCTGTGAACTTTTAAATTATATAAAAACTATTGCTTGGAGCGGGACTCGAACATACGGCTGTTTCATGCCCTACATAAAAGATATCAGCCTAAAATTTAAATATATATTCTGATATTCAAAACCAGTTTTTGAGTTTATAGTCGTAGTTCGCAATGTAAAAACAGTAAAGATTTTGATGTGAGTAAGTTAAAGAATGGACTTGAATTGAGGTTTTCTACCGACTTCACAAAAAAGGAGGTACTCAAGTCGATTGTATTTTTTTGTGTTTACCTCATTGCTTCGTTCCACGTGAACCATTTTTAGATATTTTTTTTGTTTTAAAAATGATGCTTTCCAATTGGTCCCATTTAAATTTGATCAAGATCTGATCAGTAGTTCTTGAAATATTTTCAATAATGCGTGTTTAGTACATCTAATCTGATCAAAGTTAAAGATAAAGCGGTGAATTCGTTTTTTTTTAAGCTTTGCTTGCTTTTAATTATTTGACACAGAGCATAATATTGTTAACTAAATATTGTGGTAATATTGAATGTATGATTTTCTTTAACAAGTAGTACTAAGATGGAATGGAGCTAAATAATACTTTTCATTTACAGTAACCTAGTTATGTATTCAGAATCTGTCGTAAACTCTTATCTCTGACCCGGTTTCTGGTTTTGATAATGTATGATCGATTGTCATAGTAGTGATTTTTGCCTACATTTTATATACTCTTACATAATGCATTGGTTTTTGTTGCAATTATAATAAATTATTTATCACTCTCGTTGTTGAAATTATAGTAAATAATTTATTACTCCAAAATTAACTCCTGTCTGTCTGTCTGCTTTCATGGCCAAATTGCTAAATAGATATTGATGAAATTTGGTAGGGGGAAAAAGTTCAAATCTTGGAAATATTTTCTCCAAGGCTATTAATATGTCTCCATGTTTCATGCCAGCTTGTTCTTAAGATGGCTGTAAATTAGACATATGGTAATTACAGTTATTAACTTTAATAAGTGCATCTGTGGGGCCCATTTGATTAAACTATTTTTTTAATATCAACATTTTTTGGTTTAATATCAAAATTCATTAAAACTAATTTGGCGGTTAAGCTGGTATGAAACAGACGGATGTTACTTTCGGGTTTATAATATAAGCGTGATGCTGATGACATAGAGATCTTATGATGTTGAACAGACTAGCCAATTATTACGCTCATTCCTGGTCATTAGAAACAAAATAATAATACCAATGTTCTAGAATACCTCGATGAAAGTAAAAGTGTTGGTACTGTGCCAGTGTTATAAAGTTGTCACCATGCCACCATACAGATTATATACTTCACTATGTTTACATTTCTAGCTTGTATCACAGAATAAATAGAAGTACAAGAAATTGTGAGTGAGACTGGAAAATTTTTGTACTTGAAAATGCCGAATGGGCATTAATCATCAGGCGTATTTATTGCCTATGTAATTAAATTTTCATTGTCAAACAGATGAATGACTGATCTTAAAGAAATTTGACTTAATTATTTAGGATAGAAAATCAATGTTTCTAATGAAATGACAGGGCTTAAAGAAATTTAACATATAATATCTCAGGGTGACAACCGCAGTGTGTTGCCGCACAGGAGTTTGAATTGTATTAGTTCAATTTATTATAATAAACTATAACTATTACATCGTAATTTTTTAACTATACAATTCTGTGTTTCAGGGTCGAAGAATAGTGCAGTATTACAGGCAAAAGGGTAAGAAAGTGCCGGATCACCCTAAAGTTACCGACATTAAAGTGTTCAACGAGTTGCTACATGGATATGCAGGAATGGTAAGTTTCCTACAACTTTCTACTCGAGATGGCTGCAAATTTGCGAGAGCCGGTAACTTTAATGATGTCTGCTTTATATGACACTACTAGCTGTATCCCGCGGCTTTTTAACCGACTTCACAAAAAAGGAGGACGTTCTCAAGTAGACTGTATTTTTTTTTTATGTCGGTTACCTCATAGCTTCTTTCTGGGTGAACCAATTTTGAATTATTTGAAGGGTGGTGCTTCGCATGTGGTCCCATTTAAATTTAATCAAGATGTGACCAGTAGTTTTTGAGTTATCCTCAATAATGCGTATTTCATTCATTGTATGTGGTCATGGGTTAAGAAGATAAAGCTGTGTAGTCTGTTTTTTAAGCGTCTGCGTTTAAATTATATTTAACTGACATTGTAGTTTCATTTCATGTTGATCGAGGGAAGCGAGTCTCTAAGTTAGAAAACAAAACTCGTTTTTTATCTGTATTCTTTTTCAGGGTTTGTTGGACAATGCAAAGGAAATCCTTTCAATTATGGATGAAGATGGCATAGAAGCGAACGCGCAGTCGTTTGCAGCCATTTTAGAATGTATTGAGCGGAGCAACTCACAGAACAAACCTACCCAGCTAAAGTATTATTATCAAATTATGCAACAAAAGGTAATATTTATTACATTACTAGCTGAAGCGGCAAACGTTGTTTTGCCATATACATTATTTCTAGGAAATATTTTTTTTAGTTCAATAAAAAAAATAGGGGTTTATCGTAGAAGGGTGAAAATTTAGGGTTGTATGTATTTTTCAATGCTTAATCATAAAAAACTAAAAACAAAAAATTTTGTCCAAAAAATAAAATATAAAATCTTGGGTTGGACCACCCTTAACATTTAGGGGTATGAAAAATAAATGTTGACCGATTCTCAGACCTACCCGATATGCACATAAAAATTCATAAAAATCGGTCGAGCCGTTTCGGAGGAGTTTGGTAACAAACACATTTCAACAGTCAGCTAATAACTGTTCAATAGCCTATATTGGATTCTAGACAAAAGTGCTTTATCTTCGACCTCGAATGTGGTCAAACTTTAGATTACTAATTATTATTTTTATGATAACTTTCTATTGTGAAGGCTTCAGTATATTATTATTATAATTATTTTCTTATAAATCAATCTTCAGCCTACCATTATATATCGTATTTACCTACTTATTTTCAGAACATTTCCCTCAATGACCTATTAGACAAGTCGAAATTTCTTTACGACCAAAGAGAGGTAGTACTAAAAGCGATCCGTCTACTGGACCCTTCGTTCGAACCACACTACACGCCGCCGGTACTAGACTACGACTGTAAATTGTTGAACCACTTGAACGAGGAACAAAATAGGTATTTATAAATCAGTTTAAATCACCATAGAAGTGTGAAAAGAAAACTTAATAGAATGTACTGATTCTACGAAAAATGAACGTAACTTATGTAAAAATATATTGCATTTTGCAACACACTATTATTATAAATCCGAAAGTTTGTGTGTAAGTGTGTAAATATGTATGTTTTTTCTTCACGCTGTAACGGCTGAACAGATAAGAATGAAATTTGGAATAACATCGCTTATACCTAGGATTAAAAATATGGGATACTTTTTCACTTGATAAACGTGGGCAGAGCCGCGTGGCAACGATAAGTGTTTTTTATAAATTCGAGAAATTTCTTTAACGTCATTGGATAGGCGTTTTCTAATATGCTTGCTAGCTACTCTGCAACGAAATACGGTTGTAGTTTTGGTAAACCACCAAGTAAAGAAATATACCAATCAAGCCTCAGGCTAACTTCACGCTCAAGCCATAATGTTTCGGCAACTTTTGTAACCCAGTCGCGTTCTAGTTCGTGTTTACCACATTATTACTCACCAGGTAAGATAGTAGGAAACGCCAGCGTATATCAGAGATTTTCTCCTTTTGAAATTGGTCCATTCGTTTTGTGAACTACAACATTTATAAATACCTATCCTCCTTTTTTGAAGATAGTATAAGCTTGCTCTATTCAGGCAGGCAAGCCAAAATATAACGTAGTTTCTACGCCGTAAGATACTCAGCTTGCTATAGAGCTGTGACTGATGATGTGGTCTAGGGTAAGTAGATAAGCACGCTATGCCTACAATGGGCACTGGCTCTCAAGGATAGCGGAACACCGATTGGTGCTTAGCGAGAGCTTCCGCTTTTTCAAACTGAGTAAACTATGAATATAGATAGGTCGCCTGGCGATCATGACAAAATGCTCGCCTGTGAGAAACGTTAAAGATTTAATAAACAATGTAAAAATCTCCACCAACAGGCAAGGATTGAAAAATTCGCCAGCCCAGGGTCTGTTGACTCTCGAGGAGATTATAGCGAAAGGACAACAACAACTTGAGGTAGAGATTAATGGAGAGATAGAAGTTCAAAATATCGACAGCAGAGATGTGCAGTCAGAGTCAGTCAAATTCTGTGTAAGTATGCTGTGATGTTACTCAATATTGTAATGTAATAATGTTGAACGGCATCCACTCATGTATTAATGTCAAAGATTTATCCCCAAGGGAAATTTATATGTTTGAGAATGATATTAATGTTTCGGACACTCACGACACACACGACGTCTTCGAACTTAGTGAGGCTGCGAGTGTGTTACTGTTGAAAGCGTTTAATAATCATCACATTATTAATCTCTATTATTTAATAATAATTGGTGAATTAAAGATACACTATGTATATTGTATATTTTCATGGAATTAAATACTTAGGTAATATGTCCTTAATTAATTTTTTATTGTTAATTACTTTCACTTCTCTTCTTATCTAACGACTACACAATCAAATGTTAGGCAGCGAACTAGCCCCGTTAGTTCAACTCGATCCCTTGTGATTGGCTGGCATGCCAGAATATCACAAGCTAGCAAGGTGCTGCCAGACACAAAGTAAAATATTACGACGCCCAAATACTACGTTATGGCAATTAAAAATAACGTATAATGACAATATAACCTATGTAACTTAATTAATAAACTAAATGATAAATATTTATATGTTTTTGGGTAAATGTTATCTAAGTGTTATATTCTGTCTTATTAAACAGAGAGCGAAATTACAAGAGACGGAAAATGAATGGCGGGGCATAATCAAAGAAGCTTTCATAAGAAACCTCGGCACGCTCAAGTCGCAGTGCTTAGCTTCGCACTCCGCCATTACTCTGTATCCATACCTCAAAGTGCTGGAAGTGAGTATACCAATATTTGCTTAAATTATTGTTCGTAGTATAACGTAAGTGTAAACATTTTCATCAATATTTTTGGACTTAATGTACATGTTTTCTGAAATTGTTGGATGTAAATATTATCATGTTCACTGAAATTGTTGGATGTAAATATTACCATGCTCAAATAATGTATTGGATGTAAATATCACCATGCTTTATCAAATTGTTGTATGTAAATATTACCATGTTCACTGAAATTGTTTGATGTAAATGTTAAAATTACAATAGATTTGTTGGATCTAAATATTACCATGCTCAATAAAATTGTTGGATGTAAATATTACCATGTTCAATGAAATTGCTCAACAGAAGTATAACCATATTTGCTAAAAGCGTTAAACGTAATCATACCCACATTCACTGGGTTTATTGAACGTGAATATGACACACTTGAAATTGTTGGATGAAAATATAACTATGTTCAATAAAAAAATTGTTGGACAGAAGTATAACCATATTTTCTAAAAGTGTTGAATGTGATCATACCCATTTTCACTGACGTGACTTTTGTGACGTGAATTAATGGACACCCACCCATTAATTCTATTAAAACTCAAAGATTATACGTTTTTGAGGAATTAAGATGCTGGTAATGAGTTGACCAGTGGGAAAATGGGTAGAAGCAAAGCGCTTTAAGCGGAGAAATACGAGCTTTAATGATTTGATTACCTCCCTAATAAAACCATAAATAGTTGTAAGCTAATAGCGGTTGTGTTAATATATCACACTAATATTATTAGTCCGAAAGTTTTTTTTTTTTTTTTTTTATTTGTGACAGGCTAGTGTTTGACCACTATCTCACCTGATGGTAAGTGACGATGTGATCGAAGCTGGTAAACACACTAGACCTGGAATACGCAGGCTCTCAAGGATAACTGCCGGAACACCGTATTTGGCTTGGCGGCAGACTTTCAACTTGATGGTGGTAAGCTACTTTGGTAGCAAGCCAGGCGAGCAACTCACAAAATGCTCTACCACCTCTCAAAATCAGTTTCACCTCTCAGTTTGGGTGTAAGTATGATTTTTTTCTCTTTACACTGTAACGGATTTGGATGAAATTTGGAATGTACATAGCCTATACCTAAGATTGACACATAGGCTACTTTTAAATTTGATAAACGCGAGCGAAGCCGCGGGGCACGGCTAATATGTTCATGTTTGGGTTACAGGTAGACCAGTTTGTAAATTTAATAATGGGTGAATTGAGCAAATTAGTTGATGGAAGTGAGACATACAGTCCTACGCTCAAGTTGCTACAAAGAGAACTAGGAACACAAGTTTATCACAAGTAAGTATTAAAAGTGTAAAATTTAAAAAAAATCCTAGACACTTCTTCTATTACTTTTAACTTCTTAAATATTAACCGATTTCTAACTTATTTTGCTTTTAATCAAATATTTGTTACCTCAAAACTCTGTCATTTATAAACTGATTTGGAAAGTAATTTTTTTTTTTGAAAGAATATATCTATTGATGAAATATATATTAACGACGAAATAATTTATTTTGATAAGGATTAATATTGAATGCCTCAAATAGCTAACAAAACAGAAGCCGCTATTTTTCAAATTTAAACAAAGAAAAGTTCTTTTTAAGCTATATATATACATCTTAAATATATGCTGTCGCGGACTTTTTTGTAGAACTCATGAAGGCCAACATTTTTGCTATACATTGTATTCACCTATGTGTAACTGTTTAGTCAGCGTACGACGATAAAGCGGCCAGTCAGCAAATTTTCTCCGACTTGTATTACGAATATTATAATATTGAACTGAAAAATAGCTTATATCCCAATAAAACAGCCTATGACACTCAGCGATAGTGTAGCTATCTATTAGTGTAAAATTTTAGAATCGGATCAAAAGTTTCAGACATTACCTTATACAAACAAACAAACTTTACCCTTTTTAATATTATTAGTATTAGATTCCTTGTAATAAATAAATATTCAGAAGTTTAATTTTTTAAATTAAAAAAACATGGAAAAAATTTAAATTTGTCATCCATAAACATTATACACAGAGAAATAAAAAAGTAAACGAAAATTTTCACTTTTTAGTAACATTATTTTTTGTAACGTTAGTTTACCTATATTGGCTCTACCTATGAGGCATTAAAAATTCGGTCAACAAGCCTGATGTATCTTGTATCTTTAGGTACCGAATAGCACAGTACCAGCGCAACGGCGTACTAGAGCAGATAAAGGGAGTCTACGCGCAATACTGCGAGTGGTACATACAACGTGAGGGACAAGCAAGCAACGGCAGGCAGGCGTGGCAGAGCCTGCAACAAGCACGACGTGCAGGCGCCAGCCTCGTGAGTATATGTTACGGTGGCCAGGTGCGGGTTTGATACCTTGGAAAATTTTATTTTTGACGTGGGAGAAATCTTTTAAAGATATTATTTTTGGGGAGCAACCGGGTCATGTGGGATTTTCACTCACTAAAACAACCTCGATCGCCAACCTCAGTGGATATTGAAAGGCTCCAAGATCTCGCTTAACGCCACTGGTGCCCTCCTATCCACCTTGCTCAACTCTTCTCGGAGACACTGCCATTTGTGCCTCTGTTCTGTCATAACCGTGAAAATGCTGCTGTATGTGTCTTCGTCGCGATCTCGCGGCGTAAACTCATCCCGAAGAAGACCATCGTACATGCTCGAAACCTAGGTCGACAATATCGATCAAATAACGTGAGTGATAGCCATTTTAATAATATTATACTGTTGTATGTGGTCGTTCCGCAACTGACGCAGCAAATGACTGACAAATGGCACATCGGTCAATCATAAGCACA
Organism: Lomographa bimaculata; assembly: GCA_948107665.1. NCBI lineage: Eukaryota > Metazoa > Arthropoda > Insecta > Lepidoptera > Geometridae > Lomographa > Lomographa bimaculata. The sequence goes on from OX403600.1 coordinate 13,469,403, forward strand.
ATTTGGCCTTCTGCAAGTACGTATCACAAGCATGTGTTTACGTTGCTCTCTTCCACCTCAAAAAAATTTGTTATGAAGAAAATGTGCCTAATACTCTATCAACTGGTTTTATTATCTTTGAATTTTAATGATCCAAACTTTTTGTGTTATTTTTTGCGAGGTGTTATGGACTCATTTTAGAGTTTTTAAATGTTGATGTGTTGGTTAATAGTGGGCACGAATACTAAAAATATCTTACCAAGAAGAAAAATATCTTTTGCCGCCCCCAAAATTTTGCCTAACTAGGCCCGGGCCTTCTCGACCAATAGGTTATATTATAGTGGGTAGGAATGGGGGGAACCCCTTGGCGGCAACAGATCCGCAGAAAGTACACAAAACTATCAGTGGTAGTAGTCACGGATAGAAGGCCGATTTTGACGCGTTTGAGATATTTTGATTACATTTGCTTTATCTTACATTTTCCTTATTACTTATTATTAGCTGTGAAGGTCTTATGACACTTCCTTTAGTTCACGCGTAATTTATGCGTTATTAAGTTTCATTATTACAATGTGTTATAATTATTTTTGTTCTAGGATGTGGAAGAGAACCCGTGGCCTATGGAAATGCGGCAGAACGTGGGCAAGTTTCTGTACAACATCATCATCAACGACGTCAAAATTGATGTCAACATGTTCAAAACGAAGGCCAAAGTGTGAGTGATTAATTATGCGTTTGTTTGATTTCATTTGTTCGAGTCGGAAAGTATCTCTTTTTTTGCAAAATTTTCGACGTTCTCAAATGGCGGGAATATCGTTGTCGTGTCCAAAAGGTCTTAAAGATACATGGGTTCGCAACATCATCACTCGGCGTCTCGCCCACGCTGATTGCTCTAGGATAGGGCTGGGTTTTTCGGCTTCGTTTTCATTCATAAAAAGTCCAGAGTCGCAAATATGCTACAAAAAACTTTGTTTCAAAATAAGACAAAAAGTGTGCGTCTCTGGTGAAGTCAGGTGAAGGAAGGTAGTCAGCCTCTCGGTTTTTATCGGATACATTTCAGTGAGTGTGCTAAGGAACTACACGATCTAGTTCCCCGTTCTATCATCGGAAACGCAGACAATTTGATAAGCGACACCGCTACATGGTTGATATTCCACAAATGCGGACGAAGCGTTTCGCTTCCACATTCATTGTGCAAACCGCCAAGATGGAACCCCTCGCCCGAGTCGATGTTTCCTGATGAGGACAATAAGGTAATCTTCGAGTCACGAGTAAATAGGTATCTTCCAGGCACGCTCGCTCCATTGCCCACAACATCGTCGCTTACCATCAGGCGAGACGGTGGTCAAAAGTTTGTCTACCTGGAATAAAAAATAAAGCTCTACCCGCAGTCGCTGCCTTTTTGTAAAATATCTGATGAACGTCACACCAGAAAGGTAGAACATACCTAGATTTGTATAAAATGTTGTAGGAAGAAGCTGCCGGCGGTGTACAAGGTGCACCGGCCGTGGGGGCGGCTGGTGCGGCTGGAGCTGAAGCCGCACCCGGCGCTGGCGCGCCTGTGGGCCGGCGCCGCGCGCCCGCAGCTGCGTGTGCGCGCCGCCCTCGCGCCCGCCGCCGCGCCGCCCGCGCCCTGGGCCGCGCCCGCCGCCGGCGCGTACCTGCTCACGCCTACTGCACTCATACGGTAACTGTACCCGCCTACACCCGCCGCCGGCGCATACCTGCTCACGCCTACTGCACTCATACGGTAACTGTACCCGCCTACACCCGCCGCCGGCGCATACCTGCTCACGCCTACTGCACTCATACGGTAACTGTACCCGCCTACACCCGCCGCCGGCGCATACCTGCTCACGCCTACTGCACTCATACGGTAACTGTACCCGCCTACACCCGCCGCCGGCGCGTACCTGCTCACGCCTACTGCACTCATACGGTAACTGTACCCGCCTACACCCGCCGCCGGCGCATACCTGCTCACGCCTACTGCACTCATACGGTAACTGTACCCGCCTACACCCGCCGCCGGCGCGTACCTGCTCACGCCTACTGCACTCATACGGTAACTGTACCCGCCTACACCCGCCGCCGGCGCATACCTGCTCACGCCTACTGCACTCATACGGTAACTGTACCCGCCTACACCCGCCGCCGGCGCATACCTGCTCACGCCTACTGCACTCATACGGTAACTGTACCCGCCTACACCCGCCGCCGGCGCATACCTGCTCACGCCTACTGCACTCATACGGTAACTGTACCCGCCTACACCCGCCTCCTGCACTCGTACGGTAACTGTACCCGCCTACACCCGCCGCCGGCGCGTACCTGCTCACGCCTACTGCACTCATACGGTAACTGTACCCGCCTACACCCGCCGCCGGCGCATACCTGCTCACGCCTACTGCACTCATACGGTAACTGTACCCGCCTACACCCGCCGCCGGCGCATACCTGCTCACGCCTACTGCACTCATACGGTAACTGTACCCGCCTACACCCGCCGCCGGCGCGTACCTGCTCACGCCTACTGCACTCATACGGTAACTGTACCCGCCTACACCCGCCGCCGGCGCATACCTGCTCACGCCTACTGCACTCATACGGTAACTGTACCCGCCTACACCCGCCGCCGGCGCATACCTGCTCACGCCTACTGCACTCATACGGTAACTGTACCCGCCTACACCCGCCGCCGGCGCGTACCTGCTCACGCCTACTGCACTCATACGGTAACTGTACCCGCCTACACCCGCCGCCGGCGCATACCTGCTCACGCCTACTGCACTCATACGGTAACTGTACCCGCCTACACCCGCCGCCGGCGCATACCTGCTCACGCCTACTGCACTCATACGGTAACTGTACCCGCCTACACCCGCCGCCGGCGCATACCTGCTCACGCCTACTGCACTCATACGGTAACTGTACCCGCCTACACCCGCCTCCTGCACTCGTACGGTAACTGTACCCGCCTACACCCGCCGCCGGCGCGTACCTGCTCACGCCTACTGCACTCATACGGTAACTGTACCCGCCTACACCCGCCGCCGGCGCATACCTGCTCACGCCTACTGCACTCATACGGTAACTGTACCCGCCTACACCCGCCGCCGGCGCATACCTGCTCACGCCTACTGCACTCATACGGTAACTGTACCCGCCTACACCCGCCGCCGGCGCGTACCTGCTCACGCCTACTGCACTCATACGGTAACTGTACCCGCCTACACCCGCCGCCGGCGCATACCTGCTCACGCCTACTGCACTCATACGGTAACTGTACCCGCCTACACCCGCCGCCGGCGCATACCTGCTCACGCCTACTGCACTCATACGGTAACTGTACCCGCCTACACCCGCCGCCGGCGCATACCTGCTCACGCCTACTGCACTCATACGGTAACTGTACCCGCCTACACCCGCCTCCTGCACTCGTACGGTAACTGTACCCGCCTACACCCGCCTCCTGCACTCGTACGGTCGCTGTACCCGCCTACTGCTCTCATACGGTAACTGTACCCGCCCTACTACCCTTATATGGTAACTGTATCCACCCAAACGTTCATACGGTAACTGTACCTGACCTTATACAGTAAGTGCATTGCAATGCCACCCACGAACGAAACTTTGCTATAGAAATCTTGGGTAGCTCTGCAAATGTGACGTTTACAATCAAGCTTACAACTTGTCTCCTCTCATTATTCATAAAAAAACTTTGAATAACTTCCATTGTCTGCAGAATGCCACTCTATGTGATGAACCAGTGGAAGCGTCTGGATGAAGCTCCTCAGGAACAACTGTACCCGGTGCTGGACAGCCTCAACCAGCTCGCCGAGGTGCCGTGGGTCATCAATAAGCCCATACTGGATCTGCAACTCAAGTTATTCAGGTATCATTTTTTTATATTCCTCAATTCGAGTCACTATTGTTTTTTCTTTATTTGTGTCTCTGGCTTACGTTTACCAGCATTGTTAATTCCGACGTAATTTAATAAGCCTATCGATATTCTCTTACATTGTATAGAGTGTGATCAGGAATTACATGTCATTCCTCCATGTCCTTATTACCATCTAACAACAATAAAAACTATCAAAATTCTTCCATTTATGTTTGACCTCCAGTTCGCTCGAAGCGTTTCGCTTCTACGTTTATCACTCGTGACCCATATTCATGACACTCACAACATCACATGTCTTTTACTTTTACTTGTGTGTGTTACTATTTTCCTTTATTTATGTATACTTATATTTTTGTGTTTTTTATTTAGTTTGCTATTTGTTTTGTAGTGTAATGTTGTATGTGTCATAAATAAATGTATCTTCAAGTCTAGAGTGAATAGGTACCTTCTAGGCAAGCATGTTCCATCTTCGGCCGCATTATCACTTTCCTTCAAGTGAGACAGTGGTCAATTACTTGCCTGTCCAGCATAAAAAAAACATAAGATTTAAATTCTCTGAAAGACCAAGCCCGACTTAAGAGAAATACCAGAGCATTATAAGTAGTCAAAAGATACCTTGATATGTATGTATCGTGCATAACCACCTGCATACTGTAACGATCATACGTAGAAAATATTTACTTCAGTCAACACTAGTTTGCTGTAATGTGAGCGGACAACATCTACGATCCAATCACCGAAAGAAAAGTTGACCAATCATTAACATCAAAATTGTGAGAAGTGACGTCACGAATCAGCGTAGCCAATAGCGTGCGTTTTGCTATTTTCCCTTTTGTCACATTTTATTCATTAAAATTGATAATTAAAAATAGTATTTCAATAAATAGTAATGTTATAGGTGTGATTCTTACAGCATATAATCATTAAATAATTTAAATGCAAGCAAAGCTTAAAAAAACTGACTTGGAGATTATTTTATTCTATACTTTATATAACTGAAATGGCTTGACTCACGATATAGGGTCGACTCTTGCGACCTAGGTTTCGGGGATGTCCGGTCCCCAAATGAAAGTTATAATTATTTAAAAAAAAACATTTTATATCCGGAACCCTTGAACATACATAAAAAAGATTCCGACGAATTGAGAATTGCTTCTTTTTGTAGTCGGTTAAAAATATAATTCTTAAAATATATTTAATGCATATTCCCAGATCCGGTGGTGACAAGAAGTTGGATATCGCCCCTCCCTCGTCGTCGCTCGACCAATCACAGTTCGACGATAACAACGGCAAGGCGGGGGCGTTCAAACGGCGCCTCGCTATCAACAGAGCAAGGGCAGAAATGCACTCGCTCTGGTGTGATATGTTGTATAAATTGTCGCTTGCTAACCATTTTAGGTGAGTTCAAAAAATATAAGTAACTAGATGAGCCTCACGGCATCGCCCGCGTTTGTTAAGTAGCCTGTGTTTTATTCCGGAACCTAAACTATCTTCATTCAAGTTACGGAGATCCGTGGTAACAAACATTCACACACTAACACACAAACTTTCACATTGATAATATACTAGCCGTGCCCCGCGGCTTCGCCCGCTATTATCCAGTTAAAAAGTAGCCTATGTGTTAATCCTATGTATAATCTATGTACATTCCAAATTTCATCCAAATCCGTTCAGCCATTAAAGCGTGAAGAGGGAACAAACATACTTACACACTTACACACAAACTTTCGGATTTATAATATTAGTAGGATTAGTAATTTTCAATATTTTTTTTATAGTAAAGTTTAGTATGTAATTAGTAATAATTAGACACAAGCAAAGCTTAAAAAAACTGTCTTCACCGCTTTATCTTCGAAACTTTGATCTTATTAGATTTACTAAACACGCATTATTGAAGGTATTTAAAAAACTACTGATCAGATCTTGATCAAAATTAAAAGGGACTAATTGGAAAGCAACATCTTTCAAACAAAAAAAAAATTCTAAATCGGTTCACGTGGAACGAAGTTATGAGGTAACAAACATTAAAAAAAAATACAGTCGACTTGAGTACCTCCTCCTTTTTTGTGAAGTCGGTAGAAAATGTGACAAATTTCTATAGGTATAAGGTTATCCATTCATCACGCCACACCCTGTATATGCATTACATTATTTGTCAATTATCATTTCTTATAATTTAGTATATTATAATTTATTATTTTTTTATTCATGCACTCTTTAAAATGTTGTTTTCTTGAACACCGACATCCAACTCTATTGCATAATTCCTCTCCATCCAAAGGTTGTCTTGAAGAGATCGCTTTTAGCGATAAGACCGCCTATTGTAACACTTTTTTTTTGTAAATAATTAATTTCTGTTTTGTTTTTTCTCTTAATTAAGGTGTTCAATAAAGAGTTTATCTATCTATCTATCTATCTACAGGGATTCAATATTCTGGCTGCCCCACAACATGGATTTCCGTGGTCGCGTGTACGCCTGCCCCCCCCACGTGTCTGTGCTGGGGGCGGACACTCAGCGCGCGCTACTCACGTTCGCTAACAAACAGCCGCTGGGGGCGAGGGGCTTGCGGTGGCTCAAACTACACGCTGTCAACTTGACGGGAACGTTAAAGAAAAACACCGTTGAAGAGAGGTCAGTATAAAAATAAAAAAAAGATAAAAAAAAATTACCGGTAAATTAAATTTTTTATGCTTTTAATTGATTGTTTACGTTATTACTACACAAAATAACATTTCATTCATAAAAACATTACATTTCATATCAAGCTATTTGAAAATGCGAGCAGGTTCGAGTAATCTTAAATGTGGCCATTTTAAAATAAAAATCCAATGTTAGAGGTGTAATTCTACAGATATATAAAAAGATATACTTAACCTATAACATAAACACACTTTTTCCAACGCCTTCGCACCCAATCACAACCAGAAACAATTTTTGTTGGGGAGAAAATTTGTGTTCCCGCCGGCAATCGAACCGGATACCCTGTTTAGAAAGCGAACACGCACCGAATTATGCCAACGGGCAGTTCATATTTTTACATATTCTTTATTAAGAACAAATTTTTTTTTTTGTATAACTTGTTGTGTAACTAACTCTTTTGGTCGTCTATATTGTGGTCTTGTTGTCTGTAAATCGCATGATTTTAGAGGGATTCAAACAATATTTAAAATGTTGTATATTAAGATGGGCTCAGATATAAATTACCATAAATGTGGCTACAAAAGCTCACTCGAAAACATTAACAATTTGTCACTAAAATAATTTTACTTTAATTCACACGGCACTAAAATGTTTATTTGCATTATTAGTTTTCTCTCTTTAGTTTATATTTTTTTGTTATCTTTCGCTAAACTATGGTTAGGTACAGTAGTGGTTAAATTATGACGTTTGCATTTACTAGTTATCACAATTCTAATCTTGTTTCAGGCTCGCGTACGCAGACAGTATTATGGACCTCATCCTGGACTCGGCAGATAACCCACTAGAAGGCAAGAGATGGTGGGCGCAATCGGAAGAACCGTGGCAGACTCTCGCTTGCTGTATGGAGATAGCAAACGCAACGCGCTCACCTAACCATGAAGGTAACAACAATTTACAGGACGGACGGCCAGCTGAAGAGGTGTAAATTTTTTTTTAATGGTTTTGTTTTTCTGTTCAATATCAGTTTATTTCTTTTTACAAAGATACAAATAGTATGACTAGGAATATTTTAGTTGTATTGCCGTGGATATTGCCTCGAAAGAGACAAAAGGCGTTGTTGATTTTGTGTTTTATTGCAATACTTATGATTCTTAGAGTGTTAATGTGTAATAATGGTAGTTAATTGACCATTCATGGTCTGTGAAAGTGCATGAGTGTAGGCAAATCATACAAAGTTGAAAAACTTGATTTTCGCTTTCTCTCCAAAACTCCAATAGAAGTTCTAGTAAAGTTTCTACCACTTTACTATAGGATATGACTCGACTATGACTGGACTTTGACTCTTTTACTTGATTTTGACGGGACTTGTGACTAGGATTTCTTTTTCGAAATATGTAATACTTATACTTCAAACATTTCAAAGCATGTTCACCACTTGACTATCACACATGATCACTGACTAACAGCTGGTATAGTTGTCATAGACACTTCCCCCGCTGCTCACAGTTGAGATTATTTTTTATAACATTTTTGAGGAATAGTTCTATGTTTTTTTTTAATTAAAATTTCCGCCTTTTGTTTTCCTCCAACACGAGTTGGAGACCTTTTTAAAGCGGGTTTTGAACTGGTATTAAGATACAATAGGCCTAGTTCTATGTTCGATATTTTTATACTTTATGTACTCACTTAATATAGTCATTCAGATCCAGACCATTCAATATCTTAGTAATCATAACAACTCCCCGGCAATAGTCAAGTAAGGTACAGCTTATACTCAGGCTTAACTCATAGGCTACTTATTAATTTAATAAACGTGGGCGTAGCCGCGGGGCAAGTTTGTTAATGTTAATATTATTTACTTTAAAAAAAAACAAAATTATGCAATTCGACAAATTATTGTAAATTACTGCAAAAACAGCCCCTTGCCTCTTTTTATTTTTTACTAGATCGATAGAGGATTGAGCTAAGCTACAATAAAACATTGAAGTTACGACTGTACGTCTATTACTTTAAAAATATTATTGATTGAACATAGCGTATGCGCAAGCACAAAAGTTGGAGGTGTCCACTTTGATCAACTTATGTAGTCATTGTGTTTGTATTTCCATATTGTAAATTATTAAAATAAAGCTATTTAAAAGATTAAGTATGTTTTTTATGTTTTGGATGGCAACAAAGGTCTTTTGTGCTGAATTAAACTGTAATGGGCAAGAGTGACGCTTACCATCAGCAACGAGCTCGTCTCATCAGACTATTACATAAAAACGGTATAGAATTGTTATGTATGTATGTATGTTTGCAGAGTACATGTGCGGGTTCCCGGTGCACCAGGACGGGTCGTGTAACGGGCTGCAACACTACGCGGCGCTGGGCGGAGACGCAGCCGGCGCTGCCGCCGTCAATCTGGCGCCGCTGTCGCGCCCGCAGGATGTCTACAGCTCCGTCGCGGCACTCGTGAGTCTTATCTTATCTAATACCTTTAAACGAGCCTTTCTTGTCTTTTATATATGTATGTGTTTATGTTCTGAATCTCGGAAACGGCTCCAACGATTTTAATGCAATTTAGTATGGTTTCGGGGGCGATAAATCGATCTAGTTAGGTTTGACTTTTAGAAAACGTTTTATCCGAGCAAGGCTCGGTCATTGAGGTACTTTTTTTTAATGTCTTTAAAACAGGAGGTTCTCAATTCGAATGTATGTTTTGTTTTTGTATGTGTATTACGCTATATCTTCGCCAATTATGAATCGATTTTGTTTTTTTTTTATTTGGTTGATTATACTTCAGAGGTGGTCCCATATAAATTTTATCGAAATCGGTTCAGCCAAAACCAAAGCGGTGAAGGTTTTTAAAGCTTTGCTTGCATTACATTATAGTTATTGCTTTACACCGACGAGGCATTGACTATAAATTTTTGACATTTCGGAAGAGAAGTAGAGTTCCATTCTTCTAAGAAAACGTCGGTCAGCTCTCTTAAATTACCACACTGTCGACTTGAAACCTTTTTCTTGCCTTCGCACCAAAGATGCTCTATTGGGTTTATATCTGGGTTGTTAGCCGGCCAATCTAAGACGGAATCATCTTTTGGATCATTGTGTGTGGATTGCGCCAAAATTGTACGAATAGTGACCTACAACTGCAGCCAACAAAGTGTTCTCTATAATATAATTTTAATTAAAAAAAATAAACTATTCAGCGTTCCTAATGATGTGACCAGCCAGTAAGTCGTTTTTAAATTTTATTTTATGATAGATAGGCAATTGACCACTATCACACTTGATGGAAAGTGAAGATGCGGCCGAAGATAATACTAATAGTAGTACCAGGTTCAGATCTAGCCAATTGTGTATGAACGAATGTACTGCTAGTATGGCAGAGTTTTGCGATATCGACAGAAATACAAAAAAAAAATATGTACCTAATTATTTATACTTGTTAGTTTGAAAATACTTCTTTTAAATAAGCGTTCTTAATTATATGACCACGCTGTATGTTTGTTTTTGTGGTATTTATACAAGTCTGTGCTAGGTGGAGGAGATGCGCGCGCGGGACGCGGCCGGCGGCGTGGCGGAGGCGCGCACGCTCGAGGGGTTCGTGCGCCGGAAGGTGATCAAACAGACCGTGATGACCACCGTCTACGGGGTCACCAGGTTCGGGGCTAGGCTGCAGATCGCCAAGCAGCTAAAAGGTATATTTGAAGCCGTGATGGCCCAATCGTGGTAAGCCCTCTCGAACGGGTGATTGCGGTTACGAACCCTTTTTTTGTGTAGGGGAAAATGCCTAGCCACTTCCTTTCCTTCCTAAGGGTGAAGGAAAGGTTAGTATTGGACTCGAACTCACTAAAAACCCCCCCGTGAGCAGTCTCTCGCCGAGGGCAAGATAGGGTCGCGCTAGCAGTCACTACTTGCTCCGGCGGTAGGCCCGGATATATATCAGGTCACTGCACCCATGAAGGCGTGACTTTGCTCACCAAGGCTACTCCCAGTCTGGGGGAGTTTTGCAAGCCGGTGAACGGTTATGAACCCTACTATAGCCTAATCCAGGTTCTTTACATAGCTATATGCTTATATTCCGAACTAGTAATTAGTGTAATTTACTTTTTAGGGTGCTTCCTGGCACCCGCGTGATTAAAAAAAATTATTTCAATGGAGTCGTTTGATCAACAACGGAAGAAAATGTGATTACTAAAGGAGTGTTGCCACTTGGGCCTCGAGCATTGTATAAATATTTAATTTTGTCAACTACCTGTATTATTTATACAATGAAAGTAATACACATTTTTGCAATGTTCAGATATCGAAGAGTTCCCGAAGGAGCACGTATGGTCGTGCTCGCACTACCTCACCACTAAGACGTTCGACAGTCTGCGGGAAATGTTCACATCCACCAAGCTCATACAGGACTGGTTCACGGACTGTGCCAAGTGAGTAGTGGTGCGCGTTCGCCTTCTAAGCAGGTGTATCGGGTCCGTACCGGGTAGTTCTAGTTGTGATTGTATGTGTGTGATTTTAATGTTTCTGACGACTACAAGTCATCTAACTTGGCGTGGGGCTGTGAGTGTGATTTTTTTACTGTTAATATTTCGTGAACGTGCATGAGCGGGAAAATCATACAAAGTTGAAAAACGTGATTTTCGGCTTCGCTCCAAAACTCCAATAGAAGTTCTAGTAAAGTTTTTACCACTGATGACTAACTTTACTAAGATATTTGGGGGCTGAGTCACCCACGTCCGTAGGAGGATACCCCTTAAGTCTGACTCCCTACTCGTGGTCCCCGGGTGGTGCTAATCAGGTGACATTTGAGAGGTGGTAGAGCATTTTGTGAGTTGCTCGCCTGGCTTGCTACCAAAGTAGCTTACCACCATCAAGTTGAAAGTCTGCCGCCAAGCCAAATACGGTGTTCCGGCAGTTATCCTTGAGAGCCTGCGTATTCCAGGTCTAGTGTGTTTACCAGCTTCGATCACATCGTCACTTACCATCAGGTGAGATAGTGGTCAAACACTAGCCTGTCACAAAAAAAAAAAATGAAAATTTCTGTTTCTGGTTCTGTGATGTGAATTTGTCCGGCATCCACGACCCAAGTCATCGAACTTAGTGTGAGTATGAAAGCGTTATGTTTATGTTTTTTTATGCAGAATAGGCAAGCATTTGACCACTATCTCACCTGATGGAAAGTGATAAAATGTGACATGCTTGCCTATTTATACTGTTTATGTGATTAGTTACGATGGCAGTGTAGAAGCGTGTGAGTAACTTGCGTGCATTGCAGGCTGATCAGCGGCGTGTGCGGCGAGAGCGTGGAGTGGGTGACGCCGCTGGGGCTGCCCGTGGTGCAGCCCTACTACCGCCGCGCGCCGCCCGCCACGGCGCTGCACCGCGCGCCGCTCGACCTGCATCAGTCAGTACTATTCTATTTAATGCCTTTATTTTCATGGTAAACTTATGAGCGGGTTTTTTTTTGCCGCGAAAGCCGCGAAAATAGCGTTGTTGATTTTGTATAATCTTCCAAAATCTTTGATTCTTCGAGTGGTAATGTATAATAGTGGTGGATTATTAATTAGTACTTAGTAAACGTGCATAAGTGTAGGCAAATCATACAAAGTTGAAAAAGGTGATTTTCGCCTTCGCTCCAAAACTCCAATAGAAGTTCTAGTAAAGTTTCTACCACTTTACTAGGGCACGACTTGACTACGACTGGACCTTGACTCTTGTACTTGACTTTGACTGTAACTTGTGACTAGGACTTTTGATTTGAAATACACTTCAAATATATTATTACTTGACACTGGCTAAATGCACAAGATTGCGAAGCCAAATATAATAGAAAAAAAAAGTCCAACTACCTATATCACACCTGCAGAGCCTTCACTTAACTCACTCAGCCTTTGCTAGATGCTATCCGAACTTTATAAGCGCAGCTGCATCTAAGGCCGTAATTTTACCCGCTTTGTCTTTTAAAAACACTTCGTGGCAACCTGTAAGGCCTAATACGCATACAGCCTTATACGTGTGGTTGACTTACAAAAAATGCTTTTAACGTTAAGTCCACCTTTTGTACCCTTTTTGGGCAATAAAGAGTTAATTATACTGTGAAGGCTACCTACGGTGTTTTCCGCGTTCTGATCTTCATAACCGAAATATTGGTGACATTGTGAAAACTAAATCTAATCCAATAATATAATAATGTAACAGTATAATCTGGGAGTCTTCAAGTCCAGAGTGAATAGGTAACCTTCTAGGCAAGCATGCTTGATTTTCGGCCGCATCATCGCTTTCTTTAAGGTGAGATTATTGTCAAACACTTTCGCTTTCGCTCGGTAACTAAACGATTTTTTTTTTCGAGATTGGCAATCTTTTGCCCACCATCTCACCAGATGGTTAGCGACGATGTGGTCAACGAGCACGCTTGCCTAGAAGATATTCACTACCTATTCACTCGTGACTTGAAGACTCCCATTTTGTACTCATTAGGAGACACCGACTCAGGCGAGGAGTTCCATTCTTTATGATTGTTTGTGTGCAGACGCCCGTGCACTATGAAGCAGCGGAACGCGTTCCCGCCGAACTTCATCCACTCGCTGGACTCGTCGCACATGATGCTGACGTCACTGCACTGCGCCGCCGCCGCCGTAGCCTTCGTGTCTGTGCACGACTGCTTCTGGACCCACCCGTGCTCTGTCGACCTTATGAACAAGGTAATAATAATCCTATTACCCTTTTGACCGCCAAGCTATACAAAGCATCCTCGCTCGCCTGACGCCAACCAAACATTGCATCGAAATACAACATCGTTATTAGAGATGAGCAAAACTTTCCTTCATAAATTATTTACGCGGCTGCATTCCATATAATACAGACAGTTGTATAGGTACGCAATAAAGAGACCAAAGATATTGTCAAGTACTTTATTCATTTTCTCACCTACAATGTTTGTCTTCTAATAAAATCATGGCGTAGAGGATACGAAAATCTTTGTCTTCCATTGAAGCCCTTGACGTCCAAAAGGTTAATATTATACGTCCGAAAGTTTGTGTGCAAATGTGCAAGTATGTATGTTCCCTCTTCACGCTTTAAGGGCTGAACGGATTTGGATGAAATTTGGAATTGACATAGCTTATTCTTAGGAGTAACACATAGGCCACTTTTTAACTTGATAATAGCGGGCAAAGCCGCAGTGCACGGCTAGTATTATACATAAGCTATACTTGCTTGTTTTTACTGAGCACGCTGTGTTTGTCTATAATTTTCTTGTTTTCCCATTGGTCCCATTTAAATCGGATCAGTAGTTCTCGTCAATAATGCGCGTTTAATACATTTAATCAAAATCAAAAATCAAAATCGTTTATTCACATGGGCCCCAAAGAGGCACTCATGAAAGTTAATGATTCTATTGCCAGATTCGCAAAATAATCTGATCAAGGTTCCGAAGATAAAGCGGTTATTTTAAGCTTTGCTTGCGTTTAATTATTTTAGTATATTGAAGACTCCAGTAAATGTAGTTAACTGTCAATAGGTTACGTGAATCGTCTTTAGTTACATAGATTTATTTATACGAAAATATTTTGACCCTTGGTTGAGTACCTTTGTTTTGGTTCGCAGATCTGTCGAGAGCAGTTCGTGGCACTACATTCGCAGCCGATACTCAACGACTTATCAGAATTCCTTGTGAAACGGTACAGCTATAATGACAGGTAAGTTATGGGAGTCCTAAGTCTAAAGCTAATAAAATCTACTTGGCAAGAATGCTACTTCAATATCGATGGTTGTTTCAAAATGTTCTTAAATCTTGATCAAAGTTATAGATTAAATCAGTTGATAGCGCATGACGCTAATTACCCTTCATTAGACAAATCACCAGCGCTGAGGTGCGAATTATGATTGGCTGATGCGAGAACTACAATAAATGAACAATACAGCTAACTAAACATATGGTGATAACCAATCAAAACTATTGAAAGTATTCTTTACTACTTTAATCCAACGTAAGGAAAACTTAGCATTCTACACTTTATTTCTTTGTGTTCAATTTATAATGAGGAGACTTTTATGCCACCTGATGGTAAGTTTATAATATGTAGCTGAGGATGTAAACACGTTGGGTCTAGAATTATTACCTTCATTTTCGTGATTTTCGCGACATATTTATCTACTTGAGGGTGGACTTTTTGAACAATCGATAGGGGGAATATGCAAGAAATTTAAATGTATATATAGGTAAAGTATTTTTTTATGTTTATAGCTATGGAATTACACCTATAACATTATTTTATAATTTAAAATTTTAAATGTGTTAATTAGGACTTTTAATTAACATAAAATAACACAAATGTATGGGGAATTTATAATAGCTAAACGTACGCGATTGGGTACTTATCGAGATGTTAGTTTCAGATATTTGATGTCAATGAGTGGTCAACTTTCCTTTACGACAGCCGCAAGCTTCGATCGTAAACGTGACAGAACGTTTAAAGTTGTTCGTATCTGCTCGCATTTTTTGTCTTTATGAATGGAATTTTATTTTTGGCAATATATTAATGTAAACAACGAATTAAAAGTATAAAAAAAGGTATGAGTATTCCCTATAGAGGATAGATAACGATTTTAATTTAAATACGATTATTTAATTTTTCAGTGATCTATTCAACACAATGGGTTCGTTCGATAAAAGACGCGTCAACAGACTTCTGAGCCAAGTGCCAGCCAAGGGTGACTTCGATCTCAACAGCGTGCTGAGGTCGGTCTACTTCTTCAGTTAACCTGATGCGGACCTTGCGACATTCTTAATACGTTCCCTTTTGTATTGAACGAATTGAACGATTGTGTGTCGAAGGATGTCTTTACAATAGACAAACACTCGTTGCCCGCGCAGCAATAAAATTGTGGAAAGGAGACGCCAATATAGAGCGATCTTTCACTCAGCAGTGACATAATGATGTTACCAATATCATCGATTTTAATGCGATGAAGCATTAAATAAAGGAAAATGAATGTTGTATGTGTACGCGAAATTCATGATGACGAACACGTTATTACGTACAATTTGTTATTGTAAAATACCCATTTAAAATCAGATGACATCAAAGCGCCTATCGTTTCAAATTGCGCCAGAGCACAATCGCATGCAATGTTCCTAATATCGATAAGTGGCGTAACACATGCGCCTCTCTAATGCACCGATGATTTAAGGCCTCGCGGGCAACGCCAAGTTTACTATAGTAACGTCGTTATTTGAATCTTGTTACAATGTCTTCTTATCTTGCATATCCAGTGCAATAATTTCAAAACTGATTATTTGGGCGTGCTATAAACAATGTACTTAGACGTTTATCTAAGCTAAATTCGGACAGCTATCCCCAAAAATCGACCCTATGTTCTTTGAGTAATCGGTGTACGATGACAAACTTTTCCTTCATAATCGGAGGCTAGCATTAGTCTACGGAGTAGAGGAGTTTTAAGCTTTGACACACAATCTAGTATTATTAGACTGATAAAGATAAGTCGGCAAGTACTCGCCTTTTGTGACTATTGTGTAATTAACACATCAGAACTGTTATTATTGCCTTCCTAAGTACTAAATAAAGATTTTTTCACGTTAACATAGGCTTATATCAGTAAGATATTTCTTTACTTTAGTGTAGAAATGGCTTTGGTACTTTAGAAGAGCTGATTTTTGTGTCATATTGTAGACCATGTATTCTTTTTCTATATTTTTACTCGAACATTTATAAATCTCTGTAATTATGATGTAGAACTGTAGAGTACAAATGTATTAGTCATTACAAATAACAAGATACCTCTGTTTGGTTACATGTCGTCCAAGTTACTTGATGTACCAAAATGAAGCCAGATCTTGGCCAATTGCTAATTAAATGTGCATTGCAACAAATGGTCTGTGATTCGTTAGTTGTTTAACAATAAATTAAGCTGAATTGCATATGTTGTCTAATTTGAAGTCTTACCTGAATCATTCTAACTCGGCGTGAGGTAGCAGGGCTATCGGTATTCTATCGCTACATTTTGGAGGGTGCGGTGCGCATGAATTACATGAGTTAATTCCCCCATGCCCTTATTGTCACCTATCAACAAGACAAACTGTCCAAACATTATGCATTATGGTTGCCATAGCTCTAGCAGCTCGAAGCGTTTCACTTGTAAGCGTTTCATCTGTACAACGAAGGAGGAGAACTCACTGCCTGCGTCTTTGTTCCCGAAACGGTACAATCTGGGTGTCTTGCAAGTCTATAGTGTATAGCTAACTTCTAGGCAAGCATGTTATCTTCGGCCGCAACTTCACTTTCCATCAGGCGAGATAGTGGGTCAAATGCTCGCCCCTCTATGACATAACGGTGTGTTTTGTAAAAGACCACAATTTTTATTCGCTTATTTGTAAGCAATTCATGTTGAAATTAACAGTTTGCTCGTTCGGATTTATTGAACACTAGCCGTGCCCCGCGGCTTCGCACGCTATTATCAAGTTTAAAAGTAGCCTAAGTGTTAATCCTAGGTATAATCTATGTGCATTCCAAATCCGTTCAGCCGTTAAAGCGTTAAGAGGGAACCAACATACTTACACACACACAAACTTTCGGATTTATAATATTAGTAGGATTCTAAGGAGGAAAAAAAACAATCTCCGTCCTACAAAATCCATTACAAAGCTGTAAATCTATAAGATATTCTAATATATTCAAAGTTATGAAGTTACTAACATTTGAGCCACTTGGGTGGCAACAGGGCTTGCTTGGGCAAGCCCTGTTTCAAGTGGCGAAATAATCCTTTCCTTATTGTTAAAGTCATAGGGAGAAGTGAAACAAGTACATACAAATGACAGTTTATTACGTAATACAAAAATGTAGTACGGCAACAGATATAACGATTACAATGACATTTATACTGCGACACCACCGAGGGCTAACCGAACTCATAAGAGTCAATTACAATATAGACCACCTACAAACAAATGGACCTCGGGTCTACCACAAACTTCACGAAATAAGTGTACCTATAGAAACGTGGATATGATATATGATTATATACAATCTAATACAATTTATGTCATATATTTATGCACTTTTTTATCTCAACGTATTAAAGTCGAGCCAAATAAGTGCATAAATATATGACTAATGGCTAAAGCATTGCAATTTAGAGAGGTAATGTTGCCAGCATGATTTACCTATAAACTCGATGTCTTGTAGGTAACTTATGTTAATTAAACGTAATTGATTGTTAACAATGTGTCTGAAAAAATAAAACACTCAAAAGAAAAGAGTACATTAACTTTTATTCAGTATAAAATAATTTAAGCATCCGATTTTTTTATATTTATACTTTTTCTAAGTAAATGTAATCACTCTTTTCTCTTGATGACATATTCAGACAATGACATTGAAAACAACAAATCAATAAATTACAGGTCTTTGCTGTATATAGTTTTAGTTTAGTTTTAGGAAATATAGGCAATTGGCCCGTAGTTCGAATATGCATAAAAAAATGTCTTATCTACAGCGTACGTAGTTTCGACTGACGGCGGTCGCACTATATTCACCTTACTAAGTTTTTAGCGAGGCGGGATTGTCGCTTATATTTTGTTTTGTCGCCTATGTTCCGTGGACACTTATTAGCGCGGACCCGAAATTCATTTATTGATGGATTGACTTGCTTACCGAAGGTTCTGCACAAACTTGTACGTAGATAGATTACCTGTTTCTCTAAAAAAAAATAACAACTAATAAAAAAATTCGGATGTCTTTATTCGAGTCTAGGTTAACAAAAAGGTTTTAATTCTGAGTAAAATGGTGAAAGTAAATGTCAATTTCAAAAAGTTAAAAAATAATAAGGCGGCATAAATGTTTGTATTTTTAGTTGCCTTGATTTTTTTACATTTGGCAGAACGCGAGAAAACAACAAGTTGTTATATTATATATGAACGGGCTACGTGCTATCTGTAGGTACGACGCAAAATGAGCGCCTTCTGCGTTCTCCCACTCAGTGCCGATACATTCAAACACGTAGAGAGTAGAAAATAAGAGACCTTTCTCAATATGATATTTCTAGCCCATTCATGCAATTGATTTCACTGACACAATAATTAAGACATAAACATGATCTATAAAACATTGCTATAAGAATTTGCTTACTGAACTTTCCTATATTTTTGAGGTATTTTGTGCCTAAAAGTAGATTGAGAATATTTGGCTAGTGCGCAGTCTACTAATTTAATTGTATATCTACACATTAGATGATAAGTGAAACAATTACTATTCTTTGAAATAGTACTGTTGCTTATATATTATAAATTATTACGTACGCATTGGCAATTCTAAGCCAATTGTGAAACCATGATCTATTAAAAAAAAATAGTTCATAAATTACACATTAATTGTGCGAACCGCAAAGGAATGGAACTCCTTACCTGAGTCGGTGTTTCCTGATGAGTACAATATGGGACTCTTCAAGTCGCGAGTGAATAGGTATCTTCTAGGCAAGCTTGTTCCATCGTCGATCACATCGTCGCTTACCATCAGGTGAGATGATGGTCAAAAGCTTGCCTATTTTGAATAAAAAAAATAATAACTAAGCCTTAACGTTATGTTGGGGCATAATTTGTTCCCAGAGTTATACAAAAGTAAAAAAAATCGTATACGACGTAATTGCACAAATGATAAAAAACAAAACTATTTAACATATCGTGACCTTCATTACTGGTATCAATTTTATATAACAGGTATTTTAATCAAGAATTTTCGATAAAACATTACTTAAATCATCAATTACTAACAGGTGAGATGATCGTCAATCCTATTGAATATAAACCCATTTACTTTAAGATTTCTGAACACGGCAACTAACGGTATTCCATATAATTATAATTCCGTATATAAAAAGTGCGAATACATATTCTAAAGTTCGATATGGATGTTATGGCAGCTGTCCACCACGATGGATTTAATGACGTAACCTTCAACGAAAGCTCAAGTTCATCGTAAGGGTTTCAAACGGCGATATCTTAGGGCCGAGGCATCTTCATGACTGAGCTTATCACGCCTTCTGAGTTAATCTTGTATTTGCCCCATAATTATGTATGAAGATATCCTGCTATTAGTGAACATTATCTTATATATTTCATATACTGTTTGTATATCTCTGGCTAGATCTAGGTCTGCCAATTTAAGAGTGTGCGGCGTAAATGTTTACTTAATGCATTTATAATTCATTCTCATTTTCATATACGGGCAGCATCAACTCAACATCGTTCGTTGACCTGTTTCTACAAAGATTTAAACAAACGAGAACACTAATACTATTTTCTGGCTACGTTCATCTAATTCCTTGTAAAACAGTACACGTCGTCATGCGGCTCGTCGCTAGTGATGCCTCGTCTTGTGCTGGAACTTGCGAATGGTGTGCACGCTAGTGATGGGCCGCGCGGCTTGGTCTGCGGACTCGTGAGACCCGCTTGTTGTCGTTCGCTGGCTCGCCTCGGATGGACTGTGGAGTTACAACTTTATAAGAAAAACATTTAAAAAGAAACACCGTTTTATAGAGACTAAAAAACAAACCCTTATAAAACCTTTATATTAGTAATTAAAACTTTGTAAATTCGAAGTCGTACTAACTGCATTAACTTTCAGCGAATATGTAATAAACATAGTAATAGAACCAACTATCAAATTTAAAAAATCGTATCATGTCAGATGATAGAATGTGATGATGATAGAATAGGGGAATTAGATGTGTTATCTCGTGGCATACTCTTTGAAATGTATCCTCAGCTTGGAGGAGGGAGAGTATTTAGGCGGTAGTATAAGATTTGCAAAGAGGCCACACTATCCTACTGAAATCAAAATCTGGAAGAAATATCTACATATAATAATATACAGTTTTCCGTAGATGTTACCTTGGAGTCAAATTCTCACTATCCACGTTCTGCAAACAAAACCACTGAGCGTTCAAAGTATCAACGTTTTTGGCACAGTCCAGTGTTCCGTTGTATATCAGTAAATCGTCCATTAATATCTGAAAAAAAAAACATTGAAAATAAAACATTACATATACAAATATTTAAAATAAAACATTACATATTTATTTGTTATTTATGGTTTTCTTAATAAGATAAAACTTACTGCAAATTCTTTCACACCTCTCGTAGGTGTTTTGCCATAATTCCATATTTTCACGCCGTACACAGACACCGGAATGTCGAACACGAAAAATACCCTGCAAAATATTAGGTACATTTCAGTATTTATCACACTTAGATTTCATAATACACACCACATGACGAAATGTATAAGAAAAAAAAAACTACATGTTTTAGTAACCTAATAATCATATCAGGTTACTAAAACTTATGACTTGATAACTTCAATGACTTTTATCGTGGGTGCCGGAAACATTCACATCACACACACATCGCCGTCCCCGACGCGCTCGTTGCGTCCGTCGGTCAGCTTGTCCGGCGTGCGCACGTGACATCACCTGTTGAGCGTGTCGGGCAGCACTGGCGCGAGCCACGAGTGCGCGCCGTCCCCGACGCGCTCGTTGTGTCCGTCGGTCAGCTTGTCCGGCGTGCGCACGTGACATCACCTGTTGAGCGTGTCGGGCAGCACTGGCGCGAGCCACGAGTGCGCGCCGTCCCCGACGCGCTCGTTGTGTCCGTCGGTCAGCTTGTCCGGCGTGCGCACGTGACATCACCTGTTGAGCGTGTCGGGCAGCACTGGCGCGAGCCACGAGTGCGCGCCGTCCCCGACGCGCTCGTTGTGTCCGTCGGTCAGCTTGTCCGGCGTGCGCACGTGACATCACCTGTTGAGCGTGTCGGGCAGCACTGGCGCGAGCCACGAGTGCGCGCCGTCCCCGACGCGCTCGTTGTGTCCGTCGGTCAGCTTGTCCGGCGTGCGCACGTGACATCACCTGTTGAGCGTGTCGGGCAGCACTGGCGCGAGCCACGAGTGCGCGCCGTCCCCGACGCGCTCGTTGTGTCCGTCGGTCAGCTTGTCCGGCGTGCGCACGTGACATCACCTGTTGAGCGTGTCGGGCAGCACTGGCGCGAGCCACGAGTGCGCGCCGTCCCCGACGCGCTCGTTGTGTCCGTCGGTCAGCTTGTCCGGCGTGCGCACGTGACATCACCTGTTGAGCGTGTCGGGCAGCACTGGCGCGAGCCACGAGTGCGCGCCGTCCCCGACGCGCTCGTTGCGTCCGTCGGTCAGCTTGTCCGGCGTGCGCACGTGACATCACCTGTTGAGCGTGTCGGGCAGCACTGGCGCGAGCCACGAGTGCGCGCCGTCCCCGACGCGCTCGTTGTGTCCGTCGGTCAGCTTGTCCGGCGTGCGCACGTGACATCACCTGTTGAGCGTGTCGGGCAGCACTGGCGCGAGCCACGAGTGCGCGCCGTCCCCGACGCGCTCGTTGTGTCCGTCGGTCAGCTTGTCCGGCGTGCGCACGTGACATCACCTGTTGAGCGTGTCGGGCAGCACTGGCGCGAGCCACGAGTGCGCGCCGTCCCCGACGCGCTCGTTGTGTCCGTCGGTCAGCTTGTCCGGCGTGCGCACGTCCGCGCCGCCCGCGCCGCACAGCACGTTCACGCTGGCCGGGTGCGCGCACACGTCTGACAAACACAATATGTAATTACTAGAGATAACATGGCACGCCCCTCCAAAATTTCAAACGTGTGAATGTATATACAAAGCGCCATCAACACTCACAATGAATGTTTGCGTGCTGAGATGATATATCACCCATTTTTAATACTAATAGGAAAGACATGGAATTAAATGAAGTCAGTTGTGAATTAGATTTAGTCTCTAAATGGTTTGCTGTTAATAACTTATTATTAAATGATAGCAAAACCAAATGTATCACTTGAATAATGTTACACTTGAAAACAACACATTACTTTTACACATTACATTACTCTTTGAGTCTGAGTCGGTGTTTGAACCAGCCTCACATAATCTTTCGCTATGGCAACCGTCATCAAGCTCAAGTGATAACGACAGGGGCACCCTAATTTCAAACATTAATATTAGTGAAAACCAAAAATTAAAAGAACTCATGCTACTTGACGCATCATAAGGCCCTGGCCCAGACGGTCTTCCCTCACTTTTTCTTAAGTAAATAGAATAAGTGTTTGGTTGAAGGTAACTTTCCCAAAGTATGGAAACGTGCACACGTAACACCTGTACACAAAAATGGGCCTAAGCATGAAGTAACCCACTATCGCCCCATCTCCATTTTGTCCGCCTTGTCGAAGCTTTTTGAGAGATTAATACACAATCAAATTTATCCAATAATACATAACGCACTTATTGAAGAGCAACATGGTTTTGTTAAACGCAGGTCTACAGTGTCAAACTTACTAAGCTTTACTAGCTTTTTATTTGAAAATATTGACAATCGTATCCAAATTGATACTGTGTACACAGACTTTCAAAAGGCCTTCGACAAGGTGGATCATGAGCTGCTTCTTCACAAGATAGATAGATAGATAGATAGATAATACTTTATTGATCCACTTTACAAGATGAGATAAAACAAAGGCAACAAACAAGCTTATACGTAAAGTATCACAACAGGCGGCCTTATCACTAATAACGATCTCTACCAGGCAACCTTCGGATGGAGAGAACTATAGAATGTAATAGACGGGGTATAACAAATGGCTGTATGGAATACTTAATTAACTTAATAAATATCATTACTTATACTATGGCATAAATACAGTATGAATATACATAAACAAGTAATATATTATTATATAATACATAAAATAATAATATAAAATAAATAAATAACATATGTATATATATATATATATATATATATATATATATAAAAAGGGACATTCAATATGAACAAGATTACAAGATGAACAAAATTCACAAGATACACTTTAACGGAATCCGGGGTAGCCTGTTGCGATGGTTCGCATCATATATACAAAATAGGTTACAAACCGTAGTTATTAACGGGTATCAGTCAAAGCGAATACCAGTAACTTCGGGAGTACCTCAAGGTTCCATTCTCGGACCTTTGATGTTCATAATCTTTATAAATGACATAAAAGAATGTTTTCAAAACTCGAAATTTTTTCTATACGCGGATGACTTTAAAGCATATAAAACTATTAGGACACTTAGCGACTGCATACTCTTTCAACAAGATCTCGACAGATTAACCACATATTGCAAAATTAACAAACTCCACTTGAGCATCCCCAAATGTTGTTATATTAATTTTACTAAAAAAAAATACATTACTAACTTCAATTATAGCTTGTGCAATGCACCTTTGACTTAAGTAACATCAATTAGAGATCTTGGAGTGCATTTAGATACTAAACTCTGTCTGGATACACACATTGATAAAATTGTTAACAAAGCTTTTAAAATGTATGGTTTTGTAATGAGAGCATCTTGTGATTTTAAGAGGCCATCTACTTATTTATACCTATACAAAACTCTTGTTCGCTCCCAACTAGAATACGCAGTAAGGATTTGGAACCCATACTACAATAGGTATAAGGAAGCTGTTGAGAAGGTTCAACGTAAGTTTTTACGCGCAATGAATTATAGGTGCCAAAGACGTTACATGTCCTACCCCCAATTGCTAAGCAAATATAAAATGTTAACTCTCGAGTCTAGACGCAAATAGCTGCATAATATGCAATAGCATAGGCTACATATATACATATACAACTTGTGAATACTCACTAGTCTCGGTGACCGGTATAAGGTTCCCCTCGGGATCGTATAGCGCTACCCCCGTAAGCCCTACATAGTACCGGTCGCCCCAGGTGGAGAAGATGCTGATCTGCAGCACGAAGCCAGTCGGGGCGCCCAGCTCCATCCCCGACCCGTACACCAGGCAGTCCATGCGGAAACTGTCCGAGTCCTGGGCGTCTTCTAACCTGCCAGAGAAATACGAAAGGTATTGACATTCGAAAAAATCTATACCTACGTATGGAACTGGTATTGCATAAAAGGAGCGTGTCATTAGCCCACTTTGTTTCCACTGCTAGAACTCATCAGACAGTCGAGCAATTTCAGACAAGATTACACTCGTTAACTAACAATGTAACTAATTCTGTTACTGACGTACAGAATGGACACTCCATCCCGGCAATCCATGCCCCGGCCCCTACGGACCCTATCGAAGATTTTGTAGTGGTAGGACCCATGTGTTTCAGATTGAAGTGCAATGTTTCCAGTGAAATTACAGGGCTTAAAGAGATTTAACATCTTATATACCAGGATAACGAGCGCAGTGCTTTGCAGCGCTGGATTTTGACCTAAATAATTTCAAAAATCTCTGGGTGACACTGAACTGGGGCAAGCGTGATATATATAACATCAGGCGAGCGATTTCAAATCGCTCGCCTTATATATTATATATATAAAAATAAGTTCGATTTATCAAAATGCGCGGGATGCCATGTCCAGCTGCGTAAGCAAGCTGTTAGTAAAAGAAGTGCACACGCGAATGACACAACTTCAATACACACACATTTGTAAGAGCCTGTCAGACCGTATACATCCGTACGGTCACTGTGACTATGTGACGTTGATTTGCAAAATTTGTATGTAGTGACAGGAGTGTACCTATATCCTAATCCTTCAAATCGGGTTAAAGAATACAGAAGAGAACCAAACTTTTACAACCATACAAGGCATGATACAAGAAAAGCCTCTACGACCATTATGGACATAAGAACTAGGTAGATACTAGGCACATAGGTAAATAATTTACCCGTTCTAATACTAATAGTAAGCGCTGCTGGTAATACGGAAAATAAAAGAGAATTTAATTTTCTGTCGCTCACCTGTCGTCAATAGAAGCAAACTCCAGCTGGTGTACGTAATCGTAACAGATGTGTCCGGGCGCCCTCCGCAACAGGACGGGTCGGTAATGCAATGCTTCTCCGTCGAGATATATACGCGCGTGCCGAACGCCTGCATAGGAAAGGTCTACGCTGCCGTTGTAATTCCATAATCGGATACCTATAAGAGATTAATAAAAATGCTTATTCACAAAAAATATTTTGAAATTGTTGTTAAACTATGAAATGAAAAATGAAAAATCTTTTTATTTGGACAAAAACTTAACTAATTTGTAACACTCCATGTACTTATAACTATCTATAGTAATATTAGGAACACTATTGTGTGTCAACACAGCATCTTATATTATAACTTGGCTCATACAGATGGTTCATAAATAAACTATGCTGATCAGATATTTGTTGTGTTGATATGGATAAACCATAACTCCTAACTAGGTTGCCCTGTGTGTAGGATATCAGTGCTCTCCCGCCATCTCACAAATAGGTACTTTACTGTATAGTTTATTGTAGATTGTACAAACAATTTAATCGGTAATTAAATTATGATATATTAAAACTAAAAACTAAATGTTCAAACGAGTGATTAAAAGTTGCCAAGTAGATCCTGATATCGTGAGATCCAATTGTTAACTGTGATGACACAAGTATTACTGAATTCTACGATGTAAAGACGTGGCTTGCAGGGAATATTAAACTTAAATGTTGTGAACAAAGGTTTTAAATTGCTTATTTCGTTATTAGCGCTAATCGACATTTACAAGCAAGAGAGCAATTTGAAATCTTTAAGCACCAGATTTAAGGTCTGATTTGTGATAGCGTTTCTATTGATAGAATCAAAACGATAGGGTTTTTGGCTAAAGGGGCTGCATCGATATCTACGGACTTACAAATAAGTCTTACCCGTAACTTCAGTAGGCTCCTTCAGTTCTACAACAATGTGTACAAACTCGCTGCCAGCCTTGTAGCTCGTGTGCCACATTTCGTCATAGTCCGCAGTAATGTTCCTGCCACTGAATAGAGCTTGGCAGTCGACCCCGCGGCCCGGCGATCGTGGCGGGTCGTCAGTTATGGGTGTCGTGTAGGCGTAAGCGCGGTAGATGGCTATTGATCTGCTGTAGCTCATTATGTCTAATCCTGGAAGGTAATGAAATATAAAGAATATAGTCGAAAATATGTAACGTAATGCTGTCATAGAATAAACGCAACCTGATAGAGTCAATGCAACCTGGCATCCGCCTAAAAAAACGCCAAAACTACAAATAGAAACTGCTCGCAATATTATCATGTATGAAGTTTGGAAATGTAGATCGTTATGGTAATTTAACCTTGCTACCATGGAGAAGTCACAAATATATTATTTGCGACAATTTTAGTGGCGTCCGTCCATAAATTCCAAGAGTCACAAAACCGCTGGACTCTAGGTTACGGTAGCACATATCTACGTACGATCGATTAGATGTCGATCATACCGAAAAAATCGTAAATATGTTTTTTGTTTTGGTCGTAGATATTTGCTTCGCCCAGATTTGCAAAACGTTTTTATACCTACGCTGCTAATAGACAGCTTCCAATTTTATAAGTACATGTGAAAGAAAATAATCTTACCAGTAAGTCCGATTAACTGCCTGTGCCCCCAATTAGACATGAGTGTCAACTTTATCCTCTTAGCGACATACTTAGAATCCTTCCATTCGCCATCTAAAGCGTCCAGTAGTTCCTTAGGACTATGGATGTGGGTGGCTCCGTTAGCTGTGGGAGGTCTCTCAACGCTGGTCGTATGAGCGGTGGGGTCGCTGTCTTTGAGAAGGTCGAGAAAGTTTTTGTCGTTTTTCATTACGGAGTCCAGAATGGACGGGTCTTTTGTGAAGAGTATCGTCTGGAAAGGAAGATGGTTTTTAAATCTCTATTAACTAATTGCGAGATTAAATTTACAATAGAAGGAACAAAACGAACGTCGGTTTAGTCGATGACATAATAATATCATCATACCTCCAGTTCATTGCACAATCGCTGCTTATTTTGAACCTAAAAGCACTGTTTCTGCTAAGACTACGTTCTGTTTGGTGAGAACATACTGACAGGTATTGTTTTTAGCGAAACTTCCAGTACTGTGGTCTAAGCTGGTACAGTACTGGTGTGTTTTCTGACACTATAAGTCCTGGTTTTGGTGAAACTACGGGTTCTTTTTGCTGAGACCATGAATGCAAGATGATGCAAGACCATGTATTTTCAAGACTATTAATCAATAGTCTTGCAAATACATGGTCTTGCTTCATATAATCATATGTATGTATTTGTCCTTTTTCTTTTGAGACTTACGTCGCCGAATGATGGCAGTGGTCCACTGAGTTCCCCGCTGGCGCGCGCGATCTCCCCGTGGAAGATGGTCTGGTCATCCAGTCGGATCTGAACCAAGCGCATGCCGCGCGTCGAGTAGATACGTGACTTGTTGTAGTTCTGGACATCAAATAAATATCTTACTATTATAGAATCCGTGTGCTTTTCAGGGGCGTTTTCAGTGTAGTGCTGATTTGGTCCCCGCAATGCAGCTTTAATATGTCTTTATAATGCTACGCTCACGCAGGACGCATGTTGGCGACGCTGACTGACAAAATGGCTACTTGCGCTTTACCGTACTAAGATAAGAAAATTATTCTTTAATACAATTACTATATACACGGTTTTATCGCTAAGCAACGATCTCTACTAGACAACTTTAGGACTGCGTGTGAAAATCCGCATAGCATTATCCCGCTTGCGAGACCATATCAGCCCGCCACTAAAACGTGTCTGTATAGAACTCTATTTACTATACAAACGAGTACATCTTCAATCTCATGCTATAGTTAAAGCGGAAGTTGTCTCCTGTTATCAAAACCTGCAAAACTACAGATTGTCGATACCCATTTTTTATTTTTGGGAGGAAAAATGTCTTAAACTTCCTTTCCTTCCCAAGGGTTTGTAGGGCTCTAACCCACTAAAAAACCCCCGTCATTTGACTCTCTGCCAGTTACCTCACTACAGAGAGAGGAGGCAGGCAAACCGCCTCCTTCTCCCTCCCGTTCGACTGCAACGGGGCGGATCAGATTGGAGATCGACCTCTTTGGCCCGCTCCGCCGCCTCTTTCTGAGTCATCCGTCATCATCGCTTAGCATTCTCTTGCTGCCGAGCATTGCGTCTACCACGCTCGGCAGGGAGAATTCTCCGCCTGTGACTGCTGAAAGTGTGTAATTATCTTACCCATATCCTAAGCACAGCTAGCCTTACACAGCCCACTAAGAGCGCAGTGAGTGCCAAAGGCGTCGCGTGGGGAACGGGCGCTGTCCACGCGTGCCTTTCATCGCGCGTTCTCACCACTCCATCCGCAATGTTCTGAACGCGACAGTGCTTCGATTGGTCGCCCGCTTCAGAGTCTGTCCAGATCTGAGAGAATTGAAACACATTTACTCAAGACAGGGGTCTCAAATGGAGCGCGGTCGGAATCGAGGAAGGTGATACGAGACTATTTTATTCAAACTCCTAAAGGAAAGAAGAGCGAATAATAACACAAGATAATAATATTCAAAATAATGTGTAATGTAATAATGTGTAAAGTAATGTTTAAATAGCATACGAGTGACAAATCAAAATTTTGTAAACACCTCCAACGCTCTATCTGGAAAACGGCTGCACAGATTTTCATCGAATATTGCCAAAATATATAAACGTATTATACATATAAACGCTGTCACAGTCATAGCTCAAATTTTTACAAAACAAATTTTTTTTAGGGGATAAAACTTATGCAACCACCGGGAATTGAACCTGAAACCCCTGCTTTAGAAGGCGAACGCGCACCCAACTAAGCCAACAGGCAATTAAACAAATAAGCTAAGAACACCTCCGATCAAGTCACCTTTTAAATAAAAAAAACTAAATTAAAATCGGTCCGTCCCCAGTCCCCGTCGTTGTCGGGGGTAACTGTATGAAGGGACAACATTAAGAGATCGTTTTACTATAGGAACAGAATATGATATCTAGATTATTTGAATAAATTTTAATTTGAATTTAGCCCTTCATTGACTAAGAACAGTTTCTTACCTTTTCTATATGGACGACATTGCCCTCCGAATCAAACAATTCAATTCCATTCAGTCCAACGAAGTACTTGTCTCCCCAATTTGAATAAATTTTAATTTCCAAAAGTCTGCCCTCGGGAAGTTCTGGGATAACAAATTCACTTTTGACTTTATCCCTCTGCCCGTTAACGCTGGGAACAGAACTTAATGACGCTGGCTTTTTGGTCTGATTTTTAACGGCAGACTTTTTGACCGAAATTGTATGCTGTGAATTTGTTGAATTTTCTTTAGGGATAGACTTTCTTCGAGGCTTTCCATCTTGATGGCCTGAAATGACGAGATCATCTAAAGCTTAGAATTAATCTTAAACAGCAAGCTCTTTAAAATGAATATAATTAAAGCAAAGCTTAAAAAAAAGACTTCACCGCTTTGTCTTCGAAACAATGACCAGATTCAACGTATTAAACACGCATTATTGACAATAACTCAAAAACTTGTAACCAGATCTTGACCAAATTTAAAAGAGACTACATGGAAAGCACCAGCTTTCAAATAAAAAAATAATCATCAAAATCGGCGCACAAAGAATGAAGTTATGAGGTAACTTTTGAAGTCGGTTAAAAACGAGAACATCGCCAAGTAGTCCACAGAATACGCATTATTGAGGATAACTCAAAAACTACTTGTCAGAAGTTGATCAAATTTAAATGGAACCAATTGGAAAGCAACATCTACCAAACAAAAAATAAATTTTCAAAATCGGTTCACATGGAACGAAGTTATGAGGTAACACACATAAAAAAATACAGTCGACTTGAGTACCTGCTCCTTTTTTGTGAAGTCGGTAAAAAAGTCAAATAAATGTTAAAAACTACAAGACCGAAATTTTTCACAAACTGTATGGTTGATTCAGCGTACCCTAGTATGGTATCAAATCGCTGCACGCTGGGTAGGTTAAAACTGTCTACACAACGTCATATTATGTTCTTATTCTTATAGATACCTATAAACTTACGTGGTGGCCCCATGATGACGTCATAAAAGTCGTCATCGATGACGTTGTTGAGCCTCCTACAGTGTCGAGGAGTTACGTAGTGCGGCAGAAGGTCGGTCAAGAAGTCATTAGTGCCGTTTGGAGAGTCGCCGAAATCCATTTTGTTTCGGACCGGATATTTTCTACGTCCATTTTGATGGTAGTCTAAAATAGTAAGTTTCATTAAAATTACGTTTTGAATAAAAAATCCGGTACAGAAAAGTACCTAAATATATTTTCTCAAAACGCTGACTAAAGCCTAGACAAATTAATCGAACTAAAGAGCTAAGATATCCTTATATTATTCGATATAGACATATATAGATTAATAACGGGGCGCTAGCGTAAAAAAATGACCTACATGCAATGCAAATAAATAAATAAAAATCATAATGACAACGTTCATCGACGTATTTAAGAGTTTTGCTTGGACATTTGATCATTACATTTTATCGTCACAGTGTGAAGATATTGTTTAGTTTACGATAGAATAAAATATTTACTTAAAGAAGTAATACTACGATATCACTTCTACATTACGGCTCGAGTACAAATTGCAGTTAATCAATATGAAAACGACTCACGTTACTTTATATAACAATAGGTATTTATATATAAGTGATAGGTATTTTGCTATTAAAGATAGGCTAGTGTTTAGCCACGATCTCACTTGATATTTATGTTCGATACGGGATATTTACCATGAAGGTACATTTTTATTTTGAAATCAATCAAAACGTACATGGTAAATAACTGCGCGCGCTGGCTACGCGCACCCCAGTTAGCCAGGGGGCAGATCATAATAATTAAACAAAGTGAATAAAGTATATCAATATGATGGTAGTAGAATTACTTTTATTTTGCCGTAATGAGCCAGCAGAGTGCGCTGCTGTCGGAATCTGAGCTGCTGAGTGGTCCATGGTGGTGTCCAGGGAAGTTCGTCTTAACCTATTAAACAAATAGTTATATTTTCAAGATATTATACTACTTATATATTATAAATGCGAAAGTTTGTGTGTGTGTGTGTGTGAATGTTAGTTACCACGTATCTCTATAAAGACTAAACCGATTTTGATGAAATGTAGAGTGTAGATAGTTTAGGTTCCGGAATAACGCGTAGGGCTACTTTTGAACTTCATAAGCCGCGGGGCACGGCTAGTGTAACATATAATTGGCTACGATCTCCCGCAAGTCAGGCATGCCCTAGTGCAAGGTCCTAGATACACACTGATGTATATATAATATACATTAGATTACATTTATTGCTTGTTATTTTACTAGTTTGAATGAAGAATGACTATAACATATACTTATTTGTATTAATATTAAACATTGGTTAATAATATAACATTTTTGGCGTAGTTAATATTCATTCGTAGTTCATTTCTCTTACCACAAATTAAACTTATTTGAATTACTTCAATTACTATTAAATTTGATTACGTAGGCATACTTCCTTATTTTTTAATGTTTAATTGTCTACTGTCTAACCTACCACTATGTAACATGTTGGTAAGTGATGATGTGGTCAAAAGTGGTAAATACACAAAGCCTAAAATATGACTGTCAAGGACAAGCTTGAGTAAAATAAACTACTAATTAAAAGCTATATAAATTTGCTTCAATGTATTCTCGCACGTACGCTGTAAAACGAAGTAATTACATACAATTTTAATTTTGTCTGTAGATATTAAATATTAAAAACATTCTCACCTAGAATCATCCGCTTTAGAACTTTTGAAAATATTATCCAAAGCTGGCGAAGTTATGCTGTTACTCTTTCTAATACGAGTTTCTTTCATCTCCCTAAAAATAAAAATGGAAATGAAAGCAACGGGTTAAAGTGTTTCAACAGGGTCGGCTTTGCTGGCACAGCCTTGACACGGAACGTAGAGCATTGTACTTAGACTAGGACTTAATTATTGACGTCTTATAGTTAAATGCTGTGCTTGGCTCATTTATTTATTCATGCATGTTAAGAAACCTTCACAAAAATGCTCACTTGGTAAGGTTTTCGAGCCACATCGATTCTTCAGTGTCACCATTAGCGTATTCAAACCCATTTTGTTTATGTGCCATCCTTGAGCCATGGGAAAAATGTACTCGTATCTTCTCGCCTTCTTTTGTGTTGTGATGATATAAAAATATTTACTCGAATTTTAACACATTTCACAAAAACAAACAATATAGGTACTATTTCCTATAATATGTATCTATACAGTCAAAAAACATTAAAAGTTTGTATTAAAAGTTGATTATTTTATTTACTAAATCTCCATTCGCACTTGCCACTTTTGAAACATATTTTTGCCGCTGTTTGTTTGACCTTGGTTGCTATAGCTACCAGAGTTGATTGACTTTGAACTATTCGTTCAAAAACTGAAGCTAAATTATTGAGCTCTTTATTTCTTTATAATGTTACTGTCACTGTCATTATGACATGAAATGAAACAGGTGGAATTGTGTTGGAATTGTGTGTGGCGGCAGATAACCTCAAGATTGTAATTCAATTTGTTTTCAATATTTTACCGAGTTCATAAGTATAGCAAGCAATAAGTTTATGTAATTTCGTATTGTATACAGGGACTCGTAGTGATACAGGCCAATATGTCTGACGTAGACGAAAAAAAATTAGAGGAAAGGACCGTTAAGGCGGAGAAAGAGGTAAGGGCTCTCTCGGCGGAGTTAGAATTGTTAGAGAAAGATGATCTCAGCTACGTCGGCGACCCAACACTAGACAAACTGTTGAATGAAAACGAGAAGCTAAAACACCGACTAGCAATCCTCGAAAATGCAATCAAAGTTGAGCAATCAAGTACATCCGGCACTACAAAAAAAGAGCCGCGGAAACGCCCGGCCCTTATTACTGACATTAACTCTGTCGAAGGCAACGTTTGCTTACTAAACGAGCTTGAAAAAGTTTTTGAAGCCGCCATCGCCTCTGCTTATCCTGATTTAGAAGACCCACCAGTTGCAGTCACCATTTCTGGTAACAATCCTAAGTTCGGAGACTACCAGTGCAACTCTGCAATGGCTATCTCACAACTGCTCAAATCTAAGAATGTCAAGACTAACCCCAGGGAGGTAGCTAACAATATTCTGAATAAAACACCTACTTCACCCCTTATCGAGCGAATGGAAGTAGCTGGAGCTGGATTTATAAACATTTACTTGAATAAAAACTTTGCGGAGCATGTCCTTGGCAGCATTCTTAAATTCGGCGTAAAGCCTCCCCCAACAAAGAAAGAGCGTGTTGTTGTTGATTTTTCATCCCCTAATATTGCTAAGGAAATGCATGTTGGCCATTTGCGATCTACAATTATAGGTGACAGCATTTGTCGCATTCTCGAGTTTCTGAACAATGATGTCCTAAGGATTAATCATTTAGGTGATTGGGGAACACAATTTGGAATGTTAATTGCACATTTACAAGATCAATTCCCAAATTACAAGACACACTCACCGCCTATTTCTGACTTGCAAGCCTTTTACAAAGAATCTAAAGTTAGGTTTGACAGTGACGAAGAATTTAAAAAAAGAGCTTATGCATCTGTAGTCAAGCTTCAGTCTTTTGAACCTGACCACATCGCGGCATGGAAGTTGATCTGCGAAGTGTCTCGTCGAGAGTTCCAGAAAATCTATGAACGACTAGAAATTGATATCATCGACAGAGGAGAGTCATTTTACCATGACAGGATGAATGTCATTGTTCAAGAACTAAAAGATCTGGGATTTTTAGAAGAAGACGAAGGAAGGTTGATAATGTGGGGAGATCCAGAGAAACACACTGGAATCCCACTTACTATAGTAAAATCTGACGGTGGTTATACTTATGATTCATCGGACATGGCTACTATTAAACAGAGGGTGCAGGAGGAGAAAGGAGATAGATTTATCTATGTCACAGATGTCGGCCAATACACCCACTTTATGATGATCGATGCATGTGCGAGGAGGGCCGGCATTTTGAAGGGTGACCTAAAAGTAGAACATGTAGGCTTTGGAGTTGTATTAGGAGAAGACAAAAAGAAATTCAAGACCAGATCCGGTGACACCATAAAATTATTAGACTTGTTGGATGAAGGCTTATCAAGGGCAAAAGATAAGCTTATCGAAAAGGGGCGTGATAGTGCTTTGACTCCTGAAGAATTAAAACAAGCACAAGAAGCCGTTGCATATGGATGTATCAAATATGCAGACTTATCTCATAACAGGATAAATGATTACATATTCTCATTTGATAAGATGTTGGATGACAGAGGCAACACTGCAGTATATCTACTATATGCCCTAACTCGGATAAGGTCAATAGCGCGAAACGCTCAAGTGTCTCTCGACACTCTTTTGGCAGAGGTCCAAAAGTCAGGTTTGAAGTTCTCTCACGAAGCAGAGTGGAAACTAGGGAAAGTTTTAATGAGGTTCCCGGAGACTATACTGAAAGTATCAAAAGACCTGTATCTACACTCTCTATGCGAGTATTTATATGAAATATCATCAGCATTTACAGAGTTCTATGACAAGTGCTATTGCATAGAAAAAGATAAAGAAGGCAAGGTTGTGAAGATTTTCTATGATCGGTTGATTCTCTGTGAAATAACTGCCAGGGTAATGGAGAAATGTTTCGATATCTTAGGTATCAAAACTGTATCCAAAATGTAACTCTTTGAACTACGGGCCAATTGCCTATATTTCCTAAAACGAAACTATAACTATATACATCACCTAAGTTACCTACAAGACATCTAGCTTATAGATAACTCAAGTGCTCAAGCCCACTACCAGTGGGTAGCGTTCCCATCATGCTGGCGGCATTGCCTCTCTGAATTGCAATGCTAATACGTAGTCAAATAAGTACCAGCATTTTGATCACATGATGCCTCAACCAGGCGCTTTGATTATCAGTCATCTTATTTATATTTTCATACAGTGCATAAAACTAAATAATATGTAATATGTGTAATATATTTTGTATTAACCTCTATCTTATGTATAGATAAAATCTAATAAATTAAACATGTTTTGCTTTGTAAAATTTTCATTTATTGAGTTCCCAAAAACCTCTACAAAACTATACCAGAATCAAATATCAAAGGTAACAACTATTACTTGTTAGAAAATTATTTCATGGAATATTCACTGGATAACTTTAAAACTTTTATCAGATAATATATAGTATATCTAAATTCCTTATAACATTATAATAGTTACATCAAAACTTGCAGACAAGGGAAGTTTATTTTACATAAACATGACTACCTAAATACTTCATAAAATACTAAATAATAATATCCTTATTCATATTGATGTTTTTTTTTCGTGTCAAGTGAAAATATTTCATGTTGTACATATTTCATAATAGAAATTCTAGTGAAAGTCAAATAAAAGAGTCATAGATGGTCATAGTCAAGTCATGCTCTTATAAAATGGTAGAAACTTTACTAGAACTTCTATCGGGCTCAGAGATATCGGGCGCAAACGAAAATCGTGTTTTTTTCCTTTGTATGATTTGCCTACCCTCGTGCAGGTTCACGAAATATTAACGGTAAGTATTAACACTCGAAAAGTAACAAATTTTTGAAAATAATACAAAATAAACAACGCCCTTTTTTCACTTTTGCGGCAAAACATCTTATTGATGTTCTAAAAAAATAATTAATTTTGCGTTTAACGTTTACAGTTCAAAATAGTAATAATACTTTTCTAATCGACTTATAATCATCGTGAATGTGATAAAAAAAAAAAAATCGTTTGATAACACAGAAAGGTTATACTCGAAAGATGTTATGGGTTAAGCAGATGCTATCTGCTCAGAGTATTTTTGAAAAGCTATATAATATGAATAAGAGTATTGTTGACCAACCACAGAACAGGGATTTTAGGTAAAGGCAAAATCATATTTAGTACCTAACAGTAGAGGTTGCATTTAAGGAAAATTAACTTATGATATCAAATACCGTTCTACATATTCACCTACATTTCTACAATGTATATGTAGTTATTCGATAACGAACCATTAACAAACTCGCATTAGTTAAGTATGAAGGTAAGTGATGAAGGAATGTTCAAAATTAAGAGGCACTAATGCAACAGTAAATCAATAAATATATACAAAATGATTAAATACATACACAGACAGGTAATAAATAGATAGAGCTTAATCGAATTATAATTTGTACTCAATCATATTTACACAAAGACCAAATTCTATGACGTAAGACGTTAGCGTTACCTTCAAGCTTCTGCCCGCTAAGGGTAGATACTCGAAATATGTTACATATTCCATAAAACACCGATGGCATTTCGGAAGACTTGAAATTTGCAGTAATTGCTATAGATTTCGAGAGGGATTAACATAACATAGGTAATCAACAAAATTAAACAACTTGGAGCTAACAGATCTTAGCGCAAGGTAGGGACACAAGTCACCGAATTTGTGGGGCTGTGATTGTAAAAGCGTTGAAGTTAAATATCAGAGGCAATTGAAGCAGGTTTTAGTTAAAAAAATAACATTTATCTGAGGTAGGTACATAATGGTGCTAATTCTGTTGAGCACCGAACTAACCTAAACTAAACTAAAAATAAACTAATTTTAGTCAAAGAATACCTAAACGCTATTCTGATTTTACGTTGAACTTAATTTAAAAGTTGAAATGACAGGACTCTTTCAAGTATAAGATCACATTAAAAATAATCCAGACCTTTTTCATACAGACTAATTTGAGTTTAAAATTTCTATTTTTAGTCTTAATTTGAACGAAAACATGTACATCAGAATAAGAATTTGGTCATTTTCACTAAATAGAGTAACTAAACTAACTTAGTCCTGTCAAACTTAATTTTAGTCTAATCTTGCATTTTCTGAATATGTTTTGGACTAAAGCAGGACTAAAACTAATTTTAGGCTAGTTTAGTCTAATTCTGGACAACAGAATCGGCACCATTTTTACATTAAATAAAATAAAAAAGATCACTATACATTTTTCCGTCTGTATTTTTTTACAGATAATATTAATTATTGACTAACTAAAGATAAATATAACGTTCGAACAAGGTACGTACTGTAACAGCATAATACAGCTGACCATTTTATTTCAAACACCAATCTATTCTAAAAATGATCTTGTAGACTATGTTTGTAAATCATTTGCGCATATTCACTAGGCTACGTTGCTGTTACATGTTTGGATATGTTTCGTTGGTCCATGAGATAAATTTGTTAACAAATTTTGCGCAAAACTGCAATCATTTTGCACACATATCCCAAAAAGTTTGCCCAATTTCGGGTCTCTACGTTTATTATAATAGCCTAGTAAACATACAGCGGAAGAGCATTGTAACTGTAAATTGCTAGAACTGTATCAATACGTATCTGAAACTTACATTACCTATGGAGATTATCTTAAGATTCCTTTAAATATAATTATGAAATATATTGCCCTGAATTAACCTACAGTTCCCTTTATATACAAAATATAACCGGCTATGAGTACAATTATAAAATATCCGTAGGTACATTGAACATTCTTATACATTTCTACGCCTATCCCACTATCTCTTGTTACAATAAATAATAAAAAGTTCTATTAATTTCTCATACGGGATTTAAATCGGTGTAGATACTTACATCCATTTCTAATAAAATTTCACAATAAAATCTAAATAAATAGTTTATACTAGCGCCGATACAGCATGTAATAAACCATGTAATTTAAACAAATAATTTAATTTAATTTATAAATAAATAACAAAAGAATATACTAATTAATAGCAAACAAATTAATTAGTAGGTATTTTTACAATGTAGGTTTTGGTAATGTTATGAAATAAAACAATTACACAAAATATGTTTGCAATCATGTGATTATTGTACCCTGTGACAACCTTGACTAACCGGGTCCGTAGATAATCAACCATCACGAAATTATGACTGCAATAAAATAAAATCCATCCCACTAATATTAATCAAATATAATGACTAGAAATTGTTATGACCAAGTTATATATTTGGAGATTATTGTATGCATTACAACTCGGTGTAAAGGAAGCGTTGGTACGATTGGCAGTTGGATTATATAGAGATGTTCTTCAAACAGTCACAGATCAAAAGGTCAGAGGAACGAGAGCCTGTCCATTGTACAGCTCTGAGTGCACTAGAAAGCAGCACACGTCCGCTCCAGTTTTAAAACAGTCGATTGTTTTATATCGAGCGCTACGAAAAACAATGTCGCAACCGCACTGTGCCGGCATTGTGAAACCCTCGAAGCATATTCATTGTTAGAACATCTTTCATTGAAACGATACACATTTTGGAAGTCTAGCAAATATCATCTATAGTCACAAGATTGAGCAATAACTACTTACAATTAAATCTAATTTGGGACGCCTAAATAAATATCTAAATTAAATAATATCGAACAGGAGGATAAAGTGTTTAAAATCTATGTTCACATTTACACGACTCATTCAACTAATAGCTACGCTAAAATGTATAACTGGCTATTCTAAGGAAAATTCACATGTAGGTGTATAAAAGGTATCGCTGAAAAACTGGATTCATATAAGTATACTAAGATAGGTATAAAGTTTTCTAAAAACCCTCAAATACTTTAAATAGGTACTCTAAAAGGGGTCGGTTTGGTCTCGATATTATGAGATACTAAAAATTGCTACAACAATATTTTTTAACAATATTTTACAAAATATACACACATCACGAAACGGTAGGTATTTGGCCGTACTAACTATTCAGATCTAAGGAAACTAGTTACATATAATGAGATTTACAAATTGGAAGCGCCGCACTGCAGTCAAGTAACTTCTAACGCGTAATATACCTTACTATAAGATTACTAAATACAGAAACATCACTGACTCCGAAGTTTAATTTATATTTTATTATTCAAAGATATTCTAACTTCAAGAGACAAATGTCGCCAAAGTGGTCTTAAAATGTTCATAATATTGGTAGACACGGCAACCCAAGTCTGGATGACTGATAGTATCGATTACAGTGAGGCGCTTCCGCACCGGAAACACGCTGGTAATCTGCATATTAGATCTTGGGGCAACATATTCGGTGGGAAACTTGAGCAGAACTTAGGGCAAGAATTTACAAATATTCGTGTAGACATTCCTGACTAAAAATAAACCTTCCACCAAAGTTTTCATACATTTGACATACTTTTGTGAAATGGCATTCATTTTAAGACTGGAAGATCATTGACTATGTAAGACTCTTAGGAAACTGGGACAAGTTAACAAAGTTGCCATTGAGCAACACGTCAAACAGATACATGTCCGCTAAGTTAGATATAGTTTGACCCGTCAATCGAACACCACTATCAGTCAGTTAAAAGGTAAAGTTATACATTTACAGCGCCCGGCCTGAAACGGTGAAAGACAAAGCGTATCTCGATATTGTCAAAGTTATTGCACTAACTGATAAATTACGTATCGGAATGTAAGAGAAAATGTTAATTAATATCTAATCAGTGAAAGTTACTAATTTCATTAAAACAATATCAAGATACGATTTACATCTGCACCAAATAACACACTATAGGTACACAAATGACCATCGTAAGAAACAAGCGTCTCGCGACAGGATGAGCCAGTAGCTGCACAAAGACTGGAAAATTCGTCAACAACGCCGCGAATTATCCAATCAGTACAAAAATAGCTAGAGAGCTCTAATAATGGAGATTCAATAGGTTAATCGGACAGTCTTTATTGCGATTTGAGTTCTGGGAACAGGTGGCGAAGGATGGCAAGGTAATGCACGCTGGCGGCGAGAGCGACGAAAACGTGCCAAATGGCGTGAGCGAAGGGAATTCTTCCATCACATTTGAAGAAGAAAACTCCAACTAGGTACAGACAACCGCCGAGTATCAGGTCGCTCATCGCAGGGATTTGTTGCTGGAAAAAAAGGTAAAATATAAATCAGACTGGATAAATGTCAGAACCAAGTAGTTAAGAATCGGTTGCGTAATCTGATTTAACGTAACAGCGAAAACACATTAGAATAAATATTCTATGCTTGCAAACTCCAGATTAAACGCATAAATTTACGAGATACATACATGTAAAAATTTGGTCTACTGAAAAAAAAAAAAAAATTACGGGAAAAATAAAGCTCACATATTATTTTATGAAGACAACTAATGTCTTAGAAACAATAAATTTCAATTCTCCATTATAACCGAGTATCAGTGTTAGTAAAGTGTTCGACAAGCATAATTCAGTTTATGTATGTAAATATGCCTAATTAACAGGTGCAACACTGTTTTATTTATATCTACTCAAATCTGCATAAGCAATCATTACGCTATTAAAATACATCTGACCTATTTTTGTAAAAGAATGTACAGTTTACATATTTGAACCAATTATTTATTACTAGCCGTGCCCCGCGGCTTCGCCCGCTATTATCAAGATAAAAAGTAGCCTATGTGT
Source organism: Lomographa bimaculata (assembly GCA_948107665.1). Lineage (NCBI taxonomy): Eukaryota > Metazoa > Arthropoda > Insecta > Lepidoptera > Geometridae > Lomographa > Lomographa bimaculata. The sequence goes on from OX403600.1 coordinate 13,510,308, forward strand.
TAATCCTAGGTATAATCTATGGACGTTCCAAATTTCATCCAAATCCGTTCAGCCGTTAAAGCGTGAAGAGGGAACAAACATACTTACACACAAACTTTCGGATTTATAATATTAGTAGGATTGATTCATTGTGTATGTGATGTGAATGGTTCCAGCACCCAAGTCATAGTAAAACAAATGTTACCTATGCATGTTTTGAAAATGTAAGAAATAAAATTATTAACTTAGGTATCAAATGTTTTAACGTACTAAATAACACTTTTATGTACGTAGACACGATAGTTATATACCGTCCTTGATCCGTAGCCGCATTAAATCTTGATTGCCTTGTTCCAAGCAGGTATCAATAGAGCAACTTAAACACAAACTAGCTGTTTCTATAGAAAATGGGAATATAACGGATGTTTATTCCTTCATTTAAGATACCTATCCTAACGCTGTGCCTCATCAAGTTTCATACAATATCATAAAAATATTGTCACATTTTAACAAATTCATTGGACTGCACGTTGGCCTAGTTAGGTGTGCGTTCGCCTACATATCAGAGGTATTGGGTTCGATTCCCGGGCGGTAACACTAGATTTCTCCCCAAGGAAAATGTTTGTTGCCTGGTTCTGGTTGTCACTGTCTGTGTGATGTAAATGTTTCCGGCACCCACGACAAGTCATCAAACTTAGGTGGGGTTGTTTGTGTAAAAGTAAGCAAAGCTTAAAAAAACCGACTTCACCGCTTATGTTTTGGTTTTGGCTTGACCTCTGAATTTATATCTACCAAACAAAAAAAGAATTTTGAGAATCGGTTCACAAATGAAGTAGAAATCGGTGAACATACATACAAAAAATAAAAATAATACATACAGTCGAACATAGAACCTCCTCCTTTTTTGAAGTCGGTTAATTAAGCAAATGAGATGTAACTAAAGGTAGAACGCAAACATTCTCAACCAACAAATAATACAATACTCGAAAATAACAAAAATACTACATTCAGTTACGTAATTCTCGTAATTCCAAAGTTGAAGCGATGGAATGAATTCATTTTTCAACAGCTACAGTCCAATTAGAGGCAATATATTAGTTTTCCAAACTGACATTTAAGGCGAGCCAAGGCAACTGGCATGAATTTTTCACTTACGAGTCGAAAGGCATGAATTGTTGAGTGATTCAAGCTTTTTAAGGGGCAGATATACGTTAATGCGAGCATCTTATTTACCAACAGCCCCGTACACTTTTACACTATATATATATATATACTAGCTTTTGCCCGCGGCTTCGCTCGCGTTAAAAGTATTATTTTAAAATTGACAAAGTTTCATACAAACTTTCATCCCCTATTTTTTCCCTTTGGGGGTAGAATTAATCAAAATCCTTTCTTAGCGGATGCCTACGTCATAACATCTACCTGCATGCCAAATTTCAGCCCGATCCGTCCAGTGGTTTGTGCTGTGCGTTGATAGATCACTATGTCAGTCAGTCAGTCGGTCACCTTTGAGTTATATATATTTATATATATTTAGATAAAAGCGCATATTGCTTAACCTATATTATGGCGGTTACGCAAGGTCACGCGTAGCAATCTTTGATTTTTATGGTTTTATTAAAATTTCGTGAAAATGCACCAAAAAAAATAATAAGCTGAAGAAATCAATCGTCTAGTCAATATACGAATATGATATATGTACTTTGACAAGGTTTTTATACAAAATCAAGGAACAAAATATTTTCAAAGAGATAAACTGATGTGAAGTACATGTGATTTGATATTTTTTTCTCTTACATTTCTGAATGATATGAATATTCTGAGAAGAAAGAATCACTTATCATATCATACAGAATCTGACGAATATTTATTAATCAGAATTGGTTACGATTATCGAGTAAAATTGTTACAAACTCACGCGTTTTAAGATTTTTAAAGAAATTCTGGTATCACCTTAACAAGATTGTTCCAGATCCAAAGTAGAGCGAAATAATCGTTTGGAAGGGCCCTTTTAGAACGTTCGGTTCAATTTTTAGGAGCAGATCTGTTACTTTTCTGTTAGATTTTCGTTACTTTCAACAGAGCGCTCTGTTTGGGTTTATTTTATTACTCTTACATTCTCTTTATTGCCTACAAGCAGCCAAATTACCTGTACTTTTAAAAATGTTATTTCCTTAAAACTCCGACGTCCAACTTTAATACGTAATTCTTCTCCATCCATAGGTTGTCTGGAAGATATTTTAGCGATAAAATCGCCTATAGTCATTATTTTCTGTTATGTTTTGTCACAAATAGCGTCTCAATATATAGTGTATCTATCTATCTATCAAAATCATGATGCCTTTGTCATTCTGACTCTCGCATTTAAGCCACCAAACGAATGGAACCAAAATCAATGTAGTTTCTTTCATGGCGATGATTTTTAGATACGTTTCATAGATATCGGAGCAACTGTTATCCAGATATAACATAAAGTGCAATTCCAAATTCAAATTTCTAATCTAATTATCTTTGAACTGCCCGTTGGCTTATTTGGGTGGGTGTTCGCCTTCTAAGCATTGGTATCGGGTTCGGTTCCCGGCGGTAACACAAGTTTTTTCCCCAAGGAATACTTGTGTTTCTGGTTCTGGTTGTGATTGTGTGTGTGATGTGAGTGTTTCTGATACCCACGACACAAGTCATCGAACTTAGTGTGGCTGTGATTGTGAAAGCGTATGTTTTTTTCCCAAGGAAAACTTGTGTATCTGGTTCTTATTGTGTGTGTGATGAGAAAGTTCCGAAAGCCAAGACGCAAGTCATCGAACTTAGTGTGGCTGTGAGTGTAAAAGTGTTGATGTTTATGTAACTCAAAATATTAGTGTCATACCGAACCGAATTAGACTTAGTGAGAAGATTTAAAAGTACTAAACCATTTGAACTTATGTAATATTGGTATACCTACATATACACTGTATATCAGTGTAATATATAGTAAGAGTGCTGCAAAAGAACTCATGAACAAAGTGTCTTACGCTTAAATAGAGACAATAAGAAAAGTGTTAATGGACACATTCTTAGTAATAGCAATGTAGCAGTTTAAGTTAAAGTTAAATTACTGATTACCCATAGTTTGGCTAGATTGCATTTATAATTTGGCAATTTATAAGAGATACTCTAGAAGAAAGAAAAAAAAAATAATACCGAACCGAAATAAATAAACTATCATATATTATTGTAGTTTCGTCTATTAAATCCGTAACTGAGTACTTTGTTTGTTAAAGTTTTGGTAATGTTCATACGAGTATGTATAAAATAAACTTGAAGCGAGGTTAAAGGACAAGCAAGATGAATAAGGTTTTTGAACTATATTTAACCTTCTAATCCCCTGAAAACTAACCAAGAATATTTTGCGACAAAGCTTTGTAGAAACGACATAATGTAAGAATGCCTATATTTTCAACCGACTTCAAAAATGGAAGTTCTCAATTCGACTGAATTTTTCTTTTTTTGCATGTAAGTTACTCGAGATAACTCCGCGAATTATGAATCGATTTTTACCGACTTCAAAAAGGAGGAGGTACTATGTTCGACTGTATGTATTTTTTTTATGTATGGTCACCGATTTCTTCCCTATTTGCGGACGGATTCTCAAAATTCTTTTTTTATTTGGTAGATTATACTTCAGAGTTGGTCCCATATAAATTTTATCGAAATCGATCGAGCCAAAACCAAAATATAAGCGGTGAAGTCGGGTTTTAAGCTTTGCTTACGTCTAAATTATGATTTTTTTTTGCTTGGTAGAGTATCCTTCAGAGGTGGTCCCATATAAATTTTATAAAAATCGGTCAAGTAAGCCAAAACCGAAATATAAGCGATGAAGTTTTTAAAGCGGTTTTTTAAGCGTTGCTTGCGTTTCAATTATTTTTATTTGTAATACTTGGCTATTCTTATTTATTTATTCCTAACGTAGTAATTACATTCGTATTATTGTTATTATATTACCTATACTAAATTATTATCATTTTATTAATCTAACCCCAATATGATCTAAACAACTGTTGTTGTCGATGTTTATAGTGGTTTCATCATTTATATTTATTCATCTAAGAAACTCCACAGTATTCATAAAACATTTAAAAAACAAACACTTACACACTCACAGCCCACACTAAGTTCGATGACTTGTGTCGTGGGTGCCGGATACATTCATATCACACACAACATCACAAGAAACACAAATTATCCATTGAAAGCCTATCAAGCATAATAATATAATAAATACATCTGTCTGTATGTCATTATTACTGTATATTGCTGTGTGCAAGTGTGTAAAAGACATTTTCTCGGATGAAACGCCAACTCTACCGGCTTTGGTGAAATTTGGAAAATATTTTTTATGATTAATTATAAATATCATTGATCACGAAAGCAGATAAAACATCTGGTTATTTTCCTTGTTATATCTGACCCCTATCTCTTTTACGAACGGTTTTAAATTAAAAAACGACAAATCTCCTAAGAAATAGGGCTCAGTTTTGCTTAATTCAAATAGAAACCACTCGCAAGAAAGACGTAATAAAGGGTCTGTGCAGCTATATAATACTAAAATTTACCAGCGATCGAATATCGTTTCAATTTGTTTACGACACATTTCAGAATTACGGGCAAAACAACGATATCGATGCTCCGACATGAAATTTATTGATACCTTTTACGAAGTTTTTATTACATTCATGGTTCCGTTATTGCAGCTTTTAGTGAACATATATCAGGAAGTATGAAATATAATTTCGATGTTCTAATATGAAAATGATTAAAGCAGAATTAGTGTATTGTTAACATGATACATGCGCGTGCAGGTTCTAATATAAATATTGTTACACAAACAAACTTTCGGATTTAATAATTGATCGAGCGAAGCGAGACCTCTAAGTTGACTTGGGTCGTACAGCACTTTGTCCGTCCGTCCGTTCGTCTGTCAGAGGCATCTAGCGTCTAAACTAAATAAGCGAATGACTTCAAATTTTCATAGAATATGTAAAACTACGAGCTAAAGCCAGAAATGATAATTAAAATTATATAAATGAAAATATTAAGGAGGCTCCTATACATGTAAGTGGGGAGCAAAATATTTTTTATTTATTTATCTACCATTATGGAGTAGGTATCGTTGAAAAGATCTTGACAAATAGTGTAAGAAACCGGTTTAAAAAAATCTATGTTAGAAAGTAACGATTTGGTAGGCCACCAAAGTCACTGTTTTTAGACGTATTTTGTCACGGGGTCTATCTCAAAAACGACTTCACACTGAACGCTGAAACTTACGTAGAATTTTCGTTATATCCTGTACTTGAATAACAAATACAGAATTCAAATAATAATTATATATATATATATATATATATATAACCTCAAAAGTTTTTCTCTGAGGCAAAATGTAGGTGCGATCTCAGTTCGGTGCGAACGACTAGTATTAGTATGATTTATAATGAACAATTGCTTGGTGCACTTACAGCATTGCCAAGACGCATAGGAACTTAGTTATAATTTATGCATTATTATCAATTATAATAATTAGTTAAACAAACCTTACATATGATTAGGAACTTAAAATCAAATCAAAATCATTTATTCACATGGGCCCCAAAGAGGCATCCATGAAAGTTAATGACTCCACTGCCAGATTCGCAAAATTACAGCCATCTCCAGAAGAACCTGGTAAGAAACTCGGCGGCGCATTTCTGTTTTTCATTCATTTATTTATTTAGAAATTAGAAAGTTAGAAAGCGCTTATGCAGTTTGCCTCCATGCATCCTTGACATTAATTAAATCAATCGTTTTATAAAAAGCTTTCTTAATTAATGCCCGTATTATTACTGATTTGAACTTTCCCAGCGGTAATTCAGTTAAAATTTTAGTAAATTTATTGTAAAATCGGGTTCATTTGCCATAAAGGATTTATTAGTTTTGCTTAATCTAAATGCGCGCACTGTTATGCTTATATCTAGTATTAAGATTGTGTGCGTCGCTTCTTAATTTATATTTACCGATATTTTTGCGAAAATGCATCAATCTCTATGCTATCTAAATGTTATCTATATGCAATCTAAATACGCTATCAATCGGATCACCTACATGGCTACTACTAACCCAAGCCTCTAACTAATAAGCAAAGTGACTGACGGCCATTAGCTCGATAGCTACATTAACTATGTAAATGGATTGTCCTACTTGTGCTATCCCTAGAGACAACACAATTTTGCGAAATGCGTTTCAGACGCTATGCAATTTATTTATTAAGTTTTATGTCTAGTAGTCTGTATCAGTAACATATTCATATTTGGACAATCTATAATTTAAATTAATTAAAATGGTTGTCTGTAAAGTCGGTTTACGGATGATAATTTTACTTGACAACGTAGACGTACGCTTAGTTCGATCGTGCCTCTCTATCGCTTGTTCCGCACTCTCGCTTGCGCACTCAGGCTCAGGCGGATCGTGACACTTTTTCGTACGTGCAGCCAGTGTTTATCGATTTATAATACGTTATCACGTCAAAAAACATAATTGAATAAAGATTTCTTGACAGAATCATTATTCAAATTTAATTATTCTGTCGAGAACCCCTGAATAATGATTCTGTCGATAAACTCAATACCCCTGCTTGGGGGCGAACGCTCACCTAACTTAGTCAATGAGCATTCTAATATCAGAATTATCGTATTATTAATATTCCCTGAAATGTTTGAAGGGTAGCGTCGCGTCGTCGTCGCCCAGTTATAATATATTTCAAAGTTCACGTACTTACTGTTTCTATGCCGCGGTTTCGCCTTGTTCCGCGATTATCAAGTAGAGGTCAGAAGGTTCAAATGAGACAGCCGGTTCTTGTAGAGATGTTACAGCATCATGCTTTCTATTAAAGTAATTTTTGAGATACAATATTATAATGTTGACCAATCAAGTCTCGCTGTAAGAAGCATTTTGGGCACCGATCAAAGACATTTTGAATTAGGTAAGTATGTAGTTCAGTTTATTTTAAGTTGATTTGGGTTTATTACTTTAATTTCTATGCATTTTTTACTATTTATTTGAATATACATTCAAGTACATATGAAAAGAAAATAATGACATGGAGCAGCCCATTAATGTGCAATAACTGGGCAATAACATTTTATTATAGGTCAACCTAGGACAGAAGGTAAAGTAAGATGTATTTTTTTTATTTTCATTTGTTAATTATTTTGGAGTAGTAGTAGTAGTAGTAGGAGCAAGGGTATTTTATTCCGAGTTACAACAAGCCCGTACACAGTACAAGTGGGTAAAGAAATTTCTCACTGAACAACTAGTAGTAAGACTTGCAACGCACGGGAAATGAACGGATTTGTTCGGGAGAAAAACACATCGGAGTAGATGCCAAAGAAGACGATTTTTATAAAAAAAAACTTTTTTGTTAATTCAAAATAGGCAAACTTTTGACCACCATATCACCCGATACTAAGCGACGATGTGGTCGACGATGGAGTAACCTTGCCTATAAGATACCTATTCATTACCGATATAACAACATAATGCTTTCCTTTTAGATATAAACAAATGGTATCATTGGATCTTTTAAAGCTTTGTATAACAAGTGAGTAGATATGCGGTGACATCGTCACTTTTTTAGATTTATTATAGTTAACGAGATACATTACGTTGGAATGCGTCACTATCTAATTATAAAAAACATAGTTCACGGTGTCAATAAGGGTTCCCATTACCACGCTCTTTAGTAGCATGCTACATGAAATCCAGATTCGAGACCATCAGTAAATAGCATCAAGCATGCCGTCACAAAGAAGCCAATCTTGCAGAGGTAGGATTTCCGCCGCGAGTTTAAACATAGGCTTATCTTTCGGTGACCAATAAAAACCATGCTATTGGAGAGTATGTGTGTGCGGACCTTCGCTGTTATCCAGAAGGGGTCGGAAGGTGTAATTTCAAACGAGACTCGTATGTCTGCGGATATGGTGACATTGCACAACGCCGTCCATTTACATGATATGTACTTTTAGATAACGCTTCGTATGCTGTTAAATGTATGAAAGTAGTTTGTATAGTATATTAATTTTAATCAGAATCATAACTATGCTGTTCATCACGAATTAACGTAGAATTAATAGCTTGATATAATATGTATTCGCGAGTGAGTCTTCAAGGCAAACATGGAGCCTATCGACCGCATCATCGCTTAGCATCAGGTGAGTCCCTATCTCACTATCCACCATTCAACGTTTTGTCTACTTTGAGATAAAAAATAATATACATACAGAGTAATTTGTAAAATAAAGAAAGCTCTAAGACCCTGATCCTTGTTCTAACGCTTTGGTCATTTAGTTCTATGCTCATTTACTTATTCTTAATGCAATTTTTCCGTAATAATTAAGATGATGTATTCTATATAGGGAATGTCATCGCGATCTCGCAGGATCTTCTATTTTTCGAAATCAATCCCGAAGCATAATATGACGTGATCTCGCTCGAGATTAACGGGATTGGGTTCTTCTGGTAACGAGATTAAAAAGAGGCAAAATGAAGATGAATTGCCTCTTTAAAGTATTGCAGAGGATTTGAGTGTATGTGCTGCTACTGCTGTTGCTGCAAAAACTAACACGACGAGGAATTAGAAAAGACTGAGAGCATCTAAAAGTCCTTTTTGCGTTAATATACGACGAATTTAGATAGATTAGAGTCACTCATATAGAAAGAGATGTATATACGAGTGTGAAGGAACAAGGTGTAGTTTTTACAGTTCGCTTAAACAATTGTTTACCCGTGCCAACCAGTGTTGAATCAGAGAGGGACATTTTTAGCAAAAAAAAAAAAAAAAAACCCCACAAATGGTCACAGTGGTCCAGAATGGGCCACTCATAACAACCTCCCCAGAACGCGCACAGCGCGCTCACAACGCACCCTGGATGTAGCTGCACCCAGAGCCCAGCCCAGGCAACAGTCACAGGACTAAGGCCTACACCCACCACGCCATAGAGGGCAAGTGGAAGTAGAAAAAAATGAAAAATGATTTTAGCTGCTGGGCACATAGCGACTTACATAAGATGCCGTTTATCAGACCGCATCATCAACGTTCTTTGTTATTTCCAAAATCACCCCTAGAACTTTATGACTTTATGCGCATTTGACTTAGTGTTCTTTTATTGTTTTTATTGATTTCCAACAAATACGGGTAATTAGTGAGCTAACAATATTTTTTTTTGGAAACTATTCGAGATCTATAGACTATATTTGCGATCTCGAGTCAAGATTACATTCCCTAATTCTACACAATCTATCATTAGTTGTTGTTTAAACTACAACGTCACAGAATGAATAATGGATGCTCCCGTCTAAAAACCACAAATATTTACATTTACATTAATAATAACTGAAGTTATAAAATGGTAACAGCTAAACAAGTAAGGAAATACTTCTGAAATATACGTCAATTCACATAGTAACCGAAGCCATCAGGGAAAGCTACTAAATAAAGTCCTCAAGCTTAGGCTTATTAAATAAATTAATGAACGTTTTCACACTTACAGCTACACACTAAGTTCTATGACTTGTGTCGTGGGTGCCGCAAACATTCACATCACACACACAACCACAATTAGAAACAGAAACAAATTTTCCTTAGGAAATCTGAGAATCGAACCTGATACCCCCTAAGCTTAAAAGGTGGACGCCCGCCCAACTATGTCAACGGTCAGTTCATCATCATCAGCCTGTAACGAACCGGTGCAGGTTATAAGCCTCTATCTCCTATGTGCCACTCATCATTGTATAGCGCCTTGCGAACTCTACTATTTCGTCGACCAATCGGCAGCTGATTTGCCAACTTTGGTTTTAGTTGATTAAAATTTATAACAATAATTTCAGACGCATGAAAAACAGATTCAACTGAACTGAATAATCAACAAGAAAAATCTGTTGTAGGTTTCCATAAATTCACCGAAATGCGGTCTCCTGTGTCTAAAACTATAAATCACAATAAAAAGCAACTTCCCATATAAAAATAACCACGAAAACAAACCTTGCAAATACAAGTCGCTTTTAGAAAACCCCGGAACACTGTATCCGGTAGATACGTAGTCGCGAAGACCCACATCTGTATTCAAGGTGCGCCTCGCGACGTAAGTGATACACAGTACACTATACACTGGGGTACACTGAATAAGTCTTCAACCCAGATCTAAGGCACCTTAAAACCCGTAAAATAGATCATAAATAAAATGAATTTTGATTCATTTCTTTCATTCACGCTTAGGGCACCAAACCTACATACGTAGCGTAGGAACCTACCTATTTATATCGCGTTTGAGATTTTCAGAAGGCACTTGAGCAGGTTTTAGGCAACTAGCTACTATTGACTACTATTTACTGCGAGACGCAAAGGAGGATATTGTGTTTATCAGTATCAGTATGTATGTATATTTGTTTCTTTGTGGCGTTCTAAAGACGAAACTCGTGGGCCGATTTTGATGATTCTTACGTCAATCGATATGTCTTCATCTTGCGAGTGTCACTAGGGACAATCAATCATGTCTTTAAGAAGTCAAAATTCAATATTGCGATTACCAGACGCCATATAGTAAAAAGTAAAGACCAACTGTGTTAAGTGGGACATCTTTGAATAGGTATTTAAAAACCCTCTTTAGATTTCTTATGCGATTTTTCTTTTCAAATGATCAATTTGGATATATAACGATTTAAATTTAGCAACCATTCTCACTTTAATTTTCAATGTAATAAAGCTGTGATAAAGTAATTATATAATCGCATAATAGGTCTTATTTAACGAAAAAGTTAAAATAAAAATTTATATTATTTAACTTTTTCGATGTCGGATTTTTAGATTTTTTTGTATATTGACATGTTTTTATGTAGCTTTAAAGTCAAGTTACGTACGGATTGGGTACCATGTGGATGAAATAAATGTACTCCAATACTTCTATCTATGGCAACAGTGAGTTTTCCAAACAAGATGGACATTTACTGCGTGTACGCTTCAGGTGATACTACCGATTTGCCTAATACCCGCATATCATGGTTACGGTCTCAATTGCCAGTAAATTACTGGGCATACTCGTAAGTTTCAACATTTTATCGACGGCCATATGAGACTTATTATGGTTTCAGTCTCCAGAGAGGCGAGCGGTGCTGTGGCAAACTGGACTTGCATTCAAAGTGATGTTATGGACCGACGTACTGATTACAATCAGGAGATCAATTTGCTCGTTTTTTCTCTTATTTTCACAACATAAAAATAACCAAAGTTTATCACACTACCTTGCGGAGAGAGAAAAGCATTATGGATTTTATGGTTTATGGATTTTTTGAAGTATATTATGTATGTTGTAACCGCTAGTATGGGTGTTTGAACTGCCCGCTGGCGTATTTGATTACGTATCCCCCAACGCTGCGGGTACCGGGTTCTATTTCTGCCGGGAAGTTGAGAACGCAATTTTTATCCCCAAGGGAAATTTCTGTTTCTGCTTGATATTAGTTGTCAAATTTAGTGCTGTGAGTGTGAAAGCGTCTGCATCGGTTTTAATTAGACAGGGTACTTATATAAAACGCGTAGCACCGATTTTGCTAACGCCATGCTATAGGTTAGATTAATTAGCTAAGTACGGAAGCTGTGAAAGCAAAGCAAGGATCGAAATCAAGGCGTAACATAAAGCAGACGTACATTAGATGTGACAATGATGGCCGCCGGTCCCAGTCCCATAACGAGGTAAAGCAGTAGCTCCAGCATCTTATATCTCTCGTGGAATATCTGCTGGTAGGTGATGCCGAGGACCGCTAGCAGCCAGATGGCCCAGCGCAGCTCGCGCAGCATCCAGCATGAGAGGGTACCCACCGTCAGCCAGGGGAAGTATGAGCTCGCGATGAAAATGTAGATCATCGCGCGGTCACAGCGATGGAGGAAGTGTTTCATTGTACTGGAAATATAGATCAGGTTAGTACAGCCCTTAGACACAAAACCTAAATTACATTTATACACACAAACGCTTTCACATTGTCAGCCCCACACTAAGTTCAATGACTTCGTCGTGGGGCAGTAAACATTCAAATCGCATACACAACATTCACATCACACCCAGAATCAGTAACACAAATCATCACAAATGTCCCGTGGGGAGTAATAGTGATAACCGCGACTACATAAATTTACATAAAATCCAGTAAGTTGGGTTGTATGTAAACCATCCCGAGAAGAAGAAGAAAGTAAGAAAACTAAAGATCAAAACCTAAAACCCGACTACTAGTATTGACGCCTTCTTATAGTTTAAAACAGAAAAAAATCTAGAATATTTTACTACGTGTTATATATTTTTGTGCTGATGTTTTCGACTACATAGTTCGTTTAATATGACGGTATTTGACGATTTATATTAAATCATATTTCATATAATTTATTTTTATTTTTATTTAATTGACAGGCTAATGTTTGACCACTATCTCACCTGATGGTAAGTGACGATGTGATCGAAGCTGGTAAACACACTAGACCTGGAATACGCAAGCTCATAGTCATAGTCATAGTCATAGTCATAGTAGATTTAGACTCATAGTTAGACACTTTTGTAACAACTTCAATGTGAATTGCAATAGTACCTCCACTCTACGGAAGAGATTGGGGCCTTGGGGCGCTTGCCTCCCGTTCGAGTAAGCTCCCAGTAAGCTTCTGAAGTTTCACAAATCGAATTATTCACAGAGCTCAGCTTACTTGACGTAAGACGAGTTGGTGAAACTTTACTTATACCGGGTTAACTTTCTTGAATAGATAGTTATTATCAGTCTTACTTATAAACCCCTCTTAATTTTTAATCAATTGCTTAGCTACAGTTTAACAAAAATGTCACTCATAAACGCGATTTAGCGTTAAGTAATGCTTAAATAGTTGTCAAAATTAAAAACCACCATTGCCTAGTTTAAACTTGCTAAGAGGCAAGATGGCGGGACTGATATATTTCAATAATAATTGTGTCAAAACTTTTTACGTAAGGCGCAAAATTGTTTACTTCGACAACCGTTGAATGTCACCTGTCTTAGATTTTCATTTCAATAGATTAATAAAACCACATTTTTGACAGCTGTATTCGTATAATTTCACTTTTAGTCGACTATTTTGGTTAAATCTATGGCGATCGTGTACATTTCGATTATTTTCGATTCTCTGTGTGTTTCTCAATTAAGCAGAGCCTAACTAATGTTTATGAGTGAAAAAAAGTTAATCATTGATTATAGACTTAAGAGCTGCTTAACTAAGAGGTGGCTAAGCATTGCTTAGCGACATTTTTATAAGTAAGACTGTTAATATATATTTACTTATGATACGCAAGTTAAACTACATTAGGCTTATGTATATTCGTCTCGACCAACTACGGATCAAATTAATAATGTTCATATGGGCCCCAAAAAGGCACTCAGGATTCGCAAACTTGCAGCCATTTCGAAAAAAACTTTTTATAAGTATGTTTACTATCCTGTCCATCCAAAGGTTGCCTGTAAGAGATTGCTTTATGTGATAAGGCCGCCCATTGTACAACAATTATTATTTTTAGATTTTATGTTATTAACATGTTACTTAGCTATCTTATTGGTGTTCAATAAAGAAGTATTGTATTGTATTGTTTATAATTAACTGCCTGTTCACGCACACAACTAAGCCATTAGTTCGGTGCGTGACCGCCTTCTAAGCAGGGGTTGTGGGGTTCGATTCCCGGTGAAAACACTTGTTTTACCCGCAAGGGAAATTTGTGTTTCTGGTTTTAGGTGTTATTGTGTGTGAGATGTGAATGTTTCTGTACCTACGACACACGTCATTGAACTTAGTGTGGGACTGAGCGTATGCGTTTACATTTAAGTATTATATGCTTGAAATTTAAAATCTGAACTTTGTTCCTAGTCTGCTTGTTGATATAAAACGACTACAAAACCTGTTTGACGTCGTATAATACAAGGACAAGTAAATTAATTTCGTAAATGTAAGCGAAGGAAGTCGGTTGCCTACTTTTGCTTGTTATATTAACTATATATATACAGTTAATATTTAGCTAGATGTGTGACTTGAGTATTACCACACCTTTCTGTTACACATTGTATACGGCAGTTTTGCCGCGAAGGTGAAAAAATGGCGTTGTTGATTTTGTGTAATTTTCCAAAACCTGTGATTCTTCGACTGTTAATGTGTAATAATGGTGGATTATTAACCGTTAATACTTAGTAAATGTGCATAAGTGTAGGCAAGTCATACAAAGTTGAAAAACGCGATTTACGCCTTCGCTCCAAAACTCCAATAGAAGTTCTAGTAAAGTTTCTACCACTTTACTAGGGCATGACTTGACTATGACTGACTACTTGACTTTGACTGTGTCTTGTGACTAAGACTTTTATTATGAAGAATAGAAATTGTTAGATAATATTAGTTTAATATTTCGACTGAAGGACTATGCATCCATGGTCATGAAATAATAATAAAAAAAAAAACACATTGTATACAATATTATGTTATTTACGTTGTGGTAGGTACAAGAATATCACCAAGATATCAAATAACGAATTTCTGATAGTCTTAGTCTCTGTTATCTAAAAATTTATTTTGCATGTCTAAAAAGTAGCATAGTCTATAAATGTATGTCGATGTCTGTTTGATTTTTTTTATGTAATTGAAAGTCGAGTCTAGCAAGTCGCTTGCCTGATTACAATCCAGTGCCACCCATATATTTGTTTCGCGGATAGGCACTGCGCTCGTCACCATAAGAGATGTACATATTAGATGTTAAATCTCTCTATGCCGTGGAAACATTGCATGAATTCTATGGTATAAACATAGTATATTTATGAACCGCAGCCAAATCGATCCAGCTGTTACAGAGACATCTCGTTTTAATGTACATACATACATAGTTACAACACACACATAGAAACAAGAGCCTACAGCTCTATTAAAAAGACCCTAAATTCTTAGCAGCCAATTTACATTGCGTGTTCTCGAGAATTCTTATAATACTATTTTAATAGTATATGCAAAATGGGCAATTAAGGAAAATTGAGGGTGTTTATTGCGTAAACGTGAACGATAATTATTGACAATAGCCTTGGCTTGGAAATATAAGTGCCTGGGTAGCATTTGCCGCATTAGTAAACATATTTTGATAGGAATCTGAAGCATATTTTGATCTTAAAGTTAAACTAGTCGACAAAACGTAAGTCGACATTTATTACGTGTTTTTTTTTTGTTTGCTACGAGTATAATAATATCTCTGAGTTGAGTTGGGTCGTTCAGCACTTTGTCCTTCCGTCTGTCAGAGGCATCTAGCTTCTAAACCATATAAGCGAATGAATTCACATAAAAAAACAAAAAATTATCTACCCTTGTGGGGTATCGTTGAAAAGGGCTTGACAAGTCGAAAACGAAACCGGTTAAAAAAAAACTATGTTGGAAAATAACGATTTGGCAGCCAAAGTCACTGTTTTTAGAACTATTATGTCCCGGGGTTTATCTCAAAAACGGCTTCACAATGATCGCCGAAACTTACGTATAATATCCGTTATATCCTGTACTTGAACAACAAATACAGAAATCAAACAATTACTAGAAGAAAAATAGTTATAAGCAAGTAACCTCAAAAGATTTTCTCTATGAGGCAAAATGTAGGCGCGAGATCTCAGTTCGGCGCGAACGACTAGACCGACTAGTTATTATTTACTGATGAAAATAGAACCCCTACATTGCAAAACTGCTGATCTTTGCTATGTAGCCATACCGCTCTATGCACCTAGAGCGGGAGTCGGAGTTTTTTTTATGGATTGAATATTAACACGAATTATTAACGGATTTAGAGACCGCGATGGTACGAGAGTTGTGAAAACAATGTCACGCAAAAGTGTTGCTGTTATATATATCCACAACAATATAATAATAGCATTGAAAGTGGGTGAAAATACAGGTGTATTTATCCATTTGTCACTATAGATAAATTACTTACGACGCGAATAAATGAGTGTAAAATAAATACTAAACATCCTATTATAATAATATAATTATATTTTATAAATAACAGCGATGTAATCCTACTTATATTATAAATCCGAAAGTTTGTGTGTAAGTGTGTAAGTATGTTTGTTCCCTCTTCACGCTTAAACGGCTGAACGGATTTGGATGAAATTTGGAATGTAAGTAGATTATACCTAGGATTAACACATAGGCTACTTTTTAACTTGATAATAGCGAGCGAAGCCGCGGGGCACGGCTAGTATTTTATAAATAACAGCGATGTAAAACGCTTTGCGGTGTGCAATGTGTCATATGTAATCGATAATCTGATGCTGGAAGCGAACAAACCAAGGTATGGTAATTTCTAGACCAGTCTCAATTCAACAATCACGCAAGGCCGACATGACGGTGAACATACCAATTTCTTCATTAGGCCCATAAAGACGAACTGAGTGAGGAAGCGGCCTAAGGAGCACTATAAATAAAGCAACGCGTGAATAGCCGCACAATATTGACCATAACGAAGAGTTTCCTGGGTGTGACCTTCTATATTGAGTAGGTACTTCTTATAACATACTATTTACTATATGACTCGCGAGAAGCCTTACGCTTGTTATGTAAGCGTCATACAATTTGCCACGCTATTTATGTCACTCTCTTGGAATACATACACGCGTCGCGTAAAGGTGCGGTCACATAAATTGGAAAAAGAAATTTAGTTTCATTGACATGCTTAAGTTTTTTAACGGACTGCGCAATGCATCATTGTGTTTATCAGCTTTTATGTATGTTTGTTCCTTTGTGGCATTCTAGTGACCGAATGCGAGGGCCCATGATTCTTACGTCAATCGGTTCGTCTTAATCTCGTGACACTGACATGTCAAATTTCAATATGGCGTCTGGTTGTCGCCATATTTAAATTTGACAGGAGAAAATATTTAAACTGAAGTCTCGACGAATTATGTCATGAGCACGAAATTATATTAAGTGGTGTAGGTATCATTGAATACGTATTTGAAAATCATCTTTAGGTTTTTTTATTATTTTACATTTCGAATGACCATTTAGGATCGAGTTATTTATAGCAATATAAATTTGGTAAGCGACCGTTCTTCCTTCAATTTTCGATACAATAAAGTTCTTTTATAATCGCTTAATAGTTATTTTTGACGAAAAAGTAAGTTTTACACTTTTCACGCAGTCTGATTTTTTTACATCTAAATATATTGACTTGCTTACACGAGTGTAACAAACTAAGTAAGATCTGCAATAATCATAGTCGAAAGCTTTACAAAATAAAACTATGGAACTATACATAATTACTAGTATGTACTCGTATAATAGACGTATGTAAAAAGTTGATACAAGTGGTCGGATCCGGATGACAATACAATAATTTAAAACAATCACGATGAAACCACGATGGGGCCAGGAGGAGGATAGTGGAACTTATCAATGGCTACTAATAACCCCCTCGAGCTTGGACTCATTAGGTTCGCTTTGACGAGTCTATTACATATAACACTTGGTGATAAGCACTAGACTATTATTTCATTCTATTTGATAAATAATATAACTATGTAGTCGTTCGCGCCGAATGAGATCTCGCGCCTACATTTTGCTCCACAGAGAAAATCTTTTGAGGTTAATTGCTTATAACTTTTTTCTATATAATAATTGTTTGATTTCTGTATTTGTTACTTACATGTATGGGAGCCCCCTTAAAATTTCCGCTTATATTATTTTAAATGTAATTTCTGGCTTCGGCCCGTAGTTTTACATATTATATGAGAATTTGAAGTCATTCGCTTATATGGTTTAGACGCTAGATGCCTCCGACAGACGGACGGACGGACGACCCAAGAGATCTCGCTTCGCTTGATCAAAAAAAAATATCAAAATCGTTTATTCACATGGGCCCCAAAGAGGCACTCATGAAAGTTAATGATTCTATTGCCAGATTCGCAAAATTACAGCCATCTCGAGAAGAACCTGGCAAGAAACTCGGCGGCGCATTTTTTTTCAGTCATTTTATTTTTAAACATTCTTAATCTCTAATACATAATTTTATTAACCTAGGTGTTATTATGGTAGTCGCAAGAAAGAGCTTGTACAGTTTGCCTCCATGCATCCTTGTCATTAATATAGTCAATAACTCGATAGTTACTATACTCGTATTAGGTACGCGCGTTGTACCTAATACGAGTTACTGAGCAAACTATGTACATCTTAATACACATCAATGTGAATACAAACCCTAAATCAACACTCTATTTCGAGCAGACATTATTACGTCGTGTTATTGTTGCTAGCCCGAGAATGGCCAAAACAATTTGCTTGCCAAAAACTTGTAGCACGTGAAACCGAATATCATGGGACTGGTTAAAGGGTAATAAACATAAAAGAAACATTATTGAGTTTAGCATGATAGTCTTATTATAAGTAAGAGATAGCGGTCAAATGCTTAACTATCCAGCATAAAAAAAATACGCAAGTAAAGCCTAAAAAACCGACTTCACCGCTTTATCTTCGAAACCCTTGATCAAATTATATGAATTAAATAAGCATTTTTGAGGATAACTCAAAAACTACTGGTCAGATCTTAATCAAATTTAAATGGGATCAAATGGGACGCACCAAGTTTCAGATAAAAAACATCAATATCGGTTCACACAGAAAAAAGATATGAGGAAGCACATAAAAAAAATACAAAAAGTCGAATTAAGTACCTCCTTTTTGAAGTCGGTAAAAAATTTAAGCTAACCCTTCGTCATACTACCTACTGATCTCTGTGTGTTGATATCAACAAAGAGACGAAGTCCGATATCGGACTTCTTTCTGATTGATGGCTGCTCTTCAAATCAATTAAAATATAGACGCTTTCACACTCATAGCCCCAAACTAGGTTCGATGACTACTGTCGTGGGTGCCAGAAACATTCTCCTCACACAGACAATCACAACGAGAACCGGAAATGCAAGTTTTCCTCGGGGAGAAACCTTATGGGAATCGAACCTGATACCTCTACTTAGATGGCGAACGCGCTACCAACTAAACAAACGAGCTATTGACTAACAATGACGGTTCTTAGGGGTCAGTTCCCTCCGCAACACTGTTCTTAATGCATATTAACGATCTGTTGAAGCCCGGTATAATTGGGCATGTCAACGACAGAACGGTTTTAGAAAGTAATGTATCCAACGCACGAGCTAGTGGAGTACAAATATCAGTCAAAGGGAACGTCATGGTTGATCTATACAACACATACACTACATTCCCAATAACAAACACATACACACACATACACTACATTCCCAATAACATTCACCTCCACATGTCACTAAGCGTAATATCAATGTTTTGTAATCGATAAATATTATCACATACCTATTATTAAACTATTTATCAAATATACTAAAACACTAAAAATTCATCTATATCATATTTTTGTTAATCTTGATAGTTCAATATGGCTCTAGTTTTACTGTAATAATATGGTTAACTGTTTAAGTTAAATGCTATAACTTTGTATTCAACCGGGAGAGCCCTGGTGACCTGTATTACAGGTTCTTTTTGAACTTACCACAGGCACCAGTCTCTTTTACCAGTGAAATAAATATGGCGTCATTGTTTTATATAAAGTACGCTTTTGATAGATTGATGGTCTAAACTTGTAATTATATTTGCTGTCAGACAAACAACGAAGTAAGAAGCTTTTCATTTATACTTTTCGGAATCCTTTTAGACTTAACGCACGTCTAGGCATTCAGCATAATTTTCTTCTTGTGTTTATGCAAATTGGGATTCATAAAACGTTGAAAATGAAAGGGAAATTTATCTGATACTAAGACTCGTAAGGTCACTCTGAATAGTTAAGCGTGATATAATTATATGTATGTGTGTGTACTAAAAGCCCTTTCTATATAAACGACGCTGTGTCCTATTTCTGTATAACCTTGATTTTCTTTTATTTTCGCACCAGAATCCGAGGCTCTACATATTTATAACATCACAGAAGTTTGCGGAAAGACGTGTTATTTTTAGTAGGTTTAGAATTGGTATCGAAAATAAATGGAGTTATTTTGGTAGTTATATCCTAACGCCAAATCCGTCTGGCTAACAAAAGCTTAGGACATTTCTCTCGTGCCATGAAAGTATCTGTTTACAACTGCGACTAGACTGCTGTTAGAAGGTACTCATAGCAAACCACCAAAGTAGTTTATTATGCTTTGAAACCTCTTAGACTATAATATATACGAGGTTAAAAAACTAATGACCGACTGCAATCACAAATATATCCGAAACTCTTCCTTACGTCTTGATCAAATTATAATGGGAGCCACTAGAACGTATCTTTCCCTTTCGAACAAAATAATAATATTCCAAGATGGAGTTCTGAGGTAATTGGGAACCTTTTTTTAAGTCTGTTTAAAAGGCCTAAGATCGCTAAGATTACTCGTTCGCGGAATTTTAAAAACTACTATATCTACGACAGCGGCAACACTAACCAGTCTAATATTATCTCTGCAGTTTATTTTGGTTGCATATCGACGTTCTTCTCGTGGTTCTAAAGCCTTATTCTGACTTGTCGGTGCGGTAGAGGTACGGATTCGTTTCGCTCGGTATACGCGGTATCGAAAGCTTGCACAGCGCCTATATTTTAATATGCGGTTTTATTTGGATATCGGTGTTCTTAAACTTCTTAGCGTGATTCTAACATAGATACTCGTAGCTATCGTGATCACGTATAACGGCTTCGGCATCTCGAGCAGCTCGGTCGGTCGGTCCCGCCCTTGGATTTTATCGATAGACGGAAACGAACCCGCTTTGTAAAAAGAAGATTTCGACGAATTGAGAACATCCTCCTTTTTTTTAGAAGACGCTTAAAAAGGCTTTTTGGAACGAAAGTTCCTTATCGCGCGTTGCGAAAGGGGGCTAGACGGAAATTGAACTTCGTTCCATCCGGGCGTCCCTTGACACCTCTCAAGTTTTTTTTATTTCATATCGGCGTTCTTCGCGTGATTCTAAACATAGATAGCAATCGCGATCACAGCATCGGCATCTCGAGCAGCTCGATCAGTCCCGCCCTTGGCCTCATTTATCCTCCGGGCGAAGGACGGAAACGATCCCGCTTCGTAATTGCCTCCACTTCGACAGGGTTAAAACTCTCGTCAGAGATAAATTGGACTTGATTGGGTCTTGGCTAAATGAATTAAGCTTGGGTTAGTACGTACCTAAGGCAATTGTAGGATTAACTATACTAAGCATTATATGTACATAGTTTGCAGCATACCTACCGCTAACGGAATAATTACACTAATATTATAAATCTGAGTGTTTGAGTGTAAGTTTTGATTTTTACCTAAGTATATAAGTTCTAAACTCTGGGTAACACTAAAGTTGAACTGTAATGGGCAAACGTGACGCTTACCATCAGGCGAGCGATTTGCTCGTTTCGTCATTATATAAAAAAGTGTGAGTCTAAATTTATAATGTAATTTTACGGATTTGGATGTAACTTAGAATGTACAAAGCTTATACCTATGATTGACACATAAGCTACATAGCTAAAATTTATATGGGACCACCTCTGGAGTATAATCTACCAAGCAAAAACAAAATTATCAAAATCGATTCATAATTGGCGGAGATATCGCCTAACATATACATACAATAATTAAACGCAAGCAAAGCTTCTTCACGTGGAAAAAAGATATGAGGTAACACAATATATATATATATATATATATATACAGTCGACTTGAGTACCTCCTCCTTTTTTGTGAAGGGGTAGAAAAAAAAAACATACATTCGAATTGAGAACCTCCTTTTTTGAAGTTGGTTGAAAAAGGACACTTAGGTATTTTGTTAACCGTAAGGTCAATTTAGTGGAATATATTTAAGTAATAATAAGAAACTTCAAAGAAAAATTTGTGAACCTAGTTACTCGCATTTTAAGAATAGCTTGGCTGAATCTTTTTCATTTAAAAAAATGAGAATTTAACTCTAAGTCGTGATCATTCCATAAATTACAAGTACTCCAAAAAACAAGTATAAGAAACTAATGATTTCTACAGTTTTTGCGCGTTACTATTTAGTTAGAACTTACGTTTTAATCATACCTCCGGACTCCGGCCGGAGGCTTATTCAAATGTGTGTATAAAGGGATTATGCAGTACAATTTGACTGACATAACACATGGTAGATAACGGTAGGTACTATTATTTATTCTGTGACTGTAGATATAAAAACGTTGTGTATGAGAGACTATACAAACAATTATAAGCTTCAAAAAATAGATCTAAACGTATTTTTATTTGAGCAGTGTTTTAGGGATAATGTTGTTATTTACTTTCAACTTGCGTAGACACCCTAGCACCGTCTCATCTTTCTGGAACTAAAAATAAGGCTGGTGTTGCGGCTGAATCAGCAGAGACTCTCAAAAGGCGCAAATATAGTAATCTTGATAGTGGTTATATATTTGTGCCTTTTGGGATTGAGACGTTGGGACCGTGGGGACCGGGAGCACATACATTCTACAATGAATGAACAAAGCGTTTGGTCGAAGGAACTCGTGACCAAAATGCTGGCAAATATTTTGGACAGAGATTGAGTATTGCCATTCAACGTGGCAATGCTGCCAGAAATTTTGGGAACTTTGCCTACTGGTAGCGGTATATTAGATTAAGTTTTGTACATATTTATATCTAATTATAGTTTTTTGTTTAATTTTAATTTAGTTTTTAGTTTAATGTAATAAATCTTTGCTTCAAGGAATGTACAAGTTAGTTTAAAAATCGAATGTGGCTTGCAATCTAACTTCCCTCAGTAATAAATAAAGATCATTTTTCATATGCTTGAGCTTTCGGTGATGGTCGGGTGTGTCATAACATAAACATAAACTCTTTCACACTCGCAGCCCCACACCTAATTCAATGAATGTGTCGTGAGCGCAGGAATCTTTCACATTATACACAATCACACCCGAAAAGTTATGTTTCCGTCGGGAATCGAACCCGATAACCCCCGCTTAGAAGGCGGACGCGCTCCTAACTTAGCCAAAGGCCAGTTCTATCTATATATCGTGATGAGATCCGTGGTGATCCGGCATTTTCTCGTGCTCGCTAGGCTTGCTACCCTGTACTGAATAACAGTCCTAGTTTATCAAATCGAAAATCTGTCGCTAATATAATTTAAGACGATATTTTCATGGATATCCTAGAATCCTAGTTGTTCTAGGCCTATTAGGCGTGCTTACCACCCTCGACCACATCATCACTTACCATCAGCTGAGATAATGGTTAAACGCTAGCCTATCAGAGATAAGATAAAATAAAATACAAAAGTTATTCTTGTTACTTTATTGACCAAGAGAGCGCGAAGCGTCTCCGTTTCAGCTTGGGCAAAATTTCTTTTGTATGTCCGGATTTCCAGTTGTTCTCTTCTCCAAGTCGCATTTCTCAACCGATTCTCGTAAAATTTTGTGAGCAGATTCGATAATTATATAGTATTTTCACTATCGATTCAGTTTTTGGAAATTTTTCTAAATGGCTTAGATATGGTTGAAAGCGTAAAAAAACATATTTTAGCTATTTTGAAAAATAGCGAGGTCTTCACATCTTAGAACGGACGTACAGACAGGAAATTCTATTTATGCATACTGGGTACCCAAGATACAGACCATGCCTAGTTTGGGGCCCACTGAAACTATAATTGTACTACTAGTCGAGTCCCGCGGCTTCGCCCGCTGATGATGATGATTATTAAAGTAGCCTATGTCCTAATCCAGAGTATAAGCTACCTACATTCCAAATTTCATTAAAATCGGTTCAGCAGTTGCGGAGATACGTGGTATCAAACATACACACACACAAACTTTAGAATTTATACTATTAGTACTACTATGTATTTCTCTTTTGTTAAATAAATATTGATGCATTCATTGATTCATTCAGTTACTTACTTGTCTGACCGACAGCAGCAGACACAGTGGAAGGTGGTGGAGACCGCGAACAGTAGACAGAGTGCGAGGCCGTACACCACGGCCGCGATGGCTTGTGGCGCGTTCATTGACCGAGTGAGAAGCTCCCGCGCTCCAAACGACGCGGGCGCCACGCATAGCGCGTGCGTGCATACATTCGCTACATTTTCCACCTACGACAATAGAGAACATATTTTTTATTTTATTACTTACTAGCTGGTGCCCGCGACTTCGTCTACGCAGGATTAGTACTTCGAGTAGCTTATTTTCTTCTCCAAGGTCTTATCTATCTTTATCCATATATCTATTTTTAAAAGATATATATTGATATATGCTATCGCGGTCTTTTTTTGTAGGACTATTTAATATAAACATTTCCATTATACATTACGGACGAGTAACTAACGGTTTTTGAAGCCACGCCAGAATAGCTCACAGATGGCAGATATTTTTCCTACTTACTTGACACTTATCGTTATATTTTGGACAATTCATATAATATCTTTATAAATTAAGCGTGAAGAGAAAACAAACATACATATACACTTCCACACAAACTTTCGGATTTATAAATTAGGATGTTACATTTCGTACGTTCTCAACAAACTATTAAAACATAAACATAAACGCTTTCACACTCACAGCCCCACACTAAGTTCGATGACTTGTGTCGTGGGTGCCGGAAACATTCACATCACACACACAATCACAACCAGAACCAGAAACACAAATTTTCCTTGGGGAGAAAACTTGTGTTCCCGTCGGGAATCGAACCCGATACCCCTGCTTAGAAGGCGAACGCTCAGCCAATTAAGCCAACGGGCAGTTCAATTAGTTATTTATTTCAATTAATTAGGCAATTAGTCTATGGAATATTGGAAGAATACTTCAGAACTTCGCGAAGTTGCGTACTATATATTTTTAAGAGTAGATAGAAGAATGATAGAGATTTTAATATGAATGCACGTGGAAGGAATCTGGCCGCAGACGAGTGAAGGTTGACACTGATGGAAAAGGGGAGCAATGGAAGTCATTACTTATCATTCTACCTACATCACAGCATACTCAAGAGTAATCACAATTTATGTAACATATCCGTAACAGACACTAGTGAATGCCTATAAATCAATCAAGGGTATTAGTAAGTATGTAAGAAGAAACACACTTAAATCATGGCATGAATGGAATTCATGTGTACCTACTTAAAATAATTGAAACACAAGCAAAGATTAAAAAACCGACTTCATCGCTTATATTTCGGTTTTGGCTTGACGAATTTCGATAAAATTATATGATAATTTATATGGGACCACCTCTGAAGTATACTCTACCAAACAAAATAATTAAACGCAAGCTAAGCTTAAAAAAACCGACTTCCTCGCTTTATCTTCGGAACTGATCAGATTTATGTAATAAGCACGCATTATTGACGATACCTCAAAAACTAGAGATCACATCTTGATCAAATTTCAATGGGAGCACATGGATAGCAACATATAACAAACTAAAAGAAAATTTTCCAAATCGGTTCACGTGGAAAGAAGTTATGAGGTAAAACACATTAAAAAAAACAGTCGACTAGACTACTTCCTCCTTTTTAAGTCGGTAAAATTATTCTTAATCTTAAAACTGATGTGACATCCTTATATTTTAACATACATTTGATACTCCATTCATTTGCTTTTATACATTTCTTTGCAAGGAGTATATTTATGAATAGTGAATAGTGGTCAAATGCTCGCATTAAAATAAGTACAGGACTACTTCTAGTTTAGGAGTCAGATGTTCAAGCACTTTGTATCCTACTAATATTATAAATCCGAAAATTTGTGAGTGAGTGTGCAAGTGCGTTTGTTCCCTCTTCACACTTTAACGGCTGGACGGATTTGGATGAAATTTGGAATATATATAGCTTATATCTAGGATTAATACATATACTACTTTTTAATTTGATAAAAGCGGGCGAAGCCGCGGGACACGGCTACTATACAATAAATTTGTTTTTTTTTGGTCTGGTTACATAATTTTATGTAAAATTTATACCTATGTACTTACTTTTATTTAAGGAATAAATAATTTTGAAATTTGAAATTTTAATACAGGATTGAAGTGTCAAATTCGTAAAGATCTCAACAATAATTTAAATGTAAGCAAAGCTTAAGCTTAAAAAAAACCGACTTCACCACTTATATTGTGGTTTTGGTGATTTCGATAAAATTTATATAGGACCACCTCTGAAGTATAATCTACCAAACAAATAAGAATTTTGAGAATCGGTCCACAAATGGGGGAGATATTGATGTAAAAAAAAATACATACAGTCGAACATAGTACAGTAAGTACCTATAGACCGTGGGCCGGTTGTCGTCAACCCTACCTCATCGAGTACCAAGATGAGACCTATATGGGGGTGTCGTGTGTAAAAAGTTATGCTAAAAAAATCAGGGTTGCCTGTTCCTAGCCTGGAGCATTTTGTGCAGGGGACAAAAAACTGATCCATTTTTTTGGTGAAATTTACCTCATCGAGTACCAAGATGAGACCTATCTGGGGGTGTCGTGTGTAAAAAGTTATGCTAAAAAAATCAGGGTTGCCTGATCCTAGCCTGGAGCGTTTTTTGCAGGGGACAAAAAACTGATCCATTTTTTTGGTGAAATTTACCTCATCGAGTACCAAGATGTGACATATGCCAATCGATAGCCCCGTTCTTCCTTCTATTAAAAAAATTGGGTTGCCGGCCCTAAACCTGGAGCATTTGTTTTTCGGCCTACTTTAGTGTTCAGGCATCAGAAGTAAGTTTTATGAAAATAGCATCGAAATGATATATTTTAGTTATTTAAACAACAAAATATTGTAGAAAATGATGATGCGCATCATACAATTGACTATTAAGTACTGTCAGAAAGAAAGTGTCCTCACAGTGAGCCAAAACCGTGGTGGCGGAGAATACAAAACTTTGTTTTACAATTACAACGAGTTTTGATTGAGCAACAAGATACCATATATGGCGATCGATAGTTCTATTCATCCTTTTACAAAAAAAATTGGGTTGCCTGGTCTGATTTCGAAGCACTTGTTTTTTGGCCAAGTTTAATATTAGGGCGTCAAAAGTAAAATATTTATCAAAATCACTTCTAAATTACATATTTAAGTAGTGTAAACGACAAAATATTGTAGAAACCAATAATGAGCAACGTAATTTTGACTTTCAAGTCCAATCAGAAAAGAAGTGAACACGTAGTAAGATAAAACATAAATCACACAGTAAACAAATCATATCATGCAATTACAACGTCTGTTCATTGAAATGAGATAAATAATGTGTGGCAATTAATAGCTCTACTCATCCTTTTATTAAAAAAATTGGGTTGCCAGGCCTTACATTAGAGTATCAGTTTTTCTGCCAAGTTTAATTTTCAGGCAAAAAATTACCTCATCGAGTACCAAGATAGAACATATGCCAATCGATAGTGCTGGTCTTCCTTATATTAAAAAAAATTGGTTGCCGGCTCTAAACTTGAGCATTTGTTTTTCTGCCTGCTTTAAAGATCAGGAATCAGAAGTAGGCTATATGAAAATGCCTTGTTTAGTTGTTTCAACGACAAAATACTGTACAAAGTAATAACATGAAACATACATTTGACTATTTAGTACAGTCAGCACAAAAGTGAACACGCAGAGAGCAAAAACAGTTATCCACAAAATTGGTATTGTGCACATATTACGAGTTTTGATTGTGTACTAAAATACAATGTATAGCAGTCGAAAGTTCTATTCATCCTTGTATTAAAAAACTTGGGTTGCCTGGCCTAAATGTAAAGCATTTGTTTTTCGGCCTATTAAAATATTCAGGTATAAGCAGTAGTTTTTATGAACAACATGATATCTTTTGATGATTCAAACGACAAAACACTAACGAAAGCGATAAAAAGCATCATACATTTGACTATTTAGTACTGTCAGAAAAAAAGTGAACACAAAATGAGCAAAACAGTAATAACGCCATATACAAAACTATACTATGCACGTGTTACGAATTTTGATTGTGTACTAAAACACAATGTATAGCAGTCGATAGTTCTATTCATCCTTGTATTAAAAAACTTGGGTTGCCTGGCCTAAATGTAAAGCATTTGTTTTTCGGCCTATTAAAAAATTCAGGTATAAGGAGTATTTTTTATGAACGACATGATATCTTTTGATGATGACATGTTCTTTTTTTATTTTTGTACATGGCGTGATTACTGTTTTGCTCACTAAGTGTTCACTTTTTTTCTGACAGTACTAAATAGTCAAATGTATGATGCTTTTTATCGCTTTCGTTAGTGTTTTGTCGTTTGAATCATCATAAGATATCATGTCGTTCATAAAAAATACTCCTTATACCTGAATTTTTTAATAGGCCGAAAAACAAATGCTTTACATTTAGGCCAGGCAACCCAAGTTTTTTAATACAAGGATGAATAGAACTATCGACTGCTATACATTGTGTTTTAGTACACAATCAAAATTCGTAACACGTGCATAGTATAGTTTTGTATATGGCGTTATTACTGTTTTGCTCATTTTGTGTTCACTTTTTTTCTGACAGTACTAAATAGTCAAATGTATGATGCTTTTTATCGCTTTCGTTAGTGTTTTGTCGTTTGAATCATCAAAAGATATCATGTTGTTCATAAAAACTACTGCTTATACCTGAATATTTTAATAGGCCGAAAAACAAATGCTTTACATTTAGGCCAGGCAACCCAAGTTTTTTAATACAAGGATGAATAGAACTTTCGACTGCTATACATTGTATTTTAGTACACAATCAAAACTCGTAATATGTGCACAATACCAATTTTGTGGATAACTGTTTTTGCTCTCTGCGTGTTCACTTTTGTGCTGACTGTACTAAATAGTCAAATGTATGTTTCATGTTATTACTTTGTACAGTATTTTGTCGTTGAAACAACTAAACAAGGCATTTTCATATAGCCTACTTCTGATTCCTGATCTTTAAAGCAGGCAGAAAAACAAATGCTCAAGTTTAGAGCCGGCAACCAATTTTTTTTAATATAAGGAAGACCAGCACTATCGATTGGCATATGTTCTATCTTGGTACTCGATGAGGTAATTTTTTGCCTGAAAATTAAACTTGGCAGAAAAACTGATACTCTAATGTAAGGCCTGGCAACCCAATTTTTTTAATAAAAGGATGAGTAGAGCTATTAATTGCCACACATTATTTATCTCATTTCAATGAACAGACGTTGTAATTGCATGATATGATTTGTTTACTGTGTGATTTATGTTTTATCTTACTACGTGTTCACTTCTTTTCTGATTGGACTTGAAAGTCAAAATTACGTTGCTCATTATTGCTTTCTACAATATTTTGTCGTTTACACTACTTAAATATGTAATTTAGAAGTGATTTTGATAAATATTTTACTTTTGACGCCCTAATATTAAACTTGGCCAAAAAACAAGTGCTTCGAAATCAGACCAGGCAACCCAATTTTTTTAGTAAAAGGATGAATAGAACTATCGATCGCCATATATGGTATCTTGTTGCTCAATCAAAACTCGTTGTAATTGTAAAACAAAGTTTTGTATTCTCCGCCACCACGGTTTTGGCTCACTGTGAGGACACTTTCTTTCTGACAGTACTTAATAGTCAATTGTATGATGCGCATCATCATTTTCTACAATATTTTGTTGTTTAAATAACTAAAATATATCATTTCGATGCTATTTTCATAAAACTTACTTCTGATGCCTGAACACTAAAGTAGGCCGAAAAACAAATGCTCCAGGTTTAGGGCCGGCAACCCAATTTTTTTAATAGAAGGAAGAACGGGGCTATCGATTGGCATATGTCACATCTTGGTACTCGATGAGGTAAATTTCACCAAAAAAATGGATCAGTTTTTTGTCCCCTGCAAAAAACGCTCCAGGCTAGGATCAGGCAACCCTGATTTTTTTAGCATAACTTTTTACACACGACACCCCCAGATAGGTCTCATCTTGGTACTCGATGAGGTAGGGTTGACGACAACCGGCCCACGGTCTACTAGTAATTCAAATTCCTGATCCGTTAAAAGTAGCACAATTAAAAAAAGTTACATAAACTAATCAGTTATCAAAATATGTACATTGTGTACCTAATGTAAATGTATAACAATATCTATATATCAGATTCAAATCATTATGATCAGTTAGATTAAAAAACACAGATCACCACAATTTACATGCCTCATGAATATACCTAATGATGGCAACACAATTATTTTATATCACCACATCAACATCCTGTCATCGCATGACTGGCGAGCCAGATCTGTTTATAATAATATTAACTGCATCTACCAATTTATTTTACATTGTTGGTGAAAGGATATATGACTAGTGCGACGTCACCTGCCGTTCTCAATGGAAGACCAGCGCTGGTTTTTTAAACCAGCATTACGCTGAGTTGAGGACGGTTTGTGGTAAAAAAGTAAAAAAAAAAACAAAAAAAACTATTTGTACCTTTTGTCAATTGAATTTTTTGCCACAAATAAATATATGTCTTTATGTCTTTACTAGCTGCACCCTGTGGTTTTAACCGCGTAAGACCCGGACCCGCAGGAATTCCGGGATAAAATTTTCTTTTATAAGAACCTTCTCCTGACAATAATGGCACAACAAAAAAAAAAGAATAACCAAAATTGTTCCATCCGTTCACGGGTGATGAGTTGACCAAGGGAAATAGAGATTCATTTTTCATATATGTCTTATCTAACTAATCTTACTAATATTATAAATCCGAAAGTTTGTGTGTAAGTATGTTTGTTCCCTCTTCACGCTTTAACGGCTGAACGGATTTGGATGAAATTTGGAATGTACATAGCTTATACCTAGGATTACCACATAGGCTAATTTTTAACTTGATAATAGCGGGCGAAGCGCGGGGCGCGGCTAGTATACTATATTAGGAAAATGATAATATTATGATAGTTGCAAAGTTTATAACATTTAAAGATATATCGATAACATAAAATCTTTCACATTGTATAATATTATAGATACAATAAGGGTTACTTGATAGTAATACAGCATATGGTATTGCTTATGTTTAAATAAACATAAACATTAATATAGTATCATTATCTGTTACACTGTAATACCGTGCTGGGCTATTATAAATGCAAAAGTATGTGTTTGTGTGAATGTTTGTTACCACATATATCAGTAAACACTCTAGATTTAGAGTGACTGGCTCTTAAGGATAACAAGGGGATGAAATTTAATTCTTGATTCCCTTTCAGTTGGCTTTGGGAATATCATACTATTATTATAAATCTGAAAGTTTGTGTTTGTTCCCTATTCACACTGTAATAACGGAACAGATTTGGGTGAAATTTGGAATGTACATAGCTTATATCTAGGATTAACACATACGCTACTTTTTAACTTGATCAATGCAAGTGAAGCTGCGGGGCACGGCTAGTGTCTCAAAGCTTTTTTAATTAAAGTATAGGCTCTACAGTAAAAAATAAACATAGTCATTTTAATCATCTTTACTCCCAAGGTTTTGAAGCAGCAATTATTTAAAAGGAGGAAGGATAAAATCGGAAAAAAAGACAGCATAGAAAAATAATAAATTATAGAGAAAATAATAAGCTCAATACAGTAGTAAAATATGTCTTCCTTAGATTTCAGTTGAAAATTTATTGTGATTATTTATAATTTTGATGAATAACTTACATTGACATGTGAAAGACTTTTGTGTTAATTGCATTAATTTAAAAAGTTGATTCTACCAAAAACATATTTTTCATACTTCTCTTGATTATCACATGACATGTCTGTCCCAACCGTACCCTAATATACCTCATTAAACTGCACATATATATTTTAAACTGTGCCCTGCGGCTTCACCTGCATTTCTCAAATTAATAATTTAACACAAGCAAAGTTTCAAAAAAATCAACTTCAATGCTTATATTTTGTTTTTTGTTGAATCGATTACGATAAAACTTATATGAGACCACCTGTGAAGTATAATCTACAAAACAAAAAAAAACATCAAAATCAATTCATAATTGGCAGAGATATAGCATACATACAAAAAAAAACAAAACAACATACAGTCTAAATGGGATCCTCTTTTTTGTAAGTCAGTTGAAAAATAGCCTATGATATAAGATATGTAGATTCCAAAATATATCCAAATCCAGTCAGCTGTTACAGCGCGATGAGAAAACAAACATAATTACACATTTACACACAAACTTTCACATTAATAATATCAGTGTGATTTTCAGAATTGAGAAAAAAAATATTATCCAAATGTACCTATGACGATAAATGAGTCAAAATGTGCCATAGGTATGTTTTGTATTTTTTTCACAAGTAGCAGTTGTATTAGCTAGTGCTTAGTAAACAACAATTTATATGATAATCATTTAGAATCTAGCATGGATACCTCACCTAATGTTAGACTAATCAGTTAAAATATCATCCACTTCTTACTACCTATTCAGTTTAATTCATGTAATTGTAACTGTAGGCACTTGAATACCTGGTACCTAATACTTAGGGCAAGAAATCTTACCTTAGTTGGCACATACGCCCTATTAGAGGAGGCTCGTTCATTCATCCACTTGACGGTCTTGAGTTTCTCCCATGAAGGATCACAATTAAAATTAATTATACTTTCTTTGAACTTAGATTTTAGTTTCATTACTATCACAGAAAATAAGCTTACGACGTCACCCATTTCACGTTATTCACGTACGGTAGATAAATGTTGAATGATCCCAAGACCAACAACAATATGCTTAATTTTTAAACCATGTAATAATTCATGTTAGAATATTAATTTTATTTACATTTTGTGTTCGTAATTTGGCTCAATTCAACAAACAACCACCTCGGTCAATGCAATTCGGGAGATTGACAATTGACATATTATTTTTTGACATTTCCTTAAACTGGCCCCTGACAGCGTCTTTGACAATTACAATGACATATTACAAGACACGATCCGCTCAGCGCAGCGTTTGGACCGATCGGTATGCTATCTTATCCATCTATAAGAACTGCTCGTTGGCTTGTGTGGGTGTGTAGTTGTGCACTCACCTTCCGAGTAGGGGTGTCGGGTTCGATTCCCGGTGGAAAAACAAGTTCTCTGCCCAAGGAAAATGTCTGTTTTTGGTTCTGATGTTGTGAATGTTTCCGGTACCCACGACACAAGTTATCGAACTTATTGTGGAGCTGTGAGTGTGAAAGCGTTTATGTTTATGCACTATGCTGACGCCTATGAAAATTGGTTTCTTACCTATAACAACGTCATCCATGATTGTGGTCGACATATCTCTAGTTCTGTTAAACCGTTTAGCTTCTACTTTTATCATCCATACGCAAATTGTCAACCTAAACCCTGAACGGTTTTAATTTTTAAAGTAGTCTCGAGTCTAGACTCTAAGATTGGACGAATGAATTCCATTAGAGAGTTATTTCCATTTATCATCGGGTAAAATAGTGGCCAAATGCTTGCCATGCTTTTTTTCTTTACTTGATAAGCAAGTATTTGACTCACCTGATGGATATATAAAAAAATCTATGCCATGTCTGTCTGAGTCCGTCTGACTGACAACGGATAGGCTAAACCACTGCTCCTAGAGACATCAAATTTCCAGGGTAGCTTCCATTGGCAGTGCAGGGGCGCACTTTTATGGAATTCTAAAGTCGCTCTCAAGGGTTTCAAAATTAGAGTCAATGGTCAGCATTAAATATGCTTGAAAATAAGTATGTATGTACTTACCTTATGTTCCTAGGTAATTATATATTAGGTGTTCTAATAAATTAATTTTCAGTTGAAAGTATTCTGGGTTTTTTGTAATTTAAATAATGAACATAATATTTTTCATACTTGCTTCACTCTCATATTTCATGCGACATTTTGTAGAGGACGGATCATCAAGATAAAAGATTTGAGTTACATATTAATTTGAAACTTAATACAAACAAAAGGAGTATGTCATCTTCATAGTGGTAGCAAACGCGGCTTCTATGTGTGCACGCCTGTACGCATGTGCCTCAGCACGCACACTATGATAACTTACAGACCCCCACCTAGCTAAATGGAGTGATTACATACATTATATTTGGATCATCACTCGGAAACCGCACTTAGCTATGATAGTTTTTCTTTTAACTTGTTATAATAATATGTTTATACTACTATGGTGATTTCCTTTTATATATGCAAAAAAATCATTTTTTCCAGATTTTGTTTTGACTCATCACGTGGCTAATATATATTATATTCATGCCAAATTACAGCTTTCATGCTATTGGTTAATCATATTCATACTTATTGGTTTGTTACAATATACATTTTACATAGGTAACTATAAAACTTAGATTAGTGACAACCCTCCATATTCGGCTAGAGTAGGCATTTGAATCTCCTAATGGCATACATACTTCTTTTGTATTCACTATGTTTGAACTGGCTGTCGGCTCAGTTGGGTGAGCATTCGCCTTCTAAGCAGGAGTATGGGGTTTGATTCCCATTTTCGCGCCAAGAATAATTTGTGTTTCTTCTTCTGGTTGTGATTGTGTGTGACAACACAAGGCATCGAACTTAGTGTGGGGCTGTGAGTGTTAGTGTGGGCTATGTTTATTCATATTCAGTTTGCTGCACACCTCACTTACTACTTTTGTCTTGAAAAGTTTAATGATTCACTTGGGAAAGGACTATGCCAGATAAGGCTATTCTGGAGTAGTTCTTGATCATCAGATGTTGTATGTACAAATAATGTCAACCATGACTTCCTGTGCCCTTAATTCCATAATATGTTTACCATTAGCATAAGAATGTAGGGTTATCACCCAAGCTGACAGCTCTGATGGAGTTAATCTCAAAAAACTATATTATGTTCAGAATCTTTAGGGAACATTTTATGGAAAATAGCATCTGCATTGAATACACATTTTAAAACATAAATCTTACGCTATAATACTCACTAATGACAAGTATAGTAATATACAATAGAGGAATGCAAATACTAAACAGTTAATTAACAGATATCTTAATTGATGCAGTTAGTTTAACAAGGGCTTAAAAATTATTTTCAAATATTAGCAACAGCCTTTTAATCTCCGCAATCCTCGCAGCTTGCGCCTGGACCGGGATCATTGCTTGGGACACTTCCTCTCCTTTAGCTAGTATTGTGTACATACTTTTAATATTATTATCCATAGCATCACAAGTTTTTCCCACTGCATCTTTGTAAACATCCATGTTTTCAGCAGTCAGCGATGAATTGGAATGAAGTATGCTAGATAAGTTTTCAATCAAGTTATCAACAGATTGAGCAATTTTTTGAGCTTCATATTCGAGATCATTTAACACAGTTATGTCAATCTGACCAATCTGAGGCGCCAGAATCTGCCTGTAGAGTTTGCCTGATGGAGTACTAGACCGAGATGCACTGGAACTACCAAATACAGGTGTTTCGCCCTTTTTAGTGATAGGACTGGATAGTTTGATCTTGAACTCCAGATCATCTGCAACATAATGAGTCATGTCTCCTTCATATCTAACATGCCCATCTAGGTCTAATGGAAATTTATCTTGTTTACGATTTTCTGAAGGCAAGTTGTAAGGTCTGGACGGACCGGGAGCTTTATCTTGTTCCTCGGCTTGTCCTTGGTCAGAATGGAAGGATATCTCGCTGTAGGATGCAGTCATGCGTGCTGATATATCTTCGTCCATATCAATATCACCTGGCAGTTTTTGCGAGTCATTTGAGTCCTTGTCATCGGATGGTGACATGGGCTCGCCTAATTTATCATCCATTTCAACGTAGGTTCTATAAACGATAAAATTTGCGTAAGAAATTACAAATATGTACATTGAAATTATACTATGTCAATCTTGAAAAGCTTACTTACGATTATTTGCACGTTTTATTTATTGCAGGTAATTAATTTGTTAATAATTAATGGTATTTAATACCAACAGTATCTGCTAGCAATATTTAATTATGTTATGATGTAAAAAGTCGTAATCATAACAAAATATTTTTTCCTAAGAAAATTTACAAACAAATCAATGAAAATTGACAGTTGACACTAATCAAACGACACTGAAATATCAATGCAATTGACAGTGACACTAACATAAATCACCATATACATTGGTGATTGACGGACTTTGCGCGACGAATAAATAATTGATACTGTGTACTGCGCGCTATATACATTCAATCGTGATCCGACAAACGATTTATTTTACTCCTTTACACTCACAGCCCCTAAGCCTATGCCAGGGAATAACCTTCATCCTACTTTTTAACTTGATAAAAGTGGGCGAAGCTACGGTGCACGGGTAGTTCATAAGATATTTCAAAATTTATTTGAATTATCAAAAATTACTTTGTGTATAATTATAGGCAAGTGCATTTTTCAATCTGGTTGTGTAGGTAAACTAGTATAGTAATTACAAGAGAATTTTATTTAAAAAAAATATCGTCGGTATTAATTAAAAAACCTACTGTAAGGAATTTAATGAATTATAACTAAGATTTTGTTGTCTTTCACTGTTTTAAGACAGATTTTTCCTTATTTTCAATCTACTTTAAAAAAGGAAGTTCTCAATTCGATTTTTTTTGTATGTATGTAACGATGAATTTTATAATATCATTTCACACACAGTTTTTACAATACTATATTTTTTGATTTTGATTTTGGTTTTTTTTTAAATCAATTGTCTAATCTACGGGCCAATTGCCTATATTTCCTAAAACTAAACTAAAACTATATACAGC
Source organism: Lomographa bimaculata (assembly GCA_948107665.1). Lineage (NCBI taxonomy): Eukaryota > Metazoa > Arthropoda > Insecta > Lepidoptera > Geometridae > Lomographa > Lomographa bimaculata. The sequence continues at coordinate 13,547,096 of OX403600.1, forward strand.
AAAGAGCCAAGTTACCTACAAGCCATCGAGCCTATAGGTAACTCAAGTGCTCAAGCCCACTACCAGTGGGTAGCGTTCCCATCATGCTGGCTGCATTGCCTCTCTGAATTGCAATGCTAATACGTTGAGCCAAATAAGTGCCAGCATTTTGGTCACGCGTCGCCTCAACCAGGCGCTCTGATAGAATTTTGAAAATAGAATGAGCTCCCGGTCCCCACGGACCCAGTGTCTCAACACCAAACGGCTCAAATATGTAACCACTGCCGAGGTTTCCATATTTTCGCCGTTTGCGCTGCTCTGCCGAAGTTGCCGCGACGCCAACCCCATTCTGTGATTCAGGAAGATGTGACGGAGCTAAAGTATCGACACAAGTTGCATCCCACACTAAAGGCCGTCCCATCTTCCATGGAATTAAAGTCATTCCGTCAGGTCTTTTACCATCGTCACGCATCAGACCATTCGGTTCGAGAATGGCTGGAACGTTGGCACTGGTAAAAGCCCGGCGGATGATATCGTTGAGGCTGGCGTGGCGGGAAATTCGGCCAGCACTTTTCTGGCACGAGAGGCCGTGGTGACCGAGCTGGTCAACAGCAGTACCACACTGACAGCTATGGGCAACATAGCACCTTGCACCCAAACGTAAGCATATAGCGAGACGGAAAGCAGATGGATCCATAAGAGTACCAGTATTAAGCGAGGGAATGGCCTGCAACCAAAGCCCTGACTCCCATACAGAAACTGCTAGAAGTCTAGCACGCTCTGTGACGCTAGGACACGTATCTAAAAGATGTTTCCGTGCTAGTTCACAGAGCGGCCGATCCCACAGTCTCTGTGAGGATAGCCTCACTGGGAGCCCGGTATTTGGGCATGCCATCTCCCAGGCGCTTGTGGCCTCAGTCTGGTTTGAAATTTCTAAAGAACCCAAACTATGTGAAAGTATTTTTTCGACTAATTTAGAAGTACCATGAACTGAGGACAAGAAAGCCGGTAACGCAACACTAGAAATTTTACGAATACCTAAGCCTCCTAGTCTTACAGGTAAAGAAGCTTGCGACCAAGCCCTATCATCTATGTCAATATTCAAAACCGATACAAGAGTATTCTTTACGATATTGTCCATGCTCTCGAGGAGCGCGCCATGTTTCCATAGCGGACAACATCTTAAAGAATACGTAAATTTTGGGACAAAAAGGCAAAATCTAATAATTGTAAAAGCCATATGAGTGTTAATTTTGAGCAATCGGTCGGAAGAATTTTTAAAATTTTGAATTTTTTCTTCTACAAAAGGTGAAATTGATTCATCTAATATCGGCGAACCTAAAAGGCGAAGTGAACACTTGTCGACTAGTTTTATATTGTAAGCCAATGAGTTAAATTTTTGTAAAACCGATAATTTGTCTGAACAGTTATCGCAAACAAAAAGTTCGCATTTTGAAAAATTTAGTTCAAGCCCAATCATTTTAAATTCATCTATTAGTAATTTTAGATCACTTAAGACAGTATTCACATCACCTCCCAGAGTTCCGTCATCCAAATACCAAACATTTAGTTTGGATTGGAGACGTTGAATTATCGGATTGACAGCTAAAGAAAAAATTGCTGGGCCGCACGGGTCACCCTGCTGACATCCAACGGAAGACAAAAGAACATCGTTTTTGTAAATTAATTTTGATGGTTTACCATAGCATTGCCAAATAAAATTATATAACTCTGGAATTTTATCTTTCACCTGGGTCAGAAGGGTGCCTCTATCAACAGAATTAAAAGCATTCTTAACATCCACCTTTAGCAACACCTCTCCACAATTTTGATTTAAAAATGTTCTAAGGGAATGGACAGCAGCCTCACATCCGCCCCGCGAACCAAAACCAAGCTGTATAGGCTGAAAAAGATTGCTTAAAGAAGCAAACATTTTCTTACAACCGATTTTAGCCGCGAGGCGGCGATATGTGGTGCCTACCGCTATAGGCCTGATGCCACCATCTTTTTTGTTTAGTGCGCATAAATTTGCGCCGTACAAAATATCTGTGACGTCATTATTGACTTGACCTGACAACATCAGGTTAACTAAAGCCGTAAGGTCTTTCAAAAGAGCCTCACCAATCTCGCCAGAACTAGCACATAAAAGATCTTTTAGAATTTGCGGTGTTAAGCCATCTAGGCCACCGGCAGACCCACCTTTAAAAGACATAACGGCCGCAGCAACATCCTGAGCGGTCGCCTCAACAGTGACGTCATTCTGTTGAGGTGGATCAGGTAAATGGAGATTTGTTGCCGCGGGTGGATGTTTGTCACGAAGTGACTGTATCGTATCCGAATTATAAGGGGCTAAAGTGTCGCTAGAGAACAAGACTCGTGCTGCCCCTGTAATGTCACCATCACTAATTTTGTTTTCTACAATCTTATAAGTCGCCAAATTATCTTTATTTAAATTTTTTTTTTATTTTTTTGGTTTTGATCTAGATTATATTTAACTCAATGAACTGATTGATCGATTCAAAACCGATTCTAAAATTTGAATGTCAAAATTGCGGGAGTTTTTGACAGTTGTCAATAAAAACATCGTGAGTTGTGAAATTCTTTCGTGTGCTTTCAGCTAAAAAATCTGGAATTCCTAGCTGTTTCTGTAAGAACTAGCTTCGAAATTAAATTATATTAAATTATTGAGAAAACCGTACCTTTGATTGGTGAGTTCATACATTCCAACGTCGCTCGGAGCAAATTTCATTGAGCATAAAACATGGCGCTTCCCAACGACATGTGCGGTTGATAGGACTCGTCCTTTGTCGTGTTATTTCTTAATTTGACTGTAAAACTGATCATTAATTATCGATTGTTGAGTTGCGAGTGTGCGTTTTGCTGTTCGCCTGCTGCGGGACGGTTTTTTGTGGGGTGAATGGCAGATAAATCTCGACAAACGCCATGGTGAAAACCCGACGTAGTAACGGAGAAAACGGTGAGGTAGAGGAAGGGAATTACACTTTGAACGACGTGGGCAGCGTTTCGGACGACAAGGTGAAATGTCCCGTAAGGAATATTGTTTATTTCGCGGAGATATCCCTCTCGAGCTTTGTGTTGAATTCACCTAGTGCCACTTCCTGTCCCAGATTCCGAAGTAGATGTCTACGGACTTGCACGAGTTTGCATGTGTTTTTCGGGCATATCATCCTCTTTTCATAAAAAATAAGCAATAAGACATGTTAGTGGAGTCTTGAGTTTATACCTGGGTAATTTCTGGATAGTAATTTTCCAAGGTTTATTACACAATATCCAATTATACCTAAAGCTTTCTAACTTATAAGTAATAGTTGTTTACTAGAGTAAAAAGGCTTGTTTAATCTTTAAATTCAGTACAATTTCTTTTAGTGATGATGTAATACCTCTTTTGAAGTTACAGTGCATTCTTTTATGTTTTACCTACCTACATCTTTTAGCAAAATAGGGTATTCACTGGTAAAGCTACATATTTTCATTATACTATTATTGAACTCTTGTGGAAAGAATATCTGGGTAAATAATCATATTAAACATGATCGACAATGAGTCATCTACAACAGGGTCTCTAATAGTGATTGCACAAATCAATTATAACTACCTACGTTACATATTCAATGTGGTAAGGCCTGCACTGACATCCCTCTTGAGGCTAAGTTACATATATTAGTATTGCATGTAGAGATAAACACAAATGCTATGCCATGGTAACATATTAAATGACATAATCATGTAAATGTAATGTACACGATTATACACGTTGATTCCTACAGAGTAAAATATGCACAAGGCTTATCTGGGATCTATTGTATGAAAAAAAACAGATAACAACCAGTAGGGCTGCAGAATACTCTGGCTACAAATGTTCCGCTATAGCCCAATCGAGAGTTGGTTAGAGTGTGTAGTTAATGTGAGTTGAAATATTCTAGTGTGTTCAGTGCCTTGGTTAATTAAAACCCTATTGAAAGATGGGTGCAAAACATGCAGATTCCATACACCCATTTATTATGCCTCATCTATTACATTCTATAGTTCTCTTCATCCGATGGTTGCCTATTAGAGATTGCTATTAGTGATAAGGCCGCCTGTTGTGATACTTTACGTATAAGCTTTTTTGTTACCTTTATTTTATCTCATCTAATAAAGTGGATCAATTAAGTATTATCTATCTATCTATATATGTAAAGTTAATAAAAGAATTCCTGAAAAGCTATATAAGAAGTCAAACTGAAACTTTAAGAAAAAATGATGATGAATGAAGAAATTAACTGTAATGCATAGATTACTTAATATTCCATAGTGCTATATTAAGATAAAAAAACAACTGAAGTTGTAGGCACACAAACGCAGCCAAGTGCTTTTTGAGGTGTCTAATTGAATGAAAAGAGACAATTTTGAAGACCAGTAAAATGTTACAATGTTAACTTAAATCTTTTTTGAGTCAGTAGAGACTGGTACTCACAGAAGCTGCGAGTAAAAGAACAATAAAGCTCTCAGTTTTAGCATTCCGATGGTAGGTTCTCGCGCACTCTTTATTTGTGCTAACAATTTATAAGCACCATACCTGTGAGCATGTTTGATCCAGTATACCCTAAATGTTATGTAGATTGAACACCTGTTGGCTTAATTGAGATTGTCTAATAAGCAGCAAGTATCTGGAGCAAGCACAAGGTACTCGCTGCTTATGACAGGGTGGGAATGTGTCTGTTTGAAGACATGTGTCATAGATGCCGAAAATATTCACACCACACAAAGAATCACACCGAGAACCGGAATCTCAAATTTCTCTTGGGAAGAAAACTTGTATTTTCACTGAAAATCAAATTAAATACATGCTGCTTAGAAAGCAAACATGCGCCCAACTAAGACAATGGGCGGTTCTATGACAAAAGACAATGAAATAGAAGATTTCAATATTAGCAGAATATGTATGTATATTTGCTTGTTCACTCGAGCGCCCTAACTAACAATCCTGTTGCAATATTTAAGCTGTCAGTTGTCTTAATTCTAAATCATGAGATAGGCTTTTTTTTAACTCTCAGAAGGTAAGCATTTGAACACTATCTCATCTGATGAAAAGTGACGATGTGGTCGAAAAGATGGAGCATGCTTACCTAGAAGATACCTAACCAATATGCAATTTGTGGTATTCAATAAAGTAGTTAACAACCACCATTCAGTAACCATCAAGACGAGTGCTAAATGAAACTGAAAATTCCATTTAATAAATGTATTAACACATGCAGAGAAGGCAAACAGTAATAAAACATTTTTCTTGTTGTTTTGTTTTGTTTTAGTAGTTGTTTAGTAGTTGGGTTTTAGTTTATTCTTTTGCCTTGTTTATAGTACTGCATGGGGTGTATGTGGTGTACAAAACATCTTTTTTACCCATAATTTTAAACGTAAATGATTTCCTTTTTTTTTATAAATACATAATTTTATATGTGGGTTAAGTGATTACCTCCCGCTCAACCCTGATATTTCTATTAGGATTATCTATTGGGTGTATGTAGCACCCACTTAATTCGGATGAATTAGTACCTATCCTAAGTTAAAACTTTTTTTAGTGGTTTAGTGGAAACTTTTTTTGTGTACAGCCCCAGCCCTTATTTAATTTGGAAAGGAGCTTAAAACTGTTGTGTTTAAGTGTCCTTATAATTTGAATTGGTTTTTATTTTCAGTCTCTAGAGTTAATAATTCCATGATGTATAGTAAAAATATGTAAAGTTAAATATTTGATGTGTTTACAGCTTTGAATTGTAAAGCCAGGAGCCATGCACTGGAAACTCTGTTTCTCTTTAATTTCTAAGGAGCTTCGTTACACAATCTTAAAATAATTGTAAATCTCGCTAAAACAATGTATCTCATCAAACTCGCACAAATTATAATTTAATTGCAATGATGGTTAAGCTTGTTAAGACAAATTTTAGGTTTTACATATAATTGACTTAAATTTTTATCAAGACAATTCTAGGACAAGCTTATACATGAAACAATTATAGAAGTCATATATTGTTGTCTAAGTAGTGACTAATAGTCTAAATAAACTTTTAACTATCAAATTTTCAACAACAGCCATCCAATTGGTCCAAGCGAGAGCTAAGAAGTGGTCAATACAAGGTTTCCAGAACAATCAAACGCTGGCCTACTAAATGTAAGTAATTGTTTTCATATAATTCTGCAATACAGGTCAATGTAGGAGGAATACAAAAAATTATAGTAAGTACTGAGTTCATATTTAAATATTAGCCCTGTTGCCTTGCCAATTTACATCACATTTTTATACATCTTCGGCCGCATCATCACTTTCCATCAGGTGAGATAGTGGTCAAATGATTGCCTATACTGTAATAAAAAAAAAAAAAAAACAATTAACATCATTAATTGGTATAAAATTTGTTTGTTTCTCATGCTACTCAAGTCAATAAAGTTATACTACCAGTAAAGTGATATAAAAAAAAATTACCCATACAAAAAATAAAATAAAAAAACTTGAGAGGTGTCAAGGGACACCCGGATGGAACGAAGTTCAATTTCCGTTTAGCCCCCTTTCGCAACGCGCGATAAGGAACTTTCGTTCCAAAATTAAAAGAAACATGCATCCAAGTACTGACCGCGCCCGACGTTGCTTAACTTCGGTGATCGGACGAGAACGTGGTATGGCTTACAACGATAGCAAAAAGTGTCGTTCCAACTTTTGGTCTTAATTTTTTCCGTCTAGCCCCCTTTCGCAACGCGCGATAAGGAACTTTCGTTCCAAAACTAAGCTAATAAAGACACAAATGAAAATCAGTAAAATACAAGATTATTTTTAAAACAGACTCGCCGAAACTAATGTACTAAGATTTCATCACCATGTGAACCTTGAAGCAATCCAGCTCCTCGAATACACAGACTATTTGAAAAGACTCAAAGCCTTGATCTAACATTATTTGCTTAAAAGTGGATGGAGTCGTTAAGTTGAGGGCACATAACTTTTTAGGTATATTGTATAAGTTATCTTTTAGTTTATAAAACATATAGGTGGACTCTATTCTACACTCTAAAATGTTTTTTTTTCTTCTATAGACAGTCGTCGGCGTCGCACCATCCAGATGCCTCGAATCGTGTTTCCCGAGAGTGACACAGAACCTGAAAAATATTCAAGGCGGTGAGTCAAGAACATTCATGGGTCACTTGTCTTGCTTTATCAGTGGACAGTGGGGGATTTACACACTTGCCGCCTGTAGGCTAATTAAATTTTCTCTATAATTCAATTCCTTAGTTCACAATCATATGAATTTCAATGTTTTTGTCAATGAAATGTTACGATTCCCAAATCATAAAGTTATAATTTCAATAAAAACGTTGCTGTAATAAGATGATAGTGTATGGGCAGTATACTACATAATACACTTTATTACATTTTTTGCCCGTATTTAGTATGAATGTAAAGTAGGTAAAAAAAATTGGTCCCAAATTTGCCGCCCCTAAAATCTGCCGCCCTAGGCTCCAGCCTACTCAGCCTGCTGGTAAATCCGCCACTGTCAGTGGATCATTTGACTGAATTTTTATTTTGTTTGTTTCTATAATAATAATAATGAACAGAAGGTTGTTTACCTGTTGGGAAGCTTTATGCTTATTGTATGGCTCTGCTTAGGCTTATCTTTCTGATCCTATCATTCTTGTCTCAATTCTCGTGCAGCAAAGTAATTTCTCTGCAACTAAAGCCATCGAACTAAAACCGTTATTATTTAACTATACTTAACCGTATTACGGGATTTGGTGTAAATTACTCGTTATCGAAATTATCAATGGTTTTGGTTTATGTCAGAAGCCTTTTACAAAATGGGTTCGCTGCGCTCGCCGCCGTCGCAATCCATCTCGCCTCAGACGCTTCTGAAAACCGAACAACTTCGATGTAGATTCTAGACATCGCGGCAGCGGCAAACAAATCTGTCCATCAATAACATTGTTTATATGTTTTCACAGCTCTAGAGGTGTGAGGGTATTCTTTGCCGGCGACAATGAATCTGCCAATAGAAGCGTAAGGATCCGACGCAGTCGTGGCCCCAGGAAGAATTATGTGGAAGACAGTGAAGACAAACCCATTCAGGAGAGTAAGTATATTTATGTTTACACCAGATACTCCATTAAAATGTTGCAAATCAACGTCACACAAGAATATGTAAGCGTACATACACGCTCTTTCAAATGTGTGCGTGCTAAGGTTATCTCATTTGCCCGTACAGTTGTTTCTCTTTTGTAAGCAGTGTAACTACAATTGAAAATGCAGAATGAATGAAAAGTATCGCTTGAAGTGTCGGACAATAAGTTCTGACACGTTTGGCTTCGATTCGCTATCTAATGCGGTTTCGGCTGTTCATGTTTTATCGGACGAACATTGTGGTGAACATAGGTTGTCAGATATTAATATTTTATTTATGGTTAACTGTATAAATGAGATTCTTTTCTGTTACACTTTTGAAATTATCATTAAACAAAAATACATACAAACCGAATTACCATTAGGAAAGTTTAAATAATAAATAAAACGGGCATTTATTAAGAAAGCTTATTATAAAACAAATAACTAAATTAGTGACGAGGGTACATGGAGGCAAACTGCAAAATCGCTGTCTGGCGACTACATAATATAGATATACCTAGGTTAATATAATTTCTGTATTAGTCATTTAAGAGAAAAAAATGAATAGATAAATGCGCCTAAGTTTCTTGCCAGGTCTTTCTCGAGATGGCTGTATTTTGCGAATCGGCTGTAGAGTAACTTAACTGTCTGGAGTGCCTCTTTGAGGCCCATGTGAATAAAAGATTACCTATGAATTTAAAATTGACACACAAAATATAATGACTTTCGCACAGACATTTCGGTGTTCCCTTCTCAAATTCTAAGAAATTTGAAACACATTTTTTAATATTGCGTTTAATGGTAAAATATTATGTATAATAGTTTTGGATTTGACTTTGCGATTGGGAAATCAATGTTCTACCATAATACATAATGTCCCTGGGTCATGAAGCGTAACACAACTAACGCAGAAGGTAAAGGTTTGGATTATAGCACTGTTTTCCCCATTATTCTGTTATTGCCATACCCTATTTGATTCTTAAAAACATTCCTCAACAAAATCATGACTGCACTGAAACTACACAGTTTTGTACTAAAGTGATATCTTCTCTTAGATGTCCGCAGAAGCTGCCGCAAGCGTAAGCTTCTCCACCACAATTTCAACGAGAGTTGGATCACAAACGAGCTCAAAGTGAAAGGCTACCCAGACTTGTATGGATACCCAGGATTCAGCTCTTCAGATGAGTTCACGTCGGGCGATGAAGCCACGCATTCGAGGAAGAAAATTGTTAGTCAGGTCAGTGTTTAATACCTATGTGTTTATGTTTACTTACAAAGATAGATATTTGTAACCCGATTTATCGAACATGATCTAGAATTATCGAATACAATTAGATCATCGTATTGGGTACTCTTTTGCAACGAGAGTATTTTTCTTTAAAAGTGCATGTTTTCCCAGTAAGAGCATTGATGTTTAAAAACAATTTCTATTTATTCTGTATTTAGACACAAAATGGCGTTGCAAATCCCCCGACCAACACCGACGAAGATACCCAACTGGCTCGTCAAAGGAGAACCTCGGCGAGATTCAATAACAACAAAAAATCCAATGTACGTTGCCTGAATTCAAATAATTGCCTAAAAATTCCCACGCGATAGTAGAAAAAACAGTTATTGATAAAGAAATTGAACTTTAGGAAGTAGAACTTGTGGTTACAATTATTTGTGTCAAGATGTCAAGGTATGTTGTATAAATACTTATGGAAAAAATATTTGACTTGATTTTCCACACTCTTTGTAATAAGGCTGACGGCGAAACATGTTGTTGGAATCATAAGTCTTAAGATCACCCTAAGCGCATTCGATAAATTAACCTCCCATACTTAAATGCAGTGTTGACGTGATGCCCTTTGTTTTTGGGTAGGTTATAATTTGGGTTTAAATAAATAAACAGAAACGCAGGGCTTCGCGCAATTCCAATAATTACAATGCAATATTTTCTTAAGAAATCTGAACTGTTTTTACTATCATCGAATGATGTTAAAGGAGTGGATACTACTTGATTGGTAGCCAGTGAGCACTATCTTCGAGTTTTTGTTTTACAAAGATTTTTATAGTATAATAAAAACAATTTTATAATACATTGACATGAGATTTTATAGAATAATTCACGCATCTATTTTCCTTCTTATAATTGTTGTTATTTACTCGTGTGTCTGATGTTTTAGGACGTAACTGAATCAGAATCAGATGGCGATACCAACCTGACGGTGATTGAGAAAAAACCAATAGAGAATAAAAAAGACGAAGATAAGATGGAACAAGACGGAACTACGAAAGAAGATATTATGGACGACGTAAAGAAAGAGAAAGAAGATGCCGTTCAACCGCAGGATAGTGAGAGGTAGGACATCGTAACTATCATTGACCCATCTGGGCCTATTTTATATGTAACAAAGATTTTGACGGTGTTATTTGACATTTGTAACGGTTTGATAGCTAGCCTTCAGAGCAAGTTCCCATTCCAGACCTAGTGTAATTACTGACCTCCAGCGCATTAAAGATGTTTGAAAACTATTTCTATTTATTACAAGTTTTTACTTAATCATAATCATAATTCATTTATTGCATAGAATGTAGGTTAGTTAGTTTCATCTGTCCCGTTGTCTATCGTATAATAGACAATATCTGGATGACCGAGCTTTGCTCGGTTTTTTGTTTTTGGTAGAATGTGTTTGAATTTGTAGCCTCAGAAAGCTCCATCTAATGTCGAGTAGAAACAGTTTTTTACATCGGTCATAGCGTAATAGATGGCGCTGATAGTTTCTTAAACCCGGTTTTTCAAATGCAGTTTAGGAACCGAGCATTTCTCGGACCTGGAACGTTGATAAATCGACTCCTTGGGCTGAAAAACCTCTAATCTGTAACTTTAATGAAAATCGTTGGAGCCGTTTCCGAGATCCAGATTACACATATATATATACATAAAAGAATTGCTTGTTTAAAGGTATTAGATTGTTTTTGACAGAAACGCTAGATTATTTTTCTATATCTGATGGTGACTGATAATGGTATAAAAGTGGACAGGATATTATGAGCACAGTAGGTCATAACCGTTAGAATCATCATTAAAAAAATATTTGTTGTAATTGCTCTCTTGATACACAAATGATACACTAAGCATACGGGTGCAATAAATTGTTAAATTGTTTCATTTATCCCGAGGTTAGATATGACAATTTTGTGTAACTTTTGCCATTAGGTAAAAGTCTGTTACACAGCATGAGCTGTTTTGCAACATCTATAGTTGTTGCGTGACAACTGCCTGCAACACTTTGTATTAAAGCTCAATCAACAACAGTTGTTTAAGCTAGTCTCCACTAACTAGTCTAAAGTCTTAGTAACAATGCGAGAAAACAATCGTGATTGAAATCTTGTAAATCCTTAATTCATATAAATAAGTTTGACAAAGTTGTTTTGCAACAACAGCAGTTGTTGCGTAGCACTAACCTGCAACATTTCATTGGAATATTAGACAAAATATTAGTTGAGGATTTAACGGCTTCTATGACAGGTTTTCTTTTTCAGTAATCAAGGTCCTGCCAGGTCTACAAGGCGAAAGGTTCGCAAACCTAAGAAAGAAGACCGTCAACATGATACAGGTAAATAATATATATTCCAATGCTTTATGGTGCAACAAGTTTCTTTTTATATATTTATTTAATGCGTACATAACTTAATCGTGAGTAGATAAAGTAATTAGGTCAGAGCTTCAATACATTTGGTGTGAATTATTAACTGTGCCCCGTGGCTTCCCCTACGTTTATTCCTTAGGTTTTAGATCGCATCTATGCGTGAAATTTGAATAAAAAAACATGTATTCCACTTATTTTCACACAAGGGTTATTTGTGTTTCTGATTCGGGATGTGATTGTGTGTGTGATGTGAAAGTTTCCCACGACATGTCTTCGAACTTAGGAGCTTTGGGGCTGTGAGTGTGAAAGCGTTTATGTTTAATTTAGTTCGTTTCGATATTAGTATTCTCTGATCCTCTTCGAAGATCGTATTTTCTGATTTTTTCGATACTGTTGCAAGCGCCGTGATCGCAGAGTAACGGAGTAGTATGGCCTGATAAATATTTAAATTTATATAGCATATATACGGCAATAAAACATTCTGATATCTGTTGCAGCGTCGGAATCATCGTCAACCGAGTCTGGCAGCGAATTGACACTGAGCCGCCAGCCGCGGCGATCCAAACGCACGCGCAAACCCAAACCAGCGTTCGTACAGATTGCACAAGCCGAGACTCGCGGGAGAGGTATGACTAAATATTTTACACCTAATTGCGACACGCGGCTTCACTCGCGTTCGTAATGATGAAATAAATCTAAAAATTATTCTATATCCTTCGCTATAATTTTAACTAAACTTTTTTTTAAGTCGGTGCCAATTCTCTTTTTAGTTTTATACGGGGTAATTTATAAAATACCAGAATACTCTTGGGACATCATTCTAAACATTGAGAGCAACGACTCGTGGTAAGGCTATTGCAAATTCTGTTTTATGATCTTTCAAATACATTTTAAAATATGTATATTATTTATTCTCCCTGTTTGTCTATGGTGTCAAGTTTCAAATGGCTTTGGCGTGCATATTATGAGGCTCGGGACGGCGATGCTTTTTTTGCGGGACACTAGTTTAAACGACTATTAATTGATCGAGCGAAGCGAAATCTCTAAGTTGACTTGGGTCGTCCAACACTTTGTCTGTCCATCCTTCTGTCAGAGGCATCTAGTGTCCAAACCATATAAGCAAATGACTCAAAATTCGCATAGAATATTGTAAACTATGGCCCAAAGCCAGAAATGACATTTAAAATTATATAAATGAAAATATTAAGGGGGCTCCCATAATGTAAGTGGGAAGCAAAATATTTTTATTTTTTTATCTACCCTTGTGGGGTATCGTTGAAAAAGGGCTTGAAAAGTAGAGTACGAAACCGATTTTTTTTAAATATTATGGAAAATAACGATTTGGTAGGCGACCAAAGTCACTGTTTTTAGACCTATTTTGTCCCGGGTACTATTTCAAAAACGGCTTCACACTGAACGCTGAAACGTATGTACAATATCCGATATATCCTGTACTTGAACAACAAATAGAGAAATCAAACAATGATTATATAGAAAAAGTTATAAGCAAGTAACATTAAAAGTTTTTACTATGAGGCAAAATATAGGCGCAAGATCTCAGTTCGGCGCGAACGACTATATAAATTATATAGAATACATCTTTATTATTACAGAAAAACAGCGCGCAGAAGAAAGTCGTAGAATTTAATGAACTAAAGGCTAGAACATGAATTAGAGTTGGGAGCTTTCTGGTATTTTACGAATTATCCTGTATAGTTGATTTGTTATAATTTTGTTTCAGCAAAAACATTCACAATTAGAAAGAAACCTTACAGTCTAAGGGAGAGGAAGCCCAAAATTCTGCGTAGAAAGACAATTAGGGGTAAGATTTCTTTCTTTTGATGTCATTTGGCTTTCTCATTGAGTTCCGTTATTAATTCTTAACATAAAATAAGAAAAGTGACTGTTTTTATATAGTATGTGTGAGATTTTGTTGATTTTCAACTTGGCAACAGCGTCCTAGTCGAAGAACTTTTGCCAAGGGCTTCTAATTACCACCATATTTGTAGAAGTTAAATAAAATATCAGAAATTATAAAAAAAAATCACTCGACAAGTTCAAACTCAAAATGGATCACGTGTAAAACTTAAGTCAAGTTACTTCTTACATATAAAAATGTCGCTAAGCAATGCTTAGTCACCTCTTAGTTGAGCAGCTCTTAAGCCCATAATCAATGTTTAACTTTTTTCACTCATAAACAGTAGTTATCACTGCTTAGATGAGAAACGCACAGGGAATCCAAAATAATCGAATTTACATGATCGCCACAGATTATAACCAAAATAGTCGACTAAAAGTAAAATTGTAGGAATACATCTATCAAAAATGTGGTTTTATTAATCTGATAAAATAAACATTCAACGGTTGTCGAAGTTAACAATTTGGCGCCTTACGTAAAAAGTTACATTTATTATTGATTGAGTCCCGCCATCTTGCCTCTTAGCATGGTTTAACCTAGGCAATGGCGGTGTTTACTCGGGCCTACCGCCGGGGCAAGATAGTGACTGCTAGCGCGACCCTATCTTGCCCCACCTCGGCGAGGGACTGCTCACGGGGGGGTTTTTAGTGGGTTCGAGCACCACATACCCCCTTCCCTCACCCCTGGGAAGGAAGGGAAGTGCAAGGCATTTTCCCCCCCACAAAAAAAAAAAAAAAAACGCAATGGCGGTGTTTAATTTTGACAACTATTTGAGCATTACTTAACGATCTTTTAACGCTAAATCGCGTTTATGAGTGAAATTTTTGTTGAACTGTAGCTAAGCAATTGATTTAAAACTAAGAGGAGTTTATAAGTAAGACTGTATGAGAGATGATACGAGCAAGTCGCTCGCCTGTTTCGACATAGCGAAATATGAGTATAGACTTAATAACTGTCTCTGAGTATCAGACTAAGTTATATATTCAGTATTCCGGGTTCAAACTCATGCTTGTTCACGGCACAACCTATACTATTTTGACATTGCGAAGTATGAGCAGAGACTCGAAAACTGTCTCTGAATATGAGTTCGAACTCATGCTTGCTCACGTCAAAAAATCTACTGTTTCGACATTGCGGAGTATTAGTGTAGACTCAAAATTGGTTTCTAAATACAGACTATGTTTTGTATACATACAAAAATCACTTGAGACCACTTTGGGTTCTACATGCTTGCTCACGTCAAAGACTCCACTGTTTTATCATTGCAAGTATGTCTACTCAAATATGTCTATAAATATCAGACTTGGTAGTGTCATAACATATACTTTTCCTCAAGCAAAAGTGAAAATAAAAAACAAAAAATTTACATTCGGTAGGCAAGCAATATACTTAATTACGTTTAAATGTTTACTATAAGTCGACAACTCATATTGTTAATTGGATTTGGCATGACTTTCTGTCACGAGAGCTTATTGACTGGCAACACTTGTGGTGAGTTTTAAGTCCGGCCTGACATCAACCTGCTTTAGGAAAGCCTTTCATGTCTCTCGTGAGCCTTATTCATTGATCAGAAAGGTCATCGTGTGCAGCTAAGTTGGTTAGGTGCCTCTAGTAACCTTTGATCCAAGTTATTCTTCACATTCCTCAGCTGAATCCCCATCGACAAGTAGCAGTAGCAGCACATCGAGTTCAGACACTGAAGGAGACCTGAATGTCTCCATGAAGAATAAGACAAAGGGCCGGCAGAAGAACAAATCTACAGATGACAAGAAGACCGACCGAGCTTTGAGGGATATTCAACCCGTGGAAGTCGACGGGAGCGTTAGATTTTCTTCGGTGTGTGATTTGTAGTAACCATTTGTATTGTGTGATCTATGAACTGCCCGTTGGGTTAGTTAGGTGCGCGTCTGACTTCTAAGCAGCGAGAATTGGGTTCAAATCCCGATGGTAACACAAGTTTTCCTGAGGGAGACCTCAGGAAAATTTGTGTTTCTGGTTTTAATTGTGTGTGTGATGTGAATGTTGCCGCTACCCACAACAAAAGTTAGTGTGGGGCTGTGAATGTAAAAGCGTTTATGTTTAAATGTGGTTTGAACCCAAGACACAACTTTTTAAACTTAGTTTGGGGTTGTGAGTGTGGCAGCGTAGGGCAATAAGTTCCACTCCCTGTGTATGGAAAAACAATTTTGTATAAACAATCTTTCTTTTTAGGTCGGCGGCTTAGAAGAGCACATCAAATGCCTCCGCGAAATGGTTCTATTCCCGCTCATGTACCCCGACCTATTTAAGAAGTTCAACACCCGACCAGCTAAAGGAGTCCTGTTCCACGGCCCACCTGGCACCGGCAAGACTTTATTGGCGCGGGCTTTGGCGAACGAATGTAGCCTCATAGGAGGGAGGAAAGTGGCCTTCTTCATGAGGAAGGGTGCGGATTGCTTGAAGAAATGGGTTGGGGAGAGCGAGAGGCATTTGAAGCTGTTGTTTCAACAGGTAAGATTTTTTTTTAGTGAAGTGTGAAGAGATAGCAATTCGTGTGATAGATAGCGTCACGCTATATTTAAATTTACTTGATCTATATTTTAATCTCATACATATTCCCTATTTATCTTATGTGCTGTCTGTGATGGATGACTCAAAACATTGGGAAGGAAAACATAGTGGTGAAATAGCATCTCTAAAAACAAAACAATTAATACATTAAAATTAAAACGGGAATAAGCGTGCGTTGTCGACGTCTAGATCGACAATTATTTCGGCTTCATTCTGAAGGCTTCTTCAGAATGAACGCGTAAGTCACGCTGATTCCCGTGTTCATTTTAATTTTATTGTTCAAAATGTGCGTGAGATTTTATCAAATTTACACAATTATTATACATTTTCCCTTGAGAGACGACCTGTGTCACCCAACAAAAAAATCTAACATTAATTATGTATGTGTGCAGGCGAATAAAATGAAGCCGTCCATAATATTCTTCGACGAGATCGACGCCTTAGCGCCCGTGCGGAGCGTCAGGCAAGAACAAGTGCACACAAGCGTAGTCGGCACTCTACTGGCAGAAATGGATGGATTGTGTGACAGGTAGGTGGTCATTTGAAAATTAAAACTATCGTGGGTATTACATATAATGTTTCAATGTTGTGTACGGCTTAAAACACGTAAAAAATGACAACTTACTTTGTTGTCGACTAGTTTCGGACAAATTTGTTGTTCAAATTTGTTTATTCATCGTAAAAAAATAATAATATCGAGTTACTTTGACTAGTTTCGGACTTTGTCCTTCATTAAATTTGTTTATTAATCGTAAAAAATTTCGACTTCGTTGTCGACTAGTTTCGGACAAATTTTTTGTCAGTCATAAAATTTGTTTTTTCATCGTTAAAAATGACAATTTTTTTTTATGAAACTTAAATGCTTTTACATGACTTGTGTAGTGGGTGCCGGAAACATTCACATCACACACACAATCACAACAGAACCAGAAACACAAATTTTCCTTGAGGAGAAAACTAGTGTTCCCACCGATAATCGAACCCGATGACCCTTGCTTCGAAGGTGGACGCTCACCCAACTTAGCCAACGGGCAAGAAAAGGTGATAAACATTAGATATAATAAAGAATAATACAATAAAGTAATAGAAGATATATTACTTATTTTCCCCAGAGGTGAAGTGGTAATAATAGGTGCTACGAACCGTCTCGACGCCGTGGACCCGGCGTTGCGTCGCGCGGGCCGTTTCGACCGCGAGCTGCATTTCCCCCCGCCACACGGAGCGGCCAGACGAGACATTCTACACATCTACACTAAAGATTGGAGGCCCTGCCCTAGTGCCCACACTCTCGACCTCGTGGCGGACCTTACTCAGGGATACGGAGGTAACTAGTGACAACACGGTGGTATGATATTTTATAATAAGCTAGGCAAACGGTTCTTAAGGGGCATTTTTTATTATCTCTTTTGTGATAGCATTCGACTACTATCATAGGCGACATATGCGAATAATTCTTTTATAGCAAATGGGGTTAGATTTTACAATTAAAATCCTAAAATTGTAGCTGAATTACCACTGGGAAAGTGCAAATCAGTAATAAAAAGGGCATTAATTAAGATGAGTGTCTCTTTGGGCCCCATGTATGTCTCTTAATTGAAAGCTCAATTTTGGAATTTTCATCTAGTCAAAAGCCCAACTAGCTGCAAAAAAGCTGGGAATCCTTGCAAAGGTGACACAGTACTTCACACTGGGACAGTTGCTCAATTTGTATCAAGCACAAGTCCGTTCATATATGGAGTACTGTTCTCATCTTTGAGCTTGGGTCAGTGCCACATGGTAGCTAGTCTCTCGGTTTTTTATCGGATACATTTTGGAGAGTGTGCCAAGGAACTTCACGATCTAGTTCCTCCATCCCCGTTCTATCATCGAACAAGCAGACAAACTGCTAAGCGACACCACTATATGATAGACATTCCACAAATACGCACGAAGCGTTTTGCTTCCACATTCATTGTGCGAACTGCAAAGGAATGGAACTCCTTGCCCGAGTCGGTGTTTCCTGATGAGTACAAAATGGGAGTCTTCAAGCCAGGAGTGAATAGGTATCTTCTAGGCAAGCTTGCTCCATCGTCGACCACATTGTCGCTTACCATCAGGTGAGATTGTGGTCGAAAGTTTGCCTATCTTGAATAAAAAAAATGTGAATAAACGTTTTTGATTTGATTTAATAAGGCACAACACACTTTAATAACACTCAACAATAAGTTACATTAACTTTGTTATTATTCGTGATAAATGTGCTTTATTCATATTATTGATTGTTAATAATTACCTACAATTAAATATTTGCATTAATGCAAATGTAAAATGCATGTAATAAATATTTTTGTTACAGGGTCGGATCTAAAGGCGTTATGTTCAGAAGCAGTATTAAAAGCACTCAGAAGGGTCTACCCACAAGTATATGATAGTGAACATGCGCTACTCATTGATACTAAAAATGTAAGCATACACATTGCATTGAAATGATTGAATACTTGCGCTTTATAAAATCGACTTCGCTCATATTTTGGTTGATCGATTTTGATGAAAAAATTATGGGACCACCTCTGAATCAACCAAACAAAAAAAAACATCAAAATCGATTCAAAATTGGGGGAATTATAGCGTTACATACATACAAAAAAAAATACAGTCCAATTGATAACCTAATTTTTTGTAGTCGGTTTTAAAATAACACTATCACACTCACAGCCCCACGCTAAGTTCGAAGTCTTGTCTCTTGGGAAGGAAAATTCAAGTCCTGCCGGGAATACAACCCAGAACCCACGGATAAATATTATATCCTATCGTTTTTACAGGTAGAAGTAATAAAACAAGACCTCCTAGAGGCTATGCGAACATTAGTAGCGGCGGGAGCCAGAACGAGTCCTATAGCGGCGCAGCGGTTGCCGGCGCACTGCGAACCTTTGTTGTACACACAAGTACAGTGTGCTGCCAGTCTGTTGGAGAATGTGTTTCCTCTGGAACCTAATTACAGGTAAATATGATACCTTTTTGCTATTCATCACAGCTTGCTCACCTCGATCATCAAAACACAAAAGAACGCTTTCCAACATATTTTTAACCGATTTAAAAAAAGGAGGTTTTCAATTCGACTGTATGTTTCTTTTTGTATGTATGTCACGCGCCAATCATGAGGTAGATTATACTTTCCCACATAAATTTTATCGAAATTGATATAGCGCTTTTTGACAATATCAACAAAAATCAATATATAAGCGGTGAAGTTGGGTTTTTTAAACTTTGCTTGCGTTTAAATTATTAATAGAAGATTTGCAATAGCTGATATTTTTTTATAATAATCGTATATTTTAAAGTTAATTTGGAAAATCATAGAATAGAATTTGCAATAGTCATACTGAGAAAGATGTTAAGTCTCTTTGGTTGTAATATCCCATGAGGATTCTGACATTTTACAAGGGTTCATACGAAGCATTTTGCTTCCACATTTATTATACGTACTGCTAAGGAGCAGAACTCTTTGCCCGAGTCTGTGTTTCCCGATAAGTACAATCTGAGAGTCTTTTTAATTCGAATGAATATGTATATTATAGGTAAGCATGCTCCATCTTCGACCACATCGTCATTTTCCATGACGTGACTATCATATATTATATAATAATAAAAAAATATGAATATAAATTTGTATAGGTAATTATTAAATATCTTGTTCCACAGGATAGGAGACGTTCCGTTATCACCGAACGTGTTCCTAGTGAGTGGCCCTTGTTCAGAGACGTACATAGCCGGCGCTTTGCTGGCGAGACTAGAGCATTGCGCCGTCAAACAACTCAGTATGGCAACACTGCACTCCGCTCACACATTTACACAGGAACAGGCGCTTATATCTGTAAGTTATATGATAATATACGCTGTCACACTCACAGCCCTCATTCTAATTTGTGGTAGGGATATGGCATGCACTGACGTCCCGCTTGGGGTGCATTTCCCCCTGACGGCAACTACCCAAGCCATCCCAGCTCCTTCATGTAGCGTAGGATGGCTCTGGGTCACCGACTAAGCTGTTCCAAAGTAGGTGTTTTACATGGTGGTGATGATAATATCTAATACCATTAAACGAGCAATTCTTATCGTATATATATATGTGTGTAATCAGGACCTCGGAAACGGCTCCAACGATTTTCATGAAATTTTGTATGCAGAAATCAATCTAGCTAGGTTTCAACTTTAGAAAACGTCGTTTTATCCGTGTTTTCAGCCCGGCGAAGCTCCCGGGTACTTTTATATTTATGTACAATAAAATACGATATAAATTTCTATTATATTTTGTTATTATCTAACATATTTTTGTCCCTGATTGATGCACGCCTTATGTCATTTCATTTTCCACTGCTGGATGACTGGTAAAGAATGCTTTTGCATTAAGTCCTCCTTTTGTACACTTTTTTTTTGTGCAATAAAGTATTAAATAAATAAATAAATATATGCAAAAGTGGTGTCGAATGTGTATAAGCAGTAAAAGCTGGGGCATGAGTTTTTGATGTGGATGGCTGAGGAAAGTCGGGTCTTATGATTATGTTTTTTTGGAGTGGCGACTTCCGTTCTACATCACTTTCTAAAAGAATTCTTGTTAAGATTTCTTCTATAACCTTGCATTGGAGTAGTACATGCTCTACAGTCTCATCTTCCTCCATGCAGCTTTTGCACAGCCCTACACTAAGGTCGATAAAAGTGTTGTGGGTTCCTGAAACATTAACAACATAATACCCAGAACCAACAACACAAACCCGTGAAAAGAAAATATTTTAAATGGTTTTTAATATCAAGATTTTACCACATGTTAATAAAAAGGAACTTAAATATAATCAGAGAACTTGTCGACACGAATCAAACGAGCCCAAACTCGATCGGTTCTTGTTTAGTTCAGAAGTTCCTATGGCCATCTTCCGTCTCCATCATCAGACCAGCCCCATGCTACCATATCATTGTATTGTCGCCAAAGATACATACGTACACCAAATTTGAGTCCAAGACATCGGGAAGTGGGTCTAATTTAGCTTACAGAAAGCAGAAGTTCTGTAATCAAGAAGCTTAGCTTATTTGATTACAGAACGGGACAAATGAAACTAAATAAAAGCTTGTAATGAGGTTTTAATCTACATAACTTGACACTGTAATCGTTAGTTTAGGTAATATCTCGAAACTTAATCGTGCTAAAACTATTTTTATTTATTTCGACGTTTCGGCCAAGTTGCATTGGCTATGGTCTCTGAAAAATTGCGATTGTCTCCAACCTTGATCACATTTAATATATTAAACACGCATTATTGTCTATAACTCAAAAACTAGAGAGCAGATCTTGATCAAATTTCAATAGGACCACATGAAAGGCACCAGCTTTCAAATAAAAAAAAAAATAGGCATTATTGACGATATTTCAAGAACTACTGACCTTAAATGGGACCAATTAGAAAGCAACATTTTTCAAACAATTTTTTTTTTTCAAAATCGGCTCATGTAGATATAAGTTATGAGTTAACACACATAAAAAAAAAACAGTCGACTTGAGTATCTCCTCCTTTTTTGGGAAGTCGGTAAAAATAGTTTTTAGCGCGATTAAGTCCCGGGATATTACCTAAACCATATGTTCAAATCACGAAAGTTTGAAAGTTACAACTGTAAACTTTCTCAGGTATTCTCAGAATGTCGTCGCGCTGACCGCGGCTGCGTCCTCTTCATTAGGGACATAGTATCGGTTTGGACGTCACTATCTACATCACAAGGCGCATCACTGTTGCTACAACTTTGGAGAACGCGAGCCGCGGGAGAAAATACTCTCCTGTTAGCTACCACTAATGTTGCACACGAAGATTTACCGAGTGAGGTAAGTTTCTGAAATGTTGGACAAGTCGGTTGGTTGTCCAGTGACGTCACTATAAACGTCAAAAGGCGCGTCACTGTGGCTGCGACTGTGGAGAACATAAGCTGCGGTTGAAAATATACCTACTTCTTATGTTGCATATGAAGATTTACCGAGTGAGGTAAGTTTCTGAAATGTTGGACAAGTCGGTAGGATGTCGAGTGACGTCACTACTTACTTCACAATGCGCGTGCCTATTGTAACAACTTTGAAATACGAAAGCTGTAGCGTGCGATAATAAGTACATGTTTTATATGCAAAGTATTTATCGATTGATTTTACGCTGTCCGTCCGTCTGTCTTCAGCCTGATCTCTTGAACCGTGATAGATAGACAGTTGAAATTTTCACAGATGAAGTATTTCTGTTGCCGCTATAATAAGATATATTGAAAAACAGAATAAAATAAATATTAAAAGGCTCCCATACAACAAACGTGATTTTTTTGCTCGTTTTTGCTCGATATTGATAACGTCAACAGGTAGACGCCTAAAATATTCACAGAATATTTTGTGATATATTCACTTAATAAAACGTTTATTTAAGGGGGGCTCCCATAAAACAAACTGATTTTTTTTGCTCGTTTTTGCTCGATATTGATAACGGCAACAGGAACACACTTGAAATATTCACAGAATATTGAGATATATTATTCACTTTAAAAATAAATAATTAAATTAAAATAAAATTAATATTTAAGGGGCCTCCCATACTACAAACGTGATTTTTTTCCAAAATTACGGAACCCTTCGTGCGCGAGTCCGACTCGCACTTGGCCGGATTCAAAAAAATATTTAATAGATGACTAGACGGACGTCAAGTTTTTGAAAATTTTATTTTTTTTGTGTAATATTCTTACCACTTACTTACATAATTTGAGAACGGCTTTACTAAAGGTTTTTAAAACCTTTAGTAAAGCCGTTCTCAAATTATGGCGTGACCAAGTATATAGGGGGATTAATTTTTAAATATGTATAGATTTCAATTCGATTTATTCCCTTACAGCTGCAAGACCTGTTCCCGATCTACAAAGACTGCGTGTATAGGGTTAGGGAGCCGAACGCTGCCGAAGTAATAGCATTCTTGAAGCCGATCTTAGCCGAAGCGCTGCTGGATCCACCGCCGGTAGATAATCAGGAACCCCCACCGCCATTACCTAGAGGTAAAGAAAACGAGACTGAAATTCTTTTCCAGAGATTCTCACAATAACGTAATAATTATTGTTGATTTATTTAAAAAATCTGGCGCAGAATTGAATATTGAAAATTTATTTATTTGGCAGAGAAAGACATAATACAGTACAATTGTGCTGTGGGCCCCAAACTAGGCAAAGCCTGTATCTTGGGAGCCCGATATGGTTAACAATTATAAAGAAATGCCTGTCTGTACGTGAATATTGAATTATCAATTAATTAATTATTTAAATGTAATTATAGAATAATAAGAAAGAGATGAATTGATCAAAATTCTATGTACATTATTAGTTTAATAGAATTTTGATCATACAAATTAGCTTAAGTACAAGCAATAAGTGAGGAATTTCATCAAAATTTTTATATGAAATGAGAATGTTTCTAGGTATTATTTATGTCATTGAGTGACTAGACGAGCAAGTCGCTCGCGTGATGGAAAGCGTCACGCTGACCCATTATAGTGTCACATAGAATTTTGAACTTACATAATCCTGCTCGGAAACACAAAGCGCGTGTCACGCGAGATGCGAGATTTTAAATCTCTTTATCTAATGTAATTATTATCATTTTAGTATCCTCAACCACATCATGACTTACCATCTGGTGAGATAGTGGTCAAATGAATATAAAAAAAAAAATCTTGGAAAATTGTCCTTCAATCCGAAATGCAGAACTTTTTGCACGAAGCTTGGCGGCTAAATGACTGCAAAGGCGGACTGTCCAAAAGATTTCTACCGCTACAAAATAAAGATGGCAATAATGGTTGAAATCAATTATTGGTTATAAGTTGAATGATAAAAAATATATCGATAATTTTAATGGATGAAAATGTTAGATGATATTTTTATTTACACAAAAGTCTTTGTTGATTTTATCGAAATCGAATTTTCTAATGCAACGTGTATTATTTCAATAATTTTAACGTTTAAATTTGAATTAATCAGGTTCCACGTGTCTACATTCCGTCTCGGCATTTTTTATTACAAATACACAAAAAAAAAAACAGAAACAAAATTGCGATGACGCGACCTTGCAAGTAACTTTTAAACTGACCATTAACCAATCAACCATTTCTTTAAAATATCACTTCACGTATCTTAAGCACTTTAAACTGTACTGTAAGAGACAAAGAGCATAATGTTGAATGCATTTAATCCAACCACTTAGATCAAAAACAACCTGCCCAGAATTGATGTATTTTTATTTGATAAGGTTAAATTCTTTCATTGAATATGATAGATGAATTTTTATATTAGTACTACAAAATGCAGTCTATTATTACGATTCCCCCCTCGTAGCTCCACCCCCGCCCCCGCCCCGCGAAAGCCCGGAGGAAATAACCCGGCGCAAGCGCAAAGAAGACTATAAGCTACGAGAGTTGAGGATATTCCTCCGCGATATCTGCAGGAAACTTGCGTCCAATAGAAGATTCTATAAGTTCACGAAGCCCGTCGATTTAGAGGAGGTATGTATTGGGATTCGGATAGTCTTTTTTATATCATTGAGAGACGAGACGAGGAATTCGCTCGACTGATGGTAAGCACATTGCAGTTCAGTGTCACCTAGAGATATTCAATTCAAAGTCAAGTATTTTGAACTGTTATAGTTTAAAATACTTGACATGTATAAATACAAATAACAACACTGTATAGAAATACAACAACAAAGTTAATAATACATGAATATAACATCTTATTATGAATTAAATTGTTATTATTAATGAAGCATATCGTCCTCCTCTGCTCTAAATTGTTGTGCTCAACAAGTTCTCTAATTTACTGTCATTTATTTTTACCACCTATCTAGAGGGCCTGCGGAAGTTAATTTGCCCATACAATCGTAATACCGAAATTATTAATAATGAATAAGCATATTACCACCATACTGTGCTGTTATTCAGATTAAAAACGTATTAATCTAGGTTCCTGGATAGTTTTTATTCCAAAATAATTACCTAAAACGAAATATAAACCAATTGATTTTCACACATTATTACGACGTAAATATCGCATTTTTAACTTGTTCGTTTTGTATTAAAAACTAACTCATTTCTTCTGTCATTACAACAGGAACATAGATTATCATTTCAAGGTACTATTAATGCAAAAAACAATGGCTAAACATAACATTTTCATTCATAATTTTTGGTATTACGACACCTATCATAATTAGTTCGGTCGGTAGTGCTATCGCATCAAGCATGGGCACAGTTAGCAAGTTAAACAGAGACAGCCTATAGATCGTTTCACAGACTACCCCGGCCTCTTAAGAGAATGAAATAAAGATTTGAATTTGAAAATCCTGCGCGGCAGAGCATTGCGCTCGTCAGATGTTAAATCTCATTAAGTTCTGTAATTACACTGGAAACATTGCCCTTCAATACATAATACAGTAATGTTTGCCCACTACTGCTTGACCGTTAAATGTGACAGTGGTACCAGGCGGATTCTGAAAAAGAGTCCTACCGTTTATTGAGCAAAAAACTAAAGGTTGGTCTATGCTTGGTACATATTAAACTTAATTTTTATACGAGTCTGCGCCGCGGGTTTTATGTTTGATACCTGTTAGGTGCGCAATTTTCCTTCCACCTATTTGTGGTAATGTGATTGTGTGCGTGATGTAAATGTTTCCGGCATCCACTATATAAGTCTTTAAACTTGTGTCGGGTTGTTGTGAATGCGTTTGTTTTGTTTCTTTATTATATTTATTGTAAATTCCGTCGACGACATGGTATATATTTACTTCTTCTATATGTGTGTATGTGAATGATGTTTTTTTTTGTGTGTCTTCAGGTAGATCCAAGAATGGTTTAGATTCACAATTTGATCAGATAAATATTTTTATTTCATTTACGCGGGCGAAGTCGCGGGGAACATTTAGTACAAAAAATAGGAGAAGGAAAAATATAGTCACCGAATCTCTCGCTAGGTTCATCTCGAGTTGGCTGTGAATTGACGAATCTGGCAATTAGTCAGTAACTTTCATGACTGCCTCTTTGGGGCCCATGTGAATAAACAATTTTGATTTTGAACAGGTAACAGACTACCTACACATTATAAAGCAGCCGATGGATTTAGAAACAATGATGACAAAGGTGGACATGCACAAATACAACTGCGCTAAAGAATTTCTGGACGATGTCGATTTAATATGCGCGAACGCACTGGAATATAATCCTGACAGGTAAGAATCATCATCATTAGCCCACTTCGTTCCCACTGCTGGGACGTGGCCTACGCTCAATGGGAACTAGGTCATAATCGTCTAGTACAGGTTGACGAATGACATGTCCTCGAATTTTGTGATCTTTTTGATTTGGTTAAGCCTTGTTAGGCCATCCTTGAGAGCCGGTTATTCTAGGTATAGTGCTTACCACCCTCGACCAAATCATCACTAACCAGCATGTGAGATAGTGGAAAAGTAAGCTACAAATAAGCTATAAAAATATTTCGAAAATCATTATTCGCTATACTCGCTATATTCGCTATACTATGCTTATAAAAGTGATATATTTTGAATATTTTTCGTTTTCTTTTCCCTTAGGTATATACATTCGTTAATTTTGTATCTATGGTAAGATGCTTCTTACCACAGATCGTGGCCCATAATTCAACGATAAGCGGGCACCAGACGGTGGACTTGCTCATATAGACTAAAAAAGAAAAAGAAAATCTCTAATTTTTGTCACATATTTTTTCTCGATTATTTATGAGCGGGCATACGCTCTAGTGCCCGCTTATCTTGGGACACGCTATGTATATAATGTGGTATGTTTTGTACACTACGATGTTTAAAGTACACATGTATATTTCTTAATTCGCTAACGACCTTTAAAGTCCTGTAAGAGCAAAGAAAATCAAACGGTCCGCCATTTTGAACAAAAAAACAACGATAAGCAGTTGTTTTATTTCTGGCTAAATTATTGTTTTTTTTATAAAATGTTTGAACCTCTTTTCAACTGTTGCACGAACTCCAGAGTGCGAAATTTGATGCGCCTTCTGTTAGGAGTCGTTTTGGTTGCACTTAATATATTTAATATAATCCTACTAATATTATAAATCCGAATGTTTGTGTGTAGGTGTGTAAGTACATATGTTTGTTCCGTCTTCATGCTTTATCGGCTGAATAGATTTGGATGAAATTTGGAATGTACATAGCTTATACCTAGGAATAACATAGGTTACTTTTTAACTTGATAATAGCGGGCGAAGCCGCGGGGCACGGCTAGTATCTTATATATCTGAAAGGATGTACGTATGCAACGTAGAGGTCGTTCAATCTAAATTTCGACGCCTCAACTAAATTAATTATATATTTCTTATTTATAGAAATGTTTATTTTTTTACTCATTTACTTATACATAGTCCCTTGAATTCTTCCTTATTCACTAGAATTGTTCCTTACATTCGCTTCTGTGAATATGTTTTGCATTTTAAGTTTCATATATTTCTCTTTCTTTTACATTTCTTGGACGCCAGTCGAAGGGCTAGAGGTGTAAATAGGTACGAAAATCTTACATACAGAAGTTATTACTTATATCAGTAGCTTAGTTAAGTTTAAGCATTGGCCTTTGTTTGAGTAATGTGTAGTGTTGTAGAAAACTTGAGTCCGGAAGTCTAAAATTATAAACTCAGTACCGATGTTCAGGATCTGTGACCCAAATCGTTTAGAGCCGAGTCGAGTATCGATATATCATAGCACGGGCTTGAGTCAAAAATTTTTTTCAAAACGAAAATCGACATCATTGGCAATATTGACAAAAACCTATATATTTACTTAATAAATGTAATATGATTAGCTTTCATGGGACCAAAGAGACCTCTTTGAAACAAATCAATATCTCACATCGTAAACGGTAGATATGATTAAGTGGCACCATAGTTACAGCAAAGCAAAATACTTAATTTCGTTTACTTTGATGACATAGTGAACTGCCCGTTGGTTTAGTTTGGTGCGCGATCACGTTCTAAGCAGGGGTATCGGGTTTGATTCCCGGCGGGAGCAAAAGTTTTCTCCCCAAAGAAAATTTGTTTCTGGTTCTGGTTGTGATAGTGATGTGACACAAGTCATTGAACTTTGTGTGGGGCTGTGAGAGCGTTTATGTTCGATTCTATTCGAAAACTCGATGCGTTCAAAATGGTTCCCTGTCGAAATACACATGTCTTCAATGCTGTCAATTCTCACAGACTCGTTTCTACAACACTATTAATGATTGTTACACCCTCTAACCTTTTGCTCGCTTGTAGTTTGTGATTTGTTAATTAGACTTAAATATTTGTTAGTTTCTAATGTTCTTAATTAATTTGTAGCAGTAGGTAGGCACAGATAGATGACCTTGACATCATTAAAAACTCGCTTAAAAATTTGCTTGTTTACCAAGCATTATATCATGCTAATGAGTACTTGAAATATTATAATTAGAATCTTTATAGCTATAGAATTACATTAATAACATTACTATCTTATTTAAATGCTTTTTATTAATACAAAAAGAAGCATTTAAATAAGAAAGTAATTTTATAGGTGTAAATCTATTGCCTTACTGAAAATTAAAAGTATAATTTTTTCTATCTTCCCTCAAAACACTGAACCTTATTGAACTGCTCGTTGGCGCAGTTGGGTGGCGTTCGCCTTCTAAGCAAGGGTATCGGGTTCGATTCCCGACTGATAAACACAAGATTTCTCCCGAAGGAAAATTTTTGTTTTTGGTTGTGATTGTGTGTGTGTGATGTGAATGTTTCCGGCACCGACGACACAAGTCACCGAACTTAGTGTGAGGCTGTGAGTGTGAATGCGTTTATGTTTATTGAACATGAAACGAATTAATTTCTCAATCTTCCTACAGGACATCGTCAGACAAACAGATCCGTCACGAGGCGTGTTCACTGCGAGATCATGCGCACGCGCTAATAGACGTGGAAATGGACAGCGACTTTGAGCTCGAATGTCAGGATATAGCGAGGAAACGCCAGCAGGAGGGAAATCAGATGGACCCAGATCTGCCCGACTTCATCTTCACGGCTTCTAATCTACGTAAGTACCTAAACCTAATACAAGTCAAGATTGAATAGGGATCTTCGGCCGCATCATCGCTTTCCATCAGGTGAGATTGTGGTCAAATGCTTGCCTATCGAGCATGAAAAAACGAGAATAATGCCCGGCGTCATGCTGCGCTGTCACAAATGGAACCTAATTGGTACGATGTGCTAAAAAGTTGTGGTAGGACTCTATTGCAATGTCTGCTTGGGTTTGGTACAAAACCATTGCCAGATATTCAACCGCAAGCAGTAATGTGCATACATTACTGAATTTTGGATTGAAAAGCAATGCTTCCAGTGAAATTACAGATCTTTAAGAGAATTGTACTGCCCATTGGCTTAGTTGGTTGAGAGTTCGCCTTCTAAGGGGTATCGGGTTCGATTCCCGACGTGAACACAAGTTTTCTCCCCAAGGAAAATTTATGTTTCTGGTTCTGGTTGTAATGATGTGAATGTTTCCGGAACCCACGACGCGAGTCATCGAACTTAGTGTGGGGCTGTAAGTGTGAAAGCGTTTAATTAACATCTAATATCAGCACTTCTTTCTCATTAGCTCTATTCTTGTTTTAATTATTTAAATTTTCTTTCATTTCCATTTATCACTTCTACATAGAATGTGTTTACCACTCTCGATCACATCATGTACCAACAGGTGACATAGTGGTCAACGCGGCTTGCATTTTCCGTGGAAAAAAAATTGCAGCTTTTCATGTACCAAATTTCGTGAAATATATTACTGAACTGCTCATTGGCTTAGTTGGGTGGCGAAAGCCTTGTAAGCAGGGGTATCGGATTCGATTCCCGACTGAAACACAAGTTTCCTCCTCAACGAAAATTTGTGTTTCTTGTTCTCATTGTGATTGTGTGTATGATGTAATGTTTCCGGCACCCACGACACAAGACATCGAACTTAGTGTTGGGCTGTGAGTGTGAAAGCGCGTTATGTTTATTACTGACTGTATTTTTTAAACCATTAACCGAATTCGCTGCTGCTATATCTGGAACCCTTCATACAATCTTGATAAAAAAATTAAGTGACTACCCCTTATTTCAATCTCTTTAAATCTTTTGGAGTGAAGTTAAATAAGCAGTATTCAGTGAAATTCAGAACCTCCTCTTTTATTACGACTCGAGTTTAAATCATGTGTAATCATGGATATACCAATACATGGATTTTGGGTCAGCGCTCTTGTGTCAACGAAACATAGGCACAAAACGAAACATAAGCGACAATTCCGTTTTAAAAGTAAACTTTGTAATGATAAAGATTAGGCATAAATTACATTGTTTTAGTTTGTTTAGTATCGTTTAATGTTTTGTTTTTGTTTTTTTTTTTTATTTGTGGCAGGCTAGTGTTATACCACTATCACTATGTTTCCACATTTGTAAAGGTTATTCGGTACACATATTATTTGGTCTAGTTTGTGTTAGACCATTTGTTTTTTTTTTATATAGCATTAGCCATGCTGGGCAAAAATATCGTAGTAATTTCGTCGCTTCAAGCTGATCTCAGCGGTTAGAGCGTTAGGGGCATGAACCCTAATGGCAACGGGTTCAATCCCCAAGCGATATTTTTTTCCTTTCTGTTACTACATAAGTCCATTTGTTTGTAGATCGATGTTTCGATCGTATTTTCGAGTTTTCTCTGTTTTTCTGCAATATTAACTGTAGTGATTTATGCCAATTTTGTACTAAAAATCTTCTAAATTAATGGACAAATAGTTCAAAAATCTTCCTGCTTCTCAGATCACGGCTTCGATTCGCTGTTAGACGTCAGTAAAATTCCCAAAACGCCACAGAACGGGGATAAGAGCGAGACGCACTCAGCCAAACGAAAGAGACGACGAATCAACGCATGGTCGAAGGGATTAGTCGTGAAGAGACCCAGAACTTCGCATAAGGTAAATATAAGACAAGCTTTTATTTTTAACTTGCACTGTATGTATGTAAGTATGTTTGTTCGGGTGGAATATTGCAACTCAATTTTGAAGCAGATATCTTAAAACAATCTAGCTGAAATTTTGTGTTCACGTTTAGTTTGGATGACAATGCAAGGTTAGCTGTGTGACGTCATTCTAAATCCAACATGGCGGAACACCCAAAATGGCGGACGAGTAATTTTCAATGCACTCCTACAATATGGGTATCAAATGAAAGGGCTTGCTGAGAATAACTCGAAAAATAATGTGACGTCACTTAAAATCCAATATGGCGGACTTCTAAAAGCTTGTCTTTAAAAAAGTTTTTAACAAGAAACTTATTTATTTATAGATGAAATACCACAAAACTGGATACAATGACTTACTTAATTTACCATTAAAACCTTAATTTTATGAAAACCATATTATTATATCCTTCTAGATGTGAACCTAGCTTACCTATTAATAGATAGACATATTGATTTTATATAAATATCCGCTTCGTATACCTACTTAAACTTGAGAAAGAAAATACAATTAAAAAGTTATAAATACGAGCCGAAAACAGAAATTTACGCGAAAAAAATATATAAATTTTAATATAAGAAAAAGACAATCGGTCATATCGTCTTATTTATTATATGGCGATAGTAAGTTAGTGGAGTCCAAGTCCGGTTGCAAAGTCTTGGTCACCGACGTAAAGTCACAAGTCTATCGATATTCTATATATTACATCTGCGCAGGAATTGCCTTCTTCGTTTCAGAACTTCAAAGACCACACCATGACTATAACAGACGAGGAGTCCAAAGAGAACAAGCCGATAACGTCGACCCCTCTCCCGGGCGGCGACGTGACGTCATCATCGGGTTCCGACGATGACGCGCCGCTTCGACGCCCGCCTGATGACTCAGACGTCGTGCTAAATGGCAACAGCGAGAACAAACATACGGACAGGTTAGTTTTTAATCGACTTCAAAAAAGGGAAGAGGTTCTCAATTTGACTGTATTATTTTTTGTTATTTCAGAACTTTTTTCTCGGTGAACCAATTTTGATGCAAGCAAAGCTTAAATATACCGACTTCACCGCTTTATCTCCGGATACCTTGATCAGAGTAAATGAATTAAATACGCATTATTAAATATAACTCAAAAACTACTGGTCAGATCTTGATCAAATATAAATGGGACCACATGGGAAGCACCAGCTTTCAAATAGTACAAGAATTTTCCAAATCGGTAGACATACATATAAAAAAAAGATTGCGACGAATTGTGAACCTCCTCCTTTTTCGAAGTCGGTTAAAAAATCTCCTTTATCCGCCAATCTTCTAAAACCTCCTTTATTTTGTACGTCCTTTATGTTCCATTGGTTTGGACGATGTTAGGGAACAAACGAATAAATAATGATACTTGCATACATGAGACATATTTCTATATTATTACAGTCCAGTGAAGTCTTCAGAGAGGTCGCCAACAAAATCATCACCAAAGAAACGGAATTCAGGGCATGACACCGCCAGTGCGGGGCAAGGAGGTAAGTTTACAAAAAAAAAATGGCCGTGAATTAAAACACAGTACACACAAATCCTACTAAGCCTACTAATATTATAAATCCGAAAGTTTGTGTGTAAGTGTGTAAGTATGTTTGTTCCCTCTTCAAGCCATTTAAACACTAGCCGTGCCCCGCGGCTTCGCGAGCTATTATCAAGTTAAGAAGTAGCCTATGTGTTAATCGTAGGTATAAGCTATGTACATTCCAAATTTCATCTAAATCCGTTAAGCCGTTAAAGCGTTAAGAGGAAACAAACCTACTTACACACAAACTTTTGGATTTATAATGCTGCTCAAAAGATTAAAATAACAAAGTGTCTTCGCCTTAATAGAAACAAAAAGAAAAGTGTTAATGAACACAATGAATATTTTGAATCCAGCAGAATAAGTTAAATTTTAATAATGTAATAAAAATAGGGAACACGCGTGGCCTATAATAGCGAAAAACAAACAAATGCATTCACAATCGCAGCCCCACACTATGTTCGAAGACTTGTATCGTGGGTGCCAGAAACATTTACATCATACAAACATTCCCAGAACCAGAAGCACAAATATCCCTAGGGAAGGAATTTTTGCTCATTCCGGGAATCGAACCGAGGACGCACGGCGCAGAGGGCGGAGACCTGTCCACTGCGCTAACTGGGTTGTCGTATTCTCTATTGTCCCGTACACAGTTTCTAAAATACATATTAATTTGTTTCAGAAGGTGTTAAAGTACTGATAAACAAGACTGAGTTAGATAATGTGGTATATAAGAACGCGAAAGCACTGAGAACGATCGGACTAGATGCCTTATTAGATTTGCACTCACAGGTACGTACCAACCACTGTAATATAATGTTTTAATTACAAAATACAATGGTACTAGTTGGTCTTGGCTCCTTGGAAGGAATATAGCCACATTTTAATTCTGTTTTTTTTAAATATAATTCACTTTTAAAAAAATCATCTTTAATTAAAATCTCATACATATTATACATATACATATTTAGCGCTGCTCAAAAGAAATGTAAATCCTAGGTATAAGCTATGTACATTCAAAATTTCATCCAAATCTGTTCAGCCGTTAAAGCGTTAAGAGGAAACAAACATACTTACACACAAACTTTTGGATTTATAATGCTGCTCAAAAGATCACATAAACAAAGTGTCTTCGCTTTAATAGAAATAAAAAGAAAAGTGTTAATGAACACAATATTGAATATTTTGAATCCAGCAGAATAAGTTAAATTTTAATAATGTAAAAAAATCAATAAATCTTTTTAATCTTTCATTAAAATCTCATACATATACATATTTAGCGCTGCTCAAAAGAACACAAAAACAAAGTGTCTTCGCCTTAATAGAGACAATAAGAAAAGTGTTAATAAGCACAATGTTCAAGATATTGTGAATCCAGCAGAATAAGTTTAAAGTTAGATAGATAGATAAACTCTTTATTGAACACCTTAATTAAGACAAAAAACAAAACAGTAAATAATTATTTACAAAAAAAAAGTGTAACAACAGGCGGTCTTTTCGCTAAAAGCGATCTCTTCCAGACAACCTTTGGATGAAGAGGAATTACGCAATAGAGTTGGACGTCGGTGTTTGAGAAAACAACACTTAAAGATTTCATGAATCTAAAATAATAAATTATAACTTACTTACTACATAGTATACTAGTTGATCTTGGGTCCTTGGTATGAAGATAGCAAGATTTAATTCTGTTTTTTTTAATGTGAATAATTCCATTTCTCCTAACTTCCTAGGGAGCAACTGTTTAAATGCAATGTACTCGTACTGCTCGTTAGCTTAGTTGGGTGTGTGTTCGGCTTCTAAGCAGGGGTATCGGGTTCGAATCCCGGCGGGAATACAAGATTTCTCCCCGAGGAAAATTTGTGTTTCTGGTTCTGGTTGTGATTGTGTGTGTGATGTGAATGTTTCCGGCACCCACGACACAAGTCTTCGAACTTAGTGTGGGACTGTGAGTGTGATAAGCGTAGCGCGGTCCGCTTGGTCGGTCGTAACTGATTGACAAGATAAAGTAATTTTCAGTTAGAGCAATGCTTGGATAGGTGACCCTTTAGTGGGATTTTCAACAGATTGTCGGCTAAGCTTCAAATCTACCCATGATGTTCTAGAAGTCTTTATAAACTTATCTTTCCCAAAAGTTACTTTGTGTACATACTTATTCCATATCATAAATATTAATATTTGATATTTCATTTCAGCTGACCAAAGTAGTACACTTATATTCAACGCGAATCGACCGCACGAAGTTACCCCAAGAACTAAACACGATCATCAGCAGATATCTACAATGTATCAAAAAATGAAACTGTGCCATTCTACGACAGTAGATCGGAAAATACCTACTTATATTTTTCTAAGCGCTTCTCGGGTAAAGTATAGTTGGAGTACCAAATTGTATTGTAGTGTTGGAAGTATTATTATGGGTATACTTAGAAGCTCCTTCATTTAGAAGTATTTCTTGATTTTGTTGAGAACAACGCAGATTGATTTTAAAACCGAACTTTTCTAAAGGTCAGGGTGGCAAGAAAATACCTAATAAAAGTAAACGGGTTAACGCCATCTACCTTCATATCACGACAATACTAAATACTAAGAGTTACTAAACAGTTGAGCCTTTATGATTTTTTTTTCAGTTTTGGCTTCGTAATTTTGGTGCATTTAGCCAGTGTTAAGTAATAAAATATTTTAAATATTTGAACATTTGGCTCTCAGTCTTTTAGTCATTCAATTGGATGCCATTGTATAGTAATTAGGAGCAAAGAAGTTCATGATAACGGCTGTGGTATAGTGGAAGCGCGACGCTCCCTTCAGCTAAATATGTCTCGTCATTCGCCTCGTCAGTTATGTTGTTTTACTCCCGAAATTATATTGCCAAAACACTTCAGTGGGTAAATAAAAAAAAAATATTTGTGGAACACTCAGCTCTTTCTTTATGCGTTTCCGTATTTTTATTTTTAATTTTCCGACTCGTTTTGTTTTCGTCCGATTACCAGAGAACATAGAAATTAGAAGTATATAGCACGTAAATGAAGCGGCGCTGAGTGTAATCCAGACTGCATTGGATTACATAACTAATGTTTCACGATAACAGCATTAATATAAATCTTAACAAGCACCCCTTAATATCTACCCACTTCCTCTATAGTTCCATTTGATTGTATAAAATGGTAAGGCTAGGTACGCCGCTTAAGGCTACATATCTCTAGCTGTGGGTCGTTTAGTGTTGGGTTTCAGAGAATTGATACGCTTTACAGAATTTGAGTATTTTAATTTATCTACTTTTCCTTCTTTTACTATGACATAAGTGATCCAACTCACTCTCACGTCCTCAGTTCTACATGCAATGCAATGACTTTATTGTTTGACTTAAAATGATAATAATCTGAACTTGTTATATAGATGTTAGTTCTTGCCATAGCCTTTGTTTAGTCTACCATATCCACAATTGATTGTTTGATTGTAGATCATCTGCGTTGTTGATAAAAGCTGATTTTGCATGCGTCATTATGAACATATGGACGTTCTTTGAAAGATGAAAATACATAATCATAATTCTAAGTTCATCATTGTGATTTATATACAATATGATTTTTCGTAATGGCTAATGCATGAGCTCAAGTGTAAACACTTGTAATGTAGAATTGAATGTAATTTACTTGTTAATAAGATGTTTTTGATTGATCAGTTTGTTTAGGAATGTTATAAACGTTTGGTTATTTATTTGGGTATAAACGGAGAACACGGACTTGAAAGAAATACGGACGTGCCCTCATGCAAACACGGAATCACGGGTAATGCATGGAAATGTCCGTGTGTGCGTGTAGCTCGTGTTATGACGAATTTTTGGACCTAGGGAGGTCCATTAGTTTTGTTTACGGCCTTACGTCCCTTTTTTATTTAGGTCCGTATAGGAGAATTGATTGCCCATAGTGTGAAACCTCTCATTCTACAAAGATGAGTGAAAGAGATAGAAGTTTTAAAGATTGTTACTTAAAAATATTACGTTAATATTGTTGAGCCTAATATTAACCCGAGATAAATTAAAATTAATTCTTGCCTTGGAATGTATCATTCCTTTTAGAGAATGTAAATGTTGGGTGTGTTTATTAATTTTGTTCTCTTAGGTTGACGTAGATCTTTTTTATGCCAGCGAAGAAGCTGTTGGTAAGCGGTCACAGCTTATGGACATCTGCAAGACCTTTGTGCTGTCCGATGAGTAAAGTAAATTAATAAACCATTAAAAGAAATATAATATAAGTTCATGTCGATAGTGTAAATAATTATTTAGTTGGATTAATTAAATCCATTGTTTAATTAAGTCAAAATATCAAAAGCAGTAAGGGAACTTGGGTAAATTTGTATTAATTTAACATACTATAATTTGTGAAGATGTTATACTTTTGAATACTACACAACTAATTATAGTAATACAATTGTTATAACAAGATTCGAGCTAGTAAAGGTATACTGAAAGCTTGTTCACTGAAAAATCTTAGTTGTCGTGAGTTATTCGACTTTTTTTTATTAAGCGGGAGTTAGTAAGTATGCTTCTGGCATAATTTAAACCGTGTTATGAAACACTGCAGAAGTAAAAAATCGTTCAGACGCGTTTCACACAATGCTTACAAAGATTCGGGAGCACAATGCACTCATAGGTTTCACGATCACTTTTATATCCAACAAATTCCATTCCAACAATTCACATAATAAGCTCCAACAAATAAACGTAATTAAAAATACTAAACTGAAATCAATTAAGTGTTTTTAAATCTTCAAATATAGTTCTGCTTAATTTTTGTATTGCAAAGGATCGCGACTTGCCTATAATGAGTGGAAAATTGCGCCTAGACTAAGCGTCGCGTTTGATGAGAAGAACGTAGCCATTAGCAAGTATCCTTACTGTTTATATATTTATTAACGTAACGTCACACTGCCGGCATGGCTTTAAAACATACGATAGTAAATAAAACGAATTAACTGTATCGTTTGATACACTTCTAAAGCAGTTTATTTGTAGTCATGATTTTGTCATTCCTAATCAGCCAAATTGTAAAAAACCAAACAAAATAAACGCTATTTTAAAGCAATAAAATATGTTACCAAAATAGCACCTATATATAATCACGATGTAAAAAAAAACTGCCCACTGGTCTGTGATACGTAGAAAATGTAAATATATAAAAAAAATAAGTTAAATTCTTTCATACGTTATGATTTTTTGTTTTGAAACAATTTGGCTTGCTAGGGGTGTGAACAAAAATAAAATAGGACGAAGTTTTACCAAATAAGCTAATGTAAATGCTTAATTAATGATCTAAGGTTGTCTAACATATAGAATAAATTCCATTTATATAGATTAATTATATAGATTAATATAACTAAGTTACTAAAGTACTGATGACTACTTACATACTAGAAGAAACCGTTGTGATGTTACTAAAACCGTAAAATAATTTACATTAACTTTGACTATGTTGTAAGACTTTGCCGGGTAATTCAAAATGTGAATGGCGTTTTTGCTTTGTGGTTAAATTGAATGAAAATTGTAGATAATCATAACGATCGCGACATTAGTTAATTTGTCATGTTATTTCTTGTTGACGTGATAACGTCTTATAAATCGATGTACGCCGGCTGCACGCACGAAAAATCATGACTCATTGTAACGTTCCGCCTGAACCGAACGTGCAAGCGAGAGCGCGAAACAAGCGATAGAGAGGCACGATTGGCCTAAGCGTTCGTCTTATGACGTCATCACGTAAAATTATCGTCCGTAAACCGACTTTACAGACAATCATTTATTTTTCCATGTTAGACATGGTAATTTTTCAAATATCAGAAACATCATGCGACCTCATTTTAACCATTGAGGACAAACGTCTATTGTGGTACAGGTGTTCCAAATTCTGATTTACGATTTTTCAAATAAACTCATAAATATATTATTTATCTTCTCTGTTAAGTCTACGGTGTCAAGTGTCAACAGGCGTTGGCGTGCATATATAACTAAGCGCGGCGATGCCGAATTTTCAAATTCGAAAATTGTTTATTCACGCCCCGAAAAGGCACTCATGAAAGTTAATGACTACTGCCAGATTCGCAAAATTACAACTTTACGGGACAGTGTAGTTTAAACAACTATTAGTTTGAATTGTATAGAATACATCAAACAAAACAAAAAAAACGCATTCACACTCACAGCCCCACACTAAGTTCAAAGACTTGTATCGTGGTTGCGGGAAACATTCACATCACACACACATTACACCCAGACCAGAAGCACAAATGTCCCTTGGGAAGGAATTTGTGCTCCTGCCGGGAATCGAACCCAGGACCCGAGGCGCAGAGGGCGGACATCTGTCCGCTGCGTTAACTGGGTCGTCATCTTTGCTATTACGGAAAATATATCATTCAGATGGAAGTCGTTGAACTAACTGATGCTAAAGACAAGAATCAAAGTAAGAGAGTTTTTGTAGTTGAGACATTAAAACCCAAAGAATTACGTTTGGAAAATAATACAAAATCGACAACGCAATTTTTTCACTTTCGCGCCATATCCGTATATGTTTTTTAAATGTTGCGAAACCAAAGACAACTTATAATAGTAACCAAAAGCCTAACTACAAAATCAGAATTCGTCTAATAATTTTGAATTTCCCACAGTAAGAAGTAACATTATTTCTTAAGCTGGCATAGTCACTGTCACTGTAAATGTTTGTGTTAATAATGGAATAATTGCCATGTATTTAGTTTGTTTCGTGTTACCGATGTTTCGGCACTGTTGCAAGCGCCATGATCACACAGTAATTGACTATAGTAAGTACTAGTCAAAACAAACTAAATACATTGAATTTCTCTGTTATGAACATAAACATTTCAAATTTAAAAATGTTTAAGAAATGTAAAACAATACCGCACCTATTTACTATTACCATAACTGAATATAACTTTCTTAATTTCTTTTTGTCATTTCAATTGAGATACGAGTAAGTTCTTATCTTAATTCTCGTGAAAACCACAAGGTCCTGTTTGTACTAAACATCTGATTACTTTCACTACACTAACACCGTCTACTCAAATTCACGGGTTCAGGTTCACGAGTAGATGGAGAATTTTTCACTATTATATATTGTTCTTCCACCAGGAAGAGTATGCAGTTGTACGAGGAAGGGTAATGTTTATGAAATGTATTTATTGGGTTGTTTACGATAATACTACTCAAGCACGGTGCTGCTTATAACCAAAGCAGCGTCAGAAGCAGCGTCAGTTCCACCCTTTCCCGCACGCCAAAATTGATTTGTCTATCTGTAGTGACATATGATTTACGCGATGAGTTACGACTCTTAATGTTTAAAGTTGTTTGTTGGAACCCATTCTTAGTACTTGCACTGGGACCCTAGAGTAGGTTTGTTAAACAGACCAAAAAATCTAGTAATAAAAATCACAACACGTAACCGAATGACAGGGAAAATAATAAGGGAAGATGAACAGGAAATGACTTATTGGAGCGCCGCTGTGCAGAATTCCCTTTAGCTACATCTAACATAATAACTGGCACCATGTATCGTTGATTTACGAAAACTGTTAACAACTAAATACTAAGCTCTTTTACATTTATATAGGAAACAAAGCCGTGTGATAAAAATTTAATACAATACAAAATAGTTACCTCATTCAGATAATCTAAAACTGTCCCCCTAAAGTTAATAAGAACTAACTCGAATTTTGTATAGCTTTTACTTTAAATAGTGTAATTAAATAATACTTGATTTTGCCATATTTACACGCACACTACATTGATGCGTGAACTGATCTACCAATGAAAACGTTTTATAATGACGTGATAGAAAAAATAAGCGACTTGATTGGTTGGTTAGTTCTTGTATGTGTTTTTGTTTAGATTATTTCCAACGTTCTCTCATTAAAAATGAAAGGGCGAGCACATCTGTGCTTGTCATTTGGTAGCTCTAGCTGTAATAACTTGGCAGAATTCGTAGCGTGGCAACCCTTAATAAATTGCCATCAAACCAAAAAGTGAAATGTTATAATATACATGACAATGTAAAATGTATTATATACTATAATATATTCCTCTTTTTTATATATAATACAAACATGTAATATTATATTTTTTATCAATGCAGTGTGCGCAATTATTACTATAGAACTTATGTACTCTCTCTGATTAAAATGTATATATTGTAAAATTGCCCTGTAACATGTTGGCCAAGTCATTGGCAGGCTGGAGGTTGGCTATCGACCATTTCAAATTCAATTCATTTACTAAAATATGTAAAATCGGTTCCTTAATTTAATTTTATGTTTTTTTAGTGCTCATTACCGTAAAATGGCTGATACAAAAGTAAAGTGGGAAAGGCGATTTGTTTAATATGTTATGCCTTACCATTTTAACTACGTAATTATATTTAAAAATTCAAAATAGTAAGCTTGTACTGAAACATTTGAAATAGTTTCACAGCGGGTACAATTTCTTTTTTGGTAAATATGTTGATAATGTTCTCACAATACAAAAATGTATGGCGATGAGATCTTAAAGATCTCGAGTCCCACCAAGTTCTTGGCTGATCATGGTCTTTCTTAATTGCCTTTTCAATTGATATTTGGATCCTAGGATTCAAGAAGCAAATTCGTTTTATAATTTCTTTTGCTTTTCTATTCGTAATAATTATCATAAACTCTAGTTTACGATACATTTTCTCATCGTCTTTATTTTTATTATTCGTGTCATCGTCACTCTCGTCGATCTTCATATTATTACGCCATCTAAGTGACAAGTCCCATATAAAATTAATAATTTCGATTTTTCGCCTTTTTTCATTTTTTGTGTTTACCTAATTTTCCTTTGCCAAAACCTTCCTCTTGCGAAGAAAACAAATATAGAATAATTCAAATCGTTTGAGCTATTTATTATTCGAGTTTTTGCGAGACTAACGCAATGTATTTTCATAATAAAAATTGATTTATAAAAAATAAAATATTATTTTTATATATATATATATATATATATATCACAAAAAAATATACTTTTATCTGTTTTTCATATGTATACAACTATAAACAGGCTGTCAACAGTTTGCTTGTCTATTTGTGCCAACTGCCAATTTTATTGGTCCACGCACGGCTAGGCCAACGTGTAGAGGAGCCATATAGAAAACTGCTTGCATTTGCTCAACAACGAGTGTTCCACTGAATAATTTGTAAGCGTCATGTATATCCACCGGATTATTTAACATTTTCTATTTATAAATCGTATTTAATGATGGAAATAAAAAGGGTATGAGTTTATGTGATATCTAAATTGATTCGTTTTATTTATATTATAACTAACCGTGCCCTGCCGCTTCGCCCGCTATTATCAAGTTAAAAAGTAGCCTATGTGTTAATCCTTGGTATAATCTATGTACATTCCAAATTTCATCCAAATCCGTTCAGCCGTTAAAGCGTGAAGAGGGAACAAACATACTTACACACAAACTTTCGGATTTATAATATTAGTAGGATAATGTGATTTTCAGCTTTAGATCTTCTGTGAGTATATTCTGTAGAAATTTTAACATGGAGATGGGTTCTATTATATTGCGGAGAAAGGGTTTATTCTCCCAAAAAAAAAAAAACAAGTACACCAAATTAAAGTGCCCGTCGGCTTAGTTACGTGTGCGCTCGCCTTCTAAGCTATCTAATAGCTAAGGGGTTTCGGGTTTGATATCCGATGGAAAAGTTTTCTCCCCAAGGGAAATTTGTTTTTCTGGTTTTGGATGTGATATGAATGTTGCCGGCACTCGTGACACAAGTCTTTCACTTAGTGTGGGGCTGTAAGTGAAAGCGTTTGTTTTATGTTAATTTCTATGTTATGGCGATCGAGGGTTAATTCATAGAAATTATGACGTAGAATTATGAATAAAGGTAATTTTTTTATATTAGTTTGATCACTATTTAACCTGATGGTAATTGATGATGCGGTCGTGGGTTGTAAACACGGGCCTAGTTTGACTGGCACTCAAGAATAGCTGCCGGACCACGAGAGCCAGCCATTCTAACGTATTGCCATGCTCAGTCACATCATTTACCATCAGTTGCTATAGTGATCAAACGCTAGCCTTTAGAGGAGAAAAATGTTTAGATGTGTTGGCGACAGAGTTTCTGAACAGAGGGTGATGAGCTACGACTATATCACTTGCATTTCGGAAAGTGTGCACTCGAATTACACCAGTTGATTCCCCCTTGCCCTATCTATAATCGGACCACAAGACGAACAAACCAACGTCATCCATATATGGTTGACTTACCTCATATCCGCTCGAAGTGTTTTGCTTCAACATTTATTATCCGTACAGCGAAGGAGTGGAACTCACTGCCCACATCCTTGTTCCCCGAACAGTATAATCTGGGAGTCTTCAACTCTAGAGTGAATAGGTATCATCTAGGTAAGCAAGCTTTAGCTTTATGCAGTGCAGTGGACAGTGTCTGCCCTCTGCGCCGTGGGTCCTGGGTTCGATTCCCGGTAGGAGCACAAATTCATTCTCAAGGGATATTTGTGCTTCTGGTTCTGGGTGTAATGTGTGTGTGATGTCAATGTTTCCGGCACCCACGATACAAGTCTTTGAACTTAGTGTGGGGCTGTGAGTGTGAATGCGTTTGTTTTTGTTTGTTTGTGTGTTTATCTTCGGCCACATCGTCACTTTCCATCAGGTGAGATAGCGGTGAAATGCTTACCTACGTGTTAGAAAAAAAAAGACTGGTACTTGGGTACAGTGTGGCTAATCAGACAGTTACGAGAAAATGCCCTATGCCCGCTATGGATTTCATCACGATGCTACTTTCACAGAGAGCCCTAGCAGGTTACCACGACCACCCGATCGGGATGCGAGCTTACTACGACGGCGCACTATCACGAGTAGCGGTAACGTTTGAACTGCTCTGTAGCAGGGGTATCAGATTCGATTCCCGCGGGAACGAAAGTCTTCTCCCCAAGGAAAAACTTGTGCTTCTGGTTCTGGTTAAGAATTGTGATGTGAATGATTCGGGCTCCCATACACAAATCATCTAACTTAGTGGGGCTGTGAGTGTGAAAGCGTTTTTTTATAATGTATCTAGCTGCGTCCCGTGGTTTCACCCGCGTTGATGATGATGATTAAAAATATTCTGTTATTCCGGGTCACTTCCTACCTATGTTCATTTAGATTTTAGCTAAATAAGTTAAGCAGTTTTGTGTGGTTGAGTAACAAACATTCTAACTTTTACATTTATATTAGACCACTATCACACCTGATGGAAAGTGACGATGTGGCCGGAGATGAAATATGCTTACCTAGAAGATACCTATTCAGTCTAGACTTGAAGACTCCAGATGGAGCTTGATTCACACCGGGATACGAACCCGTTTAACCGTTGCCGTTACCACTGCTTAAAAGGCGCCTCGCACCTAACTAGGCCAA
This sequence comes from Lomographa bimaculata, assembly GCA_948107665.1. Classification (NCBI taxonomy): domain Eukaryota; kingdom Metazoa; phylum Arthropoda; class Insecta; order Lepidoptera; family Geometridae; genus Lomographa; species Lomographa bimaculata. Next base: position 13,591,379 of record OX403600.1, read on the forward strand.
CGGGTCAATGTGTCCTTATAAACTGTACCTTAAATTATTATAGTGCAATTAATATATACTAGAAGTAGTATATGGGACTCTCAGATAAAACAAATGAAACAAGTCAATGGTATTTCCATATTTATTTTTTTACACTTTACGTCGGTGACCGTAAACGAATTTTACTACAACGCTCCATCTCACTTTTACACGATAATAATGATACTAGAACATAAATATTTATTTCGTATTACTTTAAGATCAAATAGATAATCTTTTTTACACCCTAATGTAACGATATCATTTTAATTTGTCATTAATATTAAGCAAAAATACAACAAATTAAATTACACAACTTAATTATACTCTTCAATGAGAACAATTATCTATATGCTAGATTGCAATTACAGTATATAAATACTTGTAACAAAAGAATTATTCGAGGAACTAAATATTTTAATCTACTAAATAATTACGATCACAAGTTGAATAACTAAAAACGTAAGTACTCAATGTCTTATGATATTTAATATATTATCTATATATTATAAGTTATTACATTTGGCTCCTGGTGAAATCTGTAGTTTAGTAAATCTATGCATAAGGAAAGTGGTGCTAAAAAGTTCAAATGTAGTTTGTAGTATAGGGCCTCACATCTATGAATATAGCCGCTGTGTGAACCCTGTCTAAATAGAATGCACACGAAATAGAAACTTGCACCGCTCCGATAAGGACGAAATTCCCATTAAACTTTCCCCCTCGTATGATTAACAAATAACAAAACTTAATTAAAATACCTCTCAATTAAAACTTTAACAAAAATCACTCTAATACTGCTTGAATTTGTACGAATTAGGTAAAATAATAAACGACAACACTTTGATCACAAGTCACAACACAACAGATAGCACCTAAAATAATATAAAAATATTAAACGTCATAAATTAAAATCCATCGGTTAAAATGTAGGTAATTGAATGCCGCACTCAAAATTATCGTACATTTTGGCACATGCATTTTATTCTCGTATCTATTCAATTCTCTTACACCTTATTTAAATTTACAACAATATATTTTACATGAATCAAACCTCATTATGTGAAAACCATGAAGTTGTTGCCAGTGAAAAATAAAAGTAAAAAGCAATATAAAATCTGTTAAACTTTTACATATAATATAGTGTAATTCGTTTATATATAAAATCCCTGTAATGATATATTGTTATATGAAGGTGACACTAAGTGTTATGTGAACTGCTGTTGAAATTACCTGTGATTATGTGTGTATGTATATATTTTTTATAAAATAGACTCGTAAATAGTGATCAGTCTTCTGTTGATTGTTAGGGTCGGCCTGCACTACACTGGAGTATGCCAAAATATTTGGCATAAAATTTGCCCAATAAATTGGCATAACAATTTAGCCGTATTGTTTTTGACTCGATCCAGTGAGTCCTAGACCTTTATGGAAATGTGTAATGTAAAACATGTGTTGATACGAACAAAATTAACGTTAGATTTGGTATGTTCGTGTTTTGAAGAAAACAATAACTTTCAACGTAGCTATATTACAAATAAATGTATATACAACAGATGTATGATGTTACGTCATCTATCTAATCATAATCACACTGTTCTAATTTTTTATGAAACCATTGTATACAATTTATCTAAAGCCAGATGGGATCGAACCCCATTTTTATTCTAACTTTTTATTCACTAAAAAATTTTGAAAGCTCTTCTTTATTTGAACATTGAGTGCTGATTCTTTATTTGTCTAAACCTGGCGCGCACTGTCGTATATTTCAGAGTTTAAAACTAAACGTATAATGTATATCGTAGACTACGAGTCTTCGCATTATAGAATTGAAGACCTACAATTAAGTTTGTGGTTTATGTTTGTAAAAGGTTATGTATTTGTGCATGTGTTTGTGACTAGTGCGTCGCAACCCTCCGTCTCATAATATCCGAACCCTCCAGAAAGATTTACTGTGTACACTTCACTAAATCTACAACAATTAATACAAATACACTACTATTTACCATTTTAGACACGTAAATGTCCGCCTTAATCAAATGGTTAATTCAAATTTAATTTTTTCCCATTTATCAATAATATTTACATAATAAAATTGTTCATAATCGAATATAATTAATAACTATCATTACGAAATATTTTACAAACTTTGGTGAGATGCAGATGTGAGCTCGCATTTATGTTGTCAACATAATATCTACAATTAGATCATTTATACAATGATCAGGAGTACCTTAAAGTAAGAATTAAAAATTCAATTTATTATATTAATGGTAAGGATATAGCTACACGAAAAAACTAATAGATATTCTAAAATAGGGAATGTCAAAAACGGAATGTTAACAATAAAACAGATTTCGGTATGTCTCTTATAACGATAACAATCACAACACCTTTCATACTTATTGCACTCCTTCTGAATAATAAATTATCGCCTATCACTTACATATGCGATTCAATATACATTTACAATATTAACACATCTTTTAAATATAAATTTAACTAATTTTTAATGTTGGACGTCGTCCGTCGCGAACTCCGTAAGGTGTTTCACAAATATATTCTAAAAATATCCATAAAGATACGTTTTATTCGTGAAACTAGAAAGTTTTTAGTGTATTTCAAGTTTAGGGCGTTTTACTGGCGTTAAATGCGTTCAATTATAATTAACATCAAAATAACATTCATTTTAGAGATCATTATGCTAGAGAGCGATAAGTTTAATTTATCCTAAATATTGTAATTATTTTCGAACGCACTTATCCTATCGTGTATCATTTCAATACACTAACGAAATTCTAGTTCCAGACCCTCAAGTTCTAAGCGACTCTCCCAGTTTTATACGCGGGGAAATAATCCGCGTGTTCCGGTAAATCCGCTTAAACTACGATAAGTAAGTCTACCACAGTTGAAGGTACAGTGCAGATCGCAGACGCAGTAATTCGTCTAATCTTGTCCGTTGTGATGTAAGAGCTGGCGATTGTCGGGAGGGTGCGGAGGGTGAGGCGCGCGGTAACTATCGCCTTCCTCGTCCGCAGAGTTTTCCTTCGACCTATCGCTCTTGCAGTCCTCTTCCTTGTTCACACCTGAGAGCGAGTCTAGGGCCATCGGCATCGACTGGTACAGCTCTCGGGCTTTATCACTCGGAGGCAGTAAGTGCAACATGTTTAGAGGCATCGGGAAACCTGGCGGGAACTCCGGGTAGAAACCTTGCTGGAACGGATTGAACATCGGGCTGGACGCAATGTCGGGCTCCGAGCTCGCCGGCCGCTGGCCCTGATTCTGATGCTCCTCCTTGACATGCTTGGGCGGGTGGTTGTTATTGTTATTTCCCGAGTTTAAGTTGAGAACATCGAGCGGGCCGCCGATGCAGTCTTTCCTCAGCTGCTCGAGTTTGAGGCTCTTTCCGTACTTGCCGCGCACGTACATCAGCAGTGAGTTGTACGGGATGCCGAAGATCCTCGAGGCCTGGCTCGTTGTCATCTTCTTGTTCCACACGTGCTGAAGGGCTTCAGTCAGTTCCGCGTTGGTCCACGATCGAGGCGGACCACCGCGCGGCGCGCTGTGTTGGCCTTTCGGTCTCCCTGGAATCAAACGTGCTCAGTTAGCGTGTCTGCTAAATAAACAGAACAGTTTAGTCTACTAATTACGACGAAACAGTAAGCATAGAGTTTAATGATTTACGATCGGCGAAATGCAGCGGTGCACGGGCACGACATGTGCCGTGTGCTGCGGGCGCTGCGACCGACGACATTACGCGAATGCACCACTATCTAATAACCGTGTTTTGGCAATAACTCGGTACCGACACACGACCGAAATGAGCGGGTTGCGGCGACGTTCCGTCGGCGGCGATTTGTCATTAATTCGATGCGAGCACGCGACTATTACGGGCCGTTTGTCAAAAAGAAACGCGGACATGCATACGCCCGAACCGCCAAACGGCGATGTCGCCCGCGTAACTTTATAGTTTTATAATTTGAACAGGGCACGTTAACTCGATTCCGATCGGATACACGGCGGATGGTCGTAACGATGATGTTTTATTATGGAGATTAGTTTTTGTTTTTTAATAGTGGTGGTGGGTCACGCGAGCTCGGAAAAATTAAAGGATGTTCGAGCTCGTTAGCGTACCTATTGCGAGGGAGCGACGCTGTCTCGAGTCTCGAGCGATGTGCGCTAATCGATCGACGACTATTGTGTGTCGAGTCGGGAGACAGACCAGCTCTCGTCGAGTCGCATTCAAAGCATACGTTAGACTCGTCGCCCGCTCCCCTATGAGATACGATATCAGATCGTCTTAATAAACATTCGCTGGAAACAATGCTCGTTTAACATTCGCGATGCGAGCGAGACCGATGCAGATGTGTGGAGAGATGCAGTTTGTGCATTATTCCGCGATACATTGTTGTCTTATCGCTACTGGTTCCTTGTTTAAGCGTTCTATGCTAGTTTGCTGCATATTTTATACGTTATGGGATGGATTTTATAGATACCAATAACCAGATGGATTGTATCGATACTTTATACATTATGGTATAGATATCAACCGTTATGGATAAGAGGAAAAGCTTTAGAAAAGTTTTCTTATGACTAGATAATTATGTCATTTAGACTATAATTACCTACTTATCAACAAGCCTTTAATCATAACTTACCAACAGGTGACAAAGTGGTCAAGCGTAAGGCTTTAAAATATAAAAAAATGTGTTGTTAGAAAACTCTTTTTAACCTCCGATGCAAACAGGGGTTAAACATATAGTTTAACGTGTAGGTATATACCTACTTAGGTGGACCGTGGAAAGAATCTTGAGGTGGACCACGGGGAAAATAAATGGCCCAAGTACAGTCCGGACCACGACCGATGACTGATATCTGTGGCCTGAATTACATAAACATAAACGCACGGCCCCACACTAAATTCTATGACTCGTGGTTGCCGGAAACATTCACAACACACACAACCAGAACCAGAAACACAAATTTTCCGTGGGGAGAAAACTTGTGTTCCCGCCGGGAATCGAACCCGATAGAAGGCGAACGCTCACACAACTAAACCAACGGGCAATTCTGAAATTGATGAATTTAAATATATTTATCGTTTAGTGTTTAAAAGGTGACTTGATATAACTGTTATTAGCTGTTTGATGAAAAACAGTGCAGCCGTTTTGAACATAGGTCATCGGGAGGTATTATCATAATTATGATTTGTTACTCACATTTCTTTTTAACGTTAGTAAATAGTTGTGAGTCGAGCGGCGGCGCGCGGTGTTCCACATCCATCAGAGGGTACATCTTGTGGTCCATCCCGGGGGGGAACAGCCCCAGGGGAGAGTCGATGCCGAACACTGGAACAAAGAGAACAAGTTTAGTATGTGTGACGGGTGTACTTGGATATACTTTTTTACAAGCTTTTATTTAGTTTCCCGTTGTCTGTCTATTTGTCGGTCTGAAATCAAATCTTGCGAGCTAAATTAGACCCACTTCCCGATGTCCGATTGGACTCAATTTTGTTCTAGGTATTTATATTTCTTCTGTGACAATAAAATGACATGGTACGATGGATCTGGTCTGATGATGCTGACGTAAGATGGTCGTAGAAACGGATTCATCTTGACAAATTCTCTGTTTACCTATATAACTTTTTAGTCCTTTTCTATTTAGAACTGGTAAAAGATATAAACATCTTTTTAAAGTATTACTTGTGTTAGTGGACTTACGCAGTCGCCTGCGGAACTGCTTGTCCTAGTTGATTAAGCGCCAAATGTGCAAACAGTAGATACTGTAATTTAGATTGAAAAGCGATGTTTCTAGTGAAATTACAAAGCAATAAGAGATCTAACAAAATTATAATATAATATCTCATTCCCCAGGGTGAGCGCAGTGCATTGCCGCGCAGGACTTTGAACTGTTGAAACACTAAGTTCTAGTTATTGTGGCTATTTGTTCGTCTGGCCTCTAAGTTGTTAAAAGAAAAACGATGATACCTTCTTAATAAAAAAAAAACATCTTTCTATCGATCGACATATTGATATCACAGTAAACACAGCGTTATTGATAAGTTGACAATTCATCTTTTTTTTTTTTTTTAATTTGTGACAGGCTAGTGTTTGACCACTATCTCACCTGATGGTAAGTGACGATGTGATCGAAGCTGGTAAACACACTAGACCTGGAATACGCAGGCTCTCAAGGATAACTGCCGGAACACCGTATCATCGCATTAACTATTTCGTCGCTATCTCAGATAGTTCACTTTCACTAACGTGCACCTACCTAGTCTTTCCTTACTGAATTTCCTTACTCGATCGTTTATTTAAAAGGGTTTTTTTAAATGGTATGCTTTACCGATGCAGTGTAGAAATTCAGTGAAGTGAAATTGATAGAAATGTAATATTAGTAACATATCAAAATTGTAAACACTCACTAAAGTACAACTATAATATCATTGAGATAGGACACGTCGCAACGTTGTGGAAAACATACGCGCAATACTTCACAAATGCGGTTCCGCTACCCAACGCCAGATGGCGTTACTAGTGCTCGTAATGCTGATAAAAACTTATTACATCTAGGAAAGTAAATGAAGTTAGTTAAACGATTTAAATGTCATCTTTAAAATAAATAAAACCTTGCTTTTGAGACAAAACAAAATAAACGACTACGTTAGCGGCTATAGATTGCGTTAGGTACATTTACAAATTATGAAGACTATAGATCTTCTCCGTAGAAAAAACAAGCGAAGGCTAATTGGAATTTAATTAAGAACCTTTCTTTTGTACAAGCACATTTAAAAACTTTAATTTTATTAGTTATCCTTTAGACACAAAAGTAAGGAATAGGTACCTACGCAAGTAAAAAAATATATTCTCGCGGTTCGTGTAGGCGTCACTGAGTCGGGACTCAGTTGCTTACGACCAGCTTATTTGCAGTTGATTACGTCAAGTTACATTTTAAGCATTCACAAAAACAAATAAATTAGATATTAAAAGTTATTGTAGCATGCATATATCGTGTACCTACAGCAGTAACAAATCCTGCCACGTAACGTAGCAGGATTTTTTGCTAGTTTGTCTGTTTTAATGCTACGGCTCTGTCGAAATCACACTAAAATTATAAATTATAATTGATTTTGTAAGTTCTGCATGAAAGCAATTAAAAAAATGTTACTTATATTCATATTAATTTATTGCAATGTTATAGCTGTAGCAATTGTATGTACAATACTGAATGAGACTGAATCCCACGACACAGGACTCATCCCAGTGTAGGATTCAGGGCTCACCAGAAGTAACAATATATGTAATGTAATGTTAGTTGTGTCTAAATATTTCAGTGTCAAAGAAAACAAATTCATTTACTATAAGTAAATTTGAAAGTTTCTTCTCTTTTTTTTCTATTCTCGATAGAAATGCTTGCCGCATTTATCCACTTTCTCACCTGATGGAAAGCAACGATGTGGTCGAAGATGGATCACATCATCACTTTCCATCAGGTGAGTCAAATGCTTACCTATTGAACATTAAAAAAAGATTGGTGACCGTTATACATATATTATACATAAATAACATAAACGCTTTCACACTCACAGCCGGGGTTTTGGGTGCCGGAAACATTCACATCAACACGCAATCGCAACTAGAACCAGAAACACAAATTTTGTGGGAGAGAACTTGTGTTCCCGCGGGAATCGAACCCCGGGCAGTTCATCGTATAGTTACTAAACCAGCCACAGCTTGGTTAGTTACATTAGTGGTGAAGCATTTTCCTTTACCTGAGTTAGTGCCTAATTGAATTACCTAATTGCTAATAAAGCTTCTACGACACGGTAGTCGAAGTAGGTTTATACTTAAGTATGTGACTTCATGACTTGTTAGTTAAACTATGCTTAACTATTATTTCTTCTGAGCTAATGGGTACTTAACTTACTTGACTTATAACTTATGGCTAGTACATCCTTTCGTTAACCAGATTGGTAAGCGTTTTATGTTAGATAATTATTTAAGTTAAATTTTAACTGGGTAAGCTAATTGTTTTTTAATCATTTAAATAAGTTTCTCTATATTATGTTTTTTTTAACCTAAAACCAACTAGCCGCCAGTATCTTTATCAGTTCTACATTTAATTGTTATGGGACCAACAAGACATACTTTCTTGAACAAAAAAAGGATCACCCTAATCTGTTAAAAACTTATGCCAGTTACCTATCAGATATAAAAAATGCTAATAAACAGATTATCCACCTTTGCGTGACGTAGTTGGGTAACAATATTAAAAATACTTAGTCGAATCTTCTTTAAGAAGTCGGTTAAAAGAGCATAATTAATTTAGACATGTAAAATTTCAACAATAATTGACTAATTTTTAAGCATTTAGTCACGAGCAGAACCAAATTATGAATTATGTCCGGAATTAGATGATTAAATAGTTCATATATTAAATAGTTCAATTTCGAAGTTGACGTCATGTACAAGTCTTTGAACTTAGTGTGAGGCCATGAGTGTGAATGCGTTTGTTTGTAGTCGGCCGGTAGTAAAAAGTAATTGTATATCTAAAACAACAAATGTATGAATAAGTGGAGAATTTATCTAGTCCAGAATGCCCCTAATGTTTCATAGGAGGAACAACACTTACCATCAGACCCACCTGATGGTAAGTGTACCGCAAGCATGTACATCATTCCATAAAAAACATTGATATTTAATTCTCCAACAATACATTTTTCATTCTTTAGATACTTCTTCAGATATTTTGATTTTAGATAGTTTGAGTACGATATGTTGTGTCAATAATTACTTCATTGAAAAACTGTGTGGAAAAAGTAAGAGAAGATGATGTAATAAATCAATTTTAGTTATTGTCGATCATTGTATGATCATAAAAACACCTAAATATGATAGGTACATTCAAAACTAACTATACCTATATACTATGTGCTGCAGTTCGTCGAATAAATTAATTTATATATGTTTTTGAAATACCTATATGTCTCATATCTACCGAACTAAAGTCATATTTAATAGAAGTAAAAAGTACCAAACTGTGTTCCAGCAGCTTTCCTTGACAGCCAGAGTTCATGAAAATGATCTAGTTGATGCTTGAGGGTAAACTATGTATGTATGGCTATGTCTCGATGGATTATTTAGGTGCGCGTTCACCTTCTAAAAAGACACAAGTATTTTTTCACAAGGGAAATTTGTGATTCTGTAGAGTTCTAGGTAAGCATGATACATTTTCGGCAGCATCATCGCTTTCCATGAGGTGAGATAGTGGACTGCTTGCATATCGAGCATATAAAAAAGTCTAGGAGATTTTTAGATTTTAACAAACGATTTCACAATCACATCCTCACTAAAGTTTAATGACTTGTTTCGTGGGTGCCGGAAACATTCACATAACGCACACAATCACAACCAGAACCACAAGTTATCCTTGAAGAGAAAACTTGTGTTTCGAATCGAACCCGATACCCCTGCTTAGAAGGCGAACGCTCACCCAACTTAGCCAACAGGCAGTTCGAAAGTTTCGTGGTCAAATGCTGACTTACCTGATCTACTACTATCCACATATCTGACAGCGATATATTGAAAACAATGCTGTAGGTAAAAAGCTTCACGAATGCACAGGCAATCATAATTTTCTAACGGTTCGATCGACTAAGATCTTCGTTTATCGCGGACCAGATCTCGATCGTTTTTAAAATCGAAGGATACGAATGTGGTCTTATAGATTGTCGGCAATTATGCAAAACGACCGGCCGGTTAACTATCGATTAAACTGGCGAACAGAATTAACTGAACGTTAGGGGTTAGTGATATCGCGCACTTATGATGTAGACGACTGCATCTGATTAATACAAATTTAATGTTTATATACGATATATCTAAAAAAAAGTGATACTCTGGATCGTATTTAGTTTATTCACTAATCGACTGAAAAAAGAGAAGGTTAGTATTTATCGCGTCCTAAGCCCTCGACGAAAAAGTTTTTAGTATATCTGTGTATTTGTTTAGCATCGTAGCTTTCCAATGGCTGGATCGATTTTGATTTGGTTTTTAACGATAAGAGCGTAGATCAAAACCTTAATCTTGCCACTAGTTTCGGGTCCGATTTCCGGTGGGAACACAAGTTTTTCCCCAAGGGAAACTTGTGTTCTATGTGATTCTGATGTGAGGTTTGAAAGAAAAAAGTTCCTGATATGAAAAAAAACAAAAAGCATCGCCGGGTTCTTAAATAGTAAAACTTAATAGTAGCGTTTCCCAAAAAAAATTGGTCAGGTAGATTTCTAATAAATTTAAGAAACAGCAAAATATTGTGTTGAGCTATATTTTCAAAGTACGCAAAAAGTTCGAACGTTGCTAGCCTTCTTGTTATCAGAAGGTGGTCGGATAATCCAATATGCGAGGACTAGTTTGAAACCTACGCGGTCTAAGCTAGCCGCTCACATATAGCTAAGTGAAAATACGAGCGTTATCAGATCTAACAGCGGATTAACTTATCTCTATACTAGAGAAGACTTTATTAACCCAATGAGGTGGCACAGCGGCGGACCAGTAGGTTCACTTCGCAGATTCCTTGCCAAAAGCGTTTGGTCTCTTCACCTCTTTACTCTTTATAACTCTTTTGTTACGTCAAGATCAAAAACATTGTTTAATTAACAACGTTATTGTTGTAGATATGCAGTATTGGAGTGTACCAATAGGGCTGACATAGTCGCAAAGTGACTCAAAGCCCTTACAAAATATAGATTAAAAAAAGAAAAAATACTCTCGTGTCTCACGTGTCTTAAGTTTGTAATGTTTATATCACTTGTATCCCGACTGCATGTACATACTACGTTTATTCCTTTGTGGCGTTCGAGTGACCAAACGCGTGGGCCGATTTTGATTTCTTCTGACATCAGTCGATTTGTTCTAATCTTGCGAGTGTCACTAAAGACTTCACAATAATCAAAATGGCGTCTGTTGTTGCCATATTGAAAAAAATATGAAAAATGATGTCGACTGTTGAGTAGGGTATCATTGAATAGGTATTTGAAAATCATCTTTGGGTTTCTCTGATCATTTTTAATTTTGAATGACAACCATTTTCCTTTAAATTGTCAATACATATAATAAAGCTGTGATAAATAAAGTTTTAATGTAATGGTTTGGGTATTTTCGTTTTTTAATTAAAAAACTTTTTACGCGGACGTGTTATTGATTAATATTTTTTTCATAAAGTTAATGGATTTGTCATCTACCGTCCCTAATAGCAGCGTCCAGTTAACTGATGCAAAGCTTTAGGGCATTGTCACAACCGAAACTCTCGGTATTTCATCGGACACTTTTAGGAGTGTGTGCCACGGAATTAAATAAACATAAACGCTTTCACACTCGCAGCTTCACACTAAGTGCGATAACTTGTGTCGTGGGTGCCGGAAACATTGACATCAGACACACAATTACAAACAGAACTAGAAACACAAATTTTTCTTGGGGAGAAAACTTGTGTCCCCGGGCGGAATCGAACCTTGCTTAGAAAGCGAACGCCAGCCAACTAAGCCAACGAGCAGTTCTCTCAGAATTACATGATCTCTAATGATAACTCCTTATACCCATTCTACCATCGGACATCCAGATAGTCTGCTAAGCTACACGACGAAGCGTTTTGCTTCCACATTCAGATGCAACGATTGTCGTAAAAGCTATGTTAGACGCAGTGGTATGGACGTTAATGTAATGGGAATTTGTTTGATATTTGTACAGCTGCATATAGTGCGTAACTCTCAAAATTCCGAGTCTAAGTTACCCTTCTGCTTTCACTGTAACCAGAAGACTTTATTAGCCAGTGAGGTACAGGTTTACTCCGATTAACTAAAACTGTTTAATTAACTTGTTGAGTACGTTCGGAGACCGTTAGCGAGAACATATCTATTCATGCTTGCTCTTAACAAGCCTCTCTTAACAGGACATGTGAATTATAATAAAATGAATGAGTGAATATATTTATGCAGTTGTGGATCTGGTTTAAGCACGGGAAGAATACTGGACATAGATTGTTATGATTTTATGACGAAAGCCATGAAGATTTCTCACCCTCTTTCTTTATACAGTCAGCAACAAAAATAGTTAAAGCTAAACAAATCATACGTCGAGACGCTTATGATGTAGGTAATCATAGCATAGATTTAAAAAAGCTGCACATTGTTAGCACTTACATTTAAAACTCCTCACAGCACAGTTAGGCTTTCATTTTAAACATGGCTTCTTTAAAAACTAGGTTTATCAAAGTTTAGCTATTTTTGTTGCTGACTGTACGTGGCTTTACTCTGACTTTACTCTTTTCTTAAGACTATTGCAGCATTTTATACTTGTGTTTCCGTCATAATTATATAACAGATCTAGTATTATGACAGCTTATTTGGCTCAGTGGCCTGTTGCTCTCTACATGTCCTTAGTTCGATTCCCGACATTGCAATTTGGGACATTTACGCTTCAAGTTGTTATTGTGTGTTTGACTGCCCTATACAAGATTTTTTCAAACTTAGTTAGGAGTTATGATTATATATATGTGTTTATATGACGTTATTTTCATCGTGTCTTGCGTCGATTATACATTATTTTGGGTTTGATAAGCTATTCTACGTTATCCCGGTCAAAAATAAGTAAGTAAAGGTAAACTCATCTTAGTTGCGAATTTTTTTTATCATTTTATAAATTAAAGAGACCATCTCTTCGATTTCCTTAGACAATATTTTACACTAACACATCCACACATCTATAGTGAATGCTACTATAACTGTTTACTAGATCCTAGGTTTTGAATTCCAATAGTTCTGACTAGAAGGTATATTTATGTCTTGGTTCGTTAACCCGATGGATGGTATCCCCCATTTCCTAAGACAATAACTCATCTATACATCAAATGAATACTCAAAATAGTTTATTCACATGGGTGCCGAAGAGGCCCTCATGAAAACAAATGACTACTGCAAGATTCGCAAAATTACTACTATCTCGAGAAGAATCTGGCAAGAAACCCGGTGGCGCATTATTTTTTTTTTTACATTCTTAAATGACTAATACAATAATTATTTATGATATGATTGAATGCTACAATAACGTTATTCATGATTACAACCTTTGACTGGAACGTATATTTTTACTGTCTTAATTTGTTAAAGCGATGTATGGTATACTCGATGTCTTGACTATAACTGACAGCACATGCACATTACACATCTATTGTGAATTCTGTATCCCAGGTCTTGGTTATAAGCTTCATTAACCCCTTCACTAGAAGGTATATCTTTGTCGTCTTAATTCGTTGCATCGATGATCTACAAAAGACAATAATCGCACTAGCACATCCACACATCTATCTGCGCGAATGCTACAATAACTGTATTCGGTCTCTCTCCAGTATCGATTTGTCGCGCTCAGGACGACCGTTACTCCTTATTTACGTCTCAGCTTGAGCTGTGGATTTGCATATACATAAGCATCTGTTATACGAAGCTACGTAAACTTTTTACAGCTGAAGAAACTGCGCAGGTTTCGTATAAGGAGATACCTATTATATGACATACTTACAACTACGTTCAAAGTTGGTTTGATGTTTTGTTTTGTTGCAGATGTTATGTTTTTTAATGTATTGTGTAATGTTTACCATTTAAAAATTAGTTTAATTGACAACCATGTGAGCAAATTAACGAGTAAGGCTAAGTTTTTCCTTTGCTTACATTTTGGCAACAATCGATTGTAGGAGAATGTTTATAGGACTAAAGAATTCCAAACCGTATGAAAGTTTCCATTGAGGAAAAAATATCGAAAAACCTACAAACAAAAGTAAAAAGTTTTCGACCGTTCGCTTTAGAAAAGTTTATCTTTGTCGGCGTACTAAACGCTAGCTTTTCGATTGAATGTTAATCCGTAGGCACTTACAGGAGGTGGTTACGTCACGTTGTATACCAGAGCCGCGCAAACCTTGCGGTCAATTAGTTGTATCAGAGTCGGCTTGACTTGACGCTTTCTAATTCCGGTCTCGCGGACCCCTTCAGAGAACTGTTCGACCATAAACAATGATTTACGAAACACACCCGCTGGCCAGACGCCCGCAATACGTCGCATTAGACACGACTACCTTTTTTACTTCATTTTCACGAAATTTTCAACACGCCCGACGTAATTTCGCAACGTATCAGAACAGTTTAATTCGAACGTCAAACTATACAGCTATTAATCGCAACGACTTAACGAAATTGGATTGCAAGTTAGCACAACAAAGTTAGTTTACGATCGATCGCCATTCGCCGCTCGTCCGACCCATATGCAACACGCGTAGAAATCGAAAGCGTTCGGAACTTAGTTTCGCAACTCGGCTCAACCCTTTCGCGGTCGTGTGTACACAACTTGTCAGAGTTCACCCCGTTCATTCAGACAAAAGTAGACGCACCCTCTCTGTCTCTCGCGTCACGCACATGTGTTGTGTTTCACTCGACTCATATGCGTGCGTTTTCCGTGTAACGCGACTAGAGGGAAAGTGTCTGTTGCTGACGCAGGGGTTGGACGCAGACGGAGTCCTGACAAGGTCGGATTATAGGCATGTCGTGGCCACGTGATGATGTTTACGAGGAAGGGTCCATTCACGTCGCTCACACTGCGGCGGCGGGCGAGCGCCGTGTGGGAGTCACCGCGTTGTCTGTGGTCAGGCCGCGCGTGCTAGCCGTTTATTTTGCAACGAGATTTACAACTATAACTGTAAATTAACTTTATCGAGCGGGCCCCAATCTAGGTCGTATGGAATCAGCATTAATTATCGCTATAATCTAATACCGATGTCGGCTCTACGTACAATAGATCACATGATAGATAGCCGCGCACGCCAAGGATACGAAAGCAATAATATCTCGGGACGAGACGCCTCACCATTGTAGAATGCGCCGCAACTGGGTTAATCTATTGTTTCTCTGAAATATACGTCGTAGAAATAATCGATGTGAGGAATAATTAGAATGAAAAGAAGTCTAGGTCGCGCCGATGGGCAGCCTATCCTTGCATTGTTCGCGCGGATCGCGTGTCCAGTATAAGTCCCCATTACATAAATAATATGGGGTGTAGTACCAGCGGATACTCGACGCAACTTTATATTTATAAGACTACTAGTAAGCCTTGAGTGCCGTTTGATTATCACCGATAAACAATGGCCTTTACTTCGGAACGTTGCTTTGTGTAATGACACTAAAAGAGACTGGTGCGAAACTACACGTTAAAGTTAATGTGATAAGGAGCATGTGTGAATCATAATTAAAGATTACTCACAATGACAGTACAGTTTCCAAATTAACCGAGCACAAGAACAGAACACATTAGATGAATCACACACGCTCACACGGTGCTGGGAGAGTTCATACAAATGAATTAGGGGTCTAACGTGATAATTTCGTAAGCTCGCATCCAATTTGGCTTTTAGCTATTGAAATGTATTTTCGTTAACTTTCCTCGCCGTGTGGGATCGTCGGCGGCCCTACTTTCTATTGTTTCCTGAGCTTCCAACTCGATCCGCTCATTGTCTCACAAAATAAGCGAATATGACATTATAATAGCTTACATCTCATTTTTCTACGGTCGATTCATTGAACACGGTCAGAATGTGAGATTGGCTTGCGATAGTAACCGGGACACGTAAAATGGTTGCGCATTTGTTGTAAAGCAAATTATATACCCACTTTGTTAATGGTGATATAAATTATTGCGTTGAACATTTGAATGAGTTTGTTTTTATTGCGATTCATTACATACTGCATTTAAAGAAAACCTTGGTCTTAATCGATACTTATGCCTGGAACAGCTGTAAATATTGTCTAATAAAGTTAACCAATCTTCTACGTTCATCATCAGTACAGCGAAAGAGAGGAACACATTGCCAGTGTCTTTGTTCCCTAAACGTCATAATCTGGAAGTTTTCAAGTCAAACTAGTGTCAAGAGGTATCTTCTTGGCATATATGGTGGTTGATCAGCAAAAAAAAAACGAAGGGTGTATTTTTATTTATGCATTCCACGATATTTATAAATATTGTTTTAACAAGAAGCTCTAAAGTATCTTTCTTCATTGATCCTTTGTCTGTTAAAATTATGAAGGTCCCAATTCTAGTTGAAATATCGATTCAAACGTAATATGCAGTTATCATAGTTTCTCACATATAAAATAACATTTTGCGGTTATTTATGGTAATTCCAGCTTCCGTTGCGTATATCTATCATGTGGAATAAGTTATATCCATTCGATTGTGGTCGTCCGCGAGAATCGATTTAAAAACGATACGAGAAAAAAACAATCGATACACCTCTATAATCGAGTACGACTTTCACTGTAAACAGTACTTATAAAAACTTCATTGTAATTTATATGAAATTAGTTTGTTATATAATTGTTGTTATTAATAGAATGAGTAGTCGTTTCTTTATTGAGTTTAGTAAAGCTAAATTAATTTGCTTTTGGCTTTTTTCTTAGGGAAAATCTTAAAGCTTTTTGTTTGCTTACCTATGTGTATCAATTTATTTTCAATCAAAGGTCTGAATTAAAAGCAATTGTTCATTAAATTATTTGTAAAGGTAATGAAGGTTTATATCAAATTATTTTTTGTTTGGTGTAATTCAAAGATCATATTTAATAAAAATAAATATAAAGACTTCGTTCGGCTTACGACTTTAATTAACATTTCCGTGAGAAAAGGAGATTTTATTGGATAAATAATGTTTCCTTCCTCATATTGTGATATGATTGATTGATTTTTTACATTCCAATCAGATTTTGCAACAAAATGTCTTATGGCGGTTTGTGTGGTATTACTTACTGGTACCACTTGGATAGCTCAAAGGTTATTAATATATATATAATCTGAATCTTGATAATGGCTCCAACGATTTTCATGAAATTTATTATGCAGGGGGTTTCGGGGCCGATAAATCGATCTAGCTAGGTTTTATTTTTAGAAAACGTCGTGTTATCGAGCAAAGCTCGGTCATCCAGGTACCATGTTTTAAACAAACAAGGAATTATAATAAACTATTAAATCAAGGTAATACATAACTTAGAATGCATGTAGGTGTAGACTTTAAGCGTGGGCCCATGTTTTGGTTCACACGTACAACCATAAAAGGCGAAACCATGGATCGATTTCAGCAACAATTACGAATGTGGTCGACCACATAAACACATCTCAAATTATCCACGGAATAACAACTAGTTTCTTCACTGGCGCTTATTAACTCCACAGTTTATTAACAAGTGTCTACGGACACCGCAGAGAGACAAATTAGTCACTCATGGATGTAAGTATGTGTGAGTCACAGGCTTCGATTATATTGTAATAATTACATTTGTATTACCAGGAATATAATTACACTCATTCTCTTCGCTTAGTTTTAGCTAATTGAGTTGAATAATTAGGTTATTAGAAGAATTTTGTGTGCTGAGGAATTCAGTGCAGCTAGTGCAAAAGAACTTAGATACCTATATACGGACCTATGGCTGACAACAATTTCTATTACGAGCTTTTTATCTTGCTTGTTTGCATGACTGTTTCGCTTCTTACTCATGTTAAGCTTGAACTTGTTTTTCAACTTGTTGCTTTATAGTCTTCTCTATCTAAAGGTTGTCTGGAAGAGATCGCTTTTAGCGATAAGACCGCCGATTGTACACTATAATTTAAGTTTTGTTATTTTGAGTGATTTATGTAAGGTGTGACAATAAAGCGTTATCTATCTATCTATCTATCTTTAACCCTAAAACACCAGAGGCACTTTTTGTTACCACGTTTCGGAAGTCACGTTCGAAACAACGCGTTCTTTTGATCACATATCTCCGCTTTAATATCCGTGTGGTCAAATATATCCCACAAGCTTGCGGTTTACCCCTTTTGTTGCTTCGCCGAAACTTTATAAAACTTATAGGGACATAATAACAGGATCCGTAATCTGATTTCGATTTCGTACCGACCTTTTTGTGGCTATAAAAAAAGCAAAGTCCACTTTCGGCCCCTAAGTAGCTCCCTTTTGTACTTCTCTCTCGCAACAATAAGCTCAATGTACACAAAGTTTTAGGTTGTTTGTAGACTCTGTTTGGTAAAATAAAATATGGAGAGAAACATACCAAATTTAAGGCAAAACATCGTAAAGTTTAGAAGGTTTTACCTGATCTGTAAGGTAAGTTTCAAATATGCGGTTCTCTATTTGCTACAAATCTAATGTCTGTACTTTCCCGTCCATGAGTTGGCGGTGTGACGCTAGCATTTTAAAAGTTTTTGTCGTTCTCGATCGTTTCCGAGAACGATCAAGCAGCGCCGTGCATCGTGTCACCGGTCCCGAACATCTATTAACACAATTCGTGCACAAAGCGCGACGTGGTCGACAATTTCATGTGTCGATCGCACTTTTCGGCGAGACTATTTTCGTGGGCACCGATTTTAATTGCTTTCTAAAGTCCATTCGTCGCTCGATTCCCATGACGGTCGCTGTGAAATTGACTAGCACACGTAGATGCATGACATGTAGTTTTTTCGTTAAGTTTTTTATCTGTTTATCGAGAGAGAGATCTCGCTGTATGCGCCCGGCTATTGTGCGCCGCAGTGAGAGGCTCGCTCAGCGTTTCCGAGCGCAACACACTCGTGATCTTATTTCGGTTCTCATTCAGCGAGCGCTCATTCAAATTTCGAATTTAACGGACGGAATCAATTACGAATGTGTGACGACTACATATTGCTACCGGTAATGAACACCGAGTGAAAGGACGCTCGCGGACTAATTTAGGGTTCAATGGATTATAGAATATTAATTATTATCTGGTGGCGGGCTCGCAGCGGGCAGGCACGAGCAAGCATGCGCATCAATCTCGCTCGGATTGTGCGTCGGCACCTCTTTATCGTCAGCAACAAAAAAATCGGGCAGTGGCTTTTTCTCATGAGCGCGGAATAATAGGCGGCCGCGCAACTCACTTGTTATTAAATTCGTATAAAATTAAATGTAATGTGTGATTCCAGTTCCGTTCGCGTGATGGGAAAGTAACGGCACATTATGAGATTTCAGACAAACAAATCTGTATTTTCGAAATGGCAATGATTTACATATAATTCTAAAGCGTTCGCTACTTATGTCGATGACTATCGCACGGTGTAATTGTTTATCTCTACACGTAAGCATTTGACGTCGTGGACTTCCATCCACCATTGTGTTTACAGTTTGTGAGAACTAGTATGTCGGTTTGTTTTATTTGAATCTGTCTTTAATGTGATATTAAAACACTGGTTTGAAGAAAGCGGTTCCACACTTCATTCAAAAGCTCGTAATTATTGGCGTTCCCAAGGGCGTCGCATTGGGACCGGTATTGTTTCTTTGATATACGTTATTACGAGTCGAACAATGATCTTCTAGGCGTCTTGCGGATGACATGGCTGTATAGCGTTGAGATATTGTTCGCATCATGTTAGTCATCGTAAAAAGTCTGTCCGGAAATAAATCTAAAATACCAGTTTGGTTCGTCAGTCTAATTCATCAATCAAGGCGGTCAGGCGTGACATTTGTTAGTGCACTGGCGATAGACATGTATTAGACTTTAACTGGAAGTTATTCTGATCATTGATTCTTATTTCAAAATATCGAACTTTTATGAATTGGTTTTGAAATAGTATACAAATCTTTTTGTACTTCTTTGCTGAAACTGAACTACAAAGCCATATTAGATAGGAAAATACATTTGAGAATACTATCACTTCACTTTCACAAACTAGTTGTACTATCATTTCGATTTAATTATCATGTTTTGTTATTACTACTATTTGTTATTACATATCGTCGAGCATATTATCTTCCTGCATCGTTTGTCTAATGCGGAAGTTATATCTTGGTTTTATCACTTTCCGATCTTTGGTTTTCTGCTCCGACTTTCAGCGACTTGAATTTCATGACGTGAATTCTTCAGAGGTCAGTTCAAATCCTAACAATGTTGTTCAATATACTACAAATTATTAGATATTTGATCTGTTAGTGCATGGGATGATTTTTAAGGTCTTTTTTTTCACTTTCTCTATAACATTTGATTTAAGTTTGTGTTGAAACTACGCACACAAGTTCAAGTAGTGCTAGCTTCACATTTTTCTTTAAAATGTGATAAGAAAGTGATGATGCGGTCGAAGATGTCACATGCTTGCCTAGAAGATACCTATTCAGTCTTGATTTGAAGACTCCCAGATTATATTCGAGAACAAAGACGCAGGTAATTATTGACGACAAATGACTACTATGCAAGACATGGTTGGTTACAGATGGCAAAAATATCAGCAAAACTGGGAATATGCAGGACAGTGTCTGAAATGGTTAATTAAATAGTTTAGGTCAATCAGATGAAAGAAGTACTTTTAGAATCTCGAAATGGCAAAATAAAACCGAAAGAAAACTCTTAGGTCACCCTAAAGTAGAAAAATCTTTCGCCAAAATCATAAAAACATAAATGTCCCATCAATTATACTTGAGCCAGTCATCATAAGCCTAGGATGATAACTACTATCGGTCGACTATATCATCACTTCCATTCCATGTATGGTGGTCAAACGCTGAGATATAAAATACAAATTGAACATAAAACGGAATGTCGAATGTATCACGAAATGTTTAATATTTTTCTCATTAAAGTGACGTTTTGTCTTTCATCCTACTAATATTATAAATCCGAAAGTTTGTGTGTAAGTGTGTAAGTATGTTTGTTCCCTCTTCACGCTTTAACGGCTGAACGGATTTAGATGAAATTTGGAATGTACATAGATTATACCTAGGATTAACACATAGGCTACTTTTTAACTTGATAATAGCGGGCGAAGCCGC
Organism: Lomographa bimaculata; assembly: GCA_948107665.1. Classification (NCBI taxonomy): domain Eukaryota; kingdom Metazoa; phylum Arthropoda; class Insecta; order Lepidoptera; family Geometridae; genus Lomographa; species Lomographa bimaculata. The sequence continues at coordinate 13,612,253 of OX403600.1, forward strand.
GGGGCACGGCTAGTTGAGAATAAAATCCTTTTAACCTACAAATATAATCTGGGTCTTGTTACGTGTCGTGCTTGCAGGGGATGGATATACATGTTATTTACCCCAAAACTCCCTCCTTTGAAGCTTGAAATTGTTAGTCGCCGTTGGTTTTAATAAATGATTGGCGGCTCCTGATGAAAATACGAATAAACAGACAAAAGTGAAAGTATCATGCATGTGGCACTGCCGTTCTAATTTGTCATTAATTAATTGATAACTTTAATACTCTTTTGTTAGTGAGTTAATGATTGTTGCAATATGCTAATTGCTTTTAGCAACACGTTATTGTGTTTTTTCCTTTCTGTTATTTTTTATGTTAACATTACTTTTTTTCCTTAAAGTCATGATGACATGATGAAAATTCTCTAGTGGCAGACCGGGAATTTCTGACTATTTCTAGTGTAAGTTGTAGAAAGTTTGGGGGAAAAACCCTTTCAAAATAACATATAGACTAGTATGTTCTAGTAGTAACTAGTAATTATGTTTATTATTATTATCAAAATGATACACACTGTACAATGCCTAAGCCGCTGGTCGTAGAGATTTGAAATTTAGAGATGTATTTGTGTTGTTGGGTAGAGGTACACCTCTCAAATATATTTTTTAGAAAGTCAACCCAAAGGGGGTGAAAATAGGTGAAAACGTTTGTGCAAAAGTCTTTTGTTTTTGAACTTATTGTTGCGAAATTAGTTTGTTTAAACTGAAAAGTGTTGTTTTTAATATTTTTGACAAAGATGGCTTAAAGGGGTGAAATTATGAATGATGGAATTTATGTTTGGGTAAAACAAATCTAAGGTATAAGTATTTTTTATTATTGTATGTAAATATTTTGTTTAAATGCGATTTTTTCTTTACTAATATCCATGTTTTCGAGATCTGTTACTCAATCACATTGAAACTACTAAACCCATTTCGTTCAAATGTGTGATCTATACGGAGTAACACATAGGCTACATTTTAACTTAATTTATGCGAGCGAAGACGCGGGGCATCGCTAGTCATTAATATTTCATATACAGTATGACCTCTATCTCATTGGAAAGGAACTAGAGACCCAATTTCTTGCTTAGCAATGATAGGCATGCATGCTCGTAAAAGGGGATAATTTACAACTAGAAACGGACATATGCCGTATTCCTCCAATTAACTACAGAGCATTTGTCAGTTGTTGAGTAACGAGCCTCCATTGAGCGACTGAGCTTGCCAACACACGATTGGCTGCGGTTCTCAACCGTGGATATAGATTATAATGATCCTAATATATCGTTATTGAAATTAATGCGGTTGTAAATATTTCGAATTAAATGTGCTAACGAATCTAAGGGGGCACGGTAACATGGTATCAGCGCATTGCGCAAGGTAATATGAACATATTTAAAAATAATATTTATTTGTTCTTCCTTCTAAAACTACGGGCCAATTGCCTATATTTTCTAAAACTAAACTAAAACTATGTACAGCAAAGTACTATAGGTAACTCAAGTGCTCAAGCCCACTACCAGTGGGTAGCGTTCCCAGCATGCTGGCGGCATTGCCTCTCTGAATTGCAATGCTAATAATAATAATGTTCATTAATTGTTCTCTGGGCGCAGGGAATCGTGGGCATTGATTCCAGTAAGGATTACCTAATAAATTTGTCACCGAGGGATATTTATGCTTCTGGTTCTGCTTGCGATTGTGTGCATGTATGTGTATATTGTGGATGTTGCACATGCGACTCAAGTCTTTTGGACTTAGTACGGGGCAGTAGGTAATTGTTTAATCGGTTAAGATCTTAGTAAGTACAGGATATCAGTCGTAAGACGACAGTTCTTTTTGTATTTTTTATAGACAAGCATTTGATCACAACCTCACCTGATGAAAAGTGTTGATGCGGTAGAAGATGAAATGTAAAGTCGTAAAGCTATGGTTGATTTCTTCAGGAGGCCAGAAAACATCTGGTACAAGATGTGCCAAAACATTTCATACAGCAATATTACCGCAGATTCTCTAAACTTAAATAAAAAATAAATTGCATACTAACCAAAATACCGATAACTACTGCTAACCTGCCTAGTGCAAAAGGTGCGTGTCATACTAAAAAAATAATGTTGTATGGTACAATGTAAGTACTTTAGTGAATTTATATAACAAAACCACAATGACCAAGATTGGGAAACAGAGTCACATACGGAAACAAAGCAGCACACGCAGTAAATTATAATAATTTATCCTTCATTTTCACACATTCTCTTCACTATACTACAGAGTACCTAATAATACAAGACCATACAAGGTAATACACGCGAGTGCATTTGAGTAAAATATCGTTATTCATTCAACATTATGAAACAGCCAAATCCAGCAACAGTATGTTGCAGTCAAGACGTCATGTTACTTATAGTATTCGAATGTTTCGATAATATTTCATAGAATCCGGAAATCCTCATTTTACTTTCCTTCTTTATGTGTAAAATTTTAAATACTAGGTGTCTGTGCTAGTAGTGGTGCCTACTATTAACTATGCTGTGGTAGTAGTAGCCTCTTTTGCAGAGTTCGACTAAGAAGTACCACAACTTGTCTCACTAACCCACCATATATACTAGTCATTTAACCACCAATAAAAAATGGAAAAGAAAAAAAAAGAAAAAAATATATAATATAATAATTAATATAATTCCGTTTTTTATAAAGATAACTGTATTTCGGAGTACAGGACAAATACAGTAAATTTACATTTCATTACAGTATTTTTTACATTTCCACTGAAACTATAGGATGTATTAAGATCTAATGTGACGAGCTCAGTGCATAGCCGCTTTGGCAAGTGTAACCATCACGCGAGAGACTTGATCGTATCGCCTCTCAGTAGTAGGTATAAAAAAAATGCCTTAAATTATGCTTTATCCGTTTCTATCACTAAAAACATAATCCAAAGCTGTACTAGAGATTAATGACAAGGGAAAACATTGAATTATATTTTGAAATGGGATATGGATGCTGGAACTCCATTAGAAATGGGCAGGGCACATGGCTTGCGGTGAGTGCAGATATGGTATAGTCAACTATAAGGCTATATTCTCGTAATTTCGAAGAATAGCTTTACGATTATCAAATGCGGAATCTAGTATCGGGTGAGTGTCGTATGTCGTGATGACCAATAAGATGAGCTGTGGTAGTACCTGCCATTGTAGGTGAAAAATGAGTGAGGAAGAGGGTAGATAGATATATCTCTTCATAAACAACACCCGCAAAGACTATTTCTCGTGATCATTAATTTTAACATACCTCCAGTTCTAAAGCGTTTCGCTTTTACGTTTATCATCCGTGTGTACGGCGAAGAAGTGGAACTCATTGCCCGCGCCTTTGTTTCCTGAACGGTTTAATCTGGGAGTCTTCACGTCTTGAGTGAATAGGTATCTTCTAGGCAAGCATCCTACATCTTCGCTTTCCTTTGGTTGAGATGGTCAAATGCTTGAATATACCTTGCATATAAAAGTATCAGTTTTCAACCGACTGTATGTTTTTTTTGTATGTATGTTACGCGATATCTCCGCCAATAAAATTATGAATCGATTTTTATGATTTTTTTTGTTTGGTAGATTATACTTCAGAGGTGGTCCCATATAAATGTTATCGAAATCGATCCAGCCAAAACCAAAATATAAGCGTTGAAGTCGGTTTTTTTAAGCTTTGCTTGCGTTTAATTATAGTTTATTCGAGAGTCGTTGGTACTAGGTGTCGTATCATTCGTCCACTTTGGTCACTAAACTTACCTACCCAGTTACAAGAGAACATTTTTCTTTCGCTGTTTGGTAACTAGTTGTGAGAGAAGAATTATTATTCCACTTACATGTTTTGTAATATTTATTTTATGATGATAGGTTTCCGATTTTACAGTTTCTGTTCCGAGACCGATTTCATCATCACATATATTTAACAGTCTCATGTTAATTATTCTGACGTAATCACGTATGAACACGGCGACATTAAATGAATTATTACTTATTATATTACGTCGGTACTAACATACTGTGTGGCATGTTTTCCTGTAACTAGGCATACTCATGTTTTATGAATAACAAACAGTGCCTCGCGGATTCGGCCGCTTTTACAAGTTAAAAAGTAGCCTATGTGTTAATCCTAGGTATAAGCTATGTATATTCAAAATGTCATCATAATCCGTTCAGTCGATACAGCGTGAAGAGAAAACAAGCATACTTACAAACTTAACATAAACTTTCGTATTAATAACACTAGTGTGATGTTAATAAGCTTTGCATCGTTAAACAAAACGAAAGTAAAACAGATGTTTTTAAATTTTATTTTATTTCATATTATATTATCTAATTTAATTTAATTGTCTGTGTAATATTAATGTCTAGATTATTTTGTGACTATTTTATTTCAATTTCAATTTAATTTAATTTTGTTAATTTGTCCTCTCCTTTTACTATTAATATGTGTGTTAAATATTGTGTTGTGTATTTTTTATTAATAGACAGACAAACTTCATCCATCTATTTTAAGAAACAAACAAACGCATTCACACTCACAGCCCCACACTAAATTCAAAGACTTGTATCGTGGGTGCCGGAAACATTCACATCACACACACATTACACCCAGAACCAGAAGCACAAATATCCATTTGTGCTTCTGCCGGGAATCGAACCCAGGACCCACGGCGCAGAGGGCGGACACCTGTCCACTGCGCCAACTGGGTCGTTTTGCTTCTACATTCACCGTCCGTACAGTGAAGGAGTGGAACTCATTGCCTGCGTCATTGTTTGCTTATAATCTACGAGTATTCAAATCAAGAGTGAATATAGGTATCTTCTATGTATGCATGTCACATTAACACTTACCATCAAGTGAGATAGTGGTAAAATGCTTGCCTTTTTAACATTAAAATTTCCTTTTTATGATAAGAGATAAATAAAATGATGTGAATGTTTCCGGCACCCACGACACAAGTCATCGAATTTAGTGTGGGGTTGTGAGTGTGAAAGCGTTTATGTTTATGGTGATTATCACATATCATCAGGTAAGATAAGATATCCTACTAATATTATAAATCCGAAAGTTTGTGTCTAAGTGTGTGTGTGTAAGTGTGTGTAAGTGTGCAAGTGTGTAAGTATGTTTGTTCCCTATTCACGCTTTAACGGCTGAACGGATTTGGATGGAATTTAGAATGTACATAAATTATACCTAGGATTAACACATAGGCCACTTTTTTAATTGATAATAACGGGCGAAGTTCTTCGTCTTACCATGAATTAAAATTATCTGTTAAAAGCTAGCTATCAAAAAATAACCTTGTGGCATGTATAAAGCCTGCATGTGTTATATGAAGTTTACGTAATTAAACCATAAAATGATAATTAATTAATACCTACATGGTTTTAATGAATTCGCAGAGTATCGTTTTATATTATTTAACGACCAATTTGGTAATTTTATTGCATCGCATAGCTGATCTTATGTATTGAGTAATTAAATTATTATTGTATTATTTATGTGTTGTAAATAACTAGCGTGCCCCTCGGCTGCGCTTACGTTTAACTAAATACATAAATAAAAAATAAAAGCTTTTACACTCACAGCCCCACACTAAGATCGATGACTTGTGTCGTGTGTGCCGGAAACATTCACAGCACACACAAACAAAACAAAATTTAAAATAAAATGGTTCATTCACATAAGGCCCCAAAGATACCTTCATCAAAGTTAATTTATCTACTGCCAGATTTGCAAAATTACAGCCACAACCAGAACCAGAAACAAATTTTCCTTGGGGAGAAGCTTCAGAGCTTGGGTCATCGCCGCATAGTAGCCAGTCTCTCGGTTTTTATCGGATACATTTCGGAGAGTGTGCTAAGGAACTGCACGATCTAGTTCCCCCATCCTCGTTCTATCATCGGACAGGCAGACAAACTGCTAAGCGACACCGCTATATGGTGGACAATCCACAAATGCGCACTAAGCGTTTTGCCTCCACATTCATTGTTTTTTTCATTTTTGAATGGAACTTCTTACCCGAGTCGGTGTTTCCTGATGAGTATGGGAGTCTTCAAGTCACGAGTGAATAGGTATCTTCTAGGCAAGCTTGCTCCATCGTCGACCACATCGTCGCTAACCATCAGGTGAGATAGTGGCCAAAAGTTGCCTATCTTGAATAAAAAAAAAAGAGAAAACTTGTATTCCCGCCTTTTGGGGAGAAAAAAATGTAAGATTGAAGTACCATTACAATTATAGATATAGGTATAAAATCCTATCTACGCCCAGGGTACCTATTAGAAGGCCTGCCTTTTATGACCAGACTGAAATAGAATCTAGACTCCAGTCTAGTGTACTTGCGTTAGACTAGATCTTTTAATTAGATATTACAAAGTAATTTTAATCTTGATTTAATTATCTTGACAAGAGCAAATGTTATTTGCATGACTTTGAGTATGGTTAGTAATAAAATATTGCTTTTGACAAGAGCCAAAATCAAAGTTTTGTAAATGTCCCCGACGCATCTGGAAAACGGCTGTATCGATTTTCACCAAACGTAGTTAAGAACACGATCAAGTTTCTTTTCAAACAAAAAACTAAACCAAAATCGGATTCAATAGAATATAAACATAATATTTTGAGTGTCATGTGAATGTTTCCAGCACCCACGACAAAAGTCATCGAACTTAGTGTGTGACTGTGAGTGTGAAAGCGTTTATGTTTATGTAGACCTCGGAAGCTAAAAAGTGATGCTGATAACCAATCAACTTATGAATTAATTCTATGACAAATTAATAGTGATAAGTGTTCAACTGTCACAAATATTGCTAATATACAATAGTCATAGTTGACATCAGTATTTATCACAGCTATTGCAATTTCCTAATTTAAATATCTTGATGAAAGCTAAAAAATTGCTTATTTGCTACGTTTTTGTAACAATAAAAAAATATCTTAATATTTCACATGGGTATCGTGTGTTGTCTTTTAATTAAGATGTTGGAAAGAAATGACGTGGTCAAGGTAGCAAGATAAGCACGCAGACCCTAGAATGCTATCGAGTAACTAGCTAACGAGGATGACTACCAGAATATCATTAGGTGACTATTTCTATTTGAGGTAATTTTAAGATGACGCGACGTTAAAATACTAACCAGGAAAAAAAATGCGGGGCAGTCTTTGGGGACTGCCGATAGAAGTGAAAACTATATATAGTATCTAATATATAAAATTCTCGTGTCACAGTTTTCGTTGCTATACTCCTCCGAAACGGCTTGACCGATTTTGATGAATTTTTTTGTGCTTATCCGGTATCTATGAGAATCGGCCAACATCTATTTTTCATCATCATCACTTTTCATCATTATCAACGCGGGTGAAACCGCGGGGCGCAGCTAGTATATATATAAAAATAGTACGGTGATGATGACGCAAGTGTCACGCTTTTTCTTCACCCAAAAAGTGCTCAACGAGCCCAAAGAAGTTTTCACTTCAAAAAGTTAGCAAGGAATGTTTTATATCTCTGATTGGCTAGCGTTTGACCTATCTCAACTGTAAACACGCTAGGTTTAGAATATGATGGCAATAGGATTATATATCTTTACGGGCGAAAGTTAGTATCTAGATAGGTAAAGGTACGTATACTGATACAATATCTCAGAAAGTAGGTACAATATCGAGTATTCAAATAACTGTAAGTACCTTGGTGTCCGCTCACGACCGACTCTCACTTCACGAGGTTCTGTGCACAGATTAATACAGAGTTACTTCGCGAATAGGTCTAGTTTGATATATTTTGTGTAGTGTATACTAAAATCAACTTATAGCCATATTAAAGTAGACAAATAAGTCCTCCCTTTTATGGGTGTATTTATAAAAGGTATAGATACGAGTTTATTTTTTAATATTATAAATTTTCAGCCTTACTTTTAGTTCAACTTTTTCATTAGACCGCGTTTATCAATTAAAAAGTAGCTACATATGTGTTAATACTAGGTATAAGCTATGTACAATCCAAATACGTTCAGCTGTTACAGCGTGAAGAGAAAACAAACACACTTACATATTTACGCACAAACTTTCGGTTTTATAATATTAAAGTGTGATAGTGTGTTTTTGTATGACATTACATCTAAGTAGCGAATGATAAAATTGCGAAAAGAAAATATTATAGTACTTTATAATTGTGTAAAAATTTGCGAAGAAACTTTCATAAGGCTTATTTTCAATATAAGTCGTGAAACTGAGTGCAACAAGTAGCAAATGCAATAATCACTATCACACACTTTACGATGGTCCTTTGGAAATCTAAATTTGTGCAAACAGCTGATTATGCTAGTTTTACGACATGTTTTATGAGTATAATGCACGTATATGTTCAGAATAAATATTGCTCGAGGGCTCGAGTGCGAGTTTATAGGTAATTTGAACCGAATAAGAAAATTGTTATGATATCTAAAATCACTTTAAAATCACGATTAAAATATTACAAGTCCTAATAAAATTCACTTATAATAAATTATATCATAGACATTAGAATATCTTTATGTTTTATTTAATTGTTTTTATTGTTTTGGCTCCGCGTACTTTGTGCATTTAGCCAGTGTCAAGTAAAAAATATTTATCAAGTTAAGTACTTCATAGAACTAATCGTAGTCACCAGTCACAGTCAAAGTCGAATACGAAGTCATGGTCCAGTCAAGTATTATATGCTTATATATAAAAACTCCTTAGAACAAACAGGTCCAATGCAAGACGGCCTCTTTTTGTATCGGTTCCATGACGAAGAGTGATCCTCCTCGGTATAAGGTCGTAGATAGTAAAGAGAGTGAGTTGGGAAGCCTTCCTTTTGCAGTTTAGGCTCCTAACGTGCTAAATTATTTCTACGGTATAGCGTTCCATTGAACACAAAACAGCTCGTTGACGTCGAGCACGAGATCAAACAAAAAAAGACTAAAAACCGCTGTCATACGGCTCAAATTAGATCACGATCTTTATCATTAAAATAATTTAAAAGCTAAGCTTCAAAAAACCGACTTTACCGTATTATCTCCTGAACCCTTGACAATTTTTATATGGGACTAACTTGAAACTATGCTTTCAAGTAAAAAATAATCATAAAAATCGGTACACCTGGAAAAAAAATCTGAGGTAACACACGTAAAAAAAAATTGTCAAATTGAGAACCTCCTCCTTTTTTTAAGTCAGTAAAGTAACATTTGTATCAGTTGACATGATTTTTGTCTATGTCGTGTGCCGAACTTTGTTACTTAGCATAATATTCTACAGCAAAACATTTTACAAAAAAAAAAATACTTCTCAATTCAAAAATCAGTTCAGTAAAGTCAAAATTTACATTTACTGAAATTTTTGAAACGAGCATGATAATTCTTTTTTTTTCAAGAATAAATGCAAATCGCTCTGTTCCTTTAATGGAGGATAAAATAATAATAGAAGAGCTGGCCCATCGATAATCAAAAGTAAAGTATATTAATTATAGTGAGCCCTCAATATAAATATTATCGCTTTATTGTAAAACAAGCCATAATTAAAATATATCCTGACTATATTGATTTAATCTTCTATAATGTATACTTAGGTATATTAAAAAATTATAAAAGTAAAATCAATCATACATACATCTGTACAATTAAAACTATTAATTAAACACATCCAACATACCATTAAAATACACACGTGTTGAGACATGACACGATGACTTAAAAAACTCAACGCAGGGTTGTCAAGTCGCGATGAGAAATATCCACTATAATGTCACACGGATCACCCGGCCTGTTGACGTCCTACTCCCAGATGAAGAGCGTAGTATACGCTCGAAACTGGTCGGAGTATTATTCGACACAAAAATTACGCGAATAATAGCCGGTTAGTAACACAATATGTCATACATTTCATTACATACACATTATGTATTGTTTTTTTTGCATCACTGACACAGGCAATGCATTCTGTCGTTTTATTTGCGAAATAATAGGTTCGCCTCTTCTTATCCCGAGGGTGCAGTTAAAGTAAGAATAGGTAAAAGGTAGCTAAGGTACAGCAGAAGCCCGAGAATAGAGCCGCAAACGGCGCGGCGCCTTTTGGCTCTTAATATTTTTCTGGAAGAGTGTTATCTTATGCTCGCTTATAAAGATATCATCTCACAGTCGCTCAGTACCAACCGGTGTTCCGATAGCTCTCCTTGAGAACTAGTTTCAAGTCTAGGCTTACTGTGTTTACTAGGTACCCTTGATCAAATCATAACTTACCAACTGACCATAAAGTTGACAAATACTAGCCTTTCCTCTTTTTATCAAATTTTTGCATATTCTGCAATAATTAACCGATAAATTATTTTCCATTATAAAAGCTACAGATTTTAGCTGCACTCGAAATTTTACATTAATTGTCGTCATCCGGGTCGATCCGGGAATGTTGTTCAAGGTGGCAACCCTAGCGACTCCATTGAACACAATGGCTTATTAAAAGAGCAATTATCGTAGCACGCGCGTTGCCGTGCTACGTATGTAGTTTTGTAGGTCTTAGGTTCTAATTAGGGAATTAATTTGCATACAACCTAAACCCTATAGCCCCCATAAGCTTTATTGATTGAAATGATTCACTTTTGATTGAAGGTTTTGCTGCGAAAGTAAAAATTATATTTAATATTTTGTATTGTTTTTCAAAATTTTTTTTAGGAAAGCGATTTTACCTTTTTCAACTTAGCCAGCGGACTGTTACATACACATTGAAACCTTTTTCATGCTAATTCTAAGACACAAGGGCTAACTATTAAATCCGGTTGTATCCGACCAGGTCAAACCGGGTCCAACAGACCCAAGTAAAGCGGGTTACTCACACATCTGCCGCATGGGCGATCTAGGGTGTAAAAGTGGGGATGACCTTTAATTCCCATCTTAATTGTGATGTGTAAATAAACAGTATTGGAAGATACGATTAGTGTAACAACAAAACCGTATCTAATACCTAAAAAAATAAAGCAAACCGTGTTATACAATATGTTTTAGCCAAAAAATGTCTCCGATCTATGTCGGAGGAATAAAGGCGGACAAACAAAAAAAAAATTGATGTGTATAGGCAAGCAGGGACAATTTCCTAGATTGTCCCTGCCGCCCTGTTTGTTTCCGCGTGTGTAGCGCGATCGAGGCAAATCTTTAGATTTTTCGATAATACCAGAACCATTCTCAACGCGTGTGTTTAGCTCAAGCTCAACTTATACCCGAAAACTTAATAACGGGCATGTGTGTACAGACAATTCCGATATTACCCGCGTCCGTGCGCCCCAGATCGCCCCTGCGGCAGGTGTGTGAGTAGCCCGCTTTAACTTACAAGTTGCACCCTTATGGGATTAGTCTGACGTCTGGCCTCCTCGACTCTAAAGTACACTTGATTTCCTTCAACGCGTATGTTTAAGTTCAAATAGTATTTGTTGATGGATGTGACGTTTATGTCATTAAAACACAAATGTTTATGATGTAATTACTTTACTATTAACGACACAAAATAATGTATTTAATAAGATATTAGACAGAGTCCTTTGAAAACTATTTGTTAACTAAACTAGAAAGAAATATGTTTATCTTAACATAGATGTATGATTGAACTGCCCGTTGGCTTAATTGGGCAAGCGTTCGCAGGGGTATCGGGTTTGATTCCCGACGGGAACATAAGTTTTCTCCCCAAGCAAAATATGTGTTTCTGGTTTTAGTCATGTTTGTGACATAAATGTTTCCGCACACACGACACTAGCCATCGAACTTAGTGTGGGACTGAGTGTGAAAGCGTTTGTTTGTGATGACGACTCAGTTGGCGCATTGGACGTATCTCTGCGATGTGGGTCCTGGGTTCGATTCCCGGCATACATCAAGAGTGAATAGGTACCTTCTAGGCAAGCATGCTACATCTTCGGCCGCATCATCACTTTCCATCAGGTGAGATTGTGGTCAAGTGCTTGCGTATCAGGCATATAAAAAAAAAAACTGTGTTTCTGAATCTGGGTGTGATAGCGTGTGATGTAGGTAAGCGTTTCCGGCACCCGATATACAAGTGTTTTAACTTAGTGTAGGCCTGTGAGTGTATTGCGATTGTTTTGTCTGTTATGTGCTGACGTGTTCTTACGCACTTAACAAATGTATGATATCACTAAGTTATGTATGTTTCTTTATGCATCCACAAAGCTTAAATAGAAATCGTTCAAATTGAAAATGAACGGCTTTTTTGTCAAATGTCCCCCCGATCATATCAGTCGAGATAGTGGTCTACGCTAGCCTATCAAAGATAAAAACTGACTGGGCTTTCAGGCAGACTGATGTGACGCTAATCATGATTTATTTTAAGATCTTTTTAACACAGTAATCCTACTAATATTATAAATCCGAAAGTTTGTGTTTAAGTGTGTAAGTGTGTAAGTATGTTTGTTCCCTCTTCACGCTTTAACGGCTGAACGGATTTGGATGAAATTTGGAATGTACATAGCTCATACCTAGGATTAACACATAGGCTACTTTTTAACTTGATAATAGCGGGCGAAGCCGCGGGGCACGGCTAGTATATCATAAAACTGTCTACGTAGATATATCTACCAAAGATTATTTGAAGTAGATTATCAGTGAGTAAAAACGAATCTTATGAGAAAACTTAAGGGTAGTTATACGGTTAAGGCGCTAACACAAGTAGGTCACCGGGCGAAACGGTGCCGATTGAATGTAAATGCGCAGGCGCAATCTGCGCTTCCTCGCTGTCATCTTCGAATAGGGTGACCATCTTTTATCTTTTTAATTACTGCTTGCATATTATTATTAATTTTTTTTTTATATAAGCTTCGTTTCTTTAAGTAGTTTTTTTATTTTAATTTACAATTAAAAATACCTACACAAAAAAAAACTAACACACTACGGCAAAAAATTACCATAATCTCGTATTCACTTGCTTTAAAACTGGCATTATAAAATGATATATATTTTAAAACAAATATTCCAGGATCTCTTAGTTAATGTTATTATATTATACTTTCATATTTATAACAATAATTATAATATACATTAATTCATCGGCTTTTATAAATGACCTTTGAACGTTTCTCATGATTTTTCTGGGAACACGGATGATGAGTAAGTAGGAAAATAGTAGCCATAGTTCGTTATTTAATTCAATAACATGTTTCCCTATTGTACGTTCATTCATTGATCTGATGAATGAAATGATTCATCCCTGTTTAAATTTTGTAATGACTATGCACATATATTACAGAATTCACACGGAAATTGTAGGAATATTATGAGTAATTGTGATTAGTTAATAATTTGCGGTACTATAGAGTAATTGACATGTTAAGTGCGTATTACTAATACGTTTTCTAATGTCTAGACGTACATAATGTTAGTCGTAATAATATTACGTACGCAACATTCTGACGGATATACTTTTATTGACGTGTGTGCCACACACACGTCAAGTAAATACATTATATATGTAGCACTTTTATGATATTGTTGTATTACTATATACAACAGTGGAATTAAATTATTTTGGAACTAAATATCATGTTCTACCTATTGAATGATTAATTCAACGCCCTCGTAAGTAGGGCAAATATAAACTATTCTCTTGAATCGACAGCACTGAGAAAACAAAATGAATTAAAATCATAATTGTTTCCAATTACAGCTGTCAGTAATTAAGTTACCTGAAACGCCCAGGCAACCAGATCGTTGCGATTAAAACTATCAATATGCATCTTTAAGTATTACATCAACTGAATTTGATTGATTTGTCCTATATTTTCTGAGAATCATATTGATTCTACCCGCCCTTGCGTGTGCGCACCGCTTCGTGCCAATGTCGTCGTCAGCTTAGTTTTTTCATCATTTTTTGCTACCCTTGAAGGTCGCGAAACTGATGGCCCAAGACGTCGCGTGAGTTATGAATGTAAACAACTACTTGATACAAAGTAAGTATGAGTTGGACCTTCTCTTTCGTATTAATTGTTAAGTTACTGTTATTATTAGGTCAGTAATAGAAATATCTGTAGATAGATCTAAGGAAGAAACACAATAATTTAAATGTGAATGTATTAAAACATAAAAAAAAGCTACATTATCAACTGCACTACAAGATTACTAGCCACACAAGACGACAAAGGCCACATCAAAAAACGTTTTGCTAATTTTATTGTGAACGCTACTCTATTATTACGAATGGTAAGCTTATAACATTTTACAACGTAGGTAATTATCATAATAGTCGAGCAGTAAAACACAGTAATGTAAAACAAGCGAGAAAATCAAATTTGGAATTGCTTGACAACTTCAAGTGGGCACAATCAGGAAACCTTCCCGACGCTGTGATTGCCAGCGGTCCCTCAACCCCTCATTACATTTACGCACCACCATTAACCATAATCAAGCTCTCATCACACACGGAGATGGAGGAAACAATAAAATGAACACTTGTAATAAACCGCGGTCATGCTGCCTACAAATCTGTACCGAGGAATGAAATTAACGCTGCCATTCTCAATTATCGCTAATGAAAAAACGAATGAGGAAAAAAATAAAGGCTCATTTATAAGTTTTGCGTTTCGAAATAGATTGAGATGTAAACATTCGAATCTGGGCAATTTAACATTTGATTTAGGAGCGAATGACAAGTGCGGAAACATTGAGAGTCCCCCTCATGCATTTAGTTTCCCCACGCACGTCGTCGGCGAGAGCCGAGCGTGCAACCCTTCATTACAACCTACGACCATTATGGCGCAATCAAGCACTCGGCACATACGCGAAACTGAGGAAACAATAAAACAAAATTGACGTATAAAACCACTCCTTGGACTAATTCCTACCTGAGGCTTTGGGCCGTTGTGTAAAATATATTATGCCGTAATTTCTGAGCGTGCAGGTATCGTTTTGAAATAGATTGTGTACGTATAATTTACGATGTTGATGTGTCCTAGGCTAGTCTTGTACTCGTATAAAGCTTTATACATCAACGTTTAATGGATTTGTGAAACGAGATTGGTTTAAAATTTACTGTCGAGCGAGTTTCATTTCATGACATATGCTGTTTCTAATTGCGTTGATCCTAAACATGGATTTACGGCTACAGTTGAGGGCAGTGAAGTACCAACTTGGAGATTGCCGCGGACAATAACTAACGACGTGTCGATAAATTAGAATACGATTCCCCACATACGATTATGACAATCGCCGCATTTTGCCATAAACATGTTTAGAAATCGAAAAGTGCTCGTAAACCACGATGACTGCTGGAATTGCTTCCTATTTTATCTAAAGGAGACTCACAAGTAATAATTATTGAAGTGTAAAATTTACACTGACACACGTTTATGGGTACCATACATGGCCGGAATGAAATGAACAAACGACGGCTATTTAAAATGATATTTTACGGCGAATGTTTGCGACATGCTCCGTTAATGGGCTTTATAAAGTTAAAACCTTTCACGCGATCCGAGAGATAATACACTGGACGTATGAATAGGTGATCTTAATTTATCTGTGTAGCGTTCCGGTTAACACTTTGTATCGGTCGCTAATCGAATCACCGGTGGCTTGTATGCGATTTATGAAATCGATAACGTTTAATCGATAACGGATCCTTTGATGATTCGATTTTAATTAGACATTCACATGTATGTCCATCACGCGGCGTTCCATTTAGTTTCGTAACTGATCACTTATAAGATTCCAATCGGAAATTAAGTGGGTAATGTTTAAATGTTAGTCGATTTATTCTCGATAAATGTGATTGCGTGAAGAGTTTGTAAGATAGAGCATATCCATGTTCATTGTTTCTTTAGAACTGACATTATAAGATTAGTCAAAAATATTTCTGCAATATTTCGTAAAAATATACATGATCCAGTTTATAGATATGACACTGAAGTGCAAGGCCAGTTTTTGCTGTTCATAATTATTTGTTATTTACTCATTGAGTATTTATTCATCCAAAACGGCATTGACAATCTGTTATTATAACTAATGGCTGACCTTTGTTTTTCACATAAGGATCTTATTCACCAATTCAGTTTTTATATTTTTCGTATCTATGTCACCAGCTAGTTGGAAATTATGAAAACAGCAACATAACTCTTAATTCCGACTTTTTTATTATTTTTGGTAACCCGAAATGTAGTTTTAATTAATATTATGGGACTTAAAATAATATCAACATAGAATGAAAGCACGTAATAGTTTGCAAATTATTTGCATAACTGAACAAAGATAAAGCATGTATATTAAGAGTAAATTAAAATTAAGATAAGTAATAATTTCAAAGACTTACATAAATTGTACTCACTGTGAGGTGGAGTCAGTGATAAAGCGGAGACTGCTGGCGGCACGGGTGGGAACATGTCTTGGTGAGGCGGGAACATACGCGGTGGTGGTGGAGCATCAACCTCGGGCTCCTCTTGTTCCTGCTTCGGCGGTGACCGCGGTCTGGACAGCCTCACGGCTTTAAGTCCACCGCTTGGTGAGCGGCGCATCGACAGATTCTCCGGCGTGTCGGATTCTCCCGAGCGACGTCTTGGCCTCGCCTGCTTCCTCCGCGGCTGCGGGCTGGCCGGACTGGCTGGCGGCGAAGGTGCCGGCGGAGTTGTCTGCACAGGGCTCCGCGCCAGTGGCGTCGGAGGCGGCGACCGTGCATGCTCCTCACGGTCCTGATCGGCCAGCCCTCGCACTTGCAGCGACTCTCCCGCACGTATCACAGTTCCGAGCTGCTCCTGGGCTACCGATACCTCGCCGCGGTACATAAAGTCCACCACGGCCTGAACTTCCCATCCTTGAAAGTCTTTCAACACGATAACTGGGTGTTTGCACGGGTTCTCGCTGAATATCCGGCGAAAGAGTGGACTGCAGGCTCCCAGCAGGACCTTGTGGGCGCGCACTCGTCGCTCGGCGCAGACCAGCGTAACGTCCACCAGCGTCTCGGCGTGCAGCAAGGCCTCGAAGGAGCGCAGCAAGTGCGCCTGGTGATTGTTCCAGCGCAGGCTGTAGTGCTCTTCGCCGCCGACGGCGGTAGGCTTGTCGTCCATCGCGCGCGCCGGTGTGGACGCGTGTGTCGGGCTCGCAGCGCGCTCCCCCGGCGGGCGCGTGCGCGGCTTCGCGCCGCCCTCCGCCCGCTTGTTACCCCGTACTCCAACCCTTTCGTCTCTCAAAGAATCGCCTTCCCGCCGGACCGCAATCTTCGCATTTCACTATTTCGTCCGAGTTCACAAATTGTTGTCGATGACAAAGAAGTCGAGCGGACGAAGCACTGTGTCACCGAAAAGTTTGAACGCACTGAACGGAGGTCGGCGGTCGGTCGGCGCGAGCGAAACCGAGGGTGGCAATGGGAGCGAGGACACGTACGTGTATCGCGGGAGGCTCGCGAGCGCGGAATGAGATGCGAGCTGCGAGACGAGCGCGCGGAGCGGCGGTGTCGCGCGAATGCCGAATATCGGCTCGTGTGCGGTCGGCGGGACTGGCCGCCCGCGCCGGTGTGGGGCCCGCCCCCGGCCCCGCCCCGCCACACACACACGCGCGCCCGCCGCCCGCGCGCCCCGCGCCACCCCCGCTCACACCCGCCCGCCACACATGTGTCACATCACTCGCATACCTACACATGTGACGCCTACTTCACGGTATGTATTTTTTGAATACCTACATTCTGCCATATACGTGGGACGTGACACACACCACATAGGAAAGTCCATGTGAGTCTGTCACTTTTCACTAACAACTTTCTCGGAATCCTGTAAAGTCCTGTAAAAATATTTTTATAAGATGGAGCAGAATGTCCAGTGATTGAGCGAAAGCTACCTGATTTGAATTAAAAACAGGTATTGTTTGAACTCTGCGTCCGATGTCGCGGCGGGGTCAAGGCGAGCGCGAACCGGGACGTGTCCGAGATGACACTAAGTGCATGGACGCCCCACTTTTTGGCAGTACCGTTTTATTGAAATTAAGGAGCGGAAGTGACTTACATTTTCTTCTTTTTAAAGTTGTCGATGAAATACTGACCTAGACTAAATAGATTCAGAATTCTGTAAAACGTTAGCTGACATTTTTGTACTACGTTTCAGTCATAATAGCTATGATTAATAGCTATTGAACTGGCCGTTGGCTTAGCTGGGTACGCGTTCACCTTCTAAGGAGTAAGTATCGGGTTCGATTCCTGGTGGAAAAACAAGTTTAACCAAGCAAAATTTATTTTTATGGTTCTGTGTGAGATTGTGTGTGTGTGTGATGTGAATGTTATCGGACCCATGTCAGAAGTATTCTTATATTATAACTTTGTGAGAGGGTGTGAGTGTAATAGCGTTTATTATTATTACGTAGATATAAAAGCTTATCATGGAAACATTACGGCGGGATGATTTTGGTATTGAGGTCCTATTTTGCCTTTCTATAAACTATTACTTTGGTATACATATTATGTCCTTTACATATATTATTATAAATACAACCTATGTGTGTACGTAACTTAAACAATCCAGTTATTATAAATGACTGCGGACGGTTGAGGTTATGCCGCGAAAGTGAAAAAATGGCGTTGTTGATTTTGTATTATTTATCAAAACTTGTGATTCTTCGAGTATTCACGTGTGATAATGGTGGATTATTAACCGTTAATACTATTATTATATTAACTATTATTGAACGTGCAGAAGTGTAGGCAAATCAAACAAAATTGAAAACAGTGATTTTCGATTTCGCTCCAAAACGCCAATATAAGTTATATTGTTAATAACTATATTATAAGTTCTAGTAAAGTTTCTATCACTTCATTAGGGCTTGACTTAATTATGACTGGACATTAACTCTTTTACTTAACTTTAACTGTGACTTGTGACTAGGACTTTTAATATGAAATACACTTGAATATATTATTACTTGACATTGGCTATATGCACAAGATTGCGAAGCCAAAATTAAAAGAAAAAAAATACTGATAAATAGGTTATTGGCTTAAAATTTTGTGTGGTGTTTATGAAAGTAGTTTACTGAGCGAGCGCAAAGCTCGAGCGGAGCGTCTCTGTTTCAGCTTGGGCAAAATTGCTTTCGTATGTCCGGATTTCCGGTCGTTCTCCTCTACAGGTAGCATTTCACAACAGGTTCTCGTGAAATTTAGTAAGTAGGTTTGTAAAATTATACATATTTTTGTCTATACAGTTTTGATAGTAAAATTTTCTTTATCGCGGAGTTTTGGGGGTTGAAAACTTAAAAAAAATATTTCAGCCATTTAAAAAATACGCCAACTCTAAAGCTCATAGAGCCAGAGCCACAAGCATTAAAAAACCTATCATCAACTTTAATATCATTCTTGTTCCTATCTCAAAGTCCTACACACAACTTAAAATACTTGCTTAATTAAAACATACAAAGTTAGCGATACATTCCGGCAAGTTAAAACAACATAAGTTACAATAAAGTTAATAAGCAGATCGCGTGAACGGTTATGAATAAAATAACCATTCTGCTCGTAAGTGGGTCGTTAATGCGTATTTTGTAGTAGTTAGAACATTATTCAGACTTATTAGTTTTTCTTGTTAGGTTTGGAACATCTATTTTTGTATAGCATAGCGCTACCATCGAGATTCTTTTTAAAGATTAAAGATTAAAGATTAAAAGATTATTTATTCATCACAATTAATAACATAAGAACAATTTGACAAATATGCTAATATACATAATTTACTAACATTAAAATGTAAATATTACATGTGACATATTATTATAATTATGAGTTTATTAGCGTTTGATGGTTTTATTAAAATTGGTTCTAAACACTAGACTGTGGCCCCACACTAGGCTCTAGGCCCGTGTCGTGGAAACCTACTGTTACGATATATTAAATATATATATATATATATTTTTTATTTTTATTTTTACATGTGAGGTATCCAAATATTCTTAATCCTGAAGTACAAAGAATCTAATAATAATTAAAGGGAATATAGTGTGTGTAAGGGAGTGTGTTTGTTTGAGTGTGCGATGTTAATTGTGTTCATGTTTGTGTACAGGTGTGATATGTTTAATGGTATATCATAGTTTCCGTTTCGCTATACGATAGAGTAAGTAGCCATTTTTTTACTATTTGCTTAACGTTATGATTATTTTTGTTTATTATGTCGCATTTCTTTAAAATTTTATTATATAACCGGGGAAGTATTGCTCCTGGGTGACGACTTGCGAAGGTGGAATTTATCCTAGGTGTAGGTATTCTAAATACACGCTTTTTTAGGAGGTTCCCGATATTGTCTAATCTGCGGATGGATTTATGCACTGTGGAAATTGCTTTTGCAATAAATAGCTGTCGTACAGTCAATACTTTGGTTTCCTCGTAGAGAGCATTGGTAGCAAATCTAAAGGGTTTCCATATCATGACTTTTAAGACCGCTCTTTGAGCTCTTTCGAGTTCAATCATTGCAGTTTTAGATGCGCCTCCCCAGACCAGGTTACAATAGGATAGAATAGATTGGCAGAGGGATGTGTATACCATGATAAGAGTTTTCCTATCGCATGAATTTCTTAGGGCCTTCATAACATAAATGATCTTGCGAACCCGATTTGACAATTTTCTAATATGATTTTTGAAGCTCAGAGTTTCATCAATCAGGTCCACTTTATCAATTGTAGCACAGTCGCAAGAAGAAGAAATACTTCCGGATGTGACACCGCATGAGTGCAGTTGTAAATGAAAAATTATTTTTGGCTGAGAAGGACGAGTTTTATGAAAGCAAACAAATTTGTTTTTTTTGGTATTAAGGGTCAGCAAATTGCGATCTAACCAAGACGCAACAATGTTGATTCCCACCTCTGATGTTTTAATGACGTTTTCCCATGAAGAATCGCGAAAAATTAATACTGTGTCATCTGCGTAGCAAATAACGTCGGCACCGGGTATATGGATATCTAGAAGCTCGTTAATATAAATCGAAAATAACGTTGGCCCGAGTATACTTCCTTGGGGGACGCCAAAACCCACCGAACACTCGTCACTTGTGGCCGATCCTATTCTAACAGATTGCTTACGATTTTTGAGGTAGCTTTGGAACCACTCGAGCGCAATTCCTCGTACTCCTACAGCTTCTAGCTTCTTTATTAAGATTGGAATCGACACCGTATCGAAGGCTTTGGCGAGGTCCAGGAATACGCCTATACATTGCAAGTTATGATCTACAGCTGACGATATCGTGTTCGTCAGCAAAACTGCTGCATCCTCCGCCGACTTACCACGTCTAAAACCAAATTGCCTCTCCGATAGATAGAGTTTGTCTTCGAGGTAGTCCACCAACCTGATGTTAACTACTTTTTCTAACAATTTCGAGAAGATGCTCAGTAATGATATAGGTCGATAATTACTAGGTATTTTTTTATCTCCTTCTTTATGTATGGGTACCACCACTGCAGTTTTCCAACTGTCAGGAAAACGCCCGCTTTCGAGGCTGAGGTTACAGATGTATGTTAGTGGTTCGAGAAGAGGATACTTTGCATATTTAATAAAATTACTAGTAAAACCGTCTATACCTGGTGCGCTATCTAACTTCAGATTTGTTATAAGTTTGTCTATTTCGAAGGAGTCGGTCGGTGACATAAAAAAAGAATGTTGAGCTTTATTTGCAGGATTTGATGACTGAATCAGCGCAGTCTCGGTAACTGCGTATTTACTGAGTAGTTTAGCAGCAAGGTCCTTGCCAACATTTGAGAAAAAACTGTTGCACTTGTTAAGCGAATTCATTGGATCATTTTGATTCACAATTAGTTCATTTGCATGTCCACGTGGTTTTCGACTCTCACAAATATTGTTGATAGTTTGCCATAATTTTTTCGCGTTGTTTTTATTTTTAAATATCTCTCCTCTTTCGTAGTCCGTTTTAACCCGCCTTAAGAGCTCCTTATAAAAATTACGATATCGCTTATATGTGATTTGCGCGGTTTTATTTTTAGGGTCTTTTCGAGCTTTTAAATGCAGTAGGTCCCGATTTTTTTGACATTTGATCAACCCAGGGGTTATCCAGGGCTTTAAATTATAACAACAGCGGCTGAGAGACACAGTGTGACTGTGGGCTGAAAAAGATTCTGTTTTATTTATTTATTTTATTGTTTGCAGTATATTCGTATTAGTCAAGAGTGAATAGGTACCTTATAGGAAAGCATGCTACATCTTCGGCCGCATCATCACTTTCCATCAGGTGATATTGTAGTCAAATGCTTGCCTATCAGGCATAAAAAAAAAATTAAGATAGAGTTTTATTACATAGATAATAATATCAAAATCGTTTGTTCACATGGGCTCCAAAGAGGCACACATGAAAGTTAATGACTCTACTACCATATTCGCAAAATGTAGTCGCCAGAAAGCGTTTGTGCAGTTTTCCTCCATGCATCCTTGTTTTTAATACAGTAATTCGTTTTATAATAAGCTTTCCTAATGAATGCCCATTTTACTAGTGATTTATACTTTCCCAGTGGTAAATCCTACTATAATATTATAAATCCGAAAGTTTGTGTGTAAGTGTGTAAGTATGTTTGTTCCCTCTTCACGCTTTAACGGTTGATCGGAATTGGATGAAATTTGGAACGTACATAGATTAAAAAAAAACAATCGACCTAGGATTAACACATAGGCTACTTTTTAGCTTGATAATAGCGAGCGAAGCCGCGGGGCACGGCAAGTCAGTTATAATTTAAGAAATTTGCCCTGAAAGATTTATTCGTTTTTACTGACTTCACAAAAAAGGAGGAGGTTTTTAACTCGACTGTTTTTTTTCTTTTTTCTTAACTTCTATCCTCGATAACCGATTTTAATGAAAAAAAATTGTTAAGAATTTGGTGCTTTCCCATCGGTCTTATTTAAATTTGATCAAGATATGATCAGTTATTTTCAAACTATTGTCAATAATGCGTGTTTGACACATTTAATCTGATGAAGGCTCCGAAGATAAAGCGGTGAAGTCGGTTGTTTAAGCTTTGCTTGCGTTCTATTATGCATAATCTATTCGATATTTTATGCTTATATAAGGTATTATTTTGCTATCTCCTCTCCATCCAAAGGTTGTCTGGAAGAGATCGCTTTAAGCGATAAGAGCGCCCATTGTACTAGCCTAAGTTATTTACAATGTAATTGTTTGCTGTTATTTTCTTTTTTAATTGGTGTACAATAAAGAGTTAACTTATCTATCTATCTAAGATAAGGTACTGCATCCCGCTTCTTCACTCGAACTTAAGACGATGGTGATGATGATGAAAAATTAATATTTATACTAAACGTTAATTATTTCAGCCAAATTTGGTTCAGAAGTTTGGGCGTGAGTTGATTGAGTAACAAACATAGTTACAACATTCAACATTCAAACTTTCCAATGTATTTATTATTGGAAAGGAAATAGTGGGAAATGCGATTGGATGAAACGGGAAGTGGGATGGACAGTGAGCGAAAACTATTAGCCCTTCTTCAATTTTTATGGCTATTATCAATAGCGGCTCTAGGATTGGATTATTTGAAATAAGAATGGAAAAAATGTGCCACCGAATTTCTTGGCGGTTTCTTCACGAGATTTGCAGATGGGAATCTGCGAGTTTAGAGTTCAGATCAGTTACCTTTAAGGTAAGCATGTAACATATTCAACCTTATCATCGCTTTCCATCAGGTGAGATAGCAGTCAAACGTTATCTCCTAAATAATAAGTAACTCATTAAAACTTTTTTCAAAGACAAGCTTTTCGAAGTCCGCCATATTATACGTCATTTTATTTTTCGAGTTATTCTCAGCAGGCCCTTTCATTTAATACCCATATTGTAGGAGTGCATGAAAAATTACTTGTCCGCCATTTGGGTGTTCCGCGATGTTGGATTTAGAATATCGTCACACAGCTAACCATGCATTGTCATCCAAACTAAACGTTACAACATTTCAGCTCAATCGGTTGAAGATATCTGCTTCAAAATTGAGTTGCAAGATTCGACCCGGACAAACATATGCATATATACATTGCAAGTTAGAAGCTTGCTAAAAATGAGGCTAAGTTTTAACGTAAAACACCACGAGCACTTTAATATAGCTATAAGTAATACTATGATATTTTGTCTCGCTCATTCATAAAATTTGATTACAAAACCGGCGATTTGCCTTTAGTTATATTTACCTGACTGACTACCATTCATCAAAAGTGCTACCACAGATTACACAATAGTTTTATATTCGATGTTGTGCTATTCAACGCTTGTCGCTTGCTTATCAAGTTGAACTGGGCAATCGATATTGTTTCCCTCTGGTTTTTTTTGGGTTATGATGATTTTACACATGAACATTTTTTTTGTTTTAGGTAGAGATTAACTACGATAACATGTCGCGCCATTCCAAAATGCAAAACATTTGAATATATTTGTGAAATTACAAAGAGCCATTAAGCAAGGATTTTGCAGCTGAAGTAGGTTTGTTTCCTATCTAGCCAAGCAAGACTAACAATGCGTATGTGCGTGCTGAGATGGCTGCCAATCAAAACCAACCAATTGGAAAGCAACGTCTATTAAACAAAAAAAAATAATTCAAAATCGGTTCACGTGGAAAGAAGTTATGAGGTAACACATATAAAAAAATACAGTCGACTTGAGTACCTCCTCCTTTTTTGTGAAGTCGGTAGACAAATCTAAAGATTTTTTGGCCAACTAGCGACGTCATTAATAATCTATTATTATTAGTTTGGAGGGGACCGCAAGTTATCGCAGTTTATCTCTACAATGCATTGTTTAAAGTTAAATAACTGATAAGCCTAATATCGATTGTTTTTTTTTTTAGGAATAATAAGGTGTTCTACGATAGAGTAGTAGGTAGCCAAACAATTTACACCTGAATAGATTAATTTAAGGCACATTAAAACCGCCTTACCACCATGAATAGTGGTCAAACGCTAGCCTTTCTGATATAGAAATATTATAATCATCATCATTGTCAGCCAGATTACGTCTTCTACTTGGTAAGCGATGATGTGAACGAGGGTGTACGATGTGGTAAACACGCGCCTAGGCCTAGAAAGTGCTAGAATATATCTATTGTTCTTCTTGAGGGTGCAAGCGAATTGCCACACTGTTTCGGAGTTACTTCTGTCCAGGCAAGGTGACCACAAGAATAGAATTATTGTAAATTTTATCACAATTGTGCCTTCACCGAAATTTCGAGTCCCTGTAGTAGTAAAACTGAGACTGACGCGCGTTTACTGTGACAGGCTTGTGCTCACCTGATGGTAAGAAAAAAAAAATTTAATCTTATCCGATGAGAAGTGACGATGCGGTCGAAGACTTGATACCTGCCGAAAATAGTCAGGTCTATGCCCTTTGAGCCATGGGTTCGATTCTTGGGTTTAATTGTTGGGTTTGATTCCTGGTAGGAGCACAATTTTCCTTCCCAAGAGATAATAGTGCTTCTTGTTCTGTGTACATGTGACTGTGTATGTGATGTGAATGTTTTTGGCACCCACAAGACAAGTCTTTGAACTTAGTGTTGGTGTTTGAGTGTTAATGCGTTTGTATTAAAAAATAACAATAGCTTAAAATCCTGATTTCAAAATGACACCCGAAGCAGCTCGAATTGCGTAAAGAGTATATAAATATTTTTTGTTTGAGATTCCACCCTTACTTCGTATGAAATGCTTGCCCATCTAGAATAAAAAAAAGCTATAGCGATTCACCTTAAAAGTTTTTCTCTATAAAACAAAATGTAGGTTCGAGATCTATGTTCGAAGCAAACGGCTAGTAATATATACCTATCACAAGAGAAAAATCACATGCTCCAATCTAGCCTTGACCGGTCAAAACAGAAATGAAACATGTGAAAATAAATTCCAACGCACCTACATAATTAGGAACGAAATTACTCTTTGAAAAGCTTTCCGATGTGGGCTTACGCACGCGTCGCCTGAAATATGTGGCCACGTGTGATACAATCTGCCCCAATAATGTCGGGATACAAGCTTAGTCCTGCGGATTTACTTAAAAGAGTCAAATAATAATAGCAATGTTTCCAGTCAAATTACAGAGCTAAAAGGAATTTAACTAGACATATAGTTTTGTGTTGCCTCTTGTATATTTATGTAAAACTCAGAACATATAAACAAGAGCTTTGCCGCGAAAGTGAAGAATCAGTCCTCAAAAGTGGGGAAAAATCGGTGACAATACATTTAAAAAAATACATTCAGTCGAACATAGAGCCTCTTCCTTTTTTGAAGTCGATTAAAAAAAGAGTTGTATGACTTGATTATATTGTTATTTTAATTTTTTAATTTGGAAGTGAGATCCATTAAAAGTTGATTGAACTGAGGCGTTTTAAGTGATTTCTGAGTACTGATGATATTGCAATTAATATTGACATTTATTTGTGTTGATAACTACTTTGTTATGTTATAATTACTATGCTGATGTAATTTTTTTTTTTTTTTTTGTGACAGGCTAGTGTTTGACCACTATCTCACTTGATGGTAAGTGACGATGTGATCGAAGCTGGTAAACACACTATAGACCTGGAATACGTTTATTATTGTGATGCCGTGATAGCGGCTTCGTGGTAGCCCTCCTCCCGATCCGGTGGTTGCGCTTTCGAATCCTACGACGGCCTTGAGCTTCCGGTGATGGTAAACTCGTGATAAAATCCATTGTGGTAAGACTTGATCCGAAATACAGTCAACAAGCTGATTTAGAATAAAAAATCTGTCCCCTACATCACAAAAAAATATGTTCCGGTAGCTATCCCTGAGAGTCATTATAGGCCTAGGGTATTTATCATCTTTGACCATCGTAAGAGTTGGTGGTCAAATGCCTATCAGTACAGAATAAATAATATCAGAGATAAATAAATAGGTCTCAATTAATAAACATACCGCCCACCAAAAGCTAATGTCTATAAACAAAGTTGATCAGATCAACCAGCACACAACTGACGTGGAACAAACCTGTTAGATATCAAATTTTACTTGGTTTATAGTAATTAAACGCCAGCAAAGCTTAAAAAAACCGACTTCACCGCTTTATCTTCGGAACTTTGATCAGATTAGATGTACTGAACATGCATTATTGACGATATTTCAAGAACTACTCATCAGATATTGATCAAATTTAAATGGGACCAATTGGAAAGCAACATTTTTCAAACAAAAAAAAAAATTAAATATCGGTTCACGTGGAAAGAAGTTATGAGGTAAAATACATAAAAAATACAATCGACTTGAGTACCTCCTCCTTTTCTGTAACGTCGGTAGAAAGAAGGAAATGATCAGGACAGTAGTCAGGACCGGTTATGTCACTTTGGTGTCGCTAGTGTGCACTTATCAGCTATCTTGTATACGACTACAATTATGTATCCATTTCTGTGAAACCTAGTTATCATACTAATATTATAAATGCGAAAGTTTGTGTGTGTGCGAATGCTTGTTACCACGTATCGGCCTAACGGATAATTCGATTTTGATAAAATTTAGAATGTAGATAGTTAAGGTTCTGGAATACATGGGCTAAAATTTTTCTAATCAAATAGGGTGGTAAACATTGTGTGGAAAAATTTATTCCTTGGTTCGATTTACTCAAAACTTGGTATAAATACTTTAAAATCACACTAATATTATAAATCTGAAAGTTTGTGTGTAAGTATGTTTGTTTTCTTTTTATGCTGTAACGGCTGAACCGATATGGATAAAATTGGAATATACATAGCTAACTATAGCTGCACTCCGCGGGAATTCCGGGATAGAAAGTATGTGCTAGCCCAGGGTGTCCGCTACCTTCACACCAAAATTTCACTAACATTGTTCCAGCCGTTTGAGCGTGAAGAAGTAACAAACATACAAATACACTCACAAACGTTGGCCTTCATTATATTAGAGTGAAGTGTGATATTTAAGATTAACACATAGGCTTCTTTTTAACCTGATAATCGCGGGCGAAGCAGCGTCGAACGATCACAAAAAAAAACGTGATTCAGAAATCTGGCTCAGGGTTTGTTGTTGAGAGATGCTACGAACAAAACCTTCGATTACGGGCAACAAACACCCAAATCCACATTCAACTTTCACGTGGCATAACATTTCCCACAACTTTTCCCATGCGTGCGCCCAACACGATTCCGTGTGTGCGATTGCTCACACTCATTCCGATAACATCTGACCCCACTTAATAAAGGGGTCTTGCCGCTCGAACGAATTTCGGCAATAAACCACCTTGATTTATTCGGCTCATGTGTGATCGCCGATAAAGCAAATGGGAATATAATTTCAGCATGTTAGGGTTAAGCCTTTCTTGGCGTTCTTATGTTTTGAGCTTCCGGTTGAAATGTTTCTTTTTTATTTTATTTGACCACTATCTCAACTGATGGAAAGTGAAGAATCAATTTATTATAAAGAATCTTAATTTATATTAAACTTAAGTCCGATCGTGTATGGAGTACTGCGGCCACCTGAGAGATGGATCCGCTAAGTACCAGCTTGAAGCTCTTGAGTCCATCGAACAGCGAGCAAAAAGGCACATTGGCGATGATAAGCTAGTCGAGTCCAAGTAGCAGAGTCTCCGACGTTAGGTCGCGAGCTTACCGTTTACATTTTGGAGAGTGTGCGCAGGAATTACATTATTTAATTCCCCCTTGCCCATTTTACCACCTAACAACAAGACAACAAGACAAAACTGTATAACGTCATCCTTAAATGGTTGACATACCTCCGAATCGCTCGAAGCGTTTCGCTTCTACGTTTATCATCCGTACAGCAAAGGCAGGGAAACTCATTGCCTGCGTCTTTGTTTCCCGAGGGGTATAATCTGGGTGTCTTCAAGTCTAGAGTGAAGCAAGCATGTTACATCTTCGGCCGCATCTTCACTTTTCATCAGGTGAGATGGTGGTCAAATGTCACAATTACTTGATAATATTGTAGCTGTAATAATATAATTTTGGAAGTTTGTGATATATAATTCTTACCATTAAAACAAATAATATAACATAAACATAAACGCTTTCACACTCACAGACACTAAGTTCAATAACTTGTGACGTGGGTGCCGGAAACTTTCACATCACACATGCAATCACAACCAGAATCAGAAACACAAATTTTCCTTGGGGAGAAAACCTGTGTTCTTGCTGGGAATCTAACCCGCTACCTCTGTTTAGACGGCGAATGCTCACCCAACTGAGCCAACGGGTATAATATAACAAAGACAGCGCTCTATTTTCTAAACGCTATCACAAAAAGAAACATTTCATCCACATTGCTACAAAGAGTGTAAAGTCCCACATGTTCACTGGAGTGTAAGTTCAGGAGCGTCGTAGCAGCAGAAATGAATATTTTGCTCTCGCGGACACGACGTCTTTTGTCGTTGCAGAGTAGGCGGTGTACAGAGACTGCTCATTTTTTAATTGTATCTATTACATTTTAAAATGTTATATTATTATTATTTTATACTCGATAGGCAAGCATTTGACTTCAATCTCACCTGATGTAAAGTGATGATGCGGCTGAAGATGTGGCATGCTTGCCTAGAAGATCTATTCACTCTTGAATTGAAGAGTCCCAGATTATACCGTTCGGGGAACAAAGACGCGGGCAATAAGTTCCACTCCTTCGCTGTACAGATGGCTAATGCAGAAACAAAACGTTCGTGCGAACCGGGGGTATGTCAACCATAAATAGATGACGTTTGCCAGTTTGTCTTGTTGTTAGATGATAAAACGGGCATGGGGGATATAAACAAAGCAAAACAAAATCTGTTAAATCGGTCGATTCCCGTAACAACATGTATTCATTTATTTATCCTTCCAGGACTATTTATAGTAATAAGTTTATCTTTACTGGCCCATGTAGACTATAGTAGATATATACAGCTTTTTAATTACTCTTCAACTACATTTGATGAATCAATCCCGTTCAGTATATTATATTAGAAGGAGAGTCTCCGGAAGGAAAAATCAGATTAAAACAAAACATTTCCCTTATTTTCCTTATATATATACTAAGAGTATTATTAAACGCAAGAAAAGCTTTAAAAAACCAACGTTACCGCTTATATTTTGGTTTTTGTTGTTTTTCTCAAAAAGTGCTTAATCAATTTCGATAAAAATTATATTTATTTATATGAACCAAACAAAAACGAGTCATCAAAATCGATTCATAATTGACGGAATAATCGCGTAACAAACATACAAAAAAAAACATACAGTCGAATTAAAAACCTTCTTTTTTGTGAAGTTGATTGTAAAGTGAAAACTCATTTAACTCATAAACCCTTCAAGTATCTTTACTTCCTAACGTGGTCTATGGTTGGTTGGTAAGTACCAACATCATTATTTCATAGTCAAAAATTTTAATTTTCCTTTTAAAACTAATTTCATATTCTCTGACTATAACCACTCTACAAAACTCCTTCATGCATGCGATGCTCATATCACCCGCCATTCCTCGAAGGCTGAACTACGAGTAAAAACTAAAAAAAGTAAAAAAAGCCACGTTAGCACTTGTCTGCCAACTTGTTCGGTACAGCACTTAGATTAGTTTCCAACTTGGAACTTCCCCACTTTTCTATATGTACGGGCTCTTGGGCGGTTTATTACGTCACGAGGTGAGTTGGGTTAAAACAGCTCTGTGTTTTGTCAATTTTACTTAAGATTTTTGATTGAAGTTCTTGCTACCAACTATCGTGTTTAAAAACATAATATTGTGTTATTGAACTGCCCGTTGGTTTAGTTGGGTGAGCGTTCGCCTTCTAAGCAGGGGTATCGGGTACGATCCCGGCGAGAACACAAGTTTTCTCCCCATGGAAAATATGAGTTTCTGGGTCTGGTTGTGATTGTGTGTGTGATGTGAATGTTTCCAGCACCCACGACACAAGTCATAGAACTTAGTGTGGGGCTGTGAGTGTGAAAGCGTTTTTTATTTATAATAATAATGTAACATATAAATATATCGGTACTAGTGGCTCTGTGAGCTAAAGACCTCCCTCCCGTATTTATCAAAATGGCAGATATATATATTTTTTGTTTTCTTATCCACGTATCTCCGCCATTTTGAAAAATGTTCAGAAACTGAATCAACGAAAAATATCTTTTTAATATTTTTTTTTCTATCATAAAAAAAGATATGGAACCTGCTCACAAAATTTCATGAGTATCGGTTGAAAAATGCGACCTATAGAGGTGAACAGCCGGACATCCGCCGGAAATCCACCGGACATACAAAAGCATGCCCAAGCTGAAACGGAGACGCTTCTTCGCTCGGTAAATAAATATAAATCAATTACCGCAATATGAATAATCATCACTTGAGAACGTCTAGACCGCTTAGGCTGATTTTTTGTTGTTTTTAATTTTCAGATGTTAAACAGCGCGGGGTTATAACAGTTAAAGTATATAATATTTAATATATTCCTACTTCCTTACTACTATTTAGATATATTTGGTCTTTGAAAAAGGTTATTATGAGATCAAAATGAATTAAAGGGTTGCGAGGGCTAAGATTGTAAACTGCAAGAATTATACGTTTATTGATAAATTTAGAAACGGAAAATTATCGCTTGAGGCGGGCTTGAGTAGCTCAGCGGGCAATATGGCATGACACCCTATAGCGGTGGATTCAAACCCCACCTCAAGCGATAATTTTTCCTTTCTAAATTTATCAATATAGTTCTGCCTAGCATGGCTAATGCTATATAAACAAAATCAATTACACGTTTCTTCAGCACAAAAACTACATCTCTATATGCCACTTATAATCTGCTTCTGCGTTATATAATACGTTAAAACATCATCTATTAGGTAAACTGTGAAAAAAAAGTATAGTAAACTAGCATCATTGTATCTATCTCGCTAGATTCACGTATCTCTTCGATTTTCCAAAACGTGCCAACAAAGCTCAATCTCTCAAAATAAATCAAATACACTTCCTTACACAAGTATAACGCTTGTCTATGGTCGTTAAACTTGTACATAGATTCTCTATGGCCGCAGGTCGGACCATAGACAATGTAGATCGCGGAGAGCGCGGTAATGAATCAGATGTGTATCGGCCGACGTGTGAGAACATACGGCCAAAATACTGGCCGTAAATACTCGCTCGCGTGCGCGCCGATTTGATTTGAAAATGGAATGTGGTAGAGCTGGCTGTATTGTACAACATAAAATAACATAAACAGAATTAAAAATAATATTGCCCTTTATTATTACGGAATTGACTCAATCATGATTAATGATATTGACATTGACTCAGTTCATATTGATTAACAATTTTATTAAGATAAGTAAGTACAATATTAAGATGTACAATCTTTCGAATCGAGTTCTTAAATCTCTAATGAAGAGGTATCTTCTATGCAAGCGTGCTCCATCTTCGACCACATCGTCACTTTCCATCAGGTGAGATAGTGGTAAAATTTTTGAATAAAAAAAAACAGCAATATGCTATTTGACTAGTTTATAGAAACCATTTCACAATATTAAGTAGTGTTTCTCGAGCCCCTAAAAAGTCTCAAACAGTATCATCATCTGTGTGTGTGCAATTAAAAAAAAAAATTAGATATTAAAAAAAAGAAACACTCATCTTCTAAATTATAATTAAATGCATATTTCAATGTATTTATGTTGCACAAGGTCATGTTATTGTTTAAGAAATATTGTATTAAATTATATTTTATTTAAATTTGTTACTATTTTTGTTTTATTACCTGACAATTATGTGCCTTTTTAATTTATCTATTTATGAATGTGTTCTCTGGAAAATGATGTATGTTTGGTTTTTAACAATAAAGAATGATTAAATAATAATAATAACTATTAACACAATAATAGCCATATCTAGTCTATACCTCGGTCTGCGCCAGTGCCCTCACGGGGCCGCCCGGAGCGCCCAAAATAAAAGTTAAAAGCGCCCGATAAGCGGCCGAATTTTCAATGTTTTCCCTTCAGTTGCGCCCGCTGTAGATATGCTACATACACGTGTAGTTTACAGATCACTGAAGAATGGATGAGGTAGTTTTACTGTCTTGATTATTATTAAATAAATTTTATGGATGATTACCTGTGCCGCGTTTATTAAGTTACAAAGTAGCCTATGTGATAATCCCAGGTATATGTACATTCCACATTTCATCCTAATCCGTTCAGCCGTTAAACGTGACGAAAAAACTAACATACTTACACACTTACTCTCGGATTTATAATATTAAGTGGGATTGGGAATATGCAGAAGAATACAAATACTCTTTATTGTATCTGTACTCTATATTATTAATACATCAAGACTTATAAATACAAACATAGTAACAACATAACAGTACAAACGGCGGCCTTATCGCTAAGCAGCGGTCTCTGCCAGACTAGCTTAGGATATAGATAGGAGCGGCAATGATCATCATACATGCTTTATGTAAATATATTATAGGTATCTATATTAATGTAATTAATAACTGGAAAAATTTGCAAAACACGTTTTTATACCGTAATGAAACTTGTTTGTGCCTTGCATATAAACTGTATTAATAAAATAAAATGTGTTCAATATTGTTAAATATTAGGCAATCCCGTACTAAGTTTTTTTTTATGCTTGATAGGCAAGCATTTGGCCATTATCTCACCTGATGGAAAGGATGAAGTTCATAGACTTGTATTGTGTGTGTTGGAAACATTACCGCAACCGACACGAAATCAGATTTTTCTAGTTGTGATTATGTGTGCAAAGAGCATGAAAAAATTTGCAGCACGAATTAGCCTTAGGGAGGAATTGTGTCCTGCTGGGAATCGAACCAAGGACCCAAGACGTAAAAAGTAAGCATTTGAAAAAACGGTAATGGACCAATTCTACCATTAAACTTTGCCATAAATGGTTACTAATATAAGTCGAGTTTCTTGTTTGTGACGTAAGTAATAAAGCAGTTGTGTTATCTTACTTCGTTAATCTTAATTAAGAATAAATAGAAAAAGACTACCTCACGAATATTGTTATTAATTGCTAAGCTTATATATTAGTCTTTTAGATAAATCTTTACGACATTTACAGATGCATATTTTTGCATATTTTGCTAAATTTTCATATTGGTAATAAATACAAAAAAAGTAAAAAAATGTGTGTGTGTGTGATGTGAATGTTTCCGGCACCTACGATACAAGTGTTTGTAAATACGTTCCACTTAATTTGCGTCTTTCTCATAGAAACAAAAAGAACATCCACGCACCTGGAAACCTTCGCACATCCGTGTACAGTCATAATAGAGGCAAGCACATAACACAGCTCGTTTAAGCCTCGTTCACACGATATCAGTGCAACTTCCTACACGTTACACTCATTTTCTTTTTTCACTTTTCTTTTTTCAGCCAGTTATGTTAGTTAACCAACTTGTCTGCGCCATCGTTTTGTGTTTTGTAACTTTGATGGGTTATGTTTCGCGTATTCTCTTTTTAAATGGGTTACGTTATTTTTCTTTTTTGGCAATTTGAAGCCTACGAGGGAAGTTCTTAATTGTCTGTCGGAACATATCGAGGTTGTTATGAATCGTGAGTTCGTGAAGTGGTTTCGGGTGGTTTTATGCAGTTTGGAAAACATGAATGTATGAGATTCCGGTCTGCATGTAGAGGAATAGGAAGTTCCTGAATCCACTATATCTGGGCTAGTGCAGTTTTTTTATGCTTCACATATGTTTTTATAATCGTCTTCGAATTGAACTGCCCGTTCGCGTTGGTTTAATTGGGTAAGCGTTCGCCTTCGAAGCAGGGATATCGGGTTCGATTCCAAGCGGGAACACAAGTTTTCTCCCCATGGATAATTTGTGTTTCTGGTTCTGGTTGTGTGTGTGATGTGAATGTTTCCGGCACCCACGACACAATGCATCCAACTAAGTGTGAGGCTGTGAGTGTGGAAGTGTTTTTTTTTAAGAGGTATTTACTCCGTAATTCTTATAATTGGCTTCATCTTGCTTGCAATCCTCACTTGGTTGACCACAATGTTCCAATTTCATTAATGTCATAATATTGTGTCAAAATGTCATAATACCTATTATGTCTGAAGAATTTTAGTAACAGATCTTACATAATAACCTCAAGATTTTACGACGAGCTTAGGCAGTTAGCCGATTTCACACACATACTAAATTCCAAGACTTTCAACATTCATTTTACACACCCCAATTATATCCAGAAGGAATTATCTCCTCCGGATAAATATGTTTGTACGTACACTAATAAAGTGCATTTAAATACGAAGAACTTATCGATAAAACGTGCATCTCATTATCTCATAATAACCGTAAGCTTCTCCGAACACTGTTATATAACTAAAATTTAATCCTAACAATATAACATTATCACGAAAGATATATTAAAGCAGATTACTCACATTCTTATAACAATAGAACCCAGCTATTATCTATTTGTTTCGAAACAATAGTATATAAAATTATGTTTTACCTGCCTCACATATACCGTAGCTTCTGAGAAGTGCTATAGTTAAGTCATAAGGGTGTCGAATGTAAGTGCAAGCTG
Organism: Lomographa bimaculata; assembly: GCA_948107665.1. NCBI lineage: Eukaryota > Metazoa > Arthropoda > Insecta > Lepidoptera > Geometridae > Lomographa > Lomographa bimaculata. Next base: position 13,647,791 of record OX403600.1, read on the forward strand.
TAATAAAGCTTCGCTGGAAGCCTTTTTTCGTACATCTGTTTCCCCATAAGTACAATCTGGGAATATTCTGGTTCTAAGAGAAAAAAAAATGTTTCTTTGATGATGTAGTAATTACTGTTGATTGTATCGTCATTTTGTTATGCTTGCTTTACTTGTTACCCTTTACCGAAGTACAGTCGTTTGCACGTAAAGTAGCATCACCTCTTACTACGTTATAAAAACTACCGCTAAATCAATCAATTATGTTCTGACCAATAATAATTGATCGAGCGAATCGAGATCTCTAAATTGACTTGGATGATTCAGTACTGTGTCCGTCCGTTCATCTGTCAGAGGCATTTAGCGTCTGAACCATACGAGTGAATAACTAAGTACAATTTTTTTAAATATGTAAAGCTATGACCCAAAGCCAGAAATGACAGTTAAAATGATGCAAATATTAAAAGGGTACCTTATACGCGAATGTTATAAGTGGAGAACAGAAAAAATATTTAATCGCGAATTTCTACGAAATAATTACTTTAGATAGTCTAGATAGTGACTGGCCATTTTTAATAGCGTATGAAGGCTTAAAAGTTTTGTTACAGTATTTAGCTCAATTCAAATAAAACCTTATAAACGACGGCCTACTATTTCAACGATGCCATGTCCTCCCCTAATAAAAGCAAACACAGTTTAACAAAACCACCATAGGGACTTGAGATAAGACCATTAATGGATTGGCTGACATAAATGTGACGTCACAACACCACAACATATTTCAACGTCGCATGACTCTCCTAACCATTACAACTAGGCCTTTCCATAATCCCGCATCTTCTGACGCTTCCAAACGTAAGTTCCTGGTTTGATTATTTGAGGAGTTCATGCTATGGTGGTGGTAATCAAAGGTTATCAGATAGTTCAAGGGTTACGTTTTGTGTGAATGCGTGGTCAAAATCACGCGTTAGTGCGATATGATCGGTATTAGCATTTTAAGATACTTGCCGTGTGTCTTTGAAGTCATGTGACTACACGCGATCTTAATGGGTGGTTACGTAAAGTGTTTTAAAGTTTGGTTGGTTTTGGGCGGGAAAAGTTGACAGGTACATCAAAGTTATAGGACTGCCCCTTGGCGTATAGTTGATAACTGTTTCTGGGTTTGATTCCCACTTAGGAAAATTTGTGTTTTCATCCGGTTATGGTTAGAAAAATACCCACTACGCGAACTGGGTCGTTAAAAAACTTTGTTTTGGACTCTTTTAATGTTAATATATTATTATATAATACTAGCCATGTCCTGAAGCTTCGACCGCGTTTATCTAGTTAAAAAATAAACTATGTGTTAGTCCTAGGTATAAGCTATGTACTTTTCCAATTTTATCCAAATCCGTTCAACCATTACAGCGTGAAGATAAAACAAACACACTGGCACACAAATCTTCGGATTTATAATATTAATGTGAAATTGCTTAGTGCGATAAATTGACAGTCGGACGAATGGACGCATACATACATAACCACCAATTTGCTAAAAACTCACGCACATTTGAACTATTTAATTAAAATTAACGGGAATTAGCGTGACTTACGCGTTGTCGAAACAATTGTCGATTTAGACATCGACAACGCGTAAGTCACGTTAATTCCCGTTTTAATTTTAATTTAATTGCTGAACCACCCAAGTCGGCTAAGAGATCTCGTTCCTTTCAATCAAAGAAGGCTACTTTTTGACTTGATAGATGTGGGTGAAACAGCGTAGCACAGCTCTGCTATAATTCTATTTATAACACTATCACCTAATAGAGCATATTGTTCCGCCCCCCATCAAATTAATCGCCACAAACGATGCCGGCTCCTAAACACAACATGACTTACGTAGATTATTAACTACAATAGGGTTGCCATTGGATAGTTTCTGAGAATTAGTAGAATGTGTGGATCTTACATTTTATTGTATCGATTTTCTTGTCAGGTTCTTGTACTTCTTGCTGTAAAATTGCGAATCCTACTAATATTATTAAATGAAAGTTTGTATGCAAGTGTGTGAGTATGTTTGTTCCCTCTTCACGCTTTAACAGCTAAACGGATTTTGATGAAATTTTGAATGTATATAGCTTATACCCAGGATTCATACATAGGCTAACTTTTAACTTGATAATAGCGGGCGAAGCCTCCGAGCATGGCTAGTTTGGTTATAAGAATCAATTGCTTTCATGGAGGCCCTCTTCGGTCATATTAATAAACTTTTTATTTAGAAGATATTTTGACACATTTTTTTTGTTTTACTTCTGAATTCTTTTAGTCTACACCTACACATTAACACGCACTTATAAATATATTTTTATGTTGATTTTGACTGTTTTGTTCCTCATAACTATTTGTGATTTTATGAGACAGCATATCATAAAGCACCAAACATTGTTTTTAAAACAATTATTGATGTACTGGCCTTACTTTGCGGCTTCGTCCACCTTAATTCGCGCTTAAATGGTGTTGAATCAGGATAAAAAAAATCATTTTCCAAATTAATTCATACTGAATTTCATCTAAATCAGTTCAGCCTTTGCTGCATGAAGAAGGACTGACAAGAATAAAAATACTTACACGTAGACATTCGAAATTATTTTAGTGTGATTTTTATATTTCGATATTAGAAATCGTCAAAATATTCTATTGCAGGAAACATGGTAAAATAAGATAACATGGTGATTTATATTATTGTTTTACATACTTTGCATAAACTGGCATGCAACGTTAAAAAAAGATAAATCAAAATCGTTTATTCACATGGATCCCAAAGAGGCACTCATTAAAATTAATGACTCTACTGCAAGATTCGCAAAATTATAGCTATCTCAAGAAAAAGGATTAGATTATAGAAGAAACATAATTCATATACTCTCTTTGATAATTCTGATATGATACTTATGAACATTTTAAAAATTTAATTCTTTTTGCAATATTAATGCGGATATGAACTTTAACATCCTTAAAAAAAATACAGGTAAATATCAAAAAAGTTCTTATGATGTTTTTTAGTAAGGTTATTGCGATTGTTCTTTTTTTTTTCACAAACTTAACTAAAATTATATACATCTATAAAGCAAAGACCCAAATTACCTACAAGTCATCGAGCTTATAGGTAACTCAAGTGCTCAAGCCCACTACCATTAATTGTTTTTGTTTCCGGTATGTGTAATTCGCTACTTACTTTCAACATATGACGTCATTTAACTCGTCCAAATTATGACTAGTCTAAATTATAGCTCGTCTAATGGTAACTCGGTTAAACTGTTACTTGGCCAAAGTAGTACAGTCCAACCCCTAATTGTCGGCCACTGGTCAAGATTAATTGATGGGCCGATAAAGAAATTGGGGTAGTAAGGGGTGAAGTTAATTGCAGGTTCGTATGCGTGCTTACGGTTACGAAATATTTTGTTAATAATGAAAGGTGTGATTTGCTTGATTTTTAGACGTGAATGAATATTTTACGCAGCGGGAAAACTTTTGGGGGACGTGCGATGGATAATTTTATAGTTATTACTTTTTTATACTTAAAATAAGCAAATCGCACGTCAAGAATGAAATGAAGCACCAGCATGTCCCACCGTCGACCGCATCGCTTTCCATCAGGTGAGATGGCGGTCAAACGCTAGGCTACTGATCATAAAAATAATCGCTCTGTCAAAATGATTCATAAAAAAATCTAAAAAAAATGGTTCATAAAAATATAAAATCTAAAAATCATAAAAAAACGCTCTATATCCTTTAAAATGAATGGCAATTCTTTTTTGAGACAAAACGTGTGATGGAAAAGTTTAAGTTTTTTAATCTATAGAAATAAAATAGACACGGTCAAAAGTTGTATCCGTTAGAATTGAAACCTAGCCTTTTAGGGGGAAAAAATCGTGTGATGGTAAAATAATAGTTTAAGATTTTTTTATTTTTTTTTATTTGTGACAGGCTAGTATTTGACCACTAGATATTTATAGTTTAAAAAAAATAGGCATCTCGCTCTGTCAAATATTGTATCCGTTAAAATTTTAAGCAAGTGTTTTGGGGGGAAAGCTGTGTGTTTGGAAGCATTTATGTTCATGTGAACAGTTCAAGATCCTGCGTTGAAGTTATGCGCTTGTCACTATGATATATTAGATGTTAAGTATCTGTATACTGTACTGTTATTTACGTGGTGAAAGAAACTTCCCTGAATGCGTACGCCTTTTTCTAACCCTTACACTTGTCTTTCTTTTTCCGAGGCTTTTTTTTCAAACGACTTTAAAAAAAATAGGCGGAATTAATTCAAATGTACTTTTTTAAGAGAGTCATTTTTTTTTCTAGTTGACCGATTTTTAAGTGTGCTAGCTCAAAATGTTTTCTAGGTGACTGATTTTTACGATTCTTTTTTTATTTGTAAGGATATGGTGTCAAGTTGGTCCCATATAAAAATTTACAAGATCTGATCAAGTGTTTCGGAGATAATGCTGTGGAGTCGGTTTTTTTAAGCTTTACTTGCGTTTATAGATATTATTTCCTCACATCACCCGAGGGATTCAAAGGAATGCACAAAAATAGGCAAGGCCGTGCACAGCAAACGTCGAAAATACTCATTTGTCCTAATTTCTAATAAAATCAGCAAAGTAATAAAAATAATTGTGAAACCGTTAGCTGAGATCGTCACTTAAGGCGCGTCCACACGGCACTATAGCATGTTCCTTTTACAATAACACGGGATTGGCGTTCCTGCCGCGATTGATGTATATACAGCTTTATCGATCAATTTACGACGTGTTTATTAATGTTCTGGTTAAAAATTAAAGGAAAAGTTTATAGGCTGGGGTTGAAAATATACTTACATATAATGTCAACTGTATAGATGTACTGTCGTCAGGGTAATTTTCTTTTGTAATATAATTAAACGCAAGCTATAATAATCATAATAATAAGCTTAAAAATCGACTTCAAAGCTTATATTTTGATTTTGGCGGGATCAATTTCGATAACATTTATATGAAACCACCTCTGAAGTACTACCAAACAAGAAAAACATAAAAATTGATTCATAATTGATGGAGATATCGCGGAACATACATACAAAAAAAAACATACAGTCGAATTGAGAACCTCTTTTTTTCAAGTCGGTTGAAAACATGACGACACACGACTAGCGTTTGACTGTATCACCTAATGGTAAGGTTTATTGGCTAAATAATAATAAAAAATATATAAAAAATTGGAGATTATTGATCAAGCGAAGCGAGATCTCTCTGTTGATTTGGGTGGTTCATCACATATAATTTTAATTGCAATTTCTAGCTTTGGGTTATAGATTTACATATTCTCTGAGAATTTGAAGTTTTTCACTTGTATGGTTTAGACGCTAGATGCCTCTGACAGACGGGCGGACGGACAAAGTGCTGAACCACCCAAGTCAACTATGAGATCTCGCTTCGTTCGATCAAACAATTACACATTATCTGCCGAAGTGTTGTTATTGCAACCAACACAGAACAAACAGATTTATTTAGACGGACAATATTTTGCACCAAAAACCAATCTGCACGCACGTAGCAACTTGTTATTGTGTTTTATAATCCAACAACTTCATTCCTACAACTTTCCATAACTACCTACCATAAAAAATCTTCTAAACTATTCCGACAATCCAGTACCATAAAACAATAACATTTTACTCGAACCTTTCGGATCCCATGTGCAGTAAACTCATACAAATAAAAAAGTGTTTTACGATCTCAAACAAAGAAAGTATTTCAAAGAATTGTACAGGTATACGAGAACTTATTATACGCACATAGTTATACGTTACATATCAGAAGTCCAGTTATGGGATAAGTTTGTATAGAATGACCATTTCAACGGACAGGTAGAAAACAATAAACATATTGTTTATCTGTCGGTTTGTTTTGAAGCTGTAATGTAAGCCATAAGGAAAAAAAATGTTCGTTCTGTATTGTAGGTAATTTTTGTATGCCTAATTCAAAAATGTACTAAGCGATTAAGAACAACAATACCGCTAATCATCCGTACTGCGAAGGAGTGAAAATTATTGCCCTCCCCAAATGAGAATCAAGTCAAGAGTGAGTAGGTATCTTCTAGGCAATCATTCTACATATTCGGCCGCATTCGGAGCAAAAAAAAACAGAACCGAAAGTTTTATTAGCTAATCTAAAAGCCTGCTAGTGCCTATTAAAAGGCTTCCTATAGGCTTACTATATCTTTTTTTTTTTCAATAATTTAGGAAGCCTTTTAATAGGCACTAGCAGCGTAAAATTATAATTTTAATTGAAAAAAAAAGATTATCTATACCACCACACGTCAATGTGTTGTCCATGTGTATATGTTAGTGGAGAGTCTGCGTTTCCCGAGAAATATAATCTGGGAGTCTTCAACTGACGATTGTACAGGTATCGTCTAAACTACGTGCTTCATCGTCGACCACATTCTTCACTTTTATCAGGTGAGATAGTGGTCAAAATTAGCCAATAGAAAAAAAAAACTGGTTCTGAAAATTCAAATCAGCTAACACTTAAAACATGCGATATTAAGTAAAGATGCGACCAGCACTTATAAAAAAATTGTGTGTGTCGTGTGTGTCGCGATAAAAGTGAAACGTTTGTATTATACGGAAGTATTATAAATAGGGTATAATTTAGACGGCCACCAAAAATTCTAAACGGTTACCAAAATGGATAAATGGTCACCAAATTACGTTTCCTAAAATATAATTTCCTGTGACAGAACCGAATCGGATAACAGTAGGTTAAGGTTATTTTTTTTATAATTAATACAAAAATATTTATAATACGAAAAAAAATATTTATTTCATAATATTTTAGGAAACGTAATTTGGTGACCATTTATCCATTTTGGTATCCGTTTAGAATTTTTTTGGTAGTAAAATAGGTACTTTTTAGGCTTGTGTTTAAACACCGCCCGTGTTTAAACACAAGCCTTATAATTATTCATCACAGTATCACCACTTTTGTCGCACAAAAATGTAGAGGATCAGAAATTGAAAGCCCTGCCATATAAAGTTTAACTTCAAAAGTCTTAATCTGAAAAAATATCTCTAAAATAACCAAATTTAATTATAATCAGTTCTTATCATTTAATTATCTTAAAAACTGATCAAATGCGATCGATTAAACACATCACAGACAGGCATCGGCAGCCAGATACCGTCGGCGCAGGGTATCGATCATACATTTAATGAGCGGGTTACGAAACGATTTCGGGGGTTGATTCATTAAGGGCGATACATCGTCGGCTCATATTGGTCAAAGATTATAGCGGACTAGTTTTTACAATATGAAAAGTTACTTATCAAATAAAGGAACATTTTTTTATTGTTGGTTAATTAGCCTAAGATTTGATTTCAAAATCATTTGCAAATGTGAGATATAAATGAAATAATATGTTATATGGAATTACAGTAATGCGACGTTCAAACTTTATCTTAGTGACACTAATAATTCGATCGTATTCTCAAATGTTTTTATTTTTTTATATTCGACTAGCGATCCGCCCCGGCTTCGCCCGGGGCGGTTCATGAAGCGGCGATTAATGAAGAACCGCTCGACTGATTTTGTGCAAACTTCACATAAACCATCTCCTAAATAGTCCGAACAAAGCCAAAACATTTGGTTTGGATAGGTGAGTCCGTTCTTGAGTTATAAAATAACAACGAAAAGTGGCATTGATTTATATATATATATATAGATGAGCAAACACTTAATTTGCGGCACTCAATTTTTTATACAAGGCCAAAGGTAATGTGCTAAATATCTGCATAACACCTGACAGCAGAATCCAATATTAAAATGTTTAATTGCCATTATGTCAGAAAAATTTGTAAGATCTTGATAAATTATTGGTAGGAACAATGAAAACGATTTTTTCAACAAAAAATGTTCATTGAAATTAGTTCACATATAAGAGAAAAAGAGAGTTACGCTAGAACAAAGCAAAAAAAATATGTAAAATTATCCTGTTTAATAATTAGTAAATTCAAAATCGGTTTCCAAACATGTTTCTTGTGACTCCAATAAATAATAATAATAAATGCATTTCTTCATCTTCTTGTTTATTATAAGGCATGTATTTTACTTAAGTAGAAAATTTACAAAATGCACCAAACGTTTCTTGACAGTTGCCCCATCTGTACACTGCAGCCATCTCACCTGTTCACAGGGTGTATCGCATTCGGCGGTAATACATCGGTATCACGCAATACACACACGTGCCACGACAAATGCAAATGAATAAGCTTTCATATTAACTGTATACAGGGTGTTTTGTTTGTTGTTAAATTGATACGAAGCTTGGAGTTTGCTAAATATTTTGTCTCTGATTTTATCGTGTGTTTTGCCATATTAATAGGCTATTTATTATTTATATAAGCGGAAGTTTTTTTGTTAAAATTTACTACTTTAGGTATTTTTTATTTTAAAATTCTATTTAGACGGGATGAATATATTTTTGTAAATATGTTATTATTTATTATTATATAACGTTATTCAAAAATCACCTGAAGAAGAGTGAAGTTGGATTGGGCTAGACAGGACATATCTGTTACATGCTGGATGAGCTTTGGGCCATAATACCAACGGAATGGGAATCAAAAAATAAGACACGCTGCGGCAGACCTAAAAAGAGTTGAAGGGATAACCTTAACTCTCGCTTGAGAGGATGGTTAACCTCAAGATCGCGAAAGGTGGAACGAGGAAAGAGAGGCATTTGCATTGCATTGGAACACTGTAGGCTGATAATAAATAATATGTTAAATTATAATGATATTTTACCAATTTAACAATTATGTGCCAAAATAGTCCTAATAAATTTAACATGCACATTGGCTTTTTTTGTTGCAGGATAAAAAAATAAATGAATTGATTCAATTATCTTTTGATATCGACAATATTATTTACTAGCTGTGCTTGCGGGGTTGCTTGCTTAAATGAGGACATAAATGGAAAAGTTTATATGTATGTGTGCAATTATTTATGTATGTGTTTGTTTATTTTCTCTTGACGCTGTACCGAGTGAGCGTGTTTGGATAAATTTGGAATATACAATGTACAAACAAAGAACAACAAACAAACAAACGCATTAAACATTCTCTCGTGAGGCAGTCTCTCGTGACCACGGCCGGTGCAACCCTGCCGAAACGTCGAGGTTAGTCAAAATAATGCTATTTTGAAAATAAAAGCGCGAAAAGACCCGGTTTTCTCATATAAATATGATTGAAGTTCGCGAAAGTTTAAAAAATTCTAGTATAATATTATGTTATTAGAACTGTTTTTGAATCCAAGGGAAACTATCAGTAGACTGCTCTAACTTGAAATGTAGGTGTGCCTGTTTCAATACAGAACACCCTGTGGTTGTAGTGTGAACGCCGCAAATTCGGGCAGGCTCGGTGCCAGGCCGCGCCGTGCCCACCCTGTATAATTGCTTGTCTGTTCACGTGTGCATGTATGACTTTCCATGCTTTTTATTAGCTGTAAAGTTAGTTCTGACTTTAAAATTAGAAATTTGAGCTTATCGTTCAAATATTCGAATATTAAAAGGATACAATATAAGGTACATTTTCTTGTTATTTACTGACTTCAGAAAGGAGTAGTAGGTACTTAATTAGACTGTATTTTTTATGTGTGTTACCTCATTACTTCTTTCCACGTGAACCGATTTTGATGACTTTTTTAGGAAAGGTGGTGCTTTCTCTTTGGTCCCATTTAAATTTGAAAACAATCAGTAGTTTTTGAGTTATCATCAATAATACGTGTTTAATACATTTAATCTAATCAAGGGTTCCAAATATAAAGCGGTGAAGTTGGTTTTATGAAAGCTTTCCTTGTGTTTAATTATTTGTACCATTATAAATAACATTGAACCAATAGCATCCTAGAATTTTGGCGCAAAAGTGAAAAAATATTGTTGTGCAAAACTTTTTTTTATTAATATTTATTTGGGGACTTTTATCCACTTGTGATTCTTCGAGTGTTAATGTGTAATAATAGTAGATTTATTAAATCCTAGCTCGCGAACGTGCATGGGAGTACAAATCATAAAAAGTTGAAAAACGTGATTTTCGCTTTCGCTCCAGTACTCCAATTGTCTCTATAACTTACTGGGGCATGACTTGACTTTGACTGGACCACGGATCTTTTCCTTGACTGTCACTTGTGACTAGGACTATATTTATTAAATACTTAATTATAATTGAAAAATAATAATTACTTGACACTGGCTAAATGTACAAACTTGCGGAGTCAAAATAAAAAAAAAAGCATCTTCTTTTCACACTGTGGAGTGGAAACAGCTGATTTTGTTTATTCTAGATTTGTGATCAGACCCTGTTCACTCTGATGTCACTTTATGAGCACAGCTACAAGTACATTGGCGGGCCTGTCTTGGCGAGCCCTCCTAATGCCCTTTGCCACAGGCCTGAAGAGATAAGAGTACGCGATAGAAAGAGAGCCGAATTCAAATTTAAAGCATACGCTGTGCCATCTGAATTGCACTTCATTACTTCGTAGCAAGAGTTGCTATTTATTGAATTGTTTTCCAGAGATAGACTTCTATACTTGTACTATTACTTATTTTATGTTACGGCCATATGGAGCCATATAGGTCCTGGATTCGCTTCCCGACATGAGCACAATTTTCCCTCCCAAGGGACATAAGTGCTTCTGATACTGTTATGTGATGTGAATGTTTCCGGCACCTACGATACAAGTCTTTGAATTTAGAGTTGGGCTGTGGGTGTGAATATAAAAAATGCAATGAAGGCAAAAATGTAATCGAGGCTCCGGTGAATCGAAAAAACTTCCCCAATGAGGGTTAACATCAGGCAGGTTCAGTTAACTAAGAACAACAATGACAAGCATACATTTTGAACCACATGTCCTGCATATAACCGCAGTAGTGTAGCAACAAGGCTACTAATAGTCCTTCAAAACCGATTTTCTACTCGATTATTTCGCATTAAAACGATAGGTCGCCACGCTCGCAGCCCGGTCAAGTGTCGCTTAGTGTCGTGTCGTGTCGCGTCGCTGTGTCGCATAGCGACCGTGGGACAGCTGCGTTAACTCAACGCAACTGTAACGAATCGATTACAGACAATCGATTTTTCAAAATAACGGTAGCCATAAGCGATTTACATCTCGATAGTTACGTAGCAATTTGTGAGCGTGATCGATGAAATTTCCTTTTGCGGGTAAACGTTTGCTCATTGAAGCTTCAACTGTAGTTTCATAAGGCACGACGAAACGACACGATTATGGTTCTATAACGCGTCCAATCAACGCTGACCTGCTGATGGAGCTGTTTTAACAGTGGATTGATTGGGGTGAGGGGTCTCGTTTTGATGGCGAGGTGACACATTGTCACCGGTCGCACGATTTCTCTGTCCGCCGAGACGTGACGAGTTACGCGTGGTCGCCGTTTTTATTTCTGCCAATGACGGGTGTCGAGGCGTGGTGTGGCTATTGCGGATTAACAAAAGTAATCCTGCGTTTGAACACATCTCTATCACAATGTCGTAAGGTTCAATTTGTAATTATAAGAAATATTTAATTTGGCTGCTTCAACTGGACAGAGTGGGAGTGATATGTTTTTTTCATCAGCTACACACGCCCACTGTCCGCGACAAATCGTCACTTGATTCGATTGCATCGATTTCTAAATAGATTTTTATTTGTTTGTGATTATGATGACATCGAGTTAAAATGAGTGATGCTGATGACGAAGGCGTTGTTGTCAGCTGTCAATTGATCAATCATCTGGGTTTTGATATCTGATAATTGAATGGATCGATTGTATGAGTCGGTTAATAAGAAATCAGTTTCAATCGTCGAGGTACTACTGTGAAAACAATATTTGCAAATAAACTTTTTGATGATTTTTTATAGATATTTGCAAAATCGAGATAAATAATGTTGATTCACAAAGAACTACTAGAATTGGGTAATGACCGATTTCGCAAAAAAAAAATTGATACAGTTATTAATTGAAGATATAGGAATTCGAGCTGTGCTCAGGTTTAGATGCTTCTAGGCACGTCATAACATTAGAAACATTAAAAATTAAAAAAAACTAAACCTACAGCATTAGTGTTGTAATCTCAAACATGAACTATGTTTGTCAAATTAACGTTAATTTTGAGTGGAGTTGTACTTCGTATTTAGAGACCACATTAATGTGCTCTTCATTTAAAAGATTTTTTTTTTTGACATTAACTAGATAGTTTGAAACCAACTTCATAGAAACTCATAAAAGATGCATAAACTTGTATGTTATTACGTTTCTACACATTCTGGACAGACTATAAGATTTGTATTTTGTCGACAACAATCTCGAATCATACCAAGATTTCACAAGAGGATGATACATGCCGACATCACCCAAACGCCGAGAACAGTAGACGCTTATCTCGAAACGAAGTCATTTCGAACTCCATTATCGACCAGTGTTAGACCGTTTCGAGTTCATTACACCACGCATCACTAACAGTAACATAATTGTGTAAAGTAATCCTGCGAGATATCTCTAAGATTCGATTTGCCTTTGTAGCATCCGCCATTATGATTATGACATGACTGGCAGATATGTCAGTTGGTCGCACGCGCCGCGGGTCAAGGAACTGTTGCTTAGAAAAATAGAGTTTTTGTAGTAGCGCCGCAGTTTGTTTACTTTTTAAAAGTGGCCGGTTTTAATTTTAGAAAGACTGCTGTTCTGGAGTAATGGCGGTGTTTTGCAGGCATTTGTTTTATTTGGATTTGAAATCAGAACGGCGCTTTCGTTAAATTAGACTCGTACCGTCTTAGTTTCTTATCAAGGATCATAATAGAGGTATTCTAAATCGAGTTTATTCAATTATAGCGTGTTGCAATTTTTCTTCATATTTTAAAAGTAGCCAGTATTCATTTTATAACCACTACTTGTTTGACGCTGTTTTGCAGGCATTTGTTTTATTTTGTATTGAAATCAGAACGTTCTTATCGTTAAATTAGACGCATAGCATCTTGGTTTCAAGGATCTCAGCAGAGGTATTTTGTATCGAGTGTATTTAATTGTTAATTCCATTGACTACAAAAAACTTTGTTTATGGTCTTTTGTTTGAGCAGTAGAAACTTGACAGGATTTTAGCGTTTCTAATGGGTCAGTCTTGGTATTTTCGGTGGTTTTTCCCTTGATTGCGCTTTGGCTAGACTGATTCAATGTCAATTTACACTTTTTTGTTTTATCTGGGTAAATCTACATATTTTTTATGACAATAGTTGTTCCATGACGGACGAGTTATGTAAGTCATTTAAACTAAACAACTGTATCTTTAACAGTCATGGAGTGTTTAAAAAAAATCAGCCTCATACATCATCTTTAATATGAAATACTCGTGCCGGTGACTGAGGCTACATTTCAGTGATATTTTTAATTTAGATAGAACATAAATGACACGAATAAGAAAGTAGAGGCAGATGTTACGTCTCATATAATGGCTCTTGACTACATAAACGAGAACCTACGTTTGCCCTGGCTGGGTTTGTTTCAACAAAATCTTTTGATTATGAACAAATACATCAATAAGCAAACTCTACAGGCCCACACTACATGTACATACATACACAAGGAAACATTCACATCAAACACAATCACACTCAGAATCAGAAACGCGAATGTCCATTAGGAATGAAAATTATGCTCCTGCGAGGAATCGAACCCACGAATCGAGGCCAGAGACTAACCCACTTCGCTAACTGCCACAAAAAAATCTATTTTAATTTTCTATGTTTAAAAAGTTATCTTGGTACCATACGTAATAAAAAAAATCGATTTAAACACGTTTCGAGCAAGTAATGGTTGAATCGGCTCATCGTTACATCGATCTTAGATAACATTCACACATAGCCCACGAGTCAGGACTATGGCCATACTATACTCCCAACAGTGAAAAAAAAAATCTGTTATTTTTTTGTCTAAGTCATCGCCACTACCTCAAAAAGCCAGTGTAACTAGGCATATAAGACACTATACCGTATGTATTAGGGACAGAATCGTATTGCAGTCCCACGCGAAACTCTGTAATTCAATGTTCTGCGTGGCTCTGTAGATGTATACAGCCAGGCGTGTCGCTTACCATCAGACGATCGACTTGTTCGTTTTCTTTTCAGTGGCATAAAAAAACTAAAAAGTACAGTTTACTCACGATGATAGGGTATTTTCTAATACTTCCCTGGCTAGCTACCAATGTACCGTACTCTTGTCATAGTATACTCAAAATTAGGAACATACAACATCTGACGCCAAATACCACATGACGTTGTTGACGTTGTCGGCTATCCTTGATGGCCAGTAATTGACTACAACCTCATCTAGTGATATGTGATTGTGCATTATCAAAAGATGAAACTATAGAGTGAATAGGCAAGCATGCTAGATCTTCGGACTCATCATCACTTTCCATCAGATGAGAACACCTGCTTGCATGCTTGCCTATCTAGGGAAAGAAAATGAGGTAGTAGTCAAACTCTAGCCAAAAAACTGACATGAGGTAGTAGGTAGTGATAGCTCATTTGAATACAAAACAGTTCCACTTCCTTCACGTTCATTCGAATATGAGTCTGTTTATATAAATAAAAGCATTCACACTCACATCCTCATACTATGTTCGATGACTTGTGTTGTGGGTGCCGAAAACATTAACATCACCAATTTCTTTTTAATTCAAGATTGGCATACGTTTGACCGGTAAGCACCTGATGGTAAGTGAGGATGCGGTCGACGATGGAGCACGTTTGCCCAAAAGATGCCTATTCACTTGAGACTTAAAGACTTCTATATTGTATTTGTTTAATTACACCCATAACCAGAAACACAAATTTCCGTTGGATAGAAAACTTGTGTTTCCACCGGGAGTCGCACCCAACTAAGTCAACGAGCAGTCGTGTATATCTCTTTCCCGTAGTTGTCTATAGCGTGGCTTGTCAATGCGATGCCATGGCGGGTACTTTGAGCCTTATCGATTATCTACTCGATTGCGGCGGTCCCGTCACTCAAGAGTTTGGAGTTTTTGTGATATGACGATGTTGCTGGTTAACTGGGATATGGGCTTTTGGTAAAGTGGCGAGAGTTACAAAAACTACACAACAACAACAAAAACTAAGAAATATTGCAGGATTTGAAAAGATTCTCATCTTTGCGCTTATTCATCTGAGGGCAGATTCTGGGGGTCTATTCTTTTGTTATGCACATCGAATCAACTGATTTTTCAACCAATCGACTGTCGTATCGACGTCGCATCAATTCGAACAATCGTATTTTGACGACCAGAATAGACCTACAGGTTACGATATCTCCGTTCTACCAAAAAAATCTTTATTCGCCGGAGGTAACATGAAAAAAAACCACATATGATGTTACGTAGAAGATGAACTAGTTTTTAACCATTGATCAACGAATTAATAAATATTTTTTTAATATGTTTAAGAAGAGATAAAATAGGTATTTACAGAGCAAGTTCCATCTGCGACCTCATCGTCGTTTACAATCAGGTAAATATACATCAAAAAATTTAATTAAAATAGAGTAATGACAGCTGATGTCAAAATAATTGCATACAAGTATTAAATAGTAGCCGTGCCCCGCGGCTTCGCCCGCTATTATCAAGTTAAAAAGTAACCTATGCTTTAATCCTAGATATAAGCTATGTACATTCCAAATTTCATCCAAATTCGTTTAGCCGTTAAAGCGAGACGAGGGAACAAACGTACCCACAAACTTTCGGATTTATAATATAAGTAGGATACAACAACTATGCTTGTTGGATTTGTATTGACTTCCTGTCGTTGATCGTTGAATTGACTTCCTGCTTTCAGGTCATCGTCACATACCATCAGGTGACAAATTAGTAAAAAGTTCAGTAATTCCCAATAAAAAATAAAACCGGCCGAGTGCGAGTCGGACTCGCGCACGAAGGGTTCCGTACCATTATCTATAAAAACATCAAGTTTGTTGTATGGGAGCCCCCTTAAATATTTATTTTATTTTATTTTTAGTATTTGTTACTATAACGGCAATAAAAATACATCATCTGTGAAAATTTCAACTGTCTAGCTATCGCCGTTGTTGAGATACAGCCTGGTGACAGACGGACGGACGGACAGTGAAGTCTCAGTAATAGGGTCCCGTTTTTACCCTTTGGGTACGGAACCCTAAAAAACGAAGGACTGGCGTTTCGACACAGTGTATAAAAGCACGAACTTAAAGGCTTAATAAGATTATTAAACACCTTTGTGGAGTAAGAGTCCAACAAAATTCTTATAACTTGTTGGAATATGATTAGACGGATTAGTTACGAAAGTTTTCCAAATTTCCTTAAAACTAGTTTCTAACTAGACTTTCGTAGACTTTAAGAACTAGAAGCTGACTTCATTAGAAGGCTTGAATGAAAAACTCTTATTTTATAACTTTTATAACCACTTTCATGAAGGTTTGGCGACCATTTCGGAAAAAACAAACAGATCTACATCTTTGACCGCTTCTTAGTGGTCAAATATTTGTTTATCACTAATAAAAAAATAGAACAGCCAGTGTTCTTATGAGTATTTTTACCGACTTCTCAAAAAAGAAGGAGGTACTCAAGTCGACTGTATTTTTCTTTTTTTTTAATCAATATTTTTTTACTAACGGGCATGTCAGTTCATGATAGTTTTATAGGATTTTCCGACTAGTTTCGGGCATGTTGGTTGGCTACTTCCGTGATAATAAATTTAAAAACCCTAGCCGATTACTTAACTAATATGGATACATATAATTTTAAGACTTAAACTTCAAATTATGACATGTGTGTTCATTTTTATTTGAATTTTGGAAATAAACTAATAAATAATATTTAACCAAAATAAATATCAAAAAATGCAATTAGGTTCGGGTAATTTTAAACGTGGTTATTTTGATGCTCTTTCTGTGACGTCTGAGTCCACGACCCTAAAACTAGCTAAGGAAAATCGACTGGTCATTTATATAAAAAATGGGGACACTGACTTCAGGAATCAGTCTAGCCAATAGCGTGCGTTTTGCTATTTGGCAATTCATATTAATGCTATCGCTTTTTTATTAAAATCCCCAATTAAAAAGTATTTAAATAAAGAAATAAATTTGTAAATATGAATTTTAAATGTTTCTTTTTTATGCTCTTTATCTTTTTTATGCATTTGACTAGTATTGCACCTGATGGTAAGCGAATATGCGGCCGAATATGATATATTTAAATGTCACCCATATTCCCTATTAGACACCTGGTCACTTGCCTTTAATCTCGTATCCCAATGTTACACTAACAGATGGTAACTTGTCGATAGGTACTATTGGTATTAAGTTGTGTAAGATTGCATCTGACAGAGATGGAATAATGCAATGACGGTCATATTGACATGCATTGTTGAACTGTTTCACACTTCAAACCTCCTTTCGAGTGTTAAAAAAATAATAGAAGACCTTCTTTCTCGCCTTACACTAATTTTCTAATGAATTTAAAAAAAGAAGCCATTATGTTTTCGAAACTTATGTTGTTTATATGTATGTAATGTTTACTCAGAATTTTTTGGACCGAAAGTACGGTTTTTTTTATATCTCTGACAGTATAGCTTTTGAACACTATATCATCTGGTGGTAAGCGATAATAGGATCAAGGATGGTTACGGTAATTTTTTGTTTGATTTTGTTTTGTGGTGATTGAAGACGGTTTTTAATTTAGAATTAATTAGTTAGAGAGTAAACAACGTATCTAATAATTTTTTTTGGCTTTACTTCAGAAGTGCACGTAATAAATCTCACAGAAGTGTACGTAATACTCGGCTTAAAACTGAACGATTTTCTTCATCATTTATTTTTTAAATTTCGATGTACTTTCTGCATATACATCTTAGTAGGTGGGGTCTAGAATATAAACATATATAAATATCATTATATCAGTTCAAAAGTTACAGAGAAACGTCTTGTCATAAAAAGGCATACACGCATAACATTTAGCACAAATAATATTAGTAGAGTTTTATTTTAGAATAACAAAACATGTTTGGTATAAATTAAATAAAAGACGTAATAACCGGATATGTCAAGCCTGTCCGGCAATGTACACAGTTCCAAATTTAAACACTCGGAATCACAAACACTCGATTTAATAGGACCACTCATTGGCCACTCAGTTCGTCGACCCCTGTATTAAAAAGTTACGGACAATGGAAAAAAGTAGGTAAAAATTTGAAAACAGAATGTCAATAGCCGGCGGCCGGCGGACCTGCCCCACGCGCCCTTGACTTGCGGAGATAAAAAGGGGGGAATGGGGGGAGATGACCGCTCCCCCGCGCTGCCCTCTGCCCAAGCTCGCGGTTTATACCTTTTTTATCGAGCCCCTAAACTTTTCACTGCAACTGGTAGTGTTACGAACTTTTTTTGTGAAACTTTTCGGAACAAATAGCTTCCCGCTGTTTTTTTTGGCAACGCAGCAAGTTTATAAATAGCTGGTTGTTTACATTAATATTACCAATTTTCTAAGGAACTGTGCTAAGTTTGTTTGATTTTTGCTAAGTTGTAAACATTATGTTGACTCTTCTTTATTAAATTAATTTCAATTTGTTTTACCAAGAAAGATGAATAAAAATTGTGTTATATTAAGAATTTTTTTGTTATAATTATAATGTGATTATATATATTTTTTATTATGTTGTCGAGGATGGTAAATACTGGGTCTCATCATATATAATACTAGCCATGACCCGCGGCTTCGCCTGCGATAATTAAGTTAAAAGTAGCTTATGTGTAAATCCTGAGTATAAGCTGTGTACAGTAGAAATTTCAGCCAAATCTGTTCATTCGTTACAGCGTGAAGAGAAAAAAACATACTTACACACTAACAAATTTACACACAAACTTTTAGATTTCTAATATTAGTGTGATTATAATATAGTTAACTACGCGTTACAGTAGTTATTTATAATTTACTGCAAAGACTTATTAATAAAATTACGTTTCATTTATTTTTCATTTGAGTAGTTCTCAGATACAATTTTCAACACTTTAACTTCATAAATAAAAACTTTCTATTTGAACTTTCATCCTCCATTGCACGACCTTAATGTACCCCTGCCAAAAATATTGATAAAATCATTTTTCTATTTTAAATAAACAACTCAAATACAAATTTTCATCAGTGTGACTTCATAAATAAAAAACTTTCGACTTGAACGTTGATCTCCATTATACCACCTTAATGCACCTCTGCTGAAAATATTGTAAACTTAATTTTTATCATTAAATGAACTACTCAAATACAAATTTTCATCGCTATAAGTTCAAAACCAAAGAACATTCATACAAACGTTTTCACCCTATTTAACCCCATTATTGACGACAACTTAAAAACAAGATATTCGATCTTGATAAAATTTCATTGGGACCACATGAAAAGCACCAGCTTACAAATAAAAAAATTATCATCAAAATCGGCTCACAACGAAAGAAGTTATGAGGTAAATTTTGAAGTCGGTTAAATACGAAAACGTCATCAATGTAGTCCACAGAATACGCATTATTGACGATATTTCAAGAACTATTGATCAGTTCTTGATCAAATTTAAATGGGACCAATTGGAAAGCAACATCATTAAACTAAAAAAAATGATGAAATCGGTTCTCGTGGAAAGAAGTTTTGAGGTAAGACACATAAAAAAAATACTGTCGACTTGAGTACCTCCTCCTTTTTTGTGAAGTCGGTAAAAAAAGGCATTTCTTTTAAACACGTACTTACGTTTTCTTGCCTTCCCTGAACAACTCACCAAAGTTTCATCGCAATGGACTATACACTACATAAAAAAACATCAATATCGAACCTAGCCCTTAGGAAAATACTATTCTTTTAAACATTATAGCTACACGAATAGCAATAGTCTTAAATATAATCATAGCACAATTCAAAAATATCCACGTAGCTAAAGCAAACTGTAATGATGTAGGAGGTACTCACCTCCTCCTTTTTTGTGAAGTCGGTAAAAAAGGCATTTCTTTTAAATACGTACGTTTGCTTGCCTTCCCAGAACAACTCACCAAAGTTTCATCGCAATCGGATGAATGGTGTGGAAATAAGAACAAACAATCATTGTTTTATATATATTTGCTTAGTAGAAGTGTTTATTTTAGATTAGTTAATAAAAAAATATAGCCAATTTACCCGTAGTTCGTAACTGCGACGATAGTAATCAATGTTTAGTCATAAAAACTTATAGCTTCGTATACCTAAGTCAATAGCGGTTCAACCACATTTATGGACCTATTTTATTGACAATAATAATTATTGTTGAACTGCCCGTTGGCTAAGTAGTTTTGGTGCACCTTTTAAGCAGTGGGTATCGGGTTCGATTCCCGGTGGAAACAAAAGTTTTCTCCCCAAGGGAAATTTGCTATGTTGCTTGGTATGGGGCTCTGAGTGTGGAAGCGTTTGTTTGTCACTTATTTCTATTCAAATAAACCAAACTTGCCGATTTGCCCGCGTTAATTGGGAAAAAGAAGCATTTTTCTTATTGTAGAGCCAACACTGATGAAAATAAATAAAATTAATTAACTATTTACCAAATTTCATCCAAATCCGTCAAGTAATCACCAAGATGCCTCGTTTCAAACATACTAGCACATATTTTCAGATTTGTAGTCATTAGTGTCATTTATATTAAAACTAGTTGAGCCCCTAAGGTTTGTTTGCTTAAATCAGGACACAAAGTACCCTATAGCCTTTTCCAGGGACTATATACTACGTAAAAAAAAATCAATATCGGACCTAGCCCTCACAAAAATACTTCTTTTAAACATTATAGCTACACGAATAGCTATAGTCTTAATATATTCATAGCACAAATCAAAAATATCCACGTAGCTAAAGCAAACTGTTATCCGCCGAAAGCGTCGTAAAAATCTAATGCAAATCTCCTAGCTCTAAAAAATAATAGCCGTGACAGATATGGCCAACTTTATAAAATATAAAAAGCTCAGATATAGCCAACAGTTTAAAATATAAAAAGATCAGATATAGCCAACAGTTTAAACATAATAAGCACAGTGGGGCAGATATCAGCTGATCGTAAAAAGTGTCCCCTCTGCTCCAGGGGCGATGACCTTGAGCCGCGACCCTCACTATTGAAATTAAAACAGAGGTTACTAGCACTTTGCACTTTTATAAAGAATTACGAAACCTCGAGTGGAGGGAAATTCAAAACTATATTTTTTTAATTCTGTTTTTTTTTTTGAGATGGTCAGTGATTGTTATTACGCCAAATCACGGTATTGTGTATCGCATAATAACTATAGTTTGTATCCAATATATAATTCTTCTGTGTGTTTACGTTACTGAACTCCTCCTAACGGCTGGATCGATTTTGATGATTTTTGTGTGTTCAAGTGGACTAAAGAATGGTTTAGTTTCAAAACGGATAAATATTCACCAATTCACGAAAAAAAATATAATATAAAAAGAACATTTTCTTATGGACGGGATACGTCACTCGTTTTTTGTAAAGTACTAGGCAAACATAAATTTGAAGGAGGTAATAATTTAGTCAAAAAGTTTTTAGTATGGTATTAAAGGCTAGCCATAAACGTGAAAGAGGTTAAATGAGTTTTTTTGTATACAAATATATTATATGCTTTGTTATTTGTATCTTTAAGCTGATTGGATGTTTTGTTATAATTTTAGCTCTGCAAGCTATATGCATTTAGCAAGGGTAAGGTATATTAACATATAACATATATTTAATATCAAGTTTCTATTCATATAACTTGCCCAACTCAACAGTCACCGTCAAGATCAAGTCAAGTCGTGTCCTAGCAAAGTGGATGAAACTTTACTGGAACGTACGAGTATATTGGAGTTTAAATGAAGCGGAAATGAAATTCAGTCTATAGAGAGCCATGGTTTGCTGTAAGCGCTGCTTCTTGTGAAACTATTTGTCTTAGCCGCCGCTGTATTGCAAGTACAAAGCTGTAAATTTTAAGGACATGCCATATTTATATGAAATTTCCAATTTAGATTCCTATTTATAGATTAAACCAAATAAATAAACGCTTTCACAATCACAGCCCCACACTAATTTCGATGACTTGTGTCGTGGGCGTCGGAAACATTAATATCACACACACAATCACAACCAGAACCAGAAACGTAAATTTTCCTTGGGGAGAAAACTTGAATCGAACTATAGAAGGCGAACGCTCACCCAACTGAGCCACGGGCAGTTCAAATACTGTGAAGTTTACTGGCTCTATTGCCTGATTTTCATATTTTATGCGTATTTTATGTCTGATTTCATACGTTTTGGTTAATACGTCAAAAAATTAATAAATGTGTTTTTTTTCTTATAGTTTTTTTTTAAATCAATATGAAAAAAATTGTTGTAGGCAAATGTTTAACCACTATTTTACCTGCTACTAAGTGACGTTAGGTCGATGATAGAGCACGTTTGCCTATAAGATGCCTATTCACTCGTGTCTAAAATTGTTATTCATTCAATTTTGTATATAAAGAGTTATTTATTTGCTTTCAAGTATTCTCTTGAGGGAGGAGAACGGCAAAAGGAGAAAAACTCTTTCTCCACATTCATTTGCCTTGTATGCAGACTTACGCTAAAAATTTGTAGAATATGGCTAAAAAGATATGATTGAAGGTATTCTTGCAAATTAATCTATTATTTTGATTTTGAAAGTTAAGATTGTATGAACTATTGTTTTCCTATAATTTTCATGCATATACAAGTTCTGTCCGAGCGTGTTTACCATCCTCGACCACATCATCACTTAAAATCAAGTGAAATAGTGGTCAAATGCTAGCCTACCAGAGGTAAAAAACGTAGATATATGATTGTGTGAGTGATGTGAATGTTTCAGTCGCCATAAAATTCCGTAAATTAGGAATAATTCATTAAATATATATTTTATTTATCACCTTCGAATAGTTATGATTTATATTGACAACAAGCTATGGACCATTTGACTATGTCCTTGCACCTGCCTTTCGATCAATTATGAGTCAAATCCTATGTATCGCTGATTCCAAACAGTCAGGATGATCACCACTATGTTTTTCTATCGATAAATACCATTAAGTTCTTCTATCGATAAATACCACTACGTTCTTCGATTGCTAAATACCATTAAGTTCTTTTGTCGATAAATACCACTACGTTCTTCTATCGATATATACCACTACGTTATTCTATCGATAAATACCACTATGTTCTTCTATCGAGAAAAATCACTACGTTCTTCTTTCGATAATCACTACTATATTATTCCATCGATAAACACCACTAAGTTCTTTAATCGAAAAACCCAATCTAGTTCGGGGCGGACTTGTTCATGATACTCACTTATTAAGATCAAGTAAGACAAAGATGGCAATACTGGTTTTGAGGCGTTAAAAACGGGCTAAAAGTCACGAACGCGCTAATGACCCCGTCACATTGAGCGCTCCTAATCAAACAGCAACATTCTTTGTGAATGGAGCTTTATTTGGTATTTTATATGTATATGTACTATATTGACCAGAAGAGTCATCAGCAAATGTGCCTTCGATGACGCTACTTATGTTCGGTACATGCATGCCGCTGCCCCAAATGGCAGACGCGGCGTCGAAATTATTGAGTTGGAATCTCCCATCAGACTTTGCTTCGTTTCATTTTGTAACCGACTTCAAAAAAACAGAGGAGGTTCTCAATTCGAATGTGGTCCCATTTCCCAGTCCCAGATTTGACCTATTCTGTGGACTACATTGATGATGTTCTCGTCTATAACCGTTTTCAAAAGTTACCTAATAACTTCTTTCGTTGTGAGCCGATTTTATTTAAAAGCTGGTGCTTTCCATGTGGTCCCATTTAAATTTGATCAAGATCTAGTTTTTGAGTTATCGTCAATAATGCGTGTTTAATGCTTTGAATCTGATCAAAGTTCCGAAGATAAAGCGTGAAAACGATTTTGTTAAGCTATGCTTGAGTTTAATTATTTCATTTTATTTTGATTTTTGTTGAACTGTATGTTTGTGTATGTTTTTGCGAATTGCGAAATTTTTACTACTTTCCTATCTGTTAGTGAACGATGATGTTGTTAGGGTTGATTAACTCGCTAGGCCTAAAATACGGCTGGTTATCAAGGATAGCTGCCATAACTATATTTGTGCTTATCAACGGATTATTTTTCTTGATTAAGGTAAAATACTATTGGTATAAGGTATCTCGATGCAACGAACTTGAGGAAATGCCTGGTATCTGGAGTTGATTATTTTTAGTCAGCACTCACCTTTATCCGTTTATAAGGTTTTATCTAAGAAACAAGTAACACTTTAAAATAGTTTCTTAAAAACAAACTTTTATTATAGTTATAAATTTAGAATAGAAAAATTATCGCTTGAGGCGGGGTTTGAACCCGCGGCCATACGATGTCATGCCCTATTGCTCTAACCGCTGAGCTACTCAAGCCCTGCCTAAAACGACGAAATTATCCTTTCCTTATTATTAACGTCTTACGGGGACGTGTGACGTCATCTACCGAAACAGTTTATACTACTACGGCCAACGAGTCTAACATTGCAGCTAGCTCCACTTTGTGTTGATAACGTCTACCCAAATCAATTGATTTTTTTAATAGCATTAGCCATGCTAGGCAGAACTATAGTGATAAATTTGAAAAGGAAAAATTATCGCTTGAGGCGGGGTTTGGACCCGCAGCCATAGGGTGTAATTTTTCCTCATTAAATTTATCACTATAGTTCTGCCTAGCATGGCTAATGCTATATAAATAAAATCAAGATTTTATTATTTTTTATAAAATGAACTAAACAGTTATAAAACTTGTTAAGACGAATTAAACATAATTGCGTCGTTTTAATTAGATAATTATATATAAATAATTATGGAAAATGGAGCTGATTTGATGATAGAGCCTGAAGGTGGATATGAGAACTCGGTAATAACATTGATGACGATACAATATTGTTTCGTCATCTATGTTATAATGTTAGTACATGAATGTTATTAATGATTTATATATGTATGGAAAATTTCAGCTCAATCGGAAACTGGAAAATGGGTCAAATTTAACTTGCAAGATTTGATAACAGAGATATACTGATGAAACTAAATAATAGCTTGTGAAAACTATAGCTTTATCCAAATGATCGAATTATCTTGACTTACTATACATTTAAATACTTTGCGAGGCTTTCCACCCCTAGGCATTCCAAAATAATAACAAGAAACACAAACAAATTATATTTGTTCTCTTCTATCATCATCAACGTAATTATTTTTGACACTTTCTCAGCATACCTTTTCAATATTCATTAACAAAGCGTCTCTACCTATCTTATATAAAAGGGTGTCAGTCCATTTCAGGCAAAAAAAAATGATGTTCCCATCATTTTTTCCGGTAATTCACGAGATAAGTAGAATATTGACAAAAAACAAGAAATGTCTGAAGTGACACTTTTATTTTTATATTATGAAAGTATCAATAAAGCCCCATTATGAATTGATTTTTGTCTCGAACGGTGAAGAGGTTTCAATTCGTTGAGTCTCACACAGAATATTGGGCCAGGAAAAAAGCATTTCTATTTAAAACGATACAAATGTTTAAGAATGAGTTTAGCCGCAAAGGTGAAAAAATGGTGTTGTTGATTTTCTTGTTGTTGTTCTTCGAGTGTTAATGTGTAATAATGGTGGATTATTAACCATTAATACTTAGTAAACGTGCATAAGTGTAGGCAAATCATACAAAGTTAAAAAACCTCATTGTTTGCCTTCGCTTCAAAACTCTAATAGAAGTTCTAGTAAATTTCTACCACTTTACTAGAGCATGACTTGACTATGACTAGACCTGACTCTTTTACTTGACTTTGACTGTGACTTGTGACTAGGACCTTTAACACGAAATACACTTGAAATATATTATAACTTGACACTGGATAAATGCAGAAGAGGGGGAATCCAAAATTAAAAAAAAAAATTTTGAATTCACATTGCGATTGTCTTTTCTTCTCTGTGGCTGTAGAAATGGTGACGTCAGAAAGACTTCTGACGTCACCAACATTAGACATTTACAATTTGAAACGCTGTATGTTTTTGAAGTTAGTTTTCAACCGTCATACTGTTATGTTCACGGGTTTTTTTATATCTTTTACGTTTTCAAAGTTTATTAACACCTACTATTCGTTAAAATACTGACAAAAGAATATCAAATAGTGAATTGATGAGATTTATGTCATTTGTTTTAACTATGAAATTGATGAAATCATTTGCATTGGATCGGTTAGAAAGTCAAATGCAGAATACATCTTAAAAATATCTTCTAGATATAATAATATGCTTGAGGTATAAAATCGGTAAAATACGTGTTATAATCGGTGTACTCTATGTGACACATATTACTTTTTTTACTATGTTGAATCAGTATTTACCTTTCCTAGGAAAAACTTGGCATTAGTTTTTGGACTAGACATTTTCCTGAATATACAACCAAAGTAGTACTACTGAGGTTGTCCAAAGTAGTACTACTTTGGTTGTCTGGAAGAAATTGCTTTGAGAGATAAGACCGCTCTTTGTGCTCCTGTGTGTATTTGAGGTGCTCTAAAATGGGGTGCAAATAAAGATTGTATCTATCTACCTATCTACAACGTTGAAAATTGATTTATTGGAATACGTACTATACTGATTATCTGTACTGTATTAGATAATGGATCACATTTACTGGCCCAAAACTAATACAATCGGAGGCCAATGTCCACTGCGTTCCATTGAGTCAAGACTTTCTTCAAGAAATCACGTCTTACTCCGGAAGACGATTCGTCTCGGACGCAGACCAGAACGCTGTCTTCGGACACTCACCATCCTCCCACCATTCATACAAATTCACGTCTTAGCGTTCAAACTATACGACTCAAACTTGTACAAAACATAATTATTTTTACGAATCATCGCTTTCATTTTGAAATCGACTTTAGGTGAGAAGGTTTTATGGTGTATATTTGTGTGGTGGCTGTTCCTAACATGTTTAGCGTTACCAATCTGTCGTAGCTTCACGCGCGGTTGCAGGGTAGTTCTGCAAGTCATAGCTGTTACGGGCTGGTAGGTGTGTCGAGTGAGATGCGGTGGTGCATGACGATCACAAGAAACACATACTTGAGCATGTCATTGACTGGCTCAGCCGTGATTGGGAATCTGTGGTCGGATGTAGATGTTTAATCGGTTAGTTGCTATGCGAAGAGAACTTGAGACTTTTCTCCATTAATCCACAAATTAAAATTATATTTTCAGTATGACCAACTGTATCACGAAACATAGAAAACACACAATGGCGTGACCAGATTTTTTGGATTTATAGCGCTGACTAGTGCGTTATCGCACAATAAAAGGAAAATCATATCTAAGCAAGCATTTACATCTTCGGCTGCATCTTCACTTTCCGTCAGGTGAGATAGTGGTCGAATTGCCTATCCAGCATAAAAATTATATCCCAATCACGTAGCAATAGTATGAGTAAACCTTAAAATAAACATAACTATTATTATGTTTATTTTAAGGTTTACTCGCACTGTATAAATTATACTTGGTTATAACGTGTAGAAATTGTACGTAACTAATGAATAGTAATAGTAAACGTTGTGTCAGTGCTTAAATGGAATAATAAATATGAAAAACGACATTTATTACCAAGTTTTTATTTTTACTTAAATCACTAATTTGAACTTTGGACTGTGTAAAATATTGAAGTCTGTATTAAAATAGGAACATATTTAAACAGCGCCAATAATCCATTCATTCCAAACCCAAGTCTGAGTGCATTCGTAATCAAATCAATACATAGCTTCCATAAGACAGTCTATAATAACTGTCTATTTACATCACAGACTAATGTATTCATATTCATCCAATAATCTCTGGAGCGGATTGTTTTCGCCCGCCTTGGATTATGCAGAAAGCCCGTCCTAATGCAACCTGCATAAAGTAGAATCGGAAAACCGATCGCGTCTCATCGCTTCCTTCGATTTTCCGCTGTCCATTATTGTGTTTGTGAGCAACATGCATGTAAATCAGTCAATCCGGACGCACACACAAACACCGTCCATCTCGGTCACACCCGAAGAACTCACACCCCAGAGAAAGGATACGAACAATCCGCGGTGTTAATTTACGTACAGTTGGCAATTATAATTTTCGTATTCGTGTCCGTCCCTCTCTTTCCCGATATTTTTTATTGTCTGTCTCTGTTGCGGGGTGGGGGTTAAGATAAAGCGAAGACGCGCGAGATATGTAGAATTTTTTAATAAAAACCGCGCTTCTGTGTGCGCTAAGTGATATGG
The DNA here is from genome assembly GCA_948107665.1 of Lomographa bimaculata. Classification (NCBI taxonomy): domain Eukaryota; kingdom Metazoa; phylum Arthropoda; class Insecta; order Lepidoptera; family Geometridae; genus Lomographa; species Lomographa bimaculata. Next base: position 13,676,181 of record OX403600.1, read on the forward strand.
CTTGTTCTTTTTAATTTCGTTGCGAATGCGAGCGGAGTCTAGAGATCATCTATCAGCCGGGTTTTTTCTTTTTTCTCCGTCTGTGCGGGCGTTATGAAGATTTCGCATGGGATATGAATATTGATTGTTTCGCTCTCGACTAATGAAAGCTTGATTGGTGTACGCCGTTGATGTGTAATGAACTCACCGGGGGATACAAGGGGACGTAAAAAGGTTTTTCTGTATAGTTGAAGCTTTTTATCGCGGTGAATGTTTTGCGTTTTAATTGAGTATCGAGCGTGAATTGTACGCCATTCACTTGAGATTTTTATGAATAATTCATTTCTTTGGGCAGAATATTTTTAGGCTGCAGGAAGAGATAAGCAAGGCAAAATATTTCTTTTGTCCTTAATAATCATAATATCTATGTATATGGAGCAGAGATATAATCTTTAAGATTTTTTTGGTTTCGTAGCGTTCCGTAGTAAGGCTACATACGAGTTCGTAGGCGTCTACACACATGTAGAAGACATCAACGCGCGCACATGTGCTACGAAAATTCGTTTCGTAGCTTGTCAACTATTTCATTTCGTTTATTTATATTCCGGGCTACCAATTCTTACTATAAATAATTTTATTATACGCTTTCACACTTACATCCTTTTACCCGCGCCGCTACTATGTCGCCTGCTAGTATTTTTAGTAGCATTTAATTTTTAGTTCTTATATACAAAAGTGAAATTATTATTACAAAGTTTCACAAGTGAACGACTAAGGTACAATTTCTTGTAAGTTTAATTTGAAAGCGTAATTTAGTTTGCAGTTCTACTTCAGGCCTATCAAGAGGAAGTTCTTGCAAACCTTTATGAGTAAAAATTAAATTTGTTCTTCATTACTTAATGTATAAAAGTTTAATTTTCACGGCGACTCGTTGGGCAAGTTTCAGGAATATACAATTTTAGTAATAGAAATAGAGCTGTTGGGTAATTTGACTTTGGGAATAAAAAGTTTTGTTTTGAAGTTCTTGTATAAGTTTATAGGCTTGGGGTTGTTAGTTTCAAATATATAATTCAGATAGTAGATATTTTATTTTATGTTAAACTAAATGCGCTTAACTGTCTAACACTCGTCACCTTTTTTCTAATTATTATTTTCTACTCTCGCCAACGCAGAATAAATCACCAAAATTCATCACAGTCATCATCTTCATCGAAATCTGTTTTGATTTATGATCGCATAGACGATAAACATATATAAAAACACTACTTTTATATTTAAATATGCATATAATTTTATGAGATATTTCTGAAGTAAATTCAATAGTGTCACGCCCTGTTATTTTCAATTTAACAAAACAAAGTTAAAAAATACAATCTTTTTAAATACTAACCTAACCCCTGGAGTACCAAAATTGTGATAGGCTTATCGATTCTATTTGATTGCAGTTTTAATTGGTTGATCCAAACTAAAATGACTCGAAGCTCCAATACTTACTTCAAGACTAATTCTAAAGGAAAGACTTATTAAATTATTACTTTTGAAGAATTAAAAATTTTTGGAAAGAGATGATTTTGCTGAGACTATTGTAGTTTTACTTGTTGATCCAAATATTTCTGAGAACGCAGAAAAAATAAAAAGACTTTATTGATATCACTTAATCATCGGACTCTGCCCTTATTCCACGTCTCGTGGGGTCGGCCACGTTGTTAAAAAATATAGTCATTATGACCGACTGCATATCAAATGTCACCTTGGAAATGCCATTGCAAAAAAAAAAAACATTTCATTCATTTCATATATTCATATAATTCAGAATAAAAGCATGACTCTAATTCGATTCTATGAAACAGTTGAATTACAAGTACAATAATAAGGTAAGTATGTATGAATAATTGCCCGAAACGTTTTACTAACACCCATCATTTCTGATTGATCCAACTCAAAAAACTTATTGCCAAGACTTTTTTCTCCTAAGTACAAGCCGATGTAAATACGTAAAGATAAATCTACCCGGGCGGTACAGTCGCACGCACAAAACAATGGCGCGCGACGGTTGACCTCGCCTCCCCATGTCTTGCCTCCCGCCGGTAGGACCGCGTGCAATTAATATGCCGAGGCGGCCGCGTGTACTGCGATCCAATGATCTTGGTACTTGGAAGGATATGCCCTATTTAACCGATCCTAGTAACGCTTAGTATACAATCTTTTTAAATACGAGTGTCTATTTTGTTGATGCGGTGCAGGCTATGTGACATAATACTTGAAATAATAGGATATATCCCTACTACTTAGCATCCCATGGAAACATAGTACGGATATTAGGTCCAACATGTCGCAAAGAAAACCTCGTAACAATGTTTAGGGCTTTGCGAAACCAAGATGTTGGATTACAGGGCCGTCCAATAACATGGCAACTTTCGCTGTAATTGTAATACATTGCGTTTAAATTTTCCTCCAAAATTTAAAAGATCCAAGCAATAATGAGGCATAGTTCATGCCTTTTATTCTTGTTTGTTTACCAAAGACTATAATGTCACTGTGCAGTGTGCAATGGCTCGTGTGTAATGAACAACTGTAAAAGACGCATATTTGTCTATGACTTTACCCAGTTCATATTTGATTGTTGCTTTACAAAATTTACCAAATATTGTGATTACTTGCTTGCTACATTGGTGATTATAGAATTAATAGAATAACAAGGTTACTGATATTCAGATTTCTTTCTTCGTTTAATTTTTAACATGACATTAATAAACTGTAGTTGTTATGAATGATGACATATTAAATACACGATAAACTCCCGTTTAGTTAAAAAAACATGATATTAATTTTACAGCTTACTATATATAATTTTATAATATTATCGTATTTTGGTGCATAAAAGGGATACAATAAGGCCCTCAATTTAATGATTCGAAAGTTACACTAATGGTTTCATGGTAGATAAAACGCAACAATAATGTACATCAGTTCAAACTCAAACCCCACCACACTATGATTTCCTTCAGAGAGAGGTCATAGTGATCTTTCCTTAATTCAAAATATTTAATAGTTTCTTAAGCAAAAATAAACATTTAAAATAATAATGATGACGCAAAGATTAAATTTATATATGTTTACGGAGACTTTATTTAAATTATTATTAATTAACAAAAAATATCTAATTACAACGATCAAACTGCATTGGTTGACACATAACCCGTCCAAGTTTTCTTTTGCGAAAGAAGAGAGAGAATTTTTGATCAATAATTGTCACTGGGCGGCCCCCTTCCCTTGCGAGGGGGGAAATGGGAGGGGTGGCGGGAAGGTGCGGGGAGGGGGTAATTACCAGTGCGTTTTGTTACCAAGATGATAGGCGCGAAAAATGGCTTGCGCGTGCCTTTACGTGTCGCCTCTAGTTTTGAATATTCAGAGTCGGCCTCTTGCCCTGATGAAATATTGAATAGACCAAGTAATTTATTCCCTGAGGAGAGATTTCGAACGGTCCGCGTTCGGATATTGAAATTAGGCGATGCTTTAAGAAAGGCGTTTGTTTGACGCCGCCCGCCCTATATCTTGCCTTTCTTACCATTGTAAGGATTCTCATTCTGATTTGAATTCTGTAAAGTATCGGCCTTTTTGGACACCTACACTACGTCTGGAATGCTTTATTAACGTAGGCGGCTAATAGGTGTCTTTCTCAGTCAAAAGATATCGAATTAATAATACACTGTTTATTATTAGGTACTTGACTTTTAACTGAACTTCAGAACGTTTGGTATATATTTCTAATGATTCTGATTAGTCCACAAAAGAAGTAATAGTCAACATAGTAAATAGGACTTTTATTGTTCGGTTATTCTGCTCTCAAACTTTTTTTTTGTTTTGTCGTATCATGATCTGTTTAGAATCACTTGGGCCCCGTAGAGGCACTCATGAAAGTGAATGACTCTACTGCCAAATTCGCAAAATTACAGCCACCTCAAGAAGAACCTGGCAAGAAACTCGACGGTGCATTTTTTTTAAATTTTTTTTTTTTTTAAATCATTCTTAATCTCTAATACATAATAACATTAACCTACGTGTATCTATATTATGTTGTCGCTAGAAAGCTCTTGTGCAGTTTGCCTCCATGCATCCTTGTCATTAATGTAGTCAATCGTATTAATGCCCGTTTTATTACAGATTTGAACTTTCCCAGTGGTAAGTCGTTTCAATTTTAGGTAATTTATTATAAAATCTAACCCCATTTGCCATAAAAGATTTATTCGTTTTGATTAATCTAAAAGCGCAGAAAAGCAGGTAATAACTAAATTATGCGTTGGCTAAGTTGGATGAGCGTTCGCCTTCTAAGCGGGTTTGATTCCCGGTGAGAACACAAGTTTTCTCCTTATGGAAAACTTGTGTTTCTAGTTCTGGTTGTGATTGTGTACGTGTGATGTGAATGTTACGGCACCCGTGGGTGTGTCGTGACACAAGTCATCGTACTTTGTGTGGGGCTGTGAGTGTGAAAGCTTTTATGTATATGTTATGTTTATAAGTAAGTCGGGTAAATAACAACAAAATAAAACCGGGTGAATTGCCAAACATTTTATCGCTAAGAATGTCAACGATAACAAACAAACTTGAGCTTCTTAGTGTAACCTTATAATTACTTCTTACATCGAAGCCAGGGCTCAGCTGTCCGCTAAAAAACTGAGTATCCCCGCTTAGGTCAACCTTTTAAGCTATGCCATGCACAAGTCCAATTATTTATGGAGTATTGCGGTCACCTCTTGAATAGATCATGCAGTTTGCAGCTCTTAAATCCATTGACCGATGCGTATCATAAAATATTAGTAAATAACTTCACGTTTTTAATAATTATACAGAACTGATTATAATGTATATTGGTACTTACTATATCTTCACTCTCTAGCTACAATAAAAGCAACTTAGAGTGCAAAATTATCAAAGGTAATGCGAATGACTTCCTAATGCAAATACTCATTGACTACATCTTTGCATACTCGAAGAACAATTACAAAAACAGGCTTAATGATTCTAATGAACGTTTTGGTAGCTAGCCTGAGAGGTAAGAATGTGGAGTGCGTACAAACAAGCTATTGCACTTAGTCAGTGAGCAGATATGCAAATTTGGGCTTACTACGCGCGTGTGCGCCGTATGCAGACGTGGAATATAGATATCTGTGGAGACGTTATAAAGTGTGAAAAAAATAAAATAATATAAACATAAAACATGGATAACACATTTTCAGATTCCACACTCACATCCACACACTAAGTTTGATGACTTTTGTCGTGGGTGCTGGAAACATTCTCATCACACACACAATCACAACCAGAATCAGAAACACATATTTTCCCTGGGAGAAACTTGTGTTCCCGCCGGGAATCGAACCCGGTAACCCATAGAAAGCGAACGCTCACCTAACAAAGCCAACGGGTCTTTGTAAAGTGTTATTTGCGAAGCTAACAAAAAATAATTATAGCTATTAAAGATACATATATCGTGTATTATTAATATTAAAATATTTCGTGGTAAGGTAAATAAATATAAATGTATATATTCGATTACTACAATAGACACTCTTTAATAAAAAGCTAGCAAATTTTGTAGTAAAATATATGATTGTTTTTGTCGGTTTTGTTTTCTAAAAAAACTTCTTGAGCATCAACATAATAATATCTATCTGTGTGATGTATAGTATGCCTGTATGGAAAAAAAAGATACGTTTTCCACAAAAATATACTATTATATAATATTGCACTATTAATAAAATTATACAATTTATGTTAATCTTTAAGATATGGGTCAAAGAATTATGTTTTTATTTCAAGTTACCTAAAATAAATGGATTATTATTATAGTAAGTAAATATTTTTCAATTTCTTTTATTTTCATGTACGTAAATATAACAATATTTTAGTAATTAAAAATACATTTAATTATAGTAGGTACATTAAAACAAAATAAATAACAAATATTCCAAAATTACATCAAAATATTTTCAGAAGTAAATGACAGATAAACATTTAAATTATGAACAATACCGCTAATGTCAAAGAATAATATAGAATAAAAAAAAAAAGTACATAAATTATTACAATGTCAACCATAAATGGATGACGTTTGACAGTTCGTCTTGTTGTTAGATGGTAAAAGGGGCATGGTGGAATTAACTCATGTAATTTCTACAAATACACTTGCGACCGCTGGAAATTAGACATTCACTTTCTAAGTGCCTCTTTGGGGTAAATACATTTGTTTTTGAGTAAATTACAGTCGATAATTTCTTAATAATTATCTCCCTAAATTTTTTAACACAAACCTTCTCTACACATTTCCCATTCCCTCAGGATACCGACGTAAGAAGAGAGCACCCTCTCTTTTAATGAATAAAAAAATCCCGTTTTTTTCTCCACAGCTCAGTGATTAGTTACCCTTATAATGAGCGGTGTTTGTGTGCGTGTGTGGGGTAGGGGGATGGTTAAGTTTTTTTATATGACAGTTGATAAGGGAGAGATTAGGGGCTTTGTCTTATCGATCGTGTCGTGTAAGGAAATTAAAGTTTTTATGGGTTGTCTTGGTTTATAATGAAGAAGTACTCATTTGGAAATAAAATGTTTGCGAGGGATACTATCCTTGGCGTTTTGGAACAGTATTGATCACATCGGAATATCTCAGGGTGACAAGCGCAGTGCTTTGCCAGGCAGGATTTCAACCTAGGTTCAAAACTCTGGGTGGCACTAAACTGTAATAAGCAGGCGTGTCATCATCATTATTACCATCAGGTGACCAGCTTGCTCGTCTCGTCTCTCAATTACCATAAAAAAAAAACAAAATAGTGGCACATAAAACGGCATTTCTGTAAATGTAACTATTGTAGGGAAATAATTATTGACTGCCCGTTTGGCTGAGTTGGGTGCGCGTTTTTCTTTTAAGCAGCGGGTATTGGGTTCGATTCCCGATGACACACGTTTTCTGCCCAAGGGAAATTTGTGTTTCTGGTTCTGGGTGTTATTGTTTGTGTGATGTAATTGTTTCCGGCACCTTCGACACGGGCTGTGAGTGTGAAAGAGTAAAATAAATAAAACGCGGCATGTAGACATTCAATTTTAAAACCTTATTATTAAAATGTTAGTATTTTATAACGCAGTTTGTAAGTTGTTTTTATAAACTCGTTTTACCATCTCACAACAAGACGAATTGTCAAAAGTTATCAATTTATGGTCGATTTTCTCGAGTTCGCTCAAGCGATTCTATGTAATGCGGAGGAGTAGAACTCATTGCCTCCGGTTCTGTTCTCAGAATGTTCTCAGTCTGCAAATCTGAAATAATTGTTATATTCTAGGAATGCTACAACTTTTTCCATTCGATGAAGTAGTAGTCAAATGCTTAGTTAACTTAGATAAAAAAAAAATACCTGATAATGCTGTATACTGCCAGTTGGCTTAGTTGGTTCCCCTTTGTTTCGGGTTCTATTCCTGGCGGGAAACACAGGTGTCCTCCCCAAGGATAAATTGTGTTTCTGATTCTAGCTGTGATCGTGTGTGTGATGTGCATGATTCCGGCACCCACGACACAAGTCATCGAACTTAGTGTGGGACTGTGAGTGTGAAAGCGTTTATTAATATTATTTATATAAGAAGATTAAACGCACCGGTAAATTCCTTAACTAGCAAATGAAACTATTGCCTCTCTGTCTCACTGTTGGAAAAAGACCTTTCCAACATTTTCCAAATTTTCCAACAATTTTCTTGCAGTACTTGATACCCACCAGAGTCACATTGCCACCACTTTGTCTTTATAATTTTTTCTTGGCTCTACCTTTCAAACTTACTTTGAATCTTACTCAAAACATAGCTAAATATCTATATTCAAGCATAAATATTACCAAGTAATATTTATCAAAAATGCATACAGAATTCACTCTAATATTTTTCTTCTGCAAATAACCAAGTTACAAAAATCCCGTATAATATAATAAGCCAGGTTTTCCTACACCGTGTAAATGTACCGCAAACGGCGTGTTACGGTAAGCCCCTAACAAAATCGGCTAAGTATCACACACACATAATACGTAGCAACTGTATTGCCTCAAGAAACGGGTCTTTCTTACTTTTGCCTCCCTTTTCGTGTCACTTGACCAGCATAACTAGAACTCCAGAATTTGCTAGATTTTCTTCTCTATCACAATGACTTGAAACGTTAAAGAGGGGGTGAGAAGGTCAACTTTTAACGGTTCCAAATACAAGTGGGGATGTAAGAGTGACTCAAGTTAAATTAAGAATGTGGAGTTCGTAACGTATATTTTTTTTACTTTTTCACTCACTTTGTTTGTTGACGGTGACTTTTTTGACATTGTGGACTTTGTGTGCGCCCTAGTGAGTTTTCCTTTTTTAATTCTTGAGGCGTCCGTGTGTAGGCACCTTTATTACACTTCTGCTTGTGTATGGGTGCTTTAGGATTTTTCTGGTGTATTAAGGGATTTCAGGAGGTGTGTTTTTTGGATTAGGATGTCTTTGATCTAAGATGAAGGTGCTTGATACGTTTTGTTTGTATAGGCGTAGGTACGTCTTGCTTGATGTGTAGATCCCTGTTTCGGTACTCTCAAAAGCATTGTTATGTGATTATGAAAAACACAGCTTAAGCAAAATAAAAATAAAACAATTTTTTCCTGATACGGTTAAAATTAGAATTTTCGGATATTTTGATATTTATTTATTTGGATATAGACGAGCAGCATTAGCAGGTATGTCTGCAAGGGTTATTGTAAACTCGCCACATAGTATTATACGGTACCGAAAGTCCTCAATTTGTTCATATTTCAAATATGGATTGTTTTCAAAGGAGGTTCTCAATCCAACTGTATGTTTTTTTTTGTATGTGTGTTACGCGATATCTCCGCCAATTATGAATCGATTTTGATGAGTATTTTTGTTTGATGAAGTATACTTCAGGGGTCAAAAATTTTTTATCGAAATCGGTCAAGTCAAAACCGAAATATTAGCGATGAAGTCGGTTTTTTTAAGCTTTGCTTGCCTTTCAATTATTTGTTCGTAAAGCTGTTCTTACCTCCTTTTACTGTGGTTCAGTAACAACTTGGAAAAGACCATGAAAAAATAAATTGATTTGCATATCTAGTTGCATTACGAAAAAAGGCTTTATTCCTCTATCACTTACCTCTGCACGGTAATGAGATAAATCTAGATCCCCTAGTTTACGCACATTAAAATTCAAATCTCAATCTCTATTTATACGCTCCAGCTCATTTCAGCAACACATGCAAAAAATAACAATTCGAAATGTTATCTGTTCAGTTATAAGGTCTAATTTTGTGTAGCGTTATTACAATGATCGATACTCTTTTCAGCGGTACTTTTTTAATTAATTGCTCGCTTTTTCTGTGACCAATCTATGTTTTCCTGGAAATAACCGTAACGAGGTTACTGACACTATATAATCGTTTCAACACGACAGCTGAAGAACTGTTAATTTGGTAAAAAATAAGGCGGTTAGCAAACGCATGATTGGTTTATGGACGTGATGGGTTTTTTAACTGTTATAAAGTAGGCTTGAGAATTTTTATCAAGAAGGAGGTTCTGGAGTTATAGTAAGCTTTGATTTTACATGTAAATTTTCTTTTATTATGGTCAATAGGAAATGTGGATGAGAATTAAATAAAAGGGTTTTTTTATATGGCTATACAATCGCACGTATAAATGTATTCTCCTTTTTCGGTAATCTTTTTCTATGCTAGATATGCAAGCATTTGACCACTATCTCATCTGATGGAAAGTGTAAATGTGATCGAAGATGTGACATGCTTGATATGAATACCATCTAGTATTTATTCACTCTTGTCTTGAGATTGTACCATTCGGAGAACAAAGACGCAGGCAATGAGTTCCACTCCAAACGCTTCGAGCGAAATGGAGGTATGTCAACTATAAATGACGTTTGGCAGTTAGTCTTTTTGTAAGATGGTAGACCGGGCATAGTGGAATTAGCTCTTGTAATACCTGCGCACATTCACAAAAATGAAAACGACTTCTTGGGTAAGAAGATCGACTGATCCAGATTTTTAGTTAGATCTAATCTCGTATTTCACATAATAAACGCCTTTGCCGTACAGATGATAAACGAAGAATGGAATCTCAAAAAACTCTCCATATTGTGCCGTATTACTCACGCCATGCCACCGAAAAAGTGAAAAGGGGGATATAACAGCAACAAAGGTACATGTGCAATATTTCGCGCCTCGGCCGTGTCCGTGCATTGTGAAAAGTAGAAATTTGCTCGAATACCGCCGGAAACATACTTGGTTGGCGTCGCTATGACACCCCTACTACTGGTTTTCTTAATGCTAGATAGACAAGCATTTGACCGCTATCTCTCCTGGTTATCAGTATTTTATTGACCGAAGGAAGCGTGGTCTCTAATTTGTCTTGGGTGGTTCAGTACTTTGACCATCCGTCATTGAGCATCTAGACCATGCCAGCGAATAACTTCAAATTCGAGAGTAGGTAAAGCTATGACCCATAAACGGGAATGGAACCCTGTTTAGTAGGTGGACGGACACCTAACTAAGCCAACGGGCAGTTCAAAAAAGGTGATGTCAGAGCCGAAGCCTGCTTGCCTAGAAAATACATATTTATGGTATACAGTTACACTACTGAAAGCTATGTAAAAAATTATGTCTAAACATGTAATATTTTAAAAAGTTTTTAAAAATCAAGCTTTTACCCATTCTAAATAAAAAAGAACTAAAAAGTTAAATAACCAGAGAACTTTTCAAGATGAATCAAGAGAGCCCAAACTCTTTGGATTTATTTTGTTTAGTTCAGAAGTTCCTAAAGCCATCTTCCCTTTCCATCATCAGACCAGCTCCATATCATTATATTGTCGCCGAAGATATATAAGTACACCAAATTTGAGTTCAATCGGACATCGGGAAGTGGGTCTAATTTAGCTTGCAAGATTTGATTACAGACCGAAAAACAGATAATAGGTGAAACTAAATAAAAGCTTGTGAAAATGCTTTTAGGTTATGATATAGGTTAGTGATGTCATAGCTTCAAATATCGAAATATAAATGTATATTTAGATGTTTTTGAAACAAAAATTACAACTAACAACAAACCCCCATGCCCTTTTTACCATCTTACAACAAGACATACGACTACTATCAAACGTCATCCATTTATGATCAACATACCTCCAGTTCGCTCAAAGCGTTTTGCTTCTACGTTCATCATCCGTACAGCGAAGGAGTGGAACTCATTGTCTGCGTCTTTGTTCCTCGAACGGTATAATCTGGGAGTCTTCAAGTCTCGAGTGAATAGCTATCTTCTAGGCAATCATGTCACATCTTCAGCCGCATCATCACTTTCCATCAGGTAAAATAGTAGTCAAATGCTTGCCTATTCCACATAAAAAAAAACACTACAAGAAGTTAAAAATGAGTTTAGGTGTTATGGTAGGGGATCCTCGAATTACCGAAATGCACCATAAAAGTTCTTTATCCAGATTTAGCAAATTTTCAGACTATCTATAGAACGAGCTTTTTTCTTTTTACTCTTTTAAAGCATTGTTGTTTCTGCAGTTGCAGATTGTGCAAAAATAACACTGTTATTCTTCTCATTTGGCTGTGCTCTACCCATAAAAGTGTATATACTACGTTATTTATATCATCATCATCATCATCATCATACTCAGCCTATCTCAGTCCACTGCTGGACATAGGCCTCTCCCAAAGCGCGCTACGTTATTTGTATGTTGATTAGTCAATACCTATTTTATTGTACTTTAAATTTACTAACAATTATACTGTACCGTACACTTTCCCACTGCTGGGTTGCTGATTTATTTCCGGAGCCAGAGCGTTCCAAAACGCTGGCCTGATGCATCTTTGTAAAATAATGTCACAACAAATTCTGTGGATTTTGGGCTTTATGCATCTTTTTAACAAAACCTAGCGCATTCTCACTCTTAGCTCACATTCAGTTCAAACGCGTGGTTGCCGGAAATATTTACTTATCACACCTAGAAGCAGAAATATCCTTTAGGATTTCAATTTGTAAATTGTGCACCTGCCGGGAATCGAACCCAAGACCCACGGCGAAGAAGGTAGAGACTTGCCCACCGCGCCCACTGGGTCGTCACTGGTCGTTTTTTGTCATTTACATGCGCTTATAAAAAAAAAGGTTATTTAGTTTTTTACTACATAATAATTCTAATATAATAACGATCGATGTAGAATATTTAAGAGTCATCTAACATCATCTAATCTACCGCCAAAATGCTTGTCGATTTCCCACCAAATGGGGCGTATTATACAAAGTTATCGCATACATTTTTCCTTGAATATGCCCTTTGATCGGCAGGGGCACCACGTGCAGATAAAGTCGAGTGGATAGATAGATAATACTTTATTGATCCACTTTACAAGATGAGATAAAGCAAAGGTAACAAATAAGCTTATACGTAAAGTATCACAATAGGCGGCCTTATCACTAATCTCTACCAGGCAACCTTCGGATGTAGAGAACTATAGAATGTAATAGACGATACATAAATGGGTGTATGGAATATCTATTTATAAGATGACATGATATAATACCTAATCATAGATATCATGTCATCTAACCTAATCCGACATATAAAATCATTACAACGATCGGTATTTTATTTAAATATGTGTTTAATGTATAATCGGACGTACAGACAATTCCGCAGATATAGCAATACTAAGCATCCATTCATACTTAGTTTTTTTCCCGTAGAAAGCCACAAGCAGGTGTGTGGAGTGAAGCGTGATTCCTCAATCACAACGGAAGGCAGGAAATTTGCGGTCCGACGGATTGTCTGGTGCCGCGGATTTGTTTGGATCTGTTTACTGATATGTCTTTTATTTATATATTGTTACCATATAATAGTTGTGTAAAAGTAACAACAGTAACTTTTATGGGGTTCTTTTTATTTTCAGGACATAGATCTTCATGGAACACTTAAACATATTAATAATTAGTCGTGCCACGCGGCTTCTCCGGCTATTATCAAGTTAAAAAGTAACCTATGTGTTAATTCTAAGGATAATCTATGTATATACATTCTTAATTGCACCTAAATCCATTCAGTCGTTAAAGCGTGAAAAGGGAACAAACATACTTACACACAAACCTTCGGATTCATAATATTAGTAGGATAACAAAGATAAATATCTGACAATAATTAAACTGAACTGCTCGTTGGCTTAATGAACTGCTCGTTGGCTTAGTGGCTGGCGTTCGCCTTCTAAGCAGGGGTATCGGGTTCGATTTCCGGCGGGAACACAAGTTTTCTCTCCAAGGAATATTTGTGTTTCTGGTTCTGGTTGTGATTGTGTGTGTGATGTGAATGTTTCTGACACCCAAGACGCAAGTTATCGAACTTAGTGTGGGGAACTGATCCCGGCGTGTTTACAATGCTTTTTTTTTGTGGAGAGAAAATGCCTACAACATCCCTTTCTTCCCAGGAGGTGAAGGAAAGGGGTGTGTGGGGCTCGAACCCACTATAACCCCCCCCGTGAGCAGTCACTCGCCGAGGTGGGCCAAGATAGGGTCGCGTTAGCAGTCACTATCTTGCCCCAGCGTGCAGCGGTAGCCCGGGAGCAAAACCAGGCCACTGCGCCCATGGAGGGGATGACTTTGTTCACCAAAAAAAAGGTTTCTTTGTTGAGTGTGCGCAGGAATTACATGAGTTAATTCCACCATGACCATTTTACCATCTAAAAACCAGACAAACTGCCAAACGTCATCCATTTATGGTTGACATACCTCCAGTTCGCTCGAAGCGTTTTGCTCCTACGTTCATCATCCTTACAGCGAAGGAGTGGAATTCATTGCCTGCGTCATTGTTCCCCAAAGGGTAAAATCTGGGAGTCTTCTAGGCAAGCATGTTACATCTTCGGCCGCATCGTCACTTTCCATCAGGTGAGATAGTGGTCAAATGTTTACCTATTAGGCATAAAAAAAAACGAAGGCCATCCCCCAGACGTGTGTGTTTACAATCCTCGATCATCTAATACCAACAGGTGAGATAGTGGTCAATTGCTAGCCAATACAGATAAATAGGTACAACAAAACAAAACGACTAAGTTTGAACACGTTTACTGACATTTCACTGATATGAATAAAATAGGCTGCGGTCTGGGTAGGATCCTAATTCGAAGTTATTGCAGCCTGTTCTAAGAAATCAACTTACAAAGTTACGGCGAGTTAGGTTGTTACGTGTGAAACTGCTACCCATTTATCGACAAAGTAACCATATTGTGACCGCAAATCATCCGCCGGACATACGCCTCGGCTTGTAGAGCTTGTAATGCTATAGAGAAGATGGTTAGATGTCTAACTTGACTGCGTTATTTGTTTATCTATCTAATACCTTTGAACGAGCAATTCTTGTACATATATATATGTGTAATCTGGATCTCGGAAACGGCTCCAAAGATTTTCATGAAAGTTACAGATTAGGGGTTTTTCGGCCCGAGGAATCGATTTATCAACGTTCCAGGTCCGAGAAATGCTTGGTTCCCAAACTGCATTTGAAAAACAGGGCTTAAGAAACTATCAGCGCCATCTATTACGCCATGACCGATGTAAAAAACTGTTTCTTCTCGACACTAGATGGAGCTTTCTGAGGCTACAAATTCAAACACATTCTACCAAAAACAAAAAAACGAGCTAAGCTCGGTCATCTGGATATTTATTTTTAAGAGACATGATTTACAAAGCGCCCGAGGCGCGCGCTCTGTGCTGCCGTCATAAGGAAAAAAGACGTAACTGACATTTTTGTCAAAATTGAGTTATATATATCAGAAATGTCTTTGCTATTTAGTATATGTTATGACTTGTACATGCGTCTAAATTAAAAGTAAGATTTAGTTGGTCGCGTTTGATTATTTTCAAATAAAATTATTAAACGCAAGCAAAGCTTAAAAAACCGACTTCACCGCTTTATCATCGGAACCTTGATCGAATTTAATGTATTGTACAAGCATTATTGACTATAACTCTAAAACTAGAAATCAAATCTTGATCAAATTTCAATGAGACTACATAAAAAGCACCAGCATTCAAATAAAAAAAGAATCGTCGAAATCGGCTCACAACGAAAGAAGTTATGAGGTAACTTTTGAAGTCGGGTAAACGAGAACATCGTTAAAGTACGCATTATTCGTCACAAAATAGGCATTATTGACGATATTTCAAGAACTACTTATCAGGTCTTGATCAAATTTAAATGGGACCAATTAGAAAGCAACATCTTGCAAACTAAAAAAAAATCGCCTCACGTGGAAAGAAGTTATGAGGTAAAAAAAAATACAGTCGACTTGAGACATTTTTTGGGAGGTCGGTAAAAAATGTATATAACTCAATTTTGTCAAAAATGCAGTTACTGCTTTTTTCATTATGACGGCAGTATACAAAACGGCTGCGCGGGGGGGAAGAGTCGTATGAATTAATTGTATATCAATACATAGTCGTAGCGAACGTAGTCGGGTTAGTTTTTAAACTTTAGACTTATTATTGACGACCCAGTTAGCAAGTGTCCGCCCTCTGCGCCGTGGGTCCTGGGTTCGATTCCCGGCAGGAGCACAAATTCCTTCCCAAGGGATATTTGTGCTTCTGGTTCTGGGTGTAATGTATGTGTGATGTGAATGTTTCCGGTACCCACGATTCAAGTCTTAGAACTTAGTGTGGGGCTGTGAGTGTGAATGCGTTTGTTGTTTATTTGTTTATCATATAGTATTTATATTTTTGGCGAAGCGAGTAAGAGCTCACATACTAATTTACTCCGAGCTATCCTACTTATATTATAAATCGGAAAGTTTGTGTGTAAGTGTGTAAACTAAGTATGCTTGTTCCCTCTTCACGTTTTAACGGCTGAATGGATTTGGATGAAATTTGGAATGTACTTAGATTATACCTAGGATTAACACATAGGCTACTTTTTGACTTGATAATAGCGGGCGAAGCCGCAGGGCACGGCTAGTAATTAAATTAAACACATCTTCAACATTTGGATTATTTCACATTCTGGTAACTTGCTCGAAACAGTTAATTATACGTCTGGACCATTGTTTTAGTCAAAACAATACGTTAAATGGTGATTTTTTTAAGAAAGAAGCTTAATTCATACAAAATACTGAGAATGGTTTGAATGAAAGTCGTGGAACATTCACAAAAGTTTCGTATGTTTTGACTACAAAGAAAAAAAAACCTTATAAGTGTATCAAAAGACGCCTACTGTGTAACGCAGAATTTGGTCATATTCTAGAAGTTTCGCATTAAATAAAGATAATAAAAGTATCTACGGGCCAATTGCCTTTATTTCCTAAAAATTAATTAAACTAAAACATAGATGTGATCAAAATGATGGCACTTATTTGGTTCAACGGATTAGCATTGCAATTCAGAGAGGCAATGCAGCCAGCATGATGGGAACGCTACACACTGGTAGTGGGCTTGAGCACTTGAGTTACCTATTAGCTCGATATCTTGTAGGTAACTTAGTTCTTTGCTGTATATAGTTCTAGAAGTTTAAATGGATATTAATGTTCTTTTTTTAAAATATACTTATACTAAGTATTGACGGTTAATAATCCACCATTATTACACATTAACATTCTAAGAATCACAGGTTTTGGAAAATTATACAAAATCAACAACGCCATTTTTTCACTTTCGCGGCAAAGTTCCCCTAGTCAATGTTAAAACTTCAACACTCTTCTTTTTTTGCTGTATATAGTTCTAGAAGTTAAAATGGATATTAATGTTCTTTTTTGTAAAATATACTTGTTTGTTGAAAAACAATAGGTATTTAGTCTAGCTTATCAAAATTAGTCCAAAGACCATCATTTTACTATTAGGCATTGAGGAGTTCCTGTGGCGACCTGCTCCATTACCTAAACAGCTGATCAGGGAATGAAGCTGAAACCAGGTAGTAAAGCTGGAAGGTCGCCTCCATACTATTGTATTGTAACCAAAGATTTAATAAGTCAATGTTTTTTTTTTCCTTTTAATTTAGGCTTCGCAATCTTGTGCATTTAGCCAGTGTCAAGTTATAATATATTTCAAGTGTTTTTTTACATTAAAAGTCCTAGTACCCGTTTACTAAGTATTGACGGTTAATAATCTACCATTATTTCACATTAACACTCGAAGAATCACAGGTTTTGGAAAATTATACAAAATCAACAACGGCATTTTTTCACTTTCGCGGCAAAACTTCCTTAGTCAAGTAGCTAAAACTTTGCTTCAACATTCTTCATTTAAGTCCGAAAACTATTGCTAGTATTATTTGTTTAATCACCGGCTTGGATTTGCGGCTGTTTTTCGGATTTTCTAAATAATATGAGACTAAACCGTATCGTATACGATGTATTGTGCGTTACGTATTGTATGTAACACTATGTTATTATACTCGTATGAATCACACTTTATATTGTACTAATATGCTTCATGAGATGTTAACCTTTAATTGGTTATGCATTAAGCATTAAATAATTGTAGCAAGTTTTATGTACACATGTAATTAATCCTACTAATATTATAAATCCGAAAGGTTGTGTGTAAGCATGTTTGTTCCCTCTTCACGCTTTAACGGTTGAATGTATTTGGATGAAATTTGGAATGTACATCGCTTTTACCTTGGATTAACACATAGGCTACTTTTAACTTGATAATAGCGGGCGAAGCCGCGGGGCACGGCTAGTGTAATCATTTTTTTTTCCAATTTTTGCGTTTTCTTAAAATGAAACCTAGCTAGATCGATTTATCGCTACTAAAATATCCTGAAAATCCTGAAAAAAAAAACATGAAAATCGTTGACGACGTTTCCGAGATTCAGATTATATATATACAAGAATTGATCATTTAAAGGTATTAGATAGATATAGGCAAAGACTATCCTATCCCTTGTATTAGGCTATTCTTATTACAATAAAATTAATATTTATTATAAGATACAACAAAGCAAAGATATTGTGGACATTATCAATCTAGCATTTCTGGTACAGAAGCTTTATTAATAGAAAATTGAACGTTTCTTCTCCAAATATCGTTAGTTAAACATTCGAAACAGACAACACGTACCATCGCGTGCCTTACATCGTAAAAGCGAGCATTACCGAAATACGTTCAGCACATGTACACGGCACACAGCATATAAATTATACCGTTTTAAACGGAACCCTTGCCTTTGCTTGTAATTAATAATGAAGGCACGATAGCATCTTTGGGAAACTCTTACGTACTGTCGTACGGCACGCACGAATTTTTCATTGAGTTCGCTTTTAAAATTGAACGGAACGGGAATGTAGGTCAGAGTGTTATTGTATTTATACCTATGTATGATATGAAAAAGTGACCATGTATATGGTTTACTAACAATGTAAAGAATGCAAACTAACGAAAAGTTTTCAATCAAAAAATCTAAATCAAATTATCAAAACTATATACCACAAAGAACCAAGTTACCTACAAGACAATGAGCCTATAGGTAGCTCAAGTGCACAAGCCCACTACCAGTGGGTAGCGTTCCCATCATGCTCACTGCATTGCCTCTCTGAATTGCAATGCCAATACGTTGAGCCAAATAAGTGCCAGCATTTTGGTCACGCGTCGCCTCAACCAGGCGCTCTGATAAAATTTTGAAAATAGAATGAGCTTCCGGTCCCCACGGACCCAGTGTCTCAACACCAAACGTCTCAAATAGAAAATTAAATATTTAGTTTTAGTTTAGTTTTAGGAATTGGCCCGTAGATAGATAAAATAATTATCAAAAAACAAAAAAAAATACTCAATGCCACTTACGGTACGTAATAATGTTTGTGTGTTTAATTGTAAGGTTTAATTATTTTATAGATTAAAGCACTTTCAAATTAATTTAATTAAAAACGTCGGCTATAGTATTAGGACATTCATAGAAATGTTTGCCAAATTAAAATATACTTAATGAATCGAAAACAAATCTGAGTTGTGAATTATTATCGTTACGCTACTCATATTGAAAATAGTAAGATTGGAAAAATATTTTTTTTTAATTTAGAGCAGGTATATTATTATTATACACTTGTTAGTTATAATGAGAATAATACAATGTTAACATTATAAAAAATACTTCTTCATGTATTTTCTAAGTAGTAGAATAAATGGCTTTTTTTAAATTTAATTTTATCTTTAGGTATATTATGCTAGGTATGAACAGTGAAGTACAATTAAAAATTAAATATTACTAACTAGTGAAGACTTATTGATTTTGACGATGTTCTCGTTTAACCGCCTTCAAAAGTTACCTCATAACTTCTTTCGTTGTGAGCCGATTTTGATGTTTTTTTTTAAAGGGCTGGTGCTTTTCATGTGGTCCCATTGAAATTTGACCAAGATCTGATCACTAGTTTTTGAGTTATAGTCAATAATGCGTGTTTAATACATTAAATCTGGGTTCCGAAGATAAAGCGCTGAAGTTGGTTTTTTAAGCTTTGTTTGCGTTTTTTTATTTAATACCAAAATTAAAAACTGTCCATAGTAATTTGTGTTTGCGAAATACCTTTAAATTATTAACATTAGCAGGTGCAACTAAACCTAAATAGTTCGTTAACTTTTAACCAGAACGTGACTACGAAATGATACATTACAAACTCATTCAAACTATGAAAATTGCGGTTTGGATTTCCAAACAGTTTTATATCAAATTTGAAATTAATTTCAACCTTAATGACCAAAAGATTGGGATGAATTTCGTTTGCATACGAATAAAAGTTGTTACACAAATTGGAAAATATGTTAGATAAATCAGACGAAGTGTGAAACGTGAGGGATATCAAACGTCACTGCTTAGGAATCGAATTTGTTCTTTCTTTTTTTAAATATGAGAAGGTTCACTTGTAATTCTTTATGTTTGAAATAAGTAAACAAATAACATTGACGAAGGTTGCCTGGTAGACATCGCTATTAGTGATAAGGCCGCCTGTTGTGATACTTTACGTATAAGCTTGTTTGTTACCTTTGTTTTATCTCATCTTATAAAGTGGATCAATAAAGTATTATCTATCTATCTATCTATTGACGCGAACATAAACAAAAGAGCAGTTTAAAAAACATAACTATATCGAATATCTCAGGATGACGATCGCATTGCTTTGCGCACTGGATTATAAACTATTAAAGTACTCAAGTTCCAAACTCTGGGTGGCGCTTAATTGAAATGGGCAAGCGTGACGCTTACCATCAGGAGCTATCCAGTTGGTAAGTGTCCCGCTTGCCCACTCGCTAGTCTCGTCTCTTAATGAAAAAAACTACGAAGGTCAAACTACAACCGCGACTGTCCCCCTTTCTTCATTTGTCAAATCTGAACTGTAACCTTAAGAAGACAATATATCCTATGTATAATACACTAGCCGTGCCCCGCGACTTCGCCCGCTATTATTATCAAGTTAAAAAGTAGCCTATGTATCTATGTATCTATGTACATTCCAAATTTCATCCAAATCCGTTCACCCGTTAAAGCGTGAAGAGGGAACAAACATACTTACACACTTACACACAAACTTTCGGATTTATAATATTAGTAGGATTTACTGTTTTAGATTAGATCGGCCACCTCTGGGTTGAGCGCCTAGTGTTACACTTGGCAAAAATGCTGAGTCACGACCCTTTTGTTATTTTTTTATGTTTAATTACCTGTTTTATGTTGCTTTGTAAGCTGTTTTTGCTGTCTTTTTTATGTTATGTTTATCTTGTTCATAGTGCCAAATAAAAAGAGCCCACACAAAATGACATTAATATTAAATTATTTGTGAATACGTATCTTCAAGGCAAGCATTTTACATCTTTGGCCGCATCTCACGAGTGGTAAAATCAAAATTTTGAAAATTACCTCGACGCTCTGAGTGACTTGGGTGACTTGATCAACAGTGTTCTTAGCTTGGTTAGATGTTTGGTGAAAATCAGTGCATCCGTTCTCCAGCGCCAGGAATATTTTCAAAATTTATATTTTGCCTATAGTGTTTTATGTCTTGACCTTGATGTATCATTGACTTTCCTAGAACTCATAGAGACAAAAAAATATCTATAATTTTATGTGTTCAAAGAACGCAATAGAAAATACTGGTGGTCGATCGCGAAATTCACTTAAAGGCGTCGCACGCCTTCAGAATAATTTAACCAATAATAATCCATCGGCTAATTTTAGCGACGAATGAAAAAATTAGCCAAGAGTGAGATGGGCGGCGAGCTTGAGGTCTTGCCGCTTCATTCATTGTTAGACAATGATGTTGCAATAGAAAATTACGTAGAAATTTCAAATGTCATAATTTCTAAGAATTGTATACACGTCAGCAGTTATCCAACAAGGAGTGTGAAATACCGTCTCAACGTCACAACACGCATGAGCTTTTGATGATGCTAATATTGTGTTGAAATCCATGGTTGGGTATTTTCTAATTGTTTATCATATTGAAGAAATAATTCTCAAAATTAAGGTAATGGTAATGCTGGCCTATCAGATATAAAACAGATCTGGCTAGTTTTTAAGCACCAAACGGTGTTGCATCACTTTCTCTCGACATCCAATTTCTATCCCAGAACTAGCATGCCTCCTTCAACTACATCTCATTATAATCAAACGTAGGTCTTTCAGTAACATTTTTTTATCTTTAAAAAATTATTGACAATTATATCACTTGGTAGTAAGTGAAGATGTGGTCGAGGGTGGTATAGTGGTACTGTCAATTTTATTGTAAGACCATCAGAAATAAAAAATACTTTTTTATTTTTATAACTGGGAGGGTTTAATCATGATTTGAGATAGTAGAGGGTGCCTACCCACGCTAGGTCTAGAATAGAAACTGGCTATCGAGTATAGCTGCCGGAACACCCTTTGGTGCTTAAAGACTCGCCAGATACATTTTATCTCTGATGTGCTAGGCTATTGAATACTGAATCACCTGGTCGATGGTAGTACGCACGGTAAGCTTAAAATAACGAGCTAAAACTTGGATAAGATTTTGAGACTTCACAAGAACGTGTAAGGTTGAGTTTTAATTGTATTCTAGATAGGCAAGCATTTGAAGATGCGGCACTAATGGAAAGTGACGATGCGGCTGAAGTAAAAACATGCATGGAATGTACCTAGACTTGAAGAAACCCCGATTAATCCGCTCGGGGAATAAAGACACAGGCAATGAGTTCCACTCTCTCACAGTACGGATGATAAACGTAGAAGCGACATGATTGGTAACGATTCCGTTGAACTATTAAATTAGCTTACCTCCATGTCTTGCGGAGCCCTAATCTTTGCGGGCACGCCTCTGCCACCGTCGGGTAAAGCAATTTGCGGGACGCGGCGTGCGGTCGCTATACGTGAGCTGCTGGCTATGTCTCCATTGGCTACCTTGAAGATGTTCTAAGCTTCAAAGTGATCTTGATAAGGGTCAAATGCAACTTGAATTCGATAATTATCAAAGATCTAAGGTTTCAAACGATATTAGGCTAGTCGTAGAGAAAGCTATCTGGCGGTCGCTTGCTTACCCGACTGCGCGACACAAAGGGAACATTTGTGCTTCGGGTTCTGGGTGTGATTGTGATATGAATGTTTTCGGCACCCACGACACAAGTCATCGCACTTAGTGGGGCTATAAGTGTGAAAGAATTTATGTTTATGTTTTATACACTAAGGGTAATAATGTGTTTACCAGGCTATGTATGTATGTTTGTTCCTTTGTGGTGCTCTGGAAACCAGACGCGTGGGCTGATTTTAATGATTCTAACGTCAATCGATTTCAACTTCAACTTTTCTTTCAGGAGATTCTAAGGCTGCGATGTCGCGCGAAATTCACTAAAGACACATATTGACAATAATCAAAAGACATTATGGCGACAACCGTATGTTGTGATAAATAAAAAAATAAAGATAACGAACTGTGTAAAGTGGGGTATCATTGAACAGTTGTTGCATGACTATGTAGGATCTGTAACGATACAAAGTTTTTGAATTTTAATTTTATTATCATATAATCTTATAATAGGTCTTATTCACGTGAGAGTTTTTTTTAGTATAAAGTTATTGACTTGTTAGATCTTTGACTTGCTATCAGTGATGAAACCCATGGTGGTAAATGCAATTTCATCATACTCTTCTTGAATATAAAAGCGGTTTACCACCTTTTAGGTAGAAAAATCTGTCGCCAAGCACTAAATTACTTATTAATACCACGTTCACATAACACGTTCCCTGTCCGCTTTACCACATATGGCTCAGGAAACTTACACTTGGAAAGCACTTATACTTTTCTAAGCCATTTGTGTGTCAGGAGACACTTCTATAGCGATTATTTCTACGGTATGCGCTGGTACTGTACTAAATTTGCATGGGACGTGCTAAGACAATCATAATAATAATATATTAATACAGTATTTTCATAAAATAATAATATTTACATAAAAACAGTATTTTCCAAAAAGTCTGTTAGACTTGGGGCTCAATTTTGCATTTTTGTTTGGGATAGGGAACGTGTTAAGGATTTATCCGATTTCACTCACAGTTGTTTTCTCGCATTATTACAAGACACGCCGTGACGCCGGACGGTCTACGCGCGTACTCGAGTGATGAAGAAGCATCGACTGTTTCCAAACTAGTGTCGTAATAATGCGAAAAAACAGCCGTTAGTGGACCGGATAAATCCTTAATATGTGTAATTAAGATACGTAATTTAATTTATGTTGTATACAGCTTGAAGATTACACATAATTTATGTTGTATACGGCTTGAAACACGTAGAAAATGTCGATTTACTTTGTGACAGTGATTGTGACAACTCAGACGCCGAGCCACCGACTTAAGTGCGGCAGGATGCACCACCACCACCATTTTCATATGTAATTTAGTTATTTGATTGAAAGATTGGTAAGTATGTTTCAATCAAACAACTAAATTAATCATCTAAACTTGACAGTATCGGCAAGGTTTCCAAGATCGACTGTTATTTAAGTCCAAGTGACCCACGTGCTTAACCAAATCATCAAAGTTTGAGTTGATCCACTAATCGTACACACTTTTCTTAACATTCTACGTAAGTCTTTAAAGCCTAGGACATGTTATCTTATTTCCAGGTTACAAAACACCTAATCTACATCCACAGCCCCATTTAAATTGACACTCTCGATAGAAGCGGACGTAGTAAATTAAACGAGTACATACCGACATTAAGTTGTCTCCTGCATCAGCAGTCTTAATTAGCACCTTCTTGCTGGCAACACTGTCGTGTGGAATTCTTGATAGTAATAAATGGCGTATGAGGTTTTAAGTCCGCACACTAGGTATGTTGGTCTAGTCTGTTATAGAAGATAGAATAATATTTGTATTTAATATTTAAGAGCTTCTGTATTGTGTTATGGTACTAACCGGCTATTGATCGCGTCATATAGTGTGCCGAAATACTCCGACCAGTTTCGAGCGTATTCGACGCTCTTCATCTGGGAGTCAACAAGTTGATGTTGATGATTTAACTTCTGTTTTTATTAGCAAACCGGGTTTTTAATTTTCTTCATTTTGATACCCTACTCGATAGGTTTGGTTATTTTTTTTATTAACGTATTATTATTTCGTGCTAAAATCCGTCAATTTGTTTTTTTTCATACACCTATTTTTTATTTTTTTATTTAAGGTAGGCAAACTTTTCAACACGATCTCACCTGTTGGTAAGCGATGATGTGGTCGACGATGGAGCAAGCTTGCCTAGAAGATACCTATTCACTCGTGACTTGAAGACTCCCATATTGTACTCATCAGGAAACACCGACTTAGGTAAGGAGTTCCATTCCTTTGCAGTTCGCACAATTAATGTAGAAGCAAAACGCTTCGTGCGCATTTGTGGAATCTATCTAAAGACTATCTAGTATTATATAATTATCTAGTATTCTTGAAAATTTTGGCATGTTTTTATGTATTTCGATTGGGTCAGAAGCACTTAAAAATAAGCATATATAATTTCAACTGACGTGTAGAAGTCGCAGACGCCAGAACGATTTTCAGCCAATACAGTTGCACCACAAAACTCTATATCTTGATCTCTTCGAGTTGAATGATTTTAAGTAAAACTTGACAGGAGGACCTGCTATTCAGCGTTATTTTACTAGTCGAACCTGGACAAGACTAGCACAGGTCCGAGGCGAAACTACTAATATTATAAATCCGAAAGTTTGTGTCTAGGTGTGTAAGTATGTTTGTTCCTTCTTCACGCTTTAACTGTACATAACTTATACCTAGGATTAACACATAGGCTACTTTTTGACTTGATAATAGCGGGTGAAGCCGCGGGGCACGGCTAGTGGCAGAATATGAGAGAGACCTATACCCAAGAGTCGGAACAAAAGGGCTGTAGGTGATGATGATGATGATTATCGTAGAAGTAGTAGGGCACAGCACCGTAGTAAATAGTACTTAGCATTAAATATTTAAGAAGCGTTTTGCTTCTACGTTTATCATCCGTACAGCGAGGGAGTAGAACTCATTGCCTGCGTATTTGTTTCCCGAACGGTACAATCTCGGTGTCTTCAAGTCGAGAGTGAATGGTATCTTCGAGCAAGCATGTTACATCTTCGGCCGCATCTTCAATATCACGTGAGATAGTGGTCTATTTTACGATTCAGAATGTACATAGAATACATAAGATAAATTCTACCTAACAAACTAGCCATTCAAATAAACACGTCACAATCGGAAAATTCTCCCGCAGTCATAATATACTAATTTTAATTAAACGACAATTTGTACAACCATTTGGTGCAGTGTTTATACCGTATGTTATACAGTTTAGTGCTATCAGCCCAGATACGGCTGTTAATATGTTAATGTTATTAGGCATTATAGTAGAAGCCTAGAATATAAAACAGATGTATTAATTATTGAAATGTTCCTAAGGAAAGGAGGACCTGAAATGATACTTTAATAATTTGAACTGCCCGTTGTCTTAGTTGGATGCGCATTCGCCTTCTAAGCAGGGGTATCAGATTCGATTCCCGGCGAGAATATATTAAGATAAGAAAATATACACTCTTTATAATTCATATTAAACATACCTGGAAGTTATGTAACAAGGTGAGTATACCTTAAGTTAAATCAATCGTGTCCTTCTGGTGCATATATTCATTATATTGCATTTAAATGGTAGGTTAATCTTATTGTGTTGTCACAATCACAACCAGAACCAGAAACGCAAATTTTCCCTCGGGAGAAAACTTGTGTTCCTGCCGGGAATCGAACCCGATAACCCTGCGAAGGCAAACGCGCACTTAACTAAGCCAAGGGGCATGTAAAGAAACAATAAATACACAAATTGGTTCATCTATACTTCAAACACTAAATAATCATTCTATATGATTGTATGACGTCACTAAGTATACATGGCGTTACTATTGCTATCAAATGCGATTTATAAAATGTCTAAGAGTAATAAATTGGAATCAAATCTATACCTAACAGGTGTGTTAGCCTAAGTTTTGCTGTAGGCTAATAGCAGCACTTAACTTGTCCGCTTAAATTACTTTATGTTTCATATGTTCGTTATATATTGGATTTGGATATGTATACGAACTGCCCGTTTGGCTAAGTTGGGTGAGCGTTCGCCTTTTAAGCAGGGGTATCGGGTTCGATTCCCGGCGGGAACACATATCCTCAAAGAAAATTTGTGTTTCTGGTTCTGGTTGTGATTGTGTGTGTGATGTGAATGTTTCCGGCACCCACGACACAAGTCATGGAACTTAGTTTGGGGCTGTGAGTGTGAAAGCGTTTCAGTTTAAGTTTTAAGTTTAAAATCTGTGTCACATTTATGTAATAATGAATTATAAATAATGTTTGAATTCGGGTATTGAAATTGAATTGGAAAATTGTTTATTTGTGACGTAGGTTTATGTACAAACTCAATGAATATAATTATACGAAGTCGGCCTCAATACAAACATGTAATACTTTAATTTTTTTTATTAAATCAAGCTTTTACCAGTTGTAAATAAAAAAGACTAAAAAGTTATGTAACCAGAGAACTTGTCAAGACGAATCAAACAAGCTCAAACTCGATGGATTTGTCTTGTTTAGTGCAGAAGTTCTTATGGTCATCTTCCGTTTTCATCATTAGACCAGCTTTTCCATGGTATCATATTATTATAATGTCACCGAAAATACATAAGTACACCAAATTTGAGTCCAATTGGACATCGGGAAGTGGTTCTAATTTAGCTTGCAAGATTTGTTTACAGACTGAACTATTGTTCGAACTATTGTAATAGTGTGATTTCTTTTTGGACTGCGCCTTATTCTTCAGCCTAAACTTGTTCATTAGACATTTGTTTGTTTATGGTAAATAGACAATGTGCCACCATCTCATGCGTAATCTTTCAAGAAGTAATTTCCTTTGAGTATTTATTATAAATAACTATTTTTTTCCCCGAATTTTGCCTAATAGAAAAAACTTATTACTTATAATTTTCTAACATATACTTTTTACAACGGTTTTGTACTTTAGTTGTACAGTTATTTTTAACGATGCCACACACGGGCAGAAAAAATAAATAGGTACCCCCTTAATATTTTCATTTATATCATTTATCATTTACTTTCATGATTGCTTCTTAAGGGCCCTTGTGAATAAACGATTTGATTTTGATTTTTGGCTTTGGGAGATGATAAAAATATTACAAACAGGGACGGTAGTGTACCTCATCACTTATTAGATTTTCTAGTTAAAATTACAGTTACTACGTTCTTTTTACAAAATAATAATGAACTAGTTATGAACAAATAATTTTGTAATTGCTACTTAATAATTATAGTTATCATATATATATATATATATATAGCAATTGAATGTTGTAACAACGAGACATTTTTCTCAGTGTGTTTGTTCTTAGTTCTTAATTGTCGCTTAAGTTAAAAACGATTTTCGAATTCATTCCGCACCAAACTGCCCGTTGGCTCAGTCGGGTGAGCGTTCGCCTACGAAGCAGGGGTATCGGGTTCGATTCCTGGCGGTAACACTAGTTTTCTCCCCAAAGAAAATTTGGGTTCTGGTTGTGATTGTGTGTGTGATGTGAATTTCCGGCACCCACGACACAAGTCATCGAACTTAGTGTAGGGCTGTGAGTGTGAAAGCGTTTATGTTTGTTTGAATAAACCACTTTGAAAACGAGTTAATCGCCCAGCTGTAAGCTATACGTAGACATGCAGGTGTCAGATCAAGAAGGTCTTTATAAGGATTACACTACTAACTGTATTCATACGCAGTAAAACAGGCACAAACAGCTAACGTCGGACTATCTGTTCATATTGTAGGCTTGGATTACAGTCAATGGATAACGTAGAACTAAGAACTCTACTAAACTAATAAGTCTATGTGTATTTTATCTTTATATATAAAAAACTTTTATTAATCCAATCTGTAAACGCTACTATAATATGTGTGTGAATTATATATTATGTTAAATAATATGTATTATAGGTACTTATATGTAAATATTTATTTATCATATGTAAGCATATTCTGATATTATTATTGGTATGTATTGTTTATGTAGTTTAAACAATGTATGTCTATTATTTTTAAATCTATTTCATTCATTTTATCGCACCACCATCCCTACATTGTCTTTTCGTTTATATTTCCATCCAAAGGTTGTCTGGAAGAGACCGCTCTTAGCGATAAGACCGCCCATTGTACCTATCTTTATAAGTTTCTCTGTAAGTTGTATATATCTTATGGTGTCAATAAAGAGTTTTTGTACTGTATTGTATTGTAAAGTCGTGTTAGTTACACTATTTATAACTCAAAAATGGCAGAACCGATTTGGCTGAAAATTGGTGGGGAGGTAGCTTAAAACCAGGAGAACATAGGATACTTTTTAGGAACGTCACTTTTTTATATGTGTATAAAAATATTTTTCTCATACTTCACTCAGATTTGGTAAAGTACCTACTAGGCAAACATAAACATGAAGGAGGTAATAATATAGTCACGTGGCATTTAAACCAATGACGGGTATGGCTTCCTAAACATCCACATTCACATTGACTGTCAGGCGGAACGAAGGTTGCCGGGACAGCTAGTAACTTATAAAGAGGACTACCTGCGCCCCGCGGTTTTACCCGCGTAAGTCCCGCGGGAATTCCGGGATAAAAAGTAACATATGTTTTAATCCAGGGTGTCAGCTACATCCAAATTTCCACAAAACTACTCCAGCCGTTTAAGTGTGAAGAAGTAAACAAAACAAACTTTCGTCTTTATAATATTAGTGTGACGTATGCTTGGCAAATTTAATGTAGCTCTAACCATCAAACTTTATTATAAAATCTGTACCTTATCATAGTAATCGATAGTACCTTCCACAAATGATAATTTATCTGGTGCGCGTTTTCTTGGAAACACAAGTTTTCTCCCTACGGGAAATGTGTGTCTCTCTTTTTATGTGGTAATTTTTTCCTATATCCACGCCACAAGTCATCGAACCTAGTGTGTGGTTGTGAGTGTAAAAGCGTTTATGTTCAATAATATAGTAGATTTACAGTAAGCAAAACTGTCAAAATTATGGTTCAAATAAATACTCGTTTATTGATTAGCTTTGTTTATATTTACATAATGTTGAGCCTTACCTGTGTGTATTAGCATCTGCATCATCGCTAAATGAGATATTGTTTAAATCCTTGCCTATCACGTAGAAATTAAATATAATTTACTGAAAAAGACAAAAGAATTAAGTCTTTAAATCTCCTACGCAAGGATTATAAAAATAATAAAAGAAAATGAACTTAAATTACGTACACTACTTAGTACAATCTCTTTATGTTACGCACAGAAAGTAATTGATTTCAAGCACAAAATATAATTATTGGTTCACGTTTATTGCAGATATTACTATGTTCAGAAAATAGGAAACGAGTTTCTTTTTTAAATTTTTTTTTGATTTTTTTTTAACCATACAACGACTTTTTTGAACCGCCAAAAAGAGTTCCTTGTTGCACACAGCACAGCACATATTTAAATCATGTACAGGTTAGGACGTTACGATAAAAAACAAAAATAAAATAAATGATTTTTCCCACATCAATTTAGAATATTAATAATAATTAATATTTAATTTAATATTTGAAAATGCCATCTCTATAGATATATAACTCTACTGGAACCGACATCGCGACATGTCACTTGAATGGACGCGCTGTATTCCAACTATTTACATATTTAATGACGTAAAACGTCCGTCGCTCGCTTAATGAGATACACTATCAAGCCGTTGCAAAACTGTGAATGTTATTTATGTTTGGGATGAAACTCAGTTTACACTAAATTTATGTGTCCAATGTCAGATACAAAACTCACAAAACATGGTCAGATGTCAGATATGATATATGTTGAGTTCTTGTCAATTTTGTAGTATGTGAGTGGTAATAAGTCTTTTCGTATTTGTATGAAGCGAGTCGTAAATGATAATAAAATGTTTGTCAAACCTCAATGTGAATTTGAGAGATCAACGGAGCAAACCAAGAGTACAGAGTACAGAGTACTAAACAATTAAAATTTATTGATCGAGCGAACGCGAAGATCTCCGTTTCAGCTTAGGCAAAATTGTATTTCGTATGTCCGGCGGATTTCTCATCTACAGGTTTGTGAGTAAGTTTGGTAATTTTACATAATATTTTTGTCTATTCAATTTTTCGAAATAAAGGGAGTTCAAAACGTAACAAAAACATATATCTGCCATTTTGAAAAACACGCAATGATCACAGTGAAACTATTATAGTTTTGGAGATGTAATAATATATTTTTAGTAATTGATATTCATACGTCAGTGCATTGCTTCTTCCACTTACTAGAGATAAAGTGTATCTGCAAGTAACAAAAAGTATTTTGTATATCACGTACTTTCTTAATAAAGAAAATAACAGCTTAAATGACCAGTGATTATTTAAAACAATGCGTACATATATTCATGTAGTATGTTCATATCAAATAAGATCAATCCATTACGTAACTTTATATTAATAATGATGAAATCAACTTCTCTAAATCAATGCAAATTTCGCAACCCACATATCCTGAGCTGTATAAATTACAGACATATGCAACATATCTTATTCATAACTCATTTTCCAAAAGCGAGCTAGCCGAGTCACACACGGCACAATAATGAGGGCAGCACAGGAGCGCGATTGTCATTGGTGCGCTATTGTTCACTTTATATGGCGCCACTGTCGCGCTGCATTTGGCTGGACGTGTCTAAATGGGCATAGATCTATGAGCGCGGCTCCGCTTTTTACACCATCCATTTTATCTAGACCTAGCTACCCTTAACTCTCTTTAGAAACGTGTCTAGCTCCAAAAGGTCTTCCCGTTTTGGTTTTCTGCATGCCGGTTACGTATGGTTAACATTGTCAAAGTTACAGCTTTCTTCTTAGTTGTTGACTTAATTAGTAAGTTGGATATGTGAATGGCAGCGCAATGCGTTCGGCTCTAAATCTAGAAAACATCGTTATATTGAAAATATGGGTGGCGTCGGCATTACGTCTTTTACCGGATTTGTATGGGACGTCTAGTTTGCTTTGTTGCCGCTGATCGTGGTCTGCATGTACGTACAAATCTTTTGGACTGGTGGAACTAATGAATACAAGTTCTTTGCGGAATTCATATTTATTAGCACGTTCGTTGAAAGAACTACTGACATGAGATTTTAAAAATGTATAACCAATACCCAATCTGCAGTACTGCGCTTTAATAGTATAAGGTAGCGGATTAACACCTATTTATTTATAAGTAATAAGATAAACTTCTTAACTCGGTTCTCAAGAAGAAGTAATAAGTTTGAGATGAGATCACAGTGGTCCCAGTATCTATAACTGTTTACAAATAGAATGCAGTAAAATATTGGTAAAAAAATTATACAGAGCATTTCGTACATTGAGGTTAACTTAAAACTTGTACCAAGTTTTGAAATAAGCTTGCTGGATACATTTTTGAAGTGAAACATGAAAGATAAAGAGCAGTCACTCAGGTTACAGAAAATTACTGGTAGTGTAACGAATATTGTTTCTGTCATACGACATTTTTCAAGTACGATAATATAAACAAAAGTTTACGAGGTAACACAAAATGCTCGTCAACGTACACTTTGATGGAGGATTTCCTATGAATCACATAGGAAATCACAATCACAATAATATTACAAAGGTGAAAGTTTGTGAGTGTGTTTGTATGTTTGTAACTTCTTCACGCTTAAACGGTTGGACCAATTTTGATAAAATTTGGTTAGGAGGCTGACACCCAGGATTATAACATAGGCTACTTTTTATCCCGGTATCCGCGGGTCCGAGACTAATGCGGGTAAAACCGGGGCGGTTAGTTTTAAATAAAAATACAATATCTAAATTCTCTGTATATACTACCTACATATTTCCAGTCACCACTAAAGTATTCAAACTAAACGAGTATTTGCTAACCACCCCAGTGGCAGAAAACTCGCGGGCGTATTTATTAGCGAAAGTTGGAGTTACTCGCAACTTTAACTAATTGATGTTGTTAGTTAGACGGAGAGTTGTAACAGCTCTATGTGTTGTGTGTAGGCTGGTCAATGCGGAAATAAAAGAAAAGGTGTCATAGACCGACGGTCTAGTCCAGACTAGTTTCTATAAGCTTCCGCCAACGTTTAGAGGCTACGTAGTTTTACATAATTGTGATACCTAGTTTTTTCTCTAACAGTTTTACTAATTTTCTCTCAGAATCAGAATTGTAAAAACTTTTAAGAACTTTGTACACAGTTCAATGAGCAATAAATCAAATTATATTATACTTTATATATGAGGTGTTTCGTGCCATTTTAGGTTGTGTAGATTAGGTACTCGACCAGCAAATATTAAATACTTAGAAATACGATACAGTTAACGAGTTAGACCTTTCATTACCGCCTTTTCTCAATACGATCATATTTGACACTCAGTTTTGTTAGATATCCCTCACTCTCTCAAGTTTTGTTTTCTTTGTATTAATTTCATTAATTAATTCATATCCTACTAATATTATAAATCCGAAAGTTTGTGTGTAAGTGTGTAAGTGTGTAAGTATGTTTGTTCCCTCTTCACGCTTTAACGGCTGAACGGATTTGGATAAAATTTGGAATGTACATAGATTATACCTAGGATTAACACATAGGCTACTTTTTAACTTGATAATAGCGGGCGAAGCCGCAGGGCACGGCTAGTTTTATATATTTAAAGTAATACCGCTATACGTTTATTAGATTCTGTCTTTTTGTCCCAAAATTTACGTATTCTTTAAGATGTTGTCCGCTATGAAAAAATGGCGCGTTCCTTGAGAGCATGGAAAATATCGTTAAGAATACTCTTATATCGGTTTTGAAAATTGACATAGATAATTGGGCTTGGTCGCAAGCTTCTTTACCTGTAAGACTAGGAGCCTTAGGTATACGTAAAATGACTAGTGTTGCGTTATCAGCTTTTTTGTCCTCAGTTCATGGTACTTCTAAATTAGTCGAAAATTTCTCATAAAGTTATTTTCATAGAATTATTCTCATAGAGACTGTGGGATTGGCCGCTCTGTGAACTAGCACGGAAACATCTTTTGAATATGTGTCCTAGCTTCACAGAGCGTGCCTGGCTTCTAGCAGTTTCTTTATGGGAGTCAGGGCTTTGGTTGCATAGATTCATAGCTTTCCTATGTTGCCATGTTGCCCATAGCTGTCAGTATGATACTGCTGTTGACTAGCTCGGTCACCACGGCCTCTCGTGACAGAAAAGTGCTGGCTGAAGTTTCCGCCACGCTAGCCTCAGCGATATCATTCACCGGGCTTTTACCAGGGCCAATGTTCCTACCATTCTCGAACCGAACGGTCTGATGCGTGACGATGATAAAAGACCCGACGGCATTAGTTTAGTTCCATGAAAGATGGGACGGCCACATCCATAGCTCCATCACATCTTCCTTATTCATAGAATGGGGTTAGCGCCGCGGCAGCTTCGGCAGAGCACCGCAAACGGCGAAATTATGGAAACCTCTGCAGTCGTTTCATATTTAAGCCGTTTGATGTTGAGACACTGGGCCCGTAGGTACCGGGAGCTAATTTTATTTTCAAAAATCTATCAGAGCGCCTGGGTGACGCGTACTCAAAATGATGGAACTAATTTGGCTCAACGTATTAATTAGCATTGCAATTCAGACAGGCAATGCCGCTAGCATGATGGGAACGCTACCCATTGGTAGTGGGCTTGAGCATTTAAGTTACCTATAAGCTCGAAGTCTTGTAGGTAACTTGGGTCTTTGCTGTATGTAGTTTAGTTTTAGGAAATGTAGGCAATTGGCCCGTAGATACGGCTTAGAATATACATAACTATTACTTTTACTGCGGCATTTAGGTACGAGTATTATCATACAGATGCACCTTAATGATTCTTAAATACCGTGTTCGACTTGTATTGTATTTAAATATAAATTTGATGTAACTGTAAAATTTAATATAAAAGCGATAAAAAATCTACACTCATAATATATTCAACGAAACTGATGCAAGTAAAAAATATATTTGCCATTGTAGTAATAAAAATGTAAACTTACATTTAGCTACGCACATAACTTACTAAAACTTATTCGTCTGTTCTTTCTAAATATATCCTTAACTTGATACAACTTATTTGCCCTCTAGTATATTCTGAGGTAAACTTATGTACTGAAGCGTGTTTCAATCAATGTAATCGAAGCGATTTGCATGTACGATTTACTCTAGCGACTGTTTGTTTACAACTTGTAAGAGAAGATATGGCTAATTAGAGGAAATAGGATTAACATGGTTAGCTTGATAGGTGAGATCCGGCTCGAAGGACCATTAAATGGGAACTGTTAAGAGCACAAAACATTCAGAGCTTCGGTTCAGTAGTTAGCACGTGACAGAACAGACCAAATACTAGAAGCCTCGGTAAATGCTTAGTGTAATAAAACTAAACTATGTATTTATTAATGCCTACGAAGAGAATAGAGTTGCGGATCGATAGCCTCCTGCTGGAAGAAAAATGGACGGTGGACCGGCTAACGCTTCTCTATTTCAGTGCTCTGGATAAAAAACGGGCGTTGGACAACCTCAGACTTATCTATCATAGTGGTATTACAATTTACTCATCTCATATTAGTTAAACGAAGTAAGCCAAGAATTAATTCGCTAAAAGAAAATTTTCACAAATACTGCTATAATTCGTTATTATGTAAATAGCTTGTATGCAAAATCCATGCTTCTAGACCGACCGGTTCCGAGTTCAATCACTTATTGTGAACAGCACTGACACATACACACAACTTATAAGGAACCTTAAGGGATTCCGAATAACAAAATAACTATGTATCAAATAACAATGCTTAATTTTAATTAAAGCGCTCGCGTGCGCATAGACAATACCACCGTATTTACGTAATAAAGAATCAATACCACTAAAACCGTGTTAAATCAACATTGGGCAGAGACAAGAATCCGGGAATTTATTGTTCCAGAAGCATAGAGTTAGGGAGCGACAGACCGGCAATGAAGCCGTATATTGCCCTGTTACCCAACGGGTCTGTAATTAGGTAATCAGGTCTGTCTTCCTAACGTTACCACCCGGTAATGTTTAGAATGACAGACAGCCTAGTCTATTGCTAAAAATTTTGGATATTTTTCAATTTTTAAACGAAAATTTGTTTATTTGGCAGAGAAAGACATAATATAGTACAATTGTGCTGTGGGCCCCAAACCAGGCAAAGCCTGTATCTTGGGAGCCCGGATAATCATTACATATTCTTCGGATATCGCAAGTCACATCATCAAGCATCATTATACCTGGCCTAGTTAAAGGATCAACAAATATGTAAAAATTTAGAATTTCCCGATATTACAATTGTCATTCGCTTACAACAAGGAAAAAGTTTTCTTACTGAAGCTTGCTTACTTGTGACTTCACTCTTCTTTGTTTTAGTCCTGTACTAAAACTCTACTCTGTCTAGATTATCTACATACCAAATTTCACTACAATCGGCCGATATAGGTTTACCTAGTTTCAAACGTAGTCGCAAAGTCTCTCTCACACAACTTTCAGATAACGATATTAGTATGTTTATAAAGAAAATAACGAGTTCGTCGTAAAGATACACGACAGAAGTGAACATTTTGTACAACAGGTAAACATTTAAATTATTCATCACAGTGTTTAACCCAACCATTTTGCGTCACACAAAAATGTTCCAGATCAGAATTTCAAAGTATATAATAAGTTAAATACTAAGTTTTTTACTATAAAAAAAATATTATTTAACTTTTACTTTACATTTTACTTTTCTATTTTTTTTTGTCATAGATATATCCTTGAATAGGTAAGCTATCATCAGCGATAAGCAAAATTTATAAACTATTTAAATTGTTTGTAAACTTTAAACACTAACCGCTGCAAAATAAACATTTTTCATTTTAATTTAAATTTTCATAAAAACTCAGTAAAAAAATCTAATAGACATTTCTACACCTTCTAAGCTCTATACAGAAAAGCCTAATTTTATTAAGAACGCGCCCGCACCCGAAAAAGGCGCGAAACACACGCGATATAAAAAATAGCGGAGTATTTGAATGCGTGAATTTATTGTCTTTTAAGGAGAAATAATACACCTTTGGAAAATAATATAGGGGCCACACAATACGTTGATATATTACAGCCAAGGGCTGTATAATTGTCAGAATGGTTATTTTCAGAAGTATTTGACTCGCTTGGTAGAGAAGATATATTTTTAGAGAGGTAAGGGGTCAATTTTACCCCAAGTCTACTTCGTTGACGCAGTTTAGTCTCAGAATACAGAAAGAACGTTTAGTCTGTTCTTTGACTGAGCGAAGCGAGGTCTTTAAGTTAACTTGTAATTTAGTATTTTTTGTATTTGAAAAACGGATTTACATTTAAAGAAGATGACACAAATTTTCGCATTTATAATGTTTCTACTAACATTATAAATGCGATAATTTGTGTGTGTGTCTTGTATGTGTGAATGTTTGTTACCTCGTATCTTCGAAACGAATTACCCTATTTTGATGAAATTTAGAATGTATAATGAAGAGTGGAACTCATTACCCGCGTCTTTGTTTACCGAAAGGTATAATCGGGTAGTCTTCAAGTCAAGAGTGAATAGGTATCTTCTAGGCAAGCATGCTATATCTTCGGCCGCATCTTCACTTTCTATCAGGTGAGATAGTGGTCAAAGACTTGCCTATCGAGCATTAAAAAAAAGGAGCAATATATAGGCTACTTTTTAATTTAATAAACTACTTGAAGACGCCCAGATTATACCGCTTGGGGAACAAAGACGTTTAATTCGTTTATTTTTTTAATGTTTTCTTTTTTCGTCTTGTAAGTTTATATATAAACTCTGTAAAACCGACATACACAGTACTCATAGATCATTAAAGGTAACTAGTAAGAAAAATTAACTTACTTTTTGCACCTTACCAGACTGCTCATATAATTTTCTCAGAAAAAACGGAACAGTTTTTGCATATCCTTGGTGGTTGTCGCAGACCACTGCATGGTTTGATTGCTGCTGTCATTACTTGTAATGAGCAAAAGGAGGAAGATTGTATTATTGATAGCCTAGTTATCTGAGCAACTGTAAAAAATACGGTAGTACAGTGAGAATTTATACATAAGAATTTGTTTTTTTGAGAACGCTGCGTCAGACGTCCTGCGGCAAGATTGGTTGACGATATCGTTAAGACGATGACAAGACCT
Organism: Lomographa bimaculata; assembly: GCA_948107665.1. Taxonomy (NCBI): domain Eukaryota; kingdom Metazoa; phylum Arthropoda; class Insecta; order Lepidoptera; family Geometridae; genus Lomographa; species Lomographa bimaculata. Next base: position 13,713,973 of record OX403600.1, read on the forward strand.
AAAATCGAGCCTTAGCTGTTACCTAGGAATAAATTATGAGTCTTATTTATTCGTAGGCTGTTATTGTAATTTTGTACCGAACTAAAATAGGAGCAACGACGGGGGGGCGTGCGGATACGCCGCGAAAATTGACTATTTATAATTTAAACAAAATCCAACTACATGTTTGAAAAAATAATTAACTTGGCTCTTTATTGTCTTACATATTATTATATTGATCTTAATTTAATTTACAAATGTATCTTAAATAGCTCAGATTCTCCGTTTTAAGGGATTACTTTGCCATTATTTCTATAGAGAAAATTATTCAAAAGTCTTTTTTTGGAATCTTGGATGTTGCAAATGTGTAAAAAATAACACACATTTTTGTGCTGCTATAAACTGCGTGTAACCTTAAAATACGTTTTAATGAAGCAAAAATCCAATTTGGCCCTTGAGATTTCCGCCTGATTTGACCCACAATCTTATTGTGGCATCAAATCTGGATAAGACTTGCATCCGAGGCGAATGGCAGATTAAGATATACGCCTATACCCAGCTGTGGATCCAAAGGCTTCAATTTTCCAAAGTAACTTCTATGTAAATAGTTTTTAGACCAGTAATCTGATAGAGCAGCAATTTTTTAACTCCACACATACACACATTCAAATTTTGCACACACTTACTATTCAGATTTTATTAAAATGTAATCAAACAGTTTTGTTTCTTACTATTGAGATAAACTAGTCGTTCGCGCCGAACTGGGATCTCGCGCCTACATTTTGCCTCAAAGAGAAAATATTTTGAGGTTACTTGCTTTTAACTATTCTTGTATATAATAATTGTTTTTCAAAATTTCTGTAATTGTTGTTCAAGTACAGGATATAAATGATATTATATTTACGTTTCAGCTTTCAGTGTGAAGCCGTTTTTAAGATAGACCCCGAGACAAAATAGGTCTAAAAACTTGGTGAACTACCAAATCGTTATTATCCGACAAAGATTTTTTCTAAAACCGGTTTCGTACTTTACTTTGCAAGCCCTTTTTAACGATACCCCACAAGGGTAGATAAAAAAAAATAATTTTTACTCCCCACTTACATGTTTGGGGAGCCCCTTATATTTTCATTTATATAATTTTAAATGTCATTTCTAGCTTTGGACCGTAGTTTTACATATTCTATGAGAATTTGAAGTCGTTCGCTTACATGATTTAGACGCTTGATGCCTGTCAAACGGACGGACGGACAAAATGCTGAACGACCCAAGTCAACTTAGAGATCTCGCTATGCTCGACCAATAAGAAAAAATAAAAAACCGAAGTTTGATACGCGCGATTTAGCGTAACCGCTATTATTGTGTAGCTTGCTAAATGCACCTTTATGTAAAACATTAAAATCTACTGCGGCAACAAAAGTTCTTACATTGAATCGAGGTAGCTCCTAAACTACCATAAAACTGAGCCAAACGACATAGACAGTAGCCCTATCTAACTGGGCCTCACTATACAACTTACCATTTCATTTTATCACCTATATTATTGTCCATACTCCATTTAATACTACGTCGGAATAACAGATACCACGATATGAGCAATAAAATCGCTTGACGTAATAAGCCTGGAGTTTCATATATTTGTCGTACAAATCGATCGTTTTGCAGTATTATTGGATATGTCCTCATTTGCATGTTGGATATTTCGCTTTTATAGTGAAATTACCATTCAACTTATTACACAGTGTATTTTAGTAAAGCACGCCTTGGAAGTAAGTGCTGCATATCTCAGTAACTGTATATGTTACTAATATTGTTACTTACGGGATTTGTTCTGTACATATTTATTTTTAAGCTCTTGATATTTAGATGCAAATACGTAAACCGTGATGGTGAAACGGCTGCCTAAAAGCTAAGAGCAAACATAGCGGTCTACCCCATTTCTAAGTCTCCCCATAACTTAGTGATTAGGTACATTGGCCTTGATTCTGATGTACACTCACTAAATTAAATTTAAACTATCCCTGTCTCTTACAAAATAGAAACACAAGACAGAGATAGCATACATTTTAGAGCTGTCAAGCTAGTTTATCATTTAAAATATGAACAGCAGAAAGGCGCGTGTTTTTAGTCAACACCAATAACATACTCGACTAAGCTTGCATAGACATCTAAGTTCTGACTAACTTGACAGCACAGCAGTATGCTATCTCTGTCTTGTGCTCCTATTTTGTAAAAGACAGGAATAGTTTAAATTTAATTTAGTGTGTAACATCAGAATCGAGGCCATTATCTTTGATTAGGTATCTTTATCGATGAAATCCACTCGAAGTTTCACTGCTTAGTATTATGTTATTCGCACTTATGAATAAACAAACACACTAACACCAATGTCTTGTGTTGTGTGTGCCGAAAAAATTAACATCACACACACAATCACATCCAGAAACACACATTTTCCTTGGGGAGAAAACTTGATTATAAAAAATAATATTACGAAACAAATATTAATCATCATGTGGAAAATGATGATAGGTAGTTTAATAAGTGTTTGTCGTCCTATGGTTTAAATAAATGTCTGTTACACTTACAGTACCTGGCCCACTGCTGTGTCGATCTGTTGTAATTTCGCATACTTTGAGAGATTTCTTGACGGATAGCCTAACTGCGTTTTAAGTTGGTACCTTATGACAATTATGCTGCAGCTTGATGCTATCATCGTTTCATAACTCAAACCAACCTGCTAAACGGGGTTTCCTAAAGTTTGATTTATATTATGCCTTGAATTTGGTAATATAACAGAATAAAGGCGCAAGTTATAGTGATCTAGCCTATTTAACCATTATCAGAAAACAACAAACATTGAATACCTAATTTCTGAATCAACGTAATTTTGCGAATCTGGCAGTAGAGCCATTAACTTTTATGACTGCCTCTTTGGGACCCATAAACGATTTTGATTTTGAACATTGTCTGTGATTTATTACTAGTGTCATTTAGGGTTCTATACCTTAAAAGGATAAATAACCTCTTTAAGGATCACTTCGTTGTCCGTCTGTCTTTCTGTCTGTTAATGGCCTTTAAAATGCATGAACGTATCAAGAAAAATAAAAAGTAAAAAAAAACTCTTAAAATAGAAAAAAGTAACTTATGAGTCAAAGTAACAAAACAATAACCAGAATTGACACTCGCCAATGAATCAAAACTTACAGAGTACTTCCCAAATAGAATGATGACATTTGGCAAAAAGCAAAATTTTAGTACATTTGTACTAAGATCTTGCTTTTTCTACGTTATTTAACGTAAAAAAAAAGAATTCATAGTTTAGGTATTTTCTAGGCAAGCGTGCTCCATCGTCGACCGCATCGTCACTTAACATCAGGTGAGATAGTGGTCAAATGTTTGCCTATCAGTTAAAAAAAAAACATATTAAAATAAATTAAACGGACAAAAAGCTACGAGACGTGATTATGTATATCAGAAATTACATACAAGTTTGTACGGAAACTTCGCTGATCAAGTCAGCTCAAGCTCAGGTACTTTACATTTAATCATAGTATACAAAGAATTTTATGACAGTCCTCTACAAAGAATTTTAATTCATTTAATTTTAATTAAATTTAATTTGAATAAATATTACATTCACATCACACGCACAAAATCACACCCAGAATCAGAAACACGAGTTTCTCTTGGGGAGAAAACTTGTGTTCCCTCCGGGAATCGAACCCGATAAACCTGCTTAGAAGGCAAACGCAGACCCAACTGACCATCAAAATGTGCCGGAGGTTTCTATATCACTGACTTCACCGATTGACAAAGAAAACAGTTTTCCAAGAAACCTAAGACCTACATATTCTAGATCGGATTTAAATACAAGACACGTCCCGTTAAACAGATCAATCACGAGATAAACACATGGATCGAGACCACACCCCCTCTCAATATGGAAGCATCAGGCAGTCTTATGGTAATGAGAGATTTGCATTGATTGAAAGCCTTTGATTGGAAAACTTGAATTAACTGGTAACACCTTGTATCCTACATTGTAGAACAGCAGAATAGGTTATCAATCTTTTGTGGAGAAGTGCGTATCTTGCTGTTGTTAGATTGATATAACGGTGCTGTCAGTTGTCTTGTGTTTTGTTCTTCCTGTTGAAAGCTAATCTATCAGAAGTAAAAAAAAAACAATATTAAAATACTTCAAACTTGCCCTATTGTCAGTTTTAAGTTTTAATTTCATCTTTTTGCTACAAATAAATATATGTCTTGGTCTTTAAAATGTTGAGTAAAACGTCTCGTATCTTGAAATAAAATTATACTATTCCATTAAAACTATATAACCAAACCAAACAAACGCATATACACTCACAGCCCCACACTAAGTTCAAACACTTGTATCGTGGGTGCCGGAAACACACACATTACACCCAGAACCAGAAGCACAAATCCCTTGGGAAGGAATTTATGCTCCTGCCGGAAATCCTGGGTTTGGACCCACGGCGTAGGAGGCGGACACCTGTCCACTGCGCCAACTGGGTCGTCATATAAGTTTTCAAGCTAACATGGTCACTCTCACTATTAATGTTTGTGTCAATAACGGGATATTTTCCATGTATTTCCATTAAAACAAGCTTTAAAATAATTGAATAAACCACATTGGAATAAGAAAAACAAAGTTGTTGTTCAGCAATAAAATTTTTTTTTTATTCAAGATAGGCAAACGTTTGACCTGATGGTAAGTGATAGTGCGGTAGACGATGTAACACGTTTGACCCAAAGATGCCTATTCACTCGTCAGTTAAAGACGCCCATATTGTATTTATCAGAGAAAACAGACTCAGGTAAGGAATTCCATTCTTTGCAGTTCGCATAATGAATGTGGAGGCAAAACGCTTCGTCCGCATTTGTGGAATATCTACCATATAGCGGTGTCGCTTAAGAGTCTGTCTCGATATCCGATAATAGAATTGGGATGGGGGAATTAGATTGTGTCATTCCGTTGCACACTCTCCGAAATGTATCCGATAAAATCCCGAGAGACTCGACACCATGCGACGATGCTCTAAGCTCAGAAGTTTTGCATCAGTCAACTGGTCGCTGTTAATGGCTCTTCGCTCAATGATTTCACGAGCCTCAATTAAAGATAAGGGGCCAATTATCTGTATCTAATATAAGCCACCGAGATTATAGACAACTCTAGTGCTCAGGTTGGTATTATACTAAAATAAGCACTTTTTTTAAAACTCGGTATATTGGAAATTTTGACATAAAGGCCCATACTGTACTAAAATCTGAAATGTTAGTGCAACGGTACACAATGTATCGAATATCTTATAAGTAATATAAAAAAACAGGTTTTTGAAAAACAAGCTTTTATTAGAAGTTAATAACAAAATTAATAAAAAGTACCATAAAAATTGTCAAGACGAATGAAATAAGTCCAAATTCGATGAAACTGCGTTCCCATGGGCACCATACGGCTCCATCATCAGATCAGCTCCATGTCATAAAAATATTGTATTTTATCCAATTTACATATGTATGCAAAATTTCAATCAAAAACCGGGAAGTGTGTCAAATTTAATTTTCAAGATTACAGACATACACCGGCACAGGTGAAACGAAATAAAAGATTGTGAAAAAATTGCATTCGAAATAGCCAGCATATCGGTCCGTGCTCGTGGCCACTTTTAATTGCAATGCTAATAAGACAACTAATAATTAAGGTTACTTCTAAGGACCTATAAAGCCCAGTTACACGTAATATATCTAGCTTGTAAAAGAAAGTGCCTCACGCCGGCGCAGAATCCTGATTCTAGATAAATGACAAAGATTACCGTGTGTGGGATGTGACGCGACGCCGACTCTATTTGCATGTATCGGGATTCCAGATCGGGAATTATAGGCAGTTATCTATAATTACAGTAGCTGTTATAACAGTTATTGGGAAGCTAGTAAATCTAGCTAAGAAAAAGGGAATTAAAGGACCATTTTGGGGGCTGAGTCACCCACGTCCGTAGGAGGATACCCCTTAAGTCTGACTCCCTACACGTGGTCCCCGGGTTGTGCTAATCAGGTGACATTTGAGCGGTGGTAGAGCATTTTGTGAGTTGCTCGCCTGGCTTGCTACCAAAGTAGCTTACCACCATCAAGTTGAAAGTCTGCCGCCAAGCCAAATACGGTGTTCCGGCAGTTATCCTTGAGAGCCTGCGTATTCCAGGTCTAGTGTGTTAACCAGCTTCGATCACATCGTCACTTACCATCAGGTGAGATAGTGGTCAAACACTAGCCTGTCACAAATAAAAAAAAAAAAAAAAAACATAGTTAAACAATTATCTGCCGAATAAGTGCATGTCGAAGCAGGGTTTGTCGAAGTAGTAGTCTGTCTAAAGTGTGCGTTGTCGAAGTTAGTTCTGTCGGACTATTCCTTGTCGAATATATGATCTGTCGAAGCAATGACTTGTCGAAATATTTTTTTTCGAAGTAAGCGACTTGTCGAAGTAATAAACTGTCGAAATTTAGTATGACTAACCCAGTGTGTAAGTATATTTGTCCCTCTTCACGCTTTAACGGCTAAATAGATTTGGATAAAACTTGGAATGTACAGACCTAGAATTAGCACATAGGCTACTTTTTAACTTGATAATAGCGGACAAAACCACGGGTGTTGCTAGTTAATAATAATGTTACACCAAAACTAGATAAGTAAAAATTATTTAGAACCAATGAATGATATGAAAGATACAATACGAAACCATGTACTGTAATGTATATTAACATAACTATAAGATAATATTGTGATGGTGAAAAACACACACAATTACAGCCAGAACCAGAAAAATAATCTTTTTAGTAGAAAATGATAGTCATTCGATATTTGATAGATTTGAGTATTAATGATGATTATATAAGATGACTCATTTAACTCGTTCAAGTCTCAGCTAGCTTAATATCTCACTGCAGATCATTCTCTTTTAAAACAAAATAATGTGTTATGTGGGTGAAGGTAATTGTTATGTTATGTTATTTCTCAAGTAATGGCAATTTTGTCTTATTAAGAAAACATTATACAATACAATACAATACAAAAACTCTTTATTGGCACCAAAAGATAAATACAACTTACAGAGAAAATTATAAGGATAGGTACAATGGGCGGTCTTATCGCTAAGAGCGATCTCTTCCAGACAACCTTTGGATGGAAATATAAACGAAAAGACAATGTAGGGATGGTGGTGCGATAAAATGAATGAAATAGATTTAAAAATAATAGAAATACATTGTTTAAACTACATAAACAATACACACCAATAATAATATCAGAATATTCTTACATATAATAAATAAATATTTACATATAAGTACCTATATTACATATTATTTAACATATATAATTCACACACATATTATAGTAGCGTTTACAGATTGGATAAATAAAATAATCATATTCTTAGCACTTTGTACAATAACTTATAAAGTACACATTAGAAAGTTTTTTAAAATCAAACTTTTACCAGTTGTATATAAAAAAGGACTAAAAATGTATACAACCAGAAAACTTGTAAAGACGAATCAAACTCGATAGGTTTATCTTGCTTAGTTCAGAAGCTCCTATGACCATCTTCCGTCTCCATCATTAGTTCAGCTCCATGGTACTATATCATTGTATAGTCACCAAATGTACAGAAGTACACAAAATTTGAGGATAATCGGACATCGGGAAGTGGGTCTAATTTAGCTTGCAAGATTTCATTACGGATCGACAAATATAGATAGACAACGGGACCGATGACAAGGATGCATGGAGGCAAACTGCACAGGCTCTTTCTAGCGACTACCATAATAACACCTAGGTTAAGAAAATTATGTATTAGAATTAAGAACATTTTTTAAAAAATGAATGAAATAAAATGCGCCGCCGAGTTTCTTGCCAGGTTCTTCTCGAGATGGCTGTAATTTTGCGAATTTGGCAATAGATTCATTAACTTCCATGAGTGCCTCTTTGGGGCCCATGAATAAACGATTTTGATTTTAATGAAACTAAATAAAAGCTTGTCATAAAAGCTAGTCCTTGTTTGATAAAGCAATAGAACCGCAGGTAGCCACAAGTTTAAACCCACTCGTAATTCACAACTTCAAACGAAGTGTATTACCATTTATCTGCATTGTAGCCTCAAATCTACATAAGTGAAACCCAGCTAAAACCACAAACCGTACCGCTGGGATGTAAATATACGTATACAAATAAATTCGAATACATTGCACTCGTGCGCAGCGCACAATACGCTTGATAATCAGGTGTTACCCGGTACCCTATATTATTATAACGAAATGGAAACTCCACGGGAGCCTATACAGAGTGATGCAAGTTGCGATTTATAGAGTCAGTGTTCTGTATGTCATTTTATGCAGTATATTTACGTGTTTCAATTGATTGAGTGTACAGATAAAACCATTCGACTGATAATATATTTTCTTCTCTGACGAAAACGATATACCTTTTAACAGTCTTCAACAATAATTAAACGCAAGCAAAGCTTAAAAAACCGACTTCACCGATTTATCTTCGGAACCTCGATCAGATTTAATGTATTAAACACGCATTATTGACTATAACTCAAAAACTAGAGATCAGATCTTGATAAAATTTCAATGGGACCACGTATAAAGCACCAGCTTTCAAATATAATATCATCAATATCGGCTCACAACGAAAGAAGTTATGAGGTAACTTTTGAAGTCGGGTAAACGAGAACATCGTTAAAGTAGTCCACGAAATATGCATTATTGACGATATTTCAAGAACTACTGATCAGATCTTTCAAGCTAAAAAAAATGTCGATATCGGTTCACGTGGAGAGAAGTTATGAGGTAACACATTGAACGACTTGAGTACGGAGGTACTTCTCAAAAAAGGAGGAGTCCTTTTTTGGAAAATCGGTAAAAAAGAGAAGGTTCTGAATTACACTCTATTTCATTTTTATTTGTGTCCTCATAACTTAGTTTTAGGTGAATCGATTTTAATGATTTTTTTTATTTGAACGCTGGTGCTTCCCATGTGGTCCCATTTCCATTTGACCAAGATCTGATTAGTCATTTTTGAGATTCCTTTCCGGTGAAGTCCAGCTATTTAAGCTTTGCTTGCGTTTATGCTCATTGGGTTTGAGCACTTGAGTTACATATAAACTTAAGCCTTTTGATGTATATAGTTTTAAGTAGCAGGCAATTGACCCGTAGGCTAGGGAGGAATAGCAAAAAAGAATGTAAATTTTTTATATAACTTTCGATATGAATAAATAAAGAAATTAAACGTTTTGATTGATTTGAAGTAAAGAAGGATGATTTTCATAGGATATTATAAATTATTAATAGAATTGCATAAACAAGATCCATGGTAAGAATAGCAAGCACACTGTACGTTACGGTACATTGTCCTTCTGGCCGTGGGCGCAGCTCGCCCACAGGCGCGGACGCAGCGCAAGCGCACCTAATCACCGCACCTTCTAATACATAAGAATAAAACTATTGAGGAAATGTAGTAGCTAATATAAACATAACATAAACGCTTATAGAACTGCCTATTGACTTGGTTGGACGAATGTTCGCATTTGAAGCGTGAGTATCGGGTTTGATTCCCGGCGGGAATGGGAATTTTGGTAAAAAGAACGTCTCCTGCGAACTTTAGTAGTCTAATTGTCCCATTTTTTTCTCCGTGTGCGGTACCATATATAAAAGAGAAGATTTTTTTAAATGATAGATATATATATATCTATCATTCATATATAGCAAGCATTTGATCGCTATCTCACCTGACGGAAAGTGACAATGCTGCCGAAGATGGAACATGCTTGTCTAGAAGGTAACTATTCACTCTAGACTACACCCAGATTGTACCGCGCAGGGAACAAAGACGCAGGCAATGAGTTCCACTCTTTCGCTGTATACAGCTGTCGCGTATGATAAACGTAGAAGCGAAACGCTTTGAGCAAACTGGAGGTAAGTCAACCATAAATGCATGACGTTTGACAGTTTGTCTTGTTGTTAGATGGTAAAAAGGGCATGGAGGAATTATATCATGTAATTCCTGTGCACACTCTCCAAAATATAAGCGATAGAGTAATAATTAGATGTTTCAATGTTTCAGGCTGTCACAGACGCATAATGTCTGATCAAAGAATGCCCTTTATTTGCAACACTCCTAGTGTTTCACAACAAAATCACTCAAAGTTTCATAACCTATCCATCTATATGACAGTTACACTTTAGTGGTCATAAAATCATATGCCAGTAACCGTTTATGCTACATTACCGGTAATGTAACCCAAACAGTGGCCCATACACGACCATACAATTACTGTGAACCTTAAATTACCTCTTGGCTGCTATTGTCTACTGTTTTTATTGTACTAGCGACCCGCAACGGCTTCGCACGGGTGTGTTTTAGAAAAAAAAATACTCGTGAAAAATGTGAAGCTTCTGCCTTTGATTACACACGACAGAAGTCATAGAACTTACTCTAGGGCTATGAGTGTGAAAGCGTTTATGTTGATTATATAATTTCTTTATAAACAACAGTAAATACTTAGCGTCGCATGTAAAGCAATTTTCAACTTAAATTTTAATAAATAAGTAGTTTCTGTAAGTCAACCGTAACAGTTAGAGATAATCCATCGCGGAGTATTAATTAGGATTTTAGAAAAACTACAATTCTCTAGTACATAATTTTTATGTATCTCTTAAGGTCTAGTATACTAAACCATGTAAATTTATTTTTTGGTAGGACTTGGTAAAAAAATATTGTTTTTTTTCTACATTTGTATGAACTTAATTAGGTCTTATTAAATATATGAACTTTCAGTGTAAAATTACCTTACTGATATTGAAAACCGCATCGAAATCCGTTGCGTATTTTAGGAGGAGTTAGCGGAGTAAACAGACAGACAGACAGACGCGTAAAGCGACTTTGTTTTATACTATGTATATACAGCTACCGCCGTTCTCATTGTATTTAAGGAGTCGTTAAGTTTTATATTTTAAATGAGTTTTTGATATCTTCCTTTCATTTTGCTAAAGTTTGAGGTTGTAATGCGTGTAGTAATTATAAATTAACTAAATAAAACGTATAGAATTAACGATACAAATTAACTAAATGGTAATCGAAGTTTTGTTACTTAACCTATGTAGGTATGTATGAATACCCAGTTGGCAAAGTGGACGGGTGTAATCAAATCTTTGTTTACTTAATTTATGTATGTATGAAGACCCACTTGGCAAAGTGGACAGGTCTCTCTGCGTCAGGGGTCGCGGGTTCGATTCGCGACAGGAACACAATTTTCTTACAAAAGAAACATGTGTGCTACTGGTTCTGGTTATAATTGTAGGACACGTGTGATGTAATATTTCTGATACTCAAGATCTTTTGACTTCATGTTACAATAGCTGTGAATGTGATTGCGTTTGTTTGTTTTTTTCTATATACATAGCAGTTTTGTTGAAATCTTTAGCTGTTCTTAGCTGTTGAGCAGGACCGATTTCGGTTGTAAGAGCTGTTTGCAACTGCTAATACCATAATTCCCAGGGAGAGAAGCGCATTTCTATACCACCCATGTGCTTAAAGTTTCTAGTGCAAATATGTAGAAATTGTTTTTTTCCCACTGGTAGTGGGCTTGAGCACTTGAGATACCTATAAGCTGGATGTCTTATAGGTAACTTAGTTCTTTGCTGTGTATAGTTTTAGGAAGTATATGATGAGAGCGGGTAAGGATATCTGAAATAAAAAAAAACTACCGACAGTATTGAGAAGAGGAACATTGACATTATTCTTTTAACTCACAAATTTCGATATGTAATGTTGATTGGGGATGGTATTCAAATTCCATAGAGATTGTAAACCTATATGACTATGAGTGCGGCGTTAAATACCTAATGCTTTGTGGTGAGGTAATGGTTGTGGAATGGCCTTTAAATGGTGTATGTTTGTAACGATATGAGTGTTAGGGCGCGTACACACTGGAATAATTATGAATATTTTAATATGTGGAATTTTATTTCGTAATGAACTTAATCTGCACCACTAAGGGCAAAACCAAAATTGGACTCAGAGGCAGGGGATTTTTTTCAGCTGGTGAGATAAAGCAGGTTAAAATATTACATATTAATTAATAAATAATTTAGTAAGGATTTCACTGAAGGCAGAAATACTATCCAATAATCATTGGAACAAGAAATGAGTACAAATGTTAGTCTGCTAGATATTTGCAACAACAAAATATTAATAATATTTGATCGATCAATTAAGCCAATTGCAGCAACAGCGTGCAATTGTATCACTATTTATAAATTAAAATTTAATAAAAACCATTTTTAAAAGAAATAATTTTTAATAAAGGTGTATTTCTATAGCTATAAAGATCAATCAGTGCCATGCAAGTTGTATGTACTAAGTAGGACTTACTAATTCCATGCTCTAAGTCCACTGTCTTCTCAATGTATAGCAATGTTTTACAATCCATAAAGATTGTATTGACATGTGGTTACATGTAGACGCATAGCAGACGTAAATATGACCTTTAGCATCACGCAAACGACTTGCTTCCCCCTATTAATTGCATAAGAAATAACACTCCATCTGAGCGCGGCTTTACAACCTCACATGTCCACTTATCTGAGCAAACGGTCACGACCGCGATCCGACTAGATTGCTGCTTTCGCGTAAAACTTTTATTATGACGTTATGCAACAATATGTCACGACGTCGTACGTGGATATTACTGTCTGGACAAGGCTTTATCTTGATGTATAGCGTATGTTGTTTATGGGTTTATAAATGTGTTATTATTAAAAGAGAATTAATGAATAGAGAAGAATATGTGTAGAAGCGGATAAATTAATTGAAAAAAAAAACAGTATTTATCGGATCTAATTGTAAATCTAAACTATGAATCCACCTGAACACACATAATAAATTTCCTGAAAATCGATCCAGCCATATAAATATTTCCAAATCCCTATGTATTTATTGGTATTTCTCATGATTAGCTTTTTATGGGACCAATGAAAAACTCTTGCAAACATAATTAAACGCAAGCACAGTTAAAAAAAAACCGACTTCACCGCGTATATTTTGGTTTTGGCTGGATCGATTTTGATAAAATTTATATGAGACCACCTCTGAGGTATAATCTTTCAAACAAAAACAAATCATCAGATTCGATTCATAATTGAGATATCGCGTAACACACATGCAAAAAAAACATACAGTCGCGTTGAGAACCTTCTTTTTTGGAAGTCGGTTGAAAAATACATATAATATAAACTCACAAAGTAGCAAAATATGCAATTTCGTTTACTTACTTTAAATTTTTTTCAGTTATTTTGGTTTGAAAACCAAACTACTGAATCGTTTTTTATTAAATTTCTGAATAACCAATCTCTTCTTAGTTATATATATGTATATACTTTCAACAAGCTTGTGGTGTGACCATTAGATAATTAATTGTATTTATTTTATCAAGAAATAAAAACACGTTTTTATAACACACTAGAATTTATAAAATTTAAATTTTATATTGAGTGGAAGTCGAAGCTTTGTCAAGAACCAAATCTCAAATGTCATAATTAAAACGCGAGCAAAGCATAAAAAACCCGACTTCACCGCTTATATTTCGGTTTTGGCTTGACCGATTTCGATACAATTTATAAAAATTGATCCATAATTGGCGGAGATACCGCGTAACATACATATAAAAAAAAAGTCGATTCGAGAACTTCCTTTTTTGAAGTCGGTTGAAAACAAACTGTACAATTGAGGGCTTTACTGAAGAATTCTATTATCCATCTCCTGGCTCCATCATCAGATCAGTTCCAAAATTCCAAGTCATAGTCTTGTCATCTAAACTACATATACAAACAAAGTTTCATCACTATACGACGATTATAAATAGGTTAACATGGACTTCTAAGATTGTATTACATTGTTTTTAGTTACAAACGAAGCTTATAAAAGTGTGTAATTTTTTTAATATGAACATGTACGGTAAGATACTTTTTATATATAGAGAGAGTTAAATATTATTGGCGCTTTAAAGCGCTTTATAAGGCAGAGATTAATCTATTTTAGCATAAGCTAGTCAACATACCCTGATTTAATAAGGCAGTGAAAACCTTGGATTTGTATCGCTCGCACAGATAACTATACCAGTTACTCTATAACAGTAATACGTGAAAGTGCAAACTAAACTGACCGACAATACACGATTATAAAGAGTGCTCTGTTAATACCTGTGATTATTTAAAATAATAAATGCAAATTTATCAGAAAAAACCGGCCAAGTGCGAGTCGGACTCGCGCACGAAGGGTTCCGTACTATTACCTATAAAAAATCAAGTTTGTTGTATATACATCATCTGTGAAAATTTCAACTGTCTAGCTATCACCGTTCTTGAGATACAGCCTGGTGACAGACGCACGGACGGACAGCGAAGTCTCAGTAATAGGGTCCCGTTCTTACCCTTTAGGTACGGAACCCTAAAAAGCCAACAATTATTAAAAAAAGATGATTGTCTGTAAAGTCGGTTTATTGACGATAGTTTTACGTGATAACGCCATAAGACAACGCTTAGGCCGATCTTGCTTCTCTATCGCTTGTTCCGCGCTCTCGCTTGCACGCTCAGGCTCAGGCGGAACGTGATACTTTTACGTGCGTGCAGCCGGTGTTCATTGATTTATAAGATGTTATCACGTCAAACATATTATAATAATGTATATATACAATACTTTTTATTAACAACTTCAAAGAAATGGAACGTAAGTATGTTTAAGTAAATAAATCATATTAAATTATACTAAAGTGTATAGTATAGGATGATAATATTTATGGGCATAAAGATCTTTGCTCATAAAATTAATCTTGTCTTTTTATGATAACAAAATAATTAAGAACAATTTCTTGTTTCGTACCTATCATTTGGCCACCGATTTAGTAGTCTACATTATCAATAGATAAAGTTAAATAAAACCATTAAAAATCATCAATAATTTGAACTAAAAAATAATACGTATTATAGGTTTAAAATAACCTAACAAGCATGGAGTACCTACTTACTTTCAATAGTCAACCAATAAAACTGATTGGAACATTCTACTTCAAAGCAAAATTCTACGAATATCACAGATCATATTTTATGTAATTTAGTATCCGGGTATCCCAGAGCACCCTGTACAAATGCGTAGTAAAAGGGAACGTTACAAAACAAATTGGCTGCCGCGCCGGCGCCCGCGATCTTAGCTAATTGCTACGAGCTTACAAAACTAAAATATGCCTATGTTGATGGTATTCCACATAATTAACGTATATCTGATTTAATAGTACCCTACCTACGTTTAAGATGTCCTGACGAAGCTGCATTACAGTCATCGTTACTATTCGTATAATTCGTTTTTTTTTCTTCATAGTCTTTTAAACAAGCTTCATCGACCGAGCGAGCGCGAAGCGTCTCCGTTTCAGCTTGGGCAAAGTCCGGCGGATTTCCGGTTGTTTTCCTCTACAAGTCACATTTCTCAACCGATTCTCGTGAAATTTTGTGAGGAAGTTCGATAAATATATATAAACATAACATAAACAT
Source organism: Lomographa bimaculata (assembly GCA_948107665.1). NCBI lineage: Eukaryota > Metazoa > Arthropoda > Insecta > Lepidoptera > Geometridae > Lomographa > Lomographa bimaculata. The sequence goes on from OX403600.1 coordinate 13,729,573, forward strand.
AAACAGATTCAGTTTTAGGTTTTTTTTTAATGGCCGAAATATGAGTATTGAAAACGTAAAAATAAACATATTACAGCCATTTCAAAAATACCCGAGGTCTTCAGCTCAAAGAGTCACTAGTTGTTAATATTTTAATGGCAGACTAAACAATACAAAAAAGTCTTTATTGACATCAAAAGAAAAATAGTTACAAAGAGATAACAGGCAAAATTACTTTTCGCTAAGAACTATCTCTTCCAGACACACCCTCTCTACACATTTATATTTCGACATTTATACGCTAGGTATATGCCATGTACCATGTCTATATTCTACAACAATTTGCATTTTCACCGTTTCTATAAAATAGAACTGGCGCAACTGGTGTTTAAGTCTCTATGATGTAAACAAATGAATTTCAAAATATTTCCTAGTCACCAATCACAGTCAAATTCAAGTAAAAGAGTTTAAGTTCAGCCATAGCTTGACAATGCTGTATGGCTAAATAGGCATGCTAAATCTTTGAACGCGTCAACACTTTCCATCAGGTGAGATAGCGGCCAAATGCTTAACTATCTGGAATAAAAAAAACTTGGCACTGGCTAAATGAATAAAGATTGCGGAGACAAAAAAATGGATCATAGAATGGCAATTTAATGCACTTTTTTTACAAAAAAAAAACACTTTTACATTCACAACCCCACACATTTAAGAACATGACTGTCCTATTGTTTTTTTCTTATGGTGAATTAAATTTAGTTAAATAAAGTATAGACGAAATCATCACGGAAAGTTTGTCCAAAATTTTAAGGATTCCAAAGGGGTTTTTGCCGCGAAAGTGACATAAATGACGTTGTTGATTTTGTATAATTTTCCGAAACCTGTGATTCTTCGAGTGTTAATGTTTAATATTGGTGGATTATTGACCTTTAAAACTCAGCTAACGTGCATACGTGTAGGCAAATTATACAAAGCTGAAAATGTGATTTTTGCTATCGCTCCAAAACTCCAATAGAAGTTCTAGTAAAGTTTCTACCACTTTACTAGGGCATGACTTGACTATGACTGTACCTTGACTCTTTTACTTTACTTTGACTATTACTTTTGACTAGGACTTCTGATATGTAATATATTATAACTTGACACTGGCTAAATGCACAAAATTATTTAAAAAAAATTATTATAAATTTTCTTAACTGTGATACTGGCTCCCGTCATACGACTCTCGTAGATAAGGCGGGCTGACTTTCAGAAGCCACGTCACAACTAATGAAGTGTATCACATGTAATTAGAGCGGCTAGGCTGCTACTACAAGAACTCTACTCGAAACGTGTTTGTGCTTACTCTACACTAAGTTCGATGACATTTACACAATGTACTGATGAATAATTACATCTCACACAATCAAACTCAGAACCAAAATCACAATCCCTTTACTTTCCATCACATTATCATCATCAGCCTATGGAAGTCCTCTACTGGACATAGGCCTCTCCAATTGCACGCCACTGAGCACGATCCTTTGCTTCTCTCATCCAGCTCCTGCCAGCCACCTCCAGCCAGCTCGCTCCACCGAGTCTGAGGCCATCCTGTGCTTTGTCAATTCGCGGTCTCCACTCAAGAACACGTTTACCCCAACAGTTATCGGTTCTGCATAATATGGCCAGCCCATTGCCACTTCACACGAAAGTGTGTATTTATTTTAATTATTCTTCTATTTATCGTTTCAAAAGGCGTCACTATACAAAAAAAAAACGAAACTAATCTGTTTTAAGGGATAATTGTGTTAACTTTCCCTACAGAACGATGCCTTAGATGCACATCTCATACAATTGTAATTAAACGGGACACAATAAATATGACTATAAAACAAACATACAGCCAACTGCAACTCAACTGCAGCCCGACTGCTTGTCAATAACAGTCAATATGCCTTGCCAACCCATCGACACAGCACAACATTACACGACTCTGCCTCATAGTAGACCCCCCGGTACTCTACACATGTCGGTAGTAGCTGATAGTTGATAACGGTGACCGACGTATATACAAAACTGTTAATGTAGCTAATGAGATTGCTGGATCTGATGCTGGGTTAATTGGCGATAAATATGATAAGGAATAACTTAAACGGTTGGGAGTTTTGTATAGTCTAGGAGAAAGCGATATGTACTTGAAGAGAAGGTATTGATTTTGTTTAGTAGCTAGATGCGTCTTTTCTTAAGAGATATACGTCAATGCGAGCACGTTTTTTAACCATAGCAAATTATTCCTCTTAAGGACTTGACATATAAAACGCTCGAGGCGCGGGTACAGGGCGCGTGCCCTACAAAACGGCAGCGCGGGGGAGGAGTCGCGGGCGCTTCGTATGTCAAGTTTCACAGCGCCCGGGGCGCGACGATGCGGTCGACGGTGGGACATGCTTGTCTAGAAGATATATGTTCACTTTTGACTTGAAGGCTTAATTAACACTTATCGGGAAACAAGAACGAGGGCCGAGTATTCCATTCCTTTGCAATTCGCATAATAAATAATAATTTCTCCTGCAACACAGTTACTATGACTAAAATAATTAAACGCAAGCAAAGCTTAAATAATCAAACGCAAGCAAAGCTTAAAAAAACCAACTTCACCGCTTTATCTTCGGAACCTTTATCAGATTTAATGTATTAAACACGTATTATTGACGATAACTCAAAAACTAGTGATCAGATCTTGATCAAATTTAAATGGGACCAATTGGAAAGCAACACCGTTCAAACAAATTTTTATTTTTCGAAATCGGTTCCAAGGAAAGAAGTTATGAAGTAACACACATAAGAAAAAAAAGGGGGACTTGAGTACCTCCTCCTTTTTGTGAAGCCGGTAAACAAGAAACAAGGACTCTACAATTCTTTGTAAATAAAAATAAAGAAGATTGTATTCTATCACATATTGATCTTCAACAGAAAAAATAAATAAAAATTTATTTGTCACAAAATTTGACAGATAAAAATTTATTAGATCGCTTGTCTTAGTATTAAACAATTTTAAGAATTGAATTACATTTTTATTATTTTTTATTAGGTTTAATTATTCTTTAAAAAAATATTGCCGGCGTCTTTGTTTGTGAACACAGATGGAGAACAAGATACCCAGATTATAATCTGGGAGTTTTCAAGTCAAGAATGAGGTATCTTTTTGGCAAGCATGCTACATCTTCGGGCGCATAATCACTTTTTAACAGGTGAGATAGTAGTCTAATGCTTGTCTATTGAGCATAAAAATTAGCCCTTAGTAATGTTACATTCTATTCAAATCTCAACACCTAAATATAACTTACCGTCAAGTCGGAATGCAAAGCCAACATGCGTGTCCGTCAGTCCGTATGTTTTGTTAACGAATTCATTCTATACATTGTCTCAAACAAGAACGTTTGTCAGTGAAGATAAACTTTATACTATTTGTTCGCGACATTCAATTGTTTTCTATTGCGTGCGATCTCAGCGCCTTCGGTTACTAAGTGTGTTCTGATTTGCGCCAGTCTATATTTATGAGGATCAAACCCTCTTTGAAATGCTGATTACGAAGCTGGCTTAACTTTGCATTGAATTATGGGATTTCTAGGCATAACCTATGAAATATGGGCGTGTGTATCATGCACGTTTGTTTAGTTGTTAGTGACATAGTTAAGTAGAAAAATCGAACTTTATATGGATAGTCTCTCCTATCTGACGACCCAGTTGGCGCAGTGGACAGGTGTCCGCCCTCTGCGCCGTGGGTCCTGGGTTCGATTCCCGACAGGAGCACAAATTCCTTCCCAGGGGATATTCGTGCTTCTGGTTCTGGGTGTAATGTGTGTGTGTGATGTAAATGTTTCCGGCACCCACGATACAAGTCTTTGAACTTAGTGTGGGGCTGTGAGTGTGAATGCGTTTGTTCGTTTGTTTGTTTTGTTTTGTTATCTCCATCATCTAATAAATGGTTATTGGATAATGGAGGAGCAAAAAAGCAAGCAGACCACCTAATGGTAAGTGATTCCCAGAGCCTATGAACATCTTAAACACTAAAAAACAAAAGAACGCATTCACACCCACAGCCGCACACTAAGTTCAAAGATTTGTATCGTGGGTGTCGAAAACATTTACAGCTCATCACAAAACCAGAAGCACTAAATAATAGTAAGGAGAATCTTGCTCCTGCAATCTATCGGGAATTGAACCCATGGCGCAGAAGGCAAAATCCTGCTCATTGCGTCAACGAGATAACCAGTATATTGCCGGTGCGTTGCCTAACAGTTAAGATTGTTAAGCTTATAGGAAAGAACTTAGTGTAAAAGAATACAAAATGAGTCTACAATTATTACATATTAACGATCGAAGAATGTCAAATTTTGTATTTTCGCAGCAAAGTCTTCCAGTGTTTTGTTTAAAAAGGTGGTAATATGCTATGTATTTTAGTGTCGGTACTAAATTCTAGTGTGTGTACTGTATACTATCCAGCTCTAGTTTCAAGCAATATATTATTAGGAAGGCCTCGCTTGTATCAATGTTTACCGTTGCTATTCGATACCGATCTCCTTCCACAGATTTATCTCCTATCGAGCCATCGGATCGCTGAAAAAGGCTGGAAGTAAATCAGGTTTACTCGCACCTGCTGGGCATCTGTATCAAATCTCGGAGATTCCTTATGTGATACTACTATACTATTTCCATATATTTTATTTATTTTCAACCCTTTTTTATCGATATTGTAAATATTGGAACTAAATATTGAAAAACACATCGCGCTTTACTAGTGTTAAGAAAAAGGTTAGATTTATATTTTTGCTTTACTTTTAGTTAGATTAAACACATAACCATTGCTTGAGAAGTTGAGAGTCGGCACAAAAATATTTGATTTATTTACTGTTAATTTTTAGGGTTCCGTACCTAAAGGGTAAAACGGAACCCTACTACTAAGACTCCGCTGTCCGTCCGTCTGTCTGTCCGTCTGTCACCAGGCTGTATCTCATGAACTGTGATAGTAACACAGTTGAAATTTTTACAGATGATGTATTTTTGCTGCCGCTATAACAACAAATACTAAAAAACAGAATAAAATAAATATTTAAGGGGGCTCCCATACAATAAACGTGCTTTTTGCTTGTTTATGCTCGATATTGATAAGGGCAGCAGGTAGACGATTGAAATATTCCCAGAATATTTAGTTATATATTTTACTTTAAAAATAAATAATTAAAATGAAATAAAATAAATATTTAAGGGGGGGTGCTCCCATACAACAGACATGATTTTTTTGCCGTTTTTATATATAATGGTACGGAACCCTACGTGTGCGAGTCGACTCGCACTTGTTCGGTTTTTTGTCTTTTTTTACCACCATCTCACCTGAGGGTAAGTAATGATATGGAGAGGTTGATAAACACGTTCATCAGTGGCGGATTTACCAACAGGTTGCAGATTACAGGGGCGGCAAATTTGGGACCAAAGTTTTTTTACCTAGTTCACATATACTTATTACGGGCAAAAGGTGGTGTAATATAGTGTATGTTGTAGCATAGTGCTCACACTATCGTATACTAATTACACTAACTTTGAAATTGTAACTTAATCATAATATTTCATTGATAAAAACTTTGTAAGTAAGATTGAAGTAATCGTATTGTAGAGGTCGATCGAATCAATATTTGCATGTCACTATTATGACTAAGTATGTGAACTATATTGATACATTAAACCCTACATCTGTTTATATACCTACACTTGAAGCAAATAAATGCATTTCATTTCAATAAGACCAGCAAAACTTGAATAGCCTACTGGCGGCAAATGTGTAAGTCCGCCACAGACGTTCATTCCTCTACCGCATCTCAACATTGTTTTTTTTTTGTGTAACGGGGATATTAAATAATGAATTTGAGGCGCTATGAAAAAATATGTTCTATCATGATTTTAGAACTTTCGTTAGATCTTAGATTTTACATCTTTATAGCTGCGTATCAACATGTACATTAATATTTTATTAAATAACAGTGTTAAATGCATTGATAGGAAAACATGTTTTAAATTATTGTAAATATTTTTTTTAACGTAACTCAGTTATTTCAATAAATATTGCATGTCATTGTCCGAAAAGGGCAACTGTTAATACAATATTTTATACTAAGATCTTTTGTTACACAGTTCTGGCAATAAAAAATCTGATTTTGATTCTAACAAATATGATCGTTTATTGTATTTTAAACCTACTGTACATCAATAAATTCAGTGATTTATTATCTGTTAGTACTTCTAGTATAACAGTCCACAGATAAACTATTATGTACTTTGTTAAGTACGACACTCACGACCGTGTCGCCATACAATGTCTCCAACCTGCGCTGTGACAGGTTATGATACGATACCAATCTAGAACGGAATTTGGATTAGCTAGCCGACTACTGTGTTGCTAACAACACAGTGCTTGACATGTAGGTTAGAACGGGGGGCTATCTTGATCTAAGGTATTAGATCGGTCAGTGAGGGATGCAGTTTTTTGGTGATGATTTTAATATGACCACCATCCTATAGCTGTTACATATTGGACGCATTTCGCTCGAAAGGATGGCGTGCGGGGTCGCGGGCGCGAGAACCGCTACCCGGGAGGCGATAAAGAAGTATGCAACTTCGCGATACTGTATTTGATGAGATTTATGTATGACGCAATGAATTTTTGGTTATTTCAGTACATTTTTATAAGTTGCATGATTTTTTTTGCTACTAATATTAATAAGAATACAGTGTAATAGATCTATGAAAATGCAAACTTTTTTGTTCAGATTGTCGACATGTAGGATTGTCGCGACGTAAAATAGCTTCAAGTACCTACGAAATAATTATGTACATTTGCTAGGTACTTGTAATTTTTTTATGTTTACTATGCAGATAGCTGGGGCCTACCAAGGTATGTAACATTCCGAAAATTCGTCAGGAAGTTTCGGTTTTCTTTACCGATTGCACGAAACGCAACCCGAAACTTCGTATTTCGTTGAATTCTGGTAGTCCGAAATTACAAACAACAAACAAACGCATTCACACTCACGGCCCCACGCTAAGTTCAAAGACTTGTATCGTGGGTGTCGAAAACATTTACATCACACACATATTACACCCAGAATCACAAGCCCAAATATCCCTTGGGAAGGAATTAGTGGTCCTGCCGGGTATCGAACCCAGGACCCACGGCGCAGAGGGCAGACACCTGTCCACTGCGCCAACTGGGACATTGAAAGTTTTACTTATAAACGTACCTACAGTGAGTTTAAAGAGACAAGGCATCTGTGAGACTAGGTACCTACGTAGGTACTACCTTCTTGTACATATCCAAATGTCCCTAAAACCTTTACCAACTGCGACACTAAATCGTGAGTTGCATATACAAAACTAGTTGTTCTATACGTTGTTATAACGGACCTCCGCGTTGATTGTTATTTAGTTATAAGTTCACCGTGGTTGTGTCAAAGAACATAGGTTAAACATGTTCTATACACGAATACATGAGAGGGGTAGAATGGTTTAATATACTGCTGCGTCGATTCGATAATCAGACAGATCGATTGTGGCTTTACTTTTGACTGTCTATAACTCTTTTTTTTAGTCTAGATTTGCAGCATTCAATGTTAAAATGTAGTAGTAAATTTATAAAGGAAAAATAACGCTCGAGGCGGGGATTGAAACCGCGACCATAGAAACGTACGTACTATTGGTCAGATCGTCGAAAAACCGACTTCACCGCTTATATTTTGGTTTTAGCTGGATCGATTTCGATAAAATTTATATGCGACCACCTCTGAAATATAATCCACAAAACAGAAAAATCAACAAAAGCGCAATCTACGCCAGTGGGTAGTTCAAAGTTCAAAGATTACCCACCCTGCGTCGCCCGGTAAAAATAATTACTCATAAACACTTCCACATTCACAGCCCCACACTAAATTCAATGACTTGTAGTGTGAGACCGTAAACATCCAAGATTCACACAACATACTCAAAACCAGGGACACAAATTATTAATCTTGAAAACAAGGTCTCAGTCCACATCAACATTCTTAAGTCATAACACTCGAAGGAATAACTACGAGCTTCCGTTAAGACCCTATACCCACTTCAGTGGTCCAGCAGTACTGCCATCCAAATCAGCCTGTCGGCAGTTGTATGAGTTAGTGACTCTAGAATGGCTAAATTATGGCTTCTCTATGCATATGTGCCTCTTACTCGTTAGCTGGATAGCAACCTGATTGATGTCTTCAATTGAAGCTTTGGGTTATAATTTGGGTTGTGCAGAGGAGACAGTTTTGAGATATAATGGAAGTATTAAAAAAGTGTCATAGAACAGTATCACAGGTAGAATAACCTAATCGCCTATACTTTCTATTATTATCACAAATAAAATAAGGAAAAATATATTAATAAAAAAAACCCGACTATAAAAATACAAATGAAATAAAATGTAATGCGGAACATAGTGACTGATTATTATTATTATTACTGTTCCCAATTATTACTATCACCCATTAAAATCTAGACCGTCGACCGTCTCAAATTTCTTTTTTAATTTTGCCTTCGCAATCTTGTGCATTTAGCCAGTCTCAAGTAATAATATTTCAAGTGAATTTCATATTAATATTCACAGTCGAAGTCAATTAAAAGAGTCAAGGTCCTGTCATAGTCAAGTCATGCCCTGGTAGAGTGGTAGAAATTTTACTATAACTTATATTGAAGTTTTGGGGCGATTGCGAACGCGTCTTTCAACTTTTTATGATTTGTCAACACTTTTGCATATTTACTAGGTATAAACGGTTAGCAATTCACCATTATTATACATGAACACTCGAAGAATCACAGGTTTTGGAAAATTATACAAAATCAACAACGCCATTTTTTTACTTTCGCGGCAAAACTCCGGCAAAATCTTTCTAATAATTAATCCAAACTATTTATATTTTCAATTTTCAATGTCACTATTTTCCGTATTCGAATTTATTATACTTGTTTTTTACAGTCGGCTATTTTTATTTATTAATTTGGTTTTTATGTTACACTATTTCGTTTCGAAAGTGAGACTTAAAATTAAGTATTTTCTTTGGCAAATTTTCTTTTTTTATTTTAGCTTACACATATTTAGATAGATAGGTGAACTCATCATTGACCACTTTGATTGTGACAAAAAACAAAACTGAAAACATTATTAGCAAAAAAGTGTAACATTAGGCGATCTTATCGCTTAAAGCGATCTCTTCCAGAGAACCTTTGGATGGAGAGGAATTACGTAACAGAGTTGGACGTTGGTGTTTAAGAAAACAACATTTTAAAGTTATAGTTTCCAATGTCCCCTCTGATGCATATGTAATCTAATGACTTAATGTATTCAAAAGATATACGGAACTCAATACATCGGACCGACGGACATGCGCTGATTTTTTATATTTATGCGAATGTGTCCGCATACATCAGTTGTATGAAATGTTTGCTTTCAACGTTGTATTTTACGTCAGGATATGTATGAGGGCAGCATTGAAACTCGTGTTTTGCTGAATGAATAGTAGGGCTAACTGTTGATTTTATCATACATTTGAATTTGTACCTACATGTTTATATGATGTATGTATGAATATATGTTGATGTAGCAGAAGTGAATAATCATTAGTTTTTTTTATTTCTTTATTATATAATTTAGAAACACAAACTTAAACCGTTAAAAATCTGAGATTTTTTTTTTATCTTTGATATGTTAGCTTCTTGCTTCAATTTTAAAACTAACGTTTCTATGTTATTTATTTTCAACCGACTTAAAAAAAGGGGGTCTATCGCGTAAAAGACACAAAAGTGTCTTTTACGCGATAGCTCCGCCAATTATGAATCGATTTTGATGATTTTTTTGTTTGCTGGAATATACTTTAGAGGTGGTCCCCTATAATTTTTATCGAAATTGGTCAAGCCAAAACCGAAATATAAGCGATGAAGTCGGTTTTTTAAGCTTAGCTTGCGTTTCAATTATATTAAGTAATTTTAAGACAATCTTTCATATTATCATTTGAAATGCCTATTGGGCCCATGGTTCTGGGTGTGATTGTGTGTGTGATGTTAATATTTCCAGCACACACAACACAAGCCATCGAATTTCGTGTGGGGCTGTGAGAGTGAGAGCGCTTTGAATAAAACATTAATTATTGATACAATCTTACTGCTTACATGTTATAAGAAACTCCGTGATATAAAGATTAGCTGCGTCTCGCGGCTTTGCTAGCGTTTATCAAATTAAAAAGTAGCCTATGTGTTAATCCTTTGTATAAGCTATGTACATTCTAAATCCGTTAAAACGTTGTAGCGTGAAGAGAAAACAAACTTATTACACACTTAAGCACACACTTTAGGATTTATATATTAGTCTCACTCACAATCATGCTGCCAAAAAAAAAAAACAAACGTTTTAGCTAAACACTAATTTAAAGCGTTAGTCATATAGTTTACAATTTATTATCAGCCTGGTCAATCCCACTTCTGGGCAAATCTCTTGAGCAAATGCGCCATATTTTGATAAGTCTACAAAAAGCACTACAGCTCTCGCATATCACATTCGAGCATTTGCCAGTAATTATTTGCAAGTAAGCGTAGCCAAGTGGGAGCTACGATAACAAGTCGAGAGGTGTGCTGAGAAAACGATGATTGTCACTTCTGTAGGCGTAATCTTTGGAATAGATATTGCTTGTTTTCTTAGCGATGACATGCGTGATTTAGAGCGTGTTGAGTTTGCTTCAAGAGTTCAGAATAACGAATAGAATTTATTGAAGGGTTTAATTTTACAAGCTTTTATATATGGGGCAGATAAACGTCAATAAGAGCACATTTTATAACCTCAGCCTATTTCCTCCCTTACACTATGCACATAAAGATGTATGTTGCATAACTTAAGTATGTTATGTTACGCAAGATCACGTGTAAATCTTTCGGCAATCTTTGATTTTTTGACAGATTTAGATAATATAATTAAACGCAAGCAAAGCTTAAAAAACTGACTTCACCGCCTTAGCTTCGGCACTTTGATCAGGTTGGATGTACTAAACATGCATTATTGACGATATTTCAAGAACTACTGATCAGATCTTGATAATAATTAAATGGGACCAATTAGAAAGCAACATCTTTCAAATAAAAAAAAAACAAAATTGGTTTACGTGGAACGAAGTTATGAGGTAACACACATAAATAAAAAACAAATAACAGTCGACTTTAGTACCTCCTCCTTTTTTGTGAAGTCGGTAGAAAATAATTAATTGCAAGGTTACTTGGTCGATAGTGTTCTTAGCTAAATGAGGTGAAAATAAGTGTAGCAGTTGTCCAGAATGTTGTCGTATTATCAAAATATTGAATTTGGCCACAAATCACGCTCATTTAACGAAATTTTAATTAAGTAATAGTAGTAATTAAACTTTCACTGTGATATGACTGACACCCGGTGAGCCAAAAAATCTGCGTCCTTGTTCTCGGAGGGGTATTTATGGCACGCATTACTTAAGGCAAGCATGTCACATCTTTGGCCGCATCATCGCTTTCCATCACGTGATATAGTGGTCTCATGCTTGCCTTTAATAATATATATTTAAAAAACCTACCTAAATAAAATTAGATTTTCCATTACAGTAGCCATAAGATCTTTACTGTCCTGCTACACAATACCAGCCCACATGAAATTAAGTCTAAGATACGTATCCTGCGTACCTAGTACAGTCTCTTCGGCTGATGCTAGCCAGCACCCACACGCCGTTATCAAAATTTAAATTAAATCGCTCGTCTAATTTATATTCCTTGTAAGTGACAGGGAATATATTATTAAATTGATCTAGAGCTCGCTGAATGGACCAGTTGCACATCGTTAATGTAGCGCAGTTAGAAGCAGTTATAGAGTAGGGATGAGTGCGACTTGCGCATCGATTTATTCTATTTCTATGTGTTGATTAAAATTACAGTCATTTAGGAAATTATTTATGCAGCTTTGTATTTACACACTAATACAGAAAGAAAAAAGTATAAATCATTATTATTCCCTATCATGCATTTGTTAAGGTGTTCAATAATAATTAAACACAAGCAAAGCTTAAAAAAACCGACGTCGATGCTTTATCTTCGGAACTTTGATCAGATTATATGTACTGAACACGCATTATTGACGATATTTCAAGAACTACTGATCAGATCTTGAGCAAATTTAAATGGGACCAAACATTTTTAAAATCGGTTCACGTGGAACGAAGATATGAGGTAACACAAAAAAAAAAACAGTCGACTTGAGTACCTCCTCCTTTTTTGTGAATTTGGTAGAAAAGTTTATCTATCTATCTATTGTGTACAATGAAGTTAGCCGTGGTTCTATTAATCCCCGAAAAAGAAGTGTTATAAGTTTGTACATTTGTGTGTGTGTGTCTGTTTGTGGCATCGTAGCTCCCGAACGGATGGAGCTAATTAGTTTTAGTTTGAAAGGTGATTTGATCTAGAATTTTCTTAGGTATGCAAGATCTGAGCAGATTTCAATATAAATTCCCTTTTTTATATTGAGCCAGTATTTTCCTTGCAAAAGACGATTAACAGCATCAAAACGCGGCATCCACATCTAAAGCCCGTTTCCGCCATCACTAGTTAATTAATATCCATATGAATATACATGCTGTTTAAAGGGTTTTCTCTAATCAAAACTTTGTTATTTATAGTGTAAGTCCGGGAGGCTAGCACTGTATCCATTTGCATTTACAAGTCGTATGATAACGAAGCTGGCTTGCTAGATGTTGTGCTTTCGAGCGCACTTGAAAACGGCCGTGTTATGAGATTCGCAGTTTGATGTTGGAATGTTGACTTTATTTATGTGAAGTATAACAATTACAATAAATACGCCCACATTTGTAATAGAATTGGATGAGTTCTCCGTAGATTAGTTGCGTCAGTTGACGGGACCATGGCCATCCTTTAAATTATCAATATAATTACAACATTATAGATTTACTTGTATCTAAATTATCACTTATTTTTTCTTTTCTGTTCATTTTTATAATATATAATTATTTGGTAAGTATTATATATTTTAAATTATAAGTACAGATATATATAATCATTTATGTGTATATATTAGTATAGTAAAATTTAATTAACATAAATTCAATTCAATTCATAAAAGAATTAATTAATATACAAATTATAAAAAGAAATGTTAAAGATGGTTTAGACGATCTTTAATGTTCGGCAAAGTTCCCAAAATGCTTGCTGCATTACCACGCTGTATAGCAAGGCTTATCCTCTGCCCCAAATACAACCCAGCATTTTGGTCATGTGCCGAATCAATCAGTCTCTTAGACAAATCTTTGAAAATTTCTAAAGCACCCGGTCTCCGTGGGCCTAGCGTTAGTATAGTTGTATTTTATAAACATAATTATGTAATGTTCTATTGCTCTATACCTCTTTGATGCACGCTTACACCCCCTTCTCGTCTACCATGTGTGACTGGTAGAGAATGCCCCTAGAATTAAGTAAATTTTTTGTACATTTTGTGCAATAAAGAATTAAATGAAAAAAAAACATGTCGATGTTGCCTACATCTATATATTTTTACCTTCATTGAGAAGCTAATAATGCAGAATTGATTCCCTTGCGAAAACCCAACCTTTTTAATCGACTTGAAAAAAACGAGGAGGTTCTTAATTCGTGTTGTTTTTTTGTTTATTACTTCAGAAATCCATCATGATGTCTTTAAAGGCTTTCATACTTACAGCCCCACACTAGGTTCGATGAGTTTTGGAAACATTCAGATCACACTCACTATCACAACCAAAACCAGAAACGCAGATTTTCTTTGGGGAGAAATCTTTTGTTTCCGTTTGGAATCGAATCCGATACCCTCCTGCTTTGTAGGCAACTAAGCCAACAAGCAGATCATTTGAAAGAAAACTGTCATTTGACAGTAACGTTTAGTACACATCGATGTAGGAAAAACAAACCTACGAGATGCAAAATCCTTGTTAGTACATGCTTAGACAGTAACTGTTTTCGAGGAGATTTTGAATTCATTTCATGTGAATACAGATAAGTACATTCTTTTTGCAAAAAATATGCTTGTGTGAGTGTGTTTGGATTTGAAATGAGGTTATACGTGTACAATTGTCTGACCGGATTGGAAAAAAGGGCAATGACATAAATAAAACTATTGAGTGGCGCATTTTTCCGAACCTTCCGAAAATTGTGCTTCTGGTCCTGAGTGTGATTTTAATTGTTATGTGAATATTTCCTGTTCACGCGATACAAGTCTTTGAACATATTGCAGGGTTGCCGTTGTGAGAGCGTTTTTTTTAGTTTTCAAGATAGGCAAACTTTGAGCTCCATCTCACCTGATGGTTAGCGACGATGTGGTCGATATGATGTGTTTAAAACAGAACAAGTAGATCCTACTATAATATTATATATCAATAAGTGTGTAATTGTGTGTGTGTAAGTGTATAAGTATGTTTGTTCCCTCTCCACGCTTTAACGGCTGAACGGATTTGGATAAAATTTAGAATATACATAGATTATACCTAGGATTAACACATAGGCTACTTTTAAACTTAATAATAGCGGGCGAAGCCGCGAGGCACGGCTAGTACTATTATAAGTGATTCATTCAAACCCTTGAGAATCTCACGGACCATGATAACGTTTATTGATTGTAAATTTAAACGACCATTCAAATTATATTTGCGATTTCCTGTGATAAATATTTAATCAATTTACAGTTGTCATGACTAAAATGCACTTACATGTAAATACTTTTTATTCTTTTTAACTTTTTTACTGTAATGTGGATCAAATATTGCTTTCATTTAAGGCAACTAATGTCCATGTAAATGAAATAAGTTTTAGCGTGGCCCCGTGGAATTTCCTATTTTTGTATTAGTTAGTTATGCAATATGAAAATACCACAACATTATTGTATTGCCATCAAACTCCATAAACTTAACGCAAGCAAAGCTTAAAAAAAACGACTTCACCGCTCTATCATCAGAACCTCGATCAGATTTAATGTATAAACACGCATTATTGACTATAACTCAAAAACTAGAGACCAGACCTTGATCAAATTTCAATGGGACTACATAAAAAGCACCAGCTATCAAATAAAAAAAGAATTATCAAAATCGGCTCACAACGAAAGAAGTTATGAGGTAACTTTTGAAGTCGGGTAAATGAGAACATCGTCAAAGTACGCATTATTCGTAACAAAATAGGCATTATTGACGAAATTTAAAGAACCACTGATCAGATCTTGATGAAATTTAAATGGGACCAATTAGAAAGTGTTGCTTTCTAATTAAAATTACTTTAAAACTAAAAAAAAATACGAAATCGGCTCACGCGGAGAGAAGTTATGAGGTAACAAACATAAAAAAAAAAGTCGACTTGAGTACCTCCTCCTTTTTTGGGAAGTCGATAAAAAACAATCATAATCACACAAAAAAAAATAGATTTCTGAAGTAATAAACAAAAATACAACACATGAATTGAAAATTAAAAACGTCGTTTTTTTCAAGTCGATAAAAAAGGTTGACTTTTGGCAGAAGCAATAAATTCTGCATTAATAGTTTCTCAATAAAAGTAAAAATATATAGATATAGGTAGCATCGACATGTTGAAATTGCATTTTGCGCTCGCCATCAGCGTCTATCGACTCTCGTATCGACTAGACAGATTTATAGAGGAGACCGTGGCGTGTGTTAATTAGTTCTAGCGACCTAAATTCACTGCCACAGATTAGTTAATTGGTAGGAAGGACGCATGCTTTATTTATAAACCTTTAAAATGAAATGTTGGAAACTAGTTTTTGCGTATATTTGATGGAACTGAAGCTACTTTTCGTTGATGAAAGTTTTGATATAATTGACCGAGCGAACGCGTAGCACAAGCGAAGCGTCTCCATTTGAGCTTGGGAAAAATGGGTATGTCCAGCGGATTTCCGGTTGTTCTCCTCTACAAGTCGTATTTCTCAACCGATTCTTGTGAAATGTTGTAAGTTGGCTTGATAATTATATAGAATTTTTGGACGATGTAGTTTTTTGTAATTTTTCAAGATATGGGGGTTGAAACCGTCAAAAAAACATAATGCAGCTGTTTCGAAAACTAAGCGAGGTCTTCAGCTCACAGAGCCACTAGAAGTTATTAGATCAACAAGTGTGTAAGATTCATTATCAACAGATTTCAAAAAATGAGGTTCTCAATTCAACTGTTTTTTTTAATGTATGATAGGTACTCGATATCTCCGCCAATTGTGAATCGCTTTAGATGTTTTTTTTTTGTTAAGTAGTTAAGTAGTAAGTTTTGTTAATTATACTTTAGAGGTGGTCCCATATAATTTTTATCGAAATCGGTCAAGCGAAACCCAAAATATAAGTGGTGAAGTCGGTATTTTTAAGCTTTGCTTGCGTTTAATTATTACTGTGAGTCCTTATTTGAAACCAAAGCAATGATTACAATAAATCCTGAACGTAATAATCAGTATCGTAGTAACAACAACCCACTGTAATTGTAACTATACCCTTTACTGGACGCATTTAGTTTACAAAAGACGGCGTGCGGGGACGCGGGCGTGCTCCGCGCTCTCCACGCCGCGCTGGTACGTTCGATTGAGTAGCAGCCTTGAGTATACCTTGTCGTAGTCTGAAAATCCTTATATATCATAAAATGGCGGCGAATTCCAATAAATAATTTACCTAATCAACCGATCTTCGAAAATATCTAGCTAATCTATCCATCTGCAACTAGATACGGTAACGCGATCCGCCATTGTGTTGTCTTCGGAACTTCTTCGTAATTAAACGAAGGACTTAAGTTTCCGACTGATAAATAAACATCCTATAATAAACGGCTTGTTGGTTTATTTCTGAAGTAGCTGTTGTCCGAGGCGGGGCTCTTCTACTTGGATTTTTTTGTTCGAATCGATGAACTAATCTACTCGTATCTAAATACAAGTCGATTTGTTCATCGATCCAAAGGAGTAAAGGGTATTTCATTGCTTACAATTGATTGAATACAGTTACATAATTGTATACAGTTGACTAAATTTTTATGAGATTATTTTTTTTGAAAACGTTTTAATGACGTTTGAATGAAACTTATGAGAAAAGTTGTATGAGATCTAAAAGGATAACGTTTAAGCTACCTACTTCTACATATTCTGCAGTCGCTATTTATTTATCTATTTCCCGCGCTACTATCAAGTCTCACTAATAAAAGAACAGGTAATGAACAAGTACGGGAATGAGGTGAAATCGACAAAGGCTTTTCTCTTTAGCATAGGTAATATTCTTGAGAATTCTACAATTAATCGCTTCAAGTGTCAAACTAAGTTTATTACCTTACAATTTCCTGAACTAACAATAGAGATTGCACATCAAACAAGCAATTACTCAAAGGAAAATAATTAGTTGAACAATACCAATAAATTAACTAATAGAAATAAATAAGCTACTGTACTTCAGAGCCTTGTACCCGTCACCATATATCTGATTTCAAGAATAGTTTCAACAGGTTTTCAACCATTTGCTGCTCGAATTTAAGCCTTATTTATTACTGTACAAAATGTTCCTCTATTTTGTTAAGTGAATAGATAAATTTGTAGGAACATAAATTGAGTGTTGGCATATGAATACGGCAGAAGACAATGCGCTGTCCAGTGTCCAAGGGAACGGACACGAGCGTAAATTGCTGAGGAAACTATCACCCTTTGCTGAGCCAAGGACTAGGAGATAGCTAAAAATAAATTTTAAAATAACTGTGCCAATAGTAGAAAACAAAGTAACTTATATTACTTATTTATATACTGGGTTATTTGTAAAATAGCAGAAAGCTCTCTGATCCTGATTCTTGTAACTCTAAGCTCATTTATTCTTATGTATTTCTTCTGAATTATATGTTCACCGTAATAATTAAAACGATGTATTCTATACAATCTATGATTAATCGTTGTTTAAACTACACTGTCCCGCAAAGATCGCCGCGCCACGCCTCATAATATGCTCGCTAACGTCAGCTGATAATTTGAACTTTACAGAGAAGACAAATATACATATTTGTGTACCACGAAAGACGTTGGGTCCAATGATTGGAATTAACCTTAGATAAATTTTGATAGATTATAAAACGTTTGCCTATACTAAATAAAAAAAAACTCTTGGCTACCGAAGTGTTTCTGTTTTTTTCCTTTTATTATATACATATTATCTACCATCAAAATCAAAATCAAAAACAAAATCGTTTATTCACATGGGCCCCAAAGAGGCACTCATGAAAGTTAATGAATCTATTGCCAGATTCGCAAAATTACAGCCATTACGAGAAGAACCTGGCAAGAAACTCGGCGGCGCATTTTTTTTTCATTCATTTTTTTTTAAAACATTCTTAATTTCTAATACATAATTTTCTTAACCTAGGTGTTATTATGGTAGTCGCTAGAAAGAGCCTGTGCAGTTTGCCTCCATGATTCCTTGTCATGTTCATCTATACGTGTACATACCTACCCTTGATAATATTAAAATATTACCTAGGATAGCCAATCTTCTTCCTCTTAGCGTGTCGATGGCAATCAGTTAAATAGCTGAGGCTCAGAACTCAGCCACCCGAACTGCATTTGGTACAGCGTCCATGCGCTCTGTTGCGAGCAGGTAACAGGGTACGCAGGGCATGCAATAAGATGAGCCATAGTTTGATCTGCTGCGGACAGAAAGACTATATTGTTAACTTCTGAGAATTCCCACTTGACCATGTTATCCTTACTCCGACCGACCTGAGTACGGAGTCTATTTAAAGACTTCCAGGTCAGCCAGGGTTCTTGCAGGCCAGGTGGAAGATTCTCAGAATGCCAATAGTATTAATTAATTATCAACTATTTTAAGGAACATATAGGTCAAATTTGGATACGAAAACCACAAATACTACATTTGTCGATTTTTCAAATCGTTATTGCAAAGCTTTTCTTCAAATCTTGTTTTAAGAAAGCCTTTGGGAAAACCGATACGTCAAAAGAAAGAAGAATTTCATAAAATGTAAAGACCGAAGGAGCAATTGGTTATATATACGATTCAGCGAAGCACCTTCTGATCTTTAAACTTAGAATGAAATCTGCAAAAGGACTCAATGTAAAACCAATCTTCGAATAACATTACGACTTCCTTTACGAGTTACATTTGATTGACATAATGATCGTATAACTTAAGATTGCAATTAAATTGTAATGTGGAATAGCTGTCAGGGTTTTTTTAATGTCGCTGTCGATTCTGTATTTTTCTCAAAACTTGTGATTTTTATAGTGTTCATGTGAAAAATAGTGGATTATCTATGCTAATATTATAAAGAGGTAAAGTTTGTGAAGCTATAGGGTGTAATCTCTGGATCTACTAAACCGATTTTGAAAATACGTTTACCAATAGAAAGCCACGTTGTTTGTAAGTGTCATATGTGAACTAAGCCTAAAACAACACTCGTTATGTTTAGCGTTGAACGATAACCGAACGGTACTGAGACATTTTATGCAAAAGTACCCCCAAATCTAAGATAAAATCACACATTATTAAATCTTAACTACTGGCTCAAGTTATTTATAGTTACCTACCTAAGTTTGCTCACTGTCATGTATCTGCGGCACATGTATTATTTACTTATTTTAAGTTTATCTCAAGTGAATTTTAATTCTTATGAGATAATAAATAATTCTAAACATATATGTCATGTTTTTTTAACCGGGCTCCTCCGGGCAGTTCAGCTAGTAAACTATATGGATGTGGATTATTTACTATGCAAATCATACAAAGTTGAATATCGTGCTTAAAGTTTTCGCCCCAAAAGTCCAATAGAAGTTCTAGTAGTCTCTACCACTTTACTAGGGCATGATTCGACTATGACTTTTTTACTTGACTAGGACTATATATATGAAATACTCAATCATACTTGAAAAATATTTATCATTTTATTGTGAAGCGATTGCTTGCTTTTAGCTTAAGCTTAATGCACAAAGATTGTTGAGCTAATAATTTTAATAAATAAATTAAAAGTATTAGTTGTCAAAATCAAACGTCATCACTATTCACAACGGAGAATAACATTGAAGACTTAACCGGTGAATTATTTTTTCTTGATGAATTTGGCCTCAATAGCACACTATTCTAATTCCAAAGATTATTTAGATTATGTAAATTAGTAAAAATGACAAACACGGTTTCACTGCAACCAGTTTCAGATGTAGTAATTAGCTAAATTGCATTCGAAATATAATCAAAATCCATTTAGATAAGAGTTGCAATTTAGCAACTGTTTCCGTTGACAGCCTTTACTCTGTTTTATCAGAATAAATCAATATTCAAAATTTAATATTAATTTATAATAATCAAAATATTGTGTGACTCGTACAGGATTTTCAAAAACATTTAAACGGTTAAACGGTTAAATGCTCATAAGTAAACACTCAAAAATTGACGCTTAACAAACAAAATAAGATTTTCTATTGATTTTATCTATGATAGATAATTTTCAAATACCTATCCAATGCTACCTCATTTAACCATCGACACAGGAAACAAACCTAATACTTTAGCTGCAAAATTCTTGCTACTATGTTATATACATAGTTTACTATGTTATATACATAGTTTGTCCACTTCATTTTTTTTATTTTTCACTTTTTTTTTCTCTTGTTGACGCCATATTGAATTATGATTATTGACATGTCTTAAGTTACACTTGCAACATATCGGTATAATATCTTGTTATAACATAAGTTTTTATTTGATTATATTTTTATGTGATTGCTTAAGTAGGAACACAATTTAAAATGACTATTGAATTATGTGTTATATTTGTATATATTTATTATTTATTACATTTTAAGGTATCTAATTCTAATTGAAATGTTCCTTATTTTTTACATTATAATGTGTTAAGAGCTATAGTACAGAACAGTCCCAAATTATTTTGTAATTGCCTCTCCATCCAAATGTTCTCTGGCAGAAATTGCTTTAAGCGATAAGACTGTACTAACCTAAGGTATGTTTTATTTTCACACTGTTATTTTTTCTTTCCGAATTGGTGTACAATAAGGAGTTTATTTATCATCTATCTATTCAAGCTCTAACCCGAACGTATTCCAAACCTCTTAAAGCACAGTCTATAAAAGCTTTTCATTAGTTTCTACTCGCAATCTCAGTTTGCTAATAAATCAATTAACTGGTATTCTCATTAGAGTGCTGTTATCGGGAATCGAACCTTGGACCGGTCGCGTGCGGAGCGGTGAAAGTGTTTGTTTGCACACATTCAGCTTGCTTGATTTATTTATGTCGCTGTTTGTTTTGGTGTCGATGTTGTTGATAGATGGTGTATTGGAAATGTGTTGAAATGATTAGAAACACTAGCTTAGTCTCATAAACTAGCTTTTACATATGACTTTTCTCGTCATTAATACGTACTGTGAAGGAGTGGACCTTATTTACCTAGTCGTTGTTCCCCGAAAGGTATAATCTGAGAGTCAAGAGTGAATAGCTATCTTCTAGGCAAGTATATATTTTCGGCTACATCATCGCTTTCCATCAGGTGAGATTAACAAACAAAACAAAAACAAACGCATTCACACTCACAGCCCCACACTAAGTTCAAAGACTTTAATCGTGGGTGCCGGAAACAATCACATCACACACATGACACCCGGAACCAGAAGCACAAATATCCCTTGGGAAGGAATTTTTGCTCCTGCCGGGAATCGAACTCAGGACCCACGGCGCCGAGGGCGAAGACCTGTCTACTGCGCCAACTGGGTCGTCTAGGATTGTGTTCAAATGCTTGCCTACCGAGCAAAAAAAATGTATTTGTCAGAATAGGGAATGCATGCAATTTAAATAAATGACATATACCTAAGTAGTTTTTTTAAATCTGGATTTAATATGGAATCAACGATAATTACACCGCTATCTTTCTTTCTTAATTAATTTGTGACGTCAGTTTCTAGATTTTGGTGTAAATTATTGGTCAACTTTCCTTTACGAAAGTCATGATTGGGTCGTGAACGACTAAGGAAGAACGTCAGAACGGTTGCGTTTAAAATAAATTATCCTTGATTGCATTTTCATATATTCATTTTGGTATAAAATGTAGGCATTGTTTGGATAAATATATACCTCTAATTCAGAATGGATACAACAGTATATTATGGTTGCCACCGTTTACGTTTTCCAATATTGTATTCCCCTGAATAAGCTTCATTTTTGTAGAGGGAATTCTATAAAAAAGATAGAACGTTTCGTAAGTTTTTATTTTTTCAATAGGCAAGCATTTGATCGCTTTCAAAGTCTAGAAGAAAAACACTCGTGGTACAGTTACGGGCAAGAAGCAAAATAAACTTATAAGTCTACAAATGTAAATTGATGGAATCAAGGCTAGGAAGTTAAAAGCTCTTAAAACCCAATAACTCCTAATCTGGCGATCTCTTCCTGCTTCCCGATTGTATCATAATTTTGCTAACATTCTAACTGCTCATGGGCCATTAAGGGCCTTTATCTGCCCATATGCTAATACTGGAGAGAATTTCATTACTATGCGATATTGAGAGCGGAGCTACAGGTTGGAGGTATTCTGGAGGAGAATGCAGTTCTTATTAAGTGTGTTCTGCTCATGTTTTTATTTTATTATGGGTTTGAATATGCTTATCTTTCTTCCATCTATCTTTTTATAAAAGACGTTTGTTAATTTTTTTTATCCTAAATAGCAAGCATTTGACCACTATCTCACCTGATGGAAAGTGATGATGCGGCCGAAGATGTGACTTTTCTGCCTGGAAGATATCTATTCACTTTTGATTTGAAGACTCCCGAATTATACCCTTCGGGGAACAATGACACAGGCAACGAGTTCCACTCCTTCGCTATACGGATGATGACCGTAGAAGCAAACCGCTTCGAGCAAACTGGAGGTATGTCATCTATAAATGGATGACGTTTGGCAGTTGGTCTGGTTATAGTCTCTCAAAAACTCGAGAATGGCTTGACCGATTTAGCGGATTCTTTTTTGTTGTGTTTGTAATTGTTAGGGCAATGTACAAGATTGTTAGCGAATCGCTAGTAGCTTATATAACAGCAATTTGGAAAAGGAGCGAAGTAATTTTGAGATGTAAAAATTTCTTATAAAATTTCTCCGTTTAAAGAAGCATGTGGGAAGAAGTTATGAGGCAGCTCACATAAAAAAATACAATTTAATTGTGTACCTTCTTTTTTGTGAAGTCGGTAGAAAAATAGTAAGCTTTCCCTTCTAGAATAACCTTCCAACATCGCTTTCATTGCATCCCATTGCACGCATGTATAATCCTAATGGTGTATACTCCTATAAGTATTTACCTTTATAATTAAATGATTATTGGTTCTCTAACCACGTAATGTGTGGTTACCGGTAACTGTAAGTAGGTTTTTATGTATAAGCTTACGGTTAAGTGGATCAATTATTATTATAGTCCTAGGTATGCCTAATTATGATGGTTCCAGTTTCGCATTAGACATGTGGGATGCTAATCACGTTGTAGAAAGTCTGAAATGGCTGGAAGTTATCGATCTGACAGTTGGTTTTATTAATTGTACGTATATTGTGATACACGTTGTAGTACTTGTGATTTTATAATGATGACTGATTATATAGTTATTTTTTTCGTTATTATTTTTATTAAGATTTTATGAGCCATTTGGTGTTGAGACACTGGGCCCGTGGGGATCGGGAGCTTACTCTATTTTCAAAAATCTTTTAGAAAGAAAGGTAGAGGCGCGCGAAAAAAAAATGTTTCCGTTAATACATTTTTCTTCATTCTATCTCACCTGAGGATAAGAGACGATGCGGTCGACGATGGAGCACATTTCCCTAATAGAAGATGCTTATTCATTCGCGACTTTAAGACTTGTGTGACTTTACGATATTGTATTTCTCAGGAAACACAGGAAGTAAGGAGTTTCATTTCGTTGCGGTTCGCATAATAAATTCGGAAGCAAAACGCTTTGTCCAAATTTGTGGAATGTCTACCA
This sequence comes from Lomographa bimaculata, assembly GCA_948107665.1. Taxonomy (NCBI): domain Eukaryota; kingdom Metazoa; phylum Arthropoda; class Insecta; order Lepidoptera; family Geometridae; genus Lomographa; species Lomographa bimaculata. The sequence goes on from OX403600.1 coordinate 13,753,629, forward strand.
TATAGCGGTGTCGCTAAAGAGTTTGTCTAGATGTCCGATAATAGAATGGGGATGGGAGAATTAGATTGTGTAATTCCATTGCACACACTCCGAAATGTATCCGATAAAATGCCGAGAGATTTTAAATAGAATAGAATAGAATAATCATTTATTCCGACAAACTTAACTTAACTTACAATGATAAACCGAATGCGAAGAACGTTATTGTTATTCCAGTTTGCCGGAAAAGGTCTGCAAGCTCAGCATAATGCTGAAGACAGAGCCTCAGCGCTGGTTTTCAGCTCCGACCTGTGTAGGGTGACGTACGGCAAGTCTAAGATATAAATAAAATTATTACATAAAAATTAAATAAATTCATACATACACAAAAACTTTAGATCAATAAGGAAAAACTGTTACTATACTTTTATTAATGATAAGAGTTTTATATATATAATGAAAAAAATATCTTACTGTCTTTGCAAAATGCAAGTTAATTGCATTTTGCCAGTATGTGATACTTTATATTGATAAACGCTGTAGACAGAGTACTTAGAGGAGAACAGATCGATCTTGGTAGCCTATTGGTCGGGTAGGTAGCCTTATGTGTTTCGTCCATTTATATATTGAAACAAGACGATATTTCCTAATTTGAAAGTTGCGTGTCGGCGTGGTTAGTTCATTAACCGATTTCAAAAAAGTAGGAAATTCTCAATTCGACTGTATTTTTTTATGTGTTATTCCATAACTTCTTTCGTTGTGAGCACATTTTGATGATTATTTTTTTATTAGAAAGCTGGTGCTTTCTATGTGGTCCCATTTTAATTTGATCAAGATCTGACTAGTAGTGTTTGAGTTATCCTCAATAATGCGTATTCTGTGAACTACTGATGATGTTCTCGTTTTTAACCTACTTCAAAAGTTACCTTATAACTTCTTTCGTTGTGAGCCGATTTTGATGATTATTTTTTATTTGAAATCTGGGGATTTCCAATTTATGGTCCTATTTAAAATGAGTTACCGTTGAGTTATTTATGAGTTATCGTTGAGTTATCGTCAATAATGCGTGTTTAATACATTAAACCTGATCAAAGTTCCGGAGATTAACGGGTAAACTCGGTTTTTTTTAAGCTTTGCTTGCGTTTATTTATTAATTTCGTTTTTTTTTCATTCAATATGCATGAGCTCTACAAAAATCTTACTACTACATCACGTATTGATATCAACGCTTTTTGCACGATGTAAATTAAGACGACGACGTACATATTATCAAAGACTTTGCATTTGATAAAGAAACTAGTCTTGTGTAGATAATATTACCTTTATCTGGTACTCTAAGCTATAAGGTAGCATGAATAGTTTTCTTATTAATAGAATTAGATGCATGATGTATGAAGTAGATTCAAGTAACCTTATAAAAAGTCAGATTTAACCTGACGATAGGTTATGAAAACCGCAATGAAGTATCGTTCTAGGCACTCCATTTTGTTTTAAATTATATATAACTTTAAAGAATATATTTCATAAATTTACAGAGTTTATGATAAGTTAGAAGATTCGTCAATAAAACCTTTTTTTATTGATAAAGAAGTTTATGTTTACTGTTGGATTTGGCTGCTCGGTATTCGTAACAATAAATGAATTTTGTTGTTTAAATTAGCCTTTTTACTATTTTATTAATTCGGGGTAGACACATATTATTGTTAATTATTTTAAGTTTTTCAGCAAAATAAAGATATCTTTATTTATAATGTATCAAACAATCAGGTGAAATTATTTTTATAACATCCTAATATTATAAATCCGAAAGTTTGTGTGAAAGTGTATAAGTATGTTTGTTCCCTCTTCACGCTTTAACGGCTGAACGGATTTGGATGAAAATTGGAATCTACATAGCTTATACCTAGGATTAACACATAGTCTACTTTGTAGTTAGTAATTATTTGAATGCACACTACTGTGTTCTTAATTTGAATTGCCCGTTTGCTTAGTTTAATGCGCGTTCGCCTTCTAAGTTAGGGTATCAGGTTTAGCGCCCGACGTGAAAACCAGTTTTCTCCACAAAACAAGTTTTAATTGTGTGTGAATGTTTCCGGTACCCACGCAGCAAGTCTACTAACTTAGTGTGGGCCCGTAAGTGAAAAGCGTTTATGTTTTTATATTTATTTAGTTTCACCTGTCCAGATGTTTGTCATCAAATCTTGCAAATTTGATCCATTTCCCGGTTATCGATTGAACTAAAATTTTGCATACATGTGTAAATCCCGTGACTACGCAATATTATGATGACATGTTGTTAGCACCATGATGGATGATCTGATCTGATGATGAAGCTGGAAGGTGGCTAAAGGAACGACTCAACCCCATCGAGTTTCGGCTCGTTTGATTCGTCTTGACAAGTTCTCTGGTTATATAACTTTTAGTCCTCTTTATTTACAACATGTCAAAGCATGATTTTAAAAAACTGTTTTGTATATCATAAAGTGGTTGTAAACACCGTAATGTAGAAAAAATATGTTTCTCTGTAATACAAAAGTTTCACTTCTATCGTTTGACTTTAAGATACTTTTTTATGTTGTCTTATTTTCTATCATGCGTATTAAGCATATCCATAAATACCGAGATACTAGAAAACCGAGCAGTGAGTAATGTAAATCGATTGCATATAATGGTAATCACGGCCTCGGGGAAAGACTTTCCATTCCTGTATCGTGTAACCATTACAATGCATGCACCTACAATTCATATAGAAAGTGTTGAACACGGTTACAGTAACTAGGGACCGCAGGAATATTTGAATTTCTTTATATTTTACAAGCTTTTATTCAGTTTCACCTGTCCAGTTATCTGTCGGTCTGTAATCAAATCTTGCAAGCTAAATTAGACCCACTTCACGATGTATTTTGGACTCAAATTTGGTGTTATGTATCTTCAATGATATGTTACCATGGAGCTCTGATGATGGAGATGGTAGATGTCCATAGGAACTTCTCAACTAAACAAGATAAACCAATCGAGTTTGGCTCGTTAGGTTCGTTTTGATAAGTTCTCTGGTTATACAACTTTTAGTTCTTTTTTATTTACAACTTGTCAATTTAAAAAAAACTTTAAAAATAAAGTTGTACTTGTTTCAGTATTAAGGATGTATGTAATTCCGTTGCTAAAACACAGGCTCTGTCTAGTTTGGAGCCCATAGCTTCAAAGTAGTACAACACTATATCTTTTTTTTGTCAAATTGACAAATATTCATAACCATTTTCAATTTACTGAAATGCTAAGTATGGACTGTTTAAATCAGAAGTAAAAATTTGTTGTGAAAGAAAGCTTATTATAAAACGAATGATAATCTTATTGACAAGGGTGCATGGAGGCAAACTGCACAAGCGCTTTCCGGCGACTGCAATATATAGATAAACCTAGATAAGATTATTAATGTATTAGTCATGTAAATTCCGAGTTTCTTGATAAGTTCTTCTTGAGATAGATGTTTTGATGATAATTTGCGAATCTGGTAATTAAAGTTTGTTAAATTTGATGAGTGCCTCTAGGGCCCATGTGAATAATCTATTTCGTTTTTGATTGAATATATATACGAATTTGATATACTCGTAATATGTTTATTTATTTATTAACAAGTTGCCTTGGATTATGTAAAGTAGTAACATATTTCAGAAAATCTATTATCGTAGTCGTATCGTATCGTAGTATTTATATAGGCCATCCAAATTCTCGTTACCATTTTCAAACTTCATTCGTTCGCTTCGTTGAGTAAGTGTTTAGTGCAATTCAAAATACCTACATAATACTTTTCAATAGCACTGTGATGTTTCTCGTTTGTGACGTCACCTGCCGTTCCCAACGGAAGACCAGCGCTGGTTGTTTTCAGCCGGCAATACGCTGAGTTAAGGTCGACTTGCGGTAAAAAGCTGTTGTCTATTGTCCTTTTCTATGTTGTGATGCCCATTTTGTTTATTTTTACCACAAATAAAGATATGTCTACGTCTATAATTTCTTTTCAAACCTTTGACTGGTATGTCTTTTATAAAGATTTTTACATTTATGTCAGTTCTTAATCTGACTTCTTCTAAGCAGATTCTCTGAATCTTATAAGCAGTTAGAATTACATATGTGTTTCTATTTCTAGGTTCGACTGTGAGATTAATGTGAATATTTCCAGCAACCACGACACAAGTCATCGAACTTAGTGTGGGTCTGTTTAAAAAAAGCGTAAACATTAATTGCACTTACGAAATGGTCTGGTGGAGTTACGACTCAATATTAATATAATAGGGCTCTCTGTACCTGAAAGGCTTTTTATACAAGATGGTCACAATAAATAGTTTGGCACCATTGTAAAACAGGAGCTTAGTTGCACCAGTCGCGTTAGAAAGCTAGGTGCGTATCAGATCGCCTCCAGACATCCTGTACAATGTGTTGTATCTAATGACGAGCTTGCATAGAACTAGTTTGGAGGAAATTGCTGTCCTTATGTCAGTTATAAAACTTTGATTATGGGATAGCCACGGGAACGTGGAGGGAATGCTTAGTATTCCATTGGAGCGACATGTAATTGGAAATTCATTGAGAATATCGTATTCAATTTAATACTATTATGTTGGTTCATATTCAATTTACATCTTCTAATATATCTCATATACCTTCAAATGAGCAATTCTTGAATGTATATATATAATTTGAATTTCAGAAACGGCTTCAACGATTTTCATGAAATTTAGTATGCAGGGGTTTTCTGGGCGATAAATCGATCTATCTAAGTATTTTTTTTAGAAAATGTCGTTTTAACGAGCAAAGGTCGGTCATCCAGGTACTGTATAATTTGATGTAGCAATTTCTCTCTAAGCAAGCTATCTAAAACTATATTTTGCACTAGCCGTTCCTCATGGCTTCGCCCGCGTTATTTAAGTTAAAAAGTAACCAATGTATTAATCCTATAAGCTATGTAAATTCCAAATTTCATACAAATCCGTTAAGCTGAACAGCGTGAAGAGAAAACAAACACAGGTACTTACACATTTACACACAACTTTCGGATTTATAATATTAGTGTGATAGTGTGATTTACCCAGTTTCACTCGATTTACTTTTTTTATGACTAATAGGCTAGGAGCATTTGACCGCCATCTCACCTGATGGAAAGCGATGATGCGGTCGACGGTTGGATGTGCTTGCCTAGGAGGTATCTGTTCACTCTTGACTTGAAGACGCCTAAGTTATACTTATCGGGAAACAAGAACAAAGGCCGGTTACTACACTTTTTTTAGTTTATTTTGTATTTTTCGTTGAATTATAGCCTCATCCTTTAAATAAATACGAATAAAAAACATATTATATAACATATATATATTTAAACGGCCCGTTGGCTTAGTTGGGTGGCGTTTGCCTTCTAAGCAGGGGTATCGGGTTCGGTTCCCGGCGGGAACACAAGTTGTCTCCCCAAGGAAAATTTGTTTTTCCAGCACCCACATCACAAGTCATCGAACTTAGTGTGGGGCTGTGAGTGTGAAAACGTTTATATGTTTATGTTATAGAATTTTTTACTCGTTACTTACCTAATATTTTGAAGCATATCCGATATCCTTCGTCGATGATATGTCCGAAACCTGGTCGGAGCATTTTTCTTCGACAATAAAACGTGAGTGAGTGCCAAGTTTCAATAATAATAATGAAGAACTCTCACGATACTTTTAAGGCGTTCATTTATTTACTATCCCGATTTATATACCTCGCCTATGCGTAAGATTTAACTACAGTACGTAAGATATATTTCTTCATAAATCTTCTTGTTCCTTTTTGTTAGTTTTTTTTTATTATTTCACGACCATGGATGCATAGTCCTTAAGTCGAAATATTAAACAAATATTAACAATTTCTATTCTTCATAATAAAAGTCTTAGTCACAAGTCACAGTCAAAGTCAAGTAGTCAGTCATAGTCAAGTCATGCCCTAGTAAAGTGGTAGAAACTTTACTAGAACTTCTATTGGAGTTTTGGACGAAGGCGAAAATCACGTTTTTCAACTTTGTATGACTTGCCTACACTTATGCACATTTACTAAGTATTAACGGTTAATAATCCACCATTATTACACATTAACACTCGAAGAATCACAGGTTTCGGAAAATTATACAAAATCAACAAAGCCATTTTTTCACGTTCGCGGCAAAACTCCTTGTTAGTTTTAGTGTTAGTGTTGCCCGAGTTCATTCCTTTTCATTTTGCTTTTTTTTTCTCCATATTAAATAGACATAATTTAGTATATGTATAGGTATATGTATGTATTGTATATTTAAAAATATTTAGTATTTTATAATTATATAGTATCTGTTTACGTGTATGTAAATGTATTATTTATATATCCTCTGCTTTTAATCACTGTTCTTCTATCTAATCTTTTATGAACGTAGAACGACGTCCTATTATATTGCGTTATTCCTCTCCATCCAAAGGTTGCTGGAAGAGATCACTCTCAGCGATAAGACCGCCTATTGTTACACTTATATAATTTTTTACTGTCATTCCTATTTGTGTTCTTTGTTATTTTAAGGTGTTCAATAAAGAATATATCTATCTATCTATCTACAGTATTGAAAACTGTCCACTCACATGGCACTATGAAACCAATAACATCTCACGACACACCCCTAGCACTTCATCACCGCTGCAGATCCCATCTCGCATAAGCAGCGACAATGGCTGTACCTGTTTTGAATAATTGCACCGATACGTAGCCTCTGATTCAGTATGGATGATGAGGGTACGCCGCTTGCATAATGGTACAACCAGTTATGGTAACTGGGATACAGTTATCCGGCAGCTGTCCTTGAGAGCCAGTCATTGTAGGCCCCGTAAACACGACTTGACGAAAGTAAACACTTTCGTCATCACTTATCATCAGGTGACCACTATTTCACCTGATGCGGTGATGAGCACCCGTGTGGCCACCACCCCCGCTGATACTAACATGGGAAAATATTCACTCATAATTTTGATTTTCATAAAAAGGTCCAAGTATTTGTGATACCTTGGACGATATAATATACTGCGCAGTAAAGTTATGAAGCTAAATAAACCGAATAAAAAGGTGTTAACTTTATCGACGTTACATACTTCAATTCAATAAGTAACAAATAAACTAAAAAAAAAAACAAACTTTTTTTTATTTTTTATTATTTTATGACCATGGATGCATAGTCTTTCAGTCGAAATATTAAACAAATATTAACAATTTCTATTCTTCATAATAAAAGTCTTAGTCACAAGTCACAGTCAAAGTCAAGTAGTCAGTTATGACTGACTACTTGACTTTGACTGGTCATGCCCTAGTAAAGTGGTAGAAACTTTGCTAGAACTTCTATTGGAGTTTTGGAGGGAAGGCGAAAATCACGTTTTTCAACTTTGTATGACTTGCCTACACTTATGCACTGTACTAAGTATTAAAAGTTAATAATCCACCATTATTACACATTAACACTCGAAGAATCACAGGTTTTGGAAAATTACACAAAATCAACAACGCCATTTTTTCACTTTCGCGGCAAAACTCAAAACAAACTTGTATCAGCCGGGGTGGTAGTCACATGAATAATTTTCCCCTTCTTCTGGTAGAAGCGCGGGAAATAAAGTTGGGTATTTTATAATACTAGTCATATTCACCAGTCATAGTCAAAGTCAAGTAAAAGACTTATATTACAATTATGTCACTTAACAGAATCACAGAACTTCTGTTGGAGTGTTGGAGCGAAAACGAAAATTACGTTTTTGAAGTTTGTACTTATGTTTTGCCTACACTTATGCACGTTCACATTCTAGTAACAGTTAATTATCCAACACATTACATACTAACTCAAATAATATCAAGTTTTGAAATAGTACAAAATGACTTTTGCGCCAAAATCGAATTATTTTTCTTTCAATTTTGGCTTCGCAATCTTGTGTATTTAGCCAGTGTCCAAGTATTAATATATTTCAAGCGTATTTCACATTAATAGTCCTAGTCACAAGTCAAGTTAAAGAGTCAAGGTCCAGTCATAGTCAATAGTCAATAGTCACGCCTTAGTATTGGAGTATGCATAGACATTTGTTGTACCATAGTCACAGATAACAAAAGTAGGTACCTATCCGAATATGCATCTCAATCGTCACTCAATACAACACGTTTGAAACAGGACCTCATTTCGCAATAGAATTCAAGCCAGGAACCAAATCAAACACACAATAATTTATGCAACATACCATTCCTCTACACCCACTCGGTAGAATGCATGCGAACATGCATTTCAATGTATCACAGCATCCGTCAATGCCAGAGATCGGCGCAGGTAGATGGAGCGATTGGATTGAGTTTTGATAACAATAGAAAAAGGAGGTTTGTTTTGCCGCGAAAAATAAAAAATGGCGTCGATGATTTTTGTATTATTTTCCAAAACTTGTTATGCTTCTGCTGTAAATATGTAACGAGTAGGCAAATCATCACACTAATATTATAAAAGCGAAAGTTTGTAGGTGTGTTTGAATGTTTGTTACTTCTTTTCGCACAAACGAATGGACCAATTCTGATGATGACACCCTAGATTAAGACATATTTTTATCACTAAATTCCCGCGGGTCCAGTACTGCGAAACCCCGGAACGCAGCTATAAATAATTTAATATATAGTTGAAATCGTGATTTTCGCTTTTGCTCAAAAATAAGAATAGGATTTCTAGTAAAAAAATCTACCACTAGTTGACTGCCCGTTGGCTTAGTTAATAATTTACGGTTAATAATCCACAATTATTAGGTACACATTTACACTAAGAATCACAGGTTTTGGAAAATTATACAACATCAACAACGCCATTTTTTCACTTTCGCGGCAAAAAAGAGAATAACATATTCATCAAATTATATTCTGTCTGATTGGATTTAAATAAGAAGTAAGTATATATATATATATATAAATTCATTAATATTATTGTGCAGTTATAATCCCTTCCATTGCGAAGAAGTTAGTCCTGCGTCCGTAGACAGATCTATCTTCGTTGAAAATCGCAGCATCATTTGCTGTGACAGCTCTGCGTGTCTTTACCTTGGATTATTAACTATGGCACTTGGCATTCAGGAGTACAGAGTATGTGGAGTGATTGACTTATATTTGTAACGAAGATGTGTTTAACTACTGCCGTGAAGTACCTACGTTCTTAAAATGTAGGGTTCATTCCCGGTCGTCCCCACACGGTCGTCCCCACTGGGTACGAGTGGGAAAAAAAAGTTTCGTTCGTCCCCAGTGGTGACGATTGGAACCTTTTATTTCCCACTCGTTCCGCTATAGACCGAGAGTCTAAATGCAATAATCGCAACATTATACTTAAAAATAATTAAAAAGGCCTTAGTTCTAATACTGTATTGTGGTGAATGTGGTGTATTATAGACATTCAACCTAATTTACAATAATTTAAGAAAACATTAAGGAAATAGGCAAACAAAAAAAAAAATACCAATTAAAATACATATTTTAAATAAATCTTTTTATTTAAATATTTTAATTATTTAAATATTTAGGACATTTATGGAAATTGAGCAAACAAGCAAGTCGCTCGCTTGATGCTTGCCTATTTCAGTACATTTCCCAGAGTTTTGAAAACCGGCTCGTACTGCGTTCGTCACCCTCAGATATTAGATGTTAAATCTCTCTAAGTTCTGTTTTTTGACTGGAAACATTGCCCTTCAATCCGGAATGCAGTAATGTTTGCATACTACTGCTTGGCGGTTTAATGTCTGGTTCAATGGTGTGGTACTGCACCAGGCGGACTCTGCAAAAGAGTCACTACTGCAAAAAGCCGCTGCAAGCAGGATAATGACTAACTCGATACGGAATGTATATTGATTGCGAAAAGCGTCAGCGCACTGAAACAAAAGCAATATACTCGTACATCTTCTTCTTCTCTAATATATAAAAATAAGTCGGGTTTTCCTTCCTGACGCTATAACTCCAGAACGCACGAACCGATTTCCACGGTTTTGCATTCGTTGGAAAGGTCTCGGGCTCCGTGAGGTTTATAGTGGCGAAACGGAGTTCGCCGGGTTTGCTAGTCAAATTATAAAAGCTTATGTACAGCAATCTTTCGATTAAGGAATTAGGAATATTAACGCTTTTAACTAAAGAGTCATAGTCCAGTCATAACCAAATTAAGTCTTTAACGCTACCCACTGGTAGTGGGCTTGAGCACTTGAGTTACCTATAAGCTCGATGTCTTGTAGGTAACTAAGTACTTTGCTGTACATAGTTTTAGTTTAGTTTTAGGAAATATAGGCAATTGGCCCGTAGTTTTAGTCTTTATTCAATTTAAATATGACTAGACCATGACTCTGACTTAGACTAGTTCATGATTTTCTTTTTAAATTTATTTAAGGGCTTTGTCCCTGAGTGACCACACCACCTAATACAACAAAATAAACAAATCAAAATAGAAAAAGATATCAAAATTAAATAGAAAAAGCAATATCAACTAAAGTATACAATACATATGCTGAATTTGTCGTTATGCGGGCTAGGATGCTGTTACAGAATCCAGCATCAAAAATATTGTGATTCTGACCAAAGTAGGATCTTGTATAGCCATCATTCTGCACACATTCCAACAAGATATGTTGTACAATCTATAACGTCACACTCATCACTAGTTGTAAACTAAATTAAATAGATAGTACTAGATTAAGGTGGCGATACCAGAATTTCAACTAAAATGCGTGTTTTTGTAACCGTTTTACTCGGCATTTATAATAAAACCAGATAAATAAAAATATTTGACGTAATCTGTGTGATACGATGAATGATGCCTTCTTCTTAGAATATTCATAACATTCGTAAATGTAAAGGAAATAAATATCAAATCTCATGCAAATAACATCAATTTGTGTTTTTGTAACCATTTCGCTCCGCCATTTTATATCAAAACACTGTGAAAGTTATTTCACATACGTATATTTACTAGACAAATGATGTCTTCAGCTTATTTTTTTTTATTTGAGGCGCATTTTCCCGAAATTAGAATAAAACCATTAAAAAATCAAAGATCGCCACGCGCGACCTAGCGTAACCGCCACGATGTAATTCACGCAATATACACCTTTACGTGCAAAAGTGTAAGGGGGATAATTGGCTGTGGTTAAAAAAGGTGCTCGCATTGACGTATACCAGCCCCTTAAATAATTTTTTATAACTTAACTCTGGGTAATTCCTCATAGATTCCAAAATTGTAAACTAATAATTCGCAGCTTTTTGTTTAAATTAAGTGAAATCTAGCAGGTAATTTTCGACAAAACTGGACTTTTTTTACCGACTTCCCAAAAAAAGAGGAGGACTCGAGCCGACTGTATTTTTTTACCTTATAACTTCTTTCCACGTGAAACGATTTCGAATTTTTTTTTAGTTTGAAAAATGTTGCTTTCCGATCGGTCCCATTTAAATTTGATCAAGATCTGATCAGTAGTTCCTAAAATATCGTCATTACCGTCATCTGCCGTCATTTTGTGACGAAATCGGCTTACGTGGGGAGAAGTTATGAGGTAACACAAATAAAAAAAAATACATTCGACTTGAGTACCTCCTCCTTTTTTGGGAAGTCGGTAAAACAAGAACATTTCCCTAATAATACATGTCTCGAAATTCGAAATTAAATGTAACACGTACGAAATCATTGCATACACCGCTAAAACATACCATCCCAACAGCAATATTTTTTATCTCTAGTTCTAGTTAGACGTACCTCATGTACCACTTTGTTTAAATTACCTGAATAATATACTAATTTATTATTCCTCATACTGCAAGCTAGAATGCCCGTTACACGTCTAATCACGAGATTCAATGTATTTCGATCCAGGAGCAATCCAGAATGCTTGTACACTGTCGGCCAAGAAAACTATACACTATAACATGAAGTGTAATGCGAGCTACACGCGCACACGCCTCTATTTATCCTAACCGATACAGGAGCTATCCTTTATATAATTATAGGCATGTTAGTACACTTCTGGCGCAAAAATTATGTACATTATGAAATTATTCAGATTACACATAAATATATTAAGATTAAACATAAAACTCTTTATAATTGAATACCTTATTTGTGACAAAGCATAATAGAAAATAATGACTTGCAAAATACATGTATATATAAAGTTGCATGTAATAACTATAACCCACACAAGGAAGCTACGGTGCTAGGTGATCCCTGACTACGCTGATCCTGCTGCCCTCAGAAATCGGAATGAATCTAAAGGTTGGGTAAGTGCACATTCTCCTTTCTGTGATTATAGGATCGATACACCTCTTACCTGTCTATTTTTTCACCTCATACAGTCCACTTGAAAAAAAACCTCTCCCTGAGATTGTGCCTGTATTTTACAGTAAGGGAATAAGGCTGAATAATTTTTTAATTTGCATCATAGAAAATAAAAGAGTTAGAATAGCTTACTTCGTCTAAAAAGACGAAACAGCCCCTGTCAAATCTAAGATAGCATTCTTATAACTGACATAATTTTACTGTATTGTTTATTTTTTTCTATCACCTACCACTATCTACTACCACTTAGACTACCTACTAATATTTGAAATGCGCCCTCACTTTACATTCATTTTCTATTAAATAATAATTTGTATACATTGACATGTATATTTTAGTTTAAGCCCTGATTTACAACTATAATAATGATTTATAATGATTTTCATTGTACACCGTCCTGAAGGCAATAGACGCACAATTTAATTTTCTATTATTACCCGAACACGCTGTAAAATTCTGTTTCCTCTATCTGTCAATAAAAATAATTAAAAACACATTCACACTCATAGCCCCACACTAAGTTCGATGACTTGTCTCGTAGGTGCCGAACACGTTCACATTCAACACGTTCACATTCACACACAGCCAGAACCAGAAACACAAATTTGCCTTAGGGAGAAAGCTTTTATTCCCGCCGAAAATCAAACCCGTGCTTAGAAGATGAACACGCCCCAAGTAATCAACGGGCCGTCCTAATGAGAAAATGTCTTATGGATGATGCTAAGGGTAATATGCCAACTAGTGGAATTTTACTATCTACGCATAATACATAGGAGATAATGCTAAAAACGTTATATTTTATTATTTTCTCCCAAAAGCACTAATACATAGCTGTACCATCCATTATGAAATTAAGCGTCAAAGTTTGCAATACCAACCTGTTGAAACAAACACGTTGATGTTCCATTTTCAAATCTAAAACAATGTCAAAAAGACTAACAGCTCAATTTATCAAACGTCAATAAGACGAACACATGCAATTCCTCACTTACAATTTCTAAATTGCACATTGCTCCACACGTCGCAAATGCATACAATCAGAAACCTGTCGCTAATCAGTCAGCCTGCAAATGTCTTCATTTCCAACAGGTTAACTGACTATTTGGCCTGCAGTGTACACATTTATCTACGTGTGTTACAGTTATAGTTATGAATAAAAGCTCGCGGGGTCTAAGGCATAACTCATGAATCGCTGCGCGGCGCGGCGCCCGCGACGTCATATATCGCTTGGACTGAATTCCACTAGTTATTATAGTGCATACTTATTTATGCAAGTGATTGTATATTCATTGGAATGTTTGTGATGTAAGCGGTGAAGGATTCGATTTGATAGGAACGTTTGATGTTGTAATTTAATTATGTTATTGGTCATTTTGTATTACTTTTTTAATTTTTTACCAAAATAATAATGTAAATAATGTAACATCGCCTTTCAAACAAATTATCATGTCAAATTAAAATCAAGTCCTGAGTGAATCTTCTAGGCAAGCATGTCACATCTTTGGCCGCATTATCACTTTCCATCAGGTGGGATACCACTATCTCCTGACTCTCCGAGATCCTGATCTCCGAATGGGCAAGCATTTGACCACTCAAATGCTTTCCCATTCGGCATAAAAAAATATATATTGGTAGATCGATGGAATAAGTCGTTCTATTAACCTGAAGTATTTTGGCTAGATTCTGTCATATAAATGTTTTTAGCCAAATGTAGTTTGCTCTCCTTATTGAAATGAGTCGTATTTATTTTGCTTTTGGTAAATTAAACGTTAACGCTTTCACAATAAGACGATGACTTGTGTTGTGGGTGCCGGAAACATTCACATCACACCCAGAACCAGAAACATGAGTTTCCCTTGGGGAGAAAACACGTGTTCCCACCGGGAATCGGCTTAGTACGGCGGCTTATTTTTTTTTAATTCTCAATATATCGCCCGGTTGTCACCATATTAAATTTCGATTGCTGTAATTTCGAATAATGTTTTTAATGACCCTCGCAAGCTTTTAAGACCAATCGATTGACGTAAGAACTATCAAAATCGGCCTACGCGTTTGGTTTACATAATTACTTACATAGGCTGATCAACACATTACCCTCCTTAGCGTCGAATAGTTGGGTAAAAATATCACACGAATTAGGATTCGACCCTCTATGCCTTCAAGTTTGCAACACCATTACTTACTACATCTTTTAAGATATATGTATGACCCTAGTCATCGTGCAAATTATTTGTGTACTGACCTTATCTTTGTTGCACTCGGTTTCTATGCAACTGAATTAAGTAAAAATGAACGTTATTTCTTAAGAGTTTTGTCAATTTTGTTTTGAAACCGTTCGCAACAGAGATAGGTAATAGAGGGTCTGACCGCTTACCAGAATGAACCAGGAGCGTCTTAAATCTACTCCTATAATATCAATTTCATTGTAAGGTACAAAGTCCCTATCGTAATCCACAAGTTTTATGAATCCGTGTCAATTCCAGAAGGATTTAATGTGATATTAGTATTGCTTTAATACTCAATAACTTGAGCTTATTTACATTAGATATAGATACACTTGTAATGATGTAGTAAGTGGTTCTTAAATAACAGTTATCAGGGTCTAACCTTTCTCATATGATCAAGGGAGGAGAATTCTTTATATTATGTTAGCGCGTGAGATATAATTAAGGTATAATCAAATCATAATCAAATGAGGTAAAAAATTAAATTCAAATTCAAATTCAAATGTTTATTGCAATCTCTAATAGTCAGCACATGGTTTTAAAAGTTTACAGTTCATTAGAGACCCAGTCGGGCACAACGATATTATTAGGTATCATCAAATCAAGTCAAATGAAAATCTAGTGCATTATCGCATTTACGTGAAATCGTGAGATACGATATTTGTGAGATCTTTCAAGATCTTATAAACTTGTTTGTTCTTGGCCTTCGCCTACGCTTCGGGCATTGGCAAGCAACTAATTACTATGATTATTTATTTTCTTACGATATTTAATTCGCTCATCCGTCTTCTCTTACGAACACAAACTACTATTTCAAAAACACTTCTAATAGAGGTTGGGTAAGTTAATTTCATTTTGTGTTTTTCTGTTTTAGGATAAGTAAACTTTTGATTATCAATTCTGTAAGTGATAATTACTACTTAACGTAAAAGTGTAATTGTATTTTGAATCTTAAATTACAGTGATTTAAAATAACTGAAATAATAATAAATCATTATTGTTATTATCTAATTAAGTAATATTTAGTTTTTTGACACTAGAACATCTTTTTGATATTGATAGGTTATAAGTATTATTTATTTTCATTTTTATATAATTTCGGTACAAAATCCCATCCTATTGCGGAAATATAATATACATTTTATTGTCAATGATTAGTTTAGGCAAAACTAAATTTGTACGTCTTTTCAGGCAAAGACATGTACCGCCACATTCGAATTGTTACCAACCTGCATGCATATTTTTTATCTTTAAATGTGTATGTAAACGCATGTTTTTACAAACAATATTATCTTTATTTTCATAATTTGAATAGTCTAGGCTATGATTATATGGGTGCGTATATACATATTCACGGTTGACCAAAGGACATTTAAGTGTCGCCATTGATCACGCAGATATTAATAGTAGAATAGACACAAATTTAACGATAAATGATGAGATATGATCGTTAAATGAAATCAAATCAAAACGTTATAAAAATAAACATAAACGCTTTCACACTCACAGCCTCACATATATTTTGTTGACTTTTGTCGTGGGTGCCGGAAACATTCACATCACACACACAATCACAACCAGAACCAGACACAAATTTTCTTTGGGGGAAAACTTATGTTTCCGCCGGGAATCGAACCCCTGCTTAGAAGAAGAACGTTCACCGGGTTTCCAAGCCAACGGGCAGTTCATAATAACGTTATAGCTAACAAAATACTATAAATAAAACGTATTAAGAGTGCAATAGCATATACTAATATGTTTCATACTTCCGGACTTCTATATCACAATAGTCGTAAAATAAATAACAAATTATTGGACCACATCCATGAGTTTTAAGCATTAAAACTACCGTAAAATTATGTTATACCTGCAAGTTCAACGATAAATGCTAAGTGAAGAGCGTAAAATGTTATCAAAGTCCATACGTGATAGCTAACAAAGTACCAGGCTATCATGCCGTATAAGGAGTGTAGTGGTACGCATGAGTTAAGTCTACACTACAGGACTCCCGTGCAGTGGCGTGAGTGCCGCTGTACGGCGCAATCTCGGCATAGATGCGATAAGTATTATAAAAGTACGGGATGAAGAGTTGGTAATGGGAGGAAGTGGCTTTATTGATTTTAATTTTTTGCTACACCGTAGTTCGTGCATTTTCGTTATATTAATACAATGTTTACAAAGCGAGCTTTTATAAAATTCGCATTTCAAAAACATATCTGCGTATTAGGCTTCCTCTATACCAAAATAATGTTGCCTGTTTTATTTCGTGTGCGACGTCGTCTGCCATTCCAAAAGGAAGACCAGCGCTGGTTTTTGAAACCAGCATTATGCTGAGTTGGGGACGGTTTATGGTAAAAATGTAAAAAAAAACAAATCAATTTGTACTGATTCTTTTGAGATTCGTGAGCTTTGTAGCAGTCTGTCCGAGTCAGGCTTGTCCGAGTTTCTTGCTAGGTTCTTCTCAAGATGGCTGTAATTTTGCGAATCTGGCAGTAGAATCATTAACTTTCATGAGTGCCTCTTTGGGGCCAATGTGAATAAACGATTTTGATTTTGAGTGCCTCGACCTATCGTGTAAAAATCATTATAACCCTATCTACAAATACTAACGCATATACTTGTACTATACTTAACATGATGTGCTATAATAAAATAAAATTTATTATTTTCTAATGTCACTACAAAACTGAAATATACTGTACAAAAATGGAATTTTGATTGATTTTTCTGATTAAAGGAAGCAGATAAACTGAAACTTTTAAGTAGTCATAAAATGACGGTCTCCAAACAGAATGTTTGGGAAAATGAGGTGAAGCCGTTTTTTTTTCTTAAATATAACACTTGATCATCGAACGCTCTAAGAATAATCGTCAAGAATTTGTCACCGATTTTAAGCCAATAATAATCTAGTAGACTTTGTTCTATATAGTTAAAATTACTGGTTTATATTAACTTGTAATTAGTCAGTTGTAATCCTTGTCCATATCTGCGCACGCATAGGCTCCGCGGGAGAATGCGGCAGGCTACACCCAATCAGACAATGGTTGATTTAGCCGCTACCGTGTCCGTTACGCCGGCCCACGCACCTTACACTGCGCCTGCGCCTGTCTCTGTCTCTAGGCGAAAAGACAGCGGGTGTTTTGATTCAGGTGCTTGAATTAAATTTGGAAATTTCATGCGAGTTATAAACTAGAGACTTATATTGCATATACAATGGTAAATTGGTAAAATAGTGGTAAAATGCAAACTTGTGATCACAATTTTACCAATTGGATCCATCCAGAATATTGATTTTATTTTGTTTATTCTAGAATAGCGGTATCCTAGAATATACCAACTGGTAAAATAGTGGTCATAAATTTGCTTATGACCATTATCTAGCAGTCATATATGCAAGTAAAAATTGATATTCTGGAATATCAACTGGTATAGTTATTACACAAATTCCAGTAATTTTAATTTCTGCTGGTATATCCTAGAGCATACTCAGTAAAATGTGCCTGGAAAATATTAATATTAAAGTTCTACTATTCAAAGTTACAGTGTGTAGATGTCAAACTTTTTTTATGATATTGTTCTGAAGTGTTTCATGTGGTTGTGCATTTTATAATGCTTGCTTGTCCATCGCTATCAATATGTCTATATAAGCATAAGCTCCACAGGAGAATGCAGCGGGCACACAATCAGACAATGGTTGATTTAGCCGCTACCGTGTCCGTTACACCAATCAACGCACCTTACACTGCGCCTGCGCCTGTCTCTGTCTCTAGGCGAAAAGATGAGGAATCATGAAGTAGAGTAGTAAACTAAGAATGTGTCCAATAACACTTTTTTACCGTTTCTTTTAAAGGGAAGACACTTTGTTTTTTGTTAATAGCGTTCACTATATTACAATATCACATCACTACACTAACTCAGAATTTTTAGTAAACTCTTGAGTCATCTCACTAAGTCTGTGTTATCAAGGTACTAGATTGCTTCAATATTCACAAAGTGATGAAGTCTTTGAGGTTTTTATAACAACGAGTTCAACTTTTAGATCCCGATGAAGATCGTCATTTCTAATACACCATGGAGTATTAACAATGCCTATTGAAATGCAGCTATTAAAGAGTGGGTAATTTCCAAGGTCTAGTCTCTAGTCTGTCACATAATATTTATGTGATGTAAGTACGCATCATATTATGATGTAATTTGAAAAAGGATAGCAATAATATTGTTCATGAAAATCATAGATTTCAGTTAGTTTAATCATAAAATACGGTAGCTCCCCATGATTCTAGCCTGCACGATATGTTAAATCGGACACACGCCTCCCGACATTAGCGTTCCTTATGTGTGGGTACTGTTATAATACAGTCAGATACAGTTAGACCTGTGGGTGTGTGTCTTGTTCAGCAATGTAGGATGTAGGATATTTGCGGTGATTTGATTTGTAGGATTCTTAGTGGGAAAATTATGTGCATTTGTTTGTTTGTAAGCAGTAGCTTTATTATTTTCTTTTATGTCTTTGTTTGACCACTATCTCACCGCAACAATGTGGTCGAAGATAGTAAACTTCACGCTAGGCCTTGAATTTTCGAATTTGCAAATATAAGTAACAGATATGCTTGGTGCTTTTTCTTTCGCCTTTGCCTTCTAAACAGCGGGTATTTGGTTCTATTCCTGGTTTTCTACCCAAGAAAAATGGGGTACCGGTGCAAATGAGATCAGCTGAGGAATCTTAGTAATAGATGCATATTACCAAGATGCCTACCTATAGAGTAGCGTCGGCAATACAAAAATGTAAAATTCGGCGGCACAAATACTCATCAATAGTTCGAAGTCAAAAGCACACATCTGTCAAAACTTCCCTCCTTTTAGAGGAAAGCTTTAACTTAAATTCTCTCCAAGAACAGGCATATACTTACTCACCACGTGACATCTATCGCACATAAATCCATCTACTTATCAATATACATGTAAAAATGGTCGGTGGTCGCCACAAGGTTCCCTCAGCATAGCTTAGCTCGACAGGGCCCATAATTCGCGCCTTTAATGGAGTCTGCAACACGCACTTGCAGCACATCAATTCGTGACAGACAGACTTTGGACATTTTCAAAGGCTGTAGGAAATGGAACTTTAGACCGTGGTGGTTGGGCTGGTTTTTAAGTGGGAGGTGAAAAGTAAAGAAGGATTCAGGACGGATTTTGAGACTAAGTCAATGAATGTATTTAAGTACTCTGCAATTGATATAAGAATTACAACGGTAAAATCTTGGTAGAACCAGCATGTCCAAGACTCATAGTAGCCAATTTATTTTGGTTATACAGACCACGACAACACAAACCGAAATGTGATGTCATATATACCAAACCCCACTAGACATTCGTTAATCAGTCTTTTTGCGAAAAGACTAGTATCTCAAAAAGGTTTTTTGATAGCAGGTTTTCACTTTTGACAGTCTAGAATATTTTGAACCGAGCAGACGTCAGACGCTTAACGTCAACAGTCTCCTCTCCAGTTGATCATGTAAATTCATATCTAAACTTGTACACAAGACAGGTCCATGAGTAAATGAATCCTTTTTTCACTCATTAATTATTTATGAGTGAAGAAGGCATCATTTTCCTCTTTTTTTTTATCTGTGATAGGTAATATATTTCACCTGATGTTAAGTGACGATGCGGTTGACGATGGAGCGCGGTTGCCTAGAAAATACCTATTCACTCTCGACTTAAAGACTCCAAGATTGTACTTGTCTGGGAACACAAACTCTGGCAGGGATGAGTCCTTTGGAGTAGTACCGTTAGCACCCTCACTTGGTACCCTTGAGGGTGCTAGTGGTCTATCGCTATATTACATAACATCAGGTGAAATAATGGTCAAATATTTGCCTTTCTTTCTATTAATAAGAGTAGGTAAATCAACTTTCCGCGAAAACAATTCAAATAAATAATATATTCGCTACCGGCTGAAGTAGTACTTTGTCATTAACTACAAGTATTTTCTGTGGTACAAAGTCAATGTTAAAAAATTTATTAAGTGAAGAACAAGAAGAAATGAAAAGCTAAACCAGTCAAGATAATTATGTCAAAAATATAAAACCTTATTAACAATCAAATAAAAACAAACGGCGAAAATATGGAAACCTCGGCAGTGGTCACATATTTGAGCCTTTTGTGCTGAGACACTGGGCCTGTGGGGACCGGGAGCTGCTTTAAGAAAATATATCAGAGCGCCTGGTTGAGGCAACGCGTAATCAAAGTTCGGGTGCTTCCCAGGTGTGAAGGAAATGGGGTATGGGGGGCTCGAACCCACTAGAAACCCCCCCGTGAGTAGTCCCTTGCCGAGGTGGGGCAAGATAGGGTCGCGCTAGCAGTCACTATCTTGCCCCGATATACCTAACCTAACAGACCCTAATAAAAAAGGAAAACAAATAAATGATCGGATAATATCAAATGCTGTAAACCTTTCCACATACTCTTCCAACCTATTTATAAAAACATTGTGCTTGCAAGATTGATGAAGTGTAATTCATGTTAATCCATGGTCCATAACATTAAGTTTTAGTCAGTATCCAATAACTAAAACCCAGGTCCATTCTACAGTCACCCTTACTATGTTTTGCGTGTGCTCGCGTCACATCTTACCGCTCAGACGTACATAAGTCTCTTGGGAATGAAGTCACAAATCTAAGTCCAGCTGTTACTTGGTGTCGATCCCTTACATGTACAACGGGGCTTTAATGTGTACGTGTGAATGGATATCTTTATGGTACTTGCTTTTTAATGCATCAGAATTGGATGAAGCGTTCTGCTTCCACTATATTGTGCGAACCGCAAATAGAATCGAACTCTGAGTTGGTTTTTCCTGATGAATAAAATATGGAAATCTTCACGTCACGAGTTAATTGGTATCTAGGCATGCTTGCTCCATAGTCGACCTCACCGTCACTTATCATCTGGTGAGATGGTGGTCAAAAGTTTGAAATTATTAACCCCATTGACCTTTGATTATTTATAAATGTTGACCCACTGTTGTAAACCAACTATGAACAAAGTAACTATTGTAAATAACAGAAGAACAAGCTATATACAGCAAAGACCTAAGTTACCTACGAGACATCGAACTTATAGGTAACTCAAGTGCTCAAGCCCACTGGCTTGCTAGCCTATAAGTATACTGGTAGTGGCCAGTGGGTAGCATAATATAGGAAATTGACCCATTATAAAAAAGAAACAAAAAATATATAACACAGAAGAAGTAAACATTGTATGTACAGTCGATTGCAATAACATGTCGATCTCCGAACTTTCAAATGTGTCTAGCTAGTCGTTCGCGCCGAACTGAGATCTCGCGCCTACATTTTGCCTTATAAAGAAAAACTTTTGAAGTTAAATGCTTATAACTTTTATTCTTTTCCATAATGGTTTGTTTTTAAGTCCAGGATATAATGGATATTATACGCAAGTTTCAGCTTTCAATATGAAGCCGTTTTTGAGATAGACATCTGGACAAAATAGGTCTAAAACCGTGACTTTGGTGACCTACCAAATTGATATTTTCCAACAAAGTTTTTTGTTAAAACCCACAAGGGTAGATAAAAAAAATATTATTTCGATGTATATTTTTTCATTTACATAATAATTTGAATTGTCATACCTGGTTTGGGGCCATAGTTTTACATCTTATATATAAAATTCTCGTGTCACAAAGTTACTGTTACGACCGATTTTTATGAAATTTTGTGTGCATATCGGGTAGGTCTGAGAATCGGCCAACATCTATTTTTCATACCCCGAAATTTTTATTTTTTTATGATTCAGCATGATATAATGTATATGGCAAAACAAAGTTTGCTGGGTCTGTTTGTATTCTCTAAGAATTTGAATTAATGTTTACCTCGACGTTTCGGCCAAGTTAGAGGACTTAGTCTTCTCGAGACCATGGCCAATGCAACTTGGGTTTTCACCGCGATTAAGTCCTGAGATAGGCGAGATATTAACTAAACTATGTGTTCGAAGTCAAAGTTTAAAAGTTATAATTAAATGCAAGCAAAGCTTAAAAAAACCGACTTCATATGTTTATCGAGCATTTAAAAAAAAGCACCGTATGTATGTATTTAAGTAACCATGTTTTATTTTCTGATAGAGGTAGATAGGATACGTATACTGTAATATACTTTACTATATAACTTCTAGTGATCGTAATGGGTTTAGTATCTAACGAAATCGTATTTTGGTTCTTGATACTAGACACTTCAGGAAGTAATTTTGGCATATTTATTACAATTGGATTAGGTTAGGTTAAGTGTACAGGGGCAGCCGATAAATAAACTAAAAGTGTATTTATTTACCTGCATCAATGTTTATTGTACATTTACAATCGACTTAAAAACGAAGGTTCTCAATTCGACTGTATGTTTTTTTTGTATGTATGTTACGCGATATCTAAGCCAATTATGAATCGATTTTGATGATTTGTTTTTGCTTGGTAGATTATACTTCAAAGGTCCCATTTAAATTTTATCGAAATCGGTCAAGCCGAAACCTAAATATAAGAGATGAAGTCGGTTTTTTTAAGCTTTGCTTGCGTTTAATCATACAATCTTTATTCAAACCCGTACCGGGATAAAAAATCGCGACCGCTTGGTTTGGGGCCGCCTCTGCTTTTACTGCTATCATGATTTTTGGCAGAAAATGTGTTAATTACAATTCACAAACGCAACAATCACAGCCCTTAACTAAATTTAATGACTAGCTTCATGGGTGCCGTAATTTTTTACATATAACACATAATAACTCAATAGTTTTAGTCATCTAATATATTATATAAAAGAAAGTCGTGTTAGTAACACTATTTATAACTCAAGAACGGCTAAACTGATTTAGCTGAAAATTTATGGGGAGGTAGCTTAGAAACAGGAGACTATCATAGGATACTTTTTGGAGCGTAATTTTTTTTTTACCGATATCCCAAAAAAGGAGGAGGTACTCAAGTTGACAGTATTTTTTTTTTAATTATATGTGTATAAAAATCATTGTCTCATACTTCACTCGGATTCGGTAAAGTACTAGGCAAACATAAACATGAAGGAGGTAATAATATAGTCACGTGGCATTGTAACGCATGCCGGGTATGACTTCCTAAGCATGCACATTCATTGACGGGCGGTACGAAGGCCGCTTGGACAGCTAGTTATAAATAAAAACGTTTTCACACTCACAGCCCCACACTAAGTTCAATGACTTGTATCGTGAGTGCCGAAAACATTCACATCATACACACAATCACACCTATGACCGGAAACACAATTTTCCTTGGAGAGAAACCTTGTGTTCGCGTCGGGAATCGAACCTGATACCTTAGGAGGCGCACCTAACTAAGTCCACGGGTAGTACAAAAATATCTTACAAGAAAAGCAAACATATGAGCAGGTCTAACTGCAAGACCTAGTTTACCTACTCAAGTCATAAAACTTAAAGGCATTTAGGCCAACGGTTTATTGTTGAATGTCGTAACAAGTGCTTAAATCTATTTATGATGGCAATTTGCTGATTAAGAACAGGCTGCGCTTCGGTTCGAGCCGATTGTCATTACTGGTGATTATAGAGCGTACGCCGGCCGTTGCACATAGGCACGTTTAGCGGAGTAAAATATGGTATTTACGTAATTGCCAAACATGAATTTTAAGGTTTTTCGTAAAATTCTCGAAAAGTAAGATACATATCAAAATTTTGTCTTAGTCTCGCAAAGTATGTTTTATAACTGTTAGTATTTAATTACAGCATAAAAATTTAACCAAATCAACGTAAAATCAAAAATCACTTTGAAAAGTTGGTTTTTAGACAAAGTACTCTATTAAGTGAAACTCATTCAAAGTTGAGTCTGTCTAAATGTTATATAGCAAAAGTCTGAAAAATTATAAATTAAAGTTACTAATTGATAGGAAAACTTACTCAGAATATAATTGCGAAATATAGCATTTTTAAAGCCTGCTCTTAACGCCAGTCAAGAGGTGCCTAGTCTACCCAGTGTCCTAGGTATCAAGGTACTGATTAGTGCATGACTTGGAGAGTTATAGGTGATTAAAATAAGCACTGGTGCTTAATTGGATAATTCAGGAAGGATAATAGTGTATAAATAAGATTAATGTTAATATAATGGCCGTGGTTACAATCTTACTTAGAGAAGTTGTATATTGATAAAAGAACAACGGGTTGCACTCCGGGAGTGCCGGCAGAAGTGGAAACTTGAACATTAACGTTGTAAAAGCAGGAGCAGGCATACATTTTCGCCGCGCAGTAGAAAGAGAGGGGGATATTACTTCCTCTCCTTCGTCTTACGAATTTTCGATCAGGTCACGTGTCCTGACGCGAGTTAAAAATTTTTTACACATCCAAAAAAAGTGCACAACGCAGCTAAAGAAGTTTTCACTCCAAAATTCACGCACATTTTAAACTATTAATGAAAATTAAAACGGTGGCGATGGCGCGCGCTTTGCACTCGTTCATCCTACTAATATTATAAATCCGAAAGTTTGTGTGTAAGTGTGTAAGTATGTTTGTTCCCTCTTCACGCTTTAACGGCTGAACGGATTTGGATAAAATTTGGAATGTACATAGATTAAACTTAGAATTAACACATAGGCTACTTTTTAACTTGATAATAGCGGGCGAAGCCGCGGGGCACGGCTAGTCCTGAATAAAGCAAAATTGTCGATCTAGAACAACGACAATGCGTATGGCAAATTTCTGTTTTAATATTAACTTGATAGAGTGCTTCTTCGCGTTGTTACAAATTAAATTATAAACGTAACAAGTAAAATATGTATATAGTTTTAATTTAGTTAAACAGGTGATTGGCTCATCCCTACTAATATATATAAATCTACTATATATACTATCTACTTTATAAATCCGAAAGTTTGTGTTGGATTCCTTGAAGAAACAAAAGTTTTCTCTTCAAGGAAAATTTGTGTTTCCGGTTCTAGGTGGTGTATTCGATATCCACGACACAAGCCATCCGACCCATTGTAAAAGCGATGTTTAAGATACCCTGTTTCAAACATACAAACTTTCTAATAATATTATGATAAGGAGGAGTTTCTGTCGCGCTCACATTTTGTAATTCCAGTCAAAGATGTCAGAACAACAAAAGCACTAATTGCAAGTTGACCTCACTCAGAAATTAGTTTCATAAATTATAATACAAGTTTCTGTAAAGAGTCGTGATGTTGTAAAATCTGCCAAATTACAGAGGGTTGAAATGTGCCTAATTCTAGAGTGTGCGCTGCGCAGGAGTTTTCTATTAGCAAATGCGGTTTAAAGATGCGGAGGTGTTGATAGACTTAGCGTTTTTGTTTAGAATTTGAAAGATCCATCCTCCAGGTCGCTCAAATCGTTTCGCTTCTACGTTTATTGTCCGTAAGGATTTTTGTTCCCTGAACGGTATACACTATCATATATTGGTTATTTCACTTAACTATATAAATGTATCCTTGTTAACATATAATATGTACCTACAATCTCCGGTGTATATTATTAACGTATAAATATTATTATTATTATCTGGATGTATATGATCTTATAAGCAAGCATGGTATATTTTCAGCTGCATAATCACTTTTATTATCACTTATGTGAGATATGCTTACCTGTCATGTATTAAAATCTAATTAACAAAAATGTGTGCAAGTGGGGTGGATATAAAACTGATCTATTGTCGAAGGTACGGTGCTAAACCCTATACTTGAAGATGATAACAGAGTATATTTCGATGTTAAAACTGTGACTATGATATTTCAATAGTGCTTTTTTTTACCGACTTCCCAAAAAAGGAGGAGGTACTCAAGTCGATTGTCTTTTTTTTTTATTTGTGTTATTATCATAATTTGCCTCATAACTTCTCTCCACATGAGCCGATTTCAAAAATTTTTTTTAGTTTGAAAGATGTTGCTTTCTAATTGGCCCCATTTAAATTTGATCAAGATCTGATCAGTAGTTCTTGAAATATCGTTAATAATGTCTATTTTATGACGAGTAATGCGTACTTTGACGATATTCTGGTTTACCCGACTTCAAAAGTTACCTCATAACTTCTTTCGTTGTGAGCCGATTTTGATGATTCTTTTTTTATTTGAAAGCTGGTGCTTTTTTATGAGGTCCCATTAAAATTTGATCAAGTTCTGATCTCTAGTTTTTGAGTTATAGTCAATAATGCCTGTTTATACATTAAATCTGATCAAGGTTCCGATGATAAAGCGGTGAAGTCGGTTTTTTTAAGCTTTGATTGCGTTTAATTATTATGTAAGAAATTATAAAGGATACTTTTTTTCTGCAGACTACCAGTCCTTTTTTGTACTAGAGCTCCGAAAACAAACGACTGAAAGCGTACTAGTAATTTATTGCCCGGACTCTTATTTGCTTATGTAGTAAGTAGTTCTAGATGATACCAAAATGTTATTAACAAACGACAAACGAAACAATAAATCATATAATGTCGTTTCTTTTTTTAATACTATATACTTCATACTATATATTTAATAAAAGTACATAAATGTAATTAAAATACTTAATCACATCACGCGTGCGGGCGGAATCGGCATCGGTAAACAAACCTTGCTAATCAGAGAGCTGGATTACCCTCGTCGCTTCTCTCTCCGCCTATCACCCCATCCTGGGCCGCACACTGCCTCAGCGATACGGCATTCCTGCGCTGACCGCAGCCACACGCTTACTCGGAATTAATCACAATTATGTGACAGTGAGCCTGCGCGAGCGCCGCAATCCCGCTCGCACTTGTGGCTGTACTATGGCTAAAGTTCCTAACTCACTAGATCTTGTGCAAGTGACAGGTATCAAAAGATATTCCTGTCTATATTCGGTCAGCTGTTTTTAAGGTTTCGTACCCAAAGGGTAAAAACGGGACCCTATTACTGAGACTGTTGTCCGTCCGTCTGTCCGTCCGTCCGTCTGTCTGTCACCAGGCTGTATTTCAAGAACGGTGATAGCTAGACAGTTGAAATTTTCACAGATGATGTATTTCTATTGCCATTATAACAACAAAACATAAAAATAAAATAAAATAAATATTTAAGGGTTCCATACAACAAACGTGATCTTTTATAGATAATGGTACGGAACCTTTCGTGCGCGAGTCCGACTCGCACTTGGCCGGTTTTATTTAAGAAAGACAAGAGTTTGTGATTTGTTTCACTTTTAATAAATACTTGTATGTTTATATCGAATGCATGTAGAAAAACATTAAACATAAACGCTTTCACATTCGCAGCTTCACGCTAAGTTTGTATGACTTATGTCGTGGGTGGTCAATCACACTCAGAACCAGAATTAGAATTAGGATTATGTTTGTTTTGTATCATAGTTAACATTATGTCGCTGATTAACACTCTTGTAAAGTTTTCTACCGACTTCACAAAAGAGGAGGAGGTACTCAAGTTGAAATATCGTCAATTATGCGTGTTAAGTACATCTAATCTTATCAAAGTTCCGAAGATAAAGCGTTTAAGTCGGTTTTTTTAAGCTTTGCTTGCATTTAATTATTGCATGCAGCAATGGAGCAATTCTTTCATATACTTGTTGTTTGTGATTGTGAGTGTGATGTGAATGTTTCCGGCACCTACGACACAAGTCATCAAACTTATTGTGGGGCTGTCAGTGTGAAAGCGTTTATCCTACTAATATTATAAATCCATAAGTTTGTGTGTAAGTGTGTAAGTATGTTTGTTCCCTTTTCACGCTTTAACGGCTGAACGGATTTGAATGAAATTTGGAACGTACATAGATTATACCTAGGATTAACACACAGGCTACTTTTTATCTAGATAGTAGGAAGCCGCGGGGCACGGCTAGTGTTTTATACTTCTACCAACTGATTGTACCCACGTACAAGCAAATAAAGAAATGTGACTTATAAAAAAAAAATTGGACCATACATTGTTTTGGACTGTTGGTGTGTTTATTTTATATATATTTGTATTATGGCGTGCGACTCTGGGCTTCCCATGAGAGATGTCTCAATTAGCTACAAAAGGAGCAACGTTGGGATGAATGGCTAAAGAGTTCTGGTTGTGTTTGTGTGTGTGATGTGAATGTTTCCGTCACGACATAAGCAGAGCAGCTGCAAGCAAAGCGTCTCCGTTTCAGCTTGGGCAATCCATATCCGGCGGATTTCTGGTTGTTTTCCTCTACATGTCGCATTTCTCAACCGATTCAAGTTACATAGTTTTAGTTTAGTTTTAGGAAATATGGATGAAAAAAAAATTCAAGTGAAATTTTATTTGCAGGCTCGATATATATTATGATATGGAATTTTTTGTTGATCAGTTTCTAGGAATTATTGAAAATGGCGGAGATATATAATGGGGATTGAATACGTAAAAAATTAAAACATATTTCAGACATTTCTAAATTTAAGTGAGGTCATTATTACTTAAACACACAGTCATACTCGGGTAAAAATTATGCTTAGCCGTAAAAAAGTAAATACAACGACTTCTCAGTGCGAGTAATTGAGGGTCCAAATTTGTTTTTATTTCGCGCAGTGGATAAGCATTGCTATCTAGCGTAACGTCACAATGCCTGCCAGCATTTAAGACACATACTGCCAGTTGTTCGCTATATTAAGGTTATTATTGTATAATTATATCGTTCTCACTATGTTTATTTAACATTCGTGTACTGTATTCTTAGTATAACATTTTTAAATGACATTATTGGATATTAATTGGGTTACATTAACTATGTATACGTTTTATGGAAATAACTTTTTTCAAGATCTCATGAAGTTAGATATATAGATAAATTCTTTATTTGCACACCAAAAAATAACACCTACCAACAAATCTTAAAAATAACATAGGAGCACAAAGGGCGGTCTTATCGCTCAAAGCAATTTCTTTCAGACAACCAAAAGGATAACAATTATTAAAAACAGGGACGGTGGTGTACCTCAACACGTATTTAAATTAATAAATGTACTTACACTTACTTATTAATATACATACAAAAACCAACATAAATAATCCTACTAATATTATAAATCCGAAAGTTTCTGGTTCTGATTCTGGGTGTGATGGTGTGTGTGATATGTGAATGTTTCACTTGGTGTGGGGCTGTGAGTGTGAATGCGTTTGATTGACTTAGTGCACAGTTAACATACACACAAATGACGCAGATTTTTAACCTAATTTCTCGTATTTTGATGATATCAAAAACCTTGATAACGAAGGAATGGTATAATCATGTGATCACTGAACTTATAACTAACTTGGTCATGTGAACTTCTTTTTTATTAGAATTTGTGGCTCTATCTAGACATATCTCTATCTATTTAGATGAAAGAAGAGAGAACATTCTTTGTCAAGGAAAATCAAAATCATGAAAGTTAGATAGATAGATAACGCTTTATTGTCACACCTTACATAAACCACTCAAAATAACAAAACTTAAATTATAGTGTACAATCGGCGGTCTTATCGCTAAAAGCGATAAGACCACCGATTGCCGCCAATCTCTTCCAGACAACCTTTAGATAGAGAAGATTATAAATAATTCGGTGAAACGGGGGTGTAAATACAAGTTTAGGAAAAAAAAAAAATATATAAATATAAAGTAAGGTATATAATATACTTGAACTAAATAAATTCTATAAGGCAATACTTATGAATACATATGTTTACAATATAAATACATATATACAACATATTATAATAAAGTAAGGATATTTGTTACAGATTGAATCATATTATGAAATATAAGTAGGAGAACAGTATGACACAGAAAAGTTATTGGGTGAGAAAGAAATTTTTTACTTGAATTTTAAATGCATGAACAGTCTGAGCACGTCTTATTGGAACAGGAAGAGAGTTCCACAAGCGAATAGCCTGTACTGTAAAGGAATGGTCGTAACAAGTAGTACAGTGTGAAGGCATTTTAAGAGAGAGATTTTCAGAAGACCTTAGACCGTAATTGAGGAACGAAAAACGCTCCTTGAGATAGCGCGGGGACGAAGGATTAAATAGAATATTGTAAAGAAGGGATAGTTTATGAGTATTCCGGCGAAGGCGTATTGGAAGCCACTTGAGTTTAGAACGAAACTGTGAAACATGATCGTATTTACGTAGTTAATGACTCTTATGCCAGATTCGCAAAATGACAGCCATCTCTTTTATCTTTTATTATAGCTATATTTTAACTACGGACGTGGGTGACTCAGCCCCTTTTGGGGGCTGAGTCACCCACGTCCGTAGGAGGATACCCCTTAAGTCTGACTCCCTACACGTGGTCCCCGGGTGGTGCTAATCAGGTGACATTTGAGTGGTAGAGCATTTTGTGAGTTGCTCGCCTGGCTTGCTACCAAAGTAGCTTACCACCACCAAGTTGAAAGTCTGCCGCCAAGCCAAATACGGTGTTTCGGCAGTTATCCTTGAGAGCCTGCGTATTCCAGGTCTAGTGTGCCTACCAGCTTCGATCACATCGTCACTTATCATCAGGTGAGATAGTGGTCAAACACTAGCCTGTCACAAATAAAAAAAAATATATATTTTAACTAACAAAAAAGAAAGTAACTACCTATGTAAACAGTTTTAATTGTTGGATGTGTATGTATTTCGAATGACAAAACAATAATTTGGACCATTGTTGCCGAGCATCGCGGCATCGTTGATTTGGTGATGGAGCAATGCATGGAGCTGCGTATTCCAGGTCTAGTGTGTTTACCAGCTTCGATCACATCGTCACTTACCATCAGGTGAGATAGTGGTCAAACACTAGCCTGTCACAAAAAAAAAAAAATAAAGCAATGGAGCAGTACTTTTCAATGGATGCTATTACGCGTTGAGCGAAGAGCCTAGCGACTCTATAGTAGTGAGCCGTTGACTAATGTAAAGCTTCATAGCTTATAAAAAAATACTCTTGTTATTTGGTAATAACTAGCGTATTATACATAAAGAAAGTAACTTCGACTAAAAAAAAAAACGTTTCAGAAGAACTTTCTAGTAGTCTATAGTTATCTCATAATTTTTCTCCGTCTATCTTTACAAAAATACACCTTAACTAATTCTATGCAACCTTCAACAATATAAAAGATGAATGTACACCTGTGCTATCAAAATAATAATTATACTCCTATCATAATTACAAATAAATACCGAAATATTTTAATATTTATAAATGTTTGAAGAACACGTGTGTGACATTAGTGACAATTCTATAACATGCGATAATAGAAAACACAGGGTTGTCCCCCATTTGTTAATAGTACGATTACATGTAAAACAGACAGAAATATATCAGTTATATATAATACTAGCAGTGCCCGCGACTTCGTCCACGTGGAATAGTGACTTTGGGGGGTATAGTGACTTTCAGGATTTATTTTAAAACTTCTGTACCATAATAAAATATATAATTTAGCCATAGCCTTTCTCGATAAATGTACTATCCAACACTGAAATAATTTTTCAAATCGGACCAGCGGTTCCTGAGATTAGCGCGTTCAAACAAACAAACAAACTCTTCAGCTTTATAATATTAGTATAGATATATATATATATATATAATCAGATGACTGCACTGCTAGCATCTTTTCATCTCTCACGAAAACAACATAGAATATTCTTATTATTAACTCCGTTTCACTTGCCAACACACATTTTATTATTACTATACGCACAAGATACACTTAAGAAGATTTGTTCTCTCCAAGACTGCCGTTTTCCATCTGCCTACTTATCCTCTAAGTCTACTACCGCCATGTTTATTTTCCAACCCCACCCAACAAACTAGTATCAATTGACAGTCTATAAAATGTATCTAATCAATTGATTAATATTTATGTTATTTTACAATCAATATTCTGAATACACCATTTACATTAGTGAATAAGTACTTTCTTTTACGTCATTAATATTGTTGTTATTTTAATCATTGTATTTTTACTAATATATCTCTTTTTTTTCCGGTTCCGGTGTACACCATAAGCATACGTATTTAAATTTGCTCTCGCTATATGTGTTCCTATCTTTATCAAAAGCCAAATAGTTGTAGTTAATACTCCAAGAATATGGATTCTAGCCACACAAAGTGAGAAAAGTGAAAATCTACACCACAAAAACCTTTCCAAGACAAAATTTTCAGTGATTTATTTTGTGAATAATAACCTCTAAAAGAGATCGGAGTAAAGCTAGGCACTTGACAGCTATACGAAATATTTATAACTTCACAGCATTGATCACCTCGACCCTTGCCAGTGACAAAAAAGTCGACCAACCATACTTGACATTTGCAGTGATACCATATAGCGAATGCGAAAAATATCTAGATTGTCTATAACGACATATATTAACGCGCCAAATTCAAATATTATGTGCATCACAATTATATCGTTTTAAACTCCATAAATCAGGAGATGGATAAACAAATGGAGATGCTTCTTGAAAAGATCCAAGAGCGTATGGACAGGCAAACTATAACAATCACAGAATCGGTTACACGAAATGTTATGGAGAAGATAGATGAAACATTTAATAAAAAGGATAAAGAAAACAAGCGGCTAAACGACGACATTACAGAGCTAAGGGAAATAGTAAAACGTTTGGATATGTCATATAACAACTTAGTGATTTTTGGATTAAAAGAACAAAATGAAGAGAAATATTACGTAGTAACAACGATCAAAGAAAAACTTAACTTGTACATAGAAAAAAGAAATGAATATAAATAATTAAAAAATAAATCATCACACACCCTCTCTCTCTCACTCACACACTCACACATACACACAAATGCATACATTATATCACCTAACATGCAATTCCATACAATATAATAAATACATTATTCAACTTTTTTTTAAATTCTTTTAAATGTATTTAGGATGTTAGTGCTAGTTAACATTGTAGGTCCAGTTATGGGAAGAGCGCTGTATGCTGAAACACCGGCGATGAGTCTAGTTCGCCAGCAGATACTCTACAACGATATTGCTAACTTAGCCTTTAAGCACACTACCGTGAAATATTGTACATTATTTGGGAACAAATATTTATTATTATTTATTTGTATAGCATTAAATATTCAAGATCAGGAAATTATTCAGGATTGTGGGAACAGCAAAAATAACACAACATGACATTTGTTACAAACTAGCGAAGAAATGAAATCTTGCGAAACGAAATAAGTTACCTCAGGGTATTTACATAAAAGAAGATTTTACAAAGGAAGTGCTAATACCAAAAAAACACTACTACTGAAACTAGAAGAGAAAAGAAAAAAGGGAAATTTAGCTTATCTAAAAGGCGATACATTTATAATTAACACAACTACAGTAAAAATACAATGACAACAAACTCTCAAGATTGGAACATTCAATTTAAAATCTCTAGCAACAGTTATAAGATTTATTGAATTGACATAACTATTACAAAAAATTAGAGTTTTTATTTTTTTTCCTTAGTTTTGGCTTCGCAATCTTATGCATTTAGCCAGTGTCAAGTGATAATATATTTCAAGACAATTTCATATTATAGGTCCTAGTCACAAGTCACAGTCAAAGTCAAGTAAAAGAGTCAAGGTCCAGTCGTAGTCAAGTCATGCCCTAGTAAAGTGGTAGAAACTTTACTAGAACTTCTATTGGAGTTTTGGAGCGAAGGTGAAAATCACGTTTTTCAACTTTGTATGATTTGCCTACACTTATGCACGTTTACTAAGTATTAACGGTTAATAATCCACCATTATTACACATTAACACTCGAAGAATCACAGGTTTTGGAAAATTTTACAAAATCAACAACGCCATTTATACACTTTCGCGGCAAAACTCAAAAAAAAAAAAATTGGAGTTGGTGGTCAACGCTGGCTTAGATACCTACAAAATATTGGAATAAAACAATTTCGGCTAACAACCCTATTCAACGACCTGACATTGCCAGAAAAGGTTATATTTTTAAATAACCTTTAAAATGTTATAAGTATTTGTTTAAATTAAGAACGGTGCAAATATTCATATAAATATGCTTCTGTCGTACCACAAATCATCAGTTAGCATCTGAACAGTCATCTAGCATTTTATCAATTACGATCAACATGAGATCTATCACCGTCTTTGGTAAGTAAAATTTTTATCATTACATAATATATATATATATATATATTTTATGTGTGTTAACTCATAACTTCTCTCCATGTAAGCCGATTTCAAAATTTTTTTTAGTTTGAAAGATGTTCTTTCTTATTGGTCCCATTTAAATTTGATCAAGATCTGATCAGTAAATTCTTGAATTATCGTCAATAATGCCTATTTTGTTGACTACTTTGACGATGTTCTCGTTTAACCGACTTCAAAAGTTACCTCATAACTTTCTTTCGTTGTGAGCCGATTTTGATGATTTTTTTTTTATTTGAAAGCTGGTATTTTTCATGTGGTCTCATTGAAATTTGATCAAGATCTGATCTGTAGTTTTTGAGTAATAGTCAATAAATCTGATCAAGGTTCCGAAGATAAAGCGGTGAAGTCGGTTTTTTAAGCTTTGCTTGCGTTTAATTATTGTCTTAAGCAATAGTTCATTTAGTTCTTCGACTTTCTATTAAAAAAAGAAAGCGCAATCCGCAAAGAAAGGCCCCGCACCGCGCTTCATATTAATAACGTGCCCGCCAACACCAGTTGACACTTGACATCTATAACTTAAAAGAGAACACTATGTGTGTGTGATATACATTCTGTTGTTTCTGGCAGCCACGCTAGATGTTTTTGAACTTAGTGTGGGGATATAAGTGTAAATACGCTAAAAAAATATTGAAATATCACAAAATTTTATTTGCAATAGTGCGTACCACCAAATACGTTGGTTTTAATGGTTGGAAATATGTTCCAGAAGGTTTTTGGTATTTTACTAATTGCACTGTAGGTATATTGTTTTTTTTTTATCATACAAATATAAATATCTGTGTGCCGCAGCTTCGCCTGCGTTTATGCAGATAAAAAGTAATACTTATTAGTTGATCCCTGATCGTGAGCAATATGTATCGAGCATAGAGCTCTACAAATATTGGTGGATTGGTGACGATAACGCGTTTCATAATTTTTGTTCACCCAAAAAGTGCTCAACACGCCTATAGAATTTTTCACTTCAATAACTTTCGGATTTCTAATATATTATTAGTTTGTGTTATTACACAAACTGTTATTATACAATTTACAATGATATAAAAGTTACTGGTAAATCTCATATCTAATACCTTTAAACGAGCAATTCTTGTATATATGCTTATATATAATCTAAATCTTGGAAACGGCTCCAACGATTTTAATGAAATTTTGTATACACGGGTTTTCGGGGGCGATAAATCGATCTAGCTTGGTTTCATATTTAGAAAACGACGTTTAACAAAAAAAAAAACGACAAAGCTCGGTCATCCAGGTACTTACACTTAAACATAAACGCTTTCACATTCACAGCCCTACTCTGAATTGTGTCGTGGGTACCAGAAACATTCACATCATATACACACAATCACAACCAGAACCAGAAGCAAAATTTTCCCTTAGGGAGAAAACTTGTAAACGTGTCGCCTTACTCCACTTCCGATTTCCACTTCACTTTGTCACCAACACACTCACCAACAAAAAAAAAAAACTAAAAATTAAATTATTAATAAACTATACTTTTTTCTTTTACAGCTGTGTTCGGATTGACGCTCAGCGGCTTTGTTGAAGGTTTCTTACCTGGACTAGACAAAGTTGGCGAAACAGGCGGTTTACAAGATCTTATAAAAAATATTTTTCCAGGGGGTTCACCTAACCTAGATCTAAATCTAGGTTCCATACTAGGTAACTTACTTAATAAAAAGCCTGATCAACAATCGATTGATAACCATAAGCATAATATTGAAGATTATTGTAAAAAAAATCCCATACCGGGCACAACAAATCCACACGTTCCGCCACAAGGCCCCAAACCGCCACAATGTTCAAATTTAGAACGTCTACATTATTGCATGTAAGTACTTGTTTCTATCTAATTCACTTCGGGATTCGCCTTAATTAGTAATCCATTGGCCTCGATTCTGATGTACACTCACTAAATTAAATTTAAACTATCCCTGTCTGTTACAAAATAAAATACAAGACAGAGATAGCATGCATTTTAGTGCTGTCACGCTAGTTTATTAATAAAAATATAAACAGCAGAAGCAGAAAGGCGCTTGTTTTTAGTCAACACCAATACAACACATACTCGACTAAGCTTGCATAGACATCTAAGTTCTGACTAACTTGACAGCACAGCAGTATGCTATCTCTGTCTTGTGTTCCTATTTTGTAAAAGACAGGAATAGTTTAAATTTAATTAAGTGTGTTTATTTACATTAGAATCGAGGCCAGTAAACTGAGGAGCTCTGCATCTGGATGAACCATTTTAGGTTTTTAGGTGTCACAAATTATGTACTTTATTGTAATACTTTTTTGAAATAAATAAATAACTGTTAGCCATCCTATAATATTATAAGTAAAGGCGAAAG
Organism: Lomographa bimaculata; assembly: GCA_948107665.1. Classification (NCBI taxonomy): domain Eukaryota; kingdom Metazoa; phylum Arthropoda; class Insecta; order Lepidoptera; family Geometridae; genus Lomographa; species Lomographa bimaculata. The sequence goes on from OX403600.1 coordinate 13,790,700, forward strand.
TTTGTGAGTGTGTTTGTATGTTTGTTACTTTTTCACGATCAAACGGCTGTAATATGTAGATATAACTATAAAATGCCCGTTGACATAGTTGGGTTCGTAAACCTTAATAACCTGAATAACGTTTATCTCTAAGCAGGGTTCGATTCCCGGCGGGAACACAAGTTTTCTCCCCAAGGAAAATTTGTGTTTCTGGTTGTGATTGTGTGTGCTATGTGAATGCTTCTGGCATCCACGATACAAGTCTTTATCGAACGTATTGTCATTGAGTGTCGAGCTTTATGTGTATGTGTTTGCGTATAGCTCACGTTTATATACAAGCAAAAATGTTAAGGTGCTTCGCTCATTCTGTGTGAACCATTGTATCCGTATTTTATTAACATAAACGCTTTCACACTCATAGCTCCACACTAAGTTCAATTACTTGTGTCGTGGGTGCACATCACACACACACAAAATCCGAACTAGAAAAAAACAACGGGTTGCACTCCCTCCTCTCCTCACTCCTCCGGGAGTGCCGGCACAAGTGAAAACTTGAACAGTGTTCGCCGCGAGGTAGAAAGAGAGGGGGATATTACTTCCTCTCCTTCATCTTACGAATTTTCCACCTTACGAATTTTCGATCAGGTCATTTGTCCTTTTTTTCCCATCCCAAAAAAGTGCACAACACCGCTAAAGAAGTTTTCACTTCAAAAACAAATTTCCCAATAAACTTGTGTACCAGCTGGAATCAAACCCAGTACCCCTGCTTAGAAGACGATCGTACTTAACAAAGCCAATGGGCATTAAAATTGTTTAATTTTTGTTTTATGAGTTTACTAGCCGTGCCCAGCGACTTCACTCGCGTTGATCATGTAGTAGCCTATGTGTTAACCCTAAGTATAAGCTATGTACATTACAGCCGTTACAGCGCAAAGAGGGAACAAACATACTTACACACTTACACCCTTAAATTTAAACTTTCAGATTTAAAATTTATGTATTAGTATAGTATTTTTCATGCTAGGTAGGCAAGCATTTGACCGCTATCTCACCTGATGGAAAGTGACGATGCGGCCGAAGATGGAACTTGCCTGCCTAGAAGGTACCTATTCACTCTAGGCTTAAATACACCCAGATTGATTAAATTAAATTAATTAACTATGATGACAATGTTTTGTTTTACAGAGAAGTCATATTATCACAAATAAACAAAGAAATCGCATGCAATTCAACAGAAATATTACATAAGTTGGGATGTATTTTGATAGCACTAAAAGAAAAAGTTGAACCGGAAGAGAAAAATAAACACTAACAGTCGTTGCATTGTATAAACTGTCTTCGGGATTGATCGTTTTGTCATCGTTTTGTAAAATTATCGATATATTATTAACAACTCAATGTGCAAAAATATCATAGAACCCGACTGCGCTAAAAGAGAACTTACTATTTTACACTTTTTCGTTAATGAACGTCTTATTTCCGAAAAAGTGTATAAGATTATGCGATTATATAAGATTTATATTAAATATTGAACATTTAAGTGAAAAAAGTTGCTAAATAAATTTAATTTGATATAAATTACCTATTCAACGATACCCCACTTAACACAGTCGAATTCTGTTTCTTTATTTTTAACTGACTTAAAAAAGGTGGAGGTTCTATGTTCGACTGTATGTTTTTTTATTGTATGTTTACCGATTTCTCCCCCATTAGTGGACCGATTATATATACTTCAGAGGTGGTCCTATATACATTTTATTGAAATCGATCATGCCAAAACCAAAATATAAGCGGTGAAGTCGGTTTTGCTAAGCTTTGCTTACCTTAAATTATTTAAATATGGCGTCTTGCCATATTGCATTATTTGATTACTTTTAGTTACACTGGCTAGATTAAGGCAAATATATTGACATAAAAATCATCGAAATTGATTCACGCATTAATTCTTTACAGCCACAAAACATACATTCATATAAATATACATACATAGGCTGAACTTCTTTGCGTCGCGCAGTCGGGTAAAAAACGGCTTGCACTCACATTATTTGATCGAAACTGTCGACCTAGCATTTACGATGCATTTTTTTGGATCAGTAAACACCGCCTGATCGACAATTGCACGGAAATGAAGATATTTTAATTATTAAGCTATTGCATAGCTTCTATCGCGGGCCTTGAGCGTGGAGACCGAATCCAGAAATGCCGTAACGAAAATAACCTAACACCCCCCACTCCGACCGGCACAGCGGTGATACTTTTTAGTTTTGCCATCTATCGATGAATAGCAGAACTTTTAATTCCTTTTTTGAAATATCACGCTTGTCTCTTTAGTTCAGCAACTCGCTTCTTCCTGCCACCTGGCAGGAAAAAAAATACTGCATAAATAAAATAAATAAATAATTATAATTGCATAAGTTGATAAAAAACGCTATGCAATAGCTTTACCGCGGCAGTCCCCGAGTGCCACACGCCTTTTTAAAATTATTCGTGAAAATTTGATATTATTGATAAAACGGCTTTAAGTTTTTTAATAATATCTCATCCTCATGAATAATTTAATAACCAAAATATCGATATATTTGGAAAGGACAAATGATAACCTCGAGCACGTTCTATTATTATATCAGTAATGCTTACCTATATTTATTTATTAAATTTGCTTAGGTACAATTTTTACCCTTTTATATGCTTTTTGATTTATATACATAAGTTTCATGACTCTATTCATCAAATACAACAAACAAAAAAATCATAGAAATCCACAACGAATTTTAAAAGGACTTAATATAAAAAAGATTAATTAAATATACGTGATTACTTCAGCTCGTGCTTGACAAAGTCAAAGTTATAATATAAAGGGTAAAAATCTAAATAAGGGTAATAAGAGAATAATGTATCTTTCATGCCTATTTTTTTTGTTTATGTTTATGTTTTATGAACCTGATTGCATTTCTTATCTAAAATGTAATGTTTTATAAAAGATTTTTTTAACCGCAACATATTATCGTAATCTGTCGAAAAAGAACATATTCGATAGTTTACGTAAAAACATAAAAGAAATATGCATATTCCATATAATCACTAAACTTATGATTAAAAATCATCGGAACATCTAAAATGTTTGAATTTTGCGAAAATGATAGCTTCTTTTTAGAATCCAGCAAAATGATATAAACGGGCTACAAATGTACTACACTTATAGATGTGCAATACTTTTCTATTGTTTGTGGTGGTATATTAAAAACATCGCTACTTACAATGCACATTACAATATTGTATCCAGAAATGCACAATTTTAACATAACATAAGAAAAAAGGCCTGCGGTGAAAAAAAGTTGTAAATTTTAATGGCATTGCAACTTTATAAGCTGAAGTTATTGTATTCTGGTGATGGACTCTTTATTCCCTAGACTTAATTGCATTTGTTATTATTTACTAGCAATTATTTGTGTTTAAAAGTAAAAAAAAATACTTTTTGATACAAATAGTTGTTACTACAAGTTATGATTATTATTATACAGTAGGTATCTAATTTTCTTGTTTGATTATTGTGAATAATATATAAATTATGTTTAATTTTCTGAATTCATAATTTAATTACTATGATTATTACCAAACGTAATATATTATGTTAAAATGTACGGTAAATTTCATTTAGGTGCGTGCGTAGAAGATGTCTTATGTCTATTTCAAATTGTTACCTACTGTTAATTAAGAATTATATGTTGTCTTGAAAATAAATAAATTTGCTTCTAAAATTTTATGTTTTTAATTACATTCTTAATTTTATTCCTTTGTATAAAATGAACTATCCTACTAGTCCTACTAATATTATAAATCCGAAAGTTTGTGTGTAAATGTGTGTGCAAGTGTGTAAGTGTGTTTGTTCCCTCTTCACGCTTTAACGGCTGAACGGATTTTGATATAATTTGGAATGTACATAGCTTATATCTAGGATTAACGCATAGGCTACTTATTAACTTGATAATAGCGGGCGAAGCCGCGAGGCTCGGCTAGTAGTTACTAAGGCTTTTAAACTAAATATTTCATGACTATTTAAATCATTGATAGGGTAGCGTTTGACAACTATCTTACCTGACAGTAAGTGATGTTGTAGTCGAAGGTGACACACATCAGTAACATAATTTAGTGAAGGTATTGAACTCGTCTTAATTCTCCGGGTTTAAAAGGCATGAAGGCAAAAAAAAAATAACAAAAATGGCAGCCGTAACATAAAGTAAACCAAAAAAAAAATAAATTAACACATATCATAAAGTTGAGTATCAAATTAACCCTCTATACTATAATGTAGGCCATTTATCGGCAGCAAGTTTTTCGTCTGGAGTAGGATAGGAGGAATAGAAGATAATAAAGAATAGTTAATTTAAGAAAAGAAGAATATAAAGAAAAGTATAATTATTTATTCCGACAAGCTGTTGGTACTACTTACATCCCACAAGGGTAGATAAAAATAAAAAATATTTTGCTCCCCGCTTACGTGTATGGTTGCCCCCTTAACATTTTAATTTTATATCATTTTAATTGCCATTTTTAGCTTTGGGCCTGAGCTTTACATATTCTTTGATAATTTTAAAATATTGCAGTTAGATAAAAATCATTTCTTTTCTACGTTTATCATATCATCGTCATCATATCGTCATTGTTTCTCGAACAGTATAATCTACGAGTCTTCAAGTCAAGAGAGCATAGTACCTTTAAGACAAGCATGTTACATCTTCGGCTGCATCATCACTTTCCATCATGTGAGATTTTGGTCAAATGCATGGCTATCGGTAATAAATAAAAAAAAACTAGAGAACGGCTGAACCGATTTCGCTGATTTTTTTTTTATTTATTTGTGACAGGCTAGTGTTTTACCACTATCTCACCTGATGGTAAGTGACGATGTGATCGAAGCTGGTAAACACACTAGACCTGGAATACGCAGGCTCTCAAGGATAACTGCCGGAACACCGTATTTGGATTGGCGGCAGACTTTCAACTTGATGGTGGTAAGCTACTTTGGTAGCAAGCCAGGCGAGCAACTCACAAAATGCTCTACCACCTCTCAAATGTCACCTGATTAGCACCACCCGGGGACCACGTGTATGGAGTCAGACTTAAGGGGTATCCTCCTACGGACGTGGGTGACTCAGCCCCCAATTCAGCTGATTCTTTGTTTGTTGTGTTCGTGATTGTCAGGGCAAGGTTTGTATGTAAAATTTTTTTTAATCCACCGTACATATAAAAATCTAAAATATGGGATAAATATGTAGTGAAAAAATTACAATTAAAAAAACACTTTTTATTACAAAACACAGACAACATGTTTGTACAACAACTAAGATAGAGGACTGTATGAATGCGTGGGCTGTGCGGATGTCAGAAGCTTTTTTTTATGATCGATAGGCAATAGGCAAGCATTTGACCACTATCTCACCTGATGGAGAGCGTTGATGCATCTGCAGGTTCTCTGTTTTCTGCGCTAGGTCCTGGGTTCGATTCCCACCAGGATCACAATTTTCCTTCTCAAAAGACATATTTTGTGCTTCTGGTTCTGGGTGTATTTCTGTTTGTGATACATAAATGTTTCCGACACCCACGATGTAAGGATTTTAGCTGAGTAAGGCTGTGAGTGTGAATTCGTTTGTTCGTTTTTGTTTTGATTGATAACACAGATTAAGACACATGTTTGTAAGAGTACATGTACGAGATCGACCCTAAATGTATAAGTATGAGATCGACCCTAAATGTACAAGCACGAGATCGACCGCAGACTGTAAACTGCAACTGCAAACTGCAAGCGACTCTTTTGGTTTTTATAAATCTCTATGAAACTTATACAATCTAGTGGAATTGAGGATACAATCTTGCGGTTGCAGTCTGCGGTTTGCAGTTTGCAGTCTGCGGTCGATTTTGGACTTGTAAACGCGATTTGTAAACGTAGCTCCCAGAAGAAGGACATCATATATGTCCGAAAAGGTCGGAACATTATTCCGACAATAAATCATATCGGTTACAGAAATTAATAATATAATTTTATATTTATTTATTATATTTCTTTTTTTTTTTTTTTTTTTTTTATTTGATTTTAAATCAATTAATTATCTACGGGCCAATTGCATATATTTCCTAAAACTAAACTAAAACTATATACAGCAAAGAGCCAAGTTACCTACAAGCCATCGAGCCTATAGGTAACTCAAGTGCTCAAGCCCACTACCAGTGGGTAGCGTTCCCATCATGCTGGCTGCATTGCCTCTCTGAATTGCAATGCTAATACGTTGAGCCAAATAAGTGCCAGCATTTTGGTCACGCGTCGCCTCAACCAGGCGCTCTGATAGAATTTTGAAAATAGAATGAGCTCCCGGTCCCCACGGACCCAGTGTCTCAACACCAAACGGCTCAAATATGTAACCACTGCCGAGGTTTCCATATTTTCGCCGTTTGCGCTGCTCTGCCGAAGTTGCCGCGACGCCAACCCCATTCTGTGATTCAGGAAGATGTGACGGAGCTAAAGTATCGACACAAGTTGCATCCCACACTATTTATTTTAATATTAATATTGATATCTTATTTGTTACATGTATTTTCACATGCCACCACGTTTCAAATTAGAAGGACGAATTAACAATGAAAACCAATAAATATATTCTATTTCGTGTGAAATTCAATGATTTCGTTTCATTTATAAAACTGATACAAACCAGCCTCCTATTTCTGTAAGTCAGCGTCATGGATGGGCGTCACGTCCATAGACAAATCACAGCTATTTTAGCTCAAAGACTAAATAGCAATAAAAACCACCGAAGAAAGGCTCCATTACGTTTCGATTCATCCTAGCTTTAAATGAATAAGAACGGACTGAATTTATTAAAAACATTAAAATTTTAGCTTCAGCAATACGAAAATAACAAACTTAAAATAACCGTCGTAACTAAACGTAATCAATTGTTTTATTGTTGTCAATGTCAGTGACTGAAAAAATAAAACGCTCAAGAGAAAAGAGTACTCTGATCGAAACGCAGCCTGTTTTAAGATGTTGATGTTGGTATGCCTAGAACGAATGGCTCTGGCGCCGGAGGATACGGTACTCCACACGCTGGAGGCGTGTGCCGCATGGGGCACCCAGCGGCACACGCTTTCAGCGACCATAGGTGGAGATCTCTCCCTGCCAAGTGTGATAGACGCCATGCTTAGTAGCGAGAGATCGTGGCAGGTGGTGGTCTCCTTCTGCGAAGCGGTGATGGCGCAGGAGGCCGCGGAGTGGGCCAGAGAGGTCGACCCCCGATCTGACCCGCTCCGGCACCGATGTACGCGGGAGAGAAGGAGGCAGTTTTCCCGCCTTCTCTCTCCTCCTTTGTAGTGGATCACTGGTGGAGAGCCAGGGGGTCTACCGGCTTGCACGGCCCCGCGCGTCTGGGGGGTGGCCTTGGTGAGCAAGGTCACCCCTCCATGGGCGCAGGGCCTTCTGCCGGGGCAAGATAGTGTTAGTACGACCCTATCTTGCCCCACCTTGGTGAAGGACTGCTCACCGGAGGGAGGGGGGGGGGGAGGGTTAGTGGGTTCGAGCCCCACACACCCCTTTCCTTCACCCCTGGGAAGGAATCTTATATAAGTTTTATGATTACTAATTTTAAAAATGTCAAATTTCCATTTCATAATTATTAATTTAAATATAACTCCACATACAATAATTCCACAACATTTAACAATAAATTGGAACAAAACTTTAGGTAATCAAAGCATCAAGCATATAATACTTTAATGATCGCATTTCCAGATTTCCAGTGAGTCTCTCAAAATCAAAATCAAAATCGTTTATTCACATGGGCCCCAAAGAGGCACTCATGAAAGTTAATGAATCTTTTGCCAGATTCGCAAAATTACAGCCATCTCGAGAAGAACCTGGCAAGAAACTCGGCGGTGCATTTTTTTTTCATATTTTTTTTAAAAAAACATTCTTCATTTCTAATACATCATTTTCTTAACCTAGGTGTTATTATGGTAGTCGCTAGAAAGAGCCTGTGCAGTTTGCCTCCATGCATCCTTGTCATAAGTCTCTAAATCTGGCAAAGCGATGTCTGATCAGTGCATCGAGAGCCGGCACGCGGGCTCCGGTGAACATCACAGAGGCGGTTCAGTTTTTTAAAGCTTTCATAAACAGCTCCTCATGAAGTAGTATAAAAGTGGTTATCGATGCGGATAATGGGGAAATAATAATAAAATTTGACCTAGTGGTCAAAAGTTAGCCTATCTTGGGATAGTTCTCACCTGATGGTAAGCGACGATGTGGTCGACGAATGGAGCAAGCTTGCCTAGAAGATACCTATTCACTCGTGACTTGAAGACTCCCATATTGTACTTATCAGGAAACACCGACTCTGACCAGGGGTTCCATTCCTTTGCAGTTCGCACAGTGAATATAGAGGCAAAACGCTTTGTCCACTTTTGTGGTCTACCATATAGCGGTGTCGCTTAGCAGTTGTCTGCTTGTTCGATGATATAGAACACAGATGGAGGAACTAGATCGTGTTGACACACTCTCCGATATGTATCCGATAAAGAACCGAGAGACTAGCTACCATGCGGCGATATCCTAAGCTCTGAAGTTTTATGATACAAAACAGAGTACCTATTGCTGTTTTAGAGAAGATCTTGAACCGAGTACTTTGCAAAATTTTCTAGGTTAGCCGCCTTTATGTCTTAAGGTGCGGTGAGGTTCAGATTAAGGTTTGTACATCGATACTTCGCATCGTATGTTATATAATCCTACTAATATTATAAATCCGAAAGTTTGTGTGTATAAGTGTGTAAGTATGTTTGTTCCCTCTTCACGCTTTAACGGCTGAAACGATTTGGATGAAATTTGGAATGTACATAGATTATACCTAGGATTAACACATAGGCTACTTTTTAACTTGATAATAGCGGGCGAAGCCGCGGGAACGCTAGTGAACTATAAAGCAAAGTACCTAGAGATAGTGCTGTAAAAAGACTGTTGTATCACTTATACAACAGTTTTATAACAGCACTTTGTAAAGTTCCTAATTGTTCGTGCAAACAAAGGAGTTAATTTTGATAAATCAGAATATACATTTACAATAGTATACAAGTACAACATGCTAGCTGCACCTGTGTATTACCCGCTGTTAAACAAGTAGATTTTTTAAGTCGTACCTTTTTCACAAGTATAAAACAAAATTAAACAGCCTAATCGGCAGTCTTCCTATTTATTTTTACATTTATATATAAATTTATTCATTTGTTAACCTTTAAATAACGACGTGAAATTTTAGTTATCTACATAAGTACCGATCTGAGATCGATATATTATATTGATATATTCCTAGTTCCAAGTTTTTTTGGACTGTATGTATTTAATTTTATTTCTTCAATTGTGTGTATAGCAAAATAAAAAAACTGTTTATGTTACTTATACGCATTACAATCACAGAAAGGAGGAAGATTTTTTTAAAGAAAAATTGATCTTTTTTATCCTATATTTGTAATTTTAATTTGATAATCTTCCGAAACCAAATTAGTCTCCTTGTTAAATAGCTCATTAAACTATAAGAATATATAGAAAATAATTATTCAGCGGTATTTTTAAAACAAAAAATGCTTTAAGTTAGTCTGATGGACCATTCGCGATCTTTAAACAACCATTACTTAATGATATAGAAAGAAATAATGAAATAAAGAAAGAAAGTCAGAAAGAAAGAATTCTCAAAGACTTGTGGTCTATCAGACAACACGTCGGTACTTAAAGGTTAAAGGTATACTCGAACAGTACATATAAAATTACAATAAACAAAAAAAGATTACCGAATTTAATACCGCTTGAGGCGGGAATTAAACCCGCCCATAGGATCTCATGCTCTATTGCTCTAACCGCTGAGCTGCTCAAGCTCCGCTTTAAGTAACGAAATTATCCATATCATATTATTAACGTCTTACGGGACATAGGTTCCCAGACCTGTGTCGCCATCTACCGAAGTTATTTGTAAATACTACGGCCAACAAGTCTAACATTGCAATTGGCTATATATTGTGTAAATTTACTAATTTACTTCTGTCTAGCATGAATAATGCTATAAAAACAAAATAAATAGAAAAAGGACTTTTTAAAAACGTATAAGGAATTGTTAGAGTCGAGTGAGGTAAACAGGATAAACAACACAAGATCACACATTTTTGATACAATATTTATTTATTAAATAATGGATAATACAATTTAAACACTACAAATAGAACAAAAGAGAACTTGACATTCTAAAACATATATATTCATAGCTTTATAAAAATCATGCAATTTTATTTTGATGAAAAAGAACTAGCAGAGCTTTTCGCAGTTAGATAGAACCCAAGAAATAAGCGCTGGAAACTATTCTGCCGTCATACTGAAAAAAACAGTAACTGTATTTTTGACAAAATTTATTTACATACATTATCAGAATCAAGAGAAGTAGACACATCTATTTTTTATTTAAAAATATTGGTAACCTACTAAATCTTACTTTTAGTTTAGACGCATCTGCTACAAGGCATAACAAATTATATTCTAAATAGCAAAGACATTTCTTATGAATGTAATTAAATTTTTACAAAAATATCAGTTACGTCTTTTTTCCTTATGACGGCAGTATTGCCGGTAAACTCAAAAGTTTTGCAGGATTACAATAACGATTGTAGATACATAAAAGCAAACTGCATGATGCTATTATATGCAGCTTCCAAGATTACTTTATCTCTGGAGGAAAATCCTCTACAAGTTCGATTTCGTTTTAGAATATTTGCACACAATATTATATTAGAGTTGCCACTACGGTAAACATTTAGTATTCTTTCGTTTCAATTTTATTTTGGACAATGGCCAATAATTGGTATTAAAATTATGTATAAGACAATATATAGGACTTTATAAATACTTCCCTTTATGTCACACAACTGGACGCCCGCGCCGGCCAAGTTATACACAAGTAACATAGATTGTTTGCTGAAAAAAAAAAACGTATATAAGATAAGTTTCTCTAGACATTTATGTTTGTGAACTGAAATTGCAAATTTTTGGTTTAACTAATAAATTAGGATAAAAAGTGAGTAGTTCATTCCAGCTTTGTTAAATAAATGACTTTAATTAAATAATAATTTATTCTGTTTTGAGACATTAAACAAGCAAGTCATCCGCGGTCTAAGCATCACGGCTACCAATAGGTAGGCGTATCACTTTCTGCAGAACCATATATAAATCTATATAAAACAAAAAAGTTTTCACACTCACAGCCCCACACTAAGTTTGATGACTTGTGCTGTGGGTGCCGGAAACTTTACACTCACAATCGCACTCAGAACCAGTAACAAAAATTTCCCTTGTCAAGAAAACTTGTGCTTTCACCAGGAATCGAAATCCTCCCCCCCAGACTTCCTGGTCACAGCCCCAGACTGTATCAACTTATCAAGTCTGTACCACTGTTTTTTGTTTTTTTATGTATGTCTGATAGGCAAGCATTTGACCACAATCTCACCTGATGGAAAGTGATGATGCGGCCAAAGATGTAGCATGCTTGCCTTGGAGGTACCTGTTCACTCTTCACTTGAAGACCCCCAGATTATACCGTTCGGGGAACAAAGACGAGGGCAATGAGTTCCACTCCTTCACAGTACGGATGATAAACGTAGAAGCGAAACGCTTCCTGCGAAATGGAGGTACGTCAACCATATTTGGATGACGTTTGACAGTTTGTCTTGTTGTTAGATGGTAAAACTGACAAGGTGGAATAAACTCATATAATTCTTGCGCACACTCCTGTTTTTAAAGAATAATATATTTTTGCAATTGTATTATATTTTATAACGCACTTGAAGTAAACATTGTTTATAATCATTTGTTTACTGGCAAACCCAAAATCTAATTCACTAATACTTAAAGTAAAAACCTGCAATGAATGCCCGTTGGCTAAGTTGGGTGAGCGTTTGCCTTCTAAGCAGGGGTATCGGGTTCGATTCCCGGCGGGAACACAAGTTTTCTCCCCAAGGAAAATTTGTGTTTCTGGTTCTGGTTGTGATTGTGTCTGTGATGTGAATGTTTCCGGCACCCACGACACAAGTCATTGAACTTAGTGTGGGGCTGTGAGTGTGAAAGCGTTTATGTATGTTATGTTTATGCAATATACCACTCGCGAAGTTGATCGATGAAGAGCACTTCGGTTCGCTTCGTGCAATCGGGCTTACATCGGGCGATTTCCAATAATTGCTGTTTTTTGCGCCCGAGTCAAAGGACTGCATGAGTAGATAGATAGATAGATAGATAAACTCTTTATTGAACACCTTAATTAAGACAAAAAACAAAAAAGAATATAATTATTTACAAAAAAAAAGTATAACAATAGGCGGTCTTATCGCTAAAAGCGATCTCTTCTAGACAACCTTTGGATGGAGAGGTATTACGCAATAGAGTTGGACGTTTGTGTTTAAGAAAACAACATTTTAAAGAGTGCATGAATTTAAAAATAATAAATTATAATATACTTAATTATAAGTAATGATAATTGACAAATAATAAAATAATATATACCTCAATAATGATCTTATATAAATCACATATTAGTATGATCGTTACACATATAATAAATACATAACAAGGCGTACTAAAACAAGACATCCTTTTATGGTGGATATTCCTCAGATTAGAACCAAGCGTTTAGCCTCTACTTTTATAATGCGAACTGCAAAGGAGTGGAATACTCTGCCTTCGTTCTTGTTTCCCGATAAGTATAACTTAGGCCTCTTCAAGTCAAGAGTGAACAGGTACCTTCTAGGCAAGCATGTCCCACCGTCGACCGCATCGTCGCTTTCCATCAGGTGAGGTAGCGGTCAAATGCTAGCCTTTTTGTCATAAAAAAATCGTAATTCAGACTTCGGTCAACTTCGAAGAGTACTCCGTCGTAGTAACTTCGCGAGTGGTGTAGTGCACAGTTAAAACCAGGACAACAGGTGCCTTTGTGAACCTATATCCACACTAGGTCTGTTTTGAGCTTGTATTTTTGGGTTACAGTGGTCATCTCAATATACTTCTAAGCAGCGGGTATCGATCGATTCCCGGTGCGAACGCAAGTTCTCCCCAAAAGAAATTTGTGTTTCTAGCTTTAGATGTGATTGTGAATGTTTCCGGCACGATTCAAGCCTTCGAACCTAGTGTGCGGTTGTGAGTGTAAAATCGTTTATGTTTATGTTCATTTACTTAACCTTTCTATCAAATCGGTTTTTTTTAAATATTTTATATTTTATGTAGCAGTAAAAGTGAATAAAACAAACTAAAGAATACTTACATGTGTGCTTTGCTTAGGTTATGTGGGCAATCTTTTGGTTTGGTTTTCTCCAAAGCATAACCAAGGGGTGTCGATAAAGCGGAGGATGTTTGTCCTCCACCATGATTAGCCATGGCGACATTGACCAAGGCGAATAAAGCTAAAACATGGGGTATTAATATCATCATCATCATCATCGTCATCGAGTAAAACTAAAAGGCTTTATGATGATCATTCCTATAACATCAAGTTCTCGCACGATGAACGATAAGCATGACGTACCTCAATAATTCTTAATTATTCTTTTCTGGATGTACGAGACGCATTTTGCTATTAGCGGACCTACCTGACGTAGGTATATCATGGAAATGGATAATGTTTGTGGAAATGTGTAATTGACGATCCAGTGTGCGCAGTGGGCAAATCTCTTAGTGAGAGACTTGCCAATCCTTTTTTGTGGGTAAGACTATGAGGGCAGAGCCTTGCCCACTGCGCCAACTGGGTCGTCAATTACAATCAAAACCTCGACCCACGGCACAGCCAGGGTTGGATTCCTAGCAGGAGCACAATTTTACTTCCCAAGGGGCATTCGTGCTTCTGGTCCTGGGTGTAATTGTGTGCGTGATAGATAGATAGATAGAAAATCCTTTATTGCACAAACAGTATTGTAAGTACATAGGCGAACTTAATGCTACAAAGCATTTTCTTCCAGTTGACCTGGGTGTATCGAGAATATTTCGATATGTAAGTGCACATCTTCGGTAAAAAGTAATGTTATTTTACAAAATCTTTAATTTGTATATAGTATTATATAAAAATAGTCATTATGTGGAACATTGGAAGATGTCTACCACTTGTTGATGGAGTGTGACCGAACAAAAAACCAAAGAGAGTCATTTGTGCAAAAGTATAACATACATAGAAGTAACATTGGAAGTTATACTCATATCTTAGCAAACCCATCAGCTGATGTGGCACTTTCTCTGTACAATATAATTTTGCTCAGATGAAGACAAAGATTAGGGTATGATGGGGCTGGCATACCAAATTAGGTAAAAGTCACAAAAAAAAGATGAAAAAAAAAAATTTACAATTTTAAGATACCAAGAATTAATACATTTATACATACATTTTACTACTCATAGTACTCGTATATACATACATATATTTTCTATATTGACATATATACATAAACATATTTATTAAAATAAAATATTCTTACCAATAATCACCACAGCTTTCATTTTTTGGGGGCAGTGAATATATAGTTACAAGAGTAATGGTTGGTGACGAGATGTCAACTGATGCTGGGACCTACAGACTGTACATGTTTATATAGGTAACTTTGTAGCCGTATATAATTCTAAGCAAATACTACAATTTGAGGTTAAAAGGTCTAAATTTATGTTTAATAACCTTCTCGATGTATTAAAAATAAAGGTTAGGTTGTTTTCGTTACAGTACGGTAAATTATGTTAGTAAATAACTGAAACGTTAAATGACATATGTAATAACCTTACATTTTTAACCTTACATTAAATTGAATTTATGAGCGTGAAAAAGGCGAACCATTAATGAGACGACCATAAAATAAATAATAGTTAAAAAAAAAACTAAAAAACACGCTTTATATAGTAAACCAAACTAAAAAATAGAAAATACATTTTAATAAATTTGAATTAAGAATAGCGTAATTATTTTTAATAATTATAAATTAATAATAAGAAAAAAATATTTCATTTAAAAAAAAGCTCTTTAAGATATTATCGAAATAATAATCCTTCTCATATCTGTCAATGAAATATTTATAACAATTGACACCATGCACCTCACGCTTTTTTTTAAAATAAAATATATTTTTCTTATTTACACTTTTATTAATTTATAATTAATAAAAAAAAATATAGTTTTCTTAATTCAAATTTATTTTCTACTTTTTAGTTTGGTTTTCTAAAAAAACAAAATAAAAAAGAAAAAA
Source organism: Lomographa bimaculata (assembly GCA_948107665.1). Lineage (NCBI taxonomy): Eukaryota > Metazoa > Arthropoda > Insecta > Lepidoptera > Geometridae > Lomographa > Lomographa bimaculata. Next base: position 13,805,967 of record OX403600.1, read on the forward strand.
AAGCGTATAAAGCGGGTTTTTTTTTATTTTTTTAAAACTATTATTCATCTTCATCTTTTTTGCAAATTTAATAATGGAATAATCTTATCAAATTAGTGTATTGTCATCGGTCCTCGATAAATCTACAAAGTTTGAATGAAATCTGACCGTTTAAAGTGGGTCAAAATCGCGCCGCAAACATACAAGTGAAGCTAACATAAAGCGTGTAAAAATGTTTTTTTAGTATTATTGAGTGCTAGTCTAGCTAGCAAGTCGCTCTCCTGATGGTAAGCACCACCCACTAAGTCATTGACCACCTACTTAGTTATATAGGCTGAGTCGGAAACTCATTCTTGGCATCACGCATGTTTATGGCATCACGCGTGATATTGTTTATTATTGTATTTTGTTTGTACTATTATGTGTTTTGTCTTGTTTTGTGTAACTAATGTAACGTTGCGTCTTTCTTTCTTTCTTTCATGCAGTGTTCACTCATCTACCTATCCACGTGTTATAAGCTATGTTTTGTTGGGATAAAAGTTAGTTATCACGGCAAATTTGTGTTCCTGGTTTTGAGTATGTAGTGAAATGTTGTGTGAATCTTGGATGTTTACGGCCCCGCGATACAAGTCATTGAACTTAGTGTGGGGCTGTAATTGTGGAAGTGTTTATGTGTATATTTTAAACCGGGCGACGTCGGGTGGGTCATCTTTGAACTTTGAACAACCCACTGGCGTAGATGGGTTCTTCATGGTTCACCTTCAAAGCAGTGGCTTCGATTCCCGGTGGTTAGCAGAGCAGTCAGAGAGCAGTTATTTCTAATTTACTATAATGACTTATTAATAAATTGACCTATCATTTTACTATTAAGATACAATTAACATCACTTTAACTTCATAAATAAAAAGCTTCAATTTTTTTATTAAATTAACGCTTTTACACTCACATTCCCACACTAAGTTCGCCTTAATGCACCCCTGGGAAAAAATATTGATAACATATGTTTTCTATTTGAAATGAACTCATTAACCAATTTTTATCAGAGTAACTTCATAAATAAAGAACTTTCGACATGAACTTCCATCCCCCATTGCACCACCATAATGCACCCTTGGCCTCTTCGGGGTAAAATTTCCAAAAATCTTTTTTTAGGGGTGTACCCTGCGTACTAAAACAAATGTAGCCTCTAAATTTCAAGTCTCTACAACCAGTGGTTTAGGCTGTGTGTTGTCTCCAAGTCAGTCAGTCAGTCAGTCAGTGAATCAGTATGTCAGAACAAAGATTCTTATACATAGTATTATTTATTACATCGGCCAGATATAAACTGAAGGCTTTGGAATGAAACAATGACATAAGCGTAGGTCATTTCTTAAAAATTTTTAAATACATTTTTTTAAGCAGTGTGATAACATCTTTACACTCAGTTTTATGTCAAGGGGATTCTGGTGAACCGATGAGTTCACTGGGATCCCCTGGGGGATCAGGTAAGGGGGTCCTGGTGGCCGAACCGTTGGAATATATCGAACGACGAGCTGAGATACTCAAATCAAATCAAATCAAAATCGTTTATTCACATGGGCCCCAAAAAGGCACTCATGAAAGTTAATGAATCTATTGCCAGATTCGCAAAATTACAGCCATCTCGAGAAGAACCTGGCAAGAAACTCGGCGGCGCATTTTTTTTTCTTTAATAAAAAAAAAAAATCATTCTTAATTTCTAATACATAATTTTCTTAACCTAGGTGTTATTATGGTAGTCGCTAGAAAGAGCCTGTGCAGTTTGCCTTCATGCATCTTTGTCATTAATATAGTCTGTGGTCTTTTAGTAAGCTTTCTTAATTAATGCCCGTTTTATTACAGATTTGAACTTTCCCATTGGTAATTCAGTTACGATTTTAGGAATTCTATTGTAACTCATTAATAACAATGCTTTAGCTGAGTCTCGACTTCAGAGTCTCGATCATCGGCGAAAGGTGGCAAGCCAAGGGAATTGCATGATCTTATTCCCGCATCACCGTTCACTACTGAACATCTAGGCAGACGGCAACGCGGCATCCTATAATGATTGAAATAGTTACTATTCGTTTGGAGCAATTCGCTTCCACTTTCATTATAAGAATGGAACGACCTGCACAACATGCAGGTGCTGCTGTGTTTCCCGAAAAATAAAATATGGGGTTGTTCAAGAATAGAGTGAATTGATATTTACTGGGCAAACGCGCTCCATCTTCGAACACATCGTCGTTTTCCATCAGGTGAGATTGTGGTCAAACGCTGGCTTAGTCACAAATTAAAAAAAAAATAATTACAAGATACGCGTGAATACATAACCCTTTCTTGGCAGTCAGGTAAAAATATAAGTAGGTATTTCATGTAACAGTTCGATATCATTGTATTATGTTAATTTGAAATGGCTACATACTGTTAGAAAGTCACTTTGTGAAGTATTGAATGCCCTCAAAATAACTTATTCTTTAAATATACTAAGTTGTCTATTATGCATTTGTTTACTCATATACAGCTGTTTTTAAATATATATAAAATTACCCTTTTATAAGGTCATCCATAAAATTTATATTTATTACTTACTTGCTGCGCCCCGTGGTTTTACCCGGAATAAAAAGTAGTCTATGTGTTAATCCAGGGTGTCAACTACCTCCATACCAAATTTCATCAAAATTGGATCAGTCTTTTGAGCGTGAAGAAGTAACAAACATACAAACATACTTCCAAACTTTCGCCTTTACAATAATAGTGTGATTAGAGGGCAGAGACCTGTCCACTGCGCCATGTGGATCGTCGATAATATGTTTGACGTTCAAATACAGGTCAACTTTATTTTTAAACTAGCCGTGCCCCGCGGCTTCGCCCGCTATTATCAAGTTTAAAAGTAGCCTATGTGTTAATCCTAGGTATAATCTATGTACATTTCAAATTTCATCCAAATCCGTTCAGCCGTTAAAGCGTGAAGAGGAAAATAAACAGGTCCCGGGAGGTTGAAAACGACGACTTGCCAACTGCGTCACTGTTGACGTCATCAAACAATACAATAACTCTTTATTGACATCAAAAGATAAATACAACTTACAGAGAAACTTATAAAGATAGGTACAATGGGGGATCTTCTATGGCGGTATCTCATGAAATGGATTAAGAATTGGTTTAAAGCTGGTAACACTTAGTCCATAAAGCAATGTGTATATAGTTTTAATTTCGTTTTGGTAATATAGTTTTAATAGGCAATTGGTTCATCCCTACTTATATTATAAAATCCGAAAGTTTATGTTGGATTCCTTGTAGAAACACCAGTTTTCTCTTCAAGGAAAATTTGTTTTTCCGGTTCTAGGTGTGATGTGTATTCGACATCCACGTCACAAGCCATCCGACCCATTGTAAAAGCGATGTTTAAGATACCCTGTTTCAAACATACAAACTTTCTAATAATATACTAAGCGTTTTGCTTAGAATTTGAAAGATCCATCCTCCAGGTCGCTTAAATCGTTTCGCTTCTACGTTTATTGTCCGTAAGGGTTTTTGTTCCCTGAACGGTATACACTATCATTTATTGGTTTTTTCACTTAACTATAAAAATGTATAGGTACTTGTTAACATATAATATGTACCTACAATCTCCATTGTATATTATTAACGTTTTAATATTATTATTATTATCTGGATGTATTATAAATCAAGAGTGAATAGGTATCTTCTAGGCAAGCATGGTATATTTTCAGCCGCATAATCACTTTTATTATCACTTATGTGAGATATGCTTACCTGTCATGCATTAAAATCTAATTAACAAAAATGTGTGCAAGTGGGGTGGATATAAAACTGATCTAATGTCGAAGGTACGGTGCTAAACCCTATACTTAAAGATGATAACAGTGTATATTTCTATGTTAAAACTGTGACTATAATATTTTAATAGCGCTTTTTTGTAAGAAATTATAAAGGAACTACTTATTTTGTGCGGGCTACCAGTCCTTTTGTTGTACTAGAGCCCCGAAAATAAACGACTGAAAGCGTACTAGTAATTTATTGCCCGGACTCTTATTATTATTATTATTATTGTTGATATACTGAGCAGTTTATTAAGCTGATACGTGTATATCACTTTTGTGCACTTTTTTTTTTTAATGTTTGTCCAATCTATTTTTGAAAGAGTTTATTGAGGGAGCACTTATCACTGTCTCTGGTAGCATATTCCACACTCTAGCTATGCGGTTCGGCAGGAAGTGTTTTCGGGGATTGCCTGCACTTGCATGTTTGATCAGTTTCCTGGAATGCCCTCTTAGTACCTTGTTTGTATCCAACTGAAAGAGTTTACTGGAGAGGTCTATGTTATAATGCTCGGTTAAAATCTTATATGTCTCTATTAGGTCACCCCTTTGTCTGCGCTGTTCCAAGGTTGTTAAACCAAGTTGTTGGAGTCTATATTCATAGGGGTGATTTTTGAGACCTGGGATCATTTTAGTAGCTCTTCGCTGTACTCTCTCCAGTAAATCAATGTCCTTTTTGAAGTAGGGATTCCATATCTGAAATGCATATTCCAGTAATGGTCGCACATAGGTTTTATACAGTTTCAATAACAGTTCTTTATCAATGTATAGGAATTAGGAATGCTTTGCGTATTATATAGAGAATGCTGTTTGTTTTTTTAGTTATTTGTACTATGTGGGTTTCCCATTTGAGGTTGGCAGTGATGGTAACTCCCAGGTCCTTTTGGCTGTCAACCACGTCTAGTGGGCTCTGGTTAATGAAGTATGGTATTTTTGGGTTTTTACTACCTACATGCAGAACAGTACATTTTGTTTCATTCAAGGTAATGAGCCAGTCTTGAGTCCATTGATAAATCTGGTCAAGATCTTTCTGGATAATATTGTGGCTCAGCAGTGGATTTCCCATAATTTTGGTATCATCTGCAAAAAGTGATAGTGGTGATTGCACAGTTTGCCTCAAGTCTGTGAGGAAGAGCCCAAATAGTATTAGTCCTAACACCGATCCTTGCAGTACACCACTATGTACATCATGTAGTTCAGAAACTGCTTCACCAACCCTTACTCTAAACTTTCTGCCTGTCAGGAAGTCTTCAATCCATTTTAGAAGTTTGCCTCTTATCCCAAAGTGTTCAAGTTTTGCAATAAGTCTTTTTATGGGTACTCGATCGAAGGCCTTTTCATAATCTAGGTAAACTATGTCAGTAGGTTCGCGTTTGTCCCAGCTTTTCGTCCACATTTCCATACAGCAAAGGAGATTGGTCACTGTTGATCGCCCAGGAACAAAGCCATGTTGTTCTTCAATGACTACTCTTTCTTCTGCCAAATGTCGTCTAATTTCATTTGTAACAATTTTCTCCTTAGTTTTGCATATGATACTAGTTAAACTGATGGGTCGATAGTTGACTGCCATTCGCTTGTTACGTTTTTTATAAATTGGAGTCACTATTGCTTCCTTCCATTCCAGTGGTAATGCTCCTTGATTAAGACAGAGGGTCATTATGCTTGATAAATGGGAGCTAACATTCCCAGCACATTTTTTTAATAGGATTGCAGGAATTCCTTCTGGGCCCATTGCAGTTTCGTCTTTGAAAGACATGAGAGTTTTGTGCACCCGATCTGGAGTAAAGTCTACGCTTTCTACACTATTATAAACTCTAGGAACTTGTATTGGTGGTATAGGGATATCAAGGGCTTCCCTTACATATGATTTTTCAAACTGTTTAGCAAACATATTGGCAACTTTATGGTGGTCTCTTACTATATCCAGGGTAGCATCGTCTTGTAATGCTGGGGGCACTGTGACTTTAGAATTTAATTGCTGGCGTATGTAGCCATAAAGAATTAGGTCCACTTTTCACAATATTGGTTTCATCCTTGCTTTTTTTACTATTGCTATAAGTTCATTGTTAGCCTTTCGATATCTTTTATAGCTATCCTTAGAGTTATCAAGTCGGTATGTTCTCCAGAGTAATGCTTTTTCTTTTGCTTTTTTAATAATATCTGCTCCAATCCATGGTTTATTATGATTGTATGTCTTAGTTTTGCGTTTAAAGGGAATGTGTGATTCTATAATGCTTAGAGTGTTGTCTTTAAAAAGGTTCCATACGTCTAACACAGAACTAGTTGTTGCGTCATATGCAACATTCATTTTAGCCATTGCGCATGAGACAGCTGTATAGTCAGCATGAAAGAAATTCCGCCTTGGTACCTTTTCAGTTTGGTACACACTGTTACATTGTGGTGATATTTGTAATGTTGCTAATAATACTTGGTGGTCACTCTTTCCAATGTTAGGGTAGTGTTCTATAGACGTACAAAGGGTTTCCTCATTGCACATGACTAGATCCAGTAAAGATTCTTGTTAATTTCTCTGTCTGGTTATATCTGTTACTAACTGATGTAAATTGCTATCAAGAAACATTTCTAAAAAATTTTTATGTAATTGATTTTTGGAATATCTTCTTTGGCTTTTACTATTTTTGGTGAGTTATTCACATATTTAATAGAAATATTGGACTCACCTTTTTGAATACGCTCATTCAGTTCCTCTCTAAGCTTTTTCATATACTCACGTTGATACGGTGTGGAATCATTCTTGACTTTGACTTCATTACCCAATCGTTTCCCGCATCTAAGGACACGAAGAGATCCTGCTTGAAAATATGAGCTTAACCGGGCGAGCATTTCCACTGGCTTGCTGTGGTTTGCCCAAACGAATGACTGCAACAGGCATTTCAACATCTGAGACAGCGGATAAGACCTTGCGGACCTGCTCCTGGTCATGACGTTTCCGACTTTCTAGATCTCTTCCGTCTTCTGGTGGTTCTGTTAGGCCAAACACGATAACATTTTTGGCCCGTTTTTCGCGCTCAGTGATTTCGTCCAGCACCACTTCCAAGTTGATACTAGTATTTGTAGACGATTTCAGGGACTCAACTTCAGTTTTAAGCTGCGAGACGAGCTTTCTCAGGGCCAAAGCTAACAATCCGGGCACAAATATTTGAGAGTCGGCGATTGGAGGACCACGACACGCAATTCAGTAGTAAGCAACCCACTGCACTTCACGCATATTTGCCGTTCGCAACCGTGACACGTAATTTTAGGGTTTTTTTCGTCAACTTTTGGTACAGTTTTTTCACATTTTAAGCAAGAACCCATTTTGGATCACTTCGTTACAACGGCTTTGCACACGATAAAATCTTTTATTGAATATTAACCAAAATACTTGATTGTTTTATGAAATAACACTGTCACATATGTATTAGGTCACAAATATTCCAATAGATGCGATAATATTATCGAAAACCAACTAAAACTATTTATTTTAACATCAATTAACGGGACAATCTCAAGAACACAAGTGCACTTATCGAGGGTAGGGGGGGGAAAGAACACAGAGGCGAGCGGCTCGAGCCTCGGCGCGTGACTGGCTCGAGCCGCTCGCCTCTGCGTATCGCGCGTCTGACTCATCCTGATGAAGGACAACAAATTTGTCCGAAACTAGTCGACTACAAAGTAAGTCGAAATTTAGACGTGTTTCAAGCCGTACACAACATTAATTATGTGTAATACTCACGATAGTTTTAATTTTCATAGGTACTATATAACATAAACATAATTTATGAATCTGGTTCTGGTTGTGATTGTGTGTGTGTAATGTGAATGTTTCCGGTAAAGAAAACGTTTTTTTAATAAACGATTTCACACCCACAGCCCCACACTATGTTAAAATGACGTTGTGGGTGCCAGAAACATTCACATCAGACACAATCTAACCACATTTTTATAGTTGTTACTAGTTCTGATAGTCTTATAAAACTGGAATGTTAGTCTTTACAAAATTAATGTCTATCGACTACATAATAATTTGTTAGATCGACTTATTCATTTAAATAGTTCCTAAATGTAATATAGTTAAGTGAAAATAAGTTACTTGTTAAAAACTTTTTAATGACACGCTTTTAGAAGTCCGCCATATTGGATTTAAAGTTACGTCACTTTATTTTTCGAGTTATTCTCAGCAAGCCCTTTCATTTGATACCCATGTTGTAGGAGTGCATTAAAAATTACTTGTCCGGTATCTTATTTATCCCGCTTTACGGTACTAACTACGGGCCAATTGCCTATATTTCCTAAAACTAAACTAAAACTATGTACAGCAAAGAACTAAAGTTACCTACAAGACATCGAGCTTATAGGTAACTCAAGTGCTCAAGCCCACTACCAGTGGGTAGCGTTCCCATCATGCTGGCGGCATTGCCTCTCTGAATTGCAATGCTAATACGTTGAGCCAAATAAGTGCCAGCATTTTGATCACGCGTCGCTTCAACCAGGCGCTCTGATAGAATTTTGAAAATAGAATGAGCTCCCGGTCCGGTATCTTGTCCGGCATTCGCCATGTTGGATTTAGAATGACTTCACACATCTAACCATGCATTGTTGTCCAAACAAAACGTGAATATTAAATTTCAGTTCAATCAGTTGAAGATATCTGCTTCAAAATTAATTTGCAAGATTACATCCGAACAAACATACATACATTGCAAGTTAAATAAAAGCTTGTAAAAAAGATTAATTTTTATTTTGCAGCGGTTAGTAATAAATAAAAAAATACTCTTGTTATTTGGTAATAACTAGCGTATTATACATAAAGAAAGTAACTTCGACTAGAAAAAAAAAACGTTTCAGAAGAACTTTCTAGCAGTCTATAGTTATCTCATAATTTTTCTCCGTCTATCTTTACAAAAATACACCTTAACTAATTCTATGCAACCTTCAACAATATAAAAGATGAAAGTACACCTGTGCTATCAAAATAATAATTATACTCTTATCATAATTACAAATAAATACCGAAATATTTTAATATTTATAAATGTTTGAAGAACACGTGTGTGACATTAGTGACAATAATATTTATAATGAATTCTATAACATGCGATAATAGAAAACACAGGGTTGTCCCCCATTTGTTAATAGTACGATTACATGTAGAACAGACAGAAATATATCAGTTATATATAATACTAGCAGTGCCCGCGACTTCGTCCACGTGGAATAGTGACTTTGGGGCGTATAGTGACTTTCAGGATTTATTTTAAAACTTCTGTACAATAATAAAATATATAATATAGCCATAGCCTTTCGCGATAAATGTACTATCCAACACTGAAATAATTTTTCAAATCGGACCAGCGGTTTTTGAGATTAGCGCGTTCAAACAAACAAACAAACTCTTCAGCTTTATAACACTAGTGTAGGATATATTATTATATATAATCAGATGACTGCAGAGCTAGCATCTTTTCATCTCTCACAAAAACAACATAGAATATTCTTATTATTAACTCCGTTTCACTTGCCAACACACATTTTATTATTACTATACGCACAAGATACATATAAGAAGATTTGTTCTCTCCAAGACTGCCGTTTTCCATCTGCCTACTTATCCTCTAAGTTTACTACCGCCATGTTTATTTTCCAACCCCACCCATAACAAACTAGTATAAATTGACAGTCTATAAAATGTATCTTATCAATTGATTAATATTTATTTTATTTTATAGTCAATATTCTGAATACATCATTTACATTAGTGAGTACCTAAGTACTTTCTTTTACGTCATTAATATTGTTGTTATTTTAATCATTGTATTTTACTAATATATGTCTTTTTTTTCCGGTTCCAGTGTACGCCATAAGCATACGTATTTAAGTTTGCTCTCGCTATATGTGTTCATATCTTTATCAAAAGCTAAATAGTAGTAGTTAATACTCCAAGAATATGGATTCTAGCCAGACAAAGTGAGAAAAGTGAAAATCTACGCCACTAAAACCTTTCCAAGACAAATTTTTCAGTGATTTATTTTGTGAATAATAACCTTTAAGAGATATCGGAGTAAAGCTAGGCACTTGACAGCTATACGAAATATTTATAACTTCACAGCATTGATCACCTCGACCCTTGCCAGTGACAAAAAAGTCGACCAACCATACTTGACATTTGCAGTGATACCATATAGCGATGCGAAAAATATCTAGATTGTCTATAACGACATATATTAACGCGCCAAATTAAAATATTTTGTGCATCACAAATATATAGTTTTAAACTCCATAAATCAGGAGATGGATAAACAAATGGAGATGCTTCTTGAAAATGTCCAAGAGCGTATGGACAGGCAAACTATAACAATCACAGAATCGGTTACACGAAATGTTATGGAGAAGATAGATGAAACATTTAATAAAAAGGATAAAGATAAGAAACAAGTGGCTAAACGATGACATTACAGAGTTAAGGGAAATAGTAAAACGTTTGGATATGTCATATAACAACTTAGTGATTTTTGGATTAAAAGAACAAAATGAAGAGAAATATTACCTAGTAACAACGATCAAAGAAAAACTTAACTTGTACATAGAAAAAAGAAATGAATATAAATAATTATAAAATAAATCATCACACACCCTCTCTCTCTCACTCACACACTCACACATACACACAAATGCATACATTATATCACCTAACATGCATTCCATACAATATAATAAATACATTATTCAACTTTTTTTTTAAATTCTTTTAAATGTATTTAGGATGTTAGTGCTAGTTAACATTGTAGGTCCAGTTATGGGAAGATCGCTGTATGCTGAAACACGGCGATGAGCCTAGTTCGCCAGCAGATACTCTACAACGATATTGCTAACTTAGCCTTTAAGCACACTACCATGAAATATTGTACATTCTTTGGGAATAAATATTTATTATTATTTATAAGTATAGCATTAAATATTCAAGATCAGGAAATAAGCTATTCAGGATTGTAGAAACAGCAAAAACAACACAACATGACATTTGTTACAAACTAGCGAAGAAATGAAATCCTGCGAAACGAAATAAGTTACCTCAGGGTAATTATATAAAAGAAGATTTTACAAAGGAAGTGCTGGAACCAAAAAAACACTACAACTGAAACTAGAAGAGAAAAGAAAAAAGGGAAATTTAGCTTACCTAAAAGGCGATACATTTATAATTAACACAACTTTTTGACGACCCAGTTGGCGCAGTGGACAGGTGTCCGCCCTCTGCGCCGTGGGTCCTGGGTTCGATTCCCGGCAGGAGCACAAATTCCTTCCCAAGGGATATTTGTGCTTCTGGTTCTGGGTGTAATGTGTGTGTGATGTGAATGTTTCCGGCACCCACGATGCAAGTCTTTGAATTTAGTGTGGTGATGTTAGGGTGAAAGCGTTTGTTTAAAAAAAATCGCTTTTATGGTCGCCAATTCTGTCCGGGAGCTGATTTGGCTGATGTGGAATTGCAGCAATCAAACAACCTGGACTGTATAGATGTGTATTAAACAACAGTAAACATACAGTGACAACAAACTCTCAAGATTGGAACATTCAATTTAAAATCTCTAGCAACAGTTAAAAGATTTATTGAATTGACATAACTATCACAAAAAATTGGAGTTGGTGGTCAACGCTGGCTTAGATACAACATATTGGAATAAAACAATTTCGGCTAACAACCCTATTCAACGACCTGACATTGCCAGAAAAGGTTATATTTTTAAATAACCTTTAAAATGTTATAAGTATTTGTTTAAATTAAGAACGGTGCAAATATTCATATAAATATGCTTCTGTCGTACCACAAATCATCAGTTAGCATCTGAACAGTCATCTAGCATTTTATCAATTACGATCAACATGAGATCTATCACCGTCTTTGGTAAGTAAAATTTTTATCATTACATAATATATATATATATATTTATGTGTGTTACCTCATAACTTCTCTCCATGTAAGCCGATTTCAAAATTTTTTTTAGTTTGAAAGATGTTCTTTCTTATTGGTCCCATTTAAATTTGATCAAGATCTTGAATTATCGTCAATAATGCCTATTTTGTTGACTACTTTGACGATGTTCTCGTTTAACCGCCTTCAAAAGTTACCTCATAACTTTCTTTCGTTGTGAGCCGATTTTGATGATTCTTTTTTTATTTAAAAGCTGGTATTTTTCATGTGGTCCCATTGAAATTTGATTAAGATCTGATCTGTAGTTTTTGAGTTATAGTCAATAATGCGTGTTTAATACATTAAATCTGATCAAGGTTCCGAAGATAAAGCGGTGAAGTCGGTTTTTTTAAGCTTTGCTTGCGTTTAATTATTGTCTTAAGCAATAGTTTATTTAGTTCTTCGACTTTCTATTAAAAAAAGAAAGCGCAATCCGCAAAGAAAGGCTTCCCCGCGCCGCGCTTCATATTAATAACGTGCACGCCAACATCAGTTGACACTTGACATCTTAATCTTAAAAGAGAACACTTTGTGTGTGTGATATACATTCTGTTGTTTCTGGCAGCCACGCTAGATGTTTTTGAACTTAGTGTGGGGATATAAGTGTAAATAAGCTAAAAAAATATTGAAATATCACAAAATTTTATTTGCAATAGTGCGTACCTACCACCAAAGACGTTGGTTTCAATGGTTGGAAATATGTTCCAGAAGGTTTTTGGTATTTTACTAATTGCACTGTAGGTATATTGTTTTTTTTTTATCATACAAATATAAATATCTGTGTGCCGCAGCTTCGCCTGCGCTTATGCAGATAAAAAGTAATACTTGTTAGTTGATCCCTGATCGTGAGCAAAATGTATCGAGCATAGAGCTCTACAAATATTGGTAGATCGGTGACGATAACGCGAGTTTCATGATTTTTGTTCACGCAAAACGTGCTCAACACGCCTATAGAATTTTTCACTTCAAAAACTTTCGGATTTCTAATATATTATTAGTTTGTGTTATTACACAAACTGTTATTATACAATTTACAATGATATAAAAGTTACTGGTAAATCTCATATCCTTTAAACGAGCAATTCTTGTATATATGCTTATATATAATCTCAATCTTGGAAACGGCTCCAACGATTTTAATGAAATTTTGTATACACGGGTTTTCGGAGGCGATAAATCGATCTAGCTTGGTTACATATTTAGAAAACGACGTTTAACAAAAAAAAAACGAGCAAAGCTCAGTCATCCAGGTACTAACACTTGAACATAAACGCTTTCACATTCACAGCCCTACTCTGAATTGTGTCGTGGGTACCAGAAACATTCACATCATATACACACAATCACAACCAGAAACAGAAGCAAAATTTTCCCTTAGGGAGAAAACTTGTAAACGTGTCGCCTTACTCCACTTCCGATTTCCACTTCACTTTGTCACCAACACACTCACCAACAAAAAAAAAAAACTAAAAATTAAATTATTAATAAACTATACTTTTTTCTTTTACAGCTGTGTTCGGATTGACGCTCAGCGGCTTTGTTGAAGGTTTCTTACCTGGACTAGACAAAGTTGGCGAAACAGGCGGTTTACAAGATCTTATAAAAAATATTTTTCCAGGGGGTTCACCTAACCTAGATCTAAATCTAGGTTCCATACTAGGTAACTTACTTAATAAAAAGCCTGATCAACAATCGATTGATAACCATAAGCATAATATTGAAGATTATTGTAAAAAAAATCCCATACCGGGCACAACAAATCCACACGTTCCGCCACAAGGCCCCAAACCGCCACAATGTTCAAATTTAGAACGTCTACATTATTGCATGTAAGTACTTGTTTCTATCTAATTCACTTCGGGATTCGCCTTAATTAGTAATCCATTGGCCTCGATTCTGATGTACACTCACTAAATTAAATTTAAACTATCCCTGTCTGTTACAAAATAAAATACAAGACAGAGATAGCATGCATTTTAGTGCTGTCACGCTAGTTTATCAATTAAAATATAAACAGCAGAAGCAGAAAGGCGCTTGTTTTTAGTCAACACCAATACAACACATACTCGACTAAGCTTGCATAGACATCTAAGTTCTGACTAACTTGACAGCACAGCAGTATGCTTTCTCTGTCTTGTGTTCCTATTTTGTAAAAGACAGGAATAGTTTAAATTTAATTAAGTGTGTTTATTTACATTAGAATCGAGGCCAGTAAACTGAGGAGCTCTGCATCTGGATAAACCATTTTAGGTTTTTAGGTGTCACAAATTATGTACTTTATTGTAATACTTTTTTGAAATAAATAAATAACTGTTAGCCATCCTATAATATTATAAGTAAAGGCGAAAGTTTGTGAGTGTGTTTGTATGTTTGTTACTTTTTCACGATCAAACGGCTGTAATATGTACATATAACTATAAAATGCCCGTTGACTTAGTTGGGTTCGCGTTTACCTTCTAAGCAGGGTTCGATTCCCGGCGGGAACACAAGTTTTCTCCCCAAGGAAAATTTGTGTTTCTGGTTGTGATTGTGTGTGCTATGTGAATGCTTCTGGCATCCACGATACAAGTCTTTATCGAACGTATTGTCATTGAGTGTCGAGCTTTATGTGTATGTGTTTGCGTATAGCTCACGTTTATATACAAGCAAAAATGTTAAGGTGCTTCACTCATTCTGTGTGAACCATTGTATCCGTATTTTTTTAGGTCCGCGGCTGTTGGAAGTATATATATTTCTACTATGTAACTATGTGGTCACTATGAACTCTCCCTTGAAAAATAACTGATGGAACACCGTTGTTTAATCATTAACATAAACGCTTTCACACTCATAGCTCCACACTAAGTTCAATTACTTGTGTCGTGGGTGCACATCACACACACACACAAAATCCGAACTAGAAAAAAACAACGGGTTGCACTCCGGGAGTGCCGGCACAAGTGAAAACTTGAACATTGTTCGCCGCGAGGTAGAAAGAGAGGGGGATATTACTTCCTCTCCTTCATCTTACGAATTTTCCACCTTACGAATTTTCGATCAGGTCACGTGTCCTTTTTTACCCATCCCAAAAAAGTGCACAACACCGCTAAAGAAGTTTTCACTTCAAAAACAAATTTCCCAATAAACTTGTGTACCAGCTGGAATCAAACCCAGTACCCCTGCTTAGAAGACGATCGTACTTAACAAAGCCAATGGGCATTAAAATTGTTTAATTTTTGTTTTATGAGTTTACTAGCCGTGCCCAGCGACTTCACTCGCGTTGATCATGTAGTAGCCTATGTGTTAACCCTAAGTATAAGCTATGTACATTACAGCCGTTACAGCGCAAAGAGGGAACAAACATACTTACACACTTACACCCTTAAATTTAAACTTTCAGATTTAAAATTTATGTATTAGTATAGTATTTTTCATGCTAGGTAGGCAAGCATTTGACCGCTATCTCACCTGATGGAAAGTGACGATGCGGCCGAAGATGGAACATGCTTGCCTAGAAGGTACCTATTCACTCTAGGCTTAAAGACACCCAGATTGATTAAATTAAATTAATTAACTATGATGACAATGTTTTGTTTTACAGAGAAGTCATATTATCACAAATAAACAAAGAAATCGCATGCAATTCACCAGAAATATTACATAAGTTGGGATGTATTTTGATAGCAGTAACAGAAAAAGTTGAACAGGAAGAAAAAAATAAACACTGAGAGTCGTTGCATTGTATAAACTGTCTTCGGGATTGATCATTTTGTCATCGTTTTGTAAAATTATCGATATATTATTAACAACTCAATGTGCAAAAATATCATAGAACCCGACTGCGCTAAAAGAGAACTTACTATTTAACACTTTTTCGTTAATGAACCTCTTATTTCCGAAAAAGTGTATAAGAATATAAGATTTATATTAAATATTGAATATTTAAGTGAAAATAGTTGCTAAATAAATTTAATTTGATATAAATTACATATTCAACGATACCCCACTTAACACAGTCGATTTCTGTTTCTTTATTTTTAACCGACTTAAAAAAAGGTGGAGGTTCTATGTTCGACTGTATGTTTTTTATGTATGTTAACCGATTTCTCCCCCATTTGTGGAGCGACTCTAGATATAATATATATACTCGTAGATTATATATACTTCAGAGGTGGTCCTATATACATTTTATTGAAATCGATCATGTCAAAACCAAAATATAAGCGGTCAAGTCGGTTTTTCTAAGCTTTGCTTACGTTTAAATTATTTAAATATGGCGTCTTGCCATATTGCATTATTTGATAACTTTTAGTTACACTGGCAAGATTAAGGCAAATATATTGACGTAAAAATCATCAAAATTGATTCAGGCATTAATTCTTTAGAGCCACAAAACATACATTCATATAAACATACATACATAGGCTGAACTTCTTTGCGTCGCGCAGTCGGGCAAAAAACGGCTTGCACTCACATATTTGATCGAAACTGTCGACCTAGCATTTACGATGCATTTTTTTGGATCAGTAAACACCGCCTGATCGACAATTGCACGGAAATGAAGAGATATTTTAATTGTTAAGCTATTGCATAGCTTCTATCGCGGGCCTTGAGCGTGGAGACCGAATCCTGAAATTCCGTAACGAAAATAACCTAACACCCCCCACTCCGACCGGCACAGCGGTGATACTTTTTAGTTTTGCCATCTATCGATGAATAGCAGAACTTTTAATTCCTTTTTTAAAATATCACGCTTGTCTCTTTAGTTCAGCAACTCTCCTCTTCCTGCCACCTGGCAGGAAAAAAATACTGCATAAATAAAATAAATAAATAATTATAATTGTATAAGTTGATAAAAAACGCTATGCAATAGCTTTACCGCGGCAGTCTCCGAGTGACACACGTCTTTTTTAAATTATTCGTGAAAATTTGATATTATTGATAAAACGGCTTTAAGTTTTTTAATAATATCACATCCTCATGAATAATTTAATAACCAAAATATCGATATATTTGGAAAGGACAAATGATAACCTCGAGAACGTTCTATTATTATATCAGTAATGCTTACCTATATTTATTTATTAGATTTGCTTAGGTACAATTTTTACCCTTTCATATGCTTTTTGATTTATATACATAAGTTTCGTAACTCTATTCATCAAATACACAAAAATTTTAAAAGGACTTTAGGAAAAAGGATTAATTAAATATACGTGATTACTTCAGCTCGTGCTTGACAAAGTCAAAGTTATAATATAAAGGGTAAAAATCTAAATAAGGGTTATAAGAGAATAATGTATCTTTCATGCCTATGATTTTTTGTTTATGTTTATGTTTTATGAACCTGATTGCATTTCTTATCTAAAATGTAATGTTTTATGAAAGATTTTTTTAACCGCAACATATTATCGTAATCTGTCGAAAAAGAACATATTCGATAGTTTACTGTAAAAACATAAAAGAAATATGCATATTCCATATAATCACTAAACTTATGATTAAAAATCATCGGAACATTTAAAATGTTTGAACTTTGCGAAAATGATAGCTTCTTTTTGGAATCCAGCAAAATGATATAAACGGGCTACAAATGTTACTACACTTAAAGATGTGCAATACTTTTCTATTGTTTGTGGTTGTGTATTAAAAACATCGCATCTTACAATGCACATTACAATATTGTATCCAGAAATGCACAATTTTAACATAACATAAGAAAAAAGGCCTGCGGTGAAAAAAAGTTGTAAATTTTAATGGCATTGCAACTTTATATGCTGAAGTTATTGTATTCTGGTGATGGATTCTTTATTACCTAGACTTAATTGCATTTGTTATTATTTACTAGCAATTATTTGTGTTTAAAAGTAAAAAAAATACTTTTTGATACAAGTAGTTGTTATTACAAGTTATGATTGATATTATACAGTAGGTATCTAATTTTCTTATTGTGAATAATATATAAATTGTGTTTAATTTTCTGAATTCATAATTTAATTACTATAATTTTTACCAAACGTAATATATTATGTTAAAATGTACGGTAAATTTCATTTAGGTGCGTGCGTAGAAGATGTCTTATGTCTATTTGAAATTGTTATCTACTGTTAATTAAGAATTATATGTTGTCTTGAAAATAAATAATTTTGCTTCTAAAATGTTATATTTTTAATTACATTCTTAATTTTATTCCTTTGTATAAAATGAACTACTAGTCCTACTAATATTATAAATCCGAAAGTTTGTGTGTAAATGTGTGTGCAAGTGTGTAAGTATGTTTGTTCCCTCTTCACGCTTTAACGGCTGAACGGATTTTGATATAATTTGGAATGTACATAGCTTATACCTAGGATTAACACATAGGCTACTTTTTAACTTGATAATAGCGGACGAAGCCGCGAGGCTCGGCTAGTAGTCACTAAGGCTTTAAACTTCTAAATATTTCATGACTATTTAAATCATTGATAGGGTAGCGTTTGACAACTATCTTACCTGACAGTAAGTGATGTTGTAGTCGAAGGTGACACACATCAGTAACATAATTTAGTGAAAGTATTGAACTCGTCTTAATTCTCCGGGTTTAAAAGGCATGAAGGCAAGAAAAAAATAACAAAAATGGCAGCCGTAACATAAAAAAAACCAAAAAAAAAAAAATTTACAAATACCATAAAGTTGAGTATCAAATTAACCCTCTATACCATAATGTAGGCCATTTATCGGCAGCAAGTTTTTCGTCTGGAGTAGGATAGGAGGAATAGAAGATAATAAAGAATAGTTAATTTAAGAAAAGAAGAATATAAAGAAAAGTATAATTATTTATTCCGACAAGCTGTTGGTACTACTTACATCCCACAAGGGTAGATAAAAATAAAAAATATTTTGCTCCCCGCTTACGTGTATGGTTACCCCTTTAAGAGGCCGGGGAGTCTGTGAAACGATCTATAGGCTGTCTCTGTTTAACTGGCAAACTGTGCCCATGCTTGATGCGATAGCACTACCGACCGAACAAATTATGATAGGTGCCGTAATACCAAAAAATATGAATGAAAATGTAATGTTTAGTCATTGTTTTTTGCATTAATAGTACCTTGAAATGATAATCTATGTTCCTGTTGTAATGACATAAGAAATGTGTTAGTTTTTAATACAAAACGAATAAGTTAAAGATGCGACATTTACGTCGTAATAATTGTGTGAAAATCAGTTGGTTTATATTTCGTTTTAGGTAATTATTTTGGAATAAAAACTATCCAAGAACCTAGATTAATATGTTTTTAATCTGAATAACAGCACAGTATGGTGATAATATGCTTGAATTAGAAATAATTTTGGTAATACGATTGTATGGGCAAATCAACCTCCGCAGGCCCCTTAACATTTTAATTTACATCATTTTAATTGCCATTTTTAGCTTTGGGTCTGAGCTTTACATATTCTTTGATAATTTTAAAATATTGCAGTTAGATAAAAAGCATTTCGTTTCTACGTTTATCATATCATCGTCATCATATCGTCATTGATATAATCTACGAGTCTTCAAGTCAAGAGAGCATAGTACCTTTAAGACAAGCATGTTACATCTTCGGCCGCATCATCACTTTCCATCATGTGAGATTTTGGTCAAATGGATGGCTATCGGGAATAAATAAAAAAAAAACTAGAGAACGGCTGAACCGATTTCGCAGATTTTTTTTTTTTTTTTTGTGACAGGCTAGTGTTTGACCACTATCTCACCTGATGGTAAGTGACGATGTGATCGAAGCTGGTAAACACACTAGACCTGGAATACGCAGGCTCTCAAGGATAACTGCCGGAACACCGTATTTGGCTTGGCGCGCTTGAGCTTGACTCCGGCGCCGATGTACGTGGAGGCAGTTTGCCCGCCTTCTCTCTCCTCCTTTGTAGTGGGATCAGTGGTGGTTGCACGGCCCCACGCGTCTGGGGGGTGGCCTTGGTGAGCAAGATCACCCCTCCATGGGCGCAGTGGCCCGGCTGGGCCTTCTGCCAGGGCAAGATAGTGACTGTTAGCCTACGACCCTATCTTGCCCCACCTTGGTGAAGAACTGCTCACGGGGAGGGTTTTTAGTGGGTTCGAGCCCCACACACCCCTTTCCTTCACCACTGGGAAGGAATCTAATATAAGTTTTATGATTACTAATTTTAAGAATGTCAAATTTCCATTTCATAATTATTAATTTAAATATAACTCCACATACAATAATTCCACAACATTTAACAATAAATTGGAACAAAACTTTAGGTAATCGAAGCATCAAGCATATAATACTTTAATAATCGCATTTCCAGATTTAAAGAGTGAGTCTCTCAAAATCAAAATCAAAATCGTTTATTCACATGGGCCCCAAAGAGGCACTCATGAAAGTTAATGAATCTATTGACAGATTCGCAAAATTACAGCCATCTCGAGAAGAACCTGGCAAGAAACTCGGCGGCGCATTTTTATTTCATAATTAAAAAAAAATACATTCTTAATTTCTAATACATAATTTTCTTAACCTAGGTGTTATTATGGTAGTCGCTAGAAAGAGCCTGTGCAGTTTGCTTCCATGCATCCTTGTCATTCATATAGTCTGTGGTTTTATAGTAAGTCTCTAAATCTGGCAATGCGATGTCTGATCAGTACATCGAGAGCCGGCACGCGGGCTCCGGCGAACATCACAGAGGCGGCTCAGTTTTTTAAAGCTTTCATAAACAGCTCCTCATGAAGTAGTATAAAAGTGGATAATGGGGAAATAATAATAAAATTTGACCTAGTGGTCAAAAGTTAGCCTATCTTGGGATAGTTCTCACCTGATGGTAAGCGACGATGTGGTCGACGGATGGAGCAAGCTTGCCTAGAAGATACCTATTCACTCGTGACTTGAAGACTCCCATATTATACTTCTCAGGAAACACCGACTCTGACCAGGGGTTCTATTCCTTTGCAGTTCGCACAGTGAATATAGAGGCAAAACGCTTTGTCCGCTTTGTCCACATTTGTAGTCTACCATATAGCGGTCTCGCTTAGCAGTCGTCTGCTTGTTCGATGATATAGAACGCAGATAGAGGAACTAGATCGTGTTGACACACTCTCCGATATGTATCCGATGAAAAACCGAGAGACTAGCTACCATGCGGCGATATCCTAAGCTCTGAAGTTTTATGCTACAAAACAGAGTACCTATTGCTGTTTTAGAGAAGATCTTGAACCGAGTACTTTGCAAAATTTTCTAGGTTAGCTGCCTTTATATTTAAAGGTGCGGTGAGGTTCAGATTGAGGTTTGAACATCGATACTTCGCATCGTATGTTATATAATCCTACTAATATTATAAATCCGAAAGTTTGTGTGTAAGTGTGTAAGTATGTTTGTTCCCTCTTCACGCTTTAACGGCTGAAACGATTTGGATGAAATTTGGAATGTACATAGATTATACCTAGGATTAACACATAGGCTACTTTTTAACTTGATAATAGCGGGCGAAGCCGCGGGAACGCTAGTGAACTATAAAGCAAAGTACCTAGATATAGTGCTGTAATAAGACTGTTGTATCACTTATACAATAGTTTTATAACAGCACTTTGTAAAGTTCCTAATTGTTCGTGCAAACAAAGGAGTTAATTTTGATAAATCACAATGTACATTTATTTATCCCGAACGAAACAATAGTATACAAGTACAACATGCTAGCTGCACCTGTGTATTACCTGATGTTAAACAGGTATTTTTTTAAGCCGTACCTTTTTCACAAGTATAAAACAAAATTAAACAGCCTAATCGGCAGTCTTCCTATTTATTTTTACAATATTTTTTTTTTTAATTCAAGATAGGCAAACGTTTGACCGCCATCTCACCTGATGGTAAGTGACAATGCGGTCGACGATGGAGCACGTTTGCCTAGAAGATGCCTATTCACTCGCGACTTAAATACTCCCATATTGTATTTATCAGGGAACACAGACTCAGGTAAGGAATTCCATTATTTTGCAGTTCGCATAATGAATGTGGAGGCAAAACGCTTCGTTCGCATTAGTGGAATATCAACCATATATATAAATTATATATAAATTTAATTAAATTTATTCATTTCTTAACCTTTAAATAACGACGTGAAATTTTAGTTATCAACGTAAGTACCTATCTGAGATCTGTTATATAATCCTAGTTCCAAGGTTTTTTGGACATTATGTATTTAATTTTATTTCTTCAATTGTATGCATAGAAAAATAAAAAAACTTTTAATGTTACTTATACGCATTACAATCACAGAAAGGAGAAAGATTTTTTTAAAGAAAAATTGATCTTTTTTATCCTATATTTGTAATTTTAATTTGATAATCTTTCGAAACCAAATTAGTCTCCTTGTTAAATAGCTAATTAAACTATAAGAATATATAGAAAATAATTATTCAGCGGTATTTTTAAAATAAAAAATGCTTTAAGTTAGTCCGATGGACCATTCGCGATCTTTAAACAACCATTACTTAATGATATAGAAAGAAATAATGAAATAAAGAAAGAAAGTCAGAAAGAAAGAAAGAATTCTCAAAGACTTGTGGCCTATCAGACAACACGTCGGTACTTAAAGGTTAAAGGTATACTCGAACAGTGCATTTAAATTACAATAAACAAAAAAAGATTACCGAATTTAATACCGCTTGAGGCGAGGATTAAACCTGCCCATAGGGTCTCATGCTCTATTGCTCTAACCGCTGAGCTGCTCAAGCTCCGCTTTAAGTAACGAAATTATCCATATCATATTATTAACGTCTTACGGGACATAGGTTCCCAGACCTGTGTCGCCATCTACCGAAGTTATTTGTAAATACTACGGCCAACAAGTCTAACATTGCAATTGGCTATATGTTGTGTAAATTTACTACTTTACTTCTGTTTAGCATGAATAATGCTATAAAAACAAAATAAATAGAAAAAGGACTTTTTAAAAACGTATAAGGAATTGTTAGAGTCGAGTGAGGTAAACAGGATAAACAACACAAGATCACACATTTTTGATACAATATTTTTTTATTAAATAATGGATAATACAATTTAAACACTACAAATAGAACAAAAGAGAACTTGACATTCTAAAACATATATATTCATAGCTTTATAAAAATCATGCAATTTTATATTGATGAAAAAGAACTAGCAGAGCTTTTCGCAGTTAGATAGAACCCAAGAAATAAGCGCTGGAAACTATTCTGCCGTCATACTGAAAAAAGCAGTAACTGTATTTTTGTCAAAATTTATTCATATACATTATCAGAATCAAGAGAAGTAGACACATCTATTTTTTATTTAAAAATATTGGTAACCTACTAAATCTTACTTTTAGTTTAGACGCATCTGCTACAAGGCATAACAAATTATATTCTAAATAGCAAAGACATTTCTTATGAATGTAATTAAATTTTTACAAAATATCAGTTACGTCTTTTTTCCTTATGACGGCAGTATTGCCGGTAGACCCAAAAGTTTTGCAGGATTATAATAAGATTGTAGATAAATAAAAAGCAAACAGCATGTTGCTATTATATGCAGCTTCCAAGATTACTTTATCTCTGGAGGAAAATCCTCTACAAGTTCGATTTCGTTTTAGAATATTTGCACACAATATTATATTAGAGTTGCCACTACGGTAAACATTTAGTATTCTTTCGTTTCAATTTTATTTTGGACAATGGCCAATAATTGGTATTAAAATTATGTATAAGACAATATATAGGACTTTATAAATACTACCCTTTATGTCACACAACTGGACGCCCGCGCCGGCCAAGTTATACACAAGTAACATAGATTGTTTGCTGAAAAAAAAAACGTATATAAGATAAGTTTCTCTAGATATTTATGTTTGTGAACTGATAGCAAATTTTTGGTTTAACTAATAAATTAGGATAAAAAGTGAGTAGTTAATTCCAGCTTTGTTAAATAAATGATTTTAATTAAATAATAATCTATTCTGTTTCGAGACATAAAACAAGCAAGTCATCCGCGGTCTAAGCATCACGGCCACCAATCTATATAAAACAAAAAAGTTTTCACACTCACTGCCCCACACTAAGTTTGATGACTTGTGTGGGTGACGGAAACTTTACACTCACAATCGCACTCAGAACCAGTAACAAAAATTTCCCTTGTCAAGAAAACTTGTGCTTTCACCAGGAATCGAAATCCCCCCCCCCCAGACTTCCTGGTCACAGCCCCAGACTGTATCAACTTATCAAGTCTGGACCACTGTTTTTTGTTTTTTTTATGTATGTCTGATAGGCAAGCATTTGACCACAATCTCACCTGATGGAAAGTGATGATGCGGCCAAAGATGTAGCATGCTTGCCTTGGAGGTACCTGTTCACTCTTCACTTGAAGACCCCCAGATTATACCGTTCGGGGAACAAAGACGAGGGCAATGAGTTCCACTCCTTCACAGTACGGATGATAAACGTAGAAGCGAAACGCTTCCTGCGAAATGGAGGTACGTCAACCATATTTGGATGACGTTTGACAGTTTGTCTTGTTGTTAGATGGTAAAACTGACAAGGTGGAATTAACTCATATAATTCTTGCGCACACTCCTGTTTTTAAAGAATAATATATTTTTGTAATTGTATTATATTTTATAACGCACTTGAAGTAAACATAGTTTATAATCATTTGTTTACTGGCAAACCTAAAATCTAATTCACTAATACTTAAAGTAAAAACCTGCAATGAACTGCCCGTTGGCTAAGTTGGGTGAGCGTTTGCCTTCTAAGCAGGGGTATCGGGTTCGATTCCCGGCGGGAACACAAGTTTTCTCCCCAAGGAAAATTTGTGTTTCTGGTTCTGGTTGTGATTGTGTCTGTGATGTGAATGTTTCCGGCACCCACGACACAAGTCATTGAACTTAGTGTGGGGCTGTGAGTGTGAAAGCGTTTATGTATGCTATGTTTATGCAATATACCACTCGCGAAGTTAATCGATGAAGAACACTTCGGTTCACTTCGTGCAATCGGGCTCACATCGTGCGATTTCCAATAGTTTCTGTTTTTTGCGCCCGAGTCGAAAGACTGCACGAGTAGATAGATAGATAGATAGATAAACTCTTTATTGAACACCTTAATTAAGACAAAAAACAAAAAAGAATATAATTATTTACAAAACAAGTATTACAATAGGCGGTCTTATCGCTAAAAGCGATCTCTTCTAAACAACCTTTGGATGGAGAGGTATTACGCAATAGAGTTGGACGTCGGTGTTTAAGAATACAACATTTTAAAGAGTGCATGAATTAAAAAATTTTAAATTACAATATACTTAATTATAAGTAATGATAATTGACAAATAATATATACCTCAATAATGATCTTATATAAATCACATATTAATATGATCGTTACACATATAATACATACATAACAAGGCGTACTAAAACAAGACATCCTTTTATGGTGGATATTCCTCAGATTAGAACCAAGCGTTTAGCCTCTACTTTTATAATGCGAACTGCAAAGGAGTGGAATACTCTGCCTTCGTTCTTGTTTCCCGATAAGTATAACTTAGGCCTCTTCAAGTCAAGAGTGAACAGGTACCTTCTAGGCAAGCATGTCCCACCGTCGACCGCATCGTCGCTTTCCATCAGGTGAGATAGCGATCAAATGCTAGGCTATTTGTCTCAAAAAAAAAAAACGTAATTCGGACTTCGGTCAACTTCGAAGAATACTCCGTCGTAGTAATTCCGCGAGTGGTGTAGTGTAAGTGTCACAGTTAAAACGAGGACAACAGGTGCCTTTGTGAACCTATATCCACACTAGGTCTCTTTAGAGCTTGTATTTTTGGGTTACAGTGGTCATCTCAATATTCTTCTAAGCAGCGGGTATCGATCGATTCCCGGTGCGAACGCAAGTTCTCCCCAAAAGAAATTTGTGTTTCTAGCTTTAGATGTGATTGTGAATGTTTCCGGCACGATTCAAGCCTTCGAACCTAGTGTGGGGTTGTGAGTGTAAAATCGTAAATGTTTATGTTCATTAACTTAACCTTTCTATCAAATCGTTTTTTTTTAATATAAAACGCCGTTTATGTAGCAGTAAAAATGAATAAAACAAACTAAAGAATACTTACATGTGTGCTTTGCTTAGGTTATGTGGGCAATCTTTTGGTTTGGTTTTCTCCAAAGCATAACCAAGGGGTGTCGATAAAGCGGAGGATGTTTGTCCTCCACCATGACTAGCCATGGCGCCATTGACCAAGGCGAATAAAGCTAAAACATGGGGTATTAATATCATCATCATCATCATCATCATCATCGTCATCGAGTAAAACTAAAAGGCTTTAATATCATCATATTTAATATCATTCCTATAACGTCAAGTTCTCGCACGATGAACGATAAGCGTGACGTACGTCAATAATTCTTATTTATTCTTTTCTGGATGTACGAGACGCATTTTGCTATTAGCGGACCTACCTGACGTAGGTATATCATGGAAATGGATAATGTTTGTGGAAATGTGTAATTGACGATCCAGTGTGCGCAGTGGGCAAATCTCTGAGTGAGAGACTTGCCAATCCTTTTTTGTGGGTAAGACTATGAGGGCAGAGCCTTGCCCACTGCGCCAAATGGGTCGTCAATTACAATCAAAACCTCGACCCACGGCACAGCCAGGGTTGGATTCCTAGCAGGAGCACAATTTTACTTCCCAAGGGGCATTCGTGCTTCTGGTCCTGGGTGTAATTGTGTGCGTGATAGATAGATAGATAGAAAATCCTTTATTGCACAAACAGTATTGTAAGTACATAGGCGAACTTAATGCTACAAAGCATTTTCTTCCAGTTAACCTGGGTGTATCGAGGATATTTCGATATGTAAGTGCACATCTTCGGTAAAAAGTAGTGTTTTTTTACAAAATCTTTAATTTGTATATAGTATTATATAAAAATAGTCATTATGTGGAACATTGGAAGATGTCTACCACTTGTTGATGGAGTGTGACCGAACAAAAAACCAAAGAGAGTCATTTGTGCAAAAGTATAACATACATAGAAGTAACATTGGAAGTTATACTCATATCTTTGCAAACCCATCAGCTGATGTGGCACTTTCTCTGTACAATATAATTTTGCTCAGATGAAGACAAAGATTAGGGTATGATGGGGCTGGCATACCAAATTAGGTAAAAGTCCCAAAAAAAAAAATGAAAAAAAAAAAATTTACAATTTTAAGATACCAAGAATTAATACATTTATACATACATTTTACTACTCATAGTACTCATATATACATACATATATTTTCTATATTGACATATATACATAAGCATAATTATTTAAATAAAATATTCTTACCAATAATCACCACAGCTTTCATTGTTTGGAGGCAGTGAATATATAGTTACAAGAGTAATGGTTGGTGACGAGATGTCAACTGATGCTGGGACCTACAGACTGTACATGTTTATATAGGTAACTTTGTAACCGTATATAATTCTAAACAAATACTACAATTTGAGGTTAAAAGGTCTAAATTTATGTTTAATAACCTTCTCGATGTATTAAAAATAAAGGTTAGGTTGTTTTCGTTACAGTACGGTAAATTATGTTAGTAAACTGAAACATTAAATGACATATGTCTAACCTTACATTTTTAACCTTACATTAAATTGAATTTATGAGCGTGAAAAAGGCGAACCATTAATGAGACGACCATAAAATAAATAATAGTTAAAAAAAAAACTAAAAAACACGCTTTATATAGTAAACCAAACTAAAAAATAGAAAATACATTTTAATAAATTTGAATTAAGAATAGCGTAATTATTTTTAATAATTATAAATTAATAATAAGAAAAAAATATTTCATTTAAAAAAAAGCTCTTTAAGATATTATCGAAATAATAATCCTTCTCATATCTGTCAATGAAATATTTATAACAATTGACACCATGCACCTCACGCTTTTTTTTAAAATAAAATATATTTTTCTTATTTACACTTTTATTAATTTATAATTAATAAAAAAAAATATAGTTTTCTTAATTCAAATTTATTTTCTACTTTTTAGTTTGGTTTTCTAAAAAAACAAAATAAAAAAGAAAAAAAAGCGTATAAAGCGGGTTTTTTTTTATTTTTTTAAAACTATTATTCATCTTCATCTTTTTTGCAAATTTAATAATGGAATAATCTTATCAAATTAGTGTATTGTCATCGGTCCTCGATAAATCTACAAAGTTTGAATGAAATCTGACCGTTTAAAGTGGGTCAAAATCGCGCCGCAAACATACAAGTGAAGCTAACATAAAGCGTGTAAAAATGTTTTTTTAGTATTATTGAGTGCTAGTCTAGCTAGCAAGTCGCTCTCCTGATGGTAAGCACCACCCACTAAGTCATTGACCACCTACTTAGTTATATAGGCTGAGTCGGAAACTCATTCTTGGCATCACGCATTATGGCATCACGCGTGATATTGTTTATTATTGTATTTTGTTTGTATTGTTATGTGTTTTGTCTTGTTTTGTTTAACTAATGTAACGTTGCGTCTTTCTTTCTTTCTTTCATGTAGTGTTCACTTATCTACCTATCCACGTGTTATAAGCTATGTTTTGTTGGGATAAAAGTTAGTTATCACAGCAAATTTGTGTTCCTGGTTTTGAGTATGTAGTGAATGTTGTGTGAATCTTGGATGTTTACGGCCCCGCGATACAAGTCATTGAACTTAGTGTGGGGCTGTAAATGTGGAAGTGTTTATGTGTATATTTTAAACCGGGCGACGTCGGGTGGGTCATCTTTGAACTTTGTACAACCCACTGGCGTAGATGGGTTCTTCATGGTTCACCTTCAAAGCAGCGGGTTCGATTTCCGGTGGTTAGCAGAGCAGTCAGAGAGTAGTTATTTCTAATTTACTATAATGACTTATTAATAAATTGACCTATCATTTTACTATTAAGATACAATTAACATCACTTTAACTTCATAAATAAAAAGCTACCATATTTTTATTAAATTAACGCTTTTACACTCACAGCTCCACACTTAGTTCACCTATTTACTAAGTATTGATAACATAATTTTTCTATTTTAAATAAACTCAAATACCAATTTTTATCAGAGTAAATTCATAAATAAAGAACTTTCGACATGAAATTCCATCCCCCATTGCACCACCTTAATGCACCCTTGGCCTCTTTGGGGTAAAATTTCCAAAAATCTTTTTTAGGGGTGTACCCTGCGTACTAATACAAATGTAGCCTCTAAGTTTCAAGTCTCTACGACCAACGGTTTAGGCTGTGCGTTGTCTCCAAGTCAGTCAGTCAGTCAGTCAGTCAGTCAGTCAGTGAATCAGTATGTCAGAACAAAGTTTTTTTTTTTTTTTATTTGTGACAGGCTAGTGTTTGACCACTATCTCACCTGATGGTAAGTGACAATGTAATCGAAGCTGGTAAACACACTAGACCTGGAATACGCAGGCTCTCAAGGATAACTGCCGGAACACCGTATTTGGCTTGGCGGCAGACTTACAAAGATTCTTATACATAGTATCATTTATTACATCGGCCAGATATAAACTGAAGGCTTTGGAATTAAACAATGACATAAGCGTAGGTCATTTCTTAGAAATTTTTAATACATTTTTTTTAAGCTGTGTGATAACATCTTTACACTCAGTTTTATGTCAATGGGATTCTGGTGAACCGATGAGTTCACTGGGATCCCCTGGGGGATCAGGTAAGGGGGTCCTGGTGGCCGAACCGTTGGAATATATCGAACGACGAGCTGAGATACTCAAATCAAATCAAATCAAAATCGTTTATTCACATGGGCCCCAAAAAGGCACTCATGAAAGTTAATGAATCTATTGCCAGATTCGCAAAATTACAGCCATCTCGAGAAGAACCTGGCAAGAAACTCGGCGGCGCATTTTTTTTCATTAATTAAAAAAAAAAAAAAAAAAAAAAATCTAATACATAATTTTCTTAACCTAGGTGTTATTATGGTAGTCGCTAGAAAGAGCCTGTGCAGTTTGCCTTCATGCATCTTTGTCATTAATATAGTCTGTGGTCTTTTTGTAAGCTTTCTTAATTAATGCCCGTTTTATTACAGATTTGAACTTTCCTATTGGTAATTCAGTTACGATTTTAGGAATTCTATTGTAACTCATTAATAACAATGCTTTAGCTGAGTCTCGACTTCAGAGTCTCGATCATCGGCGAAAGGTGGCAAGCCAAGGGAATTGCATGATCTTATTCCCGCATCACCGTTCACTACTGAACATCTAGGCAGACGGCAATACGGCATCCTCTAATGATTGAAATAGTTACTATTCGTTCGGAGCAATTCGCTTCCACTTTCACTATAAGAATGGAACGACCTGCATGTTATCTGCTGTGTTTCCCGGAAAATAGAATATGGGGTTGTTCAAAAATAGAGTGAATTGATATTTACTGGGTTAACGCGCTCCATCTTCGAACACATCGTCGTTTTCCATCAGGTGAGATTGTGGTCAAACGCTGGCTTAGACACAAATAAAAAAAAACATAATTACAAGATACGCGTGAATACATAACCCCTTCTTGCAGTTAGGTAAAAATATAAATAGGTATTTCATGTAACAGTTCGATATCATTGTATTATGTTAATTTGAAATGGCTACATACTGTTAGAAAGTCACTTTGTGAAGTATTGAATGCCCTCAAAATAACTTATTCTTTAAATATACTAAGTTGTCTATTATGCATTTGTTTACTCATATACAGCTGTTTTTAAATATATATAAAATTACCCTTTTATAAGGTCATCCATAGAATTTATATTTATTACTTACTTGCTGCGCCTCGTGGTTTTACCCGGAATAAAAAGTAATCTATGTGTTAATCCAGGGTGTCGACTACCTCCATACCAAATTTCGTCAAAATTGGATAAGTATTTTGAGCGTAAAGAAGTAACAAACATACTTCCAAACTTTCGTCTTTATAATAATAATGTGATTAGAGGGCAGAGACATGTCCACTGCGCCATGTGGATCGTCGATAATATGTTTGACGTTCAAATATAGGTCAACTTTATTTTTAAACTAGCCGTGCCCCGCGGCTTCGCCCGCTATTATCAAGTTTAAAAGGAGCCTATGTGTTAATCCTAGGTATAATCTATGTACATTTAAAATTTCGTCCAAATCCGTTCAGCCATTAAAGCGCGAAGAGGGAACAGACCACTTACACACAAACTTTCAGATTTATAATATTAGTAGGATTACACAGGTTTGATTGACCTTTCCTTGGGGATGAAATTGTGCTCCTGTCGGAAAACAAACACATGTCCCGCGAGGTTGACGACGCCTTGCCAACTGCGTCACTGTTGACGTCATCAAACAATTCAATACAATAACTCTTTATTGACATCAAAAGATAAATAAAACTTATAAAGATAGGTACAATGGGGGATCTTCTATGGCGGTATCTCATGAAATGGATTAAGAATTGGTTTAAAGCTGGCAACACTTAGTCCATAAAGCAGTACGTCGGGACTACTATATCGCTAAAAATATATCACCGATGCTATCCCCAGATAACGTCTCACTTCCTGGTTGTAAACAATGTGCTGGTAAGACAGCTCTGGACCTCACACTGGCTTTAGTTGGCACTTCTGATCTATTAAAGATTGCGAAAAATATCTTTATGCTACTACTACGCTTTCACACACACAGCCCCACACTAAGTTAGATGACTTGTATCGTGGGTGCCGGAAACATTCACATAACACACACAATCACAACCGGAACCAGAAACACAAATTTTCCTTGGGGAGAAATGTTGTGTTCCCGCTGGGATTCAAATCTGATACCCCGAGGCTAAGAAGGCGAATACGCATCTAACTAACCTAACGAGTACATGGCAAGATGGCAGTCATTCTGATAGGGTTACAAAAATTATATATTTTGGACAGTATACGCAGTAATTACACGAGTTGATTCCCCCATGCCCGTTTTACTATCTAATAATAATTAAACGCAAGCATAGCTTAAAGATAATCAAACACAAGCAAAGCTTAAAAAAACCGACTTCACCGTTTTATCATAGGAACCTTGATCCACCAGCTTTCAAATAAAAAAAGAATCATCAAAATCGGCTCACAACGAAAGAAGTTATGAGGTAACTTTTGAAGTCGGGTAAACCAAAACATCGTCAAAGTACGCATTATTCGTCACAAAATAGACATTATTGACGATATTTCAAGAACTTCTGATCAGATCTTGATCAAATTTAAACGGGACCAATAAGAAAGCAACATCTTTCAAACTAAAAAAAAATATTCGAAATCGGCTCACGTGGAGAGAAGACATGAAGTAACACTCATAAAAAAAAAAATACAGTCGACTTGAGAACCTCCTCCTTTTTTGGGAAGTCGGTAAAAACCAACTTCACCGCTTTATCTTCGGAAATTTGATCAGATTTCATGTAGTAAACACACATTTTTGACGATATTTCAAAAACTACTGATCAGACCTTGCCTACAAGATAACTATTCACTCTTTAAATAATTTCTGACTTAAACTTTAACTGTATAGTATATTATTATGTTACAAAAGTCCAAGAGCCAGTATAAAGGGCGTGAAATATTGCTCCTGTGGCGTTAATAAGAGAACACGGGGCTCGTGACCGCCGTTGGCGTAAGTGCGGTCCCTATGCGACGATTAAATAAGCCCAATTGGCTTAGTTGTTCTAAGCAGAGATATATGGTTCGATTCCCGGCGGGAACACAAGTTGTCTCCCCAAATAAAATTTGTGTTTCTGGTTCTGGTTATGTGTGTGATGTGAAAGTTTCCGGCACCCACGACACAAGGGCTTGACCGCATAGTATTTGAAATATAATTTTAGCTTGATACCTGTTCCTGAGAAAAGGATCTCTATAGACAGACGGACAGACAACAAAGTAATATTTTGTGAGTTTCTTTACTTTCTTCATAAATAAGTAAAGTATTATTTAGATATTAGCTCTCATTGACACAACTGAACTTAATTTAACTTATTTGACAGGTGACAGCTTGACATTTGTTATGTAAAATGATTGTCTCTTTGTCTTTTACTGTCTTTTCTTTTTTTCCCGTGAGTTTATTTTTAAAACGACAATGCGGCCAAATAAAATTCTGATTGAATACAAGTCTTCTCCTCAAGGGAAATTTGTGTTTCTGGTTCTGCTTGTGATGTGTGTGTGTTATGTGAATTTTTCCGACACCCACGACACAAGTCATCGAACTTAGTGACGGGCTGTGAGTGTGAAAATATTTATGTTAAAGCTTTTATGATACACCTGTTGAAGTAAAAATTGCGTATATACGTAAGTAGCAAGTCGATAATAAATTCGGCGCAGGAGAGCCGCATCGCTTTTTCCAGGTCACACACGAGCTAAAGCTCTATGTTTGTTTGCGGTTGAACCATAAATAAATACGTCTTAGTACATAACCTGGAGTAAGGTTCTATTTAATCAATAACTTTAAATTAATATATAAAATACTTTTTTTAATTCTTTTAGTATTTATTTTTATTTTTCTTGCTGACCCGGCGAACTTCGTTGTCTACAAAAAATGTTATAAATGAAGAACCGCTCGACTGATTTTGTGCAAACTTCACATAAACCATCTACTAAATAGTCCGAACAAAGCCTAAACATTTGGTTTGGATAGGTGAGCCCGTTCTTGAGTTATAAAATTACAACGAAAAGTGGCATTGATTTTTGTATATATAGGTAGATAGATAGATGTGTAAACAGATCTCGGAAACGGCTCCAACGATTTTCATAAAATTTTGTATGCACGACGTTTCGGGGGGATAAATCGATCTAGCTAGGTTTAATTTTTGAAAACGTCGTTTTATCCGTGTTTTCAGCCGAGCGAAGCTCGGTCATCCGGGTACTTTAGTTTAAATAAGAAAAAATATACTACAATTATATATTTTTTATCATATTTAAAGTTTATACAGTTTTCTAGTTCCATTGTTTTACAGTGAAAAAAAAACAATTCGTAAAATAGTTTTTTTTTTGCATGAGATGTGAAGCGTCTCTTCGTGGCTGCTATTATTCTTTAATCATGTTAATGAAAATTTTAGACAGAAAATTTTGATGATAAAAAACCTCAATATTATAAATTTAATTAAGTAAATTAAAATAACAATTTATTGCAAATTTTTAATCACTATTGATGTTATCGTTCCTGATGTTATGATGATGCACTTTTTCGATGGTTATATTAAATTAATTGAAAAAATCCTTTTCGTTCACAAATATTTTTCCGTTTATAAAACAGCAAAAGAACAAAACGCTTTACCCTGTTCTGTGTTTAGGTTCTATTGGAATGAAACCTGGGTGA
Organism: Lomographa bimaculata; assembly: GCA_948107665.1. Lineage (NCBI taxonomy): Eukaryota > Metazoa > Arthropoda > Insecta > Lepidoptera > Geometridae > Lomographa > Lomographa bimaculata. The sequence continues at coordinate 13,840,071 of OX403600.1, forward strand.
AAAAAAATGTAGCTAGTCCGTCAGTTATATGATCAAAAAATAATAGACACCAATTTTTTTCTTCTAAAACTATTATTAAACCTACTTTAACGCTTATATTTTGGTTTTCGCTGGATCGATTTCGATAAAATATATATGGGACCACCTCTGAAGTATAATATACCAAAGAAAAAAAAACATTTACCAAGCTTCTAAAAACTTAGGTAAAGATTTATGCTTGACTCATATCTGAGATCGTGAGTCTCGTCCGATCGCACGTTTGAGGAAAAGCCAGCACGAGCTGAGGCTACAGGTGGCACGATGGTCGAATCACTTTGTTCCTCTTTTAACAAATAATTAATTGTTAGTAGTTTAAAAACCTTACTAATAAGTAAATAAGTTTACTAGTACTTAGTTAATACTTTAATAAGTTTTTTTAAAATCAAACTATTACCAGTTGTAAATAAAAAAGGCTACTAAGTTATAGTGTACCAGATAACTTGTAAAGACGAATCAAATGGATCAAACTCGATGGGTTTTTCTTGTTTAGTTCCAAAGTTCCTATGGGCATTATTTTTTTATTCGTGACTGGCAAACTTTTGACCACCATCTCACCTGATGGTAAGCAACGATGTGGTCGACGATGGAGCAAGCATCTTCCATCTTCATTATGAGACCAGCTCCATGGTACCATATTTTATCATTACACTGTCACCGTAGATACATACACACAATTTGAGTCCAATCATACATCGAGAAGTAGGTCTTAATTAATTTTAATATTCGTCAATCAGAAGCAACAAAAATATGACAACTCAATATTTTAGCCCAAAGAAGTACTTGTATATACTTGTTACTCTGGAGCAATTGGCTTCATTTTCTTACTTCTATAATTAAACGCAAGCAAAGCTTAAAAAAACCGACTTCATCGCTTATATTTTGGTTGTTTTATGGTAGATCAGTTTCAGCTTGTCTCTGCTTAAGTCATATTTTCCCAAAGTCTTTATCCATAATGACTACGGTTTGACTACTATTTCACCTGTTGAAAAGTGATGATGTATTTGAGAGTGGTAAGCCTAAAACTTCATATTCGTTTTATAGATGTCATTAAAACAGCTAAGACCCATAATATTATATGTGATAATAAAAATATTATTAAACATCCCAAATGTAAAATATAATGCTAAAAAAATATATATGATACAAAATATGCAAGTCTATAAATATTTAAAACAACACTAATGATAATAGTACACACATATGGTACGATAATTAGGCAACTATTTGTCTACTTATTCACATCGATACTATAAACTATTTACTCACAACGATACACGTGAGCTAATAATGATTGGCATATTTACGAACAATATTATAAACAAACAAAAGTATATAGGTACAGTCGGCTTCAGATATATACGGGCCAATTGCCTAGATTAACTTAAATTAAATACATATATTCAGCAAACACCTAAGTTACCTACAAAGTACAAAACTTATAGGTAACTAACAACTGAAGACCTTGAGTATGTTTCGAAATAACTTAAATTTATTTTTTTTAACGTTTTCAACACCCGTATCTCAGTAATTTTGAAAAAAATCCAAAAACTGAATCAACAAAAATTTCATCATATTATATATTATACCCTGTTCACAATATTTCACAAGAACCGTTCGATAAAGGAGAAGCGAATGAAGGGTCTGGGGGTCTATTCGAATCGACTGAACTTTCAACCGACCGACTGTCGTATCGACGCGTCGCAACAATTCCAACAATCGTAGTTTGGCGACCAAAATAGACCTACAGGATCGTAGCATGTGTTGAGATGTGTTCTCTGCCTACCCCTTTGGGGAAAAGGCGTGAATATATATATTATGTGTATTTAGTAAGATAAATTAAACCATTAAGAGATTTTAGTATAAAACTATCGTGAGAGTTAGTCATTGTTATGATCTAATCCAGCACTTGTACCTAACTTACTCACATATTATTCTCGAAGAAAAATGGTCCAATAAGGTTTTCGACATATATGATGTCCTCCTGCGAGCTACGTTTATTTTATATCCGAAACCTATTCCGAGAATTTCTTCGACAATAATATAGTGAGTGAGTGCCGGTTTTATTTTAACTGATGAGACGTTAATGTAGCAGACTGTACACAACATTAATAAAACAATGTTAGCATAAGTTACAACCACATGTGTTTCTTTATATAGTTTAAATTTGTTTCACGATACAACACGCAACAATTTAAAAGGCAAATACAGGTGTTTGCAAACATTTTCACATTGAAGAAGCGCATTTTACGATATATATAAAGCTTATCTAAACGGAGGCGTTTAATACAAATCATTAGAAACTAATGTAGTCTTTTATGCCTGCACCTCCTTGGAGTCGTAAACTTGAAGCTTTTATATGCTGTTATCCTGAAAGCTCAAGATTTTCTGTAAGGTGGAATGCTATATGCAGATATAGGTATTAGCAACAAGAAAAATCTTTCAAACAAGCATGCTACATCTCCGGCCGCATCTCCACTTTCCATTAGGTAAGATGGTGAGCAAATACTAGTATATCTAGCATAAAATAATAATAATAACAATAAACGCTAACACACTCACAGCCCCACACTAAAGTAAGATGACTTGTGTTGTGGGTACTGAAAACATTCACATTACACACAATCACAACCAGATCCAGAAACACAAATTTTCCTTGGGAAGAATAGTTGTGTTCCCGAATCGAACCCGATACCCCTGCTTAGAAGGCGACCGTGCACCCAACTAAACCAACGGGCAGTTGTTGAACTGTCCGTTGGTTTAGTATCAACAAGTTATACTTGTTCAAGTATATTAATCATGGGTGCTAGATACATTCATATCACTTATAAGCTTACACCCAGTACAACAAATTTTCTTTTAGGAGAAAACATTGGATACTAAAACATAACTGCCCGTTGCCTGGGTTGGATAGGCTTTCGCTTCGTGGTATCGGATTCGACACAAGGGTTGGATAGGCTTTCGCTTCGGGGTATCGGATTCGACACAAGTTTTCTCCCCAAGAATAATTTAGTTTCGGGTTCTGGTTGTGATTGTATGTGTGTGTGATGTGAATGTTTTCTGCACCCTCGACATAACTTAGTCTATGAGTGTGATAGCGTTTACTTATTATTTTATTTATTTATGAAACTACTGCACATATCATAATAGTTGTTTGCATTGTTAGAGTTTAGAGTAGGAGAAAAAACAAACGTAAAATCTAGGCATTTAGCCAAAAAAAACAATCTATTTTCCTACTGTATACTACTACAAAGTAATAAAATAATAATAAAAAAAAAAAAATACTAAAAAAATTCTAAAAAATAATAAAAAATACAAAACAATCTATTTTCCTACTGTATACTACTACTGTCTACAATATCAACAGAAAAGTCTCATATTTTTGCAAAGTATTGAGTCTATAGAGTATAGAGAGAATTTAAAAGTGGACAATCATCTACCGACTTCACTAAAATGGTTATATAAAAATATATATAAACATTTTTGTTTGAAAGATGTTGCTATCCAATTGGTCCTTTTAAATTTGATCAAGATCTGATCGGTATAAAAATAGTCTAATCAGTAGTTCTTGAAATATCGTCAATAATTCGTGTTCGTATAAGAAGTTAATACATTTATTACTTAATATAATCAAAGAAGTATTTCCGTATGCTGTTCTTACCGCGCGAGGGCCTGGTGGTTTTTGTAAAACCTATACGTCAGGTACAAAGTAGTACTATCTACTATTCAAGTTTGTAATCATATATAGGTATACGTATAGGTTTTACAAAAAACACCAGGTCCTCATGCATGTTTAGTACATCTAATCTAATCAAAGTTCCGAAGATAACGCGGTGAAGTCGGTACTTTTTAAGCTTTGGTTGCCATAATTATATATTATTTTAAAAACGCTTTTGTTTTGGCTAAAATATCAAAGTACTTCCTAGTTATTTTATGGTTCCTTATTTTTGCTTTTGAAATGACTCTCACCTTGCTTGTCGTATTGAAAAATTTGGCAATTCTGGCCCTCTTTACCAAAATGCACGCATAGCTACATCTGCAGTGTCACTCAAAACTTAGATTATTACAATACGCTTCTCTCCCTGAGACTTAGGGTTTTACATCGAATATGCCAGACAACTCGAAAATTTTCTAAAATGACTTACATCTTACTAAGAAGTCTTTGAATCTGTATATATTCGAATTAGAAATCAAGAGTGTTGTAACTCTTAGTACAAACTTGCCTATGTACCTACTATGAATATATATCACCTATACGCACATATAATTATAATACCAATAGGCTAATGAATGTTAGACACACTTTGCCACATAGATAAGAACCTATAGCCACAGAGTTTACATTCTCTACATAAAGGAATCTAGGCCTGTGCCTCAAGTTTGCCAATACAGCCAAACATATCCACGTCAGAAGACTGCCCACTGCAAAGCGGCCAATAATAGCAATCACGAAGTTAATTATTATAATAACCTTGCAATATATTGTACCGTATGGCAGTGGGTTCAACAACCGGTCCGGTGCAGTTCGGCTGCGCACGCGCGAGCCAACATGGCTCGACAGGGTTGCCAGGATTAGCAAGGACGTTATACAGTCAACAATTGCACAAGCAAATCACATTGAGGTAAAGACTTCATATAGGGTCCAATAGATGGGATTCATTGACGCGATGACAAATGACTATCGGAACTGAGCTGGGCTCAGAGAACTATTAATACAGAAATATTGGAGTATAATTTTTGGATCTACAGATTAGGTCATGTAGGGGAGAAGCATCAAGGAAAGTGTTTTATTCATATAAATTAGAGATTGTTTTGTATGCTGTGTTTGTTATTATGTTTTATGTATGAGTAGAGATTTGATCCTGTTGTTATAACCTTATTGAAAATAACCCTACGAAACCTATTGAAATTATAACTATAGGTACATTTATTCATCTGCTTTTCCCCGCTATATCCTTACGTTTGGGTGCAAGATGTTATGTGACCCTTGCAGTCAGCATCGAATTGTTGATCAGCTTGGTCACCAACTTCCTGTGCTTAAAGTGTTGGCCGAATTTTTCTGGCGCGCCTGTCTCAACGATGTGATCTAGTTTGGCTTTTACCAGTGCCAACATTCCATTCCTCAGTTTGATTGGTAACTATGGTAGAATACTAACAGAATGGCTGAAGACGTATGCAAATTGTAAGGACACTTGAGCTTCGTCACATCATTTAATGGGGTTATATCCTTTAGTCGGATTATATAGAAGGGCCGTGTCAGTTAAAGTTTTTGTTATCATTGCTTAAGAAATGACTTAAGCAAGCAACAGGATCTATAATGCTGATATATATAATGAATTTTATACATTTTAAAGGACACTGGCAACCCTGAGACCGGCCTACAACGTGACTTGCCAGTGCTCCTATTAAAATACCTGCCTCAAGATTCTATTATCAATAACTATGGTATATGAAAACTGGAGCTTGTGGTGATTTAGGAATCTTTAGCTGGAAGGTGTTCATGAGGTGCGAAGTTTGAAATTCTAAGCTATGTTTTTATTTTATCTTCATCACGGCCTCGCGTAAACTCACGCTGAGGAAGAGCATCGTAAATGTTCGAAATTTTTGTCGACAGTTTCGATCAGATGGCTGAGTGGAAGCCGTTTCTTATAGCCTCTCTTTGTTTGTCTACTTCTCTCTTGTCTCTTTTGTTTGTCTACATAGTTCATTTTCTTACAAACAAGAAGGGGACAAGAGTTCTTTGTTTGCGACTTCGTACCCAAATCGAGTGGGTCAAAAAATGGCAAGGACATGCTTTAAATGAAACACATTATGCGTAAGATAGGAAAAGAGAGTTAAAATTAATAATGAGTTCTTTCTTTTTACAAATAAATTGTTGCATTTTATTTAACAAGTGACTCTGTAAAGTCCTCGGGTATTTTATGAATATATACCTAAAATATATTTTTTTACGTATTTCCGACATTTTGAAAAAAAACAAAAAATTGAGTTGACAACATAATCAATATAACTACTCGTAATTATGGAACCTGCTCACAATCGTTTGTGTTAATTTTAATAGCTTTCAAATAATTTTAATTTTAAAAGGAATAGGACGATTGTTTCATCTATGGAAGAACAAACACGGAGAACTAACTATTATGTAGTTCTTATGTATTTATGGTAGTAAATTTTTTTGGTGCTCGCTGCCACTGAGTAGTGGTAGTAAATATAGCGAGCAACAGATACACCACTGAACTACCGTTCGGTTTTAGTTAAGTTGAATTGAGGACCTCATTCTGTTTACAAGTCTATTCAAATGAGAAGACAAATACTACGTCAGATAATGAAATGAAATTAAGATACAGAAACCTTGGTGCTCCAAATCACTCGTTGGCTTAGTTGGGTGGCGTTTGCCTTCTAAGCAGGGTTCGATTCCCGGCGGGAACACAAGTTTTCTCTCCAAGGATTTATGCTTCTGATTCTGTGTGTTTTTTTTTTGTTTTTTTTTTATGATAGTCAAACTTTGGACCACCATCTCGCCTGATGGTACGCGACGATGTAGTCGACGATGGCGCACGCTTGCCTAAAATATACTTATTCACTCGCGACTTGAAGATTCCCATATTGTACTGATCAGGATTGTGTGATGTGAATGTTGTTTTTTATTTTTTTATTCATGATAGGCAAACTTTTGACCACTATCTCACCTGATGGTAAGCGACGATGTTGTCGACGATGGAGCAAGCTTGCCTAGAAGATACCTACTCACTCGTGACTAGAAGACTCCCATATTGTACTCATCAGGAAACACCGACTCGGGGAGTTCCATTCCTTTGCGGTTCGCACAATGAATGTGGAGGCAAAACGCTTAGTGCGCATTTTTGGAATGTCCACCATATAGCGGTGTCGCATAGCAGTTTGTCTGCTTGTCCGATGATAGAACGGGGATGGGGGAACTAGATCGTGCAGTTCCTTAGCACACTCTCCGAAATGTATCCGATAAAAAACCGAGAGACTGGCTACCACTAACTAAGTGTGGGGCTGCGAGTGTGAATGCGTTTAGGTATGTTTATGTTATGTTTTAAGTTGCTTTCATTTCTTTGTTAGATGGCTAAGTCCGCGTACGCACGACATGAGTGCTCGATAATTAACAGTAACCATCGGCTGAAGTAAAACAGTATTTCTTATTAATCTGCAATTATGCTGTCATATCCAGGACTTTGTTATATGCATGTAATTGTAGGCTTCTTGAGAAGCCGTAGAGCCGACAGGCATACGTAGGATTATACTCGTACGCCACGTAATTAGAAGTACCTAATAATAGGAGCAAAGTAACCATTTTATCAACCGACTTCAAAAAAGGAGGTTCTCAATTCGACTGTATGTATATTTTTTGTATGAATGTTACGCGATATAACCGCCAATTATGAATAGATTTTGATGTTTTTTTTGTTTGGTAAAGTATACTTCAGAGGTGATCCAATATAAATTTTATCGAAATCGGTCAAGCCGAAACCGAAATATAAGCGATGAAGTCGGGTTTTTAAGCTTTACTTGCGTTTACATTATTTTTTAATACTTTTTTAGCTGAATTTAAAAAAGGAGGAAGTTCTATGTTCGAATGTATGTATTTTATATGTATGTTCACCGATTTCTGCCCCATTTTAGGACCGATTCCCAAAATTATACACATAAAAAAAAAATACAGTCGTCGTGAGTATCTCCTCCTTTTTTGTGAAGTCGAGTAGTCGGTAGAAAAATATTGTAAGCCACTAGGATAGCCTGCTGAATCACCGCTTTCTACATCCGCGTCTTATCGGATAATAGACAATAAAGCGCTGCAACCATGCGCAGGCGCAGCTAATGTGCTGACGTACGATTGTTTCGCGATTGCTATCTCCCCATTGTGGGCCATGGTGTTACAACAACTGGCTAGTAGCTTTCAATTAAAGCATAGTTCGAATGTAGTATTGTAAACCTGTATACTAGACCGTTGTATTACTGGTTCCTGCGACTTCACTCGCGAAAGCAATTTTCACTTGTCTAAGTGTAAATACCTCACTAATGAGTTATAAATACATCTACCATCATACAATACAATACAAAACTTTATTGTATAGTTTTACAAAATGTACAATTGATAAACAAAATAGTACAATTTGACAACCCAGTTGGCGCAGTGGACAGGTCTCCGCCCTCTGCGCCGTGGGTCCTGGGTTCGATTACCGGCAGGAGCAAAAATTAATTCCCTGGGATATTTGTGCTTCTGGTTCTGGGTGTAATGTGTGTGTGATGTGGATGTTTTCAACACCTACGATACAAGTCTTTGAACTTAATGTGGGGCTGTGAGTGTGAATGTGTTGTTTGTTTGTTTAATTAAACAATTTTTAATGATAGATTTTCAATGGTAAACAATCGGTGGTCTTATCGCTTATAGCAGTTTATTTTAGAATACCTTAAATGTAATTGGAATGTGTGTACACTGGTGAATATGAGAGATCTTAATATAAGGTAGGTAGGTATATTGGTCATTCTATACTTATCCATACTTGCCGAACTGAGACCTCAAATGAAGGCCATTTTGCTTTTTTTTTTTTCTTTTCTAAATATTTCTTTTTTGATATAACAAAAGGAAAACAACATAATAGTGACACCCTAGTGATCTTTTTATGTAAAAAGGATATATATACACGTGTATGTATTTGTGTTGTCTAAATTAATAGAATTTTAATATAGGTAAGAAATAAATAAAGAAACATAGGTACACATCAATAATTGTTTTCAGTGACTTCTCGTTAAATTTCTTTATTTTTAAATATAATAATAGTATCATCAATCTCTTGATTTTATTTTTCTTCTAAAGTAGGTTAAATATGAAGACTACAATGACAAAATAAAACTACGTGAAATAAACTGAAGTAGGTTTTTATTTTTATTATTCCAGCATAAAGCTTAATACACACTGTACTTCTGTACAGTAAACTAACCGCTCCAATTCCCTTCCAGTATCGTGGAGATTTATGCATGTGCTTTACAGAGCGGCCTTCACACGGGCCCCCAGGCGCGTATTGAATGAACTATACAAAGGTACTTGTTATTAATCTACTGAGATTCATGTTCGCCACTAGTTAGGGGTTTAGGTGTGGATCAACTGGGACATGGTGAAAAATCGGGACATGGTGAAAAATCGGGACAGTGGGCGAACTAAATTATATATAATAATAAACATAAACGCTTTCACACTCACAGCCCCACATTAAGTTTAATGACTTGTGTCGTGGGTGCCGGAAACATTCACATCACACATACAATCACTACCAGAACCAGAAACACAAATTTTCCTTGGGAAGTAAACTTGTGTTTCAGTCGGGAATCGAACCCGATACCCCTGCTTTTAGAAGGCGAACGCCACCCAATTAAGCCAATGAGCAGTTCAAAATCTGTTTAAATATTAGATGTGCTTTGAAGTTTTGTCCAAGTTATTAAAAAATAATAGGTACTATTAATTGTTCTATATTAGGATCTGTATTACGTCAATATTTCCACCTAATTAAATCCAAATATTTTTTTTATGTTCGATAGGCAAGCATTTGACCGCTATCTCACCTGATGGAAAATTAAGATGCGGCCAAAGATGGAAAACATGACAAAAAACCAACAATAGATTTACAATCACAGCTCTTCATTAAGTTTAAAGACAAGTTTTATAATACAACAAGTACCGTGTGAGCCGGAAATATTTACATACAGCACACAATCATACATACGCAATCATTTATATTTTAGGAAATATTATATTATTATTATTCTTAAATTATATTGATTGTGAGGAAAGAGCGCGTAAAGTACACTGTTTCTCATAAACTAATTCAGTAGTCAAAAAAATTAAAAATCAGACCTTTAGCTTGTATGTGTGAAATAATCGGGATGTCCCGCAAAACCGGATCTCTTCCACGCCCTAGAAACACCGTCCGTGTGCACTATGCTTAATGAGAGCAGATACGTCAAGGGTGTGGCCATAACGGTAGTTGTAATTACCAGCTTCTTGGTTTATGGAAAACGGTTTCGATATACCGAGGAAGCCATATCTCAATATATTGTATACTAGCCGTGCCTCGCGGCTTGACCCGCTATTATCAAGTGAAAAAGTAGTCTATGTGTTAATCCTAGGTATAAGCAAGTTCATTCGAAATTTCGTCCAAATCCGTTCAGCCGTTAAACATGAAGAGGGAACAAACATACATACACACAAACTCTCGGATTTATAATATTACTAGCCATGCCCCGCGGCTTCCGCGCTTTTATCAAGTTAAAAAGTAGCCTATGTGTTACACACAAACTTTCAGTTATATAATATTAGTAGGTTTATATTGTACTAGTGACTCGCCCCGGCTTCGCACGAGTGTAGTTTATACAAAAATATGAAAGAAATAGTTACTATGAGTCAACCGTAACAGATAGAGATTTGTTATCGCGGAGTTTTCTTTAGGAATTTAGTGGAAATCAAATTCTCTAGTACATATTTTTTACGTATTTCTTAATGATCTCTTAATAAGGTTTAGCCACGTAAGCCATGTAAATTTATTTTGAGTATAGTTCTGCGAAACTCTGACCTGCGCAATGGCGGAGTTTGTTGCCTACAAAGCAGCGGGTATCGAGTTCTATTCCCGTCTCATTTCGGTCATTTGTTTGTTTTGTTTTAGAATTTACGCGTAACCTATCCTACTATCCTACTAATATTATAAATACAAGAGTTTATGTGTGTGTGTATGTGTGTTACCAGGTATCGTAACGAATAAATCGCTTTTAATTTATAAGGCAGATAATTTAGTTTCCGGAATAACACATAGGCTAATATTGAACTTAATGAAGGCGGGCGAAGCCACGAGGCACGGCTAATGTTTAACAAATGTATTTTCACGTTATTTAAAACGAGTTCTATGGTGTACATTCGTAAATAATTACTTTTTCTTCTACGTTTTGGTCCTAAACAAATAAATTCATAAATTTCCCACAAAGATGACAATGTAAAGAAATCTCGGCACTCCCAACTGAAATCGCATGAAACCTCAGCGTGACGGTTTTGTCACGCGTGCGACGGGACATCCATCACAGTGTGTTAACAGCTTTACAAACACAACGTTGCGTTTTGCTTGCACTTATTACGAACACAATAAGAGCTTAATTGCTTTGTGTAGTCGAATTCTAAAAATTGTCTACTAGAATATGTCACAAAAAACTCGTGCTTCCATCTTGCATCTAAAGCTCTTACGTTAGAGACGTTTTTCGCTTGCATTTTGATTTTTAGCTTTGTTACGTGGTTGAGATTTTTCGCGTCACACGTCCAAAAGGGGGGTAGCTGAAACGGAAAATTGCGATATAACTTTATTTTTGTGGATAAGATTGACGACTTTAAATAGCTGCTTGATGAAACGTGATGTATTGAAGATGATATGTTCTATCTACTTATTTTGAGATCATTTTGTTTGTGTGAGTATGTACGCTTAAAGCGAAGTATTACTCATGTACTTAACAGATTAAAGTTAATATTATAATGTAAACGCAAGAAAAGCTTAAAAAAACTGATTTCAACGGCTTATCTTCGGATGCATTGATCAGATTAAATGAATTAAATACGCACATTGAGGACAACCCAAAAACGACTGGTCACATCTTGATCAAATTTAAATGGGACCACATGGGAAGCACCAGCATTCAAATAAAAAAGAATCGTCAAAACTGATTTGCTTAAAAGATCTTCTGAGGTAACACAAAAAAATCACACAGTCGAATGATGAACCTCCTCCTTTTTAACCGACTTCAAAAAAGGAGGAGGTTCTCAATTCGACCGTATTTCGGCGTTTTTTTATTTTTAAATCATTGCTTTTGGGAGTTTCATTATTTGTTAAGCAGTTTGCCATAATATGAGTATGTTATATAAAAAAAAAAAAAATTTAACTTTTCGGGTTCCGGTCCAATTGCCTATATTTCCTTGTTCTTATACTCACCTGGCTTGGTCGTAGCCAAATTTGTAAATCTGTCGTCAAATACAATGATGTGCCGGTAGCTATTCTTGACTAGACCAGTACGTTACTTATCAGTTTGTGGTCAAACGCAATCTTTAAAACAAGCTTTCACCAAACATAACTAAGAACACCATCAAAAAGTAATTTTTAAATAAAATACTAAATCAAAATCAGTCCAGCCGTTTTAGAACAACGATGTCACAGACATAGGTACATATAAATACAAACTACATAATTATAACACTCTTTTTCGTCAGTATTAAAAATATTAGCCGCCCTAATAAAAATAATTAAAAAAACTTATGATTTTTTTAATAGTGAATACTAATTGCCATATACGAAAACTGAAGATATATGAAAAAATAAAAATTCGCATATTCGCAACTCAAATATTCGCAATTTGAATTAGAACCACCTCCTTTATCCTGCAAAGTTGAATTTCCACATTTTGGTTCAATTCCGATGACAATATAATGTTTATGGTAAGTATGTCCTAAGTGGTGACACAGGATTAGCTCCAGATAAAGGAACTTTTCAACAGTCAACAGCAGAGACAAAAATTTTAGATGAGTTTTTGTGAATATTGATTACTGGTTTTAAATTTTACAAACTTTTTCATGGCTATTGCGCAAAAGGTTAGATCATAAAATATTGTTTTAAAAAATAATTTAAATTATGTTTAGCTTACTTTCAAGCCCACATACACATTCCAAACAGTTAAAAATTAAATCGGTTTTTATGTAATATTTCACGCCATACGCAACGGGGACTCAAGACGTTCCGTCACAAAAAAGCATCAAACGTCATCAGTCTACGTCAAAACGCCGCGCGACGTCGCACTACACAGAGTCGCGTCGATAGATCCACACATACCTCGGTATTGATTAAAAAAGCAACATAAATTAGCGAATTGTAGGGGTGTAGGGTGGCTGTTGTCAAAAAAGTTTTATAAGTGTTTATGTGTATGCGCGCCCCCTCATCCCGCGACGGACGCCCGTTGACACCCTTTCGCGTATACCCACATTTGAAGCCGAAGACGCTGGTTGTACTGGATTAAGATGGAGACTTGGGACTCTTAAGGCGTTAAGAGTCTTCTTGAATTTGACAAGAACTAAAATATATTACTGGCCGTGCCCGCGGCTTTGCCCGTGTTTTTCAAGTTAAAAAGTAGCCTATGAGTTAATCCTAGGTATAGCCTATGTATAATCCAAATCCGTTCAGCGTGAAGAAAAAACAAACAATTATTTAAATCTGAAAGTTAGTGTGTAAATGTGTCTATACATTTACACACTAACTTTCAGATTTATATAATGATAGTGTGATTGTTTGAGACTGGATATTTGCTATGTATTTTTTATTTTTCTTTGAGGAATTTCGGCGGTGTTAAGAAAAGTCTAAAATACATGGTAAGTAACTTGTTTCTAAAAAATGTGATCATGTCAGTTGAAAATCTGGAGCTGAAAATATTATGGTTAGCTTTATTGACTCTATTGTGGCTCTAATAAGAGACAACACAATAAAGTAGGACTTGAAAAATTATGTAAAAAAATGGAATATAATATATTTAGGACTAAAATTTAAATAATTATCACGAATGATTTGGCCAGGCGTTTAAAAATCTACGATCTACGAAATTATGACTTTAAGAATTTATACACTTTACTTTGACTAATAATTAAAGATAATATCGCCACTGAAAATGACAGCTTGCCACTTATTCATCCTTGACTAATCCTGGTATCTATCACTGCATCACTACGTCAATTTTATTCCCTAAATTTCCCAATCCCCACGTCATTTTTCCCTGCGCCGCTACCCTGACATACAAGTACATGTAAATTAAACACCACCGCACACAGACACGCACACAAATAAAAACGTAAAGAAACACGCCGAAAGGAAGAATGTATTAAGAAAGCGGGAGCGGGACAACCTTCTAATTAGCACCTCGGGCGAGAGAGGGACGGGTATACACGCCACGCTAATTAAGAATACAAGAAGAAAGGCGCGTTTTATGTACGCGAAAATCGCCTTTGTCCGGGTGGATTTTTGATTGTGTGCGTGGATTTTCCATCTGCGACGGGCCCGTGTAAGTGTTGTGTTATTAACTCATTATGTGAAGAGTTAGCGAGTATATAAGCCTTTATTTACTGGTTAATTGAAAGCGGTTTCTCCGATAAGAACTGGAGGAGACAGGATAGCGGTATCGGGCTTATTTGACGTTCGATTTCTATGTTATAATAAAGTTGCGAAAAATAACAAAGAGGCGAGAAAAGTTTTGTAACGGACGGATGGAAGAGGTCGCAACTTTTTTTGAAGGTTGCTTGATCCGATTTATCCGGGTCAACGAATTTGTTTATTTTGTAAACAAATTTTATTTACGGCGAGTTACTACAGATTTATCAAGTAGTTTAGCGGTTCTTGAGTGTTGTTTACACATTAATAATATATATTACTTCCTAGATGAAGATGTCAGTGATATGATTGGGCATACACTACCAAGTCATGGGAAATCTAGGGAGTAATAAAGTACCTACCTTTTATGTTGAAAAAAGCAAGCATTATTAATTATGCTTTCCTGGCTAAAAAGTAAGTAGTAAGTAAGCTTGTTCGAAGACTCAGTATCTTTATACTCATGATAAACCATGGCCCCGGCTGTACCCGGTGCATTGGAATAACTAAAGGATCAAGGGTTTAAAATCATACCTGTGCCGAATATTTACAGATATTATTTTCGGACCTACCGTACACTTGGCCATATTTAACATAAGTATTGAAATTCCAAACTAAAAACGGATTTCAAAGCAAAGTACTAGTTTATCATCGGAAATATACTTCATTTTATAATGGAAAATATCAAATGTCGATTTTGGTAAGGGGATAAATCTTTTTTAATTCTGGAATTAAAACAATTTAACGAATGAATATTTAATAGCATTATGTTATATATACTTGTCATACAGGTAACATGCAAAGTGAAATATGCCAGCAGCAGAAAAAAGTTTCTTTGGTTTATGATCAGCATTAAATTTCCTTACATTATACTACAATTTGCCATTGTCTAAAAATTTATGGCGCAATTTGGACTCGAAATCAAAAATAGCCATCAAAACCTTTTTTGACAAGGCCTTTTTAAACCGACCTCTTTTTCCACAACGCCATTTTTTTAACCGCTATCCGTAAAGCAAGGCTAATGACGAGCTGTCTGCGCCCGATAAGACGCATCGTCAGATCACCTCGACAGCCGACAAAACCTTATCTCCTCGTAGGTTTATTTGTTTTAAGCTTTCAATGCGAACGAATGAAACAGCCTCTCCGTCTTAAAGCACAATAACGCCCTATGTACCACAAATTGCTAAACGAATATAGATTTAGAATTAACTTAGTAAGGCTGCTTATGGATTGGATTTGAACAGAGTTAATCTCTTTTGGTGATTGTATGGTCTCGGAAAAAGCTTGCAAGAAAGCAAAGAATGGTGGAAGAAAGGGGAAGGGACACCAAGGAGATATGTCTCAGTACCGTGATGAATTAAATTTTTAAGGGGTGTTAGGGGGGCAACTTGCCCCTTTCATTGGCGCGTCTTCATCCAGTTGTTCGTTTCTCTAATTTGTATTTTTAATGTGTATCGTTGTTTTGAATTTAGAACGTGGAATCAGTTTTATATAAGTTTTTGTTTACACTGTGGCTTTCTTATCAACTTCTGATAAACAAACTGGGACCTTCTATTTATTTTAGGTAGGGTAGCGACTACCTGATGGTCTCACCTGATGGAAAGTGATAATGTGATTAATGATGGTAATGATGGTAACTTGCGCCCGCGTTATTCAAATTAAAAAGTAGCCTATGTGTTAATCAAAGGCAATTAAAAAGCTCCTAGCTATATAAAGTATTTTTTTTTTGCAATTCCATACAATATTTCAGACTTGTATACATTTATAACCAAATTAGGAAATCCCTGTGTGATGGCATATAAATGCCCTCCGCCGTATATTGGTATCTATTATATAAGGAACAAGACTGTAAAGTTAAAACTTTTTTTCAAAGCCCACTAGGTAAGCATTTGACCACAATCTCACCTGATGGAAAGTGATGATGCGGGCGAAGATGTAACATGCTTGCCTGGAAGGCCTGTTCACTCATGATTTGAAGACTCCCAGATTATTTATTGCATTATACCGTTCGGGGAACAAATACGAGGGCAAGGAGTTCCACTCCTTCGCAGTACGGATGATAAACGTAGAAGCGAAACGCTTTGAGTGAACTGAAGGTATGTCAACCATATATGTATGACGTTTGACTGTTTGTCTTGTTGTTAGATGGTAAAGGGCATGGGGGAATTAATTCGTGTAATTCCTGCGCACACTCTCCAAAATGTAAACGTTCTGCTGTCTTATTTTTTTATTGCGATAAGAAAATTTGCCCACTTTTTCACTTGATGGGAAATGAATGGTCGACGATGGACCACGTTTGCCTATTCATAACAATTTTGTTCTAGTAACGTTTTTTTTTGTGTTAGAAGACAAGTGACCAGCCGACTGGTTCATGACTACATACATCTAAGCACTCTAATCAAAGACATACCTTCCAAAATCAATATAACACCAAACATCTATTATCTCAAGGTAATGAGCGCACATTGCTTTGCTATTGGACATTCCGCGTATTGGACATTTCACTTATTGAACATTCCGCGGATTGGACATTCCGCGTATTGGACATTCCAGGAATTAGACATTCCGCGAATTGGACGATCCGCGACCTCCGGATATTTTGCGAATTGGACATTCCGCGATTATTTATGTATGTTCACAATTCTTGAGTAGCACTGAACTGTATTGGGCAAGGATGAAGCTTACCATCAGACGAGTGACTTGGTGGTCCCGTCTCTCAATGACATAAAAAAAAACCGTAATATTTCAAACACGATAACCCGACAGAAACCAATGAGCCTATTTATTCATCAATGACGTCACAAATAATTTCTACTTCCCCCACATGGAACATGCTAACATGCAAGCGCAAGCACGTATGCCCGCTCTCTTCTAGAAAAAAAAAACAAAATCGATAGTCCAAAACAAAAGAACCCTCTGGAAACGCTAAAATCGATGCGAAGAAGTGTCATTAAAGAACCCCCAAAAATTAAAACCCCTGGTACGCACACATGCAAAGATATGACTAATAGAACACACATGAGAGAGTTTAATGAACTATTCACGGGGTGGATTCGCGATTTTATTAAGTATTTTTTGGTATGCAAATTTTGATGATTTTTAGTTTATGTTTATGTTTGCGTGCGCTCTGTATATCAGTTGTTGTTAGAAAAACTTCAAGGTACTCCCAAATCTTAGTTGATTTTTGTAATTTAGGAATAGTATGTTTTGACTTTTATTATACTATTTGACCTAATAAATGCTTAACCTCTCTCGTCTTTAGCTCTAGAGACTTGCGTTTTTGACTTTAGTGTATCTAGGAAAATATCTTAAAAATGTCTTTTTTAAATACAATACAATACAATAACTCTTTATTGACACCAAAAGATAAATACAGCTTACAGAGAAACTTATAAAATAAAGGTACAATGGGCGGTCTTATCGCTAAGAGCGATCTCTTCCAGACAAACTTTGGATGGAAATATAAACGAAAGTGAAAGTAGGGATTTATATAAATACATATTTTATCAATTTATTTTATATACCTAATTATTTTATGTATTATATAATTATAAATTACTTGTTTATGTATATTTATATTGTACTAGCTGCGCCCCGCGGTTTCACCCGCGTTGATAATGATGAAAAGTGATGATGATGATGATGATGATGAAAAATAGATGTTGGCCGATTCTCATAGATACCGGATAAGCACAAAAAATTTCATCAAAATCGGTCAAGCCGTTTCGGAGGAGTATGGCAACGAAAACTGTGACACGAGAATTTTATATATAAGATTTATAACATAGTATAAGTAATGATATTTATTAATTACTACTTTCCTTGCAATTTTTATATATTTTCTAACCTTTCAAACCTTCCTTGGACTTCTCCAAATATTTCAAAACCAATCGGTTCTATACGAACAAAACATTATGTAGGTAGCGTGTAGGTAAATAATAGGTAAAACCTACCACAGATGTCCCTTACAATAGTTCCTGCATACTTTGTAGCATTGCTAAAAGGTTTTTTTTTTGCGAAAGCTTAATTTTTTAGGATCTGCTGGCTTAGATGGATGCGCGTTCGCCTTTAAGCAAGGGTTCGACTCCCGGCGGGAACACAAATTCTCTACTTAAGGGAAATTTGTGTTTCCGGTTCTAGTTGTGATTGTGTGTGTGTGATGTATCATGTTTCCGGAACCAACTACACAAGTCATCGAACTTAGTGTGAGGCTGTGAGTGTGAAAGCGTTTATTATAGACCAATAATGATGCTCTTATAATGATGCCAATTATGTGCGTTAACAGGTTTTATACAAATAAAATATAGTGAAGGTGAATAATAGGTATACCTACCTACCACAGATCTTCCTTTTTAGGGTTCCGTACCTCAAAAGGAAAAAACGGAACCTTATAGCATCACTTTGTTGTCCGTCTGTCTGTCTGTCAAGGCCCTTTTTCTCAGGAACGCGTGGAGGTATCAAGCTAAAATTCATATCTAATACTCAAGTCTACTGTCCCTTAGAGCTATGAAAAAATCAAACTTCTAAGCCAACGAAATCAAAAGATACAGCCGTTTATGCTGCAAATTTGCGACACTCGCAAGGGAATCAAAACCTACAGGGTACTTCCCGTGAACTCAGAATCTTGAAATTTGGTACGAAGCAACGTCTTATATAGCACAGATAAAGGAAACGTAGCGAAAAGCATAAATTTTTAGTTACATCATATTATAATAATTTCATTTAGCAATAAAAATACGATAACTTCAACTTATATAGCAGGTTTGCACAGAACCCTCGGTGCGCGAGTCCGACTCGCACTTGGCCGAGTTTTTTTACTATTGTTTGATACTAAATTCCTGCATACAATTGGTTGCGAATTAATGAACAAACTTTGTTAGAAAAGTGAACTGTTATGACTTTCAACACAGTGTGATATAGACATATCAGCATTCTGCTGCTCGTCTATAAATAAATAAATAAATAATTTGTAAGGTATTTTGGGATCATTATATACCTAGCGCATCAACACTTATAAAACACATGAACACTTACAATTAGATAAAAAAGTGATCCATAGTTATCAGAGATAAAAAGTTAAAAGTCTGCTCAAACAAAAATATACTCAGTAATAAAAGTATCATTCCTTTTAAAGCCACCAAGCCGCCATACCAATCGAGGTAATATTTTTAATAACATTTCGCGACGTTACGCCGAGAAATAAGAAATTACAATCGTTCGTAAATGAACGAACGGCGATGTCCTCCCGCACATGTCTTCGGTATCACCCTCTGCACGGTCTTGATACTTGATGTAATTAATTAAGGCAATTAATATTTTAACCTTCCTTTTTTTCTTTTTTTGACTAGCTATTAAACATTTCATTTTATGTTAAGTGTTTTTTTAATTGCTCGAGTCTTTATTCCTCTAAAGGTATCTATATTTTTAACTCTATAAAGTATATTTAAAAATCACATGCTCTACTAATTGAGTCTATATAATTATTTTTATATTCTAAATTGTATTTGGATGCTTAGGCATTCACATAAAATAATATAATTTATACCAGAATATGAGATAATAATTAAAGCAACCGGCTTTAAAGCTAGCTCAGTAAAAATAGGTGATTTTTTTCTCTAAACATGTCTATTTTCTTCAACCAAGCAATTAAATAATGCATTTGTTTAATTACAGAATTTGTTTTATAGTCAAATATATCGTGAGCATTAAGCATAGTTAACTAATGATGTCAACGTGTTTGATGTCATATTTTTTTTTAAATTAAAACGCCTCATTGTTTTATTATTTAACTTAAAAGACTGTCCAATGTCTTGCAAGCACCAAAACCAGTCAATCCCACACAACACTTTTAATTTTCCCTCCTTAAAAAAGGGAGGGCAGCGGTGTGTTTTCGGCGGGCAGAGTCCCGTGTGTGGAGGGATGCCACCCCCGAGGGGGGTTGGTAATCAAGGCACGCAATCTTCGGCGAACCCTTAAAAACTTTAAAACTCATCGCCGCCTCGCCGTACACGTGCGTATGTATAGGTTTGTTTATTAATGCAATTTGTTCGGACCGGCTTGGGTAGATATGATGGAGAAAATCTTACGTTTTTTTGGATTTTGTGTGGGTTATTGGAGGTGAGAGTGATTTTTGACGAGTATATAGTTTAAAGACATAAACTTAAGGAGATATTTAAAGATTCCAAACAGGCTCAAGATTTTTTATTATTTTGACTCCGCTGTCTTTAATTTTTATTCCGGTGTCAAGTGATGAAATTTTTTCAATTAATAGTTTATAATTCACCATTATTACACAACTTGAAGTATCACAAGTCTTAGAATAGATTTACTATTCATTAAATATTATTATAGAATACAATACAATACAATATTTCTTTGAACACCAATAATATAATTAAGTAACGTAAAGACAATTAAAAACAATGAATAATAAATATTGCACATAGGCGGCCTTATAACATTAAGCAATCTCTTACAGGCAACCGGTTTTGCGGTAGGTGGTGTTCTCCGATGAATACATTAAGCTACACATTGTATTCTAATATATAAAATTCTCGTGTCGCGGTGTTTGTTACCAAACTCCTCAAAAACGGCTCGACTGATTTTATGAAATTTTGTCTGCATATTAGGTAGGTCTGAGAATCGGTCAACATCTATTTTTCATACCCATAAATGTTGAGGGTGGTCCAAACCTAATTTTTGTTTTTTATTTTTTGGTCAATTTTTTATTTTAAATTTTTTTATGATTCAGAATGAAATAATGTATATGGCAAAGCAACGTATGCTGGGTCAGCTAGTATGTTATAAAATCCATTGTAGTTGCTTTTAATTTTACTTATTTGAAGTGATATACTGAACTCACTACATTTATTTAAAAAAACATCTACGACAAAAAGCGTCCTGACTCAAATTTCGAACAAAAAATGCCCGGCATAAACTCATAATCACAATTTTAAGACCGCCCGCCTTAAAACTGTCACCTTAAGCCTAATACACACTCGCGTCACGTTTCCCGCTCATTTGGAGTCCTCCATCGATCGGAGACAAAGCCTCGGAACCCCGATAAACGAATTAAGGAAATGGGAGATTTTTTATCTGGGCCGCGGGGAGACACGCGTCGTAAAACGCGCCGATACTTTCTTATGCGAAGTCCCTCCGATAATTAGAACGTTGTGTGTGTGCGTGGCTTTATGTCGCACTTTGTTTTTAATTTTGGGGCTGTGTGTAGTTAAGTTAAAGGAAATTTTGTATAGAATCTTGGGGAAAATGAGAGTCAGAACCAAAAGATGTTGATTAAGTAGGACTTATAACTATAGGTAGAGTAGAACCAATCTAAATGTGCACGTACCTACAAAAAAAAATAATAGATTTGACACTAATCGTTCGACAAATTTGGTGGTGGGGCGTTCACATTTTAAATGGTTCTGCTCTAATTAATACCAGGTCGAGTAATAGAAAAAGTGACACATATTGCTGTTGCATGCATTATGAGATAGCTTGTCCATCTAGCATAAAAACATATTTCAAGGAGGCTTATTTAACTAAATTGTTTAAACGTATTTTTTTGTAGAACAATTAACATCAGCTATTGAGTTGGGTAAATTATTATAACAATATATTAATAATAATTAAGGTACGTCCTGATAGATATACTATACTACAGTATATTACTAAGTTCAAACGAGTATGCCGTCAGAACGTACTCTACACAGTTTTAATTTAATGTATCTGATGCATGAAGCAGATATATTTGTTGGAGTTTATCACATTATGGTTGAAATACCTCCAGTTTCCCGAAGTGTTTTGCTTCTACGTTAATCATCTGTACAGCGAAGGAGTGGAACTCATTGCCTGTGTCTTTGTTCCCCGGACGGTACAATCTGGATGTCTTCAAGTCTAGAGTGAGGAGAGTACCTTTTAGGCAAGCATGGCCAATCTTGGGACTTCGATTCTTGCATCGTCATTTTCCATCAGCTAAGATAATTTTCAAATACTTACCTATACAGCATAAAAAAAAATCTAAACAAGGCATTGCAACGTATGCCGGGTACAGCTAGTATTCAAATAAAATATTCGTATAAAAATCAGCCCCAAAAAAACTTCCGCTTCACCCTAAAACAACCGCCGCAAAAGTCAATAAATTAGGCTTGGAACACATGTATCACCCCCCGATAACTTAGTAATTAAGAAAGGCATTAATCAAAGATCGGGGACACTTGGCGTTTTCTACGTTTGATTGCGAGTATGACAAACTGCCATAAGTCATGCGTGCAGTCAGCGTGGATCGTGGGTGCTACGCTTTACAATAGATTGGACTGTGAATAGGGAACAAATTATAATGCGAAATGCTTTTAATACATTTTTATTTATAAATTGCATGATCGAAAGAATGAAAATAAAATGCTTGACACGTATTTAAAATGATAACAAAGAAGTAAGATAATAGTATAATTCATACTTACTTCATATTATAAATCTGAAAGTTTGTATGTAGGTATGTTTGTTCCCTCTTCACGCTGTAATGGGTCAACGAATTTGGATGAATTTTGGAATGTATATAGCTTAAACCTAGGATTAACATATAGGCTACTTTTTAATTTGAAAATGCGAGTGAAGCTGCGGTGTACGGCTAGTAAGAAGGAAATCACCTATGCTATGTACTGTATTGTAGGTATATTGTATAATAATATTACATTTTTTTTGTTCTTTTTTATATTCTTATACACATACCATAAAATACTAAAATCTAGAACAAATATTTTGCTGAAGAACTTGTCTTATATTTTTAAGAAAACTTGCATATAGACATAAGCCCACTTGCATCATATACATTTTCTAAAAATAAACTAAAATTCATCTTTAAAGTAAAAGAACTCACTACTAGGCACCATGCAGGTACCTAAAGCGTTCAATAATGCTGCTGGTGGGCAATATGTCCAATATATTGTAGATATTACCATTAATTTAACGTTCATAACACAAACAAGGAAACCGTCCAACACAAACATAAATACATGCATAGGTGACTCACACCCCCCATACTTTTAATCTTCCAAAACATTCGCCAAAATTGGGGCACCGTTCGCACCTCGAAAAATCGGGAAACCGTCTTACCATACCTCTGTCACTGAATACCACCTTAACGCTAATAAAATAAGGGTGAAATTCGAGTATTTTGTGTTGGTGATATATTGGTAAATTAACATGAGGGAGTGGACGTGACATTTATTGTTTGACAAGCATCGATCTGCCCTTTGCTATGCGAGGCGTGATCTAGCTAAAGTTCAGGTTTTTCTTTGGATATATGGAGGTATTTTGTCTGCTTTTAAGAGAGGAGAAAAACAAGTTATACTTTTAAAAGCTTTTTAAAATCAAGCTTTTACAAGTTGTAAATAAAAAAGGACTATAAAGTTATATAACGATGGGTCTATCTTGTTTAGCTCAGAAGTTTGTATGGCTATCTTCCGTCTCCATCATCAAACCAGCTCCATAGTATCATATCATTGTACTGTCACCAAAGATACATAAGTACGCCAAATCTGAGTCCAATCGGACATCGGGAAGTGGGTCTAATTTAGCTTCCAAGATTTGATTACAGACTGACAGATAGACAACGGGACAGGTTTGACTCTTGCTCACCGCCATAGCCATTTCGTTAATAACATTGAATATTGTTTTCAAAGGTTTTCACTCATACTTACTTTCAACTTTTTTGCAGAGTTCGTCTGGAGCAGTACCACAACTTTGCCAATCAACCTCTAAGAAGTAGTTTGCAACCAATGTTTCAAGTAAAATACGAGTAACGTACGAGGCATAAATATATGACTTCTTATATCTCGAGGTGATAAGGGAAGTGCAGTGCCTGACAGGATTGTTAAAGTCAAAAAATGTTGGGTGGTGCTGATTTTTAATGGACAATTGTGGCACTTCGGACGAGCGAATTGCTTATATCGTCTCTCAATTTAATAATAAAAACGTACATACTCTTTTACCTTCCTGATTTTTATTTCCTTAACTGCGACGTGTTACAAAACCTGCCACGTATTATCCAATTTAGCCGCGGATGTCGACACTTCGAGACAAACAAATCCTGATCGCACCCCTTGTGTGTTTCACGCAAATGTGTTGAGAATGTAAGCCAGTACAAGATATGCGAGGGAAAACGATCCTCGGTTATAGCCCCGAAGTTTAATACTAGGTGTATCCCACCCGTTGCAATGCCATGTAAAGAAAAGAAACGATTTATTTCTTTCACGTTTATGGTTTCCTAGTACTTAATTACCAAAATATAAGCTTAATGATTAAATAAGTACCTATTATTATTACCTATACGATATCATCCGGGCTTTTACCAGTGCCAACGTTCCAGCCATTCTCGAACCGAATGGTCTGATGCGTGACGATGGTAAAAGACCCGACGGCATGACTTTAATTCCATGGAAGATGGGACGGCCTTTAGTATGGGATGCAACTTGTGTCGATACTTTAGCTCCGTCACATCTTCCTGAAACACAGAATGGGGTTGGCGCGGCAACTTCGGCAGAGCAGCGCAAACGGCGCAAATATGGAAACCTTGGCAGTGGTTACATATTTGAGCCGTTTGGAGTTGAGACACTAGGTCCGTGGGGACCGGGAGCTCATTCTATTTTCAAAATTCTATCATAGCGCCTGGTTGAAGCGACGCGTGATCAAAATGCTGGCACTTATTTGGCTCAACGTATTAGCATTGCAATTCAGAGAGGCAATGCCGCCAGCATGATGGGAACGCTACCCACTGGTAGTGGGCTTGAGCACTTGAGTTACCTACAAGACATCGTGTAGGTAACTTAGTTCTTTGCTGTACATAGTTTTAGTTTAGTTTTAGGAAATATAGGCAATTGGCCGGTACCTATTTCATGTTTATGATTGCCTTCTACTTTACTAGATAAACGTAATGCAGATCAAAATAAATAAGAAACCACTTGCAAATTTTCTACTCTTGAGAGGGTTGCATAAAATACAATACAAAACGCTTTATTGTATAACAAGCTTACATGACCGGTGTCGCCCTGGTAAAAATAACATAGCCTATGAAATCAGTCACAAATAAAGTGGTTTTCTATTGGTAAAAGAATTTTCAAAATCGGCTCAGTAGATCCAGAGATTACCTCCTACAACCTCACATGCTTTAGCTCTTTATAATATTAGTATAGACCAACAAATAAAAAGAAGCAATGACAAATAAAATATTACATTCATCGTATGGGCGATATTATCGCTTAATGCATATCTAACGCGTTGAACACTCTCGACATCATTACTCGATATCTTATTTAAAAACCGTGTATTTCATAGAGCTACAATTTACACACAAACAATTTTGTAATGTCTTATTTCGGTTTTAAAATTGAGTTGATTACAAACTTTTCAAACAATTTCCAAACTTATTACATGATTAAGAGTAACGTTTTTCCGTGTTATTATGTTTCCGCATAATGTACCACTTCTTCGAGTTATACATAAATGTTACTTTAAAAATATATTTGAGAGGATATGCTGGTAAATTGTCGTTAATGTGCCGTATAAAAATAATTCTTCTTTAAACTTTTCTTAAAAGTAACTCTTTTATCGCGGGTTACACCTCGAGGCGCAGTTAAAAATATAATGATATAAAAATACCTCAATAAAAACAACAAAGATAAATTGCCCGTTAGATTATTTGGATGCGCGTTCGCATCCGATATCCGCGCGTCCGATACTCCGATCTAATATCGGGACTATTTCTACCCAAAGGAAAACTTATGTGTATGTTTCTGGTTGATATGGTGTGTGTGATGTGAATATTTAAGTCTGTATAGCTTTTAGGATATAATTACACTGAAACTGTACTAATATAATTGATGATTAAACGAACTTACCTTAAAAAAAACTCAATTACCAATTTTTATCGCTATAGGTCTAAAAACCAAGTACTTTCATAGAAGTTTTAAAATTTTCACCCCATTTAACCCTCTTAAGGGTAGAATTTCCTAAAATCCTTCCTTAGTACACGCCTACGTACTAAAACAAATGTACCCCCCCAATTTCAAGTCTCAGACCTGACATACTGATTCACTGACTGACCTGGATTCTAATTGTATTAGAAAATGATATCTTTGCTATAGCTTCGCTTTCGCTAAATACAGCCTCTAGTACGGGAAAATGCCAAATCACTGTATTGAATATCGAGTGATTTCCAATGTGGAGACGACGGCGTGCACACCCTCGGGCTTGTAACGTGTTATTATCTGATTTATCTATTAGAGACCTCAAGTGTTGTAACTTATTGGTTACATTTGATTATTCTTTGGTAATAGTAATGTCTGCATATTGACTTACATTGCAATTGTTAGGGCTTTAGTCTTAGACTTCTAAATAATTTTATGATTTTCAGTAACCCCTCTAAGTAGAAAATCATAAAAAAACATAAACATAAACGCTTTCACACTCACAGCCCCACACTAAGTTCAATAACTTGAGTCGTGGGTGAAGGAAACATTTACATCACACACACAATCACAACCAGAACGAGAAACACAAATTTTCCTTGGGGAGATAACTTGTGTTCCCGCCGGGAATCGAAACCGATACCCCTGCTTAAAAGGCGAACGCCCACCCTTAGCCAAGAGGCAGTTCATTAAGCTAACGGATAAAATATGAAAAAATTACATCATAGGAACCACAAATGATGCCGTTTTTTACATGCTTTTATTTAGTTTCATCTGTCCCGTTATCTACCTATCTGTCGATCTGCTGTTATCAAAATCATGCAAACTAAATTAGATCTACTTCGCGATACCCAATCGGACTCAAATTTGGTGTACTTATGTATCTTCGGTGAGAATACAACGATATGGTATCAAGAAACTGGTCTGATGATAAAGACGGAAGATACTTTTGAACTAAACAATGGCCATAGGTACTTCTGAACTAAACAAGATAAACTCATCGAATTTGGGCTCGTTTGATTCATCTTGACAAGTCCTCTAGTTATATAAACTCTTTATTTAACTCATTCTACTCTTCACTCTATCATAACTCTTTATTCCGATTTCATGATAAATACGAGTATGCAAGGCTTAGAATGACTGGCTCTAAATAACTGCCGGAACATCATTTTAAGTAATTATGACGACAATTTTATCTGCTTGAGGATGGTAAACTTCGACTGATTTTTTTTTCAAGGTAGGCAAACTTTTGACCACTATCACTTACGACTTTGATGGTGCGACGATGTGGTTGTTGATGGAGCAAGAAGATACTTATTCACTCACGACTTGAAAACTCCTATATTGTAATCATCAGAAAACACCGACTCGGGCACGGAGTTCCATTCCTTTGCGGGTTGACAATGAATGTGGAAACAAAATACTTCATCCGCATTGAAAAAGAGAAAAAAGCATTTGCTTTACAATTTTGGTATATAATAACTAAACTATCATTGTTATCGCATGATTGAATACAGTAATAGTAAATAATTTCCTAAGCAGATGCTATGAGTGGCTTTACAGAATTTCTCATAAGGTATACGAATATAATCAAAAGAAACACCGTAAAATATAATAAATTATACCTGAATTCACTTCATAATCTGCTCTCGCATCCCCACATAATTTAGCGGATGAAGGAAAGAAAGTACAAACCTACCCTCATATATGCGTACTGTCACGCTTATACTTAGTGAGTTACACCCCAAATTAATAGCATCCTAACAAAAAATACCCCCTAAGATAGGGGGTGAATTGGGGGTCCATTTGCATATATGTCTCCCTGGCACCCCAAGGAGCGAGGATGTATTTTTAATTTCATTCTTATCCCTGTGCTTAAATCATGAGAGCGGCCATGCGTGCAGGGGTGGTACTCACCCCCGCTCATTTCAACCCCCCCTGAGGCCGTTAGCTTGCGTCATACGTCGCTAACCGCGTACAGAGTAAAAAGAAAAGAAATCTTAATAAGTTTGTTAGGGTGCGCTAGGGTAGTATGGATACGTCTTGTTGATGCGAAAATAAGAAATCTGTTCTACGGTTATTATGGATGTGATAATATTAATAAATTAATTATATTATTGTTACACCAATCAATATATATTTTTATTTTCAAATGAATTACGAAATAACAATAAAAAGTTTTTTTTTACTATGGTTAATATTTTGTGACATTGGGACCTAATGATCCCAAATATAATCTAGAAACTATTTAAGTCAATATCAAGCAATATAAGTTTTTAAGCTACCATACTGTCTTACTCTTCCTATAAATATTTGTGTCAATAATGGGATTTTGACCGTTTATTTTGTTTGTTTTAAGTTTCCGATATTTCGGTACTGTTGCAAGCGCCATGATCAAGGAGTATTTTGGGTTACTTTAAACTATTTTGAAGTACTTTTGACTTTAATCAAACCTGATGGAAAGTGACGACGTATGAATACAATCTGGGTGTCTTCACCTAGTCTAGATTAAATAGGCACTTCTAGGCAAGCATGTTCCATCTTCAGTCCCATCGTCAATTTTTCAGGTGAGATAGTTGTCAAATGATTGCTTATACAGCATAAAAACTAAATTTTTTTTTTTATTTTTTATTTGTGATAGGCTAGTGTTTACCACTATCTCACCTGATGGTAAGTGACGATGTCATCGAAGCTGGTAAACACACTAGACCTGGAATACGCAGGCTCATTGATTATGATGCTATTGACATTAATTTTAAGTGACAGTAATGTGTTGACATTTACTTTATTTTAAAACTTTGTTGCAAAAAACAGTATCTTCCCCACACAATAGGCACAATATTTGTTTAACAATAAGAGTCGCATCAGATACTGCTGCAGATGAACCTACAAACAACAGTGATGGCAGGATCTTAAATGTGACGCAGCGCTGGAGACCCCGATTTACGTCGATGTGTGTTATTAGGAAATACATAGACAAAAAACTAAATTGACCCAAAAAAGACACCTTTAGAGAAGAATGATTGGGAGAGCCTTCCTCAAATAAAAAATGGAATAGTTCCAGAAGAAGAAGAAAAAGAAGCTAAAACATATAATAACTAAATACTATATTCAACAATATAAAAAAACTATTTGTGTGTCGATGTAAGCATGTGTGTATTTTGATCTTGCAAAGTATTTGGCATAGATA
The DNA here is from genome assembly GCA_948107665.1 of Lomographa bimaculata. NCBI lineage: Eukaryota > Metazoa > Arthropoda > Insecta > Lepidoptera > Geometridae > Lomographa > Lomographa bimaculata. The sequence goes on from OX403600.1 coordinate 13,869,443, forward strand.
GAATAATGTGAGAGTACTCACTCTTTGTTCATATCATGTTTATCATAATTTATTATATTGTTCATATTTCAAAGCTTAGAGAGTTTTACAACAATATAATTCAATTGATTATGTTTATACAACATTAGCCATGGTAGGCAGAACTATGATTTTAAATTTAGAAAGGAAAAATTATCACTTGAGGTGGGGTTACACGGGTCTTACGTCAGCGTAAGACGTTAATAATAAGGAAAGGCTAATTTCGTCACTTCAGGTGCGGCTTGAGTAGCTCAGTGGTTAGAGCAATAGGGCATGACACATAGGTTCAAAACTCGCCTCAAGCGATAATGTTTCCTTTCTAAATTTATCGATATAATAAAATTAAAATTGTAAACATTAAAATTGGAGTCATGCTTCATATTATATGACACAGGATATTAACTTCCTATATATTCGGATATTTATCCTATGTTCGTAAATCGAAATCTTCATCCAACCGCACTACTTATAGTCAGTTATAAAAAAAAAATTAACTTTAAGCGTTAATTAGGCCAAGCCTTATCCATACTAATCTTACATCTTATAAGCAACCTACAAAAAAACAAGCGTAGTCATTTGGGCGAGCAAATTTTGTGGAAGTTTTCGTTCTTCCTTCTTCTACGGTTTAACGTTACTTGCGTATATATGTCAAACGCGTCTGTGTGTGTCGACATTAAGAGTTATGTGTGTGTTTGGCACGGGAGAGTTGATTACTTAAATTCGTTATCTTTGTTTTTGTCTTTTAATTGCTGTCTCTTTGGCTGGAAAAAGCGCAAACATATTTTTATGTTGAATATCTATTTGTAGATTTTTGTGACGGTTTTTCTTCAAGATGTCTGTAAGTCACTGTCAGCAGATTGACATGTGTAATGAATAGTGTGTGAGGCCGTACATTTCCTTATTGCTGTCTTTTTTATACCCTTTGCGTTCTTTTCAGACGCTCCGTAAGAGATGAATAAAGATCGGATGTATTCTCTATTCATCTCCTACGGGCCACGAGGGTCAAATGTGGTAGATATAAAACTTCTGATTAAAAATTGAATACCCTGTTCAGTTTAACATTAGACGATCTTTACCAGTAGATGCCACATATAATATAATATATATATGTATTATAATAACTAAATATATATTTAACTAAATTTATATATGTATGTGTATTGTATACAATACAATACAAATTTTAATACTCTTTATTGAAAAACCAATACAAAAATCTTAAAAACTAACTAAATAAATAAATCTTAAAGAGGTTTCACAATAGGCGGTCTTATCGCATAAAGCAATCTCTTCCAGACAACCTTAGCATAAGTTACTTTAAAATAAATAATGTGAGCCTATTATCATCAAAATGTTAGATAATAAAATATTCAACTTTTTGCTCTTATGCATCGATGATCTAATTCTGTAGCAAATAGCCAATCCTACTGATAACATTGTGAACCGGACACCCAAGATACAGGCGTTGCCTAGTTCGGGGCCCACAGACAAGACGCACCTAACCTAAGGCCATGGGTGTACATCTGTATTGGTATGATAATTATGTAATTACTCCTTTGGAATAAATATTGTTTTACTTTTTAATAACGGCCCGAGATTAACTAGTGAAATAGCTCAAGCCCACTACCAGTGGGTAGCGTTTCCGCTGCCATTCAGAGAGGCAATGCCACCAGCATGATGGAAACCACTGGTAGTGGGCTTAAGCACTTAAGTTACCTATAAGCTCGATGTCTTGTAGGTAACTTAGGTATTTGCTGTATATAGTTTTAGGAAATATAGGCAATTGGCCTGTAGTTAGGACCTTAAAATAAATTACGTATACTAACTACTAAAATTTATCATTTTTGTTGTAAACCGCTGAATAACTTTTTTATGCAGGATGATTTAGCATATTACCGCTGTCTTACCCGATGGAAAGTGATGATGCAGTCGAAAATTTAACATGCATGCCTAGAAAATGCCTATTTACTAGACTTGATGACTAGCATTGCAAAAACAAGCGATAATTATTTTCAAATTGCGTCTGACATTGCTTATTTACGTGCTATTATACCTAAACTTAAAACTCAAAATCACATTTCATTTCTTACAGCGCACCAATCTTAATTAAACAAGCCCCAGAATTTATTCGTATCGTCTTACACTGACTTTGATTAAAACCAAGAAAATATTGTTTTACGAAACCTTCGAAACCTTATTCAAATATCAAAGAAATCATTACGGTGGAAGGAGTGAGGGACAAATGGTTCAGTTGCTCTAAACAATTGGTGAGAAAATAATGAGTTTATATATAGAGTGATTGATTTATGTATGTATGTAACTATATTATTAGAAAATATTATACGTAGGTAGAACTGTCCGCTGGCCTTGTGAGTAGAGCGTCTGCCTACAAAACAGTTTGAATAATTGAAACGCAAGCTTTTGGATTGATTTCGATAAAATTTATATGGAACCACCTCCGAAGTAAAAAACAATCATCAAAATCGATTTATAATTGGCGTAGATATCGCGTAACATACATACGAAAAAAAATCATTTTGAATAGAGAACCTCCTCTTTTGATGTCGGTTGCAAATATAATTGTTGCGTATGATTTGGATGTTCCTACCTATAAAATTGTTTAGTGATATTTTCTCTACAATTAATGGTTTGACGAGTTTTAGATTTTTAGTCTAGATTCTAGTTTTAGTTTAGATTTTTTATCGGTGTTTGACGAGTCCATGTACTGTTACATAACATTTAAAGATGTAATTTTTCTGTATGACAGTAAATTTATTATATTTTCCTATTCTATTCAGGTTTTCTTGTCAAAAGAAACAGCTGTTCTATCGTTTACATTTTGTTGAGTGTGTGAAGCAATAACTGGACAAACTGTTAAACGTCATGCATTCACGATTGATATATATATATATACCTTCAGTTTAATCAAAGCATTTGCTTCTAAAGTCATCATCCATATAACAAACAAACATAGTAGAATGAATGGTTCAAACTAGTGCGTTTTATTTTGTTAAATTACTGTCACAAAACCTGAGTTTATTTTGACACAATTATCATAGGTAACAACATAAAAAAACAATTGTTAGAAAAGTTTTTCTTTTTCAAAAGACTTCAAAAAAGGAGTTATCAATTCGACTGTATGTTCCTTTCGAATGACCAATTTCGTTTGTACGTCATCGTAATTACGATCTAGCCTTAAGACTAATAAGTAATATTATTTTGACCTAAACTGCTAAGTAAACTATACTAAGAACTAATGTGTCCAAAAACATTTTTTTACTGTCTCTATTAAAGGTTAGATACTTTGTTCTTGTGTCTTTGTTAATAGCACTCACTATGTTACACTGTCATATCATTACACTCAAATGGTTTAGTCAAACTGTTTGTATAAACACATAAAAAAAGACGCAAGAATCCATGAACATTTTACTGTATCACCGGGCAATAACTTTACAATATATCCAAATCAAACAAGATACAACAAAGGCTCTGGAAACAATAAATGATTACGCAACAATTCCGTTGAAAGTCAGGCAAAATACACTAATTTGGGCATAAATATTAAGGCAGGCGAAACGCCGAATTTTAAAGGCGGCAATTTTAACCTACACTCTTATCCTGATCGTAGGATAATTTATCTTAACGAAAGAAAGGGGTGGGCTCGACAGAGGGCAGGAGGGGGTGGTTCGCCCCAAAAATTGGGTAAAAATGTTGCCAGCGAGCGATTAAACCTTGGGGAGATGCGTTGTATTAATCACCACCCGCTCGCAGTCGTCTTCTGATTCTCGCGGTGTCAGATCTAGAGGTGATAACAACCCTAAAAATCTGTACAGATTTGAATGAAAGTCTTGAGTAAGCTTTGCACTTAGTTTTTTTTTAGATGTTGCCTTCCCTAGTGACATTACTATCCTGTAGCACCATTTTTCATGTTGACGCGTAGAAATAAAAATGTTTGACTATTTGTTTACTTGATAATATTACAAAGTTCTGATCTTATTACTGTCTAGTACAATCTCGTGGCGTTACCCGTGTTTAATAAAATTTTCTTATTTTTTTTGGGCCTGAATCTTTTTCTGACTATTACGAACACAATGAGAAAAACAGTCAATTCGGTTGAGCTTTTTCTTGCTTTTGCAAGACTATTAACGCAATGCAATAAAAGACGTAGTCTATGGACCAATTGCCTGGGAATATAGGCCTGTCTACAGCTAAATTAAAAAAAATGTTTCTATTCAGCATAAGACCTTCGTATTACCTCGCAATATTTTTTTATAAATATAAGAACTATCTGTAATTATCTTTATCAGCAATATAATGTTATTTATTAACAACTTGATGTTTGCCTTTGAAAACTTAAATAAAAAAAAATAAAAAAAATTGCAAAAAATACAAACAAAAAACCTCAAACCTAATTTGTAAGTAAAATATTATTTTTTGCATGGTTTCAACAGCTCCATAGAACTCTCTAAGTCGTTTGTCCGGGCGGGGCCACCTTGGCTTTGTTTTAATATTTTCACAGGCATTATGAAGGGTTTCCTTGCTTTCAAATAATTTCGGCTTCTGCTCCTGAAGTTTTGATAAAAGTTTCATTCTATCAATAATTAACGCGAGCGCGAACAATCCAGGGTTTGCTGATGTGATTATAAAGGTTGTCGGTGGCGGCTTTTTGCCTTATCTTAAATTTTTCTAAATTCCGAAGTCGGACCAAGTTTTTCTTTGTCCGTAATCGAGTTTGGAACTTTGGGAAAGGGGAGAGCTGGTATGCGTAATAAATTATGAATTGGTGCATTATGGTGTCATTAATTATGTTGTGGTATTGTTCAAAGTCTTCTTTAAGACGTTCTCTATTGTCAGTTGTTTTAAAATTTAATTCTTAAATTGAAAATGACAGGTATATGATGCTACCACTACAGATACACGATACGACTTGTTAAAGATTTGTTTTTGTTAAAGAGTTTGCGCTAAATGGTTTTTCAACTTGAAAATAATAAAAACTAACTTGAAAAAATGAGGTTCTCAATTCGACTGTATTTTTACTTTGTATGTATGTTACGCGATAATTTCGCCAATTATGAATCGATTTTGATAATTTCTTTTTGTTTGACTACACTTCAGAGGTCCCATATAAATTTTATCGAAATCGATCAAGCCATAAGCGTTGAAATCGGTTTCTTTAAGCTTTGCTTGCGATTAAATTATGTTGTTTGTATAACCCCTATATATCACTCAAAAGCTAGCTTATAGGAGATTAGGAGATAAAAAATACAATATCTATATACGTAAGTATATACTTGATATATTATTTTTGAAGGCCTTCTGTTTTGACAAGAAAACAAACAGCCTTTCATGGTGGATTCCTCGGATTCAAATCCAGCGATTCACAACAGCTTTTATTATGCGCTGCAAAGGAATAGAACACCCTGCCTTCATTCTTGTTTCGCGATAAGTATAATATAGGCCTTTTCAAACCATGCTAAGCAAGCATGTCCCACCGTCGACCGCATCGTCGCTTTCTATCCGGTGAGATTGTGGTCAAATGCTTGCCTACTGATCATATAATTAAACGCAAGCAAATCTTAAAAAAAACCGACATCACCGCTTTATCTTCGGAACCTTGATCAGATTTAATGTATTAAACACGCATTATTGACAATAACTCAAAAACTAGTGACCAAATTTAAATGAGACCACATGGAAAGCACCAGCTGTTAAATAAAAAAATAGTCATCAAAATCAGCGCACAAAGATAGAAGTTATGAGGTAACTTTTGAGTCGTTCGTCGTTAAAAAAGAGAACGTCAATGTCTACAGAATAGGCATTATTGAGGATAACTCAAAAACTACTGGTCAGATCGTAATCAAATTTAAATAGAACCAATTGGAAAGCAACATCTATCAAACAAAAAAAAATATTTCAAAATCGGAACGAAGTTATGAGGTAGCACATAAAAAAAAATACAGTGAGTACCTCCTCCTTTTCTGTGAAGTCGGTAAAAAGAATAACGAGTGGTTACTACTAGCAGCGAGCTTCTTGCTCTTGCAGCTTATGCAGCTTATACCATGAAGGCGGCTTGAAGCTGTTGCCTGATTACAAACGTAACTCACAAACATTTTTTCTTACGACTACGCGACGCTAGGCAATGTCTTTATCAGCTTAGGTATGTATGCTTGTTCCTTTGAGGCGTTCCAGAGACCAAACGCGCGGGTCGATTTTCATGATTCTTACGTCAATCGATTTGTCTCTTGCAAATGTCACTAAAGACATGACAGTAATCGAAATTCAATATGGCGACAACATGACGCCATATTGAGAACTGTGAAGCTATTTTGGAACCAAATGGTCTAGCACGTGATGATGGTAAAAGGCCAGACGGAATGACCCTGATTCCGTGGTAGATGGAACGGCCTTTGGTTTGGGATGCAACTTGTGTAGACACCCTGACACCGTCTCATCCTTCTGGAACTAAAAATAAGGCTGGTGTAGCAGCTGAATCAGCAGAGAATCTCAAAAGGCGCAAATACTCGTATAGTAATCTTGATAGTGGTTACATATTTGTGTCTTTTGGTGTTGAGACGTTGGGACCGTGGGGACCGGGAGCACAAGATCTTTGAAGATACAATCTTCAAAGAATTATCAGGAGGTTTGGTCAAAACAACTTGTGACCATAGTGGTAGCCAGATTTCCGCTAGAGGGCGCGGCAACGTAAACATTAGCTCCGTGATAAATAATTTAAAAAATATGTAAAACTAGTTCAATCTATGTAAAAGTATACTCAAAACTACTATTAATATTTAAACATTATGTGTGAGTGTTATCTTACCAATATATAAACAACTTACTGAACTATTACAGTGATAAATAAGAAATCATATTCTAATAGAGACTACATTATATTTTAACAAAACAGTGATGTAATATGAATAAAACGAGTTTGACTTTGTGATGATAACAATTACGTGAGCAAACCAAGTGAAATTCAAGGAATAAACATCAAAACTATACCTTTGTGTTAACGTGAGAGTTGGAAATACCGGCTCAGTTTAATATTTAACTTTGGTATACCCACTTAAGTATTTCTAAGTATACCATGAACCATCTGAACATTAATTTCGAAGCAATCGTCATGTTTCTCTGTGGCTTAGTTGTAACGCCAGTGGAAACTTACTAATACCCATCTTGGCAGCCCGTGGTTCGATCCCAGGACATCCAAAACTTTTTGGATACATTTTTTTATTTTTTCTTTTTGATTTCATTAGTGAATTTCAATCTGCACAATGGACAGCGATAATAAAAATATTACTATGAGGAAAAATTTGTATAAGTCAAAGTCAATGGAAAAAATAGACCGAAGTAATTCATTAGATACAACATTATCTGAGGACTTCCTCGGCAGAAGCTTAGACCTATCCACCAATATGCATATTGATGAAGACATGAAGAATGAAATTAAAGAACTTAAAATTAATTTAGAAAGTACACAAAATTAACTGGACAACACAATTCTAGAAAACATAGAGTTAAAAAAAATAGTAAACAGGCTAACGCAAGAGATGAGTGTATTAAAGCAATTATGTACAAGCCCAGTGTCCTCCAGAAAACACCTATCAAGAAGCTGTAGTAAGAAAAGTGCCAAAAAACGTCTAACCGATAGCTTCCAGGATACTCCACTCACTTTTGATTTGCCAAATGACGACCTAAAAATCTGTTCGAACTTTCAAGCCAACTTACAGAATGAAGCAGACCTTAACCAAATGGATCAACAACTCAACTCTGGAAAACGTTCACACCAAAATCCACAAAATCAACCTGAACCGCAACAAGAACCGAAGCATTCCACCAATGCGCATCCGACTGTAAAAGAAAAATCGCAATATATATCTACAACCGTGAACACACCTAATAAAACTATTTACATATTTGGAGGCAAACAATGCGTCGGTCTTGTCAGACAACTAATCAAGTCAAGACTAAACAACAACACAGAAACCTACCAATTTATATCGGTGGTTAAACCTAATGCGCCCACGGATGAAATAATTAATGGAGCCAAAATGTTCGATATCTCCTCCGAAGACCGTGTAATTATCTGTGTAGGCGAACACGACTATAACCCAATTAAAATAGTAACAGAACTACGTCAATTCTTAAATTGTATAGTAAGTCCTGTAGTAGTCTTAAGGGTATATAAAAATTACCACTTAAATGTAAATAAATTGAATAACACTATTAAACATATATGTTATCAGTACAAAAACTGCATGTACTTAGATGATATGTCTGTACATCGTTCACTCAAAACAAACGAATTATGCTGTATAATAAATTCTAGCTTGGAACAAATCGACTATGACCCTATTTTTTTTAACTTCTTTAGTCACACTAATGCGGAACAAATGTTGGCACCCAGAGAGCTTGAACCAAATATCAACGTCTCCAACGCGAAATCTAGAAACGCATTTATAATCCAGGATGAGGAAACTGTTGTGTCTGTCGACGCCAATACTTTAAGCACTGAAACGTTTTTTCGAGCCTAAATTATTTAGAGTTCTCCATCAAAATGTTGCCGGATTATTAAGCAAAACTCATCTTATAGAAATTCACATATCTGAAATACCTAAACTAAATATGAGACCAGATGTTATTTGCTTATCGGAAACATTTATAGAAAACGGTAGTGAAAGCTTAATCCAAATATCTGGTTATACTTTAGCAGCAGCATATTGTAGATCTAAAAAGCAAAAAAGGGGTGGTGTTTGTATATTAATTAAAAATGGAATAACGCACAACGAAATTAAATTTTTGAAAAATTTTTCGACTGATACTATATTTGAATGCTGTGGAATTGAAATCCCTAGTCAAAATATGTTGATCTTGTGTTTATATAGAACTCCAACTTCAGATATCACACAATTTTTTGAGAAACTAGACAGCGTACTTCAAAAAATTACTGTCACGTTTAAAAAAAAGCTAGTAATAGCAGGAGATTTAAACATTAATACTCTTTTGTCAACTAATAAATCGTCTCAACTGCTAGACCTGACAAAAAATTATAATTTGATTATTCACATAAAAGAACCAACTAGACAAAATTCTTGCATTGACCATCTCATCAGTAATATAAAATCTACTAAGAGTGAACTTTTACACTGGGATATTTCAGATCACAATACTGCTCAATTGCTTTGTATACCAGTGAAAACCAAAGAAGAACCATTGCGTCAATATAAAATCTATAAAAGAGATTATAATAATCAACACATCAACAAATTTAAGGAGTGTATATCTGCCCTATCATTTTCGGAGGTGTATGCCGAATCGGACGTCACTAAAGCCTACAATAAATTCTATGACTTAATATCAACATTTTATAAATTATGTTTCCCCTTTAAATCGAGCAAAATATCAAATAAGAACAACAAACCAAAATGGATATCAAAAGTACTAAAAGTCAGCTGTAAAAAAAAAAGATTCCTACGGTTTCAATATTACGCCAGTAAAACAACTAATAATAAAAAAATATACAAAAAATACAGTAAACTGCTTCGTAACTGTATATATCAATCCATGAGATTAACCAATCATAATTTTATTGATAAGTCCAAAAACAAATGCAAAGCTGCATGGCAATTGATAAAAGATGATTCACATAACAATAAAAGTCAAGAATTTATACATACTGTTCAGGACAACAATGTTAATTTATCCAGCCCAAGCCAAATGGCGGAAGCTTTTAATAACTATTGGATTGACCTCACAAATAGAACTAACTGCCAACTTAAACAAACACTAAAAACATCAATAGGAAGTAGTATTTTTCTTAGACCTTATGGTTACGATGACATACTCAAAATTATACACACTCTTAAAAACACCAATTCAGAAGGATATGATGAATTTGCGACAAAAATTTTCAAAACATGTTCTATTGAAATTACGCCAGTCCTAACATATCTTATTAACCTTTCTTTTTCTTGTGGCCAATTTCCAGAAGTCTTAAAAATATCCATAGTCAAGCCAATTCATAAAAAAGGTGACACGTCTTTACTCAATAATTATAGACCCATTACTCTCATATCTATTATATCTAAAATATTTGAGACAGCGATGCACAAACGTATGATAAACTTTATAAATAAGCATTCTATCCTAAAGACTGAACAATATGGTTTTCAAAAAGGTAAATCGACTTCACTCGCATGCTTTAATCTGACATCTAAGGTTATTGATAACGTAGACAAAGGGAATTTAACAACAGTTGTATTCTTTGATATGTCGAAGGCCTTCGATTTTGTATCTCATCAATTGTTATTAGACAAGTTGGAGAGATATGGAATCAGAGGACCTGCACTTCAATGGATAAAAAGCTATCTTGAAGACAGAAAACAATGTGTTGAAATTGATAAAATAAACGATGATAAAAAACTACAATCCTCAAGATCTAACTTTAGATACAATCACTCTGGCGTTCCTCAAGGTAGTGTTTTGGGGCCTCTCTTGTTTTTGCTATATATAAATGACCTTCCAGAAGTTACCAAAAACCCTTGTATTTTGTTTGCTGATGACATATCCTTAATTATGACTTCAAATAAAACTGACATCAATAACTTTGAAAATGACATAAATAATACAATTGAATCTATAGTTGAATGGCTTGATAATAACAACCTAAATGTTAACTTGAGTAAAACCAATTATATCCAATTTGGCACTTATAGAAGAAAGACAAAAAATTTGAATATTAACTGTAGAGGAATAAATTTGATTGAGGTGAATGTAACGACCTTTCTCGGTGTAAAAATTGACAAAAATTGCCATTGGAAAGCACATGTGAATCAAGTGTGTAGTAAAATAAACAAATTTGTTTATGTATTGTATAAATTGACAAAAACATCAGCTATACAAACTGTGATGTCCGCATATTACGGATATGTTTCTTCTGTCTTAAGCTATTGTCTCATTATTTGGGGTAACTCCACAGACATTCACAAAGCGTTTATAGCGCAGAAGAAATGTATTCGTGCTATAGCTGGAATACGCCCTTGGGAATCTTGCAAACCATATTTTATTAAATTTAAAATTTTAACATTGCCCAGCATGTATATATTTGAATGTGCTAAATTTGTCAAACAACATCCAAATTTTTTTAGACAGGCTCGTGAGATATTTCCCAGAAATACGAGAGATCCTAATAGGATTGTTTTGCCAAAGGTGCCTAAAACTACTTTGTATAAAAAGAACTGCTACGCTAGATGTGGTCAAATCTATAACGCATTACCCATCAGTATCAAAGACTTACCGTATAGCAAATTTATAAATAAACTCAAAGAATGGCTGCTAGAAAAAACCTACTACACTGTAAATGACTTTCTTGACAATTGTAAACATCATTAAAATTATACTTATATTCAATCGTGGGACTGTAATAACTTATGACATAATTATATTTTAGTAACATTTTTATCTTTGACATTAATATTCTGAAATTTTGACAACTCTTGACATTATAACTTTAATGATGATTTTTCCATTTTCACTTATTGTAATTGGGCCACATATAGAATATATTAACAATATTCAAAAATATTATTATGACGCTATAAAGATATCTAACTACCTAGCCCTCAAATCAATATTTGCATGTCACTATTATGACGAAGTGTGTGAACTATATTGATACACTTAACCTTACATCTGTTTATACCTACACTTGAAGCAAATAAATGCATTTCATTTCATTTCATTTCATTTCATAATGCTGGCAAATATTTTGGACATTTTGTACATATTTATATCTAGTTATAGTTATTTTTTTTAGTTTTTAGTTCAATGTACATAATTATATGATGCAATATTTTTTTTTATTCCTATTGACTTGTTTGAAATTCTCTAGAATTACATGTAATATATGTTCGTAAAATTAGTTTTATAACTTCTTTTTTTTTAACTCTTATAATTATTGTCCCCCTCTTTTTTACCCTTTTTGCCGCATTTTATGGTTTTTACTGTCAATTTTTATAACAAACGGTCCAGGTTCATACATAATTGTATTTTAAACATTGATAAAATAAACAAAGGAAACAGTGAAGTAACTGTGTTTATGATTCTAAACCTAGCGTGTTTACCACCTTCGACTACAACATCATTTACCAACATAGATAAAAGTACATACACATAGATCACGGGTAATGGTTACAAGTGACATTTGACGATCCAGTTGGCGCTGTGGATAGGTGACCGCCCTCTCGCCGTGGGTCCTGGGTTCGATTCCCGGCAGGAGCACAAATTCCTTCCCAAGGGATATTTGTGCTTCTGGTTCTGGGTGTAATGTGTGTGTGATGTAAATGTTTCCGGCATCCACGATACAAGTCTTTGGACTTAGTGTGGGGCTGTGAGTGTGAATGCCTTTGTTTTGTTTGCGTTTGACAAAAAAACTTTGCTGGTAAATGGCAATTTAGATAATACAAAAGCTAAAATGTGGTCACCACAAACCTAGTGTCCGTGCCCCTTTTTAACAATAAACATTTCGACAATACATTAAACAAGAAAAATAGAAAGAACATTTATTTCTTCATATCAGCATATAAAAACAACAGAATTATATTTTTGTAAGTTCTATAAATAATTGGAGTTTAAGTAATCACTAATAGTTTACTTATCTCCTCTCTTAGTTACACGATAAAATTCCGACTGTTACTCACAACACTAAGCATTGGAAGCAAATTGAAAAAAGCTCACGTTTCAAACTTCATTTCGTATTCAAACCTGAGCCACAAAGCAAACAGAGGGCGTTGTTCCAACAGTTAACATGTGACTCGGCACATTCTTAACACGTAACTTTGTTAATGAAGAAAATCTTTGTTTTTGAAGAAAAATGTATAACATTTTATATACTTAATGCAGGTTAACCGCGTTTTTCGCGTTTTTTTAAGTCTTTTGATTTATTTTGTTTTGGATGTTAAGTGTTTTTCTGAGTTTTCTGCGTCGTTATGAGCCTACTTTTTTTTAACTGCTTTGGGACTTTAGGTTTTCTCCAACAGGGATAAAAAATTAATGATATTTTTTTTTTTTTTTTTCATAATTCTACAGCGTTTACAAAATATACATAGGTAATAAAAATATTCTAATAGTATAGCCAAAATAGGATTACATATGTTATAATATGAACAATGTGTCTAATCATACAATCCCCATTGTTTAGAAAAAATTAAAGGTTATATGAGTGCGTTTTTCTATATGTGTGTGTGTTTGTGTGTGTGTGTATACAATGTACCATTCACTTTTATATATATTCATATGATACATACATAATATTCTGATATAATAGTCATAGGTATTATATTAAGAAATTTACTGTTAAATTATTCATTAGGTATTTTTCATTTGGGAGGAGATTTTTTTTTTTATTTGATATTATCTATAGGATAAAATCTACCATGTCTTGTCCAGTGTGGGTTGGTGAATGACACATATTCTCGAATGTTCTAATTTTTGGATACACTTCCCAACGATGTTTGCACACGGACACATAACTAGGCTACTAAAGTTTTCAGATACATATTTTCTCATCAAAATTACAGCTACTACGTTCTTTTTACAAAATAAGCAAATTTTTACTTATAATTTTGTGATAGTTACTAAATAATTATAGTTGACACATATAGCACAATAATGCTAGTTTCAGACATTTTAGTCAGCCATCGCCGTTGTTAGATCGATTTCAATTTTGCACATCTTTTGAAGAAGTTATTAATGCGGTCCTGAGTAGGCTTCGAACCTCGAACTAAGGTGCAGTTTAGCCAGTTAAGTCGCACAAGGTAAATTGTGTAACGTTCTCAGATAAATATGACGGAATAAATGGTAACTAAAAATGTTTAAGTGACGGTCAGCTTATTTGAGTGCGCGTTCGCCTTCTAAGCAGCAGGTATCGGGTTCAATTCCTGGTGGAAGCACAAGTTTTCTCCCCAAAGAATCTTTGTGGGTCTGATTCTGTGTTTGTTTTAAATAATTCTGATACCACGATACAAGTCATCGAACTTATTGTGTGGATCGGGCCGAAATAATCGCTGCCGGAAAAACTCTTTAGTAAAATAAAAATCTGAAACCTCCACAATATTTATCACACATATCACGCTCACATTGTTTTTTCATGAAAAACGAGAAAAATGAATTTATAAAAATATAGGAGCAAAAAATATGAGATCAATAAGGTCAGAGCTCACCAAACTCCAGTTAAGGACATACACAATCGGTAAGGTAGTTTAACCGGGAGATGGCGGAGATTTAGCCACCGGAGCATTAATTATAATAAAGAACTCCACCCTTAATCTGGTAGTGCAGTCCGCGGTCCACTCGTATCGTTGCGCTAATTGGCAAGCGCCCGATGGATTGTTGTTGTGCGCCCTGACTTGTGAGGGTTGTTGTTCAGTAGTTTTCAGTAAAAGGGTCACCGAATTACTATTACGTCATAAATTTATTTTTAAAAACTTTATTTCTAGTTATAGGTATCTTAATTATGAATGCAATGTGTGTAGTTGTGATTAATTCTCAACTCTATATTATCTTTTATTGAAGCAGTTTTTTTTAAAACATTGTGTTTCACAAATACACGCGATAGGAGTGAGACTTTTGTTTTACAGGGAAACATTTAAATTATTTATTATAGTATTTACCCCCACCACTTTGCGTCACACAAATAAGGTTACAGATCAGAATTCCAAAGTCCCCCATAAGAAGTTTTACTTCAAAAAATGTTATAGGTCTTTGCTTAAGTAGACTGACATGTTTGATATTAATGTAACAGACAAATGCTTGTTCTTTGGTACTCACTAAATTTATTTATTTTAACGACCTTTTTTGACGACCCAGTTAGCACAGTGGACAGGTCTCCGCTCTCTGGGCTCAATACCCGGCAGGAGCACAAATTCCTTCCCAAGGGATATTTGTGCTTCTGGTTCTGGGTGTATTTGTGTATATGATGTAAATGTTTCCGGCACCCACGATACAAGTTTATGAACTTAGTGTGGGGCTGTGAGTGTGAATGCGTTTGATTGTTTGTTTGATTCCACTGTTGTGCTACAAGTAACTAGTTTTTCAATAACTATGGCCACAATGCCACGTACAAGTAAGCAGTAGAAAAGATTTTTTCATAATATGAATAACAATACGTTAAGAGGTTAAATACGAGCCTCAACTCATAAACGTATTGTTTTAGTTCTGAAAGCAACTGTTCACGTTTGTATTTCCAAGAAATTAAGAAGTTCAAATCGTTTCAAAGGCTTCCCACATTTACACAAACAACCCAGAAAGTCGAGGCAGTATCAATTTAAAAACATATTCGGTAAAATTCTTTCGCCGCCCAATAATTTGAAAGTTAATATTATGCTAAAAGCATCACGTGCTGGGTACGGTATGGCACAGAAGTTCGTGCATGGATTTTAATTATTGTCATGTACCAAATACGACTTCTAATAAATGTCATTATGAACCTGTAACTTGGCAAACATATCGGTTCCACCAGCCGAAAAAGGAACACACCTACTTATATAGTTTTAAGGTTGACATTTGCGGAATGCGCTTTTGATAAGCGGCACCAATAAAGCGGTACTGATATAGTTCTTTAATGGAACGGCGATGCCATGTGCGTGACAATGATAGTACGTAAATAACAAAGGTAAAGGTATAATGTGGATGCAAGCAGTACGAATAGTCTTTGTACGAAACTTTTGCGGTATTTGAACGGTAATATGGGGTACAGGTTGAAGGTAGACGGTCTCATTATAATGTTGATTTAAATTACCGCATACCGTTTTATAGGTAAGTTTTTCTTTTGTTTCAAATAGTTCACGACGTTCTAAGTTCAAGGGATTATTATTTAGATTTATAACTCATTTAACAGCACCGTAATAAGCGACTCAGTCATGGAATTTTTGGAGTCTTATCTGACTTATTCAGGTACAAAATCCGTCGTAAAATTCAATCTAATAAAACACACATAAAACGTGAATTAATTTCTTAAAATAACACTTAACCTACCTCCGTCATCCTAATATTGAACCAAACAATGGACATAAGATCCAGTAGGCCGTATAAAGCGTTTGCGCGGCGCACAACACCCTTGCAGGGGGTGGAACGAGGACAGGGGGTGTGCCCCCCACTTAAGTCCTACCCTTTTAAAGATTCCTCCGTTCTCTCATTTTTAAGACTTTACAATACCAACACATACGTATATTGCGGGGGTTCCTAATTTATATTAGAAGTTCGGGTAAGAAAGCGTACACAGCCTGCGTGTGTGGGTAAGAGATTGGATTTTTCCGTGTTGTCGGTAATTAAGGCGTATTTCATTAGGGGATGTGGAGATGAGCCTTAATGAGGTCGAAGGACATTGCGGGTGGATAAAGCAACCGCACACTTGCTGTTTCTAGAAAACCTGGACGGAACCCTCAACATAATTTTGTTTATTTTGTGACTGCTTGTAAAGATATAATCTGGGAGTCTTCAAGTCAAGAGTGAATAGGTATACAAGCATGCTACATCTTCGACCGCATCATCACTTTCCATCAGTTGAGATAGTGATCAAATGATTGCCAAAAAACAATAAGTGAACTTGAACTGCCCTTGGGTTAGCTGGGTGCGCGTTCGCCTTTTAAACAGCTAAAGTATCAGGCTCGATTACCGGAGGGAACACAGGTTCTCCCCAAGGGAAATTTATTTATTTATTCAGAAGACCAACAGCATTAAGATAATTTAGATACAAAACATGAAATATATATAGTACAGCCAATTATTAAAGTTTTTTGATTAGATTAGAATTTGTGATTCAGGTTCTGAATGTGTGTGATATGAATGTATCCGGCATTTACGACACGAGTCACCTTAGTGTAAGGCTGTGAGTGCCTAAAAACCTACCGACAGGTCTATTTGAACTACTTAATATAAAAAATTTTAAAGCTTATTTTTTCTAAGACATATGTAGAATATATATAAATAGTTTCTTTTTTCAGCAAAGATACCACAACTTTCTTGCATAATTTTATTTGGTATGCAATAAAGTATCTAATTCCTTAAAATGAGCAATTTTTGTATACATGTATATACGAGATCCTAAATACACACATATACACTTATGTATGTGTGTAATCAGGATCTCGGAAACGGCTTTCATGAAATTTAGTAAGCAGGGGGTTTGAGGGGCGATAAATCAATCTAGCTAGGTTTCATTCTTATAAAACGTCATTTACCATAAAAAAACCGAGCAAGGCTCGGTCATCCGGGTACTATATATAATACACCAAACTCAAATACAATTCGAATGGAGACAGACAGACCGCATGACAATTTGGACTACTTGTCCTATACACTAAAAAGTATCAAGTGTGCGAAAGATTTAAAGTCTATATGAGTAGATGATTCGACGCTGTAATGATTTGAAATGTGTAATTAGTGCAGCTTGATGAGCGGTTATTTAATTATGACGAACAGCAAAAAGTGAAGAGAAATTTGTTTGATAGCAAATGAAAGATGTACTTGCATAATTTGTACCCAATGAAGATCCCGGTCTGTTATTTTAACTATTATTTTAAATTACACATACATTGATTTTGTTTTAAGGTTATTATTAAGGAATAGCAGTGCCCTGCGACTTCGCCCGCGTTGATTAAGTTAAATAGCCTATGTGTTATTCCGTAACATAAGCTATCTACATTCAAAATTTCATTAAAATCGGTTTATTCGTTACGGAGATAATATTCACACACACACACAAACTTTTACATTTATAATATTAGTAGGATTGTTTTGCAAAGATTGCCTGGGTAAGTATATATCGTAGACGGATAGAGTGTCCAATGAAATTGTATTAGAGATAATCAATGAAAAAGTAATGATCTAGAGACAGGTAAAGTTCGGAAATTGTAGTACTATTTACAATGATGTGCAAACATTACTGTATTGAATTGAAGGCCAGTGTTTTCATTTAATTACTGGCTATTATGTGGCTATACATTATTGTTACCCTGAGATATTTCTTCTTAAAACTCTATAACTATAGAGAAATATTTATTTTTCAGTTTTGCGTCATTTTCAACTTGATTTTTTAGTTTCTTCATATAAAAGAATTAGCCTTTGAGAAGCAGGGGGTGAAAAAAAAAATCTATTGCGAATCCGGTATTTTTTTTGTATTCGTCCTTTTTTAAACAATTAGTGCAGGTGTTCCAGTGATTTTGAAAACCTACCCTTGCGGAATGTTGAGGAGGAAAGTTAATATATAATTTTAAGAAAAGATTAAGCATTGGCGATTTTGAAAAGCCAACCAAAAAAACGAGACTGCAAATTCAAACCATCGATCTACTACCTTCCTTCTTTACTCTTTTATATATCTCAGGGCTACGAGAGCAATGCATAGCTGCGCAGGCTTTGGTGCTGTTGAAGTTCAAAGTTTAAAATTATGGTGCAACTGATAAGTCCAACTAAGCCAACGGGCATTTCGATTTACATATTATGTAAATCGAAATGCCCGTTGGCTTAGTTGGGTGAGCGGTCGCTTTCTAAGCATATAATATAAGGTATTGGGTTCGATTCCCGGCGGGAACACAAGTTATCTCCCCGTGTAAAATTTGTGTTTTTGGTTCTGGTTGTTATTGTGTGTGTGATTTAATTGTTTCCAGCACCCACGACACAAGTCATCAAACTTAATGTGGGTATGAAAGCTTCCATGTTTTGTTTATGACGCTAACCATCGCCAAATGACTTGCTCATCTCGTCTCTTAGTGTCATCTAAAAAACTTAACTGTTGTGTCAGGGTTTTTAGAAAACAAATGACTTCTACTTGAAATTAAATATTGGCCTCGATTCTGATGTCACACACTAAATTAAATTTAAACTATTCCTGTCTCTTACAAAATAAAACACAAGACAGAGACAGCATGCATGTTAGTGCTGTCACGCTAGTTTATCAATTAAAATATGAACAGCAGAAGCAGAAAGGCGCTTGTTTTTGGTCAACACCAATACAACACATACTCGACTAAGCTTGCATAGACATCTAAGTTCTGACTAACTTGATAGCACAGCAGTATGCTATCTCTGTCTTGCGTTCCTATTTTGTAAAAGACAGGAATAGTTTAAATTTAATTTAGTGTGTGACATCAGAATCGAGGCCATTATCTCTAAAATAAGCCAAGATCTTGATATAAAAGTACCTACGTTCATTAGAATACAAGAGCTCCTATTAATTTTTTGCAATGTACTCAAAATCATTGCCAAACATCGAAAGAAGGCATCCGTTCAGGATGGAGGGGAATAAGCATTTGCATCTTCAGGGGCTACGTCTTTAGAGGGTGCAGACGTCGATGGGTTGGAACTCGTCTAATGTGTATTTGACTTTTTAATCACTTTGTTTGAATGTGAGCAATAGATATTTTAACTGCAACTTTTTACGATTATCCCCACATTATTTTAACTTATATATATCTTACTATGTATAAAAACTATGAAAACAAATCTTGGAAAAAAAGTTTGACTACTTTTAACTGTCGGTTTATTATCATTTTGGAGAGTGTGCTGCGGGATTGCACGATCTATTTCCTACACCATTCTATCATCGGACAACCAGAGGAAATGCATTGTGACAGTGTCATGTGGTTGATATTCCTTTAAGACGCACTAAGCGATTCGCTTTTACATTTAGTACGCGCATCGCTAAGGAATTGAATTCCTTAACCGAGTCTGTGTTTCTCGATAAGTATGAGTATAATCCAGGAATCGTCACTTACTAAAGGTGATTAGTAGTCAAATGATTGCGTATCCAGAATAAAAAAAAAAATACGTTTTGATTCCAGACTTTGCAAGTTTATGTGATATATTGATCACACGCTGTCACGCCTTTTTCCCATCGAGGTTGGCAATGACCATATCTTTCCACCGATGCTACAATCTTGAAACTGAAAATGTTGCTACGATCTTGAAACTGAAATTTGAAATCTTTCGCTGTATGTAGAATATAGTACAGTAATGTAGAAACATTAATGAGTCTTTCATACATTCGCGTTGGTAACGAGAACTTTTGACTTGGCCTTGTTTTTAATGTTTCGGTCAGACCGTACCGGTGACAATACAAGAATTTTGCGCTCTGGGTTCTGGGTTCGATTCCCGGCAAGAGCACAGTTTATCCCAAGGGACATTTAAGCTTCTGTTTCTGGACATATTTGTTTGTGTGAAGTAAATGTTTCTGACGCCCACGATACAAGTGTTGAACTTTTTGTGGGGTTGTGCGTGAATGCGTTTATTTGTGTATTAAACAACATGAAATTTTTGTTTCAACCTTAAATTAAACTGCGGCGCGCCCCCCCGTACTGAACCATCATAAAGAAACTTGCAAACACCTCACAATTTTGACCAACAGTTTTCCATTTGGGAACCCTAATGGGTTAAGACGGGGGATGACGCCGAATTTTTGGAATTTCAAGTGTAATTAGAGAAGCGATCGCATTAGGGATGTCACTTTTGGTTTATGGCATCCACGGGGGAACGTCAGAGTTTTGTAAAGTTTTATCGAAGAAATAGGCACTTGTTCGTGTGCCTGTGAAATTTGATTAGAAATTAATAACGCAATTTTTTGTAATTATTTAAGGCTTCGAAATTCTGATCCGCAACCTTTTTGTGTGACGAAAAGTGGTGGGGGTAAGCACTGATGATTAAATGATGTTTCCCTGTAAGACAAAAGTTTCACTTCTATGTTAACTGCATTTTTTAATCCTTAAAGAACACATTTCTAATTATTCGTAGGTTTGAAACAAATTACCGCTGTACGGTAATTTTTTGTTAAGCAAGTCATTGCTTTTTACGCTGCGGATCTTGGGTTTTTTCCTTTCAAGGGGCATTTTTGCTTCTGGGTTTGGGTGTAATAGTTTTTGTGATATACATTATTTCGACACAGTTATCATGTTTATTTTCTCTTCACGCTTATAATTTTCGTTTAAATAGCATACTATTGTTATAAATTTAGAAAGGAAAATTATCGCTTGAGGCGGGGTTTGAACCCGCGGCCATAGGGTATCATGCCCTATTGCTCTAACCGCTGAGCAACTCAAGCCCTGCCTGAAGCTACGAAATTTATCATTTATATATATAATAATTTTGTTATTTTGTTGTTCCGTGTTCGTGGTGTTGCGCATTTTAAGTGCATACAGTTTTTTGCGACTATCAGCGTTTTAGTCCTCGTATCTTCTCATATAGAATTTTAGATTATGAATCTTAATACTTATTATAATTACATCCTACTAATATTATAAATCCGAAAGTTTGTGTGTAAGTGTGTAAGTATGTTTGTTCCCTCTTCACGCTTTAACGGCTGAACGGATTTGGATGAAATTTGGAACGTACATAGATTATACCTAGGATTAACACATAGGCTACTTTTTAACTTGATAATAGCGGGCGAAGCCGCGGGGCACGGCTAGTAATATATAAACCTCTTATCGTTAATAATTATAGTAGCAGCTATTCCTTATTTCCTTATTGTTTAGTTTATATTTAGTTATTGTGTATGTATGAATTAATTTTTACGTTATGTTATTTATATGTCTTAGGCTTTCCGTATGTCACCCTACACAGGTCGGAGATGAAACCAGCGCTGAAGCTCTGTCCTCAGCAAAATTTTTAGAGCTTTGCAGACCTTTTCCGGCAAAATATGGTATAACAATAACGTTCTTCGCAATCAGTTTATCATTGACACATTTGAAACTGCACTGTTTACTGTTTTTATTAAAAATATATTTGTCTTGTAACATATGACAATTATTTAAGTTAAGCACGTCGGAATATATTATTATTCTATTTCTATTAGATTCGTCTAGAAGAATGTAATAAAATAGAATAATCATTTTAGACAATTAAATAATAATAAACGTCACATTCATGAGTATATAAAATATATGTTTACCAACCCTAGATACAGAGGATAAAATATATGTTTACCAACCCTGGATACAGAGGATAAAAACCTACTTTATACATCATGAATTTTTCGCCATAGAAGATACGATCATTCATAAGGTGTGATGTGATGTGATGTGATTGATTTATGTATGTAACGAAAATATTATAAAAGGTATTATTTATCGGATCGAATTGTGAATCTAAACTATTCTTGAATCTACTTGACAACACACACACAAAAATCTCATCAAAATCGTTCCAGCCGTTTAGGAAGAGTTCAGTCATATACACACGTTCAGAAGAATCCTACTTATATTATAAATGCGAAAGTTTGTCTGTGTGTGTGTGTGTGTCAATGTTTGTTACCACGTACCTCTGTAACGAATAAACCAATTTTGATTAAATTCAGAATGTTATCCCGTTTCACCGAATTATTAAAACCTCTCCATCCAAAAGATGTATGAAAGAGGTCGCTTTTAGCGATAAGTCCGCCGATTGTACACTTTAATATAATCAACATGAATACGAATCACGATAGTTTAATTATAATATCTACTTTAATATAAGATTTTTTAATTATTTTATTTGATTTATGTAAGGTTTGACAATAAAGTGTATATGTAAGATTTATGTTTTTTTGAGAGGTGGTAGAGCATTTTGTGAGTTGCTCGCCTGGCTTGCTACCAAAGTAGCTTACCACCATCAAGTTTAAAGTCTGCCGCCAAGCCAAATACGGTGTTCCGGCAGTTATCCTTGAGAGCCTGCGTATTCCAGGTCTAGTGTGTTTACCAGCTTCGATCACATCGTCACTTACCATCAGGTGAGATAGTGGTCAAACACTAGCCTGTCACAAATAAAAAAAAAATGTAAGGTTTGACAATAAAGTAAATATCTATATAAAGATCACATACATACTCGATAAGTAAACATTCATCACATTAAGTTAAAATAACATTTACATTCACAACCTCTCAAACAATTAAAACATAGGTAGGTACACATTTTCAAGATAAGCACGATTAAATAATTATAAGACGGTTACACACGCGACTGAAAACGTGAGGTGCATAGGTGGCGCTGACAGGTCTGAGGAAGACAGATTGTCGGGAAGACACATCGCTAAGAATAGTGTGGAGATGGCTTTTTGTTTGATGTTATACTAACTCTTGGCCCGCGACTTCGTCTTCAGACTTTTGGAACTATATTATGCATAATGAACATAACATAAACGCTTTCACTCACAATCACAAACTAAGTTCGAACTAAGTTGTGTCGTGGGTGTGCCGGAAACATTCACTTCACACTCACAGCCAAAAACAGAAATTCAAATGTTCCTAGGAGAGAAAACTTATGTTTTCCGCCGAGAATAGAACCCTATATTAGAAGGAGAACGCTCACCCAACTAAGCCAACGGGCAGTTCATCAATGATCATGATAATACAATAATCACCAGCATTTAAGTCTAATCATAACATTTTCAAAATAGAGTTTAATCGAAATCAGTCTAGTTGTTTTTGCCTAATACTAGATGAATAAACAGAAACACTTGTCTGTTTGTTGTCTTTTATAGTTTTAATTTAATCCAACTAATATTCTAAATCCGATAGTTTGTGTGTAAGTATGTTTTTACAACCCTGTATGACTTGCCTACAATTATGCACGTTTACTCAGTATTATCCACCATTATTAAACATTAACACTTGAAGAATTATAGGTTTTAGAAAATTATACAAAATCAACAATGCCATTTTTTCACTTTCGCGGCAAAACTCCATACAAAATATGAAGTATTATAATATATCTAATACCTTTAAACGACCAATTCTTGTATATATGAATATATATAATCTAAATATTGGAAACGGCTACAACAATTTTCATGATATTTAGTATGCAGAGAGTTTCGGGGGCGATAAATCGATCTAGCTAGGTTTCATTTTTAGAAAACGTCATTTACCAAAAAGAAATACGAGCAAGGCTCGAAAATCCAGGTGCTTAAATATTTAACAAACAAATTGAATATTTGCAAACCATCATATCATTGACTGAAAAAATAAATACCCTATACCATATTATTTATTATAAAATGGTAAAGGGTATTTCGAAATACCGTCACTTTGATATTTTAAATAACCTATTAATTCAAAACGTTTTCTTATGTTTAATGTACAACCGTTTCATTTTACGTATGAGTATTTTCAGCATCAAAGTAAGAATAAGATTTGACTAACAAAATATGTCTTATGTGGCATGTTTTTAAAAGTACAACCCACTTTAGCAAACGAAAGCTCTCAAGTGTCCCTCTCCATCATTTGGAGCACATCCTCAGGTTGTCGGCGACACGCGTGTCGTATCGCGCATCTCACACAGTGTGCACGCGGGCTTATTGTGGTTTTCATAGCATATTTAACTTGCTAAATCCTCTATGTTAAATAAAAATCTAAAATAAAATATGATGTAACATATGAAATTTATCTGGATTTCGCAGTAATTGTTATTGGCCTGATACTGACCATGAGGTTTATCTCGTATTTTATAAATGTTACGGTTGAAGATTTTCTAATGAAAGATGTATTTTAAGATTTTGTGTTTCGCCATCCCGCTAAGAAAACATTACACATAGTTTATTTTATTAGTTAACTAGTAGTTCCACCCGGGTTCGCCCGTGTAAATTAAAAAAACATAATTTATCGGATCGAACTATGAATCTAAACTATTCCTGAATCCACCTGAACACTAAAAAACATAATTGAACAATCCATCCGTTCAGGAGTTAATTAATAGAAGAATATATATTATACTAGCCGTACCCCGCAGCTTCGCCCGCTATTATCAAGTTAAAAAGTAGCCTATGTGTTAATCCTAGGTATAAGCTATGTACATCCCAAATTCCATTAAAATACGTTCAGCCATTAAAGCGTGAACAGGGGACGAACATACTTTCACACAAACTTTCGGATTTTTATAATATTAGAAGGATGTAATTTTTTTTTGTTTGTAGACTATATCATATACGATCATAGGTTATAGCAATAGATACAAAGAAAAACTATACTTTTGTATATGCCCTTTGGATATAGATTTGGGACCTCAAATGAGATAGCTTACTAATAATAATTAATAAACTCTGGCTTTAGATATCATGGGGTTCAAAAAGAGTTTAAGCGAAAGATACACCGTCACTGTTTTGCGATTTCACAAATGTTTCATCAAAAGTAAAAAAAAACTCCCTTTTTCATAACATTTGTGTCAACATCGAAAACAAACCTCCAAAACGTAACCCTTTACGTAACTGAAACCCAACTAAATCAAAAGTGTAACAAACGTAAATAAACACGAAACCGTTCGACCTTGCGAAACGAAATACGAAAGACCGAAGACAAATTTTTAAGTCACTTTTCAGTTTACCCAAGAAGAAAAAAGCGAAATAGGTACGCGAAAATCGGTTCAGACAATTATTTTTCACCCGAAATTCGAGACTTAACGAAATTCAAATCGCTTAGTGAGCGAAGGAATTATAGAAAAAGCCCGCGCATCTTCAAAGGTGGTATCAACCCTTTGGGGCAGGGAAAGGGGGTGTGAGGGAGGAGTTGGGAGGTGAGACGGGAGGGGTACGCACAGTAATATAGAAAACTTGTGTTAGCCCAGTTCCTCGCCTTTGTAACATCATTTCGGCTGCCGGTGTAGCGCGACCGAGTAGTTTTGAGAGTAGCCTTTGTGTTCGCCTTAATGAGAATGGCTCACAGTTTTTGACGAAAAATGGGATCATTTTGAATTGTGCTTTGTAATGCCTATTTTTTTGTAATGTCTGCTCGGCGTGCCACTAAGCTAAACTCAAGAAGGTACCTACTTAGGTAGGTAATAAATAAAGAACCAATAAGATTGAATAACTCAATTAGTTGAGTTATTCAATCTTATTGGTTGTTTATTAGAGGTACTTCTATTTTTGCAACGTATTACTGCAAAAGCTTCCTCGTAAATCCGGTCATAAATTTGCGAAAAACAAACCTACTCATATTATGCGATGATGTAAAACTTTGAGTAAAACCGCTTTTACCTATGCTATATTACAGCAATTCTCTTCATAATAGTAAAACTAGTAAATGGCCTGAATTATTATTGACTTTGGGATATATCTTCTTAAATTCATAGAAAATAAACATCTCTCAATTGTTTTACAAAATTCATGACTTTGAAAGAGATATAAACAGAAAATGCAAACAAAAATAAGAATAATAATTAAGGCATGATCAATTTCTAACCATATTATTATACCTAAACATTGCATTTTTATTTTAGTAAATCGACACATTTTCAAATATGATACCGTTTGACCAATACTTTAAGTATAAATTATTATTTTAAATCAAGATATCTTATGTTTTGCCTGACTTAAATAAGTAAACAGATATATTTTTTTTATATTCATCACTTTTTCATGTTCTTTCAATTCTTCATCATATTTTATTAAAAACACAAAGTATCAAAACCGTGAATTCCTTAGCGAGCTTTATAATTTAAGAAGAAGAAACAGGCCATAAGAAATAAATGTAAAGAAGGAGAAGAAACGTTTGGACCCCGAAAGGGTTGAAAAAGGGGTGCGAAATCACCCCCACCTGTACACATACACTGTGTGAATATCTATAGTGAAAGAAGAAATTACGTCTGTTTGTTTGTAGCATTACATTTGTAATACATTTTTAGTTACTTTCATTATGTGCTTTACTTTAAGTATGGTTTGAAGTCTTCATATGCGATAAATGCTTTAGATGCTATTTAGGTTACATATTTCTTATTAGCCGTGCCCCGCGGCTTTGCCCGCTATTATCAGATTAAAAAGTAGCCTATGTCTTAATCCTATGTATAAGCTATGTACATTCCAAATGTCATCCAAATTTGTTCAGCTGTTAAAGCGTAAAGATGGAACAAACATACTTACACACATGCACACTTACAAAAACTTTCGGATTTATAATATTAATAGTACGATCACACAAATTTTTAACCCCGAAAATGAGGGGTTTTACTGTGGGATGGTAGCTCCCAAACGGCTGGACCGATTTTATTTGTAAGGTAAATTGATCGAGAGTGTTCTAATCTAGGTTTGGTGAAAATCGGTGCAGCCCTGTCATGAATTATAGGAATTTCCCCATAGAGCTTATTTTTTCTAGTTTAATTGGGCTATTATTGTTTGTTTTCTTACGTGTTGTTTATCGTGTAATGTCAGCAATCAAGATCTATCTTCCATAATATTTAAGGAGTAAGGATAGTTAGACATAGAAAGAAATCAAGTGTGGAGTCAAGGCCACACCGCCGTGTGGCCTTGACTCTCACTTGAAAGGATGGTCAACCGTAGATCAAGTTCGCAAAAAGTAGAAAGATAGGCCTGTGCCTTGCAGTGGGACACCGTAGGCTGATAATTATAATAAGGCATTACATAGCTGACAACGACAAATGTAAAAAAACACCTAATGCATGGTCAGTGCAGTCGCCCCAAATTATAATCAACCTACTATTTTTTTATCACTAAAAGGCTAGCGTTGGAACCCTTTCTCACCTGTTGGTAAGTAGTAAACACCCTAGACTACAGACATGAATGAAACAGTCTCACTGTCTCATTAATGTCTGTACAACCCAAACGAAAATGTAGAGCAAGCAAATCCACGGTATCTAACAGTCTCAATCCTCACTTATCAATGTGTGCGTGCCTACATCGGTGTTTGTGGATTTTTGCTTGCAAGAAATAAATCTTAAGAAGCATGTATTTGGGACCCGTTCTTTGTTTCATTAGGGGGTAAGATTTTGCGATTTAAATTGTTTTCACGACGTATATTGATTATTTTGGTGCTTTTGTTCCACCGTCATTGTTTTTGTTAATGAAGGTTTGAGATGGATGGAAATATGGGTTCTGATGTTTTGTACCGACTGTGGCTTGTAAGTTCAAATAATAAGAGAGATTTAGATATTTTTCAGAAAAAAAATATTGCAAAGCGTCCTATTCCAGATTTATCCAAATCGAGATTAAAGAAATTCAATTTACCAATTTCCAAAAAAACATACACATTATTAACTTAAGATAAGAATTCTGAGGTAACAAATATTAAAAAAACCTCAAAAAAACATACCGAATCAAGTCTTTCAATCAAAACTTCATCCTTTTTTGAGGTTATAAATGCATTCGCCTTCACAAAAACATTTAACATTTGACACTGCATCGTTTGACAAATTTGTATTATTCATAAGCATTTTAGACTGAAAGATCTCTACGCTATTGTTGAAGTTCACAGTGTTGAGTGGCAAGCCTGAAACTTACCATTAGCCAAACGACTTGCAAACTAAGTAAAGTCTCATAGTTGCATGATAAAAAAGTGACTCACTAGACTTGTCATAACATCGTCATCGTACAGTAAAGTAGCACTATTAGTCCGATATCGGCAATAGAATTTACGCTTTACATTATCTTGAAAGAATTTATCTCCTTTTTACAATAGGTGTTTATGTAAGTACGATTTGATTGCGATGATAATAGGTTAACCATAAATTGAAATCACTGCGGCAGAGCATTTTTGTAATCACTTAAGAACTTAAAGATAATGTATATAGTATACTGACGTACAGAACGAATACTCTCATCTTTGCACCCTCATTGCGCCGATTTGTGGTCAGTTTAAATCAAACATCGTGATTGGGCGCGCACTGCCGGTTACTGCGCTTACAAAGTAAAACATCATATAAACGCAAGCAAAGCTTAAAAAACCGACTATATTGCTTTATCAATTAATTAAATACGCATTATTGAGGATAACTAAAAAACTACTAAACATATCTAGATTAAATTAAAATGGAACCTCATGGAAAGCACCAGCTTTCAAATATAAAAAGAATCGATTAAATCGGTTTTCACCGGGAATCGAACCCGATACCCATTCCTTAAAAGGCGAACGCGCATTAACCTTAGCCTACGGGCAGTTCAAAAAACATTGACACTGAATTCAATTCATATTCAATATTTCAAAACAGTATATTGATTTCTTAGGTTATTGTGATTTTTATTCATTGAAATTATGCCATCCTGTGACCACTAACCACAAAGCACACTTTAAAATGTTCAATAACTTTTTTAATTTCAAGATAGGCAATTTGACAGTTATTCATCTGATGGTAAGTGACGATGCGGTCGACGATGATGGACGCTTGCCCAGAAGATGCCTATTCACTCGCGACTTAAAGACTCCCATATTTTATTTATCAGGGGACACAGACTCGGGTAAGGATTCCATTCTTTTGCAGTTCCCTTAGTGAATGTGGAGGCAAAATGCTTCGTCCGTATTTGTGGAATATCTACCATATAGCGGTGTCGCTTACCTAAGAATAAATATAATGTAAATCGATCAAATTGTTTTCTTCAATGAAACCTTTACATAATTACCTAAGAACAATACTAATAGGAAGCGCTTTCGACTCATCTGCTAGCGTCAAAATATCATTGCACTCAACACGTTCAAATTGAGTTGCTCCACCGGTAGAGTTCGAAAATATTGCCCATCAGGCGGTACCAGACGGGTGTTTTATTATATGCCAGATAAGTAACCATTTGGCCGCTATCTCACCAGATAGAAAGTGATGATGCAGCCGATGTAGCATACTTACCTTAGAAGCATACTATTTTATATGATCATGCTTTAAGCGACTTTTTATATACTTAGAAATCCATTTCACCTTAATTTAACGCACTACAAAATAATACATTAAAATGATATTTTTTTATTAAAACTGTTAACAATGGTAAATACTAACAGGTCAATTATTATTCGCTTGTAGAGATGGCTGAAATTACAAGGCAGTCAAGCTCAATGCTTTAACAACGCATTATTCTAGTTTTAACGCATTCACACTTACAGCCCCACACAAAGTTAAAACTGCTCGTTGGCTTAGTTAATTGGCGTTCGCTTTATAGCAGGGGTATTAGGTTCGATTCCCGGCGGTTACACAAGTTTTCTCCCAAAGGAAAAATTGTGTTTTTAGTTCTGGTTGTGATTGTGTGTGTGATGTGAATGTTTTCGGCACCCACAACACAAGTCATCGAACTTAGTGTGGGGCTGTGAAAGCGTTTATGTTTTTATGTTTCAAAGACTTGTACCGAGGGTGCAATTTTGCACATAACACACACAATCATACCCGGGACCGGTTGTAGCTGTCTTTTGCTGAGTCCGCTGGGGCAGTAGAGCTCGTCCAAGCTGAAACTACGCGCCCCACTACTTAATTAGTTTATTTAGATGTGTGAGTACAAATATTAATGACTACACTTCATCTGTATGGGAGCGTCGATTGTTCAGTAAACAATGGATCTGCACGTGTTCAAGACGGTCGACTAGTCGGGTGATAAATAAATGTAAGATAATGATAAGTAAATGCGAAGGTGGGGCGCGTCATTTCAGCTTAGACAATCTCTATTACAACATTGCCAAACATTCAACCACTAGCAAAAGTGTATTTTGGATTGAAAGGCAATGTTTCCAGTGAAATTACAGACATAAAGAGATTTAACATCATCTAAGGGGGACGAGCGCAGTGCTTTGCGGCACAGGATTTTGAACAATATAAGGTGTTCACTTTTTAATTGCACATAAGCCCAACCTTCTAAAACCATATCTTTTGGTAGATGTAGTTTTTTTTTATTTTTTTATTTATTTGTGACAGGTTAGTGTTTGACCACTATCTCACCTGATGGTAAGTGACGATGTGATCGAAGCTGGTAAACACACTAGACCTGGAATACGCAGGCTCTCAAGGATAACTGCCGAAACACCGTATTTGGCTTGGCGGCAGACTTTCAACTTGATGGTGGTAAGCTACTTTGGTAGCAAGCCAGGCGAGCAACTCACAAAATTCTCTACCACCTCTGAAAGTAGTAGTAGCAGTGCATAGTGCAACAATACGCCTGTATGCTTTACACTTATCGTTCCCATATCGTTTTGCTTTCCTCCAAAGACGGCAATGCCAATGGTAATGGTATGTATGTACCTATCTGAAAATGGCTGTAGTAGTATGACGGGTAAAAATAAACTTCCCATCGTACTACTGGACCTGTTGGTAGTAACAGAGGAAGATTTAATTTCCCGTGTTACTACTGGTAGTAAGACTGGTAGTAACACGGGCAATAAAGGAGTTTAAAACTCTGAGTGGCACTGATCGGTATGAGCGAGCGTGACGTTTACCATGAGCGACTCATTCGTGTCGTCTCTCAAAACATAAAAAAGTATTTTCTCAAACACTTTATCATCTCTAAAGAAAAAAACAAAGTAACTTTCCTCCAATCGAAATTCGATACCAATTAAAATGTCTTCTTGAAGATAGTATTTAAATTAAGGAATACTCCATTGAGTCGTCCCAAGGGGCTCATTTAAATTAAGCTTTTTGAAAAACTCTCATATCTTCTTCACCAGGGGCGCTTGAGGTACGTCAAAGGGGTGGCGGGCACGTTAAAGGGGTAAGGTATTTTTCTTAAGGAGGGGGGGTGGGGTAAAAATGCGTAGCGACGCACACATTTGTGCGTGGATATTTACCGTCGCACACAGACGTAGCTTGTATGTAAAACACTTTAAGAAGCGACGAAGAAATGCGAGAAGCTTAGTGGCTACAGGGTGTTCTATAGGGGAGATAAGGCGTTAGAAGTATATTTTTTAAATTTAATTACATTTTTCAAAGTTAATTATCAGGATTAATTGAGTTTATCAGTTTAGATCAATTTTAATTGTGTTTTATAAACTCTAAAAGGAATATGATGAACAGTGATGGGAAAAATATTTTTTTAATTTGCATTTCATTGTAATTGTTGTTGGATATGTTTACCCATATTTACTTTAATTTCGTTTATATGTATATTTTAAAGTATTTACATTAAACATTACTAAAAAGATGCTTGAAAAGAGCGTAGCAATTGTGGCTTACTTGAGATATGAAAATTATACGTTTTAAACCTGCAAGCCAAGGGGTAGATTTTTTAAGTCTTTTGCACATTTTAAGGCTCAGTAAACGTGTATCGTACTCATACTATACCTACATAATTTGACATGGAGACATAATGCTACCTACCTATGACCCCATATGACGTTAAAAATAAGGAATACATAATTTCGTCGCTTCAGGCAGGGCTTGAGTAGCTCAGCGGTAAGAGAAATAGGGCATAACACCCTATGGCAGCGGGTTCAATCCCCGCCTTAAACGATATTTTTTCCTTTTAAATTTACTGTTATAATACTACCAATCTACTTACGTAGCATTTTACGAACGATTTATTTTATAGTCCAGCGACAAACCAATCTGACCTGTTGGTTACTGATGATGAGGTCGAGGTTGGTAGGCAAGCTAGTTCTAGAATGGTAGTAGCTCTCCAGGATATCTTGCCGGATTACCATTTGGAGTCACATTTTTCTACTTGATATAAGCTACGTCGGGCAGTGTTACTAACAAAACAAACGCTTTTATACTTACAGCTGTGCACTTAGTTCGAAGACTTATATCGCAGGTGCCTGAAATACATCACACACAAATAACAATTACAACATAATTGGTAGTGTGATCTACCCAGGTAAGCAATAAAATTATGTACTGTATAAGAATCACTTACCCTCACCGAAAACTCAAGCCTGGATTTGAACGGTGATTGCTGCTAAGCAGGTAACTTCTATAGTCACTAACCTGTCAGTTAGATAATTTTTAAAAAGGTATTATTTGATTTTTAATATGAAATTTAGCTACATTAAAAAAAATATATAGTTCAAAGTGGTTTATTGCAATTTTTTATTTTATTGCAATCCTGACATCACCCTGTCCGAGGGGTGAAAAGCGAAAGGGTTGCGGAGGCGATCACCCCCTAAGGAGTGGGGTGTCCACCGCCTTCTTACAACCTTTTTACGGAGGGGGGCAGAGTAATAGACTTCAGAGGCTGGATGCGTACATTGAAAATTGCTTTTTAGATTTTATAATGGTATATTTCAATTTAATATTATTTCGGGAGGCATTCGTACGTGTCGCAATTTCATGAAAGACTGATTATTTTTACTTTTTTCCTCTAATATTACACTAGCCATGCTTCGCGGCTTTGTGCCAATCCTAGGTATAAGCTATGTACGTTCTAAATATCATCCTAATCCGTTCAGCCGTTACAGCGTCAAGAGAAAACAAACATACTTACACACAAACTATCGACAGAAAAAAATAATTTCAAAAAAATTGTTTTAATTAATAGTTTAAGTAACTAACTCAATGTCACATAAAAGTTTGTAATAATAAATAAATAATAATAAATCGTTTATTTTTCTCTCACAACAGGTATAACTAAACTAATACAAAGGTATAATATAGTTAGTAGGTATATATGCAATGATTATACTTATGTTGTGAGAGCCTGAACCCTGATGTAGATTTTTACAAAAACCTGTATTACTGTTCACCATTTGAAGGTAAATTTTAAATAAAATCTGACAGTTTGAAATTATTGTAATGTGCATTACTGACACTCATACCTATAAAATAATAAAAGATATTATTCACGTACAGACTGGAAATTCTAATTATGTAAACTGGGTACCAGAGAACCAAGTCATGGCTAGTTTTGGGCCCACTGGAGCTATTATTGTGGTACTACTTATGTATTTCACTTCTGATTACTGTTAGTATATATGCTATATATGTTGTTTTGTGAAAACCGGGTCTTTTCGCGCTTTTATTTTCAAAATAACATTATTTTGATTAGCCTCGACGTTTCGGCAGGGCTGCACCGGCCGTGGGCACGAGAGACTCAAAAAATACCTATGCCAAATATGTTTTTATTTTCTTTGAGGACTTCTGTTAAATTCCAAATTCATGGTAGATATTTCGTTTCGAACAGAAAGAATAACATACAAAAGCGAAGGTTATAATATACAAAATCATCTAAACTGCATTTGCAACTGGAAAGGTCATTCGTGAGTTTTGATCCAGATGAGGGAGATTTTGCTGCCGCTGCAGCAATAGTTATCACAAGACAAGATTTGTCACGGAAAAACTCAGATTATTTTTGGGGGATTGAGCCTCTTAACCCTCCCCTGAATACGACACTGCTCTTAGATTTGTTTAGAGCTCGTCCAAGCTTAAATGCCGCGCCCCACTACTTAATTAGTTTATTTAGATGTGTGAGTGCAAATATTAATGACGACACTTTATCTATATGGGAGCGTCGATTATTCAGTGAAAAATGGATCTGCACGTGTACAAGACGGTCGACAAGTTGGGTGATAAATCCGAACAATAATCCGACCGTAAATGCGAAGGTGGGGCGCGTCATTTCAGCTTAGACAATCTCTACTAAAGTATATTAACGAATGTATTTACTGTTATGTCTGCAAGTGCCGTGATTGAGAATGTAAATGAAGCAAAAACTTGATATTTCTAAAATATAATTATAGGTGTTCCTTTGAACACCAATACTCTCCAACACCACAACTTACCGACCGACGGAATGTCAAAGAAGCCTGAAAATACTCGATAAATTAATTTATTTTTTGTACCGCCTCTGTTCCGCTAGATGTCGCGTCGTCTCCAAGAATGTTGTATTAGGGAACGGGGAGGGGGTTGGGGTGTAATTGCAAAATAAAATTAGCCGGAACGGGTACGTGCTCAATTTGCGCCTCCCGAGCACTGATTTGTTTTCGCTCTCGCTTATGTAGAGCCGGCTATGTAAACACTTAAGAACCTACGCGGAATAAGAGAGAAATCACTTTACTTCGTGACGTGAAGGAAATGTTCTATTTCTTATTGTGACAGGGGTTTGTAGATATTTGTCGGACGTGGCCTCGGTTGCTCCGTAACTGTTCTTAGCCTATATATTATTGATCCGACGTTACTTTGCCGTATTGTTTCTTCTCGTTTTCCACAGCTGTGCATACGTTTCTTCGGGAGTGTAATTGACTTTATCTAAGAGTTGGAATATAAGAAAATAGGTTGTTAAACATTTAAGGACCATACTTGCTTTCTGGATTGTTTGCAAGATTTATTATAATACTTGATGACGTAAATATAAGATCAAACTTTTTTTATGCTTAGTTAGTTTTTAACAGACTACAAAAAAGGACGATTTCAATTCGTCGAAATCTTTTTTCATATAACTTACCTCAGAACTCGGTCATTTAATAACCAATTTCGAAAATTTTTATTTTGATCGAAAGGGTATACATAAATAACGTTATGGTTGATCCCATTATAATTTGATCAAGATCTAAGGAAGAGTTTTGCGACTGAAGTCGTTATTAGTTTTTTTAATTCGTATATATTTTTAGTTTTTTAGTAGAGTGCATGGTGAACGAGAAACATGATAGAGACATACCGATACCCAGCAGTGGGATCAAAAATATTAATGATGATGATGGTTAGTTACATAATTTTCATCTAATATTTTCTTGCAACTCCTTACCACAAAGATACCGTGTACCAGTTGATTTTTGTTTGATAAAGTTGCGACCACAGATACTCGCATTTAATTTTATTTCCCGGCTCCAAGTCTAATTAGTTGACAGAAACGAGCGTTGAAAATCCTTCTGGCGATAAAAAAAATCCCTCGAGCCGTGATTCCATCCACGGGGATGTTTAAAAAGGCGTCTGAAACTTTCGGGACCGGACCGCGGAGTCAATGGCTTTTTTATTTTCGCGTTTTCTTTCTTTTCCGGTTGAACTTTTGCGAAGTTTTTATTTTGAGGAAGTTCGCGAGTGTCAGTTTGGCGTCCGGCGCAATTTTCCGCGGCTCGTGCCGATAATTGCGGACGCAGGTGGAAAGTATTTGGCCTTTTTCTTCGTCTGTTTAATTTTCAGAACTTTATTGCTTCTGTGGGATCCGTTTGTATTGATTTTTCAGTTTATATTTCGGAGATAACGATCTGTAATAATTTAGGTTTTGTCTGCTTCTTTATATTCTATGTCCGCTAGCTGGTTATCCAAGATATGGGGAAGGCTTATTTGTTTTATCAAGCTAGGTCAGTTTAATCTACACTCTTTTACTTACAACAAACCTAGATCGACTTGTATGACGCAACACTATCTTCTTTTATAATTACATTTTATGTTCCGTTTACAAAAGGCCTTTACCGTGAAGTTACGGAGTAAAGTGTTGTAAAGTCTTAAGAGTATGTACTCGTATATCTAATGAGATAAGTTCCATGAGTCGCTATACTTCTTATCAATGATCAGTGATCTACTTACTATAGCTATATATACCCGCAGAGCGTTACCAACGCGTGACGCGCGTGACACACATACCAAGCACATGTCAACGCGTGAAAGGTTTTCCTCCAACCATGTACTAACATGACACACTCGGCACGCCCACATCAGCTCACGCCCACCGTGCATATATGTGCCCCAGTTACGTGACACATGTGTATATGTGCCGTATGTGTATACGAGCACACGAGGGCGTGTTAACAGACTGCGCATGCCGTAGGCGTGGCTTCACGTAGTCGTAAAGTTAACGTGACGATGCTACGTCCCGTTATTTCTCAGCGTGACAGCTATTTATTCCTTCATTCCTTCTAGCTCCGCGACGCTCGGGCGTGACGATAAATGAGTTATAATTTATTTTTACTCGTAAAAGGAGTAAGGGCGTAAGGGGGGTTGTAATTAATGGCCAAATTGGCTATTCCGAGTATTCGCGGACGGTAATGAGGTGAGATTGAGATTAAAACTCGGGTAAATGAGCTCCTTAAAGGATTAAGGGAAAAATTCGAAGTTATAAAGCCGCTTTGGTACTTTGATAGTTGGTCTATTTTAAAGTACTCTCTCATTTTAAGAGTTTATTATTATAACTTAAAGAACTTAGCCACATCTGCCCGTTAGCTTAGTTGGGTGGGTATTTGCCTTCTAAGCAAGGTTATCAGGTTCGATTACCGGCGTGAACACAAGTATTCTTCACAATTTTGTTTCCGATTCTGGTTGTGTGTGATGTGATTGTTTTCGGCATCCACGATACAAGTGATAAAACTTAGTGTGGGGCTGTGAGTGTAGAAAAAAAAGTATTTATGTACAAAGTTAACAAGTAACTTAAGATTTGGAATTCTGCAAATTACTTACCTTGATGCGGGTCGATACAAATATCGAAGGAATATCCATTATTATAACCTGATGGAAAGCGTAGATGCGACCGGAGATGTAAAATGCCTACATAGAAGATGCCTATTCACTCTAAATTTAAAACATGCAGATTGTACCGTTTGGGGAACAAAGACGCAGGCAAAGATTTTCACTCATTCGTTGTACAGATGATAAACATAGAAGCTTATACCCAGGAACACGTAAGTCTTTTGATCTTCACCAACACGGCTGAAGTATATACATTATTATAATAAATTGTCTAGACTTTCGCCTCTGGTATATTATTAGCAGTTAATTAAGTAACGCCTCCATTTAATTTATCCGTGAGGATTTTGTACGTCTTTGCTGAATCGCCTGAAACAAGGCCTGAAGCTATGAGAAAAGATTACTTTCCGTTATTATTGTACTTTGATTTATGTGAAAAGAACATTTGAAGCAAAATGTAAATTTCGCCAAGTACCTTCTTAAATTGGAAGGCTCAGTTGGCGCTGCAGTGGGCACGTATCTGAACTCTGCACTGTAAGCCCTAGGTTCGATTCCCGGCAAAAGCACAATTTTCTTCCTAAGGGACATTCGTGCTTCTGGTTCTGGGTGTTTGTGTGTGTGGTATAAATGTTTCCGGCTCCCACAATACAAGTCAATGAAATTAGTGTGGGTTGTGAGTGTGAATGCATTTGTTTGTTTAAATACATCGTATCGCTTACATAGAGTTATCTATGTAAGCAATACGGTTTTTAGGGTTTATACAACCACTGACTATATTTAATACAAATTAATTCATCAATAGATTCATTAACTTTCATGAGTGCCTCTTTGGGGCCCATGTGAATAAACGATTTTGATTTGATTTGCTTTGATTTGAATTCAGTAGCTTGTTATAAATTATTAAAGCTAACAAAATTCAACAATAAAAAAAATCTTTTACACCCACACCCCTACACTAAGTTCAAAATATAGTATATATATACTATAGTAGTAACAAGGCCACAAAAAAAAAATGAGAGGGGCTTAGGTACTATTTACAAGTGTTTTAAAATGACGTAGGTATCTATTACACTTGGTCCAGTATACCATTAGAATCACGATCTAGCCTTCCACGCCGTCGAATTTAAATTACTTATTGGTCATATGTCTAGATAGCAATTTCATTATTAAAATACGCATTTTTAAATATACAATACAAAACACTTTATTGCACCAAATAAAATAACTTGAAAAAACAATCAAATTATTTATATCTAAGTACAATGAGCGGTCTAATCGCTAAAAAATCTCTTCCAGTCAAACTTTGGATGGGAAAAGAGAAAAAAAGAACGTAGGTTGGTGTCGAGTAACTATATATAATTATAAATAAATATAATAAATAAATACATATTAAAATAACATAACAAACTCAAAAACAATTCTGAATGA
This sequence comes from Lomographa bimaculata, assembly GCA_948107665.1. Lineage (NCBI taxonomy): Eukaryota > Metazoa > Arthropoda > Insecta > Lepidoptera > Geometridae > Lomographa > Lomographa bimaculata. The sequence goes on from OX403600.1 coordinate 13,907,930, forward strand.
ATAATAAGAACCTTTACAGTATTTGCAACGTACTACAAGTAAGAAATGAAAACATTCTCTCAAAATTTTTTAACCTTCGCTTTGAAGGCAGTTAACGATGTAGCTTGCCTTATGGAAATGGGTAAAGTATTCCACAAACGCACTGCTTCCACCGTAAATGACGCATTATAAAATATAGTTTTGTTAACAGGCATGGAGAACATGAGATTTTATGCTGATGAAGGTTTAGTGTGTTACAGCAGTGAAGATACATAAATCGTTCCTTATTTAATATAATTCATACTTATGCAAAATTATACTCGCAATGGAATTATATTATTAGTATTAATATATTGTTCTAGCTACTGTCACAAAACGTGCTTTACATTTGATTACCATTAGATTGACATAATGATCCATACAGACATTTTTCATTCACACAAAAATGCCGCTCACTAAAAACAGTCACGATTTCGATTTATAACGTTTTCTTCAACACATAAAGCTCATTTTAAAACAGCAGCGTTCGCGGTCTTTTTGTTTTAAGCTGATATCATGTATGATGACAAATAGTCTCACAGTGGGCATAGGGTGACCATTTACCACCATCAAGGAAGCACGTGCGCTGTCTGAGGAATTTAGGAAGTGTGGTGGATAGATGTGCTGCCAGCAGGGGGGTTGCGTGTCTCCTATATTATATAGTATAGCAAAAGATTTAATTATTGTAGGTATTGTGGGTTTCTTATTCAGGTTGTGATTTTGTGTGTAGTTTTAGAAAATTTTCCGACATTCTCGACACAAGTCATAAACTTAGTATGGAGCAGTGAGTGTGAAAACGTTTTATTTATTTATTTATTGGATTTGAATATCTAGCGAAGCCTTCACATTTTGGGATTAAAGAACAGCAACCGGATCAAAATTTACACATACTAACTGGAATTGCCAACTGGCATAGTTGGTTACACATATGCCCTTTTAAACGATGGGTACCGTATTCTATTCCCGTTAGTAACACGAGCTCTCTCTTGGGGTTATCTGTTTCTAGTTCTGCGTGTGATTGTGTATGTGATCTGAATATTTTCGCCACCCAAAGTACAAGTCTTAGATCTTAGCGAGGGGTAGTGATTGCGAAAGTATTTATCTTTTAGCTTAAGTTATAGAAAGGATTTAAAAATACATATTTTCAAATTTTATTAGTCTAAGAACTTTACTGCACTCACGTCAAACGGGGTTACTTATCAACCTCGCGTTTGAAACTTTACGTCGAGGTGTCGATACAAAACACGTTATTATAGGTAATGGCGGCAGTAAGGAAGCTATACAAACACCTGTAACACAATATCCCGGTGTAATCACATTATTTCATGCAGCTGGCTGGTGGATGGAGGTGAGAAGCAGGTGAGAAATGGATCTGGCAATGATATTAGTATAGAATCTAACTTTAATACACTTACAAAAAAATAATCAGGTACCCGTAGGTCGGGTTACTTTCACTCTGGAGGGTAACTTTACGACCTTACCGTGCGTTAATTGAATATTTTTTTACATAAAAAAATTACATAGAACATTTCTAAATAAAGTATTATCAAATAAAATAATTGAAGTAACTACGGGCCCCAAACTAGGCAAAGCCTTTAGCTTTAGCGCCCAATGCAACAAGTACGTTATCAATTTGGCATAGCGCAAAGTAAAGTATAATAAATAAACACAAGTAGGTACTTACACTTGTATAACTCAATAATAAGGTATTGAAATAACGCAATAATTAAATCAACACGTAATACTTTTTTAATTTACTTGTAAATTATTTTTGAGCAGTTAAAAACAAGTTACAGTAAGTTAACTGTGAAATGTAAAACACTCCTTATAAAAATATTACCATATTAAATCATAAACGCTTTCACACTCAGAGCCCCACACTTAGTTCGATGACTTGTGTCGTGGGTGCTGAAAACATTCATGTCACACACACAATGTCAAAAATACAATCCCACCCAGAATCAGAAGCACAAATATCTAGAGAAAATCTGCATTCCTAACTTGAGTCGATACCCGATATCCACCCTGTTGGTTAGAATGCGGACGCGCGCACGGCTAAGTCAACGCAGTTCGAAACATTCAGTTAATAAGTGTATGTATGAATTGTCGAGATAAGGCACCGGATAAGCGAAAGCAACGGTGACTTCCGCTTTGGCTCGTTTCTGGTGCAAAGGCTGGTACTTGCTATCCAGCATGGAATGCTGCCAGCGTCATGGGCACCTTTGCACCGGACACAGTCAGAGTTGGGTTATTTAAATAACATTTTTGACTGCATCTACGCTTAGTTAATTGTTTTACAATCATTTTTACGTGTATTTTATATTAACCACATTTCAATTACTTTTCTTTGTTGACACTGTTACACAGGTTCCAACTGTTAAAATCATTATGTTGCGCATTAGAATTTATTTGACAAATTTTTGCAGTCAGGTATTTAGGTTTTTTTTTATCCCATATAGAAATAATTTGTCCGCTATCTCTATCTTTTTTACTTTATCTTCTTAATTTAAATTTATTATAAAATTTTATTGGCATAATTTATGAATACCTCATCCACAATTCTTACCTCACATCCAATCAGGTTGCGTAAGGCCGCGTGTCCTGAAGGCAACAATTCTCACTCTCGTCCGTATAGCATAGACCTGCTTACCGTTGTGAGCTCTAAGTACAAGATAGGCCTTATCGATAGTAAATTTGTGTTCCTAAAATAATTTATTATGGATTTATTTTAACGCTAGAATGATTTCAAGCTTTATTTTTAAGATAAGTAGAGCAAGTGAAGCAACGGTTTGAGTCCCGCTCCGAGTGAAATATTTTCTTTCGTATTAAAATTACATTACTTTTTTCTTTGTTTTAGTCTACGCTGGACGAATGCTATAAACATAGAAATATATATGCGTTCGCGCACTAAAACACATTTTGTTCAAACACTACATTAATTTAACTGCATACACTATCATAAAATTGTTTATATTGTGCGGTTCATCTTAATTTTTGTTTGTTTCCAGTGATTATTCATCACTGGTTATTGAAAAAAAAAAGCTATGTTATTTAATTTAATATTTAAATAAAGGGGAAAACACTTATATAATTGTTATATCCTACATGTTTTTTAAGTTATTTAATATCTATGAGTGGAGACTTTTAATTAATTAACTCTTTGTTATATACTAAAATTGCCATATTGTATTACAATAGTTGTTAGTCTTCCTACAAAATAAAATAAATAAATAGATTACTAAGTGAAGGTCGACATAAACATAAACGCTTTCACACTCACTGCCCCACACTAAGTTCCATGATTTGTTTCGTGGGTACCAGAAACATTCACAACACACATACAATCACACCCAGAACCAGAAACACAAATCTTCCTTGGGGAGAAAACTGAAAACTAAGATAACTATGTTACCGCCTGGAATCGAACCCGATATCTCTGCTTAGAGGGCGACCGCTCACCCGACTAAGCCAAAGGGCAGACATAATTAATGTAAGATATGCACAGTTTTGTATGTCTATAATTTTATCACCCACAGTTTTGCAAATATATATTTGATTTTAAATAATAAGGACTATGGATATGAAATAATATATTGAAACGCCTCAGGCAGTCTCCCAGGACCGATACACATACCTCCCACGCCTCTGGTAAAGGTCTCTTTCATCACAGATATGGACCTCACCTGGCGAAGTAGGTCAGTGTTGATATATCTTCGTATTGTTATTTGCAAGTTTATATGGTCTTGATACCATTTTGTAAGAGTTAGGATAGGAACAAGAAATGAGGTCCTTAGTAACGATATTACAGGGCTCAAAGAGATTTAACATCTTATATCTGTTATTATTTATCACGGTTATTTATACATCATTTATCACAGCTAATATGAAATCATTATCATGTTTCATCACAAATAATAATTTATTTTTATGTTATATTAAGTACGTGTATTATAATATTTAGATATGTATTGTATATTAATTATATATTTATGTATGTAACTCTATGTATATGATTTGTTTAATTACATTAATAATTATATGTATGTTTTAAAGATTGCATGTATAAAGATCAAAACACGGATAAAACGACGTTTTCTAAAATTGAAACCTAGCTAGATCGATTTATCGCCCCCTGCATACAAAATTTCATGTAAATCGTTGAAGCCGTTTCCGAGATCCTGATTACACATATATATACAAGAATTGTTCGTATAAAGGTATTAGATTGCCGCACCACCGATCACTTTTTTTATCCTCTCCATCCTAAGGTTGCTTGGAAGAAATCGCTGCTTGGCGTTAAGGCCGCCGATTGTACTGCTATATTGCTATTTATTTTTCTGTTGTTAATTGTTATTATTATTGGTGTGTAATAAAGAGTATTTGTATTGTGTTGTATTGTATAGTATCTGGGTGACGAACGCAGTGCTTTACCGAGGAGGATTTTGACCAAAGTTCAAAACTCTGGGTGACACTGAACTGCAATGAGCAAGCGTGACGATACCATCGATGGTAGGTACGTCGCTTTATTTTAAAATTGGTTAGCAACCATTCTTACTTATTGGAAAAACTTGAGGCGGTCTAGATGTTTAACAGGTTTCGACTATAAAAATCACTATGTTGCGCATTAGAATTAAGTTGACTATTTTTTGCAGTCAGGTAATTAGGTTTTTTTATCCTATACAGAAAGAATTTGTCCGCTATCTCACCAAATGCAAAGTTATAACGCGAACGAAGATGTAGCATTCTTACCCAGTAGATACTTTTATATATATATATTTTTTAATTCAAGATTGGCAAACCTTTGACCGCCATTTCACCTAAGGTAAGTAACGATGCGGTTGACGATGAAACACGTTTGCCCAGTAGATGCCTATTCACTCGCAACTTAAAGACTCCCATATTGAAGGGAACACATACTCAGGCAAAGAATTCCATTCTTTTGCAGTTTGCATATGAATGTGAAGGCAAAACGCTTTATCAGCATTTGTGTAATATCTACCATATAGCGGTGTTGCTTAAGAATCTGTCTCGATGTCCGATAATAGAATGGGGATGGGAGAATTAGACCGTGTAATTCCGTTGCACACTCTCCGAAATTTATCCGATAAAATACCGAGAGACTAACGAGCGACGATGCCCTAAGCTCTGAAGTTTTGCATTAGTCAACTCGCTGTGAATAAGTCTCTTGGCTCTTCGCTCAATGATTTCAAGAGCCTCAAGTTGGTATTTAGCTAAACCGTCCTAAAGATGAGAACAATCATTTACCTACTTTTGCACTGTGCTACTTCAAGTTTAAATTGTTGCTGAACTTGGAAAAAGCGTTCCCTGATATTAAATAGTTACCCGTTGATAAAATCGGGTACCTATTACATCCCAATCACTTTCTTACCACATTTTCTTTGTCCTCCCACTCACTTCCCAAACATACACCTAATAAAAATGAGCCAGACCTTATCAATGAGATCTTATGACCGTATCGCACGTATCGTACGATATAGTATACGTTTGGACACGGCTATGAACCGTGACGAGCTTGACTAATGGTGGTCGGGGTTTAGCCATGCTTAGCTCCATATTGTGATTTGTCTTTAAATCTACTTCCAAAAAGGAGGAGGTTCGCATTTAGACTGCATTTTTTGTATATAAAAAAGTAAGTTTCTGTCTTTTATGGCCTAGTTGGTAATAAAAATACAATTTAAATCAGATAAAGGGTTTTGGAAATATTGAAGGTGACGATGGTTATAAGTTTGACAAAAATAGGATCAAGAAGGAAAAAGAAGGTCAATCAATTTGAATAAGAACATGACAAAACATAGCTAAATGTATGTGTTTTTTAGGGTTCTGTACCCAAAGGGAAAAAACGGGACCCTATTACTGAGACTTCACTGTCCGTCCATCTGTCCGTCCGTCTGTCACCAGGCTGTATCTCAAGAACGGTGATAACTAGACAGTTGAAATTTTTACAGATGCTGTATTTCTATTGCCGCTATAACAACAAATACTAAAAACAAAATAAAATAAATATTTAAGGGGGGCTCCCATACAACAAACTTGATTTTTTATAGATAATGGTACGGAACCTTCGTGCGCGAGTCCGACTCGCACTTTGCCGGTTTTTATTTGAAAAGCAACTAATGAATAATGAAACAAAATTTTTTTGAGTTCATAATACTCAACAAGTATTTGTACGGAAAAAAAACATACGTTTGACGTAGAGAAAGTGACAAGATACCTAAACCACATACAGAGATCATATCAAAATTAAAGTAATTGATTGTCAATATTGAGACTCCCTATTTGTAAACAAAACAAGCCTCTAATAATCGCTTAACCTCTATCAGTTAAACGCCACGCCAATCTAACACGACACTCAAAAATAGAATGGATAAAGAAGATTTATTCGTGTCCCATCGTGCATATGAATAATCTATCAACCGTGACGGATCGTCGCATAGACCACTTACAAACTTACACGGAAGCTTCAATAAAAAAGAAAAAAACGCATAGACTCCGGGCAGCGAACCCGGGCATCAATCCACCACAATTTATTATACCAGCGTAGGAGGCAACTAAAAATTAACCACAGACAACTACCGGTTCGGATTTTAAAATTTCCACGCAAGAGTAATAGTCGAGATTAGTAGCATTGTTGCCTCGGGAGGCGCATAGAATAAACGCTTATTAGAATTTATACGAGCTCCGAGAGGCCTGTTCCTGTGATGTAGCGGTGGCCGTTTTTTAGAACACCCCAGGACTATCATCGGTTTTATTAGAGGAGGAAATATGGGAGCGGGTGACGTACAAGCTAGTGCGCTTGTTAGTGATCCGCCTCAAGCTTCTGGTGGTAAAATAGGATAATCTCGTCGTAATTCGAGCTGTCGACGAGATATCAGCCTCTGGTGACGATGTAGCTATGCTTACGCTTCGGATAATGGTCAGGCTATAAGTAATAGCCAAGGTTGTTCGGTAGCGATCGTAATAGGTGGGTTACTCAGGGCGTAACCGTAGCGAGAATTGCGAAACCAGCAAATTCCTAGAGTGGGGACATGTTAGAACGCACCTTTGGTTCGGAACACTGCAATTGGTCCGGAATCTGACAGGTTGATGTATGGAACGATTCTAGTGTAGTGCAGCGAACAGATTCTGTGTTATGGGCTAAATTATTTGCGATAATTCTCCGTGTAATTATGTCTACGCAATGTTTGGTCTGTGTCGGCTTGATAGTTTTATTATCACTTAATTTTAATGCTTTTGCGATTATATAAGCTGATAGAATTTAGATTTATGTTCTTGTACAATGGGTTGTGGTTATAGAAATATTTTTACCCTATTAAATACTAGTTTTGAACTAGTACATATTGAGGTTCTTTGATGCTAGAGGGATGTCCATGATAAAGGGAAACACCAGACATAGTGTTTACTCTAGAACAACTCTATATTTATAATCATATCACATAGTTATTAGCCTAGCTTATATATATCATGTTATCATAATGTAACGTGCCTTAGATTATGTATGCTGTATCTCTATGTATCGATAGTCCATGGCTTATCAATAAACAGTTATACCCTACAAGGTAATCCTAACATTGTTTTATAAGCTATGTTTTTTGATATCAACAAAGAAAGAATTTATAATTATTTATTGTAAACTCTCATAGTCACTCACTCTCTAGTTAAAACAATAATCTACCATTTTGTTTGAACTGCCCGCTGGCATTGTTGGAGGTGGGTTTGTCTTCTAAACAGCGGGTATCGGGTTCGATACCCAGTATTAAAACAAGTTTTATCCCGAACGTCTTTTGTGTTTCGAGTTCTAGATGTGATTGTGTTTGCTTTCAAACTCACTTTTCATAGCCCCAAACTACGTTTGAAGACTTTTATCGTAGTTGCGGGAAACATTTACATCACACAACAATTACAGCAGCACAAATGTCCCATGGGACGAAAAATGTATTCCTGCAGGGATTCGAACTCGGGGCCTGTGACGTAAATACCAAACATCGTCGTCTAAGAACTGGATCGTCGTGGGATATATAAAAAACTTAGTCTCCCTACATGGTTTTGCAATTAAATTAATGACTGACTTAGATACTCGATTCACAATCACATGAAAAACACTAAAATTATCTGTAATCATATTATTATCGTTACTAAATTTATTTTGGCTTACATTCCTCCATATGATTACATATGCTCAAACGATAATCATTGCAAATCATTGACGTGATTACTCAAATCGTTATTTGCTGAACAAAGTACCACTAATCACTATAAATTGCTTTATTACATTTATGTTTATATTATGTATATGTTCAATCTATAGGTAATTGGTACTTAGACAGTAACATTAAATACTAAATACCTACTAATATTAGTAATACTAGCTGTACTTGGCATGTTTTGCAATGCCACGTGAAGAAACAGTTATACCTCTTTCACGTTTATGGTTTCCTAGTACTTTGATATGGATTTAGTATGGACTAAAAACTTTTTGGATATTGTTCATACTAAAATCAGTTGAGCCGATTCGAAGGAGTGCGACCATACTGTGACACGAGATATTTATAATAATACTTAACTAGTGATTCGCCCCGGTTTCGCCCGTGTGCAACACCTGCAGCGCCATCTGCCGGGCTGATTTGTGAATCTAAACCATCCAGTGCGCCATCGCCACCCAAACGCATACAATAAATTCATTCAAATAGGTCCAGCCGTTTAGGAGGAGGTCAGTGACAAACACACGTACAGTAGAATTATATATATATACTAGCGGCCCGGTACGTGCTTCGCTACGTATAAAGTGAAATATGTGATAAATGAAAAACCGCTTGACCGATTTTGTGCAAACTTCACATAAACTATCTACTAAATAGTCCGAACAATGCCTAAACATTTGGTTTGGATAGGTGAGTCCGTTATTGAGTTATAAAATTACAACGAAAAGTGGCATTGATTTTAATATATATATAGATATATAATTATATAAAGATATCAGAAAATTATGCTGCTTATTTTTTTAAATAAGTACTAGAAACCTCTTGGGACATCATTCCAACAACATTGAGACCAAAGTCTTTCATGGTACGGCATTTTCAAATTCTGATAATGCCAGCACTGACGTTCCGCTGGGGGTGTATTGTAAATCCCCCCCCCCCCCCCCCTGCCAGAAGCTAGCCCAGTCACCCCAACTCCTTTATATATCGGAGTGCGGCTGTGCGCCCGGTGACGCTGTTCCCGCCCGGTGACGCTGCAGAGGCTACACATAGGCAGCAGCATATAGTCCGTTCGAAAAAAAAAAAAATTCCATTCGTGAGGATGTAGGTGTGCATGATGTCGACTCTGTTTCATAGGAATGTTCTATATTATAGTGACCCTATCTTGGCTCCTATTTTTTTTGTGTCCTCACAGTGTAACATCACATGTTCCACAGTTTCATTCCCACGACATAAGGGATCAGTGGGGCGCCAGTCTTATACATGTGGTTATTTTACTTCGCAGTGATAAGTCCCACCATCAGGCGAAGGTCCTGTCGGTGAAGTCGAAATAAATGATTAGTAAGGTTCTGTATGATTTTCAAATTAATTTTATATTTATCTTCTGTTAATGATAAAGTGTCAAGTGTCAACTGGCGTTGGGGTGCATATTACGAGGCGCAGCTCGACGAAGCCGATCTTAGCGGGACAGTGTAGTTTAGACAACTATTAATTATAGATTGTACAGAATACATAATTTTAATTATTATGGATAATTAAACGCAAGAAAATCTTCGGAACGTTGATCAAATTAGATGTACTAAACACGCAATTCAAGAACTACTGATCAGATCTTGATCAAATTAAAACGGGACCAATTGGAAAGCAACATCTATCAAACAAAACAAAAAAAATCTAAATCGGTTCACGTGAAACGAAGTTATGAGGTAACACACATAAAAAAATAAAAATACAGCCGACTTGTACTTCATCCTTTTTGTGAAGTCGGTAGAAACAACTCGGTAGAAACTGAACCGGTAGAGAACGGTCGGTAGAAAAGCCGTTTCCAAGTGATGATATTTCACACATATTATTATGCCAATTGTTTTTTTTTCCATACTCATTAGGCAAGTATTGGACCACTATCTCACTTGATTTAAAGTGATGATGCGGCCGAAGATATAGCATACTTGCCTGGAAGATACCTATTCACTCTTGACTTGAAGACTCCCAGATCATACCGTTCGGCGAACAAAGACGCGGGCAATGAATTCCACTCCTTCGCAGTACGGATGAGAAACGTAGAAGCCAAACGCTTCGAGCAACGAGGTATGTCAACCATAAATGGATGATGCTTTTGATAGATTTTTAAATCATACAAACACACATTTTTATTTTTATTATTTGTGACAGGCTTGTGTTTGACCACTATCTCACCTGATGGTAAGTGACGATGTGATCGAAGCTGGTAAACACACTAGACCTGGAATACGCAGGCTTTCAAGGATAACTGCCGGAACACCGTATTTGGCTTGGCGGCAGACTTTCAACTTGATGGGGGTAAGCTACTTTGGTAGCAAGCCAGGCGAGCAACTCACAAAATGCTCTACCACCTCTCAAAATAAAATAAAATTAGCTTATGTTACATAGCCAATTAGTAATTTTAATGGGTTGTTACAATTTAAAAAGTTGAATATAATATGTCTTGTCGTGTTTCTACCGATAGTATTTACACTGTTAATTCACTCCAGCTGACTTACAGCATTACGCCGTGCGGTAATTTAACTGCTCAGTTAAGGCGAAGGATTGCTTTAAGATAAATTGATACTTTGTTTGTAGAAAGCAAAAAAATATTAATAAACACTTTCACATTCAAAGCCACAAACATTTACATCACACACACAATCACAACCAGAACCAGAAACACAAGCTTTCCTTGGGGAGAAAACTTGTGATCCCGCCGGGAATCGAACCCGATTTCCATCCTTAGAAGGCGAACGCTCACCCAACTAATCCAACGGGCAGTTTATTCATATTTAAAGATTTGCATGGAGCGTGAGGAACACTATCCTGTCTTAAAATAATAAATCGAATACAATTTATAATATTTGTAATTAAGGTCACACACACATATTCTTAATTTCAAATAGGACTCATATAACAGCATATATAACAAATTGATCACACTAATATTATAAATCCGAAAGATTGTACACACAAATAATTTACCAGCATCACAAAATTTACACAAATGTGTAAGTATATTTGTTTTCACTTGACGCTGTAACGCCTGAACAGATTTGGATCTTCAAGATTTAACGGCTTAACAGATTTGGATGAAATTTGGAATGTACATAGAAGACTGAATGAATGAATGACGATAGAAGACCAGTTGTGCCCGGCGACTTCATCCGCGTAATAAATTAAAAAAGCAGCTAATTTATTTACTTACAGTCAAGAATGAATAGATATTTTCTAGGCAAACATGCCTCATGGTTGACCGCATTGTCACTTAATATCAGGTGAGATAGTGGCCAAATGTTTTCCTATCACAGATTAAAATAAAATCTTTCATACACACCTTGTCCTTACCATTACGGACACAACAAATTGACTCGAATCTCGAATTTTAGACAGATAGGTAGATAGAGCAACTTTTTATTGAATACCTTGACAGATACATGACAATCCTACTTTATATTATAAATCCGAAAGTTTGTGTGTAAGTGTGTAAGTATGTTTGTTCCCTCTTCACGCTTTAACGGCTAAACGGATTCGGATGAAATTTGGAATGTACATAGATTATACCTGGGATTAACACATAGGCTACTTTTTAACTTGATAATAGCGGGCGAAGCCGCGGGGCACGGCTAGTAAATAATAATCTAGAAAATAAGTGTAACAACAGGTCGTCTTATCAAGCGATCACTTCCAGATAACCTTTGGATGGATAGGAGTAAAGCAATGAAATTGGACGTCGGTATTTGTATAAATATAATGATATAGAAAATAAACACATATAAACAATAACATACCTAAATTATGATAAAGAATACATAAACATAATATAATGAGTATAATTTATATAGATACACTTTTACTTTCCACTGTACTCCCCTTAACAACGACCATGCTTATTACGAATGTAGTCATTACACCAGGAATGTAACTCATACGTGTGTTTATATTTAAATACTATAAATGCACAGTCGGTCCGTAACTGTGTCATTGGCTGTCGAACAGTCACTTTTAGTTTCGTTCTAACAAGTATTTGTATCAGTAGGTACGATTTATATACTATGAATAGAATAGAATAGCAAAGCCAAATACGGTGTTCCGGCAGTTATCCTTGAGAGCCTGCGTATTCCAGGTCTAGTATGTTTACCAGCTTCGATCACATCGTCACTTACCATCAGGTGAGATCGTGGTCAAACACTAGCCTGTCACAAATAAAAAAATAAAATAAAAAAAGAATATAATTATTTATTGTCATACAGAAAAATAACATTTAAGAATCATGTAACAGTGCATGGAATCGTCAAACAGATAATATAAATTATATTTATTATTGATATTTAGAGAAAAAACATTTACATACTAAACAATTTTAGAGGTATGAACATTCGAAAATAGTACAATTCTTTTATATATTTTTTTGCGTATTTAATGTCCCCTCCAGAATCTTACATCGTACTTAGTGTGGGGCTGTGAGTTTGAAACCGTTTATGTATCTTCAAGGCGTGCATGCTACATCTTCGGCCGCATCATCACTTTCCATCAGGTGGTCATTGTGGTCAAATGCTTGCGTTCGGTCATAAAAAAAAAAAAACTTGGAAAAAAACAATTTGGAAAGATTCCAAAGTCACTGTTATTGACTTTTATTTTGTTGGGTATTTTTTTTTTATTATTATAATTTTAATGGTACTCCTAATAGGTATAAAGAATTTTAGATAGTCATCGTCTTTTCTTATATTGACATTACTGTGCCTACCTCGGCCAATAAAGAAATGTTAATTAATTTATTTTACATAATCAGAACCAATAAGGCATAATGTAGGCGACCTGTAGAACTGAGACCTTGTTTCTAAGTTCGGAACAAACTACTAATTTATAAGTATTATAAAGGTCTTATATATGTATAGTTGGATTATCTACAAAATTCAAAGCGATGGGATAATCATCATCTCTTTCGGTGTATACGTTATGGAACCAGAAGTTTACAATAAATTACCAAATGATATTGTAGAGACAACAAGATTAGCTGTTTTTTTTTAATAAATAACTGGCTAATAAAACAAGTGTTCTACTCTTATAAATAACTAGCTGTCCCGGCGACCTTCATTCCGCCTAACAGTCAATGAATGTGCATGTTTAGGAAGCCATACCCGGCATACAATGCCACGTGACTATACTATTACCTCCTTCATTGTTATGTTTGCCTAGTACTTTACCAAATCTGAGTGACGTATGAGAAAATGATTTTTATACACCTATTTAAAAAAAAAAAAAAAACATGTGACGTTCCTAAAAAATCCTATGTCCGTCTCCTGGTTTTAAGCTATCTCCTCACCAATTTTCAGCCAAATCGGTTCAGCCGTTCTTGAGTTATAAGTGGAGTAACTAACACGACTTTCTTTTATATAATTATATAGAATTATTAATGCGATGGTTGACATTGCGATTTGACTTATGCTTAAACTATAATTATGAACCATATTAAAACTTAATTACTCTATATATTATTTTTTACCGACTTCACAAAAAAGTGAGGAGGTACTCAAGTCGATTGTATTTTTTTTTATATTAATCAAACATGTAATATATTTAATCAACATAACGTTAAGGTAATATCACAACATAAAAAGCATATATTACATTAAACTAAAAACTAAATTAAAATTAAACAAAAAAACTATAATTAGATATAAATATGTACAAAACTTAATCTAATAGACCGCTACCAGTAGGCAAAGTACCCAAAATGCTGGCAGCATTGCCACGTTGAATGGCAATACTCAATCTCTGTCCAAAATATTTGCCAGCAAAAATTTTGTTTTAATTTTTTTAATTTTATTTTTTATAACGTGTAATTAATAATTATCAATAAATATAATTATGCCTATGTCTACGAAACAGCGTTGGCATATGTTGGTAATATTGACTTCAACCTGACATCAACATAGGAAACGCTTGTAGTGCCCTCATTCGTAAATCCAAGAGGACCTCACGTGCTGGTGATGTCCGCTCGGATATGTACATTTTATTTGGTCTATATTCAAACGCAAACTCATAGCCCCACATTAAGTTCAAAGATTTGTATCGTTTTACATATCACCCACACAACTACACCCAGAACAAGAAACACAAATTTAGCTTGGAGAGAAAACTTATGTTCCTACCGGGAAACGAATCTGATACCCGCTGCTTACAAGGCGATGCACACCTAACGAGCAGTCCGAAGATTGCTTGTTGAATAAAAGCAATTTTGGTTTTGACAAGACAATGACCCAGTTGGCGCAGTGGACAGGTGCCCGCCCTCTGCGCCGTGGATCCTGGGTTCGATTCCCAGCAGAAGCATAAATTCCTTCCCAAGGGATATTTGTGCTTCTGGTTCTGGGTGTAATGTGTGTGTGATGTGAATGTTTCCGGCACCCACGATACAAGTCTTTGAACTTAGTGTGGGGCTGTGAGTGTGAATGCGTTTGTTTGTTTGATTATTAAAGATTTTTATAAAAAAGTACCAGTTATTATATGAACACAACTTTAATATTAAGTTTAGCTTGAGGTTGATGCAATCATAAGGAGGATGACATAAACCACGCGTAACTTCACCTTGCTCCACAAGAGGCCGCAAATTATGCGTATATACTTACCATACTGAGGTGCAGCATTCTGCAACAATAACCGTAGTAAGTAATATTGTATTTAATTCAGTATCAAATTGAAGTATTTCATCAGATGTAATGTACCAAAGAATTGGTAATTTGGTATCTTCATTAAGGTACCAAATCATCATTAATCTTTGTTTTTTATGCTCGATAATCAGGCATTTGACCACTATATCACCTGATGGAAAGTGAAGATGCGGCCGAAGATGTAGCATGCTTGCCTAGAAAATACCTATTCACTCTTGATTTGAAGAAGAAAACAAAAGAATCAAAACAAATCAGATCATCCTCGTTCTATCGGACTAGCAGACCAACTGCTAAGCTATACCACTTATGGTAGACATTCTACAAAGGCGGACAAAGCGTTTTGCTTCCACATTCATTATGTGAACCGCAGAGGAATGGAACTCCTTGGCTGAGTCGGTGTTTCCTGATAGGCACAATATGGGAGTCTTCAAGTCGCGAGTGAATGGGTATCTTCTAGGTAAGCTTGTTCCATCGTCGACCACATCATCGCTTACCATCATGTGAGATGGTGGTCAATAGTTTGCCTATTTTGAATAAAAAATCTATTGAAGTATTGAAGTATTATAATATTATATAGGCTATTGAAGTATTATCACAACAGTATATCTTTATGTCACTGAGAATGAACCAGTAATCCACCGGTAATATTTCGAAGCAATGGCGAACCTCATAATTACATGAACACATGACTTCTGTGTTCCGCGCATGAATAACAAACCTACCTGAATGGACTAACTGTTACAATACAAGGAACAGTAAGGGCACTTGGGCTACGTCAATTTTGCTCTACTTCCTGGCACATCGTGGCTTACAGTGAGGAAGTATGGGCTGTCTCTAAGGAGTATATTTAGAAAGGAATAAGTTTTTTTGTTTAACTGTTTATCAAACAAGGAAAAAATTCCACGTTCGTAGCTGGTTATGAAAGTTCAGTTACGAAAAAGTACAAGAGTGTTTTTTGTGATTAAGCCAGCGTTTGACCACAATCTCACCTGATGGAAAGCGACGATGTTGTCGAAGATGGAGAATGCTTGCTCAATAAAACCATATTCACTCTCTTCTTGAACAACCTCATATCATACTTTTTTGGAAACACAGCATCATCATATCATTATGACCAAACGGATTCTGGGCGCAAAACAAATAAATATAGTCTAACTTGGATCCAACAAAGCTAAGAATAAAACCCTACTGCTGATATGAGCATATGCCCACTAGTGCAGTCCTGTGATTATCGTATAAATCAGCACCGATACTACCGGTAATTGCTCCGATATATCGATACAAGAGATATATCGGTAGATTGCATCGCGGATCCCGCTGCCTGTAAATTAAACGGTAGGTTAGATATAATTTCATGTGAAATGTGTGACGGTTAATAAATTATTGGGTATTAGATTGTGTGGCGTAAATCATACCGGTTTTGATGAATGTGATACTGATACCTATATTACATGATATTATCAGATGTTTTTATTGAAATTTAAAGAGGAGGACGTTTGATATATCTTTCGAAGCGTGTGAAAATGATTCCTTATAGAATATCGTAAATAAATCAACGAACAAAAAACGCTCAAATGTATTATACGACGTGTGATTTGGTTTTCTTGGTGTTTTATTGACATGTTTGGTTTTTAATGCATTTAATCTGTTATGAAAGATTTGTTGTTTTTTTATAATTGGAAGAAAGGAACGTTTCCCCGTGATGGACCACGGGGTAACTTCCCCTTCAGTGGTCCATGGTGGCTGTGGATGACGGCAATATACCAGGTTGATGATATAATTTACTCTTGTCGTGAAGTTCGCTACCACACATTATAGCTATTGTAACTTTTACTCTTTCGTGAATCACGCATAGTTTAGGTAATATCTCGGGTTTTAATTGCGCTAAAAATGTTTTTTATTTAACTCGACGCCAATTTGCAATTTGCACTGGCTATGGTCTTGAGAAGACTGAGTTAAGTCTCGAGAATATATGAGTAGCTTTATGTGGTAAAGGTAATGAACCACATTATGGTACGTACATTGACAATATTAGCCTGCAAGTATATGCTCACCGATTTTCTTTACGGCCACTTAAATATTTAAATTAGACATGACATGAATCCCTAAGCAACTCCACACCATCATACATAGAATGCTAACCACATCAGAATCGATTAACTCGATCATAGATTTACAACCCCGGAATGCACCTAAACACGTCTAATCGAGCACATCGAATAATCGATTAAAATAATCGATATGTCCCCAGGGACGGCCCTTTTACATACGTTTATTGGTAATTTTCTAGAACTCGATTTGCAAGTCACAATGACATATTGACAGGGGTACCCGTAATGTGCACCGTTATGGGGAAGCCTGGTTGTGATGGAATATGTCAACGGGAAGGCCGTAGGGTACAATTACACGGGCGCTGTCTCCGTTCCATGATTTATCGGAGCTGATAACGCTCTCGGCGACCGCTTAACATAAACCTTAAGTTAAACAGGCCTACATGCCTGCTGGTGGACGTATTTTTACTAATACTGGAAGGTCTTTGTTTCCTAAACGGTATGATCTGGCAGTTTTCAAGTCTAGAGTGGATAGGTGTCTTTGATGCATGCATGTTGCCTCTTCGGCAGGATTATCACTATCTATCAGGTGGTGGTCAAATGGTAGCCTGTATTAAATTAAAAAATGTGACAAATTTACGCGTTCATTTTAATTATGATTATTGGGCATACGGTAAGAACATCATTTTAATCTTCATCAAAAAATTTATGAATGATTTATTGATTATTAAATTATTGAAACGCAAGCAAAGCTTAAAAAAAAGACTTCATCGCTTATGTTTCGGTTTTGGCTTAACCAACTTCGATAAAATTTATATGGGACCACCTCTGAAGTAGACTCTACCAAACAAAAATAAAATCAACAAAATCTATTCATAATTGCCGGAGATTACGCGTACCATACAAACAAAAAAAAACATGCAATCGAATTTAGAACCTCCTTTTTGAAGTTGTTTGAAAACTTAACTTAATAAGAAAAATTACAAATTTTTCAACAGTCTTAAGTCATTGCTACCTAAACTAGGAGTGTGTAACCGTAGTTTTTGAGTTATCCTCAATAATGTGTATTTAATTTATTTAATCTGATCAAGGGTTCCAAAGATAAAGAGGTGAAGTCAGTATTTAAAAGATTTGCTTGCATTCAAATTATTCAGGATCTAATGAGAACGTTTATCTTATATATTATATAGTCTAACCGAACTTAGATCTATGTATCAAGGCATGAACCAAAGAAATACGTCTTAATTATCGTCTATTTGACTTAAATTTCGTAACTGTAACCAATGTGGTAACCGTTTCTAAACGGTCTAGACTTTTAGATTTAATTGCGCACCTAGACAAAAAAGGAACATCAAATCAAGGTATTGCCGACATGCTGGTACGCTGCCAACTGATAATGTGCTATGTCTAGGAGCCTAAATAAAGCATAGTATGTGTTACGGCATAACTAAATCATAGACTATTTAAATGTATTGTGTAAACAAAAAAAGCGAATACATATAATTACTATACTTATATTGTTTCATACAATTACTAGTACCTATTATGAAATTTATTCACAAGTAAAGTATAACAGAAAACCTAATATGACCCATATAACTAAAATTATGATTTTTATTATGAATTGTTTATTATTATTTTGATGAAATGACGTAAGATTTTTAATGTATTTATTATACAATGGATACTTATATAATAATAATAAACATAAACGCTTTCACACTCACAGCCCCACAATAAGTTGACATTAGACACACAATCACAACCAGAACCAGAAACCCAAATTTCCCTTTTGGTAAGAAAACAAGTGTTCCCGCCGGGAATCGAACCCAATACTGCCACAAAAACTCACTTGTGAATAAAAAAAATTTTTAATAAGTTTTTATGACTGTCCGCTTGGCTGACGTCAACCATCTTTGGGAATGCTTTTATGATTCAATAGAGTCATATACTATATTGATGGGCAGGGGCACCTCGTGCAGGCAAATTTACTCTTATCCATATTAAGTTAAAAGTATAAGAGTAACTATAAGAGTATTTCAAGCTTAATTATTTAACCATTAGCGTAAATCAGTAGCAAACTGCTAGCGCGATCCGCAAGTGATATAAGGGTAGCTACACACGCACCAGCCCACTTTCTAACATCGTGCGAAACGGTACTTTCTAAGTAATCGAAACTGGATTATTGGAAACATATTGAACAATAACAGAAACGGTAGTCGGACCACGACTCTGTCTGTTAGATTGTGGAGTATTGTGATGTAGAGTTACTGGAAGTGACAAGGAACTTACCTAATATATTGTTCTTGGATCTGTATGTGATCAGTCTCTAATGATGTCAACACACACTTGCTTTGTAATACCCAGAAATATTGTTTATTGTTTGTATGACGAGGGTTTTTATAAGATGCATTTTTTTCTGTGAACTTGTGCGCGCGCGTGTCTTAATCTTGATTTTGTATCTGTCACGCGTTTTCACGTGGAGATGACAAAGGGCGCGCTTCGTCGCGATTGGTGCAAAATGAATTTTGGCGGGAGATTCAAGTGATACGGCTACAGTGAGTGTTCAATTTTTAAGTATTTTTATATGAAAAATTGTAGAATCTCTTTTATTTTTCTATTATCTTTAAATAGATAACATTGTTAGAAGAACTACGTAAAGTAAAAAAACGAAAACTTAAATAAGCTAAAGTATCATAATCTAATATCTTTAAACGAGCAATTCTTGTATATATATATATACTCGGAAACGGCTCCAACGATTTTCATGAAAGTTACAGATATGGGGTTTTTCGGCCCAAGGAATCGATTTATCAAAGTTCCAGGTCCGAAAAATGCTCGGTTCCCAAACTGCATTTGAAAACCCGGGTTTAAGAAACTATCAGCGGTCATCCGGATATTAGATAATTAAATGCAAGCAAAGCTTTGAAAAAACCGACTTCTCAGCTTTATTTTCGGAATTTTGAACAGATCAGATGTACTAAACACGCATTATTGACTATTGATATTTCAAGAACTACTGATCACATCTTGATCAAATTTAAACGGGACCAATAGTAAAGCAACATCTACCAAACAAAAAAAAAATTCAAAATCGGTTTACGTGGAAAGAAGTTATAGTAGGTAACAAACATAAACAGAAAAAAATACTGTCGACTTGAGTACTTCCTCCTTTTGGTGAAGTCGGTAGAAAATAAATTGAACAGCTCATTGGCTTGATTAGGTGCGCGGCCGCCTTCAAAGCGGGTTATCGGGTTTGATTCCCGGTGGGAACACAAGTTTTCTCCCTAAGGGAAATTTATGTGTCTGGACCTGGGTGAGATTATATGTGTGATTTGAACGTTTCCGGTACCCACGACACAAGTCATTGGACTTAGTTTGGGGCTGTAAGTTGAAAGCGTTAATGTATGTTTAGTTTAAAATGATGACCGATTTGCCTCTGATACAACGCTATATAATATAAATATTTCTTTTTTATGAGAATTAATGTTAATTAATCAAATTAACTACAGATTGCATTTACTTTATTAAATACATGTTTTTGCTAACGCCTTAGAAACACTTAGTTTTTTTTAAACGCTAAAATTTACCTTGTACTTACGTGTATCGAAACTTGGCCTAGAAAAAATGTCAGTGACTGTATACCTATGTATTCTATTTTCTTTTTTCAATCGACGGCTAGAAAAAAGAAGCGATTCTCCCAATGAAAAACTGGCACCCACTACAAAAGTCATTGACCTTAGATTGTAAAGTGTTCATGTTTTTTGTTTATCTTTGTAATTGGTTATTTCTAGTTGCTATTTAGCATCTTTGTTTTTATTATTTTCCAATTGATCGTGTCGTGACCTCGTGACGCTAGAATAGAAATGTTAACTAAGTTCTTTCATAATAGCTGATTATGAGTAACGATTACTTTGTTAAACATATCAATAACACTATCATTTTACAGTCATTGGCGTAGTTGTTTATATGATTGCCTTCTACGCTGCGTGGGCCGGGTTCAATTCCCGGGAACACAATGTTTCTCCCAATAAGAATTTGTGATTTTGATTGTATTTAAGTGTGTGTCCTATGTATCCG
This sequence comes from Lomographa bimaculata, assembly GCA_948107665.1. NCBI lineage: Eukaryota > Metazoa > Arthropoda > Insecta > Lepidoptera > Geometridae > Lomographa > Lomographa bimaculata. Next base: position 13,928,969 of record OX403600.1, read on the forward strand.
GCAGTAGATATTCAGGTCTTTAAACTTATTGCTATGAATATGAAAGTTCTAGTAAAAAATTAATATAAAACATAACATAACATAAACGCTTGCACACTCACACACTAAGTTTTTTGACTTGTTTCGTGGGTGCCGGAAACATTCACATCACACACACAATCACAACCAGAACCAGAAACACAAAATTTCCTTGAGGAGAAAACTTGTGTTCCGGCCGGGAATCGAACCCAATGCTTGAAGGCGAACGCTCACACTACAAAACCAACGGGTAGTTCAAATAAATTACTAGATGTGTTTTTTTATTATTCAGGCTATGCAAAAATTTGACCACTATCTCACCTGATTGTAAGTGATGACGCGATCGACGATGGAGCATATAGTTTAAGATTATACGTTTTACGACCTACTTTAGTTTATGTAAAATTTTAATTGTGAACAATTTCACAAGAAGACGGTTTGCGTTTGGCAAGAGATGATGCGGTCGACGATGCAGCATGTTTTCCTAAAGATGTGGTTTGTTTCCCGCAATAGGGAATATTCTTAATCTCACCAGTTCCAATGCTAATTATTGTGAAAGTTTCAAAGTATGTCTCATAACAAAACTAACTCAAGCCTCTTGACTAAATTTTTTTTCAATGGTGTTTTATTTAATACTCGATAGGCAATCATTTGATCACTATTTCTCTATCCATAGTTTTGGTAAACTATGTACATTTAGCCAGTATGATTTATTACCATAAATATTATTCTAATGTTCTTAAATGTAGTTCATATAACTAGTTCTAATCGACAGTCATAGTCAAATTATACCCTAGAAAAGTGGTAAAAACTTTACATGAACTTCTATACCTGTACATATAATATTCATATTAATAATTCGTATATTTCAGGGTTTAAAGACATAATGTAATCATTCATACAAATAAGGATGCATAACGAGGGGCTCTTCAATCAAAGTCTCCAAGCTTGGAAGTGAGTATTTTCTTATCTTGTCTAGAACTAGTTTTTAAAAACCTTACCTATCAATGAGTAACTTTAATATAGTCGTAGTTACAATTTTTCAGTCATATTATTTCGCCGTAAATTAGTAAGCTTTAATGAGTTTATTTTGGATTTCACGTTGAAATACATATTTCGATACAATGATGATAAAAAAAAGAAAACAAAAAATATATATTCATATAATCCATAATTTGTATTGTTGTTGTTGTTTTCCTTAAACCATTCATTTTTTGCCTAAAACCATGAACGTTTACAAACTATTGACAACCATTATTACATTATCTCGCTAATTACACATTACCTACTCGAAGCATCACAAACTCACCTAACCTAACCTAAGCTAAAATCCCCTACGCCATTTTTCACTTTCGCGGCAAAACTACATCAATTGCTTAATAAACTCAGTGACATCTGTCAATTCACTTGTCAATTTGTCACACAGTGACAGCAGGTGACTAACAATCGCGATGGGCAAAGGAGATTGCGCGTGCGCCGACTTATTTATGAATCTTTTGATGCGCCTTATTAGGTACATGTTATTGAGCTGTTACGTTTACATTACCATGTGCTTTGTCGTTGTATCGGGTTCGATTCCCGATGGAAAACAAGTTTTCTCCCCAAGGGAAATGTGTGTTTCTGGTTATATAAACATTAACATAAAACATAAACGCTTTCACACTCACAGTCCCACACAAAGTTCGATTACTTGTGTCGTGGGTACCAGACACATTTACATCACACGCTGCATGCACATGTTCAGTCAGACCACTGCTTGGATGGCTTGAATGGGTTTTCAATTGAGTGTCATCATGTTTTGGAGGGCATGCTTAGCTGTCGGTCCCAGTTGTTAGTCGTAAGACAACAGTCGCCAATCTATATCGGTTGCCTTCATGCAGCCTGAAAAATCTTGATACTATAGGACTGCCCACTAGTCTATATGACAAGCAAGCAAGCATCAGGTGAAATAGTGGCAAAATGCCAGCCTTGGAAAATATACCATTAAAATGTTGAACTCTGAATTCAAAATCTAAACTTTTTTTAAATTTATAGGCAATATATGGGCAAGCATTTGATCACTATCTCACCTTATGAAAAGCGCTGATGTAGCCGAAAATGTAGCATGCTTGGATAGTAAGATGTTATCCTACTAATATTATAAACCCGAAAGTTTGTGTGTAAGTGTGTGTGTTTAAGTGTGTAAGTATGTTTGTTCCCTCTTCACGCTTTAACGGCTAATAGGATTTGGAAGAAATTTGGAATGTGCATAGATTATACCTAGGATTAACACATATACTACTTTTTAACTTGATAATAGCGGGCGAAGCCGCGGGGCTAGGCTAGTGGATAATAAAAATTATTATTATTAATAAATTCAAACCACGATAGGTACCAGTATTTCGTGACCACGACCGGTGCAACCCTGTCAAAATAAGTCAAAATAATGCTATTTTGAAAAATAAGCGCGAAAAGACCCGGTTTTCTCGTAAATACATGATTGAAGTTCGCGTAATTTTAAAAAAATCCTCCATGGTAAACAATCAAGACGATCTTGAATAACAATTTATTTTTCATTCTAGATCGAAAAACGTTTAACCAATCTCTATCGATGGTACGCTTCAATCCGGTTGACGGTGGAAAAAGATTGCCCAAAAATTGCCTATCCACTCGCGACTAAAGACTTATTGCAGTATTTATTAGGAAACTGATTCAGGTAAAGATTATTGAGGTGCATTAAATTAAAATCACTAGAGATGAATATAACATAATAGGTCAAATGTCTAACTATCACAGATATATATAACTCTAAATATATATAACTCAAAGGTGACTGACTGACTGACTGACTGACTGACATAGTGATCTATCAACGCACAGCCCAAACCACTAGACGGATCGGGCTGAAATTTTGCATGCAGGTAGATGTTATGACGTAGGCATCCGCTAAGAAAGTATTTTGATTAATTCTACCCCCAAGGGGATAAAATAGGGGATGAAAGTTTGTTGTACTTCTTAAAGCGAGCGAAGCCGCGGGCAAAAGCTAGTCACAGATAAACAAACAAATATATGAGGTCCAATGCAAATTGTACTGTACTAGTTTGTACGTTAAAACCCATATTTTCTAATCGTATGTCTAATATACCTACGCATGCCCTTAAGGAACATTTTCTGCACACAACACTTAGTGAAACTGGCATAAATACACCGAATAATTGTCCACGAATAGCTCAATCTCACTTGTGCAACATTATGTCGATATGTTTTGACATGTCAAATGATATTCAGTTCAACACCATTGTCGCAATAAAATCCGATAAAGTTTCTTTGCAATTCAGAAGCTACTTTACAGCTATATATTACGACGTAGTACTTAAGCTCTGTATAAAGAAGTTTAAGCATACAATGCATGAAGTACTTTTAAGAACCATGTTGTAATAAAATATGTTATGTTTCGAATAGTACAATAGAGAATTGTCAAAGGTCTTAATGTGACATGGTTCAAAATGGTGCATTTTGAATTTAGCATACGACTGCGGTATAGTAAATTGCCACAATTATAGAGGGAACTGTGTCAAGTGGTGGGGGAGAACGAGGTAAGGTGTAGTAGGTAACAATTGAATTGCTAGGGTTTTCCAATTAGAAAAGAACATCAAAAGCTGTTATTAACATTGGGTAAGCCATTACTTTTCTTTAAATAAATGCACTATCACATCAAAACTTCCGATGGATAATTATTAATTCAATTTACCGTTTTCAAGGTAGCGTTAGTAGCACAAATAATACAAAACTTACATTTTACATAACCTTTTTTTTTTTTAAATATCTATATTTATGTGCATTAACAATATATACAAATTAATTATAATAACATTCTTACAAAAAAACAGTAGGTATATATTGTGTGGCAGATCACGAATTTCAAAAGAATTTGTACATCCTAATATGTACAAAATAATTACAATAATGTTGAGAAAACTACAGACACTAACAATCGTTTCGCATTATTTCAATAAAGCCTGGTATATAAATCGATAAAAATGCGAAGCCGTCCTAAACTCTCCTGTTTTATTTGTTAACGTTTATGAAATTGTATAAAACACATTCACACTCACTGTATAATATGAGATATTTAATTTTCACCAATTAAATAATTTTATTTAGAATCCGCTTAAGCTTTTTTATAATCATAAACAAAAAAGTAATAGTCTAGCCAAACAAACAGGATTTAAACTGCCCGTTGGCTTAGTTGAGTGAGCGTTTGCCTTCTAAGTAGAGTTCGGATCCCGGCGGTAGCAAAAATTTTCTACGCAAAGAAAATTGTATTTCTGGTTCTGAGTGTGATTGTATGTGTGTTTTCGACTCCCAAGACAGAAGGAATCGAACTTAGTGTGAAGCTGTGAGTGTGGAAGCTTTAATGTTTAAGCATGAGGACACGTTTTTCCCCATCATCCTCAGCTGATAGCAAAAGCCGCCCTAAGCCACCGCATATGCGTACTGCGTAGATAGCTCACCTATCATTACAAACGTACAAGCGCATTACCTGATTATATATTATTGTGCGAGTTGTATAATGCGAGTACGCACCTACTTTGTAGTATACAAAATACACACAGTATCCTAATTTCTATAGAAATCTTGGAACATATAATAATATGGCATAATATGGTTTTATTGTTTTATGCTTTATGCTTGATAGATATATATAACCACCACAAAAACCACAAATGTATATATTTTATAAATATCTATCGTGATTTTTTAGTTAGATAGTTATTCTGCTATTTTGGACAAAGCCAAATTTTACAAATCAAAGATCATAAAAATCGGTCTAGCTATTCTTGAGTTAAAAATGGTGTAACTAACCAGGATTTATTTTATATATCTATTTATTTGTTTATTTAGTCTTTTGCACAATAAATATTTACACGGAGAACTTAATGCTAATACAGCATTTTCTGCCAGTCAACCGAGAAGGTGCTGAATAATTCGTGGTAGTGCAGTATAAGGGCTATTAACTATTATTTACGATTTAAAATATACCTACATGTATACATAGCATAACACACAACGAATATACTAAAATATAAATATTTAATATTATCATACATAAATATAAAATTGTACTAGACTTAGTAAGTATCTTATGACGACCACATAGTAAGATAATAATATAAATAAGGTTTTCTTACCCTTAAAGTTTAGAGTATCCTTACTGTTATATCTGTTGCACCTAGTTGGTAGGATAGGTTACCAATTATGGCACATGACGGAAGGTGGTAATACGGTGTTTCTAATACGGATGTGAAGTGTGGTAGCTGATTTCTACATTTGTGTCGCATAACTTTTACTTATTTGCATCTGTTACTTTGTTATGTATGAGTTGCTAATAACTTGCTTACAGAAAACTACGTTAATATTTAAATTCAGCTTTTTAACACACATTACTGTGTGACGAAATGATATGTTTCGTGATTAGAAGTGATATAATTTCATCCAGACGGACGGCGTCGCGTCATCCATTTATAGTTGAAATACCGTTCATTCGCACGAAACGTTTCGCGTCTTCGTTCATTTATAGAACAGCAAAGGTTCTGAACGCTTTGCCGTCATCTGTATTTTCCGAAAGGTAAAATTTTTGTGTGTTCAAAAGTAAAGTGAATAGATATTTACTGAGCAAGCGTGCTCCACCTAAGACTACATCGTCACTTTCAGTTGTGATTGTGGTTAAACGTTTGCTTAGTCAGTAATAATAATAATAAAAAAAAAACTAAAATTGTCAATCAGTCTTAACCATGTAGTTGTGTTTTTACACCCTTACAAGGTACCTAGTACTTAGTTCTAATGTAATCGTTTTAAATTACGTTTGCTATTTAGTTCCTTGTATTAATGGACTAGTGGTTAGTACAAATATGTTATAATATTAAAGCCAAGTTATACTTATTTGAGTATTAAGTAAAAGTTAGGAACATCAATTTAGATATCTGCTTTCACAATTCACATTATAAGAAGCATTTTGTAGATACTAGAAGACAGGTTTCAGATACTTAACTTACCTCTTATTGATCTTTAGATTTAAAAAAATATATATTTTATGGTTAACATACCTCTAAGTATATATATTATATATATACGTACGGTGAAGGTGCGGAACTCTTTGCCCGCGTCTTTGTTCTCTGATTTATCTGGGAGTCTTTAAGTCTACAGTAAATACTATCTTCTAGTCTAAGCAATCTTCGGCCGCATCTTGAAATTCCATCAGGTGAGGAGTTGGTCAAATGCATTTTTTATTTACTTATTTCATAGTTTAGCACAACACAGTGTACAGGGAACGAGATTAATGCTATGAAGCATTATTTACCAGCCTTCCTGGGCGTGCAAGAAAGGTATTTGGCATTTAAATAAGATCTAGTTAAAGCATGGTTACACATGACACCAATATAAACGGTGACACGAACTTCTGAAGCAACAAAAATAAAGAAAGCAAGTTCTTGAGCGATGCGTAACGCAGTGGTCGGAGGTAATTTCATGCTCAATTGTGATGGTTGTGAAAGCCGTCATCAGTTTCGGTTTTTATCGGTGTTAATGACTGCTACTGCTTATATTCATGTAGGTAATTGATAAGTGGTGGAAATGCATTTATTTGCTTGAAGTGTAGGTATAAATAGAACAGGTTATGTGTATCAATATAGTTCACATAATTGGTCACAATAGTGACATGCAAATATTTATTTGAGGGCTAGCTAGTTAGATATCTTTATAGCGTCATAATAATAATTTAGGTTATTGTCAATTGCTTGCTTGTTTCACATGTTTGTTACTCGCAATAAAACATGTCAGTTACTGGTAAGAACGATCCACTGGCATGTGTATTGAAACTCTGCCCTTAGCTCGTGTGCCAACACAAAGCGTACCAGGAGATCGCAGTTCGTTTTCAGACTCAACGCAATAAAACGAAAAGGATTTCCTTCGATAAACAAAAGGCGTACTCTAATAATTATGTGGAAAGGCAGACCATCGTAGAAGGTCTTTACTTCTGTATTTCGTGCCATTTTAGATAATTTAAAAAGTGTAAAAAGCACTTGTCTATAGCCCCAGGTGGTAGATTAAACTCTTGCACTGTTTTTTCATAAAAACTCGTTTATTTGTTTTGTTGTTCTTTTTTAACGATTAGTCGTTTATAACAGCTTTATTAGATAATACAGATTTGTCGAAATACTTTTCCACACGGCTGGTAATGGCCTACTTAGGATAAATGAATTTATTTCAGTTATATCACAGTATTACGATATGCCGGAATATCACATGACCAATATAAGTAGAACATTGTTCTAACACTATTTGTTTTTATGTTAGCTCTGCGATCTTTATGCATTTAGACAGTTTCAAGTAATGAATATTTTTCAAGTATAATTGTGTATTTAATAAAATTACACACAAGTCACAAGTCTCATTCAAAGTTTAGTAAGAAGGTGATAGTCCAGTCATAATCAAGTCAAGCCGCTTAGACGCTAGATGCCTCTGACAGACGGATGGACGCAAGCCTAATGAAGATAAACTTTTAACGTTAATTGCTTCAAGTTAAAAGCAATTTTTATATTACATTTTTTTTTAATTTGTGACAGGCTAGTGTTTGACCACTATCTCACCTGATGGTAAGTGACGATGTGATCGAAGCTGGTAAACACACTAGACCTGGAATACGAAAGTTTGTATGTTAGTGAGTAAATGTGCAAGTGTGTATGTTTGTATTATCTTCACGCTGTAATGGCTGAACGGATTCAGATGAAATTTTAAATGTATACATAGCTCACACCCAGGATTAACACATAGGTTATTTTTCAAAATGATTTACGCGGGCGAAGCCACAGACAAAGCTACTACGTAATATTCTTATTAGTAGATGGTATATTCTTTAATAAAATATGCTTATAAAATTAGTTCAGCATGTGGGGGTAGAATGTTCTTGTACTTGCTTCCACTTTCTTTGTTTTAATATGAATCACAGTACTTCCATCGAATCTCAGAAGAATCAAAAGTGAACTTGTCGTTCCCGCAGAACTGAGATCTCTCGCCTATATTTTGCCTAATAAAGATAAACTCATGACGTTAAATGTTTGATGTTGTTAGCAATTTTTAAGTGTAAGTAAATATCAGCTTAAAATATGTAGCAGTTTTTGAGACAGACCCAGAGACAAAATAGGTCGTAGCAGGGTCTTTGGTAGGCTGCCAAATTGTTATTTTCTAACATATATTTTTATAAAAAAACGTTATAGTACTTTATTTGTCCAGCTCTTTTTGACGATACTCTACACAAGCAGAAAAAAAAATTATTTTGCTCGCCACTGACGTCGCTTACTTATTTCATGCTTGTCTATCGAGCATAAAAAAAAATGTTATTTTAATTGCCATTTTTGGCTTTGGGCCGCAGCTCTACATATTCTCTGCAGTTTTAAGTTATTCGCTTGTATGGTTTAGACGCTAGATGCTATGACAGACGGACGGATGGACGGACAGACAAATTGCTAAATCACCCAAGTCAACTGAGAGATCTCGTGCCGCTAGATCAATACTATGTAAGTACATCGCCTATACAAACTATTCAGTTTCTTGGCTTCTTCATCAGTTTCAAACCACCTTTTGCAAATAAAATCTCATTACTCAAGCCACATCTGCGTTCGAGACCCCGTACCGAAGACGTAGCCACAAAGTCTTTGAAGAAACCTATAAAATACGCATCCTATAAATAAATAAAGCTTGCAAAGTAGACCTTAAAAGTGTAGTTAAAAGGTTCAGGTTAGTTTGAGGTTTTATAGCGTGATAGTTCGAAACGGAATTAAAAATGTAATCGAAATGAATGCACGTCGTAGATATAGTAGGTGTACTTAGATTGGCAGTACCTATGCTTTGTGTTGTTTATTAAGAGCTGAAACCTTACAAAACACTTTGATTTAAAAAAAAATAATGATAGCCTTGTTTATAGCAGCAACTTTGATTTTTATGAAATGAAATAAAATAAAATGAAATGTAGGTATTTCTTGGCCATTTTTATATCTGTGACTGTTAGACAAGGCAATTCAATGTTACAGAATTATTTGGATGTTATGTAATGGTAATATAATTTTAATACAACTACTATTTATTTGTTTTCGTTACCTTCTTGTATTTATTCTGGGATATAATGTACTTATACACTAAATTTAAAATTAATTCTACTTCCATACCTTCTTTTTCGATGATATTCAGTATTATTATCTTTAAATGTTACACTGACATTGTTTCTTATTAACAGACATCAAAAACAGGAGGCACTTCTCAATTCGACTGTATTTTTTTTTATTTGTGATATCTCAGTTTTTTTTTCTAGGTAAACTGATTTTAATGTTTTTTTTTATTTGACAGTATATGGTGTCAAGTTAGTCCCATATAAAAATTGTCAAGATATCAAGTGATCCGGAGATAATGCCGTAAAGTTAGTATTTTAGTTAAGTAGTTTAGATAAACAATGATTTTTAATTTACGTGGGTGAAGCCGCGCGGAACAACTTAAAGTAATTAACTTAAACAAGATTAAAGTAAAAAACAACGTACTTAACTAAAATCAAATTAAACTAGATTATTGACATAATTACAATCCTATCCTACTAATATTATAAATCCGAAAGTGTGTGTAAGTTTCCTCTTCACGCTTTATCGGCTGAACGGATTTCATCATAATCATAATAATTTATTTGCTTAAAATGTAGATTAGTAAGGTGGAAATTGTTAGTATAGTACCAGATACATTTTGCCGAGTCACGGCGTGCAAATTTTAAACATTTCAATTCTTTTAAATTATACAATATCAAATTAATTACAAAATTAAATTCCATTAAATAATCTCACGTCACGCAGTTAAATTAATATTATTTAGATTTCAAGAATTCAGTTATCGAATAGTAACACTTTTCTAATAATAATGTTTTTAGTTTCCTTATTAATGTGTAGGTAGGCATTGCTTTAACATCATTAGGAAGGGCATAGTTTATGCCTAAGATTCTTCTTCTTCTTATCGAGTCAATTGGTCAAACAAAAAAAATATATAAATTAAAATATATAAACTATATAATTTTTGCTAAATGCGTCGCCAGTGTTACAGCTTCGCTGGAGGCATTTGTTAAGTCTTCAGCTGTGCATGTGTTTGGACATGAAGGACAGGACAATAGATGGGACATTGTCTGGTCCTGCGCTCCACAGATGCCTAAGATTAATACATAGGCTACTTTTGAACTTGATAAAAGCGGGCAAATCCGCGAGGCACGGCTAGTTACACATATATCATGTGAATCCATGAGTACCTACCTGATTATGAAAGCGTTCAAGTTCCTGTGTTGCTATCCTGGCTTCTCTTGTACCTCCTAAAGATATACTGTAGTTTATCTGGAGCTTAAATACTGCATGCCACAGCACACAGCGAAGTGGGAAAGGAAAGCACGTATTGGTCGCGGTGCCGTGGAAAAAATCTTATTTCATTCATAAAATGAGTCGCATTGAGAACTCTGGGCTTCGTTTTTTGAATCAACCGTTGATCGACGTGAAATGATGTCAAAACCAGTTTTTTTGTACTGTTTCTTTACATTTAACACACTGTTTACACTCCAGTGGTTCCGTCACGGAAGGTGTTTAATAGTTTCCCAAGCGGAGGTTCCTATTTTGTAGTGCACTTTTGTTTTTGTTTTGGAAAGGGATTTGAGCGCTGCATACGTGATTGTATGATGTTAGAAGTATAATTACTTATAGAGTAGTTAGAGTAATCGTTAAATTGTCACAAAGTAGCTTTATTTATATCTGACTAGCCGTGTCCCGCGGCTTCGCCCGCTTTAATTAAGTTTTAAAAAAGTAGCCTTTGTATTAATCTTGAGTATAAGCTATGTAAATTGGAAATATCAAGCAAATCAGTTTATTGATAAATTGAGAAAGGAAAATATAGTTTTATTATTAATATAGTTCTGCCTAGCATAGCTAATGCTATATAAATAAATTCAAATAAGTTTAGCCGTTACAGCGAAAAGATAAAACAAACTTATTTCCACAGTAACACATTTACACACAAACTTTCGGATTTATAATATTAGTATGATTTTAAAAGCATGTTACAACTGTATGTTTAGAGTAGTAATTTCTAATTTACTCATTAATAAAATTACCTTTCATTTTACTTCTCAGATACAATTTACATCATTTTAACTTCATAATTTTAAAAAAATCCACATACATTTTCATTCCTCATTGCACCACCTTAATGCAACCCTGGCAAAACATATTGATAATATCATTTCAAATTTTAATAAACTACTCAAATACCAATTTTCATCGCTATAAGTTCAAAAACAAAGTACTTTTATACAAATATTTTATACCCCATTTAACCCTTTTACTTAGTACCAAAAACCTTTCCTTATTACATACGTACTAAGACAAATGTACCCTTCAAATTTCATGTCTCTACGACCAGCAGTTTAGGCTGTGCGTTGTACTTAAGTCAGTCAGTCAGTCAGTCAGTATGTCAGGACAAAGATTCTTATATTATTGGATAGTCTAGCGCTATGGTCTAGCGTTTGACCCTTCCCTTGATAACAAATTGTCAAACGCTATGGTATCCATTTATGGATGACATACCTCCAGTTTGCTCAAAGCGATTCACTTCTACGTTTATCATCCGTACTGCGAAGCAGTAAAACTCATTGCCGGCATTTTCACTTTCCATCAGGTGAGATGGCGGCTAAACGCTTATCTATCTAGGCATAAAAAAAAATTGGTTAAGTATGTATGTATGGTAAGCACACTAGACCTACAATAACCGGCGAGATCATTTTTTTTAGTAATTTTGGATTTTTAGTACATTGACATGTTTTTACTTTTAGTACATTGACTTCCCAAAAAAGGAGGAGGTTCTCAAGTCGACTGTATTTTTTTTATGAGTGTTACCTCATAACTTCTCTCCATGTGAGCCGAATTCAAAATTTTTTGTTGAGTTTGAATGATGTTGCTTTCTAATTGGTCCCATATAAATTTGATCAAGATCTGATCAGTAGTTCTTCAAATATCGTCAATAATGCCTATTTTGTGACGAATAATGCGTACTTTGACGATGTTATTGTTTTCCCGACTTCAAAAGTTACCTCATAACTTCTTTTGTTGTGAGCCGATTTTGATGATATTTTTTTTTATTTAAAAGCTGTTGCTTTTCATGTGGTCCCATTGAATTTGATTAAGATCTGATCAGTAGTTTTTGAGTTTCAGTCAATAATGCGTGTTTAATACATTAAATCTGATCATACCGAAGTCGGGTTTTTTAAGCTTTGCTTGCGTTTAATTATTATTATTTCCAAGACTACATAATATGCATAATAGAGAAACAGGGTGTGTCGTTAAGACACGATGGAAGTGAAGCTTTTGTATTACAGGGAAGCATTGAATTCATCAAAGTATTTTTTTATGCTAAATAGGTAAGCATTTGACCACTATATCACCTGATGGAAAGTGATGATGCGGTCGAAGATGTGACATGCTTGCCTAGCAGATATCTATTCACTCTTGATTTAATGACTCCCAGTTTATGCCCCTCGGAAAACAATGACGCAGGCAATGAATTCCACTCTCTCGGTGTACGGATGATGAACGTAGAAGCATAAAGCTTAGAGCGAACTGGAGGTATGTAAACCATACATTGATGACGTTTGATAGTTTGTCTGGTTGTTCGATGGTAAAAGGGATATGGTGGAATTAACTCATGTAATTCCTGCGCACACTCTCAAAAAGCAAACGATAGAATACCCCCATTATATAGTATTTACCCCTATCACTTTTCGTCACACAAAAGGTTGCAGATCAGAACTTCAAAGCCCTTCTATAAACAGCTTCACTTCAAAACTCTATTTATTATTTTATTCGAAGCTCTAATAACCTCACCTCAGAAAATCTATGAAGTCATTTTTTACCCTGCAACATTTCCATATGTCTTCCTTCCCATCTCGATAGAACAAAGCGCACTTTACATACAGAACTACTAAACATGCGAATACCTCCGTAATCGAGATCACGACTCGATCCTTTGTGCGATCGATGCGATCGACTCGATCCATCGATCTGCGACGCGCCGTGTGCGCATGTATTATGCGCAAGCATAGCTCAGAAGGGCCTGCTTCACGAACTACTTTTATTCTAACCGGTGATTAAACTTTTTTTATGTGAATGGTTAATTTCATCTATTTATTCACCTGTAAACTTTAGACTACGTTTTTTTGTCTAGGTGCAAGATCCTCTATCATTGTGCTTAAAACACAAGTAAAGCTTAAAAAACATACTCTACCGCTTTATTTTCGGAACCTCTGATCAGATTAATTAAATTAAATACGCATTATTGAGGATAACTAAAAAATTACTGGTCAGATCTTGATCAACTTTAAATAAGACATGGGGACACTCAGTCACTTCTACAGCCAATTAAGAGAAGCTCATCGTCATCTCTTTTTCTTTTCAATCACTTTTCCTAGTAGTGGAGTCTTCACGTAATGTGTTTTGTTATAGATAAAAGTATAGAAAGGAAAAAGTCAAGGGTATGACACAGAGTATGGAAATCGCTCGCGCTGAGCGTGTTCCTTACTCTGCGAAGTATGAGTGCGAGTAATTGCCTTAAATTTTTATGACTGCCCGGCTGCCTGATGTCAACCCTTGGGAATGTTAGTAATACATTACCGGAATAGCATTAAAATATCAATGTTGAGTTTGGTAATTAATCTGATATAATTATATTTTACAATCAAAATGTAAGCAGATTTGACGAGTTTATTTTTGTTTCTTTATTATGATGTACCAATTACGTTTGGTACACCATTGTAATTACGATCTAAGCTAATAAGTAATTAGCCTAAGGACTAATAAGTAATTTAAGTTTGACCTAAACTGCTACGTAGAGTATTATACTTAGAATATGTCCAATAACACTTTTCTTACTGTCTCCATTATCGAGAACACTTTGTTCTTGTGTTCTTTGTTAATAGAACTAACTATATTACACTAACACATCACTACACTAACTCAAAAGGTTTAGTTCTTTTGAGTCTTCTCACTAAGTCTGTGTTGTCCAGGAGCTGGATTGACCGTTCATATCAACAAAAAAACAAATATTATTACACTCACAGCTCCAAACCTAATTCTTAAATTTATAGAATAGCCCGTTAGCTTAGTAAGGTGCGCGTTCGCCTTCCAAGCAGGGGTATCGGGTTCGATTCCAAGCGGGAACAAGTTTTCTCCCTATAAAGGAAATTTGTGTTTCTAGTTCTTGTTGTGATTGTGTGTGTGATGTGAATCTTTCCTGCACCCATGATCGACAAGTCATCGAACTTAGTGTGGGTGTGTGAAATTATTTAAAACATCTTGGGCGCCGGAAACATTTACATCACACAAACACACCCAGAACCAGCACAAAATGGAATGTCCAGTGAAAAATGTTACGGCGTAGAGGGCAAAATGATTTGCCAACGTTTGTTCTATATTCTAAGGCGCCAACTTCATTAAGAAACTGGACTAGGTAGCAAGACTGGTCCTAAGAATATATAAACTAGACAGTAACCGTCGTTTAACCATAGTTCTTATTTAGCTACCGGCCCTACGACGCGTAGAAACCCGATAGGCATCTACCAATGGCATCGTTAGTTACTCCGAGATAGCTATTGCGGGCATTTGCTTGAAATTAACAATTACGCCTGGACATTTGTTTGAATAACGCGGAAAGGTGGATGGAATGTGATTGGGTGTATGTGAGATAAGCGATATTTTTATTATTATATTCGTTTATGGATCCTTAGACAGAATAACTTATGTTCAGGATCCTTAGATAGTCTTCAAATAAAGAGTGGATAGGTATCTTCTAGGCAAGCAAGTCACATCTTTGGCCGCATCACTTTTCAGGAGCATTTGACCACTATCAGGTGCTTGCCTATTTAGCAATAAAAAAATAACATTTGGAATGGTCAAAACGGTAGCGTGTTTTACATAATCGACCACATCATCAATATGTATGTGAGATAGGCAGTCTGTTTAGTACATTCATTTATTGATCCATAGACAGGAAGAAATTTGGAATGGGCATAGCTTATAAGGACTTATGTGAAGCATATTTACCCTCCTCGGCCACATTTGCTTGTTTTACCTTCAAGTGAGATAGTGATCATACGCTAGCCTATCAGATATATGAGATAATATATTATACTTTTTATCCTGTTTTATCATCATCGGTATATGAGGCATATAATAAAGCCAGTATACGGTATAAACTAGGCTACTGTTTATCATGTTCCATAGAAATTATGATAAATTAGCATTGTTATATACAAAATTAATGTAAGGGCTACTTTTTATCGAGTACATACATACATACATACATAAAGTCACGCCTCTTTTCCATTGGTGTAGGAAGAGACCACATCTTTTCTTTTGGGGGCTGAGTCACCCACGTCCGTAGGAGGATACCCCTTAAGTCTGACTCCCTACACGTGGTCCCCGGGTGGTGCTAATCAGGTGACATTTGAGAGGTGGTAGAGCATTTTGTGAGTTGCTCGCCTGGCTTGCTACCAAAGTAGCTTATCACCATCAAGTTGAAAGTCTGCCGCCAAGCCAAATACGGTGTTCCGGCAGTTATCCTTGAGAGCCTGCGTATTCCAGGTCTAGTGTGTTTACCAGCTTCGATCACATCGTCACTTACCATCAGGTGAGATAGTGGTCAAACACTAGCCTGTCACAAATAAAAAAAAAAAAAAAAAAAAAAAAAAAACATCTCGCCACCTGCTACGATCCTGACACACATCTTTCGCTTCTCCTACATTCATGAGTCTTTTCATACACGCTCGTTGGTTGCGGGTACTTTTGACCTGGCTTTTCTTTTAAACGTTTTAGACCTGGTCGTGATACGTTTCATTTAGTTTCGTTTATCATCAGCCTGTATTCGTCCACTGCTGGACATAAGCCTCTCCCAATGCACGCCACTGAGCTCGATCTTCAGCTCTTCTCTTCTAACCGCTGCCAGCCACTTTACGTATGTCGTCGCTCCACCTAGCCAGAGGGCGTCCTCGCAAACGTTTGCCGAGACGCGGTCTCAACTCTAGAATACGTCTACCCCATCGGTTTGCCTAGGCAAATCTGGATAGACCCTTACCGACTTGCCATTCACACTTGCCTCATAAATCTGCTTCGTCAATCTATTATCGTATATCCTATGTACATGTCCAAACCATCTAAGCATCCCTTTCTAAATATTTGTCACTACATCTTCTACCACGCCGTACTCTTCTCTTATCACAATGTTCCTCACTTTGTCCATCAGAGTCACTCCAGCTATACTTCTTAGCCCTCTCATTTCCACGGCATTTGTTTTACTTCCAGAGTAGTCACCACCACTATTCGGCGTAGACGCAAATCACAGCATTAAATCTTGTGTTTGATTTATTTGTGAGTGTCAATATTGTTTTTTTTTATTAATACAAACGTCTTGTGTTATGGTGACGAGTGTCAATATTGGCCATTTTTGCCGCATCTAGAGTTCGACGCGGTTCTAAGAAAAATTTTTTTTTCATTGAAATAAAAATTGGTTTGGTTAAAACAGAAAAAGAAACTAAGAATATTTTTTTAAATCATAATTCATAGCTTTTATAAGCATAAAATACAAATCAATTGGCTTGATAACATTGTCATTAAAATTTAGAATTCTCCATTGGCTAATGTAACTAAATACAGTAAATGGTCCAAACGGACATTCCCACAGTACTGTAGATGCTCACATTACTGACACACGCGTGCGCATCTCCCGTAGAGAGACTAATCTCATAGAATTAACTACGAGTAGGTAGAAGATGGCATAGTTTGCCATATTCTTCAGTTAAAACAAGGTTTGCAATTCCATTAATTTCCCATATTTGTCCGTAATTTTGTCATATGTCAATATAGTGTGAGATAATGTAAATTATTTTTTATGCAATGATTTCACCCCAATCTTTCCTATTGTAAAGTGATGATGCGTTCGAAGATGTAGCATACTTATCTAGAAGGTACCTATTCACTTTTAACTCGAAGACTCCCAGATTATACCGTTCGGGGAATAAAGACGAGGGCAATGAGTTCTACTCCCTCTCCCTTCCTTCATGTTTTTGAATGGTAGCATCCACTAAATAGGTAATTAATAAATAACAATGACAACAAAAATATATAACGAAGTCGATGCTTCCTCGTTTGCACTGAGAAAAATGTCTCGTCACTGTTAGTAACACTTTAGTGCTATAATTATGTGACATCTATAATTATTTATTACAATCATAGAATTATATGGTT
Organism: Lomographa bimaculata; assembly: GCA_948107665.1. Taxonomy (NCBI): domain Eukaryota; kingdom Metazoa; phylum Arthropoda; class Insecta; order Lepidoptera; family Geometridae; genus Lomographa; species Lomographa bimaculata. The sequence goes on from OX403600.1 coordinate 13,946,329, forward strand.
AGCTTATTTAGTAAAAATAACGTAGCAACTGTAATGTTGACTAAAAATATGTTTCTGAGGACTTTAGTAGTATGTGGGTTTCTTCACACTCCAACACTGTTTATTTCGGGGCAGGTAAAGGAATCAGGGCTCTACCCTTTCTCCTTGACTCTTCTTCAATCATGACGATGAGCAAGTCTCTTTCTTCTAAGGCTTCTTGGGTCGCCACCCTGGCACTAACTAATGAAGAGTATTTATTCTCAATCTTTACAACTTCATTACTTGTATAAATATAATATTTTGAAATTATTAAAGACTAGCCGTGCCCCGTGGCTTCGCCCGCTATTATCAAGTTAAAAAGTAGCCTATGTGTTAATCCTAGGTATAATCTATGTACATTCCAAATTTCATCCAAATCCGTGAAGCCGTTAAAGCGTGATGAGGGAACAAACATACTTAAACACTTACACACTTACAAACAAACTTTCGGATTTATAATATTAGTAGGATAACATATTTTAAAGTCGTTTTAAACGACAAAAGTAAAGATTTTAACTGGAAAATGGCGACGCTTACATTTACTCCCATAAAAGATCCATCAGCCATAAAATCATAAAATCCTACTAATATTATGAATCCGAAAGTTTGTGTGTGACTAAATGTGTAAGTGTGTAAGTATGTTTTTTCCCTCTTCACGCCGTAACGGCTGAACTGATTTGGATGAAATTTGGAATAGATATAGGTTATACCTAGGATTAACACATAGGCTTTTTAACCTGATAATAGCAGGCGAAGCCGCGGGGCATGGCTTGTCCATTATAAACTATTCGTTCGCGCCGAACTGAGATCTCGTGCCTACATTTTGCCTCATAGAAAATAAAAATGTTGAGGTTACTTGCTTATAACTTTTTGTATATAATAATTGTTTGATTGTTGTTCAAGTACAGGAAAGAACATATACTATACGTATATTACAGCCTTTAGTGTGAAGCCGTTTTTGAGATAGGCCTCGGGACAAAATAGGTCTAAAAACAGTGACTTTGGTGGTCTACCAAATCGTTATTTTCCATGGTAGATTTTTTTTTAAACCGGTTTATACTCGTCAAGATCCTTTCAATGATACCCCACAAGAGTAGATAAAAAATACATTGCCCCCCAATATCATCGATGGGAGCCCCCTTAATATTTTCATTCATATAATTTTCAAAGTCATTTCTGGCTTTGGGCCGTAGTTTTACATATTCTATGAGAATTTGAAGTCATTCGCTTATATGATTTAGACGCTAGATGCCTCTGACAGAAGGACGGACGGACATAGTGCTGAATGACCCAAGTCAACTTAGAGATCTCGCTTCGCTCGATCAATCATGAAACATGATATTAGATTTTTGTTATAAAGTACTTGCACTTCACACATTATCTAAGAAGAGAGAGAACAGGAATGGGCGTCCGCTACTTAATTTATGACAAAGTTCGCTCATTCTTCTCTATCCATTTGTAAATCACCGCACATCGACAATAGATCCCTGCGCCGGCGCACGACCGCGCACGATTCAGATTAATCTATCGAAAATCGTTTTACAACATATTATTTATAGAGCGCATGCGCGGGCAATGATCATCAGTTCGAGTATAGTGATGCGCATTCCACGCCTGTCTACTGACTATCGATGCGAAAATATCTATGAGACGTTATCGATGTCTAATCGATTATCAACTCGTTTGTGAATGTGTGAGGTTTCTGATGAGTCATGATGTATGCGATTTTTTGTTTAATATTTTTGTATCTGATCTATCAATCATAATAAAATGTTATCCATGAGCCAGTATTATCATTGTTGACCGAACTTAATAAGCCTCAGGAAGTGAGTTTCAAGTAAAATTGATAGGTGTTTCAAAACATAATTTATATCTATATTTATATTTATTTTTATTTATTTATATCTTTTTTTTTTTTTTTTTTTTTTATTTTTTTTTTTTATTTATATCTATTTTAAGCCTTGCTATACAGCGTGGTAATGCAGCAAGCATTTTGGGAACTTTGCCGAACATTAAAGATCGTCTAAACCATCTTTAACATTTCTTTTTATAATTTGTATCTTATTTATATCTTAAAAGTATAATATATATTATTATTTATTGTATATATAACAAACGGGTTTTCCAGGATTTATATAATATGTATACGCTGAGATTCAATATTCCATCATATAACATTATTATATACCTCTTTGGATGCCTCGAATAGATTGCTATCAGTGATAAAGCCGTGAAACTTTACTTATAAGCTACGTTTGTAACCTTTTTTTTCATCTTATTAAGTGGAGTAATAAAATAATAATTATTTAATCCATATACAAATATTGATGCAACAAATGAAACGGCTGTTCAAAATAATTTCTCAATTACCGTTAGCAAAAAAAGAATCTTATTTCATTTAAAACTCTAATCTCAGTTGCCAGCAATAATCGAGCACTCCGACTTCATAACTCGTAAAAGTAGGGGTGACGTCGTAAAAATAAAATCCACGGCATTCTAACTCGAGTCAACAATTAACCTCGACTGTAATGAAACTTTTGAATTGGGTTGCCAGTGCAGGACTTCAGATCTCCCTGATGATCCTGCTGATGCTTGGATAGAACCTTTTGAAGCATTACTTATGATTAGGAGCTTTTATGCTGGGTGTTTTTACATTATTGGAACCCAGCTTTTATGCTGGGTATTTTTAAATTATTGGCTAAAGTACAGTAAAAATCTTAAACTAAAGGTCGACTACATCACGTAGAATAAAATATATTTAAATTTGTTTTCGTATTCATGACGTTATTGTATCCTAAATAAGTGACAATTCAACATTTGGAAAATAAACCTAGAGTCCTAGCTGAAAAACAGCTCTGCAATTTTCACACAATATAGCTAAAAACATTTTCGCGAAAGTTAACTTTCTATAAAAAAAACTGAACCAGCCGTTTGAAATCAACAATGCCACCGACAAACACACCGATACATATCACTGTTTGCGTCAGATGTTAAAGAAATAATTTTAGAAATATTCAGGCAATCTTCAAAGTGAAAACTATCGCGATTACTATTCATGTTTGTGGTACGAGTACTAACCAACTATTAAGATTAAGGAGTATTACTTCGACACAAAAATCACGCGATTAAAGGCCGGTTAGAACCACAAACAATTCAAAAAGTTTTTTGGAGGTCAGTTTAAATATTATTTTGCATTCCTTTATTTCCTAGTAATAGGGAGAATATTGGCTTATTGCAACACTGCTCCCGAACTAGCTCCTCCGTAGGACGTGGAATCGCGCAGCCTATTTTAAAGACATTGAATATTTAAGAGAGCTAATTGAAATGAGCGCGACACTTTGGAGTGTAGCCAGGATAATTACCCAGCTCCTGAGATGAGATTTAACGGTCCACGGTTAAACGGTCCGAGTTCTTGATTTTTTTAACTTAATAGACGAAGTTCTGGCGATGAATTGTTTACAAGCTGTCCATGTGGAAAATGCAAACAGCAGCAAGATAAAACTATGCAATCAACATTGAATTAATATACATTTTATTAATTGAAAAAACTACTGTGATGGCCGTTATGTTTATATAAGTAGATTTCTGCTTACTTACTTCTGGTGTTCATAAATTTTTACCTACTATTTTATCATTAAACTTATCTTTTATCATTGACTTCGTCACCAAATAAAGAGATTTCTCATCCAAACTACGTTATAAAATGGATTAACCATACCATTAAAAATGCATGCAATTATTATCAACATCCATTTTATATCCTTAAAAATGAAAAAGAGGCAAAAGCAATATTCAGTCGTATACGTGATAAAAAAACAAAAAACTTTTAAATGTGTAATGTTGTGTGTCATTTCTATTCATGTTAACTGGAATTGAAATAACAAATTAGTTTTTTTTTTATATAATGATAATTTCACTATCATACTAGTATGTGCGTTTGGAAGAGTGAAATGACATGATATGTAATTTTTACTTATTTGCCAGATGTCAAAATACTCGTATTTTGACATCATTTGTCCCATCACTAGGATCGTTGTGTGATGTCGAAGGTTGGTCTATGCGAATTCTCTTCCGATATCGGACATTGGTATGTTAATGACTGCTTGTTTAAACACGAATTGTGTAACTCTAGCTAAACAGATTGTTTGATTTTAATGGTAGACTAATTTTTAATAACTATGAAGAATTATTCCTAATGCAACCGAGTCGTATTTCTTTTTAAACCAATTAATTTATTACCAACAAAAACAAATCCGTTGCTTGACTTGATCGTCGTAATACGCATCATAAACAAAAGACGACACTTAAAAAAATATATTCAAATTCGTTTATTTACATGGGCCCCAAAGAGGCACTCATGAAATTTAATGACTCTACTGCCAGATTCGCGAAAACACATCCATCCCGAGAAGAACCTGGCAAGAAATTGGACTTTTACAAACATTTCTACATGACTAATACATGAATTATCCATTAATTATTGACAATTAACTCCATAAAGGAGATAGATCATTATAAAAAAATATTATAACAGTTCATAGTATAAGTGCTCTTAGCAGATATACCTAAGAAATTAATTATGTTTTTATAATAATGCTTTCACAATTACAGCCCCACACCAAGGTCTATGGCTTAAGGGATCTTATCCTAAAAATTCAGTCTGATTATTTTTTTACATCTTGCTTGGATACGTGACCCTTTAGTGGGATTTATACGGCACTCAGTTTTAACCGTAGTTCAAAGGGCACGTTAAGGTATTAGTTCTATTTATTATTTGTAAGACAATGTCGGACGAACTCAGGAGGCCTTTAGATTGGGAATATGTATGTGAATATTTTTATATGATAACTAGCTGCGCCCCGCGGTTTCACCCGCGTTGATAATGATGAAAAGTGATGATGATGAAAAATAGATGTTGGCCGATTCTCATAGATACCGGATAAGCACAAAAAATTTCATCAAAATCGGTCAAGCCGTTTCGGAGGAGTATAGCAACGAAAACTGTGACACGAGAATTTTATATATTAGATTAATTGTTTACATGAGTTAATATATTGACGAAAATAAAATTTCATTCATATAAATATCACATTACATATCAAAATATATCTTTGAAAATGCAAGCACGTTCGAGCAATTTCTAACACGGCCATTTTGACGTTCTTTTTATGACAACTACAATTCAATCACCGTCAAGGAAAAATGACCAATCATTGACATCAATAATGTGTGAACTTGCATCATAAGTCAGTTTAAAAAGCATTTAAGTATGACAGTAATGTTGTAGGTGTAATTCCATACATATAAAGTTTTTAAATATTTTAAACGTAAGTAATGCTTGAAATAACCGACTTCATAACCGAATTCCGCTTTATCTTCGGAACCTCTGTTCAGATTAAATGTATTAAACACTCATTATTGACTATAACTCAAAAACTACTGATCAAATCTTGATTAAATTTCAGTGGAACCACAAAAAAAGCACCAGCTTTCAAATAAAATAATCATCAAAATCAGCTCACAACGAAATAACTTATGAGGTAACTTTTGAAATAAGTTAAACGAGAACATCGTCATAGTAGTCAAAAAAAAAATACAGTCGAATTAAGAACCTCCTCCTTATTTTGAAGTTGGTTAAACATAATTCTTAATCAATATTTCATAGGTATTCTATTATATTTCATATCTCATAGGTATTCCTTACTCTGACACTAGGACTGCCCTCTAGTCCATAGTCAAGCAAGCAAAAGCAAAGCGGTCTTTCAAGGCTTTCAATTCTCACATCATTTGATTGGTTTCCTTATTGAAGAAAGCCAGTACAATCAAAACGAAAGCTCCGCTAACTCAATAGAGACCAACATGTTAACAGTATACCACCTACCAGGCTCCAGGCTGTTGTAAACAATGGAATAGCATTATTAATTGAATGCAGCAATTAAATTACACCTCACTGTTACATGGTGCAACTGGCTGCAATTACGGACAGTGTTTTCAATTTATGAATCTGTGGATTTGAATTCGATTTATGAATTTTATTTTTTGCATGATAGAAAGTATCATAACGTGCATAATGATGCGAGGAGTTTTACCGCGAAAGTGAAAAAAATGGCGTTGTTGATTTTGTATATTTTCCAAAACCTGATTCTTCGAGTGTTAATGCGTAATTATGGTGGATTATTCACGTTAATACTTAGTAAACGTGCATAAGTGTAGGCAAATCATTGAAAAACGTGATTTTTGCCTTCGGTTCAAAACTCCAATAGAAGTTCTAGTAAAGTTTTTACCACTTTACTAGGGCCTGACTTAGCTGTATTATTTGACTTTGACTGTGACTTGTGACTAGGACTTTAAATATGAAATAAACTTTAAATACAAGCTATTCGCCTCTGGAACAGTTTACCGGTCTCTATACGTCGCTCTCAATCACTACACACTTTTAAAGAACATATAAAAAAATATTATCACTCTCAATTAAGTTAAAGCTACGAATGTCCTTTATTAGTCATATATATGTATAATAATATATATTAGTTTGTGTATGTTTATAATATATTATTATTATTTATGTAGGTTTTTGTATGTATATTATGTATCTAATATTAATAAGTATGTGTAAGTACATTTATTAATTTAAATACGTGTTGAGGTACACCACCGTCTCTGTTTGTAATATTTTTATCATCTCCTTTTGGTTGTCTGGAAGAAATCGCTTTGGGTGATAAGACCGCCCTTTGTGCTCTTATGTTATATTTACAATTTCTTTGTAAGTATACTTACCATGCCTTCGCTTTACATCTTTGAAAATATTATGCATGTTCGCAAAAATATTAATTAGTAAATATAAATTAAGAAGCGACGCACACAATCTTATTATAGATATAAGCATAAAATTACAGTGCGCGCATTTAGATTAAGCAAAACGAATAAATCTTTTATGGCAAATGGGGTTAGATTTTACAATAGAATTCCTAAAATCGTAACTGAATTACCACTGGGAAAGTTCAAATCTGTAATAAAACGGGCATTAATTAAGAAAGCTTACTATAAGACCACAGACTATATTAATGACAAGGATGCATGGGGGCTAACTGCACAGGCTTTTTCTAGCGACTACCATAATAACATCTAGGTTAAGAAAATGATGTATTAGAAATTATAATTAATTAAGAATGTTTTTTAAAAGAATAATGAAAAAAAAATGCGCCGCCAAGTTTCTTGCCAGGTTCTTCTCGAGATGGCTGTAATTTTGCGAATCTGGCAATAGATTCATTAATTTTCATGAGTGCCTCTTTGGGGCCCATGTGAATAAACGATTTTGATTTTGATTATTTTTTGTGTGCAAATAAATAATGTATCTATCTATCTTTATTACTACTTGACACTGGCTAAATGCACAAGATTGCGAAGCCAATATTAAAAGAAAAAAAAAGCAATGATGCGGTCGTAAAACAGTAAGAATAAAGAACGCTTTAATTAGTGTACGAGCTATACCTTGAGGGTTTGCCTGAACAGTATTGGAACGAAAGTTCCTTATCGCGCGTTGCGAGAGGGGGCTAGACGGGAAAAATTAAGACCAAAAGTTGTGAAGACACTTTTTGCTATAGTTGTAAGCCATACCACGTTCTCGTCCGATCACCGAAGTTAAGCAACGTCGGGCGCGGTCAGTACTTGGATGGGTGACCGCCTGGGAACACAGCATGATGTTGGTTTTTGCATGTTTCTTTTAATTTTGGAACGAAAGTTTCTTATCGCGCGTTGCGAAAGGGGGCTAGACGGAAATTGAACTTCGTTCCATCCGGGTGTCCCTTGACACCTCTCCAGTTTTTTATTAATGTGGACAGACTTTTACTGTTCACAGCCAGTTATAATAGGCTTGTTATTATATTTTTATAGCGTGCTTACCTCTCATAATCCCATGATTTAGCATCAAGTGAGGTGAAGTCACTAATCCAATCCCAATCCTATCGTAAGCGATATACATTCCAAATTTCATCCAGATCCGTTCAGGCAAGACGCTGTGGTGAGAGTATCTACGTTTCAACTATTCGTTTGATTTATTTATAAATCTTCTTACCTAATTATTTTTCAGCGCTTAAAACTCTTATAATTCTGTTTTGTTGCCTATAGTCAAAATGCACTGAATTGGGCATATTGTTGATATATCCAATGGCTAAAATTCGTATAAAAAACAAACATTATCACCTATATAAATGTAAAAGCAGGCGAAAACTGTTACCTCTCTCAAGTGTTACTAAGAACCGTCTCTACAAACCATCAATTTCATATCAAAAATTCTCTTTACCCCTTAAGTGGAAACTTTAAGCTCCATAAAACTTTTCAAGCGTGCTCCACATAAGTTTTACGCTCACTGCAATAGGTACTATGACGTCACAACTTTACGTCTACCCTCGGTAAAAAAAATCACACCCTTATGTCGAAGCTTATATGGTTCAATTTCATTTTAAAAATGTTTTGATGATAAAATGTTTGAGCAAAGGCGTAAAATGCAAGCCTGTAAGTAAATAACCATAAACACTTGCTCAGGGTTCGCTAAGGCTTATCTTGAGTTTTCTCTGTAGTTTTATGAGACATATATCTACGTTTATTTTGAGCATGCTACATTGTCGACATTATTAGTATTTGACATCGGGTACATTCATAGAGGTCGAGCGCGAAGCGCGAGCGAATCTCATCTACAAGTCGCATTAAATAAAACATAGTGATATGAAAACCTGGTAAATTTAATAATTTACATGAGAAAATTTACAAAAAATTTATCACTATAGTTCTGCCTAGCATGGCTAATGCTATATTAATAAAATCAATTGATTTGGGTAGACGTTATCAACACAACGTTGAGCTAACTGCAATGTTAGACTCGTTGGCCGTAGTAGTTTCTATAAACTGTTTCGGTAGATGACGTCACACATCCCCGTAAGACGTTAATAATAAAAAAAGGTGGTTAATTTCGTCGCTTCAGGCGGGGCTTGAGTAGTTCAGCGGTTAGAGCAATAGGGCATGAGACCCTATGGCCGCGGGCTCAAATCCCGCCTCAAGCGATAATTTTTAAAGAATCGGTTGTGACGATTCTCATGAAATTTTGTGAGCAGGTTTGATAAGGATTTTTTTGTAATTCAAAATGGCGGAGATACCGGGTTTTCATATCACTTTGTTTTATTTACGTTTCGTAAGTCACCAAAATCTGTCATTCAAGTAACAAAAACTAAATCAGAATCGGTCCTGGGGTTGAGAGCTACGATGCCACAGGTATATAAACGCTACAAACTTATAACAAGCCAGTCGTCGGAGGTTTAATAAAAACTTTTATTTTGTTGCATGCACTAAGCTATCTGCATATCAAATTTCTTCAATATTCAACTTTTGATAACAGTTTTAAATATACACACATTTACAATACTAAAAAAACAACGGGTTGCACTCCGGGAGTGCCGGCAGAAGTGAAAACTTGAACATTTTTCGCCGCGCGGTAGAAAGTAAGGGAGATATTACTTCCTCTTTTTCGTCTTACGAATTTTCCGTCTTACGAATTTTCGATCAAGTCACGTGTCCTGACGCAAGTTTAAAATTTTTTACCCATCCCAAAAAGTGCACAACGCTGCTAAAGGAGTTTTCACTTAAAAAAAAATTTGAAAGCACAATGTCTTTCGAAACTCAACCTGCACTTTCTATCTCACTACGATAGCAACACAAAGTTTATACAATGCAACATATAAGAAGATTGACCCGGATCGATATGCGCTGCAATAATGCTAATGCGTAACCGTAAAATGAAGGCGATTGCAATTAACGATAGCTGCGGGACGCGGAAAGGACAGTGTGCAGCGCGCCTTAGGTGATTATTCTGAAGGTACCCGACATATTCATAATTCTATAAACGATTTACTCTTCGATATTATATCGATTATAATAAGGGTGATATATTTTTTTAACAAAGTCACTTTTTCTAAACATTTACATTTACATCGACACACTATTTTCCAAAACGTATATCTTGAGACACACACAATACCACGTAAGTGTGGATAATTTTCTATGTAGGAAAAAACAATTTAGTAGAACACACTTTTTAGACCCATTTTGTCCCGGGGTCTATCTCAAAAACGACTTCACATTTAAAACTGATGATTCCGTATAATATCTGTTATATCCCGTACTTGAACATCATATACAAAATCAAACAAGTATTAATAAGAAAAAGTTATAAGTTATAACCTCAAAAGGTTTTCTCTCTTAGACAAAATGTAGGCACGAGATCTTAGTTCGAGTACGACTAGTTTTAATAAACCTAGGTTTAAGAATAGTCCCCATCCACACACGTGTGTGACAAGATCGCATTGTTGCGAGTTGCGGCCGATCGTCGCGACGATTGCTACTCGAAGCGAACACGTTAGCGAAACGACGAGATCTGATAGCTTAGTAATTGAAAACCTTCGTGAAGCAGGTTCATATTCAGTTGTCTTGCTTGAGTTCCAGTTTGTGATGAAGGTGATGATAAAATATGGGGAAAATTGTGGATGTTAACATATTTTTTATGAGATGAGATATCTGGCTTGGCTCACCGGGTTGTACCAGGTAGTCAAATGAAATCAAAAATCTATGTATTTCCCATAATTATAAATATAACTAGTCGTACGCGCCGAACTGAGATTTTGCCCTATATTTTGCCTCATAGAGAAAAACTTTTGAGGTTAATTGCTTATAACTTTATTTCTATACAATAATTGTTTGATTTCTGTAATTTTTGTTCAATAACAGGATATAACGGATAATATACGTAAGTTTCAGCTTAAAATGCCGTTTCTGTAATAGACCCCGGGACAAAATATGTCTTTAAACAGTGACTTTGGTGGCCTACGATATTGTTATTTTCCTAAATAGATTTTCTCTAAAACTGGTTTCGTACTCTAGTTGAAAAGTTATTTTCAACAATAACCGATAAAGGTATATAAACAAAATAAAATATTGTGCTTCCCACTTATATGTATGTTTGGCCCTTTAATATTTTAATTTATATTATTTAATTGTCATTTCTTGCCTTTGGCCACAGTTTTACATTTATTCTCTGAGTGTTTAAAATTACTAACTTGTAAGGTTTAGACGCTAGATGCCTCTGGCATTGGCAGACGGACGGACGGACGGACGGAAGTGCCGAACCACCCAAGTCAACTCAGAGATCTCGATTTGCTCAATCAAAAAATACAATACAGAATACAGTCAAGCAGCACAATGTTCACATTAAAATCATCAGCAATAAGCTACGATCAAACTATAACAATAGAGGTAGATTCAGAGTATGCTGCGCGCATTTTCTTATGTGCTCGCAGCGCCGATTATTATATAATTAAACGCTTTCACTCTCACATTCCCACATTAATTTCAATGACTTGTGTCATGGGTGCCGGAAAAAAAAAAACTCGACTGCGAAAAATGTAAACCTAATTTAATTTCCTTCACTTTGTTACCCTATATACTCGATAGGTTTGGTTTTTATTAATGTAAAACGATTTTGCGCCAAAAATCCACCATTTTGTTTTTTTTTGAAACAACTATCTAAGGACATTAGGGCTTTTTATTAATATGAAAAAGTTATAAGAGCTTATTAACTTTAACAGGTTTTCTCTATAAGGCAAAATGAAGGCGCGAGATCTCAGTTCCGGAGAACGAATATAATAATTAATTTGAATTTGCCACATTCTATCGTCCAGTTTCTTTGTAATATGCATCACTCTATTTCTGAATAATAATAATATTATTATTCAAATCTAGTTCTGCATACCTGATTCTCAAAACAATTATTAAACACAAGCAAAGCTTAAAAAACCGACTCTACCACTTTATCTTCGGAACTTGATCAAATTAAACACGCATTATTGTCGGTAACTCAAAAACTACTGATCAGATCCTGACCAAATTTAAATGGACCATTGGGAAAGCTACAGATTTCAAACAAAAATAAAATCAAAATTGGTTCACATGAAAAGAAGTATATAACTATATATATATAAATCAATGCCACTTTTCGTTGTTATTTTATAAATCAAGAACGGGCTCACCTATCCAAGCCAAATGTTAAGGCTTTGTTCGGACTATTTAGTAGATGGTTTATTGGATTGATGGTATATTTGTGAAGTTTGCACAAAATCGGTCTAGCGGTTCTTCATTTATCACACCCGGGCGAAGCCGGGGCAGAATGCTAGTAGGATATATAAATCATGAAAAAAATAATTCTTTGCAACAACTATTATTTCTAACTTCTCTTTGTCGATATAAAATCGGCTCAAAATTCAGTACTGTTTTATACAGTAACTATTATACCAATGTCACAGAGTGCTCTTAAAATATACCCCGAGGATTCGAAATGATTAATGTTATATAAATTCTATCACGCCTGATAACCCCTATTAGAGATGATTTAGATAATATGATAGTACTGTCCGTAAATCAAAAGGTGCCGAAAATTGTGATTGATTTTCAAAATAGATAATTTAAAGGGAATTCCATCAATCATCTTAAACAAGGCTGCTACGGAAATATGTAGAGTCGGTAATGAAATTGATAGTTACTTCTGTAAAAAACGTAATTTATATATCAGTTCGACATTACTAATTAAAGTTACTAGTTAGTTATCGTCTTTGAAGAATCATAATGCAAATTCTTGTCGTCTTTGAAGGATTATAATTCAAATTTGAACTGCCACTGGCTTAGTTATATGAGCCTTCACCTTCTAAGCAGAGGTATCTGGTTCGATTCCCGGCGAGAACACAAATTTTTTAAATACGGAAAACTTGTGTATCTGGTCTGGTTGTGATTGTGTATGTGTGATGTGAATGTTTCCAGCACCCACGACACAAGTAATCGAACTTACTATGGGGCTGTGAGTGTGAAAGTGTTTACGTTTATTCTGAAAATACGAAAATCTATTGTATTCAATAAAATCATCATAAGGTTGTGCCCTCTTCTTCATCTAAGGGATATCAAGCGGCTGATAAGTCGAAATGATCGCGAAGATAGATAAATTATGCCTTGCTTCAACTTGGCTATGTCGTCGCTTCTCCTAGCAGATATGCTTGCCGGTGTTATTTGTTTTAAACCTGTCACTAAACGGAGTAATTACATTATCTTTGCTTGTCTCTATAGCAACAAATATTTTGCTTTGAGAACCGCCTAAGAAGCTACCGTTTTCCACCCTTAAATAAATAAAATAAAATATAGACGCTGTTTCGACATACATTTCGACATCCGATAAAGAATATTTTCCATACCCCAGCTTACCGTACTAATATGGGTTTACAAAATCCCACTTCACGTATCACAAATGAATATAATAGTTTCAACAATCAAATCAGTGACCTTGATATTTTTAGCAATTCTCTAGCAGTATTTAAGCTCAAAATTTTGAGATATATGTCGCAATCACAAAGTACGTTTGGCCCTAAGTAAATTTTCAAAGTAAATTCAAGTTATTGTATTGTTAGTAATTTTAAGAATTTCTTCTATTTTTATTTTCATTATTTTATTATTTCTTGCTTTTTGAGTACATTTGGCAAATGATAGGCACGCCGAAATTGTCATGCATATCGGAAAATTCCCTTGTTGTTAATTTTAAGTTTAATTTTAATATGTATGATGTGGCAGTGCTATATTAAATAAATAAATAAGAACACGTTGAAGTTATATGTTTTAACACCACTTAAGATTGATTATCCTGAGAGATAAATCGACACCTTCAGTTCCATGCTGGATCACGTCAATTCACATCGTCTCGAATTAAATTATTCAATGAAATCGCCGATCATAGCCTTACTATTATTATTGTGATTGTCAACTGTTTTCCGTACGTCAGCCCTTGCCAGTAGTGACGTACGAGAGATACTCACTAAAGACTATCGTCATTCAAATTTGTGTACTAAAGACGCATTCAGTCCGTTGCTTGTTTGACGCAACTGCGCAACGCAATGCATGGAAATATATTTTAATGGTTTATTTATTTATCGATTTAGCGAATTTAAAATCGTTAGATAAACATATATACCGTATATTTCAGTAAACATAAATGCGTCAGATATACCTTTTTTACTAATAAGTAGAATAACAGACGAATAACTTCATCTGTTCCTTCAACTTCAAAGTACTAGTAACATTATTTTATATTACTATATATTACTATAATATATTACTATATAAAGTAATGTTACTATTACCATTAATGGTACTGTCCAATGGTATTAATAAGGAAACCTAGGAATCTGACATAAGTGTTTCATTGAAGACCCAGTTGGCGCATAGGACAGGTGTCCGCCTTCTGTGCCGTGGGTCCTGGGTTCGATTCCCGGTAGGAGCACAAATTCCTTCCTTCCTTGGTTCTGGGTGTAATGTGTGTGTGATGTGAATTTTTCCGGCATACACGATACAAATCTTTGAACTTAGAGTGGGGCTGTCAGTGTGAATGCGTTTGTTTGTTTCTTTGTTTTGACAACAATCTCATCTGATGGAAAGCAATGATGTAACCGTAGATTCATCTTGCCTAGAAGACACCTATTCATTCTTGACTTGAAGACTCCCAGATTATACCGTTCGGGGAACAAAGACGAGGGCAATGAGTTCCACTCTTTCGCTGTACGGATGATAAACGTAGAACCGAAACGCTTCGAGCAAACTGGAAGTATGTCAACCATATATGAATGACCTTTGACAGTTTGTCTTTTTGTTTGATGGTAAATGGTATCGAGCATTAAAAAAAACACATTCTCCTTTTTTGAAGTCGGTTGAAAATATTGGTTTGATAACTAATTGATCGTTTGTCTAAGTATTTAAAAATGAGTTTTAAAAGTCATAATGACGTGAATCCGTATTTAAACATTAACAAAAAAAAAGTTTAATTCAATATCAAAATAAGGCAAGCGATCTAAACATGCAGCCTACGGGCTCTGCGCGTCATCAAAAGACATCGTCTATTGAATAGGGTTGAGCGAAGCAATAGAATAAAAGAAACAAGACTACTCACCACAAAACATACGATCACGACAAATTACGTCAAATAGAAAAAGATAAACACGACTTCCCCTTTCCCGAAACGGCAATAAATCGACGTGCCCTTACGTCAACAGCGTATTAGCAAAATAAAGCCAAACCACACTGACCCCTAAACCTAACCTTAAAACCTATAACACAAGGATCAAGATACGCAAGCCGGTGGCACAGATTTGTCGCGGCTAAATCACGCGAAAAATCCGACGATAAACGTCTATATCCGATTTTCCCACACATTTTCGCGTTTCCCTCTCATGTGCTCACTTAATATGACGGTGTTTGCCCTTTCTCCCCTTTTGCTACTACAAAATTGCTAACAGCCAATCCGAAACCAACTTTATAGTTTAAACATAAAGTACATTTTCATTTGTTTTGAACCGAAAAATAAAAATGTGAATTCTTTTTTCGAAAAATATCTCGCGGTTTTCTATTCTGCTTCATAAAGTCTAGTACAATAGAGTACAAATTAGAATGCGTCGCAGAAGTGTCACATGAAATGGTTAACCTACAACAGGGGAAGTTCGGGTGACATTGTAACACAGTGTATTGCACATTATTGGGAGATTGAATGGCGTACTTAACTGTTCAGGCGACAAGTTTGATAAGGTGCCCTTCTGTATGGGCGTTTTCACGTAAATTGTATTTGATGATGCCGTATAGGGTGGGTTTATGTGATTTATTTATGGTATAGATAGGAAAAAATAAATTGGATTTTTATATCGTGGAGATAAGATTTCCCGAACATTTTTCTACACTTCTTGCTGGTAAACATCCTTTACTTTTCTGTTATAAGTACGAGTACCTGTTAACTGTAGCGTAAATTATCCTACAAAATTAAAGATTTTTTTAATTATAAACCAGATTCACGTTGCTCTAGTTATATTATTATGAATACTAGCTGAACCCGGCATGCGTTAAAAAAGTGTTTTACCTCTTTGACGTTCATGATTGCCTAGTACTTTGAAACTATACTAAAAACTTAATGACTAAGTGATTACCTCTTTTATATTTATGATTGTCTAGTATTTTACCGTTTTCGGCAGAAAAAGTCCTGCAAAATCGTAAAAAAAACTATTTGCAACATTTCCAAACTTTTTTGGATCAAGAAACCTTAACAGGACAACTCTCCAAACTTTCATTATAATCGGCAAAAAAGCCGTTTTGTACAAAATGTGAGAGAATATTTAAAAAAAAAACCGTTAATTTTAAAATTATAACATTCATATATTATATACTATTGGTGTACATATACTATATTTTCATATATAATAATAATAGTATGTTTATTTCCAAAAATAAAAATTACATTCAATAATGGAGTGCATAATAATAGTGGATACAAACTATACATTTGTAGGAAAAATGCAATTCTTTAACAACAACATTTTGTAAGCCTCAGACACCCACACTAGGCAAAGCCTGGACTGCCGGTACCTGTGCTCCCCCAAATTGATGTCTTATATATTAATGCTTCCGATGTTTTAATAGTTATTCTGCTATTCCAGTCGGAGACAAATCGAATAAATCAAACATCATAAAAATCGACTCAACCGTTCTTGAGTTATAAATGGTGTAACTAAACCGACATTTATATAAAAGATAAACGCTTTTACACTCACAGCCACACACTAAGTTTGATGACTTGTGTCATGGATGCCGGAAACATTTACATCACAACCAGAACTAGAGACACACATTTTCGTAGGAGAGAAAACTTGCTAAGAAGGCGAACTCGCACATAACTTAGCTAAAACGGGCCTTATAAACTTATACTTATATAATCTTATCTGATAGTAATTGAACTAAGTATCAATAGATTTCAACATATTTTGATTTAATTACAATTTCAGTTGTAAGCTATCTGTACTAAACATATTCTGAAATGAGGACTATTTGCTTCATGGTTATTTTACTGTGGTGGTCAAATTGATTCAAAGTCATTATGACCAGAGTACTAACTTTTGGAAAGGCCGTTTAGCTTCCACAACCTTATGATCCGAAATGTTACCACCACTTTTTCTTTACTTTTTATTTCTCAACTATGTTGTTTATTACTTTCATATTGAATCTTATTAAGGGTATATGTTTATTTATTCCATAACCTAGTTTTACAATTATAAATATTCAAGTTATTAAAAAATAGGTTAAAGATGATTTAGTCAAATTTATAATATATAAATATATATAATTTTATTTATATTTTTTTTATCTTATTTCGTTGGTATTCATTATTATTATTTTTGTCTTATTTATAAGTTATGAATGTATTGTAATAATTATTGTTCTATTTGTCTGTTACACTTGTTTGTAGAAAATTAATTCGCTGTGTTGCGCTTCACTCATTGTTTTCATTATGCT
This sequence comes from Lomographa bimaculata, assembly GCA_948107665.1. Classification (NCBI taxonomy): domain Eukaryota; kingdom Metazoa; phylum Arthropoda; class Insecta; order Lepidoptera; family Geometridae; genus Lomographa; species Lomographa bimaculata. The sequence goes on from OX403600.1 coordinate 13,963,756, forward strand.
CGACTAAATCATAGTGATATACTAAAAACCAGCGTAAAACCCTGCGTAGACATAGTCTGCGCACCAGTGCTGAGTGTATTCCTTTTGCCAAATGCAATCGAAAGCAAACATTTTATTTTTTATTATGTACTAGCTTTTGCCCGCGGCTTCGCTCGCGTTAAGAAGTACAACAAACTTTTATCCCCTATTTTATCCCCTTGGGGGTAGAATTAATCAAAATCTTTTCTTAGCGGATGCCTACGTCATAACATCTACCTGCATGTCAAATATCAATCCGATCCGTCCAGTGGTTTGGGCTGTGCTTTGATAGATCACTATGTCAGTCAGTCAGTCAGTCACCTTTGAGTTATATACGTATATATATATATATATAGAAGATAGATATAGATGTTTAAAAGATCGCTTTTGTTGTATTTTTTTTGTATAAAATGTTTACTTTGTAAATGTTAAAACTTTTTTCTGTCAATAAATATTTTTTTACCTTTACTTTTACTTTAAACCATTTTTGTATCGCTCACACTAAACTACCAAAAAATATATTATACACAGAAACACGTACCTCACGAGAGAGCGTTAATTCATTTTGTCCGTACAGCAGGAGATGTGTACAATATTGTACAACACGTTACTAAAATTGAGTTGTAGCCCATCGTGTACCAATAAAGAGGTACACGCGAATAATCAAACAATGATATGGTTAGAAAGCTGAGTATTGCCATGTTTATGGCAGAATATAAACATGGGAACGTGCTTTACGTGTATCTTCTTTGATGAAAACTAGTTTCAACCGACTTCAAAAAAGGAGCTTCTTAATTCGACTATATATTTTTTGTATGTATGTATGTTACGCGATATCTCTGCCAATTATGAGTCGATCGATCTAGCCAAAACCAAAATGTAAGCGGTGAAGTCGGTTTTTCTACCGACTTCACAAAAAAAGAGGAGGTACTCAAGTCGACTGTACTTTTTATATTTGTATTTGTGTTCCCTAATGTCTTCTTTCCACATTAACCGCTTTTGAATTATTTTTTTTTGTTTTAAATTGCTTTCTAGTTGGTCCCATTTAAATTTGATCAAGCTCTGATCAGTTCTTGAAATATCGTCAATAATGCCTGTTTAGTACATCTAATCTGATCAAAGTTCCGAAGATAAAGCGGTGAAGTTTTTTTTAAGCTTTGCTTGCGTTTAATTATTATGGGAGGGCTTTGCAATTCTGATCTGCAACCTTTTTGTGTGACGAAAAGTGGTGGAGGTAAACTGTGTGATAAATAATTAAAATGCTTCCCTGTTATATACAAGTTCCACTTCTATCGTGTGTCTTTACGATACATCCTGCTTTTTTTTCAAAGTGGCGGAGTTACAGGAGTTAAAATTGTCAAAAATACATGCTTATTTGAGTATTTTTTTTTAATAATAATAATTTTTATTCAAACTTTACATAAAAATCACGTGAAATTTCGAAATATACATAAAAAAATAAAACATTTACATTCACACTCACAGCCCACACTAAGTTCGATGACTTGCTTCGTGGGTGCCAAAAACGGGTTATGCCACTGCGCTCCACGGTTATTGTTCTCAAACAATTGAATTTAATATGAAACACACAATCACAACCAGAACCAGAAACACAAATTTTCCTTGGGCAGAAAACTTGTGTTCCCGCCGGGAATCGAACCCTTGCTTAGAAGGCGAATGCTCACCTAACTGAGCCAACGAGCAGTTAAAATACGCGAAATCTTTAGCTCACAAAGCCACTAGGTATACCTAGAAACTTAGGAGTTAAAGAAATATATTTTACTAACCAAATTTTGTGTTAACTATATTTTGCTTCCTTCCAGTGGCAATCAACTAGTCATTTCTTAAACCTGTATTAGTACACATTGTAGCAAACATTCAGAATGAGCTCCATCCATATTCGATTAAGAGTAACACAGTGCAATAAGGCAAACATGGCGTCCTGTTGCGCAAGCGCAGCCTGCACTCATTCTACTTATTAGTATTGTGAAACAGTCACATATCATGTGGACGTGCAAGGGAGCGCTTGTGTGCTTAGGTGTTTACCTTACTGTACGATAGATATTTTCTTTACTTTGGTTCTCAATTCGACGGTATGTTTTTTTTGTTAGTATGTGACGCAATATCTCCTCTAATTGTGAATCGATTTTTAATGTTTTTTTTTGTTTGGTAGATTATAGTGGTTCCATATACATTTTATCAAAATCGATCCAGCCAAAACCAAAATATAAGCTTTGAAGTCGGTTTTCTTAAGCTTTCCTTGGGTTTAATTATTATGATGTACTTTTTCTGACAAGCGCTAGATTTGTCAGGCGTTATTATAAAAATGTTGGTAGGAACTAGGCACTGCCATAAGAAAAAAATATGCGTGTGTTTTTCCTTACAAAAAAAAAAAGCGGAATTTGGTGAACATAAGAAAATATGCTATCACAATTTAAGAAAAACAAAAAAATGACTAGTGAGCATCTGATAAACTCAAAAAAAATCCTAATTTAGAAAAGCAATGCCGCCAGCATGATGAGGACGCTACCTACTGGCTTCAACACTTGAGTTACCTATAAGATCGGTGCCTTATAGGTAACTTAGATAGCTGTAAGAATAAAATAATTTTAGTTTTGTTTTAGGAAATATAGGCAATTGGCCCGTAGATAGAGCAGATGTTAATATTGCATTAGTACGACCATCGCAAATTACGCTCTAGAGTCGTACGTAACAATAAAAATAATCATTTTTTTTAGGTACCTACCTATTCGCTCTTGACTTTAAGTCTCCCAGATTATACTGTTCGGGGAACAAAAACACTTTAAAATTTTCTATGACTGTACGAAATATGGTGGGCACATTGTCCTAAATTGACAATGTGCCCGATAAACTGACTTAAAGTTATGATTCCAATCGAGATAATTCTCATAAAATATTTAACTCCAAGAAAGACAATTGTTTTGCATACAACAAATGCATACCATCGTAGTCGATAGGGGTGGTCCTCAAAATCGATAAAATCTACAATGCCCGTCCCTATTCTATCGTTACATTACGATTCATATGGAATCGATAAAATAGTCGACGTAGCGGAAACAGCGCGGGCGCACGGTGAGTGCGTGTATTGGACAAAAGGTATGGAGCGTGCTCTATGCATTCTAGAGGCAGTATATGTGAGAAAATCAAATAAATTGTGTTAAGAAATAAGGAAAGTGTTTTCACACGGAGCGTTGCTCAAACCCGCATCTTTGGAATACCTGCTCAACACTCTTTCGCTAGACTATCCAAGCTTTTCACTCGCTGTACAAAATGTATCCTTAGATTCCCATTTTTGTCTTTGATATTTCTGGAATTATGTTAAGGTTCGTATCATTCATTATATACTATTTACAAGGTAAGCTCACTACACAGAAAGCGTAAAAGATCCGCTACCTCGGCCGTTAAAAAACCTTAAAGTCAACTAAGTTTGTAAAAGAAAAAATGAAGTCATTTTTGACCGTATTCCAAAAGAGTTGAGAGAAATGTATGTATTACAACAGTGCTTATTAAATTAAACTTGTCTATAAAATACAAAAACATTTTCATACAATTTTAAACTACATCTATGGAAGCTATAAAAATCGAATGCCTGCGCCTGCGCATATTTCAGGATAGACAATAACCTATAATCTATTATATTAATTTCAGACAATGTAGAAGACTACATCTCAAATATAGATAACAAACAGACATCAATTCTAACATTTATAATATTAGTCATGTATGATTTGTCTGGAATTTCAGCATATACCCAAGCTCCACCACGCATGCATTGAAATAATCTATAAAATTGTCATGCATATACCTGACAGATAAATAATACAGATCTGATATCCCTTGTCGCGATGCAGTAACATAGTATTGGTACCCTGTGTTTTGTCCTATAATGTTAGTAATGGAAGAGAATAGGAAATTGTGAAATTGGATTTAGCTTTGGGCCAGAAAGGTAACAAAGTGGTTTGTTGTATTTTGTACTGAAAGTGTTTTGTTTTCTCTGATGTCAGAGTTTCCTTTTTGTCTTTTTGAAGAATTTACTTTTATTTTCATTAAGTACTAAGTTTTAAACTCTTGGCCGTTTTATCACTAACACACCAAATTGTTACGTCAGTTTTCAGATTAAATACCCGTGATTGGGTCGTGTACGTAACAGAAAGAACTTCAAAATGGCCGCGTTTCAAATTCCTCTAACCTTTTGCATTTTAAAACTATATTTTAATATTTTGATAAATGATTTTTTACTGGGAATGTATTAACGTAACCAAAAAATTAAAAATGACGAAAAATATGCAAATATAAGAACTAATAGGTAACGTGCATTTTCTTTGAAGAGCAGTTCTTAGTCCCCAAGTTCTAGAAAAATATTTCAGATTTTTATTGATTACAGGAACAAATTTGTGATTGTGGTGAATTCATTATGTGTTTTTCGGTACAATGTAGCGAACCTGGCAATTACGAGAAAATTACCTGCCCAACGGATTTCATCACGATGACTTTCACTGGAAGCTCAAGCCTGGCAATATTTTTTTAAAACGGTCTTCCTGCTGCTTGTGTAGCCTCTGCAGCATCACCGGGCGGAAGGGCGAGTGCGAAAGGCGCTCGGCTGCAGAAGAGAGGAGTAGGCAACTAGCAAACCCGGCTAAGGTTTTGACCGCCATCTCACCTGATGGAAAGTGACGACAAAAGGATTTGACAACCCTGAGAGGAATCTCAGGGTTGTCAAATCCTTTCTTCCGCGGATGGACGATGCCATTCAAAGCTTTATCTCACCCGATGGAAAGTGACGACGAAAGGATTCGACAACACTGAGACGGAGCGGATTTTGAACGATGCCATTCAATGCTTTACAATAGGTACCTATTCTCTTGACTTATCACTATCAAGAACGTAGTCAAAGGTAGGTTCAAGTAGAAGTATACTGAAAAGTGACTCATTAACAGTCGCACCAAATCTAACAAGATTAAATCGACCCAGTGTGAGTACCTGAAATGCCTCGGCACCCATTATTGTCACACAGGCCATTATCAAGGGGACATTTCTTGCTTTCCACGCGTCTATTGTTCTAAAGCACGACGGGGTCACAGGGGACTGAAAATAGTAGGCGACGTTGTTGGTTTATTTGTTCAATAGATTTGGATGTCTTTGTATTTTTGGTAAGATAGCCTTAAGACATTATCGCACCTGATGGTGAGTCATGTAACAAATAAGGTTAAAAATCAAAGATTAAACTATATATAAAAAATCTGTTAATTTTATGTGTATCTCACGTTGTGGTAGAAACATATTTTTCTTAACAATTATACCTTCTTTATATATATCAAGTTCACTCTATAGGACAATTACTTATATTTTCCTAATCAAAACTATTATGGTACACAGCAATCGATGAGCCAAAGTGCTCGAGCCCACTAAGAGTCAGCTAGTTCAATCAAATTGCCCCTGACATTGGATCAGCGGAGATCGTTACCTCGTGTGACTTTTAATACTACGTACCTTGGTACAAATCCCACCCGGTCCTTTGTTTACTTTTAAAAAAAGGTAAGGTAACGGGTAGTATTGTTAGTAAATCGTGACATTCACCAACCCGCACTGCGTATTAACTGTAAATACTAACTTACAAGTACATTCTCTCTTGATTATGTAAAGTGATTTTGTTCCAGAAAAATCTAAATCAAAATGTATTTATTTGTCAGAGTATGAAAAAAATAGAATATGAGAAGAACGAATAATTTGACACACTTCAAAAGTTCAGATGTAACACATACTTACTTGAAATATTAGGACATACAATGTCAGGGGCAATAACTACAAATATTTCATTCTATTTTAAAAAAAATATACCAAGAAATAATTTAACATTATTTTTATAAATAATAATAATAATAAATAAACACATTCACACTCACAGCCCTACACTAAGTTCAAAGACTTGTATCGTGGGTGCCGGAAACATTCACATCACACACACATTACATCCAGAGCCAGAAGCACAAATATCCCTTGGAAAGAAATTTGTGCTCCTGCCGGGAACCAACCCAGGACCCGCGGCGCAGAGGGCGGATACCTGTCCACTGCGCCAATTGGGTCGTCGTTATATTATGCACAACCTCCTTACTTCACCCACTGATTTTCTCCACTGCACGCTGATTTTAATTAGGAGTTAGAGTGCCTAACAGCGTGTATCTCGTTGACATTTCGTATGTCTGCATGTGTGTCGTAACAGTGAACACGGTGCAAATTGCTATCTAGTATTACTAATTAGGACTTAGCTGATTAGCAGATTAGGAGGTAAGGGTTAATACGTTCACACACGATTTTGCTACTAAATTATGAACTAGCTATGTGGCTCGCGTGTTCACTTGCGTACATCAGAATTAAAAGTATCCTGTTAAATTTTATGTTTTTAATCGACTTCAAAAAAGGAGGTTCTCAATTCGACTGTATGTTTTTTTTTTGTATTTTGTTTATTTATTTATTTATTTTATTTATTTACAAGGAAGACCAACAGCCGAAGCCAATTAATGGTCCTCACGGATATAAACAATATATTTTACTAATTAACGCAAACATGACATTAACGCATCGTTACACAAAGAAAAAATAGAAAAGGCGTTACTGTTACGGTTACGCGATATCTCCGCCAAATATGAATCGATTTTAATGATTTTTTTTCGTTTGGTAGATTATGCTTCAGAAGTGGTCCTATATAAATTTTATCGAAATCGATCCAGCTAATATCAAAATATAAGCGGTGAACTCGGTTTTTATTCGGTGTCGTTTAATTAATAAAATATTATTCTAAGTACTTAAATAATAACTAAGCATTACAAGCATTTGACGACTCTCTCACCTGATGAAAAGTGAAAATGTGGCCTAGAACATACCTTTTCACTATAGACTTGCAGATACCTAAGTAAAGTTTAGGAAATATATTATATAATTAGCCCATAAAGCCGAAATGTAACTTATGTGCTTATTTTTAGTCACATGGATATCAAAAATAGAAATTACACGAAATCCTCATATATTCACCAATTTACGGTAGATGTTATTACAAACTACTCAAGTTCAAAATGATTAAATACACATATGTTGACGAGCGGAGCGAGGAAAAACATCTTTATAGTTGACATACCTCATATCCGCTCGAAGCGTTTAGCTTCTACATTTAATATTCGTACAGCGAAGGAGTGGAACTCACTGAAAAAAACTAAACAATCGAGTAATACAATTGGTGAACTCCTCCCTATTTTTAATCGTGTAGAAAACCTATTTGTAGACTGTTGGATTAACGTCATCTCCATTTGTCTGACCTATCATGAAAATGTCATTTAACTAATTTGATATTTGGACCTAAAGATAGGTTTTAGTTTATTTCTTTTTTTATATGTAATAATTGTATATTTAAATTTTCTTTTCTTTTAATAATTGTGTAAAATATTATTTGGTAATAAGTGTAAGGTAGTTATTAGTAGAGTAGTTATTCCAATAATAAATGGTTGTCTGTAAAGTTGGTTTACGGACAATAATTTTAAGTGATAACATCATAAGAACACATCGAAGCTTAGGCCGATCGTACCTCTCTATCGCTTGTTCCGCGCTCTCGCTTGCACGCTCAGGCTCAGGCGGAACGTGACACTTTTTCGTGCGTGCAGCCGGTGTTCATCGATTTATAAGACGTTATCACGTCAAATAATTGAATTTGAACCTGCTATTCTTTCCCAACGCAAAATAATTTAATAACGTAGCAGATTTCCATTATGAGAACACGATAGTAAATGCCAGCGGCCAGCATATCGCCGGATCTTAGGCGGTGGTCAAATGTGCAACGGTGATGCAATCTGACCGTTGAATTAAATCAGGTTTATTTATTAGACTAGTAGTTCACTCCTGGCTGAAACCTCGCGACGACTTATAAACAACTATCGGATAAAGGTGAGAAATATTCTTGACTAAATTTAAACCGTAAACGTAACTTATCACTTAACTACATTAATTTTGTTTTTAGTTTGAGTACAGGATATAAGTAAAATTATGCATAAATAACAACTTTATAAACAACGCCGTTTTGGAGATAGACGCCGACAAAATAGGCCTAAAAACAGTGACTTCTACTATCCTACCTAAAAAATGTTATTTTCCAACACAGCATTTTTTAAATTCTTTTTAGCGATTTCTCTACTCAGACAAAAAAAATGCCGTCCTTATTATTTAATGCCCTTAATATTTATATTAATATAAATTTTAACATACAACCCGGTCACAATATCTGTGCACCTCGCTGGAATGCGGCGCCTCTCCCGCTTCCCCTGTCACCTCTCCCTCACCTCCTCACCTCTGTGATTTGAAAAGGTTAGTAATTTTTTTTTACCTCCACATTTCTCGAAAAAACTTTTTTTCACACCGTACCCAGACCGCCGATATGACGTCACGAGGTCAGGTGCACAGATACTGTGACCGGGTTGTACATGTTGAGCATAAAAAAACACCCTATTTCTGGTAATCCTTTCTAACTTCTTTACAATTGTAATCAGTAGTAAGCAATTGCTGCTATCCAGCTGTAGGTAAAATGGCATACAAATTGAACTCACCTTCAACCTCTATAAAAGCGATTGAAGACAACTTCGATAAAAAATGTATTAGCCTCGTATGGTACCTCCTAAAGGTCACTATTATAATCTCTCGGACGCGTGACCGGCAGAATGCCGGCGACCGCCGTTGCCTATCTCGAGTCTCGTAATTCGAAATTTCTATTCCATTGTCGTAATCGTGCGTGTGTTCTAAATTTAAATTGTATGTAGTTTTATTTTTGTTTGGTTCCGTTTATGGCCAGTTTTATGTGGACTTTTTGTATAGTCTTGCAGTAGCCTAGTTTACGCTGTGGTATAGAAGGATAGGTACATATATATTTTTTTATTATTACATTATGACGTTTAGAAGTAAATTGACCTTATATATATTAATTTAATCTTAACTTAAAGATGAACACTGTAAGTACTGATCAGTCTACATCAACACGTGCATTTTACTTAGCTATGGTGAAGAAATATATCGATTGTTAGGACGAATATCCTCCAATTGCAGGCAGCTTGTTGTCTCATCGGGAATATAATACATTACGAAGGCCCTTCAGTTTGTCTTTTGACATAGAAATTGATCCTTGCACGCGACACCTTTAATTAGTGAAATTTTATGAAGTGTTTTTTTCCGTTAAATCGGAAAACGGTCGGTATCTTTTCTTACAATAGAAATAGATAACATAAACGATTTTACACTCACAGACCCACACTATTTTTGATGACACGTGTCGTAATTGCCGGTAACATTCACATCACACACGCAATCACATCCAAAACCAGGAATTCCCTTTGAGGATTTTTTAGTCACAACTGGGAATCAAACCCGCTGCATAGAAAGCCAACATGCTGTGCCAGCGGGCAGTTAAATGAACAAGCAGATCGACATAATCAATGTCTTAAAATTAGTTTTAGTTTTCATAAAATGATAATAATATAATAACAAAAATTAAACTAGCAAAACCATAAACTAAATCCCATTTTCAACGCAATCTCATCTCCATTCCAATCCAGTACAGCGCAGTACGTCTGCGGTATCTTGCGACAAATTGTCGCGTTGCCGCGCGTGTCGCTGCAGGTCGCCGCGACACAGTTGAGTTATGGCCGGTAGGTTGCGATCGTACAGATGGGGTCAGACTGGTTAGACGTATGAGTTGATATTGTTGTTTTTTGATATATTATTTTTATTTGTTTCAGCGATAGCATTGGCGACTTTGCGCCGTGTTTGAAATCCCGCTTGTTCTTCTCGTGATGGCTAACTTTAAGAAACTAGCAGTAGAGTCATTCATTTTCATCAGTGCCTCTTTGGGGCCCATATGAATAAACGATTTTAATTCTTTTTGCTCAAACGCACTAAATGTAAATAAAATATGACGTATCCTAAATGACCAAGAATCACAAAATCCGGGGTCATGTGTCATCCGCCAACTTGCAATTAGCCAGCTTAGTGGTTTGCGGGATAGAAATAAAAAAAGTAGAGTCTCTTATTCCCAGCAGTGGAAACGAAATGGGTTTAAGTTGATATTATTTTGTATTTAAATAAAATAGGCTGCGTGTGGTGTTTAAGTCTTTAAACTTAGTGTGAGGTAGAGTGTGTATAAACGTATCCTCCTTATTACGACCCTTTATTTAGTGTGTGTGTGTAGTTTGTCCTGGAGTCTGTTTGTAATCAAATCTTGCAATTTATATTTGACTCACTTTTTGGTCTCTGAGTGAGCTGAAATTTTGCACGCATAATATGTAAATCGGATGACAATGTAAATTTTGTATGTCACGTCAACCCCATCGAGTTTGGTATTCGTTTTGAAAAGTTCTTAGATTTTTACTAACAACTAGCGATTCGCCCGGTTCCGTGCGGGTGCGATTTAAGGTGGATTAAAAAAAAATTGCATACAAACCTTGCCCTGACAACAAACACAACAAAAAAAAAAACAGCCAAATCGGTAAAGCCGTGCTCGAGTTTTTGTGAGACAAACAAACGTCAATTTATTGTTATATATATATATATATATATACGTTATATACGTTTCGGTCAAGATGCATAGGACATGGTCTTGAGAAGACTGACAACTTGGGCAAAAAATTCTTGAAGTTTTGGGCAAAAAAGTAAACAAAAGTTAAATAAGAATAGTCTTAAGCGCAATCAATTCCCGTAGTGTTACCTAAACTATGTAATAAATTAATGTTCTAAAAAGCGTGTATTAACAATAAAACTATCTAATTTAATAACTCAATCATGCTTATATTACCATACGATCCATCAAAACAAATGTCACAATGACATTGACACTAATTACCCATTCTAATCTTGAATATCGACGGCTTGTTTGCCTGTCAAATAGGGGCGCGCTTTGCCCCATTTCGGGAATCAAATAATGGCTATGCTACCTTACAGCGTTGTTTGCCCTCGTGTGTTAGGTAATTAACGATGTTTGAGATCTGAGAACTATAAACTTATGGATAAGTATGAAATGTATACAATAGTTCTATTAATACAAACGACCCTTATATAGATAGGTATGGAACCTATGGAATATATCTATCAATCCTAGAAAGATAAACATGTTACTAGAGATAACCATGTGCTTCAGGGCCACACTAATTTCAATCATTTTTTTTTAATTATAGTTTATTTATTTTAGTTATAATTTTTTAAAAGTATTTATGAAACGCTTTCACACTCACAGCTCCACACTAAGTTCAATGACTTGTGTCGTGGGTGCCGGAAACATTCACATCACACACACAATCACAACCAGAAACAGAAACACAAATTTTCCTTAGGGAGAAAACTTGTGTTCCCGCCGGGAATCGAACCCGATATGCTTAGAAGGAGAACGCTCACCCAAATTAGCCAATGGGCAGTTCGTTAGAAATATAGCTGTATAGAAAAAATGTAACTCTCTTTCTCAATTATGAACAAAATGGACAATTTAGCTGTACTGGAAATATTTTAGAAAAATCAACAGATATTTATTTATACTAACTAATTGCTATAAAAAAGCTTACTAAAATTTGTCATTTAATAATTTATAAATTGAGAAATATTTTTCTAAAACGATGAACAAATTGAAAGAAAAAATAAAAGTTCGCTGAGGAGAAGAAAATTCTACGTTACTACCGTTTATCTAGCTCTGTGAGTGTGAAAAAGTTTGATTGTTTTGTTTGATAGCTTAATACATATGGCGCTCCAGGTATAAATACCAAGCTGCTTTTTCACTATAAATTAATATTTTTTAAAAGTTTTTTGTCTTTTTCTTAGAAACGCCTCAAAGAAGCGAAACGTAATAACCACAATTATATTTTCAAATTTTTATGAGCTGTACTTGCTGACTGTACTAAATAATTTTCATGTGGAGCAAAGTGGAATAAATGTACCGGCTTATATTATTTTAATTAATAGTCAGAAAAAGTGCTCGCGGAGCGATGTGGAGCTACTTCGTGGAGCGCAGTGGCAAAACCCAATCCAAATTTCAAAGGTGAATCAACATTTTGTCTAAAAAAATCTACAATTTTGTAGTATTTAATTGATCAGGATATTGTAAGTATTTATTTACCTACAAATAAATTCAACAGAACCAAGAGCTAGCAAACTAATAATTTCATATCTCTGTGCAACCATTTGCCGAACACCGATGGTATCTAGTCAATAGTTCAAACTTTGGTGCCGTAACCTGTGATTAATTGATCCGGACTTGTAAGGGCAGGAAAATGAAGTGAGCGTAGCGTTTTGCGTTTATTGATTGTTTGACAACCGTACTAAAATAAAAGCCTCAGATAAAAAGGAAAGGAACTATAAGCTCATCCGCATCGTCACTTAACATCAGGTGGGATAGGGGTCGAACGTTTGCCTGTAAAAGAAAAAAAAAATTGTGATGATTTTCGAATGTAAATTTTATCAAGTTACAACTAGATTCATACCCAAATTTTTAAATTTATAACAGAGAAAAATATGATACTATATACTGACGATATGTAGAAATTTATAAACTAGAGAAATCACATTAATAATTAAATATAAAACGAAAGTTTGTGTATTTGTGTGTAAATGTGTAAGTATGTTTGTTTTCTTGTCACGCTGTAGCCGCTGAATGCATAAGTATGATATTTAGATTATACATAGCTTAAATATAATTGCCTAGAATTAACACAACGGCAAATTTTTAGCTTAACGCGGGCGTAAGTACGGTCGTCTGATAAGGAAACTGTCGAGTTGGCTAGACTGAACAAAGGCAAATTAACCTTCATGCAATTCAAAAACATGATACGTTCCTAAGTAATTTTGTTATTCATAATAAATCTAAGATTGTCTATTTTTTTAAATATATTATGACAGCATTTTAAAAGACTTACAAAAAGGAAGTTCTTAATTTTTAATTTTTTTTGTTTGATTTTCACCTCATATCTCATGCGTGGTAACCCACGCACAGACACGTATATTTTTTATTTGAAATGATAAAGTGTCTTGTTTGTTCTAGACATAGATTTAAGTCACGAGTGCACTGGTATCTTTTAGGCAAACAAGCATCATCACTTACCATCACGTGAGGCAGTGGTTAAATGTTTGCCTATGCTGAATTAATAAAAAAAGATTAAAGTAGTTCCAAGACATTGGTGTGAAATTTAGATTTGGTATAAAATTGTTCAGAATAAAGCTCCGATTCCGCTTAACGTTGTGTACAGCGCACGTACTGTAACTAATGCGTGACCTTAAATTGCTTACAAAGTAGTGTTTTCTAAAGGGGGTTATCGAGATCTACAGCAAATTATAGTAGCATTTATGAATTATTTTGTGACTTGCATAAGCTTAGGGGGTTATTTGCCTAAATTGACATATTTTGTTTGATATATTTTGTGCTGAGTCCGCCTGGAGCACAAAGTCTACTCCATTAGGTAATGTAAATGTAATACTCCATTTTAGACGATATTTCTAATTAAATTGCAATAATGAGTTGTTTTTACAATAACAAAGCCTGTACAATCTACGGACCAATTGCCTATATTTCCTAGAAACTTAGCACTCCTTTCTAACATTTCATGTTGATGAGCGCAGTGCATTGCCTCGTAGGTTTCAAACAGTTGATGTTAAAAATTCTGCGAGGCTCTGAATTGTAATAAGTGAGTTCGACGCTTACAATCAGCAAGCGTATTCATTGCTCGCCTCGTTTTTAAGCTTAGTAAATAAAGATGTATAGGTAGAGCTCGTCCAAGCTGAAATGACGCGCCCCACTACTTAATTAGTTTATTTGGATGTGTGAGTGCAAATATTAATGACGACACTTCATCTGTATGGCAGCGTCGATTGTTCAGTGAACAATGGATCTGCACGTGTACAAGAAGCTTCATTCTCATACATGGCATAAGCTTAATTTTTATCAAAAATAAAACCACCAATGGTAGTTGTAATTTTTATAATATTATATATATGTAAATATAACAATAGTTTTATATAAATTATATATAAATTGTTTACTATTTATAACATAATAGGCACTATTTACAGAAAAGTTTCTGTATATAACTGATATTTATGTATTATGTCGTAGGTACTGTACACCTCCCCCGACCTCAGTTGCTACTATAATTTCTGTCCATCCAAAGGTTGTGTGTTAGAAATCACTGAACGCGATATTACCGCCCATTGAATTGCCTTATAATATTAATTTCGTAATAGTTATAAGTTTGTATCTTTTTGTTTTTTGGTGTACAATAAATAATTTTGTATTGTATTGTTATAATTTCTGTATATAATAGACTGAAATTGTTTTTTTTACATTGTGATAATAAGTTAAGAGGCACTTAGTAATTTAGATTATTGAACCTAAAAATTATTTAACAGCTCTTTCATACTTTAGTATTATTGTAACCAATTCAAAACCCGAACAAAAAAAGAGCGAAGGTTCAATATACCTATAAATAATAAGTATATATTGTAGATTCATCTCAAAAGAATGACTTTGATGTCTTCCTGACAGTCATTTCCAGATTTCCAGAGATAATTTCCAGAGCATTTTTCTTAGGAAAGCCTACATGTTTAAAATCAAATATTAAATTAATACCAAAGTCCATTATACCTCGGACCTGTGAAAAATGTGTATGTAAAGAAGTTTAGTTTATAGGTATTAAAAATGAAAAAGAAACCCTCCCCCTCTGCGCGTGGGTCATACTTGTCCGATTTTGAACGATAATATTATTATCTAATTTGGTTTCGAATAATAAATACGTCATGTAATAATAACTGCATACTTTAACAACATTTATACAACCTATAGATATAGAGCTTATACTCTTACCAAAAAATAAGACACCAAAGCTAGTAAAGCGTCAGATGGTAGCCCATTAATTTTGGTTGTTCTGTATCTTAAGACAATGGGTGCAGTGCATCCTAACCAATAAGTAATGTGTACAACGGTACAGTATAAAGGATGTTGTCAGAAGACGTCTATAATCAAACCCAAGCAAAACTTAAAAAAACCGACTTCACCGCTTATATTTTGGTTTTGGCTGAACCGATTTCGATAAAATTTATTAATATTTCGATTCCGATAAGATTATTTGTAGATACTTCAGAGGTGGTTCCAACCTCTGAAGTATCTACCAAACAAAAAACAAAACAGTCGAATTGGTAACCTCCGTTTTTGAAGTCGGTTAAAATAATTCCTATAAATATGTTTTAGGGACCGAAACTAATAAAATAAAGAAAATACACCGTGAGGACACACAATTTTTTTTAATTGTGTGTCAAATAATAGTTTTCCAAACAGAACATCAATAAAGTTTTCGTATATCTACTCAGTGCAAGCCATGAGTTGATAACAAAATATGTAATATTTACACTTATACTAGTGTATAAGTGTAAATATTACATATTTTGTTACACAAACACAATTAATTCGATATTTCATTTTTAGAATGGTTTATAGGAAGAAAAACTATTTACACACAAAACACAAGGTTTTTCCCCAAGTGAAATTTGTGTTTATGGTACTGGGTGTGATGTGAATATTTCTGGCACCCACGGCACAAGTCATCGAACTTAGTTTGGGGTGATTTCGTTTATTTTTTTGTTAACCCACTTCATTATTAACACCAGTAAGGATATTGTCAAAAGCTATTCTTGCTGAACATACATAAAAAATCTTGTAGGCATGGTAGTATGGATGGTCGCGCAAATGAAAATAAGATTTGTTTATTTTCAATTGTTGTGGGAGACTAAAGTATAAAAGTTAATTTTTCGAGAACAACAATAATTTTTGGACTACTCTGTCTAGGAAGGTACCATTCTCGACCTAGAGTGAATCATGAATCATAAGGTTAACAAATATCGTCACATATTCATTAAATAAAAAAGTGGATCAACCTGTACCAGCCTCATCTTAAGATATGATCTAAAGCCCCCTTGTCACTCGCCAGGCGGCTTCCTCGCACATAATTGATATGGCTAAGTGACATCGGGTCTATTATGTATTTTATACATCTCTGGTTAGCTTTATAGCGAGTAGTTTCATTTCATATATACGTGAGAAGTGATATTTGTAAAATGGTTTACACAGTTTACATCCAAGCGGTCAATGTTCTAAAGCATAAACGCTTTCACACAGTACTACATTGAGTTCGATAGCTTGTGCTGAGGGTGCCGGAAACATTCATTTCACACTCACACAATTACACCCAGAACCAGAAACACAAATTTCCCTTGGGAAAAAAAAGTGTTTCAACAGGTAATGAAACCGGATATTCGCTCCTTTGAAGGCGAACGCGCACCCAACTAACCCAGCGGGCAGTATATAGGATAGTGAACCTACATGTTTTCAGTGATTATAAACAATCAATAATGAATAGATTAGAATATATTTTTCTGGCGTTGAGGCACAGCTAAACATATTTACTGAAATTGTTAAGTTAAACTATTGTATGGTTTAGACGCTAAATACCTCTGATAAAAATATAATAAAACGTACGGACGTTATGAACCACTCAAGTAAACTTAAAGACCACGCCTCTCAAGTAAACTTAGAGATCACCAATTGCCGTTTAGGGAAATTATGACCATAGCAATGAATTCTTCTGCTTTGTTTACCTAAATAGGTTATACCTATAGGTACCGAATAAACCCCAAAAGGCGATTATGAATAAGTAGAACTACCTAAGTAGAAAATCGAATTTGAATGTTACTAAGAAGTTACCGACAAATAGTTACTTAGCTTAGCTTTCCTTCTAAACAGATCACACAAACCTTATCTCAACAACGAATGTAAACAAAAGTAACAAAAGACTGCATCTGACCCGGAACCGTAAGACAAAAGGTTGTTAGAACAACAAAATTAAAAAGCAATTCGTATAAAAATAGTTTATAGATAGAACGTTTTTAGTTAGAGATAAGCATACGATGATCGATGGTGGGAACACTTTAGATGAGCTGGTGACAGTAAGTTACATTTAAGTTGGATCTAAGTTGATCTTTGCTTAGCGTATGGGCTCGTGTGATACGATCAGTTTAGAAGGAGTAAAGGGTTTTGATACTTGAAATATATTTTGAACAGCTATTGATAAATGAGGTACTAATGTATTTGGTATTGAGAGTAAAATGGATATTGTTGTAAATTAATAAAAAAAATCTTAGATATGTAAGTGCACAATAAAAAACTTCATTATGCCTTGATTCAAATTATTTAGATCATTCATACTATTGTTAGAAAATGTTTTGGCATATTCAACTTGAGAATTTTAAAAAGCAAAATAATGTCTACTTTACTTAATATTAGATAAAAAAATATCTAAATTCATATTTTACGATAAAAAAATAATTTTTGACTAAGTAATTTGTTCAAAATTTGTCTCTTACTTTAAACTGAAGTTGTACCCTAGTTTTACCCTAATTTTCGTCTCATACACGATCCCTTATCTCTTCACGCGATCAAATACAAATATCAAGATTTTTTATTCCAACTACGCAATCGAAACGCCTCATACATTATGCGGCTGACATACATTATAATATGTATAATCCTCATAATCACATTTCACATAATAACGTCATTAGAATTAGTGCGTCACAACAGCGTCGTGTGCGGTCGGAGATAGTATTTAATCTGTGGCTATACTGGATGGAGAGGTGGTGTAAGTCACAAGGTTCTATGAGTAGTACCATGAAAAAATAATAAACAGTATCGTATAAGTTCTTATTAATCGAGCGAAGTGAGATCTCTAAGTTGGCTCTTTGTCGTCCGTCTTTTAGAGGACTTAGCGTCTAATCCTTTCAAGCGAATTATAGAAAATATGTCAATTTGTGGGTCAAAGCCATAAAAGTCTATGAAACTGATATTAACGAAAATATTAAGGGGGCACCCTGCGTACACGAAAGGGAGCATAGTATTTTTTTCAGCCCGTGTGAGGTATTATTAGAAAGAACTTTGTACAAGTAGTTTTGTAGTGTTGTAACAAGTACTTAAAGTATAAATCGGTTTTATTTTTAATCATGTCGTAAGATAAATGTGATAGGACATCAATATCACTGTTTTTAGACCTATTTGTCCCGAGGTCTATCTGAAAAAAACAGCTACATATATAACAAAGAATTATAGTTCAAAGCCATCTGGTCGAATCTTTAGAAACTCTTGTCACCTGAACCATTTCATGAACTCTACGATGTCACGAGAGCAGAACGTGTGTGGAGAGCTAAATATCCTCTATGGGTACGCGTGCCTAAGGTGGGCTAGTTACTTACACACTTAACTCCCTTGTCAGTGTAAAATAAGTTTCAACTTTTTCCGAGCATGAAAGATTTCTGAGCGTGCTATAACTTTGACAGAGTTCCAAAAGTTTAAGTAGGGGTTCAAGTGAATAAGTTTTTTGGAAGCTCGTTCTTATGTGATGCGAATATTATATTAGAATTATCCCTGGGTGGTAGTTTTATCATATATGAAGCGATCAACACGTTGTTTGCTTGTCGTGTAAGCAAGTGCTTTTGAACATATATTATCGACTGTAGTCTTACGATTAACTAAGCCATAAGTAAGACTGTAACAGTCTTACTTATAAACCCCTCTTAATTTTTTATCAATTGCTTAGCTACAGTTTAGCAAAAATTTTACTCACAAACGCGATTTATGGTTGAGTAATGCTCAAATATAAGTTGTCAAAATTAAACACCGCCATTGCCTAGTTTAAAACTTGCTAAGAGGCAAGATGGCGGGTCTTAAATCTAAGAGCTGCTTAGCTAAGAAGTGGCTAAGCATTGCTTAGCGACATTGCTATAAGTAAGGCTGTTAGAGGCTGTATTGTCAATCTTCTAATACTATAAAAATCTTTGTCCTGACATACTGATTCACTGACTGACTGAGACAATGTACAGCCTAAAACGCTGGTCGTAGAGATTTGAAATTTGGAGGGTACATTTGTCTTAGTACGTACGCGTGTACTAAGGATTGATATTTGGAATTTATACCCTGAAGAGGGTTAAATAGGGTGAAAACGTTTGTATGAAAAATCGTTGTTTTTGAACTTATAACGACGAAAAATTATATTTAATTAGTTTAATTTGTCGGTGCATTAAAATGGCGCCATGAGGGATGAAAGTTCATGTCGAAAGTTCTTTATTTATGAAGCGACTACCCACGACACAAGCCATTGAACCTTATGTGAGGCTGTGAGTGTGAAAGCGTTTATGTGTATGTTTTTTGTGTTTTTGCACCCGGACACACCATTAAGTAAATAATACCTATGTAAATACTAAACAGGTAACTTGTAAGGTAAGGAATATAGATTCTTTTAAAGACAACCTGAAATATAACAAAAAATATTTAATTCAAAACTAAATGAAACAAAAAAAGTCCAAGTTTTGTTGCAATTTTACAACAAGTCAATTTGTGACACAAACCTTGTTTTTTACGCAGTAGGTCCCAATCGATCATCGGCAATAATCCTCGTCATGAAAAGGAAAATTATGGTCCTTCGTAACTTAGTGTGGCGTTGAGAGTGTGAAAGCGTTTACATAAATTTATAATTAAAAAAAACAATGTAAATGATGTAATGTAAATTTGTACTAATATAATAAAGAGGTAAAGTTTGTAAGTTTATGAGGATGTAGGGGGTAATTTTTTGGATCTACTGAACCAATTTTTAAAATTCTTCGACCATTAGTAAGCCACGTTATTTGTGAGTGTCATAGGCTATGGTTTTTATTACAAGGGCGACGCAGGGCAGTTCATCTTAGTAGCTGACATAAATATTATACAAATATTGTAACTTTATTACTTTATATTAAACATAGTATTTAGCTACCATATTCTCTATGCTTTTATACTACTTAATAAAATAATGTACATTCCTGAATCTTAATTTAAAAATCACCTATCTTATAAAAATCACGATGCTATATTTTCTTCACACCCAATAAAAATAATCTTACGTAACTTCCTAACCCCGTATCAACTTCACCATAAATAAACCCTTCTCCACATAAAGAAAATTGAATTTTCCTCAAGCCGCCGAAAATACCCGTATTTTGCCAAGTCCCATGTCGCGACATAAAGCGTATACGGTTGGTTATACGGGAATGTTCTCTGAAAATATACGGTTTAGTTTGGGAGTCATTGTTTTTTATTATTACTGATTAAAAAATATATCATGAAATATGAACGAACAAACATGAAAGCATGCCAGTTGGTACGCCTTACGTGGGAGCACAAGTTATCTCTTAAAGGATTTTTTTTTGTTTCCAGTTCTGTGTGTGATTGTGTGTGCATGATGTGAATGTTTCCGATACCCAAGACACAAGTCATCGAAATTAGTGTGGGGCTATTAGTGTGAAAAGCGTTTAAAACTAGCCAGTTTTAAACCAAACAAATATTGTTATTTTTTATTACATGTATGCAAGCAATTTTGATGTTGCTCTAGCCGCCATACTGGGTTATAAAATCTATACCTCGGTAGATAATTCCTTCCTCAAAATATAATTTAATGTCCACCTTTAATAAGTAAATTATAAAATAAACACTTTACACTCATAAACTCTACTCATTCTACTCATACTCATATAACCATGCAATTTTACTAAAAATAGTAATTTAAAATTACCGCATTGGGTGAGACTTGAACACGTACACCGTATACTCGTGCTGGATAGACAACGCATCTACAAGATGCGTTGTCTATCCAGCAACCAAAAATGTTTTATCTAAACAATTTACAAAAAATCCACGGGCGTAGCTATATACGTGCAAAAATGATTTACTTTTGTAAAAATGCACAGAAAAAATACATTTGACACTAATTAATGTAAGTGTCTGTCGTAAGTATACTCCATGCGTTCTCCTGGACTACAAGCCGTTCGTCCCGGACGTAAGGGCGTATACACACATGTAGTTATGTGGAATGTGCCCGTATGGGATGTCGTGTGAGCAACAGGTGGCTGCCCGTAGGGTTAAACGGTGGAGTGGTAACGATAGGTAAGTTGCTTTTTTATGCGATTTAACTCGATAAGGTAAGACTTAAATGTAAGTCTCATATTTAATACACTTGAAATTTAGATCAAAAATAATAAAAATTACTGTTTTATTTTAAAGATTTCAGAGGGCCTGTTTGAGGCGACAATGGTGATCAATGCTGTAGTACTTATTTATCTTTATAAGTACCAGGAATAGTAGCTGCAATTCAGAGAAGCAATGTTATCAGCATGAGGGGCATGCTGCCTACTGTTAGTGGGCTAAAGGATTTGAGTTACCTACAAGCTAGCGAATAGGTATCTTCTAGGCAAGCGTGCTTCATTGCCGACCACATGTTGTCACTTTCCATCAGGTGAGGTAGTGGCCAAATGATAACCTATTTGTCATAAAAAAATCATAGCTTACCATCAGGTGAGATAGTGGTCAAACGTTGTCTAAACTGAAAAAAAAGCTTTTTCGCTTGTGTAGTTATTTTGTTGTTTTGATGTGTATTATTTTATTCCGTGATTTACAGCTAAAAATGCAACAATTATATGAAAATCAGCTGCATCAAAAATATTGCAATCTTAAACAATACTTATGCAACAATGCATGTTTTTTTTCCTAAATTATTATTTTTAAAGTAGAGCATACACCTCCCAATAAAATACGTTTGCACTTCCGGGGAAAATGTTTTCTCATATATGTCGGAAAACCTCGGCGCCGATGCGTGGCCCGCAGAGGGCAATTTATGTCGCACTTTTGTTTTACGAGCCTCTCTAAATAAAT
Organism: Lomographa bimaculata; assembly: GCA_948107665.1. Taxonomy (NCBI): domain Eukaryota; kingdom Metazoa; phylum Arthropoda; class Insecta; order Lepidoptera; family Geometridae; genus Lomographa; species Lomographa bimaculata. Next base: position 13,985,582 of record OX403600.1, read on the forward strand.
TTCATGATACAACCCGTACATTGTGAACTAGCCTTTATGAGTACGGGATGTTCGTTTATGATTTTATCTATGCTTTTATTCTCAGACTCTTTTGATAGATTGATACTTTATTGTGCCACTTTTTAAGAACAAACAAGTACTATAAAAAGTGTTTAAAATTCGAGCTTTTAACAGTTGTAAATAAAAAGGACAGACCAGCTCCATGGTATCATATCATTGTGATGTCACCGAAGATACATAGGTACACGAAATTTGAGTCAAATCAAAAATCGGGAAGTGGGTCTAATTTAGCTTGCAAAATTTGATTACAAACTGACAGACAAAGGGACAGGTGAAACTAAATAAAAGCTATTAAAAAGGTACTCACTTTATACCTAAAGGGTCACAACAGGCAGCCTAAGATATTAAAAGCAATCTGTATCAGACAACCGTGTGCTTTGAGTTTTAAAGTGATATCTAGACCAGACGACTCAGTTGGCGCGGTGGGCACATCTCTGCCATCAGCGCCGTGGATTCGATACCCGGTAGGAGCGACATTTGTACTTCTAGTTCTGGGTGTGATTGTGACTTATTTGTCAATGCTCCCGGTACCCACAATACAAGTCTGAAAAGAAAATGTTGCTTCTGTCGGGAATCGAACCCAGGACCTACGGAGCAGATACCTGCTCACTGCGCTAACTGGATCGTCGTGTATTCACAACCCCACATGCTTACGAAATCTGTCTGGAATCCCAGAGCATTATTCCACTCAATTTCACAGTTATCTCTCGAGGGAGCTTCCCCCATATCGTTAACGTTAAATTCACGTGGCGGGTTGTGCTTACGTTAATTAACGTTGTTTAACGTTAATTACTTATTACTTGGTTATCATACGTTAGGGTAATGTGGGGTTAAGTTGTTAACGCGTTTAACGTATTTACTCTCATGATCGTTGAACTTCCATTGTAGACTTAACAATGGGGTTTAATTTTCCAATAAAATTCCTAAATTGTAACTGAATTACCACTGGTAAAGTTTAATTCAGTAATAAAACGGCATTAATTAAGAAATAATCTTATATATATTATAAATCTAATTGCTAATTTAATGACAATGATGCTTGGAGGTAAACAGTACAAGTTTTTGTGATTCCCTAATGTAGATACCTAGGAATACCTAGGTTAAGATAATTAATGTACTAGTGATGTAAGAATGTTTCAATGTTATATCCAGCTTAAATCACAATAATTTCTACTTACTTTGTAGTCGACTAGTTTCGGAGTAAGTCGAAATTTTCGTGTTTTAAGCCGGATATTACATTGAAACATAATGTGTAATACTCACGACAGTTTAAACTTTAAAATTGATGTAATAATGTTTGGAAAAAAAATATGAAAAAATGTGCCTCCGAAGTTCTAGCCAGGTTTTTTTCAAGATGGCTGTATTTTTTCAAATCTGACTGTCATTTACTTTCGTGATTACCTCTTTGAGTCATATGTGACTACACGATTTTGAATTTTGAATTTTAGTCTTCTAGACTTTTATGTGACAATGGGATGTTAAACAACGCATAAACAGATTGATGGTATTTATTTTGTTCAAGTTATCGGCATTGCGATTAAAACATGACAGCATGTTGAGCAATATAATAGGTCTATTATTATTTTGAGAGTCTCTATTGTAAACATAACGTGAAATGTCCGTTGGCTAAGTTAGGCGCGCGTTCGGCTTCTGATCAGGGTTATCGGTTTCAATTCCCGGCAGGAACACAAGTTTTCTCCCCATGGAAAACATGTGTTTCTGGTCTGGTTGTGATTGTGTGTGTGTGGTGGAAATGTTTCCAGCACCCACGAAACAAGTCAAGGAATTACACGACTTAATTCTCCCATGTCCATTTTACCATCTTACAAGAAGACAAACAGTCAAACGTCATCGATATATGGTTGACCTACCTCCAGTTTGCTCAAAGCGTTTCGCTTCTACGGTTATCGTCCGCACTGCGAAGAAGTGGAACTCATTAACCTCGTCTTTTCTCTTTTTTCCCCGAACGGTATAATCTGGGAGTCTTCAAGTTAAGAGTGAACAGGTACCTTGTAGGCAAGCATGTAACATCTTCGGCCGCATAATCACTTTTCATCAGGTGAGAATGTGGTCAAATGCTTACCTATCGGGTATCAAAAATAAATAAATAAAATAAGTCTTTGAACTTAGTGTGTGGCTGTGAGTGGAAAAGCGTTTATAACAAAGATATAGCACATAGCATTACCACCAAATCCATAACACACAATTGCTTACTCAAATCTAAATGAACATTATCGATTCTGAGTACGCAATGGCAAAACTTAAAGGTAGCAGTCACTAAAGCTGCAGTCGTAGAAATTTCAACAACAATCCACTTTATAACTAATTATTACAAGAATTCACCTCCTATTTCTAACTGCGGACATGTACTTAAACGGTTAACAAATGGTATTAAACTAACATGAATTGTTCATTAAACTACTTTCGTATGGTGCTGGTAATGGTACTGCATGCATAACAAATTGAAATGCATGTGCATGAGGGTTAATGGATTTTAGTAGGCTGTGTGGCTTTGTATTTAATCTACGGATTAATTCTAACTAAATTATAGAAAATAAATGTTAATTACGTCTTTAATATGTTTAACATTAATGTATCACTTTTTTTATTTTTTTTATTCAAGTTAGACAAAATTATGACCACGATCTCATCTGATGGTAAGCGATGATGGAGCGAGCTTGCCTAGAAGATACCTATTCACTCGTGACTTGAAGACTTCTATATTGTACTCATCAGGAAACACGGACTACAGCAAGGGATTCCATTCCTATGCGGTTTGCACAACTAATGTGGAAGCAAAACGCTTCGTCAAAATTTATAGAATGTCTTTCATATAGCAGTGTCGCTTAGCAGTTTGTTTGCTTGTCTGAATATATAACGGGGATGGGGGAACTAGATCGTGTTCTAGTTTCCCCACACTTTCTCACCCCTTCACTTTCTCGGCACACTCTGAAATGTATTTGATAAAAAACCGAGAGAGAGAGGCTAGCTAATTGCGGCGATGTTCTAAGCACTAAAGCTTTGAATACTTGTGTCCACTTGATAAACCTAGAAATTTATAACCTAGGTTATTTTGTCAACTGATCACACTTAGATTTCTGTGCTTGTCTAGATATTGAAACCTTAAATAAATATGCCGTTCCGTTTAAGTTGCTGTCTTCAATATTTCCCGGGTGGTAAAATTTGCGTAAAAAATAACAGATAATAAATAATACTATAAAAAGTTTTTAAAATCAAGATTTTACCAGTTGTAAATATAATTGACTAAAAAGTAATATAACCAGAGAACTTGTCAAGACGAATTAAACGAGCTAAAACTAGATGTTTTTTCTTGTTTAGTTCAGAAATTCCTATGGCCATGGTACCATATCATAGTATTGTCACATTGACACGAGTACACCAAATTTTAGTCCAATCGGCCATCAGGAAGTAGGTTTAATAATGCTTGCAAGATTTGATTACAAACCTGAGAAGCTTGTCTATAAAAACAATAATATACATTTTATTAGAATCTGCTGACGCTACAAGCACCGCTACTCGCTAATCTCAAACGGCGAGTTATTCGTGTGTGCTATCTCACGCATTCGCTGTTTTGCCGACGCTACCGTACGCGTCTATCCCTATCAGCACACGGTGTAAATGGGTACTAGAGGAAGCAGGGCAAACGCAATGAAGTTCTTATATATACTGTGACAACTTAACAGTACCGGTGCCTGTTAGACTGTCAAAGTTTTCCGCGAATTAAGTATTAAATAGGACTAGATTTAGTAGTTAAGTATATATATATAACTAGCTGCGCCCCGCGGTTTCACCCGCGTTTGTAATGATGAAAAATGATGATGATGATGATGATAAAAAATAGATGTTGGCCGATTCTCATAGATACCGGATAAGCACAAAAAATTTCATCAAAATCGGTCAAGCCGTTTCGGAGGAGTATGGCAACGAAAACTGTGACACGATAATTTTATATATATAGATAATATACTTACCTAAAATAAAAAAAAATATAGATTGTCATTTATTTTATGGAACAAACGAGTCACAACTAATTGGTTATTCACGACAGAGAGAATGGAAATCACCTCCAAAATTTAAAATTATTGTTTACATTAGCCCTATACAATCACTGATAAAAGTAAATCACTCTAATGCCTTCATTTATGAAGCCGGTTGAAAATAACAAAAATTTTGATTACACACAAATGACTACCGATTGGTTTCAACAATACTGAAACATTATTTAAACAATAACAGTAAACTATTAGAAGACTGGACAGACAAAACACAAAACCGTCAAAACTAGGAAGAGGAAAGAGAGGCCGTTTGCCCTGCAGTGGGAAAGTCTTGGCAAATAAAAAATAAATAAATAATTAAAATTGTATTGGATTTTGGTGTATTACGCTTTGCCCTGATTTGATACATTATACGTAGAAAATCTACATTCTATTATAAACTCTATTTCAACTATTTTCAACGCAACATCAAAACATATCAACTGGCTTTATTTTTCAGACGAGTTTCGCAACACAATACCACGACACAGGTCAACCGTTGTAAAATAAAATACAAGTTTCATAACACTAGCCTACCACAGGCTATTGTCACTCTTGTTGAAGCAAAAATAGGGTCTGTTTTTGAGTATAAATATTGATGAATCACGTTAGAGCACCTATTTATTCTAATAATGGATAGTATGAGTTGTGTCGTGGACTAAGCTACGATCGGATGGTCTGGACAATGCAGCGAATACAATTGATGTGGAGTCGCTCTTCAATCATAAATTTTATGAATAACCTAATAAAGTTCCATCTGCTCTATGTCGCTAATTAGCTTATCTTTTTTTACAATCTCTTTGAATCACATATATTTTCGCCAAATGTAAAAAAAAGCAATTGAAATGATATCAATAAAAATATTAAGGGAGCACCGATACACGTAGGTTTTATGCATAGGCATAGTTATAGGCATAGTAGAAGAGAAATTTGCAAGGAGAGTAAGAAAACATAAAAAAATCTATGTTTCCAATAGAAACATCTATTATAACAATTTGTTAGATTTTAGAGCTTTAGATATTGTATTGAAGATATTTATACTGACGGACAAAGTCCTGAAGCACCTAAGTCAACTAAGAGATCTCGCTTGGCTCGATAAATATTTTTTACTATATTCACTATGATCTATCCACTTATATGAAGAATAAAAGAAGTTGATCACCCTATACCTATTTCAAACTCGTGTTTACATTAACATCGCTATGTCCCATAACCAAGATAAAATCACTTATAAAGATTTTACAAATGGATCTAGAATCTAGATCTTGAATGGAATTGAACTTGTTAAATAAGGATTCTCCTAATAACTACTTTAGACTTTAAAAAATATGAATTTCTATGGTAAATATTATTAATCTTTAGTGATTGAATTCAGTTTAAATAAAAAATTAATATTGCCACTCTCCATACCACCCCAAGCCCAACACCAGGCGCTGATAAATCGGCACAACTCCGCGCACATTACAATTAGACCAAATCTGGGGACACATAAACAACTCGGACGTTTTATAAGTGATCCTGGGTTCTGAGTGACCATGTACCGATTGTTCGCCCTCAGATGAGATTGGGCTTGAGTAATTGGATTGGAATGCGTAGCTTGAGTCGGTAGGACGGATAAAGTGAATGAGTCTCTGCATGAACACAAGTTTAAAATATATCAAACAAACCTGGTTTTATTGATCATTCAAAGCGAGATCTCTAAGTTCACTCGGATGGTTTAGCATTTTGTCCGTCCGTCCGTCCATTCCTTTGTCGGAGACATCTAGCGTCTAAATCATACAAGCAAATAACTTTAAATCCTCAGGGAATATGTAAAGATACGGCCCGGAGACAAAAATGACAATTAAAATTATATAAATGAAAGCACATGTCATTGGCGACCAAAATATTTTTTACGGCCCGTGTTGGTTATCGTTGAAAAGAACTTGACAGGTAGAGTACGAATTCGTTTTTTATCTATGTTGGAAAATAACAATTTGGTAGGCAACCAAAGTCACTTTTTTAGACCGATTTTGTTCCGGGGTCCTATATAACCTGTACTTGAACAATAAATACAGAAATCAAACAATCATTAATAAAAACAAAAGTTATAAGCAATAAACCTCAACAGTTTTTCTTTATTAGGAAAAACGTAGGCGCGAGATCTCAGTTCAGCGCGAACGACTAGTTTATAGGTGTTATCCTGGATACTAATAAACTAGTCGTTCATTTACAAATCATGCACAACATTTCATATTCCACTGGTCTCGGTCCCGCGTTGTCGCATCTTGGATGCAAATAGTTATGAATTAGTTTAAAAAATATATTAGAAGTCGCTATAGCTATCAAAAAAGATATTTCATTTTATGCTTAATCTTAGTTCAAATAAAATATATACTAAGTAAGTCAAGGTAGTCCAAAACTCCCTAAGTGATCTTGTGTTCTGAGCACATACCTAGAAGGAGAAAAACGTTTATATTGTATGTACGAATTAGCTTTAGTTACTGTTAACTGTTATGAATTTATATTAAAATCGATTCATAATTGGCAGAGATATCGCTTAACATATACACAAAAAATAGCATATAGCCGAATTGAGAACCTCCTTTTTTGAAGTCGTTTCGAAAGTAGTAAGGATAGACAAGTAGTGACTGTCAAATTAAATAATCGGTGCGTGAGATTCCAACACAGGTGCACCGAAAAAATCCATTAAAAAATGAATGTTCACACTTCGTCCACGTTTTGAGAGTGTGATTTTATGGTTCATCAAGCATAACCTCCGATATGGTCAACTGGTCTTGCACACTAATGTATAAAAAGTATAAAAAGAAGTGGCCTGCCAAGATGTGAGTTGAACCGAAACAAGCAGAGATGAGATATGAGGTTCATTAGCGAGCTCAAAATAATAGGCACAAATTTTGAACCCTGAGATTGTTATGACGTAAACCTTGTTTTGAACAACCGGTCATGCACACTAATGTATAAAAAGTATAACAAGAAGAGGCCTGCCGAGATGTGAGTTGAACAGAAACAAACAGAGATGAGATATGAAGTTCTTTAGCGAGCTCAAAATAATATGCACAAATTTTGAACCCTGAGATTGTTTTAGAGTAAACCTTGTTTTGAACAACCCTTGTGAACTGATCAACCGTATCATATATTCTATCATCAGACAACTAGATGAAATGCATTGCGACATCGCTATGTAGTTCATATTCCACAAATACGCACGAAGCGATTTGCTTCAACATTTATTATGCGCACCGCTAAGGAATAGAACTCCTTGCCTGAGCCTGTATTTTTTAAGTATAATGGGAGTCTTCAAGTCACGAGAAAACAGCTATCTTCTAAGCAAACATGCTCCATCGTAGATTACATCATCACTTACTAGCAGGTGAGATAGTGGTCACTGTTTGCCTACCCTGAATATAAAGAAAAAAAACAAGGCCACGGTAAAAATACTCTAATAGCTCATCTAGAATAAAATAATGATAATTTCTAAACGAATTTCAGCTATGACGACATTTTTAGACAACTGTACCTGTTTTTTCTATAGATGTGTAAAGATTTCAAGGCAGCAAACCAACTATACATTTCGCCACTTAAAGAACACTTTCTGGGTCATTCATTACCTAAGTGTAACTACACCTAATGAATGACCCAGAACTAATGAACCAGTTTTAAGGTAGGAATGATAGTGAGTTTAATTGAACACACCCTGTGCGTATATATTTACTATAGGATTATAAGTCTTCAATTAATTTAATTACTTCTTAACACGTTTTGTGCAGCCGAGTAGGATGCAATCAAATGGTAAGCAAGACAAATTATAGTCAAGCCAAAATTTAAAAATGCTTTACAATTAATATTTAATGGTGCAAAAATGTCGATACCTTCTGATTACAATGGTATCGACATTTTTGTTGGTGTTGGTGGAGGTGGAGTTGGTGGAGTAATATAGACCGCTTCAACCTGAGGGAAAAGTCCGTTTAGTTGTGATACTTCACCACACATAAAACTGAAACGGTCCTACGAGCATTATCCACTTATCAATGCACTAAAGGTAAGAGGAGTAGATTTAGCACCTGGGAGTAGATGTTAAGACATGTTGAGACATAAGTTTCCTGCCAGTGAAGCCTTAAGCGCTACTTGTCCTGTAAATTTACTTACACATTTATCTTCAATTTTTATCATGAATTTAAATTCATATGCCATCGTCATAATAAACGACGTCTGAATAAGTGTCGACCAACGCATCTGTTTGAATGGAGGCGCATTAACGCCGGCATTCATCAACCGACTAATGACACGTCCGCACGTCACACTTACCCTGACCAAGTGATGAGAGACAATCGATTATTATGATAAACTATTTGTAGTAAACGAATGGTAATGATTTTGGAGCTGAAGTGATCGTAGGTTTGTTTCCTATCTCGATCACTAAAGCACACATCATTATCGATAAAGAACAATTCAAATAAGCTTGAACTTGTAAGATTTTCTTTTTTAACCGCAATCGATCTCTTTAAACTAGTTGTTTTTTTTTTTTTTTTATTCAATATAGACAAGCTTTTGACCACTATCTCACCTGATGGTAAGCGAAACGATTAGTTTTCCGCGAACTAAGGCCCTACGAGTTAGTCAAGGCGTAGGGCCTACGCCTTTGCTTAGCGGAATAGAAAATCCTACTAATATTATAAATCCGAAAGTTTGTGTGTAAGTATGTAAGTATGTTTGTTCCCTCTTCACGCTTTAACAGCTGAACAGATTTGGATGAAATTTGGAATGTACATAGATTATACCTAGGATTAACACATAGGTTACTTTTTAACTTGATAATAGCGGGCGAAGTCGCGGGGCACGGCTAGTAACTTTATAAGTACGTCGATTGCTTGCCTCCTTTTTTCTTTATATTATATTATTATCTCTTAGTTCTTGTTATTCAAGTAGATACCGGTTATAAATTATTTTATGAGTTTTGCCAAAGTTATGTTCCTTCTGACTGCACGGAAATTGCACTTCTGGGCAATACAAAATCGTAGTTTAAATTCTTCCAGCAGCCCAAATCTAGGCAATCATGTTTTTTTTTATGTGGAATAGGCAAGCATTTGACCACTATCTCACCTGATGGAAAGTGATGATGCGGCCGAAAATGTGACATGCTTGCCTAGAAGATACCTATTCAATCGAGACTTGAAGACTCCCAGATTATACCGTTCGGGGAACAAAGACGCAGGCAATGAGTTCCACTCCTTCGCCGTACGGACGATGAACATAGAAACAAAACGCTTTGAGCAAACTGGAGGTATTTCGACCATAAAAGGTTGAGAAAACTATATATATATACAACTAATTATAATATATTATTTAGATTATTAATGACGTCGCTAGTCGAGCAAAAAATCCTTGGATTTGTTTTTTTTTGGTCGCCGTTTCAGCACGCTCACATACGTTGTCTTGGTGGTGCTTTGTAAATACTTACTTTCACAAATATATTCAATCGTTTTGCATTTTGGAGGGGCGCGCCATGTTATCATAGTTGATCTCTAAAAAATAACTTACTACTTTTTACATATTATACCTACTTAAGTTATCTGACGAAGTAATATAACTTCTCTCTGCAAACTTGTCACTTGTACCCCACGTTGACGGATGGGAATATTAAAACATTACATATTTTCCTTTCTACATTTTTCTTCCGTTAACGTTTTCAGGCACCATTCCATGCCTGAATGGATTCTGTAAATGCTGTCACACTTTAAAAACTTTCATGTGTTTTAACTTACTAAACAAATTACAATAAAATAACTGCAGATGCAGTTATAAAATGAAATAAAATGTTACAAAATACCAAATAAAATTCATTAATTGGCTTTCAAAATGAAAGAGTTTCTAAATGTTAGAACTGCCTGTTAGCTTAGTTGGGTATGTGTTCACCCTATAAGCAGGGGTTTCGAGTTCGATTCCTCGCGGGAACACTATTTTTGTCCCCAAGGAAAATTTGTATTCGTTCTGGTTGTAATTGTGTGTGTGCGAGTGTGAAAGCGTTTTTGTTTTAATTTGACTTAATATCGCACATACAATGGTACCTGCGTTTTTTTTGTTTAAGAAGATTTAAGCTATAGTTAAGGATAGAATGTATTCTATCAACAAACAATCAAAACAACAAACTCTATCACACTCACAGCCCCACTCTAAGTTTGGAGTTTTAAAAATTTCTTTGTGATACATAAAAATCTTTTGCAACTATTAGATAGCTTGTAGATAAGGTGAAAAAAACAAAAATGAGTCTCAAACTCTTAAGTGTCAAGCTTCCATAAAATTTCTACTCCAGGTTTAGTAAAAAACTTAAAATCTTCTACACGTCACTGCAGCGGGCATTCATACGTAACACCTGAAGAGGCGACGAGGAGCTATTATGTGCATTACGGGCATTGTGACTGCAGCGCACATAATTACTGCCCTGAATGGGCATAATGTATGCTGGAATGAGTACGGTAATGTGAAAAAAGTCTTGTGGTCGTTTCTTGAAGTGTTTTGCAGCAATTGCGGTTTTTAAACAACATTTTGATTAAAATCTATTACTGAATTAGAAGTGTAAACTATTTATAAGTGTTTTATGGATAATTTGTGTTTCTTGTTCTGGTTGTGATTGTGTGTGTGATGTGAATGTTTCCGGTACCCACGACACAAGTCATCGAACTTAGTGTGAGGCTGTGAGTGTGAAAGCGTTTATGTTTATGTTTTAACTTCATATCAGGATGAGTCTTATGATAGTTTTGATATAGATGATAGGCTTTTAGTATCTGTGGTTAGAATTTTCGGAGAGCAACAACGTATCGTATTTTGGATTCGAATTTTAAATGTCTTCCTCACTAGCGTTGTATCACTAATAGTGCAACCTATGTACATGAATTTGGAGTATTTATTTATATGTTTGCATTAAAAAAAGAGAAATAAAATAATACAAGTCACTATATTATATACATCATGTTGCAATACTGCTAATGTCTTATATATATTTAATGGTTAATTATTGTTTCTGTAGTAGCTACCTTCGATGGTTAAGGTGAGATATAAACTACACATTTATATACCTGTAAAATGTATGCATATTCTTCTAATGCCCATGGTACTACAAAAATTTCAAAATAAACTTAGTCATTTGGACCTAGAGCATTCAACATGTAAGGGTAAGGTTTTATGAAACTATTTGTATGCTTGGAACTAGCCACCGCGCCGACGAATATCTACTTTAAAATTGAGTTGCAAGATTCCACCCGGACGTTTAAACATACATACATTGCAAGTTAAATAAAAGCTTGTAATAAAAAATAAATGCATGCAATAGAATTAATATGTGTTATATTTCAATTTAATGGACCAACTTTTAGCAATGGATAAGAACCTATACCTACTTAATATAAGTACCAACACAATTATCTATCTGAAAATCGATAATAACCATTACAATATACAAGTCCTGTTTATCGCCACTACCCTGATCACTGTTTAAATAACATCACCGTACACCAGTTTGAGCAAATCATTACAACAATTCGCTGATAACGCGCAAATCATTGCAAATATTGCTGATATAGCACGTTGACCAAATCGTAGACAAATCACGATTATCATACGCCATAAAACAGACTAGATCTCGAATCACTGAACATAACCGGTATTTATCAAAACTTGCGAGTGTGGAGACTAGGTGCAGTCGGTGACGCTACTTGAGCTTGTTTTGTGAGATGTTAGATCGAACGAAGCAAAATCTTTAAGTTAACTTGAGCAGCTCAGCACTTTATCCGTCCGTCCATCCGTCCATCCACTCGCCTGCCACAGGCATCTAGCGTCTAAACCATACAAGCAATAACTCCTGATTCTCAGAGAATATGTAAAACTATGGCTTCATAGTGTGCTGCTGGAGGAGGTGCTGTGTGGTGTTAGAGGAAAATGATCGGAGTATCGTGAACTGAATTCCGTACCAACGAGTCTATACTTCGAAAACTCGGCATCAAGCAGAGTTTATCATTTTTGGTATAGTCTCGTATCTTCACCTTTTTTAGTCACGTTTGCCGCCAAGGGGAGGTGGCTATTGAGCGACTTCTGTTCCAGGGAAAGGTTGAGAGTACCAGGCCACGAGGAAGATCGCCTATGAGTTGGACTGACCAGATCTAAGCGGCAGTAAATGGCTCATCATCACTACATGAATGTACGAGAAAGGCGGCCATCAAAGAAGAGTGGCGGCGTGTTGTGAAGCTAGCCACAAACAACTGAAGTGACGCCGACCACTCTGTCAAGTGTGATACCGTCAAGGAAGAATGGCTTCAAAGCCAAAAATTACAATTAAAATTATATACTTAAGCAAAAACATTACGTAGCGTGTATGGGTACATGTAAGGATACATTGCGGAGAGTGCGCCATAGAATTTCAGGATTTAGTCCCCATCCCTATTTTATATAAATGGAACTCCACGCCTGAGTTTGTATTTTCTGATTTTGTATAGTATGGGAGTCTTCAAGTAGCGGGCGAATAGAAATATACGAATTAAACAGAACTCACTACAAGCCACCGATTTCATGGATAACTCAAGAGTTCAAGTCCACTAAGCACTTCATTTTGTTATTTTTGATTAAGTAGCGTTTTTGTTTAACGACACAGTTGGCGCAGTTGACAAGTGTCTGCCCTCTGCGCCGTGGGTCCTGGGTTCGATTCCCTGCAGGAGCACAACTTCCTTCCCAAGGGATATTTGTGGTTGTAGCTGTAATGTGTGTGTGATGTGAATGTTTACGGCACCCACGATACAAGCATTTGAACTTAGTGTGGGGCTGTGAGTGTGAATGCGTTTTTTTTTGTTTATTTGTTATTATTATTTTTTAGACTACAAACAAACCAACACACAAACTGCAACAATATCCATACTATTCTTGCCTCGTGCCGTGAGGGTGAGGCGTTAAGATATCGTATCAGTGACGCTAATGCAGCCCTAACTCATGAGTGCGCAGTAACCGCAAGGCCTGGCCACTACGTCAAGAATGTGTTCTCGATTTCCTGGTATCCTGGTACTTGAAGGCTTGATGGCTGATAGTAGCAGCTATGATGGTAGCTCTAAGTGGGGTGTTTGTTGAAGAAACTAACTTTTCAAACTATGTACAGCTCTTTGACTATTTATCTCCTCAATAGACTACATGTCTGAAAAAATCTAATTAGTATGTCTTAGCTCTTAGCGATAAGTCCGCCCATTGTACCTATATTTTATAAGTTTCTCTGTAAGCTGTATTTATCTTTTGGTGTCAATAAAGAGTTATTGTATTGTATTGTTAGATTATCAAAAAATATTGGAAACGTATTTTTTCTTTTGTTAATTAAACAAAAAATTAAAAAGTAAAGTGCGGTGAAATTCTGCGTGACGTCACGCCTCAGCACACTTTTTATTAATGCGTGACGTCACGAGTCCCTGCATCCAAACTTTGGTGCTCTTTGTATTTTTTTGTTTAATTGACAAAAAAAAAACACGTGTCCGATATTTTTTTACTCAGGCAACGTCCTATTGAAAAGCGACTGAAACCGAAAAATGCTCAAATTTTAACATAAGTACCTACATAAGTAGTATCTTTTGCATCAAAATGATTGAATAATAATTAAACTACCTGTAGGCTTAGTTGGGTGCGCGTTCACCTTATATGCAGCGGGTATCGGATTCAATTCCCGGTAGAAACACATGTTTTCTCACCAAGGGAAATTTGTGTTTCTTGTTCTGGGTGTGATTGTGTGTTATGTGAATGTTTACAGCACCCATGACCCAATTTATCGAAGTAAGTGTAGGGCTGTGAGTGTGAAAGCGTTTATGTTATCTATATCTGATCGACTAGCGCTTGACCACTTAATTAAACGATTTTCTGTCCCTATTAAAAACAATGACATTATTTATAGGTTTAGTAGGTATGATTTATAGGTTTAGATTTATAGTAGCGTAAGTGTGTGTGGACTAAAGGTATTTGGGCAAAGTTTCCAAGATGAAATAGTGAAACCATTTACAAAGTTTAAACAATAACAATTAGTTGATGAAACTCATCGTCATAGTGAGAAAACTTATACAACGAAATATCTTTGCATAACAATGCTTTGTTACTTCGGTCGAGAGATCATAGTCAAAAATTATTACAGTCATTCTTATATCAGGAACAATGTCCAAACCATTGCAGAACAAACAATATTGTCACAACTGCACAATATAGAACCCGTTTAGATATCCCAATGTCTTCCCAGTACCACTACACGTTGGCTATCACACGGTGCTAGAAAGCGCAATAGCGAAACTATGCCACAGTGCGTTAAAGAACAGTAGAGTAACTTATTGTACTGTGCAGTTTGGTTTTTTTTTTTATATGTGCAATAGGCAAGCGTTTCGCCACAATCTGACCTGATGGTAAGCGACGATGCGGCCGAAGATGTAGCATGCTTGCCTAGAAGGTACCTATTCACTCTTGACTTGAAGAGTGGAACACTTTGCCTGAGTCGGTGTTTTCCTGATGAGTACAATAAAGGAGTCTTCAAGTCGCGAGTGAATAGGTATCTTCTAGGCAAGTTTGCTCCATCGTCGACCACATCATCGCTTACCATCAGGTGAGATGGTGGTCAAACGCTTGTCTATATTGAATAAAAAAAAAAAAAAAAAAAGACTTCCAGATTATACTGTTCGGGGGACAAAGACGAAGGCAATGAGTTCCACTCCTTCGCTGTACGGATGATAAACGTAGAAGCGAAACGCTTCGAGCGAACTGGAGGTATGTCAACCATATATGGATGACGTTTGACAGTTTGTCTTGTTGTTAGATGGTAAAACGGGCATGGTAGATAATAACAAAACACACGCGCTGACTGGTACTAGCTCAGTTTTACTTATTAAGTGAGGATTAGTTTGGTTACCCGATGCAGCATCATTGTGTATGTCAATATCAGTATTAGCGAGCAACGCAACTAAACTCACTGTACCATGTACCAACATGATATAAACGAATTGAATCAAAATTTATCACACTAATAAAAGCGTAAGTTTGTGAGTGTGTTTGTAACTTCTTTACACTCAAACGGCTGGACCAATTTTGATGAAATTTGATATGGAGGTAGCTGACACCCTGGATTAACACGTATTCCCGAGGGCCCGGGACATACGTGAGTAAATCCGCGTGGCGCATCTAGTAATTTATAAAATTGGCAATATTGTTCTGTTCAAACATATCTTACTGTACCTTATCCTCTGTATCCACAGTCCGAAAGTGGGCAATAAAGCCGTATGTTGTCAGATCCGATAAGATTATCTGACACATAAATTTGTCAGGCATCTGTCAGGGCTACACGCCGACACAGTGTGTCTTGTGCGATATGTGACTGAACCGGGATTGTAAGTATAATAGATGTAGGTATAATCTGTTGAGTTGTTGGTTACTCTTTTTGTGGTTTGAATGTGTAGAACAAAGCGAGTGAAAAATGTAGGCGATAATTGGAGTAGTACGTAAATAGTACCTGCAAATCTGTCTTATATTATAATTTAGCGAATTCAAAGATTTGAAAATTATTATTTTGTTACTCAACAACGCTAAAATAGCTAGTGGATTTTAATGAAAATGCCAGAATTTTTACATTTATACTTTAGCATTTTAAACTTTTATTTAATTGGTTGCTATGCGGTGATGATGAGAAATGGTTAAATTCATGCAAAAGGACATCGATTTTTCTAATGCTCTGAATAGCGGGGGTTTTTTTTAATTGTAGATAGGCAAGTACATATATATGGTACAGTTAGTAAAAAAAATTTTGGCTAACTTTAATCTAGGCTTCCCCTACCTCAAACCTAAGCTTCATTCTTATGAAGACTTTATTCGTTTACAAATCTAAGTTTCACCCATGAATCCATTACATAGAACTCTGAACACAGCAAGCTACACATATCAAACATATATAGTAACGCACGTCTTCTAAGACGTGTCGCATTGCACACGTTTTGAAGATTGTTACAATTTTGAGAAATATCAGTTACGATCCAATATTTACTAAAGTTTTTATTATTTGTATTATACATAATTAAAACGCAAGCAAAGCTTAGAAAAACCAACTTCATCGCTTATATTTCGGTTTTGGAAAGACCGATTTTGATAAAATTTATATGGGACCACCTCTGAAGATTACTCTACCAAACAAATAATCGAATTGAGAACCTCCTTTTTTTAAGTCAGTTGAAAAACATAAAGAGAACACACCGTAACCTACCAAGCTATAAGAAGTCTTTCTAAAAACACTAAATAAAATGAAAAAAATAAAAATATATAATAAAACAATAGATATCTAAATATGAATATGACTTCATAATATAAATGTTGGTAAAATAAATGAAAGTCTCTAGTTTAAAACGATTAGTAACAACAGATAACAATTTATTTCACTACGTATAAATAATTATAAACGTTTATTTTATGTGACACGGTTCTAACTAGATAATGTGTGTTAACTGTATAGTTAAATCTGTCTGTAACAATGCGACCGTATCTCACTAGTAATGCGTGCTGTGACAACAACGGTGACAACGTTTAGTGGAGAAATGATTCCATACGAGGATCGGGCGAAGTTGATACTTTGAACAACAATGAAAATTTAAGGTGGCAACTCGACCTCGGTGGAATATTTCGCGGTCGAGATGATTACCAACTCTTTTGTAGTTGTATTATGTTATATTTTGTAGGTTGATGTATTAATTAATTTTAGAAAACTGAATGTACTTTTTGAAAATACGTTTTAATAATAATGAGCGATTTTACACTAAGTTCGATTACTTGAGTTGTGCGTTTTTTTTTTTTTTTTTTATTTGCGTCTCGCAAACATTCTCATCACACACACACAGTTAGAACTAGAACCAGAAACGTAAATTTTCCTTAGGAAGAAAATTTTGTGTTCCCGCCGGGAATCAAACCTGCTTAAATGGTGACCCCCAATCTTAAAAGGCGAACGCTCACTCATATAAGCCAACAGGCAGTTCAAGATTAAATCTGCAATCATTGAATGTGATTTTTTTATGTTGAATAGGCAACCATTTTACCACTATCTCACCTGATGGAAAGTGATGATGATAATGCATAATATTAATACAAACGCGATGTGATGATTGAACAGTGGTTCATCGTCACCGTTATCTTCATAAAGCCTACACTATTCTTAATTATTAGGTGACACAGGTATTTTATATATATATATATATTTACACAGTCTTTGATTTACTTTTGTTTTTCCGGTCGCATTTTGTCTCTTACCATTAATATATATGTTTTATACATTTTGTTTGTACCTCATAATACCATAGTTTAATAATTTATCTCTAAATTAGTTCTATTTTAATTAATTATACGAGGGTTGTGGTTATTTTATTGATTACAATGCTATAAGCAGAACATATCCATCCATTTTAGTTTCCATACCTCTACTTTGGCAGGCATTCATTTGTTTTGTTTTTTTCTACATAATATCTTGTTCCTAAGTTCCCGTTGAGAATAGATAGGATGAACTATTCTCATCTATTGGCATCGGGTATAAAACCAAACAATTTTGGTAAAAGAATTGGTAATAAAAGTGTGTGTGTCTCTGACACACTGAAGTCTCTGATGAAATTTGGTATGACGTAGATAGCCTTGCTCTATTACACTTGTATTATTTTTACGATACCCGTTTTGATTAGTAATAGTAAGTAACTACTTATATACTGTTAAATCTATTATACCTACGTTACGTCCAAAAAAGATTTTTATTATGTCATTATTAACACCTGTTTCTGTACACGGTTATAACAATAAAATGGTCTTATTATTATTCTAGTACTCTAGGCACTTAAATAGAGCATGCTCCTTTTCTACCGACTTCTCAAAAAAGGTGGAGGTACTCAAGTCGAATGTAATGTTTTTTATTTTTTGTGTGTTATCTCATAACATATTTTCACGTGAACCGATTTTCTTTTTGTTTGAGAGATGTTGCTTTCCAATTGGTCCCATTTAAATTTGATCAAGATCTGATCAAAGTTCCGAAGATAAAGCGGTAAAGTTGTTTTTTTAAGCATTCCTTGCGTTTAATTATCTATAAAAACCGCGAATTATAAAAATAACATTGACTTTTCAAGGATCAAAACTTCTCATCCGCGTATAGGGCACAGTTTTGGTAACATAAGTACCAGTAACAGTGCCATTTCGCGAATGTACTATCGCAGGCGTGAGTCTAAGTCGCCGATTAAGCTAAAATAGGATTACGACGCCTTTCATTCAATCTTGTTATGTGGGCATAATCGTTACGCCCTACGCTATTCCTGATCTACGATATTAGGTAATTATTTATGTGGGTATAAGTTTAATTACGATATATTATATATGGCTGTATAGTTTGCTTATGAAGTCTTAAGGGAATTATTTTATAAGCAATGCGGAATTTTCTTTGCCATTTTTTCGTTATTGGAATTTGAAACGTTTTTACCTACGACGACGGAAGGGAGAAGGTAGTTAAATTTTGGGAGCTTCTCTACTTTGCTTTTTAAAAACGAATTAATTCTAAATTAAAACTACGTGTAGCCGATTTGGAGGCTTTAATTTGAAAAAATTGCTTATCGCTAGTTCTTCACACGAAGACTTAAATGCTTACTTAACATTACTGGAGTTCATACTCAGCTCTTCTAAGAAATGCATCAGATGTGCTTGAGTAAGCCCTCTCTAGTCCAATACACAAGGGCGAGGGGGATACATAACCAGGTATATGCGTTTGAGGTAAATTTTTGTTTGTTTGCAAAACAACAATGTTACCATTTATCTCCGAAACTATTTGACTGATATAGATGCGGTTTTTTTTTAATGGTTACTTGATTGATAGTGTTCTTACCTATGTTTTGTGAAGATGGAATAGAAAACAGTACAGTCGTTCCGTCATCGAGATCATTGAAGTACTTATAAAATGTTGAGTTTGGCTGGTAAATGACGGCATTTGAAAAAATAAAATAATTTAAAAGTTACTATTATACAGGTTAGTAGAAAAAAAAAATCAGCTTATGAACAATGTGGTGGAACATGTTATTATAAATTTCTTATTGCAATATGACTTACATTTTGTAACTCCTAACACTACTCACTACTAATTATGAACTTACATATTATGTCTCACAGTAGCATAGTTTATTAATTAACATTTAAAAAAACATAAATTTGTAAATGTTATTATTACAAAACATTCATTAACAAAAAAATATTATTATATTTTTATCATCACGTGGACAAATCTATCTATATCTATATTATTTTTCACTTTTTAATTAATCTTTGTTAATTTTTTTTTTGTAAAGTATTACAAAAAAAAATTAAGACTGATATTGTTTATATCCAATAGTACATTATTAAATAATAAAAATTACAAATATATGCTGCATCAGCATAAACCTTAGATGCTCTATATTACCTTACTTACACAATCATAGTCTATAGGTACTATAGAACTCTTAGAAAATCATTGTTATTCCATTATCAACCTACATGCACCCATGTAAATGCCATATGAAACACAAACCAACATTTGGCTTTTAGCAACATTTTGTATCGTGATCTTGTTACCTACAGGTTAGGTAACAGTTTACGCAAGCTCTCAATACGTTGTTACGTACAATCAACATGTAGGTAAATACGTCAAGGGTCCCGGTGGACACGATCCGATGTAACAGGGCCGTAATAAGGAGTCGGCACTGTATATATATGCACTACATACAACAATACTATTATACATTTTACTAAAATAAAAAAAACAATTGGTGTGGTGGATAACCGTGCGAGGTCATTAAGATAGTAATATTATAATCAGAAAGTTTGTGTGCAAGTGTGTATGTTTTTTCCCTCTTCACGTTTTAACTGCTGAACGGATTTGGATGAAATTTGGAATGTACATAGCTTATACTCAGGATTAACAAATACCTTACTGTTTAACTTAATTAATTTTATTTTTATAATTATTTTCTTTGCATAATTTATGTAGGTTCTTATAAAGAAACAAGTAAATATAATTTTAAATGATATAGGTAACAAAATTTATAAATAATGTGTACAATTTAATTTGTTTCAAAATTTTAAATCGAGTCATTCCTATTTATGTATTAATACCTTCAACATTTTCATTTCTAGAATAAAAGTACATAAACCAAGATTAACAAATTTTCGTAACGACTCACACAATTTGTGCGGAAACACAAACTTTACTACCTATTTGTAATAATTGAAGACTTAATTCAATTTAAATACACCTAAAAACCATTTCATACATCAGACTATTTCATATTTCACTAGATATTTTTACGTCACGTGTGTTAAAGTTTTTCAGTGCCACTGAATTCAAGATAAAATAATCGGCGTGGCAATGTTCTGCACTCTTCCCTTATCTTTATAACTTAGTATATTATATTTGTTTTCATGGGTGTGAAAATTGAATCAATTTTACAAAATGTTTTACCAGACCTGCACGTTTTTAACCGACTTTAAAATAAAAGAGAAGATTCTCAATTCGAATATTTTTTTCATGTGTTTTACTTTAGAACTTTTTTGTAAGCGAACCGATTTTGATATTTTTTTTAATTTGAAAGCAGTTTTTTCCTTTGTGGCCCCATTTAAATTTGATTAAGATCTGACAAGCATTTTTGAATTATTCTCAATAATGCGTATTTAATTCATTCAATCTTAATAAGGGAGCGGTGAAGTCGGTTTTTTAAGTTTTGCTTGGATTTAAATAAATTATTAAATTACAAAATATGGCCCTGCAACTAAGCCTCAGTACGTCCCACAAACGTCAGGACTGCGGGTCTCGACACGGACCTGCGACACACAGACACTACCGTATCGGGTTACTGATTTAGAGGCCGATGTCGTCACAATGCGAGCTAAGGCATGGTGGTGAGAGAAGCGGGTCTTAAAAATACAGTATATGAAACGTCTAATCTAAATAACTAGTCGTTCGCCCCGAACTGAGATCTCACGCCTACATTTTGCCAAATAGAGAAAATCTTTTAAGGTTAATTGCTTACAACTTTTTTCTTTATAATAATCGTTGAATTTCTGTGTTGTTCAAGTACAAGATATATCGGATATAATACGTAAGTTTCAGCTTAAAATGTGAAGCCGTTTTTTAAATAGACTCCGGGACAAAATCGGTCTAAAAACAGTGACTTTGATGGCCTACCAAATCGTTATCATCCAACATAGGTTTTTTTAAAACTGGTTTCGTACTTTACTTGTATAGTTTGTATTGTATATTCTACGACACCCTACAACGTTAGATAAACATATAAAAATGTTATACTCCCCGCTTACGTGTAAGACCCTTAATATTTTATTTTTTTCATAGTTTGGGGCCATAACTTAACATATTCTTTGAGAATGAAGTTATTCGGTTGTATTGTTTAGACGTTAAATGCCTCTGACAGACGGACGGACGAACGGACAAAGTGCTCAATCAGCCAAGTCAACAAAGAGGTCTCGCTTCGCTCTATCAATAAAAAATATTTAAAAAAGAATCATTCAGATTATTTTAGAGAAGACGATTTTTACATTTATCGATTTTTTTTTTCTAGTATACTAGTTTGAGCAAGCGTTGGATAAGGATACCGGAAAGTTTATGGAAAAGAACTTTGCTGAGCTGTTGGAGAAAAAGTTAATTGCTAACCATCTTAGACTGGTAATTTAACTTTCTAAATAGAAAAATTAATCCCGTTCACTCACACACAAGTCCCAAATATCTCCTTAACATCTCTCGTTACATGGTATTAAATGCTCGTAAAACCCCTTAAAATGTTAACAATGACCTAAATCCAACAGACCTAAGTCCAAAGGTCATTAGAACGCTACCGCTGATCAACATAGATCCCTATCTTACAATCCGAGGCTTGTAGGAAACAAGAGTAAACATTGTATGTGATAGTTTATTCGACACTTTATTACATTTCGGACGATAACGTATGCAAATACCGTTTGGGTAAAGGCATTAAAAGTGTATAGCAAAATATATTAATTCTCAAAAACGTTTCTTGATTTGCCAATGGTTTCGGAAACAATACAATTTATATTGTAATTAAAACTATCGTGAGTCGAGAAACTCGACCGGTGTTTGAGCGACCGTACGCGCCAGGCTCTCGTTGCCGCTATAGCGCATGCTCCAGAGGATACGCGTCTATATCGTTCGAACACCGGTCGAGTTTCTTGATTAAATTAAACACAACGTAAGCACAACCGGAACTTAATAAAAAACAATATAATTTAGCATGACTTACTATGCTTTGTCCTCTAAGTGAGACAGAGAGCTTCCATCAGAGTCTCCATTGCGTTTTATTTTGGGTTGTGATTCAATAGACATGATTCCGAACCAAGTGTTAATTTTCACACACGGTTCCTGAGTCGGTGTTTCCTGATGAGTACAATGTAGGAGTCTTCAAGTCGCGAGTGAATCAGTATCTTTTAGGCAAGCTTGCTTCATCGTCGATCACATCGTCGCTTACCATCAGGTGAGATGGTGGTCAAAAGTTTGCCTATTTTGAATTTTAAAAAAAGTATTAATGTGATATGGACTTCTGCCAATATGGAGCGCCAAGGCTTAGAGATATGACCTAGTGTCCTACCTGTGCAATGTGGCAATCTACTTCCATTCCTGGGGTTTGAGCTGGTTTACGTAACATCTCACACATACCTTCCTACTAGTCTCACACGTACATCTTTATATTTATTTCTTCTGTATGTGTATATGTGACTGAACTCCTAAACGGCTGGACCGATTTTGATAAAAAAACTGAAGGATCCAAGAATAGTAATGTTTAGATTGATGATGATCATTTTTTTCATTAAACGAGTAGAAAAAACTGTCTAACCGCGGGTAACACCGCAGGGTGTATAAGTTTACCTAAGTATATAAGTTTGACATTTCTCCGGACCAAAAAAACTTTGTGTCACAAAAGTACGAATGGGAGAAAGTAATATCATGATAGAATAGTAGAGCACCTTATCGACCTTGTCTGGCTATCCACATTGTTTTTTTTTTTATATTGGCAAGCATTTGACCACTATCTCACCTGATGGAATGTGACGATGCGGCCGAAGATGTAACATGCTTGCCTAGAAGATACCTATTCACTCTTGACTTGAAGACTCCCAGATTATACCCCTCAGGGAACAATGACGCAGGCAATGAATTCCACTCCTTCACTGTACGGATGATGAACGTAGACGCAAAACGCTTCGAGCGAACTGGAGGTATGTCAACCATAAATGGATGACGTTTGACAGTTTATCTGGTGTTCGATGGTAAAATGGGCATGGTGGAATTAACTCATGTAATTCCTGTGCACACTCTCCAAAATGCAAACGATAGTATACCAATAGACTTGCGAACATACGTCTGTGACCGAGGTTCTGCAATCTGGACTCAACTAGCTTATTATCGCCAATGTGTCTTTTTTATTGTATTTTTTTTAAGCTCTAAGTGAATATATCGGTCACTCGGTGTGATGTTCGGCTTCCTTGAGAGCCAGTCTATGCCTTTTAGAAGTAAAAAAGTAATGTAAGCTTAAGTTAGAAGGACCACTATATTATATAGGGGTGTCTTGTCAGTAGAAGTTCATATTTGTTATATTGATAGCCTCCCTAAACATTGCTGCTTATGCAGCACTATTATGCTTTTTTATGCATTCACACTCACAGCTCCACACTTAGCTCAAAGACGTGTATTGTGGGTACCGGAAACATTCACACCACACACACACATTACACTCAGAACCAGTAGCAAAAATATCCGTTGGGAAGGAATTTCTGCTTCTGCCGGGAATTGAACCCAGGACCCACGGCGCAGAGGGCGGGCACCTGTCCACTGCGCCAACTGGGTCGTCAAAATGCACATGCATTCGTGTCAAAAATTACCTATATAATATTTATTTAATTATATTGTATACCTAACCAAATAAAAACATTCCGTCATTTTTTTATCACGAACAAAACTTGAAGATTTCTCAAAATTAAAACCTTTTCAGCAACCATCTATCCTACTAATATTATAAATGCGAAATTGTATGTGTGTGTGAATGTGTGTTACTACGTATCTCCGTAAAGAATGAACCGATTTTGATAAAGTTAAGAATGTAAATAGTTTAGGTTTCGGAATAACACATAGTCTACTTTTAACTTAATTAACGCGGGCACGACTAGTATATCCATATACATTAATTGACGTTTGTTAGTCTCACAAAAACTTGAAAACGGGTTAACCGATTTGCCTAATTTTGGTTATGAATTATTTGTAGAAATCTAAGAAAGGTTAAAAAGGTGAGAAAACCTAAAGAAATTGCAAGGAAAAACAACTATTTTATTTTCCCATACCAACTGTTTGTACCTGTCAAATTTTAGATACAATATTAAGTTTTGAACGCACTATAAATATTTTACCACAGACTAATGTGACATAAGGAGATTTGCCGCGAAAATGAAAAAATGGCGTTGTTGATTTTGTATAATTTTCCAAAACCTGTGATTCTTCGAGTGTTTATGTGTAATAATGGTGGATTATTAACCGTAAATACTTAGTAAATGTGCATAAGTCTAGGCAAATGATACAAAGTTGAAAAACGAGATTTTCGCCTTTCTCCTAAACTGCAAAAGAACTTTTAGTAAAGTTTCTACCACTTTACTAGGGCATGACTTGACTATGACTGGACCTTGACTCATTTAATTGACTTTGACTTGTGACTAGGACTTTTAATATGAAATACACTTTAATATGAAATACAATATATTATTACTTGAAACTGGCTAAATGCACAAGATTGCGTAGCCAAAATTAAAAAAAGACTACCAACACGAAGACTACCATCTTTTATTGGCGGTACAAAGTTCACCGGATCAACAGAAGTTAGCAATAAATAAATATACAATTTCTTATCAATTGCCCAATTGCATTAACAAATACTGCATCAGAAATAAAATATTGACAAATACATATATTTAGATTTTATTCCCAAAAGTTTGTGTATGTGTTGGTTGATGCGTAAATATAATGTATTTGAAACGCAAATTATCAGTAATGTTGTCTTGAAATTTACTGTATTGAATTTACTGTATTGAAATGGTATTGCATGAAAAAGGTAGATCTGTCTGAATTTTACCCCGGAATAACAGGCACAGCCATAATATAATATGTACCTATGTGTCTGGCTCGAAACTTCCGCAATAAATAGCAATTATAAAAAACAAGTTCCTCAATGCAAGCAATACTTTAGATAATATCATCTACACCTACAAAACTCCTCCTATACAATCAGACCAACAAATTAGCAACTTCCAGCACCATCACATATCATCGAATCGTGATCCTCACTAATTAAGGTGGACCCACTTGCGATCACGAGCGCACATCATACACATTAATCATAGAACTATTGATAAACAATTGCCCTACCTTAAATGAGGGGTCAACTATAAACCTAGACTCTACAATTCAGTCCAAATAATTTTCGACCTTATTGTTAATAAATAAATAACCAAATTGAGCTACCCAAGCGTGGTGGCTAAGATTTTAAGAAGTCGAAAGTGGAACGTTTTTTTTCGGTAAGCAAATCAAACAATTGTAGAGCTATTTGGAGCACATAAGGTTGAAATTTCCAAATGAAATCCACGGTCGAAGATGGCATGTTGTCGGCATCTCTTTGTCGCAGCCCGACAAAGGCACGTGGGAACGGCGCGTGCGCATTCTTCCTGATAGAATATCGTAATGTATGGCTCGATTTACTGTAGATCGATTTTGTTTGATAGATTGATTTTTTGTGGTCATGCGTGTGGAGGTCAAACGGTGGGGCTTCTACCTGATCATTAGACATATTTTTGTTATTGTATTTTTAATGTGCGCATTCTCTTGCTTTGCTAAGAAAACAGTGAAAATAAATACATTTTTTCATAGTGCCAATTGCCTATATTTCCTAAATCTTAACTAAAACTATATAGGTACAGCAAAGACCTAAGTAACCTATAAGACATCGAGCTTATATGTACTTAAGTGCTCAAGCCCACTACCCACTGGTCCCATCATGCTGGCGGCATTACCTCTCTGAATTGCAATGCTAATACGTTGAGCCAAATAAGTACCAGCATTTTGATCACGCGTCGCGTCGCCTCAAACAGGCGTTCTGATAGATTTTTGAAAATAGAATGAGCTCCCGGTCTCCTCGGACCCAGTGTTTCAACACCAAATGGCTCAAATATGTAACCACTGCCGAGGTTTCCATATTATTGCCGTTTGCGGTGCTCTACCGATGTGGCAGCGACGCCAACCCCATTCTGTGTTTCAGGAAGATGTGACGGAGCTAAAGTGTCGACACAAGTTGCATCCCACACTAAAGGCCGTCCCATCTTCCATGTAATGAATACTATTATTTAATGAAGACTTGTATTTAATCGTAAAGTATAACAAGTAATAAATATATTTCAAGAATGTCTATGTAGTTCATAAAATAGAAAAAGAGTCATAAACATGAAATGCCCTAGTAAAGGGCATTACTATAAATTCTATTGGAATTTTGGAGCGAACTCAAACATTACGGTTTACGCGACTTTTTGTGTTATTTGATTACACCTTATTGCACTTTTACGAAATATTGTGAGGTAATAATCTACCTTTAATACAGAAAATATATAAAAAAAAAATAACGTCATGTTTTCGCTTTTCGGCAAAACTCCCTAAAGTCTTTCTTAAGGACAAATTTAAAGCCGACCAATGTCTAAGTCAGACGTTGACGAACAAAACAATAGACACATTCAACCTAAGCTTTTGCTGTTTTCTCGTTATGTTTATTGATCAGATGTTAGAAAACAGTAAGTATTAAAGATCGATTATATCGACGTGTCGGTAACCCAATATAAAAATATCATCTTGAACGATATAAATTGCGGAGTCTCAGTAACCGACGTACAATTTGGAGAGTGTGTGCAGGAATTATCTAAGGCCAAAGTAGCTGCTAAAAAACTTGGTATTTTGTCGAAGGTCAGGCGGTACTTCACACCGGGACAGCTTTTAAACTTGTATCAAGCGCAGGTCCGGTCGTGTATGGAGTACTGCTGTCACCTGTGGGATGGTTCTGCCAAGTATCAGCTGCGGGCTTTGGATTCGATAGAGAGACGCGCAAAGAGGCTAATTAACAATGACGCTTTAGTTGAAGCCAGATTGCAAAGTCTTGAACATCGGCGTAAAGTTGCAAGCCTATCGGTATTCTATAAAATACATTACGGTGAATGTGCTCAGGAACTACACAACCTTGTTCCCGCTTCACCTTTTTTCCACCTTTCATCTAGAAGAACGGCGTCGCGTCACCCATTTATGGTTGAGATACCGTTCATTCGGACGAAACGTTTCGCGTCTTCGTTCATTTATAGAACAGCAAAAGAATGGAACGCTTTGCCGTCGTCTGTGTTTCCCGAAAGGTACAATTTGGGTGTGTTCAAAAGTAAAGTGAATAGGTATTTACTAAGCAAGCGTGCTCCACCTTAGACTACATCGTCACTTTCAATCAGGTGTGATTGTGGTCAAACGTTTGCTTGGTCTGTAATAAAAAATTACACGAGCTAATTCCACCATGCCCCTTTTACCATCTAACAACGAGATAAATTTTCAAACGTCATCTATTTATGGTGATACCTCCAGTTCGTTCAAAGCGTTTCGCTTCTACGTTCATCATCCGTACGGCGAAGGAGTGGAACTCATTACCTGCGTCTTTGTTCCCCGAGGGGTATAATTTGGGAATCTTCAAGTCAAGAGTGAATAGGTGTCTTCTAGACAAACATGTCACATCTTCGGCCGCATCATCACTTTCCATCGGGTGAGATGGTGGTCAAATGTTTGTCTATAAGGCGTAAAAAAAACCCACAAGAGAAATTAAAAGCTCGTAAAGATCCCTAGAAGAAAATACACTTTTCGTCTTCTTCAAGGTATGCACTTTGTATCGATAGAATAAAACATAAGTCTGCAAATGCACAGTGCGACGAGTTAAGTACATTAGCTTATTATCTGCTCATTTAACGTCGCCTCTGCTGCCGCGCTTCTTACTGAAAGGAGTTCTGCTGACGTAGCACGTAAATTACACGGTCGGTGTTTTGTTTGTAGGTACTTCTTTTTTATGCTGGATTTTTGAAAATGATGATGCGGCCGTAGACACCTCGATACTAGCTGAGCCTATTATGTTATAGCCTATCCTGTAAGTATGTTTGTTCCCTCTTCACGCTTTAACGCCTGAACGAATTTGGATGAAATTTAGAATGTGCATAGCTTACACCTAGGATTAACACTTAGGCTACTTTTTAATTTGATAAGAGCGGGCGTACCTGCGGGGCATGCCTAGTAATATATATGAAGCATGTGTATTGTATGTACCGTTTGTTGTTATCGTAATATGTATTTGATTTAATATAAAAAGGTTATTTTATATCATCTGGTTTTTCGTTAAATTTGATTTAATATATCATCAAAATATTCTAATACTATTTTTCACTTTGCAGTCAAAAAATTACAAAATATGTTAATATATTTTTTGTTGTTTTCTTGACAGGCGAGCACGAATTGCGAGCAAATCTTCTCCGTTTCAGCTTGGACAAAATTGCTTTCGTCAGGTTGTTCTCATCTACAGGTCACATTTCTCAACCAATTCCCCAGAAATTTTGTGAGCAGGTTCGATAATAATTATATGTTTTGTAACAATAACGTGTGTTTAGTATCCAATAATTAGTGAATATTTGCAAATACAGTGAATACCGAAACGTAAATCCTTACGTATTACGCCGGACCCCACATGCGGGCGATATTCCGCTAGTCATGCCCAAATGCGTCGATCGTATTATGATAGGCATTTGTCCGGTACTGTGGTTTCCAGTTCCCGGAAGAATAGTACTCTTCCGAGAACTTTACGTATTGTTTCAGAATAAGTGTTTTTTCATTGTGTGGTACCTATACTTGTCGAGATGTAGATGTATTTGTAATAAAGGACGGATTAATATTGGGAGATTTAATGTTGGACGAATGTAGATTTCCAATTTGCGCTATGATACTGTACTGTTTGCATTAAACATTCAAGAGATTTAGAAATTGTTATCAAAATCAAAATCATGGTTGTAAAAGGTAGCCATTAACTTGGCAATATTTATTTAAAAACTTCATGCACAAGTACAATGTACATAGGAGGACATAATGCTACAGCATTTTCTGCCAGCCATCCTGCTATTTCAGGAGATAAATGAATAAATAAGGCGTGCAATAAATGGAGCTATACAATAAAGAAAGTCTCATTCAGAAATCTAAAATTAATTTTAAAAATATATACATGTGTATTTAATACGAATAGTTAAATGTGGTAACTGTCATGGACTACATATATTTGGGTATACAAAGTGATGGAGACTGAAGCCCAAACATACGCCAAAGAATTGCTATGGCTAAAGACGCGATGACAAGGTTGACAAACCATTGGAAGGACCGATGAATCTACAAGAATACAAAGATTTGCCAAGTAAGAGCGCTTGTCTTCCCAATATTCAT
This sequence comes from Lomographa bimaculata, assembly GCA_948107665.1. Taxonomy (NCBI): domain Eukaryota; kingdom Metazoa; phylum Arthropoda; class Insecta; order Lepidoptera; family Geometridae; genus Lomographa; species Lomographa bimaculata. Next base: position 14,015,291 of record OX403600.1, read on the forward strand.
GTATGGAGTTTCATGGACGATCAAAGGGAAAGAGAGGAAAAGAATAGAGGCATTCGAAATGTGGTGCTGGAAGCGCTTGCTCGGAATTCCATGGACAGCCTTCCGTACAAATGTGTCGATCCTCATTTAACTCCAAATTAAAGTACGTATTTTTTATGCTAGATAGGCAAGTGACCACTATCTCATCTAATGGGAAGTGATGATGCTGCCGTAGATGTAGCATGCTTGCCTAGAAGATACCTCACAATCTAGTGTCTCGGTACAATCTGGGTGTCTTCAAGTCTAGAATGAATCTAGATTTAAAGATACCCAGTTGTACCGTTCGGGAAACAAAGACGCAGGCAATGAGTTCTACTCCCTCGCTGTACGAATGATAAACGTAGAAGCAAAATGCTACGAGCAAACCGTGTGTCAGTCATATAAGGATGACGTTTGACAGTTTGTCTTGTTGTTACGTGGTAAAAAAAGGCATGGGGGAATTAAATCATGTAATTCCCACGCTCTCCAAAATGTAAACAGTAGAATACCAATAGGCTTGCGACCTTACGTCGGTGACCGAGACTCTGCAATTTTTTACAATGCTGCAGTCTGTTTATAGGCAAGATTAAAATAGCGGTATGTTGTAATAAATTACGAATAACCGCTTTTAAATTTTCTCAGTTCTAGAAATGATACGAATCTTCACAATAACACATCGCTAGGATTATCGACAATAACGTGTCATTGTTTCGATATCGATGCAATATCGATATTCTGTAACGTATCATTCAGTTCGTCTCGCGTGCCGCACTATTAGAAACTAGGGATGAGGTTCGTTATCTATCATTCGATAACAAAACTGACTGTTGGGAAACGGAAAATATCACTTTGCTCTTAATTTAACTTATTGGTAAAGCAGAGTGAAAATATTTCTTCCAGGCAAGCATGCAAAATCTTCAGTTTCCATCAGATGAGATAAAAATAGATAAAGAATCTGTTTGAAGTATGTATATTGTTAGTTGCTCTTGAGTTTACTTTTAGTACACTTATTTCTTGGGCTCATTCCCTTTAATATGCAACACCAAAATAAATAATTCACTAAAAATTGTCAAAAAATATATTAATATAATTATTTATATCGTTATTATTGTTTTATTCATAATGAGCTCATTTCCTTAACGTTTTTCTCTAAAAGGTATTATTAAGAATTTGCATATACTTTATAATTAAAAAAACCTATATTATGCTATAATGTTTTTTTTATATACAACTAACCTGTATCCTGATCTGTGTGTATTCTGGCCTTAAATCTTACTGACCAATGTTACTCGTATAAATGTAAGTCACCAAGAATTTGCTCTACAAAAAATGTTTATTCAACTGAAATAAAAATACTTTTAGCTAATTTGTGACCTTATTGTGACTCTATAGACCTGTTTTTCAATAAAATACTTATTGTCTAACTTACGTTATGAGTTTAAGATCTTATACAGACTTACAAACCGTTGAAGCATCAGAATTTTATCGATAAATCGACATGATTTTAAACAATTTGAACTATCGGTACTTTGAGGTTATCGATAAGTATTTTTATAAACTTAGTTAAACGCATCCCTATTTCTAAGTCACACCCGGTATCCGATACGGTCGGACACCACGTGCTTATCTCAATAAGTATAATTAAGTAAGAAGTTATCAAGTGTAATTTAGAAATGCGCACGAGTCGAACAAAGCGATGCTAACGTGCCCATTAGAGTCCGATCGAGTAACATGTAATCAAGGTGTATTAGATTAGAAAATTGTATTCAATGACAATTGTTTTATCATAATATGAATAGTATTACCTACTTCAGTGATGTCTTTTCACTTACTTTTCTTTAACTTAAATAAAGTAGCCTCAAATAGAGCAATTTTTTCTAAAAAAATCTGTCTAGAAATAGGCCTAGCCTTTGACCTTTTGAAGTAAATTATTATTAACATAAAAATTTAAAAAAACACACGATTTATACAATATCCTTTAAAAATATACGCGTTTTCTTATTACTACTATATAACGTAAACGTAAATATAAACGCTTTCACACTCACAGCCCCACACTAAGTTCTATGACTTGTGTCGTGAGTGCCGGGAACATTCACTTCACACACACAATCACAACCAGAACCATAAACACAATTTTTTCTTGGGAAGAAAACTTGTGTTCCCGCCGGGAATCGAACCCGATACCCCTGCTTAGAAGGCGAACATTCACCCAGCTAAACCAACGGGCAGTTAATATGGAAGCAATACCAAAAAAAATCATTATTTGTTTTTACACGTTTTCATTCAACCAATATTTTTATTAGTGCTCAAATTTAAATTGCACAGCCTCATGCAGTGATGCAGATGTTAGCAATCATCACATTATCAAGTCATTGGCAATGTTTTGCATTAATGCATTTATTTAATGCTATAAAATACTCAAACAGTATTTAAAAACAAATATCAACAATGATATAAATTTTATGTCAAATCTCTTACGAGCACATAAACCAAATGTCGTTTCTTTTTTATTTTCAAGGGTTATTATTTCTATTAAAAAATTCGAGTGGCCAATTTTCACGACGCAGCGGAGTTGGCGATCGAAACTTTCGTTCGGAATTTAAATTCGAAAATTGAACAATGAGGTTTTTGTCGAACGTTCGCGAATTTAGTCGTGGGCAATTAAAAAGTTTTCCAATGCGACGAGTTTCGATGTGTTTTGTTTTATTTATATTTTTAATTTAGACCTTTATTAATTATTTCTGTAGATTGTAAAGTACCTACGAAATTTGTACGCAGTTGAGTCAATAAGGACGCGCTCATGCAAAAATGAGATAGCTGAATGTCGTTACTATAAGTTCCTTTCTTATAATTTAAGATAGGCAAACGATTGACTCACCTGACGATAAGCGTCGATGCAGTGGATTATTATAGTCTTTAAGCATCGATGAACAACTAAAAACATCAATGTACTTCGACACGGCGAACAACGAACAGTTCTATCCCGATTCTTAGTGTTTCTCGGGTTACTAATAAAGGATTAAACGAGAAGCGATTGAAATTAAAAAAACACCCCAATTTCAACCAGGATGATTGATTTAGACCAGTTGCCGTATGGATGCCCAGTTATAATAAAGTGCTAGTGACATAAGACCAAGTTGGAAACAAGAGTCGCTCTGACCGTAGCTGACACCCGCATTTTCCAGTCTTCTCGAGACCATGGCCAATGCCTGGTTGAAACTTCGAGGTTAGTATAAATAGTTTTAGCGCGATTAAGTCCCGAGATATTACCTAAACTATTATTTGTATATTTACACAATCTAATTTTGCTATCCGCTATTATTAAACATCAAGATAGACTTCTCAGCAATGCCGCTATTTGGCAGACATTCCACAGATGCGGACGAAATGTTTTGCCTCTACATACATTATGAGAACCGTAAAGGAATGGAACTCCTTCACGGAGTCTGTGTTTCCTGATAAATACAATATGGAAGTCTTTAAGTCGCGAGTCGCGTGTTGGATCGTAGACCACATAGTATTATCAGGTGAGATAGTGCTTAAAAAAGTTTTTTTTTAATTAATTTTTATATTTATATTTAAAAATTAGTTGACGTTTGTTAGTCTCACAAAAACATGAGCACGGCTGAACCGATTTGCCTTATTTTGGTTTTGAAATATTTGTAGAAGTCCAAGGAAGGTTTAAAAGCTGAGAAGATATGAAGAAATTGCGAGGAAAGTAGTAAATATGACTTCTTAGTTTCCCTTACAAGCTGTTCTTACATGTCAAAGATGAGACACAAAATTAATGTGACATAACAATATAGGTGAAGTACGCGGATACTATTTTACTTACTTTTGTTTATGTTTAAATTTGTCTGATATTTGACTTGACTAATGATCATCTTTTATCCCTTGATACTAATATCTACGGGCCAATTGTATTTATTTCCTAAAACTTAACTAAAACTATATACAGCAAAGACCTAAGTTACCTACAAGACATCGAGCTTATAGGTAACTCAAGTGCTCAAGCGTAACCAGTGGGTAGCGTTCCCATCATGCTGGCACCATTGCCTCTCTGAATCGCAATGCTAATACGTTAAGCCAAATAAGTGCCAGCATTTTGGTCACACGTCGCCTCAACCAGGCGCTCTGATATTTTTTTTTTAATCACGCGTCTCCTGATCCAGGCACTCAAATAGATTTTTAAAAATCTATCAGAGCGCCTGGTTGAGGCGATGCGTGATTTAAATGCTAGCACTTATCTGGATCATCGAAAGCTGCACATCAAATTATCTTTTCCCTTAATAGATAGATAGATAAACTCTTTATTGACACCTTAATTAAGACAAAAAACAAAACAAAATAATTATTTACAAAAAAAAGTGTAACAATAGGCGGTCTTATCGCTAAAAGCGATCTCTTCCAGACAACCTTTGGATGGAGAGGAATTACGCGATAGAGTTAGACGTCAATGTTTAAGAAAACAACATTTTTAAATAGTACATGAGTCTAAGAAAAAAAAAAAAAACCTAATAGCTGCTACACATTGCATGCATTTGATTTGCGTGGACGGTTTAAGGGGTCGCAAGCGGAAAAACCTCTATGCTTGCCCGCACACCAGTTTGCACCACAAATCCTGCTCTAGTTTCATTTAATTATATAATCCTTTAGACAACATGAGCAAGTTCCAAAAACACAAATAAAACTAATTGTTGTACACACTTGTATCACGTACGTAATTTGTGAATTCCAACTCGCTCCCCACAAATCCACAATTGAGTACATTTTCAGCATAATTAGGGAACGCAAACAAACACAATGTATTCGGAATTCAGCCGAATACGTAAACAAAATGTATGCTTGCACGGGGGCGGTTAGAGATGGGGTAGAGTTGAGTTTATCCGTAAATTTTACCGTTTAGTCTTATTGTAAATAAAAAAAACAACGGTTTTCACTCCGGAGGTGCCGGCGGTGAAAACTTGAACATTAACGTTGTGCATTTTTGAAATAACAATACCATCGTCACCATAGAAACGCGGTAGAAAGAGAGTGGGATATTACTACCTCTCCTACGCCGCGGTCTAAATCATCGGTCCCTTCGTCTTTTGAATTTTCCGACTTACGAATTCTCGATAAGGTCACGTGCCCTGACGCGAGTTTAAAATTTTTAACCATCCCAAAAAAGTGTATGACGCGCTAAAGAAGTTTTGACTTAAAAAATCTACGGATAGTATTGAATGCGATTTAAGTCAAGTTAGATATTACACTCGGAAGCATAATTACGGATACGTATTTTCTAACCGACACGCCAGTTTTGGCAGATTTTTCTAGATGAAGTATAAACATAATTCTTCTACCAGATTATGGTACATAGGGTGTAAATTATAGTTTCGCTATACTTTTCATACTTTTTTTTGCTAGATAGGCCGCCATCTCACCTTATGGAAAGTGACGAAGATGGAACACTTTAGCCTGGAAGGTATTCACTCTAAATTTGAATTCCAGATTATACCGTTCACGAAACAAAGACGCAGGCAAAGAGTTCCACTGTTTTGCTGTACGGATGATAAACGTAGAAGCGAAACGCTTCGAACAAACTAGAGGTATGTCAACCATAAATGGATGACGTTTGACAGTTTGTCTTGTTGACTGATGGTAAAAAGGGCATGGAGGAATTATATCTTGAAATTCCTGAGCATACTTTCAAAAATTTAAGCGATAGAATACCAATAGGACATAGATACTCAAATAATTACAGATTTAGCAAAAGAGTAATTTAAAACTAACTCTAGAATTATAAAGGGCTACCAAAAATATTTTCTGGAAAAAAAAAAACAAAACAATTATTAATACCTAAATTTATATACACTCATTGCCTTTGGCGCCGCGCAATCTCATGTTTAATATATAATAAACTTGTTAAAAACTTTTTTAAAACAGGCATTAAGAAGTCTGTCATGTTCGATTTATAATGACGTCGTCACCCAGTTAACCATGCATTGTCATCCAAACTTCATATCATCTTCGGACGCATCGTCGCTTTCCATCAGGTGAGATTGTGGTCAAATGTTAGGCATAAAAAAATACTTAACGTGAATACAAAATTTCAGCTCAATCGGTCGAAGATATCTTCTTCAAAATTGAGTGGCAAGATTGAGTTGCAAGACCCGAACAAACATACTTAATACAAACATATACGTTAGAAGTATAGAAGTTAAATAAAAGCTTGTAAAAATAAATAGTGATTCGGTCAGATCAGATACCTCACTACTAGCCTCCAATAAAAATTGCTGACGACACGTCGACCCAGCCATTTTTGATTCAACATCCATATTGGCTGCATTCATTTTGCAGTCAGCGTTTTTGCAACGTATTTGTATTAATCGATCTGAGTCTGTTTGAACCGGTTTAACTGTTACAATTTTCGTTTTATGTGAATGAATTGGACCAATGACTAGCTACCAGTACAGTTATTATTTATTAGTAACAATGTAGTGTAGGTAATAATAGGGAACATACTTATGGTTACTCTAAGGGACATGACATACAAAGCGCGTGGCGCGCGCCCGCGACTCCTCCCCCCGCGCTGCCGTTTTGTATACTGCTGTCTAAAATATATAAGACGTAGGTATCTGCATTTTTGACAAAATTGAGTTATATATCACCAGAATCAGGAAAAATTTACCGACTTCCCAAAAAAGGAGGAGGTACTCAAGTCGACTGTAGCGTTTTTTTTTTTATGTATGTTACCTTATAACTTCTCTCCACGTGAGCCGAATACAAATTTTTTTTTTACTTTCAAAGATTTAATTTTTAATTGGTCCCATTTAAATTAGATCAAGATCTGATCAGTAATTCTTGAAATATCGTCAATAATGCTTATTTTGTGACCAATATTGCGTACTTTGACGATGTTCTCGTTTACGCGACTTCAAAAGTTACCTCATAACTTCTTTCGTGGTGATTCGATTTTGATGATTTTTTTTATATTTTTTTTTTTGAGTTATAGTCAATAATGCCTGTTTAATACATTAAATCTGATTAAGGTTCCGATGATAAAGCGGTGAAGTCGGTTTTTCTAAGCTTTGCTTGCGTTTAATTATTTTATTTTAAAATATTCAAACGCAACCTACTTAATCTTAATTGTATTTTAGACGCATCTGCAACAAGTCATAACATAAAGTAAATAGTAAAGACATCTCTGATTTATATGTCTCAATCTGGTTGTGATTGTGTGTGTAATGTTGAATGTTTCCGGCACCCACGACACAAATCATCGAACTTAGTGTGGGGCTGTGAGTGTGAAAGCGTTTGTATATGACTCAATTTTGATAGAAATGGCACGTCTTTTTAATCCCAGAATCAGAAACACACATTTCTCTTGAGGAGAAAACTTGTTTTTCCGCCGGGAATCGAACCCGACACCCGTTGCTTAAAAGGCGAACGCGCACCCTACTTAGCCATCGGACAGTTCTGTAAAACATTTTTTTACGTAATATTTAGTACTAAAACACACTCTCTACATCTACTTTCCTCTATTCCGGCCACTTAATTTAAACTCCGCCGAACTGACGTTAAGATTTCAGTAAGGGACAGCGAAGCGGAATCACTTTGCAATTACAGACTGACAAATGGACGGTATTAGGGACACATGTGCCGCCAAGTTAGGGATTTAGGGGACATAGAGAGTTTGGAAATTTAGGTATTTTGAGTGGACGTGGTGATAAATTGATGTTAGGTTCTTCAAACTGACTTAATTCTTATATGGAAATTGTAAGTAGGCATGTTATGTTCCGCTGGTTTGTTTATTAAATGAAAAAAAAACAATACTGATGATTATGTTCAATAATTTTTTTTAGGCAAGCATTTAACCTCTATATCTATTTATTTATTGATTATCAACACAATAAACACCGTTACAAGCATAAAGTTTACATGATACTGTTGAAAAAATTTAGTGACATACAATTATAGGTAAATATAATATAATCCCCGTTCTATCATCGGACAAGCAGATAAACTGATAAGCGAGACCATTCCACATTTTTTTTTATGTGTTTTACCTCAATACTTCTTTCCACGTGAACCGATTTCGATTTTTTTTTTAGTTTGATATATGTTGCTTTCCAATTGGTCCTATTTAAATTTAATCAAGATCAGATCAGTAGTTCTTGAAATATCGTCAATAATGCGTATTATGTTGACTACATTGACGATGTTCTCGTTTTTAACCGACATCAAACGTTACCTCATAGTTTCTTTCGTTGTGAGCCGATTTTGATGATTATTTTTTTATTTGAAAGCTGGTGCTTTCCACGTAGTCCATTTAAATTTGGTCAAGATCTGATCACTAGTTTTTTAGTTATTGTCAATAAATAATGCGTGTTTAATACGTTAAATCTAATCAAGGTTCCGAAGATAAAGCAGTGTCGTCAAGAAGTCGGTTTTTTAATGCTTTGCTTGCGTTTAATTATCTTTGCGTGGCTTTGCAACGCATACTGGTAACGCATAACGCATGCCGGGTACAGCTCGTAATATATTATATAATTGTTTTTTTTGGTACAACTGCATAATCCAACTGGTTGGGCAACGGCCAACAAACCGATTTCCCCAACCACGACCTATATCAATATTACCTGTAGAAAATCTGGTTATCGAGTAGGAAATCACTTCCTCAGTCCTAACTCAACCATAACCACTTTACATAATCAGCTGCACACAACCATCAACCAACGAATATGACATCACAATACCGCAACTCCAGATTAAGCTTGACTTATGATAGCCATAACACGTCTTCCACACATATCCTTATATCATCATTAATACCAACGAGAGAAACCGTAACAGATTGAATCTAACCAGAAACCAGGGATCAAGACCTGTGCTGCCATACATGGGGTGGTAGGAAGGTGGAAAGGTGAACGGGTCAAGGGAGTTTGGTCAGGAGTAGATTCGCTATTGCAAGGTAAGTAATAAGTGTGAGCTTTCTATCGCCCACGTGACGCCTACGGTTTTGTCCTATCTATGAGTTGTGGTGTGAGCAAGGTTGTTAGGAAAGCGAGAAAGTTTGCAAGGTGTGAGTATCTTTTTTTATGCCCTATAGGCAAGCATTTGACCGCAATCTCAACTAATGGAAAGTGATGCGGCCGAAGATGTAGCATGCTTGCCTAGAAGGTACCTAATCACTCTTGACTTGAAAACTCTCAGATTATACCATTCGGGAAACAAAGAAGAGGGCAATGAGTTCCACTACTTCGCAGTACGGATGATAAACTTAGAAGCGAAACGCTTCGAGCGAACTGGAGGTATGTCAACCATATATGGATGATGTTTGACAGTTTGTCTTGTTGTTAGATGGTAGGTAAAATGGACAAGGTGGGATTAACTCGTGTAATTCCTGCGCACACTCCAAAATATCTGTCAGTTTTGAATGACACTACAAACTCCCTCAGCCGAATAGCACCACTATGGTGCTTAGGTACACTGGCAACTTGATTTTTCAGTCAGAATTAGTCTTGTTTGCATAGTGTAGCTATTTGGTTGTTCGACAAGGGGTTACCGTTCTATCGAGCTTTTGAGACTAGAACTGCCCCAAATGAATCGCTCTTTAAGTAAGATGTTAATTTTCGTATGTTACATAGTAATATTATTTTTTTTTTATTGCAAGTTAAGTATATTTTTGATTCATTTTATCAGACAAGCACTTGAAAACAAACTGGTTGTGATTGAGTGTGTGATTCTCGTTTTAATTTTAATCAATTAGAAAAGTTGCTACAGTTTGAATTAAATCGCTGTTTCATAGCCTATATATTCAAAGCCTAATCATAACCCTTGTCCATATTTACGGCACTACAAACCGAGCTAAGTTGTGCACAATGTGTGAACAGTTGCCGTACCACAGATTAAAACGTACATTTTGTTTAATCTAAATAAATACCTTACAATTACTCTTAACGAAGAAATGTTTTTAAATAAGATAAAAAGATACTTGTATAATTAAACGCAAGCAAAGCTTAAAAAAAACCGACTTCACGCTTTATTTTTCTAAAAAAATTCAGTCGAGAACCTGACGTTCTCAAACGACTGTATTTTTTATGTGTTACATCTGAACTATTTTCTTTTTGAACCGATTTTAATAATATTTTTTTAATTGAATACTGGTGTTTCCCATAAAGCCCCATGAATACAGTGAAAAAGCACAATTGAATATATGTGCCTTTTCATTGTAACATTATAAAAAAATCCTCAAAATTGTACATTAAAAAGGCACAATTTGTTGTTTGTGCCTTTTAAACGTAATATTATAATGTATAACTTAATTTTTATCTTAAGATGAAAAAAATAAGCTAATTATCTATTTTATGCATTAAAATAAAATAAAAAACATACCATGGTCTTATATATACTATATAAATGCAAATATTGCCATTCGCAAAATTTCGGAAAACATAGTTTATGGGTGTTTTTTCAATAAAAACTAAAAAAAAATTCAAACTCTATTTTCTCAATATTTACTGAATGTTAGTTATGTCCTTTTTAACTATGACGGCAGAGTTGCTATCGACTAAGCGTACCCGAGCTACCAGTGTCACACTTATTTCATTAGGGTTTGTTACTGTTCTGCTCTAATACAAGACAAATATAACTGTATCTGCATGTATGCGATGTCAAGAGTTCAAGACGGTAAATTCTCAACTCCAACGCATTTGGCTAATCAATACCCGTAGGAATAACTAGTCCGGTCCGCAGTCACTGTTTTAATAAGCACTAGAGGTAAGACACAAGAGTAGGTATAAAAATAACCTCCGGACAGTACTGTTCTGATTTTTGTTTTCCATCGAGTCACACTGTCATTAAATTGTGCCTAATAGTGCCTGAAGGATAAATGTTTTCGAATCATTGTGACACGATTCGGTTTTAATAATTGGAATGCCCATATTACGTTTTTGGAAGGTAATATCAATTTACTTAAATAGCTCGATGTACGATATAATTTTACTTCAATTTGGAACGATCTCATTAAAGTATTTACACGACATACGGATTTTTTTCAACAAAGTCTTTTTTTTTTTATTATATAATATTCCACTACGGGCCAATTGCCTATATTTCCTAAAACTAAACTAAAACTATATACAGCAAAGAACCAAGTTACCTACAAGACATCAAGCCTATAGGTAACCCAAGTGCTCAAGCCCACTACCAGTGGGTAGCGTTCCCATCATGCTGGCTGCATTGCCTCTCTGAATTGCAATATCAATTAAAATGTCTTAATAATTATACGTATAAATAATTTTATTGGAAAACTGGAAGTAAAAATATTTTAACCTTCAATAATAAATTGACTGATGACATTTTAAACTAAAAATAGCCCTAAAGGATTTTTCAGTCGGCTACATTTATATGTAAACATCTACAAATGTATCTAACTACAAATATAAACATACTAACTGCTCGTTGGCTTAGTTGGTTGAGCGTTCGCCTTCTAAGGGGTAACAGGTTCAATTCCCGGCAGAACACAAGTTTTCTCCCCACGGAAAACTTGTGTTTCTGGTTCTGGTTGTGATTGTGCTTGTAATGTGAACGTTTCCGGCACCTACTACACAAGTTATCGAACTTAGTGTGAGGCTGTGAGTGTAAAAGCGTTTATGTTTATGTTAAACAGAATTTGTAAATTTTTACTGATATCTAAACATCATGATGAGTTTTTAGATACGATTGAAAGTTTGGTGATCTTGCAGCCGACTGTACCTAAATGATGCAAGACAATATTATACCAATTGGTAAAATGTGATGCAGATCGAACTTGGTCCTGTTGGTTTCCCTTTACATATCTCTTTAGAGAAAGAAGAATCAATGGAATATCCATCCCAGATATTTTTATTATTATTTTATTTATCAACCGGCAACATTGTCTTCTAGGGCATCTCTAATAGAAACCTTCTGTCGAGTGCAGACGAGCATCAATAATTCCCTAAGACACACATACGACAATCGCAGTTTATAATGTTATTATATTATTGGAGTCTGTTTTGGACAACCCTGCGTCTTGAGACGTTCATAGTTTGGGAGCTATGTAACATTTATTCATTTATATGGTAATTTATCCTCATTATAATTGGTGTAATAAAAACACGGAGTATATTTATAAATGACTACTACTACAGTTTTATTATAATAATATAAAACAAATTAACTCAGTAATAACGCAAAATAAATATATGCCTCGTTGAAATTTCGTAACAGACATTTTGTGTTCATGTATTTTTACTTACTAAAATAAAATATATGTTAATTGTTTACGGCTTCAAAATTAACCAACTACAGAGATCAGCTGTTTATAATGACATAAAAATACAAAATTTGCAGAACTTTGTTCATGAGGTTGGGGTGGGGTACACTGAATATGCATAGCAAGCAGAATGCATGTCGGATGCCTTTAGGCGGACTCTAAAAATCCTGACGATTATAGGCCTGGTTTGGCCTGGTCTGCTAGTACTAACACAACTTAAGACAAGCAGACAAGCAAGCAGAATATGATACTATTTTAAAAAAAGAAAACCCTACTTTATTAATATCTTATAAATGCGAAAGTTTGTGTGTGTGTGTGTGAATGTTTGTTACCACTTACCTCTGTAACGAATAATCCGATTTTGATGAAATTTTGAATGTATATAATATATTATGTTCCGGAATAACACATATACTACTTTTAACGTAATTCGACGACCCAGTTGGTGTAGTGGATAGGTGTCCATCCTCTGCGCCGTGGGTCCTGGATTCGATTCCCGGCCCCTGCAAAATTCCTGCCAAGGGATATTTGTGCTTCTGGTTCTGGGTGTAATGTGGGTGTGATGTAAATGTTTCCGGCAACCACGATACAAGTATTTAAACTTTGTGTGGGGTCGTGAGTGTGAAAAAAAAGAGAAAAAGAATTACCGCGGGCGAAGCCGCGGGGCACGGCTAGTTATTGATAATAATAATAATAATAATAATATTTATTCTTCAAAAAATCTTAGATATTACACTTATTCTAGGACACTTAGGAATTGGTTCACGACGTCAGCAACAGTAATTATTACAGTGACCACTGTATCTCACACTAGGCAATCCTGTGTTGTGAGATTCAGGTTCTTCCAACTAAAATTACTTAACGTAAGCAAGAACATAAGATAAGAATTAATTTAATATAATAGTGGGTAGGTAGGATTTTATTTTCAATTAACTATAAATAGAGTGTACTTAGTTAATGGGCAATGAAATAATAAATAGTTTACATAATACATTACATGACACCGTGTTATATTTTATCGTGTTTAAATGAATCTACTAAAAATACCCACTATTACTTAAAAATAAAAGAGAAAAAATACTTATTACAATAATTAACTTTTAGATTATTATGATAATAAACATTAAAATCCAAAGGTTTTCACACTCACAGCTCCACACTAGGTTCGATGGCTTGTGTAAATAATGTTACAACTTTTAGCGTAAAGATATACCATATTGTAAATATTTTTATATGCACATTTGTACTCAAAACTCAATACTCAATCATTTATTGCAATAATGTTTACAATCTGTACTTCAGCAACTATGATACAAATAACAAATAAAGAAACCATTATAAAAAAGCAAAAACTATTGCTTTATTTATTCATAAAAACGTTATTTATTTATCAGCCATAAAGCTAAGTTTAACTTTTCAGTTGTCTCCTAAACTATAAAGGGTTGTCTAATGGAAACATGTCGTCCGCAATGAAGGATATTCTCGCCATATGCTGGCTAGGACTCGACTCGAGGCAGACAAAACATTTCTACGTGCTGATTGGCCGGAGGTATGTTACGTCACAGTGTCTTGGAGCGTTGTGTGGTTTTGATACTTGTAACATGTTATATAATCACAATGTGACAATTAAGTGAGATATATGTCAGGTAACTTTATCAAATAAACACCTTTGGTTGAAAATGTTAAATAAATGTAATAAAAGTAAAAAGTAGCATAACAATATGTGCTTTTCAAGATGTATATATAAGTATCTACGAACGTGTCCTTTTCAAGATATATATATATATATATATATATATAAGTAGCGTACATACATATATAATTTGTTTTGTATATGAAAATTACGGTCGTTCTAAGACTTGGGCTACTGCATATGAGACATTATAGTGAGGTTTTAAAAAAAATTATATACATATGTATACTACAAATATTATAAATGCGAAAGTTTGTGTGTGTGAATGTTTGTAACCACGTACCTCCGTAGCAAATAAGCCGATTTCCATGAAATTTAGAATGTAGAAAGTTTAGGTTCCTGAATAACACATAGGTATACTGAAGTATAAAATAGTTAAAATGAAAGCTAATTGTTACGTGTTCCAACAAAAGCTGATAAAATACAGCGCAAGAGCGGATTTCATTGCCCACGTCTTTGTTCCCGAACATTATAATCAGTCTTCAAGTCTAGAAAAAATATGTATCTTCTATTATTTTTCAATTTTAGGAGCACCGTCGCTTTCAATAATGGAAAAAACATTGTCAAATATGTATTTTATAGTTTAATTGTAAGTTGTCAATATTTTTCTTTTCTAGCTTATCTATATTATCGTTTTCCATCCAAAGGTTGTCTGGATGAGATCGCTTTTAGCAATAAGACCGCCCATTTTACAAATTTATTAGTAATTTCTTTTCTGTATTTTTTATGATTGGATAAAAAGTTATTGTATTGTGTTGTATTGTATTGTAGTCTATCTAGGATAAAAAAATGCTTAAAAACTTGATTTCATAACAAATAATAATGCAAGTATCAAGATTGAGGATCCGTCTACAATAATGACCACAGTGAGCGGGCGAAGTCGGAATCTACATATTGGGGTGCGGGCATTTCTTGCATCCCCGTCTGAGATATGTGTCTTACTACCCGCGTCCGAATGGGGTGGTAACGGGCCGGACTAAGGATGCTACTCTTGATTAAATTAAAATTATTTTATTTCGCATTTATTTGTAATAGTGCTTGACGTACGTTTTAAGGAGGTAAACATATAGTTGATTAATCTTCTAATAAGTTCGACACATATGTACCACTTTTTCTCCTTTATTAGTCATATAATATTTATGTTTGCTTGTTTCAGCGGGACTTATTAAGGTGTGCAGCCAAGGTCCTAAATCAGAACTTTAGTTGCTTTTATTCTGAACATATTGAGCAAAAAGGTATTTATTGACAAGCACAGGTAGAATATTAATAAATTTGAAGTTATGCAGGTTTTTTGCTTGATGGTACCTAATAAGGAGTGCAACGCAATAGCACTGCATTGTGCTTATCTAAGAATTAAGTTCCTAAGTATAAATTATGATTATTGCTTGATATATCAACACTTATTATAACAAAAAGGGACGATTACTAATACACAAATACATAAATTATAATAAGATAAGATAAAAGTTTATTCACAAAAATATCTTATAACTACAGACATAAAGTAGGTATAAACAAGTAAAATTATTAATGCACATGTACCTAATGATTCTACATTAAAGTATTATAAAACAAGACGAACTATCAAACGTCATCAATTTATGATCGAAATACCTACAGTTCGCTCAAAGCGTTTCGCTTCTACATTCATCATCCATACAGCGGAGGAGTGGAACTCATTGCCTGCGTCTGTTCCCCAAACGACTTAATCTGGGAGTCGTCTAGTCTCGAGTGAATAGGTATCTTTTAGTCAAACATGTCATATCTTGGGCTGCATCATCACTTTCTATCAGGTGAGATAGTGATCAAATGCTTGCCTATACCGCATAAAAAAATATCAACAATTTTTTTTTTAAGGTAATTATTCTCTTAGTCGTATACCGTAATTAAAAAATATACTTTTAAGTACTAATCACAGCTTTATGTCAAAATTCCGTACATTAAAGAAAATGTTTCACAAAACTATTTCACTTAGTCCGTCCACTCACATAAATGTTTTAGGTATGCAGATGCGGCGCTACCGTGATAAGTTAATTCCTACTGGCGATCCCTTACCCGTATCAAAATTATAATAGCCGAGAATATTCACCAATATGTGCCCGGCCTTATTGAAAACTTAAAGGTAGAATATATTGCGGGTAGTTGGAGAAATTCCGACCGTGTGTGCAAGTTTGGATGCTTAAGGTTGGCGTAAATTAATTCTAATCTTCTCTCTTATTTATAACTTAGAACTGGCCGTTAGCTTAGTTGGTTTCGGCTTCGGTTCCCGATAAGAACCCATTTTTTTTCCCCAAGGAAAATTGTGTTTCCGGTTTTGGTCATGATTGTCTGTGATGTGAAATGTTTTCGGCATCCGCGACACAAGTCATCGAAGTTAGTGTGGGGCTGAGAGTAAGAAAGGTTTTATGTTTATAACTGGGCTTGATGTGCCTTGCTTGATTAATCAACTCAAAATGTAGCCTTTGTGTTATTGCAGATGTCTCTCAAAACGAAATTACAAAAATGTATTGCAAATATAATGAATTAGATAGGAGCTATAAACATAATTACCTCTTTTACCAGTACTACCACCATTTAAGGGTTCTCAATGTTAGCCATAATAAAATGTCATTGATGTGTATGTGTGTAAATATGTTAGTGAGTAAGTATGTTTGTTTTCTTTTTACAACGCTGTAACGGCCGATTGTCTAGGAGTCTTGAAAACTCGAGCAAACTGGTATCTTCTAGGCAAGCATGCTCAATCTTCGACTGCATCGTAACTTTTCATCAGGTGAGATAGTGGTCAAATGGTTGCCTATCGTGAATAAAAAAGAACGGATTTGAATGAAATTTCAAATGTACATAGCTTATACATAGGATACTTTTTAACTCGATAAACGCGGGCGAGGTCTCGTGGCACGGCTAGTTATATAGATAAATGCCAATGAATTATATTTTTCAAGCTTTGGTATGTATACATAATCCTCAACACATCTTTGCATTACATTTGGCAAGCCTTTCGCTGCTATCGTGCAACCGGACAATGAAATATTCGCTCATTAGAACGGCTTCTGATTAATTGGGCTTCTTAACGTTTGGGTTTGGTTGCACTTCTAGCGGGATATAAAATTTGGAAATAACATACAACTACTCGACACTATTGAGCGTAGAGCTGAAAGACTCATTGGCTGCGAGCAGCAGACTAATTAAAAACTTCATAGCATCGCTGCATGATAGCTAGTCTCTCGGTTTTTTATCGAATAAATTTCGGAGAGTGTGCCAAGGAACTGCACGATCTAGTTCCTCCATCCCCGTTCTATAATTGGACAAGCAGACAAACTGCTAAGCGACACCGCTATATGGTAGATATTTCACAAATGCGGTCGAAGCGATTTGCTTCCACATTAATTGTGCGAACCGCAAGGAATGGAACTCTTTGCATGAGTCGGTGTTTCCTGATAAGTATAATATGGGAGTCTACAAGTCGCGACTGAATAGGTATCGCCTAGGCAATCTTGCTCCATCATTGACCACATCGTCGCTTACCATAAAGTGAGATAGTGGTCAAAAGCTTGCCTATCTTGAATAAAAAAAAACGAACTGTGTTAAATAATAATAAATGTGCTAATGCTAGTTAAGGTTCCTAGACATTTAACCGACAAGCAGTAGTGTGCAAAGATACCGTAATTCGGCTTGAAGATCAATGTTTCCAGTGAAATTACAGGGCTTAAAAAGATTTAACATTTAATATCCCAGGGTGACGAGCGCAGTGCGTTGCCGCGCTAGATTTTATTAATTAAAATTCTAAACTCTAGGTGGCACTGGGTGACCTTAGGTATAATATGTTACATTATGTACCATTAATATGTTACATAGCATTATCAAACTTTAATCATTAGTTGTGGATAAGTCATGAAAAAATGTATTTTGTGTGTGAGTTTAAGCTGATATAAGAATGGTATAGATTCACACGAATAATGTTTTTTTTTTAACTAACGCAGGCGAAGCCGCAGTAAACAATATAGTATTATTAAAAAAAAATCTAATTGCAATCTTTTTTTGGAGTTTTTTTTAAAGTTTCCCTGAATGTTTTTTATTACATGTTTTTGAATACACCAAGAGCAATACTGTCATTTCTAGAAACCACTTAGGATCAATTCTTTAAAAAATACTAACTGCGCCCCTCGGTTTTACCCGCGGGAATTCCGGGATAAAAAGCAGCCTATGTGTTAATTCAGTGTGTCAGGTCCTCCATACCAAATTGTTCTAGCCGTTTGAGCGTGAAGAAGTAACAAAAATATGAACACAGTCACAAACATTTGCCTTTATAATATTAGTGTGATATATTTCTCCAACAACGATAAATTTAAGAAATATTTTAAAAGTTTTATCAGCAAGTTTTTTAATAAAACATGTTTTTGAATGCACCAGTCAATACTGACATTTCTAAGAGCGACTTGATAGCCAAGTTTTAAATCGCTCATCGCTGTAAGTGAGGTCCAACACCCATCTCGTCGTTCCTCTTGCCCGTTCCATTGTTAAGGAGATATAATGTGTTTTGTCGGTAGCAAGCGCTTGATATGCTGCTTTATGAGCCAGATAAATGGACAGATACGGCAATGTGTTAGTTGTGTATCGCTGAAAGCTTATTTGTAGATAAATTGCTCTAGAAATGGCTGTTTCCGGACACTTTGATCCGGTCATTCTAACCTATTTCAAATTTTCGACACTTGTGTACCAATGCCATGCAATGTCATGTATTTACATGAGACACTCAATTCGAGTGTATTTTTTTTGCATGTTTGCTCTTAACTTCTTTCCACGTAAAACGATTTAGATTTTTTTGTTTGATAGCCGTTGCTTTTCTATTAGTCCCATTTCAATTTGATCAAGATCTGATCTGTACTTTTAGAGTTATCGTAAAAATGCGTGTTTCATACACTTGATCTGATCAAGGTTCCGATGATAAAGGGGTAAAGTCGATTTTTTTAGGCTTTCCTTGCGTTTAGTTGTAATTAGAAACAATTATAAGTAAACGTGAAACGTAGACAGTACTTACTGGGTACTTTTTCTTCGGCAAGCGGTTTACAAAATTTTTAGTGCTATTTGTTTTCTTTCCCTTTTTAGTCTTTAATTTATAAATTATATATGTTTAAGTATAACATTAAGAATTGGTTACAAATTATAAGTATAACAAATTTGAACCCAATCGTTCATCGGGAAGAGGATGTAATTAAGCTTTCAATTTGATTACAGACCGACAGATAGACAACAAGATACGTGAAACTAGATAAAGGCTTAAACTAATATTTGCGACTTAAGAAAGGGAGGGATCCCTTTTCCATTTGAGCGATTTTTTTATTTTTCCATTGTTACTTTATTATTATTCAGTTTCTGCTTTCAACTCAATTTTTATTTCGATATTTTACAAATTCGTATTTTTAATGCTCTATAAGCAAGCATATGACCACTATTTCCTTATAGAAAGCGATGATGCGGCCAAAAATGTAGCATGTTACAATATCAACAAAAATAAATTAGTACAATTTATAACTAGTATCACAAGTCCATATCGTTTTATAAAAAAATATATAGAAGTGAAGTTTTGGGGTGATATGACAATAGTGATGTTATGTAGGGCCACAATTGCCTACATTTCCTAAAACTATTCTTAAACTATAAACATATATACAACAAAGACCTAAATTACCTAAAAGGTATCGATCTTATGCGTTACACAAGTGCTCAAGCACACTACCAAGGGTAGTGTTCTCATCACACTGGCGGTATTGCCTTTCTGAATTTCTAACTTGTATCGAGACAAAATAAACCCGGCAAACCGGCAAAAAAAAAAATACATCTCTACTTTGAAAATAATTACTTGCACCAATTCTGATTTAAGTATTGATATGAATTATGGCAAATACTCCGGTTTAGAATCCTTGTCAATGTGATAAGCATGATTAGAGATAATTAAAGATACAGTACAAATCAAAACTAAGGAATTGTATTGAATTGATAGCGATTTTAGAGCTACCCTTATATATGAGGAATAAATCATTCATTTCTGTTATGCGGAAATAGCCTTACATATTACTAGTCGTCCCCGAATTGAGATCTTGAGCCTATATTTTGTTTAATAGAGAAAAACTTTTGAGATGAATTGCCTATAAGTTCTTTTTACCAATTATTGTTTGATTTCAGTATTTGTTGCTTAATTAGAAAATGTAACGGATATTATATGTAAGTTTCAGAGTCATATGAAGCTGTTTTTTTAGATAGAACTCGATACAAAATAAATCTAAAAATATTGACCTTGATGTCTTATCAAATTGTAATTGACTAACTTATATGTATTTTTAAAACGGTTTCGTACTCTACTTGCAAAGCTATTTTTCAAAGATATAACACACGGGCAGTTAAAAAATTAAATGTATTTTGACCCCACTTACGTATATAAGTGCCCCTTAATATTTTAATTTATATCATTTTAACTGTAAATCTTGATTTAGTCCATGGTTTTGAATTATTTTCTTTTTTATATTGAAGATATTCGCGGTTTAAATGCTAGTAGCCTCTGACAGACGAACGGACGGATGGACAAAATCATGCCAAAAATGAATAATAATGACAATAGAGACCTCGCATTCGTTCGCTAAAGAGTACACGATTTTGATATATACCAAACATGATCTTAAATTTCTTGAAATATAATAATATAAAACCTACAGAGCGCCTGGTTGAGGCGACGACGCGTGATCAAAATGCTGACACTTATTTGGCTCAATGTTAGCATTGAAATTCAGAGAGGTAATGCCGCCAGCTTGATGGGAACGCTACTCACTGGCTTGACCACTTGAGTTACCTATAATTTAGATGCCTTAGGTAACTAAGGTATTTGCTGTATATAGTTTTAGTTTAGTTTTAGAAAATATAGTCAATTGACCCGAATATATTTAATGCTAACACGAAATGTCGAAAATTTAATAAATAAGAAACACCAACGCTGATGGTTTTAACAACATAAATAATCTAGACATAGTAACAAGAAATTTGCAAAAAGGTATTATTATATCCAAGCATGCATAAACCCTAAACGTGTTTCCAAACAAATCTCATTAAGCCTCACAAGCACAGATATAATAATCAACAGTATCTCTCTCCTTATTACATCCTTAAAGATAAACAAGGATACCTGTATCCGATTCGAACATTGGTTTCATATGAACATAATTGTCGAATACAGATGTCGTGCCCAACCGAGATTAATTCTAACAAGGGACGCACTATAATTATACGGGTTGTGTTGTGGTGCAAGTGTTAGAAACAAACGATTTAAAAAAAAATAGCACTGCATACATACATACACAAATAGCTACGCCTCTTTTTTATTGGGGTAGGCAGATACCACTTCTCTCCACCTGCTACGATCCTGACACACATCTCTTGCTTCTCCTACATTCATGAGTCTTTTCATACATGCTCGTTGGTGAGTTTTGACCTGTCCTTTTCTCAAGACGTTTCAGCACTGCATAATGTAAAATTAAAGATTTCACACTCTCAGTTCCACATTAAATTACATGATTTGTTTCTCACAATCATACCCAGAACAAAGAACACAAATTTTCGTTAAGGAGAAAAAATATTGACCGGAAACGAAACATTATATAATAATGCTTAGGCAGTGCGACATAATTTTAACATGCATATCAGTTTATTCCATTGTTAAATTCTCTTCCTTGGGTCGTATTCCTTTTATACAATAGTTGTGCATACATAAAGTTATATACCTGATTATTTTATTTTTACCTATTACCCAAAATATGGCTGTTATAACTTTGACTTCTTTCACTGTAGGTGTATTTCGCTATTATAGCTCCAGAACGGGTTGTACGATATCAACAAATACTTTAAGGCAACTTGAAAAATACTGACACCAGATATACCTACTTACCAGTCAATACGAGCAACCAATTTCTATACACCGGCTCTACTCATTATGTTAGCTACAAAAGCATGGCGTAGGTAAATGATCAGAACAGGCAGCAACATCAGAAGATTTAAGACCATACTGGCACCGTTTGGGTTGTCGCAAATACGACTTCAAATCAAGCCGTATTATTTTTTTCGTGCTTGCATGTACAATGTACTTATACCCTGTACCAAAATACAGTTGTAGTGCACCTATATCGAGCATTAAAATAAATGGTTGTTTGTAAATTTGTCATAAGACGAACGCTTGGCCTTCCAGGCTCAGACGGACCGTGACTCTTTTTCGTGCGTGTAGCCGGTGTTCATTGATTTATCACGTCAAAAACCCTGAGTAGAAAAATCAGTCGCTATTATAACTAAAATGTCCAGCAACTATCCATGAAAGCCAGTTATACATATATCTTAGAACCAGCTTATTAACCATCTTCAACTTGAAAGTTTAAGCTATCGTGAGAATTACGCATAATGTTTCAATGTTATATACAGCACAAAACACGTAAAACACGCCTCCGCGTATAGAGTATAATAAAAAAAAGAAAAAAAAACTCATTCTGATGAAGGACAACTAATTTGTCCGAATCTAGTCAACAACAAAGTCAGTCGAAATGTTTACGTGTTTGAAGCCGTATGTAACATTGAAACATAATCCTCATTGTTACTTACCATCAGGTGAGATAGTGGTCTAGGTATCATAGATAAAAGTATGTTCAGGCTCCTGCAGCGTGCCGCTTATAACTTGTCCACTAAACCAACAAACCGTGTATTAACACACGTAGGCGAGGATCGCGACAGATCACGTGATCGGGCTTAATCCGACGAGCCAGCATACACGACTGTAATCTAGGGATAACCTGTGGGATGAGCGTCTGTGTTGGTCACGTGTATGCGAATTCACTCGCAGCTACTTTTTGCGTAGGTACCTATACAATATACTCCTTCCCATAACTCTGCCTATTAAAACAGTTAATTAAGTATATTCACACTTACAGCCTCTCACTAAGTTCAAAGACTTGTATCGTGGTTGCCGGGAACATTTACATATCTCACACAAATACTGTCACACCCAGAAACAGAAGCACAAAATATATCCTTTGGGAAGGAAAATTGTGTTTCTGTCGGAAATCGAACTTAGAACCTACGGCGCAGATGGCAGAGATTTGCCCACTGCGCCAATTAAGTCGTCAATTACGTACTAGTAACTGGTTCTAGTAGAACATCATTTAGACTCTGAGTATAAAATAAAACAAACGCAGTTTCGCACAAAGTTTAAAGGATTGGTTCGTGGGTTCCGGAAACACACAAACAATCACACATAGAACAAGAAACATAAAAGTACCTCGAGAAGGAAAATCCGCTTTTGCTGAGAATCGAACCTAAAAGCCCCAACTGGGCCGTCAAAAATTAACAAAAGATTTGGATTACTCAATTATATTATAGTTCGATAGATCACGCTCAAGTAATTTACTTCACCAAGACCACTTACAAGTTCCACTTCGAAATCACATTTAAAATCACCGTAGTCCTAACATCGTGTGATATGTAAATGTATGGAAATACCGTCTGTCTGTACGTCCCATGACCTCACCCGAACTAGTCCCAAACATACCCGACCCGTAACTTTATAGTTCCGTAATGCAGATGTGCTAAAATTAATATGTTTGGACTCGATTATCATTTGAAATTTGGGTTTCTTAGGAAGTTTCAGAGCAACTGTGGAAAGCGTATTTTGATGTGAGCCCCATGCTGACATCAAAATACGGATGGAGGTTGTAATTTCTGATATATTTACATATTAATTATATCATTGAGATTTTGAGACGGATGTTTCGTATTGTTCATTTTACTTTCATGACAATATTTTACTACAAATTGAAAGAATTTTTTTTATCCTTGTCATATGAAATAGCAATAGCAAAGAGCGAGATATAAATAAATAATAAATAAAATAAAAGTAAAACGTTTTTCACACCAATACCTGTATGTATTTTTTCTTTAATTCGTTTTCCGTGAGAGGTTTGCTGTAAGTGATAAAAGCCTCCTCCATTGGCTTCCATCTCTCCCTGTCTCTAAGCTAGCTGTTCTGCTCCATGTATTTTTTTAAAGAAGAGCGGGATATTTTATATAATGGAATAAATAAGCATAGAAGAAAATAAAACTGAGTTTAGACAGTGATTATGAAAATATCATCACAAACACTGCTATTTTTTTTTTTTAAGATTGGCAAACGTTTGGCCACCATATCATCTGATGGTAGTGACGATGCGGTCGACGATGGAGCACGTTTGCCGAGATGATGCCTATTCACTCGTGACTTAAAGACTCCCATATTGTATTTATCAGGGAACACAGACTCAGGTAAGGAATTCCATTTTTTTGCAGTTCGCATAATTAATGTTGAGGCAAAACGCTTCGTCCGCATTTGTAGAATATCTACCATATAGCTGTGTCGCTTAAGTCACTGTGAGCTTATCTAGAACCGGAAGCACAAGTGACCTTTGGAAAGGAAAATTGTGCTCCTACCAGGTTTTGAACTCAGGTCCCACGGCACGGAGACTTACCCACTACGCCAATTGGATCGTCAACCACAGCTTATATTTCAAAAGCCAACATATCCTTCAAGAACTTTTGTTATTGTTACATGCATAGATACATTTTACATGTTGTTAACCAAATAGAAATCAATAGGCGATTGACCTGCCCGTTGTCATAGAAAGGTGATCGTTCGCCTTTTAAGGGGTATCGGGTTCGGTGCCCGGCGGGAACATAAGTTTTCTCCCCGAGGGAAATTTGTGTTTCTAGTTCTGGTTGAGATGTGAATTTCTCCGGCACTCACGACACAAGTATCGAACTTTGTGTGGGCCTGTGAGTATGAAAGCGCTTATCTTATGGTATAATAATTCAACCGAAGCAATCACATTTTCCTCATAGAAAATAAATAATTCTCACCCAACAATACAGAGCAAAAATATCCATATATCGAAAAAGAAACAAAGAAAAGCAATATCGCTAAAACACCCTTCAATCATAAAAAACCTGAAGGCGCGAACTCGATATAGGGATGTGATATTGAATATCGAGTTTTCGATATATCATAACGTAATCGAGTTTACAGATAAGGCACCGCCGGCGATCGGATCCATATCCGAATTAATAATATCGATGCTATGTGGGTAACTCGTTACGTGTGGTTTTGGATTTAGGATGATTGGATGTGGCAAATTGGAGGACGATTTAACAAAAAAAAACCTGGAAAGAAAAATACTTGTACTTTAATATCAGACACTTGTACCTCACTGGATTCAAATATTTTTACAAGCTTATAATTATTTGCAGAGCTTATGTGTATTTTTAGCTCCAATCTAGTTACTAAATTTAAAAGAAGTTATGCTCAACCAATTGATATGAAATTTTACATACACGTTTAGCTTAGATGACCTTGTTTAGATAAATAACGTCATTCTTAATCCAATATGGCGGACCGTTCAAGATGTCGAACTAGTTATTTTTATTTTTATGCCCATGATGTGGGTACTTATAAAATGAAAGCGTTTGCTGAGAAAAATACGAAAAAGAATATGACTTCACAAATTCAATACTTTGAGCACTCCCATAAAATGGGTATCAAATGAAAAGATTTCCTAAGCAAAACACGAAAAAGCTTGTTACTAAAATATTTTTGCTATTTATTTATCTTACTTATATAATAATATTAATGAACTATTTAATACCCGGTGCTTGACCATTGTCGTACAAGTTGGTAATGATGATGAGGACGAAGATGAACACGCTAGGGCAAGAACTGGAACATGTTAACAAGGATAACTGTCTTGTGTAAAAATAACTAAAGTACTATCGAAACTTGAGTTGCGGTAACCTAACCAAAAGACAAAAAATACCACATCCAAAATGTGCAGACATAATTAGAAGCTCCTTCGTAAGAATATTAGATGGATTCAATTTCCGCGACAGTGGTGTGATATGATATGTGATTGCTGCTGCTAATGTATTTTAAATGTTGCTGTTGTTTTATATCTGTTAGTGAACGTATATTTATGATTAAAAACGCGAGAATTTTTTGAATAATAGCAGAGGCTATCACTTTCTATTCCCGACGAGAATATAAGTTTTCTACCCAAGTAAAAATTGTGTTTCTAGTTCTGGTTGTGATTGTGATTTGAATGTTTCCAGGTCCCCACGACACGAGTCATCGAACTTAGTGTAGGGCTGTAAGTGTGCAAGCGTTTATGTTATGTTTAATGTTTAAATTGCTAATTGAATTTCTACAGAATAGAAGTAAGTAAGAAAGTATAGTGCCCACATCGTAAAACTGTATTATAATCGGTCCATCTGTTATAAAGAGATACTACGCTATAATAACACACAGACAAACAAAACATTCATACCCATAGCACCCCTTATTTACAAACCAAAACACCGTCTGACTACGAACGATAGTCCAAAACAAGTCCGAGGTTTGAATTGCTGTAATTGTTGTGAAATTGAATTAAATCTCTACTGAATAGAAACAAGTAGAAAGATGCACAATATGTCCATATTACACATACAAATATAGTCGCACAAATATGTACAACTTCAACAGACTAACTTTACGTGGACACTGCAAGCAGACGGCGTAGTTGGCCAACTCCTAATCCATGAACCTATTCTGTAATATGGAATTGTAAGAGAACTGCCATCGTATGCCATGCCGCATAATTGACAGTACAGTCATGCTACAGTTTTGAGAATAGACACTTAACTGTCTGTAGCTACCCAATGGTATTTCTTTTTTTAATTTCACGACTGCCTCGGTTTTTACCTAAGAACTAACCTGATGAAACCAGTTATCAAAATCTCAAGTATTTGAACGTAGTGTGGGCTGTCCCCAACCTAAGTTTAAAGACTTGTGTCGTGGGTGACGAAAACATTTACATATCACACATACAACATAGACAATCTCATCCAGAACCAGAAGCACAAATGTCTCTTGGGAAGGAAAATTGTGCTCGTGTCGGGAATTGAACCCAGGACTCATTGTGCAGGGGCTTACTGGCTCGTCACCATAAAAACCGAAAAACCACATTACTTTCGGTTTATCAGTACACAAGTAGTAGATTTTATTCTTATCGACTCAACTGAACGCGGTGCCGAGAGGCACCGATTTCTGCCAAGCCCAATTGAACATGGTTCCAATTGGAACCAAAACGGTGTGGTCGGTCCGTATCTCTGATTTTTCGTCATAATTTAAGTTTGGCCGTGTGTGCACTCCTTTAAGTTATGGGGAAATTAAGATTAATAATGTAGTAATATTTTCCATCGCTAAAATGTCAAAGTAAAATGAAACTATAAGACATTTTCAAACAATGAAAATGAGAAAGTCGTTTGAGTGCAAGGAAAGTTAAGTGTTTTAAAAAAAAATACAAAATTGCCGTAAGAAGTTATTTTATTGAGTGTTATACTAATATTTATTCCTTGTTTTAAGCTGTATCTATTTACGTAATGGGGTTTTATGAAAAACGCATGTAAAGTAATAAATATCTTCTTCGAGTAACAACATTGACGAAAATTGCGTGAGTTATGATTTTTTGTCAAGTAATAACTATCGTATTTTTTTATATTTGCTCTAACTGCTACTGAAATACGACGTGGTAGGTATTAATCATTAGATTTATGTGTATATTGCTACACTTAATTATTTGCGTTTACGCGTAATCACCGTATTATGCCGGCGCGGCAGAATCCTTTGCTGCCGCCAAAATGGACTCGCCCAGGCTCTCGGTGCACTGCTGGCTCGAGTTCAAGGGGTAATCGCCAATTTCTATGTTATGATATGTATTTTATACATTGGAAAAAACATTGTCTTAGCATTTATGTAATTTAAACAATTTCGTTATTTGTGGAATATGTAGAATGATGGTTTTGCCTTTTATATAAATAATGGACTCGCCCGACGCGGGGTTACGATGCTTTCGCGCGCTAATTCAGCCATTTGTTTTGTGTAAATATTATGACAGTGTTATTATTTGGCGCACTTTTCTGACAACAAGAGGATCTTTTCTCTATGTTCATTTTGTTTCTTTACTGAGAAAGTCAAAAGGCAAATAACAATTGTCACTCAAAAGTGACTATGGTAACGAGGCGTTTTTTTTTCTTTCCGATCAGAGTTTCCGATATTACAACAAGTTTTTCTGAGAAAGGTGTTTATTTTTTTATGAAATTGTGAAGGTAAGGAACGGCTTGTTATAGCAATACTTTTGTCTATCACCTGCATGTTTTAAATGAATTACAATGAACGCATATTTACAGCGCGCGTTTTGACAAATTAATGCGCCGCGCGGGAAATTTACTCAATCGTTCCTTAATTTTTTAAGGTAATTAATCATTTGCACAATGACATAAATTAATATGCAATCAAAAGCATAGTTAAAATACATCATTTTAACAACAAAAAAAATATATGTTATCGATCGCTATTTACGACAAAAAATAAAGATATCTGAAGAACTCCTCATTTTTCCCTGTGACAAACTTCTAACGTGTTTAATTCAATCAATTACTTTGTAACACACTTAAAATAAACACTTGAGATGAAGCGGTAATCTTTTACGAGCCCATAATGGTCATTTGTTTAGCAAACAAACCATTCTAAGTGGTCCTAACACTCGAATTTCTGCCGACGGGCGCGCGCCCGGAGAGGTCTTCCATAGATTGTCGAGTTCATGTTCAATTTGCCGCGTTTTCCCTAAAAACGTGTTCAAGCCACTGGTTATTAAAAAAGATAAAGTCTTTTTGGCAAAACTAAATATGACCACAGTAAAGGTTTGGTACTAGCTGAGGCCAGCGGCTTTGCCAAGCCGCGGGCCTCAGCTTGTACGTATCTTACTAATGATAGTATCTTCGAGTGCGTATCTTACTCATTGATTAAGTTTAGTAGCCTATGTGTTAATCCTGGGTATAAGCTATGCACATTTCAAAACGTATTACTGGATTATAATTATTATAACAAAATTAATACTAAGTCTAGAATAAGCTCCTGTTGGAGAACATCACAAATCTCACGTATTTGATCCTTGTTATTCGATATACAAGTATTACTACATACATTATTATGAGCGGAACTGTAAAGAGTTGTCAAAACGCTGATATATATTTTTGGCGCCCAACGTGTGGCAATGAACCGCTCCCTTAACATCAGTACTAGCAAAAGGTAGCGTCATAATTTTAGTGACATTATAATTAATTACGCTACCAAAGTAGTTTCTACAAACTGATTCCATTATTGGTTTATCATATTTGATGTTTGTCATATTTGTTGACATGTAATACGGCCCATTTGTATGTTTTTCATATTCTAAACTAAAATTATACACAGCAAAATAGCTTTTAGGACCCTTTTAATTATAACGGGCAAGCGTTTCACTGTTGACCACATCAACTCTTAAAAAACGACATTATCTGATAAAAATTTGTTATATAAGTAAAGTAAAAAATATTTTCTCGTCTTAATGTCAGTACCTAATAGAATTATTATCTTGTAAATAGGGTGTGTTTAGTGTTTTTTTTACCATGGATAAAGACAACAATGATGATAAGTCATAACAGACGATTGTACTTATAAGGTAAAAGTAGATTCTAGAAAGGGCTACTTTTGGTTAGGCGTAATTAATGTGAAAGTACAGCTCTTTATTAATCCAAAATTAACAAAAAAATACTACAAGTAAAAGTATACATCAAGATGTGTTCAACAACTCTATAGAGATATAGAGTAACCACAGTGAGTGTACAAATCAAACAGGCGGTCTCAGTGCCCAATCAAAGGTCTCAAGATGTTTGCTACGGGTTTGCGTGCGATTTGCTCCTAGATTGCGTACGGTCCAAGACAGCTCTGTTCCGATTCGAGCGTTGTTTGCATAGCGCAGGAGTAATGTGAACGATGTAGTGAATTTTAACTTGATAAGGATGAAAATTGATTGTCATAAATGGAAGCAACGAGTAAGCAATATTAGTATTTTTGTAGTAAATATTAGCAGTTTTTTTATTATTAAATCACATTTTTTTATACCGACTTCACAAAAAAGGAGGAGGTACTCAAGTCGACTGTATTTTTTTTATGTGTTACCCCATGTGTTCCACGTGAACCGATATCAAAATTTTTTTTTGTTTTATATATGTTTCTTTCCAATTGGTCCAATTTAAATTTGATCAAGATCTGATCAGCAGTTTTTGAGTTATCGTCAATAATACGTGTTTAGTACATCTGATCTGATCTGAAATCAGATTTGAAGATCAGATCAGAATCTGATCTGATCTAATATGATCTGAATATAAAGCGGTGAAGTCGTTTTTTTTTAAACTTTGCTTGCTTTTAATTATTTTGCTTTAAAGAGCCATTTCATATAAGTGTAGGGCTTACTGCCTTAGACCACATTTTTACGTACTATCAGTTACGGTAGTGATTAAACACTTGTATATAATATGATGTCAAGAACTTTTAAAAAGGTACATCATATTGACTCTTAAATTACCTGGAATTCCTGTTGCTTAAAATGGCTGTACATGACCAAAATAAATATAGTTATTATTTTCATTTATAAAAGAACAACAATACACAATGTGTTTTATTGATTCTATATATGCAGAGTTTACACAGTAAGTAGTACAAACCAAAAAGATGGTATCAATGCCCAATCAAAGGTTATCCTAAGATGTTGCTCCGAGGTTGCGTACGAGTTGCTCCTAGATTGCGTACAGTCCAAGATAAACCCGTTCCGACTCAAGCGATACTTACATAACATAGTGATGTGAACCCTAAATTGCATTGATAAGAATGTAAATTGCTTGTCGAAAATGTGGTTTCACTGTGTGTTTTCAATGTTTTAGTTTCAGTTTGTAGAGTTTCTAAAAAAATTATACGAATATATTTTCAAAATTACTGACGACTGACAATGTGCGCTTACCTTACTTGTTAGTTATTTTAAAGATTATATTTTTGTAATTTTATTCGCAAACTCTTATTATTTTGTTGCCAATTAGGATATTTTTTTAACTCTAAGCTGTGTTTTTTTATTTCACATGTACTAGAAATAGCAACAATAATTTCAAATATTCAAAATGACTAAACTAAAAGTACTAAAACCACACGTTCGAACAAATCTCGTACAATAAACTAAACGCACCGTCCGCGCGATTATCTCGGCTTTCTCACACACTGTCGCATGCGCATTTGTTTAAATTACCTTTGCATGTGCATACTTTGGTAGGGATAGTAGTCTAGCTGAAGCTACGCGATATATTACAAAATATAAAACGTATAGCCGACAACTGATTGTAAAACACTTATGAAACTTTTGTGGAAAAAAAAATGTAATAGATAATTGAAACGCAAGCAAAGCTTAAAAAAACCGACTTCTTCGCTCATGTTTCGGCTTTAGCTTTACCGATTTCGATAAAATATGGGATATATGATATTATATGGGACTTCTGAAGTATACTCTACCAAACAAAAAAAAAATGATGAAAATTGATTCATAATTGGCGGAGATACCGCGTAACATACAGTCGAATTGAGAACCTCCTTTTTTGTAGTCAGTTGAAAATAGTATTGATATCTAATACAATTAATATTTAAATTAATGTAGAATTAACTATGTAAAAGAAAATAATACATTAGTTTCATGCCCGAACTATAATGTAAAAATTTCATGTAGATATAGATAACCAGGCCTATTTTTTAACCCGACTGCCATATACTCGTATGTATATTTGTAAATTTGTATCTTCTAAACGTCTGGATGAATGTATCGTTATATATATTTAACCTAAAGCGTGTCCTCCGGATTTTTAGCGAGAAACAGTTATACGATTACGAATTTTTTTTAAGTCAATTAAAAAATACCTAAACTTATCGAGAAACCTCAAATTCCGTCTAACTTATGAAATAAAAATAACTTACTAGCATTATAAGCAAACTATCTACTTTCTTACTAAATAAATTGGACAAACATCGCTCATCTCTGTTTTGACTGGAAACAATACCTAATCGTCGGTGTAGAAGGAATCACGCGTGGGCGCAAACTCGTGATGCGCGCACGCCGATTAAATTGCATTAACGCCGTATACTAACATACTTGGACTATTGCACTGGCTTTCAAATGACGTGAGCGTTTTTTAACCGATTGGCAAGAAGGGTTAATTTTTTCATGCGTATCTTGACGTACAAGAAACGCGCGAGGTAATAAAGAAATTTACAAATATACATACTGGCGAAGCGTCTTTGCCTTTTATAATATAAGAAATAAGTATAAATTATACATCTGTGAATGGGTGCTTCGCTTTGTGTACCTAATATTCATATTGGCAAGAATCTTTGGATATT
Source organism: Lomographa bimaculata (assembly GCA_948107665.1). Classification (NCBI taxonomy): domain Eukaryota; kingdom Metazoa; phylum Arthropoda; class Insecta; order Lepidoptera; family Geometridae; genus Lomographa; species Lomographa bimaculata. Next base: position 14,047,631 of record OX403600.1, read on the forward strand.
TGTGTACATTTGCAGTGTATTAGGCTCTCTGCTGACCACTGTTAGAGATCGTTCAAGGACGATCCTAGAGATGGCGCTAGTTGTATAGAGTGACATTTTTTGCGCTCGCGACTAACTTCACAGACTTAAAATAAAAAACTTCAGTCGTGTGTGTCACCTGGTCCGTGTGGTTGACAAAAAACGCTCCGCTATTGAATTTTGTGACGTAGAAAACTAATTAAATAATTATCATCTAATTAACCAGGACTTAAAATAAAAACTTCATCGTGTCTATTGTGATCGACCGCTTGAACTGTGATGTGACTTATTGTTCAGTGCCTCGCAGATTTTCGGATGTGTTCGGATTCAAACTCGCCGGCCGGTGCGACGTGGAGTTGTGTGTGTGCGCTTGGCATACATGCGGTTTGCTGTAGTTCCTTTCTTGGGGAGCTCCGGAGGCGGTTTCGACGCAGTCTAGGTACGTGGGCTTAAATAAGCACTGTAAATTGATTCGTGTATCCCTACTGATTTTTGCCAGTGTTCAGAGTAATTTGCCGCTATCATTAAAAATATTAATACGTAATTGGTGGGCTATTTACACGCCAGCGATTTTACTCGCGCCACCACATACATAAATAATTATGTTTGTATATTTGTAAATTTCTTTATTACTTCATATCTCAGTTCTGAATTCTGAGCCTCGTATCGTCCAAATGGCGGCTGGATGAATATCGACATTTAGGGTATCGTTATATTCGTTTAAAAAACCCAAGCGTTCTTAGATAGGTGTTTGATAAAATTTAACAAAATGGTGGATTTTGGGCGAGAAATAGTAAAACGTTAGTAAAAGAATAACCAAATCTTTCGGTAACAATATGAAGGATCTTTAAATTGGTTAATGATTATTTGCTTTTTGTTTTTTTTTTGTATATTGACGTTTCACAATTTCAACAAGACGCACTGTGCCAGTGCGAAGTCAAATTGTTCCTGATATTTTGCCTAATATTATTGTGTTATAGTGTTAATTAGCTTTATTTAGCTTGCACTGTATGTATGTAAGTATGTTTGTTCGGGTGGAATCTTGCAACTCAATTTGGAGCAGATACCTTCAACCGATTGAGCTGAAATTATGTATTCACGTTTAGTTTGGATGACAATGGTGCCGATTCTGTTGTCCAGAATTAGACTAAACTAGCCTAAAATTAGTTTTAGTCCTGCTTTAGTCCAAAACCTATTCAGAAAATGCAAGATTAGACTAAAATTAAGTTTGACAGGACTAAGTTAGTTTAGTTACTCTATTTAGTGAAAATGACCAAATTCTTATTCTGATGTACATGTTTTACGTCAAATTAAGACTAAAAATAAAAAAATTTAACTCAAATTAGTCTGCATGAAAAGGATCTGGATTATTTTTGAGTGATCTTATACTTGAAAGAATAGCGTTTAGGTATTCTTTGACTAAAATTAGTTCATTTTTAGTTTAGTTTAGGTTAGTTCGGTGCTTAAAATTAGTTTAGTTTAGGTTAGTTCGGTTTATTTTTAGTTTAGTTTAGGTTAGTTCGGTGCTCAACAGAATTAGCACCAATGCATGGTTAGCTGTGTGACGTCATTTTAAGTCCAAAATGTCGGACAAGTAATTTTTAACACACTTCTATAATATGGGTATCAAACGAAAGGGCTTGCTGAGAATAAATAAAAAATAAAGTGACGTAACTTTAAATCCAATACTCCACTTTTTATACCGTGCGCGTTGTAAGCACAAGTGTGAAAGTCGCTAAAGCTTAATACCTTACTGTAGGATATTTTGTTCGCAATAAACATTTTTAATAGTTGTGGGCTTTGTCAGGAAAGTATTTGTGATGTTTTCTTACATTGTTCGTGAGCTTTAGTACATACTAAGGGGCAAATTATGAAGTTCAAATGAGCTTTAAGAGAAAGCATATATGTTGGTTTTCTTATATTGGTATGTTGGGTACTATGATGAACATACTCGAGACGGCTGTCATTTTGCAAATCTGGACTGCAATGATAGTCATTAACTTTAATGAGTGCCTTGTTGGGGCCTATGTGAATAATCAAATTTTAATTGTAATTTGAATTTGATAGTCTTTCTTGTGTATATTGGGTATTATGATCATCATAATCATACAATTGAAAAGCTTGTATTGAGAGTAAAAGTGCAAAAATAAATACATAAAAAAATAATTCACACGAGACAGTGTGTTTTTTTTGCTGCACTTAATGGCCTTGTTTAGCGAGTGCCGAAAACATTCACATTTCACACACTATACACGTAAAAAGTTCTACTTTCCCCGGGAATCGAATCCAGTACCTGCTGCGTAGAATGCAGACATGAAACCAACTAAGCCAGAGGACCTGCAGCATTGGCAATCTCTTTTAAGCTGCCTTAAAAAAGGAGGAGGTACTCAATTTGACTGTATTTTTTTTGTTTGTTGAAAATAAATATCATGTCACCACTCATCCAACTAAAATATGCGTAAAACATTTTTTTTATTCTATAGGTTCCATACATATAAGTCAATATAGTAGCTACATCCACTTAACTGTATAGTAAAGCCGGTTCCACACAGGAGTTGCGATTCGGCACGCTCCGGGCTAGATTAGGGTGCGTGCACACCGGCCGTAATTAAGAGAACCTGAGAGTGAACATGTTTGTGTCATGTAGTACTGTTGAGTCGAAAAGTCTTTGAAGGACTAGGGTTTCACTTTACACGTTAGCTTTTTGTACAATACCTACATTAATGTGACAAAACTAGCTAAAGCTATACAGGCATGCGTTGTAATGCCACGTAAAGAAAATATATATGTTACCTCTTTCACGTGTTGTCCCGTAACATAAAGAAAATATATATGTTACCTCTTTCGCGTGTTGTCCCGAATAAATCTATTTTCTTTCTTTCTTTTCTTTCTTTCACGTTTATGTTTGCCTAGTACTTTACGAAATCAGAGTGACGTTTTCTTTTTCATGAGAAAATGATTTTTATTGCATATTTTCTTTTTCGTGTATTATATTTATTCTATTTGAATCTAAACTACTTAAATCATTCTTGAATCCACCTGACAAAATAACATCGAAATCGGTCCAGCCGTTTAGGAGAAGTTCAGTCACATACACACGTACAGAAGAATCTAATACTTAAACAATGTTTTTAATGACATACTGATTCACTGACTGTCTGACTGAATTAGAAACAACTAACCTAACCTAAACCGTAGTACGTAGAGGTGTACTAAGAAATGATTTTTGGACATTCTATCCCTAAGTGGGTAAAATAGAGTGAAAATGTTTGTATAAAGTTATTTGATTTTGAACTTATAGTGATGAAAATTGGTATTTGAGTAGTTGATTGGATACAAAAAAATATTTTTACAATGTTTTTATTGTCAGGGGTGTATTTAGGTGTTACAATGGGAGATGAGAGTTTATGTCGATAGTTCTTTATTTATAATGGAAATAAATAAATTTTATTAACGCGGGCAAAGCCGCGGGGCAAGGCTAGTTGTACATATATATATAAAAAGAAGACATATTTTCGATAGTGAAGTACGCGTGCTTTTGAATCATGAATTGCGTTGGAAAAACATAAATACTTGTATCGTGGATGTTGGAAACATTTTTATCACACAAACACACTTAGAACCGAAAACACGAATTTCAATCAAATCTGATACATGCTGCTTAGAAGGCGCACCGCAAGCGTCAGGTCAGCAGGCAGTTCTAAAATTATTGTCTTCCCATTCTGGATGTACAATTTATCAGTTAAACAATCAATAAATCATTTATTTGAACTATATAAATTATAACAATTTTACTGAAGCACTGTCTCTTGCAAAAAGCGTGAGCTGTGGCCCAAGAGACAGTTTTCTCTCCCAATGTATTTGTTAGCAATATGTTAATTATATATGGCTATCCTAATTGTATTTAATTAACAATGAACCCACGGTTATGCATTTAATTAATTTTTAATTTCATATAAGTGAATGTTAACGTATATTTTGCGAGTTAAACAACAGCTTGGCACGCATTCAACACGTTACAGTTTTAGTTAAGAGCTGGAATGACTATTGAAAAAAAAAAAAATTGCCTTACTTTTAAAGGAAAGAGGGTCTAAAAAAACTAAACAGTTAAGTGGGTACAATGAATTAGTTACTATATTAATTTATATGTATGAAATAAGTAAGTATAATAAAAAAATATTTACACAGTTTCTATACATCTTGATTTTAAAATAAGGAAAAGTGATTTATCCATTTTTTTTATATAAAGTGCACCGCGTACCCCAAAATGTTTCAGATTCACATCTGTTAAATAAACGAGAGAATTTTCATTCAAATTGAATTTAATTTTGTAGTTTATAAAACTAGTTAAAATACAGTCCGTAGTCTTTTGGCAAGTTAAATATAACTGCCTCAGTTATATTTAACAGGTTTTTTAATAGGTTCCCAAATGGGAACTTTCACTTTTCTCACCAACAGTACAATGCATGATCGAAACACTCACGGGCGACCGTAGCAGATCGCCTTATTAACTTCTTGTTCGACAACGCCTACTAATCAACGAACAATCGACATTAAATGTTTACTTCATCATACGCTTATGTACCTCCTCAATTAACACTGGTTCTATTATGCCTGCATAGGAACCACTCTTTGGGTATATGGGACTCTATTACAAGCCTTCGTCGGTCTTTATGTATGTCCTAACATTTAAAGGGTTTTTTGTTAGGACGTAAACTGCAAAAGCGCTTTCTAGCGACTACATAATAAAGATATGCCTAGGTTAAAATAATTCCTGATTAAGGTATTTAAGAATGTATAAAAATATGTAAAAATGCGTCGCCCAGATTCTTTGCTAGGTTCATCTCGAAGTTTTATTGCTGTAATTTTCCAAATCTGGCTGTTGAATCATTATCATTATTTTTTTGTTTCGAAGCCAATTTTTTAATAATTTCAGGATAGATTGAATGTTATTTTATATACTTATATTTTACTAGACAAAGGCCATCGTCAACCTGATTTTTTTTAAGCATAATTTCACGAAGTTTTAATAAAACCATAGAATATCTAAGACGTATGACCTTTGCCACAATATTAGCTATGCAATATACCTCTTATATAAGTATCTCTTAAAAAACTTACTCTTTCTTTAACCACAACGTCGCTTACCATCAGGTGAGATAGTGGTCAAACGTTTGCCTATATGGAATTCGAGACACACCTTCATGTGCAAAAGTTACCTATGATATGTTACGAACGTGGTTTTTTTTCCTCAAGCAGAATAATTAACTGTCAATTTTGCAACCGATTTGCAAAACCAGCTACGAAAATGCATATATTTTCTCGGCTGGTTACCAAAACAGAATTAAATCCATTTTTAGTAATTCATAAAATTAAGTTGGTATAAATGTACGGTTATTTGTAATGTAACATATTCCTCACACTATTATCGTAAAATGTCAGTTTCCACCTCAAAGACAGGATTCCACAGAGAGGTTGAGCCAAGTCGATTGCCTCATTATTGTATTAACACGACCGCTCGCATAGTTCCTTGTTGCATAACACTGAAGAATGTGCTTGTATCTCAGTGGAAAATCGTATAAGTGACTGTTATATCGGGAGTAGAAACTAGAAGAAAGTACCAATGGCTAGAAAGGAAGAAAATAATATATTTTCACACGTTTTAAAGTACCAAAGTAAAACACAAATTTATGCAATACAGAATTGATAGTTACAAAAATATCAAAAAGAAAATATTCTGCTAGTGAATGAATGAACTGCGAAACGCTTACACTTACAGCCTCTCACTTAGTTCGATCATTGGTAGAAATATAAAAGAATAATCATTTATTCCGACAAAGTTAACTTACATAATTGTCACATGTTACAAGACAATAAAAAAACAGTAAACAGTGCAGTCTAGTTGTTTAGTGTTTAATCGTCGTCTTTGAATGTTTTAGGCACCCCTAAAACATTCACATCACACACACAATTACACCCAGAACCAGAAACATGAACTTCCCTTGGGGAGAAAACTTATGTTTCCACCTGGAATCAAACCCGATACACAAAGCTTGAAGGTGAAAGTAAACCAACGGACACTTTTAGTGGTAAAAATCACGGTACAAACACACAAAGTTTCGGATTAATAATATTGCTAAAGAAGATACACAACAATATAAAATCAAAGCATTTTACTCGAATGTTGGTTCAGTCACAGTTTTGTTTTTCTTCCGGATTTCCATTTTTTCCACCAGTAGAATTCCGGGTGCCGCGACACCGCTTCCTTTGCTTTAAAGATTTGTACCGCTGGCAAACAAAAAGACAAATGTGCTGCCTCAGTATTTGTTAAAAAATAACAGATTTTTAAATGTTTTTTGTCAAAACTTGTAGTACGCTTTTATATTGTTGAGCCTTAGCGGTGGGATAGGTAAGAAAATTCAATGGGACCATAATTGTTTCCTAGCGTGTACGTTGCACTTCTGCTATTTGAATTTTTTTACAAGATTGTACATACATATTACATGCAAATAAAATAAGCCAATATAATATATACGAGCTATAAAAACTAATAACCAACTTCAATCGTAAATATCCCCGAAACTCTATGGGTGCCTTATAGCGTATACGTATCCTTTCCAACAAAACAATAATTTTCCAATTCGGTTAATAATTTACGGAGTTTTGAGGTATCATACATAAAAGATTCCGAAGAATTAAGAACCTACTCCGTTTTTTGATGTCGGGTAAAAAGAAGGGGACCAACATTGCTACTAATTTAAATAGTCATCATTATCAATATACAAATGCATTGAAATATTAATAAAAAATAAAACAAAACAACAACGTTAAAACTTAGTATACCATCTTTTGGCAATTCCGTCCAAGTTTTGGCCTTGATGTCATTGAGTCTTCATGCCGCTTGATATTAAATAATAATATGTACTATATTGTCTGGAAGAGATAGCTCTTAGCGATAAAAGGTTAACCCGTAATAAATAATTTAAATTGAATTTCATAACATTCACAAACGAAACGCTTGCTCGAGCTAACTTTTACTATAGATATCTTCACATCTTTGACTTGGCTCGTCATCATTTTCCATGGCGTCAAATAGTAGTCAAATGCTTCCATATATACCTAGCATAAAAAAGATACATTTTCAATCAATTTTTCACTGAATGTCCAGCTAATTTGTTTCTCTTACTACAACCAAATAGGAACTTTCTAGACTATCCGTTAACTAGAAGTTGGATTCGGGTACCAATAACAATTTTTAATTTATTTGCAGTTTCGAAATATGAATTTTAATGAGATAGCTAGAGATTATGAGTCTGAAAGTCATTTCCCGGTAAAAGAGAGTACAAAAAAAGATTGCTTCAGTCGTAGCGTTTGTTAGACTCAAGCCATGAAATCAGTGTGAAAAAGTTTTACTGTACAGTTGGCGTAGACAAATTGAGAACTGAGAAAAAAAATTAAGTTCTCTATTTATTATTAGAATTTGTCCCAAACTCCGGAAGCCGGTTGAGCCGGTTTTCCCAAATAAATATCTTTTTTACGCTATTAATCACGATTCCGTGTTCTTCCTATTTTTCCTACAATCTAGCCAAGATTGCTAGATTGCTAGCATATTCTGCTAGATTAAAAAAAAACAAAAATGTGTTCTTCAACATGCCTTCAGGTGACCTGCAAATTTAGACAATAGGACTGCCCTGTCTAGGCGACAAACAATCAAGTGGGAAAAAATGGAAGGCTCTACATCACGTATACAGCAACAAGCGGAAGTTTAAATAATATTATTTATAATTATTAATAGTCATTGGTGGCGCGAGTAAAATCGCTGGCGTGTAAATAGCCCACCATTTACGTATTAATATTTTTAATGATAGCGGTAAATTATTTTGGATTAAAACATTGGCAAAAATCAGTAGGGATACACGAATCAATTTACAGTGTTTATTTAAGCCCACGTACCTTTAGACTGCGTCGAAACCGCCTCCGGAGCTCCCCAAGAAAGGAACTACAGCAAACTGTATGTATGCCTAAGCGCACACACACAACTCCACGTCGCGCCGGCCGGCGAGTTTGAATCCGAACACATCCGAAAATCTGCGAGGCACTGAACAATAAGTCACATCACAGTTCAAGCGGTCGATCACAATAGACACGATGAAGTTTTTATTTTAAGTCCTGGTTAATTAGATGATAATTATTTAATTAGTTTTCTACGTCACAAAATTCAATAGCGGAGCGTTTTTTGTCAACCACACGGACCAGGTGACACACACGACTGAAGTTTCTATTTTAAGTCTGTGAAGTTAGTCGCGAGCGCAAAAAATGTCACTCGATACAAATAGCGCCATCTCTAGGATCGTCCTTGAACGATCTCTAACAGTGGTCAGCAGAGAGCCTAATACACTGCAAATGTACACAAATATCCAAAGATTCTTGCCAATATGAATATTAGGTATATAAAGTGAAGTATTTATTCACAGATGTATAATTTATACTTATTTCTTATATTATAAAAGGCAAAGACGCTTCACCAGTCATACTATTATTTCTAATTTATTTCTCTCGTCCTCTCGTAATCGCTATTCTTTGCCAAAGCCCACACTACCACCGCATCACGATTCTTTATTGCCATCATAAAGTAATTTTTAGATTTTAACAACGGTTTACATAGAATTTTCGACAGTTGCATTGTAAATCTATCTATATATATGTAAAAAATCCAAAGTATAACCTCAATTTTGGAAAAACAATACCTTTTGTAACACAGTTTTAAAACTAACGCAAACGGCAGGGTAATCACTTAAAGTATCACAATTGATTTGCAATAAATAAACTTGATTGATTGATTGTTATTTCTTAATGGTTTCTGCATCGGTTGATCAGTTTATGTTAGCGAGTATGCACTCGCTCGTTGTCTGGCTCCAAGTTTCAACCCGTACCGCCCATCTCGAGGGCAATCCAACGTTTCAGTTTCGGGTTGTGTGCCGCTTAACTAAAGTTTTGTTTTTGCTTTCTGACTTTTTGTATTATATTTTTAGTTCTCATTACGTCTCGTCGTTGGATCAGTTGGAGTACCATTCTCAAAAATATATGGCAGGTAGATTATATGATGATTTAATTTTATATAATATGATGGCACTAGTGCCCTTACTGAAGATGAAAATTGAATCCTCTTTAATGAATATCAGCAAAAGAAAGTTTTTTCAAATAACGCTAACATAAACGCTCTCACACCCACAGTTAACTAATTTGGTATATCAGAGTTTATTAGACGTACAATCATACCCAGACCCAGAAAAGCATTTTTTTCTAAGAAACAAAAATTTTGCTCCTGCCGAAATTCGAACCCACGACCTGCGCTATAGACAACAATGGCTACTATGCTAATACGGTTGTCAATTTTAATTATATAAAAACAAAATAATAAAAGTCAATATACTAAAAATTCAAAAAACACAACTGCAAAAATGTGAACTTACTTTTTTGTAATTTTATGTAATCCCCTTTTAATTACCAATATAACGATATCTTAACTGTCGAAATCCATCCAATCGTTAGGAAGATACAAGGTAAGTAATAAAGAAATTTACGAATATGCATACAACATACGCATGAACAACATAACGCTTCCTTGGCAGTCGGGTAAAAACTTTAAATTCAAAATCTATAAAAGAAAAAATACGTAATATTTTGACTGACAATAAAAGCTGACTTCAATCGCTGCTATGATATCGATACCTTACCTGGCCTGCTACAGAAATTATTAAATCATCCATTAAACAACTTATATTGTTATTATAATTATTTATTATTTTTTCTTAAGCTAAGGTTTTTTTACAATATTTTTATAAAAGTAATAAAAAATACAATATTACAAAATAAAGAAAACTGTAAAAAAAAACCTAAACCTATATTGTTATTATTTTTATAATCCATTTCATTAATTGTATCGCACCATCATCCCTACTTTCACTTTTCGTTTATATTTCCATCCAAAGATTGTCTGGAGGAGATCGCTCTTAGCGATAAGATTGCCCATTGTACCTATATTTTTTATAATAAGCAATACATCTAATACAAATAACATAAAAACATCAATAGAACACATTAAAATAGACAATAAATTAATAACTGAGCCAATTAAAATAGCAACTAATTTGAATAGCTATTTCATAAGCCGTAATAAGATAAATCTTACTCCTAATCCTGCAAAAAAAAGACAAATACAAACAAACCCAAAAAGCATCTTTTTCAACCCCGTAGACGCTCAAGAAATAAAAAGCATAGTAAAACAGCTGAAAAATAAAAAAACTACTGGATATGATAATATATCGGTACAGGTCATAAAAAGCAGTATCGAATTCATAGTGGAGCCCTTAACATATCTAATCAACCTGTCAATAGAAACTGGCTGCTATCCCGATGAACTAAAGAAAGCATTGATAAGACCTCTACATAAAACAGGCTCTAGAGCGGAAATGGGAAATTATAGGCCAATAGCCATATTACCATGTTTTTCAAAAATATTTGAAAAAGTTATTTATAGTAGGTTAATATCATTTATAAACTGCAATAACATTCTTGATTGCAATCAATTTGGCTTTCGCAAGGGCAAAAACACAACATTGGCCATCTTCAAAATGATGAAACAGGTATGGGAAGAAATCAACAACAAAAAGACTGGCGTTGCTCTCTTCCTTGATTTGTCTATGGCTTTCGATTGCGTGTCACACCCTATCTTGTTAAAAAAATTAGAAACTATTGGTATAAGAGGAATACCACTCGCATTAATAGAATCATATCTAAACAATAGAACACAAGCTACAGTCATAGATATATATAATAGACATACAAAAGAAGTAGAAAAAATCACCTCATCTTTTGAAATAACATTCCTTGGAGTGCCACAAGGTAGTATTCTAGGCCCCCTTTTTTTCCTCCTATACATAAATGAACTGCCCCAGATCTCGCCACACACCTGCGTTATGTTTGCTGACGATGCGACTATATTTATACCCCAACAGAACCTTAGCGTAGCTACTTTTGAAAAAAATATAAACAATACCTTGGAAATAGTCTCAGACTGGTTAGAATCCATTAACTTAAAAATAAATGTGGACAAAACTAAAATTTTGCAATTCACTAATTATAAGAAGTTTCCCCATACACTAAATATTGTGAATAAAGGCAAACAAGTTGAAGAGATACTTCAAACGAATTTTCTAGGTATAACGTTAGACAGTCATATGAATTGGAAGGCTCACATCAGTAAAATAAACGGCAAAATCACAAAATATTGTTATGCACTATCAGTACTGAGTAATATTGCATCAGAGACTGTTGCTGCTAGTGCATATTACGGTTACGTCTACCCTCATTTATATTACGGGATAGTTTTTTGGGGAAATTCTGTGAATGTTGAATCTACTTTTGTACTCCAAAAAAGATGTCTACGCAGAATCTTCAAAATGGACGACACTGAATCTCTCCGAGAAGTTTTTAAAAAAAGGTCTTTTCTAACCCTAACATGTATCTATATACTAGAATTATGTATTTTTGTAAAAAATAACAAAGACGTTTATTTCAATCAACAATCTAGTCGTTATAATAACTTGAGAAATAAATATAAATATAACATGTGTATACCACAGGTAAATAACACAAAATATCACAAAAGCTCTTTTATAAGCGCTATAAAAATTTTCAATCATTTACCTGTTGAGCTAAAAATGTTAGAGGGTAACACATTCAAAAATTGTTTAAGAAATTGGTTGTTGGCTAGAGCATTTTATAGCATTAATGAATATTTTATTGAATAATATATTGTAATATAAATAAATATTGTACAAATACTGTAATAAATGTGTTCACTGTGCACAAATTACTACAGTGCAACTTATGTACCTACTTGTAAAACTATTGCATGTCCGAAATGGACAGGCTGTTGAGACATTTTTAATTTAAGACCAATATGTACACAGTTAGAGCAATAAAGTATATTTCTATTTCTATTTCTATTTAGTTTCTCTGTAAGCTGTATTTATCTTTTGGTGTCAATAAAGAGTTATTGTATTGTAAACAACAAATGTGGTAAATGATAAAGTATAGCGTTAAACATAAGTATAATATATATTTTAATTAAAGGAAGCCATTATAAATCGACTTCAAAAAAGGAGGTTCTCAATTCGACTGTATGTCATTTTTTTTGTACGTATGTTACGCGATATCTCCCCCAATTATTAATCGATTTTGATGTTATTTTTTGTTTGGTAGAGTATACTTCAGAGGTGGTCCCATATAGTAAATTTAATCGCAATCAGTCAAGCCAAAACCGAAATATAAGGGATGAAGTAGATTTTTTAAAGTTTTGCTTGCGTTTCAATTATATGGATACTAGTTGGGCTTTAGTTTCTAAACTTTTATCTTGTTATATTTTTTTTTTATTTTTTTTATTTGTGACAGGCTAGTGTTTGACCACTATCTCACCTGGTGGTAAGTGACGATGTGATCGAAGCTGGCAAACACACTAGACCTGGAATACGCAGGCTCTCAAGGATAACTGCCGGAACACCGTATTTGGCTTGGCGGCAGACTTACAACTTGATGGTGCTAAGCTACTTTGGTAGCAAGCCAGGCGAGCAACTCACAAAATGCTCTACCACCTCTCAAATGTCACCTGATTAGCACCACCCGGGGACCACGTGTAGGGAATCAGACTTATTTGATGAAACACAAATAAACACAACATTAAACAAATAGACAAAACACAACACCACACAAATCGTGGGTGCGTGTCACACACCGCATTTGGGAGCTTATGCAACCGTTTATAAATTAGAGAATACCCGTGTGGGGATTACCATGTTTACTGAATTAGGATTTGTGGCATGGACGTGTTTCAATAATATACTGAGGCAGTTTAAAAAAGAAAATATCGTTCGGAGCGACCATGATAGCATGCTCTAACCACTGAGCTACCAAAGTTCTGCTTCAAGCTACGAATTTACCTTCTCCTTATTATTATTGTCTTATGGGGACGTGCGCGCTATCGACCGGAAACGTTTAGTACTACTACAGCCAACTGAACACGTCTAACATTGTAGATACTATAGTGCTATAGAAACAAAACTGCAGTATACAGATGTATAGTAATATAAATAATAAATTCAAAATAATAATATGTATTCTTGAGTGAGGAAGATTCCGTTCCGTTCGTCACATGAAAACCATTTTCTCATTGCTTTCTTTCTGGATATGCTATCTCACATCATTAGCGCAGGTTTGATTTGAGGGCTATTTTCAATTGACTTCAAAAAAGAAGGTTCTCAAATCGACTGTATGTTTTTTTTTGTACGTATGTTACGCGATGTCTCCGCCAATCCTGAATTGATTTTGATGGTTCTTTTTTGTTTGGGAGAGTACTTCAGAGCTGGTCCCATATGAATTGTATCGAAATCGGTCCAACCAAAACCGAAATATAAGCGATGAAGTCGGTTTTTTAAAGCTTTGCTAGGGTTTCAATTAAAAATATATGATAATATACATAGCTTCACTGACATAGCTTATACCGACCCAGAATCAACACAAAGGCTAATTTTAAACTTAACTAACGCAGGCGAAGCTGCGCTACACAGCTTGTCGAGTATATACTCCTTAAATTACTCACTAAACATTTCGTAATGTATGACGGTAGTGAGCTCTGCGTGAAGGCTTGAATGGATTGTGAGTGTCGTTAAACGAAACTAAAACGAATAGCCTGGCTGGGCCATCCGTCATGTGGCACAAGATTTGTATGGATAAGGCTCTTTTGATTTCAATCAAAAAATCAAATCAAAAATTTGAACTGCCCTTTGGCAGTTGGGTGAGCGTTCGCCTTTTAAGCAGAGATATCGGATTCGATTCCCGGCGGGAACACAAGTTTTCTCCCCAAGAAAAATTTGTGTTTCTGGTTCTGGTTGTGATTGTGTGTGTGATGTGAATGTTTCCGGCACCCACGACACAAGTCATTGAACTTAGTGTGGGGCTGTGAGTGTGAAAGCGTTTATGTATATGTTTATGTTTATCTAAACACACTAATAATACAAATGCTAAAGGTTGCGAAAATGTGCGTGTATAAAATAGATAAACGGATTTAAAAAACAAAAACAAACGCATTCGCACAGTCACATACTAAGTTCGATGACTTATGCTTGGTGCCTGAAACATTCAAATCACACACACAATCACACCCAAAACCAGAAGCACGAATTTATTTTTGGGGCTTAAACTCGTGTTCTCACCGGGAATCAAACCCGGTACCAGCGGTACCGGATATTTACTTGAAACACGAGTAAAGCCGAGTAGCAAAGTTATTTACACACTTAACATTACCTTCTCTCTTCTTCGTATTTTTAATTGTGTGTTGGTGTGTGAAGAAAATGTTTGAAACGCTCTCTAAAACAACTGGACGAAATTGAATGAAATTGATTCCTGTAAATAGTCAGGGCCCTGGAATATAGTTTTTAACCCCGACAAACGCAGGCAAAGCTGAAGTCACGTATGAAAAAAAAATTTTTTTTTGCATTACAGGATCATTTTTTTTTATTCTAATAAGGCAAACCATTGATCACCATCTCAACTGATGGTAAGCGCCGATATGCCTACAAGACGCTTATTCGCTCGCGAATTGGAGACTCCCGCATCTGAAGTAGGTATACTCCACAAAAAAAAATCAGAAGCCATTCATAATTGGCGGAGATATCGGGTAACGTACATACAAAAAAAAACATACAGTCGAATTGAGAACCTCCTTTTTTGAAGTCGGTTGAAAAACCCACTTCACCGCTTAATGTTTCGTTGATTAATTGTCAAAAAGCACCAAATCAATTTCGATAAAATTTACATGGGACCATCTCTGAAGTATGATCTACCAAACAAAAAAAGAATCACCAAAGTCGATTCATAATTGGCGGAATGATCGCGTAATATTAAAATACATACAAATAGAAATAAACATTCGAATTGTAAACCTCCTTCTTTTTTGAAGTCTGTTAAAATATAAAAAAACAATTTATATTTAATTGATGTTGTGTACGGCTTGAAACACGTCTAAATTTCGACTTACTTTGTAGTCGACTAGTTTCGGACAAATTTGTTGTCCTTCATCAGGATGAGTCAGACGCGCGATACGAAGAGGCGAGCGGCTCGAGCCTCGGCGCGTGACTACAAAGTAAGTCGAAATTTAGACGTGTTTCAAGCCGTACACAACATCAATTCTGTGTAATACTCACGATAGTTTTAATTTTCAATTTATATTTGTTTAAAGGTCGTATCTACACTAATCTCAACGTGACAGCACATTGGAGTTCCCGCGGTCCGCACGCAACCAGCCTTTTCATAATGCATCGCTGAAAGACCCCCATGTGTAGACTCCTTAATGAATCAACGCGGAATTGCATGTAATTATTAATGTGTAAGGCAGACACGAACTGTTAAAACCTATTCTCTCTTTTTATTATGCAAATTAACTTTTTTTTTTTTTTATTTGTGACAGGCTAGTGTTTGACCACTATCTCACCTGATGGTAAGTGACGATGTGATCGAAACTGGTAAACACACTAGACCTGGAATACGCAGGCTCTCAAGGATAACTGCCGGAACACCGTATTTGGCTTGGCGGCAGACTTTCAACTTAATGGTGGTAAGCTACTTCGAGCAACTCACAAAATGCTCTACCACCTCTCAAAAATGTTTTTTTCATGCTCTATAGGCAAGCATTTGACTACAATCTCACCTGATGAAAAGCGATGATGTAGCATGCTAGCTTAGAAGATACCTATTCCCTCTTTTTTTTTTAGTGGACATGCCGTAGAACTCTCAATATCTACGGGCCAATTGCCTATATTTCTTAAAACTAAACTAAAACTATATATAGCAAAGAACTAAGTTACCTACAAGACATCGAACTTTTAGGTAACTCAAGTGCTCAAGCCAGTGGGTAGCGTTCCCATCATGCTGGCGGCATTGCCTCTTTTAATCATCGGGAATCGAACCCGATATCCCTGCTCAGAAGCCGAACGCGCATCTAACTAAGCCAATAGGCAGTTCACCATTAAAAAGTAAGCATATACTTATAACGTACCGCAATTTCACTTCCTGCATTCGACTTTTTATTTGAAAAATCGTTTATACGTATAATTGATCAAATGTAATATTCATGCAATAATTCATTTGCAGAACCCTGGTAACGTGTTATTAGTTGATGTGAACTGTGCTTTATCAAACAATTGGCTTATAATTTGAAGAAAAGGGTTACTGCCATATGTATTTGTTAAGTTATACTAAAAATCTATCAGAGCGCCTGGTTGAGGCGACGCGTGATTAAAATGCTGGCATTTATTTGGCTCAAAGGATTAGCATTGCAATTCAGAGAGGCAATGACGCAAGCACGATGGGAACGCTACCCGCTGGTAGTGGGCTTGAGCACTTGAGTTACGTATAAGCTCGATGTCTTGTTAGTAACTTAGTTCTTTTCTGTATATAGTTTTAGTTTAGTCAATCAATCAAAATCGTTTATTCACATGGTCCCCAAAGAGGCACTCATGAAAGTTAATGATTTTAATGCTAGATTCGCAAAATTACAGCCATCTCGAGAAGAACCTAGCAAGAAACTCGGCGGCGCATATTTTTCATTATTTTTTTTAAATCGTTTTAGTAAATATAGGCAATTGGCCCGTAGATAGGCCATTGGATAAAAAAAAGTCATACTTACGTATAACTTAACAAATACACATATTAGGAAATAAGTAGTCCGAATCGATATTAAATGTTTGATTTTATATTTATTTAGACTTTTTGTTTCATAAATAATCTAATATGTTTGATAAATATCATAATTGTAAAAGTATGAAGGAATAATAAATATTATCAACATCTAAATATAAATATAATAAACTGGTTTTTTAACTAAACAATAATTAAATTTAAATAAAAAATATAAAAAATTAAACAAAGTGTCCTCCCTGCAATAGAGACAGTAAGTAAAGTGTTATTGGACACATTTTTAGTATTATACTACTCTACTTAGCAGTTAAGGTAAAAGTCTTAAGGCTAGATCGTAATTTCAGTGGCACCGAACTTACTTGGTACGTCATTATAAGAAAAAAAAACATTAAACAAAAAACAGGATAAATAGTAAAGACACAGGATAGAAGTGAAACTTTTGTATTACAGGGACACATTTTAATTATTCATCACAGTGTTTTACTACACCACTTTTCGTCACACAAAAAGGTTGCGGATAAAAATTTCAAAGCTCTCCCGTAAGAAGTTTCACTTCAAAAATATTCAAATACGCACTTAAAAAACATGTGTTCGAGCATTTTTTTTAATCTCTGAGAAGCCTGAATTTGAAGGTATTCGTAATAATTAAACGCAAGCAAAGTTTAAAAAAACCGACTTCACCGCTTATATTTTGGTTTTGGCTTGAGCGATTTCGATGAAATTGAAATGGGACCACCTCTGAAGAATAATCTACCATACAAAAAAAATCATCAAAATCGATTCATAAGTAGCGGAGTAGCGGATATCGCGTAACATACATACAAAAAACATAACAAAAAAAACTTACAGTCGAATTAAGTTCATACATACAATAAACTATCGCGTAACATACATACAATAAATATACCAAAAAAAAACATACAGTCGAATTGAGTGATTAATAATTGGCAGAGATATCGCGTAACACACATACAATAAACATAACAACAAAAAACATACAGTTGAAAAGAAAGAGTGTAAAATGCTAATGTATTCAATCTATAAACCAAGAAAGTAATAAGTACTAAGTTTTATGCTTCAAACAAGCCTAACTAGAGTTGCCCTAATCACAGCAGACACGCAATTCCATCACTTCCATGTCAGTATCGATTTGAAATGCCATACACGCCCCAATATATTGGCAAGTCCGCAAGTCGGATTGTGTTCAGTCACACCCTTGCATTTGAAATTAGTGGTTGGATTCCCGATGACGACCTCTGTCTGTAAAGCCTGTATTCATGTTAGCGCGTAGTTATCCAAAAAAGAATAAACTGGCAATTAAAACTATCAAACTTTGAATCAGATATACACACAAGCTTTTAAATTATTTGTTTTTACTCACAGCACCACATTTATTTCAAAATGAACTGCCCGTTGGTTAGGTGGGTGCGTGTTCGCCTTCTAAGCATCGGGTTTAATTCCCGGCGGTAACACAAGTTTCTTCCACAGGGAAAATTGTGTTCTGGTTCTGATTGTGATTATGTATGTAATGTGAATGTTTCCGGCACTCACGACAAAAGTCGTGAAACTTAGTGTAGGGTTCACTCTTCATCAACTTTTAAACTTTGTGTTAGACATACACACAAGCTTTTAATACTACCCACAGCATCATACTTAGTTCAAAGACTTGTTATCGTTAATCCCGGAAACAGTTCACAAAATTACAGCCAGAACTAGAAGCACAAATATCTCTTGCAAACGAAAATTCTGCACCTGCCGGGAATCGCACACAGGAACACGACGTAAGAGGTAATAGCTTGCCTACTGCGTAAGCTCGGTCGTCAAATTATTAACAAAATCATTTCAAATACATCTAGGAGTTTTTATAATAATACTGTTTATAATAAACCAAACTATTTACCCAAATAAAAGGGCTTGCAAGAAATTACATTCTTTTTATCCTAGATAGATAATCGTTTCAACACTATCTCACCTGATTCTTGACGGCGATAAGATTGACGATGATATCTGCTCCATAGATCCTGGGTTCGATTTCCGGTAGGAACACGGTTTTCCATTCCAAAGGACATTTGCGTTTCTGATTCTGTGTGTGACTGTATGTGTGCGTTATATAAAGGTTTCTGGCACCCACGACACAAGTCTGAGCGTGGGACTGTAAGTGTGAATGCAATGTATGATAGAGCGGGTTTAACCAAAAATGCCTTATTACTTGCGAAACAGAAACATAGACCATTCTTTTGCAGTTCGTTTAATGTATGTGGAAGCAAAACGTTTCTTCCACATTTGTGAAATGTCTACCAAATCTGAAAGATATTAGAAATATTTTCTTATCTATATATTTTTTACTTATTTTCCCAAAACATTTCAAAACTACTTACTCTTTTGGCCTGCAATAATAATAGAGACTACACAGTACACAGCCGGTCAGTAATTTCAAAGCGATGACACAAAGTGAAAGGGCGAGTCTGCCCCAGACAAAGGTATTGTTCATCAGAATATTACGCAACCCACACGTATAATTTAATTCGATATCTAGGCCAACAATAGACTTTAGAGATGCAAGTTTTAGATTTATCCGGAATCCATTTTGTAACTCTTTTTTCCTATAAAGAGTTACAGTTGGCTTTGAAGTTCTGATCTGCAACATTTTTGTGTGACGTCAAGTGGTGGAAACACTGTTATAAATAATTAAAATTTTTGCCTGTTTTACAAAAATTTTAATCCTAACGTGTGTATATTTACGATACACCCTTTTTTTTATTGCTTCTTAAACACGTTGGATAACCATAAGGAAAGGTGGCACGTCTGCACACCTTATGAAAAGCGTCTTTCCTTCATTCCTTTTGCGTAAAGAATTGCCTCTCCTCTTCTAAGTATTACACTTAGAAATAGATGTCGTAAGAGATGAATCAATAGCGCTTAACTAAAAAAATATGTTATTGACGAATATTTTTAAGAAGATCAAGCTTTATTAACCGACTCCAAAAAAGGACACCTTTTTTTTCTCGTTCTCAATTCGATTGTATTTTTTTACGAGTGTTACCTTAGATGTTTTCAGTCTATTCCACTATACTTTTTAATGTCCTTAGATTATAATGACATTAAAAGTATCCATTCAAATTATCTATTCAGTATCCTTAAATCACCTGTAAAGATCCATTACTTTCTAAGCTTTTTTTATAGACTGGTAAAAATACATATGCTAGGTAAACCTTTTTTATTTGAAAGTTGTTGCTTTTCATGTGGTTCCATATAAATTTGATCAAGATCTGACTAGGAGTTTTTGAGTTATCCTCAATAATGCGTATTAAATGAATTCAATCTAATTTTTTATATACATTCTTATATATTTACCGTTTTAGATCAGAAACACAAATTATTATTCCTGCCGGGAATCGAACCCGATACTCCTGCTTAGAAGGCGAACGCGCAACTAACTGAGCTGACAAGCAGTTTATAATTTTATCGTTGTCTTTCGGCGAAAACTATCCGGCCAAAGCACTTCTACAACATCTCTCCAAGATGGTATTAAGATGCGTGCTCCGGGTAGCGGTTGCCTGCTGTTTCAATTTAAGAATACGTTTTGAATTTAGAATGGTATAGCAATCTTTAATAGGAAGAATGTCTGCCACGCCCGTGACCTATAGTTTGATACTGGCCGGTTAGTGTAGAGGTCAATTCATGATATTAAACTGTTTTGAATTAATTGGATGAATCACATACCTATGTACTAAATAATAACAGCATCTGCTCCGGATCAAAAAGTTTTACAATGATTTTATTTTTTGTTTTACATTCTATTTTTGGATACCAAGGTAGGTAAATTTGGTCAAATTTTAAAGGAATCTAAAATTCATTTCAATCAAGTACTAAGATTATAGCACAAATATTTAATTTTTAACTGATTATATTATAAAACATCATGCAGAATTTCTTTTTTAAGGTTGGAAAATAACAATTTTAATGTTGGTTTTTTTTCCTTGTTCTAGATCTGAAAAAGAACCAAACTCCTAATTTCAACATCGTGTGTAGATGTATAAAATGATCGTTTGGTAACAGAAAATATAGATAATTGGCATTTTGTTCACAGGTTCACATTTTTACTTCCACAATAATATATATATTTTAAAACACTAATTACCGACTTCAATCGCAAATTTCTCCGAAACCCTTCATCAGATCTTGATCAAATTGTAATGGAACCTCCTGAGCATACCCTTTTAAGCCAAAAAAGAACTTCTTGAACCGGTCCACGCGACATCGAGAAATCGGGGAACAAAGTTACATAAAAAAAAATCCGACGTATTGAGACCTTCTCTTTTTTGAAGTCAGTTAAAAATCAAGCTAAAAAAACATTCGAAAACAAATACTTGTTCCATTTTCGAACGACTATTCGAACACAGGTCACTGGAAATCAAAGATATTCCTATTTCAAACGAGGGATTCACGTATCTAACGGCTCTTCACACGTCATCACGCCAACATGCACCTTCATTAAGCGGTGCTCCAATTAACACATTCTATGTTGTCGCGTTGTTGACAGTGATTTTGAAGCTGATATTTTATTCACCTTAGAATTGTGTGTAAATTGAAGCCTTAGATAGCTAAGTATCTAATATTTATACTAATATCAATATTACAATTTTTCTTTTGAGACTCAGTCGGCGCAGTGGGGAAGTTTCTGGCCTGCGTCTGCACCATGGGTTCGGTTCCCGGAAGACCACAATTGTCTTCTTAATTATGGGTCAAATTTTGTGCTTTTGGTTTCTGTATAAATTTTTCAGGCGTGACACAACGTAAATAAACATTTCAATAAACGTCTTTGAACTTTGTGTGAGGTTGTGAGTGTGAATACATTTGTTTTGTTTGCACCGATAATTTTGTTAACTATCCCGATAAAACGAGCTTTTCAACAAAGCGTATTGATATCGGTGAAACCATTGGGAGCTACAAGGCGACACACGGACACACATGCTACAAACTGCTGCTATTAGTCGAACTTAGTGTGGGTCTGTGAGTGTGAAAGCGTTTATGTAATGTTATCAATCAAATCAATCAAAATCGTTTCACATAGGCCCCAAAGAGGCACTTAAGAATGTTAATGATTCTACTGCCAGATTCGCAAAATTACAGCTTTGTTAACTTATATTTTCCCTTTTTTTGAATCGGTGGTTAGTATTTCTATACAACCGTTACTAAAAAGTCACAGGGATGATAATACCTAACAAAAGAGTACTTTTATCTTTGACCTAAAAAGAGGAACTTTATATATATTAAGTATCTAGTTTTAATCTAACAATTATATTCATCGGAATTAATATTAATGTTTGATAAAAAGTTAAACAGGTTTTTGCTAAAAAGTATTTTACAAAAAAGTTGTTGCATCATCACTTTCCATCAGGTGAGATAGTGGTCAAAAGCTTGACTATTGCACATAAAAAAAAAGTATGTATATTTAAAACTTGTGTTACAAAATGAGTGCTGATTCGTGCATAAGACATCTCAAATAACACGCGCGACTACATTTTATACCCTATAGGCAAGCATTTTTTCATATTCATATTCATTTATTTATTGCAATCTATAATAATAGTAATATACAGGTGTTTTTTAACAGTACAGTTCTATATAGACCCTGTGGGGCACCGCAATAATCTTAGAAGAGAGGAGGACTGCTAGGTTTTGTTGACAGATAAGTAATAAACACAAATACTACATAAGAAATATTATATAATATTTGTGTTTATACATTTCGTTATAGTAATTATTCAATTTAATATTGTCATAGAAAATATGTATTATTATTACTATTAGATTGATGTCAAAAAATAATAATAAGAAAATAAAAATAAAATATTAAATATAAGTATGTAAATTGTTAATCAAAATTTATCATTTAGATATTCGTCAATTGAGTAATATATTTTTAATGTCAATAGTTTTTTTATTTGTTTTGAAAATATTTTATTATTTCTGAATTTTTTATTATTTCCGGTATAAATGTGGATACGTCCGGTGTGGATTTAACCACAATCTCCCTGATGGAAAGTGATGATGTAGCCGAAGATGTAGCATGCTTGCCTTGACCTATCCGCTCTTGGCTTGAAAACTCCCAGATTATGCCGTTCGGGGAACAAAGACGAGGGCAATTTCGAGTTCCATTCCTTCGCAGTACGGATGATAAACGTAGAAGCGACGACGCTCCAAACAAACTGAAAGTATGTCAACCAAAAAAAATATTCTGTGAAGTAATTAAATTAATCTAACTCAACCACAATAACGGGAGTACCTTAACGCGACCGCAATAGAGAGGGATGTCTTTCAGTCTGTATGTCAGTGCTCATTAGGAATGAGGTCCCATAACTTCACACTACCCTGATTACTGTGCTGAAGTGGGTAAGGTCTATATACCGTCATTGGTAAGTAGTGCACAATCCTGCAGGTGTAGAATCGACAAATGGACAGAATAAAAAGAAAAATGAATTTTTTCCTTTACTTTAAAAGCAAAAAAGTACTAAATATCTCTTTCTATATAAAGTAAGTAAAAAATCGTTACAAAGGGGAAAAGAAAAGGAGTTTTCTACTGCATAACAAGAACATAATATTTTATGAAGTGCAATAATATCCCCTTGTTACATGTGAACAAATTATCATTTGAAACTTATCCAATTATGTATGTCGAAAGCCTGAAATTATATAACTTTTTGTAATAGAGGGTTCAGTTTCGAGTGGTTCAATAAATCTTTATTAGTCATTTGTTTACGCTACCTATCATAAAACAATAAAGATTTTTATTATATTTATATGGACACACATAATTTTGTTAGTTTCATTTGTTATTGTGATAATATATGAGTATAGGTATATGATAATCTGGGTATCAATTTAAATGCTGGCCAATTTTTGGCAATTTTTGGAACGATGCACAATGGTCAATCTATGTCCAAAATATTTTTAATGGTTATTGAGTGACGAAAAAAGCAAGTCGCTCACCTGATGGTAAGCGTCACGCTTGTGCATTAGAGTTCAGGGCCAACCAGAGTTTTCCTTGTGCATCAAAATTTGCCAGAATTTTGGTCACGTGTTGCCTTGACTTGAGATAAAGCAAAATGAATAAATCTTTTATGTCAAATGGAGTTACATTTTACAGTAAAATTATTAAATTTATACTGAATTACCACTAGGACAGTTCAAATCAATAATAAAACTGGCATTCATTAAGAAAGCTTATTATAAAACGATTGACTACATTAAAAGGACAAGGATGCATGGAGCCAAACCGCACAAGC
The DNA here is from genome assembly GCA_948107665.1 of Lomographa bimaculata. Taxonomy (NCBI): domain Eukaryota; kingdom Metazoa; phylum Arthropoda; class Insecta; order Lepidoptera; family Geometridae; genus Lomographa; species Lomographa bimaculata. The sequence goes on from OX403600.1 coordinate 14,071,693, forward strand.
GATTTCTAGCGACTATATAATATAGATAGATGTACCTAACGGGCCAATTGCCTATATTTCCTAAAACTATATACAGCAAAGAACTCTCTCTGATATCAGAGCGCCTGGATGAGGCGACGCGAAAAAAAAAAATGCGTCGCTGAGTTTCTTGTCAAGTTCTTCTCGAAATGGCTGGAACTTTGCGATTCTGGCAGTAAAGTCATTAACTTTCATAAGTGCCTCTTTGGGACCCATGTGATTAAACGATTTTGATTTTCGACAAAACGATATATTTTTTTAAGATTGTATGTGCAGGCAGTCCCCACGGCTCCAACGTTAAAAAAAAATACTATGTGATATAAATTATAAATCTTGTGTTCAAATAATTAAACGCAAGCGAAGCTTAAAAAAACCGACTTCACCGCTTTATCGTCGGAACCTTGATCTACTAGCTTTCAAATAAAAAAGAATCATCAAAATTGGCTCACAACTTAAGAAATTGTGAGGTAACTTTTGAAGGCGGGTAAACCAGAACATCGTCAAAGTACGCATTATTCGTCACAAAATAGACATTATTGACGATATTTCAAATCTTGATCAAATTTAAATGGGACCAATTAGAAAGCAACGTCTTTCAAACTAAAAAAAAATTTCGAAATTGGCTCACGTGGAGAGAAGTTTTGAGGTAACACACATTAAAAAAAAAAATAACAGTCGACTTGAGTACCTCCTCCTTTTTTGGGAAGTCGGTAAAAATTAAAGAGCTTATAAGCTGTAATTTTGCGAATCTGGCCGTTAAGTCATTTACTTTCATGAGCTCCAATTTGGGGCCCATATGAATAAACAATTATGAATTTTGTATATATTAAAATCACATTAAATAAGTAACAACACATTAAATCAACATACCACGATTAACGAGTGATGTTTTAGGCCGCACCTTAGCTAATACAAATATTGATGCCTGCCATCACACGGCGTTTCCTATCCATTTCCGAGTCTTCCGCGATTTTCCACCAGCTAAGTGCCTTTTGTTTTGAAATGATTTTTTATGAAGATTTCTTGGCATGTATTGGGTTGAGCAGGAATATTATTAGGTAAACAAAAAAAAACAAAAAATATTAGCTGATTTCTTATTCTAAATGGTTTTTTATTAAGGAATTATTAAATTTTAATGTCATTTTGTGTTATTTAATATTATTCTAAAATGCAATTTTGTATAAAGAGAAGCATTAATACTTACTGTTATCCGATGATGTTTAATAAAATTTTCATCGATTAAGTCGACCTAAAAATAAATGAGTAATGTGTAAAAATTATGAAAGATTTTTGGATTACATTTTAGAAATAGATATAGATATATGTTTTTTTTTTTTAATTTGGCCAAACCGAAGCAGGGACTTATACGGGAAGCGACCGCTCCCGCGGCCCCGCACGCCATCCGTGCGCATCGCGTGAATATAATGTGTGAAAAGTCTTTAATTGACAAGTGTTACGATGTAACATACCGCGTGAATTATGTTCCGAAGTATAGTTATCTACCTACCTCTCTATATGTATGCATGAGAGTGAAACGGGTGATCTGCTGGTAATGAAGTCGTTAAGTTATTGCTCAGTTTGTGCTTTGTACATTTTCGATGAATAAACTGTTTTCATAGTAACCAAAACTGTCGTAATTATTCACGGCCCAATAACAAGTACACTATAAGTGACGGCGTACTTTCCAAATTCCAAAAGCCATCCTTTCTAAGTTTACTACTTCCTACCTGTATGCTTCTCAAAGACAAGAAAACATTTTCTGAAATTAAAAAAGAATGAAACCACGCGCTGGCAATACACTTAAATACATTCACACGATGTTGCACAGAACTCTGAACATGTAACTTTTAGGGGTCCCTGTGTTGAGAAAACCCTTCAAAGTTATTATTTTTTACAGCTTATTACTGTACATTAAACTACTAAAATACTACATTGGTGACTAAAAGTAGGCATAGTTAAATGACTTGATAGTTATTTAGGATATATGGCATGTTCCCCAATTTCATTACAATATAGCCTAAATAATAACATGGCTTATGTGTAATTTTAATTCAACTTAGATTAAAACGTGTTTACATTGGCACTTTGTCCATGATACACAATCTGGACATCTTAACCTAATAGACAAAAATATTTTTGCAAACAGTTTATATAATAATATTACATTAATGTAATTTCTAAAATAAATAAAGCGGGTATGAATATTAAAAGGCGGACGAAAAAGGAAACCCAAATAATGTTAAGAAATAAAAAAGCAGACTTTCAGACACACGGAATGTCAGGCAAAGCTTCAAACTAAACACAAATTTTAATAGGGTCGTGGACTAACATTAAATAAGTTTGCTGCTTTCAAATAAAACAACATAAAAACAAAACATTGTGATATTACCTATTTCTCTTTTTAAATAAGTGTACAGAACCACGGAACCTTACAACGTTGAAACAATGTGAATGAAATTCGCAAGAATTTTTAAAATATGAAAAAGGAACGCGTTCTTAAAAAAATTTGTTTCCGCGCACAATGTGTATAAAGCGCCCCATTCATGACACAATAGATGTTTTGTGGCCGCCTGTGTTGGGGGCTACTACAGGATTAGGATATGATAAAACAATAACCGAATATGTTAGTGTTATGTAATTATTAATATAAGAGAGCGATTTTTTGAAGTTAAACTGCTTAAGCCGCTTTGAAATTCTGATCCACAACCTTTTGTGTGACGCGATGGTGGTAAACACCATGAATAATGAATAGTAAAATTAAAATGTTTCCCTGTAAAGCAAAAGTTTTACTTCTATCATGAATAACAAAACAAAACAAACACATTCACACTCACAGCCCCACACTAAGTTCAAAGACTTGTATCGTGCGTGCCGGAAACATTCACATCACACACACATAACACCCAGAACCAGAAGCACAAATATCCCTTGTGAAGGAATTTGTGCTCCTGCCGGGAATCGAACCCAGGACCCACGACACAGAGGGCGGACAGCTGTCCACTGCGCCAACTGGGTCGTCTAATGAATGATTTTAACGATACACCCTGTTTTTTCTTAATGTCTATGCACGTAGTGGTGAGCAAACATTTTTTTTTTCTGTCCGTATAGGCATTTGTTGAAAAGAGCTTGGCAAGTAAATTATGAAACATTTAAAAAACTATTTCGGATGATTAAACGCAAGCAAAACTAAAAAAAAAATGTCTTTACCGCTTTTATTGTGGTTTTGGCTAAACCGATTCGATAAGATTTATCTGGGCCACCTCTGAAGTATAATCTACCAAACAAAAAAAACATTAAAATCGATTAATAATTAACGGAGATATCGCGTAATATACATACAAAAAAACATAAAGTCGAATTTAAAATCTCCTTTTTTGAAGTTGGTCAAAAATATTAATTTGGTAGGATATCAAAGTCGCTAATTGTAGACCTATTTTGTCCCAGGGTCTATTTAAAAAACTACTACATACCTAAAAGTGAAACAAGCATAAAATATCCCATATATCCTCTAATTAAACAAAAATACAAAAATCAAGCAATCATTATTACAAAAAAAGCTAAAAGCAATTAACCTTAACAGTTTTTTCTATATATACTTAACCTGTAACAAAAAGGTGTAGTAAAACTTGGTAGCGTGTATGTGTACCGTGCCAGGAATCGTCTGCCAGGGAAAGCAAAATAAAATCGGGGATAATTAATTCCATCCAGATACTTAAAAACTAAAAAAAAAATACAAATATTTTTGGCGACCATACAATTACATCTGTGGCGCTTGAGCTTGAAGTTTTTTATGGCCACCACTCTCAGAAGTCTAGGTCCAAAGACTATGTGGTGTAGAACGGTAGCTGGTAAAATAGGGTTGCAAATGACATAATTTTTTAGAAAATTTAATTTATCATACGAAACGCAATATTCATGCTGCTGGCTTGATGCGTGGTTTGAGTATTACTACACCTTTCTGTTACACATTGTGTATATTTAGACAAAATGTAGACGCGAGATCTTAATTCGAGGCGAACTACTCTAACTATCCCGTAGTAGTCCCCCTGCATCGCATGACCTGCCCTACGTATGTCACAATGCCGTGTATGGGTGCACTTACTGAATTGTTTCTCTCTATTCGCTTCCCTTTCCGTTCGTTGTGAGAGCGTAATTTCAGTATCTTGAGACATTTTAGGGTTGTGATGTTCAGATGCAGTATTTTGGTAAATTTTAAGGATATTTGGTAAAACTCCAGACGAGACTGCCAGACATAACTACATTTGAGAAGAAAAGGAAGGAGTAAAATCCGGGGTTTTTTAAAATAATTTTACAGAAGTATTACAATTGTATATAAATTGTACTGTAAAGACATACGATTTAACTTTTTAAATATCGATAGAGTGGATAAAAGTTATTTTTTCGTAACTGGTTTCGTAAATGCATGAAAAGTTACCTCGAACATTTGTTGGAAATATGCCGATGGAAATCGTGTATGAAATTGTACAGTAACTTAAAGAGCGAGATATAAATTGTGGGTCACTCGACCCACATAGCATTCGACCACTTATATCTCACCTGATGGTAACTGTGGATGTGGTCAAAGATGTACGGAAGCGCTATTTTTTTAGTCTCTAATATCTGATTTAAATTGTATCGATGTAAAATTAAAACATTCTGTGTGGAGCTTTAGAAAAGTTACATCTTGGATAGCCTATGAGTATATATCCTTATGAGTAGGTATATCTACGCCTGATAATTTTGTGAATTTACACAAAACGTGAAATTGCTAATAATTTGTTGGGCCATCAATAGTAGGTACTCAGCTCACGGGTATCGTGCATTCTCTTTCATAGCAGAAGGTTGTCAGTAATAAATTCAGTCCTAAACTAGAGAAACCTTGTTCTGGGAGACCAGAGGCTATTCCATTAAGGCCGTTGAGTGACTCTTTGAATTTAAGCACTTTCAAAAATTGTATTCTATAAAGAACATCAATTATTAATTTGTTTATCTAATTGACCCATGTAAAGAAGATGATAATTTAAGTAGGTAGATAGTACGTAGAACATAGAGACTCCTCTGTACCGTGGGAAAATTAATTAAGATCATTTTAGGATTCAAGACTTATTTGGACAGGATTTATTTTCATTTTTCAGATTTATGACCTCGTTAGTTTTTTTTATACTCGTTATAAAGGAGAAAAGCAAGACGCTCGCCTGGTGGTAAGCGAGACGCCCGGCTTATTTAGACTTACAGTGCGATCTGGAACTACGAACAATAATTTCTCCATTCAATTGTTGTCTGGAAGAGATCACTTTTAGCGATAAGAACGCTGATTGTACACTTCAATTTAAGTTTTTAAAAAATTTGTTAGTGATTTATGTAAGGTGTGACATATAAAGCGTTATCTATCTATCTTTAGTACCTCGTGGGACTGTATACAGCGTGCTCCTTTTTCCATTTTCTTCAGACTTCACAAAATAGGAGGAGGTACTCAAGTGGACTGTATTTTTTTTTATGTTTGTTACCTCATATGTTCTCTTCACATGAACCGATTTTGTTTTTTTGTTTGTTGGAATGACGTTGCTTTATTTGTCCCATTTGACGACCCAGTTGGCGCAGTGGACAGGTGTCCGCCCTCTGCGCCGTGGGTCCTGGGTTCGATTCCCGGCATTGCACAAATTCCTTCCCAAGGGATATTTGTGCTTCTGGTTCTGATAATGTGTGTGTGTGTGATGTGAATGTTTCCGGCACCCACGATACAAGTCTTTGAACTTAGTGTGGGGCTGTGAGTGTGAATGCGTTTGTGTATTTAAAAAAAAAAAAATTGATCAAGATCTGATCAGTAGTTCTTCAGAAATAGTCAATAATGCGTGTTCAGTACATCTAATCTGATCAAAGTTCCCAAGGTAAAGCGGTGAAGTCGGTTTTTTAAGCTTTGCTTGCGTTTAATTATGTTATATAGAAAACGTGTTCACAATACTCTCTTCTACAAAACCTTTGACTGGCTTTTTTTTCGCTCATGATCGATAAATTACAGATTAACAATAAGGTTAGGATTTATTTCTAAATCGTGGACTCACCATAAGCTGAGCTGTCGATATCAGTTAGATGTAATGGAAACTATGACCACGCCTTGCACGTCCAAGCCCAGTGGGCTGTTCCCATTTCGGCATGTAATTCAAATGATTTTTTTTTATTATTAACCATGCTAGGCCAAAATAAATAAATAAATATTAAGTGAGGACGTATATGAATTAAGTGCCGAGATTTTTAACTACTATTATATAATTAACGTAGTTTAAGATAATTAGTATGTTAAACACAATGCATATTTTATAAACATATTTTTTTTCTTATTTTACATCAACGTAATCATGAAATTGTTTTTATTTAAGAATAGGCAAATACTTAACCTTTACTGATGTTGACCATACGATCAACGTGCAAAATGCACGCCTGAAAAAGAGGACTTTTCACTCTAAATTCTAGAGAGAGTAGTATCTTCCCTGATAACATTAAATTATTTAACAGCAAAATAGTAAATAATAATTTATGGTAATAATAATGACTTGCCGTATCACCAATGAACCAATAAAATATTTATTTTTTTCAAGTAAAATTATGAATGCAGGATATTTTTAAGTATATAAATAAGTATGTTTATTATCTCTTCAGGCAGTACCAGCTGAACGGATTTGAATTAAATTTAGAATACACGTAGCATATACCAAGGATAAACTTTATAAACGCAGCCAAAGCCGCGGTGCACGGTCAGTTATAATATAACTTGTACTCAATCGTCAAGTCTAGCCAAGTGCTTGCGAATTTTAAGACAACGACTACTTACACGAAACACAATGATGTATTTTACGTGAATTGAGGTAGATCAGATACTAAACTCAGCTATAACGCGTCGCTGCACAAAACGTTGGCGCGGCGCAAAAACGAAGTCCATGCCATATGCCACGTCACTTCGCGTCGTTCGTAAGCAAGAAGAGATTCAACTTCGCTACCGATTTGAAACTAGCCCAGAATCGCGTGCCAGTGTCCACTCAGCCGACATATCAAAACCGAACTAATACGCACTATTATTTTACTCCGACAGGTATTGCTCAATTTATAGCACTTTCATTACGGTTTGTTATGCAAACAAAACATTGGAATAGTGGAATGAAGGTCTTTTTGGTAGATGTTTTGTTTAGTAAATATTTACGACTTTTTATATAATATGAGGCATATAGTGAGCCCTGTTAGTTGTTTTATTGTTTTTACTTTTATTACTAACAAATATTAAAAGATTACAATATAATAATAATAATAACATTGCGCCCCGCGGCTTTACCCGCCTAAGTCCCGGACCCGGGGGAATTCCGGTATAAAAAGCGTGTGTTAATCCAGCGTCTTAGCCATATCCACACCAAATTTCATCAAAATTGGTCCAGGCGTTTGAGCGTGGAGAAGTAACAAGCGTACAAACACACACTCTCACAAACTTTCGCCTTTATAAACTGTCGGTCCCGGTTGTTAGTCGTAAGATAGCAGTCGTTAAGCCATGTCGGATGCCTTTAGGCAATCTGTCACTACGACTGCACTAGTATATACGACAAGCACGCAAATTAATATTAGAACAACCGGATATAAAAAGTATAAAGCTATATAATAGTAGCGGATATAAAGCTATATAAGAGTTATACCTAATTATTAGTCCCACAAAAAAAAACATTGAAACTGGTTCAAATTAGATTTTTGATTGCGCGAACATACACTTACAAAAAAAAAAGACTTCATCCCATTTGATACACATCATGTTCAGCCATATACTATTAATAAAAAAACCGGCCAAATGCGAGTCGGAGACGCGCAAGTAGGGTGCCGTCCCATTATCTATAAAAACGGCAAAAAAATCACGTTTGTAGTATGGTAGCCCCCTCAAATAATTATTTTATTCTATTTTTTAGTATTTATTGTTATAGCGGCAACATAAATATATCTGTGAAAATTTTAACTGTCTAACTATCACGGCTTATGAGAGACAGCCTGGTGACAAACGGATAGACAGACGAGTCCTAGTAATAGGGTCCCGTTTTACCCTTTGGGTAAAGAACCCTAAAAACGAATTATTAATCTCCCCTTACCTATATGAATAGGTTAAGTAAACAATTCAAATGCACTAGCAAACCAGTAATGTGAATCCATCGAAATAGGAGAGAGACCTACAGTTTGTAAGTGTGATTGTTTCTGATTCACACGATACAAATTTCCAAATTTGTAAAATAATGTTTGTTTCTAAGTAAAATTTTAACTGAGACAACTAATGTATTTTTGTAGTCGGTGCAAAAGCTCACAGTCAACGAAAGGCTGAGACTAGTCAAGAGTATTCAAGAAATGAGTAAAATACGGTAAGTCGGCCACTTAACATAAGAAAGTCTAAGATAAGATCCGTTGTCTCAAGAAGCTCGGACCTTGTTCAAACTTGCACATCTTGTGGAGTTAGAAGAATGGGATTAACCTTATTTAAGTAAACCAAGCATGTATTTATAACAAGGGTAGATATTATATAACTATTGCTATAATTATGAATATACTATTTTGGAGCCTATTGATCAAAGATATAATCTAATAAGATAGCGCATTTGTCTAATTTTACTTCACATCAAAATTCACCAGCACAGGAAGAGAGCGAGGTAAATGTATATTTGTGAATGAATGAATGAATGTTATGTGTAAGCTTTGAAGTCATTGTTATTATCCAGTGTATATACTTGGTGAGTTGTATTAACTTCATTTAAATTAGCTGTTGAGATGTATTTATGTATTTTAGTATTTTTTTAGGAAATACATGCAATAAGTTCATTGGCTCTCTTACATAATCAGTTATACATTATTGATAAATTAACTAAATTTAACTTCGTTATTGCATAGCTGTAAATCATTATTATGAAGCCACACAAGAATTCTGAAAATATCGTATAGAGGTAAAATAAAAATGTAAATGTAATAATTTACGCGTTACAGTTTAAACTTAAACAAAAATCATATTTATAAGTGTAAATACTAGTTTTAAAAAGATTGCATTACTTTGTAGGCATAAGTGAACTGAAAATGTATCTTATACAACTTCAATAAAGAAAATTCCAAGTAGGAAAATCATTACCTTGCAGAAAACAATAAAATGCCTTTGTTTTGTTACATTCGTTTTTCTCTGCGTCTTAGCTCTTGTGACTTCATTTTACCTGAGACGGGATTTTTGCATGAGTAGCCGCCCGACCCCACTCTCCTCTTTAGAGATAAAATATATCGATATTTGATCAGCTATTTAATGGATAACCATTATTTTTGATACATTTTTCTGAATTAGTTAGGCAGTAGTTTAATGCTTACAAAATTTGCAAAGTTGTTTGCGTCTTTGTTACCTTTTCATAGTTTTCCCCGCTGCTGTGCATTATTATTAATAACTTTCATTTTGATAATTATTACTTTCCTGCAGGTTGGGCCTCATATTAACATCTCGTTTGTAATTCCTTTATTTTGTTTTCTTGAACAAATAATTACTATTGCTGTATTTAAGTTTGATCAAAAAGCAGTCCAGGAGCTGTCAGTACATTTTCTTCTTAGAACAAAAAAAACCTATATTTGAGGCGTTTATGACTGTATCTACTTGCCAAAAAATGTGAATTATTTATACTACGCGTCGGTCATCTTATTTTAGGAATATGATACCACTGAAGCCCTGTTTATCGATCAAATATGCACTCCCATGAAATCCCATAAAACAAACCTACACACCCTCAAATCGCACATTCATTATCATACGTGCCCCACGTAATAAATTAGCTTGCTTTTTTATTTTATTATATAATTTTTGTTAGATTTTTTTGCAATAATATGTATCATTAGTAGTTCCACGAAAGCGTTTTATGCAAATCCCGCGATACAGGCAAGCCCTAGTGCAGGGACCATAGCTAGGATACCTATGTATATTTACTTACATTTGTGAAGTGTTTTTTTGTAAATAAACTATTTTGTATAAGAGGGTTAGAAACTAATATGTATCGATATCGAACTTCAAACTCTACATCTCCTAGCACATTACTCGCCGGCTTGCGTTGAAACCAAACCTATTTTACTCCGGTACTGCAGTCTTGGATTAACTCTACCAATATTTTTCATAAGTAGAGATGGATTTAAGTAGTAGGTATTACTATCTAATGGTAGAGAGAATGGATTTTGTAATCAAATTTACTCAATTTTATTGAGGTTATTTATTCGTGGTGAATATTTGTTTAATATCTTAAATGCTTGTTTATCGAACAATAAAAAATACGTGTACATAGTTTTGAATCTGTGGTTTAATTCATTAAAATGGAGTGGAAAAAAACAAATTATTATTTGTATATGTTAATTGAACCCGTTGTTTGTAGTTTTATTTTTTATTTTTATTTTTTTTATTTGTGACAGGCTAGTGTTTGACCACTATCTCACCTGATGGTAAGTGACGATGTGATCGAAGCTGGTAAACACACTAGACCTGGAATACGCAGGCTCTCAAGGATAACTGCCGGAACACCGTATTTGGCTTGGCGGCAGACTTTCAACTTGATGGTGGTAAGCTACTTTGGTAGCAAGCCAGGCGAGCAACTCACAAAATGCTCTACCACCTCTCAAATGTCACCTGATTAGCACCACCCGGGGACCACGTGTAGGGAGTCAGACTTAAGGGGTATCCTCCTACGGACGTGGGTGACTCAGCCAGTTTTAAATAAAGTTTCAAATCTGAAAAAAATTAAAGCTATGGTTTTACCAGAATGTTCACTAGAATTTCTTATTTGTAAAAAAGTATTAATTAAGAAAAATCAACTCGCACTGGTCTTCGTTAAAATTAAATTGAATGTAAATCTCCTGTGTGTGTTCGTCATTAAGGATTTAATATGATATAAGATGCCACATTTCCTCATTTTCGCTATGGAGGAATCATGATAGATAACCAGTTTAGAACACGTTTTAAAATAATTAAATTTTAAAATATGTTCTAAACTGTTTAATAACACTGAACTGGCCGCTAGCTTAGTTGAACGTGCCTTCGCTTTCTAATGGGTATCAGGTTCGATTTCCGGCGGGAACACAAGTTTTCTCCCCAAGGAAAATTTGTGTCTGGTTGTGATTGTGTGAAGATGTGAATATTCGGCATCTACGACACAAGATACAAGTCAGCTGATTGTGGGCCTGAGAGTGTGGATGCGTTTATTTACATTCCCAAAAAATATTTCATAAATTAATGAGACTAGGAAATCGTTAGCGAATTTCGGGTGTAGAGTAGAAAATTCACGAATTTTCGGCACTATTTGCATCTTTTTGGCTTCCTTTTGTTCTCGACGTGTGTGTACGGGACTCATTATTTTTTTAACTGCGGAAATGAGAGGTTTGCTTTTTGGCAAGGGTTGATTTTGGGGGTGAATTAAAATTTGTATAATTTGAGAATGCTTTTTAATATTTTGCCTTTACTATGTTGCAATTAGCTATCAGTACTATTTCGTATGTTAACTATTCGATTGATTTATATTATAACTAGCCGTGCCCCGCGGCTTCGCCCGCTATCATCAAGTTAAAAAGTAGCCTATGTGTTAATCCTAGGTAAAATCTATGTGCATTCCAAATCCCTTTAGCCGTTAAAGCGTGAAGAAGGAACAAACATACTTACACACACACTTACACACAAACTTTCGGATTTATAATATTAGTAGGAAAACAAGCTTTTAGTTAGCTTACCGTGTTTATATGTTTGTCTAAAGTGTTGTGTAGTGTTTAGTCAAGTGTCCTAGTCATAATTATAAGCAAGACCACTAAGACACAACACCAAGGTGGTTGCCATGTAAAGCTCCTGTGTCAAAATCACATGAACTCGCATTTTATGTTGACAATACTATATCTGGATTTGATACTTAAGTATTATTTTATTTGAGTTTGATATTTTTTACCTTTCTTTTACGTTGTTCATGTAACAAAGGAATCTTGCATTACTGTTCGAATCTTTTATCAGACTCATATCAGCTCAGCTAGCTATCATACATTGTAATGTTATTATTACAATTATAATTTTTAGTCAGAACACCTGAAATCGAAAGAAAAATAAAAAAAAAATGAAAAAGCCCCGACGACCTTTTTGAAATACGTCTACGCTACATTTCATCAAAGTAAACTAAGAAAAATCTCGGCCGAGCCACTTTTTAAACCAAAAATAAATCAAAATCGGTTCAGCCGTTTCGAAGCTACTATACTACAGACATAAAAAAGAAATCCCTCTGTTTGCGACGGGGCCGGGGGTTAAAAACTTTGTCTCAATCTATTTACAAAGCACAATGATATGAATATAAAACGTCTTTATTTTTGAAGTCGTGTTCACATCTCACAAATAAAAATAATGATAATAACCTAAATAAATATTTTGTTTCCAACTGAATGACAGCAGAGCGATCAAATTAAAAATTCCCAGCACACAAAGTCTATTACATATTTATTTCAATGCGATGTCCTGGGGGAGGATGGGGGTAGAGGGCCCGCAATTAAAATTATAATTTTTGGCAAACTCTTTCGCCCCCGCGGTATCTGTATCTTTGAGTCCCGCCGGCGATATGTTGGCACACTGAGAGAATAAGGTAACGGCAAATATTTTTTAAATGCCTAGGAAATTCTTTGTTAACTTTGAATACAAGGGTTTGTGTTCTAGATTTATTTATGTGTATAATGTATATTATGTTTCCGGTACCCTCAATAAAAGTCACCGCGATGTGAGTGGAATAGCGTTTGTTTTTTTTTATTGTTAAGTGTACAGAAGTAAAATGTTTTGCGTATTGTAAAGTCAAACTTAATGTTAAAACATGATCAGTTTTTCTCTCAATATGAATGTGATGAAGTGTCTTAAGCATGCTTGGCATAACTTATATAACTGGCTTCCATGGATAGCTGTCAGAACACTGTTTTGGCTACAATGCACATGTACATTATAGTACAGTGGCATAATGATATTAACAGCTCTTCATTTACATAGTTTATAATTTACGATATCTTCTAAATCCAATTACGGATTTTTACATTATATATTTGTTATATTATATATACGTCATCGCTTCTAGTTAATGACATTATTTATTGCTCAAGTACTGAATAGTATTATATTTACTAGATGAGCTTCAAAAAATTCACTATCTCTTGCACCTTCACCAAAAGTTCAAGGTCGTGATAGCATTTGAAACGCGACCACAAATTTCCTTACTTTTATTGCAACGAAAATAATTTATAAACTCTAGTTTTGTGGCTAGAGCTACATGAACATTGCCTGTATAGATAAATACTTTTGTTTTTTTTTAAATCTGTTTCAAATCTCTCGTTGTGTCGTTGGGCGGAACTTGACTTCCAAAAATACGTATCTTTCTAGATTTGGGCGCCCCAAACGTCATTGTGAGCGGAGAGTGAGCCCTCTACGAAATGTTTAAATATTCATTTTGGCTCTTTAATTATACTTTATGCATGTGAGCCAGACAATGTTTTTTTTTTCATTTAATTTTCACCATTGTGACAGGCAGGTGAAATTGGAAGCTGTCTGCGTTTTAAGTGCTGTTTTTTTCTTTATACTTGTACTTACTTCCAAGCAATTAAACTGACCGTTGGCTTAATTGGGTGCGCGTCCTTCTAAGTGGGATCCTTCTAAGTTTTCTTCCAAAGGGAATTTGTGTTTTTCGTTCTAGGTGAATTGTATGTGTGATATGAATGTTTCCGTCACCCACTACACAAATCATCGAACTTAGTGTGGGCTGTGAGTGGGAAAGCGTTTATTTATTTATGTTTTTATAAATAAATTAAATAAAAATATTTTTGTGGATACTTTCGAACTTCTATTACATTTCCTTATATTTCAATGTCAATAGTTAAACTTCATTTTAGAATAGTTTATCTTTATTATTTTATGCTTACAAAAAATTTGAGTGATAGAATTTGTACAGATTCCTTTAAAACTTAATACATTTATGACTAAAATGTAGTAAGTAGTATGATTATAATAGTCTGTAAGTATAATGATTTTAAACAGTTCATAAAACGTGTTTCCTATGAAAAGTCAAAAACCGAATAACCAAATCCACCTACTTATCGCACCAAAACATGGCAAAGCTTTCTAAATCTATAATAATACCACACAAATATTTATTTAACTCATTGACTCCTCAACTTACTTCATTTCCAACTCCTTTAAAAATGTACACCTTCAGACGTGAGAAAATTGAATCGCGTTAAACGTCTTCGCTCTAAGGCGCATATAAGTAGTACGCTACGGCCCATCGGCTAACAATTTTATACGTAATCGGTTTACGGTGCCGCTTTACCCCTGTCTCCCCTGGGTGGCAAATGTGGTCGGGCTTTTTAAGTGTTTCTTTATTAGTTTATATGGATTACTGTTGTTGATATTTAGTTGAACTTTGTAATGTAACTGACATTAGACATAATTGTGAATAAGTAGGTAAGAAATATTAATGATCATAGCGATTATGAATAAAACTACCTAAATATATATAATATCTTAGCCTCGATCAGTCTTAAACAAGAATTCTTCATCGTATGGCATAGTTATTTGCACGTCTGCCTTATAAGCAGTGGGTGTCGGGTTCGATTCCCGATGGGAGATTTTACCCAAGAGAATAATCGTGTTTCTAGTAACGTGTGATACTGTGTGTGATGTGAATGTTGCCGGCACCCATGATACAAGATTTTGAACTTAATGTGGGTTTGAAAGTGGTTATTTATTGTTTACCTTTACATTTTAATGTATTGATGCTAACATATGGACTTTCACGCAACTCTAGTATCAGGATGTTTCAGGCCTTCTGATGGAATCTCATATGACTTAATGACTTTTGTCTTAAGACTAACAATTATGACTGGTGGCTTAACGTGTCCTCCGAAGCACCGTAACACTGTATACGCACTAAACGGGCATGTAATCATAGTCCTCTCCCATTGTAGTGGAAGCAGTGCTACATATTGAATAAGTTGGCATTTCTGAGTCAAAGTGACAATTTAAACATAATGCTTTCATACTCACAGACCCAAACTAAGTTCGATGACTTGTGTAGTGGGTGCCGGAAACATTCACATCACGCACACAATCACAACCACAACCGTATTCAAAATTAATTAGTCAAGCAGTAGTAAAGTAAATTTTTATGTTAAATTAAATAAAAATGACGTCAGAATGAATTAGTAACGAGCAAATAAGTAAAACTATAGTTGGTAGTAAGGAGGACGATATTGTAGCACTAAAAAAGAATAACATTTAAGGGCCAGAAATAATATAACAATGCGAGCATCTCTTTAAACTATAGTCAAATATCCCGCTTACAATGCAGCATATAAAGGCATAAATAAATTTAATGATGGCTGTTACGCAAGGTCATTCTTTTTTTTTTTAATTTATGATAATTATGAAAAAAAAACGGGTTGCACTCCGGGAGTGCCGGCAGAAGTGAAAACTCGCCGCCCGGTAGAAAGAGAGAGGGATACTTTTTTAATTTTTTTTTATGACAAATAGGCTAGCATTTGACCGCTATCTCACCTGATGGAAAGCGACGATGCGGTCGACGGTGGGACATGCTTGCCTAGAAGGTACTTGTTCACTCTTGACTTGAAGAGGCCTAAGTTATACTTATCGGGAAAAAAGAACGAAGGCAGAGTATTCCACTCCTTTGCAGTACGCATTATAAAAGTAGAGGCTTGGTTCTTATCTGAAGAATATCCACCATAAAAGGATATCTTGTTTTAGAACGCCTTGTTGTCCCATGATGGAAGGGAGCTGGAGGAATCAAATTATGCAGTTCAGTCGCACACTCTCCGAAATATATCTTGTAAAACACGCATAAGCTAGCTACCTTGAGCCTATGTTCGAGGCTCTGAAGTCTTTTCTCAACTAGTTCAGTATGGCTATCAGCTTTTTAGCTCGCTTTTCAATTGAATCCAAAGCCTGAAGCTGGTACTTATATTACTTCATCTCCTTCGTTTTACGAATTTTCGATTCGATTCGATCGATTTTTTTTGTGTCCTGACGCGAGTTTAACCTTTTTTACCCATCCCAAAAAAGTGCACAACGCCGCTAAAGAAGTTTTCACTTCAAAAAAGTAGCTGATCATTTATACGTATATACCGACTTTTAAAGTGCTCTGATATTTATATCAAAATACTGTGTCGAGAGAAAATGATGTGATTTGCTATAATTAGATTTTTATATTAAGAAGTGATGAATATTTTAAAATAGGTGTACTTTCTCATATTATACAGATTCTGAGGCATATTTCTTATCAGGTTTTATAATCAATGCCGAGTAAAACAATTACGAAAACATTCTTCGTTCTTATTTTCGTGGTTTAAAAGACATTCTAGCATCGCCCCCTTAACACCAACAGTTTATTTTAAACGTCTTTAAAATCACCACAATCGCATCAGCTTCCAACCCATCAAACATTTTAATAATCTGCCATTTTACTACAAAATCGCCATAAACACAATAACGACTCATAAAGGCGCGTCCACACGTAAACAACCATTATTATTCATCTACTAGCTGACGCGGCGAAGTCGATGTCTATCTTATTTCTTTTATAATTATTCACGGGGGTGGCTCCACCCTCAGGGGGATGGAGAACGTCTTCGGTTTTGCGGCATTTGTTTCAAGTTTTTAGGGGTAAACCCTTTCCTGAACATGACGAGAATTGGATCGTTAAGTCAAACTGATACTCGCCATGTTATTGTATGAATTTCACATTCACAAGGGATGAAAAAAGGTATACCTAAATACCGTTGGCTTAGTGTAGGGTGCGTGTTCGCCTTCTAAGGAGCATTGGGTTCGATTCCCGGCGGGAACATAAGTTTTCTCCCCGAAGATTATTTGTGTTTCTGGTTCTAGCTGTGATTGTGTGTGTGATGTGAATGCTACTGGCATCCACGATTCTAGTCGTCAACTTAGAGTGCTATTAAAAATAAGTCAATTAATATGTAAATCAGTTAATTCTGTAATATTTGAGATAATTTAATTGAATTTATTATAATAATAAAAAATAAATATGTCAAAAAATTACAAATCTGAAAATGCTTAAATACTTATAAAATAAACTACTTATACATTTTCCATAACAAAACAACACGTAGAAAAAAAGATCCACAGCTTTTCCATTTCTACAGCAATATTATCGAATCCAGTGAACATTGGAAAACCAATGCAGTAAAAAAACTAAGGTTAACCATCTGAACTCCATTCATAACTCGATATGAACCGACCTAATCAATTCAAAAGGGGAACATGGGGCAAAACGAACACACGTTCTGTTAGCATATGGAATCAGTCAGTAGTAAATCTTAGGCTATAATATTCGAGGCATAATATTAGATCCTAGTATTTTACCTTTATTTGTTTCAAAGTTTTTGGATATTGTTGTATGTAATTATAATTTTAAAAGTTAAAAAAATAAATAAAAAATTAATAGAATCATGTTAGATTTATATTTGATGTGTGGCTGCAATAGGCTTCAAATTCAAAATAAGACAATACCTACTTTAGATCGCATATAGTACAAGGTCGCACGTCATATTAGTGAACTCTATACCTTGAAACATGAGTAATAAAAAAAAATACGAGCTGATTAGGGCCCTGTTCCTAAAAAAACCTATGTATTTAAACTTATTTAGAAATAAAAAGTTCTTGGTTCTTTTATCTAAAATGATGCACTTAAATCACTGATTTCTACAACGTATCCGCAGAACCGACTGCTTATGAAATTATACCGCGGAAAATCTACGGTTGAGGAATTATACTTTTTTCTTGTTCCAAGGAGTTCGTCTGAGACGTAAATGGGTTAGAAAATTGAATGAGCGTGTGCCCCAACCAGGTTACGTTGGATGAGTGTGAGAGCGTATGCAAAGCTTGAAAACATCTGGTTTTTATTGGGTTGGCGAGGTCTGTTTGTCTGGGGTTATTAATGTTTGTATTGGTTGTGTTTACTTTATTTTGTTAGAGTTCATAGGACATTTTAGATTTCTATGATTAAATTAGAAGAAATTACGCTATCTTAGATTGATCATTACGCAACACAAGATATAGCATTTTTTAATAAAATATGTTTTCTCATCGGAACTCATACATCTTTAAAAATATAAAAACAATCTATTCAGCATTTCATTGCAGCTCAAAGATGAGCTATTGTTCATTTTGGAAAAAATAAGGAATTTCTCTAAGCTTTACCTTAAAAGTCCCTAAAATGTTTGTTGGTTTTATCGATTTTAACTTTAAAGTAAAGGAAATAAAACGACTCCCATATAATATTACTGAAAACTATTTAATTCTGACCGACAATGTAGCAAAACTTGACCACAAACAATAAACTTCTTAGTACTTCTAAAACTAAAACGAATAACTTATACCTAACAAAACAAAGTCAAAATCTAAAGACCCGTTTCTCAAAACATTCTGTAAAATCAATTCCATATCGGTAAACAAGCTTCATTGCATTAGCAAGAAAGGAAATGTAGGGAAGAAGATAATGAGGTCGCATAACACTATCGGTCCATAATGCTCTTACCATCACTAACGATGTGACTTCAAAGGTCCCATACATGCAGACAAATAGGGATGAAATTTTTTAGGGTTTTTAAAACACTTTTAACGTTAGTTTTAAAATGTGTTTGTGTGTAAGTTGGTATGTTTGACAACATAAGTATCACAGTGTTAGCTTTTTTTTGTAATGCGAACAAAATAATTCAATCGTAGGAAATATATTGTCATTACAAATTTTGATATTTCATAACACTTTTTTTTTCTTTGAAATTTATTAAATTAAAAAAAAAGTATTCTATCATCTATATCTACAATCTAAAAAAAATACTTTTCAGTCCAAAATTGATTCTTTTTAGGTACTGTATTTTTAACAAAATTACTCCACTGCTCGAACCAAAGTCGGATATGGATCGACATACAAATACTATTGACTTTTAAAACAAGTTGTGTTACGCTGTTTTGTTCACGTTGCCTTAATTTTAATTCTGTCCTTTGACTTTCTTCCTAATACCACATTCGCATGTAAACTTGTTTGTAATATTACATTTTACAAAAAAATCTAAATCGACAGATATTTAAAATATCTGAACACATCCCTAGCCCCACATGTGCCGTACTAATGAAAAGAGATGTAAAGAGTCTGATCTGTCAATGCCGATAGGAAAATTAAAATGTCTAGACATATCTTTAACGTTTTGTTTTCACTCAATGCTCTTTCGTATGTCGCAAGGATTCAAGACGTACCTATTATGGAGATTGGAATTCCGTGCGGAGTAAATTTGAATCAGTTCTTGAGACTTATGAGAAAGAATGAAGTAATATTCTTAAGGCGTAATTTTTTAGATATTCGAATACAATCGGGGTATGTCGGATTTGGAAACATGACAAATTGAAGAATTTTACGCTGAACTACAGTAACTAGATTAAGTATTGTAAACTTGTGAATTTGAATTTGTTAATGTGATTATTAATACAGAGTTTATAAACACTTTGTAATCATAAAATATGTTTTATGTTTATTTTTTATAAAATCAGCTATGTTTGTTTTACTGCCTTTCTGGTACAACAATGCATTTTTCAAGCACCTTGGCATCTAATTGAAGTTAAATGTTGTATATCCATTTATGCATTAACGGTGTCAATGCAATATATATATATCTATATGTACCTATAAATACCAGGCTGGTATATAATAAAGCCACAAGGTAGTCAAATGAATTCAAACAATGACTAACACACATTTATTATATGACTGGATTAATTTAAAAAAGTCTTTGTTTAAAAATAAAATAAGTAAATATATTTCCTGTAGCTTATTTTTCAAGCTAAAACAATCACTTTTAATGAATAATATTTTAAACTCAAATCTTGTTTTTTCTATACTTATGCAAACCTAGAACGTTATGTACCTCAATTTCTAGCAGCTTTTTAAAGTTTTTGAAACTGTATTTTTATATGCAGTCGTTGAAGGTGGGAACTTGAAAAGCTAATTAAGAAAATTAAAGACTTCGTATGAAATAAAGGCTTTAGCGGGTAAAAAGCCAACCAAGACGTTCTCTTCATTAGCGACAAGAAAAGTGATGTCATTCCACTGTGACACAGCAGTACCGGGGCGGTTCGCACCCCCCGGTGGTCGTTTCTCGACTGACTTCGGTTCCCCCCTCAGCCTTCTAGGGGGTGGACGGCTTTCTCTTTCATTTTTCCTTCGCTCCTCGGCTCATCCAGTTACATCGTTCTTATGTTTTATTTTTAATTAAAGCGTACGCAAGTCGACGGCGTAGATCTACCCCCTAGGGTGGGGGTACATACGCCGTGGGTGTTGATGATTTTTCAATGGGGAGAAAGAGTTCCCTCATTTTCTTAAGAGAAAATTGCGTTTTGTTTTCGAGTAGTCGAAGTCTGTAATCGCTTTTGTTTTGTGGAAGTTCTCCGTCGTTCGGCGCATGTGAACGTAAATTGTGTACTTTAAAAGTTTCGAAATTGTGGAGACGGTAGTTGAGGTGTAATGTGTTGAAGTTTTTAGTGCACTCGAGTTTGGAATCTGTTAGAACTATGAGCAAAATTAACACATGCAAAGCATGTGATAAGCAGCTGCACCAGTATTAAGTTACCTGGACTTATAATTATTATTATGAATATCATTACTTTAATTATACATTTGTAAGTTTGTATGTGTGTGACTGTGTTTATATTAAATAAATAAATAAATAAACGCTTTCACACTCACAGCCCTACACCAAGTTCGATGAATTGTGTCGTGGGTGCCGGAAACATTCACATCACACACACAATTACAACCAGAACCAGAAGCACAAATTTTCCTTGGGGAGAAAACTTGTGTTCCTGCCGGGAATAGAACCCGATACCCCTGCTTAGAAGGCAAACGCTCACCCAACTGAGCCAACGGGCAGTTCAATATATTAATTATATTATTTTAAAGTATTTTCAGAACAACTGGACGTATTTTTTTTTTATTCGTATACAGGTAGTTGTCCGACCTAGTTTTTACGCGCCTTAGCCAATTATTTATGTATTATTTACAATTAAGCAGTACATGGATGACTTAACGCATATATTTAAAGGCTCTAAAAAGCCCAACCTAACCTATCCAAATCGGATCCAGTCTAAGATTATGTATACAGAATAACTTAATGACTTGTAAAATTATACACACAAATAAACAGGGTTGACCTGTCTATTTGTTGGAAAAGTACCGAACGTATAATTTTTCGATAGTTGTAAACACGTCGATACGTTTATTAATGTAAAAACTAAAAACAAAATCAAATGAAAACTTTGACTCGAGCTACCTCACGTTACACTGCATAATCATTTGACAAAGAGTTATTAAAATCGATGTACCTAATCAATGTAAGGTAGTATAAATGTATTGCTGAGGGTCAACTATAGTTTTGTAAATACATTTACAAATTAATTAGTAGGTACCTTAACACCAGCAGTATCACCCTTTTAAATACGTTGATAAATAAATCAAAATTATGAAATATATATTGTTCAGTAACATATTCTTCGCATTTATACAGATACGAAGGCAAATACAATTGGTAAGGACGAACAAAAAAAAATCGGCATTTTTTAAAATTTTATTGCATTAACACACTCATGCAAACCTTTCATTACCCCAAAAAAACACATACCGAAGAAACATTATTCCCGTCTCAAAAGTTAATGTAATGAAAAACAAAAAGGGCCAAGAAAAGGGTGCGTTAAGTTCCACCGAAAAACGGGAATTTGTAAGAAGCACCCCCACCACCCTTTGGGGGGACACTGCCCCCTCGTGTGCGAAAATAAATTGCCAAGAATAATAATTATAATGAAAGCGAAAGAACGTATAAATTAGTGGGGACCGACGCCTCGAGAGTTAAAACTTGATGGCTGTGTGCGTGTGATCTTATAAGTGAATGTGTGCGTATACAATACAATACAATACAAAACTCTTTATTGTATAACCAGATTTCAAAGTGTACAACTAAGCGTATGATGTTGGATATATTTGGGGCTCTAAGTTTTGGTCGAAATATTTGTTAAGTTTTTAATTAAAACATAGCTAAAATATTTATCATTCAAAAACAAAATATTTATATTCAAGTAGGTACCTAGTAATTAAAGTTTTTTATTCGAATTATTTCTCATATTTATTTGTCTTTGGAATCTTTCACATTAACACAGAACTTTATTACAATTAATTTAATTTAACCTGAATAAAAAAAATACGTCCGTATAAACCTCTCGATATTTTTCGTCCAAAGTGACATTTCCCCACCGTACGTGACAGCGCGCCTATGGTCGGCGGGGCCGTGATTTGCCCACTCTCCCCTCATTATCGCTATGAAGGACTAATGGACATTCCTCCGCCGACGACTTGATTTTAACACTTGACGGGGGTTTTAATAATTTTAAATTGAGACAACTCTCTCGTAATGGTACGATTACGACCTCCCTAGCTTAGAACTGGAAATAATATTGAAAATAATCAAATAAAAACGATTTGATGAAGTAAAAATCGCAACTTCATCATTTATACATATAACTATTTATACATAGTAAATAACGCTACCAAAACTATTCATACTAGCTGTGTCACACGGATTCGCACGCGATTATCGAATAAAAAAAATGTGGCAATCTTGTACGTTTAAAATTTCCTCCAAATGTGTTCAACCGGTGTAGCGTGTACATATATATACATAAACCAACTTACCTTAACATACCATAACTTTAGAATTTTTAATGTACTAGCGGATTGAAGCTAAACCATTCTTGTTCGACTAAACCAATCCACTTGAAAACATAAAAAAGTCATCAAAATCGGTCCATCCGTTTATAAGGAGTTCAGTCACATTCACACTTACATAATGAATGTGATGAGATAAAGATTAGTAGGTTAATGTAAATAAAATATGTCGTTGGTGACACATATACTCAGTCAATAGTTAACTATTACTTTAAAATACTGTATTGTGCCACTATTTATGGAGCCAAATAAATAAAAAAAGATGTGTTATTATTTTTTAGGATCATGCTACTAGAAGCTTTGTCCTGCGACTTTGGCTACGCAACTGATGATCATGAAGATGAAACAGAATAAAAATTAAATAGTGCGTCCCTACGTACTTTCATCATCTCAGCCGGAAGAAGTCCACTGCTGGACATAGACCTCCCCCAAGATCTAAAAAAAAAACGGTTTTTAGCGGCCTGCATCCAGCGTCTTTCTGCGACCTTCACTATTTCGTCCGTCTACTTGGTCTTCCGACACCGGCCGTGGCCTCCATTCTAGAACCTTTCGGCCCCATCGGTCATCCGTTCTACTTATTATATGCCCTGCCCATTGCCACTTCAACGTGCTAATCCGCCGCTATGTGGGTGACTTTCGTTCGTCTACGGATCTCCTTATTCCTGATTCGATCTCGTAGAGAAACCCCAAGCATAGCCCTTTCCATAGCTCGTTGTGTGCACTTCCATTATCATGACCAAATCTATCTTTCTAGCAAATTTCGTCACAATCGACTTAGATGTGATGAAATAACAAAAAAAAACAAACAAACGACAGTGACAAAAAAAAAAACAAAATATAACTGCGGGACAGATTGAGTTACTTTAGGCTTTATATAGGAAATATGATGATATGATACATAGTATAATAAATTATATTGATACTTAATAATAATAACGTATTTATGATACAACTATTCCCAATGGTGAGTTTTTTATTTCATTTAGTTGTAAATTTATATAAATTAATTAATTGTAATTAATTCTAATTTTGCCCGATTTAAAACAACGACCACGACAATTTTATTAAAAAGCGACCAGCCTCTGTTTAAAGTCTCTTCTACATACGTTGTCCTGGTAATTACAAACATAACAAAAAAACATCCAAATCGGTCGAGCTGATCTCAAATTTATCATTCATACATGTGGCATTTTATTTTGATTAATATTAAACAACTTATCCGTACTATTTTGTATGACATACATTTAAGTATAAGCCTGTAAAAGTTCGAAGAGTTTTAATATCAATGTCCTCTGTTAAATATCAAAATATGTCAAACTATACATAGCTGTCCAGCCTATATCTTCTTTCTTCTTCTTTCTTATATATAAAAATGAATCGCTGTTCGTTAGTCTCGCTAAAACTCGAGAATGGCTGGACCGATTTGGCTAATTTTGTTCTTGAAATATTTGTGAAAGTTCAGGGAAGGTTTAAAAGGTGAATATAAAGAAAATATAAAGAAATTGCAACAACATAAGTAAAAAGTAGTATTTTATTTTCCCATACAAACTGTTCGTACCTGTCAAACAGGAGATGTTTCTGAATATTTGACCACAGACAATTGGCGGTATGAAGTTCGCCGGGTCAACTAGTTTATTATAAAATATGGATTTTAACTGATATATAGCCATTAAGTATCAAACATTAATGTATCTTCTAGGCAACCATGATATATCTTCAACCGCGTCATCACTTTCCATCAATTGAGGTAGTGGTCAAATAATCCTGCATAAGTAAAAAAACATCTAAAGTCGTCGAGCCGATACACAATACCTTCCACCACGTTGTGTTGCTCAAAAAATGCATCCCACTTGTTTATAAAACTCTGTAAAACTATGAAATGACTATTTATTCAGGACTGACAAACGTTTGAACACTATTCTATTAGTATTCTGAAGTTGCAGTCAACGATGTAATATGTCTGTCTATAAGTATACATAGATAGATTAGAGCAAAACGACTCTCAACTTTGCCAAAATCTGTCAATTCAGCTTCTTTGACAATTGACCAGAAAAATACCTATCATTAGGGTTTTTCTCAATTCATTACGCTCAAAGCAACTGACACACAGATACAACACATCAATCAATATATAACGCACAAACATCAAATACATATTTCGCGATCGTCGGGATGCGAAAAAGGGGGAACGAAAAAAAACTAATTAAAAAAGCAATCAAGGTTTTCTTGACGGCGCTCACGTTCGCCCATATCGTCTTACCCCCCGTTTCCTGGGGTGTTGTTCCCCCTTCGGGGGTGGACACCCTTTGGGGGGTGGCTAGGGGTACGGTACTAGATTTACGTAACACGTTTAAAGTGTGTTTTGATGAAGTAATCATCCCATTCCAAGCGCTGCGTTTAAGAATTCTGTGGCGAGGACCGACGACATCCGACTTTGGGTATTTTTTTTTACCTCAACTCTTTTTGGTATGGAAGATTGCTTTGGAATTTAAATGAAGGGAATGCTGTTAATCTGCTTTAAGATTTTTCTAATTAGGCTTAGTAAAAATAGCTGAAGTAATGTTGAATAATTAAACGCAAGCGAAGCTTAAAAAAACCGACTTCACCGCTTTATCTCCGGAACCTTGATCAGATTTAATGTATTGCACACGCATTATTGACGATAACTCAAAAACTAGAGATCAAATATTGGTCAAATTTAAAGGGGACCAATTGGAAAGCAACATCTCTCAAACTAAAAATTTTCGAAATCGGTTCACGTGGAAAGAAGTTATGAGGTAACAAACATAAAAAAAAAAACAAATACAGTCGACTTGAGTACCTCCTCCTTTTTTGGGAAGTCGGTAAAAAACGCTAATTTTCAAGCTACGATATTATGCTTGTCCATGACTGGCTCGTGCTATTGATAAAAACAAATTACGAGACAACTATCGAAAAAAATTGCGTGTTTCCATACTCGACCAAACGCTTCCCATTTTTTTATATTTTCTACTGTAAACTTGTGGTTGCAGTAACAAAAACTAGCACTTCATGCATTTAAAACCCTACTAATATTATAAATCCGAAAGTTTGAGTGTAAGTTTTTTTTTATTATACGTTATAAACTTATAAGCAAACGTTTGACCACCATCTCACCCGTAAGCGTATGCGGTCGACGATGGAGCACGTTTGCCTAGAAGATGCCTATTCACTCGCAACCTAATAACTCCCATATTGAGCCTGGTAGAGATCGCTATTAGTGATAAGGCCACCTGTTGTGATACTTTACGTATAAGCTTGTTTGTTACCTTTGTTTTATCTCATCTTATAAAGTGGATCAATTAAGTATTATCTATCTATCTATCTATCTATTGTATTTATCAGGATACACAGTATGTATATTTGTTCCCTCTTAACGCTTTAACGGCTGAACGGATTTGGATGAAATTTGGAATGTACATAGCTTATACCTAGGATTAACACATAGGCTACTTGGTCATAGCGGGCTAAGCCGCAGAGCACAGCTAGTATTCAATAAAAATGTACATTTAAACATGAATATACCTGTTGAATATCGCACATTATTAAACGTGAGAGACTTCAAGTCGCGAGGGAATAGGTATCTTCTAGACAAGCGTGCTCCATCGTCGACGACAACTTCGCTTATCATCAGTTGAGATAGTGATCAAACGTTTACCTATATATATTGAATTAAAAAAAAGATATTTTTGTCAAGCTCATCAAATTTAACTGTCTTATAATATTGGAATAGGCTATTAGAAAATCATTACGCAACGCACTCTACAAATTTTTAATATTGGATTAAGTATTTAAGTTGAGTTTAATATGTCTCGATAATAATAACTGATTACTAGTGACACTCACGGACTTTATACATACACTGTCCATTCAGAGAGAGTTTACATTGTATCAAAAAACACGCTCTCATACAAAAATGTATCCATGTATAACTTTCACGCTCTCAGCCTCTCACTAAGTGCAATGACTTGTTTCGTGGGAGCTGGAAACATTCACGGCATACAATCCATTCAGAACCAGAAACACACATTTTTCTTAGAAAGAACACTTGTGTTGCAGTTTGATTCCTAACCCGATATCCCGCTTGGAAGGCGAACCAAGCCGTTCACTATTTCACGTTATATCCAAAATCTTTACAAATAACAGAATGTTCTAGTCTTCAGAAAATTTAACTGCTCAGTCTCCCATACTATTTAATCCTGGTTCCCTTAACGAGTTGTCGTCATAATTTTGCAAGAAATGTATAAAATTACTCGGCGTGTTTATGAAAAAGAGTTCGCAGATATTTTGGGTGTTGAGATTAGCAAATTTGAACAGTGTTTATGGCTTCCTCGTCAAAGCTTTTTGTTTACAATGTCCAAAAATAAATTTGTAATTTGAATGCGCAATTGAGTTACGCGAGTTATTACAAAATTTATAACAATAAAGCTACAGTATACATAATAAATATAATTTAGGTTGTTTATGTTAAGAGTTATTCTATTGTTTATTAAATGCTTATGCGTTTACACTCACAGCTCCACACTATCTTCGAAGACTTGTTTCGCATAAAAAAAGTAATATAAAAAAATTGAACATAGATAAACGTTTTTTTTTCGTTCATATTAAATACAAATTAAAATTTAATACTAAAAATTTAACTACGGACCCATTGCATAAATTTTCTTAAACTAAATTAAAATTAAACATCTATATAGCAAAGATCTAAATTACCTACAAGGCATCTAGCGTATAGGTAACTCAAGTGCTAAAGCCCACTACCAGTGGGTAGCATTCCCATCATGCTAGCGGCATAGCCAGAACATGAAAAGCTCAATGTTCCTGATAAATAAACAAATAAATAAAAAATAAACGCTTTCACAGTCACAGCTATCCTGATAAATCATGGATAAAGGAACTCATCAATGGCTACTCATATTTAAGAAGGAGACACATTCCTAAAAATGCTCATTTAGTGTGTTTTAATAGTGTCACTAGTCACTCGTGTTTTTTGACATTTTATTTATATTATTAAGTAGTGTTTATACACTACTTAATAATATAAATGCGGAAGTATGTGTGTAAGTGTTCAAGTACGTTTGTTTTCTCAACACGCTAAACAGAATGTAAGTAAACATACCTAGGATTAACATAACTACAGGCTTCGTTTTAACTTGATTAACGCAGACAAAGCCGCGGTGCACAAATGTTAAGTGACATTTAGTTAAAAGTGACAGAAAAATGTTTGGATGAAAACTAATAAACCCCTCGAGTTTGGGCTATTTTGGATGTGGAGCTCGTTACTGACAAAGATGTGTTGTTAGTATTATTCGTATATTTTAGATCCACTCGTAAGCAATACGAACAATAAGTGCATGCACCCTAGTGACTTGTTCTACCAATCGCACTGTCTATAAATTATCTTGTGACCTACATTATTACGAATTCATCTTGCATAGCCAAGCTTATTTCCTCCATACCTTTGCAATAAAACATTACTAAATAATAAAATAATTGGAATTCTTTGTGTCCTTCAGAAGCATCTTGTCCTAGTTATAAGTGGCAAGACATGATTTGTTAAAAACCAAAGGAAAAAATACCTTTGCAGGTCAAACATAAGGTTGGATATTGTTAAATTCGTTGACGGTTTATTAAAATACTGTGGCCGTACAGGTACAGAGGAAGAAATAAAAACGAGCCAAAGCAGTTACTTTTATGAGGGCGCGAATAAGATGTTTTGGACTCGGTCTAAGGAATGAGAGAACAGGTGCGGGGTATACTGGTGAATAGAAACGCTGAGCGGTTTTCGTGCGGTTAAAAAACGCTCTTGTTGCCCAATTATTTCTCAATAATGCCAAAGCTGAAACGGAGACGCTTCACTCGTGTATCGCGTTTGCTCGGTCAATAACGTAAGCTTCAAAAACGACGTATCGAACTATGCCTGGTTAGATATATAACCATGTTAAAATAAATAAACTAAATGTACCTACGCCTTGTCAGAATCGTTCTTTAAAAGTTGAGTGATATTTATTAATTAATGTCTGAATAATTTTATAATTTTTAAGGTTTTCTTTTTTAAGTATAATTGTATTAGCAAAATTATTAGCTCAGAGTACACAATTATGATTTTATGTTTAATTTGTATAGATGTAAGCGCATGTAGTTGGATCGCTATCGAGCTTTAAAAATAACTGAACCTATCTTATATTATTTTGATTATGATCTGTTTTGTGCTTTAAATAAATAAATAAAATAAAATTACTATTGAAGCCCAAAAGCTACACAACTTTATTGTAAGCGTATTGGAGTTGGACAGTAGACACGCTCTGATGCGTAAATATTAGCAAACATAGAAATTCCTATTGTTAACAGATTCTATTCGATCCATTCCAACTTCTTTACATAACATGAATCTTTTACATAAAATGACAATTAATAGTAACGATACTTTAGACAGAAGTAGGTATATACATGCCTACTTCACTTTTATTTGTATTTTATGTTTCTTTTGTTGTCATATGTTTATCGTAATATTGTATGGGAAATTTTGACTGCAATAATTATATTTGATTTTATTTATTTTATAACTCAATGTGGACATAGAGCGCTAATGAAATTGTTCCAGTTCGGTAGAATAAAGAGATAATTAAATTAAGGCTATCACTGACGTCATTTGATCGATATTGTCGACCAAGGTTTCGAGCATGTACGATGCTCTTCTTCGGGATGAGTTAATTCTCACGAAAACTTTAATAGTAAGATAAAGAGATTATCAAAAAACGCTACGAAATCTATAGCGTTTTTACTCCTTTACACGCTGACTCTAAAAAAATAATAAAATGCCGTTCCGCAGACGTAACAAGCGTCGTTGGAACAAAGCGGTAGCTCGCTCAAATAATTTGTATCAATTTGTAAAAATGCAGCACTTCTTACTATGTCCCTAACGAGGGGGTATTTGAGCACGTGATTATTACAGGATCTTTGCGGTGCTTTTAAGACGGATTACTTTAGTTCGGCATATCTAAGCTACAATATTAGAGATTGTACACTCTAAAATGAACGCTTTTTTTAAAATGTCTCTTTCAATAAAGTCTCAAATTAAAAATATGGTGTCGAATTTGTTCATTTTTAGATTTCATTTTTTTATTGCTCTATAGGCTCGAAAGGAAGCATTTGACCACAATCTTTCCTGAAGGAAAGCGTTGATGTAGCGGAAGATGTAGCATGCTTGCCTAGAAGGTACCTATTCACTCTTAACTTTTTTTTTTATATCCTGTACTAACTACGGGCCAATTGCCTATATTTCCTAAAACTAAACTAAAACTATGTACAGCATAGAACTAAAGTTACCTACAAGACATCGAGCTTATAGGTAACTCAAGTGCTCAAGCCCACTACCAGTACTACTCTTAACTTGACTCCTAAATTATACCATATACATGGATATAAATTATTATACCTACTATATTAAGGTATACAGTATGTTTTAGCAGCAAATTATATATGTTTCTAATATCAACTGTTTCCTTTGATAAGAAAACTATCTCGGTAGCCATTTTACGCAGTATGACACATTAATACAGTATGTTTTTCGTCCTACTTACTGCATTGTCAAACTGGACCACAAGGAATTATATTTTAATAGGGAAGCATGCTACATTTTCGGCCGCATCTTCACTTTCCATCAGGTGAGATAGTGATCATTTGCTAGTCGAGCATATAAAAAAACTTGGTTCTGTTAGTTGTACCATGTACAAATCACATTTTCTGTAGTTATACTAATTTTCTTAAGGGCTAGTTTATTTTGCGCGTTGTAATAATTGAATATTTATTATATACTATATTACATATTTTACTAGATTTTCCTTGCGGCTTAGCCTACGTATCAATAAACCAATTATTTATCGGATCGAATTGTGAATCTAAACTATCCTTGAATCCACCTGAACACATAAAATTTCATCATAATCAGTCCAGTCGTTTAGGAGTAGTTCAGTCACAAACAGAGGTTATAGAGTGGTTCTACTTCAGGTGGACTAAGCAACAGCCTACGACTACAAAAGAACAGAAGATGTGATTTCGTACATTGTCCTATGTTTATGGCCAATTTGTTTATACCTTTAACAATGTTTTTTATGCATAATAGGCAAGCATGCTACCTATATCTTACCTATAATGGAATACAATTACCTACCTTACCGGCAGAAGATGTCGCATGCTTTCCTAGAAGACAAACAAAAAAAACAAGTAATATTTTAAAATGTGCTTTAAAATCAAGTTTATCAGTTTATCAGTAGTAAATAAAAGAACTAATAAGTTATACAACCAGAGAACGTGACGTGATGAATCAAACGAGCCCAAACTCGATGGGTTTATCTTGTTTGTTTCAGAAGTTCCTATGGCCATCTTCCGTCGCCATCATCAGACCAACTTCATGGTTGCAAACATTGTATTGTCACCGAAGATAAAAAAACACACCAAATTTGAGTCCAATAGGACATCGGGAAGTGTGTTTAAATTAGCTTGCAAGATTTGATTACAGGCCGACAAATAAACATTAAACTAAATAAAAGCTTGTAAAAAGCAAACTAAACGAAAAGCTAAACAGGCGTGCACACGTGCATCGGATGTTAAATTGCATCCGCGGTGCTCTCGGATAATTTATTTATTGTTGTTCTAATTCACGCAGAATCGTGGTGTTCTGACTCGATGATGCTCTGTTGGACGATGCAGTCGATACGCTGCTGATGGAAGCAGCGTTTTTAACAGAGAATTTGAATTAGTAACGGACGTAAGATCTATATAATCACACTGGTCGAAGCAATCACTTATTTACATTAATAACTACTATTTATTTTATATATTACTACAACAAGAAATAAACAAAATAGTTTTTATTAACAAAAATGTTATTAGTAGGATATTAACCATGTATTTTCTTAAAGAATATTTCTGCGCCATGATGAAGTATTCCGTTTCTGAAATAAATTATCTATAGCGGGCTATAGTTATCACATAGAGGTTGATTTACATTGACCGACAATACCGTTACAGATATCGGGGTACTGAATGTATGAAGAGACCTATATGTCGCACTTTCATTGCCTGACGATAACTTCACCAACACGTTATCGGCGACGACAAATATCGGTACCACGCCTGCCCATACAATCGTATTAATGAATCTAAAATATGTGACGTAATTACTTTGTGCGTAACATATTACTATTCCTCATATTCCTCGCTAGAGTCAATCGCAAATCATTTGATTAAAATAATAGATGTCGCCGCCGATGTCAGTACAGGTGTAGTTGAATTTAACAGCTTGTAGATAATGTCGGTAATCATCCAGAAAATCAAATTCGATATTAGGAATCGACTTAGTCAATTAAAAAGTTATTAATGAATCTAGAATATGTGACGTAATATTCTGCCCCCTTAATCTGAAAAACCATAAGTAACAAAAAGTTCCGAGTAAATCGCAAAAAACTTTATGTGCTTTTTATATTACCTTAGACAGCGGCTTTAGCCGCAGTGTAGTTTTTTTTCAATGATAATATAACTGATTTAATTTATTTTTATTTCGTTTTATGGATTTTTTAATAAATTAATGAGTTAAATAAAAAAAACATTTTCTTCTACGTAAATAATAATTTATTAACTTTTCATTTACTTAAGAAAAAACCCATAAAGGACCATTTATGCTATATGTGACTACAAACTTATTATCATAAGAAGCTAAAAAAACACATTCACTTACTTATGGTTTTCTTACTTAGTAATTTTATATAAACTTGGGGATATTAGGATTTTTAGGTAAAAAAAACATATAGCTCCATTTTTTAATTTAATAAACAAACAATTTAGAAAAAAAAAGAAGCCAAAATTCGTTATAATATGAATTTAAACAAATATTCTTATAACATTGAAACATTTTAAACTAAAGAATCACTTTGCCAGACCTCGTTTAAACTTAATCAAAACAAAAATTCTCAAACAAAAGAATATTATTGTTTCAACTGACTATGTCATTAACAATGATTTATTAGTTTTATTTGCCTTAATTTACTCGTTGTCATATTCAGTTGTCAGGTCAGGGGCAGCATAATTCACAGGAAGATCTTTCCAAAATTTTACACTGCTAGAAGGCATCATTTTTCGAGACGTTGAATGATATAATATCATTCTTTCTTTTTGAAGTTATCCCTCTGGGTTCTTCTTTAAACTTGATCATACTCAATGGAAAGCCATTTATAAGAATAAATGTCTTCATAAAATCTAGCATGATAAAGCTTTCACTTGCGTGTAAATTTTTATAGTGCAGAGTAAAGTCTCCTTTTAAGAATTTGATTTGTACAATATTGCTCAAATAAGGACGCGGTTTCGTCATACTTATTATTCGAGCAGCCGAACAATCTTCAAAAATAAAAAGTCAGTGACTTTCATCTCTTCAACTTTGACTTTCTCATTGTTTGACTTTTCAACAGCAACCTTAAACCTTAACCTTAAACCGTGTATGTAAATTTATTAATTATATATCCTCTGTTTTTAATCACTGTTCTTCTATCTATTCTTTTATGAACGTAGAACGACGTCCTATTATATTGCGTTATTCCTCTCCATCCAAAGGTTGTCTGGAAGAGATCGCTCTCAGCGATAAGACCGCCTATTGTTACACTCATATAATTTTTTACTGTCATTCCTATTTGTGTTCTTTGTTATTTTAAGGTGTTCAATAAAGAATATATCTATCTATCTTAAAGTCTTTAAAATCGTAGTTTTCCCTCACGCTTCATCGACAGTTCCACTTGGTGGTGGAAACTGTCAGCAGACATAAACGAATGTCCGGGTTCGAAATAATTAAGCACAATGGATTCGGTACTGACCTCCTCAGAGTATATGAAATAGACTAAGAACGAGAACATACTCCAGTTCTTGTTCTGCCCCGCGCAGTTATCAAGCCATAAAATTACTTTTTTTGCATCTCTGACTTTAAGCAAGAACATTCGAAATGTACTTAGTAAGTCTTCCTTTTTTCGCCCGGATATAGCCTCATGTCACAAAAATGCCAAAGCAGGATCTTTGCTTTTTCCAACTGGCACGAAACTTTCGTTGAACGCTATAAGACTTGGACAAAACAAAACTAATTTTAGAGTTTCCATCCTCAGAAGCATTAATACTTTTTTCAGATCTGCTGAGTAGCATACTATGTCATCATTATCATAGACTTTAATTATCTTGTACGCATTTCGGGCGTCTAAAGCCTTTTCTACAGGTTGATCATGAGTTCTGCAGGCATTGCATTTGAAATGACGCAGAAACAAATCATCTTTGTTGTGAATCTTAAAAGCTTCACAACGCTCGCACTCCTCATGGCCCAGTTTTGCAAAAGATATGTTCATGCTTTTTAGAGTTTATCTATAAATTTCATAGGAACAAATTTTTCCATGGAAGTCACAAAACTCGTTATGCATTTTTTGAGATGTTAACTCAGGTGGAAGAACATAAGAGTGTGATGTGAGCGCGCGACCTTTCCATTTACGGAACACTGAGACAGACACTGCGAATAGGTAGAACGCGCGGATCGTGTGTCTAGGCGGGGGAAGGGTATCGCTGGGAGGGGTAAGCCAAAAAAGCGTATTTGTAATAAAAATTGCTCTGAAATTGGTATTTTAATAATAACACTAAGCAGAAAGAACATTAAAACACTCGTACGATGCAGAAAAAACATAACTTTGACCATGTGGCTTTTCAGCTTACTGACGTGATGATTTCTTAGTATCGTGTTTTAGATGGAACGTCCCATATTAAAACTTATGTTGATATTGCTTCGTACTTGTAAGTTATGTCTTTTTACATTATGAAAAATCAAAAAGGCTGGAAGAATATTAGGTCACAATATTATAATTGTCTACATTATGAGGTTTCTGTTTCCGATTACACCACTATGTGTTTTCTTCTTCTGAAGGCAGCAGTCAAAACAAAAAACGATGTACTTATGCTTTTCTAAATCGAGTAATATTGAAGTTATCGCTATGGTTCCGAGACAGAAAAAATACATATATTTTGCCGATTCCAAAAATGGTCGTAACTCAATTTCACAAAAAATGCGACTTATGGTTTTTCTTCTTAGCAGGGCAGTATTCTGGCTGCTTCTTCTCAGTCGAAACGCTCTCAAAGCGGTCATGGTCGTAATGTACGATTTTCAGGGGTTGGGCAGGTATTATAACCTAATTATGACTAGTGCCCATGTCAGCTGAAGACCTTCCGTATTTTTCGAAATGGCTGAAATAAGTTTTTTTTATGTTTTCAAAATACGTATCTCCAAAATTTTGAAAAATTTCAAGTATAGATTTAATTATTTATAGTTATAATTATCAAACAAAATTTCACGAGAATTGGTTGAGAAACATGCGGACATACGAAAGCAATTTTGCCCAAGCTGAAACGGAGAGGCTTCGCGCTCGTTCGGTCAACTTCAAGAGAGCACCATGTTTAAAACGTATGGACTTTTGCCCGACCATCGTGGCAGCACATCGCGGGAACTTACACATCGCTCTCTAGCTTATTCTGTTTTATGCATAGTCATGTCCATTATTTAATCAAATATCTTTATTCTTTTTGTATGTATAAGCAATCTTTTGTACGACCCAGTTGGCGCAGTGGACAGGTCTCCGCCCTCTGCGCCGTGGGTCCTGGGTTCGATTCCCGACTGGAGCACAAATTCCTTCCCTAAGTATATTTGTGCTTCTGGTGGTAATGTGTGTGTAATGTGAATGTTTCCGGCACCTACGATACAAGCTTTTGAACTTAGTGTGGGGCTGTGAATGTGAATGCGTTTGTTTTTTATTTGTTTGTGGCCAAGAAACTTCATGCTAAATTTTGCGTTAATTTGGTAAATTTTGTTATAGTATGATTTAGCAGCAAATACGTTTATTACATCAACTATTTGCTCGTTGATACCAAAACTCTCTCGGTAGCATTGTTACCACCTTATTACAAATACTGTATGTTTTTCGTCCCACTGTATTGTCAAACTGATAGGATCACTAGCAATTTGTTTGCACGTGGTACTATTAATTGTCTATAATTTTATTTATGAAATATTTTTATCGTTTTTGAGTGATCATTTGTAGCCTCCAACATTTTAGACTTGACTATGGTATGGTTGTCGCGGAACTTGTATATGTTTCATTGGCTATGTTTACCTTTGATTACATTGATAATCAAACATATTTACACCACATCGTTACTCTATAATAAATACTATTATCTATTGCACTTTTTCGCACAACAGCCGAATTAACATAAACGTAAAAGCTTTCACACTCACAGCCCTACACTAACTTCAATGACTTGTGTGTACCAGAACCAGAAACACATATTTTCCTTGGGGAGAATATTTGTGTTTCCATCGGGAATCGAACCCGATACCTCCGCTTAGAAGGCGAACGCTCACCCAAGTAAGCTAACGAGCAGTTCCTTTTTTTTAATGCTTTGCTCATCTTCTGCCCCCCACTATGAATACGACACCCATGGCTTATGATAGCAGCGTTCTAGCTGCTCAATGTCAGATCTAGACTTGAACACGAATTTCACAATGTTTGTAGTGGTGCTTAATAGGTGTTCAGTTTGATCATGATTACGAGCATTAGCTGTTATGATGATCTACTGGAGCATTGTTTGCTGCTTGGTTGAGTTATAGGGTAGCTTTTAGCAGTTATGTTCGTACTAGCAGCGTACAATGGTTGTACACGCGCACAAGCACAATGGTCATTTAAAACTCAAGTTAAAAACTTTTATACATCCTCTACACTATATATGTGTAAAATATAAACCAAAAACCTCTTGGGACATCATTATAACAATTGAGAAGAACGTCTTTTGTGGTAAGGCTTTTAAATTTTTTTTTATAAACAAATAAAAATATGAACCTACTTTTTATGTAATTGTATGCAATCCCCTTTTAATTTCCTTCATTTTGATACCCTACTCAATAGGTTGTTTTTT
Source organism: Lomographa bimaculata (assembly GCA_948107665.1). Classification (NCBI taxonomy): domain Eukaryota; kingdom Metazoa; phylum Arthropoda; class Insecta; order Lepidoptera; family Geometridae; genus Lomographa; species Lomographa bimaculata. The sequence goes on from OX403600.1 coordinate 14,108,544, forward strand.
TATCAACGTTCTAGCCGTGCCCCGTGGCTTTACCCGCTGTTATCAAGTTAAAAAGAAGCCTATGTGTTAATTCTAGATATTAGTTATGTACATTCCGAATTTCATTCAAATCCGAAGAGGGAACAAACATACTTACATTCACACACAAACTTTCGGATTTATAATATTAGTAGGATGATTACTAATTCGCGCAAAAATTCCGCTTTTTTTTTAAACTACTATCCCAGTATACTTGGGTTTTTAAGACGAATATTATTATAACGATTCCTTAACTGTCGAAATTCATCCAGAGACGTTTGGAAGATACGAGGTAATAAATAAACTTAAATATGTAATAGGTTATTAGGTTTACGTAAGTTAGGTTAGTAGGTTTTTTTCAATATACATAAATCATAATATACAAGATACGCACAAAAACATTTTCCACTATGCAAAAAGTAGGTGTTAGGTCTTAATTTAGGATAGAATCAAGAATCAAGAATAATTTATTGTGAACTGACAAATTATCACGGTATGCAAGTTGTTAGTGCAATTATGTGACATCAGATTACCCATATCGGGCATACAATATATAGACACAGCAATGGTATATTTTATTGAAACAATTTTACATTTCAAATTTAGGAGATAATACAATAATAAAGAAATAATTATAATATCATTTCGAATTCGTATGATGTCAAGTATACAATTTTAATTAATGGCAAAATGTATAAACTATGAGAGTGTCTATTTGCAAATTATTTGTAAGATCAGTTATAAGTACTGCAGGACATTAAGGCTAGTCTTCATTATCTAGGTCTACATACTTTTCTAGCAATTTGTTACAGTGATCTAAGCTCTTCTCCTTTGTTTGCTTTATGCTCCCCTATCACCTTATATTACTATTATTTGCTTATTACCTCAATTTTATCGTAACAACATCATCGACAGTCTCCTATTGCTCCCGGCTTATTTCCATAAATGCATGCTCGACACGCCAAATAATATTGACAGTATTGTCAATATTAATAAATTTACATGAAACGAATTCTGTTAAAATTAAAAGTGTAATGATTTTTTGTTTATTGGACGGAAGACCCGCTGATAAATGCAGTTGTGTGACATTCAGTTTAGACGTGTTATACATTATTTGTTTATTTTTTAAACATAAATTACTCCCCTATTTTTCTCAAATGTACAGATTTTGTCACACATTTCTCATACAATGTTATTGTTTTAGAATTAATTAAATGAAATGCAATATAAATTCACAATATGAGATATTTAGTTATTTTATGCAGGTATTTCATTAAGTAAATTTGTATATGTGTTATTTGAAGTGTTATTTTTAAAAAGTAAATCGAATTTGAATAATTGAAAACCACCAATTAGTAGTGAACATTACTATTTCGGATTGAAGGCATATTTCCATTGAAATTACAAAGCGAAAAGAAGCATTGAGCTCTTATGAGCAATTGTGACACTTATCATCACGCGTGCAAACTCGTCTCGTTACAAATGATCCCCTCGTTACACATATGTCATAGTTGCATAAAAAAAACTTAACCATAGTCAAAACAAACTTACTTACTTTTTACCTTAATTGATGGGAACGGTCTACTGGTAGTGGGCTTGAACACTTGAGTTACCTATAAGCTCGATGACTCGTAGGTAACTTGGGTATCTGCTGTATTAGGTATATATATATAATTTTAGTTTAGTTTTAGGAAATATAGGCAGTTGGCCCGTTCTTAGAATACCATAGTCAATAACATAGGACCTACATGTTATAGGATATGTAGTCAAGCCTAGGGGCCAACTGCTGTAACTAAACTATACATATACTTTTATACAGAAAAAAAAATGGTGTGTCGTAAAGAATAAAGTGAAACTTTTACATTACAGGGAAAAATTTTAATTGTTCATCACAGTATTTACCCCCACCACTTTACGTCACACAAAAAGGTTGCGGATCCGAATTTCAGACCCTCATATCAATCTACCGAGCTTATAGATTAAGAGCTCAAGTTTTTTTTTTGGTACAATATTATTGTAGTGTTTGTCAATAATATTGAACGCGACTTATCGTTTATCAGCTAAGCGCAATACGTCTCATCTGCCACACTTTCGACCACCTATTTGTCACGAGCGGGCATGTTCGATCATTACGTACAATTTCTCTGAGGATCACGAGCGACGTCTATTTCTTGTGCACTGGCCTGAATCACGACCTCGCATCGAGATCTCCGCGTGTGAATGTTCTTGGTGTTTAATAAGATTATTTTAAACATAAATGCTTTAACAAAACTCTTTTAGCCCCACACTAATTTCGATGACTTGTGTGCAGGAATCGGGCGGTCCCGAAATCAGAAGACTCTAGTTCGAGTCCAAATGTTTTGATTTAATTATTTATTTATTTATTTTTTTTACCAAAAGAGAAAACCGAGCAAGCTCCGTCATCCAGGTACAATATCTAATCAGGGGGTGTATTCCGGGCATAGATTATCTTTACATCGACGTCGAATACGAACGATTTTCTTTTGTTATGAACATCGAATCAACTGAAATTTCAACCAATCGACTGTCGTATCGACGTCGCATCAATTCGAACTATCGTATTTTGACGACCAGAATAGACCTACTGATGACACGCATATGATAAATACAAAACAACAATAATACAATCGGGTGTGTGTCGGTACAATGAGGGTGTCTTCAAGTCTAGAGTGAATAGGTAGATATTTACCTAGGCAAGCATCTTCGGCCGCATCGTCACTTTCCATCAAGTGAGATAGTGGTCGAATGCTTGCCTATCCAACATTAAAAAAACCAAGGATGCTATGTAGGTAGGTGTTTGCTTACTACGCTGCAACTTCAAAGTTGGTTCTCGGCGGAAGCACGAGCTTCGATACGATAGTGTGATAGTTGCGTTTAGGGTAAAATTGTGTTTGTGATGTAAATGTTTTTGGCACAAAATTATGGACCTCCGCTTGCTTAGCCACATTAAAAAAAATATCACACCTGCCAAGAACACTACTTATCTACATAATTATGTCTAATGGTTTTTGTTTCAACCGACTTGAAAAAAGTAGGTTCTCAATTCGATTACATGTTTTTTTTGTATATATGTTACGCGATAATTCCGTCAATTATGAATGGATTGTGATGATTATTTTTTGTATGGTAGGTTACACTTCAGAGGTGGTCCCATATAAATATTATCGAAACCGATCAAGTCAAAACCAAAATATAAGTGATGAAATTAGTTATTTAAGCTTTGCTTGCGTTTAAATTATAAACAAACGCATTCACACTCTCAGCCCCGCAATAAGTTAAAAGAATTTTGTCGTGGGTGGTGGCAAGGTTTAGGTACATATCTCACACACAATCACACGCATGATTCCTATTATGAATATGTCCTGATCATATTGCATATATTCGCTTAATTTATTGTATCGTACATGACCAGTATAAAACAGTTTGCGAAACCCACACATTCCCATGCATCCCAGTTCAAACACCTTAAACATGTTTGCTTTACTCCATCCATGAAGATGTTACTTCTACGTAGTTACCCGTGTCAAAGGTTGATAAATATGCAATATCCTCCGATAGATCCCAGATCGATTGAGCGTGTTTCTGAAACCAACGCAACCTGACCTTCCCACCCCCTCAGCTTCCAGGTAAAGGACTGTATAGAAGGGATTGAAGGGTTAGGTAAGGAGGTCAGGTTTTTCTGGACACGTAGAGTGCATTGTTAGAAAATTATAGATGGCGCCTTAGGAGATGACTCGATGTTTACATTCCGTACCGATGCTAGGACTCAGGTAGTTTAGGAGGTCAGAGGTCGGAGTGTGATTACATGTTCGTCTTGTTTGTTCGCTGATTCGATTCTGATCTAATCTGGTTTGGATTAGAGATGATTTTCCAAGTGCTTTTAATTGCTTGAGAAGCAGACTATATATGCTAAGAAAATATTTATTTACAAAAATAACAACATCAAAATTCTAAATTCAATATTGCTTACTCACATGGGCTCCACCATAGTTGGGACAGTGTAAAAACTTAACAAACGATTTAGTATAATAGTTATAGATCATTTAGTCACTTTATTATTACGGTAACTATAAGATTCAGAAGAAAGCTGAAAAACAAAATAATCTAAGGGTAAGAACAAGAATTATGAACTGAGGGATTTTTGGTATTTTACAAATTACCTTGTAATTTGTAAGTCAGCAAAAGTAGTTCCGCACCTCTGGTTGTGCACCGACAGTATCCTGAGTTGGAGCTGTTACTAAATTGCTAAATTTGTAGCAAGATATTCATGTTTATTTATTTATTTAAAAACTTCATGCACAAATACTATGTACATAGGAGGACTTAATGCTACAGCATTTTCTGGAATTAGAGTCATTAACTTTCATGGGATGCCTATTTGGAGTACTGGTGACTGTTTATTCACTAGTACTCCTAGTACTCCATACGGTTTTGAATTTAAATATTGTCACAGATGTGTTGTCTCAATAAATGTACAATAGTAAAGAAAGTACTTTAAAATATTTATGAGCAAGAAAATGTAGCCTTAAAACCACAAAAGCATCTTCACATGACCGACTTTAAAATTTGGGATTACAGAAATCAGAAAATATTTATTGTGTAAACTGTGTAAACAAGATTTACTTAAACAAAAATGTTCAGTACAAGACAGTTTGCCAAATTCATGTTTATCTGATTAAAAAATTATGCAAATATAAGCTGAGCATAAAGTAGAAAATAGTAATGGCTGAGATTGGTCTAAACAATCTAAGAACCTAAATCGAAACCCACCTAACTCCAAACTGATTATTTTTACTTAAACATAAGATTTAACAAATGATTACATAAAATGCACCTGAAAACTTGGATAGATTTGTCCAGGCATATGGTCCATTTTTTTTTATTCGGGCGCAGAGGCCCGTTCTGCGTGTCGCGTCTCTGACATAATCAGAGTTTTCAAGGTGCAATATTTTTTTCATTTTGAGTAAAATTTTTATTTATATAATATATCATTCTTAGTCTATAAAATACACCGTCATCATCATCAGACCAGCTCTATGGTACCATATCATTGTATTGTCAACAAAGATTGATAAGTATACTAAGTTTGAATATAGTCGGACATCGGGAAGTGGGTTTAATTTAGCTTGTAAGATTTGATTACAGACCGACAGATAACGGGATAAGTAAAAATTAATAAAAGCTTATAAAGGTTCTTCGTGGGGTTATAGAAAATGTTTGATTAGGTAACACAATATTTTGTTATCATGTAAAAACTGACTTCATACTCATAATAAAAGCATCTCATTTGCAATGGATTTTATTACCGGAAAATAAGGTAGCCAATACTATTGTACTGTTTGCTCAGAACGTGAGCCCACTATTGTCTAGCACGTCTTGTCTAGCACTATTGTCAAGCACGTGAGCCCACTATTATCACAAATGTTACTGGATACTTTTTTAAGGATTTTTTAATCATTTAAAATTTAAACAGCTTCAAATGCGACGATATAAAATCTTACTAAGCTCTTCATAAATCAAACCAATAATAATGGGAATAATCAAAAAGTAAACACTTGATCAAAAGCCACGTATTTGCTTCTATAGAATTGAAATAAAAATAAACTTATTTCAACTTACATACCTCTTAATCTAGGCATACAAAGCACATCACGCATTGGCCAGTAAGTGGTTGCCCAAGCCTGCTTGATATTCGAGCGTGACAGAACCGTGCCCCACGGACCAATTTACCGTAATCACACTACGATTACTGATTAACCATTTTACATTCACAATTCTGGGAAACTATTTTTTTTTTTTGAATATTTGTTACAAAAACTGCGATGGGCGTTACGAGAATTGATAAAATTTAAAAAAGTACATCCGGGTATTTAAAGTAACTGAAATTCAACATAAAACGCAAGAAAACTGTCTATAGTTGGTTTGAACACGCAGAAGTAAACATTCTATGTGACCAGACAGCGTTTGCCATGGAGGAAGGCAAAAGAGACAGAGGCCGCCCACCATAGGCCAACAACCTGGATTCGAACCATTCATAATTGAAACGCAAGAAAAGCTTAAAAAACCGATTTCATCGCTTATATTTGAAAAATGGAGACAATGCATTTGGTTTTTGCCTAGCCCCTTAGCCTAAAACTAAGGGTCTATTACCATGACTGCAGTAATAAGCAAGTAGAATTTATAATTGCTTGAGAAAAATGAACAAAGATGCATATTCATTACACTAACTAAAGGAACATTATTTCTAGATAGATAGATGAACACTTTATTGAACACCATATTTGTGACAAAACAGAATAGAAAATAATGACTTACTAAATAAGTGTAACAATAGGCGGTCTTATCTATTTCTAGTTTATGTTTATGCCCGATAGACAAGCATTTGACCACAATCTCACCTGATGGATAGCGATGTTGCGGCCGAAGATGTAGCATGCTTGCCTTACCTATTCACTCTTGACTTGAAGACTCCCAGATTATATACCGTTCGGGAAACAACATAATATATTAATAAGTATAGTGGTCAAACGCTAGACCATCAGATATGTATAAAAATATTTCAAGTAAAACCATACCTCTGCTCTGGATGCCTGGTAGAGATCGCTATTAGTGATAAGGCCGCCTATTGTGATACTTTACGTATAAGCTTGTTTGATACCTTTGTTTTATCTCATCTTATAATGGATCAATAAAGTATTATCTATCTATCTATCATATCTGAATCTATCATTTAGAGCTCGCTCTCCTTATCTAGTATTCCTAAACTTAAAGTCAGTCTTGATTAACGTACGTAAGAACTATAATTTCATCAAGCCCTCCAAATGAAAGGTCATTAGAGTAATAATACTCAAATTATATAGTCCATAAGAAACAATGGCTTAACAAGCCTAACGATGTATGTCGTATATCTAATGGAACAAATGTGAATACCAGAGGAGGGCAATTAGGAAGACTAACTACCGCAAATACATTATGGAGCATTACGTTTGTTGGTTTCAATTTATATTCGATCAAAAAGTCACTGTCTACGGGCCAATTGCCAATATTTCCTAAAACTAAACTAAAACTTTGTACAGCAAAAAACTAAGTTATCTACAAGACATCGAGCTTATAGGTAACTCAAAAGTAACTTTTTTTTTTTTCAGTTTTTCTTAAACTACGGGCCAATTGCCTATATTTCCTAAAACTAAACTGAAACTATGTACAGCAAAGGACTAAATTACCTACAAGACATCGGGCTTATAGGTAACTCAAGTGCTCAAGCCCACTACCAGTGGGTAGCGTTCCCATCATGCTGGCGGCATTGCCTCTCTGAATTGCAATGCTAATACGTTGGATACTCTCCATCAGTGAGATAGTGGTCAAATGCTTGCTTAAGAGTATTAAAAAAAAACTCGCAAAAAACCATTCCTTGACAGTCGGTAAAAAAACGCAATTTTTCAGCTTTCTCACCTTGAAATCTATATTATACAAACAAACAAACGCATTCACACTCACAGCCCCACACTAAGTTCAAAGACTTGTATCGTGGGTGCCGTAAACATTTACTTATCCCACAAACAATCAAACCCAGAACCAGAAGCACAAATGTCCCGTGGGAAGTAAAAGTGTGCTCCTGCCGGGAATCGAACCCAGGACGCACGGCGCAGAGGGCAGACACTTGCCCACCGCACCAACTGGGTCGTCATATTGGTACTTACCTGATACTTTCGTTGTTTAATTGAAATAGGATTGGACCCAAAGACCCCAGTTAAGTTTAAACTTAACCGGGCATTTAGAGAACTTGACTGATCGACGCAAACTTAACCTTAAATTAAGTAATTTGTACACTTAACTACACTTTGAAGATTCTTACTACACCGTTTTAGTTGGGATGTAGAGCTAACAAGTTTTAGAAGGGTGATATGGCACAAATCTCAATCAATAAATTTTTTACTGATATTTCTAAATATGTATTTTTAAATCTTATTGGCTTATCTGGAACTAAAATAATCGCGTAACTTCTGCAAAAACTGTGCAACTCAGTTAGTTTTAGAAAAATAAAATCTCGCAAATATAATAGTGGCGCATGTAGCAACCATATGATAGCACTAGAACGTGCTCAACGCGCTGTCCTAAAAGTAGCAACTTTTCGGCCGTTTATGTATTCTACCTCTGAACTCTATAGAGATTGTGAGGTGTTATCGGTTCGCCAATTGAGCGTTTTAAATCATATACTGACCCAACATAAAAAAACAACCCTAATGAAAGACTCTTACATTCACAAAAGAAGAAAAGATAGGGTCTTTAATAAACAAAAATGTAACTCGCAACTGGCACATCGCAAGTAAAAAGATAGAGCAACTTGTAACATTTAATTCTCGTGAAGCCAAACTTGCAATAACTGCCTGGCTGGAAACCCTCAGCTATGACGAAACTGAGAAACTATTAAAAGTAATTCAGTAATGAAAAACACACAACACTCACACACACACATACCACAAAACCACACACACACCACACACACATACACACACTACTACTTTTAAGTATATAATATTAACTATTAATTTAAATTTTAGTAAATTCCTAACTATTTATATATATGTATATATATAGGTCAAGTGTGTCTTAATCAAACTAAATTATTAACTAGTGGCTAACATACTACAGCAATTCGTACATTGGAGATTATGTAGACACCTACAACACAAGATTTACTCTTAGTGTAGGTTCTACGTGTCATACAACCCTAAAAAAATGTCATTACAAGCCAATTAATTTAGCTTCGTGATCATATGTGTGTCCTGTATTTGTTATTTGTAACTTGTACTTATATGTGAACAAATATTATTATTATTATTATTTATTATTATTATAAACACTTTCATACTTTCCCCTGAAAAAAAAACTTTTGTTCCATCAGGAATCGAAGCCGACACTAGCTGCTTAGAAGGCAAACGTGCATCCAACTACTTGAACTAAGACAAATGTTCAACATGAATGATGACACTTCTAAAAGGCAATGAGCCAAGAACCAAGTAACTGTCTGATGGAAGGGTTCAGACCTTAAAGCATATTTTTTAAGATAACCTGACGGTGTATGTTATGCATTTCGGAGGTAGTGCTTCGAAAATACATGATTTGGTAACCGTGGCTGTTTATATCAATTGATCGTTTTCGAGAGACACGTGAAATAATATTGAAGATTAGTATAAATAAAACCGGCCAAATGCGAGTCGCACTCGCGCACGAAGGGTTCCGTACCATTATCTATAAAAAATCAAGTTTGTTGTATGGGAGCCCCCCTTAAATATTTATTTTATTTTACTTTTATTATTTGTTGTTATAGCGGCAATAGAAATACATCATCTGTGAAAATTTCAACTGTCTAGCTATCACCGTTCTTGAGATACAGCCTGGTGACAGACGAACGGACGGACGGACAGACGGACGGACAGCGAAGTCTCAGTAATAGGTAGTTTTTACCCTTTGGGTACACCACCCTAAAAAACGAAGTGTACTTAATAGATAGCACATAATAAATTATGAATTTTTATAACTCCATCAATCAACATTAAAAACTCAACGGTTGTATATAATTTTTTTACTTTTAACTTTTTCCCGAACTAATTTTAAAGCCGGTGCTATAGTATTTTTTTTTTATATTACGCACACAGTCACGCACAGAACTACGAGTACATATGAATCACAAATTTCTTTATGGTAAGAAAAAATATTTTCCTTTTGATAGGAAAATATCAAATACGCCAACACGGACGTCGTATATTTTTATAATAGTGGTCAAATCTCCTCTACCAATTTATAAGTCTATGAGGGGTCGAATTCGGTAAGACGGATAGGTAGGCTTCAAGTGGGCCTCACTAACGACTCGCTTCGATCTTCAGGTGGTGATCGTTAGCGATGAAAATGTTCACAGAAACGGTCACTTCTTAGGTTAATGTTGGCCTTTAGACCTGGGTTCTATTATCGTAAATCGAATGGTTTTTAAGCCTAATTTATCATAAGAAATTAAAAAGGCTCAGAATATATTGGACCGAGTTGGGCTCTGGAATCAACTATTCCCAGAGCATTTTGAGGAGGCTCAATTTGGGCCACAGGGACAGGCCCAGGCACGTCCGGTCTTTTCTGGACCAATTGATCCAGTGCGGACATTGGTGCAGGTGAAACTAAATAAAAGCTTGTCAATAAGTCTTGTAGAAGTAATCATTCTGTTAGACATAAATAATTTTTATATTGCATAGGTCGTTGGTATAATAATATAGTTTAACCTAATATCTCCTAAAACTCAACTGTTCAAATACATGCGTTGGAAATTATTTGTAAACATATACACCCTATTCACATTATTTAAAAATATTTTTTGAGAGAACCACGTATTCATAAATATATTTGTTTTACGCATCAATGTATTATTAATTGTAAAATGTATGCAAAGAATGTAGGGTTGTCACAGGAAAACTTTCAGGTAATATAAACTTTATCAGCACTTAATTGTTTTTTATTAAATGCTGTTTGGTGACATATTTATAATGTACAGTATTATACAGATTTATTTAATATAAAACTGTCTTTATATAGACCACAGATAAGTGTTCGACGACACGCAGCTGACGCAGTGACCAGATCTCTGCCTGTCTCTGCCTGCGTGGGTCCTGGGTTCGATTCCCGGCAGGACCATAATTTTCCAAGAGGCATTTGTGCTTCTGGTTCTCGATGTGATTATGTATGTGCTGTAAATGTTTCTGGTACCCACGATACAAGTTTTCAAACTTATATAGGCTGTGAGTAAGAATGCGTTTATTTTTTACACAACGGTCGCCCCTTGTATCTATTGATAGCTAGAACATGATCCAAAGGTTCAATTTTTCATACTGCTTCCCTATCGTTGATTAGCTTTTGCTGCTAAACTCTCCTTACTATTTCCAAGGGCTGTCTTTGACAATCTCTTTCAAATTGTGCTATTCATAATTAAGTGCCTCCATATTGTCAAATTATATAAGAGTTTTTTTAATAAATTGTACACGGGCAGGTTATGATTTTGACTTAGGCAAATTGTGTGCATTGCACCTAGTTTATCCGATCCATGTCCTATTCCTATAACAGATATCTTGTTTCTTTAAATAACATTGTCGGATTAATTATTTGTAATGTAATGTTTCTATTAAACTGTTTTCACATTCATTTGTTAGCGTTTGATCTGATCGCTGTAAACAAGTAGGCAGGCACGACTGAGTATTTTTTCTTTTTGCATATAAGTGACAACCCTACTAAAACGTAACATGTTTTTCTTTACAAATATATAATTATAAATATATATAGAATTTATTTCTATATGTATTTATCTATTTGACTATAAACGTTGTCGGCATTAGACAGGTGATACGAGAAATAAGAAAAATGAAATGCATTATAGGTATCTAATTTTTTCGACTTTAAATATGGAACATTATTATGAATCTTATTACTTTTTCAAATATATTTTTTTCTTGATTTCAGTTTCGATTTTTTTCACACTTACATTAGTAGGATCTACATTCATGACGAAGTATCCGAAACATGAGTATCTTACTCTTGAATATGTTAATGCCGTTATAAGAAACTGCTCATCACATTGTATTCTAAAGTCTTGTAAATGCGGTAACAACATTATTTATTGGAATCATTGCATGTAAGTAGAAAACTCTTTTATAGCTTTTTTACTACCCGCAAGGTGTAACTGAAAACCAGCGTCGAGTTTTCAATCAACATAAAGCTGAGTTAAACATTTTAGGCATTCAAATTGTATATTATTGTTTTATTCTTCAGTTATTTTTAGTAATTCATTTTTGTTTCATATAAATTTAATGTCTAGGTTTCTTTTATTATGTGACTGTGTAGGGCGAGGTGATCTCGTCGCTTGCAATATAAGCGTGATGCTTAACTATAACAGCTCAATATGCTTATTTTTACAAAATCAAAATCTATTATTCACATGGGCCCCATAAAATGGTCAAGTTTTCACTTCTGCCGGCAGTCCCAGAATGCAACCCGTTGTTTTTTTTTTCGTTTGAATAGAACTAAAAATCGCACAGCTACGGCTAATTTTTTGGGGCATCGAAAGCTTCGCCATCTTGACAACCGCTACCAACGACATAGGTACGCCTTGCAAATGAGTTCTGTATACACAAAATACTCTGTGTAAATGAGTTAGCGATATTCAGCTCGGTATAATAGCGAGCTTGACTAATATTAGACTCTAATAGGCCCTTGAGATGATAATGTCTTTTATCCTCTGTAATTCACATGAACATTGCGTTTAAATCAAAATACAGTAATTTTGGCACAGTACTGCTTACCGGTGACTTAGAATATAAATAAATGGTAATAAATAGTATGGTAATAAGGTATGACGTGGAATAATGTATGACGTATCTTCTAGGCAAGCATGTCACATCTTCGACCGCATCATCACTTTCCATCAGGTGAGATTGTGGTCAAATGCTTGCCTATTTAGCATAAAAAAAAAAGTATTTTCTTGTTTAAAGCTAAAAGATGTCATTTCGTCCTAGTGATCGGGTTTAGATTTTAATTAAAGTTTTTTCTTGTTTCAGGGCTAGACACATCCCCCTGCCCGAAGGACCTGCACTTCACGACTGTGTATCTATGAAGGGTCTAAAAATAATGTTAGCTCTTCATGGCAGAGATCCTACAATGTGCAATGACGTTGATAAGTGGGGACGAATTACGAAACGATATGTCAAACCGACTTATAACTAGAAACACATTGGTTATATATTGTAACCCTCTATTTTCCCATAAGAAAAAACAAAAAAAACAAACGCATTCACACTCACAGCCCCACACTAAGTTCAAAGACTTGTATCGTGGGTGCCGGAAACATTCACCTCACACACACATTACACCCAGAACCTGGCGCACAAATATCCTTTGGGAAGGAATTTGTGCTCCTGCCGGGAATCGAACCCAGGACCCACGGTGCAGAGGGCGGGCACCTGTCCACTGCGCCAACTGGGTCGTCCTTTATCATTGCTTTATAATTAACCGTCATAAAAATTATTTAAAGTCAAGCTTAAAACCTATTTCACCGTTTTATCTTCGGTACCCTTGATCAGATTAAACTAATTAAATACGCATTATTGAGGATAACTCAGAAACTATCCAAAAATATAAAAATGTTTAAAATAGACCTAATGTTTGCTTACTTTTTGTTATTAAAATGTTATTAACGTTACATTATTTTTATCTTGTATCCATTAGGTTATATTTTCATAATAATTTGGTGAATTAATGTTAACTAATTATAATAAATTATTTAAATAAAGTTTAAGTTGTTTTGTTGTTTAATTGACTTTTATTGTAATAATTATTTATATTATGAATTGAGCAAAATCTGGCAACCCTACCGAGAGTAGCATGCTTATGATGTCATACATGAAATTTTAATCAATAATTTGCATTTATTATGCAACTTCGTAAATATAAAAGTCTTTGTTTTGTAAATTTTGTTTTAAAAAGTTGAGTAAAATACAGAGAACATTATGAAATCAGCCATAGGTAAGAAAGAACATTTATTTTTCTATTAAACGATATCGTTACATCTTTATATATATATATATAATTCTTCTGTACGTGTGTATGTGATTGAACTCTTTCCTTCTAAATAGCTTGAAAGATTATTTTATGCGATGATTATTTATTATTGTTTTTTTGTGTGTTCAGATGGATTCAAGAATGATTTAGATTCACAATTCCATCTGATAAATTATGTTTTTTTATTCATTTATTTAATTAACAGGTCCACAAGTATAGTTCATAATTGAAATTAAGACTAATTATTTTAAGAAAAATAAAATTGCCAAAAAGTTTTAAAATTTACAAAGTGCAACATTTTATGCAAAAAACAAAGAAAACAGACCTGAAATAAACATAATAAAAAAATATTAATTGTATTGTTCTTTTTTTAATTTAATTTGGCAAAAGGGATACACTCAGCTCTAGTGCGCAGACTATGTCTACTTAAGCACTTGAGTAAACTATAAGCTCGATGCCTTGTAACTCGGGTCTTTGCTGTTTATTTATTGTATTGTATAAGAGACTTGATGGCGCCGCGCCGGTTGCGCGACGCTACCCCCTGCTCTACCGACGTTTTTGTATAGGCTATCTAGTGTTAATACAGTAGCAGCAGAAGCGGCCAAGGCGCGTATAGAACGCGCGTACTGGGCGCACGGTGGGCACGCGCCTAGGGCGTTTTGTACATCCCTAATTATATATTTCAGTTTCCATTGTCGTGTTGCTAACATGGCCAGCTCCAACGCACAGCAAATGTTCAGGAAAAAAAACTCAAGATTATGACTTCGACATTCTAAAGCTGTATAATGTGGTACTACACTGCGCTCCAGGTCCTATCATTAATTCATGTGAATGTGGCTCTGATTACTTATGTTGGAATCAATGTGTGTAAGTACATATAGACTTAGTTTTCATTTTAACTATCTCGATATTGGCCTCGATTCTGATGTACACGCACTAAATAAAATGTTAACTATCCCTGTCTATTACAAAATAGAAACACAAGACAGAGATAGCATACATTTTAGTGCTGTCAAGCTAGTTTATCAATTAAAATATGCAGCAGAAGCGGAAACGTGCGTTTTTTTAGTCAACACTGACTTGACAGCACTAAAATGTATGCTATCTCTGTCTTGTGTTTCTATTTTGTTCAAGACAGGAATACTTTAAATTTAATTTAGTGTTTGACATCAGAATCGAGGCAATTGCAGCCTTATTACGTAAGACACAAAAAGACGACGAAGTACAAAATGATAACCTCTGTCTTTATCCTTTGCGTCGTGGGTTCTGGATTCGATTGCCGGCAAAAGCACAATTGTCCTTCCCACGCGGGACATTTTTGTTTCTTGTTCAAATTGAGACTGTGTGAGTGGCATGTAAATGTTTTTGGCACCCACGATGCAAGTCTTTGAAATTAATGTGGGACTGTGAGTGTCGACACTTTTTTTGTTAGGTTATAATTGTGTTAAATGACTTTCTACACTTGGCAAAAATGCTGTATCACGACCCTTTTGCCACTTTTTGTTTTGTTTAATTATCTTTCATATGTTTCTTTGTACAAGCTGTTTTTGTTATGTTTTGTTTTGTTATAGTACCAAATAAGCACATTACATAGGTTCTAACCGTACTTCACGGCATCAAGGAGAGCAGTACGCCACTGCATGGGCTGGTTGTGAAATAAAAAGTGAACTCCTCGAGTTTTTGGTTCGTTTCTTGGAACCCTTTTGGTTTATAAACGCAATAAATTGACTTGCGTTTACGAAGACGTCTCTGCCCTTGGAAAGTTCTTCTCAATGATACCCTAAGTGTTGATAAAAAAAAATACTTTCTACTTTTGTGTATTCCCCTTAATCTTTTCATTTATAGCATTTTAATTGCAATTTCTGGCTTTGGGCCATGGCCTTACACAATCTCTGAGAATTCGAAGTTATTTGCTGGTATGGTTTAGATGCTAGATGCCTCTGACAGACGAAAGGACGGACGGACAAAGTGCTGAATCACCAAAGTCAACATAGAAATTTCGCTTTACTCGATCAATTCTCGAACAGATTTGACATATTAGAAAGTGTTCTAATATTATTTTTATAAAACTTTCAGTCATGATGGATTACAATTTCCTGAAGGCCCTGAGATAAACCAATGCGTAAATTTGCTAGATTTGCACGATATGTGCGAAATGTATGACAAAAAACAAAATACTTGCAAAAAAATAGATGAATATGGAAATGTGGAGATAATTCCCATCAGTGAATATACTGAACCCACTGAGGTTCCCCCGTGTTCAGAACCTGTAGAACCTGCTGGTTGTGAACCCGTGCCAGACTGCGACGACTCCAAGCCAGATCCGGATCATATGACTTCAAATCCACCTGAGCCGAAGCCATATACGTCACCTTTAACAGAAGTTCCTTACCAATATGTGGAATACTCAGACATGTCTATGCCAATGGGCTGTGATAGTAACTCAGACATACAATCAATAAAATGCCAAAATAAGGGTGCTCTTCAAGCTTGCGACATTAAATATCAATCTTGCGGACAGGTTTGCGATGCCATATTAGATGTACTCATAAAGTTGCTAGAAGCCGTTTCTTGTGGAAAAGATGCCCGAATGGCAGCAGCACACGGATTAATCACTTTGAAAAAATATAGAAACTGCAAAAATTATACCGATTGTTAATGCTTTTTAATGCTAGTTATTTATAATTTAATAAATTATTTTACACATAACGTTTTGATTTTGTGTTTATATTATAAAGTAACCTGAATGTTTTTGTTTATTTTTAAAGGATTACCTGTTTAATAGGTTCAAATCCCATATTTACAGGCTTTTTAAGTGTCAAATTTCATTTAAATGAAAACTGCAGTTTTTGATACAGAAGTTATATAAGATGTGTTTTGTTAGATTCAAGTAGTCAAGTATTTCAACAATGTAGTAAGGTAACTTACTATATTGTTAAAATACTTGACTTCTATTATTATACATGAGTTTATTTAAATTTCCTCAGCACTCTCACACACATTCATTCGCTATCCAGAAATATCGAATGTAGGTACCAAAATAGTTAAATCCAAATAGCAATTTTAAAAATCTATTTTAAAAGGCTATTGCAAATAGGTATATTATTTATCATCTCTGTTAAATCTGAAGTGTCAAGAGTCAACTGGCGTTTAGGTGCGGCGCTGGCATGACGATGCCTTTTTTTGCGGGTTAGATAGATATGATATCAGAAGAAAGTCGATTAACTAAGGCAAAAGAGATATTCATGATAACATATAATAATATTGTAGTAGTCAAATGGTAGCCTTTCAGAGTTAAATAATTATACGTATAGGTTTATAATTTAAAAAACACTTTACTATAGCTACGGGCCAATTGCCTATATTTCCTAAAACTAAAACTATGTACAGCAAAGAACTAAGTTACCTACAAGACATCGAGCTTATAGGTAACTTAAGTGCTCAAGCCCACTACCAGTGGTACGTATAGGTTGTAATAAACTAGAAACGTTCAAGTCTGACTCGAACACCGAGTTTTCCATACAAACTTGTATGTACAGAACCCTCATAAATATAAAGATAGTTCGTACGTTTTATTTAGTTTCACCTATTCCGATGTTTGACATCAAATCTTGTAAATTACATTTGATCCACTTCCCGGTTACCGATTGAGCTAGTATTTTGCATACATGTGTAAATTGCGTGACAATGCAATATTATGATGATATGGTGCTGATCTGATGATGAAGCTGGAAGGTGGCCAAAGGAGCTTCGCAATGAAACGACACAACCTCATCGAGTTTAGGCTCATTTGAATCGTCTTGACAAGTAGTTTGTCTTTCAATGCTAAGGAACTTCTCCATGATTAGCAGCACCGACGTGAAAGATCTTTTTGAATGATTTTACTATTAATTTATTTAAGTACATTTATGTAGGAGAAAACTTAAAAGAACAATACCATTTGAAATTGTTTCGTATTAGTGTAATGTAGTGTTTCATAAGTGCTACCCATATATAGCACATGAACCAAGTGCTGTAATAGAGACGATAAGAAAAGTGTTAATGGACGCATACTTGGATATTTTCAATCTAGCAGAATATGTCAAATTTAGGTTACAATAGATTAAATTTAGGTTTCTACGTAAATCATCCGTACAGCGAAGGAGTGGAATTCATTGCCTGCATCATTGTTCCCCGAGGGGTATAATCTGGGAGTCTTCAAGTCAAGAGTGAATAGGAATCTTCTAGGCAAGCATGTTATATCTTCGGCCGCATCGTCACTTTCCATCAGGTGAGATAGTGGTCAAATGCTTGCCTATTATGCATAAAAAAAACCTATTAGCCTTTTTTTTTTTTTTTTTTAAGATATATTGGCTAGATTGTAGAGTTTTTGCATTATAAGACAAATTTCATGGAACGAAACGAATCAATTTAAAGAATCGAATAAATTTAAATTTCAGAAGTCACATTGACACAATGTCATTGACTAAAGTTATAACAAAGAACAAGAACCTGAAAAAATAAACAATTTCTATATAAAAATGATCAAATTATATTCAAAAACAACCTGAATAAAATGACATTAATATTTTTTTTAAATTTCACGCATTAAAAATGTATGTCAATCGAAACACCTGAACAAATGACAATTTATAAAAAATATCAAATTTAAAATTATTTTCATGAAACCAATGTCACATGAATAGTAGGTAAATTTTATTGTTTATTGTTTGAATTTATAAACAATTAGGTAGGCTACTACTTCACTGCTTTCTACGTTGCGGGTGCAAGGTTCGATTCCTGTTGGGAGCATTATGCGAGCTGGAAACGTGCGCTCTTATGCGTTGAAATTATCTTAGCATTGGCCACATAAATATTTAGTACCCGGATGACTGAGCTTTGCTCGGCATAAAACACGGATAGAACGACGTTTTCTAAAATTGAAACCTAGCTAGATCGATATATCGCCCCCGAAACCTCCTGCATACAAAATTTCATGAAAATCTCTCGCCTGGCTTGCTACCAAAGTAGCAAAGTAGCTTACCACCATCAAGTTGAAAGTCTGCCGCCAAGCCAAATACGGTGTTCCGGCAGTTATCCTTGAGAGCCTGCGTATTCCAGGTCTAGTGTGTTTACCAGCTTCGATCACATCGTCACTTACCATCAGGTGAGATAGTGGTGGTAGAAATTTAACAAGATAATCAACAAGAGGGGAACATGCACTCGGAATTGTGTCTCGTAGTTCATGGTAGTACACTGACAGATAAATAATCATAGAATATTACTTATTAAATCCTAGTGGATAAAAACGCCAACTCTATACAAACAAAGTGGTTCGAATTATGACTTTAGACTGAAATATTTATTATTACTTGACACTGGGAATCTGCGCAGCCAAACCTAAACGGAAAAAAACCCCACCTACCGAAGTAAAAAGGGCATGGGGGAATTAACTTATGTAATTCCTGTGCATACTCTCCAAAATGTAAGCGATAAAATACCGATAAGCTTGCCACCTTACGTCGGTGACCAAGACTGCAACCTGGACTTGATTAGCTTACTGTCGCCAATTAGTCTTTTGGCTCGCCGGTCAATAGATCCAAGAGCTTCTAACTGGTACTTGGCGGATCCATCCCAGAAGTGACCGCAGTACTCCATACACGATCGGACTTGAGCTTGATAAAGGTTAAGAAGCTGCCTCGGAGTGAAGTACTGCCTGACCTTAGCTAGAATACCCAGTTTTTTAGCGACCAGTTGTGCTCTAGCTTCGATTTATGTGCCAAAATTAAGATTCGACGATAAGGTAACGCCAAGAATCTCAAGCTTGTTTGCTATCGGTATTGGTACATCTTGGAACGTTGGAGATAGATGGAATGGTCTCCATTTGGCGGAAAAGAGACAGGCCTGTGTTTTTGACGCATTGAATCGAACTAAGTTGGCATCGCCTCAATCGGACACGGCCATCAAGCTCGAATTTAATCGTCTGATCATTGCCTGTCTTTGAACTTGGAACTGCATCTCATCAGCTCGTGCATTGGATACATATCTTTCGACAACAGTGATATCGTCTGCGTACCCAAAGATACCGGGCTTAAACAGATCGTTTATATGGAGCAAAAAGAGCGTTGCCGAAATAACCAACCCTTGAGGTACCCCGGCATTAATTGCCATTAGATTATCTAATGCCCTTTATGGCAATTTGTTTGCTATTGAGATAATGTTCGAACTAGAACATATTGATCCTTTTTGTCCTTATCTAATTGTGGCATAATAACAATAATAATATCAAACAATAATATAATTTATGCATAAATAATAAATACCATGCATGCCATATATATAAAGAAAATATGTTTCATTATTATTTCGACCACATGCAAGACTATCGCGTATTATTGAATCGCGAATATTTAAAATGAAATTAATATTTGGTAGGTATTATTTAAATAATAGATTGAATTATAAAATTTAATATTAGATAGAAACTGTTAGAATTACTGTTTGTTAGCTTTGCTGTGCGCGTTCGATTTCAAAGAGTAAGATTCCCGACGGAAACACAAGTTTAGTCCGCGAGGAAAATTTGTGGTTCTGATTTGGGTGTAATTGTGTGTGTGACGTCAATGTTTCTGGCACCCACGTCACAAGTCAACAACTTAGTGTGGGGCTGTGAGTGTGAAAGCGTTAACGTTTATGATACTAAAATTGACTGTTGGTATGTAATGACGTACTCGTAGGAAGTTTTATTTTTTACTTTGACATTCAAAGATAGTTGGAACATTGACGCCTGGCAACAATGTAATATATATATATCAAACTGCCCATAGGTTAAGTTGAACTTACGTTCGCCGTTTAAACAACTGATATTGGGTTCGATTCCCGATGAAAACACAAGTAGGCAAGGTTCTAAGTGTGATAGTATGTGTGATGAGATTGTTTCCGACACTTACGTCACAAATCATCGAACTTTTTTTCGAAATATCATGATGATGTAACACTAAATATATTGCACTTATTTTAATATACATATCTTACTTTTCAGCGGTCGCACTTATTGCTGGTTGTTTGGGTCCATCAGAAGCCAAAATTGAAGCGAAAGAAATATGTACTGAACCGATATTCGAAGAATGCTTTGATGTCATTACCCTGAACGAAAATGTCCTCTATTGTAACCCTCTTACAGTTATCAACCGTTGTCATAGTGGTAAAAACAAGTTACGTTGGACGAAATGCCTGTGCGTATTATCACACTTCACACCAATATTATAAAGACGAAAGTTTGTGAGTATGTTTGTATGTTTGTTAGTTCTTCACGCTCAAACGGCTGGATATTTTTTTGCGAAGTTTGGTATGGAGGTAGCTGACACCCTGAATTAACACATTTTTATCCTGGAATTCCTGCGGGTTCTAAACCCAGTAGAAACATAAATTTTGTCCTTAATTTCTCTCGATGAGTTGGCGCAGTAGGGAGTTTCCTGCTTCTACGCCGTTGGGTTCTGGATTCAATTCCCGGCAAGAGCACAATTTTCCCTCCCAAAGGATATTAGTGCTTTTGGTTCCGGGTGTAGTTGTGTGTGTGGTGTAATTGTTTCCGGAACTTACTATAGTGAACTTATAAGAAGGGAGTTTAAAAAAAAAAGTCTCTGGTTCTGGTTCAGGTCTATTTTTTTATGCCCGCGTGTACTTACCCCACTAATAATATGAATACAAAAGTGTGTAATATTTGTTTTATCTTCAAGCTGTAACGACTGAATAGATAAAAAAATCAAAATCGTTTATTTACATGGGCTCCAAAGAGGCACTCATGGAAGTTAATGACTCTCTTGCCAAATTCGCAAATTTACAGCAATTTCGAGAAGAACCTGGCCAGAAATTCGTGAGCGCATTTTTACTAAAAAAATTCAAAGTCTAATACAAGAATTATCGTAACCTAATTGTAAAGTGCATAGATTATACCTAGGATTAACACATAGTCTTCTTATTGACTTGAATAACTCTGATGAAGCGGCGGGATCTGTTATTAAGGAATGTGAATGGAATATTGTTCACCATGTCCGAATCCAACCATCAAATCAATAATTTGTTCTCTGCGGACCGAATAGACACAAAAAAAGTTCTTAAGCGATGTGAAAAAGCCCTTTTCTTATAGAGGAAGGCGTCTCACGTGGCCAATTTGCACCGCACCTAGGTCCGACCACTGGTGCGACACGACTAACGACCCTCTGGTTCAATGTGGAATTGTGTGTGTGATGTGAATGTTCAAATTTATAATGAATTACCCGTTACTTGGCTTGGGTGAGTGGTCGCCTTCTAAGCAGGGGCATTGGGTTCGATAACCGGCGGAAACACAAGCTTCTCCATCGAAAATTTGTGTTTCTAGTTTTGTTTGTAATTCTGTCTGTGATGTGAATGTTTCTGGCACCCACACAAGTCATCAAACTTAGTGTGGGGCTATAAGTGTTAAAGCGTTTTTGTTTTATGATAGTATTAACATTTTATTTATTATAATCTAATATGGCACATTCTGTTTCCAGACATCAAAAAAATAATGTGCGTGGCCAACCAGACATTGATGACGACGTAGACCTTGGTAGTCTTGACATATTTTTGAGTCAGTACCCTGCTTGCGATGATACGACTTGCTACGTAGCGTCACAGGATACTTGCGATGACACGGTTTGCGTTCCATACATAAAATCATGCGGTAAAAATTAACAGAATCTGCAAACATTAATCTAAGGGCCTTGATATACAAAGCGGCTAGGACGCCCGGACGCTCGCCCTGTACGCGAGCTCTGTACGCGCGCCTCGGTCGTTGCTGTCCTGGTCTAGTTTTCCGTTTCAAACATTGTCACTGTATAAATATGCGCGCCCTGTCTTATTTTATTTTATTTGTTACACTAGAGCCTATACATTTACGTCGGCAGCGCGGGGGAAGCAATGAAGGCGCCAAGCCGCGCACCCGCGACGCCTAGTATATTTCGTTCATTAGAGGCGCCTTATATTTTATCCTTCCAGCGTCCTGGCCGCGCGCCTGGGGCGCTTTCAATATCAAGTACTTTTGAGATAATAAAAAATGTTGCGAGCTGTATGTAAGGATGTTAATGTTTTTTTCTCATTTAATTGTAAAAATAACACAATATTTTAATATTGTGTTATTCTTATCTAAAAAGTCAATGTATTTTTTACCAAAATCATAAAAATCAATGATATTTCTTTTGAATTATCAAAAGGTAGGTAGAAATATATTTTCTACCAAACCATTCTAAACATAATTTATATATAAATCTATATCTAGAAAATCAATGATATTGTATATAATTTAATATAAATATAATTATTTTTTTTTTAGTTTGGTAGAAAATAGTAATATATTATATTATTTGGTAGAAAATGTATTTTCTACGCAACCAATTAATAAGTTTCATGTACACTTTTACAGTGATTAAACTATTATTACTAAATAAATTGTATTATTTATACCCGAATGTTAAAGTAATTAGCTAGAAAGAAGTTACATTGTTTTTCTAACAAATTAAAAACAATCTGATCTGTCTAAGGACTTAAATATTTTAACGCTTAACGGATACATGAAAACTTTTTTGCCCAAGCTGAAAAGAAGATATGAACAATTGTTCACAAATACTCATACAAAGACATAAAAGTCTACGTAATACTTTTTTAACTCTTTCACACTCACAACCCACACACAATTCGATGACTTGTATCATGAGTGCCGGAGACACTGAACTAGAAACCAAATTTACCTTGGGGAGAAAATTTGCTGCCCGATACCCGCTGCTGAGAACGACGCGTACCTAGCTAACTTATTTACGTTTTTAATGCTTTTATTATTCTTAAAAAATAATGGCGGTACATAGTAATTGTTTAACAAATTGTACTTAAAACTAGGACATAAATTACCTTATTGAATCCTCTCTGTCCCCAACACTAGGTCTCGTTAGAGCCTTTATTGGTTGGTTACAGCGACCCTCTCTGGTCATCTAAATATTATTACTAAGTAAGAAATGATAATAAGTCTGTGCGCCTAGTGTATTTACAATAGTTGTATAGTAATTTGCCAATATAAAAATAATTCCTTTTTTTATCATACTAACGGGTTATGTCCACGGGTTCTCTCCACGTTTATAATATTGCAGTTCTGTTTTTTGAAGTGAAAACTTCTTTAGCGGCGTTGTGCACTTTTTTGGGATGGGTAAAATATTTTAAACTCGCGTCAGGGCATGTGACCTGATCGAAAATTCGTAAGACGATGAAGAGGATGTAATATTCCCCTCTCTTTCTACCGCGCGGCGAAAATGTATGCCTGCTGTTTACAACGTTAATGTTCAAGTTTTCACTTCTGCCGGCACTCCCGGAGTGCAACCCGTTGTTTTTTTTGTTTCATATTTATTATTACTTAGCTGATTTATATAAAAAAATGGTTATTTGTACGTATCTATGCTTAAATTTATTTAATTATTATTAGTTGTTGAGTATATTTTTAACAGTAATATCAATAAATAACTTATCATAGTACTAATTCAGAGTTTGTATGATGGAAGCACTAAACACGGGTAGTAGTAAGCTTGAACACTTGAGTTACCTTTAAGCTCGATGTCTTGAAGGTAACTCTTTACTGTACATCGTTTTAGGAAATATAGGCAGATGGCCCGTAGATAGTAGGTACTATTAAAAAAAAACATAGTACTTGTTTGCTTAATATACAATAATTCCTACTAATCCTACTAATATTATAAATCCGAAAGTTTGTGTGTAAGTGTGTAAGTATGTTTGTTCCCTCTTCACGCTTTAACGGCTGAACGGATTTGGATGAAATTTGGAATGTACATAGATTATACCTAGGATTAACACATAGGCTACTTTTTAACTTGATAATAGCGGGCGAAGCCGCGGGGCACGGCTAGTAAAATATAAGTATAACATGATTTGTTATAAAATAGTATGCAATGTATGTTGCTATATGTGCAATGTAAGTTATGTATCATCAATTAATTATATAATATTATTATATTATTATATGGGTTATTGTAAAGTGTTGTGCGTTTGTGTATGAGAATGTTATAACATTTGTTAGGTAGTCATTTTGAAATGATGTTTTGGAGCTCTTTCATTTGATACCCATGACCATGACCCATGTATTTTAATATTAAGGACTACTTTAGGGAGTACTACGTTTGTTTTATAAATAGAAAAAGAAAAAAAAAAACCTAACATATGAAACCAGTAAAATTAAGACTAATTTAAAGATACCCCACACTTTACAATTGTTTCATAGTTAGGAAGCGACTTGAGGGAACGAATGAACATAATACGAGTACATACTTTATAGTTACTAACATACATACATACGCTGAAATCATAACTATCCTTTTTGATTCACTGTAGTCGAGTAAAATGGATTAAATACTTTTTGAGTTATTGTAGTGAAGTGTAAGAATATTGTTCAAAGTTAGTGCATGAATGTTTCCTTGCTTACTTGTCATAGACTAGTGGGCAGTCCTAGTGTAAAGATTTTTTAGGCCGCCTGAAGAGATCCGATATGGCTTCACAACTATTGTTTCACTTGTGAAACGGAGAGCAAAGGTGTTGGTCCCGGTTGTACTTGTAACAACCGGAACTGACAGCTTTGCTCTCCGAAGCACGGTAACACTCAGTTGAAAATCCCACTGAACCAATCCAAGCATTGGTCTGATTGAACATTACTTAGCCTTCTCAATCAGTTACGATCAACCATCGCTACGAGCGCTAATAAAACTAACAGAAAAACAGTTTAAACAATCGTAGGTCATATTGGATGTCATCGGGCAGCCTTACAAGGGTATGGTCACATGTCAATTCGACTATGTAATAACATCTTCGAGACAAGCGCTCTTCATTGTGGACCGCATCGGTACTTAACATAGGATGAGATAGTGGACAAACGTGTGCCTATCTTGGATAAAATAATTTAAACGCAAGTTAAGCTTCAAAAAACCGACCACACCACTTTATCTTCGGAACCCTTGATTATTATATCAAATGAATTAAATGCGCAATATTGAGGATAACTCAAAAACGACTAGTCAGATCTTGATCAAATTTATATAGAACCACGTGGGTAGCACCAGGTCTCAAATAATAAAAAATACATTAGAATTGAGAACATTCTCCTTTTTTGAAGTCGGTAAAAGAGATTGTATAAAGCTTGTATAATTTGTATTCTTATATTTCGATGCAAGATATTTTCTCCTATCAACATAAATAAATAGCGAATACATTTTACGTAAAGTAAAATAAAATATTTAATCAGCTGGACATACCATAACCTACTAATTTAAATACAAACAATTTGACACACCAGCCGTTTTTGTATAATTAGTTGTAAATTAACAACAGCCTTTCGGTATAAAATACAAACTAGATGTCATCTATTTTCATTTAAAAATTGTTCCATTCATTATCAATTAATGTTTTTTGAAAAATAATTATTAATTCAAACTTACAGTGATCTAAAAATGTCAATCGTTAAAGGTAAGCTATTATTACCCCTCAATAAAATTATTTGAGTGAGAGCAATTTTGTATATAAACTGTTTTAATTTCTTTTGATTACTATTTTTTATCATATGTTTGTAGTGCTAGCATTCATAATGATGGTTCATTATGCCTACTCAACCGTGGTACAGCCGCAATATCACCAGATTTGCGATATATCCAGATTTTTTGAAGTTGGGACTGCGTGTAACGTTCACAGTCTTGTAAACGTGTGCCCTTGTGGTCCTAATGAAATAAAGTGGACTGAATGCTTGTAAGTACAATATTATTTATTAAAAATTGGACACTAATTATTATAAGACTTTATGATATCTCTTAGTATTTTTGAGGCTCGGTCACTGACGCGCGACGTAAGGTTTTCTATCGTTTGAATTTCGGAGAGTGACACGAATTACACGAGTTAATACCCCCGTGCCCGTTTTACCATCTAACAACAAGACAGTCAAACAATCAAATGACATCCATTTATGGTCAACATCTCACTAGCACAGTCAAAGTATTCGCTTCTACGTTTATCATCCGTACTGCGAGGGAGTGGAACTCTGCCCGCGTCTTTGTTCCATGAATGGTATAATCTGGGAGGCTTCAAGTCAAGAGTGAATAAGTATCTTCTAGGCAGGAATGCTATAGCTTCGGCTGCATCATCGCTTTCCATGAGGTAAGATAGTGGTCAAATGCTTGCCTATTATGCCCTTTTTATATATATATAAATACATATGTTATTTATTTATTTTATATAATTATTTGATGTATTATATAATAATATATTACTTGTTTATGTATTTTTTTACTGTATTTATGCCATACCATTACTTATAATGGTATTTATTAAGTTAATTAGGTATTCCATACACGCATTTATTATACCCCGTCTATTACATTCTATAGTTCTCTCCATCTGAAGGTTGCCTGGTAGAAATCGCTATTAGTGATAAGGCCGCCTGTTGTGATACTTTACGTATAAGCTTGTTTGCTACCTTTGTTTTATCTCATCTTATAAAGTGGATCAACAAAGTATTATCTATCTATCTATCTATCGAACATTAAAAAAGAAGATATCATTTAACATTTCGAATTTTTGACAAGAGTATAAAATAGCAATAGCAAGTCGCGACCTCGTCGTTATAAGCCCGACTTCCAGTCTTTTCTTTTAATGCTGGATGGACAAGCATTTGACCGCTAACTTACCTGATGGAAAGTGATGATCCGGCTGAAGATGAAACATGCTTGCCTAAAAGGTACCTTATTCACTCAAGACTTGAATACACCCAGATTGTACCATTCAGGGAACAAAGACGCAGGCAATGAGTTCCACTTCTTCGCTGTACGGATGATAAACGTAGACAGTCGGGAGTTGTGGTTTTGAAATCTACAACGAAACAAAACTTCATTTGCACCTTTTCTCTTGCTCTAATTTACACAATTGAAATCTAAACAATACTAAACATATTTTTTTATTTAGTTAAGTAATTAGCTTATAAAAGCTAATCAGGTAAACGCAGAACATGGTGACAGATTTTTGAAGTAAAACAGTTAGGAGGGCTTTGAAATTCTAATCAGCAACCTTTTACGAAAAGTGGTGGGTTAAAAACTTTGATGAATTTTTTTTTTTTTTTTATGTATTTCTACGGGCCAATTGCCTATATTTCCTAAAACTAAACTAAAACTATGTACAGCAAAGAACTAAGTTACCTACAAGACATCGAGCTTATAGATAACTCAAGTGCTCAAGCCCACTACCAGTGGGTAGCGTTCCCATCATGCTGGCGGCATTGCCTCTCTGAATTGTAATGCTATTAATGAATAATTGAAATATTTTCCGGTAATACAAAAGTTTCAGTTCTATCGCGTGGCCTTACGGTTTTTCTATTATTGAGGGTGATATACTACTTGTGTATTTTACATATAGCAGTGCTATCTAGGTTCTATTTGATGAACTAAAACTATCGGATGCTGACAGCAACTGCAATTAGGGTTTTGCCACGAAAGTGAAAAAATGACGTTGTTGATTTTGTGTAAATTTTCGTAAACCTGTGATTCTTCTAATGTTAATGTGTAATAATGGTGGATTATTAACCGCTAATACTTAATAAACGTGTATAAGTGTAGGCAAATGATACAAAGTTGAAAAACGTGATTTTCTCCTTTGCTCCAAAATACCAATTGAAGTTCTAGTAAAGTTTCTACCACTTTACTAGGGTATGACTTTACTAAGACTGGACCTTGACTCTTTTACTTTACTTTGACTGTGACTTGTGACTATCTATCTTGTAACCACATCTAAATTGGTTCACCCTTTTAAAAGCTACGGTGCCACACATAACACACATAGTAGTCAAACTTGTAACACACCTCTTTTTGCGTCGGGGGTAAGAAAGGTTGCAAGTATAAAATATACTGATTCAATTTATTACTAACTAGTGATTAACCCAGGCTTCGCCCGGGTGCAATTTTCGTTGAATTACAAAACAAAATACAAACAAACCTTGTCATGACAATTACGAACACAACAAAAAAGAATCAGCCAAATCGGTCGAGCCGTTCTCGAGTTTTTGTGCGACTAACAAAGGTCAATGATTTTTGAAGTGAAAACTTCTTTAGCGGGCGTTGTGCACTTTTTGGCATGGGTAAAAAAAGTTAAACTTGCGTCAGGACACGTGACCTGATCGAAAATTAGTAAGACGGAGGTAGAGTAGACCGCCGGCGTGGCGTATGAGAGGAAGTAATATCCCCCTCTCTTTCTACCGCGCGGCGAAAATGTATGCCTTCTCCTGCTGTTTACAACGTTAATGTTCAAGTTTTCATTTCTGCCGGCACTCCCGGAGCGCAACCCGTTGTTTTTGGAATAAAAGTTCCTAATCGCGCGTTGCGAAAGTTAAGCAAAGTCGGGCGCGGTCAGTACTTGGATGCGTGACCGCCTGGGAACACCGCGTGATGTTGGTTTATGCATGTTTCTTTTACTTTAGGAATGAAAGTTCCTTATCGCGCGTTGCGAAAGGGGGCTAGACGGAAATTGAGGCTCCATCCGGGTGTCCCTTGACACCTCTCAAGTTTTTTCTTTATAAATAAGATTCATGAAGCCAGATGTAAAAGCATAGCTTTTTTTTTCAGAGACACGGGCCTAAATCTTATTGACTCTCCAAAACTTCATACTTGTCTTAGCATAAAAGATATGTTTTATTTAATGGCTAAATATGCCAGCAGCACGAACGATAATTGTTACTCAAATAATAATCATACCACAGGTTGCTAGAGCATACTTATAATGAGCACGTATTTGCACAATCTTATTTTAAATGAATAAAATAATAAAGAGTGAACATTATGTACGAATAAATCAATAACTTTATTTGTCTGTGTAATGAACGTATCAATAAAATATTGCTTGAATCAGTTGTTTTATTTCTATGTGAAAAGGTACTTATTATATCTACGGACCAATAAATTGCATCCAATTGCCTACATACGCTTCAGCGATTTATAGTTTATATTGATTTACTTGTATTGTAAATGGTTCCGTACGAGACTTTTAATTTACTTGTACGGAACTAGTTCCGTTCGAGGCTTTTGATTTACTTGTATGTAACTGGTTCCGATCGAAGCTTTTGATTTACTTGTATGTAACTGGTTCCGTACGAGACTTTCAATTTACTTGTACGGAACTGGTTCCGATCGAGGCTTTTGGTTTACTTGTATGTAACTAACTGGTTTCGATCGAGGCTTTTAATTTACTTGTATGTAACTGGTTTCGATCAAAGCTTTTAATTTACTTGTATGGAACCGCTGGACCCTGTTCGCCCAAAAACTTTTGACACGACTGTCTATAGTGTATTCTCCGTGGGGGAAAACTCTTTAACTCTCTTTTTAGGATTCCGTACCCAAAGGGTAAAAACGGGACCCTATTACTGAGACTTCGCTGTCCGTCCGTCCATCCGTCTGTCTGTCAATAGGCTGTATCTAAAGAACGGTGATAGCTAGACAGTTGACATTTTCACAGATGATGTATTTCTATTGCCGCTATAACAACAAATACTAAAAGCAAAATAAAATAAATATCTAAGGGGGGCTCCTATACAACAAACTTGATTTTTTATAGATAATGGTACGGAACTCTTCGAGCGCGAGTCCGACTCGCACTTGGCCGGTTTTTTATTTGTAATAATTGGCTTGTTAGATGAATAAATCAAAACATCATCCGTCAAATGATCTTATGACAAATACAAATAGTTGTCATAAGTAGTTATCATAGGATATCATATTCTAAAACTAAACTTAAACTATATACATCTATACAGCAATGACCTAAGTTACCTACAAGGCATCGAGCTTACAGGTAACTCAAGTGCTCAAGCCCACTTCCGGCGTGTAGAATTCCCATCATGCTGGCGGAATTGCAGGGACAATGCCAACGTGTTGGCATTGCATTCAGAAAGCTGAATTGCAATACCAAATATGTACCATTATTTAACATGTCACATCTTTCCATTAGGTGAGATAGTGATAAAATGCATGGCTATTCTACATAAAAAAAAATATTGACATAAACTTATCGGTAGGTAAAAGTAATATTGTTACCCGACTGTATGACACAAAAGAGGGTAATGTGTTCATCTATTTCGTGTAACGTTGTATTAGGAAACATTATGTCATCATGTCTTTTTGTCTTGCAAAACATAAAATTTCTTATTCAGCTGCTCACATCAGACGTATCGTATACGGTAAACATAATTATGTATGAGAAATAATTTAAATTATACATTCATTAAATATTTGTTGTAAACATTTTAACTATGGGAGTATGAACAGGTGTCATTTTTACTTTTTAAAGTCACCTCCACGTAGCATTGAATTTTAAATTATTGACGGTTTTAGGAAAATTTGTTTTTTTTTCTCTACAGGTTATTTATCTATTTGTTAGTTTATCTACAGGTTATTACAAAACATAATAAAACGCCGCAAAGCTTAAAAAACCGACTTCAAATTTTGGTTTTGGCTGGATCGATTTCGATAAGATTTATATTATTATGGGACCACCTCTGAAGTATAACCTACCAAACAAAAAAAACTCATCAAATCGATTCATAATCGGCGGTGATATCGCGTAACATAAATACAAAAAAAATAGTCGAATTGAGCCTCCTCTTTTGAAGTCGGTTGAAAACAAGTGCTACTTTTTGTTCTCCTACTATCAACAGACCAATTGCCTGTATTTCCTAAAATTAAACTAAAACTATATACAGCAAAGACCCAACTTAATACAAGACATCGAGCTTATAGGTAACTCAAGTTGAGCACTAGAATTACCTATAATCTCGATGCCCACTACCAGTGGAACAAAGTGCTGTAAGGGTTTATGTTTACATAAGGGCTTATGTTTATATAACTCCAGTTCACTCGCAGCGTTTCGCTTCTACTTTCATTATTTGTGGCGAAGGAGCGTAACTCATTGCCAGCGTCTTTGTGCTCTAAACGGATATACCGTTTCCTACCTATCCTACTAATATTATAAATCCGAAAGTTTGTGTGTAAGTGTGTAAGTATGTTTGTTCCCTCTTCACGCTTTAACGGCTAAACGGATTTGGATCAAATTTGGAATGTACATAGATTATACCTAGGATTAACACATAGGCTACTTTTTAACTTGATAATAGCGGGCGAAGCCGCGGGGCACGGCTAGTATATATATATATAACCTATGAGTCTTCAAGTCTACAGTGAAAATATCATCTTGGTATGCTTCATCTTCGACCTCGTCACCTTCCATCAGGTGAGGTAGCGGTGAAACGCCTGCTTATCTAACGTAAAAATAAAAATGTTGATTATTTAAATTATCATAACATATAGAGAAGAATCATTATAAATGTGCACACCCCTCCACCAAATTTGTGAAACGATCGAGTGTCAAATGAATGTAATTTTTGTGGAGATGCGTGCATATTTAGTTTGTTTCTACTCTATCAATTATTTGCTCGCTTTGATACAGAATCAAACAAACGCATTCACACTCACAGCCACACACTAAGTTCAAAGACTTGTATCGTGGGTGCCGGAAACATTGACATCACACTCACAAATACAACCAGAAGTACAAAATCCCTTGGGAAGGAATTTGTGCTTTTGCCGGGAATCGAACCCAAGACCCACTGCGCCAACTGGGTCGTCATAATCAGTCGTCAGAATCTACGATCTGAATAAAAAAAACATTTTTTTTTACCAAATTTAGTGAAAAAGCATGCATTTTTAGACTGGAAGCCTAACAACCTATTCTAAATAATATCCTGCTTTCTATACAAAACGGGTAAGTATATCCATTAGGCTAATAATCTAAAATTGCGCCAAATATAGCAAGATCGTTTGAATTAGCATATTATATTAACGCGGATTGTCGGTCAGTTGGAATTTAATATCTCCCCATACACAGACGGTGGCTACAAACGTATTCAACGCTCTTTGGTGGCTCATCCCTTGGATACAGGAGGTGTAAGTATTATTTTATATGCTTAGTAATGTTTTTGAGATCATAGGTTGTTCAAAGGTGTTATAAGATAGCATGGTAAAAAAAGATGATTGTTATATATTTCCTGGGATACCCTCAAGACACCTTTGGTTTTTATTAAGTTCTTCATTGAGAACATTGGGCTATTACTTTGTAACATGTCATTTTTGTCGAAGGCCGTATGAATTCAAAATAGTACATGGAGAAATCTCAGTCAAGTTGTGAAAGAAAATTGTTGTACAATCAACAATGACAACGTTATAATTCTTTTCATCGCCGTGAAATTTGTAATAATACATACTAAATGATGTTTATATTTTACTTCATAATAAATGCATACACATTTTGAATCTCATAGTATATAACAGTATTGTGATATAAATCAGACTCTTTTACAAAGTCCATCTGAGGGAGTACCACATCATTGGAAGTGTGGCAGCAGCTTATTATAGTAGTATATATATCTTACTAGCCGTGCCCCGCGGCTTCGCCCGCTATTATCAAGTTAAAAAGTAGCCTATGTGTTAATCCTAGGTATAATCTATGTATATTCCAAATTTCATCCAAATCCGTTCAGCCATTAAAGCGTGAAGAGGGAACAAACATACTTACACACTTACACACAAACTTTCGGATTTATAATATTAGTAGGATTGAAGGGCAATATTTCTAGGGAATGTCTCAATGTGAACGCGCAGTACACGCTGTGCTATGCATTTTAAATATGCAAGTCGTTCGCCTCGAACTAAGATTTTGCGTCATAGAGAAAAACTATTGAGGTTAGATGTACATATTCTCTGAGAATTTGAAGTTTTTCGCTTGTATGGTTTAGACACTAGATGGCTCTGACAGACGGACGGACGGACTTGCTAAACCAGCCAAATCAACTTAGAGATCTCGCTTTGCCCGATTAATAAAAATACTACAGTCGGCTGCAGATATCTTCAAATGTTCAAATGTCATAACTATAATAAAAAAAATTGGAGATGTTTACATGTTAATGCTAATTACCGAAACACCTACAATATTGTTTGTTTTTAAGAAAAAGTTCTACCTCACTATATAAAAAGGTAACTGTTTCCGCTTTTGCAATTTAATACATTTGGATACTATATATAAAGAATGAAATAATTTTATTGATATTTTACAAATGTACACAACAAATAATTAAACGCAAGAGCCAAGCTTAAAAATAACCGACATCACCGCTTTATCTTCGGAACCTTGATCATATTAAATGTATTAAACGCGCATTATTGACAATAACTAAAAAAATACTGATTCGATCTTGATCAAATTTAAATGGGATCAAAACGAAATTTGAATCAGAAAGCAACAGTTTTTAAAGAAAATAAATCTGATAAAAGACATAATGAACAAAAAAAATGCAGTCGAATTGATTATCTACCTCTACCCTTTTTTGTGAAGTCGGTAGAAAATTAAGATTTGTCCCAGTACACAATTAAGCAAAACAATGAACCTGACTAAGTATGTTTTGTAGATTAGAAGGTTAATTCAATTGCTGCCGTGTACAGTAACGTCGGAATAGGTCTGGACTCAGCATGATGCTATAGAATACTCCCCAGCGCTGATTTTCAGTCCAAACTATCGACATTTGGCTACCCAATACCTTCCACCCAATCAAACAACAAACAGGTACTCCAAACTAAACAAAGCCTAATCATATTCCAAAATTAATCTAAACCAAACAATAACTTGGAGCACCCTGTATCAAAACGTCCAAGAAATTGCTTGACGGTCAAAATATCTTAGTTATGACCACTCCTGTCCGGCACACGGCTTACGTTTGCCAAGTTACCCCCTTCTAACCCCTGAGGCATAGTTACCCCCTACCCCCCTTCGTTATTAATAAATCTATCTGTGCATATTCTGAAGGCGATTCTGACTATTGAAATGGATTTCGGAGTTGGGTGTTATCAGGACAATGATTTTGATACACTTGTGATAGTTGAGAGTTTTGCGGAAGTCTGGCTGGGAGGGGTGGTAAGGGGGATGGAGTTTCAGTAGTGGTAGTTACAAATGCTTTCTAATAGTCAATAATATTGGCACGATATTACACATACTACGAGTATATACAATTCTATTACATCAAATAATATGAACATTATATTATATTAATTATTTAAACGTAAGCAAACCTTAAAAAACCGACTTCACTGCTCATATTACGGTTTTGTCTTGATTTTGATAAAATTTATATGGGACCACGCAAAACCCGGAACCACCTCTGAAGTATAATCTACCAAGCAAAAAAAGAATTTTGAGAATCGGTTCACAAATGGGGGAGAAATTGGTGAACATACAGAAAAATATACACAGTCGAACATAGAAACTCCTGCTTTTTTGAAGACGGTTAAAAATACAGAACAACCGACGGCGAAAAAAGTGAACTTTTTTTTACACTTTTAAGTATTACAAATTTAATAAATGGTAATAAATAATAAAAGGCGAATGCTCATCGAACTAAGCCAACGGGCAGTATCTTCGTTCCACGTGAACCAATTTCGTTTTTTTTTTGTTTGAAAGAGTTTGCTTTCCAATTGGTCCCATTTAAATTTGATCAGGATCTGATTAGTAGTTCTTGAGATATCGTCAATAATGCGTGTTTAGTAATCTAATCTGATCAAAGTTCCAAAGATAAAGCGGTGAAGTCCGTTTTTTTAAGCTTTGCTTGCGTTTAATTATTAACTTAATAAACGCGACCGAAGCTGCTGGGCACGGATAGTAATCTGATAAAATACTATCTAAAATCCTATATCTTGACAGTAAATACTCAGAATAAGCTCTAAGAATTGAAATCAAAATTCATCACACACTTGCATAACCAAATCATGGAAAGGCCAAGACGCCCGGCTGCCCACCCCAAGATTACAGACAGACAAAGGTTTCTAGACTAGAATACAATTATATATATATATAGATTATATACTCTTGGAACGTCTTGTTATTCAGCTAATCTTTTAGATTGTTTATACTGGTGTTTATAAGATTAAGCTGATAGATACGTACTGATTGGATTTTAGTTGCAACTGATCTTGAGATCAGATGGGAATAACAGTTATGATCGGTTTATGTGAAAATCTGATACATAGGGTAACTTTTTATACTAGGATCTGCTACTATGATGTCTTGGGAAGTACTCGGTATAACTGGTGTTAATAAGATCGAGGTGATAGTGAAAATAAAATGGGACTGATGTCCCACTACTTAAGTTCTCAGAAACATATTTTCTAGTCAAAATTACAGTTACTTCGTTCTATTACAACAATATAATACAAAATAAGCTAATTATTACCAAATAATTTTGTAATTGTTACTAAATTAAAATAGTTGTTACATAGCCTTCGTCTACGTTGGTAACCAGATTTACCTAACCAGTTACGAGAGAAGATTTTTCTTTCGCTGTTTTGTATATAATGTAATGTTACTAACATTACATTATAACAGCAACGGGACATTTTTCTCAGTGTTGTTGTTAAGTTAATCTATTAAATTGTTTGTGTTGGTGTTATAACTTCACCTTAAGTGTGTTCTTACGCAATATTGAGAATTATTTATTGATTGATAAAATAAAATAAATAAAACACTTTACTGACACTATAAATATTCTTTCCAGAGAACATGTAAGTACAACTAAAGAACCTTTGATCAGATCTTGATCAAATTTAAAAAGAATCACAAGGGAAGCACCAGCTTACTAATAAAAAAAGAATCATCAAAATCAAATTGAGAACCTCTTCTTTTTAAGTCGGTTAAAAATCAATAGACAAACACGATGTCTGTTAAGTGTTGACTACATTAATGAAGGATTCATGGAGGCAAACTACACAAGCGCTTTCTGGCGACTACATAATATAGATATACCTAAGTTAATATAATTCCTGTATTAGTGATATAAGAATATTTAAAAAAAACAATTAAAAACGCGCCGCCGTGTTTTTTGCCAGGTTCTTCTCTAGAAGGCGGGTTATTTTGCGAATCTGGCAGTAAAGTCATTAACCTTCATGAGTGCTCATTTGGGGCCTATTTGAATAAACGATTATCATTATTGAATTTGGAATAACAAATATTGTCGAAACGTTCTAAAGGACATATACTGAACAGTCCCTTGGCTTAGTTGGGTCCGCATTCACCTTCTAAACAGTGGGTGTCGGGTTCGATTCCCGGTGGAAACACAAGTTTTCTTCATAAGGGAAATTTGTGTTTCTGTGTCTGAGTGTAATTGTGTGTGATGTAAATGTTTTTGGCACCTACGGCACAAGTCATCAAACTTAGTGTGAAAAAACTTATTAGATCAACGACCTTATCAGTTGGAAGACCTCGTCTGTAAAGATTGTGTTCATCAGAAACTGAGCTTTCAAATTAATATTTGTTAAGAAGGGGCTGCAGAAATGTAATTTTGTTACTATAACATAGAATCTTCATTTTTTGTACAAAATAGGTCTATATTAAACCTACTATTACAAAAACGGTTATAGTTTTCCATCAAATGTAAACTTGCTGGTTTTACTACCTATAGTACAAAAAATATATAAATTAAAAAACCCGATCACTTAGAAATATAATAGAAACATTCTTTATTGTACACCAAATAAAGTAAGTAGCAGAGGTAATCTTTAAAAAACTAAAGTTTAATCGGCAGACTTATCGTTGAACGCGATCTCTTTCAGTCTACTTAAATATATATTATTATTATTATTATTTACCTTCGTGTGTATTTAAATCAATTTCAAAACCACATAAACAACCCTCAATAAAAATAACAATCTTAACACAAATCTAAAATCAAAATTATCACTCACTTCACCCTGAGGTCAGAGGGCGTTGGGTACGGGGTGTGAGCGGTGCGAGGGAAGGGTGGTGGTCAAGGAGTCACCAGCTCATCCCGAGTTCCAATACATTTCATATTCCGTTGACAGAGGCGCAATAATAACGCGCAGTTCGTGTAAAAGCAAGTCTTAGTTGATTCACGTGGAGAGCGAGTTCAGCTGGAAGTGACACTATATTTGAAAGCAGTTTGAAACAGTCATTATTGTAAGATATTGCTAAAAAGGTGACATAGTCAATGGAGGCAATACAGAAATGTGTTGCATAGTGTAATTTATCATAATGTATTTTAAGAAATCACTTTTATTATAAGAAACCCTAGCAATAGAAGCTACAGCCGCGCCCCAACAAACTGCACTTCGGTAAAGCAGCCACATTGTAAATGTTTCTGTCTGGAGTTACCTAGCGATTTTTTATTTCACAATTTTAACAAAATATTTATTGTATTGTATAGATAAGTATGATAATATGTAAATTTGTGAATATAGCAATAGAGTCATTAACTTTCATTAGTGGTTCTATGTAGCCCATGTGATCAAACTATTTCAAGTTTCGTATTTTTGAATACCAATAGCAAGTTGCTCTAAAGTCTAAAGTATAATGTAGTAACCCATTTAAGTAAGAATTTCTAGACGTGGATCAGTTGCTCCGGAGATTACCTCCTATCCTATGTATAAACTCACAAACTCAAGAGTAAATAGTTACCTTCTAGGCAAGCATGCTACATCTTCGGCAGCATCATCACTTTCCACCAGGTGAGATTGTGGTCAAATGCTTGCCTATCAGCCATAAAAAAACTAACGAACACAATCTCACTAACAGTTCATTTGTACTTCTTTATATTGAGTACAATATGGGAGTCTTCAAGTCACGAGTGAACAGGTATCTTCTAGGAAAACTAACATCAGGTGAGATAGTGGTCAAAAGTTTGACTATCTTAAAAAAATATATAAGTATAGATCTACGCTCTAGCCACTTCTTGTGACTTTATCTCCCAAACTGACCAATAGTTGGACATAGTTGAATTTGAAGATGTTAGGAATTTACGACTCCCAACCCATGGCTCGGACCATAGAGTATTCTAAATTCGCTAGCCGATTGCTTAGCAACGAATATCTTACGTAACTAAGTTGTGCCCGAATAACTTGGGACTAGATGCAGCTTGTGATTGTAGTTAATGGACAGACGGTAATTAGAACTACTACTGCGAATAGATATTAGTTTATTAGATGGATAATTAGCCTCAAGGTCATTAATACAAGTTAATATACCTACTGAAAATCGATAATTTTAAATGAATATGGGATTAAGGCTAGTGATCTTGGCGTATTTTAGAGCATTGTGGCTTTTTTTTTTATTTGTGACAGGCTAGTGTTTGACCACTATCTCACCTGATGGTAAGTGACGATGTGATTGAAGCTGGTAAACACACTAGACCTGGAATACGCAGGCTCTCAAGGATAACTGCCGGAACACCGTATTTGGCTTGGTGGCAGACTTTCAACTTGATGGTGGTAAGCTACTTTGGTAGCAAGCCAGGCGAGCAACTCACAAAATGCTCTACCACCTCTCAAATGTCACCTGATTAGCACCACCCGGGGACCACGTGTAGGGAGTCAGACTTAAGGGGTATCCTCCTACGGACGTGGGTGACCCAGCGATGCAGATAGGGCTCTGTACGTCGAAATATAAAAAAAGTTTACCAATAGGGCTGACATAGTCACAATGCAAAACACTTACAAAAATATTGATTAAAAAAATAATAATAAATAAATCCCGACTTATACCCAGATTTATTTTCTCTATATAGCTGTAATTTAGCGAACCTGGCAGATCAGTCAATCATTAACTTTCATGAGTGCCTCTTTGGGGCCCATGTGAAAATACGATTTTGGATTTGAGTTATGATTATAGGTATCAACATTTCAGACTATCAGTGAGCAGGTTAGTATTAAAATTATAACAAGTTATGGTACCATATTATTCTAGCTTATAATGATGCTTCTCCGTTTAAGCATATTGTTGTTTATTTTGAGTTTACATTCC
Organism: Lomographa bimaculata; assembly: GCA_948107665.1. Classification (NCBI taxonomy): domain Eukaryota; kingdom Metazoa; phylum Arthropoda; class Insecta; order Lepidoptera; family Geometridae; genus Lomographa; species Lomographa bimaculata. The sequence continues at coordinate 14,148,099 of OX403600.1, forward strand.
CAGATCCGCGTGTCTAGTTAGCCCATTATAACGACCAACCTAGAAGATACCTATTCACTCGACTTAAAAACATGACAAGAAGATATTTACCTACATTTGTTGATAGTGACAGTAAGAGTTTACCTTACCATGATTTCTATAACCAATTTTACGCTAGCAAAGCCATTCTCAAACACCTTTTGTATACTCAAATCGCCTCTCGGTCCCACACAAAACCCTAAGCAAACTGGAAGACCACAGTAATTGTCCGAAAATTAGCTACGACCGCATATAAATACATTAAGATAATCTACTTTCATGTGTGGTCCAAAGAGTAAGCGGACGCTGCCTTTTTTTCATACTTGTTAAGCAAGTATTTGACCACTATTTCACCTTATGAAAAGTGATGATACGGCCTAAGATGTAGCATGCTTGCCTAGAAGATAATTTTTCTGTATAAATTCTGTTTATTTTTTGGCAATAACGCATCATCTCAAATGCACCAAATATTATTAGAAGCACCAATTTCAATAGTTATGCAATTAAATATTTTATATTTTTTATGTGAGTTAAAATGACGGAGTAAATTTTCGTATAAAAGTAGTATTAAAATTCACACACGCATTACAAATAGATCCATTAATATAATCTAATGCTCAATATATAAAGTAAAAATAATTATAAACCAGTGCCACCATTGGGAGAAGCCTCTAGCATCTCAAATTCAGTGTACCCATTAAGTACAGAAGCCTATGTATCAAATTCTATAAAGTTAAATATATGTCAATATATTTTATATTTCACCATTAATTTTCCTTAAAATCTAAATCGCTTCCGTGCCTCCATTGCACCATTCTTCTGCGAGTACACAACCGGACGTAACTCAAACAGAGAGTGGGACTACGCTGGTACAAGATAACTCTTGGGCTTGCGTTATCCAGTTCCTTGTAAAGTTACAAAGTGGGATCTGGACGGAGAGACGGGATTACGTAACAACGTCATAGTTACTAGTATACAATCTGTGTTGAATAAAATTCTTATTTCAAATGAAGTATGAAAAATATGACGACTATGTATGTAGAAAGGCATTCATATGATCAGCACAGCAAATTATGGTTTAGACTGAGAAATCAGTAGATGATATTTTTTTATAAGGTTTAAGAAGATTATTCACATGTTCTACGCGATCACGCTTGCGCTTCTACTAAACGAGTTCCCTATATACAACAAAATGAGATGAGGTTATTTTTTAACCACACTTGTATGGCAACTGTAGTGTTCCCGAACTTTTCCAAATTTACCAAACATTGAGACCAGCGTCTTTCGTAGTACGGCTAAAGCAAATTCTGTTTTATGACATTTTTAATAAGTGTTAAAATTATTTATTTGCTCAATTGCGTCTGTGTCTATTAACAACTGGCGTAGATTTTTTTATTACAGGCTAAGCAAACGTTTGACCACAATCACACCTGATGGATGTGACGATGTAGTCTAAGGTGGATCACGCTTGCTCATAGTAAATACCTATTCACTTTACTTTTGAACACCCCCAAATTGTAACTTTCGGGAAACACAAAAAACGGCGAAGCGTTCCATTCTTTTGCTGTTCTATAAATGAACGAAGAAGCAAAAAGTTTCGTGCGAATGAATGGTATCTCAACCATAAACGCGACGCTGTTCTTCTAGATGTAAGGTGGAAAAAAGGTGAAGCGGGAACAAGGTTGTGTAGTTCCTGAGCACATTCACCGTAATGTATTTTATAGAATACCGACAGGCTTGCAACTTTACGCCGATGTTCAAAATTTTGCAATCTGGCTTCAACTAAAGCGTCATTGTTAATTAGCCTCTAGATGGTAGTAGTAGTAGTAGATGGGCATATTACGAGGCACGGCATGACGATGCCGTTTTTTTACGGGACAGTATAGTTTAAAGATAAATTATAGATTGCATAGAATAGGAATATAATTTTAACTATGATGGAAAATATACTATTCATAAGAAATTCATAGATCTAAATAAACCAAGGGTTAAAACAAGAATAAGAGTCTGATAACTTTCTGGTATTTTGCAAATTAGGCGTTCTAATAATGTTAGCATAAAAATACTACGTCATTTGAACAAACACCCGTCCTTAAACCTACTGCCCCTAAAATTAATTAACCAACATAAACTCCACACTATCAAGCCTCCTTCAACAAACACTCAACCCTTCTAGACAGTGAAAAATACACCGGAGTCGTCAAGTAAAACGCACCTAATTTAAGGAGCCTACCTTATCTTTGTGTAAGTTCGACGTTCAGTGTCATTTGTCTTCGTCAGAGCTGGTCGGTGATCATTTATGCCGCAGCACACCCTACCCTTTAGGTGAAGACGTATGGAAGTGGTTTGCAACGAGCCCAACAATATAGATAGATACCTTTGAGTTAATTGATAAGCAGCAAATTGTAATAAAAATATAATTGAACCCATGGAGTGAACCTTGTTTATTGGTATGATTTACCGATTAGTTCATTAATTTCAAATATATAATTTTGTTAGACGAATGTTCAGTCAAAGAAAAATATTGGATGTCAACAATGTAAAATTATATTTTATTAAACTTTTGAATTTTTTGGTCAACGATGCCCTGTTTTATTCCAAATACTCTAAGATAAAATGTAGAACCAAAAGCACAGATTTTTTTATATCAAATCGTATATCTCTTCGAACCAATTGCCTATATTTTGTAAAACTAAAATTAATAGTAAAATTTTTAGTAATATTTCATACTAAATACGTAAATTAAACCTTAAAATTCGCCATGATCTTCGGTACATTAGATTTGTATTGCCGAACTGCTGACATAACTAACAAGCTCGTCAGAATCCTCTCCCGTATAACTTAGACCACAAACATTTTAACCGCGTCAGTCTTATTCCAACCCATTAGGATCTTATTTCCGTTGAAATGTCACAATTCTTATTCCAAAATGACGTAAGTACAATACTTGACCTGGGTTTTATGACTTTCTTTCACTGGTAGTTGGATATGTGGGTTGAGGATGACACAGAAGTTTCTCGAAGGAAATTGCAAGAACTCAGACGGGATGTGCAGTGACCCTGCATTTTTACTAGCCAACGGTTAAATAGGTTTGTATTTATGTAAACATAAAACGTAAACGCATTCACACTCACAGCCCCGCACTAAGTTCAAAGATTTGTATCGTAGGTGCTGGAAACATTCACATATCACAGACACAATACACACACACCCCGAACCAGAAGCACAAATATCCCTTGGAAAGGAAAATTGTGCTCCTGCCGGGAATCAAACCAACGGTGTAGAGGGCAGAGACTTATCTACCGCGCCAACTGGGTTGTCAATTTTCACAACAAGAGACGAGGAAGAATATTTATTGATACCTTAAATTGGATATTCAAATCTAAAAATATATATATATAATAGAGATATATAGATTTGTTATGTGTACAACTTTACCATGCATATTTTCAAGGTAATAAAGAATAATATTGTGAATCATTATCACACCAATCACAGTAGGTAACATTATAAACCTGAAAGTTTGTGTGTGAATGTGTGTGTAAAAAATGATGTCTCTGGTTCTGGTCAGGTCTATGTTATCATGCCCAGTTGTATTACCACACTAATATTATACAAACAAATAAACGCATTTACACTCACAGCCCCACACTAAGTTCAAATATTTGTATCGTAGGTGCCGGAAACACTCACATCGCACACACATTACACCTAGAACCAGAAGCACAAATATCCCTTGGGAAGGAATTTGTGCTCCTGCCGGCAATCGAACCCAGGACCCACAGCGCAGAGGGCGGACACCTGTCCACTGCGCCAACTGGGTCGTCAAATATAAATACGAAAGTTTGTGTGTAAGTGTGTTTTCTTTGTATATATTTGTATTCTTTTCACGCTGTAATGACGGAACGGATTTGGATAAAATTTGCAATGTACATAGCAGTTATACCTAGGATTTATCCAATATATTTTTAACTTGATATTTAACAATATATTATCATACAAAATAACGAAAGGCATAATTAGCACACAAAGTAGGTCCGAATATCATCTTAAATTCCTTCCAATATTTGCCCTAATTCTAACCACCTAGTACCTGAGATGAGGGGGTCAAACCCTCGAAACCCTTATCAAAGCAAACTGAATTAACTGGTCGAAACATCTTGAGCAAGTTATTGTTGGCCACCGGACCGTGAGGATTTGAAAAACAAACGTTCGCTGGACGTATGTAAATACGGATAAGTCAATTATAGGGTGGCAAGATTGTCTTAAGCTTGAAGGGTTGGAAGTATCTGCGTATGTTATGATATAAAATTGATGGATTTAGCAGAATATAATGAAACTGAACGTTTATCAGATATATAATACATATGTCTAGAAATAATAATTAAACGCAAGCACAGCTTTTGGAAAGCAATATCTTTGAAATAAATAAAAAATTCGAAATCGGCTTTCGTGGAGAGAAGTTATGAGGTAACACACAAAAAAAAACATTCGACTTAAGTACCTCCTCCTTTTTTGGTAAGTCGGTAAAAAATAATCGTCAATGAAGTTATTAGGTTAATTTTGAAGTCGGTTAAAAACGAGAACACCGTCAATGTAGTCCACAGAATACGCATTATTGACGATATTTAAAGAAATACTGATCAAATCTTGATCAAATTTATATGGAACCAATTGGAAAGCAATATCTTTGAAATAAAAAAAAAATCGAAATCGGTTCATATGGAAAAAAGTTATGATACATAAAAAAATAATAAAAAAAATACAGTCAACTTGAGTACCTCCTCCTTTATTGTGAAAATACGGTAAAAATACTGACAGGCAGCGCATAACTGAAAAACGGGAACCTGTCCCTGGTAGGGAAGAGGTGCGGGAGGGGTACCATCACTGGCTCACTATACTCGTGATAGAAATTAATATAGGCATGTCGTATGATATTTTAAAATGTGTGTGTGTGAAACAACGCACCCCTCCAGAACCGATCCACTTCCGTAGGAAATTACTCAGTTATGCACTGCCCCTGTATGATAACAATTACCTATGTTACAAATTTCTAAAACGTTGCAATTCACTAACTTTTGCAAGGACTTCACTTACGGACATGTTATCGTAATTTTCATTTGCAACTGACTTCAAAAAAATGAGGTTCTCAGTTTGTATGTATCTTATTTTTTATTTTATGTATGTTACGCGATATCTCCGGCAATTATGTATCGATTTTGATGTTTTTTTTGGTTTTAGTGGATTATGCTTCAGAGGTAGTTCCATATAAATTTTATCGAAATCGATCCAGGCTGAGTCGATTTTTTTTAAGCTTTGCTCGCGTTTTATACTTGTTAAGATGCCAATAGTAGGTACTTTTTGCAAATTTTTGTGAAATTGAGACTTTTGGCGAGTAAACAATAACTCTCCTCTATAGAGGCAAATTCACAAGTACTTTAAATGAATTTGGCGAGTTCACTTTTAAAATGTGGAACTTACAAAAATGTGGAGAGTTTACTTTGTGGCGAGTTTACAATAACCCATTTATTGTATCATATAGTTATAGGTATTTAATATAAAATGTATATTCTGGGATCTGAAGAATCTAACTCTATATTTTTTTACTTGTTCGATTTTTATATGACTTCAAATTAAGAATTTTGTTTTGAGAACAAAAAGATCAATTTTTAGTGCCTCTCAAGTAGTTTCAACAAGTAGTTGAGGACTTTTATTAAAGAATCCAAGATACTATATAATAAAGCTAGTATTTTTTTTGTAATTGCGGTGAATGAAAAAAAGCGACTTATCAGCCAAGAAAGTAAGCCACAATTACAAGAGCATAATTATAAATTCCTCGTCACCCAGCAACGGTGGAACAATGTAGTTAATCCATCAGTCCTCGGGCGTGGGAGATAAGACAGGGGTATCCGCGCCACCCCTGTCTTGGCCACCCGTGATAGAATGAACGTATAGAAGGGTCAAGCAGCCTAAATTTGAAAAAATCAAAATCATTTATTCACATGGGCCCCAAAGAGGTACTCATGAAAGTTTTCTATTGTTTACAGTATTCTATTGCCAGATTCGCAAATTACTAAATAACTTAAAGGTGTGGTTTTACTAATCTGCTTTGACGGGCACGTTGGTATGGTAGTGAAACGTGAGCCGTCACTCAATAGCATACACTCGTACATACGAGTACTACCTATATTGCCGAAATGAAAATGCTTCGATGGATGGGCGGCGTCACTAGGCTCGACAAAATCCGCAAAGAGTACGTGCCAGGAAGCCTTGGTGTATGCGATATTGCCGATAAGATGAAAGAGAATAGACTGAGATGGGAATTCTACTCTACAGTTTTTTGTCCCCGGTCGAAGATCCAGTAGCCGATAAGATGGAGAAAAGCAGTGGAGAAGGACATGGCTACATAGATAGGTACATGGATTATCTATGAACAGTTATACCCTACAAGGGAATGACTGTGAGCTATCCGAAACAGACGTCTAGGACAGAGCGAAGTGGAAAAGAAATAGTAGGAAGGCTGACCCCACCACCATTTGGATATTTATAGTCAGGAAGAGATAGAGAGAGAACTTTGACGGGCACATTAGCTAAGGATTGCCCATTCAAGTATTGCAAAAACTACATATTTTCTGATATATATCGTTAACACTATCACACTCACAGCCCCACACTAAGTTCGATGATTTGTGTTGTGGGTGCTGGGAAAAAATTATATCACAGACACAATCACACCCAGAACCAGAAATACAAATTTCCCTTGGGAAGATAACTTGTGAATCGAACCCGCTACCCGTTGTTTAAAAAGCGAACGCGCACACAACTAGCCAACAGGCAGTTCTCTTAGTCAACGGATAGTTACAATATTCACAAAAATTTTAAAAACTATAGAAAAAATTATAAAACAAAATCACGATTATTAGTCACAAAGGTGTCTGATACTTTGTCTTCACAGATGCCCAACATTGTTAAGCATCGTAACCAACCCTTCTAGTCCTTTGCACTCTTTACCCACTGACCATTTCAAAGTCCACCCTTCTCAGCCTGTGACGTCCACCTGAGTCCGTCGTATGAATATTAATTCAACCATATCTTGACCCCTGCCCAGTTGTGGGCAGTGGGCTTCGTCTTGACTTGTATGAATGCCTTGGCGAATAATTGATTGGATGCCTTGCTCGGCCTTTGATTTGAAATGTGGGATTGTGAGTTAGCATAGATTAATATTTCTTTGGTGCCTAGTACAGACTGGTTTTCTTGATAACGATTATAATAAGCCTGTATAATATATATAATTATTTAAGTCTCTATCCTTTGAGATTTGTTTTATTAACATTCACTTTCTTGTAATAAGTGACAAAATATTGAAACGCAAGCAAATCTTCAAAAAAACTGACTTTATTTTGGTTTTGGCTTGACCGATAAAATTTATATGGGTCCTCTGAAGTATAGTCTACCAAACAAAAAAAAATCATCAAAATCGATTCATAATTGGCGGAGATATCGCGTAACATACATACAATAAAATTTATGAAGTCGGTTGAAAATAAAATACCCGACGCTCTATCTAGAAAAAAGCTTCACCAATTTTTACCAAGCAGCTAAGAATACTCCCGACCAAGTCACCTATTAGACAAAAAAATCTTCAATTTATATCAATATTGGTCAAGCCGTTTGGGTGCCGCGTTGCCTCAGAAGACACACATATAACCATACAAATGTGTAACACCGTTTCGTCGGGACTTAAAAACCATACATTTTTATTTATTTGGAAAACCAAACAGCATTCTTACAAAATAAGCCAACAACGTGAGAATGAGAGCACCTAGGCCAACATAGTTAAAACATAAATTAATTAAACAACCAACACTGTAAGAAATATTTTAAAGTGGCAAATAACTATGTGATTATTCCAACACTGGTAGTCTCTGACATGATAGCATGCACAACCCATAAAAAAAAAACAAATGCCAGTGTCTTTGAGATTATTATTTTTATGCTGGATTGGCAAGCATTTGACCACTATCTCACCTGATGGAAAGCGACGATCCCGAAGATGGGACATGCTTGCCTAGAAGGTACCTATTCCCTCTAGACTTGAAGACACCCAGATTGTACCGTTCAGGGAACAAAGACGCAGGCAATGAGTTCCACTCCTTCGCTGTACGGATGATGAACGTAGAAGCGAACTGGATGTATGTCAACCATAAATGGATTATTTGACAGTCTGTCTTTTTGTTTGATGGTAAAAAGGCATGGAGATATCCTCAAACACTGTTTGAAAACGATCCTTTTCTTTTTATTCAACAAATCAATATTTTACTAATAACTTAGCTAATAATATCACTCCTACGCTTGATCCGAAATCCACATCACGCTCGGTCAAGTGCGCTCCCCTAATTAGGGATCTCCTAATTGGCAGCCAATAGTTTGGAGTGCCTGCCCGACTGGAAATGCGGATTTATATGGAATTATTAGCATAGCAAATAAGTTCAAGATTTATACAACAACACACTGCAAATTGAAGAAATATTTTAGTCTTCTAACGTCAACTAGGTACATATGAACTGCTTAATAGCTTAGTTGGTTGCGTTTTCGCCTTCTAAGCAGGAGTATCGGGTTCGATTCCCGGTGGGAACACAAGTTTTCTCCACAAGGAAAATTTGTGTTTCTTGTTCTGGTTGTAGTTGTGTATGTGATGTGAATGTTACCGGCACCACGACACAAATCATCGAAATTACATAAACCTTTAATTCAAGTACTTATTTAATATTAATTATGTCAAAAAGTAATGGTCAGGTCTTAATCAAATTTAATTGGGACTACATGGAATTAAAATAAAAAAAGAATCATCAAAATCGGTTCACCTAGAAAAAAATTCTGAGGTAACACACATAAAAAATATAGTCGAATTGAAAACCTCCTTTTTTTTTGAAGTCGGTAAAAATACACTTTACAAATAGCATAAAATAAACTATAATAATCTGTTAATTTAATATAAAATGTCTCACAACCTATCAAAGCAGAGGTCACACTACACAAACAGCTATAAAGCCCCTATCACACTAGCGTTCAAGTTTCTCACAAAACAGGCTATTTCGTGTTGGACGTTTAGCATTAAATATATGTTTTACCACCTTATAAAGATCGCGGCGGAGATGCACCCCGGGCGCAGCGCACGAAGCGACGTACGGCGACGCAAGCGCATAGGCTGGGAGCGGAGTCGTAGGAAATTACCTCATTTTACACTATTTTCTTCGTCACTGATAACTTGGTAATAGCGATGCTTCGCTATCTACAATATATTTTGTCAATCCAATTTTAATTGTTTTCGGCACAAAATATCAACATAGATGTATTTGAAAATAACTTACGTCTTAATTTAAAATTTTTTTTTAAATATATAAATAGATTTTTTTATGAATTTCTGATAAACAAGCAAAGAAACACGTTAAATATCTATCGATTACATAATTCTGAAATTTATTTTCTAAATCAAATATAAAAATACTATTAATATTTATATAATTCTAATAATAATTTCAAACACTCACACAAACCTATGAAATTATTAAATAGGTGTGTGTTTTTCAAGTCTGATCGTTTAGTTGTTCGGTTTTGTCCTGGTTTATTTTCGAACTTAAGGCGGTTTACGCTTAAGAAAGAAAGAAAACACCAATATTTACAATAAGTATATGCACAATATAAAAATAACCAGAATATAATTTTACCGCCTTAAATAAGACCCTTGCACAATTTATAATTTGGATAGAAAAAGTATCAAAATGGACTATGTCAATAATTATAATAGTGTAAACATTTATCAGTCTCATCACAGAATTATCATCTCCATTCTCTTCTTCTTCTAAGTGGAGTTTGTAAAAAACACGCACTATTCCTGGAAGAAAAGGAAGAATGGGCTCACCCTTAATATGGGTATCCTTGACTGGCCGCCTACCTGAAGTCATTCCCCTTCGGAACACATTATTAAATTAAATAGTTATAATTATGTAGTATTTTTACTGACTTTAAAAAAGTTCTATGTATGACTGTATTTTTTTTATGTATGTTAACCGATTTCTCCTCCATTTGTGGACCGATTCTCAAAATTATTTATAGGTACATTATACTTCAGAGGTGGTACCATATACATTTTATTGGTATCGATCAAGCCATAACCAAAATATAAGCGGTGAAGTCAGTTTTTTTTTTTTTTTTATTGATATCACAACATCAGCTCCTTGTCTAAGCAATGAGGTTTACACGTATGCAAGTAAGTGTGGTACATGTGAATAGCCATGTGTGAGTTTGCTGCCAGCCGTGACTCCTAGTGGAATGTTTATTGGACTAGGGCTGTATACCACTTGTTTTAATAGTAATTCTTTTGAGTCGCTAAAAAGCTTGGAATTTTCGCCAGTACTGAAGTACTACCGGGGCAATTGTTCAACTTGTATCAAGCACAAATCCGTTCGTATATGGAGTACTGCTCACATCTTTGGGATGTTTCAGCGATGATGGTACTTCGCTGAATCATCCCAGCTTGAGGCACTTGAAACAATTGAACGCAGAGCCAAGATACTTATAGGTGACGAACAGCTGATCGACGCAAAGCGACAAAGCCTAGAACATCGTCGCAAGGTCTCAAGTTTGTCTGTCTTTTTACCGACTTCCCAAAAAAGGAGGAGGTACTCAAGTCGACTGTATTTTTTTTTATGTGTGTTACCTCATAACTCCTCTCCACGTGAGCCGATTTCGAAAATTGGTCCCATTTAAATTTGATCAAGATCTGATCAGTAGTTCTTGAAATATCGTCAATAATGCCTATTTTGTGACGAATAATGCGTACTTTGACGATGTTCTCGTTTACCCGACTTCAAAAGTTACCTCATAACTTCTTTCGTTGTGGGTCGATTTTGATGATTATTTTATTTGAAAGCTGGGGCTTTTTATGTAGTCCCATTAAAATTTGATAAAGGTCTGATCTCTAGTTTTTGAGTTATAGTCAATAATGCGTGTTTGTACATTAAATCTGATCAAGGTTCCGATGATAAAGCGGTGAAGTCGGTTATTTTAAGCTTTGCGTGCGTTTAATTATGTAGGATACATTTCGGCGAGTGTGCCACTTAATTGCATGATCTAACTTCCCCATCCCCTTTCTACCATCGAACAACCAGACATCGAACACAGCAATGCGACATCGATTCGATGTCCGATTGATTTGATCCGAACGGTGGATATTTCAGCAGAGCGCACGAAGCGATTTACTTCCACATTCATTATGCGTACCGCAAAGAAGTGGAACTCCTTACCCGAATCTGTGTTTTCCGATAAGTACAATCTGGGAGTGTTTAAATCACGAGTGAACAGGTATCTTTTAGGCAAACGTGCACCATCATCAACCACACCTTCAATTTCCCTCAGGTGAGGTAGTGATCAAACTTTTGCCTATCGCAAATAAAAAAAAGAATATTAGGTAAAGTGCGTAGCAGTAACTCATTTGCCCTACATTTTTTCTAGGTCGGACGTCTTAATTTTGCAATACTTGCATTGCAGCTTTTGCAGGCAGGCCGACTCTCAAAAATGTATAAAATCTCTCACTACATGGTTTTATTTCTAATATTTCAACCTACTGCAGTTGGATTTTTCCCTTCGGCCGCCTACGAAACCGGAGTTACGTAACTAGTTACTAACTAAACATAATTCGTCCTTGAACGATACCAGTTACGTAGGAATTTTACTACTTTTATAAACATATTATATTATCTTCCAAGAAGCCAAAAATACTAGTATTCGAGAAAAAATGCATTTTACTTTGTATTTAATAATATTTAGATGTTTTTATTCTAACTAATGATTTATAATAATTGACTTGATAGTTATTTTGACTCAAATGTCATGGTTACCTTTATTATGTTTTAAATTAATTAAATAACAGAAACATACTTTTTGACGTTGCACACCATGGTGTTGCACCCTTTTATATATGTACACTGGTAAAAGGGTAGTTGTATGGAACTTATTATTAATTTGACTCCTTGTATCGACCTACATTCTATACAATAAGTATAAATATACACACATGTAGACACGGTTAACACACGGACTTGGACGTCGTGTATAACATCGGCTATTTTTTAATCAAATATATCGATTGTGCTGCGAAATTCTTGCTGGTACAGAATACAAGCATTTTTTTGAAGTGAAAACTTCTTTAGGTGCGTTTAGCACTTTTTGGGTGAACAAAAATCATGGAACTCGCGTCATCGTCACCGAACGGCCAATACTTGTTGAGCTCTACGCGTGATACATATTGCTAACGATCGGGGATCAACCTAAAATAGTTATACTAAGTTAACTCAATTTCCACAATTACAAAAATATCATAATAAGCTTTCCATTGTTACTTCCACTTAAACCTCACAATATTATAATAAACTTTACACTTCTATCGGCAGCCCCAAAGACTGCCTCGCATGTTTATTATTTTATTTCTTATTTATCAAATTCGTAAGTATTATAAATATTTAAAACAGCGTGTACCTTCGAGACGCCGCCGCCGGACGGTCTGCGCGAGAACTTGACTGATCAAGGAGCACCGACTGTTCCGAAACTAGTGTCGTAACAATGCCAGAAAACAACCGTGAGTTAAATCGTTAAATCCTTAATAATTTCTTTAAAAATATACTGGTAAATTATTCAAAATAAGAGAAATAAAAATAAACTGTAAAAGTAAAAGATAATAAAAAAAATACAAAATCACATCGTCACTTACCATCAGGTAAGATTCTAGTCAAAAGTTTGTATATCTTGAATAAAAGAAAAACGAAAATCAAAAACAAAATCGTTTATTCACACGGGCCCCAAAGAGGCACTCATAAAAGTTAATGACTCTACTGCCAGATTCGCAAAATTACAGCTAATTATTAAATACCTGTTGAAACTCATAATGCCTTGCCCTCATCCCTACGTCGCTTTAACACTTTAATGCCGGGTACACACAATCAGATATTTGTTTTAAATTATGGTAATAAAATGTCGGCGCGAGTCACGAGCGGATGAGCGAGTGCGCGTGCGCAGGAGAGCGGGATGAGCGGGATGAGCGAAATGGATCTGGATCGCTTTGTTCGAGATTAGAAACAAACACTGGTTTACATTACATAGGTAGAAGTGGTTTGTGGGTTCTAAAATGTATACTTTATCATTGACAGGCCAATGTATGACCATCATCTCACCTGATGGAAAGTGTGTTCAACGATGGTACCTTTGCCTAAATGATACATGTTCACTCGTGACTAGAATACTCCCAGATTATACTTATCGGGAAAAACAGACTCGAGTAAGGAGTTCCAATCCTTTGCGGTACGTATAATGAATATGGAAGCAAAACGCTCCGTGCGCAATGCTGGAAAAGCGACGTCTGGTTGTCGATGGTAAAGTATAGAATGTCTGTATACCTTATTTAAATTGTAATATACATATAGTGACTAAGTGAACTACTCGTTGGCTTCTAAGCTCCGGGTATCGGGATCAATTTGAATTTGTGTTTCTGGGTGTGTTTGTGTGTGATGTGAATTCATCCGCAAAGTGATCACAGGCAGAGTACGAAAGCGGGTAGACCGTTTCGTATGCTCGTAAATCTAAATCTTCGTCCACCTGCACTACTCCAGTTACTCCGTGATCATGGTGCTTGCAACAGTGTCGAAATATCGGAAACTCAAAACAAACGAAATATATGGTAAATATCCCCTATAAATGTGTGTATCAACAAACATTTATAGTAAAAGTGATGCTGTTTTGTGATGATGCAAAAGTGTTAAAGTAGTTAGTGAAAGTGTAGCTTAAAAACTTACATCGAAGAGAGCATTGAGCGCGGAAAGGGTACGCGGTAGTGTAGAGTTCGCATGTGCATTAGTGCAACACCTAGGCACGGCAAAAAATTGATTTTATTAATAAACTGATGCTTCAAAAAGAATGTTTTTTTCATGAGATTGTAAAAATATAAGTCAACTGTTAATTTTATCTGAGCGTGATAAACTCTCCAAAATTTAACCTAACAAGTAATACTTTTAAAAGTTTTTTTAAATAATTTGTAACTAGAGGGCTTGTCAAGAATCAATCGAGTCCAAACTCGTCGCGTTTATCTTGTTAAGTTCAAAAGTTCTTATTGCTATTTTCCGTCACCATCATCAAACCATGGTACCACATCATTGTACTGTCGCCAAAGATACATAAGTACACATAATTGAAACGCAAGCAAAGTCTAAAAAAACCGACTTCATCGCTTATATTTCGGTTTTGGCCACCTCTGAAGAAGTAAACTCTGAATCATCAAAATCGATTCACAATTGGCGGAGATATCGCGTAACATACATACAAAAAAAAACATACAGTCGAATTGATAACCTCTTTTTTTGAAGTCGGTTGAAAATTTGAGTCTAATCGAATCGAGTGGGCTAATTAAGCTTGCAAGATTTGATAACAGACCCACACATAGACAGACAAGTGAAACTAAATAAAAATGGTAAAAAGTATTGAGAGTTACAATAATATTACCATAGATCTTCAAGAAGCACATTTAACATACCTTACAGATGGCAAAACAATACCTCGGAAATAGAACAGGCCCACGAAGGTCCGAAACGATAAATCTAAGGATCGCCTGCCCTTCAAGTCCAGATAATGTATTTCTGTTCGGACGTTACACTTACTTTGGCAATTTGCGGGAACCTTTGTGCCCCTAAGATATCTCGTCAGACAATTGTAAAGGGGTAGTTCTTGTGAGGGATGTGTATAGAGTTGTTTGTGTCATTTTGTGATTAATATTGTTTGCAGACCATGCAATTGATTTAACATTTATTGCTTTTTTTATATAAAACATGGACATTATTTAACTAGTGTCTCTGTGAGCTGAAAAACATGGAAATTTATAGAAATGGTTGTAATATTTTTTTTTTTACTTTTTCCATATATATCCGCCATTTTTATATACCAAAAACTGGTTAGACAAAAACTATAAATACTTATCGAACCGCTCACAAAATTTCAAGAGAATCGGTTGAGAAATGCGACCTGTAGAGGAGAACAACCGGAAATCCGAAATACGAAATCAATTTTGCCCAAGCTGAAACGGAGACGCTTCGCTCTGGCTTTGCTCTTGTTTCGCGCTCGCGCGGTTGATTAACATTATTGTACATTTTAAACGTGTAAATTATGTTAAATTTGTTATAAATCTTATGAAGAAGTTTAAAAAACTGCTTTTCACGAGATCTTATAAGTAGTTTTAAATTGATGCGGATGATTACCTTGTTTTATCAGTTATTACAAGAAAAAGTTAGTCTCTACAAATTTTCGTGATTTTATTTCTATTTAGAAAAACAATTTGGATAAAAACTAATATGATACTATATCATATGAAAAATATATTAAAAAAATGTTTTGTGATGTATTACCTATAAACCTACCAATTGACTAGTGTGTTTTTTGAGCTTAAATTAATTAATAATGTTTTAGTGTAATTATAATAGTAATTATAATTACACTAAAACATGACTTTCACGAAAAAGTAATTTAATACATTTCCGTAATACCCATAGTATAACGGAAAATTATTAAATTAAAAATATATATTTAATAACTTTTAATGTCACGTCGTGTCACGTTTTGCCTACGAACAAAGTAAGAATGAATATAAGAAATATTAACGAAGTCGTTTCAGAATTTGTGTGCATCTGAAAATCATAATATAAAAGAGTTGTTAACGATGACTACGCTAAACTTATAGTTGAAGCTAGTCAAGTATTAGTAAATTCCCTATCTATTACTTTCTACCTTCAAGCTTTTATTCGCACGTTTTAACAACTCTATATACATTCCTAAACAAAGTTATCTCACGGCTACGTGATATATCCCGTCTTCAGGAAGGGCTAAGGTCCGAGCCCATTTACAAATCACAAACACTGACCACCCCCTCCCCCTTCGAGTTATATAACCCTTTCTAACTTACCTTTACCGTTTTGATATATAGGTGGATTTGGACGCCTTTAATTGTGTCGGGAGGATTTGCTGGTGTTGGCTGGAAGATATTTGTCTTGTTACGTATGAAATGGTATGGAGCTACGTGGTAAAATATTAACCTACTGTGTTACAATTCAAGAAAGGGTTTCTTTATTAACACTCTCCTTGTTTTAGGAATCATATATCAACACTAATATTATAAATCTAAATTCACGCTAGCTTTCGCATTTATAATATTTGTGTGATAGTGCAATTAACAAAATAAATTAGTTAAAACGTTGCAAAAAAACTCGCTTGATTTTTTTATGACAGATTTTTAAAAGTGCATTTTAAAGATCTGCCATAAAAAATCAAGTGAGTTTTTTTTATTAATGACATACCTATTTCTTTATATACACTATTGGAATTACGATCTAGCCTTAAGACTAATAAGTAATTTAATTTTGACTTAAACTGCTCAGTAGAGTCGTAAACTAAGAATGTGTCCTATAACACTTTTATTACAGTCTCTTTTAAAGGGAAGACACTTTGTTCTTATGTTATTTGTTAATAGCACTCATTATAACACACTTTTACATCACTACACTCTCTCAAACTCTCACTCTCTCAAGTCAAAATGGTTAATTCTTTTGAGTCTTCTCAATAAGTCTGTACTCGAGGACCTGGATTGCCTCTACGTTCACATGGTGATGAATTCTTTCATCAAGTGAGGTGATTAAACTGTTGTCTATTACAAAAATACATATCTGAAGTCATGTACCCTACGAACAAATTGTATGTACCACTTAATTGAGGCGTCACATCGTAAGCCGATTTTATCAGCCAGCAAAGCTTAGCCTAGTTTTTTTAAGAACTACGCAGAAATAAACAATCCTATCATTACCATAAACACCAGACACTATTACACCTCGAATGTTTGGTAGTTTCATAAACCTTCAGTAATCAGAACACCTTATCCACCCTCAATTCCTCTACACATTTGAATAGCTATCGGGATTCTTCAGATAAAGACGGCCATGTTGCCGCGGCCGCTTCCGCCGGAAGTCCAACTTGGACGGATATTCAAACTTGACCGGAAGTACGTGAAGTGGCGACATACATTTCGAATTTGGAATTGCTATTGTTAGGGAGATTGGATTGGGATTTAGCTGGGATGTAAGCTTCTATGGTATATATAGATAGGTAGTTTAGGTTAGTTAAGTGCGTTTCGGCGTTAGATAATAATAACATACTCATTACTCACACCTTCAAATAAAAAAGACACAAAATGGAATAATTTAAGTTAATAATAATATAAGTATAACAATATGCTGTCTTATTGCTAAGAGCGATCTCTTCCAGACAGCCTTTGGATGGAGAGGAATAAAGCAATGTAATAAGACGTAGAGGGACACTTTCAGAAAAGTTCAGAAAAGTGATTAAAACACAAGATACATAAATTTACACATACGTTAATAGATTTTATTTTCTACATTTTGATTATATGAGATTTGTGACAAGCTAAGTGATGCTCGAGAAAATTACTGTTTTAGCCTCATTCAAAGAAGAAACCAAGAGAATAACGAAGATAAGAGAATACGGTGTTCCGGCAGTTATCCTTGAGAGCCTGCGTATTCCAGGTCTAGTGTGTTTACCAGCTTCGATCACATCGTCACTTACCATCAGGTGAGATAGTGGTCAAACACTAGCCTGTCACAAATAAATAAAAAAAAAAAATTATAATGCGTGCGATTGACGCAAGTAAGGATGTGTGCGATGCCCTTTGCTTCATTCACTCAATAGAAAGTATAGCACCAATTTCCCTTGAGGAGAAAACTTTTGTTCAAATTTAATCAAACCTGATACCTGCTGCTTATAAAGCCAACGCGTAGCCAACAACGCCAACGGGCAGATCAACAAATAAGTCTACAGACTTAGTTTGTGGATGTGAGAGAGAAACTTGCAAAGTGAATCACTTTTAAACATATATTTCAAGAAGAAAAAATTGGGACTACTTAACTACCAATATTTTGATTACGCGTCGCCTGACCAGGCGCTCTGGTAGATTTTTGAAAATAGGAACAACGTATTAGCATTGCAATTCAGAGAGGTAATGCCGCCAACATGATGGGAACGCTATCCACTGGTAGTCAGGGGGTCTATTCTAGGCGTCACATCGACGTCGACATCGAACGATTTTCTTTTGTTATGAACATCGAATCAACTGAAACTTCAACCAATCGACTGTCGTATCGACGGCGCATCAATTCGAACAATCGTATTTTGACGACCAGAATATACCTACAGGCTCGAGCACTTGAGTTACCTATAAGCTAGATGTTTTGTAGGTAACCAAGTGACCTATATATCTTTGCTGTATATAGTTTAAGTTCAATTTTAGGAAATATAGGCAATTGGGTTCTTAACATATTTTCTAGTCAAAATGTAATTAATTGCGATTTTTTTAACAAAATAGCTATTACCAAAAAAAATGGCTTTTCTTTTACATAAATGTGAGTTACAATTTTAAAGAATATGTCCATCTATAGTGATAAATTTTTAGAAAGGAAAAATTATCGCTTGAGTCGAAAAATTTATCACTAAAGTTCTGCCTAGCATGGCTAATGCTATATAAATAAAATCAATATGTCCATCTAACAAAATATGATGTAGTCGATATAGTTAAATTTTAAACACCAATACTCAGTTGTATAAAACCACCAGAAGTAGAAAAATCTGGTAATATATTTACTTTTTCATGCTTGATAGGCAAGCATTTGATCGCTATGGTGGAAAGTGACGATACAGTTGAAGATGGAACATACTTGCCTAGAAGGTACCTGTTCTCTCTAGACATGAAGACACCCAGATTGTAGCATTTAGGGAACAAAGACGCAGGCAATGAGTTCCACACCTTCGCTTTACGGATGATAAACGTAGAAGCGAAACGCTATATACTTCCCTTTCTTGTTAGATATACAAAACCTTTCATATTGCAAAGTAACAGATTTAATTTTGTGATTGCTACTGATTAATTATAGTTGTAGACAAAAACATTACATTTAGAAGTAGCACAAGAACATTAGTAACAGGAACGAGACATTTTTCTCAGTTTTTATGGAGAATAATTTCTACTACATTTGGAATCAGTCAAAACAAACCAAAATCAATCGTGATTAGAAATAACGGTGTGTACACACAAACGATAGTAAGACGAGATACATCGGCGTGCGGAGTGACGCATACTTGGCGCGGTTGAAGGGAAATGCGGAGATAAGCCGATCGAGCGGACTTTGTGATGTCTACTGTCCGCGCGTCTCCGTTATGGGGGCGCTAGTGTCGATGCGCCTTTAATATATACAATTACAAATGTTATAATACAATTGGTTAACAGTTCTTTATAGACCCTGGTAGGGCTCTGCAATTAACAATGTAGAAGAGAGGAGGACAAAATAAATATGTATTATATTTAGAATACAATGAGAACAAAATATAATAATCATGCACAATATATATTTTTCATATAAACGATGTATTGTAACGAAATATTTAGTAGTTTTGCCGCGATAGTGAATAAATGTATAATTTTGTATGTGATTTTATATAATTTACTAAAACCTGTGATTATTCGAGTGTAAATGTGTAATATGGTGGATTATTAACCGTTATGACATAGTAAACGTGCATAAGTGTAGGCAAATGATACCAAGTTGAAAAATGGAATTTTAGCCTTCTCTCCAAAACTACAATAGAAATTCTAGTAAAGTTTACCACTTTACCAGGGCATGACTTGACTATGACTGGACCTTGACTCTTTTACTTGACTTTGACTAGGACTTTTAATATGAAATACACTTCAAATATATTATTACTTGACACTGGCTAAATACACAAGATTGCAAAGCCAAAATTAAAAGAAAAAAGTTTAGTGATACTTAAACCACACATCTAGAGCTGTCTTTATGGAGTCTAACAGAATCTTTTGATGATATACCGAGTTATGATGAATTAAAGTTTTGAAATAATTATGTCATATGCAACATGTTTGAAATAGTCTTAAATTTAAACAGTATATTTTTCTATTAATAATTCATAACCAATTCCACTAATAAAGAGTTATTGCATGCCCAATATCATGTCTGATTATATTTGGATATTATCGTAACTACCTACAAAAGATCTATAATGTAAGTACGTATATTCGCAATAAGCGATATGAATTTGAATTAAGATAATTCCTGTATAAGATTCTATTACAATGTATGAAAAAATTTAATGAAAAAAATGCGACGCGGAGTTTTTTACCAGGTTCTTCTCAAAATGGCTTACATGAGTGCCTCTTATATGTTTTATTATGACTATTTTACATCAATCATCATGTGTCAAAATAAACATATACATAAACTCAATATAGAAAAAATAAAAAAGTGTTTCTAGTAATTTTTCGCGTACTTTTTAGTGATGTGAATGTTTCTGGCAACAGCTATTCACATTTTCGATCTAAGTTTTTAAGAAACTAACGGGTTATCAATGTACTTTCTTTGAACAATAGTGTTAGTATATATATAGCAACAAAGATAGGTAATCGGGGGGCTGGTATGGACGCTATTCTTTTCTTAATTTAAAATTTCTTAATAAAAGTCATGTCCATACAAATCCAACGTCCACCTACGAGCAAATCAGAGCAGCCCAGCTTCTGCATTGTTGTACCGACAGAACGGCAGACATCTCCAAACTAACTCTCCAGTTCCCACGTATTAATATATTCTATTCGATTCTAATACGATGTATCGATTAGTAGCCGATTATTGAAATCGAGTTGGACGAGTTGGGAGTAGTTTGTTTGAAACTAGCGGGATAATGTATGTTTCGGTTGTTGTATTGAGATATATTTTATGATAGATTTATTAAATTATAACTTTATAAATAAAAATTGCCGCATATATATTATAAAAGATTGTTACTGAGAACGGCTCAACCGATTTGGCTGATATTTTTTAACCCACGAAAAAAAGAGAGGTGTTATAAGTTTTGCGTATCTTTGTACTTATCTGTTTTTTGTATCGTAGCTCCTACACGGCTGGAACGATTTTGATTTAGGTTTTTTGTTTGAAAAGTGACGTGATTGAGAGTGTTCTAAGTGGTGAAAAATTACATTGGTACAGTCCTTTTTCAGATATAACATATATTTTTAAAATGTTTATTTAGTATTTAAAATAAAAAAATGAACCTAAATAAAAATGGTAAAGTGTAAAAAGTACGCTATAAATAAATACAACAAACCTAACGATGTTTCGCTCTATTAACTATCTTTAGGTTAATCAGCTCGCCCGTATTCATCCAAGAACTACTCAAATGTTCCCACGGCTCATCATTCTTCTACAACAAAATTACAGGCAAAAATAAACTCTAAAAACTTTGAAATAAACTCTAAAATCCATTACAAATGTTGAAACGTAGAGATGTGCTTAGCAAAAGTGATTTGCAATTTTAAATTCAGCTCGTCCATACAATTGTTTTCCAATTGTTGATGTTTCAGACGGGTTTAAGGTTGTTTTTTGCTTGGATGTAATGGACGCTTTAGTCGTTTAGGCGTGTTGAATGTGTGCAACACAGTATTCTAATATTTCGTGAATCATGCGCATCGGTGTGTATAATTACGTTTTTAAGTACTTGGTTTGTCTTTTAGGGGTGTAAAGCTTACATTTTATTTAACTATAAAAAATTACAACCCAGACAGAGACAGATATTCGATTCGATTACCGGCAGGAGCACGATTTTCCTTTCCGAAGGACATTTAAGCAACTGGTTTCGGTTACTCACATATACAAATCTTTGAGCTTAGTATAGGGCTATGAGTGTGTTCTTTTGTATTTTTTTTTTTTTTTTTATTCTTGATAGGCAAACTTTTGACCACTATCTCACCTGATGGTAAGCGATGATGTGGTCGACGATGGAGCAAGCTTGCCTAGAAGATACCTATTCACTCGTGACTTGAAGACTCCCATATTGTACTCATCAGGAAACACCGACTCGGGTAAGGAGTTCCTTTCCTTTGCGGTTCGCACAATGAATGTAGAGGCAAAACCCTTAGTGCGCATTTGTGGAATGTCCACCATATAGCGGTGTCGCTTAGCAGTTTGTCTGCTTGTCCGATGATAGAACGGGGATGGGGGAACTAGATCGTACAGTTCCTTAGCACACTCTCCGAAATGTATCCGATAAAAAACCGAGAGACTGGCCACCATGCGGCGATGACCCAAGCTCTGAAGCTTTGAATTAGTCAGCTGCTCGCTACCAATAAGTCTCTTAGCTCTACGCTCAATGGTGTCGAGAGCCTCAAGCTGGTACTTAGCTGAACCGTCCCAAAGATGAGAACAGTACTCCATACATGATCGGACTTGTGCTTGATACAAATTGAGCAACTGTCCTGGTGTGAAGTATCGTCTCACCTTTGCAAGGATTCCCAGCTTTTTTGCAGCTAGTTGGGCTTTAGACTCGATGAAAGTACCAAAATTGAGCTTTGAAGTTAGAGTCATACCGAGTAACGTTGTAAGTAAGTTGTTTTATTTATCTAGTCTCAATTTACCCTTATCTCTTTTGTGTTTGACTGTGTGAAGGTTTACAAACAAGCCAAGCCTATATATAAAATAAAAAAGAAAAAAAGAAAATAATAAAGCTATTAGGAGTATTAAAATATGTTCATTTATGACAAACACTAACAAATGACGAATAAAAACAAAACAAGAAATAAACTATAAAAACAACAAAAAACTAATTATCCAAAATAAATTGTTTTTTATTTATTATGTAGAAATTGATAAAGACAAATAAAATTCACAAAATATACATCATTTATCAATAATAAAATAATTAAGATGAAAAAAAATTATATAATAATATATGTACCGGAGCACCGTTTGGTGCTCAGTGATAGATTTTCTAGTTGTCAACTACGACAACATCGCGGGACAAAAAGAGATGTTTTATCATAACGCGGGCTACGGTTACCGTCCTGATACAACATCAATCTCAAATCAAATCAATAAATATCTATCAGTCTAGTGGTCTGCCTGGCCATTTTAATTTACCGGCTTCACAAAAAAGGAGGAGGTACTCAAGTCGACTGTATTTTTTTATGTTTGTTACCTTATAACTTCTTTCCACGTGAACTGATGTAGAAAAAATTTCATGCAGCTATTTGGGCTTTCGATTCGATGAAAGTACCAAAATTGAGCTTTGAAATTGAGTCATACCGACTAACTCGAGGTGGTCAGTTACTGGTAGGGATACATTTCGGAAAGTTATTTGACGCCGATCACTAAATGATAATGCAGCAGCTATCCTTCAGAGACAGTTAATCTATGTCTAGAGTGTTTACCACCTTCGACCACATCATCCATTAGACGAGTGGTCTAAGTCTAAGGTTATCTTATCAGGGATCAGAAAACAATTTTCCGTCGACTGTTTTCTTGTGCTATCATAACCTTATAACTAGAGACAAGAAAAATATCTAAACTGCCCGTTGGATAATTAGGTGCGCGTTCGCCTTCTAAGCAGGGGTATCGGGTTCGATTCCCGGCAGGAACACAAGTTTTCTCCCCAAGGGAAATTTGTGTTTCTGGTTCTGGTTGTGATGTTGTGTGTGTAATGTGAATGTTTCCGGCTGCCACGACAAAATTTATTGAAATTAGTGTGGGGCTGTGAGTTTGAAAACGATTATCGACTTAATTTTGTCGTACCTACATGTCTTGACAGCTCTCTAAACAAGAATTGAGAATGGAATGTTTTTTTTTATGCTCGATATTACGATAGCATTTGACCTTTTTTGCATTGTTTTGGCTTTAAGCGATAAGACCACCAATTGTACCTATCTTTATAAGTTTATTTGTAACCTGTACTCTTCTTTTGTTGTCAACACAAAACAAACAAACGCATTCACACTCACAGCCCCACACTAAGTACAAAGACTTGTGTCGTGGGTGCCGGAAACATTCACATCACACACACATTACACCCAGAACCAGAAGCACAAATATCCCTTGGGAAGGAATTTGTGCTCCTGCCGGGAATCGAACCCAGGACCCACGGCACAGAGAGCGGACACCTGTCCACTGCGCCAACTGGGTGTCAACAAAGAGTATTTTTTTTGTAGTTTATAGATTTTTATTAAATATACTGCTTGCATTAAAAAATAATTATACATATCAATGGTTACTATGCCTTTAAACGTTAGCTTAAAACAAAGTAAGAATATTTAGTTAAGTAATTGCACTTCAAAAACTTCAAACTAAATGTTTCCAGCCCTGCTGCACTTCCAGCACTCTTGCGTATCACGGTAGCGGATTTGCATTGGCCTGTACGAGCCGTGACTGATCTGTGACCTCTTTAATGAGCTTCCATCTGCTTGATTTTAAAATTGGAATCGATTCAATCATTCCGTATTTTTAAATTAAGCCCAAGAAACTATCTGATAGAAGTTATGCCTCGAAAGTGAAAAAGTGGCGTTGTTGATTTTGTATAATTTGCCAACACCTGTGATTCTTCGAGTCTTCAAGTGTAATAATGGTGGATTTAACCGTTTATACTTAGTAAACGTGCATAAGTGTAGGCAAATGATACTAAGTCGAAAAACGTGATTTTCGCCTTCGCTCCTAAACTCCAATTGAAGTTCTAGTAAAGTTTCTACTACTTTACCAGGGCATAACTTGACTATGACTGGACTTTGACTATTTTACTTGACTTTGAATGTGACTTGTGACTAGGACTTTTAATATGAAATACACTTTAAATATATTATTAGTTTACACTGGCTAAATGCATAAGAATGCGAAGCCTTAAGAAAATTAAAAGACAAAAAAAAGCTATCCGATCGAGAGTTTTGCCGCGAAAGTGAAAAATTGGCATTTGTAATTTTGTATGATTTTCCAAAACCTGTGATTATTAGAGTGTTTATGTGTAATAATGGTGGATTATTAACCGTTAATACTTAGTAAACGTGCATAAGTGTAGGTCATGAACATCATACACACAATTAAGTACACCCAAAACTCCTCTCTTCTAATATTGATATTGCTGTGCCTGCATGAGTCCATAAAGAATTGTAAATTAATTTATTTTAACATCATAAATAAATAATAAACACCAAGAACCAGAAACATAAATTTTCCGTAGGAAGAAAACCAGGAATTGAACTCGATACCCACGGCTTAGAAGATGATCGCGCACCCAATGGACCCATTTAAATTTGGTCAAGATCTGATCAGCAGTTTTTGAGTTATCGTCAATAATGCGTGTTTAATACATTGAATTTGATCAAGGTTCCGAAGATAAAGTGGTGAAGTCGGTTTTTTAGCTTTGCTGCGTTTAATCCTACTAATATTATAAACCCAAAAGTGTGTGTGTAAGTATGTTTGTTCCCTCTTCACGCTTTAACGGCTGAACGGATTTGGATGAAATTTGAATGTACATAGATTATACCATTATACCTAGGATTAGCACATAGGTATTTTGTATCTAACTTGATAATAGCGGGCGAAACTGCGGGGTACGGCTAGTCGTCAATAATGCGTGTTTAATACATTGAATTTGATCAAGGTTCCGAAGATAAAGCGATGAAGTCGGTTTTTTAAGCTTTGCTTGCGTTTAATTATTCTATATCTAGCAACCACAAGTTTATTCAATAGTTTTCAACGACTAAAACCACTAAATGTGTGAGTTTAAACAGTAATGAGCGTTAAGTGCGACATTCAGGTTAATTAAACTCATTTAATTCGATTATCCAAGCTTACGTTTTCTAAAGCTAATGGTGATTGCACTATAAGTTGTAGGCTTAAGGTAATTAGGCACAATCTAAGTTTAAGTGTCTCTCTTCTTGTGATAGAAGTTCTAATTTAGAACGCCAGTGCTACTCAGTTTACAAAACGAACGTAAGCATATTATTATAGCGTGACAGAATACCGAGTTCTGTGTGTTCTACCTATATGTGTTAATTAATGTAATAATAATTTAGAGTGCCAGTGCTACTCAGTTTACAAAACGAACGTAAGCATATTATTATAGCGAGACAGAATACCGAGTTCTGTGTGTTCTATATGTGTTAATTAATGTAATAATAATTTAGAGTGCCAGTGCTACTCAGTTTACAAAACGAACGTAAGCATATTATTATAGCGAGACAGAATACCGAGTTCTGTGTGTTCTATATGTGTTAATTAATGTAATAATAATTTAGAGTGCCAGTGCTACTCAGTTTACAAAACGAACGTAAGCATATTATTATAGCGAGACAGAATACCGAGTTCTGTGTATTCTATATGTGTTAATTAATGTAATAATAATTTAGAGTGCCAGTGCTACTCAGTTTACAAAACGAACGTAAGCATATTATTATAGCGAGACAGAATACCGAGTTCTGTGTGTTCTATATGTGTTAATTCATCATTATATCATCGGATATCCAGAAAGACTGCTAAGCGACACAGCCATATGGTAGATATTCCACAAATGCAGACGAAGCATCGATTAGCGTTTCGAAACGCAAAGAAGTTCCTTGCCTGAATCTTTAATTCCTGATAAGTACAATATGGGGTCTTCAAGTTGTGAGTGAATAGGTATCTTCTAGGGCTCAAGGAAAAAAGTGAAGATGCCTAGCTCTTCCTTTCCTTTCCAGGGGAAAACGAAAAGGGTATATGTTGCTCGAACCCACTAAAAATCCCGCCGCGAGAAGTACCTCGCCAAGATCGAGCCTTACCAACTTAAAAGCCTAAAAAATTATACATACACATTATTAACCTGCGACAGGTACATCATAACATTTCTATCTAAAAACTTTCAAGTAGTGAGATGTGTGATGCACAATCAAAGCATTCTGTACATTGATGACCACATAAGATACCATCTCTAATCAGCCGGTTAATAAGACGTCAACATGTCAAAACATTATCTCTATTGTTATTGATCAGGAATCGTCTATTGTTCCTACATCTGATCGTTACTGATCGGATCGCTCTTTAATTGGGCTGGTTAGCTTGGATTGAAGGCTTGTTATAGATGTATGGTATGTAAGTATTCTGTGTGGTAAAGTAAATGAGAAAGTAAACGTAGAAAAAAAATGAGAAAACTAGACACCTAAAGTTCTAAGAAACATATTTTCTAGTCAAGCTACAGTAACAACGACTTTTTTACAAAATAAGTTAGTTATTACCAAATAATGTTGTGATTGTTACTAAATAATTATAGTTGTCACATATAGCACTAGATTGTTTGACAACGAGACATTTTTCTCAGTGTACAATCTGGGTATCTTCAAGTCTAGAGTGAAGATGTACCTTCTAGGCAAGCATGTTCATCAAACTCGTTCAAAACATCAAAATCGTTTATTCACATGGGCCCCAAGGCCCTCATGAAAGTTAATGACTCTACAGCCAGATTCGCAAAATTACAGCCACCTCGAGAAGAACCTGGCAAGAAACTCAGCGGCGCATTTTTTTTCATTCTTTTTTTTATTATTTCTTATCACTAATACATAAGTATATTAACCTAGGTATATCTATATTATGAAGTCGCTAGAAAGCGCCTGTGCAGTTTGCCTCCATGCATCCTTGTCATTAATTTACTCAATAGTTTTATAATAGGCTTTCTTAATCAATGCCCATTTTATTCGACTGCATCGCTACTTTCCATCGGGTGAAATTGTAGTCGAATGCTTGCCTATCTAGTAAATGAAAAGGGTAATATAAATAAAATTATAGTGAGCTTAATAAAATAATCTATCTTGAAGGGTAAGTTAAAAGTATACAAGCTTATTAAATTTACTAAAGTATTGTATAATATTATACTTATCATCTTCTTTTTTTTCAATTGCATCTTTAAAGAAGGTGCCATCGTTTTGAATTTATCTTTGTCCAGGACTAGTCTGAGCAGTTCTTCGCACTCTTTATTATATTTAAATAATAATATTAGTGGTTGCAGCTTTGGACTGTTTGCATTTCATTTTCATTCAATTTTCTTTAAGAATGTGCATTGTAGCGCCATCTATGAAGGAGTGGCAGAACTACAAAACGAAATAATTCGAACCAAAAAGGTTCGTCTAGAGATTTTGGTACAGTTTATTACTTATCATTTATTTTTTTAATTTGCGTGTTTTGCGTTTTTTGGCTCAACTTGTGTAGCACCTTATAATAAATCTTTATTGTTTGATTTCACATTAATTAAGCAGGTCAGACAGGGCAAGAAAAAAGAAACACATACTCTTTCTTTACTCCTCTCAAACGTTGGTAACTAAGGTCTAACTACGGGCCAATTGCCTATATTTCCTAAAACTAAACTAAAACTATGTACAGCAAAGAACTAATTTACCTACAAGACATCGAGCTTATAGGTAACTCAAGTGCTCAAGCCCACTACCAGTGGGTAGCGTAACTAAGTGGGTAGAAAATTATTTTCTACGAGTGATAATGATGTGTCATGGAACCATGGATGACGTTGAGCAGACGGCTAATTTAACTGCTAACATCTGACTGCTAAATTGTTATTTTCCAACATAGGTTTTTTTTTAAATTGTTTCATACTCTACTTGTCAAGTTCTTTTTAACGATCACTGGAAAAATACATTTTGCTCGCCACTGACTTAATAATATTAACCCATAAGTATACGTAATATTTTAATTTATTTAATTTAAAATGCCATTTCTGGCTTTGGGCCATTTTTACAATAAATATTATCTGCGAACTTGAAGATGTTCTCTTAAATGGTTTTTTGGTAAATGCCTCTGACAGACAGGCGGATGGACGGACAAATTGCTGAACTAACCAAGTCAAGTTAGAGATCTTTTTTTTTACTTTTTGAAGGTCTTTGTCGCTGAGCGACCACACTACCCTGTAAGAAAATTCAACATAATAATATTAAATAATAGTTAGAGATCTTGCTTCGCTCGTTTCATTATTCTTAATTTTTTATGACACAGCATACATTTTTTTTTTACAGCATACATTATTTATTTTTACCTTTGACTTTTTTTGTGTTCTTTATGTTTCACTGACTAATAATAATTATTGTAGCTTATCCTACTAATATTATACATCCAAAAGTTTGTGTGTAAGTGTGTAAGAATGGTTGTTCCCTCTTCACGTTTTAACAGCTGAACGGGTTTGTATGAAATTTGGAATGTACATAGCTTATACCTATTACCTAGGATTAGCACATAAGTTACTTTTTAACTTGAAATTAGCGGGTGAAGCCGCGGGGCACGGCTAGTTTATCATAAATTCCTAAAAAATTTAAAAAAAAAATGGTCTGTAGGTATAATCATATTTTGTGACATTGGACACCCGAAATGGGTCAACTATTATTACATTACCTGCAATAAGAACTCGTACTAACATTACAGTTTTTGCCAATAAAGAATTATCTTATCTTATCAATCAATTTAAGGGTTCGGCACACAGGACGCATTTGGTTCGAATTATACCTAGTGTCAATACATACTTATCAAATTTTATTTCGAATGCATATAAGTACGTTGTTAATTGTTCCCTCACCCGATTTGAATGCTTCGCAAGATCCCTGAGCATTTGTTCTTGTACGCATGAGTATACAGGCTGATTAGATTAAAAATAATAAAATGCAAGCAAAGCTTAAAAAAACTGACTTCACCGCTTTTTCTTCGGAACTTTGATCAGATTAGATGTACTAAACACGCATTATTGACGATATTTCAAGAACTACTGATCAGATCTTGATCAAATTTAAATGGGACCGATTAGAAAGAACATCTTAAAACAAAAAAAACTAAATCGGTTCACGTTGAACGAAGATATGAGGTAACAAACATAAAAAAAATACAGTCGACTTAAGTACGTCCTACCTCCTCCTTTTTTGTGAAGTCGATAGAAAAACAATTTTCAAACATCACCGGTTTCATATCTATGCCGTACCATATGATATGCCTAATCACCTACGAATTTTTATCATCTATGTCCATAATATTATTTTTTTTGTATCTCGGATAGGCTAACGTTTGGTCCCTATCTCACGTGTCAGTGGTTATGTGGTGTGGGTGGTAAGCACGCATTATCGGCCGCATCTTCACTTTCTATCAGGTGAGACGGATTTTTATTTTTTATATGAGACTAAGCCAGCCGTTGACCACAATCTCACCTGATATAAAGCGACGATGCAGTCGAAAATAGAGATGATGGAAGATGGATAATGTTCATAGATGGATATGGAGCTTAAAAAGAAACGCCCAGAAGTCAGTAGATTTTTTTCGCTGGTACCGGAAACAACTAGAATTATGCAGGAAAGGAGGAAAATCGTTGATTGTCGATATAATTAGTGTTTATGGTAAATTTAAGTGGCGACGATAATGTACGACCCGATATTTCACGCCCCAATTTTGTACAGCCAATAATGCACATACAAATAATTTATGTACACGGTTTCGAAATATCAGACCGAGCCTTTCCGGGTCGCCATTTATTCCTTGTAATCTGTCCGTATCGATAATGTATGGCCAATAATGATCAGTCAATAATTCATGTACATGACTTCCAAATATCATAGTGTGCAATACTGGCTGCGTAAAATCACACCGTGTCGATATTGTACAGTCAGTATTGCACAGCCAATAATTGGAAGCCAACCATAGACAATCATATACTCTCTATGCCATGCCTCATTTATTTAGGCGAGTCGCTAGAAAGAGTTCGCACAGACTATAAAAAAGTTCTAATCTAAGAACAATAAAAACATTTGCTTCTCTGTGGTCTTTATAAAAGTGGCTGCAAATCTAGGTTAGGTTAGGTTCGAACTGCGACAAAACAAAGCGCAAGCCGAGCGAGCGAAGCAAGCGTGCCTCGGGAGCGGCCGCCGAAGCGCTCAAAACTAACTTATTCAAAGAAAAAAATTTGATAAAAATGAACAAAAAACGAAATATAATTCGACATACCTCCTTAAGAAGAGTTCCTGAGCCCCCCTCTCCCCCTAGGGGAGAAGGTCCTTGACCTCTTGAAATAACTGGATCATCCGAACGAGGCTTTGACTCTGACTCTGGCATTTGTTCGTACACAAATTATCGGCCGTGCATTATTGGCTGGACATTATCAGCCCGCGCTAATATTTTTTGACCTGTATTATACGGCCAGTATTGCACGACTTGATATTTCGTGTACATTGATTTCAATACAAAATATTGGTTGCGTTTTCCTGGCTACGTATTATCGGCTGTACAAAATCGGTCCGTGTTGTTATTTCACATCCAATAATGTACTTGTGCCAATAATGGGATATTGGTTGCGAATTAATAGCCGTACATTATCAGGCCGTGCATTATTGGTCGTACAATATAGGGACTCCATTTAAGTGGATATTAATTAAAAATATTAAGGCGGATCGCAGTTAGAACGGTTTTTTTTTATTTTTAGCTTTGCCGTTATCTTGTAAATTTAGTCAGTGTCAAGTGATAAAATATATTTTCAAGTGTTACATATTTCATAATAAAAGTCCTTGTCACTGTCAAAGTCAAGTAAAAGAGTTATAAGTAAGTAGTAGAAACTATACTGCTATTGGACTTTTAGAGCGAAAAGAAACGCATTTTTCATCTTTGTATGATTTGCCTACACGCATGCGCGTTCACTAAGTATTAACAGTTAATAACCCATCTTTATATTTTTTTTTATTATTATTTCATGACCATGGATGCATAGTCCTTCAGTCGAAATATTAAACAAATATTATCAATTTCTATTTTTTATAATAAAAGTCTTAGTTACAAGTCACAGTCAAAGTCAAGTAGTCAGTCATAGTCAAGTCATGCCCTAGTAAAGTGGTAGAAACTTTACTAGAACTTCTATTGGAGTTTTGAAGCGAATGCGAAAATCACGTTTTTCAACTTTGTATGACTTGCCTACACTTATGAACATTCACTAAGCATCAACGGTTAATTATCCACCATTATTACACATTAGCACTCGAAGAATCACAGGTTTTGGAAAATTATACAAAATCAACAACGCCATTTTTTCACGTTCGCGGCAAAACTCCAACCCATCTTTATTACATTAAAGTGTTGACACACTGGAAAAATCACAATTTTTGGAAAATAATCCAAAAACTTCAACACCATTTTTACACTTTTGCGGCAAAAGCTCTAGGACGGATTTGACGATTAAAGTGTTTGAAATAAGAATTTCTTCTTAAAGAATTATATTTATCATGTATGTTGTTTGGTTTGCAATCTAAGTATTTGAAAACCAAATATCATGCAAATTCGTTTTATACTCACGGAAACGTATAAATACCGTCGAGAACCACAAACAACTTCATCTGACAAATAAGAAGAAATCTTGCTACAATTTTATATATTTGTGCCGGCGAAATGAATTTAAAGCACCCTCTAGATGGGTGTTTTCTTAGCGTTAACGCGAGGTTTAAATCTCGCGGCTATGCATGCTAGGGGTGTCCGAAATTATTTTGTTTTTTATTATGTTCTTCTTTTAAAATTTGAAATCGTGATTGTAAGACAGCGACTTGCTCGTTCCGTCTTTCAGTAATATAACAAAAAGGACGTAAGAAAAAAATAATTTGCTATAAATACAATACAATACAAATACTCCTTATTGCACACCATGAAAATAACGATTAACAATATAGCAGTACAATCGGTAGCCTTATCGCTGAGCAGCGATCTATTACAGGCAATATTAGGATGAAGAGGATAAAAAAGTTTAATAAAAAGTGATCGGTGGTGCGGCAATGATGAATGAATTCTTTTAAACATACATATAATTATTAATGTAATTAAATAAATCATATAAGTATGCATATAGTTACATACATAAATAAATAAAAGATAAATACAAAATAAATATAATTGTATATGCTAAAAATATATATTCATATCAGGATGCAACTACCTAAGTAGCAGCCCTACCGATATTTCGGCACTTATTCCACGTCGCCTCCCTGCACACAATGCTACTGTATGTTATAATTTTTGCCTACCCCCAAAATGTATTTGCAGAACAAAAGCCCTTAATGAATGTATTGCGTATTTTGCAAAAGCATTATTAAGCATTGTGCGATAAAGCTTGGTGTGGAGCTAAAAATGGGTATTCAAAATTTACTTTTGAAAAATTACAGATCCTTTTTTCTTGAGTGGTAGGTAAGGGATGTTAATAATTACTTGTGTTTGTATTATTTGACTTACGTATAATCTAATACCTTTAAACGAGAAATTCTTGTATATATATATATATGTGTAATCTAGATCTCGGAAACGGCTCCAACGATTTTCATGAAAGTTACAGATTAGGGGTTTTTCGGCCCAAGGAATCGATTTATCAACGTTCCAGGTCCGAGAAATGCTCGGTTCCCAAACTGCATTTGAAAAACCAGGTTTAAGAAACTATCAGCGCCATCTATTACGCCATAACCGATGTAAAAAACTGTTTCTACTCGACACTAGATAGAGATTTCTGAGGCAACAAATTCAAACACATTCTACCAAAAACAAAAAACCGTCCGGATATTATCCGTTATATACTGTACTTGAACAACAAATACATGGGTCGTTCAGCACTTCGTCCGCCCGTCTATCCGTCCGTCCGTCTGTCAGAGGCATCTAGCGTCTAAACCATGTAAGCAACGTGAGACAACCGTAAACGTAAGCAACCGCAAACGTAAGCAACCATGCAAGCAAGTGACTTCAAATTCTCATAGAATATGTAAAACTACGGCCCAAAGCCAGAAATGACATTTAAAATGATATAAATGAAAATATTAAGGGGGCTTTCATACATATGATTGGAGAGCAATATATTTTTTATTTTTTTTAAAACTAAAACCAAATCAGTCCATTTAAAGCCACCCTTGCTGATCTAACTTATTATGATAAGTTCGTACCTTTTTTCAAGAATCGTTGACTTGACTTGACTAATTGTTGACTTGCGGTCTCATTTCAACTGGTTTCAGAAGATTTCTTAAGCTTTATGGTTCTGTCATCGTAGTAAACCCTCTTTCGCATTTATGGTCAAGGTTTTCAGACAGGCGTGATGAGAGTGCAAATGAACATCAAAATAAAATTCATATTGGTTGGGCATTTTAACCGACTTCAAAAAAGGAGGAGGTTTTAAATTCATCGTAATCTATTTTTTATATTACTCGAAGACGCCTGGCCCGTTGAGAAGTGTATACTTTCCAGGTGGTCCCATTACCCCCTGATGAATAGTTTCGGAGATTTTTGTTATTGAAGTTGGTTATTTGTTTTTTAGGGTTCCGTACCCAAAGGGTAAAAATGGGACCCTATTACTGAAACTTCGCTGTCCGTCCGTCCGTTCGTCTGTCACCAGGCTGTATCTCAAGAACGATGATAGCTAGACAGTTGATATTTTCACAGATGATGTATTTCTATTGCCGCTATAACAGAAAATACTAAAAATAAAATAAAATAAATATTTAAGGGGGGCTCCCATACAACAAACTTGATTTTTTATAGATAATGGTACGGAACCCATCGTGCGCGAGTCCGACTCGCACTCGGCCGGTTTAATAAAACTTGTATACGCTATCTCTCACCTGGCTTGTACCAAAATACACTCGTACTACCCTCTAATAAGAAAATCTGTTACCATAATCACTATATGTTTCACAAAAGTTCTTTCATACCGATAGAGCTTAAAATATTAAAAGGTAAAATATTTTCAAAAATAAGTTAAAAAATTGGTTAATTTCAAAAGCGTATTACAATTTAAGTGAATACTTTGACAAATGATATTATAGTACCATCCTATTTACTGAATGTAATATTGAATAAGAGCAGATGTGTCTAATGTAGCTATATCCATTAATTATTGTGTATATACTTGTTATTAATATAAAATTTTTTGCAAAACATTAATATTGTATGTTCGAAACAAATAGACTGTTGGACCAATGTAAATATTTTAAGATCTCTTTATACCTACACAGTTATACAATAAAGTGAATTCTTATTCTAATTCTTACTAAATATGAAGTATTGGCTATCTTTTAAATTTTAAAGCCAGTTCTAGAACATGTTTAGCATCCTCGACCACATCGTCATATACCAATAAGTATGATAGTGTAGTCAAAAGCTAATTTATTTTAGGTAACAAAAAGCTTTGTAAGGGATAGAAGACCAAAGTGTAGATGAAGACGTGTAAGTGAAGACCGCTCCATCTTCTTCGACTTTATAAACTTAGTTCAAAACTTTTTCAGACATAACAAAACAAAAAGTTAAACCAGATTACTCAGCAGACGTATCTTGCGAAACAAAAGAAATTGTGTGTGTTATCATTAGCACCCCCATTTTACCCCCACTCCCACCAACCCCTTTCGAATTCTATACAAAAGTTTGAATAAGAGTAATACACGTCTTGTTGTCTTGGAAGTGGGGTGTTGGTGATTTTGTAATATTTTAGGACATGTTTCGTTTTCTTGCATATTAATGTATTATGTCAAACGTAATATATTTATATGACTGAGATACAACTTATGAAAGAAATGAGCTATTGATTTTTAGAAGCCAATTTTTTCTTTTTAATCCTCCTAATTCTTCCTGCCATATTTTGTTAATCAAAAACGACTTAAAAGAACAAAACCGTTTGAACTTGTTTAGTCTTAGTGTATTAGTGTAATGTAGTGTTTTATAAGTGCTGCTCAAAAAGAACACATGAACCAAGTGTCTTCGCCTTAATAGAGACAATAAGAAAAGTGTCAATGGACACATTCTTGGATATTTTAAATCTAGCAGAATAAGTTAAATTTAAGTTACTTATTAGCCTAATCTTGGCTAGATTGTAAAAAAAATAGGGATACTCTACACAAATTATACAGACCTCGTTTACTTAAAAAAGCATGCCATCGTATATATTATAATAATTATATTAGTGTGAAGATATTTCAATGATTATAAACATAAAACATAAACGCTTCCACACTCACAGATCCACACTAAGTTTGATTACTTGTATCGTGGGTACCGGAAACATTCACACCCCACACATAAATACTTAAACACCACCACTTAAAAGCACCCCACTACTTAAAAGTTTCGTCACGCGCTGAGTGACTGTCCTATTATATATCCAGACTGGATTTATCCGTACCTAAATTATTACAAATTTAATTTTTATTTTCTGTTCTTTATTTCGTCACTTATATTTTATTTTATTTGAATGTTTATTTTTATTATATATATTTGGTATGTATTATATATTCTATTTAATTATAAGTACCGAAATATATGTATGTAATCATTTATTTATATTTATTACTACATATGATTTTTATGAACATAATTATGTAATGTTCTATTGGTAATATTAATTAATCCTCTAACTTTATTTTGTCTCTCTCCCTCTCTATACTTTTTTGATACACGCCTACACCCCTCTTCTCGTCTACCATGTGTAGTTGACTAGTAGAGAATGCCCTTAGCTTTAAGTCCACCTTTTGTATTTTTTGTGCAATAAAGAATTAAATAAATAAATCACTACCAGAACCTGAGACACAAAGAAGAAGAGGGTAAGACAGGGGATACTCGTGGTAAGACTTAAAACGCGCATTCAATTAAGCCAACTTTCAATATCCTCGGTCACTGTTCTTTTCGTTATCCTTTCAAGATTCACGCGCATGGTAACCCTATTCCCGAGTACGAAGCCAATTGTTCCACAGATTGGTTTAAGCCGCCGCATGTGATCTTAATTAATGAATACGAACGAATGACTAAGCTTATTCCTTTAATTTATTTATGAGGGCTTTCATCTGCGTGTGAATGGGCTGTTAATTAGGAGGTTTGGGTAAACATAATTGTTGCGATTCTCGGTAGCTAGGCGAATCAATGCAGTTAATTTAGATTTTTAGAACTGGAAACAGATTTGAATTGCCGCAAAAATTCAATTCTGTCTTTTCGTGGTCTGTTGTAGAGATTTCAAGCGATCCAAATGGAATTAATACAACTTAAACCTTTTTTTAACTTTCGCGAACTTCAGTCATGTTTATATGAGTTCCACGAGAGACTCTCGTGACCACAGCCGGTGCAACCCTGCCAAAACGTCGAGGCTAGTCAAAATATTACTGTTTTGAATATAAAAGCGAAAAGATCCGGTTTTCTCATATAAACAACTTAAACTTATCATTATACAGATCGGAGGTAAACAAAACAAAATACTCACACATTGACAACCTCCTCCTTTTTTGAAATTGGTTAAAAGATCGAAGGTCAGTTTCATTCTCTATGGACTTAAATCCAACGCTATAACTCCCTACTAGACAATCAGTATGCGAAATGTAGGTATATCCTTTTACTATGTGCCTTACGTGTATGTATAATGAATGACGTACCTAAGTGGTATTTAATTGTATTATTTATATTGAACTGCTCAACGACGTAGTGTGGCAAACCAAATTTTCTGCACAAGGGATAACTGTTGTCACTGGTTCTGGATGTGATTGTGTGTGTAATGTTAGTAAATGTTTCCGGCACCCACGATCTAAATCTAAATTTAGGGGCTGTAAAAAAATATCTCTTCGCTCTTCTACTACTAATTTCCGTCGGGGCCATAATAATCAATTTTTCCCGTTTACCCATATTTATAGGTACTACATACCTATTATATTTAGGATTCAACGATTTTAGTCACGGTTCTTCATCAGTCGAAAACTCGACGAAAGAGTACACGCCGTGACGCCGAAGGGTGTAATCGACTGATGAAGGAGCAGCAACTGCTCCAAAACTAGTCTCGCATCAATGTGAGAAACCAACCGTAAGTGAAATCGATAAATCCTAAATATGAGTAATACTTAAGAAACTTTCAATCAAGGTAGTATTAGAAATAAATGAATATAATAGATAGTCATATTGCGATGATATATGATGCTGATGATATGTGATGAACTGCCCATTGGCTTATTTGAGTGAGCGATCGCTTTCTAAGCAGGGGCTCGGGTTCGATTCCCGACAGAATCACAAGATTTCTCCTGAAAAAAATTGTGTTTCCGGTTCTGGTTGTAATTGTGTGTGTGATGTAAATGTTTCCTATACCCACGACACACGTGTGAGAGCGTTTTATGTTACGTTATTAGTAACTAGTAAATAAATAATAAAGCGCACTACACTCATTTACTCGTACCAACGTATTTATACATTATTATGTACTGATTTAACAGTCCTATTATCACGCCTGCAAATCGTAGACATGGGGTACCTTATGATAAAGCTCCATTGAACATTAATGCTTTCTTGTTAACGTATGAATATTTCAAATGTGCTCGATGCGCCGATAATGTGGGCGAATATTTGCTTAGGGTAGATTTCAGCAAAAACAAGCAAAAAATAAAAATTATTATATATGTCTGATATAATTTAGCTATTATGGTTACTCTCACTATTAATATTTGTATAAAAAAATTGTTGTCTGTAAA
Organism: Lomographa bimaculata; assembly: GCA_948107665.1. Lineage (NCBI taxonomy): Eukaryota > Metazoa > Arthropoda > Insecta > Lepidoptera > Geometridae > Lomographa > Lomographa bimaculata. The sequence continues at coordinate 14,186,554 of OX403600.1, forward strand.
TTTAGTTTACGGACGATAATTTTACGTGATAACGACATAATACGAACGCTTGGCCGATTGTGCCTGTCTATCGCTTGTGCCGCGCTCTCGCTTGCACGCTCAGGCTCAGGCGCAACGTGACACTTTTTCGTGCATGCAGCCGCGTCTCAGTATTCGCGTACGTACATTTAGTATTGTGTGTTACGATTGAGTCCAAACTAAGAGTATCAGTGATAAAAATGGTAGCGGTGTCCAACGTACCTAGTATTAAGCAAATATAAAAGCGGGTAAGCCGCTGCGTATGCTCGTTAATCTAAATCTTCATCCACTAATACTACTGCAGTTACTGTGTGATCTTTGCGCTTCCAAAAGAGCCAAAATAGAAACTCAAAACAAACGACATAAATAGTAAATATCCTGTTACTAATAAATTTTTACAAACATATATAAATTGTATTGATAGGTTAGCCACAGCAAAACTATGATTGCGTTATTTATTATTAACACCAGACTTGCCAGTTATTCAAATTAATGTTTAGATCAAGATTAAAAAATATGTCAAGGTTCGTTGTTCATCAATATCATGTGCAAAAACAAAAGTCAAAAATGTTATACCTAATGCACAATTAATAATGATACAGTCAACTTATGTCGTTGGGATCCGTAGCAATTATTAAGTTAATTAAGTTAAAATGTAGCTAATTTTATATTAATCAAACCTTGTATACTGATAATAACGAACATAATATAAAATATCCTTTTTTTGCTGACTCTACATTAAAGAGACTGCATGTCTCCTCTCGATAAGAAGTGCACACATTATACAGTTGTTCAGATCTCGAGAACGGTCTGTGTCTGGAACTAAAGCAATTTGTACAAAGGTCAAAGAATTGTTCATATTTAACTCTATATTTGGGTGCTTGAGCATTGTTGTTACGAATATAGAAACTTAGAATTTGTTTGACTGTGTGACGCAAAGGACAGTAATGTGTTTATCAAACTATGTATGTGTATTTGTTGCTTTATGTCGAACACCAAATGCGTATGGATCGATTTAAATGTTTCTAACGTCAATCGATTTGTTTTAATTTTGGGAGTGTCACTAAAGACATTTCAATAATTAACATTCAATATGGCGTCAGCCAGACGCCATATTGGAAAAAGTAAAAAAATTAAAATCGACGAACTATGTAAATTGTGGTATTATTGAATTGGTATTTGAATATAATTTTTAGGTTTCTTATGTTATTCTTTTTATTTCGTATAACTATTTAGATATATACTTAACGTTTTATAGTTGGTAAGTAATCATTCTCACTTTAATTTCCATTAATTACAATAAAAATGCGATGTGTAAGATTTTTTAAGGTGAGTATTATTATTCCTATAGAGATTTAAAAAAAAATACCCATATTTAAGTCTCGCCTATATTAAGATATACTTACTGAAAAATTAAACGCAGGCAAAGCTTAAAAAAACTAACTTCACCGTTTATATTTTGGTTTTGGCTTGATCGATTTTGATTAAATGTATATGGGACCACCTCTGGAGTTATAATCTACGGAACAAAAAAAAACATGAAAATCGATTCATAATTGGCGGAGATTTCGAACAACATACAAACAAAAAAAACCTTACAGTTAAATTGAGAACCTCTTCTATTGAAGAAGGTTGAAAACTTTCATGACAAAAAAAATACGCTACCCACTGGTAGTGGGCTTGAGCACTTGAGTTACCTATAAGCTCGATGTCTTGTAGGTAACTTAGTTCTTTGCTGTACATAGTTTTAGTTTAGTTTTAGGAAATGTAGGCAATTGGCTCGTAGTTAGGCATGAAAAAAAAAATTTAATTTGTCCTTACTGCACCAATTCTTTAAAGACGCTATAATTGTGCAAGTACATTTATAAACAAATTTGAAGTAACAATAACTTCTCTCCCTACGAACCGCAAACCTGCACTGTAATTTCATACAAAATGATGTCTCAGTTCTTCACACGTATATCCGTACAATTCTAGCCCTTATTGCTCCGGAATAAATGATATAATTAAATCAGAAAGTAATATAAAACGTGACGTGTCTGCGACGACACGTCTAGACACAAGTATTTGCGACACAAAGAAAATTGTGTTTTGTAATTAAGGACTGTGGGTAATTATAAGCCTTGAAATGGATGCAATTAGCGGCTCGGTTAAAATATATTGTACTGCAACTAAATAAGTAGGGAATGAGTTAGTATTTTTTTATTTTTGACTAGACGACCCGGTGAACGTATAAACTAACCCGGTGAACGTATGTACTATTTATCGAAAGTAATACATTTTAGCATATAATACATTTTTCCCATTTGATGGAAGCAAATAAAATTCATTCCTAAAAACAATGCCTGGTAACACTAACATTATAAATTCGAAAGTTTTTTTTTATGCCTGATAGTCAAGCACTTGACCACAATCTAATTTTTGTAAACATTATTGCAATAAATGATTGAGTATTGAGTATCTCACCTGATGCAAAGTGACGATGCGGCCGAAGGTGTAGTATGCTTACTTAGAAGGTATCCATTCACGCTTGACTTGAGGTCTCCCAGATTATACCGTTCGGGGAACAAAGAGTGCAATGAGTTCCACTCTTTCAAAAGATTCTTCCAAGTTTGTGTGTATGTGTATAAATGAGTAAGTGTGTAAGTATGATTGTTTTCTCTTCACGCTGTAACGGCTGAACAAATTTGGACGAAATTTAGCATGTACCTAGCTTATACATAGGCTTATACATACTTTTTAACTAGATAAACGCGAGCGAAACCGCGGGGCACGGCTATAGTAATAAATGAAATCCATTTTGCTTTGATTGCTTTTCAAATACCTAGCAAAAGCGTGACATTTAATGTTTTCAAAAGTATAAGGACCAAAAATAATAATAATTAAATTAGGCGTTACTTTTTGGAAATCCATAACCACAAAGTTAATTTACTATATTTAGTGTTAGTCCGGATAAGGTACATAATCGGGAATTACACTAAATATAATAAATTTACATTATTATTAATAACATTTATTATATTAAATGTTTAATCCAGATAAAGTACCTAATAGGGAATTACACTAAATATAATAAATTCAAATTATTAATAATTATCATATATTATAATTATTAAGTTAACACTAAATGTAATACATTAACTATTATTATATTTTGTGTTAATCCAGATAAGGTGCTTTATTCAGATTAACACTAAATATAATAAACTAACATTATTATTAATTAACATTTATTACATATATTCAGTGCTAAACTCGATAAGGTACCAAATCGGAATTAACACTAAATATAATAAATTAACTTTGTTATAAGGACCAATTGAAATTTCTTGAACATGGTGCACTCATAACCTTGATTCATTCCTACCCGCAAATCAATCCACATATCCAACCCCTAGGGTGGTAACCACCCCTTTCAATAGAGTCGCGTCATTTCTTCCCATTACGCTTAATTCCTCGATCGCGTATGTCTCAGTGAATTTTTATCAGACTGAGTTTATTAGATTTTATTCAGTCTGCGGAATTTAAGGGCTTCTTTTATTTTAACTTTAGTATTGGTTTATGGTTTATTGGAATAACTTATCCTACTAATATTATAAATCCGAAAGTTTGTGTGTAAGTGTGTAAGTATGTTTGTTCCCTCTTCACGTTTTAACGGCTAAACAGATTTGGATAAAATTAGGAATGTATATAGATTATACCTAGGATTAACACATAGGCTTTTAAACTTGATAATTGCGGGCGAAGCTGCGGGACACAGCTAGTTACTTCATATAAATACGTTTAAGACTAAAAAAGGGGAATCACATCAAATCAAATAAAAATCGTTTATTCACATGGGCCCCAAAGAGGCACTCGTGAAAGTTAATGAATCTACTTAGCCAAGGGATATTATCGATGCGTTGTATGGGGAAATTGCATTAATTCATAACCAGCCAATTTTTTTCTAGTAGATGTTCAGACATTTGACCACTATCTCACCTGAATCAGGTGGTAAGCACCATCAGATGGTGAGTGATGATACTATCGACGATGGAACACGTTTGCCTAGAGTATTTTTCACCACAGCGTGCACCGTCTTGAAAAATTTACTGACATTTAATTTTTACGTAAAGTCAATAAGAAACAAAACGTTATAACTAGGTACATATATTTAAATTTTTTTTGAGCTTTACTTGCTGACTGTACCTACTATATAATTTTCATGTGGAGCGAAGTGGAATAACTTGTCGAGCGAAGTATCAGCTTATATTATTTTAATTGATAGCTCGTGGAGCGATGTGCATTATATCGTGGAGCGAAGTGAAATAACTTGTGGAGCGAAGTATCGGCTTATATTATTTTAATTGATAGTCAGACTAAGTGCTCGTGGAGCTATGTGCATTATATCGTGGAGCGGAGTTGCATAACCCAATTTTTCGGCCATTCTTTTCGAAGTTGGTCTAAAACACAATAACGATGACATGTCATGTTCTTCAATCATACGTCAATTTGCGTTGATATCCATCGAGCGTTAAACTAACATTACTTTAATGTCAACATTATCCTACATCTCAGTGTTCATATCAAAACAGCATTTTAAAGCGATGCAAACCATGTGAAAAGTAAGACAATGAAATTGGATATCGTTTTTATAGCTTCATTATAATACACTTACGAGAAGAGTACCTACATGTGATACCAATTACTATACATAAAAATAGAACACTTATATAAGTACCTATACTAGCCGTGGCAAGCGGGTTCGCCCGCGGTTTTTCAAATTAAAAAAATATTAAGTGTTAATCCTAGGTAGGTATAAGCTTTATATTATAATTACTCTATATTGCTCACCAAGAAAAATAATTATCAACAATAGAAAAAAATAACAATATAGGAGTACAATCGGTGGCCTTATCGCTAAGCAGCGATCTCTTCCAGGCAACCTTAGGATGGAGAGGATGAAAAAGTTTAATAAAAAGTGATCGGTGGTGCGGCAATGATCATTATATGATTATGCATTCTTTTAAACATACATATTATAAATAAAAGATAAATATAAAATATATAATATGCAATAGATATATTAATATTATAATACACATACTTAATCTAATATATAAAATTCTCGTGTCACAGTTTTCGTTGCCATACTCCTCCGAAACGGCTTGACCGATTTTGATGAAATTTTTTGTGCTTATCCGGTATCTATGAGAATCGGCCAACATCTATTTTTCATCATCATCATCATCATCATCATCACTTTTCATCATTATCAACGCGGGTGAAACCGCGGGGCGCAGCTAGTATAACCTAAAAATAAATGAAATTTAGTGATGATATATGGTTTATAATGATTTCATATAAGCTATGATAAATAATGTTTTTTTTACTCTTATTATCTAAGCTATGTACATTAAATTCCATTAAACTGCCCATTGGCTTAGTTGGGTGGGCGTTCGCCTATCAGGTTCGTTTCCCGGCGGGAACACAAGTTCTCCCAAAGGATAATTTCTGGTTGTGGTTGTGTTTGTGTGTGATGTGAATGTTTCCGGCACCAACGAGACAAGTCATCGAGCTTAGTGTGGGGCTGTGAGTGTAAAAGCGTTTATGTTTATGTTTAATTGTATCCAATCCGTTTAGCCTTTACAGCGTGAAGAGACAAAAACATACTTAGGTACACACTCACTAAGGATGCCGGGTTCTATTTCATAAACATACATTTTCTACCCGAGACATATTCATTGTGTTTCTGGTTATGTTTGTAGTTGTGTGTGTGACACATCCTACTAAACTGAAAAGTAGCCAGAAACATTCACGATTGTTTTCGGCCCCTGCGATTTACAAGTCTTCTAACTTCGGGATGTGAGTGTGAAAGCGTTAGCGTTTGTTTAATGTATCGCGGTACACCTTGATAAGAAGTACTTAGTAATTACTTAAGTTAATATAAATAAAACAAGTCAATCTAGGTACCTACTATAAATTCCAAAAACGCAACTGTGTAAAATGTGAACCTACTTTTAATGTAATCTCCTCCAGAGCGTCGGACGATTTTTTTAAGAAGTATTATAATTGTTTGCTAAACAATATTTTATCCTACTGCCGTTTAAGTTTATTCAAGAGCCACCTTCAAGAAATTGTTGGAACTAGTATGGCGGGAACGACATGGAGTAGTGCGGGTAAAGTTTTGTCGAGGCGAAAATAATAATACAGGAATTTCATAGATGGCGTTGATCTACAGAAAATAATGTTTGATAAGGTTTTCTAGATTTTTCTTTTAGGTATCCACAATTTTCCTTGGGGAGAAAACTTGTGTTCGCGTCGGGAATCTAACTCCTGCTTATAAGTTAATCTTCTGGTACTGCTGCGTTTATTTATGTTTAACTGTGAAAATTGAAAACAGCAAACTTTTATATTTGCAGTTAGAAATTTATTTCTTCCACATTGAGACTAAACATCACAATTTTCTTAAAAATATGGCGAGTCTAAAAATTATAACAATATTTCTATGATCCATTGAGATCGTCAAATATATATATTTTCGTTTCAACAGAATATCTTAAGCTCAGTTAAAACGAATAATACATAATTTATTTTTGTTGAACTGATCTTAAGATCACATGAGAACAGAATATTATTTACTTTAGTAGCAACTAATCTTGAGATCAGATGGGAACAACATTTATCATTGGTTTATGTGAAAATCTGATACTATGATCCGTTGGAAAGTAATTTACCCATTACAGTGACAGAAGAAACTTATTTATGTGTTTTGTCTTGTTGTTTATGTACATAATGTAACGTCGCGTGTTGTTTCGAATAAATCTATTTTCTTTCTTTCTTTCATTGATGAAGGATTTTTATAACCAACCAACGATTAAAATATCTTTAATATTATTCACACTAATAAGGTTGTAATGTAACATCTTCGGCCGCATCATCACTTTCCATCACGTGAGATTGTGGTCAAATGCTTGCCTATCGGGCATAAAAAAAAATACGTTGGAATATCTACATTTACTACTTTTTTAGCTACCATCTCTAACTGTAACGAGATGCAAATAATTATGTGTGTTAATGAACGGCAGGAATAATAGGAAATTTAGAAGTTTTAATCTTTGATGAGCTAGCGTTGGACCACTATCTCACCTGCAGATGGTAGTAGTAGATAGTTGAAAATTAGGTATTTAAAGAAATTAAATTAGTTTACCTGTATAGCTACTCATAGAAATAGAAAAAGAAACAAATAAATTTTGATAGAAATAGTTTCATAAAAACTTTATTAAAATTTTTTGAACTGCCCATAAGGCTTAGCTATGTGGGCGGTCGCCTTCTAAGCATATAGTGTAAGTAAGTATATAGGTTATACAGGTTTCGATTCTCGGCGGGAACACAAACTTCTCCCCAAGAAAGTTTATGTTTCTCGTTCTAGTTTTGTGTGTGTGTGATGAGAATGTTTTCGGTGAATATTTCCGGCATCCACGACATAAGTCCTCGAACTTAGCGTGGGGCTGTAAGTGTGAAAGCATTTGTGTAATCAAGATGTGTTTAATCTCTTGTTTATCTTTTACATAACTTCGACAGCTAGGATCGTAGAGACAATATTACTCTACAATTTTACTTGATTTAAAATAACACAGACAGCCAAAAACCTTAACCACAACCTCTATCAATGACCTTGATAGCAACAGGTTTATTTGACACTATCAATCAAAATAGATAAAAAAGCTTTCAGCATAATGGACTACTGCATTCGAACCGTTATCTCAAGTGGGACGATACGCTTTCACGTAGCTTTATATAAACAGTATGGACTTAGTCCTCTTAGCGTGTTGATGGCAGCACCTACATCTTTTTAACCCAATCGGTACTGGGTATTGGGTGACGCAAAGCACTAGTCCTAGCTTCATATAGGTATTCCGACTACAAGAACAATGGCTTGCCGAGCACGATTATAAAATATACGGGTTTAAAAAACTAATAATCGACTTTAATCGCAAATATCTGCGTAACTTTTCATCAGATCTTGATCAAGTTTTAAAAGAATCAGCTAGAACGTATAATAGGTATATTGGGTATAATAGTTAAAGTTAATATAATTAGAAAAAAATAATTTAATAAAACCTACTAAATCCTAAGTCCAAATTAATAATAATAAGTATTTACGGGCCAATAGCCAATATTTCCTAAAACTAAACTAAAACTATATACAGCAAAGAACTAAGTTACCTGCAAGACATACTTACCTAGCTCAAGTGCTCAACCAGTGGGTATAATTCTTATCATGCTGGCGGCATTGCCTCTCTGAATTGCAATAATAATACGTTGAGCCAAAGAAGTGCCAACATTTTGATCACGCGTCGCCTTAACCAGGCGCTCCCGGTCCCCACGGGTCCAGTGTCTCAGCACCAATCGGCTTAAATATGTAACCACTGCCGAGGTTTCCATATTTTCGCAGTTTACGATGCTCTGCCGAAGTTGCCGCGACGCCAACCCCATTCTGAGTTTCAGGAAGATGTGTTGGAGTTACAGTATCGACACAAGTTGCATCCCACACTAAAGGCCGTCCCATCTTTCATAAATCCTTATAAGTAAAAAAGGATGAATTGGAACTTTATCTAAATTACTATTATACCTAATGGATTAATTACTGTTTGATTATATACCCTTGCGAACAAAGCGATAATTTTCTTAATCGATTAATAAATTATGGAGTTCTGAGGTAACATACATAAATAATATTCCGACAAATTGAAAATCTCCTTTTTTTGAAGATGGTAAACGCGCCTTAGTTTAATAGACTTACATAATAAATGCTTGAGCTTGCAGCTCAGAATATAATTATACACAAATTGCACAGTCTTAAATTGCAGAGACATAAATAATTAAAAAAATTAGATTCGGATTACAGAATTGCTAAGTATTATTACAGTTAGGATATACTTTGGGGAGCTTCCGGTTTTGACCAGAATACAAGAGAGATATGATCATACATGAGTCATAGTTTGCGGTGACGCTCCACACGGTTTGTGCTTAGGTCATTATAGCCCCACCTGGACTGATTATCTTTTAATCTGCCAACCTGGGTACGCAGGATACTGAGCGTAGTGAGATGGATAGATAGTTGAAATTGAGCATAGCGCCTATGTTAGAATCAATAAAAACACCAGACAACCCACATCTCTTACTGTAATAAGTTGTTCATTCATTTGAAATTCCTATCTGATATTTAGTCACGCACGCCCATACCGAAAATACAGCGTCATATATAACTTTTGAGAGAAAAAAGAATTTTGTCCCAAAATATTGTAACTTTTTTAAATATGGATGACGATTATGAAGACGATTACGGGAGGTACTGGAGTAACTGGACTGAGGATTATTTTGAAAATGTAAGTACCCATAATATTAATACAACTAAGATTCATATTGGTCCTATTTAAACTCAAACGATTTAATAGTTTATTAATTTGACGACCCAGTTGGTGCAGTTAGCAAGTCTCTGAGAGCAGCCACTCCGCCTTGGGCTCGATTCCCTGCAGCAGCACAATTTGCCTTCCCAAGAGATTCTTGCGCTTTTGGTTCTGGGTGTGATTTAAAATTTTCAGCACCTGCGATTACCACGAGATACCCGCGTCCGTATGTCCGCCCGCCCACCGTTCGAACAAAATAAGTCCAATATGTAGCAGTAATAAAAGGACCGCAATTCATTCTGAGACTTGAAATTCAATCTGAGACTTAAAAAAACCTTTCAAAGAATTATATTTTGTTCAAGGAGTTCATAATTTTTTATTGCATTTTTACACATTTTTGCAAATAATTTTATAATCATTTTAATTTAATGGATGGACCAAGGTTTCTCAGTAAAAAAACCATTTAAGTTTTACATATTGTGTTTCAGCTTGATACGTCCGAGCATCCTTTCCCCAATACTCTATGGCACGTCAAACCTGCTAAAGAAATAGCAATCAAGACCACTATCATGCTGCTGGTCGGCATTAGCGGACTCTTCTCTAACTTCGTGATCCTGTTTATCATCATCAAGAACAGGTTCAGTCTCAATTTATTTGATAACGTCATCAGCAATATCTCTTAAATTATTTTTGACTCCAAGAGAGGAGAGGCTCACCTTATGATAAGCTTCGCGCTTGTCTTATGTCTTGAACTGAAATACAGTAACGTTTTAACACTATTGCTCTTTTTATTCAAGATAGACAAACGTTTAACCACTATCTGACCTGATGGTAAGCGACGGTTGAATGACTGACAATGGCGTGGTGCTTTCCCAGGCGGTTTTTGCAGAAGAATACTAACACTTAACATAAGTTCTACCACTACTCTATATAATTATTCTAATACCATTTTCATTTCATATTTAAATCTCTTTGAATATTATAAGCCGATGTTTTTTTTCAATCTAAACGTTCCATTGCAGGTGGCTCTGGTGTCCTACAAACTACCTAATAGCAAACCTGGCATTCGTAGACTTTTTGACACTACTTTTGTGTCCATGGTTTATGTTGGTCAGGGACTTCTACCAGAATTTTGTGCTGAAGAACTTTGGGTGTCGGTTTGAGGGGTTCATGCAAGGTAAGCTTACACTTGTTTTTTGACCGAGTGAGCACGAAGCGTCAGCGACGAATCTCCGTTTCAGCTTGGGCAGAAATGCTTTCTTAGGTCTGGCGCATGTCCATGACTATTCTCCTCTACAGATCGCATTTATCAACCGATTCTTGTGAAATTTTGTGAGTAGGTTCGATATTTATGTGTTTTTTTTTTAATTCATCTTTTGGATTTTTTTCAAAATGCCAGAGATACGAGGATAGAAAACGTAAAAAAATATATAACAGACATTTCAAAAATATACGCAATATCTTCACACAGACTTCGTAGAGCCATTACTAATGTTTATATGACTTACAAGTAGGACCCTAAAATGCACTCATACCAATTATTGACTCTAAATTGCATATTCGCCAAATTCTAGCCATTTTGAGGAGAGCCTGGCAAGACACTTGGCACAGCGATTGTGTGTCCATCTCATTTTCCAAAATCAATGCTTAATACATTTTACACATATATTTTCGTAACTTATACCCACGGAATATGATTATTTATAATGGCTATACCTATGTTTTAGCAGTTGCCAGAAAGCTTACGCTTGAACAATATCCACATCGTTTTTTTACTTGGAGATCCCAGCATAAGAATGTGGCATTTTCTTCTGAATATCCTATAGAAATTGGTTTTTAAGAAACCTCTTTCTACCCGCTACCCTTTCACCCCTACAGTCTATGAGATTTTAAGCTCGGAGAAAACGTTTTCTCTTTCTAAGCTAACATTGAAAGCATTGTGTTTAGCCAGGATAAGACCAGCTCTGAATAACAGAAAGGTTTTAAAATTTGATAAGCATCATTGAACTGCAAAATTTCAACGAAATTCTTTAAACCACATCGCATGTCTTACAAAATAATATTACGAATTGTATAAAACATTATTACTAATAACTACATTTTTCCAGCATCTTTGCTACTTGCTAGTGTTGCAGCAGTGATGCTGGTCTGCTATGACCGTCTGGCTGCAGCAGCTTTGACTGCTGACGCTAGAGTCAAGAAGACTGCAGCACCCAAGCTGATAATCGCCTCCTGGATCTTCAGTAGTGGTTTGGCATTACCCTGGGCCATCAAAAGAAACTATGTGGTGAGCAAAATTGATCTAATAAGTCAGCCTTACGTCAGACATCTATTTTGTTTGTTGCTTCACATAAACGGATAAAATAAGCAGACCGGATTTTTTTAAATTAATTTTATGTAAAGCATTGCACTCGTTACTCTAAGATATGAGATATTAAATCTCCTTACACCCAGTAATTTCACTGGAAACATTGCTCTTCAATCCGAAATACAGTACTTAACTGTTAAGCCAGTGAATCGACGATATATCCGAAGTCGACATTGTGGAGTTGAATAAAAAAGGGTAGATATGACTTTGATTCACAATCATTGTGTTGGAAATTTTGTGTTCGTACACGGAGAAAATAATTAAACGCAAACAAAATAAGAATCATCAAAATGGAATCACAATTGACGGAGATATCGCAGCACATACAAACAAACAAAAAACATACATTCAAATTGAGAACCTCTTTTTTTGAAGTCGGTTTCAAAGAATTTCAAAATCGTTACACGTGGAACATTGTTATGAGGTAATAATCATAAAAAAATACAGTCGACTTGGGTTCTCCTTTTTTGTGAAGTAGGTAGAAAAAGTGGGATAACAAGACTACTAAAGTTCTCAGAAACATATTTTCTAGTCAAAATTACAGTAACTATCTTCTTATTTACAATATAAGCTAGTTATTACCAAATAATTATGTGATTGTTACTAAACAATTATAGTTGTCACATATAGCACTAGAGTGTTAGTAACAGCAACGAGACTTTTTTCTCAGTGTACAATCATTAATTACGCTTGCAGCTCATCCCATTAGTAAATCAAGCAGATACACTCATACAAATAGAATCTACTTGTGTGTACCAATCAGAAAGATGGATAAAGGATGGGAGAAGATGGATGGAAAGAAAATATGAATTATGTTAATGATAATGATTATAACTTTTTCTTCCAGGAACGCCCCTGGTTAGACTACCTTGAAATGTACTGCAGAGAGGATAGGAGAGTTATGGGCGTATACTGGCATTTCGCGCTTATAATTCTCGTCTGGGTACCACTTGGCATAATGGTTTTGACTGTAAGGGACTTGATTAACAAAGCACGCTGCCGGACTCTTCAAAAGAATCATACCACGACATAATTTTTTTTAATGATATAGGTCACGATAGCTTGTTTCCACATTTTTGTTACAATCTAGCCATTACAAGGCTAATAAGTTATATAAATGTTACTTATTCTGCTAGATTCAAAATATCCAAGAATGTCTCCATTAACTCTTTTTTTTTGTGCCTGGTACATTTAGCCACAAACTCACCTGATGGAAAGTAATGATGCGGCCGAAGATGTAGCATGCTTGCCTAGAAGGTACCTATTTACTCTTGACTTACCTCTGAGTTGACTTGGGTCGTTCAGCACTTTGTCCGTCCGTCCGTCCATTAGTCCGTCAGTCAGAGGCATCTAGCGTCTAAACCATATAAGCGAATGGCTTCAAATTCTCATAGAATATGTAAAACTACGGTCTAAAGCCAGAAATGACATTTAAAGTTATATAAATGAAAATATTAAGGGAGCTCCCATTGTAAGTGGGGAGTACAATATTTTTTATTTTTCTATCTACCCTTGTGGGGTATCGTTGAAAAGTGTTTAACAAGTAAAGTACGAAACCGGTTTTAAAAAAAAATTATGTTGGAAAATAACGATTTGGTAGGCCACCAAAGTCACTGTTTTTAGACCTTTTATATGTAATAATATACTGTTCAGTAAAAAAACTCTTTTCATATTGTCTGCGAAGACACTTGATGCATGTGTTCATTATGTAATTATTCTACTAATATCTCACTTACTGCATTATACTCATATCACAGTATGGAGCGATAATTTGGCGCCTAGAGTGCAGCGTCCGTGAACTCTCTTCCCGAGGTGGAGGCCGCGTCATCGCGAAGGCAAGGGGACGAGCTCTGAGGATCACCACATGTATTCTTCTCTGTGCCGTGATCTTTCGAGTACCTTACACCGCGCTGATATATATGAGAAACAATTTGAATAGTGAAATTAACGCAGTAAGTTTGGTATCAACAAACAAACAAACGCATTCACACTCACAGCCCTACACTAAGTTCAACGACTTGTATCGTGGGTGCCGGAAACATTCACATTCACACATTACACCCAGAACCAGAAGCACAAATATCCCTAGGGAAGGAATTTGTGCTCCTGCCGGGAATCGAACCCAGGACCCACGGCGCAGAGGGTGGACACCTGTCCACTGCGCCAACTGGGTCGTCGTAATCAGGTTTTATTCTATCTCTGATAGCGTAGCGTTTGACCACTATCTGACTATCACATTCATGTTATAAATCCGAAAGTTTGTGTGTAAATGTGTCAGTAAATGTGTATAAGTATGTTTGTTTTCCGTTGGCTTAGTGAACTGTGTGCATTCGCCTTCTAAGCAGGGGTACTGGGTTCGATTCCCGGCGGGAACTCACAGCCCCACACTAAGTTCAATAACTTGTGTCGTGGGTGCCGGAAACATTCACATCACACACACAATCACAACCAGAACCAGAAACACAAATTTTCCCTGTGGAGAAAACTTGTGTTCCCGTCGGGAATCGAACTCGATATCCCTGCCTGGAAGGCGAACACACACCCAACTAAGCTTACGAGCAGAAAGACTCATTAGCTATGATAATCTAGTCCAGTTCAAATTGTGGAGTCTCGATCATCAACGTATGGACGCAAGCCTATCGGTATTCTATCTTTACAGAAATTTCTTATTTTTTTTAGGTTGATGGTACTTTCGCTACCATTTGGTTTGCAGCTAACTACCTGATGTACATGAACTGCGCCATCAACCCCCTTATCTATGGATTCACCAACGTCAGGTTCAGAAAAGCTATGGACCGGACTGTACCTGTGGCCTGGTGTAAATTTGGATCTTGGTGCTGCATGTTTCCTTCTGTGAGTTTCATTATTTTTGTTGGTATTTATAACATTTTTTAAGTAGTGGTTTTCGTACTTGACAGTACCGCTGGTGCAGTTGATTGATTGACGACCAAGCCTTGGGCAGGTCTTTGCCCTTTCCGCAGCGGGTCTTGGGTTGGACTTCACAAAAAAGGAGGAGGTACTCAAGTCGACAGAATTTTTTTTTGTGTATTACCTTATAACTTCGTTCCATGTGAACCAATTTTGAACATTTTTTTTTGTTGGTAGATGTTGCTTTCCAATTGGTCCCAATTATATTTGATAAAGATCTGACTAGTCGTTTTTGAGTTATCCTCAATAATGCGTATTCTGTGGACTACATTGACGATGTTCTCGTTTTTAACCGGCTCAAAGTTACCTCATAACTTGTACGCCGATTTTATGATATTTTTTTTATTTGAAAGCTGGTGCTTTCCATGTCTCATTTAAATTTTGTCACTCGCTTTTGAGTTATTGTAAATAATTGCGTGTCTAATACGTTAAACCTTATCAAGGTTCCGAAGATAAAATGGTTAAGTCGGTTTTTTTAAGCTTGCTTGCGTTTAATATTTTCGATATAATAATTGTTTAACTCACCGAACTTAGGCTGGGACTGTGAGTGTGAAAGCGTTAATGTAATTTCATTTCGGGATTAAAATGTTTATCATGTAGTGCATTTGTTTCTTTTTTTCAGTTTAAAACAAAGCAAATCCGAGTAGCAGAGGAAGACAAAAACACGGAGCGAATTTTCGTCATTGAAAACTCTCCACGTCCGAACAAGAAACTGAAACGCGTCTTACAGAATATACTGCATATAAACAAGGATACTTTAGATTTAAGTGTGAACAAAAATGACGAAGTAACGGCAAAGCCAACTAGAGTTACGCCACTTAAACCTGAAAATGCCTGAAAACTATATCTGGAGTTTTGCCGCGAAAGTGAAAAGATGGCGTTGTTGATTTTGTATAATTTTCCAAAACCTGTTATTCTTTGAGTGTTAATGTGTGATAATGGTGGATTATTAACCTTTAATACATAGTAAATGTGCATAAATGTAGGCAAATAATATAAAATTGAAAATCGTGATTTTCACCTTCGCTCCAAAACTCCAATAGAAGTTCTAGTAAAGTTTCTACCGCTTTACTAGGGCATGACTTGACCTTGATTCTTTTAATCGACTTTGACTGTGACTAGGACTTTTAACTTGAAATATCTTATTATTTGACACTGGCTAAAAGCACAAGATTGCGAAGCCAAAATTAAAAGAATAAAAAACTACATCTGTGGTACAAATAACTATTATATTGACTTCCGATTACAATCAAACCATTGTTTTATCGAATTCTATCTGTGAGCTAAAGACCTAGCGTATAATATATATGGAAGATGTACATATACATTTATTTGATATTTATTGTAACAATATGACTTGCCCAGTGTAACAATCTTTGTTATAAGGCGAATTAATAATTATATTCTAACTGCTATAGAATTCAATTGCAAGATTTGACCCGAACATACATACAAACATTGCAAATTAAATAAAAGCTTTTTGTTTTTTTGTTAAGAATGTCACTGAAAAGTAGCCTTAATTGAGTGTAGTTTTAATTATGTTAATTAACTGATTTTTCTTAATATAACTATTTATTTTTAATATATTTTTTTACTGATTTGAATATGTATTTAAATAAAATTTTCCATTACATTTTGGTTATAGGTACTTAATTTATATTATTATTTTTTACCAATAAACCATAATATTGATGTGTTTGTATTATTATACATGACTCCTATGTCTTTTTATTATATTATTGCTTTTTGAAATTAGTTTTCGAATTCCTAGATATTTGCCTAAATCAAGCTTAATTTAGTTTATTAAAAATATAATGGACTAATCATAATTATCATGAGTTACACGTAAACATTGGTTAAGGAGGTTATGTTTAAGACAATGATAAAGATTTTTTAAATATAAAACATACCGGTTGTCTTTTTCTTTATTGCTTTAACATTCTACTAAAGTATTCTATTTATAAAATTCTACTATAGTATTCTATCTACCTATAAGCACTATACCTACAGTCTTTTATTAATTTTATACTAAGCTAGTTCAGCATGAGTTAAATCCAATTGGTTCGATAGTTCCTGGATCTTCCTTTCCAGGGTTTCCTTCATGTGGGGCTCGACGCGAAGAATGTTTGTTGCTTCTTGGAGTAGCACCATACTTTCCATCAGTTCATCCTGAAATTGTGAAAACATTTCAAATGTTTAGTAACTATATAAACAATACAAAAAATATGAAATTATAGTGAAATGTTCACTTACGTAAACACTTCACTATAATTTCATCTGTAATAGTTATTGTTGAATAGTTAATTATAAGTTCTCTGGACAATTATTTATAGTGTCAATAAAGCGATTTCTTATTTTATATTTTATTTTAAACAGCGGTTATTAGGTTTGATTACTTGTACACAAGGTAAATTTGTGTTGCTGGGTGTTTTTGTGAGTGTGTGATGTGAATCTACGATACAAATCTTCGAACTTAGTATAATGATACGAGTATGAAAGCGTAAGTGAGTGAGTGTGCGTGTGAAAATACGCGCTTGAGCTTTCAGTTAAGGTAACTTCATGTTGAAATCGAAAGAGGTGGGAATTTTCCAGCTGCCCTTACCAAAATATAGGCCTAGCTTATTGTCCTCAAGTAAAATAATCCGTCACCAAGGACTAAATAATTCAAGCATATCATATAAGCACATTATAATATTATACCTGTGCTCCCACTTTTGTCAGTTTTCCAGACTCAAACTCCTTTTTCGTAAGCATAGACATGGCTGCTTGCAGGTCTAGGAGCAACGTGCCTCGGAACCTTGACCAGCCAGGCTCCAGCTGGTCTGCAATCTCTAGGAGTTCGTGACAGAGGTCAATTTTACGCCTGAGGTCACGGTTTGACAATTCTGAAAATAAAATACAATAATTCATTAGTGACGTTTTAACGTGCTACAAATAATAAGAGTGAAGTTTCAAACAAATTTACTTAAAAAATTACGATTTGTATTTAAAAAATATTAAAATATCATTGTTTTATATAAATTATATATTTTTTTACTTTATCGGACTGTGAATCTTTATTTTTGATATATTTTTTTACTTAATGCCCTATACCTACACAAATTCCTGAGAAAATGGGCCATATCTTGACAGGCCGAGATAAAAAGATGTTTTTGTGAGGAAACCGCTTTTATTTTCAAAATAACATTATTTTGACTAACCTCACCATATCGGCAGAGTTGCATCGGCAGTGTTCACGAAAGATTAATGACAACAAAGTGATCCACTAAAGGTTTTTATCTCATTTAAGTACAATGCCACAATCTACTCAGTCAGAAATGAATAATAATGTCGGATTGCGTCTCTGATGAAATGGACAAACAAACTACTGGCAAAATTTTAACAGCTGGTTTAACAGTTAAATAGAGTTGGTATTTGGACCACCAATTATTACACCAACATTAAACAGATGTATATCTTCACTAAACTATTTAAAAATAACGTCTTATACTAAAATATTATTCAATGCTACAGTCGTAAAAGATTTAATGTACCTGGTAACATGTATCCCTTGTAGTTGCCATAAATTTGTACTAGTGCCAACTTGGCTTGCACCACTAGATGATTCGTCGGATGCAGCGTCTGACTGTATTTCTGAATAAAATCCTCAAAGTCCGTTGGCCTTGTCTTATTAAGCTTCATCAAGTCTTGTTTCAATGCGTTGTTTCCCCAAAACATCTGTCTGCTTTGAATACAGTGATCGCATTTCTCACATTTCCATGGAGCAGCTTCATCAAGAGGGTTTGTTGATAGCAACATTGCACCTTGGTTTGAGGCTGCACTGCCAGGTCCATTGCAAACTGAGCAGTATATATTACCTAAATTAGTTCCACATTCGGTTGCATCTTTACACCTATCACATTCACAGTCGAAGCATTTGGTTGTTTTCAAATGTCTTCTTCTTTCTAAAGTACCCCATAAAGATTGCGTGTATGTTGCTGTGATAAGTTCTCCTTTGGCGATCGGAACGGTGGCTAATACTGCTAAGTAATGTTCTTCTCCTATGAATATATGTCGAGTGTTGGGCTTACAGCTATGATTCATCATTGATGCTGTACAATAAATACCTCGCATTCTTTTAGAGCCATCTGGAGACCTTACATCAAACGAGTTGGTATCAAATATAGAAGCTACCTTTAAAATAGTCTCTTCATCAAATGGTAATCCAAGCACTTGGGTAACAAACGTCACCAGGTTAGCCTTCAACACAACGTAAAGAGGAGTGTTGATTCTATCGTCTAGATGGGATTCTAGATTCACAATGTTTTCATACTGTAATGGATTAGTTTGTTTCATCAATAATACTCTCAATGGTGAAATAACACAATAAGCCGCTTCCACTTTATCAGCACACTCGTATTTAACGTTGCATTTATACTTTCTGTTCGTCATAACTTTGCATTCTGGTTTATGATCATCACTCTGTTCACAATCTGGTCCACACATAGGCCAATTGCAAAGTGAGCACTTGTAGAAATCAATTTTGTCACCGATCTTCTGGGGCGCCAGAGACTTCCCACAGGCTAGACACTGAGCTGGACAGCTGATTCTCGGTCCAATGACCGCTGGTTTTTCTTTCAAAATCATTTCTCCCTGCTGTATGTCTCTTGTTGCAACCATGTGACGTCCCATGGTGTCTGTGTATTGTACTTTGAAAGCGCAGCACTTGAGCTTGTGACCTTCCCGCCATCCTAGTTTTTGATGTGCCCTGGTGCAGTAATAGACTAGCTTGCAGCCTCCACACGTTTGGTTCGCGGGCTTTTGACAAACTTCGCACGTCGGCAGTTCACGTTTCTGATAATCCATTATTTCGGTGCTGTCTGCACGGCCGAACCGCGTCGTTCCGAACACAATACTCGTTCTAAATAGACTCACATAATTACTCGGTACCACATTGGGAACGTTGCCAGATAAAAGTGTGCTAGAATACCTATTGTTTTACTTTCAATTTATCGATTCTTGTTTGAGCCTGGTTGGTAGGTAACCTTTTGTTAATGTCACTGCGTCGTTGTTGGAATGTGGTTTATTGGTATTGGGAACATATGTCGGTATTTTATAAAGAAAGAAAATTGGCAAACTGTCGCAGCAGCTGTTGGCTACAGTGTGTTGCAATAAAGTTCAGCATAAATGCAAACATGCCAACTAAACGGCCAGTTACGATGTAATTGTATTCAACAAAATAAAATATGAAGTCGTACACGAGATTTTCTCAATGAGAAAAAGTAGTCCTTTATTACGCATTTTCTAGACGAGAGAAAATTTGTCAAAAGCATTTATTTGTTCCAGGCACTTATATTTTGTCAGTAATGTTTATACTCGTTTGGTTTTCATTTTCAAAAAGTATTATTTAATTGTTTTGTAAATAGAATTTAATAAATTATGGCGATGGTGAGTAATGATGAAAAATATACTATACAAGCCGTGCTCTTCGGCTTCCCCCGCGTTAATTAAGTTCAAAAGTAGCCTATGTATTATTCCGGAATGTAAACTATTTATATTTTAAATTTCATCAAAATCGGCCCATTAGTTACGGAGATACGTGGTAACAAACATTAATACATACACACACACAAACTTTCGCATTTATAATATTCGTAAGATAGGATAGGACGCTGTTCCATGTTATTAGATACCTATTTAAATTGTCAACTAAAAAGGTTCAGGCTTGTTGAGTAGCAAACATCTAAGCATAAATTACAATTATCCAAGCATTCGAGTTTATAAAGACTGAGAAGTATGGAATGGGATTGTAATATACAAAATTAAATTTCATACATTTTCTAGGTATTGCTATTGTAATGGACTACATAAGTGTAATGAAGTTCGTGAAGTTAATATTCTTTTGTAATACATTCTTTAAGGGGGTGATACCAGAATGTCTGCTAAAACACGTGTCTTTGTAACCGTTATACTCGGCAATCATAATAAATCTAGATAAATAAAGATATTCATCGGAATCTATTGTATGGTATGATAAATGATTTAATGAATATTCATAACATTTAGAATCTAACGAAAAAATATAAAGTAACATACAAATTAGATAAAGTTTAATTTTGACATTTAATTTTTTTAAATATTTTATTCTGTCACTGATATCAGAATACTTTGAAAGTTAATTTATATACGTATATTTATAAGACAAATGATTTCTTCTGTTTATTTATTTTTGAGGTTAATTTTTACGTAATTTTTACCTTTATGAGCAAAAATGTGTCATCATCATCATCAGCCTATTTTTGTCCACTGCTGGACATAGGCCTCTCCTAATGAACGCCACTGAACCCGATCTTCGGCTCTTCTCATCCAGTTTCTGCCGGCCTCCTTTCGCAGGTCGTCGCTCCACCTGGCCGACGGGCGTCCTGTGCTACGTTTGCCGAGTCGCGGTCTCCACTCAAGTATTCGTCTACTCCAGCGGTTATCCACCCTTCTAGAGACGTGACCAGCCCACTGCCATTTCAGCTTGCTAATTCTTTGAGCTATGTCGGCGACTTTAGTTCTCTGTCGGATCACCTCGTTCCGGACTCGATCCTTCAGAGAAATGCCGAGCATAGCTCTCTCCATAGCTCGCTGAGCAACCTTAAATTTGTGGACTAGTCCTACTGTCAGTGTCCACGTTTCGGCTCCGTAGGTCATAACTGGCAGAACGCACGCATTAAAGACTTTGGTCTTTAAGCACTGTGGGATAGACGAAGAGAAGACTTTACGCAGCTTGCCGAAAGCCGCCCATCCCAGCCGGATCCTTCTATCGGCCTCCCGCTCGAAGTTGTTTCTACCTAGCTGCAAAGTTTGACCGAGGTAGACATACTCCTGAACAACTTCGAGGGGTATACCATTGACGACCAACGGCCTCGGGTTTGAGATGTTGTTGAACATTGCCTTGGTTTTGTCCAAGTTCATCCCGAGACCAATACGTCTAGAAGCGTCGGCTAGATTGTTCAGCATTTCTTCAAGCTCCTCCAGCGTATCTGCTATTAGGACTATGTCATCTGCAAATCGTAAGTGTGAGATGTATTCGCCGTTTATATTAATGCCCTTGCCTTTCCAGTCCAGCGTCTTAAACATATCTTCCAGGACATTGGTAAACAGTTTCGGGGATATAACATCCCCCTGTCTTACTCCCCTGCGTAGCTGGATATGTTTAGACTGCTGGTTCTGTACTTGGACACTCATAGTCGCGGCATCATACAAATATCTCAACACCTCGATGTATCGCCAGTCCACTTGGCATCTTTGTAGTGACTCCAGAACAGCCCAGGTCTCTACGGAGTCAAAGGCCTTCTCATAGTCCACAAAAGCAAGACACAGGGGCTGGTTATACTCCTTAGATTTCTGTATAACCTGCCTCACCGTGTGTATGTGGTCTATGGTGCCAAATCCTCCACGAAACCCAGCCTGCTCCGGAGGCTGAAACTCGTCAAGTCTTCTAGCGAGACGGTTTGTGATAACCCTCGAGAACAGTTTATAGACGTGA
This sequence comes from Lomographa bimaculata, assembly GCA_948107665.1. Lineage (NCBI taxonomy): Eukaryota > Metazoa > Arthropoda > Insecta > Lepidoptera > Geometridae > Lomographa > Lomographa bimaculata. The sequence goes on from OX403600.1 coordinate 14,208,773, forward strand.
CTCAGAAGTGAGATAGGGCGGTAGTTTTTCAGGAGAGTTTTATCTCCCTTCTTGAAAAATAGAACTACAATACTCCTGTTCCACGCCTTCGGAGTTCTCCCAGTGCTGAGAACAGAGTTAAATAGTTTCTGGAGCTCATGAAGAACAGGTTTTCCTCCTGCCTTAAGCAACTCTGAAGTAACTCCATCCTCACCTGGGGCTTTTCCGTTTTTAAGCTGTCCGAGGGCTAACGCAATTTCGTCAAGGCTAATATCTGGCAGGTCTTCAGTATAGTGGCGAATTAGAGTGGCTCTGGTATCCTCTGAAAGAGAATCGGGTCGTAAAGAATGCGTATCGTACAACCGACCATAAAAGTCCTCTATCTCTTCTATGATCTCGGGCTTTGAAGCGACGGTTTTACCACTGGATGTTTGAAGTTTTGTCATATGCGAGCGCTTTAAATTTTGGGCGAAAACTTTGGACCCTCGATTTTGCTCAATAGCTTTTTCAATCTGGCGTGTGTTATAGCTTCGGAGGTCACGACGCACTAGTTTGCTAATTTTGCAATTAAGCGCTCGCATATCTGACGGCGTGGCTTGTATGTCCTCTCGCCTCTCATCCATAAGCCGGATCGTTTCCATCGATAGTTTGGACTTCGTGCCTGTACGCTGTGACTGGCAAAACTTTACGCCTTCTTCTCTAAGGGATCCCACCACTTGTTGGAGAGCCTCGTCCACATCTTCTGTAGTTTCCAAGGCAGCGAATCGATTTTGTAGCTTTAGCTGGAAATCTTCAGAATCCAATATGGTTTGAGGTATGCTTGGACGGAGCGTAGACTTCATCATTCGACACCTTTCAAGCTTGTGATTGATATTTAGAGAGCCTCGGACGAGTCGGTGATCGCTTCCGGTATTGAACCTGCTAATCACTGAGACATCTCTAAATATGTATTTCTTGTCTGTCAGGATGAAGTCAATCTCATTTTTTGTCACAGTGTCTGGGCTTTGCCACGTCCACTTTCGTTTAGGTTGCTTTTTGAAGAACGAATTCATCAAAAACAACCCTTTTTTCTCTAGAAAGTTGACAAGCATTTGCCCTCTGTGATTCCTAGTTCCATAACCATAAGGACCTAGTCTCGATTCACTGCAATTCTGTACTCCAACTCTGGCGTTGAAGTCCCCCATGACAATGTTGTAGTGCGCTTTAGTAGTATTATGAAGCGCTGAAGATATGTCTTCATACATATTTTCTACTTCGTCATCCGTGTGTGCCGAGGTCGGTGCGTACACCTGCACAACCTTGAGACTATACCTCTCGGTTAGTTTCAATACTAGGTACGCCACCCTTGTCGACACACTGGAGATTTCTATTACATTGTCAGCGAGGACTTTGTGAACAAGGAATCCAACACCACCCTGGGACAGCTGGTCTCCTTCTCTGAAATACATTAAATGGCCTGATCGCAGGGTCACGGTGTCCTCTCCCTGTCTTCGAACTTCACATAGACCCAAAATCCTCCACCGTATGTTTTCCAATTCTGATTCCAGCTGTGCCATATGTTCATCAAGCCTGAGCGTTCGTCCATTATACGTAGCCAAGTCAATTTGTTTTTGTTTTCGGTAGCCTGCCATCACCCGGAGATTCTTCGCACCCCCTGCCCCGCCGTTACCATAACCGCCACCTTGGTCAGGAATAGCGGGGTGACCGGGAACTGGGGGCCATTTTTTACTTTCGTTCATCATGAGGTTTTGCCTATAATCGCCACGCTGGGCATGCGGGTTGGCGATCGCAGGGCGTAACTCTTCGTTCCAGGACGCTGCTGCCCGTCACTGGTCAATGTAATTTGGGCTACGCATTTTGGATGGTTATACCGCCATCAGTCGGTTGCCAGGGCCTCGTTCGTTATTTAGCAGGATGACCACGAGCAGGTGAGGTTGGCTTGGAGCAGGAAGATGTTATTTTGCTCCCATACATCCCAAAAATGTGTAAGAAGGATAATTGTTTTTTGTCAAAAATTTGCTCGCATTCACGTATATCTGGTCTTTAAGTAGTTACTTTAAAGTTTATTGGTCATAGAAAGACTGATGATGTTTTTGTCATAGAAAGACTGATGATGTTTAGTTACTACAAGCTACAAAATTTTTTTGGCACAGAAAAATTGTTGATGTTTAGTTAATACAAGCTACAAGATTTTTTGTTATATAAAGACTGATGATATTTAGTTACTACAAGCTACAGGATTTTTTTGGCACAGAAAAATTGTTGATGTTTAGTTAATACAAGCTACAAGATTTTTTGTTATATAAAGACTGATGATATTTAGTTACTACAAGCAACAAGATTTTTTTCTCATGGAAAAATTGTTGATGTTTAGTTACTACAAGCTACAAGATTTTTTGTTATAGAAAGACTGATGATATTTAGTTACTACAAGCCACAAGATTTTTTTTGTCAAAGAAAGACTGTTGATGTTTAGTACAAGCTACAAGATTTTTTTGTCATAGAAAGACTGTTGATGTTTAATTACTAAAAGCTACAAAATTTTATTTGTTATAGAAAGACTGTTGATGTTTAGGTACTACAAGCTACAAGATTTTTTTGTCACTGAAAAATTGTTTTTGTTTAGATACTATAAGCCACAAGATTTTTTTTTCATATAAAGACTGTTGATGTTTATATATTTGCTACAAGCTACAAGATTTTTTGTCATAGAAAGACTGTTGTTTTTGTTGTCATAGAAAGACAGGTGATGTTTTTGTAACAGAAAGACTGTTGATGATTAGTTACTACACGCTACAAGATTTTATTAATGACTAGCTGCGCCCCGCGGTTCACCCGCGTTGATAATGATGAAAAGTGATGATGATGATGATGATGAAAAATAGATGTTGGCCGATTCTCATAGATACCGGATAAGCACAAAAAATTTCATCAAAATCGGTCAAGCCGTTTCGGAGGAGTATGGCAACGAAAACTGTGACACGAGAATTTTATATATTAGATAAATAAACATCACTCTCCATCTTTGTGTGACTTGCATAGTTATGTAATATTTATAAAATTAACCAACTAATCAATAGATCAGCCCGTTCACTCCCAGCCAGCACTATTATTGACATACCATATTAGGGTCGTGTGTTTAATTATAAAGTGTAACCTATTTTTGTAAACGTTATAGCAATAAATAATTGAGTATTTGAAATCAAAATCAAAATCGTTTATTCACATGGGTCCCAAAGAGGCACTCATGAAAGTTAATGATTCTATTGCCAGATTCGCAAAATTACAGCCATCTCGAGATGAACCTGGCAAGAAACTCGGCCGCGCATTTTTTTTAGTATTGTCTAGTCTACTTAGGTGGTATATTTTTATACTTTTTTAAAATCACTTCTATTGCTGTTACGACTATAACCCTGATGTAGAGCAGCTATTGTAAGCAAAAATTCAGTTCATTCACGTCCGTCTTCAGGTTACGTAACCGATCTATTTCTTCAGCCATGGCAGTGCGCTCAGGGACTGCTTGTGCGCATATCGTCTTCCAAAAAATACACATGTTTTATGGTTCCTCCGTAATTTTACTTGTTTAGTGTGTTCTTGTGTCTGTAGCTGTGTTGTCCTTTGTGTTTTATATATCCGTAAGTAGATTTGTTTGAATATGCGTTACTTAATTCTAGACCGTGAGCTCACATGGTACTCTATCTTTTAAGATTAGTTAAACCAGTGTAGAGTTAGCCGATACATACCAGCTTCAATAATTATTATTGGGACTTGATGTATGTCTTAAACAAGTTATTGATATACATATTATGAACTCTTCGTTTAAAATGGATGCTTCTCTTATAACATATATAATCTATCTAATCTGATTTAATTAAATTCAACCAATTAGGTATCTTCTAGGCAAGCGTGACGAATCTTGGCTTACCATCAGGTGAAATAGTGGCCACACGGTAGCCTATACTAAATCTATCTAATACAAAGGTATTAGATAGATTTAGTATAGGCTACCGTGTGGCCACTATTTCACCTGATGGTAAGTAAATAAAGGTAAATATACAATAATTGCTCGTTTAAAGAAACGAGCAATTATTGTATATTTATATAATCTGAATCCCGCAAACGGCTCCAACGATTTTCATGAAATTTAGTATGCAGGGGGTTTCAGGGGCGATAAATCAATCTATCTAGGTTTCATTTTCTACCCGCTTAACAAAAAAGGAGGTGCTCAAGTCGACTGCATTATGATTGATTTTTTTTATGTGTGTTACCTTATGTCTTCTTTCCACGTGAACTGATTTTGAATAATTTTTTTATTTGAAAGATGTTGCTTTCTAATTAGTCCCATTTAAATTTGATCAAGATCTGATCAGTAGTTATTGAAATATTGTCAATAATGCGTGTTGAGTATCTAATCTGATCAAAGTTCCAAAGATAAAGCGGTGAAGTCGGTTTTTTTTAAGCTTTGCTTACGTTTGATTAATAGAAAACGTTTTATCGTGTTTTCAGGCAACAAAAAACTTCTAAAGAGCAGTTCTAATAAGAACTGCTCATTGGCTTAGTTAGGTAAGCTAGTTGGTAATAACCATAACAGCCTTTTCTATACAAAAAATTGAGTGAATGAACTTACGAAACAAGTTTCATTGATCACAATTTCATTAGAAGCTTTTATTGTTATGTGTTTGTTGTTGTTGTCAAGTCTAAGAAAAGTAATATTTATGTAAGTAGACTTTGGTTTTAACCGATTAAAACTTTTTTTTTTGATAACAATGGCAAATAGCAAGCTGATCTAAAAATCAACTACCATCGCCGTAATATTATTATTTGTAAAAATTTGTAAAATATAATAATTAAATTTAATCTATATATATAAAAATCAATGCCACTTTTCGTTGTAATTTTATAACTCAAGAACGGGTTTACCTATCCAAACCAAATGCTTAGGCTTTGTTCGGACTATTTAGTAGATGGCTTATGTGAAGTTTTCTCAAAATCGGTCGAGCGGTTCTTCATTTATCACACCCGGGCGAAACCGGGGCGGATCGCTAGTACAGAATAAAGATAAATGTAACCGCGCTGAATACTTAGTAAGTCTTATCCTCTACCCAAAATACAAACCAGCATTTTCGTCACGTGTCATTTTTAAGTGCAAATCACATATTATAAGTACCTATATGTGTAAATGAACATACCGAATGATGTAAATGAAGTATTACCTACCGAAACAAAAATATGTTACCTAAGATATAAAACTATCTAAACTCTAAAAGTACGTATATAAATAGTTTCAGTTTTATGCATAGTTTTATGGCGTATCAGGACATGTGCCAAACAAATCTAGATACACCTGGATTAATTGAACGTGGCGTGAAATTAGCATAAGCAAGAATTTGATCTGGTAAAAGTGACGATGCGGTCGAAAATGTAACATGCTTGCCTGAAAGATACCTCATCTCACATACAATCACACCCAGAACCAGAACCACAATGGTCGCTCGAGAAGCAAAATTGTGCTCCTGCTGGGAATCAAACCTAGGACCCACAGTGCAGTGGGCACCGACCTGCCCTCTGTGCCAACTGAGTCAAGTAACGTTTTATCATCCACTAAAAGTTGCTCAACTACATAGTTACACAGCAAGCACTGACTTGTTAAAGTTGAACAAACCAAATTTGGCAACAGAGACATTATTCTATCATCATCATCAATTCCCATGACGTCACTGTTCAATCAATTGCTATCGGTGAACAGGAGCATTGAACTACTTCTCTTAATATTTCAACCTTGACATAGTAGAGCAGCTCATGTTGCCAAGATGTAATTTTAGTACGGTTATACATTTTATTACCACGGTTAAATTATAAAGGCGAAAGAGTTTACCTTATGCTTTTGATTTTATGTAAGCAATTTAGTTGTATACGGGGAGTGAGGTATCACTCATAAGAGTGAGAAACTAAGAGACATGCCTATCTCTAGAGACAGTTAACCTTTTGCTTTTGATTTTATGTATACAATTTAGTTGTATACGGGGAGTGAGGTGTCCCTCATAAGAGTGAGAAACTAAGAGACTGAGAGACATGCCTATCTCTAGAGACAGTTTACCTTTTGTTTATGATTATATGTAAACAATTTAGTTGTATACGGGGAGTGAGGTATCACTCCTAGGAGTGAGAAACTAAGAGACTAAGAGACATTCCTATCTCTAGAGACTGTTTGACTGTTGCTTTTGATTTTATGTAAACGGTGTAGTTGTTTACAGGGTTATTTACATGAGGTATCACTCATTAGAGACTATCTTTAAAGACAGATTTTAGTTTTTCTTTCTTTTTCATATTAGATTGACTAGCGTTTATAATATAAGTAAAATAGAACAAAATACTTATATAGTGGGTGCCGCAAATATTTGCACATCACAGAGAGACACCTAGATCCGGAAGCACAAAATATGTAAATTGACCTTCTTGCGATACCTTTCTTACTGTTGTAACTGTTGTTTTTTTTTATACCCACAGCCCCACACTAAGTTCGATGACTTTATGATGATGATAATATGTAACTTTATATAATATGTCTAGAATATAACTAGTGACTGGCTCTCTAGGATAGCTACAGGAACACCATTTAGTGCTTTGTGACAGATTTTTCTACTAAAAGTTAGAGGTAGGTAATAAATGTATTATTAAGGATACACTCATACTTTAATAACTATTTTTTATGCTAGACTAGCGAGCTGATCACTATCTCTCTTGATCAAAAGTGATGATGCGGTCGAAGATGTAGCATACTTGCCTAGAAAATACCTATTCACTCTTGACTTGAAGAATCAGATTATGCCGTTTAGGAAACATAGACGCGTGCAATGAGTTCCACTCCTCTGCTGATGATGAACGTAGCATTCGTATGATAAAGTGGAGGTAAGTATATTAATCAGTAATAAAACGGGCATTAATTAAGAAAGCTTGACTATATTAATTAATTAATTTTATTGTTTTATTGATGTATAAGTATCTAGAGTAAGTGTGAATAATGATGTACTATTTTTTTTTTATTGTACACCACCGACTATTCATTCTTCTGTTACTGTCCATCCAAAGGTTGCCTGGAAGAGATCGCTTTAAGCGATAAGACCGCCCATTGAACTACCACGATGATTGTAATATTTTATTTGTCATTTTTTATATTTTTTGGTATACAATAAAGTGTTTTGTATTGTACCTATTGTTTGACAAGGATGCATGGAGGCAAACTGCACAAGCACTTTCTAGCGACTACATCTAATATAATACCTTTATACAAGCAATTTTTGTATGTATAAGTATATAATCTGAATCTCGGAAACGGCTCCAACGATTTTCATCAAATTTAGTATGAAGGGCGTTTCGGGGGCGATAAATCGATCTAGCTTGGTAAAATTTTTAGTAAACGCCGTTTTAACGAGCAAACCTCGGTTATCCAAGTACTAATATAGATACACCTAGGTTAATATAATTATGTATTATGATTAAGAATGATTTAAAAATATATATATGGAATAAAATGCGCCGCCGAGTTTCTTGCCAGGTTCTTCTCGAGATGGCTGTCATTAACTTTCACGAGTGCCTCTTTCGGGCCTATGTGAATAAACGATTTTGATTTGATTTGAACTAAAATGGATGACACCTGACAGTTTATCTTGTTGTTAGATGGTAAAATGGATTTGTTCCTCTAAGTTCAACTATAAATTCAACCAGTTGAACTTATTGGACAAAATAGTCCAATTATTTCAATGTTGTGCTAATTAAAAATATTGATGTAATTGTTGAAATAAATGGACATTTTATGTCCACTAAGTTCAACAATCGGAATCGGAAATAGAAATTACTGCATCAGGACACGTTGGTGGCCGCGACTGCAATGGACTCGACAAGCTTATTACCCAAATATTTTCGCTCTTCGGTAAATAGTTTTTGTTTAGTTTAGTTTAAGTGAATGAGCTGATTCCAAGGAAACTAGCGGTTACCGGTACCTTTAGAGCATCGATTAATTAGGTACGTGAGGCGATTAGTGGGTAGGTGATCGAGCCAAACCTTACCCGAGCGAGATCTCAGTTTGGCGCGAACGACTCGTTTTATTGTATCTAGGTAGGTACATATGCGAACATATATACATATTACATATTGCCTCCACATTAATTATGCGAACAGCAAAAGAATGGAATTCCTTACCTGAGTCTGTGTTCCCTGATAAATACAATATGGGGGTCTTTAAAGCGCGAGTGAATAGGCATCTTGCTGCATCGTCGACCGCGTCGTCACTTACCATCAGGTGAGATGGCGGTCAAACGTTTGCCTCTCTTGATTAAAAAAAAGGAACCTACCTGTAATAAATTTGTGTAAAGCCAAATATCTGACTAAAGTATAAAAATAATATCTTTTTACAGGATATGGGACTTGACAATGGAACTGCTGACTCAGCTTTTGAGGTAAAGTGTTTTAATGATCTATTTATTATTATTTAATGCCTCTTTAATTATTTAAAAAGCCTCAAAAGTATTTTAAAGGTTTCTCTATTGTTACCGTCACGTCCTTACTATCACACACTAAAAACTTAGAGTTTTTAATAAAGCGCCATCTACTGAAATAATTGTGCACTTCGTTAAGTCTGGGTTTTCAAATCATTACTGATAATGTGGTTTTGAAAAACTTTCTTAGATGTCACTTACAAATTTCCTGTAGTTTCTGTCGATTGCTTCGAAAAATATTGGATAGATGTCACTGGTAGTATCAGCACTAGTATCTAACAATATGGCAACATGTTGTAAATAATTTTATTGAATTGTAGCCTTGTATAGTTACTGTATTGTAGAAGACTATAACATTGTAGATACATTTAAATTAGATATTATAATATGTATATTGGGTATTTACTTGGGTAGGTACTGAAAATTCAAAACTTGTTGCAAAGCAATACAAATAATAAGGTATTGTTGAAAAGAGCTAGAATAGTACGAAACAGTTAAAAAAAAAACAAGGTTTTTAGAACTATAATTATCTCAGGGTCCATCTCAACAATAGCTTATTTGTGGCACGTATATTATTTGTTATTTACTCTACTTGAAAAACTAATTACAGAAATCATACAATTAGTTAAAAAACAAAAACAATTAATCTCAATAGATTTTCTCTATCAGGCAAAAAGCCGCGTGTCAGGTAAATTAAGACTCAAATTTTTGATAGGCTATATGTAGGTAGGTACATATATATAGGTACACGATTTACTATCGAGATTTGAACTAAAGGTATACTTTGACTACGTAAGTAACTTATTACGAGCATCAAATTATACACCGGTGGTATCTACCTCGCCTGTTATTAGAAGATAATCTCATTTAAGTAGACTTCAGATGTAAATCTGTCTGTAGCTGGTAGGTAATGAGGTAATGCTAATATGTCTGCGTCGGTGTATCTAATCAAAAGCAGAATTGTGGAATATGAAATATGGAACATCTATGCCGACGTGAGCTACCTAGATCTCACTCAAGAACAGCTTAATAAACTTGAACGGTTATACAATTTTTGTATTCGGTTTATTTAAGGCCTCCGTAAATATGACCACGTCTCAGAGTTTCGTTCAAAGCTCATGTGGCTCCCTATACGGCTGCGTCGGAACACTCATTTACTCTCTTTTCTTTATAACATTCTTTTCAACAAGGTGGACGGGCGACATAATGAAGGTCGCAGGAAGACGCTGGATGCAGGCCGCTAACAACCGTTCTTTTTGGAAATCTTTGGGGGAGGCCTATATCCAGCAGTGGACTTCTTGTGACTGAGATGATGATGATGAGATGATGACCCTTCACTCCTTCTTATCGAAAGAAAACTTCAAGTTCTTTGACTCCTACAATTCCCTGTTGCTAAGGTCATCGGAAAAACTTACGTCTCTTAATGCCAGCGCACATTACGAGCTTCTTTGATTCATCTTTCACTATAGAAGCTGTGCGTTTGTGGAATGCTCTGCCTGTGAATATCAAACGTGCTCAAACACAAGACTCATTTAAAACTCAAATAAAAAATGTTTATCTGTCCAATATCTAACATACTGTATGTGAATTGTACAGGTTAAATCATATGTTTTATAAGTATTATATGTAATTATTCATTTATTTTATGTTAGTTTATTTGATTAGATATTCCGTTATTATTAATGGTATTTATTGTTTATGTAGTTTAAAATGTTAGTACTATTATTATTTTTATTATATTTTTTATTCATTTTATCGCGCCACCATCCTTACTTTCACTTTTCGTTTATATTTCCATCCAAAGGTTGTCTGGAAGAGATCGCTAGCGATAAGACCGCCATTGTACCTATATTTATAAGTTTCTCTGTAAGCTGTATTTATCTTTTGGTGTCAATAAAGAGTTATTGTATTGTATGGAACATCTGGTCGTTGTATTTATGTACGACGTAGGTAATCTAAGAATGGATTTCTTAGAATACCTACGTAGTAGGTACGTAAATACAACGACGAATAATTTAATATTTCATTGAGCAAGTGGTGCCACTTTTAATCACAACTGTATGTCATATCGATATTACGTCGAACTGACAATAGGACGTAAGCATATTTGGTCGAACAACTATTTAACCCCAATGCGATATAGTCATATCGCGATTTAGTCTTAAAGCGATCTAGTCATATCTGCTGCCTAGTCAAATAGAGCTGTAGTCGTGAACTACTCAGCCCTAGTTTCAATGCAAGACCTATCTATGACGTCATTGTAAAGCTATAAAAATATCTCATATACAAATATCAAAGAGTCCATTGAGTTATTTGTGATGCTTATTATTGGAATTTCCACAGTCACAGTGCACGATTCCAGACTCGTGAATAAACAGACCTATACTCGTGTCCAAAATCTTAGATATTTTATGTAAACAAAGAAATGTCACGAAAGCTCCTAACCCTTCGAAATTTATTTTCTCTTGTTCAGTCAACCAAAAATCTTTTTTTTCGCTAATGAGCTAACTATGAATTTCCAAAAAATGACCTTGACTAATATTACGGTGTAGAAGTGATTATTGCGTTTTGCTAAGTATAGTGTCTTTTTCGATTTCGTCGATAATGTAGTGGACTCTTGCATGAAGAGTCCGCCTGGTGCAGTACCACACCATAGCCAGACATTCAACTACCAAGCAGTAGTGTGCAAACATTACTGTATTCCGGATTGAAGGGCAATGTTTCCAGTGAAAATACAGAGCTTAGAGAGATGTAACATCTAATATCTGAGGGTGACGAACGCAGTGCGTTGCCGAAGAAGATATTGAACTAAGTTCAAAACTGGGTGACACTGAACTGTAATGCGAGCGTGGTCCTTACCATCCTTACCTGCGTATTCCAGGTCTAGTGTGTTTACCAGCTTCGATCACATCTTCACTTACCATCAGGTGAGATAGTGGTCAAACACTAGCCTGTCACAAATAAAAAAAAAAAAAAAAAAATCAGGCGAGAAACTTGCTCTTGGCAAAGTAAAACATTTTTTAATACAATTAACTCCAATTTACTCTATTATTCGTGAAATATACCCATTCTGTATCAAACTACCAATTTTTGTTGTTTCTTATTATGAGGTATCAATTACGTTTGGTACACCATTGGAATTACGATCTAGCCTTAAGACTAATAAGTCATTTAATTTTGACATAAACTGCTAAGTAGTGTAGTAGTATATAAAGAATGTGTCCAATAACACTTTTCTTACTGTCTCTATTACCGGGAAGACACTTTGTTCTTGTGTTCTTTGTTAATAGCACTGTCTATATTACACTGTCACATCACTACACTAGCTCAAAAGATTAAGTTATTTTGACTTCTGAATCTACCAATTAAAAAATTATAAAAAAATAATATACCATAAATTATGTTACAGGTCCGCAGCTCAGAAGATCTGGGTCGCTACATCGTTGCAGCCAGAGACCTGTCACCAGGGGATTTGGTCCTGACAGAGAGGCCAATCGTTTTTGGACCCAAGTCCATGGCTGATCCTGAAGCTACCATGCCCTGTGTCGGGTGCTACAAACCGGTGTTTACGGAAGTTGGAGAAAGATGTCCTAGGTATGTGATTATAGGCCAGTGACTGCTCACTGGGGGTTCGATCGCACCCACCCAGGGGGATGTCTTTCTTGGAAAGGTCCCAGAAAGAGTTCCTCCACGGTATTTATAAACATAAACGCTTTCATACTCACAGCCCCACATCAAGTTTGATGACTTGTGTCGTGGGTGCCGGAAACATTCACTTCACAGACACAATGACACCCAGAACTAGAAACACAAATTTTCCATGGGAAGACTCCGGAGACAATCTCTGCCCTAAATCATTAATAACGAAATATAATAGAGGTACTTAAATTAATTTCCTAAAGTACTCCTATGTGAGTGCTTACAACACACGCTTACTTTTAAATTAGTAGACGCTGCGCAACCAACGAATAGTCATCTCTTTCTTTCAATACAAGCATTCAGGTGCCAAAAAAATGAAACTTGACTGAGTAGATAATTAAAATTAATTTAGAAGTAGGAGCATAAAATGTACTCTAACTATAGTCAGTTACATAAGCTTTCAAACATTCTAAAACAAACAATCACACAATCATTGATTTATGATGTATATATTTCAGTTGTGGCTGGCCCGTATGTTCTGGACATTGCCGAGGTCTCAAAGACCCTCAGCATCACGGTCTGGAGTGCGCCATCCTCAGCGCCCGTCCTGAATGTGTGCTCGATAACATGGCATACTATTACAGGTTAGATTAATATTAACTATATACAGTCACTAATCCCCCGTACACTGTACAATATAGGTAAAGGTGTAGGTCCACTTTTCAACGTCCAATTATTATTTAAAAATATCAAATATAGTAGGTTTCCAGAACACAGTACTGAAATAAATAACATTGGTGTCGAATGAATTACAATATTTAGTTGTGAAGATTTGCAGTAGCCCTAACACGCCTATTAATAATCTATGTACCGTACTTTATCATTCAACTGTCTGCACCAAAATTTACTTACTAGTAAGGAAAAAAAAAGACTTTTTTGAGTTGAAAAAAAAAAATCTTTTTTAATTTTTTAGCTCAGTTGTCGATTTTAATGTAGTGTGAATGTGATGTGAATGTTTTCGGCACCCACGATGCAAGTCTTTGAACTGAGTGTGGGGCTGTGAGTGTGAATTCGTTTGTTTGTTTGTTTGAAATAGATTATTATTGCTATATCTTTCAGACATGATGCTTTACTGCCTTTGAGATGCATTCTCCTGCAGAAATCTAATCCTGAGGGCTGGAAGAACTTACAAGAAATGCAGTCTCACATAGAGAGCAGAACTCCAGGGTCTGAAGCTTACGAGTAAGTACGTTTAAAAAAAACTTTAAAAAGCAAGACATTTGCATAAAAACTATCTAATTTAACCAACCTTCCCACTTCTATACATATGTGAAAGTTTGGATGATGTTATGATACCTAGAATAACATTAAATAATTATAGTATGATATAATTATATCACCATTTATTATCATTGTCAATTGATTCCCCGGGTTGCAGCTAGTTGTTATTAAGTTATCATAATATATATAAATTACATAACAGATACGAATATATTGTTAGACTATGTTGCAGCAGAGACTGAGTATTAGATTCAAATTTGAAAGCTTCAATTAATTTCGAACATTATTTGTTTCGTTGTTACGTATCTATATAGTTGTATATTGGAGTGACCTGTTTCTTTTGTATACTTCCAGATTAATTTTGTTAGATAACCTTTGTTTATTAACACTATATCATTATCTCGTTTTAGGATATAATATATTCACTAGGCATGTCAATTGTTAAACAATTTCATGAATGCACTATACTGTTTATTTCACAGTGAGGCGAACGAATTCATAGTCGAATACCTAATGAATAACTTTATTAGTAAATTAGACTCGGATGTTAGAAGCAAACATTTGCTTGAAATATCTTCGGAACTACTACATAGTATATGTGGAATTATTGACACAAATGCTCTAGAAATTCGCCTTGCAGAAGGAACAGAACTATTTGCGCTTTATGCTAACACTTGTTTAATGGAACACAGCTGTGTGCCTAACACAAAACATACATTCGATCTATCTGCCAAAGATAAAAATGATCTCTACAAAATCAAAATGAAAGTCGTAATTCCGGTAGCAAAAGGAGCCAATTTATCTACAATGTACAGTCATGCTTTATGGGGTACGCAAGCTAGAAGACAACATTTGAAAGATACAAAATGTTTCATGTGTAAATGCCCAAGATGCAGCGACCCTACTGAATTAGGAACCTATATAAGTGCAATGAAGTGTCTCGGAGATGGAAACAATCTTTGTGATGGCACACATTTGCCTGAAGATCCGTTAGATGAAGAAACAGATTGGGCTTGCAACAAATGCATAGTTAAAGTCAGCAATTCTCAAGTGAATATGGTAATATCACAAATGGGTGAAGAAGTAGAACATGTTCAAATGATGGGTGGATCAATTTCAATGTTGGAGAATCTTCTCTGTAGACTTTCGACCTTTTTGCATCCCAATCATTATCATTTGTATTCAATAAAGCATTCATTGGTCCAGTTATATGGAAGGCAGCCAGGTTATACATCACAGGAGTACTTGAACAAGAAGATTAATATGTGCAAACACTTGATAGATATAACAAAGACGCTGGATCCTGGAAATGCAAGGTTAAGTTTATATAGTAGTGTATTGTATCATGAACTATATTCTGCTTTAATTACTAAGGCAAAAACAACAAAAGAAGATGGCTCAACCAGAACAGTTGTAGAGATAAAACCTTTACTTATTGAGGCTAAAGCTGCTATTGAAGAAGCTTTGAATTCTCTCAAAGACGATGTTGAGGAAACATCTGGTAAGAAGCTGTTTTCTGTTATCAAAGATAGTAAGGATAAATTCAAGAGGCTGTGTAAAGAAAAGAAGGTTGTTATTTAATTTTTGTATTGTCTGTTATTTTGTTTTCAATACCTACTTAACTTAAATAATATCACAGATTCTTTTGGTTAATTGTTTATCACAATTTCGAAAAAACTTAAGAAGAAGCATAACAACTAAGTTTCTAATACTCATTGTTAAATCTAGTCACAATCAATTATTATCTAAGTGTTATTGTTACTTTAAAAATGTTTATGTTTTCACATGTAAAAGGCTTAGAAACTTTGAACTATTATTAACCTACAAACGAAAATTCAAATCCTTAAATTAAGTTGCAATTTAAACAACATGTGAAGGATCATACATTTGTAAGTTTGTTAAGTAAATTTTCTTTTTACATTACAAATACTTTGGATTCTATCTATAAATAAATACTAAAATACTGTTTTATTATGTGTATCAATTTGCATCCTCATTACATATTCTTCTTAATTTTCATCCTAATAGTGCGGATTGCAATCTCTAGTACACACACGTGTTATGAAATTCCCAAATAAAAATCTCTCATTCCTTTATCCAAATCTAGGATACCAGCTCAATCCAGATCTTGCTTGATTACCATTCACGCTTTGTACTATCCAGTCTGTATATCTGGATACCCTAGTGTAGACTCCTGGTGTCCTTGGTCTGGCACAACCACTGCCAGTCGATACTACTCCGATCACCATTGTGTGGCGCTGATCTCTTACCATTAAGGGACCGCCGCTGTCAGCCTAAAAAATGAACAGGAACGTTAGAACCGCTTCGCTTAGTTGGGTGAGCGTTCGCCTTCTTAGCGGTATTGGGTTCGATTCCCGGCGAGAACACAAGTTTTCTTCCCAAGGGCAATTTGTGTTTCTGGTTCTGATTGTGATTGTGTGTGTGATGTGAATGTTTCCGGCACCCATGACACAAGTCTTCTAACTTAGTGTGTGGTAATCTGTGTGAAAGCGTTTATTTTATTTTGGTTTGATTTTTGCTCATTTGCTGTCATCATTTATTTCAGGACTCCGCTAATCTTTTACAAACAGTTTTTGTATATTTTTTTTCAGTCAAATCACTGCATTAGTCGTTGCCGCATAATTTCATATTTGCAAACCTAAGATTACGAACGTAATTTAGGGGTTTTTTATATTTCTAAAGATAACAATAAAACAAAAAACAAATTAAGGTATAAACTGACACTATAAGGTAGGATGTTACAAATATGTAAGAAAAGTTTTCTAAATAACTACATAGGCAGAAGCTTTAGTGAACAATTTGCTTTGAGATGCTAATTTCATAAGGGCTGCTTTCTAAAGTCGTGGATAGGGAAACGCCCGTTGAGAGGTAAAAATCTCTAGAGGAGATAAACAAAAACCTCCCGTAGACAACGAAGCTAAAGAGAAATACCTCCTTCTACAAACGAGTTTTTCTTGATGTTCTTTTTGATATCCATGGAAATCTTACCCAGCAAGAATCTCTGCCTCCATCTTCAAAACCAGCACACATTTGAGTAGCAAATATCTTAACTTTGGAGCCTTGGGAGTGGTACCACTGGTTGCACTGGTCGTTCGTCACCACTGTCACTTCAGTTTTCTGTAGGAGGCTGGGCCTTATACCTGAAGAAAATAGAATAGTGTATTAAGAGCAGCAATAAACAATAGTATTATCACGTTTTATCATGACTCAAAAGTTTGTGAGTAATTGTGTTTGTACTCTCTTCATGTCGCAACAGCTGAACTGATTTTAGTGTTATTTAGAATAAAAATAGCTTATAAGTAGGTACTATTTTTTAACGTAATTCACTGATTAGACAGAAGACTACTTTTTTACTGCCGGGATGTTGTCCTTTTTACGTCGCTTTAAACAAAGAAGATAACGCAAATCGTTCATAATTTCTGCAAAATATGTTCGTAAATCAATTACGTAGAACGATATCTATACTTACCTATTTCCCTATCCTCGTGTGTAAATCCCCAACCAGCCACAGTAGCAGAAGTCCCGCTAAAGTCTTCAGATACTGATTGTGGTAGGCAAGCTGGCCGAAGGTTCTGGGACCACTTGAGCTGTCGTACTGTTTTCAGTAGAGCTACGTCGTTGGGTTTTCTGCTGCACCTGAATAAAACTTGGAATTAGATAAAACTATGCTACGTGATACGCTGATACAGAAATATTTAAATTTGAACCTGCTTTATTACTGACAGAGTAAAGCGAGGACTCTTAGATGACTTGGATGATTCAGCACTTTGGCCGTCTGTCCGTCAGAGACATTTGGTGCCTAAATCATACAAGCGAATAGCTTCAAATTCCCAGAGAATAAAAAATGGCATTTCAAATTATTTAAGTACCTGAAAATATTAAGAATGGGGCATACACGTAAGTTGTTTTTTCTGCCCGTGTGGGATATTATTGGAAAGAGCTTTACAAGTACAGTAATTTGTGCGTCTGGCTCTGGGTGTGATTATTTGAGTGTGATGTAAATGTTTTCTCTATCCATTTGAAATTAGAGTCAGCTGTGAGTGTGAAAGCGTACTCTAGACTTGATTTAATAATGACGCGTCAATCGTGAATAAAAGTTTAGGATCGCGACCTTCAATTAACATGATCGAGATCGCGACTATCTACCAAACTTCACCAATATTTGTCTAGACATTATTGAGATTCGACGTCGCGTCGCATCGTTTTGGTTGAATATTAGTTTAACAATAAAATATTATGTATTTATAGACTTTTAGATTTATAAAAATATATTATAGCCATTTTTTTTGTAAGGAATAGATAAATATGAATGACTACCTCACCTGATAATAAGTGACGACGCGGTCGACGATAATAATCTGTTCGTATAACAGGGCTTATTATAGGTCTACATAAAATTTAATGTTTGAAATTTTCAACAAAACTTCAGGAGCCCATAACAAACTCAATTTACATTTAAAATCTTCAAAGCAAATTTAAATCCATTGATGCCTTATTTACAGAAATCAGTGAATTGCGACGTTTGTAGAATTACTTTCGCTTCAGTTATATTAGTTATTGAGAAGTTCAATTCTACTTTAAAACCATTCAAACGTTTGGATCAATGCTCTAAAGGCTTACCACCTAGCTCTATATTAATTTATTTCTTGGAGTTCTGTAAAGTTTTCATCAACGATTACAATCCAAGTTGGTGTTTATTTTAAAGAGTTCTATTCTTCTAATATAATAAATTCGAAAGTTTGTGTGTGAACTTTTGTTACCACGTATCTCCGTAACTACTTAATTATTTCGATGAAATTTGTAATGTGGATAGTATAGGTTCTGGAATAATACATAGGCTAATCTAATTTAAAAAATCAATTCTTTATTGGGCGGTTGTTTGTTAAACTTTTTTACTTTTAATTTTACATATAACCCTACTACTATTTATTTTACTATTTTACAAATAGCGTATAGCGATTAAATGTAGATTCAATCACTGTGGAACTTATTGTGACCATACTGCCCGTTGGCTTGGTTGGGTGAACGCTCGTCTTCTAAGCAGGGGTATCGGGTTCGATTCCCAGCGGGAACACGAGTTTTCTCCTTAAGGAAAATTCGTGTTTCTTTTTTTTTTGTGTTTCTGGTTTTGGTTGTGATTGTGTGTGCGATGTGAATGTTTACGGCACCCACAACACAAGTCATCAGTGTGAGTGTGAAAGCGGTTTATGTTTATTGTCTATGTAATATAATAAAAAAATACAAAATATAATTGCTGTTAAAATACGTTAATAATAATAAAATATTTTAATAATAAGTTAGTACTACCTTATTACTAAAATAATTTAAAGTCAGGAAAAGTAAGTTTAAACTCAGGTTAAAATAATTTTAACGTAAGCAAAGCTTAAAAAACCGACTGCACCGCTTATATTTTGGTTTTAGCTTGATCGCTTTCGACAAAATTTATATAGACCACCTCTGAAGTATGATCTACCAAATTAAAAAAATCCTCAAAGTCGATTCATAATTAGCGGAATTATCGCCTAACATACATAAAATAAAAACATACCAACAGTTGAAATGAGTACCTCTTATTTTCGGTTGTAAAAAAAATCATTTCAATACTTGTCGACTTGTACAATACTTACCTGTATTCTGGGTGGGGTACAATTCTAGAAACAGGTTCAGCTTCTTCTTTAGATGATATATCATTATTGCCAACGACTATCGTAAGCTGCTTTGATTTATAAAATTCGTCAAAGACACTGCAACAAAATGCGTGAAGCGAGTACAAATATGCATAGAAAAAAATATCAATGAAACTTATACAATTCAACAATAATTAAACGCAAGCAAAAGTTACAGGGTGAGGAGGCGTACCCTGCAGTGGCTCGATACAGGCTGATGATGATGATGATGATAATGATGATGAAAGCTTAAAAAACCGACTTTACCGCTTTATCTTCGGAACTTTGATCAGATTAGATGGACTTAGCACGCATTATTGACAATATTTCAAGAACTAGTGATCAGATCTTAATCAAATTCAAATGAGACCATTTGGGAAGTAACAATATTCAAACAAGAAAGAAGTAATGAGGTAACACACTTAAAAAAAAATACAGTCGACTTGACCTCTTCCTATTTTGTGAAGTCGGTAGAAAGAAGCAAGTTTAAAGTGAAGTATACATTTCCTACCCTTGCGGGAAATTTTAGTCTGTGATCCGATACTTAAGTACAATCGATCTATTCCTTTCTAATACCAAAATCGAATACCTAAACTGTATTTTCTATAAAAATCCAATAATCCGGCAGTTGCAGCAATCTGGCGTAGGCGAATAAATTCGGTTGCCGGTGAAACAAAAAAAGGCCCTCAAAATTTTTACATGCATTACAAAAGCATTCTTATTAATGACTGTATCTCATACGATTTAACTTGTTTTGAGATTCGTTTATAAGTGGTATTCGTTAGGAATAGAAAATAAATTACTATAGTAAACAATAACCATTGGTATTAGTTTTTGGTATTAGAAAGGAATATATCATATACTGGGAGTCTTAAGTGACAAGGTACATTTGTCAGAGATCCCTTCTACTATATTCTGTTATACATAATTATTTTTCTTGATGTGCAATAATGAGTAGGTGTTTGTATTGTATTGTATTTTCTAGACAAACTCGCTCCATATTGACCACAACTTCACTTACTATCAGGAGAGGTAGTTGTCAAACGTTTGCCTATCTAACGTAAATAAAATACACACAGACGTGATGTGAAATGGCTTATGTGAATGTTTTTAATGTATCACTGTGGTTAAAATGAGCTAAAAAACTCAATGGAATTTCAACACAATACATGAAGACAAGTTTAAATAATGATTTGATGACTGCGAATACAGTATATACTTGATGCATAGAGGCAAACTGCACAAACGCTTTCTGGCTACTACAATATACAGAAATGGCGCAGGAATAATACGAGTTAATTCCCCCGTGCCCGTTTTACCATCTAACAGCAAGACAAACTGTCAAATGTCATCCATATATGGTTGACATACCTCCAGCTCGCTCGAAGCGTTTCGCTTCAACGTTTATCATCCGAACAGCGAAGGAGTGAAACTCATTGCCCTCGTCTTTGTTCCCCGAACGGTATAATCTGGGAGTCTTCAAGTCAAAATTGAATAGGTGTCTTCTAGACAAGCTACATTATCGCTTTCCATCAGGTGATATTGTAGTCAAATGCTTGGCTATCGAGCATAAAAAAAACGTAATAAAGATTTATCTAGGTTAATATAATTCTTGTATTTTTATGTAAGGCTTAACAAATATAATATAGGCTTGTGCGTACAGTCTGTAGGCCACGCGCCCTGCACGCGCGCCCTGGCTGCTTTGTATATTAAGGTCCCATCACATATTATCTTCACAGCGCCCGGAGTACGCGCCTCTGTCGCTTTGTATATCTATCAAGTCATGTTCGGCATGCAATATAAATTAAAATGTATCTTATTAGAATACAGTAAACAAATATCATACCTGCATACGCAATGGCCTGCAGTCATAAGCCACCTATCATTTAGCACCGTGGCTCCACACTGATGAGCACCCTGTCTCCATATACTAGCAGTCCATGGGAACTCTCCGGGGAAGCTGTCTTCACCGCCGACTATGCGGGCGCTGCGGACAGTGTTCAACCCGCATTCTACATCAGCCACTGGAAGGAAAGTGAAAGTGAAAATGGTGTAGGTATCTGTTCAGTAATGATTTTCTACCGACTTCACAAAAAAGGAGGAGGTACTCATGTCGACTGTATTTTTTTTTATGTGTGTGTTACCTCATAATTTCGTTCCACGTGAACCGATCTTGAAAAATTTTTTTTGTTTGAAAGATTGAAAGATGTTGCTTTCCAATTGGTCTCATTTAATTTGATCAAGATCTAATCAGTAGTTCTTGAAATATCTTCAATAATGCGTGTTTAGTACATCTAATCTGATCAAAGTTCCAAAGAAAAAGCGGTGAAGTCGGTTTTTTTTAAGCTTTGCTTCGATTGACACCGCTTTTTACAAGTTATCATTTAGTTGTGGTGAGATTGTGGTCAACTGCTTGCTTATCGGGCATACAAAAAAAGTTTCACTTGTCCCATTGTTCTGTCGGCCCGTAATCAAATCTTGCAAGCTAAATTAGACCCACTTTCTGATGTCAGATTGCACTCACGTTAAGCGTACTTTATGTATCTTTGTTGACAATACAATGATATGGCACCATGGAGCTGATCTGATGATGGAGATAGAAGATGGTCTTAGGAATTTCTGAACTAAACAAGATAAATCCATCGAGTTTGGGCTCATTTGATTCGTCTTGACAAGTTTTCTGGTTGTATAACTTTTCAGTCTTTTTTAAGAATAAGAATCATTTTATTGTATTTAACTGTGTACATAGTGGATGTTACAGTAATTATTTTGTACCAACAGTTTATCAATTTCGGACGTACAATGTTATTATTATTTGTAATACAATTACAAGCCAATACTAAACTAACTACATACATAAAATAATAACAATACATTAACTACAATAAAAACAACACATGGATTTAATGTTAAAAAACAAGGGTGTGAAAAACAGTTTTAAAAGAAACAATTATATGATATATACTTAATGTCTATTATTTAGTGGTTTATTCACAACTTGTAACAGCTTGATTTAAAAAAATCGTTTAAAAGTATTACGTGGTTCATTGTCGCACCAAACATTACATTTCTCCTTGTAATCAGTGACAGCAACTCGGAAATGCACACACATCCAAAATAACGAGTTCACCTTGAACCACAAAGAATGTAAACAAAGATAGCCCTGACCTAGCGGCTGAACCTACACCCACATCAACTACGTCATCAATGCCACTGTCTGAAATGAAACAAAACAAATAAGCCTTGGGTGTTTCATTCACTCATTTAGTTTACGTTACGTAATTAATGTATCAGTGCCGACAATGTTACCTTGGATATTTTGATTATAGATGTTATATGTATATCCGGAGTTAATATGCGGAAGGCATTGTTCTTTTCCTGAATAGATAGTTTGTTAATTATTATAGAGTAAGGTTAGTTTTTATAACAAAACAAAAACCAAAATATAAGCCGTGAATTCGGTATTATTTAAGCTTTGCTTGCGTTTCAATTATTGGTATTTCATGACTTTAGTATTGCGAAAGCGTTGTAATTTTTTTTACAAGAATAATACTTTTCTAATATATAGTAAATGTTTTGCGTCCACATTTTTAACCGATTTAAAAAAAAGGAGGGGGTTCTCAATTCGACTGTATTTTTAGTTTTTGTGAGCCGATTTTGATGGTTATTTTTTTACCGACTTCTCAAAAACGGAGGAGGTACTCAAGTCGACTGTATTTTTTTTTTATGTGTGTTACCTCATATCTTCTCACCACGTGAGCCGAAATCGAATTTTTTTTTTTGTTTGAAAGATGTTGCTTTCTAATTGGTCCCATATAAATTTAATCAAGATCTGATCAGTAGTTCTTAAAATATCGTCATTAATGCCTATTTTGTAGACTACTTTGACGATGTTCTCGTTTAACCGACTTCAAAAGTTACCTCATAACTTCTTTCGTTGTGAGCCGATTTTGATGATTGTTTTTTTATTTGAAAGCTTTCCATGTGGTCCCATTATAATTTGATCTCTAGTTTCTGAGTTATAGTCAATAATGCGCGTTCAATACATTATTCTGATCTACTTTCCAAAGATAAAACGGTGAAGTCTGTTTTTTAACTTTTGCTTGCGTTTAATTATTTTAATAGATTAAATAAAGAGTGATAAATACTAAATGCCTTTAAAAGCGGGTAATTGGTTCGATTCCCGGTGGGAACACAGGTTTTCTTCCCAATGGACATTCGTGTTTCTGGTTCTGGGTGTGATGTGAATGTTTCCGGCACACACGACACTAGTCATCGAAAGAGTGTAATTAATCAGTTTCTCATTAAGCATTATTTAGTAAGTATGTTAATATATTTTGTCTCATATATTAACATACTTACTAAATAATGCTCAATGTCATATTTACTTAGTATTAAATGTATTTATGTACGAGTATCTTCATAGTATTTTGTACTTTTATTCTTATTAGCTTATTCAATTTTTTTTCAGTTACTAATATTTATTAACATTAAACGTAGTCTCTCTACTGTAAAACTAATAATATACGGAAACATGTCGGAAACATTCACATCACACACACAAACACACCCAGAACCAGAAACACAAATTTTCCTTGATAATATAACATATAATACAGCACTAACGCCAAATTCTTTTTACACATTGGTTATTTGGAAGAAAATCCTATTTAGCATTAAGTTCACCTATGTACCTGTATTAGGGACATGATATGCAAAGCGCCCAAGGCGAGCGTCCCGGGCGCTGTGAAGGTAAAATGTTTAGCGTGTAAGGGAGTTAATATATATACAAAGCGCTTGAGGAGCGCTGGCGAGCGGCGGGCACTCTTCCCCAGCGCTGCCGTTTTGTATACTGCCGTCATTAGGAAAAAATATATTTTTGTCAAAATTTTGTTATATACATCAGAAATGTCTTTCCTCATCATCATCTCAGCCAAAAGAAGTCCACTGATGGATATAGGCATTCCCCAAAGATTTCCAAAAAGGACGGATGTTAGCGGCATCCAGCGTCTTCCTACGACATAATGAAGTGTCGTCCGTCCACCTTGTGGGTGGTCTTCCGACACTTCGCTTGGCTTTGTCTTTACTATTTAGTATATATTGTGAATTGAAGAAGCTGCTTCTAAAATTTAGACGATCATCGGAATCAGAAAAAATAGATTCATGTTCTAGTATTATGTTTTATTTTTAAAATATTCAAACTGAACCCAATTAATCTAGGCGCGCCTCAGATGCTTTGTATATCAAGTCCCTTATAGAGATCAATAAAGAATTTTATATCGAAATTTCGATATAAAATTTTTATATATCTAAGAGAATAATTGTAGAGTTCTCTTCTACACACAAAACCACAACGTTTTAGTAATATATTCGCAAAAATCGAGCCTTCACAGAAATTACTTGTCGTTCTTTCAGTAATTTGTGAATTTGTCAACAAACACTTCGTTTTGAGAATTATTCGCTGATTTAGCTCAAGTTACGAATTCATTAAACATCTGAGGATTAAATTTAATTGTAAAGACTCTAAAGAATGTAAATAATTACGCTTTGCGACATTTGATACCATTGACAATGTGTTAGGAGAGATTGTGCTTTTACAAATATTTTTGCTCAATATATATATATATATACTAGCCGTGCCCCGCGGCTTCGCCCGCTATTATGAAGTTAAAAAGTAGCCTATGTATTAATCCTAGGTATAAACTATGTACATTCCAAATTTCATCCAAATCCGTTAAGCCGTTAAAGCGTGAAGAGGGAACAAACATACTTACACACTTACACACAAACTTTCGGATTTATAATATTAGTAGGATATATGTATATGTGATGTAAATATTCTCACGTAACAAGTAATTAAATAAACGCTTTCACACGCACAGCCTGACACTTAGTCTGATGACTTCAGTCGTGGCGCCGGAAACAATAACACAACGCACACAATCACACCCAGAACCAGAAACACAAATAACATTGGGGAGAAAACTTGTGTTCCTACCGGAAATCGAACTTGTTACCCGTTACTAAGAAGGCGAACGCGTACCCAACTTAATAAACAAATGGTTCAGCGACCAGATATATAATAATATATTTATACTATGTGTGTTATTTTAATATGTATGCGTCGTTAAAATACTATCGAGCCATTTGATTTTCATAGACAAAAGGTACCATTGTCAATGAAAATCAGAAAGGCTGAAAAAAGTCAAGTAAGCCTTGACTTTTTTCAACCGACTTCAAAAAAAGAAGTTCTCAATTCAACTATAAGTAATTTTTTTTGTATGTTGTTACGTGATAATTCCGCCAATCATGAATCGATTTCGATGGTTTTTTTGGTACATTATACTTCAGAGATGGTTTCATATATATTTTATCGAAATTTTATCGAAAAACAACAAAAACCAAAACATAAGCGGTGACGTCGGTATTTTGTAAGCTTTGCTTGCGTTTTAATTATTGTTATTTCATGACTTTAGTATTGCGAAAGCGTTGTAATATTTTTTACAAGAATAATACTTTTTAATATATAGTAAATGTTTTGCGTCCATTTTTTAACCGACTTCAAATAAAAGGAGGAGGTTCTCAATTTGACTGATTTTTTTATTATTTTTTATGTGTGTTACCTCATAATTTCTTTCGTTGTGAGCCGATTTTGATGATTATTTTTTTGATTGTGATTTGATTGATGATTATCCATGTGGTCCCATATAAATTTGATCAAGATCTCATCACTAGTTTTGAGTTATCGTCAATAATGCGTGTTTAATACATTAAATCTGATCAAGGTTCCGAAGATAAAGCGTTGAAGTCGGTTTTTTTAAGCTTAGCTTACGATTAATTATGAACTGAACAGTATAAAACGAACCAATAACCATGCACTTTCGGATTTATAATAAACCAATTTATCGAGCATGATAAAAATAATAATAATCCTAACATTACTCACAGTTAACAAAACACAATCCATAATCCAAGCACAGAACAATTAAACACACTACAGCACGAAGCATATTGAAGACAACGAATAATTATCTGAAGATCGCACTTAACAATTTATCTGTTTCCTTAACAATATAGGTCTAAGAAATAATGTATGTTTAAATAAATACTACACAGCTGTGCGCGTTTTTGTGTCAAAGTGCGTGGACCTACTGATCTGTTTCATGAATTTCATAAGGATATAAGTATTCTATGATTTGTACTGATACGACCCTCCTTCGTTGGTTTGAAGGCCTGACCCCTATAAGTTACTGTAGAGATGCGGTGCTGTCGACATTCAATGTCGATAAGCGAACACATGATAATCAAACGCAAGCAAAGCTTAAAAAATCGACTTCACCGCTTATATTTTGGCTTTGGCTTGAATGATTTTGATAAAATTTATATGAAGAATAATCTACCAAACAAAAATTCATCAAAATATATTCATAATTGGCGGAAAAACCGCGTAACATACATAAAAAAAAAACATACCGTCGTCGTAAGTATACACTGACCGAGTTTTTAATTGAACTTCAATAGTGAAAATAATTATTAAATTGCTAAGTATTTTGCAATAAGGCATTTGCAGCGGAACTAATTTTATTTTAGTTTACTTTAGTAGTGTTTTGTTTATATTATTATCTGTGTGTGTGATGATATAGTATTATTATATTCATCATCATCATTATCATCGTCATCTCAGCTACAAGAAGTCCACTGCTGATAGTGGGATGGACCGCTGGATATAGGCCTCCCTAAAAGGTCTCTAAAAATAAAGCACACAAGGTGGACGGACGACGCGACGACGTAGTGAAGTTAGCAGGAAGGCGCTAGATGCAGGCCGTAAACAACCGTTCTTTTTGGATATGGTATTGTGATAGAGTTATGAAACAAAAAGGTAAAATGATTTCATATTAGGCTCACATGAAAGTCTGTAAGTAACTTGTCGATCTCTCTCTCTCTGTCTCTCTCTTCCTGTTTATTAATTCATCGCGGCTGAACTGCTGAACTGACCTTACGAAATTTTGTAAAAAATGTTTTAAGACAAGAAACCGGACATAGGCTGCAAATACAGCATCACCATTTGTAAACGGGTGAAGCCACAGGAGGTGACTCGACCGCAATCTATTCATAGTACATCAGTTATTGACATGCAATGAATACCACTTGTATCAAGAGTGGTATTGATGACAATGATTTGTTTATTTAATTGAGGCAACACGCCAATTAAAAGTAATTAAATACATCATTAAACTCTAACGTAAATAAATATTATTACGAGTGGAGCCATAATGTTGTTTCTCTTATAGTACAAAAGTATCGATATCGATAGTTTACAGAGATCATCTCTAGATGGATTTCATTGTCAGGTTCGCGGTAGAGCCTCGGTCGATAACGAGAGATTAGACTCGCGGAAACGATTGTTATTAGTCGTAGGATGGTTGTAGGTATACTTGGGTATTATCGATGCATTTATAAGTATCTATAGTATATAATTTGACCCTACTTTCTTGATTTTGTGATTTTTCTTGGGGATTAGGGATTGTCAAATGCTTGCTTATCCCACATAAAAAATAAACTGCTTTGTTTTCGTAGAAAAGGTTATTAACTGGAGCACAATTTTTCTTCCCAATGGACAATTTTTCATTTGGTTCCGGATGTGATTGTTTGTGTGATGTAAATTATGTGATTGCTGCAGTGTCCCCGCACTGCAGCGATCACTGTGATGATAATGCATTTGTTTCTTTATGTATTTTGTCTGTATTTATATTTTGTGCAACGGGACATTTAAATAATTTATATATAGCCGTGCCGAGCGGCTTCGCCCGCGTTAATTAAGTGAAAAAGTAGCCGATGTGTTATTCCGGAACCTTAACTATCTACATTCTAAATTTCATAAAATCGTTTTTTTATGTTACGGAGATGCGTGGTAACAAACATGTACACACACATCGTCTTGTATGTTTTTTCTTACCATATTTTTTTTCTTTTACAGGCCTGTGTGAGAGAGAGAGTAAAAAAACGCTTTCAAAGTCTCAGCCCTGCACTAAATACAAAAAATTGTGTCGTAGGTCCGTAAACAATTCCGTGACACCCAGAACCAGAAACACACTCCCTTGGAGAACACGATAACACAGGTTATCGTGCTCCAACTGGAAATCGATCCCAATACCCGCTAATTAGAAGGCAGACACGCATCAAATACACCAAAGGGCAGTTCAAAATGGTAGGTAGGACGTGTACAACATTGTTCTTAATGATACTCAAATTATTAAGATTGTTAAGGTATGTCCTTTGACTCCATACAGGAAACATGGAGAAGACACCATACGAATAGATAACAAAGAATCTTCGTCTCACTTGTTTCCTTTAGCACCTATTCTTCAAACCATGGTCACAGTACACGTGACTAATCAATCACAGCTCAGTTGGTCAAGTGCACGTAAGTAGCACAAGTTTCTTGAGTGCACCAGTGGTCTGATTGCTCACATTAGTTAATGTCATTCTGAAGGATTTTCGGTGATAATTGAAGCTCAAAATTGACGAATGCGAAACTAAACTAAAAAACGCATTGCGTGGCTTAGTTTAATGTATGCTAATGACATTGCATAAGTGAACTAGTTATTGACCTAGGTCTCTAAGAAGAAATGTATAATTTACATTAGTTAGACGCTTGAGTGCTGTGGTGACCTATCCTAGGTTATTTCAGTCATTTTAGGCCTAGGTGAATAACAAAACTGTGGTCAGAAATTGTAATTTTTTTTTTTTTTTTATGCAGTATAGGCAAGCATTTGACCACTATCTCACCTGACGGAAAGTGACGATGCGGTCGAAGATGAAGCACGCTTACTCAGTAAGTCTCACTATCTAATATTATGCTTTTCGGGAAAGACAGTAGACGGCAGTAATTATATTGAAAGTGTTTTACTTATACTTAAGTTCTTATACATAGTTTAATGTATGTTAGTGACATCGCATAAGTGACCTAGGTCTAAGTGCCTATATTTTAAGAGTACCTTATATAATTTTGTATTGGCCCTATTGTATCAGGCTATCGTAGGATTGACCCGTCCTATCCTAGGTTGTTTAGCCTAGGTGCTTACCCGCCTGGGTTTTTTTCTAGGTGCTTACTCCAAAATTTTAAAACAAACTTTACAAAAACAATTTAAAAACGGATAAAATATAAAACACATGAGGCAAACATGAAAATCGGTAAAAGCAAATGTATAAAAATCGAAAAAAACATATGAAGCTTAATTTATTAATATTTTTATTAAAACTTAGCACGGAATCAACCAATTACACGAATGACACTTAAAGTTAGGAAAATAACTTACTAAGTCTAGTACAATTTTATATTTATGTATGTGTATTGTACTTTTTATCTTATATTTTATTTATGTATGATAATATTATATATTTATATTTTGGTATATTTGTTGTATGTTATGTGTATATATGTTGGTATATTTTAAATCATAAATAATAGATATTTGCCTTTATACTGCACTACCACGAATTTTTCTGCACCTTCTCGGTTGACTGGCAGAAAATGCTGTATTAGCATTAAGTCCTCCGTGTACATATGTATTGTGCAAAAGAATAAATAAATAAATAAAACAAGGTATAAGATTTATAATTTAATTAAATGAAATAATACAATAAAATAAAATATTAAGGTACTTTCTACGCTTTATTTTGAAGTATTGTCGGTTATCGATTCGATCAACAAATTCATCATGCTCAAACAGAATAAGTTATAATCTCTGGTAAGTGCAAGAGTAAAAGGAATTTTGATAAACGTTTGCACGTCTTTGATTGAAGGAATCAATCAGCAAGCTCAAAATAATCGTTACGTTTAATGGTTCAACAAAGTGGAGAGGGTTTTTGGCAATGCAATGTAAATGGAATATTATAAAAGAATAATTAAACGACAGCAAAAAAAAATTCAGAGGTCCTATAAAAAATTTATAAGAAGATAAAATTTATATGGGACCTCTGAAGTATAATCTACCAAGTAAAAAATACATCGAAATCGTTTCATAATTGGCGGAGATATAGCATAACATAGATACAAAAAAAATTACAAGCTATCGAATTGAGATCCTCCTTTTTTGAAGACGGTTGATATAAAAAAACCCTTTTATAATCGATGCATATAGAAATCTTTGATATTTGACTTTAAATAGCCACATTATAATATAGGCAAGAAGGAATTCATTATAAGTAGTATCTACTTATTATAATATTGGGAAGTATAACTATATCCATATTTATTTTTAATTACTTTCATTAGACCAAACAGAAGTGTCCTTGTTCTTTTTTAACCTTCAAAATTACTAATGACATACAAAAGAAAATCAAATAATCAAACTTCTAATACTCAGCTAGAAAAAAACTGATGTAAGGTTGACTTAAATTAAAGAAAAAAAAAATTAGAAAATAATAATTATGACAATCGACAATTTTCCTTCACTTACATTTCACCACAAAACAATCGGAACGGTCCCCATATGCAGCACCGTTTACAGGTATGACTTGTGAACATAAACATAAATACTAAACCTTCCAGTGACACTAGCTGCACTATTTTTTTGTACTAAATAATATCCAGTGTTCTGGTCACTGGTCGTCTCAACCAAACGTTCGGCCAAGTTCCTGAAAACTTCGTATGCACACAGACCACCGGACTACTAATGTAAATGCCTACTGTGAATGACTACTGTGGAAGTGGTCCTTCCACTTGGCCTCTGTTTCCGTGATGGGTATCTGGCCTTACGGGATGACAAGAGAGAATAGGTATCTTCTAGGCAAGCATGTCACATCTTCGGCCGTATCGTTACTTTTCATCGGGTGAGATAGTGGTCAAATGCTTGCCTATTTAGCATTAAATAAAATGTCCATTCTACCTGGGCTGGACGCTGGGAGCTACTACTCCCAGGGAGTGTATCGAGCGCGTCGGTAGTGGCCGTCGCGCTCTGGTGTGGTCCGGTTTCTTGCAGGGCCTGACCCGGGCTGGGCGTTGGCCATCTTGCTCTGGGTTGTCCCCTTGTAAATATTTGCACCGTTTGAGATATTTTTTTTGTCGACTGCGTGACTTAAAGGAGGGTATTGTGTTTATCAGCCTATATGTGCATGCTAATTCCCTTGTGGCGTCATAGAAACCAAACGCCAATGTTGATGATTTTTACGTTAGTTGATTTGTCTTAGATAATCTCGTTAAAGATATGACAATAAACCAATCTCAATATGGCATCATAAAATCCACAACCTATATACTACCATAGACTCTCTCGTTTGTACCAATAACGGGATATTTACCATTATTCGTTTCTTTTGAGTTTCCGATATTTCAGCACTGTTGCAAGCACCATGATCAGTCATGATCATGGTGCTCATGGCTGTTTGGTGTTTTTGATTTTGATCATACCATGATCACCGTTATTGATACAAACATTTATAGTGAAAGTGACCATGGTATCTTAAACACTTAAATCCACATTGAAAACCATGATTAGGTTTCTTCATTTCGAATTACCATTTAGGATCTATTACGATTTAAGTATTTTTTTAAATAAATTTACTTGTTTTTTCTTACTTATTTATAAGAGCATTTAATCTTAAGAATATCTCATGTAATCTACTGCATTTATTTTACATAATCGCTAGCGCCAATGTTTCCTTTTTAACAGCTTTTCCGCATAGATAAAATTACAAACTTAACATTAGTATCATAATATAAATAGATTACGTGTTCCGTGAGTCATTGTTATAACAGAAATGTCTTTTAAAAGGCCATTGTCAAAATCGCTGATGGATGAACATTACGGAAAAGAAACACGTGTAGATAAGCTAAGAAAGGACACATCAAGGATAGGTGATGATTATATGATAGCAAAGATAGTTAGTCTTCGTATGATAGTATAAATATGACTTAAAAATAAACGCTTTCACATTCACAGCCCTACACTAAGATTAATGGCTTGTGCTGTGGTTGTGGGCAACATTCAGATCACACACACACGAGTGTTGTATCTCGTGAAAAATGCCAAGCATGAAATTTACTATACAAACTTTTTTTGTGCGGGAAAATGCCTCTTTCCTTCCCAGGGATGAAGAAAAGTGGTGTGTGGTGGTTGAATCACTAAACATAATAATAAACATAAAAGGATCGCGCTAGCAATCACTATCTTGCCCGGGCGGTAGGCCCGGATGCAAACCGGGCCACTGAGCCTATGGATGGGTAACCTTGCTCACCAAAGCCACCCCCCAGAGGTGTGGGCCGTGCAAGCCAATGGAGAGACTCTCCTGAATCTCCATTCGTGTCCCCACTATTGAGGAGGAGATAGGAGGCGGGTTAACCGCCTCCTCCTGCGCCGGAGTGGGTCAGTTTGTGCCTCGACTTTGTTTCCCGCTCCCCGGTCTCCTTCTGCGCCATCACCACTTCGCAGAAGGAGACCACCGCCTATATAGCAAAAAAAAAAGAGAATTTCACTGATGAATAATTATATAACTCAAATTAAATAAAGAAACAGATTAATGTGGCGTCTACATTAATCAACCATCACACTGTAACAAATTCACTTATATCCGCGCGTGCTACGGTTCAATTCTGAAGGTTTTCCTATAATGTTCAGGCTTCCTCCTCATCGGAAATAAGTTGCAAAAGCCAAAAATAGTCATCCAATCAAAGGCCGTTGCCCAAACAAGCGGAAGTGCATTACGGAAAACTACCATGTAGATAAGCGGAGGTCGACGTCAAGGCAGTATAAGTCTATTGGCAGTCTGGCCGCGCCCGCATACGTGGAGGGAATCTATCGATTAATGATTTACTTGGGAAATGTAGATAATAGTGGAATTATAACTATGCTGGTGGAATGATGATGTCTGTTGGCGTGATGGGTTCAGAATCGCCGAACAATTAGAAAAACGTAATTGTATAATATGATATACAAAGTACCTAATTCTTTAAAAAGTTTTTTTAATATTCAAGCTTTTACAAGTTGTACATAAAAAAGGACTAAAAAGTTATATAACCAGAGAACTTGTTAAGACCAATCAAACGAGCCCAAACTCGCTGGGTTTATCGTGTTTAGTTCAGGAGATCCTATGACCGTCTTCCGTCTCCATCATCAGGCCAGCTCCATGGTAAAATTTAAAAACAATATCAAACAAATCTTTCAAAGAATTTTAAAAAAAGCAAAGAAACGACAAAAATATTAAACTTTTTAGCAAAGTGAAGAGAGAACATGAAATAAAAAATAATGATGTTTATTTTACAGTGATAAGTGTTAGTAAGAGAGGCGTGTTTGTTAGCATAACATAAAAAACTACTTGCCATCAGGTGAAATAGTGGTCAAACGTAAGTTTTGTAGAGGATATGCTATACAGCGACATAATGCAGCAAGCATTTTGGGCACTTTGCCGAACTTAAAAATCGTCTGAACCATCTCTAACTTTTTTTTTGATCTGCCCGTTGGCTTAATTAGGTGAGTGTTCGCTTTCTGGCCTTCTTCTCACGCCGATGGTACGATTCCCGGCTGGAACATAGTTTTCTCCCCAAGGGAAATTAATGTTTTTGGCTATGGGTGTGATTATACTCGTATGTGTGATGTGAAAGTTTCCGGCACCCACGACACAAGAACATCGAACTTGATGTGGGGCTGTCAGTGTGAAAGCATTTACGTTAATAATGCTTTTTTCAACCGACTTCACAAAAGGAGGTTCTCAATGTTTTTTTGTATGTATGTTACGCGATATCTCCGCAAATTATTGAATCGATTTTGATGTTTTTTTTTGTTTGGTAGAGTATATTATACTTAAATCGGTCAAACCAAAACCGAAATATAAAGCGATGAAGTCGGTATTTTTAAGCTTTGCCTGCGTTTCAATTATTTAAGTTAATAGATAATTATATTGTAAAATTGGATTAAAGAAATGTATACTGTTCATTTCACGATATTTTAGACATTTTAGGCAAAGCTTAAAAAACCAACTTCACCGCTTATATTTTAATTTTGTCTGGATCGATTCCGATAAAATTTATATGGTATAACCTCGTACATTCTACCAAACAAAAAAAACATCAAGTCGATCTATAATTGGAGGAGATATCGCGTAACGTTGAAAATAAAGTAATCATTCTGCATGTCTGCATACAATAATATAATACTTTTGAGGAATAAGGTCGCATTCCTTCTTTATCCTTCGTTAATCAGTGTTACAATAAACAATCGGCTTAAAAGCATACAAATAAACGTTTTGAAAGTGAGTCAAGTGCATCCCCAAAACAAGCAAACGCCAAATTAAGATCAAGGAATTGAACCTTCACCTACAGACGTACCAATACTGGTTGATAATCGTAAACTACTGGCCATCGGTTTTAGTAATAAATTGTTTATGGAGGTGGATGAGTAATAAAAATGCAGTTATTGACTTATTTGCAATGAATTTGCATAGATTTCATTACCATTTCCTCGTTTGATTTTATTTTTATAGCATTAGCCATGCTAGGCAGAACTATAGTGATAAATTTAGAAAGGAAAAATTATCGCTTGAGGCGGGATTTGAACCCGCGGCCATAGGGTCTCATGCCCTATTGCTCTAACCGCTGAGCTACTCAAGCCCCGCCTGAAGCGACGAAATTAACCTTTCCTTATTATTAACGTCTTACGGGGACGTGTGACGTCATCTACCGAAACAGTTTATAGAAACTACTACGGCCAACGAGTCTAACATTGCAGTTAGCTCAACGTTGTGTTGATAACGTCCACCCAAATCAATTGATTTTATTTTTATAGCATTAGCCATGCTAGGCAGAACTATAGTGATACACTCAAGCACCTCTAACACAACTGAACACAGCCATCGAAATCACAAATAGTAACCTGGCAAAAATTTCAAGCTGGAGTAAATCATTTGGTCTTAGCGTCAACCCTTTAAAGTCCCAAGTCATAATAATTGGCAGTTCCAGAATGATATCGAAGATTGACTGGTTCCGCCTTCCTCAAGTTCTTTTCGACGGCACTTGCATTCAAATTAGTGAAACCGTAAAAAATCTAGGAGTTCTCATTGATAGACAACTATCATGGGGTCCTCAATTAACCGAAATAAGTCGTAAAGTATTTGCTTCTGCGGGATCACTTAGAAGACTGCGAAACTTTCTGCCTATCAACACCAAAATTGCTCTGGCACAATCTCTTTTGCTGCCCATCCTGGATTATGCTGACGCCAGCTATATTGATTTAACGGAAGAACAGCTAAATAAGCTCGAACGCATCCAAAACTTCTGCATACGATTTATATTTGGCCTACGCAAGTACGATCACATCACCGAATATCGTAATAAGCTGAAGTGGTTACCCATCCGGCGTCGCAGGGATGCCCATGTGCTTCATCTACTCTATAATATTTTATTTAGCCCTATGACTCCTCCTTATCTAAAACAACGTTTTCAATATCTTCATTTATCTCATTCCCTTTCTCTTCGTTCTTCAAACACTCTCCAATTAAAACTTCCCCAAAACACACTTTCTTTTTATGGAAGTTCCTTCACTGTACAAGCTGTCCGACTGTGGAATGCTCTGCCCGTGGATATAAGACATGCCAAAACGATCGCTATCTTCAAAAATTTGGTCAAGTTGCACTACCTGTCAATAAACTTTTGAAACTATTATTCAAATAGTGTATATATACATATATATATATATATATATATATATATAATATTTTAACTTGTAAAGTTATCTATGTATTGTCAATACGTATTAAAAGTATATGTGTATTATTTTATTTATTTATTAAGTTTACATAATGTATATATATGTATTTACAGATATATATTATATATATAAAGTTCTACTATTTATGTATTATTTTTATTTGTTTGTAAGTAATGTTTAAATTGTTTATATGCATGTGTAGTGTAATTCATTAGAGAACACCACCGACCGCAAAAAATGTCTATTATTACTATCCTGTCCATCCAAAGGTTTGCCTGTAAGAGATTGCTTTATGTGATAAGGCCGCCCATTGTACAACAATTATTATTTTTAGATTTTATTATATTAACATGTTATTTAGCTATCTTATTGGTGTTCAATAAAGAAGTATTGTATTGTATTGTATTGATAAATTTATCCCGCCTCCAGCGATAATATTTCCTTTCTAAATTTATCACTACATTTCCTCGTTTACGCAATTATGTGCGAGATTTTTGGGTAGCAATGCTAGGGTGTGTTACTTTGCAACCATTTTGGAACCAAATTACCTCATTGCCCTCGTCTTTGTTCCCTGTAGCATATACGCTTTCACACTCACATCCCCACACTTAGTTCGATGAGTTGTGTCTTGGATGCCGGACACATTCACGTCACATACACAATCACAACCAGAAACACAAATTTTCCTTGGAGAGTAAATTTGTATTTCAGTCGGGAATTGACAGTTATTTCGCTTTCTAAGCTCACTTTTATTTCGTTGAAGATAGACAACTTTGAGTGTGGGATGCTATCTGCATAGACACTAGTTCGGTCTGCCTCTTTTTTTTTTATTCAGGTTAGGCAAACGTTTAACCACTACCTCACCTGATGGTCAGACCTTGGAAGTTTTTTTCAAGATCTGACCAGTCGTTTTTAAGTTTTTTTTTAATTTTTTATTTACAATAGTTATCTACAATAATGCGTATTTAATTCATTTAATCTAATTGGGTTAAGAATATAAAGCGGTGAAGTCGGTTTTTTTAGTTTTGGTTGCGATTTAATTAGTTTTAGCTCGTTTTTTTTATTTTATAGCGTAACAGTTTTTTCTCTGATAGTTGGGTAGCGCTTAAAGTAATTTGCAAGAAAGTTTATTCTTTTCACATTGAAAATGTAACAAAGAAATATAACAAAAAAATATTTAATATCATTTGATTTTTTATTGTAAAGTTAACGAATTATAAAATATCACTGTCAAAACAAATCAAGAAAGAAAAGTTTATTATCATGTCAAAAACTCTTGCGTTAAGACGCTATGCAATTTTTAGTGCAGCTATAAACAAGTGGTTTTCAGCTTTTACGACAGTAAAAAAAGTTGCATATTTTTTGAGATAATTAAATTTACTCTAAATAAATTATCTTATAATTATTTAATCTAAGCAAACTAGAATCATGAAAGTTTTCTCGTTTGAATTATTCTCCGAGACTGGATATTTTGAAACACTAACACAATTCAAATAAAATAGAAAAAAAAAACATGGTATGTCGTAAAGGCACAGGATAAAAGTAAAACTTTTTTTTACATGGAAACATTATTTATTCATCACACCATTTTTCGTCACATATAATATTTGCGGTTCAGAATTTTTATATTCCTCCCATAAGAAGATTCACTTCAAAATATTTTTGACTAATTTTTTTAGATAATTGAAGTACCGAAATACACAGAAAATATTTTTATTCTATATAATATAATTCACGCTCAAAACGAGATTTTATGCTACATCGCTTACCCGAGATAGCGACGTGACTTTGATCTATATGTTCATCTTTTTCTACAGAAAGGCGAATAAACAGTGTCCGATTTTTGCAATATACTTTTAAAAACATTGGATATCGTCTTAACAATCTCGTGGACTAGTTTATTATAAATGTTGCTCTAGTTGACGCCTCAATTAAAGCGTCAAAGTGTAAAATCACGCTACTAAAAGTTTGATAGAGTTTAGATGTCAAATTATAAACTTTTGAATAAATGTATCTGCAATAATTAAACGCAAGCAAAGCTTAAAAAAACGACTTCACCGCTTTATCTTTGGAACTTTGATCAGATTAGATGTATGAATGTGTGTAACGATGTAATTCGTCAAAGACAATGCAACAAACCTTAAGGGTGGAGGCCTAGCCTGCAGTGGGTCGATACAGGCTGATGATGATGATTATAATGATGATGAAAGCTTAAAAAACCGACTTTACGGCTTTATCTTCGGAACTTTGATCAGATTAGATAATAGGTATACACGCATTATTGACGATATTTCAAGAACTACTGATCAAATCTTGATCAAATTTAAATTTGACCAATTAGAAAGCAACTTCTTTAAAACAAAATCTGTTCACATGGAACGAAGTTATGAGGTAACACACAAAAAAAAATACAGTCGACTTAAGTACCTCGTCCTTTCTTGTGAAGATGGTAGAAAAACTCTTACGTATTATTATTTATTTATTTAAAAACTTCATGCACAAATACTTAAGGACTTAATGCTACAGCATTTTCTGCCAGTAATCCTGCTACATTATGTCTACATACGTTGTTAAAGTATTTACTAGCTCTGTATAAGTAAGAATTTGTCCATTTATGTCCAATAGTGACCATTGCCCCTTAATAATGACATCGTTTCGAGTATGAAACAGCATGGTTAATTAACAGCGTTTAAAATCGCAATATCACATTATATAACAGTTGGTTCGCCAATGCCGTGCGCGCTCCGAATCTGTAATTATTGTTATGCACTTTGACAAAGTTATATTTGCGGTCGTGGAGCCACAAGAGATATATTTTCTACCGACTTCACAAAAAACGAGGAGGTACTCAAGTCGACTTGTTTTGTGTGTTACCTCATAACTTCTTTCCACGTGAACCGAGTTTGGTTTTTTTTTTGTTTGAAAGATGTTGCTTTCTAATTGGTCCCATTTTTTATTGCATAGTTTTTGTAAGGTGTGTAAGACTAACATTTTTACTTATTTTAAAATTTTTGTGTATGGAACATGTCTGAAATAAAAGAATTTTATTTTATTTTATTTATTTATTTAAATTTGGTCAAGATCTGATCAGTAGTTCTTGAAATATCGTCAATAATGCGTGTTTAGTACGTCTAATGTTCGTCGGTTTTTTTAAGCTTTGCTTGCGTTTAATTGTAGAAGTGAAACTTCTTATGTGAGGGCTTTGAAATTCTGATCTGCAACCTTTTTGTGTGACAAAAAGTGGTGGAATTAAACACTGCTTAATAATTAAAATGTTTCGCTGTAATACAAAACACACTTATATCGTGTGGAGGAGATTCTCAATTGGACTTTAGGTTTTTTTATGTTTGTAATGCGATTACTAGAAGACAGTCGAAACGATTTGAAAGATTACAATACAATACAAAATTCTTTATTGTACTCAAAAAAACACAAAAAGATACAAACTTTTAACTACGAAATTCATATTATAAGGCAGTACAATGTGCGGTCTTATAGGTTTCAACGATTTCTACTTGACAACCTTTGGAAGGCCAGAAATTGTAGTAGCAACTGAGGTCGGTGGAGGTGAACAAAAACAAACAAACACAAATACATTCACACTCACAGCCCCACAATAAGTTCAAAGACTTGTATCGTGGGTGCCGGAAACATTCACATCACACACACATTACACCCAGAACCAGAAGCACAAATATCCCTTGGGGAGGAATTTGTGCTCCTGACAGGAATCGAACCCAGGACCCACGGCGCAGAGGGCAGACTGACCAGAGACTGTCCACTGCGCCAGCTGGGTCGTCCAGGCAGTACAATGTGCGGTCTTATAGGTTTCAACGATTTCTACTTGACAACCTTTGGAAGGCCAGAAATTGTAGTGGCAACTGAGGTCGGTGGAGGTGTACTACGAAGACATTACACTAGAGGTGTACTACAGAGTGTGACTACAAGTAAGTTGAAATTGACGTGTTTTAAGCTGATTTAACATTGAAAAGCCATTTGAAATTTTAATGAAATTCAATAGAATGATAATTCAATAGACATTTTAATGAAACAACATTAAAATGTCTATTGAAAACTCCTATTTTCAATTTCTCTAAAACAATTGTAACGCCCCATTATAAAATGGTTATGAGAAATATGCTGTAATCAGCAAATTATATTATTTGTTTATTCATTATTTTGATTAATAATTTCAGTTACAAAAATTCTTTTTTTTTTTTTTTTATTTGTGACAGGCTAGTGTTTGACCACTATCTCACCTGATGGTAAGTGACGATGTGATCGAAGCTGGTAAACACACTAGACCTAAATTATGTTTATTATTATTCTAAATTATGTGCATTTAAAGTTTACCGATGCTCCCGTTTTGCCCACCCGCAAACAAAACTTTGTATTCGCACACCAATGTATTACAATGCCAGGGGGAAGGACGGGTAATATGGGACAATGTCAAATGTGCATCACACCCACTGCATTACCTATAGCATATATAGACGAGTCAACGAGCTGCATATTTATTACAATCCTTCGTATCGAGGTGTAGAGTCTAGTGTGAGAATGTTGAAGAACCGCTGTACTTATGACGTTCAATTATGACCAGCAACTATTGAGTTAAGTGAACTGCCCGTTGGCTTAGTTATGTGGGCTTTCGCCTTCTAAGCAGCGGGTTCGATTCCCGGCGGGGACACAAGTTTTCTCCCCAAGAAAAAGTTGTTTCTGGTTCTGGTTGTCATTGTGTGTGTGTGATGTGAATTTTTCGTGTGTAACGTCTGTATGTGAATGAACGTCTTCTAAACGGCTGGACCGATTTTAATGAAATTTTATTTGTCTATTCAATTGTATTCAAGAATGATTTAGATTCACAATTAAATCCGATAAATAATGTATTTGTAATTGACGCGGGCGAAGCCGCGGGGAACAACATATCCAATTATAAACTGTTTATCTCAATACCTAACATACATAACATAAACGCTTTCACACTCACAGCTCCAGACTAAGTTCGATGACTTGTGTCGTGGGTGCCGGAAAAGTTCACATCACACACGCACACACAAAGTAAGCATTTATAATATTATAGTAGGATACTCACGTTGTGTGTATCCTACTATAATAAAAAATATATATCAATTTACATAAACCTACCCATAAAATTATAATAAATACAAAAAATATATCTCATTCCATCTCATCAATAGAATCTTAAATCAAACAAAAACTTTTTGAATAATACAAAAAGGAAGCAAAAGCAAAAATAGAGAAAAAATTCCATATTGAAGAGATGCGACTATTTCCGTCCATTGACGTAGGTTGCAAAAAAACGATAATAGGCAAAGAATAATACAACAAAAAGAATAGGTCTGAGATAACCAAACTCCGGTTAAAACATTAAGATAGTTTAACTGGAAAATTGCAATTAAGAACATGTTTTTTATTATATATTTTTTTTTATCTTCGCAACCATGTGCATTTAGCTAGTTTCAAGTTATAATATATTTCAAGTGTATTTCATATTAAAAGCCCTAGTCACAAGTCAAAGTCAAGTAAAAGAGTCAAGGTTCATTCATAGTCAAGTCATACCCTAGTAAAGTGGTAGAAGCTTTACTAGCACTTCGGTTGGAGTTTTGGAGCGAAGGTGAAATTCACGTTTTTTAACTTTGTATGATTTGCCTACACTTATGCACGTTCACTAAGTATTAACGGCTAATAATCTACCATAACTACACATTAACACTCAAAGAATCAAAAGTTTCAGAAAAGAATCCAAAATCAACAACCTAGCTTATACCTAGGATTAACACATAAGCTAATTTTTATCTTGATAACAGAGCGGGCAAAGCCGCGGGGCACGGCTAGCTATACTTATATTATAAATGTGAATGTTTGTGTGTAAGTATATTTGTTTTCTCTTCACGCAGTGACGGCTGAACGTATTTGGATTAAATTTGGAATGTACATAGCTTATACCTAGGATTAACACATAGGCTACTTTTTAACTTGTACAACGCGAGTGAAGCCGTAGGGCCAGGCTAGTTATGTAATATATTTCATACATTATGTTAAAGAACAAAATAATGCATAATAGTAAATTAAATACACATACGCTTGTTAAGGATTCACCCCTCACGTAATAAGCTGAGGTTGCACCGATAATGCAATACACTGACAATATTGCATCAGCCAACGAATGACGCCAGTGTTGGAGTCAGCACAACGTGCCTTCGCGCTTGCACGAGTCATCGCGTCAGCACAACGTGGACACCTGAGCGCCGAGCCTCAGTTTACCTAGTTTTAAGTCACTTTTGTTTCTAACATCGAACAGTTGTCATCTCTTGTAATTCGTTTTAATTAAAGTAGTTAAAATAATTTTGGTTTTTTTTAGAAGCTATCCTGCGGCCAGACGTATTTGGCGCAGTCGGTAGGATCCCGCGGGACGCCTTGCAATCCAGGAATCAGGAAGATCAACCCTTTCGCCGTGCACGAAGTCCCGGGTAGCTGTCAAGCTCCAGTATCGAGGATCCAGAATCTACGCAGAGTCGCAGGAAGTTGTATCCAGCCATAGATACGCTAAAGAAACCAGATGTCTATGTGAGTACCTTGAATCTTACTTGTGCTTGCTCTCCTTAATTTGTAGTGTTGTCGTAATCATCCAAGATTTTCCATCCCAGGCAATCGCGGACCCCTAGGTCTAGTAATAGAAATAGATTAGATTTGTTAGACGCTAATAGAGGCATAGATAACGTTAGTTGTAATAATATGGCAGACTTAGATACTATATTTAAGGCCCTTCGCCTTGTCCCTGAATTTGACGGAAACCCTAATGTGCTTACTAGGTTTATAAGATTGTGTGACCAGCTAGTAGTACAGTTCGTTGGAGGCGAACAATCAAACGAACTTAACCAACTGGCTCTCATTAACGGCATATTAAATAAAGTTAGTGGGAATGCAGCCCGTTTAATTAACGCTAACGGGATCCCTCAGGATTGGATAGGCATTAGGACGGCATTAATAAACAATTTTGCAGACCAGCGTGATGAGACCGCTCTCTACAATGACTTGGCTCTTCTAGTCCAAGGACAAGGTTCCCCTCAGGAGTTCTACGAGCGTTGCCAAAACCTTTTTGGCACTATAATGACGTATGTCTCACTCCACGAATCTGTGCAGACCACGGTTGACGCGAAGCGAGATCTATACAAGAAATTAACTTTACAGGCCTTCTTACGTGGGTTAAAGGACCCATTAGGATCCCGTATTAGGTGCATGCGTCCTGTTTCGATTGAAAAGGCCCTCGAGTTTGTACACGAGGAATCTAATACAATATACATGCAGAACCGTAACGATTATTTAGACAGGAAACCCGCCGCGGCTCAATCGTTTTTGAATACTAAACCACAGCCTTTACTATTGCCACCTAGTCAACCATTTACTATGCAACCCAAGCCTTATAACATGCCCGGCCCTTCCAGGCCCTTTACTATGCCACAACAACAGCCTATCTGGAAACCACAGTTTAACCAACCACGCCCAGCTGGCCCGTCGCGCACACAACAAATGTTCCGCGCAGCACCCTCAAATTATAACGCTCATGAAAACGCTTTTAAAATAGCCCCTCGCCCAGTGCCTTCAGCACCACGGCCTATGAGTGGAGTAAGCCACTTCACCCCAAGACACTTGCCCCCGTCTTCCTTTGCCAACGCTCATGATTGGAGAAAGTTTGGGAATCCTCCCCCTACCAACTATTTTAAAACTAGGGAGATGCATTTTAACCAGTGTGTGGAATATGAACCGAGCTATGAGCCTTATGAGAATTATGAAGCTTACGAGACTTATGACCCGGTATACTCCTATGGTTATGAGGTACCCGACTACTACCAGCCTTATCCAGAGGTCGATTACGAACCCCCGATAGTAGAGGAAGCCTCCGTGCAACCTGAACCCACTCAGGATTTTCAGGAAGCCCCTCTGTCACGAAAATCAAAATAGAGGTCAACCTACACACCCAACGTCAGCTCCCTTACATAGAAGTCAAGTCACCACCCTTAAAGTTACTCATTGATACAGGTGCTAATCAATCTTTCATCAGCCCCGCTGTAGTTGAGAAATATTTCAGTGATTTACCTTTGAATTACACTCCTTTCGAAGTATGTAATGTTCATGCTGTAAGTCGTAGTAACTATTCGCTAACTTTGCCTACCTTTTCTGAACTACAAGACGATAATGAAATGACGTTATTCGTTTATAAGTTCCACGAATATTTTGATGGATTAATAGGGTCAGATCTTTTAGATAAATGGGAAGCTACGATCGATTATAAGAATAAAACCCTCACGACTCGGAACGCATCTAACCCCATCAGGGTCTATGATTCACGGAACGCGAATCTCTATGAGGATATTATCCCGGCCGGTACATCAAAGCTAATTAACGTGCCAATTAACATCAAAAACGGAGATGCTTTTGTAATGGAACAGGTTATATCTAACTGTTTAATAAGCGACTGTGTAACTTCCGTGAATAATAACAGAGGTCTTCTAGAAGTCTATAATCCCACTCGTAATGACATAATATTCTCTATGGATCGCGCAGTTAGCGCCGAGATTCACAATGTTGAGTGCACGCGCACTACGATTCAACGACAAAGAGCCGATGACGTCGTTTCGCGATTACGTACCGATCACCTAAACGTCGAAGAACGCGTTAACTTAGAAAACTTGTGCGCGCGCTATGCCGACGTATTCTACGTAGAAGGAGAATCTCTAACGTTTACAAATCAAATTAAACATCGTATTAAAACAACGGACGAGGTCCCAGTCTATACCAAAAGCTATCGGTACCCATTTGTGCATAGACAGGAGGTACAAGACCAAATCGCGAAAATGTTAGAGCAGCGCATTATCCGCCCTTCTAACTCTGCATGGAGTTCTCCCATTTGGGTTGTCCCCAAGAAAGCAGATG
Source organism: Lomographa bimaculata (assembly GCA_948107665.1). Classification (NCBI taxonomy): domain Eukaryota; kingdom Metazoa; phylum Arthropoda; class Insecta; order Lepidoptera; family Geometridae; genus Lomographa; species Lomographa bimaculata. The sequence continues at coordinate 14,253,512 of OX403600.1, forward strand.
CTTCAGGGAAAACCAAGTGGCGGATAGTAGTGGACTTTCGCAAAGTCAATGAAAAAACAATTGATGATAAATACCCAATACCTAATATTGCAGACGTCTTGGACAAGTTAGGGAACTGTCAGTATTTCACCACCTTAGATCTGGCTAGCGGTTTTTATCAGGTCGAAATGGACCCAGTTGATATTCCTAAAACCGCCTTCAATGTCGAACATGGGCACTTTGAATTCCTTCGCATGCCCATGGGTTTGAAGAACAGTCCATCCACATTTCAGAGAGTAATGGACAATGTGCTTAGGGATCTACAAAACACCATATGCCTTGTGTATCTTGATGACATTATAGTGTTCAGTACGTCACTACAAGAGCACATGGTCAACCTTGAAAAGGTATTTCTAAGATTACGCGAGTCAAACTTTAAAATACAAATGGATAAGTCCGAATTTCTAAAACTAGAAACGGCTTACCTTGGACACGTAATAAGTAGTAACGGAATAAAGCCTAACCCCGATAAAATAAAAGCCATTCAGAATTATCCAGTACCTAAAACCGGAACGGAAATCAAACGATTTTTGGGATTATTGGGATATTATCGGAAATTCATTCCTGATTTTGCGAAGATCACGAAACCCATGACACAGTGTCTTAAAAAGGGATCTAAGGTAACACTAAGCGATGACTATGTACAGTGTTTCGAGAAGTGCAAGACACTTCTTGTAAACGACCCTATACTCCAATACCCCGACTTTAGTAAAGAGTTCGTATTAACCACCGACGCCTCTAACTTAGCTATAGGAGCAGTGTTATCCCAGGGGACCATAGGATCAGACAAACCAATTGCGTACGCCTCACGTACTCTTAACTCAAGCGAGATTAACTATAGTACAATTGAGAAGGAGTTACTTGCAATTGTGTGGGCTACGAAATATTTTCGCCCTTATCTATTCGGGAGAAAATTTAAGATCGTCACAGATCATAGGCCTTTGCAGTGGGTCATGAATCTCAAGGAGCCAAATTCGCGTTTAACTCGTTGGCGGCTCAAATTAAGCGAGTTTGATTTTACTGTCATTTACAAACAGGGCAAGTCTAACACAAACGCGGACGCTTTGTCTAGAGTAGAAATACATAACGACGAAGTAAGCTCTGTGGCTGTTAATTTTTCCGAAAAACCTCCTAGCATAATAGGTTCTAGTACAGCTACAGTACATACAGATGCTGAGAACCCTATACTAGAGGTACCTATAACGGATGACCCTCTCAATAGATTCCACAGACAGATTTCCATCACTGTAGTTGAGGACATTAGAGGTAGACCAACTGTTTCCAAGCCCTTCGAAAGTCATACCAAAACTAACGTTCAGGTTTCCAAATCTAACTTAGAGGAAGATATAGTTAATATGATAAAAGAATATGTACACCCCAAAGTAAAGACCGGATTGCTAATTACCCCTCCTTTAGAGATGTACTCCATATTGCCTATCATTCAAAACACATTCAAAAGCTCATCTATGAAACTTTTCTTATGTAAATCCGAACTAGAAAATGTTAAAGACTATCTTAAACAACAAGAGATCATAAAGAACTATCACGAAGGAAAAACTAACTATTGCGGTATAAACGAATGTTACCTCTCCTTGTCTTATAAATATTACTGGCCAAAGATGAAGGAGCATGTTACAAAATACATTAATGAATGTAACATATGTGGCCAGGCTAAGTACGATCGTAATCCCATTCATCAGAAGTTTCAAATAGTTCCACCTCCAACAAGACCTTTTGAGATAGTTCATTTAGATTTGTTTAGTGCTGAAAACCAGAAGTACCTAACTATCATCGATGCTTTCTCCAAATATGCCCAAGCATATTACTTACGGGATGCTACAGCTGTTAGTGTAGTTCAAGCTCTCATGCAGTTCTTCACACATCATGGAGTCCCCCTGACTGTAGTGACAGACAGAGGCACAGAATTTACAAATCAAGTATTTCTGGAGTTCATAAGAATTCATAAAATAATCCACCACAAGATTCTAGCATACGCCCCTAACGAGAACGGAATGGTTGAACGCCTTCACTCTACTTTGCTAGAGCATTTACGCATTCTGAAACTAGAGCATCGAGGTGAACCTCTCGTTAACTTAATGCCATACGCTATTTTAGCATATAATAGTACAATACATAGTTTCACGAAATGCCGACCTTTAAATATCATTACAGGGCACATGGATCCCCGAGATCCCCTAGACATAAACCTATCTGAAAATATATTACAACAATATGTCCAGGACCATCGCAAAAGGATGCATAAGGTTTTCGATCTTTTAAATGAAACTTCGCTTCACCGCCGTACAGAGATTACCGAAAACATTAATAAAGACCGCGAACCAGAGATAACGTATTCACCTGAGCAGAACGTATTTATTCGAAACCCCGCAGCCAGTAGACAGAAACTAGCTCCACGTTTCACTCATGATACTGTTTTAGCCGATCTCCCTATCCACATTTATACGAAAAAGAAAAGAGGTCCTGTAGCCAAGTCACGCTTAAAACGCGTCCCTAATAGTGCGCGGTTGTTACAGGATACTTCTTCTGATACTGGGCCTGACACAAGCGGAGGAAATAACCCTGAGTAGTCTGGATGAAGGACCAGGGATTTTACCCTTCAACTTAGGGCCTTCAAAGGTCATCTCCCATTACCATTCCTTTCTTCAAACGATTAGTTTGTCGCATATTAGAGAAAGTATAGAATCCGTTCAAAATCAGTTGCAAAGCTTTAAACCACATCTTGACAATAAAACCTTGTCGCTTTACGAACCTCACGTTACTTATCTCAATTTTAAGCTCAAAAGAATTTCAGATCAGCTTTTTACCTTTGAACCCAAACGGAGTAAGAGAGGTCTCATTGACGGACTAGGTTCTATTATAAAAAGTATTTCAGGAAATCTGGATTACACAGATGCTGCTAAATATGACAATGCCATTCAAATCCTCCAGGATCACGAACATAGTATAGTCACTGAATTTAACAATCATGTTAGTCTCAGTAAGCATTGGGTAAATGAAAACACCAAGGTGCTTAATAGATTAACCGACAATCAATCTAAAATTGAGAAGGTTATAAATTTAATATTGCAGAGCGATGGTACCCATGAAACAGAGCTAGTTAAGTATGCACATTTAGCTCAGTTCTTTATCATCTTGGGAGATAACATAGATAACTTATCAGATGAACTATATAGGCTAGAAAACGCACTGTCATTCATAAAAGCAAAAACCACGCACCACTCATTGATAACTTTAGATTCGTTTAAGGATATAATGACTAAATTACGAAGTATGTATAAAGAAGAAGAGGTTTTAGACGTTAGCTTTAGAGATTACTTTGACATAGTTAAATTAGGATACTATTACAGTAACGATGATATAATATTAGTTTTGAAGGTCCCGATTGTCTCTCCTATAACATATAACCTATACAAACTTTCCATAGTACCTAATAAGAATAGTAAAGTCATAATCCCTCCTTATCCTTACGTAGCAATCCACAAGAATGATTTCATGTACATAGAGGCAGAATGCCCGAAGTCAAATCCATGGTTTCTTTGCGAACGACGAGCACACTATATGACGTCGAACCAGAGGCAATGCATCCAGCATCTTATCATGGACCAGCAGATCGACTCTACATGTAACTTAACTCAAATCACACTTGTAACAGCTGCATTTGAATCCCTCGACGAGAAGCATTACGTCATCAGCCTGCCTTCATCGACGAAAGTTCGCCTGTCCTGTATGCAAGATCAGTATAACATGATGAAAGGAAGCTACTTGGCAATTATTCCGAAAGGTTGTTTGTTACAGACTCCACAGTTCACTATAAACAATGTAAACGATCGCATTAAGGGACAAGCTCTCAAGATTATAGATATGCCACTCCACGAAGACATAGAGCACCGGAACCAAGGATCGCTAACTCTTAATTCAATCAACCTTGAGAGTCTACAGTCGAGTAACACCGAGATAAGCCTACAACCTGCCCTGAAGATTAACGAGAGTCCATTAACCAGCATCTATCACACCACGATACCCATCTATCTTATTATGCTTATCATTATGGTGATCTCTATCATAATGACTGTTCGCAGATGTATCTTGAGACGACAGATAGCCAGAGTATCAGAGACCAAAGAACACGGACAGAACACAGCTGAGGTCTATGCGGAGATAAAGGATACCAGAAGACCAGATCCTGCTCCTCTCTCAGCATTATTCTCAACGAAAGTCCTCAAATAGATGCTGAGCTTATGGGGGGAGATGTTAAGGATTCACCCCTCACGTAATAAGCTGAGGTTGCACCGATAATGCAATACACTGACAATATTGCATCAGCCAACGAATGACGCCAGTGTTGGAGTCAGCACAACGTGCCTTCGCGCTTGCACGAGTCATCGCGTCAGCACAACGTGGACACCTGAGCGCCGAGCCTCAGTTTACCTAGTTTTAAGTCACTTTTGTTTCTAACATCGAACAGTTGTCATCTCTTGTAATTCGTTTTAATTAAAGTAGTTAAAATAATTTTGGTTTTTTTTAGAAGCTATCCTGCGGCCAGACGTATTTCGCTAGTGTAAAATAATTTGGTAAATCAATAATTGAAACGCAAGCAAAGCTTAAAAAAACCGCCTTCAACGCTTATATTTTGGTTTTGGTTGGATCGATTTCGATAAAATTGATATGGAACCACTTCTGAAGTATAATCTACCAAACAAAAAAAAACATTAAAATCGATTCATAATTGGCGGTAATATCGCGTGATATACAAAAAAAACATACAGTTGAATTAAGAACTCTTTTTTGAAGTCGGTAGAAAATAATGCATAATAGTGAATTACATAAACATAGGCTAGTGAAAAAATATTTAGTTAATCAATAATTGAAACGCAAGTAAAGCTTAAAAAACCGGCTTCATCGCTTATATTTCAGTTTTGAATTTTGAAAATCGATTCATAATTGGCGGTGCCATCGCGAAATATACATAAAAACAGTCGAATTGAGAACCTTCTTTTTTGAAGTCAGTTGAAAAGAAGTTCATTGAGAACTAGGCAGAGTAAATTAGGCAACAGTTATTATAACTAACCTAAATACCACGATGACATAATGAATTAATAAAACTATTGATAACGGGCCAAATGGGACGTTGAATTGCACATTATAATTAATTAACTACATCAACGCACTACTAATATTTAATTCAGTTTTAAAATTCTCTGAATCGGCTGAACTAATAATCTAATTTGTATTCCAATTAAACTAAAGAGCAAGTCAAACTAAATTGGATAAATAATGCGTTCCGTGATCATTTTATAATAAAATGAACGATGAATAAATTCACACTCACAGTTCTACACTAAGTTCACATACTTGTATCGTGGGTGCCGGAAACATTTACATCACAGACATAATCACATCCAGCACCAGAAGCACATGTCTAAATACCTTTAAACGAGCAATTCTTGTATATATGTATATATAATCTGAATTTCGGAAACGGTTCCAACGATTTTCATGAAATTTTTGTATGCAGGGGGTTTCGGGGGCGATATATCGATCTAGCTAGGTTTAGTTTTTAGAAAACATCAATTACCAAAAACAAAAAAAACCGAGCAAATCTCGAACAGCCAGGTAATTTTTCATAACATTAAATAGAAATTACAGTGTCATTACAGGGCTTTAATAGATTTAACATATTATTATGTGTTGGGGTGACGAGTACAGTGCCTTGCCTTACTGGACGAGCACAATGCCTTGCCTTACTGGACGAGCATAGTGCTTTGCCTTACTGGACGAGTACGGTGCCTTGCCTTACTAGACGAGCACAGTGCCTTGCCTTACTGGACGAGCACAGTGCCTTGCCTTACTGGACGAGCACAGTGCCTTGCCGGACGAGCAAAGTGCCTTGCCTTACTGGACGAGCACAGTGCCTTGCCTTACTAGACGAGCACAGTGCCTTGCCTTACTAGACGAGCACAGTGCCTTGCCGGACGAGCAAAGTGCCTTGCCTTACTGGACGAGCACAGTGCCTTGCCTTACTAGACGAGCACTGTGCCTTGCCTTACAGGATTTTGACTTACTGAACTGTAATGGGCAAGCGTGACGCTTACCAGGCGAGAGTCTCGTCTCGCAATGACATTAAAAAAAATAAGTGCTTCATGTTTTTTTTTCTACTCGCAGCCAACTACCCAGTATAACAGGGAATTCTTTAAAGAAACAGACATACTTACCATATTTCACTTTACAACTTTGAAAATATTATGCATTTTCGCAAATATATTGCCTAAATACATATAAATTAAGAAGCGATGCACAAAATCTTAATACTAGATTTTACAGTAAAAATCTTAGAATTGTAACTAAATTACCACTGGGAATGTTTAAATCAGTAATAAAACGGGCATTAATTAAGAAAGCTTACTATAATACGATTGACTACATTAATAACAAGGATGCATGGAGGCAAACTGCACAAGCGCTTTCTAACGATTACATAATATAGACAAACCTAGGTTAATATAATTTTGTGATTAAGAATGGTTTAAAAAAAAAAATATGAAAAAAATAATGCGCCGCCGAGTTTCTTGCCAGGTTTTTCTCGAGTTGGCTGTAATTTTGCGAATCTGGCAGTAGAGTTATTAACTTTCATGAGTGCCTCTTTGGGGCACATGTCAATAAATGATTTTGATTTGATTTAATTGAACAGAAAGTCTATGCAAGCATACTAGATCCTTGCCCGCACCATCACTTTTCATCAGGTGATATAGCGGCTATGCTATAAGGCATACTTTAAACTAAAAGGATAACCTAATATGAAACAGGTAAATTTCCGTTACTCGGCAAACTCAAACGAATACGATATCTTGCAACTAATCAAATATACAGGATTCACCTGCCAATATAGTTCTTTGTCCACTGTTATCAAAAGAAAAAAATATTTTACATCGGTTCATCAAATTCATGACATGAGAATGACAAACTTAACTTTGCTGTTAACTCACATCTCGTACAACTAAATTTGACTCTTATGTTACAAACTTTAAAATTACACTTTGTTTTTAGAATTTTTACATTTATGATTGTCCGTGTATAACATTGATGAATTTCCGACCGTTTTAGGAACGGCCAAAATTGAAATCACATTAAAATTTCAAATAGGGAAGACTTTGTTGACAACCGCGCTGAATAAAAACGTCGAAAATCCACCTGCGGCCTTATTACATAACTTAGTTGCTATTGTAGTTTATCTCTTTTAATAAGTTTTTATTCACCTGGCAATGTTTTAATGTATAGAGTTTTTTAAGTTTCGTGAACTGCAATAATGTTTTTATGAGTCAATCGGGTTAATGAAAATAATGTTATTTTGAAAATAAAAGCACTTAATGACCCAGTCTTCAACTGACTTCAAAAAAGGAGGTTCTCAATTTAACTGTTTTTTTTGTATGTTATGCGATATCTCCGCCAATTATGGATCGATTTTGATGGTATACTTCAGAGGTGATCGAAATCGTTCAAGCCAAAACCGTAATATAAGCGATGAAGTCGGTTTTTTAAGCTTTGCTTTCGTTTCAATTATCAGATAAAACGTGTATATGTTTTCTCATAAAAACATATACCTATGTTCGGGTCTAATCTTGAAACTAAATAATACTTATCTCAAGTTCTTCATATAAATACTTAAATGCTACGTTAACATAACTAGAGTTCTTACTCAGCTCTGCTGAGAATTGGATCGGATGTGCTGAGCAAGCCCTCTCTAACCTAATACAGAAAGGCAAGGGGGATACATAACTACCTACTATATTTAAGTAAAACAGATATATGATAGGATGATAAATAAAAAATAATGATATAATATCTAATAGATAATTCATGATTCAAAATTTGTTCAATAGCAATAGAATTGCTATAGCACCAGAAGTTACGTGTTAAGGCTGTTTGCCAACATTGTATTTTGGCTTCTATGGGGATACAGAAATACATTATACCGTATGAAAAACATTTTAAAACCAAACGGTTCGTGTCTTCATGTTTATCTGATTGTGTTTCTGAATAAATAAATTTAAATGCAATGATATTTACATATTATTATTTATTTTATTTTTAATAACGTATCAATTTAAGAATCGTATTTAGAGGCAATTGATAATGTTAAATAAAATATCTTTAATAACTGAAAAAAAAATAGGTTGAAATGGAACTTGAAAAGATAATAATATTTTAAGTTGTTCTTTGTAGTATTTTAAGTACAGAAAAAAATACTTTGCTCTCATGTAATTCTCAGAGAATATACAAGTTGAGAACAAAATCGTTTTTTTTTTAATATGTTGGAAAATAACATTTTGACCGGACACTAAATTCATTAATTTTTTGTATCATTTTTCCCGGAGTCTATCTTTAATATGGTTACACATTTAAATCTGAAAATTAAACAAATAATAATAAAATAACAAATTATAAATTAATAACCTCAAAGGGGTTTCTCTATTTGCAAAATTTAAGCGCGTGTCACGTTGAGGCGAATCAATATTAATATAACACAAACGATCAAGTGCAAATCTTGAATTCAAAATATTCCGGACGCTATTTCAATATGTCGTACGGCTATTTGTTCTGCCGACACTCCTCGTGGCTGCCTAGATAGCTAATGTATTCAGGCCTTTGGGTATACAAATGCGGTCAATATTATGCCATTGATGTCATTGAATGGTATACACTTGCGTTTCAGATTATACAGAACATTTTCAGGGTCCATAGGTAAAGTATTTTTGAGGTCAATTTCAAATATTTATTGTAATATATAGTCAGCATAATATGGTGTTATAAGTTGACAGTTTAATAGAGACACTGTCGGGTGCAAACATATTAATTAATAAATAATTAATCGTTATTTTCCAACATATATTTTTTGAAACCGGTTTTGTACTCTACTTATCAAGCTCTTTTCAACGATACCCCACAAGGTTAGATAAAAAAGTAATAAATATGTAGCTCCCCACCTACATATAAAGGAGGGCCTTTAATATTTTTTTTTATTAATATAAATTTAAATGTCATTTCTAGCTTAGGACCGTATATACATATTCTATGAGAATTTAAAGTCATTCGCTTATATGTTTTATACGCAAATGCCTCTGACAGACGGACGGACGGACAAAGTGCTAAACGACCCAAGTAAACTTAGAGATCTCGCTTCGCTTGATCAAAAATCGTCTTTAGGTTGCTTTAAATTGTTTTCTTACTTGTAATTTTTTAAATGAAAATGTGTATAAAATCGTAATCATCTTCCATTTACTTTCTCGCCCTCACGAAAAGACCGCTCCTCGATTTTCGATAAAACCTCAAAGCAGTCGACCTTAATTCAATTCCCTCATTGCTATAATTATTACAAATTATTTATTTACGAGGGAACATTTATTTTAATCTCGTTAAATGAGATATTGCGTTAAATGTCATGTTGGTACACTTGAGGTCGTCAGCTTTGTAACTAATGGGCGATGTTTAAAATTGAATGAGCGACATAGTTTATGTAAGTTCTCGTTGCATGAATAGCTTTAGCGTTAATTATATATTAGTTATGTTTGTAATCACGTGTAATTGGCACTTTTGTGTTTTTTTTAAATAACAAAGAACACAAATAGGAATGACAGTAAATAATCGGTTTATAAGTGTAACAATAAGCGGTCTTATCGCTGAGAGCGATCTCTTCCAGACAACCTTTGGATGGAGAGGAATAACGCAATATACGGTCGTCGTTCTACGTAAATAGTATAATAAATAAATAAATAAAATATATTTATTTTTTATTCAGTTTGCAAATTTATGTCCAGTGAAGCGGAACCGAGCGGTGCTTAAATTATGTTGGTTAATATTGGCACAGTTCTGTTCTTCTCTGTTCTGCTCCGGACGGGTAGCTTTAGTAAGAGGACCGGTGCGGGAGAGCTTTCTGATGACACGTGAATTGTTCGCAACACGCACTTTCCTGCGCCGCTCCACTGCCGACCTACTCAGTTATGCCACGTTGTGCGTTACCCTCGGGAGATTTTTAAGCCAGATACCATATCATTTATTTACTTATATTAATTGGTAGATTGTTTTAATGCATTATCAAAATAGGTTCGTGATCGTATCAAATCTTTGAAAGTTGTGCATTGCCAGACTTCATTATCAGCATATTATGTTTCCACTTGGCACTCCGGGCCTTCTCTCACAGGAAGATCATCATCTAAGCCCAAGAAATCCACTACTGGATATAGGCCTTCACCAAAGATTTCCAAAAAGAACGGTTGCAAACAACTTGCTTCCAGCGTCTTCCTGCGACCTTCAATTCCGTCCACCTTGTGGGAGTCTTCCGTCACTGCGCTTGCAAGTCCATGGCCTCCATTCGAGAACCTTTTGGCCCCATGGGTCGGCCATCAGTTTTGCGTACTTTGTGCCCTTTGCCACTTCAACTTGCTAATCTGTGCTATGACGGTGAATTTCGTTCGTCTACGGATGTCCTCATTCCTCATTTATTCAATCTCGTAGAGAAATCTCGAGCGTATCCCTTTTTACAGCTCGTTGTGCTACTTTGGCGTTTATTTATAAGGCCTACAGTAAGAGGCCACGTTTCAGTTTGAACGAAAAGACGTCGTGAAGTTTCCTGAACGTTGCCCAGCCGAGTTGAATATCTCACAGGATGAGTTTAGGTCTATCCATTAAGCTGGCCATATGTGTCATATATTCACTATCTCATTTTATTATTTGTGTACATGCCAAATTTCGCACGATGTTCTTCTTGTGTGTCCTTTACCGATATTTGAGCGTTTGATAATTCTAATCAAAATTTGAGATAGTCAGGACAGGTCCAAGTGGGTTTAGAACCAGGGTGCATAAGTGAAATACCGCTAAGCTATTCTTACTCTCCTTCGTATCAGGCTAAGATCACCTTAATTATTTTCTAAAAACTAGAGCATGCATGTTAATGCAAAGTTATAGTATTTTGCACCTCTCTCATGTGGTCGTAAAATTTAATGACATTCCACCAGGTTATCGTCGCAAGCGCAGGCGCAATTATTTACGCGCTCGATCGATGCCTTATAACGCTTAAGGTGCGGTTTTGTTGACGCATCAAATAGGTGTATAGTGATAGCGGCTGACGATATATCTTTCGACTCAAAAAAAAAAAATACTATAGCGGTTACGTATGTTTGAGCGTGTTATACCTACTTAGAAATAAGGGACGAAAGAAATATATCATCTTGGTTAAACAATGCAAAATAGTCTATGTTTTGTTACTGTTGGTATTTATTTACGACACTTACGACATTATTTTTGACACTGAAGCCAATTCAACGAAAAATCCAAAATAATTTCAAAAAGGCATAATATTTGACAAAAAACTTTAATCAATCGTGAACTCTTTTGAGGGAAACTCATTCAAGCTTTTCACTCAATAGAGTTCTCAATTTTGATCGTGAAATTGATTTAGATGGAAGTCTAACAAATTACGATATGTGATCGGCTCAAGATATTATTTAAAAATATCATAATTTCTAGCTAATCTAAAATTGTTACCCTATCATTCGTCATTTGAATGCTGCCCGTTGGCTTAGTTGGGTGAGCGCTCAGCAAGCAGGCGTAAGGTTTCTGGTTCAATTCCCGACAGGAACACAAGTTTTCTCCTCAAGGAAAATTTGTGTTTCTGGGTGTGATGTGATGTTTCCGAAATCCACGATACGAGTCATCAATCTTTGTGTAGGTGAAAGCGTTTATTTTACCAGGTTTTCATATTAATCGTAGCAATGAAACCGCACCTTAACAAAATTGTCGTGTAATTATTTTAAACGTTTTATCTTAATATTTAAGGTGCAACAGTAGATGCATATTACTTATAAAAAAATAAGAAAAAATACGCTTGACTAATCAGGATGTTCTTCTAGTTCCGGCTTTATTTAATAAAATGTTTAATACCATTTAGAATCACATTGTTATTTTATGCTCGATAGGTAAGCATTTGACCACTATCTTGCCTGATAAAGCGATGATATAGCCGAAGATGCAGCATGACTGCTTAGAAAATATCTATTCGCTCGTGATTTGAAGAGTCTCAGATTGTATACCGTTCGGGGAACAAACAAGTGAGTAGAGCTAAACGCTTCAAGTAAACTACAGGTATATTAACCATAAATGGATGAAGTTTGACAGTTTGTCTTATTATTAAATGGTAAAACGGGCATGGGGAACTAACCCTTTATAGACCAAACCTTACACATTAAGTGACGATACGGTCTTTTATACGATTTATTGAAACGTCTTTTTTTAAATTTTGAACTCGGTTATGTTTTGTCGACCTTAGTAAAATACGTTATGTTATGTTATGTTTAGCAAACATAAAAGGTTTATGTTTGCTAAACATAAACATGGTAACATTTAATCAACAGGTAATCATTTAATTAATACGCGTTTAGTATGATTTTACTAGGCAACCATAAACGTGAAAGAGGTAAATACTCTTTCTTTATAATATTATGGCATTGCAACGCATGCCGAATATGGATGCTTATCTAAAATAAATATTTAAATTTTTAATTTAAATTTGAAAATTCTATCGCCACAATAGCCAATGACCGGTTCCGGTAGTTATTCTTCATAGGAATTCGTATTAGTTGTAGCGTGCTTACCACCCTTGACTATATCAACACTTGCCATTAGGTGAGATAGTGGTCAACGCTAGCTAATCGGTAAAAATTCAATAGTCTAATTTTTTTTTATTTAAACTTTGCCTTGAGCAAAATATTTTTGTCTAATTAGTAAAACTCTCCGAAATTACCTACTTGACGAATCAGTTGACGCTGTGGGTCTTTTCTCCGCAGGTCTTGTATTTGATTTCAAGTAGGAGTAAAATATTCCGTTTCACTTTTTTATCTATATAACTCGATTCTTCGAAGAAGGCTAAACCGATTAAATAAAATATTTTATCGTTTAAAGAAGAAATTTTAAAGATCTAATCAAAGGTTACAGAGAAAAAGCACTGTAGTAAATTTCTAGAAGCTTTGCCTACTTTTAAATTTATTTTAACTTATGTTTTAGTACTAATCTACGGCTGATTGCCTATATTTCCTAAAACTAAACTATATACAGCAAAGACCTAAGATACCTACAAGACATCGAGCTTATAGGTAACTCAGTGGGCAGCGTTCCCACCATGTAGGCGGCATTCCTCTCTGAATTGCAATGCTAATACGTTGAGCCAAATAAGTACCAGCAGTTTGATCACGCGTCGTCACAACCAGGCGCTCTGATAGATTTTTGTAAATACCTCCCGGTCCCCACGGGTCCAGTGTCTCAACACCAAACGGCTCAAATATGTAACCAAAGTAAAGTAGTGTAAAGTGTCGACACAAGTTGCAACCTATACTAAAGGCCGTCCCATTTCCAAATATATTTTTTGTTTTTTTCTGTATAACAAGTGGCAAATTTAAATTTTGATCATTAAACGCAAGCAAAGCTTTAAAAAAAACCGACTTCACCGCTTTATCTTCGGTACTTTGATCAGATTAGATGTACTAAACACGCATTATTGAAGATATTTCAAGAAATATCTACTGATCAGATCTTGATCAAATTTAAATGGAACAAATTTGAAAGCAACTTCTTTCAAACAAAAAACCTTTTTCGAAATCGGTTCACATGAAACGAAGTTATATGGTAACACATATTAAAAAAAAAACATTCGACTTGTTTACCTCCTCCTTTTTTGTTACCACTAAATATAGCTAAGAACACTCTCGAACAAGTTACCATACAAACAAAAAAACTAAATCAAAATCGGTCCTGCCGTTTGGGAGTAACGATGCCACATACACACGTAGGTACACATAGAGGTGAAACTTATAACACCCCTCTTTTTGTGTCGGGGGTTAACACATAAAATATAGCAACATATCATTATATATATAAAACTAGTTAAATACGAATCATGTATGTTGCTAAAGCCGTTGTTGTAGCACGGAACCCTCAGTGTGTTGTGTTGATTGGCACTTAGCCGTTTTTAATTTTGTTGCACGCGCTAAGGTGTGAGCATCTGCATTAACCAAAACACTATACTTATCTTATTATAACAAAGTTTGTACGCATATTTTACGTACAAAATCAGCATAATTTTTATAAAGACGTTTTTCTTGTGATATTCCATATAATTTGTAAATGTGTTGCTTCTTTTATTACCCAGTTATTGTTATAATTGGACAATTTGGATTTTTGTTTTCTTTCTTGACATTAAAATATGATTGGATTATAATTGAAATATGCTAAATGGTTATATTAAAGAATCTCCGGTTCTTAAACATGATCATAAAAGCTTTCACACTCACAGCCCTAACTAAGTTCGATGACTTGTGTCGTGGTTGCCGGAAACAGTCATATCACATACGATCTTTGTCTAAATCATCGCTTTCCATCAGGTGAGATTGTAGTCAAATGCTTGCCAAACAAAAACACAAATTTTCCTTGGGGGGAAAACTCCCGCCGGGAGTCGAACCCGATTCCCGGAACCCTGCTTAGAAGGCGAACGCGCTTCCAATTAAACCAACGAGTAGTTCAAGTTCTTATACGTTAAATATTCAAGGTACATACCTATATTTTATTAGATACTAGCTGTCCCGGCGACCTTCGTACCGCCTAACAGTCAATGAATGTGCATGTTTAGGAAGCCATACCCGGCATGCGTTACAATGCCACGTGACTATATTATTACCTCCTTCATGTTTATGTTTGCCTAGTACTTCACCAAATCCGATTAACGTATGGGAAAATGATGTTTATACACCTATAAAAAAAATTAAAAAATGTGACGTCCCTAAAAAGTATCCAACCCAAATCATCCTGCACATTTTCTGTCCATCCAAAGGTTGTCTGGCAGAAATCGCTAAAAGCGATAAGAGCGCCCATTGTACTACCCCATATAACTGTATTATTTAAGTTCTACAATTTTACTTTTATTTTGTGTGCAATAAAGAAATATTGTATTGTATTGTATTGTATTGTATTGTAGGTATCCTATGTCCGTCTCCTGGTTCTAAGCTATCTCCCCACCAATTTTCAGCCAACAACGTTACTCATTTAAGTATAATTTGCCTACATACATGCACGTTCGCGAACTTTAAACATTAAAAAATCCACCATTAAGTACTCTACACATTAACACTCGAAAAATCTCAAGTTTTTTTTGATAATGTCGACAACCAATTACCAATGTAATATTATGGTCGTCAACGCCATTTTTTCACTTTGGCGCCACCCTTGTGCATCTTATTGTTTATTATTTTTGACCGTTCGAGCGCGAAGCGTCTTTGTTTCAGCTTCGACAAAGTTGCTTTCGTACGTCCGGATTTCCGGTTGTTCTCCTATACAGCTCGCACTTCTTAACCGATTCTCGTAAAATTTTGTGAACAGGATTAGTAATAAAGGTTTAAAATTTTTGTCAATTCAGTTTTTGGAAATTTTTCAACATGGGGGAGATATGGGGGTTGAAAACGTAAAAAAACATATTTGAGCCATTCCGAAAAATATACAATGTATAATTATTGATAAATTTAGAAAGGAAAAATTATCGCTTGAGGCGGGGTTTGAACCGCGGCTATAGGGTGTCGAGGTATGCGAGGTGTTCGGCACACAGAGCCACTAGCTTAGCCTTTTTATGTATATTTATAGGCTGATCTCACTTACACAACTGTAATTCACTGTTGCATGTCACAAATAAATCAATGAATCGCAATTAGCCAATAATACAGGTGTTAAAATCGAGTCTAAATTCTCAGCATTAAGGTTCTATTTGTTATGTAATTGTTTGTCTTAACAATAAAATAATAATATTATTTAATAATATATGATACACAGAAGAACCCAAGCTCAACGTAGAATTGTGCCCAGGGATAAGTTTATACGACTGTTAATTGTGTGCCACTTTGCCATCCCATATTTCAGCTTTATGTCCCATAACACTAAGTCCAATTTGCGCAAGCAGTTATTTTTGTTTTACAATCTACTATAACACCAACAGTAACTTTCATCACCAGTTATCAAAGATCTTAAAAAAAACGATATTTTAGAGAAGGTAGAGACCAAGTTATTATGGACAGCGGCTTGAGTCAAAAGCACTAAATTAAACTGCGCTTTCCAATACGGGACTAATTCAAGAAAATCATCAATGTCAGTACAGTCGCAAAAAGAAACCGACCTCGTGTATGGAGGCGCTGTCATCGGCTTCAGTACATTCTTTTCATCTAACTATTAGTTTCACATTTTGCCGCGTCGGTACTTATTTGCTCAAAATCACAGCATGATCATTTTACACACTTTTAAATATTCCGGAGAGCCGTAAACAGGTAAATGGACAACCAGATTTTATTGTGCATATGGTATAAAACCATTTTTCGTGTAATTTACTGACCCTAGCTTGTTTTTAATGCATATTTCGAAGATATAGAAAATAATTAACCAATTTGACAAACGATGATGAGAAAAATGTTGTGTATGCGTGTATAAGTCACAGTGAGCAAAGGTAAGGAGATCATGCTTGTAAAGAGGTACCTACTTCTTAAGTACCTGAATAACTTAACCTTTTTTTTTACCGACTTCACAAAAAAGGAGGAGGTACTCAAGTCGATTGTATTTTTTTTATGTGTACCTCAATAACTTTGTTTCACGTGAACCGATTTTCATTTTTTTTTGTTTGATAGATTTTGCTTTCCCATTAAAATTTAATCAAGATCTGACTAGTAGTTTTTGAGTTATCCTCAATAATGCGCAATCTGTGGACTACATTGACGATGTTCTCGTTTTTAACCGATTTCAAAAGTTACCTCATAGCTTCTTTGTTTGTGCACCGAATTTAATGATTATTTTTTTATTTGAAAGCTGGTGCTTTTCGTGAGGTCCCATTTAAATTTGGTCAAGATCTGATTACTAGTTTTTGGGTTATTATCAATAACGCGTGTTTAATACGTTAAATCTGATCAAGGTTCCTAAGATAAAGCGGTGAATTCGGTTTTTAAGCTTTGCTTGCGTTTAATTATTCTAATCACTTGAATATTTATATTGTAAAACTAAGTCTTTTAACGCATAATATGAGTTATTTATTTATTAAATATATTTACAATATGTTGTTATATGTGAATTTAATTACAATAACGTCATTTACCAAACGCCCCATGACAAGCCTTTGCACTACATCATAAACATTCTTACCTTTAAATATCAATATTGTAAATTGTATAAATGTCTGGCATTTTGCTTTAAATAATTATTAATAATTATGTAAATCCTGTCAGACTATGCGCATCTCTGCCTTGTGCCATTATTAACACAGGATAGCGTTATTTGGTAATATGAACAGACATGTTAGACAGTTGTAATTTTTAAACTTTCGCGATTCGAACACATAGTTTAGGTAATATCTCGGGCCTTAATCACGCTAAAAAACTATTTTTATTTACCTCAACGTTTCGGCCAAGTTGCATTGGCCATGGTCTCGTGAGGACTGGAGAATGCAGGTGTCAGCGTGGGAAAGGGCGAGTATTGTCTCCAAGTACCCGCAATTGGTCTTGTGAGAAATAATTATCACGACACACAACACTCACGATATCAGCAGATTTATCGCGGGATAAATCGCGACGCGAACACTTACTTAAAACCGGATTAAAACGTCGAGGTAAATAAAATAGTTTTTTAGCGTGATTAAGTCCCGAGATATTACCTAAACATATTAGATAGATTTGCCTCAAACAAATATAAACGCCTTCATATTTACAACCCTACACTAAATTTGATGACTTGTGTCGCGGGTATCGGAAACATTAATATCAAAGAAAATCACACCCAAAACAAGAAACATACATTTTCCTGAAAACTTGTGTTTCCACCGAGAATCGAACCCGGTACCTGCTGCTTTAAAGGCGCACCCAACGAAGCCAACGGGAAGTTCAAAAACTATATGTACAAAAATTACGTAAAAGTTTGCTTTTGTATCTGTATTAAACCATAATAAGTATCCTAATAATAGTATAAATGTGAAAGTTTATGTGTGTAAATGTTTGTTACCACGTATCTCAGTAACTACTCAACCAATTTTAAAGAAATTTAAAATATATGTAGCTTCTACTCTGGATTAGGACATTGGCTACTTTAATCATCATCATCATCATCATCAGCGGGCGAAACCGCGTGGCTCAACTAGTATAACATAATGCAAAAGATACAAAAATGCAATTTATGTAGGTGTGCGAGTATGTTATCAACACAACTAACTGCAATTTTAGCCGCGTTGGTTGTAGTAGTTCCAAACTATTCCGATAGATGACGCCACACATCGTTCATAATAAAAAAATATAATTAGTGGTTTTAAATAAGTAATGTACATAAATTGGTTAATAATTAGAAGCTTAAAGCAGGCAGGCGCTATTTTTCTTTATAAGGGATGTTAGTGTTAGGTTCTGTGTTTGACCGTGTTTTTTTATTTTAGATTGGCAAGCATTTGACCACTATCTCACTGATAAAAAGTGAAGATGCGGCCAAAGACGTAACATGCCTTTCCACTCTACACTTAAAGACACCTAGATTATAGCGTTCGGAGAACAAAGACGCAGGCAATGAGTTCTATTTCTTCGCTGAGCGGATGATAAACGTAGAAGCGCAACACTTCGAGCGAACTAGAGGTATATGTGAATGATGTAAAATTAATAATTTAAACGCAAAAAAAGCTTAAACAACGACTTCACCGTTTTATCTTCGGAACCCTTGATCAGATTAAATTAATTGAATGCGCATTGTTGAGGATACCTCAAAAACTACTTGTCAGATCTTGATTATATTTAAATGGGACCACATGAAAAGTAACTTTTGAAACACAAAAAATATTTCCCAAATCGGTTTTGGCGTCGGTGAACATATATAAAATAAGATTCCGAAGAATTGAGAACCTTCTCCTTTTTTGAAGTCGGTTAAAAACAATTGTGAGTATGTCTGTTTTCTACCAACTTCACAAAAAAGGAGGAGGTACTCAAGTCGACTGTTTTTTTTTGTGTGTGTTTCTCATATCTTCTTTCCACGTGAACAGATTTTGATTATTATTTTTTTGTTCGAAAGATGTTGCTTTCCAATTATTCCCATTTAAATTTGATCAAGATCTGATCACTAGTTCTTGAAATATCGTCAAAAATGCGTATTCTGTGGACCATGTTCTCGTTTTTAACCGACTTCAAAAGTTACCTCATAACTTCTTTCGTTGTGAGCCGATTATGATGATTACTTTTTTATTTGAAAGCTGGTGCTTTTATGTGGTCCCTCATTGAAATTTGATCAATATCTGATCTCTAGTTTTTGAGTTATCCTCAATAATGCGTGTTTAATACATTAAATCTGATCAAGGTTCCGAAGACAAAGCGGTGTAGTCGGTTTTTTAAGCTTTGCTTGCGTTTAATTAGCTTAATCTTGTCGTTTATCAACAAATTTATCGTGTTCAGGCAGAATTAGTTATCATCTCAGGTTAGTACAGGAGTAAAAGAAATTTTGATATGATTAATGAATTTCATCAACATTTGCACGTCTTTGATTAAAGGAATCAAACAGCAAGCTCAAATTAAACATAACGTTTAACTGTTCAACAAAGTGGAGAGGGTTTTTGGCAAAGCAATTTAAATGGAATATTTACTAGAGTCTCAATCACCGAAGAGGTCTCTAAAAAGAAGGATAAAACTGGTGTTCAATCTGAACAGCCCATAAGTTGTATTATGCCTACACGTCCACTCGCATTAATGGATAAGCTAGCACTTTCGCAACAAATGACCACAGAGTCGGGTCAGAAATTGCGGTCACGTAAATACCTCACTTGAGGTTTTTACCAAATGGTAACAAGGGTATGGTAGGTAACGAGTAGTTACCTAAATAATATTTGAATTTTTACCGCGAAAGCGAAAAAGTGGCGTTGTTGTTTTTGTGTGTACGGTCGAGTTAGCTACTATAAATAATAAAAAAAATTCAAAGGGACTCGACCACGCGTAACTATCTCTAATATTCAAATCCTGTGATTCTACGAATTTAAATGTGGAAAAATGGTGGATTATCTAATTAACCGTTAACACTAAGTAACCGTGCGTAAGTATAGGCAAATCATACAAAAATGAAAACCTTGATAAAAATGAAGATCGTGATGCCTTCGTTTCTACCACTTTACTAGGGCATGACTCTTTTAATTGACTTCGACAGTGACCAGTGACGAGGACTTTTAATATTAATATAAAATTCATTATTACTTGCCACTGTCTAAATGCACAAGATTACGAAGCCAAAAATTAAAATATATATATATATATATATATTATTTAGTACATGTTTGGTACTCACCGTATAACAAAATCAATGCTAAAATACAATATAAATTCAAAAACTACCTACACACTGTTCGGCTGAAGCTCTCATACAAAATGGCGGAGTTGTCAGATTTTACGCGGGAAATTTTAAACAGTACCTATAAGATAGCAATTATGTTTGCGTTGGATTTTATGATTTCGAGAATTTAACCGGATTTAGCATGTTTTACTGTTAGGAGTATTCTAAATACATTTTTATTAAATAAAAGCATGTAAAAAATAACAAGCAGGAAAAACCAACAAGGTGCAAATGTATTGTACTACGAATCTGTCAAAATTAATTTCGGGTAATCGAAAACCATATAAACTAAAAATAATTAAAGGACTTGTAGGTAATAATAATATTCAAACTAAAATAATGTTATTTTAATATTATTAGGTACTCTTAAAATCAAATTTAATTGTGAAATGAAATTGACCTACCCATTTTCTTAGTTGGATCGTTCGCCTATCGGGATATCGGGTTCGATTCTCGGCTGGAAAACAAGTTTTCTACCCAAAAAAAAAATGTATTTCTGGTATTCTAGTTGTAATTATGTGTGTGTGTGTATGATGTAAATGTTTCCGGCACCCACCACACAAGTCATTGAGTTAGGGGATGTTTTCTGTGAATTTGTGCTTTAAAAAAAAAAAAAATATTAATGTTAAAACTATCGTGAGTATTACACATTATGTTATGTTATATTCGGCTTAAAACACGAAAATTTTATTCTAGATATGCAAATGTTTGACCGCCATCTCACCTGCTTCTGGAAATCGAACCCAAAACCTACGACGTACAGGGCAGATGCCTGTTCATTGAGCCACTGGGTTTTAATAAACTGGTTTCCACCAGGAGTTGAACCCGATACCCGCTGTTTAGAAGGCAAACACGAAAACGACTCCGCCAAGTTCAAAAGGTTGACTTTGCCACCTAGGTCAATGAAATTACTGCCTATTGGTTCAGTTGGGTGAGCGTTCGCCTTCTTAGCAAGGGTATCAGGTTCGATTCCTGGCGAAAACACAAGTTTTCTCCCCGTGGAAAATTTGTGTTTCTGGTTCTGGTTGTGATTGTGTGTGTGATGTGAATGTTTCCGGCACCCACGACACAAGTCATCGAACTAAGTGTGGGGCTGTGAGTGTGAAAGCGCTTAAGCGTTTATTAGGCCTATTTAAAAACTAACTAAAGTAAAAATCCTACTAATATTATAAATCCGAAAGTTTGTGTGTAAGTATGTTTGTTCCCTCTTCACGCTTTAACGGCTGAACGGATTTAGATGAAATTTGGAATGTATATAGATTATACCTGGGATTAACACATAGGCTTCTTTTTAGCTTGATAATAGCGGGTGAAGCCGCGGGGCACGGCTAGTATACAATAAAAGAAAAAATATAAGTTGTAGCAAAATTTGTCAACCAGTTTCCTAGCGTCCATAATTGGTGTCCTTACGTTATACAAAATTAAATAATTAATAATATGATGTGACGGTCCTTATAAGCTTAGTTGCGCATTAAATTAATTAAAGTGATATCCCTAATGATGAATTTAATGCTAATAAGCACTCTCGAAAGAAAAATTCCTACACGCGATGCGGTGAGCGTATACGATTTTATTAAGTACAATCTGTCGCAAATCTAAACCAACGCGAATGTAATTATGACAAAACAATCAATTTTTTTACTTAATTATATTCAAATTTATTTAATACCAATTTAAATAATATTTAGCACCAAATTATATTTCAATTAAATTTTAGTCTGCTATTAGGCAATGTTCCCAGAATGCTGGCAGCATTACCCCACAATAGAGTACAATGCCAATCCGCTGCAAGTATTTTAGTCACGCTTTTCGTTCATTTTGTTTTCAATTATCTATAAAAATAAATATTGACAAAAACAAAACGTGCATGTTCTGTGACGGCACCAGCCGCCTTAGTCGACATCTATGTGTGATATAAGTAAAAAAGTAGTGATCAAGATCTGATCACTAATTTTTGAGTTAGCATCGTCAATTATGCATGTTTGATACATTAAATGTGTTCAAGGTTCCGAAGATAAAGCGGTTTTTTTAAGTTTTACTTGCGTTTAATTATTAACTATGATGTTTTCATGAGAAAAATTATTGGTGCTGATTGTATGTAATAAATGTTTTATAATAATAATACTTTTAATGTTCCGAATATAATATTATTATGGTCCCATAAACCTAGCAAATTAGTAATAACGGTACATGTACGAGTAGGAGGACTGTAGCATACTAGTAATAACGGTACATATAGGAGGACTGTGCTCGCAGGATTGAATATGGCTAAAAAAGCAAATTGCTATTTTAAGTTAATGAGCATATAATTATGAGACGTGACCTGTTAACTTTTAAGGCGTAGAGTGCATTGGAGTCCGAGCGATTTTTTAAATTTTTTAGCTTGATAGGCAAGCATTTGATCACAATCTCACCTGATGTAAAGCGATGATGCAGCTGAAGATGTAGCATGCTTGCTTGTAAGATACCTATTCATTCTTGACTTGAAGACTTCCAGATTAAACCGTTCGGGAAATAGAGACGAGCGCAATGAGTTCCACTCCTTCGCACAGATAATAAACGTAGAAGCAAAACTATTGGAGTGAACTTGAGATATGTCCACCATTAATGGATGACGTTTGACAGTTAGTTGAAGGTTTGGGTGGCTCTTCAGATGCTCTGTAGAGCACCTGGAACGGGTAGAGACTTGCTTGTTTCCATAGATATCTCATAAAAAAACCCACCAAGGTATTGATTTGCGTCAAAATTGCTTACCGCACTATAGCGCCAGTAAACCGAAGTGTTTATACAAACAAAACTCACACAACACCATAAATGCTTACTTATAACCTCTTACCACGTACATTTGCAACAAAGTAACATAAAATTGAACCTTAGCGAACTAAAAATAAGGGTAAGGGTAGAAACAAATTTCCGAAACAAAATGGCAGATAAAAATTGGCGCGATTTGCTGAATGAGCCGATATTGCATACCTATTAGCGGGGAGAGCTAAGGGCGTGTCCACATTGACGTGTTGATTGCATCTACCGAAAAACACGGTACCGATTTCAAAGTTAGCCGGGTGCCGGGAGCTAATGAAATAATTTGGCATGTAATTTAAGACTGTTTAAGACGTCAAATTTTAAATTGGATGCGCGAAAAGGGATGCTTCGAGATAATAAATTAATCGGTTCTGTGAACGCGTCAAACGTAGTGTCCGGTTAACGTAAATGAATTTTGAGCAGGGACCGGTTTGTATTGTCCTTTTTTTATACTGGTTGTATAAATTAAATGGCGCTACGGATAGTTCCCGCCTTTATATCATTCGATATCAGTCAATAAAGAAAAGGTATATTTTTATTATTGTTATTAATGTGATATATGCGTGGGACATTTTGCGAATGGGATGGTTTGAGAATGGGATGGATTGCGAATGGGTCGTTTTAAGAATGGGACGTACTGCGAGTGGGACCGTTTGAGAATGGGACTAACTGCGTATGGGACGATTTGAGAATGGGACTATTTGAAACTGCGTGATGTGGAACTCGCTGCCCGCGTCTTTGTTGCCTGAACAGTATAATCTGGGAGTCTTCAGGTCTAGAGTGAATAGGTATCTTCTAGGTAACCATGCTTCATCTTCGGCCGCAACATTACTTTCCATCAGGTGAGATAGCGGCCAAATGCTTACCTATCTGGCATAAAGAAAAAAAAAAGCCAAATGCGAATGGGACGTTCTGCGAATAAACCCTGCGGTCATCTTATCCAGGTTTGACATGCAAATTTCGTAATATCGTCAACCCATCTTGTTGCTGGACTCCCGACCCTCTCTGGGCCACCACTCTGGTACAGACTTACTCCATCTACAGTCACTTTGCCTAGTTATATGTCCTGCCCAGTTTCACTTTCGATTAACATCGAAAACTAGTGTCACGGGTGCTGGAAACATTCACATCACACACAACATTTTTGTAGTGATCGTTTTTTTTTCAGAGGCCGGCTGGGGCTCTACCACAGCAGTGCTTCGAATTGAAGGACATTGTTTCCTGTGAAATTACAAGGCCTTATATCTCAGGGTGATGTGCAGTGCTTAGCCACGCAGGAGTTCGAATTGTGGCACTGAACTTTAGTAGACAAGCGTGACGCATACCATCAGGCGAGCGGTTTGTTAGTCTCGTCTCACATCCAGAACTAGAAACTCAAATTGCCCTTGGAAAGAAAATGTGTATTTCCAGCGGGAATCGAAACCGATACCCATTGCTGTGAAAAAATCTAGATGAACTAATATTAACTAGTTCAGTTTTAGATATAATTGAAACGCAAGCAAAGCTTAAAAAACCGACTTCATCGCTTATACTTCGGTTTTGGCTTGACCGATTTCGATAAAATTTATATGGGATCACCTCTGAAGTACTCTACCAAATAAACGAAAAATCATCAAAATCGATTCATAATTGGCGGAGAAATCACGTAACAAAAATACATACAGTCGAATTGAGAATCTCTTTTTTTAAAGTCGGTTGAAAATAGGCATTTCATTATTAATGTGTTCCTAGATTACATGCATTCTATGACATTAATTAATATATGTATAACGACTTCGATTTTTTAATATTTTCTAATATTGGCAAATTATTTTTATACGTCTTAGTTTTTTTTTTTTTTTATTATTATTATTTTATTTATTTTTTTATTTGTGACATGCTAGTGTTTGACCACTATCTCACCTGATGGTAAGTGACGATGTGATCGAAGCTGGTAAACACACTAGACCTGGAATACGCAGGCTCTCAAGGATAACTGCCGGAACACCGTATTTGGCTTGGCGGCAGACTTTCAACTTGATGGTGGTAAGCTACTTTGGTAGCAAGCCAGGCGAGCAACTAGTTAGGTGAGTATTAGTTTTTTTAAACAATAGTTAATAAAAACTCCTGTTTTTTTTTTTATTTGTAACAGGCTAGTGTTTGACCACTATCTCATCTGATGGTAAGTGACCGAAGCTGGTAAACACACTAGACCTTAAATACGTAGCTAATATGATATTCCTGCTTTTTGCTACGCCGCAATTGGATAAATACCAAGAATAATTCCAATGCAAAAATGTGTATTAGTCAAATAAGATATCCGACCACCACGAGAGGCAAATAAAAAGAATAGCTCAGCGGGAATCAAACCCGCGCACCGTCTGGTTGAACTAGCCCACGTAAATTTATTTAAATTTATAGCTCTCGCAAAGCAAACCCAATAAAATCGTAGTTTAACGTGTTTTGTTCACTCAGTGGTGGAAATTGCTTATCCAATGATATATGGCACAGATTTTTTTGTATGAGATACGTAGATAATAGAGGTACTTACATATACCTAGAACCTAGAACTTACATATATCTACATTAACATTAAGTCCTCTTTTTGTACACTTTTTATTGTGTAATAAAGTATGAAATATCTATATATATATATATATAAATCAATGCCACTTTTCGTTGTTATTTTATAACTTCAGAACGGGCTCACCTATCCAAACCAAATGTTTAGGCTTTGTTCGGACTATTTAGTAGATGGTTTATGTGAAGTTAGCACAAAATCGGTCGGTGGTTCTTCATGTGCCCGGGTGTGATAAACCCGGGCGAAGCCGGGGCGGATCGCTAGTAAATATATGAATATTTAAATCTAATAAAAAAAACTTTATTCATAGTAACAACATAATTTAAGTAGCAATTGTACATTACATTAAACTAAAAACTAAATTAAAATTAAACAAAAAAAAAACTATAATTAGATATAAATATGTACAAAACTTAATCTAATAGTCCGCTACCAGTAGGCAAAGTACCCAAAATGCTGGCAGCATTGCCACGTTGAATGGCAATACTCAATCTCTGTCCAAAATATTTGCCAGCATTTTGGTCACGAGTTGCTTCGACCAAACGCTTTGTTAATTCATTGTAGAATGTATGTGCTCCCGGTCCCCACGGTCCCAACGTCTCAACCCCAAAAGGCACAAATATATAACCACTATCAAGATTACTATATTTGCGCCTTTTGAGAGTCTCTGCTGATTCAGCCGCAACACCAGCCTTATTTTTAGTTCCAGAAAGATGAGACGGTGCTAGGGTGTCTACGCAAGTTGCATCCCAAACCAAAGGCCGTCCCATCTTCCATGGAATCAGGGTCATTCCGTCAGGCCTTTTACCGTCATCACGCGCAAGACCATTTGGTTCCAAAATAGCCGCACAGTTGGCGGTGGTAAGAGCCCGACGTATGATATCATTAAGACTCGTGTGGCGGGGAATACGTCCTGCACTCCTAGAGCAAGACAGACCGTGATGACCGAGCCGGTCAACAGCAGTACCGCACTGACAGCGGTGTGGAGCACAACACGATGCGCCTAATCGAAGTGATGCTGCGATACGGAAAGCCGATGAATCCAGCAGCGTTCCCGTATTTGGCGATGGGAGAGCCTGTAGCCACAGACCTGATTCCCACTCCGAACTTGCAAGAAGACGGGCACGATCTGCGGAACTTAAGCACGTTTGAAATAAATGATTCCGTACTTTGTCGCAGAGCGGCCCGTCCCAAAGCTTCTGAGAAGACAGATTTTCTGGGAAATCAGTGCCTGAACAGGCTACCAACCACGCTTTCTTGGCCTCATCTATAAATGATATTTTTGTATTAAATGGTAGAGCTACTTGTAAAATTTTATTAGTCAATTTTTGAGTACTGTGTACTGATGACAAGAAAGCGGGAAGGGCGACTCCCGAAATTGATCGAATGCCAAGGCCTCCCAAACGCACTGGCAGTGAAGCTTGCAACCACGCTCTCTCGTCTAAATTCATATTCAAAATAGATGCCAATGTGTTTTTGACAATGTTGTCTAAATTTTGAATAATATGTTCATGTTTCCATAGCTGGCAACACCGTAAAGTATATGTAAATTTTGGGACAAAAAGACAGTATTTGAGTATTGTGAAGGCCATATGAGTATTAATTTTTAGTAGACGATCTGAACTCTGTTTAAAATTTTGAATTTTTTCATCAAAAAATGAAGGGAATGATTCGTTAAGAATAGGGGAGCCCAATAACAATATAATAATAATAATATAATAAATCTAATTAAAATAAGACAAATAATCCGACTGCGAACTTTATTAAGATCTGAACGGTTGCCGAAAAACTATAAATCGTTATAATTATATCCTATACGATCATTTGAAATAAAATGTAATAAAAAAATATCTAAGAATTATTTTCAAAATAACTGTTATGATACTATATATATATGATACTACAATGATACTCAACTTAGCACAGTTCGTTGACATATTTTATTACATAATATAAATTTAACATAATATAAATGCTTTCACACTCACAGCCCCACACTAAGTTTAATGACTTGAGTCGTGGGTGCCGGAAACATTTACAAACCACACAATCACAACCAGAACCTGAAACACAATTTTTCCTTGGGAGAATACTTTCCCGAGTTGCCGCCGGAAATCGAACCTGATACCTGTATACCTGCTTAGAAGGCGAACGCCCAGCCAACTAAGCCAACGAAGCCAATATTTCACAATATGGCGTCTGATTGCCGCCATATTGAATTCATCATGTCTTTAGTGACACACGCAAGATTAAGATAAATCGATTAATTCATGTTAAGATAACGCCCTCATCAATTAAGATAACGTCCTCATCAATTTTTTAATTTTATAGCTTTACCCATGCTGAAGTAGTATTTTTAGAAAGGAGAAATTATATAAGCGGGGTTTCAACCCGCGGCCATGGTGTGTCATGTCCTATTGCTCTAACCGCTGGGCTACTCAAGCCCTGCCTGACGCGACGAAATTATTCTTTAATCATTTTCTTAGAGTTTAAACTAATTATTTGTATGGTTTAGACGCAAATGCCTCTGACAGACAAACGGACGAACGGATGTAGTGCTGAACCACTCAAGGTAACTTAGAGACCTTAATTTGCCCAGTCAATAAAATAGTCTTTTGTTTTAGTGACAGTGCTTCCTATACACACATGTGTAGAGTAGAACCATTTTAAATGTAAACGCCCTTTCACCAAATTTGTCAAACGATCGAGTGTAAATTGTATGTTTTTGTGAAGGGGCGCGCATATTCAGAATGGTTCTACTCACTGTGTTACAGCACGAGGTGAAGTCATCCCAAAATAGGTCTTAAATTTTGTGTAAACGTAATTCAAAATCAAAATCAAAATCGTTTATTCATATGGGCCCCAAAGAGGCACTCATAAAAGTGAATGATGCTACTGCCAGATTCAAAATTATAGCCATCTCGAGAACAACGTGGCAAGAAACTCAGCGGCGCATTTTTTTCTTTTATTTTTTTATTCATTCCTTAACACTAATACATAATTAGTACCCGGATGACCGAGCTTTGCTCGGCTAAAAACACGGATAAAACGACGTTTTCTAAAATTAAAACCTAGCTAGATCGATTTATCGCCCCCGATACCCCCTGCATACAACATTTCATGAAAATCGTTGGAGCCGTTTCCGAGATTACACACACACATATATATACAAGAATTGCTCGTTCGATGCTATTAGATATTAACCTAGGTATATCTATATTATGTAGTTGCTAGAATTACATTATATAATATAAAAACACTGTACTCAATCAATCAACATAAACACACGATCCTTGTTTTAGATCGCTGACGAAGTATCCATTGTCAGTGACCGGCTAATTTTAACGTGGTGCAGAATGCTCCTTGAATTTTGCTCGTGCGCTCAACATTTTTTATTCTCTTTCTGCTAGGGTACGATTAATTAAATATCACGAATAGTGGACGACTGGATACGCGATATCGTTAAGTAGTTAGGGCTGTTGCAGTAAAAGTTATTTATTGGATAGTTTCTCTTATTCTTGGAAACGTGTGCGCGGCTCTCTCTGGGATTTTTGCTCGTTTTGATTTGTTGAATCTCGTAAATGCTGGCTTTATTTTTGTGTCATGCGTTGTGTTTTATTGTTGTGGATAATTTAATTATCTTTTAAGAAAAAAAACTTCATTAAACAAATATTATTTCGTTGTAATAATGATGATGAATGATTTTTTTTAAATAATAATATGTATTATGACACAAAAATCACGAAATTAATAGCCGGTTAGTAACACAACAAAATAATAATATCAATTGTTTATTTGAATTATGTAAATTATGTCGATTTTACTGAAATCATGTCTCTAATAATTTAACGCAAGCAAAGCTTAAAAAAACCGACTTCACTGCTTTATCTTCGGAACTTTGATCAGATTAGATGTACTAAACACGCATTTTTTTTTATTTTTTTTTTGTGACAGGCTAGTGTTTGACCACTATCTCACCTGATGGTAAGTGACGATGTGATCGAAGCTGGTAAACACACTAGACGTGG
Organism: Lomographa bimaculata; assembly: GCA_948107665.1. NCBI lineage: Eukaryota > Metazoa > Arthropoda > Insecta > Lepidoptera > Geometridae > Lomographa > Lomographa bimaculata. The sequence goes on from OX403600.1 coordinate 14,283,371, forward strand.
AATACGCAGGCTCTCAAGGATAACTGCCGGAACACCGTATTTGGCTTGGCGGCAGACTTTCAACTTGATGGTGGTAAGCTACTTTGGTAGCAAGCCAGGCGAGCAACTCACAAAATGCTCTACCACCTCTCAAATGTCACCTGATTAGCACCACCCGGGGACCACGTGTAGGGAGTCAGACTTAAGGGGTATCTCCTACGGACATTATTGAAGATATTTCAAGAACTGCTTTTGATATGTTTAGTACTTATATAATAATTTTTAGTATTATCTGTATTTTATAGGAATTATGTTACTATTTTTTAAATACTCAAAAGTACTAACTGTCTCCTTCTGCTGCCGCACTATAAAAAGTAGCATATTTCACCTCGTTCAAAAATCAATTTTTTACCTTCTTTACTAAATTCTTTACTACCTTCTTTACTAAAACTTATCTTCAACTAAATCTCCGCTGCCATTACTGTCATAACAGTGTGTTTCAATGATACACACACCTCGCACACACACACTTGTGGGTGTAATCCGAAAGTAATTAATACGTGCATCAATTAACTTTCGAATACCTATAGGTACAATACTAGTGACTCTGTGAGCTGAAGACCTCGTATTTTTAGAAATTACTGAAACATGATTTTTTTTTACGTTTTGAACATATCTCCGCTATTTCGAAAAAAATCAAAAAATTAATCAACAAACGGACATCCGGACATACGAAAGCAATTTTGCCAAAGCTGAAACGTAAACAATTTCGGTCGCACTTCGCGCTCGCTTGGTCAATAAGTCCAAATAAAATTAAAATCATTTTATTTCCGAAGCAAGATTTTGCTTAACTTAAGGTAGGTAGGAACCTTCTAGTATAAAAATACCTGTGTAGAAGGCCCCGCCATATCCATTCCATAAAACATATTTAGGTTTCAAATACGTAGATGATAATTATACATAATTAAAGTTTCTAAGTTAATATAGAGCCAATATTGATACAGTGCAGGATCAAATAGCTCTTGTTTTCAGGAGCTTTCAAGATGTTGCCACAGAATAGCGAGCATCCGCTAAAACAGAAGCATAACCAGTGTGATTCCGTGCAATCCATTATCACGTTCATATACGGCAGTAAAATTAACATTTCGTGCTTTGCCGGCGCGCGCCCAAGCTTACGTACACCGTACAGTTTTTGTTTATTTCATAGCGCCGATGCGTCTCGTGTAAAACAGTAGTGAAGGTCGCGAATCTTGGTAATTTTGAAACAGTCTGGATTGTAAAGATTATTTTTTAATTGTCTCAATAAACCAAGTCTTTTTAAATAGGTGTTTTGAAAAAAAATAAGAGAAATGCGGATGCTAAATTGTAAGTATAGTTATTTTTTTTTTTACTTAACCTTTCAAGTAGGGTATCAAAATGAAGAAAATTAAAAGGAGATTATTCGAATGGTTGTATTAAGTGCATTGATTATTAGTTGACTATTTAGCAGTGGCGATTTGTGATTTTTTAAATTTAAAATTTTATTTGGAAAATTTTCTGTTTTGATCCGTTTTTAGTCTGCAAAGTCTATTCCTAGATGATTTTTCAGATGGTGTTGTAAGAATCAAAATTGTCATTGGGCGTTTTAAAATAAGGCGAAAATATTAGAGAGTGAAACACAACAATCATAATCTTCTGATCTAGGATCTAGATGACCTGTTCCATGCCGCTGTAGCATAATTTAATGGTATATGTATTGAAATTATATAAATTATAAGTATTTATAGTCTTTCTAATAATATAAAGAAAGGAACATCTTCCTTTTTCTTATAATTGTCTATTCATATCATCAAAAGCATACCTACGCTTCGCTCGCTCAATCCCTTCACAAAAGGGTAGCGACCGAACAAAAATCTGTGTAGCTATAGTACTGTACACACTAGTGTCGATGCATCGCTAGCTTTGCGAGCGCATACGCGTGCCTGATGCAGTTGCCTCGAGACGCACGCGTCACGCACATTGCAACGAGCTTACGGAGTTACGAATTGCTACCCGATAGATCCCGCGTTTCCGCGTCAAGTGTGACCCCACCTTTTGGCACCGAACTTTAGCAATACTCTAGATTTTTTTATGAATGTGTTAAGTGTTTTTTTTTAATGTGATGTGATTAATAACGTTGTCCGGTGCGATTTTTCCGCGTTTTTTTTTAAATTGATGCAACCTTCCACTTGCTGAGTGCATAATATATTAACACGTTCCTGATTTAGGTTTCAAATGGGAACCCATTTTTCACGATCGCATTGAATTTCAAATGCTAGTTTATAAACGTGGGTGTTTTTATTTTGGCCGCTTATTTCCTGTTGTACGCCTCTGGGTGGTGTTGTGCTCTAGTGGCTCATGAAAAATGGTGATGGGGTAAGTTGATTCCATATAAAAAAACATATTTTTGCCGCAAAAAAAAATCGAAAATTTTAAAATACCATATTATAGGTTTTTCTACAGTCTCATTAATAAAATTAAACAACAGGTATTTTTGTGTTTTTATTAATGAAGAATTTGTTGCTTCCGTTTATAAACACTATGATTTTCGTACTGATTATCACTTTGACTGTAGAAAATTGCTAAACTTTCAAAGCAGCTCGTAACTTAACGTTAGTTCATACAATTGTTCCATTACAAAGGAGAGATCGTTTGTAAAATTGAACGCCGCTTTACCAAAGTTTTCAAACTACTAAGTATCAAATATTGGTATAATTCAGTTCAAACTCTACCTACGTTTTTTTTCTTTTAATATTGGCTTCGCATTCTTGTGCTTTTAGACAGTGTAAAGTAATAAAATATATATATATATATATATTTCAAGAGTATTCCATACTGAAAGTCCTAATCACAAGTCACAGTCAAAGTCAAGGAAAACAGTCAAGGTCCAGTCATAGTCAAGTCATGCCCTAGTAAAGTGGTAGAAACTTTACTAGAACTTCTATTGGAGTTTTGGAGCGAAAGCTAAAATCACGTTTTTCAACTTTGTTTGATTTGCCTACATTTATGCACGTTTAATAAGTATTCACGGTTAATAATCCACCATTATTACACAGTAACACTCGAAGAATCACAGGTTTTGGAAAATTATACAAAATCAACAACGCCATTTTTTCACTTTCGCGGCAAATCTCTACGTTTTTTTTTCATGAGCTAAGTATCAGTATAAGCTTGTATTATTATCAAGCTATACAAGCTTTTTACTAATAAAATAATAAACTACCTTATTATCTAATTAATGTAGGTAATAAGATGTTATTTTAAAAAAGCTGCTGCGATGAAAATTACCAGCTTACTTTTCAATCAATTGTATCGGTTTTACTGATATTAATTTATTTCCCAGTTTTCTTTTCCATTACGTCTTTCTTATGTTTACTGATTTTCAGTTCTTTGTTGTCGATTTTCATGAGTTTTTTTTTACAAAGCTTAGTTTATGTTCAATAATACCACAAGAGAGTTTTGTACTCCAAAACTCTTTTGGAGTACCTATTACTACGAATAAAAATCACGAGTAGACAATAAACCTTACCCGTTTTACAACCGATTTAAAGACGAAAAATACAATATTACCAAAATGCTTTACAAAAAAGAATCCTCTTTCTACGCTATTGGGTAGTAAGAAAAGATGAAACATAAAATCGCTTAAGTCTTAGAGAGAACAGTGCGGTGCCTTACGAAATTTTGTTAAAGGGGAGACAAGAGCAATATAGGCTTCATTTAAGCGTATTTTTAACAAGATCTAAACTTTGTAGTTTATAGCAGCAAAAAAGAAGTTAGTTTTAAATAATACTAGCCGTGCCCCGCGGCTTCGCCTGCTATTATCAAGTTAAAGTAGCCTATGTGTTAATCCTAGGTATAATCTATGTACATTCCAAATTTCATCCAAATCCAGCCGTTAAAGCGTGAAGAGGGAACAAACATACTTACACACTTACACGCAAACTTTCGGATTTATAATATTAGTAGGATTAGTAGGATAGGATTTGCTAGGGCATCCAATATTTCAAAGCACGATTTCTAATAGAGATCGCGACAGAGAGAATGAAAAAGGTAAGTATAGTTATTATAAGGCTTCTTTTTTTATTATTTTATGTCTCCCTGATTCACTTAACCTTTGGAAGACAAACTGAATCCCACGACACAGGTCGTCCTAGTGTGGGGTTCAGGGATACTTAATTAACACATAATAATAATATGCACTAATGTTACTTTATTCTATTAATTTTTTGAAAGTGTTAACATATTTTGTAACCCAACAATGTATTTTATTATTATTATTTATCAGCGCGGTGCGTGGAGTATAAAAACGTTTATTTAAATAAACTCTAATGTAAATTATTTTAAACAAATGAAAATCACAAAAGCATCCGCTTATAGTCGTCCATTCATCTCAGGCTGACACTCTTGACGTCATTCTACGAAAAGTTTAGCATATTCCCTAGATTCTAGATTCTGGAGATTCAAATGTCATGAAAACAATTTACATTGCTGTAATACATAATTCCAACTGATCTATTTTAGTCTCTTCAGTCGGTGCGTAGGTATTCTTCCTGAAAAATATCCCGAGGTGTCCCTTTGCTAATATAATTAATACAGTACTAACCGTACCCCGCGGCTTTGCCAGCTATTATCAAGTTAAAAAGTAGCCTATATGTTAATCCTAGGTATAATCTATGTACATTCCAAATTTCACCCAAATCCGTTCAGCCCTTAAAGCGTGAAGAGGGAACAAACATACTTACACACACACTTACACACAAACTTTCAGATTTATAATATTAGTAGGATAATGCTCGGTTTCCTTGCATTCGGAATGTACTATATTGACTTATACGCGTACATAAACGCTTTCACACTCACAGCCCCACTAAGTTCAAATACTTGTGTCGTGGGTGCTAGAAACATTTACCTCACAGACACAATCACAACCAGTACCAGAAACACAAATGTTCCTTGGGAGAAAACTTGTGTTCTCGCCGCGAATCGAACCCGATAGGTCTGCTTAGAAGGTGAATGTTCACCCAACTGCCAACTATTCAATATGTAGAATTTGTATAGTGATTGTATAGATATATGTATAGATACATCATCTTAATTATTACGGGACAAATAGCATTCTCAAGAAAGTTGTAGAACTAAATGAGTACTCCGTAAGATGTATTTAACACCTTACTTATAAACATAGGTATTGTACATTATGTTTATAAGTTTCTCCGTGGGACGGTCATATCGCTAAATGGGATCTCTTCCTTTTAGCGATAAGACCGCCGATTGTACACTTTAATACAAGTTTTAAATTTTTTGTAAGTGATTTATGTAAGTTGTGACAGTAAAGCGTTGTCTATCTATCTATCTATCTATTACCTATATACAACAAATACATAAATTACCCCGTATGGGAAGTTAAGACAACCCATGATGCGGTAGTTTCTCTGATGGAACCCCGCAACGACTGATCAATATTCTCCCCTGGTAACACGATGACATGGGAAGCCCCGGGTACCGTTAATGGTGTCTTGTAATACTAGTAATATCTCGTACAAATTAACAACTTGTACCCTCTTTGGGGAAGTACGCGTGCTGCTCGAAACGCGATATATGTAAACGTTAAAAAATATTAAACGCAAGCAAAGCTTAAAAAAACCGACTTCACCGCTGTATCTTCGGACACGCATTTTTGCCTATCAGATCTATATCAAATTTTAATGGGACCACATGAAATCACCAGCTCTCAAATAAAACTATAATCATCAAAATAGGCTTACAACGAAAGAAGTTATGAGGTTAATTTTGTAGTCGGAATTTAAATGGGACCAATTGGTAAGCAACATTTTTCAAACAAAAAAAATTTAGAAATCGCTTCACTTGGAAAGAAGTTATGAGGTAACACACATAAAAAAATACAGTCGACTTGAGTACCTCCTTCCTTTTTTGTGAAGTCGGTAAAAATGTATGGTAACAATTTTTTTATATTCAAGTTAGGCAAATAGTTGACCACTATCTCACCAGATGGTAAGCGATGAGGCGGTCGACGATGATTGCCTGGAAGATTCCTATTCACTCGTGACTTAAAGACTCCCATATTGTACCCATCAGGGGATACAGACTCAGGTAGGGACTTATATTCCTCTGTATGGTATAAACAATTACGATATAACGAATATTGGAGGAATCACTTGAATCAGCTAAGCATGAAAATTTGCATTTCTATAGATACGAGTATATTAAGACTCTTCTGATGGACCTCATTTAAAAGTATTTCAAAGCATTTATTTCTAATCCACTAAATAATAATTAAAATACAGTATTTGTAGCCACTAAGCTTAAAGTTAACTAAAGTGCTCAAGCCCACTACCAGTGGAAAGCGTGACCATCATGTTGACGGCATGGATTTACTTTCGAGGTACTGAATTTCAAATCTTTTTTGATACTTTTATCTTCATACCCTGAAAATACATGGTTTTGATAACGCGTTGTGTGAAATTTAACGAAGCTTTCGATAACTATTATAGCCTTTCTAAACTGTTACATTGAGTAAAAGAGGCACAATATTGTTATTTTACGACTGTTGTAAGATGCGGTCGTTACCAAAATTGTGTCACAGTCGTAGACGAATTTACACTAGGCTCTTAGCAATTCGCTGGCTTGGTATTTTACTATCTGCAATTTTATGGCCATCCAGCAAACGACATGTTTGAGTCGTTGTTGAATATATAGAATACATTGTTACTATCACCAAACAAGCAAATTATTACCGTGTTTATGTTTGATACGGGATATTTACCACATGGTATTTTTTATTATAAACGGGTGTCGAAACACAGCACAGCCTAAACCGCTGGTCGTAGACACTTAAATTTGGAGAGTAGATTTGTCTTAGTACGTAGAGGTGTACTAAGAAAGGATTTGTAAAAATTCTACCCCGAAGAGGAAAAATGGAGGAAGAGATTAAATCGAGTGAAAAAATTTGTATACAAGTTCTTTGTTTTTAAACTTATAGCAATGAAAAATGGTATTTAAGTAGATCATTGAATATATATACACTGATGGAAATTGGTATTCGAGTAGTTCATTTAAAATAGAAAAATAATGCTATTAATATTTTTTACCAGGGGTGCAATGGGGAATGAACATTTTTATTCATGAATTAAAGTAATGTAAATTGTATCTTAGTAGTAATTTTATGAAATAGTCATTACAGTAAATTAGAAATAGCTACTCTAATATACTAATATTATAACTCCGAGTGTTTGTGTAAATGTGTAAGTGTGTAGGTATGTTTGTGTTATCTTTACGCTGTAACGGCTAAACTGATTTGGCTGAAATTTCCAATGTATTTTAATGGAAGTTACACATTTCAAAACACTTTCCAAGTAGTATGCTGTTTATATTTAAACATCGGGACTGTACAGTTCAGCAATAAGCTTAAATAAGCTCTCGTGGTGAAATGACTGTACACTGGACTGCAAAAGTAAATGATACTGTGCATGATAATGCAAATTTTTTACAAACTTTTTTTTTAGTTTCATCTGTTATATCCGTCAGTTGATTGCAGACTAACAGATAACAGGACAGGTGAAACTTAATGAAAGCTTTTAATAAACAACAATCTCATCGTCAATAGACAAGCCCAAGAAGTTTTAAAAGGTTTTTTTTATTTTTATTTGAGACTAAGCTAGCGTTTGACCACAATAACAAAACAAACTGATGGAAAGCGACGATGCGGTCGAAGATGGAGCACACTTGCTCAGTAAAAGTCAGTCCGACCTTTTTTTATGCTGGATAGGCAAGAATTTCACCACCATCTCAACTGATGGAAAGTGACGATGCAGCCGGAGATGGGACTTGCTTGCCTTGCCGGTCTACAAACCTATTCACTCTAGACTTAGACACACAGATTGTACCGTTCGGGGAACTAAGACGCCTGCGTCATAGTGGGCACTTATTGCCTGCAATAAGTTCCACTCCTTCGCTGTACGGATCATAAACGTAGAAGCGTCTTTGGGACGGTTCAGCTAAGTGCCAGCTTGAGGCTCTTGAAGTTATAATATATATTATATATATTTATATCATATCCAAGAGACTGAGCTTGGGGCATCGTCACATCGTCACATGGTGGCGAGTCTCTCGGTATGTTATCGGATAATTTTCGGAGAGTGAGCAATGGAATTACACGATCTAATTCCCCCATCCCCATTCAATTATCGGACATCAAGACGGACTCCTAAGAAACCGCTATATGGTAGACATTCCACATATGCGGACGAAGCGTTTTGCTTCCACATTCATTATCCGAACCGCTAAGGAATGGAACTCCTTACCTGAGTCTGTGTTTCCAGATAAAGACAATATGGGATTCTTTAAGTCGCGAATGAATAGGCATCTTCTGGGCAAATGTGCTTCATCGTCGACCACATCCTCATTTACCATCAGGTGAGATAGTGGTCAAACGAATACCTATAACCGCCTGAAAATCAGTTTCTGGGTAGGTAGGAGGGTCCTGCCCACCTACTTACCTAGTTATATGCTGAGTCGGGACCTCATTCGTGACATCACGCGGCGTTATATTGTTTATTTCTTGTATTTTGTTTTGTGCTTTGTCTTGTTTTTTCTTATGTAAATAATGTAACGTTGTCCCGTAATGTTGTCCCGAATAAATGTATTTTCTTTCTTTCTTTCTTTCTTTCTATAATGAAAAAAAAAAGAAAAGCGAAACGCACTGAGTGAACTGGAGATGTGTCAACCTCAAGCGATGGAAATCCATACTTCGTAGCTCTAAACAAAAAGCTCTCAAAAACCATTCTTCTCGGCCGTACACATCTCAGATTCGTCACAAAAGGTTATTGTTTTAAAAGCTTTACTCATAAAGGAGCACAATAAATCTTACATAGTTTATGTAACCGTATGATTTAGTTATGCCTTTGGATCTTTATTATTGAGCTTTTGCATTGGGTTTCACACATGCACTTTTGCTTTTATTTTGCCTTATTGAGTAAACACCTTTTTACCTTGCTCTCTCATAATAATCGTATCCTACTAACATTATAAATACGAAAGTTTGTGTGTAAGTGTGTAAGTATGTTTGTTCCCTCTTTAAGCTTCAACAGTTGAACGGATTTGGATGAAATTTGGAATGAACATAGCTTATACCTAGGATTAACACATAGGCTACTTTTTAACTTGATAATAGCGGGCGAAGCCGCGGGGCACGGCTAGTAAGTTATATGCCTGAAAATGTACTTAGTCCGTCATTCAATTATTAAAAAAATATTGGACACGTATATTTTCTGTTGTTATTGAAACAAGAAATGAAATAGATATAGTGCTTTGAATTGCGCATGACGTCACACCTCAGTATACTTTTTGATGACGTCACGAGGCTCATCTCCCAAACTTTAAAGCTCTTTATCTTAGTCAATTTATATTGATTTGTTTAATAAATAATGTAAACGCAAGTAAAGCTTAAAAACCCGACTTCACCGATTTATCTCCGGAACCCTTGATCAGATTAAATTAATAAATACACATTATTAATAATAACTCAAAATTTACTGGTTATATCTTGATCACATTTAAATGGAACCACACGGAAAGCACCACCTTTAAAATAAAATAAGAATCTTTGAGATCTGTTCACCACGAAATAAATTTTAAGGTAACACACGTAAAAAAAATACAGTCGAATTGAGTACCTCCTTCTTTTTGAAGTCGGTAAAAATATTTGTCCAATATTTTTGACAATCTAACTGACGGACTGATTAATTAGAATTTATGTTTTACCCAGGCATCATCCCTATGTTTGCTCCCTGTACTAAGTGTAAATATGTACTTTACTATCTATTATCTGTACGCTAATATTAGTGTCATTCATTACTATTATCATCACCTTTTCTTTCATTTTGTAGGGTTAACGCCACAAGAACTCTTCTTAGTAAGAAAAGTGATACATTTTGGTTGAGTTTGCTGCCTGTGTGTTACAAATCCCTTATCTAAATCTAAATATATATAACTCAAAGGTGACTGACTGACTGACATAGTGATCTATCAACGCATAGCCCATACCACTGGATGGATCGGGCTGAAATTTAGCATGCAGGTAGATGTTATGACGTAGGCATCCGCTAAGAAAGGATTTTGATTAATTCTACCCCCAAGGGGAAAAAATAGGGGATGAAAGTTTGTATGAAACTTTGTCAATTTTAAAATAATACTTCTTAACGCGAGCGAAGCTGCGGGCAAAAGCTAGTTATTCATATACTGGTGTTACTCTGGACTTGACAGTGTGGATATATGTAATTTCAAAATACGTTGGGTCGAGACAATAAAGCAAGTCGTTTGCTTGAAGGCTAGCGTCACACCCGCCTATAAAAATCCAATTTCATTAGGAAGCGTAAATGTTTTTTAATGTTATAAATCGATTGTTTGCTTAACCGAAAATAAAATGTTATTCACAAAAACATTGTATTTCATATCAATATAAATATTTGAAAATGCCAATTATGACTGCGTAAAGAAAAATTTACCAACCATTGACTTTAAAATTCTGTGAACTGACGTCAAGGATCAGTCTAGCTAATAGCGTGTGGTTTGCTATTTTGGCGCAGTAAGCAGATCTTAGCCCTCTGCGCCGTGGGTTCTGGATTAGATTCCCGGCAGGAACACAATTTTACTTACTAAAAGACGTTTGTGCTTCTGATACTGGATGTAATTGTGTGTGTGATGTAAATGTTTCCGACACGAAACAAGTCTTTGAACTTAGTGTGGGGCCGTGAGTGTAAAAAATAGACATATTTATTTGTTTTATTGCTACTCTAACAGGAATATAAAAGGTATTCAAAGATTTAGTAAAAGATATTATTATTATTTTATTAAGATAATATTATTGATTTAGTAGCTTACCACCATCAAGTTGAAAGTCTGCCGCCAAGCCAAATACGGTGTTCCGGCAGTTATCCTTGAGAGCCTGCGTATTCCAGGTCTAGTGTGTTTACCAGCTTCGATCACATCGTCACTTACCATCAGGTGAGATAGTGGTCAAACACTAGCCTGTCACAAATAAAAAAAATAAAAAAAAAGTTATTGAAAAATGTAATAAAAATATATTATTTATTCTATCCTACAAATGAGGTGTAATTTATTTTTATAAGTATAGTAAGTATTTATCTCTTATCGGCGATATTAAGTGGGTTATAATCCCAATCAAGTTTTATTCGTCTAATGAACCCTTATTAAGTACTAGTAAAAAAGCTGTAAAATTGCTATAAACGCTTCCTTTTAGTATCTTGCTAGTTCATGAAACCCTTGCGTTCACTTTTTAACCGACATCACAAAAAAAGGGGAGATACTCAATTTGACTGTACATATTTTTTTGCATGTATGTGTCTCCGCCAATTATGAATCGATTTTGAAGATTTTATTGTTTTTATGTTTGGTAGATACTTCAGAGGTGGTCCCATATAAATTTCATCGAAATCGATCAAGCCAAATCCAAAATAAAAGCGATGAAGTAGATTTTTTAAGCTTTGCTAGCGTTTAATTATTTTGTTTAGTAGATTAAAATTCAGAGGTGATCCCATTTACATTTTATTGAAATCGATCAAGCCAAAACCAAAATAAAAGCGGTGTAGTCGGTTTTAAGCTTTGCTTACGTTTAATTTTTTTTTGTGAGCTGTTTTTTTCCATTGGTCCTTTTTAAATTTGAATACTGATCAGTAGTTTTTGAGTTATCGTCAATAATGCGTGTTTAAAACAAGAAGATAAAGCGATGCTTGCGTTTAATTATTATATATCAGGGCTTGTTATGAATATCGAGTATATCAAATACAAAGTTACGCATTTTATGAGACATTCTGATTTTACTTCATTAACCACACTGCGGAGTACGTCTAGTGAAAGATCTGGTCCCGTTTACCAGCACAAGGCCCTGTACTTTCGTTAAGTACTTACTCCATTGTTTCAATATTCCCTAAATAAACCGAGCTCAGTCATAACAGCCATGAAAAAGCAAAGAGTTGTACAAAGAGATCTACCATTCACTCGGAACTAAGTCTTAAACCTTGGCACTAAAATAACGCGGCAGACGACTCAAATCCGAGTTTCAAGTAAAATGCAGGAGGTAGGCGGGCGGATAAATTAAGGTGCGTCAAAGAAAATATCTTATTTGGATAGCCCGTTGGCTTATTTGGGTACCTTCTAAATAGCGTGTATCGGGTTGGATTCCCGAGAAGCACAAATTTCCGTTTGGGAGAACACATTTGTTTCCACCGGGAATCGAGTTCGGTACCCGCTGCTGTTTAGAGGGCCTGAAGCATAGTTTGGGTAGTCAAGCGATAAAACGTGACACTCTTTGAGCGCTTAAAACCGCGCTCCCCGCCTCATTTAATATTTATATTTTCTTAATTAACTTACTACTTTTACTTTCATTTATATAGGCTTAATAATATTTCACGCGAACAACAAAAGCCAGAGGGATAAAGTAAACAAAAAAACTCACTCGCACTCACAACCCCACACTGAGTTCAAATACTTGTATCGTGGGTGCCGAAAACATTTACATATGACACACACAATCATATCTAGAACCAGGAGCACAAATGTCCCTTGCGAAGGAAAATTGTGCTCCTACCGGGAATTGAACCTAGGAGCCAACGCACCAACTGAGTCATCGTAGATGAAAATCCGTCAAAAAGATGGTAAGACTTCATACAGCTCGGTTATCCAAACAGCTGACTAAATAGCGACAGCTGACAAAAAAACGTCTATTGGATAGGTTTAGGTTTAGGTTTAAAGACATTTATTCTCATAAAAGATTACAAATCACTTACATGAGAACATAGAAAAAGTAAATTAGACTTAATAACATTCATCGTCAACACAATTATCACAAATTTAAGTAGATTGCGAAGTATTCAATAAATGGTTAACAAGATGCCTTTTAAGAATATTTAAAGATTTTGCATTTTGTATATGTGAGGCTAATTTGTTATACATTTTCTTTAAATTATCGATAGGCAAGCATTTGACCACTATCTCACCTGATGGAAAGTGACGATTTGCGCTCCTTCAAACGTAGCCATTGTTTTGCCGTAGTTCGTGCGCATGCATGGCAGTGCTAGAAAACTGACACGACGAGTTTTGGGCTGGCAGTGATAAGCCAATTTTATATTTAAAAAATCGATTTTAATATTCCCACACCTTAATATTGACACCGTAAGCGCTTCGACTAGAAAATACATCAAATCGCAGCGTGAAATACAAAACGTAGTCGGACAGACAGACCGGCAGACTGCTCGTATTTATAGATTGATTTTCACGACGCCCTTCAGGACAATTAATGTATGGCTGAGTATTTTAGGTTGGCACAAGTCTTTTCACACTTGATTTATTAATATTGAAACTGTCACTGGAGAAGTCGCGAAATGTAAAGAATTTATTGAGTTTGCATTTTTCTTTGATTTTGGTTTGAGTCAGCTACTATCTCGACGTCAGGTCAGTATATTAAAATTCCTATTTACAAGCTTTGTGCTTAAAGAAATTGGTAATCATATTTTATTACTTATTGTTAGACGCGTTACGAAAACTTCATTAAAAAAATATATGACATCTAAGAAATATACTATTTTTCACTTTTTTGGTTTTTTTTTGTCATTGAAAGACGACTGTGTATTGACTTCAAAAAACACTAATTTTTTGAAGTCTGTTGAATGTTTTTTTTTGTTTGTAGTTTAAAGTAAAACACATATTTATTTCATTATAATCAAACGACTATTACCCGACTGCGCAAAGAACTTTAATGTGTTTATCAGCCTATATAATTGTATGTCATATTATTATGTTTGTCCTTTGTGGCTTACTAGAGACCAAACGCGTGAGCCGATTGTAATGTTTCTTATGTCGATTTGTCTTAATTGTGCGAGTGTTATTAAAGATATGACAGTAATTAAAATTCAATTTGGCGAAAACCAGACGCCACATTGTGAAAAAAAAAGTAAAAAGTGTCAAATGGGGGGGAATAGGTATGTTATGGGACTGTTAAAGTCACTATGCGTTTTTCTCGATAGGCTAGCATTTGACCACTATCTCACCTAATGGAAAGTGACGATGTGGTCAATGATGGAGCATGCTTACCTAGAAGAAACCTGTTCACTGGAGATTTAAAGACTCCTATATTGTACTTATCGGGAAACACAGACTCGGGAAAAGAGTTCCATTCCTTAGCAGTACGTATAATAAATGTGGAAGCAAAACGTTCGTACGCACCCTTGGAATTTCATACATAAAACGATATCGTGTGGCAGATTGTCTGGTTGTCCGATGGTAAAAGGGGGATGGGGGAATTAGATCATGCAATTCCGTTGTACACTCTCCGAAATGCATCCTATAAGACTATGTTCCGTATTAGAATATATTATATACTAGCCGTGCCCCGCGGCTTCGCCCGCTATTATCAAGTTAAAAAGTAGCCTATGTGTTAATCCTAGGTATAATCTATGTAAATTCCAAATTTCATCCAAATCCGTTTCGCCGTTAAAGCGTGAAGAGGGAACAAACATACTTACGCACTTACACACAAACTTTCGGATTTATAATATTAGTAGGATTTTGTATTTTTGCCGTCGGTTTGTTAAATTTATGTTCTCATTTAACTAGTTTTAGTTATCTGTCATGTTTCGTTTGTAGTAGGTATTTGGTACAAATATATTTAGCTAAAATAACTAGACGACAGTAACGTATATTTCGGCGTACTCTCGAATATTGTGGCGATTGAAGTAGGTTAGAAATAAATCTATCCTGTGCCATTTTAGTGCTTTCAGTTATGCCTATTTAATTACCTATTTGCTACAAATAATTAAAATTACACGACTACAAAAAGGGTAAAAGGAGGGTTATGATATTAGCACCTTATGCATGTATGTGTGATCCCTCACAGCTTTTAAACTAATAAACCGATCACACTAATAATTCTAATGAAATGTTTGTGTGTAAATGTATGTGCAAGTATATTTGTTTTCTCTTCACGCTGTTCCCCAGTTGGGTAAAAATAATGTAGCCGTTTACACCCGGATCGAGACGCAAAAGGCGGAATATATTCTAAAATCCTACTAATATTATAAATCCGAAAGTTTGTGTGTAAGTTTGTGTAAGTATGTTTGTTCCCCCCTCTTCACATTTTAACGGCTCAATGGATCTAGATGAAATTTGGAATAGATCATACCTAAGATTAACACATAGACTACTTTTTGACTTGATAATAGCGGGCGAAGCCGCAGGGCACGGCTAGTTGTTTTATAAAAAAAAGGCGTCCGTAGTGTAAAGTTTCTACTAATTTACTAGGTATTTACGTGACTGATTGGACCATCTCTATCTTACTTGACTGTGACTGGTGACTAAGGACTAGTAAAGTTATATCAAGTACACAAATAAATAACTTGACAAATATTTATTACTTGACACTGGCTATAGTTTACGGAGCCTCATTTAAAACAAGTTAATAATCAAAAAGTTTTTTTAAAATCATATTTTACCCAATTTTAATTAAAAAAGGACTGAAAAGTTATGAACCCTGAGAACTGACCAAAAATTCTGGATTGTTTAATATTGTATGCTCAACATGACAGCATTTTGGGCACACCGCCGAACAACTACTTTTTGCATTAGGTAAGTAGGTTATTTAAGTTTGTATATATATATGGTTATTTTTAGAACCAAATAAGTGTATTACATATTGTATATTAAACCCTTTACAATTCTGTGATTAAAAAATAATGAAATATTACAATAATAACCAGAGAACTTGTCAAGACGAATCAAACGAGCCCAAACTAAATGGTATTATTTCGCTTAGTTTAGAAGTTCCTATGGCCATCTTCCTTCTCCATCATGACTTACCAACCTGAATGACCAACTCCATGGTTCCCTGTCATTGTATTGTCATTGAAGCTACATAAGTACCAAATTTGAATCCAATCGGTCATCGAGAAATGGGTCTATTTTGCATGCAAGATTTAATTACAAGCCCATAGATAACTGGATAGGTGAAACTAAATTTAGCTTGTAAATAAAGTAAGACTCTAAAACGTAGACTGGACTTCCACTAGTCTAAATGACAATAAACATTATAAGCTTTAACGTACATTAACTTAATATGAAACATGTTTTCTCCCTTCATCCCTAAACCCCTTTTCCGAGTATCGCTAATTCGATCGAGCGGGATAACACATAAATCAGGAGCATCCTATAGAACATCCTGTTTATCGCTTCATTTTACTTATATGATTGCTGTTCAATTAATGTTTTAGTATATGTGTGTATTGTGTGATTATTCCGCCAATTATGAATGGATTTTGATATTTTTTTTGATTGGTAGATTATACTTCAGAGGTGGTCCCGTATACATTTTATCGAAACCTATCAAGCCAAAACCAAAATATAAGCGTTGAAGTCGGTTTTTTTTTAATTTTGCTTGCATTTAAATTATTTATATGTATGGTACATTTGAAGGAATTTGTGTACGTAAATTATGTTTAAAACAAAGTATTTTTTTATTGTACACCACCGTCTATTCCTTCTTCTGTTAATGTCCAAAGGTTGTATGGTAAATATCGCTTTAAGTGATAAGACTCCCATTGTACTATCACAATGTTTTTTGATTTGTTGGTATACAATGAAGAGACCAGACACATAAAAATGGTGTATAACTCTCTCTGTCAGTCACTTGTTGGCTACTGCATCACGTCATGGGGTGGCTCCGCCAAATCTCACGTGATCAATGTGTAGCGAGTTCAGCGGGCAATATTAAAAGATGCAGTCAGCTTACATTATTTAATAATATCAATTGATGTATGTTCTTACCGCGGGAGGGCCTGGTGACTTGTAATACAGGTTTTTGTAAAATCTATGTCAGACACTGGTGCCGATTCTGTTGTCCAGAATTAGACTAAACTAGCCTAAAATTAGTTTTAGTCCTGCTTTAGTCCAAAACCTATTCAGAAAATGCAAGATTAGACTAAAATGAAGTTTGACAGGACTAAGTTAGTTTAGTTACTCTATTTAGTGAAAATGACCAAATTCTTATTCTGATGTACATGTTTTACGTCAAATTAAGACTAAAAATAGAAATTTTAAACTCAAATTAGTCTGTATGAAAAAGGTCTGGATTATTTTTAATGTGATCTTATACTTGAAAGAATAACACGTGCAATTAATGAAGCAAATACTGACCTACAAAGTCTATAATGGAGGAATATGTGATTGCGGCTCTTGTGAATACAATTCAATTTGGTTGCTGACAAAATCAATTTTAGTCCTGTCATTTCAACTTTTAAATTAAGTTCAACGTAAAATCAGAATATCGTTTAGGTATTCTTTGACTAAAATTAGTTTATTTTTAGTTTAGTTTAGGTTAGTTCGGTGCTCAACAGAATTAGCACCATTAGCTCTCACAAAGTAGTACTAATTACTAAAATCAATTTACATAAGTTTTATCACAATTTATTTTAGTACTATCATTGTGTTGAGAAATAAAGGATTTATTTAATATTTATAAAGAAGCGTTATACAATACAATCTCTTTAATGGTTGGACGGATATAGATCGAGCTTAGAAATATATTTAAGCCTCATTTGAATTTGGTATAATAATTACTTGACTCAGTGTATACGCGAGAAAAGCTGCGGGAACATCATCGCATAGGGCCCGAAGTGTGAAGTGCGATAAGGAACTTTGTTCCAACAATTATATTGGCATCAACCAAACGATGTATTCATGAACAATAAACATTCAGGGTTAACAACCTAAACTTAACATAAACTCCAGTAGCTTTCGATTGTTTATAAACATAGCCATGTAGTTCAGGCGAGGCGTGCTGAAAACGTATTTAGTAAATGGTTTTGTTGTAAACCACAGACCTTACAGCTTACTATGCAATTTCTTTGTAAACTAAATGTATTGTTTGTTCTGTGGCAGATCTAAAATAATCAGCATTTCTGTATAATAATTTGATTAATAATTAAACGCAAGCAAAGCTTAATAAATCTGATTTTGCCGCTTTATCTTCGGAACTTTGATCAGATTAGATATAATGGGTGTATAGACCCATTATTCACGATATTTCAAGAATTACTGATCAGATCTTGATCAAATTTAAATGGGACCAATTGGAAAGCAACAATTAAAAAAATATATAATCTGTTTACGTGGAAAGAATTTATGAGTTAACACACATAAAAAAGCAGTCGACTCATGAACAAGTATCTCTGCATAAGTTAAAAATTTTTACAGTTCACACCATATTTTATTTTATCATCTGTACTGCGAAGGAGTGCACTCATTGCCTTCATCTTTGTTCCCCGAACAGTATAATCTGGGAGTCCCAAGTCGAGAGTGAATAGGTACTTTTTAAGCAAGCATGCTACATCTTCGGCCGCATCATCGCGTTCCATCAGGTGAGATTGTGGTCAAACGCTTGCCTATCGGCAATAAAAAAATCTCTTTCACACTCACAGCACCCCACTAAGTTCTCAGTCTTATGACGTTGGTGTCGAAATTAATCAAATCACACCCAGAATCAGAAACATCAATTTCCCTTGGAAAGTAACTGTATTTCCACTGTTAGAAGCCAGACATGCGAGTCTGCAACCAACCAACTAAGTAACGGGAAGTTACTGAAACTTATTTTAGCTCGATCATATGATGACTCCAATGTACACTATGAGCTCAAAATACAGTATTTTCATTATTTCATTTCCACAGAATAGTGAATAACTTGACAACAAGGCTGGCCACTCTGCTGGTGCTGCATGCTGCTGGTGCAGGACTGGCTTCTCCAACTGTGCTGATCACAAAACCAATAGCCAGGGTCGCCGCTGAATGGTTGCCGACTGACAACCAGACGGTTTATAAGCTTGGAGAGGGCGAGAGACGAAGGTAAGACTAGAAACTTGTGAAAGAATCAAAGTTCTTCCAGGGTTTTGAAAGAAAGACGGACGTAATCTCATCCAAACATGAAATATAGGCAATTAGCCCGTAGTTTATCATGCATGGAGGTAAACTGCACAAGCGCTTTCTGGCGAATACATAATATAGATATACCTAAAGCAAGCAAAGCTTTAAAAAACCGACTTCATCGATTATATTTCGGTTTTGGCTTGACCGATTTCGACGACCCAGTTAGCGCAGTGGACAGGTGTCCGCCCTCTGCGCCGTGGGTCCTGGGTTCGATTTCCAGCAGGAGCACAAATTCCTTCCCAAGGGATATTTGTGCTTCTGGTTCTGGGTGTAACGTGTGTGTGATGTAAATGTTTCCGGCACCCACGACACAAGTCTTTGAACTTAGTGTGGGGCTGTGAGTATGAATGCGTTTGTTTGTTGTTTTGTTATTTCGATAAAATTTATATGGGACCACCTCTGAAGCATACTGTACCAAACAAAAAAAAACATCAAAATCGATTCATAATTGGCGGAGATATTGCGTACATACAAAAAAAACAAACAGTCGAATTGAGAACCTCCTTTTTGAAGTCGATTGAAAATGAATCATTAAATGCACCGCCGAGTTTCTTGTCAGGTTCTTCTTGAGATGGATGTAATTTTGCGTATCTGGCAGTAGAATGACTCCACTGCCCCTTTAGGGATCACTGGTGAAAAAAAGATTTAGAATTAGATTTTTTTGAATTTTGAATCATTGGTGAAGCATATGAACGTCCATGCGTGCGTGCATATAACTGCAAACTGTCACAAGCAACTAAATAGGCAGGAAAAAGAGGGGTGTTATTCGTTTGTAGTGTTTACCGTGTGTATTTGTGTGTTTGTTTATGGCACCGTAGCTACCAAACAGCCGGACTCATTTTAATTTGGTTATTTTTTTAAAGTTTTTTTTTAATGGCAAACCATTTTCTTTTAGTACACCATTGGAATTACGATCTAGCGTTAAGATTAATAAGTAATAAATTTTTGACGTAAACTGCTAAGGTAAACTAGTATACTAAGAATGTGTCCAATAAGACTTTTCTTACCGTCTCTCAGGGAAGACTATATTACACTGTCACATCACTTCGCTTACTGAAAAGGTTTAGTTCTGTTGAGTCTTCTCACTAAATCTGTGTTATCGAGGAAGGATATTTTTGAATGGTGACTTGATCGAAAGGGTTCTTAGAACTAAGATTAAAATAGTATAGATAGATAATTTTATGAACGGTGAAATATTGGTGCAGCCCTTTTCTAGATAGAGCGTAAAATCTTAATTTTTCTTCTTGTTTACTTTGATCGATCGATGTTTTTCAGTTTGGAGCTGAACACCTCTACAATTAAACAAGCGACTGTTTATATTACTATCAGTCCATGCACAAAAGACTTCCACTGGGCTCTGTATTACGGAAAAGCAGGAAATTCTAATGGTAAGATGGATTTTATATCCAGCATTTAATCATTATCAAACCTGTAGTGTAAGATATGATATGGACGAAGGTAGTGACGCTAGACCTTGAATGGAAGTTGGTCTCAACAATAGCGTCCGTATCAGCATATATTGCTTGGGTATATATTGAACAATCACACTTCAGGGACCAGGAACACCATCACTGACATGAAAATGTTTGTCGTTTAGTTGAATGACAACTCTTGATCAAAATGCTTGCAAAAGTTTTGGACAGAGATTGAGCATTGCCATACAACGTGGCAATGCTGCCAGCATTTTGGGTACTTGGCCAACTGGCAGCGGTCTATTAGATAAAGTTTTGCACATATTTATATCTAGTTATAATTATTTTTGGTAAATATTTAATTAGTTTTTAGTTTAATTTATTATTATTAAAATTAATGATAATTTTACATTAAATATTAAAGCATAAAAAAAACTTTTAATGTAATGAAATAAGAAACGTTTAAAATTTCAATATATTTTTAACCCCCAAACTAGGTTAACCTGTATATTGGGGACCTCCTTCCTATTTATTATTTGTTTCATATCAATTTAAAATTTTATCACAGTATAAGGAATATTATATACTGTGCTATTATGTACCTACAGCAGTCGTCTGGTTGAATATTATATAATCATAATGCTGGGTACATGCTTGTCAATTTCGACCCACAGAAGAGGAAACCTTTAATTTCTACCTCTTCTGTGGTTTCGTCACAATTGCTCGTTGGCGAACTACCCGTTGGCTCAGTTGGGTGAGCGTTCGCCTTCTAAGCAGGGGAATATGGTTTGATTCCCGGCGGAAACACAAGTTTTCTCCCCAAGAACAATGTGTGTTTCTGGTTCTGGTTGTGATTGTGTATGTGATTTGAATGTTTCCGGCATCCACGACACAAAGCATCGAACTTAGTATGGGGTTGTGAGTGTGAAAGCGTTTATGTAATTATTTTATTTTGTCACTCACAAACAACTTAAATAAAACCCTTTGAATCCATATTACCTGTTTTATTTCAGGCCATCTAAGTTTGAAGAAAGAAGATGGGAGTGGGGAAATGTCAACATTCTCATTATTTATTTCACAAAATGATAAATATATGCTGCAGGTAAATAATAATAATTAACTTTATTACCCGACTGCGCGACACACACAGTTTAATGTGTTCATCATGTATTTAATAATTTAATCTCTAACTTAGAGCGTTATTCAAAGTAATTTTGACAATTTCAAGCGATCTTACCAAAACATCATAAAAATATATTATTTTGCTTTTAATAATTAGCTAGTGCAATACCCCCAACAACTATATGTAACTTAATTATAATAATTTCTCTTATAAGTGAATTAATGTATTCATGTGAGATA
This sequence comes from Lomographa bimaculata, assembly GCA_948107665.1. Taxonomy (NCBI): domain Eukaryota; kingdom Metazoa; phylum Arthropoda; class Insecta; order Lepidoptera; family Geometridae; genus Lomographa; species Lomographa bimaculata. Next base: position 14,305,147 of record OX403600.1, read on the forward strand.
TTAAACATCTCAAATGACCCTTCTGTCGGTTTTAATTTTTGTTTTTTTTTGCCACAAATAAATGTAATATGTCTTTATGTCAAACATCATGTTGACGATTATTAAAAATAAATCTAAATATTTGAATGTTATTGTCGATACGGATTTTATTGAACTGCTCGTTGTCTTAGTTGGGTGGCGTTCGCCTTCTAAGCTGGGATACCGGGTTCGATTCCTGGCTGAAACACAAGTTTTCTCCCTAAGGAAATTTGTCTTTCTGGTTCTGGTTGTGATTGTGTGTGTGAAGTGAATGTACCCACGACACAAATCAGATAGATTATAGTGCGGGTTGTGAGTGAAGCGTTTATATAATTTTCTACACTGAAAATGTTAATTTTATTCCACATGTTTTGACTTTCAAATTCAAATTCAAATTCATTTATTAATTCAAAACAGATATACACATTATTAACCTAATATTTATACCACAATTTACATAATTTCAATTCATCCATAAATTTATCTATAATACAATAATATGGTATATTAGGTGTTCGTTAGCAGCCGTACTAGGATACCCTGTGTTACAGCTGCTACGATTCCTGTCTCTGACTTTGAAGTTGGCTTTAGCAATATTTATAGTACCTTTCATTGTATGTATCAGCTGTCATCCTCTCGAGGAGGTGCTGCGATAGTGAGCGTCCGTGGAGAGCCAGCTAGGCAGGTCCGGATGCGACTCCGAGTCAGATCAAGACGGAGACTTGCTGCTAACTGGGATTCCAGGTATGTACTTGTTTATTAATCTTTTATTATATGAATACTAGCTGCGCCCCGCGGTGTTACCCGCGTATGTTCCGGACCCGCGGGAATTCTGGGATAAAAAGAAGCCTATGTTCTTTCCCAAGCTCTAGACTATCTGTGTACCAAATTTCATTTAAATCGGTTCAATAGGTTTGGCGTGATAGACAGACAGACAGAGTTACTTTCGCATTTATAATATTAGTAAGGATATGTATATGTGTTGACAAACGTCGCAAAGTCTAATTAGTCTCTATAAAGATCAGTGGTTGGCACTGGTAAGGGTAAGTAGAGCGCATGGGTAGGGAAGTAAGACGAGCAGGAGAAAATACCCTACCATCATATACAATACAATACAAAACAATACAATACAAAACACTTTATTGCACCAAATAAAATTACATAAAAAAACAATCATATTATTTATATCTAAGTACAATGGGCAAATCGCTAAAAGCGATCTCTTCCAGTCAACCTTTGGATGGAAAAAGAGAAAAACAATATATAAGAATTATTAACAATATATTGAATTTTTATGTCTAATTGTGCTTACTTATTTTATTGACCGAGCGGGATCGAAGCGCGAGCGAAGCGTCTTTGTTTCTGCTTGGTTAAAAATGCTTTCGTATGTCTGGTTGTTCTCTTCTACAGATCGCATTTGTCAACAGATTTTCGTGAAATTTTGTGAGCAGATTCGATAATATTATGTCAAAAAAAATATCGATTATTTTTTTGGAAATTTTTCAAAATGACGGTAATATGACGATTGAAAACGTAAAAAAATCACACGCCTCAATTTAATTTAACCTAATGCCGAAAATAAATACTAACAGTAAGAAAGCATAGTTCATTCATTATCCGTTGATTAGCTAAAATGTTTATTCTTATTATTCGAAAATGTTACGAAAATCCTTCAAAATCTAAGTATGGCACGCGCGACCTTGCGTAACCACCCTATTTAATTGGCTAAAAGCGCCCTTAAGTGCTACGGCATATAGCCTGTTATTATAATCTTTCTTGGTGGAAAGGGCAACTTGCTCTTAACAATACATTGTTGCTGCGTACATCTTAAAGCTTATTTATATATTGCTAGCCAAAAGACAGATTTGCAGCGACCAGAAGGGCAATTCTGGTAATTTTAAAATAGTCAAATTAAAGTTGGGATCTAGTATCGATGTGGTATTCTGTTAACCTACAAATATCGGTGTATCGCGCTAGCTAGATTTAATTGTGACTGAAACTTGATTTAAGCAAAAACGGTATTCTGCTGTCAATAAAAATAGTCTGATAATGTATAGTCTGATAAGTCTGACCGATGGTATTCTCGTACCGTAAGAAATGTCAAAATTAGTTTTAAAGTTGACTGATTCAAAACTTCAGAGCTAGCGCGACACACCGATATTTGTAGGTTAACAGAATACCGTTTTTGACAAAACGAGATCGATACTAGATCCCAACTTGAATTTAACTGTTTTAAAATTACCAGAATTGCCCTTCAGAGCTTAGGGCATCGTCGCATGGTGGCGATTCTCTCGGTCATTTTGGGTACTTGGCCAACTGGCTACGGTCTATCTTAGATTAAGTTTTGCACATGTTTATATCTAGTTATAGTTATTTTTGCTTAATTTTTAATTAGTTTTTAGTTTAATTTATTATTATTAAAATTAATGATAATTTTAAATTAAATATTATAGCATAAAAAAAACTTTTAATGTAACGAAATAAAAAACGTTTAAAATTTCAATATATTTTTAACCCCCAAACTAGGTTAACCTGTAGATTGGGGACCTCCTTCCTATTTATTATTTGTTTCAAATCAATTTAAAATTTTATCACAAACAAACAAACGCATTCACACTCACAGCCCCACACTAAGTTCAAATACTTATATCGAGGGTGCCGGAAATATTCCTCACACACACATTACACCCAAAACCAGAAGCACAAATTTCCCTTGGGAAGGAATTCGTGCTACTGCCGGGAATCGAACCCAGGACCCACGGCGCAGAGGGCGGTCACCTGTCCACTGCGCCAACTGGGTCGTCTAATATAAATTTTCTCTAATTAACTCAAAATTCATTTAATCTCAAGTAAAAAAAAATATACGTCCAATCTCTAAGCATTACTGTATGTAAATTATATATGTTAAATAATATGTATTATAGGTACATATATTTAATTATTTATTTATTTTCTGTAACTTTATTTAATAAGATTTATTATTTATTATAAAAATTTTAGTATTTTTTAAAAATCTTTTTCATTCATTTTAACACACCACCATCCCTACTTTCACTTTTCGTTTATATTTCCACCCAAAGGTTGTCTGAGATCGCTCTTAGCGATAAGACTGCACATTGCACCTATATTTATAAGTTTATCTGTAAGCTGTATTTATCTTTTGGTGTCAATAAAGAGTTATTGTGTTGTATTGTAATTACTCCATTCGTCGTAAAACTTACCAGTAATTTCAGTACAGTATATAAAACAACAACCGCCAAAGACTTCGAAAGCTACTCATTTCAAACGTCAGCTCAAACATCTTTCCCTCTTTAGTCGGGCATTAAATCAACTGTATTGACACTAGGACATCTCAATAAAAACCCGTCATTGCAGTCCCGTTATCTATAACTACGGTAAAGATCTTTGGAGGAAACCAGTAGCTTACCTTGTGCGATTTCAGACCTGTAAACGACGGATTTTTTATGAAATGGGGTTCGTTTTTGCTTAATATAAATCGATCGTGGCAATGTTTGATGTTAAAGGGTCATAAACAAAACATTAAAATCATTTATACTCTTATTTGTGGTACTACGTGATTTTTTTTCCCGATCCCGGCGCATAACCGAGCGCGGCCAGGCTTAGGGATCGACTTGACGTCCTACTCCCAGATGATAAGCGTCGTATAGCCTCGAAATTGGTCGGAGTATTACTTCGACACAAAAATCTCTTGCATCTTCACTTTTCATCAGGTGAGATATCGGTCAAATGCTTGCCTATCCAGCATAAAAAAAATGACGCGATTAGTAGCCGGTTAGCACCACAAATATGAATAGGAATCGCGATAGTTTTCATAATAAAAAAATATACTCTTGTCATGATCATTCCATCGCCTTTTCTCACAGAACGTGTTCGGAAACATGAACTCATCATTATGAGTCCGAGAGTATCTCACTTAGGAGTTGAAAAATGTTGGCTTAAGTGGTGCAAGCCTGACGCCAACCCTTTCTGGGAATTCTTCTCCAATACTTTTGTGGTTCAAGGGCGCTTCGTTTGTTGATCAGCAGGGGCACCACATGTAGGTTTCGCAGCTTGGACGGTTAGGTATTTTATCGCTCTAGTAATTATCTACTTAATTTTTTGAACCAAAAGACTTTCCCTGTCGAAAGATTTTCGACAGTGCGCCATGTTCGCCAAATATAATTAAGAATACTCTAAATCAAGTTACCTTTTAAACATAAAAAAACTAAGTAAAAATTGTTTGGTTTGGGAGCTACATTTGGGAACTACACAGACACGGATACAAAAATACATAGGTCAAATTTGTGACACCCCTGGGGGGATAATCTTGAATTTTATGGTAATTATTTCTGCAATACTGTTTGCGAGAATCTTCCATACTGCAAAGTTTCTTCGGCAGCGGCTAAACATAAATTCAATCTGTCAGTCCGTCACACAAACGTGTATGGATGAATTTATGATACGCCGCCTTGTATGGGTTGTATGGTCGATATGATAGTACGGCTGCGTCTACAGGTCATCAAGAAAATGTCTTTTTTAAAGCTTTACAACTTTTAGTAGGTAATAGTTATTGCCTTATATGGGTTTACGAGAAAGCAAAAATATAGTCTTTTCCAATATCCAAACGAGTACAAAACATATAAAAAGGTAAGCTGGAAGAAAATGCTAATTAACATTAAGTTCGCCTATGTACCAGTTTTTATCGTGTGCAATAAAGAATTTTTTATCTATATATCTAAAGAATCGTCATATGAAGTGTTCTACCTATGGTCAAAATTCAAAATTGTTTATTCGCATGGGCACCACAGAGGCACTCATGAAAGATACACAGGAATTACATGACTTAATTCCCCCTTGCCCTTTTTACCATCTAACAACAAGACAAACTATTAAGCGTCATCCATCTATGGTCGACATACCTCCAGTTCGCTCAAAGCGTTTTGCTTCTACATTCATCATCCGTACAGCGAAGGAGTGGAACTCATTGCCTGCGTCTTTGTTCCCCGAACGGTATAATCTGGGAGTCTTCAAGTCTCGAGTGAATAGGTATCTTCTAGGCAAGCATGTCACACCTTCGGCCTCATCTTCACTATCCATCAGGTGAGATAGTGATCAAATGCTTGCCTAGCAAAAATAAAAAAAAAAAAAAAAAAAGATAATTACTGTTATGCCAAATTTACAGCCATTTTGATATTTGAACCCAAGGCTTGACGGAGAAGATTTTCCTCATCGTAGGGTTTTTATTTTTTTTAGTAGGTTACCTTTTACATACATTTGATTAATATAAAATAATATATACTTAATGCAATGATTTATATGATACATAATTATTACTATATTATTTTTGTAGATTAAGTATAAGTTACATCGCTAGTAATGTCATATTTTAGTACCGTGCTATATAAATATAAAACCAATGTTATATATACCTAACAATAATATATCGAATTAATGAACGCGTTCACACTCACAACCCCACATTAAGTTCAAAGGATTGTATCACAGGTGCCAGAAACATTTACAACACAATCACAATACAAAACTAGAAACAAAAATTGCCCTTGGGGAGAAAATTTGTGTTTCCACCGGAAATCTAAACCGGTGGGAACACAAGGCAGACACGCTACGAATGCTAACGGGGTGCTGCTATACCTTTCTACTAGAAAAAAACTCAAAGTATATAATTCATGATGTTGCTAAAAATTGAACTATATCACACATGTTATCCAGAAAGCCTTACTATAATCTGAGTATATAACGTCTCCTTGTGAACACGCCCTAGAGCCATTAAATCAAACACGACCACGGGACAACTTTCCGCGATAGTTATCAATATCCCAACACTCGGTTCCCAGCACATCCGTGTAAGGTGTGCGCATACTTGTGCGACCTACAAATTAAAAAATTAAGACCGGGCGTTGACTTTGATGCTGGGAAACTTATATTACAGAAACCGATGACATTATTTTACTTCGGTAACGTAATAATAACACCTGTTAGATATTATATTATTGTAAATTATGGTGATGAAAGTTGTAGTTTTATACTTTCATGCCAATTTTTTTTTTCTAAGTAGACTCTTTTTTAAGACTACTGCATTTATGATTTTTAGATTTTTGGACAAAATCAGTCTTAATATATTGTTCTCATTTAACCTTTGCTATTTTACTTTTAATTAGGATTTAAAAATTATTAATTAATACAAACTACTTATGTGTTAAGTGATAAATTGCCCTTAGTTGGGTGAGCGTTTGCCTTCTAAGCGTGCTACATCTTCGGCCGCAACATCACATTCCATCAGGTGAGATAGTGGTCAAATGCTTGCCTATAGAGTATAAAAAAAAGGTATCGGGTTCGATTTCCGGCGGAAGCACAAGTTTTCTCCCCAAACATAATTAGTGCTTCTGGTTCTGGGTGTGATTGTATGTGGGATGTGAATGTTTCCGGCGCCCACGACACAAGTAATCGAACTTAGTGTGGGGCTATGACTCCCCCACATACACACATGTGAATGTAAATGTCACATTGGCACACATAATACATAATTCTAAAGGCGGATGATGAAATATGTTTTCATTATTCTTCATATTATAAATTTGAAAGTTTGTGTGAAAATTTGTAAGTGTGCAAGTGTGTTAGTGTGTAAGTGTGTTTGTTCCCTCTTCACGCTTTAACAGCTGAACGGATTTAGATGAAATTTGGAATGTACATAGCTTATACCTAGGATTAACACATAGGCTACTTTTTAACTTGATATTAGCGGGCGAAACCGCGGGGCACGGCTAGAATTATACAAACGTACATTCTATTATTTCCTTGCTATTGTTTAGGCTGTCATTGGTGCCTACGTTCATTATCTTTCTACTTTCAGTAAAACCGTGAATGTCGGTAACAAAAGAGCAGATTATTGTACTCTCATAGAGATACAAATTCATCAATTAGAGTAAACGAACCATCTGAAATTTGCTAGTTTCTATTACGTACATACTTAGAAATCCTATAACAAGATATTTCCGGAAATTCAAGGTTCACAAGGTTCACAAAGTAATTAAATCCATTGTAATTAGATATATTAACGTTTATATCATATGAAAATATTCCGCGAACGGAATTTCATTAGACTGAGGGTTCGTGTTATCGATCCTTCGCGCAGAATATTGGGGTTGTTAGAGTAACTTTTACCGCTATTATTCAGTAAATGAATGTTTGTAATAATGACTAAAATGGTTTATAGGTGATTGATGTGATATAAAACTGGTTTAAAAATAGTTTGTATGAGTGGTAAAAAGCAACGAGCATTTGTATGGTAAAGTCGGGTATTTCCTTTAATATCTCTCCCACCACTTTATGTACAAGTACGAAATATTTGATGTTTGCTGTAATTAATGTTTGTAAATCAATCACGTCAACATTTCTAAAACTGATGCATATAGAGAGTTTATCACAGAAAGCCACAAAATTATAATTTTTTATATATTGAATTTATCTTTTATTTATTTATGTATGTTACTTTACGTATATGATTTATTTAATAACATTAATTTTATTTTTTTAAGCAACAACCTATATTTTAATATGTTTATAATTAGCTTAGTTGGGTAAAAAATACAAGTCATCAATGGTTAATAAATAAAGAAAATACAGATTTAACTAAACTACTAACCTAATACAAAAAGTCATTGGTCGGCAGTGTGCCCAAAATGCTGGCTGCGTTACCTCGTTGAATTGAACATTAATAATTATATGTATGTTTGAGAGAAGAAGAATTGCATCTGTAATCAATGATCATTGCCGCACCACCGATTACTTTTTATTAAACGTTTTTTACCCTCTCCATCCTAAGGTTGCCTGGAAGAGATCGCTGCTTAGCGATAACGCCACCGATTGTCATATTGTTATTTTTTTCTGTTGTTAATAATTATTTTTCTTGGTGTGCAATGAAGAGGATTTCTATTGTATCACACCTTTGTTTGTTACTTGGTGACAGTTTTTTTTTTATCAAGTACCTGCATCACCTGCGGAATGAGAAAAGGGTGAAATTATTGTAATATAGATTTTTACATCGGAATGTAAAAATCCTGTGTTACAATGATTAAACGGTGTTAAAAACGGTAGGAAAACATAGAAAAATATAAATTAAGCATGCAAATACATGCTTAATTTATATTTTTTTTGTTGTCTGAAAGAAATTGCTGTGAGCGATAAGGGCGGTCTTATTTGTTTGTTTGTTGTTTTTTGTACACATAGTTTAAGTTTGCTTTGTTATGTCTATGTTGTAAATTGTTAATCTATTAAGTGTTAACTATCTATAAACGACTTCCATTCCAAAATTTACATCAAGGAAATCGATAAAAATCCATCAGTGTGCCCCGTGTCTAATCCCGTTTAAATAAAAATAAAACATAATCTATATTAAACCCATAAATATATTTAACTATCTACTTTTTTTGTATAATAAAACGCAAGCAAAGCTTAAAAATTCGACTTTTTCGCTTATATTTTGCTTTTGATTATCTACCAAATAAAAAAAATCGATTCATATTTGGCAGAGATATAGCGTGACAAAAATACAAAAAAAAAACATTCAGTCGAATTGAGAACCTCCTTTTTTGAAGTCGGTTGAAAATATCTGCAATGGATTTGGCGCACCTAACTTATTTTCAATATCAGAGATACACGGAAGCACGAATAAAATTTGATTTAAGTAGTTAATTAAAAAAATGAGATTTTTATATCAATAAAAAGTAAAACATTACATAAATACAGATTTTCTATTTCAAATAAAGCAAAATGTGACACCCCTATCAAAGTAAACACAACGTCAGGATCATCACACACGCAACAATGTATTACAGGTTGGCATTCCAATGCTTTTTAATTGTACGAGATCATGGATAAATGGTGAGCCACTGTACCGACATTCCTTGAAGTGACGTCGATGGGCATTGGTCGCTGAATCTTAAATTAGGGTTGTCACAATGACAATTTAGATATTTTGCAAAGAAGAAAATGTTTTTTGTCTGTATTTCGCCATTCAAATATATGGAAAATAATTAAGTTTATTTTTGTTCAAGATATGCAAACTTCTTTTTAGTGGGTCCTGAAGATATAGTCATAAAAGTTTACGAATCAATTGCCAAATCTAGAATCCGTATTAAAATAAATATACAATTAAACTCGGATATCTTCTCTATATCTAAGCCTGATAAACATTTTTTAAATTGTTTGTCTTCAAATGGCATGAAAATGTTGTTATCTTAAAATAAATATTCTATCCATTATCATATAAAGTATGTCTATGAATATTGCGTTTGAACACTATTTCGCCTATTGGTATAAGTGGTGATGTTAATCTTGGATATTAATGTGGCGATACCAGAATTTCATTTAAAATGTGTGTTTTTGTAACCGATTTACTCGGCATTCATAATAAAACAAGATACATAAAAATATTCATCAAAATTTGTGTGATACGATAAATGATGCCTTTTTCTTAGAATATTCATTCATTATATCAATTTGTATTTTTGTAACCATTTCGTACCGCCATTGTATATCAAAACACTGTGAAAATTATTTCATATAAGCATATATGAAATAATTTCATATATGCTTATATGTGTGTTATATAAGTGTGTTTAAATCAGTGTCGGTAGTCGATTGTGACAGTACGCGTATTGCGGCAGTTAAAGTAGTGCTTGAGGATCGCGAGTTCCTAGTAATGTCTGTGTATATGCCTACAAATGACAAGGATAACTTGGAAATGTTTATAGACTGTTTCGGAGAGATAAGTGCTGTAGTAGAAACATGTAACGTGGAAGCGATATATATACTAGGCGATTTTAATTCTCATCCCGGAACGTTGTTTGGCATAGAGTTTTCAAACTTTTGTATAGAGCAAAGTTGGACATGCGCTGATATAGAACATTTAGGTTTAAATTCTGACTCCTATACGTATATTAGTGGTGCGCATGGGACTACATCTTGGTTAGACCATATAATTACTACTGAAATAGGTAGGAGAACTATTAAAGATGTCAAAATAAGATATGAGATGTCAAGTTCCGATCATTTTGCTATTGAGTTGATATGTGATTTGAATATTTTAGTATCGAAAGTACCACTTAAAAATTGTGTACCTGATAGTGCTTTATGGGGGGAGAGGGATAGCGCGCAGATTGATTATTATAGGCAGATCTGTTCGGCCAAATTGCGTGATATCGATTTTCCCACAGAATTTAGAAAATGTAGCGATATAACTTGTAGTGACTTAGGACATAAGCAAGTAATTGATACAATGTATTACAAAATAGTTAATACTTTAAGGGAAGCTGCCTCCATGTGTTCAAAGAAGAAGATAAATGTAAGGAAGCCAAAAACTTATGTTACAGGGTGGAACAAATACGTTAAAAAAGCGCACGAGGAGGCTCGGCTACGGTTTCAGGATTGGATCTTCTATGGAAAGCCCTTATCTGGATCAATATTTGAGCAAATGCGTGATTCAAGAAAAAAATTTAAAACAAATCTTAAATGGTGCAAAAATAATCAGATCCAGATAAAAATGGATATCTTAGCAACTCAACATTCAGCTAAAGATTTTAGTAAATTTTGGAAAGAAACTAATAGGCTGAATCCGAAGCCGAGCGTCCCGGTGAGTGTAGATGGCATTAGTGATCCCGTCCAAATTGCAAACAGATTTAGGGAACATTTCAAAGTATGCTCTTCATTGGGCTCTGCGAAGATAGAAGCAGAGGTGGGAGAGATAGATGAAGGAGAACCTATTATGCGTATCAAGGCGAAAGAAGTTGAGCGAGTGGTGAGGAACATGAAACGAGGAAAATCTCCCGGTCATGACTCACTGAGTATTGAACACCTGCAATATGCTGGTGTTCATCTGCCGAGAGTGCTTGCCATGTTCTTCACTTTTTGTATTGGTCACTCATATCTGCCGGATACCATGTTGAAGACTATAGTTGTCCCTATAGTCAAAAATAGAACAGGAGATTCATCTAGTTTAAGTAATTATAGGCCTATATCACTCGCAACTATAATCGCCAAAGTGCTGGACGGTTTGCTTGATATTCAGTTGCGAAAACAGCTAAAGCTGCATGATGCCCAGATCGGTTTTAGACCTGGGTTGTCGACGGAAGCAGCTATTCTGAATCTCAAGCATACTGTTCAGTACTACACTAATAGAAGCACACCTGTCTACGCCTGCTTCTTAGATCTATCGAAGGCTTTTGATTTGGTGGCGTATGACAGGCTGTGGCATAAGTTGTCGAGTGACTCAGAACTCCCGATTGAGCTTATTTCCCTCTTGAAGTACTGGTATAGCAATCAAAACAATGTTGTAAGGTGGTCGGGATCGCTATCGGACGTGTACAGGTTGGAGTGTGGAGTGAGGCAGGGGGGTTTGACATCGCCGAGCCTTTTCAACCTGTACATTGACCGCCTGGTCCGTGAGCTTAGCAATACTCGTGTCGGCTGCTCGATTGATGGTGTTTTTGTCAACAACATCAGCTATGCGGACGACATGGTGTTGTTGAGCCCATCGATCAGTGCCCTTAGAAAACTCATCGTCATTTGCGAGCGTTATGCCGAGGCCCATGGACTAAGATACAACGCCAACAAAAGTGAGCTCATGGTTTTCAAGGCAGGCTCAAAAACCTATGAAACAGTCCCACCAGTCACTCTAAACGGTAGTGCCCTTAAAAAAGTTTCAAAATTTAAGTATCTAGGTCATTGGGTCACGGAGACGCTCGCAGATGATTGTGACATGGAAAGGGAGCGCAGGGCGTTGTCAGTCAGGGCTAATATGCTGGCTCGTAGGTTCGCACGATGTACTGCTCAAGTGAAGGTGACGCTTTTTAAAGCGTTTTGTCAGTCTTTCTACACGTGCAGCCTATGGGTCAGGCATACAAAAAAGTCATACACCACCCTGCGTACCCAATACAACAACGCGTTCAGGGCGCTGATGGGGCTGCCACCGTACTGTAGTGCATCGGGGATGTTTGCGGATGCGCATATAGATGGATTCGCAGCTATTATGCGTAAACGGGTGGCGTCCGTAATTCGCCGCGTACGGGGCAGCTCCAACATGTACCTGCAGTTGTTTGCATGGCGGATGGATCTGGATTGCCCAATTATGCAACACTGGACTAGATTGCATGTTGAGCATTCTGGGTCCAAGCCGAAGTATAGTTTAAGGTAATATAATAATAATGTATGTGTTTTTATTCTTTTTCATTCATTTTATGTAATTAATTTAATTTATATGTAATTTATTTATTCTTTTAGTAATGTTATGTAATTTTAGTCATGTAATGTTTAGTAATTAATTTGAAATAATGTTATGGACTTTGTCTGAAATAAAATAATAATAATAAAAATAATAATATTTATTAGACAAATGATTTTATTAGCTTATTTTTTTTATTATTTGAGGCGTGTTTTCACGAAATTTGAATGAAACCATAAAAAATTCAAGATGGCCACGCGTGACCTTGCTTTGACCTTAGACCTTTATTTGCAAAAGGATACGGGGGATATTTGGCTGTGGTTAAAAAAGGTGCTCGCATTAACGTATTACCTGCCCCTTAAGTACGTTGGGCTAAATTCATGGATCATAACTTTCTAAATACACAAACAGTCCGTTTTTGTTTTTTCTTTAGGACTGATAGGTAAGCATTTGGCCGCTATCTTTTCTATATATTAATTTTAGTAAACTCAAGTTTTCTACCCAAAAGACATTTGTTTCTGGTTCTGGGTTTGATTGTGTGTGTGATGTGAATATTTACGACATCCACGACTCAAATCATGAACTTATTGCGGGTCTTAAAGTGCGAGATCTAAAGATTTATGAAAAAGAAAAATCCAAAGACTTTCATAATAATAAATGCCATGACCAATTCAAGCTATCCTTGCTGCAATACTATGTTCCTCTAAAGATGGTCCTGACGTAAATAGACTAAAGAAACTAAAGGCAAACCTCATTCCAGCATCCCTCTGCGGCGATTCGAAGAAATATCGATTGTATTCAAAAGTAATACAAGCTGTTTTTGTTTATAGAAGATAAACAATGTGAGCTATGTAACTGGATTTTGATTTAAAAAATAGAAGTGGCTGCAATATGTCTTATCCTTAAGTGAGACATGTTAACACTTACACAAGCGGTCAAGTCAAAGCAGTAGTGATGACGACCTATGGTTTTTTTTTTATAGATGCACACGACTACTAAAACGCTAGGAGCTTATTCGCTAGGGCTAGTGTGACGCATTTGTATCTGAATTTCAGTAGCGACAGAAATCGTTTTTTTTTTTACAAGGAACTTTGTGATATGTATGTTATCGGTACCACAGGTTAAAAAAAATAAAAATCGATTTTGTGTCTTTTCTCATAAGTACTTTAATTCTGCCTAGCATGGCTAATTATCAAATAAAAAAAAAACAAGTTAATACCCATAAATTTCAATTTATGTAATGTTCACATTAATAAAAATAATAGTAATATAATCAAATGACAAATTATATTTTCTAATGAAATAATAAAAATGTCAGATAAAAAATAATAAAATTAAATACTTAAACAATTAAAATATTGAAGTCTTTGTCCTTTGTCCCAAAAATATTATAGGATATACAATGCTATAAAACAAAATTAATTATAATGTCATGGCTAAAACCCGAAGCGTGGTAACACCTAGTTTTATTCGGCTTCAACTAGGGGCGGTAGCAGCTGGGCAGCAAATTAACACTTATTCGGGTAAAGTCAGTGTATTTTTTTTTTTATTTCTAGTTTTTCTGGCGCTTTACCTGCCGTTGCCGTAACATAAAATACTGCAAAATTAATATATAGTGAGACTGAAAAAAAAAAACGCCACACAAAAGGTTCTGCTCCTTCATTCATTATCATATATTACTTTATAAGAAGATATATTGTTAAGGGAGGTTAAAGGAGGAGGTACTCAATTCCACTGTATTTGTTTATGTGTGTAATCATAACTTATTTCCACTTGAACAGATTTTCACGATTTTTTGTTTGAAATTTGGTGTTTTCCTATTGGTCCTATTTAAATTTGAGATCAATTCAAGATCTGATCAGTACTTTTTCAGCTATCGTCAATAATGAATAAAATAGAATAGAATATATATTTATTATCATAACTGTGTAAAAAGGATGGTAAAACAAAATTAGAGGCATCAACAGCTTGCCTATTTCGAGCGTACAATATAAATTTCAATCAATTATATAAAAAATAATAAAAATATTTTAGTTTAACCGAAAACAAACTAAGTAATTTTCAAAAGTGTACAAACAGTTTAATTATTTGATGAAAAGTATTCCTTCAAATCGTAAAAGCATTTATTTAGCAGCAATTTCTTTATTTTTTTATTATATTCTGTAGGTACATTTTAATGTTTTTATATCCAACGGCAAATGAATGTATATCTTAATCTTAATAGCAGTAAAGTATGTGCTTTTATGAAATAAGGTGTTATTTGCTTGAGGCATGAAAATATTATGCCTATATCTAGGTCGTACGATATCTAATCGGCCAGATTTTGATTAAAAAAAGTAACTCATATTATTTCTTGCATGTTTAATACATTTAATCTGATCAAGGTTCCGTAGAAAAAGCAGCGAAGTCGGTATTTTTAAGCATTATATCTATCATTAATATATTTTATTCAAAGAATATAATTGTAAACTGGTTAATCTTAAACCGACCACTTCATTAAGTATGCTTACCTACTCATAATTCAATTTAATGTTTGATTAAATATCTAATCAGTGCCGTGTGCAGTCCACAGCTGCGTGTGAAAATGTCTAATGAGCTCTAATGAACCATTAATGTGGCAATCGTACGTACCATTAATTTATCTGTCGATTAAATTCGCCACTGTTAACAACTTGCTGTGCCTGCGACTCTCTCCGTATCGAGGAAAGTATATATTACTAGCTGACCCAGCAAACGTTGTTTTGCCATATAGATTATTTCACGCTGAATCATAAAAAAATAAAAACAAAAAAAAATTGTCCAAATAAAATATTTTATTTGGACAATTTTCGTTTTACGTTTGCTGGGTCAGCTAGTAATATCACGGTGTAACTGAAGGGGTGGATCATCGGTGGCTGGGGGGTGGGGGATCTCAGTACCTATCGATTTAACCCCCCTTTATGTTCTGCGATATTCAGTGGTTCAAAAGTTATTTGGACTTTGGTAAAATTTTAGTCAAAATCAGATTTCAGCCTAAACTTCGTAATTGCAGCCATACTATTAGGTTTACAACCCTGCCTTTTTTTTTTAAACAAGATCAATAGTGGGTCTTTTGTACCCCTACACCAATCAGAGACTTAGATTTATAAAAATTCAAATAGAAAAATTTGAGTAATTTTTTTTTCCAAAATCTAATGTTAACATTATCTTTCTATGGTTATAAAAAAAATATTTTACATAATATTTTTTTCTACAACCTATCTTAAAAACTACTGGCTTTTATGAAGAATAAACCCTGAAAGTTTTCATTTAGCTAGCACTAGGCTATCATGTTGAAAAATTTACTTGAATAGTCTTAAGTGCCAAAAATCCGTTGCTTTTTAAACCCAAAAACTACTTTATAAACTTTAAGTATCGAAAAAGTTTATAAGCGCAAGTAACTACGCTTCTTGTCAGGTAACAGGTAGCTCGTTCATGACAAGAAAAGGATAGCTGAATAGAAAACATTATGTCTCGCTCTTGCATCGCTGTGATTGGCTGATTAGGTGACATGCCACCAAAGGCATTTTTTTTCTTAGGACTTGTTGTTTTATGAGTTAGAGATTATTGTAAGCTCCTTAGTTGTTTATTGTCTGCCATTGTATTCTTATCTGTGCTACGTTTCTAACTGGTGTTTGAACTGAATCCTCTGAATTAGGCGCGTTTATTGGATTTCGATACTTGCTAAGTGATTTCTATTACTTTGGAACGAAGACTCTCTGTGATTATTGGATTTTGTTCTTTCTTTGTGATTTGGATTGTTGATTTCGTGAATTGTATCCACCATGCCTTATTCTCCACGTGACTATGCAGAAATGTACTATTGTTACGGCGCAGCCCAAGGAAATGCCCGAGCGGCTGCTAGAATGTACCGTGAGCAACTGATTAGAAGAGGTGGCCCACAACCCGAAGTATACCCTGACTACCGTGTTTTTTTACGTGTCCATAACTCATACATGGAAGGTCGCATACCCGGTACTTCTCGGCCCGAAGGAGTGCCGAGAATCGACCCAGATCGAATTGAACAAGTCTTGGAAGAAGTGCAAAATGATTCGTCGACAAGTACGAGAGCAATTGCCCGTCGTACAGGCCTATCTCACATGTCTGTGCACAGAATTCTGCGAGCGGAGGGCATGCATCCATACCATGTGAAAAAAGTGCAAGATTTACTACCTGCGGACTATCCACGACGAGTCGCTTTTTGTCAGGACATGATAACTAGATGCGACGCAGATGAGAATTTTTTTGACAACATAATGTGGACAGATGAGTCAACCTTTAGCCGGAGTGGAATATTTAATATGCACAATTACCATTCTTGGAGTATTGAAAATCCACATGCGATTCGCCGCCATAATTTTCAACACCAGTTCAGTGTTAATTTATGGACAGGAGTATTCAACAAACAGCTGATCGGACCGTTCGAGTTACCAACCAGATTAAACGGCGATGCGTATTTGCAATTTTTACAAAATAACTTGCCTGAAGTGTTGGAAGAAGTCAACTTGGCTTTACGGCGCTGCATGTACTTTCAATGCGACGGAGCGCCGTGCCACTTCGCACGAAATGTAAAGGAATATTTTAATCAACATTTTCCACGTAGATGGATAGGCCGTGGGGGGCCAATAGCCTGGCCCCCAAGGTCACCAGACCTCAACCCTGTAGATTTTTTCATCTGGGGATATTACAAAGAGTTGGTGTACAAAAGCGAATACACCTCTATCGAACAATTACGGCTAAAACTGAACCAGGCCCAAATGAAGATTAGGGAAAAAGAAGACTCATTCCGCAGGCTCAAAATAAACTTTATAAAAAGATGTAGGCTATGTATCGCTAATAATGGAGCTAATTTTGAACATTTAATGTAAATAAACCGTGAAAAAATAAAATATAACGTTTTCATTATTGTTTTAATTGACTCATTCCTATCCTTTCGTATAGTAATCTTGTTATTCTACTTATTAGCAAAGCATACGCTTATCATAATTTACTCGCTTATATTTTTTGTAGAATGAAAATAATATCGATTTTTGGCACTTAGGACTATTCAAGTACATTTTTCAAAATGATACCCTAGTGCTAGCCAAATGAAACTTTCAGGGTTTATTCTTCATAAAAGCCAGTAGTTTTTAAGATAGGTTGTAGAAAAAAAAATTATGTAAAATATTTTTTTTATAACCATAGAAAGATAATGTTAACATTAGATTTTGGAAAAAAAAATTACTCAAATTTTTCTATTTGAATTTTTATAAATCTAAGTCTCTGATTGGTGTAGGGGTACAAAAGACCCACTATTGATCTTGTTTAAAAAAAAAAGGCAGGGTTGTAAACCTAATAGTATGGCTGCAATTACGAAGTTTAGGCTGAAATCTGATTTTGACTAAAATTTTACCAAAGTCCAAATAACTTTTGAACCACTGAATATCGCAGAACATAAAGGGGGGTTAAATCGATAGGTACTGAGATCCCCCACCCCCCAGCCACCGATGATCCACCCCTTCAGTTACACCGTGTATACTTTCCTCGATACGGAGAGAGTCGCAGGCACAGCAAGTTGTTAACAGTGGCGAATTTAATCGACAGATAAATTAATGGTACGTACGATTGCCACATTAATGGTTCATTAGAGCTCATTAGACATTTTCACACGCAGCTGTGGACTGCACACGGCACTGATTAGATATTTAATCAAACATTAAATTGAATTATGAGTAGGTTAGCATACTTAATGAAGTGGTCGGTTTAAGATTAACCAGTTTACAATTATATTCTTTGAATAAAATATATTAATGATAGATATAATGCTTAAAAATACCGACTTCGCTGCTTTTTCTACGGAACCTTGATCAGATTAAATGTATTAAACATGCAAGAAATAATATGAGTTACTTTTTTTAATCAAAATCTGGCCGATTAGATATCGTACGACCTAGATATAGGCATAATATTTTCATGCCTCAAGCAAATAACACCTTATTTCATAAAAGCACATACTTTACTGCTATTAAGATTAAGATATACATTCATTTGCCGTTGGATATAAAAACATTAAAATGTACCTACAGAATATAATAAAAAAATAAAGAAATTGCTGCTAAATAAATGCTTTTACGATTTGAAGGAATACTTTTCATCAAATAATTAAACTGTTTGTACTTTTTTTTTGTTTTTATTTTTAACATGGCGTATGAAAAATAGATGTTGACCGATTCTGACCTACCCGATATGCACACAAAATTTCATAAAAATCGATCGAGCTGTTTCGGAGGAGTTTGGTAACAAACACCGCGACACGAGAATTTTATATATTAGAAGATTATAACTGTACATTTTATCCCTATTTACCTGGCTATGGTCTTACCCGGCCTTTATTTTCCTTATTTGAAAAACATTTGGTATTTGTTTATAACTTTTTTACCCGACTGCCACGGAAAGGTTATGTTTTTCGCGCGTATCTTGTATGTATATTTTTTTGTTATCTCGTATCTTCCAAACGGTTGGATGTATTTTGAGAGTTAAGGTAAGTATCGTTATATTCGACTTTAGAAACAGGTGTCCTAAGACAGGTGTTTGAAAAAGAAATGGCAGTATTTGGTGCGAAATAGTAATACGTTACTAAAAAAATTAACCAATGTACCAAAATTTTATGACGCAGTCTGGTTCATTGAATTTTTAGTACATTTACTTGTTATAAATTAACAACAGATGTATTTGTTGTTCAAGTAACGAAAACAACAGATGGTCATTGGTTTTTTTGTAAGGTTGGTTCCCTCTTCAGCTGCAAAAGCTGAACGAATTGAATAATCAATGGTTTGAATGTTTGGAATATACAATGATCATTCACAGTATTAACACATAGTCTCTTTTACATGATTAACGCAACCAATTTACTATATTTAACTCTCAATTATTGAAAAAAACAATATAAAGGAATCCTTTGATAAAAACTCACGCACATTTTGAACTATTAAATTTAAATTAAACGGGAATTAGCAATTATAGATTATAAACATCGACAACGTGTAAGTCACGCTAATTCCCGTTTTAATTTTAATATCCTGTCATTTAACCGACACTTAATATATACATTTTGTTTACAATATTTACCAAAAAATATTAATCGTCAAGATTTAGCAAATAGTTACTTTTTTAAAATGATCATTCGACAAATTTACATTTTACAACGTGACATCTGACAATCGGCTCATTTTATATTCATATTATTTAATAAATGTTTTACTAAAAATAATAACTTCACAAAATCACAGTGTATGAAATTTGTTATGCAAGTAAAATAGTGTGGAATGACTCCATCGAGATAGGAAATAAACTTCCGATTAGTTTAGCTACAAAATCATTGAATGACCGTTATTAAAAATAAAGTAATGAATGATTGTGGCTCCAATAATTCAAGGTTAATTTTGGTTTGAGTTATCTCGTAACAAGCATACAAAAAAACATACAGTAGTCGAATTGAGAACCTCTTCCTTGTTCGTGATTTATTGATGATGAAAAAGGCATCGCACAATTTCCCAAAGGAAGCGAAACTTTTAGGCAAGCTTTTAAAAAAACTAGCTTCAAGATTACTTCGCCTTCCAACAATTCTAATTACGATGGTCCTATTGAACAGCATCTCACATAAACACATCTAAACAACTTTTTTAGTTCCACCACCTAATGGTTGTTTATGTCCCATACGGCCATGAGAGTAATTCAATTGAATTTTTCAATAATGTTATGCCGATCCAAAGATAGGTAGTTAATTTAACTTCATTAATTAACTCCTTTTAAAGATTGCTGGTTTGAAGAATGTTGAAGAAGATGAGACATTTTTAGGGTTCCGTACCTCAAAAGGAAAAAACGGAACCCTGATTAGATTGTTTTCTGTCTGTCAGTCAGTCTTCTTCTTCTGGCGCTGCTTCTGCGCGTCAGGTGTAGGCCTCAATGTAGATCCATTATTGTCTAAGCTGGGAGCCGAGGACAATTACCCTCGGGGAATCTTGACGGGAGCTCTTGCCTATCTTGGCTTGGGTTCCCTACTGAGTCTTCCAGTCCTGTCTATGGTCTTCAGTCACTGCTGTCTCTTGCTCCCTCGTCTTCGTCGTCACCCTTGGGGACGATGTCGCGTGGGTGTGCACCGTCTGTCTGTCTGTCAAGACCCTTTTTCTCAAGAACGCGTGGCGGTATCGAGCTGAAATCTATAACAAATACGCATGTCTAATGTCCCTTAGAACTGTGAAAAAATCAAACTTCTAAGCTAACGCAATCAAAAGATACAGCCATTTATGCTGAAAATTGTTGACACTTGCAAGGGAATCAAAACCTACAGGGTACTTCCCGTGAACTCAGAATCTTGAAATTTGGTACGAAGCAACGTCTTATAGCACAGATAAAGGAAAAATTGCGAAAAGCATACATTTTTAGTTACATAATATAATAATGGGTTATGCCACTGCGCTCCACAAAATAGAGGATAACGCTCCACGAGCACTTTTTCTGACTTTTAATTAAAATAATATAAGCCAGTACATTTATTCCACTGCGCTCCACGAGAAAATTATTTTCGTTTAGCAATAAAAATACCATAACTTTTACTTATATACCTACAGGTTTGTATGGAACCCTCGGTGCGCGAGTTTGACTCGCACTTGGCCGGCTTTATTTATATAAAAAACTGCGGTAACTGTCAAATCAAATGTCTAATGACAGTTACTTTCGAGACCTGACCTAATAGTCAAACGCATTGTCAATTAATAATTAAAAGTAAACGCTGTCACACTCACAGCCCCAAACAAAGTTCTATGACTTGTGACGTGGGTGCCGGAAACATTCACACACACAATCACAACGAGAATGAGTAACACAAATTTTCCTTGCGGAGAAAGAAAAGGTGAACGCGCATTCAACTATTATTATGCACGGATATGCAAGCATTTTTTTATTTATTTAGATTTACAAAACCAATTTCAATCAATAAAAGAACTTATAAATTTATTTGTATATTATAATGATATATCGGGATCGATTCCTTGAGTTTTCTCCTTAAACAAAATTTGTGAATGGTGTGTGTGATGTGAATGTTTCCAGCACCCACGACACAAGTCATCGAACTTAGTGTGAAGCTGTGAGTCTGAAAGCGTTTCTGTTAGTGTTATGTTTATATAATTATTGGGAAGATTTGTGCCAGTCTATTATTATTTATATTCTGCTTTTTTTAAAACTGTTTTATACTCTACTTGCAAAGCACTTATACAGACAACCAGATTTTTTTTTCCTGTGTACCTATCTACGGCCCAATTACCTATATTTCCTAAAACTAAAATAAAATTATATACAGCAAAGACCCAAGTTACCAACAAGTCATCGAGCTAATAGGTAACTCAAGTGCTCAAGCCCACTACCAGTCGGTAGCGTTCCTGGCGCTTATCATGCTGACGGCATTGCCTCTCTGAATTGCAATGCTAATACGTTACTCTAAAATTAAGTAAAATATGAATGCCTGCTTTACAGCATTTGCATATAACATAAGGAGTAATAAATAACGTAAGTAAAAGTACTAACAATTTATCCAGCTACAAATAAACACAGCAATTTTTAAACTCATTACGTTAATTGAAATTGTTTGGAAACAAAAATTATCTCTTGTTTTGACAGGCACTTTGACCACTCGTGACCCTCATATCAAAGGATTTCCCGTATCCCTTACTGCCTCCCGTACCTTTCTACCCACACCGAGGTACGCTGTATGTCCACTGTGCCTACACAGTAATTTGTTTGCAAGCACAATGTTTCAAGGAATAAAGATTATACATTACTAGCAGATTCCCGGCTTCGCCCGCGTTAATCAAGTTGTGTTACACCTAGTTATACGTTCCAAATTTCACCCAAATCCGTTCAGCCGTTATTATATTTCAACGTGAAGAAAAATCAAACATTCACATTGTATTTATAATGTTTGTGTGATATAAATTAGCTTACCCACCCGGCGTCATCTCCCGGTTAGAAAAGTTATACAAGTGGTTCGCCCTGAACTGAGATCTCGCGCTTACATTTTACCTACTACTGACAGAAAGACTTATACATTTTGTATGTTTGTGAGCGCGTGTGTGTACCTATGTGAGTTACCTACCCATCAATAAATTGAGAATTTGTAAATATGCGTACTTTAATATATTTTCTTAAGTATTCATAATTAAACGCAAGCAAGGCTTAAAAATACCGACTTCACCGCTTTATCTTTGGAACCTTGATCAGATTTAATGTATTAAAAACGCATTATTGACGATAACTCAGAAACATATATGATAGAAACTTGTCATGGCAAATATATTTTTATAAAAAACATGAATGAGAACTTTTGTCATAATTAATATTATGTAATTATACTCCTATTTTCAGTCCCATAGACCCACAAGAAACAAGATACTGCGTAGTGGCATCCCATCGTAGAAACTACACGTCTCTCTGCGCAGCACAATACGACATCAAGATCAGTCGAATCGAAAAAGCAAATCGACTCATAGAATCGGATAGAACAAAAATCGATCGCGTTGAATCAGGTCGATCAAAAATCGATCATGTTGAATCTGGCCGGATGAAACCAATTTGGATGGATATTTCGGGGAGTTCCACCGAAGTTGATAATAAAATTGACGTTGATGTAGACAGCTTTAGCTTGTACGAGGGAAATTTTAAGAATGTGTTTCGAAGGAAGAAAATGGGTAAATTTATTTTTTTTACCCTCTAGTACCTATATTCTCATTTATATATAAGTAACTAGCTGCGCCCCGCGGTTTCACCCGCGTTGATAATGATGAAAAGTGATGATGATGATGATGATGAAAAATAGATGTTGGCCGATTCTCATAGATACCGGATAAGCACAAAAAATTTCATCAAAATCGGTCAAGCCGTTTCGGAGGAGTATAGCAACGAAAACTGTGACACGAGAATTTTATATATAAGTAATGTAAATAGATCCTAAATTATGGGAGTTAGTGTGTCTGTATGCTTGACGTTCGAATACCTAACTGTAATGAATGTATGACATGAGCCTTTTTTTTGTTTTTTATTCGTGATAGGCAAACTTTTGACCACTATCTCGCCTGGTAAGCGACGATGTGGTCGACGATGGAGCAAGCTTGTCTAGAAGATAACCTATTCACTCATGACTTGAAGCCTCTAATGAATGAAGTTGTATTAATTTTGTTTGTGACAGACGAGACTCTGGACCATCCTGTATCTGGAATACCTACTTTATATATTAATTACCTATTTAAAAAGAGGACCAACAAACGAATTCACTTACTGGTCCTAACAGTCAAAGTGCGGGCAAAGCTGCAGGACAACAATAAACAAAAAAACACTAACATGTAACTTCGCGCACATAGTTACTAGTAATATATCTAGATTGAATAGATATCTTCTAGGCAAGCATGCTACATATTCAACCACATCATCACTATCCATTGGTCAAAGTCAATATCCATTGGTCAAGCCTTTCTTGTATGAAAAAGAGAGAACCGGCCCATTGCAATGCCCATTTTGTTAATAAGTTATTCCTGAAAAGGCTCAGTAACAAGTCCTGCAATTTCAAAACCCTTATACCCATTGGGTTTGCGATCTAAGCATTTTCGCTAGTAGAATTGTATGTTGTCTATCTATCCACAGGTTGCCTGTAAGAAATTGCTAAATGTGATAATGTCACCCATTGTACAACAATTATTATTGTTCGTTTTTTACTCTAATTATTTTATGTACCTTTATGATTAGGCGTTCAATAAGGAAATTCTATATTGCATTGTTGGCTGGGGCCTCGCTGCGCTTTTACATACAACGTCAGATCAAGTTAGCTGCGGAAGCCTAAAGCGACATTGATATCATATTTCGTTTCAGGCCGCAGTACAAAAGTCACAGACGAAGATCCTGTGATAGCATGCGTTGGAGATAGAACTCATCATCTAATAGAGAACTTGGATCCTAGCAGGGTGAGCAATGTCAATTACACCTCTCTGTCTGACAGAACTGGGGTGGGAAGAGCTGGAGAAACGCTGTAGTTAATAGTTTGAAGCATTCGGAACAGTTATATTTTTTCAAAGGGCCGCGGCCGGTCGGTAGCTCGGGTAAAATATATTTTATTCTATGGTCGGTAGTATTCATTATTCCCACACCAGCCCCCTAATTCTGTTATCAGAACGATGGATGAAAATTTGGGTAGAGTATATTCTTACATGAGCATCACAGACATAAACAAAACTTATGGGGTATTCCGTAAGCTGCAGCTGTTTCTGCCCACAGACTTAATAGCATGAGAACCACCGAAGAACGTCCGTACTTACGTTTAGAGTACAGTTTGCATCCTTCAAGCACATACATTAAAAAGCCTTTGGTACCTAATTAATCTATGAAGTGGATGGATACATTTGTCAAAGGTTTAGGTACTTTCTACGAAGTTTTCCTTCAATTTTAAGCTGGTTATAAAGACATCTCAAAACTTCTAACTAATGTTCTATCCTCAGATCTACTTCGTAAGTGTCTTCGGTATAGCTAAAGACCGTCGTTCAGGCTCTTTGCTGGCGACCGGCAGCGTCCGCGCTAGGACCTCTACTGCAAAGCGCCTGCGGGAAAATTTGCCGAACAAGTCTGATATCAAAGGGCGGAGTGTTTATTATTTTAAGGTATGATCAATATTCCTATCATTTTCTTTAAATCTTTTATTCAACAGCTTTTCTGTCTACTTGTGTAACATGTAGGTATTAATTAAAGGTATCATGCGAAGAACCAACCTGGCGTATGTGCGAATGGTGCCAATCTGTTCACGCACCCGTAAGAAGTTAATAATAAGGAAAGGATAATTTCGTCACTTGTGAGGTAGGGCTTGGGTAGCTCAGCGGTTATAGCGATAGGGCATGACTCTCTGTGGGCGCGGATTCAAACCCTGCCATCTTTAATTTTTTTTAAGTAACAAGGTATACAAGACAAAAATATTATTGTTGTTTATAGTCCTATGGAAGGAATACGAGGTGAATAGAATAGAATAGAATATAATCGTATTTATTGTTCAACTGTGTACAAAGTTCTTAATTATTAACATTTATATGTTTCAACAGTTCTGTTCATTTCGAACATACAATATTTTAGGCTTATAAGCAAGCGCCTTACGTAGTAGCTTTCGATGGCGTTTATTAGTTTTTCTTTAATACACGACCGTGAATTTGTCATCTTTATTATTTTTACTTTTATTATACTACTAACTAAACAATAATTTTACCTGTAGGCAACTAGCGGAGTGGCTGACGGAGCGTGGTTCACAGTGACTACTTGCGGAGGAGCAGTCGACGTGGAAGTCTTGGTTAGAGGGAAGAGGCTTTACTCCTCTAAAAATATTGGTATGTACCTATGCTACCACCATCTTTTTTCTCTTTCTCCTAAAAAACGAGTTCGAGATAATTATGTAGGTACTCTTCCTGTAGGAAGAATTACATGCTGTAATTCCCCCATGCACATTTTACTATCAAACAACAAGACAAACTGTCAAACATCATCCGTTTATTGTTGACCTACCTCCAGGCCGCTCGAATCGTTTTGCTTCTACGTTTATCATCCGTACAGCGAAGGAGTGGAACTCATTGCCTGCGTCTGAGTTCCCTGAATGGTACAATCTGAGTGTCTAGAGTGAATAGGTACTTTCTAGAGAAGCATGTTCCATCTACGGCCGCATCCTCACTTTCCATCAGGTGAGATAGCGGTCAAACGCTTGCCTAATTAGCATTAAAAAAAAAGAATACAGCTTCACCATTGTTCCCCGAGGGGTATAATCTGGGAGTCTTCAAGTCAAGAGTGAATAGGTATATATCTTCTAGGCAAGCATGTTACATCTTCGGCCGCATCGTCACTTTCCATCAGGTGAGAGAGTGGTCAAATGCATGCCTATTATGCATAAAAAAAAAAAACAACTTCTGTCTCCCACGGATAATTGAGTTAATGTAGTTACTCTTCCTGAAGGAAGAATATGAGTGAATAATGTTTGTTGTGAATCACCGGAGTGGCGTTTTGTTTTGTTTGGGCGGATTGAGTTGGGTGGTAATCATTACATTAACTGCCAATTTTGCAAATTTGAAGAAGCGTACTTATGAGACCCAAAATAAGTAGTCATTCGCGCCGAACTGAGATCTCGCGCCTACGTTTTGCATCATAGAGAAAAAAATTGAGGTTAATTCCTTATAATTTTTTGCCTTTTTATTAATCGTTTGATTTCTGTATTTGTTGTTCAAATATAGGATATTAACTATTAGCTTGAAATGTGAAGCTTTTTTTTTAGATAGACCCCGGGACAAAATAGGTCTAAAAATAGTGACTTTGGTGGCCTACCATAACGTTGTTTCCAACATAGATTTTTTTTAAACAGTTTCGTATTATATTTGCAAAGCCCTTCCCAAGCAAGGGTAGATAAAAAAATAAAATACATTTTGCTCCCCGCTTACGTGTACCCATACACGCCATCTCAACATTTTCATTTATATTACTTTCATTCGCTTGTAGGTATTGTTTAAACGCTAGATGCTTCTGACAGTTGGGCGGATGGACGGACGGATCGACAAAGTGCTTAACCACCCAAGTCAACTTCAATGAGCTTATCGACTTATCCTTTTCTTCTCAGATCCTCACGTGAAATTCTTCGTACCAGCTCCGAAATCAATTTCTTCTATCCAAGAGACGAGTGATGAAGGATCGGTGCAGTTTGACTCAAGTTCTGAGGAAGCCAAAGTGAGATTCGTTATCAAAGTTGTTCCTAGCAGATGGGATAGGAGTGGAGCTATAAGTGTAGAGGTAAGAAATCTGAAGTATCGTTGTTCATTCTGTGGTTAGCTCTCCTTAACAAATAGGTACCTATATGTCAGCTCGTCAGCCGCGGTCTCGCGCTCGGGCTAGATACGTGCAATTAACTTTGGTTTTTCTACATATATATATATATATATATATGTAGTGGGGTCACTAGTGAAAAGCCAGGGGGCTCTCCACCGGCTAGCACGGCCCCACACTCTGGGGGGTGGACTTAGTGAGCAAGGTCTCCCCTCCATGGATGCAGTGGCCCGAATTGTATCCGGGCCTACCGCCGGGGCAAGATTTACTACAGTGACTACTAGCATAGTAGAAATATATTCTACTATGCTACTAGCGTGACCCTATCTTGCACCACCTCGGCGAGGGGGCTTTTAGTGCCTTTGAGCCCCACATTCCCCTTTCCTTCACCCCTGAGAAGGAAAGGAAGTAATAGGCATAAGCCCCTACAAAAAAAAGGTATTTCTATATGTGATAAGATAAATTGTCATATATCATATGCCTTGGCTGGTGCAACATGCTCTTGAAGTAGTTCACTGATTTCTACAATGATTGTTTCTGCTAAATATGAATTCGTGATTGTATGGGCTATTTTTCAATCCATATAATTCAGTTTTCATCAGTCAAATTAACTGCTTGTTACGACATTTAACTTGATGCATCTCCATTGTGATCAGCCCCCCTATTACGTATCTTTGTTGCACGCGGTTTCTATTAGAATTAAGCAAAAATGAACCTTATTTCTTAAGAGTTTTGTCAATTTAGTATTGAAACCGTTTGCAACAGAGATAGGTAATAGGGGGAGATAGGTATACGATTGTGCCCCTATTACGAATCTTTGTTGCAAACAGTTTTTGTTTGAATTATGCTAAAATTAATTTTGTTTCTTAAGAGATTTGTCAATTTAGAATTGAAACCGTTGGCAACATAGATAGAGTCGTTTGGTTGTCAGTGTAACCTGCAACCAGAAGACCTTATCCTATTGCTATAAATCATATTTCTACCTTATTGCTATGGCAACTCGAACAAGTTTATCTGAACAGCTATAGCCAGACATATAGTATAATTAAGAAAAATATATATTATATGACGTGTCTATGTGCATATTTGTTATGTCTAAGATTTTTTTTTATTCAGTATATGCAAACATTTGTCCACCATCTCACCTGATCGTAAGTGATGGTGCGATCGACGATACAGCATGTTTGCCTAGATGATACCTGTTCACTCGTGACTTATAGGCTCCGGCATCTTATCGGAAAACACAGACTCGGGCAAGGAATTCCATTGACTTAAGATTCGGAACCGCAACCTAATATTGCACGGTCTATTTATAATTTTAGATAACAGCGTCAACATCCCGCTGGGGCTTTAACACCCCCGAGCTGATGGGTGAAGGTGGGACAACAGTCAGGGAGCTTAGGCAGCACCGCTCCTGCAAGTCCACTCACATCGCCTTCCTGCCCGCCTCGCATAATGCTACTGATGTTATCAGGTAATTTACTTGTGTAACTTAATTATACGGGCTATTTGGTTGTGTTAGTTACCATTCTGGAGGTGTTAACATTACTACCTATTAGATAAGATTAGGTTTCTTACCTTATCTTATCTTATCTCACCTTATCTTACCATATCTTTCCATATATTGCCTTATCTTACCTTTGATATCGATTGTGATCCACTCTTTGGTGGAAGGGCGTTAGTCTTGTCACCGTACCACTGTACTACTGACAATACAATTGACGGTGGTGTAAAAATATATACTTATACTTGTGAATTATATTCACACCTACCTACTCTGGATATTCTTAAAACTACTTTTTTTTGGTGCAGATACTGCGTGTCGGCACGTGAGACTTCCAGCGAACATTATATGT
Source organism: Lomographa bimaculata (assembly GCA_948107665.1). Taxonomy (NCBI): domain Eukaryota; kingdom Metazoa; phylum Arthropoda; class Insecta; order Lepidoptera; family Geometridae; genus Lomographa; species Lomographa bimaculata. The sequence goes on from OX403600.1 coordinate 14,334,139, forward strand.
GCGCTTCGAAGAAATCTGCAAGGACACAGTGTGTGAGCCACAAGCAACCACAACCGTAAGTATAATAAGCCTTATAAGTATAATCTTAAAAGAGAATAACCATTTTAATATAGGTGTTTTCCTTACAAAAATTAACCTATGCTTATACGAATTAAATTTGTTTTAGCTACACACACACACACACAACCGAATAAAAAATCACAAACTTATTAATGTTACTTTTACAAATATGTACCTACCTAACCTTATCTTAAAAATTGCGTTTTATTTTTCAGATTAAAAGGAATCAAGCAAAAGATATACGGTTTGAAAGCTGGAAGAAAATACGCGATTCAAGTCATGGCCTCGAATAAAGGGAGCAGCGTTCCATACAACACTTTGTACGTCGATACAAATATGTCATGTAAAGAGGAGTTGGAGGCCTGACTGGGCAGCCCTACGGGAAGGAATTTATTGTTCGAACTAAAAAATATTAAAAGCAAAGACTACCACAGATTATATAATAGTTAATACTACGCGATACTGCTATGTTTTCGTCGCCACTGTACCAATACACAAAATTCTGTACCAATACCGAATGGAGTCTCCTCTTTCTTCCCTACATACAATATTAACTAACAAATATTATTACCTCTGCAAACTATACATTTGCGTTACTTTTGTTTAACTCAACGTGACATCTGAAGCCTTATTACGTATCTTTGTTGCGAGCAGTTTCTATTTGAAAATTAACCTTAATAATAATCTTAGGGATTGTTCCTTTCAGAATTGAAACTGTTTGAAACAGAGATAGATAATAAGGCGTCAGACCCTCTATTACCTATCTCTATTGCGAGTAGTTTACATTTATATTAAGGAATAGTTAAACTTATTTCTTATTCGAAAACGACAAACGTTTTCGAATTGAAACCGTTCGCAACAGAGATAGGTAATAGCGGGTAAGACCCAAAACATTAAGAATTTTAAATGAGTAATATTGTATTTTACAATCCATTTCTTTGGGAATACTTGCCTGAAGAAAAAGCATCAAGCAATATGATCCTATAATTATTTTTGAAAGCCAGTTTCTACTTATTTTTGTCTTATAAATACGTCAACCACTTTATATGATTTGTGAAGAGACGATAAACCTATTTGATATATAAAAAAATAAAATGATTTACATCTTGAGAACATGATAAATTATGAAAATACGGCTTTCACTTACGTCATTTGATCGAAATTGTCGGCCCATGTTTCGAGCATGTACGATGCTCTTATTCAAGATGAGTTTACGTCACTATATTTAGATCAAATGACGTAAGTTAAAACCGTGTTTTAATAATATTATTATAATGTCTGATTCTCACAAAAACTTTAATAGTAACATTATGAAAACAGTTTTTAATTCTTAAATATTATAGTTGAAGCCAGATGAGTGCCTGTAACAATAAAATATGCATAAATATAAGTAGGTATATTTTCTACAACAGTATTAATTTAGATTTATCATAAGAACTTCGTAAAGCGTGTGTGTTATGTACTTATTAGCAATATTTATTGTAATTACAATAAAATTATTTAGGTCTGTATAAAGAGGGAATATTACGCTATAATGTTTCATGCGCTGTAACTATATTTTAAAGTTTTATAAGTAATCTTAGACATGATAGTATTTAAGTTTTTAAGCTACCACGGTCACTCTCACTATGAATGTTTTTGTCGCTGGATATTTACCATAAAATATATTTTGTTTGTTTTGACTTTCCGATATTTCGGCACAGTTGCAAGCACACACATGATCACGAAGTAACAAACGAAATACTTACATGGTTATTGACACAAACATTTATAATGATAGTATTTAGTTTTTTTAATAATTTTCTTGCGTGAGATGCTAAAAAAATACTTAAGTAAGTATTGATATTCGTGTCTGCTATCCTCAAAGCACATCGCTACTTTTTCTTAGTACAGTGGAACCTGGTTAATTGGGATCTCAAGGGACCAAGAATGTTGTACCATTTATTGAGTATTTCCATTAATCCAGTTTTCCAATTAGGCAGGTTTAAAACTATAGTTGTCTCATTTACAGAGGCTCCTGCTTATAGAGATTGAAATGTACGGCTATTTCATTTTTAGAGGGAGAGGTGGAAATGTTAATAAAAATGCGTATTTTTGGTGTAATGAATCTAATATATTATGTAGGTATGAATGTACAAACATTATGTATAACGTGGAAATTTTTTTTTTTTTCATCAAGTTTGATATTTACGTTTGGGCATTTTGTACACTTTTACTCCCTTGTTTTTAGGTCAAAACTTGAGATAGTACTGACAAACAAAGCGTATGCGAAAGACATTCTAATGTGTAAACAAAAGTGTCAAAACCTGTCGCAACCTGTTAATTTGTCTCATTTATAGAGGGAATTGAGTTACAGAGTCCCAATTATAAAGGTAAACATCGATTAAATCCTAGAAATCAGATCTCATTTAACCAGGTTCGAAAAGTCCCATTAATAGAGGTTATTCAATGAAAAAGTACCGGGACCTCATTGTAACTCTCAAAAATAGAGGTTTCTCATTTATCCAGGTCCCATTTAACCAAGTTTCACTGTAAATGGTTGAGAGCATTTATCGAGACACATTCAACGCCTAGAAACGTATAATTTTCAGAGTTTAGGCTCTTCAAAAATATCTAATAAGGAATCAATACGCATATTGACAATGTTACACGCTGCCCGGGAAGGTCGGAGAGTCTACGCTCGAACTCGACAGATGAAGGAGCACCGACTGTTCCGAAACAAGTCTCGTTTGCGAGAAAACAACCGCGAGTGAAATCGTATAAATCCTTATTAATCATAATTTAATTCGCCATAAAATTAGATAAAAGAAAAAAATATAATAATATATTTGGCAGCTCAGGCAATGATACTTATTGTTAATTAAAAATTGATCTGTTTTTGACCGTTCGTAAAGCGATACTATTGCATTTACTTATTGTTTTTTTGTAATGATATTACTTCTATGGTAGGCACCTACCTTCGTCACTATAGGGTCTATTGTGTTGTCTTTATAAATTGCTATTGCACATAAGTAATATATAGCTAATATACTAAGAACCTATCCACATATTTGTGTTATTGACAGTACTGTAGTTATTTAAGTATATATTTAGCTACCGTAAAAATATAATTAATATACGTATTATTACGGATACAATAAAATTACATTACTAATGGCGCACAGAGGGATGGCGTTATAGACTTAGTAAGTATGTGGTAGACGAAACTTCGTGTTTCGGTGAATTATTGTAGTAGACCCCGTCATCCATCGCCATTTTATACGCCGAGGCACCGCGGCGCCTTATTGTAGATTGTGTAAGCTAAGAGAGTAAAAATAATAGTTCCTATTCCTATACATAATGTAAATATTACCACAATTCTGTATTTAGACAAATGATTTTGCCCGTATGTAATTACGCTATAAATATATTATAATTATTAAATATACACAATAAATGTTTAAAGATATTCTATGAAGAGTTTGTTTTTATCTTAACAAGATCGGTACAATAATAAATTGGTAGCTATCCACCAATTGGAAAATACACATAAATTGCGGCAGGAGGCTGACAAGCCTTTATATCTATCCACTATTTTATAGTACTAACTACTTCACTAGAAAAAAACTCTTTTACACATTCGTCACTGCGTTATAATCTCGCCGCATAGGTGGGTAGAATATTTATATTAAAATTTGTTGGTTATCCAGAAGCATAAAGACCTGCGTGACAGCGCACAGCGCGTAATAATATTACTGTTGACCACATCCGGTGCAATGCTGAATTGAAGTGTAAAAAACATCTCATCTGGTGCCATGCTAGAATTCTTAGGGTATTTATTGTAAACCTATCGTGCAGGTAAAAGGGTTGGGGTTTGATGAGTTTTCTAATATCTAGGATTCGGACCTTTGTGTTTGTCGCAAATTGTCACATTGGTACTTAAGTGAGATTATGGCTGGAATCGTAATTAATGTGGTATATCTTACAAACAGAAGGTTATAGGGATGGGGATTACAAGCTATTATTTAGTTTCACCTGTCCCCTTATAATTATGTCGGTCTATAATCAAATCTTGGAAGCTAAAACAAGTCATTCCCTAGTTAGTAGTGATAAAACTTTACTAGAACTTCTGTTGAATTTTTTTTTCTTTGAATATTGGCTTCGCAATCTTGTGCATTTAACCAGTGTCTAGTATTATTTTATTTCAAATGTATTTTATATTAAAAGTCCTAGTCACAAGTCACAGTCAAAGTCAAGTAAAACTGTCAAAGTCCAGTCATGGTCAAGTCATGCCCTAGTAAAGTGGTAGAAACGAACTTCTAGGGTCTTAGGTGAAAATCACGTTTATCAACTTTGTGTGATTTGCCTACATTTATGGACGTTCACTAAGTATTAACAGTTAATAATCCACCATTATTACACATAAACACTCGAAGTATCACAGGTTTTGGAAATTATGCGAAATCAACAACGCCATTTTTTCACTTTCGCGGCAAAACCCTCTATTGAAGTTATGGAATAAAAACGAATTAAGATTTGCCGTAAAGAAAATATAATGATTTATTACTGTCAAAAGTCAATGTCAAAATTTGTCAAATTCACTTTTCAGTCAGCTGTTTTACTCATGCATGCTGAAATTGAATTCACTTGCTGGCGGATTTCAACATTATTTTCATTGTGTTTGTTAACTTTGTAAACAATACTTAGAATCTTAGAATTCTCAAAATTTATAATAAGGAAATAGAAATGGCGACAAGTGACAAGGAGTTCTTCGGTCCGCTGACACTCCACCAGAAAGTCGACAAACCTACGATTTTCAAGACAGATGAACCTCAAGAATGTTCTTGTGTTTTATGTGACGAAAAATATGTTTTACCGGAAGCTGAACAGGCGTTCCTTACGCATTTGTTTATGGAACACCGCTTGGTGATAGCAGATTTGAACCAGATAACTGATATTGCCGCGTATCTTCGTTATTGGAGATTAAGGTTTAAAGGTTAGAAATATAAATAATTATGTTAAGAGTAATTATAATAAAGTTTTAAAGAGTTTTTGGGTATGAAAATGGTCGTAAAAGAATCTTAAAGGATTTTGTTTATTGAAATACTCGTTAGGTTAATTATAAAAGGTACCTAACATGTTTGATGATTGGTCTAAGCAACTGTGAATTAATAATATATCTTTATTCTGTGTTGTATCTATCAATATAGCAGGTGCCAAGTTACACAAATATTTTAATATGAAACTAACTTTACTGCCCAATAGCTAGTTAGGTGAGCATTTGCCTCCTAAGTAGTAGTAGGTATCCAGTTCTATATCCGGCGGAAATACAAGTTTTCTTCCCATGGAAAATTTGTGTTTCTGGTTCTGGTTGTGATTGTGTGTGTATGATGTGAATGTTTCTGGCACCCACAACACAAGTCATCGAACTAAGTGTGGGGCTTAAAAGTGTTTATGTTTTAAAGTACATCTTGCGATCATGTTTGCAATCACAATCGGTCCTATAATATCCTAATGCCCAGAGCCAGCCTAGGCTACATAAACGAGTTGGTATGGTTTGGGTAGTTGCTGCCACGGGGAGATGCGCAATACACCCTAAGCGGGACGTCAGTGCTAGCCATATTGGCACTACTGCAAATTAGAAGCAGACACGGTTAACATTGTATTCCTATACTAATACACTTATTATAAAGTGCTATTGTGTCTTAATTTGACACATTTTGGACTAGATCTATAAAATTTGTCATAATTCAACGCAAGCAAAGCTTAAGAAACCAACAACACCAACATCATGCTTATACAGTGAAACTTGGTTAAATGGGACCTGGATAAATGAGAAACCTCTATTATTGAGAGTTGCAATGAGGTCCCAGTATTTTTTCATTGAATAACCTCTATTAATGGGACTTTTCGAACCTGGTTAAATGAGATCGGATTTCTAGGATTTATTCGATGTTTACCTTTATAATTGGGACTCTGTAACTCAATTCCCTCTATAAATGAGACAAATTAACAGGTTGCGACAGGTTTTGACACTTTTGTTTACACATTAGAATGTCTTTCGCACACGCTTTGTTTGTCAGTACTATCTCAGGTTTTGACCTAAAAACAAGGGAGTAAAAGTACAAAATGCCCAAACGTAAATATAAAACTTGATGAAAAAAAATTTATTATTTTCCACGTAATACATAATGTATGTACATTCATACCTACATAATACATTAGATTCATTACACCAAACATACGCATTTTTATTAAGAGGCCGGGGTGGCTTTGAACGAGTCTATAGGCTGTCTCTGTTTAACTTGCAAACTGTGCCCATGCTTGATGCGATAGCACTACCGGACGAACAATTATAATAGGTGCCGTAATACCAAAAATTATGAATGAAAATGTAATGTTTAGCCATTGTTTTTTGTATTAATAGTACCTTGAAATTATAGTCTATGTTCCTGTTGTAATGACAAAAGAAATGTGTTCGTTTTTAATACAAAACGAATAAGTTAAACATGCGACATTTACGTCGTAATAATGTGTGAAAATCAATTGGTTTATATTTCGTTTTAGGTAATTATTTTGGAATAAAAACTATCCAGGAACCTAGATTAATACGTTTTTTATCTGAATAACAGCACAGTATGGTGGTTATATGCTTGAATTATAAATCATTTCGGTATTACGATTGTATGGGCAAATCAACCACTACCCGGCGCCTTAACATTTCCACCTCTCCCTCTAAAAATGAAATAGCCGTACATTTCGACCTCTATAAGCAGGTGCCTCTGTAAATGAGACAACTATAATTTTAAACCTGCCTAATTGGAAAACTGGATTAATGGAAACACTCAATAAATGGTACAACATTCTTGGTCCCTTGAGATCCCAATTAACCAGGTTCCACTGTATTTTGTTTTGGATTGATCAATTTCGATAAAACTTATAAGGGGCTACCTCTGAACTCTGTAGTATAATCTACCAAACAAAAAAAAACATTTAAATCAATTCATAATTGGCGAAGACAAGGTATAACATACAAACGAAAAATGTGATGCGATGTATTGAATACATATTTGCTTACTATCAGGTGGGATAGAGGTTAAGTGTTTAAAAAAAAGCCCATAAAAAAGAATTTGAATGTAGAATGGGCTGTAAGTGTTAATGTGTTTGTTAACGTCTGTTTGTATAAAAATAAATTGAGTGCATTAAAGACAAGGCTTATCTGTTATTCATTAAATTTCAGATAAAAATCTACCATTTTTCTGCTCAACAATGCTACTAGACACAAAACCTGATGGAACAAAATCAAAGAACGAGGAATACTATTTATTAAGTGACGTCCTGCCTGAAGACAAAGAATTACGAACCAATCTACAGCAAACAAAATTAGAAAACTTATTAGAGAGACATCAATTTGAACGAGAAGACAAAACTTATGTTCGAGAATGTCTATTCTGTCGGTACATATCGACCACTACTCGAGCAAGCTACCTTAACCATTTATATGAAAAACATAACTTCCACATAGCTAAACCGGATAACCTGATCTTCATTGATGATCTAGTTAACCTAGTCTCACAAAAACTGGATCAGTTACAATGCATTTATTGCGAAGGACTTTTTAAAGATAGAACTATACTCAAAGAACACATGCGGAAAAAAGGACACAAAAGAATAAACCCAGATAATAAAGAGTATGATAAATATTTTCTAGTCAATTACATAGGAGATAAGCAAAGCAAGCCAAAGCATTCCAAGCAGTATACAAAGCAAAGAAATCAGACCAATCAGAACGCAGAATACGACCATGACTCAAATGCAGATAGCGATCCTGATTGGTCAGAATGGACAGAGGAGAATGGTCCCCTTATCACTTGCCTGCTCTGTCCACATACGGGAATGAATTATGAGAACATACTTGACCATATGGAACGTAAACATGAGTTCTCTTTTACGAATGCTACATCGGGTTTAAATTTCTATCATAAAGTCAAATTTGTGAATTATGTGCGTCGACAGATACATTTAAAACAGTGTTTGACATGTGACTTAAAGTTTGAAGATGCAAAGAATTTAGAAAAACATTTAGAAGAGACGAAACATTGGGTTATTAATAAGGAAAGTTGGGATCAGCCTGAATATTATTTTCCTACGTATGAAGACGATCTGTTTCTGTGTTTTATTCATGATGATGATGAGAGCTGGTGGTCGAGTGACGAACAAGAGGTGGAGAAGAGAAATAGCATGTCGGAGAATATATCTAAGGAAATGGCGATGGCTGTTCTTGGTGAATAATGTTCGCAATAATTTATTTGTATAATTCATGAAACTTTAAAATTTAAACAGCTTAATCACACTAAAGCTAATTTCAAGATATCTTATAGAATATAGACCATATTACATTCGTTAGAATCAATCCCAAAACAACATACTCTAATACAAATTGTATGGCCTTATATAACCTTCATCACGAAGGAAAGGAAACTAAATAGGCAACAGATAGCATGGTGTTTCAATCCCGCTGTTGCTGTTAATCTCTTTTTAGAGTGAGATACAATGTCAGCTATTGTCTATCCTACTCCCTTTCTTCATTGGTTTAGATTATATGATTATACCACTGTATAATTGAATTCAATTTTAAATGATTGTGTCAAAAAAGGGATATTTACCAAGTGTTTAAGTTGTTTTGAGTTTCGGATATTTCGGCACTGTTGCAAGCACCATGATCATGGAGTAACTGAACGAACAAATTATATGGTAATTATGCCGTTAAAATGCTGGCACTTATTTGGCTCAACATAATTATTAGCATTGCAATTCAGAAAGGCAATGCTGCCAGTATGATGGGAACGCTACCCACTGGTAGTGGGCTTGAGCACTTGAGTTACCTACCTATAAGCTCGATTTCTAGTAGGTAACTTTGGTCTTTGCTGGATATTTACTTTAGTTTTAGGAAATATAGTCAATTGTCCCGTTATTGACACACATTTATAGTGAAAGTGACCATGGTGGCTTGAAACTTAAATCAATTCAATTAGTTGAGCTATAAATTCAATTAACTGACATACAAAATTTAAGTATATAATATGTTTTATATCTTGGATATTTATCAATGTTTACTAATGAAAGGTTATTAATTGTTTTATTTCTCTGCAACTTTTTTGGTATGATAATGACTTATTAAAACAATAAATGTTTATTGAGGTAAATAAACAATGATGTCAAGCTAAATAAATCTATCAACATGCATCTAGTAGCGTCTAGGTTAGCTATCCTTGAGAATTAATTCCTCTGTTAAGCTTACTGCCCTTGACTACATCATTACTTACTGACATTACATAAATTTATTATGACTGGTGATTTTTATCTGTCCCATATATATTTTTGTTGCCAATTTACTTGTCAACACCATGTACTATCGCTGCGGGTGGCGAACGCGTTACTACTGGTCTGTCGCGGCGACGATGTGTGGGACACAACCGCGCAATAGTCCTGCCGCTGCATTGCTGCCGCTGCATTGCTGCCGCTGTATTGCTGCCCTTGCATTGCTGCCGCTGCATTGCTGCCGTGGCATTGCTGCGTAGCTCGGAATGTAATCTCCATATAACATTATTTTGAACTGCTCGTTGACTTAGTTGGCACTTAGTTGGTTTAGAGTTCCGGAACACGAGTTTTCCCCCAAGGAAATTAAGGAAAATGTGTGTTTCTGGTTCTGATTGTGATTGTGTGTGTGATGTAAATGTTTCCAGCAACCACGACAATTGTGGAGCAGTGAGTGTGATAGTGTTTATGTTTATATAAACCTATAGATAATAAGTATATTGGGACCAGTAGTGCTCCGGCAGCACTGCTGCGTCAGCACAGCTGCGTGCAACGGAGGAATCATAGGTACCTTAACAAACAAGTTCAAGGACTTGTTCGTGTCTTTCGCAAGTATCGGAGACTCGCAGACATTTTGACCTTACAATTATTTTTCCTTCAGGAGGAAATAGTTCTTTTCAACCGACTTCAAAAAAGGAGGTTCTCAATTCGACTGTATGTATTTTTTTTTTGTTTTTTGATCATTTTTAGTTTTGTAGATAATACTTCAGAGGTGGTCCCATATAAATTTTATCGAAATCGATCCAGCCAAAACCAAAATAGTGTTGAAGTCGGTTTTTTTAAGCTTTGCTTGCGTTTAATTATGTTCATAAATTTTCTTCTCAAGGCTATGTGCTGTTTTTGGTATTCGATCAACGTGCCTGGCATAAAGAAAGCAAGGGCATTACAACCCAACAACATTATATACAACATATCATTACATACAATATTATCATAACCAGTCATATAAACAAAATGGCTAGCTTTTCTGATTATTCTTACAAAATTATTACAAGTTAATTGTGATAAGTTATATATAAAAAAATCGTATTACTATAATCTGTAAATTATTTTATCAAATAATGTTTATAAATATTATAAATAAATTATATATATTTTATACATTTCTACATGTTTTTTTAAATGTTTTTTCAAAAAATGTCTTTCACTCGACTCACTGTCAAAGATAGCTAGACTGACCTTGATTTTTTTTTCAAAATGGGCAAACTTTTGGTCGGCAACTCACCTGATGGTAAGCGACGATGTAGTCGACGATGGAGCAAGGTTACCTAGAAGATACCTATTCAGTCGTGACTTGATATGACTTGAAGACTCCCATATTATGAACTGATCAGGAAACGTTGAATCTGGCAAGGAGTTCCATTCCAATGTGGAAGCAAAACGCTTCGCCCGAATTTGTGGATTGTCTACAAAATAGCGGTGTCGCTTAACCGTTTAGTTTTTATCTATGTTTAATTGGAATTAAAGTTAGTTACTCACCTTAACGAAATCATAACATTCGTAAGGCAAGTAGGAGAAAATATATTTTTGGAGTAAAGTAAGCTTGCACGTTATTTACGGATTACATCAAACCTCTTCAAAGAGGATAAAGCATAGGTAATGTCTGCTTGAGATAAGTTACGTTGTAATAGGTATACTTTAATATGTTATTTAATTTTAACATCTATTTAGATTTCTATACCATTTTGATGCACGCCTACACCCCTCTTCTCGTCTACCATGTGTGGTTGACTGGTAGAGAATGCCCCTAGCATTAAGTCCACCTTTTGTACTTTTTGTGCAATAAAGAATTAAATAAATAAATAAATAGATTTTATGGTACTAACCGGCTATTAATCGCGTTATATTATCATCATCATCAACTGTTTTAGTAGTCCATGCGAACGAAGTCACGGGTGAAATCCAATATGATATATATACCTACTTAACTTTTTATTTGAAGTCTGTCTGCGATTGACGGAACATAATCTCGAAAGCCCAGATTATACTTGTAGGGATACTTTATTAAATAAGTAGGTATACATATTACGTACATCGTATATATCACACAGATCCGCTGGAAAGGTATAAGTACTTACCGCAGGCACAGAATAATATCGCAGAGATAATTTTCCCAAATCGAAAGTCGTTTTCGTTTATTCAGTATAAATTTGTAATCCGGAATTATTTTATTAACTTTGGTACTTCAACAAAGAACAAAGAGCGACAGAACATACCCTTTACTACCTTTTCCTTGAAATCTAACAAACATAGATAAATGGAGGTAAACAAGCTTTACGATTTTACAATCAAATAAGGATTATTAAGGGTAGGTATTCTATCGCTTACATTTCGGAGAGTGTGCTCAGTAATTACATGAGTTAATTCCTCCATGCCTTTTTTACCATCTAACAACAAGACAAACTATCAAACGTCATCGATTTATGGTCGACATACCTCCAGTTCGCTCAAAGCGTTTTGCTTCTACGTTTATCATCCGTACAGCAAAGGAGTGACTCATTGCCTGCGTCTTTGTCCCCCGAACGGTATAATCTGGGAGTCTCCAAGTCTCGAGTGAATAGGTATCTTCTAGGCAAGCATGTCACATCTTCGGCCGCATCATCACTTTCCATCAGGTTAGATAGTGATCAAATGCTTGCCTACTCAACATAAAAACAAAGGAATTACATATTATTAGATATAGATAAACATACAATATAGGTATCTAAAATGAATAAGTATAATACTTTGGTTCTGTACACTTTTTGATATAGCTGAAGTACCTAACTAGGAATGAATATTATGTTATCTGATTCCCTACCTTATTGCGTGGGATATTAACAGATATCTATCGGGTGCAAAATATAATTAAATAATCACAAGAATATTTAATAGTTACTTAAGTTAAATAATAAATGTGATCTGGAACTTCGCAACCGTTTTCCTACATTACCTTTTTACCATCATACATCCAGACGGAAGGCGTCGCTTCACCCATTTATGGTTGGAATCGAAACTTTTCGCGTTTTCGTTATTTATAGCACAGAAAAAGAATGGAACGCTTTGCCGTCAGCTGTATTTCCCGAAAGGTAAAATTTTGAAGTGTTCAAAAAAGAGTTAATTATTTATTCTCTTTTTGACAACCCAGTTGGCGCAGTGGACAGGTCACCGCCCTCTGCGCCGTGGGTTCTGGGTTCGATTCCCGGCAGGAGCACGAATTCCTTCCCAAGGGATATTTATGCTTCTGTTCTGGGTGTAATGTGTGTGATGTGAATGTTTCCGGCACCCACGATACAAGTCTTTGAACTTAGTGTGGGGCTGTGAGTGTGAATGCGTTTGTTTTTGTTGTTTTTTTTTTACACACCAGCTAAGCCAGCGTGCTCCTTCTTAGACTACAACGTCACTTTCCATCAGGTGAGTTTTTAGGCAAAAGTTTGCATATTCAGTTATAAAAAAATGCTTTTCTTAAGCAAGAAACGTCGAAGTTTTAAAATGACTTGTGTTTTATTGTCTCTTTTGTTCAATTGCTCACTTATAATTTTCAGGCGTTAGTGGAGAGACCCAAAAAAAAATATGATATCGTAAGTAAATCAAATGTTCTACCAATGGAAAACTTTTATGTACCTACATATGCTTTTTAGACCTTTTCCTTTCCTCCATAAAACCAGTTTCACAGTTGAATATTTTCTACCTACAAATTTCTTTGCGTTTTGAGTATTTTACATTGCTTTCGACAAATCCTTGTGGCTTAAATAACGAAGACTATAATTAGATTTTTTTCTTCCCATTCGTCAAATTTAGGAAAAACCAAAAAAACTCCTCGTATTAAGGTATACATAGATTAGATAGGTGAACTCTTCATTGTACCTACAACAATTCAAAATAAAATTGCAGCAAAAAAATAAAAATAAACATAGGCTAGTACGACGGGCAGTCTTATCGCTTAAAACTAATTCTTCCAGAAAACCTTTAGATGGAGAGGAGATAGCTAAATAATTTTGGGGATGTGTGGTGTACTACAAATCTAAACACACTATACATATACAGTTTTAGATACCTCAATATGTACTTAATCAATATACAAATAACATATTTATATATATAATAATAATAATAGTTTATTCACAAAAACATCGGTACTTATATCTACAGACATATAGTAGGTATGATCAAGTAAAATTATTGTTGCATATTATGTACCTACCTAATGCAGAAATACAGTAAAAAGAATCTATTCATTATAGAAAAGGTGAAGCTGCTTGAACTGCAATTACTGAAAAAATGATGCAAATAATTACATAAATATATACATAATATATAAAATGTATATAATAATAAGACATTATACCGATATTCGTAAGTTAGTACTTATTTGAGATAAGTATTTATACATTAATGTATGAAACGATAGATGTTTCTTACCGCCTTATTTTTACTTGCTGATCTCACCCATTTATATACTACATCAATATACTCAGAACATGGTCGTCAATAGATTGACTGCGGTAACAATAACCCTCGCAATCAAGTCGCATCTAAGTGCAGCTTGGTCTTAAAAACATTTGCTATCAAATATCTTTATTCTAAGTACTTTTAACATAATGTTTATCTGCATTCGTTCTTGTTTCCCGATAAGTATAACGTAGACCTATTCAAATCAGTGAACAGGTATTTTCTAGGCCAGCATGCTTCACCGTCGACCGCATCGTTGCTTTCCACCAGGTGAGATCGTGTTTAAATGCGCGTGAGTGAAAAGGCAAATTCACAATAAAAGATAAAGTTTATACCTAAATACTGTCGTCAAAGATTGTTTCTAAGCTGTAAATAGGTATCCTCTTTTGAAACAAAGGAACTCTTTCATTAAGAAAATGTTTTTACAAAGGGATTTGCTTCTTAATTATTCGGCGTCCTCGTGAAATTCCGCGATCCCAGACAATTGACAAATTCTATATCTATGCGGTAGGGACATTTATAAACAAATAGGTATTTCATTTTAGCCCTATTAGTCTTCGTAAGTGGTCAAAGCTGTTTTTGAGTCGGGCCAATAAAGGAACTTATAGGTACTTATATAAAAATAAGAAATCTTTATATGGTGGACATACCTCCATTTCGCTCGAAGCGTTTTGCTTCATTTATCATCCGTAGCGGAGTGGAACTCATTGCCTGCGTCTTTCTTTCCTGAACGGTACAATCTGTGTGTCTTCAAGTCTTGAGTAAATCTTCTAGGCAAGCATATTACATCTTCGGCCGCATCTTCAATATCCATCAGATGAGATAGTGGTCAAATGCTTTCCTATCCAGCATAAAAAAAATCTAGGTAGTTATTTATAAGGTTTACTTAGGTTTGACCTAAGTAGGACATCGGTAAGTGTTTCTATGTAGCAAATAGGGAATAATTACCCATGCATGACTTCTAAATATGGTCAAATATAATTCGAAGAATGAATAGAAATTTTATATGAATATTTTTAGCGACATAATATAAAAAAAATATATAAAAATTAGGCGTTACTTTACTTTTTTACATTATCGGGATTAACACTAAATATGTATAATAAATTAACATTGTTTTTACATAATATGCGTAATATGGTGTAATTAACACCTATAAACATTATATTCGAAAAATGTCCATTGTAATTTTTTTAATTATTTATGGGCTGATTTACCTGAAATAAATGGTTTTTATTTATTACCTATCTATTTATTTATTATTATCTTACATTAATTTATTAATTTTTTATTAGCTTTTCAACCGACTTCAAAAAAGGAGGTTCTATCTAGGCAGTTTAATACAATAAGCCAGTAATATTAGCACTTAGGTAATACACCTGTAGAGCTCAGGACTGCTTTGAATGGCTCTCATGTCTAGAGATAGGTATGTTTTATCGACAGGCTTTCAGGGCACGGTCGAGAATCCCTTTGTATCCCCACGCCCCTATCGTAAGGAAATATCTTAAAACTAGGTAGAATTGAAGGGTACCTAATAATTAAGGTAAAGTACGTATAACATGCATCTAAATTACTCTGATTAGTAGGTATATAAGTTAATAGGTAGGTGTATCTACTGTTATGTGAGTGTAAAGGGTTTATGTGTAGGCCTACCCTTTAAGTGAAGTTCCAAACGTAGGCAGATTTGAAAATTTAGTATAACTATATTAGAGCATGTGCAGTACCTTTTAAACTTTTGGGTACTTATTTCACTAGTCCTTCTTAATTAAAGAATGTGTTAATCTCTAATATTAACTAATATACCGTTAAAGGTAATAGATATAAGAGGTAGATAGATATCTTCCAAAATAAATCTTAACACCAAAAATTTTTTCAATGGTGAAGAGGTGTTGAGTTAAAAAATAGTCGATATTTCCCTTCTTACCAACTGCCCGTTGACTGAGTTGAGTGAGCGTTTGCCTTCTAAGCCGGTGTACGATTCTTGGCAGGAACACAAGTTTTCTCCCCAAAGAAAATTTGTGTTTCTGGTTCTAGTTGTGATTGTGTGTGAACACAAATTTCCTTTGGGAAACAAACGTTAACACTGGGTATTGAACCTGATTCAGCTTTGTATGCGGACACCTGAACTACGCCAGCGGGCAGTTCGTCATGTGCAAACATTGATCTCAATTCACGTAAAAATGTTTAATTTACAAAACTATTTTCATTATACTCCAAAGATTTTTCATTAGGTACGATATTAAATGCCCAAAAACCTTTTATATATTGCTGCCGTTGCTATTTAGGTAATGATTATAGAAGCCTGGTCCCAATTGTAACAGCACTAACCTATGTTTCTGCTCAACTTAAATTAGCTGTCTAAAACTGAGGAATTGGATTGATATAAATCTGGCAAAATTAGATCCAATTTAAACTTTAAACATCAGTTTCGAATTGTTTGTTTTTCTTATTTTTATGTAATTGAGAGACGAGACGAGCATGTTGCTCGCCTGATGTTAAGCGTCAAGTTTGTCCATTACAGTTCCGAGCCACCCAAAGTTTTGAACTTGTATAATCTTCTAATATAAACTCATGTATGTATAAAAAACTCGTATCACGGTGTTTGTGGTCGAACTTCTCCGAAACGGCTTGACCGATTATAATGTTTTTTTTTTGTTGCACCCATGTAAAAATTACATTAACATTTAATTGACATGCACCCTGGAAGGGCGAAGCAAAGAGTACAAAGCTTAAAAAAAAACTATTATAAATTCTACATTTTAAATCTAAACTTGGCTAGGTATTAATTAATTATAAACATAAAACATAAACGCTTTCACACTCACAGCCCCACACTAAGTTCAATGACTTGTGTCGTGGGTGCCGGAAACATTTACATCACACACAATCACAACCAGAACCAGAAACACAAATTTTCCTTTGGGAGAAAACTTGAGAACACGATACCCCTGCTTAGAAGGCGAACGCTCATCCAACTTAGCCAATTATGAATGAAATTAGTTATGAATTAGGCGGGAAATTACATTCAATGTGTTAATTGTGTATTTGAATGAGAATAGGTTGTAAAGTGTACGGTATCGGGTTCGATTCCCAGCGAAAACACAAGTATTCTCCCCTAGGAACATGTGTGTTTCTGGTTGTGGTTGTGATTGTGTGTGTGACGTGAATATTTCTGGCACCTACGACACAAGTCATAGAACTCAGTATGGGGCTGTGACTGTGAAAGCGTTTATGTTTATTAACACTCGAAGAATCACAAGTTTTGAGAAATAATTCAAAATCGACAGCGAGTTTTTTTCGCTTTCGTGTCAAGATCCTGTTTATATTTGTTAAAATAACATGAAGCGACCTTTTCTTGTTAAAAAAGTTTAATCACTTATTGTTTTTTTAAATAATTAAAATCAATTTATTAGACAATTGTTCCAATTATCGCCAGTACTAAAATTGTTCCTGTATTAATCACCAGCATGGATGGATATTTCAATTGTCAGCCATCGCTGAAGACCTATTGATAGCTTGATTGACAATTACGTTACATACATATTGTTCATTTGTGTCTGCTTCAATTTATTTATAATATTATTGTATTGAAATATTTATATTAAATTTTCATCCAAACCTTTTGAATGGGTATACCTGAGCATGCTGCCTTATCTTCTTCTTTCTTATATATAAAAATGAATTGCTGTTCGTTAGTCTCGCTAAAACTCGAGAATGGCTGGACCGATTTGGCTAATTTTGATCTTGAAATATTTGTGGAAGTTCAGGGAAGGTTTAAAAGGTGAGAAAATATAAAGAAATTGCAATAAAATTAGTAAAAAGTAGTATTTTATTTTCCCATACAAACTGTTCGTACCTGTCAAACAGGAGATGTTTCTGAATATTTGACCACAGACAATTGGCGGTATGAAGTTTGCCGGGTCAACTAGTATTTAATAGATTCATCGACCCACAAACAAATAGACATCGGATCTACATGAAGTCAAATACAAGTCATGGCCTAGTAAAAGTTAGAAACTTTAATAGAAGTTCAATTGGAATTTTGGAACGAAAACGAAAGTCACGTAATTAAACTTTGTATAAGAATTTGCCTATACTCTTGTATATTACAATATGGGAGTCTTTAAGTCGCGAGTGAATAGGCTCTTCTAGGCAAACGTGCTCCATCGTCGAACGCATCGTCACTTACCATCAGGTGAGATGGCAGGCAAACGGTTGCCTATCTTGAATAAAAAAAAAATTCACTCACATTAATATCATACCTAATACCAAAGTTTGTTTGTAATCATTTGTGCAGGTATGTTTGTTCTATCATCACGCTGTAATTACTAAATTAACTATTGGTTAATAATCCACTATTAATACACATTATCACCTAAAGAATCCCAAGTTTTAGAAAATAATACAGAATTGTAAAATCTTCACTTTCGCGGCAAACTCCAACAACTGTGTTTAAGACGATACACAAATTTATTTTACCCAGAGACTAGAGACTACCCTAGACTCTGCGAAACGAGCTATTTACTCGCCTTACATTAAAAAGAGATAAACGTATGGATCAGAGCCACGTCTCATAATCACAGTTAAACGATTAATCGTAAAAAAAACAGGTAACGTATTTAAAATAATGGTTTCTATTTATTTACGTACTTCAACTATCTTTCACTAATCATGTTTCTGGTTCCATTTATTTAGATATATATATTTTTATTGAACACTTTCAACAGTTCTTATCGGCTCAAAAAAAAATAGCATCTTAAGTTCTTCCTTCTTCTAAGAAATGGCAATTTGTCATTTTCTATTACGGAGCGATGACGTGGCGATATAGCGAAAATGGTAAAATGAAACCAATTAAAATCAGCTACCTAGAAAGGAACAATAACAATATCTCAGTGACTTACTGAGATAACGTTATTCCAATTAAATATAGGTATACCTAGTCCTATATATATATTTTTTTTTTATTTGTGACAGGCTAGTGTTTGACCACTATCTCACCTGATGGTAAGTGACGATGTGATCGAAGCTGGTAAACACACTAGACCTGGAATACGCAGGCTCTCAAGGATAACTGCCGGAACACCGTATTTGGCTTGGCGGCAGACTTTCAACTTGATGGTGGTAAGCTACTTTGGTAGCAAGCCAGGCGAGCAACTCACAAAATGCTCTACCACCTCTCAAATGTCACCTGATTAGCACCACCCGGGGACCACGTGTAGGGAGTCAGACTTAAGGGGTATCCTCCTACGGACGTGGGTGACAGACTCATTTTACAGCCATTTTTGCTCATATCGGTTGCGGATCTGATCGCCTCTGTTATGATGTTTTTCAAAACCAAATACTGACGTCACCGTTAATATCACAAAAACTTCTACTATTAGGGTTTTGACTACAACATATTTATTTATACTTTATTGGATAATAAAAGCAATGTAAAATTAGAGGACTTAATGCTAGGATCATTTTCTACCAGTCATTCAGCAATGAATGGAAAAAAATAAAGCGTCCATCAGAACGGTGTATTATCTAAATTATATAATATAATTATAATCGTTTAAAGACTTCTTATGACTCATTTTACCTTCTAGTTTCTAATTAATATGTACCCACCTGGTAGAGATCGCTATATAGTGATAAGGCCGCCTGTTGTGATACTTTACATAATATAAGCGTGTTTGTTACCTTTGTTTTATCTCATCTTATAAAGTGGAACAATATAGTATTATCTATCTATCTATCTATCACCAGTCACACTATAGCATTTGTGCTCTCAAAAATACCGGCCGGAATAACAGAATAACATTTTTTTCGTCGGGGGTTAATAAACAATATATGCTGCCCTGCTTGTAAGCACCGTATACCAATGAAGCGAGATCGATGTTACCCACCCTTAACAAAAGAGTCGTAATGAGTACCTATGTTAAACTACCTATACGTTATGCTCCTTTTAGGAATTCCTTTTTTTACTTCTATAGTTACATTTACATTGTTTCCTATTTACCGATTTCACAAAAACGGAGGAGGTACTCAATTCGACTGTATTTTTTTAATGTGTCACCTCATAAGTTCTTTTCGCGTGAACCGATTTTGAATTTTGTTTTTGTTTGAAAGCTGATGCTTTCACATTGGTCCCATTTAAATTTGGTCTAGATCTTAATAGTTTTGAGTTATCCTCAATAATGCGTGTTTAATAAATTTAACCTGATCAAGGTTCCGAAGATAAAGCAGTGAAATCAGTTTTTTAAAGCTTTTCTTGCGTTTAATTATAATTTAGTCAAAATATGGCTAATCAGTAATTTAACTTTAACATAAACTAGGTCCTACATTGCTAAGACTAAGAATGTGTATTAACACTTTTCTCGAACTGCCCGCGGGCTCAGTTGGGTGAGCGTTCGCCTTCTGAGCAGGGGTATTGGGTTCGATTCCCGGCGGGAACACAAGTTTTCTCCCCAAGGAAAATTTGTGTTTCTGGTTGTGATTGTGTGTGTGAATGTTTCCAGCACCCACAACACAAGTCATCGAACTTAGTGTGAGGCTGTGAGTGTGAAAGCGTTTATGTTCATGTTTTCTTATTGTCTCTATTTAAGGGAAAGACACTTAGTTCATGTATTTTTTTTAGAAATTTCTGACGGTAATTTGATAAAAACTCAATCTTGCCGCTGCTGCTCGCAGTGCGAGGTGGGACGCGACGGCGAGCGCTCCGCACTCATCCTGAAGAAGGCTTCCGAATGAAGTCGAAACAATTGTCGATTTAGACATCGACAACGCGTAAGTCACGCTAATTCCCGTTTTAATTTTAATTTTATAATTCCTGACGGGTTATTAAAATGGGTCCATTAAAATTTCTATATAAACCCACTGAAACAAGTTTCTTCAATTATCGAGCTGTCAATTTGCTAACAGTCAAATAGTGGTTGAAAACAAGTAAAGGCACTAGACCCGGGCAACCCGGAAATTAAAATGACATAACAAAACGTCTAAAACCGGATGAAACGTCAGAGCAAGTTTGTGGAAACGAGTAAGAGTTAATTAAAACCGATATTTCTGCCTAATCCTGGAAAATACATGGAATTAAAAATAGAGGTTGATCTTACCTATATTCGCTTGCACAGTATCGTCAGTATCAAATAGGAAAAAAAAATTGTATTCACACTCACAGCCCCACACTAAGTTCAAAGACATGTATCGTGGGTGCTGGAAACATTTACATCACAGACACAAATACACCCAGAACCAGAAGCACAAATATCCCTTGGGAAGGATTTTGTGCTCCTGCCGGGAATCGAACCCAGGATCCACGGCGCAGAGGGCGGAGGCCTGTCCACTGCGCCAACTGGGTCGTCAAATATTATAAGAAGACATTTTTTTTATTAATATCCATGCAAGTCTACGGACCAATTGCCACTATTTCCTAAAACTATACATTTATATAGCAAAGAGTTACCCAAGTTACCTACCAGGAATTTATAGATAAATCAAGTGCTCAAGCCCACTACCAGAAGGTAGGGTTCATAAGTTCATTTTGAAATTTTTGTTAGAATTCTTAAATAACACAAGCAAAGCAACAATCACGTGCAAAGGTTAGTTATTTGTGAAAGGATAAACTCAATGCAGGATAAACTATAATAATATGTTAGTTTGTACTGTATACACACTAGGAAGTTGTGTTGTAAAACAGGATACGGAAGATCCTTGTTAGCTTAAATTATTCCAACTAAGAATAATTAAACGCAAGCAAAGCTTAAAAAAACTGACTTCACCGCTTATATATATATTTTGGTTTTGGCTTGACCGATTTCGATAAATGTATATTGGACCATCTCTGAAGTGTAAACAAAAAATATATAAATACATACAAAAAAAACATACAGTCGAATTGAGAACCTCCTTTTTTGAAGTCGGTTGAAAAGGAAAATACTACAAAATGCCATCAATATTAGCTCTATTCACTTGTTAGATTTATAAATAAATATTTTCTCGGACCCAAATAAAAAAGGTTGAGTTGATCCATCTGATGAGAATTAGCATGGATTGCTCCGAGGGTAAGTCGCAGAATCAAATAAGAAATCCCGGTTATCCTTCGAGGGTTTGGGGACTATTGGGGCCCATTTGACCTAAATCAAATTTGTGGACGTGATGACCCTATGGACCAATGCCGACGTGGTCACCCCTCGCTATTTATTAGTGCAGACTACTCAGTTGTATTATATACTAGCCGTGCCCCGCGGCTTCGCCCGCTATTATCAAGTTAAAGAGTAGCCTATGTGTTAATCCTAGGTATAAGCTATGTACATTCCAAATTTCATCCAAATCCGTTTAGCCGTTAAAGCGTGAAGAGGGAACAAACATACTTACACACAAACTTTCGGATTTATAATATTAGTAGGATTATAAGAATGTCATTGTTTGCTTGCATTGTAGGAAAACTGTGTCACTTATCCTACTAATCCTACTAATATTATAAATCTGAAAGTTTGTTTGTAAGTGTGTAAGTATGTTTATTCCCTCTTCAAGCTTTAACGGCAGAACGGATTTGGATGAAATTTGAAATGTACATAGATTATACCTAGGATTAATACATAGGCTACTTTTTAACTTGATAATAGCGGGCGAAGCCGCGGGGCACGGCTAGTATAAAATAAATTAGATGTATCCGACATGCGTTGCAATGCCACGTTTAGAAATAGTGTTTTACCTCTTTCACGTTTATGGTCTCCTAGTACTTCAATACCAAGCTAAAACTATATACAGCAAAGATCTAAGTTACCTACAAGACATCGAGCCTATAGCCAACTCAAGTGCTCAAGCCCACTACCAGTGGGTAGCGTTCCCATCATGCTGGCGGCTTTGCCTCTCTGAATTGCAATGCACGTTGAGCCAAATAAGTGCCAGTATTTTGATCACGCGTCGCCTAAACCAGGCGCTCTGAATATTGTTCATACAAAAATAATAATAAAACATAGTTTGGGTGAAAAATACTTTACGACCTCTTGAAATATACAAAAAAAACATTCAAATAGGTTGAGCCGTTTCTGAGGAGACCACAAAAACCATGACACGAGATTTTTATATTATTAGAGAAGATTATAAATATGATATTTTATACGGAACATTATTACCATGCTATTTTTTATTTTTGACGACCCAGTTGGCGCAGTGGACAGGTGTCCGCCCTCTGCGCCGTGGGTCCTGGGTTCGATTGCCGCCAGGAGCACAAGTTCCTTCCCAAGGGATATTTGTGCTTCTGGTTCTGGGTGTAATGTGTGTGTGATGTAAATGTTTCCGGCACCCACGATACAAGTCTTTGAACTTAGTGTGGGGCTGTGAGTGTGAATGCGTTTGTTTGTTTGTTTTTATTTATTTTAGAATGGCGTTTGACTACTATCTCACTATGACTGGTAGGAGCCACGGAGGATAGCCTAGAGTAGGTAAATAGATATCTTTTATGCTCCATCTTAGGCCGCATCATCACTTTCCATCAGATGAGATAGCGGCTTTTTTATGTCAGATGAGATAGCGGCTTGATTATCTGACATAAAAAAACATCTTTTTTTTAGCTAAAAGCATATTTCGGTAACTCTGTTCTCGTGATCGTGGGCTCATAACCCTTGGTTCGCTTAATATATAGGTTAAACACGCAAAAAACGCAAATTGGGCATAATACACAAATATCTGCCTTAATCTTAGTGGCCAAGTATTATATTATCCAGTAAGGCAGTGACATAGAAACTTCGAGAAGAAGGGTTACGGAATTCTTTTGATCCCTACCTTTTCCAGAGCCATCTTTTATTTCGTGGAATGCTTACTAAAATTGAGTAAAATCAACGTAGATATTTAAACAATTTGGAGGGAAAATGTCTTTAATCCAGCATCAGAAACATTATAAGTAAGCTATCAACAGTAGAGATCTTTCATTTTAAATGTGCACGCCCGTCCATAAACATTTTCATACATTTGACACTCGATAGTTTGACAAATTTGGTACCTACTATAAAGTGTAAAGTATTTAAGTACTATAAACCATACGTACTATATGCCACTATAAACTTGAATGAGGTAACTTTTTATCTTTATCTGGCATTCCATCGCATGCCGGGTACAGCTAGTATTTATAAAATAATTTAAACGCAAGCAAAGCTTAAAAAAAGCGACTTTACTGCTTATATTTTAGTTTTTGTTGATTTCCTAAAAAAAAACACTTCATCAATTTCGATAAAATTTATATGGGACTACCTCCGAAGTATGTATTCTACCAAACAAAAAAAAATCATCAAAATCGATTAATAATTGGCGGAATGATCGCGTAACATACATAAAAAAAAACATACAGTCGAATACAGGTAAATGTCTAGCATCTTCTTTCCTTCCCAGGGGTCCTTCCAAGGAGGGATGTGTGTGGCTCGAACCTACTACACCCCCCCATGAGCAGTCCCTCGCCGAGGTGAGGCAAGACAGGGTTGCGCTAGCAGTTACTACCGGGCCACTGCGCCCATGAAAAGGTGAATTTGCTTATCAAGGCCATCCCCCAGAAGTGTCCGTGCAACCCAATACAGAGGAGAGAGGAGGCAACTGCCTCCCCCCATACGTCTACTCCGGAGCGGGTCAGATCGGGTGCCGCCCTCTCTGGCCCGCTCCGCGGCCTCCTTCTGCGCCATCACCGCTTCGTAGAAGGAGGCAGCGGAGCGAGATCGACCACCGCCTGCCACGATCTATCGCTGCCAAGCGTGGCGGCTACCACGCTCGGTAGGGACAGATATCCAGCTATGATCACTGAAAGCATGTGCCGCAGCAGACCCCATGCGACACACACCTCATAGTGGCCCAAAGCTAAAAATGCCAATTAAAATTATATAAATAGAAACAGTAAGGGGCACGCACACACGTAAGTGAAAGGCAAAATATTTTTTTCTACCCTCGTGGGGTATTGTTGAATTGTCCTGGGGTCTATCTTAAAAACGGTTACACGTACCGATACATCCTGTCCTTGAACAACAAATACAAAACTCAAACAATTATTATCATGAAAAAAGTTATGAGCTCTAAGCTGTTTTTCTATTAGGCAAAAATGTAAGCGTGAGGTCTCAGTTCGGGGCGAACTATTAGTAATTTGGCATTTTGATAAAGTTATCAATTGCTTTTTCAACAATTTTCACTGTCACTTCTTCACATAAGTAAAGAACTTACTGAAACCGCCAAAGGATGTGGGAAATGTGATTCCACGCTTGAGTAGCACGTGGGCCAATTTTCCGGTCCCCTTGCCAGCCCTCGAACGGGCGTCACATTTTTGTGATTGTTTTGTTTATGCGTCATGTAGTATATGTAGTGTCATCTTATACAACAAGGATTATGAAAAGGATATGAACTCTTCTGCACTCATGTAGAACTAGTGGGAATAATTTCACTCACAAGTTTCATTCAATGATGAAACAAAATGTACTACGGATTATAGACATTTTTCAAACACATGAACAGTTAAGTAGAGCTATTATGAAAGCAGTATTTATTATACTTACTGCTCAGGAATGGATTTATTATTATACTTACTGCTCTTTGTTCAAGTCAGTTTCCCGCCCGAAAGCAGTATTTATTATACTTACTGCTCTTTGTCCAAGTCAGTTTCCCGCCCGAAAGCAGTATTTATTATACTTACTGCTCTTTGTCCAAGTCAGTTTCCCGCCCGAGGCGCACGGCCCGGGCGCTGTGAATATAAAATGTATGGCGCTAAGGGACCTTGATATACAAAGTGGCCGGGACGTGCAGCCGAGCGGCTCGGCGGGCTCGCGCTTGCGACTCTTCCCCCTACGCCGCCGACTTTTTACATAGGCTCTAGTCAACTCTAGTGTATATTATAATGCGCCCGAGGCACGCGATAAGAGCACGCGCCCGCCCCGCGCCCTGTAGCGCATACAGGGCGCGGGGCGGGCGCTGTGTATATCAAGTCTCTTATTAACCGAGCGAGCTTCGCCGAGCGAAACGTCTTCGTTTCAACTTGGGCAAAAATGCTTTTTTAAGTCCAGCGGATCTTTGGCTGTACTCGGGAACGCGACTTCTATGGGAACCTGTTGGGTATTAAGATTTGTAGAGAATCTTATTTCTCAACAGGTTCCCGTGAACAGTTAAATAATTGGAACGCAAGCAAAGCTTAAAAAAACCGACTTCATCGCTTACATTTCGGTTGTGGCTTCACCGATTTCGATAAAATGTATATGGGACTACCTCTGCAGTATACTCTACCAAACAAAAAAATCATCAAAATCGATTCCTAATTGGCGGAGATATCGCCGTAATATACATACAGTAAAAAAAAACATACAGTCGAATTGAGAACCTCCTTTTTGAAGTCGGTTGAAATGTATCTATTAAATAAAATGGCGTTGGTATGAGGATTGAAAAAGTAAAGAAACATATTTCAGACATTTCGATTTATCAATACGAGGTTTACAGCTCACAGAGTCACTTGTTTCTAATTAACTAATAGGTGTCTATAGTTAATCGTATTAGTTCAAATACAGATGCCCTCCATTAGATAATAGCTATCGGTATTGTCTGAATCACTGAATAGAGATGTCGCTTCCTCTCCGATCGGATGTATCTATTACGCCAATACAATAGCTGGAATAATTCCTGTGATTTGGTTGTACGTTATTGTTTCCTTATTATTAACGAAGCGAGGGCTTTTTGTTGACTTGGGTGGCTCAGCACTTCGTCCGTCCATCCGTCTGTTAGCCTGCCAGAGGCACTTAGCGTCTAAACCATACAAGCAAATAACTTTGAATTCTCAAAGAATATGTAAAGCAGTAACATAATAATTGAAACGCAAGCAAAGCTTAAAAATTTCGACTTCATGGCTTATATTTCGGTTCTGGCTTGACCGATTTCGATAAAATTTATATGGGTCCTCTGAAGTATACTCTACCTAACAAAAAATCATATAACAAAAACAAAAAATCATATATACTGCTCTGGCTATTGGCGAACGTATGATAAAAATAATAGATAGATAGACAGGTAGATAAATTCTTTATTTGCACACCAAAAAATAACAATTACAAAGAAATCTTAAATATAACATAGGAGCACAATAGGCGGTCTTATTGCTCAAAGCGAATTCTTCCAGACAACCAAAGGGATATGATAAAAATATTACAAACAGGGACGGTGGTGTACCTCAACAAGTATTTAAATTAATAAATGTACTTACACATGCTTATTAATATGAGATACATAATATACATACAAAAACCTATATAAATAATAATAATACCGCATGCTACATCTTCAGCTACATCATCGCTTTCCATACGCGCAATACGGTACAATATTATATATTCGATACGGTACAATAAATGACTGTGCCAGTATTTTTTTTAAGATACAAACAAAACAAAGAAAATAAATGTCTTGAATTTGAATTGGATAAAACGTTATTATAAAGCCCAGCATTACGCTGGAATAAATTTGATGAAACGCATGAAAGACATGCCTGAGTATGACGATAATCCGCGCACATTAATCAACCCAAAAGTCAAGTATGCAAGAAGACTTCAAAATAAGGCTGTTCTGAAACAAATTATTCTCCAACTCCTGACGCAAGTGCCAAGTTTGCCTTTTAGGGACGAGTGGCCGCAATCGCTTCGTAACTTTTTTCCGTAACCTGCTTACAAAGTTACGTAAAAACTGTTGTTACAAAGTAAATAATGTAGGATCCCATTTAGCTCCATGAATATGACCGCACGAATGAATAACTTAAAATCATGTAATGTAATTATACGAATTTCCTTTTTTTTTACCAAATTTAAAAAAAACAATGTTCTCAATTCGACGGTTTTGGATTATTCATTTTTTATTTGAAAGCTGGTGCTTCCCATGTGGTCCCATTTAAATTATCAAATCAAATAATTTATTGCTTAGAATGTAGGTAGGATTACAGAGTTGTTAAGATTAATATAAAATCTACCTCCTTCAGAGGTATGCAATATTAAAAGAATTTATTAAATATATAACAATTAAAAATAAGATAAATTAAACATTATTATGGCAAATTAATTCTATTTATGTCAAATGATTAGTGTAAATGTCAATTAATTATAAATAAGTAAGTACAGTTAGAGCCAAAACAGTTGTTTACTATATTACATGTCATAAATTAATTTATTTTAATTTTAAATAATCTTTAACATTATAAAAACATTTTGACATTAGCCATTTTTTTAATTCTCTTTTAAATTTATTTTTACTCAATGTTTTCATCTGTGATGGCAACTTGTTATAGATTAAAATTGTCACTACGCAGTCGTTTTTCTTAAGGTGCCTGCGGAGCTTGATTTGCCCATACAATCGTAATACCGAAATTATTTATAATTCAAGCATATTACCACCATACTGTGCTGTTATTCAGATTAAAAACATATTATTCTAGGTTCCTGGATAGTTTTTATTCCAAAATAATTACCTAAAACGAAATATAAACCAATTGATTTTTACACATTATTACGACATAAATGTCGCATCTTTAACTTATTCGTTTTGTATTAAAAACTAACACATTTCTTTTGTCATTACAACAGGAACATAGATTATTTATCATTTCAAGGTACTATTAATGCAAAAAACAATGGCTAAACATTAAAATTTAATTCATAATTTTTGGTATTACGGCACCTATCATAATTTGTTCGGTCGGTAGTGCTATTGCATCAAGCATGGGCATAGTTTGCCAGTTAAACAGAGACAGCCTATAGACTCGTTCAAAGCCTCCCCGGCCTCTTAAACATTTCTAATCTTCATGTCGGCACATTTAGCGGCACATTAGCAAAAGCACATTTTTTTTCCTTGAAATACATCTAGACATGTTTTCGGTGTGAATGTGTGATGTTTTAATTCTTCCATAACCCTCGATACACGTCTCTAAATTAAGTGACAGCTATGAGCATAGAAAATAATATACCATACCCGTCTAAAAGCAATTGACGTTGACGTATAAAAAACAAAAAAGAGCAATGAAAAAGGCCAATTGCGACCACGAATCTAAAACATCGTTTGAATTTAAACTTATTGATTCCTCCAGACATCTGAACTTCAAGATAATTTCGATGGTCTTACTAAAGCGATCCTTTAAGCTAGTAATATAACTTATAAACAAGTTAGGTATTTATAGCTAAGCTTAGGTTGACTTATCTAAAATTAAATTGCTGCGAAGGCATCGTAGTGTGGCTAAACAAGTTTAGTACGCTGAGCTGATCGGTAAACACATTAAGCATTGAAACTTTTATTTGTTAAAGATGTAGCAATAATCATGAAAAAAGTCTATTAAGAATATGTACCTATAATAATTAAATGCAAGCAAAGCTTAAAAAAACCAACTTCACCGCTTTATTATCGGAACCTTGATCAGTTTTAATGTAATATACACGCATTATTGACTATAAATCAAAAACGAGAAATCAGATCTTGATCAAATTTCGATGGGACCACATGAAAAGCACCAGCTTTCAAATAAAAAAATAATCATCAAAATCGGCTCACAACGAAATAAGTTATGACGTAACTTTTGAAGTCGGGTAAACGAGAACATTGTCAAAGTAGTCCACAAAATAGGCATTATTGACGATATTTCAAGAACTGCTAATCAGATTTTGATGAAATTTTAACGGGACCAATTAAAAAGCAACATCTTTTAGACTAAAAAAAATTTCAAAATCGGCTCACGTGGAGAGAAGTTATGAGGTAAAACACATAAAAAAAAATACAGTCGACTTGAGTACCTCCTCCTTTTTTGGGAGATCGGTAACAAAAAGCCTCTATATGTATATGTCACCGCATAATTGTACGACCCGTTAGTTTATAATAAATCTAGTGAGATTATAAACTGTCGATAGATTGTAAACACACACTTAAATTTACAATGTAACGCATATATTTTCGTTGGATTATAAACTGACCATGTCTAGCCGTCAAATTGTAATTTTGCGTGTGACGAAACGAAAAGTGCACGCTGATAGGTTGATCGAATCACCTATTTTTCACCCGCTCCCCCGGCGCCATTATTCTCTTACCGGCATAAACAAGTCGATCCTGTGCGTGTTTTAATTCTATTTAATGATATCATAACTAGTTTTAATAGTGTAATTTTATAAATAACGTTATTATTTACTGACCATGAGTGAATTAGAGCCTGTGGATGAACATAGAAGTGAATTAGCAGTGGAAAGTAATTATAATTTTGTTGACCAACAACAATTTACCATAGACCTACAAAAGTACTACAGGGCATAAGCAAAATAGTAAGAAGTGTGAATGGACAAATAAAAAAATTTAAAGTGTGGTCAAACTTATAGAAGAATATAATTCAAAAAAATTTTCAAAGGGCAATGCCTATCTAACAAATGTAATTGTAAAAAAGCCAATATTTTGTGTGGCACTAGGTGCCATAAATCATTGACATGAAACAATAAGTGATAAAAGCTTAAAACTACCAAGACTAATAATTTTATACTCATCATAAGATAATGATAACTATTAACAAATAAATAACATATATAAAAAATATTTCCTTATTTTTTAATGGGAAGGTATTCATATTAATTTAAAAAATTAAGTACATAGGTTTTTATTTTATTATTTTTTCGCAGGCCACATAAAACTTGAAAACGAAATGAATTTTTGCCTGACCTTTCTATTTGTTCGTAACTCTGTGAACACGAACTCGTGCCACCTATACACGGACCAATCAGAGGACAGTTCACAATTTCGCGGCCGATAAATTGTAAGACGGTGCAGTGATTGGTTCATTTGTTTGTAATCTGACGGATTACAGATAGTAAGATTATAAACTGACAGCTAGAGATGGTCAGTTTATAATCCAACGAAAATATTTGCGTTATATTGTAAATTTAAGTGTGTGTTTACAATCTATCGACAGTTTATAATCTCACTAGATTTATTATAAACTAACGGTTCGTACAATTATGCGGTGACATATATATAAAAGAAAGTCGTGTTAGTTACACTATTTATAACTCAAGAACGGCTGAACTGATTTGGCTGAAAATTGGTGGGGAGGTAGCTTAGAACTAGGAAACGGACATAGGATACTTTATAATAACATTACTTTTTTTTATAGGTGTACAAAAATAATTTTCTCATACGTCACTTGGAATTGGTAAAGTAATAGGCAAACATAAACATGGATGAGGTAATAATATAGTCACGTGACATTGTAACGCAGGCCGGTTATGGCTTATTAAACATGCACATTCATTGACTGTTAGGCGGAACGAAGGTCGCCGGGACAGCTAGTATTTAAAATAAAAATATTTGTCACTTCAATATACAATTAAAAAGCAACAAATACATTCACACTCACAGCCCCTCACTAAGTTCAAAGATTTGTATCGTGATTGTCGGAAACATTACCACTTCATAAACCAGAAACACAAGTGTCCCTTGGGATGGAAAATTGTGCTCCTGCCGGGAATCGAACACAGGACTCACTGTGCTGAAGGTAGAGAACTGCCCGCCGCGCCCACTAAGTCGTCTGTATAAGTATGATTAAAATTTTAATGATCTTTGGATGTATAAGTATTTACTAGGTGTATATATATATTTATTTTTGATATGCTACTGTTTGTCTTCAATCTCAGTAAGTGATTTGTGAGCGAAAGCGTTTTCGACCGACTTCAAAAAAGGAGTATGTTACGCAATATCTCCGAATATGAATCGATTCATCGTTCACCGCATTCAAAAAGCGACTTTACCAGCTTGTTCTAGCAGGCGAGTCACTATTTTAAAGTCAGCTGTTTTAATGTAGGTACCTACCTACTAAAGATACTGCGCTGGACGGGGTGATCAGTGATTGATCCGGTTGAATTTTTGGTTTATTATTTAAGTTTTTTGCTAGATAGTGACGACGAACGTATTATAATTTCTTTTAGTTAATGTTCTCATGGAAGTGATGTATATCTTATATAAGAATAAATATCTTTAAACCATCGATCTTGAAGATTTTTTCATTTGTTAAAGTATACTTCATAAGTGGTCTCATATACAATTTTATCGAAATCGGTCAAGCCAAAACCTAAATATAAGCTATGAAGTCGGTTTTTTTAAGCTTTGCTTGCGTTTCAATTATCTTATAATAATTAGATTACAGATTACCTCTGAAATTACATCTCTTAAAACTAAAAAAATATTTTTTAGCCACAGTACCTTTATTCTGAATTGTTTTACACGAAACCTAACAGTAAAAACTCTAATGATCTCTCTTTAACTAAATTACCTCAATAAATATTCTAATTTTTAGTTAAAAAAACAGTTCTAAGCCTTTAAGAGTTTATAAGTAAGAAAGACATCACAATATACAGAATGATATATTATCAAATTTACTTTTCGTTTTAAACGTGATTGCTGTCTCACTCGTTCACTCAGAATGTTTTCTTATTTTCTTGTAAATTCTTTGAAATTTGATAATGATTTGTTTTTATTTCGAGACCGTATCTCCAGTGCTATAAATATAATTGTGTTTCGTATAACAAATACCTAGTTGTTTTTATAAATAAATGGTTCATTTTGTAAGTACTGCAATGTTTATTTTTCGGTATAGTTTATTATATTATTATATCAGTTAGGAATTGCACAAATTTGTTTTCTGTTTTAAAATGAGAATTAGATTTGAAAAGTATTTAGAAGCTGGATTTATTAAAAAAATACTTCATAGAACTAAAATTTAAAAGGCTTATAAGCTCTGTCATATATTATTAAATTTAGTTATGAGTACATAAGAACCATACTTACATGGTTCTGATGATTCATGCCGCATCATCACTTTCCATCAGGTGAGATTGTGGTCAAATGCTTGCCTATCAGGGATATAAAAAAAAAATGTTCTTATGCCGCTAGCACGATGGGAACGTTACCCACTGGTAGTGGGCTAGAGCACTTGAGGTACCTATAAGTTTCGTAAGTAGTTCTTTGCTGTATATAGTTTAGTTTTAGGAAATATAGGCAATTGGCCCTTACTTACATATATAAAAACACTGCTTCTGACACAATACATTTTGCATATGTAATCAAAGTTGTTTTTCAAGTAAAAAATGATGTACCGACAGCTATCCTTGGCCACAGGATGGTACTCAGACCTAGTTTGAGTACCATTCTCGACCACATCATCACTTACATAATGTTTTACTAGCAAAAGCTAGCGTAACAGAGAAAATAAGAAAAAAATGTATACTTTGTAACTTTGCATCTTCTTCTAATATATAAAATTCTTGTGTCACAGTTTTCGTTGCCATACTCCTCCGAAATGGCTTGACCGATTTTGATGAAATTTTTTGTGCTTATCCGGTATCTATGAGAATCGGCCAAAATCTATTTTTCATCATCATCATCATCACTTTTCATCATTATCAACGCGGGTGAAACCGCGGGGCGCAGCTAGTTATGTATATAATTCTTCTGTACGTGTGTATGACTGAACTCCTCCTTAACGGCTGAACCGATTTTTATAAAAGAATTTGTACCAGTTCAGGAGGATTCAAGAATGATTTAGATTTACAATTATACGATAAATAATGTTTTTAAATTTATTTATTTAATTATCAGGTCTGCTAGTAATAATATATAGATGAATCATGATTAGCGTTTTCAACGCCGATGTTCTCGTTTTTAACCAACTTCAAAAGTTACCTCATAACTTCTTTTGTTGTGAGCCGATTTTGATGATTATTTTCTTATTTGAAAGCTGGTGCTTTTCATGTGGTTTCATTGAAATTTGATCTAGATCTGATCAGTAGTTTTTGAGTTATCGTTAATAATGCGTGCTTAATACATTTAATCTGATCAAGGTTCCGAAGATAAAGCGGTAAAGTCGGTTTTTTTAAAGCTTTGCTTGCGTTGAATTATATTGTAAAGAAATGTACCTAGGCAAATAAAGTATCCTACTTAATATTATAAATCCGAAAGTTTTTGTGTAAGTTTGTGTGTAAGTGTGTAAGTATGTTTTTTCCCTCTTCACGCTTTAACAGCTGAACGGATTTGGATGAAATTTGGAATGTACATAGATTATACATAGGATTAACACATAGGCTACTTTTTAACCTGATAATAGCGGGCGAAGCCGCGGGGCACGGCTAGTTTCCCTATAAAGGAGGTTTTAACGCGTGGAGGTTGACTACATACTTTGTAGTTTCTACGAAAGTGAAATGTACAAAAATGAAATGTTACTTTAACAAAACAATGTAAAAACATAAGCAAATAATGATTGTGAAAGGAGCAGAACGATATGGCCATTCACTTATACGAGCAAACTGTTATGAGCCTGGAATAACATATTGCCGGATATTGGTTTCTTGAAAGCGGTCGTTGTGGCCAACCTCAGGAAATTACCTTCCAATCACTATCATAAACTGATGCGTAAATGTTTAGATATAGAAACCATGTTTTGATGATGTAAATCAATATTTAATTTTGATGGATTGGTGCTAGTTAAATTGGATTTTTATGATTAACCTTAAAGTAACCTTAAGCCGTTGAGGCAATCCAGCTCCTCGACAACACAGACTTAGTGATAAGATTCAAGAGAACTAAGCCCTTTGAGTTAGTGTTGTGATGTTACAGTGTATTATAGTGAGTGCTATTAACAAAGAACACAAGAACAAAGTATCTTCCCTTTAATAGAGACAGTAAGAAAAGTGTTATTGGACACATTCTTAGTAGTACCTTAGAAGTTCCTAGTATACTACTCTACTTTAGCAATTTAGTTTGTTCCCTCTTCACGCTTTAATGGCTTAACGTATTTGGATGAAATTTGGAATGTACATAGCTTATACCTAGGATTAACACATAGGCTACTTTTCTACCGACTTCACAAAAAGGAGGAGGTACTCAATTTGACTGCATTTTTTTATTTTATGTGTGTTACCTCATAACTTCTTTCCACGTAAACCGATTTAGATTTTTTTAATATTTATGTTGCTTTCCCATTGGTCCAATTTAAATTTGGTCAAGTTCTGATCAGTAGTTTATGAGTTATCGTCAATAATGCGTGTTTAATACATTTAATCTGATCAAGGTTCCGAAGATATAGCGGTGAAGACGGTTTTTTAAGCTTTGCTTTCGTTTAATTATTAACTTAATAATAGTGGGCGAAGCCGCGGGGCACGGCTAGTAATCTGTATATTATATATAATATTTTTCTGAACGTTCGTAAAAATCATATGGAAACTGCCGTTATGCGAACAGCCAATTTTAAACATTAACAACGTTTATTTTCCATTAAACTCGTTTATGTTTATATTTTCCTATTTTATTGGTCTTCTAATTTTTACTGACCCATAAATTTCTATCTACGATGATAATTATGAACAACCTTGACTTGTTGAAGATGATATAATATGATTTTGGAACTGATTGCGCATAAAAATTGTATTACTCATAACATTGGTTTAGCCCTCTGCGCCGTGGGTCCTGGGTTCGATTCCCGGCAGGAGCACAAATTCCTTCCCAAAGGATATTTGTGCTTCTGGCTCTGGGTGTAATGTGTGTGCGATGTGAATGTTTCCGGCACCCACGATACAAGTCTTTGAACTTAGTGTGAGGCTGTGAATGTGAATGCGTTATTTTATTTGTTGGGTTCGCGATATCGGGTTCGATTCCTGATAGAAACACAAGTTTTCTCTTCCAATGAAAATTTGTATTTCTGGTTCTGAGTGTGATGTGAATGTTTCCAGTACCACGGACATAAGACATCGAACTTAGTGTAGGGCTGTGAGTGTGAAAGCGTCCACCATTACGTTTATACCCCCATTCAAAATGGTTTTATGGCCTTGAATTTCTTTGAGTTTTAAAGAAATATTATAAAACATTCTTAGTATCTTATAATGAGCTAAGTTTGAAGAAATTCAGCCTATAAAAATTTAAACAAGAAGCATTTTTTCGTACTAATTAAGACAAAACTTTTCGAAAATTGAAGACGATGGAGTTGGCGTTAAAAAAATATCGAGTTTATTTTTAAAGTTTGATTTGCAACTGCCCGTTGGCTTAATTAGGAGTGCGTTCTCCTTATGCAGCGGGTAATGGGTTCGATTCCCAGTGGAATCACATGTTTTCTCTTCAACGAAAATTTGGTTTTTTGTTCCGTGTGTGTTGTGAATGTTTCCGACACCCACGACGCAAGTTCCCGAACTTAGTGTGGGGCTGTGAGTGTAAAGGTATTTATGATATGTTACTTTGTTTTTATAAACTATAATTTTACTCTAAAACTATACATTTACATGATGATAATACGGCAGACGTGTAATCGGACACAAAATAATATATAAAAAAGTGTATGTATAAAAGTATATGTAAAAAAGAGTGGGGCTGTGATTGTAAAAGCGTTTACGTAAAACGAAAACGCATTCACTCACACTAACTTCGATGACTTTTGTCATGGGTGCCGGAAATATTCATAACACACAATCACAACATAGAAACACAAATTTCTTTGTTGTAATGTTTATATTTATGTTTTAAAAATGCACATAATAAAATCGTTCGAATTGTTTTCATATTTTTTTAATAAGTGAGCGATCTCGATTTTACCCGAGATGATATGATTCGCCAATTTTAGAAATAGATGTATTCATGGTTTAAAATGAAAAAAAAAAAAAGAAAACGATTTTTGATGAAACTTTACGTGTTTGATGAATGTGAATTTACCAGACAGCAGAATTACAAGCAGAACCAGAGACATCTTTTTATTAATTATCGTCCTAATCGTCTGTATCCTTGTATATGATACAGCTTTTCACAATATTAATGTAAATGGCCTGGAGTGCGCTCCC
Organism: Lomographa bimaculata; assembly: GCA_948107665.1. Lineage (NCBI taxonomy): Eukaryota > Metazoa > Arthropoda > Insecta > Lepidoptera > Geometridae > Lomographa > Lomographa bimaculata. The sequence continues at coordinate 14,370,810 of OX403600.1, forward strand.
TCGCGACATTGTCCCGAAGGACGACGACGACGAGAGGATAAGTGACGGCAAAAGATGAGGCCAACCACCGGACTGACAACTACAGGTCCAGGAAATGTCGTGAGAGACATAACAACCTCCCCAGAACGCGCACAGCACGCTCACAACGCACCCTGGGTGTAGCTGCACCCAGAGCCCAGCCCAGGGCAAGTGGAAGTAGAAAACGAACAAACAATATTAAATAGTTTATAGAAACTACTACGGCCAACGAGTCTAACATTGCAGTTAGCTACACGTTGTGTTGATAACGCCTACCCAAATCAATTGATTTTATTTAATAATAAGGAAAGGTTAATTTCGTCGCTTCAAGCGGGACTTGAGTAGCTCAGCGGTTAGAGCAATAGGGCATGACACCCTATGGCCGCGAGTTCAAATCCCGCCTCAAGCGATAATTTTTCCTTTCTAAATTTATCACTATAGTTCTGCCGAGCATGGCTAATGCTATATAAATAAAATCAAACAATATTAATTCCTACTCATTGTCTATAGTTCGTTTTGTTATAATTGAAGCCAATTGTTAACAGTACAGACACAGAACAGAAGGGAAACTTAAGCCCCCCAAACAATAAACATTTCTTTTGAAGTTAGCATAACTTATGTTTACTTTCATTTACCTGAACAAATAATGTCATATCTCAATACACGAGTAGAATTTGTTTGCACAAATGAAAACGTGGTCCCCGTGTTTACTTTTCATGTATGAGATTTGTTCTGTCAAACCTTTCAAAGCGATCTCAAATTGTTTTTCTTACCTTTGATATTTTTATTCCGCTTCAGGGGATATAATTTTTGTTCGTCATATCTAAAGTTTTCATTGACAGTGTAGCTTTCAGTTTTTTTTTTGTCAAAGGAGTTTAGACTTCTAGACAGGGTAATATAAAGTTGTTGTTTGTTTCCATAGCATTAATCATTCTAGGCTAGAATTAAAGAAGTAAATTTAGAAGGGGAAAATAATAGCTTGATTTGGGTGGGCATTATCAATACGTATTACTTACTGCAATGTTACGCTGGTTGGCTGTAATAGTTTCAAATTATTCCGGTACATCTATCGAAATATAATAATATCTATAATCCTACTAATATTATAAATCTGAAAGTTTGTGCGTAAATGTGTACGCGTGTTGTGTGTGAAGTATGTTTGGTCCCTTTTCACGCTGAAATTTGGAATGTACATAGATTATACCTAGGATTAATACATAGGCTACTTTTTAACGTGATAATAGCGGGCGAAGCCACGGGGCACTCAGAAAGATGTGACGGAGCTAAAGTGTCGACACAAGTTGCATCCCACACTAAAGGTCGTCCCATCTTCCATCGAATTAAAGTCATGCCAATAATTATTATATACATGGATGTATTATGTACATGACATATACATTAATGGCAGATTTTTGGTGATTGTTTTATTGTTGTATTTGTATCTTGTATTCTATTGACATTTTAGCTAGTGACAACAAGTGACTTTTTAGCTATCTATATTTTTCGAGGAGTGATTATCTTTTGACTTTTATAAATATATATATTTGTATATGTACTTAATTTAACTATTGTAATTGGTGTATAAGCGTAAAAATTAATGAATTAAATAAATTGAAAATCAAAAGCATTGAGTAATCAATCCCATTGAATACGCAGCCACGTGAGGCCGGGACAGGTCGTTTGTTTTGGAATAAACCTTATTTTTGTTTGAACTTGTATTGATTGGAAACAATTTAGACGGATTTTTTATCAATAAGAAAGAGTCTGAGTATGTCTGTATGTAAGAGAATTACTGACCGTTACAATAATTATTATTTATTATAATAATAAGAAAAGCAAACTGTTTCTGAATGATTTGCATATATTTATTACCGACTTCAAAAAAGGAGGAGGTACTATGTTCGACTGTATGTATTTTTTTTATGTATGTTCACTGATTTCTCCCCCATTTGTGGACCGATTCTCAAAATGATTTTTTTGTTTGGTAGATTATACTTCAGATGTGGTCCCATATACATTTTATCAAAATCAATCAAACCAAAACCAAAATATAAGCGGTTAAATTATCATATTTATATCTAAATCCTTATCCTTCTTCCAATGGTGAACTGATGTCGGTTCAATATATACGTTTTCTGATTCAGAGCCCCACACTAAGTACAGAACTTAGTGACTCGTGTCGTGGGAGCCAGAAACATACATATCAAACAAAATCACAAGAAATATATTATTTAAGCCCATTTTTGTGAATCAATGTTGCCAGTATCGTACAATACAATACAATACAATACAATACAAAATTCTTTATTGTACACCAAAAAACAAAAAGATACAAACTTAAAACTACGAACTTAATATTATAAGGCAGTACAATGGGCGGTCTTATCGCTTTCAGCGATTTCTACCAGACAACCTTTGGATGGACAGTAATTGTAGTAGCAACTGAGGTCGGTGGAGGTGTACAAATTTACATAAATATAATATGTTGAGTTAATAAACTATACCTACTCCTATTGTTTAAAGTTTGTAGACATTCTTTGTTACATTGTCTATTGTACGTAACTGTGAAAGTTTTATCAGAAAACAATGTCAAAACTTTGTTTAAGTGCTAAAGCTCTGTTCCCGAACACAAAGATGTTTAATCATAATCATCAATAATACGAAATTAATATAATAGAACCTTTGAGATTAAATCTTGCAGGAAAAGGCTTGTTTTAATTTGAATTGAATAATTAAATATTTGTTTTAACAAGTGAACTAGAAATGTTCAATCTAGAGCTATATATTATTACTAGTCGTGCCCGGGCTTCGCCCGCGCTAATGTTAAAAAGTAACCTTTGTGTTATTGCGGAACCTAAACTATCTACATTCAAAATTTCTTCAACATCGGTTTATTCAATACGAAGATACGTGATAACAAACATTCAAAAACACACTTAAGCATTTATAATATTAGTAGGATAGGATACTTAGATATCCTACTAATATTATAAATCCGAAAGTTTGTGTGTAAGTATGTTTGTTTCCCCTTCACGCTTTAACGGCTGAACGGATTTGGATGAAATTTGGAATGTACATAGATTATACCTAGGATTAACACATAGGCTACTTTTAACTCGATAATAGCTGGCGAACGGCTAGTACACTTCATATACAAATATCACTGTTTATCGTTAACATTTAAAATGAAATGAAGTATGTTTATATTATTTCCCCTTTTGTACCTATACACATAAAAACTTAAACATCATAGGCTTTCCCACTCACAGCTCCAACTAACTTCAATGACTTGTGTTGTGGGTGCCGGAAACATTCACGTCTCACACGCAATTACATCCAAAACCAGAAACATAAATTTCCCTTCGTGAGACACTTGTTTTCAACCGACTTCAAAAAAGGAGGTTCTCAATTTGAATGTATGTTTTTTTTTGTATGTATGTTACGCGATATCTCCGCCATATGTGAATCGATTTTGATGATTCTTTTTTGTTTGGTAGAGTATACTTCAGAGATGGTCCCATATAAATTTTATCGAAATCGGTCCAGCTAAAACCGAAATATAAGCGATGAAGTTGAGTTTTTAAAGCTTTGTTTGCGTTTCAACTGGAATCGAACCCGATGCCAGCTGCTTAAAAGACGAATGCGCACCTGAATAAGCTAGGCAGTTTTAAAATGCATGCCGCGTTGCTTGCATTTGGATAACAAAGCTAATCCACTGCGTGAAATATAGGCCTATGGATAAACAATGTGTAACAAAAAGGTGTAGTAATACATAATACTCAAGCCACGCATCTATCTCTATTTGAATGGAGTCTAACAGGAACTTCTTAATTAGCGGCAGCAGCATGAATGTTGAGGTTAATGATGAATTGACGTTTCTAAAAAATTATGCAACCTTATTTCATCAGCTACAGTTCTACATCACATAGTCTTTGGACCTACACGTCTGACAGTGGTGGCCATAACGAAATTCAAGGTCAGGCGCCGAAGATGTCAAAAATATTTGAAAAATATTATTTAAACATTTTTATCGAAAACATTTTCTCCGACTTCGACTTTTCTTTTTCTCTGGCAGACGATTCCTGGCACAATACACATACACACTTCCAAGAGTAACTACACCGTTCTGTTACATTACGGTTGTATATAAAACAAAACAAACGCATTCACACTCACAGTCCCACACTAAGTTCAAAGACTTGTATCGTGGGTGCCGGAAACATACACATCACACACACATTACACCCAGAACCAGAAACACAAAATTAAATATCCCTTGGGAAGGAATTTGTGCTCCTGCAGGGAATCGAACCCAGGACCCACGGCGCAGAGGGCGGACACCTGTCCACTGCGCCAACTGGTCCAGTATATCACTGGATTATATCAAAGGCTAATTAATCTGAATAACAGAGTGGCTAAGCCGCGGCGGCTTGTTCAAAAACAAGTAATTCGAAGCTCCTCAACTTTTAGCGAGTTTATCAATAGCTTTTAGAAACGAATAAGTAAGCCAATTTACCGTTCTGAAAGAGATCTCAGGTAAATTTTCACTTTTAAAGGCTTCGACTCAAGTTCTTTAAAAGTTGATACAAGCTGTTCCATAAATACTTCGAACAATTGAAATACTTAGGTAAATGAAACAAGAACATTTTAATAATATTAAGAGTAAGACAAATTTTGTCGGTTTGTTGGTGGGTCTGTGGGTTGCCTGATTCTGAGAAGGCAGTTGTTGGCTTTGTTGCACACGTCTTCGTTAGGCACACGGAGGTGGTTTTGGTGAGCAAGGTCACCCCTATATGGGTGCAGTGGCCCGGTTTAACTATGGCCTACCGCCGGGGGCAAGATAGTGGCTGCTAGTGCAATTCTATATTGCCCCACCTCGGAGATGGACTACTTACGGGGGGTTTTTAGTGAGTTCCAGCCCCACACACCCCTTGCTAGGCATTTCTTCCACAGAAAAAAGGCAGCTGTAGGCTTAAAGAAGAATGCACGTTGGGAGTTTTAATTTCCCAGGGCAGAAGAGAAATAAAATACCTGCCGCGGAAGGCTCGGGATGAATCTCCATTTACAAACCATGGGGAATGTCCAAAAGCTGAATAGACAAAAAAAAATTGAACATGCTCACAAAATTTAACGTGAATTGGTTACGAAATGTGACCAGTAGAGGAGAATAACCGGAAATCCGGACAAATAAACGCAATTTAGTCCAAGCTGAAACGGAGACGCTTCCCTCGAGCTTCGTGCTCGCTCGGACAACAAACTTATACGTAAAGTGTTATAATAGGCGGCATAATCACCAGAATCGATATCTAATAGACAACCTCTGGATAAATAGAACTATATAATACCTTCTATAGTTACCATAGACGGGTTGGAATTAGGGTGTATGGAATACTATCTAGAGAATCTATACCCTTTCAAAAACTTTGCTAAGAAGTTTAATTTTATAGCATTTATTAAAAACAAACAATGGAAATATTCAAGAATTTTATCCATTATTGTTAAATTCAGAAAAGTTTTTCTTATTTCATGTGATTGAAAGTATCAAGGGATCAAATACCAATGTCTTGGAGTAATTTTAGAAAATTAAAATGTACTACGTAAGGGTTCGTAGGGTTCAGCGATTATAACCTTTAGGATTTTGAAGAAGTTAAAACGATTATTAATCCAAATCATGTATGGTATACAACATATTAGTGTAAGCTATGTACTATTGTACTAACAAAAGTCCTAGGTTTTACAAACACCGTTCAAATGAACTGTACCACAATCTTTTTAGCCGACTGCCAAGGAAGGGTTATGCGAAATTGTAACGAGATTTGTAAATTTCTTTACTGCCTCGTCTTTCAAAAAGGCTAGATGGATTTTAACAGTTTTATTTTTTATATTCAAGATAGGCAAACTTTTTTTTTTTTTCTGTTGGTCAACGTTCAATCTACGGGCCAATTGCCTATATTTCCTAAAACTAAACTAAAACTATATACAGCAAAGAGCCAAGTTACCTACAAGCCATCGAGCCTATAGGTAACTCAAGTGCTCAAGCCCACTACCAGTGGGTAGCGTTCCCATCATGCTGGCTGCATTGCCTCTCTGAATTGCAATGCTAATACGTTGAGCCAAATAAGTGCCAGCATTTTGGTCACGCGTCGCCTCAACCAGGCGCTCTGATAGAATTTTGAAAATAGAATGAGCTCCCGGTCCCCACGGACCCAGTGTCTCAACACCAAACGGCTCAAATATGTAACCACTGCCGAGGTTTCCATATTTTCGCCGTTTGCGCTGCTCTGCCGAAGTTGCCGCGACGCCAACCCCATTCTGTGATTCAGGAAGATGTGACGGAGCTAAAGTATCGACACAAGTTGCATCCCACACTAAAGGCCGTCCCATCTTCCATGGAATTAAAGTCATTCCGTCAGGTCTTTTACCATCGTCACGCATCAGACCATTCGGTTCGAGAATGGCTGGAACGTTGGCACTGGTAAAAGCCCGGCGGATGATATCGTTGAGGCTGGCGTGGCGGGAAATTCGGCCAGCACTTTTCTGGCACGAGAGGCCGTGGTGACCGAGCTGGTCAACAGCAGTACCACACTGACAGCTATGGGCAACATAGCACCTTGCACCCAAACGTAAGCATATAGCGAGACGGAAAGCAGATGGATCTATAAGTGTACCAGTATTAAAAGAGGGAATGGCCTGCAACCAAAGCCCTGACTCCCATACAGAAACTGCTAGAAGTCTAGCACGCTCTGTGACGCTAGGACACGTATCTAAAAGATGTTTCCGTGCTAGTTCACAGAGCGGCCGATCCCACAGTCTCTGTGAGGATAGCCTCACTGGGAGCCCGGTATTTGGGCATGCCATCTCCCAGGCGCTTGTGGCCTCAGTCTGGTTTGAAATTTCTAAAGAACCCAAACTATGTGAAAGTATTTTTTCGACTAATTTAGAAGTACCATGAACTGAGGACAAGAAAGCCGGTAACGCAACACTAGAAATTTTACGAATACCTAAGCCTCCTAGTCTTACAGGTAAAGAAGCTTGCGACCAAGCCCTATCATCTATGTCAATATTCAAAACCGATACAAGAGTATTCTTTACGATATTGTCCATGCTCTCGAGGAGCGCGCCATGTTTCCATAGCGGACAACATCTTAAAGAATACGTAAATTTTGGGACAAAAAGGCAAAATCTAATAATTGTAAAAGCCATATGAGTGTTAATTTTGAGCAATCGGTCGGAAGAATTTTTAAAATTTTGAATTTTTTCTTCTTCAAAAGGCAAACTTTTGAACACCATCTCATCTGATGGTAAGTGACGATATGGTCGACAATGGAGCAAGTTTGCTTAGAAGGTACCTATTCACTCGTAACTTGAAGATTCCCTTTTGTACTCATCAGGAAACATCGACTCAGGCAAGGAGCTCCATTTCTTTGCTGTTCGCACAATGAATGTAGAAGCAAAACATTTCTTTCGCATTTGTGGAATGTCTACCATATAGAGCTGTCGTTTAGCAGTTTGTATGCTTGTCCGATGATAGAACGGGGATGGGGAAACTAGATCGTGCAGTTCCTTGGCACACTCTCCGAAATGTATCCGATAAAAAACCGAGAGACAAGCCACCATGCGGCTATGACCCAAGCTCTGAAGCTTTGAATTAGTCAGCTGCTCGCAACTTATAGATGATTCTCTTGGCTCTACGCTCAATGGAGTCAAGAGCTTCAAGCTGGTACTTAGCTGAACCGTTCCAAAGATGAGAACAGTACTCCATACATGAACGGACTTGTGCTTGATACAAATTGAGCAACTGTCCCGGTGTGAAGGTATATAAGGTTAGTTAAGGTATCGTTATATTCGTCTTAAAAACGTCTTAAAAGTGTCCTTAGATAAGTATTTGAAAAAAATAAATTGGCGAATTTTTGTATGTATATGTCCAACTATTGTAGTTATGTCACTACTACCTTTTTACATAAGAATTTTTCACCCTCCACCCCCATTTTTACCGACTTTCCAAAAAAGGAGGAAATACTCAAGTCAACTGTATTTAAAAAAAAATTAAGTTACCCCATAACTTCGTTCCACGTATACCGATTTTGATTTTTTTTTTGTTTGATTTAATGTTGCTTTCCAATTGGTCCCATTTATATTTGATCAAGATCTGACTAGTAATTTTTTTTGAAAGCTGGTGCTGGTCACTAGTTGTTGAGTTATTGTCAATAATGCGTGTTTAATCCGTTGAATGTGATCAAGGTTTCGAAGATAAAGCTTTTAGCTTAATTTGATCGCGATTTTAGTATAAATAACCAATATACTTTTTTTAGCATGGTATTAAACTTCTAGGCAACCGTTAACGTAAAAGAGGTAAAACACTTTCTATTTGTGGCATTGCAACGCTTGCCTGGTACAGCTAGTAATTTATAATTCGATATACTCATAAGCAAGTAAACACAAATATAGGTCATTTTAGGGAATAATTAAGTAACAACTTCTTAACTCTACAATAGATAATAACACATAGTAAGTAAATAAGAGCCCTGACTTACCACGATTTATACTTATTTGCAATAAACGCTATTATATTATACACCCTAAGGTAGAAAATAGACCTTGGTTACAGAAGCACCTCATTTACACTGTTATTCCGTTATACTATTTTATCGTAGACTCGTAGCACTTTACTCTAGTTCGTAGCGTTTAATGTTACTTAGTTCGTAGAGGCTACGTGTAGACTTGTTAAAAGCGTAGCTGTGCTACGAGGTATGATGTATCTACATTTATAATGTTTTTATAATTTCAGTATCTGAAGGTCTGTAGGTACTTGTAGTTATGTACCTACTAGTGGTGTTCGTTCATTTAAACTTTATTTTAAGTAGTAGTAGGACTCTTTTGCAGAGTCCACCTGGGGCAGTACCACACCTTTGCCAGTTATTCTACCGCCAAGCAGTAGTGTGCAAGCATTACTGTGTTTCGGTTGAAAGGGCAATGTTACCAGAGAAATTACTGGGCATGAAGAGATTTGACATCTTATATCTCAGGGTGACGAGCGCAGTGCAGTGCGGCGCACGATTTTGTTCGCAAGTTCACAATTCTGGCACTGCTACTGTTATGGGCAGGCGTGATGCTTACCACCAGGCAAACGTCCCGCACGTCTCGTCACTTAATTGCAAAAAAAAAAAAATTCGTTATACGTTCGGTAAAAAAGAGGTAATCTGTTAAAATATGATGATATAAACATATAAATTATATTTAATAATGTAAAAAAGCATCTACTGTAATTCATTGCGTCAACAAAATGTTTAATAATTACAAAAAAAAATTAGAACCAATATTTTTATGAACCGTTATTTTATGCCTAGTGTATTTAACATCCTCGACCACGTCATCACTTATTGTCGCTATACCAATCAAAATAAATTTAAAAATGCAATTAATTCTACTGAAAATAATTCAATGAAACATAACTATAATAAACCTAGAGATATCAGACTATTTACTACGCGCAACGTGTCCCTAACTCCTAACTTGCGAAAACTCTCCATAAATAAAGTTAAAGAAGCTTATATTAATTTAATTAAAGAGACTCTAAACATAATTTTAAAGCCACTTAACCGCACTCTCCCATTATTCAAAAACAAACGGACCACAGTGTTTTGTTTCATTTTAAATAGCATTTTAAGTGACAAATGCTCACTGGATGGTCCCCATTCTTCAATGACAGCCGCAAACTGTAATTTTAATTACCAAGAGATTTCAAATTTATCATTGAGTTTTTACACGATTAAAAAGGGAGCAATTTCTTTACTATATTGTGTGACTTTATGATGTTTGAATGCTTGTATTTTCAGTGTGGTTCATATTTAAGAAGACCAAGGAATATTATCATGATGCATTGTTATTATCTTTGGCTTAATTACACCAATATTATAAACTAGCCGTGCCCCGCGGCTTTGCTCGCTATTATCAATTTAAAGTGTAGCCTGTGTATTAATCCTAGGTATTATCTATATACATTCCAAATTTCATCTAAATCCGTTCAGCCGTTAAAGCGTGAAGAGGGAACAAACATACTTACACATTTACACACAATCTTTCGGATTGATTATGTAAGTAGAATTTGAAGGAGTGTGTAAATGTTTAAGCATGTTTGTTTACTCTTTACGCTGTAACAGCTGAATGGATTCTGAATGTACATAGGTTATACCTAGGATTAATACACAGGCTTCTTTTTAACTAAATAAACGAAGGTAAAGCTGTTGGGCACGGTTAAATAAAATGTATTTAGTTTGGTCTAATATCATTTTCAGGATGAGGGAAAAAAATACAATTCACGTCAAATTCAATTTTTTATACTGAATTTTTAAGAAGGAGGTGGTTGGCACACTTTTTGGCTTCATATCAAATTTTATCGACGAAGAAACGAAATTGAATCGAAATAATGAAATTAAATAATTATAAAAACATATTATAAAATACGATTTGGATTAAATTAAATTTCAATTTCAATCCTAGCATCAAGCGATATATTTTATTTTCTAAATTTACTTCTTCAGCTTTCTTTTTATTTATTTTTCTGCCTATCATGGCAAATGAAAACAATATCAGACGAAGAAACAGTTTGTAGTGAAATATGCTACACTGTGATACCGGACTTTGGAACACCTTGTGTAAAGTTTACTGTGAGCTTTAGCTTCCAGGCTTTAGGTCAAACAACTACAAAGCATATTGTAGCAAAGATAATGCCATGTATTTGTAAAGGATAAGTTTTAGAATTGTTCAAAGCTAATTAGTAAAGTATGAAAGTAAGATTACCTTAATTCTAGGTGCTGATTTCATTGACCTGTTGAAATAAATAAAAACAGTACATACGCTTTCATCACATAGCCCCACGCGAAGTTCAATGACTTTTGTCGTGGGTGAATTATAATGAAAGTAGTAGCGAAACGCTTCGTACGAATGGTAGGTATGTCAACCTTTTAAGGTTGCTGCATATCGATTTTGGTAGCCAGTCTTTTAGGCCACTTATTCCACATATTATATCTTTTTGTACTCGAAAATTTGGCTTACACTAAATAAAATTTGATTTACAATTAATACAGGCGTGCCTCAAGGGAGAGGCGTGCCTCACTCTCTATTCTTGGTCAATTGCTTTTATTTGCTAAGGTGGCTCTACATACCTATTTATGCTATAAGTTGACTGAAATTTGAACAAAAAGAATAAGCTCCGATAATATTATAGTTAGCATAGACCTATGGTTTATTGAAACAACATCGTAAGGGCATTGCTTATTTATTATTTCCCATCCAATGATCGGTAATTATAATATAAGTATTAATTTAACAAAGCTAAGAATAAAACATAAACATAACGCTTTCACACTCAGAGTCCCACACTAAATTCAATGATTTCTGTCGTGGGTGGTGCCGGAAACATTCATAACACACACACAATCACAACCAAAACCAGAAACATAAATTTTCCATGGGGAGAAATCTTGTGTTCCCGCCGGGAATTGAACCCGATACCCCTAGAAGCCGAACGCTACCCAACTAAGCCAACGGGCAGTTCATTATATAATAAAAATATCATATCATTATGGAATATTAATTAAATTACCATGGTATTTATTTCATTACAATGTAGCTAAGTAGCAGCAAATAAGCACAAAAATACGCTTTCAATAAGGATTTTATCACAAAATCCATATCCATCGAAACCGCAACCATTCGACCAGGCCACCTGGACTATTACCGCTGTGCTATGATCTTATCTAATATTTTTAGTAATCATAATAATACATAACTTGTCTTTATACACAGAATAAACCAATTTTACTGTTACAACGCTCTGCTGGTCGGCTGCCAGCTATTTGCATTAAAGGATTTCATATTTGCGTTATATTACATCCAAATTCGATAAATTTCCTTACAAAAGGCAGAGGGCTTGTTACGGAGATAAAATTCGACAATAGAAGGGACTTTAGTGTTCGTTTTGACAATTTCATTGGACATTATGTAAATGTGTGAAATATTGTATGGGATGGTTGTTAATAGAAGACTAAGCCGTTGTATGATAATTATAATGGAAGTACGGGTCGTCTCTATTCTATCAAATTAAAAATAATAGGTAATATAAAATAAAACTAGACGTTGGCTTAGTTGGGTGGGTGTTCGCCTTCTAAGCAGGGGTATCGGGTTCGATTCCCGACAGAAACACAAGCTTTCTCCCCGAGGAAAATATGTGTTTCTGCTCCTGGTTGTGATTGTGTGTGATGCGAATGTTTCCGGCACCCACGACTCAAGTCATCGAACTTAGTGTGGGGCTGTGAGTGAGAAAGCGTTTTTAATTAAACGCCGTTACAATGTCTCTGCACACATAATATGCGTAAATAAAATAGGATAGCGTAGATAAAAGGTATAAACAATAGGGAATATACATAACTTTTCATGCTTCAAATTGTAATTTCATATCAAAAAAAAATCTGTAAAGTCGGTATACTCCCAACGGCCACCACTAAAACAGGCACCAGTGGTGGCCGTTAGATCAGTGCATTATTTTTTGTCCCAACGGCCATCAGTGGCGGAGGTTGGTCGGTTTACGGATGATAGTTTTACGTGATAACGTCATATAGAAACATTGATGAAAAATTGCATACTTTTATGAATTGAATTGAATTATTATCACTGAATTATTATTATTTTATAATTACAAAACGTTCAAGTTACAGAACTATTCGAATTGCTAGCTTTGACGTCGCGCTCTCGCTTGCACGCTCAGGCTCAGGCGGAACGTGACAATTTTTCGTGCGTGCAGACGAGGTTCATCGATTTATAAGACGTTATTAAGACGTCAAAAAATATTTTTTGATTTTTTTTTATTCAATATTGGCAAACTTTTGACCATCATCTCACCTGATGGTAAGCGACGATGTGATATAATTATGAAAATGACTTCATGGCCTATGAGGACGACACATTTTTGTGTATCGACTGCTATCACCAACTTCACATGTTATTGTTAACATACTACGTTCAATTTTGTAAAAGAATCTATCTCTACATTTTAAGTCTAGACTGACTCTCACGGAAAGTTATCGAACATACTAATACTGTACTAATCATATCATGCAGACGAATTGTTAGCAATCAATTGAGTCTAGACTTTATAAAATACAATCAGTATAGATACTGGGCACGAAACTTCAGGCTTAACCTCATAAAGTCTATTTTCCATTAGAGTCCATTCCCATATCAGTAAAATGGATTTGGTTACCATGCGACACTTTTTGACAAGCTTTATACAAAAAAAATATCAAAAAGTCGTGTGCAAAATTATTTTGCTACTGACATTGAACTGCAAAGGACTAATAATGCAATTTTCGAGATTTTTCGTGTCAAATTTACAAACAAACTGACGACACGCAAACTTTTACGTTAGATGTATCGCAGTAAATTAATTTCACAATTTTACTTAGATTTTTAGCCAATAACAAAAAAACATTTTATAATATTTTTGTAATGTGTGAAAAAACACTCACTCAGTTTTGGCCAAATACTAAGTTCAAAAACTTGTATCGTGATTGCGAAAAACTAACAACCAAAACCAGAAACACAAATTTCCCTTACTTGGCAAAACTTTTATTCCTGCCAATTATTAAAAAATATTTTGCCCTCACTTATCACGCGGCCCCCTTAATATTTCAATTTATATAATTTCAATTGCCATTTTTCGCTTTGGGCCACAGCTTTAAATATTCTCTGAGAATTTGAAGTTATTCGCTTAGACGGACGTACGGACAGACAAAGTGCTGAACCACTTAAGTCGATTTAGAGATCTCGCTTCACTGATTCAATTATGTAAGTTAAAACATATTTACAAAATCTTGATTTCGTCACTAGCCGCTTTTCTAATATGTTTTTGCAAATACCTATCTTGCAGACTTGAGAATAGATGTTTATATGTCGTGGCAGAACATCCAAATGAATAAACCATTTACAAACCGTGCATTCTTCTAATGACGTCATTCTATGTTATGGATGCTCAGTTTAAAGCAATTAATCACTCAGAAAGCTTTGAAAAATTGCTGCTTTTAAAACTCTGACATTTGCGATAACCGCAAGAGATTAAGTTACATGAACGACAGTCGGGCTTGTTGACAAAAATAATAAATGCGGAATATTGTCTACAGTGTTTCACTATTTTGAAAGACTTTTTTGTGTCAATCTAGCGTTCTGTGTTTTGGTATATGCTTTTTGATCTCCGACCCAAACAGTACAGTGTTATAAGTATCGTGCTTATCTGTCTGGGGAATCACTCCCAAACGACTGCAATTTGTGTTTTTTGTGTGAAAGGTGACTTGATTGAGCATTAGCAATGATAAAAATGCAGCTGTTTTTCGAATAATTTGTCTGAGGTATTTTCAAACTTTGCCAAAACTTCGCCATTCGTTATAATTATTTGAACACTATCTTACCTCTTTTATAGTGACATAGCGGCGAAGGAAGTATGTTTTCTTATGAAATATCTATTTACTCTTGACTTGCAGTTTCCAATTATAATATACTGTTCAGTTCGTTTGTTTCCTGGCAGGATATCAATTTTCCTACAAGACAAAAGTGTAGTCTTGTTCTGGGTGTGATTGATGTATTTCGGGTGCTGAAAACACTTTATAGTATTTTCAATAAGGTTGGTGATACAACTTTGAATAAGGTTGGTGATCCTGAAAGCATTTGTTTGTTCTTTTGAGTGTCAACTTTGATAGTAATTTTTTTATTCTGGGCGGAGACAAATCAAGGATCATAAAAATCGGTCCAGTCGTGCTTGAGTTATAAATGGTGTAACTAGCCTCACTTCGTTTATACATAGTTAGATAGATTAATTATTTGAAAAATAATTATGTAAGAAGAACAGTGATAATAGATACAAAATAATTCAATCTTGCTACATGTTCGGTAAATAGTATCAAGAAAATTAGTAACTATATATATATATATATATATATAGAAATATAAAAATACTGCTGTTCAGTGTAAAGTCCCAAAGTGCCAGACAAATTTCCCACTACGCCAGTCCATTTATAACAACGCCAATGTTCTAGCAATTTAAACAAATACTGCTGGCTGGCCGGCCGACAAATAAGACCAACCAGAGGCAGCTAAAAAAAATGGAGGGTAGAAATATCCATTTATTGGCTCAAAGATTTTCAAACGAATACCATCCTTTAAGCATTTCAATTCCTTAACTACTTTTTTTTAATGCTAAATAGGCAAACATTTGACCACTATCTCACCCGATGGAAAGTGACGATGCGGCCAAAGATGTGACGTGCTTGCCTAGAAGATACCTATTCACTCTTGACTTGAAGACTCCCAGACTATACCCCTCGGGGAACACTGACGCAGGCAATGAGTTCCACTCCTTCGCTGTTCGGATGGTGAACGTAGAAGCAAACCGTTTCGAGCAAACTATAGGTATTTCAACCATAAATGGATGACGTTTGACTATTTGTCTGGTTGTTAGATGGTAAAATGGGCATGATGGAATTACTTCGTGTAATGAATTCCACCCCTTCGCTGTACGGATGATGAACGTAGAAGCAAAACGCTTCTACGTTCATCATCCATACAGCTTCATTGATTATTGATGTTACTAATGTAATTTAGAATAAACGCGGCATTAGAGGATAGTTACATCTTTGTACCCATTGCGGTAGAAACCACGGGTTGTTGGGGCGCTGATGCTAAAAGGATAATTAAAGAGGTTGGTGACCCCCGCTCCGGATCGTTCTTAGTGCAAAGGATAGCTATTGCAATCCAGCGCGGCAATGCTAACACAAAAAAACATTTATATTTATATGTCTTGAAGATCTGGTATGGTATGATTTATAGAATCGTTTTATTTCTTTTGAGATATGAATCTTTGATTATAAGTAATGAACACTCATATATTTATGATGTACACTCAAATGTTATCCTTCTTGAGTATGTAGGTACACTAAAATAAGGAGCTTTTCCACAAAGGGACCTAAAGCCTTAAGGGAGCATTAAACTAAAACGCATTAGAAGACCCTTTCAATAATATAGTTTCCCGTAAATTTGCGAAAAAGGTTTGCTTTGTTTCAATAAAAACTTTTAAGATTTAAGGGTCGGAGAAGAAAGATGTTAGTTATTTACAAATTCAAAGAGGTTTTTTTTGAATCTGAAAATGATTAACTGTGTAAATTGTTTTATATTTTGAGTACAA
The DNA here is from genome assembly GCA_948107665.1 of Lomographa bimaculata. Classification (NCBI taxonomy): domain Eukaryota; kingdom Metazoa; phylum Arthropoda; class Insecta; order Lepidoptera; family Geometridae; genus Lomographa; species Lomographa bimaculata. Next base: position 14,387,059 of record OX403600.1, read on the forward strand.
TACTCTCAAATTTTCAAATTTATAATATAAGTTTGATGTATATTCCGTTTTGTACAAGTTTCAAAATACCTATCATCTATCTATCTACTCGTAAATTGAAAACTATGTAGCCGATCGCTTGGTTTTGCAAATGATAACCTTTAACACAGTACAGAATAAGTGGACTGGATGTTTGCCAAATCACGCGATACTGGCTAAGTGCCGTTTAGCTGGACGCTTTAACACATCGCAGCCGTTTAAAGGTCAATGAGTCGTTATGCTAATTAGTGAGTAATTGAGCTTAAAATTCTGCTAGCTGTTTAAACTGTTGGTATGTACCAAGCAAAGTGTCTTAGAATGTTGGCGCCAATTGTGACGACACTAGTTGCATCTGTTTACAATGACCAACTTGTGTCGTCATTATTGTCTTTATTGTCACACGTCTATGATTCGGTTTTCACAAGCATTTATTTAACTTGTAATGTTTGTTTGTATGTTGGGGTCAATGAATGTAACTACATTTTGAGGCATTTATCCTCATATTAGTACTCGTTCAGTTTGTATGACGATGCATGGTTAGCCAAGTGACGTCATTCTGCGTAATGCTGGACTACTTATTTTTAAGAACTTTTATTATTTTTCTTAAGAACTCGAACTCGAACTCTCTGCCCATATTTAATAGGGTATCAGTTAAAAGGGTTTGCTGAGAAGAATACGTAAAATACAAGCTTATTTTTTAAAGTGCTTTACTATCAATTAATTTATTTTTATTTGTTTAAATTGCTAGAACATTGGCGTTGTTATAAATGGACTGGCGTAGTGGGAAATTTGTCTGGCACTTTGGGACTTTACACTGAACAGCAGTATTTTTATATTTCTATATATATATATATATATATATATATATATATATATATATATAGAAATAAATTATAAAAGAAAATAATAAAAGTTCTTAAAAATAAGTAGTCCAGCATTACGCAGAATGACGTCACTTGGCTAACCATGCATCGTCATACAAACTGAACGAGTACTAATATGAGGATAAATGCCTCAAAATGTAGTTACATTCATTGACCCCAACATACAAACAAACATTACAAGTTAAATAAATGCTTGTGAAAACCGAATCATAGACGTGTGACAATAAAGACAATAATGACGACACAAGTTGGTCATTGTAAACAGATGCAACTAGTGTCGTCACAATTGGCGCCAACATTCTAAGACACTTTGCTTGGTACATACCAACAGTTTAAACAGCTAGCAGAATTTTAAGCTCAATTACTCACTAATTAGCATAACGACTCATTGACCTTTAAACGGCTGCGATGTGTTAAAGCGTCCAGCTAAACGGCACTTAGCCAGTATCGCGTGATTTGGCAAACATCCAGTCCACTTATTCTGTACTGTGTTAAAGGTTATCATTTGCAAAACCAAGCGATCGGCTACATAGTTTTCAATTTACGAGTAGATAGATAGATGATAGGTATTTTGAAACTTGTACAAAACGGAATATACATCAAACTTATATTATAAATTTGAAAATTTGAGAGTATTGTACTCAAAATATAAAACAATTTACACAGTTAATCATTTTCAGATTCAAAAAAAACCTCTTTGAATTTGTAAATAACTAACATCTTTCTTCTCCGACCCTTAAATCTTAAAAGTTTTTATTGAAACAAAGCAAACCTTTTTCGCAAATTTACGGGAAACTATATTATTGAAAGGGTCTTCTAATGCGTTTTAGTTTAATGCTCCCTTAAGGCTTTAGGTCCCTTTGTGGAAAAGCTCCTTATTTTAGTGTACCTACATACTCAAGAAGGATAACATTTGAGTGTACATCATAAATATATGAGTGTTCATTACTTATAATCAAAGATTCATATCTCAAAAGAAATAAAACGATTCTATAAATCATACCATACCAGATCTTCAAGACATATAAATATAAATGTTTTTTTGTGTTAGCATTGCCGCGCTGGATTGCAATAGCTATCCTTTGCACTAAGAACGATCCGGAGCGGGGGTCACCAACCTCTTTAATTATCCTTTTAGCATCAGCGCCCCAACAACCCGTGGTTTCTACCGCAATGGGTACAAAGATGTAACTATCCTCTAATGCCGCGTTTATTCTAAATTACATTAGTAACATCAATAATCAATGAAGCTGTATGGATGATGAACGTAGAAGCGTTTTGCTTCTACGTTCATCATCCGTACAGCGAAGGGGTGGAATTCATTACACGAAGTAATTCCATCATGCCCATTTTACCATCTAACAACCAGACAAATAGTCAAACGTCATCCATTTATGGTTGAAATACCTATAGTTTGCTCGAAACGGTTTGCTTCTACGTTCACCATCCGAACAGCGAAGGAGTGGAACTCATTGCCTGCGTCAGTGTTCCCCGAGGGGTATAGTCTGGGAGTCTTCAAGTCAAGAGTGAATAGGTATCTTCTAGGCAAGCACGTCACATCTTTGGCCGCATCGTCACTTTCCATCGGGTGAGATAGTGGTCAAATGTTTGCCTATTTAGCATTAAAAAAAAGTAGTTAAGGAATTGAAATGCTTAAAGGATGGTATTCGTTTGAAAATCTTTGAGCCAATAAATGGATATTTCTACCCTCCATTTTTTTTAGCTGCCTCTGGTTGGTCTTATTTGTCGGCCAGCCAGTTAGTCAAGCTTAGTCCACCACAATATTTATCCGCCGGTTTTATTAATAGTTATTGTCAAAAATTGTGACTAGTTTCTCCTTTTACTACAACACTTACCACGTCTCAACGGACTAAACAACAAGAAATCGGTGTGTATGCACGATACGGACCCTGAGAAGGACACGAGTGCAGTAGAGTTGGAGTGTCACGGGAAGACTTATGCTGGTAGCCCTTAGGACTTGCCAGGTGCGCCAGTGCAGCACATCAGGTCAGCTGACTTTTTTTACATTCAACATAATTACTACCAAAAGCTTTGAAGAAGCTCCGCACCCACACATTATATATATATGTATCTAACTTGGTTAATCGGATCAGTTAATTTATAATTAACATTAGGTACTTTCATGCGTTGAAATAAACATTAGAAATACATTCATAACGGAAAAAAAATAAGTTTGAGAGTATACATAACTCTTAAAATTATCCAAATAGCAAAAGAACGAGGAAATTTTAATAAAGAGAATTTTATAAACAAAAGTTTCGTAATTAATATAGCTACATAGATGAAGGAGGTGGACACTTCGTTTTCTGAGAAGCTTCGCCGTAGCTTTGCTACGTTTATCAATACTTGGCACGTAGCCTCTACAAACTAAGTAGAGCTACGAGCTACGACACTATAGTGTGCTAACTTATTGAACACTTGAATATTCAATAAAATAGTAAAATAATTATAGGTATGGTATAATAAGTGAAATATATTTAAAATAAAATATATAACATAAAATAAGACTCAGGTCATTATCATTGGTAGCTCAAGAATGTTTACCAAGGTTGATTATTCTGTAATACCACAAATCGATTTTGAAGGCGTCGTCATTCCTTATAGCTCTAAAGTAAAAAACTTGGGTATTATTTTAGACAATACTTTATCTTGGGGTCCCCAGCTAGCAGCGGTTAGCCGCAAAGTGTTTGCTTCGGGTGCAGCACTAAGAAGGTTGCGTAATTTCATTCCGACTGCTACTAAAGTTATGCTTGCACAATCACTCCTTTTGCCTATCCTCGACTATGCCGATGCCTGTTACCTCGATCTTACGGAGGATCAGCTGAATAAACTTGAGCGTCTCCAAAATTATTGCATAAGGTTTATTTTCGGTCTTCGGAAATATGACCACATTTCTAATTTTCGTTCAAAACTCAAGTGGCTGCCAATTCGCCTTCGCCGGAATACTCATATTCTTTCTCTTCTACACAATATCCTTCACAATCCTTTCTCTCCCCTTTACCTCAAAGAACGTTTTGATTATCTTCATTGCACTCACTCTCTTAGCCTCCGATCTTCAGAAAACCTCAGATTAAAGATGCCTGTCCATAAAACCGGTTTTTATGATGCATCCTTTTCTGTAGAGGCAGTGCGTTTATGGAATGGTCTTCCTGTTACAATCAGGCAAGCTACTTCTTTAGCCGTGTTTCAAAATAAGGTGAAAATGTTTTATCTACAATCACTAACTAAGGACAAATTGGTATCCGATATTAATTATTAAAAGGGTATTGTTTATAGTATTTACGTAGGTTTATATTAAATATTGTTTACGTAAGTTTATATGTATGTATGTATTAATGTATATAGATAGGTATCTAAGTAAGTTGTATTTATGTCTATTAATATGTATTAATGTATATTATTATGTATAGATAGGTATCTAAGTAAGTTGTATTTATATCTATTAGTATGTTTTTACACCACCGACCACATTATATAAAATTATCCCTCTCTCCATCCAAAGGTTGACTGGAAGAGATCGCTTTTAGCGATAAGTCCGCCCATTGTACTATAGTTTTTAAGATTACCCCTGTAACTAACTGTATTTGGTGTACAATAAAGAATTTTCTATTCTATTCTATTCTATTCTATGTTCCAACATTCACTCTCTCTCACACACAAATACACAAACCGATGCATGAATTATAATATTGTTTTTATTAATTTATGTAGCTTCAAACTTACATTAAACATAAACATAAACGCTTTAACACTCGCATTCACACTAAGTTCAATGACTTGTGTCGTGGGTGCCGGAAACATTCACATTACACACACAATCACAACCAGAACCAGAAACACAAATTTTTCTTTGGGAGAAAACTTGTGTTCCTGCCGGGAATCGAACCCGATACCCCTGCTTAGAAGGCGAACGCTCACCTAACTAAGCCAAAGGACAGTTAATTAATTTAAGTATAATAAAATCATTCATAACAGTAAGAGTAATGACTGTCTTATAATTAAGAAATATAAATATAAATTAGATCCGTTTTTGGCCGTAGGTATAAGTAAAATTAATGAAACTCTGTTAATTAAGGGCTGTAAATATTGTTAATTAATAAAACAAAAAAAAATATGTTTCAATTGTTAACTTTCATTACAATGCATGTAAAAAATAACAATAGCAGATTTAGAATCTATTCAGCCACCTCTTGTGTTGGAAGCCAAGACCACTCCTGTTGGCGGTAAAAAAAAGGCTTAATGGGAGGTAAAACTCCCTTGGGTGCGTGGCGAGACCCCCTAAGTACCACAAGGCCTGAAAACTAAAATGTAGACAACAAACGAGGTAAGTAGTAATAGCAGGATTTCTTTCATAACTTAATTAATTATTGCCGTATCACAGGAATATTAAAAAATGGTGGACCGAAGGGTAAAAACACTTACGTATTAATAGAAAAACACTGTTAAATATTGAAGAGAATAAAAGGTTTATTGTCTAAGTTTTCGATCAGCATCATCTTCTCTCCCATTTTTCTCTGATTGGGGTCGACGCGACACGTGGACTGTGATCTTTACTTTATTGACAGTTACTTTATTGATGGATCTTCAACATTTTTTATATTCTAGGCAACCAGAACCAGCGAAATTAAGAGCGGTGACGAGTTGTAACCTAGCAATATAAAATCTGGTGCTGTGTAAGTGGTCCATATATTTAGTAAATATAGCCAAGAAGAACAAATCACACTATTGGCTAAACTGATTTGTGATGTCAGTACCCATATGTTTGATGTCAACGATTTGACAACTTTCTTGTTCAGAAGCTGTAATTGACCACGTTAAAATTGCTCCAACCAGCCCGCCCGCAATTTCAGATATGACATTGTGTAATGTATTATTCTTATAAATCCCACTATCCTACTCCTACTAATATTAAAAATCCGAATGTTTGTGTGTAAGTGTGTTTGTTACCTCTTCACGCTTTCACGGCTGAACGGATTTGGATGAAATTTTGAATGTAAATAGATTATACCTAGGATTAATACATAGGCTTTTTTACTCGATAATAGCGGGCGAAGCCGCAAGGCACGGCTAGTAAAATTATAATTGTACTTACGGCAGTGTATTACTAAATTAAAACAATCGATTAAAAACATAAAACAATATTGGCATAAGATTTTTGCAAAAAATGTTGCATTCAACATCTCCCAGTAGGTGAATTTATACAGGTCGTATCATGAGTTTTTGTGAGCCTATACTCTATAGAGAATGGATACGTGCTAAATGTGGACATATCTCAAAGTTATCCAGGTGCGCAATAACTAAACCAGTCACGTCTAATGTGAGTGGGCGGGGGTATTCTAGTAGCAATACTACTTCCCAAACAAGGTTTATTACGGGTCAACAATTAACTAATGGGTTTTTAGTCTGTGATAGGCTAGCGTAATTGAAATTGGTTGCGGAAATATCCTACTAATATTATAAATCCGAAAGTTTGTGTGTAAGTGTGTTAGTATGTTTGTTCCCTCTTCACGCTTTAACGGCTGAACGGATTTGGATAAAATTTGGAATGTGCATAGATTATACCTAGGATTAACACATAGGCTATTTTTTAACTTGATAATAGCGGGCGAAGCCGCGGGGCACGGCTAGTTATTTATACAACTCTACCCCAAAGCAAACAGAAGCAAGACAAATCGTATATGATGACCCAAGAAGCTAATAGCGTGCATTTTGCAATTTTAAATTTCACTTTTTAACCGACTTAAAAAAAGGAGGAGGCTCTCAAATCAATTGTATATTTTTTTATATGTATGTTACGCGATCATTCCGCCAATCATGAATCGATTTTAGTGATTCTTTTTTCGTTTGGTAGAGCATACTACATAACATATAATTTTTATTGAAACTGAATTAGTGCTTTTTGAGAAAATCAACCAAAAATAAATATAAGCCGAAAAGTCTTGTTTCAACCGACTTCAAAAAAGGAGGATCTCAATTCGATGTATGTTTATTTTTGTATGTGTGTAACGCGATAATTCCGCCAATTATAAATCGATTTTAATGATTTTTTTTTGTTTGGTAGATTATACATTAGAGGTGGTGTAGAAATTTTATCGATCAAGCCAAAACCAAAATATAAGTTGAGAAGACGGTTTTTTAAGCTTTGCTTGCATCTCAATGATGTTTGAGTTTTGCTTGCGTTTAGATTATTATTTACTATAATTCCTAATTATAAGAAAAAAAAAGATTAAAAATATATTTACGACCTATATTTTCAATGCCGCCAGCATGATGGGAATAACGCTACCCACTGGTAGTGGGCTTGAGCACTTGAGTTACCTATAAGCTCGATGTCTTGTAGGTAACTTAGTTCTTTGCTGTATATAGTTTTAGTTCAGTTTTAAGAAATATAGGCAATTGGCTCGTAGATAAAGACTAAAAAATATATAAATGTTTATTACCTATATTTCAATTTTACGCATATTCCCAATTGAATAAATACAAAGAGTTTATTGATGATTGTAACTGACATTGGTGTCAAACTATGCCCAATTTTCGCTATTCAGGCATCAAAACAATTTGCCAGTCACTGGGGAAATTAATTATGGGCGACTTGAAACCTTTAGAAAGTTCCATACCTATCTCTGAAAGATCGATACAAATCGAGATAAGAGCCGAGGTTATATCGACATACTACATTTCTCTTGACATTTTTAATTATATTTACAGTACTATAAAATAATTTGCCTTTTGGTTTATTTGGGTGAGCATTCGCATTCTAAAGGGTATCGTGTTAGATTCCCGTTTGAAACACAAGTTTTCACCTTAAGGGAAATTTATGTTTCTGGTTCTGGTTGTAATTGTGTTTGATGTGAATGTGTGTGATGTGAATGTTTTCGGCACCCTCGACACAAGTCATCGAATTAAGTGTGAATGTAAGAGTGACTATGAGTTTATGTAATAATTTTTCGAACTTAGTGAGGGGCTGTGAGTGTGAAAGCGTTTACTTTTTTTACGTTTTTAAAATATTCTCTTAGGACATAGCAGGATAAATTATCTTTACAGTTATATTAATTGAATAAAGATGTTGTAAAACTCAATAGTAATCTATATATATAAAAGAAAGTCGTGTTAGTTACACTATTTATAACTCAAGAAAGGCTGAACCGATTTGGCTGAAAATTGGTGGGGAGGTAGCCTAGAACCAGGAGAAGGACATAGGATACTTTTTAGGAACGTAAATTTTTTAGGAGGTTTTGATGATATTTTGAAACTTAACGCGGGCGAAGCCGCGGGGAACAACTAGTTATAAATATACTAAAGGCTTTGACATACTCCCAATATTAGAATGCGACTAAGGTCCTCAAAAAATAACTGAAAAAATAACTGAACTGTATTTACAATTTCTTTTATCATAATAAATTACTCATAATAACCACAAGCTAATTGGCTATATTTCTTTAAACTAAACTAAAACTATTATATATCAAAGTCCTAAGTTACCTACAAGACATCGAGCTTATAGGTAACTCAAGTACTCAAGCCCAGTGGGTAGCGTTCCCATCATGCTGGCGGCATTGCCTCTCTGAATCCCAATGCTAATACTTTGAGCCAAATAAGCACCAGCATTTAACTAATAGTATATAGATAAATTTAGAAAGGAATAAATAATATAATCTAATGCTGGGTTGTATTTGGGGCAGAGGATAAGCCTTGCTATACAGCGTGGTAATGCAGCAAGCATTTTGGGTACTTTGCCGAACATTTAAGATCGTCTAAACCATCTTTAACCTTTTTTTTATAACTTGAATATTTATGTCGTAAAACTAGGTCTTGGAATAAATAAATATTATTTTAATATAATAATAAATGTTTTTTCCTTTCTAAATTTATCAATATATAGTGATAAATTTAGAAAGGAAAAATTATCGCTTGATGCGGGATTTGAACCCGCGGCCATAGGGTGTCAAGCGATAATTCCCGCCTCAAGCGATAATTTATCACTTTAGTTCTGCCTAGCATGGCTAATGCTATATAAATAAAATCAATTTATCAATATAGTTCTGGTTTTGCACGGCTAATGCTTTATAAGCAAAATCAATTAAGTAATAGTACCTACATTTATAATATCACATAGTTATAACTAATAGAACATTAATACTATGACCTCAATGCAACTCATATGGCACTGTTACAAAATCAGAGCATACTACATACGGTCACGATTATATTGTAAGGTATCCCAACGTAAATCTACGGTCAAAATATCGGTTTTCCTGCGCAGTATCTAAGCAAAGACCGTGAAGCTCCCTAGTGGACCATACAAAACCAGCTGTGCACCTTGCGTCGTAGATTTCAAGAGAAAATCCGTTACCAACATAAAAGCTTTTCTGTGGCTTACCTTGCCATAAACATTGATCAAATGGACAACTAGAAAGTTATCGTGAGAGTTCTAGTTCATAATTACCGGTTTTCTAAAGTCTAATTGAACAATTAAAATATTAATACTTACGTGCTAATTTGGTAAAAACAATAGCACAATTAAAACTAACAAAACAAAATTAAAACGGGAATATTTTTACTTGTCTGCTTTGTATTTTTATGATATTATTATGATTTATTATTTTAGCTGTGTATTTTAACATAGATAGATTGAATACCATAATTGTAACAAATCAGAACAGAATAATGACTTACAAAATTAATGTAACAATAGGCGGTCTTATCGCTTAAAGCGATCTCTTCCAGACAACCTTTGCATGGAGAGGAATTACGCAACAAAGTTGGACGTCCCGGTTTTAACATAACATAATATAGAAAGGTGCAAGATTTGAAAAAAATATTAATTATAAATATACTAACTTATTTATAAATAAACTTATTTAAATTATTACCCAATATAAAAACATATAATTACGCATAATAATATAGTACGTAAAGTACATAATATAAGTACATTAATATAAATACCAATGTCCTTAATAAAGAATGTATTATATAATATATAATGCTCATGTACGTGTGTATGTGACTGAACTCCTCTACAACAGTTGGACTGATTTTGATTAAACTTTATGTGTGTTCAAGAATAGTTTAGATAAGCAGAATAAATATTAATTCACGAAAAAAAATATGGATATAGAAACATTTTCTCGCAGGACAGGAATCTAAGTGACGTCACTTAGGTTTGGCAAAGTACTAGGCAAACATAAACATAAAGGTCATAATGTAGCTGATAAGTTTTAAGTATGGTATTGAAGTACTAGGCAACCATAAATATTAAAGAAGTAAAATGCTTTTTTCTTTACGTGGCATTAAAAACCATGCCGGTTCTAACTAGTATACTAGATCATAGCGCGTTCGTTCGTTTTATTATTAAAGAGCCTAAACTAATAAACCGGTTGCAACCTTAATTAGTTGATTTTATTTATATAGCATTAGCCATGCTAGGCAGAACTATATTAATATATTTAGAAAAGAAAAATTATCGCTTGAGGCGGGGTTTTTCCTTTCTAAATGTATCACTATAGTTCTGCCTAGCATGGCTAATGCTATACAAACAAAATCAATTGATTAGGGTGGACGTTATCATCACAACGTGTAGCTAAATGTAATTTGAGACTCGTTGGCCGTAGTAGTTTCTAAAAACTGTTTCGGTAGATGACGTCACACGTCCCCGTAAGACGTTAATAATAAGGAAAGGATAATTTCGTCACTTCAGACAAGGCTTGAGTAACTCAGCGGTTAGAGCAATAGGGCATAACACCCCGCCTCAAGCAATAATTTTTCCTTTCTAAATTTATCAATATAACCTTAATTAGGCTGCTAGTATCGTTAATTTAAAACGCTATTTAAATGCCTTCCTAAAAAAAACTAATATAACGTCCACAGTACTTTATAAAGTAGTGGACTAGTGGACAATAAAAAAATAACATATTTCATGAAAGAACCATAAAATACACATCAAAAAATTCAGTATCTGAAAACGTTTTGAAATGTTATACCTCACTGATTATCAAACGATGAGTAAGCCGCGGGCGGATGCACACCGATTTGGCTTAAAGGATTTAAATATAAGCCTTAACTGAAAATGGAGTTATATCGAGTTGAAATAAAGACCACATTTGAATTCGTAAATAGTATCTCGAACTCAATGATAAGAGAAAAATTAAAAGGTTCGGAGCGAGACTTGAATCTATTTCTTACAGCCCCGGTGCAATGAGAGAACCGACATCAAATTTATGCGCACACATTTACGCTTTTTGGTTTTAAGATTCTTAGGGGGGGTCTTATTAAACCATTTGCCAGAGGTAAGAGGGAAGCAATGTCTCTGCAGACCAGTCTATAAATTGTTTTTTTTTTAATTAAGGTCGAGATTCCTATTGCCTCTAAGCTCTAATACTAAATTCAATAATTTAAACGTAAGCAAAGCTTAAAAAAAAAGAGTTCATCGCTTATATTTTGGTTTTGGCAAGATCAATTTCGATAAAATTTATATGGGACCACCTCTTAAGTACAATGTACAAAACAAATGGGGGAGAAATCGATGAACATACATAATAGTAGGGGAGCCCAAACGGGGATTTCGGAATTTACTAAAGCGCGGCAGATTAATATACAGGGGGATACCTTGTACCCGGTTAAGTAGCTCCACCAAATATGAGCCCCATATATAAGGCCACCCGTCAAGGATAAAGGATCAGATTAGTAAAAAAAAATTGATCATCAGAAAATGTCGAGCGCGTCAGATTAAGGTAGGGTGAGTTAATTACATGCTAAAAAGTGTATATTCCACTAATCTGACAATTTGAGAGTGACGTAAAGAAAGGGGAGGGCTAAAAAGTTGTAAGAAAAAAACGTCATCTCGACATTCTCGAGCGTGGCTAATTCAAGGGTAACGAAAAATATATAATCTGACCATTTCCACAAGCCGAAGTAACAAAAATTCGTCGATAAAGTTTAATGCGTGCAGCTGCGTGATGCCTATATTCCCCTCTCCGCGTTTCTATTCTACTCTCACTCTTTCTCTATATATTACTCTCTCATTCCGTCCCTACTCTGGTTTCGGTTGCCATGACGCCATCACAGCTAAAGGGTTAAAAAAAATTTTTTTTTTATATGTTTAGGCCAGGGGTCGGCAACCTGCGGCTCGCGAGCCACATGCGGCTCTTTGGATGTAAAGCAGCGGCTCTTTAGTATACGCAAATATTATTTATATTAAAAAAAAACGTTCTGAATCGGTTAACGAGGATTAGGTGCCATTTCTATCGAGCCATTAACAAGCCTTCAAAGGTAGCATATAAGTTCATTTTTACATTTGAAACAATTAAATTAAATAGGTATACATATATAACATTTTTTCTTCTTATCATCTAAGCTTTGCAACCCAATAGGTCTCTATGACGCTCGAGTAAATCCCCATTTAGAATCGTGGGCTCCCCTACTATAAGAAACATACAGTCGAACCTAGTACCTCCTCCTTTTTTGAAGTCAGTAAATACTAAACTAAATACTCTTACATGTTGACGACCCAGTTGGCGCAGTGGACAGGTCTCCGCCCTTTGCGCCGTGGGTCCTGGGTTCGATTCCCGGCATGAGCAAAAATTTCTACCCTAGGGATATTTGTGCTTCTGGTTCTGGGTGTAATGTGTGTGGGTGTAAGTCTTTGAACTTAGTGTGGGGCTGTGAGTGTGAATGCGTTTTTTTGTTTTCTTTTGTTACATGTATACGTCAAAAGACCTGAGATACTTATCGATGCCAAACTGTTTTGGCGTTTAGTTTTAATTATTTATTAGTTGATTTTTTCATATGATTTAGCTGATTACAAGCTTATAGGTACCTGTATTTTTTTAAAAAGCGAAATATATAACATTTATTTATTATACTACTATTTACTACTACTACTATTTATTTATTTATGCTCAGTAACCAAGCATTTGACCACAATCTCAACTGATGGAAAGCGATGATGCGGCCGAAGATGTAGCATGCTTGCCTAGAAGACTCTCAGATTATACCGTTCGGAGAACAAAGACGCGGGCAATGAGTTCCATTTTTTCACTGTTCATTTATTTCACACCCAGAACCAGAAGCACAAATATCCCTTGGAAACAGAAATTATTGTCGTACTGGTACACTGGTAAATGGGTATCGAAACCGGGATCTACGGCGAAAAAGTAAAGTATCTCTTACTGCGCCATGTATAATAATATATATTAGTTTGTGTATGTTTATAATATTTTATTATTATTTGTGTAGGTTTTTGTATGTATATTATGTATCTAATATTAATAGGTATGTGTAAGTACATTTATTAATTTAAATACGTGTTGAGGTACACCACCGTCCCTGTTTGTAATATTTTTATCATCTCCCTTTGGTTGTCTGGAAGAAATCGCTTTGAGCGATAAGACCGCCTTTTGTGCTCCTAAGTTATATTTAAGATTTCTTTGTAATTGTTATTTTTTGGTGTGCAAATAAAGAATTTATCTATCTATCTATCTATCTGCGCCAACAGGGTAGTCTATGTGACTTTGAAATCTCATAACTCGATCTTGATTTTGTAATTCATTATGTATTAGAAGCAGACTTAGTTACGCAGCGTACACAACAAGATTTTCGTTTGTTGAATAGGTGCGGTTCAAATGTTTGTACCGAAACAAAGCGTTCCATCGTTATGTATGTAAATCTTATGGCAAATTCTGGAACCTTTAGTTCCGTGTTCCATAACTAAGGAGATGGAAGGTCTGAATAGCACCGTCACTTGTAATATCATTACTTGAACAATAGAACTGAGGAAGACTCTCAAACAAAGGAACCAAAATATTAAACTTTGATGCATACTTGTTTGGCTCTTATTTACATTAGACTTTAAGTTTCTTTTTGATAAATTATCAATGCCATTAAGTTGGAAGTAGGACACAATACAAATGATAATCAAACATGTTAAACCTTTGGTCTATCTCACCTGATGGCACACTATCATTTTTTTTAACATCTGTCTGTATTTAAGAAGCCCTTCTTAAAGTTACTAATCCAACAATTTTACTATTGGAAATACCAAAAATATTGGTATTACTTGTCCTTGTAACAAGTATAATAACAGTTGGTAACGTTTAATTTAGATCTTTGTCTTGCCTGTATATATTAGTAATGTTTATATTTAGTTTTAGGAAATACTATGGGCTATTGGCAATAATATTATATCACTAGTTGTTCCCCGCGGCTTCGCCTGCGTAAATTAAAAATAATCCGTTCTAGAAATATTAGTCTTAAAAAGCCCGTTAAGTAAAATGTATGAGAAAATGTTTGTTTTCATAAAAAAAAATCGTTATTTTTTTTTTATGTTTTAATAGTTATTGTGCAATAAAGATTACCGCTGAACTGACTTTTTCAGCCAATCTTGAATTATAAATGACTTTGTTTCATTTATATAATACATGTGACCAGCCCCGGCTGCGCACGTGTGTAATTTGAACATAAAATTTAAAGAAATTGTTACTGTGTGTCAACGAGTCAACCGTAACAGATAGAGATATGTCATCGCGGAGTTTTTTACAGGATTTGAGAAGAACTACAATTTTTTTTGTACATTATTTTTATGTATCTCTTAAGGTTTTTTAGGAAATTTACATGGCTTACATAGGCTACGTTAGCCATGTACATTAAATTTTCGTTAAATTGGTTGCAAAACATTGTTTTTTTCTACTCACATATAAAATTTATTAGGTTTTATTATTCATAAACCTTCCGTGAAATTTATACATATAAAAACATATCTGTATATGGTGAAAACCGCATCACAATTCGTTAAGTGGTTTAGAAAAAGTAAGCGAATGAACAGACGCGGAAATCGTCGTTGTTTTATACTACGTAGAGAGTACTATGTAGAAACAGAGACAGAGATGTTAATTGACTTTTAGAACGTCTACAATAACAATATTTCATCTACTCGTGAACTGACTGACGACAACTCTATTCGGGAATATATGTCGAGCCTCCGGAGCCTAGTTTGTAGGTATATTATTATCTGCCTACGTGCCACATGCTAGCTTAGTCAGCTAGGACGCTTTCATGTAACAAATGTTACAACCTTATAAACTTAAATAGATGGATAACATGTGTATGAATATGAAGAGTTTTCTTGCTGGCGCACAGAGAGACAGACATAATTGTCTATTCCGAACATACATCTACATATAACTTACATCTACCTACTTATAATAATAATAATTAAACAATCGACAAGTACCTACATTACAATATCTCAATACACTACAGAATATATCTATGTATGTTACCGAAATAGGCTGCCTGTGCTTCAGTGTACAGTACAGACCCTCAAAAACATGAGGTAAATGATTATCAAATGATGAACATATACATATTCACCCTTTAAAATAGTCGGTTAAACTTTATTTAACTTTTATGTGTTTTTTAGTGACGACTGAGTATATAAACTCAATAATTAAACGCAAGCAAAGATTAAAAAAACCGACTTCACCACTTTATCTTCGGAGCTTTGATCAGATTAGACGTGTTTAGTTCACGCATTATTGATGATATTTCAAGAACTACTGATCAGACCTTGATCAAATTTTAATGGGACCAATTAGAAAGCAAGATCATTCAAACAAAATAAATTTCAAAATTGGTTCACAAGGAACGAAGTTATGAGGTAACAGACAAAAAAAAAAACAGTCGACATGAGTACCTCCTCCTTTTTTGTGAAGTCGGTAGAAAACAGAGATCTCGGTCTCATAGCAGCAATGGAATCCAACATCCAGTAACGCGTTTCAATGTCCCCTAATCAAAGTTAAGTGGGTACTCCCTAAAGTAATTTGCGTTGGAATTGAGTATTTCGTCACCATCGTATAATGAGCATTGGGTAGCTGCTCATTTAAAATGGAATCCAACATGTATTATGATTAATAAACCAACTCGCAACGATGCGCATGAAGCGTTTTGGCTTACGAACCGCTTTGAACAGGTACAGGCAAACATACTTCATCGTTGACTGAGTCATCACTTAACATCAAGTACGGTTTTCTTTTTCTTCTTCGGGTTCAAATAATAAAAATATATAAGCGCTGTCATACTCACAGCCACAAACTATATAGTTTCAATGAGTTGTGTGTCATGCGTGCCGGAAACATAAATATCACACACACAATCACAACCAGAACCAGATACACAAATTTTCTTTACAAAGAAAACTTGTGTGCCTTCCGGGAATTGAACCCAATACCCATGTTTAGAAGGCAAAAACGCACCCAACTAAGCCAACAGCGGTTTAATTTGGCACATAGTAAAGGAGTTTTATAATATTATTTCATGTTTAATACTAGCTGACTCGGCAAACTTCGTACTGGCAATAAAAAAAATATCGTAACTTATCTATATATTACTAACTGGCTTTTGCCCGCGGCTTCGCTCGCGTTAAGAAGTATAACAAACTTTCATCCCCTATTTTATCCCCTTGAGGGTAGAATTAATCAAAATCCTTTCTTAGCGGATGCCTACGTCATAACATCTACCTGCATGCTAAATTTCAGCCCGATCCGTCCAGTGGTTTGGGCTGTGCGTTGATAGATCACTATGTCAGTCAGTCAGTCAGTCACCTTTGAGTTATATATATTTTAAATCTGAAAGTTTGTGTGTAAGTGTGTAAATGTGTAAGTATGTTTGTTCACTCTTCATGATTTAACGGTTGAACGGATTTGGATGAAATTTAGAATGTACATAGATTATACCTAGGATTAACACATATACTACTTTTTACCTTGATAATAGCGGGTGAAGCTGCGGGCACGGTTAGTTATAAATAAAACAAATTTGGAAGAAAGTTTTAAAGGTTGTTCTACTTGGCATTGTAAAAAAAATCCGTGAACTTGACATATATATATCACATTTGTCTGTGGTCGAGTATTTTTTTTATAATATCGAAAATCTAATTATATTACTAGCGCTGCGAAAAAATGGTGATCCGAATTAATGTAAATCTCGTTCAAGTATGGAGTTGACAATTATGTGATCCCTGTTCAAATACTTTCATAATTTGTCAAACTTTTAATACGTTTAAGACTATCGGTCTTTTATAGGATACATTTCGGAAAGTGTGCCACGGAAATGCATGATTTGATTCCCCTATCCCCCTTTTACCATTGGACAACCAGACAATCAGCCAGGCGACATCGGTTTATGGTCGATATTCCAAGGGTGCGTACGAAGCGTTTTGCTTCCACATTTATTATACGTACTGCTAAGGAATGGAATTCTTTGCCCGAGTCTGTTACTGACTTGGTAGTTTTGGCATTGTTTAGTTTCATCCGTAAGCCTTCTGCTGGCGTGGTTTGCATGTCTCTTTCTGCCTAGGCTAGGCACTGGTAACATCTGGTCCCTGATGTTTGATGTCCCTGATTTTCGGACCAGGTGTTAGTCGGATTATTACTTATTAGGACTATATATTGGATTCTTACTTATCAGGATTATGGCCGCGCTCTGGTGTGGCAAGTAGTTTTTTTTCGTTCTGGCATTGTTTTACCTTAGATATACCTACCGTTTTAACAGTGCCACTTTAGCTTAACTAAGTAGGTAAACAAATCACACATCACACACATATTTTTTTTATTATTTCCGCGTCAAGCCTTTGACCACAATCTCACCTGATTAAAAGCGATGATGCGGCCGAAGATGAAGCATGCTTGCCTAGAAGGTTAAATTCACTCTTGACTTGAAGCCTCCCAGATTATACTGTAATTATACTTACAGAGTTTTCTTGAATAAAGCTTTATATTGCTGGATTTCATAAAATGAATCCGAAATAGAATATTTCTCTTTATAGTGAAGATAAATGACTAAAGTTGGGGTAACCGAAACTATCTTTAGAGAGTCAGGGTCACGACCAAAACCCCACTGTGTGTTTATACCTCATAAAAATGTTCAAAGTATAGTCGTAAAAAATCTAGGGTAGTAGTTAAATACAACCATAATTTCCTTACCTTAAAAGTTTCGGATTTTATTTTGCAAGCGACGTTTTTATATTATTTTCAATACAAGTCATTCGTAACTTAGAAAGAGATATAATTGCAGAGTAAAAACAAGTGTTATATAAACTACAATAATTAAAAACAAGGCGTTTTAGTGATGATAGGGCATTCATTACTTGTTACTTTTACTATCTGTGCCCTGCAGCTGTGCCCGCGTTGTATGAGAATAATAAAAAAACACTCTGGATTGCACTTAAATGGGCAACCGTGACGTCTTACCTTCCGGCGAGTGAGTTATTGTTTTTTTTTCGCTATTATAGGTCACGATAGAGTGTTCCCTATTTTTGTTACAATCTAGCCAAGATTAGGCTAATAAGTAACTTAAATTTAACTTTTTCTGCTAGATTTAAAATATCCAAGAATGTGTCCATTAACACTTTTTTTATTGTCTCTATTAAGGCGAAAACCCTTGGTTCATGTGTTCTTTTTGACATAAACATAAACCAGTTACCATAAATATATATATTATTAATTATTATTGGCATATTTCTGAAGGTCAGAGATTGATGTAAAGGTTTACCTTTTGATTTTTATCAGTTATATTTAGCTGTGCACTGTGTTGCCTGCCTTGGTCGGGCTAAAATTCATGTGTCCTATTCTAGGTTCTGGTCTATCCACATAGCAAATTTCATCAACTTCATTCAGCAGTAATAGAATACCTTATTTCATACTCAATGGTGTAACATTCAAACTATCGGATTCGTAATATTAATGTTTATGATCAAATATATTTATATCATATTGTTTTTTTCTGATCATATTAAACAAAGCTGTTTCATTTATTTTATCGATATGTAGACTAGTATTACCACAGGCAATAAAAATTGCTGAAGTAACTGTTGGTTAACACAGATGGACCAATGGAATCCCATTTTAGTTGGACTTATAGCAGGTAACTATTTTCAGTAATGTTGTTCGACTGTATGTATATATTTTTTTATATATGTTCACCGATTTCTCCCCCATTTGTGGACCGATTGTCAAAATTATTTTTTGTTTGGTAGATTATAATTCAGAGGTAGCCCCTATATCAATAAATAAACCAATATATAAGCAGTGAAGTCAGTATTTTTAAGCTTTGCTTACGTTTAAATTATATTTTTTATACGTCATTTATATACATATAAACTCAAATATCTTACGATATGTTAACAAGAATCATAAACCTTTCTTAAAACCTTGCATCCTTTGCAAGTAATTACAAGACAAGCCCTGGTTTAGGATTGAAGTTGTAAAACATTGAATCCGTTATAAACCTTACACTTACGTAAATGTACTCAACAACGATCTCGATGTTGGATTAAGATGCTTTCATGACAACAGTAAGCTTAGTCAGAGACTATACTTAAGGGTATAATTCAGAAGAATGGAAGTAATCTTAAATGTATATATATAATAATAGTATTTTATCGCTACTAAATGAAGTCTCGTGTCTCGTTACAACTTTTTTTCTGAAAAAATGAATGTTGTGTATAAAAAAACAAAAAACAAACATTCATTTTTAAGAAAAAAAGTTATAACCCATAAATCTCAAAAGATTTCTATCAGGCACAATGTAGACACGAGACCTCCGTTCGTACCGAAAGACTACTATTATTATAATTATACATTTAAGATTACGTCCATTCTTCTGAATTATACCCTCAAGTATAATTCTCTAATCTAAGTATAATCTATCTCTTATGACGGATATTATACATAATTGTCAGCTTTAAATATGAAGCCGTTTTGAGATAGCTCCCGGGTCAAAATAGGTCAATAAAACTTTGATAGCCTACTAATTTGTTATTTTCAAACATAGACTTTTTTAAAACGGTTTCGTACTCTTCTTGCCAAGTTCTTCTAAACGATACATGGCCTGTAATTTTTGGCTTTAGGTCATAGGTCATCTCATAATAAGATGTATAATAAGATGATATTCCCTGAGGATTTGAAGTTATTCGCTTGTATGGAAAGGAATTTTTGCCTGAGTCGATGTTTCCCGATGAGTACAATATGGGAGTCTTCCAGTCA
Source organism: Lomographa bimaculata (assembly GCA_948107665.1). Lineage (NCBI taxonomy): Eukaryota > Metazoa > Arthropoda > Insecta > Lepidoptera > Geometridae > Lomographa > Lomographa bimaculata. The sequence continues at coordinate 14,407,022 of OX403600.1, forward strand.
TGTATCTGCTAGGCAAGCTTGCTCCATCATCGACCACATCGTCGCTTGCCATCAGGTGAGATTGTTGTCAAAAGTTTGCCTATCTTGAATTAAAAAATAAATAAAAAATGGCTCATTATCACTTACCATCTGGAAAGATAGTGATCAAATATTGGCCTCTCAGAAATAATAAAGGGAAAACTTCAGAAATATCTATACATTCACTCTTGCTCTATGAAGGAGCTAGCTATGTTCGTAAAAGATGTACAGGTGAACATCCTCCAAAAGGCTCATTAAACCTTCTTCATCCCTTCTAAACAAAATAATTGCTAGTACTGACATTTATGTGTTTCTTGTACTAAACGTCTAGTTAAATAATACCCTGAATCATTGCAAATTCACCTAACAAATAAAGTTTAATTGAAATGCCAGAAGCAACTTATGTAGGTAGAGTAATGTTGACGCGTATCCTATAATAACTATTAATTAATATATTAATTTGCGCAATTAAGGTTTCGCCGGATATGGAAAAGAGATAAGTAAGAAATAGCTATCCAGCGTAGAAATTCTGCCAGCATCGTGAGTACATTTGCACCGGGTACTGCCAGAGTTACGTTATTTAATTATCAATATTGACTGTAATTTTTGTCTTTGCTTAATTATTATATTAAATGTATACTTATTATACTTTGTTATAGATTTTAGTTGATATTTAGTCATCATTTCGTTTTTTCTGTCACAAAAATTATTTTATGTAAAAAAAAATAGAATTGATTACAAAATTTTAGTAATTACAAAATTTAAATAATTATAGGTATAACTGCGGGTACAAAAAGCACATAGCGTACAAGTATAAATACATATTATTATTTATTTATTTATTAAAGAAAACATGCCGAGGGTGGGCATTACAGATTTCCAATTCACCCACCCAAGGTTATTCACAAAAAACTTATTATGAATGTACGTTGCCTGGAAGAGATCGCTGCTTAGCGATAAGGCCGCCGATTGTACTGCTTAATTGATAATTTTCTGTTGTTAGTAATTATTTAACTTGGTGTGCAATAAAGATTATTTGTATTGTATTTGCATTGGACTTTTATGAACTGACCCAATTGCTTTATTTGTTGCGCGTCCTCTATCTAAGCAGGGGTATCGGGTTCGATTCCCGGCGGGAACACAGTTTTCTGTCCATGGGAAATTTGTGTTTCTGGTTCTGGGTGATTATATGTGTGATGTGAATGTTATCGGCACCCACGACACAAGTCATTAATGTTATTGTGGGGATATGAGTGTGAAAGCGTTTATGTTTTTGTTTTAAAAGGTAGTTCTCGTTACTTTAAATGCATTACCGACTTTTTCTAAAACAAAAATGAAAGAGCTATATACCACAAATCACTTTTAAATTATAAATCCGAATGTTTGTGTGTATGGTTGTATGTTTTTTTTTAAAGAAAACATACATACTTCAGCCGTTAGGCTGAACGAATTTAAATGAATTTGTAATGTTCATAACATATACCTAGGATAAACACATAGGCTTTTTTCTACCGACTTCACATAAAAGGAGGAGGAACGTAATTCGACGATGGTTTTTTTTTATGTGTGTTACCTAATAACTTCTTTCCACATGAACCGATTTCGATTTTTTTTTTGTTTGATAGGTATCTGTTGCTTTCCCATTGGTCCCATTTAAATTTGAGCAAGATATGATCTGTAGTTTTTGAGTTATCCTACTAATATTATAAATCCGAAAGTTTGTGTGTAAGTATGTTTGTTCCCTCTTCACGCTTTAACGGCTGAACGTATTTGGATGAAATTTGGGATGTACATAGATTATATCTAGGCTTAAAACATAGGCTACTTTTTAACTTGATAATAGCGGGTGAAGCCGCGGGGCACGGCTAGTCGTCAAAAATGCGTGTTTAATACAAGCGAAGTAGGTTTTTTATAAGCTTTGCTTGCGTTTAATCATAACTTGATAAACGAAGGGTGAAGTCACGAGACACGGCAAGTAAGATTTATAAATCAAAACCTACGAAGCTAAAAATCTCACAACAAAAAGCACTAAAGAGTAATTTAGCCATTTTTACACAGTGACTGAGATGTAAGCAGCTTTAGTGACGTTAAATTCACAACTCACAGGCCAGCGTGATGGAATGGACATGGCTCTTAAACACACTCAAACAAAATAAAAGCACTTGCCACTTCAAAGCGAGAGTTTAAACGATCCCTTACATCTCACTCCACTCACAAAAGTCAGCAGTTAAGAAAATCTATTTATGTGCTTTGAACTATAAAGCAAGCCAATAGAACTGTCATCTAAAATGCTTTCTCATTAAACAAAACGGTTGTTCAAAATCTAAATCTCGACCGAAAAAGTTCTACGTCATACTTCATAAATGGTAAATATTTTGGAGCTCTTTCATTTGATAACAAGGACGATGGTGTTCCTCAAATTTGAAATATAAGACTACACATATCCTACTAATATTATAAATCCCAAAGTTTGTGTGTAAGTGTGTAAGTGTGTAAGTTTTGGGGGCTGAGTCACCCACGTCCGTAGGAGGATACCCCTTAAGTCTGACTCCCTACACGTGGTCCCCGGGTGGTGCTAATCAGGTGACATTTGAGAGGTGGTAGAGCATTTTGTGAGTTGCTCGCCTGGCTTGCTACCAAAGTAGCTTACCACCATCAAGTTGAAAGTCTGCCGCCAAGCCAAATACGGTGTTCCGGCAGTTATCCTTGAGAGCCTGCGTATTCCAGGTCTAGTGTGTTTACCAGCTTCGATCACATCGTCACTTACCATCAGGTGAGATAGTGGTCAAACACTAGCCGGTCACAAATAAAAAAAAAAAAAAAAAAAGTATGTTTGTTCCCTCTTCACGCCTCAACGGTTGAACGGATTTGGATGAAATTTGGAGTGTACATAGCTTATACCTAGGATTAACACATAGGCTACTTTTTAACTTGATAATAGCGGGCGAAGCCGCGGGGCACGGCTAGTAATACATATAATTAAGATGAGTTCAAAAATACCCTATGCGTTAGAATCGGTTTATTAGGTTTAGACGCCTACTAAGCTATTTTTTAAATTCGGTTTCGTACTATACTTGCAACGATTATCTTTTCAAAGATAACCATGATTTTTAACATGGGAATACAGAAAATATTTTGCTCTTTTATGAGGGCCCCGAATATTTTATATTATAATTGCCACTTTTGGCTTTGGGCTATATTACACATTTTCTGAGAATTTGAAATTATTTTCCTGTATGGTTTAGACGTTAAATGCCTCTGACAGACGGATGCACGGACGGACAAAGAGCTGAACCACCCAAGTCAACATAGATATCTTGCATTGTTCGATCAATTAGTTTGATTTATTACACAGTCATTTCTAGCAAAAGTCACACGTATACGTCAATCCAAAGAACATGTTTATTTACCTTTGTAGTAGTACTTTGATCGAAAACTGTTTTTCAATCATAGTTTAACGAGCCAGATGTTGGGTGTATAAGGCTCTTTTTAGATTTTATAACATCACAAATCATAGTTATGGCCCGTGGAAATGGACAAAAAAGTAATGCTAGCGTGAAATCAGAGAATTAGAGCGTACACTTAACTACATTTTTCTCATTTTTACGCGTTTTACCATTTTGGTTGCAGCGTACTTACTTGTATGTTTATTTTTAACTGACTTCAAAAAAAGTAGGAGGTTCTCATTATAACTGTATTATTTTTTTATGTGTTACCTCATAACTTCTTTCGTTGTGAGCCGATTTTGATGATTATTTTTTTGTTTGAAAGCTGGTGCTTTCCATGTGGTCCCATTTAAATTAATCATTGATCAAGATCTGATCACTAGTTTTTGACTTATCGTGAATAATGCGTGTCTAATACATTAAATAATCAGATTTAATGTAGGTTCCGAAGATAAAGCGGTCAAGTCGGGTTTTCTACCGACTTCAAAAAAAAGGAGGAGGAACTCAAGTCAACAGGGTTTTTTTTATTGTATGTTACCTCATAACTTCATTCCACGTGAACCGATTTTGAATATTTTTTTGTTTGAAATATGTTGCTTTCCTATTGGTCCCATATTTGATCAAGATCTGATCAGTTATAGTTCTTGAGAAATCGTCAATAATGCGTGTTTAGTACAAATATAATCTGATCAAAGTTCCGAAGATAAAGCAAAGGGGTCGGTTATTTTTTAGCTTTGCTTGCGTCTAATTATTTGTAATCTGTACAGTGATGTATAATAGTTCCAATTCCATATACGACGACCCAGTTGGCGCAGCAAGCTCCTGTTCTTTGCAACGTGGGTCTTGGGTTCTATTCTCGGCAGGAGCACAATTTTCCTCCTAAGGGACATTTGTGTTAAATAGATTCATTTTCTTTTTTTGATGAATCTGTTTACGTTTACTATACGACATAATATTTTTTTGTTTTTATGCTAGGTATGCAAGAATTGACCACCATCTCAACTGGTGGAAAGTGAAGATGCGGTTGGAGTTGTAGCATGCTTGCACTCACTTTTACATTCACTCTAGACGTTTATACTGTACCGGAAAAAATGATATACGTTATTAAACAAGACGTATGTAACATATGTCAGATAACTTCACGTATCTTTTTTATGTAAGTAGGTATCTTTTTAAGTTTTTCTCGTATGTAACATAGGTCTAATAAATATGCGTATCGTTTTTTGTAGTCTTCAAGTCAAGAGTTAATAGGTATCTTCTAGGCAAGCATGACCCATCTTTGGCCGCATCATCACTCTCCATCAGGTGAGAAATGAGTCAAATGCTTGCGTATTATGCATTGATGAAAAAAGCATTAATTTAAATTGATAAACTCACGGCGAGTTTAGATGATATGATAAATACATGGAAATCTCATAAAATATGCTTTTTGCGATCGTTTTACCCACGAACTTGCAAGATATGGAATGAAGATTATTTTTAGGTATTTCCTCGCTGAAACGAAAAACTTCAAAATGACCTTTAACGATTAAGCGTAGACAAGGCGCATGTAAAGCTAGCACAATTAATGCATGATAATATAAAAATGATAATATAATCATCGCATGTATTGAAGTTCATAGGCGACTGCAACCACTTACCATCAAGTGGAACGCCTGCTTATGTGTCACTTATTCCATAAATAATTTAAACGCAAGCAAAGCTTAAACCAACTTCACCGCTTTATCTTCAGGACCCTTGATCAGATTAAATGAATTAAATACGCATTATTGAGAATAACTCAAAAACTACTCGTCAGATCTTGGTCAAATTTAAATAGACCACATAGAAAGCACAAGGTTTGAAATAGAAAGATAATCTTACTATTAAAGTTTTCGTGAGTTTGACACATTATACTGTATATAAATGAAACGGACTCACGATTTAGGGTCGACTCTTGCGACAGTGAGCGCCGTGACCTTCCGTCGTGAGCTCGCCTGATGATGGCGACCGGACATCCCCGAAACCTAGTTCGCAAGAGTCGACCCTAAATTGTGAATCAAGCCGTTTCATTTATAAAAATATAATCATCAAAATCGAATTACCTAGAAAAAAGTTCAAAGTAACATTAAAAATTAATTGAGAAAATTCTCCTTTTTACGTTATAATATGCCCATATTTTCAAAAGAGCGTAAATATAGAGTTGCCTTTTTTCGTAACTAACGCTTTTAATGGAGCCACGATAATAATTTTTACGTTTTTATTAATTTCAATATAGAAATCTTTTTAATATGATTTCGACGAAAAAAAACGGGAAGCTATTATTACTATTTATTTTTGTTTGAAATATTTTAATTTGAGATGAATTTGCTCGTAGTAAAAGCTTTACACGTCCACCGACTACAAATTTACAAAATAATTTCATATAACTCATTACAATGGAGTTAACGGGACAAAAACTATCTAATTGTTATTTTTATATCGTAGACAAATTTTTAAGACAGTTATAAATTTTTATTTAAAAAAAAATTTACCATATAAAAATAATAATGAGATAGTTTTTGTCCCGTTAACTCCATTGTGTTAAATATTCCATATACTATAGCTAAATCCCCATCACTTAAGCATTATTCCATGAATCATATACAAAAATACCTAAGGCGTGAAAAGATCTTAGCTGTCATCAACATCTAGTCATGGTTTTAACTCAAAAATTTTAAACAAGAATCCCACTGAAATTTAAGCGTAAACAAATTTAATGGGAAGTTTTATAATTTATGATGTTTAAAATTGACTAAAAAGCTCCTGTCGAAGTAGAAGCCGCAGTACAATATGAACAGTTAAAAGTACACAGAATGACGGCTTGAACTCATCGATGGTAAAACACTCGAAGTAATGTACTTTACGCAATTTCAATAGAAGATCTAGAAAAGTGGTAGACACTTTACCAAGGCATACATCCCTACTAATATTATAAATGCAAAAGTAACTCTGTCTGTCTGTCTGTTACGCTTTCACGCCTAAACCACTGAACCGATTTTGATGAAATTTGGTACAGATATAGACTAGAGCTTGGGAAAGGACATAGGATAGTTTTTATCCCGGAATTCTCGCGGGTCCAGGACTTACGCGGGTAAAACCGCGGGACGCAGCTAGTTTACTATAAATGGACCATGACTCGGATCTTGTACTTGATTGTGACTAGTGACTATAATTCGTTTTATGAACTAATAAATTTAAAAAATATTAATTATTTATTCTACAGCCTAAATAAACATCGATTGCGAAGCCAACATAAAAAAAGCATGAAACTTTCACCGGTAGCTCAAATCCTATAGGGACTTAATCCATAATCACCCTATTCGGGACGTCTCTCATCAACACAAAATCTGAGTTAGATTTCTGAAAGGCGTCATTTAATCAAAATGTGTTAATCAAAAGGACACATTACAGTCGTATAGCACAAGACCAAAGAAATTAAAAATACACACTAAACATTATAATAGCGCTCCTGACTACGGATCATTTTTATATTATAAACTAAGTTAAATTTATTATCTAACACACCCGATCAGTGGGTCGATTTTACTATCATACTACCACTGTCATATATATATACTTTCACTATCATACTACGGCAGTCACTGCTATAAAAAATAAGTGCTCCTCCATACCATACTCGCCAAAATCAAAATCAAAATCGTTTATTCACATGGACCCCAAACACTCAGAAGAGTTAAAGATTCTTCTGTCAAATTCGCAAAATTACAGCCATTTCGAGAAGAACCTGATAACTATTTACCTGTGAGGTATAGTTGAAAGGAACTTTTTAAACAATAACATATATATGTATGTTTACTTAATATAAGATTTTAAAATGTGTTGTAGTTTAATCCTTGCTATATATAATATTATAATGCGAAAGTAACGTCTATCTGTCTGTCTGTCTGTCGCGCTTTCACGCCAAAACTATTGAACCGATTTAAATGAAATTTGGTATGAACGTAGCTGACGCCTTGGAATAACACATTGGCTGCTTACTATCCCGGAATTCCCGCTGGTCCGGGCTAACGCGGGCAAAACCGGGGGGCTCAGCTAGTTGAAAATATTTGCTCCAGGGTTCTTATTTAAAAACGGCTCAACATAGCCATTTGCATATACTTATCATAGCATATAGCCATAGGTCATAAGTCTTTATTTACCTTGTAAAACTAACCGCTGAGCTGTGGTAATCGATCAATGAAGTTTAGTCGTTAGGACGATCAGTAACTAGGTAGGACTTTAAGCAAACTTGCTCGACAACCCTTATTCCCTACGGCGCAATTACAATTCCTTAATTATTAGAGAACACTTTCGATCATAGAGCTTCCAAGATACAGACTTAGCCGAGTTTGAAGCCCTCAAGAAAATGGTTACATGAACCTAAAGTGCTTATGTTTTCACACACTGTACCTAGTTTGTAAGAGTGATCTTAATTAATAAATTACATGTGAGTTATTAAGCGCACCCTTTTGGTAGCCATCGCAACTAAGTTCTGTTGGGAAATACGATGATATTTTAATAAAAATCAATCAATAAATATAATTTTACAATTACAATTGCAATTTAGAGAAGCAATGCCGCCAACATGATGAGAACGCTACACTGGTATTTTGAGCACTTGAGTTAACTATAAGCTCGATGCCTTGAAGGTAACTTAGGTATTTGCTGTATATATATTTTTAGGTAATATAGGCAGTTGGCCCTTAGATAGATATGAAATAAAAATATCAAACACCTAACGCAAACGCAAAATAAATAAGTCAACGAAATTCCACCAAACTACGTATCATTCAGACGTAGCAACTCAAAATCCCTCGGCAAAGCTTCTGGATATTTTCTGAATTAACGAAGGCTATTCCAGGCCCTGAGGTATATCGAGTATCGGACTTACTCAAACGTTATTTGAGCTTTGATACAAGCCGGATGACGGTATGAGATTATTCTTTTTAAGTCCAATAAATTTTCAAAATGTGAGCTCGAATATCACCGGTATTCTGCCCGATGGTTAAATGGGGCGTGTCCGCTTTCATAGTTCGGGTATCACACATATGAACACAATTTTTTTCCTGGTGAGGGAAAGGAAATTCGTGTTTTGCGTGTCAATGTTTCCAACATCCACTGAGTGGGCTGTGTGAGTGTGAAAGCGTTCATGTTTATTTAAATTATGTTATATGATTTTAAAGATATTTTTTTGTTTAAAAAAGTGTTGTTGATGCTGTTATAGATTTCGAAATCGGGTGAAAGCATGGTGATAGAGGATTTTTTGATAATAACAGTTGAGGCTAATTTTACTTACAAAAATCACCACCTGGGAAGAGCGCGATGTAAATTTATGCTTGTGATTGGCCAATATGTGCTTGTAATTGGCTGATTTTTCTTCTTTTTTATGCTTGATAGAAAGCATTCCACCTCTACCTCACCTAATGGAAAGTGATGATGCGGCCAAAGATGGAACATAATTGCCTAGAAGATACCTGTTCACTCTAGACTTGTTGGTATTATTGCTATTACTTATTTGTTATACATTTATTTTATTACATCTTCTTTTTTTCTTTTTCTATCGATGTTCGAGTTGCTTGTTACAGTTTAACGGTGCAATCTGGGTGTCTTCAAGTTTAGAGTGAATAGGGAACTGCGTGCGATGCAGGCGGCTGCGAGGCAAAACTCTCTCGCCGAAAATTGCTAATCTACTAGCTCAACCTGTAACTCCAGGTTATCCTTTTATTTCGGGGGCATCTGGGAATCCGGCGTAAAATCTACTAAATATTTATTAAAGCGTGTTATTGGCAATAGCCACATCACTTTCGAGGAAATTTCTAGTTTGTTTGCACAAGTAGAGGCAATCCTGAATAGCCGTACCTTGTGCCCACTCTCACAACCAAGGCAAGCATTTTCTATCTTCGGCCGCATCGTTACTTTCCATTAGGTGACATAACGGTCATATGCCTGCCTATCCAGCATAAGAAAAATGTCAGTAGTTGTGTCTATAACTGCTAAATTGATGCTACAAAAGGCATATTATTTTCGTCTGAGGGAAAATATACTAGCAGTCAACTGGTTATTTTGTCTGCGTCACTTTTTGACAAACACTCATAAATATTTTTTTTTTGTATATATTCGTCAAAAACTTTCCTTGTACTTATGGGAAGTTTCTTGGAAAAATTCACGATAATTAATACAATGAGCCCATACCATGTACCCTTATTGATGTGCAAATAAATCATTTATCCATATTATCTACACACTTTGTTTGTGTTTTAAAAACCGTCTTAACCCTTATGCTTTTCTATATGTCATATCCAAAACAAAGATTTCTAACAATCTCTTAAAAAACATATAGATTCGTAAATCGCCGCGTCAGCTTCGGCCCCCAATGTTTGTTACATAACGTCCGAAAATAATCTAGTTCCATTGAGTGCGTTCTTCGCATTTGACCATTCAACCAAAAAACGTTTTTATCCCAAACACGATTAGTGAAAAATCAAATAAACAGAGACTTGTACCGGACAAGAGCTTCTCTAACACCCATGAATGATTTATTGCTTGAGAAAAAGCATATCATCCTATATAATGAATCTTTCTTCATAACAATATCCTTTAAGTAGGCGTGACTGACAGATGCGTTAGTATATTGAAAGTTTGTATGACAAGATAAAAGTTTAAAAACTAAAACCTTTTCAAATTCAAAAAGACCTCGGCAGTGGTTACATATTTCAGCTGTTTGATGATGATGACTGTGGGCACGTGGCGACCGGGGGCTCATTCTTATTTAAAAAATGTATCAGATCGCCTGACTAAGGCAAAGCGTAATAAAAATTTTAGAACTTATTTGGCTCAAAGTACAGCTTTTCAATTTAGAGAGGCATTACCGCCAGCTTGGTGGGATTGCTACTTTTTTTTGCGGGGAAATCTTTTAAAGATAGGTAGTTATTAGGTTTTTTGCTGTATATATATGTGTATATACAAGGTTTCTTTGAATTAGCGCTCCATACTTCACAGGGTTTACAGCACTGTATGTTTTAGCTGTATGTATATGTATATAAGCTATTGGCCCATACAAAGAAACTGGCCAAGTGCGAGTCGGACTCACGCTCCGAAGGTTCCGTACAAACCTGTAGGTATATAAGTAAAAGTTATGGTATTTTTATTGCTACATGAAATTATTATATAATGCAACTAAAAATTTATGCTTTTCGCAATTTTTCCTTTCTCTGTGCTATAAGACATTACTTCGTACCAAATTTCAAGATTCTGAGTTCACGGGAAGTACCCTATAGGTTCCCGTAGATTCCTTTGCGAGTGTCGCAAATTTGCAGCATAATCATAATGTTTCGAAGAAATGTTTTAAATTCTGCATAATTTGTAGTTCTCCACATAATTTTTTATAAGCATATCGTAGAATGGCCTCCCGCGATACAGGCAAGCCCTAGTGCGGGGACCGTTAGTAACTAGGATACCTATGTTTGTAAAGTGTTTATTTGGAAAATAAACTATTTTGTATTTTTTTTTGTATTTTTAATCGGCTGTATCTTCTGATTGATTGCGTTGGCTTAGAAGTTTGATTTTTTCACAGTTCCAAGGAACAGTACACTTGAGTATTTGATATGAATTTCAGCTTGATATCTCCACGCGTTCCTGAGAAAAAGGGTCTTGACAGATAGATCCTATAAGGATTCTGTTTCTTCCTTTTGAGGTACGGAACCCTAAAAATGGTTGAAAAAAAGACTTGGTTCTAATATAAATTAGCTCAAGCTGTTTTCCTACATATTAGGAATTTAAAGTTGATTAATGAACCAGAAATTAATTATACACTACTTAATACGACTAATCATCATTTCCAGTAAACTGTGTTCATTTAAATAGGCACATCATAGTTTGCAGTCCTAGTATATAATTTAAAAGCTTATTTGTAATAAATTATGGTAGAGCCGTTCCCAACAGAATCATTAAATTTTATTACTTCGACCGCTCAAAACTAATTTCGTACCTAACAAATTTACATGAAATTTGCTAGATGGATGGGCTGGAAAAGACTGTGATAATTAAGTTTGGAAACTATCGTTTGTTCTACTAATTATGTACCTAACTATATCTGATATTATTAACTGTTTCTTATGATCCTTTTTCACTGTATGTGTGAGTATGTTAAAACGAGATACTCTGTAAAAGTTGGATGTATTGCGTGCGTAAATCCTATCCTATTAAAATAATAAATCCGAAAGTTTGTGTGTAAGTGTGCAAGTATGTAAGTATGTTTGTTCCCTCTTCACGCTTTAACGGCTGAACTGATTTGGATGAAATTTGGAATATACATAGCTTATACCTAGGATTACACATAGGCTACTTTTTAACTTGATAATAGTGGGTAAAGCTGCGGGGCACGGCTAGTAACTTATATTTAATTTTATTGAAATATATATTTTATTTTATTTCACGCTGTTCACTTAGTTTATATCTTTTTTACTTAATCGGCAATCTGGTTCATCAGTAAAAACTGCTTTACATGTCTACCTCCTCGAAATTATCATCACTTACCAACAAGTGAGATAGCAGTCAAACACTCGCCTATCAGAGATAAAAAATCTTATCATTTCAAACGATCAAATTGTTCCCAACACATTTTTGGGCAAAAACAAATTTCAGCCTTTGTGTCGTTAAAAAACGTAGCTAGATTGAATAAAATTACCGTCGACGTCTTTATGGGTGACAGTCACGAAAATGGATATGGGTTCATTAGACTGGCTTTGTTCCATTAGCAAATATTGGCATGACAGAACGTACATTCTGTGATATTTTAAATTGGTTGGGCTAGAGTTTGACTACTAATACACATGATTTATATTATGAGTTGATAGTGAGTGATAGCTCTCATAATGACGAAAGTTATCGTAGTCCGTTGGTAATGTTATCCCTTCCCATACAAAAACCTATGGATGTTTTTTATTTTGTCGTGATAAAGTCTTATAAATCGATGAACACCGGCTGCACGCACGAAAAAGTGTCACGTTCCGCCTGAGCCAGAGCGTGCAAGCGCGAGCGCGGAACAAGCTATAGAGAGGCACGATCGACCCAAGCGTCGGCGAGTCGTTACGAGTGTAAATAAATGTTAATTTATCGAAAAATTATAATTTTCAATTAACTCCTTCTTTGTATTATAAAAAATAATTATAATTCAGTGATAATAAATAATTCAATTCAATTCATAAAAGTATGCAATTTTTCATCAATGTTTCTTTATGACGTTCACGTAAAACTATCATCCGTAAACCGACTTTACAGACAACCATTTTTATTCGTTTGTTTTTTGTTTTAAAGTAGGTACAGTACCATTAAACCAAAAGAGGTTTATGTTGGTACAGTCATTTGCGCCGATTCTCCAAAATATGGTGTCTAAAAATCTAAAGTGAAGAATAGGTACCTAAATACAAGCTATACCTACAAGAAGTTTTAGGATGTTATAATAAGACATGTTCGCAAAACATTCAAAATGTATGACATTCATATCAGCAATACATACAAAAAAGCAACATATTTTCACATATCACATTATTTTATTATTGTTTGTTACCGCGCAGCGTGGTAGATAGAGTCTCTCTCCCAGTGAGATGAAAAGAATGAAAGGAAAGAAATGGAACTCCTTACCTGAGTCTGTGTTTCCTGATGAGTACAATATGGGAGTCTTCAAGTCGCGGGTTAATAGGTATCTTCTAGGCAAGCTTGCTCCATCATCGACCACATAGTCTCTTACCATCAGGTGAGATGGTGGTCAAAAGTTTGCCTATCATGAATAAAAAAAAGATAAGTCCCTGATTCCTGCATTGTTAACAATATAGGCTGATAATGATGATTGTAATTATCCACAAAAAGATATTTATCAGAACATGCAAATTATTAAATACAATTAACAAACAAACAAAACAAACGCATTCACACTCACAGCCCCACACTAAGTTCAAAGACTTGTATCGTGGGTGCCGGAAACATTCACATCACACAAACATTACACCCAGAACCAGAAGCACAGATATCCCTTGGGAAGGAAACATGAATGGGATGCAATATAAATTAAAATTGGCTAGCATTGTAGCACAATACAGGAACAAATTAGAGGAATACGTTCGTTTGAAATGACAAAATTGCCGTTGGCTGTTCGCCAGGAGATTTGAATGAATGAATGAATGAATCTGCGAAATATTGCATCATTATAATTTACTTTGTTTATGCAAAACAGTGGATATGCAATTATGTACGCTAGATGTCGATATAATGTATGTTCTATACACTTATGTCACATACGTACAATATCTTACGATTTAAAATGTGAATGTTTCTATTTTTTTTACCGACTTCCCAAAAAAGGAGGAGGTACTCAAGTCGACTGTATTTTTTTTTGTGTGTGACCTCATAACATCTCTCCACGTGAGCCGATTTCATTTTTTTTTAGTTTGATGTTGCTTTCTAATTGGTCCCATTCAAATTTGATCAAGATCTGATCAGTAGTTCTTGAAATATCATCAATAATGCATATTTTGTGGACTACTTTGACGATGTTCTCGTTTACCCGACTTCAAAAGTTACGTCATAACTTCTTTCGTTGTGAGCCGATTTTGATGATTCTTTTTTTATTTGAAAGCTGGTGCTTTTGACGTGGTCCCATTGAAATTTAATCAAGATCTGATTTCTAGTTTTTGAGCTATAGTCAATAATGCGTGTTTAATACATTAAATCTGATCAAGGTTCCGAAAATAAAGCGGTGAAGTCGGTCTTTTTAAGCTTTTCTTGCGTTTCATTATACTGTTTGTTACTCAATCGCGCCATAGTTCTACTGAACCGTTTTCGCTGACATTTTATGTATATTATAGTGACTTTTTTATGCTAGATAGCCAAGCATTTGACCACAATCTCACCTGATGGAAAGTGATGATGCGGCCGAAGATGTAACATGCTTGCCTAGAAGGTGCCCATTCACTCTTGACTAAAAGACTCCCAGATTATATACCGTTAGGGCAGGGGTCGGCAACCTTTTAAATCGGAAGAGACAAATATTACAATTTACTACATTTCAAATTTTTAAAGAGCCACAATTTTTTTTCTTGCTAACAATAATCATTAATGCCAACAATGAGTATCGTAAAGAAAACTCTATGCACGCGTTATACCTAACTAATCATCCCATAATTTAATTGTTTCAACTGTGTATATTTACTGATTTATGATTTTTTTTAAATGAATAATATTTGTGTATGGAACTAAAGAGCCGCAGCTTCACATCCAAAGAGCCGCATGTGGCTCGCGAGCCGCAGGTTGCCGACCCCTGCGTTAGGGGAACAAAGACAATGAGTTTCACTCCTTCGCAGTACGATTAATACGTGTGATATTTGTTAATCGTATGTTACGACATTAAGTATGTAATAAAGCTGGATACAGAACTGTTTCAACTTAAGGTACAAATATTAGAATAGCATAGAATTAATTTATTGTCATACAGAAAAATAACATCATTTAAAATGTCATGTAACAGTTCATGGAAAACATATTGATATTTAGGGAAAAAACATTTACATAATAAACAATTTTAGCAGTATGAACATTCGAAAATAATACAATTCTTTTATATATTTTTTGCGTATTTTATGTCTGAGTCTGGAAGACTCTAACGTCACTCAAGGTCAGGAAAAATCAGTGATTATAATATAATCATATTAACATAAATATAGTAATAATGTCTTAAAAATTAGTATAAAATAATAATAGAGTGAATCTACCTAGGTAAGCATTTTTCATCTTCGGTCGCAACGTCACTTTTCATCAGGTAAGATAGAGGACAAATGCTTACCGTTCTCTCATAAAAAACACTACAAAATGACAATCAACAAAATAGTTAACTGAGGGCTTGAGTAGCTCAGCGGTTAGAGCAATAGGGCATGACACCCTATGGCCGCGGGCTCAAACCCCGCCTCAAGCGATAATTTTTCCTTTCTACATTTATCAATATAGTTATCAAAGTTGACATAAGTTTACACATAGACATTAGATCACTACCAGTAGCATTCCCATCATGCTCGCGGCATTGCCTCTGAATTGCAATGCTAATAATACGTTGAGCCAAATATATTGTTCTTATATTCCACTTGTTAATGAAATGAGGTGAAAATATATTAGGAGATTTGCCGCGAACGTGAAAAATGGCGATGTTGGTTGTACTTAGTAATCGTGCATAAGTGTAGGCAAATAATACAAAGTTAAAAAACGTGATTTCGCCTTCTCTCTAAAACTCCAATAGAAGTTCTAGTAAAGTTTCTACCACTTTACTAGGGCATAACTTGACTTTGACTGTGACTAGGACTTGTATTATGAAATATATAATTTGCTAATATTTATTTAATACTAGTTGACCCGGCGAACTTCATACCGCCAATTGTCTGTGGTCAAATATTCAGAAACATCTCCTGTTTGACAGGTACGAACAGTTTGTATGGGAAAATAAAATACTACTTTTTACTAATTTTATTGCAATTCCTTTATATTTTCTCACCTTTTAAACCTTCCCCGAACTTCCACAAATATTTCAAGATCAAAATTAGCCAAATCGGTCCAGCCATTCTCGAGTTTTAGCGAGACTAACGAACAGCAATTCATTTTTATATATAAGAAGAAGATTTCGACGGAAGAACTATGCATCCATGGTTATGAAATAATAAAAAAAAATTAAAATATATTACGGTGCTAAATAATAACGAGTTCGCTAAACATGAACATGAACACGAACACGAGGACATGAGACTGGGTTGAGTATTGCCAATTAGCGCAGTGTTCACGGGACGCTAACGAAGAACATAAAATATAACTGTAGGTACCATTTCGTATCATTATCTGTTAATGATATTTCAGTACTGCCTGTTACCTTAGTCAAAAATCAAAATCGTTTATTCACAAGGGCCCCAAAGAGGCACTCGTGAAAGTTATTGATTCTACTGCCAGATTCGCAAAATTACAGCCATCTCGAGAAGAACCTAGCACGAAATTGGGTGGTGCATTTTTTTATTCTTAGTTTAGTTAGGTGCACGTTCACCTTGCACCGGGTATCGAGTTTGATTCCCGGTAAAAACAAAAGTTTTCTCCCCTAGGGTGTGTTTTTGGTTTTGAGTGTGATAAAGTCGTGATATAAATGTTACCGGCACCCACGACACAAGTTGAACTTAGTGCGGGGATGTGAGTATGAAGCATAGGTAACATATGCCATAGACATGAAAATGACGTTTTATGTTTTGTTAATGCTGTTTATTTAGTAATTGGGTCCCGTTGGAACCTTTGAGTAACGAAAAGAAAAACCTGCACCTACAAGTGATTTCTAGAAAATTTTATAGAAACTCTAGCAGACCAGACGGACGTTGTGCAGTTGAAACGTTTTAAATACGAAAAAAAATGAATATGAGTATTAGATTAAATTTTAAATCAAAACCATTCTTGAATCAACCTAAACACACATTTTTTTTATCAAAATTGGTCCAGCCGTTTAGGAGGAGTTCTGTCACATACCTACACACGTATAGAAGAATGATATACAAACTGTAACAGAAAGGTGAAGTAATACTTGATGGTGTGTATGTAGGTATATCGTGCAAGGAATCGACCGCCAAAGAACGAAAGTCAAAATCGGAAATATTTTAATATAAAAATATAATTTTATATATTTGAAATATTTTGACAACCCTACGGTATCATCTGTGCCGCGTGTACTTAACCTTTGTTACGGCCGCCACTGTCAGGCGTCTAGGTCAAGAGACTTCGTGGTGTAGAACGGTAGCTGATGAAATAGGGATGCAAATGACATATTTTTTAGAAACTTTAATTCAACATAACTCAATATTCATGCTGCTGCCGCGACTTCTGAAGTTCTGTTAGACTCTATACATGTAGCTAGATGCGTGGTTTGAGTATTACTACACCTTTCTATTACACATTGTATAAAAATATGATCTTATAGTTTGTTTGTACGTAAGGAAATGTTGTCTCCATATTATAATATAATTATAAACATGCTAATAATGTGCACGTAATATGTAAGAGGACCATGCGCCTGGACAAATCTATCCAAGGTTTTAAGATGCATTTTATGTAATAACTTGTTAAATCTTAAGTTTAAGGAAATAAATAAATAAGATAAAATGAAACGAGATTTGATACTGAATCAAGTTGATGCACAAGCGAGTTATATTGTTTTTGCTTCAACTCCGTTTTTGCTTCAACCTCGGTTGACACACTTTGCCGCTGTCACATTTTTTGAGGAAGCGTGCGCGTCTTCCTTTTTGTTGTCCTGAACATAATTAAATCGGGCCGTTTAGGTCGGATTAAAGGATTTTTGAATGTGGTTTTGTTGAGCTCCTTTGTTTTTAGACGACAAAAAAATTAAAGAGATATTATCAAACAGACTTTTTATAAAGACTCGCAGATAATAAAAGTTTAAAAAGTTTTTTTTATAGAAATAAGCATTTGAGCTCGGATAAATTTACACAGCGAATTTTTTAAGTTCCTTGTTTGTTAGAGCAAATTAATTCGAACTTAAACTACAGTAATTAATTCATACTGTCACTTAAAATGTATGTAAATTCTGGTCAAAATACAAAAGTGACACAATAAATTGATATAGGATTTATTTAAATTGTCTATATCTATCTAAATATTTTTTATATAATGTTAGCTATGCCATACAACTTTTCCAGTGTTAATCTAAATATAATAGAATAATCTTTATTGAAAAAACGGTGTCCATTTAGGTACTTTAGGTGAATGAATATGGTTTCAACAGCCTGTTCTTACAACAATAATAGGATTGTAGTTAATATGCCACAATAACGTTACATAATATTATTATATAAAACTAATTAAAATGTATAAAACTTATCACCAAGATAGTAATTTATATATCAAAAGAGTGACTGGTTAATAAAAAAGTCTGTGTGTATTCTTGGGCCTATACTATCTACATACTAAATTACATCTAAATCAGTCCAGCCGTTACAGAGATAACTCGTATCAACCATATCATTCACACAATTTAAGATAAAACTAGCTGCACCCTGCACATAAACATGACATAAACGATTTCACACTCACAGCCCCACTCTAAGATCGAGGACTTGTTCGTGGGTGCCGGAAACGTTCACATTACATCCGGAATCAGAAAAACTAATTTCCTTCGGGGAGAAATCTTGTGCTCCCACCGGGAATCGAAAAATACCCGCTGCATATAAGGTGAACGTGCAACTTACTACTCCAGCCAGTCATCAACAATTATGACGAAAACCTGAAGATAATAGTTGTTATATGCTACGAACCGTTATTCTAGACCTTAAACAGTGAGATAACATCACTTCCGGAACGACGTCACGACCTCTTTTGTGTCCCTCCCATCCGGCTCCGCCCCACTTGAGCCGGGGGAGGGGGGGGTGAGCTTGCCCGAACTGTCAGGCGCGCTCCTCACATTGGCATTTGCTTTCGGCGTGAACACACCTCTTTAAAAGCGGGTAACAGCGTTGCTGTTTTTTATATTTTTTATTAATAATGTTATAATTTTCTAGAAAATAATAAACATTTTTTAAAAAATTTTATTATTAAAAATATTTAAATGTTAACAATTTAACTTTTATAATATTTAAATGTGACTAATTTGTGCTTTTATTTTGTTATTGTAGCACTCATAATATTTTTTCAAGATTGAAGTAGGTGAACGGGGTCGCCCGCCTCCGCTAATTTCACCACTGATATCTTCGTCATCTTCACCGTTGTCGTCGTGTAACCCAGCCCCACACCGTCGAGTCACCGCGGTCATCGAGCAGCAGGCAGAGGGGATGCGGACAGGTTCGATGCGAATTCAATTTTGCTTATTTCACATAACCAAAATGATAAAAGAACCCATGAGGGTAAGTTGCACATTCGTAATTAACTGCAGCTAAGATTCCACTAGGATTAGGTTTCTGGAATGAGCCTACTTACCCCGCTCAATTTATAAACCAACAATCTTGTTTCAAAAATATGTGTATTGTCTTTCTTAACTGAATTGTACGATGCGAACTTATGTTCGCATCGTCCGAAGCAGTCGCACTTGTATAATAAGAGTCGAATTTCTAAAGTTGGACTCGCGAAGGATCCACGCAATTTAAACTTTTCAATCCACAGGAATTCTTTTCTTTCTTACAAATTATAGTTAATAGGCACGACAAAGATATCGCATTAATTGTATATTTTGTTTTGAATTTTAAAGGCTGGACTTGCAAAATATCCACGCATTAACCTTTTCAATCCACAGCATTTATTTTATTTCTTACTAAGAGCCAGAGGTTCAAAAAAGCTGTTTACAACTCGAACGTGAGGGTGAGCCCCCTGGCTTTCCACCAGTGGTACTACTACAGAAGAGGAGAGAGGAGGCGGGCGAACTGCCTCATCCTCGGGATCCCGTACGTCTGAGCCGGATCGCGGCCTCTCAGTCGGAGACGCAGAACGAGACCACCGCCTCCGCCTGCCACGATCTCTCGCTGTCGAGCATGTCGTTAACAACTCGAACGCAGTGGGAAAGAGCTTTATTCGTGTCTATGCGGAATAGGCACGATGTTTGCAAAGCGACCGCGGAAGTCCTATTATTGCAACAACAATGAAACTGAGCCGTCACAATTACATACTTTAAAAGCTGGTCGTCAACGAATTTTCATCCAAAGGTAAGAACCAAAAGCTGCCAGAAATAAATCCGATCCGAGACAAAATTACAGTAGCAAAAAATTCCCGATAACTCGATACATATTAGCTTAATATTTATGATATCAATGCAATACAATTACTCTTTATTGACATCAAGCTTACAGAGAAACTTATAAATATATGTAGGTCTTATCGCTAAGAGCGATCTGTTATATCTTAGATTGTATTATAATATTTTTATGAGTATTTATTGAAATGTACCTACATTTTAATAATATTACGGATTTTTTTTTTCTTTGGCTATAATACCCTCGCTTTTTAAAATATTTAACAGTACCCCGGTAGCCGAGCGTGTATTTAGCAATAATCTAAACAATATCAAACTTTACTTGGTATTGAAACCAAACATTTCTTTTTTTTTTTTTTTGTTTCTCGGATCGGACTTATTGTAAGCGATCGAATTGTAATCAAAATATACATAGACCCGGATATTTTGTTTACGTATTTATCGCCGGCGCCCATCTACTGTCAGTTCTAGTAGGTATTGTACGCGTTGGACTAGAAATCGAACCCAGAGCGACTACACTAAACAAGTATCGCCTTGCCTGGACGAACTAAGCTCGACAAGCTATTCAAGTCCTCGTTCGTGTGAGTGATGCAGAAGTCCAGTCTGACGCCAACTAAGGATCGTTTTTCCTAGACGGATTAAGCTGCGGAGGAAGCTATTATGTCCTAACCTCATTCGAGTGAGTGATGAAGTATCAGAAGTCTAGTCTGACTCCAATGAAAGATCGTTTTTCCTTGACGGACTAAGCTACGGAAGCTATTCAAGTCCTAACCTCGTTTGAGTGTGTCACAATTTTTAATATACAATTGCAAATCATTCTGTAACATTGACTTGCCTTGTGCAACAGTCAGTTGTAATGGCCAATAAATGCATTTAATTTATTTTTTCTGATGCCAACCAGGGATTGTTTTTCCTTGAAGGACTAAGCTGCGGAAGATATTCATGTCCCATTCTCAATCGGGTCGATTGTGAACTATGAGAAGTCTATTCTGATCCCAACCAAAGTCATTTATTATCAAATGGAATCCAAGCCTAAACTCCACGTATTTGCCCGGGTATAAGAAGTAAATATGGCTCAAAAATATTCGCTCTAATCTAAAAGCAAATTGGTGGAGTCTGATAATACCTGGTAAGCATATTAAACTTTACGGTTTCGGCCTAGTTAGTAACTGAAGGTATCTGTTTCACTTGCCATTCCTTGCAGTTAATTTGCAGACTACCTAACTGAAATAACGAAGTCTTTTCTTTTAAGTAAGTACTTGGTCTTAATAGATACAAAGAATACAATCAGTTCTTGTTTCATACCTTGTAACGACCGTTGTCTCATGCGTTACAGTAGAACCTATTAGATGGCACTATATGTCTTCTAAGCGCCAAAGACGTTACAGCAATCTGATGTACTAGTGGGAGTTTACCGATACTCACATACGTAGTGAAGTTACTATTTATACATTCCATAGTAATTGTATATTCATATATGTATTATTTAGTGTGTTATAGCTTGTGTTATAGCATTATTTATTTAGTGTGTTTCATTACACTGGTTAACAATATGTACACCATCCTGTTATCATTACACAAACTGTCCAGTAACAGTACTCTTCTGAAACGGCTTAGGAAGAGACATTGTGAATTTTAAAACGCAGATAGATTTTCTCGCTTCAACGAGCACACACTTTCTTTTTCGTTATGTTCCTCTCATACGGTTCTGATACTTATTAAAAGCTCCAACTTACTCGGTGGTTTGGCGTCTGGAACTCGAAAGAGCTGATAGAGAAACACTTCTGATGTTTTTTAATGGTTGATCACATTCTTAATTTCTCCGTCATTTTAGTACAAAGTTTTATCTGGTATTTGGCAATAATGATAATGTTGATCATATATCAATCACATTCACATGCTTCCTTTGCTTAGTTAAGCACTTGTTCATTTCTTGCTTAAATGCATTTAAATTTATAAAAAATATTTTATTTTTAATTACCAAAAGGAATTGCCACAACGACGTTTTCCAATGGAGTGCCAATAAGAGTTTTACCTGTAGTAACCTGGGTAACGGTCACGTAGACTAGATATATTACGAAAAGACTAGCTATAGATCCCAGTCTTGACATTTATAATTTTATTGTACTTGAATGGATAAGTGATCAACCATTCCTTTAAAACAATATTTCAGATGATACGGGTACTTACATAAGGTACGGTTCTCTTATTGCTTCTCGAATGTAGTAGTCAAGCCCGCAATTTTGCACATTTAATTATCGACCCAAAATCAAAGACGAATTTAAACATGTTTATTGACATCCTTTCTTTGGGTCTACCTACTCCACAAGTATAAACCTGCCGTTGCAGTTATTATGGAGATTACAGATCTAATAGAATAAATGTCTTGTTGTAGATATGTCTTGTTTAATGATGTAGACGTAAGAAAAGTGTTTTCATCTCGTAGGGTATGCAATAATCTAGTCGGGGGAGAGGTGTACGCGAGGAGAGCGTGCGCGAGCGGCGCGGCGGTCGGCTGCTAGTAGCGGCCGGCGGCATCGCTCGAGTCAGTGTCATCGAGAGCCGGACCAAAGCAGACGTATAGAACATTCCACCGCACTCCCCGCGTTGTGCCACACGCTAACCGCGTGCTGTTTCTTTAGTGTGTGAGCTAATGTACCGGTTGTATTTAATAAAAGTGAACCCCCGCACCTAAATCTCAATAGTAATAATGATTCGATTTGGTAAAGATGATTTTAAGAGGCAAGTATTGAAGCCTCTTCATACTTTGTACTTGAACTACTTCAGTACTTGCAATAACTTGGTGTTTGAATTAAGTGCTTTTATTTTTACAATGGCCTCTCATGGTAAATGTATGACGTATCCCTACGTATGAGCCTATTCGAATTGAAACACTGTAGCATAAAAATATACAACAATGTATATACAAGTGTCATTGCTAAACTGTTATTAGATCAATATATGATCAAATTCTTTACCTACCTGTCTATGCATGTGATAGCATTGTAACTAATAGTCATTTTAACATTTACGATTGTTAATTCCTTGTCATAACATTATTTTAGTTAAGGTACCATAATAATAAAATGTATTTGTCGTGAGTAACATGTATAATTATTCTAATTTCAAGGTTACTTTCGTCCCTCTGTTCTGTAGGTACACCTATTCATGGGATACATATCATAGATTTGCATAACCTAGGTACACATTATAAAGTACCTGATACTATCAATTATATTTATTCACACATTGGCATACTTTTTAGCTTGCCACCAGGCGATAATAAACACATCTCACTGTTTAAGGTCTAGAATAACGGTTCGTAGCATATAATATGATGTTTTACCTGAAAATAAAACAATTATTATATGCGAAACCTTATTCTAGACCTATATTTAGAATCCTGCCTGGTGGACTTCTTTATGTCCACCGAAAGTGAGATGCAATGTGAGGAGCGCGCCTGACAGTTCGGGCAAGCTCACCCCCCCCTCCCCCGGCTCAAGTGGGGCGGAGCCGGATGGGAGGGACACAAAAGAGGTCGTGACGTCGTTCCGGAAGTGATGTTATCTCACTGTTTAAGGTCTAGAATAAGGTTTCGCATATAATAATTGTTTTATTTTCAGGTAAAACATCATATTAGTAACATGATAGGAATTAATTAAACGCAAGCAAAGCTTAAAAAAACCGACTTCACCGCTTCATTTTCGCAACTTTGATCAGATTAGATGTACTAAACACACATTATTGAAGATATTTTAAGAGCTACTGATGAGATTTTGATCAAATTTAGATGGGACCAATTGGAAAGCAATATCTTTGAAACTAAAAAAAAATTCAAAATCGGTTTACGTGGAACGAAGTTATGAAATAATTACACATAATCAAAAAAAAAATACAGTCGACTTGAGTACCTCTTCCTTTTTTGTGAAGTCGGTAGAAAATACGATGCGTAACACTAAATTCTAAAATTTGACTGTGAAGTTACAGTTACTATAAGGAGTGTTGCAATGGCCAAACATTTTTGTTTTAATGTAGCCGTAGGTACAGTTAAACTTCGCGTGTTTATTCTACATCAGAAGTTATGTTCAAAATAAAACAGAACTACAATTTTACGACCAATAAAAAAAGTTTTAATTAAATAACAACTTTAACACCTCATAGACCATAACTCTTCATAACGGTAGCTATTATGTGGCCACACGCTGCTGGGGCATAAAAATTAAAAAGTAGTGCAGAAAACGCTTAGATGTTCCTGGGGTCATTGCTTGTTCTATACCTATAGAGGTGACAAACACTTAAGAGTAGGTAAGTGGTGAATAGGTATCTTCTAGGCAGGCATGCTAAATCTTCGGCCGCATCAACGCATTTCATCAGGTGAGATAGTGGTGACAAATGCTTGCCTATCAATCATAAAAAAAATTAAAGTCGCACAGCCATTTTGTAGATATTATAGAATATTGTAAATTAATAGATAATCTTATAAATATAAATATATATAACTCAAAGGTGACTGACTGACTGACTGACATAGTGATCTATCAACGCACAGCCCAAACCACTGGACGGATCGGGCTGAAATTTGGCATGCAGGTAGATGTTATGACGTAGGCATCCGCTAAGAAAGGATTTTGATTAATTCTACCCCCAAGGGGATAAAATAGGGGATGAAAGTTTGTCAATTTTAAAATAATACTTCTTAACGCGAGAAAGCCGCGGGCAAAAGCTAGTTAGCTATATGATTGTTTTAAATTATTTTGATAATTAATATCGATAATCTAAATAATTTTTTTTTACCAATTAAATGTATAATCCGGCGCTATTGTTTGATTAAGTTTCATAGTTCCATTAACAAAGCGACAATCATTTCAAAATAATTCACGAATCTTTCAAACGAATTATTTGCATTAAAACCGAAAAATTATTGTGTCGATCGGAAATAACTATGTTAAAGTATCGGCAAATGGTATTTTAAGCAAAAAAGGCTACTTTGCTTCGAATTATCTTTATCAAGGTGAATTATGACATCCCTTACGACGCTAGCAACCCCTTCAGCTGATTTAGAGTCAAATCGTGCATAGTCTGTTCGTGCATCGTTATCATGATACTCGAAACTTAAGAAAATAAATACTTTTACAATAGAAGTAGTCACAAATTTATCATTATTTACCATAACGTGAAAATCAATATACTATGGTTTTTATTTTATTATATATATGAGGCCGTAATGCCCGTTGGGTAATTAATCTGTTCAACTTCGCCTTGCATACTAAAACATTTAAAATAAATAGATTGCCTGGTTGTTGTTTTTGTAAAAACAAAAAAGGCTTAAGGCAATTATTAGATTCCAGTACATAATTAAGTTTTTTTTTAATAAAATGTAAAGTAAGCTAACATTGGTCATTCAATGTTTTCATGCTTTACCAGAAACCGCCATGAAATAATTATTTATTTTCTAAGCTAAAGCTAATTTTTAGTTCTCGGCTTATTTTAATAATGAATCATGATTGTCACTTCTTCACGTTATACACATAGCTATTAATTGTGAATGTCGTTAGTTTCAATTACTTTAATATCTTAAGATAAAATTGTTTGATAGAAAGTTATGATGTCGTTAGGCGAAGGCAATTGTTGAATAAATAAATTAATTTTACACTCACAACTCTGCACTAAGAAGACTTGTATTTCGTGTGCCGGAAACATATACAACATACAAGTACGATATATTCTGCTGAAGAAAAATGAGCTTCTTTAAGAAATTAATAAATTCAATTAAAACTAAATTAAAAGGTATCTTCTAGGCAAGCATGCTACATCTTCGGCCGCATCATCACTTTCCATCAGATGAGATAGTGGTCAGATGCTTGCCAATCGAGTATAAAAAAAAATTAAAGCCGAGGGCGTTGAAAAATATAGCCCTGTTGACACAGTTCATCGAATCATTATTTTTATTTTTCACAATATGGCGTCTGGCGGTCGCCATATTGAATTTTGATTACTGTCATGTTTTTAGTTACACTCGCTTGATTGAGACAAATTGATTGACATGAGGTTCATCAAAATCGCCCCACGCGTACGCTCTCTCTCTTGAAAATCACAAAGGAACAAACATACATAAACATAGGCTGACAAACATATTGACCTCTTTTGCGTCGCTCAGTAAAGTAACAATCAAACCAACGTCATCCATATATGGTTGACATACCTCATATCCGGTCAAAAAGGTTGCTTCAACATATTATGTTATCCGTACGGCGAAGGTGTGGAACTCACTGCCCGCATCCTTGTTCCCCGAACAGTATAATCTGGGAGTCTTCAAGTCTAGAGTGAATAGGTAAGCATGCTTCATCTTCGGCCGCATCGTCACTTTCCATCAGGTGAGATAGCGGCCAAGTGCTTACCTATCTGTCATAAAAAAAAAAGAAAAAAAGACTTACATTTTGGTACTCTAAAATTTGTAAGTACAAATAACTTGCCACCGTTCTAAAATATATAGGTCTATAGGTAGACTTATTAGGTACTTGTAACCAGCTACAAACCTAATTAGTAACATGAAACTCTGTTAATAACAACAATTAATTGAAACAACCTTTGTCCGCGTCATGGGCAGGCCTAATTTCATTAGACGCTATATTATAATTTAACTTGATTTTCAGAGAAAATTTCCTCTTAAAAGCCAAGTATTTGAGGTCAAATAGTATGATACTCGATTTATGACAAGCGAAATTCTGATTTATAATTTTAGTAGTTTCCGATGAATACGATATTACCGGGACAACTTGATCTCTGCCAACGTTCCCGTTGCATTTAGTCGCTGTTGCTACCGGGGACCTTATTATTATTTATTTATTAAACTCTTAATTGCCCAAAAAAGGTACAAAGGGTGGACTTTACGCTAAAATTATTTTCTACGAGTCAGCCACTCATGGTTGAAAAGGGAAGGCTGTAGGCATGCATCAAAAATAAGAAAGTGGTAAAAATATGGCACTATTAAAATATTTTTTTATGACCAAATTAAATAAAAAATAAACTAAAATATACATATCTAAAAAAACAATACACATCTTATTATAGACGTAATAAATTTGAATACAACATTATATGATACATAAACCACCTATGACCTTGGCACAATTTTTCCGATCGGCCTGGTACTCCTGTACCTACCCCGGTACCAGGTGACTGGACCTGATGAAACCAATCAGTACTTTACACCCAGATGCCAAAAGTATTCTCTTCTGCACGTGTTGCCCCTGCTGATCACTAAAAAACGCTAGAAACTGAGAACACGTTGACTGAACAATGAGTAAATTGTAAATATTGTATAAATATGCTATTTATAAAATGTACTCTTAATATGTTGAAAAATAATAAAATTAGGCAAATATTTGTTTTATTTACATACATTTGGTATATTTTGCATTTGCAATGGAACAAATTCACAAGAAATCAATAAACATACACTCAATCAACATTACTTATTCGAACAGAAGCGATCGACTGCGACGTTCGTTGTTCACCCAACATTATTTAAATTGCAAAAACTCGTTCAAATGCGATCTGTAGAAGCTTTGGGGGATTTGGGGTGTTATTACAATTGAAAGGAAGATCCAGCTGTCATTATTTGATTAATTCATGGATCTGTAAAGATTCGAACTTTCACATAACGTTTCTTCTGGGTAATTTTGCAATGTCTACATCTAAGTGCTTTAAACTCAAATGTGATGTTTTATTGCATTTATTACTTTGGTATTTTAGTGACTATTAAACCTGAAGATTAAAAAAAAAAATCTAAGTACATAACTACGAGCCTCAGATGCCGAAACTGGCTAAAAAGCTGTGATATTTGGGCTTCCCTTAATAACACATTGTAATGTATCAATTCATTCAATGAATATTGGTATCTAATAGCGATCGATAGTAACAAAGATCTTAATAGGTATGAAAAACCAAAACACGTAATATACTACAACATTTTCTGTGCTTAAGAAATGTGTTCGTGTGTGGTGATGGACAACACAATACAATACAATAACTCTTTATTGACACCAAAAGATAAATACAGCTTACAGAGAAACTTATAAAATAAAGGTCAAGCTGGACATGGTCAAGAAGATTACGAAGCCGCTAATAAAAAAATATATGTAAAAAAATAACAGTATATATTATTGCTGTCATTGCAGCATATTACTGATTATAGAGATTTTTTCAAAAAACAAAAAATTAAATAGTTTAAGTAAATAAAAAAGTTATAAGCGACTAGTTACATAAGTTTGGTGACTTTTATAACACCGAAGTTGTGTAATAAATACAAAAAAAAAACACGCGCCTCCAGACAACACCCAATTTCTCTAAGCCTCAAAAAAACTCGCAAAAACACGAATGTTTCAAAGGAATTTGTCCATTTTTGTCTTGGATATGATAATTCACGTCGTTTACTACAGGACGGAACTCATTTTTTCGTAGCCATTTATTTCTTCTTTTCTTTCTATATTTTAGGTGAGTAGGAGTACGTTATAAACAGTCGCGCATACAGGTTTTCATATACAATAACCATTGAATTATAACAATTATTTCGTGAGCATTGCATTGTATTGCTGGTGCAGACAAGAGAACGCCACTGGTCTCGATCCCGCGGTGTCTATCTCCAGTTCGTGGCTTGGAGTTCCCGCAGGTCTGCCTCCATGACGTCCTTCCAGTGGTTTCTTAGCTGGACAACATATATTACTAGCTACAATATTTACTAGTCGTTCGCGTCGAACTGAGATCTCGCGCCTACATTTTGCCTCATAGAGAATAACTTTTAAGTTTACTTGCTTATAATTTTTTTTCTATATCATAATTGTTTGATTTCTGTATTTGTTGTTTAAGTACAAAATATAACTTTACGTAAGTTTCAGCGTTCAGTGTGAAGCCGTTTTTGAGATAGACCCCGGGACAAAATAGGTCTAAAAACAGTAAATTTGGTGGCCTACCAAATCGTTATTTACCAGCATTTTTTTTTTAAAGCGATTTCGTACTAAACTTGTCAAGCCTTTTCAAAGATACCCTACAAAGGTAGATAAAACAATTAAAAAATATTTTGCCCCCCACTTACATTTAATTAATAATATTTTCATTTATATAATTTTAAATGTCATATCTGGCTTTGGGCCGTAGTTTTACATATTCTATGAGAATTTGAAGTCATTCGCTTAAAGTGTTTAGACGCTAGATGCTTCTGACAGACTGACGGACGGACTTCACTCGATCAATTACTTTAGCAAACAATACCAACACTTGACTAACACATGAAACAATCAATGAAATTTATTAAGTATTTATACGACTTCACTCACGGTTGTTTGTTCGCATTGTTACGAGACTAGTTTCGGAACAGTCGGTGCTCCTTCATCAGTCGGGTACGCGCGTAGACCGTCCGGCGTCTCGGCGTATACTGAAGTCGTATAAATCCTTAATAATTATGTGTAATACATAGGAATTTTTGAATTTAAACAATGACATTTTACCTCTAAAGTACATAATCATTAGATTACTTGCATTTCTCTGCTATTGGCGCACGTGCTGCAATACTATCGTCATCGCTATTTGCAACGAACATATTTCGTGAGTATTTAGCGACCGCATAGATTTATAAAGCTTTTGTGTATAAAGGTGAAACAGTCACTATCTGCTTCCCCCAATATTTATATAATTCATACCTACTTATACTTATACTAAAGACTCGTATATATGTCTGGACAAGAAAACAATACAATTGAGTCGTTATAAAAACCTCTCGATACAAGGTTTTCATCATCTTACCTTTTTATAATGGAAATCTCACGTTATTTGGGGACGATACAATAAGTTTCATTATTAAGATTGTTAGATAAAGGGTAATTTTCTACAATAATGTCTATCGTCTATGAGAAAATCGTAAAAAATAAGCCATTTCAGGGTAATCATTTATTTATCTGATCTTACAATGCAATGAAAACGTACTTCCAGAATTGTATTTAATAGTTTTAAGAAGACTGAGTTTCTTACAAAAAACTACTTGGCATGATACCATGTTAATAATAGTTCTGGCACCGTTTTGTAGATTCGTTGCTTGCAATGCACCGGTTGCCAAGTCGAAATACTCACTACAGCTTTTTGCTCAAGTTATTTTCATTATTTTAATAAAATATGCCAAATGCGAACCTGCACACAAAAGAGTCACGCGTGTGGTGTGAACACCACTACACAATCACGCGAGCTTCTCTTGCACTTATACTTTTTTATTATTTGTTGCTATACCTACTCAAGAGTTTACACTATAAGGGACTTGATAAACAAAGCACTCGAGGCGCGCGCCCTGTACGCTTTGTGTATCATTGTCCCTTAGGCGGCAACGCGGCCCGGACGCTTTATACTTCAAGTCTCTGATAACTCCAAATACAAATAAAAATCTAATGCCGGATGCATAAGTGATCATCACTTGGAAACGGCTCGACCGATTTAGCTGATTTTATTTATTTTTGAAAAAAGTGTTTATGGGAAACGTGCAAAGCCAAGGCGCTAGTTTAAAATAAAAATAATATGTATTACTATATTGCATAAGAAACAACATATAAAACTTAAAGAAATGTAATATTATAAATACAAATTAAAATTTGTTTTTATTCAAGACATCTAAAGTCCAAATATACACAAAAATTAAACCAATAAATTTAAATTAAAAGTTAAGTATTTTAGGATGTTGTAGATTTTAATAAGAAAGAAAACATATACATTTATTTGACACAAAAATAAGTAAATAATAAAAACACAAATATAACAATACCAAAAAGCCTCTTAGCGTTGGCTACGGCTCCGCTAATGCCTTACAAAGGTCCGGGCACAGACCCGTGAGATAAAATAAAAACACAAATAATATTGCGTCATGGACATGAAATGTTCTGTAATATACCTTAGCGCGGGACTGTGAGTGTACATGCGATTTATTATGTGTTACCAGTAACAAAAACTACCAAATCATAGACATTTTAAGCAATAAAGGCTAGCATCAGTCAAGATAACATCAGCTATCTATTTGTAATGGTCTACATGTATTACAACGAGCGGAAAGGAAGCGATACCTCGTTCAATCAGCCAGATAATATACCTACTGATAAGTTATCTACCTAAAGCTATCGACTACTAAAGTCAAATATTTGGAAATGTGTTGGTACTATTGTGATTTTGTTTGCTGATTCAGATAATGGGTTTAACGATAGAGCGTGTTTGGTAATGTTCCCAAGAAGTATATTATTATTAGATATCGGTGACATTATTTGCATATGATTTTAATGATGTGGAAGCCGCAATGCATGTAAATTGTAGTGCACGTGAAACATTGGCTCTTGAGTAGGTTTGACTAGGGTCGATCTGATCTTAACGATAAGGGTAGCTCATATAAAAGTTACAAAGCTACTGATTTGTTTGACGAGTAGTTAACTACTAATGTTTAAGTTGTGAATAGCCCGGAGGAGGATGGCCGCCAATTCTATGAGTCGACGACAAAGAAAGAACGTCAAAATGGCCGCGTTTAAAATTGCTCGAACCTGATTGCGTGTTCAAAATTATAATATAAATATTTGGAATTCGGAACACGCAATCTTTTCTCCGTAATTTTGATTATTTCCGGAGATTGACTACGAAATTTAAACTCACAGATAACTCATCGACTTTACATCTTAATAGAGTAGATAGAATAAGTAGGCTTTAAAGATGAATTTAGAAAGGAAAAATTATCACTCGAGGTGGAGATTGAACCCGCGGCCATAGCGTGTCACGCCCTAACCGCTGAGCTACTCAAGCCCTGCCTGAAGTGACGAAATTATCTTTTCCTTATTATTAACGTCTGACGTGGACTTGTGAATTTAGTTCTGCCTAGCATGGCTGATGCTATATAGGTAAACAAAATCAATAGACTTTAAAGAGTGAAAATGTTATAGCACCGAAACATTAAGAGTTATTTATTGTAAACTCGCCACAAAGTAAATTCGCCACTTAAAACCATATGCAAACTCGCCACAGTTCATAATAAGACCATCAAATGAGATGCTGCGGCCAAATGCTTACCTATCTGCCATACAAAAATAAACTATCTTTAACACTAACCACTTTTAATACATTTCAGATGTTAACATGCTAACAGTTCTTTTTGCAAAATGTAAGTGAAATCGACTTATGGCAAGTTCCTATACAATGACACTCCCCTACAAATGGCAAATTTTCATGTCCTTTTAA
This sequence comes from Lomographa bimaculata, assembly GCA_948107665.1. Taxonomy (NCBI): domain Eukaryota; kingdom Metazoa; phylum Arthropoda; class Insecta; order Lepidoptera; family Geometridae; genus Lomographa; species Lomographa bimaculata. The sequence continues at coordinate 14,439,521 of OX403600.1, forward strand.
TAATTGTGGCAAGTTGACTTTTTTATCTTTTATTTTAGGGGTTTTATGGTCACTGAGTGGACCATGCCACCCCATCTAACAATCAACATATCTTACGCTATCTAACTTCGCTAACTTCGAGTTTTTTTAAAGTATGGAACTTACAAAAACGTGGCGAGTTCACTTTGTGGTGAGTTTACGATAACCCAAAGATAAAACCGCACCCAATCGTTTTAGATCTAAGTACGAACAAGAAAGCTGTTAAGGATGACCACACTCGTGTAGCAATAAAAACATACAGCCTATCATAGTCTACATTCATAACAAAAGTTCCACTCACTGACTGATCATGAAAACTTATAGGGTACTTAGATGTAATACGGTATGGAACCCTTTTAGCGCTCGAGTCCTAGCTACACTTGAACGGTTAATTGTTCTCTGCAAAGTAACTCAGCGGAAAACCTACAAAATCGTACCTACGTAATCCTCCTGGTAGTAGAATCATCCATTTTAATGAGTGCTTCTTTAGGGCTCATGTGAATAAACGGATTTGAATTTGATATTGCATACTTTTGGACGGCTGTAACTGCGTATCATCAGGTGCACCGCTTGCGCGTTTGGTACTCTTTCAAAACTTATTTAAGGTGCGTGTATACGCTAAAGCGAGCACCTTTTTTAACCACAACCAATTATCCCCCTTACACTTTTGCACATAAAGGTGTATATTGCGTAAATAACATCGTGGCGGTTACGCTAGGTCACGAGTGCCAATTTTCTATTTTTTATGGTTTTATACAAAATTCGTGAAAAGTCGCATCAAAAAAAATAAAGCAAGCTGAAAAAAATATTTGTCTAGTAAATATACGCATATGAGATAACTTTCAAGTGTTTTGATATAAAATGGCGGAACGAAATGGTTACAAAAATACAAATTGACGTAATTTGCATGAGATTTGATATTATTTTCCGTCTGATTTATTTGTCTGATTTTATTATGAATGCCGAGTAAAACGGTTACAAAAACACGCGTTTTAGGAGACATTCTGGTATCAGTCCCCACTGCAGCGAGGCGAGTATGCGGAGCAGAGCGAGAGAGTAATGCGGAGCGTAGTTGCGAACTGTGTGTGTTTATAGCCTATACGCACTGGCAAGTAGCGACGAGCTCCGCTCCGCATTTCCGCTATGCGTTACAATATATTAATTAAGTTCAAAGTAAGCAAATCTATGTCCACTTGAAATTCGTACAAAAATACCTATATTTATTGACTCCATGAAATATACAGTTTGGTCTGATTCAGGAGCACCTTTTTAATACTAATGGATAATTGTGCCGTTGGTTCTGATTGTTCGTGTGATGTGATTTTTTCTGGCTTCTGGGATAAGTCTTTTAAATTGGTACAGGGTCGTGAGTGAGGAAGTGTGCAAATATTGCAAATATTAATAAAATTAAGATATAATTGTGAATTTATTAAAATCGTAGATAATTAAAATCAATAACAGTATTACTACTGACAAATAATAATAATAATTAAAGAAAGAAATTATTGTACATAAAGTACAAATATATTCCTCCTTGTCATGTATATTTTAAAATTATAATATGACAGCCAAGATAATCTTTCGCTTCTGATAAAACGGTGCGTGTTATTATAAGATAATGGTCCATTATCTCAAGAACGAGCTGCTTTGCCATTACATCTAATCTGTCTTCACTTTAATTTGATCCGTACAGTGTAACGACATCAAAATATAATGAGCTGTTAACATAATGGTTCAATTTACATAAAACTAACTTAGTTTTGCAACGCGTCGTCTTCAGATTAGTTCAATCAGCGTTTTCGAGGTCCTAAAAACTTGCAAATTTAAACTTAAAATATTTTCATTTTAAGGCTACATTTTCAGTTGCCTATTTTTATATTTCAACCTGAAAAATACAAAGAGCATATTTAACGAAAATTGATGTGCATAGCTAACGCTGTTAAGCCTTCTAATGTAAATTTTCTTAACTTTGTAAATGCCAATCAAAGATTGTCTTGATAATAGCGAAAACAAGTAAACAAGCTGTGTGCGTTGGACTCGCGCACCAAAGATTCCGGGTACTTCCCAACGGATCATAGTATCGGATTTTCACATTAACCGATCATAACAGCCGTACCACGACGATGCCAGTTTCGACGAGTTTACACTTTACCCGACAAAGATTGAAGTTTATGTGTATATTACTGTTGATTACAATTGAGCAATCTCAAAAAACTGTTTAGATTTTTTTTTAATATAGAAAAGATACCTAGGTAAAGTGTCAATGGACATATTTTTAGTTACATAATGATAAATTTAAACAATCTAATAAATAAGCTACTTGTTAAAAACTTTTTTAAAACAAGCTTTTAGAAGTCCGCCATATTGAATTTAGAGTGACGTCACTTTATTTTTCGAGTAATAATGAGCAAGCCCTTTTATTTGATAGGGACCCATATTTTAGGAGTGCATTAGAAATAACTTTTCCGCCATATTGGTTGTTCCGCCATGTTGGATTTAGAATGACGTCACACAGCTAAGCATGCATTGTCACCCAAAATAAGCGTATAAACCAAATTTCAATAGCAGATTTAAAACTCAGTTGCATGATTCGACCCGGACAAACTTACATATATTGCAAGTTATATAAAAGCTTGCAAAAATACTCTCCAGAAAAACACAAGCCAAATTGTAATGAAAATAGGGAACATGCTTATGAATGTATCCTAGAAAAGGACAAAAAAAACCACAGGTAAAACGTGTCAACTACCACACTTTACAGTAGTTAATTAACTACTATGTCGCTTGAACTCTCAAAATAGATCGTTTTTAGCCCAGCTCTTAAAATATTAACGTTACCCTACCTGTATTCGATGAAATAAAGGTGACTTTGAAAGGTAGGGATCAATGGAATTCCTGAACTCGCTTTGTCCGACGTACTATAGTATCATAAAGATATATACGGACGGATTTAGGCTTAAGCTCGTGAAATAAAACTATCTTTTTTTATTCAAGATAAGCAAACTTTTGACCTCCATCTTACCTGATAGTGAGCGACGATGTGGTCGACGATGGGGCAAGCTTGTCTAGACGATACCTATTTACTCGCGACTTGGTGACTTCCATATTATACTCATCAGATAACACCGACATGGGCAAAGAGTTCCATTCCTTTGCGGTTCACACGGTGAATGTGGATGCAAAACGCTCCGGATTTGTGGAAATTGGAGATGATATTGTATAGCCAAATCTGAAATTTGCTTGCTTGAAAAGAGAGCCACGATACCCAAGATAAATATAAACATAAACGCTTTCACACTCACATGCGGCAGCGTTCGATGACTTGTATCGTGGGTGCCGGAAACATTCACTTGACACACTCAATCAAAACCAGAACCAAGCCGACGGGCAGTTCTTGTACTATATAATGATAATATATTTAGCCCAGCAAGCAACGCATCAACATTTTACCATCAATCATGACGAAATTAAAACCGCCGTCAAAAAGGCAAAACAAGAAAAACTCTTAATGAAAACGCTTGAAACGTTCAGATTACGTCATCAATGTTTTTCGTTGGGAAATTTGAGCATTTCGTTTATAGGTTGAGTGTTTTAGGGTTGCGTACCTCAAAAGGAAAAACGGAACCCTTATAGGATCTTTTTTTTTTATTCTCGTTAGGCAAGCATTTGACCACTATCTCACCTGATGGAAAGTGACGATGTGGTCGAAGATGGAGAATGCTTGCCTAGAAGATACCTGTTCACTCGAGATTTAAAGACTCCTAGATTGTACTTAACGGGAAACACAGACTCGGGCAAAGAATTTCATTCTATAGCAGTACGTATAATAAATGTGGAAGCAAAACGCTTCGTACTGTTATATCGTATTTCAATATTCAATAAATGCTTGTATAAGCAATTACCCCCTTAGCTACCGCGTGGTTAGCTAGTTTATAAAAAGGCTTGAACCATGTGTTTTTAGAGAGAGTCTATATTTGGAAGCCGCTGTGTATAGTCATACATTAAACTTTCAGCAGTAATAAAGTGTTTTTTTAAAAAGGACCCACGGAGCGCCATCCTAACAAATTTGGTGTCAGAAGTGGGATCCCAGGAAAAACCAGGAGTACTGGGATCTATCAGGTGTAGGCGTCACGAACTCGTTCCACTCGTCTGCACCATTATTTTGTTGGCTCCGTGGCCGAGGTCCTTTGTGAAAGTGCTATAAAGTAGTCGACGATAAGCCTAAGGACGCATAGTCCTCAGCCCGCACTGCTTCACCTGTGGTCGACGATAAGTCTTGGGCACATAAGCCTGAGCCCGCGCTGCTGCACTCGTGATCGACGTTAAGACTCCGCTGTTGAGCGTGAGCCCGCATCATCCCCGAAACACCCCTGCTGTCACGACGTGGTCGACGATCAGCCTCTACACTCAAGTGTGAGCCCGCATCACAAACATCTAACACCGGCTTCTCTTCACCTACATCGGCATCGACTCCTCAACATTATCATCAGCCGATGATCTCACGTGGACTTCACCTATCCTCAACGTGACGACGACGAGCATTCTGTAATACGACTCGCTGAGTCGCCAGGTGCCCGCCGACCGCCGCTTTGACGTCACCGCCACGCATGTCCATGCGCTGCTCCAAGGTCTCGTCCAGGATGTCCCAAATGCACTCGACGTATGCTGCTATTATCCTGTGAGTCCAAATCATTCTATTTTTTCGTGAGAAAGTGTTACCTAAAAGTTCAGTGAAGTGAATTTCCCCATAATAATTCATTAATGAAACGTATATCTCTCTAAAATCTTATCCAGAATTTTCCCATTCCAGAAGATTTATTTGAACATTTCCTATATTTACAAGGTTTTCTTTTATGTACAAATTTTCTTATACAATTTTATTTACATTTCATATTTACATTTTATATGCAATATTTGTTTACATTTTTATGTGTTTTTATTTGATTTTATTGATTTTTGTGTGTGTCTGATGATCTGTAGTGCATATTTAAATTAAAATTATATTTAATGTCGCTTAAGACAGAAAAGGCTTTAGATATCGAATCTGCAATTAATTCAGATTCTTCAGATACTTCTGTGAAAGTGCAGCAAGTTAAAATGGCTGATAAAGTAACACTTTCAGTCCTTACAAAATTCGTCAAGCCCTACAATGGGGATCGCGAGTCATTACCCGCATTTCTAACGAATTGTGAAAATGCCTTTTCTCTAGCCACTACAGACCAACAGAAAGTTTTGTGTAAATATATTATATCACAACTCGAAGGCAAAGCTCAAATAGCTTGTTGTTTGAAGAACTTTGAAAGTTGGTCAGAAATCAAACAATTTCTCAAGTCTACTTTTGGAGAGAAAAAGCACTCCACACACTTATTAGTAGACTTACAAAATTGCAAGCAATTGCCTTCAGAGGGTGTGATACAATATTCTCTTCGTATTGAATCCTGCTTAACACGGTTACAGTCAGATATCCATTACAGCTGCGAAAACGACAAAGAATTATTAGGTAGATTGGCTGCTATGGAGGATTTAGCCCCCAACACGTTTTTATTAGGGTTGAACTCTAGCTATTCTCATATTGTGCGCTGTCGTAACCCTAAGTCTTTATCTGAAGCTATAACTCATGCAACCGAAGAGGAAAAACTATACAACCTAACAAAGTTAACTTCTCGCACACAAAAGCAATGTTCTATATGCAATAAAAGCGGTCATATCGCTTCAGAATGCTATAAAAATAAAAATAAGCATTCATCTCCTAATTTTCATCATGTAAATTTAAATTCAAATGCACCAAATAATAATGGTCAAAACAAATTCAGTTCACACTTTGACCCGAATAAACTATGTGCATATTGTAAAAAACGTGGTCATTTGATTCAAGAGTGTCGCAAACTTCAAGCTAAAAATAATTATAATGCGCGCACTGATCCACGTAACTCTACACTATCTAGTACCCGTGCACCGAGTTCAAGTAACATTCCGAGCAATAATCGCTCTAACGTGCACCTTGTCGACGATTCTAATGTTAATGATTCCGACTCTTTAAACTAGATCCGATTTCGGTTACGTGTCTGCCGAAATCTTGCGATAAATTAAATGACACAAAAATAAACAACATTTCTAAATCCCGTGTTCCTAAATTTTCCCAAACACGGATGAAAGACAAAAATGTTTCCCCCTGTGTTCTTAAATTTTCCCCAACACAGGTTAGCGCAAATTCAAAGACTATGAGTCCCTCAAACTGTGTTCCCAAATTTTCTTCAACACAGATTAGTGGTCACTCAGAGGCTGCAGACCTCTCAAAATGTGCTCCTAAATTTTATTCAGCACAGGTCAGTGAACCGTCAGAGACTTTTAAGCCAAATGAAAAGAAATTAAATTCTTCAAGCTCAGATACGAAATCTGATCTCAACCTCTCATCTCGTAAAAATTCGAGTTTATTTCCTAGGGATTGCAAAGGAGAGAAAACATGTACTATTAACAATATCAATAATAAAGTTTCTCTCCCTCACGTTTATTTGAAGACAAATTATAATGACAAGCTCCTATGCTTTTTGATTGACACTGGTTCTACAATTTCAATTGCCAAACTTTCCAGTTTACGTAATAAACCAGTGCTTGGCCCTGAAATTATAAAACTTAAAGGTTTAAGTGATAACGATTCCTACTGTGAATCTCTCGGGTCTATTAAACTCAAGTTTGAACATCGCGTTTCGTCGAAAAATAAAATAATATTCGACTTTATGTTTCACGCGATAGATGATACGATCAATTTGTACTACGATGGCATTATTGGTAGTGATTTTATCCAACATTTTAAGATAGATGTTCAGTACTCTACCAACACTCTTAATTTGGAAGGCTATGAAATACCCTTTTGCTTTACTAAGCCATCTTATGTCATTCCCCCGCGGTCAGAAATGGTTATAGAATGTCCAGTCTCTAATTTATCAGAGATTCGTGATCAGAAAGAAGCTTTGATACTTGATCAAAAAGTTTCCGAAGGTGTAATTTTAGCAAACTGCATTGTGAACCTAAAATCTAACAACAGAGTTAACGTAACTGTTTTAAATACTACCGAAACTCAAATCGAGATAGACGATTTTCAGGTTCAGTTAACTCCATTTGAATTACCACCTTCGAAATTAGACGATACTCAAAAGGAAATTATCCATCAGTTAGATTCCTCTAATATCGACCGATCTCAAAAGGTCCTTGATCAGATCAGATGCTCTCATTTAAATCCGCAAGAAAAGAAAGCGTTAATGAAATGTCTTTCTAAGTATACTGACATATTTCATCTCGACGGAGAGATTTTAACTCACACAGATGTGATTAAACATTCTATTAATACCGGGAATGCACCCCCTATTCACGTAAAATCGTATCGTTTCCCCGAAGTACACAAAGATGAAGTAGAAAAACAGATCAAGAAAATGCTTGACCAAAACATTATTCGCCCCTCGACTTCACCATGGAGTGCACCCGTGTGGGTGGTCCCGAAGAAAATCGATGCTTCCGGCAAACAAAAATGGCGAATTGTTATCGACTATCGACGACTAAATGATGTCACTGTTTCAGAGGTCTACCCTCTTCCCCTTATAACAGACATCTTAGATCAGTTAGGTCACTCTAAGTACTTCAGTACGCTTGATTTAGCATCAGGCTTTCATCAGCTGTGTTTAGATTCCAAGGACACTGAGAAGACAGGGTTCAGTGTCACAACTAATGGAATATCTGGTCATTTCGAATTTTTGCGTATGCCCTTTGGACTTAAAAATGCTCCCAGCACATTTCAGAGGATGATGAATACAGTCCTTACAGGATTACAAGGTCTACATTGCTATATTTACCTAGATGATTGCATAATTTATTCACATGACCTTGAATCTCACGTACAGAAGCTAGAATCTGTATTTTCTAAGCTACGGGAGGCTAACCTCAAATTACAGCCCGATAAATGTGAGTTTTTGCGACGTGAAGTTGCTTATCTTGGGCATATTATCACAGATAAAGGTGTTTCGCCTAATCCAGATAAGGTCAAGGCTATTTCCCAATTTCCAACACCGAAATCACCCAAAGATATAAAATCTTTTCTGGGATTAACGGGTTATTATCGTCGTTTCATAGAAAACTTTTCTCAGATTACTAAGCCCCTTACTTCTCTATTAAAAAAAGACGCGAATTTTCACTGGTCCAATGAACAAGAGCAAGCTTTTAATATTTTGAAGCAAAAACTTATCTCAGCTCCTCTGTTGCAATACCCAGATTTCTCTCAACCCTTTATTGTAACCACAGATGCTTCAAACTACGCCGTCGGCGCAGTTTTATCTCAGGGTGAGATTGGCAAAGATAAGCCCATTGCATATGCGTCTCGCACTTTAACCAAACAAGAAGGGAATTACTCAACGACAGAAAAAGAGCTTCTCGCTATTCTTTTCGCCGTTAATACATTCCGTCCTTATCTCTATGGATATAAGTTCAAAATCGTTACGGATCACCGTCCCTTGACATGGTTATTTAACGCCAAAGATCCAGGTGGACGTTTACTTAGATGGCGACTTAAACTAGAAGAGTATGAATACGAGATTGTTTATAAACCCGGCAGAATTAACAGTAACGCAGATTCTTTATCTCGTTACCCGGTAAATGCGATTACAGAAAAACCAAATAAAACAACATATGAGCAATACTTTAAGAAGCAGTTTACTAAAACTACTCCTAGCTGTGATACGAAAATAGAAGAGCATAATCAAAGTTTGCATACAGCTAAACAAAAATCTATTGCTTGTCCAGTATCTCTGGATTTCGACTACTCTATACCGCATTGCGAACAATTGTTATCAATGATAGACAATTCTGATGAATTGCGCGAAACCGAACGCGAACCTGATACCGTACAGGTGGTCAATTGTAAAAATAATAAACAACTTTATTTCTTATTCACCAAGGTTCATCATTTTGACGAAACGAATTATAAAACTATTTACAATCTGTTAGTTAAATTAAGAAATCAAATTATCTCAAACAACAACTACGACAAAGAACTTGCTATTTCCGATTTTTCCGAACCTTTTACGAAGTTAGTGTACGTGAAAATCTATAACATGATTTCCTACATTTTTAACGGCACTGATATTAAAATACACATTTATAAAAACCAAATTCTCTATCCTACCCCTGCCGAAATTCCCAATATACTCAAGGAAAATCATGGGACGACTATAGCTGGTCACCCAGGCATTAAACGCATGTTAAATAGGATTAAAGCGTCTTATTATTGGAAGAGTATGCGTTCAGATATAGAACGATTCGTTAAAGACTGTAAAATGTGCCAAATAAATAAACCTTTACGAACTTCAAATAAGGCACCTATGGTAATAACTTCCACGAGTACCAGGCCCTTTGAAAGATTAGCTCTGGATATTGTTGGTACTTTACCTGAAGCTGGTCCTCAAAAATTTAAATACATATTAACCCTTCAGGACGATCTAACAAAATTTTCATGTGCCTATCCGATGATAACTTGCACAACTGACGAAGTTGCTCGAAGTCTAATTCATTTCTTTTCTCTATTTTCATTCCCTAAAATGATCCTTACCGATCAAGGCACAAGCTTTACTTCCGAGTTATTTCGACAATTAACTGAAATTCTAAAGATTAAAAATCTATTCTCTACCCCTTATCATCCCCAAACAAATGGTGCGCTAGAACGCAGCCATGCTACCCTTAAGGAATACCTAAGGTCCTTCGTTAATGACAACCAAAGCGATTGGCATTGTTTTCTCGCAACCGCGATTTTATCTTATAATACAACACCTCATTGCACTACAGAGTTCACACCTTTTGAGTTACTATACGGATACAAGCCGTCTATCCCTAGTAGTGTCTATGAGTCAGATAGTAACACTACATATCAAGAATATATCCGAGCCCTTCAATATAGAATGAAATACTCTCGTGATAAGGCCATTGAAAACATGATCAAAAGCAAAGAATCATCTAAAAAGTATTACGACGTTTCCTCGAAAGAACATAGATATACAACAGGTGATATGGTATATTTAAAACACCATCATAGGCTACGAAAGGCCCTATCCCCCATTTGGAAAGGTCCTTTTAAAATAATAAAAACTCACGGAAAAAATAATGTCACTCTATGTATCAACAGAAAACATGTTAAATATCATATCAACGAATTAAAACCAGCATAAATTTATAATTGTTTCAGATTTATCTTCAGTACAAGTTATGCAAAACCAATAGAAACAATAATACACAGCCCAGGCGTGTACTTCGATCCAACCTCCATTGTTTATTTTGAAAATGACTATTGGAATGTCATAACCCATGTAGACATAATACCAATACTTCCGTATATGAATAAAATTGAAACATCGATTCAAAGAGTTACAACGTTTTGCGATAAAGCTCATAACTTAGCCGTTTTTAACGTAGACTGTAAAGATATATACTAAATCCTTTAGAAATACTTATGAATGCTAATAATCTTAAATATCAGTCTTTATCTCATCTTATTTCCAATAACCGACCAAAACGAGCACTTGAATTTGGCGGAGAAATTCTTAAATTCTTTTTCGGTACTTTAGATGCAGATGATGCCCGAAAATATGACGAAGCTATTACGTCATGTCAGCAAAACGAAAATGAGATTTACTCTCTCATGAAGGACAACATACACGTTGTTCAGTCCACAATTAATAATTTCAATAGTTCGATTCAAAAGTTAAATAATAATGAAATAAGATTAAATAATCAAATAGAAAAATTAAACTATATATTTGCAACTAATTCTAAAATTCATACTAATCTTATTAACCTAGAAAAATTTAATTCTATTTTTAATATTATTGAAGGTTCATTGTTGTCAATATCTAACATTTTAGATACGATTTTAAACGCAATTTTATTTGCTAAGGCGAATATCCTTCATCCTTACGTCATAACACCTATTAAATTATACAATGAACTATCCGATAACATTCACATGAAGAGAACCTCAGAGTTCCCCGTATCGCTTACTTTGCAAAACATACATACTATCATTGACTTATCGAAGCTAACATCATATTACTACAATGATAAGTTAATATTTGTTATACAGATACCATTAATTAATCCTATTAAGTTCAATTTATATAAAAGCTTACCGTTACCTACTCCAAGCGATGTAAAACACTATAATACTTATGTTTTAATACATCCTTCTAAGTTATACGTAGCTGTAACGGATGATAGATTAAGTTATGTATTACTAAATAGTATAAGCGATTGTAAGTTAGTTAATAATGAGAACATGATATGTCCTATGCCGTTAATTATGTCGACTATTAATAATCCGACATGTGAAACTAAGTTGTTAACAGAAGTTACTCTGGCACTTCCAGAAGATTGTAATTCGAAAATTATATATGGTCATATAAATGTTTGGCAAAAACTTAACGATGGAAGATACATATATGTTCAGTCTAAGCCTAATAAATTAACTATGAAATGTAACGATAATATTACAGATTATTCAATACAAGGAACAGGAATTTTGTCCTTAGATAAAGATTGTGTTGCATATTCTCAAACATTGCAATTCTATCCATCTCGTGTGTATAAAACTATTTTGCCAGCTCAACTGTCTTTAAGCTTTGACATTGTTCAAGACGATTGTTGCCAATATAATTTTGAGAATGATAGTTATCACTCGCTATCTCCAATAACTTTAGCCAACATAGATCTTGAATCCTTAAAACTAGCGTCACATAAATTAGACCACATTGAAAATCAAATTAGGCAATCCGAAAATCAATCACATATTGTTAAATATGGTCATTATTATTCAGGACTTACCTATGTTATTATTGCATTAATCTTTACTTATACTATATTTAAAATTTATAAAAAGTGTTTTTCTAGATGTAATACAAACACTTCCTGTTGCATTCAGATATATAATCAATGCTATAATAAGAAAGAGCATGAGACGTCAGTCAATACGTCTATTGAACTATCAGAAGTCTCGGACGACCCCGATCCTGAATGTGACAAGAGGTCCTTAAGGAGTCTCCCAGAGATAGAAATTAATAAGAATAAAAATAAGGTCGTATTTAGACACTTTGAAAAATCAAACCGTAATTTAAGTAACTTTTAATAATTATATTGATTTCTATTTCTTTACGGGACATACCTAGTTGTAAGCATTTAATTAAGTTTGTATTTTATAACAATTTTATGCATTTGCTTTTATGTAAGTTTAATTGAGTTTTATTTTTAAGGAAGCCTCTAATCCTTTTAAATTCATTTATTTTCTTTAATTCAATTTTATCCTTCGCTTCATTAAAAAAAAAATAAAGCTCAGTCTTAAAGGGGGAGATGTTATATCGTATTTCAATATTCAATAAATGCTTGTATAAGCAATTACCCCCTTAGCTACCGCGTGGTTAGCTAGTTTATAAAAAGGCTTGAACCATGTGTTTTTAGAGAGAGTCTATATTTGGAAGCCGCTGTGTATAGTCATACATTAAACTTTCAGCAGTAATAAAGTGTTTTTTTAAAAAGGACCCACGGAGCGCCATCCTAACAGTACGCACCCTTGGAATATCGACCATAAACCGATGTCGCGTGGCTGATTGTCTGGATGTCCGATGGTAAAAGGGGGATGAGGGAATCAAATCATGCAATTCCGTGGCATACTCTCCGAAATGTATCCTATAAAAGACCGATAGACTTGCGACCTTACGACGATGTTCTAGGCTTTGAAGCTTCGCATCCGTCAGTTCTTTGCAGTTTATTAGTCTCTTAGCTCTGCGTTCAATAGACTCAAGTGTCTCAAGCTGGTACTTCGCAGAGCCATCCCAAAGATGAGAGCAGTACTCCATACAGGATGGGACCTGCGCTTGGTACAAGTTCAGCAACTGTCCCGGTGTGAAATACTGTCTCACCTTGGCAAGAATTCCAAGCTTTTTTGCGGCCAATTGAGCTTTTGACTCAATATACGTGCCGAAATTTAGTGTTGACGTCAAGGTGATGCCAAGTAGCTCAAGACTGTGAGTTACTGGCACGGATACATCTCGGAAAGTAGTCAGATAAAATTGGCTCCGCTTCGCAGAGAATAGACACGCCTGGGTTTTGGTGGCATTAAACCTAACCAAGTTGGCATCGCCACAGTCTGAGACTGCCTTCAAGGATAAGTCTAAGCGCTGAACCATGTCCTCTCTCAGAGACTGAATTTGATCCCTATTAGCTCGAGTATCAGATATATAGCTCTCCACAACTGTGCTGTCATCCGCGTACCCAAATGTCCCGGGCTGAAGCAGGTCATTTATATGCAGCAGGAACAGTGTTGCAGAGAGAACCGACCCTTGAGGGACTCACTCTCGGATCACTTTGTTGTCCGTCTGTCTGTCTATCAAGACCCTCTTTATTAGGAACGCGTAGAGGTATCAAGCTGGAATTCATATCAAAACCTACAGAGTACTTCCCTTGAACTCAGAATCTTGAAATTTGGCACGAAGCAACGTCTATAGCACAGATAAAGGAAAAATTGCGAAGAGCATAAAATTTTTGTTACGTTATATAATAATTTCGTTTAGCAATAAAAATACAATAACTTTTACTTATATACCTACAGGTTTGTACGGAACCCTCGGTGAGCGAGCCGACTCGCACTTTTCAATACATGTAGCTCGTAGCACTTCAGATAGAAGCTACCTTCGTAGCAGTGCTACGTCATCGAACTGCCCGTTGGCTAAGTTGCGTGAGCGTTCGCCTTCTAAAGAAGGTCGACTCCCGTCGGGAACCACGAGTTTTCTCTTCAAGGAAAACTTGTGTTTCTGGATCTGGTTGTGATTGTGAGTGTGATGTGAATGTTTCCGGCACCCACGACATAAGTCATCGAACTTAGTGTGGAGCTGTGAGTGTGAAAGCGTTTATGTTTATGTATAGGAGACCGTGCTACCTATTTCTATATAATAGTTATAAACAGTTCAAATTGTTTGTAAGTTAGTGTAGTTACCACGTTTTAAATGTTTTTGTCGCTACTTTTCTTAAGCAAAACACTGGGACTGTTAGTGATTGGCTCCTAAGAGACAGACTACTTATTTTGGAATTTATGTAAATGACTATAACTCTATGCCGTAAACAAATAAATAAGTAACATTTAGAAAACATAGTTTTTTATACGCAAATTAGGTTTTTTTTTTTTAATTTCTTGCTCTTCGAGAATTTTACGAAAAATCTTAAATAGTATCTAAGTATTATGTTTCAATGTTATATTCGGCTTAAAACACGAAAATTTCTACTTACTTTGTAGTCAACTAGTTTCGGACAAATTAGTTGTCCTTCATCAGGATGAGTCAGACGCGCGATACGCAGAGGCGTGCGGCTCGGGCCTCGGCGCGTGACCGTAATTTGTCCGAAACTAGTTGACTACAAAGTAAGTCGAAATTTTCGTGTTTTAAGCCGAATATAACATTGAAACATAATGTGTAATACTCACGATAGTTTTAACATTAAAAAGTATCTAAATATGAATCGCGCGACCTTGTCCAACCGCCATATTTTTACACAACCAAAACGCTCCCTTATATTCTACAGCATACGCTGTATAATCGCCTGTAATTACAATCGTGCTCGGATCGAAGCGTAGCTTCCGAATTAGAGACATTAACTTACAAGAGTGCCTCTTTGGGCCCATGTGAATAAACGATTTTGATTTTGATTACAGTGTCAATAACGTTCTTGAGAACTAGTAAAGTAATTGTGTTTATCTCCGTCAAGTCAAATTACCTACGTCAAGTATAGTAACTATCTTACTAAAGCTTTTTAGCTCATCAAATAAAAAAAGTAATGAATAGATAAGTGCCTAGACGAAAATGAAACTCTATTACGTGATAACGCTTCAAAACGAGACGAGACAAAATCTTTCATTTAATTAAGAACATTTCAAGTATATACAACGTATTAAGTGGAATTTAAGTGCAATAAAATAAAACTAGACTTAGGATCATGATAAACAGTTATATATAGTATACTAGATATATATAAAGATCCAACAAGAGAATTAGTACTCGTATGTACAGAGCATCGAGGTTTTTATTTATTTTGTGTGTACTTGTCAATAGATTAATATTTTTTTAGGTATAATTAAGTATTTCATTTAATATATATAAATGTATAGAGATATATCTTGTGTCACGGTGTTTGTGGCCAAACTCCTCGGAAACGGCTCGACGTATTTTAACGTTTTTTTTTGTATAATTGGTAAGTTTAATATTCTTATAAACCTACCAATAATAATAAATTAAAGATCGTAAAGTATTGTTCACCCTTCTACTCCTACCCCCCATTTTTGAAGTGAAAACTTCTTTAAGTGCGTTGAGCACTTTTTGGGTGAACAAAAATTGTGCAACTCGCGTCATCGTCACCGCACGCTTCCCATGTGCTATATATATATATACTAGCCGTGCCCTGCGGCTTCGCCCGCTATTATCAAGTTAAAAAGTAGCCTATATGTTAAACCTAGGTATAATCTATGTACATTTCAAATTTCATCCAAATCCGTTCAGCCGTTAAAGCGTGAAGAGGGAACAAACATACTTACACACAAACTTTCGGATTTATAATATTAGTAGGATAGGATATAGTTTTCACTTCTATCAGCAGTCCCCAAAGACTGCCCCGCATGTTTTTTTTCTTGATTCTAGTATTTTTGTATGAACAATATCCAGAAAGTTTTTAGTATGATATTTAAATGCTAGGAGACCATAAACGTGAAAGAAGTAAAACATTTTTTCTAAACGTGGCATTGCAACGCATGCCGGGTACAGCTAATACATATATATATTTTTATCATGTTTCAGTTAAAGTCAAGTCATGCCCCAGTACATTGGTAGAGACTTCTTCTAGAAATAATTCTATTAGAGTTTAGGAGCGAAAGCGAAAATCACTATTTTCTAATTTGTATGATTTGCTTATTCTCATGCAAGTTGATGAATTATTAACGGTTAAATATCCACTATGTACACACTAAGTGACATGATGATATACAAAGCACACGAGGATGATTGTGTCCGGCACCCGCGACATAAGTCTTTTAACTTATTATTGGAAATTCTAACTTATTAGAATATGTTTATTTCCATCTATTTGACAAAGATTTAAATGAACTTAAAACTTAATTCAGTCTCCGAGGCTTTATAATTCCAAATAGCATATAAGTAGTATGTATAGTCTGACACATTCTCCGAATACCAATTTTTTTATTACACCTTGCTGGGCAAGAAACTTATTGTAAGTCAGCCTGCGAAAGAAATAAAACTTTTATTTTTTAGGATAAGCTCCGCAATAAGGCATATTACTTTTAGAACCGCTTGTGAAATAAGAGGAGCGTTTTAGTTTAATGTATTACCCACATTTTCTATCGACTTCACAAAAAGGAGGAGGTACTCAATTCGACTGTATTATTATAATTTATTTTTTTATCTGTGCTATCTCATATCTTCTTTCCACGTGAACCGACATTGAATTTTTTTTATGTTTGTATGCTGGTGCTTTCCCATTGGTTCCATTTAAATTTGGTCAAGATCTGATCAGTAGTTTTTGAGTTATCCTCAATAATGCGTGTTTAATACATTGAATTTGATCAAGTTTCCGAAGATAAAGCGGTGAAGTCGGTTTTTATAAGCTTTGCTTCTATATATCTCTGATAATATCAGGATAAACTAACGTTTGGTGTCCCTTCATCATATTTCGAGTACCGGATGGCCTTTAATATTCCCCGTCATATCCTTAAAGCTCTTGTATGTCACTAAAGCAGGAAGGAAGTTCTGCCCCTTAAGTCGTACACTACGTGCAGTACGTGACATGGCTTTGGGATAAAAGCAACTTTAATGTGCTGAAATTAAAATCGTTTTTAATGTGACGTACCTTGAAATTAATAAAGCGTAACCCCTATACAACCATTATTCCTGTAGAAACTGCCAATTAGCTTAGTTTGATGTGCGTCTGCCTTTCAATCAACGGATATCAGGTTCGATTCCCTGTGGAAACACAAGTTTTCTCCCTAAGGAAAAATTGTGTTTTAAGTTCTGGATGTGATTGAGTGTGTGTGTGATGTGAATGTTTCCGGCACCCACAAGACATATCGTGCAATGCAAACAAAACAAGAGCGTAAACATCGTACATAATGAAATTACCAAATCGCACCTTTGCGGAAAGACTGTGATATTTCGAGAAAGTCGTTTTTTTTATTTTTTCAAATTTGAAACCGCCGCGTCGAGTTCTATTATCTCCAAAAACGTGGCATCGTTTGCCTGACAAACGGCTGAGGAATGGAAGAAAGAGACAAAATATCACACTGTAGCGTTGTCTCGTTCCGTAATCTAGATGGCTGCGACACTGTGACAGTCCAGTCGCAACCAGTTGCTCTAAAATTGAAGTGCTCCCGTTTTTCGGGGAGAACGTGTCATCACGACTTTACCACGTTTTATACGAAAAGGTAAGTTGTTTTAGCTACAATATTATTGTTAAAAAAATGTGACATGTGGTAGATGACACACTATTTAAGTTAATGATTGTATATTTTAGTTATGATATGTTCATGATGTCACATTGTTCTGGTAAAAAAAATGTTTTTTTGCGGGGATATCTTGATACGTCACGTTGAAAGTGATATATTTTTTTACATGGATATTTTTTAGTTTGGGTTATGTTTACGATGTTTCATTATTTTAGTAATTATTTCCTTTCGTAACGAGTTAGTTATGATTTGTCACATTGTATGCGTTAATCCTTTTTTAATTATATGTATTGTTTTTGCAGATGAGGTCACGATCTAGGCGAATATTAGAACTGGCATCGATTAGAAACTATATTAATGGGCCTCCAATAATTAATCTGCAGAATGAACAGTCTTCTGAACATATAATTGACATCCCAGTGCAAAATGAGCTTTCCATGAATGTTAGGGAAACAAACAACAACAGTAATATTATTGAAGAAAATGATGATGGAAGTATTTCCGAATGGCTATGTTTCGTTTCGTAATTATTTTAGTTTTCTCCCCAAGGAAATAAGTATTTCTGGTTCTGGTTGTGGATGTGTCTGTGATGTGAATGTGGGGCTGTGAATTTAAAAGCGTTTATGTTATGTTTTTCATGTTAAGATTTTAATTTTTATTAAAAAAGGAAATAAATTTCAGTCACTTCAGGCCCTACTTCTGACTTCTGACTGAGAAAGAAATAAAAAAAGAATTGTACCAGACTCACCAAAATGAAAAGAATCTCGAATGGAGAAATAAGAAGATAAAAGCGATGAGAATCTTTTTGTAGCTGTTTATGACTTACAACCGGTTTTTCAGTGCCCCAAAGGAAATACTTCTGTATTTAACTACAAATCAAAACGAAATGTTCTAAATTTTACTATTTGTGACCTTAAAAGTAACAAAGTTGAATGCTATGTTTGGAACGAGACACAAGGCAAAAAGAGGCGTAAATAAAATTGCTACATGCATTTATGATTATCTTGATAAGATTTCAAACGCTTCGGATCGAGAAATTGACGTAGTATTTTACTCCGACAACTGCACTAGTCAACAAAAAAAAAGGTTCATGCTGGCCATGTACTATTATGCTGTGCAGCACTTGCCAAATATGAGGTCAGTCACTCACAAATTATTATAAAAGGTCATACACAAAATGAGAGTGACTCCGCTATACAATTAAGACAATTAAGATCAGGATCCATATCTATCTATATACACCACAGAAGGATTTATTGGAGCAATAAAATCTGCTCGAAAAAAATCTGAACAGATGCGCGTTAACGAATTGTGTTTCGAAGATATTAAAGGCTGGAAAATAGTATGCAATCAGATGTCTTTTTCATTTCAAAAAGATGAAAATGATAATGCAATCAAACTGGCTGAGATCAAAGTTATAAAATTTGAAAAACAATATCCAATATCAAGGTGTATATTTCAAAACATCCTATGCCGATGAACAATTTAAAAGGGCAATTATTAATAAAAAAAATAAAGATATTAAAAATATTGCACTCAATAAAGCATACACGAGAAAACCTGGACTGGCGGAGAATAAAATAAATGATCTCATGGATTTGGTAGCTCATAATCACATTCCAGGATTTTATAAATATTATTTTTGAATCTCTTTAGCTTGTTTTACACGACAAAAATATTGGTGGCCATTTAAAAATGCAAATTAGTTTACAAGTATTGATATTATTAATTAAGTTGGCTGTGTTGATTATTAATAAATGATAACTTTAAAGTTTAGAAATAGATTTAGCGAAACTATGAAGACTGGTTACTTACAGTTATCTTTTTTTATTTGATATTTAAATGAGAATAAGAATGTTTTTAATATATAAAGTTAAGGATTTGATATTTTCCTTTTTTACCTACCTAAGGATAATTGTTTATGTACGAGTGCATGAAGAACTATTTAACTTGGTTAATTTCAAAGACTGTTATAAATTAAGAATAATTATTTTTGTTAGGACTAAGACAAAATACGATCGTAGGTTAATACTAAGACTAATTACTAATGTTGAATTTATTAATTTTTGAAACTTTATGACTTTTTTGTGCCTTTGAAGAAAGTTATAATTTGATATTACTGTTTTCACAAAATATATATATATCTTAATAAAAAATTGCCATACTTTTAAAACGTGTTTTATTAAAATAACATAATAAGATTCTAAAAATATTATCATCTTCAACGTTACATCACAAGATAACACAC
This sequence comes from Lomographa bimaculata, assembly GCA_948107665.1. NCBI lineage: Eukaryota > Metazoa > Arthropoda > Insecta > Lepidoptera > Geometridae > Lomographa > Lomographa bimaculata. The sequence goes on from OX403600.1 coordinate 14,459,311, forward strand.
ATAACATTGCTACTTTTTGCAGAAATATTGTGATAAATGTTCCATTTTTTTTTAAAACCATTATTTCATGTTGTTGGAAGTGATAAAAGAATAAAATAGTCTTATGTAACCCTAGTTTAATAATTAAAAAACATAAGATTTATACAAATGTCAGCATCAACTTCAATATTTTAAAAGTTACTTTAATTTAAAAGTTTAAAAGTAGTCTCCTGTAAAATCACTCATTTTGAGATATTACAGTATTTCCGCAAAGGTGCGATTAATGTGCTTGAAGAACATTTGTTGAATAACTCAGACGTGACAAATGCTTAAAAAATAGCATGGACTTAAACTTCTTTGTGTTAATTCTGGGTATAAGCTTTGTCTACTTTAAAATATTTTTTTTAGTTTCACCTGTCCCGTCGTCTACCTATCTGTCAAAATCGGCTCACGTGGAGAGAAGTTATGAGGTAACCACACACAAAAAAAGTATAGTCGACTTGAGTACTTCCTCACCTCAAATACACATATATACACAGTATACATATAGCTCATGGAAAGCGTTCGGTGAATTGACGCGAGTTCCATGATTTTTACCGTCTTCCCAAAAAAGAGGAGGTACTCAAGTCGACTGTATTTTTTTTTATGTTTGTTACCTCATAGCTTCTCTCCACATGAGCCGAAATCGAAATTTTTTTTAGTTTGAAAGATGTTACTTTCTAATTGGTCCCATATACATTTAATCAAGATCTGATCAGTAGTTCTTGAAATATCGTCAATAGTGCCTATATTGTGGACTACTTTGACGATGTTCCCGTTTACCCGACTTACCTCATAACTCCTTTCGTTGTGAGCCGATTTTGATGATTATTGCTTTTCATGTCATTGTGGTCCCATTGAAAATAATAGCGATAAAGGGGTGAAGTCGGTTTTTTTTAACTTTGCTTGCGTTTAATTATTGTTTACCCAAAAAGGACACATATATACACAGTATACATATAGCTCATGACAAGCGTTCGGTGACGATGACGCGAGTTCCATGATTTTTGTTCACCCAAAAAGTGCTCAACGCGCCTAAAGAAGTTTTCATCAACATTTTGCGACCGTAATTACTGTAAAAGCATAACAAATAAACATTGTCAATTGAAAATAAAGCTTCCTCTCTATCAAAATAGCATGTTTCATTAATTGGTTGTTATTTCATCATGTGTAAACTGATTTATGTAAACATTCAATTAATTAAATGGAAACAAGGCATCTGATGGTTTGATTATTTGTACAAATTGTGTGGGTAATATAGGGGCCGTACAATAATTTAATACAATAGCGCTAGTGGTAGGTTTAGGGCTTGATACAAAGCCCCCCCTAGAAGAGCGCGCCGAGCGCCCTGTACCCGCGTTCCGTACGCGCGCCCTGTCCGCTTAGTATATTTTCGATCGACTTTAAAAAAGGAGGTTCTCAATTTAACTGTATTTTTTTTTGTGTGTATGATACGCGATATCTCCGCCAATTATGAATCGTTTTTTTTTTTTTAATTTACACACTAAGTTCAAAGACTTGTATCGTGGGGCCGGAAACATTTACATATCACACACACAAATACACCCAGAACCAGAAGCACAAATATCCCTTGGGAAGGAATTTGTGCTCCTGCCGGGAATCGAACCCAGGACCCACGAATTTTGATGTTTTTTTTTGTTTGGTAGAGCATATATATACTTCTGAGGTCCCATATAAATTAGTCGAAATCGGTCAAGTCAAAACCGAAATATAAGCAATGAAGTCGGTTTTTAAATAAAAGTTAAGCTTTGCTTGCGTTTCAATTATGTAACTCTAGAGCCTATAGAAAACTTCAACAGCGCGGGGGGAAGAGTCGCGGGCACGCGCCCTGCGCTTGGCCGCGCGCTCTGGCCGCTTTGTATGCCAAGGTCCCTTAGGCGCCATACATTTTATGATTACACATATTTTAATGACCCAGTTGGCGCAGTCGACAGGTCTCTGCCCTCTGCGGGGTTCAATTCCCGGCAGGAGTAGAAATTCCTTCCCAAGGGATATTTGTGGGTTCAAGATGTACTTGTGTATGTAATGTAAATATTTTCAGCACCCACGATACTAGTCCTTGAGCTTAGTGTGGGGCTATGAGTGTGAATGCGTTTGTTTTGTTTTGTCTTCACAAAGCCCGGGCCGCGCGCACGGGTCGCTTTTTATAATTAGTAACACGTCATCATTAATTATTGACCGAGCAAAGAGAGTATCTGTGCCTGACTTGGGTGATTCAAGTCGTAATTAGCGTCTAAACCATACAAGCGAATAACTTTCTCTCAGAGAATATGCAAATATGGGACACGAAGAAAATTTTTTAATTATCCTAATAATATTATAAATCCGAAAGTTTGTGTGTAAGTGTGTAAGTATGTTTGTTCCCTCTCCACGCTTTAACGGCTGAACGGATTTGGATGAAATTTGGAATGTACATAGATTATACCTAGGATTAACACATACGCTACTTTTTAACTTGATAATAGCGGGCGAAGCCGCGGGGCACGGCTAGTAATTATATAAATGAAAATATTAAGGGGGCTACCACGTCTATCTTCGCTCTAAAAGAGCTTTGCAAGTAGAGTACGAATCGTTAAAACAAAATCTATGTTGTAATAGAACAAGTCTATTTAATTAGCAAGTGCAATTTTCGTACATTACTTCAGGAAGACATCATAATCATAATCCTAATATAATATTATAAATCCGAAAGTTTGTGTGTAAGTGTGTAAACTGTTTGTTACCACTTCACGCTCTAACGGCTGAACGGAATTGGATGAAATTTGGAATGTATAAATCCGAAAAATTGCACCTGGTTGAGACGATGTGTGATCAAAATGGCACTTATTTGGCTCAACGTAAAAGCATTGCAATTCAGAGAGGCAATGCCGCCAGCACGATGGCAACGCTACCCACTGGTGGGCTTGAGCACTTGAGTTACCTATAAGCTCGATTTCTTGTAGGTAACTTAGGTCTATGCTGTATATAATTTTAGGAAATACTAGTTGACCCGGCGAACTTCATACCGCCAATTGTCTGTGGTCAAATATTCAGAAACATCTCCTATTTGACAGGTACGAACAGTTTGTATGGGAAAATAAAGTACTACTTTTTACTAATTTTATTAAAATTTCTTTATATTTTCTCACCTTTTAAACCTTCCCTGAACTTCCACAAATATTTCAAGATCAAAATTAGCCAAATCGGTCCAGCAATTCTTTTTTTTTTTTTTTTTTTTATTACAGACCAAGCAAACGTTTGACCACAATCACACCTGATGGAAAGTGACGATGTAGTCTAAGGTGGAGCACGCTTGCTTAGTAAATACCTATTCACTTTACTTTTGAACACACCCAAATTGTACCTTTCGGGAAACACAGACGACGGCAAAGCGTTCCATTCTTTTGCTGTTCTATAAATGAACGAAGACGCGAAACGTTTCGTCCGAATGAACGGTATCTCAACCATAAATGGGTGACGCGACGCCGTTCTTCTAGATGAAAGGTGGAAAAAAGGTGAAGCGGGAACAAGGTTGTGTAGTTCCTGAGCACATTCACCGTAATGTATTTTATAGAATACCGATAGGCTTGCAACTTTACGCCGATGTTCAAGACTTTGCAATCTGGCTTCAACTAAAGCGTCATTGTTAATTAGCCTCTTTGCGCGTCTCTCTATCGAATCCAAAGCCCGCAGCTGATACTTGGCAGAACCATCCCACAGGTGACAGCAGTACTCCATACACGACCGGACCTGCGCTTGATACAAGTTTAAAAGCTGTCCCGGTGTGAAGTACCGCCTGACCTTCGACAAAATACCAAGTTTTTTAGCAGCTACTTTGGCCTTAGATTCGATATACGAACCAAAGTTGAGGTTGGATGCCAAACTGACACCCAATAGTTCTAGTTGATTGCCTATCTGGATGGGCACATTACAGAAGATGGGAGCTAAAAGAAACTGGCTTTTTTAGCAGAGAATAGACACGCCTGAGTCTTAGAAGCATTAAACCTAACCATATTAGCATCACCCCAGTTGGACACAGCCTTTAAGGACAAGTTTAGCTGTTCAACCATATCCTCACGGTGGTGCTGGATATCTACACTACTTGCGCGAGCGTTAGGTACGTACCTTGCAACTACTGTCGTATCATCTGCATACCCAAAGGTACCGGGTTTCAACAGATCATTGATATGAAGTAGGAAAAGTGTTGCAGAGAGTACGGATCCTTGAGGTACACCGGCATTGATGGCCATTTGGTCAGACGAGCATCCATCTACAACTACTCGAATCGACCGTTCCCTCAAGAAATCAGATATCCATGTGCACAAACCCACAGGCAATCCAAATGATGGGAGCTTGTTAAGAAGGCCGTCGTGCCAGACCCGATCGAAAGCTTTTGAGATGTCCAATGACACAGCTAAAGCCTCACCCTGCTTTTCAATGGCCTCGCTCAAAATGTGTGTGGCATACGCTAGAAGATTACCAGTGGACCGATTTCGGCGAAACCCGTATTGTCGGTCACTAAGTAGATCATTTTGTTCTAGGTATGCCAAGAGCCTGTTGTTAATCACCCTCTCCATCGTTTTGCAAAGCAGGGAGGTTATAGATACGGGCCTATAGTTGGTAGGTTCAGCACGACTACCTTTTTTTGGTACAGGTTGTACGTCGGCAAGCTTCCAGCACGACGGGACTTGGCCGGCGTCAAAAGAAATTCGAAACAGGCGTGTCAATATCGGAGACAACTCAGGAGCACAGTTTTTAAGCACAACTGCTGGTATACCATCAGGACCACTAGCTTTGTTCACGTCTAGAGCTCGAAGTGTTTTTAGTACCTCTTTTTGCCGGATGCGAATTTCAGGCATGGAAACCCCGCAGTGAGGCAGGCTTGGAGGTACCTCACCAGAACAATCTAGACGTGAAGCTTCTGCGAAAAGGTTCGCAAATAAGTTTGCCTTCTCATCGGCAGTGTGAGCTAGCGAACCATCAGGTTTCAGCAGAGGAGGAAGTGAGGAGCGGCAGAAGTTTGCTTCAACTGATTTAGCTAAGGACCAAAACGCTTTACTACTTTTAATTCTTGAGTTTTAGCAAGACTAACGAACAGCAATTCATTTCTATATATAAAAAGAAGAAGAAAGAAGAAGAAGAAGATACGTACTAATGTAGTTAGATATATAAACAGCCAGTGATAACACAGGTCAGAAGGTTTTAGGTAAATGGCGCAAGAAATGTAATACGGGTCATTACTTATGTTTATGGTCCATGTAATTACATTAGACCCTACTGCCTCAATAGCAAGTGAGTAACAATATTGCAAAACTTCTGATGCTTTAAAAGTTTGTTTCACAATTTTAACTGAAGCCTACCTTTGATTATTTCTGAGGACATGAATTTCAGTATTATTAGCTCTTCTATGTCTCTGTTTTCTGATAATATTATAGCTAGGTTTTATATATTTCCACAGATTTCACAAACACACATACATATATACACTACTACTTTAAACTATATAATATTTAAATCGATGTCTTGTAGGTAACTTAGTTCTTTGCTGTATATAGTTTTAGTTTAGTTTTAAGAAATATAGGCAATTGGCTCGTTGATATTTGTTTGTATTTTCAATGAAAAAAAAAATGTCCTTAAAGATATCACAATCTTAATCAAACTAAATTATTAACCAGTGGCTAATATACTACAGCAATTATTTGTACATTGGAGGTTATGCAAACACCTACAACACAAGATTTACTCTTAGTGTAGGTTCTGCGTGTCATACAACTTTAAATAAATGTCATTACAAGCCAATTAATTTAGCTTCGTGATCATATGTGTGTCCTGTATTTGTGTGTGTTATTTGTAACTTGTACTTATATGTGAATAAATAATTATACGCAAGCAAAGCTTAAAAAAACCGACTTCACCGCTTTATCTTCGAAACATTGATCAGATTTGATGTGTTAAACACGCATTATTGACTATAACTCAAAAACTAGAGATCAGATCTTGATCAAATTTAAATGGGACCAATAAGAAAGCAACATCTTTGGAACTAAAAATTTATTTCGAAATCGGCTCACGTGGAGAGAAGTTTTAAGGTAACACACATAAAAAAAATACAGTCGACTTGAGTACCTCCTCCTTTTTTGGGAAGTCGGTAAATATTAATATGATTATTTTCGATTAATGTATAAAAAAGGAATAAAGACGATATATAACATCTATTGATACCTAACTGCATGTAGTAAGTAGGTACTTGTCGAACGATGCCTCGGTAAATCTAAACGAAAATTGCTAAAACGGTTGCAGATATAAGCGGCTGGTCATGAAAACTCATGCCATTTATCTTATACTTTGCAATGATCTAGAAAGTAAATTCGATTATATACCACGGATTTCTAGTGAGTATATTTAATATATGTACATATCTTTTGAGCAAATGCAGTTTATTTATGTGTTTTTTTTTTTGCTATTGATGAGTACATACCTTCAGCCAGTTTTACATATAAATGATTTTCACTTGAGACATTATTTATTTGAAAAATATGACTTTTTGAGTTGTTTTTGCAATTTCTTTGCAAAATTTTTAAGGCTTATTTTATAATCCTTCCTTATATTTTAAATGCAAGTAACTCTGTCTGTCGCGCTTTCACGCAAAAACTACTGAACCAATTTAAATGAAATTTAGTACACAGATAGTCTAGAGCTTGACAAAGAACATAGGCTTCTTTCTGTTTCGGAATTCCCGCGGGTCCGGAACTTACGCGGGTAAAACCGCGGGGCGCAGCTAGTCTTTTTTTATTTTTTTTATACAGAATAGGCAAGCATTTGACCACTATCTCACCTGATGGAAAGTGATGATGCGGTCAAAGATGGGACATGCTTGCCTAGAAGATACCTATTCACTCGAGACTTGAAGACTCCCAGATTATATCGTTTGGGGAACAAAGACGCAAATGAGTTCCACTCCTTCGCTGTACGGATGATAAACGTAGAAGTGAAACGCTTCGAGCCCAAGCGGTGTAGGTCTAATCGTTAAGAAATAGTAACAGTTAAAAACACACCACACTCATTATAATCTGTAAGAATAAAGTCGTACTCACTTCCTTCGACCACATCGACACATACCAACAAGTAAGACGCCGGTCGAACGCTACTTACCAAACTAAAATGGTACTCCTGAAATAGTTCAATGACATCATATTTTACTCAAATGAAGTGACGATAGATACACTCAACTCGCAGTGTACATGTAGTATTTTAAACTAGTAAACAGTAAAATATTTTATTTATTAAGTCATATGATAGATGACTGTTGAAAGAAACAGTTATAAAAATAGTTTTTGGATGATATTATTACTTGTCTACATTGCAGCAAAATAATAACTTTTGTACCGACTTAAAAAAAGGAGGAGGTACTCAATTCAGCGGTATTGTTTTTATTTGTGTTACTTCATAATTTCTTTCCACGTGAACCGATTTTGAATTATGTTTTTTTTTGTTTGAAAGCTAATGCTTTTCCCATTAGTCTCATTTAAATTTTATCAAGATGTGGTCAGTAGTTTTTGAGTTATCGGACTTCCCAAAAAAGGAGAAGGTACTCAAGTCAACTGTTTTTTTTTTATATGTGTTACCTCATATCTTCTCTCCACGTGAGCCGATTTCGAAATTTTTTTGTTAGTTTGATTGATGTTGCTTTCTAATTGGTCCCTTTTAAATTTGATCAAGATCTGATTAGTAATTCTTGAAATATCATCAATTGATATTGATGATATTTCAAGTCCTATTTAATGACTAGGTACTTTGACGATGTTCTCGTTTACCCGACTTCAAAAGTTACCTCATAGCTTCTTTCGTTGTGAACCGATTTTGATGATTCTTTTTTATTTGAAAGCTGGTGCGGTGAAGTCGGTTTTTTAAGCTTTGCTTGCGTTTAATTATTTACATACTAGTTGGAAAATTAACTTTTTTGATTGAGTACCTGTAACCGTTTTATACCTCAATTATTATTCGTCGATAACACATTCGAAGCAGTGTATTTACATTTAAAGACTCAGTAGCTAACATACCCTCCATAAAAAAAACTCTAGCGCGAAGAGCTATTTACAGGAAATTTTATATGTAACGGCAGTAAACTATTTAGAGTGTAGTAGAGTAATTAACTTTCATGAGTACCTCTTTAGAGCCCATGTGTATAAAATATTTTTAGCGAAGAGCAGGTGATAAATATTCTTTATAATGGTGTATTTTTTTTATGCCGATTAAAAAATCTCATTTTTGCAAATTTTAAATAATCGCGACAATCATATTAATATACAATGTTAATATTAACATATTACATCTTTGCCGCGCAGGCGGCAGGACTTTGACATATATAATTACAAAAACTTCGGTTGGCATGACGCTTCACGGGACGCCATCAGGTGAGCGACTTGATCGTCTCGTATCTAATAACATAAAAAAATCTTTCAATAAATACTAAAAACAATATAAAAATGTATATTGTAAAGTATGAATTGTGATGTTTACTTAAAGCTCTCAAGCTCTAATCTAATATATAAAATTCTCGTGTCACAGTTTTCGTTGCCATACTCCTCCGAAACGGCTTGACCGATTTTGATGAAATTTTTTGTGCTTATCCGGTATCTATGAGAATCGGCCAACATCTATTTTTCATCATCATCATCATCATCACTTTTCATCATTATCAACGCGGGTGAAACCGCGGGGCGCAGCTAGTGTTAAATAAAGTTGTTTTCATTTTCCAATCAAAAGACTTCTTTGTAAGTACTCTTACTTTGTAAGTACTCTTGTTTTCGCTTGACGACGTTATTTCGCACGTGACTTTCGAACAGTCGGTCGCTAAGCTTATTATTTCAATTTTATTGAACTGGCTTCATCAGATATTGACTAACATTGGAAGTAACATTTGAAGTTGGTACGAGGTAAATAAAATGTCCTTGGTAAAATGTACCAGTCTCAAAGTAAGTACCTCCTCTTGCATGTAGGTACTTTAAAAAAGCTTAAAGAAAAAAGCATTTTACCCTTTCCACGTTTATGATTGCCTAGTACTTTGCCAAATCCGAGTGACGTATTAATGTCCATGAGATTTTTTACTGCATATTGTTTCGTGAATTAATTTTTATTCTGCTTTAATATAAACCATTCTTGAATTCATCTCAACACACACAAAAAAATATATCAAAATCAGACCAGCCGTTCATGAGGACACACAGGCTTGTGTTTAAACACCACCCAAAAGAGTACCTATTTTACTACCAAAAAAATTCTAAACGGTTACCAAAATGGATAAATGTTCACCAAATTGCGTTTCTAAAATATTATGAAATAAATAAATTTTTTTCGTATTATAAATATTTTTGTATTAATTATTAAAAAAAGTAACCTTAACCTACTGTTATCCGATTCGGTTCTGTCACAGGAAATTTTATTGTGGGAAACGTAATTTGGTGACCATTTATCTATTTTGGTAACTGTTTACAATTATTAGTGGCCGTCTAAATTATACCTAAATATAAATACACGTACAGAAGAATTATATACATAAAGATAGAGCTCGGAGATACTTGTAATTTTCGGTAACAGACCAATCAAAACCAGTTTATTTGTTTAAGAAAGGGTTCAAACACAACACAACAAAAGAAACAAAATTAAATAGGTTAATATTTAATAGGTACTTAATTCACTGAACCTATTTACCAAAGGTGGAGTGAAAAACGTTTGACGAAATAGCTTTGCAAATTGCTTACAAACTAGAATTAATAAACTTTTATTACCCTGTAAAATGCCAACCCTGCCCTCCAAGCTATCAGCAAGCAGTCTTGATGCTTTAGCGTAATTTATAACACACGACACCTCCATATCGTAATTATATGAGAAAACCAGGTCTCTCGTAACCACGGCCGAAACGTCAGAGTTAGTCAAAATAATGTTATTTTAGAAATAAAAGTACGAGAAGACTGGATTTTCTTATAAAATCATGATTGCAGTTCATGAAACTTTAAAAAAATAAACTCTATAACGGTCTTGTCTTGGTACTTGATGAGGTAGGGTTGCCGACAAGCCCACGGTGTATACGCTAGTCCCTCATTCACTTCCATCTCGTTCACCGCTTTATGTGAAGAGGCAGTTAAGTATAAAATATAGTAAGCATATTTGAAGTGCACAAAACTGCAGTTTTATTATTCCGAAGTGTTTTGCTGCTGCAAAATGCGGTCTCGAGTGTCTCTCATTTCCTGATGTAGGTAATAAAGATTTGCTGACTCATGCTTTGTATAGTAGCATGCTTACACGTTTTTATTACCTACTACTAGGAATTGGGTTGTAAAACGTGTAAGGTGTTTTTCAATTCCATTAGCAAAAACCATGTTGGATTAGCCATAGTGGTTTCTAGCATTGTTTGAGGGGTTAACATTGTCGGATAGACAAATATCAAACAAACAAACGCATTCACACTCACAGCCCCACACTAAGTTCAAAGACTTGTTTCGTGGGTGCCGGAAACATTCACATCACACACACATGACACCCAGAACCAGAAGCACAAATATCCCTTGGTAAGGAATTTGTGCTCCTGCCGGGAATCAAACCCAGGACCGTAGAGGGCGGTGACCTGTCCACTGCGCCAACTGGGTCGTCACAGCACACATGTCGCTAAGTACCTTGTGTAGTGGTAAGACTCTGTTGCAGAGTCCGCCTAGGGCACTACCACACCATCGCCTGACATTCAACCGCGAAGCAGTAGTGTGCAAACATAACTTGTATGCAGGATTGAAGGGCAATGTTTCCTGTGAAATAAAAAAAAACGATTTCACACTCACAGCCCCACACTAAATTCGATGACTTGTGTCGTGGGTGCCGGAAACATTCATATCACACACAATTACAACCAGAACAAGAAACACAAATGATCCATAGGGAGAAAACTTGTGTTCCCGCCGGGAATCGAACCCGATACCCTCTACTTAGAAGGCGAACGTTCACCCAACTTAGCCAACGGGCAGTACAATTACAAGGCTTAAAGAGATTTAACATCTAATTTCTCGGGGTGACGAGCGCAGTTCTCTCAATTTTTTGAACTTTCAAATTCTCAGAATTAATCAAAATCCTTTCTTAGCGGATGCCTACGTCATAACATCTACCTGCAAGCTAAATTTCAGCCCGATCCGTCCAGTGGTTTGGGCTGTGCGTTGATAGATCACTATGTCAGTCAGTCAGTCAGTCACCTTTGAGTTATATATATTTAGAAGGTATATATTTAGAAGATAACTTTGGATGGCACTGAGCTTTATTGAACAAGCGTGACGCTTACCATCAGGCGAGTGAATTTCTCGTTTCATCTTTTAGTCACATAAAAAAGTAATATGTTTTTTTTTTTATGTTGAATAGGCAAGCATTTGACCACTATCTCACCTGATGGAAAGTGATGATGCGGCCGAAGGTGTGACATGCTTGCCTAGAAGATACCTATTCACTCGAGACTTGAAGACTCCCAGATTATACCGTTCGGGGTATATTATTTAATTATACATATTTTGATAAAATGGTTTTGTCGCAGATGTTTTAGTGTACTGTTCTGCTGCAATTAGTGATTGAAGTTAATTTTGCGAAAGCCTTCGAAAAAGTAATATAATTACACTTAGTCTAGTCAGTCTGACTTGAAGTGCCATTTCCAAAGTTAAGTTGGCGTGTATTTGATAACGTTAAATTGTTTGATTGTTAATTAAGTTTTAATTATTACATACTTAGTAATTTAATTATTTTATTCAAAGCCCTTACAAGTAAAAAAATCATGATGTTCTTGTTCAATGTGTACAAGTTTGTTACGTGAAAAAATTGTTATTAATTAAAAATTAGGTCAGTAACCGTTTTTTTTTTTTTTATGTGATCGAAGCTGGTAAACACACTAGACCTGGAATACGCAGGTTCTCAAAATCAGGTATCCCTTTTCAACCGACTACAAAAATGGAGGTTCTCAATTCGACTGTATGTTTTTTTTTGTATGTATGTTACGCGATATCTCCGACAATTATGAATCGATTTTGACGATTTTTTTTGTAAAGTAGAGGTAGTCCCATATAAATTTTATCAGAATTGGTCAAGCCAAAACCGAAATATAAGCGACGAAATCGGTTTTTTAAGCTTTGCTTGCGTTTCAATTATTAAATAAGAAATTTACATATTTGTAATAAAAATTTTTTTTTTACAATATTGAAATAAGATATAAAAAATAAAAAAACTAAATGCATATAATTGCTTTGGTCTCGCTTGATATTTTATGGTATTTAAACATAATACAATAACACATACCATTCTAAATTCAGGTTTTCTTTATCAACCTAGATAAAATGTAATGTTTCTCACTAAAAATAATAAATTATGAAGAAACGTACCACAAAGTGGTAAGGGCTACTTATTTGTCCTGGAAAAACCACGTTAAGTAAGCGAAAAGAAAAAGGGCAACTGTAAAGCCGAAGCAAGAAACGACATATTTAACTGGGATTCGGTTACATTCAATAAGAAAAAGCGGAAATGTTACTAAATATCACAATTATTCATATCGCTAAAAATATAATATTATTTACTTTAACCGACTTCAGGATAAGGACTTTTTTGCTGTGTGTTACCCCAGAACGTCTTTCTAAGTGAACCGATTTTCTAATGACTTTACAAAAAAGGTTTTACGTCATATCTTCTTTCCACGTGAACCGATTATGTATTTCTTTGTTTGAAAGCTGTTGCTTTCCCATGTCCCATTTGAATTAGATCTAGATCTTATCAGTAGATAGTTTTTGCAATTATGACGATCTTTTTTTATTTGAAAGCTGGTAATTTCCACGTGGTCCCATTTAATTGATAAGTAGTTTTTGAGTAATCCTGAAACGGAGACCATTTCAGCTTTCTCTGACTTTTGGAAACTCGTGCCGATACCAATAGTAAATCAATATCGACGTCACTTTGACGTCCAACCTGAATTTTGTACTTAGATGTAGAATTTTGTAAATTTAATCCAAAGTTCAACTGGTGGCCATTTTGAAGAGTGCGCGCAGGTATTACACTAGTTAACGAGAGAAAAGAGCATGGTGGAACATGCTCTTTTTATTCTCTCTCATTTTACAACAAGACATATCGGCAAACGTCCATTTTTGGTTGACATACCCCGAATTCGCTTGAAGAGTTTTAATTCTACGTTCATCATCCGTACAAAGAGATGTGAAACACATTGATGTGGTTGAAGATGTATCATGCGTACCTAGTATTAACTAGTAACTAAGACAGAATAGGTATTAACCTATTCTGTCTTAACTTGAAAACTCCTTGATTATACCATTCAGGATGACAGTAATAATTGTCAGTTCGTTTTGTTTTTGAACTAGCCGTGTCCCGCGGCTTCGCCCGCGTTTATCAAGTTAAATGATAGCCTATGAGTGAATCTTGAGTAGCTATAAGCTATATACATTGCAAATTTCAGCTAAATCAGTTTAGCCGTTACAGCGTAGAGGTAAAAAAAACATACTTACACACTAACAAATTTACACACAAACTTTCGGATTTGTAATATTAATGTGATTATAATAGAGTTAACTACGCGTTAGAATAGTTATTTCTAATTGACTGTAATTACTAATATACTAATATATTAATTTTACTACTCAGATACAATTAACATCACTTTAAATTCATAAATAACATTAAACTAAAAACTAAATTAAAATTAAACAAAAAAAAACTATAATTAGATATAAATATGTACAAAACTTAATCTAATAGTCCGCTACCAGTAGGCAAAGTACCCAAAATGGCAGCATTGCCACGTTGAATGGCAATACTCAATCTCTGTCCAAAACATTTGCCAGCATTTTGGTCACGAGTTGATAAATTATAATATTTCTATATGAACTTTCATTTCCCATTGCACCACCTTAATTCACCCCTGGCAAAAACATTGATGACATTTAATTTTTATTTTCAATGAACTACTCAAATACCAATTTTTATCAGTATAACTGCATAAATAAAGAACTTCCAACATTAACTTTTATCCCTCAAAGCACTACCTTAATCCATCCCTGGCAAAAAATATTGATAGCTTAATTTTTAATATTTAATGAACAACTCAACTACTCAATTACCAATTTTCATAGCTATAATAAGTTCAAAAACAAAGAACTTTCATACAAAGGTTCTCACCCTTTTTTTACCCTCTTCGGGGTGGTATTTTCAAAAATTCATTCTTAGTTTCAACATACTAAAAGAAATGTACCATCCAAATTTCAAGTCTCTACGACTAGCGGGTAGGCTGTGCGTTATCTCTAAGTCAGTCAGTCAATCAGTCAGTGAATCAGTATGTCAGGACAAAGATTCTTATAGTATTAGATATATAATGCATACTCAGAACTAAAGCAAATAAAAGCTGGAGTACCACAGGGAACTGTACTAGGTCCAGTCCTGTACTTATTATACACATCTGATATTTCAGTCTTGGAGAAAAGCGTTATAGCAACTATTGCGTATGACACAGCTATCGTGGCTACGGGAGTCACACAAGAGGAAGCAGTAAAAAAAGTTCAAATAGCCGTCAATATCATTTAAGTTTGGACAAAAAAATGAAGGATAAAACTCAATGACACAAAAACTATACATTTACACCAACAAAAACCAAACTATCAACCAGTGTATATAAATGGTCGAGCAATACCGTACGAAAATACATCCACATACCTAGGCATGACACTAGACGTTAAGCTTCGCTGGAAAGCACAGGTCAAAATGAAACGCGATGAGCTAGAGCTTCGCTATAGAAAAAAGAATTGGCTACTTGGGAACTTTTCTTCGTTGTCAGTCTACAATGAATTATTTTTGTACAAGCAAGTCCTCATGCCGATATGGACGTACGGTATTCAGCTGTGGGGCTGTGCCAAACATAGCAACATCCAGGTCATACAACGATTTCAAATGAAAGTACTCAGAAACATTGTTAATTCACCGTGGTACATTAGAAATGACGATCTTCAACGGGATCTCGTCGCTAGTGTTGAACAAAGACTTCATCACCATGTGAATGTTAAGGCAATCCAGCTCCTCGACAACACAGACTTAATGAGAAGACTTGAGTCTTCTAAGAACTAAACCTTATTTGGTGTAGTAAAGTGACAGTGTAATATAGTGAGTGCTATTAACAAAGAACACAAGAACAAAGAGTCTTCCCTTTTAAAAGAGACAGTAAGCAAAGTGTTATTGGATAAATTCTTAGTATACTACCCTACTTAGCAATTTAGATCAAAATTAAATTACTTATTAGTCTTAAGGCTATATCGTCATTCAAATATTGCACCAAAAGACATTGGTAAGTCATTAAAAAAAATAGATTTAAATAATTTTCATATGAAAAATTTGTTTACTTTCGCTATCTATCATGTTTTTTTATTAATTTCCACGCTATCTCTTCCGCTTATTCTCGGCGCAGTCCTCATGATACTTTTGAGGGTATTTATTTTTGTGCTTTTATACTTACCCCTCGAATCTACAAACAATTCTTACTTGTGAATTTTTAATGGTAATCTTTGTGATTGTATATTTTAGAAACTGAATAGTGCTTTTTTCAATACTATTCATAGAAAATATATTTATTTGTTCCGTATACTATATAGTGACCTATAATGTATATCTTTTATACGTTATACCATCTAACAACAAAACAAACGTCATCCATATATGGTTGACATACCTCTAGTTCGCTTGAAGCGTTTCGCTTCTACGTTTATTATCCGTACAACGAAGGAGTGGAACTCATTGCCCTCGTCTTTGTTCCCCGAACAGTATAATCTGGGAGTCTTCAAGTCAAGAGTGAATAGGTACCTTCTAGGCAAGCATGCTACATCTTCGGCCGCGTCATCGCTTTCCATCGGGTGAGATTGTGGTCAAACGCTTGTCTATCAGGAATAAAAAAAAAATTATACTTTGGTTCGATTTCACCAAATTCCGGTCAAAGACATAACGATTGTTTGTTTGAGAGATGTTGACTGGAGCTGTTTTTAGCCGCAATTCTCAAGTGAATAGGTATCTTCTAGGCAACCATGTCCCATCATCACTTTCCATCAGGTGAGATAGTGATCAAATGCTTGCCTATAAAGCATGAAAAAAAAATCGAGTGGTTAAATTTACTTATTAACTAACTGTCTAAAACGCTACCACATGAATGATAAAGCAACAGAGCTTTAACTTATCTTGATAGAATTTATCCTTACATTTATTGAACAGTCACTATATGCAAGGAAAACAACGCAAACATTCAAAGAAGTATTTTTATTTGCTGTGCTTTACTTCATGACAACAAATGTAACAAAACGAAAATTTTAAGACTAAAGCCGACTAAACGAAAAAAAATGTTTAGGACAACATGATTACCACACGTATAGTATTGGGTCATTTACAATATCAAGTCACGGAGAAGCGGAACTTGGAAAATCCGTTCAGCTGTTAAAGCGTGAAGAGGGAACAAACATACTTACACACTTAGGTACACACTTACACACAAACTTGAGTCCATCGACCAAGACTTATTGGCGATGATAAGCTAGTCGAGCCCAAATTGCTGAGTCTCGGTCACCGACGTAAGGTCGCGAGCCTATCGGTATTCTATAGTATACATTTTGGAGAGTGTCGTGTGCAGGAATTGCACGTGCTAATTCCACCTTGTCCGTTTTACCATTAAACAACAAGACAATCTGTCAAAAGTCATCCATATATGGTTGACATTCCTTCTTCGCTCGAAGCGTTTCGATTCTACGTTTATTATCCGTACTGCGAAGGAGGAACTCATTGCCCTCGTCTTTGTTCCCCGAACGGTATAATCTGGGAGTCTTCAAGACAAGAGTGAATAGGTACCTTCTAGGCAAGCAAGCTACATCTTCGGCCACATCATCACTTTCCATCAGGTGAGATTGTGGTCAAATGCTTGCCTATCAGGAATAAAAAAAACTTTCAGATTTATAATATTAGTAGGATAAACGATTTCACAGCCCACAAGTTAAAAAATGGTGTCGTGGATTTCGAAAACATTCAGATCACACACACACAAATGATATCCAAAAAGAGAAGAACAAAGAATGTGTTTCCATCGGGAATCAAACCTATTCCGTAGAAACTCGTTGCTGTGCAACCAACTACACCGATGAAGAGTTCATATACACCAGGCTTTATCCTATCCTATTCTGATCGCATGATGAACGACAAAAGGGAACCCATTGTCTTCATAAATGGCCATAATAACATAACGTAGAGTACTCGTGACAATATGAGATGTGATAACGGTGAACGCAGTCAGTCATTGCGAGTGGCAGCTCATTTCCTTTTAGCGTCAATCGTCAAATATTTAATAGGCCTCACCTTTTACCTTTTTTTTAGGGCTCTGTAAACAGAGGTTGCAAATAATTATTTACTAAGCTTACGCCGTGCCGCCTTAAAACAAACAAAACGGAAAACAAACGCATTCACACTGACAGCCCCACACTAAGTTCATGACTTGTATCGTGGTTATCGGAAAAATTCACATCACACACACATTACCTACACCCAGAATCAGAAGCACAAATATCCCTAGGGAAGGAATTTTTGCTACTGCCGGGAACCGAACCCAGGACCTTCGGCGCAGAGGGCGAAGACGTGTCCACTGCGCCAACTGGGTCGTCGTCTGCTGCGTTTATAAACATAAACGCTTTCTAACTCCTATGAATTTGAAATCCTACATTAAGTTCGATAACTTGTGTCGTGGGTGCCGAAAACATTCACATCACAAACACAACCACAACCAGAACCTGAAACTCAAATTTTCCTTGGGGAGAAAACTTGTCTTCCCGTCGGGAATCGAACCCGATACCCCTGCTTAGAAGGCGAACACCCAACCAACTAAGCCAACGGGCAGTTCAAAAAGTTTTAAGAGGTATATTCAAATCAGCAGCCATAAATGTTTCCAGCATTCAGGATACAAATCTTTAAACTACCTACTTTATATATACGAGTATATCCTACTATAATAATATTATAAATCCGATAGTTTGTGTGTAAGTGTGCTAGTATGTTTGTTCCCATTTCACGCTTTAATGGCTGAACGGATTTGGATGACATTTGGAATGTACACAGATTATACCTTGGATTAACACATCGGCTAGTTTTTATTTTGATAATAGCGGGTGAAGCTGCGGTGCACGGCTAGTATTGTTATAAGCTCAAAAAAAATTAAACTAACCTATCTGAATCGCATCCAGGCTAAGAAATATGTATGCAGATTAACTTTATGATATGCGATGACTTTATGATTATGAATTTTGAACTTTATGAATGAAACATCAGTCAAACTTTTTATGGTTTAAAAATAAGAGGTTTCTTCAAAGCGTCATCATTTATTGCATTTACTTATATAAATGAGACTACTTGATAAAGTTTCCTTACAGCTGGATTTGGTTTAGCCAACAAGAAATCTCATTCAGCAAAAGTAAGTGTATGAATACCATACAGTATTGAAACCTCATCATATTTGTTGGTCGTCGAAACTTTCTTGGCAAGCTTCGATAGCCAGCTAAACGCTGTGATATAATAAAATTAAAAGATGTAGACAGGATATCACTTGTGTACACATAAAGGTTAATAATTGTCTATGAAAGCGAGCTATTCTACTATTGTATAATTATTTATTTATTTATTCTTTTGCACAATTTATCTGTACATCGAGGACTTAATGCTGATACAGCATTTTTGCCAGTCATCCGAGGAGGTGCAGGAAAAAAACGTAGTGCAGTAAAAAAGATACTAATTAAAATAAGTATACCTATGACCGTGTATGCCTTAAATATATATATCAAAATAGCATTAGATGAAACAAATATATACGTAATATAACTATAATGATAGATACATATTTTACTAGACTATATACATATATATATATTATATATAAGGTAGAGGTTAGTATATATCTCTCTAGTTAGGAATGAAACTTATTTTATTTTAAAACAATAATAAATGTTTTTTTTTTAAGTATAGCACTTTTTTATCGCTATATATTTTTTCAATGGTATTTTGAAGCTCTCTCATTTGATACCCATGACATATTTGACTGTTTTTATTGTTTATGTAGAGACTCTCTTGACGTCTGATTTTCGTCGCGGGTTACGCTAGACTGATTTTAGGTTAGCCAATTAACTTGGTACATACATATCTTATCTACCTCATTGAAGATTATTATATCATTGCCCAAATTACTATTTTTATATCACTTTGGCGATCTATCAAATTGGCTTGTCATGGTTCATTGATAGTGTGAGAAAAAAACTTAAGACATCCTTATATGATTTATTGCCGATTGTTTGATACACGTAGTAGAAGTATTTTCTTAGATAGGTCGCTTTATTTGCGTTAACAGACAGTGTGAGAATTAACGGTGGGGAAAAATTGTCCAATATCAGTTTTGTGACTTATATGCTTAACGAGCGATCATGCCTATGACCAGAATACGTGAAATATCGTGTATAATATTAAGGGAGCTAAAATATAGAAATAAAACCAGAACTATATACACAACTAGCTTTTTCCCGCGGCTTCGCTCGCGTTAAGAAGTATTATTTAAAAACTGACAAAGTTTCATACAAACTTTCATCCCCTATTTTATCCCCTTGGGGGTAGAATTAATCAAAATCCTTTCTTAGCGGATGCCTACGTCATAACATCTACCTGCATGCCAAATTTTAGCCCGATCCGTCCAGTGGTTTGGGCTGTGCATTGATAGATCACTATGTCAGTCAGTCAGTCAGTCACCTTTGAGTTATATATATTTAAGATAGAAGATAGATAACCAAACTCTTACAGCGGAAATTTAAGGGTTACTTACCCACGACTACCTACCTTTATAGACATGAGTAAGAACTCACTTTTGTATGGTTTTGATTAAAGTTTCGAATTATTTTACAAAATTTTTGCAACGAAATAAAATTTATAATAATTATTAAATAATAACTTTTTATTAGTAACGAGAGAATAAAATTAAAAAATAATAATTACATAATAACTATTTATTACTGTGAAAAGAAATACGTTTTTTTTGCACGATATACATGCATTTGAAATTCAATGTTACTTTATCTATACGGCTCAGAAGGATCCAGTTTTTTTTGACACCGCAAACTATGTTCATATGTCTAGTTCATATACATTATACATAGTAATAAATATATTTTAAGTACAGAAAAAAATCCATCATTTTCGCGTCATAGCTCCAAGTAACTGAGTGCCTTCATTACGCCTCATAATGTTTTCCGTTCACCAATCGGTAAAGAGCTTTTAATACAACCTTTATGGATATTTACCTCCGTCAGTTTATTTCGAAACCTGCCAGTGTTGACATCGGAAAAAGATATTTATGGCATCATCGCTGGTAATCTATCGTAAACTGTGTTCCATAAAATTTGAATATTATTTTTGGGGTGCGACGCAAATGAAAGCTGACACTGCATGACGCCATTATGAAAATTCTGGAAGCCGGCTGTGCCCCGTAGCTTGGCCCGCATTAATGAGATATAGTTAATTTAAATTAAAAAGTCCTTATTTTTATACAGTACTCTCTCGCTAATCCGCCGCTCGATTATTCGACTAGTACTATAATCCGCCGTTTTTTGGAATCGTGATTATGCCCTGAATAGCGTAGATATTTGTATTAAATGGGCCCAAGAAAATGGAAAGTCATGCGATATGGTTGCAAATTTACGTAAAATGCGCGATGAAGTTATCACGAAGATATACTTTGGTAAAAAACAAGCAAAATTAGACACATTTTTTTTTAAATATGAGTAATTACTTCAATAAAAGATTCATGTTTGTTGATTTCTTAAATACAATATAAAAATAAATCATACATTTTGTTTTTTTTTTTTCAATTTGTTGTTCCTGTACATTATAATCCGCCTTTTTCAGTAATCCGCCGATGGTTAGGATTTTATGGTGGCGGATTAGCGAGAGAGTACTGTAACAGGTTTTTTGGAGCCAGCTTTAAGTACAGTCTGTAGCCATATCATAGTGTCACTTATATAGAAAGGGTTATCATAATTAAATAAAAATATTATGTAATTCTAACAAACTAAAATTCAAACATTGCATGTAAAATAAAAGCTTGTAAAATCTTGTTTCATAATCGATTAAGAATATGGGCTCCAAAAAGGCACTCATGAAAGTTACTCTACTTCCAGGTTCGCAAAATTACATTCAAGACGCGTAAAACCTGGTCACGCACTTTTCATTAAAAAAAAATCAAATATTCCTATACGTTAAGAAGTTGAAAGGCGAACATGCAGTTTAACGTGCATTTATTATGCAAGCATTCTTACATAAATCTTCTTTAAATTGTAAAGTTAAATTGTTTCTTAATTGGTAAACAAGGACGTTCACATTCACACACTCCCTGATGTGATTGCGTTACAAATACAGTATCTGCTCAAAATCTATACACATTTTTGTATTAATATAATTTTATAATGAAGACCTCATTTTTATAAATCAATTATATTATGATACAATTAATAAACTGATGTCACATTTTATATGGTCACGATAATTATTATATAGGTCAACCAAAATCTAAATCTCGTTCGTATTATGTATGTACCAAGTTAGCATTGCAATTCAGAAAGGTAATGCCGCCAGCCTGATGGGAACGCTACCCACTGGTAGTGGGCTTGAGCACTTGAGTTACCTATAAGCTCGGTGTCTTGTAGGTAACTTAGTTCCTTGTTGTATATAGTTTGAGTTTCGTTTTAGGAAACATAGGCAATTGGCCCGTAGATACGTTACAATAATTTTATTAAGGTGACTTGGTATCGACTTGGCGGATTGGAGCCAAACTGTTGCCTTGTAGAATTGCCTGTATAGTCAGCGTGCGCGCATTCATATATTTTTTAAAATTAATCCTACCCCTTTACAAAAAACTTGAGTTCATAACAAGGTTTGAATGGTAAATTTGTTGGGATTACACCCAATATTTTTTGTAAAAAATATCTTTTATAGAAACAGAATAAAGTTGATTCATTCCACTAACGGGAACGGGAAATTTGGTGTTTTTTTAATAAAGTTTTTTTTTCTTTCTATCGAGCCAAATTTATTCAATCGTGTATCGCTGAACATATCCGAATAAAATATTTTGTAAACATTTATTACACATAAAAAATGCTGTTAATCGACCGTTTTTAAAGGTCAAACTTTAATATTCGTGAGGATGAATCGTCCAATTTGGAGCCTACTTCACCTTAAAAACAGAAATCTACATAAACGTGCTACAAGAAAAAAGATCAGTAATAATTTAAAATGAAATATGTTCATAAAATCATACAAGAATTAGCTTTGTTATTAGAATATATAGAGCTCTGTAGAATAATTCTTTTTTAATTGATTTTGATTGATTTGAAATATGTATGCTATTCGCTGATTGCAGATTAAAACCCGCGGATTTACCCGCGTAAGTCCGGACTCGCGGGGAGTCCGGGATAAAAAGTAGCCTATGTGTTAATTAATCTAGTGTGTCAGGTACCTCCATACCAAATTAAAACAATGTATATAGAAGTAACAAAGTCACAAAATTTCGCCCTTATAATATTAATGTGAAGTAATTGTTACTATCTTAAGACAATTATTACTAGATCTTAATTAAATCTACATGCCGTCTTCCCTATATTTGTTAATTAATGTCACCAAGCTGTTTCAACAGCAACATATAACTCTAAGCTTGTAGTAGTGTTCATTGAATGTTTAAGTATATTAGATATCATACATTAATAAGTAGATAGATAGATAGATAGATAGATAAACTCTTTATTGAACACCACATTATTGACAAAACAGAATAGGAAATAATGACTTACAAAATAAGTGTAACAATAGGCGGTCTTATCGCTAAAAGCGATCTCTTCCAGACAACCTTTGGATGGAGAGGAATTACGCAACAAAGTTGGACGTCGTGTTTCAACATAACAAAAAACTCAGAGAGGTATAAAATTTGAAAAAAAAATAAAAAATTAAATAAATATTAATAAAAATATACCTACTTATTTATTATATATACCTATGCACAATTATGACTTAATTTAGATACATATTATTATAATACAATACGTAAACTACATAATATAAATACATAAATATAAATACCAATGTCGTTATTAAAGAATGGATTTAATGGGACAGATTACAACATAATTTAATTATTTTTCAGCGAGATAGTAAGCTTTGACGTGTATATACGTGTGTATATTAAGTAATATAACTGGTAGCTTTTAAGGGACAAATATATGCCAAAGCAAGCACCTTTTAACCACAGACAAGATGTATATTGCGTATTACATCGTGGCGGTTACGCAGGGTAACGCGAGGCAATCTTTCATTTTTCATGGTTTTATACAAATTTCGTGAAAACGCGCCTCAAAAAAATAAAACTAGCTGAAAAAAAATGTTTCATGTAAGTATACGTAAAATGAAATAATTTACAGCATTATAATATAAAATGGCGGAACAAAATGGTTACTAAAATGCAAATAGATGCTATTTGCATGAGATTTGATATTTTTTCCTTTATATTCATGAACGCTATGAACATTCTAAGAAGAAGCCATCGTGTATCATATCATACAGATTCTGACGAATTTTTTTTAATCAGAATTTTTAATTACTGCCGGAAAACGGTTACAAAAATACCCGTTTTAGGAGAAATTCTGGTATCATCCTCTTAAAATAAAGTCTATATTCATGGTGGAGTTGTTAAAATATAGTTTTATTAATTAATAGTTACAACTTAAGATAATTTTTAGATAATATAAGCAATACAGGCCCTAAGCATAGGAATATAACAAAGTCTACATTAACATAATCACACTCACCGCCTCACTAAGTTCGATGACATGCGTCTTTATTTGATAGAAACATTCAAATGACACGCACAATCTCAGCCAGAAACAGAAACACAAAATTCCCTTGGGGAAAACTTGTGTTTTCATCGGGGTCGAACCTTATGCCCTTAGCTTAGAAGGGGAACGCTTAACGAACTACGCCAGCATGGAGTGCAAATTGTCAAGATGTGCATTATTTTTGCGCGAGCACTGTACTTACCGAGCTATAGAGTCAAGCTTTGAGAACTTTTAATTAACCTTCCGGTTCAGATGGTACAGATGGCAAATCAGATCCAAATGGGATGTTCAGTTTTGCGTAAATTCTCACATATAAATAATCTAAAATACGGAACAAAAATAAAAATTACGACAACTATCTCTCGACGATGTGGTTGACGATGGAGCTTGCCTAGAAGATACCCATCCGCTCGCGACTTGAAGACTCCCATATTATCCTCATCAGGAAATACCGACTCAGGCAAAGAGTTCCATTCGATTGCGGTTTGCAAAATGAATGTGGAAGCAAAACGCTTACTCCGCATCTGTGGAAAGTTTACCATATACCTAGTGGTATTGCATAGCAGTTTGTTTGCTTGTCCGATAATAAATGAATTTATTTTCGGCAATGCATAAAATAATAATGTATTTTTATGTAATTTTATGAATTTATCAGGTTTATATAATTCATTAACTAATTTAAAAAAATACATTTATCTTTATATGGTATTATTATTAATTATAATAAGATCGTCGCTCCACAAAGCTTGAGGGCGTCTTGTTTACGTTTGCGGATTCGCGGTCTTTACTTAAAAACACCCGGTTATCGGTTCTCTGGCTAATATGGCCAGCCTATTCCCAGTTCAGCTTACTAATGCTGTCCGCTGTCCTAAGTCTTCTACTTTAGTTCTCTATCGGAAAACTTCGTTCCGGATTCATTCCTTCAGAGAAACTCCGAGCAAAGCCCTTTACATAGCTCGCTGAGTTTAAACTGCTGGATCAAACATTCCATATAAGTGTCAAATCCACTTAGAACAAATAAGTGGATTTGATACAGAAATAGCTCGTTTCAAATATACACACTTACAAAATCTTTATATATAGGTAATATAAACAATATAACTATCAAGTTATATTGTTTATATTATATTAGTTTATATATTGTTTATATCAAATCCACTTAGTTGTTCTAAGTGGATTAGTAGCTGTGATCAGCTACTACGATGTGTATGCTTTCGTTATACAATTTTATATCTTTGATAATATACGTTTTTTTATACACATACTTTCCGAACTTCTTACCTTTCAGCTGAAAATAAATTCAATGTTCTTTTTCGAGGATAATTTTGTTTAGTTTTTTATTTCAGATAACATTTGTTTGTACTGTATTTGAAAATAAAAAGTTTATGTAAAAGTTTTCTCATTGTTGGCATCACAATAGACCTGATAAAACTTTGAAATCTTGGCATAAATGAAAGTACAAAATGCATTGGAATTCAAAAGATTTGTTTGTAGGTAAGGTTATTGTACCAGTTGGGTTCAAACCGAAATCAAGTTATACTTTAAAAAGCTTTTAAAAATCAAGCTTTTACCAATTGTAAATAAAAAAAAGACTAAAACATTTTATAACCACAGAACTTGTCCAGACGAATCAAACGATCCCATCAAGTGTGGGCTTATCTTGTACAGTTCAGAAGTTCCTATGGCCATCTTTGATCTCCATCATCAGACCAGCTCCATTTTTTTTAAATACTCGATAGGCAAGCATTTGAACACTATCTCACCTGACGGAAAGTGATGATGCGGCTAAAGATGTAGTATGCTTGCCTAGAAGATACCTATATACCATGGTACCATATCATTGTATTTCCGGACATCGGGAAGTGGGTTTAATGTAGCTTGCAATATTTAATTACAGACCGACAGATAACAGGACAGGTGAAATAAATAAAAGCTTGTAAAAAAGGCGAAAAAGCAGACGTTCGTTAGTTACCAACTGCACTAAAACATAATAGTACCTATAAGTAGATAACCCACCCAATGGGTTCGATTCCCGACACAAGCACAATTTTCCTTCCCCAAGGGACATTTGTGCTGGCACAGCTTCTGTTTCTGGGTGTAATGTTTAACATAATAAAACATATCTAAAATTACAAGGCAATCACCTGCAGCATGGACTGTACCTACGTAGTCAACAAATATCTAAGTACAGCTCCGTGGATCATTTCTGAAGCTAAATCCACTTGAAATATAGCAAATCCTGAAACTGGCTACTCCCACATCCACATCACTTGGTAAATGGCATGACCACACTAACTGTGATGCCAAAGTGCAATGTATAGAGTATGTAAGAGCTTCGCGTAGGAGGAACTTTGGTTCAGTTTCTATAGGAGTCCACAGTTGAACGATAGCCGCCGACGCCATCGGCCGACCGGGCGGGCGTATGCAACACAATTTCCCGCGCGAAGTTTTCTCTTCATAGTTAACGATTTAAGACACTAGTGTTGTTTAATAAATAATACCTTTGAAACACTATGTGTCGACTGAAAACACTATGTGACTAAATAAAATAAATTATACTGAATTATTTTAACAGGCGCGTATAATTTGTCAATCTGTAAAAAATAAGTAATAAGTGAATTACTAGCAAAATTTTCACGAACACCTGTATGTTAAAAAGTGTATTTTTTTACAGTCAGTGATTGCGAATAGGCAAGAAAATGTGAAAAGTTTGACTTTGAATTACATTGAGTGAATTTTGTTTGAAGATTCCGTGAGATTTCTAAACAGGTGGCTGAATAAGTAAGTAGCTATATTGTAAGGAAATATAACAGTTGGAGATTTGACTGTCAATTTTCAGGAAAGTTAATAAACTCTGCTTCTTTTGAACTTTGAACTCGGGTAAAGTAATCCTTATTAATTGGTGGAACTTTTGTTTCATTAGAGTAAGTTAATCAAGGAAAATTTATTTTACAGGATTAACCTTGAAATAAAATTATGTTTAAAATTATTTCAAAAGTCAGGTGCGCTTTGCGAGTTAAAATATTAACATATTATTATTTAAATTAAAATTAAAACAGAATTACAATTCCCGTTTTAATTTTAATTTAATAGTTCATAATGTGCGTGAGTTTTTATCAAATTATATTATTATTTGTAATTAAATAACTAAAATGATATTTTGACACACAAAAAAAAATATTTTGATTTGTGTGGCCGTTGTAAACGCGGTTTTCAATAAAAGTTTATTTATATATATATATATATATATATATATATAATATGAAAACATTTGACCACTATCCCACCTTTTGTTATGTGAAGTTGCTGTCGACGATGGAGCAAGCTTGCCTAGAAAGTACCTATTCATTCTCGACTTGAAGATACCAAAATTTAACTTATGCACACAGACTCAAGCAAAGAGTTCACTTTTTTTTAAGTTTTTGTTACGGGAATCGTATTTTTTTTTTAATGTACTTATACTAGCTGTACCCGACATGCGTTGCAATGCCACAGTTAGAAAAAGTGTTTTACTTTTTTTTCTTTTATGGTCGCTTCCGCCCAATAAAACAAAAAAAAATCATTAAATTCGGTCGAGCCGAGATATTATTTGAGTAGAGTTAAGTAATCATTATTTGCCCTTATTTTACTTAGTTTGTTTATATTGATGAAAGATATAACGCCCACCTAGTAATTATAAGCTTCCTCTCTTTAAACTGTTGCCGTTTCCAACAGGCCTGTAATTAACAATAAACATATATATTACATAATTTTATAAAACTAACAGAATGCAATAATTAATTTGAATTTAGATTATTGTAATTAGAATTAGAATTTAAAACAGGCAGTTTTCCAGACTCACTGCGTCACGCTAAGAAAAATCTAAAAATAAATATTTTGCTGTCGGTCCCGGTTATTATAAGACAACAGTCGATGCCTTCAGGCGGCCTGAAAAATCCTGACACTAAGACCGCTCACTAGTCTATACGACAAGCAAATAATCTATGAAAAATTATTTATCTTTATATATATAAAATTCTTAAATAGGAATATACCAAATATATAGTTGTAGCAATTTTCTTTTGGTTTTCCTAGCTGTTATAAGATAATAATAACTAGACCCAGTGGCCAGTATTAAATTCCTAATGTAATGAAAACTTATGTTCCCGCCGGAATCGAACCCGATACCCCTGATTCGAAGGCGAACGCTCACCCAACTAAGCCAACGGGCAGTTCAAGTAAATAGTGTATTCTTTAGTTCATTTAACCTATAATTCTATGTCAATGTCATCGACAGCTATACATTACTTGTATAAGGGTTCTTTGAAACCATAACGGTGACTACCTAACAATTTTATGTTAATAAGTTTTTAGCGGATCTATAAACTCGAGTAAACAACTCCTGTTGACTCTGTCGCCTTTGACATGATAATTTTATTAGTAGGTAATAAATACCAATCATGTTTTTAAAATCACGAGTGTGAATTATTTTTCTTTGAATATTTTTTTAATTAGAACCAATTAGTGCGTGCGTTGCTGCTAGCCACTCTACCAGGCGTGGTTAGGCTCCATTGGCGGTAATGAATTAATATTTAAAAAATATTTTTGGAGCAGTTATATTTATATCCAATTTTCTTTCATATTATAGGTCACAGTAGCTTTTTCCCTATTTTATACCGACTTCATAAAAAAGGAGGAGGTAATCAATTCGACTGTATTTTTTCACTTCTTTCCACGTGAACCGATATTGAAATTTTTTTGTTGTTTGAAAGCTGGTGCTTTCCCATTGGTTCCATTTAAATTCGATCTAGATCTGTTTAGTAGTTTTTGAGTTATCATCAATAATGCGTATTAAGGGTTCCAAAGATCGAGAAGTCGGATTGTTTGAGCTTTGCTTCCGTTTAAAATATTTACCAGCAATTTTTATATAAAATAAATTTATTATTGTTTAAAATCCATCAATTAAAATAATATAATCAAACAACAGCTTATTAAATTACACATTTTACATTTTAATTGTAATTCTTATACGCAGAATTTTAGTTAGTCCTCCTCTCTTCTAATATTAATATAGCAAAAATCTATTAACCAATTTATTTATTTGTTTTAACATCTTTGTATTACTTTAAAGATGCAATAAAGTGCTCAATATTTAATGTTTCAAAATTAAAAATAATTAGTGTATGCAGCTAGTACATTTATTTATTTATTCTTTTGCACAATATATATGTACACGGAGGACTTAATGCTAATACAGCATTTTCTGCCAGTCAACCGAGAAGGTGCAGCAAAATTCGTGGTAGTGCAGTATAAAGGCTATTAACTTGACATAGACAATAATGTTAATATCATAATAACAATAAATGTTAATATATATATATATATCATATTAACTATCTATAATAATGTTATTCAGCTAGAAAAATAAACGAAGTCTTCGTTTTTTTTTATTCTCGATAGGCAATTATTTAAGCAAATAGACGTCGAACTTCCAAAGCCAAAGCTGATTCACCAATTTAGTATGCATTCTACTAATTAAAGCCCAGACGCCGGCAAAAGTCTAGATTCTCACTGTTTACAAGATCTCATCTCAGATCAATCGTTGTGATAATCGAAGTAAACAAACTTTTTATACTAAATCGATTAAATATGCCCTGTTCTTTCAACAAAAATCTCTGCTTATTCTATTTTTGTTAGATGTTTCGGTGAGTCACGTTTGTTGGCGAAGCCTCTCTGTGCTCTTCTGTACAATTCTCCAAAAGTAAGATATTATCAAATGTTTGGATAAGTAGCAGATAATTAACTGTTTTTTAATTGTTATTACATATTTATATACGACATAAGACTAAAATTAACATAAAATCTAAATTAAACTTTAAAAGAGCATAATTTCCGTCACATAAATCTGCCTTGTGGATCTCTAAAAATTCAACCGTTAAACTGGCAAGATGGAGGACAGAAATATATTTAAGTTACACAAGTGATCGTTTCAGGATACCAATTTGAAATATAACTTTTAGGTAGCTACCCAACTAGCACAATAGCGCTAAAATAAGCTCTACACCAACGGTATAGTGGATCGGTTTAACGTTTTAAGAACATTACAACGGTGTTAATTATAGAGTTATATCATGATATAACTCAGATATAACCCCAAAAGAGGCCCACGCTCTTAGAGCTTAAAGTTCTATAGCGCGTGTACACAAGTGTTACAACGGAGTTAACGTGAGTTATAATAGAGTTACAAGAACAGTGTCAGCTTCAAGTGTTATATCATTGTTTCTACAGAGGTTTGTTTAGAGCTGAAATAGTTATTTGCACTCCAACAAAAAAAGATATACCACTTATTGTGTTACTAGACTGCTACAAAAGTGGTACTTGCTAATTCTGGTGATAGAAGAAGTAATTATATATATAATAGAAGTAATTATAGTTGAAAGAGTTATAAACACCCCGACAACAAAAGACAGAGTTCATAGAGCTATAGCTCTTAAGTGAATTAGTATGTCAAGACGAAGATACTTATAGTATTAGATACAGCAAAGAACTAAGTTACTTACAAGACATCGAGCTTATAGGTAGCTCAAGTGCTCAAGCCCACTACCAGTGTGTAGCGTTCCCATCATGCAGAAGGCATTACCTCTCTAAATTGCAATGCTTTTTGCAAAACGTTGAACCAAACAAGTAAGTTAATCACGCGTCGCCTCAACCAGGCGCTTTCATAGATTTTGAAAATAGAATGAGCTTAAAAATATTACTTTCCACATTTTCATTTTACAGTCAGGAATGGGATATTGCTAATAATTATAAATACGAATACGAAATTTATCTACTACAAAAACAACATGGAAATAAGTAGTGCAGAAGGACATGAGGGAATGTGAGCTATCCGAAACGACAGAGCGAAGTGGAAAGTAAATAGTAGGAAGGCTAACCCATCGAGATAGGAAACAATACAACATCCTTGGGCTAACCCCACCACCATGTGGGATATTTAGTCAGGAAGAGAGAGAGAGAGAGAGATCTATGCTATAAAACAAATTAAGGGTAATGTTTTCAGCGTAATAAACACGATTTAAAAACTAAAGCAGTGCTTTACCGTCTAGATTTTGAACTATGTAAGTTCAAAACTTTGGGTGGCATTGAACTTCAATAGGCAAGCGTGATGCCTACCATCAAGAAAACGACTAACTCGTCTCGTCTCTCAATTACATAAAAAAAGTTTGCGATAAGCCAACGTATCTATTTTTAAAACAGTCAAAAAAAGTTGCCTCTGAATAGAATGTCTGGATAGTTATTAAAGAAGTTTTCTTTAATGTAAATAATGTTTTCGAATTAAAAGTGATTGCGCTGAATTATGCGTAAGAAGGTAATTATTTTTTTAAGATTTCTTTTAACAGGAAAGAGAGAACGAAGGCGATCGGATTTCTTCGAAAAGACAGAAGAAGTAGATTTAAAATAAATTTCAATGATCTGATAAAAACTCACGCACATTTTGAACTATTAAAGATAAAATTCCAGAGTTATATAATTTTATTTGGCAATGCTATGGCAAACCATCAAAATTAATTTACAAAAACGATGTTCTTTTGTCTTCCGTTGGCTGTCAGCAGGGTGACCCGTGCGGCCCAGCAATTTTTTCTTTAGCTGTCAATCCAATAATTCAACGTCTCCAATCCAAACTAAATGTTTGGTATTTGGATGACGGAACTCTGGGAGGTGATGTGAATACTGTCTTAAGTGATTTAAAATTAATAATTGATGAATTTAAAAAGATTGGGCTTGAACTAAATTTTTCGAAATGCGAACTTTTTGTTTGCGATAACTGTTCAGACAAATTATCGGTTTTACAAAAATTTAACTCATTGGCTTACAATATAAAACTAGTAGACAAGTGTTCACTTCGCCTTTTGGGTTCGCCGATATTAGATGAATCAATTTCACCATTATCCTCACAGAGACTGTGGGATCGGCCGCTCTGTGAACTAACACGGAAACATCTTTTAGATACGTGTCCTAGCGTCACAGAGCGTGCTCGACTTCTAGCAGTTTCTGTATGGGAGTCAGGGCTTTGGTTGCAGGCCATTCCCTCTTTTAATACTGGCACACTTATAGATCCATCTGCTTTCCGTCTCGCTATATGCTTACGTTTGGGTGCAAGGTGCTATGTTGCCCATAGCTGTCAGTGTGGTACTGCTGTTGACCAGCTCGGTCACCACGGCCTCTCGTGCCAGAAAAGTGCTGGCCGAATTTCCCGCCACGCCAGCCTCAACGATATTATCCGCCGGGCTTTTACCAGTGCCAACGTTCCAGCCATTCTCGAACCGAATGGTCTGATGCGTGACGATGGTAAAAGACCCGACGGCATGACTTTAATTCCATGGAAGATAGGACGGCCTTTAGTATGGGATGCAACTTGTGTCGATACTTTAGCTCCGTCACATCTTCCTGAAACACAGAATGGGGTTGGCGTCGCGGCAACTTCGGCAGAGCAGCGTAAACGGCGCAAATATGGAAACCTTGGCAGTGGTTACATATTTGAGCCGTTTGGTGTTGAGACACTGGGTCCGTGGGGACCGGGAGCTCATTCTATTTTCAAAATTCTATCAGAGCGCCTGGTTGAAGCGACGCGTGATCAAAATGCTGGCACTTATTTGGCTCAACGTATTAGCATTGCAATTCAGAGAGGCAATGCCGCCAGCATGATGGGAACGCTACCCACTGGTAGTGGGCTTGAGCACTTGAGTTACCTATAAGCTCGATGTCTTGTAGGTAACTTTAGTTCTTTGCTGTACATAGTTTTAGTTTAGTTTTAGGAAATATAGGCAATTGGCCCGTAGTTAGTACATAATGCGTGTTTATACATTAAATTATAATTAAACGACCTCCCGCGCTCTTCGTGCGAGGTGGGACGCGACGGCGGGCGCTCCACACTCATCCTGAAGAAGGCTTCCGAATGAACCCGAAACAATTATCGATTTAGACATCGACAACGCGTAATTCACGCTAAATTCCGTTTAAATTAAAAAAAATCAATAAGTTCTATAGGAGACTTGATATACAAAGCGCAATATACAAAAGGGACTTGATGTCCAAAGCGGCCAGGGACGAAGCTTTTCCCCACGCTGTCGACGTTTTGTTTAGGCTCTAGTACTACAAACTAATTTGTTATAAAAATTATCAATTAAAAATACTTTTATTAATTGTTAATAAATAATTTATGCCCTCAAATTAATTCATGTTATTAATATCTTTTCCATGTAAATAAAATATTTTTTCAAGCTCTAATTTGAACATTCTAGAAACAATTTCCAGTACCTCTACTTTTACGACTTATTCCAATTTATTTATAAAAGCGACGTACGTTTTAAAATACGTACATATACGTATTTTAATGTTTAATAATAAAATTAAATTAAATTTTATTACATTTATGTCCACCTTTATTTAATTATTAGAAATTAAAATTCACTTAAATAAATTTAATACTACGTAACTCTAGTGTAACAAAACATACTATGCGGACAGGGTGCGCGTACTGAGTTTATATACAGAGCACGCCTGGGGCGCTTTGTGTATCCCTTTTAATGAAATACAGTTGTGAAAAAAAGGGAGGGACTCACTTGGAAGTCTCGTGGAGGAAGATCAGGTGGCTGCGTGGTTAATTCAGTCCTTCGATCTAATGGATATTCACTCCATTTGTGTATTGGGTTACTGGTTTCTCACTTAAACTTAGTTTAGGGCTGTGCTTGCCTTTTTTTGTTTGTTTTGTTTTGCGTTTGAATTATTAAGCTACACTCTATATTTATATTTTCTTATGACATATATATTTTTACCAATCTAAAAAAAGCTTGGAAAGTAATGGTTCTTTACAGATGATAAAAGGATACTGAGTGGATAATTTGAATAGGGTCGACTATGATCACCTAGGTCAGGGGTCGGCAACCTGCGGCTCGCGAGCCACATGCGGCTCTTTGGATGTGAAGCTGCGGCTCTTTAGTTGCAAATATTATTTATTTAAAAAAATCGTTCTGAATCGATTAACGAGGATTAGGCGCCATTTCTATCGAGCCATTAACAAGCCTCCAAAGGTAGCAAAAAAGTACATTTATTCAGTTGAAACAAGTAAATTATGGGATGATTAGGTAGGTATAACGCGTGCATAGCGTTTTCTATACGATACTCATAGTACAGAAGGTATTATTGTTGGCATTAAGGATTATTGTTGGCAAGAAAAAAACTTTTTGGCTCTATGAAACTTTTAAATGTTGTAAATTGTAAGTTTTGGCTCTTCCGACTCAAAAGGTTGCCGACCCCTGACCTAGATGATTACATTCACGGGTGATCAAAGAACACTAAAGAGTCGCCTATGATTACTCAGGTCATAGTAGAATGGACCATGAAGATACAAAAAAGAAGACCTACTTTTCTCAATAGCATTTTTAAACAAGAACTGTAAAGATCGAAGAACTAAAAACAAAGAACCCTCTGCCCAATCCAATCAACTCCGAAACAAACAGTCTTAAAACAACAAATCTCCACATTCCATAAAAATAATAAAGGTCAGATAACGAATTAAATAGACAGAAGCAATAAAACCGTGGAAAGGAAACCATGCTTGATGTAAGAAATCTATAGAATTGTATTAACATCTGGTCGAAAGTGAGGAGCGTTAAGGTGGGCGGTAACTACTTCTCTAAAATGTTTAGCAAAGGAAGTAGTAATGAGTGATGACTCTTCAATCATTCACATTGATTTAGATTGGAGATCTGACATTGCTGTTAAATATATTTTTATCTCGCTAATGAAATACAAGCTGAAAATCTTCTTTTCAGCTATGTATGAAAATTTTTGTATTATATAGTATGTTTATCTTCGGCGGGAAGTTTTGAAGTAAATACTTCTTTAGCGGCGTTGAGCACTTTTTTGGGATGGGTAAAAAATGTAAAACTAGCTTCAGTTTTCCTTACATTAGGACACGTGATTTGATGGCAAATTCGTAAGACGAAGGGAGAGTAGACCGCCGGCGTGGCGTAGGAGAGGATGTAATGGCCTCGATTCTGATGTCACACACTTAATTAAATTTAAACTATTCCTGTCTTTTACAAAATAGGAACACAAGACAGAGATAGCAGTATGCTGTGCTGTCAAGTTAGTCAGAACTTAGATGTCTATGCAAGCTTAGTCGAGTATGTGTTGTATTGGTGTTGACTAAAAACAAGCGCCTTTCTGCTTCTGCTGTTCATATTTTAATTGATAAACTAGCGTGACAGCACTAAAATGCATGCTATCTCTGTCTTGTGTTTTATTTTGTAAGAGACAGGGATAATTTAAATTTAATTTAGTGAGTGTACATCAGAATCGAGGCCAGTATCTTCCTCTCTTTCTACCGCATTTCTATGGTGAAGATGGTATCGTTATTTCAAAAATGCACAACGTTTATGCTTAAGTTTTCACTTCTGCCGGCGCTCCCGGAGTGCAACCCGTTGTTTTTTATAAAGTGAACCTTTTTGGGAGGCCTTTGAAATTCTGACACGCAACCTTTTTTGTGACGATTAGTGGTGGGGATAAACAACATGATGAATAATTTAAATGTTTTCCTGTAATGCAAAACTTATCTTATAAAAATCCATTTCTATTGTGTGTCTTTACGATAAATCCTGTTTTTATTTAGCTCAGCCGTGTAACTATCTAAATTGCAATTTGGAAGAATACGTTTTACACTAGCTATGCTTCCGTCTTCCTCAGAAAAAAAGTTAATTAAAAATAGTGTCATTAACGTCTTGTGATGATTTCTATCACAACAGTAAAAATAATAGTTCGGGGGAAAGTCTTTTCGAAGTTTGTACACAGGTTGTAATCTTTTTGGTTATACAGTTTGTATCTGGCTGGTGTAATAACAAACCTTAAAAAACCGACTTCATCGCTTATATTTCGGTTTTAGCTTGACTAATGTCGAAAGAATTTATAATGGACCTGTCCTGAGTTGTTACTCTACCAAACAAAAAAAAAAACATCAAAATCGATTCATAATTGGCGGAGATATCGCGTAATATACATATAAAAAAAAAACATAGAGTCGAATTGAGAACCTCCTTTTTTGAAGTCGTTTGAAAACGAATTCACCGCTTTATCTTCGGAACCCTTGATCAGATTCAATGTATTAAATACGCATTTTCAAAAACTTTTGTTGAGACGACGCGTGATCAAAATCAAAATGACTGGCTCAAGGTATTAGCATTGCAATTGAGAGAGGCAATGCCGCCAGCATGATGGAAACGCTACTTGAGCACTTAGATTACCAATAAGGTCAATGACTTGTTGGTAACTTGGGTCTTTGCTACATACATGTATATAATATTATACTTATATATGAATAAACTTTGAAAACAAAATGTCTCGCCATGACACGCTTGCCCCTTACAGTTCAGTGCCACCCAAAGTTTTGAACTCATACAATGTGTAACAGAAAGGTGTAGTAATACTCAAGTCACGCATCTAGCTACATGTATGGAGTCTAACAGGAACTTTTGCATTCACGGCAGCACCATTAATATTAAGTTATGATGAATTAAAGTTTAAAAAAAAATGTCATTTGCAACCCTATTTCATCAGCTACCGTTCTACACCACATAGCCTTTGGACCTAGACAACTGACAGTGGAGGCCATAACAAAAGTCAAGGTCACGCGCCACAGATGTAATCGTAGCGTTGGCAAAAAAAAAATTGTACGGAACAAATATCTCCGATTGCCGCACATAGGTTAACTGTAGGGTTGTCAAAAGTATTTTTAAAATAGATTTTTAAATTTTTGTTCTGAAAAAATTATGTCCGATTTTGACTTTCGTTCTCTGGCAGACGATTCCAGGCACGATACACATACACACCACCAGGTTACTACACCTTTTTGTATAGGTCAAAATCCCGCGTGGCATAAGACATAAGATGTGAAATGTCTGCCATGTGAAATGCCCTGTAATTATACTGGAAACATTGCCCTTCAATCAGTAATACAGTAATGTACTTTTATTCGTAGACTATGTATCATATTGTATGACACGACGTTCTAACCAGTTCCACGATAACAATATAAGATAGTATATCCAGAGCTACCACAATGGGTACAAAAAACTTTATTCATTATTCTTGATTCTTCATTTGTGGACCCAGTTGTTGCCAGTCTTTGTAAATGTAAACAATAGCAAAGTTTCTGTATTTATCCTTCCATAAATTCCTAAGCTCAAAAAGCTTGGCTTTCTTTGAGTTGGCAGTCATCTCGACTGCGAAATATTCGACCACGTGGTCGAGTTTCTACTTTTAATTTTTATAGTTGTTAACTTGAACACTAATACAAAGTAAACCAAAATATTATTATTTTTATCAAATTTTGAAGCAATTTTCCTTGATAGAATAACATAAATATTATTTTCGAGTAAGTATTGACTTTATCACACTTCACATTAATATCATAAAAGCGAAAGTTTGTAAGATTGTTTGTGTTTTTTACTTCTTTAATCAAATGGCTGGATCAATTTTGATAAAATGTAGTATGGAGGTAGTTGACTCCCTGAACACATAGGCTATTTTTTATCCCGGAAATCCTGCTAGTCCGGGACATACGTGAGTAAAACCGCAGGGCGCAATTAGTAAACAATATTTTCGAGTAGTAATTTATAATATTTATAGGTAATTTAAAAGGCAAAAGTTTAACCTCATCTGAATTTCTAATTAGATGTTTGTTATTTCTCTTTGAGCTTACTTTTACCGTTATTGAACGGTTAAACTTTTATTAAGAAAAATTGGGTAAATTGTTAATGACTTTAACGAGATCCACAGGGAATACGAAACAACGCGGCGTTTTAGGGTCTTTTTAAATTGGGCGAGAAGGCGATAAACATTAAGCCGTAAGAGAAAAACAAGGTAACACAATAGGTACCACACACAAAGACGCGAAAGGCGAGCACCAGGCTATTTTTATTATTTTTTGTCATACTTTTGACTTTTTAGACTCGTCTACGCCGGTTTTTGAAACAAACTGGGTTTTTCATAGAAAGCGGAATGAAAATATGAAAGTAATAATTGACACAAAAATAATTAATATTTCTGTGTCAATTATTACTATTAAATTTAAATTGAAATGGGAATTAGCGTGACTTACGCGTTGTCGATGTCTAGATCGACAATTATTTCGGCTTCATTCGGAAACCTTCTTCAGGATGAGTGCGGAGCGCTCGCAGTCGCGTCCCACCTCGAACTATCTATATTACTATTTATCAAATTATTACTAGTATTAAAAACTTTTAACCTTTTAATTTCATCATATATACATGTACAAATAGTAGTGGAAGAGCAAATACTTTAACTAATAATAACTTATTTGTAAAGAAGCGTAACTAACTCATCGCTCGGAAGTACGGCCACAAATTACCTAATAGTTCTGATTTGGTAACACTTGAAGTATGTACTATGGGATGCTTCACAAAAAACAAAGTAAGTACGGGTGCCATGTAAGCAATAATTAAAGATAAGTTCAAAGACTTCTAACGTGGTTGCCGGAAACAGTTGCATCACAATTACACCCGGAACCAGAAGCACAAATTTAATGTCCATTGGAAGGAAATTGTTCTCCTGCCGGGAATCGAGCCCGAAATCTCCGGCGCAGAGGGTGGAGACCTGCCCACTGCACCAACTGGGTTGTCAATAAAATACATACCACATGTATGCATTAAAAACACACATACACACACTTGTAAACTTCCTACGATATACCTACACTATTAAATATCATTTAAATATCTGCAGCGCTATAATCTTGTTAGGGAATAATTAATTTATCTTCGGAACATTGATCGGATTATATGTACTAAACACGCATTGACGATATTTCAATAACTACTGATCAGATCTTGATCAAATTTAAATGGGACCAATTGGAAAGCAACATCTTTCAAACAAAACAAAAAGTCGGTTCACGTTTAACGAAGTTATAAAACACATAAAAAAAATACAGTCGACTTGAGTACCTCCTCCTTTTTTGTGAAGTCGGTAGAAAATTAAATGCTTTTTATGCTTGTTACTGCTCACGTACCTCAACCCTACCGCAGGGACATAATCAGTTATGCACTTCTCCTGTAGTTCAAAGGAATGCAATATAACGTTTCAATGCAATTTGCCAAGATTGCAATTCTTTAGAACAATGTGGTAATCATGCTGGGTTTGCCAAATCGCGTTGCTATTCCAGATACTGGCAAAATGCCTGCGTTTGTTGTGTCCAATTAAGTTGTAATTGGTAAGCTTTTCAAACGACTTCATAACAGGAGGTTCTCAATTCGACTACATAACAGGAGGTTCTCAATTCGACTACATAACAGGAGGTTCTCAATTCGACTACAAGTTTTTTTTATTGTTTAGTATTTTGATGTTTTTTTTATTGTTTGGTAGATTATACTTCAAAGGTGGTCCCTGGCCAAAGCTAAAATATAAGCGGTGAAGTCGGTTTTTTAAGCTTTGCTTGCGTTTTATTACAACTAGGAACGGTTGTGTAAGGTATATCAGATTTACGTACAGACTGTATTATAACTACGGGCCAATTGCCTATATTACCTAAAACTAAACTTAATAAATCTAAACATCAAACACCCAAGTTACCTACAAGGCATCGAGCTTATAGGTAACTCATATGCTCAAGCCCAGTGGGTAACGTTTCCATCATGCTGGCAGCATTGACTCTCTGAATTGCAATGCTAATACGTTAATCCAGCATTTCACTC
Organism: Lomographa bimaculata; assembly: GCA_948107665.1. Classification (NCBI taxonomy): domain Eukaryota; kingdom Metazoa; phylum Arthropoda; class Insecta; order Lepidoptera; family Geometridae; genus Lomographa; species Lomographa bimaculata. The sequence continues at coordinate 14,499,029 of OX403600.1, forward strand.
GCGCGTCGCCTCAACTAGGCGTTCTGATATTTTTATAAAAATATAATGAGCTCCCTGTCGCCACGAGCCAATTGTCTCGACATCAAACGGCTCAATTATGGAACCACTGCCGAAGTTTTCAAATTTATGCCGCTTACCCTGCTCTGCCGAAGTTGCCGCGACAACGAAAAAAAAAATAGAACTTAAATATGCATATTCAGATGTATATCAGTCAAATGTCAGCTTATTGAACTCCTGCCCTATATAAACCTACATCCTTCCAATATTGAGCCGATCTCAACCATGTATATCCAACAAGCTTTTTCATATCTTCAATATTGGTCTGACACAGCTGCATTGATTTCAATAGGTTCCATAATTCTTTGTATGTACAAACCATCTTCCCTTATGTCTCACCTAGCAGCCACAATGTATATTGAGAATAAAATAAACTTCAAAAAAAGTAAGCATGCGGAAGATATGCCTTACACTCGCAGATAGTTTTAATAATTTTAAAATATAAACGTTCTCAGACTAACACAAAGTTCGAAGACTTATGTCGTGAATGCAAGAAACATTCACATTATTCATACAATCACACCCAAAACCAGAAACACAAATTTTCCTTCTTTTTTATTATTTATTTACGATCTAAGTAATTTAATTTTGACCTAAACTGCTAAATAGAGTAGTATACTAAGAATGTGTCCAATAACACTTTTTTTTTAACACTCACAATATCACACTGTGACATCACACTAACTCGAAAGGTTTAGTTCTCTTGAGACTTCTCACTAAGTCTATGTTGTCAAGGAGCTGGATTGTCTCAACGTACACATGGTGATGGAGTCTTTAAACAAAACAAACGCTTTCACACTCACATGCCCACACTAAGTTCAAAGACTTGTATCGTGAGAGCCGGAAACATTCACATCCCACACATATTACACCCAGAACCAGAAGCACAAATATCCCTTGGGAAGGAATTTGTGCTCCTGCTGGGAATCGAAACTAGGATCCACGGCGCTGAGGGCGTCTTCGTTCATGAGCTTCGTTACCTATGAGATAATTTTAAGTTGGGAATTAAACCCGCTGCTTAGAAGGCGCTCAATTGGCGTGTTGGTCAAACGGGCAGTTATTTGCGTGGCACCTTTAAAAAAATATCTTGCCTGCTGGAGTTATCTATCTAATATCTTTAAACGAGCAATTCTTGTATATATATATATATATATATATATATATATATATATATATATATATATACGTGTAATCAGGATCTCGGAAACGATTTTCATAAAAGTTACAGATTAGGGGTTTTTCGGCCTAAGGAATCGATTTATCAACTTTCCAGGTCCGAGAAATGCTCGGTTCCCAAACTGCATTTGAAAAACCGGGTTTAAGAAACTATCAGCGCCATCTATTACGCCATGACTGATGTAAAAAACTGTTTCTACTCGACAGTAGATGGAGCTTTCTGAGGCTACAAATTCAAACACATTATACCAAAAAAAAAATCCGGATATTAAGTTTAAAAAATGAGACAGAGGTTAACGTAATCATAACAAAATAATTATACCTCAAGTGTAATCAAGTACTGCTCGGTCCCAGAGCGGGTTATAGCTCTGCTGTAATTAATCATAAAGTAAATTATTCTCTTAAGGAAACAAATGGGTAAAGGGCAATGTATGACACAACAAAAGCGCGGTGTGTGAGAGTTTTGTATCCAAAATGATGAGAACGCAATATTAAATTTCCGCTCTTGACGTATAAGTAAAAAATGGTTGAAAGTAAAAATTATTTTGTTTCTCCAAAACTTGAGATTCTTCAATTATTATAGTGATAAATTTAGAGAGGTAAAATTATCGCTTGAGGCGGGATTCGAACCCGAGGCCATAGGGTGTCATGCCCTATTGCTCTCACCGCTGAGCTACTCAAGCCCCGCCTGAAGCGACGAAATTAACCTTTCATTATTATTAACGTCTTACGGGGACGTGTGACGTCATCTACCGAAACAGTTTATAGAATTATTATTCTTCAATTATTAATATGTAATAACTACTACAAAAATATTTTTAACAACATGAATAAAATTCGTAATTACTGTTATTTTTTTATGCTAAATAGGCAAGCAAGCAAGATGACCACTATCTCACCTGATTCACATATATATTTTCATTTTTTCTTCCTAGAATTTAATTTTCTTTATATTTCCTATTCAGCCATATAAGTTGACTAAATAATCATTTTGAAAAGCCCTCGGATGACCTATTCCTAAAACGGTTGCATTGATTTTCACCAAACGTGGCTCAGTACACTCTCAATCAAGAAACCATGATTCAATCAAGAAACCTTAATCTAGAAACCTTGTTTTTTGATGATCCTTCTAAAAAGAAGGGGAACGCGCGCTTAAGCAAGCCATAGGGCATAAAAGAATGATTGAAATGTATTTTCACCGACTTCACAAAAAAGGAGGATGAGACCTCCTCTTTTTTGGGTCGACTGTATTTTTTTTTTAATTGTATTACCTCATAACATCTTTCCACGTGAACTGATTTCGATTTTTAATTTGATAGATGTGGCTTTCCAATTGGTCCCATTTAAATTTGATTAAAATCTGATCTCTAGTTTTTCAGTTATCGTCAATAATGCGTGTTTAATACATTCAATCTGATCAAGATTCCGAAGATGTTATGAAAGCTTACTATAAAACCATATACTATATTAATGACAAGGATGCATGGAGGCAAACTGCAAAGGCTCTTTCTAGCGACTACCATAATAACACCTAGGTTAAGAAAATTATGTATTAGAAATTAAGAATGTTTTTTTTTTTAATTAATGAAAAAAAATGCGCCTCCGAGTTTCTTGCCAGGTTCTTCTCGAGATGGCTGTAATTTTGCGAATCTGGCAATAGATTCATTAACTTTCATGAGTGCCTCTTTGGGGCCCATTTGAATAAACGATTTTGATTTTGATTTTTGATTTTGATGAAGCGGTGAAGTCGGTTTTCTTAAGCTTTGCTTGCGTTTAATTATATATCTCAGGGTGACAAGTGCAGTGCTTTGCCGGGCTGCCTTTTGACTTACATGTTAAAATATCTCTGGGAGACACTGAAATGTACCTAATCGGCAAGCGTGGCGCTTACCATCAGATGACTTGCTTATTTTGTCTCAAAAAATTATTTTTACTATTTGTATGAGTCTGTTAAGTGATTTTCGTTTCATTTACATCAGCCTAATAATTCGCTCACTGTTTATATAAACTAAAACATAGAAGATTTCTTTGGATGTTTTTGCTCATTAGCAATGAAAAGCTATGTATGCCTTGTATGCCCTAGCAGGGCATTAGGGCACTTCGTGAGGCTGAGACAAGTATGCTTCACTGTGTAGTGCCTTCTCGCTTCTGTGCTAGTTTTTACTCATACTTCCCGACTTTTTTTACGACGAACTGCTCATTGGCTTATTTGGGTGGCATTCGCCTTCTAAGCAGGGATATCGGGTTCAATTCCCGACTGAAACACAAGTTTTCTCCGCAAGGAAAATTTGTGTTTCTGTTTCTGGTTGTGATTGTATGTGTGATGTGAATGTTTCCGGAACCCACGCGTTTATGTTTTTATGCTGTGTTAATTGTTGATACAATGAAGTTCCAAAAACTAAGTCAGGAAAATTATTAAAGGAAAATAGAAAATATGATGTGTCAAACTCACGAAAACTTTAAAAGTAAAAATAGAAAATACATTATAAATCGTTTATTCACATGGGCCCCAAAGAGGCACTCATAAAAATTGATGACTCTAATGCCAGGTTCGCAAAATTAGTAAACATAGAACAACAATAAAATAGAATATATCTTATATATAAAATTCTCGTGTCACAATGTTAGTTACCTTACTCCTCCGAAACGGCTTTACTGATTTTTACCAAATCTTATATGCATATTCAGTAGGTCTGAGAAGCGGCTACTAACTATTTTTTATACCCCTAAGTGATAAGGGTTGTTCAACCTTAACATTTTTTTTTTAATTTTTGGACAATTTTTTTTTGGTTTTATTTTTCTTTAATGTGGCACTAAAAAATACATACAACCCTAAATTTTTACCTTTTTATCACCAACCCCTATTTTTAATTGCAATTTTAGTAATTTAATCATATTTTTTGTCTACACTAGAAATTACCTTGAAATAATGTATATGGCAAAACAACGTTTGCCGGGTCAGCTATATAATTATTCATAAATAAATATTAAGTGCCATTGCCACAAATTGGTTCCAACTCATTTACTTCTAACTATAAGAAACTGCTATGTTTAGGCGAAGTTTTATAGAATTTGCCTGTAGGCCTAACTAGGTGCGTTGTGCGTTCGCCTTCTAAGAGTTCGAGACCCGGTGGAAACATAAGCTTTCTCCCCAAGGGAAAGCGTTTCTGCTGGGTGTGATTGTTTTTTCTGCCGTATAGGTAAGCATTTGGCCGCTATCTCACCTGATGAAAAACGATGATGCGACCGAACATGTAGCATGCTTACCTTGAAACTACCTATTCACTGTAGACTTAAAGTCCAGATTATACTGTTTGGTGAACAAAGATGCGGGCAGTGAGTTCCACTCCATCGCTGTTTGGATGAAAGATAGAAGCAAAACGCTTCGAGCGGATATTGCCAAAATTATATATAGGGTGATTTGTAAAATACCAGAAAGCTCTTAGACCCTGATTCTTTTTGTAACCCTTAGCTCATTTAGTTTCACGTCTTTCTTCTAAATGCTATATTGGCCTCGATTCTGATGTACACTCACTAAATTAAATTTAAACTATCCCTGTCTCTTACAAAATAGAAACACAAGACAGAGATAGTATACATTTTAGTGCTGTCAAGCTAGTTTATCAATTAAAATATGAACAGCAGAAGCAGAATGGCACGTGTTTTTAGTCAACACCAATTACATATTCGACTAAGCTTGCATACACATTTAAGTTCTGACTAACTTGACAGCACTATCTATCTCTGTCTTGTGTTCCTATTTTGTAAAAGACAGGAATAGTTTAAATTTAATTTAGTGTGTGCATCAGAATCACGGCCATTTTCCGTAATAATTAAGATGATGTATTCTATACGATCTGCAATTATTAATGTTTAAACTATACTGTCCCGCAAAGAACGGCATATCCGCGCTTTGCCTCTAGCACGTTAAAGTCAGTCGACACTTGAAACTTAAGACTTAACAGAGAAGGTAAATAATATATTTTATAGCTTATTTGAAAAATCATAAAGCAAACTTTGTTAAGGCACGAAATACATTGGTCTCAATGGTCGGAATGATGTCCCAAGAGGTTTCAGATATTTTACAAATTACCCGGTATATTATTTATCCTTACCATAAAAAGTAATGTATTTATAAAAGACAAGAGTATCATCAATTTGTGTCGATATATTATTTCCAATTTAACTAGTTATAATAAAGTAGAAATATAGTCAAGAGAATAAGCGTTTAAGTTGATTTTATTTATATAGCATTAGCCATGCTAGGCAGAACTATAGTGATAAATTTAGAAAGGAAATTGATTTGGGTAGACGTTATCAACACAACGTTGAGCTAACTGCAATGTTAGACTCGTTGGCCGTAGTAGTTTCTATAAACTGTTTCGGTAGATGACGTCACACGTCCCCCGTAAGACGTTAATAATAAGGAAATGTTAATTTCGTCCCTTCAGGCGGGGCTTGAGTAGCTCAGCGGTTAGAGCAATAGGGCATGAGACCCTATGGCCGCGGGTTCAAATCCCGCCTCAAGCGATAATTTTTCCTTTCTACATTTATCACTAAAGCGTTTAAGTTATGATAATCCTGCGGATTTGCTGGTGTAATTCTTTTTATAGTTAATGTCATGGATCCAGAAGATTTATTAGAAAAATGTAACTTTGTGCCAGCGTTTTTTGTTCCTTGAGTCTACGTTTCTGAGATCTAATTTGATGTTAATCAAACAGCTATCTAGGTAATAAAACATTCCTGCTATCAAATGTATATTATAACTTTTTTTCTTTATTAGTCAATGGCTTTAACCATATTAGATTGTAATAATACTTCAACAGATTACGGAGAAGAATTTTTTTTTTTTTAATTTGTGACAGGCTAGTTTTTGACCACTATCTCACCTGATAGTAAGTGACGATGTGATCGAAGCTGGTAAACACACTAGACCTGGAATACGCAGGCTCTCAAGGATAACTGCCGGAACACCGTATTTGGCTTAGCGGCAGACTTTCAACTTGATGGTGGTAAGCTACTTTGGTAGCAAGCCAGGCGAGCAACTCACAAAATGCTCTACCACCTCTCAAATGTCACCTGATTAGCAGTCAGACTTAAGGGGTATCCTCCTACGGACGTGGGTGACTCAGAGAAGTATTTGAAGCAATAGGTATAAGAATTTCAAAAATAAGCAAAGCGATCTACGATTGGCGGTGACGATAGCTCCGATCGTGGCGAGCATACAACTATTTATTATTGAAAAAGAATTAAGAATCAAAAATGCAGTTGCCAATACCTCAAAGCCTTAAGGTAAAAGTCAATCAGTACGTGCTACCTGTAATGAAATGCGGAGCCAAAAGGTCATAGACAGCTCAAAGGAAGCTGAAGTGGCAGTGGGGTGGTACATATGCCGCAGAACTGTAAGCGTAGCAGAGGACCCCCTGTGACTGGGCTGTTTGTAACGACTGGAAGAGCCAGAGATCGGGATCAGGGGCGCGCTGGGAGAGGCCTATGTCCAACAGTGGACTGAGGTAGGCTGAGTATGATGATGATGATGAAAGCAGTTGGTTGATTTTTTTACATAGAATAGCGATCATAGTCCTGCAAAATTTTGCGAACTAATCTTTTATCCCTATGATGGGGATTTCCATTCCACCATCGCGTCGGATAGTTAGAAAAAACCACTTACGGTAAAAACATAGGCATATACGTCATATTAATTAACTGGTCTTTTTTATGATAGATGGGCAAGCATTTGACCACTATCTCACCTGATGGAAAGTTGTGACAAGTTGCCTAGAAGATACCTACATAGACTTGAAGACACCCAGATTGTACTGTTCGGGAAACAAAGACGCACGCAATGAGTTCCACTCCCTCGCTGTACGGATGATAAACGTAGAAGCAAAACGCTTCAAGCAAACCGGAGGTATGTCAACCATATAAGGATGACGTTTGACAGTCTGTCTTGTTGTTAGGTGGTAAAAAGGGCAAGAGGGAATTAAAACATGTAACGTTCACTCTCCAAAATGCATGACCGAGATGACCGAGACTCTGCAGCTTGGATTCGACTAGCTTATCATCGCCAATGAGCCTTATTGCCGATTGTCGATGGACTCAAGAGTTTCAAGCTGGTACTTAGCGGATCCATCCCACAGGTGGCCACAGTACTCCATACACGATCGGACTTGAGCTTGATATAAATTAAGAAGCTGCCCCGGTGTGATCCGCTAAAAAACTCGGTATCCTCGCAAAGGTTACGCATAACCTTTGCGAGGATACCGAGTTTTTTAGCGGCCAGCTGAGCTCTGGCTTCGATGTAGGTAATACTTCAATAAGGAAATCTTCAAAACACAAAGAGGAGTCTTTCAGGTAAGCATGCATATTATCTTCGACTGCATCGTCAATTAACGAAGGAGATAGTGAGTAAGCAAACGTATACTATATAAAAAACTATATATAGTAATTTTAGTTGGAAGAACCTGAATCTCACAACACAGGATTGCCTAGTGTGAGATACAGTGGTCACTGTAATAATTACTGTTGCTGACGTCGTGAACCAATTCCTAAGTGTCCTAGAATAAGTGTAATATCTAAGATTTTTTGAAGAATAAATATTATATTATATTATATATATATATAAATTTTTTTTTTTTTTTTAAACAAACGCATTCACACTCACAGCCCTACACTAATAATATTGGACATATCTTGACTCTCTCATGTTAAAAATGTTAAAACAGATTTCATTTACAAACAGCAATAAATATCTAGGATGTAATCTCAGATATTGATCAAGGGATTACAAGGGATGGCGGGTATTAATCTTTAATTATATGGGGTGTGATAGATGTCAATACTTGAGGAAGATATTAAACTGATTATTGAGGTCGCAAGTTCAGTATATAACCCTTGCCAGTATAGCTAACTGGATTGCTATTTACGTAATGTTGTGTGGTGTATGTATATAATAAGTGGCAAAATCAAAATGAATGTAGCCATGATGCTCTATCTGGAAAACAAAGACTACCATGCCATAGACTTCAGTATATGTCATCGTAGTGCCTAAAACACAAATGCACACGTACACGATTCAAACTTATAAGCCCCCACCCTTTCCCCCGTTCCCGTCAGTATTAAACATACGTAATTTCTGCATCAAAGTATAATGCATATTTCGGGAATAGATTATATATATAGATAGATAGATAGATAGAAATATATAGATAGAAATTTGGAATGTACATAGATTATAACTAGGATTTACACATAGGCTACTTTTTAACTTGATAATAGCAGGCGAAGCCGCGGGGCACGGCTAGTATAATATTATAAATCCGAAAGTTTGTGTGTAAGTGTGCAAGTGTGTAAGTACGTTTGTTCCCTCTTCACGCTTTAACAGCTTAACGGATTTGAATGAAATTTGGAATGTACATAGCTTATACCTAGGATTAACACATAGGCTACTTTTAGACTTGATAATAGCGGGCGAAACCGCGGGGTATGGCAGTATATGTCATCGTAGTGCCTAAAACACAAATGCACACGTACACGATTCAAACTTATAAACCCCCACCCTTTCCCCCGTTCCCGTCAGTATTATACATACGTAATTCCTGCATCAAAGTATAATGCATATTTCGGGAATAGATTATCAAAGATTTTCCCGTTCTTTTTTCGTGTTGTTTCTGCCACTATAACTATGACTTAACAAAAACCTGCCGAAAACAAGGAGCAGAAAAAGAATGCTTTCTTATTGGCCCCATTTAAATTTGATTAATATCTGTTCAATTGTTTTTAAATTATCCTGAATAATGCAGGTTTATTACATTCAATCTGACCTAGGTTGCGAAGATAAAGCGGTGAAGTCGGTTTTTTATGCTTTGCTTGCGTTTAATTATTATTTCTCCCCTAGAAATTCTTGCTTCGGATTCTTTTACATGTTGTTAATATTTCCGGTACTATATAGGTAAGGTCTACTAAAATTGTATCATGCATTACTTTACGAAAACATTTATCAACATTTTATCTAAGCGAAATCAACACTAAGTATATATTTGTGTTATGAACATGTACGTACAAGCCTTTTGATTAAGTGTAGGGCTGCCACTGTGACAGTGTATCGTATGTTTATTTTATATCATAATATCTTATCAATCAGCACTCGACTGTTATCAATCTAATATATCTATTTTTGTTAGAATTAATTAAGTAGGCAAAAGCTTTTTCAGGAATCATTGATAGCAAAAATAAGCTTGGTAAAAAAATTGAAATGATATCATATGCAATAATGTACTGAAAGAAAGAAAGAAAGAAAAGAAAGAAAATACATTTATTCGGGACAACACGCGACGTTACATTATTTACATAAGAAAAAACAAGACAAAGCACAAAACAAAATACAAGAAATAAACAATATAACGCCGCGTGATGTCACGAATGAGGTCCCGACTCAGCATGTAACTAGGTAAGTAGGTGGGCAGGACCCTCCTACCTACCCAGTAACTGATTTTCAGGCGGAACCCATGCATGACATCACGCGCGTCAGGACAGAAATACAAACGAGCATTAAAAAATAATAATAAAACACTTCATACATATATACTACAGATTATAAATTTAAAAAGGTACTAATATAATAATATAATATAACTACATAATAATATAACTACATAATAATATAACTACATAATAATATATATAAACAAAGATACACTAAACATTTAACTCTAAAAAACACTAATTCTAACACCGTACTGTGCAATCATTTTTATTAGTTTGGAGTAGGTTATTATGAGGTTAAGAGAATTATTACTGGCATTTTTAGTAGCGTTTAATGGGTTTGATTCCCGGTGGAAGCACTATTTCTTTTCCCAAGATTTTTTTTATTTCTGATTTTGGGCATGATTGTGTGCGATGAGAATGTTTTTGGCACCCACGACACAAGTCATCGAACTTAAAGCTGTGAGTGTGACAATTTTCTAGCCCAAATCACATGTAAGTTATCTAACTCCAATCCGCTAACATGATATAACAAAACCAGAACGTTTAAGATCAGAAAATCGAATAAAAATAACAACAACATTGACCTCTGCTGTAACCGAACATCTAACAAACGAACAAACGCATTCACAGCCCCACACTAACATTAAAATATCACATTAACTATCACACCCAGTACCAGAAGCACAAATGTCCCTGAGGAACGAAAATTGTGCTCTTGCCGGGAATCGAACTCATTATCCACGCCGCAGAGGGCAGACACTTGTCCACCGCGCCTACTGGGTTGTCACGCAACATTTATATCATGACCTTAAAACCTCATGCCGTCAAATGTAATATCTAAGTACCATATAGACGTATCATAGTTTTTTTTGTATGCGTACATAAGCTACGAGTATATAAGCATAATAAACAATTAACACGTAAGTGCCAACGACATTAAAAACAACCTACATTGGTGTTTACTCGTTGTAAATAAGTGTAGTAATAAATATCTAGTCTCGGAAAATATTTGTTCAAAATCTATCGCGCTTCCAGGTATCACTCATATGATCAGATCTATTGAGTGTGAAGATTTCCACCACTTCTCACAAACAACTTGATTTACTGCTAGTTCTTCATCTTAGTGTGTCTATGAGAGTCATTATTCTAGGCCTAGCGAGAATGGTAAACGTACAAACCTCGCCAGGCCCTGATTTTTGCTTTCTACACCGCAGGTCATTCAGAACAAAGCACACAAATTTCCCTTGACGAACAAAAAATATAGAAGTAATCCTACTAATCTTACTAATCCTACCAATCCTACTAATATTATAAATCCGAAAATGTGTGTGTAAGTGCGTAAGTAAGTTTGTCCTCTCTTCACGCTTTAAGGGCTGAACGGCTTTGGATGAAATTTGGAATGTACATAGCTTATACCTAGGATTAACACATAGGCTACTTTTAGAATTGATTATACCGGGCGAAACCGCGGGGCACGGCTAGCCCATTTAATGAATAGTAATTCTATAGAATTAACTCCTATAGAGGTTTTTCGATGAGTCGATCACTTTTCCTTCTTGCCCGTCATTTGTTATTCTTCGAAATTATACATATGACGTCAAAAGCTACTAAAAATCTATCTATTCATCGTACAGAAGCAATTACTACCTTATGCAGATGAGTTGATCTATATTTTAAATCTATTAACATATTTTAAAACCACTAAATCGGCGCACTCAATTGATAATGTACTCCACTCAGTACTCCACTCAGTACACGCCAATAATAATAGCATAAATAAACACAAACGCTTTCACACTCACAGCCCACATTAAGTTCGATGACTTGTGTCGTGAGTACCGGAAACATTTACATCACATACACACTCACAACCAGAACCTGAAACACAAATTTTCCTTGGAGAGAAAACTAGTGTTTCTGCCGGGAATGAGACCCCGATACCCGCTTAGAAGGCGAACGCCACCCAACTCAGCCAACCAGTTTCATTCGTTTTATTTGTTTTATATTAGTTTCATTTGTTTTATATTGGGTTGAGACACATCGAGCTGCTTATATCCAGAATAGTATAGCCTTAACTGGGTGCTAAGTGGTGGCGCGGAAAAATTGGGGTGACATTCTTACACACCTAATCTGGAAGGAGTGTGAAGAAAGCTATTTGTTCCCTAGGAGCGCGGGTAATCTTCCATTCCGAGCCGTGATAGGGAAAATTGCGCTTATCTTAAGAATGATAAGGACGCCCGTATGGATTTAATGTGCGGCTTTCAGCAAGGACATTTTTTTTACTGAAATTGAATATCTCAGAATGTGTACCACATTAAAATATGGCTTGTGTTTAAACACCGCCCAAAAAAGTACCCATTTTACTACCAAAACAATTATAAACGGTTACCAAAATGGGTAAATGGTCACCAAATTACGTTTCCTTAAATATTATGAAATAAATCATTTTTTTCGTATTATTGACATAAAAATATATGTACGCCTTTAAATACACTTTAGACTAAATATAATATATTTTCACTACTTGGTGTTACCAATTATGTTATACCATGAGTTCTAATTTGGTAATTTCCTGGCGCTTCGCCGGCCTTTGCCACGGCACGCTCGCTACGCTCGCTCGGCTCGCGCGTTTTTGTGGTCACCAGTAACCTAACGCTCCTCCTCGCTTCGCTCGTCGTCGCACCTATATATGACTAAGCCAACTCTTAGACAAAATTTGGCGACCGTTAATCCATTTTAGGAACCAAGAAAAGGAAAATTATACTAAATCAACATCGCCATTTTTCACTTTCGCAGCAAAACCTCCATTTAAGTACAATGAGCATTTTTATTGCCATATTTGAAAAAGACAGCACAAATTATTAGCCTTTTTTCTGATTAAAATACACTTAGTTCATACTGTTCCTGTAAAATACTTTGTTTTTATTCTTGATATACATTATTTATAATCTTGATATATATTCCCAGCTATCCGAAACCGGAAGTAAGATTAATGGAGCCGATTGTAAGACTGGGCACGTCCGGCATTGAATGGTAAGCTGATTATTTGTACTTTCCCGGCAGATTCGAATGTGTGGTAGACCTTTTTTATACGTATTAGTTTCACCAGACAGGGTTTTATTTTCTTATCCGTGCTTTTTCTAGATTCAAGATGTCTCTGTGCCACATAGTGCATGCATATTAACGCCGCTGTGCTACATGGTGCCACAAACACATGCCTAATTGTATTTCAACGGATTTTGATTTACTTTTCTTTATTGCACAAAAAGTACAAAATGTGGACTTAATGCTACGGTCATTCTCTACCAGTCAACCACACATGGTAGACGAGGAAGGGTGTAGGCATGAATCAAAAAGGTATAGAGGGAGAGAGACAAAAGATAGTTAGATGATAAGTTAAAATTACCGATAGAGCATAACATAATTACGTTTATAAAATACATATATATTAATAAATAAACATAAATGATTATATACATAATATATCGGTACTTACAATTTAATAAAATATAGAATACATACCAAATATTATATATTGAATCCTAAGTTCTAGCGTATACAAATAATATGGTATGTCAGCAATGGACCAACTGTCGATACTTTAAAATAATTTTCAATCGACTTAAAAGGATCTCATATAAATTTTACCAAAATCGGTTTAGCCAAAACCAAAATATAAGCGTTGAAGTCAGTTGTTTCAAGATTTGCATGCGTTTAATTATGTAGCATTATTTCTCACACAGTTTTTACAAATAAATATTTTTGATATCAATTTGGATTTTGATTTTTCTTTCCAGTCCGCTCAGAGACTTTCGCTTCTACGTTTATCCTCCGTACTGCGAAGGAGTGGATCTCATTGCCCTCGTCTTTGTACCCCAAACGGTATAATCTGGGAGTCTTCATATCAAGAGTGAATATCTCCTAGGCAAGCTACATCTTCGGCCGCATCATCACTTTCCTTCAGGTAAGATTGTGATCAAATGCTTGCCTATTGGTCATAAAAAAACATTTTTGTCCGTTTTTCTCCTATACATCATCACGAAGATACACAAAAGTGAGTGGCAATATCGACTCATCAAGTTACTGTGTCAACACATCACAATAAGCTAGGTTGATATGGATTCATGGGATATAGGTACCTTGTATAGATTGGAAGGGCGTTGCTACTGTAATTATCGGGGCGTCAGGGATACTAGAATATACATAGGTACACCGTACAAGTAAGTTGTACTTAATAAATTTGTAAAGGAAAAATATCATGCTCCTCAGTTTTGCAGGTGAAGAACCAGCACTTAAAGGAAAATCTGGAAAACGAAGAGCATTACTCATTAAAATATTATCATCATCGTAACCTGTGGATAATGTAGGTTATGCATTAAAATACCTTAGATACTTATAGATTTATTGCCAATTCTGTAATTTTGCTAATCTGGCAGTAGAGTCACTACTGCCAGATTTACGTGCACCGCCGAGTTTCTTGCCAGGTTCTTCTCGAGATGGCTGAATTTTGCGAATCTTGCAGTAGAGTCATTAACTTTCATGAGTGCCTCTTTGGGCCCATTTAAATAAACGATTTTTTATTTAAATTTGAATTTTAATGTATAAATAGTTTTAAGTGTACAATTGTTGTCCAAAATAAAATATAGCTTCGAGTAGTAGCCATTTTTAATTTTGATTACTATCGTGGCTTTGGTGACGTTATCGATTGAAATATCAAGATCACCCTACGCGTTTAGTCTCTAGAACGCCACAAAGGAACAAAAATACATACATAGACTGATAAACACTTAAAACACTGCTCTTTTTCGTTGGGGGTTAAACTACAAAAAATATCCACGTTCCTGTTGAACGTAGGATCAGTACTTGACTCATTTATTATACAACCTGTAACATAAAGATGTAGTAAAACTTGGTGGGTGTATGTGTATCACGCCAGGAATGTCTGCCAGAGAACAAAAGTCAAAACCAGAGATATTTATTTCCATGCGAAAATTAAAAATTATATTTGCCAAATATTTTTGACAACCCTACGGTACATCTGTGGCGCGACCTTGACCTTTGTTATGGCCACCACTGTCAGACGTCAAGGTCCAAAGACTGTGGTATGGAAAGGTAGCTGATGAAGTATGGTTGCAAATGACAAAATTTTTTAGAAACTTTAATCAATCATTTCTCAATATTCATGCTGCTGCCGCAAATTCAGAAGTTCCTGTTAGACTCCATACTTGCAGCTAGACGCGTGGCTTGAGTATTACTACACCTTTTTGATACCACATTGTATATTTTACGATAAGTAACTGAGCATATTGTTTAATTACCGTATTCTCAATATTCACGTTTATTAACGAGACATTTTCGGCAGGTTGTGAAGATCAGAGGAATCAAAATTAATAATTTCAGCAGAGATAATACCCAGAATTCCTTTGTCGTGTTTGAGTCATTTGACTTTACTTCCTGGACATAATATTTGCCTGGTTATTACAATATTCATGACTGATTTAAGATAACCCCATTATACTCATAAAAGAAACTCTACGGGCCAAGAACCTATTATTAACGCTCGACAAAAAGGAGAGGTGTTATAAGTTTGTGGTGTATTACCTATCTGTGACATCGTTTTAAACGGCTGGACTGTTTTCATTTATGTGTTTTTTGTTTAAAAGGTGACATCATCGAAAGTATTCTGAGCTATGTTTGGTAAAAAAATAGCCATTAAACTAAAATTATATTAACTTATATAGCAATAGATGTTCTCTCTACAAACCACTGAGTGCCCAAGCCTGTACTAGCAAGCAGCGTGCCCCTCATCCTGGTGGCATTTCCCGTTTGAATCGCAACGCTATTAGCATATATATAACTATTATATAAAAATAACAAATAAGATAAGATAAGTACGAGCAATCACAGAGGTATCTACGGATCTGTTGCCTATATTTACTTAAACTATACACATCTATACAGCAAATACCTAGGTTACCTACAAGCAAAGCAGCGACCTTATTTATATAAAAATCAAGTGCTCATGCCCACTACGTAGGTAGCGTTCCGAATGAAAAAAATAATTTAAAAAAGCCTAGGTTTCATAAAATAGGAGGCGTTAATAATATTTTTTTCGAGATTACTTTTTTCGCCAAAACATTAACACAATGCTCGGAAATATTTCGAAAGGACTTCATAACATATGAAACTTGTAACGTAGATCATCCGAAGGAGCCCGGAATTACCTCGATAAGGAAGTTGTCGCATTTACCGGGATCTATGGATTTCTCACGTGTTCCCAGTGAACTCACTTTAGCTATGTCGAAATTGAAAACCTGCAATGTAGAGTAACAATGTTTCTAATACCAAGCAATGTTATCTAATGCTTCTTACATATATTTTCTTTATCCCTGATTGATGCACGCGTCATGTCATTTCATTTTAACTCTTTCACACTCGCAGCCCCACACTAAGTTCAAACACTTGTATTGTGGGTGCCGGAAACATTCACATCACACACACATTACACCCAGAACCAGAAGCACAAATATCCCTTGAAAATTTGAGCTTCTGCCGGGAATCGAACCCAAGACCCACCGCTGGATGACTGGTAGATAATGCTTTAAGCATTAAGTCCTCCTTTTGTACACTTTTTATTAAGCAATAAAATATTAAATAAATAAATAAACGTTTATGAAACCTACTAGAAATATTGGTACTCTACCTAATTCCTCCATGTCCGTTTTACCATTTAACAACACGACAAACTGTCAAACGTCATCGTTATATGGTTATATCCGCCAGTTTGCTCTACATTTTTCTTCCGTACTGCGAAGGAGTGGAACTCATTGCCCTCGTTTTTATACGAACGGTATAATTTGGGAGTCTTCAAGTCAAGAGTGAATAGGTATTTTCTAGGTAAGCATGCTACATCTTCGGCCGCATCATCACTTTCACCCACGTCCGTAGGAGGATACCCCTTAAGTCTGACTCCCTACACGTGGTCACACTACACACACAGTTACAATCCGAATCAGAAGTACAATTTCCCTTGAATAGAAAACTTGGGAAAAAAATTGTGCTTTCACCGGTAGCAAACCTGGCACGTAGCAGCATAGAAAGCATATATGTAAGCAACATCAGATCAAAACAAATATTGTAATATGCAAATAGCATTCGAGGAGACATACCGGCAAGGTGGCGGTAACCACTTACCATCCAATAGGTCGCTTGCTTCTTTCCCACCCTCTAATGTAAGTTAAATATTTAATACCTTACTAAATTTACTTCAACTGCGATAATCAATTCAAAAATAATCATTTTTTTGCTACGTCATAGTCCGGTATATAAAATAATTGAATAGCAAGCTAAGCTTAAAAAAACCGGCTTCATCGCTTATATTTCTGTTTCGGCTTGACTGATTTCGATAAAATTTATATGGGACCACCTCTGAAGTATACTCTACCAAATAAAAAAATCATCAAAATCTATTCATAATTGGCGGAGATATCGCGTACAAAAAAAAACGTACAGTCGAATTGAGTACCTCCTTTCTGTTTTTCTATTGAGTTCCTCCTTGAAGTCGGTTGATAAATTCAAAACTTACTTCAAGTTCTTTTTCAAAAGTAACGTTGCTTCCTTTTTCAAACAAATTCAGAAGGTCTCGTGGTGAAGTTGGTGAAATAATTCCCGATAAAACATGTTACTTGTAAGTCATTCTTACCCCTCCAATATAAACTATATTTATTTCAATGTAAGAGTCATAAAAAATATCGTCAAAGGTCATGCAATTATATTTTATTCAGTAGTTTATATGCAGTAAACTTTATTTGAAAAATCATCAAACAGCATTTGAGCCGTACCACGAAAGACTTAGGTAGGTCCATGGTTGAAATGATTTCAAGAGTTTTCTGGTATTTAAAAACAACCCTGATTTTTAAAATAGGTACCTAAAACATTATGAGAATAGGTTATCACTTATTAGTTAAAACGTGATTATCGCTTTCGCTCGTAAACTCCAACAGAAGTTCTAGTAAAGACTACTTTACTGAGGCATGACTGGACCATGTAATCAAAATTATTACATTAATCTATTTATCGTAAGTTTTGATTATCTGGCAGTTATCCTTGAGAGCCTGCGTAATCCAGGTCTAGTGTGTTTACCAGCTTCGATCACATCGTCACTTACCATCAGGTGAGATAGTGGTCAAACACTAGCCTGTCACAAATAAAAAAAAAACCATGGTATTATACTTGTCTTTGACTGTGACTGGTGACTAGGACCTGTAGTATTGCACTAATACTATAAAAGCTTAAGTTTTTATGTGTGTTTATATGTTTGTTACTTCTTTACGCTCGAACGGCTGGGCCAATTTTGAAGAAGCTGACACCTAAAGAAATAGTAGGTAGCTAGAAATAGGCACCTTTATATTTCAATTAAAAAATCCTTTTATTGTACTTTCTCAGTCAAATTTTATATTGTGCGCCCGAAAGGGCAGGCTGATTTAACGGTTATCTATTTTAAGATATTTTTGTACACAGTTGGTATACAGTTATACAATGTAAAAAGATCTATATAAACCGGGACTGTGAGGAAACTGTTTTGGTGCAAATATAAAAAGATCTATATAAACCGGGACTGTGAGGAAACTGTTTTGGTACAAATATAAAAAGATCTATATAAACCGGGACTGTGACGAAACTGTTTTGGTGCAAATATAAAAAGATCTATATAAACCGGGACTGGGAGGAAACTGTTTTGGTGCAAATATAAAAAGATCTATATAAACCGGGACTGTGAGGAAACTGTTTTGGTGCAAATATAAAAAGATCTATATAAACCGGGACTGTGAGGAAACTGTTTTGGTGCAAATATAAAAAGATCTATATAAACCGGGACTGTGAGGAAACTGTTTTGGTGCAAATATAAAAAGATCTATATAAACCGGGACTGTGAGGAAACTGTTTTGGTGCAAATATAAAAAGATCTATATAAACCGGGACTGTGAGGAAACTGTTTTGGTGCAAATATAAAAAGATCTATATAAACCGGGACTGGGAGGAAACTGTTTTGGTGCGAATATAAAAAAGGTCGTCGATTTTGTATTATTTGCCAAAACTCGGGATTATTCGAGTGTGTATTGATAGTAAATTATTCGCCGTATACTTGATAACTATTTATTATTACTTGTCTCCATCGAAATAAAAGACAAACTTACGAGCTATGGTTTGACGCTTGACATTGACTAAAAGTATAAAATATAAAATTTAAAAAATAAAAATGGTATTGAAAACGACGACCCAGTTGGCGCAGTAGACAAGTGTCCGCCCTGTGCGCCGTGGGTCCTGGGTTCGATTCCCGGCAGGAGCACAAATTCTTTCTCAAGGGTTATTTGTGCTTCTGGTTCTGGGTGTAATGTGTTGATGTACTATTTTATTTAAAAAAATATTGTACACCACCGTCTATTCATTCTTCTGTTACTGTCCATCCAAAGGTTGTCTGGAAGAGATCGCTTTAAGCGATAAGACCACCCATTGTACTACCACGATGATTGTAATATTTTATTTGTCATTGTTTATATTTATTTTTTTTGGTATACAATAAAGTGTTTTGTATTGTATTGTATTGTATTGTGTTTGTGATTAGAATGTTTCCGGCACCCACGATACAAGTCTTTGAACTTAGTGTGGGGCTGTGAGTGTGAATGTTTTTGTTTTGTTTTTTGTTTGCAAAAAAAAGATCTAAACGTGCAATTATATTGTTTTTCTCTATGGATAGCAGGCTAAGTCACACGAAGCGCTATACTAAATAATAAAATATTCAAGACAAATGGGAACGCTACCCACTGGTAGTGGGCTTGAGCACTTTAGTTACCTATAAGCTCGATGTCTTGTAGGTAACTTAGTTCTTTGCTGTACATAGTTTTAGTTTAGTTTTAGGAAATATAGGCAATTGGCCCGTAGTTAGACAAATGTGTCAACAATAGCTTATGATATAGAAATAATAATATTATGATCGCTCTCATACATTGCTGGTAACCCATATTTCCTTGTTCACGCGACCACGGTACGATGACTACGCTATAAATTCATGATCACGGTACTTATACTACGTTTTATTAGACTTGGGGTGGCCCTTTATCATCCAAGTATTGGAAAAGAATGGATATTCATAAGGGTGCTGAAAAGACTACGCTTGACGGCTTCTTCAGAATGTTCCTGTCTAATATATAAAATTCTCGTGTCGCAGTTTTCGTTGCCATACTCCTCCGAAACGGCTTGACCGATTTTGATGAAATTTTTTGTGCTTATCCGGTATCTATGAGAATCGGCCAACATCTATTTTTCATCATCATCATCACTTTTCATCATTATCAACGCGGGTGAAACCGCGGGGCGCAGCTAGTACTGTTATATAAATCATACCTACAGTAAACCCGCTATATACCTCTCTTAGATCTGAGGTCATGGTATTGATTCTGACATGTCGCATTACAAGAGGCAAAATCAAAATTAAAAATTCCTCTGACGACCCATTTTGAATTAACATAGGTACTATAATATTTTTATTTTAATATGTTTATTAATATTATAAACAGTAAGTTGGGAGGATAAATATTGAACGGTTGTGCCTCAATAAAAAAATTATCCAGAAAAGAACGCTTGTTCAATGGCAAAATCAACGACCTTTTTTTTTTTTTTTTTATATTCGCATCATTACAACAGCATTTCCCACTTTATATAGAGGTTTTTTTTTATTGTATAACTGTGTATAAAATGATCTAAAAATAGATTACCATTACATTGGCCTGCACTTTCGGGCGCACAATATAAAATAATTTGACTGAGAAAGTACAATAAAAGGATTTTTTTATTGAAATATAAAGGTGACTAATTCTAGGTACTATTTCTTTACATCATCAACGAAGGTTAGTTAATGTACACTTTTTGTCTTTACATGTTTTATAGTAATATTATATAATGATATACCTTTACAACTAAGAACATCATTATAATTTATTAAAGAACATTGAAGGTCATCTTTTATACTGTTAAGAAAGATTATATTTATTTATGGTTAAGGAATATTGTATAATTAGATTAGGTATATCATTAACACAAATATTTTTCAATAAGAACTGAGTTCTAAGTGAAAAATTGTGTAGCAAATTAACATTTAATTTCACTGTATTAGAATTTTATTTCCTTAATAGCACAATAAAGGTATTTTAAGGTGTTCAGAGAATAGACCGTTTCTTTTCCAAAAGCAAAACATGAAGAAAGAATATTAGAAAACTTTTTTCATTTAAATCGCCTTTATTTTGTTAGATTTCCGTTTCAGAAGAGGAAAAATAGAGCGTTTTGCATATCGACCGTTCCTGAGGAAAATGTTTTACCATTCATTTAACGAATAATAATGTAATATTTGCTTGTTAAGAGCATAAATATAGAACCATGGTAATGGGATTAGGTTTTTTAAGCAAACATTACTTGAGTACCATTGAACTAATCTGATAAAGGAGCCAGCTGGTATCCACACGCTGGAGGTGTGTGCCGCATGGGGCCCACAGCGGCACACGCTCTTAGCGCTTATAGGCGGAGATCTCTCCCTGCCGAGCGTGGTAGACGCCATGCTCGGCAGCGAGAGATTGTGGCAGGCGGTGGTCTCCTTCTGCGAAGCGGTGATGAAGCAGAAGGAGGCCGCGGAGCGGGCCAGAGAGGTCGATCCTCGATCTGACCCGCTCCGGCGCAGACGGACGGGGGGAGGAGGAGGCAGTTCGCCCGCCTCCTCTCTCCTCTTCTGTAGTGGGGTCACTGGTGGAGAGTCAGGGCACCTCTCCATCGGCTTTCTGGAGGTGTGTGCCGCATGGGGCCCACAGCGGCACACGCTCTTAGCGCTTATAGGCGGAGATCTCTCCCTGCCGAGCGTGGTAGACGCCATGCTCGGCAGCGAGAGATTGTGGCAGGCGGTGGTCTCCTTCTGCGAAGCGGTGATGAAGCAGAAGGAGGCCGCGGAGCGGGCCAGAGAGGTCGATCCTCGATCTGACCCGCTCCGGCGCAGACGGACGGGGGGAGGAGGAGGCAGTTCGCCCGCCTCCTCTCTCCTCTTCTGTAGTGGGGTCACTGGTGGAGAGTCAGGGCACCTCTCCATCGGCTTGCACGGCCCCACAAGTCTGGGTGGTGGCCTTGGTGAGCAAGGTCACCCCTCCATGGGCGCAGTGGTCGGAAAAGTTTGCATTAGGGCATACCGCCGGGGCAAGATAGTGACTGCTATCGCGACCCTATCTTATCCCACCTCGGCCATGGAGTGCTCACGGGGGGGTTTTTAGTGGGTTCGAGCTCACATACCCCTTTCCTTCATCCCTGGGAAGGAAAGGAAATGCCAGGCATTATCCCACCCAAAAAAAATAAAAATAAAAAAGGAGCCAGCTGGTGGTTGATATCTGGGCCTACCGCCGGGGCAAGATAGCGTGTTTTGCCCCACCTCAGCGAGGAAGCGTTGTTTTTTCGGGTTCAAGTACACTTGGTGACGTGACCTGATGATGAAGTCAGAAGGTACGAAACTTCTTCAAATGCTACCACTAAAAGAGTTTTTATTGTATTTTTAATGCGTTACTGTAATGCGTTATTGTTATGCTTGATGGTCTAGCATTAATACAACTATTTACCTGATGGCAAGTGACGATGCGGCCGAAGATGGAACATGCTTGCCTAAAAGGTACATAGTCACTCTAGACTTAACGAGACCCATATTGTACCGTTCAGAACAAAGACCCTGGTGAAAAGTTTCACTCCGTCGATGTATGGATGTTGAACGTAGAGGCAAAATGCTTCTAGCGGACTGGAGGTATGTCAACCATAAATGGACGTTCGACAGTTTGTCTTGTTACTAGATGTTAAAATGGGCATGTAGGAATTATATCAAGTAATTCCTGAGCACATTCACCAAATTGTACGCGATATAAACCTATAAACTTGCCTGGGTTAGTTATTTTAATATGTATACGTGTGTATAGTAATGGTGTAAGCTCAATGGTAAATTCTTAATTTTTTTGTTTGTCAACATCTCAGCTACCCAAAACAATCAAACCCACTCTAAGCTTCACATTCACAGTTCCAACCATAGTTCAAAGACTTGTATCGTGGGAGCCAAACATTCGCATATCACACACACAATCACACCCAGAAACAGAAGCACCAATCTCCCTTGGGAAGGAAAATTGTGCTACTACCGGGAATTGAACGCAGGATCCACGGCGCAGAGGTCAGAGGCTTGCCTACTGCGACAACTGAGTCGTCAAACTAATCGAAAAGAAAGTCATAAAGATGGACAAATACACTTTTATTACCCTTATTGTGTATTTAGGTGAAGTCGTTCGTAAGTGTCACACAATCAATATCTTCCATAAAATTATTTCAAACTAGCTGCATCCTGCGGTTTTACCCGCGTAAGTCCGGGATCCAAGATAATTCTGGGATAAAAAGTAGCCTATGTCACACCAAATTTCATTAAAATTTGTTCACCCGTTTGAAGGTTACATACATACAAACACACTCACAAACTTCGCCTTTATAATATTAGTGTGACAAACATACTTTTTGAGAACTGCTCGTTGGCTTAGTTGGGTGGCATTCGCCTTCTAAGCAGGGGTATTGGGTTCGATTCCCAGCTGAAACACAAGTTTTCTCCCTAAGGAAAATTTGTTTTTGGTTCCGGTTGTGATTGTGTGTGTTGTGAATGTTTCTCGCACCCATGGCACAAGTCATGGAGTTTGTGTGGGGCTGTAAGTGTGATAGCGTTTATGTGATGTTTAGTGCTCAAGCCTACTACTAGAGGATTGCGTTCCTGTGACAAATATTTATATACACATCACAATATTACCTTCTTATGAAAAAAATACGAATAAAAGAATATTTCATTTGGCAGGCCTTTTCAGGCCTCTACAGAACACACAGAACGGTATTCCAATATTCCTTATATCATTGTTCAATTTTCCTCAAGTCAAATTTAACGGAAAATATTGTAATTATGTTTTATGTTGAGAAAGCCAACGAAAATTTATGATTGCGGTTCATTTCTGCGCGTGCCTTAAAAAGTCTTCGATACATAGCTACATGTTTTGTGTTGGTGTGTTTACTGTCACAAAATTTAATTAGCACCATGCAAACCAAAAACTTTTTAAAAAGAAACTGAATTGAGAACTTCTACATTTAAAAAAAAAGGTGGAGGTTATCAATTCGAATGAATTTATTTTATATATAAATAGATAGATAGATAACGCTTTATTGTCAGACCTTACATAAATCACTTACAAATACATTTAAAACTTAAAATAAAGTGAACAAACGGCGGTCTAATCGCTAAAAGCGATCTCTTTCAGACAACCTTTGGATGGAGAAGATTTTAATAATTCGGTGAAACGGGGGTGTAAATACAAGTTATGAGAAAATATATATATATATATAAATATACTTAAACCAAATAGTATATGTGTTCCCTCAGAACTTTTTCTAGGTGAACTGATTTTGATGATTTTTAGGGCTCCGTACCCAAAGGGTAAAACGTTTAGTACATCTAATCTGATCAAAGTTTCGAAGATAAAGCGGTGAAGTCGGTTTTTTTAAGCTTTGCTTGCGTTTGATTATTAATAAAGGCAAAAAGTTCTTAGATATCTAAGAATCAATTCAGATTTATAGCTGGTCCTTAAATATTTCCTTAGCATTATTTATAGAAAACTAGAGATTTTTTCTTTTCTCAAACATATCGTATATTTATTTCAAGCCCAATTATTGTGCCTAAAGTAGCTGAATCGATAGGTCACACAACTCTCACGTCTGCGGTCTACGTGGAGTTAAATAAAACCAGCCAAGGGCGAAACGAACTCGCGCACCAATGGTTCCTTACCTCCACACAATACACGTGCCAGACTCACACTGTGCTGGGTTATTATTTAAAAAAAATATTTGTGTTGCTCTCATTTTATATTTACACTGCAATTATTTTAAATTTTTTTGTTTACATTTAAATAGGATAGATAAGAAGGGATTTTACATTAGGTGCTTTTAAGTTTTTATTAGTTGTTTTTTTGTGAAGAAAGAATTTTTTTTTGCTGCTATTAAATTACATTGTATTTTTTTATGCTAGTTAAGCATTTGACCGCTATTTCACGTGATGGAAAGTGACGATGCGGCCGAATGGAAAACGCTTGCCTAGAAGGTACCTATTCGCTCTAGACTTAAAGACACCCAGATTGTACCGTTCATGGAACAAAGACGCTGGCAATGAGTTTCACTCCTTCGCTGTATGGATGATAAAAGTAGAAGCGAAACGCTTCGAGTGAACTGGAGGTATGTCAACCATAAATTGATAACAAGTTTGACAGTTTGTCTTGTTTTAAGATGGTAAAATTAAGATGAGTTCTACTGTTTCTAGAGAAATGGGAGTAAATTGAGCTTTAAGTTTGAGACTTGCTTATGTCCGCGTATCACGCGTCTGACTCATCCTGATGAAGGTCAAAATATTTTTCCGACACAAAATAAGTCGACTTTTTTACGTGTTCGAAGCAGTAAATAACGCTGAAACATTATGGACCAATAATCTTTCTAGGTTTAATTAATTTGATATTTGAGATTGTATTCTCAAGTATATACTAGCGTAATAGGGTTTTATTAACACCTTTTGGGTAAGGAACCCTAAAAATACCCCAAGTTTGATCCATACATATCACCGAGGACTGTTCTGTCTCGAAGTAGTACGTGACGGCCTTACAAATTGTAAATCTGTATAAATAAGGAAACCAAACTGAATTCTGCTCGAATATTGTTCCCATAAATGGCTCTTTCATAGAAATACTTTTGCTAAGTGAAAGCACGGAATAAAAAAGAGAGGAAGTAACAGAAATACGTAGAAAACTAAGAGCATCTAACCACTAATGTTCTGTCATATCTATCAAAGCCATTCTTTATTAATTTTTTTCTTTTGTTGTTTTTTATTTGTTCTATGTTAGGCAAAGATTTTACCACTATATATATTTGGAACGTACATAGATTATACCTAGGATTAACACATAGGCTACTTTTTAGCTTGATAATAGCGGGCGAAGCCGCGGGGCACGGCTAGTAATATTATAAATCCGAAAGTTTGTGTGTAAGTATGTTTGTTCCCTCTTCACGCTTTAACGGCTAAAAGGATTTGGATGAAATTTGGAATGTACATAGATTATACCTAGGATTAACACATAGGCTACTTTTTAACTTGATAATAGCGGGCTAAGCCGCGGGGCACGGCTAGTGTAGCATAAATTGCTTTTTTCAATGTATTTGTAAGTTCACAGGCAAACGTTTGTTCATGTGTTAGAACGAATCACTGTGAAGGATTATTTGTGTGGCACTGTTTACGTGTGCGCGGCTCTTGGAATATATGCGTATGTAGTAGTGACAGTATGGGTAGGAGAAAGGTTGCAGCGAGTTGGTTAAAAGCGTTTCGTAATTAGCGATTTTTTACCATTTTTAGTGCCTTATTATTTAGATTGAGCTCTATTATTTAGATTTCTCTGAGTACGATTTCCAGTGGTAACACAAGTTTTCTCCTTTTCTATCACAATTTGTAATGTTTGGAAATATTATATTATGCTTTGATATCTTTCATTATCTATCACAATTTGTAACGTTTGAATATATTATATCATTATGCTTTAATGTCTTTGATTATCTATCACAATTTGTAATGTTGACATATTACACATATTACACTATGCTTTGATGTCTGTGACTTTGATTATCTATTACAATTTGTTATGTTTAAACATATTATATTATTATGTTTTGATGTCTTTGATTATCTATGACAATTATTAGTAATGTTTGTAAATATTATATTATGCTTTGATATCTTTCATTATATATCACAATTTGTAACGTTTGAACATATTATATCATTATGCTTTGATGTTTTTGAATATCTATCACATTTGTAATGTTTGTACATATTTTATTATTCTTATTTAAAACTGTGAAAGATTAAAAGGCATCAAGCCTTTGATTTATCTTTCACAATCTTAAATGTTTGAACATATTACTGCTATCAAAAATCAATTATCAGAAGAGTAATACTGCTTTCAGATGATATTATCAGGAACACTTTAAAGAATTTATTTGAAAACAACATTATGTCTGTTCTTATTCGTGACGATGGAGATGAGAACAAATATTTACGAAGACGAGCTTTGTAAATTACGCCGGAGTTAATGAAACAATTTCCTCGGGCGTTTCACAAACTCTAAAAAGATTATATTTGAGAAATTATTGCGTTGGGAATTGGGAATAATGTTAAAAGAGCAAAAAGTTGAGTAATAAAACCTCATCTTTAAGAAAATAAACTAACGGTAGCTCTCACTGATAATGTAGCTCTTCATTGAACGAGCCGAGCGAGATCTGCACTGCCCGTTGGCTAAGTTGGGTGAGCGTTCGCCTTCTAAGCAGGGGTATCGGGTTTGATTCCCGGCGGGAACACAAGTTTTCTACCCAAGGAAAATTTGTGTTTCTGGTTCTGGTTGTGATTGTATGTGTGATGTGAATGTTTCCGGCACCCACGACACAAGTCATTGAACTCAGTGTGGGGCTGTGAGTGTGAAAGCGTTTAGCGTTTATCTCTAAGTTGACTTGAGTGGTCCAGCACTTGGTTCGTCCATCCGTCAATCTTTCAGAGGCATTTACCGTCTAAACCACACACGTGAATAGTTATTCATTTGAAGTTTCAAATTCTAAAGCTTTGGCCCAGAGCCAGAAATGACAATAAAAATTAAATAAATCGAATACCTTTAAATTAGTAGAGAATTAGTATTAAATTAGTAGAAACGGCTCCAACAACTTTAATGAAATTTAGTATACAGGAGGTTTTGGAGGCGATAAATCGATCTAGCTAGGTTCCATTTTTAGAAAACGTCAGACACTCGGTCATCCAGGTACTGAATATAAAAAGGGGCAATACACGTCAGTAGCGAGCCAATTTTTTTTTCTTTCCTGTAAGATATAATTTGCGCACTTTGTATATCAAGTCCCTAATTATAAACACACGGTTTTCTCAATCATCCGGTGATATAAAGGTAAAACAATAATTTCATCAAACAGCTCTCAAACTTTACACTCTGAAAACTTCGCCCAATTATTGGCAAAATCAAACAAACTTTGGAATTTGTCTCTGAGCTCTTTTTGTTAAAGGAGATCGGGATGATTCATTGGTCAAGTTTGATAAATGGCCCACTAAGCTTGCACCACAGATAAAGTAATAGTTACTAAGTAAGTACACGAATTGTAGAGTACATTGTAGAGGACCTGCCTAACATCTAGGTGTTAGATAGGTCCTATACAATGTTGCCTTAATAAAGGATAAAATTACTGACTGGGGATGAAATAGTTCATGTATTTAGTAACTATTACTTTATTAATGTTCACGAGATACTGGCTCATGTTTATGCATATTTTACAATGTTATTTGGTCGATATTTTTTGAAAAGCGTCATATTTGGTCGATATTTTTTGACAAGCGTCGTATACATAACACCTTGGTACACAAGGAATTGCAAAAATATTGATAAATATAAATTAAGAAGCGATGCACACAATCTTAATACTAGATATAGCATAAAATTACAGTGCGCGCATTTAGATTATACAAAATGAATAAATCTTTATTGGCAAATGGGGTAAGATTTTACAATAGAATTTCTAAAATTGCAACTGAATGACTACTGGGAAATTTCAAATCTGTAATAAAACGGGTATTTATTAAGAACGCTTACTATAAAACGATCGACTGTACCTATTAATTACTAGGATGCTTGGAGGCAAACTGCACAAGCGCTTTTTTTTTTTTTTTTTTTTATTATTTGTGACAGGCTAGTGATTGACCACTATCTCACCTGATGGTAAGTGACGATGTGATCGAAGCTGGTAAACACACTAGACCTGGAATACGCAGGCTCTCAAGGATAACTGCCGGAACACCGTATTTGGCTTGGCGGCAGACTTTCAACTTGATGGTGGTAAGCTACTTTGGTAGCAAGCCAGGCGAGCAACTCACAAAATGCTCTACCACCTCTCAAATGTCACCTGATTAGCACCACCCGGGGACCACGTGTAGGGAGTCAGACTTAAGGGGTATCCTCCTACGGACGTGGGTGACTCAGCCCCCAAAAAGCCCCCAAGCGCTTTCTAGCGACTACATAATATAGATACTAGGTTAATATAATCATATATAAGTGTTAAGGAATAATAAAAAAAAAAGAATGACTGTAATTTTGCGAATCTGGCAGTAGAATCATTAATTTTCAAGAGTGTCTTTTTGGGGCCCATGTGAATAAACTATTTTGATTTTGAAGGCTAATTTTCCTTTACTTTAAAACTCACCATTGCCAAGGCAAGCTGTTAATAAAGACCTCCTTCTTGTTAGGATAACAATACAATTCATTGTACAATAAAACTATTTTGTTATCCTGAAAGTCAAGTTTACTAATACCTAATCTCCCAGCCAGCAGTGGTTAGTTTTCGGACGACCTGAAGCAAGATGGCCAACGCCCAGCTCGGGTCAGTCCCTGCAAGAAACTGAAACTGGACCACACCAGAGCGCGACGGCCACCACTGACGTGCTCGACACACTCCCTGGGAGTAGCTGCTCCCAGCGCCCAGCTCAGGCAGACTGGACAATCCAGAAGGCCAGATACCCACCACGGCAACAAAGGCCAAGTGGAAGGACTACTACTAGTTAGTTTTTAGGAGAAGGAAAATTAACAATATAATTTATTGTTAATATCCTTCACTTTAAGACAACTACGGAAATACTAGTAAAAGGTCAAATTTAAATAGCTTGTGTCCCAGCCCCCGGTGGTGTAATAATAATAATATGTTTATTCACAACAACAAAGTAGCTTAAATTAAATTCCATCTTAAATAAAAGAAACAATAAAACGAATTAAATACTAAATATTAACTAAATTCAACTTATAGAGACCTAGAGCACATTCTGTGACAACACTATCTTTTAAGGCAGTCGTTTCCAAACTAAGTAATACTTGTATTTCGGACAATGACTGCCTCTCCAGATCGCTAGTCACAGAATACAAATAACGTATGTAGTATAGTTAAAAAAGATAGTATAAATGATTAATCAGGGTGTGTCTTTAGGTAAAGGAAAATTTGCCTCATGTACCATCTTAGTTTCAAATTCATGCTTATGAACACAGATAATAATTAAAACATCAACATTGGCAACCCAGAATCATTCAACGAAATTTAATACCGGAAACATGTTCATCGTTTGCTAGAGGCGTGAAAATATCCTAAGATATGGCTGACGACGGATCCAGGATGGGGGATTAGGGGCAGAGAATATACTTGGTTTTTGAAAAAAGAAACAGGAGGGTTCGTATTCGTTACTTTTTTAAGTGCACATTGCACAGTGATAAAACTTAGATTTAGCTAACTTGAATAGGGCCAGGTATTTTCATTTAATATAGAAAAGGGTCAAACTTTAAAATATCAATATGAATACTATAGAAAACATAAGCATATATATAAACACTTTCACATTTACAGCTCGACACTAAATTTGATAACTTGTGTCGTGGGTGCCGAAAACATTCTCATCACACATATAATAATACCCAGAACCATAAACACAAATTTCCTTTAGTGAGAAAAATTGTGTTCCCACCGAGAATCAAACCCGACACCCACTGCTTAGAAGCAAATGTGCAAGTTAAAAAAAGTTTAAGGAAATTTTAATAGGTTCTCTTTGTTGACCACTTATGCTGCAGCCCAGTTCATATAAATTGTTTTTTAACTTCCAAGTCAGGGTTATAATGTTTTTTTTAGAATTAAAAAATAAGAAATATAAAAACAATTTTAAGGTGTTTTAGAAATTTATTTAAGATGATTGCAAAAAGGAATAATGTTAATCAAGAGGTTTTATTTTCTTTATAGCATTTCTCTTTCTTTATAATTTCCAATCATAGATTTGAATATCCTCCGATTAAGCTGATTTATATTTTGACGCGTATTATATACCAACGTTGAAACGTAGTCTATTGATTGATAATATGTATAATTATCTTGAATATGTTCATTTTGTTCTTAGTCGCTTATTAAATTTTAAATTTATTTTTTGCTACTAAGATTTATTTAAAAACATTTAGTTTCTTTTCTCCCTGTCTGCGGGCCAATTGCCTATATTTAATTAAACTATTTTTTTTTATTTGACTTTAGCTATATCAGCTATATAGTTATTAAAAATTTAATTGTATAAATTTAAAAAAATGCATTTAAAGGAAAACAAAATTTAAGTGGCCCATTTGTCTAAGATTTTGATAAGCTAGATCGCTCGTGTTTTGGTTTGCAAGCAGATATCTCAATTAAAATTAATTAGGTGTAGATTCTTAGCCCCAAAACAAATTAACAAATTCCTGATTTCCACCCTGGATACCACATCACCAGAATACTAATACTAATTCTATGAGACATCTTGTTAGTCAGCAGACGAGGCGTGAAATAGGGGAGGTTGGAAGCTTTAATAAAATCACTATATAATAATATTAATGAATAACTATTGTTTATAATATATAAAAACTAGATCCTACTAAAATATATCGTATACTATTTAAGCCCCGCGACCTCGCTCGCATATGATGATGATTAAAGTAGCATATATCCTAATCCAGAGTAAACGCTACCTACATTCTAAATTTCATTAAAATCGGTTAAGTAGTTGCAGAGATACGTAGTAACAAATATTCAAGCGCACACACACGCACAAAAACTTTCACAGCGAGTGCCAGGTTCGATTCCAGTGAAAAAAAAGGATATGATTGTAATATGTGTGATTTGAATCTTTCTGGCAACCACGATACAAGTTTTTTTTTTTTTTTATACTATTTAGGCAAGCATTTGACCACTATCTCACCTGATGGAAAGTGACGATGCGGCCAAAGATGGAACATGCTTGCCTAGAAGGTACCTATTCACTCTAGACTTGAAGACATCCAGATTATACCGTTCAGGGAACAAAGACGCAGGCAATGAGTTCCACTCCTTCGCTGTACGGATGATGAACGTAGAAGCAAAACGCTTCGAGCGAACTGGAGGTATGTCAACCATAAATGGATGACGTTTGACAGTTTGTCTTGTTTGATGGTAAAAGTACTATTTCAAACTTAGTGCGGCGCTGTGAATGTGGATGCGTTTTTTTTTTCGAAAGCGTTCTTATCTTTCAAATTATTTCGTTATGTAATGCATATTAGACATTTTAGTTTTTGTATTTTAAAGTAAAACAAGTCATACTTTAATTTTTTTTTAAATAAAGCGTTTACAAGTTGTAAATAAAGAGGAATAAAAGCTATATAACCAGAGAAAGAACTTGTCATGACGAATCAAACGAGCCGAAACTCGATGGGGTTGCGTCGTTTCATTAGATACAGAGTTATTTCATTAGAGTTCCTATGACCACCTTCCAGCTCCATCATTAGATCCTGGTTACCATTGAAAGACAAACTAATCGTCAAGACGATTCAAATGAGCCCAAACTCGATGGAGTTGCGTCGTTTCATTGCGAAGTTCCTTTGGCCACCTTCCAGCTCCATCATCAGATCAGCATCATGTCATGATAATATTGCATTTTTACAATCAAAGAAACAAACGCATTCACACTCACAGCCCCAAACTAAGTTCAAAGACTTGTATCGTGTGCCGGAAACATTCACATCACACACACATTACACTCAGAACCAGAAGGACAAATATCCCTTGGGAAGGAATTTGTGCTCCTGCCGGGAATCGAACCCAAGACCCACGGCGCAGAAGGCGTACACCTGTCCACTGCGCCAACAGGGTCGTCGTCAAATAAAAATCAATTTGTAAGATTTGATGATGATCGAGACAGGTGAAATAAATAAAAGCTTTTAAAATAACACTTTAAAGAACGCGCACAATCTGGCCATGCGATAAACCACTTGAATAGCTTAAACTCACAATAACAGCATTTACGGGGAAAATGACAATAACATCCCGAAATGACATTTTTCTCTCGTTAATGTAATGTTTGGGACATTAAGCTGAAATTAAGCATCCTGTTCAGTTTAAATTACCAGTTATATATCATAAATTTAGCTAACTTGGAAGCGGCAGAAAAACAAACTTTGAAGGTTGGAATAAAAATAAAAACATAAACGCTTTCACACTCACAACCCCACATTCAGTTTCCTAAGCCCCATTCTATAGTTCTCTCCATCCGAAGGTTGTCTGGTAGAGATCTCCATTAGTGATAAGGCTGCCTGTTGTGATACTTTACGTATAAGCTTGTTTGTTACCTTTGTATTATCTCATTTTTTAAAGTGGATCAATAAAGTATTATCTATCTATCTATCTAAGTTGCGATGAGTTGTGTCGTGGGTGCCGGAAACATTCACATCACACACAGAATCACAATCAGAACCAAAAACACAATTTTACCTTCGGGACAAAACTTGTGCTCCCTATCGGGAATCGATCCCGATACCCCTGCTTAGAAAGCGAACGCTCAACCAACTAAGCCGACGGGCAGTTCAAGAATTCTTACATATCACTTAGAATATAATTATATCAACATGAAACCCAAAACAAACCGTGTCTGGAAGGCACATTCCTTTTGTGCCGAAAGTAAAACCAGCCTATTGGGAATAACACTCGTAGACTGAGGTTTATGTGAGACAACAAAATGTTGCTAAGTAGACCATAAAGTTTGTGGTGTTTCCATTTTTATACATTAGATTTTGAATTGTTAGTACTACTCCTACATACACATACTCCTGTAGTGTTTTTATACATTAGATTTTGAATTGTTTGTACTAGGTACTCCTACAAACACATACTCCTACGAGTAAGATTAATGGAATTGCAAGTTAAGTAAGTTACTGTTAGTAAGTCAGTTACTGTTGAGTGGGAATCATTTGAGATCATTGAAGGAGTGGGTGTTACTGTTTACCCTTATTCCCCTTAGA
Organism: Lomographa bimaculata; assembly: GCA_948107665.1. Lineage (NCBI taxonomy): Eukaryota > Metazoa > Arthropoda > Insecta > Lepidoptera > Geometridae > Lomographa > Lomographa bimaculata. The sequence goes on from OX403600.1 coordinate 14,532,754, forward strand.
TGACTATATTTAGATAACCAGTATTCTAAGAGGAAAAATATTTACCATTATATTACCCGGTAATTTAAATGCAATTTTTTTTTTTTATTTGTGACAGGCTAGTGTTTGACCACTATCTCACCTGATGGTAAGTGACGATGTGATCGAAGCTGGTAAACACACTAGACCTGGAATACGCAGGCTCTCAAGGATTACTGCCGGAACACCGTATTTGGCTTGGCGGCAACTTTCAACTTGATGGTGGTAAGCTACTTTGGTAGCAAGCCAGGCGAGCAACTCACAAAATGCTCTACCACCTCTCAAATATCACCTGATTAGCACCACCCGGGGGCCACGTGTTAGACTGACACGGGTGTCAGACTTAAGGGGAATCCTCCTACGGACGTGGGTGACTCAGCCCCTAAGTTTAAATTAAATGTATTCATAAGTATTGCCTTATAGAATTTATTTAGTTCAAGTATGTATTATATATTACCTTACTTTATATTTTTATATTTATATATATTTTTCCTAAACTTGTATTTACACCCCCGTTTCACCGAATTATTTATAATCTTCTCTATCTAAAGGTTGTCTGGAAGAGCTTTCGCTTTTAGCGATAAGACCGCCGATTGTACACTATAATTTAAGTTTTGTTATTTTGAGTGATTTATGTAAGGTGTGACAATAAAGCGTTATCTATCTATCTATCTTTAAAAGGAACATGTTACAAAACTGATCTTTATTTTTAGATAACCAGTTAAATGAAGATTTTGATATTCCTGATATAATACTATACCGATTGGCTAACCGAGTATGCGATCTTTTTGATAGACTTCGTCGTTACCGGTAGTACCGCTGACAGAATATTAGAAAAAAATTTAAGATAAATAAAAATCTTTGACATGTGATCAGAGGTCTGCCCTAGAGGTTTGTCAGCGAGCTATGGAGCGCAGTATTCTGGGCGTAAAGCTCACAGATCGCATTCGTAATACCATACTGCGCTCCAAAACCCAAATCGCTGACGTGACACATAAGGCAGGTATGCTGAAGTGGGACTGGGCTGGACACGTCAGTCGTATGCCGGACGAACTATGGGCCAAAACAATTACTTTATGGACCCCACAAAACAAACGACGCCGCGGCAGACCCAAAAGGAGGTGGCAAGACGACCTTGACTTATATTTGAAGGAATGGTTTTCCGTAGCACAAGATCGCAAGCAGTGGAGAGAGGGTAGGGAGGCCTTTGCCCTGCAGTGGGACACCGTAGGCTCATAATAAATAATAATAATAATAAATAAAAATCGAGAAAAACAGCTAAAAACCGGGAACAAATTGATTTAAAGTATGAAAGCAAATAATAAAACCGGTTCAAGCGAATTGGATTCTTATCTTGTATGGTATCAGGTACTACTATTTGCATAATGCGAGTTAAACTCGGACTTTACCAATTTCATTTAATATTTAAAATTAAATTATAGTATTAACTTAAAAAAACAATTTATTGCCAAAAATAACACATCACAACATTAAAACACATTTATATCATTTTTTTTTATAAGTGATAGACTGACCGCCTCAGTCCGAGGGACATAGTTAGTCTATTGTGAAAACCACTGAAAACTAACCTTAGCAAGCCAAGACTGTAACGGTCGCATCTATCAGTGCAGTTCAGGGCAATAGGAGTAGATTCAGCATGTGCTGCGAGTACATGCATGCATGGACTCGAAGCGCTGTTTTTCAATCTACCCCTGTCTTATCTTAAATCCATTCTTTATTCATGACATTGATATTTGTATTTATTTACTTATATTATGTAGTTTACGTATTATATTATAATGTGTAATATTATTTATCATTATTTATAATTAAGTAAGTATATTATAATTTACATATTTTTAATCTTGCACCTTTCTGAATTTTGTTATGTTAAAACACCGACGTCCAACTTTGTTGCGAATTCCTCTCCATCCAAAGATGATCTGGAAGAGATCGCTTTTAGCGATAATAGCGCCTATTGTTACACTTATTTTGTAAGTCATTATTTTCTGTTCTGTTTTGTCACAAATATGGTGTTCAATAAATAGTTTACCTATCTATCTATGTTATTAAATGAAGTCTTTATTTACGCTTCAACTGCTCAAGTTATTTTGTACTTTAAAGCTAATGATTTCAATCATCTTATTCAACCAATCCAATCCTATTTTGAATGCAAAAGTTTGGACGTTAGTTTGTAATTACAACTAAATGGCTGAACGACTTTTGAGACCATTTGGTTTGAAGTTGGTTTTAATTAAGAACGGTGAGTTATCAAGCAATTGTGTATCTTGTTTAAAGCTAGTCCCACAATTCTACACATAGCTAATAAGTTAATTAAACGCAAGCAAAGCTTAAAAAACTGATTTCACCGCTTTATCTTCAGAACTTTGATCAGATTAGATGTACTATGCACGCGTTATTGACGATATTTCAAGAACTACGGATCAGATCTGGATCAAATTTAAATGGGATCAATTGGAAAGCAACATTTTTCAAACAAAAAAAAATCAAAATCGGTTCACATGGAAAGCAGTGATGAGGAAACACACATAAAAAAACATTTAAAAAAATACAGTCGACTTGAGTACCTCCTCCTTTTTTGTGAAGTCCGTAGAAAACTAAAATCCGTCTAACACATTTAACGTACTTAATAAGTAAATAATATTACTTGTATAACATTATTACTACTCTTCGTCCGCGACTTTATCTGTATGATGATTGATAATGATAATAAAATTTTATCGAGTTAAAAACTGCTCGCTGGCGGAGATAATTACGCGGCTGCCAACTAAGCAGCGGGTATCTGGTTTGATTCCCGGTGAAAACACAAGATTTGTCCATAATATAAACTTGTTTTTTTTTTATCAGCTCCACACTAAGTCCTAAGGCTTGTATAATGGGTGCCGGAAACATTTACATGATACAAAGACAACCAGACCCAGAAATGAAAATGTCCCTTAAAAAAGAAAATCGTGCTCCTGCCAGGAATCGAATCCAAGACCCACAACGCAGAGGGCAGGGACCTACTCATTACGCCAATTAGGTAATCAAATAATAGTAGAGATGTATATTTTTAACAATAGAAAATAGTGATAGATAATGTAGCAATTTTTTTTTCAAGAATTGATATCTACGGGCCAATTGCATATATTTCCTAAAACTAAACTAAAACAATATACAGCAAAGAACTAAGTTACCTACAAGACATCGAGCCTATAGGTAACTCAAGTGCTCAAGCCATTACCAGTGGGTAGCGTTCCCATCGTGCTGGCTGCATTGCCTCTCTGAATTGCAATGCTAATACGTTGAGCCAAATAAGTGCCAGCATTTTTGTCACGCGTCGCCTCAACCAGGCGCTCTGATAGAATTTTGAAAATAGAATGTCCTCCCGGTCCCCACGGATCCAGTGTCTCAACAATTCGACCAACGCATTGTATTACATTACCAAATGCTACCCCTCCAAGATCAGGCTACTGGAGCGTTGCCCCCAAACTGTCCTCATTAAGCCTCTGTCAGTAGGTACTTCACATATCACAAAACAGGCCCAAGAAGCGCAATCCACTAAATGCCCCCAGAATCATTCGTCACCCAACCTCTTAAGCAAACTAGGGCGGGGTGGACAATCAACAGCTTTCTTTGAATTGGCGGGGTCCAATTACTGGAGCAATTATCGGAAGTAAATACGAGGTTACTAAAGCCGAGGTCGTCTAAATTACTTTGGAATAAGAGAAAGTTTCATCGTGGAACCAAGAGACAGGACCGACTTCAAGTAATTTTAGAATCTTTCGAGATGTGGTGACTGAGCAGATTTTAATCAAGTTTTAGTAGAAATTGCTTGGTCTATGGAATATTACATAGGGCTACTTTTCAAGCTAAATTACACGGGCGAAGGAGCACTAACTCAGACCTCACGCCGACATTTTGCCTAATAGACAAAATAGTTTGATAGAATTGGTAATAACTATGGGTCAGTTGCCAATGGCCTCGATTCTGATGTTCACTCACTAAATTAAATTTAAACTATCCCTGTCTCTTACAAAATAGAAACACAAGACAGAGATAGTATGCATTTTAGTGCTGTCACGCTAGTTTATCAATTAAAATATGAACAGCAGAAGCAGAAAGGCGCTTGCTTTAGTTAACACCAATACAACACATACTCTACTAAGCTTGCATAGACATCTAAGTTCTGACTAACTTGACAGCACAGCAGTATGCTATCTCTGTCTTGTGTTCCTATTTTGTAAAAGACAGGAATAGTTTAAATTTAATTTAGTGTGTGACATCAGAATCGAGGCCAATATGTATCCTAAAACTAAACTAAAATAATTTCCTTCTATACAGGAAAGACAATACAATACAATAACTCTTTATTGACACCAAAAGATATATACAGCTTACAAAAAAACTTATAAAATAAAGGTGCAATGGGCGGTCTTATCGCTAAGAGCGATCTCTTCCAGACAACTTTTAAGACATACGTTTCAAGGCACCGAGCTTATAGGTAACTCAAGTGCTCAAGCCTACCACCGCTTCGATTTTACTGGCGGCATTGCCGCTCTGAATTGCAATGCTAATACGTTGTACCAAATAAGTACCAGCATTTTATTGTGAGGTTAATTGCTTATAAACTTTTTCATTAATTTAATTAATTGATTTTTGTATTTGTTGTTCAAGTACAGGATATAATGGATATTATACGTAAGTTTCAGCGTTCAGAGTAAGGCCGTTTTTGAGACAGATCCCGAGACAAAATACGAGTAGGTCTAAAAACAGTGTCTCTGATGGCCTACCAAATCGTTATTTCCAACATAGATTTTTATTTTAAAACCAGTTTTGAGCTCTCTTTGTTACGCCCTTTGCAACGATACCCCACAAGTATAGAAAAAAAATAAAAAAAATTTTGCTCCCCACTTACATGTATGGGAGCCCCCTTAATATTAAAAAAAAAATTCAATTCTGGCTTTGGGCCGTAGTTTTACATATTCTGTGAGAATTTGAATTCATTCACTTTTGTAGTTTAGACGCTAGATGCCTCTGACAGACGGACGGACAAAGTGCTGAACGACCCAAATCAGTTTAGAGATCTTCGCTCGATCAATAAAAAGAAACACTTGTTTTTTTATATTTTTTTTATTTATATTAATAAAACAATTAACTAAATAGACCACCCCTTGACAGCGCATGTTGGAACAGTATTATATTCAGCAATTAAATAACAGACACGGATATAACAACAGTAGTTCTTGTTGTTATTGTATTGTATTGTACTGTATTGTAGTTCTATTCATAGTTCCTTCAACATCGTGCTAAGTTAACATAAAAAACATAAAAACATAAACGCTTTCACACTCACAGCCCGACACTAAGTTCGATGATTTGTGTCGTGGGTGCCGGAAACATTCACATCACATACACAATCACAACCAGAACAAGAAACACAAATTATCCATGGGGAGAAAACTTGTGTTCCCGCCGGGAATCGAACCCGATACCCTCTGCTAAGAAGGCGAACACTCGCCCAACTTAGCCAACGGGCAGTTCTATAGTATACTCAAAGTTACTCATCGCTGCTATCCAAGTACAAGCTAACAGTTTTCAAAGGGTTAGTCCTATTTAACCGTCAGACAATTTTCAAAGGGTTAGTCCTTTAACCGATTACCTAAAGGCATCAAACTTTGATGTTCTATCTGACCGCTATAAAACTTTACAACTACGATACAATAAAATGGCTAAGCGATTTCATGTAAATGCTTCTAAATGTCACGATTGGTTATGTCTATACTGTTATTGCGATGCCCTGCTCGAGTAAAGGTCTGTTATCGAGTATCTTGTTATGCAAAGTATTGGAGTATTTATTTGAGCCGTTTGGTGTTTTTTTTTTCTTAGTTTTGGCTTCGCAATCTTGTGCATTTAGCGAGTGTCAAGTGATAATATATTTCAAGTGTATTTCATATTATAGGTCCTAGTCACAGACAAAGTCAAGTAAAAGAGTCAAGGTCCAGTCGTAGTCAAGTCATGCCCTAGTAAAGTGGTAGAAACTTTACTAGAACTTCTATTGGAGTTTTGGAGCGAAGGTGAAAATCACGTTTTTCAACTTTGTATGATTTGCCTACACTTATGCACGTTCACTAAGTATTAAAGGTTAATAATCCACCATTATTACACATTAACACTCGAAGAATCACAGGTTTTGGAAAATTTTACAAAATCAACAACGCCATTTTGTCACTTTCGCGGCAAACTCCGCCGTTTGGTGTTGAGACACTGGGTCCGTAGGGACCGGGAGCTCATTCTATTTTCAAAATTCTATCAGAGCGCCTGGTTGAGGCGACGCGTGATCGAAATGCTGGTACTTATTTGGCTCAACGTATTAGCATTGCAATTCAGAGAGGCAATGCCGCCAGCATGATGGGAACGCTACCCACTGGTAGTGGGCTTGAGCACTTGAGTTACCTATAGGCTCGATGTCTTGTAGGTAACTTGGTTCGTATATAGTTTTAGTTTAGTTTTAGGAAATATAGGCAATTGGCCCGTAGATAAGTATTGGAATGTGTTTTGGACTAGTCGTTAGCCCTGAACTGAGAGCCAGCGCCTACATTTTGGCTACTGAAAAAACATTTGCATTTTTTTTATTGATTGAGCGAAGCGAGATCTCTTTGTTGACTTGGGTGGTTCAGCACTTTGTCTGTCCGTTCATCCGTCCGTCTGTCAGAGGCATCTAGAGTCTAAAATACAGGCGAATAACTTCAAATTTTCGAAAAAAAATTATTATTTTTGATAAAAATTAAAAATATTTATTACATTTTTTATTTATACGCAAGCGTTTGACCACTATCTCACCTGATGGAAAGCGATGATGCGGCCGAAGGTGTAGCATGCTTGCCTAGAAGGTACCTATTCACTCTTGACATGAAGACTCCCAGATTATAAAAATTATAATATACTAGCGATCCGCCCCAGCTTCGCCCGGGTGTGATAAATTAAAAACCGCTCGATCGATTTTGTGCAAACTTCAAATAAACCATCTACTAAATAGTCCGAACAAAGCCTAAACATTGGTTTGGATAGGTGAGCCCGTTCTTGAGTTATAAAATACCAACGAAAAGTGGCATTGATTTTTATATATACCTATAGATTATGTAAAACTATGGCCCAAAGCCAGAAATGGCAATTAAAATAATATAAGTGAAAATGTTAAGGGAACGATCGAGTTCGGGCTCGTTCGATTTGTCTTGACAAGCTGCCTGGTTATATAACTTTTTAGTCTTATTTTAATTTAAAACTCTCAAAATCTTGCAAAAACTTTTTGAGTATAACTTGTTTTATATTTTTCGATTGGTATCATAGATCTATAAAAAAAAAATGTAATATTGGTGGATTATTAACCGTTAATGCCTAGTAAATGTGCATAAGTGTAGGCAAATCATACAAAGTTGAAAAACGAAATTTTCCCCATCCCTCCAAAACTCCAATAGAAGTTCTAGTAAAGTATCTACCCCTTTACCCGGGCAATACTTGACTATGACTAGACTATGACTCTTCTACTTGACTTTGACTAAGACTTTTGACTAGGACTTTTAATATGAAATACACTTGAAATATATTACTACTTGACACAGGCTAAATGCACAAGATTACGAAGCCAAAGTTAAAAGGAAATAAAATATTATTGGAAAAAAATATCAAAGCTCATGCAAATAACATCAATTTGTATTTTTGTAATCATTTTGTTCCGCCATTTTATATCAAAACACTATGAAAGTTATTTCATTTACGTATATTTACTAGACGAATGATGTCTTCTGCTTATTTTTTTTTAGGCGCATTTTCACGATATTTGTATAAAACCATAAAAAATCAAAGATTAGGTACCACGCGTGACCTTACATAACCACCACGATTTAATTTACGCAATATACACCTTTATGTGCAAAAGTGTAAGAGGGATAATTGGCTGTGTTAAAAAAAGTGCTCGCAAGACTTATACCTGCCCCTTACAAAAAATATGAAGAATTATGTAGATTCGGTGTATTTTAATTTTTTTTATTAAAGATTAATGTATTAATTATCTATCTACGGGCCAATTGCCTATATTTCCTAAAACTAAACTAAAACTATGTACAGCAAAGAACTAAGTTACCTACAAGACATCGAGCTTATAGGTAACTCAAGTGCTCAAGCCCACTACCAGTGGGTAGCGTTAATATTCGTTTTTATTCGGTGTAGTGAGCACAATTTTATACCGTGGCCCAATTTATAGTATAACAAATACACTTAAGCCAGGAAGAAGGTTAATTTCTGTCTCAAACTAATCTTCCCAAAATTAGAACAAAGGATAGGGTTGCTACAGTTTATAAATTGAATTAATTGGTGTTAGGGAGTTATATCCTTTCCGAGTGGATTAAAGTGAGAATAAATTGATTTAATATTTAGATTATTTATTTAGATTAGCTGAAAACCGGAGATAGGATGGGATTATTATTTAAACGTAAATGAAGCTTTAAAAAACCGACTTCAAACCTTTATCTTCGGAACCCATGTTCAGATTTAAATAATGAATACGCATTTGAAGATAACTCAAAAACTTATCGTCAGATCATATTCATATTCATTTTATTCGTAAATAATTATTACAGGTTAAAAACAATGTAGAAATAATAATATTTAAAATAATATTCAATAAGTAAAAATAAATAAAATAAAATTAATTATTCATAAATGTCAATAGAAATAGTTATTAATTTAAGGATAATAAATTAAATTATTATTAATTCATGTCAAAATAGCGTACATACGATTAAGTAATTCTCATTTCAATAAATTCGTCATATGTATAAAAAGCCTGCTTAACAAGCCATTTCTTAATTTTAACTTTAAAGAAGTTTTCGGAAGTGGCGTGCCGAACATCTTCTGGCAATCTGTTGTATACAGTCGGTGCCAAGACATGCAATAGCTTCGATGACTTCGTGAGCCGCCGTGAGACTCCTCGTATCCGATGGGCGTTTTTTTTATTTTTTATTTCTTATGGCTATTTGTGACCATCGCCAAGCCTAGAATAGTCCTCCAAGTGCCTTCTTGCATAAATGGCAGCCTGCAGGATCACCAGAGACGGAACTGTCAAGATCCTCTACGACTGAAATAGAGGCTTCGCAGGAGTATCTTGTGGCACTCGCAACATAGCTCGTACAGCTCTTTTTTGCATTCGAAAGACGCGCTCCCAATCAGCGGCGCGTCCCCAGAGCTCGATGCCGTATTGTATGAGCGAATGCACAGAGGCAAAGTAGCAGTTGCTTACCACTTCTGTGGGGAGGACAGCAGACACCCGCCACAGCGCAAAACAAGCACTTCCAACCTTTTCACACAGTTTGTTGATGTGGATGTCCCATTTTAAAGCACTATCGAATTATAAACCTAGAAATGTAGTTTGCTTAACATGAGCAATTTCTGTGTCGCCAATTCTTACGCTAATTGGCTTCTGGTTGCGGCCGGCATCTGGATGGCTGGATCTTGATCATATTTAAATGGGATCACGTGGAAAGCACCAACTTTCAATTAAAAAAAATCTAATTAGGTTCTCCTAGAGTTATGAGGTAACACACATCAAAAAGGACCTTTTTTTGTGAAGTCGGTTAAAAATATAAATCGCAGTCATTGGAAATGCGCAGTATTCGACTGTCTTAACAAAAATAGGTACATAGACCCGAAAAGTTATAATAAAAGCCTTGTAACAAACTCAATGTTGCTTGATAGTTGTGTCTAAATGTAAAACTTAGTAATGTCGTGTTTTTCCAAGATAAAAAAGCCATTTCTATACTTGATTAGGTAATCTGGGCTTGTTACTTCCTTGTTACTTAGTTGTTACTTTAATAAAAACTGGCTGAAGGCAGTAAACACGAAGCGCGTGGTTATTTGAAGGTATTGGCGCAAATCAAAACTGGGTCAGATATTCTATAATAATTTTATTTGTGTGTAAGTATAATAACTAGTCGTTCACGCCGAACTGAGATCTCGCGCCTACTTTTTCCTTAAGAAAAACTTTTAAGGTTACTTGCTTATAACTTTTTTGCTATATAATCATTGTTTGATTTCTGTATTTTTTGTTCAAGTACAGGATTTTACGGAAATTATACGTAAGATTTAGAATCCAGTGTGAAGCCGTTTTTGAGATAGACCCCGGGACAAAGTAGGTCTAAGAACTGACTTTGGTGGCCTACCAAACCGTTATTTTCCATCATAGATTTTTTAAAACCGGTTTCGTACTTCACTTGTCAAGTCCAATGATACCCTACAAGGGCAGATAATAAAATAAAAATAATTTTGCTCCCCACTTACATGTATAGGAGCCCCCTTAATATTTTCATTTTTATAATTTTAAATGTCATTTGTATACCCACTTTGTGTACCCGCCACTTTTCGTTACACATAAAGGTTGCGGATCTGAATTTCAAAGCCCTTTCATAAAAGTTTTACATTATTAACATTCGAAATAACAAGTTTTGGTTAATAAAACAATCGATAACGCACTTATTCACTTTCAAGGCAAAACTCTTGCTTGTGTTAAAGTAACTACTCATTACAGACATACCTATCCAACTAGCTTCAGCTTTTACCACAACAATGGAACGAATGGAAATGTGACCGACAGGAGCAATATAGTGGTGGTTTTTACGATAACGGTCCACCAGATTGACCATTGTCTATGTCTATTTCAGACAATGTATCTACAATGCTTTGAATATATAATTTAGGAAAGAAGGTTAATGTAGTGCTGATTGTGACTGAGACCGAGCTCCCTTATTATTTACCTGGTTCATCTATTTTGTTATTGATCTACTGGGACCACAAGAATACTTGCGTATCGAGCATAAATAATTTAACGCAAGCAAAGCTTAAAAAAACCGACTTCACCTCTTTATCTTCGGAACCTTGATCAGATTTAATGTATTAAACACGCATTATTGACTATAACTCAAAAACTAGAGATCAGATCTTGATAAAATTTTCAATGGGACCACATGAAAAGCACCAGCTTTCAAATAAAAAAATAATCATAAAATCGTCTCACAACGAAAGAAGTTATGAGGTAACTTTTAAAGCCGGTCATCGAGAACATCATCAAAGTAGTCCACAAAATAGGCATTATTGAAGATATTTTAAGAAGTACTGATCAGATCTTGATCAAATTTAAATGGGACCATTTAGAAAGTACCATCTTTCAAATTAAAAAAAACGGCTCACGAGGAGAGAAGTTACGAGGTAACACACATAAAAAAAAACAGTCGACTTGAGTACCTCCCCCTTTTTTGGGAAGTCGGTAAAAAAACTAGCAATACGAAGAAAATATTTGTTGATGAATCAGATTTAGAGTCTTAAGCCTATCGTGGTTTTTAACTTGTTTAAAAGTAATTTGTATAAACATCACTCCGCTCCTTCAAAGGTGAAAGCAATGTGTGGTGCTCAAACCCACTGAAACCCCCTTTTATCGTTGATGACTATTTCGTAGCGGTTGAAAAAATGGGGTTAACGTTGTAACTGAAGTTTTCCACTTTCAAGCTCCCGGTTTCAACAAAGGTGTCATTTAAAGCGCCTGTTAGCTGAGTTGGGTGCGCGTTCGCCTACTAATCAGGGGTTTGATTCCCGGTGGATACACTAGTTTTCTCCCCAAGGGAAATTTGTCTTTCTGGTTCTGGGTGTGATTGTGATTGTGATGTGAATGTTTCCGGCACCCACGACATAAGTAATTGAACTTAGTGAAGGGCTGTGAATGTGAAAGCGTTATTCAACTAATTGTCATCTATCTGTATTACATCACTTGTAAAGTTTAAAATCAATACGGCAATTACAAGTTGATTAATTAACTAACTTAATTAGATTACATACATAGTTTCTTTAAGTTGGGTGGTGTAACTTGAAGTAAACTTGAACAATTTACCTGCGACAGGATACCTTCACAGCATGATCTAATTTTCAGTATATATCCTGTAATAATTTCTCAGGAACGTATTTAGAACAGGGCCTCTGGATATTCATTATTTTCTCCTTTCTATTGAATTATAGGAGAACTCTTTTCTAGCGACTACATAATATAGATACACCTAGGTTAAGATTAAGAAAGATTAAAAAAAATATATAAAAAAATTCGCAGCCGAGTTACTTGCCAGGTTCTTCTCGAGATGGCTGTAATTTTGCGAATGTGGCAGTAGAGTCATAAACTTTCATGAGTGCCTCTTTGGGGCCCATGTGAATAAACGATTTTTATTTTTATTTTGTACTGTGTGGAGAAGAGTACCAAGATACTTTTTTGTAGTAGTATTAGGTTTTTTTGTAGTTGTAGTATCCTTGCTAGGATAGCCTTCTTCCTTGCTACGATTCCTGTTTCGAATATTGGCATGAAGGAACGTATACCGACAATTTAGGTTTTTTTTTATGCTAGAAGACATGCATTTGACTATAACACTTGAAAATAACGATGCGACCGAAGATGGAACACTCTTGCCTAGAAGATAATCACTCGCGAGTTGAAGACTCTCATATTGTACTCATCAGGAAACCGACTCAGACAAGGAGTTCCGTTCCTTTGCGGTTCACACAGTTAATGTTCAAGCAAAATGGTTCATCGCATTTCTGAAATGCGGACGAATGCTATGGTTTGCAGCGTAGACGAAGTCAAGGGTAAATACTATTAGATCTAATAAGCCAACCAAAATGTTGACACTTAAACTTCATGTAAATACGCAATTCTCTGCGGGCCAGCAGTTGACTACATCTGTGTCATGAAAACTAATTTGTAACTACGAAACTAAACTAATATCATGTAGTTATGCTGAATACGTTTTAGTTCATAGTCAATATTATACTCTATTGCAGATTACTAACTAGTACAGAGCCGGATTTAATCAATTATTTTTTAAAGGATGCAAAACAGTGGAATGGGTGTTTTGCCGCGAAAGTGAAAAAATGGCGTTGTTGATTTTGTAAAACTTTCCAAAACCTGTGATTCTACGAGTGTTAATGTGTAATAATGGTGGATTATTAACCGTTAATACTTAGTGAACGTGCATAAGTGCAGGCAAATCATACAAAGTTGTAAAACGTGATTTTCACCTGCGCTCCAAAACTCCAATAGAAGTTCTAGTAAAGTTTCTACCACTTTACTAGGGCATGACTTGACTACGACTGGACCTTGACTCTTTTACTTGACTTTGACTGTGACTTGTGACTAGGACTTATAATATGAAATACACTTGAAATATATTATCACTTGACACTGGCTAAATGCATAAGATTGCGAAGCCAAAACTAAGGAAAAAAAAAAACAGTGGAATGGTGGTTGAGAATGGACTATCTGAAATTATAAGATCTAAATGAAAAACATTTGATGTGCATTTCAAGTACAATTACAGATACTTACGAGAGAAATATATATTGAACTGCCCTTTGGCTCAGTTGGGTGAGAGTTTGCCTTCTAAGCATATATCTATCGAGTTCGATTCCTGGCGGAATAAAAATTTTCTCCCCAAGGAAAATTTGTGTTTCTGGTTCTGGTTGTAATTGTGTCTGCGATGTGAATGTTTCCGGCACCCACGAGACTAGTCATCGAACTTAGTCCGGGGCTGTGAGTGTGAAAGCGTTTATGCTATGTATTGAACTTTTAATTTTGTTTACTTAGTTTAAATCTTATATGCACTGGATTAGAAGCTTGGTGGATGTAACACAGGTTTGGCTTAGCACTGCCATCAATCACGGGGGGTTTTTAGTGGGCTCGAGCCCCACACACCCCCTTCCTTCACCCTGGGAGGGAAGGGAAGTGGTAGGCATTTTACCGCCACAAAAAAAAAGCACTGCCATCAAAGATTAGTGTACCTACCCACTTTGTATAATTAGTTGCAAATTTTTAAATAGTACCTATGTGAACCATATTTAAGAAAATAGGTTTGTTATTTCCGCTATTAACAAATTATGAGTCTTTGTTCGTTGAGTTTCAGTAAAGGTAAAAATACGTAAAGGTATTTTTACCTTTACTGAAACTCTACGAACAAAGACTCATAATTTGTCTGTGTAATCTTAGAAAGACTTAAAGTAGTATTTAGTTTTCATTTATTTTAATTTTGTTTCATTTGAGACACTTAGGAACTTGATAGACAAAGCGCCCGAGGCGCGCGTACAGGGCGCGCTTACAGGGCATTGTATATTTTGTTCTGTCGTCATAAGGAAAAACGACGTATTGTAATTTTTGACAAAATTTATTTATAAACATCAGAAATGTCTTTACTATTTAGTATATGGTATGACTTGCAGCAGATGCGTCTAAATTAAAAGTTAGATTTAGTAGGATGCGCTTGAATATTTTATAATAAAAAAATACTAGTAGATGCGTCTATTTAACTTTTTTACTTTCAAAGTATATAACTCAATTTTGACAAAAAAGTCAGATAAGACATTTTTCCTTATCACGGCAGAATTCTAAGAACAATAAGGCATCATTTATCGTATCACACAGCTTATGACGAAAATTTGTTTTTATCTGGTTTTATTATGAATGCCGAAAGATAAATTTTAACCCCAACTTATCCCAGCAACGTAAAGTCTAATTTTAGTGAAAAGCTATTTTCTAAGACGCCTCTTGAAAAGTGCTACAGTTTTCGTATATCTTGTTGTAGAGCTATAAAATTGTCTATGAAATATGTAGCACTTTCTGCGTTGCTCCTGATTTCGATATCTGGCAGGAGCGCAATTTTTCTAGGGACATTATCCTTCTAGTTTTAGGTGTTTCATGTAATTTTTTCTGGCATCAACGACACAAGTCTATGAACTTAGTATGTGGCTATGAGTGAATAGTGTTTGTTTTTTTAAGGTTTGCGAAACAAATTAAAACATGCTGTTTAGATATTTTAGTATATACGATCATTTCACTTATTCAATACAATGTTTCCCCATTATATCTAGTAGCTTTATAAACGCAAGCAAACAAGCATTATTGACAATAACTCAAAAACTAAGTTATCAGATTTTGACCAAATTTAAATGGGACCACATGGAAAGCACCAGCTTTCAAATAAAGAAATAATCATCAAAATCGGCGCACAAAGAAAGAAGATTTAAAGTCGGGTTTACGAGAATAGTGTCAATGCCGTCCACAGAATACGCATTATTGAGCATAAATCAAAAACGACTAGTCAGATCTTGATAATTTTTTTATGGGACCAATTGGAAAGCAACATCTATCAAACAAAAAAAAATTTCAAAATCGTATCACGTTGAACGAAGTTGATGAGGTAAGACATTTAAAAAAAAATACAGTCGATTTGAGTACCTCCTCCTTTTTGGGAAGTCGGTGAAATTGACTAAAATCTAGTTACTATCAGTTCATTTCAAACTCAAAATTCATATTTAATACATAATTATATATAATGACCATTTTGAGATGTTTCCACAAATAAGTAACAAATTTTTTACTTTCGCATAGAAAATATAAATCCTATTTCTCGACTCTGTACAGTTGTCGGTTCAACGAACAATGTAGCCTGTCCTTCCTATCTCCAACTTTCTGATTGTAGTGGCACTACGAAAACACTGTCCAAGAGCTCTACAGAAAAGTCTACGATATGTAGCACTTATTATGTTCTACGAGAAAAGAGGGCAATACTATTTGAGATGTTTACAAAGACAAGGCGAAACTTTTTATATCTAACAAGCTTATTATATCTTCTTCTGATATTAAAAATCTCGGTGTTGTGTTCGAACTCCTCCTGGAAACGGCTCGATCGATTTAATTTTTTTTTTTTTATTTGTGACAGGCTAGTATTTGACCACTATCTCACCTGACGGTAAGTGACGATGTGATCGAAGCTGGTAAACACACTAGACCTGGAATACGCAGGCTCTCAAGGATAACTGCCGGAACACCGTATTTGGCTTGGCGGCAGACTTTCAACTTGATGGTGGTAAGCTACTTTCGTAGCAAGCCAGGCGAGCAACTCACAAAATGCTCTACCACCTCTCAAATGTCACCTGATTAGCACCACCCGGGGACCACGTGTAGGGAGTCAGACTTAAGGGGTATCCTCCTACGGACGTGGGTGACTCAGCCCCCAAAATTTTTTTTTTTATACAATAAAAAAAATATTTGACAGGTATCAGAATAGGTCGTAAAGTGTTTTTCACCCTCCTACTTTTTTACGAACAATATTTAAAAGTTTTTAGTATGAGTATTAAAGTACTAGGCGACCATAAACGTGAAAGAGGTAAAACACTTTTTCTAAACGTGGCATTGCTACACCAGCTAGTCATATCACATATATATCATAGAGACGACTTTCTTTCTTTGTACGGCTATAGCAAATTGTGTTTTATGATTTTTCAAATTAATTTAACTAGAACGATTTACTTACATATAGTCATGCCTCTTTCCCATTGGGGTAGGCAGAGACCAAATCTCTCTCCTGCTATGATCCTGACACACATCTTTCGCTTCTCCTACATTCATGAGTCTTTTCATACATGCTCGTTGGTTGCGGGTACTTTTGATCTGGCCTTTATTTAAAACATTTTCGACCTGGTCGTGATACGTTCGCCTAGATTGACCCATACCAACTTGCCCATTCTAACTTGCCTTATAAATCTGCTTCGTCAATCTATTATGGTCCACCCTCTCTACATGTCCAAACCATCTAAGCATCCCTTTAGCATCCATTTAATAAAACATATTTTTTTTATTATTATTTTATATCTTCTCTGTAAGGTGTTAAGTGACAACTGGCGTTGGCAAGCACATGCTATTCTTTGCACGGGAAAGTGTAGTTTAAACAACTATTAATAATAACTGATTGTTCAATCTAATAAACTAGTCATTCGCGCCGAACTGATATCTCGCGCCTACATTTTGCCCCATAGAGAAAAAATTTTGAGGTTAATAAATTGCTTATAACTTATTTTCTGTATAATGATTGTTTAATTTTTGTATGGTTGTTCGAGTACACGGTATAACGGACATTATACGTAAGTTTTAGCGTTCAGTGTGAAGCCGTTTTTGAGATAGACTCCGTGACAACAGGTCTAAAAACAGTGACTTAGGTGGCCTACCAAATAGTTATTTTCCAACATAGATTTTTTAAACCGATTTTTTACTATACTTGTCAAGCCCTTTTCCACAATACCCCACAAGGGTACTAAAAAAATTAAAATATTTTAACTCTACTTACATGCTTGGAAGCCCTATTAATATTTTCGTTTATAAAATTTTGAATGTCATTCCTGGCTTTAGGCCGTAATTTTACATATTCTATGAGAATTCGTAAAATTATATTGTTTAGACGCTAAATGCCTCTGAAGAACGGACGTACCAAGTGCTGAACGAGTCAAATAAGAGATCTCACTTCACTCGATTAAAAAAATATTGAATTTATTAGATACAATACATCATGTTAATTATAAAGGCAAATTTAGCATTCAGAAAAAAGTCGTAGATCTAAATTAGCTAAGAGTTAGATCAAGAATATGAGAGCTTTCTGGTATTTTACAAATTACCCTGTTTACTGCAATCGGTATATTTTTGGAAGCTGTAAGATAAAAAATGAAATAAAATAAACATAAAATTCACTTTTATTTTATTCTTTGGAAATAGAACATACTACTAGTTTGAGAGGTAGTAGAGCATTTTGTGAGTTGCTCGCCTGGCTTGCTACCAAAGTAGCTTACCACCATCAAGTTGAAAGTCTGCCGCCAAGCCAAATACGGTGTTCCGGCAGTTATCCTTGAGAGCCTGCGTATTCCAGGTCTAGTGTGTTTATCAGCTTCGATCACATCGTCACTTACCATCAGGTGAGATAGTGGTCAAACACTAGCCTGTCACAAATAAAAAAAATTAAAAAAACCATTAAACCCGCACAGCATTGATATCAAAGCTCCAATAGTAATGATTACATCGTAACACCAGCATAAACCCCTCTTAATTACAGCTATTAATCAAGTCTAAACCTATCCAATGAGATATCAACAATAGACCGAATACTCCCGATCGTTTGATTGATGCACAAACAAACTGGGATTGGACCATTGTTCTTGGCTCGGATGTTATCATTGATTAATCGTGTGTTTGGATTTTAGTGGTTTGATTCTGAATTTATCCTGTTGCCATTTTGTACCGGAAAATCACGAATCTTTGAGTCAAGTTTTTAACAGTAATTTTCGAGGACAATTCGTTTAACTACGAGACATGTAAAGTTGTTTAAAGAAATTAAGAAGTTCAGTTACCTATTAAAATGTTAGAAAAATCTGTATGAAAAAACTTCACTAAAAATTGTATTTGAAGCGGTATTTATCGAATCCTCACGGATATACTAGTGTATATTGCAACGACAATTACACACATACGCATTTACATTCACAGCCCGATACTTAATTCAGTTCTAAGACTTATAATAGTGCCGAAAACATTTACATCACATATAATCACATCTGTAATTTTGCGAATCTGTCAGTAAAGTCATTAACTTTCATAAGTGTCTCTTTGGGGCCCATGTGAATGAACGATTTTGATTTTGACACCCAGAACCAGACACACAAATTTTCATTGATGAGAATACTCGAGTTTTAGCCGGGAATCGAACCCGATACCCCTGCTTAGAAGGCGAACGCCACCCAACTAAGCCAACGAGCAGTTCAAATGACATAAAAATAAACTATTATAGAAATAGAAAAATCATTTATTGCTAAATATTTAAAACAATCATATGATAAACAAAACAAAATCCATGCAAGAAATATTTGGCAATTGGAACATGTTCTGCGCTAAGACCTGCACAAACTAAGGGTTTGTGCAGGGCTGGTTTTCAGCATTTCCCTTTCATCGAACTCAGGTGTTACTCGAAAACAATGTTATGGTATTCCTTTAACAATATTGTTGTTATTTGTATATATTAACTACACAGAAATAGAATTTATAATAGTATTTTGGTTGAGGTTGAAGATCATTTATTTGACATAAAGAATTACATTCACTTAAATGAGAATAATTTACAATACAAAAAAAATATTGGACTTATATATACATAAACAAAACTAGTAGATTTTTTATTTATATTATATATATATTTATATTATCAATATTGATTCACCGCGAAACATGACGCGATGCATACGAAGATAAGAGAAATAAAACACAGATCGAGCGTAGCTGGAAGTGGCAAGTACCGTACTACTTACTATAATGTATGGGCGTATTAATTATGTGAAATTTAAGGAGTTTTTTAAACGTTCTAATTGATTTCGATTCTTTTATATCTCTCGGATTATTACTATTATACAAAAAAGTACAGTATAATTACTTTCCGTGACCTACTATCACTTTTTTACTTTAGCTCTAAGCTGCTCGCATTCCGACCACGAACCTACTGATTTATAAGTGACACGCTGACACGTCACCCTTGGCTCGGGGTGGCTCTGTCATCCATTTGTCACGTCCCCTACTGAATTAAAAGCATACGTATTCGTATGTTCTTACAAAGCTCCTACTGATGACTATGAGTGTTTTTGCGTTCCATTTTACATATTACACGTATATACGATGTCATTGTAATGGATAGTATCTTTGATTATCTAATCTGCGATTAAGTGGTGATCAATTATTACTTAATTACCTTATGTTTAGCTGACGCAAGTGTTCTGGATAAATAGCGATGAATCTTATCTACAGGAAATTATTATGTGGGTAGTTGTTTGAGTTGATTTGATCGTGATATCATTATCATGTACAAACACTACATACCCATGTAAGTTTTTAAACCATGGTCACTTTCAATATAAATATTTGATTCAATGACGGGAGAAAACATATATTCAAATTTATTGAAAATTCTATCAGAGCGCCTGGTTGAAGCGACGCGTGATCAAAATGCTGGCACTTATTTGGCTCAACGTATTAGCATTGCAATTCAGAGAGGCAATGCCGCCAGCATGATGGGAACGCTACCCACTGGTAGTGGGCTTTAGCACTTGAGTTACCTATAAGCTCGATGTCTTGTAGGTAACTTAGTACTTTGCTGTACATAGTTTTAGTTTAGTTTTAGGAAATATAGGCAATTGGCCCGTAGATTTAGAAGGATGAAAATAAAAATATATATATTACGGGATATTTACCATGTATTTCGTTTGTTTTTAGTTTCCGATATTTCGGCACTATTGCAAGCACTATGATCACGGAGTAACTACGTATCCATTTCAAAACAGGATACCATCACACTAATATTATAAATCCGAAAGTTTATGTATTAAGTATGCTTGTTTTCTGTTTCTAATCACGCTGTACGGATTGAACAGATTTGGGTGACATTTGAAATGTACATAGCTTATATCTAGGATTAACACAGCCATATTGTAAGCTTAATAAAAGCGGGCGAAGCCGCGGTTCATAGCTAGTAAGTAATACATTGATTGATTGATTGAAAATTGCGAGCGATGTGTTCTCTTTTTGCGCATATTGCTGTGACACTCGCCCCGCCCCCTTTTCATATCTCCCTAGTTTCTGAGATCTGTGTTCGGTGTATACTACATGTTATAAGTGGAAGCGTAGTTTGTATATGTGTAACTAGCTGAGCCGCCCGGCGTTGCCCGGGTTAACAAAAGCTAAATAAACGCTTTCTCACTCACAGCCCCACTGTAAAAGTACTATAAGTTGTGTCGTGGGGCCGTAAACAATTAACACCACACACACAACATTCACGTCATACCCAGAACCAGAAACATAAACTGCCCGTGGGGAAAAAACTTTTGTTATTGTGTTCCCACCGAGATTCGAACCCGCTGCTTTAAAGACGAACGCGCACTCATCTACGCCAGTGGGTAGTTCAAAGTTCAAAGATTCCCCACCCTGCGTCGCCCGGTTAAAAAATCTACACATAAACACTTCCACATTCACAGCCCCACACTAAGTTCAGTGACTTGTAGCGTGGGGCCGTAAACATCCAAGATTCACAACATATTAAAAACCAGGAACACAAATTTCCCGTAGGGAGAAAACTTCTGTTACCACCGCGAATCGATCCCGCTGCTTTGAAGGCAAACGCGTACCCATTTACGCGAGTAGATAGTTCAAAAGATGACCCGCCCGGCGTCGCCCGGTTAAAAAATATACAAATAAACACACTTCCACATTCACAGCCCCACACTAAGTTCAATGACTTGTATCGGGGGGCCGTAAACATCCAAGATTCACAAAGTATTCACAACATACTCAAAACCAGGAACACAAATTCCCGTGGGAAAACACCTGTGTTCCCACCGGGCATCAAACCCGGTGCTTTAAAGGCAAACGCCCACCTAACTACGCTAGCGGGCAGTTCAAAGTTCAATGATAAGACTAAACAAAAAAAAAACATTCGAATTTATATCCCCCTTCTTATGTTAGTCGGTTCAAAACATAGACGTATGCCGGATTACGCAGTAACTGTTCCATTCTGTGATCCACCGTTTTCACCCTCAAATAAACTTAACGATTTCTCCTAGACTATAGGTCCAAATTATATGCAGTAAAGAGCAAATTAAATCTACGTGAACTACGTAAGCCGATGAAATAGATTTTTTTGATAAGGATTAATATTAAATACTTAAAAAAAGCCAACGAAATAGAAGCCGCTATTTTTTAATGAGCAGGAATTCGTAGTACGTTTCTGTACATTTCTGACCCGTCCCGTTCACGGGCGGGCTCCCGTGAAACTAATTTCACGATTTCTCATAGACTATTTATCCAAATCATATGCAGTAAAAAGCAAAATGTATCTACATGAACTACGTAAGACGATGAAATAGTTTATTTTGATAAGGATTAATACTGAATGTCTCAAAAAGCCAACTAAACATAGGCCGCTTTTTTTTCAGATTTTTTACAAAGAAAAGTATTTTTTCTGAGCTATACATACATCTATACTAATATTATAAAGAGGTAAAGTTTGTTTGTTTGTTTGTTTGTTTGTTTGTTTGTTTGTTTGTATGTAAAAGGTAATCTCTGAAACTACTGATCCGATTCTGAAAATTCTTTCACCAATAGATAGCTACACTATCACTGAGTGCCATAGGCTATGTTTTGTCGGGATAGAATTTAGTTATCAGTTCGAAATAATAATATTCGTAAGACAAGTCGGAGAAAAATTTGCTAACTTTCCGCTTTATCGGCGTACGCTGACTAAACGGTAAGACATAGTTGAATACAATGTATGGCAAAAATGTTGGCCTTCATGAGTTTTACAAAAAAGTCCGCGACAACATATATCTAACATGTATGTATAGCTCAGAAAAAATACTTTTCTTTGTAAAAAATCTGAAAAAAAAGCGGCCTATGTTTAGTTGGCTTTTTGAGACATTCAGTATTAATCCTTATCAAAATAAACTATTTCATCGTCTTACGTAGTTCATGTAGATACATTTTGCTTTTTACTGCATATGATTTGGATAAATAGTCTATGAGAAATCGTGAAATTAGTTTCACGGGAGCCCGCCCGTGAACGGGACGGGTCAGAAATGTACAGAAACGTACTACGAATTCCTGCTCATTAAAAAATAGCGGCTTCTATTTCGTTGGCTTTTTTTAAGTATTTAATATTAATCCTTATCAAAAAAATCTATTTCATCGGCTTACGTAGTTCACGTAGATTTAATTTGCTCTTTACTGCATATAATTTGGACCTATAGTCTAGGAGAAATCGTTAAGTTTATTTGAGGGTGAAAACGGTGGATCACAGAATGGAACAGTTACTGCGTAATCCGGCATACGTCTATGTTTTGAACCGACTAACATAAGAAGGGGGATATAAATTCGACTGTTTTTTTTTTGTTTAGTCTTATCATTGAACTTTGAACTGCCCGCTAGCGTAGTTAGGTGGGCGTTTGCCTTTAAAGCATCGGGTTTGATGCCCGGTGGGAACACAGGTGTTTTCCCACGGGAATTTGTGTTCCTGGTTTTGAGTATGTTGTGAATACTTTGTGAATCTTGGATGTTTACGGCCCCCCGATACAAGTCATTGAACTTAGTGTGGGGCTGTGAATGTGGAAGTGTGTTTATTTGTATATTTTTTAACCGGGCGACGCCGGGCGGGTCATCTTTTGAACTATCTACTCGCGTAAATGGGTACGCGTTTGCCTTCAAAGCAGCGGGATCGATTCGCGGTGGTAACAGAAGTTTTCTCCCTACGGGAAATTTGTGTTCCTGGTTTTTAATATGTTGTGAATCTTGGATGTTTACGGCCCCACGCTACAAGTCACTGAACTTAGTGTTTTATTTTGATAAGGATTAATACTGAATGTCTCAAAAAGCCAACTAAACATAGGCCGCTTTTTTTTCAGATTTTTTACAAAGAAAAGTATTTTTTCTGAGCTATACATACATCTATACTAATATTATAAAGAGGTAAAGTTTGTTTGTTTGTTTGTTTGTTTGTTTGTTTGTTTGTTTGTATGTAAAAGGTAATCTCTGAAACTACTGATCCGATTCTGAAAATTCTTTCACCAATAGATAGCTACACTATCACTGAGTGCCATAGGCTATGTTTTGTCGGGATAGAATTTAGTTATCAGTTCGAAATAATAATATTCGTAAGACAAGTCGGAGAAAAATTTGCTAACTTTCCGCTTTATCGGCGTACGCTGACTAAACGGTAAGACATAGTTGAATACAATGTATGGCAAAAATGTTGGCCTTCATGAGTTTTACAAAAAAGTCCGCGACAACATATATCTAACATGTATGTATAGCTCAGAAAAAATACTTTTCTTTGTAAAAAATCTGAAAAAAAAGCGGCCTATGTTTAGTTGGCTTTTTGAGACATTCAGTATTAATCCTTATCAAAATAAACTATTTCATCGTCTTACGTAGTTCATGTAGATACATTTTGCTTTTTACTGCATATGATTTGGATAAATAGTCTATGAGAAATCGTGAAATTAGTTTCACGGGAGCCCGCCCGTGAACGGGACGGGTCAGAAATGTACAGAAACGTACTACGAATTCCTGCTCATTAAAAAATAGCGGCTTCTATTTCGTTGGCTTTTTTTAAGTATTTAATATTAATCCTTATCAAAAAAATCTATTTCATCGGCTTACGTAGTTCACGTAGATTTAATTTGCTCTTTACTGCATATAATTTGGACCTATAGTCTAGGAGAAATCGTTAAGTTTATTTGAGGGTGAAAACGGTGGATCACAGAATGGAACAGTTACTGCGTAATCCGGCATACGTCTATGTTTTGAACCGACTAACATAAGAAGGGGGATATAAATTCGACTGTTTTTTTTTTGTTTAGTCTTATCATTGAACTTTGAACTGCCCGCTAGCGTAGTTAGGTGGGCGTTTGCCTTTAAAGCATCGGGTTTGATGCCCGGTGGGAACACAGGTGTTTTCCCACGGGAATTTGTGTTCCTGGTTTTGAGTATGTTGTGAATACTTTGTGAATCTTGGATGTTTACGGCCCCCCGATACAAGTCATTGAACTTAGTGTGGGGCTGTGAATGTGGAAGTGTGTTTATTTGTATATTTTTTAACCGGGCGACGCCGGGCGGGTCATCTTTTGAACTATCTACTCGCGTAAATGGGTACGCGTTTGCCTTCAAAGCAGCGGGATCGATTCGCGGTGGTAACAGAAGTTTTCTCCCTACGGGAAATTTGTGTTCCTGGTTTTTAATATGTTGTGAATCTTGGATGTTTACGGCCCCACGCTACAAGTCACTGAACTTAGTGTGGGGCTGTGAATGTGGAAGTGTTTATGTGTAGATTTTTTAACCGGGCGACGCAGGGTGGGGAATCTTTGAACTTTGAACTACCCACTGGCGTAGATGAGTGCGCGTTCGTCTTTAAAGCAGCGGGTTCGAATCTCGGTGGGAACACAATAACAAAAGTTTTTTCCCCACGGGCAGTTTATGTTTCTGGTTCTGGGTATGACGTGAATGTTGTGTGTGTGGTGTTAATTGTTTACGGCCCCACGACACAACTTATAGTACTTTTACAGTGGGGCTGTGAGTGAGAAAGCGTTTATTTAGCTTTTGTTAACCCGGGCAACGCCGGGCGGCTCAGCTAGTGTTAGATATATGTTGTCGCGGACTTTTTTGTAAAACTCATGAAGGCCAACATTTTTGCCATACATTGTATTCAACTATGTCTTACCGTTTAGTCAGCGTACGCCGATAAAGCGGAAAGTTAGCAAATTTTTCTCCGACTTGTCTTACGAATATTATTATTTCGAACTGATAACTAAATTCTATCCCGACAAAACATAGCCTATGGCACTCAGTGATAGTGTAGCTATCTATTGGTGAAAGAATTTTCAGAATCGGATCAGTAGTTTCAGAGATTACCTTTTACATACAAACAAACAAACAAACAAACAAACAAACAAACAAACAAACTTTACCTCTTTATAATATTAGTATAGATATGTATTTTAATTTATATCTGTTGTATTCTAAATAATTTTATGTAGTTTATTAACTTTGTGTTTAACATGAACTGAACATTTCCACCGTCCTTAGATTCTACAACAATCTTACTTCGGCATTTCTCGCTATGGGCCATCCAGTTTTCTAGTTAACCTTTTTTTTTCGTATAATGCTTTCACCTCTTTTACGGAAACTAGTAGATCAAAAGGGTTGCATGAATTCAAAGGTTGTTTGGCAGAGCTGTAAGACCACCCAATGTATATTGTAGAAGAAGGAACAAACTTCGAAATGTGTAAATGTGATCTCCCAACTCTCAAGTTCAACAATTACGAGATACCTTTTTCGCCTACAGTAAAAATCTTGGGATCATCATAGATTCCAATCTCAATTGGAAGCCCCATGTAAGTGAAATATCTCGCAAATTCTATGCCGCTCTTCACTCTGTCCTAAGGTTAAAAAACTTTCTGCCTATAAAAACTAAAATCTCTCTTGTCAACACTCTTCTTTTCCCAATAATTTTTTACGCTGATATTTGTATTACTGATATTTCTGAAGATCTTCTTAACAAACTAGACAGACTTTTAAACTCTTGCATCCGTTTTATCTTCAACCTCAGGAAATATGATCACGTCTCCGAATACCGTGCCAAACTTAAATGGCTTCCTATTCGCGAGCGTAGGTATATAAGAATTCTCTGCTTCCTTTACTCGGTCCTCAATGATCCAAAGTCACCAAGCTACCTCAAACAAAAATTTAAATTTCTTTCTGAGACTCACGAACGGGAATTACGTTCCTCTCATAATTTAATTCTAGCCACCCCCAGTCACAACACTGCATTCATTGATAACTCATTTGCTGTTGTGGCTGTACGGTTGTGGAATCAGTTACCAGAACATTTAAGGAAGGCTCAAAGTAAATTGATCTTTAAAAGACTTATTCATCGACATTACATAAAGAATATTTATCCTGAACAAGTTCAAGAATAACAATTTCTATTTATTTGTATCTTATATAAGTATTCTGATTATGTGTTAGTTGTACATACATATGTAAGTAGTATATTGTATTTGTTTAAATATATATATTTTTTTTATTATTTATTCATTTTTAAAATTATTTGATCTAGTTTATTTATTCTAAAATCTCATTTTTTTATTTATTTTATGTACGCGTATCTTTTAGCTGCACGCCCAAACACTTTTCTTACACGCCCAGGAAAGCTGGTAGATAATGCTTCATAGCATTAAGCTATTCCTTGTACACTGTTTTGTGCTAAACTATTAAATAAATAAATAAATAAAAGATGTTAACGTAATTATTTACCCTATTCGATGTCGATAAGATAGATAATACTTGAGCATCATCTTTTACGAATAGGATTTGGCATGAGTTTTTGAACGGCCGCCCCTTTTCAACAGCCTTTGTCGAGAGGTCAATTTATATTTAAATTAAAAATTGTTTATCCATATAGACCCCAAAGAGACACTCATGAAAGGCAATGACTCTACGCCAGATTCGCAAAATTACAGCCAGAGCCACAATAAGAGCCTCGAGAAGAACCTGGTAATAGTCGGCAAAAAATATCTTGAAATTGTCATCGGATATATCGGGATTTGTATCAATAAACGTAATTTAACGTTTTTATTTAGATTTATTATTGGATTAATATTTGTAAATATGTTTACTCACATTTATATATCACCCGCAGGTTTGCCTGAAAATCAGCGTCGAGTTTCGTGCTTAACTTTTGTGCTGAGGTAAACCCATTTGGGCATGCATAATGATAATTAATTATTAGTTCATAAGTGTTTCAATGTATTTTTGCTACGTGTCGAAATAAATTATTTTTCTTTCTTTCTTTCTTTTATTATGTAATAAGTACCCGGATGACCGAGCTTTGCTCGGCTGAAAACACGGATAAAACGACGTTTTCTAAAATTGAAAACTAGCTAGATCGATTTATCGCCCCTGAAACACTCTGCAAGCAAAATTTCATGAAAATCGTTGGAGCCGTTTCCGAGATCCTGATTACACACATATATATACAAGAATTGCTTGTTTGAAGGTATTAGATTATTAATAATGATATCTATTCGATTTCACACAATCGCATCATTATCATTATCATTAGTAAATCCCGAAATCCCGGACTCCCCTACTATTCATTCTAAGGCGCAAATCGCGCTATATAAAAAAATAAAGCTCAAGTATCCAACCTTCTTAATTTAAATGTGAGTTTTGTTCAGTATTTTATCTCTGAAGAGACATTTAACACTTGCAAAGCTTTTTCCAAGGGCATATTTAAATTCTTTTTGTGGAACATTTATTTTACTTTAATGGATTGTTGAAATAACGAATTCAAGGTATATGCGGGCTACTAATGGATGATTAGGAAGATTCCAGAATATCGTTAAAAATAATGATCTGTTAAAATCTGTTATAGGTACCTATACTTAACTTTGAGACGCTAAGAAGTGGTAGTATTCAGTAAAAACAAAAGATACATTTTTATATTTAGACAATACTAGCTGCGCCTCGCGGTTTTAGTCGCGTAAGTCTCGGACCCGCGGGAATGCCGGGATAAAAAGTAGCCCTTGTTCTTTACCAAGCTTTAGTTTATCTCTACACCAAATTTCATCAAAATCGGTTCAGTGGTAAAAGCGTGAAAGCTTAAAAGACAGACAGAGTTACTTTCGCATTTTTTTAATTAGTAGGGATTATATAGCTTAAGGGTGTATTCTAAATAATTGGAATCCCTAAAATATTATTGGTTCTGTTACTATTTTATTTAGAATATAATTTTAAAAAAGATTAACTACTAAGATAATATTTATATTTTAAATCGACTATTTATATTTTAAATATGTGGAAGTTCTCAATTCGTCAAATTTGGTTTTTATATGTATATGTTATTACATTATTCGAAGACGGTTGGATCAATTTAGAAAATTATTGTCTGGCTATGTCTCAAGTTAGTCCCATATAAAATGCCAAGATTTGCTTAATCCTGAGATATGAAGCGATCAAGTCGGAATCTTAAAATTTTGCTTGCGTTTAAATTATAAATGGGTAATTTTTTACGCGAAACATTTTTTTGTATTATCGATTAACTAAGGTAATGAGACGTGGTGTTGATTTTTATCTCTTTCTAATGTAAGGTAGGTGAATAGCTCGTCTAATTTTTTACACCTACGGCTAAAATAAATTTAGTATCGTCTTAATAAAGAGATCGCTATTTTTTTCTAGGTAAGTTCTGAATAAAACTAAAAACATTGACAACGCACACAACGGTGGTCGCTGTATTTCTATTAGCGTCAGCATTCGAGCGTGTCGAGTCCTGCCCTCCTAGCCAAAAACCAAAACGCTTCGTCTCTATTCTACCAAATTAAACTCTTTCTAAATGTAACAGACCTTAAAACTTGTATACATCAGGTTTCAAATATCTTGACTTGTTACTTAGCACTCACTGAGATTGCAAAGTTACTGACAAGCAATTTGAAACCATTGTACACAATACACAATACTGTATTTCTATTAGCATTCACCAGCGTCGAGACCTGCCCCCCTAGCCAAAAACCGTTTTGGTTTTTGGCTAGGGAGGCTGTATGCTTTAGTTATTGAATACAGCTAATTGTAACTATGGCTGCTTCAAAAAAGCTTCAAAAATATGATTAAAACATTTAATGTTCTACATAAATGTATTAATACAGTTATTTACTATGATATAATTGTATCAATAAACAAACGCGCGAAATCCGTTTGTTAATTACTTCCCAAATCAAAATGAAGATGGATTTGCCATAGTTTGAAATGCGAAAACCTTTTCAAAATAAATATAAGTCAACCTTGTCTACACTATCATGATTCATATCATAAAATATACTACGACAAGGTACCCGAATGATTCAATTTAACTTGTTAGCTCTGTTTACTGCTATTGGTTTTAATTATCGTGGGTATGTTAATTTTAACGTTAAGTGTTTGTAAATATTAATATTGGTATTAGAAACTATTACTTGTGTTAATTTTAACTCTTAATTAAAATAAAAACGAAATTAAATGTTACCATAAATTATTACACGACTTAATTCCCCCAAGCCCGTTTTACCATCTAACAACGAGACAAACAGTCAAACTTCATCCATATATGGTTGACATACCTCCAGCTCAAAGCGTTTCGCTTCTACTTTTATCATCCGTAATGCGAAAAAGTGGAACTCATTGCCATCGTTTTTGTTCCCAGTCGTCTCGTCAGTAAGTAATCTGGGAGTCTTCAAGTCAAGAGTGAATAGGTACCTTCTAGTCAAGCATAATACATCTTCGGCCGCATCATCACTTTCTACTTTCCATCAAGTGAGATTGTGGTCAAATGCTTGCTTAAAAAAAATTATAACTATAAATAAATGTGTTTTTTTTTAATGTTTAATAGGCAAGCATTGTTGATAGGAAAGTGACGATGCCGCCGAAGATGTTACATGCTTGCCTAGAATATATCGATTCACTCTTGAGTTTTGATTGGGAGACTTCCAGATTATAGCCCTTGGGAGACAATGAGTCCCACTCCTTCGCTGTACGGATGATGAACGTAGAAGCAAAACACTATAGCTGGAGATGTGTCAATCATAAATGGGTGAAGTTTAACAGTTTGGTTTTTTCTTTACTACATTGTGATGTAGCCTAGCTCCATTGTACCTACAAGGACGTATAAATGTAGACATTCTAGGGCTGAAAAACAGACGTATCATGTAAATTTCATGTAAATTAGGACGTCTGCTGGTGAATAACAACGACGGAAGCAGACACCCCGATGAAAGTACTTTACTTATTTTAATATAATACTTACACCAGGTGAAAATATTACTGTGGAATATTTACTTCAGGCTTTTATTTAGTTCCATCCGTCCCGTTGTTTATCTGTCGGTCTGTAATCAAATCTCGCAAGCTAAATTAGACCCACTTCCCATGTCCATTGGACTCAAATTTAGTGTACTCATTTGGTGTATCTTCAGTGACAATACAATGATATCATGGAGCAGGTCTGATGATGGAGACGTAAGATGGTCTTAGGAACTTCTGAATTAAGCAAGATAAACGTTTTACCATCTAACAACGAGACAAACAGTCAAACTTCATCCATATATGGTTGACATACCTCCAGCTCAAAGCGTTTCGCTTCTACTTTTATCATCCGTAATGCGAAAAAGTGGAACTCATTGCCATCGTTTTTGTTCCCAGTCGTCTCGTCAGTAAGTAATCTGGGAGTCTTCAAGTCAAGAGTGAATAGGTACCTTCTAGTCAAGCATAATACATCTTCGGCCGCATCATCACTTTCTACTTTCCATCAAGTGAGATTGTGGTCAAATGCTTGCTTAAAAAAAATTATAACTATAAATAAATGTGTTTTTTTTTAATGTTTAATAGGCAAGCATTGTTGATAGGAAAGTGACGATGCCGCCGAAGATGTTACATGCTTGCCTAGAATATATCGATTCACTCTTGAGTTTTGATTGGGAGACTTCCAGATTATAGCCCTTGGGAGACAATGAGTCCCACTCCTTCGCTGTACGGATGATGAACGTAGAAGCAAAACACTATAGCTGGAGATGTGTCAATCATAAATGGGTGAAGTTTAACAGTTTGGTTTTTTCTTTACTACATTGTGATGTAGCCTAGCTCCATTGTACCTACAAGGACGTATAAATGTAGACATTCTAGGGCTGAAAAACAGACGTATCATGTAAATTTCATGTAAATTAGGACGTCTGCTGGTGAATAACAACGACGGAAGCAGACACCCCGATGAAAGTACTTTACTTATTTTAATATAATACTTACACCAGGTGAAAATATTACTGTGGAATATTTACTTCAGGCTTTTATTTAGTTCCATCCGTCCCGTTGTTTATCTGTCGGTCTGTAATCAAATCTCGCAAGCTAAATTAGACCCACTTCCCATGTCCATTGGACTCAAATTTAGTGTACTCATTTGGTGTATCTTCAGTGACAATACAATGATATCATGGAGCAGGTCTGATGATGGAGACGTAAGATGGTCTTAGGAACTTCTGAATTAAGCAAGATAAACCCATCAAGTTTTTCTTCTTCTGAACTAAGCAAGATAAACCCATCAAGGTTAACTGGAAGATAATGCTTTATAGCATTAAGTTCGCCTGTGTACCTACAATTTGTTTTGTTTGTGCAATAAAGAATGTTCAATCAATCAATCAAGTTAGGACTCGTTGGATTTGTCTTGACTTCAACGGTAATATAACTTTTTAGGCACTAATCTTAAGACTTGTGTAGTAAGTGCCGAAAACAATCACGTCACACACACTTTTGTTTCCACCGGGAACCGAACCGGAAACTTGCTGCTTAAAAGATGAACGCGTACCGCAACTAAGTCAACAGGCAGTTAAACTATCATAATTTAAGATAAGCAATATGCAGTTTTATATTCTACTATGTAGGCAGGATAATTGATTGTGATTAAAATAGGTGCTCCCATTGACATATATCTTCGCCTTAACAGGGCTCAAGTAGTAAATCAGATAAATGGCAGTCGTTACAAACCTTTATTAAGCCGTACATATCTATAATCTCTGGCTTTGCCCATATATGTACAAGCAATGTGTTCTATTAATAGAAGTTCTAATTCATGTTACATATAAAATTTTCTCACTGTAATCCTTAAGAACTTGTAAAATTTTAATATTTCGACTGAAGGACTACGTATCCATGGTTATGAAATAAATTAAAAAAAAAAAAAATAGAAGTTCTAATGAAGTATGAAACCTAGTTAAAGTACTTTTAAGATCAGACCGTTATTCTCTATCTTTCTTGACATCTATTACTTTTTGAAGCAGGCAAAAATTAACCTTATTCTTTGGGTGTTCAGTCTCAAATAAAATATAGCAACATTTACATTTTAGAGCATAGAAAAGAATAAACTCTACCCGCATTAGAGAGAAAGGTCTCTAACCCTGACTGTACGTAAGATACCTATGTAAACTATAACAATATTATTTTTTATAACAATATTATTTTTATTTTTTATATTTAACAGTGGACGGAAGAGACTGTATCCCACGACACAGGACTTTTCCTAGTGTGGGATCCTAGGCTCCCCTACACAAAAATAACATTGTTGTTATTGATAGTGTTAGTACCAATAAGTTCAAGAAATAAATGATTATTATTATTATCCAAGTATTTATTTAATCTCACGGGTCTGTGCCCGGACCTTTGTAAGGCATTAGCGGAGCCGTAACCAACGCTAAGAGGCCCTTTGGTATAATTACATTTTAATAATAACATATCGGGCGTGTCCAAACATACGACAGACATCTCTTCGTTAGAAGTTGATGCCGTTTTATGCTTGCACACGCCTTTACAATAATTATATATTATTAACTATGGACTGGGCGATGGATGATATTAGGTTGACAATAACTGTGACTAATGCGAGTAAAAACTTAAGAGTATTGCATTGTATATTTGATGGTTTATAAAATATCTAGATTATGGCATGAGACTACGGCACCTGCCAATTCCGCCTCATTTAAAAATATGTAGGCAGGTGATGACTCGCCACCCACTGAACGGGCTCCCCTTAAGGGCCGCCTGCATTGGCGACAAAAGGAGCAACGTTGGTGTGGATGGCAAAAGGGTGTTGAGAGGTGTTGCTGCAGTTTCACTAAACGCTACTCCCGACGTTATGCCCTTTATCACTTCTACCGTTGGAGCTGAAAAACTTAGCTCTTGCGCCTCCACCCTCGGACGGCCAATTAAGGCAAGCCGAGGGTCAGGGGTCTCACTTAGCCCCAGGGAGTGTCTCGGGGTACGCGGTGTCGCCACTCACCGACGATTCGCCATAAAACCGCCCCTGCGTTTTTATTATTATTATTATTATATTATTAAAAAAATATTCAACCGACTTATAAAAACACTAAAAGTCAATACACTAATAACATCACATAAACGCTTTCACACTCACAGCTCCACACTAAGTTCAATGATTTGTGAATGCCGGAATCAATCACATCATACTCATAATTACACCCAGAACCAGAAATACAAAGTGGCGAATTTGTTTTTTCTTCATCTTTGAAACTTTGTTAAGAGTTGGGGAAACTAAACACAAAAATTTAAGTAAGAACGATTTTTCAATTAATGCAGTCTGAGATGAAATATTACACGTCGAGTAATGAGTAAAAAAACGTAATAAATCGTATATGTAAATGAAAATACCTCTCATTATAGTAGAAAATACTGTTTCTACGTGACTGCATGTGTGTATGTGTATGTATATATATATAAATCTTCAGGCATCATTTTTGGTTATTTACATCATTATATTTATAAATACATCGCCATGGGTATCAAATGAGATGAATTAGTCGGTTTTTGTGCCAGGCAAGGTGTGAATTTGCTAACCGCCCCCTCCGAGAATCTAACCCAATACCCGCTGCATAAATTAGCCAAAGGAAAGTTACTTGAACACCATTTTCCCATATTATCATTAGATTATTTTTCTCCTCCTCTCGACATCCGTTCTTACCCGAGCAGATATAACACAGTTTGTGTCTTTGCGTACTGTACTAATTTGTACCTAGAGGCATAGGTAACAGTGTTTGTACTCTCCTTTGACTACAACGAGCAGGAAGCTATCTAAGCTGCTATCTCCGATCAAAGCCTCGGTTCACATACGCTTGCGTGCTGAAACCTACAACCTTGTGCAATTAGGTATCGTAGATCAACCAACGGTCTATAAATATCTTCCAAGGCGAAACTAGCAATAAAACTGTTGTATACCAAAAATGTTATGTTGAAATTGCTAGTGATTTGATTCAGTGATAGCGTTGCGTATCAGTTGTATAAGTACCCGGATGAACGAGCTTTGCTCACTTGAAAACACGGATAAAACGACGTTTCCTAAAATTAAAACCTAGCTAGATCGATTTATCGCCCCCGAAACCCTCTGCATTCAACATTTCATGAAAATCGTTGAAAGCCGTTTCAGAAATCCTGATTACACATATATAAGTACAAGAATATACATATATATATATATAAGAATTGCACGATTAAAGGTTAATATCAACAATCTTATAATAATAACAAAGTCAGATAAGATTACAAAAGGGGATTAAAACAAATAGCACTCAAAAAGTTTGTAATCCAAAGGAAAAGTGCCCAGAATACTGGCTACGTTTCCACGTTGAATAGCGATGCTAATATTTTGTGCTAAATAAGAGCCAGCATTCTGGTCACTTGTCGCATCGACTAAACGTTAATATTAATATTAAATAGAGGTTAAAAAGGTTTATATTAGATTAGATAAAATATGGTACCTATGTGTATACTTACTTACCTACATAGATTTGGCTTTGTTTCAATTATTTATTGTCCGATTTTCTATATTTAAAACTAAACTAAGAGAGACTAGAGACTATGTTATCCAAACAAACAGCATGTTAACACAAATAACTTATCAACTAGTGGTTACTCTTCGTGATTGATCTATCTTTCTACTGAATTTCATAAATATCGGTTGTATGGTAAAAAAAAACATAGACAGAGGGAAAGAAAGAAAAAAACACAGAGACAAAGCTATTCTCGGTTTTATATATAAGTGTGATCTAATGACTCTCATCATTACAAAAGTCTCAATTCTAAACCCCTCTGAAAATGTTGGGTTGATACTTAAGTTTGTAAGGTAAGAGGAGGACAGTGGGAGCCTGCGTATTCCAGGTCTAGTTTGTTTACCAGCTTCGATCACATCGTCACTTACCATCAGGTGAGATAGTGGTCAAATACTAACCTGTCAAAAAAAAAAATAAAAAAAAAAAAAGTAACTGTGTCAAAGCACCTAGCTTTAGAGGGTCGATGATTTAGCTTTACTGTAGGTACACATAATAAATCGTTTTAGCCTACCAAACCTACATTTTCACTGTCACATTTAAACTAAGTAAACTAAAACTCTTAACAATTTTAAACCCAAGCAAAGCTTAATAATACCGACTTCACCGCTTATATTTAGTTTTGATTTGATCGATTTCGATAATATTAATATGGGACCACCTGCGAAGTCTAACCTACTTAATAAAAAAAAACATCAAAATCAATTCATAATTAGTGGAATTGTCGCGTAACATCATTAAAAAAACATACAGTCGAATTGAAATCCTCCTTTTTTTAAATCGGATGAAAAGACGGAAGCGATTCGACACAAGTACCTACTCGTAGATATATTATACCAATTTTCAAATTTTCAAAATAATGCTTCTAAAATATTATTCGTGGAAATTCATTCTAGAGTCTTTATTTCATAGTTCAGAGAACGAAATATTATATGAAGAACATTTTATATGATAATATGTATAAAATTCTACGATGCATTTAAGAAATCTAACTTTATGATCGCGCTGACCATCTATATTTACGATCAGACTTTACATATCTCCAAGAACTTAACGCAAGAAATGAGAAAATGTAAGCTAAAAACATTTAGAATAATTATGTTTGATTCGAATGGAGTGTTTATCAAATTATTGGCGCTTGAAAATATAATCAACTGAAATTATTCAACATTTTTTTATCAATATTTCAACTTTTTAATGTGTGTGATTGATAACATTCTTTTAAAGTTTAGGTGCCCTTTTTCTAAAATAATTCATTGATATTCTGTGTGTTTTACTTCTGTCTTTTAACCAAAATATTACAGGACTAAAGTAAAACTATTTGATATATAACTTAAATCAAGGAAGTTCAAGAAAACATCATAATATTATTAAAGACTCAGACAAGATTTTCTTTCACCCCCAGATATCCAACCGACTGAAAAGATAGTCTTAAGCATGTACTTAAACATTTAGGGCTTTCGTTAATGACCTAAATGTAAATGGATCTTGGAATAAGTATCTATATAATTTTTCAAGATTATATGTGTAAAACTGACTTAATACTCCCGCGATAGAGACCCGCGAGTGACATTATCTAATGCCATTCCTGGGTAATGTGTCACTACGTGGTACGGAAGTTAAAATGAATGGTACTCAAGTATAAACGTGACAGTTTTATTGAGTCGGTAATATGAATGCACTTGTCTGGATCGATGATACACAATGCCAAACATACGTCATCTACAAATCTGTGGGCAAATCATACATACATACATATATTCACGCCTCTTTCCCATTGGGGTAGGCATACACCACATCTCTCCACTTGCTACGACCCTGACACACGTCTTTCGCTTCTCCTACATTCATGAGTCTTTTCATACATGGGCAAATCAAAAAAGTTGAAAAACGTTATTTTTCATATATGAGCAAAACATAAAAAGTTGAAAAATGTTATTTTCATACATGGGCAAACAAAAAAAGGTGAAAAACATTATTTTTGCTCCGATACTCCAATAGAAGTTCAAGTAAAGTTTCTACTTTAGTAGAGTTGTAGTTCCATGACTGGACCATGACTCTTTTATATGACACTAGCTTTTGCCCGCGGCTTCGCTCGCGTTAAGAAGTATTATTTTAAAATTGACAAAGTTTCATACAAACTTTCATCCCCTATTTTATTCCCTTGGGGGTAGAATTAATCAAAATCCTTTCTTAGCGGATGCCTACGTCATAACATCTACCTGCATGCCAAATTTCAGCCCGATCCGTCCAGTGGTTTGGGCTGTGCGTTGATAGATCACTATGTCAATCAGTCACCTTTGAGTTATATATTTACTAGCTTTTGCCCGCGGCTTTGCTCGCGTTAAGAAGTACAACAAACTTTCATCCCCTATTTTATCAACCTTGGGGGTAGAATAGATTGAAAATCCTTTGTTAGTGGATGCCTACGTAATAACATCTACCTGCATGCCAAATTTCAGCCCGATCCGTCCAGTGGTTTGG
This sequence comes from Lomographa bimaculata, assembly GCA_948107665.1. NCBI lineage: Eukaryota > Metazoa > Arthropoda > Insecta > Lepidoptera > Geometridae > Lomographa > Lomographa bimaculata. The sequence continues at coordinate 14,570,098 of OX403600.1, forward strand.
GCTGTGTTGATAGATCACTATGTCAGTCAGTCAGTCACCTTTGAGTTATATATATTTAGAAGATTGATTTCTGACTAAGACTTCTTTCGTGATATATGCAATAGACCTGAAATATCTAATTATTTGACACTGGCTAAGGCACAGTAGGTTAAGACATTTGATATTTGTTTTTTTTTTTTTTTATTTGTGACAGGCTAGTGTTTGACCACTATCTCACCTGATGGTAAGTGACGATGTGATCGAAGCTGGTAAACACACTAGACCTGGAATACGCAGGCTCTCGAGGATAACTGCCGGAACACCGTATTTGGCTTGGCGGCAGACTTTCAACTTGATGGTGGTAAGATGTGGCTGTTCTGTCCTGGGCTGTTCTGGAGTCACTACAAAGATGCCAAGTGGACTGGCGCTACATCGAGGTGTTGAGATGTTTGTATGATGCCGCGACTATGAGTGTCCAAGTACAGAACCAGCAGTCTAAACATATCCAGCTACGCAGGGGAGTAAGACAGGGGGATGTTATATCCCCGAAACTGTTTACTAATGTCCTGGAAGATATGTTTAAGACGCTGGACTGGAAAGGCAAGGGCATTAATATAAACGGCGAATACATCTCACATTTACGATTTGCAGATGACATAGTCCTAATGGCAGAATCGCTGGAGGAGCTTGAAGAAATGCTGAACAATCTAGCCGACGCTTCTAGACGTATTGGTCTCGGGATGAACTTGGACAAAACCAAGGCAATGTTCAACAACATCACAAACCCGAGGCCGTTGGTCGTCAATGGTATACCCCTCGAAGTTGTTCAGGAGTATGTCTACCTCGGTCAAACTTTGCAGCTAGGTAGAAACAACTTCGAGCGGGAGGCCGATAGAAGGATCCGGCTGGGCTGGGCGGCTTTCGGCAAGCTGCGTCAAGTCTTCTCTTCGTCTATCCCACAGTGCTTAAAGACCAAAGTCTTTAATGCGTGCGTTCTGCCAGTTATGACCTACGGAGCCGAAACGTGGACACTGACAGTAGGACTAGTCCACAAATTTAAGGTTGCTCAGCGAGCTATGGAGAGAGCTATGCTCGGCATTTCTCTGAAGGATCGAGTCCGGAACGAGGTGATCCGACAGAGAACTAAAGTCGCCGACATAGCTCAAAGAATTAGCAAGCTGAAATGGCAGTGGGCTGGCCACGTCTCTAGAAGGGTGGATAACCGCTGGAGTAGACGAATACTTGAGTGGAGACCGCGACTCGGCAAACGTAGCACAGGACGCCCGTCGGCCAGGTGGAGCGACGACCTGCGAAAGGAGGCCGGCAGAAACTGGATGAGAAGAGCCGAAGATCGGGCTCAGTGGCGTTCATTAGGAGAGGCCTATGTCCAGCAGTGGACAAAAATAGGCTGATGATGATGATGATGGTGGTAAGCTACTTTGGTAACAAGCCAGGCGAGCAACTCACAAAATGCTCTACCACCTCTTAATTAACATGCGTTGCCACATAACCTAGCACGAATGCTAATGACTCTCGTGCTATTGAATTTGTTATTTTTTTTAATAATCTTAAATAACTTCGAATTAATAAGTCTTCCAACTTACAAAATGGCATTTCTAAGATTATACCTAGGTAAGAATATAGCATAAGAAAATTTTAACATGTTATACTTTTGGCAATAAATTTATTTGAATTTGAATTAAAATGATTTATCGGTCATTAAAAAAATATAGTTAAAAAATATACAAAATTGACATAGTCCTTTAATGCTTTCGCACAAAGTTTTGCATTATGTATATTATTATATAGAAGAATCATTAACTTTCAAGAGTGCCTCTTTGGGGCCCATGTGAAACGATTTTGATTTTGATGTGTCAAAGGTATGTGGATTGTAGACTAGTGGTAGTGATACTATTGTTATACGAGCACTGGTACCTATGTAGGGTTGTCACGACATCAGTTTCTACAATACAATACCTACAATAAAAAATCTTGTACCAAATAAAGTAAAAAAAAAGTATAATTAAACATATTAACAATGGATGAACTTATCGCTAATTATCTCTTCCAGTCAACCTATATAAATAACATAACAATATACTTTCTTCATCTTCCATCAGGTGAGATAGCAGTCAAGTGCTTGCCTATCTTGCAAGAAAACCATTTTTTTTTGTCCGGTAGGTAAGCATTAGATGCGGCCGAAGATGTAGCACGCTTAGAAGATTACGTTTAGAAGATACCTATTCACTCTAGACCTGAAGACTCCCAGAATATACCGTTCGGGGAACAAAGTGCGGGCAGTGAGTTCCACTCCTCAGCTGTACGGATGATAATTGTTAAATAAACTGAGGTCGTGACAACCCTACACTCATGAAATGAAAAGGTCAGCTTCTTGTAATAGGCGGATATCGTACACAGACAGAATTAGGATATTCTTTGTCCACCTATAAACCCATTGTGGGTCGAACAAAGAACAGTTATGGCCGGACAGGATGGGTTAACTTATGACCCGGTTAGACCCGGTTAGACCCGATTACTCTTTATGTAATGTGAATAGGTCATTTGTATGAGATTGGGTACAATCGATCTTTACTAAGTATTCTTATGCCATAGAATACCGACTTCACCGCTTTATCTTCGGAACCCTTGAACAGATTAAATGAATTAAGTATTATTGGGGACATCTCAAAAACCACTGGACAGATCTTGATCAAATTTAAATAATACCACATAGTAAGCACCAGCTTTCAAATCTAAAGAGAATCATTAAGTTGGACATCAAAAAATACGGCTTACCTAGAAAAAAGGTTCTGAGGTAACATATAAAAAAAAATACGATACGAAAAATAAAAAGGCTGAACAAACAAAAAAAATACGATCGAATTCAGAGCTCCTCCTTTTTTGATGTCGGTTAAAAATACAGTTGTTTGTGTTTTACCTCATAACTTCTCTCCACGTGAGGCGATTTCGAAATTTTTTTTAGTTTGAAAGATGTTGCTCTCTAATTGGTCCCATTTAAATTTGATCAAGATCTGATCAGTAGTTCTTGAAATATCGTCAACAAATGTCTATTTTGTGACGGTTAATGCGTACTTTGACGATGTTCTGGTTTACCCGACTTCAAAAGTTACCTCACAACTTCTTTCGTTGTGAGCCGATTTTGATGATTCTTTTTTTATTTGAAAGCTGGTGGATCAAGGTTCCAATGATAAAGCGGTGAAGTCGGTTTTTTTAAGCTTTGTTTGCGTTTAATTATTTTCCACCGACTTCACAAAAAAGGAGGAGGAACTCAAGTCGACTGTATTTTTTATTTGTGTTACCTTATAACTTCGTTCCACATGAACCAATTCTGAAAAAAAATATATGTTTGAAAGATGTTGCTTTCCAATTGGTCCCATTTAAATTTAATCAAGACCTGATTGATTAGTAGTTCTTAAAAATCTCAAAAATCTTAATATCTTCAATAATGCGTGTTTAGTACATTTAATTTGATCAAAGTTCCGAAGATAAAGCGGTGAAGTCGGTTTTTTTAAGCTTTGCGTTTAATTATATTCAAAATAATTGGATGTTATATGTCTTATTTGGTCACTCTTAACATAATTTGATTACCTCTCACTATAAAAAAACTGCCCAATGGCTTAGTTGGGTACGCGTTTGCCTAAGGAGCGGGTATCGAGTAATTCCCGGTGGAAACACAAATTTTCTCCCCAAGGGAAATTTGTGTTTCTGGTTCTGGGTATGATGTGATTGTTTTCAGCACGACACAAGCCATCAAACTTAGTGTGGTGGTATGAATGTGAAAGCAATTTTTTTATGTGTTTAATGAAGTAAAACAATCAAAAAAATATTTTTTGAAGTCGGTTAACAAACCCAAGCGATCCCAAATATCTAATCTCTCTATTGACTTCCGGTTGAATTCATCACGTTTGTTTTTTTACTCTTACCGGAGAAGGTAAAGGACTAGAGCATAAATCCCTTGATGTGGATATCCTTTGACGATGCCTCTAATGGGCCCTTTGGTATTATCCTTCGACCTTCCGAGGGTAATAAAATCTCACTCAATTTCAAACCTCCTTAACGTTACCTATCATGTCAACTTTGTGTAAAAATTTGGTTGGTATTAAAATTGTATTTAAGGAGTGTTTTAGGTTTATTTTTTAAGACAAACTCATGATATTTTTAAACTGTGGATTAGAAAGTGTTGAAACGGTGTTTTATATTTAAACGCAAGCAAAGCTTAAAAAATATTTGGGTTTTGGCTGAACCAATTTCGATAAAATTTATATGGAATTCTTTTTATATGGAACCTCTGATAATCTTCCAAATAAAAAAACAAAACATCAAAATCGATTCATAATAGGCAGAAATATTGCTTAACATACACACAAAAAAAAAAAACAATTACAGTCGAATTGAGAACCTCCTTTTTTGAAGTCAGTTGAAAAGCATAGTATTCTTAAAAAATCAATAATCATCATCATCATCTCAGCCACAAGACGTCCACTGTTAGATATTATATCTAAGGGAGGCCTATAATAGGCCTCCCCCACTCTTCCTTATGACGCCAGTAAAGGGCGCGCGCCTCGGGCGCTTTGTATATCATGTCCCTAAGTGTTTGCAAGCCAGACCCCCTATTACCTATCTCTGTTCCAAACGGTTTCAAATAGAAACCGCGTGCAACAAAGATACGTAATAGGGGGGCTGAACCCCGAAGCTATACAAAACGTTTAAAATTAGAGGACGCGGTCCCGCGGCTTTCAAAAATATTTTTCTAGTTCATTTTTCTTGTATCCCGCCGACGGGTCCCATAGCTTGCTATAATAACTTTAGGATTGACGTTATAATTGAAATAATGGGGCCCGCCGGCAGCACCCACGGCCTGCTCAGCACTGAAACTTCTACGTAGGTACTGCTGGCAGAGAAAATAACATAAAAATATAGGTTCATATATGCTAAAACACCGAAATCAATCGACACAGTGTTAGTTAGATCACCTCACGGCTTGGCTCTACCGAATTATTTTTTTAATGCTAAATAAGCAAGCTTTTCACTACTATCTCACCTGATGGAAAGTGACAATGCGGCCGAAGATGTGACATGCTTGCCTATAAGATACATACCTTGACTTGAAGACTCCCAGATTATATATTATTTCGATGTACCAGTTTTACTTGCACCATTGAGTTGTTCTATTCCTTTCTAATACCAAAAACTAATACCAGTGGTATTTGTTAACTATCTTGATTTATTTGCTATTCCTAATTTTGCCATTAATATTACAAATGGCATTAGCCAAATCATACATGTATGTTTAGAATAGATTTTAACTATTTGCCATGCCGCTTAATTATGGATCGACACATCAAATCAGGCAAAACAAATGAAAATCGGAAATATCAATTGTGAGGTGTGACAGATGTCAAAATTACATTTGGTGTGGTTTTTTCTACCAACTTCACATAAAAAGAAGAGGTACTCAAGTCGACTGTTTTTTTTTAATGTTTGTTACCCCATGTCTTCGTTACACGTAAACAGATTTTGGTTTTTTTTTCTGTTTGAAAGATGTTGCTTTGCAATTGGTCCAATTTAAGTTTAATCAATATCTGATCAGTAGTTCTTGAAATATCGTCAATAATGCGTGTTTTGTTCATCTAATCTGATCAAAGTTCCGAAGATAAAGCGGTGAAGTCGGTTTTTTTTAAGCTTTGCTTTCGTTTAATTCTAGACTACAGTTTAACCATTTCGCCGCGCCGCGCCGCATAGTTATGGATCGACATAACAAGTCTGGGAACAAATGAAAATCGAAAAAATAAATGGGAGGTGTGACAGTTGTCAAAATGACATTTGGTGTAGTTATTAATTTTTGTTAGTAGTATCGTGATCAAATTGACTACATAATAGTATTAGTTACAAACTTTGGCTATATCTCCGTGCCAATTGCCTGTTTTCAACCGACTCCAAAAAAGGAGGTTCTCAATTCGAATATATGTTTTTTTTTTATTATATATGTTATAAATTTTATCGAAACCGGTCAAGCCAAAACCAAAATATAAGCGTTGATGTCGGTTTTTTTAAGCTTTCATTGCGTTTAGTTATTCCTTAACCTAAACTAAAACTAATTACATCTATACAGCAAACACCTAAGTTATCTATGAAATAGATAGTAAATAGAATTCGTAGTAAACCTTCTTTGTTTAAGTTATTTTCAGAAGAAAAGTATTCAAGATACCTCATAACATTGCTGCTAGACGACCGCTACATCCCTTGAGCAGAATTCTAAATATTTGTCGAATTCCTCTTATACAAGACGTAATTCCGACCATAGAAATGCAAACAAATTCTTAACCCATAATTACATATTCTCATATTCTGGAAAAGGAACATTTCATGCATTGAGTTTTTAAAGAAGATAAGAGGTAACACACATAAAAAAAAATACAGTCGACTTTAGTACCTCCTCCTTTTTTGGGAAGTCGGTAAAAATAGATAAGCATAATTTAACTAGGGAATTGATGATGAATGATCAAGATCAGGATAATATTCAAAAAAATATGTCTTCGATGTTCGGGCAATATTAAACGAGGCTATTTTGACGTTATTTCTGTGACGTCAGAATTCAAGATACAATGGCTATAGTGAAGGAAATTTGACAGATAATTGATATATACGAGAAAACTGACGTCACGAATCAGTCTGGCCAATAGCATGCGCTTTAAAATTTGAATTTCTCATGCACTGTTATCACTTTTTTAAATATGCTACATTTTCGACCGCATCAGCACTTCCCATCAGGTGAGATAATTGAGAAGCTGCTGATGAATAATTATAAATATTATGACCTTAATTATTTAAACTGTTTGCTACATTTTAGATAAAAGCAGAAAATCAATTGGACACAGCTATAACATTTTTGCTCCATATAAGCTTTATTTGATGCGTAGGCGTTTCTATAACCACTCGTCCGCATATCTGGAGTGTTATTTTAGTGTTTGTTATCTTATCGAGACATCGGAAACTTAATAACTTTAATAGGTCACATTTGTTTTAGTGTTTGTGGAATACGGTAAATATTTAACCATACAAACATGGTATACTTAGCCATAGAGAACCACGAGTACACGGAAAAAATAATTAAACGCAAGCAAAGCTTGAAAAAACCGACTTCACGCTTTATCTTCGGAACCTTGATCAGATTTAATGTATAAACACGCATTATTGACTATAACTCAAAAACTAGAAATCAGACCTTGAAAAAATTTCAATGGGACCACATGAAAAGCACCAGCTTTCAAATAAAAAAAGAGTCATCAAAATCAGTTCACAACTAAAGAAGTTATGAGGTAACTTTTGAAGTCGAGTAAACGAGAACATCGTCAAAGTACGCATTATTCGTCACAAAATAGGCATTATTGATGATATTTCAAGAACTACTTGATCAAATTTAAATGGGACCAATTAGAAAGCAACATCATTTAAACTAAAAAACATTTTCGAAATCGGCTCACGTGGAGAGAAGTTATGAGGTAACACACATAAAAAAAAAATACAGTCGTCTTGGGTACCTCCTCCTTTTTTGGGAAGTCGGTAAAAAAAACTGGACACCACTACTGCAGTTTTGCCGCGGAAGTGAAAAAATGGCGTTGCTGATTTTGTACAATTTTCCAAAACCTGTGATTCTTCAAGTGTTCATGTGTAATATTTGTCTAGTTTTTTGCCCCGAACTGAGATCTCGCGTCTACATTATATATATAAGATAAACTTTGAAGTTAATTGTTTTCTCGACATTGTTTTTATCTTTATAATAATAATTGACTGATTATTGTATTTGTTGCTCAAGTACAGGATATTATGCATAAGTTTCATCGTAAAATGTGAATCTGTTTTTAAGTTAGACCCTAATCAAAATAGGTCTAAAAACCAGTGACTTTGGTGAGCACGAACGCCGTGCACAGACGTCCGTGGACAAAGTTCTGAACCTGTAGGTTCCTGAACCTGAACCTGTTCGAGGCAAGGTGACTTGTTGTCACCTTTCATTTCATTTCATTTCGTTCATAAACAATTAATTGATGCTCTGCAGGTCACTAGCTTCAAAATAAATATAAACGTTTATACACTTTAGACGAATAATTCTTGTTTCCAACAAACTACAAACTCGACATTTTTACTCTAATAATTGAGAGTAAATTATGGATCGAATAGATAAGTCAGCTCCGTAGCTAATTAGTTCGCAGAACCTATTTTACGAAACAGCTGCAAAATTAATGCTTTTACTCCAACATGGTGGTGCTATTCAGTCAACAACACATAAACATAAATACTTTCATACTCACAGAACACTAAGTTCCATGACTTAGGTCGTGGGTGCCGGAAACATTCACAAACACAAATTTCCCATGGGGAGAAAACTTTGCTTCTCAATTGAATCCGATACCGGTTGTTTAAAGGCGAATGTACACCCAACTAAGCTTAATGAGCAGTTCATATAATGGACTATAATTTTTTTATTTTATTCTTAATTATTTTTATTCTCATAATCCAACATACAAATATTAAATATGTTAAAATATTCTAATAGTTGATTGAGCGAAGTGAGATGTCTAAGTTGACTTAGGTCCTTCAGCACTTTATCCATCTTATTTATCTCTGCTTTATCCGTCCGTCCAACCGTCTGTCAGAGGCAGAGGTCTGTCAGAGAAGAGACTTCAAATTCTCATAATAAAAAATATTTTGCTCTTTAGTTATATGTATTCTCATAGTGCAGAGCAAAATATTTTTTACTATCCCCCTTAATATTTTCATTTATATAATTTAAATTTAATTCCTGGCTTTGGTAGTTTAACATATTCTGTAATAATTTGAAGTAATTCGCTTATATGGTTTAGACGCTAGATGCTTCTGACAGACGGTCGGACGGACGGACAAAATACTGAACGACCCAAGTTAACTTAGAGATCTCGCTTCGTTCGATCAATTACACTGGTCTACAGTTGTTTTGTTGCCCTAGATATGAAAATGATTTTGGGTCCATTTATGCACACAATTCATGAAACTATCAATGATTTTGTTAGATTTGCTCTGATTTTTTTTAAATCTTTATTTTCATTTTACATTACAAAAATCAAAAAACAAGAAATAAAATAACAGATATATTTATAATGTCAGTAATATTTTGAGAAATTAGGATTCATCAAAGTAAATAAAGAGGAAAATGTCGAAAACATATTTTATATATCCATAAAACGCCTTTAATGAGTTTTTCTTTTATATTTTTTCAGTGGACAATCTCTTTTTCAAGACTAGCAGTAATCTGCCATCATGTGACAATCCCATCGACCATGATACCTTTCCTCCATCACTTTTAGATCTTGGTGAAACTGCTCTCCCTATTTTATTTATTTATTTATTTAAGAAACACCAACAGTATACATATTACACATTACAATTAATATAACATTTTATAAGGCTATGACATAATATGTCATAGTATATGTTCTGATACATATACCTTTTACAGGTGTTTACAACATTCATCGATTTGTAAGTGGTTAGACGGAAAATAAATAAACTAGGTAGGTACAAAAAACTTAATAGGGTAGTTGACAAACTTTGAAAATTTTCTGAACCATTTGCTGAAGGCAAGATAATTATTTAACATTTTTTCTAAAATGATCGAGTATATAAAGTGAGAATAAGTAGGTCCATACATATTTTAATTATTAATTTAATTGTACACAACAACTAAATAAATAGTATGAGTAATGAAGTTTGAATAATACTTTTAAGCTTTCAGCTTATCACTTAAAAACATATTGAATGAATTGTATATAACAAGATCAAGTGCTACATTTTTTGTTGTTAGATTTAACTACCCTATCGTGAATACAGTAAGCACGAATGTTGCTATTATAGTTTTAATAATATTATAAGTACATTGCGTATTGTATCCATTTAACAATTATATTAATTAAATAAATAGATAGATTACAAATATATAATAATATAGTTATATAAATACACATAATATAACACATAATATTTATTATAAGTCAATAGCAAATATACGCGACATAAAATTAAAGATAGCAATAAAAAGAAAGAGACAAATAAACAATAAAATTCTGCAAACAATAGACATCGGAACTCTAATCACTAGTCTTGTTTTCATTTAAAGACTTGATCAATTTGGTCTTAAACACATTCAATGAGTCGTGAAAAATGTCTAAATCACTCAAGGATGAGTTAAATTCATTGTATGTACGACATATTCTTAGAAGAGGAGAGTTATATGCCAAGTTTGTTTTGGCGAATGGTACCTGAAGGATTTTTGTGATCTTCTGGCGCGGATAGTGATAAGGAACGTTGAGGGAGATATCGCTAAGAATTGATGGACAATCTATATGGCTGTGAATCGATTTATAAAGAAATGAAAGGTCTCGAATTTTTCTTCTTTCACGCAATGTTATGCATTTTAAAGAAAGTTAAACGATTCTTGTAGGGACTTTTATGAGATATTCCTGGACAAGAAAAAGCCAACGATCTTGTAAAGGCTCGTTGAATGCTTTCAATGCGTTGAGAGTGCGATGAATAAAAGGGGCTCCACGCCACGCTCGAAAACTCCAGACAGCTACGTACCATAGAGTTAAAAAGTATAATTTTAGTTCGGTTTGATTTGAAACATTTGGTATTTCGCCTTATGAAGCCAAGCTGCTGAGCCGCCTTCTTGACCACTGAATCAATATGAGCCTTAAAAGTTAATTGGCTATCCATTAAAAGACCCAAGTCACGTACCTCACTGACCTCCTGTAGAGGTATATCATTCAACGTATAGACAGAATTTATGGCATTTTTCTTGCGTGTATATTTAATATAATAACATTTTTGGACATTAAGATGCATTTGGTTTATGTTACACCATTCTCTTATGTGATTTATGTCACTCTGGAAAAGATTAATATCTGCATTACAGTTTACTGATTTATAAATTTTAAGGTCATCCGCGAATAATTTAAAACTACAGTGCTTTATATGCGTAGTGATATCGTTGATGAATATCGAAAAAAGAATAGGACCCAGATGTGACCCTTGCGGAACACCTGACTCGGCATAGTATATTTCCGATTCGTGCCCATTAACAAAAACTATTTGTTCTCTTTTATCGAGATAAGATTGAAACCAGTTTAGACAAGACCCATGAAAACCGATGAGTTGTAGCTTCTTAATTAACAAAACATGACTAACTTTGTCAAACTCGCTGCTAAAATCGGTATATACCGCATCGATTTGTTTACCCTTATCTACTTCTCTAGATAGTTCGGAGACAAATCCAACTAAGCTTGTTTCGACAGAACGACCTTTCTTAAAACCATGTTGTTGCTCGGATAAAAGGTGACACGAATGACGGGAGAGAATGGGACAAATGAGTGCTTCAAATAATTTGGAAAAACACGATAAAATAGAAATTGGCCTGTAGTTTTTTACGTCATCCACGTTTCCTTTTTTATGAAGAGGAATGATTTTTGCCTTCTTCCATGCATCAGGAAATTCCCCCCAAGACAAAGATTGATTTATTATGAGTGTAAGAGGTAGCGCCAGCCCAGAGCCACAGCGCTTGACTAAAAGTGGAGGAATACCGTCGGGGCCAGGTCCCTTGAGAACATCTAATTTCTTAATTATTTTTAAGACTTCTCGTTCTGCAAAGCTTATTTTGCCAATACAATTATGCTGATGAGCATTGCTAGTTGTAATCGCGTCACTTCGGGGCGTCGCAATGGCCCCACCCGATGTAAATGCCTCAGAAAAATTGTTGGCAAAAAGGTTAGCTATATCTTTGCCAGTGTTAGCGATTTTATCTCCCATGTGCATTTCTGCTGGAAGCGAAGAGCGCGCTCTACGCTTATCTTTTACATAGCGCCAGAAATCTTTTGGATTTTTTGCGATACCTTCCTCCGTTCTTCTGAGGTAATCCGCATACAGTGTGCCTAGCAATTTGTGACCACGGTCTCTCAAAATATTGAATTCAATCAAGTCGCGGGGATTTTTATACCTACGATATTTCATTCTTAATTTGTCTTTTTCTGCTAGTAATTTCACTAAAGAATTATTAAACCATGGAGGGAATAACTTCCTATTAAATTTATATTTAGGAACAAATTCATCTATAACTCTTCCTATAATTGAGTAAAAGGATGAAACCATTTCGTTTACCGAAGCACAGTCTTTAAAAACTTCATGCCAGTCCGTATTTAATAGATGTGACGTGATACCGTTAAAGTCTGCTTTGTGAAAATTAAATTCAGTGGACAATTTCGGACGGAGAAACTTTAATTCATTTTTAGGTAATGTGATTAATAAGGGGGGATGCTTTGGGTCAAGTTTACATAAGTGATCAAGAGGCGCAGTTAAAGACACGTCCATTATTGTACTGATAACAAGATCTAAAGTTCTGTCATCTTCATTGCGTATATGATTAAACTGGAACATGTTAGACATAGAAATGAAGTCAACTAGTGCATTACCTAATGTGTTGCTGTAGTCAGAAGCTGTTGTTATACTATTACATTGAGTCCATTTTATGAACGGTAAATTGAAATCTCCAAGTATTATAACCTCATCAACTTGGTTTACAAAATTGATGGCATTACCCAAGAATACTGTCAGTTTATCCAATTTAACAGGAGGAGGAATGTAGACAGTACAAATGGCAACTTTCTTTATACTTTTGCCTGCACGTATTTCTATAACTACCCAAATATCTTCACAACTGGATTCCCAGGCTTGTAAACGAGTTGACTTAAATTTACGCGAGACTGCTATCAACACTTCTCCACCATCTTTTTTTACATTAGAAGTAGAATCGGAACATATACGATCGCGTCGATGCACGACATAACGAGAATCAATAAATTTACCACTGTTGATGCTTGAATTTAACCAAGTCTCAGTAAAGGACAAAACATCGTATGAACTTTGTAAAACGTTATTAAAAATATCATTTGTTTTTGTTCTCATGCCACGTACATTTTGATAGTAGACAGTAGCCATTTTTATAGATATTTTACATTAATAACATTGCAATATTTAAATTTAAGTTAGTACTAATTATTCAACGGGTCATCCCAAAAAACACACTGTCTGCGGTACGTATTAGAAGCGCTGGGTTGATTTCGTCCTTCCTCGTGTAAATCCTACCATCACGAACCCAAACAAACTTGTATCCTAGCTCTTTCGCCTTCATTCTGACAGCAGCATGCAGAGACTTATTAGCAGGGCTTAGGTGCTCAGATACAAAAATAGGTACACAGGCTCCTCCTAGGCCAAGGTGGTGCGAATTCATTTTGTTGCGAGGATTATTCTTATTGAATCTCTGAACCGCAGCAAGCAGGCTTTCGCGCAAAAGTCGGGTTCTCAGTTTTAAAACTATCGTGCGAGGTCTCTCACTCTCCTTGTTTAATTTTGCAACCCTTGTTACATGAACGATGTCTGAGTCAGAAATAGGGCACTCAATCTTCTTAGTAAGTTGCTCTATTGTTTTGAGAACATTTTCAGAACGGCTCTCTGGTACCCCATTTATTTCCACGTTGCACTCGCGCTGGTGCTGCTCAATTTGATTCAATCGGACTGTAAAGTCTTTTTCCATCTCTATTATCTTAGACTTTAAGTCCTCATTGCTTTTCTGAAGCCCATCGATAACTGTGGATTTCTCTTCCAAGCTTTTCTTTAATTCTTCATAGCAATCATTGAAAAACGTCAGTGACTGCTCGAAAGATGAAACCTTACTTCCAACATTTTGCAGCTCCTTCGTCATATTTCTCATCGCCAGTGACATTTCTTCTCTAATAATAGTGCGAATATCCTTATCGCTAGAGTCAAGAATTTCGTCAGGAGTATCGTTAGACGACTTTCGGCGAGGCTTCGCCTTATTGACGTTCCGCTGGGTAATATTTACCGAGTCACTCGATGCCAGAGCAGAAGATCTGACTGGTGTGTTTGTGTTATCAGTTTTTGGCTGTTTGCTTGAACAGATTGGACATTTCCAATTTTTTTTCTTTTCCGAAGAGAAAGTATTAAAACGCTTTAAACTTATATTGCAGCATTCTAGATCAAACTTCAAGTCACAAATAGAACACTCCAAAAACTCTTTTATCTTGATCTGATTATGGCATCCGGCGCATGTTGAAGGCATAATGATGATTATTGGTTATTTTAATAATAAATAGCAACAGTAAAACTATCCATAAACTTAAAAATGTGTGCTAATTATCCGGCCGTAGTAACTGCTAGCTCATCTACAGTTACTCTGTCGAGCGTCACAGAATACGTAGCAGTAGTCGTGGAATTTGCGTTTAGCCGATCGACACAGTAACGACACAGGCCCCGATGCGTTTCCAACTGCACAGAGTCGGCACAGTGCACGTTTTCGCTTGCAAACACCCTTATTTTTGAAAATGTTTTGATCAATATTATTAAAACAGAGCAATTTTCAAGTTGATTTTTATCACTAATGTGCTAAGTACACTGTATTCAATTGATTTTCGCAAAAAGAACACTTAAATAAGAGCTTTGTACACTATTTTGACATTTTTATTTACTGAGACTAAAAACAACCGTCTAACACTTTCGTGCGCAAACCCTATTTCTCACTATAATTTCCTAAATTACAATTTGGGTGTGTTCAGAATTAAAGTGAATAGGTATTTACTAAGCAAGCGTGCTCCACCTTAGAGTACATCGTCACTTTCCATCAGGTGTGATTGTGGTCAAAAGTTTGCTTGGTCTGTAATAAAAAAAAAAAAATATCCGGAAATTTATCTAGATGATTGCGGAGATAATTTAATTTAATACTCATATTTGCTCCCCTAAAAGTTTGTCAGCATATTTTGCACAATTTCTTAATAAATTGTTCAAAATATGAGATATGCAAAAATCATGAAAATACGAGCACATTGAGAACTTTCATGAATATATTCGTAACCTGGGCACTAGAAAACGTAAAAATTTGCGATGATATCCAGGGCAACAAAAAAAACTCTTTTGTAGAGCTGTGTTATCTTCACAATGATAAAATCTATTACTTCCATTCACCAATATTTGGGAGCACTGCAGCTATCACAACACGTGTCAAAGGCCGTATTTGCCAACATACACATACATTCAATAAAGTTTCTAAGATTTCCAGCTATTTATGTCCAGTGGGTTGCGCAAAACGCGACACTTTTATTGTACCCGTTTATATCGCTTTTCGGCAATCTTTAAGAATTCAATAAAGGTCTTTTGCGTTTATTGTCAAGTGGCATACAGACAGTTGGATATTTGCTCTCTTGGGAATAATGTGGCACGTGTATTTTATAAATAATATTTTGCGTCTTTATTTTGTATTTCGAAAGAATATGAAAAGGTTCTGATGATTATTGCACTGGGAAAAACATTTTATTGCTATATTATGTGACAACTATAAACTATTTAGTAACAATTACAAAATTATTTGGTAATAACTTGCTTATATTTTTACCGACTTCACAAAAAATGAGGAGGTAATCAAGTCGACTCCTGTATTTTTTTTTATGTGTGTTTTAAAAAAACTCATAACTTCTTTCCACGTGAACCGATTTCGATTTTGGGGGCTGAGTCACCCACGTCCGTAGGAGGATACCCCTTAAGTCTGACTCCCTACACGTGGTCCCCGGGTGGTGCTAATCAGGTGACATTTGAGAGGTGGTAGAGCATTTTGTGAGTTGCTCGCCTGGCTTGCTACCAAAGTAGCTTACCACCATCAAGTTGAAAGTCTGCCGCCAAGCCAAATACGGTGTTCCGGCAGTTATCCTTGAGAGCCTGCGTATTCCAGGTCTAGTGTGTTTACCAGCTTCGATCACATCGTCACTTACTACCAGGTGAGATAGTGGTCAAACAATAGCCTGTCACAAATAAAAAAAAAAAAAAATTTTTTTTTTGTTTGAAAGATGTTGCTTTCCAATTGGTCCTATTTTGAATTTGATCAAGATCTGACTAGTAGTTCTTGAAATATCGTCAATAATGCGTATTTTGTAGACTACATTGACGATGTTCTCGTTTTTAACCGACTTCAAAAGTTACTTCATAACTTCTTTCGTTGTGAGCCGACTTTGATGATTATTTTTTTATTTGAAATCTGGTGCTATTCTAATGGTCCCATTGAAATTTGATCAAGATCTGATCTCTAGTTTTTTAGTTATCGTCAATAATGCGTGTTTAATACATTAAATCTGAGAATGACAATCCGAAAATAAAGCGGTGAAGTCGGTTTTATAAGCTTTGCTTGCGTTTCAAGCAAAATACGTGACTTGAGTACCTCCTCCTTTTTTGTGAAGTACGGTAAAAAATCGCCATCGCCGCTTTATGTTCGAAACCCTTGATCAGATTAAATGAATTAAATACGCATTAATGAGGATAACTTAAAAACTACTGATCAAATTTAAATGGGACCACAAAATCATCAAAATCGGTTTAACTTAAAAGATGTTATATGGTAACATACATTTAGAAAACAGTCGCATCTCATCCTTTTATGTGAAGTATGTTAAAAAATACCAAAGTATGGATCAAAGTATTTGGAATAATACTTTTGGATCATCACCAACATCGACGGGTACAACAATACGGCACTGTAATTTCCGTTTGGCATTTCGTCGAGGCTTGAAACGACAATTTGGCTCAGTTTTCGTACATAATTAAAAAGTTTGCTCTCCGGAAGCTTCCATTGTAGCCCTCCAGCTCGTTAATGAACAGCTTGTCAATGAGTAGCATTGACGTTTGACGTTCTCAACTTAATTAGCAACAAAAAGAGATTTTAATTGGCTAAGCTTCAAATGTTCAATTACGATGACATGCTGGTTTAGTTAGAGAATTTTTTTTTCTAGATAGGCAAACGTTGGACCACTATCTCACCTGATGGTAAGCGACGATGCGGTCGCCGATGGAGCACGTTTGCCTAGACGATGCCTATTTACACGCGACTTAAATACTCCCATATTATATTTATCAGGAAACACAGATTCAATCTTTTTCTTATTCTTCATTGTCGTTCTCCCTCTGAAGAGGTTCATGAACATATGTAAATAGTATCAATTTTTCTCGGTTTTGGGCCAGTACAATACTTCGTTGTAGAGTTTCCCCTGGTGCCCCTATTATGCTACTCGACCATCGCGCTGCTATTCGTACCCTGGGTCGCTTCCCCTGCATATTATTACGTCCCACTATCAATTGCTTTTCCAAAACATGCTTTTGAGATCGCACATTACACAACCGATATGATTGTATACCTGTAGTTAGTAAATTCAGTTATAGAATACCTACTAGAAGGCACTGCCACAACCTTCGTAAATGAAATAATTGAAACGCAAGCAAAGCTTAAAAAAGCCGACTTTATCGCTTATATTTCAGTTTTGGCTTGACCGATTTCGATAAAAATTATGGCCTCTGAAATACTACACCAAACAAAAAAATCATCAAAATCGATTTATAATTAGCGGAAATATCGCGTAACATACATACAAAAAAACCGGCCAAGTGCGAGTCGCCTCGCGCACAAATGGTACCATTATCTATAAAAACGGCAAAAAAGTCATGTCTGTTGTATGGGAGCCCCTTTTAAATATTTATTTTATTTTATTTTTAGTATTTTTTGTTATAGCGGCAATTGAAATACATCATCTGTGAAAATTTCAACTGTCTAGTTATCACCGTTCTTGAGATACAGCCTGGTGATAGACGGACGGACGGACGGTTGGATGGACGGACAGCGAAGTCTCAGTAATAAGGTCCCGTTTTTACCCTTTGGGTACGGAACCCTAAAAAACATACAGTTGAATTGAGACCTCCATTTTTGAAGTCGGTTGAAAACTTAGGTAAACGTTCCTCTATACATCGTATTGTCTGCTCGTTTAACAAAAACTTGAACTCGGTTGATATTAGTATTGCGTCCTAGTATTTTTAAACGAGACATTAAAAAACTTATGTAGCTCCGATGCACTTGACGCACTCAATTATACATGAATACTATTTAGTAAATGTTATTTCACTCAATATCTTTATAAATTATAGCCTGCGTGTTATTCTGATGTATAAACTATATTATTGTAAAGTTTCATTAAAATCCATTCCGTAGTTTTTGCGTGAAGAGTAACAAACATCCATACATACAAACATTCGCGTTTATAATCTTAGTAAGGATAAAAAACCCAAACTTATTTATGTCGTAGATATTCAAGATCGTCAAGCAATATTTTAAAGTATTTTAATCGAAATACCTTACCCAACTATTGAAATATTTTTAATTCAAGCACGCGTAGAATTTTCTGCCCTGCTTTGGGTCGTTGATTAGCCTGCTTTGGGTCGTTGATTAGCCTGCTTTGGGTCGTTGATAAGCCTGCTTTGGGTCGTTGATTAGCCTGCTTTGGGTCGTTGATTAGCCTGCTTTGGGTCGTTGATTCACATTATAATAAATAATTCTACTCATCATGTTGTACAGGATTATGTTTGAGTTTTATTACCGGCCGCCTGCATAACGCAAATTCATGGAAAAGCTTTTGTGAAACCACCGTGTTCGTTGATAGGCACAAGTGAGGTTGGTTTGAGGAGTTAGGACTTATAACTCCCAAGGCGGTATACCGTCTTTATTCCGTAAGACTGTGTTACTACGACTTTGGATTAACCCTTTACTAAATCCTCCGTTAGTATAGGCTACAAAAATAACAATTCCAAAGCGTGCTTTAATCTTTTTGTGGGATTTGATTTACTATGTAGCGAGGGATCGCATACCGTGATAGAAAAAAGATTCATTCCAAGAGGGTGACATAATATAAAAAAATGATAAAATCTTTCAGAGATCATCTATAAGTTGTACTTACGTTCCTCTCCATTCTTAGTAAACAAAAAAGATGTATTTACTCTCAAAATCCACTAAGTATAGAGACTTATTTCGTGGGTGCCGGAAACAATGTTATAATGTTAAATTAAACATAAGTTATAATGTTACCTAACTTTTTAGCGGTCTGTTTGAGGACTTCTTGATAGTTTGTTTGACCACCGCGCCGGCCAGTCTGCAGAATAGCTGCACAAAGCTGTTGCTTTGTTGTATAGTGTTATAATAGTGTTACAATAGTGTTGTTCTATGCTAGCACGACTGGCGAGGTTCGAGGGGTGTAGTTGACGTTAAAATTACTGGGGCATGAGGCAAAAGAATTCAGTTTCGGTAAGAGTGTCCTTTATATTACCCGAATGTACGACGCAGAGGAGAATAACGAGTTTATCAGTCTATGTATATTTGTTCCTTTGTGGCTTTCTAAAGACCAAACGCGTGAGCCGATTTTGAAAATTCTTTCGTGCAATGATTTGTCTTAAACTTGCGAGTGTCACTAAAAACATGACAGATGCATAACAGTGAACAAAATTAAGAATGGCGACCACCAAACGCCATATTGTGAAAAATAAAAAAATTAAGTCGAAGAACTGTGTTGAGTTGACTATCATTGTATCGGTATTTAATTATTTAAACGCAAGCAAAGCTTTAAAAAACCGTCTTCACCGCTGACATTTTGGTTTTGGCTTGATTTCAATAACATTGATCCATATCAATGTTATTGATATGGATGACCATCTCCGAAGTATAATCTACCAAACAAAAAAAAATTGCTTCTGAATTGGCGGAATAATCGCGAAACATACATATAAAAAAAGCATGCAGTCGAATTGAGAACCTCCTCTTTTGAAGTCGATTGAAAATCAGCAAGCAGAGAGCAAAGACTTCCTACTTTACCAACTAGGTCGTCAAAGATGTTAGAATTTATATGAAATGTATTATTAAATATGTTATGTGTTAGCATAAAAAAAGTTAAGCATGTGACATAGTTGCCAAATAAACTCTCGCATAAAAAGTTACCTTCCTTTGTTTAATGATATTACTGCTAATATAAAGGATGCCTCTTAACGTTTTCCTGTTTTGTCAACACTCTCACAGCACCCTTTCCAACGACGTTATTGTCAGATTCGAATATAAATAGAAGAAAATTCAATAAAAAGTAATCCAATCCAATAACAAATACACAATTTATATCCTTGTTTTCTTTTTTTTCTGACTTGTGTTTATTTTCTTTAACTTTGTCGTGGTGGTGAATCATCGCAATCATCACTGAAGTCTAAAGTTAAAAATGAAAATTTTATGGGAGGGCATTGAAATTCAGTTACACAATATTTTTGTGTGGCGAAAAGTGGTGGATGTATACACTTGAATTCATTCTCTGTAATACAACCAAAATACAACAGTCTTAATTTTATCGTGTATCTTTACAACACCTTTCGTTTTTGAATCTCTCAGTAATTCTCCGACTCTTAAGTACTTACCTTAATGAACAGAAAACATTTTTATTGTAAATGGTTTGTTTTTATATAATCGAGAAACGAGATGAGTACCTAAGTCGCTTTCCTTATCACTATCAAATAATTATTCGAACTTCAATGTAAATAACGACGACCTAGTTGGCGCAGTGGACAGGTGCCCGCCCTCTGCGCCGTGGGTCCTGGGTTCGATTCCCGGCAGGAGCACAAATTCCTTCCCAAGGGATATTTGTGCTTCTGGTTCTGGGTGTAATGTGTGTGTGATGTGAATGTTTCCGGCACCTACGATACAAGTCTTTGAACTTAGTGTGGGGCTGTGAGTGTGAAAGCGTTTGTTCAAAAATAAAAAATAAGACCGATTTCGACACTTTTACGTGTGACAATAACACACATAATAATATCTCCATATTGTTAAGTGAGGATGGGGATAATACACAATGCAAATATCCATGAGGATTTCATCTCAAGAATAACATAATTTTTAGTCACATTGTCGTCAGATTTCTCCACTTAAGGTGGAACTGCGACTGCAATATAACTGTTATTGTCACGAGTGAAAGTTTCGTATTCGGTCTAATTTGCATTGAAGTTCGAAAAATTATTTGACACTCAAGTTATTTCATGAGAAATTTCTCAAATTATATTATCTCTATACAATCGGTGTTATGTTTATCTGGGGTCACAGCCAATCGAAGACTTTCTATACCATTGTCATACTTTTCATAGAATTTACTGCCACATAAAACACTTTCAGTGTTCACTTTTACACTTTATGTGCCAATAAGTATTTTATTCTCGTCACAGTGTATATGATTATATATATTTTTATGTCTTCAACGCTTCAGAAAAGACAATATGTATCAGAATATAATATTATCCAGTGGTCCAGACCAATAGACCTCGCGTATTTTTCTAAATATATATCTTTTTACGTTCAAACCCCATGTCCCCATACCCCCATATCTCCCTATATTTTCTACTGACTTCACAAAATAGGAGGAGGTACTCGAGTCGATTTTTTTCTGTGTTTCCTCATAATTTCGTTCCACGTGAACAGATTTCGAAATATTTTTTTTGTTTAAAAGATGTTGCTTTCCAGTTGGTCCCATATAATTTTGATCAAGATCTGTTCAGTTCTTGAAATATCTTCAGAAATGCGTGTTCGTTCGTGTAGTAGGTACATCTAATCTGCTCAAAGTTCCGAAGATAAAGCGCTGAAGTCAGTTTTTTCAAACTTTTCTTGCATTTAATTATTTGTTAAATGCATAGGTACAAGCTTCAAAAAAGGTATAAGGTTATATATCTTTTTTTTTTAACGGTTATATTTGAGTCGAGTAATTCCGTGCAAAAACGAACACGGGTGGACTCCTGCTCGTTTTTACACCGAATTATGCGGCTCACTGAAGAACACTCGTAACTTGAGTTTTCGCCATTTTCGACCTAACCACTAACGAAGCAGAATGTCACCAAAAGCTGTAAAATTCAAAATGGCAACCTTGTTATCTGCCGCCATAAATGTCTGGAAATGAAGCTAGACTTTTACCACAGAATAACTAATGGTACAAGTACGTTTTAGGTACTAACTTATCTTCAATGTTTCGTCGCTTAAGGGCCAAAGTGGATCAGTAATGTCGTCCACGGAAAATATAATTTAAACGCAAGCAAAGCTTAAAAAAAACCAACTTCACCGCTTTATCTTCGAACCCTACATCAGATTAAATGAATGAAAATTACGCATTATTGAGGATAACTTAAATACTACTGGTCAGAATGAAATCTTGATCAGATTTCGCACTCAAACAAACAAACAAACGCATTCACACTCACAGCCCCTCACTAAGTTCAAACACTTGTATCGTGGGTGCCGGAAATTCACATCACACACACATTACACCCAGAACCAGAAGCGCAAATATCCAATAGGATTGTGCTCCTGCCGGGAATCGAACCCAGGTTTTTAAATTTATTTTTTATTAGTTCTATTAGGAGCGATAGTCGTAACAACCAAGTTGCAAATTTTAATACGTGCTGATTATAAGGGACATTTGCTCGATATTTGTATCGACCTGTATCAGGGTATGTAACACACAGAATTCCGAGTCTATAGAGTCGGACTGTATATTATACATTGGAATCTGCAATTAAGTTCCTCATTTCAGAAACTTTACTCATTTTGAATTGGAAAGGAATTGGGACGAGATCCTAACCATTGATAATAATAGATTGAACTATTGCTATTAAAATAACCTATTGAAGAAACAGAGTAAAAAGGCTATTGAAGTGTTACATCTAATTTTCCTAATTACAAGCTTTTATATAGTTTCACCTGTCCCGATGTCTGTCTATTTGTCGGTCTGTAATCAAATCTTGGAAGGTAAATTAGACTCACTTCCCGATGTTAATTTGGACTGAAATTTGGTGTTCCTACTTATGTATCTTTGTTTGTTTAAAAATACAACGGGTGGTACAACGGAGCTGATCTGACGATGGAGACGAAAGATGGCCACAAGAACTTCTGAACAAAACAAGATAAACCCATCGAGATTGGGCTCGTTTGATTCGTTTTGACAAGTTCTCTGGTTATGTGCTCTGGGTATATTTTATTCCTTTTTTATTTACAACTGGTATGGTAATCAAGCTTTTTAATTATAAAACACTTTTTAAAGTATTACTTGTTTATCATTTTTGTTGCCAAGGGGTTTGTCGTCCGCGTAAGTTTGTTTGAATAACAACAACTCAGGAAACCGCCAGGTGCGCCGCCTGGCGGTGTCGCTGAGTTGTTATTTATTGCGACCCTCTCACTCAAGTCTTTTCCGGGTGTTGGACCGGTTTAATATTTCTGACAAGATGGGTTGACGATATTGTTAACATTGCGGGTCGAACTTGGACAAGAATAGCACAGGTCCGAAGTGAATTGCAGAATATGAGAGAGGCCTATGCCCAGCAGTGGAATCAAAAAGGGCTGTGGATGATGATAATGATGAGTTATAAAAGTATAATTGCGCCGCTATATATACTTAAAAAAACAAAGAGATTAAAAATTGCTAGTAAATACTTAGATACTATAAGAACTATTATATCTAGTATTATAAAAAAATACTCAATTTGTGTTTCTGGTTCTAGTTCTGATTGTGTGTGTAATTCATGATGTAATGTACGTAAATTTTAAAAAGTATTGTGAATGTTTCCAGCACCCACGACACAAGTCATCGAATTTTGTGTGGGGCTGTGAGTGTGAATGCGTTGATGTTAATATGTTATTGAACTGCCCGCTGGCTGAGTAGTGACAGCGTTCGTCTTTTAGGCAGCGGGTATCGGATCCATGGTGGAAACGCAAGAACCCCAAGTCAAATTTGTGTTAACCCATGACACAAGTCATCGAACTTAGAGTGGGGCTGCGAATGTGAAAGCGTTTAACGTGTCTTTATTTTCCCCGTGTTGGATTCACAGTAGTGAAATTTCGGGCGTCTATACAATGTTTAACAAAAAGGTGTAGTAATACTCAAGCCACGTACATGTATGGAGTCTAACAGGACCTTTTGAATTCGCGGCAGCAGCATAAATATTAAGTTATGATGAATTAAAGTTTTTAAAAAATTATGTCATTTGCAACCCTATTTCATCAGCTACCGTTCTACATCACATGATTTTTGGACCTAGACGTCTGACAATGGCGGCCATAACAAAGGTCAAGGTCACGCGCCACAGATATTACCGTAGGGTTGTCAAAAATATTTGAAAAATATTATTTTTATATAAAAAAAAATTATCTCCGTTTGCGACTTTCGTTGTCTGACAGACGATTCCTGGCACGATACACATGCATGACACCAAGTATTACTACACCTTTTTGTTACAGGTTGTATAGCAGATTAGCTATACGTTTATCTATCTATCTATCTACCTTTAAACCGTCAAGCCATTGACATACCAGTCCCATAACTACAGACAATGATAGCGGTTAACTACTTAACTATTAATAACCTTTCAGCTGAAACGATAGACAGTTGTACCACAATTCCAACTATTGGATAAGTATTACACCTAAATAATCGAGTAGCTCTTGTCTTGGTTTACATGCGCACGTAATTAGGACATTGGTACTACCTACAATAAACAAGGTATACTCACATGGAACTAAAACTATTATTATTTAAAAAAAAACGACTTCTTCGCTAATATCTCTGGAATGTGATATATATAAATACATGCATTATTTGTACACCTAAAGAGAGCAATTTCAAATTATATAAAACAAAATAATATAAAGCAACAATTACTACACGTTGTTGGCTCAGTTGGGTGAGTTTTTGCCTTCTAAGCAGGGGTTCGATTCCCGGCGAGAACACAAGTTTTCTCCTCAAGGAAAATTTGTGTGTCTGGTTCTGGTTGTGATTGTGTGTGTGTGATATGAATATTTCCTCCGGCACCCACGACACAAGTCGTCGAACTTGGTGTGGAGCTGTGAGTGTGAAAAAAAGCAACAATAGTAAACTGCAAATATTAATAATATAGATAAACGTTAAACGGATTCGCTTTTATCAATTGCCGAAATATAGGGCGATCTAAGTTAGCCATTTTAGGTCGTAAACAATGATAAAATAAACAAAGAAGTGGATTTTATCGTTACATACGAGTATATTAAATATTTTATTGTTACACAAAAATATACCCTATTTAAACAGTACTTAAAGTACAAACGTGCGAAACAATCCGCAATACTAAAGAACGATATAAAATTTCACCAAACAGCGTTTCTCACAGCCTAATCTCAAATTCAAATAGAATTTTAATAAAAAGCCTCCGCTTTAGGGGATTCGTAAACTTCTACAGGCGTTCGGGTTACCACGGAATAGTAATCAGACAGTACATAAAGTTACCACCAACTAATAGAGGCTACGAAAAGTGTATAAGCTATTAATTCTAGAATATTCCTTTCTTAACTAACTTATTTCGTTAACTGACTTCGTAACAAAAACTTGTTTTTACTAACCTCATACCTTTTGCTTACTATATTTATGAATCGATTTAGATACCTTTGACGTGTTAACGTCTTATAAATCGATAAACACCGGCTGCACGCACGAAAAAGTGTCACGTTCCGCCTGAGCCTGAGCGTGCAAGCGAGAGCGCGGAACAAGCTATAGAGAAGCACGATCGGCCTAAGCGTTCGTCTTATGACGTTATCACGCAAAATTATCGTCCGTAAACCGAATTTACAGACAACCAATTCTTTTTGTTTAAAGGGATAAAGCGTTGTATTGGTATGTGTATTGTATAGTTAGCTCCATAAACATAATCAAGATATATTTAGAAAAGATAAAGAAAAGAAAGAGGAGAAGAAAAAAGAAATATACATTATGTTTATTTCATTTATTTCGTTGCATATAATTTTAATATTTCAATATTTAGATTTAAAATAAAGTAAAAAAGTTATTAATTATAGGTATTGTTTAGTCTGAGCTATAAAAAAACGTTGGCTGAGATTCAAAAGAGCGTGAAGAGAAAACAAACATACTTTCACACTTTCAGATTTATAATATTAGTGTGATAGTGAGTATAAAATAAAATAATGTTGAGTCTTGGTATTTTTTACTAAGCTTAGGTACCGCGTTAGGGTTTTCGGTAACATATTATTTGACGCTATGTGGGAGACGAAAAATTTAATCAACGCAGTACGTAAAAGTCCGTCTTATTCGTTAAATAATTAAAAAATAATGTTTAACCTTTTTGAACGCTTTCACACTCACAGCGCCGCACAAAGGGATGACTTAGGTAATCTGACAGCACTGGAGACAAACTTCATTAGTGTCTAATCAAAATTGACCACTCAAGGTTTCGCTTCAGATATTAATAAAATTTGTGGAGAGCTTGTTAAATTGTCAACTTAAAATGTTTTAATATCAATATTTTCTTTCATTGTAAATCTGCACAAATGTATGCTAGGATCTATTTTTTTATAAAATAACCCGGACTAAATTATTGCTATTTCATAATGGTTAAAAGAATATGGTGCTAGCAAATTAGAAATTGCGGTGTAGCACAGGGGGACCCTTTTCGACCTGTTTGATTTAACTTCGCCATTTTCCAATTTTAAACTCTTTGTTTCAGGTAATATGCACAATGGTAACGGAACTAAACGATACCTATCTCATGATAAACGGGACAAATGCTTCTGAACCTTACCAGCCATATTATGAAAGACCAGAAACGTATATCGTGCCTCTTCTCTTCGCGCTGATCTTCATCATCGGAGTCGTCGGCAATGGGACCCTGGTGGCGGTATTCGTGAGACATAAGGCGATGAGGAATGTTCCTAACACGTAAGTCAAATTTACTAATTATTTTCACTAGGCGCTGCGCGCGGGCTGGTTGCATAACCGGCTTCGTTCGAGCTCCGAGCCCGTGAGCAGCGCAGCATCTATAGAAATAAGTACATTATTAATATCTAATGTGAATGTGCAATGTTATTTAGTTAGTTTACGTTGCGAATAAGAGTATTGAGACAAACCCAGTGGTTTATGATTCGACATTTCGACAATTTTAATGTTAAACTAGGTGCGCCTCGCGGTTTTACCCGCGTAAGTCCCCGACCCGCGAGAATTCCGAAAAAGAAGCCTATGTGTTAACCCAGGGTATTAGCTATCTCCTTACCAAAAATTATCAAAATTGGTCCAGCTATGAGGGTAACAAACATACAAACTTTCGCCTTAAATTAGTGTGATAGTCTGATATTATTAAACTAGCTTTTGCCCGCGGCTTCGCTCGCGTTAAGAAGTATTATTATTAATTACGTATAGATCTCCTATTTTATCCCCTTGGGGGTAGAATGAATCAAAATCCTTTCTTAGTGGATGCCTACGTCATAACATCTACCTGCATGCCAAATTTCAGCCCGATCCGTCCAGTGGTTTGGGCTGTGCGTTAATAGATCACTATGTCTCAGTCGGTCAGTCAGTCACCTTTGAGTTATATATATTTCGATTGCAAAAATATGATAAATAAAAAAAAGGAAAGACAATTTTATAAAACCTAAAACCGATTTCAACTGTAATATTTTCAAACCATTTTTTAATATCAGTAGCTTTTTATGGCACTAATGAGACACGATTTCAAACAACAAATCCATATCTCACAACGTTTCCTGTAGAATCGCAAAATACGCTAAATCTCGCTGGAAATTGGATGACTGAAAATTTCTAGTTATTTAAATTTAAAACCGAACTACTGAATCGGCTTTGATAAAACTTCTATGAGACATTCTGTGCGCAAAATTTGTTTGATGCCCGTTGGGTAAGCATTTGACCACAATCTGATCTGAGGGAAAATTAGCATCCTTGCCTAGAAGGTACCTATTCACTCTTGACTTGAAGACATCCAGATTATATCGTTCGTGGAACAAGGACGAGGGCATTGAGGTTCACTCCTTCGCAGTACGGATGATGAACGTAGAAGTAGGTAGTTAAATAAGTAGATCGATAAGTTTAACCAATTCTATCATAACAATCATCAAGTGTATAGAAAGCTTCACTATCACTTCATTATATACATTTAATATATATAATATTAGGATGACCAAACTTTGCTCGGTTTTTTTAATGTGTTTGAATTTGTAGCCTCAGAAAGCTCCATCTAGTGTCGAGTAGATGGCGCTGATAGTTTCTTAAACCCGGTTTTTCAAATGCGGTTTAGGAACCGAGCATTTCTCGGACCTGGAACGTTGATAAATCGATGCCTTGGGCCAGAAAATCCCTTATCTGTAACTTTCATAAAAATCGTTGGAGCCGTTTCCGAGATCCTGATTACACACATATATATGTATACAAGAATTGCTCGTTTAAAGACATTTCACTATAGACGTGGCCGTTAGCTTCCGGTATGTCACCGACAGTAATATAGTTAGTTAGAGGTAACGAGTTAGGTTTATTTTACAAAAGTGGCAGCTGCCGACATTTTTAATTTAGTTATGATAGAATCGTTTAAATAATCCTTCGTCCCCGCGCAATCTCAAGGAGCATTTTTCGTTCCTCAACTATGGTCTAAGGTCATCAGAGAATATCTCCCTTAAAATGCCTTCACACTGTACTTCGTTTTACGATCATTCCTTTACGGTAAAGGCTATTCGGTTGTGGAACTCCCTTTCTGTTCCAATAAGACGTGCTCGGACTCTTTATGCACTTAAAATTCAAGTTAAAACTTTCTTTCTCTTCCAATAACTTTTCTGTATCATACTGTTCTGCTACTTATATATATATCATAAAATGATATAAGCTGTAACAAATATCCTAACTTTATTATAATATATTGTATATATGAATTTATATTATAAACATAATAATACATATTTATTATTATTGCTTTATAAAATTTATTTTGTTTAAGTATGTATACATACTTATACCTTACTATATATTTTTATTTTCTCATAATCTTGTGTTTACACCCCGTTTCACCGAATAATTCAAAATCTTCTCCATCCAAATGTTTATTTATTTTATTTATTTATTTATTTATTCATATGCATTACATGTACATTAGGTCATAAGACTAAACTTAGAAACTAAAGACATTCACCCTGTAATGTAGGGTATAAGCAAGTATGTTATCTATATAATATCTATCTATCTAATATAATATTGGAGTTGAGATCATTTAGAGTTACTATCTTCTAATTTCACATAGTATATACAAGTTATTTATTTTAGGTTTTATTTAGCTATGAGATTGTAACGTTTTATCTTCAAAATATTCATTAATGTTGTAGTAGCATTTGTTTATCAGTAATTTACGCAGTTTTGATTGGAAAGATTTATCATTAGATTCGGTTTTTATATTTTGGGGAATATTATTATAAATTCTAATAAGCATGTATTCTGGTCCTTTTCTATATAACTCAATTTTGGGTTCTGGCAACAACAATTTGTATTTTCTTCGTGGGTTTGGATCAGGCATAAAAAAATTATGATACTTTTTTACAAATATTGCTGCTTCAAGAATGTAGATGCACGGTAGTGTTAGAATATTCTGTTGAATGAAATGGGGTCTGCAGCTGTCGCGTTGTCTAATGTTGACTATTATTCGTAAACATTTTTTTTGCATGATGAGAAGTTGCTCAACGTCGGTGCTGTTGCCCCATAAAATTACTCCGTATCGTAGCCAAGCATATGCATAGGCGTAATAGGCTGTAATTGCTGTAGTTTTATTGCTGTTAATTTTGAGGATTGACAATGCATACACAAATTGGGAGAGTTTAGCTTTAGTTTTGGCAATATGGCTTTTCCAGTTGAGGTTTGAATCTATTCTGATCCCTAAAAGTGTATAATCTTTTACTTCTTCTATTTTGAGGCTATTAATTAATGAAGTTAGTTCTAGAGGATTTTTTTGATACGGGAAAAATTGTATGAGTTTTGTTTTTTTATTATTGATTTCTAGATTGTGTCTCAATAACCAGGTTTTAATGTTAGAGAAGGTGTTCTGAATATGAGTAAGAGTGTTTGTTTGTAGTGTGGATTTAAACAGAAGAGAAACATCGTCGGCAAATAATATGCAGTTTGTGTCTGTAACTTTTGGTAAGTTGTTAATGTATATTAAAAATAATACACATCCTAAAACACTTCCTTGTGGAATGGAGTTGTTTATTATCTGTACGGTTGATCGAATTGTTTCTAATTTGTTGCTATCTTGGTTGAAGTCATCAATTTGAACAAACTGTTTTCTGTCCATCAAATAAGATTTCAGCCAGTTTTGTGCCTTTCCTCTGATCCCGATATTATTTAGTTTATTAATGAGTATGCTATGTGAAACTTTATCGTATGCTTTGGTCATGTCGAGAAGTAACCCGATAGAGTGGGATTTATCCCTTAGATGGCTAAGAATTTCTTGAATGTATTTGTAGAGCGCTAAGGTGGTTGATGACTTTTTGCGGAAACCATACTGGTTGTCGCTAAGGAGTTCGAATTTCTCAAGAAAGCTATAAATGCGGTCTGACATTGCTCGCTCAAATACTTTCGACATGACTGGGAGCAAAGCTATCGGCCTATAATTACAAACGTCAGTGTTATTACCGTTTTTCTTTAGGATAGGCCTAATTTTGGCTATTTTAAGTCTTTCCGGGAAACATTCCTCTTCAATGGATTGATTTATAAGTTTTGTGATTGGTGGAGCTAAGCTAAGATAACAATGTTTAATTAGTATAGAAGGGATATCATCTACTCCACAGCTAAATTTGTTATTAAGTTTGCTAATAATTTTCAATACCTCAGTTTCTGTAACTGTTGATAAATACATAGTGTTCGGAACTATGCTATCAGCTTCATTAAAGGGATTAAAGATTGCTGGAGTGCTTTGATTTTTTGACTCGCTTATTGAAGCAAAATATTCATTAAATGTATTTGCTACCATAGATGGATTTTCAACGATAGTGTTATCTTTCAGAATTTTAATGTTTTTGGTCTTTTTACATGAATTGTTGTTTGTTGATTCTTTTATTATCGTCCACATAGTTTTGATTGTATTTTTTGAATGTTTCATTTTTTTGATGTTAGTTAATTTTTTGGAGGCCTTTACACATTTTTTTAGGTTATTTCTGTATTTTTGGTAATGGGCTTTGAGTATTTTATCATCACAATCGTTTATAAGTTTTTTAAGTATTCTTTTGTGTCGGCATGATATTTTTAAACCTTTAGTAATCCAGGTATTTCTGTGTTTTGTTTTTGTTTTGAAAATTTTATGGGGTATATGTTTGTTTAATAAACATTTGATAGTATCATCAAATTTATTGTAGTTGTCGTTTATGCTAAGTTCAGTATTTATTATTTTTTCCCAGTCGACGTGAGTGAGGGCTTTATTTAAATTTTCTAGGTTCCTGACCGTGAAGCTTCTTTTTAATACAGTGGATACACATTTCGTTTGGTTTTTTTCGGATTTGAATGTATAATGTAAGGCTTTATGATCGGATATTCCGTAATCTTTAACTTTTGCTGTGGAATCTATTAAGTGGTTTGTAAATAATAAATCTATACAAGTTGCTGTTTTATATGTGTCCCGAGTGGACTCTGTTATTCTTTGGTATAAGTTATATTCAAGCATAGTGTTTATTAGTCGTCGATAATTATTTGAATTTTTATTTTTATCCAAGTTAAAGTCACCGCCTATAATCAAGTGTTTATTTATTTTTAATGCTCTTAGTTTTATCATTAATTTATTCAAAACTGTAAAAAACGTTTCAATCTCACGATCCGCTCTATATACATTTACTATAATTGTATTTTGCTCTGGTAATTCTATAGCACAACACTCCACTATATGTTCTATTGAAAGCTCTTGCAAGTCAACCCGTTCCGTGAAATCAATGCCATCTCTGAGTAGAATTGCTACACCTCCACCTCTACGTGTTTTACGATAGAAAGATGCAGCAAAGACGTAGTTTGATATATTTATCAGGTTTTTTTGTTCCTCCGTAATCCATGTTTCAGTCAAGCAAACTGCTTCGATCTTTTTGTTTTCCTCTTCTTCTTCTATTATTGCACTTTCTAGTAAGTGAACTTTATTTTTTATGCTCTGTGTGTTTTGAAATATAACTGTGAATTCAGAAACGAAATGTCTTCTTGACAGTTGTGTTGTTAATATTTTGTGTGCTGTTAGGGTTTGTACAATATTCAACCTGTGGAGTGGGGTTAAAAGTTTTTGCACCTTGTGGCTGGCATTCTTTGGTATCATTTTTTATCTGTTTTTTATTTTCTATAGTATCCTTATATTCCTTGCCGTTAACATAAAGTCGATTTTTGCGGATGACAGCATGCTTCCCTTTTTCTCTTTCTGCGATCATTGTTTTCCTTAATATTTTTCGTTGTAAAATTTCGCTTTTTTCTAAGTGTTCTGATATTGCTAAACCAGTGTTTCTAAACATGTGTTTATTTTGTAGCAAGTAACTAGTCATCCTCTTGCTTATTAGTTCTATTTCCAAGGGGCGTATAAATCCTCGTTTGCCAATTCGAGTTATTTCTTCTATATATCCAGTTAAGTCTACGTTTTGTATATCTTTAAAAATTACTATTAAACGTTTGTGAAGCTCTGAAACATTTTCTCCGTATTCTTCTAATCCGTATAGGATTATTTTTTTGCTCTTGTCGAAGGTCACAGTAGGCGGGGGAGATTTAGTGCTAGCACTGAGTTTTAAAATGTGTTTTTTAATTTCTTCATTTTCACGTTCTAATGTTTGAATTTTGCCGTTTATTTTTTCAATCTCTGATTTATGGGTAATTTGGGTTTTGTTTATTTCTTGTTTTTGAATGTTTAATTCCTGCTTAAGAATTTGTATGGAAGAGTGTATTTCTTCTTGAATAGAGGCCTTCATTTCTGATATTTTAGTCAAGATATGTTCCGTGTTTCGTTTGAGTTTTTGGTCCAGCAGCAGGCTAATTTGCTCCATAGTGACAGCATGTTTAGAAGATTGTGAGATTGTCTGCGTCTGGGGGCCACATGTATTGCCTAATATGGTGCAGTCTTCTAGGACCTGCTCGTCGATTGACGCTTGCGATTCATTAGGTGTTGAGAAATGTAAAGGGGTGTCATTATTTTTGTTGCGAAAGGTAAGGTTCATACACTCAGGGCATGTCCAGTTTCTTTCCAAATCTTGGACATGAGCTCGAAAATAGTCTTTCGTTACATCTACACAGGTATGGTGAAAATGAAGTTTGCATTGAATGCAGCTCAACACTTCTGCTACTGCTATATGTTTGGTACATATTACACAGTTCCGCATTTTTATTTCATGAATTTTTATTTTATGCTACTACTAGCGCCGCTTTTTCGCGGTAGTTGTATTCTGAACTATTTAAATTTCCAAAGTATCTTGGTTTGGACTTGTATAGCCCTCTCTGGGCTTGGTACGGAACTATATTATATAAGATTTTTTAGTTCAAACTAGTACTGCCATCTTTGGATTTAGTACAAAAACTATTATATTTGGTTCAATTTGGTAGTACTGCTACTGAGAGTTTCACAGTACAGCGCACATTTTATAGGTGGCGTTGTAATATTTTAGTTTACGGATTTTTAACTTTATAGGTTATGAAGTATATAGTTTTTCCATTATTTAAAAGTAATTCCACACATTTAGGGTTATTTTGCACTATATCTTTCGCGTGTACCTATTTGTTGCTTATTGTTTTCACACTTTTACACTTTAACTTAAGTAACTGTAGTTACATGTCACAATGTTTATTT
The DNA here is from genome assembly GCA_948107665.1 of Lomographa bimaculata. Classification (NCBI taxonomy): domain Eukaryota; kingdom Metazoa; phylum Arthropoda; class Insecta; order Lepidoptera; family Geometridae; genus Lomographa; species Lomographa bimaculata. The sequence goes on from OX403600.1 coordinate 14,603,671, forward strand.
CACTTTTGGTACCGAGTAGAAGAAAGTTTTGATTTATTCATATGTTTCCGTCGGTTAAATATGTATTTAACTTTGCATATACTATGTTGTCTGGAAGAGGTTGCTTTAAGCGATAACACCGCCGATTGTTCACTTTAGTTTAAGTTTTTTTATTATTGTAAGTGATTTATGTATGGTGTGACTATAAAGCGATATCTATCTATCTAATATTTTATAGTAACATTTCGTGAAGACTAAATGAGATCATGACCACCTTGGCCGAAACGTCGAGGTAAATAAAAATAGATAGCGAGATAAAGTCACGAGATATTACATAAACTATATTGAAACACCTTTTTTTATCATTGTTAGGCAAACGTTTGACTACTATCTCACCTGATGTTAAGTGTCGATGTAGTCGACGATGGAGCACGCTATACACGCTAGATGCCTAGAAAATACCTATTCAAAAATAGTTCTTATCTGAAAACACAGACTCCGGCAAGGAGTTCCACACCTTTGCAGTGCGCATAATAAACGTGGAAGCAAAACGCATCGTGCGCATTTGAACAATATCCACCATATATTCAAATAAAATAAATGTTTTATAAATTATAAACACTTTTACACTCACAGCCCCACACTAGGTTCGATGACTTGTGATTTTATTCGACACCGCTTTCCGTTAACTGAAAATGTCACGTGTTTCAAGAGCTGTTCAAGAGTGATAACACACGTCACTAAACCGGACGTGGCCGGTAACTTCCGTTATGTCACTGGCGCCAATTTAATTAAAGCGTGGATAGGAACGTGCATTTTCTGCGATAGGTCGACCAAAATGCAGCTACGAGGGAAAAGATGAAGTATTTTTAACTGAAAAGTGTTTTAATTCAACTGGGTTTTTCTGTGTTATTTTCTTAATGTTTTGGTATGCTACCTCATTTCTCCGACGTACGTGAACTGATTTACATCGTTCATTTATATTTGAAAGGTGAACAGTGAGATTATTTAAAGTGTGTAATAATTATAGCAAAAGTGCTCGAAGGAGTTTAAGGCCGAGTAAGAAACATTCCTATTCTTGTCTTATTAGAATTAATAATTAAACGCTAGAAAAGCTTAAAAAAAAAGACTTCACCGCTTTATCTTCGGAACTTTGATCAGATTAGATGTATATACTAGAACACGCATTAAGTAATGACTATATTTCAAGAACTACTGATCAGATCTTGATGAAATTTAAATGAAACCAATTGGAAAGAAACATCTTTCAAACAAAAATTCAAAATCGGTTCACGTGGAACGTAGTTATGAGGTAACACACATTAAAAAAGTACAGTCGACTCCTTTTTTGTGAAGTCGGTAGAAAAAAACTACTAGCAAACTAAATTCAGTTTTACAATTATTTATGAGTAATTAACGCATTCACACTCAAAGCCCTACACTAAGTTCAAAGACTTGTATCATGGGTGCAGCCCACAGAACTAGAAGCACAAATATCCCTTGGGAAGGAATTTGAGCTCCTGCCGGGGATCGAACCCAGGACCTACGGCGCAGAGGGCGGACACCTGTCTACTGCGCCTAGCAATACGAAGAAAATATTTGTTGTTTAATCAGTTATGAGGTAACTTTTGAAATTGGTCAAAAACAAGAACTTGATCTATGTAGTCCACAGAATACGCATTATTGACGATATTTCAAGAACTACTGATCAGATCTTGATCAAATTTAAATGGGACAGATTGGAAAGCAACATTAATTTAAATGGGACAGATTGGAAAGCAACAAAAATTTGAAATCTGTTTACGTGGAAAGAAATTATGAGGTAACACACATAAAAAAACAGTCGACTTGAGTACCTCCTCTTTTTTTGGGAAGTCGGTAAAAAACAAATAGGTGGGCTAGTTTTTGACCTCATCTGATAATACCGAAATTATGTGGTCGAGAATGAAACGCTTTCAGTCTATAATGAACTAAATAACATTAATTACGAACAAAGACAATTATTTTTTTGAATTAATAAATTAATTATTAGCCTTAATAGAGTTGTTATACTGGGCAAGTCATATTACATTGTAGTCCAAATAAAGCTGTATACAATATTAGAAGAACGAGAATGAATAGTTTATTTGTCTCTATTCTAAGAAACGCCTAAAAGAAGCGAAACTTAATAACCACATAATCATATATATACAATTTTATTTGAGCTTTATTTGCTGTCTGTACTTAATAATTTTCTCGTGGAGCGAAGTGGCATAACCCGAAATAATCACAAACATAAACGCTATCACACTCACAGCCGCACACGAAGTTCTATGACTTGAGCTGTAGGTGCTGGCAACATTCGTGATGTGAATCCGGCACCCACGGGGCAAGTCATAGAACTTAGTGTGGGGCTGTGAGTGACACAGCACACAATCACAAACAGAACCAGAATCACAATTTTTTATTGATGAGAAAATTTGTATTCCCTCCGTTGCCCCTTTTTAGAAGCCTAGCTAACCTAACCAACAAAGCCAACGGGCAAATAATAAAACAAAGGTAATGTTAAAAATATAAATATTATGTAGATACAATCACATTATTATTCATTTCAAATAGAACACAAGATTTCAAAAATACAACGCAAGCAAAGGTTAAAAACTAACTTCTATTATATTTTGTTTCTTGTTGATTTTCTCAAAAAGCGCTAAGTCAATTTCAATAAAAAAATTATGAGACCACTTCTAAAGTATAAACATAAACATAAAACATAAACGCTTTCGCACTCACAGCCCCACACTAAGTTCAATGACTTGTGGGGTGCCGGAAACATTCACATCACAGACACAATCACAACCAGAACTAGAAACACAATTTTCCTTGGGGAGAAAACTTGTGTTCCCGCCGGGAATCGAACCCGATACCCTGCTTAGAAGGCAAACGCCCACCCAACTTGGCCAACGGGCAGTTCAGTATGATCTACCAAACAAAAAAAAACATACAATCGATCCTTTTTGGAAGTCGTTTGAAAACTATATTGTTATATTAATTGAATTAAATGTTACGAGTCTGTAAACTTTATGGTTAAAAATATATCTCGTTCAAAGAAGTCTTACAGCAAAGCTCTGACACTATATTTCTTCCTTAGTTAGAGCAAATTGCTTTTTATGACCTACAAGACAGGGTTGGCAGCGTTCCCTTTCACAAAGCCGAGTTTAAGAGTCTCTAGGGGCGTCTAGGGTATTTTTATTACAAATATAATTTTATTGACGACCCTGACTATTATTAAATTGTTAAGTAAGATAGAAGACTTTTACAAAAATATCCAAGAATGATGTATAACCAAATTCTAAGGTAATTTTATTCCGTTGTCGTATATATTGTTTGTTGCCTTAAATTTTGTGTGTATGTCTATGTCATGGCTGAATCGATTTTGATTTAGTTTGAAAGGTGACTTGATCACGCACACAATCACATCCAGAGCCCAGAACACATAGGTAATTCCTTTGGGAGAAACCTTGTGTTTCCGCCGGGAATCAAATCCAGGAATCTGGAAACCAGGAATTGCCTTCTAAGCAGCGGCTATCGCGCTGCATAGAAGGCTAACGCAAATACAACTACACCAACAGACAGTTAAATAGAATATATATATATGTATATATATATAAATATGAGAACAGAACGAGAACCACAAATGTTCCTTGGGTGGAAAAATTGCGCTCTTGCTGGGAATCCCCAGAATAAGCCCACTGTGCCTACTAGGTCGTCAAGTCTGAGTTTTATCTCCTATAGCCTCCTATAGCCTTGTGCTGCACGCAACGTATGATGTACTTTTTTGTGCTGGATAGACTTAAAAATACCCAGATTGTAACGTTCGGGGAACAAAGGCGCAATCAATGAGTTACACTTCCTCGCTGTAGTTGCCTTCAAAATACCTAACCGTATTGTGTACCGTCCAAACCATCTACTCTACATGCAAATACGATGTATTTTTTAATGCTAGAGCATTTGACCCAAACCAATAACAAGTGTGTTTTTGAACTGCCCTTTGGCTTAGTAGGGTAGGTGTGGCGGGAGCACAAGTTTTCTCCCTAAGGAAAATTTGTGTTTCTGGTCCTGATTGTGATTGTGTGTGTTTCCGGCACCGACGACACAAATCATCGAACTTATTGTAAGAATGTGGATGTGAAAGCGTTTATGTTTGTGCGTTTACCTGATGGAAAGTGAAGATGCGATGAAGATTGCCTAGAAGATACCTATTCACTCTAGACTAATGTGTATTCAAACTTGGGTACTGTTCCCAAGATACAGGAATCTTCGGTGAAGTTGGCCAAAGGTGTCGTACATTTATAGCCCGAGGGGACAATAGAATATTCACGATCGTATAGAAGTTAATCTGATAAGTTGTTGATATTCGGCTCAAAGGGAAAGCGCATAAACCTTTACAGCCTATAGGTGTGCCATTGTCTTGTGCTCGTAGGGCTAGGCTGGCTTGCATGTAGGGACCGATATAAAACATAAACGCTTTTCCACACTCACATTTTCACACTCAGTTCAAAGACTTGTGTGTGAGTGCCGGGAACATTTCAGATTACATACACAATTACACACAGAAGCATAAGCACCCATTTTCCTTGGAGAAAAACTTGTGTTCCCACCGGGAATCCAACCCGATACCCGCTGCTTAGGAACTAGATATACAAAGCGCCCGAGGCGCGCGCCCTATACGCTTTTTATATCAAGTCCTGTACAGTCAAGCGTACAGTGCGCGCGCCTCGGGCGCTTTGTTTATTTTGTTCTGCCATAATAAGGAAAAAAGATGTACTCAATTTTGACAAAAAGCAGCCACGTTTTTTTTCCTTATGACGACAGTATACAATACATAATTAATAATAATGTATACAAAACAGCAGGGCTGCAATGGGGGGAATCGTAATGGGCACGCGCCCGCAGCTCGTCCGCGCGTCTCGGGCGCTTTGTATACCATGTCCCTTAGAAGGCAAATAAAATAAGGTGAAGAAAGTCCCCCTTAAATATTGATGTACTCACAGCCCCACACTATGTTCAATGACTAGTGTCGTGAACATTCACATCACACACACAATCACACCTAGAACCAGAAAAGCATTCATTTAAAGTTCAGAAGACAGAACATGCGTTTTTCTTTAATTTTCTTTAAAGTTGGTTACATTAAACTTGATTTAACAAGATGAAGACGAAAGATGAAATGTTCTTCGGGAACTGGTGGCGAGGTTAATCAAGATACAAGATATATTATTAACCTGTGCTATTATATAACTTATATTCAAAAGACTATACGCCAAATAGTTACATGGCAACGCGGAGAATCTCGTCACCGCGATATAGGATTTTGGTCTCACAATACAGTGACATCTAGTGGTTGACATTGGAATCATTTACACACATATTGATTAAATTTTGCCAAAAAAACAACCAGATGGCGCTCTAACAAATAGCTTTGTACAAACAAACAAACAAACAAACGCATTCACACTCACAGCCCCACACTAAGTTCAAAGACTTGTATCGTGGGTGCCGGAAACATTCACATCACACACACAATACACCCAGAACCAGAAGCACAAATATCCCTTGAGAAGGAATTTGTGCTCCTGCCGGGAATCGAACCCAGGACCCACGGCGCAGAGGGCGGACACCTGTCCACTGCGCCAACTGGGTCGTCCCTCGTCCCGTCGTCAACATTTTATTTTCTAAATAAGTAATCTCTGAGACGCAAACACACAATATGGAGACTGGATTCTCCCTTTAGAGGTTCGATCCAAATTAATGAGCCTTTTGTGCCAAGCCGATTTCCAAGTCCCGGGAAAATTCTGGTTACGGTAATTGGAGTATTGTGGAACATTGAATATGGTAAAAAACATATATGTACAAAAACGTCTTTATGTTAATCCGTATAAAAGTTAAGTTCGGTTGCAGTCATAAGGCAATATAAGTAGGTATTGATACTATAGTTTCTTAAGAGAATCCGAAAGTTTGTGTGTAAGAGTGTAAGTATGTTTGTTTTCTCTTCACGCATTGACGGCTGAACGGATTTGGATGAAATTTGGATTTTACATAGCTTATACCTAGGATTAACATATAGGCAACTTTTTAACTTGATAATAGCAGGCGAAGCCTCGGGGCAAGGCTAGTAAATAATATAATTGAAACGCAAGAAAGCTTAAAAAACTAAGCTTATATTTTGATTTTGGCTTGATCGATTTCGATAAAATGTATATGGGATGGGATCACCTCTGAAGTGTAACCTACCAAACAAAAAAAAAACATCAAAATTGATTCATCATTGACGGAATTATAACGTAACATACTAAAAAAATATACAGTTGATTTGAGAACCTCCTTTTTTGAAGTTGGTTGAAAAGTATTAGTCTAATGACTGATGCGAAGCTCTTACTGTGTGTGGGTAGTGCGTATTACCAAACTAACATCACAAATAGATCACGTGCTAAACTGGTATACTTACTTCCATTTGCTCATTTGATCACGCATTATCTAAACACTAGCCGTGCCCCGCGGCTTCGCCCGCTATTATCAAGTTAAAAAGTAGCCTATGTGTTAATCCTAGGTATAAGCTATGTACATTCCAAATTTCATCCAAATCCGTTCAGCCGTTAAAGCGTGAAGAGGGAACAAACATACTTACACACTTACACACACACTTTGGGATTTATAATATTAGTAGGATGTCATCCCAATAAAAAACACGATAATATCATCTTCCCCGTCGAGCTAAATATCTACGAATACTTCTTATTCTAGGTGTATTTAAGTAGTAAAATAAAAGTATTGAAACACCCTTTATAATTATTAAATTGTTTACGTTTGCAACCAGACTAGTAAGCTGCTCGTGCATGCCTGCATTTTGAACTCACAACACTACCTACTTACTGTAGGGATCTATGTCCGTCCCTTATGACGATGGCTAAGAATATTTCTATCAAAATTTTCTGGTTACTTGTATGTTTAGATAAAGATAAAGATAAAGATTGTAGTAGTAAGTATGGTATGAAGATCTTAAATAGTAGAATTTTAGTGAGCACTCATGTTTTGCTGTAAAGGGATTATTCCCGGTCGTCCCCACCCTGTCGTCCCCACTGGGTACGAGTGGGAAAAAAAAGGTTCGTTCGTCCCCAGTGGTGACGATTGGAACTTTTTATTTCCCACTCGTTCCGCTATAGGCCGAGAGTCAAAATGCAATAATCGCAACATGCATGCACATTTACAAAGTCACATTGTTAAAATATAGCAATAGTGTTTTGTCGTTATTCAAACTTTATTGTGTATGTTCATTTTAAGTTGAAAAAATCTAATTGCTAAACAGTGTGAATCGGTGCGAATGACTATACCAACACAAACCTCTTTTCGTTTAATGGTACGGTACCTACTGTAAAACTGTATGTAAAATTTTAATTAAATAAATAAAATATATATATAGGTATATTAACTCTAGTTTATGTAAACTAAAGTAAATGAGAATGTAGAACCAACTAGCTTAAACCCTTTCGAAGTAAAAATAATGGCGTGCCTATGTACGCCATTTTTTCAATTCGTACCTCCATTGCACCATACCTCATAGCCATATTATGTAATGATAATAGAAAAAACGACCTTTGACGACCCAGTTGGCGCAGGGGACAGGTGTCTGCCCTCTGCGCCGTGGGTCCTGGGTTCGATTCCCGGCAGGAGCACAAATTCCTTCCCAAGGGATATTTGTGCTTCTGGTTCTGGGTGTACCTAATGTGTGTGTGATGTGAATTTTTGCGGCACCCACGATACAAGTCTTTGAACTTAGTGTGGGGCTGTGAGTGAGAATGCGTTTGTTTGTTGCTTGTTTGTTGTTAAAAAAGCAATATTCAGTCAACTTGAGAAAACTGATATATAAGGCAAAACTACCAGAGCCAAGATGCATTTTATTCTACGTTCAAGATTTAATAAAGCTTACCACAAAGCACTTTGCAGAAACTTGCAATATTAAGTTTAGGAGAAAATTCTAAATTTAACAAAGTATGAAACATTTTGGGCGTATTAAAAGCATAAAGACGCCACTCTAGACTCCATACACGCGGTCATTGTATGAGGGAAATAGCAAAAATGTTTTCTCTTTGTATACTTTGTTAAGCGCTATGAAACTAAATTGGTATGAATGTTTTCTTTGAGTGAAAAGAGACATTTATTTGGTGATCATGATCATTCGCTATATCTTATACCTTTAAACGAGCAATTCTTGTACATATATATAGCTGTGTACCGCGGCTTCGCCCGCGTGAGTTAAAAGTTGTAGGTAAACTTTTTCTTGAATAAAAAAAGAATTGTATGAATTTCAATTAAATATACCTACGTCATTCATTATTTACTTTAATGTTTCTATGTACCGAGTTTTGAGTGAATCGAAGCAAGTAAAAATTTCCATACCAACCTTTTCACCCTATTTAGCGCACTTAGAGGTAGATTTTGAAAATTGGATAAGCCAATGTGTTATTCCGGAACTTGAACTATTTATATTCTAAATTTCATCAATTCATTCGTTACGGAGATACGTGGTTACAAACATTCACACACACACACACAATTCGGATTTATAATATTAGTAAGATAAGATAACATATAATCTGAATCTCGGAAACGACTCCAACGATTTTCATAAAATTTTGTATGCAGGGAGTTTCAAGGGCGATAAATCGATATAGCTAGGTTTCATTTTTAGAAAACGTCGTTTTTACGAGCAAAGCTCGAACATCCTACTATTTATTACATATTAAAATTTTAACTAAAAAATAGTATGACAAGAAACCTTAGAAATTATAACCATTATGCTCATTACTTTTATAACAAGCAAATAATAAGGCAACAAAATAATATTAGTGACTACGGCAAATTACGCGCGTCCAACAATATGAATACAACATATTATGACGAAATATGTATGCAGAATAATTTTATGACTTGTAAAATTATGCGAATGAATAGATCACCTCACTTTACTCCAAATAGATCGCAATCGGATTTAAAAATGAGTCTCTGATCCAGCGTCCATGCTTTTCATGTTACTGAATAGTTAATTTTCTTTTCAGATACATCCTCTCGCTGGCTCTGGCCGATTTGCTGGTCATCATCACGTGCGTCCCCTTCACTTCCATCGTGTACACTGTGGAATCCTGGCCCTGGGGCGCCACGGTCTGCCGAGTATCAGAAGTAGCCAAAGATATCAGTATAGGCGTGTCTGTGTTCACTCTAACAGCACTTTCTGCTGATCGATACTTCGCGATAGTCGATCCACTGAGGAAACTTCATGCTACAGGTTAGTTCTATATGGAAAAAACATAAGTCATTTAGGCATTTGCCTTCTAAGCTTCTAAGCACAGCGACATAACAACAGCCTTCTTGGCGTCGGGTTCGATTCCCGGTAGCAACACATATTTTGATAAATAATAAATATGTGTAAAATTGTCTCATATAATTTGGAAAGAAAATACATAAACAAAACAAAAACCGAACTGTTTTAACATTCGTCTCCACACTTATTATTTCTCAAATATTATATATAAATATACCTCATTATATTATATAAGATAATGTACCTAACATTATCTTTAGAACAACTAGATGTTCTTGGTATAAATTAAGGTGGATTTTTATATTATATCAAAGAAAAAATAAGTAAAGCAAAATAATAATAAAATATGCTGTTATAATTTTTGCATATTTAATCATTTAACTTTTTCGGATAAAACAGGTGAGATGGAGGTCAAATGTTTGTCTATAAAGCATAAAAAAGATAACCATTTTTTTCTGATTCCGGTAAAATTTTTGTTGAATTAATTTACTAACATACTAGTCGTTCGCGCCGAACTGAGATCTCGCGCCTAAATGATGCCTCATAGAGAAAAACTTTTGAGGTTACTTGCTTCTAGCTTTTTTTCTATATAATAATTGTTTGATTTCTGTATTTTTTATTCAAGTACGGGATACAACGAATTTTATACGTAAGTTTCAGTGTTCAGTGTAAAGCCGTTTTTGAGATAGACCCCGAGACAAAAAAGGTCTAAAAACAGTGACTTTGGTAGCCTGCCAAATCGTTATTTTCCAACACAGATTTTTTTAAAACCGGTTTCATACTCTACTTGTCAAGCCCTTTTTAATGATACCCCAAAAACAAAGGTAGATAAAAAATTTAAAATATTTTGCTCTCCACTTACACGTAATATTTACCTACATTTATGTCATTTTGAATGTCATTTCTGGCAGTAGTTTTACATTTTCGATGAGAATTTGAAGTCATTCGCTTTTATGGCTTAGACGCTAGATGCCTCTGACAGACGGACGGACGGATGGACAAAGTGCAGAAAGACCTTTTTTGTTTTTTTTTTGTGGGGGGGAAAATGCCTGGCATTTCCTTTCCTTCCCAGGGATGAAGGAAAGGGGTATGTGGGGCTCGAACCCACTAAAACCCCCCCCCGTGAGCAGTCCCTCGCCGAGGTGGGGCAAGATAGGGTCGCGCTAGCAGTCACTATCTTGCCCCGGCGGTAGGCCCGGATGCAAACTCCTCCGGGCCACTGCGCCCATGGAGGAGGTGACCTTGCTCACCAAGGCCACCCCCCAGACGTGTGGGGCCGTGCAAGTCAGTGAAGAGGTGCCCTGACTCTCCACCAGTGACCCCACTACAAAGGAGGAGAGAGGAGGCGGGCGAACTGCCTCCTCCTCCCCCCCGGCCGTCTGCGCCGGAGCGGGTGAGAGTGCAGAAAGACCTAAGTCAACTTAGAGATCTTGCTTCGCTCAATCAATTATAGACATGAAAAATTAAAAATTGTGAAAAAAATTGTCTGGTTAAGAATGAATGCTATTCCCCAACAACACATCGCTAATTTGCCTGGACTATATGTATATTTTGCTAAAAATATTGATATAGCAGCAACAAAGCGCTGTAAGCAGCTTTACTTTTAGCGTCAACGGCCTATTTGGCTCTTGTCACGCTCATTGTAATTTAAGGGTCTATTGAACGTCTCAGCTATTAGCTTACCTCAACCACTAACTTTATGATACAAGTACAGAAGGCTCACTTCATAAAGCATTTAAATGAATAGAGCTTCTCCATGGAAAATTCAACTCTCTTTGCAAGTCAAAACCAACTCAAACGTTTGTAAGTAATTTTGGTTTCTACTTCGTCAAAGGAAAGGTGGTTTGTGGTTGACTTTGATAAAGTTAAGGTGCTAATTAGGTAAAAGTTTCTTTGCTCGTTGTTGTTTTTTGTAACATTCGTTTTCTATAGTCACAGGTGTTCAAATAAATACTGTTTTTACAGAATACGTGTCAGTGTCAGCGATATTTTTTTTTTGTTTGTGCATACTGAAGTGACTAACTTGAATCGGCTGAACAAATTCGGAATTATTAGTAATACAAGTATCTATGTTATGGAGTTTAGACGCTGGAATGGGAAAATGCATATTTTTTTAATGCTTTTAATTTATTGTTTACGTAAATAGTCGTTCACGCCGAGCTGAGATCTCGCGCCAATTTGCCACATAGAGACTTTTGAGGTTACTTGCTTATAATTTCTTTTCTGTATAATAATTGTTTGATTTCTGTATTTGTTGTTCAAGTTCAGGATATAACAGATATTATACGTAAGTTTCAGCTTTCAGTGTAAAGCCGTTTTTGAGATAGACCCCGGGACAAAATAGGTCTAAAAAAAACAGTGACTTTGGTGGCCTACCAAATCGTTATTTTCCAACATAGATTTTTTTAAAACTGGTTTCGCAGTCTACTTGTCAAGCCCTTTTCGACGATATCTCACAATGGCAAATAAAGATGCCTTTGATAGACGGACGGACGGACGGACGGACAAAGTGCTGAACGATCCAAGTCAACTTAGAGATCTCGCTTCGCTCGATTAAATATATAGCCGAGGATAACATTTCATTCATAAAACATTATATTATATCTTATTATCATATTAAATCCGAAAGTTTGTGTGTATGTTTGTTCCATCTTCACGCTGTAACGGCTGAACTGATTTCTATGAAATTTGGTATGTAAATAACTTATACCTAGGATAAACACAAAGGCTACGTTTTATCTACTTCAACGCGAGCGGGGCACGACTAGTAATAAATAAGTATTTGATCATTCGAGGAGTTTTAAGTAATTTTAAACACGTCCATTTTAAGCGATTTCTCGTAGCCTAAATAAACGCCAAACTGCCGGCCAAGAGAAATTAAATTTCCTCGATTTCATGCAATAGCCAAACATAGACAAACACACACTGACGACCACACCTTACGTTTGTTTATGTCGTAAGAATAATAAAAATGACAAAATATTGAGCGGGTGCGTTTGATCCGGAATAGAAAAATCGAATAGCCTTTTTGAGGCTAACTTGAAACAATGTTGATTTTGTTTTAGTAGGTCATCATCATCACTTGCCATTAATTGATATAGTGGTCAAAGCTAGCCTATTAAAGATACAAAATATATGATTACAACCAATTATAGTATTAAAGAAGATTTGGTCAGATATCGATCACGCGTATTTGACGCAAGTTTTTACCAGACTGCGCGACCCAAAGGAATTTAATGTGTTTATCAGCCTATGTATGCTCCTTTGTGGCGTTCTAGAGAACAAACGAGTGGGCGGATTTTGATTATTCTGGCATCAATTGATTTGTCTTAATCATTTTTGGTTGTCACTAAAAACATGACTATTTCTGATAATTTTAAATAGGTACTTAATAAGTTTGAAAATATGTATCTCTGTAACATCTAAATCTTAGAATAGAACATAGGCTGCTTCTTTTCCTGATAATCATGGGCAAAGCCGCGGGGCACAGCTACTCGTAGTATTATAATAATTACCTAATGCTCAAAGCCCAACATTGAAAGTTATTTATCCCATTCAAGTATTTTTGAAGAGCTAATTTAGCTAAGGGTCCGTTATCCTTACCTAAACGTACAGAAATGGCGTGTTAGAAAATCCTGAAAGGGATATGGTGTGGTTATTTACCCTTGATACGTATCTACGCTGCCTACATGAGGATTTTTTATATATTTTTGTTCGTTAGTATGTTATAGAATATAGATGGATTATTATTATAATTACCTAATCCTTCTTCTGGGTAATTTTTTGCCAGAGAATCTAGATAAGGCCATGAATTATCCGTTGGTTTAGTTGGACACGCGTTCGCCTTCTAAGCAGCGGCGGCGGGTATCGGGTTTGATCTCCGGTGAAAGCACATGTTTTCAACCCAAGGGAAATTTGTGATTCCTGGTTCCGGGTGTAATTGTGTGTGTAATGTGAATATTTCCGGCACTCACGACGTCAAAGAACTAAATTTGGGTCATAATTCATAATTGTCCGGGCAAGGTTTGTGTGTAAAAAAGTTTTATCCACTATAATTTCATCAGGAATAATATAACATATTCCAATTGCCAAATATTTCTTGCATGTATTTTTTTTTGTTTTGTGTACCATAATTGTAGTTTTGTTATGTTGTAACAATAAATTGTAGCAATAAATAATTTCTATTCTATTCTATTCTAATATATATTTTTATAAACACAATGTTAGTAACAATCGAGGATCTAATTAAAATGATGACAAATATTATGAAATTGTCTATTTTAAATCGTCATTAATACATTAAAACGTAATAGTATTTTTTCGGTATAATATTTCGATATTGGATGAAGGGTTTTTTAAATATTGGTAGAGATATTGAGATATTGATAAAGTACATAATAATAATGTTTGTTGACTTGATAACGTCTTATAAATCGATGTACACCGGCTGCACGCACGAAAAAGTGTCACGTTCCGACTGAGCCTGAGCGTGCAAGTGAGAGCGCGGAACAAGCGATAGAGAGGCACGATCGGCCAAGCGTTCGTCTTATGACGTTATCACGTAAAAATATCGTCCGTAAACCAAATTTACAGACAATCAATTTTTTTTTTAAATGTAGTGTCTTTTAATTACACAAATCATATTATAAGGACATTACTCTTTAGAAGCTGTTCGCGTTATTTCACCAATAACAACCCAACTTATCTGCTATGAGAATATGATGATGTCATGGTAATGTCAAACGTACTGCTCAAATTTAATTCATTTTTCTCTTTTTCTTTTTGACCACTATCTCACCTGATGGTAAGCTATGATGTGGCAGAAGATCTTTCATGCCTGCCTATTAGAAGATAAGAACGTATTCACTCTTGATTTGACAGACCCCAGATTATACCCCTCGAGGATCATCGCGGGATAATTTTGCTTCTACGTTCATCATCCGCACTGTAAAGGAGCGGAACGCATTGCCCGTCTTTGTCGTTGTTCCAAACGGTATAATCTGGGTGTCTTCGAGTCATGAGTGAATATGTGTCTTCTAGGCAAGCATGCTAGATATTCGGCCGCGTCATCACTTTCCATCAGGTAAGATAGGAGTCAAATGTTTGACTTTCGTATATAAAAAAAAGCTAGGTCTAAAAGCTTTTACTCAATTCAACCAATACAAAATGAAACCCTCCTGTTCATATGCAGACAGATATAGGTGTATTCGCCGTTTCCAGTAATGTCATATTGTTATGTAATGCTCAGGCTGTAACTCCTAAAGCCAAATGTTTTTACGGCATTTGCTACCCCTAGGGATATGAGATGAGGCGCCAGGGGTATTTTATTAGGAAAAATCTGAATAAAGTTAAGGTAAGATGTTTTTTTTGCTTTGGCAACACCGATAGGTTTGATCTTTTATTTCATGTACAAACTGTCGTTTAGTTTTAGGAAATGTCGGCAATTGGCCAATATATTTTGAACTATTCGATGAATTGGCTTTAGCCTTATAATACCGTTTATAAATTACTAGCCGTGCCCCGCGGCTTCGCCCGCTATTATCGTTAAAAAGTAGCCTATGTGTTAATCCTATGTATAATCTATGTACATACCAAATTTCATCCAAATCCGTTCAGCCGTTAAAGCGTGAAGAGGGACCAAACATACTTACACACTTACAAACTTTCGGATTTATAATATTAGTAGGATAACTGTTAGAAAACAAAGTAATTATTATACGTAAGTAAGTCTTTTTTTTTTCGTTTTCGCTCTAAAGCCTAAAAGAAGTTCTAGTAAAGTTTGTACCAATTTACTAGGGCATTCTTAACTTAATGGTTATGATTCTTGTAATTCACTTTAACTGTGACTGGTGACTAGGACACATTTTACGAAATATTACGCTTGAAACATTGAAATGGTGCTAATCAGGTGACATTTGAGAGGTGGTAGAGCATTTTGTGAGTTGCTCGCCTGGCTTGCTACCAAAGTAGCTTACCACCATCAAGTTGAAAGTCTGCCGCCAAGCCAAATACGGTGTTCCGGCAGTTATCCTTGAGAGCCTGCGTATTCCAGGTCTAGTGTGTTTACCAGCTTCGATCACATCGTCACTTACCTCAGGTGAGATAGTGGTCAAACACTAGCCTGTCACAAATAAATAAAATAAAAAAAATGTCCAGAATTTAATTGAATGAGAACAATTGTGTTATCACCTGGAATCGAACCCGATACCCTTTATAGAAGGCGGACGCACACCTAACTCAGCCAAGTGTAAGTGTGCGTGTGTAAGTGTGCGTTTACGTAACGAGATCTCGTGCATGTTCTTTATTTATTCAAAACACGAACATAAACTGTTTCAAAGTAGTAAAATTTAATTTTATCTGAGTTTTATTGCCTTCATTCTCAAACCAGAAGTTGAGGTTTATTCTACAGCTTTTTCAGCTGGAGCATTTGATTTTAATCTCACTGAGGTGAGGAGTTTAAATAACCCAGTAACTGTTATTACTAAATATTCTCTTACATTTGCTTTGGTCGAATGTTTGAAATTACATTTTAATAGATTTACGTCAAGGCTTCGAAAATCTGACGGTGTTTGGTACCCTAAACATTACATGTAGGCTTTACAAGATAATTTGCAAAATACCAGAATTCTCGAAGACGAAGACTTCATTACAACCAAAGAGACCAACGTCTTCCTGATACGGCTATTCCAAATTCTGATTTATGTTTTTTAGGTGCCGGAAACATTTACATATCACACACACATAAACACAAAACCAGAAACACAAATGTCCCCTGGGATGGAAAAATTGTGCTCCGGCCAGGAATCGAACCCAGGACCCACGGCGCAGAGGGCAGAGACGTGCCCACCACGACAACTGAGTCGTAGAAGATACCTGTTCAAAGACTTTAAGACTCCATATGGAACTGCAGTTCAATTCGTTCCCTGACGCTTAAGATTCATCACATAAAGAAATACCTATTCTGTGCTAAAAAAATGGCTTTCAAAGTTGAATAATACAAGTAATAAGAACCCTGATTTGTTTGTTTACACCCCAGGCCGCAGACACATTACTTGTAGTTATTTTACTGCCAAAACGCACAAGCAATTTAGTACCTAAAATTTATGGGCGGTTGCATTAAAACTTGAAAGTTTTTTGAATATATGCAACGAGAATAAATTCTCTGACATAATTCATTTTCATTAGGTACATGACAGAGATGACACCGATAATTTACGAATTATGTTTCTTAAGTCGATACACACATTTATTTTAGCCAGAGGTGTGAAAAATTTTACAAGCTTACTCGCCATAGACTAAAAGGAGACAAACATATAGATCAAAGCCATGTCTCATGATCTCGGGTAAGCGATAAACGTACACTCGTTTTGCGTGAGGACTTTACCATTGAAAATAATAATTGGTTCCATTTACTTGGGTATTTCAATTATCTAAAGTATGAAGAAGAATATCTTTTGAACTACCCGTTAGATTAGATGGGCGTTCTGGTTGTGATTGTGTGGGTGATGCAAACGTTCCAAGTCATCGAACTTACTGTGGGGTTGTTGTAAGTTTTTATTATCTATGTTTTAAGTATCAAAATTGTTGTCTATGCTCTCTCTGGAATAAAAAACGTTCGTTCACTGCCAAAAGGATTTTTTACTGATAGGTTATGGGCTCAGTGCGTAAAAAATATTTTAAAATCAGTTTTTCTGTTAATTGAAAGTATTCGTAGTAAAAATGAGTTCAAACTTTGTAATAAATGTGCCGAAACTAAAAGGAAAGGAAAACTACGAAGATTGGGCGTTTGCTGCCGAAAACTTGCTCGTGTTGGAGAGCATGGCCGGTTTTATCAAGATGGAGGCCGTCGACGACAAAAATAGCATATTGGACGCTAAAGCCAAAGCAAAACTCATTTTGACGATTGATTCATCGTTGTACGTACATATAAAAGAAGCGACGTCCACGAAGAAATTATGGACAAAACTAAAAACCTTGTTCTATGATTCAGGATTTTCGAGGAGAATCACGCTGCTTCGACATTTAATTTCAATCAGATTAGAAAGCTGTGAGAACATGACCAGTTATGTGACGCAAATTGTAGATACGTCGCAAAGGTTGAGTGGTACGGGATTCAACATAAACGACGAGTGGGTTGGATCATTATTGCTCGCCGGTTTACCAGAACGTTTTTCGCCGATGATTATGGCTATTGAACATTCAGGGATTAACATAACAGCCGACACCATCAAGACAAAATTGCTGGATATAGGCACAGCGGATGTTCAAGAATCTGAAAAAAATACAGCATTATTTGCTAAAAGTTGGCCGAAAAAAGTAGCCGGTAAGGGGAGTTACTATAGTAAACGTGGTGGTTCGTGTTCGCCCCAGACAAATGTCAAATTGACAGGAGCTAAAGTCACTTGTTACAAATGTAAGCAAACAGGCCATTATAGGAATCAATGTCCTCTTTTGGAAGAGAAAAGAAGTTATAAATCTGAGAAGAAACAGACTAACGCTTTTAGCGTTGTTTTTTTGACCGGCAACTTCTCCAAGAGTGACTGGTATGTTGATTCTGATGCCAGTATGCACATGACCGTGAATGAGAGCTGGATTAAAAATTCTACGAGTTCTATGATACCAGAAATCGTGGTGGCTAATAATAAAAAGGTTCCAGTGAAATGTGCCGGAGATATTGAAATTACTTCAAGTCATAATTATGAAATAACAGTGAAAGATGTTTTGTGCGTGCCAAGTCTCACAACAAATTTATTATCTGTGAGTGAGCTGATCAGAAATGGAAATAAAGTAAATTTTGAATCAAATGTTTGTATAATACGCAATGCAAAAGGCGATTTAGTCGCAGTTGCCAAACTAAAGGATGGTGTTTACAAATTGAATCTGAAAGAGCAAAATTGTTTACTTGTTTCATCAAATACTGATGGAGAACTGTGGCACAGAAGGCTTGGGCACATGAACAGCTCTGACATGCAAAAAATGAAGAATGGGCTGGTTGAAGGAATGGAATATACCAATAACTTTACTACGAGTAAGAGTAACTGTGAAATCTGTTGTGAGGGAAAGCAAGCCCGACTACCATTTCCCAAAGGGAGTACAAGAGCTTCAGAAACACTTCAGATAGTACACTCCGATGTGTGTGGCCCCATGGAATCGCAATCGATTGGAGGTGCCAGCTATTTCCTGCTATTCATAGATGATTTCAGCAGGATGACTTTTATATACTTCCTAAAGTCCAAGAGTGAAGTATTAAAATATTTTAAAGAATTCAAAGCTATGGCGGAGAACCAACTAGGCAAAAAGATAAAGATACTACGTACAGATAATGGCGGTGAATACTGTAGTGGTGAGATGGAAAGTTTTTTGAGACAAGAAGGCATTATTCACCAGAAAACGAATGTATATACACCCGAACAGAATGGAGTCTGTGAGCGAGCAAATAGAACTATAGTGGAAAAGGCAAGATGTCTTTTATTTGATGCCAAACTAGAAAAAAAGTTCTGGGCAGAAGCAGCAAACACAGCCGTATACCTAAAGAATAGATCTGTCACTTCAAGTTTAGAAAAAATGACACCATATGAAGTGTGGTACATGAAAAAGCCAGATTTAAGTAATATTCGTGTATTTGGAAGCGCTGTAATGGTTCATATACCTAAAGAAAGAAGATTGAAGTGGGACAGAAGAGCTCATCAGTACATACTCGTTGGATTTTCAGAAAATGTGAAAGGATATAGAGTCTACGATCCGAAGCAAAATCTGATCACAATCAGAAGAGATGTCATCATAATGGAAAGAGTAACAGATAGAAGAGACGTTGATACTCAAAATGTGATCTGTTTTCCAGAGGAAGAAAAACAGAAAGACAATGAGGAGCCTATAGATCCGGTGGACAACAACGCCATGACAACCGATACTAGTCTTTATACAGACACAGGAGAAGAGTCATCTGAAGATACTCTGGTTACCACGAGTTTACACGATGAGAGTGATGTTATATTCTGTGATGCTCAGACAAATCCAGAAAGCCCGATGACCAGAAGACAAAGAAAAGCTCCAGAACGGTATGGTTTCTCTAATATGTGTGTTTCTAGCACTGTTCCAGACATCGAGGAGATATTGCTGTCAGACGCACTAACAGGACCAGAGGCAAAACAGTGGGAACTTGCCATGCAAGAAGAACTGCAGTCTTTCGAGTACAATGATGCATGGGAGCTCGTCGATGTTCCCAGTGATGCATCGATATTACAATGTAAGTGGGTACTTAAAAAAAAGTTTGATGTAGATGATAAAGTGCGATACCGTGCTAGGCTCGTAGCAAAAGGTTTTTCACAGAAACGTGGTATTGACTATACAGACACTTTCTCCCCTGTTGTGAAGCATTCTACATTAAGAATGTTATTTGCTTTGAGTGTACATTGTGATATGAATATTACTCATTTAGACGTTACGACTGCATTTCTTAATGGTCATCTCAAGGAGGATATTTACATGCATATTCCAGAGGGTTTTGCAAATGAAAATATAGGTAAAGTATTAAAACTTAAAAAGGGAATTTATGGATTAAAACAATCCTCATTGTTATGGTACGAAAGAGTTAAAGATTGTTTATGTAAACTAGGATTCAAAATATGTAAACTTGAACCATGTTTGTTTACAAAAATGGAAAACAATATCAAAATTATGATAACTGTTTATGTCGATGATTTTTTGATTTTCTCAAACAATTCTCAAGAAACAGAGAAAGTAAAAGCTGTTTTAGGATCAGAATTTCAATTGAAAGACCTAGGACCTGTAAAACGCTACTTAGGTATGCGAGTAAATATTGCAATACTGTTACTATAGATCAAGAGCAATATATTGATCAATTGTTATCTAAGTTTGAGATGTCAGATTGTAAAACTCAGGATACTCCTATTGAATGTAAATTGAATATTAAAAAAGGTGACAAATGTATAAGTGATATTCCTTATCAAAGACTAATAGGCAGTCTTATGTACTTAGCTATACTGACAAGACCTGATATTGCATACACAGTAAGTTATTTGAGTCAATTCAATAACTGTTATAATGAGTCTCACTATAGTTATGCAAAAAGAGTCTTAAAGTATTTAAAAAAAACAAAAAAATATTGTTTAAAATATAGTAAGGGAGATCTTGAGCTGAAAGGTTTTGTTGATGCTGACTGGGCTAACGATAGCTTGGATAGAAAGTCCTACACTGGTTTCTGTTTTAAAATGTCAGGTTCTGTAATATCATGGCAAAGCAGAAAACAGAAGACAGTCAGTTTAAGTAGCACAGAAGCAGAATATGTAAGTCTTTCAGAGGCAACAAGAGAAGCTATTTATTTAAGTAACTTAATGTATGAAATTACTAGAAAGCAATGTATTATAACATTAAGTTGTGATAATCAAAGTGCAATAAAAATGGCATCAAGTCAGCAGTCACAAAATAGAACGAAACATATTGATGTTCGTCATCATTTTATTAAAGAAGCTGTTGAAAACAGATTAGTTAATATTAAATATATATCAACACAAGAAATGCCTGCTGACTTGTTGACAAAAGGTTTAATACCAGTTAAACATTACAAATTCCTCAAAATAATTGGAGTTTCTCCGAATTTATAATGTTAACTTTAATATTTTCAGGATATGTAATAGATAGTTATTTTATAGTTTGTTTATATATATACTATATGTACCTTATTTTGATAAGTGTGGGTGTAAGTTTTTATTATCTATGTTTTAAGTATCAAAATTGTTGTCTATGCTCTCTCTGGAATAAAAAACGTTCGTTCACTGCCAAAAGGATTTTTTACTGATAGTTGTGAGGGTGAAAGCATTTGTGTTTTTATGGTTATCTATTAAGGGACATGACATACAAAGCGCCCGAGGCGCGCGCCTCGAGCGCTGTAAAGGTAAAATGTATGCGCCTAAAGGACCTTTATATACAAAGCATTATCTAAAACAAAAAAGTCGAAAAAATGTTCACTTATTATATTTGTGAATTTTACCTATGGATACTATAAATCCTAATCCTAATCATTTTAAGTATAGGGTAAGCACGATAGTCATTGCCCACCATATAGTGATTGCCCACTATAAGAAAAAGTCGCATTTTACGCTAGTTCTAATGGTCCTAGTTCAAATTTAACTCTTAAGATGTCACTCGTAGTATTTTGGCAGTATTTAAAAACAATAAACTGGCAACATTCTGAGCAAAAAATTGTGTCATGACGGATGTTTACCAAACAGGTGCGCGTCTCTAAAAAAAAAGTAAGTTTCTTGTGATTTTTCCTAAGAGTAGTCTTATTGATTTTACTTTGTGGGGACCTATTTATGTTTATATGTGTTAGGTTACTAATAAATAAAATAATACAGACATTCTAATGTCTTATTGACGAATTACATTCACGAAAACTCTTTTCGTTGTTTGTTTACTAGGGGGTGGGCAATAACTGTCCCTAAATGTTGAAAATTTTATTTATTGCCATATTGATATTAGGTGATTGCCATAGGCAATAGGTACAGTTATTAACATAGTCAATGACTGTTTTTCAACGGTTTTCATTCTTTTTTACTAGTTTTTTGTGTTGCCTACCTGAAAAACTATTATTTTGCAGAATGCCAAAGGCCACGAAGTTAAAATATTACTTTTGAAACATTCAAAAACATAGCTGGACCTTCGCTTTGCCAAATATTCCAAAAAGAGTAATTTAGTACTACTGATGTGCATCTCGAAATGATCTACAATCTTTGGAAATAATTTAAACCTAGAGTTGTTGATCAAGATATACTGTTGAAAAACCGAGCTGAATCTATTTTACCCGATTCACATAATTTTACTGACACCTAGAAATTACTCAGACGTGACTAAAAACTATGCCCAGCCAGAATTTGATCTCCCTGGAACATCTCGAATTGATTATGATATTCAGCTTAAATCATTTCAGTCAGATGTCCAACCGGACTTTCCAAGAACTTCTATACCGGAAATTGATGTTAATTTGCAGAGCCCAAAGTTGCTAAAAATAAAATCGTCATTCGGAGAATATTTAGCTTATTCTAAAATTCCAATACGAATGGGAAAGCGTCAAACAGAGAGACAGCCATTTGCTATCTGATGGCTTTATGTTGGCGTTGCAGAAGAAAAATTTGGCTAAAGAAAATCAGTTTAAAGATAAAGAGAAAAAGAAATTTATAGAGACAAATAAAGAAATCTGAAAAGAAAAGACAAAGAGACTGCAAAACTTCAAATCATTACATTTAAGATGCGTTCCCAAGAGCCACAAGAAAAATATCCCTGATGATGTGGACATGGTGCTGTTTTTATGTCACTTTTGTTACAAAATCGATGACTCTGAAAAAGATGCATCTTCGGACTGTGCAAAAATTTAAAGGGATATTTAAAGGGCAAGAAAGGATCTCGAATTTTAGTCATGTTTAGTTAAAATAACATAAGGACCCACCTAGATTAGTGGAGACTGCAAGTGATCAATAACTATAATAGGCTCTATGGCAATAACTGTGTGTGCCGGGCAATCACTATAGTTTTTGACGATTTTTGTTTTTATATTTTTAAGTGCCATATTTCCAAAGACATTAATAAAATTAACGAATGTTCCTTTAGATAATATATCAGACTTATGATAAAAAAAATGACAACATACAAAATTGAATAATAAAGATTTTATAGAGAACATTGTAGTACCGATTCCTTAAGTGGGCAATAACTGTACTGTTTACCCTATATTGTCAAATGTGAAAGTTTTATTTTTGTCCTCACTGAATACAACTAATTATTATATTCTCTCTAACATGACAAATTCTATAAAAACAAAAATATCCATTAATTATTAGCGGCTTTTTTTTTTTTTTTTTTTATTTGTGACGGGCTAGTGTTTGACCACTATCTCACCTGATGGTAAGTGACGATGTGATCGAAGCTGGTAAACACACTAGACCTGGAATACGCAGGCTCTCAAGGATAACTGCCGCAACACCGTATTAGGCTTGGCGGCAGACTTTCAACTTGATGGTGGTAAACTACTTTGGTAGCAAGCCAGGCGAGCAACTCACAAAATGCTCTACCACCTCGAAATTTCACCTGATTAGCACCACCCGGGGACCACGTGTAGGGAGTCAGACTTAAGGGGTATCCTCCTACGGACGTAGGTGACTCAGCCCCCATAAAATTAAATAATAAATAAAATTGCATAGCGTCTTAAAAGGCGTGCACTGAAATATAATGCTGATTGATTTATCTAAGCACAAACATTCATTCATAATAACAGTCTATGAATCTCATCTAAAAGTTAGTTTTAGTATCGTTCTGATTTTCTTTCATGGAAAAACAATAAAAAATCCACGTTACCTATAGTAAATCAAAGTAAAACCCGTTGGCTTAGTTCAGGGGTCGGCAACCTTTTGAGTCGGAAGAGTCAATAATTACAATTTACAAAATGTCAAAGTTTTAAAGAGCCACAATTTTTTTTCTTGCGAACAATAATACCTACTGTACTATGAGTATCGTATAGAAAACGCTATGCACGCGTTATACCTACCTAATCATCCCATAATTTAATCGTTTCAACTGTATATACTTATTTTAATTTTTTTTTTGGCTCAATAGAAATGTTGCCTTACCCTCGTTAATCAATTCAGAAGGTATTTTAATTATTTTTTTTTAATAAATAATATTTGCGTAAGGAACTAAAGAGCCGCAGCTTCACATCCAAAGAGCCGCATGTGGCTCGCGAGCCGCAGGTTGCCGATCCCTGGCTTAGTTGGGTGAGCGGTCGCCTTCTAAGCAGGAGTAGCGGGATCGATTACCTTTACATGTCATCTTACTACTAAGGCGATTAAACAGAACCTACGCTTTTTTTTGTACTTTCCTCTAAAATACATTTAAGGAATCTCTTAACCTATAGTGTGTTTACCAGCTTCGAGCACATCGTCACTTACCATCAGGTGAGATAGTGGTCAAACACTAGCCTGTCACAAATAAAAAAAATAAAAAAAAAGATGGCGACCAAACGTTGGCTAGCTATCAACATCAAAATAAAACATGCAGCAGCGATTAACAATTAATTATTAAGACAGGAAAATAAGGTAAAGAAGCGTTAACGTGACTTAATGACGTATATCTATAATACTAGCCGTGCCCCGCGGCTTCGACAGCTATTATCAAGTTAAAAAGTAGCCTATGTGTTAATCCTAGGTATAATCTATGTTTTCCAAATTTCATCGAAATTTGGAAAGTACATAGATTATATCGAGGTGTGACCAAAAACATACCTTACACTCGTGGGTACCAAAATAACACAAAACATTAAATTGACAGATGTTATTCAATGAGGCAATCAATTTGATTTATTATTACGTCGTTAGCTCCACTTGTGTGGTGGAAGGGTGTTTTTAATTCTCGCCTCCCTACGCTAACTATATAATATGTACGAGAACTTTATTAGAAGTATTGAAAAGAAGCAAAAAAATAATTTTGAAAATACACCCGATACTCTAACTGCGAAATGGCTGAGCCGAATTTCACCAAACACAAACGCATTCACACTCACAGCCTCACACTTATTTCAGATACGTGTATTGTAGTAGCCGGAAACACTTACATATCACACCCAGAACCAGAAGCACAAATGTCCCTTGCGAAGGAAAATCTCTTGCAGGGAATCGAACCTAGGACCCACGGCGTAGAGGGCAGACACTTGCCCGCGACAACTGGGTCTATACGTAGCTGAGAAATTCTCGATCAAGTCAAAATTTATTAAAAAAAACTAAATTAAAATCAATCCAGTCGTTTGGGAGCTATGACGTCACGGATAGATCCGTTAAACTTTTAACAGGGCTGTTTTTTTAGCGTCAGGGGCTAAAAATCTAAGTGAGAATAGTTGTCCTAAATAGTCATTCAAAATGAAAATGATAAAAGAAACCTAAAAAATGTCAAATCCCTATTCAACAATACCTCACTAATAGTTGGTCGACTTTCATTTTTCATTTTACACAATATGGCGTCTAATGGTCACCATATTGAATTTTGATTATTGTCTTTAGTGATATTCGCAAGATTAAGACAAATCAAATGACGAAAGAATCATCAAAATCGGCCGACGCGTTTGGTCTCTAGAATGCCACAAAGGAACAAACATATCCATACACTTTGCGTCGAGTAATCAGGTAAAAAAATAATGAATCAAGTAAGTAAGTCAGAATTAGTAGTATATGTATGAAAATAAGACATGCTCATAAAATCAGTTGCAAAAAGTAAACTTTACTCAAAAAGAGTAGGTATATAAATGTCATTGTAACGTACATAATGTAAAAATATAATGTAATGCACTTAAAAACGACTGAGCAGAAAGCCAAATATGATAATTATGAATAGGCACATACTGTAATAAAACATTTATGCTCGTTTTACTGCAAATCTGCAGGCAGTAAAATTTATTTTACATCCATCAAAAAAGGAATAACGAGCCGAATTGTTCGCCAAAACGTATCATTCGAAAATCCATTAAAACAAATTTAGACTTACAAATCGGAATAAAAAACGTGTGCCTAAGCTCTTTTTGATAGACAATAAAACTGAACGTTGCAGAATACGAGTGCGTCTTATTTTCGTTGGCATTCGATCAAGTACGTAGGGATTTGGCTGATCTGTTTTGTTAGATTATATTCTGGCACGAAGTTGTGTATCTAGAGAACACGTAAAACATTATTGGAGGTAAATAAATAGTTAACTTGGGTATAATAGTGAGCGTTCAAAATAGCAGCCGCCATTTTGAACATTAGGACTACCTAGTGAGCTGGATTAACATTTTATTTTCGTAATTATTTATTGCTTAGGTGTACATTAGGCATTCGTGATATAATAACGCGATCGGAGTCATAAACAATCAATGCCTTTTTTGTAATTAAAGCTATCGTGAGTATTACCCATCATGTTCTAATGTGTTACAATTCGGGTGCTATACACGGGCCAATTGCCTATATTTCCTAAAACTAAACTAAAACTATGTACAGCAAAGAACTAAGTTACCTACAAGACATCGAGCTTATAGGTAACTCAAGTGCTCAAGCGCAATGGGTAGCGTTCCCATCATGCTGGCGGCATTGCCTCTCTGAATTGCAATGCTAATACGAAATTGTGTTACAATACAATATTTCTTTATTGAAAACCAATAAGTGAGTAAAAACAATAACAATAAATAAATGAAAAACATTTATTGTTGTACAATCACATTAAGCGATTTCTTACAGGCAACCTTTGGATGGACAACTTTTTTTTTGTGGTGACGTAAAAAAAGTAAGTAAAAACCGAAAAAATATTATTCTATGTCTGGGGGCGATAAGGCCTGTGCACTGACGTCGCGCTAGGGGTGTATTGTGGATTTCCCCCTGCCAGCAGTGAGCCCAGCCACCACAACTCCTTTATATATCGGAGTGCGGCTTTGGGTCGCTGGCACAATTGTTCCAGTGGTGAAGATGTAGGTGTGCATGATGTCAACTCTGTTTTTGGAATATTCATGTATCCCAATTTTAGCTCGTATTTATTTTGTGGCCTGACAGTAATTGATATAGCATGACCGATTTCATAAGCAATTAGTGCCTCACCATCAGATGACAAGACCATTTCGAAAAATACGTGATTTCTTCAGCGTACAGAGCCAATAGTACTGGGACAGAATAGTGCGTGTAAATATGTTTAAAATGAGGCACTGTAATTAATTTGAACGATATTTGAAATGTAGAAGCTTGAGGAGTCGTTGCAGGCAAATCCTCTACGCGGAGTCGTTAGAGGTAGCGACTCTCGGCTACTTGGAACACTCTCGGAACACACTCAACTACTTGAGAAAGTCTTTTTAGTTCCCAGCATCACTAGGCTTAGTGAAGTTAAACACTGTTTTCAAAGGAGATGAGAGGTATATTCGGTTATTTAAACACATACATCATTGTTAATAATAAACTAAATAAATATGTATATTTAATTCAATTTTAAATTTTGTGGCTTTCTGTGGTAACGCCACCACAATTTCGCCAATGTCATGTTAGACCATAGGACGCGAAACAAAATATTTACATAAGTACAAAAAAGGAGGTGGTTACAGAATAAAACAAATTTCAGCGAGATTAATGTGAATAGTGAGAAGGTGAGAATTTACATGATCATTTTAATAGCCACAATATATTTACATAACAAAACTGTAAAGCGGGTGAAAACTAGAGAAAGAAATCTATATATATAAAAATCAATGCCACATTTCGTTGTAATTTTATAACTCAAGAACGGGCTCACCTATCCAAACCAAATGTTTAGGCTTTGTTCGGAATATTTAGTAGATGATTTATGTGAAGTTTGCACAAAATCGGTCAAGCGATTCTTTATTTATCACATGTTTTCCCACCGGAAATTGCACCCGGGCGAAGCTGTGGCGGATCGCTAGTATGTATATATGTATATCTAATATAAGTATAAAATTCTCGTGTCACAGTTTTCGTTGCCATACTCCTCCGAAACGGCTTGACCGATATTGATGAAATTTTTTGTGCTTATCCGGTATCTATGAGAATCGGCCAACATCTATTTTTCATCATCATCATCATCATCACTTTTCATCATTATCAACGCGGGTGAAACCGCGGGGCGCAGCTAGTTATAAACAAAAGCTTTTCACCTCTATTCACCTACTGAACAGAGATAAATAAGATATATACCCAAGGCTACTGAAGTCGTTTTTGATGTTCCGAAATAAGAAACAAAAATATAAAACATTTCATCGAATCAAACGGTCCAAAGAGTTTGCTTACGTCAACCGTGGAGGTCGACTGTGCGCCGCCCGCCACAAGCTTCTATCGCCTGAAGGCTTCTGACATGACAGCTGACTGTTAATATTAAAGATAGTTTTACGATGTTAACAATGTCAGCGAGATAGGGAAAGAGGTTCAAAGTTCAATTCAAAGATAAAACCCGAAACAAAGTTATCCTATATTAAAGTAAACAAACTGAAGCCCATAGCTGAAGCAACAGGAAGTAGAAATAGGTTTCTTAAAGTGGAAGTCGCAGTTCGACAAATGTTTCTGAGGTACGATAATAATATCAGTTTAACGTTGGTGACAGCAGGTGGAACATAAAATTTCTATATTAAAAACCGACTTTGAGGTAGACAAGGTTTTTTGACGTGAGTGAAAAAATGGCGTTGTTGATTTTGTAAAATTTTCCATAACCTGTGATTCTTCGAGTGTTAATGTGTAATAATGGTGGATTACTAACCGTTGATACTAAGTGAACGTGCATAAGTGTAGGCAAATCATACAAAGTTGAAAAACGTGATTTTCGCCTTCGCTCCAAAACTCCAATAGAAGTTCTAGTAAAGTTTCCACCACTTTACTAGGGCATGACTTTACTATGACTGAACCTTGACTCCTTTACTTGACTTTGACTGTGACTTGTGACTAGGACTTATAATATGAAATACACTTGAAATATTATATTATCACTTGACACTGGCTAAATGCACAAGATTGCGAAGCCATAACTAAGATGAAGAAGAAGAAGAGGTAGACTAAGGAGTAAGATCCTATGCGGATCAAAATAGTTTTATAACTGCTTTATCGATAGAAATGGACAAAGTCTCACAAACAGGTTTACCTATTTATACATAAAATTGACAGTCTTACTTATAAAAATGATGTCTAAGCAATGCTTAGCCAACGAGTTGTTTCGGGTTTGTTTCAACACTCGTAACTCGAGAACGGGTGGACCGATATTGATGATCTTGAAGATCATCAATATCAAACTTTCGGATTTATAATATTAGTAGGATAGGAGAGCATTCTACTAATTCTACTAATGTTATAAATCCGAAAGTTTGTGTGTAAGTGTGTTTGTTCCCTCTCCACGCTTTAACGGCTGAACGAATTTGGGTGAAATTTGGAATGTACAAAACTAATACCTAGGATTAACACATAGGCTACTTTTTAACTTGATAATAGCGGGCGAAGCCGCGGGGCACGGCTAGTAATTAATAAATGTTTTCAGATTCACAACCTGGCACTAATTTTATGAGGAAAATTACTTTTGATGAGGAAAATTAGCAAACATTAATAATAAAAAAGCGTTACCAAGAAACAAAAATACAAGTTTAACAAACACATTACCCTCCTTTGCGTCGAGCAATTAGTTAATAATTAAACGCAAGCAAAGCTTAAAAATTTAAGTGGGCTCAAACGACTTCACTACTTGGTGAGTTCGTAAACGTTGTCTCAACAGTGAAAACGTGATTTTCACCTTCGCTTCAAAACTCCAATAGAAGTTCTAGTAAAGTTTCTACCACTTTACTAGGGCATGACTTGACTATGACTGGACCTCGACTTATTTACTTGACTTTGACTGTGACTTGTGATTAGAACTTTTGATATGAAAAAGATTTGAAATAATATATTATAGGTAACTTGACACTGGCTTGGCTTCGCAATCTTGTGCAAAAATCAAAAAAAAAAAATACCCAAACGCAACATGTTGGTTTGAGACCCTTTACCAACATAACAATGATTAATTTGACAACTTGTATTGTTAAATGTCAAACCGCGGTTATGTGGTACCCCCATGAACTTGGAACTTAGGCCTGAGCTCCAAGTCAAAACTAATCTTAACTGTCTTGGTGACGTATACAGTTAAAGAAGCTCGCGAGGTATTTGGTCGTAACACTAACATATTATCATAAAAAAAACATAGTTATCCTACTAACATTATAAATGCGAAAGTTTGTGTGTGTATGTGAATGTTTGTTACCACGTATCTTCGTAACGAATAAACAGGTTTTGATAAAATTTAGAGTGCAGATAGTTTAAATTCCGGAATAACACATAGGCTACTCTATTACTAAATTAACTGCGGGCGAAGCCGCGGGGCACGGCTAGTTTAAAATAAATTGTAATTGTTGTTTATTTAAACCCACGGAGGTAAAAAACTACGGACGCGATCTCGCATATTGCTGAACTGTTCGTTGGCTTAGTTGGGTACGTGTTCGATATCTAAGCAGACCTCTGCTCGGGTTCGATCGCCGGCGGGAACACAAGGTTTCTTCCCATGGAAAATTTGTGTTTCTGCTTCTGGGTGTGATTGTGTGTGGTGTGACTCCGGCACCCACGACACAAGTCATCGAGCTTAGTTTCAAGGGCTGTGAGTGTGAAAGAGTGAGAGAAGGTAAACTCGAATAATGAATCAGTACAAAGCCCGTTCATAATAACAACCGCAATAAATTAGACTTCTTATGAGATACGCGAGGGTCCCATAAACTCACAATATCCCATGAAGTTGGCACTTATGTTTAATGAGCACGTTATCTCTTGAGTAATTATTCAGGATCGTAAACTTTATTGCAAAAATAAACCGTATTATTATAGACCTACGGTGCTTGTAGATTATTGAGTTTCATACAAGGTTGTAATCAAATAATCCAATATGAAATACCACTTCTTGTAGTAATGCAGAGCCGCAAATTTATTCACACCAGCTCCTTGCTCGTTTTATTATAAGACATGTGTAGGGACATAAATGAGGCGAAGACGTGGGAGCAAAAGTGCATGCCTAATACAAAACGCGCCCTCCACGCCCATCCTTAGTTACATGTGTCCGCAAGATAAGCCGCTTTTACTGTGTTGTTAATAATCCTACTACCTAATATTATAAATGCAGAAGTTTGTGTGTAAGTATGTTTGTTCCCTCTTCACGCTTTACCGGCTGAACGGATTTGGGTGGAATTTGGAATTTAAATAGCTCATACCTAGGACTAACTCATAGGCTACTCAAAAACTACTAGTCAGAACTTGATCAAATTTAAATGGAAAGCAACATCTTTCAAACAAAAAAAATAATTCAAAATCGGTCCACAAAGGAAGCACCAGCTTTCAAATAAAAAAAAACATCAAAATCGGTTAGCATACATTAAAAAAGCCAGAGAACCTCTTACTTCTTTCAATTCAGTTAAAATAATTAAACGCTAGCAAATCTTACAAAATACCAACTTCACCGCTTTATCTTCGGAACTTTGATCAGATTAGGTGTACTAAACACGCATTTTTGACGATATTTCAAGAACTACTGATCGGACCTTGATCAAATTTAAATGGGACAAATTGGAAAGCAACATCTTTCGAACAAAAAAAAATTCAAAATACAGTCGACTTTAGTACCTCCTCCTTTTTTGTGAAGTCAGTAGAAAATAAACGCTCCAAAACTACAACAAAACTTCTAGTACGAGTAATGAGAATCTATACTCCACTACATTACTAGGGCATGACATCACTATAGCTGAACCATGACATATTTTATTTATTTTAAAACACTCACAGCCCCGCATGAAGTTTAAATACTTGTATCGTGGGTGTTGGAAACATTTACATCACACACACGATTACACCCAGAACCACAGAAGCACAAAATGTACCATAGGAAAGAAAATTGCGCTCTTAACGAGAATCGAACCCAGGTGCGAAAAGCAGAGACCTGCCCACTATTATTATAATATATTAAAGTATAAATATTTATGCAATTCCATCAGAAAATATTTATGCAACTAAAGTTCGAAACACATAATTTATACGATAATCATTATGGTATGCGAGATGGTATGTCGATAAACTCCAAGTATTGAGATTCTTGCCGAAGTTCAGCAATGTACGGGTAAAGCATGGATGTAGAAAAATAGGAACGTAATGCCGCATAGAAAACGGGTGAAGCACTCTAGGTCCTACAAATTTTGCTTGTCATGAAGCGAGTTACACGCACACAAATATACACCAAGGGTACGAAAATCGGCGGCAATACACCCAGCAACTATTAGTTGTCTGTGACGGTTTGCAGCGAGATGCATGCACACACGGACATTTGCATGCTTTTATATGATTAACTAGCCGTGCCCCGCGGCTTCGCCCGCTATTATCAAGTTAAAAAGTAGCCTATGTGTTAATCCTAGGTATAATCTATGTACATTCCAAATTTTATCCAAATCCGTTCAGCTGTAAATGCGTGAATAGGGAACAAACATACTTACACACTTACACACTTACAAACAAACTTTCGGATTTATAATATTAGTAGGATAGGCATGCATTTGACCGCAATCTCACCTAATGGAAAGCGACGTTGAGGTTGACGGTGGGACATGCTTGCCTAGAAGATACTCGTACCTATTCACTCTTAACTCGAGAGGCCTAAATTATACTTATAGGAAACAAGAGCGAGGCAGGGTGTTCCATTCCTTTGCAGTTCGTATAATAAAAGTTGTGGCGAATCGCTTGGTTTGAATCGGAGGAATGTCCAAAGATGTCTAGAAGTACGCCTTGTTGTCCGATGATAGAAAGGAGCAGGAGGAATTTAATCATGCAGTTCTGTCGCACACTCTCCTAAATGTATCCTATAAAACACGCATAAGCTAGCTACCTTACGCCGATGTTCAAGGCTCTGAAGTATTTTCTTCTTCTTTGCTTCGCCCATGATTGGATGAGGTACCTTCAGTTCGCTCGAAGCGTTTTGCTTCTACGTTTATCATCCGTACAGCGAAGGAGTGGAATTCATTGTGTGTATGTGTGTGTTTTTCATTGCCTGCGTATTTGTTGCCTGAACGGTACAATTTGGGTGTCTTAAAGTCTAGAGTAAAAAGGTATATAGGTAGGTCTAGGCAAGCATGTCCCATCTTCGGCCGCATCGTCACTTTCCTTCAGATGAGATAGTGGTCAATCTAGCATTTAAAAAAAATAGGCTACGTCCGTATTTCTTTCAAATCCGTGGAGAATAGTTCGGTATGGTCTATCGATGGATTACTTTGCTCTAGTTTACTGTAGTTTGCAGATGCAGCTCATGCATTTTGAATCAACATGCGAAATCATGTTTTATTGCTGCCAAGATTAAGTATAGATTTGCCTTACTGGCTTACTTTGGATCGCGCTCAATCGTAGGATAAAGCGTTTATGATGTGAACACAACGTGATGAAAATAAGCAACGAGATAAAATTAAATGTACTGAAACTGCCCGTTAGTTTAATTCCTTTGTTCTCATATTATTACATTCGCAAAATATTATATTCTCGAATTATTATATTCTCAAAATATTAGAAGTACAATCAAACACAGTGAAAAATTAAGTCTGCTTTCGCTTTCTAAGCATTGGTATCGGGTTCGATTCCTAGCGGAAACACATGCTTTCTCCCCTAGGGAAATTTGTGTTTGTGGTTCTGGTTGTGATTGTGTATGTCGTGGATGTTTCTAGCACCCACGACACATATCATCAAACTCAGTATAGGGCTGTGATCGTGAAAGTGTGTATGTTTATTTATGAAACATCATTTGCCACTATGTACGACGACAGAGAATTCTCTGTCTACGACCTTCCTGGGGTCGGCCACTCGGCACGTACGCTCATTTTACTGCACGATCTTCTTTTATTTCGAGTTTGATGAATCAGCAAAGTCTGTGTGCTTTGGTATCATTGGCGATGTTCGTTTTGGCGGTCTTAGACCCACTTGACCCTCAAAATTTGGACCCTTAACACCTAACATCCCACTTAGTCTTGTCCCGCATAGAATTAGACTAACACAAAATCATTTATTAATCATTTACAAGGGAATATCAATATGCCATATTGATACTATATTACATATTATATATATATATTATTATACTATATTCATCATATCTCCACATCGTCGCTTACCATCAGGTGAGATAGTGGTCAAAAGTTTGCCTATATCGAATTAAAAAAAAAAAAAATGGCTATTGTTTTATGAACTAACTAAATAAGACTTTGTGACGACTCTAGTGGTCTATTTTTATGCAAGGCTAGTCCAACTTTTGACCAAGGTCCACCAGATCAACTAGTTCTTTAGATGCTTTGAAGAGCGTGCTACGGAATTACACGATCTTATTCCTCCATCCCCATTCTATCATAGAACCACAGGACAGTCTGCATTGCGACACCGATACATGGTGGATATTCTAGTATCTTGGAGTCTTCAAGCTAAGGTATTTTCTAGCGTGATCCATCGTCGACCGTATCGTCACTTAACATCAGGTGAGATAGTGGTCAAATATTTGTCTATAACAGAAAAAAAACATTTTTGACCTCCTTATTAGGTCTGGAATTTGTCGAAAAATTATCATCCACGTCACACAATATGTTTAAGCGCATCTTCGTTTTTAACCTGCGAAGCCCGCATCCTAAAAATCTTTGATCTTTTTACACGTGATTCAATTATCATCGCTGCCAAACATCTGTCCGGAACAGAAGTTACTAAACCCTTCAGATTTACGATATTTACGAGCGTATTTATTTATCGTTGCCAGTACCGCCCTGAAAGGTATGGCTGTTTATTTGGCCTTCTTTATGGCAGCACTAAACAATGATAGAATAAACGTTGAATTCTCTTTAACGGCCCGCCTCTGTTTCATTGACGTTTATTGACGATATCCGTTTAACATTTAGCAGTTAATTCACTTTTTTCCTGTGTATTTTGTTTATTTATTTATTTCACAAAAAGTAACATATGTAGGTAAGTACCTTTGTGACACCCAAGAACCTAAAATGGTTTATCCAGGTGCAGAGCTCTTCTGTTTACTATACACGTATCAATTTTGAATATAATAATAAGGTACAAAGTCGTCCACATAACGGGCAGGCAAAGCAGGTATATCTACGGACCAATTGCCTATATTCCCTCAAAATATACACAGCAAAAAAAAAAAAAATTAGTTACGCTCAATTATGGGGTTAGTTCCGCTATGGTATTTATGCGGTAGCAACTAAGCAACAAAGTCTTTTCGCGCTTTTATTTTCAAAATAGCATTAACAAAGAACATAAACAATGCGCTCCGGACCGTCTGTTTGTCAACGTTCATTTCTTGTATCTTATTACAAGTTGTTGTAATTTTTTTTTGGCATTAGATTAATTTTATTGTGATGTTTTCTAGCGGTATAATGACACCTTTTATTTAAAAAGAAACTAATTACGCGCTACATGCAGTGTCATCTCATTACACACAGTAGTTTTAATGTTTTACTATCATAAATTTCATTTCTGAGTTTTTGAAGTAAAAACTTCTTTAGGCACGTTGTACTTTTTGGGTGACCTAAAATCATGGAACTCGCGTCATCGTCACCGAACGCTTTCCATGAGCTATATGTATACCTTATTATAAAAACACCGGTTCTCGTCCGATCACCGAAGTTAAGCAACGTCGAGCGCGGTCTGTACTTGGATGGGTAACCGCCTGGAAACGCCGCGTGATGTTGCTTATTGCATGTTTCTCTTATTTTTTTTAATTTTTCATTTAATCTTTGATGTCCTTCTGTTGTGCATACTCGCAGATAGATACATTTCTTAATGATTAACACTTCTTTATAAACCAAAAATAATAATTTAATAGCTCGACGATACAATTCGCAAGTTACTTAGTTTTCACTTCCATCGGCAGTCCCCAAAGACTTCTCCGCATGTTTTTTTATTGAAGTTCTAAGTATAATTATCCTTTTTGCAGGTGGTAGCAAGCGAGCCACCCGGCTTACAGTGGCAACAGCGCTCGGGATATGGTTGCTGGCAGCGTCTCTCGCTACCCCTGCCTATCTCAATTCGTACCTGAGGGAGTTTGTCGTCAATCCTACCACCAAGGCAAGACACAAAATACACACACGCATTCACACTCATAGCCCCACATTTCGAACACTTGTATCGTGGGTGCCGGAAACATTTACATATCACACACACACAATCACACCCAGAACCAGAAACATAAATGTCCCTTGGGATGGAAAAATTGTGCTCCTGCCAGGAATCGAACCCAGGACCCACGGCGCAGAGGGTCGAGACCTGCCCTTAGCGCCAACTGAGTCGTCAAAAGTTTTAGTAAATGGAATAAGTGTACCTACATATTTTACAAGCTTTTATTTCACTTGCAATGTTTGTAAGTTGTTTGTATGTTCAGGTAAAATCATGCAACTGATTTTAAAAACCATCATCAACCGATTAAGATAAAATTTTGCATAAGTACACGTTTAATTTCGGTGACAATACATGGTTTGCTTATTGACGACAGTCTAAATCCAATATGGCGGACGGCCCAAGATGGCGGACTAGTTAATTCTTGTTTATAATATTTGTATATATCTTGTATATGTTTGTTACTATTTTTTTACCGGATTAAGAACCGACTCCTCTTTTTGAAGTCGGTTGGAAAAATTAAGAAAATGTTTGTCTCGATCTACTCGATAACTTTAATACAATTTTTTCTCAACATGTAGATTTATTTACATTTAGGCACAATATATTATTTATTATTATATAGTTAGTCGATTGTAACTCTATCAGTAGGTATTTTAGTCAGCCACAAAATTCTAGTCAGTTTATTTGAAACGCAATCGTGCGAGCCGCCTCCGGTCGTGCTTTTAGTTCAGATAAATTATGGTTCAGTGAACGTCAATTTTCATCCCCTAGCTTTTATTGAATTCTTCGAAAAAAAATCTCTTTGTTGAAGATTGTGACATTATTATATTAGAGATAAACTACGATAACATCGCGCGCCGCTCCAAAATGCAAAACGTTTGAATGTGATTGTAGAAGTATTTATAAAGCATCACCAAGACTCACGTGTGCGTGCTGAGACGGCTGTCAAACATAAACAAATCCAAGGATTTGTTGCTCGACTAGCGATGTCATTATTAATCTGTTATTATTAGTTTGGAGGGGCGCGCCATATTATCGTAGTTTATCTCTACCACAGTACGGTGATTAAAAATATTAGTAAAGCAATTTGAACTCACATAGAATTAGAATTGTTGTGTGTCATGAGTCAACGAGTAACGCCGCGAACAAAAATTAAAAGGACCTCCCAACGAATATTAAATAGATCTTATAGACAAGCATGCTACATCTTCGGCCACACATCTTCACTATCCATCAGGTGAGATGGTGGTCAAATGCTTGTATATTTATTCACTCTTGACTTGAAGACTCAGACTACAGTTCGGGGAATAAAGACGATGAGTTTCACTCCTTCGCAGTACGTATGATAAACGTAGAAGCGAAACGCTTAGAGTGAACTGAAGGTTTATCAGCAATAAATAGATGATGTTTGACAGTGCTGTTGTTAGATGGTAAAACGGGAATGGGGGATTTAACTCGTATTTCACATAAGTTTCACCATTGGGTATAGATAGATAGATAAATTCTTTATTTGCACACTAAAAAATAACACTTACAAAGAAATCTTAAATATAACATAGGAGCACAAAGGACTTATCGCTCAAAGCGATTTCTTCCAGACAACCAAAGGGATATGATAAAAATATTACAAACAGGGACGGTGGTGTACTCGACACGTATTTCAATCTATAATTGTACTTACACATACTTATTCATATAACGTTATAATTGAGAAATTCCCTAAAACTATACACCGTTACATAAAACCTTTCAACTTGATCTCCGCTCGATCAAATACACCATACACAGAAATTTTTGGCAGGAGATACCAAACAAATGTTTTTCACAAATCCTGAACAGATGAAAATAGTAATTGGTCCCTCCATTCAAAGTTAAACAAGTCAACGATCGGTTTACCTACACACTTATCACTCAATATAAACAGTAACACAAGTCTCGAATAAACACAGCCACGTCAATACGCTTCTAGCTGGTACCTACACCGGCAGTAAGTAATACTAAAATACTTAGCAAAATTTGTCTATGTATTACTTTTTGACTAACTATAACTGAACTGCCCGTTGGCTTAGTTGATTACGCGTTCGCCTTCTAAACATTACAACATATCGAATTCAATTCCCGGCGGGAACACTAGTTTTCTCCCCCAAGATTTTTTTTTACAACGGACAGTTCTTGACGTCAGTGTCCAGATATTTTTTATAATAGATATCAAATTATTTTTTTATTGTCAATTGTTTGATTGGTTAACTTACCTTTACGGCAGCTGTGATTGGGTCGTGATCGTCACAGAAGGAACGTCAAAATTGCAGGGTTCTAATTCCCCCAACCTAGTTGTATATTCAAGTATTTGTATGTATTCAAGTCTCGATGAGTTCTTCTTGTTTAGTTCTAAAGTTCCTATGGCCATCTTCCGTCTCCATCATCGGACCAGCTCCATGGTACCATATCATTGTATTGTCACCGAAGATACATAAGTACAAACACCAAATTTGAGTCCAATTGGACATCGAGAATTAGGTCTAATTTTGCTTGCAAGATTTGATAACAGACCGAAATATAACGTGTCAGGTGTAACTAGATAAAAGCTTGTAAAAAATATAGATATTCCTTATTGATTGAGCTACTGTTTATACATTTTAACAACTAAAAGCAGATGGGAGTCGGAAGATAATTGGATTGAGAGTCCCGCACATAACTCCACTCTAGTAATTAGTGAAACTAAAAATACCGACTCACTAACAACATGAAGGTTCCATTACGTGCTGATTGCAAGAAACTAAGAGCTTTCTCCAGAAACAAAGTTCAAGATGTTCTCTACGTTCTGTTTGATGAGTTCGTTGTTTCCATAAAAAGCTTTAATTTTGGCTTCGCAATCTTGTGCATTTAGCCAGTGTCAAGTACTAATATATTTAAAGTGTATTTCATATTAAAAGTCTTAGTCACTGTCTAAGTCAATTAAAGAGTCAAGGTCCAGTCATAGTCAAGTCATGCCCTAGTAAAGTGGTAGAAACTTTACTAGAACTTCTATTGTAGTTTTGGAGCGAAGGCGAGAATCTCGTTTTTCAACTTTGTATGATTTTCCTACACTTATGTTTGTGAGTATTAACGTTTAATAATCCACAGTTATTACACATTTACACTCGAAGAATCACAGGTTTTGGAAAATTATACAAAATCAACAACGCTTTAGCGGCTAAAGCCACAAAAAGCTTTCGTTTTTGAGCTTCCCATTTGAGTCTTTACTGAGTGATTGAGCCGGAAAATAGAGTTTGAGATGTTCTGTTATTATTTAAATGTTAAGAATAAGGTACAAGATTTGTTTACATTCGTTTTCGTCGATTTTCACCGATGTTTATAATACAACTTGCTGCAAAATGCTGCCTCGTTGTTTAGTTAGGTGATCGCCTACTAAACAGATGTAACGGGTTCGATTCAAGGCAGGAACACAAGTTTTCTCCCTAAGGACTATTTGTTTTTCTGGTTCCGGTTGTGTGTGTGATGTGAATGTTTCCGGCACCTATGACACAAGTCATCGAACTTAGTGAGCGTGAAAGCATTTACGCTTAATTTAACTTTATTTGATTTTTTGGAGCGGTCTCGTACCAAATCTTATGTACTGGCACGGGAAAACGCCAAAAAGATTTTATTAAAAAAAAACGAAAGATTATATTTAAATACGTATAATATGGCGCTTCTATTAGAAGTCCAAGATAACTAAATTCAAAAGAGGCAGTACCTGATAAGAGAGTTTTACACATAGGTTTGTTCCCAATAGATATTCAGTCAAGCTGAACCTATTTATGTTTTAACAAACTTACTTCTAGCATAGGGCAAACATAGGAGTATTCTTTGCCCCAAGTGAAATTTAAACAATATAATATGCGATGTTACAACAGAAGAGATTAAAGCTGATTACGTCTTATCTTATGTGTACCTATCAGCATCTTTTATAGAAACAGAATTAAGTTTATTCATTCCACTGGCGGGAACGGCAAATTGAGAGTTTTTGTAAAGTTTATAATTTTTACCGACTTCCCAAAAAAGGAGTAGGTACTCATGTAACTCATAACTTCTCTCCACGTGAGCCGAATTCGAATTTTTTTTTTTTAATTTCAAAGATATTGCTTTCTGATTGGTTATATTTAAATTTCATCAAGATCTGATCATTAGCTCTTGAAATATCGTCAGTAATGCCTATTTTGTGGACTACTTTGACGATGTTCTCGTTTAACCGACTTCAAAAGTGACGTCATAACTTCTTTCGTTGTGAGCCGATTTTGATGATTATTTTTTTATTTGAAAGCTGGTGCTTTTCATGTGGTCCCATTGAAATTTGATCAAGATGTAATCTCTAGTTTTTGAGTTATAGTCAATAATGCATGTTTAATTCATTTAATCTGATCAAGATTCCGAAGATAAAGCGGTGAAGTCGGTTTTTTTAAGCTTTGGTTGCGTTTGATTATCTTCCATCAAGCCAATTTTTTTCAATCGTGTATCGCTCAACATACCCAAATAAAATATTTTGTGAACATTTATTACACATACAGAAATGCTGTTAATTGACCGTTTCAAAGGTCTAGTTTTAAATATTCGTGAGGACGAATCGTTCAATTTAAAGGCCGTTTCACCTTAATAACAAGGATATTATATTATATTGCATTGTAAAATGATTAAGTAAACGAACTTATATTTTATATCAAACAGTTGTGGCGCTCTTTGTGTAGGTACTTAGTTCATACTATAGAAAAATAATCAAACCCTTTAAATCAAAACCAGTGATGTTGATTCACACACAAAACCAATGAGGTTGATCACACAATAAAAATAAATAGGCGAAATAAAAACCCTTATATTTTGAATTTTGGCTTTGCAATCTTTTGCATATGGCCAGTATCAAGTTAAAAAATATTTCAGGTAAAGTAATAAATATATAAATATATATATATTCCACAATAGAAGTCCTAGTCACAAGTCCCAGTCAAAGTCCAGTCATCATAGTCAAATCCTAATAAAGTGGAAGAACCGAAAAACCGAAAACGAAAGTCACCTTTTTCAACTTTGTACGATTTACCTACAATCATGCACGATAACTAAGTATTAACAGTTAATAATCCACCATTATTACACACTAGCAGTGCCCCGCGGCTTCGCCCGCTATTATCAAGTTAAAAATTAGCCTATGTGATTGATAATCCTAGGTATAATTTATGTACATTCCAAATTTCATCCAAATCCGTTCAGCCGTTAAAGCGTGAAGAGGGAACAAACATACTTACACACTTACAAACAAACTATCGGATTTATAATATTAGTAGGATTTACACTTTATGAATCATAAGTTTTGGAAAATAATATAAAATCAACAACGCCATTTTTTACCGACTTCCCAATAAAGGAGGAGGTACTCAAGTCGATTGTATTTTTTTATGTGTGCTACCTCATAACTTCTCTCCACGTGAGCCGATTTCGAAATTTTTTTTTGTAGTTTGCAAGATGTTGCTCTTTAATTGGTTCCATTTAAATTTGATCAAGATCTGATCAGTAGTTCTTGAAATAATGCCTATTTTGTGGACTACTTTGACGATGTTCTCGTTTAACCGACTTCAAAAGCTACCTCATAACTTCTTTCGTTGTGAGCCTATTTTGATATTTTTTTTTATTTGAAGGCTGGTGTTTTTCATGTGGTCCCATTAAAATTTGATCCATAACTGATCTCCAGTTTTTGAGTTATAGTCAATAATGCGTGTTTAATACACTAAATCTGAACATGGTTCCAAAGATAAAGCGGTGAAGTCGGTTTTTTTAAGCTTTGCTTACGTTTAATTATTTCAGAACCCTTGCAAAAAAACAAAAGTTAAATTTAGTAGTCCAACCGTGACTTAAGTACGTCGAGTTGTCTTCATCCGTACCTTTTCAATTTCCTCTCGTTTAGTTGGCTTCAGCCCGAGCCTGTGGAAAAAGCTATCGGATTTCTCCAATTGTTTGGCTTCGCACTTCAATCTCTAAGTGATTGAGCCGTATTACTTGGTACAACTACGTGTGCTGTTATTTATTCTGTGGCACAACTGTGTTTTGTTTGTGGCACAGGGCCAAAAGCAATGTCACACGTCTTCAAAATATTTTTTTTTATCTGTGATAGGCTCCGAAATATTATGCGATGAGTAGATAAGATAAATAGTTTATTCACAAAAGGACCAACCTGGGTTGGATTCTGCCGCGCAAGTGAAAAATGGCGTTGTTGATTTTGTATAATTTTCAAATCTTCTATACATCGCTACTAATGTTAAAAATTTCAATTTATTTTACTGATGAGGACTTTTTGAGAGTTCATTTGTAAATCAAGACATTTGTAAATATTGATGAATCAATTTACAGCATTGTTACTGGGGACAGTTGAGACCTAAAAGGTTTTTTTTAATATAATTGAGAGACGAAACGAGCAGATCACTCGCCTAATGGTAAGGGTCACGCTTGCACATTACAAGTCAGTGTGACCCAGAGATCTTTAAACTAATATAGGTTAAATAAAATCCAGCGCGGCAAAACACTCCGCTCGTCACCCTGAGTAATTAAATGTTAAATCTCTTAAAGCCCTGTAATTTAATGAAATTACAGGGCTTTAAGTTTTTGGATTGCGGGGGTGTATGTGTTTGCATTTTATTTCGAAGTAGCTGCGCCCCGCGGTTTCACCCGCGTGGTGATGGAAAATTGTGATAATGATGATAGTATTTCCATCATCATCACAGCCACAATAAGTCCACTGCTGGATATAGGCCTCCCCCAAAGATCTCTCAAAAGAACGGTTGTTAGCGGCCTGCATCCAGCGTCTTCCTGCGACCTTAATTATGTCGTCCGTCCACTTTGGCTGTCTTCCGACACTGCGCTTGCTAGTCCGTGGCTTCCATTCGAGACCTTTCGGTAAAAGTATTTAATTTTTTCGTAAATTTTTCAATGTTTTTAGATTATTTCGGGACGGAGACGAATCCAATAAATTAAAAATCATGAAATTATTGTTTTTATGGTTCACTATTTTGGCGATAATGGCTTACACATACAAGATAGATATATTCTGTTGCGGGCTTTTTAGTAGGACTTTTTAAGATAAACATTTCCATTGTAAATTTTCATCAAAATCCATTCAGTAGTTTTTGGGTGAAAGAGTAACAAACATACATCCATACATTCTTACAATCTTTCGCGTTTATAATATTAGTAGGAAGTACGATAATTTCCAACAATCCTACAGTTCCGAGTGTGCTACCCGTATCCAGAAGAATGGGCCCAGATGATGGTGCTGATGAGGTTCATCGTGTACTACTCCTTCCCGCTGGGCATCATCGCGCTATTCTACGCAATGATGGCGAGACACCTGGTGCTCAGCACTCAGAACATGCCTGGAGAGATGCAGGGAACACAGAGACAGGTTAGAACCTGGCTTAACCAACTTCTTACGTATTCACACGACCCTTGGGTATATATCTTATTTATCTCTGCACACGACTGTGACTAAGTAACAATTTTCTTTTTATTATGTACCAGCTACCGGCATGTGTTGCAATGAATGTTCAGAAAAAGAGTTTTACCTCTTTTACGTTTATGGTCTCCTAGTAATTTAATACCATACTAAAAACTTTTTGGATATTGTTCATACAAAAATAATTAAATTATTTATTTATTTATTTATTATTTTGCACAATACATATGTACACGGAGGACTTAATGCTAATACAGCATTTTCTGCCAGTCAACCGAGAAGGTGCATTACGTTTAAAACAATGGGGGCGAGGGTAGGAAGGTGATAAATACTTTACGACCTATTCTCATATACCAAAAAAAAAGTCATTCAAATAGGTCGAGCCGTTTCGGAGGAGTATCACCACAAACAACGTGACATGAGATTTTTGTATATATGATATTGATACATAGGTTGGGGAAAAAGTCTTTTCGCATTATATATGAACTTGTAATTATACTCTTTGGCTATACTATTTGTACCTGGCTGGTTTTGGTGTCATTAAAAGTTTACATTTTAAAGAAGATAATTCCAAATTCAAATTAGGAAAATGTGTGATTTTAATTTGTTTTTCTTACTGTCAAGATGAGTGAATCTAATGAAGAAATTCGATACATTTTAAAATTTACTACAAAAAAGGTAAAAAGGCAACGCAAGCCGCCAAAAAAATTTGCGATGTTTATGGACGTAGTGCAGTGTCTGTGAGAGTAGCACAAATTTGGTTTAAGCGTTTTCAATCCGGAAATTTTGATGTCAAACTATTACGGATAAAATGGATGCCATTTTTGAAAAAGTGGAGCAAGTTCGGCATATCAGTAGTTTAGCTGAAGAAGTAGGAATTGACCACAAAACAGTTATGGCGCATTTGAAAAAAACTAGGTACACAAAAAAGCTCGATATTTGGGTACCTCACGAGCTCACTGAAAGAAACCTAATGAACCGTGTACTCATTTGTGGTTCTTTATTACGACAAGAACGTAAAAAGGTCGTGGTCAAAGGTCGGTCAGGCTTCACAGACTGTGGTGAAACCCGGGTCCACTCGCTGCAAGGCGATGCTGTGTGTGTGGTGGGATTGGAAGGGCATTATTCGTTATGAGCTGTTACCACCAGGCAGGACCATCGATTCTGAACTTTACTGCGAACAACTGATGAGATTAAAGCAAGAAGTTGAGAGAAAGCG
The DNA here is from genome assembly GCA_948107665.1 of Lomographa bimaculata. NCBI lineage: Eukaryota > Metazoa > Arthropoda > Insecta > Lepidoptera > Geometridae > Lomographa > Lomographa bimaculata. The sequence goes on from OX403600.1 coordinate 14,648,424, forward strand.
GTTGGAATTAATCAACAGAAGGGGTGTGGTTTTTCATCATGATAACGCTAGACCTCACACATCTTTAGCCACTCAGAAAAAATTAAGAAAGTTTGGCTGGGAGGTGTTAATGCATCCGCCGTATAGTCCTGATCTTGTACCTTCAGATTTCCACCTGTTTCGTTCTCTTCAGAATTCTTTAGGCAGTGTCAGGTTAACATCACGAGAGAACTGCCAAAACCACTTGTCGCGGTAGTTTGATCAGAAGCCCCAAAATTTCTATAGCAAAATTTATATACCTACAAGATGGCAAAAAGTTACCGAACAAAATGGTACCTACATACTTTAGTTAGATGTAAATAAACTATATTAATAAAGGTTTTGAATTTTTTTTTTAAATGCAAAGAAACTTTTCCCCCCAACCTATTATATCATAATCGATTATAACCTATTGTTGAATTTGTCTTATCTCTCTGGTTATAATAGGCTAGGTTTTAATAGTAAAATAACAAAATGGCGTCTGTGGAAGGTAGTAAACAGAGTAATTACATCTTTGAAAGGTAGTGGCAAAAAAATTGACTAATACTATTGTGATAGGTATCAAATAAAACAGCTCCAAAATATCATTTCAAAGATATATATCACACATGTGGTGATAAAGAATGTATAACGTACAACATTTTTACCTTTTTATATTAATGAAAGCTATTTTGGGTATACGGACCGAACGCCCGTAGGCTAATCGGATCCCATTGGACCCTTTTGACGCGGAACACTGTACATTTTGACAAGTAAAGCATCAAGCCGTGAACGTGTTTCAGATGCGAGCTAGAAGAAAAGTTGCCATGACAGTTCTGGCGTTCGTTTTGGTCTTCGCAGCTTGTTTTCTACCCTCACACGTCTTTATGATGTGGTTCTATTTTTGGTAAGTTGAGAATTTTACTCTAACGTTTATTCACAGAATTTATTGAAACTCACGGGTCTATGTTCGGACTTTGCTAGGCATTAGCGGAGCCGTAGCCTTTCGTATAATTCGTGGCGTGTCCAAACATACGACGGACACCTTTTTTTTCTTATAATCTTGGCTTCGCAATCTTGTGTATTTAGCCAATTTCAAGTAATAATATATATCAAGTTTAATATATTTAAGTCATAGTCACGAGTCACAGTCAAAGTCAAGTAAAAGAGTCAAGGTCCAGTCATAGTCAAGTCATGCCCTAGTAAAGTGGTAAAAACTTTACTAGAACTTCTATTTGAGTTTTGGAGTGGAGGCAAAAATTACGTTTTTCAACTTTGAATGATTTGCCTACGCACATTTACTAAGTATTAACGGTTGATAATCCACCATTATTACACACTCAAAGAATTATATATCGTTACAGCTTGGGCAATTTTTTTTTCGTTTGTCGGGATATCCGGCTGTTCTCCTTTACAGCTCGCATTTCTAAACCGATAAACGATTTAATAATGAAAACTATATCTTTCATTTTTACCGAATTCCATCAGTTTTTGACGTTAAAAAGAATTACATACTTATATGAAGATTACAACACTGAACTTACAATAAATGACTTTTTTAATTTTTTTCCAAATGCACTTTTTCCCTTCAGCCCCACAGCAAAAGACGACTACAACGGGTGGTGGCACGCGCTGCGTATCGTCGGGTTCTGCCTTTCTTTTCTAAACAGTTGCGTGAACCCCATCGCGCTCTACTGCACTAGTGGCATCTTCAGGAAACATTTCAACAGGTTCGTTTTTCAAAAAAACTCTACTATCCTATCAATGATCCCTTCCCCATCGCCACTGTACTGGTAAATAAGAAAGACGTGTGTTCGGTTCGCCATGTAATGACTGAGAAGCGAATTAGCTACTACCCTATTTTAAAACAATACAAATCTCTATAATAATATGATTATATACGAAATCTATTTTTATTTTTAAGATAAATCGACCACATCTTCGCTTACCATCAGGTGAGATAGTGGTCAAACGCTTGTCTCTAATGAATTTAAAAAAAAGTCAACAGACGAACAATACATCCTACGCTACATAAAGGAGCTTGAGTGGCTTGGGTAGTTGCTGCCAGGGTATAACAATTTGGCGACGAGGCCGAAAAGAACCCGGAAAACACGACGAAAGTAAAAAGTTGTAAAACTATCATCACATATTACCTATGAAAAATAACCTCTCAACTCGCCACATTCCATGGACGTCCACGAACAAATTAAGAGAGGAAAGAAATCTTGGACTCAGAAGCACTCAAAGCAGTTAATCGAAATTGCAAATGAGGTGGCGCAGGAACAAATATTCTCGGACACCGATTCAATTGAAGAAATCAGAACATTTACGTGAATACGTTAATAAAATAAGTACTACGACTACCACGAGACCGCACAACAAAAATATGGCGTCGATAACCACGTTGGAACCGATACACCCCAAGGGGGATATCAGTGCATAACCCTACTACAAATTAGAATCAGATTATTATATCGTGTAAGCTACCATAGTCACTGTCACTATAAATGTTTGTATCAATAACGGGATATTTACCATGTATTTCGTTTGTTTTGAGTTTCCGATATTTCGGCACTGTTGCAAGCACGGAGTAACTCCGTGATCATGGCGCTTGCCAGAAATCTTCGATCTATTTTTTTTTATTCGCTCGATAGGTAAGCATTTGGCCCCTATCTCACCTAATGGAAAGTTGATGCGGCCGCAGATTGAACATGCTCGCCTTGTATCTTATACAGTCATACAAGGATGACTTTGTACGCGAAGTGCAAAAACATCCTTGTATGACTTAAAGTATCCTTGCAGTACGAGTAAAATTCGATGGAACTAAACCTTCCATTTTCATCCTTCAGGTATCTTCTCTGCCGAGGCGGTTCAGCTCACGGCCCTAGGGGGTCTATGACGTTTTCCACCTCGAGAAGACTCACCTCCAGTAGGAAAACTAACATTAGCATGGTTCAAAGAACGTAAGTACCTATATTTTTTTGAACTGCCCGTTGGCTTAGTTGGGTGAGCGTTCGCTTTCTAAGCAGGGGTATCGGGTTCGATTCCCGGCGGGAACACTAGTTTTCTCCCTAAGAAAAATTTGTTTTTTTTGGTTGTAGTAGTGGTTGTGTGTGTGATGTAAATGTTTCCGGCATCCACGATACAAGACATCGAACTTCGCGTGGGGCTGTGCGGTCAAAGCGTTTACGTTTATGTTTATACATAAATAATATTAACATACTCGTATTTTCTTCTGTACGAGTGTAATGTAACTGAACTCCTAAATGGCTGAACCGATTTTGATGACATTTTTTATGTGTGTTTAGGGGGTTTTAAGAATGGTTTAGATTCAAGTTGAATGAATATTAATTTACGAAAAATAAATAATGCATAAAAAATATTTTCTTATGGACGTGTAAGTCACTCAGAGTTGGTAAGGTACACTAGGCAGCCATAAACGTGAAAGAGGTAAAATGCTTTACGTGGTAATGGAACGCATGCAGAATTTAGCTAGTACTATATATATTAAGAAGTCAATGTACTAAAAATAAAAAACCCGACAGTGAAAAATGTTAACTTTCTTTTATGTAATCCCCTTTTTTGATACCCTACTCGATAGGTTTGGTATTTTTTTTACTCACGTAGGTATTGACTATTATCTTGCACCAAAATTCCGCCATTTTGTTTTTGTTTTTCAAACACCTTTCTTAGGATACTTGGGTTTGTAAGAAGAATATAATGATACCTTAAATGTCGAAACCAATCCAGCCGTTTGGAAGATACGAGGTAATAAAGAAATTTACAAAAATACAAAAGTACAAGATACAAGATACGCGTACTACACGCGTATACACGCGTATATACGCGTACTACACGCGTATACACGCGTATATACGCGTAATACAAGAAACATACAAGATACGCGCAAAAAAACATAACCCTTCTTTGACAGTCAAGTAATAATAACATCGTTACCGTTACTGAGCATTTCCACGATTAAACAAAAACTTTAAGAAACAATCAAAGAGCTAAAAATGGAATCCAATTATATTTTCTCTATTTTACCCTTCACCGAAACAAGTAAAATCCATTATCCGCCGAACTAAATTAAATTTAAGATTATGATACACGTAATTTACAAGAAAAGCTGTGTCTCAATCTGACGACAATTTAAAATTCGCGTGAAGAATGTAAAATTGATGCGAATCTTTATTAGAAACGCCAGACGGGTCAGGAATAATAAATACCTAAGTTAGAATAGTGATTCACGGGACTGAGAATAAAATGTAGGTCGTATTTGGTTAATAGGTAAATTATTGTATAATAATTATACAATAATTTACCTATTGATATTAAAAATTGTGAATCCATGATCCGATTCAAAAATAGACTGAAAAAATATATTATTGACAGTTTTCTAAAATAAGTCAGTACCGTTCGATTACTGGATGAAATTATATGTACAAAGTAACTAGCTAGGTTGTAACTTGTAAGTTAGTTATAAGTTAGTATCTAAACTCATTATAAGCGAACTATCTTCGTTATGAGTAAATAAAATCGTTAAGCCTATTAGTGTACACTCTTTCAGATACTTCACGAAGTGCTGACTGTCTATTATAATATTTTTAGCAATATATAAAATTCGTTTTTGGCTTAGGTTGTATAGTATCAAACATTATATAAACTACTATGTTAATTAAGAGGAGCGGATTTGACACTTGCTTCCTAAAGCATATGACATTCGTGCCAATGAGCTTAGTCTAGTTCCGGATTCCTCGGTAATCTAAAGCCATAGGACACGTATACTTAGTATTAAAAATTTAAAATTTATTATTTTTTACCCCATTCTTAAAATTTTAAGACGGGCAACCTGCAGGTTTGTAGTATTTGTATCATACAAAACCCTCCAAAAGACTGTGATCATATCCATTCGACATTTATACTCGTATGTTGTTTATGACAGATCACGCGTTACTTTATATAGCGTAAGCCATTTTGTATTTTTTATATTTTATAAGCCATCAAAGAGAGGTGTCACTTATTATTTTTATAACAGTACTTGATATCTTAGATAGATAGGTATCTCACATCGAGTACGACGACCTATAATTTGTAAGATATATTCTGGTAGTCTTCTGGGAGATAGTGGTCAAATGCTTGCCTACCTTGCATTAAAAAAGCGAAACTAATTTACAAGGAACTCTTTAGTTGCCTTATCTTTAAGACTTTTAAAGTTAGATTTCCTTGTTTGCAGGACCAGCGTTGGACGTGAGAGTAGCATTCGTCTGCTAACCAACGGCTCCTCAAAGCTCTGAGGAAGGTGTTCCGGCCCTCGAGCCGCCAACAACAACCAGGAGCGGACCAAGCACAACTACAGCAAAACCTTCCTGTACAAACCTGACAACATGCTTCCTTTTCCCAAGTGCTGTGAACATGAGGACGGAAAGAACATTGACACTATTGCCAGCAGTACAGAGAGCTTTATATTGCCAATTGATAACTATTAATTTTACATCCTATAGATTTTTGCTAGTTCCTATTGATTATATTATACCAAGTACAAATACCGTAAAACCTTTCACGAACTTGACAATGTGCCTCCCTTCCCCAAGTACAGTAAGCATGAAGATGAAAAAAACATTGACGCTATTGCCAGCTGCAAGTAGCTTTAAATTGCGACTTCATGCCTGTTTAAAATAAAAGCTTGCCAGTTCCTATAAATCCTTCCCGTACAAACTCAATAAGTAATTTGCTATGTTTCCCAAGTGTGAGCGAGCATGAGGATGGAAAAAACATTGATATTTTTGCTAGGATGGAAAGAACATTAAAGATTTCCGTACTACTGGCAAAAGTGTTATAGTGCCAGATAATTTTACCTTCTATAGATTCTTGCCAGTTAATATAAATTCTGCTTTACCAAGCACAACAGCAAAACCTTCATAAACAAATCTGACAATGTGTCTCATTTCCTTAAGTGCTGTGAAGATTAGGATGTAAAGAACATTAACGCTACCACCAGCAGCAAGAAAAGCTATAAATTGGCAATTTATATATACATTTTAGTTTATATCTTAATTAAGAGTGTATTTTATTATCTCTTGTTGATTTTTTAATGTCAAGTACAAACACAGCAAAACATTTCCATAATAATTTACAAAGCGCTTTTTTTCCTCAAAAATTGTGAACATTAGGATGGTAAAAACATTGACGCTATTGGCCGCAGCACGGAATATAACTATTGCCAGTTGATACCTATTATTTTACCTCCATTAGATTCTTACCCGTTCCTATTAATTCTACCAATCATCACTATATAGAGCAAATATAATTCTAATAAAAATAAGCTTTTTACTGGAAGGAATGCCGGATATTATACAGTTCGTTGTACTCGTTGTAGGTATTTAAGTATATTAATGGTTGTCTAAATTAATCTAAATTGTTTATGTATTGTTAAAATTTATAATGAATATAAGCATGTACAGTGTAAATAAAGCATTAAATATACTTATGTTCAAATTAAACATTTCGTAACATACATTGAAGCTTTATACTTAGACCTACCTATTAATATTATAGACGTAAAATTAATTATTAAGAATAAGATTGTAATGTAAATAGTGATACCACATGTGATTAATATAAAAAGTTTATTTAGATTGAGTATAATATAACCTTTAAAATGTACCTATAGATGTTATGTATTATCATTAATCATTTATTTATTATAGTTATTATTATAGTAGGTACCATTGTATATTAGATTGTAATAACGTAGATATTCAGTAGTGTTGTTACAGCACCGTCACAGCCTATAAGTTTTTTGGGGGGGCGTCCATTAATCACGTGAGACGTTTAGGGGGGGAAGGGGGTTGAGCCGAACCTCACCCAATCTTATTTTTGTCTCAGCAAATATCACGTATTTTTTTTTGCAAGATACTGTGTAAAATTCCGAAAAAACTGGGCTTAATGAAGTAAACAAAAAAAAATATGGCTGAATCATAGAGTTCGTTAGTAGGGGTTAGTCTTAAATAGAAAGAATTGACCAAAATGTGTATTAAATAAATTCAACGCAATCAAGCACATATTAACTTATTTACTTTAAATAAACGCATTTAGAAAAATCTTACGTGAGTTTAGGGGCGGGGGGAGGGGGTCGAGCGACATCTCACGACATCTCACCAAGGGGAGAGAGGGGGTCAAGAAATCGGCAAAATCACCTCACGTAATAATTATTGGATGCCCCTTTATCTTCTCCCATTGGTAGTCTAGAAGTAATCGCTCCTAATTCGATTCTAGTTAAGATACTTATTATTTGGAAAGGTTTAGCCAAAGGTTATTCGCTGGAAGGCTCTGTGTGTGATTTCCTGTCAACAATAATTTACAATAATAGGGAGTATGCACCTATAGTATTTAAACAAAGCTTAAGTATCGTCTATTAATCTCTTACCTATAGAATTACACCTAATATTTTCTTGTTTATTGGCTGGGCTGATTCGTGATGTCAGTTTACGCATTTTTCATGTCGATGATTGGTCAACTTTCTTTACGGCAGCCAATGAGTTGTTCTCTGACGGTCACAAAAAGAAAATAAAATCTGATTGCATTCTCTAATATTTATTTTGATAATAATATGAAATGTACCTAATGTTTTGATGACAGATTTTTATCTGTAAATGTATTAATGTTAACAACGAATAAAAGCTAAAGAAATATGCATAATCCCTATTGAAAATTATTGGCATCCTCCAATTTTCATCCACAGGATCAATTATTATTGTACAGCGATAGTTTGTAAGTGCTCCACTGGTTGAGAAGATCCGGAGACCGGGGTCAGTGGGGTTCATAAGAGGCTTATGTTCAGCAGTGGACAAATAAAGGCTTATAACGATGACGTGCTCCATAATGTGCGAAATAGCAAATAAAGTGTATCTATCATGAAGTACACCATGTGTTTGTTTAATCACCGTTATTCTCGACCAATCTTTATGAAAGGCAGAGAAATAGTTTAGTACATGGCTAGTTCATACTTATAGAGTATTTTTTCTTGATTTCGAATGTGTGCGATGCCACAGAGCACAGCTAGTTTCCTTAACTATAATAAGTAAAACAGGTAAATATTTTGTTCGTTGTGCCATCTTAGCCTATCTTTTCTACACAATTTTCTATCATTATCTAAATCTAGTCATTAATAGTTTTACATTGTATTAGTATTATTAAGTTCATGTATTTATTGTAGTAAACAAAGGCTTAGTCAAACTTTTGTAAAAAAGAAAATAAAGAAACAATTTTGCACAAAAACTGTTTATTTCCAACCATAATCGTAATGTATGCGGTGACAAGAAATGAAACTAGGTAAGCTATACAAATGAATAATATATAAGTAGGCTTCGAACTGAATTGAAAGCGAGGAAGATTTCGCTTACAATACTGGTGCATACACACCGACAGTTTAGTCAAGGGAAAACGATAGCGAAAGTTAAAAGACAGCATCAGAGAGCTGCGCTGAAACGACGACAGAACTTACGCTCTCATGGGTGCCTGGGTGACCCATGTGAGCGTGGGTGCTGCAATCATGGCGTGAGTTCACAAATGACGTGGTCTCTATAGTCGTGCCTTAAATATGCAAGCCCGGAAAGTAATACTAGACTGCTATAGATATGTGCGGTGCACCGTGCGCTCATGAGTACAAAGTGCAACACGATTCCCTATCGGCTAGATGTGAGTGTTGGAACTTGTGAGTGCTAAGGGGAACGTAGCCATTACCGGTTCTTGCGGTACGAACCAAAGACTACAATTTCTGTCAATGTCAAACTAAACTCAAATTGTCAAACATGTGCCTGGTTTGAAATCTAGTATTTTTTGCAATTTGATTTGTTTAAGAAAATAAAGCCGGTATTTTGCGTATAATTTGCTAATAAATTCTTAAAAAAGTTTAGTAAATGTGCAGACAGGTATTTTGTGTAGCAAGTTTTATCATACTCTGCCTACTATAGAAAATGAACAATGGTGAATGTTATGAAAGGTGTGTTGGTGGAGTGGTTCGTATTTTAACTTTTATTTGTTTATCATCTAAAATCTTTTAGAATTGTTAAGAGCTTCAGATAATAAGATTTATAAAGGTATCTTCAGGCAGGCCAGGCCGGTCTTAAAGAGTATGCGAAATCTTTCATATAGTGGCTCCGCACACAAATAACGAAAAGTACATTCTTATTCTTCTTCTAATCTGCCTCCAGGGAGAGTAAATGTTTTGATGACACTTGGAGATAATCTGTCAGATTTATATTAACCATTGTGAGATAAGCTAGCCTATCAGAGATAGTAAATGGTTTTGCATTCATGATTTAATTGAGTACCTACAACTCTACATAAATTCATCTCGAACAATATTAGGTATAATTTCGTTCAATGAAAATAAAAATGCGAATATACAGGTACCTAGACCATACAGGAGTTGAAAAAAGGAATGTTTATTGAATTTTATTATGAATTAATGATAAAATTGTTACATTTAACATTCAATATAATCTAAGTCTGCGGGTATGCTGAAATTCTGGTCAACTACATCATTATCCATCTGAAATGTGTTTTTAATGTAAGATTTCATGATGTAAATATTTTCCGTCCATCTGTTTATTGCAGATTTCAAGTCCTGTAATAAAATGATTTTGAACATTGCTGTAACATTATGATTATTGGCAGTATACTTAACCATTCTTCATTCTTTCTTGATTAGGCTTACATTAAGCTAAATTTGCTCTGGATTTTAACCTAGCACATGTCTAAGCCTCTAATAAAATAAGAAAAGTATTTACAATATAAACTTAAATGCTTTCACACTCACAGCCCCACACTAAGTTTGATGACGTGTGTTGTGGATGCGAGAAACATTCACATCACACACAATTAAAACCAGTACCATAAGCATAAAATTTCCTTGGGGAGATAACATGTGTTCCTACGCAAAAAGGGCCGACATGCGGCCTAGTTGCGGAAAAAAGCCGGCGCACCAAGTACCAACATGTGTTCCTGCTTGGAATCAAACCCGATACCCCTACTTCGAAGACGAATGCGCACCCAACTGAGCTCAGTTCAAATAAATAAAGGTTTCCCGAATCTCGTGGAAATAAAGAAAGATTAGGGGGTAATTTCCATAACATTACTTATTGCAGGTAGATCTATATTTACCTCAGTCTCAGTTTGTAGTTCAGCAATATAGTCAGGGTCAGAGTCTCTGTACTTCTGGAGTTCCTTCTTTAAGCTTTCTTCTAGTATTTTCAGTTTTTCTAGCTCGTCAAGGGCCTCAGATCTTTGTTCGTTGGACTCCCTCCCAATCTAAATGTAATGACATAGTGTAATTTCAACTACATTATAAGTTTGCAATTTTTTTTAGAAACTCCCTAAACATTACAAACCAAGTGATAATTTTTTCTTTCTAATTTTATTACTATGTATCTGCCTAGCATGGCTAATACTATATAAATAAAATCAATTCCTTTCAAGTCCGCAGCTTAGAAGCGAATTGGAGGTATGTCAAACATGAATAGGTGAAGAAGAAGAAATATTGTTACAGTGTAAAAGGAAGATCAAGGACTTGCACACTCTACAAACTATAAAATATAAAATTACGATTAAGTTTCACTTGATAGATTTTTCGTCGAAATTTATGGACTATTAAATTTATTTTGAAATTTAATAATGTAAGTAATAATGCTAAAAGTTGGAAAACATAGTTTATTATCTGCTACTTAATTTATGAGCTAAATTTTTACATTACAAACAAACAAACGCATTCACATTCAAAGCCCCACACTAAGTTCAAAAACTTGTATCGTGGGTGCCGGAAACATTCATATCACACACACATTACACCCAGAACCAGAAGCACAAATATCTCTTGGGAAGGAATTTGTGCTCCTGCCGGGAATCGAACCCAGGACCCACGGCGCAGAGGGCGGGCACCTGTCCATTGCGCCAACTGGGTCGTCATATGTATGGGAAGTGAGACATTGCCGTAACTGCTATATTTTTACTTCGCTTACCATGTCTATAATGCATGACATTTGACAGTTCGTCTTGTTAGATGACTATACCATAGAATTTTTTTCAAGAAAATGTATAAAATCAATAACATGTAATGAAATACACTTACTGATTCAGACGTAATAGTATCTTCAACTTTCTTAATTTTTTTCACACAATCGTCTACCTCGCTTTGCATTTCATTCAATTTCCTCTTCTTAGCATTTTTTGCTTTGCTGAAATAAGACGTAGTAGTGTAGGAAGCAACAAATACAACATTAGTAGTCCCCATACAAAAGTTTTTGAGCACTTCATATGTCCACTATCTATTTTAATAGCGTTTTATTTTGTGCCATAAAAATAAAATATTAAAAATAAATCTTTTTAATTAGGACCTTTATTACAAGTCCAGTAATGGACACACTAACTTTAATGACAAGTATTTGGCACTAGAGCTCATAGAGATAAAATGGGGTTGTGTAATGCAAGGATTCACGAACTAAGTGTAACTGCTGCATGTGTACCACATAAATTTTTATGCTCCCCAAGGAAAAATTTGTCTGGTTGTGGTTTTGTGTGTGATGTGAATATTTCCGGCACCCACGACACAAGTCATCAAACTTAGTGTGGGGCTGTGAGTGTGAAAGCATTTACTTACCTTGGAAAAGACCAAAAGTACACAGATGTCCCAATCTTCTCTGTGTCAACCAGGTGATCATCCACAAGGCTCTGAATAACTTCTTTCACCGACTGCATAGTGATGCCTTTTTCTTTTGGTGCTATTTTCTCCAATTCCTGTTATGGAATATAATATAATTAATAAGTTTCATTATTAACCGACTTAAAAGAAAAGGAGGAGGTTCTTAATTCGACTGTATATTTTTTTATGTGTGCTAACCTCATAACTTCTTTAGTTGTGAGCTGATTTTTATAATTATTTTTTTATTTGAAAGCTGGTGCTTTCTTTGTGGTCCCATTTAAATTTTCTCAAGATCTGACCAGTAGTTTTTTAAGTTTTCCTCAATAACGCTTATTCTGTAGACTACATTGATGATGTTCTCGTTTTTAACCAACTTCAATAGTTACCTCATAACTTCTTACGTTGTGAGCCGATTTTGATGATTATTTTTTATTTGAAATGTGCTTTTCCATTGGTCCTATTAAAATTTTAACAAGACCTGATTAGTAGTTGTAGACTACTTATTACTTTTTCAACATTGCACACATAAGCAATAACTCAATAATATGTATACAACAAAATACAAAAAAAATGTTTTCGCTTATAAATATACTATTATTGTATTGTATTGTATTGTATTATTTGAATTTTATATTAACCTTTAGCTGAAAGAAATCTCTACTCTGATGGAATATCTCGAGCATTTTCGTCCGCTTTTCTTCAGCGCTAAGTCCTCGTTTCTTTGACATCTTTGTTTATTTCTTCTCTTTTAACTGCAAAGAGAAAATTATTGCAATAGTAAAAAGATGCTTTCAATTTTAAGCACTTAAATACATACATACACGTAGTTTACTGTAAAATCAGATATATACTCACTCCTATCATAAAAGATTCTTGTCGAGATGGCTGTAATTTATCAAATCTGGCAATTAGAGTCATTAACTTTCATGAGTGCCTCTTTGGAGCCCATGTCAATTAATAGTTTTAATTTAGAATCTTTGTATTAGTATTTTAGTAACTGAATGTATCGAAAACTCGAAACGAACTATTTGCTAAATTAAAAAATAAATAATACCTGATAGGTATAATCTGTGAGTCTTTTAAAATCTCGAGTGAACAGGTATCTTCTATGCAAACATGCTCCATGTTTGACCATATAGTCGCTTTCTATCGTGTGTATAAGTAAAATGTACTCCTCTTGAGACTTGATTTTTTATTTTACTCTTAAGTCTTCTATTCACTTTTCAGTGACCCGGCTATGAAACAATTCCTTCTCCACCTGGACGAGACCTTGGCCCTCGGGAGGAAGTTCATCCTGCAAGACCTTGACGAGACCCACCTGTTCATATCGGCGGATATTGTAGAGACGCTGCAGGCCCGTGTGGATGATTTGATGGACCAGCTCAGCATACCAGTTCATGATAAGGGATTGTAATGACCATGACGGGCAGAGAGAGTGGGCGAGTTAAGGATGCGGAGAGGAAAAAGGTACGAATACGCTATTCTATCTAATATGATATGACCGCATCGTCACTTCACTGACCTGGCTTTTCTTATCACAATTTTAATAAGCATAAAAAAAAATACATTTTATTCATCAAAAAAGCTTATCTCCTATTTGTTTTTTATTTTTTGTTGACAAACATTTGACCACCATCTCACCTGATGGAAAGTGATGATGCGGCTGAAGATGTGTCATGTTTGTCTAGATTTCTAGAAGATAGCTATTTACTCTTGATTTGAAGACTCCCAAATTATACCCCCTTGGAAAACAAAGATGCTAGTAATGAGTTCCACTCCTTCGCCATACGAAAGATGAACACAGAAGCGAAACGCTTCGAGCGAACTGGAGATATGTCAACCATAAATGGATGACGTTTGATAGTTTGTCTTGTTCTTAGATGGTAAAAGGGGCATGGGAAAATTAACTCATGTAATTCCTGCGCACACTCTCCAAAACAAAGACAATAGGATACCGATAGACTTGCGTCCTTATGTACTTATTTATACTTATTTATTCTTTACAACAAAAACAATGTACAATTGGAGGACTTAATGCTAAGAGCATTTTCTACCAGTCATCCAGCAATGGTATGAACAAAAGTAAAGTGTGCATCAGAACAGTGTAATGATTAAAGAAATAAATTACAAATCATGTTATGTTTGCATTTACAAGGCTTACAAAAGTCTAGCGACCCACCCATACACATCCCTGCATCGCACGGGTGTATTTTAAACAAAAAAAAAAAGAAATTATTACTGTGAGTCAACCGTAACAGATAGAGATATCATCTCGGATATTTGTCTAGGATTTTAGAAGAACTACATTTTTCTAGTACATTATTTTTATTTATCTTTTATGACTTAGCCTCTGTAAGCAATGTTATTGTGCAGTGACTTGGTTGCAAAACATTGCTTTTCTACTTACATAATATATACTTAATTAGGTTTAATTATATGTATAAACCTTCCGTATTTGTTAGCGGATAAACAGACAGACAAACAGGGAACGAGATTTTATTTCTATGCAGCGATGTAGAGAAGAGATGGCCACTGTCTCCTACACTAAAACACAAACGCATTCACACTCACAGCTCCAAACTAAGTTCAAAGACTTGTATCGTGGGGGCCGGAAACATTCACATCTCACACACATTACACCCAGAACCAAAAGCACGAATATACCTTGGGAAGGAATTTGTAATCCTTCTGGGAATCGAACCCAGGACTAGGAAAACCTGTGTCGTGAGATTCAGTCTCTTACACAATATGAGAATTATCACTGTTGTTACAATATGAGAGTAGATCTCAAAACTATTAAGTGATTGGGTAAACTAAATATTTGCATAAAAACTTATTTGGCGATATTTAAAACTAGAATAAACGAGTGGTTATATTTTATAGGTTCTGAACTGTTCGTTGGCTTAGGGTTCGATTCCCGGCTGAAACACAAGTTTTTTTTTAACTTAGTGTGGGGCTGTGAGTGTGAAAGCGTTTATGTTTTATAGGTCCTCGACGATGCGGCGAGGAAGCGGCGCGCCAGGAAGGCGGTGGAAGCCCTGGAGCTTGACAACTTCCACGAAGACCCTCACGCTGACCTCGTGATGTCCAAGAAGGTTCCCAAGTTCGCGGAAACCAATGAAAAACCAACCAGGTATGTATAGTTAACAAAAAGACATGCCGATATTGAACAAGACCGGAGTTATTCTAGCTAATAAATAATAATACGTGCCACGAAAGATGAGACTTATTATTACTTTATTACTAATCTCTGTGCGGTGCAAAAACGAACCTTATTACTGAAAAGTTTTGTCGATTTTGAATTGAAACCGATCACAAGAGATAGTAGTATGTGTGGGTCTAGTGTCGCGTTCATAATATAATACTAATTATATCCATGCTACAATAGCGACTGCCGTCAAGAAAAGATTTTTTTTAATATTGGCTTCACAATCTTGTGCATTAAGTCTAGTAATTATATATTTCAATTGTATTTTATATTACAAGTCATAGTCACAGTTATAGTCAAGTCATGTTCTAGTCAAGTGGTAGAAACTTTACTAGAACTTCTATTATAATATTGGAGCAAAGGCGAAAAACTTTTTTCAACTTTGCCTACACTTATGCACATTTACTAAGTATTAAACGTTAATTTCCACCATTATTACACATTAACTCTCGAGAATCACAGGTTTTGGTAAATTACACAAAATCAGCGACGCCATTTTTTCACTTTCGCGGCAAAAACTCCAAGAAAAGTTAACCAATCAGAAAATCGTCACGAATAATTTAAGCCAATAGCGTGCGTTTTGCTATTTTAAATTTTCCATGTATTTTTATCACTTTGATCAGTAAAATTCCTAAAAAATGTATTTAAATAAGATAATAATGTTATAAACGTAATTATACCTATATAGATAAAAAAAAAATAGTTATCCTATATTTGCTGCCCCTTGGCTTAGTTAAGTGCGCATTCGTCGTCTAAGCTTCGATCGGATTCGATTCCCGAAGTTTTCTCTTCAAGGGAAATTTGTGTTTCTAGTTCTGGGTGTGATTCTGTGTGTGATTTGACTGCTTCCGGCACCCACGACACCATTCATTGAACTTAGTGTAGGGCTGTGAGTGTAAAAGCGTTTTTTTAATCTCATGCTTATCATTATACATTTTGTTTTTAGGAAAAAGAAATCGAAGAGCGCCGAGTATTACAAGATGCGGTTTCGGAAGACGTTTGCTCAACTAGTTGAAGAGGACGCTGGCTTCAGGCCTGACCCTCCTAACTATATATCAGCACAAGTGCCTCCGTCACAGTACGTGTTTTTTATAATAAAAACTATGTTATATTTATATTAAATATAGTTATTATTAGAAGAAGAAGGAGCTTTATTAGAACTTCTATTGGAGTTTCGGAGCGAAAGCGAAAATCACGTTTTTAACGTTGTATGATTCGCCTACTCGTGCACTAACCCTCCATTGCTGCACATTAATTAATGATCCTTTTTGAAAAAACAAAGTTTTGTAAAATAATACAAAATCTGCAACGCCAATTTTCATTTTCGCGGCAAAACTCCAATAACGGAGTTAGATAAATTTAACTTATACCTAACGTCAAAAGGATATTTTTACTAACGTTATGTACCTTAAATAGCTTTAATATATAAGCAGTCATAATGCTCCTACCTCAACGTGATACCTATTTAATCATGTATCTTGTACTTACAGATTCCCAGATCGTCACTTCTGTGCAGTTTGTGGGTTCCCTTCTAACTACACTTGCATACCCTGCGGAGCGCGGTACTGCAGCGTCAGATGTCTGGGCACTCACCTCGACACTCGGTGCCTTAAATGGACTGCTTGATTTAGTTTAGGCCTGTACAATAAATAATTTACGAACAAGATGTTGCTTTTCAATTAATTATCGCATTGAAAAAGGTTCTCGCAAATTCTACGTAAATAGACAGCTTTTTTTACTTTTTAAACTTATTTCGCTTTGACGGTTTCCCGCGTAAAAGAAAAAAAATTATGTATACCACAGAGCAAGAAACTCGTTCGCGCTGTAGAGCAGCGTTTCATGCTCTGTGATGTCAACAGTCATATTTTACTGAGGCACATGTTTTAATCTCTAGAAATATCCCTGGAAAATTGTATTGCAAAATCCTTGGTAAAGACGAGAAGAGATATCCCCTGATCATTCCTTTTTGCTAGCCGAGTCTGATTTAGCGCCATCTGAATGTAACTAGCAAAACTAATATTTTTTATGAATGAGTCATCTAACGGCCACTAGCAGAACTTTTATAATATTGCATAAATCTTAACGGTGTTAAATTTTATTGGTAGAGTGCGCTTATATACAATATTATGATTTGGCCTCAATTTGCACAAAATACTAGTTTTTCCGCCCATACCTATCATTTAACGTAGGTAGGTACTCCGGAGATTACAAAGGTAACAATATAAATTTAAATAGATACTTGCATAAAGACAGCTACCCGAAAATTGCAAACTTAAGTCGAGTTGAGAACCTCCTTCTCTCTGGTTTCTGCCGTGATTTTCGCCTTTGCTCCAAAATTCCAATACAATTATAGTAATATTGCTACTTTGCTAGGGCATGACTTGACTATGACTGGACCTTGACTCTTTTAGGCTTGACTTTGTCTGTGACTTTTAATATGAAATATACTTGAATTATATTATTACTTAGGGCTTGGCTGTAGGCTACTACCGGGGTCCATAGGTGGCGGATAATGGATCGGCAGTAAGATATTACTGCTTGCTGCTTTTGCAGTCCCCGACCATATAGCAACCACAAGCTACCTTGGGCAAATGGACGCGATCGTCCTTGCGTGGCCAAGGTAGAACAGCCGGCATCAATGCAGGATGTTGACTTAGGACGGCGACGGATGAGTACCTCGCGTATCAACGGCGGCGTCCACGGGCCTAGTAAGATGGCCCACTGCATACCTACCAACCCGCAGTAGACTAGCGTGGTAGGTTAAATGTCTAAACCCCTTACCCTCATGACTGAAGCAACAAAAAACAGGCCTCGAGTGCCCGGCAGTAACAGAGGAGACGCATGCGATGACAGTAAACATGCAATCCCTGTAACCTTGAGGCCAGATAATCTCCGGGCGGAGTTACCTAACTGTCACACGACTACGGCTAAACAAAAATATACTGAATCGTTTAATGTTTTCACTTTTAATGTCAGAACTCTCAGAACCGAAGAAAGGCTAGTAGAGTTAGAAAATGCTTTAGAATCGATTAATTGGGACATCATTGGATTAGCAGAAGTTAGACGCGATGGCGAAGCTACATTGGAGAGATCGAATAACGTATTTTTTTACGTTGGAGGAAGTGGAAGCCGATATGGGGTAGGATTTCTCGTGGCTAAGCGATGGAAAAATAACATCATAGAATTCGTATCATATTCTGACAGAATTGCTTTACTTAAATTTCAAGTTTCAGAAAAGAAAGTTATAACGATAGTGCAAGTTTACGCTCCTACTTCATCGCACCCAGATGCAGAAGTTGAGGAATTTTACGATCTCCTCAACAAGGCTTGTGATGAACACAAGGGTGCATGGACACTCGTTATGGGAGATTATAACGCCAAAATAGGCAAAAGACAACAAACAGATAGCAATAATATTCTTGGACCCCATGGTTTAGGAGATAGAAACGTACGAGGATCGCGGGTTCTCGAGTTTGCATTTGGCCAAAACCTCCACGTAAGCAATAGTTACTTTTATAAAAAAGCTCATCGCCGCTGGACTTGGCAATCGCCTGACCATGTGACCAAAAATGAAATCGATTTTTGTCTTTCCTCAAATAAACAAATCATCAATAATGTAGAGACCATAAATTCAATAAAATTTAGCTCCGATCATCGCCCTTTACGTATTAAAATTAATTTTGACTTCAAAATATTGCGACATCATATGATTAAAAGCGGTATGAAGAAAATTGACAAAGCTGCACTCATTGCACATCAAGATGTTTTTATATTAGAATTGAAAAATAGCTTTAACCTTTTAGACACAAAAGATGAGGATGTTGAAATTCAGTACAAGAACATCAAAGAATGCATTAAAAAAGCTACTTGCAAAATAAAATCTACCAAAAAGAAGGAAAGAAAACTCAGCAGTAAGTCTAAAACACTAATTGAAGAAAGGCAGAAACTGATGCTCTACACACCAAAATATTCTCAAAAAGATAGAGCAGTCAAACGTAGTATTCGAAAAGACATAAGAGAACAAAATAAAAGACTTATACAGTCAGCTCTAGATAATGCCATATCCCTGAAAAAAGCCAAGCAAGGAATGGAGCCAGGACGATCTTCTATAACTAGTCTTAAAGACGACAAGGGTGTGAAGCGAGGTGATAGGGATAAAATAATTCAAATAACTACTAACTTTTATAAATCTTTGTATTCCCACGACTCGATTTCCCAACAGACAGACACGTCATATTCACGCTCGGAATATATCGCGCCAATCACTGGTTACGAGGTACATCGTGCGCTAAGCAGTATGAAGTACAATAGATCACCAGGTGACGACGATATCACCACCGAATATCTTAAATTTGGGGAATCTGTCCTACTCCCACACATAACAAATCTTTTCAACTCCATATTAGATACCGGTCAATTTCCTCAAAATTTCTGCCACTCTAACATCATTCTTCTTCATAAGAAGGGTGATAAATCTGACATAGGCAACTATAGGCCTATAAGTCTCGTCTCACATCTATATAAAACCTTCATAAAAGTAATCGAAAGTAGAATATCGAAATTATTAGATAAGCATCAACCTTCAGAACAAGCAGGATTCCGTCGTGGGCTCTCTACCACAGACCACCTTCACTCAATTAATCAAATTATTGAAAAACATCTAGAATATAACCTCCCTTTATATTTAGCTTTTGTTGATTATTCCAAAGCGTTTGACAGTGTAGGACACTCTGCAATATTCGACGCACTCAAAAACCAAGAAATAGACGACACTTATATATATCCTTAGAAACGTTTACCATATTAGTACCGCAGCAATAAAACTACACACTACTGGACCTTCTTTCAACATCAGAAAAGGAGTGAAACAGGGCGACCCACTGTCTCCTAAATTGTTCAACGCCGTATTAGAAGAATGCTTCAAAAAATTAGTCCCCAGCTGGAAGGAAAGGGGTATCATCGTTGGGGAAAAAAGGTTAACAAACCTACGATTTGCCGACGATATAGTCCTTTTTTCCTCCTCAGCCTCCGTGTTGCGATCTATGCTCGAAGACCTGAGCAGGGTCAGCCTTGAGGTTGGACTTCAAATGAACATGTTAAAGACCAAACTAATGACTAATAGCACACAACGCAAGATACGGGTTGAGGATGTGGAGGTTGAATATGTCCATGAGTACATATACTTGGGCCAAATTGTCTCTTTCCAGGCGAGACAGGATAAAGAGATTGCTAGACGAATCAATAACGCCTGGAAGAGTTTTTGGTCCTTGAAGCACTTAATGAAAGGTACTCTTCCAATATCTTTGAAGAGAAAGCTCATGGATATGTGTATACTTCCCATCCTTACTTACGGTGCACAAACATGGTCTTTGACATGTGATCAGAGGTCTGCCCTAGAGGTTTGTCAGCGAGCTATGGAGCGCAGTATTCTGGGCGTAAAGCTCACAGATCGCATTCGTAATACCATACTGCGCTCCAAAACCCAAATCGCTGACGTGACACATAAGGCAGGTATGCTGAAGTGGGACTGGGCTGGACACGTCAGTCGTATGCCGGACGAACTATGGGCCAAAACAATTACTTTATGGACCCCACAAAACAAACGACGCCGCGGCAGACCCAAAAGGAGGTGGCAAGACGACCTTGACTTATATTTGAAGGAATGGTTTTCCGTAGCACAAGATCGCAAGCAGTGGAGAGAGGGTAGGGAGGCCTTTGCCCTGCAGTGGGACACCGTAGGCTCATAATAATAATAATAATATATTATTACTTGCCACTGGCTAGATACACAAGATTGCGAAGCCAAAATTAAAAAAATCTTTTTTTTTTTCTTTTAATTTTGGTTTCGCAATCTTGTGTATTTAGCCAATGTCAAGTAATAATATATTTAAAATGTATTTCATATTAAAAGTCCTAGTCACAAGTCTCAGTCGAAGTCAAGTAAAAGAGTCAAGGTCCAGTCATAGTCAAGTCATGCCCTAGTAAAGTGGTAGAAACTTTACTAGAACTTCTATTGGAGATTTGGAGCGAAGGCAAAAATCGGGTTTTTCAACTTTGTATGATTTGCCTACACTTATGCACGTTTATGCCTACACTTATGCACTACACTTACATATGCCTACACTTATGCACGTTAATGGTGGATTATTAACCGTTAATACTAGTATTAACGGTTAATAATCCACCATTATTACACATTAACACTCAAAAATCACAGGTTTTGGAAAATTATACAAAATCAACAACGCCATTTTTTCACTTTCGCGGCAAAACCTAGAAAATCTTTGATGGGTGAAACCTGTGTATGCTATCTAAGGGCATATCTATACCATCGATATATTCATAAATGTTTACAAAATTACAAATTGATGTTATTTGGATATTTTTTCCTTCATATTTTTGAACATTATGAAGAGAAGGCATCATATATCGTATCATACAGATTCCGACGAACATTCTTTTATCATAAATTTGTTGTAAGTAATTGTCGAGTAAAATAGTTACAAAAACGCGCACTTTAGGAGAAATTGTGATACCTATTACTTCCTTAATAAGTACTAATGCGATTATAAAAGCACTTCATCGCGCTCAAGCTTTGTTATATTAGTGAGAATTAAGTGAGAATGGTCGACATAGTGTAGTAGATCCTTAATGGTAATTCAAAATGAAAAATGAGTCTCAAATACACAATAGGTACAATCCGTCGACTTATTTTTTATAATTTTTCACGATATGGCGTCTTGATGTCGTCTTAAAAATTTTTGTTTGCTGTCATGCATCGAGATAGGAAACAAACCTACCGTATGTAAAGCTACAAAATCCTTGCTGTCATGTGTTTAGTAACATTTGGGAGATGAACACAAAATGATTAACGTAAGAATCATCGAATTCAACCTACGCGTTTGATTTCTAGAACGCTACAAAGGAACAAACATTTATAAATCCTTCCTTACTAATATTATAAATGCGAAAGTTACTCTGTCTGTCGCGCTTTCACGCCAAAACTACTGAACCGATTTAAATGAAATTTGGTACACAGATAGTCTAGAGCTTGGGAAAGAACATAGGCTTCTTTTTATCCCGGAATTTCCACGAGTCCAGAACTTACGCGGGTAAAACCGTAGGACGCAGCTAGTAGGCTTATAAATACATAACTGTCCTTGCCGTCGCGCAGTCGGCTAGTAAAAAAATAACTTAGTCAAATCGAGAACCTCCGTTTTGCTAAAAAACAATTACAAAAAACGTTGAAGCTTGAAGGAGTTCTGTGGCTTCCCCAAGTGGTACCTTCCTGCAGCGCCGCGCAAACTGACATTTCCAGAAATATATAGATAAAGGTACGTCTGTTAAATTTTAGCAGGCCAGGAACAAAGGTGGTGTTGAGCTGGCACGTGTTATCAGCAGCTGTCGTTGATAACACTGCCCTGTTGTTATACTGACAGATGCGTGCCCCCGGGTCACTTCCTATTTGTACAACGATCCTTCCGGAAGTCAGTTCAAGGTCTTATTATGCGGTTAAAGTGAATTATCGGGTATTGAGTTATATGTATTTAATTCGTTGGTATTAAATTCTTATTTAAACCGTTTTATTTCGCTTGCCCTGTTTATTGGGTCAAATTTAGCGATATTTATTTTTCTTTTATTTTGGCTTCGCAATCTTGTGCATTTAGCCAGTATTGGTATCAAGTAATAATAATATATTTCAAATATATTTCATATTAAAAGTCCTAGTGACAAGTCACAGTCAAAGTCAAGTAAAAGAGTCATGGGTCCAGTCAAAATCAATTCACGACCTAGTAAAGTGGTTGAAACTTTACTAGAACTTCTATTGGAGTTTTGGAGCGAAGGCGAAAATCTGGTTTTTCAACTTTGTATGATTTGCCTACATTCATGCACGTTTACTAAGTATTAATGGGTAATAATCCACCATAATTACACATGAACACTCGAATAATTACAGGTTTTGGATAATTATACAAAATCAACAACGCCATTTTTCCACTTTCGCGACAGAACCCCCGATTAAAATGTTACACCGTTCCTATCGACCGAATGATCTGAAATTTGGTACATACATACATTTAGTTCTGATGACAATACTGATGTAAATCTAATATGGCCGCCGCCAAAAAGTGGCAGATTACTTTTTTTCTCAACCCCCTAATATGGATTTCAAATAGATGATTTGTATACAGTACATCATAAAAAAATCAAATTCAAAATGGCTGCCACCACAACACAAAATCATCTATCATAAACCTCATTGTGTTGAATTATCAATATTTTTTTTCGTGTTACTTATTTAACTATTCTATTTCTTTACTTAATCGATGGTATTTTTATGTTGGGTTTTTAGGAAAGAAAAACCCGTAGACATGGCCAATTGTCGAAGGTTTTCCAGATGTTTGTATTGCGTATCTGTCTGTTAACATACTTATATGCTTATACAACCTGTAACAAAAAGGTGTAGTAATACTTGGTGGTGTGTATTTGTATCGTGCCAGGAATCGTCTGCCAGAGAACGAAAGTCGAAATCGGACATATTTTTTTCCGTAAAAAAATTAAAAATTATATTTTTCAAATACTTTTGACAACCCTACATGTGCGGAAATCAGAGATATTTGTTCCGTACAAAAATAAAAAAAATATTTTTTTGCCAACTCTACGATTATGTCTGTGGCGCGTGACCTTGACCTTTGTTATGGCC
Source organism: Lomographa bimaculata (assembly GCA_948107665.1). Taxonomy (NCBI): domain Eukaryota; kingdom Metazoa; phylum Arthropoda; class Insecta; order Lepidoptera; family Geometridae; genus Lomographa; species Lomographa bimaculata. The sequence goes on from OX403600.1 coordinate 14,672,034, forward strand.
ACCACTGTCAGATGTCTAGGTCAAAAGGCTATGTGGTGTAGAACGGTAGCTGATGAAATAGGGTTGCAAATGACATTTTTTTTTTAAACTTTAATTCATCATAACTCAATATTCATGGTGCTACCGCGAATGCAGAAGTTCCTGTTAGACTCCATACATGTAGCTAGATGTGTGACTTGAGTATTACTACACCTTTCTGTTACACATTGTATATCCATCTTTTAAGAAGCGGATATCGATTTCGATTCCTGATGGAAACAAGTTGCCCCAAGGACATTGGACACGCCCAAGGAATTTGTGTTTTTTGTTGTGGCTGTGGTTGTATGATTGTTTCAGATACCTACGGCACAAGACTTGGAACTTCGTGTGGGGCTGTGAGTGTCAAAGCGTTTATGTAACATCATCGTCCACTAATAAACGTAGCCGATACAATATTATATACGTACCTACATATATACCTCTATATTGTAAAATACCTACTGTTGCTCGAGAAAAGTATTTCAATTAGGTACCTATATGTTCTAGAGTGCACGTGAGTATTTTCTATGCAAGCTATCTTCAGCCGCATCATCACTCTCCATCAGGTGAGATATAGTGGTAAAATACTAACACATCTAGCAAGAAGTAACTACTCGCCTCGTGTTGTAAGACCAAAACCAATTGTTTGACCACCTAAGTCAATTCGCTCGATCAACATAGACAACACGTATATACAAATGTATTTTTTTTATGAAAAATAGGTAACCATTTGTCCGCTATCTCACCTGATGTATATGAGCATATGAGTTTAGCAAGCCCATCAGAGATCCATAGCAAATTACCAATAATTTTCTAGTTTTTTTTGCAAATTATATCAGTGCATTTGTTGTTATTTCATCCAATTTTCACACAATCACAGCCAGAAACAGAAACACAAATTTTCCTTGGGGAGAAAACTTGTGTTCCCGCTGGGAATCGAACCCAATACCCCTGCTTAGAAGGCTTGAACACTTGAGTTACATATAATCTCGATGCCTTGTTGTTACTTTTTTATTATTATTCAGCTTAGGCATACATGTGACCGCTATCTCACCTGATGATAAGTGATGATGCGACAATGGAGCATGTTACTTAAGTGATTGTTGTATTCATTTCCTATTACACGACTTCATAAACAGGTAAGGATTATTAAAACGAAGAAGTAGTTTATGTATCATCATTTATTCATTATTTTTATGAAATGACGAATAACCGCTCTAATAGTCATGTGCCTACGTCTAATTAAAAATACGTTATACCTATGTACAGTAATTATATCACAATATGTCCAAGGCGAAGCTCAATGTATTAAAGTACGCTGAGTTACAGTAAGGAAAGTCTTTCATTTTCCATTGACATTTAAAATTACTTTTATTGAGTTATTTATTTAACCTTTGTTTAATGAAAGGGATTTGTGTGTTTGTATGGTGCAAACAGATCGGTCGAAGGCGTAAAAGTCATCAACTCAAATCTAAGTTTTCGCTAAGAGTGAAGCTTTTTAGTACTTAGTATAATACTTTATGGCAAATGGGGTTAGATTTTACAATAGAATTCCTAAAATCGTAACTGAATTACCACTGGGAAAGTTCAAATCTGTATAAAACGGGCATTAATTAAGAAAGCTTATTATAAGACCACAGACTATATTAATGACAAAGATGCATGGAGGCAAACTGCACAGGCTCTTTCTAGCGACTACCATAATAACACCTAGGTTAAGAAAATTATGTATTAGAAATTAAGAATGTTTAAAAAAAAAAATGAATGAAAAAAAATGCACCGCCGTGTTTCTTGCCAGCTAAAATTTAACAGACTTTTTGATTTTTAGAAGACAGTTTCTTGCCAGGTTCTTCTCGAGATGGCTGTAATTTTGCGAATCTGGCAATAGATTTATTAACTTTCATGAGTGCCTCTTTGGGGCCCATGTGAATAAACGATTTTGATTTTGAATATTATAGTAAGGTCTAAGCGGTATTCGATTTCTTTTTAATGTCAATTGAGTGACGAAGCGAGCAAGTTCTTCGCCTTATGGTAAGCGTCACTCTCGCCCATTACAGTGACACCCAGAATTTTTAACTTAGGTCAAAAACTTCTTTTTCGTTTTTAACTTAGGCAAAGCACTGCGTCTCTTTGAAATATTAGATGTTAAATCTCTTTAAGTTCTGTAATTTCACTAGAAACTGTCATTTGTATAGTAGGTAGTCACAATAGACAGCTTTCTTAAGGCAGGCATTCTATTGTTTCAACTATAGCAGTAGGTACCCTTCTGCAAATTGAAGCCTTAATTTGAAAGAAAGAAATAAAATTCGCGTTTGGTTTTGAGCGGACCGCGGCGTGTGGGTACCTCTCTTCATCTGCAAATTTAAGCCTTAATTTGAAAGAAAGAAAGAAACTTCGCGTTTGGTTTCGAGCGGACCGGCGTTCGGGAACGTGGGCACGGTCCACTCCCGCGCAGCGGTGCCCGCGCCGGCACAGCATCGGCATTGCCGATTATTTCAGATAAATTTCATAGACATTTTGTTCTTCAGAGGAGAAAACTATACTAGAGATCGTTTAATATAAAACGATACGATTCTCTAACAACTTGTCTAACACTCAAATATATAAAAAATTGGCGGAATGGCGTCCTCAATGGGGTCAACATTTCACACTTCTTATAAAGAATAAGAAGTTTTAAGAAGTTTTAAGAAGTTAATAAGTGTTGACCGCATTATTTGTTTTATTTTTGATTATTTTGTATGTATGTCTGTGTATTTTATTCACTTTGCTGTTTTGTAGTGTAAATGTTGTGTGTGTCATTAATAATAAATGGTTGTAATAATTTTCTTTCGTTCTTTCTTTCCTAAACTGAACCCCATTCAGCCGATTTTTTGAGAGAGCATGAATAATTACGAGTACACATACAATGTTTTGTATAGTTTAAAGACCTATGCCTACCGAAGAAATTACACCGTCCAATCTGAATGCACCATTAAAAAATTATGTCAATTCCACAGAGCAGGAACTCGCTCTCGCTTCAAAAGAGTTTCCTACTCTGTAGGTCTGTGGTCAAATCAAATTATGTGTACAGTCAAAAATTGCAACTATCAACTCGTGCTGTATCTTTCCAACATAAACTTTTGCCTCTTCACTACGAAACTAGAATTAAAATGTCAAACAAAACAATATTTACAACGCTATTTACAATTAATTTACACGCCTAATTAATAATTACAGGGAAATGCTATACTTAATTATAAAATTAAATACAGTTCTGTAGACACTAAAATATCTTAAAATTACTGACTCGTGTTTTATATAATAAATATATGATTTAAAGCCAAAATACATTTTCTTCTTATGATTTTGTCATTTTATTTGCTTTTATAATACTGGACTGAGGAATGGTTAACATTGTGTAGTTTACATGGCTCAAAACCCACCAACGACGTTTTTTTATGGTAATTGAGTTACGAAACAAGCAAGTCGCTCGCCTGATGGTATAAGTCACGCTTGCATATTTCATTTCAGTGCCACCCAACGTTTTGAACTTGGTCAAAATCCTGCTCGGCAAAGCGATCGTTAATCACTTTAAAAATAAACGAAAAATTTACATTTATACCTTTTTTTCGGTTAAGCATTTTGTAGGAAACATCACCTAAAATATATAGTCGAAGTACCTGGTGAGTTTTAAGTCATATACAGTGTCTTTATTCAATATTTTTTATTCAATAAGGATCAACTAAAAGATCCATTAACTAAATGTAGCAGGAACTTTTTTAAGAACCAATCTTACGTACATAAATATTTAAATATTTGAAAATGTTTACAGACAGCATTTCAAGGGAACATTATATTTAGCTTGCAATAATTGTAATATGATAACATTTTCATTAGTTACCATATTTATAGCATATTTTTAGCTTTTTAAACTATTCCAAAATATTTATCAAACATGTAACAATAGGCACGTCATTCAAATATTAACTTCAGTCTGTTGAGATTCAGTAAAATACAACTGCAATTTTAAAATTTCCAATAAATAATTTCCACTAACAAAGTTTCCCAATATTATTGTCGCTTTTGTACTACAAAAAGCCTTTTCAGGACGGTAATATTACAATGCAACCTCTTATACATATCCACCATGAATCCATTAATTTCTAACTCTTCAAAACTTACATCAGGCACCAAAGAACGAGGAAATTGAACGAGAATCATTGTGTCAAAAGTGACAAGACATCTCTCATAGACTTCGAATATTCTATCCGTTCCTTAGTTCGTTCTATGAATTAACAATTCTACGAACTGTCAATGTCACTGTCAATCTTAGCTCCTCAAAAAACCCAGTCTTCGAATTGAAGCTACTTAATTTAGATCAGGATGGACCAGAGGCTTTCAAGGGTCATCCTTTTTCTTTCTCAACTTCCCTTCCGTGTGGATGGTCTGCGTGACATTGTCGACTACGGTAGACAGTTCAGCATCCGGGTCTATAGCAGTGGATAGAGCTGTGATATAGGCGCATGCTATTCGGAGAACTGATAGCTTTGAGAGTTTCTGGTTGTGGCTGTAGGATGGAACAGCTCGCCTTAGAGTGTCGAAGGCGGCGCTGATGGTATGGACTCTGGTTCTTTCGCGAGCGTTAGCTTCGATACGACGTTCTCTTGTCATGTTTTTGTAGTTGCGTTGCTCTCTTGGCTTCCTGTCATAAGGTTCTGCTACAGCTGGGTGTGGGGGCACTCGTGGTGGCCCCGGCGGTGGAGGTGCGTCGGGTGGTGGGGCCACGATTGGTGGCGGAGGTTCTAGAGGCCTTCTACGCTGCCGCTGTTCGCTCTCCATGGATTTCTTGACTAGAGAAAGGGGCTCGTGCTGCGGCTCTTCTGAAAAAAGGAAAAAGTTATTAAAAATCTGTAATAGTTATAAGTGAAAGCTTGACCAATGACCACCTATATTATATAAGCGATAGCGCAATTGACACTATGAGTTCATCACAAAACAAAAGAACAACATTTTCTTCTCTTTCGTGGTGTCCTTATTCTTATAGAAAAAAGAATTAGAATTATCATTTATTGACAGAAAGTTATTACAAAATGCAATTTTGTCATTGAATTAGAAGTCTATAGCCATAAAAGAGACTTGGAAGCCAGCAGTTTTAATAACATAGTAGGATAAATTACAACGAAATGAATATCATGAAATGTGTACCTGTAAAAGACCACGGCCGAAACGGATTGGATGCGTCACTCTCAGGGCTAGGCAGGTCCTCTTGAGAACTCAACCTGATGCGTTTCTTCGGCGGCTGCAGCCTGGCGGGACCCCTTGTCCTCTTGAGATCGCTTTCAACCAATCGAACCCCTGAATCATCTGAGTGCGCTGGACCAGAGCACGAGTCGTCATCATCACCACCGGAGACGAAACCAGCATCGCGTTCGATTATGCGTTCTGTAACAAAAGAAATATGTGTTAGAATAGCTTGGTTCCTTTTTTTTTGGGTTTTTTTTTAGCCATGTTAAGGATAAATGAAGTTGTGGTAAGATTCTAGAACTGCTTATTATGGTCTAGTCATGTGAAGACCGTAGTGACGACTTTATATCTGTTATCCAAAAAAAGTTTGAAGGACCATTAATCGACGAAACCCTGCAGTATGCTTTCTAGGCCGTAAATACTGGGTTCGGTACCTTACAGGAGCACAATTTTTCTTCCCAAGAGAAATTTGTGCTTTTGGTTCCGGGTGTCTGATTATGTATTTGTTAATGTTTTCTGCAACCACGATACAAATCCTTAATGAGTATGAGTTTAAATTTGTTTAATTTACAATTTTGTGATCAACTATGAATATATAATATATATTTGAATGTGGGGTCATTTTGTTTATCACAAAGCTCACTTTTCTCGAACATTGAATCTTGTACTAGTTAAGTACGAATGGCAAAGAAAATATAGATATCTGCCTAATTAATTTCATAGGACCATCCTATACCCTGATTGATAATGCAATCAATCAAGTGTTCTTGCTTCCTTGATTAGAAACGTCCAGCTTCTTCCATATAAGTCTAGCACCAAGTCACGGAAAACTATCACTTCAAGTGAGCTGACAAAAACCATGAGAGCGTTGTGGTAGTACAAACGATGCCGACAGGGGACCTCGTTACGACGTTATAGATAGCACGACGCGACCTGCGTGCTAAGGATCACTGAGCATATAAATACTAGAACCTAGATAAAGACACAGAAGAAATAATTATTTATTCTGTAGATGGTACAGACGTCATTTGCTGTTGACAAACAGTACCACCGGAATTTTGTCGCGAAAGTGAAAAAATGGCATTGTTGATTTTGTATCTATTAAGTTACAGAAGTAAGTCGGGTATTTTTTTTTTCTACAAATACTGAATTAGTGGTTTATTGGATACACTAGATATCAGCAAATCTTTCTGGTACTTGAAGTTTAAAGTTCTCTTTATGCCAAGTAATTTCTTTGACCGACATCTCTCTTCAACCGAAACCATTTCCATGCTTGCACAGCTCCGTGCTGCTTTTTTAGCAAAATTGACATTTCCTTTTTATCCGACTTCAAAAAAGGAGGAGGTTCTCAATTCGTCGCACTCTTATTTTCCGTCATTTATTAACCTATTTAGAAGAATATTATTTTGTTCTAAAGGGTATACGTTCAAGTTGATCCGAATTTGATCAAGATCTGATGAAGAGTTTCGGAGTTATTTGCGACTTAAGTCGGTTTTTTTTTTAACTCGTAGTAAATTAGGATTGTAAGTTGTTGGTGGTTATAATAGAGGTTGGTTGGTTAATGTTGCAATGTAGTTCTTCACCTTATTTACTTCTGAAGATTCAAAGGAGACAAGGCCCTTTGGAACTGTATCTAAGCTTACATCAAGTTTATTTTCTAACAAAACAGAATGGGAAGGACAAGGTTGAACCGTCCGCGGCCGGTCGCTAGGCGCCGGCGCCTGCGCAAGTGACGTCACGCGCCAGTCCACATGAGGTGGATAGTCTAGATAGTAGCCTTGGGATACGTCGAGAGGGTCGTATCTAATTTATGAGAGATTAAATAGCTGCTAGTTAAATCATTCTTGTATAGATAGGAGGAACTCCCCAGGAGGAGTTTCGTATCTTCAGAGGAAACTCCTTTATTTAAATTTTCTGAAATATTAAACTTTTTTTACTTCTATTAAACTTTTTAAAGTTAATTTTTTTCTACCTTAGGGCTTTGTTCTAATCGGCAACCTTTTTGTGTGACGAAAAGTGGTGTGAAGACACTGTGTTGAATATTTAAAATGTTTCCCTGTAATACATAAGTTTCACTTCTATCGTGTGTTAGAGATCTAGATTCAGTTCCTGTGTAACGAACTCATAGTTTGTGTTTGTGAGGCCTTAGTCTATCCATGTTAAAAACATTAACTAAATTTGTAAGCTGTCATTAGCTGTCAAATAAATTAACAGACACTTATCAGAAGATAGTCAAAAAGGCCATCACATATATTTGTGTATTATTTTGATGATTTGTATCCTGTAAGCGGTATAGAGTCAGAAGAGGCCATATAGAACTAAGAAGAACTGCATATATTTATTTTCTATGTAAGTTTCTTGGGACTTCCTATATTCGTCGATGTATGCCTATATTGATCCAATAGAGATTGATCCAACATGTGTTGATGTTGCTCCTCAAACCTCGCTTGTTTCTGCAGTCGGCTCATAATATCTTCGGATATGAATCTCGTGTGCCGTACATCGCAGCGGTATGTGCGTCTCTGAATACAAACAGGTTTCATTCCATATGGTCAGCAGTGATTGCTATTTTATAAACTTATATATGAATGTTGGAATGTCTGTATGTTTGTAATCGGATGCTGTTGATCTGTCATTCGTTTGATAATGGAAAATAAGACCTAGGATATACAAGTAGGTTTTTAATCGACCTTTAACTAATGAGTTTTTATTCGTTTTGGTGAGTTGACAGTTTTGGCAATTGACCTCCTTTTGCTTATTTGCGAGTTTTGGCGCGAAAGTGAAAAAGAGACTTTTTTATTTTGTATTCTTTTCCAAACCTTGTGATTCTTCGAGTGTTCATATTAATAATGGTAGATTATTAACCGTTAATAGTTATTGAACGTAGAAGTTCTAGTAAAGTTTCTACTACCACTAGAGCATGACTAGACTATAACTGGACCTTGACTCTTTTACTTGACTTGTGACTAGGACTTCTTTTATGAAGTAATTATATAAAACACTTGAAATATTGCATCACTTGTCACTGGCTAAATGAACAAAGCCAAAATTAAAAGAAAAAAAAACGAATGTCTGTTTGAAAAATGTAAATTTTTGCTTAATTCCTCTTATTTATATCGAAAACCCGTGGCCTCTTATGTAATTAATGGAAATGGAGTGAAATGTCTGGTCAGAGATGCTTGCTCTATACAGATTCTAATCAAAAAAAGCAAAATCAAAAATTTTAAAACACCTATACCTGGAAAGCGGCTACACCGATTTTCATCAAACATAGATAAGAACACTTGATCAAGTCACCTTCAAACAAAAAAAAAAACAAAATCAGTTCAGTTTTTGGTAGTTAAGATGTCACAGAAACACACATTACCTAAACTTATTACAATATTTTTGCGTCAGGGTTTACAATCAAAATAATTGTGCTATAGGAAACTTAACAAAAAATTTAGTACGCTTTGCGTCATTTAAATATTAATATAAATAACAATAGATAATCAAATCCGCATGCCATATATAGTTAATCACCATTAAAATATCAACCTCTAAACCGCATTCCTGAGTTAAATATTCTATATTAATGGATATATTTGGCAATGGATTTCCCAATTCATCATAGGTGTTGTGTTTCAACGGATTATGTTACAGGATGCTTGGTTTAAAAAAACAATGTTTAAATTGCTAATTATGTAATAAATTAATGGAAACAATAATTATTGGCTTTATGGTAACGTTTTCTAATTGATTGGATGGAGTTAAAACGCCCACTGTGTATAAATAACCACTGATATACCTACTATATCTAAAACTAAAGTTTTGCCGCGAAAATAAAAAAAATGCGTAATTTAAAACAGACAATTTTGTACTTTTTATTTTCCGAATTTTGTATTCTTCTAGTGTTATGTGTAATAATGGTGGATTACTAACCATTAATAGTCAGTGAAACTTTATTCTTCGAGTGTTGATGTGTAATAATAGTGGATTATTAACCATTAATAGTGAGTGAAACTTGTATTCTTCGAGTGTTGATGTGCAATAATAGTGGATTTTTAACCATTAACAGTGAGTGAAACTTGTATTCTTCGAGTGTTGATGTGCAATAATAGTGGATTATTAATCATTACTAGTGAGTGAAACTTGTATTCTTTGAGTGTTGATGCGTAATGATGCTGGATTATTAACCATTAATAGTGAGTGAAACTTGTATTCTTTGAGTGTTGATGCGTAATAATGGTGGATTATTAACCATTACTAGTGAGTGAAACTTGTATTCTTTGAGTGTTGATGCGTAATGATGCTGGATTATTAACCATTACTAGTGAGTGAAACTTGTATTCTTTGAGTGTTGATGCGTAATGATGCTGGATTATTAACCATTACTAGTGAGTGAAACTTGTATTCTTTGAGTGTTGATGCGTAATGATGCTGGATTATTAACCATTAATAGTGAGTGAAACTTGTATTCTTTGAGTGTTGATGCGTAATGATGCTGGATTATTAACCATTACTAGTGAGTGAAACTTGTATTCTTTGAGTGTTGATGCGTAATGATGCTGGATTATTAACCATTAATAGTGAGTGAAACTTGTATTCTTTGAGTGTTGATGCGTAATGATGCTGGATTATTAACCATTACTAGTGAGTGAAACTTGTATTCTTTGAGTGTTGATGCGTAATGATGCTGGATTATTAACCATTACTAGTGAGTGAAACTTGTATTCTTTGAGTGTTGATGCGTAATGATGCTGGATTATTAACCATTACTAGTGAGTGAAACTTGTATTCTTTGAGTGTTGATGCGTAATGATGCTGGATTATTAACCATTACTAGTGAGTGAAACTTGTATTCTTTGAGTGTTGATGCGTAATGATGCTGGATTATTAACCATTAATAGTGAGTGAAACTTGTATTCTTTGAGTGTTGATGCGTAATAATGGTGGATTATTAACCATTTATAGTGAGTGAATGTGCGTGATTGTTACCAATTATACAAAATTGAAAACGTGATTTTAGTTTTCATCCCATTACTCCACTGCAAGTTCTAAATAAGTAAAGTTTATACTCATGACTTGACTTTGACTGAGACTGAATAAAGTTATGTTAATACACTAGACATACTAGACACTGGCTAAATGCATACAAATTGCGGAGACATCTATTATTAAAATAAAACCGAGTATGTATATTATAGAGTAAGGAGATCTAGTACCTACTTATATCGAGATAGGAAACTATAAGTTGGTACTAGACTATAAAACAAACTATCTATAAAATAAATTAATAACTTTAAAATATAATAAATAATAAAGATTATTTTATATGATCAACTTTAAAATATACAATATTTAGAGCAGAGCAATCTACATATTGTTTGCAAATCAAGGTTAGTTCACCAAACTCCGGTTAAGATCACAAAAGTTGTTTAAGCGGAAGATGACAATAAAATGTTGGATAGCTGTCAAAATTAGACGTCAATCAAACGTCATCGCATGGAACGGTGAATCAAAATTTACAAGACCATGGATACTTCCATGGCTTTGTAAATTTTGTACAACTATATTATCATATATATACTTTCTTATATGATAGTACTTATTAGTGCAACCGATAAATTAAGCAATTTTGATACAACTGAAATAATTTTTCAATGGCAAATAATTGTGAAAATACACACTAAAAAGGCTTATTACTACAGCTAAATAGCCATGGATAAGGTAGATTATAGTTAATATTATAGTAAGTAAGTAGATTTATCTATAATAATAGCTGAAATGCTACTTTCAGATGTCGGTAAGTTGTTCCCGGATGTATTTTATTTAAAATTATTGACGTTATAGTTAAATATAGAAACTATTACTTACATCCATTTACTACTCCTTACAGTACAGTCGCAATTTCCCTGCACAAACAACCTATCAACAAATACCAAACGGAGTTACGGTGTAAGAGTCAGAGCCCAGGCCTAAAGCGCTTATAACCCTCGATCACAACATCACGAATAGGTGATGTATAATAAAGGCCTAACGCTACCCGAACATTATTAAAAAAAACAAATCAGTATTGAACATTGAATCTAACATTCCCTTACGGATTATCGTTCTAATGGCCAAGCTACCGGAATTAGTTTATTACTCATAATAGGCAGCGGCGCCGAGAAGGCGTTACCATCACCACCCAACATCCTAAATAAAATACAACTGTCTTCGAAAACGCACCTTATCGCCAATAGTTTACGATTCACGACCTCTTTCGTGAAGGTAACGTTCGATTGGCGCGCTGGCGTCGACTAAGATACGTTTACGAAGCAAGCTTCTTACAGGTGTTTTATCTACAAAAAGATTATCTGTGGCTGTGATATGTCCGTCTCGCATTGAGATGATTGAAGCTTTAATCATTTAGATAAATAGGACCTTGCTTACCTTGGTTCTATGATGAGTTCCCGCAACAATTAATTTTAAATTATTTAATTGATTAAAATTTGTATTTTATGTTTGCCTGCAAAAAATCTATGCTTTTATATGAGCAAAGACTTATATATCCATGGTTATATTAGCATTGTATTTAAGGCATAAGTATCTACTAGAAAGAAAAAATTGGCGCGGAGTTTTGCCGCGAAAGTGAAAAAATGGCGTTGTTGATTTTGTATAATTTAATACCTATGATTCTACGAGTGTTATTGTGTAATAATGGTGGATTATTAACCGTCAATACTTTGTTTAAACGTGCATGAGTGTAGGCAACTCATACAAAGTTGATAAACGTGATTTTCGCTGTTGCTCCAAAACTCCAATAGAAGTTCTAGTAAATTGTCTACCACTATATTAGGGTATGACTTGACTATGACTTAACTTTAACTCTTTTACTTGACTTTGACTGTGACTTGGGACTATTAAAATGTTATAATTGAAGTATTACTTGACAAACCTCAAGATAGGCTAAAAGCCTAAGACTACGGAGTCAAAATTACAAAAAAGTTGTAGCCCTAAAGAACGCCAAAGGAACATATTATATATATTATATTCTCTCGATTTAACTGAAAAACAAAAAGTAGAACACCAAAGGGTCCAGGGTCCGCGTGGAAAGGGATAGATTATTGCCCAGATAGAGTCCTCGCACCACTTATCTGATCTCCCGCCACCTTAGTGGCGCCAAATTTCACAGAATGGAATGACCCATTCCGTTAAGTATTTAAAACAAATATATTGAGATAGGCCGACTCCGACTGACCAGCAGACATAAGAGGTCGAGAGTTTGGTTTTGAAGTGAAACTTCTTATAGGAGATCTTTGATAATCTGATCTTCAACCTTTTTGTATAACGAAAAGTGTGGACACTGGTGGAGAGTCAGTGGACTCTCACTGGCTTGCACTGCCCCACACGTCTGGGGGGTGGCCTTGGTGAGCAAGGTCACCCCTCCATGGGTGCAGTGGCCCGGTTAACATACGGACCTACCGCCCGGGGCAAGATAGTGACTGCTAGCGCGACCCTATCTTGCCCACCTTGACTGCTCAAGGGGGGTTTTTAGTAGCTTCGAACCCCACACACCTCTTTCCTTCACCCCTGAAAAGGAAGAGAAGGGCATTAACCCCACAAAAAATGGTTGACAATAACCACAACCAACTCGCAATATAACTACATTGTATTTTCAAACGCCACGTCACCGTCGTCTTCACACTAATATAATAAAGGCGAAAGTTTGTGAGTGAGTTGGTATGTTTGTAACTCCTTCACGCTCAAACGGCTGAATCAATTTTGATGAAATTTGGTATGAAACCAGCTGACACCTGGATTAGCACATAGGCTACTTTTTATCCCGGAATTCCGGCGAATCCGGGACGCACGCGGGTAAAACCACGAGGCGCAGCTAGTTAAGCAATAAACCTCAAAATAGTAATGTCCCGTAACGGTACATACATTTAGGAGGCGAATTTCGCCGAGACTTACCGAACTAAATGAGAAAATGATGAGCGGTCACTTACGTAAAAAAAATTAGAGTAAGCCGATGTTAACTTGTCTGCGGACCATTCGCACGGTCCCCGCGCTTAATGTATGGGAAGTCGTGATGATACGACTTTCTACGGACACTTTACGGCTACAGACGGTCAACATGGTTCAGTGTTGCCACGCCTGAGCCACTGGAATCCCGGAAACTATTTATATCTATATTTATGTACTAGCCGGATGGGATTCGCGGCGGTTTTGTCGGATATTTAGACTAGTTACGGCCATCGCTTACATTTCGGAGAGTGTACTTGAATTACACCACATTGATTAATTGTTGATTCCATGCCCTTTCTATAATCGGACCACAAGACGAACTGATCAACGTTCTATATCGCATCTATTTATGGTTGATATAACTCATATCCGCTCAAAGCGTTTTGCTTTTACATTTATCATCCGTACAACGAAGCAGTGGCACTGCCTGCATCTTTGTTTGTCTTGAGTTTTCAAGTTAGAGTCATCAAGTGAGTTAACAGGCAAATGCGTACCTATCTGGCATAAAAAATGTAATGTACACTCTCCACACAAGTCATCGAACTTAGTTTGGGGCTGTGAGTGTGCGGTAAGTTCTAGTGTACCACGTCAAACTTGCATTCCCGTCAATTGCAAACGAATGGATGAAAACCACCAGAGCTAAAGTAAATTCACAGATTGGCAACACTGGTCGCCAACCGAGAATAATCATTTATTTAATTTTGTTCTGTGTTGAACTGTCCGTCGTTGGCTAAGTTGGGTGACCGTTCGCTTTCTAAATATATCATATAATCGGGTTCGAATCCCGGCGGGAAACAAGTGTTATCCTCAAGGAAAACTTGTGTTTCTGGTCATTGTTTGTGTGATGTGAATGTTTCCGATACCCACGACACAAGTCATCGAACTTAGTGTGGTGCTGTGAGTGTGAAAACGTTTATGTTCATGTTCGATGATACCTACGTCGACTATGGATACTGGCCACATGGTAGTGCTTCGATTATTCCATGCGACGCGCTGCGTCAGTCATCGGGCGCCAACCTGACGCCACCGATATGGCACTGTCATAGCTCAACCAGTATGGATGCTTACCACAATTATTTAGACCCAAAGAAACAATGAACTTACAAATGAAATACATATTGGTCAAGAATGTTTTAGCGCTATGGTAACCTTGTTACCATTTGCATAATTTTAAATGTCATAAAGTTATTACATGTCATCATAATAAAGTTATTCTGAATTAATAAATAATAAATACTAAATTATTTTTTAGACTTGGTCTGATTCGAATAGATTAGGTTAGATTTTTTTTGAGCTTATAACAAGTTAAGTTCTCTATTTACATCTAAATTGTGCATAAAATAAATATAAATAATTGCGGTTATGGCGTGTAAAAATTAGGACTATAAAAAAATTGGGCGAAAGATATTGTTCATGTAAATAAACCTAGCATATTTGCCCCTAAACGTCTATATAAATTTTTCATTAAATGAGAGTCAACTCTAGAATATTTGCAAATCCAAAGTCACTAGTGAGATTCTTTAAACAAATGGATAAAGGATAAAATTCAGGATAATATATATACCGTTATTGGTAAGTAGCGCACATTCCTACAGGAAGTAGTTTACAATCGACAACTGGGTAGAATAAAAATAAAATAAAATGTTTTCAAAAAAAAAAATTTCTTTGCTGTTTAATACGAGTATATTGTCAAGTAAACTATGGCAACTCTTAGACAGCTGCTACAATAATTAGTATTTGACTATATAGCTACGAGTGCTAAGTGCTACGGAATCATTGAACTAACATGCTAACATGTGACGAAAGGTCACGAGAGGTAATATGACGATGTTATAGTAAAAATATGAAATTATTGTCATAGATATAAAAAAAAATTGTATAAATAAATTTTGTTTTTTTCTCAACGATTTTATAAACATAGAATACGGTAATATCGAAACATAATTTCAAAGATTCATAATTAATGTAAAGTCTAACATTCCATACTGCAAGAGTTCTGTAACATTGCTTGAATGCTTACGTATATGAGAAGTTAATTACAACATATTTCATACTATCTTTACTCCTGCGGTTCCCAACAACAATAATAGTGGTTTCAACCAAGGGAAAATCTAATTTCATCATAAGAATAACCTAATAATACTATACCAATAATAATAAACAAACGTAAGAACTTATTTTAGTTATTTATAAGCTGATAGTAACATGCATGTAAAATTTGTATTTCTACGTTTTCAAACACATTAAAATTGCTTGTTACATTAGAACTATACAAAAAATCGTGTAGCCCTGCAATGCGCTGCTCTCCCTAAGACTTAAGGTCTTATGACTGATATTCCCAATGATCATGATAACGGGATTCTGGACAATAGTGTTATACGTTAAATTATATCTATACAAATAAATAAAATAAGGGAACGCCACCCACTGGTAGTGGGCTTGAGCACTTGAGTTACCTATAAGCTCCTTGTCTTGTATGTAACTTAGGTCTTTGCTGTATATATTTATAGTTTAGTTTTAGGAAATATAGGCAATTGGCTCTTAGTTTGATAAAATAATTTAAATATACTCGTATGTTTGTAATGTTAAAATGCTTATCAAAGTAATTCATCACGTATAACAAAAAACTATTTTTTTATTGATTTTGTTTATATAGAGCATTAGTCTTACTAGGCAGAATTATCAATAGTTTTAAATTTTATGTCCTTGTTATTTTTTCCGGCTATGTACGTTTTCTATTTTTTTTTCTAAAATAAAAGTAGCTTGAGTAAGTTACTCCTTGTAACATCAAGCTATCTGCTAGTCCCGTCAGAACCTCTTTGACTGTGACTTGTGACTAGTCCTTTTAATATGAAATACACTTCAAATATTATATTATTACTTGACACTGACACACTAAATGCACAAGATTACGAAGTCAAAATTAAAAGAAAAAAAAGGGTTTTATGGAAAAAACGAACTCATCAAACAGAACGTACAGAACATCGTGAACTTTTGATAGACAAAATTAAAAAAATAAGTTCTAAGATTGTCGCAAACCTGAACCAATGTGGATAGAGTAGGTGCTATTTCTCCTCAGTACAACTTAGCTGCTTTCTTTTGTAATTTATTTCAGGTTCACAACAACGCCGCGTCTGTTAGTTTCTTCTACAGCGAGGTAGATAGTACCTATTACATATGCACAAGGGGGTTGCTTTTCTTGGAAATTTCGCTGGTATCGATCAGTATATCTGTTCGGAATACATTATTTCTACTCTATATGATTCCAAGTTTATTATTTTAGATAAACATAAACGCTTTCACACTCACAGCCGTGGGGCTGTGAGTGTGAGTGTGACTTAGTGTGGACTAAGTTCGATGACTTGAGTCGTGGGTGCCGGAAACATTCACATGATTCACAATCGCAAACATTTACATCATACACAGAAACACAAATTTTCCTTGGGGAGAAAACTTGTGTTCCCTCCGGGAATCGAAACGGATACCCCAGCTTAGAAGGCGAACGCTCACCCGACTGTGCCAACGGGTAGTTCAAAAACGACTTTACTATTAAAGTTTTTGTATTATATGAATCAGGCATTATAGAATTATTAAACAAGTCAATATAATAACAAAAAAAAAACAGTAAATCCAACTGTCATGTCTTTAGTGACACTCGCAAGATTGAGACGCAGATAATTAAATAATTAAAACGCAGGCAAAGCTTAAAAATAACACTTCATCGCTTATACTTCTATTTTGGCTTGACCGATTTCGATAAACCACCCCTGTAGTATACACTACCAAAAAAATAAAAAATCATCAAAATCGATTCATAATTGGCTCAGATATCGCGTAACATACATACAAAAAAAAACATACAGTCGAATTGAGAACCTCCTTTTTTGAAGTCAGTTGAAAAAGGATTAAAAAGTTATATAACCAGAGAACATGTCAAAACAAATCAAACGAGCCCAAACTAGATGGGTTTATCTTGTTTAGTTCAGAAGTTCCTATGGCCATCTTCATAAAGAATAATAAAGAATAATTTGTTTTAAAAAAAATAGTAATAGCATTTTGTTTACATACATTTTTTTTTTACATAATATTTTTAAATATCTTTTACATATCTTTAAATTATTAACACATTATAATTAGGCTACTTACAATATTATACTAAGGGATGTCAAAATATTCCTTTAAATTATAATAAATCCTGCTTAATAGCCAATCTTTCAGACCATTTTTGAACTTGATATAATCATCCATAACCTATCGTACATTCACCGTTCTAACTGGAGGGTAACATTCCATTGTCACCAACTGGGTAAACACTGCAGTCCATTGTGTGGAGCCTCCGAGTCAAAATAGCCTATTGTTCTGTTCCCTAGACTCAACACATGTCTACACCTGGGATGACACGTGCGGTATATGCGATACTGTTATCAGTGAACAACTCTTTACTTATTAACCCTTACTGTTTGTATTGTTATCTGCAAATGATAGATGTAATAAATGGGGTGCTGCCGCGAAGAGAAAAATTCTGAAAAGCGTTCTCGTTTCGTCTCTCAATGATATTTAAAAAAAAAGTGCAAAAATGACGTTATCCATTTTGTGTTTTTCTTCCAAAACTAGTGATTTTTCGAGTGTTCATGTGTAATAATGGATTCTTAACTGTCCATAGTGCGTGAACGTGCATGAATGTAGGCAAATCATACAAATTTAAAAACTTTCACTATGACTGGATCAAATTTTACTTGATATATAAACGCTACGTTTTCGGACGGACAACGTTTGCGGACGAAGCGTTTTGCTTCCACATTCATTATGCGAACCGCTAAGGAGTGGAACTCCTTACCTGAGTATGTGTTTCCTGATAAAAACAATATGGGAGTCTTTAAGTCGCGAGTGAATAGGCATCTTCTAGGCAAACGTGTTCCATCGTCGACCGCATCATCGCTTACCATCAGGTGAGATAGTGGTCAAACGTTTGCCTATACTGAATTTAAAAAAAAACAGTTTTGAAGCACCCTTGTCGTGGGTGCACAAATGTAACACACATAAAAAGAATACAGTTGAATTGAGAACTTCCTCTTTTTTAAGTTGGTTAAAAAAAGCATATTCTCTATTATCATAATAGCCTAGATCTAAACCATTCGGGTTAGTCGCCTTTTCCACCAAGATCTATGCCTATTGCCTAAAAAAAATGGCCTGACAACCATTAATCTCCTCTCAATGTATTCAGTACACATTCAAACGGATATATTCTTCATTCCCACTGCTTTATCTTATACGATGTTTAATGGATGTACCACCTGGTACCAAGAAAAATTGCATCTTCCAGACGTTTCGGCAGGAAGATTTATTTTCGAGGCACCTCTGGTCTAGATTTGAATAAAGTCTAGAATTTTGAGTAGGTCTTAGACTGAAAAAACCTGATTTTGCATCTCGGGGTCACGTCTGATTTATGCGTGGTGGTAGGGTTGGCGCGTTGTTTTTAGTTTGTGAAGTTACGTATCATACTATAGATAAGATAATATTATTTCTATAATTTTTTTAGTCGGGTTCGATTCCCGGCGGGAACACAAGTTTTCTCCACAAGGAAAATTTGTGTTTCTGGTTCTGGTCGTAATTGTGTGTGTGATGTGAATGTTTCCAGCACCCACGACACAAGTCATCGAACTTAGTGTGGGACTGTGAGTGTTTTTTTTTTTTACTATTATAGGTCACGAAACCGTCCTTCTTATTTTTGTCACAATCTAGGCAAGATTAGGCTAATAAGTAACTTAAATTTAACTTATTCTGCTAGATTTAAAATATCCAATAATGGGTCTATTAACACTTTTCTTATAGTCTCTGTTAAGGCAAAGACTCTTAATTCATGTGTTCTTTATGAGCAGCTCTTATAAAACACTACATTATAATAATACAGTAACACCTAACAAGATAACATAATATTTTTTATTAATCAAAACTAATAACAATAGAACAATTTTGACATGTGTGCTAATTTGACTAATATTATAAATCCGAAAGTGTGTAAATGTTTCAGTGAGTTTGTTTCCTTTTGTGACGTATGAACGTATTTTGTTTTTTTTAATCCAATATAAGCAAACGTTTGACCTCTATCTCACCTGATGATATGTACATAGCTTATACCTAGGATTAACACATAGGCTACTTTTAATTTTATTAACGTCGGCGAAGCCACGGGGCGGGGCTAGTCTATGAATATAATATGGGCATTTAGTATCATGGTATTTCAAATTATTAAAAACTTTACATTTTTCGTTATTATGTTGATTAGTTTCTATCGAAAACATAAAGTTTGTTTTTTTAATTAGAACTTTAATCGTAAAATGTAATTAAACTAACTTAAATGTAATTAATTTAACTTTAATTGTTACCTAAATGCCAGCAAGAATCCAATCCTAAAATTTTCTATTTCCCACGATACAAGTCTTTTAACTTAGTGAAGGCTGTGAATGTATAAACCTGTGTGTAGGTGTATAAAATTATTTTTCTTTCTACCGAAACCAGAAATTAAAATCAGAAATAGTATCTACGCTTTGGTCAAAAACACAAAGCACTCTCCATTTTATTTATTGGATCATTATTTTCTGGACGAGGCAACCCTAAATCTAGGATACAGAGAACCTACGCCTATGCAATCAGTCATATTGTCAAACATCAAAAACAAATTTGTGATGCAAAAGCTGTATTGTAAATTCAGAACATTGGGCATTACGCATATTTTATCTATGTATGTAGTATGTCATATAGGTGTCGGCAGAATCAGATATCGATACCATAATTTATACGGAAAACTGCGATGTTTTCTGAATTGGTTGTTATTGTAGAATTGTCGAGTCCAAATTGCTAAGTCTCTGTCACCGACGTAATGTAAAGTGTATCGGTATTAATTCGGTATACTATCGCTTACATTTTGGAGAGTGTGCACAGGAATTACACGAGTTAATACCCTCGTGCCCGTTTTATTATTTATTTAACACCAAGACCTTTGGGTTTTTGCCGCGAAAGTAAAAAAATGGCGTTGTTGATTTTGGATTATTTTCTGGAACTTGTGATTGTTCGAGTGTTGATGGGTTGCAATGGTGGATTATTAACCGTTGATGCTTAGTGAACGTGCATAAGTGTAGGCAAATCATACACGTGATTTTCGCCTTCGCTCCAAAACTCTAATAGAAGTTCTAGTACATTTTCTACCGTTTTACTATGGCATGAAGAATGTTTTTTTCCGATAGGCAAAATGAAGGCGCGAGGTTTCAGTTCAGGGAGTACTACTATTTAAATCAGTGGCACAGAAAATAATGTAGGGATCTCCAATAATAGTAAAAAGAACGTCAAATTTCACCACATTTTTACCCTAAAAATAAATCCTTGAAAAGACCAATTACAGGTAAAAGATATTTAATATTATTGTAACATATTAAACGTTCAAATCCGCTTTGCACATAATATATATAATTCGTCGCTATGAAGCCATTAATCACATTATGTATGTATGTTAATGAATTAATTCAGGCGCCACACTGATTTGCTTATGGAAACCAGTTTGGTTTAGTCTTGCAACCAATTGGAACTTTGTATAAAATTATCTTCAATTCGAATTCGAAGTTACTGTTATGTAATATTATTTGCTAGTGAGTTACTTTTTTTTCTTTCTCTAAAATCTACGGAACTATTGCCTATATTTCCTAAAACTATATACAGAACTACATTTGCTACTAAACTGCTATGTATGTATATATGTTATTTAAGAATTACATGTTAAATAATTTAAACATAAGCTAAGCTAAAAAAAAACCGACTTCACCGCTTATATTTTGGTTTTGGCTTGATCCTTTTCTATAAAATTTTTACGAATAATCTACCAAAAAAAAATTTTTTTTGAAAATGCGGGAGAAATCGGTGAACCTACATAAAAAAAATACATACAGTCGAACATAGTACCCCATCCTTTTTTGAAGTCGGTAAAATGGTTTAAAACAAGTAATACTTTTAAAATAAAAATATAATAAATTGTTGGGCGCCGGAAGGGAAAACAACGGTGACTCCAACTCCGGCTCGTTATAGGTAAGCATTTGGCCGATATCTCACCTGATGGAAAGTGATGATGCGGCCGAAGATGATAATAATAATATATAATTTTGTAATTGTGACGGTGGCTAGCAGGAGCTGGATAAGAGAAGCAGAGGATCGTGCTCAGTAGCGTGCATTTGGAGAGGCTACGTCCTGCAGTGGACTTCCATAGGCTAATGATGATGTACATTTCAAATTTCATCCAAATCCGTTCAGCCGTTACAGCGTGAAGAGAAAGCATTTTTACACATTTACACACAAACTTTCGGATTTATTATATTCGTGTGATAGTGTGATTCTGTAACGATTCTCTAATCATGGTTATGACCACAGATCACAGAAAGTAAAGGTCTACTTTGTGGTGATGACAGATGTCATAAGTGATGATTTGATAAAAATGGGAGTTCCCCATCACGTCATACCAACATTGAATTTGTTCAATGGAATGCGGAGCCGGAGGATGACGTCATCGTCACAGCAAACAGAGAGTGTAAACAACAACACGGTATATTTTGAATCATTCTTTGTTATATTTATTAGCTCTTTTTTTTTTCATTTTGGCTTCGCAATCTTGTGCATTTAGCCAGTGTCAAGTAATAATATATTTCAAATGTTAAAAGTATATTTATATTAAAAGTCCTAGTCACAAGTCACAGTCAAAGTCAAGGTAAAGAGTCAAGGCCCAGTCATAGTCAAGTCATGCCCTAGTATAGTGGTAGAAACTTTACTAGAACTTCTATTGGAGTTTTGGAGCGAAGGCGAAAATCACGTTTTTCAACTTGGTATCATTTGCCCACACTTATGCAAGTTCACTAAGTATTAACGTTAAATAATCCATCATTATTACACATTTACACTAGAAGAATCGCAGGTTGGAAAATTATACAAAATCTACAACGCCATTTTATCAGTTTCGCGGCAAAACTCTATATTAGCTCTTTGACTATTGCTATATGTTCGAAGTTTAGTATTTCTTCAAATTAAGTTATGTACGTAAGTATTTAATTTATCTACAACCTTCAATAAACATTTCACTATACGCAAACGCATTTTTTACAATTGAATTATCTTTATACTAATCTATATTTTGATACAGTTGGTCTCTGCCCTACGCCATGGGTCCTGGGTTCGAATCCCGGCCGGAGCACAATTTTCCTTCCTAGGAAAATTTGCGCTTATAGTTCTGGGTGTGATTGTGTATGTGATAGAAATGTTTCCGGCACCAACGATACAAGTCTATGAACTTAATGTTGGGCTGTGAGTGCCGCATTATCTCGAAATCCATCAGATCTTGAGATGTTTTACATGGGACCAACTTGAAAACCTTTCAACGAAAAAAAATAATTTCCCTTATCGGTCCAGCCGTCTTCAAGTAATCGAGTCGAACACATATAAAAATACTAGCCGTGCCCCGCGGCTTCGCCCGCTATTATCAAGTTTAAAAGTAGCCTATGTGTTAATCCTAGGTATAATCTATGTACATTCCAAATTTCATCCAAATCCGTTCAGCCGTTAAAGCGTGAAGAGGGAACAAACATACTTACACACTTACACACAAACTTTCGGATTTATAATATTAGTAGGATACTGACGAATTGAGAACCTTATTAATTTAAGGAAGTCAGTTAAAGAGTGGCCAAACGCTGTGATAGATCAGAATAAAAAAATATCGACCAAAAGTACATTATTTTGTAACATAAGACAAAAATCAATACAATCTAATACCATAATAATCTTTGTCCTGACATACTGATTCACTGACTGACTGACTGACTGACTGACTTTGAGACAACGCACAGCCTAAACCGCTGGTCTTAGAGACTTGAAATTTTGAGTATATATTTGTGTTAATAAGTAGAGGTGTACTAAGAAAGGATTTTTGGAAATTCTACCCTTGAGACGGTTAAGTGGGGTGAAAAATTGTAAGAAAGTACTTTGTTTTTAACTTTAAAGCCATGAAAATTGGTATTTGAGAATGTTTTTTGTTAGGGGTGCAATAAGGTGGTGCAATGTGGGATGAAAGTTCTTGTCGAAAGTTCTTTATTTATGAAGATGAAGAATAAAAGAAAGATGTTTTTTAATATTTTTAGCCAGGGGTGCAATAAGGTGGTGCAATGTGGAATGAAAGTTCATATGGAAAGTTTTAGTGTTGCAGTTACAGTTATAGGAGTAGTAAAACAATATGTAATTTTATTAATGAGAAATTACAATAAATTTGAAATACATAGCTAGCTACCATATAACTTAATTAACGCGGGCAAAGCCGCGGGACACTGCTAGTGTACAGATAAAATATTTAACACAAAATCACCCAGCGTCAAAACGCTCGACCACGGAAGCATCGAGGCGTGGTAAATGGTGGTAAACAAGCTCGATCGGGCGACCTTACAAGGCTGACTCGTGTCATTCACGCCTTCTGTTCCGTGCAAAAGCCGATGTGACAGGTATGATGTTCTTGTGCAACACTTTATTTCTACAAATGTTATTTATTTTATCAACCGACTTCAAAAAAGGGGAGGTTCTCAAGTCGACTGTATTTTTTTTATGTCTGTTACCTCATAACTTTGTTCCACGTGAACCGATTTCGAAATGTTTTTTTGTTTGAAAGATGTTGCTTTCCAATTGGTCCCATTTAAATTTGATCAAGATCTGTTTAGTAGTTCTTGAAATATCGTCAATAATGCGTGTTTAGTACATCTAATCTGGTATAAGTTCCGAAGATAAGGCGGTGAAGTCAGTTTTTATAAAGCTTTGCTTGCGTTTAATTATTTTATCAACCGACTCCAAAAAAGGAGGAGGTTCGCAATTCGACTGTATGTTTTTTTTATATGTATGTTACGCGATAATGCCGCCAACTATGCGCTACTTCGCTATCTTGCGCAATAGCCAGTGACAAGTATTCATATATTTCAATTGTATTTCATATTATAAGTCCTAGTCACAAGTCAAAATCAAGTAAAAAAGTCAAGGTCCAGTCATAGTCAAGTCATGCCCTAGTAAAGAGGTAGAAACTTTACTAGAACTTGTATTGGAGTTTTGGAGCGAGGGTAAAAATCACGTTTTTCAACTTTGTATGATTTTCCAGTTATGCACGTTTATTAAGTATTAACGGTTAATAATCCACCATGATTACATAGTTACAGTCGAAGAATCACATTTTTGAAAATTAGACAAAATCAACAACGCCATTTTTTCACTTTCGCGGCAAAAAATACATTTTAAAATTTTATCTTTGCAATATAGAAAATAATCCATAATCAACAACGCCATTTTTTCACTTTCGCGGCAAAACTCCTTAGAGATTTCGTTTCGATCTGCCACAGACCACTGAGACCAGCCCCCCGATTACCTATCTTTGTTGCAAACGGTTTCAATACTAAATTGACAAAACTCCTAAGAAATAAGGTTCATTTTTGCTTAATTTTAATTGAAACCGCGTGCAACAAAGATACGTAATAGGGGGTCAGTGCTTTTTCTTATGTTTTTCTATCATAAGATAGAAAGTCTTCTTCATCAGTTGCTTTCTGTCAATTACAATGACAGGTTGTGCATGTTATTTTTAGCTGATTTTACAGATTTGCTTGGCGATAAACGGTTTTGATGTTTTACAGTTTTCGAGCTTATCGGGCGATTTCACACTTGAGTCGTTAAAATGCAATATCCTGCGGAAACGAAATAAAAAGAACTGAAAGTACTGAGATGCTTATACAACTGTATTGTTTACGGTTTTAACCGACTTCAAAAAAAGGATGGGGTTTTCGATTCGTCGTAATCTTTTTTTTAAATACTTATAAATGTATTATAGCTTAAACCTTGGAATCACACTAATATTATAAATCCGAAAGTTTGTGTGTAAATGTGTAAGTATGTTTGTTTTCTCTTCTTGCTGTAACGGCTAAATGGATTTTGATAAAATTTGGAATAGATATAGGTTATGCCTTGGTTTTTAGAGAGACTACTTTTTAACTTGATAAACGAGGGTGAAGCCTAGTATTATGATTCTTATACAACTGTATTCAAAATTCAAAATCAAAATCGTTTATTCACATGGGCCCCAAAGAGGCACTCATGAAAGTTAATGATTCTACTGCAAGATTCGCAATATTACAGCCATCTCTAGAAGAACCTGGCAAGAAACTCGGCGCATTGTTTAAAAACATGCGCATGTTTTTAAACGTTTAGGTTACTTTAAACACTGATGAAATTGGGGACCCCTGATTAAATAGGTTACTTTAAACCCTGATTATTCACAATATACCACACCTGTGTTTTTTTTATATAAACGACAAAATCTTACAAGTTAAATAAATGCACGGTTAGTTTTTATCAAAGTTTTTCTATATCCTCAATTAAAGGATTTTTTTCTGTGGCCACCCGAGGGCTTCCTTCCTTTGTAGAGTTCGACGAATTTTTAGGTCTTCCCTACGTGGCCACGTGATCGTGATCTTTTGTACTTACATTTAAAAAACTAAAGATTTTGAAAATAAAACGTTACAATCTCATAGAATAGAAT
The DNA here is from genome assembly GCA_948107665.1 of Lomographa bimaculata. Taxonomy (NCBI): domain Eukaryota; kingdom Metazoa; phylum Arthropoda; class Insecta; order Lepidoptera; family Geometridae; genus Lomographa; species Lomographa bimaculata. Next base: position 14,697,862 of record OX403600.1, read on the forward strand.
AGAATTCATTGATTGCCATACATAAAAATAACATCAATTGAGAATGTTGTATGTAACAGTGCATGGACTCGTCAAACATATTCATTCGTTGTAGAGAAAAAAATCTCAAAACATATTAAACAATTTTATAGGTAGGAAGATCCGAATAATACAACCACGTTATTATTTTTAACCGATATCAAAAAAAGAAGGATTTTTTCTCAATTCAAATGTATTTTTTTTATGTGTAACTTTTTTGTAGGTAAACCGATTTTTGTGATTGTTTTTTATTTGAAAGCTGGATCTTCCTATGTGTTCCCATTTGAATTTGATCAAGATCTGACTAGTAGTTTTTGAGTTATCGTCAATAATGCGTATTTAATTCATTAAATGTGAGCAAGAGTTCCGAAGATAAAGCTGTGAAGTCGATTTTTTTAAGCTTTGCTTGCGTTTATTTATTTGAAGTCTGTTAAAAAGAGTAAAAAGACCCAAAGATAATAATGCTTTATTAACATCTGTTTAGAATAAGACCTTCATAAGAAAGGGATTGATAGAATAGGACCAATAAATAGACCCATCTGTTAGCCTTATGCTTTGCTCTACCAATTTAACGAGTGTAGGGTTTACTCGCAGAACGTCCCATTCGCATTCGGTCACGCAGTCGCAAAACGTCCCATTCGCAGAATGTCCCATTCTCAAATCGTCCTATTCTCAGAACATCCCATTCTCAAACGGTCTCAGTCGCAGTACGTCCCATTCTCAAATCGTCCCATTCGCAAAATGTCCCATGCATTCATCACATTAATAACAATAATAAAGAAATACCTTTCCTTTATTGAATGGTAAACACAAATATTAGGTAGTTAAAACAAATTACAATGGACAGTAAAAATAACATTAGTAAGTCTTATTTGCACGAGTATATAATGACATACACTTCGACGTACAGAAAATAGCCAAGTTAGCAAACAATACGTAAGTATATCATCGCTAAGTTGGTGGTATAACCACAGAATAATGTATAGTACATAGTACATTGTACTCATTACTACCAAGATAACAATATCAAATCAATTCATTAATTCGCTAGAAAACATGTAAAAAAGATCTTAATGTAGGTATAGTGACACAATACTACTGATCAAATATTATTCAACTTGTCTCTTAAAAAGGTTTACGTTAAATCCTTAACTTCTTAAGACTATAGAAGGAGTTTTGCCGCGAAAGTGAAAAAATGGCGTTGTTGATTTTGTATAATTTTTCAAAACCTGTGATTCTTCGAGAGTTAATATGGATTTCTGGTGGATTATTAACCGTTAATACTTAGTAAACGTGCATAAGTGTAGGCAAGTCATACAAAGTTGAAACGCGTAATTTTGCCTACGTTCCAATACTACAATAGAAGTTCTAGTAAAGTTTCTACCATTCTACTAGGACATTAATTGACTATGACTGGACCTTGACTCTTTTACTTGACTTAGACTGTGACTTGTGAATAGGACTGTGGTAATTGAATACACTTGAAATATAATATTATTACTTGACACTGGCTGAATGTACAAGATTTTGAAGCCAAAATTAAAAGTAGAAGACTTTAGAAACAATGGCAAAGAAGGCAGTTAGGCAAAGATTTTTGAACTAATCTAGAGAATTAAGCTATAAACTAAAGTAAAACACAATCATTTTTTCTCAAGATGAACTAAATAAAAAATGTTGACTAAGTTGATTTGTATGATTGTTATTTCTATGATGTAATGGACATCATAGAAATATTCAATTCAACTTAGTCAACAATGATTCGATAATTTTACTTATAAAATGTGTAATCTATCCATTGACACTGGTTGCATACACAAAACTTGCAATGCCAAAACTAAACACTAAAAAAATGCAAAGAAAATACCGCGAAACAACTTTGTCTCTGCCGCAAAAATTCCATAGACTATCAATAAAATTAAACCGTATCGCAATCTTTAACGATTAGCTAAGAATTTAAATTTAAATATAGAATAGAAAGAATGTTTATTTCCAAGGAATTTGCCATGCTAATTATCAACATGGCGCCAAAAGAACAAGGATCTTGTTTGTCACTGACGGGTTTCGATTGGGGTTTTCCCATAACGTAATCGCTATGTGACAAAAAATGCGATATGTATGTGGCACGTTGAGAGTAGACTCGGGTATTGTTCGCAGTTTGGTATATATTATAAACGTTGTTAGTAAAATTTAGTTTTGGAACACTGACAGATTTCGCCAACCTTTGGAGTCGCTTGCCGCAGTTGCCTTACGCAAATGAACCTTTTTGAATCTTCTTATGGGAGGACTTTGAAACTCTGATCCGCTACCTTTTGTGTGACGAAAAAGTATGGGGATAAACACTGACGGATAATTAAAATATTTCCCTGTATATACAAAAGTTTCACTTCTATCGTTTGTAAGAAACACCCTATTTTTCAATGTTCTAAGTTCCAAAGGACAGCGTTCGAGTAGGAGAGTCAACCGCGCTCGCGACGCGAACTCCGTCCGCTCGAACCAAATGCATCCAGTGTGTAACAGCTATTAGACTCAAGATCAATTCGTTTTAAATTAATTTAAAATGTAACTAAGTATTAATAATTAATATACAAAAAAAAAACATTGAACTGTTTGCAGACGCAATGGTAATTTTTTTTTTAATTACGTAAAATTGTTTTTTTTTTTCAACCGACTTCTAAAAAGAGAACGTGTTCAATTCAACTGAATAATAACTATTCCTATTTAAGCTTCGCTTGTTTAGCATAAGTGCTACAAAGTAGGTAACTCCCAGCTTATCTCGTTGTTTCGCAAACAAACAGTCGAATCCGACGTAAGTATACACGTGTATGTATGTACGTAAGTACACGTGAAAAATTGTTTCAAAATATTGCTGTGAAAGGGTTCCGAAGCCACGTGACCGGTTGTCAGGTGACAGCCTTACTTTTTTCATTGGACTTTAGCACAGAATAAAAGTACGTACTTAAGGAGTTTTGGCGCGGAAGTGAAAACATTTTGCCGATTTTGTATTGATTTCAAAACAATCGACGACGACAAAATCAATGTGATTCTTCTAGTGTTAATGTGTCGTAATGGTAGATTATTAACTATTTATTTTATTTAATTATTAATAGTTCGTGAACGTGTATGAGTGTAGGCAAATCATAAAAAAATAGGCACGTGAGTTTCATTTTCGTTTCAAAACTTAGTGTATAAATTAATCCTATCCTACTAATATTATAAATCCGAAAGTTTGTGTGTAAGTGTGTAAGTATGTTTGTTCCCTCTTGACGCTTTAACGGCTGAACGGATTTGGATGAAGTTTGGAATGTACATAGATTATACCTAGGACTAACACATAGGCTTTTAAATATATATGATAATAGCGGGCGAAGCCGCGGGGAACGGCTAGAAATGTATTAAATAGCGCTAAGTCTATAATTGGCAGATACTTTAATTGTAGGTGCCTAAAATATAGGCATTGCCATATATGGGGCCCAATGTTAATACTCAAGTTAATACGTCTATTAGTTGAAAGTACAAAAAATAAAAATATGACTACATTCATGACAAGGATGCTGCATGCATCGCTTTCTGGCGACTACATCATATAGATATATCTAGGTTTATATAATTCCTGTATTAGTCATTTAAGGGTGTTTTAAAAAAAATGCGCCGCTGAGTTTCCTGCCAGGTTCTTATCAAGATGGCTGTAATTTTGCGAATCTGGCAATACAGTCATTAATAGTGCTTCTTTGGTGCCCATGAACGCAAACGCATTCACACTCACAGCCACACACTAAGTTCGATGACTTGAGTTGTGGGTGCCGGAAACATTCACATCAAACCCAGAACCAGAAACACAAATTTTCCTTGGGGAGAAGACTTGTGTTCCCGCCGGGAATCGAACCCGATACCTTATTTATATGCTTAGAAGGCGAACGCTCACCCAACTAAGCCAAAGAACAATTCAAACTGTGGTCCATGAATAAACGATTTTGATTTTATTTTTGTCCATCTTCGGCCGCATCATCGCTTTCCAACAGGTGAGATAGTGGCCAAATGCTTGCCTATCAACACAAAAAACAATTGAGTAGCATAATCGCTTATTTGTCGCACAGTAGTCCCCCACGTTTCTACACCAATCAATATAGACACAGATGTCAAACAGTTGAGACAAACATCACATCTGGCGCTGCCACATCTGGACGCCAGCGGTGACGTCACTGACATGTGGCACAAAAGTACTGTTTTATTGCTGTACGATTGTTTCTTTGTCGAACTTAATAATAGGACGGGGCTGCATGTGTAGGAGCAACGAGGCATATGCCTGCATTCTGGCCCGTCACTATTATTATTATTTTTTTCCTTAGTTTTGGCTTCGCAATCTTATGCATTTAGCCAGTGTCAAGTGATAATATATTTCAAGTGTATTTCATATTATAGGTCCTAGTCACAAGTCACAGTCAAAGTCAAGTAAAAGAGTCAAGGTCCAGTCGTAATCAAGTCATGCCCTAGTAAAGTGGTAGAAACTTTACTAGAACTTCTATTGGAGTTTTGGAGCGAAGGTGAAAAATCACGTTTTTCAACTTTGTATGATTTGCCTAAACTTATGCACGTTCACTAAGTATTAACGGTTAATAATCCACCATTATTACACATTAACACTCGAAGAATCACAGGTTTTGGAAAATTTTACAAAATCAACAACGCCATTTTTTCACTTTCGCGGCAAAAACTCCGTCACTATTATTCTTTCTTATTTTTATTTTGGCTCCGCTATCTTAGTGCATTTAGCCTGAGTCAAGTGAAATGAAAGTATAGTGATAATTGTTATATATTTCTTTTTATTTAAAATAAGCAATCTTTCAACCTCTATCTCAGCTGATGGTAAGCAACGATGTGGTCGACGATGGAGCAAGCTTGCATAGACGATACCTATTCACTCGCGACTTGAGGACTCCCATATTGTACTTATCAGGAAGCACGAGATTCGGGCAAGGAGTTCCATTCTTGAAATTTCGTTCACATTTGTTAAATGATGATGGATGATATTATCTATCCAACTATGATGATCAATATGTATGCCAACCATTACGAATAGTCCAGGGATCTGTCAATTCAAACGTGACAAATTTACTTTATAATTAATATCATAAATGTATCTAATTTTTTATTACACCAAACGTACATGTGGACTTCATGCTAGGGGCAATCTCTACCAGCCAACCATACATGTTACACGAGATGAGAGGTTTAAAGAAAGAAGGATGAATTATTAAAATCATCAATAGAATATCTAAAACCTTTAAACGAGCAATTCTTGTATATTTATATGTGTGTAATCAGGATCTCGGAAACGGCTCCAACGATTTTCATGAAATTTTGTATGCAGGGGGTTTCGGGGGCGATAAATCGATCTAGCTAGGTTTCATTTTTAGAAAACGTCGTTTTATTCGTGTTTTCAGCCGAGCAAAGTTCGGTCATCCGGGTACTACTTAATTATGTTTGAAACAAAAATATATATACTGATACATAGATTTATACAAATGAAAAATTACGAACATATCGGTGGGTACTTATAACTTGATCCTTGTAATATTTTAAACGCGAAAGTTTTTATGTATGGATGTTTGTTACTCTTTCAGGCAAAAACTACTGAATGGATTTTAATGAAACTTTACAATAATAAAGCTTATACATCAGAATATCACATAGCCTATATAAATTATAAAGATATTGTGAGTATTGTCCAAAATATAACGATAAGTGTCAAGTGAGTAGGAAAACATTCTGCCTACTGCGAGCTATTCTGGCGTGCATTGCAAAAGCCGTTAGACAATATATAATGGAAATGTTTATCTTAAATAGTCCAACAAAAAAGACCGCGGCTGCACATATCTATATATATCGTTTATAAATAGATATATGGATAAAATAGATAGGACCTTGGAGAAGAAAATAATAAAAGTACTATTCCTGCGCAGACGAAGTCGCCGGTACCAGCTAGTATAATATAATAATTATAATGTACTAGCCGTGCCCCGCGGCTTCGCCCGCTATTATCAAGTTAAAAAGTAGCCTATGTGTTAATCCTAGGTATAATCTAGGTACATTCCAAATTTCATCCAAATCCGTTCAGCCGTTATAGCGTGAAGAGGGAACAAACATACTTACACACTTACAAACAAACTTTCGGATTTATAATATTAGAAGAAGGATATAATATAATAGTACCTGGATGACCGAGCATTGCTCGTATCTTTTCGATAAAAGACGTTTTCTAAAAATGAAGCCAAGCTACTAGATCGATTTATCACCCCTGAAACTTTCATGAAAATCGTTGGAGCCGTTTCCGAGGATTAGATTATATATAGCGTTTTGCTTCAACATTTGTTATCCGTACGGCGAAGGTGTGGAACTCACTGTCCGTATCCTTGTTCCCCGAACAGTATAATCTGGGAGTCTTCAAGTCTAGAGTGAATAGGTATCTTCTAGGCAAGCATGCTTCATCATCGGCTGCATCGTCACTTTCCATCAGGTGAGATAGCGGCCAAATACCTATCTGTCATTATATATATATAAATACATACAAACCTTGCTCGTTTAAAGGTATTAGATGTTTGTTAATTAATATGACATAACTAGCCGTGCCCCGCGGCTTCGCCCGCTATTATCAAGTTAAAAAGTAGCCTATGTGTTAATCCTAGGTATAAGCTATGTACATTCCAAATTTCATTCAAATCCGTTCAGCCGTTAAAGCGTGAAGAGGGAACAAACATACTTACACACTTACACACAAACTTTCGGATTTATAATATTATAGTAGGATATAATAAATGTCAATAAATCAATAACAAGTGTGTAAAGTAATTAAGAATTCCTATTAGTAGTAAGCATGTTGTCGATATTGTATCCCCAGGACCCCTTAGTTACGCTATGACATATGAACAAACAGAAAAACATAATTAACACGAACTAAAATTGAACCCTATTCCGTTGAAATAGAGTTGAGTAAACAGTTTAAATAGCAAGGTGGCATACACTTGTTTCGTCGTATGGGAGTTTTCACCCTAACATGTGCAAGGTTTTTGTACCCCCGTTTTTGTTAGCGATTAACAATATTGAGGGTTGATTTTTTGACATATTTGTGTAACAGTTTCGATAAATGTGTTGGAACTAATTAATATTATACTTAATATAATTGTAATACTTAATTATAATTGTATTCATATTATTATATTTATTTCATAATTATTATTTTTGCTGACATTTATTTAATAGGCATTTTAATATTATTATTGACTTATATGATTTAATTTAATATACATAACAATTTAATATTATTATTAAATTGTTATGTATATTTGATATTTTTCCTACTTAAATTGAATTAGTGTATCCAAAAGTATTTAGATATAAGTTAATGACCTGTTAATTTTACGGTTACCAATAAAATGATTATGATTATGATAATAAGAACTGCCCGCTGGCTTAGTTAGGTGTTCGCCTTCTATGCAGCAGTTCGGGTTCGATTCCCGGCGGGAACATAAATTTTCTACCCAAGAAAAAATTGGGTTACTGGTTCTGTTTGCGATTGTGTGTGATGTGAATGTTTCCGGAACCCACGACACAAGTCATCGAACTTAGTGTAGGGCTGTGAGCGTTTATGTTTAAATGAACTACCCGATGAAAAAGTATTATTTCTATTAATTTTGTTAAGTACAAGACGGTTCTAGCCTTAAGAACTTCATATACAATTTTTTTAACCGGCTTCAAGAAAAGGAGGAGTTTCTCAATTGGACAATTTGTTTTCAACAGCGGGTACCCGGTGCGATTCCTGGTGGGAACACAAGTTTACTGCGCAAGGTAGAACCTGGGGGTTTTTGTGTGAATTAAATGTGTTTCGCTGAATATCACACTCATATTATAAATCCTAAAGTTTGTGTGTAAATGTAAGTATGTTTGTTTTCTCTTGACGCTGTAACGACTACATGGATTTGGATGTAATTTGAAATGTACATATCTTGGATTAACACATAACATAGGCTACTTTTAAACCGTCTTCAAAAAAGGAAGTTCACAATTCGACTGTATGTTTTTTTTTGTATATATTTTACGCGATATCTCCGCCAATTATGAATCGATTTTGATGATATTTTCTGTTTGTTAGATAGCACTTCAGAGGTGGTCCCATATACATTTTATCGAAATCGGTCCAGCCAAAACCAAAATATAAGTGATGAAGTCGGTTTTTTTAAGCTTAACTTGATAACCGGGGGTGAAGCCGCGGGGAACAGCTAGTAAACCATAGTTTATGTTAACAAATAGTTTAATTTATAACTTGCCATTTTTGGTAGGCGCCTATTAGGTATTCAAAGCATTTAGTAGGTGCTATACAGATAAATTTAAAACTTCCGCACTCGGCCGTTTATGGCGCTTCAAGTTGTCAGGTGTCGGATTGTAAAATAAATCGGCCAAGTACGAGTCTGACGCACCGAGGGTCCCGTACAAAATTATAGTACATCAGCCGTGCCCCGCGGCTTCGCTCGCTATTATCAAGTTAAAAAGTAGCCTATGTGTTAATCCTAGGTATAAGCTACGTACATTCCAAATTTTATCCAAATCCGTTCAGCCGTTAAAGCGTGAAGAGGGAAAAAACATACTTTCAGATTTATAATATTAGTAGGATGTATATGTATATTTGTGTATTTATTATGTAATTAACATATTTATGAAATTTTCTATTGATAATTTAATTTTAACATCCTACTATCTTTTCTCTATACTTTTTTGAAACACGCCTTCACCCCTCTTCTCGTCTACCATGTGTGGTTTATTGGTAGAGAATGTCCCTAGCATTAAGTCCACCTTTTGTACTTCTTGTGCAATAAAGAATTGAATAAATATATTATTTTGTAGATATTTCAGCCTTCACGGGAATAATCTTGAATCTTTTTACCCGACTGTGCGGGGAATAAAGTTGGTTCACTTATTCCCAATCTGTTTTTTTTTTATTTTTAGTACATTGACATCTTCTGTTGATTTTGTTGTGGTCCCTGTGTAAGTTTTGATTTATTTGCAAGTTTCAAAGTTCAGTTAGACGACCTAGTTGGAGCAGTGGACCTTGTGTGCCTTTTATTTTGATTCCCGGCAGAAGCAATATTTTCCTAAGGCTAATTTGTGCTTTTGGTTCTGGGTGTTATTGTGTGTATGACATGTAATCATTTACAGACGTGGGTTCATACACACGATTCAAGTCTTTGAACTTAGTGTGGAGCTGTGAGGAAGGTGATAACATGTTTTTAGAGTTCCTTACTGAATGGCTAACAGGCCCTACTACGGATCTTAAAATGTCCAACTGATTCTTGAGTTTGTCGCATGTTCCATCTTCGGCCGCATCGTTGCTTTCTATCAGATGAGATAGTGATCAAATGGTTGCCTATCCAGCGGAATTGTAGTAAAATAATATGAATCCCAGCCTAATATAAGAATCATAATATGTAAACCTTAATCCTAATAATGATAACGTTCATCGATAATGATAAAAAAGGATTAAATGTAATTTATTGATTCAGTATCACTTTTTAAATCCTAAAACGCCACAAGCAGCGGGGACTAATCACATTGCACTAAGTAGTATTTTTTCTTTTGCATCGAAGATACTGGCAACATTTACATATCACACACAATTACACACATAGTCAAAGTCTCACACAAGCCTTCTTAGGCGCGGGTATCGGGTTTGATTCTCGGTAGGAACACAGGTTTTCTTCAAGGAAAATTTGTGTTTCCGGTTCTGGGTATGATTGTGACTGTGATGTGTATGTTTCTGGCACCCACAAGTCATTGAACTTAGACAAAAGCACACATGTTTCTTGGGAATCCAAATTGTGCTTCTGTCGGGAATCGAAACCAGAACCCACGGCGTAGAGGGAAGAGACTAGCCTACTGCGCCAACTGGGTCGTCAGTCGACATAACTCTAGTTTGCTCGAAGCGTTTCGGTACAAAATATCATCCGGAAGGAGCGAAACTCATTGCCATCGTCCTTGTTCCCTGAACGGTATAATCTTGGAGTTTTCAGGTGAAGAGTAAATAGGCATCTTCTACAAGGATCTCCAATCTATTATAATTATCATTCGATTTATTTTTTAATACGGAACAATAAGAGGCAATTATTCATTTATAAAAAGGCCATTAGGTAGTAGAGTCCAAGACCGAAGGTTTGTCTCCTATCTCGATGGTAGAGTCCTTACAAACCATAGGTTTGTCTCCTATCTCAATGGTATATAGAGTCCTTAAAAACCATAGGTTCGTAGAGATATCTCGATGGTAGAGTCATATAATAACTGAACATATTTTTTTTTTTAATTTGTAGAAAGAGATCTTCAAATTTAAAATTCACCCCATTCCCAAATTTGACAGTAAAATTGGTTATATAATGGACAATAATATGAACAAGTTTCAATGTGATAAACCTATACAATTATTATATAATATTATAATATACTTATACGAAAGAAATTGTAAGATTTTTTTCTTAATTAAATGTGCCTTACTAACCCTGTGACCTCGTTAAAATGAGAATCCCCCAAAAGTAGAGACCTCGAGGAGAGCGTTATGCAATGTGCACGCACGCAATTAATGGTTTAATATAATATTGCATTAATTCTATTATTATAAAGAATGCGTTAATTTACTAAATTTAATTTAAATACGCGAATCGGATAAAGCAATTTTAAAAAAATATTAAAAACTTATTTTATAAAATTACCAGAATTTATTTAAAAATATTATGTATTAATTACAACTAAATGTAAAAAAATTTAATCCTAACCTTTTACAGCAGCTTGCGTCGAATCTCCTGAAGCTGAACTTGGAAAATTCGACATTTTCAGTCAAAATCCTCGAAAAATCCAACAAAACAATCCAAGTCAACAACAATCCAAACACTTAAACTTTATTACTGGCACAAATAAGACACAGTTTTATTTATTACTCTTATAAATAAGTTAATAAGCACAGTTCATAAATTCATTTTTGAAGTCGCGAGTTCGTACGGTAGGATGCGTGCGTGCGAACACATCCTCTCAGTTCGGCACGCTGCGTTCAACTAATACAAACGCGTATGAAGTTGGGCCGAGTGCCCGAGCCGGGGTAAAAAAGCACGGCGCCAGCCGGGTCTCGCCCTTAGAGATGTGCAAGATACCGTATCTAGCTTGTATCGTATGCTATTTCATGATACTTGCCTAGTTTAGTAAAAAAACTATAGTGTTATTACATAATTGTTATTAAAACCGCAACTTACTCATATTAATTTATAACAATATGTAATAGTGACGTACAGGTGATTTTTAAGAGTAGGTACAGTTCTTTATAGATTATATCGTCTAAGAAGAATTTTATTCGACATAATTAAACGCAAGCAAAAAAAAACCGACTTCACGGTTTTTGTTTTTGGCTTGATCGATTTCGATATAATTTATATGGAACCACCTCTGAAGTATAATGTACCAAACAAAAAAAAACATCAAAAACGATTCATATCGCATAACATATATATATATAAAAAATAAAGTCAAATTGAGAACCTCCTTCTTTTAAGTCGGTTGAAAAATACGTAAGTATGTGCCGGTTTACTTATCTAATAGTGAGAAGAAATTCATGATGATTTTTTTATGTATGTTTTTTTAATATAATAGAGCTTAAGGCAGATTAATTAATTTAAATAAAATAATTTTATAAAGAATTGCAAATAATTCTGTAACAATGACTTACCTTGTGTTACTATCTCAGTTATAAGCCAATAAATGCATTTAATTTAACTTTAGGCCAATATACGCTATAGAACAATTAAATTTAGGTTTTTTTTTCTATTAATTGAAAGTGAAAAATTAAAAAAAAAAACAAATCTTTATGCCCAGATTTTCTTTGATAAATATTAATTCACACAACCTACACTTTTTTATATTTAAAAACTTTAGGTTGTGTGAATTAATGTTTATAGATATAGAAGACTTAAATTGTACGTCTTCTATATTAATAAATATCAATGGTCGCATAAATGAAAGATAATCTAGAGACAAAATTAAAATAAAATAAAACAAAACAGTAATTACCACTGTGACTCAATCTGGTATTAATTAACAACTTTTTATTTTTTCATAATTATGTAATAACAAAAATAAAGAAAGCCTTAATATAGGTTATTTTTCAACCGTCTTCTTAAAAGGAGGTTCTCAATTCGACTGTATGTTTTTTGGTATGTATATTACGCGATAATTCCGCCAATCATGAATCGATTTTGATGTTTTTTTTGTTTGGTAGATTATACTTCAGAGGTGGTTCCATATAAATTTAATTACAAAACCAAAATATAAGCGGTGAAGTCGGAATTTTTAAGCTTTGCTTGCGTTTAAATTATTATATTTGAATTAATTTAAAATGTTACGTCTGAGATAACCTTGTTTGTAGTTCGTTTACCACATAATATCATCAATTTTATATGTCAGAATACAACAAATAACCTCTATCCTGACTTGACTTCCCTAACGTTGTAGAGCTTGATTGTCTATCTGATGTATTGATTTTGATATTTTATTTCACCTGACATTTAATATGTACGACTACATTAAATTTTGTAATTGTATTTTCAGTTATTAATAATATAGTATTCATATATTGCAATCTTTAACAGTACAGAATCAGGTGTTTTTCTACCGACTCGACTTCACAAAAAAAGGAGAGGTACTGAATTCGACGGTATTTTTTTATTATTATTTTATGTGTGTTACCTCATAACTTTTTTCCACGTGAAACGATTTTGTCATATATTTTTTAGAGGCTGTTGCTTTCCAATTTGTCCCATTTAAATTTGATCAAGATCTGATCAATAGTTTTTGAGTTATCGTCAATAATGCGTGCCTAATGCATTTAATCTGACCAAGGTTCCGAAGATAAAGAGGTGAAGTCGGTATTTTTAAGCTTGGCTTGCTTTTAAATTATTTCTTTTATTTAAAAGTACAGTTCGTTACAGAACTAGTAGGGTACTGTAAAACTAAGAAGAGAGGAGGACTTCTAGTTTTATATTTGTTCACATTGGACAAAAAAATAATATATAAAATTATTACATCAATTGTCTCTCACTGACAGTTTACGATTAATCACATGATTTTGTTTTTCTTTTAATGTTGACCTCGCAATCTTGTGCATTGGAGTTTTGGAGCGCAGGCGAAAATCAAGTTTTTCATATTTGTATGATTTGCCTTCACTTATCCACGTTTATTAAGTATTAACGGTTTATAATCCGATGTATTAAAAAAGACACAATTATTACACATTAACACTCGAAGAATCACAGGCTTTGGAAAATTATACAAAATCAACAACGCCATTTTTACACGTTCGCGGCAAAACTCCGATCACAGGAATAGAAAAGTCAATAGTGTTATTAAGTTATCGATGAAAAAAATAATATCGATAATCGACAGCACTGGTGCGCCAGCCGGTCGCATTCCCTGGCGGCGGCGGCGACTTGTCGTGAGGATCGCTACACAACACCGCACTATACACTCTGTATCCGAACATTTGTTCAAACTTACAGGCTATTTCCACATGCACATGTGCGCATCCGTGACTCACGCACGCACTCGCTTATACAATAAGTACACATTATTCGCTCGCACACAGCTCGCATTCAGAAGCCCAAATCTATCAAAATTCTATTTGAGTAATAGATATCAAGTCGTGCTCTATTACGTGTTATTTATTTGCAACCAGCTGTAGCATGCCTAACAGACATTAAGGACCTTTATTACAACTTTTTACATAATAATATACTTAATTAGGTTTGGTTCGAATTGTAAATCTAAACCATTCTATGTTTTTATTCAACAAATCTAATTTTTACAATATAAATATTTAAGTTAAAGAAAATGATCACTAGTGATGGCTAGACGATCTTTAATGTTCGGTAAAGTGCCCAAAATGCTTGCTAAATTACCGCGCCGTATAGCAAGGTTTATCCTCTGCCCCAAATACAACCCAAAATTTTGGTCATGTGCCGTCAGTCAGTCTATTAGACAAATCTTTGAAATTGTCTAACCATTCATAAATCCACCTGAACACACAAAAAAATTCTTCAAAATCGTCCAGTTTTATATGAGGAGTTCCGTCACATAAACATCAGAAGAAAGTACATATAAAAATGTTCAAAATTATTAATGAGTTTTGCACACAAAATGAAACGTGTGATGATGGTCCCATTTTAATCATTACAGGAATTTAGCATTTTCAGCATGACATTTAATATCTTTATCAATGAACATTATCTTATATTATATTGCGCATCGTAATCACTAGTAATCAGTGACGAGTTGGGGCAAAGGCAAAGTGAAGAAGTCGAACCTACCGAAACAATTTTATCAATAGACTTTGAAAGTGGCTACCTATAACTATGTATAAGATAAGATAAGGTATTTATTTATTTTTCTTACGCTTTTTTTTTTAAATGGCAATGTTCGGCTGGCAGCAGTGGCGGCGGGCGGCGTCCTCTTTATCATTTCTTAACGCGTCCAGATTTGGCAACGTCGATACAAAATCCTGTTTCGTCGACTTTTTGCTCGGACGTTTCCTCGATTTCGGGGAACGAGTCGCAAAACAACTGACTTTTGCCTCCAGCCGTTCATACAGGTTTTGTCGTGAATTTTTAAGGTCTCAAACAGGGGTTACATTAAATGGAGTCGTATAGTTCAAAATTACTGCGTCAGCGCTTATTTTAATGTCTTGCATCTTGGTTTTTAGCTTAATATAGTGAGTGCTATTAACAAAGAACACAAGAACAAAATGTCTTCTCGATAAAAGAGACAGTAAGAAAGTTAATTCCAATGGTGTATCTTAAATAGATAATTAAACACAAGCAAAGCTTTAAAAAACCAACTTCACCGTTTTATCTTCGGAACTTTGATCAGGAAGATGTACTAAACAGGCATTATTGACGATATCTCAAGAACTACTGATCAGATCTTGATCAAATTTAAATGGGACCAATTAGAAAGCAAACTCTATAAAACGAAAAAAAACAGTCGATTTGAGTACCTCCTCCTTTTTTGTGAAGTCGATAGAAAAATACCTTTGAACTTGAACTTTATTGTCTTTTCTAGAAATTCTGTTTAAACCACGATTCTCTAGAACAGGCAAATATAAGCTACGTGTTATTTTGAAAAATTCGTTCTGCATTGTTTATACAATAATTCGAGCAGTGGCCTAGTGTTGAGGTGTGAAAGGATAACTCCCGAACAAACAGAATGTCTCTGAGATAGCAAACAACGGTCCAGTATAATTTCGAGGTGTGTAGGAGTAAGCGGTCAGGTAAAGCTTTTGACACCTAGCCACATCTTAAAAGAAACAGGCGTTAATCTAGTCGTGTTTTATTTAACATCTATAGTTTTTTTGCCATGTGTTAGTAAAAACTTCATCCCAGCAAGTGTGGTACCGGATTCAGCCGGACCTAATGTTGTTAACCATGAGATGCACGTTTCGTACGTTAATAATAAACCCACGTGTATAATTATATTTAATGCTTATTACTGCGTTGTAAAGATCTAAACTTATTGCATATTTCTACTATGCTTATTGACCAGTTGTCAGGCAGAAAATAATAATTGATTCAGTGATTTATCAATCAACAAGTGCATGTTTACTTGACTTGGACTTACTGAGTCAAGTACTCGTAAGATTTGCCGATATAATTATAGCGGTCGATGCACAAATGGCGAACCACCTGGCGATGGCACAAGTGGTTCCGAATATAACTGACCTCTGTACGATACGTACTCTTGGTTTAATGTTAATTGTATAAACATAAAACATAAATTCTTTCACACACACAGAGACCCACATTAATTTCGATGACTTGTGTCGTGGTTGCCGGAAAAAAATCACATCATACAATCACAACCAGAACCAGAATCACAAATTTCCCTTGGGGAGAAAGCTTGTGGTCCCGCCGGGAATCCAACCCGATACCCTGCTTAGAAGACGATCACCCACCCAACTCAGCCAAGTGCTTACAACAAGCTATGTATCATAATCTTAAAAATATGTTCATTAACAATTTTCACAGATGTCTTTAATATTTATGTGATTTAGAACGTGACTGCGGCAAATTGTCAACTTAAATCAAATCGAAAACTTATTAAATCGATAAATGCAATCAGTGCTCCAGTAACAACAAAATTGTACACACGACAAAAGACAAAACACTTCCTTAAGTATCGCTTTCTTTTACTCAGTGCTCGGAATTCGAAATTGAGAAACGAATATGTTCATAATCAAATTCTACTCTAATGTTATGGTACTAAAGTAAAATGTTGAACGGTTAAGAGATCGTTGTTAAGTCTGAATAGTCAAAGGATTTAAAGCTTTTGTTTTATCTGTCATAAGGTTTGTTTTTGTTTGATAAAAGAAGGGTTTGAGTGACAGGATAGCAGGCGCCGCGGTCGCCGTGGCGCCGGCGGGCCGCCAACACCTCGTGTATTATGGACTAGCCCCGTGACCTGGCGTCGATCAACTGGTATTTGACTCAGCAAATGAACCAATACCAGTAACTCATTCCTAAGCAAATAAGGCCTACGCGGAACTGATTAGAAGCAATTTTAGGCAAAGGTGAAGCTTCCAATTTCAAACAGATTGCAATTTCCGTAATTCCAAATTCAACCTTTATAGTTCCGTAAATGTAACTGCGGAGACGAACGGGCATTCCTGAATGCAAAGAAAAAATAAAAGGCGGGAAGCGCGTCGGCGGCGCTTGTCTCGCGTCTACGCATGCTGGCCACAAAGAAACAAAAACAAGTGTTCGAAAGAGAGAGACGCACCAGGGAGACGCCGAGAAACATCGATAATTTATGCGAGCATCCCTAAGAAACAAGAATGCAGAGACGAACTTTTACACAATTTTCAGCTGTAATTCTTACGCTATTAAGATAAAAATTGCTTAAGCACGGTTTGGAAATGTTGGAATAAACGATGCGGTTGAAACAGGTGTTCGCTAAGCTTCTTAATATTTATTCCGAGCGACTTTAAACTTTACTTGGCGTCAAATAAGATCAGTAATTCAATGAGGGATGTTCATTACATATGTTTTTAAGGAATTGTGCAGTTATCCATTGGTCCCAGATGTGCATACTGTACTAAAGGCGTATCAGTGACAGAGGCTGCGTAATGGGGACGCGGTACTAATAATTAACGGGTCTTTAATTTTTTTAAATATTTGCATAACAAACGCGTGATGTTTTTGGCAATTGCGAATAGATTATCTGTATAGATATAAGAAACCATGCGAGCTACCAAAATGGTAACTTCATAGATGTTTGTATCTACTTAAGATTTTATCACTTTATTTTGTTTTTGCAACATTAAATAGGTTATATAACTATAGATAGCTAGAAGACCGTGGGTAGAAAAGGAAGATTTTTTATTATTATTTTTTGCGTGTGGGTTGACAACGGAATACCACTTTATTATAGTTATTGCGTTTATAATTGTTTATAATAATAACGAAAACATAACAAAGCATATATAATCTATATTATTTATTTACGTTGGGTGCCATTGAGTGCCTCTTTGGGGCCCAAGAATAGACGATTTTGATTATTTGATTTTAAACATAAACACACTAATTATATAATATGTTTTATATATCATATACAAATAACATTCTAAATAACAAATGTTATTATTTAATGCTTTGAACTGCCCGCTGGCCTGGTTGGTTGCGAGTGTGCCTTTTACGCAGCGGGTAACAGTTTAAATTCCCGGAGTTTTCTCTCTAAGGGAAAGAACAATGGCGAAATTTTATTTGGTCTAAGTTTGATCGTATTTAAATGTGAAATTAACGAAATTCACTCAAATAAATTACAAAGATTTACTAATACAACAGAAAAGGCAGACGAAGCCAGGTAAAAAAATACACATTAAAAGAAACAAAACGATTACTTTCAACCATTTTTCATTTTTCTGTTGTTGTCTATACTGTGGTTATATAATAAGATGTTACCATGTCCATTGCCTTACCCTAGTGCATTCTCATCTCTATATTCCTAAGCCGTAATACTCATGCTTATGATGTATGCATAAAACAAAAAATACTACGGTAACTGTTAGGGTACTTTTCAGGCTTATTATGTATGAACCATCAGCTGCCTAGAATCCGTCTGTCATTCACAGGTTTTCTAAAAACAGCTGCGGTTGTGATTGCAGTCATCGACATTTAAGGGGGAAAAGCAAATGTCATGGCAATACCAAACTGTCGTATGAATGACGTTTTTACTTTTGACGTTTGTTTTTTTTTCTTTTTTCTTTTAATATTAGCTTCGCAAACTTGTGCTTTTAGCCAGTGTCAAGTAATAATATATTTCAAGTTTATTTCATAAAATATTAAAAGTCCTAGTCACAAGTCACAGTTAAAGTCAAGTAAAACAGTCAAGGTCCAATCATAGCCTAGGCATGCCCTAGTAAAGTGGTAGAAACTTTACTAGAACTTCTATTGGAGTATTGGCGCGAAGGCGAAAATCACGTTTTCCAATACTGTACGATTTGCCTACACATATGCACGTTTGCTAAGTATTAACGGGTAATAATCTACTATTATTACAGTCGAAGAATCACAGGTTTTGGAAATTATACAAAATCAATAACGCCATTTTTTCACTTTCGCGGCAAAGCTGCAACGTTTGTTTTCTCGTCCAACTCTTGTAAATAGCTAAAACTTAAGCTAAAACGTAGTGGTGGCTCTTTGGAATGGGCTTTTATCGTGAATTCACGACTGTCAGAACTGTTGGCGTATTCAAAAAGAGATCGGCGAAGTGTGCCGAGCCATAACCTACAAATATGTTTTGTTTAATATCTCTATATCTCTAACTAGGCCTTCTAAAACGATAATTCTTTTAAAATGAAGCTCAGAAGGCAACCGGCCTTACGTAAGATATTTTTTTATCTATATACGATGCTATTTTACTTCAACTAAAATGATGTATGGGAGTTCGCCATTGTTCTTTGTGTTTCTTGTTCTGGGTGTGTATGTGATGAGAATTTTCCTGGATATTAAACACAAATCTTTTAACTTAGTGTACGGCTGTGAGTGTGTTAAATTATTAAATGAATGATATTATATATTATTGATATTACGTTACTTCTTATTATAATTAATTGTTAAAAATGTATTAAATTAATGTATTTTTTTAAATTAATTTCATCTTCTAATTATTTGATGTTACTCGCTACTATATGAATGTTGTGTTCGCCTATAATTATTATTGTGATGAGACTAAGCATGTACATTTCAATATTTTTTATTACGATGGTAATAGTGTATATTGTGTTGGTGTTCGACAAATAAATACATAAATAAATATGCATGCTCGCCCATGGTTGAATGCGTTTGAGGTCCATATTTCTATCAAGTTTTTTTTTTTTTATTCTAGATAGGCAAGCATTTGACCGCTATCTCACCTGATGGAAAGTAAGTAAGTACGTGTATTATATTTAAAAAAGGAAATAAAAGTAAGATAGATAGATAAATTCTTTATTTGCACACCAAAAAATAACACTTACAAAGAAATCTTAAATATTACATAGAAGCACAAAGGGCGGTCTTATCGCTAAAAAGCGATTTCTTCCAGACAACCAAAGGAATATGATGAAAATATTACAAACAGGGACGGTGGTATACTTCAACACGTATTTAAATTAATAAATGTTCTTACACATACTTATTAATGTTAGACACATAATATATATACAAAAACCTACATAAATAATAATAATATATTATAAACATACACAAACTAATATATATTATATTAGTAATCTATTATACATGTATATATATGACTAATTAAGGCCATTCATAGCTTTAACTTAATTGAGAGTGATACAATTTTTTTATTTGTTCTTTAAAAGTGTGTAATGATTATTTTTCAACCGACTTCAAAAAAGGAGGTTCTCAATTCGACTGTATGTTTTTTGTATGTAACGCGATATCTCCGCCAATTATGAATCGATTT
Source organism: Lomographa bimaculata (assembly GCA_948107665.1). Lineage (NCBI taxonomy): Eukaryota > Metazoa > Arthropoda > Insecta > Lepidoptera > Geometridae > Lomographa > Lomographa bimaculata. The sequence goes on from OX403600.1 coordinate 14,717,917, forward strand.
TGATTATTTTTTTAGTTTTATAGAGTATACTTCAGAGGTGGTCCCATATACATTTTATCGAAATCGGTCAAGCCAAAACCGAAATATAAGCGATAAAGTCAATTTTTTTAAGCTTCGCATGCGTTTCAATTATTTCATGGTTTTGGTTTCCAGTTACTGCTATGTTTTTTTTTATATGTAACCACTTCTCTTGTTTTCCGACGTGACCAACCTAATACCACTAGAGTCAACGTAAAAATCGTAAAAGGTTTCCAGAAGTATAATCAGCTGTATTTCTTGTATTGTAAACAAAACTTGTCTGTCCGTCTGATTGTCCATTGTTCAAGAACAAAGCGCTACCTGTCGCCGTGTCTGTAGGGTCAACAACAAACATTATAAACATTCTAGTACCCTGTCAAAATAATAAACCTCAGATATATCCTGTCGATGAATATGTATTATTTATTATTTTTATTGAGATAAGGTGTTTTATTGCTAACAGGTTCACTTTGTCGGGATAGTCTCGTGAGGCTTCAAGAGCCGTTTCGAATGCGTTTCTTTTTTAATAAGATTCCATCTCTTATGGGGTAATGGCGCCCAGCTCCTGTTTTTAGTAGATAATGTCGCTACGATAGCTCAGTGGTTGTTCGTCAGCTGCTGATAAGTCGGTAGGGGTTCGAACCTTACTACGAGTTAAAACGTTCGATCGATATAATATAGTATACTTCTATTCTTGCGTGTTTACCAACCTCCATCACATCGTCGCTTACGCTGCTTTAGGGCTTTGTGTCCAATTTTCTACTAGTAGCTAGTAAACTGGAAGGATTCCAATCCAAGTCCAGAGGTCTTGTGCGGGGTCGTGATAAAAAACCGTACTGGTAAATCAAGAGCTATATTTATAACTACTGACCTTTCCATCAGGTGGGATAACGGCCAAATGCTTTACTATCTGGCGTAAAAATTAAAAAACCTAAAAAACATGTTATTACTTTTTTGTTTATTAAGACCTATAATTATGCGATTATATAAGAACTTTATCACAGTTAAAATTTACGTGAGAATAATTCCGCTTTCAGAAGGAATAAAGATGTAGTATCTGCATTTTTGACAAAATTGAGTTCTATACATCATCGTGCATCGGAATCAGGTAAAATAGACGCATCTACAAGTATTTTCAGCCGACTTCAAAAAAGGAGGTTCTCAATTCGACTGTATGTTTTTTTGTATGTATGTTAATTTCTGTCATGTCGACAATCGTCAAAAATCGGCTTTTTAATAATAAAAGGTTGATAATCATAATAACCTGCTTTGCATATATAGACATTGAAATAAAACCGGACAAGTGCGAGTCGGACTCGCGCACAAAAGGTTCCGTACCATTTTCTATAAAAACGGCAAAAAAAACATGTCTGTTGTATGTGAGCCGCCCTTAAACATTAGTTTTATTTTAATTTTTAAATTGAATATATAACTAAATATTCTATAAATATTACAATCGTCTACCGGTTGCCGGTATCAATATCGAGCAAAAATAAGCAATAAATTCACGTCTGTTGTATGGGAGCCCCCTCAAATATTTATTTTATTGTTTTTTAGTATTTTTTGTTATAGCGGCACCAGAAATACATCATCTTTGAACATTTCAACCATCTAACGATAACGGTTCATGAGATACAGCTTAGTGACAGACGGACAGACAGACTGATGGACAGCAGAGTCTTAGTAATAGGGTCCCGTTTTATCCTTTGGGCACGGAACCCTAAAAATATCTTCAGGTTTCTCTTACCATTGTTCATTTCAAACGACAATTAAGAATCTACAATGATTCAGAGTTGGTTAGCAACGTTTCTCACCTAAATTATCAAAATTAAACAATGATAAAGTTCTTAATACAATCGCATAATGTGTTATTAACGAAAAGTATACAATGAAAAAAATAATTCACTTTTTAACTTATCTTGATAAACTCCACCCTTATCATAAGATTTAGTAGTACTTACGTAGTTACTAGTTAAAAAAGCAAATAACACCAATATAACAATTATTCTGAATGAGTAAATGGTATTTTTTATCAATTGTAACATTTCTAACACCGGGTAACCTAATTCTGCACCTGACCCTGCACCTGCGGGAATCCTTTCGTTTTTTGTACCCACCTGCGGACCCCGGGATCCTTTGTGCAATGTAGAGCTACGAAATTATAGAATCGTCTTAGAATTCAACTATATACAGATACTGGTGGTGGTAAATGATGATGATGCTTCCTGGCCGATTTTGGCGTCAGCGACTGTTTTGTGGCTATTTTTATTTAACATTTTTTTTGCTAAAATTTTTTTTGAAGTGAAATTCTTTAGCTGCTTTGTGTTCTTTTTGGGGTAGGGTAAAAAATTTTAAACTCGCGTCAGGACACGTGACCTGATCGAAAATTCGTAAGACGGACAATTCGTTACACGAAGAGGGATTAGACCGCCGCCGCCGGCGAGGCGTAGGAGTGGAAGTAATATCCCCTTTTCTCTCTACCGCGTTTCTATGGTGACGTAGTATTATTATTTAAAAAATGCTCAACGTTAATGTTCAAGTTTTCACTTCTGCCGGCACTCCCGGAGTGCAATCCGTTGTTTTTTTTATCTCATCTTATGAAGTGGATCAGTAACGTATCTATACATGTATAAATAACGAGTGTAACTATATCTACAGGCCAATTGCCTATATTTCCTAAAATTAAATTCATCTATACAGCAAACACTTATGTTATCAACAATGCACCGAGCTTATAGGTAACTCAAGTGCTCAAGCCTACTTCCAGGTTACTCAAAAAACACTGACATAATGATGATGTGCAGCTATGATTATATTATTTTTGTATAATAACTGGCTGTTGTTTTTATGCATATAATTGTGTTATATAACTATTGTGAATATGGGTTAAAACACCTGAAATAAATATATTTACTTTTATTTTCTAAGACTAAGCAATCCAAATAAGGTAACAAATGGGAAATAAAACTAATAGCACTCAAAAATTTTGTAAACCGCTTGTCGCAGGAGAAGTGCCCACAAACGTTTAATAGCGAATTAATAATTAATTACTTATTTAATTTTTTACTTAGTAATATCTGTCATGTCTACAGCTTTGTAACTCTTTACGAAGAGAGGACGGTACATTATTTTTTACGTGGAAGGTGTGATTCGACGATCAACTAATTTTTTTATCATATCAATTGAGCTCAGGTGGTTGGCATCTAAATGAGATAAAATGTCGGCAAAGATATCTCGTACATACAGGAGTAATCTGCGTTATTAGTTTTAATTTTTAGCAAAATATAGGTACACAGATTAAGGATTTAACGATTTAACTCACGATTGTTTTCTCGCATTGTTACGAGACTAGTTTCGGAATAGTCGGTGCTGCTTTATCAGTAGAGTACGCGGGTAGACCGTTCGAGAGAAAAAAAAATAATCACTTTTGATCATATTTGCAAGGGCATCCAAGATTTTCGATAATTTTATGGATGTATAAAAATTGTCAAAGTAACCACCCCTTCAAACAAAATAACTCAACCATCTACGATTTCTAAAAAATGATGTCTTTTGCAATCATTTCATCAGCTACCGTTCTACACCACATAGGCTTTGGACCTAGACGTCTGACAGTGGTGGCCATAACAAAGGTCAAGGTTACGCGCCACAGAAGTAATTGTAGGGTTGGAAAAAAAATTAAAAATTTTGTACGGAACAAATATCTCCGTTTGCCGCACTTGTAACTGTAGGGTTGTCAATAGAAAAATATAATTTTTAATTTTTGTACGGAAAAAATTATGTCCGATTTCAACTTTCGTTTTCTGGCAGATACACATACACACCACCAAGTCCTTTTTGTTACAGGTTGTATAAGGATGACGTTTGACAGTTAGTTGTTAGGTGGTAAAAAGGGCAAAGGGGAATTAAATCATGTAATTCCTGCGCACGCTCTCCAAAATTTAAACGGTAGAGCACCGATAAGCTTTAAAAGATTAAAAGAAGGCCGCCATGTTACGACATGTCAAAGGCCACACTGCCCTATGGAGATGTGGGCAGCGGCAGGTCTGTGCGGTCCCGAATTGCGGAAACAAACTCGCGTGAGGTCCGATCCCACTTGTAAAAACTGCACTTCAGATGACTAATGACGTCATCATCTCCATGCGACATGTGGACCCGGACACATGTCATCCGATGGAATAACGACGCGAGCTTCCGGTGTGAACTGCTGTGCAAGAATAGAGAGGATACGTCAGAGGACCAAGGATTAGCTCGACTGAAGATCAAAGCGACTTAGCCACATACTTTACTGTACACGGCGGCAATATGAATACACCTTGTATTCTACAACAATTACTTAGTCACGTTAATTGTTTTGCTTATTTGTGTGCCGCGACAAATCTTCATTTTCTACCGACTTCACAAAAATGGAGGAGGTACTCAATTCAACTATATTTTTTATGTGTTACCTCATAACTTCCACGTGAACCGATTTTGAAAATTTTTCGTTGAAAGGTGGAAAGTGCTTTCCCATTGGTCCCACTTAAATTTGATCAAGATGTGATCAGTAGTTTTGAGTTATTGTCAATAATGCGTGTTTAATATATTTAATCTGAAGGTATCCAAGGATAAAGCGGAGAAGTCGGTTTTTTTAAGCTAGTTAGTTGTGTTGTGTCAATAAAATTATATTTATTTTTCTTTCTAGAGTGAGTGCTTTTCAATTTTTTTAAAGCTTTTCAAAAAAATTACCTTTGCTGTTTGTACATTTACGTATAAATAACTCTTGTACTCAAGCTCGTATTTGTAATATTTTGCATAAATAATAGATTGTATTCGTATGGCATTGGTTTGATGTAACGTGCCGGCACTTTTTGATGAAGTCGTTTTTTTAAGCTTTGCTTGCGTTTAAATATTTCGGCTATAAACATAATCGGAACATTAACATAAACGCTTTCACACTCACATCACCAAACTAAACTTGTATCATGGGTGACAGAAACATTCACATCACACACACAATATAAATGAACACAGCTAATAAACGCCAGCATAGCCGCAACTACCTTTGTTCTAAGCGACGGGCTAACGTAAACGACGTAAAAGATTTCTAGGTATGTCCATACTATCCTATCATGTAGCAAAACCACTAAAAATTCCTAACCAAACAAAATTCCGCTAAGCTGTAACATATCTCTTTGCGACTCTGAAGACAAATATTAACGTCCTAAAGTTACGTTTAAAAAGTAACAACGTGTAAAAAGTTACGTTCCACAGATTTGACAGGCAATGAGCCGGATGTTAAGCATAATTAGTTGTAAATTGGGCTCACGTTTGAGTTTTGTGAACTCTAAACGAATTAGGTTACAGGAATTTATGACTTGTTAATTAGCTGTACAAGGCAACTTTTATGTGCTTTGAGATATTTGGTGTTTATTTGATTGCGAATGAGAGCATTTTTTTATATATTCATTTACAATTTTCACTAGAGTTCAATTATGCCTAGCACCATTAAAGTGTGAAATGCGCAAGCGCACTCATAGCCCCACACTAAGTTCAATGATAGCTGCCGAAAACATTCACATCATACACGCAATCAGAACCAGAAACACAAATTTGATTTATGCCATATTCGTCCCGAGGAAGTTCTTGCCTAGGGGATAAAACTTGTGTTCCCGCCGGGAATCGAACCCGGTACCCCTGCTTAGAAGGCGGACGCGCAGTCAACTAAAAGAGGTTTGTATTGGTACAGACATTCGCTTCACACGGTTAGATACCTATTCGCATGTTTATAACTATAATAATATAGGTATATATAGGATCATGTATCTCTGCGTATTATTTATGTACCTACTAGATATGTTTCGCGGATTTTTCTGTGTTAATGAAGATCATAGTTAGTCTATGTCCGATTCTAGGCATCCTTGTAAGTATCTACGCACCAAATTACGTTCAAATGCTTCTAGCCGTCATATATATTATATGTCTTAAATCATTTATTCGGAGTTCAGCCGAGAAAATGAAAAAAATGAGATTTCGAATTGGTTTTATTTTCCAAAACTTCAAGTATTAATGTGTAATAATAGTGGATTATTAACTGTTAATAAGTGAATGCATGAATGTATGCAAATCAGACAACTGCAATAGAAGTTCTAGTAAAGGTTCTACTTACCCTTAGATTATAAACCCTTAGATTATAATAATCTAAGGTTCTATCATTTTACTAGGGCATGATTTGAATGGGAATGGATTTTGACTGGGAGTAATACTTTTGAATTTATCTATGCCCAGGAACAAGGACTAACTGTTGGGAATATGTACACGCTTGAAATAATTTATTATTACTAGACACTAAAGGCAAAAATAAAGCAGAGCTCAAGCTGTGCTCTGCTCAAGCAGAACCAACATTTAAAATAAAATATTTACACACACATACATACTAACTTTCAGATAAATAATATTATAAGGTACATTAGGTAGATAGTGTTAGGTAGGTGTCCTACTTAATGCAATCTTTGATATACCTCATTTGTTTAAAATGGCTATATAGAAAAAAAAACATGCAGCGCAGTCTTTGGGGACTGCTATGCCAAAAAGTACATACATATATAGAGTATATAGTAAGTGTTCGGTGACGATTACGAAAGTTCCATGATTTTTATTCTCCCGAAAAGTGCTCAACGCGCCTAAAGAAGTTTTCACTTCAAAAATCCAGTCTTAGAATATAGCAACAAACTATTAACTTTGCTTCTATATTCTAAATTCCCAGTATACAATAGGATAGGTTACGTCACAAAGCGAACCTTTTGTGACGTCACCTCACTTATAGGTTGTACTGTAGTCATTGTATTCGGTATAATGAAAGCATTGAACGCCCAAGCTCTACGTTTAAGTTCAATACTTACCCAAAATAACTTGACGTTGTCCGCCTCCCTTCAGATTAGTTCAGATTTATTAACGCCTTCTTAAAATGGTTTATTTTGGTGTAAATATAAACAAATAGCGCCATCACTCAGCCGAGCTTGAACAGTTGTTCGGAAGTCCGACATCCTGAGACGGGGGCAGGAGTTGCCAACAGTATACTAACAGTGTTTTATCCACAGAGCATTATAAGTAGTCCTATCCGTGATGTAATCTAATACAATAATAATAATAGGCCAGCTGTATCTCACCTGTTGGTAAGTGGTGATGTGGCTAAAGGAAACAAGTGAAATATGTCAGGTGACTATAACCATAGTAGAAATATGTTTCTACTAAGCTCGTAATTTAATACACAGTTTTTAAACACTAGTTGCATCAGATGTTATTTTTTTTTATTTTGTCTGGTTGTATAGTTTTGTATTATATTTTGGTCTGTCCACCACGTTCCTGGAAGGCGCCGTCTACCACTCTGCTTTTCAGGCGCCTTGCGATCCTCATGGTAATTTTTTTCTTTTTTTATGTTGAATACGCTAGCATTTGACCACCATCTCACCTGATGGAAAGTGATTACGCGGCCGAAGGCATGCTTGCCTAGAAGATACCCATTCACTCGAGACTTGAAGACTCCCAGATTATAACGTTCGGGGAATAAAGACGCAGACAATGAGTTCCACTCCTTCGCTGTACGGATGATGAATGTAGAAGCAAAACGTAAATTATCTTACACATCACATGGCTGTACCATCTTAGACAAGATTCTGCAAGCTTTTCAGCATTTGGTAGGGCTTCTGTGAAATTGTGATAATTTATGTGTTTCAAATAAACGATTGATTATTTTATCCGCCTCCTAACCACCTCAGCATTCAATTCAGCATTTAAAAAATATTTCACGATTGTCCAAAATGTGGCGTGCACCTGATTGCACCAATCCGTTGGACGGAAGCCACACGCCGACGGATTCGTCCGTCGGTGTGAAGTGACGAGGTGTCGCCTTGAACACGTTCCTTTTTTAAGCAGATTGCACTACCATTCTTTAAAAAGTGATGATGGGTAAACCATCCTGATACTTTTTTCATGATAGTTGACAAATATTTTTTTTATAAACCGAAGACAATGGTGTCGCCACAAATATCTGACACCTATCTCGAGTCAACTTAGTCGCACCTTATCCAGTACCTACGCACAACGCGTACAATCAACTTTCATTATGAGAAAATCTTGTTGCTGCACTACTATATCTTGTGCAGGCTATACTGAGGCGACTAAGAAAGGTAGCCGAAATGTGTCTATTGTCTATTTTTCCAAGTGATCTGGCTGTCTGCTGTGTCACAAGTAGGGCGAGCGCGGATGATACTCAGTCGCAAAACAGAGGGTGACTGAGGGAGTAGGCAACTAGCGTAAGTGCCACCTAGGAGGTGCAAATCTCATCTTGGCCGTTCGCAAGGATAGCAGGAACGTTTTCTAGAAATAAGTATCATACCTATTGGGATAAAAAAACTTTCACTAAGCACGAAATGAAGAGCCAAAGTTCGATGACTTGTGTCGTGGGTGAAGGAAACATTCACATCACACACACAATTACACCAAGAACCCGAATCACAAATTTCACTTGGAGAGAAAACTTGTGTTTTCATCGGGAATCGAATCCACACCTAACTAAGCCAACGGGCAGTTCATGATATTATTTAGCTTATAACATGGTACTCTTCCTTCTTCTTCCTGGAGGAAGAGCACCGTACTATGTTTGACCAAGGTTATATACCATGTTTGACCAAGAAGGTACAACTTCATGAGTAAGTGAAGAAACCTTGATTCCCTAGTAAGGAATTCTGCACTTAAAATTGGATTTCAATAGGATTGGCATACGTTTTTAAATGACAGACCGCCATAACGTCGAAGGTTCTTGGTCAAACACTATCTGACACAGCTTGGTCGTGGAGAAGTCAAGTTATTCGTATCTCACCTCCTTGCGCACTTGAAGTCTCAGTATTTGTTTACCATACGCTCCTCAAGTGGCCGCACGCGCTCTCCGCTATTATTACCGGGCAATCTGTTTCTACAGGATATCCTGGCCCATCTGGCTCCATATTTATAGCCTGATCGTCCCGAACTTACCGAAACCATCTGGATCGATAGGCTATTTGGGTGTTTTAAATGGAAAGAGAAAAATCCTGGACAAAATAGCCGTAACTGACATCAAGCGATCGGAAATATCCTCAGGAAGTGTCTGTTTTAGCGTGGAGACAATACCAGGATATATTTCACCATATATAGAGATATGTGGTGAAACAAGGTAGAGACATTGTTTTCACCTGACTGTGCAAAAGAGTGTAATGTGTTTGTCAGCCTATGTAAACGTGATGGAAATGCTGGTAAATATTTGGCTCAACGTATTAGCATTGCAATTCAATGCTACAAAAATACTCCCTGGGCTTGAGCACTTGAGTTACCTAAAAGCTCGGTGCCTTGTAGGTAAGGTGTTTTCTGTATACAGTTTTAGTTTAGTTTAGTAAATAAAGGTCATTGGCCCGCGTAGATTAGCTGCTGCAAATGTCTATGTAGTACCTACATGAGTGTTTGTTCCTTTGTGGCGATCTAGAGACAAAATATATGTGGACAGATTTTGAAATTGCTTACGTCATCAAGGCAATTTTAAGGTGCTGTTCTGCTCGCTGTTAAGTTAGGAATCTTAAAATTCTATGAAAATGAAAGGACGTTTACCAATCTAAGATGAAAAGTACCTACCTACGGTTTTTTTTATCTATGAGAGGTAAACTTTCTTTGAATGCGACTGATCCTCCAATGCATTTTCAATGTAGTACGTAACAACAGCTAACACGTTAAACCACAAAGAAAATATTGCAACTTTCCATTGAAGCCATAGGGCCTCATCTGACCCCTTGATATTCTGTTCAGACCATAGAGCACCGTGTGACCGCTTTTGGGAAATGATTTTATGCTTAATTACCGGGCTGACTGTACGATTCTATGGCAAAGGTGATGACTATTTTTTTATGTACTCTAAACATTCTCTAATAAACATAAATCATGTCTTCGAACCGGAAATTATATGTACCCCTGATTTTTAAGAACGCGCGCATTATAATGGATGTTACCCCCTTGGAGGACGACGCGCGACTGACGCGTGGCGGCCGCGTGGCGCCATCTATTGTTAATCCTCGTTATATGAACATGGGGCAAAGACAAATAGTTTTTTTTTGTTTTTATTACTATAGGGTGTATGTGTTTGTTATCGTTGGAAAGTTATTCAATGGTGAAAATCTTTCAGCATAAAAATGAATGTATTTAATTTCTAAATTCTTCATACATTTGACGCAATCGTTTTATAGGTAGAAAAGCATTCGAAGTATTCCTTTAATGTGTAGAAAGTCTTTTAAGAGCTTTGTAAAAGCCATTTCTTTAAACGTACAGAGGCTGATTACCACATTACCTTCTTTTGCGACGCGCAGTCGGGTAAAAATACAATAAAGATCAGACGAGTGGACACATTTATTGCTAAAATATAATTAAACGCAAGCAAAGCTTAAAAAAACCGACTTCACCGCTTTATCATCAGAACCTTGATCCACCAGCTATCAAAAAAAATCATCAAAATCGGCTCACAACGAAAGAAGTTGTGAGGTAACTTTTGAAGTCGGGTAAACCATCGTCAAAGTACGCATTATTCGTCACAAAATAGACATTATTGACGATATTTCAAGAACTACTGATCAGATCTTGATCAGGCTCACGTGGAGAGAAGTTATGAGGTAACACACATAAAAGAAAAAGAAAAAAATACAGTCGACTTCGACCTCCTCCTTTTTGGGAAGTCGGTAAAAATAGCGCTACCTACATTTGCTAAAACAAAAGCTGTCTCTAGTTCCGTTTCCTACCAACTACATTTTCCCTCTGTTTTGGCTTCGCATGATTTGCGCATTCAGCCAAGACAGTGTCAACTAAATTACCAGAGTGACTGCGATTCATCGTAAAACAATCACAAACAGTGCACAATGTTGATACAAGACAGGTGTAATCAACATCGATCGCGGCGCATATGGCGGTGCTGGGATTGCTGTAATTTTTCTTTTTGATGGACATTGGTCAATCTGTGATTTGGGTTAGTAGAATTTGTTAGAAGAGCCAGAATATTAGAAAAGAGAAACATTTCAAACTTAGCCGATCCTCTCTTTGAACCCTCTAGGGGGTCGGGATACATGACCAATTGGACATACCCTTTTCCTCATCGATCGTTTCTTTCATACCTCGATGTTGTCTAACATTTTCAATTGGACATGAAAAATAACAAATGCTTTTACAAAAGCACTAAATTCGAAGACTTATAGCGGGTGCCGGAAATACGTACATCACGCACAAAATTATAACCAGAATCACGGTAGAAAACTTGTGTTCCCATCGGGAATCGGACCCGATACTCTCTGCTTAGAAGGCGAAACCACCCAACTATTTAAGATGCGGGCAGTTCAAGATACGAGTATGTTCTTATTCCATAAATAATATGTTGAAGTTGACTTTGACTATAATATTGTCAAATGGCTACTACAAGTGACTATGAGCAGAAGACCTCGCGCATTTTCCTAAAAGGCTGAAATATGCTATTTATGCGTTTTCAAACTTCTTGTCTCCGCCATTTTGAAAATTTTCCTGAAACTGACATCGACAAAAAATCAATATAATTATCGAACCCGCTCACTAAACTTCACGAGAATCAGTTAAGAATTGCGACCTGTAGAGAAGAACAACCGGAAATCCGGCCATCCGGATATACGAACAACAACATACAAGCTAAAACAGAGACGTAAAGCTTGTGCTTTGAGCTCGCTCGGTCAAAAAAAATAATCTTCCTGTCCTGTATTATTAGTACTTTTGGTTTCCCTAAGTGAGATCCTCGGTGATATCATTCTCGAGCCGTTTGTTTGTTTCGTATTTAGCAAGCCGCGGGCAATGGACTGCATGAGTGAAAGACGTTTTACATTATACATTATTTGGCGAAACTCAAAATTGCTGTTAAATTACATGGGAGCTATATAAAGTTTTTTCTTTATTAAAATTTTGGCTACGCAATCTTGTGCATTTAGCCAGTGTCAAGTAATAATATATTTCAAGTATACATTTTATATTTAAAGTCCCAGTCACAAGTCACCGTCAAAATCAAGTAAAAGAGTCATAGTCAAGTCATGCTCTAGTAAAGTAGAAACTTTACTAGAACTTCTATTAGTGTTTTGGAGCTAAGGCGAAAATCACGTTTTTCAACTTTATATGATTTGCCTACACTTATGAATGTTGACTAAGTTAATAATCCACCATTATTACACATTGATACTCGAAGAATTACAGGTTTTGGAAAATTATGCAAAATCAAAAGCGCAATATTTTCACTTTCGCGGCAAAAAGAAACCCTATATGGAGTTCTTATATGGGTTATGCAGGTTATGCTTTGGACACACCGTGAACGGTTGACATTATTTTGACGTTAAACAAACGGGATTTGAGTGACATTTAAATACAGTTCATGAATATCTATGCAGAGTTACATCTATAAAATTATTTCCATATTTTAATGCTTTTTAATAAAAAAAAACTCTCTCTGACTGGAACGACAATAATCGATAAAACAATGCTGCTAATTAAAAATAATCAAACCCATCGTTATTTAAATCATTATTATTTGCATTTTGACAAGTGACCTACTTCACGAAGGTAATTAACCGCCTTTCCGGTCATTAGAGCCGAAAGGCGATCACAGTCCATTTTCGCTTTTTATTAAAATAATTTGTTTCCTTCCGACCACCTTTCCCTACGAAATTCGAGCACCTGATGCATTTGTTGCAGCTGATGATGGCAACACCTTGTCTTTTTGTTACGGCATTCTACAGTCTACCCTATAATTACACTTTATTTTAATGTTTCGGCTTCTCTACGGATATTTGCGGTATCCGTATCAATTTTTATAATCACTTATCGTGACTATAGGAATTGGCAACTATATTTGGTTGTTCGGCAGATGGTTGTTTAACTAGGCTTAATAATAACTAGTTATGATTTTAGCCAAAAAATGGGACTTTCGATTAAGATATAATGACGTTAAATTGGTCAATACTTTTGCACGTCTAATTTAGATATCCGGCAATTTATTGTTCAGGTACTTATTTATGTTTTAAATGGCAACATTTAGTAGATGCCTACATTTTGCTTTTTGACAAGATTATTCAGCATATTTTTTTGGTTTTCAAAGTAAATATTACCATGAATATCTTCGTCTTTACTTATTTTTACCGACTTCCCAAAAAAGGAGGAAGTACTCAAGTCGACAGTTTTTTTATTTTTTATTTGTGTTACCTTATAACTTCTTTCCACGTGAACCTATTTCGAAAATTGTTTTTAGTTTGAAAGATGTTGCTTTCCAATTGGTCCCATTTAAATTTGATCAAGATCTGATCATATCGTCAATAATGCGTATTCTGTGGACTACACTGACGATGTTCTCGTTTTTGACCGACTTCAAACGTTAGCTAACTTCTTTCGTTATGAACCGATTTTGGTGCTTTTCGTGTGGCCCCATTGAAATTTGATCAAGATCTGATCTATAGTTTTTGAGTTATCGTATCTGATCAAGTTTTTTAAGCTTTGCTTGCGTTTTATTATTTTTAATTTGACTCCATATTTATGTGCAAAGATAATGTAATCACTACGTTTTAGTTATGTGCTTATATACGCTGTGCTGTGCCGGTGTCAAATTGTAATATATATTTTAAATTTATAATTTATTCATCATACAAGCATACAACTAGTCCTAGTCGCAGTCAAAGTCATGTAATAAGTCAAGGCCCAGTCATAATCAAGTCATGTCCCAGTAGAAAGTTTACTAAAGAAAACGACGTAAGTACTTCTATTGTAGTTTTGGAGAGAAAGCGAAAATCACGTTTTTCAACTTTGTAAGTATGATTTGCCTAAATTCATGCACGATCACAATGTATCAACGGTTAATAATCCACCTTTGTTACACATTAATAGTCGAAGAGTTCGTATAGAAAATAGGTATTCGTATTCCAGGTCTAGTGTGTTTACCAGCTTCGATCACATCGTCACTTACCATCAGGTGAGATAGTGGTCAAACACTAGCGTGTCAAAAAAAAAAAAGTTAATACAAAATCGACCACGCTATTTTTTATTTTCGCGGTTAAAAACTTTAGTAGAGTTTGTTATAAGATACAATAATAATCAATCCTCTATGCATAAAAAATATCCTAGTAAATCCTACCAAATCAGAATACGAAGACTTGAAGTCTCGGTTGTTTAAAGAAAACAAAATTGCAGGTTTTGGCATTCGTTGAAGAATCAACCAATATCTCTAATAGTTGATCGAGCTAAGCGAGATCTCTAATTTGACTTTAGTGATACGGCACTTTGTCCGTCCGTCCGTCCTTCCGTCCGTCCGTCTGTCAGAGGCAACTAGCGTCTAAACCATTCAAGCTAATAACTTTAAATTCTCAGAGAATATGTAAATCTATGAAGCTCAAAGCCAGAAATAACATACATAAAAGTGAAGCAAAATAATTCTTATTTTGTATATACCAATGTAGGGTATCGTTTAAAAGAGATCAGCAAGTAGAGTACGAAACCGGTTTTAGAAAAAAATTATGTTGAAAAATAACAATTTGGTAGCCAACCAAAGTCACTGTTTTTACACCTATGATGTATATCTTAAAAACGGCTTCACATTTAAAGCTGAAACTTCCGCATAATATCCGTTATATTATGTACTTGAACAACATATACAGAAATTATTATAAAGAAAAACAATTATTATTAGGGCTCTTACCACCGCCAACTGTGCGGCAATTTTGGAACCAAATGGTCTAGCACATGAGTCGGGAACCTGCGGCTCGCGAGCCACATGCGGCTCTTTGGATGTGAAGCTGCGGCTCTTTAGTTTTATACGCAAATATAATTTATTATGAAAAAAAAAAACATTCAAAAAAACATTCTGAATCGATTAACAAGGATTAGACACTATTTCTATCGAGCCATTAACTGTATAAATGTACTTTTTTGCTACCTTTGAAGGGTTCTTCAAAGGTAGCAAAAAAGTTCATTTATACAGTTGAAACAAGTAATTTTTTTTTTTTTTTATTTATTTGTTACAGGCTAGTGTTTGACCACTATCTCACCTGATGGTAAGTGACGATGTGATCGAAGCTGGTAAACACACTAGACCTGGAATATGCAGGCTCTCAAGGATAACTGCCGGAACACCGTATTTGGCTTGGCGGCAGACAAGTTGAACTTAATTATGGGATGATTAGGTAGGTATAACGCACGCGTTAGCGTTTTCTATACGATACTCTAGTATCGACGATCTATAGAACAGCAGTTATTATTGTTGGCATTAAGAATTATTGTTGGCGAGAAAAAGTTGTGGCTCTATAAAACTACGGAATTTTGTAAATTGTTATTTTTGACTCTTCCGACTCAAAAGGTTGCCGACCTCTGGTCTAGCACGTGATGACGGTAAAAGGCCTGACGGAATGACTCTGATTCCATGGAATATGGGACGGCCTTTGGTTTGGGATGCAACTTGCGTAGACACCCTAGCACCGTCTCATCTTTCTGGAACTAAAAATAAGGCTGGTGTTGCGGCTGAATCAGCAGAGACTCTCAAAAGGCGCAAATATAGTAATCTTGATAGTGGTTATATATTTGTGCCTTTTGGGGTTGAGACGTTGGGACCGTGGGGACCGGGAGCACATACATTCTACAATGAATTAACAAAGCGTTTGGTCGAAGCAACTCGACACCTCAAAATGCTGGCAAATATTTTGGACAGAGATTGAGTATTGCCATTCAACGTGGTAATGCTGCCAGCATTTTGGGTACTTTGCCTACTGGTAGCGGTCTATTAGATTAAGTTTTGTACATATTTATATCTAATTTATAGTTTTTTTTTTGTTTAATTTTAATTTAGTTTATAGTTTAATGTAATATATATTTTGTGCATTTAGTCAGTGTCAAGTAATAAAATATACTTTTATGTAGAGAGAAGGCAAAATAAATATTATTATAAAGAAAAAAGTTATAAGCAATTAATAAAAAAAAATCTGCATTAGGCAAAATATAGGCGAAAGATTTCAGTACGGGACGGACGACTAGTTTACACAGACAGGTTGCATAAGAACCTACTTTTATACTTATACACTACTTATCTCAAAAATAGTACAATCATGTTCAATACTGGGCGACGAAAATAATAATAATGATGACTTACAGTATTAACCAACTGATATTTCTGGCATTACACTGCTTAAGAAATAAAACATTATCAAGAGCATAGATATTATTATATTATTATTACACTCGTGGTAAATAACGAGGAAAAATAGGTTTTCTCGTGTCATAGAAAAATCGCAATGTTAGCATTAACTCAATAAATATTATGCTTATAAAATATAGTGGCATGTAAATATAAAGTTCATAGATATAACAAAAATTGCTTTTTTTTGCGAGAACAAGTCAAAAACCGACACCGCAGCCATTAAAAAAGTCCGCTATCGCCCAGCTGTCCGGAATAAGGGCACGCGCGCGCGAAAAAAATAAAGAATGGGGGAAAAGAAACAAGATGGCGTCGTCGCCCCGTGCACTTGACATTTCCGATTAATTTGCGCGGGACATCTGTGCGTTTATCAGCAGCTGAGCATGATGGTGGGAGGGTAAGGATTACGCGTGAAGCGTGGGCTTGGTGTGCCTGTCACGAGAGGTACACCTACCGACAGATATTATACTTTAGACGAGCACAAGACGAAGGTTTAAAAAATATAACCCGACTACTATTACCAAATTAAATGCTCTACTTTATAATCACACTAGATGTCGCTTTTAAACGAGCGGCGTTTTGCTGAATCGCGGTGACGAGATTCTCCGGGATGTAAGGGACGCCTTTTCAATTATCAACGGCACGTATAGTACGCTTTATTTTACAGTTGTCCGGTTACATGTGTCAATAAAGTAGAGCATTGTATTTGGGTAATGATTTTGAAGTTAATAATAATATGTATAATATAATAAAAAAAAACGTTTTCATAATCACAGTCCCACACTAAATTCGATTACTTGTCTCGGAACATTCACAACACACACGCAATCAGATACACAAATTTCCCTTAAAGAGAAAATTTGTGTTTACACCATCTTTATTATATATCTCTACGTGTGTATTTGACTGAACTCCTCCTAAACGGCTGGACCGATTTTGATGACATTTTTTGAGTGTCAGGTGGGTTCAAGAATGGTTTGGATTCAATTCGATCCGATACATAAATATAATGTTATCTTAATATACGCAGGTGAAGCCGTGGGGAACAACTACATATATGTAAAATGTAATGGTAAATAAGATATAGCTATGTACTATTCAATATTTAATAAATATTTTTAATTTTGACCGACTACCTACACTATGTTATTATATACCGTCATGGGTAAGTAGTGCACAATACTGCAGGGGGTGGTTTGGAATCGACAACTGAGCAAATAAAAAAAATAAAAAAAATTTTTTTTTTTTATTTTTAATCGCCTGACCTGCAGGCAGTTCAGTAGTAATTGTCAAGTAAAGTATGGCCCTCCGTAAACAGCCGCTACAACAATAGCTTCCAGAGTAGGTGAGTGCTACGAGTGCTACGGGGTCATTGAACTAACATGTGACGAGAGGTCACACTGAAATGCGGTTCAGGAATTACGAGTACCAACCAACTTGTTAAGAGAATGGCAAATTATTATTATTTATCATAAAAAAGCTTCCGTTTCAGTTATGATAATCGTTATTTATTTAGTCGGAGTCCTAGTTATTATGAGGTAAATAATTCCTGAACCGCCGAGAGGTCACACTGAAATGTGATTTTTAATTGTCTGACCTGCAGGCAGTTTAGTAACTGCCTGCAGGTCAGACAATTAAAAATTGAAAAAAAATTTTTTTTTTTTTAATTTGCTCAGTTATCGATCCCAAACCACCCTCTGCAGTATTGTGCACTACTTACCCATGGCGGTATATATATGGCTTGTGTTTAAACACCGCCCGAAAAAATTCTAAACGGTTATCAAAATGGATAAATGGTCACCAAATTACGTTTCCTAAAATATTATGAAATAAATAATTTTTTTCGTATTGTAAATATTTTTGTACTAATTATAAAAAAAAATAACCTTAACCTACTGTTATCCAATTCGGTTCTGTCACAGGAAATTTTATTTTAGGAGCATAAAGTAATTTGGTGACCATTCATCCATTTTGGTAACCGTTTAGAATATTTGGTAGCCGTCTAAATTATACCCTTATTATATGTATGTATAATATTTTATACTGATCTACACATATTTATTGTATATAATTACCTAAGTTATTCTTAGTGTAAATGTTTTGGTAAATAAACAATTAATTAATGCTTTTTATGCTCGATAGGCAAGCATTTGACTACAATCTCACCTGATGGAAAGCGATGATGTAGCCGAAGAAATAGCAGCTTACCTAGACGATACAAATAAATATTCACTCTTGTAACTTTCGGTATCGCGAAAAGCTATTTTACCTACTTATTATCGCAATGATATAAAAAACACGTAATTCCGTACAATGCATTAATTTACATATAGTTTATGTAACGGAACTAAGTTTTAATGATTCATTGTTAACCATTGATACCGAAAACCGAAGCAGGTCAATTAAGTCAGATGCTGGGAGGCTCATTTGCAAGATTTTGGTGTTATAACGGTGGTAACGATGCTTTATGAATTTTATGGGATATTTTTTCATTTCTTTTTTTTGCTTTTTAAACGACATCAAAAAATGGAAGAGGTTCTCAATTGGATTTATTTTATATGTGTTACCTTATTAGATGTGTGTTACCTCAGGGTGTCATACAAAATTTCGACAGTTCATTACTTCGGCAAGTCGCTTACTTCGAAAAAAAATTTTTTTCCTCAAGTCATTGCTTCGACAGATCATATATTCGATAAGGAATAGACCGACAAAACTAACTTCGACAACGCACACTTTAAAATGACCCCTACTTCGAAAAACCCTGCTTCGACGTGCACTTGTTCGGCAGATAATTATTTCGACAGAAACATAACTTCGACATAATTCTGCTCTGAAATCCAATGAAACTAATTGAAATGCTTATTATAACTAATAAAATAGTTTTTTATTTAAAACCTGGTGCTTCACATGTTCCATTTGAATTTGACTAGTAGTTTTTTATTTATCTTCGATAATGCGTATTAAATTAATCTGATTAAGGGCTTAGAAGATAAAGCGGTGAAGTAGGTTTTTTTAAGCTTTGATTGCGTTTAAATTATTTTCGTTTTGGCTCCGAAAACTATGTGTATTTAGCCTGGGTCAAGTTATAAATACGTTACAAGTTAGTTAAGTGTTTCATAAGTCTAGTCCTAGTCTTATGAAACACTGAGTCTTCTCGAGACCATGGCCAATGCAACTTGGCCGAAACGTCGAGGTAAATAAAAATAGTTTTTTAGCGCGATTAAGTCCCGAGATATTACCTAAACTAGTCCTAGTCACCAGCCACAGTTAAGTCAAGTAAGAGAGTCGTGGTCCAGTCACAGTCAAGTCAGGCCCAAATAAAGTGGTAGAAATGTACTAGAACTTCTATTAGAGTTTTGGAATGAAAACGAAATCACGTTTTCAAACTTTGTATGATTTGCCTACACTCATGCACGTTTGAGAACTATTAAAATCGGTTCACCTAGAGCAGCGAACAGTTGACTGATGCAAAGCTTCAGAGTGCAGGGCCTAGGGCATCGTCGAGGGAGCAACGGAATTACACAATCTAATTTCCCCATCCCCATTCTTTTATCGGACATTGAGATTCCTAAACGACACCGCTATATTAGACATTCCACAAATGCGAATGCGTTTTGCTTCCACATTAATTATGCAAACCGAACAAGAATGGAACTCCTTACCTGAGTATGTGTTTCCTGATAAATAAAATATGGGGGACTTTAAGTCGCGTGTGAATAGGTATCTCCTAGGCAAACGTGCTCCATCGTCGAATGTATCGTCGCTTACCAGTGTGATAGTGGACAAACGTTTGCATATCTTGAATAAAATAAAAAAACCGGCCAAGTGCGAGTCAGACTCTCGCACGAAGGGTTCCGTACCATTATCTATAAAAAATCTAGTTTGTTGTATGGGAGCCCCCCTTAAATATTTATTTTATTTTATTTTTAGTATTTGTTATTATAGCGGCAATAGAAATACATCATATGTGAAAATTTCAACTGTCTAGCTATCACCGTTCTTGAGATACAGCCTGGTGACAGACGGACGGACGGACGGAAGGACGGACAGCGAAGTCTCAGTAATAGGGTCCCGTTTTTACCCTTTGGGTACGGAAACCTAAAAAAAGAAGTAGTGAGGTAAAAAAAACTCAAAAATTTTTAGAAGACGGTTAAAAAAATAAGTTTTTTGTCCCGTGTCCAGATGAAACAATAGTTACTGCGGCTGCACTTAACCGACGCCCGTTTATGGCGGAAGAGCATTCTAGCTTAATTAATAATTTCCTTTAATCTACGTTGTTTGACTACTGCATTTAAACTTCCGGTGCTGTATGGGATAATCTTGACCATACCATACACACAACTAAAACACACATACATCATTATAACTTTGCCCTTCTCCCGACGAGTGGCGGATCATATACATAAACATAAAAGCGTTTACAATAGCCCTGCACCAAGTTCGAAGACTTGTAATATACTAAAATAAATATTGTTTTATATTTTTATGGGATTAAATTTAATGACCACCAAAAAACAATCGTTGCCCTAAACAGCCTCATCCAAAAAAAAAAAATAATGTACAAATAAATGAAACCTGTACCAAAATATTTCGGGCTATTTAAGTCATGCCTGCACTAAAAAATCTTTTCACAACCCAAAAAGGCCACGCGTGCACCAAATTTTTACTTGGGGTATAATTTAGATGGCCACCAAAAATAAAATAAATTTTCCTGTGACAGAACCTAATCGGATAACAGTAGGTTAAGGTTTTTTTTTTTTACAATTAATACAAAAATATTTATAATACAAAAAAAAATATTTATAGTAACATATTTGGATGAAATTTTTAAATAAAATGCGAGTACATATTTGGTGCGTGCATGGATGCAGACTTTACGTTTATTGGTGATAATTTCATATTAAAACGGGGATTAAATTCTGGTAAGTATTTACGATTTTTTGGGCGTTATATTTCATTATATCTGGTGATTGCTTAAACCTAAGCGTATTTTTATTATATAAACATGGTTTGTTAATAATGTGCACGTAATATTATGTAAGAGGACCATGCGCCTGGACAAATCTAGCCAAGGATTTAAGTTGCATTTAACAAATATACATTCACTCGCACACACACACGCTCACTTACTCAGAAACATACACTCACGCACTAGCACACACGCTCTCACTTACTCACACACGCACACAGAACCCGGTCGGTACCCACAACATGAAGTTTATCTTGTAACCAACTACGCCATCGGGCTGTTCATACTATACATACCTACCTATGATACCCACTATTAATAAACACATTCGTGACAACTTGTTATAAAAATGGCTTGAGTTTGTATGACCGGCCGCCTGCCTAGCGTCTACCATCATTGGGAATTATGTATGTTTCACCGGATTCTCTTTCGTTAATCAGCAGGAGCACCCTATGCAGGTGAAGATGGCTTGATGTTAGACCGCCCTTAACCATCATCATATTATTATCTTCTATTACTTATCTCTGTTGCGAGCAGTTTCTATTTGAATTTAGCAAAAATTTACCTTATTTTTTTGTATTTTTGTCGTTTTCGAATTGAGAACTTCTTAAGCTGAAAAGAGTTGAAAAGAGTTTTGTCGCGAATGTGAAAAAAAGGCGTTGTTGATTTTGTATTGTTTTCTAAAACTTGTGATTCTTCAAGTGTTCATGTGTAGTAATGGTGGATTATTAACCGTTAATACTAAGTGAACGTGCACGAGTGTAGGCAAATCATACAAAGTTGAAAAACGCGATTTTCGCTCCAAAACTCCAATAGAAGTTCAAGTAAACTTTCTACTACTTTATTAGCATGACTTGACTATGACTAGACCTTGACTCTTTTACTTGACTTTGACTGTGAATTTACTTGAAATACTTTATTACTTGACATTGGCTTAATGCGCAAGATTCTGAAGCCAAATATAGAAAAAGAAGCTGAGAAATCGTTCGATATCTAAAGATTGCACGATTAATGATGATGATAATTGATAGAATGCACCGTAGTCTGCACCATCCTACCAGGTAGGTCACAGCTTAACAAAAAGTTAAGTGCGGGCGCGAGATTTAGAACAATGGTATCCCTTGGCGCCTTTAACGGGCTTCGGAGCAGGGATGCCACCTTTAAAAAACCACAACCAGACTCGGCGTTTTTAGTGTGTTGCATGCCTATTTGATCTTGAATTCTTATGAATGGATAGTTAGATTTATTGATTGGTGCTAAATATATATACTACCTGCGCACTCGATTTTACCCGCATAATTCCCGGTCCCCCGGGAGTTGTGGGATAAAAGTAGCCTATGTGTTAATCTAGGGTGTTAGCTACCCCCACACCAAATTTTATTAAAATTAGTTCAGCCATTTGAGCGCGAAGAAGTAACAACATACAAACACACTCACAAACTATCGCCTTTATTGATCGAGCGAAGCGAGATCTCTAAGTTGACTTCAAGCGAGGTTGACATTGACACCAACTCCATCGAGCTCCACTAGGTGGCGCTGGCGTTCCGGATATGAGTCGTTTCACGACATATAAATGTAAATATTAAAGGGCTCCCATACATGTAAATGGGGAGCAAAATATTTTTTTTATCTACCCTTGTGGGGTATCGTTAAAAAGGGTACAAGTAGAGTAAGGCAAGACAAATAGAGTACGAAACCGGTTTAAAAAAAATCTAAGTTTGATAATAACGATTTGGTTTTTAAACCTATTTTGTCCCAGGGTCTATCTCAATAACGATTTCACACTGAACGCTGAAACTTACGTATAATTTCAGTAATATCCTGTACTTAAACAACAAATACAAAAATCAAACAATTATTATAGAAAAAAAGTTATAAGCAAGTAACCTCAAAAGTTTTTCTAATTAGTTTAGTTAAAAAAATTGGAAAATTTCAGAAAACTTAACGATGATTTTTGCATCGCGCGTTTGATGAATGTGCTAATATAGGACGTATTTCGGGTTAGCTAGTAATAACTAGTAATAAGATAATAATTACATTCAATGATGACTTGATTAACACCAGTAGCTGGTGTAGATACTATATAAGTTCCTATGTTAGGCCTAAAGGGTTTCGCCCACGTCATCTCTCACCAACAAGTGTGACATCAAGTATCTGAAATGCCTATCTAAAAAAAAACATAAAAAACAATATAAGATTCCTTAAAGTAGTCAATTTTAGGATGGAGAAATATTGCTCGAGGCGGGAGTTGAACCCGATGACATCCCTTATTGCCCCCAACAAGCTACCCGAGCCTTGTTTCAAGCGACGAAATTATCCTTTTCTTATTATTAACGTGTAGTTGTCCTTACAGACAACGAATGAAAGTTGGTAGCTTGCCACCCGTTGTGTTGATAACATCCATCCAATTATTTGCATTTTTTGTTTTGTATCCAAGCTTAAGTTAAATAAATGTTTACTTAAATACTACTTAAACTTTACCAAAGTAACCATTATCCAAGTTCCCGTGTAAGTGTATTGTCAAATAATCAAATCAAATCAAATCAAATCATTTATTTCAGAAAGTCATCCATATTATGATTAATTTAAAACATTACAAATTAAACAATATTACACACTGATAAAGTTGAAAATTTAAATTAGGATGTCAAAATAAACACACAATAAAATAATATTAATAATTAAAAACTATCGATAATGAAATTTTAAAACTACGTCAATAATATTATGATTATAATAACTCACATTGTATTGCAGGTTTAATCGTGTTATCCTAACCGAATGTTTTTTGCAACCATTAAAGTATTAAATCCTATTATATGTATTACACAATACAATGTTTATTTAGGTGCAAAGTGTCAACCCTAACGCTGCATTCAGAAAAAAGAATAAAAGGATCAACGAATTTGATACTTATAAAAAAAAAAATTTCAATTATGCCCCGTTGAAAAAGGTAATTTTTTTTTAATTCGAATTACTATTTACGATCTATAACGACTGAAGTTGTTTAGCAACTATTATAACGAAAATATTACTATGTAAAATACTAATTACTATTAAACCTGTAATAAAGTTCTTATTTAATTGCATTATGCTATTAACGAAAAAATAATAAAAAGTAAAACATTTTTTACGCAGTCAGGTTATTAATTTATAATATTAGCTTATTTTTTTTATTATTTGTTAAGTTGTATTTTTAAATGAAGCGGAATTGGCAGGTGCCGTAGTCTTATGCCATAATTCAGATATTTTATAAACCATCAAAGTTTTTACTCGCATAAGTCACAGTTATTGTCAACCCAATATCATCCATCCCCTAGTCTATAGTTAATCCTTATCCTTCCTTACTAATATTATAAATGCGAAAGTAACTCTGTCTGTCTGTCTGTTACGCTTTCACGCTAAAACTACTGAACCGATTTAAACGAAATTTGGTACACAGATAGTCTAGAGCCTGACAAAGGACATAGACTTTTTAACCCCGAATTCTGGCTGATCCGGGACTTGCGCGGGCAAAGCCGCGGGGCGCAGCTAGTAATGTATAATTATTGTTAAGGCGTATGCAAGCATGAAACGGCGTCAACTTCTTACATAAGAGATATCCGTCGTATGTTTGGATACGTCAGATATGTTATTATTAAAATGTAATTATACAAATGGGCCTCTTAGCGTTGGCTACGGCTCCGCTAATGCCTCACAAAGGTCCGGGCATAGACCCGTGAGATGCAATAAATACTTGAATAATATGTTATACCTAACTACGATTCTACACAGATTCACCAATTTTAACATTTTTGCTTTAAAGTATCAAGAACGTTGTACACTGGTACCTCAGAGTGGCACAAGTAGCGCGGCGCCTTTGTCCATTAGTCCGATTCCGTCCGATCTGGCTTCAGACGGATCCTGCCTCTTGCCAGCCTCACAGACACCTATTGTGTATTTAAAACAATAACCTTTTTGTACCGCCATGTGGTCAGGGATGTATTACAAGAAGATATTCATTGAGTGTGTATATAGCAAAGATCAAGGTTCGGGCATTTTGGCTCCCGGTGCATACATTATTAACCATTTCTGAAGTGAAACTCTTTATGGAGGCTTTGAAAATCTGATCCGCAACCTTTTCGTGTGACTAAAAGTGGTTCTTAAACACTGTGATGAATAACTAGTCGGTCGCCCCGAAATGAGATCTCGCGCCTATATTTGATAGAATAGAGAAAAACTTTTGAGGTTCATTGCTAATAACTTTTTTTCTTTATAGTAATTGTGTGATTTCTGTATTTGTTGTTCAAGTTCAGGATGTAAAGAATATTTTACGTAAGTATCAGCATTAAATATAAAGCCGTTTTTGAGATACTGTTTTTATAAATATTTTGTCCGGGGTCTATCTCAAAAACGGCTTCATGCCGAACGCTGAAACTCACGTATAATATCCGTTATATCCTGTACTTGATCAACAAAAACAGAAATCAAACAATTATTGTATAGAAAAAAAATATAAGCAATTAACCTCAAAAGTTTTTCTCTATAAAAATGTCGGCGCGAGATCCCAGTTTGGCGCGAACGACTAGTTTAAGTTAATTTACTTGTTGTATTTAAAAAAGGAGGTAGGGATAACTAATAATGTTTAAGTTGATTAAATCTTGTCAATTACATACATACTACAAAACATTTCGATTTGCTATATGATTATTATTTATCCCGCGAAAAATTAAATACCTTGCCTCCTTTGTGCATAACGCCCATCTCAGGTAAGCCCTCCAAGCGCCGCCATAAAATCTTTTTTTTTCGTGCACCTGTGAAACACGAAAAAAAAGTCAAGTGGCCAAAAGGGCGCGAAGCGCGAAGCCTGTTTTGACTGCGTTTTGCCGCGATGCGATGTGCCATTAAAATAATTGAATTTAGAATAGAGCCGCGAAATGACACCTCTAGAAAGGAGAACCGATGAATGCCAACATTCAAATAAAATGACATAAGGATAATTTTTCAATCTATAGACAGAATTTAAAGGCCAGTTTATCGTCACTTTCCATCAGGTGAGATATTTAACAAATTCTTGCCTTTCCAGCATTTAAAAAAAGTTAGATATCAAACCAATTACTATTTAGTGAATTATTTATTTTCCCCCGGCACCCCGAGCTATTACTGACTCATCCCAAGCCATCCGGGCCAGTAATGTCCTTTTTACCTTTATCCTTTTCTACTCATAGCACTCCTATCCCCTTTTCTCTTCCTCTACCTTCTCCCTCTTTCCTTTCACTCCGCCAATCCAAGGTCTACCGTGCCGATGGATGCGTGGCTAGGGGCGAGCCTAGTCGAGAACGGTCATATTGCCCTGGGACCGGGTGACCCCAGATCAAGGCTAGCTTTATCCTGGCATGCGGGGCTCTGTTAGGATGGACATTTTAAATCCCTTGCTACTCGTGGGAACGCAATGGTTTTCTTTTCTAAAAATCGATATGGCGGCGATGTGGCACGCAACCCATCACGTCTCGTTCCTCGCGGGGGCGAAAAGCGGACCATGGAGAGCCGCTTTGCTACGTTGAACGTAAGAGGAGGTATGAGTGGGAAAATAGATGAAGTCTGTCAGATGATGGATGAAAGACGTATAGATGTGCTATGTGTGAATGAAACAAAGCGGAAAGGGTGTGACACCTCGGAGCATGGCCCATATACAGCGTACTGGTCTGGTGTTTCTACCAACAGCAGGGGCTGTCGGGGAGTCGGTGTCATACTCTCCGCAAGAATGGCTGAGTGTGTGAAAGAAGTAGAGAGTGTGAGCCCGAGACTCATCTGGATAAGGCTTAAAGTCGGACTAACTCGGCTATTTGTTCTAGGGGTGTATGCGCCGACGGATGTAGGCTCGAGGAAATGCCTAAAAGCCCAAAAAGAAATAGATGAGTTTTGGGAAAGTATGAGAGATACTCTGGAAAAATGTGGACAGAATGAACGTATACTTATGTTAGGGGATTTTAATGGATGGGTTGGTATAAAGCGTGATGGATATGAACGAGTTCTTGGCATGTTTGGGGATGAACGGGTGAATGAAAATGGGAAGAGCCTGTTAGAGATATGTTTGGAAAGGAATCTGTTTGTGGCAAACTCAATGTTTGACCATAAAAAGATTCATATGTTTACAAGGGAAGAAGGTGATAGTAGAAGCATGATTGATTTTATAATTGTGGACGAAAGATTGAAAAGGAAAGTTCTAGATGCTCGTGCATATCGCGGAGCCGGCATTGACACAGACCACCACTTGGTGTTAGTACGAATGAGTGGTCTCTTTAATCGGTGGCGGCATAGAGCACAAGAGCAGACGAGCGATCTAGAACGAATAAAAGTGGAGAGACTGCAAGAAGAGGATGTAAGAGATGAATATGTGAAAGGTTTGAAAGAGAAATTTGAAAATCTGGACAAAGTGAATGAAATTCAATGTCTTTGGAATGCCATTAGAGATGGTGTGGTTGGCACGGCTGTCAAAGTGTGTGGGATGATCAAAAGAAGAAAAGGAAAAATGAAGACAAATCTGTGGATGGATAAAAGCGTTAAGATAGCTGTGAGTGAAAAGAAGAAAGCATGGTTGGATTGGTTAGCTATGAAAGCTAACCAAAGGATACAGAAGGCGTCGGATGAAGATGTAAAGGAAGCAAGAAAGGAATACAAAAGAGTGAAAGGAGTTGTTAAGGAGATGATTAAAAAAAAGAAAGAAGAAAGTAAGGATGAGTTTGATAGGAGGCTTTCTGAAGATTTCCAGACTAATATTAAGTTTTTCTGGAAATCCATACGCACAGCTCGAGGAAAGTCGGCGACATCGGACCTGAGCAAAATCAGAAGCCAGGATGGAAGTATTACAAAAGGTGAAGAATGTGTGTTGAAGAGATGGAAGGAATATTTTGAAAGTTTGTTTGAGAGAGACGAAACACGGGTCGAAAGAATCCCTGTGCAAGTCAATGAATGTGAGGCTACTCATAGCGAGATAAGTATGGATGAAATTGTGAAAGCGATGAAAAATATGAAATCAGGTAAGGCTGCTGGGTATGACAGAGTATCGGTCGAGATGCTGAAGGCTGGGCGAGGCGTTGTTGCGAGTCTGCTGTACCGCCTTTTCAACCTTTGTTGGACGAATGGCCAAGTCCCAAGAGATTGGGGCAAGGCTGTGATTGTGCCACTTTATAAGGGGAAAGGGTCACAGCAGGACTGCAAAAGCTACCGCGGGATAAGCCTTCTCAGTGTCGTCGGCAAATTGTATGCTAAGGTGCTGATTGAAAGAGTGATGCATGCTACTGATGAAAAAATCTGGGATGTACAAGCGGGATTTAGAAAGGGGATGGGATGTACGGATCAGGTCTTTTCCTTACGGTGCATAGCTGAAAAGTTTTTGGCCAAAAACCAAAAAGTCTATTGCGCATTCGTGGACTTGGAAAAGGCCTATGATAGAGTGGTGAGGCATGAGTTGTGGTCGGCATTATCTTGGATCGCCTGATCCAAGCGTTGAAATCTCTCTACGAGGATTCCAGCGCTTGTGTCAGAATAAACGGGGCGTACACTGAATGGTTTCGCATCGAAAAGGGTGTGAGACAGGGATGTGTAGCGTCTCCTTGGCTGTTTAACCTATTCATGGATAACTGCTTGAATGATCTGAAAGAGAGTATGTATGGACTGAGAATGAACGAGTTACTCATCAAATGTCTTCTTTACGCCGATGACCAAGTAATACTTGCGTCATCTGCCCATGACTTGCAAGAGATGGTAACAATTATGAACGTATCTTTGGAAAGGAAAGGAATGAAAGTAAATGTAAGCAAGACAAAAATAATGGTTTTTGAAAGGGAAGACTGTATGACTGAATGTAGTATTTTGATAGGCAGAGAAAAAGTAGAACAGGTGAAAGAGTATGTATATCTGGGTTCTAAGTTTTCGAGAGATGGAAAGTGTGAAAGTGATATTGAAAGAAGGGTTAATGCAGGAAACATGGTGAATGGTGCTTTGCACGCCTTTATGAGTAGCCAGAAGGTATCGGAAAGGGCGCGACTGGCTGTGCATAGAGGGGTGTTGGTGCCAACACTTACGTACGGTAGTGAAAGTTGGGTATGGCAAAAGAAGCATGAGAGTAGAATAAATGCAGTAGAAATGAGAGCATTGAGAAGTATGATTGGTGTGAAATTGAGTGACAGGGTGAGGAATAGTTGTATAAGAGAACGCTGTGGTATAAAAGAAGATGTAGTGACTAAAATTGAGAAGGGTATGCTTAGGTGGTTTGGACATGTGGAAAGGATGAATGAAAGTAGATTAACGAAAGAGATTTATAAGGCAGATGTGAATGGAACTGTTGGAAGGGGAAGGCCGAGACGAACGATTCTTGATCAAATTCAAGACGTTTTAAGTAAAGGTCTGGTCAAGAGTACCCTAAACCGACGCGCTTGTATGAAAGGATTGATGAAAATAGACGAAGCGAGAGAAGTATGTCAGGATCGTAGCAAGTGGAGAGATGTGGTCTCTGCCTACCCCTACGGGAAAGAGGCGTGATTTATATGTATGTATGTATGTATTATTTTCAAAAAAAATACTGTCCAATTTGGTACTGTACAAACTTTAAAAAATAGAAATAGGAATCATTTTATTGCGTAAACTGCGCGTGTAAACTAAAAAGTAGGTAACAGGTATTAAACTAATACAGATGATACTTATTATAAAAAGCTTTTTTCGAGCATACAATTAAATGTTTTACAATTTTCAATGATCTGTTGTCGGTCAGATCTATTGTTTTTTCTAACAATCTTCATACATCTCGAGAGAAAGAGAAGCATTTACACGAGTTGCAGATTATTCGAGAGAGAGCTATGATTTTCTGCAATTTGACATCGTTGGTTGACATGAGTGACACGTCGCGTCGGAATCTATTAAATATCGACTTGGAGTTTTACCGCGAAAGTGAAAATGGCGTTGTTGATTATGGATTATTTTCTAAAACTTGTGATTCTTCGTGTGTTAATGTGTAGTAATGGTGGATTATTAACGTTCACTAAGTATTAACTTAGTGAACGTGCACGAGTGTAGGCAAATCATACAAAGTTGAAAAACGATTTTCGCTTTCGCTCCAAAACTCCAATATAAGTTCTAGTAAAGTTTCTACCACTTTATTAGGGCATGGTTTGACTATGACTGGACCTTGGTTCTTTTACTTGATTTTGACTGTGACTTCTGACGAACACTTATGTAATTTACTTGAAATACTTTATCACTTGACACTGGCTAAATGCACAAGATTGTAAAAATTTAAAGAAAAGAAAAACGACTTAACTGCGCGCGTCGAAGAAACTGATAAAGTTATTCGTCTTGTAGTCTACTTATAAGTCAAACAAATTCTATCTAGGCATTGAAAAATGGTTTTCCAACGACTTCAAAAAAGGAGGTTCCCAATTCGACTGTTTTTTTTTTGTATGTATATTACGCGATATCTCCGCCAATTGTGAATCGATTTTGATGATTCTTTTTGGTTTGGTAAAGTATACTTCAGAGGTGGTCCCATATATTTTTTTTTATCGAAATCATTCCAGCCAAAACCGAAATATAAGCGATGAAGTCGGTTTTTTAAGCTTTGCTTTTCAATTATTACTTTTAGCGGAATAAATACTGTCTGTCAATTTATCTGGCGATTGAAACATAGGCCCTTAGACAAACTGTATTTTGTTATGGGTAATGTTTGCGTTGAAAATCATTAATTTATTTTTGCAGCTGAAACAATTATTGAAAGAAATGGTCTATAAACAATAGGCAGGATAACAATTATAGTCTTCATAAGTGGCAGTTAATTATAGACCAAGTATATTCATAGAACTAAGTCAGTAACTCGGTTTTATTCTATTTCCGAATTATACATATGTACCTGAACTGCCCGTTGGCTTAGTCGGGTGGCGTTCGCCTTCTAAGCAGAGGTATCGGGTTCGATTCCCGGCGGGGGCACAAGTTTAATCCCCATGGAAAATGTGTGTTACTGGTTCTGGTTGTGATTGTGTGTGTGATGTGAATGTTTCCGGCACCCACGACACAAGTCATCGGATTTGTGGAGCTGTGAGTGTGAAAGCGTTTATGTTTATGTTTTTAACTAGCCGTGCCCCGCGGCTTCGCCCGCTATCAAGTTTTAAAGTAGCCTATGTGTTAATTCTATTTAGGTATAAGCTATGTATATTTCAAGTTTCAACCTAATCCGTTCAGCCGTTGAAGCGTGAAGAGGGAACAGACATACTTACACACATACACACAAACTTTTGGATTTATAATATTATAGTATCATATTTATGTCGGTATAATGATGGAGTATCTATAAAACATAACCATACATCTCTTAATGGATATTTTTATGAGTCATTTATAAATAGATTTTTCAATGTTTTATTTTAATTTAATCGTCTGGAAGAGACCGCTCTAAGTAATAAGATCGCCATTTGTACCACCTTTGTTAATTTTAAGGCAGTTTAATGTATTTTCCTTTATTTATGGTATATAATAAAGAGTTATCGTCTATCTAGGTATTTATTTTTGCATTAGGGAATATGCATAAGTTTTTAACAAATGTCAAGTACTGTAGAGTATTATTTTTCAACCGAATTTAAAAAGGCGGATCTCGAATTTGACTGTTTTTTTTTTATGTATGTTACGCGATACCTTCGCCAATTATGAATCGATTTTGATGTTTTTTTTTTTATAGTAGATTATACTTCCGTGGTGGTCCCATATAAATTTTATCGAAATCGATCAAGCCAAATTTAAAATATAAGCAGTGAAGTCGGTTTTTTTTTAGCTTTGCTTGCGTTTGATTATATTAATCTTTATAGCGTCTCCGTTTCAGCTTCGGCAAAAATGCTTTCGTATGTCCGGCGGATGTCCAGATTTTCCTCTATAAAGATTGCATTTCTCTACCGGTTCTCGTGAAATTTTGGCAGCAGGTTTGATATGGATATATGGATATTTACTCACTCAGTTTTTTAAACTTTTTCAAAATGACGGAGATTTGGAGGTTGAAAACTTGCAATTCAGCTTTTAATTAGAAATAATATTGAAGTATTTTTTTTGTTAATTTTTTTTATTTGCTACTATAGTCCTAGCTTGGCTAATGCTATAAAAAATCAAAACTCTATATTATTCTACAACTGTCTGACCTTTATCAGCAGTCATAGTTTCAATGTTGTCTTTGGTAGGCTGTTTTTTGAAATCGGTTCACTTGGAACGGAGATATGACGTATGAAAAAAAAATAGTCGACTTGTGTACCTGTTTTTTGTAAAGTCGGTAGAATATATTAAGGGTTCCACTTCAGCGCGAATGACTAGTTATTTAAATTTAAAAATCCTAAAATGTATTCCAAAGTTGCCATGGTCGTCATGCAAATCATAATTGCTGCCAATGCTAATTCTAGTCCCCGGCTTCTGCAGGTGAACGGACGCTCTCAACCCTGCAGCTATCCAAATTACCCAAAAATCACTCTCTCGTGAGAGTGGAATTCGTCTGTGACATCTACATAATTGCACCTTTATCCTAAATATTCCTATCTGGAAGCTGCAATAAACCACCAATGAAACGTGACCTTTCCTTACCCACTTTATTCCCCCTTCTTTACCCTCGAAATCAAGGTAAGAGAGGGTCGAGGTAGACCTTCTTATATCAAATTCTACTCACTTTGCTACTCTTTCCCTCTCTGTCACCTTCACTTAAAAAGAGCGAGAGGGGTTTGGAAGGTTATAGTTACCATGCAGGACTACAGGGAGAGGAATTTGGTAATCAGTAGCCTCAGCCACCGTTCGTCACGCGAGAGCATACCCTGATTTAGGGTTCCATGGATAATTCTATATCAGTAGATAATTATGGAACTTTTATATTTTGCTAGACGTGATCCGCGGCATCGCTCGCTTTAAATAGTTACCTTAAAAAGGATTTAGTCCATTTTTGTCCCGTTTATTCGTCCCACATTCCAAAAAAATCCATATTCGTCCCAAACTAAATGTAAGTCTTAATTTGTCCCACATTTTCTAGAACTTGTCAAGTACAGTTAGCAACAAAATGCTTTACTATAGAATATAATTGTGTGATGTTGATTAGATTATTGTTAATGAAGCTAACAGCACAATTAATTACTGTTATAGCCTAGAAAACGAATAAAACACATTTTTATGTTATTATAAAACAGAAATATATTTATTTTTAAATACAATCACAATAAAAAACACAGCAAACTTTTAGGTAAAGGCTTTTTTTTAAAAGTAAAGGAAATAATTGAAAGTAACGTGATTATTAAAAATATATATTTTTCACAAGTCAAATTACTGTCTTGTAACTATGATAGTACAAAGTAAACATAAATATGGAAGGGGTAATAAAAACTTCTAAAAAGCAGAGTTGAAACTCACTGTTTGTAAGGTACCAGGCAATTATAAAGATGAAAGAAGTAAAATAATGAAAAACTAAAAATTTTGGCGTAGTTATGATTGAAGGTGGATATAGTAACGGCGCAAAGGTTGGATTTCTATAAGTTATAGATTTAATCTGATTGATTCGATTCGGTAAATTACTATGCAAACCTAAACATAACAAAAACTAAAAAAATAATTGAATGTAAGATATTAAAAATAATACACTTTTTTAAAATAGGTATGAGAAGAATATTCTGATATATACCTTTAAAAATGCCAAAAAAGAGAAAAAGCGTAAAATTGAATGTTCGAACCATCATATGAAATATTATGTATCAAATCGTTAGTGAAAACAATACTCTTTCTAATTTTGTAATTTGATTTGATTAAAACACAACTGAGTTATGATGTAAAATAACATGACGCAGCGGGAAATATCTCGCAATTTTAGATTGATTTATAATACAATGTAATCTCAACATAACGTATTCCGATATAATAACGTTTACACATTCATGCCCTGCACTATAATTCCCTGTAATCATATATAACGAAAACCTTCTAAGACTCATACATTGATACTCTCATTATTTCTCTATTACGAAGAAACACGATCATATTCAAACATCAGGAATTTTTTTAAATAATATATTCTGTTAAGGTTACCCAGTTTACAATAGGCTTCAAGTGAATTCTTTAAGGTGCCGAAATGTCTAAGAAAGACACCTATTGAACCCCCGTTACTAAACACACTAGGCACCTCTCGTATATAAATAGTAATAGAGTTTTCCTTATTATAACACTCTCTATAACGATTAAAAATGCTCTGTCCCTTAAGTTTCGTTATAATGAGTTTACACTGAGTTTCATATCTAGGAATTACCATATTGACATAACAAGTAGTTTTCGGGAGGCAAAACGTATGCGCAGTTAAACGGCGACCAGAAATGGCCGCTACATTTTGTGTGATTATTTAAGTACATTTTTCAGTTTCCTCCTGGCCAGCTACCCTGTCATAGTTTACCACCCTCAAGCAGAAAAATCTGTCGCCAAGCACTAAATAGTGTGAAGCTATCCTTGAGAGCTAGTCATATTCGAGGCTTCGTGTGTTAACATCCTCGACCACATCATCACTTACTATCGGGTGAGATTGTGGTCAAACGCTAGCCTGTAAGGGATAAAAAAAATTGCTCAGGTGCGCGCTTTTGAGACTGACTGTACTAAAATTAGCATTTAAACTAAAGGAAAAAAAAGTGGGCCGTACGAAGACTCAAAATGGGACGAATCTGGATTAAAATAATAATTAAAGGAAAAATTAAAATTTCGGGACGAATAAGGACATATATGTGGGCCGAATGTGGATTTTTTTAATGTGGGACAAACATTTAGGGACGAATATGGATCAAATCTTAAAAAGTAGCCTATATACATTCTAAATTTAATCCACATCCTTGTAACCGTTACATGCGTGAAAAGAAAATAAACTTTCCGATTTATAATATTAGGGTGATATTATTTAGGCTCTAGTTTTCTTATATCACTGATATGACAAAAGTTAACAACAAAATAAAACCAAAACATTTTCTTTTAATAAAACGGGTTCAAAATTTTTTAATCTTCTACTTTTGCGGAAAAAAAATTTTTAACAGTAGTTATTTTTAAATAAGTGTAGTTTTGAACTATTTCTTAAAACTTAAGCATTAAAAATCCAAACAAATAGTGAACAAGTCTTTCTCATTACTAACAATTATTTTACAATTGCGGAACCCAGTGCATTCTGCTCGGCTCGCTCTTGATAATTTGATGTACATTTTTGATTGGTGGCGCAT
Organism: Lomographa bimaculata; assembly: GCA_948107665.1. Lineage (NCBI taxonomy): Eukaryota > Metazoa > Arthropoda > Insecta > Lepidoptera > Geometridae > Lomographa > Lomographa bimaculata. Next base: position 14,753,363 of record OX403600.1, read on the forward strand.
AGCTGCTAGCCAGTAGTCGAGTCACGGATTATGTGAAATAATCGTCCATCGTCCGCCATTTTTGAACCCCCGACTAAAATGTGGTTTTATAAGTTTGTAGTGTGTATTATATTCGTGTGTCTGTGGCATCGTAGATCCCGAACGGCTGGACTTATTTTGATTTAGTTTGTTTGAAAGATGACTTGATCGAGTGTTCTAAGTAGTAAATTTAGAAAGGAAAAATTATAGCATGAGTAGGAGATAGTACCCGTGGCCATTAGGTGTTATGCCTTATTGCTCTAACCGCTGAGCTATACAAGAATGTTTCAGTAGATCGGGTAACACGTCTCTAAAAGATGTTAATAATAAAGAGTGGATGTTCTTCCCTTCAGACAGGGCTGCTGGAAATATTTATCTCACATACAATCACACCCTTGGGAAGGAAAATTGTGCATTTGCCGGGAATCGCACTCAGGACCCACGGCGCAGAAGCCTGCTCACTGCGCCTACTGGGTAGTCAATTACATTTTAGAACTAATAATAATGAAGAAAATAGGATCAAAATTTTAAGAAATAATAAATCGCTAATGTGTCAATGTTATAATATTATATTGTATTAATGTTATAATATTATATGTAATATTGATTAAAACATAATAAACATGTAAACGTTAACACTCTCACAGCCCCACACTAAGTTCGATGACTTGTAACGTGGGTGCCGGCTACATTCACATCACACACAATCACAGAAATCCCGCCGGGAATCGAGCCCGGTACCCCCTGCTAATAAGGCGAACGCGTACTCAACAAAGCCAATACGTAGTTCAACAAGTCAAAATTAACAAGAAATTGTTATTTCACCTTTCAAGAGATCGTACTTAGATCATGGCATACCATCTGCAGAGTCCGTGGGAACCCCCGAGGCCACCACGCAAACACTCCATTTGGATTGGACTCCATACCACATACTTTGTTGGTTCAGTCTTTTGTGAGAACAGAATGTGAGGAAGGTTATTAGATTTAGGTTCCTATAGTCACCAAAAGTATCTTTATATATCTATCTTTCTCCATCTTCTCCTGGCTTCAGCTAGCTCCAAGGATTTTGTAGCTAAAGTAAAACCGTAGGTTTGTTTCCTATCTCGATGGCTAGGCCACAGATCACTTTTACGATACCTACATTTTTTTAAACATTACATATATTTCTACTATGACATTACTAACCTTTCTTTAGAAAGAGATAAACATATGGTTCAGAGCTACGTCACTTTATCTCAGTTATTTAACCATGTAATCTTCGAGATAGGAAAGAAACCTCGTACAAACTATACAAGCAAATGACTTCAAATTCTCAGAGAATTTGTAAAGCTGTCAGAATGTGTGACTCAAAGCCAAAAATCACAATTAACATGAATATTAATGAAATTATTAAGGGGTAACCAAACACGTAAGTGGTAGGCAAAATATTTATTTTCAACTCGTGTGAGTTATCATTGAATAAAGCATTGTAAAACCCTTACAAAAACCGTTTTGAAAAAAATATATGTTAAAATATAACGAAAAAGGAGGAGGTACTCAAGTCGACTCTATATACTCAAATTTGATCAAGATCTGATCAGTTGTTTTTGAAATATCGTCAATACTTACTATTTTATGGTCTACTTTGACGATGTTCTCGTTTACCCGACTTCAAAAGTTACCTCATAACTTCTTTCGTTGTGAGCCGATGTTTTTTTTTTTAATTGAAAGCTGGTGCGGTGAAGTTGGATTTATAAGCTTTGCTTGAGTTTAATTATTAGACCTATTTGTCCAGATGTCTATCTCAAAAACGGCTCGACATTTAAAGCTGAAACTTACATATAGAATACGTTATATCCTAAACAACAAAAACAAACACTTTTAAAGAAAATCCTAGTTAATAGTATTCATCCGAATGTTTGTGTTTTAGTATGTTTGTTCCCTCTTCACGCTTTAACGGCTGAACGAATTTAGATGAAATTTAGATGGTACATAGCTTACACCTAGGATTAACTTTAGGCTACTTTTGAAATTTAGTGTTAGTTGTAAGTTTGATAATAGTGGGCGGAGCCGCGGGGCACGGCTAGTAAGTTATTACCAACTAGCTATGCCCCGCGGCAAACATACTTACATATTACACACAGACTTTCAGATATATAATATAAGTAGGATTAAAACCTCAATTTTTTTTCTCTGTTAAGCAATATGGAGGCGCGAAGTCTCAGTACGTAGTAAAGTAAGTACCTACTAGTTACACGATCTATCAACAAATTTTATTAATAGTAGTGATGATACCGATGATAATAAATAATAATTAAATAATAATAGCTTTAACGTGATTTGTGTTTCCGGCTCGGCGCTACTGGTTTTAGCTTAGTTATTATTTTCACCGATGTTTCCCAATGATTAATAGTGAGAGAAACGTTACATTGCGTATACAAAACTAGCCGTGACCCGCGGCTTCGCCTGCTATTATCAAGTTAAAAAGTAGCCTATGTGTTAATCCTAGGTATAATCTATGTACATTCCAAATTTCATCCAACTCCGTTCAGCGGTTAAAGCGTAAAGAGGGAAGAAACATACTTACACACAAACTTTCGGATTTATAATATTAGTAGGATAATTGTAACGCAAACAAGTAATGTACTAGCATTTTGTTTGTGCAATAAAGAACTATCTATATACCAATTCAGATCTATAATATTATCAAAAATTATCATAATTATGTAAGCTAAGCGCTTATGACCTTTAACTCTTATTTTAGATCATTATAAGGTTCACAATAATGAGCAGCTTTTAGAGCACCCCAAATTACAGAGTACATTTACACTAATTGGTTAAGCAATAAAATAATAGCCCTAGGATGCGAGAAAGTTTGACCTTTCATCACCACCATACGTGACCTTTCACGCGGTCACGCGTACGTGATACATCGATCTAAATGATGAATGCTTCAAAATCAATCTCATAATTGTTTATTACCATGGGCTCCAAAGGCACTCAGGAAAGTTAATGACTAAACTGCCAGATTCGCAAAATTACAGCCATCTCGATATGAACCTCGAACATTTTTTTCATATGACTTATATAGAAAAGATCTTAAACTATATTATAGGTATAATATAATAGGTAGGTAGGTAGGCTATTAAATATGTTATATTATATTATTTTTTTAACAATTACTAGCCGTACTCCTCGTATCAACCGCTATTATCTAGTTAAAAAGGCTACGTACATTGCAAATTTCATTTAAATTCGTTCCGCCGCCCGTTAAAGCGTACAGAGAGAACAAACATACTTTCTCATTTACACAGACACAAACTTTCGAATTTATTATATTACGGGCTATGCCCCGCGGCTCCGCCCGCTATTATCAAGTTTAAAAGTAGTCTATGTGTTAATCCTAGGTACAAGCTATGTACATTGGAAATATCATCTAAATCCGTTCAGCCGTTAAAGCGTAAAGAGGGAACAAAAATACTTACGCATTTACACACAAACTTTCGGATTTATAATATTATTAGTAGGATATAGTCACTAGAAAGTTATTGGTCCCAACACTGAGTTCAAATACGATGCTAAAAACACGATTTTATTCACTGTCTTCGTCTTTCTGAGCGAGTGTGATGAAAAAAATATACCTACTTCTGGAGCTAGTCAGCCTGTTAATGCCAGGCTAGTAGTTAGGTAGTTTAAGATAGATCTTTTCGAGATGTGCAAATAACGTTGACAAGCGAACATGAGCTTTTTGGCGTTACTTTATCGTCAAATCTCAACTTTAGCACTTACATCGAAGCTAGAGCTTAACTGACCGCTAAGAAACTGGGTATCTCTAGCAAAATCAAGCAGCACTTCACCTTGGGGCAGCTCTGGGATGGATTCGTCAAGTACTTTGTGAAGCTCTTCAATCCGTTGACCGACGAACGAAAAGACTCATATACGATAGATAGTAGGTTAGTGTAGTCCAGTGTTTGCCTGGATTACAAGACTTTATTCCCTCATTTATCATCTAACAACAAGTAAATTTAAACGTAAGCATAGCTTAAAAAACCGACTTTACTGCTTATATTTTAGTTTTGGCTTGATCGATTTCAATAAAATTTATATGGGATTGCCTCTGAAGTTCTATCAAACAACAGACTTTTGAAAATCGGTTCACAGATGGGGAGAAATCGGTGAACATACTTGAAAAAAGAAAATACATACAGTCGAACATAGTATACCTCCTCCTTTTTTGAAGTCGGTAAAATACCCTCAAACGTCACCCATTTATGGTTGACGTACCTCCAGTTCGCTCAAAGCGATTCGTTTCTATGTTTTCCATCGGTACTGCGAAGGTGTACATTGCCCGCATCTTTGTTTCCTGAACGGTATAATCTGGGAGCCTTCAAGTGAATAGCTTCTAGAAAAGCATGCTACATCTTCAGCCCTTTCCATCAGATGAAATGGTGGTAAAACGCTTGTTTATCTAGCGTTAAAAAATTGTACGAATTGCGGGTTCGTTCTTTCGGTAAACGTCCTAAACTTGCGCCAGTAAACATTTCGGACAGGTCTAATATCTTACAAAGTCGCCAAAGGGCTTTCCCACGGAATTAAGATTTATTTGCCGACAGCACTATCATTACAAACGGCTTTTACATTCTTGTTAGCACACATTGCTGGTTTTGTACTTGTAGATTATGGAAGGAATATAAGTTGGCGTGACATGTTACGATTTAATTATTTTACTCAAGGAGTACTTAGAATTTAACAAACGATGTGCCCTGCCTGATGTGAAACCTCATTTGGAATGTATTAGCTCATGGAGCATTGCTTGTTGATTAGCAGGAACACCACGTACAGGTGAAGTCGGCTTATCTGGCTGGGTGTTATATATTTTTTTGTTAACACAAGATTTCTCCCCAAGGAAAATTTGTGTTTCGGTTTCTGGGTGTGATAGTATGTGATGTGAATGTTTCCGGCACCCACGACACAAGTCATTGAGCTTAGTGTGGGGCTGTGAAAGCGTTTATTTCCGTATATTACATTGATTTAATGAATACTTGATCATTAAAACGATGCAGATATATGTTCATGTTCACATATTATTATGAACTACTATTTAAGAAAACACGCGCGTTGATGTCTTTTGTTAGGGCTCTTAGTGTACCAATACTACTAATATTATAAATCTGAAAGTTTGTGTGTAAGTGTGTAGGTATGTTTGTTCCCTCTTCTCGCTTTAACGGCTGAATGGATTTAGATGAAATTTGGAATGTACATAGCTTATACCTAGGATTAACACATAGGCTACTTTGGCGAAGCCGCGGGGCACGGCTAGTTCTCCATAAATTTAAAATCAGAGCCCTGATATTCATTCTTACATTCGGTGTTTGTTTGTTTGTAATTTTTATTTGTTTATAAAATTTTTATTTAAAAAATAACATGAATTTTCCCTGAAGTGCTGTGAAGATCGTTATAATTGTGCTGTAATGCTTAAATAGATTTTTTTGGTAAAACTTGGACATAAATAATGATAATACTGGATAATATAATCACACTCATATTAGAAATCCGAAAGTCTGTGTGTAAGTGTAAGTATGTTTGTTTTCTCTTCGACCCGTAACGGCTGAACGGATTTGGATGAATTTTGAAATGTATATAGCTAGTGAACATACATAAAAAAACGTATTCGAACATAGTACCTCCTCCTTTTTTGAAGTCGGTAAAAAGTATTTATCTTTGAGTACATCAACAAACTTATGCTACATGAACACGCGATGTAGCTATTGGCTATTAGTACAGCACAAGACGCTGCGTAGTGGCAATCCGGCAATGTAGAAAGGTAAGCGGAGAGCGACGCCGCAGGTCAATATTGTGGCCCAAGTAAGAGGAGATAACGTTTGGAAACACTAGACAAGCTATCGAACTTAGTTAGGAACTATGAGTGTAAAGGCGTTTAAAAATATATCTATCTATATCTATATATCTATATCTTTATATCTATAAATCTATATCTACATCTATATTTATATTCTATACATATATATATATATATATATATAAATCAATGCCACTTTTCGTTGTAATTTTATAACTCAAGAACGGGCTCACCTATCCAAACCAAATGTTAGGGCTTTGTTCGGACTATTTAGTAGATGGTTTATGTGAAGTTTGCACAAAATCGATCGAGCGGTTCTTCATTTATCACATTTTTTCCCACCGGAATTGCACCCGGGCAAAGCCGGGGCGAATCGCTAGTTGATTATATGTGTTACACGTTGATACATTTCCACAACTTTCCTCAGAACAGTGACCTAACTGTTTCATAATTGAAACGCAAGCAAAGCCTAAAAAAACGGACTTCATCACTTATATTTCGGTTTTGGCTTGACCGATTCCGATAAAATTTATATAGGACCACCTCTGAAGAATACTCTACCAAAGAAAAAAAAACATCAAAATCTAGTCATAATTGGTGGAGATATCGCGTAACATACATACAAAAATAAACCTACAGTCGAATTGAGAACCTCCTTTTTTGAAGTCGGTTGAAAAGAAAAGTTACGAGTCTTCCCAGCAACGTGAGCAACGCACAGCAATAGGGAATATGAATGAAATTTAAATATACTTAGATAAAGGATTTTTTATTTATTTATATAGCTATAGTATTTTAGTATTATACTTATAAAAAAATATTCGTAGGAATAAAGAGTGATTAAATTGCATGGTAAATTCAAAATTACAATAAAAAAGTAGGATCAAACGCACGGATTTTTTTATAAATCCGAAACAAGTAATACTTTAAAAAGTTTTTTAAAATCAAGCTTTTACCAGTTGTAAATTGTAATAAATTACTAAAAAGTATATAGCAATAAAAGCTTATAAAAATAGAAAAAAACAGCCATTGATTCGTACTCTGACGTCACAGAAGGAACGTCAAGATAGCCGCGTTAAAAATTGTTCAAATCTGATTGATACTCTGCTTCTGATATCCTATTAACACCACTTACCATCAGCTGGGTTGCTTGCTTGTTTATTATTCTTATTTATAGAAAAGCTACCGCTTCAGTTCTTCAATCGCACCAATCAAAGCGGTCGGTCGGCACCGTCGGCAAAAAAATGCAAATTGTCATAAGCCACGGGCGAATCACGCGCAGACATTCCCACACTCCAGCGATGTACGGATAGCAAATTAATAAATATCATTATCATGATTGAGATCACGACATTGCCTTTGATAAAATACTCGCCTTTCGTTCGAATATTGTTGGTCAGCTCCGGATCAAGGGGGGGGGAGAGGGGGGCAAATTCAACCAGGCAGACGAATACAGAACTTATCTTTAACGCAACTTTGACAACCTGCAACGTGCTAATGCACGTGCGTACAGGCGTACAAACATACAAGCCGCGTTTGGTACCACTCTATGAAGATAACTTACTTCTTTGTTTTTGTCGAGTCAGCGAGGTCAATGTACGAGGCAATCCTTAGACAATTATGTTAATATAAAATTGTAGCCTCACACTAAGTTCGATGACTTGTGCCGTGGGTGCCGGAAACATTCACATCACACACAATCACAACCAGAAGCAGAAACACTCATTTTCTTTGGGGAGAAAACGTGTGTTTCCGCCGGAAATCGAATTCGATACCCCTGCTTAGACAGCGAACACATACCCAACTAAGCCAACGGGCAGTTCAAAATTATAAATATATATATACTTATTTATGACTATGCTTTTTTTGCGATCGCTACTGGCCGCGATCAAATCTCTCGCTGATCGCTCGACATAGGCGTGATACCGTCCCGTGTTGGAGCCCATCTGATAACCAGCGATATCAATAATGACCCACGAGTCACGGAGCAGTGGCCTGGAGAGCCTGATGGGCTTTACAAATGGTTCTTGAAGCCTCGTGATAAATATGTACCTATATCGTCGAACAACAAGATAAACCGTCAAATGTCATCCATATGTGGTTAACATACCTCCAGTTCGCTCGAAGCGTGTCGCTTCTACGTTTATCATTCGTACTGCGAAGGAGTGGAACTCGTTGCCCTCGTCTTTGTTCCCCGAATAGTATAATCTGGGAGACTCCAAGTCAAGAGCGAATAGGTATTTTCTAGGCAAGCATGCTACATCTTTGGCCGCATCTTCAACGCGTGTGCCGACTTGGATGATTCTTACTTTAACGCATTCACACTCACAGCCCCGCACTAAGTTCAAAGACTTGTATCGTGGGTGCCGGAAACATTTACATCGCACACACAAATACACCCAGAACCAGAAGAACCAATATCCTTTGGAAAAGAATATATGCTCCTGCCGGGAATCGAACCCAGGGCCCACTGCGCAGAGGGCGGAGACCTGACCACTGCGCCAACTGAGTCATCGATTTTGAGAGTGTCACTGAAAATGACATTAATTTACAGAACACCACCAAAACCAACTATTCCCGCTCAACTCTCTAGAGTGTACGGGTAATGAGTCCTCTCGTTCGTCTCACTCTTGGGTGTAGCCGGTGAATGGGGCACGATCACCTTAAGTTTGACGTAATCGAAACCGTGACCTCGTAAATCGAGGGTCGGATCTGACCCCTAATAATTATCTCATTTGCGATCGTTTTCTATTTTCTATTTTATTATAATTAAACGAATACAAAGCTTAAAAACCGTTTTCACTGCTTATATTTTGGTTTTGGCTTGATTGTTTTAGATAACATTTATATAGTTCCATGTCTGAAAATATATCTATAGCTTAGATATAAAATCTACCATACAAAAAAAAACACCAAAATCAATTCATAATTGGCGGAGATATTGCGCAACACGCATACAAAAAAATATATACAGTGTAATTGAGAACCTCCTTTTTTGAAGTCGATTGAAAATATACGATTTCTTAATAGTTTTATCGATCAAAGCAGTGCGCAATAAAAACTTCTCATATTACTCGATAAACTCAGATATTATCTCCCAAAAGTCCACTAATCTCTTCTAAATTAGCATCAGTGCTTTCTCACAGAGATTGTGGTACTTATGTGTAGTGATTATGTCCAAACACCAAATTGTGTGAACTGTAACCCCACCGCGGGCGAGGAAATTACACCAGCCGCACTCACGAACATAACGGTGCGTTACCGATACGCCTACTGTACATGTCATCCTACAATACAATACAAAAACTCTTTATTGACACCAAAAGATAAATACAACTTACAGAGAAACAACTTATAAAGATAGGTACAATGGGCGGTCTTATCGCTAAGAGCGATCTCTTACGTCTGTAAGAGATCGCTCTTAGATTTCTTACCTTTGGATGGAAATATAAACGAAAAGACAATGTAGGGGTGGTGGTGCGATAAAATGAGTGAAATAGATTTAACAATAATAGAAATACATTGTTTTAACTACGTAAACAATACACACCAATTATATCACCATACCATCCTACTAATATTATAAATCCGAAAGTTTGTGTGTAAGTGTGTACGTATATTTGTTCCCTCTTCATGCTGAAAGGATTTGGATGATATTTGGAATGTACAAAGCTTATACCTAGGATTAACACATAGGTTACTTTTTAACTTGATAATAGCGGGCGAAGCCGTGGGGCACGGCTTATGAATTATAAAGTGGAGATAATAATGATCCTACCAATCGAGTGGTCGTAATTTCGAATCCTATGGCTTGAACTTCCGTTTTGTTGTGCCCGCTTGGCTGATAACGAGCCAGAACTTTGTATAATCTATGACAACAGTCGAGGTAACAACCGCGATGGGCTATTGAAATAGAACTTTGCAAGTATTAAAACCGTTTAAAAAAATCTATGCTGGAAAAAAGCTGCAATCAAAGCTTAAAAAAACCGTTCATCGTTTATATTTCAGTTTTGGCTTGACTGAACTGACTGACACTTCTGAAGTATACTCTACCAAACAAAAAAAAACATCAAAATCGATTCATAATTGGCGGAGATATCGCGTAACATACATACAAAAAAAAACATACAGTCGAATTGAGAACCTCCTTTTTTAAAAGTCGGTTTAAATACAAATTGATGTTATTTGAATGAGATTTGATATTTTTCCTTTTTATTTTAGAACGTAATGAATATTCTAAAAAGAGCATCATTTATCATATCACGCAGATTCAGGCGAATATTTTTATTTATCTGGTTTTTTTATTAATGCCGATTAAAACGATCACAAAGTCACGCTTTTTAGGAGACATTTTGATATCACCCCCTTAAGAAAAATGTAAGCGCGAGATCTCAGTTCGGGGCGAGGAACTATATATGTATGTATAGTTCTTCGTTAATATAAATATTTTTTTTATATTTCCCATAGAAGTACCTACTCCTACACAACGAAGGAGTCACTAGACATACAGAGAAGTGGCAGGAAACGGCAACCGACAGAGACGTTCCAATTAATGCTAATTGTGTTGGTTCCGTGTTGTGTAATAACATCCAATTGGATGCATCTTGCCGTCCGTCATCATAAAAACGGATTCTTTATCACCGATTATCTAGCGATTGACCACTATCTCACAACCTTTGGCCGCAAAATTTATTAACGCTAGGCACACAAAAAACAAGTCGACTCGTATTCGTATTCTTACTTGTATGGATGCCCCTTAATATTTTTACCGACTTCCCAAAAAAGGAGGTACTAAAGTCGACTGTTTTTTTTAATGTGTGTTACCTCATAACTTCTTTCCACGTGAACCGATTTCGAAAATATTTTTTTGGTTTGAAAGATGTTGTTTTCCAATTGGTCCCATTTAACTTTGATCAAGATCTGATCAGTAGTTCTTGAAATATCGTCAACAATGCGTATTCTGTGGACTACATTGACGATGTTCTCGTTTTTAACCGACTTCAAAAGTTACCTCATAACTTTTTTCGTTGTAAACCGATCTTGATGATTATTTTTTTATTGTTAAGCTGGTGCTTTTCATGTGGTCCCATTAATAAATTTGATCAAGATCTGATCAGTAGTTCTTGAAATATCATCAATAATGCGTGTTTAGTACATCTAATCTGATCAAAGTTCCGAAGATAAAGCGGTGAAGTCGGTTTTTTTGTTTAATTATTACTTATATCCTTTTAATTGCCATTTCTGGCTTTGAACCACAGCTTTACATATTCTCTGAGAATTTGAAGTAATTCGCTTATATAGTTTAGACGCTAAATGCTTCTCATAGACGGACGGATGGACCAAGTGCTAACCCAAGTCAACTTAGAGACCTCGCTTCGATCGATCAAATGTTAGTAATAGGCCAATTCACTTATGCCCCGTTTAATGCAGTTCATCGACTAGTTTTTTTTCACAATATGGCGTCTCATGGTCGCCATATCGAATTTTGATTACCGTCATGTCTTCAATGACACTCGCATAGTTTTACAAATCGATTGACGTAAGAATCATCAATATTAGCCCATGCGTTTGTTCTCTAGAACGCCACAATGGAACAAACATACAGAGAAGCTATAAGCTCGACGCCTAGAAGGTATTTTAGGTTTCTGCTGTATAGATGTATAATTTTAGTTTCGTTTTAGGAAATATACGCAATTGGCCCGTAGTAAGAGGAATCTAAAAAATATAGATACATACATACTGATACACATCACCCTTCTTTGCAATGCGCAAACGGGTAAAAAACAACAATCTTCAAGAAACTCTTCAGCATTGCAAACATATACCCATTTTGTCCACCTATTGTAGTAACACGCCTTCTAAACTCCCAAAAGGTTTAATATTTGCTTGTACAGTGTACAGTATAGTATAGGAACCTCGGAATCCCGTAGGCAGTGGATATTGCCTAATTCCAGTCTACCTGACCCTTCACCCACGAGTCCACTGTTGACATTTCCCTTCGTTCATCAAACTGGTCAAATACAGAGTTCACAGGGTCACCATCAGTTACAGTTTTTTTCGGACAAAATGGTAACAAAACATATTGGGCACGTATTCAAGTTTGGAGTTAATAGGTATCTTCTAGGCAAGCATGTTACATCTTTATACGCATCTTCACTTTAATTATGTGAGATATTGGTCAAATGCTTGCCTATCAAGCATAAAAAAAATTTACCGACTTCAAAAAAGTTGGAGGTAGGTAGGTTCGACTAATACTTGTATCGTGGGTGCTGGATAAATTTCACCCACACAATGACACCCAGAACTACAAGAACACAAAATGTCCCCTAGAACGAAAATACTAGAACCCAGGACCCAGTTGCCAGAGCCCGCTGCGCCATTGCCCGCTGACCACGCTTTTACGTAAATGAGGCATTCCTATAAGAAGTATCTTCTTGATTATCTCGACTACCACATAGGCAACAGAATTTTAAAGTCTTTTTAGTTAGTAACTTAGATTTAAGTTTGAAATTGCAAGTTTACTTAGATTTAAGTTTGAAATTGCAAGTTAAAATGATAATTAAGCGATCGGCTAAGGCTAAACTTATCGGCTAGGTGTCTTCGTTTTGCGTGCAAATTGCTTAAATATCTTCAAAATATAAACGAAGAAATTGATGATAGCTTTTGTCCGCTTATTTCCAAAATGATGCCTACCCTTATCGTTTATAAAGCAAACAAATACAATCAGTATTAGTGCCCTCACGAATGGGTAACATGTTGACACCTACAGTCGGGTAAATAGTAAATAGCCCCTGTGTTGACCTTTCCAAAAGTTCCCAGGATATCCTAAACAAGGTGTTTAAAGTAATGCAGACCTTATATCTTAGGTTTGAGGGTGTAGGTTGGTTTGGAGCTGTGTGTGGGAGGATTCATTCATAAAATCACGTTTTGTGGATGTTTAACTGAACTGTTTGTGTGTGATATGATGGACACACGCAGCGCAACTGTGATTTATGTGATAGGTATTTTTGTAATTTGGTTTTTCACCGAGCGAGCAGAGCGAGCAAAGCGTCTCTGTTTCTGCTTAGGCAATATTGCTTTGGTAAGTATGTCCGGCGAATTTCTGGTTATTCTCCTCTACAGGTCGAATTTTTCAACCGATTCTCTTGAAATTTCGTGACCAAATTCGATAATACATAATATTTATAATATAGTCTTTTTGGTCAATTCAGTTTTTGGAAATTTTCAAAATGAATTGAATACGTAAAAAAAATTTCCAGCTATTTCGAAATACTTGAGGTCTTCAGCTCACAGGGGCACTAGTTTTTATTTACTTGTGTTTTTTACGGTACCTTAATTAATGTTAGAAATAAACGTCTTGAAACATATAAAAATGTATGCGTTGAGGCTGACTATATACGAAAAGCTATAATGTATACATAAATCAGTAAACTACCCGACACCGACATAAGTCACAAATATGTCTCACGCAAGGTCTGTCTGCCGTATTAGAAAACAGTGTCGCCCGAGCCGATAATTTTTATACCAATATCTAAAATATAATATATCACATGTATGTTTTCTAAAATACGAATAAACACATAATAACACGGCGGGACTCGAACTTACACCGAACCACAAATTAGGTCGGCGCGGACGCAGCGGGCAACATGGGCAACCTGCGCTTGCGTCGATTGATTGTGCCGCTGTCATTTCGTATTTATTGCTCTTTTTGTTAGACGAAACAATGTTAGGGATATTCCAGAATATATCTACAAAACAAACAAACGCATTCACACTCACAGCCCCACACTAAGTTCAAAGACTTGTATCGTGGGTGCCGGAAACATTCACATCACACACACACATTACACCCAGAACCAGAAGCACAAATATCCCTTGGGAAGGAATTTGTACTCCTACCAGGAATCGAACCCAGGACCCACGGCGCAGAGGGCGAACACCTGTCCACTGCGCCAACTGGGTCGTCAAACGAAATATCAGTTATCACAATCACAGTGATATTTTACTGTTCTAATGTCACACAAATATTATAGTACTGGCCATGCTAATACACTCATTTTACGTACGTAAATGTACATATAAAAATTACAACCTGTTTCCTGTTGTATGGTTTAGACCTTAGAATATACTAAATACATACAAAAAGATATACCCGACCACATCATCACTTACTATCAGGTAAGACAGTAGCTAGCCTATAAGAGATTAAAAAAGAAACTTTACTTAGCCGAAACGTCGTCGAAATAGTCGAATTAGTTTTTGTCCCGTGATATTACCTAAACTATAAAATACTAGCCGTGGCCCAAGGTTTCGCTCGCGTTGATCAAGTTAAAATAAAAAAAGTCTATGTGTTAATCTGAATGAAAGACCTGGATGCGATCAACGTAAAACAGAGGAGAGTGGCACAAGGGTGAGGAGGCTTATACCCTGCAGTGGGTCGATACAGGCTGATGATGATGATGTGTTAATCCTATACATATAATCTATGCACATTCCACATCCGTTCAGCCGTTGCATTAGAAATAAATTATCAATCTTCATTGTATTTATGGTTCACTATTTTGGCGATAATGGCTTACACATAAAGATATGCTGTCGCAGGCTTTTTTGTAGGACAATTTAATATAAACATTTCCATTACACATTACATACGTGTAACTCTAACAGTTTTTGCAGCGCACCCCAGAATAGCTCCCAGATAGCAGATTTTTTTCTTACACTTATCGTTATATTTTGGACAATTCACACAATATCTTTATAAATTATAGCCTATGTGATAGTATTCTGATGTTAAGCAACCAAAAATATTTTTTTTATTTGAACTTATTCATATTCATTTATTTATTGCTATCTATAATAATAGTAATATACAGGTGTTTTTTAGGAGTACAGTTCTATATAGACCCTGTGGGGCACCGCAATAATCTTAGAACAGAGGAGGACTGCTAGGTTTTGTTGACAGATAAGAAATAAACACAGATACTACATAAGAAATCTATATATATAAAAGAAAGTCGTGTTAGTTACACTATTTATAACTCAACAACGGCTGAACCGATTTAGCTGAAAATTGGCAGGGAGGTAGTTTAGAGCCAGGAGAAGGACATAGGCTACTTTTTAGAAACGTCACTTATTTTTTTTTATATAGGTGTATAAATATCACTTTCTCATACGTCACTCGGATTTGGTAAAGTACTAGGCAAACATAAACACGAAGGTTGTAATAATATAGTCACGTGACATTGTAACGCATGCCGGGTATGGCTTCCTAAACATGCACATTCATTGACTGTTAGGCGGAACGAAGGTCGCCGGGACACCTAGTATTATATAATATTTGTGTTTATACATTTCGTTATAGTAATTATTCAATTTAATATTGTCATAGAAAATATATATTACACAGGCCGACATTATTTTTGGTGTTTTGACTTTGACGATTGTTCTTAACTAATTCGGGTACGCTGATTCCGAATATGTATTCGGTTTGAGTCAATCACATCAGGATTTTTCAGAAAATAAAAAAGACGTGTGAGATTTTTTTTGTATGAGGGCGAAATAGCATCTCGTTGGAAATTCCAAATATTAAATTCTCAAAATAATATGCATGCTATTGGGTCAGCACAGCAGTCCGGATTCACAAAGTAACCGTGTTTCTTGTGTGAGTGGGACAGTCGAGCACGAAATCTACATTACGTGAAGAAATAATGGCCAGCCAGAGACCAACTCGTACCTGGACACAAAAATATGCAACGTGATGCATTAGTTGATCCAAAATTAGTTATTTTGCCTCCTTTTCACATCAAGTTGGGACTGATGAAACAGTTTGTCAAAGATTTGAAAAGAAGGTGACTGTTTTAAATACCTATAATGCAAAAATTTCTTGCACTTTCAGAAGCGAAACTGAAGGAAGGAATTTTTGTAGGTCCTCAAATTCGAAACTTGAAATTCGACAGATTGTTCCAAAATACGATGACCGAGGATGAATCTGCAACATGGAGTTCTTTCGTAAAGGTCATAGACTGTTTCCTGGGAAACAACAAGTCTCCAGACTACAAAGAAATTGTTGCCAACATGGTTGAGAATCATAAAAAACTGGGATGCAATATGAGTGTTAAACTGCATTTTCTTGATTCTCACGTGGAATACTTTCCTGAAAATCTTGGGGACGTCAGTGAGGAACAAGGAGAGAGATTTCACCAAGATATAAAGGAGATGGAGGGCCGTTATCAAGGAAGATGGGATATGAGAATGATGGCAGACTACTGCTGGACATTGAAGAGGAACTCACCAAATAAATTACACAAAAAGAAAACAACAAAACGTAGTTTTCAGGGAAAAAGAGAAGGATTTCGTTTAAAAAAACCAATGCTTGTGTAATGTACACATTATAACTCAATTGCGATGCATCTTTCAATGTGTATAATTTTTTAAATAAATATTCACTTAGTACTTATGGTAGTTTATATGAAAATTTTAAAAAATCTATTTACACACTTTTCTTGAAAACCTGACGTGCTGGAAAAAAACTGAGCACAGATTCATGATCAGCATACCCCAATTACTATAATACACCTAACAGAATTGAAACACTTTTTCATGAAAAAAAAAATGTAGGCCTGTGTTATCAGTAGTCAAAATACTCGTCACATCCACTCTATTCTTACGTCTACGTCTGTGGGTCGAGGCGCCTGCGATTTTGATAGATGATTTATAAAACCAATGTGGATGAGCCCTTTGACTTTTTATGGTAAACTTAATAATTTCTCACAGAATTCACCTGTTTGCTTTCTCTTAGACTTCGAAAAAGTAATTTTATCAGAACGCGGGAATTATTTCATTCTAATACCAGCCGTAGTTTGCGACAACTCGATATACTAAAAATTCGAAAAGCCGACCGCAGAAAAAGTTAAATCTATATATATAAAAATCAATGCCACTTTTCGTTGTAATTTTTTAACTCAAGAATGGACTCACATATCCAAACCAAATGCTTAGGCTTTGTTCGGACTATTTAGTAGATGGTTTATGTGAATATTGCACAAAATCGGTCGAGTGGTTCTTAATTTTTCACACCCGGGCGAAGCCGGGGCGGATCGCTAGTTACTTATAATTTATTTAAAAATTTTCCTTAATAATACGCTTAACGCTTTTTTTTTTTTGGTCTCTATCTCTTTTTTTGTTAATCTTTATATCTATAGAACACACAGACTTCTCTTTATTATGCTGGATAGGCAAGCATTTGACCGCTATCTCACCTGAGTGACGATGCAGCATCATCTACATCTGTAGATAACATTATATTATTACACTAATGCTTTTTAATTTTATTGTAGGTATAGAAAATGACAAAAATGCGTTTAAGAAATTCAAAACAGTAAATCGCTATTGGCTAAACTGATTCATGACGTCAGTTCAAACATTTTTGATGTTAATGATTGGTCAACTTTCCTTGATTGTGGATGTCACAGTAAGAACGTCAAAATGGCCACAATTAAAATTGCCCGAGCCTTGTAATTTCAAATATTTATATTAGTATGAATGTAATGTTTTATAATGGTTTTTTTTTTTCGGCAATTATCATAAACTTAAGTATAATGCTTTAGCGCGCGGGAGTCTTTAAATCACGAGTGAATAGTTCTATGCAAACATGCTCCATCGTCGATCATATCATCACTTACCATCAAGTGACATAGATTCAGATTTAGATTCATTATTCACCTTAATAATAACAGTGATCGTTATTCTAGGCATGTCACATTACAATTTAATAATTCGTTAATAACAATTGATACTATGATAAAGAATGTGCATAGTGGTCAAATACCTAAACGGAATAAAAAAATCATTTAAAAACAGCATATTTTCTATCGCACCATGACCGCGGTTGGCTGAATGGAGGTTGTTATAAATATAATGAAAATGTATTAGCTATATGACTTTTACCCAAAGGTTGGCCGGTGCGCTACCACCACACGCACCTGGCTAAAAAAGCACAAAAGAAATATCGAAAGTTCCACCTGTAAAACCATACCTTGTGCTTCGGCAGCACTAATTAATTATAGATGCAATCCAATTCATTATTTTTTAAGCCAGCGGAAATTTCAACTTTAGACCATCTATAGTCATAGGTGAACTTAAAACCAAATAAATGAATAAGTTACCGTTAATCCAAGTAATAACACTGATCACTATATGATCCATATCCCTGCATTCGAGATAAACGATATTTTTTTTCTTTTCATTTTGGCTCCGCAATCTTGTACATTTAGCCAGTGTCAAGTAATAATATATCTCAAGTGTATTTCATATTAAATGTCCTAATCACAAGTCACAGTCATAGTCAAGTAAAAGAGTCAAGGTTCAGTCATAGTCAAATTATGCTCTAGTAAAGTGGTAGAAACATTACTAGAACTTCTATTGGAGTTTTGGAGCGAAGGCGAAAATCACGTTTTTCAACTTTGTATGATTTGCCTAGACTTATGCACGTTTACTAAGTATTAACATAATTTTCCAAAACCTGTGATTCTTTAAGTGTTAATTCTGTGTTCGAGTGTTAATGTGTAATAATGGTGGATTACATTATTACACATTAACACTCGAACACAGAATCACGGGTTTTGGAAAATTATACAAAATTAACAACGCCATTTTTTCAACTTTCGCGGCAAAACCCGCGCCATCATTTATAACTGTAGTCCACATTATTAATTATTTTAAGAATAAATAGCTCGAAGGCTGGGCGATTAACATTTAATTTTATATTATAAGCAATTAAACAAAGGTTATAAAAATACAAAGAATTTCGTGTACAAGTACCATCTGCCGCTGTTTATGTGTATTTAATTACAAGAAGGCAACCTTTACTCTATTCAAATTTTATTTTATTTTCATTAAACTAACATATTATTTTAAAATTTATTGTAAATTAAAATACTGCAAGACAATAATTAAACGGAAGCAAAGCTTTAAAAAACCGACTTCACCGCTTTATCTTCGGAACCTTGATCAGATTAAATGTATTAAACACGAATTGTTGACGATAATTTAAAAACTACTGATCACATCTTGATCAAATTTAAATGAGACCGATGGGAAAGCAACAGCTTAGAATATATGAGGAAACACACATAAAGTCTTATTTAGTACCTCCTCCTTTTTGGTGAAGTCGATAGAAAAAGTGATTATGGCTTTCGCTCCAAAACTCCAATAGAAGTTCTAGTCAAGTTTCTACCGCTTTACTAGGGCATGACATAACTATGACTGGACCATGACTGTTTAACTTCAGTGTGACTGGTGACTAGGATTAGTTTTTGAAATACTAGGAAAATATTTGAAAACCAACTGGCAACATAGTACAAAGCCAAAACTAAAATATAAAATCCATACATGCATAATGAGAGCAATTAGTTTTTATTTTCGGCGCGTGTCCAGTACCTTTGAAATGAGCTTTGCAAGTAGAATACAAACCGTATTTACAAAAAATCTATAATTTTAATTAGCAATACTTACAGCATAGTTGTTTTTAGACCTATTTTGTCCCGGGGTCCGTCATAATAATCAATCAAAATATAGCGCGAGGTCTGAGTTCGGAGCGAGAAACTAGAACAAATAGTTCAATTTGATACTACGTATGAGTAGTTCATAGCACGAAGGCTGTATCTCCTGGGTGGCGTCAGACCTCAACATTCAAGGTCCTTATAATCCCTAAAGTAAACTTGCAGCAAAGGTTTATGTTTGCAATTGGCTGCGGCATCCGACTACGCGCAGTAAAACGCGCGTAAAATGTGTAAAGGTGAGTCCAAAGGAGAAGAGGCGAGCGAGCAGTTTCATAAGAGATCCCTAACCTCTTGTGAGGCTGCTCGCTCGTTCGTCTCTTACTGTATGATGAGCGCTGAGCTGTTAAAGTTGAGAAAGACGTATCTATGAGTGAAACATAGCGCATAGACTGATAAGTCTTAGATGATAAGTGATGATGGTCGAGGATGGTTAACATGCTAGATCTATTATGATATCTTCGCATTGTTCGAAAGTAAAGAAATAATAAATATTATAATCAATAGATTTAAAAAACAATCTTACGTGTTTTAAATTTAAATTTACTCTAGCTGACTCGGCAGACGTCGTCCTGCCCGGAAAAGCAGCGCCACTTTGACATACCGATAGCAGCACCACCTAAAGGTCCAATAGTATTTTCAAACCATCTACATACCTATTAAAATATACACACAAATCGGTCCAGCCGTTAAGGAGGAGTTAGGTGACAAACACACTATTAATATATTAAGATTTGAAAACTACGTAACTTTTTACTAAGCGTAATTTAATTATATTTATACTAACTAATGCCATGCTAGTCTATGACTTAAGTAAAAAAAATATCTTTGTATTTTCCTTTTAACTCAAATACAATGTACCTAATATTACTTCAGGTACAACTACATTTTTTTTATTCTTTGTTTTAACAAAGGGTAATGCATAAATTTTAAAAAATATTTCCCCCCACTTACGTATGTTGTACATCCTTAATATCAATATTTTAATTGGCATTATTTACTTTGGGCCACAGCTTTACATATTCTCTGAGAATTGAAGATATTCGCTTGAATGGTAAGTAGAAAAGTTTTTGAAAATTACATGTACCTAATGTATTTTTTAATATGCTATCTATATGTTCACATGATTGTATACGCGTTAAGAAATTCATATTGCCATTTAAATTTGATTCTTTCACTTATGTAACCACCTTAACATGGCTTCTTTTGTTTTCACCAGTCAAGGCCACAAGAGTCCTTCCAGCAAAAGTTTATGTTTTCAATCTACTCGGGTGGCGTCTGCGCGCATACAGCACTGTAAAATACGTAAAGTGCAGTTCAAGGGACTAGAGAATAGCGGGGAGAGACTTAGAGTTTCTTTTGGAATATAAAAGATATGGGATCATAGTCTACATTTGCAACTTTTCAACTTTCGCGATTTGAACATATAAGGTAAAGCCCAGTCGTCTCGAGACCATAGCCGAAGCAACGTAAAAGCCGAAACGTAATAAAATTAGTGTTTAGCGCGATTTCCCGAGATATTACCTAAACTATAGTCTATATTTTCTCTTAAACCTTTGAAATACTTTGAAATTAACTAAACTATTTCATATTTACCTCTTACAAGTATTTGACTACCTTTATCAACGCCTTAACATCCATTTCAGTTTCTAGATATTTATCAATATGCGAAAGCGAATATAAAGTATTATAAGCGAATGTTTTAATTAAATCATGTCGCGTCGAATCAATAGAAGCAACCCTGTATATGTAGTTGTAGTGTAGTTAAAAAATCGGTATGCTCTTAAGATAATTTAAACGCAAGCAAAACTTAAAAATTCGACTTCACCGATTTATCTTCGGAACCCTTGATCAGAATAAATGAATTAAATACGCATTATTAAGGATAACTCAAAAACTACTTGTCAGATCTTGATTACATTTAAATGTGAGATACGTGAGAAGCACCAGTTTTCAAATAAAAAAATCGTCAGAATTGGTTCACACACTTAAAAATATACGGTGGAATTAAGAACCTCCTTCTTTTTTGAAGTCAGTTAAAAAATAAAATTACTCATACAAATAATGTGTTATTAACAAATGTATATTTTAACTCTGTACATCAAGATAGGATTTCTGACAAATCTAGGCTAAATTTACTATAACTCTATTGTCGCTAAAGCTTATGACCTGTGGCATATATCGATAGGTGTATCTAGCGAACGCGGCCGCGACGAGCCAATTTCACAGATTCGTCACCGATTAGCACGCGTCTTCTACTCCGAACGTATAGAATTGGTGCTTGAAACTATTAGTAGCTCGACCCAAACTGAGACTTCACGTCTATTTTTTTATTAGTAAGACGGACCCCGCGAGAAATCAGGTCTTAAACATTAATATAGCCAATTTCTTATAAAAAATATAGTTTTTTTGTAAATACGGTTTAGTATTCTAGTTGCAAAGAAACACGCGCCGAAAAATTTTTTAATTAAAATTTACCTTCCTTATGTACACCCGCCCAGTCCGTATTTATTTTTTAGTTTTTTTCAAGCTTAGTACGAACCTATTTTTCGGCTTACAATCCAAAAAAAATATGATTTCGTCCATCATGATATATTTTATTTTTACTCTTTTCACACTAACAGCCCCACACTAATATTGTTCTTGATTCGGACCATTTACCTAAATTCTGGTAAGTAAAATTAACGACAAATTTGAGAAAGCGACTGTATTGGGGCTGAAGATGGTCAGAACACGTTACACCTATAATATTACAATGGTATTGGAGGTATTGGAATCATAGAAACAATAATGATCTATCAACATTAGTAATTAATATATATGTATGTATACATCCTCCATCCCTGCTTCTAATCTACCGCTCACTCATACGTGTCTTAGAGCATTTTTTTTTTTTTTGTGACACTCTAGTGTTTGACCACTATCTCACCTGATGGTAAGTGACGATATGATCGAAGCTGGTAAACACACTAGACCTGGAATACGCAGGCTCTCAAGGATAACTGCCGGAACACCGTATTTGGCTTGGCGGCAGACTTTCAACTTGATGGTGGTAAGCTACTTTGGTAGCAAGCCAGGCGAGCAACTCACAAAATGCTCTACCACCTCTCAAATGTCACCTGATTAGCACCACCCGGGGACCACGTGTAGGGAGTCAGACTTAAGGGGTATCCTCCTACGGACGTAGGTGACTCAGCCATTGATCCTGGTTCATCAAGCAATATTAGAAGTTTTGCCGCGAAAGTGAAAAAATAGCGTTGTTGATTTTGTATAATTTTCCTAAACCTTCTTTAAATGTAAATGTGTAATAATGGTGGATTATTAAACGTTAATACTTAGTAAACGTGCATAAGTATTACAAAGTTGAAAAACGTGATTTTTGCCTTCGCTTAAAACTCCAATATAAGTTCAAATAAAATTTCCACCACTTTACTATGATTTGACTATGACTGTACCTTGACTCTTTTACTTGACTTTGACTGTGACTTGTGACTAGAACTATTAATACGAAATACACTTGAAATATATTATAACTTGACACTGGCTAAATGCACAAGATAGCGAAGCCAAAATAAAAAAAAACAATATTGTTAATGGTAATATAATTGTGGTTCAGGCATTAATTTTATTATTCTGTGGCATGAAGAGCTCCATGGCATGAAGAGCATGTGGTATGAAGAGCTCCAACCTCCTACAGCCAATTCGCATGAGTCTCAGTACAGCTATGCATCTCGGCGCCAAAGCGGCGCGCCGCGTCTTGCAGCCGACAGAATGCACTCGCGACGCGTGGCGCTCGCAACTGGTACTATAAACCGTGTGGAGACAATGCACTGATACGCGTAGACAACATTGGAAAACATAAGATAATTTATACGCAAGCAAAGCTTAAAACCGACTTCATCGCTTATATTTTGGCTTGATCAATTTCGATAAATAATAATGTAATATGGGACCTCTGAAGTATAATCTACCAAACAAAAATAAATCATCTAAATCGATTTATAATTGGCGGAATTATCACGTAACATACATACTAAATAAAATACAGTCGAATTGAGAACCTCCTCTTTTGAAGTTGGTTGGTTGTTATTAACATTTTAACGCTGCGCGCTGGACGAATTGGAACTGCCCGTTAGCTTATTTAGCTGCGTGTCGATCGGGTTCGATTCCCGGTGGAAACACAAGTTTTATCCCCAAGGGAAGTTTGCGTTTCTGGTTCTGGGTGTGATTGTGTGTGATGTGAATGTTTCCGGCACTCACGATACAAGTAATTGATCTTAGTGTGGGGCTGTGAGTGTGAAAAATCTATACGCAGGGAGATTTTTGCTTTTGCATTTTATTTGCTCTTCGACCAAAATGCAATTTGGTCAAAGCATCCGCTACAACATTTTTAGCAGAATAAGTAAAAAAAAGTATGTGCTTTTCGATTATTAAAAAAATACTCAAAATTACTCTTTCTGTGTAAGCAAACGATTTCATATTATAGGAAACGTCTGATTCGACCTTGTGCTACCTACATAGTGCAGCACAATGACATAATGCACCAATAACATAAATTATTAAACAACTAAACCCTGTTTAAAATAAATAAATAATCCCAAAAACAATAAAGAAATAACAGAAAATAATTTATTAAATACTTATTCTTATAAATCGACTTATAGGGAAACACAAATGGTACAAAAAACGTATAATATATAAAATAATTAATGTAATATCGACTGCACAGACGCCTCACGGTGCACGGTGGCATGGCTGAACTGACAACCACCTGTGCCAAAATTAAAATTAAAAAGAATGTGATCTGAAGGTATGGCCCTTTCTCTTGCTTATTTTTATACCACCAAGAGCGATCAATAAATAATTATAATAAAAATAACGGTCAAGTGTGAGTATACATTTTAGTAGAAGGGTTCCAATTGTAAGGTGTTCTTGATGTCACATTGTGAACATGGGAGGTGAGGTATTTGTATGGTTTGTTTGTCGATTCAGTTTTTGGAAAATTTTCAAAGTAGCAAGGATTAAAAATGTCGGATTTTTAAAGCTTCGTTTGTGTTTAATTATTAAACGCAAACAAAGCTTAAAAAACCGACTTCCCCGCTTTTTCTTCGGAAATACGCATTATTGACGATAACTCAAAAAATATCTTAATCAAATTTAAATGGGACGAATGGGAAAGTACAAAGTACGCCGTACAAGGATCACTAGGAAGGATTTTGCTAAAGTAACCAAGTTTAACCTTATTTCGATGTTTATAAGTCACGCGTTTTAAGAGACATTCTGGCATATAAGTTCATGCATTATGCTATATCGGAAAAAAATCGGAGGATGGGTTTCGGTCGCCAGTGTTGTGGTGCTCGATAAACTTCCACGGAACCCTAAAATACGAAGGTGAGCTGCTAAAAACGTGTTTATTATAATTCGGAACCAAATTCGTCGAGTGCATGATCGACAAATGAGTGACAAATGGCTGACGTGTCCGAGATAATTTTATTTATTATTTTAGTTTAACAATGATATTATATTTCATTGAAGCTATCTACTAGCCAATTGCCTATATTATGGGATGATGGCAACGCTACCTACTGGTAGGCTTGAGCAGTTGAGTTACCTTTAAGCTCGATGCCTTGTAGGAATCTTAGGTCTTTGCTGAATATATATATTTATTTATATATAGTTTAGTTTTAGGAAATAAAGTGAAACAATTTAAGTAAGATAATGATATGCATTTCGTGAATTAAAAAAAAACAATTGAAAATTAATGATAAAAGCGTGTTACATCAATAATTTTGATTATTATATCAATAATTATTGAATAAAGTGTAATATTTGTCTAATTTCTACATAATCTAATCCAAATTTTACAACAAATTTAAGTTATAAAAAGAAAATTTGGTTAAAGATGGGAATGGTAAATATGGAATTTTATCTTAATCCGTTTAGCCCTTAAAGCGTAAAGAGGAAACAAACATACTTACGCACTTACACACACTTTCGGATTTACAATATTAGTAGGATTAACAGTCAAAGAATCACAAGGTTGGGAAAATAATACGATTTCGACAACGCCATTTTTTCAATTTCGCTCCAAAACCCAAGTTTCTAATTATCGCTCAGTTTATTGATGATATTTGACCAATGTCAAATATCAGCTGTAGGAATGAAACAGCTGATTTGTATGGACTCTTAGTTCATGTAACGAGCATCGCCATTACTGCCAACATCACGGAACGGCCGGCAGCTGACATTCCAAGTCTTCCAAGATCCCATTTAAATAAATATCTCACAGGGATGAAGCCATATTTCGATTTTATTACATTCATTACGGTCAACTCGTATCATTTTAAATGTACTTTCTTTTAAAGTTAAGACGATAAACATTTTTTAAGCTGAAAGTGCAAATATCGGATAATAATATGCCATTTACTCGCTTTTCTTTAGAAAGAGATAAACATACTCGTATGACCACGTCGCTTTATCCCGGGTAAGCGAAAAATCATTGAATCTCGTTTTGCGTGAGAACGATACTATTTAGAAAAAAAATAGTTTACATTTATTTAGTTTTTTTAATTATCTTAAGAAATAAGTAAAAAATATTTTTTAAAATCTTTCTGGAGAATGTTCTAGATGCCTGAAACATTATTAACTAACCCGTCAGTTAGATTATTAAAAAATATTGGACACGTATTTTTTTCTTTTGAATGATGAGAAATTACAAAGATAACGATATTTTTTTTTGTTTAATTGACAAAGGTCGTTAAGTAATGATTAAATAGTTGTCAAAATTAAACACCGCCATTGCCTAGTTTGAACCTTGCTAAGAAGCAAGATGGCGGGTCTTAAATATCAATAATAACAGTCTTACTTATAAACCCCTCTTAATTTTTAATCAATTGCTTAGCTACAGTTTAACAAAAATTTCACTCATAAACGCGATTTAGCGTTAAGTAATGCTTAAATAGTTGTCAAAATTAAACACCGCCATTGCCTAGTTTAAACCTTGCTAAGAGGCAAGATGGCGGGACTGATATATTTCAATAATGATTGTGTCAAAACTTTTTACGTAAGGCGCCAAATTGTTTACTTCGACAACCGTTGAATGTCATCTGTCTTTTATTTTCATATCAACGAATTAATACAATCACATTTTTGGCAGCTGTATTTGTATAATTTCATTTTTAGTCGACTATTTTGGTTATAAATTCTAATTTTCGATTCTCTGTGCGTTTCTCAACTAAGGAGCGCCTAACTAATGTTTACGAGTAAAATAAGGTAAATCATTGATTATGGGCTTAAGAGCTGCTTAACTAAGAGGTGGCTAAACATTGCTTAGCGACATTTTTATTAGTAAGACTAACTTGTAAATTGTATCTTCGAGCTATTAGAAAGCCTTCGGGGACGATGACGCGAGTTCCATGATTTTTTTTCACCCAAAAAGTGCTCAACGCGCCTTAAGAATTTTTCACTTCAAAAATATTTTTCAAATATGAAAGAAAGCAATATCTTTACTATTACCAAATGTGAATAGATTTAGGGACTCAAAACAATTATGTAGCGTCTTAAGTTTTAATGTATGTGTAGTAAAATAAAGGATGGTACTTGGTCCTTGTTAGTGTGCTATTTTAATGAGTTTGGTCGGAGTTTATAGGTATTTTATGATGTTGAGATATAATATAAATAGGTAGTAGGTACTAATACACCAGCTTTTTATGAGATTCGTAACAATTACTAATTATTACTACATTTTTTAAGTTTTTAATTATAGGTACGTCAAATAGGTAGCCTTACTTCTCTTTTGTGGATGTAACCTGAAGCCCTGAAGCACGCTTATTAAAGATTTGTTTTTATTCGATTCATAGATCTCATATGCAAAATATAATTATAACATTCATTTTATTAATTAAGAAGTTGTATATATGTTCTCAATCAAAAATTATTTATTTAAATATTCCTCACCACAGGCCTATTATCCGTGCCCTTTTTAATTTTAAACATTTTTTGACAATACATTAAATAAGAAAAAACAATAATTAATAGTTACCTTTTATCTAATACTAAAAATATTTTGCTGCAAATTAGTATCCATTTAAGCGGGATTTCATCTGACGGAGTACCTAACATGATGTTAAGAGAACGTTACAGTCACCTCTGTGAAGTTAGCAACCAAGTTGGGAAAAATACTGGTTTTGCGATATCAAAGGATTGTACCGGGAGTGTACCCGTTTGTACCGTTTTCGAAATTAGGGTACAAACGTTGGGGTGCGAGATATTAGGGTGCAAAAATTTGGGCAAAGAAAAATATTTTTTCGTACTTTCGCTGGACCGTGCTTATTAATTATTATGTCAAATGATTGCAGACAACATGGGCTTGTTGGCACCGAGTCGATCATTGTTTGAACCTCAAGGGTTGGGAAGATATAGGGGCTCAAAAATGAGGGTAAATTCAATTAAATATTTTAGCACTTTCGTTTAACTGTGCTAAACATGTATCAGCTTAAAGGATTGTACCCGACATGGGACTACTGGCACCGTTTCTATAATCGTTTAAACCTCTGGGGTTCAGGAGGTATGGGGGTTCAAAAATTTTATATGAAATTTTCCATATTATAGTACTTTCGTTCGACTGATCTCAATATCTGCCTACAAAAAAGATTGAAACCGACATCCGCCTGTTGGCACCGAATCGACCATCGTTTGAACCTCAAGGGTTGCGAAGATATAGGGGCTCAAAAATAAGGCTAAATTCAATTGAGTATTTTAGCACTTTCGTTTAACTGTGCTAAATATGTATCGGCTTAAAGGATTGTACCCAACATGGGACTACTGGCACCGTTTCTATAATCGTTTGAACCTCTAGGGTTCAGGAGTAATGGGGGTTCAAATTTTTTTTAAGAAACTTTCCATATTATAGTACTTTCGTTCGGCTGGACTCAATATGTGTCAACTCAATGGATCAGAACCAACATCCGCCTCTTGGCACCGAGTCAATGATCGTTTGAACCTCAAGGGTTGCGAAGATGTAGGGGCTCAAAAATAAGGGTAAATACAATTAAATATTTTAGCACTTTCGTTTAACTGTGCTAAATATGTATCGGCTTAAAGGATTGTACCCGACATGGGACTACTGGCACCGTTTCTATAATCGTTTGAACCTCTGGGGTTCAGGAGGTATGGGGGTTCAAAAATTTTTTATGAAACTTTCCATATTATAGTACTTTCGTTCGACTGAACTTAATATGTGTTTACACAAAAGATTAAAGCCGACATCCGCCTGTTGGCACCGAATCGACCATCGTTTGAACCTCAAGGGTTGCGAAGATATAGGGGCTCAAAAATAAGGGTAAATACAATTAAATATTTTAGCACTTTCGTTTAATTGTGCTAAATATGTATGGGCTTAAAGAATTGTACTCGACATGGGACTACTGGCACCGTTTCTATAATCGTTTGTACCTCTGGGGTTCAGGAGGTATGGGGGTTCAAATTTTTTTTAAGAAACTTCCCATATTATAGTACTTTCGTTCGGCTGAACTCAATATGTGTCTACACAAAATATTGAAGCCGACATCCACCTGTTGGCACCGAATCGACCATCGTTTTAACCTCAAGAGTTGCGAAGATATAGGGGTTCAAAAATAAGGCTAAATTTAATTGAGTATTTCAGCACTTTCGTTTAACTGTGCTAAATATGTATCGGCTTAAAGGATTGTACCCGACATGGGACTACTGGCACCGTTTCTATAATCGTTTGAACCTCTGGGGTTCAGGAGGTATGGGGGTTCAAAATTTTTTTATGAAACTTTCCATATTATAGTACTTTTGTTCGACTGAACTTAATATGTGTCTACACAAAAGATTGAAGCCGACATCCGCCTGTTGGCACCGAATCGACCATCGTTTGAACCTCAAGGGTTGTGAAGATATAGGGGTTCAAAAATAAGGCTAAATTCAATTGAGTATTTTAGCACTTTCATTTAACTGTGCTAAATATGTATCGGCTTAAAAGATTGTACCCGATATGGGACTACTGGCACCGTTTCTATAATCGTTTAAACCTCTAGGGTTCAGTAGTAATGGGGGTTCAAATTTTTTTTAAGAAACTTTCCATATTATAGTACTTTCGTTCGGCTGAACTCAATATGTGTCAACTCAATGGATCAGAACCAACATTCGCCTCTTGGCACCGAGTCAATGATCGTTTGAAACTCAAGGGTTGTTTTTACTTTTTTATTAATTACATACGCTGTGAACAAGATTATTTAATTTCTGTCAACTCATCAAATATATCGGGGTTTATTTTTTTTGTTCTTTACTTTTTTAATAATTACATACATGCGCTAAAGTCTCACAAAATATATTTTCTAATCAGAAATGTTCTATTAAAAAGAAAATTTATATTTAATCAGAATAGATAAAACGCTGTGAACAAGATTTTATCTAAAAAAATAGAATAATTATCATTTACATTATCTAAGAAGGACTATCAAATCAAGTCAATTTATGCTTGTATTATATTTTTTAAGTACCTACGTTCGACCGAACTTTATTTCTATCAACTTATCAAATATATCGGTGTTAATTTTTTTTATGTTTTTTCTTTTTTATTAATTACATATATGCGCTAAAATCTTACAAAATATATTATCCAATCAGCTATGTTCTATTAAAAAGAAAATGTATATTAAAACGGAATAGCTATACGGAATAGATAACACGCTGTGAACAAGATTTTATCCAAAAAAAAGGAGAAGAATAATAATTTACATTATCTAATAAAGACTATCAAATCAAGTCAAATTGTACTCGTATTATATTTTTTAACTTTTTTATTGTTAATGTGATTCTTGTACTTTGTGTGTTGATCATGGTGTAAAGCCCATCAAAAGATCTAGTAAGAAAATATTCCAGATGAGCCTGCGCAAATAAACAAGTTGCTACCTGCATTAGGCCGACCCTTGCTGTTTTTATTATTTACATCAAAGAGTTGTTTACATCTTATGAGAATTACGCCGAGATGAATTGAGTACGCTCTAGAACATTCTAGGTTGTACCGCCGGCGACACATAAAAAGACGATGCGGCCGTTTAGAGTTTAGTTCAGTTTGAGCTTTTGTACGCGATACATTGCGTTGCGATACTACGGAGTGATAATTAGTGAACTGTTAAGTGAAGTGCTCAGTGTAAATGTTGTAGTTAGACTGTTTTAAAAGTTTTCTGTAAAGTTAATTGTTGGTGTGAATTAAAGTATTAATTTGGATTAATTGGCATACATTTATTTATCCCAAACCCTAGCTCGTAACAATAATATAATAAAAAAAATATTTCAAATCCAACCCTAGCTCGTAACAATAATATAATATGAAAATAATTCAAAATAATTCCCAAACCTCCTGAACCGCAGAGGTTCAAACGATCATTGACTCGGTGCCAAGAGGCGAATGTTGGTTCTGATCCATTGAGTTGACACATATTGAGTCCAGCCGAACGAAAGTACTATAATATGGAAAGTTTCTTAAAAAAAATGTGAACCCCCATTACTCCTGAACCCTAGAGGTTCAAACGATTATAGAAACGGTGCCAGTAGTCCCATGTTGGGTACAATCCTTTAAGCCGATACATATTTAGCACAGTTAAATGAAAGTGCTAAAATACTCAATTGAATTTAGCCTTATTTTTGAACCCCTATATCTTCACAACCCTTGAGGTTCAAACGATGGTCGATTCGGTGCCAACAGGCGGATGTCGGCTTCAATCTTTTGTGTAGACACATATTAAGTTCAGTCGAACGAAAGTACTATAATATGGAAAGTTTCATAAAAAAATTTTGAACCCCCGTACCTCCTGAACCCCAGAGGTTTAAACGATTATAGAAACGGTGCCAGTAGTCCCATGTCGGGTACAATCCTTTAAGCCGATACATATTTAGCACAGTTAAACGAAAGTGCTAAAATATTTAATTGAATTTACCCTTATTTTTGAGCCCCTATATCTTCCCAACCCTTGAGGTTCAAACAATGATCGACTCGGTGCCAACAAGCCCATGTTGTCTGCAATCATTTGACATAATAATTAATAAGCACGGTCCAGCGAAAGTACGAAAAAATATTTTTCTTTGCCCAAATTTTTGCACCCTAATATCTCGCACCCCAACGTTTGTACCCTAATTTCGAAAACGGTACAAACGGGTACACTCCCGGTACAATCCTTTGATATCACAAAACCAGTATTTTTCCCAACTTGGTTGCTAACTTCACAGAGGTGTTACAGTCGACTATGTATCATATTTACTTACCCAGAAGATACTAGTCTGTAATGTTAACCGTGCGAGGTGGGACGCGACGGCATGCTCTCCGCACTCATCCTGAAGAATGCTTCCGAATGAAGCCGAAACAATTAGCGATCTAGACATCGACAAAAGTCACGCTAGTTCCCATTTAATTGTTGGTAATATGAGTTATTTTAGATTAAAATATTTGAGGTTACTCATTTTTAATTTTAACGGGATCTAGAATGAAGGCAAAGAGTTCCATTGCAATTTGAATGTTGCAAATAGCTCTGATTATAGGAATATCTAAACACGTGGCTACTATTAAAATAATGTCGTGTTTCGTGTTGTCCTTGTGACGTAAGAACTAAATTATGCATTCCATCGCAAGCTCTCCAAAAGTCGTTTCCGCTAAATCATTAAAATACAAAATATGCGCGCGCAATTTCGCAAGCAACTAATAATAACGTCGCTAATGTTTCCCCTAATTTGTTTCATTTTAGGACATCTGCCCGCACGGCTGACCAACTTTTGACAAGCACCTGCAGAGATTTTTTAAGGCGGGCAATCTTTTTCTTTTTTCGTAAAACATGCTTTGACACCTGGCAATTCTGCCTAGCGTCATTATCAAG
Organism: Lomographa bimaculata; assembly: GCA_948107665.1. Taxonomy (NCBI): domain Eukaryota; kingdom Metazoa; phylum Arthropoda; class Insecta; order Lepidoptera; family Geometridae; genus Lomographa; species Lomographa bimaculata. Next base: position 14,785,672 of record OX403600.1, read on the forward strand.
ATCGAGAGTATCGAGACAGCCGGCAGGAGAGCACGCGGCCGTTGCGTTTTGCGCAATTAAATAACACACAAAAAAGTAATTAATATTGATAGTTGGTATCGTATAGGGCAATAGGGTAAGTTGAAGAGTGCGAGTTGATACATTTCCTGAATTTATTTAATTATCGAACAGCTGTCTGTAGGCAGGCATTAATCGATGTAACGGTTGCAAGCTTGTTATAGGGTAGGTCGGCGTGTCTTCAAGGTTCTTGTATTTTCAACCGACTTCAAAAAGGAGGTTCTCAATTCGACTGTATGTTTTTATGTCTATATCTCCGCCAATTATGAATAAATTTTGATGATTTTTATTTTGTTTGGTATACTTTATAGGTGGTCCCATAAATTTTTTATCGATATCGGTCAAGCCAAAACCGAAATATAAACGGTGAAGTAGGTTTTTTAAGCTTCGCTTAAATTATTCGTTAATATTATTAAGTATACATAATAGTATGTATACACTGTAGTAGCTGAATTACTAGTTTTTTACAATTATCAAACTAGCCCTCACAAAATGTATAAAACCTTACTATAAAACCACAGACTATATTAATGACAAGGATGCATGGAGGCAAACTGCACAGGCTCTTTCTAGCGTCTACCATAATAACACCTAGGTTAAGAAAATTATGTATTAGAGATTAAGAAAGTTTTTAAATAAAATTAATGATTTGCCAGGTTCTTCTCGAGATGGCTGTAATTTTGCGAATCTGGCAATAGATTCATTAACTTGCATGTGTGCCTCTTTGGGGCCCATGTGAATAAACGATTTTGGTTTTGATTTTATAATCTACCAAACAAAAAAAGAATTTTGAAAATCGATCTACAAATGAGGCAGGAATCGGTGAACATGCATAAAAAAAATACATACAATCGAACATAGAACCTACTCCTTTTTTGAAGTCGGTAATAAGTGCATACATATACCCGTATCAGCTTGATAAACATGCCGACGTGTATGTATAAAGAAAATCTACAATTATTGTAGATTTTCTTTATACATACACTATACTATACTAAACAGAATAAAACATCGCAGTGGATTAACACTAAAAATTCAAGATTTTCATTCAAGACAATTCAAGATAGGAAAGCTTTTGACCACTATCTCACCTGATGGTAAGCGACGATGTGGTCGACGATGGAGCAATATTGCCTAGAAGATTCCTATTCACTCGCGACTTGAAGACTCCCCTATTGTACTTATCAGAAACCACCGACTCAGGCAAGGTTCCATTCCTTTGCGGTTCGCACAATTAATGTGGAAGCAAAGCGCTTCGTCCGCATTTGTGAAATGTCTACCATATAGCGGAGTCGCGTAGCAGTTTGCTTGTCCGATTATAGAACGGGGTGGAACTAGATCGTGCAGTTCCTTGGCACACTCTCCGAAATGTATCTGATAAAAAACCGAGAGACTAGCTACCATGGAAGAGGTAACAAGCAAGCTAGCTACCATGCAGCGATGTCCTAAGCTCTGAAGTTTTGAATTAGTCAGTTATTAGTAGTGAAGTTTTAAATTATCCCACTTTGACAGACATTGGTACCGATTCTGTTGTCCAGAATTAGACTAAACAAGCCTAAAATTAGTTTTAGTCCTGCTTTAGTCCAAAACCTATTCAGAAAATGCAAGATTAGATTAATATTTAGTTTGACAGGACTAAGTTAGTTTAGTTACTCTATTTAGTGAAAATGACCAAATTCTTATTCTGATGTACATGTTTTACGTCAAATTAAGACTAAAAATAGAAATTTTAAACTCAAATTAGTCTGTATGAAAAAGGTCTGGATTATTTTTAATGTGATCTTATACTTGAAAGAATAACACGTGCAATTAATGAAGCAAATACTGACCTACAAAGTCTATAATGGAGGAATATGTGATTGCGGCTCTTGTAAATACAATTCAGTTTGGTTGCTGTCAAAATCAATTTTAGTTCTGTCATTTCAACTTTTAAATTAAGTTCAACGTAAAATCAGAATAGCGTTTAAGTATTCTTTGACTAAAATTAGTTTATTTTTAGTTTAGTTTAGGTTAGTTCGGTGCTCAACAGAATTAGCACCATTGATCGATAAAACAACTAAGAGATAAGAACTCCATAAATAAACACAATTCCACGTTATTTTAATTACAAATTTATTGTCATATGACCTTAAATTGTGGCAAATGTTCTTAAAGGTGTCTTCTATATAACAAAGGTTCGTAAAAACAATTTTATTAAGTGGCTGAATGTCCTTACGGCCTTTGCCATTTTCTGCCTTACGCAGAGGACATAGAAACGTCAGTTTTATGAGTTGCGTTCGTTGTGTTGGTAGTGGATTTACGTATAGGGTGGGTTTACACCTGACGTGATCACCTGTAGTTGACAGTTGCGTCACACCTTGGGCTTATAGAATTGTGTAGGGTAATTTCTTCGACTATTACAATAATAACGGTGAGCAATAGGTCAGTTTTTTCCATTTGGTAAGGAGTGGTCAGATGTCTGTCTGTGCAACTGCATGACACGTGTTCAATATGTCGTTGTTTAACAGTTACTTCATTCAAGTAATTTAGTACTTACTAAGGATATATAGGATATACTAATAAAAAAATTGTTATACCTAAACATTCATAGACATTCATAGAAACGTAGATTATATATTAGATTATATATTATTGTTATATATACAATAAAGGCTAATATCTATACAATATTTTTTACTAGCAGTGCCCCACGGTTTCGCTCGCGTTAATTAAGATAAAAAGTAGCCTATGTGTTATTCCGGAAACTAAATTATCTACATTCAAAATTTCATCAAAATCGGTTTATTCGTTACGGAGATACGTGGTATCAAACATTCACACATACAAACTTTCGCTTCTATAATATTATAGTAGGATTGTAATTCGAAAATAATTTGAATTAATGAGTGTTTTAATTTAGAATTTCTTGTGACTTATTAGTTGTTTCTCAAGTTCGTAAATAATTTAATTCGTAACATTTTTTTTTCTTTTTAAACTTTATTTAACTTTCATACAGAAAATTACATTACTAACTTTATGAACGTAGTTGGGTGCACTTAACTTCTAAGCAGCGGATAACGGGTATAGGGTTCGATTGCAGAGGGAAACAAGTTTCCTCCCCAAGGAAAATTAGTGTTTCTGTCTGGTTGTGATTTTGTGTAATGTTAATGTTTCCGGCACCCTCGAAACAAATCATTGAACTTAGTGTAGCTCATAAACTAGTCTTTCGCGTCGAACTGAGATCTCGCGCTAACATGTTGATAGAGAAAACCTTTTGAGGTTACTTGCTTATAACTTTTTTTTTATAATAATTGTTTAGCCTGAGCCTGAGCGTGCGCTCTCGCTTGCACGCTCAGGCTCAGGCGGAACGTGATACTTTTTCGCGCGTGCAGCCGGTGTTCATCTACGTCAAAATTAAAATGATATAAAGTAAAATACATATAAAGGAATATACAGCTCATACACGTAAGTGAAGAGTAAATATTTTAATCTTCATATTTTTATCTATTAAAAAAACTTATAATAATTTAAATTATTAGAAAAGTAGAAATCTTTTTTTTTATGTTTGAAAATAACAATACAGTATGAGAACATAAACGGCACTGATTTTAAACCTGTTTTGAGTCTATCTACATATTTAAAGCTAAAACTTGCAAATAACATCAGTAATCCTCTAACTAAACAATAAATACAAAAATCAATAAATTATTATTAAGAAATCTAGCAATTAACCTCAAAAGTTTTTCTCTATTAGGCAAAATTTAGGCGCGAGATCTCAGTTCGGGGCGAACGACTAGTATATTCCTTTTAAAATTTCCACAACATAGATCTGGGATCGAGGCCAAAGATCCTTGATATGCGAGTAAATATAAAAGTAAGCCATTACAATAAATCAAACACTAGGTAACCTATAAAGAAACTGGTTTCGGAGTGTGCCAGCTAGCGCCACCTGGCGGCAAGGTGTTACTCGCGAACATGTAATGGCATAGATACATCTCGTGTGTTAGTTAACTAGGTACTCTAGATAGGTTATCTGTGGTCTATGTCTATGTTTATATCATCATCAAATAAAATTAAATAAGGGGTCATGCCGCGAAAGTGAAAAAATGGCGTTGCTGATTTTGTATATTTTTCCAAAACCTGTGATACTTCGAGTGTTAATGTGTAATAATGGTGGATTATTAACTGTTAATACTTAGTGAACGTGCAAGTGTAGGCAAATCATACAAAGTTGAAAACGTGATTTTCACCTTCGCTCCAAAACTTCAATAGAAGTTCTATTAAAGTTTCTACCACTTACTAGGGCATGACTTGACTATTACTGGACCTTGGGTGTTTTACTTGACTTTGACCGTGACTTGAGACTAGTACTTTTAATATGAAATACACTTGTAACATATTAATACTTGACAATGGCTAGATGCACAAGATTGCGAAGCCAATATTCAAAGAAAAAAAAATGAAATAAAAGTATAATCATCATCCACAGCGCTTTTGATTCACTACTGGACTGTCTGTCTAATATTTTCCCATTCGCCTATATGTTTATATATAATAAATAAATGCTTTCACACTCACAGCCCTAAGTGCAATGACTCGTGTCGTGGTTACCCGAAACATTCAAATCACACACACAGTCACACCTAGAACCAGAAACACAACAGTTCGATCCCCGGAAACACAAGAAAACTTGTGTTTCCGGGGATCGAACTAACTAACTAAGGCAACGATATAAGTCTTATTAGTGGTGAATGTAGTGTGGGGCTGTGTTTAGTTTAGTAGGGCAAATTGTAAATAATACGTACTTAGAGTCAAATATATACCAAGTTTGCTGCAACAAAAAGTCACCGGCTGAGGAGCGCTGAATTATGATGATGAGGGTAGAACAATGGCGATCGTAAAACTTAACTTATTTCATTATTGATGTAACTATACTATATTATGTACTACAAAAAGCCTGTCTGTAAATACCACCCTATTTTTTTAATATGTGATACAGTATTGGTAAAACACTCAAAACATTCATATTAAATACAGTGCACGGCCTTGTAGAAGTGAACACTGCTAATAAAACCAGTGATCAACTAAAAGTAACCGCATTGAAATCGATCCATCCGTTGAGAATCTATCCGAAAAGATACTATTCTTTCACGAAAATAACATGCCTTTCGAAGCATCAATTCGGTAGTAATGATTCGTCGTTCCGCTTAACGCTACCAACTGTCTCATCGGCCAATCACAAGCTTGGATCGGCCAATCACAACCTCGGATCGGCCAATCACAAGGACGCAACGGCCAATTTTTTTGTTTCGGTTTATTGGAACTGCAAAGGAATGGGAGACTCTGCCTTCGTTCTTGATTCCTGATACGTATAATTTAGGCCTCTTGAAGTCAAGAGTGAACTTGACTTGAAGACGCGCGCGTGATTCTTCTAAACAAGAATGTCCCACCGTCGACCACGTCATCGCTTTCCATCTGGTGAGATTGCGTTCAAAAGATAGATTTTGATAATAAAAAAAGTGTATCTACAAACAGATCAAGGTGAAAAAGACAGTCAATCATTTAACAACTTGCAGAGCTGCGGTCGCCGATTACTTTTTTCAACACCCATAATGTCATTATTTCTCAAGTCTGCGAAGTGTTTTTACCTATAAACCCTATTAGGGAGGACCTGTCAACTCAAATTAGGGCCCACAATAACACACGAATACGAAATAAGCAGAATACAGAAAAATAAGTGAAATATTTCTCGCGAAGGTTTTATGTCTTCGTTAAAAATATTTATTTACCGCCAATTTGTGAATACTTTGACATTTTGCGTTACTTATGATGCTTTATACGTTGAGTCGTCTTTTGGAGAAGTATTTATGGTGTAATTTATTTCTTTGTTGCCATTATTTTAGTGAAAAAATTAAAGATCGGCACCTTTAATTTTAACTAAAGTACCTGTAAAATATTTCTAGCTAGAACAAATTACCGTTTATTAAAATAACTTTTTTTTTATGCTAGATAGGCAAGGACCACTATCTCAAATAATGAGAAGTGCAGATGCGGCCGAAGATGTAACATGCTTGCCTGAAGAAGATACCTAAGCACTCTAGAGACAGATTGTACCGTTCGGGAAACAAAGACGCAGGCAATGAGTTATACTCCTTAGCTGTACGGATGATAAAAGTAGAAGCAAAACGCTTCGAGCGAACCGGAGGTATGTCGACCATATATAGGATGACGTAATAAACTAAATAATAACAAAATATTCAATTCGAACTGTCCGTTGGATTAGTTGGTTGTGCGTTCGCCTTTTAAGCAGCGGGTATGGGGTTCGACTCCCGGTAGAAACATAAGTTTCCTCTCCAAGGGAAAATTGTGTTTCTGGTTCTGAGATTGTGTATGATGTGAATGCTTCCGGCACCCACGACGCAAGTCATCGAACTTAGTATGGGGCAGTGTGTAAAAAAACTTGGTGGGAAAATACACGATTACCTAACCTGTAACTACGCCCTAGCACCTACGCGGATCTAGTACTAACCCGCGTAAGTCCTAGATCCGCGGGAATTCCGGGATAAATAGAAGCCTATGTGTTAATCCAGGGTGTCAGCTACCCCATACCAAATTTCATTAAAATTGGCCCAGCTGTTCGTTGTTTCGGTAGATGACGTCACACGTCCCCGTAAGACGTTAATAATAAGGAAAGGATAATTTCGTCGCTTCAGGCAGGGCTTGAGTAGCTCAGCGGTTCGAGCAATTGGGCATGACAACCTATGGCTGCGGGTTCAAACCCCGCCTCAAGCGATAATTTTTCCTTTCTAAATTTACCAATATCTGTCATTTACAAAGTTCTGCCTAGCATGGCTAATGCTATATTAACAAAATCAGAATTTGAAGTCATTCGCTTATATGGTTTAGACGCTAGATGCCTCTGACAGACGGACGGACCAACGGACGGACAAAGTGCTGAACGACCCAAGTCAACTTTAGAGATCTATCTTCGCTCGATCCTACTAATATTATAAATCCGAAAGTTTGTGTGTAAGTGTGTAAGTATGTTTGTTCCCTCTTCACGCTTTAACGGCTGAACGGATTTGGATGAAATTTGGAATGTACATAGATTATACCTAGGATTAACACATAGGCTACTTTTTAACTTCATAATAGCGGGCGAAGCCACGGGGCACGGCTAGTGAAATATAATCTACTTATTCTTACTTTAAAACGCATGTGAAATTCATCCAAGGAAAGAAACCATTTACACGTCAAGAAAGTTATTTTAGAAATAGCTAACAATTTACGATTCTATAGGTTAGAGGTTAGCGAAATATCTCATAACTTACGATCCTTACGATATTCCGAATTGAATCAGTGTTCCCTATTTCTACGAAGTTATGGTTCAAATTGCTTAATAAATTGTTAATAAACATTCCACTAATGACAGAAAATATTTAACAGAATTTGTGGATACCAAATGTCAAGGACTATTAAAAATGCTCGATTCAATTTTGAACTCTGGTTCCGCTGCATAAGATTCAAAATGAATATGTCATTTGTTAGGGTTCTGCGGCGGGTTAAACAGAAACGAAAACCTTGATAAAGCTGGATGTTAGACATACAGTCCAGGCCCTCTAGGATTTCAATTCTAAAACGGCAAAACAACGAAGAAATAAGGTTCATTTTTGCTTAATACGAATAGATACTACTCTCAACAGAGTTAGGTAATAAGGCGTCCTACATGTGAAACCCAGCTGAGAGTAATAGTCTAGGCCTAGCGGGTTTGCCACCGTTGACCACATCGTCACTTACCATCAGGTAAGATAATGGACGAACGTTAGCACATTAAAAATCCAATATCTACATAAACTATTTTACCAACGCTTTACAATAATTTGCTCTCTGTTTTTGGTAATTTTTCCAAATGTCGGAGATATGGGGGTTGAAAACGTAAATAAAACATGTTTCAGCCATTTCGAAAAATACATTTTCATTAAAATACATTTACAACATAATGGATTTTTATACGGAACACTCATGAACACTGTAACTCTCTCTACACACGTTGTGTAGATAATTTGTGAACATTTGAGTCCCGAGAACCCACATGTGCAGTGTAACAAGTCGTTAGTTTATTTTTTTTAATTTGCTCCTTGCAGACGCAGTTTCGTGTCAACACAAATTGACACAGATGTTCTTCTAAATTATTGACAAGTAGTAACGATTGAGATAAGATAATGTTTATTGCCAGAAAAGTTTAAATATTGCAGACAAGTTTGTTTAAATGAAATTTACAATTATTATCGATAATTCGTTGGTTCGAGCAGGTGGAGCGGTTTTTCAAGATTGAACAATAAAATAGTGACTTAGGTTTAGGTTTAAAGAACTTTATTCCTCACTAGCCGCGCCCCGAGGCTTCGCCCGCTTTTATCAAGTTAAAAAGTAGCCTATGTGTTAATCCTAGGTACATTCCAAATTTCATCAAAATCCGTTCAGCCGTTAAAGCGTGAAGACGGAACAAACATACTTACACACTTATACATAAACTTTCGGATTTATAATATTAATAGGATAGGATAAGAACTTCACTTATAATGAGATACAATATTATACTTATTTCACAATAATCATATTGACATTCCTTTGGCGGGTAGATAAAGTAGGTATGCATTTCTAACTTCCCTCAGTTAATAATATTTAGCATTCATATTATAAATCAGAAAGTAACCCTGTAGACTGACGGGTAAAAAGGCTTTTTTAATCTGACTGAAATGTGGAAAGGTAATAATTTTTTTTATTTGCTCCTTATATAATATGTGTTAATCAGCCTATGCATGTATGTTTGTAAGTAGTTTGTATGCATGCTTGTTCCTGTGAGGCTCTCTAGAGACCAAACGCGTGGATCTACTACCTAAATTACATGACAGCAATCAAAATTCAATATAACGTCTTACGTCCGCCAGATGCGATATTCTGAAAAAAAAAACAATGAAATTCGGCGAACTGCGTCAAGTGTGGTATCATTGTATGGAAAAATTTATATATATATGGAAAAATCATTTCTAGGTTTCTTTTATCACTTTACAAGCTTCTATTTATTTCGCATGACCATGTCACAATCATTCTCACTTACATTTTCGATAATTAGTTATAATAAATAAAGTTCTTATAATTTTTAAGTGCAAAAATGGCGTTGTTGATTTTGTTCATTTTGCTAAACTTATGATTCTTCGAGTGTAAATGTGCAATAATGGTGATTATTAACTGTTAATAGTTACTTAGTAAACGTGCATAAGTGTAAGGAATGATACCAAGTTGAAAAACGTGATTATTGCCTTCGCTACAAAACTCCAATAGAAGCGCTAGTAACGTTTCCACCACCTTACTAGGCCATGACTTGACTATGACTGGACCTTGACTCTTTCACGTGACTTTGACTGTGTCTTGTGACTAGGACTTTTAATATGCAATACACTTGAAATATATTTTTACTTGACCCTGGCTAAATGCACAAGATTGCGAAGCCAAAATTAAAAGAAAACAATAAAAAAAGTTCTAATATAATAAGTCATATTAATAAAGTGTAAAATAAAAAAGAAATGGGCTCGTGGGGACCGGGAGCTCAATCTATTTTCAAAAATCTGTCAGAGCGCCTGGTTGAGGCGATACGTGATCAAAATGCGCTACTTATTTGGCTCAACGTATTATTAGCATTGCAATTCAGAAAGGCAATGCCGCCAGCATGAAGGGAACGCTACCCACTGGTAGTGGGCTTGAGCACTTGAGATACCTATAAGCTCGATCTCTTGTAGGTAACTTAGGTCTTTGCTGCGGAAATAAACAAATAAATTTAAAAATAAAACCCGACTGCGTCAATTAAAATCTATGTACCTAGGTAATGCGGGAAAACGGACTTCATCAGTTGGGACCATTAAAAATGACTGTTAAAGTAATTATTTTCGTGTGGTATGGTAAGTTTTAGGATATATGGAGGCAAATGGCTCTTAAACAAAATATGTAAAAGGTGTTATATAAAATAAAAGGTGCAATTTAATCTAGATATTTTATTTGTTAATTAAACATGTTATTTTCACATTATTCTAAAAACGAACAAAGAACAAAGATAGATAATGTCGTCAACGTGCTTGCCATCTGATACAGTTTGCTAGGAGCACGTGGAAACCAGTAACATAACTCAAGTCCCTACATTTTGTGAAAACTTCCATTTTTTTATTATTTTGGCTTCGCAATTGTGCATTTAGCTGGTTTCAAGTAATAATATGTATATTTCAAGTGTATTTCATATTAAAAGCCCCAGTCACAAGTCACAAAGTTAAGTAAAAGAGTCAAGGTCCAGTCATAGATAAGTCATGCCCTAGTAAAGTGGTAGAAACTTTACTAGAACTTCTATTGGAGTTTTGGTGCGAAAGCGAAAATCACGTTTTACAACATTGTATGATTTGCCTATACTTACGTTTATTAAGTATTTACGGTTAATAATCCACCATTATCCATCGGAGAATCACAGCTTTTAGAAGATTATAAAACGCAATTTTTTCACTTTCGCGGCAAAACTATGAAAACTTTAGGCGCGTTGAGCACTTTTTGGGTGAACAAAAATCATGGAACTCGCGTCATCGTCACCGAACGCGTAGTATACTGGCTACTGGCATCTGTCTCTTTCTTATTTTCACTTCTAACTATCGACAGTCCACAAAGACTGCCCCTCATGTTTTTTTTTATAACAGACTAAGCTAACGTTTACTACAATCACACTTGATGGAAAATGACGATGAAGTGTAAGGTGGAGCACGCTATTTTTACCTGACTGCGCGACGCAAAAAGGGCAATATTTTATACTTTGTTACATACGTACAGAGAGCCACAAAGGATTTAAATGTTTCAAAGTCAAGTCAATCGTTAACACAAATGTTTTTTTTGTGCTGGATAGGCAAGCATAGCATTTTATCTCACCTAAATAAAGATAAATAAATTGACGTACGAAATTACGTTAATTGATTTGTCTTAACCGTGCGGGTGTCACAAAAGACATGACAGAAATCGAAATATAAAATGGCCGCCAGACGCCATATTATAAAAATAAATATAATGGAATTTGTCGAACTGTGTCGAACAGGGTTCTGCGAGAGCAGCGGCTTCTGCGAATTTCCCGCGATAATAATATTAACGTTCGCACCCACATAACACTAACTTTCGCGGCGTGCGGGCGGTTTTTGCAGCATCCTGCTGGAAGCCTAACATCGGTTAACACTAAATATAATAAATTAACTTTTTCGGTAGCTTAAGTACTGCGTTGTAGGTCGGATAAGCTACAGGTGCGTACATTTCGGGCGGTTTGCACAAACGGCACGTGCCACCTTGCCGACAGGTGCCTCTATCCCGAACGGAAATTCCGCATGACACGGGGTTGGGGTGTAATGTAATAGACGATATTAAAAACGAAATAAGAAAACAACCCAGAGTACTAAGTACTTAAAGCTATTTTAAAACAAACATGTCTGTCTCGTTAGTAATCTGTCAATGTGTTTTTTCTTAAAAGTGACAAATTACTAACGAGTGTTTATTAAAAGAAGTCTATAAAATACGCATAGCACATTTAGTACATAATACCATAGTAAAAACATAAAGATAATAATACTGCTATTGGCCAAACACTACTTAGCTGAGTGCACTGCACAAGTAAAGCCAATCTTAGATAGATCTAGTTTCGCCTAGACAGATTCGATTCCCGCGCAAAAATGAAAAAAAAAAGTCCAAAGGTGACAAAGGATTTTCCAAAGATCTCGAATATGGGCCTTTTGCCCCGGGTTTTGACACAGTCAAATAAAAGAGTCGTGGTCCAATCATAGTCAAGTGATCCCTTATTAAAGTGGAAACTTTACTAGAGCTTCTAATGGAGGTTTGGAGCGATAACGAATAACACGTTTTTCAACCTATGATATGCCAACAAACATGCACGTTCTCGGACTATTAACATTGAATAATACAACATTATTACATATTAACACTCCAAAAATACGTTTTATTGAATACCTGATAGAAAATCTCTCATTATGGCAAGTTATTAGTGAAGAAATAAAGTTCCTTGCAATCATCAGATCATTTTATTCGCAGTTAGGAAGACTGTAGTTTACAGACCACGGTGAACCTTTATGTAAACTTTTTTTATTTCTGATATGATTATTTGAAAACAGTACTGCTTCGCTTTGAGGTGCAAAAAAAACACCTGTTTTTCAAATATGTATCAATGTATCAATCTACAATCCACTTAGAGTATACAAAATATAATCGAAAACACTTTAACCACCTGACGTTCTAAATGGTTCTAATCCCCAAAATGGCTGCACGTAAAATTACAAATATTACTAAAAAGAAAAATACAGCTTTTATAAGTAAAACTACGTAAAGTACTAGGTCCATCCTTTTCAAACGCACTTCAGATGCTTATAACACCTCTTTTTGCTTTTAGGGTTAAAAATGGTTAAAAAAGGAAAACGGAAAACCCGAGACCGCGACGCCAAAACGGCGCCAAAATCCGGTCGATACACAACCCTACGATAACCCTGCCAAATTCAAAATCACTAGTTTACTAGCATGATTGAGCTAGGTACGTGGAAATTAAACAATGGATAAATATTATTAGACATTTCTATATTTTGTAAAAAAAAAAATGGTATGAAGTTATTTTGTCATACATTTGATATTATTGAGACCAATAAATTACAAGATAATATTATAAAAATATTTATAGAGTTTAAAATTAGAATTAGGTATCATTTATTGATAGAAAGTAATCACACAATGCATTTAAATGTTAATACATTTTAACTAAATGTTACACTAATATTATAAATATGAAAGTTTGTGCGCAAGTATGTTTGTTTCTTTTCACGCTGTATCGTTTTAACAGATTTGGATGAAATTTTGAATATACGTAGCTTTGTCTTTTAGTATGTAATTGATAGTAGATATCCAATAAATAACGAATTATTAGGTACATCATTATGGCTGTGCCACGCAACTTGGACTGCGTTCAATGCATCCCTTTCCCTAATACCATTAAAAAACTGAAAAAACTAGTCGTATTCTTCATTTGGCCGGGTAATACGAAAAGAAAATGTTTCCAACAAAGAGGTCGGCAACTCGGCATCATGTTGGCATACGCTTGGCGGAAGACAATGGATGGCTTTACCATTATTATAAATGTGGCGCTCTCGGCCAGATGTGTTCTTGTTTACTTTCTTTTGTTGTCGTTGACATGATATTTCTCTTTTATTTGTAGTTTAGATAATGTAATTGTGGGTGTCATGTTTATCTCGGGTAGCCTGGTCAAGGAATAACTATTTTTTGAACCTGATTCTCTAAGAGGTCACGTCCCCAGTTACCTTGGGAAAAAACTAGGACTATTTGTCTAAAAAGGCCCTCTGCAAAAGAGTTTTGAAAATATTTCCTGTGGAGCACAAACACTTGCTGCCCCACACTAAGTTCAAAGACTTGTATTTTAGGAGCCGGAAAAATTTAATAAAATTGTCCTTTGAGAAGGAAATTTGTGATAAAAATTGTGCTCCTGCCGAAAATCGAATCCAGGACCAACAGTGCTGAGGGCCCATTGCGCTACTAGAACGTCACCACCAACATAAGACTGGAGAAATAGAAACCTCGTTATCAAACATGGTGGTAGAACCTCATTTGAGTATGCGAAGTACCTGGTACTGATTTATTTGCACATGTCAAGTAATTCTAATTTTGCGGCATCTTTATTGGCCGTATTTTTTATTGCGTTTAATGAATCGGTTTTATCAGCTCCAAGGAATTTGTTAATAACACTCGAGGAAGTTTTGGAAGAAAATTCAATATCGCAAATGCATTTTTTTCTATTCCGCGGCAAAACTCCGCCTGTGGAATGGTGCCAAATAATACTTTGTTGCCAATTTACGTCATCTAGTGTAAAAATAATGTAGCTTGAAGTAGGTTAGCATACTCAGTTGTCTTCTGCTTAGTATAGCTACTCAACGCTAGATGTCAGCATTACACAAGTTAAAAACGGTACCTATCTTTAGTTCTACAATCACCAAGGATTTTGTAGCTAAAGTAAGTAATAGGATGGATAATTATTATTGACAAACTTACAGTGCCGAATATCAAGCATGCATGGAATCTTATCACATTAGCATGCATGGACTTAGAGCGTATTTACAATATCAAATCGTTTTATTAATTGCATAAAGAACCAACCGTGGTTGGTTGCGGTGCCTATGAAATCGGGTGAAAGAGAGAGGCTTTTTGTGACCTCTCACTAGACACAGCTTTTAGCGGAAATCTCTCCTTTTACAAACCGTAGCTTAGGTTTGTTTCCTATCTCGATGACAATCACGCATGACTTACCGACAGGAAAGATGTTAGTATAATCATTATGTTATATCTACTGATAATGTGTATCATTCGATTGTTATCTAACACTAACTATTATAATAATATGTAGGTATTGTACATTACGACCAGTAGCTCTCTAGTCTTATCTAAGCCATGTTGCACATAAGCACAGCATTGTCAACTGACACATACTTTGAAATGATAAATTAACTTAAATGTAAGAAATTATTTTGTCCGTCCGTCCGTCCATCCGTCTGTCTGTCAGAGGCATCTAGCGTCTAAACCATATAGGCGAATGACTTCAAATTCTCATAGGATATGTCAAACTACGGCCTAACGCCAGAAATGACATTTAAAATTATATAAATAAAAAAAATATTAAGGGGTCTCTCATACATGTAAGTGGGAGCAAAATTTTTTTTATCTACCATTGTGAGTTATCGTTGAAAAGGGCCCGACAAGTATAGTACGAAATCGGTTTTAAAAGAATCTATGTTGGAAAATAACGATTTGGTAGGCCACCAAAGTCACTGTTTTTAGACTTATTTTGTCCCGGGGTCTATCTTAAAAACGGACACACTCTGACTTCACACTGAACGCTGAAACTTAGGAATAAAATCCGTTATATCCTGTACTTGAACAACAAATATTGTAATAGAATTATTATATAGAAAAAAAGATATAAGCAATTAACTCAAAAGGTTTTCTCTATGGGGCAAAATGTAGGCGCGAGATCTCAGTTCAGCGCAAACGACTAGTAATTGTATTAGCTCAATGGTTAAAAATATGACTGTTAGGATAACACCAACAAAACCTCGTTTTTTTATGAGTTTTGCCGCGAAAGTAAAAAAATGGCGTTGTTGATTTTGTATAATTTTCCAAAACTTGTGATTCTTCGAATGTTAATGTGTAATAATAGTGTGTTATTAACATTTAATAGATAGTAAACGTGCATAAGTGTAGGCAAATCATACAAAGTTGAAAAACGTGATTTTTGCTTCGCTCCAAAACTCCAATAGAAGTTCTAGTAAAGTTTCTACCACTTTACTAGGGCATGACTTGACTTTTACTGAACCTTGACTCTTTTACTTGACTTTGTCTCTAACTTTTGACTAGGACTTTTGATATGATATACACTTGAAATATATTATTACTTGACACTGGCCAAATGTACGAGATTGCGAAGCCAAAATTATATAAAAATACCTCGATTTGATTGATTTCCCCAAAGTTATTGTGTTATCGCGGTTCTGAAATCACAAGATAACCTAATATTACGTGTGATGTACCTAGTAAATACTGTTGTCTTCGCTGGAGACACTGCGAGTCCTATTAGGTAGAAATAAAACCCGAAATCTGGATTGAATTGTGCTTTAGTCGACGTCAAGTGCAATATTACATGTTTCTTACTGAATTAGAGTAGTTAGATTTAATATAATAAAAATGTGGGTGGGCTACTGTGGGTATTTAAAACGCCGGGTAATAAAGTTATCTAATATTTTAAACGTTGAGTTGCTGCTAAGTTTTGAAGCGGTGTTATCTTGCTGAATCGATGATCTTGCGCCGCGACAACTGTCATAACATTACTTTTATCATTGCCTAACTAGCAGTGAGGCAATAGCATTATGTAACGGCTCAAGGTCATCAGAACAAAATAGACATGTAGCGATTAGATGGCATTAACCTAACGCTGTTTTCAAGGATGATGTCATTTTTTACAACATTTACAGCGAGCAGAGCCCTCGTGACTAGCTAACAATTAGGTTGATTGTATCCAACTTGGTGCACACATTTCTAATTACTAATATTAATAATTATTGTATCCGCAAGATGGCACCCAAAAAAGTTTTGATCGTGAATAAAACGTACCCTGCGGCTGGCTTGGAAGTACTAAAAAAGAAGTGAGTGCCATCATAACCTACCTGCTTAGATTTCTTTCCGTTACATCTTTTTCCTTACCTTTCTAATTGTCACTTAACTTTGGTTGTTCACTCATTTGTTTTAGGCGATCAAATGAGTGAAATTACAAAAAGTAAATAAAACGACATTCATTTAGAAAGAAACATTTTCTGTCATTGAAAATATTTATTATAGCGTCATCTATTGGGAAATGGTATAACTACCTCATACATATATACATAGGTTCGTTTCCTATCTCGATGCATATATTATGTATTCTAAACGGAACGGGGCAGAAGTCTTTTAGTTTTGACGTGAAAGTCAAAAACTGTCGTTATCGAGTTTGAGTAATTTTCTAAAACGAATACAAATATTACAAAATCCATAACGCAATTAATTTACCTTCGCGCCAAAACTCTGTCAATAAAATTCATGTATGCTGGCAATAACAGCAGGAAGTGTTCCTACCACAGAGTAGTCCCATTCCGAGGTTCTAATAATAAAGGATGTTGTAGCTAAAGTAAAACCGTAGGTTTGTTTCCTATCTCGATGCTAACAATATTTTGTTTGCCAGTGGAATCGAAGCGACAGTGTTGTCTTTCTTGGACAACTTCCCCCAAAAGCCTGCCTGGCACCAAACAGAGCATGGGGGGTTACGATGGCCTCATATGGAACACAATTTACCTTCGCGCCAAAACCCTGTCTATAAAATTCATGTATGCTGGCAATAACAGGAAGTGTTCCTACCACAGAGTAGTAATAGTAGTCCTATTCCGAGGTTCTAATAATCAAGGATGTTGTAGCTAAAGTAAAACCGTAGGTTTGTTTCCTATCTCGATGCTAACAATATTTTGTTTGTCAGTGGAATCGAAGCGACAGTGTTGCCTTTCTTGGACAACTTCCCCCAAAAGCCTGCCTGGCACCAAACAGAGCATGGGGGGTTACGATGGCCTCATATGGAACACAATTTACCTTCGCGCCAAAACCCTGTCTATAAAATTCATGTATGCTGGCAATAACAGGAAGTGTTCCTACCACAGGGTAGTAATAGTAGTCCCATTCCGAGGTTCTAATAATCAAGGATGTTGTAGCTAAAGTAAAACCGTAGGTTTGTTTCCTATCTCGATGCTAACAATATTTTGTTTGTCAGTGGAATCGAAGCGACAGTGTTGCCTTACTTGGACTATTTCCCCGAAAGCCTGCCTGGCACCAAACAGAGCATGGGGGGTTACGATGGCCTCATATGGAACACGAAGCATAAGCTGAACAGTGAAATACTGGACTTAGCAGGTATATTAAGCTATATATGTTATTTTGTACATAGACTGTGCTAATATTATAAATAAAAAAGTTGTGATTTCTGTAAGTGTGTGTAAGTGCACAGTGTGTGAGTGTGATTGAAACGAGGTACAAGCTTTGCCCCTCGGCTTCGCTAGCTTTAGCTAGGATAATGTATTATAACGGGTCCATGCCCTATATTTATAGACCGTTTTCACACTCACTCTCCTACCCTAAGTTCAAAGACTTGCATGATTGTTTCTACCGGGAATCGAACCCGATACACGCTGCCGTTTGAGCCAAGTGCGTCCTGTGTGGCGAAGCCTCATCTTTTTTCTTTCTGAGTAAGGTCAAATAATTAGTCCGAAACTAGTCTACAACAAAGTTATCGTTTTTACGTGTTTCAATGTCGTGATCCAGTTGGCGTGGACAGGTCTCTGCCCTCTGCGCTGTGGGTCCTGTGTTCGATTCCCGGCAGGAGCACAGTTTTCCTTCCCAATGGACCTTTGTGTTTCCTCATCTGTGTGTCCAAAATACAAGTATTGGAACTTAGTGTGGAGCTGTGAGTGTAAATGCGTTTGTTTGTTTTTTTGCACATTATATTATTATAACATTAGTTTATGTGTATTACTCATGACAGTTTTAGCATATGTATGTATTAGATTGAAACATAGCCATCACACTCATCATTACACTTATTTTATCTGTAATAGGCTAGAGTTGACCACTATCACTTGGTCACATGTGGTCGAGGTAAACCGACTGATCCACGTCAGTATTTCCGCATAGTATAGCTAGCCAGGCTAGCACGAGAAACTGTCCTACCACCATGGAATACATTTTACAGGTCCTCAACTTAAAGCTATATCCACAATGTCTTCTGGCCTGGATCACATTGACCTGGATGAAGTGCAGAAGCGAGGCATTCCTCTTGGAAACTCCCCCCAGGCGCAGGATGATGCAGTAGCTGACATCACTGTGGGATTGATGATTGCAGCCGCTAGGAGGTTCAAAGAAGGGGTTAAAGAAGTAGAAAGGTAATTAACACTACTCGCTAATTCGGGCCTACATATGTGAACTCGTGGGGGACCCAGATCCCCCATGTGCTTATACACAATTTTTGAGCGATTCTGATGTCACACACTAAATTAAATTTAAACTATTCCTGTCTTTTACAAAATAGGAACACAAGACAGAGATAGCATACTGCTGTGCTGTCAAGTTAGTCAGAACTTAGATGTCTATGCAAGCTTAGTCGAGTATGTGTTGTATTGGTGTTGACTAAAAACAAGCGCCTTTCTGCTTCTGCTGTTCATATTTTAATTGATAAACTAGCGTGACAGCACTAAAATGCATGCTATCTCTGTCTTGTGTTTTATTTTGTAAGAGACAGGGATGGTTTAAATTTAATTTAGTGAGTGTACATCAGAATCGAGGCCAATAGCGGGCGAAGCCGCGGGGCACGGCTAGTTGAATATAGTGTGGGGCTGTGATTGTGTAACTGTTTTTTTTAAATTAAAATCTCCATCTTATTTCTTATTTCAGTGGTAACTGGAAGTACGGCGTGCAATGGAGTCTTGGGCAGGACATCGCCGGCAGCACGGTGGGCATCGTCGGCTTAGGGGGCATCGGCCAAACGGTCGTCAAGAGACTCAAGGGGTTCAACGTGCTGCGGTTTGTTTATTCAGGGAGATCTGACAAGCCTGAAGGTATAAGCAATTTAGAGATCATACTTACAGTTATGTCAGTGTGTGCACACATTTCTTGGGAATATTTGCAGCAAAATCAATTAATTAAACAATGTAATATAATAGAACTTCAAAAACCCGACTAAGAAAAATGTGAATTTACTTTTTATGTATTTGATATACCCAAAGGATATACCCCTTTCATTTTGGTTTGGTTTTTGAAGTGAAAACTTATATAGGCGTTATTAATAACGGCGTTGTGCACTTTTTTTTGGGATGGGTAAAGTCAAGTCAGGACACGTGACCTGATCGAAAATTCGTAAGACGGAGGGAGGGTAGATATCCCCCTCTCTTTCTACCGCGCGGCGAAAATGTATGCGTGCTGTTTACAACGTTAATGTTTAAGTTTTCACTTCTGCCGGCACTCCCGGAGTGCAACCCGTTGTTATTTTTTATTAGTATACTACTTTTTCGCGCCAAAGAGCCGTCATAATATTGTTTAATTTTTCAAACACCTATCTAAGTACACTTGGGTATACACGAATATATGATACGTTAACTATCGAAATCCATCCAGCCGTTTGGAAGATACGAGGTTGTAAAGAAATTTACTAATATACATACCTACATACATAAAAGATACGCGCGAAAAACATAACCCTTTTTTGGCAGTCGGGTAAAAAGTGAAAACTATCTGACTCGTAACATAGCTTATTCGTGGTTTTCCGCTACTTCACCTTCACTTTTCTTTATTTTAATAAAGCAGTCTTTTTAACTGACTTCAAAAAAAAGGAGGAGGTTCTCAATTCAACTATGTATTTTTTATGTGCGGATACCTCATAACTTCTTTCGTTGTGAGCCGATTTTGATGATTATTTTTTATTTGAAAGCTGGTGCTTTCCATGTGGTCCCATTTAAATTTGATCGAGATCTGACTATTAGTAGTTTTTGAGTTATCCTCAATAATACATATTCTGTGGACTACATTGATGATGTTCTTGTTTTTAACCGACTTTAAAAGTTACCTCATAACTTCTTTCTTTGTGAGCCGTAATATAAGTCGTTAATAATTCGTGAAGGCGCAAATAATACAAACTTCAAATAGTTTTGAAAAAGGAGATTTTCGTAATCACTCACAAGATCTAACTAAAAGAAATTCTGATAAATATTCTTTCATTCTTAGAATATAGAACAAACAGCCCCCTATTACGTATCTTTGTTGCACGCGGTTTCTATTTGAATTAAGCAAAAATGAACCTTCTTAGGAGTTTTGTTAATTTAGTATTGAAACCGTTTGCCACAGAGATAGGTAATAGGGGGTCAGATATAGTATACATATTGTTCTATATTCTAAGCTACCACTATGCTATAGCTTGACTTGACTATGACTGGAACATGACTCATTTACATACTTGACTATGACTGGTGAATTGGACTATAATCAGTTTATATCATCACTAATTATACGTATCTTTATTGCATCGGTTTCAATTTGAAAATAAACTCCTAAGAAATTAGGTTCACTTTTGATTATTTCATATAGAAATCGATCGCAACAGAGATAAATAATAGGGGGTTCTGATCTTTTCCAGCTAAAGAACTTGGAATAGAGCGCTTGCCTTTGGAACAACTGCTGCAGGAAAGTGATTTCGTAATCCTCTGCTGTCCCCTCACAGATGAAACGAAGCTCCTCATCAATTCTGATACACTGAAGCTAATGAAAAACACATCTGTACTTGTTAATGTCGGGAGAGGAGGTGAGAATAGGTTGTAGCAAAATACAGTGACTAATGAATTAAAATTAAAAAACGGGTATGGCGTGACTTACGGGAATTAGCCTTCTTCGGGATAATTCGAGATAATTCCAAAGAAGTGTGTGAGAGAAGCCGAAACGTCAATCTAGACATCGACAACGCGTAAGCTACGCTAACTCCCAATTTAATTTTAATTAAATAGTACTAAATGTCAAACACAGTAACTAATGAATACCCAGAATCGTATCTTTAGATAGGAATCCACTGGATTTGTTTGTACGCAGATTCGCTCCTCTGTTGGCTGTATCTTTACTCTTCGAGCTAAGCCTGCATGAGGAGGACTTACTTATAGTTCTGTGCTTCTCAAATACGGAGTGCTCTAGGCGCCATCATACCCATGCCCGAATCAAATACTAAAAACAGCTGCAAGCTGCTTAATAAAACAATAAAATACAATCCCTTAAGCAGAGGCTTTATTTAGGTAGACGAAGCTGTACTGCACTGAGGTCAATTTCTACTTCTAATATTTCAGGACTAGTGGATACTGACGCTCTGTACGAGGCTCTAAAGCAGGGTAGGATATTCGCAGCTGGGCTCGACGTCGTAGACCCGGAGCCGATTCCCAAGGACCATCCAATAGTCGCGCTATCTAATTGCTGTTAGTATGGCCTTTTTTGCTCCACCACATTTATATACAACTAGTAATATTAATGCGAAAGTTTGATTCTTTGTATACGAATGTGTTGGTTCACATGTTTACTTTTGTAGTTAGTTTATATGTTGACCTTGAAGTCACTCGAAATGAGCTACGCTTGAAGCTGTGTGGATCAGCAACAAAATTAGGTGATAGGAGGCTAGGGAGCGTTCAAGTATTACGTAACGCAATTTTTGAAGATTTTTGACCGCCCCTCCCCCCACTGTAACGCTCCGTAACGTTTTTCTGTACCCCTCCCCCCTCTCTCTAAACGTTACGTTACACTCAAGTGATCATTTTTACCCTAAAGTCGCAAAAAGTTATGTTATAGTTTTTATTCTTGGTATAGTTTTAATTGCCTTATAATAAAACAAGAGATTTTTAATTCGCAAGTATTTTGTTTATTTTTTTATACATTTTTGGCTTTACTCACAATTGTATTCCAGGTCTAGTGTGTTTACCAGCTTCGATCACATCACTTACCATCAGGTGAGATAGTGGTCAAACACTAGCCTGTCACAAATAATAAAAAAAAAAACTCACAATTGTTTTGTTGTTACACACAATTTGGGAGTTTTAATTCCCTAATTTTTTGTATAAAAAAAGAAATAATGTTACGTAACGTGTTGTAAGAAAGACCCCCTCCCGCTCCTGTAACGCATCGTAACGTTTTACGAGACCCCCCCGCTCCCCCAAATTGCGTTACGTAATACTTGAACGTTCCCCTATTACTTTTGTTGAAATCGGTATCTCTTATTTGAATTAAACATAAACGCTTTCACAGCTCCACACTAAGTTTGATGGCTTATGTCGTGCCGAAAACATTCATATCACACACACAATCGCAACCAGAACCAGAAACACTAATTTTCCAGAAACCTTGTGCCAGGAATCGAATCCAATACCCCTTAGAAGATGAACACGCATCCACCTAAGCCAACGGGCAGTTCTTTAGATAAAATCATAGAGAATTAAAATAAAATAATAGGTACTTATTTCGATGCAGTTTTGTTGCATTCAAATATAAAAAAATTACAATAAAGTTAAGTAATAAAGCGTCTGGCATCTTGTAATGTTTTTAACACAAATTTCTTGCAGTCATAGTCCCTCATTACGGAAGTGCAACGTTTCAAACTCGGAACAAGATGGCGTGCATGGCTGCTAACAACATCGTCGCAGCGTTACAGGGGAAACCTATGCAGTTTTCAGTGATATAAAATGTTTATTGTAATAAAATAACTTGTGTGTAATATATTATGTGTAGACCTGCAGCCTCATAAGCAAACAAGTTTTTCATTATTTGGTTTGGTCAATATAAATGGTCGATATATTATGCTGTCGCAGACTTATTTGTCAAAATAATAGAGGCTAATATATTCACATATATTTAATTAACTTATATCAAACTGTTTACGTACGTGTACGCAAATAAAACTATTATGTATTGTGATTTCATACTGAAAGTGAATAACTTTTATCCCAACAAATTATTAGATAAGAATAAAATAACAAGCAGATATAGTGAAGTAAATGGTTTTTAATAACAAATAAATTTTTGAGTTTCGTAGATATTTACAGCTCAGTTTAATAGTTTTGTCAAATAAAATCTGAATTATAATTATTACCTACCTCTATTACTTATCTTATTAATTACATACTTCTATTGGTTTCAATTTTAAACCTACAAAACTTTTAACACATTAGTTAAATTTTTGTTAGTTGAAATGGAAACGGCTCGCAACAGAGGTAAATACGTAATAACGGTCCAGGGTCCACAGACTATTACTTCCTACCGGGCCGGTCGGTTTGGCGGTTATGGGCGGTCACGCCCTCGGGTAGAGTATATTCTTTTTTATGTGCTCGCTATTTGTACAAACCGTAATTATGTTTCCTTTCTTGATGGATTACATTATCTTTGGTTTTACATTTCGATTAGTGATTATTTTAACGAGTTAATTAAGCTTATTCATACTCGTAATATGTAGTTGTCAACTATGAAACTCATTCGCATGCTGTCATTCGTTACGAGGCCTACCAAAACTAAATTTGAGCCTAGTCTTCAATTACATTTTGTAGTTCATGCTTATTAAAACCAATAATGCACATCTTCTGGTCATGATTCAATTGAGGCTATCTCAAAAGATTTTGCGAGTTTACTGTACAAAGAGTAGGTAATCGCCAGCAATGGTGTGCTTGAATTGATATTTTACTTATCTACCTGAAAAACATACTTGAAAGTAAAACAATAAATGTTTATATTAACACTTAAACTGCTTACTTTGTAAAAATTCAAGACGTACTGTCGAAAGAAACTTGCAATGGCAATGGCCACCCGTCTGGAAAGCTTGCGGAAGTCTTTGAATTTTACTAATTGAGTAGCAATTTATGACGGAAGTTGAAGGTGACCACACTGCAACTGCGTATAATTCAAATTTAATCTCTGTTGGTCAAGTGAAAGCTCGATTTTCTCGTATATTATTGGGCTCGATCACCTAAATATAAATTAAGTATTTTTTAAATCTATTTTGAGGTAACTTGTTTATTATCCTTGTATTACTTCTAGTAATTTTCTAGTCTAATGGTATGAATAAGCGTGGCCATTAAAATGAAGTGATTACATTAAATAAACCTAAACGTAGTTCCTTCAATTATTTTTATACTGTAATAATTATATAATATAATGCGTACTTGCGTAGACACAATGATATTAAAGTGTGCAAGATAACATGAGTGAAAAGGTAGTTTTTGGTATACAAAACGTGTTTACGCGCTTATCCCGCGAGCGTTGCATGAATAATTTGAAACAAGTCGCTTCGCCGCGATTCGGAAAGTCTCCCACCGAGAATGCAGCCGTTCTGGTGCCCCTATGTCGAGTTGACGATGTTGTTTCCATTCTGTATACCATGAGAGCTCTACGTTTACGTTACAACAGCGGTCAGATTTGTTTTCCCGGGGGTAAATCGGAATACGGAGAACACAGTCACAGTCAAATAAAAGAGTCAAGGACTAGTCATAGCCCCAATAAAGTGGTAGAAACTTTACTAGAACTTATATTGGAGATTTGGAGCGAAAACGAAAATTACGTTTTTCAACTTTGTATGATTTGCATACACTCATGCACGTTCACTAAGTATTAACGGTTAATAACCCACCATTATTACACATTCACACTCGAAAAATCACTAGTTTTGGAAAATAATCCAAAATTAACAGCGCCATTTTTTACTTTCGCAAAACTCCTCAGTGGAATCGAAGCGACAGTGTTGCCCTACTTGGACTACTTCCCCGAAAGCCTGCCTGGCACCAAACAGAGCATGGGGGGTTACGATGGCCTCATATGGAACACGAAGCATAAGCTGAACAGTGAAATACTGGACTTAGCAGGTATATTAAGCTATATTTGTTATTTTGTACATAGACAGTGCTAATATTATAAATAAAAAAGTTGTGATTTCTGTAAGTGTGTGTAAGTGCACAGTGTGTGAGTGTGATTGAAACGAGGTACAAGCTTTGCCCCTCGGCTTCGCTAGCTTTAGCTAGGATAATGTATTATAACGGGTCCATGCCCTATATTTATAGACCGTTTTCACACTCACTCTCCTACCCTAAGTTCAAAGACTTGCATGACTGTTTCTACCGGGAATCGAACCCGATACACGCTGCCGTTTGAGCCAAGTGCGTCCTGTGTGGCGAAGCCTCATCTTTTTTCTTTCTGAGTAGGGTCAAATAATTAGTCCGAAACTAGTCTACAACAAAGTGATCGTTTTTACGTGTTTCAATGTCGCGATCCAGTTGGCGTGGACAGGTCTCTGCCCTCTGCGCTGTGGGTCCTGTGTTCGATTCCCGGCAGGAGCACAGTTTTCCTTCCCAATGGACCTTTGTGCTTCTTCATCGTCCAAATAAAAAAAATACAATTATGTAGTACGTATTGGAACTTAGTGTGGAGCTGTGAGTGTAAATGCGTTTGTTTGTTTTTTTTGTATATAACATTAGTTTACGTGTAATAGTCATGACAGTTTTGGCTTTCAAAATATATCTTCGTATTACAAACAAATCAGTACAGCGTAGGCCAACGTCCTAAATATGTATGTATTAGATTGAAACATCCATTACTCATCATTACACTTATTTTATCTGTAATAGGCTAGAGTTGACCACTATCACTTGGTCACATGTGGTCGAGGTAAACCGATTGATCCACGTCAGTATTTCGGCATAGTAAAGCTAGCCAGGCTAGCACGAGAAACTGTCCTACCACCATGGAATACCTCTTACAGGTCCTCAACTTAAAGCCATATCCACAATGTCGTCTGGCCTGGATCACATTGACCTGGATGAAGTGCAGAAGCGAGGCATTCCTCTTGGAAACTCCCCCCAGGCGCAGGATGATGCAGTAGCTGACATCACTGTGGGATTGATGATTGCAGCCGCTAGGAGGTTCAAAGAAGGGGTTAAAGAAGTAGAAAGGTAATTAACACTACTCGCTAATTCGGGCCTACATATGTGAACTCGTGGGGGACCCAGATCCCCCATGTGCTTATACACAATTTTTGAGCGATTCTGATGTCACACACTAAATTAAATTTAAACTATTCCTGTCTTTTACAAAATAGGAACACAAGACAGAGATAGCATACTGCTGTGCTGTCAAGTTAGTCAGAACTTAGATGTCTATGCAAGCTTAGTCGAGTATGTGTTGTATTGGTGTTGACTAAAAACAAGCGCCTTTCTGCTTCTGCTGTTCATATTTTAATTGATAAACTAGCGTGACAGCACTAAAATGCATGCTATCTCTGTCTTGTGTTTTATTTTGTAAGAGACAGGGATGGTTTAAATTTAATTTAGTGAGTGTACATCAGAATCGAGGCCAATAGCGGGCGAAGCCGCGGGGCACGGCTAGTTGAATATAGTGTGGGGCTGTGATTGTGTAACTGTTTTTTTTTAATTAAAATCTCCATCTTATTTCTTATTTCAGTGGTAACTGGAAGTACGGCGTGCAATGGAGTCTTGGGCAGGACATCGCCGGCAGCACGGTGGGCATCGTCGGCTTAGGGGGCATCGGCCAAACGGTCGTCAAGAGACTCAAGGGGTTCAACGTGCTGCGGTTTGTTTATTCAGGGAGATCTGACAAGCCTGAAGGTATAAGCAATTTAGAGATCATACTTACAGTTATGTCAGTGTGTGCACACATTTCTTGGGAATATTTGCAGCAAAATCAATTAATTAAACAATGTAATATAATAGAACTTCAAAAACCCGACTAAGAAAAATGTGAATTTACTTTTTATGTATTTGATATACCCAAAGGATATACCCCTTTCATTTTGGTTTGGTTTTTGAAGTGAAAACTTATATAGGCGTTATTAATAACGGCGTTGTGCACTTTTTTTTGGGATGGGTAAAGTCAAGTCAGGACACGTGACCTGATCGAAAATTCGTAAGACGGAGGGAGGGTAGATATCCCCCTCTCTTTCTACCGCGCGGCGAAAATGTATGCGTGCTGTTTACAACGTTAATGTTTAAGTTTTCACTTCTGCCGGCACTCCCGGAGTGCAACCCGTTGTTATTTTTTATTAGTATACTACTTTTTCGCGCCAAAGAGCCGTCATAATATTGTTTAATTTTTCAAACACCTATCTAAGTACACTTGGGTATACACGAATATATGATACGTTAACTATCGAAATCCATCCAGCCGTTTGGAAGATACGAGGTTGTAAAGAAATTTACTAATATACATACCTACATACATAAAAGATACGCGCGAAAAACATAACCCTTTTTTGGCAGTCGGGTAAAAAGTGAAAACTATCTGACTCGTAACATAGCTTATTCGTGGTTTTCCGCTACTTCACCTTCACTTTTCTTTATTTTAATAAAGCAGTCTTTTTAACTGACTTCAAAAAAAAGGAGGAGTTTCTCAATTCAACTATGTATTTTTTATGTGCGGATACCTCATAACTTCTTTCGTTGTGAGCCGATTTTGATGATTATTTTTTATTTGAAAGCTGGTGCTTTCCATGTGGTCCCATTTAAATTTGATCGAGATCTGACTATTAGTAGTTTTTGAGTTATCCTCAATAATACATATTCTGTGGACTACATTGATGATGTTCTTGTTTTTAACCGACTTTAAAAGTTACCTCATAACTTCTTTCTTTGTGAGCCGTAATATAAGTCGTTAATAATTCGTGAAGGCGCAAATAATACAAACTTCAAATAGTTTTGAAAAAGGAGATTTTCGTAATCACTCACAAGATCTAACTAAAAGAAATTCTGATAAATATTCTTTCATTCTTAGAATATAGAACAAACAGCCCCCTATTACGTATCTTTGTTGCACGCGGTTTCTATTTGAATTAAGCAAAAATGAACCTTCTTAGGAGTTTTGTTAATTTAGTATTGAAACCGTTTGCCACAGAGATAGGTAATAGGGGGTCAGATATAGTATACATATTGTTCTATATTCTAAGCTACCACTATGCTATAGCTTGACTTGACTATGACTGGAACATGACTCATTTACATACTTGACTATGACTGGTGAATTGGACTATAATCAGTTTATATCATCACTAATTATACGTATCTTTATTGCATCGGTTTCAATTTGAAAATAAACTCCTAAGAAATTAGGTTCACTTTTGATTATTTCATATAGAAATCGATCGCAACAGAGATAAATAATAGGGGGTTCTGATCTTTTCCAGCTAAAGAACTTGGAATAGAGCGCTTGCCTTTGGAACAACTGCTGCAGGAAAGTGATTTCGTAATCCTCTGCTGTCCCCTCACAGATGAAACGAAGCTCCTCATCAATTCTGATACACTGAAGCTAATGAAAAACACATCTGTACTTGTTAATGTCGGGAGAGGAGGTGAGAATAGGTTGTAGCAAAATACAGTGACTAATGAATTAAAATTAAAAAACGGGTATGGCGTGACTTACGGGAATTAGCCTTCTTCGGGATAATTCGAGATAATTCCAAAGAAGTGTGTGAGAGAAGCCGAAACGTCAATCTAGACATCGACAACGCGTAAGCTACGCTAACTCCCAATTTAATTTTAATTAAATAGTACTAAATGTCAAACACAGTAACTAATGAATACCCAGAATCGTATCTTTAGATAGGAATCCACTGGATTTGTTTGTACGCAGATTCGCTCCTCTGTTGGCTGTATCTTTACTCTTCGAGCTAAGCCTGCATGAGGAGGACTTACTTATAGTTCTGTGCTTCTCAAATACGGAGTGCTCTAGGCGCCATCATACCCATGCCCGAATCAAATACTAAAAACAGCTGCAAGCTGCTTAATAAAACAATAAAATACAATCCCTTAAGCAGAGGCTTTATTTAGGTAGACGAAGCTGTACTGCACTGAGGTCAATTTCTACTTCTAATATTTCAGGACTAGTGGATACTGACGCTCTGTACGAGGCTCTAAAGCAGGGTAGGATATTCGCAGCTGGGCTCGACGTCGTAGACCCGGAGCCGATTCCCAAGGACCATCCAATAGTCGCGCTATCTAATTGCTGTTAGTATGGCCTTTTTTGCTCCACCACATTTATATACAACTAGTAATATTAATGCGAAAGTTTGATTCTTTGTATACGAATGTGTTGGTTCACATGTTTACTTTTGTAGTTAGTTTATATGTTGACCTTGAAGTCACTCGAAATGAGCTACGCTTGAAGCTGTGTGGATCAGCAACAAAATTAGGTGATAGGAGGCTAGGGAGCGTTCAAGTATTACGTAACGCAATTTTTGAAGATTTTTGACCGCCCCTCCCCCCACTGTAACGCTCCGTAACGTTTTTCTGTACCCCTCCCCCCTCTCTCTAAACGTTACGTTACACTCAAGTGATCATTTTTACCCTAAAGTCGCAAAAAGTTATGTTATAGTTTTTATTCTTGGTATAGTTTTAATTGCCTTATAATAAAACAAGAGATTTTTAATTCGCAAGTATTTTGTTTATTTTTTTATACATTTTTGGCTTTACTCACAATTGTATTCCAGGTCTAGTGTGTTTACCAGCTTCGATCACATCACTTACCATCAGGTGAGATAGTGGTCAAACACTAGCCTGTCACAAATAATAAAAAAAAAAACTCACAATTGTTTTGTTGTTACACACAATTTGGGAGTTTTAATTCCCTAATTTTTTGTATAAAAAAAGAAATAATGTTACGTAACGTGTTGTAAGAAAGACCCCCTCCCGCTCCTGTAACGCATCGTAACGTTTTACGAGACCCCCCCGCTCCCCCAAATTGCGTTACGTAATACTTGAACGTTCCCCTATTACTTTTGTTGAAATCGGTATCTCTTATTTGAATTAAACATAAACGCTTTCACAGCTCCACACTAAGTTTGATGGCTTATGTCGTGCCGAAAACATTCATATCACACACACAATCGCAACCAGAACCAGAAACACTAATTTTCCAGAAACCTTGTGCCAGGAATCGAATCCAATACCCCTTAGAAGATGAACACGCATCCACCTAAGCCAACGGGCAGTTCTTTAGATAAAATCATAGAGAATTAAAATAAAATAATAGGTACTTATTTCGATGCAGTTTTGTTGCATTCAAATATAAAAAAATTACAATAAAGTTAAGTAATAAAGCGTCTGGCATCTTGTAATGTTTTTAACACAAATTTCTTGCAGTCATAGTCCCTCATTACGGAAGTGCAACGTTTCAAACTCGGAACAAGATGGCGTGCATGGCTGCTAACAACATCGTCGCAGCGTTACAGGGGAAACCTATGCAGTTTTCAGTGATATAAAATGTTTATTGTAATAAAATAACTTGTGTGTAATATATTATGTGTAGACCTGCAGCCTCATAAGCAAACAAGTTTTTCATTATTTGGTTTGGTCAATATAAATGGTCGATATATTATGCTGTCGCAGACTTATTTGTCAAAATAATAGAGGCTAATATATTCACATATATTTAATTAACTTATATCAAACTGTTTACGTACGTGTACGCAAATAAAACTATTATGTATTGTGATTTCATACTGAAAGTGAATAACTTTTATCCCAACAAATTATTAGATAAGAATAAAATAACAAGCAGATATAGTGAAGTAAATGGTTTTTAATAACAAATAAATTTTTGAGTTTCGTAGATATTTACAGCTCAGTTTAATAGTTTTGTCAAATAAAATCTGAATTATAATTATTACCTACCTCTATTACTTATCTTATTAATTACATACTTCTATTGGTTTCAATTTTAAACCTACAAAACTTTTAACACATTAGTTAAATTTTTGTTAGTTGAAATGGAAACGGCTCGCAACAGAGGTAAATACGTAATAACGGTCCAGGGTCCACAGACTATTACTTCCTACCGGGCCGGTCGGTTTGGCGGTTATGGGCGGTCACGCCCTCGGGTAGAGTATATTCTTTTTTATGTGCTCGCTATTTGTACAAACCGTAATTATGTTTCCTTTCTTGATGGATTACATTATCTTTGGTTTTACATTTCGATTAGTGATTATTTTAACGAGTTAATTAAGCTTATTCATACTCGTAATATGTAGTTGTCAACTATGAAACTCATTCGCATGCTGTCATTCGTTACGAGGCCTACCAAAACTAAATTTGAGCCTAGTCTTCAATTACATTTTGTAGTTCATGCTTATTAAAACCAATAATGCACATCTTCTGGTCATGATTCAATTGAGGCTATCTCAAAAGATTTTGCGAGTTTACTGTACAAAGAGTAGGTAATCGCCAGCAATGGTGTGCTTGAATTGATATTTTACTTATCTACCTGAAAAACATACTTGAAAGTAAAACAATAAATGTTTATATTAACACTTAAACTGCTTACTTTGTAAAAATTCAAGACGTACTGTCGAAAGAAACTTGCAATGGCAATGGCCACCCGTCTGGAAAGCTTGCGGAAGTCTTTGAATTTTACTAATTGAGTAGCAATTTATGACGGAAGTTGAAGGTGACCACACTGCAACTGCGTATAATTCAAATTTAATCTCTGTTGGTCAAGTGAAAGCTCGATTTTCTCGTATATTATTGGGCTCGATCACCTAAATATAAATTAAGTATTTTTTAAATCTATTTTGAGGTAACTTGTTTATTATCCTTGTATTACTTCTAGTAATTTTCTAGTCTAATGGTATGAATAAGCGTGGCCATTAAAATGAAGTGATTACATTAAATAAACCTAAACGTAGTTCCTTCAATTATATTTTTATACTGTAATAATTATATAATATAATGCGTACTTGCGTAGACACAATGATATTAAAGTGTGCAAGATAACATGAGTGAAAAGGTAGTTTTTGGTATACAAAACGTGTTTACGCGCTTATCCCGCGAGCGTTGCATGAATAATTTGAAACAAGTCGCTTCGCCGCGATTCGGAAAGTCTCCCACCGAGAATGCAGCCGTTCTGGTGCCCCTATGTCGAGTTGACGATGTTGTTTCCATTCTGTATACCATGAGAGCTCTACGTTTACGTTACAACAGCGGTCAGATTTGTTTTCCCGGGGGTAAATCGGAATACGGAGAAGATGCAGTTCAAACAGCACTTAGGGAAGCCCAAGAAGAAATAGGGCTTGAGTCGTCAAAAATAGACGTCTGGGGTATAGGTCCCCATGTTCCCAGCCGCGAAAATATATTAAAAATAACCCCTGTGATAGCATCTATCGCATGTTTGACTGCTGATGACCTCAATATTAATTATAAGGAGGTTTCACAATGTATCGCTATCGCAGTGGAGACCTTATGCAACCCCAAGAACCAATATCATACGCAATTCATGAATGGACGTATTTTACCCGTGTTTTTGGCTGAGAAGTACAGAGTCTGGGGTATGACAGCTTACATTACTCATATTTTTCTGAACTGCATATTGAGTAAGGATATTTATAAAAATGATTGGATGAAAAAGCGAATTACGCCAATCTTCCCGTGATAACCCAATTAATACAGAATCTAGTAATAGTATTTTTTTTAAATCTCAGTTCGTTGCGAACTACTGGTAGTATATAGTAGTAAAGTGAAGTATAGTAATGAAGTACCTTGTTGGTTCGCTTGTATAGACCTCGGTTGTATATTCTACAGGCGGAATATCACATTAGTAATGTTTCACTCCCTTAGTCGGTTTCGATATTAGAAGTACGTTTTGAAGAATTAGGTGGTACTTCTGCAATTAAAGATATTCATAGACATAAATATTCATTATTAATTTATTATGTTAGAACAATACCATTGCGCCTCCTCATTTTCTCGATGTTCAGTTTTAGATAAATCATTATGAAAGCACGGAGTACCTGCAATAAGATGTTACTATTACTATTCTTCTTAATATAAAAACATAACAAAAAACATAAACGATTTCACACTCACAACCTTACACTAAGTTGATGACTTGTGTCGTGGGTACCGGCAACATTCACGCCACACATACAATCTCACCCAGGACCATATGCTTCCCTTGGGAAGAAAATTCCCACCAGGAATTTAACTCGATACCCGTGCTAAGAAGGCAGACGCGCTACCAACTAAGCCAATGGGCAATTAATTTTTTATAGCACAAAAAGTACATAATGTAGACTTAATGCTAGGGGCATTCTCTACCAGTCAACCACACATGGTAGACGAGAAGAGGGGTGTAGGCGTGCATCAAAAAGGTATAGAAAGGGAGAAACAAAAGAAAGTTAGATGATTAGTTAAAATTACCAATAGAACATTACATAACTA
This sequence comes from Lomographa bimaculata, assembly GCA_948107665.1. Lineage (NCBI taxonomy): Eukaryota > Metazoa > Arthropoda > Insecta > Lepidoptera > Geometridae > Lomographa > Lomographa bimaculata. The sequence goes on from OX403600.1 coordinate 14,819,136, forward strand.
TGTTTATAAAATACATACCTATATACTAATAAATATACATAAATGATTATACATATTATATATCCTACGCCTACCTACTTATAATTTAATAAAATATATAATACATACCAAATAATTATATACTTATAATAAAAATAAACATACAAATAAAATAAAATAAACGCCACGAAATAATGAACAGAAAATAAAAACAAATAATGAAACGCAAGCAAAGCTTAAAAATACCGACTTCACCGCTTTATCTTCGGAACCATCATCAGATTCAACGTATTAAACATGCAATATTGACAAAACCTAGTGATCTGATCTTGACCAAATTTTAATGGGACTACATGGAAGGCACCAGCTTTCAAATAATTAAAATCGGCTCACAACGAAAGAAGTTATGGGGCAACTTTTGAAGTCGGGTTTACGAGAACATCGTCAAAGTAGTCCACAAAATAGGCATTATTGACGATATTTCAAGAACTACATATCAGATCTTGATCAAATTTAAATGGGGCCAATTAGAAAGCAACATCTTTCAAACTAAATAAATTTTCTAAATCGGCTCACGTGGAGAGAAGTGATGAGGTAAAATAAAAAAAATAAAAACAGTCGACTTGAGTACCTCCTCCTTTTTTGGGAAGTTGGTAAAAAACTGATAATTTAGATATAGAAGATAAATCTAGGACAGTGACACTCGGCGATTGACGAAACTTTTAACTAGCTTTTTAAAAACTTTAAATAATTCAAGAACGAAAAGTAAACAATACAAGTACCTCACCACAGACCACAGAGAGTACTATACCTCACCAGAAACTTTTTTTTTTCTTTTAATTTTGGCTTCGCAATCTTGTGCATTTAGCCAGTGTCAAGTAATAATATATTTCAAATGTATTTCATATTAAAAGTCCTAGTCGCAAGTCTCAGTCGAAGTCTAGTAAAAGAGTCAAGGTCCAGTCATAGTCAAGTCATACCCTAGTAAAGTGGTAGAAACTTTACTAGAACTTCTATTGGAGATTTGGAGCGAAGGCGAAAATCGGGTTTTTCAACTTTGTATGATTTGCCTACACTTATGCACGTTTGCTAAGTATTAACGGTTAATAATCCACCATTATTACACATTAACACTCATAAAAATCATAGGTTTTGGAAAATTATACAAAATCAACAACGCCATTTTTTCACTTTCGCGGCAAAACTCCACCAGAAACTTTATGAAACTTTATTCGGGTTATCTTTTGTACCAGTACAAGATAATACAATTACGAAGATTATACATTGCTGCGCAGTAGTGACTAGACCACAGAGCAAGTTAATAGACAGATCAATATATAATCGAACGAAATTAATGAAGGAATCTCTTAAGTATTTTTTATTTTATTTGGAATAGGCAAGCATTTGACCACTATCTCACCTGATGGAACGTGATGATGCGGCCGAAGATGTGACATGCTTGCCTAGAAGATACCTATTCACTCGAGACTTGAAGACTCCTAGATTATACGGTTCGGGGAACAAAGACGCAGACAATGAGTTCCACTCCTTCGCTGTACGGATGATGAACGTAGAAGCAAAACGCTTTGACCGAACTGGAGGTATGTCGACCGTAAATTGATGACATTTGATAGTTTGTCTTGTTGTTAGATGGTAAAAAGGGCATGGGGGAATTAACTCATGTAATTCCTGTGCACACAGTAGGATAACCTTTTGAGCCGTTTGAATTATATTCTTCTTGAATGATATTCAACCGTGTAATCACGGTACAATTTGATATCTAATTAAAGTTGTTCTACCTCATTATAATTTTATTCCCATACATAAACTGAAATAAATATTCATAGTTAAAATAGTTCAGTTACTTTAGCTACAAAATCCGTGATAATTACCAATCACTCCGTTTTACCAATTAAGGAGTATAGTATTCTGTGGTGATTATGAGTGATTACCATAGAGGACATTTTTATAGTATATTGCTTTTTGTTTATAGTGATTAGGTAGATAAGTTTTAGGGCCAAGAAAACTCTTTTTTAAAAACTAAACTATAATTAATTAAAGTCAAATTAATTGTTAAAATATGTGCGATACATATGAGAGCTGATTTAGAACTAACATACAGAGTGGCTTAAAACTATAAGAGAACAAAGCTTATCTATGTTTACACATTCCGATGGGTTCTAGGAATATCGGACCACCGGACGGGAGCCAGACGCAAGTACAGCAATTATATTGCTGACGCATCGATTGCTATGGTATTTGGTCTGTTTCCGGAATGCATAACTCCTCCCACCATAACTTCGAAATTATCGGGAGAATTAACTTCATCCTGAGAATTTCGAACACACAGTTTTACAATATTTCGGTACACAAAATCTCTAAAATGTATTAAAATTAGTAAAGCTACGAATATGTACAGAACCAATGTACCGACACTTATGCCTTTTACATTTATAACACTTTCGTTTCTTTCTACGCTAACACTTTCACTTTTGGATAGCACTTGTGACAGTTGTTGAAGATCGCTCAGGTTCACGTCATCCAGGTTTACTGGTTTCAGCTCCAGCTCTGATGTCATCGGCAGCAAGGCTTCAGGAAGGTTTATAATTGGTAGAGCAGGCAAGGAATATCTCTCATGATGTTCTCGATGTCTTTTCAAGGTAACATCTCTGATGATGGCTTCGCATTCGTCGTCTGCAGTTATTATGTATGTTCCGCGGATGTGCTGATGGGTTATTTCGTTTGTACAGTTTTTGGTAAGTAACAAGGGTGACTTGGTGTAGAGCATCCATCTATTCATCTGTATCTTCTCTATCTTTACATCTTCAAACTTCACAACTTTAGATTGGCATTCCGTGGTGTTGGTGACATAACTCATCAGGGCGATGACGCAATCGTCTTTCATCAACAGGGGTGAGTAATCTTCTTCACAAAGAAACAGCGACACGTCGACTCCTTTACAGGGGTGCAGCAGGGACACTGTTTTCAACCCTTTCATCAAAAGGTAAGGATATTTAGGAACTACCATGGAGGTTTGGTTTAGGGGATTAGTGATAGGTAGAGGGAGAACTCTATAATATGTAAATAAATCATTTTTAACTAGGGGAATATCCATGATAAACATTATTTGATTTTCCTTTACAAAAGCCTTAAGTTCTATACATGATTCTAACTTATACATGTTATCTAAAGATACAGGAAAAACTAGTTTGCTATTTGACTCTATAGTCTTAAGTAATAAGAATAGTTCATTGGTGTTTACCAAAGATTGGTGAAGTGTTCCTAACTTACTAAACGCTATTGTTGTTTCTATTTCGTCTAGTCGAATATAAAGCGTTTCAAAGTTATGTAAAAAGAGATTATAAACATTAATAATTTTTAACTCATTTACGGAGTTTTTCGTATCCAGAATTTGCTTACGGATTTCTGAAATTGCATTATCTAGTATTACAAAATTGTGTTTTGTTGAGTTTGAGATACTCACAAAGGATTGCATCATTTCAGAGACTACGGTCATCTTTTTGTCTAGAACGTTTTGATTTGCCTGAACTTCTTTAATAAGAGCGTCGTATCTTATCGCATCATCGTTATCTAAATTACCGGTAACTAATTTTATAAGAGAGCCAAGAGGGTTTACAATTCCACGTTTGGATCGTTTAGACGGTAATAACTGGCTTAGCTTTTCAATGGTAAGATTTTGCATGTAATCGGTTTCCATTTTTATGTTAATAATTTCTGCGCTAAACGCTTTTCTGCCAAATTGCTTATTAAAATCTGCATATTTATTTGTATTAAATTCTAAATCGTCTCGTATTAAACTTAAATCTAGTATCTTAACTAATGTCCACTTATCATTGCTAATTAACGCTTGTCCTTCCTTAATTGGGAGGATCCCGGGGTTGTGATCGACCGCCTGAAGTAGAAGGGCCGGGGTCCCGGACACGTGTGTCAGGAGCAGCACGAATCTGTGAAGGTCGTTTAATATCCTTAACAGGGGCTCTAGTATCATGACGGTGGAATTTAACAGGAACTATATTTCTGTCTATTTCACCTATGACTTTAGCTTTTTCGTAACGCGGTTTATCTTTGCTTCTCCTTACATTCACGCCTTTCATGTATACAGTATCTCCGACCTGTATATCGAACTCCTTTTCTCCTCCGCGCTTATCCCTAATCTTTTCTTTCTGTTTTAATGCTTTATCTGTCAAGTACTCATAAAGATATTTTGTGCGGTTCTTGTGGTCTTGTAGTAATTTTTGGGTATAGTTTTTATTGAACTCTACATCGAAAGTACTTGTCGAGTCTGTGTGACCAAACACGACCTCAAAAGGGGTGAGACCAGTAGAGGAATGGATAGTTTGATTATATGCCATAATCGCGTATGACATAACCGAGGCAGCGTCTGTGATCTTATGATCATATTTAGCTAGGCGATAGATTTCTACGAGGGTTAAGTGGAGCCGTTCTATGAGGCCCATTGAGTTGGGGTTGTGTGGGGTGCCGATGTGTAAGTCTACTTTATAGAAACTTAGAGTTTCCTTAATAAGATCGTTGTTAAATTCCGTTCCAGAGTCTGAGCTAATGCGGCGTGGGACGCCATACATAGAGAAATATTTAATAAGGGCTCTAACTATTTCGGGTGTCGATTTGTTGTTGATCTCTAAGGCTTGGCCAAGCTTACTAAATGCGTCTATTATTGTTAAGAAAGATTTTCCTTCTATTGTGAAAACGTCTACAAAAATTTCTTGAAAAGGTCGGTTTTGTGTTTGGGTTAGCTGTAGTTCTGGCTTTAACGGCTTTCGGTCATATTTCATTGATTTACAGGTTTCGCATGAGTTAATTACAGTTGCTACAGTCAAGTCCATGTGATTCCAAAAGTAAGTACGTTTTAGGTGAATTAATGTTTCTCTAATGCCGCGGTGACAGGTTTTTCCTATATGATATTTCGTGACTATTTGACGTTGTTCATTTTCGTCCTCAACGTAGACTACTCTCTGTTTACATTCGAATAGTTGAACTGTCCCCTTTTTAAATAGGGCTATTGTGGCTTCCGCAAATTGTTTTCTGTGAGTCTCTTCCTCAAAGTAAATGAAGTGCTTAATTTTAGGTCTTATATATTCTTTTAAAAATTTCTTGACTAAATCTGGTCTATTGAGGGGCAAGTGAACTTCTAAAACTTTCTGTTTCGGTCTGGAAAGATCTTTAACAGTCATATCTTGTCTAAACCAAGAGTGAATAAGTATTTGGTTGGGTTTAGTATCTATTGCTTCGTCAAGGATCTTAATACCGTCTGTGTCGACCTCGTGTGCAGAATGTCCTGTAAATGTTTCACCAGATTTTTCTGATGCTGAGAGAGTACTAATAGATGGGGATGGAATAGAAAAGTTCTTTTCAGAATAAGCTTTAATACTCATGGTTTTATCGGAGTCAGATGAAATCTCAATAACCGGGGGTGTTATACTGTCATTCGAGTCCTCGTGGATCTTTTGGAGTCTTTCGAATTTCCTCATTTCGTCATCTATGAGCTTATTAAGGTCGTCAACATTATCTACATTTACTTCCATAGATCTTTCGTCCTCGCTACCTAAGGCATTTACTTTCATGCGGGACAGAGCATCTGCAACGCAGTTTTGCTTGCCGTTTTTATAGATGATATCGTAATCGAATTCTGCAAGGCGAAACTTCCACCTGGTCAGTTTGCTGTTTGGTTCTTTAATAGAATTTAACCATGCAAGGGGTCTATGGTCGGTATATATGGTGAATTTTCTACCATACAAATATGGTCTAAAATGCTTGACTGCCCAGACTATTGCTAAGAGTTCCTTCTCAATAGTGCTATACCGAGTCTCTGCTTCATTTAACGTTCTACTGGCATAGGCTATGGGTTTGTCTACCGTTATGGGGCCTTGAGATAAGACTGCGCCCAGGGCGTAGTTAGATGCGTCAGTTGTTAAAATGAACGGTTGTTGAAAGTCTGGAAACTGGAGAACAGGGGCATTTACTAAGAGTTCTTTACATCGTTCAAAGGCTGCTATATATTGTTCTGTTATTTCGATCTTATTTCTCTTCTTTAAACAGTTTGTGAGAGGTTGAGTAACTTTGGCAAAATCTTTAATGAATTTACGGTAGTAGCCTATCAAACCTAAAAAGCTTTTGATTTCAGTGGCACTTTTGGGGATGGGGAAGTTAAGCACGGCTTGGATTTTGTCGTCATTTGGTCTTAATCCGTCTTTCGTTATCATGTGTCCTAGGTATAACACTTCCTTTCTGAAAAACTCACATTTGTCTAGCGTTACTTTTAAATTGGTCTCTCTAAGTCGGTCAAATACCATGCGCAGTTTATCTATGTGTTCCTGGAGGCTACAACTATAGACAATTATATCATCTAAGTATATAAGGCAATGCAAGCCCTGCAGGCCTCTGAGCACATTGTCCATTGCGCGCTGAAAAGTGGCAGGAGCCGTTTTCAACCCGAACGGCATTCGTTTGTACTCATAGTGTCCTGACTGAGTTGAAAATGCAGTTTTGTGTCTGTCGTCTTCGTGGACTTCGATCTGATGAAACCCACTTGCTAAATCTATGGTGCTGAAGTAAACTGATTTACCTAATTTGTCAAAAAGATCTGAGATATTTGGAAGAGGATATTTGTCATCTGTTGTTATATCATTCAAACGCCTGTAGTCTATAACCATTCGGAATTTCCTTTCACCTGAGGCATCTGTCTTTTTGGGGACTAGATGAACTGGGGCGCTCCATGGAGAGTGAGATTCCGTAATGACGTCACTGCGTAAGAGTTTATCTACTTGGTTCTGAATTTCATCATTTTGCATGGGTGGATGCCTATAAGGCCTAATGAAGATAGGGTCCTCATTTTTCGTCCTGATTTGATGTTTAACTTTGTTAGTGAACGTGAGTGGCAGCTCATCGCAGTAGAAGATGTCCCGATATTCGTGGCATAGCTTCTCGATGCATGCTCGCTCCTCTTTATTTGTATGATCAAGCCGAAGTTTCTTAAGATTTTGTTTAAGTAGTTCGTCCATCTCACACTCATTCATATCTTCCACAGTGTTCACAATACATTCTTCTCTATCATACCTTTCTACCATTAGAGGCCTACCAAATGTCATTGTTATCCTGTCCTCAGACGCGTTTTGAATAACGGTATAGGCAAATGAATTTTGACACTTGACTAAGGCACTAGGCATTCTTACTCCCTGTCCAAAATCAACATAGTCTATCAGAGCATCTCCATTTTGTAGATTGGTAGGGACTTTAATACGCGTTTCCGACCTGGGTTCAAGGGTGACTTCATAAGGAGGGTTATATATTATTGGGATATTTGTATCGCGTGTATGCAGTATCTGATGTTTCATGTCAATGGTAGCGTCTAGTTGTTTTAAAAGGTCTGATCCTATTAACCCGTCGTATCTACCGTCGACATCATAGACGTAAAACTTATGTTTCCCTGAACTCTTGAAAGTCTTTAAAAGCGGTATGTATATATATGGCTTCATTATGCTGACTGCGAGCGTGTGTGCTTATGACTTCAAACGGTTCGTATAATTTGAAGTTTGAGAAAAACTCATCTACTTTCGCGGGGCTTATGAACGAGCGTGTGCTACCTGTATCTATCATAAAGCGGGCATTTATTTCTGGAATTACGATGTGAGGCAGCTTTAAGATAGAGTCACAGTTTAGTTGTATTATCTCGGGTGAGGTTGGGAGGCTTGTGCCTGAAAATTTTCAGTGTAATAGGAGTCAGCGTCCTGATAATAGACTTCGGGTGTCTCTACATAATGCATCTCAGTATTGGAGTGTGGCATGTCTAAGTTATACATATATCCGTAGTTTCCGTCATAAGTCGCGCTTTGGTATTCTTCGTAGTCATGCTCGGGGGTAGTTTCCGTTTCATTATAAAAAACGTTACTATTGTCGTCAGTTGTGTTCGGGGCGTCTAGCATATTTTGCCTAAGCGGACGAGCGGTACGCATAGACACGTCGCTATCTATAGGTTTTTGGTTCTGGAGATTTTGGTGAGGTATACCAAATTTGAAATTGTTTTGGGGCTGATATCCCAGCTGTGGTCTTGCAAAGTTATTTTGGGGCTGAAAACCTTGTGGTCTACTGAAACTATTCATCATTGGTCTGTAACCCTGGTTTTGTTGGGGAATCCCGAATCTAAAGTTTTGTTGGTTTGGAATACCGAATTTGAAGTTCTGCGGTTGGTTTGGGATACCAAATCTATAGTTTTGTGGTCCCTGAGTAAACTTAGGATTAAAGCCACTATGTTGGTTATGTGCACCAAATTTGGATGCCATTTGAGGTGGATGTGGGATCCCAAACTTAAAGTTCTGGTTAGGCATGTGGAACTTGTTTTGCTGGTTACCAAATGAAAATGAAACTGGTGGTTGTGGTACATGCGGTTTACTACTTTGTGACGCAGTTATCTGTTTCCTTTTCGCATTGTATTGGTTTAAGAAATTAACTTCTTCGACAACAATGCTGAGGGCACTTTCGAGGCTATCGCATTGCTTAAGGCGGACTATACGGATTAAATCTTCCGGCAAGTTGTATAGGAAGACGTTTAAGCACGTATGGTTATAAATAGTTATTTTAGCTGCTTTTAAACCGGCATCTGACAGTAAGTTTACTTTTGCGAATAAATTACTACGCATATGCTGGATTCTTTGGCAAAACTCTATGTAAGACTCGCTATTTTTTATTTTGATTTGCTCGAGTTCGATGGCAATGCATTCTTCCGACCGTGGGTCTCCGAAATGTTGTATTAATAGTTCTTTTAGGGATTCAAAAGTAGTGATATCTTCCCGTTCACTTAGTAAGGCAGCGGCTCTACCAGTTAATCTACTCGTAATTGCTTGGAACGCATACTGTGTTTGTAGCGGGGTACCAGTGGAAAATCCTGTATGGATGTATTGTGATTTCCTTAAAAATAAGTTTAATAGGTTTTGTTCACCTTCGAATTTGGGGATGAGACATAACACGTCTTTTGGGATAGCTCTAAGCTGTTCCATTATTACTAATTAATTAATACTATATTAATTCGAATCACCGATATATGTGTGAATTTAACACTAATTACTATAATAACACTATGCTAAGTACACATAAAATATAACACCGAAGTAAGTGTGTTATAAGGAAAATCAAATAACGATTTATAATCTGGCAAACGGAAATACACAGGAAATGAGGGGAAAGTGAAAAGGTTTACTCACAGTGCCTCCAAACTCATGCTTCCGTTGTCAGCCAGGAGAGTCCTTGGGTTCCTCGATACTTTCTTGATTTGTTTGGTTCGTGGATTTCCGCGCAAGTGCGAAGCGGCACGGCGAAGATAGCTGGATCGCGATTTTAGTTGGAAATCGTATGACACAGTTTTTCGCGCACGGGAATCCTACCGGCTGCGCCAGATAAGTTTGAGGGCCAAGAAAACTCTTTTTTAAAAACTAAACTATAATTAATTAAAGTCAAATTAATTGTTAAAATATGTGCGATACATATGAGAGCTGATTTAGAACTAACATACAGAGTGGCTTAAAACTATAAGAGAACAAAGCTTATCTATGTTTACACATTCCGATGGGTTCTAGGAATATCGGACCACCGGACGGGAGCCAGACGCAAGTACAGCAATTATATTGCTGACGCATCGATTGCTATGGTATTTGGTCTGTTTCCGGAATGCATAACTAGGTACTGATTACCATTTACCATACATTAAATTAAACGGAGTGATTACATTATCTAAGCATTAAATGAACATAAACGCAGTTCCTTCAATTATTTTTCGACATGACATAATTATTACATAATGAGTACTGGCGTAGACACAATGATATTGAAGTCAGAGATAAATAAGATATATACCCAAGGATTGAAGTGTGCAAGATAACATGAGTGAAAAGGTAGCTTTTAGTATACAAAACGTGTTTACGCGCGCATCCCGCGAGCGTTGCATGAATAATTTGAAACAAGTCGCTTTGCCGCGATTCAGAAAGTCTCCCACCGAGAATGCAGCCGTTCTGGTGCCCCTATGTCGAGTTGACGATGTTGTATCCATTCTGTATACTAAGAGAGCCCTACATCTCCGTTCCAACAGCGGACAGATTTCATTTCCCGGAGGTAAATCGGATTACGGCGAAGGAGCGATTCAAACAGCTCTAAGAGAAACCGAGGAAGAAATAGGACTTATATCATCGAGAATAGACGTCTGGGGTGTAGGTCCCCATGTTCCTGGTCGCAACAATTCATTAAAGATAACCCCTGTGATAGGATCCATCGAATCTTTGACTGCTGACGACCTCAATATCAATCATAAGGAGGTGTCTCAATGTATCGCTATCTCATTGGAGACCCTGTGTGACCCCAAGAATCAATACCATACACAATTCCAAAATGGGTGGGTCTTACCCGTTTTTGTAGCTGAGAAGTATAGAATCTGGGGTATGACAGCTTACATCACTCATATTTTTCTTAACAGCATATTCACTAAAGATAATTATAAAAATTATTGGATGAAAAAGCGAATTACACCATTCGTCACTTCTCATCGCGAACCTGATTAATATATATCTAGCAATAGACCTGAAACTACTATAGTATTAATAAAAATCAATACAATTTTTCATAATGCTTTTATTTTACAAAAATGCTAAACATTATCACATTTCATGGCGGTTATATTAACAATAATAGAGTATAAAGCTAAAATACTAAGCAAGGCACAAAAAGCATCGGCAAGTTGATTCAAAATTTATTCGGTGAGTTTCTAAGTCTACTGAAACAAGGAAATAAAGGAACAAAAACGGTAACAAATAAAACACAAAAGAAAAAATAATAATATTTATCCAGGTTTATTCCTTAACATTAAAATTATAATCTAGTATTAATATTTATACATTGTCCAATTGACATGATCGTCTCTCGCCCTTGTCTATGGTATCTGTACTGTACTAAATACTGGGAGAAATCTCTTCGATGCGGCAAAATCTACTTGAATAGATATATTCACGTTTCAAATTGTTACTATTCAACAGCAGGCCTAGCATGGCGTAGGGATATAAGTTGTATCCCCTGTTTATATCCACTGACAAGGGACAAGATTGTCCTCTCCACCATACACAGCATTGAAGCAGTGAAAGTATATCCCTGTTTTGCATGGCGTAGACATATATATTTCCCCCTTCATAACATGGGTGCAACGAAAAGTGGATAAACTGTTCTGTATGACATTTGGTAGAGAAATTGTCCTCGTTTCTAGGATGTAGGGTTAATTTTGACGTAGCAATGGGACAAGGTGTTTCCCCTCCTTTCCACAGTGGATAATATATCTACCCGTGCGTCAATGCTCGGAGCAGGTAAAAAATTACAGAGGAAAAAGATCTACTCTACACCATGCTAGGCCTGCTGGTGGTCCAAATTAAAGCCTCACAATTCTATTGCAAGTCAAAAACATAACAATTATCATGTAGAAACAACAAAATACTTATTATAACTACTATAGAAAAACAACAAGCAGGCAAGAGCTCTCACAAAATTCAACATTAAGTAGGGTAAAGATTGCAATATCATACAACTTAATTTATTAATAAGTAAATATAGAATAGGCAGAGTTCCATTAGACCAAAAATAATTTCAATACTGATCTTATAACTATTTTGCAGAAACACAAAATAAGGCTGTCTATTCGTTGCTCGAAAACGATATGTAAAACTACCATGTTATTAACATTCATATTTCTATAAAAAGACATAAACCTGATATACTTTTTTTAAATTTACAAGCACCTCTGCCGAACACAAACAAGATAATATATAAAAAGATAAATTCAAAGGCATTTTGCAAGTATTTTTCCCAAAACACTAATGGCCGCTGTAACCTCTCACAACTGCAGTTTCACTTAGAAATAGCATGACATTTACAGATCACTCACTTTTTCTACTTCAATATGTCAAATGATTTAAACATAGAGTACGAGGGGAAAGATTTTATTGCAACACAACAAGGTCCGAAAAGAACAAATTCTCTTGTGATCATTATGTAAAGTCATTTCGCAAATTGAACAGTCTCACAATGACTTAATCGGGGATCGTCTTGTAGGGAAAGCAACTGACTGATTTAAAAACAAAATATTAGATACTAGCCGTGCCCCGCGGCTTCGCCCGCTATTATCATGTTGAAAAGTTGCCTATGTGTTAATCCTAGGTATAATCTATGTATATTCCAAATTTCATGCAAATCCGTTAAGCCGTTAAAGCGTGAAGAGGGAACAAACATACTTACACACAAACTTTCGGATTTATACTTGCAGCAGTATAATATTATTAGGATTAGGATATTAGGATTAGGATACCTTGTGGAGGTACTTACTTGTAGTTGGTATCCCATTGATGGTGTCTTTTAGTCATCTAAAAGATACTAACAATGGGATACCAACTAAAGTAAACTAGTTGGTACCCCATTTATAGTATCTTTTAGGGAGCTAAAAGATACTATAAATGGGATACCAACTACTTTGAATTGAATTATGATAAACAAACCATTATATTGTTATTATGGTTTGTGGATGTGTATAATGGGATAACTAAAGTGAACTAAAGTAGTTGGTATCCCATTGTTGGTGTCTTTTTTTTAACTAACGAAGAAACAATGGGATACCAACTACTTTGAATTGAATTATGAAAAACAAACCATAATATCATTATAATAGTTTGTTATTCATAATTCGAAATTCAAAACTGTTTATACACCCGGGCCCCATAGGTTAAGATGCTAGGCCATCTCTTTTAGTTGTGTTGTTGTACTAGTCACTCTTAAATTTAGGAATTGTACATCAATAGCTTTTAATTGATTGGAAAAACTAAATATTATAAATACTTTCATTCTTACAGATGAGACTATAGTACATTGATATTATACGACTTGGTCCATTTGTACACCTAATTGTTTTGCTAAAGTAGGGCTTCAATAAATAACTCAGTAACCTAAGTTGTTAACATAATGCAGATGATGATGATTAACTTTATGCCAATTGCACTGCACCATACATTCAATCCCATATTTAAATTTTTGTAGCGATAACACAAGTTTTAATTCCACTACTGGATCCCTAATCAACAAGTCATTACATTGGAGGCTCTTTATAAAGTTAATGGGAAACAAAATCAAATCGCTCGCCTTAAAAATCACATTAGGTACACATTCCAAGTAAAATTAGTCACAGTAGGGAAACCAGCATCTAAACACTGCGAATACTTTGATATAAAACAATGTTGGCACAACCCTGCTATCTTACGTACAAAACTGAGCTTTGCTTTGTTCTGCTTTTAGATAAACCCCCAAAACAGAATACAAATCCTAACCCTTCTCCGCTTTAATTTTTTCTTGCTCGTTCATTTAAAATGTCACGTGTGTATCATGTTTTTATTGTATTTGCATACCATGTGCTAAAAGATCCTTATATGACTATAAGGAAGAGACGGATTAACACATTTAAAGCTGAAAACACACACCTTGTGTTTCTTCTAAGAAAAGACACGCGTGGCGTGTCATTTCCATGCACATTGTATATAGTCAGCGATGACGCAATAAACCATAGTCATATGTGATGTACAAAAAGAATTTATATATTTTTACGCAAAAACATCCTTGTGTGACTATATTTAAGATAGATCAGCAGCATGTTTTAAATATAGCTTCATGATTTATAAGGACATTGTTAATTGTTAAGAATTAATTGGCGTCACTAGATGATCAACATGCCAAATGATGTATTCATTATTCAACGAAATCTTCTCCGAGCTTTTATTTCTATACACAAGCCATTTCAAATGAGCGGCAATTTCACAGTGTTTTCAATTAGATGGCTAGTATAACAAATAATTTCCATCCTACTTGCATAGTACAAGAAATATGGCACATCGGATAAAATGATAAAGACAGTACATAGTCAAAAGACCCACCAAAAGATTCCTACACAAAGTAGGCAAGTAATGAAATCTCAAACATTCCTCATAAATTATTAATGTAAATATTTATATCTACATCCACAATGTTTATTTTAAGTACTTTTATCAGCTAAACAGCTCCGCTAATCAGTTGATATCCAAGTAGCTTTATCGATCTGCCATATTTCTGGCTACTCCATTTTTTTTTAGAATAAAGTATTACGTTAACTCGTATGTGTATTGTACCAAGGCTGAGGACACGCGTGGCGTGACGTGATGTGGCGTGTTATTCGGCGTGATTGACGTCATTGACATCAACTGGAATCGACGTCGTGAACGTAGGTGTCTCGAGTTCTTCGTGTTTCTTCATTTTCAAAGCCTGGGAAGAAAGATTAATATTAGTATCAATCTTTTCATATCCAATTATCACCTAAGGCTGGAATATAACTTAAGTTTTGTATGAAAACCGTTAAAGATTTAATAAGAACATATAAAATTGAACAAGCAAATATTTACTAGTGAACCGCCCCGGCTTCGCGCGGGTTAAATTTTTAGTGTATTTTCCAAATATAAAAATTTATGTGCAAAACTTGTCCTGACCGTTACGAACATTTAAAAAAATCAGCCAAATCGATCGAGTCAATTTCGAGTTTTTGCGAGACTAACGCTCGACAATTTATTTACATATATATCCAATTCAACTATGTACTATAGAAATGAGAAAGTTTTAATAGGCAGGCAGATTTGAAATCTGGAACGTAGATAGATATTTGCAATAACACATACACAGGCAACATTTTACCAGATTAATTTAGGCTTTGCCGCGGGGCGTAGTCACCCTAGTATTATAAATGCGAAAGTTTATGTATAATTATGTATGTTTGTTTTGTCTTCACGACTGAACGGATTTGGACGAAATTTGGAAAATACATAGCTTATACCTAGAATTAACATATAGGCTACTTTTCATCTTGATTGCTTGAGATCTGATCGTTCACAATCAATTAATCGTTGTTAGTACTAATCCAAATCCAAAAGTAAAATTGAAAGTTAAAAGTAAGTACATATAATAAATAGCACAGTACATAAAGTACACCCATTACCCAACACAAAAATCACCAAACACCAGCCAGAAGAAAAAGTGAGAACAAGGAATGAGTGTGAAGTTATATAAACATATTGTAAATTCAAATGATTCAGCACAGCTACAAAACTTATAGCATATATGGATCATTAATAATAGTGATTGATTTGATTAGCTGTGATGATTTAATCATTGTAGTGATTCACAAAAATTGTGCCTATAATGCTTCATTCTGAACAAGAATTCTTAATTATGGCGGGCAGTCGAATACAAAACTCGACTAATGTATGAAACGTTCATATCTACCCCTATATAATGCGCGCGCGATGAGAATGGGACGGAATCTTGTCAAAGTAAATAAAAAATGACAGTTCTCAGGAAGCGTTAGCAAAAAAGTTTTGAATATTAATTATAATTAAGTTATTTCTACGATCAATCATAGGGTTATGAAAATACACAAAAATGTTTTATGGTTGTGATCCTATTAATAATAACGTTTTAGTATATATTTTTTGTATTTTTGAGCAAACACATAAAATAGTTAAAATTCGTTATCCGAAAACACAACTAGCATATGCGAGCTTCAACGCGAGTTTGCCGACGCTACGGCTGGCCGGGGGACCGCGCGCGTCTCAGTTCTAAAAGTTCGCATCCCATTCTCATCGCGCGCGGATTATAGTAGATATATTTCTAATATGTCACATTCTTTTGCATAGATCTACACCTCAAAATGTAAATATATTGTATCTAAACATTGACTACAATACTACACTAAGCAAAATAATTCCGTGACATGGTTGATAACAACAAGTATTCGACGCCATATTTTCATTCTCAATAGCTGTGAACAATAGTGAAGTGTGAAGGAACATTTATGGTTTTATTATAAATGAAATTAGTCTTAATTGCGACCTCTGTAAGGCAGACAAGAGCTGGCAACATAAAATATAAACGACAAATTTAACAAACATACAAAAATGGCATGCTATTACTTTTTATTCGAATTGAAGCGAAATTGAAGGTATTTTTTTAATTTAGAAACAGTTTACACCGATAAAAAAAATGTAATAATTTTAATTCAATCAATACTTTTCGATACAACAAAAAATAGTACAAATAGCTTTGATTTACAAAAATAATCCAAAAACAAAAATGTTAATTTAATAAAAACTTGTAACACATGTGCCAGCTCTCTATCTAGAGGTGTGAGCAGGATAGAAGTACAATGAGTTGTTATGATGCACGATCACACCCCACGTACCGGATCTTGCGTCTCTTTCTTTTGCCGCGTCAGCGTCGGCGACATCACCAGACCCTTAGCCGATCGCTGCGATAGTAACACGTATTTTCATAGAAGGAAGGTTGGAAATTGGAAACACCCTCATAGAAAACAACATCAAAAATTCACACCCCGGATGCCCTAAGAGCCGGAAATAAGTAAGGAAGCAAGTGGAAAGAATATTAAGATAGATAGGTTCATGTTGGGATATATAATAGAAATCATCAATTAATCATGCTATATTGAGACCAAAACAAATTACTTAAAGTATAAATGAAACTACATGTCCAGTCCAACAATAAAATATTTCATTAAACATGTTAAAATCTCACTTGAAGTAAGCTTTATTCGCTAACCGTTATGGCACATGTAACAGTGCAAAAATATCACTTCCTCCAGCTAATGAAAAGTACGCGTTAAAAATCTCACGCGAGCAAAGGTTTTTTTACAATCGAATCTCTCGCTGTGACCAGGATATATTTTAGAATTACACACGTAATTTGTCTAACGTTTTTTGGACAAATAAATATTGGCTTTCAATAATCAAAGACAACACTGAACATGGAATTTCATGAGATTTATTGTTTCCCCACATTCAAGATATAATAATAATTGTAATCCAGAATTATAATTCTCATCCCAAAAAAATATACGGATGTAATAAACTGATAGACCCAAAGATCAGTAAAAGAAAGAGAACAGAAATAGAAAAAATGTATAGATATCCCACTACAACGGCTTATATTACAGTTCGATAGTGGACTATAATTAAGCTTGATTTTTTACCTTATAAAGAAGAACAATTATTACCTGGTCTACGTATTTAGAATTGACGCTCTTTGCACGTTAAGAGTTTACGAGTACATTGAGTGCTATAAAGCATTCTGGTGCGCGGCATTAGAACTTGTACTTACAGAGTACGTAAACATATAACGAAGCAGCGAATAACATAATATACATCGTAGATGGGCAGCGCTGTGCCAGCTAAATCACACTTTATTGCGTTGTAGCAAGAGTCGCTATTTATTCAAATATATTTGCGGAGAGAAACTTCTGTACTTGTATTGTTAGGTATTATAAGTTACAGTTGAGTTAACTACCTTAATTTTGCTTTTCATTTACCCAGTGTCAAGTAACAGATTTTATGATTAATTGATAAAACTGACTGATGACTGAAAATCAGCGTCGTGTTACACTTGGCAAATGATGAGTCACGGACCCCTTTGATACCTTTATTTGTTTAATAATGTTTCTTATGTTTCTTTGTAAGCTGTTTTTGTTGTGTCTATTTATGTTATGTTTTTTTTTTGGTTATAGTGCCATAAAACTAGTCTTAGTCATCAGTCACAGCCAAAGTAAAAAAAGTATAAGCTGATCATAGTCAAGTCATGACCTTAAAGTGGTAGAAACTACTAGAATGTATACTGGAGTAATGCAAAATGTTAAGCTTAAACGAAAAAGTTTTTCAACTTAGTACGTTCTGCCTACACTATTGACGGTTAATAATCCACCGTTATTTCACATTAACACTGTAAAAATCACAAGTTTTATTAGAAATTTTCAAAAGTGAACCATTTAGAAAATTTCGTAGGCAACGCAAATTTTTCACTTTCGCGAATAAACCCCCTTTTTCAAAAGTAAAATATTTAAAAAGTTTTTTTGACTACGCCAATTTTTTACTTTACTATAGGTACCTAGGTTCAAACTAAATGTTAAATTCGCGGGGTGGGGACCTGATGACTTGTAATACAGGATTTCTTAACCCTATATCAGGCACCAGTCTCTCACAACACTGGTGTACGCTTAAGTAATAAGTACCCTAACTGTTAACTAGCAGATTGTGAGAGAAAATAAATCCATTTATTATTATTATTTTTACTTTCGCGGCAAAACTATTTTCCCCCTGAACCCTTGAGTGAAACAAGTGGGCGCATACCTGTTGCAGTTTGTAATGGTTGATGATATCCTGGTCGGCGGGACAGCTCTGTGTGAACGCATCCAGTTGGTACATGTGGTACATGTAGCGCCAGAGAGCTACCAAACTCGTCTGAAATATATACAAAACAAATTTACTCAGCGATTACAAACAAACTTAAATTCGTTCAAAACTTTAGGTAATTTTTTTTTAATTCAAGATAGGCAAACGTTTGACCGCCATCTCACCTGATGGTAAGTGACGATGCGGTCGACGATGGAGCACGTTTGCCTAGAAGATGCCCATTCACTCTCGACAAGACTAAACTGAACTGTAATGGTGGCGACCAGTAGTTACGTGAGGCGTTTAGGGGAGGAGGGGGTCGAGCCGAACCTCACCTAATCTCACGTGGGGGAAAGGGGGTGTCCCAGCAAATATCACGTAATTTTTTTTTTCAGATACCGTGTAAAATTGCGAGAAAACTGGTTTTAATGAAGTTAAAAAAAACTACTGAATTATAGCTAAATCATATATATAGCTAGTCTTAAATAAAAAGAATTGAACAAAATGTGTGTTAAATAAATTCAACGCAATCAAGCATAGATTAACTTATTTATATTAAATATACGCATTTCGAAAAATCTCACGTGAGTTTAAGAGGGGGGGAATTGGGAAGGAGGTCGAGCAACATCTAACGACATCTAACCAAGGGGAGAGAGGGGGTCGAAAAATCGCCAAAATCATCTCACGTAATTAATGGATGCCCCAATGGGTAAGCGTGACTCTTACCATCAGAATTCATCACAACAGAACTCATCAGAACTCATTGCCCGCGTCTTTGTTCCCTGAACGGTACAATCTGGGTGTCATCAAGTCTAGAATGAATACCTTCTAGGCAAGCATGTCCCATCTTCGGCCGCATCATCACTACGTCCGGTATAACGTAAGGTGATAATTACCGGTATCTCGAAATCGACGAAGTACTTGCCGGCGACGCGGATGTGTTGCAGGCGCGGCATCAGCTCGCAGTCGAAGCAGCACATCGTGTCGCCTGTTAGGAACCTGCAACATTACAAACATCTCCTTTTATATATATACTAGTCGTGACCCGCAGCTTTGCTCGTTTTTCGGAATAAAAAAAGAACTATTTCCAATTCTAGAGACTGTATGCTCGATTTTCATTTAAATCGTATACGAAACCAACATCGCCATTTTTTCACTTTCGCGGCAAAAACAATGACTTATTTTTGTATATATATGTATTTAAAATTCATGTTTAGGTTTCTCTTATCACTAGTCATTTCGAATGACCGTTTAGCGATTTAAATATAGCAAGGTCGTCTTATTTTGACATCGATTTTCTCTCCCTTTATTTTAAACCTTCCTTGGACTTCGACAAATAATTCAAAACCAAAATTAGGCAAATCGGTTCAGCCGTTCTTGAGACTAACAGACGTCAATTGATTTTTATGTAGTTATAAAGAATTAGTATTAATATATTAAGATAGTAATAGTATTCTATATATTATAAAGATAAAAAAAAAACTCAAACTAAATTTAAACTTCATGTTCCTATTATAACACCATTAGACATGTACTAAAAGACTAAAGAGTACGCGATAGAAGAAAAAGAAGTATAAATTAGGGCGTGCAGCCGTATGCCAGCTGAATTGTAACTTTATTACGTAGTCGGGGTACTTCCCAACGGATCATAGTATCGGATTTTCACATTAACCGATCATAACAGTTGTTCCCATCTGATCATAAGATCAGTTGCAACTAAAATAAATTATATATTATTCTTCCCAACTGATCATAAGATCCGTTGGGACTTCAGTAAATTATATATTGTTGTTCTCAACCGATCATAGGATCTGTTGGTACTTAAACAGGTACGTATTTTACATTCTCAATGGATCATAGAAAAATTATGGTTTCATTCACCTTGTTTTTTGTGAACATTACATTATCTATTTTTAATGTGGATACATATATTTTCGATAGCGTAGGTAGGCTATGATATATGTGGATCAAACTTTTCCTATTAAACTGCCAAATAATAAATGTAACAAATAAATGCTAGGAACAGTATATTGTTTGAAAATGATTGATGATTACAAACATTAAATATCAAAAAGTTTTACATCGGAAATAATAATAACAGATACAGATTTTCGTAAATATTTTTTTACCAGGTTTATAAAAATATATCTAAAATCAAACCTATATACAAAAATTACATACAAAATCAACAATAATATTTTTAAACTTACTGGTAAATCACAGAATAATCAGTCTTAAATTAAACACATGATGTAAATACTAATAAAAAATTTGCTATTTACATAAAATAAAATCAGTCTTAAAACAACATATTCCACCTATTGTGATTTGTAGGAAGTCAAAATATAACCTTAGGGTAAGATCACTTTTTTTTAAATATTATGTAGTAGCAATTTTACCACCTATAGGTAATTTTATGTAATCTGTGAATCAACTTCAAGCAATATAATTAAACGCAAGCAAAGCTTAAAAATAACCAACTTTCCCGCTTTATCTTAGCGACTTTGATCAGATTAGATGTATTAAAAACGCATTATTGAAGATATTTCAAGAACTTCTATTTCAAGATTAATCAGATCTTGATCAAATTTAAATGGAACCAATGGGAAAGCAACATCTTTCAAACGAAAAAAAAAAAACTTTTCAAAATCGGTTCATGTGGAATAAAGTCATGAGGTAACACACAATAAATAGTATAGCTTAACACTTTAAAAACAATAAAGAATCGTAGACGCGAAGAATCGCGACAAAATAAGTCAAAAACAAAAACATAATTCTTATGATCCGATGAGAAAGTATAACAGATATTTATTTAAGTTCCAACAGATCCTATGATCGGTTGAGAACAAAAATATATAATTTACTGGAGTCCCAACGGATCTTATGATCAGTTGGGAAGAATAAAATATAATTTATTTTAGTTGCAACTGATCTTATGATCAGATGGGAACAACTTTTATGATCGGTTAATGTGAAAATCCGATACTATGATCCGTTGGGAAGTACCCCGTAGTCGCAAGAGTTGGTATTTATTAAGGCGACTTGGTATCGAGTTGGCGGACTGGAGCCAAACTGTAGCCTTGTAGAATTGCCTGCATAGTCAGCGTGCGCGCTTTCATATATTTTTTAAAATGAATTCCCTTTTACAAAAAAAACTTGAGTTGACAACGAGGTTTGAATGTTTGTTGGGATTACACCCAATAGTTTTTGTAAAAATTATCTTTTATAGAAACAGAATAAAGTTGATTCATTCCACTGACGGGAACGGGAAATTTGGTGTTTTTAGTAAAGTTTAAAATTATTTTCTATCGAGCCAAATTTATTCAATCGTGTATCGCTGAACATATCCGAATAAAATATTTTGTGAACATTTATTACACATAAAAAAATGCTGTTAATCGACCGTTTTTAAAGGTCAAATCTTTAATATTAGTGAGAATGTATCGTCCAATTTGGAGCCTACTTCACCTTAAATTATTAAAGTAGGTTCTCTGTATTTGTCGTGATTAGTACTATTAATGTTTGTGTACCTAGTCCCCCGGCGTTCGAGCAGGCCGTCGATGCGAGACAGATGCGAGCGCAGCGCCGCAGACTTCTGCTCATCCTTGCGCACCAACACCAGCTTCAGTTTGGAGTACAGGTTCTCGATCAGCGACGCTACTTCCTTATCCTGGTATACAACAAAAAAAAAATTGCAAAAACATAAGTAAAAAGGTTTGAAATAATTGAAACGTAAGCAAAGCTTAATTCGGTTTTGGCTTGACTGATTTCGATAAAATTATATGGGACCACCTATGAAGTACTGTACCAGTAATACTCTACCAAACAAAAAAAAACATCAAAATCGATTTATAATTGGCGAAATAATTGCCTAACATACATACAAAAAAAATACAGTCGAATGTAGAACCTCCTCCTTTTTTGAAGTCGGTTGAAATAAGGAAATATATCTAATGAGCCTAAGCCATTCACAATCAGAAACATTCATCCAATAAAAAAAACTCCCTGTTAAAATATTGTGAATTTCATCGAGATTACTTAATTTCCATAAATCTGTGACATAGCTCATCAATATCATTATCATTAATTAACATACACGAATGTAATGTGAAAGAACCTGCGAAACCGGTAGATTGTCTTGGTAGCAACGACCACCTTTATACGACTATCTTGCAACTAAATCGTGTCAACATAGCATTATTGATCATTGGACAGCCAGTCTTTAAACTTAGCCCCACACTAAGTACAAAGACTTGTGTCGTGGGTGCCGGAAACACACTTAGAACAAGAAGCGAAAACGAAACACCCGTTGGCTTTGTTGGATGGCCGTTCGTCTTCTAAACAAGAGTATCGGGTTCGATTCCCGGCGGGAACACAAGTTTTCTCTCCAAGGGGGAATTTGTGTTTCTGTTTCTGGTTGTGATTATGTATTTCCGGCACCCACGACATAAGTCATCGAGCTTAGTGTGGGGCTAGGAGTAGGAAGGAAAATTGAGCTTCTGCCGGGAATTTATACCTGGTTTCCTGTACACGCATATACAATTCTTTGAACTTAGTGCAGGGCTGTGATTGGGAAGAAATCTTGTGTTCCCGCCGGGAATCGAACCCAATACCCGCTGCTTAGAAGGTGGACCAACCAACTACGCAAGCGGGCAGTTCAATGGTTAAATGGGTCTACATATAGGTAATTTTTTTTCTTACCTGTACAAAAAGATTGTGACCACCCGGTACCGACTTCATGATGTGCCGTTCGATCTTCTCGTTCTCCAGAATGGCGAGACCATTGTCGATCAGTATGGGCGGGTGGGTCGCTTCGAAGTTGGTGCGGAAGTCTGGCGGGGGCTTCTGCATGTCTACTGTTGTGACCTGGAAATGTGTAACAGCTGGGTTAGTGACGTAAGCTTCAGATATGTCATGTAGGAATTGGCACACAAGGATAGCTGCTGGTATCGAAGTTTTTTTTTATGTATGTTCATCGATTTCTCCCCCATTTATGGATAGATTCTCATTTTTTTTTTGGTAGTTTATGCTTCAGAGGTGGTCCCATATAAATTTTATAGAAATCGATCCAGCCAAAACCAAAATATAAGTGGTGAAGTCGGTTTTATTTAGGTTTGCTTACGTTTAAATTATGATAGATTCTTTGCTTGGTAAATTAACATTAAACATGACCTAACTCCATGTTTGTCTTTCAGTTGATGATTATATTTCTACTATGTTAATGCCGACCTAGCTTCCCTTTGTCAGTATTATATCCTGTTATAACGCTGGGTAAAAAGCAAGGAAAACTGCGACATTTTTATTTTTATTTTTATAGTAATAGGCGCCAAAGAGGGACGCATGAAAATCAATGACTACTGCCAGCTCGAAATGGCAAGAAATTCGGCGATGAATTTTTTCATTTTTATTTAAATACTCTTCACTTACTATTACAGGAATTATATTAACTTAGGTATATCTATATTATTTAATCGCCAGAAAGCGCTTGTGCAGTTTGTCTCCATGCATCCTTGTGCAATTTGCCTCAATGCATCCTCATCCTAGTTATTTTAATTCCACTTGCACTGCTGGGTACTGGGTATAGGCCTCTCTCATATTTTGCAATTCGCCTCGGGCCTGACAAAAACTCTACAATACTAGGTAATAATACAATAATACGTATCGAATCAATGTCCTTATCTAACCGCTATGCCAATCGAAAAGCTTTCTTCGGTACAATTGGTTACATTGAACGCTTTTGATACCGATCACGAACTTCTTTCACGACATTGTCATATCTTGATCACGTATCGAAAGTCATCAATCCAGATATATTGCAAAGCGGCTTCGTGACTAACCCGCGGCCTGAGTTGACACAACGTGCACAGAGAGTTAAGGCTGATCCATATGTGAAACGGCCTCTATAAATATATTCAATGCCTTTATTCTCGTTCAAAGACAACGAAATATAAAAGAAATCATCTTACATCTTCAGGTAAGGTATATATATGCTCTTATTATAAATAACTAGTTGTTTTTTTTTTATTTCTGCCTTCTACAGGCATACTTTACAATTTGGCAAAATGCTGAGTCATACACTTGATAAGTCAACACGAAATAATAATAAAGCTCATTTTGTAATTACTTCAATAACGTTTTTTTCTCTTTTTTTTCATTTCATTTAATTTTAAAGTAAAAAGTTGAAAACAACGTAAGTAACTTGTATAATATATAATACTAGCTGACCCAGCAAACGTTGTTTTGCCATATACATTATTTCATACTGAATAGTAAAAAAAATAAAAACAAAATATTTTGTCCAAAAAATATAAATAAAATTTATATTTTGGACCTCTCTTAACATTTAGGGGTATGAAAGATAGATGTTAACCGATTCTCAGACCTACCCGATATGCACACAAAATTTCATAAAAATCGGTCGAGCCGTTTCGGAGGAGTTTGGTAACAAACACCGCGACACGAGAATTTTACATATTAGTTGTATATGAGTAAAAAAAAAATGTACATCCTTAGATAGAAAAATCTGTCGGAAAGCTTTAAAATGGTGTACCAGCAGCTATCCTTGTCCAGTCACATTCTACGCCTAGCGCGTTTACCACCCTAGACCATATTATCACTTACTGTACACTTACTACGATATTATGATTGTTCCACCAGAGAGAAAAAGTTGTAAAACATTTTACTGATTCCATGAATTTTCACCTAATATTTTATAATAACACATTATGTAATTTTTATGATTTTTTTTACTTTCCCGCTCTGATTTCTCTTTATTAGCCCATAATATTACCAATGATACAATACGTGCTCCTTTTCTGTTTCACACAAGAATCCGCCTTAAGCGTCATAGCCAACCCGTTTTGGTGCAGAAGGCCTATTGTGGAACAACCTTGTATTGTCATTGTAACAACAGCCTGAACTTTAAACTAATATAGTACGGCCTGATATAGATTTTACGCTTGTGGTTGAATATGTAGGTCTCAAAATTCTCACGCGTCTGTTGTGTATGACTCAATCTAACTATATATTTTAATGGCCTTGTATAAATAGACTTTATTGCTATGATTCTCGCTCATGTAACTGTCTAATTTTATTCTTATTTCACACAAAAAAACTTTAACGATTGTTCTGCAGTAAGACGAGCTATAATTTTCCTCGTGACGAACTTGTACAGTCAGAAACAAAATAGCGATAGTAAAATATGAATTACAATTTTGATTTTCTAAACAAAGACTAAATCTAAATTTTGACAACACGACATTTCTAGAGAACGCTCAATCAAATCACCAAGATTTCATACAAAACAACTAAATCAAAATCGTTTAATCCGTTTGGGAGCTATGATTCCACAGACATGTAAACAGATAAAGTCATTCTTATAACATTCCCCGTTTGCGTCGAGTGCTACAAAAAGCTCGCATAGTCAGCGGTTACATTTAAAACAACTTAGACTCAAGCAAATTCCAATATAGTTTAGCTACTTTTAAAAACCAGTAATGTTGGTTGCTTATCATATGGACTAGTAGACAGTTCTTTTGTCAGAATTTTTAAGACGGGCTAAGGTCATCAGAAAAAGCTTAACGCCTCACAACCTGGACCGACGGCATAACCTGCCCTCCGAGGCATGATAACACTGAATTGCAAATCCAATCCAAGTCTTACTAAGTAAGAAATAATGTTTTTAAATTAGAAAGAAACAATTATCGTTTAAGGTGGTGACTGAACCCGCGCTGCCATAGTGTCATCCCCTATTGCTCTAACTGGTAAGCTACTCAAGCCCTGTCTGGCGCGACGAAATTATCCTTTCCTTATTATTAGTCTTTTAGGTCGTTTCCTTTCTAAATTTACTACTATATATTTCTGCGTTGTATATCTAATGCTATAGAAACAATAATCAAGTTTATAATAAATTATAGTTACCTTAAGGCTGATCGTTTTGAGTTCAGCTAAGAGGTACAGGTCCATGAAGTACTCCTGGCAGAATAGACACGCGCCCTTCCGTCGCCCATCGATCGTCGATGCCTGAAAATAATAGATAATTTCATATGAACATATTTAATAGAAAAACAACTTGCATATCCCCTCTGTTTCTCTTTCTCTCCTTCTCTCTCTCTCTCTCTCTCTTATAGGCCAACCAGTACCTACGCTATCTATTTAAACATATGAAGTCATCGCGGATTGACTGGCTTATGTCGCTAGAACAATCCAACATTTGGCAAGGGTTTTTATGACACGCCACAGCCTGACGTCAAGTCGTCAACCCTCCATGAGTAAATTTTCTAACACTTTACTAGGAAATAACTTGACTATGAACTACTACTGAACCGTGTCTTACTTAACTTGGACTTTGACAGGTGACTATTTAAATGATTAGTTGTCAAACAAAACAAAACAAACAATGTCAAAATCAAAAATCAGTTTATTTCTCTTCACAACAACTTATTCAATTCCTTTTATCATTAAAATAAAATAGGTAGCTACATCATAATTTCGATCGTCGAAAATCCGCGAAGCGCAACCGGAAACAACAATTAACATTCACAATGACCAACAACACAGCACAAAACTGTCCGAATAGCCTGAATAACATCAAATTAGCAACAGCAAAAGAAAAGAAAGTTGTTACGAATTATTTCCTAAAAGTGCAATTAGATTCGTAAAGTGGCAACATTAATCGGTCGCTGGGTATGCTTAATGCGGCGGTTAGTCAAAAGAATTTCATTAGACTGGTTAATTAAGACGTATTAGGCAATGTTATGTGAGGTTTCCGCACGTTGAGAAACACGATAGTACTCGTGCTAACGTAACAGTTGATATTGAACCGAGTTTACCGCTTTATCTTCGTAACTTTGGTCAGATTTGATGTACTTAACACGCATTATTGACGATATTTCAAGAACTACTGATCAGATCTTGATCAAATTTAAATGGGACCAATAAAAATTTCAAAATCGGTTCACGTAGAACGAAGTTACGAGGTAACACAAAAAAAATACAGACGACTTGAGTACCTCCTCCTTTTTTGTGAAGTCGGTAGAAAAAACCGACTTCACCGCTTTATCTTCGGATCTTGATCAAATTCAATGTATTAAACACGCATTATTGACGATAACTCAAAAACTACTGATCAAATCTTGATCAAATTTAAATGGGACCAATGGGAAAGCACCAACTTTCAAACAAAATCTTCAAAATGTTTGTTACCTCATAACTTCTTTCCACGTGAACCGTGTAAAGAAGTTATGAGGTAACAAACATAAAAAAAATACAGTCGAATTGAGTACCTCCTCCTGTTTTATGAAGTCGGTAGAAAAAACCGACTTCTTTTTCGAGACCCTTCTTTCACATTTAGCAGCTTTTCCTTCATTAGCAGTTCGTGCGAAGCAGCAAAAAGTGCGTACGCAATGTAAAAATATCTACATATCGGAGTTTCTAAGTGTAAACAAGATGGAAAACCTGGTGAATATTCATTAGCTCCATTGTTACACGACATACGCCGAGTGGATTGTTCGTAACTCTCGTTTTTAACAAGGACATGGTTTATGTTTACATGCATAGCTGTGGATTTTATCTTCTTACTTATATATAAAAATGAATTGCTGTTCGTTAGTCTCGCTAAAACTCGAGAATGGCTGGACCGATTTGGCTAATTTTGATCTTGAAATATTTGTGGGAGTTCAGGGAAGGTTTAAAAGGTGAGAAAATATAAAGAAATTGCAATAAAATTAGTAAAAAGTAGTATTTTATTTTCCCATACAAACTGTTCGTACCTGTCAAACAATTGGCGGTATGAAGTTCGCCGGGTCAACTAGTAATATCATAAATACTGGTTTTATTCTAATAGTAGTTTTTCGCTCTGCGCGAACTAGAACCCGGCGCGAAGACGAACGCGCACCCAACTACGCCATGCTAGGCTGAAGTTTACATGTGGTTTAAATCTGGCTTTATAATGTGTTTCGATCACGCGTTTTCAGACAGTTCCTACCATCTCAAACAATGGATCATGAAATATGCTCCTTTCGTCAAGTAATAAAAATAACATCAACAGGTTAATAGGCGATTGTTTATAATTTACTATCACATCAATCAAATCAGCTGCCAAATGGATGAGAATCATAAATAATAACTATATTACTACATAATACAGTTGCTTTTCCTCAGCTCCAGTTCGCATGGTTTGAACTTACCAAATTAATGCAATATTTAATGTAATTTATATTATAAATATCACACACGCACAACCAGAACCAGAAACACAAATTGCCCTTGGGAAGAAAACTTCTTCCACCGGGAATCGAACCCGATACCCTGCTTAGAAGGCGAACGCTCACCCAACTAAACCAACGGGCAGTCCGATACGTTCAATATTTGATTGTAATTTATATAATCAATAAATATATGATTATCATGAATACAATATATTAATTCAGATTTCACTTTGTTTTTGTGTCTTAGCTTAGAAATTAGACTGATTAGAGATGTTACCGAGCTCGCAGCTTCACAGCCCTGCACTAAGTTCGAAGACGTGTATAGTGGAAACATTTACATCACACCCAGAAACAAACACAAAATTCCACAAAATTCAATTTTGTTTGGATTCACAATTTGATCATGTTTTTTTTAATTTAGTGAAACTTAAACATGAAGGAGGTAATAATTTAGTCATTAAGTTCTTAGTAAAAAGGGCCTAAAAAAATATTTAAAAAAATTAGTTTTTTAAGGTATTAAAGTACTAGGCAAAAATAAAAGTGGAAGAGGTAATTTTTTTTTCTTTATTTGTTATAGCAACGAATGCCGGGTAGAGCTAGTACTGTATATTGATGAATCGTCCAGAGCCCAGTGTTTTGTAAAATATTCAAGCTATGACTCATAAGCTAGTCTATTTGGTTCAAAGGGCATTTGCATTGTGCAATACGCCTCTGCCGACTTTCTACACCCATCAAAGGTACAAGAGGTGTTGGTTCGTAAATAAAATGTTAACAGTTTAGAAACTTCCACTTGCTCGTGTATCTCATAGTTACAAACGCAACAGCATTTGTGTGTTAAAGATTGAAGTGCGTGAAAAATTCACAAAAACATTAATAATAAAAGTATTGTAACTAATATATTATTTTAACAAAAAACTAACGTCGGCGCCAATATCTTCAAAACACTTTATAATAATTTAAACGTAAGCAAAGCTTAAAAAAACCGACACTACCGCTTATATTTTGGTTTTGGCTTAATCGATTTCGATAAAAATTATATCGGACCACCTCTGAAGTATAATCTACCAAACAAATAAGAATTTTGAGAATCGGCCCACAAATGGGGGAGAAATCGGTGAACATACATAAAAAAATATATACATACAGTCGAACATCTCCTCCTTTTTTGAAGTCGGTAAAAGTAAGGGTTATTCATAACAAACCTTCTAAAAATTATCTTATTTATATTTTTCTGTATTCAATGCTTTCTTTATATCTACAAAGAAATACAGATGTAATTTATTTTTAATATTGGTCAAGATAACTATAGGGTTAACCACCCTGAACCCACACCATGATTTACGCGTAGAATGCCCAATTCTCAAGATGGCAACTGAGTCTTTAAAGGACCTCTACAAAGGCCTAGTTCCTAAAATGGCAAATTCTACTAAGGCCGAATTTTCAAAATTAACAGTTCACTCAAATCGGGAGTCATATGATGAGCCTATACAACATAAAAAGTAGATTTTCTTGTCTAAAAATAAACACCATTCCATGTATGTCAAATTTGGTGGAGGTAAATATTATGTGGGTATTTTAAATCAAATATTTATATAGAACCCCAAAGAGAAATACATAAAACCTAATGTCTCTAATCGCCTTGACTCTAACCGCGTTCATTTTTAAACAGGAAGAACAGGTCTATTGGATATTGTATACAAAATAGCAGAAGCTGCAAGGTGTTTATCAACGAATATATATGCCCTATATATCATGTCTTACAACAAGATCATATTATATAATCAAAACAAGACAACAAAGGAAAACCAGCTTTCCCAGTGTATAGAATCACGCACTATATTATAGTCTAACAGAACCAGAATTGCTAACGAGGCCATGGTCCGTGGCATTGTTAACGTCGATGTTACGGTCAAATGGTCGCTGTATCAATAAGCTTTACTTACAATAGCGACATAGAACATAGATAGAAAAAATATTATGGCATTGCTCTTTTTACACGCCAGATTTGTTTCACGCGTATAACATAACATAATCACTTTTACACTTACAGCCCCACACTAAGTTTAATGATGAGTAAATTTTGTCGTGGGTGCCGGAAACAATCACATAGAAGAGAATCACAAATTTCCCTTGAGAGGAAAACTAGTGTTCCCACCGGAAATCGAACCGTTGCTTAGAAGGCGAACGCGCATAAAATATATAAAGAACAAACAAACGTAATCATAAAATATATAAAGAACAAACAAATGTAATAAGTTCGTAGGTTTGTACTACTACTACCTACGTTTACAGTTTTTTTTTTCTATTAAGTGGAGGGATTTAGAATTTAAATAATTCATGACATTGCACTCGCCACTGAGAGCTATACAATTTTAAATCTCTTTACGCCGTTTAATTTCAATATGTCTAGCCTATTCTAGTCTCATTGAAACAATGCAAATGTATGTATTTCGGATGTCAGTGATTTGGTACTATTGAGCTGATCTCCTACAACCTCGTTTTCTGACGAAGTGCCTCCGACCTTGTGATATGTGTCGGGTATGTTCATACTCTGGGAAGATTCTCTGGGATTTTATCTCCCAACGATCGTTGGGACGAAGCCTCTAGGGAACAGCAACGAATGAAGCTATTCTAAAACACCTGATGAAGCTCTCGGAGGTCCTTAATAGTGTGAGTTCACTAATTTTAAATCCGATTCTTATCATTCATTTTAAGTTAGTTGGATCTCTTGGGGCTTATCACACTAAAATAATAGAAAAAGCTCTTTGTACAGATAAAGTTAAAGAAAAATCTAACATCTCCGCCATATTGTCTATAATAGACAACATTTTAACTTCACCACGGTAAATTTGGTACCTAAATATGGGTAGGTAAATCTAATTACATTGACCAGGGGTGTAGTAAAACGAAGAGATTGATAAAACTAATGAAATATTTGTAATAATGGTGTCAGTGGCAGCCAATGGGAAGTGTTCCGAGTGGAGTAGAAACCTGGTGGAGCGATGGAGCGTGACGCACCTACATAGACATGACGTCGGCCGCAGCATTCGATGGACTGTGGGTTATTCAACATAATACACAATAATAACCTAACACATAATATTTTTTGATTAAATGATGTTGCTTTGTAATTGGTTGAAATTAAAATATCGTCAATAATGCGTGTTTAGTACGTCTAATCTGATCAAAGTTCCGAAAAAAAAGCGGTGAAGTCGGTTTTTTAAGCTTTGCTTGCGTTTAATTAATATGTACATGTTCGACTATATTAATCAGGGTATACACTATACAGTGATACCTTTCATCATGATGTAAACTATCTTCTTGCCAAGTTTGATCATGACCAGTTTCCACTTCAAGGATACAGTTTACTCGTAAATGGGTATCTAAAAGACATGAATCACTTATTTTGGTTTTTATATTATTAGTGCGGTTGGATTTATTGATGGAGCGGTAGGCGCTTTGGAGAGAATGCGGTCGAAATCGATTTATGTCAAAAGACGAATTGACTCTGCTATATTTGGTAAATAAGTTTTGCAGTAAAATACTGAAATAAAAAATATTATTGATAGAATAGTGAAACGTATAAATAATAACAACGTTGCAGACAAACAAAAGTCCTATGCAATAACCTCAAATTAAAAAGACGTTATTGAGAATTTTATATGAGAACACGGAGACTAGATATACTTAGAGAAAGTAAATAATTGAAATTACAAGGTCAGAAGTTATAGTTATAGTTTCTTTTAATTTGTATATTATTCTGTTATAGGACTTAATCCAGAAGATATAAAACGTTTTATATTCTCTCATAATTATATCGTTGGGTAAAAAACTAGTAAAATGATGAAAAGTTAGAATGAATTGCGTCATTAGCTAAACTTCTCTTATTAGTTTATACTCGTGAACATCATAACATGTGTGATAACAAAATACCAATCGCTCCAGCCGCAGAAATTGCATGGAATCTTGCCTGGCAATTGTCAAACAAAACATTTAGTACCAACGCTGTTTATATTTAGCGTAGCTTACGTAAAATATGCTAAATTAAGCATATTACGTGATAGTGCATAGTAAGTATTACCGCTTGAAATATCACTTTCTACCGATGCTATTAGTCATAAACTCCAATATTGCAGCGAAAGCAGGCTAACTATGCGTATAAAAGAGTAATAAAAGTGTAGTAATGGTAAATAAATGCGAGATATTTCATAGTAAAATTTAATTTATTAAACAAGAATGGTAAACAAATGTCGAAAGAACTGTTGATGTACATTCCGAGATATAAGGTAAAGTCGAACTAAGCAATAAACCTAAATCACGAAACCAATGTTCCATGATTAGAATGAGTCGTGTTTCACACATTGTGGCTGGCGAGAAGGAAAAAACACAAAGATACGAAAGAGTAGTAACAGTGGGCAACGATGCGCAAACACTCACAGTAGAGACAGGCTGAAAACAAATAGCAACGCTAAATTACAGCATTCTAGTTTACACGATATGATAAGTCTGAGTCGCTAACTATATATAAACCAACCAGCCGTGACAAACAAACATTGGAGTCAACGACATTACCCGAACATATAAGGCACTTTCGGTTTCGTGAAATCGAAAGCGGCACATACATCTCCCGAGCAGTGCAAGACGCGCCATTTTTGCAAAGATGGCGGCGAAAAAACTTGCTAATCCGTCACGGAGCCGTGGCTTCTACCATCCAGCGGCCATCAATTTGTCAATGCGCCGTGACTGCATTGCTCGCTGCTGAATTCCGCGAAAAACAGTTAATGTTATACATATGTGGAATATATATATGTGTGTGTGGAACTCTGTATATAATATAAACGATCTTCCGTGCTGTGAAATTATTTCCATTGCTATAAAATTTCAGAAGTTGCAAGCAACTGTGATTGTAACTGACATACAATCACATACAACTGTATGAAAGGTATAATAATTTGATTAGATGAACATGCAACTCTTACAAGTGCAGTGACCCGCGACAGTTACATGCTTCATGCGCCTGATTCATAGACCGGCATGGTCACCCGCGTGAAAGTGCGTTTAGTGTCCACCTATCTAACTACATCCCTTCTAGAGTACCAAGCGCTTTCGTTTTAAAATAAAAAGCGCTTTGCTACCTAAGTAAATCTTGTCAATTGATGAAATAACAATCAACAAATCGAGCACGTGCTCTTTATAAATTGTATCGCGTGCCAGTGTGTTCATCAGTTCGAGTGAAACTCCCGGCGGTGTGCATTACTCCTGTCAGCTGCTGACACTTCCGCGTGATTTACAACACCTAGCCGTATTTACGGCCTTGCATTACTCTCACTGATGCAAGCTTCTCAATATAGTTATCAACACCTTTAAAAGCGACAGTGGGGAGCGAAATATAACTACGCTCATTACTATTCCCGGAGCATTCGACAGGCATGTCATGATAATATTTATTAATTGCTTTTGGAATGCAGCCAACACGTAAATAGCAACGCATAAGCCTACGGAATTAAGTGAAAAGTGCTGGAAAGGTATTAGAGAGCGCATGATTTATTGCTTTTATACACTTCCAAGATACAACAGAAAATGTATAATAAAGAACCTACTGCATTTGTGTCTGACAAAGATACTGGAACAGCTAACGGTTCACGGTCAACGCTCACAGTTGATGATTAGGTCAGCATTGAGGGGAAATCTCGCATGGAAACCTAAGAGCTTTTGTGCATTGGGAGTACCATTTGGAGTTCAAAAGGATATTAACATGGGAACAAAAAGTTAAACGGAAACCACAGGGCGCGGTGTGATGCACAATGAGCTCCGGTCACATCCGTAGAAGCAACAAATGTACTATGTTCATGTACAAAGTAATCAGTCGGCCAGCGACGAGTCATATCTGCACGTCCAGAGATAAAAACGTTGTTTACAACATAACAAGTGGTTCGATTTGGTGCACGTACGCTAACAACGATGCGGCTACCAACGACAATCTAATTAAGAATGATTCAGCTTGAATAAGGAATGAAATGGGTCGTTTAAATTCTGATCGTGTCTCGTGTACCACTTCTTTAAGTAACGGCATGCGGGAAAGGTTTAAAGACACTTGTTATGTGACGGTGCTCTATTGCAAGCTCGCGGTGTAAAATGAATTCTTGTCGGCTTTTATGAGCGTTCATAACTTCTATAATAAAACTTTATCTAGGGAAAAAAATCGTGTAATTTTTATTGGATACAAATTTTCGTGATAACTTTAAAATACAATGGGAGTGGCACATATTGATGTATCATATTTTAGTATAGATATTTTTATACAATGTGTAACAGAAAGGTGTAGTAATAATCAAGTCACACATCTAGCTAAATGTATGGAGTCTAACAGGAACTTCTGCATTCGCGGCAGCACCATTAATATTGAGTTATGATGAATTAAAGTTTCGAAAAAATTATGGGCCACAGATGTAATCGTAGGGTTGGCAAAAATATTATTTTTAAATTTTTGTACGGAAAAAATATCTTCGATTGCCGGACATGTAACTGTAGGGTTGTCAAAAGTATTTGAAAAATATAATTTTCAATTTTTGTACAGAAAAAATTATGTCCGATTCCGGCTTTCGTTCTCTGGCAGACGATTCCCGGCACGATACACTTATACACCACCAAGTATTACTACAACTTTTTGTTACAGGTTGTATAGTAAAGTTAGAAAGAAAAAATAAAGATGGCTTATATTAACCTACCACTTTAATACTGCCTAAATGCCTAGGCATGCACAGAGCATCGCTAGCATGGCTAATGTAAAAAAAAATGATTTAGCGTTTTACCTATCAGACATGATGATGATGAGTGATGATATTATTATGATTGAGAGATTACCTCCATTGGTCAAATTATTCACTTGCGGGTTAGAACACGATAGAGCTAGAATGGGAACTAGTTCTCAAGAATAGCTGCAGGAACCGCGGTTGGTGTTTAGCACTACTTGACTTGGTATCACGACTAATAAGCTAAGCAAGCATTAGAAAATGTTTTACTAGGCCTACAACGATGAATTTAATTGGTGAAAAACAATTATTTAATTCTTTCATTAAAATGTTTGTAAGAAGAACCTAAATTACATGATAAATATACCGTTTCTAACGTCTGTTCTCTGTCTATTTCAAATCTTCCATTTTTTTCTTTTCAACTTTTTTGGTATCAAGAGGTATT
Source organism: Lomographa bimaculata (assembly GCA_948107665.1). Classification (NCBI taxonomy): domain Eukaryota; kingdom Metazoa; phylum Arthropoda; class Insecta; order Lepidoptera; family Geometridae; genus Lomographa; species Lomographa bimaculata. The sequence continues at coordinate 14,854,825 of OX403600.1, forward strand.
TGAATGCTCTTTCCAATATTCAAAAGTATTTTTAGACATTGCATCTTTAGCTCTTCTATCATACAAATACAAATACAAAATATTTATTTCAGTAAACTGAATCTAAGTTACATTTCATGGGTTTGGGACCCTCTTTTAAGTATGGAGATACCTGTGTTCATAACAGAGTAACATAGCATTAAAATGAAAAACGTTGAATGGAGACCATTCCTAACGTCACCGATGGCTAAGGAATGTCAGAACAGTCGCCGAGACTTCGAGGATTCTCAATAGCTCTATCCGGGAATATACATGGAACCTTCATAAGGAAATGGAGATACATTCTCACTTCGGAATCTGAACCCATTAGGTGTATAAATAGTAATGTTGAGACTTCTGATAAATTATAATACATCGAGAGGTGAACAGATTATATAATAATATACTATATATATAAACATATACGCTAAGTCTGGTAAACTAAAACATGTCATGGGACCGGGAGTGTATAACCAACTACCTAATTCTATTACAGAGGCACCAAGCATTATCAGCTTCAAAACGATGCTAAAAAACTGGCTTGAACACTTGCTACCCACTGGTAGTGGGCTTGAACACTTGAGTTACCTATAAGCTCGATGCCTTGTAGGTAACTTAATTCTTTGCTGTACATAGTTTTAGGAAATATAGGCAATTGACCCGTAGATTGGAATGACCTGACAGTTTAAAAAGAAAAAACTGGCTTGCGGACCAAACATTCTATTCACATGACGAATTTATAAATTGGAACAAATGACATGGTAATAATTTTATTGTTATTAATATACACTATTTATGAAGTACGATATAATTAATTTGACTGATTGTTTTTTTATTAATAATTAATATTTGTAAATTGTTCATTTCCTAAGAGTGTTTACAGACGATGGTGTCATTGTTAAATTATCTATTGAAGTTGTGTTTGACGTGTATTGTTAATATGAATAAATTATTTTTGAATATTAACTATTTCTATTCTGATATTTCGATGATAATCCATTAATATATGTATGAAATGAAATGAAATAACATACAGTACTATTTGTACCTACTATTTACCATGTTATTGACAACATATGTTACTAACATGAGAATTCAAGTTATATTTGAACTCCAAGCTATATTTTTCCTTCTAAATTGAATACCTTCGTTTTTGTCTAGCATAACTGATGCTAAAGAAACAAAATGTGGTATGTTATTGTAAGTTGTTAGTCATCCTGCAATATTTAACTAAGGGCATTCTAGAAATTCATGATGCCATATTTAGCCGTATAAATATTATATGACGCAGATCTGACGATGTGCAGATGGCCTTAAAGTGTTTACACTAAGTTTCCCGTTCATATATCAAGTTGCGATGATCTCAGATTTTATTACCAGTATTCATATATGACAATGACATCATGACCTTGAATGTTCTCTTTACAAGTAATAGCTCAACAGCTGCTTTTTAAGCGGAAAGATGTTACCGAACTTCAATCATCTCTTAACATTTTCAGTAATGAGTAGCTCGAAATTAAATTGTCATACACAGTAACAGATAGGTAGGTATTGCAGAATGAACCTGTATGTGTCAGAATATGAATCCAAAACTCCTGGACTGATGAGATCGAATCCTCATGCCGTGGACATTTCGTCGTCATTATACGTTCATCCAAGCAGGCAGAACAGTCAAAGTAATTCTTAAAAGACCAACCTTTGATGGCAACTAGCAAGGCATTCAATAATACTCGCCAGGTTCTGCACTCTGTACTACACCTTTTAAGTAGAAATTCTGTCTCGTCAGACAATGTTCCAGTAGATTTCAAAAAGGCCAGGTAGAAAATGTATTAATACTTGACTTCTAGTCACTTATCGTGGTCATAGTTTACCAAGTAAAAAAATCTGTTGTCAAATACCTACCGGTGTTCCTGAAGCTATTCTTGAGAGGCAGTTCCCATTCTAGGTCTAGCGTGCTTTAACGCGTAAGTTAATGATGTAACCAAGACATCCTTCAGAGCCAATTGTCGTTCTAACCCCACCGCAACAGGTTTGTGATCAAACGCTAACCTTTTAACTAAAACTAAGAAACAATACTTATTTCAAAAGAAAATAACAAAAACCTCCTAAAATAATAGTTTTTTTACAAGATTTTATTTAGTTACACATACATGTCCCGTTGCCTATTTTTCGGTGTGTAATCAAAACTTGCAAGCTTATTAGACCCACTTCTGATGTCAAATTGTACTCAAATTCAAGTACTTATGTATCTTCGGTGACAATACAATGATATGGTACCATGGAGCTGGTCTGATGGTGGAGACGGAAGATAGCCATAGGAACTCTGAACTAAACAAGATTAACCCATCGTTTGATTCGTCTTGACGATTTTGCTGGTATCTTTTATATTTACAACTGGTAAAGACTTGTTTTAAAAAAAACTATTTAAAGTATTACTTGTTTACAAATACAAATAAACAATCTGGATTGCATCTCTTTGGAATCCCTTTGAAAACCTTTTGGATTATTTTTTGGAAGCCCTCTGTCATCAAACGGTTGGTACATTCCTCTTCAATAACAAGTTCACGTTCTGACTTAAAAACAAAGTAACGGCACCAAATGCTAGCAGATGCATTTAGCCAACACTGCGGCATTTGGCGTATCTCGTGATGTAGCAACACTTAGAGAGGGCGTTGCGACCACGACCCCGAGCCAGCTGATCTTAGAAAGGACGTTGTGCAATGTAGCCACGTGTAAAGGACGTGCTATTGTGTGTATAACAAAAATTTACGGATTATTTTAAGCTGATAAATTAGTTTTTTAATTTAAAGAATAATAAGGGCCACTGTAAAGCAAAGCGACTACGTCTGCAACTATAGTCAACTGTAGATATAGCGGTTACGCAAGGCCGCATGTCAAACTGTTTTTTTCCTCATATTTCACGAGAATTAACAAATGGATCCGATTTGTATAAGTATACTTGTATATTATGTAATATTTTATAACATTTTTCTTTGTATCAAAATTTTAATGATGAAAAATGTATGTTAGTGCGTCTAGGTTATGTGTCTTTATGTCCTATCAATGTATAATCGTGTTATTCTTTCACTAGATTTTTAGAATATTATGATCAATATATCAATATTCACATACTTATAAAAACTTAGACCAATACAAACTGCATTCAGTCATGGCTTAATGGTGGATATTTCTCAAATGCGCAATAAGCGCTTTGCTTCCACATTCATTATGAGCATTGCAAAGGAGTGGAACTCTTTGCCTGAGTCGTGTGTTCCCAGATAAGTATAATCTTGGTGTCTGCAAGTCGAAAATGAATTATTTTCTAGGCAAACGTGCATCATCGTCACTTAACATCAGGCGAGATAGTGGTCAAATGTTTGGCTATCATATACATATATTTAAAAAAATACAAAATGCTTACACCAAACAAAAAAACTTATTTAAAATAAAAACCCTTTGAAATGAGTACTTAACTCAAAGCTGACTGGACATATAAAACTATCAGCGCCTGTACTTATTAAATCAATAAAATATAGGAACGTTATAACATTGTTTCCCGAACACTGAAACAATAGTTTCCTGTTGTTGACATTTAATTTTATAACTTACCTTAACCAAAGAACGAACCGAAGAAGCCGTACCCGATCACGCAAGCTGAGCTTATACTCTATATAATTATATCAAACGTTATTAAAATTATAATAAGCTGATGATATAATGTCAAAGATCACTTACATGAACTAAACGGCATAAAAAGCGAGGATCACGTAACTAATAGGTACCGCGAAGCATTTGAAGACAGGTGTAATACTGAGCGTAGTTTTGATGCCGTAATCACAGGTATGGGTTCTGCTCTGACTTTAGGTTCCTCCGTTGGTTATGACCACAGATCAATTAGTCTTTGGTTATGACACATGACATCAGACATAACCACTAACCCTTTCTTCAAGTAGCACCCGCTGCATTTAAATTATTTAATGCATAACAAACAATGATGCGTTCTAATAGATTTTTTGTGATGTATTTAATATTTTCTACTGTGTACTAGTAATTTATATATTGTCTGGATATAAAAAGACAAACGAAGTGTTTAGAAAACAGACAAGAGCTGTACCTATAGGTTTAGCGCATGTCAAACACACCACTTAAGTACTAGGTAATCAATAATATTACTCTACAGTTGTCCAGCCAACGATCTGGTGGTCACGGTTTCGAATCCTACCAAGGGCTTGAGCACTCGGTCAAGGTATCGTGACGTAATACATGGTGAGAAGGAGTATTATGACTTTTGTCTAAAATTGTGTGGATATCTACCACTCTAACGTGCCATCTAAATTCTCACTAAAATATAATCATCTGTCGCTAGTCCCCAAACAGTGATGCCGTAGCTATCTTTAAGAGCGCCAATTTCCAGGTCTTAAGTGTTTCTCACTCTCTTCCACGGTACTTATCAACAGATGACGCAGTGGTCAAACGTTAGATTATCCGAAAATAATCTACCTTTCTACCTCGTCGAATTCTATACAGGACTGACGAGTACAGCTCTAGGCAGCCGTAGAGATGGCTTTCCATAGATGGTGCACTGCATAATGATTGCCAATTATCATCGTCAAGCACTAGTTGCTTACGGAATTTCATTACAAGTTCAATAGGCAGTTTGTGCGGTTTCTAATGGAGCCTGTCAGACGTGTGAGTTGGGCTTGTCAGATGCAACCCATTCACATAGGATCCTTTAAAGCCTTAATGCTTTTATATTGATGAGTCCACAACGTTCGCACTACGCGCCTCCTAGCAGCTTGATTTAGTGCCTCATAGCAGTTTAATTTATTGCCTATCTACGAGTTAATGGCAAAAGAAACTGCTAATGAGGTCATTAGTTGCAGGTGTTGACTTTTAATTCTTACAGATTAATAAACCCTATGAGGCATATGTTTTCTAAAACAGCTGAACCAGATCTAGATCTATCATTCAGCTATCTATTTATCCATCGTTTGGTTTAATTAATTCTGACGGACAGTAATTAAAGACACGAATGAACAGCTCACATTTAATGAGGATTAACGTAAGTCTTATATTGTAATAGGAATATTAATGGCGATCATATTGACATTTAAGATGTGTGATGATGTCATTTCAAAGTTAAAGCGAGGGTAAAGCAGCTGCATTGTGTTTAATTGAACGTACTTGAAACAAACAATTTCTTTGATTACAATATACGGAGTAGAACATATTTCTCGAGTGCGTTCGAGTGCCCTTTAATACAGTATGTAATCTGCGTGTATATTTATAGTTTGCATGATGGTGATGATGAGTCAGGAGAGAAGAGAGATAGAAAGTACACTGTGTCCTTTTCCATGATAAGACATTTTAATCTCTCGGAGACGTCCAGGTTTAAGTGAAATTATAATAGATGGACAAACGACAGTGCTAATTTCGTATATGTAACGAAATTTTTTACATTCAAAATGGATAGTTATGATAGTTACAGATGAATCCTAATTTTGACGGAATAAAAAAGATTTAAAAGTAGCACACCTTTTCAACAGACAAACAATCTAATATTATAATTTCCGAAAGTTTTTGTATAAATATGTAAGTGTGTATGTATGTTTGTTTTCTCTTCAGCTTGCGCTGTAACGCGCTAAACAGATTTGGATGAAATTTGGAATATATACATAGCTTATAACTAGCATTCACACCGGCTACATTTTTACTTGTTAAATGTGGTCAAAGCCGCGGGGCACGGCTAAGCTTTAACAAAATATCCTTGAAAACCCTGACGTCCGGTCGTAAAAACGAATAGCTTGAAGATTTAATCAAAGAATCCATTTTCACTCTTACTCTTTATCCAGGAAGGTTACACCTTGTGCCTACCTCACGTGGAAGGAAAAGCAAAGGAAATGAGGTTGAGTATATATATCTTCCCTTGTTTTCTCCAAAAAGGCCCATAACATATCTAAGAAGAGAAATACCAAACATACTCTATGGTACGACAAACGAACATTCATATTGAGGGAGAAAACGTTAAAATAGCATGTTTAGTGTAATGTAAACAACTCCAGCACGACATTAGAGATTTCTACCATTTCTGAGAATTACGCGACTGTGGTGCGCTGTGGTAATTACCACGATTGCAATTGTTATTATACTGGAGTTGTTGTTAGTGATGCGACCTGCGACGACTCCAGAAGGTCGGATATGTCGGCATTTTAGTCGATAAAAAACTCGATGTTTTCGAATTGGTAGATTTCACGATGCGTTCGCAGCCGAATCGCAGATTGCGGAAATCCGCGTAGATTAATAAAGGCTAGTAAAGATATAGTTGACGTTTTTACGTGAACATTTGCAATTTATGGTTACCGTCACAACTTAGAATCAAACTGAACAATTAGTTACGCAAATATGGTTTAAACAACTTGAGGCAGCTGTGCTGGCGACTTGATCTTTAAGGACACATGTTTCACACTAATCTTTTCTTTATTCTTATCATATTATTTTTATCTAGGTACAGAATTTTTTAATTTTATTTATGCTAGATAGGCTAGCATTAGACCACTATTTCACCTGATGGAAAGCGAAGATGCTGTCGAAAATGTAAAATGCTTGCCTGAAGATACCTATTCACTTTAGACTTGAAGACACCCAGATTGTACCATACGGGGAACAAGGAGGCAAGCAGTTCCACTCCTTCGCTGAATGTATGATAAAGAAAAAGCATAACGCTTCGAGCAAACCGGCGGTATATCAATCATATATATAGATCACGTTCGACAATTTTTGTTGTAGTTAGATGGTAAAAAGGGCTGGGAGCAACTAACTCGTGGAATTCTTGCGCACACCCTCCAAAATGTAAGCGATAGAGTACCGATAGGCCTGGTACCTTAGGTCGGTTACCAAGACTTTGCATTATTATTTCAAAAGCTTGTATTGTCGTGGTCGTGTTCTCATCACTATGTGAATTTATCTACATTCTTTTGTCATTCCGTTATCAGTTTCGTCCTAATTCTTGCTAATGTCCTAATACTTTGATGAAATTAGAATTTATTCAGCTTCTTGCGCTATCACAGCCAGAACAGTATCCGATCAAACCCCGTCAGTCACGTCACTAGCTGATATGACATTGGTGGCTCCAGCCCCGTGACTCCCATGTTGCGATTTGATCTCGTAAATACCTTTTCATTAATGACTGGGAGAAATTATCTAAGTAATAGTTGGTTATAACGATTTGTTTTAATGACAACTAGCTAGTTGTAATCACAAGCTTGTTATCATACATGATGTACTGCTTTCTACGCCGTAGATACTGAGTTCTGAATGTTTGTAAATGTTTCCGAGACCCGCGACACCTGTCTTTAAATTTAGTACGAGGTCGTGTTATTATGTTGTGTTAAGTTACTAAAAAGTACAGTAGAAAATGAAACCTTTTTTCGGAGAAATGTTTGACCGTTCATTACCCTTCCAAGGATATTTGCCCATCGCGCGCCTTACCTGTAACAAAGACAATAAATAATTAGAAGCGGGTTATAAATAGTACCTAACACCTTTAGAACTATACTATCTCATTCGACTGTTTGAGATCCTCAATTCCTACATATTAACTGAATAACTGAACCTATAATATTGACTATGACAATAGAATGCCACCACCACTCTCCTAGTCTTTTTACAAGCTTTTATTTAACTGACAATGTAACCATGTTTGTTAGGGTGGTATCTTGTTGGGTGTATTCACGTTTAGTTTGGATGACAATGCATGGTAAGCTGAGTGACGTGTCTATCTAAATCTAAATCCAACATGGCGGAACACCCTAAAAGACGGACAAGTTATTTTTAATGCACTCCTACAATATGGGTTTGAAAAATGAAAGGGCTGCTAAGAATAACTCGAAAATACCTTAATATGGCGGAATTCTTAAAGCTTACAAGCTTTTTACAATGCACTCTTGTAAGTCTTCCTATTAAAACTACTCCTGACCGTAAGCGTTCCAGATATTGTTTACTTAATTATAATTCGTCTCTTCACACGTACCCACAACACAAGGGTGAATGTGAAGGCGTTTAGGTTATGTAAGGTTTTTTAGTATGAGAAATATATCTATCCTCACTTTACGTTCAAACTTTCCCAACGATACGTTAACCACAACAAAACCAGTTTTTGACGTTAACTGAGAGTTGACGTAGACAATAATCTCTGGATAATTAATGTGAGGTGAATTAAATAAAATTAAACTTATACTAGTTTTCCAAAGCGGAGGACAGCGACAATTTCTAATTCGCTTTCCCTGTACACGCGATGAACCATGAAGAAGCCCAATTTATGTAGCTTTCTCCGATTTGTTTTGTCTAAGCTCTTGTCGTTTGGAGTTATTATAATGAGCTAGGTTTCACTCATCAGCTGGAATGACAATACGTTTTGGGAAAAATTTTTTTATTTTAAAGCGCTATCTAATCTTATGATTAAAAGAAAGTATTATTTGAATCTAGATTGGTTTTGAGTAGTACGAATGCACAGTTTCCGATGATAAATTAAAATAAGAATATTGGATATTAGTAGTTCGCCCAGAACTTAGACATGGCGCTAAATTTTATCTAAATAATAGTTGTTTGATATCTCTCAATGTGTATTTCGAGATAGACCCCAGCACAAAATAAATCTAACGGTGACTGTCTATAAATCTATGATGTCCTACTAAATTGTGATTATCCAACATAGATCGATTTTATTGAAAAACAGTTAAATACTCAAAAAGCTCTTACTTACGGGCAGAAAAAAATTTCACTCACTTACATACGTGCCCCCTTAATATTTTCATTGGTTTTGAACCACAGGTTTACATACTCTCTGAAAGTTTGAAGTTTATCGCTTGTATGGCTTAGACGCTAAATGCTTATTGACAGACGGACGGACGGAAAGTGATATCCATCCAAGTATATCCTCGCTTCGCTTGGTCAATTATAAATACTGAATTAATTACATGTGTGACCTAATTCATGAATGATTAAAGGTTCCCCAGAATAATCCACATCAAATCCAAATTTTAGTTATAGATTCATTGGGTACTATATTCATTACAGAGAAAGAAAGAAAATAGATTTATTCGTCGATCAAAGGTCGATATCCAATACAATACAGACACATTACAAGTAATTATAACTAAACGCAAGCAAAGCTTAAAAAAACCTACTTCACCGCGTTATCTTATCTTCGGAACTTTGATCAGATTAGATGTACTAAACCCGCATTATTGAAGATTTCAAGAACTACTTATCAGATCTTGGTCAAATTTAAATGGGACCAATTGGAAAGCAGCATCTTTAAAACATAAAAAAATTCAAAATCGGTTCACGTGGAACGAAGTTATGAGGTAACACACATAAAAAAAAATACAGTCTACTTGAGTGCCTCCTGCTTTTTTGTGTCGGTAGAAAAGCAGACAGCTCACTCTGACCAGAGTTAAAAGCATCAGCAAGCGCATTAGATTTCTATTAAAATACAGGGTTTTGCACCTGTTTTTAATTTTAACTACTGACACATAATGTAAACAATTAACGCCATGTCACAGATGTTTTGGCGTATATGGTTATACTGTCAAACTAAGCCTGCAATATGAATAATAGTAATTTCTACTAAAAGGTCACGTCACCTGCTAGCTCACAGGTGATAAACAATAATACGCACTATTATTCATTCTGTTATAGTTATAAATTTCCTCGCTTAGTACCTAACATTAATAGTAGACGTGCCTTCGATCTTTATATCAAAGTGTATTTTAATGACCCTTCGTTAGTAATGCACTCATTACTAGTAATAATTATGAGATAACTAAACGGTAGAACTATTAGGCAACGCTTCTTCTATTGTCTCTAGAATTGAACCAAACGATAAGACAAAGGGTGTTCTTGGTTTGCTTGTATAATCGAAATCTTTGTCTATAGAATTTCATTTAATTAAACGGACATTTATTAGACCATGGTTATTTTTGCTTTGTAATGTAGAATCTTGAAGAGAACTTGATGTAAACCTATAATTATTAGACAATGGTTGTTCTTAGTTTGCCTGTAGAAACTAAAGTTTTTTTATTGAATTTAATTGAACTAAACGCACACTTATTAGACTATGGTTGTTTTTGCTTTTCCATGTTAAATCTTGGAGAGAACTTAATGTAGACCTATAATTATTAGACAATTGTTGTTCTTAGTTTGCCTGTAGAAACTAATGATTGTCTATAGAATTTCATTTAATTAAACGGACATTTATTAGACCATGGTTATTTTTGCTTTGTAATGTAGAATCTTGAAGAGAACTTAATGTAAACCTATAATTATTAGACAATGATTGTTCTTAGTTTGCCTGTAGAAACTAAAAGTTTGTTTGTTGAATTTAATTGAACTAAACGTACACTAATAGACAACGGTTGTTCTTCCTTTGCTTGTAGAATTTAAGAGAAATAAACTTGGACGTGCTGATCTTTGGACTAATACCGCCCGGAGTCCGTAGAACTTTAATTACTAGAAGATGGTTGTTCTTGGGTTGGCTGCGTAGAAACTAAAGTTTACCTGTAGAATGCAAGTGAACTAAACGTAGATTTATTGCAATACGATTTTTCCTAGGTTTGCTAGTAGTATCTAAATTTGATGTCATTTAAATGTTATGTAATTTTTTTCTAAGAACTGGTCATACGATCGAGAACCTGCACGTTTACGACTACACCATAACTCACTAACAGGTGTGTTAAATGCTAGCCTATCAAAGATTAAAAAACCGCTGTGCTTTATGTATTTGCCGGTTACAAAAGGAATAAAAAATATAAAGGAATGTATAATGTTCCTAAATATTCAGTGACACCTGTTGATACAAAGCATAAAATATATACCCCTAGAAATATTGCGTCCAATTAGTTCTAGCTTTACACTTGTTGACTAAATGAAATCAATATTACAAATTACATACTTTTTCCCCATTCACTAAAGAACACATTTTCCTTGTCGCAAAACGTTATGGAGCGCTGGCCATAATTTGTTACAACTATTTGGAATCAGCCGTAATGCTACTTTGAATATATTCAGCCATGGATATTTAAACACAAAGTCTGAATAAGTTCATACACACAAATGTAATGTACGCTTATCTTACGACCTTGAATGAAGAGACTAGCACTGACGTCATCATAACCGACGTTTCGCAAATCGCAGGGCTGTCATTATGCTAATGTGTTCAAGTTTGCGGCGAGATATTTACTAAGTACAGTGGCAAATTTATTTACTCTGTGAGGTTCCAATAAAAAATTTTCTTCTTAGATTGGTGTCTGTGGTACTTACCTAAAACCATGATGGTTCTGTATATATTTCATTTTTATGAACATTTACTGAATGAGACCATTTTCGATACGATATTAGGAATCACAGATTTCTAAGGCTCAAATTAAAATAAAAGAGACACCTCTTGATAAAATAATTTAAGCCCAAGCAAAGTTTAATAAAACCGACTTCACTGCTTTAACTTCGGAACCCTTCATTAAATTAAATAAATTAAACACGCATTATTGAGGATAACTCAAAAACTATTGGATCTAGATCAAATTCAGATTGGACTACGTGGGAAGCACTAGCTTTTAAATAAAAAAAAAAACATTAAAATCGGTACACCTAGAAAAAAGGTTCCGAGGTAACACTCATAATAAAACACAGTCGAATTGAGAACCTCCTCCTATTTAAAGTCGGTTAAAATTGGCGATTGCTATGACAATAAGTGAAAGTAGCAAAACATAGCAAATATTTCCATTGGTAAGGTGCAACTATAACAAATCTTGTAAACAGGTATTTGTATTGCTTTATGACAATATCTAACAGTGAAACTTTCTCACGCTACGGTCTGAATTTTTTTTAATCATAAACGTAGACTAGAATTTAAAACACACCACAATCATCTAAACCAATTCAGACATTCCGAAATATGAAGTGGAAATTAAATAAAGAACAAACTACATACATGAATTCAACCTAGCAAAAGGAATAAAAATAAAAACCAACAACAATTCACGAGAAATAATGTTTAAGGATAAAACAGACGATCAAATATCGCGCTCCAGGAAAGGACTTTAAAATACTGCGTGACGTCAGCTAAGCCAGCCATTTCGCATGTGACACAGGCGTTAGTCATGACTACGAGTTTACCACTTGTAAGTTCGATGATAATTGAACTGGCCTCGATGATAACAATACACACTCGTGATGTAATCCCGAGAGAGATGATAATGATAAAAACAAGAAGAAGAACAAGTAAAAACAAGAACAGACAAGAAAGAAATAGCAATTGATAGGTATAACAAAGGTTAAGAAAACCCATAGATTGTTTTAGGTTACATAAAACAAGTGCAACTGCAGGGGTCTGCAATATTGAAACAATAAATGATTCTTTGAGTCCAATATTTTCATAATAAGCTTTCTTAACAAAGGAGCTAGAAGAGATAGCACAAGTCTTTGTAATTGAGATATGTCTTAGAAACTTATCTTGAGAGATTTTTTATTATAATAATATAGTGAGGTATGAATAGGTAGCTTACTGGAACCTTTTCACAACAAAATAAGGAAAACGTAAAAAAATACCGAAACGAAACAAATAAAATTTGTTGACTCGGTCAACTAAATTTAGCATCGAATTTAGCATACTTTAAAAGGGACACTTTATCTTTAAAAAAAAATGATTATAAATAAAAACATATTAATTATAAAATAGATATCGGGTAATAATAGGGCATATTGGTCTTATTAAATTAAGTTTAGAAAAGAAATAATTAAAACGCAAGCAAAGCTTAAAAAACCGACTTCATCGCTTATATTTCAGTTTTAGCTTGATCGATTTCGATAAAATGTATATAGGACCACCTCTGAAGTCATCAACCAAACAAAAAAAATCATCAAAATCGATTCATAAATAATTGGCGGAGATATCGCATAAAATAAATATAAAAAAAAAACCGTACAGTCGAATTGAAAACCGGATCAAAAAAGGATTTTGAAGTCGGTTGAAAAATCAATAAACAGTAACTGACAGTGACGTGAATAAAACCCGTGAATGATGCTTGATAACTTGATAGCCAATTGTATAGTAATAGTAAACACAGTTTTTACGACGCAATGTGAACAATATACAATGCTGTTGCGTAACAGGTTGTGCAATGGGTCGCCAGTGTCGCTACATTATTCTAGAATTCTACAGTTAATGTGAACAAGGTCATCCGTAGGTAATACTAGTGATAAATTGACAACAACTGGCAAATGCATTTAAAATCGGTGAGTGTTTAGACTTTACATACGTGTTTAAGATTAGCGGAACATCGTACTGAACATTGGCAACATATTTTGAGAATATGCATGAGATTTAAATACAGGTCAAGTATTATTTTTTACCGACTTCCCAAAAAAGGAGGAGGTACTCAAGTCAACAGTATTTTTTTAATATATATATGTTACCTCAAAACTTCTCTCCACGTGAGCCTATTTCGATTTTTTTTTAGTTTGACATATGTCGCCTTCTAATTGGTCCCATTTAAATTTGATCAAGATCCGATCAGTAGTTCTTGAAATATCGTCAATAATGCCTATTTTGTGGACTACTTTGACGATGTTCTCGTTTAACCGACTTCAAAAGTTACCTCATAACTTCTTTCGTTGTGAGCCGATTTTGATGATTATTTTTTTTATTTAAAAGCTGGTGCTTTTCATGTGGTCCCATTGAAAATTTGATTAAGATCTGCCCCCCGATTACCTATCTTTGTTGCACGCGGTTTCAATTAAAATTAAGCAAAAATGAACCTTATTTCTCAGGAGTTTTGTCAATTTAGTATTGAAACCGTTTGCAACAAAGATAGGTAATCGGGGGGCTGATCAAGGTTCCGAAGATAAAAGCGGTGAAGTCGGTTTTTTAAGCTTAGCTTGCGTTTAATTATTTAAATATGCATATCTATAGAATTCCTATAACATTAGTTCCTTATATAAATGCTTTTTAATAAGGAATTTTATTGAATACAAAGTGTAAAAATGCATGGCAAATTCAAAGTAGCAAAACGCACGCTATTTCTCGTTTGCGTTATTAGAATTCATTCAAACATCTTACTTTTATGAACATTTGATTCATGAAGATTATTCTCCAGCTATGATAGAGTTATCTAAGAAAAGGTGAATACCTTCGAGAGCAAGTTGAAAGCGAACGTTCTAGACCCAACAAGACGGGTTTATCGAGGTTTTTGCAATTACTTCGATATTCACTTTCTAGAAACAGTACGTCAACGATCTAACGTAAGTAGCTAATATAAAAAATCCAATGTTTCTTTTTTCTTTCCCGATAGTCAAGCATTTGAACACAATCTCACCTGATTGAAAGTGATGATGCGGCTGAAGATGTAGCATTTTTGCCTACCTATTCACTCTTGACCTAGACTCTCCCAGATTATATCGTTCGACGAGGGCAATTTCCACATCCGTTAAACTTAGAAGCAAAACGCTTTGAGCGAACTGGAATACCTTTCTAATATTACCCTTGGAATGTTTCGTAAGCACAAGCTCCTTTCATACACCATTCTCACTTTGTGCCACTCAACCACAAAGCCTCATCATCCACAGCCACAAACCATCAAGCCACCCAATTTGTACATGAAACATTTCGTATCAGAATACTCTATTTATTCGATATGAGACTCCTTTTTTTACACTTGGACTGGAATTGAACTCGATCTCAGACCACTCGAGAGATAATTCGAACCAATTGAGTATCGGGGTAAACGCCCGGATATGACTACAAGAAACAATGGAAGTCAAAGCAAGACCAACAGAAATAATAGACTGTTATTATTATCTATTACAAGAACTATTAAAATAATTATTGTCAATTGACTACAATTCAGTACGTATATAAACATCGTCGATATAGGTACTTTTTGATGGAGAATATATTCTTCCCCTTCTTACACGTTGACATAAGTCCAGTGTCAGAAATAATGACGCCCATTCCTGCTCTAACAACTTGAATATCCACTTGTAAAGCCAAATAATTTAATTACATTTCTATTAGTAAACTCTGACACGATGGTTGATGTTAAAATTAATTCGAATAAACAGCAGAATAACTATAACAACATTGGTAAATCTTATTCTCTTATATATAAAAATGAATTGCTGTTCGTTAGTCTCGCAAAACTCGAGAATAGCTGGACCGATTTGGTTAATTTTGATTTTGAAATATTTGTGGAAGTTCAGGGAAGGTTTAAAAGGTGAGAAAATATAAAGAAATTGCAATAAAATTAGTAAAAAGTAGTATTATATTCTCCCATACAAACTGTTCGTACCTGTCAAACAGGAGATGTTTCTGAATATTTGACCACAGACAATTGGCGGTATGAAGTTCGCCGGGTTAACTAGTTGACGAATAAAAATAGTATTCTCATACATTTTGTACAGAACTACTTTTTTGGCTTTGATCTCGAGATCGGTGGTGATCGCAAACGTGAAAGAGGTAAGACATTTTTTTACGAGGCATTGCAACGCATGCGAAGCACAGCTAGTCCTACTAATATTATAAATCCAAAAGTTTGTGTGTAAGTATGTTTGTTTCCTCTTCACGTTTTAACGGCAGAACTACATAGTTCATACCTTGGATTAACACATAGGCTACTTTATAGCTTGATAATGGCGGGTGAAGCCGCGGGGCACGGTCAGTAATATATAAAATGCAAACCACTTATCAGTAAGATTGTTTTGGAATCGGATCAGTGTTTCCAGAATTTTCTCCTGCAGACAAACAAACAGATTGTAAACTGGAGAATCATAACAAACGCCAGTTGAGTCTATTGTGGTTTAGCTTGCATATTGCCTATCATTCAGCATAGATTCGAATAGCGGAAATAGAAACCAAAAAGACAAACCAGAAGGTGTCGAAACAGTTATCTTTGGCGCGCAGACACGTTCTGAAGCTCACAACACCGCAACCATTGTTAACTAATAAAACATCGACGATAACACTAAATAAAACGGCACTTTGATAAAAATAACAGTAAATGGAGGCAAGAGATACATAAAAAAAGGTTAAATTGTGTGTAATATTGACCTTGAAAAACACTATTCTAGGACAGAAAATGTTTAATGGAAGGAGTGGCCACACATAGTTGGAATTCAGCTTGCATACGAACCTATACGTGACGAGATTCGGGAAAGAAAATGGTTTTGAAGTTTTGGGGCCACATGTTTGTGACATACATATATAGCATTGAATAGTGTTGCAAGCTTAATGGGTTTTAGATTAGATTAGAAAATGCTACGTCATCATCATTTGAGTTAAATACAGTAGACTAGAACTTTACAGTTTGTTTATTTTTGGTGTCGTTTTAGTGATTAACTAAGAAGACAAAAACGTAAGTCATCTTGAGTTATTATTCGTTTTGTTCATTCCTTTTTAAAAAAAAAAATTGATATTTCCAAAAACACTTAATGTTACCTTTAAAATACCATTTCGTTATAAGTATTTTAACAAGTTCTAAAATTAAAACAAATGCCTTCAAAATCAGGCCCAATTTTCTACTAGAGTGTGGTATGGCAACTCAAATCAAGTAGAAAATTTTGTCAGTTATAATGTTGCAAAGGATTATAACAATTAAAAAAAAGATATAATTGTTAATCATATCATTCAAGGATGATTATTAGAAAAATATTGATGACAATGATACGATATAAAGTTCTTGGAAAATAATCGACGTCAGTCCGTCGATAATTTTCAAGAACCGACTCTAACACTGTTATTTTTATGTGATAGCAAGATAAGCGGTCTTATCATCGTAGTTGTGTAGTTTGGGTAAATATTTCGACTATTATATATACTTTCCGACATCCTGTCGATGTTTCGCAAGTCGTTTGCATAAGATTTTCTATGTGTGGATGGCTATTGGCTAGTCTAATGGCTCGAACAAACGGCGTGCGGGGGCGCGTCTGCGGTCGCCTACCGTACAGCATCGTCCGCGCCCGCGTCCGTTTATTTAAAATATTCCAAAAACTGAATCAACATATAATTATTATCTAAAGAGTTTAAAAAAAAAAATATCGAACCTGCTTACAAAATTTCACGACAATCGGTAAAAAAATGCGTCCTGTAGAGAACAGCCGGAAATCCCGACATAAAAAAGCATTTTTGCAACGGAGACGCTTCGCTCTCGCTCTGTAAATAAATGTAGACAGGCTTACACATTCCCAGCCCTACACTAACTTTGAGTCTTGGACGCAATAACATCGCCTAGACACTGAATCCGAAACTCATTCCTAAGGGAATGCATCTACTGCTGTCCTGCATAAAAATCCATAAGAGTAGGTAATATTTGTTAAATAATGTGGATAAATGCTCTACATTTAGGGCTAAATATTTACTTCACCTGTGTCTAATCTAATCGGCCAATCGGTTATCATTATCATCCAGTTATCAGCGTATCTTAAATGGAGGTGCGTGCTTAAACAATGTCACCAGTACCACCGTACTGGTGACATTGTTTCAGTACGAATTAATTATTAAAATTGAAAGTTTATTTTTATTAAGTTAAAGAAATTATACGCCTAGCGCATAACTAGTTCTAATTGTAAAACATCTGCGTCGTTGTAGAAAATCATTTAAACCCAAGCAAAGCTTAAAAAAACCGACTTCACCGCTTTCTCTTCGGAACCCTTGATCAGATTAAATGAATTAAATAAGCATTATTGAGGATTTCTCTAAAACTACTGGTCAGATCTTGAACAAATTTAAATGGGACCACATAGGAAGGACCAGCTTACAAATAAAAAAATAATCATCAAAATCGGTTCACCTAGAAAAAAGTTTCGAAGTAAATTTACGTAGCGTCAGCGTGATTTTTTTCTACCGACTTCACAAAAAAGGAGGAGGTACTCAAGTCGACTGTATTTTTGGTTTTTTTTATCAATGTGTTTTACCTCATATCTTCTTTCAAAGTGAACCATTTTATTTTTGTTTGAAACACGTTGCTTTCCAATTGATCCCAATTAAATTTGATCAAGATCTGATCAGTAGTTCTTGAAATATCGCCAAGTTACTAAACACACATTATTGGCTCTAATCTGATCAAAGTTCCGAAGGTAAAGCGGTGAAGTCGGTTTTTTTTAAAGCTTTGGTTGCGTTTAATTTTATTTAACATAAACACTTTCATACTTTCAACTCCACACACAAGCTCAAAGTCATGACTTGTGTAGTGGATGCTGGAAACATTCAAATCACATACACTATCACATCTAGAACAGAAACAAAAAAATCTGTTGGAAAGAAAACTTGTATCCCCACAGGGAATTGAACCCGAGACCTGATACGCCAACAAGCAGTTCACCTGTAGTATGATAGTGAAATTGTTTCAGCCAATCATTCAAAATCCTACTAATATTATAAATCCGAAAGTTTGTGTGTAAGTATGTTTGTTCCCTCTTCACGCTTTAACGGCTGAACGGATTTGGATGAAATTTGGAATGAACATAGATTATACCTAGGATTAACACATAGGCTACTTTTTAACTTGATAATAGCGGGCGAAGCCGCGGGGCACGGCTAGTACTATATAAATCCGAATGTTTTAGGTGATATAATGTTAGGATGTTTGCTATTCAATTACGCCAAGTAATTTTTATTTAATAAGATAAAGGTACTTTCAGATTGGTCTCATAGAATTTCTATTAAAATCAGCTCATTATTTTCAAGTTTAAGTCAAAATAACTGCAAAAAAAATTCGTCTAAGTAAACGAAATTATTCACTTTCCTAGTATGACTTGTTACATTTATTGGAGCCAGTTATTTTTTTTATTTGTCAATTATTAATCAATAATTCATTCGAAGCATTGTAAAAGAGTACACAAATATAGTAAGCAACGCTTAGTGCGTCTAGACTTTTAAGTGATTTAAATGATAATTCTTAGAGTTCTAGATAAAAGTAGGTTTATGAGAATTGGGACGATTGCTAATAACAGCTCTAAGCTTGCCTCGAGCATTGAGCAATGGTATTATGTCATACGGTGGAGCAAGTTCGTTAAACTTACTATTTCTTATTTGATATATATTTTTCATATTATTTTATACCGTTGCTCTATTTGTATCAATAACTAGCCGTGCCCCGCGGCTTCGTCCGCGTTAATTAAGTTAAAAAGTAGCCTATGTTTTATTCCCGAACTTTTTTTTTTATTGTGATAAGCAATCATTTGACCACTATCTCACCTGATGTTAAGTGGCGATGCGGTCGAAATATTTACATTCTAAATTTCATCAAAATCGGTTTATTCATTATGGAGATACGTGGTAACAAACATTCACACACACATGCACAAACTTTAGCATTTATAATATTAGTAGTATGAGACCAGTGAAAGCGACTCTTATCAGGTTTGTTATTGGAGAATTATCTTGACAGATTTATCGGATATTTTGTATTAGTATTAAATCAAACTACTCTCGAGAACAAGATAGTATTTATTGCTATGGAGGAGGTTCTATGTTCGACTGTATATATATTTTTTTTTGTATGTTTACCGTTAAATCTTTTTGGCCCAGAACTCTGCAACTGCGACTCCAAAAGGAGTATCACTTATTGTAATTGTGCCACATACATATTATTATGACGCTTTAAAATATAACTGACCTAGTACTCAAATTGATTTTTGCAGGTCACTATTATGACGAAGTGTGTGAACTATATCGATACACTAAACCATACATCTGTTTATATTACACCTGCACTTGAAATTATCAGGAAACACCGACACAGGTATAGAGTTCCATTCCTTTGCAGTTCGCAAATGTCTACCATAAAGCGGTGTCGCTTAGCAGTTTGTCTGCTTGTCCGATGATAGAACAGGTAGGGGAACTAGATAGTGTAGTTCCTTGGCACACTCTCCGAAAAGTATCCGATAAAAAAACAGAGAGTCTAGTCACCAAGCGGCGATGCCCTAAGCTCTGTGGCTGACTCAGTAACCAAAGCATTCTCGTCATTTGTTTAAACAACTTCCTTGTCGAATCTCAGTTCAAAAGCTTAGAAAGGCTTTGAACTGTGATTCGACGACAAATTCGCAAGTCTCCGAGGACCCTCAGGCACAGAATAAACAATAGTTCCCCACGGATAGCTCAGATGAGGTCGGTGTGAGGTCGACTTCGTGACTCATCGCAGAACCGGATCTGGTGCTCCGCGTGCGACCACTCAGCTTTCAACGTCGCTTTGTTGGATAGATGTTTGCATGGTTACAATAAAACTAGAATACTTTACTACCAATGTCCAATGATAATAAAACTAGTTGATAGCGCAGGAGGCAAATTTTATTTCACATGACACGGGAGGGATGAGGTAAACGTATTTTTTTTAAATGTTATTGAGAGACGAGAGGAGCAAGTCTCCTGATGATAAGCGTCACGCTTGACCATTACAGTCCAGTGCTACCAAAAGCTTTTTAACGAAGATTTTTAATTTATTTTTTTAGTCTCGATTGAATAATTTTTTAGGCCCTATCTTGCCCCACTTCGGCGAGGGACTGCTCACGGGGGGGGTTTTAGTGGGTTCAAGCCCCACATACCCATTTCCTTCACCCCTGGGAAGGAAAGGAAATGCCAGACATTTACCCCCCACCAAAAAAAAATAAAAATAGGCAAGCATGTCCCATCTTTGGTCGCTCCATCAGGTGAGATAGTGGTCAAATGCTTGCCTATTCTGCATAAAAAAATATATATACTTAGGTCAAAATCCTGCGCGGCAAAGCACTGCGCTTATCACCCTGAGATATTAGTTGGTAAATCTCTTAAGCCCTGTAATTTCACTAAAAACATTGCCCTTCAATCTAGAATATAGTAATGCTTGCACACTACTGCTTGGCGATTGAATGTCTGGCAAAGGTGTGGTACTGCCCCAGGCGGACTCTGCAAAAGAGTCCTACCACTACAATACCACCACTATAACGTATGCTTGTGATTGGCCGATCCGTGCGTGTGATGCGACATTTATCAGCTTCAGTTGAGTGAACCAATCATATCTACTTAATAGTTGCTTCAAAAGGCATGTTGTTTTCGTTTTCGTGAAGAAGAGTTGACTGGAGTTTTAGTGGAAAAAAAACTATGATTTTCTATTATTTTCCTTAACTTATGATACTTCGACTGTAAATGTGTAAAAATGGTAGGTTATTCATAGTTCATGAGCGTGCATATGTCTAGGCAAATCATATAAAGTTGCAAAACGTGATTTTCGCTTTCGCTCCAAAACCACATGAGTAGTTCTTAAAAGGTTCTAACACTTTAATAGAGCATGACTTGACTATGACTATACCATGACTCTTTTATTTAACTTTGACTATGACTGTTTTTCTGAAATACCTAGCTAATTTGAAAATTACTTATTACTTGACACTGGCTAAATGCAAATAGCTTACGGAGCCTAAACTAAAAAGAAAAGAAACGTTTTGTTAATTTTAACTATTAATTTCTGTGTTATCATTATCACCATATAACCACATAATGGATTAAATTAAAAACAGTTAAATTGAAAAAAATATCCAAATACCGACAAATAAACTAGTAAACGATATAAAAACAGCAGTATCCGATAAGTTAATTATTTATTTATCAAAGAATGTAAAATACGATGGCAACATTGGTAAATGGTAATGGACTAAATAATCCTAGATAATTGAAATGTCAAGAATTGCTAGCGAAGTTCCATCAAACAATGCAACAACTTAACTAATTAACATCCTGCAAAAATAAACAAATGAATTAACCAATAACCGTCAGTTAATGTCAAATTTGAATGTGGAACTCGCCGTTGGCCTTAACGGCTGACAGCTGCGAAATACAACCGACAAGCCATATGCAGCAAGACTCGGGGGAGTCACCCTCTATCAGCAATCTTATAGCCGACACACCGACTCACAAACGATACCAATAATATATTTAATTTGCTAAGCAAATTATTGACTTCGTTTGTTCTGCATTTTAAGTTATTACTTCACTAGAAGTATAAGTCTAGTGACTACGATAGGTATTACAATTTACAACCATATCGTTAGGTACCAAACGTAAACAAAAAGCAGGAGGTTATGAACTCTTTAGAGTATGTTTTTTTTAATGTGTTTACACCGCAAGACTGTGCCGGACCTAATTATATAAGTAGTTTTTTACCCAACTGCGCTACGCGAAAAAAGGTAATGTGTTTATCAGTCTATGTATGTATGTTTGTTTCTTTGTAGAGACCTAACCCGTGGGCCGATTTTAATTATTCTTACGTCGATATTTTTTTCTTAATCCTGCGAGTGTCACTAAAGACAAGGCATTAATCAAAAAATTATACGGCGACCACGAGACGCCATATTCCCAGAAAACCAAACTTTCAAACAAAAATTAACGTGCAAAATATGCGTTTAAATTGTATGGGGTAACTCATAAAGTTTTTAATGGCCTCCTTACCTAAAACACGACAGGCACTAAACTAAAAAAAAAAAGTCAACCTATAGTTTAAATTACGATATAATTACATGAAGGTAATAAACTTTTAGAAAAAGTCCACAGAGGCACGCGCGCTCTAATACCACAGAATAGCTAATAGTAAAAACCATGTTCCCCTCAATATGCCTCAATGGACACACCTGTCTGACAACCGTACATTCATACAATTTATTACATATATAATTGCGTATACGCATGCTTTGCACAATATTTTTTAACACTTGATGATATTTTTTGCTTACAATTATAAGATTTTAAATTTTCATGGGCACTCACATAAGAATTATAGTTACAATAATTTACTTGACTTCACCGCTTATATTTTGGTTTTGGCTTGATCGATTTCGATAAAATTTATATGAGAAAACCTCTGAATTTTGAGCATCGGTCCACAAATGGGGGAGAAATCAGTGAACATAAATATAAAAATACATACAGTCGAACATAGTACCTCCTCCTTTTTTGAAGTCGGTAAAAACAGGATATTTACTGTGTATTTTACAAGCTTTTATTAAGTTTTTTTAGACTTGTCAAATGCTTGCCTATAGAGCATAAAAAAACCTGTCCCGTTGTCTATCTGCCGGTAAGTTATCACATCTAGCAAGCTGAAATAGACTTCCTGATGTCTGATTGGACTCTTTGGTGTACTTGTGTATAATAATACAATTTTATGGACAATATGTTACAATGTATTGGAGTTGGTCTGATGATGGAGACGGAAGAAGGCCATATAAACTTTGAACTAAACAAGATAAACCCATCGAGTATGGGCTCGATTGATTCGTCTTGACAAGTTCTGGTTACATACATTTTAAGTCCATTTTTACTCACATCTGGTAAAATAAAGAAAAAAGCAACATTTAAAAATACTTATTTAAGTATTACTTGTTTGATTTTATATTCATGGCCTGTATAATCAAGTTTTATATTTTACTAGCCGTGCCCCGCGGCTTCGCTCGCTATTATCAAGATAAAAAGTAGCCTATGTGTTAATCCTAGGTTGTACATTCCAAATTTCATCCAAATCCGTTCAGCCGTTAAAGCGTGAAGAGGGAACAAACATACTTACACACTTACACACAAACTTTCGGATTTATAATATTAGTAGGATTAATTACTTTCAATTCCCTGATTTTATGCGATATTTATCTTACGATATGCAAGCATGTAAAACAAACACGACATGTTTTATACTTAGCTAATAAAAATAGAATAACAGTCGGTGCCGGTTTATCTTTTAATTAATAATTATTTATTACCAACCCGTCCCGGCTTCGCCCGTGTGGCAAACGCTGTTATAGAATAATAATACATAGGCACGTCGATAAAGCAGCCACATTGTATTAATAATATTAAAGAATCGGATAAGTAGTTCCGGAACTATCAACTACTAAAACTAACAAACGAACTTAGCTTCAGTACAGAAGCTATCGCGAGTGTTATTCATTATAATAATGTGGGTCAGTGCGAAAATATTCAACCAAACCCTTCAATCCATCGAAGGTTCAATTTCGATTTAACCACGATCGAGTCTTCTGAAGTTAAACTGAGTCCTATTAATATAAAAACATTAGATTATAATCGAATAAAACGAATGAAAATAAAACAATACGTATCCAAATTATATAGGTGCTTGAAGCGACAATAAAGACCTTTGAACATGAAGATAATAGAACCCGTCAAAAGGATAACAAAATATATGCTGTAGGATAAACAAAAGTGCAAAATTCATAATTTACAGCTGCCGACAGAGCTAATAATGGAATAGTGAAAAATGATACCACAGTGCAGCTGGCAACGCAACCGGAGAATAATATCATCCGGTGTAAATTAATGTTAAATAAATAAGGTTATGTACAATGGGGCGTTAATAATTGATAGTAAATTAAATAAACATGTCAACACGCAAAATGTTTGAACATTGTAATAAAGTAAAAGGTATACTTAAGTAACTATACAATATGTAGTAGACAATTTGAAGCTTCCAGGACAGGTTGATAGAAAGATTTGACCTTGAGGTACAATTAGTCATTTTTTAGATAGATTCGTAACTTAAATTATCTTTGTTTGAAACATAATTTGAAATTGTAAACATATTTAACAGGAGGAGGACGTTGGCAGCTGCGACACAGTTTTACACTACTGCAGGTGTCATCGTTTACCGATATTTTGTCAGTACAGCTTTGTTTTTAATCCCTTATAAACGATTTTTAATTTTCACAGGTTTTAATTTTCATCAGATCTAAAATAAATACAACAAGTTCAGGTGATAAGCAAATTGAATGAAGCAAAGGGAGTTAATGCAAATTTGGTAAAGAATGTAATGAGACACGAAAATATCTACAATGTGGCAGACCAAATATTTCATAACACATTAGCTGCGAGGCCTTTCTATCTTTCCACCAATGAGTCCGATCTATTTCAATTGAATGCTATTCTTGGTCATTTAACACATTGCAAGACATATTTTTGTTTAATCATTAACGTTACTACAAATGACTCCACATTGTAATTAGATTTACTGGTGCGTATGCCTACCATTTTCGTTGATTCAATGTATCATGTGATAAAAAAAAGAGTAAACACTCACACATAGACAACAATCTAGGCCCGACATTCAGTCCGATGCTAATTCATCTCGAGCACTGGTTTCGAAACAGTGCAATAGGCCCACGATCCGACACGACTCAGATGACCGTGATCATCGATTTGACAAGCACGGTTATAAAAATCGAGTGTTCATCCCTCTCACTTTCCTTATAAAGTATCGTTACAAATTTTACACGGTCCAATTTCCTACTATAATAGCCATCTAGCAACTTATCTTTTATTCTATAATTTTTTTATGATTTGGTATCCAATGATCCCATTCTCCATTCTATGTAACAAGTTGTTTATTAAATAATAATCATAAATCAGGTTTATGTACCATCGTGTGTATGTTTAGTATTGTTATTTGCGTAACATACTAGTTTAGCACGAAGGACCGAAAATAATATATTTATTTTACTGATTTGGCAGCGTTGGTAACCACGCCTTGAAATGTATGATGTAATCCATCCTTCAGCAACGAACGGCGATAGTATATACTGATAATATCACTGGCATTGTATATTAATACTTTCCATGCAATGACGAAATAAAACGATAAAAATGTATCTGTTAAGGATCGTATATGTAATAAGATTATAATTTATATTGATAACTAAATAACTTTGACCTCACAAACAATATGCAACTACCATAAGGAAGCATGTAATCTAAGTAAATTACAGTAATCGTATGAATTTAAAACAATGGCAATGAAAAACTCAGAATCTCAGAACATGTATTGTTAGTGTTTAAGTGTAGAATAGTGCGGATAAATCGCATGATGTTTGTAATTAAAACTTTTGTCAATGGTATTTTAAAGACGGTGATGTAATTTTGCACAATATGCGTGCGCTAATGAACTATTCTTATCAAAATGTTGACGCATCAGACATAACACGCGGAAAATTCTAAGACGAACGAAGATATCAAATGAATTACTGGGATCATCTACCGATGCAACTATAATTGGTCACCATCACGATACCCAGCCAAATCACGTAAGTGTTAGCAATTACCTCGACAAAATCGTCTAAGTCATTTCCCCGAAGACTGAAAGCTATAAAAATATAGTTGTTACATTCACCAGTATCGAGATGATCAACAGTGCAAAACAATGAGTGGATGATATAGAGTCTGAAATGTAATAAAAAAATGTTCAATGTATATCGTTCAATTAATTCAAAGTCTAGTGATACTGTTAGTTTCTAGACATCCAAAACGCATTTGTTGAAACTAATAGATTTGTTGCAAGACGCCGTTATCTTATTGGAGAAGTCGAAAAAAAATACAGTTACTTTGATTATTTTGTTGCCGGGTTGTACAAATTGGTAATGCTTTCTCTCTTTGGATGGCAGAATCGTTTATAGCCCGATTAGGAGGATAAATTGCACTTTTCTTTATGACTCGTCATCAAATTGGCATTGGAGAATCTGTTAATGATAGATCTACCGTTGTAAATGTCGTTCTGTAAGTCTTTTTAAATCATTGACTTTTACTCATGACGGAACGGAAAAGGTATATGCGTTTAAGGTGAGAGGTTATTTGTGTGCCAAAGGAATGTTTTTATTCAAACGATTTGACCGATTTAGATACGGATTCTTTTAATTGAAATGTACTTGATCAATAGTGTTCTTATCTATGTTAAGTGAAGATCGGTGCCGTTTTTCATATAGGCCGTCGGGTGGTAATTTCCTAAAACAATTTTATGGTTACAAATCAGGAAAAATAGAATAAGCGATAATAGCTAGCTATCCAAAATTTGCGCATAGATTTACGGCACGACTATCGGAAGTGTTGGAGGCACGACGTTTCAAGGCACGGCTATTGGACTTGTTGAAGTACCTTTCGCCTTTGCGTATATGGACATGGCTAAACAAACTCGGCTCGAGTGTTAAGTCAATATTAGTTGCGATTCTTTGCACTAAGCCACTGGTAAGGAATGCAAATGCAAAAGGCACCTTTTTACTTAGCTATTCAACAGTATTGATAGTAGTATGAATTAGCAAATGTATAAAGCAGGCAACTCACACACCTGCCACAGGGGCGATCTAGGGTGTAAAAGTAAGGATGACCCTTGATTGCCACCTTAATTGAATTGTGTATAGGCAAGCAACTTCCAAGATTGGTCCTACGGCAGAGCAGCAAGACCATCCTTGTTCTCTAGATCGTCCCTGCCGCCCTGCACGTTCCCGCGTGTGTATCGCGATCAGGGCAATTTCTGAATCATCTCTTGATTTTTGATAATTCTGGGGCCACTCTCAGCGCGTGTGTTTAGCTCAACTTATACTCGAACATTGAATAACAGACTAGTGTGTAACTAGAGACATCTCCGATATTACCCGCGACTATCGTGCGCCCTAGATCGCCGCGGCAGGTGTGTGAATAACCCGCTTTAGGCAACAACCAACGAGCTTCTTCTTTTGAGGTTGCTTAGATAGCTTTCGAGAATATAGCTATAAATAATGAACTATCAAATGAAGGGGACAGACTGGTTATAAAACTGATATTATTCAAGTATTATAATTACACTTTATTTAGCATATGTTGTCGAGTATAAAAACCATTCAGAAGTGGGCGTACGGACAGCTTTAGTTGTAAGCGATTATTACTAGTAAATACTAGTAATGAATAGGAGTGGGAACTAGGGGGCAATGGCCCACGTATATTTTCCCTGAACGGTATAATCTGGGAGTTTACAAGTCAAAAGTGAATAAGCAATCTTCTAGACAAGCTAGCTACATCCGCTTATTCACTTCATCAGGTGAGATTGACAAGGAAGGAATTTCTAAGAATGACGAAATGTGGAATAGTCGGTCTGTCGGTCCCGGTTGTTAGCCGTAAGACAACAGATGTTCGCAAAGACACGGATTATCGTTGCGAATTACTTTTTCATTTCGATTTTATTACTTAGGAATGTTATTTTCGTATTCACTGAACATAATTTAAACGTAAGCAAAGCTAAAAAAACTGACTTCACCGCTTAATTTTGGCTTGATCGATATCGATAAAATGTATATGGGACCATTTCTGAAATATAATGATTATATGTTTGGTAGATTATACTATAATCTACCAAACAAAAAAAGAATTTTGAGAATCGATCCACAAATGTGTGAGAAATCGGTGAACATACACAAAAACAAAACAACGGGTTGCACTCCGGGAGTGCCGGCAGAAGTGAAAACTCGCCGCGCGGTGGAAAGAGAGGGGGATATTACTTCCTCTCCTTCGTCTTACGAATTTTCGATCAGGTCACGTGTCCTGACGCGAGTTTAACATTTTTTACCCATCCCAATTTTTTGGGCACAACGCCGCTAATAAATTTTTCAGTTAAAAAAAATACATACAGTCGAACATAGAACCTCCTCCTTAAGTCAGTAAAAAATTGAAACGTGCAGCCATAATGACACGTTATAAATTTTCAGCTAATCCAGTAAGATTATGTAATGCAGAGTCGGCAGATAATTCAGACAGTTTACGAGTCATTTACGATTACTATCGGTTGATGTAGCGGCACTCACAATCGCTTTATCATATCGATTGTTTTCAATACTCAACATTGCAAGTTGGAGAAACTACTTAGTTGAATTGAAGGGCAAAGTTTCCAGTGTAATTACAGGGTTCAAAGAGATCGTCTATCTCGTGACAATGCGCGCGCGCAATGGTTTGCGCGAGATTTTGTCCTATATAAGTTCAAAACTTTGTGTGGCACTAAACTGTAATGGACAAGCGTTACGCTCACCATCAGACGACTGGGATTGTTCCCAGTAGTCCCCTCTAGCCCTGTCACCCGGGGTGACAGCTGGGAATTATCTTCCCAGCTGTCACCCCTAGAGAATTGTACCCAGTAATTGTCACCCCGGGTGACAGGGCATGGATTTCGGCGGTTAAGGTATCGTTAGATTCGTCTCCCAAGTGTCCTTAGATAGGTGTTTAATAAAAATCAAAGAGTCGGATTTTTGGCGCTAAATTGTAAGACTGATAATTTTTTTAACCAAACCTGTCGAGTACGGTATCAAAATAAAGGAAATTAAAAGATTACTTACAAAAATATATGTAAGCTATTTCCCCATGCCCGTTTTACCATCTAACGACAAGATAAGTTGTGAAACGTCATCCATATATGATTGACTTACCTCCGGTTCGCTAGCATTCGCATCTACGTTTATTATTCGGACTGCGAAGGAGTGGAACTCATTACCCGCTTTGTTCCCCGAACGATATAATCTGGAGTCTTCAAGTCAAGAGTGAATAGGTATATTCTAGGCAAGCATGCTACATCTTCGGCGGCATCTTCATTTTCCATCAGGTGAGATAGTGATCAAATGCTTGCCTATCGAGCATAAAAAATATATGCAAATGGTTGTATTTAGTACATTTTTTTTTTTTATTTGTGACAGGCTAGTGTTTGACCACTATCTCACCTGATGGTAAGTGACGATGTGATCGAAGCTGGTAAACACACTAGACCTGGAATACGCAGGCTCTCAAGGATAACTGCCGGAACACCGTATTTGGCTTGGCGGCAGACTTTCAACTTGATGGTGGTAAGCTACTTTGGTAGCAAGCCAGTTATTATAAGTTGACTATTTTGCAGGCGGGTTTTTTTAATTTTAAAATTTGAAAGTTATTTATTTATTGAAACCAATCACAACATAAATAGGTGATAGTCTATCGATGTGTCTATAGTTTTTGATTACGTAAATTCGCAAACCCTTAAACATTGTTCAGCATAGTACAATTTTTTGCCATCCATTCCTCATAAATCCATCATTCTGTATAATCAGCAAGATGAATTCACAAATGCCATTATTAATTAAATGTACGCGTGTTCGATTGTGAATATTTATTAGAAATGGAACGTAACATGTCCACTATTGGTAAGATATGTGTGTCGACAAAAGTTAACGAGCCAGTGGCGTGTCATGAGGAGAAACGAGTTGGCGAGTAAAAATTGAATATATTTCAAGCATGTAATTCAACGTTGCGTCAATCATTTTCTCCGCTGTCAATAAATGATAGCCTATACTTTCTTTGTGATAAAAAACTTGGCTTTTAAAATAATATATATATTATTACATTGTTGTTTTATTAAAGGGATTCAGGGGATCTACGAAGTCTCGGTTTGCGTTCCGAGCTATTGATAAAGAAAACCGAAATTTCGTGATAACATTCGTAAGTTGATAGTGACTTGTACATATATTCACGCCTCTTTCCCATTGGTTTTTTTTTTAAATCAAGATAGGCAAACTTTTGACCACTATCTCACCTGATGGTAAGCGACCATGTAGGCCACATCTCTCCACCTGCTATGATCCTGACGCATATCTTTCGCTTCTCTTACATTCATGAGTCTTTTCATACATGCTCGTTGATGGCGGGTTCTTTTGATCTGGCTTTTTTTTAAAACGTTTTTGACCTGGTCGAGATACGTTCGATTAGATCGACCCTTACCAACTTGCCCATTCACACACGCCTTATAAATCTGCTTCGTCAATCTATTTTCATCCACCCTATTTAATGTCTACACCTAAGGATCCGAAAATTAAAACTATCGTGAGTATTACACATAATTAAAGCAAGTCGAAATTTAGACGTGTTTCAAGCCGTACACAACATTAATTACCTAAGGATCCCTTTATCAATCTTTGTCACATCTTCTACCAAGCCACAATGTTCTTTTGTAAGTGACTTGTAACTAGCCAGACGTCCCGCGTTTCAGGGTTCTGGGGTCATGTCCCAATGAAACCCTTGATCGGGACGCCAAATGTCCTGATTCAATTGAACCTTCAATTTAAACAACGCGCCATAATTATACGCGCGAAGCTAATATTAATAAAAAATAAGTTTTATGGAGCCACCAATTAAAACGGTACTTTTGTGATTGTATTTTGTCTGGACAGAGATATAGACATAACCACAATAAACGTGTATGTACCCAGATTTTTTAGTTGTACCGATTTTAAAACCCAAATCCCGGTTTTATTTACCTACCGCCTCGAATTTTGATAAACTTGACCTGGCAACACTACTTGTAACCTACTCTAATTCACAAAACTTACGAAAGAATGATTGAATACTTATGTTAATATTAGTTATATCTTATTTTACGAAAATAATTGTGAATTTTAGTTTTGTGTTGTGTAAGCGATTATATTACTTGTATTTATATATATTATGCTGTTACCACGCTGTTACGAATTAGTACGTAACGAGTAACGTTTTATGATAAATAATTCGTGTTGGTAGGTATAATTGTATACATTTTTGATTATGTTATCAGTGAATCTGCGATTTCATACACGTCAGGTTCACAACAGTTGTTTTTGGATCTCCGCACGAAAACGGGACATCAAAAAGAATAATTTAAACGCAAGCAATGCTTTAAATAAACCGACTTCACACCTTTATCTTCGAAACCCATGATCAGATTAAATAAGCATTATTGAGGATAACTCAAAAAGTACTGGTCAGATCTTGATCAAATTTAAATGGGACTACAATGGAATCACCAGCTTTCAAATAAAAAATCATCGAAATCGATTCACCAAAAATAAGTTCTCAAGTATTCTGGCGGGCGCTGCAAAAACCGTTAAGAGTTATACGTATATAATGTACAATGGAAATGTTTATCTTAAATAGTCCTACAAAAAAGCCCGCAACAGAATATATCTATCTTTTATGTGTACGCCATTATCACCAAAATAGTGAACCATAAATACAATAAAAATTGATAATTATTTTCTAATGCAACGGTTGAACGGATTTGGAATATGCATAGCATAAACCTATAGGATTAACACATGGGTTTCTTTAATGTTAACTTTATCAATGCGTGCGAAACCGCGGGGCACTGCTAGTATACCATAAATAGATTGCTATTGGTGGCCGCTTTTTGTTACACTTTACAAATAAGCTTGTTTGTTACCTTTTTTTCTAATATGAAGTGGATCAATAAAGTATTACCTGCCTATCTAGCCTGCCAACATATTGACGTGTTGGCCCAGTGCTATGCTGGATATAGCATGCTAATCACCAAGCCCCCAGAGACACGAAGTGTAGCGTGGATCGTCACTTTCCCCTGGACAGTGGGTTTCTCTCTCGCGCATGCCAAGGGATCAATGTGCCAGGAGTTAGAAAACAGTAACTTTTCTACTAAATATTGTAATTGGTAGCGGGTAGACAACCAGCGCAAATAGACGCACAAAATGACGTTCACGTTGCGTCTTTTTGCCCGAATGCGCGAAGTAAAGGAGAGTCATGTTTTTATAAGCCTATGTATATATGCATATTTTGTTCCTTTGTGGCTTTCTGGTGACCAAACGTTTGGGAAAATTTTGACGATTCTTACGCCAATCGATTAGTTTTAATCTTGCGAGTGGCACTTAAGATATGACAGCTATCAAAACTCAATATGGCCACAACCAAACGCCATATTGCAAAAAATTAAGTCGCCTGTGTCAAGTATAGGGATATCATTGTATAGGACATTAGAAAATTATCTTTTAGTTTATTTTATCACTTTTTAATTCGAACGACCGATTATAACGACTATATAAAAGTTAATAAGCAACTAATCTCACTTAAATTTGTAACATGTGATATGGTTCTTGTAATCCCATAATAGCACTTATTAACGAAAGAGTGTTAAATAAATAAGAAGTCTTTTAATTTTCAACCGACTTCAAAAAAGGAGGTTTTCAATTCGACTGTATGTTTTTTTGTTTGTATGTTACGCGAAATCTCTGCCAATTATGAATCGATTTTGATGTTTTTTTTTTGTTTGGTAGATTATACTTCATAGGTCCCATATAAATTTTATCGAAATCGATCAAGCCAAAACCAAAATATAAGCGGTGAAGTCGGTTTTTTAAGCTTTGCTTGCGTTTAATTATTACCATTCTGAGTAAATTATCGTCGTGATCAGCCGACCCCTATAGCTATCGTCTATGTATTTTAATTAATCGTGTTGTTTAGCGAGTTTAGCTGGCACGAGTTAATTGATGTGTTTATCTATAAAAAACCGAGCTGTCAGGTGTCGCAGGTGCGTGGGCAGGTGGAGGGTAGGTATTTATAATCGTAGGGGATGCACCTAATTGTAGGGCATTGGCGCGGTGGCGCTTTTGGCGAGGAACCCGCAAATTGCTTTCTAAGAACCTGAGGGAGCTTGCGTGTTTCTTAATAGTTAAATAGGATAGAATAGAATAGAATTATTTATTCGCCTTGTAGCAAATTTACACTGGACAAGTCATATTGTTACAAATAATATCAACTAAAATGTATATGTACAATTTAAATAACAATAAGATGAAACCAAGTTATATTTATAATATTTTGACACTAAACTAAAAATTTATAATATAGGTAGTTTGTAAATAACTAATTGTTAGTTATATTCCATAGTTAAAAAATAAAAATATACAAAAGCATGTCATTAATTAAGTAATATTATATGTACTTATATTTATATATAAAAGACAAAGTCAGGTTAGTTACACCATTTATAACTCAAGAATGACTGAAAATTTTCTCCGAATTGTCTTACGAATATTATTGTTTTGAACTGAAAACTAACTTTTATCCCAATAAAACATAGCCCATGACACTCGGCGATCTTGTATCAGTTCAGTAGTTACAGATTACCTTTTACAAACAAAAAACAAAATTTACCACTTTATAATATTTTATTAGTAGTATAGATTATTTATATTCATTCGCATTCATTCACACATTCACACTCACAGCCCCACACTAAGTTCAAAGACTTGTATCGTGGGCGGCAACATTCACATCACACACACATTACACCCAGAACCAGAAGCACAAATATCCCTTGAGAAGGAATTTGTGCTCCTGCCGGGAATCGAACCCAGGACCCACGGCGCAGAGGGCAGACACCTGTCCACTGCGCCAACTGGGTCGTATATGTATACCAATATTGCACTGCCATCCATTTCTCTGTACCTCCACGATGACAGACAGAAAAAGCTATTTTAGTATAAAGATTTTTGTACAGTTTTTTGTGCAAAAGTATTAAAACAAATTACTTTTCTTTACACATAATTAAATTCATCAATGGATTTATTTAGTGGGTTTGTGAGGAATAAGACCGTGAAAGCTTGACTGGTATCAATCGGAACTGAAGGGCAAACTTGCCAGTCTGTGTAACCGTTAGGTGCTGGTTTGAGTACTTGAGGTAAAGGTCATAGTTGTGACTCAATATTGTAACTGCAACACATAAAATACAATCGAAATCACTTCTGCAGAAATTCACCAATTATTAGAGGCATCATCACCAATCTCGAGGCGCAAGTGAAAATAGTGGTGATGTGTGCAAGATAAACCAGCTTCGTACAACATAAAAATATGACCCTGCACATTTATGGACCAGTGTAAAAATTCCCTGATACCTCCTCCTTAAGCCCACAGTACTGCAAGAAGTGTTAATTAAATAAACAATCACTTCCTTTTTTCTTTTGTTATATTTAAAATTTTAATATAATATTAGAATGTATTTTTCTATGTAATGAACAGTGGAACGAAAGTGGATTGACCTACACAAAAATAACATTATGTATGAATTAGATATAAATGTCACCAGTCATCCAACTTAGTGTGAGGCTGTGAGTGTAAAAGCATAAATCCTTCTAATATTATAAATCCAGATTTATTTACCTACCACCCCGAATTTTGATAAACTGGATACTCCGTTGTGGGTGCCGGAATCATTCACAACACACCCACAATCACAACCAGAACCACAGATTTTCCTTGGGGAGAAAACTTGTGTTCCCGCTTTGAATCGAACCCAATACTCCTACTCAGATGGCAAATGCTAACCCAACGAGCAGTTCATACCGAATGTACCTGTAAGAAGTGCACAATGCAATGTGTAGGTATTGTAACCTTGACATTGTAAATATTATACCTACGTCGGCAAAACTGATCAGTTGATGAACCTACTGTGCGTGAACTTTCATAATCAAAACAACATGCTAAACTCATCTGACGATAAACAGACGTCGCGGCTGACCTAAATAACGCACATTACCAGTGCAGTAATAATATACTTTCTGCAAACGCGACTGCACGAGAATACGACGGCAATAAACGGCATTTAGTATGCTTGATTGCTGTGCCGATACCGTACAATAATTCGAAAATCTAGCAGATATAATAGGGTATATTACTTCGTGTAGTAAGCTAACAGACAAGTATCAAGTTGGCAACCTCTTCGCAATCTTCTTACCTATCTCCGAAGGCCAACAAAACGGCGGTGGCGTGCCGTGTTGACCGATGCAAGCAGCTAATCTCTTGTACATTACACGTGTAAACCTACCTTTATGATCAGCTCGATCTCCGGGACGTCTCCGTTAGCTGTTCCATTCTCTGCGATTTCATCCGACATCGTGAACTCCAAAAACACAATTGGAATTTATCAAAAGTAAATTATTATTCGTTTAGCACAATCTCACACGGCTGTCACAATTCCAAAACACCGAAAGACTGGCTCACTTCAGTGCAGATCGGCTGACGTGAGGATGGACAGGGGCGGGTGAGACGCGCGGGGACGGGGAAGAGAACGAATTTAAAGCCAATCAAGCCATTGATCCTGTAACTAACTTCAGTTTAAACTAAGATGGACGTTACGTCGTTGGTTGGATACCTTGTTTCGTAGGATTCCTCCCTCTATCTCTCTAGCTAGTTTGTGGTTGAGTTGCAAAACTTATTCGATATGTCTATGTCAGTATTGTCATTGCCAGCGAATGTCAAAGTGACAGATGAATCATTACCATTTTATTGTTGTTTTCCATTGAAATTATGAATAAGGTGCATATTAATAAAACGCTATAATTCAGTCTATTCACAATGAGTGCCAATACAGACGTGGCTGCATCTTCGTCCAAGGACATGTCGTTTGCTGATAAGCAAGCCGAACGCATGAAGAGACTGCGTTCGTTGCACAACGCACGAAATGAGGCCAGAACTCACAATCACCAGGAAGTGGTCGCAGAGGAGGCTCGAAACAAGCTCCCGCCTAACTATGAGGCCAAGCGGAGGCAGGCAGAATGGCTTCTAGACGACCAGCAGAAGCGCGAAGACGCACAAACCGAAGGTAAAGATTACGACAGAGTGAAGTTACTGAACATATCTGCGTCCGAAGCTGAGAGGCTAGAACGCAAAAAGAAGAAGAAAAATCCCGACCAGGGCTTCTCTACATACGAGCAAGCGACTATACGCCAGTACAACAGACTCGTAAAGAACATGCCACCTGCAGACATGGAGCAGTATGAGAAACAGAAGCAGAAGTACGGAGATGCGTTCTATGGGGGCCCTAACGTCATCATACATGGTATGCACGAGGATCGGAGGGACGCTATTGACAGGATGGTTGATGATATAGAAGGACAGATTGCAAAGCGAGGGAAGTATTCTAGAAGACGCACACACAATGATGATGCTGATATTGATTATATCAATGAAAGGAATGCTAAATTCAACAAGAAATTGGAGAGATTCTATGGGGAACATACAGCGGAGATCAAACAGAACTTGGAACGGGGTACGGCTATTTAAAAAAAGAACAAAAATGTTATATGATTTAATCTATATTAAAATACTTGACATTGAAAAAAATTAAGTAAAAGCCCCAATATAAACTGTTATGGTCATATTTAATGTGAACTTTGGCTATTGTCATTGCAATCACAAGTGTTAATAAACAAAAAATGCCAAGAAATGCGCATGTAATGACAAACTTTTTCTTTCACAAACTTGTAAGAAAAACCAGAAAAATATATGAAAATCCTAAATATTGATTTCTGATTTTTCCACATTTTACATTATCAAATGGAACAGTTCCAAAATTTGTCTAATGCCAACGGAAGGTGCTGGTGTTTCAACTTTCACAGTACTGCTTTTTCAAACATTGTGTTAGATGCAACACGCTTAAACTGTGCTTGTGTTGCGGTAATATTATATTAGTAGTAAATGTTACTGTATTTCAGTTTGAAGGGCAATGTTACCATTGAAATTACAGGGCTTTAAGACATTTGTCAAATATGTCAGGGTCGAGCACAGTGCTTTGCCACACATGAACTCGAATCATAAAGTTTTAAACTCTGGATGACACTGAACTGTGAACTGGCAAGCATGACGCTTACCATCAGATCAGCGACTTGCTCTGTTGTCTCTCAATGTCCGACCGAGGACCGACTGCTTATAGAAGTGAAAACTAAGTAACTTGTGAATTGTATCATCAAGCTATGAGAAAGCGTTTGATGACGATGACGCGAGTTCCATGATTTTTGTTCGCCCAAAAAGTGCTCAATGCGCCTAAAGAAGTTTTCACTTCAAAAAAGTTGTACTTAGACGCAAAGCACCTTTAGGTTTATCTACTGGCTAGAGCATCCAAGCCAATAGTTGACACTAAAAGCTAGTTAGATAAACAATTGTCTTTGTAACTTGGCTAAGCCTGTTGTGACTACTGTATCTTGAATTTGAAATGGCTAAGCCAATATTGCTCTCGTGCTAAAACACTGATGTAAATACTTTTATTATGTAAGATATAATGGCCTCTTACTAAGTGTGCATTTATACATTCTCTTCGATTGTAGGCTCTCAAAAAAAAAGCCGTAAACTTGTTATATAATAGGTATTCACATTTTAAACACTCACACTCAGTCACACTAAGTTCAATGACTTGCGTCTTGGCTGCTGATACCCTTGCTGCCAATATCCTTGCTTAGATGGTGGATGCGCATAACTTAGCCAATGGGTAGTACAGTATATGTATAAATATATATGTCTGTCTTGTTTTACATATACACACTGGGTGCGATTGCATACAAGTTTCAATGCCTAAAATTCTCTAAAACAAATTTAGATGTGTAAAACTCATGTCAAACTTAATTTTACAAAAATTTCCATGATTTTTTACTAAAAATTATATATTGATAAATAGTAGTTCCATAAGCATATGACCATAATAAATTTAGTTTTAAAAAAATATTTGACTACATTTAAAACTTTTTAAATAAATGCAAGAACTCATTAATATCCTGACAATTTTATGGCTAGTGATTTAAAGAAATTTATGTAATTTCTTGTGTATTTTTATCTTATTTTAATCAGCTTGGCTGTTGGGAAGCTATGATCCAGACCAAACCGATGAAATGGCTGAACAATTTTGATTTAGTTTTTTGTTTTAAAGGTCACTTGATATACACATAAGTATTCAAAATTTTATTATGCCCCTCATCTCCATTATAGTATTTAACAGAAATTTTACATAAGTAGACTAGCAAACATCTAGAAGCCTTCTTTTAGATAACCTCCAGGGCAAAATCATCAGTAGTTCAAACTTGGAACTACGGAATGTTATCATTTCAAAGGTTTTTTTATCGGGGGCTTATTATGAGAATTTGAAATACTTAATGCACTATTTAGATGATATAAGCCCCTAATAAGAGACTACACATTGGTCAATTAAAACAAATAAATGAACAATTTTAAATAACAAGTTTATTTCCATAAATGTGCCGATTAAATAAAAATATTAAGTACATAAATATGAAATACATAATACCTCTACATTACATGTAGTAATGTATATTTAATCTATAAAAGCGCTAAATACTTTATATTTTACAAATGTGCTAATGTTGTGCAAGTACAGTCAGCATAGAAATCATCCGTTTTTAAATTATTGTATTTGTTTTTTTTTATAATGTCTTAAGACATAACTTTTGGGTTAGCAAATCAAATGAGTATAAAGAAATGCGGTTGGATATTAGAAATATTACATGTATTTTAAATATAAAGAAATATGCTTTTAATTTACTTTAGATTCAATACAAACCGGTTATTTTTGTGTTTCTTTAGTTATACAATTTTTGGACAGACCTTATCAACTCAAAAACAATAATATTATTACTTAATTTAATAATTATTATCTTGATCATTATCATATTTATATCAAGTGCATAATAAGTAATAATAATCGAATTATTTTCTTGAAAATTACTTGCACAACATTGATTATATTAATCACATACATGTATGAGGCCCATGTCCAAAGTAAAATAGGGATTTTTTGTTTAAAGTTTATTTACGTAATTTATATTGAAACTACACACGTTGTTCATGTAGACCGAAGACGTCGTGTGGCAAAAAGGTGGTTAAGCCGCCGCCTAGTAAAATATTATTTGTAACGTAAGATTTGAGAGCACTCAAGCAGCGGCCTCGCGTAATTCTATCTTAAGTCGGTCGATCTGTAGACGTGACTTATAAGTAGTTACGACAATATGAAAATATATTTTTTTAAACAATCTAGCTCACTTTACGGGCGGTATTATCCGTGACACTGTGGTTCAGCGAATCGTAAAGCGCACGAGCGATTACCTGAAGAATATATCCTACATACTACATAAGAATATATCCTAACGTATGTGAACTAGCATCTAAGGTAAGAAAGAATTAATTATTTGGTTTGATATATATCAAAGGATACCTATAGTATGGAACGGCGCAATCCCAAAAACGCGAGTTTAATTTCTGCTCTGTGCTATATTTCCTTTATTTTCTGTGTTTTTATAACATTTTAAACAAGGACATGGGCATGGGCCCTACGAAAAAGAATACAGATTCGTCACACATACTTATTATGTACAATATTGTGAGCACAATTAACACATAGAAATGCTTTTTGTATACCATAGATAAATGAAGAGTTCGGAAGTTTCGACTAGACATCACAGTGATTATTTCATCCTTAACAGCCAACGTTTCATGATTTGCATAACGACTGAAGTTGTGGTTATAAATAAAATTCATGTTTAGCGATAATCGGGGCACCGATTTTCGAAATTGTTTTATGTTTGTTCTGTATTCTGAGTTTTGTATATTATTAAGCACAAGGCTATATTTCTCTTAAAAGTACACAGGTAATTGAAAAGTTCAAATTCATTATTTGAGTTCAAGCATTTTTTTTTAGATTTTAAGATAAAACTTTTACATTTATTAAAAATGCTAATTATTTATTGTGTAAATTGTATGTATTTTTCAACGAAGTTTTATAAAGTTTAATTTTTACTGTATGTCGTCTTTGTCACTATAATTAAATAAGTTTTATTCTTTTAATACAACTGGTATGATTAATTACGATATACTGAATATACTAGACCGGGTCATAAACAGTTCTGAAAATTGACAAAGGAAATTTAATTGAGTAAGTAGTACTAGTAAGATGTGTAGGTAAAAGGACCGCAATAGGGTCAATGTTTTTCCTTCTTAAATTTGTAAATACATTTTACGTAGGTACTGGATGGACCACAATATCGTCTCTTTTGGACGTTATTTTTCTAAGTGTGTAAAATATAACGTAATTAAGATAGGTACTTATTTCTCAAACTTTCTGCTAGAACTTCCACAAAGTATGATGAAATATAAAACCTTGGATTTTATCTATAGCAATCATATATACTAACTTTATTTCTGCGATTTAATGAGTCTAAGTTTGTAACCTTTATTATTAATTTAAGTATGGTGAGTACTTGCATAAGTAACTATTATTTGTGTTCAAATATCGAGGATATAAACGCGTAAGCAATTAGTTTTAAAAATACTTGAATAAATAAAAATAAATATTCTTATTATTCTCCATGGTATTATTGAAATACTCTTATATTAGAAACATATTTTATAATAATGAAACCACATTTCTATAATATATTATGATTTTAAGGCCCTTTTAACAAAAAAGTTAAGTAAACTTTTTATTATTCATTTAGTTCAATAATAAATATCTGTTGTTTGTTGCTAAACACTTAGGAACTTAAGATTTAGGAACGATGTTAAAAGCATATTTAAGTAAGCTTTGGTATTTAGAGAGTATCTGATTGAAGTGCTCTGCAGCAGAATATGGTTATTATCATTTAAAACCTCGGATAATTTACTTCAGTTGTACCAAAAAGCTGAGAAATAATAATAATCCTTTAGACTGAGATGTGATAATGATAGTAAAATTCGTAGATACGTCTTGTTATTTTAAATTATAAAGAAATTTAAAGTATAACATAGCTAGGTACAACCTTAATTTTTTTTATTGTTGTTAATTTCGGGGTATTGTAATTATTAAACATATCATTTTATGGAAAATTTCTTAACATATTGTTAAGAAAATATCATAAGAAATTTACCATCAAAAATTAACATAATTTTATATGAAATGAAATATATTTCTATAATAATAGTATATTTGGTATATTATTATGTCGCAAATATCGCTTTGTCGTAGTTAGGTATGTTGCCAAAGTGGAACTTTTAAATATTATTTTTATCAGAAAAGTGGTTCGAATAAGGGTGCGATGCACTATTGCGCTCAGTTTTATGAGAAAATCACAAGATAATATTTTAATGAAAACGTGCTAGTGCAAAGACACCTTAAAATTCTATACAGCCAGCAAAAATAAATAATATAATTGATAAATTACAATATACGTAAATTTTAATGTGAAAAATAATCTTCCAACGTATTTTGAAAGAAAGATAGAAAAGTTAAGTTAATAAAGTTGTACGAACGAAATATAAAACGGTTGTAAACCAGTATCCATTCTAGAATTAGCGCGCCACGCTCGAAATAGTAGACCATCCTTTACAATTTGGTGAGCCGTGAAGTATTGGTCACACGCCAATTGGAAAAATATGTAAATAAAACTTTATATTTAAGTAGTAAAATAATATAAAAAAAAAAATTCAATTAATAATTATTAACTCTGCACGTGCTGGCTGTACATGTCGTTTATTCGTGTAACGTCGGATTCGTGTTCGTATGTATGGGACCTATTTCACTACTGTCAGTGGACTGTCGATTATATAACCTATTTACATTTAAAATGAGATGATTGCCTACGATTTGAAAAAAGAATTACAGATAATTGATAATAGAATAAAATTATTTAAGAAACTTTAAGCGAACATCTTGCTTATTATATTTTGGGTATCTACAGGTAAGTATAATATTTTTTTTTATATGTAAGCAATTAAATAGTGAAATAGCCCTGAATGGAACAGTATCGGATTGAAGTGCGTAAAATAGTGTTATTCTTTAAGTATTAATTTTAAACATTTGAGTCGTA
Organism: Lomographa bimaculata; assembly: GCA_948107665.1. Taxonomy (NCBI): domain Eukaryota; kingdom Metazoa; phylum Arthropoda; class Insecta; order Lepidoptera; family Geometridae; genus Lomographa; species Lomographa bimaculata. The sequence continues at coordinate 14,897,083 of OX403600.1, forward strand.
TTCTTTAGTATGAATATTACATAGATCTTGCACATGTTTTATTCGTACCTACTATATGAATCGCTTGAAATTATAGTAAGTACAGACAGTTACTCGAGTGGAGGTAGAACAATAACTTAAAAAAATATTGATCGTTGGATATACCTTGTATACTCATAAATTAAACGGCCCTCTGTAACGCGTGTCAATAGACAAAAATCTGAAAATTATGACAGCTGGTCTGCGTTCAATGCCTACAACTTCGGTGGTTCGGTTATTTCTTATTCACGCTGGAAGGTTCCGAACGACATTGCACCATGAAATAATTCATAGTATATAGTAATAATAAACAATACATATATTTGACAGTCAATTTCATCCAACAATTTTCATCTTCAACTGTCAGTTTCTCTTTACATACAGCTTTTCGCGGGAATTCTCATGGGAATTTGACATTGACAGGCGTCAGTGTTTTACAACCTTCTTTCAAGGCGGTTGTTTGGTTGTGATTGACCGAGGCAATGAACGCGCTAGAGCGTTTCATCTCGCACTAATAGAATGCTCTAACCGAGCCTCCGAACGGGCTAGGGTGAAACGTTGCAATCAGAGCGTAGGCACTGAACGCAACCCTGACATTGCATCTAACTCTCACAAGCGTTTAACGGTAACAGTGGGAGTGAAACAGCATGTCATCTAGCCCCTTATTACCTAAATTAAGCAAAAATGAACCTTATTTCTTTGTAGTTTTGTCGTTTTAGAATTGAAACTGATCGTAACAGATAAAGGTAATAGAGGGCCTGTTGTCAATCCTAGATCTTTATCAACGCGGGTTGCTCCAAACTTGACACTGCATTGACTTTGGTGACAAATTATGTAATAATTATATAATACCAAGATACATTTTATGACTGTAGAAAATAATCACATGGGTACGATGATAATAACTTGTTTTGATTATCTTTTTATAAATTCCGATTAGACTAGACTTCAAGAGATTTACGATAAAAATACAGTAGTCGTATTTGCCTGTCGATGCAGAGGCATTCAAATTGTTGATTTTGGCAAAGGCAGAGTTCATAATATCGACATTTAATCACCGTAAAGTAGGTATGTAGGTAATAGAAAATAATTTTGAATAAGTAGGACTATAACTGATTTATTTAGGTATTATTTAATTTTTCGTGATAATTAAATATGTTGAGGTCATTGTCCGATTTCAATTTAAAACAATTTAATTTAAAATTCACGAACGCATTCAAAATAAAATTCGATTAACGAGACTAAGTAGTCAATAAAATTGTCGATCTTAGGGTCACAACTGCGTTAAACGTACGCCCGCGCGGTTCCATACAAAAGTGCTCCGTCGCGGGGACCCGCGCGTGCATTTTGTATGGAACCGCGCGGGCGTCCGCTTAACGCAGTTTTGGCCCTTAGACATCAACAACGTGAACTGACGGTAATCCAGATTAAAATTTTAGAACAAGACAGAGAATAGGTACCTACACCATTTGATTTTTCAATCCTTATTTTGAACTTTGCCTGTACAGAGAAGCTCGTAAAAGTATAAATTAGATACTTCTACCATTTCCTACCCACCTTAAGTGCAGCAGCGAATCGCAAACTATCCGCATTTGGTACAGCACACCCGGCGCAATAGGAAATATCGAATGTACAAACAAATTATTATAAACAGACAATTTTGTTCATAACATTAATAAATAATTACTTAAAACAAATACTAAATAAGCTGATAAAAATTTGGTGTAAAATTTTTAGAGAACCCTACTTAAACAACCTTCTGATAAACATCTGATTAAAAGTAATTTTCATTTTTAGTTTATAAAACTTTTAATGTTTATGAATCGTTAAGTATATGACTTTGGGCATTGTATTTATTATAATTTTAAACTATTATTCAATACTACAATATAATTATTGTCATGATTGGTATCAAAGATACAACTACAATATTAATAGTATAACAATATTTTTTGGAATGCATTGCTTAGAAAATACGTAAATGTATTTAAATCAGACTTTTACCAAATGCGAATATCACAGATCTGTTGTAGGTACTACTGCACTTAAGGGCTGATCGCATTAAAACTTTATCACTGTTTTTTACCCCAGTTTCACAACGTCTAATTTTCAAGTCACATAAATTTGACTTATGCAAAAATTATTTTAATTGCGTTTAAGATCCGTAAAGTAACTTAAAGTTCCTCTAAATAAATACCACAATGCATCAAGAAGCCAAGTCTCGATTTAAATTGTTAATCAATGGATTTTGTTTTTGCAATTTTTCTGTACTATCACTAATTAATACAGAAAACTTAGCAATAACAATATTAAATCAATTAAACCTCAAATCAAGGCTTTCTTAATGCAAATCCCGCTAAAAGTTACCTGTCAGTTAGATGTTAACTTTGACACAATCAGACATTGTGGAACTAGGGCGTGTATTTTAAACTCACATACAGGAATTACTACGTACTTTAACAAATAATTGTTACCTCCAAATTGATTGAGTAATTTCTAATGTTAAGTTTAAATTACCAAAACGCTTAAGTCCGATCCAGCGACGCCTTCTTTAAATCTTGACGCTGCTTCTCATAACACCCACGAGCGCGTTATTTCTGAAAACGACAAATAAAAACAATTTAAGGGGACGCGAATAACACCGGACGTAAATAAAAAAACCGGCCAAGTGCGAGTCGGACTCGCGCACGAAGCGTTCCGTACCATTATCTATAAAAACGGCAAAAAAATCATGTCTGTTGTATGGGAGCCCCCTTAAATATTTGTTTTAATTTAATTATTTATTTTTAAAGTGAATATATAACTAAATATTTTGTCAATATTTCAAGAGTCTACTTGTTGCAGTTATCAATATGGAGCAAATAAATCACGTTTGTTGTATGGAAGCCCCTTAAATATTTATTTTATTCTGTTTTTTAGTATTTGTTGTTATAGCGGCAACAGAAATACATCGTCTGTGAAAATTTCAACTGTAACTATGCTATCACGGTTCGTGAGATACAGCCTGGTGACCGACGCGACAGACAGACGGACGGACAGCGGAGTCTTAGTAATTTGAACTTTAGGAACCCGTTTCACCTTTTGGAACCCTAAAACAGGGTGTGTCGTCATACGATAGAAGTGAAACTTATGTATTACAGGGAAACATTTTAATCATAAAAAGTTTAAAAATACAGAAGTAATTTCGCAAACAAAACGGGTGAAGAAACTTCATTACAACTTCGCTTGTCTGTTTAAGAATTGACTAGCCTTCCTCTGGGAACCCATTTGCCAATTATGGCAGTAGAGTCATTAACTATCATGAGTGCCATTTTGGGGCCCATGTGAGTATATGATTTTAAATTTGATGGTAGGAGTTTTGATACAAATTATACCATCAATCCTTCAACAACTGCCTAAGTTGAGTGCGCGTTCGCCTTTTAAGCAGATTTTTGTCTTGAAATTCGTTTTTGGTTCTGGGTCTGTGATGTGAATGTTTCCGGCACCCAACACAAGTTTTCGAACTCAGTGTGAGGCTGTGAGTGTGAAAACGTTATGTTGTAAAAATACTTACTCCGTCGTCCTGGCATAAGTCGTACAGTTATTCCATCCCGAGCGCGCACTGTGCAAAATATAAAAACATATTACACAATCTTAAGTAGATAATAATATAGTCGTGTATTTATGAAAAAACCGGGTCTTTTCGCGCTATTTAGAATAATGCTATTTTGAAAATAAAAGCGCGAAAAGACCTGGTTTTCTCATAAAAAAACATGATTTAAATTCGCGAAAGTTAAAAAAATCATTAATATAACCGCCTCAATATTTTCCAAAGTACCTCATATACAGGGTTATTTGTAAAATAACAGATATCTCTTAAATCCAACCATTGAGAACGTCTTTCTTGATACGGCTATTTGAAATTGTTTTATGATATTTTAAATAAATTATAAATTACATTATTTATCTTCCCTGTTAAGTCTATGGTATCAAGTGTCAACTGGCGTTGAAGTGCATATTACGGTGCGTCCCGGCAATGCCGTTCTTTGGGAGACAGTGTAGTTTAAACAACTTTGAATCATAGATTGTATAGAGTACATCATCCCAATTACTATAGAAAATATAGCATTCAGGAGGTTGAAGAACTAAATGCGCTAAGCGTTAGAATGAGAGTCATCTTCGGCCGTATCATCATTTTCCATCAGGTGAGATAGCAGCCAAATGCTTACCTATCTGGAGTATCTAGCATAAAAAAAACAGGATCTGAGAGGTTTCTGGAATTTTACAAATAACCCTGTACAATAAGTATTATATAAAGAGTTTTATGAGTATTTAATAAGAAGGACAATTCTCCGTTTAGGCCTGCTGTCAGCTGTCAGCACTGTCACTATTCAATGTTGGTTTTCAGCGCGTTGACAGTAATGACAGTGTATTAAAAGCCAATACAAATCGAAGGGATGTCATCTGATTAAAATACTCCGATATCGCCTTAAGTACTGCGACCACGAATCACAGTACCATAAGACTTTTCTAGCCTTATCGTGCTTAACTTCCTAGACCACATCATTACCCACCAACAGGCGAGATACTGGTCTACGTCAAGCCCCTAGTGGGCTTGGCTCCTGTTAGGCAAACGGGCTCCATCGGCGACCGCATCGGAATTTTTTTTTTTTTTTTAGATTCGATAGCGCTGCAATTCTTATAAGCAGATGTGACGCTTACCATCAGACAAATAAACTGCCTGTTAGCTTAGTTGGGTTCGCCTTCTAAGCAGGGGTATCGGGTTCGATTCCCGGCAGAAACACAAGTTTAATGCCCAAGGAAAATTTGTGTTTCCGATTTTGGTAATTGAGTGTGTGATATGAATGTTTCCGGCACCCACGACACAAGTCATCGAACGTAGTGTGGGGCTGTGAATGTGACAGCGTTAAAGTTTACGTTAAATACCTGTCTTGTATTTAAAATACCTCTATTCAATATCTATTATCAAGGACTAGTTATAAGATCAAAATGTGTGATTTCTAAATTAATTAAAAATGTATTAATGGTTAAAATGTAAATACACAATTACACACATACAAAAAAAACTCATTCCACTTCACGACATCGAGTTAAAGGATTAATAGGAAAAAACTTACCTTGAAGCTTGTTTGTACAGCTTAGGGTTCATATTGGCACTTGCGCTAGTCACGTGAGCTATTTTGCCTTATCGAACCATCAAAACAAGTCAATTTACTAAAAATAAAACCGACTGCAAAAATTATAAACCAACTTTTTATGCAATCCCCCTTTTAATTTCCTTCATTTTAATAACTTATTCGTTTCATAATTTTTTTTGTTACCGAAATTTATTAAAAAATATGGCGGATTTTTTTAAGAGAAAAAAGACCAGCGCTCTTTTCGATTCATTTAATTTTATTAGTGCGCGAGTCACCCACTTATTTTTTATTTTTGAAGTAAGTTCTCTGATAACGTTAAGTTTGGCATAAATAATAAAGTAGAGTTTGATGGTTCGATAGTAGTCGTTTATAACGAAGACAAGTATATATCTTTTGACGTGATAACGTCTTATAAATCGATGAACACCGGCTGCACGCACGAAAGTGTCACGTTCCGCCTGAGCCTGACCGTGCAAGCGAGAGCGCGGAACAAGCGATAGAGAGGCACGATCAGCCAAAGCGTTCGTCTTATGACGTTATCACGTAAAATTATTGTCCGTAAACCGACTTAACAGACAACCATTTTTATGTTTAATATCTTAACTAGCGATTATTCATACTTATTTAATTCCTAATAACATGGGTGAATTATATTTTAGTATAATAGCTGCGACACAGGACGCATCTAGCTTAGATAGAGTGCGGGGACGCGCTGACGTCTTCCGTACAGCAGTGCTCGCGCCCACATCCGTGCCTGTCGATCTGTTTGATCCAATAGCAACCTGTGTGGCAAAGCCTTACCGAAGTCCGTAGTTGCAGTGGAAACGAGGTGCTTACGCACACTACAACAATGTTTTCGTACATGTATAGTGCACAACATCCGTAATCAAACGGACTTCTTTAAATATAACAACTTTACACACTCACATATAATAAACAACCGTGTATTATTTATAACATAACAAGAATAAAACAGGTTATTATATTAACTAATATAACTAAAATATTAAAAGAAACTCCTAAACGATATCGATATTTAATTATAGACAGCTGATCCATGAATAAGTAGATAAAATATTTAACAAAAAAAAACAATTATTATAAAATTAAATAAAGCGCACATTATAAAGACACGTTATATAAACGCTATATAAACACAGGTTTTTCTTACAATTGGAAAAAAGAAAATCATTATTTCATGGGATTAATTAATCAGAGTAATTGTAGTTAAGTCACAATTTATGTAGTGTTTTTTAAAACCTACCAATTAAATTCCTTAACTAAAGCTAGCTTGTCAATAACTTTAGTCCCTTATGTCTATCTGTTATATAAACGTGTTTGATGATGATATAAAAAAAAAACAGTATTTTTAAATGTCAAACACGTTCATATGTTTGTTGAATTTTAAAAGGTTCAGCGGAACCAGCTTTAGTCACAAACGTTAATGCAAAATGACAAGATCAATCATAAAATCATTTATTCTTTCATAATATACATATAATTATAACAATTGATCACAATATACACTAACTACAAACCAGTAACAGGAAATAATACATTTCTATTAACAAATGTAAACAATTCTTTATCTAATAACACTCGTTCAATATGTTGCTGAAGGCATAATATGCACTTGAGGTATGCAGTGCTTTTTTATATTTATTAACTGATTGCTAGGACTCCTTTGCAGAGTCCGCCTGGGCAGTTCAAACATACTGTATTTCGGATTAAATGGCAATGTTTCCAGTCAAATTACAGGGCTTAGAGATTAACATCTAATGTCTCAGGGTGACGAACGAAGCACTTAGCCAAGCAGAATTTTGACTTTTTGAAAGTGCAATACTGTGGGTGGCACTGCACTGTAATGGGCAAGCGTGACACTCGCCATCAGGCGAGCGACTTGCTCGTTTCATCACTCAATTACCATAAAAAACGGCTCTTCATCCTATCGGTTGAACTGCATGAACATGGGTATAAAACCTGTGTTGTCCTAGTAATTAGAACGCCGGAAAAAACAGAATTGTTCTCCAACGAGAACATATTATAATAACTGTTAAATCTCAAAAATTGCTCAACACATCAAGCCTTCAAGTACGAGCAAAACAAATTCTGTACACATTTTGGTCTTACAATGACTCACAGTCCATCTTTCTAAGTCGGTATTCGCCTTAGCTTTGATATTAAACGTGAAATAATGTACTCGAGTTTTTAGGAAATTTAGTAGCTTGCAATGTATTAAACTAAAATAAAACGCACTGTGCGAGGTGGGCGCTCCGCGCTCATCCTGATGAAGGCTTCCGAATGAAGCCGAAACAATTGTCGGTCTCGACATCGACATCGCGTAAGGAACTCTCATTCCTGTTTTAATATTAATTCAATAACTTGGAAGTTATTGTACTTTGGTTTTATAATTATTGTGATTTTAAGAAAAGCGTAATCTATACTAACATATAAGTGGCTATAATAATATTTTATCTCTTTTACCACTTTCGTTTGGCTTCACCGAGCGCACTATTGAAGGAACATATATTTTTGTTGCGCAATACGTAACATTGTTGCAAATTTGTTACCTACGAGAAGTATTTATATTTTGTGCCTAAGATACGATTGCTAAATCAAAGTTTAATTTTAACAAAATAAATATCCCTCTCTCCCTCATATTCACACAGATACTATAAGACTTCCAATTCTATTAATATTCTACAGAAACAATACGATATTACTATTTCCGTTCAGTCACAGAATAAAAAGATATTTATTTTATTTATATTTGTTTCAGTGTACTCAATTGAGAACACACTATGTTTCCACAAATGAATACCTAACATAGATGTATTCATTTGTGGATTGTAAAAATAAGTACAAATTTGGAAAGACGCTGCCTCTTGTAATTTGTTACGGTCACTTTATGTCCTCAAATGAGTACGTCGTGTGCCTTAACTTAATGTTATGCCTATCACAGTTAAATTCGTAAACTTAAATAAAATACCTGCTTTGCCTAAAATGTACGTGTGCTTGTACAAAACACATGAGTTAATAAATATTGGCAAAATATGTAAACCGCTCCCAACGTAGATATCCTACAATATTTAAAATTATGTACAGTCAGCTGCAATAACATGATACTATCTTCTAATTTTCAAATGTGCCCAAGGGATAAACTTTGAGCGCTGAGATTGTGCGTTTACCTGTACAGCCAACTGTACATACGGCAAAATTACAGTAATGTTTTAAATTAAATTTTATTTATATCAGAGTGCAAAATGATAAAATTAAAATCGAATGAAAAATAAAGAGCAAAAAATAATTTCATTGAAAACTATCAAGATATTTTTTTATTTTTATAACCTTAAGTACTTACGCTGCCGTTTTATTATTAACCTAGTACCAAAAGTAAGGCATTCAGGCCTCGATTCTGATGTCACACACTAAATTTAATTTAAACTATTCCTGTTGTTACAAAATAGGAACGCAAGCCAGAGATAGCATTCATTTTAGTGCTGTCAAGTTAGTCAGAATTTAGATGTCTATGCAAGCTTAGTTGAGTCATTGATGTTGCCTAAAAACGCGCGCTTTTCTGTTCATATTTTAATTGATAAACTAGCTTGACAGCACTAAAATGTATGCTATCTCTGTCTTGTGTTTCTATTTTGTAAGAGACAGGGATAGTTTAAATTTAATTTTGTGAGCGTACATCAGAATATAGGCTTAGTATATATTTATTTGTACCTCAATTATATATGCAAAATAATGATTTGAATAATTTGATATAAACGGTAATGTGATTTAAAAATATAACCTAAACATTTTTTTTTAATCAGTGCACAGGTAAGTAGTTATACAACTGATTAAAAAATATAAACAAAAAACAAAGTGTGTCGTAAAGACACAAGATAGATTTGAAACTTTTGTATTACAGGGAAACATTTAAATTATTCATCACAGTGTAAGCCCCCATCACTTTTCGTCACACAAAAAGGTTGCGGATCCGAATTTCAAAGACACAACATAAAAAGTTTCATAAAAAAAAACATTTTTTTTGCAATTTTCTTAGACACCTATTGGATTTAGTAAAGATAATGCAAGATAACTCTAATAATAATAATAATTGTGATATGATCAACTGAGCAAGATACTTAATGAGCTATCCCTAATCAAGAGGCAATAAATTTCAAAAGGATTTTTTTTAAATACCTATTATACTAACCATCTATGGAAGGTAAACTATTCGTACACTATAAGTAATTACTTTTGATCTTTAATTTACTTTTAATGATATAATTCACATGTCTAACACACGACACAATTCATTGAACTTAGTGTGGGGTTGTGAGTGTGAAGGCGTTTTTTAGTATGATTAACGAATTAAGTAGTATTTTGCCCTTTGGCTTAGTTACGCGTCAGGGTTAGCGCGTCCGCCTTCTTAGGGTTCGATTCTCGGTGGAAACACAAGTTTTCTCCCCAAGATAAATTTGTTTCTTGTTCTCGGTGTGATTGTGTGTGTGATGTGAATGTTTCGGGCACCCACGACACAAGTCTTTTAACTTGGGGCTGTGACTGTGAAATACGCTTATTTATTTATTAGTATTGTGATTATTAGATATATTTTGTGATGAAAGAATTTAAACTGACATTACAATGTTAGAAACGAGATATTATGTATTTTTGGTTTGAAATATCTTCAAAAAAATACATGGTAAATATTTTTTTTCATCCCTTTTCTAACAATAATAATTGGGCCTCTTAGCGTTGGCTTACGGCTCTGCTAATGCCTTACAAAGGTCCGGGCACAGACTCGTGCGATAAAATATACCCTAATATTATTTTATGATACTAAAAATTCTGAATCGATAATTATTGATTTAAAAACCTTTCTTTTTATATTAGTAAATAGCGAATTTTTAATATTTTTATGGTAAAATGATAGTTTATACCAATAAACAGAAGTAGAATAAAAATAATTAAGTACATAATTTAAATGTTTTCGTGATAAATGGATATAATAAAATCATACGGCAACGGCTTTCACTGACTCCGATCGAAATACTAGACTTCAAAAAAAGATGGAGGTTCTCAATTCAACTGTATTTTTTCTGTGTCACCCAACTTTTTCTTGGATAACCGATTTTAATGATTCTATTTTAATATGAAAGGAAATGGTGTCAAGTTGGTCCCATATAAACATTGTCAAGATCTGATCAAGGGTTACGGAGAAAAAGCGGTGAAGTCGGTTTTTTAACCGACTTAAAAAAGGAGGAGGTTTTCAATTCGATTGCATTTATTTTCTTCTAGGCAAGCATGCTACATCTTCGGCCGCATCGTCGCTTTCCACCAGGTGAGATTGTGGTCAAATGCTTGCCTATCGGACATAAAAAAAAGAAAAATAAATGTTTTATGTGTGCTCGCTTTATGTGTACCTCAGAACTTTTTTTTTCATGCATATTCCGATCAAATAACGCGAGTGAGAGCCGCTCCTTAGTAATATTATAAAATGTATCTGTTTAAAACACTGAAACATTGTTATATTTTACTTTATCTATGTCCCGTTATACTTTTTATCTCATTATACATTTTGTATTTTTGGCAAGGCGCAAACAAAGTCTTTTCATGAGATCTTGTGATGTCACGTGATCACCCAACAAACATGTGATGTATCATAACCGACTATAAAATTTACATAATTAAACAATAAATAAACGTTATTATTAAAATTTGACGATCGATAGTATATAATTTCTAAGCTAAAACCTATTTATATAACATATTTATTATGATTTAAGCTAATCTCTTGAAATTTCCAGAATTTTCACATACGAAGGCGTATTGCTGTGTATATATTTCTTTTATTAATTACTTATAGATAAATAATTATTATATTTCTAAAGTCTTGTTTTAAGGCTTGCGGCACAAGGCACATATTAAGACTTGCGGCACAAGGCACATATTAAGGCTTGCGGCACAAGGCACATATTAAGACTTGTGGCACAAGGAACGTATTAAGGCTTGCGGCACAAGGCACATTTAAGGCTTGCGGCACAAGGCACATATTAAGGCTTGCGACACAAGGCACATATTAAGACTTGCGGCACTAGGCACATATTAAGACTTGCGGCACAAGGCACATATTAAGACACTTTTTTATTTATCAAAATACACTAATAACATCACTTATTTTGAATAAAAAATTGCTTAAATAAACTAAAGGTTTTTTTTATCAGGTAATTCATTGGATAAATATTGATGTGATAAAATATCCTGCATTATGCATACATAACTATTGATCATTCTTAATGTTATTGAAGATATGTCACATTTTCCTACATTACCGTTATTTTTAAGTATGAAAAACACCGTTATCGCCACTATCTTTCACGGCAAACGCTTACATTCAAGTACATATCAGTATCAAGTATCACGTTCAGACATTTATATTTCACTTATGTATTACTTAGAATTCACAAAATATACACGCGAATAAAAATGGTTAAGTTAAGATATAAAATACTTTAAGCGGCGCCAAACTTTATGACAAGTCACAGGTTGCAATATAATGTCTTACGGTGAAGGAGATATGGTGCATTTTGGCTTGCTCGTTGATCGTCATAAAGTTAAGCGCTGCCTATACAACAAACATGCTGAAAATCCACAACAGATAGCCGTAACAGATAGGATAGTTTTTCGGTATCATTTCCGGCCATTAACACTGCACTGATAAAGGAATAGTTAAATTGTGACGTCATGCCATGCCGGGGTTAGGTCACTCAAAGCGCGAGCACTAGAAACACTGGAAAGGTTCGAGAATGTTCCACTGTAAACGAATTCCATGTCACACGCACGATTCTAGTAAAACGTTTCGGGTCCTCACGACTACGGCTCGAAATTGTTCAATTCGAGTCCGACTAGCTCAGTTTGCGAGTCCAATCTCGAAATAGTTTTGGTCATGAGCGGGTCCAATTCGATTATTCGAAACGAATTGGTATCTTGCCACAGTCCAATTCGGGTCCGATTTCGTAAGTACTTTGACCGCGTTCAGTTCGACGCTAAATGGACTTGCCTGTCCCCAATTTGAATCGGTTCGATACAATCAAAATCTCACACATCAACAGTCGAATTGAGTTGCGGCGTCGAATGACTCCGCTCGACCATAATATAAGACATGTTTGAGTCCTTCGCGATCCCGGTCCTAGTTCTGTCTCGAAAGGAGCCGAAGCCTGAATCGTGAGTCCTAGGGGGAGACGTACCTACGAGTATCCGCGGCATGTCGCACTCCTCGCACTTGTCGAGGAGGGGGTGGTTCCTGAACGTGCACATGTGGCATTGCCAGGACGATGGTGGGCGTTGACCCGTGTATATGTTGTTATAGAAGTTGTCGGCGTCTTCTGGTTCTGAAACATGAAGTCAAGTTGATTTGAACGGCCCGTTTGATTAGGTGAGACCGGATGATGACGGAAAAAGAAACGTTTGCGGTCCTTAAAAAAGCCTTTTTTTATGTTTAATAGGCAAGCATTTGACCACTGTCTCACCCGATGGAAAGCGATGATGCGGCCGAAGATATAGCATGCCTGCCTAGAAGATACCTATTCACTCTTGACTTGAAGACTGCCAGATTATACCGCTCAGGAAACAAAGACGCAGGCATAAGTTCCACTCCCTCCTTCCTTCCCTCCGCCTTCTTACGAGGCAAGATTGGTGAAGCGATAGATTGGGTCGATTGGTGCATTTAACTCTATCGATACCCTTGACACCTCGGTAATAGTCAATAAGCTTTTTGATATTTTTTTTCGAACGCTTTCACACTATCAGCCCCACACTAAGTTCGATGACTTGTATCTTGGGTGTTGGAAATATTCACATCACAACCAGAACTAGAGACACAATTTTGTCTAGGGGAGACAACTTATGTTCCCGCCGGGAATCGAACCCGATCCCTTGCTTAAAAGGCGCACGTTCTATCAACTAAACCAACGGGTAGTTCAAAGCTTCGCTCTACGATGGACGATATCAATAATGTGACCCACCACCACGTTAGTATGAACTTTGTCAGGGCAAATCCAACAAACACTGATAAATAAATTATTAACGTATCTATAGTCGGATAAGATTTTTCGAATGGAAATCCCAAACCTTAATACAAACGTTTTCCTTTATACTATTACTAGAACTGGTGTAATAGGAAACAATAACTAAAGTTTAATATTCAGAATGCTGCAGAAACGTTTAAACCACAAAACAGAGGTATCAGAATCAGAATAGTCTTTATTGTATAACTTCGTTAACAAGGTGTAAAAAAACATGTTTGGTATTGGTTGCAAATATATTTAATCCTAAGCCTCAGAATATATATAAATATACTGATGTACAGTATGGAGGCTTTTTTCTGTGACGTCAGAGTCTAGAACCCAATGGCAGCCGTCAAGGAAAGTTGACAGGACATTGACGTCACGAATCAGACTAGCTTATATAGCGTGCGTTTTGCTATTTTCAATGCATTTTTATTACTTTTATTCATTAAAATTCCTATTTTTAAAGGTGCAATTAAATACCTATAAAGGTTATTAAAATTGTACTTGACCTATAATTGAATCTCTCGCATATTCTCTATTGTATGGAGTACACACGAGTGTTTAAAATTCTAAATCGTTTATTCACATGGGCCCCAAGGAGGCACTCATGAAAGTTAATGAATCCACTGCCAGATTCGCAAAATTACAGCCTTATTGTTCTCAAACTTAACTCCTTATTCCGTGGTAAGGAATACTAGTACTTTGAGTCAAGAGCTAGAGTAAGTGTCTGATAATTCCGAGCTCAAACTAATCAAATTTTAAAATCACTGAAAAGTTAGATTCGCCCTGTCAAACGCCAACACTGCATACAAAAAGGTTAGACAAAGGAGTACATTACCACGTACCGTTTCCAGACATCTCTAGCCTCTTCGCGAGGGTATTGCACTGGTCCCGAAGTCGATCCACGTAGTCTCTTAACCGCTGCGCCGCGGAGGGTGTTGGTGGAGGCCCCGCTAAAACTTGAGTCTCTCGATTTAACTGCACCAGCCGACCTTTGTATTGGTTCAGGGCCATTGCGAGACGCCCGAGCCGTTCTTTTTGCCGCTCGATTAAGGAACGATCTGGAAATTATGTTGTTCAATTAAATCTAATACCTTCAATCGAGCAATTCTTATAATATATGTATATGTGTTATCAGGATCTCGGAAATGGCTCCAACGATTTTCATGAAATTTTGTATGCAGGGAGTTTTGAGGGCGATAAATCGATCTAGCTAGGTTTCAATTTTCGCGTTTAATCCGTGTTTTCAGCCGAGCAAAGCTCCAGGTACTAATTGTATAGAACGAGCTGCGCCTTTGGATAAAAGATAGAGCATGACTGTGTTAAGGGGTATAAGCTATCTCCATTCCAGTTTTGGAAATTGAACCGTTATTACTGCGCGACACAAAAGAGGGTAATGTGTTTATCAGCCTATGCACGTTTTTTTTTCTTCTTGATAGGCAAACTTTTGACCACTACCTCACCTGATGTTAAGCGACGATGTGGTCGACGATGGAGCAATGATGACTATGTATGTTCCTTTGTGGCGTTCTAGAGAACTTTTTTTTTTTATTTTTTTTTTATTCTCTATAGGCAAGCATTTGACCACCATCTCACCTGATGGAAAGTGACGATGTGGTCGAAGATGAAGCATGCTTGCCTAGAAGATACCTGTTCACTCGAGATTTAAAGACTCCTAGATTGTACTTAACGGGAAACACAGACTCGGGCAGAGAATTCCATTCCTTAGCAGTACGTATAATAAATGTGGAAGCAAAACGCTTTGTACGCACCCTTGGAATATCGACCATAAACCGATGTCGCGTGGCTGATTGTCTGGATGTCCGATGGTAAAAGGGGGATGGGGGAATCAAATCATGCAAACAACAAACGCGTGTGTCGATTTAGATGATTCTTATAATCATCAATTTGGAATGTACATAGCTTATTCCTGAGATTAACACATATACTTTTTAACTTGAAAAGCGCGGGCGAAGCCGCTTCCACGGCTAGTTTTTTATAAACTAGTCGTTCGCGCCGAACCGAGTTCTCGCGCCTACATTTTATCCCATAGAGAAAAACTGTCATATCTGGCTTTGAGCCGTAGTTTTACATATTCTATGAGAATTTGAAATCATTCGCTAATATGGTTTAGACCAGGGGTCGGCAACCTGCGGCCACATGCGGCTCTTTGGATGTGAAGCTGCGGCTCTTTAGTTCCATACACAAATATTATTTATTAAAAAAAAAAACTCTCTGTATCAATTAACGATGATTAGGCGCCATTTCTATCGAGCCATTAACAAGCCTCCAAAGGTAGCAGGTTGAAACAAGTAAATTATGGGATAATTAGGTAGGTATTATTATTGGCATTAAGGATTATTGTTGGCAAGAAAAATATGTGTGGCTCTATAACACTTTGAAATTTTGATAATTGTAATTTTTTACTCTTCCGACTCAAAAGGTTGCCGACCCCTGGTTTAGACGCTAGATGCCTCTAAAAGACGGACGGACAAAGCGCTAAACGACCTAAGTCAACTTATAGATCTAGCTTCGCTTGATCAACTATCAGTCGTTATCCCAAATTCAATCGTACCCAGTATGCTTAGAAAACAAGTCTTGCCTCCAAACAGCTCGGACTTTGAAGTCCGTGGCTAACAGGTACAAACAAACCAATCCAAAGTGCTATCCAAGTAGTGGAAATATCCGAGACTGATACGCCGCTACTTAATATACCTATCACAGGGTAACTCGGTCAGAGTAACATGCAGTTATGCAAATGTGTGACACATAAAACCAGTTATTGGAATTTTGCTACTTCTAGTTTGTAAATATGCGCATCGAGAACATTCTATGTTTTTTTTATGATAGATAGGCAAGCATTTGACCACCATCTCACCTGATGGAAAGTGAAGATGCTGCCGAAGATGTATGCTTGCCTGAAGAGACCTATTCACTCTAGACTTGAAGACAAAAATATATTATTACTTCCAAGTCGTGCCCTAGTAGCTTTACTAGAACTTATATAGAAATTTTGTAGCGAAAGCAAAAATCAAGTTTATCAACTTTGTATGATTACTACGATGCTCGTTCACAAACAATTAACGGTTAATAATCCACCAACCATTATTACGCAAAACAATCGAAGAATTACATGTTTTAGAAAAAAATAAAATTTTTTTCACGACCGCGGCTTTTGTACCTTCTTCGCTAAAAAAACGGAACCGATATTTCTAATAGCTGTTAGATTGGTAGCTAACATCTATATTATGTGTTATAATATACTACTAAGGCGAAGGTGATGGCCAGATATGACTCACAGGAAGACTCGAAACAATATAATTTGTGGTCATTTCCTGAGCAGGAAATATTACACTCACAGGTGTTTTTTTTTCACCTGTATGATACAGGTGTGTTCACACGAAGTACGTAAATAGAGAAGTTCCATTTAGTTTTCACGCTCCTTCACGAAATACATTGACTAAGCGGAGCGACGGATTTGAATCAGATTGGACGATTCAACACTATAGAACAGCCTTATTTATATATATTAGTCTGTCTATCAAGCGCAGTGGAAGCGTGCTGGGCGCATAACCTAATAAAAACTAGTATTAGTTTATAGATTAGCTAGACCGAAACTGATGAAATAATAGACAGAACGATGTTACAAACAGACACGAGCTTATTTATTCTAGAAAGAACTACAACCGTAGAACAGAGTAAACGACATCTATGACCAACCATAGATCATATAAAACATGTGGATGCGTTCTTACTTCAACACTTCTAACTAAACAATCATAATAAACTAGTGACTCTGTGGGCTGAAGACCTCGCAATGGCTGGAACCTACATGTTTGTTTTCACGTTTTCAACCCCCATATATCCGCCATTTTGTCAAATTTCCAAACACTGAATCGACAAAAGAAATCTGATGAAAAATGCGACTTGTAGAAGAGAACAACCGGAAATCCGCCGGACACGGAAGCAATTTTGCCCATGCTGAAATGGAGACTCGTCGTTGACCGAGTGACAGCGTTACATCAAAAAAGTCTCGTACAATTTGAGATGCTTGACACTTCAGAAGAACCCAGCTGGATGAGGCAAATCGATATCAGATAGAACACGATATCTATGCGAGACTGTGCCCAGAGGCTTAACCGGTGCAATTATGAAATTAAGCTTCGATCATGTCTTGAGTCGAGTATCACCGACTTTGATTTGATTATATTTATTCTAGTATCGACGCGTTTTAGAGTACTAGAGCGCGTCGATTCTAGATCTGTGACATAATATGATGATAGTTACAAATAAAACCTGCAAAAAGGTCCCAAGTCCTTCTGTATCAAAAATTCGACCTTGCAGATATTTTTTTAAATCAGATCGGTAAGCCTTTGAACGTTTTGGAAAGTGATGATGTGACCGAAGATGTAGTAACATGCTTACCTAGAAAGCCCTACACCTCTAGGCTTTGAAGACTCCTAAATTATCTATCTCTAATGTGGAACCATGTGGTGCGTCCAAATTCAGTTATTACTAGTTGAGCCCCGCGGCTTTGCACGCTGATGATAATGATGATTAAAGTAGCATATATGTTAACCCAGTGGATAAGCTACCTACATTTTAAATTTCATCAAAATCGGTTAAGTAGTTACGGAGATACGTGGTAAAAAACATTCACACACACACACAACTTTCGCATTTATAATATTATAGTAGATAGTAGTATTAGGATGGACGAAAACAATCATGAAGTAGATTTCATGACTGTACTCAATCGTTTTCTTATATTTTCGGTAATCCTACCAATATTATAAATCCGAAAGTTTGTAAGTGTGTAAATGTGAAAGTGTGTAAGTATGTTTGTTCCCTCTTCACACTTTAACGGCTGAACAGATTTGGATGACATTTGAAATGTACATAGCTTATACCTAGGATTAACACAGGCTATTTTTTAACTTGATAATAGCGGGCGAAGCCGCGGGGCACGGCTAGTTAATCGTTAATCTGCATCTGCATCGTAATAGTCTTCGAAAATAGGCAAGAATATATAAATGACTGTGGAAGAGAGCCACTATAAAGCGTCCATAAATAACAACCCACGCATTTTTTGTCCCGTTCTGTTGTCGTAGGTAATGATTGTTCTTATTTTAATAATAAATCTGTCAGGATTTCTTTCGAAACGCGTCTTAGCGTGCATTTATCTCGGGAGTACTCGTACTGAGCTTCATTATCATTCGCGTTGGCGAAACACGTCATGATGCCGGTTTATTAGACGTGCTGTCTGCGAGATAGTTTGTGGATAAAGAATAGATACCTACGTGATATGATATATATCTATAATAGAAATAGAAGATAAAACGAATGTCATACTAAAGAAAACATCAGAACAACGCGATTGCATCAAATTTACTCTCGACTCTCATAGCGACAAGAAAATCAACACACCCGTGTTGATTTTTCTGTCGATGATTCGCCGAGTTTCCTTTATCACATCACACTAACATTATAAAGGCGAAAGTTTGCGAGTGTGTTTGTATGTTTGTTACTTCTTCACGCTCAAACGGCTGGACCAATTTTCATGAAATTTGGTATGGCGGTAGCCGACACCCTGGATTAACACGTAGGCTTATATGATACTTATTATCCCGGAATTCTTCAGGACTAACGCGGGTAAAACCGCGGGGCGCAGCTAGTAAATTCATAAATATATAGGTGTAATATGCATATTTTTTTATTATACATCATACAGGCTTACCTACATTTGTTTTTTTACATGTCTACTTCATAATAACATACTGATTACTTAATGACGAGGCACATGTTTACACAGATAAAAGTTAAAGTACCCGGATGACCGAGCTTTGCTCGACTGAAAACACGGATAAAACGACGTTTTCTAAATTTGAAACCTAGCTAGATCGATTTATCGCCCCCGAAACTCCCTGCATACAAAATTTCATGAAAATCGTTGGAGCCGTTTCCGCGATCCTGATTACACATGCATTTTTATATATATGTACTAGCCGTGCCCCGCGGCTTCGCCCGCTATTATCAAGCTAAAAAGTAGCCATGTGTTAATCCTAGGTATAAAATATGAACATTCCAAATTTCATCCAAATCCGTTCAGCCGTTAAAGCGTGAAGAGAGAACAAAAATACTTACACACAAACTTTCGGATTTATAATATTAGTAGGATAATGGATTCAACAAGTTGACAAAAGGCGATAAATTACGTCTAACATATAAAAAAAAAATTGTGAATCCGAAAGCCCCCCAAAGTTGTGTGTGAGAATGTTTGAAATGAGTATTTCTAAGCGGAACTCGTCTAACATAATAACAAGTCGTTCGCGCCGAACTGAGATCTCGAGCCTACATTTTGCCTCATAGAGAAAAACTTTTGAGGTTAATTGCTTAACTTTTTCCGTTTAAATAATTGTTTGATTTATTTATTTGTTGTTTAAGTACAGGATATAACGGTTATTATACGTAAGTTTCAGCTTGAAATGTGAACCTGTTTTTAAGATAGACCCCACCCCACCAGAAAATCGTCACCCAACGATAAAAATCCAAAATATAAAGAAGAAGAAGATAGACCCTGGTCAAAAATAGGTCTAAAAACAGTGACTTTGGAAGCCAGTGAGTCAGTAAGTAGTGAGAATTGTTGCTAACCAACTTTAAACCGTCATAGATACCTAAATGGTAATTTGAAAAGAAAAATTATAAGAGAAACCTAAAGATGATTTTCGAACACCTATTCAATGATACCCTACATAACGCACTTAATCGAAATATTTTTATTATTTTTCACAATTAGGCCAATTTGTCAATCAAAACAATGTCACAACATTAAAACAAATCAATTGACGTAGGAATCATTAAAATCAACGTGTTTGGTCTCTAGAGTCTAGAGCATTACAAAAAACAAACATACAATCATTACATACCTATCAGCCTATGCTGAAAAACACAATTTCCTCCTTTGCACCGCGCAGTCTGGCAAAAATATGCAGCCACATTCTCCTCAACACTTATTTCACAACCCATTGATATAACACTGTTTAAAATATTAAACTAAACACCCAGTTGTTTCATTCAGCATCAAACAACTCAAAGTACGAGTAAAAATAAAATGAATTAACTACACCAAGCCTGTAAACAGATCACCAGATCAATTTAAACTGACGTCGCAGTGGTAACTTTAAACCCGGGAAGAGGTCATAACAAATATGATAACACCTGGGATTACCAAAAGATTTCTCTTTTAAACAACAAAGTATGCCCAAATAATAAAAGCTGATAATTTCGACCATTAATTTTGGATTGTTGATAATGCACCTCAAAAATATTTTAATAGGGAATATGCATGTGATTTAAATAAAGATATGAACTGCCCGTTAACTTAGTTGTATGGGGGTACTGGGTTTGATTCCCAGTAGGAACACAAGTTTTCTGCAAAAGGAAATTTGTGTTTCTGTAAGCATTACACATATTTAGGACTAGCTAAAAAAGTAGTCTATAATTATGTTAATCCCGGTTAGAAGCTGTGTTCATTCTAAATATCATCCAAATCCGTTTAAATATGTTGGCTCGTTGGTTCAGCTTTTGCCTTCTAAGCGAGGATATCGGGTTCGATCCCGGTGTGAACACAAGTTTTCTCCCCAAGGAAAATTTGTGTATCTGGTTCTGATTGTGTGTGTGGATGTGAATGTTTCCGGCGCCCACGACACAGGTCATCGAACTTAGTACAGGGCTGTGGATGTGAAAGTATGTGTAGTGTAGTAAGACTTAATTCTTTAATCTGAGTGTTACCACGGGCAAAGCAAATGAGAACAATGCATGTATCCTTACCATGAGTTGATCCAGGGGGTTCCGGGGCAGCCCTCGCTGGTCTCGGCGACTCAATTCGCGAAGGTTGCTGCGGCGGCGGTGGAGCACGACGTCTTGGCGGGCGTGCTGTGCTTGGGCTCACTGTAACTGTCACATGGCCTTCGAAACCCCCATCTTCTTCCCTCGAATCCCGCACCGGGCTAGCCATATTAGACGTTGGAGTACACACAGTCAGGTTAACAGATGTTATTGCCCGTGGACTTTCATATTCTTCTAACCATGGATCTGTATAGCCTCTACTCAAGTCCATATGACAATTCACATTCACAGATAGGTTTAAGGGATACCCTCGCTCCGGTCTATATGGCTGCTTCTCCGACTGATCGTTTTGCAGAGAAGCTGGTGCTGGAGACACTGTTCTACAAGACTCCGGTTCTGGCTCTTTCAATGTCTGTTTAAATGCAATATCTGGAATAGATTTTATGAAGTCGAGAGTCTTCGGTCGATTTTGCTTCTCTAGTGGTACTTGCTTCGGTGGTTCTTCTTTTTTAACTTCCTCTTTTTTTATCGTTTTCTTCTCTTTTCCCTTTTCTAGTCTTTCATTCAAGTTACTTTTGATTTTATTGCTTTTTAATATTCTGTAGTTAGTGCTGCCTTGTTGATCCTGTGTTTGTGGTATATTTGCTTCTTCGATAGTCTCGTCTTTTACATTTTCATTAGTAAGCTCTAGATCGCTCAGGGAGTCTGCATTATATTTTACATGGCAGTTGTCGATGTTAATTACTGTGACAGGTGACGTGCTGTTATTTTTGATGGACTCTTCATTTTTTGTTTCAACAATATTTTGATTGGCGTCAGTATTGGGAGTGTTCTCTTTCTCTACTGCAACACTCAATATTCCTTTCTGCGGGCCAGGTATAGGCACCGCTGTGATCGCCGTGGGCTTGGCTGCTTCGTGCTTGACTATGGGCTGATTACGGCACTTAGGAGGTGGGTTGAGTTTGAGCTGGTTGAGCTGACGCGCGGCTGCTGAGGAGGAGGCATGGTAGGCGTGAGTTAGGGAGGCCTTGACTTCGCTGTGCAGCTGCCTTTCGCATGCTTGCTTGTCGTGGCAGTACAACTCGATTGTGTTGGACACAACATGGTCGGGGACGCCAGGAAACTTCTGTTTCAGCTCGTGGAACAATTGCATAAGCGATATATTGGTACATGCGCAGGGCGCAGGGCTCGCAGCGCTTTCAGACGGGACAGACATCGCCGCCCATCCTAGCGGAGCCCCACCGCTTCGCCCTCGAGTCGCCACTCGCCGGAACCCTGCGACGCTTTCAGCTTTCACCGTCTTGCACGATTTAACATTTTATTACTCAACTTCCACTGTAAATACTGTCTTCTTGTCAATTTGTGACGTCACAATGCAAAAAAATCACGACCGCTGCTCGTTACGTGTACATAGCCGAAGTTTTGCAGGAATTATCGTATTCGCCTTGTTAATCCCCGCGGTACACATATGACGAAAAAGAACACTTCGAGACAAGGCTGAATTTTTATATCTTTTGTTATTCATACCAAAGCAACATTTCAGGATATCGCAGCAAGAGGGATGATGAAATTCTGCACTCCCTTATAATTAAAACTGAATTACTTCACTTCAACCTTACACAGACACATGAAAATACCTTTAGGTACAAAGGAAATAATTAATGAACCCAAAAATAAATTTACAAAGATCGCACGACTGTCAATCCGATTCTGCCATTTTGGCAATAGACAAAATAACATTTTCTTTTCTAATTTCTTCTCTGACGTCAATAGCCAATACACTATGTACTAGTTATATGCTCTTTGACGCTATGCTGCTCGGGTAGAGCACATTAATTGTTCTTTTCTATGCTGTTCACGTTCCGATAACAACTGCGGAGGAAATTTACCGAGGATCTAGGTTTATATAGGACCTAGTACCTAGGTACTAGGTTTACCAATCAAAAATAAAATATTATATTTATATATAAAAAATTCAAAAGGGATATTATATGGCATTCGGTCCAACCATTTGGGATCTACGATGCCATAGATAGATAAAAAATACACACTAAAAACGTTTTCGTCGAGGGTTATAAAATATAAATTAGTTAAGTTAAACGTTTTTAGTGTGTATCTTTTATCAGGTATTAGTACCTGCACTAGATTAAAGTCTAATGGATATCCCTTGTTATAATCTAAACTTTATAGGGTAAGTTAATTTGTAACTTTCTAATATTCTAAAATAAGAGGCTATAAATTGCCTTTATTTTTAATACTAAACAAAATATAAAATAGAGGTTATATGTTTGTACCGTTTGGGGTAGAAACTTTGGGTCCGTGGGGACCGGGAGCACACGAAATTTTTAAATTTTTATCTAAACGTTTAGTCGAGGCGACAAATGACCAGAATGCTGGCTCTTATTTAGCACAAAAAATTAGCATCGCTATTCAACGTGGAAACGTAGCCAGTATTCTGGGTAATTTTCCTTTGGCAAGCGGTTTACAAAATTTTTGAGTATTATTTGTTTTAATCCCCTTTTCTACTCTTATCTTGTGACTAGTACTTTTAATTAATCTTGTAAATAAAAAACCAGTATACTAAACTACCTATTATTTATAATAGCAATTTGTGCGTGATATCGACGTCGACTACGGTTACAGAGCGACTGAGAGTAAGCTAAGCTAATATTCAGGTGTAGTTTACGCGGTGCATGCCATTTTGAAGTTAATGTTTTAAAAGTAAGTTTGTTTATATTTTTAAAATCTGTATGTGACCAAAGAAGTTTACCAATACCTAATTGGAAAAATGAAACAAATGGATGTTTCTTTCAGAAACATCCACCGTCCTATCCTAGAATGGGACGGTATGAGAATGGGACGTTCTGCGAATTGGATGATTGTAGAATGGGACATTCTGCGAATGGGACGATTTGCGACTGCGTGACTAATTGCGAATAAGACGTTCTGCGAGTAAACCATCTAAAGATCATCTCAATTTGAGCGGGTGCATATCACGAGGGTCACGAAGATACGCAAGATTTCAAGTATCGGATACTTGCTTTGTGTATGTGTATGAAAAGCCTATGAACGTATTATATGAACCTCTATGAGAGTGCACACAAATGGCAAACAATCTTGATATGTCAGATACGGAAATGCCATAGTCAGTCTGTCAGATACATCAATGCCATTCATTGTCACTGACAATGAATGGCATTGACAATTTGTCAATCTGACTGTTGAACATTAAAATCAAAACAATTTTACCAATATCGAGTCGAAGCTAAAACGGAGTGATTACATTATCTTTGATCGAAGCGACGAATGAATGGGCTGATTCATTATTTATTTTGCGATACATTAACTATCATCAAGCGTTACTAAACTGTATTAAAAGTTTAAAAAATGGTCGACGATCTAAGGAAATATTTAAATCATCTGCTTGAGAAGTATGTACTTATCACAACCCTGAGGTAAGTTTTCATTTCATCATGTCATTTTAACAATAATTTGTTGTAGGGTTAACGGACTTCACTGCATCCTGATAACGGATCGAGATGGAGTGCCTCTGGTGCGTGCTGTTACCGAAAGAGCACCACAACTAGCGCTGAGGCCAAACTTTATATCAACCTTCGGTATGGCTACGGATCAAGCTAGTAAATTGGGTCTAGGAAGAAACAAAACTATTATTTCTATGTATTCTAGTTATCAGGTTAGTAGCCACCCACTTCTGTTTTGCTTTTAGTGTGTAATCTGATTGATCATTGATCACGTCACACTAAATACTGTTCATTATCACTATTAAACTTCAACAGTTGAAAAAAAACTACTAAACAGCTGGTACAGAGCTGCATGTCTAAACTTAATGTACCTATTATTCTATTGTATACTAGTTATCCCTTCTGACTTGTGGCAAAGTATCGTGAATGTGTCACTTTCAGTTTGTTAGTATAATTATATTAACTATTACTTATTCTGCCCGTTGGCTTAGTTGGGAGGGTGTCCTTCTAAGCAAGGGTAATGGATACTATTCCCAGGGGGAACACATTCTGGTTCTGACTGTGATTGTGTGTGTGATGTGAATGTTTTCAGCACCCAGTACACAAGTCATTGAACTTAATGAGGAGATTTGATTGTTTTTTTTTTATTTTTTTTATTTGTGACAGGCTAGTATTTGACCACTATCTCACCTGATGGTAAGTGACGATGTGATCGAAACTGGTAAACACTCTAGACCTGGAATACGCAGGCTCTCAAGGATAACTGCCGGAATACCGGATTGTGATAGCATCATAATTTAATTATCCTGTGCTATACCAAACTTATACTGATATTTCTTCAACGTATGCATATGCAAAATGTGTATAATGATCAGTTTATTTCCAGGTGATACAGATGAACAAGCTTCCTCTGGTGATCACATTTATCGGCAGCGACAACTGCAACACTGGCCACATCCTATCCCTCGAAAGCCAAATCGAGCCATTCCTCAAAGACCTCGCAGCTGTGGTTGTAGACGCACCATGATTGTAGATTTGTACCTTTTTGTTAGACCCAGGTAACCCATTTTATATTCTCTAGATTAAGCACCTCAAATATGCATGGATCTTAGTATGACCTTTGAATACAATACAAGTATGTTATGGTAA
Organism: Lomographa bimaculata; assembly: GCA_948107665.1. Taxonomy (NCBI): domain Eukaryota; kingdom Metazoa; phylum Arthropoda; class Insecta; order Lepidoptera; family Geometridae; genus Lomographa; species Lomographa bimaculata. The sequence continues at coordinate 14,922,781 of OX403600.1, forward strand.
AACTTAACACACATGTAACTTAGAACAGGTAAGATAGTGGTCATGAAAAAAGATATATAAAAATAAAATGCTAAATTCTTTAAGAAAATAAAATTGAAACACATAGCCAATATATAATGACATTTCTTTTCCAAATAGATTTCAAATCTTGGATAATGTTTTTATATTTTAAAATTTAGACAAAATTACGCTTGGTCCTACAAGTAACTCATGAACGAATTAATATGTTTCCACCGTCAATCTGCCAGTACACTAATTATTATCCACGTAACATCTTGAACGATCATCAAATTGTTGAAAGCAAATCTGTGCAGTAATGGAGATTAGACAAATTAAAGTGGTATAGTTTGTTAATAATCACATACGTGTATCTATTGTATTGGTTAATCGGTACACTAATTTCGTGACATTTGTTTGACCTGAGGTCCATTTGTTTGTACGTCAATGGTTACTCCATCATATTTCTATTGGAAATAACTCCTCTAATTATTTGGCACTTGTTGTAATTTATCAATACGAAATGAATTCCAAATTGATTACATACCATTTCGTTAATTATATCAACAGTTATTAAATGTATACATATAATAAATATATTACTTTATATTGATAGCTAAATTATAAGACGGTAGATCGATGCTTACCATCAGGCGAAGTTGTTTGTATTGTTTCTTAATTGTATTAAAAATATGTTATTATATTAATAAAATTAGACCTAAACAGATTGTCTTTAAATAAAAAACTAAATTTTGTAAATATATAAATTAAAGTTAAAAATTTTATATTAATAGGTTATAAGACTCATAAGGATTTAAATAAATAAACTATTAAAGTTAAATGTTTGGTGTTTTAATATTTTTTCCAAATAAATATTTGTGTAGAAATCATCTTCTCTAAAAATTAACATCCTCTACCAAATTTGCCTAATAGTTGAATGTCACTGCCAATCTTATAAATGATCGAGCGAAGCGAGATCTCTAAGTTGACTTGGGTTGTTCAGCACTTTGTCCGTCCGTCCGTCTGTCAGAGGCATCTAGCGTCTAAACCATATAAGCAAATTACTTTAAATTTTCAGAGAAAATGATACGGCCCAAAGCCAGAAATGACATTTAAAATTATATAAATGTAAATATTAAGGGGGCTACATCTAAGTGGGAAGCAAAATATATTTATCTACCCTTGTGTGGTATCGTTTAAAAGGGCATGGCAAGTAGAGTATGAAACCGGCTTAAAAAATATCTATGTTGGAAAATCGATTTGGTAGGCCACCAAAGTCACTGTCTTTAGACCTCATTTGTCACGGGGTCTATCTCAATATATAATCTTACATATAATATCCGTTATATCCTGTTCTTGCACAACAAATACAGAAATAAAACAATTATTACATAGAAAAAAAGTTATAAGCCACCTCAAAAGTGTTTTCTCTATGAGGCAAAATGTAGGCTCGAGATCTTAGTTCGCCGCGAACGACTAGTAAGTTGAAACACAACGACAGTAATTAAAATGAAACGAGTTCCTGAAATGAATATCATAATTCAATGATAGAAAGAAAATGATAATAAAAGATCTTGTTAGGTATTCGAAAGTATTGGAATGATTTATTGTAGTTATAGTGGAATGGTTATGGTGAGTATCACAGCTGCACGGGCGAGATGAGAGGCTTCCCGGTGAGTGCGTTGATGACGTTGTTGGCCGCCAGCAGACCCATGTCGCTGCGCGTGCGCACGGTCGCGCTGCCGATGTGTGGCAGGACGACTGTGGACAAATCACTAAATTGTAATACCAGTTAATAGCGTACCTACGTAAGGCTAATTTAAATCTTCTGCAACTGGTGGAGAGTAAAGGGGCTCTCCACTGGGTCTGAGGGGTGGCCTTGGTGAGCAAGGTCACCCCTACATGGGCGCAGTGGCCCGGTTTGTACTCGGGCCTATAGCCGGGGCAAGATAGGGACTGCTAGCGCGACCCTATCTTGCTCCACCTCAGCGAGGGACTGCTCACATGGGGGGTTTTTTTTTTGGGTTTGGGTTGTTTGGGTTCGGGTTGTTTGGGTTCGAGCCCCACATACCCCTTTCCTTTACCCCTGGAAAGGAAGGCATTTTCTCTTCTACAAAAAAATAATAATAAAGGTACAGCTTGTCTATTTTGAAATTATTTCTGCGACATCCATGACCAATCGTGGCATACCTACCATAAAGAAAAGTTGAACAAACATTAACATCAAAAATGGCGATCTGATGTGACGTCACGAATCAGTCAAGCCTATAGTGTGTGTTTTGCTATTATGAATTTCCATACATTTTTATCACTTTTTAATATTCAATACTCAATTCTTTATTGCTTCCATAATGTACAATAATACATAATTACTTCCATTACTTCCATAATTTACTTTTTATTCATAAGATTTTCAAATTAAAAAGCATAAGCTAATATTGTTATAGGTTAGCCTTTAGTTTAAAAAAAAACCGGCCAAGTGTGAGTCGGACTTGTGCATAAAGGGTTCCGTACGTATCTACAATAACGAACAAAAAAAACACGTTTTTTGTATGGGAGCCTATGGGCCCCTTAAATATTTGTTTTATTTTAATTTAATTACTTATTTTTAAAGTTAAAATATATATAACTCAATATTCTGTGAATATTTCAAGCGTCTACCTGTTGCCGTTATCAACATTGAGCAAAAAAATCACGTTTGTTGTATGGGAGCCCCTTAAACTGCCCGTTGGCTAAGTTGGGTGAGCGTTCGCCTTCTAAGCAGGGGTATCGGGTTCGATTCCCGGCGGAAACACAAGTTTTCTTCCCAAGGAAAATTTGTGTTTCTAGTTCTGGTTGTGATTGCGTGTGTGATGTGTATGTTTCCGGCACCCACGACACAAGTCATTGAACTTAGTGTGGGGCTGTGAGTGTGAAAGCGTTTATGTTTATGTTTTTAAATATTTATTTTATTTTGTTTTTTAGTATTTTTTGTTATAGAGGCAACAGAAAAACATCATTTGTGAACATTTCAACTGTCTAATTATCACGGATCATGAGATACAGCCTGGTGACATAGAACAGACAGATGGACGCGCAGCGGAATCATGAGTAATAGGGTCCCGTTTCACTCTTTGGGTACGTAACCCTAAAAAGGAATACTAGAACTAATTATATGTATGACTAGCCGTGCCCCGCGGCTTTGCCTGCTATTATCAAGTTAAAAAGTAGCCTATGTGTTAATGCTAGGTATAATCTATGTACATTCCAAATTTCATCCAATTTCGTTCAACCTTTGAAGCGTGAAGAGGGAACAAACATACCTACACACAAACTTTCAGATTTATAATATTAGTAGGATACATATTACCAATTGCAGTAAAAGAAGGTTCTGATACTTACAAATATTGGGCAGAGTCAATAGCTTGTGGTCTTTCGGCAAAGGCTCGGGCGTGGTCACGTCTAACCCGGCTGCGTAGATCTGCTGACTCTTCAGTGCGTCGTACAACGCGTCTTGGTCTATCAGCTCTGGAATAATAAAATATAAACATTTTTAATCAATCAAAATCAAAATCGTTTATTCACATGGGCCCCAAAGAGGCACTCATGAAAGTTAATGAATCTATTGCCAGATTCGCAAAATTACAGCCATCTCGAGAAGAACCTGGCAAGAAACTCGGCGGCGCATATTTTTTTCAATCATTTTTTTTTTATACATTCTTAATCTCTAATACATAAGTTTCTTAACCTAGGAGTTATTATGGTAGTCGCTAGAAAGAGCCTGTGCAGTTTGCCTCCATGCATCCTTGTCATTAATATAGTCTGTGGTTTTATAGTAGGCTTTCTTAATTAATGCCAGTTTTATTACAGATTTGAACTTTCCCAGTGGTAATTCAGTTACGATTTTAGGAATTCTATTGTAAAATCTAACACCATTTGCCATAAAAAATTTATTCGTTTTGCTTAATCTAAATGCGCGCACTGTAATTTTATGCTTATATCTAGTATTAAGATTAATAATATATATAGAATATTATTAATTAATAATAATATTCTATATACTGAGAGAAGACCGACATCAAGTCAAAAATGCACAAAACACCCAAACCGGGACGACAGTGCAGGTTTCATCGACCTCCACGCAAATTTGAGTTAGAATGAGCGTGATTATTATTCTTCTAACTTAAAAAAAATTTGCACTTGGTCTTGTTATAAACATTTCATTCAATATGTTTTCTAGGAGTAAAAAAAAAATCAAACAAACGCATTCACACTCACATCCCCACACTAAGTTCAAAGACTTGTATCGTGGGTGCCGGAAACATTTACACATCACACACAATCACACCCAGAACCAGAAGCACAAATCTCCATTGGGAATGAAAATTGTGCTTCTGCCAGGAATCGAACCCAGGACCCACGGCACAGAAGGCAGAGACTTCCCCACCACGCCAACTGTTCGTCAAAATACATAAACTGTTACTTTTTAGCTGTTTAGCGCGTTTTGTAAACAAGTATTTACAACACGCGCCTAAACGGCTTATAAATTACAATATTTATGGACCTTACTTACTGTCACTGATATACTTCTTGTTTTTTCAGAGTAAATACATAAAAGCTTTCACACTCACAGCCCACACTAAGTTCGATGACTTGTGTCGTGGGTGCCGGAAACATTCACATCATACACACACAATCACAACTAGAACCAGAAACACTAATGTTAAATGTCATGTCTTTAGCGCATGCCTTGAAACAACCTGTACACAAATTTTTGGATTTATTATATTAGTGTGACTATATTAATTGTATTAGATAACACTAGCTGTGCACCGCGGCTTCGTCCTCGTTTATCAAGTTAAAAAGTAGCTTATGTGTTAATCCTAGGTATAAGGAATGTAGGTACAGATAGTACCTACATTCCAAATTTCATTCAAATCCGTTCAGCCGTTACAGCATCAAGAGAATACAAACATAGCTACATACACACACACTTTCGGATTTATAATATTAACTAGCTGACCCGGCAAACGTTGTATACATTATTTCTAGGATTTTTAAAAAATACCTTACACTATATGAGTATGGGGATGTAGTTAAAAAATAAAAATAAAAACAAATAATTTTATCAAAAATAAAATGTGTTGGATCACCCTTAACATTTAGGGGTATGAAATATAGACCGGTTTCTATGACCTACCCGATATGCACACAAAATTTCATAAAAATCGGTCGAGCCGTTTCGGGGGAGTTCGGTAACAAACACCGCGACAAAATTTTTTATGTATTAAAGATAATAATAATATGAATATAAAATTGGTGTTAATATTAGTGTGATGTACCAGTCTACCTTTAGTCTTTGAGTTTACCTATAAATTTGGTGTTAATAGTTATAAAGGATTCGTAGATCTTGCAAAGAAACATTACCACCACGTCCGACGTTGACCAGGATAGCGTTCTTCTTCATCTTCGCGAGGGTATCCTTGTTGATGAGGTGCTTGGTCTCGTCAGTCAGCGGAACAGCTAGGAGGATGAAGTCGCTTTCACGGAACAGCTGGTCTTGGCTCACGAATGTAGCGTTTAGAGCTTTAGCTGGGAACGACAAGATTTTTTTTATGTCCGATAGGCAAGCATTCGATCACAATCTCAGATGATGGAAAGTGATGATGCGGCCGAAGATGTAGCATGCTTGCCTAGAAGGTACCTTTTCACTCTTGCCTTGAAGACTCCCAGATGCCGTTATACCGTTCGGGAAACAAAGACGAGTTCGGGAAACAATGACTTCCACTCATTTGCAGTACGGATGATAAATGTAGCAGCGAAACGCTTCGAGCGAACTGGAGGTATGTCAACCATATATGGATGACGTTTGACAGTTTGTATTTTTGTTAAATCGGACATGGTGGAATTAAGTCGTGTATTTCCTGCGCACACTCTCCAAAATGTAAACGATAGAACACCGATAGGCTCGCGACTTGCTCTCGACCTTACGTCGGTGACGGAGACTGCAATTTGGACTCGACTTATCATCGCCGAATAGCCTGTTTTATAAATCAAAGACAGTGATAGCTGGAGTCTAGTGCGAGTATAATATATATTATCTACAAGACATCGAGCTTATAGGTAACTCAAGTGCTCAAGCCAGTGGGTAGCGTTCCCATCACGCTAGCGGCATTGGCTCTCTGAAGATCACGCGTCGCCTCAACCAGGCGCTCTAATTTTATTTTCTAATTAACTACTTAAATTTAAATATCCGGATGACCGATGTGATTTTTTGTTTTTGGTAGAATGTGTTTGAATTTGTAGCCTCAGAAAGCTCCATCTAGTGTCGAGTAGAAACAGTTTTTTACATCGGTCATGGCGTAATAGATGGCGCTGATAGTTTCTTAAACCCGGATTTTCAAATGCAGTTTGAGAACCGAGCATCTGTTTTTTATTATTGCCAAGTTTTTCAAAATGTCTATTATTAAAGAAGCGCGTAAACAAGACAGTACCTACCTTGAGGCTTCTCCCTGTGGCCAGAGTAAAGGAACCTGTCGACTTCGAAGCCGACGAGCCGCTTGGCGGTCGCCTGGCCGATGCCGCCGAAGCCGACGATGCCCACGGTGCTGCCTCGCAGGTCCTGACCGAGCACCTTGTTGAAGCCTATCTCCCATTTACCACTGGAACGATAGAAAGCTTACAAATATATACCGTCATTAACACGTCTAAGTTGACTCGGCTCGTTCAGCACTTTGTACGTCCGTCCGTCTGTCAGAGGCATTTAGCGTCTAAACCATACAAAAACCATAGTGATAAATTTAGAAAGGAAAAATTATCGCTTGAGACGTGATTTGAACCCGCGGCCATAGGGTCTCATGCCCTATTGCTCTAACCGCTGGGCTACTCAAGTCCCGCCTGAAGCGACGAAATTAACATTTCCTTTAATCCCGCCTCAAGCGATAATTTTTCCTTTCTTAATTTATCACTATAGTTCTGCCTAGCATGGCTAATGCTATATAAATAAAAAATCAACATACAAAAACCATTTAAGCAAATGACTTCAATAAAATTATAAGTAGTTCACAATCCTACTGGTTGTCGATTCTAACGCACCCCCTGCAGGATTGTGCACTACCTACTTATATACTATAATACTACTACTACTTACATACCATATTTGTAAGTTTTTAAAATTAATTTATCTCAATCGCTGGAGATTGACGCCACTATCAATTTCTGCCCCGGTTCGAAAAAATCGTAGATCCGGGGCTAATGTGTTGTTTCTGGAGTTTATTTTTTATTTCGTTTTTACACAACGGTTATGGGGTACCTATCTGTACCCCAACAAAAACAGAGAACCTAAAGTACCTAAAGGGTCAACCGCCTGCGAGTCGTCTTAAGAGCTGAAGGAGTTTATTAAGGGCAACAGCTGCCTTAACAGATTCTCCCCACGATGCTCGACTCAAACTGTGGCAAATGTCATCCAAACTAAACGTTTATGCAAAATTTCATCTCAATATGTTGAGGCTAATTGCTTTAAAATTCAATTTGACCCGGTCATATTGTACTATATAAGTACATGGAGAAAAAAAATCTAGACTACTAAAGTTCTGAGAAACAAATGTTCTAGTCAAAATTAGTTACTATGGTTTTTTTTTTCAAAATAATCTTGTTAGGTATTATCAAATAATTTTGTGATTGTTACAAAATATATATAGTTGACACATAGCACTAGAATGTTAGCAACAGCAACAAGACTATAATTTATTTTGCAAAATTATTATCGGTTCTTTGTTTGTTTAAATTAGTTAAAAATCTCGGATTTCCCATTAAAAAACTAAGTTATCTAACAGTAAAAAAAACCTAGTAAAATACTGGTTATCTAACATGGATATCTACGAGGAATAAAGTTTCCCATTAGAAAACCAAGTTATCCAACAGTAAATATGTTTCCTCTTAGAATACTGGTTATCTAAGCGGAATAAGGGGGGATATTTTCTCAGTGTACTTACATACAAACATTAGAAGATAAATAAAAAAATAATTACTTATGCACTTGCTCCAAGTTCTCCGTGAACCTCCTGGCGGCGCCCAGCATCAGGCTGACAGCTATTTCCGCCACAGCAGAGCTGAGCACCTCAGGAGTGTTGGACAACTTGATCCCGCGGGTTCGCAGCTCCTCCAAGTTGCAATGGTTGTAACCCGCTGACACTGTCGCCACTATCTTCAACTGTGGGCCTGGATGCAGCGAATTTATAGTATATTCAACATATCTATATCATATACTAGCTGACCTGCCCGGCGTCGCCCAGGTAAAAGAAACATAGCCTGACACTGACTAATAACATAGCTTTCTATTGGTAAAAGAATTTTTTTTTTTATGCTCCATAAGCCATCTGACCACAATGACCTGATGGAAAGTGATGATGCGACCGAAGATGTAACATGCTTGCCTAGAAGGTACCTATTCACTATTGACTTGAAAACTCCCAGATTATACTGTTCGGGAAACAAAGACGAGGGCAATGAGTTCCACTCCTTCGCAGTACGGATGACAAACGTAGAATCGAAACACTTCGAGTGAACTGGAGGTATGTCAACCATATATATGGATGACGTTTGACAGTCTGTCTTGTTATTAGATGGCAAAACGACAAGGTGGAATTAACTCGTGTTATTCCTGCGCACACTCTCCAAAATGTTAACGATAGAATACCGATAGGCTCGCGACCTTACGTCGGTGACTGAGACTGCAATTTGGACGCGACTAGCTTATCGCCAATGAGTCTTTTTGCCGTTCGATTGACTCAAGAGCTTCAAGCTGGTACTTAGCGGATCCATGCCGCAGTAGACCTAGAGATTATCCCCTACAACCTCACAAACTTTACCTCTTCATAATAATAAGTATAGATATAGTATTGTATTATAATCATATATATATGGCTGGCCGGTATGAATGTACACAATTACAAATGCAACTGCCGTCATTTCATTTTATTACCTATAGTAGTTATTATGTTGTAGTAATTATTAACCTGCATTGTAAATGCATTGTATATTTACTTATATTGTATGTAAGGAAAGTAAACTGTTTATAATTAGATTTCTCATGTACCTAAGTGAATTTATTCTTGTTGAGAAAATATATAATCTTAACCCGTATTTTGCAATATCAGCTTGTCTTTCTTGTTTACCTGTGTTGTAAAATATACGTAAACCTACAATAGAGATATCTCTTTAAAAGTAACGCCTTTAAATATGCGTTACATTTAAATGTAGGTTTAGTTTTATTTTATCTTTATAGCTTTAGGATTACATCTATAAAATGATCTGCGGCGGGAACACAAGTTTTCTCTCCAAGCAAAATTTGTGTTTCTGGTTCTGGTTGCAATTGTGTGTGTGATTTGAATGTTTCCGGCACCCACGATACAAGTCATCGAACTTAGTGTGGGCTGTGAGTGTGAAAGCGTTTATGTTTATGTTTTCTTGAAATTTTGCACTAAAAGTCAATACACTAAATTACTTTTGTAGTTTTGAAGTCGGTCGTTTTTCTTTATTGTTTATTCTAAACTAGCCGTGCCCTGCGCGTTCGCCCGCTATTATCAAGTTAAAAAGTAGCCTATGTGTTCATCTTAGGTATAAACTATGTCCATCCAAATACGTTCCAAATTTCATTCAAATCCGTTCAGCCGTTAAAGCGTGAAGAGGGAACAAACATACTTACACACTTACACACAAATTTCCGGATTTAAAATATTAGTAGGATAAGATATGCAATGAAGCACGGTCATGGTTGCGCTATCAGTATTGTATGTAATGATTCAAGTGCTATTTTATCTCGAGATCGATTGCGGTTATCACACAAATCGATAACAGATCGCAGTTGTTGATTGTTCTTTAACCAACTTTCAAAGACGGAGATTCTCAATTCTACTGAATAAAGCTAGCTTCCCTTGTTATTCTGGATTTACTTTTTATGTTGATAGCCAAGCTTTTGGCTGCATCTCACCTGCCTCCCTAGCCAAAAACCAAAACACTTCGTTAATATTCACTACGTAACAGACCTTAAAACATGTATACATAAGGTTTAAAATATCTTGACTTGTTATTTAGTGCTCACCGAGATTGCAGAGTTACAGACAAGCAATTTGAAACCTTTGTGCACAAGTTTTAAAGTCTGTTACATTTGAAAAGCGGTTTTTTTTATAGAATAGAGTCGAAGCGTTTTGGCTTTTGGCTAGGGCTGATGTAAAGCGATAATGCGGCCAAAGATGTAGAATGCCTAAATTTCCTGTTCGCAGTGTGTTTCACTCGTTTGCGAAAATAAAACAAAAAATAATAATTATATATTAATTATAAATTTCTTAGAGTTAACCCTATTCCGTAGGGTCTGACTGAACTCACCAGCTCTATCCAGAAGCTCCTTCGTAATTGGCACGTTGGATATCCATATCAGCGCCGATACACCTGGAATCAGCTTCAGCAGGTCTTCCCTGGTCTTCGTGAGTCCTTCCTCTCCGAAGTTAGCATATTTGGTCTGAAGGACTGTGAAGCTGAATAAATACACATTATTAGGTTTTTTACCGGCTTTCCAATAAAAGAGGTACTTTTTTTTTTCTTTTAATGGCTTCGATATAATGATGGCGTAGTTGTTTATGTAAGTAAGGAGCTATCTGTTAGTGCTACTGAGCAGTCAATTGAGGAAGGTAACTGCATTACGCTTGAAATAGAAAATACTTACTCGCTAGTCTGCTCATACCGCCTACCTTCGTATACAAACCCAACAAAATATCTTAATTCTTTAGACAAAGTTTTAAATAACCTCAAATACAAAAACAACATTATATACACTGGTGGACTTTAACGTCTTACCTGGTGCAATATTGTCAGGACCAGCCTCAGATTATTAAAATCTCATGGCAACTCATGGCCAAGGTATAAATTTACCTACAAGGGCACAAACGTGTCTTGACACTTTATTGTTAAAATACCAGATAAATGGCAAACACTAGTGTTTGATGAACTGACGGATCATTCACCTATTTTATAATGCACTAGCGATCCGCCCCGGCTTCGCCCGGGTGTGATAAATGAAGAACCGCTCGACCAATTTTGTGCAAACTTCATATAAACCTCACGGAGCCCGAGACCTTTCCAACGAATGCAAAACCGTGGAAATCGGTTTGTGCGTTCTGGAGTTATAGCGTCAGGAAGGAAAACCCGACTTATTTTTATATAGTAGATAAAATCAGCCGTAAGAGTATCCGAAGAAAAGCAGGGAAGGTCGTACAAGTCTTTTTCTAATATTAATGCAGAATAAGAGAATCTCTAGCTCATCAATGCTGGAAAGAGTTTTATGCGATAAATAATGTAACTGATGCTGCTGCTAAGTTAGTATCGTCCATCCGTGACATAATACAAACAAATACCAAACTGAAACTCTTATAAAATAAATACGAACCCTACGATATAACTAAAACCCTGAATAACTAGCAGTGTTATAAAATGCATTAGAAATAGAAATCGACTTCAAAGAATATGGAAAAAGTCTGCTTGTAATGAAGAACTACGCATAAAGTATATTAATTGTAGGAACACATGCAATAATCCTATTAAATCATTAAAAATTAACTTTAACAACACAAAACTAATGAATGCACGTGGAAGCATGAAGAACACGTGGAAAATTATAAAATAACTTTGTAACTAATAAAAATAAAACAATTTGCAATGCATTACTCAAACTGAATAGTACATCTAAAGATTCATTGAATGATGTAAATAAATTTTTTACCAGTATTGGAAGTGAGCTGGCCAGTGAAACGTTAACAAAACTGAAGAAAACGGATGTAGAGCTTGCGTCCTCTACCAACTCTCTTAAAACTATGCCAGATACTTTCCTATCTATTTTCTAAAGAAGTAAGAAGTATTATTTCTTACCTTCAAATAAAATATAGTGCTCCGGGTTAGGATAGTATAACATCGGCTTTACTAAAAACTTGTTCTATATCTTTGGCTGAACCAATAGCACATCTGTGCAATTTAAGTTTTACCAAGGATAAATTTCCCGCTGTGTTTAAGCATGCTATGGTATGTCCAATCTTTAAATCAGGTGATGAACTATTACCCTCTAATTACAGGCCAATTTCCTTACTATCAAGTTACCAACACCATCCAAAGTTGTAGAAAAAATTGCTAACAAGCGGCTAATGTCATATTTGGAAAAAGAAGGTATATTGGCAGATGATCAATATGGTTTTCGAGCTAAAAAGTCCACTGATGATGCTGTTTTGCAATTGACAACACTGATTACTAAATATTTGGATCGGGGCGAAAAGTGTGTCGGAGTTTTTCTGGAGTGATAGAAAGCCTTCGATACGGTATCTATCCCGATACTTTTAGCAGTTTTGTCGGGGTAAGGGGAAGTATTCATGACTCGTTTAAGGACTATCTCACTGAGCGAAGGCGGCATGTAAAATTAGGTAACTGTGAGAGCGACGATGCAATCTGTAGTTACGGAGTTCCTCAGGGAAGCACACTCGGACCGACATTATTTTTAGCCTACATTAATGAGCTTTGTAAAATGAAACTGGAGAATGCCGACATACTCATGTTTGCAGACGACACGGTTTTACTATTTCATAGTTCCTCTTGGCCTAATATGCGTAAGTTGGCTGAGCAAGGGCTATCTAGAGTCACCACGTGGCTAGAAGATAATCTTTTAACTCTAAATACTGGCAAAATAAAGTATTTTTGTTTCAAAAAGACTGAAATAAATAAATTGCCACCTAATTTTAAAATTCTAGCGCATACATAACCTTGCAACCGCAATGCTTACCTACGTATCGCTTGCAATTGTAACTCTCTGGCTCGCGGATGTCTTCGTTACGTTGGAATCATCAAAATCTTTTTTCATGCTTGATAAACAAGCATTTTACCAATATCTCACCAAATGGAAGGCGATGATGCGGCCGAAATTGTAGCATGCTAGTCTAGGATCTTCTTTCAACGTATTAGCTTCAAGTAAAGAGTGATAAATCATCATTAATACCCTTCAGGGAACAAACGCGGGCAATGAGTTCCACCTGTCCTTTTTATAAGCATTTCCGAAACGTAAAATTGTCATAAAAGTCACAACGCAAGCTTCTTCATATCAAAATTCAAGGACTTTTGGTGCTAAATTATTATCGTCTGATTCTTGCTTTTTCACACAACGTTGAACGACCGCAAGGAATGTTAAAAACTGTAAAATGTGCTACAACAATGACAATGATTTTAATGGTAGATACTAAGAGTACAAGATCACACAGGAAACACCAAAGACAATGGTTGGGAAACACTAATTGGAAGGTCATCGCCCGGATGGGCAATCACATCGAAATTTGCTAAATTACGTATCTTGTCAGTAAGTATTTCTTAATTATTGAACGTGGGCACGAAGCGCGAACGAAAGCGTCTCCGTTTCAGATTGGGCAAAAATGCTTTCTTATGTCCGGATATCCGGATTTCCGGTTGTTCTCCTCTACAGGTCGCATTTCTCAATCGATTCTCGTGAAATTTTGTGAGCATTCGATAAATATAGAAGTATTTTATACTAGCCGTGCACCGCGGCTTCGCCCGCAATTATCAAGGTAAAAAAGTAGCCTATGTGTTAATCCTAGGTATAACCTATGTACATTCCAAATTTCATCCAAATCTGTTGAGTCGTTAAAGCGTGAAGAGGGAACTAACATACTTACACACAAACTTTCGGATTTATAATATTAGTAGGATAGTAGAATTCTGTTTATGGAAAAATTTCAAAATGGCGGAAATGTGGGGGTAGAAAACAAAAAAAAAAACACATATTTCAGCCATTTCGACAAATACGCGAGGTCTTCAGCTCACGGAGCCACTAATTAATATTTCTACGAAATTATTTTATTATTTCGGGCTACAAGAGTTATTTTAAGGTTAAGGCCAGACAACAAAAAAATTTTTCTCAAATTGAAACAGAGACGATTCTATCGTGCAACTCGTCGGTCAATTACTATAGATGCCGCCTCGGTTTCACCCGCGTTGATAATGATTATAAAATGTATGTACAACCTCGGCAGTGGTTGGCATATTTGAGCTGTTCGGCGTTGAGACACTGGACCCGTGAGGAACGGGAGCTCATTCTATTTTCAAAAATCTATCAGAGCGCCTGGTTGAGGCAACACGTGATCAAAATGCTGGTACTTATTTAGCTTAACGTATTAGCATTGCAATTCGGAGAAGCAATGCCGCCAGCATCATGGGAACGCTACCCACTGGTAGTGGGCTTGAGCACTTGAGTTTCCTATCAGCTCGATGCCTTGTAGGTAACTTAGTTCTTTGCTGTATAGATGTAGGTAAATAGTTTCGTTTTTGGAAATATATGAAATTGGATTGGCCCGTAGATAGTAAACGTGTTATACGCTTAAAATAAATAATCCTTTGTATTAACATTTTATACCCATTACCCACTCGTTATCAGCTGCTTAGGAACATTATCTTTCAATGTTTGCTAACTCGAACGAGTTAGCAAACATAAATAACTTAAGACATATATATGGAAATTTTAAATAGGTTGTTTACGAGCAACCAGTGGTGGATTCAGGATTGCGGGGAGGGGCTTGACCCAGCTGATGGTAGATGTTGTTGCTCCTGCAGCAATAATTATCACGAGACAAGATTTGTCACGGAAAATCTCGGGGCTTAGGGGGGTGCTTGAGAACCCCCTGGATCGGCTGCTGCGTACTACCTAAACTACCTTATATTATTATTTTTTAACGGCCCCTTTTTTTAAAAAAAAGGCCAATAAAAAAAGTAGATAATAATAATATAAGGTAGTTTAGCATTAAGCCAGTGTCAAGTAATTTTCGGGGTTTAGGGGGGTGCTTGAGAACCTCCTGGATCCGCTGCTGCGTACTACCTAAACTACCTTATATTATTTTTTTATTGGCCCCGCCAGTGTCAAGTAATTATGTATTTCATAAATATAAGTAAGAAGTCTTAGTCCCACGTCAGTCAAGTAAAAGAATCATGGTCTAGTCAGTCAAGTCATGCCCTACTAAGGTGGTAGAGACTTTACTAGACCTTTTATTTGTGTTTTGGAGTGAAAGCGAAAATCAGGTTTTTAAACTTTGTATTATAACTATTAACAGTTAATAATCCACCATTATTACTCATGGACACTCGAAGAACGACAAGTTTCGGAAAATAATTTATTAGAGACAACGACATTGGCAGAATTATGGTGCGACAGCTCTATAGTCGCCATTTAAAGTTGAAGTTGAAAAAAAAGTTGAAGTTAGTTGACATTTTTTCACTTCGCGCCTAAAATCTTCCAAAGAAGTATATAATACCATCGAGATAGGAAACAAACCTACGTTTACAATTACTTTAGCTACAACATCCTTGTATAATACATACGTAAGTGTCACCGTGTCACGTAAATCATGGATCATACTAAAGCGAGAACTTCATTAGGCAGACGCAGACGTTTGAAACCTGTGCGTCAGCCTAGAGTTAGCAAAGTCTGCTAGACACTAGAGTTAGATCGACGCGATGCAAAACAACGTACTTCACATACCTAACAAACTCTGGGATCAGGACAAACTTCAGAATAGAGGCTTTACAAGTACATGAAGCTCGATTGATTGGGGGGAGGGGCTTGACCCAGCTGATGTTGCCCCTGCAGCAATAATTGAACTGCCCGTTGTCTTAGTTGGGTGGCGTTCGCCTTCCATGCAGGTGTATCGGGTTCGATTTCCGACTAAAACACAAGTTTTCTACCCAAGGAAAATTTGTGTTCCTGGTTGTAATTCTGTGGGTGATTTGAATGTTTCCGGCACGCGCGACACAAGTTATCGAACTTAGTGTTGGGCTGTGAGTGTGAAAGCTTGAATTTTTTGCAATTTCAATAAATTCAGAACCTATTTGAATAAGAAATTCTTATACATTATGGCGACACGTACAAAAATTGCCGCCTCCAACGTATGAGAGATAGAATAATGCTCTGTGGAACTACACTAAGCAGTCGTACACGAAAATCCAACCCCTTATTTATCTGTGTCGTGAGCTGTTATTTGAATTAAACTAAAATGAATCATATTTCTTGATAGTTTTGTCATTTTCTTATTGAAACTGTTTGTAGCATTAGAGGGTCTGGGATCGCTGGAACAACCACGGCGCGTCGCGTGACTAGGCGTCGATATATTGTTATAGATCTAAACTGCTTTAAAATGTATTATATACCTATAGGCTTCAACGACGCGTCCAGTAGGTCTTTTCTGGTCGTCAGACTACGATTGTACGAATTGATGCGACGTCGATACGATAGTCGATCGTTTGAGAGTTCAGTCGATTCGATGGTTCATCTATACTAATATTATAAAGAGGTAAAGTTTGTTTGTTTGTTTGTTTGTTTGTTTGTTTGTATGTAAAAGGTAATCTCTGAAACCACTGATCCGATTCTGAAAATTCTTTCACCAATAGATAGCTACACTATCACTGAGTGTCATAGGCTATGTTTTGTCGGGATAGAAGTTAGTTATCAGTTCGAAATAATAATATTCGTAAGACAAGTCGGAGAAAAATTTGCTAACTCTCCGCTTTATCGGCGTACGCTGACTAAACGGTAAGACATAGTTGAATACAATGTATGGCAAAAATGTTGGCCTTCATGAGTTTTACAAAAAAGTCCGCGACAGCATATATCTAACATGTATGTATAGCTCAGAAAATATACTTTTCTTTGTTAAAAATCTGAAAAAAAAGCGGCCTCTGTTTAGTTGGCTTTTTGAGACATTCAGTATTAATCCTTATCAAAATAAACTATTTGATCGTCTTACGTAGTTCATGTAGATACATTTTGCTTTTTACTGCATATGATTTGGATAAATAGTCTATGAGAAATCGTGAAATTAATTTCACGGGAGCCCGCCCGTGAACGGGACGGGTCAGAAATGTACAGAAACGTACTACGAATTCCTGCACTAAAAAATAGCGGCTTCTATTTCGTTGGCTTTTTTTAAGTATTTAATATTAATTCTTATCAAAAAAACCTATTTCATCGGCTTACTTAGTTCAGGTAGATGCAATTTGCTTTTTACTGCACATAATTTGAACCCATAGTCTAGGAGAAATCGTTAAGTTTATTTGAGGGTGAAAACGGTGGATACGTCTATGTTTTGAACCGACTAACATAAGAAGGGGGATATAAATTCGACTGTTTTTTTTTGTTTAGTCTTATCATTGAAGTTTGAACTGCCCGCTAGCGTAGTTAGGTGGGCGTTTGCCTTTAAAGCACCGGGTTTGATGCCCGGTGGGAACACAGGTGTTTTCCCACGGGAATTTGTGTTTCTGGTTTTGAGTATGTTGTGAATGTTGTGTGAATCTTGGATGTTTACAGCCCTTTGATACAAGTCATTGAACTTATTGTGGGGTTGTGAATGTGAAAGCGTTTATGGGTATGTTTTTTAATATTTTCTACCCGGCAGACGCCCCGCCGGGCGGGTCGTTCCTGAACTTTGAATTGCTCGCTGGCGTAGATGGGTGCGCGTTCGCCTTCAAAGCAGCGGGTTCGATTACCGGTGATAATTTACCTAGAAAATTTTACTCCACGATAAATTTGTGTTCCTGGTTTTGAGTATGTTGTGAATACTTTGTGAATCTTGGATGTTTACGGCCCCCCGATACAAGTCATTGAACTTAGTGTTGGGCTGTGAATGTGGAAGTGTGTTTATTTGTATTATTATTTTTTAACCGGGCGACGCCGGGCGGGTCATCTTTTGAACTATCTACTCGCGTAAATGGGTGCGCGTTTGCCTTCAAAGCAGCGGGATCGATTCGCGGTGGTAACAGAAGTTTTCTCCCTACGGGAAATTTGTGTTCCTGGTTTTTAATATGTTGTGAATCTTGGATGTTTACGGCCCCACGCTACAAGTCACTGAACTTAGTGTGTGGCTGTGAATGTGGAAGTGTTTATGTGTAGATTTTTTAACCGGGCGACGCAGGGTGGGGAATCTTTGAACTTTGAACTACCCACTGGCGTAGATGAGTGCGCGTTCGTCTTTAAAGCAGCGGGTTCGAATCTCGGTGGGAACACAAAATAACAAAAGTTTTTTCCCCACGGGCAGTTTATGTTTCTGGTTCTGGGTATGACGTGAATGTTGTGTGTGTGGTGTTAATTGTTTACGGCCCCACGACACAACTTATAGTACTTTTACAGTGGGGCTGTGAGTGAGAAAGCGTTTATATGTAAGCTTTTGTTTACCCGGGCAACGCCGGGCGGGTCAGCTAGTTATAAATAAAATCGTTCGATTTCGACGTCGATGTTAAGATAATCGATACCCGGGTTCTACCATATCGGCGCACGTGACCCGTCTGCCTAATGTAGTTCTCCCTTGAAACTGGAATTAATGTTTTTATTTTAAGCCACAGAACAAGAAGTAGCTTTTTCACGAATTAGTTTCCATCATTGATATTTTTATCCAATATTTTGGTTTCACCAGATTTGACGATGACAAAAACTTCACTGTGTATTATTCCAGGTCTTTATGTATAAATATAACACAAATTTCGCCCAAATAGCTTAGTATAGCGTTAAACAAGTCCGTCAATCATATTGCTATAGTAACTATTGAGATACCATTATCACTGATAAAATATTTCCTCATAAAAAAAACAACTCGTGTCAAAATGTCAAATCATGAACAGATAATAAACAAATGACTGCTTTACGCTTTGATCTTCCTGAACCTACCTATCATATCATTATTTTATATCGATTGCAACATTTATAACACTAAGTATAAAAAAAATAACTTACTGTTCCTGCAGAGCCTTCAATGGTAACTCAGGGAAGTCATTTGAAGAGACCAAAACCTTCAGATTCTTAGTCATCGTGTCGTTTGCTTGACAGGCCAACACCAAACTAAACAATAGCACACAGCTGGTAACGTAAAACTTCATTCTTGACAATTGATACCTTATCTGACAGGTTAAGTGCGCGATAGCCGCCAACTTCAATACTTCAAAAACGAAAAAAAATCTAGGCAAATGAATGGTAATACATTCAAACTTTATTGTTCCTCGTAGGTAAGCGTTGTACACTGTTATTAGACTATAATTAAATTTTCTATAGACGTCCCCGTTTGACAAATCTCTCAGATCAACTGATCCAAGAATCCAAACTATTGTCTCAGATTCGTCGTGAACGTAATCGCCCGAGCGCCCGAGAGGTCGCGCCAAGTTCAAGGCTGATCCAGAACTAAAAAACTATGCAAGATATTTAGTTACTAACTATAACATAAGCTGTGTCGCCTCTAATTAATTTAGAGCAATGCTTTACTAATGTATGAGAATAATGACCAAATATGTAGATAATAAGGTGGTTAGATTATGTATATCGACGTACCTACTTAGATATGTGGGGAATAGTTGGCCGAGCTGTGGTCACCGAAGCTGTTAACGTTATAAATGTTAAATAAACGTGGCGTACAAAGATTCATAGGTACTTATTTCTTTTTAGAATAAAATATCATAAGTTATTCGCCCCGAACTGAGATGACCCCACTACGGCAACGGCTAATAACTTTTTTCTTAACAATATTAGTTTGAGTTTTGTATTTGTTGTTCAAGTACGGGATATAACGGAATAATGGAAAAATAGGTCTAAAGTGGCCTACAAAATTGTTATTTTCCAGTATATAGATATTTTTGAAAAACGGTTTCGCACTCTATTTACAAAGGTCTTTTGCAAATAGAGTGCGTCAGGCAGAAACAAAAAATAGCCCCCCACTTACATGTATACTGTTTAGCTGCCCCCTTAATATTTTCATTTATATAATTTTAATTGCCATTTTTAGCTTTGGACCATAGCTAACATATTCTCTGAGAATTTAAAGTTATTCGCTTGTATGAATCCAGACGCTAAACGCCTCTGACAGACGGACGGACGGACAAAGTGCCACCAAGTCAACTTAGAGACCTCGCATCGCTGTCACTCAAAGCAATCCTTTTAGTCACTGTATTTTACTTATACGTATGGTAACACACAAGTTTATACATAATTAAGGGGAGTTTTGCCGCGAAAGTGAAACAATGGCGTTGTTGATTTTGTGTAATTTTCCAAAACCTGTGATTCTTCGAGTGTTAATGTGTAATAATGGTGGATTATTAACCGTTAATACTTAGTAAATGTGCATAAGTGTAGGCAAGTCATACAAAGTTGAAAAACGTGATTTTCGCCTTCGCTCCAAAACTCCAATAGAAGTTCTAGTAAAGTTTCTACCACTTTACTAGGGCATGACTTGACTATGACTGACTACTTGACTTTGACTTTGACTTGTGACTAAGACTTTTATTATGAAGAATAGAAATTGTAAATATTTGTTTAATATTTCGACTGAAGGACTATGCATCCATGGTCATGAAATAATAATAAAGCCGCGAAAGTAAAAAAATGGCGTTGTAGATTATGTATAATTTTCCAAAACCTGTGATTCTTCGAGTGTTAATATGTAATAATGGTGGATTATTAACCGTTAATACTTAGTGAACGTGCATAAGTGTAGGCAAATCATACCTCTATTCCTTCGCACCAAAACTCCAATACCAAGTTCTAGTAAAGTTTCTACCATTTTACTAGGGCATGAGTTGACTATGACTGACTACTTGACTTTTTTTTTTAAGCAAACGCATTCACACTCACAGCCCCACACTAAGTTCAAAGACTTGTATCGTGGGTGCTGGAAACATTCACATCACACACACACATTACACCCAGAACCAGAAGCACATATATCCCTTGGGAAGGAATTTGTGCTCCTGCCGGGAATCGAACCCAGGATCCACGGCACAGAGGGCGAACACCTGTCCACTGCGCCAACTGGGTCGCCTCGTCGAAGTTTCACTTTGACTGTGACTTGTGACTAGAACTTCTATTATGAAATATAGAATTTGTTAAATTTTGTTTAATATTTCGACTGAAGGACTAAGCATACATGGTCATGAAATAATTAAAAAAAAATACATAAGTGAAATAAGTATGTTTACCTACTTCTTTAAATTGATTAAATAAACGTAAAATGATAAAGTTACGTAGATACTGAAATTTAAAATGTTGTATCGAATCAAGTTTAGTCAATTGTTTCTCTGGTCTCGCGACTCACTAACACATAAACATCACTAATATTATGATTGATAATTAAACGCAAGCAAAGCTTAAAAAAAACCGTCTTCACCCCAAGCAAAGGTTAAAAAATCCGTCATCTTCGGAACTTTGATCAGATTAGGTGTACTAAACATGCATTATTGAAGATATTTCAAGAACTACTGATCAGATCTTGAACAAATTTTTATGGGATCAATTGGACCAATTGGAGCAACATCTTTCAAACAAAAAAAAAAATTCAAAATTGGTTCACGTGGAATGATGTTACACACATAAAAAAACACAGTCGACTTGAGTACCTCCTCCTTTTTTGTGAGGTCGGTGGAAAAAACATTCTTCTTCAAAATCAAAATTAAATCGTTTATTCACATGGGCCCCAAAGATGCGCTCATGAAAGTTAGTTACTGCCAGATTCGCAAAATTACAGCCATCTCGAGAAGAACCTGGCAAGAAACTCGGCGGCGCATTCTTTCTTTCTTTTAAGTGTTTAACTTAAATGACTATACTGTATATCTATGTTATGTAAGCCGCGAGAAATTGCAGTTTGCCTCCATGCAATGCATGCTTGTCATTTAAGTAGTTATTCGTTTTAAAAATAAGCTTTCTTAATTAATGCCCCTTTTATTACTGATTCAAACTTTCTAAATTTTGGTAGTTCCATTACAATTTTAGGAACTTATTGTAAAATCTAACCCCATTTGCCATAAAAGTTACATTCGTTTTGGTTTGATTTTGTAAATGGGCGCACCGCAATTATGGCTTATATCTATATATACTATATGGGTATAATTTAAACGGCCACCAAAAATTCTAAACAGTTACCAAGGATAAATGGTCACCATAATTTGGTAAAAAAAAGTTTCCTAAAATAAAATTTCCTGTGACAGAACCGAATCGGATAACAGTAGGTTATTTTTTTAAATAATTAATACAAAAATATTTATAAAACGAGAAAATGGTTTTATTTTATAATATTTTAGGAAATGTAACTTCCAATGTAATTTGGTGACTATTTATCCATTTTGGTAAGCGTTTAGAATTTTTTTGGTAGTAAAATAGGTACTTTTTTTTGGCGGTGTTTAAACACAAGCCGATATATTAAGATTGTGTGCGTCGCTTCTTAATTTAAATTCATGGCAAGAAAGGTTTTCCCAATAGACTTTGGGTCTTAATTCACTTTAAAATCCATACCTAAATACCTATATTAGGTACTAGCCTTGCACCGAGGCTTCGCCCGCTATTATCAAGTTAAAAAGTATCCTATGTGTTAATCCTAGGTATAAGCTATGTATATTCCAAATTTCATCCAAATACGTTCGTTAAAGCGTGAAGAGGGAACAAACATACTTACACACTTAAACACAATCTTACGGATTTATAATATTAGTAAGATATATTATATTTAAATTAAAATAACAGGAAAAAACAAAACAATCTCTTATTTACAGCGATAAGCGGTGCGTACCAGCTAGGCTGCTGCTGGTAACAATTATTTATCGCACGGCTTCAACGTTTTTATCACCATAAATATATGTATAAAGCTAAACAGTATTTTCCTGTTAAATCTGATGTAAAAACAGTCTTATTTTAAGAAATATAAGTTTTCTTTTAATATAATATTAGTCTCCTTAACTTTTTTTAATGCTCGATAGGCAAGCATTTGACCACTTCCATCAGGTAAGATATTACCTGATGGAAAGTGATGATGCTGCTAAAGATGTGACATGCTTGCCTAGAAGATACCTATTCACTCTTAATTTACTTTAGAACTTCAAAATAACTGTAGTGATAAATTTAGACAGAATAAAATATCGCTTGACCATAGGGTTTCATGCCCTATTGTTCTAGCCGCTGAGCTACTCAAGCTCTGCCTAGAGTGACGAAATTATCCTCTCCTTATTATTATCGTCTTACGGGGACGTGTGACGTCATCTACCGAAACAGTTTATACAAAATACTACGGCCAACGAGTCTAACATTGCAGTTAGCTCCACGAGCCTCACGTTGTGTTGATAACGTCTACCCAAATCAATTGATTGTAATGTATAACAGCATTAGCCATGCTAAGCAGAACTATAGCAAATATAACAATTCAAAGTGTAACTGATCCTAGCCCACTTTAAAATTATTTAAGCCCTTTTTGTACCTCTTTGTTGTTTTTAAATAACAAACTAAATAATGAGAAATGTATTAAGAGAGAGAATCTCTTGTATCTCTTAAGAAAATGCAATGTCATTTTTTTTCAGTATATTACATACTTCAATAAAAAGTTCAATAAAGAGTATAACCATAGTATGTATATAGAAACAAAAAAACAAACAAACAAACGCATTCACACTCACAGCCCCGCACTAAGTTCAAAGACTTGTATCGTGGGTGCCGGAAACATTCACATCACACACACATTACACCAAGAACCAGAAGCACAAATATCCCTTGGGATGGAATTTGTGCTCCTGCCGGGAATCGAACCCAGGACCCACGGCGCAGAGGGCGGACACCTGTCCTCTGCGCCAACTGGGCCGTAAAAAATATATATATTTCTACTATGGTATTACTATTAGGTTTATAAAATTGGTCAAATACCAGAAACCTATTGGGACACCATTCCAATCATTGGGACCAACGTTTTTCGTGGTACGGCTGTTTTTTTATTTTAATCTTGGCTTCGCAATCCCGTTCATTTAGGCAGTGTTAAGTAATAATATAATAATTATAGTAATTTTCAAGTGTATTTCATATTAAAAGTACTAGTTACAGTCAAAGACAAGTAAAATAGTTAAGGTCAAGTCACAGTCAAGTCATGCCCTAGTAAAGTGGTAGAAACCTTACTAGAACTCCTAATGGAACCTTGGAGCGAAGGCGAAATTACGCCTTTCAACCCTGTATGATTTGCCCACACCTATGCACGCTAACTATGTATTAACGGTTAATAATCCACCATTATTACACATTAACACTCGAAGAATCACAGGTTTTGGAAAATTATATAAAATCAACAACGCCATTTTTTCTACTTTCGCGGCAAAACTCGGTACGGCCGGCTGTTGTTAATCCCGTTTTTGTGATTTTTTAAATATTTTTTTAAAATGTATTATTTATCTTCTTTGTTAAGGTGTCATGTGTCAACTGACGTTGGCGTGAATATTACGGGGCACGGTGCAGGCCAGCCCCCCGATTACCTATCTTTGTTGCAAACGGTTTCAATACTAAATTGACAAAACTCCTAAGAAATAAGGTTCATTTTTGCTTAATTTTAATTGAAACCGCTTGCAACAAAGATACGTAATAGGGGGTCAGGGCATTATGAACGAAAACTAAGAATGGTTGCTATATATATATGGTGCGACAGCCCTATAGCCGCCATTTTTAAAGAAACTATTATTCACAATATGGCGTCTGATCGTCGTCATATTGAATTTTGATTACTGTCATGTCTCTAGTGACACTCGCACGCAAGATTAAGTCAAATTACATGACGTAAGATTCATCAAAATCGGCTCAGGTGTCTGGTCTCGCCATATGCTTCGTCGCATCGCCAGTTCTTAGTTTCATACAGCTGGGTAAAAATATGTTATTAAACTTAAACCACTAATAAAAAGAACACTGATCGATAAATTAAGCTTTAATGTCAGTAAAAGTTTAAAAAAAGTTGGTAACCTATACCTATAGGTAATTAATTACCATTTATTTTCCGTCCTACTACAATGTCCAGTAATACTACGAGGAAATTATCTGCCCGTGTTACTACTATTTAGCACGGGACAATGTTTTACTTATACTACTTCTTTAAGAAAGTTAAAATAAAGTTCGGCAAATACAAGTTAAAATCTATAAAAACAAATAGAAGACGAAAATGCAAACATTATCTGAAAAACAATTAATCAATGCCGAAAAACAAATTTAAAATTTGAAAAAATATTAAATTCTAGAGAAAACAAGTAAAATCGGTATATGTATAGATGAGGGATAATCTAATAAAGTCATTAAAAAAATGTAGTGAAAATAGTAACTTTAAATTAAATTTAAAAATAATTTAAATTATTTATTTCAACAGTTTCTTAAATTTTTTCGGATTAAGTTTGATTTTTTTAATTCTTTTTTGCTTTCCATCTCAATGTTTTCTTACGTGCATTAGTTTTCCCATTATATTTGTTTTGCCGACATTCACTTGTTTTCTAATTTTATTGTTTGTTTTTCGGTCCGTGATTTTCATTTGATTTACGATTTTATTTTGTTTTTTCGGCTTTTATTTGTTTCACTGATTTACTCTCATTTTTGCCGATTTTCATTTGTTATTATTTACAGAATAGTAGTGTTGATAAAACATATTTTCCCGTGCCACTGTCTCCTGTACTGTTACTGTAGTAGTGATATGGGTACAACATTTATTTGTTCTATCACTGGTAAAGTAAGTCCAGCACGGCTCATAAACGAAATCATAACAAATTTAAGAATCATAACGCAATACAATACAACAGAATACAAGCATCACATAGACGATACTGAAGCGCTGTTCTGTAGGTCAATTCTGGTCGTCAAAATACGATGTTCGAATTAATGCGACGCGCGACGTCGATACGACAGTCGATTGGTTTAAATTTAAGTTGATTCGATGTTAATGATAAAAGAAAACCGTTCGTATTCGATGTCGATATAAAGATACTCTATGCCCGGAATAGACCCCCTGATTCTGCTATAGATGTCATCGTAGTATATTAATTTAAAAGAGAAGAGAAGAAGAACAAAGACGCTACTCATGTATGACCGCTTAATTGATCCTCAGTTGAAATGGGTAACTTGTAGATAGATCTATAAGTTACCCAGTTTAGGGTTTTGACTTTGCAGATAATGTTCTATTCTCTTGGAATCTCAGATACAAGAGGTTTAACTGTTCAAGGATAATAAAAGTGAATACAGCGTGCGGCCCAAGTTTCATATAAGTGGGTAGGAAGCCGTGCCACAGAGATGTTACCCCTTCGTGTTTGACGATGCTGATGAAGGTTGCTATTTGACTCATTCCCTTTGATTCCATTTGTACTCTGAAAAAACGACCTATATGAGAATAGCTATAGAATAAGCTATATAATAATATCAGAATCTCCTACAGAATATCCAGTCAAAATAAAAATCAATCAAAATCAAAATCGTTTATTCACATGGGCCCAAAAGAGGCACTCATGAAAGTTAATGAATCTATTGCCAGATTCGCAAAATTACAGCCATCTCGAGAAAAACCTGGCAAGAAACTCAGCGGCGCATATTTTTTTCTTTCATTTTTTTTTAATAACATTCTTAATTTCTAATACATAATTTTCTTAACCTAGGTGTTATTATGGTAGTCGCTAGAAAGAGCCTGTGCAGTTTACCTCCATGCATCCTTGTCATTAATATAGTCTGTGGTCTTATAATAAGCTTTCTCAGTCATCGGAGGACCCTATAATTAAAATCAAAGCATTGTGACGTGATAACTTCTTATAAATCGATGAACGCCGGCTGCACGCACGAAAACGTATGACATGGTATGACTCATTGTCACGTTCCGCCTGAGCCGACCGTGCAAGCGAGAGCGCGTAACAACCGATAGAGAGGCACGCGTTCGTCTTATGACGTTATTTGAAGATTTTACATGATTTTACTTACGTTGAATTCGAGATCAATTTTAAATATAATTAAAATACGACTTTTACTCACGTTATTTGATCGAAATTGATGATCAGGTTTCGACTATGTATGAAGGGATTAAACTCCTTACCTGAGTCCTGAGTCTATGTTTCCTGACAAGTACCATACGGGATCTTCAAGTTTCAAATAAATCGTCGACCACATCATCACTTTTTCATCAGTTGAGACAGATGGTCGAACGTTTGTCAATCTAGGTTTTCTTTTAAAGTTTTAAGCTTTCACCTGCCTCGTTTTGACGATGTCAACTGGCAGTGATGTGAAGGTCGTGACGATGCCGGCGATCATCGAGGCGCAGAAATGTAGGAGGATGTTTGTTCCAAGACATGGAAAGTATTGCAGCGATTCCCGTGCCTAAAAGATACATTCAGAAAAAAAACGTACGTTTATTTGAATGCGTATACATTTTTTTTAATCAATAAAATTACTTATTTATAGCAGAAAAACGTAACCGAATTGAAAAAAAATATAGCACAGCTATTTCAAAAAATATTGTGAATACTTTTACCCAGTTGGCGCAGTGGATAGGTGTCCGCTCTCTTCGCCGTGGGTCCTGGGTTCGATTCCCGGCAGGAGCACAAATTCCTTCCCAAGGGATATTTGTGCTTCTGGTTCTGGCTGTAATGTGTGTTTGATGTGAATGTTTCTGGCACCCACGATACAAGTCTTTGAATTTAGTGTGGGGCAGTGAGTGTGAATGCGTTTGTTCGTTTGTTACTCAAACACTTTTCTTTAATTTTTTGGCAGCGGTTAAGACGAATCAACGATTTGACGAATGAACGACCCGGAACCAGAAACAAAAAACTTCCCGTGGGGAGGAAGCTTGTGTTCCCACCGAGATTCTATCATATCCCACGATATTCATCTACGCCAGCGGGCAGTCCAAAGTTCAAAAACGACCCGCCTGGCGTCGGCTCGATAGAAAATAATAAAAAACATCTTTTATATTCATATTTGCCATACATTGTATTCACCTATGTCTATAACTGTTTAGTCAGCGTACGTCGATAAAGCGGAAAGTTAGCAAATTTTTCTCCGACTTGTCTTACGAATATTATTATTTCGAACTGAATACTAACTTTTATCCCAATATAGCCTATGACTCTCAGGGATAGTGTAGCTGCCTATTAGTGAAAGAATTTTCAGAATCGGATCAGTAGTTTCAGAGATTATTGCGGCGCGGGCGTAGATGGGTGCGCGTTCGCCTTCAAAGTAGCGGGTTCGATTTCCGGTGGTAAATTACCTAGAAGATTTCTCCACAACGTTTTGTGTTCCTGGTTTTGAGTGTTTTTTTAGCCCCACAATAAATACGAAGACTTGTGACGTGAGTGCTGGAAACATTTACATCACACACACAATCACGACCAGAACGAGAAACAATTTTTCCTTGAGGAGAATACTTGTGCTCCCGCCGGGATTCGAACCCGGTACCCCTTAGAAGGCGAACGCTCACCCAATTGAGCCAATGGACAGTTCAACCATGCTGTGAATGTTGTGTAAATCTTGGATGTTTGCGGCCTCACGATACAAGTCATTGAACTTAGTGTGAGACTGTAAATGTGGAAGTGTTTATTTGAATATTTTTTAACCGGGCGACGCAGGGTGGGTAATCTTTGAACTTTGAAGTACCCACTGGCGTAGATGGGTGGTGCGCGTTCGTCTTCAAAGCAGCGGGTTCAATTCCCGGTGATAACAGAAGTTTTCTCCCCACGGGAATTTTGTGTTCCTGGTTTTTAATATGTTGTGAATGTTGTAAATATTGGATGTTTAGGTACGCCCCCACGCTACAAGTCATTGAACTTAGTGTAGAGCTGTGAATGTGGAAGTGTTTATGTGTATATTTTTTAAACGGGTGACGCAGGGTGGGTCATTTTTGAACTTTGAACTACCCACTGGCGTAGATGGGATCGCGTTCGTCTACAAAGCTTCGAATCTCGATGGGAACACAATAACACAAGTTACGGGAAGTTTATATTTCCGGTTCTGGATATGACGTAAATGTTGGGTGTGTGGTGTTAATGTTTACGGCCCCACGACACAGTTATAGTACTTTCAGTGTGGGGCTGTGAGTGTGAAAGCGTTTATGTGTAAGCTTTTGTTTACCCGGGCGACGCCGGGCGGGTCAGCTAGTTTATTATAATTTGTTTTAACACTTTTTAAAGCAATTTCGACAACGCAATAATTTTACTTTTCACTCTCCCAATTTCGCCGGCCCAGAAAATGTGCATCCTTGGGCCTAGTGCCCACTACTTACATTGTCACTAGTATTGTATGTTCCTATCAGACTCGCACATATCATGTGTCATGGGCCACGGTTTTTGTTCCTCAGTATACCTGAGAGTAGCTCCCGAGCTCTGCTGCATTGACGATCATGGCTCTGGTGACGGTGGCGGAAGTCCCTTTCCACAATGCAGTCACGCCTTCCTCTCTGGCTATTCTGCAAAGACACTATAGCTTATTAATACCAAATATATTCTTGTTTGTTGATCGAGCGAATCGAGATCTCTAAGTTGACTTACTAGAGTCGTTTAGCACTTTGTCAGTCCGTCCGTCCGTCCGTCTGTCAGAGGCATCTAGCGTCTAAACCATATAAGCGAATGACTTCAAATCTTCATAGAATATGTAAAACTACTTCCCGAAGCCAGAAATGACATTTAAAATTACATAAATGAAAATATTAATGGGGCTCCCATACATGTAAGTGGGAAGCAAAATATTTTTTATATTCTTATATATATTCACAAGGGTTTGTGTCGTATCGTTGAAAAGGGCTCGAAAAGTAAAGTACGAAACCGGTTTTAAAAAAATCTATTTTGGAAAATAACGATTTGGTAGGCCACCAAAGTCACTGGTTTTAAACCTATATTGTCCCGGGGTCCCGGGGTCTATGTCAAAAATGGCTTCACACTGAACGCTGAAACTAATGTATAAGATATATCCGTTATATCCTGTATTTGAACAACAAATAGAGAAATCAAAGAATTATTATAAAGAAAAAAGTTGAAAGTAATTCACCTCAAAAGTGTTTCTCTATGAGGCAAAATGTAGGCGCGAGATCTCAGTTCGGCGCGAACAACTAGTATAATATAATACAATGATTTTTGTATATATATAGCATTAGCCATACTAGGCGGAACTATAGTAGTAAATTTAGAAAGGAAAAATTATCGCTTAAGGCTTTGAACCCGCAGCCATAGGGTGTCATGCCCTATTGTTCTAACCGCTGAACTAAGTACCTACCCAATGCCTCCCTGAAGCGAAGAAATTATCCTTTCCTTATTATTATTCGAACTATTGTTACTAAAGTCTGTCATTGAATTTTTTTTCCACCTGAAATTCAAGTCTACCAGATTGTATCACATCAGAAGATCAGATTCAGGTTACGAATGAAAATTATTGATGAATGATGAATGTAATTGAATACAATTTAGTTAAGAATTAGTTATTATTTTAGTTAGTGTCATGGTTTCAAATCTGACCTGACCAATGCATCAAAGATGTGTCTGTAGTTCCTTTTCAGTTCTGGTGGTAACCTTCCGTCCGCAGTCATACGTATGAGCGCGACCTCAGCTGGGTTGCCCACAACTCCTCCTATTGCGCCACCACAGACGCCGAATAGTAGCTTGAATAATAATGAAGGTTCTCTGCTATACATCCTAAAATAAACACTCATTAAAATAATGTAACTTATTTAGTTGCTGTTGTATAAAAGCATATAAATAACTAGTGACTCTGTGAGCTATTTCAAATGAGTACAATGAGTTCAAATTAATTACCCTCTGTAAGTGTCAAACAATCCATTGAAGACTCCTAATCGGGCAGTTCCGTACGTGAACTGCCTAAACACAGCCGCCGAAACACCAGTGTAAAACGCCAAAACTCCTTCTTTCTTCACTAATCTCCTAGCAACTTCGAAGGTAGATATTGTATGAGCTTCTTTTCCCATGAGTTGTATTCGAGTCTTCAGTAGATCGGCAGGTTGCACCAAGCAAATGGCTATTGCTCTGTTTGATGTGGATAGGACAAAACAACAACACAGTGTCATATATAATTTGTATAAGATAATAGGGCCATGTCGCGCTTTAGGATGCTTTTCCACCAGAGATCTGCTATGCTACGTTGCTATGGACGCATTTGATATCCATCAATAATATTCATTGGTCCACATAGCATAGCATTGGTGGAAACGGGTTCAACTAAGCTACGTTTTTATATGGAATGATGCGTGGTATGGATGGTCGCGAGTGGTGTAGCTACGAGTATGTGTATAGCAGAGTACCTACAGTAGGCGCGCTGTCGATGCATCGCATAGCTATAGCTGCGCTGGTGCATCTTCGCTTAGCACATCTTACTAGCTCCACTATATGTAGCGGAGCGTAGCTTAGCATTAGTGGAAACGGTCACATAGTTTCGTAGCTTAGCTTTCACGCCCTCGCAGCATAGCTGCATAGCACATCTCTGGTGGAAAAGCTAAAAGGCCTTAGAGTCTCCGTAAACACGGTCAATGCAACTGCGGAAACGTCGGGCTTATAAATAATAATTATTATATTGAAGAAAAGCGCTCGATTTTTTTTTCTCATATGAACTTGATTGCTTTTACTGAATGTTATCACTAGATCAATAAAACTACATTACAAGATTAATTCGTTACTAACCTCACTGAATTTGACGAGAAACTTCTTACATCACAAGAAGCGTCTTTTTACACTACCCTATAAATGGAACGAGATAGTATAGAACGAATGATATCAAAAGTGATCAAAAGGCGTGTTTCCACTACCTCACACATATAAAATATATGTAACAAGATATCAAATTATCAAACCATATGCTTTCATCAGTTTCAATTACCCACATAAATGTATCAGGAAACTACATTCCAAGGTGAATTTGTCACTTTCTACTAATCCCAGGTATATAACGAGAAAATACACAACAAGATGCATTCGTCTCTTGCCACTACCCTCAGAAACAGAATTACATAACATGAACATAAACGCTTTCACACTCACACCCTCACTTCCTTGTGGAGAAAATGTGTTCCTGACGGGAATCAAACTCATTACCCCGTGCTTAGAACTCACCCAACTAATCTAACGGGCAGAATAGGAAACTACATACCTACATAAGTGCGCTCATCAATTTACACTACCCTATAATAATTGTAACAGAAAACTACATCATAAAATGCATTCGTCACTTTCCACTACCCCATAAATGGAACGACCAGTAAAGCATTTGCCGTATTGAAAAATCACAGTGGCGCGCTTTGGGAAAGGCCTGAGTATGATGATGATGGTTTGTAAGTCATGACTATACTAAGTATTCCGTTTAACTCGTGTGGTTTTAGGGACTTGATATGCGCGCGCCCTGTACGCGCGCTTCAGGCGCTTCGTATATCAAGTCCCTTATAATTCGTACCCGCTGATGCCACCTATTACAAAGTTCATGAAACGAGGAACGGTGGGCTTTGGTGGTACTCCGTGTTTATCATCTTTAACGGACTTGTATCCAAGTTGTTGCAACTCCCACGGAAACATTTTACTTATGGTTAACTCACAGAGCACATTTTTATAATTCACTTAAAATTTATCTTTTACATTATAATTTAAAAGTAGAGTCGGTAATTTAAAAAGGTACAGTGCGACCAAAGATAATGTAATCACTCTGTTTAGTGCGACAATTCTTGTGGCACTTGAATGACATTTGCAGGTGGCCTTAGATAAAGAGGTTTCATCCTCATTCACAGATGTTAGCTACATAAAATGGCCCTTTATGAGCATATAAAAACTTTTTATTTTTAGGTCAACACATTCATGATTATTTGAAGTACAGATTTAACTAAACTACTTACGTACTTGAAGACTTGAAAAGTTTCAAAGCTTTGGAATCTGGAGCTTTCTGCTGTCAGGGCACGACAAGTAAGGCCAAACATATCCTTAAGTGCTTTGGTGGAGTGCTTGGTGGCTTTGGTCCTTAAGTGGTTGGTAATCAACGACTTATGGCAAACCATGTTAGTAGAAGTAGATGTGTATCTAGGTATAAGAAAAATTATCTTCGAGGTACCGAATCTAATGGATTCTAGGTACTGAATCTACTTAAACCAGAAAATGTTTCGAAGAACAAGTCGTAAAATCCCTGTGATATATACGTAACACAAACATAAACGCTTTCACACTCACAGTCCCACACTAAGTTCGAAGACTTGTGTCGTGCCGGAAATATTCACATCACACACAATCACAACCAGAAACACAAATTTTCCTTGGGGAGAAATTTTGTGTTTCCGCCGGGAATCGAACCCGATCCCCTGCTTAGAAGGCGAACGCTCACCCAATTGAGCCAACGGGCAGTTCATCTAAGCAACAAATTCCTGTGTACTGTTTTACCATGGCACTTTTCCACAGTTAATTTATTGAATCATTGAGCAGTCGCTCGTTGAGCTTGTTTTTCACTTCATGTATTGGGAAATAAGTACATTTCCACACCCAGTAACTGTAGGCTTTGGCACCATATCTGCAGGCCTAGCATTTGGGATTGTAAGCTTTCATGAAATTATGAATTAATTATGTCTCTCACCACTTCAACAAGGAAACACTGCATCTACATGTCAAAACGGGCGCTATGGATAATTAAAAAAAAAAATAGTCAAAAAAAATATTTGATTAATATAGTCGATATAGTTTTCAAACTGACATATTTTTGTCTGTTCATTTTGGCTTCCCAATCTTGTGCATTTGGCCAGTGTCAAGTAATTAAGTGTACATATTTCATATTAATAGTCCTAGTCACAAGTCACAGTCAAAGTCAAGTAAAAGTTACAAGGTCCAGTCATAATCAAGTCATGCCCTATTACGTTAATAAAAATAAATGTACCAATGATTTAATCCATTCATATAATTACGACAGTAAAACAATAAATACTTATTAAAAATTAATTAAAATCGTTAAATAGATAGTTTCATCACCATTGCTGCCACTCTTCAGTGAAGTCTTGATCCACTGCAAAATGTCTCCTGTAAGGAAATATTAATATTATCTCGACTAAGCACAACACTAACCGGTGGTAGTAGGCTTGAGCACTTGAGTTACCTATAAGCTCGATGTCTTGTAGGTAATTTAGTTCTTTTCTGTATATAGTTTTAGTTTAGTTTTAGGAAATATAGGCAATTGGCCCGTAGTATTAGGCTTAAATTACCAAATGAAAAAAACACTTTATTGACAACAGTACGGACGACACTTAGCATGGCTCTTCGTGCCTGCCTCTGACATTTTGCATTCCAAGGCGCGATCATGCTTATGCTTAGCAGGCATAGTTAGCACAACAAACATCATGTAAGGATGTAACTGATTGGTGTCCAAGACCAAATAAAATATACAAAGGGAGGCTATGTCTTAGATGGGAAGATATCCAAATAATTTAATCGCAAGCAAAACTTAAAAAAACCGACTTCACCGCTTTATCTTCGGAACTCTTGAACAGATTAAATTAAACACGCATTATTGAAGATAACTCAAAAACTACTAGTCAGATCTTGATCAAATTTAAATGGGATCACATGGGAAATACAACCTATCAAATAGAAAAAAAAACCATCAAAATCAATTGACATAATGACGACCCAGTTAGCGCAGTGGACAGGTGGCCCGCACTCTGCGCCATGGGTCCTAGGTTCGATTCCCGGCATGTGCACAAATTCCTTCCCAAAGGATATTTGTGCTTCTGGTTCTGGGTGTAATGTGTATGTGATGTGCGTGTGAATGCGTTTGTTTTTTTTATTCATACAAAGGAATTATGAGGTAACGAACACACATAAAAATACAGTCAAATTGAGAACTTTCGTCGCATTCAATAGTCGAAGAGAGAATTAAGTTAAATGCTTTCTTTATACTTAGATACTTAATAAAACATTACTTATATATACATATTTCGTAAGATTGTACAATAGAGGCTATTTATTTTATTATTACAACAAACATCTGGGTATGATAAAAGTAAATAAATCCTACTAATATTATAAATCCGAAAGTTTGTATGTAAACGTGTAAGTGTGTTTGTTCCCTCTTCACGATTTAACGGCTGAACGGATTTGGATGAAATTTGGAGTGTACATAGCTTATACCTAGTATTAACACATATGCTACTTTTTAACGGGTGAAGTCGCGGGGCACGGCTATTAATAATATAATGCTAAGATAAGAGTATATAGTAATACGTATAGTGTTTATGTAGTTCACTTATCGACGCGATGCGACGTGAGGATGAACGATCGAGACAATCTTCGGCCACATCATCACTTTCCATCAGGTGAGATTGTGGTCGAAGGCTTGCCTATCAGGCATAAAAAAAAAAAAAAAAAAAAAAAAAAAACAATCACTCACGTCATTTGATCGATATCACCGACCTCGGTTTTGAGAATGTACGATACTCTTCTTCGGGATGAGTTTACGATTATGAAGCTGTATTCTAAAAAACCTATACTAAAAGATATCCTATATTAAGTATAAATAACTATATAGTGTCCCTGGGTTTACTTACGTTGTTGGCTTAGTTGGGTGGGCGTTCGCCTTCTAAATCGGGTTCGATTCCCGGCGGGAACACAAGTTTTCTCCCCTAGGAAAATGTGTTTCTGGTTCTGATTGTGTGTGTGATCTGAATGTTTCCGGCACCCACGATACAAATCACCGAACTTAGTGTGGGGCTTTGAGCGTGTTAAAGCGTTTATAGACCCAGCGAGCGCGAGGCGCGAGCGAAGCGTCTCCGTTTCACCTTGGGCGAAATTGCTTTCGTATGTCCGGCGGATTTCCGGTTGTTCTCATTTTCAAATCGCATTTTTCAACCGATTCTCGTGAAATTTTGTGAGTAGGTTCGATAATTATATATATATTTTTTTTTTTATTGAGTTTTTGGTATTTTTTTTTTAATGGCGGATATATGGGCAATGAAAAAGTAAAAACGAACATATTCAGCCATTTCGGAAAATAAGCGAGGTCTTCAGCTCACAGAGCCACTAGTGTTTATGTTTTTGTTTATGTTTACCTCCGGGCGGGCGGCGTGGCGGGCGAGGCGGGCCCCGAGCGGCGCGGGGAGCCCGGCTGGCGGCGCGCCACCTCGCCTAGGAGAGACAGGCACGACCGGGACAAACGCTGGCTGAAATTCTAAGACAAACAATTATCAAAACTGTTTCTTTGAAGCTCGTTCTATGTGGCATACAGGTAGGTTGCATTGATTTGCTCGAAAAACAGAATGTGGAGCGTGGGCAACCAGACTTATAACTAGCGAAAAGTGCTGAGCGACCCAAGTCAATTTATAGATCTCGCTTCACATGATCAAATAATATATAAACATAAATAAATAAATAAACCCATTCACACTCACAGCCCCACACTAAGTTCAAAGACTTGTATCGTGGGTGCCGGAAACATTACACCCAGAACCAGAAGCACAATCCCTTGGGAAGGAATTCGTACTTCTGCCGGGAATCGAACCCAGGACCCACGGCACAGAGGACGGACACTTGTCCACTGCGCCAATTGGGTCGTATACTGGGTCGAATATGTTAAATATATCGTATACAAAGCTGTCAATGTTGTCACTACCGATTTCTAGCCGGTGAGTAGACATTTTTTCTTTCTTTTCTAGCTATCTACTATCATTACAATTTAGCCTATATTTGGCTATTGATAATATTAATTTAACTAAGATTTCTAGAGTCATCATTATGTAAGAATCTCTATCTATTTATGCTTTTTTTATTGTTTCTATTAAGTGTTAATCCCGGCAGGCAAAGATTTTTTTGCTAGGTATTTCGAGATTTTCGTGTTAATAGAAACTACTAAGGTCATATTAATCTGAAATATATGAGATACTAGCTGCGCTCTGCGGTTTTACCCGCATACTCCGCTGACCCGCGGCAATGACAAGGATGCATGGAGGCAAACTGCACAGGCTCTTTCTAGCGACTACCATAATAACACCTAGGTTAAGAAAATTATGTATTAGAAATTAAGAATGTGTTTTTAAAAAAAATGAATGAACAAAAATGCACCGCCGAGTTTCTTGCTAGGTTCTTCTCGAGATGGCTGTAATTTTGCGAATCTGGCAATAGATTCATTAACTTTCATGAGTGCCTCTTTGGAGCCCATGTGAATAAACGATTTTGATTTTGATTGATTTTGATTTTGAAATCCGGGATAAAAAGCCTATGTGTTAATCCAGCATGTCAGCTACCTCCATACCAAACCAGTCCAGCCGTTTGAGCGTGAAGAAGGAACAAACATACAAACACACTTAAAAATTTTCGTCTTTATAATATTAAGTGTGATATGTAGGAGTTCGTCGTGGTGGTTTCTTCCACTTGCCTTCTTGGCGTGGTGGGTTTAGGCCTTGATATTCTTGATTTCTTCTTAGTATTGATTTATCTTGATATCTTTGGAGTTAGGAGTTACAATAAATTATAATTAACTATGTTACCTCCTTACCGGTAAGCAAGAGCCCTTCATCTCGCGAAGGTCTATCTTCCTGAACAGTTCGCAGAGTAAGAGTTCGTGCAGGCTCGGCGTGCGCGGACCGAAGATCTGCTCGATGATTTCTACCACCTGATATAATAATCATGTTATTTTTTTTTATTTTTTTTATTTGTGACAGGCTAGTGTTTGACCACTATCTCACCTGATGGTAAGTGACGATGTGATCGAAGCTGGTAAACACACTAGACCTGGAATACGCAGGCTCTCAAGGATAACTGCCGGAACACCGTATTTGGCTTGGCGGCAGACTTTCAACTTGATGGTGGTAAGCTACTTTGGTAGCAAGCCAGGCGAGCAACTCACAAAATGCTCACCACCTCTCAAATGTCACCTGATTAGCACCACCCGGGGACCACGTGTAGGGAGTCAGACTTAAGGGGTATCGTCCTACGGACGTGGGTGACTCAGCCCCCATAATAATCATGTTAAATCTAAGAATCTCATACGTTGGTATTATATAACTTTTTATCAGATTACGTACATGGGGGTAGGTGGCCATGAGGTCGGGCAGCAGCGCCAGGTCGATGGCTGCGGCGGCGCACATCTCGAACAGCACGTGGCCCAGTGACAGCGCCTCCACGTGCTCCAGCTGCGCCGCCAGCGCTATCGGGCACCGCGGCAGCGCGCCTATCAGCGTGTTCTCTAGACCACATATCCTACAAACAAAATTATAAGCAGGTCAAAAATAATATACGTTTACTTTGTTGTCATAATTTGAAGGTGAACATTCTATTCGTCACGGTAATATGTATAGCTAACCGTGACTCGTACGTAACCTTAACTATCTACATTTTAAATAGAAATAGAATAGAATAAATATCTTCAAAATCGGTTTATTCGTTACGGAGATACGAAGTCACAAACATTCACACACATACACAAACTTTCGCATTTATAATATTAGTAGAATATGATTATGTTGTCTGGTCAGATTATTTTGATTAGAGCAATTTTTTTTAATATTCTACCAGTAGATAGGCAAACATTTGAACACCGTCTCACCTGATAGTAAGCGACGATGTCGGCGATTCACTCGCGACTTGAAGATTCCCATATCAGGAAACACCGACTCAGGCAAGGAGTTCATTCCTTTACAGTTCGCAAAATAATGTGGAAGCAAAATGCTTCGTCCGCATTTGTGGAATGTCTACTACATAGCGGTGTCGTTTAGCAGTTTGTCTGCTTGTCCGATGATAGAACAGGGATGGGGAACTTTGCAAGCGGTGGTCTCCTTCTGCGAAGCGGTGATGAAGCAGAAGGAGGCCGCGGAGCGGGCCAGAGAGGTCGATCCTCGATCTGACCCGCTCCGGCGCAGACGGACGGGGGGAAGGAGGAGGCAATTCGCACGCCTCCTCTCTCCTCCTCTGTAGTGGGGTCACTGGTGGAGAGTCAGGGCATCTCTCCACTGACTTGCACGGCCCCACACGTCTGAGGGGTGGCCTTGGTGAGCAAGGTCACCCCTCCATGGGCGCAGTGGCCCGGAGAAGTTTACATCCGGGCCTACCGCCGGGGCAAGATAGTGACTGCTAGCGCGACCCTATCTTGCCCCACCTCGGCGAGGGACTGCTCACGGGGGGGTTTTTAGTGGGTTCGAGCCCCACATACCCCTTTCTTTCATCCCTGGGAAGGAAAGGAAATGCCAGGCATTTTCCCCCCCACAAAAAAAAAAAAAAAAATGGATGGGGAACTAGATCATGCAGTTCCTTGGCACACTCTCCGAAATGTATCCGATAAACAACCGAGAGACTAGCTACCTTGCAGCAATATCAATAGAATCATTAACTTTCATGGGTGCCTCTTTGGGGCCCAAGTGAATAAACGATTTTGAATATGCCTATGAACTAAGCTCTGAAGCTTTAAATTAGTCAGCTGCTCGCTGCCAATGAGTCTCTTAGCTCTTCACTCAATGGTGTCGAGAGCCTTAAGCTGGTACCTAGCTGCACCGTCCCAAAGATGAGAACAGTACTCCATACATGACTGACTGTGAAGTACCGACTCACCTTTGCAGGAATTCCCAGATTTCCCAGCTTTTTTGCAGCTGGTTTAGCTTTTGACTCGATGAAAGTTCCAAAATTGAGCTTTGAAGTTAAAGTCATATCGAGTAACTTGAGATGGTCAGTTACTGGTACATTTCGGAAAGTTGGAGTCTGTTCAAATTGACACCGTTTAGCGGAGAGTAAACACAACACCCCACTTTATGCCCGAATGCGCGACAATATAACTCATACAAATTACTCCATCAAACCCACAGATCACAGAAACAAAAGGCTGTGATCAAACCAAACAACGTGGGTAAAATCTACACCGATATCGAAATTAATATAAACATAATTCCGGTGTTGGTCCGGTTGTGGCTGTAACTTTGCGAATCTGGCAGTAGAATCATTAACTTTCATGAGTGCCTATTTGGGGCCCATGTGAATAAACGATTTTGATTTTGATTATGTTGGCTGCGAAATTGTCACCGATGTTTTTAATTCAAAATCGCACATAGTTCTTCCACTCACCTAGCAACTCCATTCTGCACCACCACGTTCCCCGAATGCAGGTGGCGGAACGGCGGGAACCCCTTCTCCTTCAGGAACATCAGACCTTCCAGCATCTGCCGGCCAAACCTCGCCACCTGCCAGGCTGGCAGACCGGTCCCGGAGGCACCATACTTACGGTTAAACTCATCGTTCCATGTGCTCTAAAATGGTAACTATTTGATGAGTCGTTTAAATTAAATATTTAAACAAGTTTTTTTAAATTATTTAATTACCAGTTGTAAATAAATAATGAAACGCAAGAAAAGTTTAAAAAAAACGACTTCACCGCTATATCTTCGGAACCTTGATCAGATTTAATGTATTGCACACGCATTATTGACTACAACTCAAAAACAAGAGATCAGATCTTGATCAAATTTCAACCAGCTTTCAAATAAAAAAATAATCATCAAAAAATCAAAATCGGTTAACAACGAAAGAAATTATGAGGTAACTTTTGAAGTCGGTAAAAAACGAGAACTTAAATGAAATTAATTAAAACGCATTATTGAGGATATCTCAACTACTGGTCAGATCTTGATCAAATTTAAATGAAATCAAGTGCGAAGCACCAGCTTTTAAATAAAAGAGGATCATTAAAATCGGTTCACCTAGAAAAAAGTTCTGAGGAAACACACATTAAAGAATTAGAACCTTCTCCTATTTTTGAAGTCGGTTAATAAGTAATATTAAAAAGTTCACCTTATAAATGAGATCCTTCAA
Source organism: Lomographa bimaculata (assembly GCA_948107665.1). NCBI lineage: Eukaryota > Metazoa > Arthropoda > Insecta > Lepidoptera > Geometridae > Lomographa > Lomographa bimaculata. The sequence goes on from OX403600.1 coordinate 14,963,383, forward strand.
GCTGCCTCTAGCATTGAACGGTAGAACAGTGAGAGCGTGACCATTACAGAGCTCCAGGTCCAGAACTGGGTAGATGTATGGGTGGTGGAGAGCACGGAACAGCTCCATGATGAGCCCTTTGGATCTCTCGCCCTGTTCTATGGGACACTTGTTGGTTAGAGGCATCTGAAATTGATACACTCTTTTTCAATAGAGAATATACAAAATTGGCAAAAAAATATTCATAAAAAAAATATACGTAAACAATTAATTATTTAGAAACTCAATCAAATTCGGGCAAACTTAATCTTAAACGATTGATGTTCAAATTAATCAATCAATATCGTTTATTCACATGGGCTCCAAAGCAGCACTGAATGTTAATATAATTACTCTACTGCCAGATTCGCAAAATTACGGCGTTTCTTTGCCTTACAGTTCTTTCTGTGACGTCAGCGTGTACTATTCAATGACTGCAGTGAAAGAAAGTTGAAAGGTCATTGACATCAAAAACGCGGACACTGGCGTCAAGAATTGGTTTAATCAATAGCGTGCTATTTCCTATTCGGAATTCCCCATGCATTTTTAACACTTTAGATTCAATAAAATTACAAATTAAAAAGCATTTCAATAAGAAAATGATGAATAGATGTACTTTATATATACCTAATATCCCTAGAAACTATTCAAGGTACTTTTGCTTGTGGTTTTTTTTTACTAGCATTAATTATTCGCCAGTTTAATTATTTTTTTTAATCCTCCTTAGATTTATTTAGAATAATTATTTTCTTACTAGAGTCAGAAGTCTATCTGTTTTGATGGAGTTATCGTGGATGGCGAACCAGTGTTTGTTTGTACGAGATCCGATCGCTCCGAGTTGCGATATCAAATCATACCTGAAATAAAAAAAAACGATTTTGTTACCCTTAATACCCCAGCCTGTGCAAAGCTTGTGGCGATATACATAATCTATACCACTAATAGCACCTACTGTCCCCTAGTCAAGATAGGCAAGCATTTTGTCAGTATCTCTCCCGATGCAAGGAGATGATCCTATGCCGAAGATGTATAATGATTGGTGGACAGATTTGGACGATTTCTGGTATATAGATAGACTAGCCGTACCCCGCGGCTTCACCCGCTATTATCAAGTTAAAAAGTAGCCTATGGTTAGATTAGTACCTATATATATGTGTTAATCCTAGCTATGTACATTCCAAATTTCATCAAAATTCGTTCAGCCGTTAAAGCGTGAATAAGGAACAAACATACTTAAACACTTGCGCACTTACACACAAACTTTCGGATTTATAATATTAGTAGGATTAAAACGTGGAAACAGCGTAGGCTAGTTTTTATCCCGATCCCCGCAGGTAAAGCCGCGAGCACAGAGATAAATATAATTATATACTCGTAGTTAGTGTTTCTAATAATAAACACTAATCGTCAGTAATGTGTCCAGTCCAGTTCGGTAAAAAAATAGACAATGGCCTCGATTCTGATGTACACTCACTAAATTAAATTTAAACTATCCCTGTCTCTTATAAAATAGAACACAAGACAGAGATAGCTAGCATACATTTTAGTGCTGTCACGCTAGTTTATCAATTATAATATGAACAGCAGAAGCAGAAAGGCGCGTGTTTTTAGTCAACACCAATAACCTACTCTCTAAAAAACATACTCGACTAAGCTTGCATAGACTTCTAAGTTCTGACTAACTTGACAGCACAGCAGTATGCTATCTCTGTCTTGTGTTCCTATTTTGTAAAAAACAGGAAAAGTTTAAATTTAATTTAGTGTGTGACATCAGAATCGAGGCCAACCTCTATCATAATACAATTTGGATGGTAATAGCTGCTACACACTGAAAGCGTTTGCTTCGAACTGATTGGCGTGCGCAAGCATCGGTGCACGGAAAGCAACCGCGATCTGTTCGAGTCAAGTGCGGCCATTTTGTGACAACCAAACAACTTGTCTACGAGGATATCAGAGAGTTAGAAACTGCGCTACGAGCTACGAGGCTCTTAATTCTACGAATGTGACGTAGCGTCCGGATTAACTCGTAGCTGAGGGCTATTGTGCTACGGTTGTGCTACGACAGGGTGTCGATTTAGTAGCACGCTACGATAGACTAAAAAGAGAGGTTATTGATTCGACTGGATATTGCTTTTCATACTTGTTATGGGTATATAAGCATGTCTCCATTATACGTGAATCTATTTAGATTATATTTCTGCATGGAATGTTTATACAACTTAACTGGTAGAATATGCTTTTTAGCATTAAGTTCGACTATGAACCTATAAAATTGTTTGTGAAACAAAGAATTTTCTATCTATCTATACAATGGAGTGAATATCGAATTTAGAGAGATAGCGACAGTGCAGTGTAGTAGATTGTTGGTTATATAGAATATTGCTAAACAGAGTAGATCTATGGATATTAACCGTGTTCACAGAATGAATAATTGTACAAATGAGGAAATTATATGTTGATGGACTCTTTGGACTTACCTTGGAGATTGCGATAAATATTCTGTACAGATAGCTAATGCTGCTGAGCTTTCCATTGTCTTTTCGATCCTGTCAGAAAAGAATTGAAAATTAAATGAATAAATCAAGACATAGTGGCCTCAGATGATCAGCAGGTGTTCATAAACTCAAGGTCGCAATTGAAGGCTATATCATTACCAGATTGTAAATAGGAAAATGATATAAAGAGACATAAATGCAAATATAGTTTATGCTCTATAATTCCATTGGAAATTTTCCCATGTGACAATTTGAATCTAAAATAAGGAATGTTTGCTCGCAATAGGAAATATGTATTGAATTTATTTATAGGTTAAAAACTCTTTTTTTATGTTTATGTGTGTAGAATTACACCTATAACAGTATTTTATTATTTAAATACTTTTTAATTAGGAATTTTCATCTTCGCAAAGATTTATTTCATTGTGAAATATTATGTTTTAATGTAAGACATTTTATTTTTGTCAATATATTAGCGTAAACAATCGATTACAATTTAAAAGCAAAGCTTCAAAAATCCGACTTCACCGCTCATATTTTGGTTTTGGCTTAATCAATTTCGATAAAATTTGTGCCTCTGTACAAATAGTATAATCTACCACACAAAAAAAAAACATCAAAATCGATTTATAATTGTCGAAATTATCGCGTAACATACATACTAAATGTTTCCTGATGAGTACAATATGGCGAGTCTTCAAGTCGCGAGTGAATGGGTAGGTATCTTCTAGGCAAGCTTGCTCCATCGTCAATCACATCGCCGCTTACCATCAGGTGAGATAGTGGTCAAAAGATTTCCTAAAATGAATAAAAAAAAAACAAAAAAAATATAGTCGAATGGAAAACTTCCATTTTCGAAGTCGGTTGAGCATAAAAAAAATAACGCATATTTCTTGTTGCTTCATGGTTAAATGACTAGCAAAAGTAGGTACCTGCTCAGGCGGACGACGAAAGAGCGTCCCACTAATTTTTTTTTTTTTTCAGGGCCCTATTGACTTTTTTCTACCTTGGCGACGCTGGTGGCTCTGAAGGGCTGCTTTTCCCAGACCCGGTGCCCATGAGAGACTTGTTGAAGAGAAGTTTGGCAAGCGAGTCTATCTTCTGGGCGACCAGAGGGACTCGTTCAGAGTTTTCTTCTAGAAATGTAAAGTTAACTAAACACATGTTCGGGATAGAAACAAATGTAGCAAAATACTTTTTTAAATTATTAAAGAAACAAATGTAATAAACGACATTTTTAAATTATTAAAAACAGTGTGAATTCTTGTATTCTGCTGCTCGAGAGAGACGAGACCTAGGTACACAATTTTGATAATAAATAACACGAGTTAAAGCCGATTTTAAATTATTTTACAAAGTATAACTCTCAAGACAACTTCCATAGTAAAATAAGGTCTATTTTAGCGTAACAAAAAATATTGAGCTATCTACAACATATACTACATTAAAGTTGTGTACGGCTTGAAACACGTCTAAATTTCGACTTACTTTGTGAAGGATGAAGGACAACAAATTTGTCCGAAACTAGTCGACTACAAAGTAAGTCGAAATTTAGACGCGTTTTAAGCCGTACACAACTTTAATTATGTGTAATACTCACGATAGTTTTAATTTTCATATATACTACATAAGTAATGGAAATCATAAGGCAGTAGGAGAGGTGCCTCATTTTATATTTACACAAGTATATACGTATATATAGCTTGCAGGTACAGATATTACATAATTAACTACATATGGAAGTACTTATCTACAGTGATAATGTGAAAGAGTACACACAAAACATTTATAAAATTAAATAATTAACGCAAGCAAAGCTTAAAAAAACCGAGTTCAGATTTAATGTATTAAACACGCATTATTGACTATAACTCAAAAACTAGAGATCAGATCTTGATCAAATTCATACAATGGGACCACATGAAAAGCACCAGCTTTCAAATAAAAAAATAATTATCAAAATCGGCTGACAACGAAAGAAGTTATGAGGTAACTTTCGAAGTCGGTTAAACGAGAACATCGTCAAAGTAGTCCACAAAATAGGCATTATTGACGATATTTCAAAAAGTACAGATCAGATCTTGATCAAATTTTAATGTGACCAATTAGAAATAAACATCTTTCAAACTAAAAAAAAATTAAGGAAACATGGTAAATTATGATAACATGGGTGAAAAGGTGTTTCACATGTTACCCCAAAAATTACATGCAAAATTTTATTTAGGTAAGCTCATACAAAATTCAAAAAAGGTAATTAACCTTATCACTCTCTCAAAAATAAAGCCATCTAAGATAAAAACATATATCTGCAAAGATATAATTATTGATGTCCATCGGTCTAATTATAGTTTTAAGTATATTATGTACCCTCTCGTAAATGCCCATACGGGGTATGTCAGGAACTACAAATTTATGTTTAAGACCCTAATTGTTATGTGATATGCAATAATTAAAATTAAACTAATATTAATTTCTTCTTTTTAAATCTTCTTATTTAAAAATATAATTTCGAGATTGCTGTCCATTCTACTGCCTCATTTTGTCTAATTTGCTCATTTAAAAAACGTAAATATTTACAATAACAAAAGAATGTGTGTGCGAACTAATTAAAATAAAATACAAAAAACAAATACTAAATACTTCAATAAATACTTATATTAAGTTATTGTCTAGATATAAAAGAAAATAGTATACTTGAGCTACAAGCGCACGACGATCCTTCACCATCGTCTTGTTTCCCCCCTTCTTCCGCAAGCAAAACAAAGCAAACACAATATATAAACTACACAAATAAGCATAATTACTATTATGATATCATATTTATTTTGCTTACGAGCACAAAACTTACTATACACCTGTATAAAGCAATAAATACAAAGCGTGTCTGAAAAGAAACTTGTGTTTAGGGTAATCTAACAATAATTTAGGGATTTATAAAACTTAGGATATTTCAAAGAAGTCTTAAACGGCTGGAATGATTTTGATAAAAAAATTTATTTGTACAGGTGGATTCAAGATTCAAGCAGAATAAATTTCAAGAAAAAGAAATGCGATAAAATCATTTTCTCATGGACAGGAATACGTTACTCTGATTTGTTAAAGTACTAAGCAAACATAAATATGAATCAGGTAATGATTCAGTCAATAAGTTTCTAGTATTGTATTAAAGTACTTGGCAAACATAAATATGAAGGAGGTAATGATTTAGTCAATAAGTTTTTAGTATTGCATTAAAGTACTAGGCAAACATAAATAGGAAGGGGGTAATGATTCAGTCAATAAGTTTATAGTATGCAAGCATAAACGTGAAAGAGGTAAAATACTTTTGTGGTGGGGTGTGTAAGGCTACGTGGCATTGCAACGCATGCCGAGCATATCTAGTTAGTAGGTAAGTACAAAGTCGTAAAAGGTGATTTTGATACGTAGTGTATTCATTACAAAACTAGTAAATTAAAAATTAAAGATTTTTCTAATAGTGAACTCACTAAACTTAAATCTAAAGTTAATTAATGGATGGTGATCATCAAACCAAAATGGAGGCACGACGCGCGTCGACGCTATGACATTTAAGATATCTCGTGCTAAAAATACCTTCGCTCTCCTCTCTATCTGTTGAAACAGAGCGTATCCGAAAGGCGTTCCTCTTGTTCGCAGCAGCTATGGACTCCGGGTTCAGCTCAGCTGCAGATTGGGCCCTCCTGCAGGCCCCGCGACGTTTCTTCTTCCTGTAGCTGGTCCGCGGTCGCTCCTGGTAGAACCGATCGTGGCCAGTCGTCTCCGACTCCTTGGGCTCATTACCCTCTGCCCCAGCATTTTGCATATGCTTGTACAAGTTGAACATCCTCCCAGATTTCTTTAGCAAGAACGATTTCAACTTCTTAAGCTTGTATTTCATCAATCGTGACAATTTGTGACCTTTCTTCAGTATCTAACAAGCTTTATTAACGGAGATTAATTACGTTTTATTAACGCGTGCCTGGATGATGTTGCAATCGATTCGGAACTATGTAACCACGGGAAAGATAATAATGCTCACTGAAACGGTAGGTAAGTGTGAATACGACCGCAATTTCTCTATGACTCGTTGAAAAGTATGTCAATAGTGACTAATTGAAGCCATGCAAGTTGAGTATTAGCGAGCAGCTACGTCGATACCTACGGGTCCGATACTCGTATCTACGTTAGGTTTATGGGCTTAATCCAATACAAAACTGCAACGACGCGTTTAGATTCAATGCTCATTATTTACATCATTTATTACATTTGCATGAATATATAAAATTACAGTATTGACACCACCGAGTTCACACAGACACCGACTGCCACGAAATTTGGTTTACTTCGAGTCATATATAAATATAACGTATAATATTAAACACACTATACATGACAGCACTGGTTGTTGATTATAAACCATCCCTTATCTTATATTTTGAGCGTTTACTGAAGTACTCGCCACATTCTTCTAGGATGAAATACGTCATTGAGCTGTGAATGGCTAGCCTGACGAAGTACAACGCGAATCCGCGCCAAAAGTACAGAGGGCCGTTCAATCTTAGTTTAAGTAGGAACAACTCTTTGGCCGTCAATCGGTCTTTTCGCACTTGTAACCTGAAAATGAAATAATTAATTAAATAGGGATGACTCATAGAAAAAAAAATATTATAAAAAAAATGGGTATATAATTATTTTTCTGACAACCCAGTTGGCGCAGTGGACAGGTCTCCGCCCTCTGCGCCGTGGGTTCGTGTTCGATTCCCAGCAGGAGCATTGGAGCACACATTCCTTGCCAAGGGATATTTGCGCTTCTGGTTCTGGGTGTATTTGTGTGTGTGATGTAAATGTTTCGGCACCCAAGATACAAGTCTTTGAACTTACTGTGGGTCAATAGAAACTGACAAAGATCGTCAACGTTAAAGTTTTGTTCGTGACGTCACGCGAAATTTCAACGCACTATATCTGTAATATTTGTATATCTGTAAATATTTGTGATTGAAAAAAGAAGTAAATTAGCTTTCTGTATGTTATGTCAACAGAACTTACTTGAAATAAGTTTATAAAAACTTTTATTGTACGCTCGTAATGGGCAAAATGTCTTGTACTGAACATTTTTATTTACATCTTGTTTACACAGTTTACACAATAAATATTTTCTGATTTCTGATTTCTGTAATTTTTTGTTTAATTGACAAAAGAAAAAATACGTGTCCAATATTTTTTGATAGCTTAAATGACGCACTAAATATATTTTTTCATGCATTTAGCCCATTAGGAGTATGCCTACACAGGATATATTCTCTACCGTGTATATATTATATAAAATAAACCACCCACAGCCCCACAATAAGTTTGATGTTGTGTCGTGGCTGTCGGAAACATTTACATCATAGACACAACACAACACAACAAAATTCCCTTTGACGAGAAAACGTGTGTTCCCATCGGGAATCGAACTCTTAAAGGAGATCGTGCACCCAACTAAACCAACGAGCAGTTGATGTATTGTTTTCTTTGTAACTTTTTATTTTTGGCAATGTTTAAACGTAAACGATCGCTTATAAGCATCAAGAAAAAAATAGGTGTTGGGAAATTTCCTATCATAGATTTTCATCATTAATCACCTCCTATTACCTAACTCTGTTGCCAACATTATTCTATTTTAAATAAGCAAAAACGAACTTTATTTCACAGTAGTTTCGTCCTATTTGAATTGAACCCGTTTCCAACAGAGAAAGGTAATAACAATAGTAATAACAAGGCACCACTAAAAAGCAGCGAGGTTTTGTTTGTTTTTTTTTTCGAGGTTTCTAGGCAAGCATGCTACGTCTTCGGTCGCATCATTACTTTCCATCAGGTGAGATTGTGGTCAAATGCTTGACTATCAGACATAAAAAAAAGGTTAGAAATTCCATTGCAAATGAAGTAGTAAAAAGGAAATAAATTATTTTGCTTGAGGCGAGGTTATTTTCCACTAAAGTTCTGCCTAGCATGCTATATAATATATGGCATATAGCATGTTATATACCATATACATGTATATACTATACACACTTATGATGTGAATGTTGCCAGCAACCACGACACAAATCATTGAATTTAATGTAGGGCTATTAGTGTGTACACCCAGAACCAGAAATACAAATTTCCCTTGGGAAGAAAACTTGTGTTCCCACTGGGAATCGAACCCGATACCCGCTGCTTAGAAAGCGGACGCGCACGCAACTACCAACGGGCAGATAAATATGAACAAAATTAAAAGGAATTTCATTGCCTAGTTTTGAGACAGTCCACGGGCAGTGTCAGCACGGCCGTCAGGAAGCCGGACACGACTGACCCGACGAGGTCTAATTTTCTGGCATTTAACGCCCCCATTTTTCGATTTGTACTGACTTTTTGAGTCTGAGAAAAAAAGTAAAGTTTTTCTAGGTTAAGCGATTTTCATGATTATTTTAAAGATGGTGCTTCCCTTGTGGTCTCATTTAAATTTGATCAAGTGGACAGTAGTTTCCGAGTTATCCTCAATAATGCGTATTTAATCTGATCAAAGGTTCCGAAGATAAAGCAGTGAAGTTAGTTTTTTACCGACTTCCCAAAAAAAGGAGGAGGTACTCAAGTCAAATCTATTTTTTTTGTGTGTTACTTCGTAACTTCTTTCCACGTGAACCGATTTCGAATTTTTTTTTTAGTTTGATAGATGTTGCTTTCCAATTGGTTCCATTGAAATTTGATCAAGATCTGATCAGTAGTTCATGAAATATCGTCAATAATGCGTGTTAAGTTCATCTAATCTGATCAAAGTTCCGAAGATAATGTAGTGAAGTCAGTTTTTTTTAGATTTGCTTGCGTTTAATTATTCTAAGCTTTGCTTGCGTTTAAATTATGATGAAATTTTGTGTGTATATTCAGGTCTCCCGCCCCGCTCCACTACCAAATACGCCTTTCCCGCACCGCTTCCCTACCAAACGCACCCCTCCCGCCCCGCTCCACTACCAAACACGCTTTTCCCGCACCGTTCCACACCTCTTCCGCTCTGCCCCACTACCAAACACACCCCTCCCGCCCCACGCCATTACCAAACACATCCCTCCCGCTCCGCTCGACCACCAAACACGCTTCTCCCGCACCGTTCCACTACCAAACACACCTCTCCCGCTCTGCCCCACTACCAAACACGCTTCTCCCGCCCCGCTCCACTACCAAACACACCCCTCCCGCCCCGCGCCATTACCAAACACATCCCTCCCGCTCTGCTCGACCACCAAACACATCATCATTTTTCTACTTCCACTTGCCCCCTATGGCGTGGTGGGTGTAGGCCTTAGTCCTGTGACTGTTGCCTGGGCTGGGCTCTGGGTGCAGCTACATCCAGGGTGCGTTGTGAGCGCGCTGTGCGCGTTCTGGGGAGGTTGTTATGAGTGGCCCATTCTGGACCACTGTGACCATTTGTGGGGTTTTTTTTTTCTTTCCCCTTTTCTTTTTCGGCCTGTACCGGGTCGGAGTCACCCCGCGGGGCTCTCACGACCTTTCCTGGGCCTGTGGTTGTCAGTCCGGGACCACCAAACACGCTTCTCCCGCACCGTTACACTACCAAACACACCCCTCCCGCACCGCTCCACTACCAAACATATATCCCTCCCGCTAGTTCGGCCTAGCAAAACGAATGCTATAACAACAAAATCATTGTAATTTTATTGTTGTTGGTAAACGTACTTGACTACCAGTTTTAGCATAATGGTAGTTCTAGAGTTTTAGTATAAAGCTTAATGGTCTGGTCCATCGCCTGCAAGACTTACAGAAGTAAGGGTACTAATTTGAATGATGCCGAGGATCGCAGTTCGCAACGCTGTCAGCATCCCACCTCGCCACAACCCGCAAACGCCTTCATTCTTAATTACTCTGAAATATAACTTAGGATTATAATTTATTTATTTTTAACATAATAAAGTTGTCCAGAAAAAAATGTTAATTGCAATAAATGTGTAAAAACCGAATTTTTTACCTTGGAATATCTGTAATCGCGGACACCCTACGGTAAGTAAGTTTTGAGACAAGTTTTAGGGTCCCAAAATAAAGGTTTATACAACTTTATAGCTTACTATCTCTCATTCCGAGATGCTTGCCCTAATTTCACTAATATAACTGGACTATAAGAATGTATCAAATTATTAAGAGAAGCCACTTGTCGAGCTAATTTATATCTAGCGTGAGAATAACATATTAACGACCCATTCACCTAAAAGGGGATGAAAATATTTTTTATGTTTTTTCTACTGTTATCGTTGAAAAGAGCTCTGCAAGTAGAGTGCAAAACCGGTTTCAAAAAAAACTATTTTGAAAAAAAGAACCACTTAGTCAATGTTTTTAAACATTTTTTTTATTTTATTTATGCATAATAGGCAAGCATTTGACCACTATCTCACCTGATGGAAAGTGACGATGCGGCCGAAGATGTAACATGCTTGCCTAGAAGATACCTATTCACTCTTGACTTGAAGACTCCCAGATTATACCCCTCGGGGAACAATGACGCAGGCAATGAATTCCACTCCTTCGCTGTACGGATGATGAATGTAGAAGCAAAACGCTTCGAGCGAACTGGAGGTATGTCAACCATAAATGGATGACGTTTGACAGTTGGTCTGGTTGTTAGATGGTAAAATGGGCATGGTGGAATTAACTCATGTAATTCCTGCGCACACTCCAAAATGCAAACGATAGAATACCGATAGACTTGCGACCATACGTCTGTGACCGATGCTCTGCAATCTGGACTCGACTAGCTTATTATCGCCAATGAGTCTTTTTGCTCGTCGGTCAATAGACTCAAGATCATGATATAAATTGAGAAGCTGGCGAGGTGTGAAGTACTGTCGGACCTTGGCGAGGATACCCAGCTTCTTAGCGGCCAGTTGAGTTCTGGTTTCAATGTAAGTGCCAAAGTTGAGATTTGACGATAGGGTAACGCCAAGAAGCTCGAGTTTGTTTGCTATCGGTATTGACACATCTTGGAAGGACGGAGATAGGTCGGACGGTCTCCGTTTAGCGGAGAAGAGACACGCCTGTGTTTTGGACGCATTAAATCGTACCAAGTTGGCATCGCCCCAATCGGACACCGCCAGCAAGTTCGAATTCAAGCGCCCAATCATTGCCTCTCTTAGAGACTTGACTTGTACCTCATCGGCACGTGCATTGGATATATATCTCTCGACAACGGTGCTATCGTCTGCGTACCCAAAGATACCGGGTCTAAGCAGATCGTTAATGTGTACCAAAAACAGCGTTGCCGAAAGAACCGACCCTTGAGGTACCCCGGCATTAATTGCCATTAGATCGGACGAGCAGCCGTCAACGACAACTCGAATCGATCGTTCCTTCAAGAAATCCGAGATCCAAGCACATAAACCGGGAGGTAAACCATAAGCTGGAAGCTTGCCAATAAGGCTGTCGTGCCATACCCTGTCAAAGGCCTTGGAAATCGCAATCGCTTCGCCGTGTTTTTCCAAGGCCTCAAAACCTATTTTGTCCCGGGGTTATATCAAAAACGGCTACACATTTACATCTGATTACGTATAATATCTGTTATATCCTGTACTTGAACAAAAAATACAGAAATCAAAAAAATATTAGAATCAGAAAAATATTATTAAAAACGAAAATTGTGTAAAATGTACAAGCAATTATATTGATCTCAAAAGATTGTCTTTATTAGACGCGAGATCTCAGGACGGTGCGGCGCGGCGCGAACGTTATTTAGTTACCTAGTTATTTAAAAAAAAAAAAAAAAATCTCGCGAGTGTTATTCATATATTTAGACATCGACAACGCATAAGTCACGCTAATTCCCGTTTTAATTTAATAATAACAGCCTACTTTTTTATAGCTTGGAACAGCCCTTTGTACAGTCTCCGTTGGTGCCTATTCTTGTCCATGCAGGGATCGTCAGCGCCATCTGCCATCATCCTGATGAGGATCACTTCGGACGGGGTACCCGCAACAGCTCCGACCAAGCTGGCACATGAACCAAGAACGAGCTTCTCTCGTAGCTTAGGGGCTCTGTTGTATGTCCTGAGGGGTCATTTTTGATTATACTAAGTTTATGTTTATAAACTATTTACATTTATTGAAGAATGTATATTTATTCAAGATGTTGACATGTAAGTTATTGTTCGAGACATTTGTATACCTAAAGCTGACATAGCATCGACCTATACTCGGTTCGCGGAAACCGCGACCGCGGCGCTCTGAAAAAAACGACTGATTTAAATACAGCTGTAGCGAGATACTATACGAAAACATTTACATCACACACACAATCACACCCAGAACTCGAAACATAAACTTCCCTTCCCTGAACTCGAACCCGATACCCCCTGCTTTAAAGGCGAATGCGCACCTAACTAAGCGGTCAGTTCATATTCAACGCTGGCTTTTTTAACTCTGGTTCTCTGATAGGCTTTGACCACTATCATACAAATGGTAAGCGATGAGACTAATTACGTTGGCGTTCTGCCGAAATAGGTCATTATTTACACACCACAGAGAATGCACTGTGCCTCAAACAGTGAAAAACAGGGTGTATGTAAAGACACACGATAGAAGTGACACTTTTGCAAAACAGGCAAAAAAAAACATCACAGTGTATACCCCTCCACTTTTTTGCGGCTGCGGATCAGAATTTCAAAGCCCCCCCCCCCCCCCCCATAAGAAGTATCGCTTCAAAAAATATAAATGGATTTGCCGCACAGGTCTTTGAACTTTATTGAGCAAGCGTTTTGAGTTCATATCATCTCTCAATTGCACAAACATATCTAGAAAACAACTAACTTGGTATAGTTGTCATTTAGCCAATAATAGACCGTGAGCCTGGCGGTGGTGGCAGTGACTTGGCGCATGATACCAGCCGAGAGGCCGTAGTACAGAGCACGATAACCTTCGTTGTGGACGATCTCCTTCACCATGTGCCAATTGCTGTGGTCGGTTCTGTGCACCTGGCGACGGACCTTTACTAGATCCAGGGGGTGCAGAAGCGCTGTCGCTAGTATGCTGGAAGGTTACCATAATTATACCAGAATGTTTCCTAAAACGCCTGACTATGTAACCGTTTTACTCGGCAATCATAAAAGATCCAGTTATATAAAAATACTAGCAGTGCCCCGAGGCTTCGTCCGCTATTATAAAGTTAAAAAGTAGTCTATTTGTTTATCCTAGGTATAAGCTATGTACATTCCAAATTTCATTCAAACCCGTTCAGCTGTTAAAGCGTGAAGAGAGAACAAAAAAACTTCCACACTTGCACACTTCACACAAACTTTCGGATTTATAATATTAGTAGAACTAAGGATTTATCTAAGATTGTATGAGAAATTTAGATTAGAAGACGTTGAGCTACTGACCCTGCTGTGTGAGCCATTTTAAAAGGATTTAGATAGGTAAATAAGAACATACCTACCTATCTAATGGCATTATATAGCATAATTACATTGGAAGTACTTACAATGTACTTAGGTTATATAATGTGCTTAAGAGTAAGAACCAAAACGATTATAGGTATATTTGAAAGTAGATACTTTCAACTGAGATCAGTTCGAACTCAAAATCTTCAAGTTTTTAATCGATAGCGTTTCGCCGCATTTACAGTATTTAGTTGTTGACTATAAAAACGAGCAGTTAATTAAGTAAGTGTTACTAGGTTCCTAGCGGAGTATAGAGAGGCGTTTAGGGTCATGATGAGTCTAAGCATACTTATGCGTTTTGACTTCAGAAACCACCTTTATGAATCCTCAGTTCTCAGTTAATTTCTTTTATGTTTCACTAGCTCCTAACGACAAGACTAGATCTTTATGTACCTACTTAAGAAAGAAATGTTTACCCAGCTGCTCCGCCTGCCATAACTTGGATTTTCTGTGGAATCTTACGCTTTGGCACGTCCTTTTCAAACGAGTACCAAGCCTTTGACGGCATGCTGGTTTTTTTATCTTACATCGTATACATCTATCGTATCATCGTATCATCTATTCATACGGACGGAAAAGCTGATATATGTATGATTTAGATTAGGCCAAAACATTCTTCTTCTTAGTTATGGCTTCGCAATCTTGTGCATTTAGCCAGTGTCAAGTGATAATATAATATTTCAAGTGTATTTCATATTATAAGTCCTAGTCACAAGTCACAGTCAAAGTCAAGTAAAAGAGTCAAGGTCCAGTCATAGTAAAGTCATGCCCTAGTAAAGTGGTGGAAACTTTACTAGAACTTCTATTGGAGTTTTGGAGCGAAGGCGAAAATCACGTTTTTCAACTTTGTATGATTTGCCTACATTTATGCACGTTCACTTAGTATCAACGGTTAATAATCCACCATTATTACACATTAACACTTGAAGAATCACAGGTTTTGGAAAATTTTACAAAATCAACAACGCCATTTTTTCACTCACGTCAAAAAACCCCCGGCCAAAACATTATAGTAGTACATCTCAAATAATCACAACATTTTTGATAGAAATCATAGATGATAGAAATCGGTATAAAAAGTTCCTCTATGATAGAAATCGATGTTTTCCTCTATTAAAGTGTCACAAAAGTACGTCTATGCTTCTGTTCATAGATAAAGACTGCTCCTAATTGAACGGAGTAAACGGAGTGATTACAATATCTTTGGAGTGTTTACATTGTCTTTGCTTCTAATGCTTCTTTTGCAAGGATGTTGTAGCTAAAAACCGCAGGATTGTTTCCTATCTCGATGTTCTTTTGAAAGATTTTAGTGGATTTTAGCACAGAAAAGAATATATTCTACCCGAATGGATTTTAGTACTAGATTTATTGAAATAAGATATTGTAGATTTTGTGCATCCTTTAAAACGGAGTGACATTGTCTTCAAGCATTATTTAGAAAGATGATGTTACATTATCTTTGTTGACGAGTTGAAACTTTAATAATATTATTTTCTATTTATAATGCTGTAACTTATCGTTATCACCCCATTTTCTACCCGTACTTCGTTTACAGGGACAGTCAGGGAAATAAAAAGTTTCAGGTACCTAATAAAAAGTTGTCCATGACTGGTACCTTGTTGGTCTTAGAGCGTGAGCCCACTGCATGGTACCTTAAAACCTTGGTACCTTTAAACAAGATAGATGAATAAAATCAGTTCGTAGAAGTAGCCAACACTTGGTGGCCTCAAAGATATTTGGTCGGCTTGAGTGCAGCTAGATACGTTTTGTACATACCTATAGGTTAAAAATGCGTCAATTTTACCCCCTAATATTTAGGGTAGGTAGATATAAAATTGACACACTCACACGTTGAATGAAATTTTATATAATGGTCTGTAGGGCTAGAAGCTAAACTTAAAATAACTTGATCGAGGAACTCCGGTCTTAGCACGTTCGTGACGAAATTGATGGTGCCAAAATAGGTAAAAAAATACTCACCGTAGTTATTAAGCTAGGATGAGATATTTTTGCCTTTTTGAATAGATGAAAATAACGTAAAAAAACATATGTGCGTAAACCGATCGAGTAACAGAAGGTAATCAGACGATATTACGTAATTCTGTTGCAAGCGGTTTCTTAAGATTATTAAGGATTAAGCAAAAATGAACTTTAACTCATTGATTAATTATATTTATTCAATAAAAAATAATATTCTCAAAAAAAGATTTTCGATTCAGAATTGAAACCGATCGCAACACAGATCAATAGGGGGTCAGATACGACTTGGTCGGCCTGACCTTTGCCTTGCAGGTTTTCGGGTCCGCACACATTTATAAGATTATTTTTTTATGTATTTTATTCACGATAGGCAAGCATTCGACCACTATCTCACCTGGACAGTGACGATGTGGTCGAAGATGGAGCATGCTTGCCTAGAAGATACCCGTTTACTCGAGACTTAAAGACTCCCAGATTGTACTTAACGGGAAACTCAGACTCGGGCAAAGAATACCACTCCTCAGCAGTGGCCTCGATTCTGATGTACACTCATTAAATTAAATTTAAACTATCCCTGTCTCTTATAAAATAAAACACAAGACGGAGATAGCATGCATTTTAGTGCTGTCACGCTAGTTTATCAATTAAAATATGAACAGCGGAAGCAGAAAGGCGCTTGTTTTAGTCAACACCAATACAACGCATACTCGACTAAGCTTGCATAGACATCTAAGTTCTGACTAACTTGACAGCACAGCAGTATGCTATCTCTGTCTTGTGTTCCTATTTTGTAAAAGACAGGAATAGTTTAAATTTAATTTAGTGTGTGACATCAGAATCGAGGCCATTATGTATATATACGCATGGAGGAAAATTAAAGCTAGGCAAGTTTCAAAGCTGGGATATATGAAAATAAAACGAAAATGTTGAAACAAAAAATATTTATTTACCATTAACAATTACATTTATACAATGTTAATTACAACTCATGAGTCTATTCGACAATGTAGCGTATCACATGGAATATACGTTTTAAACGTACCTAATGATTGTTAGAAATTGGAAGTGTAGGTCATCGATGTTTCACTACGGAACCACCTAAGTCCTTAGGGTTTATTCATTTTCTCTTCTCTCTCGCTCGCACATTTCAATATATTTAATAAATACAATTAACTACGTGTTTTTTTGGAAATGTTTTCAACTAACTATATGGACATTAAAACTAGGATGTTTCAAACTTCTTTTCGCTATCATGTCCTTCAATAAGATGAGAAAAAACACAGTTTCCAAATTTCAATGTGATTTTCACGCTTTCTTCGTTTAATTTAAAGATATGAAAAACGAAAGGTAGATTAAAACATTAATTGTATTAGTGTCCACATAGTTGGTTGGAATCATTTTCAAAAACACGAACACAGAAGACAAAAAGGAATAAACCCTTTTAATTAATGTTTAAAACAAAAAGAGGGTCATTTTGTTGTGTGAAAATTTATAAGGAGCTCCATATATATACAATTTTAGAACATAATAATTATGTAGAAAACTGGCTATCTAGGATAGCTTCCAGTCACCGTAAGCATGTTGTCGAATTACTTTAAGTACACTATAAGAGTACTACGGTACAGTGGGAGCTAGCCTGAAAATAACGTGACGGTTACTCATCGTTTATTAAATTGGTGCGTTATATTTATATACTCAACAGAATGTAAGTTATGTTAGAAGTTAATTATATAGAATTATTGTCGGTACTTAAGTCTCGTATTGACCATAAGAAAAACTAAATGATGAGCTAATTTAGAACTTATTACTTACAAAATAAAACCTACAATGGGAAGTATAACTGAAAATAAGTGTCTCTGTGTTCTCATCATTGAAAAAAGTCATACTTCTTGCGCCAAATAATTTAAAATCTTGATATTTTTTTGAAAAAGCATTAAAAAGTTACTAAAATTTAGATGTAGTTTGAAGTAACAAAATAACATAAAAATACATTTCAACATGATAAAAATAGATAAATTTTTGGGATTTCGATTAACTTCTATAAGATCACAAATGTATCATGGAGAAAAGTAATTAGCTCAATAATCAGCATAAATAAATATAAAAACTGAGATACGCGACTGGTGCCATGCTATCTCCCTTCCACACCTGCCACCAACAGATGGTTAGAGCGAGACAATCGTATCAATCTTTATTTATTAATGTTACCAAAAGTCTGTGTAAGATTTAATCATACTTACAAGGCAACTTCACTTTCAGCGAAAAAATAAAAAATAAAATGAAAAAACATTTATATTTAAAAAAATAAAAGAAAAGAATTCCTTAACTACATTTTACATTATTTCATAATGTTATGAAAAAGTTAACTGGTTGAAAATAATTAATAAATATTTAAAATTAATAACAGGATTTTCGTTTTGGCACATATTTAAATTAACTAAGCTATATATGAATGTGAAATTACCTAAAATAAATTATAATTTGTTGTACACATGTAATTGATATATAAAAAATATTATGTTACGTAATTTGTATGAATTATATAATGTTTTCATAAGTATAATATAATTATATAACGTACTTTTAATAATATCTGCAAAATTTTGATATAGATTTAATAGTTTAATTGAAAAAGTATGCGAATATTTTTATATTCTGTGAACTTTCGTAATAAATAAATAAAAAAGAAATAAATAAATAAACTTTGCAAATATTATTAAAATATAATTTTACTTTACCATACCAAAATGAAACTAAAAAATATTTGTGCTTTTATATAATAATATAACATTAGTTATTATTAGTTTTAAAATCTGAGCTAGTTTACCCGAGAAGGTTGCTTAATCGAAAAAAAATATGTTACTTAAAAGTTTTCTTTATAACTGTCTAAGCAATCGTTTGACTACAATTACACCTGATGGAGTGACGATGTTGTCTAAGGTGGAGCACGCTTAACATACATGGGTAACGTTTCAGTGTAACAGCAGGACAGTGAAAGCTAAAATAACATTAAAATCTACGTTACAGATGATTCGGCATTCTGTACAATTAATTGAATACATAAAAATCTCATGTCACGGTGTTTGTAGTCGAACTTTTCTGAAACGGCTCGACCAATTTTAATGATTGTTTTTTTACAAGCTTCTATTTAGCTTGCACTGTATGTATTGCATACAAAAATCGCATCATCGCTTTCCATCAGGTGAGATTGTGGTTAAATGCTTGCATAAGACAAAAAATAATGTCAGCTGAAATAGTTATCAATGCCAAAAATTAGTTTAAAAAGTACAAGGACTTAAAAACAAAACGTTACGAGATAACCGCGGGTTCGTGATCAATATAATATCAAATATAGAATCTTCTCCATCCTAAGGTTGTCTGGAAGAGATCGCAGCTATGTTCAAACAACATTTTTTTTAAAGTAATAAACATACAGCGGTAAATTGAATGTTTTATTGTAGCTTAGCTCAAAATCTATCGATATAGTAAAAAAATAAAAATAATCGGGGGGCTGTTTTTGCAATAATTAACAATAATTTATCAAATTGCATAATTTTTTCAACGAGTTTTTTTTTTAACTTGTGGATATGTGAAAAGCTATTTAGTATTTTTTAAACGATAGAAAATATTATTACCCTTCGAATAAGCCTATTTTTATCTAATTGGGATCAAAACTTTGAGATATATGATTTTTTTAGTAAGCGCGTAGAGACAAAAACAAAAAAAAATGCTGGTACTTATTTGGCTCAACGTATTATCATTGCAATTTAGAGAGGCAATGCCGCCAGCATGATGGGAACGCTACCCCTGGTAGTGGGCTTGAGCACTTGAGTTACCTATAAGCTCGATGTCTTGCAGGTAACTTAGTTCTTTGCTGTACATAGTTTTAGGAAATATAGGCAATTATTAATTATGGCCCGTAGATGGTATATTGAACAAAAACAAAATGGCTGCCACATTGAGGGGAAGGGGGTAGGAACCGAGTGTGTAGTGTTTTTTGGTAACAAAAGTATTGAAATATAAGATATCGCTAGTCCATGACCAGACACACTGTAGATAAGCTAGCGTATGACCTATAGTGGCTTTATATATTAGGAAATGTCAAAACAAAAGACAAAGACAAAAAGAGGCAAATATTCGTCACATCTAACTAGTTTCATACAAAATAATGTCGAAAAGTAACGCAAAACTACAAACGAATAAGACGAAAAAGAAGAAGAAGAATTCGTTTTTATAGCCTGTAATTTTAATCCTACGAAATTAAATAAATAATTTGAAATCAAGCGATTTCCAGCACTAACATCCTACCATGTACAAAAATATATTTGATTCTCGTCTAACCTCAGACTGTGTACTTAAAGTAGGCGCTGTTCATCTGCTCGAGGAATATGAACGTGAGCACCGTGTGGGGCCCGAGCCGAGCGTAGTACGGGAGGAATCCCTTCCATAGAGACAGTATTCCCTCGTTACGTAAAAGGTTGGATACTACTAACACCTGGGTTTGGCCCTTAGCTGCGTTTTGTATTCTGGAAATAAAAATATAAATCATTCTATTGAGTACACTTATGTAAAATAGGAACTAGGTACAAGGTCTTACACTTAAAAAATGGTTGTCTGTAAAGTCGGTTTACGGACGACAATTAAAATTTTACGTGACAACGTCATAAGACGAACGCTTGGCCGATCGTGCCTCTCTATCGCTTGTTCCGCGCTCTCGCTTGCACGCTCAGGCTCAGGCGGAACGTGGCACTTTTTATGCGTGCAGCCGGTGTTCATCGATTTATAAAAGACGTTATCACGTTAAAAGTAATAAATTTATGCATTTAATCCATTTTTGTATGAACCGTGACTGGTCTCCTTTACCCTGTATTGTTGATCGAGCGAAGCGTGATTTCTAAGTTGACTTGGGTCGTTCAGCACTTTGTCCGTCCGTCCGTCTGTCAGAGGCATCTAGCGTCTAAACCATATAAGCGAATGACTTCAAATTCTCAAAGACTATGTAAAACTACGGCCCAAAGCCAGAAATGACAAATGAAGTTATATCAATGAAATGATTAAGGAGTCTTCCATACATGTAAGTGTGGAGCAAATTATTTTTTATTTTTTTATCTATTTTTGCGGGGTATCGTTGAAAAGGGCTTGACACGTAGAGTACAAAACCGGATAAAAAAAAATATGTTGTAAAAACAACGATTTGGTAGGCCACCAAAGTCACTGTTTAAACCTATTTTGTCCCGGGGTCTATCTGAAAAACGGTTTTACACTGAACTGAAAAAAATATATTTGATTTTGTTTTTTGTGTATAAAAGTGAGACTCACCTAGTCTTGATGATATCGACGGGCATGGAGGCGATGGTGGTGATGAGGCCGGAGACCATGGACGCACAGAAGTGTAGCGTGATGCCCTCGGGAACGTAGCCTACGAACATCTCGCGCGCCTGCACAGTACACACAAACAAAATGTTAGGAGAGTTTTGCCGCGAAAGTGAAAAAATGGCGTTGTTGATTTTGTATAATTTTCCAAAATCTGTGAATACTGGTTATCTAATATATTTATCTAAGAGGAATAAGGGGATTCTTCGACTGTTAATATGTAATAACGATGGATTATTAACCTTTAATACTTAGTAAACGTGCATAAGTGTAGGCAAATCATACAAAGTTGAAAAACGTGATTTTCGCCTACTCCAAAACTCAAATAAAAGTTCTAGTAAAGGTTCTACCACTTTACTAGGGCATGACTTGACTATGACTAGACCTTGAATCTTTTACTTGACTTTGGCTGTGACTTGTGACTTGGACTTTTAATTTAAAATATATTATTACTTGACATTGGCTAAATGAACAAGATTGCGAAGCCAAAGTTAAAAGAAAACAAAACAAAATGTTACTCAGGTACTCTATAATTTCTAAAGTTACTAACCATTCTCACTTAAATGTTCAATACTTATAACAAAGTTGTGACAAAGTTCTTATATAATCGCATAATAGGCCTTATTAACGAAAAAGCTTACGAAAAAATAAGCTCACTTTTAACTGGTAAGAAAGAAAGAAAGAAAAAACATGTATTTGACACAAAAGTAACTTAATATTAAAAACAAAAATATAGCGTTTTGCTTCCACATTTATTATACGTACTGCTAAGGAATGGAATTCTTTGCCCGAGTCTGTGTTTCCCGTTAAGTACAATCTAGGAGTCTTTAAATCTCGAGTGAACAGGTATCTTCTAGGCAAGCATACTCCATCTTCGACCACATCGTCACTTTCCATCAGGTGAGATAGTGGTCAAATGCTTGCCTATCGAGAATAAAAACAAAATATATACAATAATTTTATGCCAAAAAGGTTTAACTCAGCATTAGAACTCAGAACTCAAGAAGAAATTTGGCGGCGCATTTTTATACGCTCTAGGGCATCCATTAATTAAGCGAGGTGATTTTGGCGATTTTTCGACCCCCTCTCTCCCCTTGGTTAGATGTCGTGAGAAATTGCTCGACCCCCTCCCCGTCCTTAAACTCACTTGAGACTTTTCAAAATCCGTATATTTAATGTAAATAAGTTAATATGTGCTTGATTGCGTTGAATTAATTTAACACACATTTTGTTCAATTCTTTTTATTTAAGACCCCTACTAACTATATGATTTAGCCATATTTCAGTAGTTTTTTTTTACTTCATTAAACCCAGTTTTCTCGCAAATTTACACTGTACCTTGCAAAAAAACGTGATGTTTGAAAGCAACATGTTTCAAACAAACAAAAAATTTCAAAATCGTTTCACGTGGAACGAAGTCATGAGGTAACAAACATAAAAAAAACAGTCGACTTGAGTACGTCCTCCTTTTTTGTGAAGTCGGTGGAAAATAATTAATTTGCCAGACTTTCCCGAGCTATTATTAGTCGTTATAAACAGGAACAAACACCGCGCGACGCCAAAACATATATACAACTTCTATATTTATCTCGCGTTAATTACGTGATCAAGGTCTGAAATACTCTCGCGCGATAAAATGCCCTAAATAAACACATGAAAGAGATGCGTCGAGGACTTCTGTCTCTGTTACACTAACATAATCTGTTTGAACTGCCCGCTGGCGTAGTTAGTAACGCTTTTGCCTTTTATTCAGCGGGTATCGGTTCGATTGAAACACGTCCGGCGGAAACACATGTTTCTACTAAAGTGAAATTTCTGTTTTGTCAGTTACCAGTGACTACCCGAATGAAAACCGGCTTCAGTGCTACCAGTATGACCACTCGATAGTCTCATATCAGTGTTATCATGAAGACAACCCGATATTGAGTCCCCCAACAGTGTTACTAGTGAGATCATCCGATTGAGAGACAAAAAACCATAAAAATTACCAGTGAATTGATTTTTTCACCAACCTTAGGAGTTGCCTAAATGAGATGCCTAATCATTTAGGAGTTACCAAGCACAAAAAAACATTTTATCAACCTTAGGCGTCAACTAACAACCTCAGGAGCCACCTTAGTTTAGAACACCTATCCACCGGTGCGTAAGGATTTAAGTAATTCCTAAACAGCTTTCATTTTTTGTATGGGCTTCGCACGTAAGTTGACGAAACTTTATTTAAAAACGTTTCACCAAACTTTAGGAGAAGCCTAAAGATATTAAGAGCTACCGAAATATAGGCCACCGATTTGGCAGTGCATAAAGCTTAGGTGATTCCTAAATTGACAGCAAGATTCCCCTACCAGTGTTATAAGTGAGACCACTGCACAAGAAAGAAACAAAAAATCCTCCAATCGAAAAAAATATACCTGTGAATAAGTGCTGAGTTGCGCGGCGTTGACGACCATGGCACGGCCAACAGTGGGCGTGGCTCCGCGCCAAAGCTTCAGAAGACCTTCCTCACGGACTATCCTGGAAGTGATCATGTCATGATAAGGATTAAAATGGCGGTTATCCGGCGCTGAAGAAACTGACGGACGTGCGGAGGCATTCACATTCGACAAGAGACGGCCGTAGAATAGTAGCATAAGCAAGCAGTACCCTCTAACCAGCTGATAAATCCAGCATTAGTCATTTTTCGTAGAAATTTAGGAAAAAGGAAAGGAAAATAGATGGCGCTAACACAAATGTCTGATCACTATATAACCTGCAGTTTAGCTTAACAAAATACCTATCACTTGAATTAATAAAAACGATGTAATTGAATACTATTTTATTATTGAGATGAATTTCTAACATATTATATCTTGCACAACATGTTATGTTTTTTTTTATGCTGGATAGGCAAGCATTTGACCATTATCTCACCTGATAGAAAGTGACGATGCGGCCGAAGATGGGACATGTTTGGCTAAAAGGTACCTATTCTCTCTAGACTTTAAGACACCCAGATTGTACAGTTCAGTTTATTTATAGACCCCATTTTTTTTTGGCGGTGATTAAAATCTATCGTATTCGCCTTACCTCACGAGAGCATCGGCGACGTTCTTATAGTTCCTCCTCTGCTCCATCGGCAGTCGTCCGTCTGCCGTCATGCGGATGAGAGCGACTTCAGCTGGAGTCCCGACGAAGGCGCCGATGGAGCCCGCAGCGACGCCAAGCATTGTCTTCATACCGAAACCGGGAGTGGCGCCGGCGTTGCGTCTACAAAATTAATATAAGTACCTTTTACAAACTTTTACAAAACGAATTCTTAGGAACTATATTACTGCTTTTTTATGTTGAATAGGCAAGCATTGACCACTATCTCACCTGATGGAAAGTGATGATGCGGCCGAAGGTGAGACATGCTTGCTTAGAAGATACCTATTCACTCGAGACTTGAAGAATCCCAGATTATACCGTTCGGGGAACAAAGACGCAGGCAATAAGTTCGCTGTACGGATGATGAATGTAGAAACAAAACGCTTTGAGCGAACTGGAGGTATGTCGACCATAAATGGATGACGTTTAATAGTTTGTCTTGTTGTTAGATGGTAAAAGGGCATGGGGGAATTAAGTCATGGAATTCCTGTACACGCTCTCCAAAATGTAATCGATAGAATACCGATAAGCTTGCCACCTTACTGCTGCAGTCTGGGTTTTTTATCGCCTTTAATCTATTGTTTACGTTAATATATTACCGAAAATAAAATGTCATTCATAAAAACATTTCATTTATTACTTTTTTATGCTGGATAGGCAAGCATTTGACCGCTATATCACCTGATGGAAACTGACGATAGGGCCGATCTAAACTTGGAAATATATTATACCGTTCAGGGAACAAAGACGCAGGCAATGAGTTCCACTGCTTCGCTGTACGGATGATAAACGTGGAAGCGAAACGCTTCGAAGGAGCTAGAGGTATGTCAACCATAAATGGATGACTTTGAATTTTTAACAGTCTATCTTGCTGTTAGATGATAAAGGACATGGAAGAATTTTATCATATACTTCCTGAGCAAACTGTTTAAAATGTAAGCGATAGAATACCAATAAGCTTGCTACCTTACGTCGGTGACCAAGACTTTGAAGTTTTGACTCAACTAGCACACTATCGCCAATGAGTCATATCAAAATAAATATAAGAAAATACGAGCAGGTTCAAGCAAGATCCACGCCAATAAATGCTAACAAAATAAACGCAAGCAAAGCTTAAAAAACCGACTTCACCGCTTCATCTTCGGAAATTTGTTCAGATCTGATGTACTAATCACGCATTATTGAAAATATTTCAAGAACTACTGATCAGATCTTGATCAAATTTAAATGAGACCAATTGGGAAACAACATCATTCAAAACACACATAAAACTTGAGTACCTCTCCTTTTTTGTGAAGTCTAAGAATAAGATAGTAATGTTTGGTGTAATTCTATAGCTACAATGATTTTTAAAACAATAACCTTTATTTAAATCTCTTGCATATACCCTATTGGACGTCTTGTGACGTACGTTACGCTGAAAATTGTATAGAAGCTTCCTAGTTATACGTCTATATGTATCTATGGAAACTTTATACCTATGGGCCATTGTTCGTGGTTAATGAACAATTGTCGTATCTGTAAATAGACTTGCCTAGTTGATATGATCCTATGGTATGCCATATCATGTGTCATCATATTAATGCTTGCAAGTCGCTTGGTTCCGCTGCTTTCCGATCAGTTAAATAACACAATTGACTGATGTAGCGAGGCATAGCTGATACTTTGCATATTTTCATAATTTGATGAGTTACGGAATCTTACTATGGGGATCTGCAGCCGATGTTGAAATTTTATTCTTGAAAAGTAAACGGTTCGTGCCATCTATGATATGGCATACTTAAAAAGAAAAGAATGAAAAATGCGCCGCCGAGTTTCTTGCCAGGTTCTACTAGAGATGGCTCTTTTTGCGAATCTGGCAGTAGAGTTATTAACTTTCATGAGTGCTTCTTTGGGGCCCCTGTGAATAAACGATTTTGAATTTGATACTGAAGCCAACTGTATCTGGTCTTCGTACATGTTATGTCGACTACACTCAGCGGAAACTAAAATGACGATGAATGTTAAAAACATTATCCTAAGTTGATCAAGTGCAATGTCCGTAAACATCGAAATACCTACATCTATATATAAATATTCTGTAAGTACATTTATAAGTATTATCACACAATGCTCTATTATCTGTGGAAAGTTCAACAAGGTCGGCAAGGCAATAACATGCTTAACTAACACTTACATTGACGTAGAAGGCTTATATTTACTTTGAGTTATCACATCACACCGATCATCGATCTAGTAAAAAATACAGATACGCGGCTCACGGGATTGAAGCCGAAAAAGTCACTCCACGAATGACCCATTCCTATTTTTAGATAGGCAAGCATTTGAACACTATTTCACCTGATGGAGTGACGATGAAGCTGTAGATGTAACATTCTTGCCTAGAAGATACCTATTTGAACTGCCTGTTGGCTCAGTTGGGTGAGCGTTCGCCTTCTGACTAGGGGTATCGGGTTCGATTCCCGGCGGGAACACAAGTTTTCTCCCCAAAGAAAATTTGTGTTTCTGGTTCTGGTTGTGATTGTGTGTGTGATGTGAATGTTTCCAGCACCCACGACACAAGTCATCGAACTTAGTGTGGGGCTGTGAGTGTGAAAGCGTTTATGTTTATGTTTATTTTCTCTAGACTTGCAAACCCATAATTTTATTGTTATAGGAATGGGCTTTTAATCGAATGTTATCCGCCTTTTCGGCATCAGTGCCATGTCTCGTGCAATGTATCTGTTTTTTATTAGATCAACAAGACCATTACATACAAGTACTCGTACAATAATTGTTGACTTTGGTTATTACTATGTTACCTTCGATAATAAACGATCGAAGTATGTCACTTGATTTTGCAACATGGCCTTCTTTGGCCTCCAATACAGAGCAAGGATACAACAAACTCTAGCATTCATATTCGTTGCACTGACCTTAACATTTTATATTTTTTTAACAAACGCATTCACACTCACAGCCCCACACTAAGTTCAATGACTTGTATGGTGGGTGCCGGAAACATTCACACCACACACAACATGACACCCAGAACCAGAAGCACATATCTTGGGAAGGAATTTATGCTCCTGCCGGGAATCGAACCCAGGACCCACGGCGCAGGGGGCGGAGAGCTGTCCACTGCGCCAACTAGGTCGTCAATATTGTTTATATTCTATGTAAATGAATTTGAACTGCCCGTTGCATTGGCTCAATTGGTACGCGTTCGTCTTATAAACAGAGATATCGGGTTAAATTCCCGGGGGAAACACAAATTTTCCCCCAAAAGGAAATTTGTGTTCCTGGTTGTGACTGTGTGTGTGATGTGAATATTTCCGGCACCCACAACACAAGTCGTCGAACTTAGTGTGGGGCTGTGAGTGTGAAAGCGTTTATATCATGAATATAAATTTGAAACGAAACGAAAGTAGAACCAAGTCTTTTATTATCCTTTTTTATTTTTTATTTAAGAGGCCTGCGGAGGTTGATTTGCCCATACAATCGTAATACCGAAATTATTTATAATTCAAGCATATTACCACCATACTGTGCTGTTATTTAGATTAAAAACATATTAATCTAGGTTCCTGGATAGTTTTTATTCCAAAATAATTACCTAAAACGAAATATAAACCAATTGATTTTTACATATTATTACGACATAAATGTCGCATCTTTAACCTATTCGTTTTGTATTAAAAACTAACACATTTCTTTTGTCATTACAACAGGAACATAGATTATCATTTCAAGGTACTATTAATGTAAAAGACACTGGCTAAACATAACATTTTCATTCATAATTTTTGGTATTACGGCACATATCATAATTTGTTCGGTCGGTAGTGCTGTCGCATCAAGCATGGGCACAGTTTGCCAGTTAAACAGAGACAGCCTATAGACTCGTTCAAAGCCTCCCCGGCCTCTTAACTCAACAAATTTTGATAAGTAATATTGTTTGAAAGGTAACTTGAACGAGAAAGTTCTTAGCATGTGAAAATTAGTGATCCTGATAGGTGACACCCGACGAGGTGTATTGTCTAAATGTTGATTTATCTACTTGTCACGCCTGCGTTACACCACTATCACACCCGGTGATATGGTAAGTGATTAGATGTGGTCGGGGATGGTAAACACGTTGTTTTTTTTATTCATGTTAGGCAAACTTTTCACCACTATCTCACCTGATGGTAATTAAGCGACGATGCGGTCGACGATGGAGCAAGCTTGCCTAGAAGATACCTATATTTGGTGAGTGAAGTGGGGTAAATTGGAATTGGAGTATGGCGACAGGCTAGCCCTCAGCCACACACTAGCACTTAGCTACACCTTCAGGGGGCTAGCTCGGAGACTGCAGGGACGTCCAAGACCCCGGGAGTATCCATAGGGCCCTCTAATCGAAAGGGAAGGGAAAATACTACGTAACGATCTGCGACCGAAATAATCAATAGAGGATATTTTATATTTTTTTTATATTTCAGTTTTTAAAATGTTATCTGGTTTACCATGATAACGTTTTAAAAACTACGTTTAATAATTACGCAATATATCAGCGATAAGAGAATGTCTCAAGTTTTAGATAAATATTTTTTGTTGGAGATATCCAGTACTATTACCAAGGATAGTGTTTAAGGCAATGTTCTTTGCATTGTGTGAAGGACTTTGCAGTAGGTAAATGTAGGCGTAATTTCTTTTTAATTTAGACTAAGCCAGCGTTTGACCTAGATGTACCTATATTCCAAATTGTAACCAAATCCGTTCAGCCGTTACGACTAGGCGACCCAGTTGGCGCGGTGGGGAAGACTCTGCCCAATGCGTCTTGGGTTCGATTCCCAGCAGAAGCACAATTTTCCTTCCTAAGGGAGATTTGTGCTGATGCGGCCAAAGATGGGATATGCTTGCCTAGAAGAAACCTATTCACTCGAGACTTGAAGACTCCCAGATTATACTGGTCGGGGAACAAAGACGCAAGCAATGAGTTCGACTCCGGACTGTACGGATGATGAACGTAGAAGCGAAACGCTTCGAGCGAAATGGAGGTATATATAATATATGTAAATGTTTCTGGCAACGACGATACTAGTCTTAGTGAACTTAGGAATGATTGTGTGAATGTGAATGCGTTTGTTTTTGTTACAGAGTGAAGAGAAAACAAACATAATTACACACTTAGACACAAACTTTCGGATTTATAATATCTGACCAGTAGTTTTTGAGTGATCCTCAATAATGCACAAACTCATGAGTCATTTAAAACTCAAGTCAAAAACTTTTATTTGTCCAATCTGTAAACATTTCTACGAGTATTTGTGAATTATATATGTTAAATAATATGTATTATAGGTACTTATATTTAATTATTTATTAATTTCATGTAAGTATATTCTGATATTATTATTGTTATGTATTGTTTATGTAGTTTAAACTATATATTTATATTATTAGAAATTTTATTTCATTCATTTTATCGCACCACCACCCTTAATTTGTCTTTTCGTTTATATTTCCATCCAAAGGTTGTCTGGAAGAGATCGCTCTTAGCGATAAGGCCGCCCATTGTACCTATCTTTATAAGTTTATCTGTACCTTGGTGTCATTAAAGAGTTTTTGTATCGTATAATGCGTATTTAATTCATTTAATCTGATTAAGCGGTGAAGTCGGTTTTATTAAGTTTTGCTTGCGTTTAAATTATTGTTACAAGAACGTTGAAATATTAACAAGATATTGATTAAATGTATTTCATTAAAGTGGTTCTCGAACTCGTGACCCGTAATAAAGCGGTAGGCGTCCCGTATTTGTTATCGCAATGCGACTTTGTCTGCAGTGATTTCGTTCTCCATTTTATTTGACATAGATGAAGCTTTGATGTTTGCTTATATGACATGTCAATATACAGATAAATAAAACGCAAGCAAAGCTTTAAAAAACCGACTTCGCCGCTTTATCTTCGGAACCTTGATCAGATTTAATGTATTAAACACGCATTATTGACTATAACTCAAAAACTAGAGATCAGATCTCGATAAAATTTCAATGGGACCACATGAAAAGCACCAGCTTTCAAATAAAAAAATAATCATCAAAATCGGCTCTCAACGAAAGTTATGAGGTAACTTTTGAAGTCGGTTAAAAATGAGAACATCGTCAAGGTAGTCCATAGAATACGCATTATTGACTATATTTTAAGAACTACTGATCCGATCTTGATCAAATTTAAATGGGACCAATTGGAAAGCAACACCTTTCAAACTAAAAAAAATTTCGAAATTGGTTCACGTGAAAAGAAGTTATAAAGGTAACACAGATAAAAAAAAAATACAGTCGACTTGAGTACCTCCTCCTTTTTTTGTGAAGTCGGTAAAAAGATTTAAGTACGAGTTACAGACTACAAAAGGTCTTTATCAATACTCACTCTTTATAAAAATCGAAGAGGAAACTATACACTCCAAGCTTCATTGTCATATACGTCACTTATCTCAGAAGACCAGCAAAATGACCACCGTGTTAAAGACTACAAAAATACTTGTGCATTTCCCCCTGCCAGGAACTACCCCATCCACCCCAGCTCCTTAAAATAACGGAGTGTGGTTTTTGGGTGCTGGCATAACTGTTCCAGTGATGAAGTTGTTGTATTTGTAATTGAATTCTGTGAGTCTTCAGGTGAGTCTTTATGTTTTGTGGAATGTTGCTCTAGCATTCCAGTGTTGACTCTAATTTCTTCAGTGACAGCACACTGAGCTATTACGTGTTCTACGGTTTCGTTTTCCTCCATACATCCCCTACACAAAGGGCTATCTGTGACCCCTATTTTGTGTAGGTGGTAGTTGAGGTTACAGTGACCTGTTATAAGGCCTACCATTAGACGAAGATCTTGACGTTGTAACTTTAACAAGTTGTTTGTAATTTTCCTGTTTAGAGACGGAAAGGCGGCTTTTGTGTGTTTGCAGTCCGTCCTCTTGTCCCACAGTTTTTGGTGTTCTTTTTCCGTATGACGGCGTAGTAGCTCTCTTACTTCCATTGTAGATGGTTGGCAGAGCTCCGCCACGCCGTCAGTTACTGGCTTCCTTGCTCCTTCTTTAGCTAGATTATCTGCCTTAGTGTTCCCTGGACATGCACTATGGCTTTTGATCGATTTTACCTCTACATCAAACTTGTCTGAGAGTGTCTGTAGTGTCTTGTGACATTCCGCTACTACCTTTGACCTAGTGGTGGGTCTTCTGAGCGCATATATAATAGCTGCACTATCAGTGATAAACTCGAGGGTTGTACCCTCTTGTCTTCGTTCAGCTATTTGTAATATTTCTTTAGCAGCGAGTAGTAAGCCCGTTGCTTCTGCTTGAAAGACTGTAGTGGTCTTGTTCAGAGATGTTGATTTCAGTAGTCCAAGTTCCGGCGAATGATAGCCGCAACCTACACAATGTTTGTTTTTGGCTCCATCCGTGTATATTTTTCCAGAGGATTGGGTTGATGGAGCACTGTCTTCAGAAAGTAATTTATACTTTTTACTATCAAGATGTGTAGTAATTGTTCGATCAGTTCCCTTGAGTGCTTCTGGAATGATAGTAATCGCTTTTTCCAGTATTCTGCAATGGTTTGTGACCGGACTTGTGTCTTTCCACTGTTTTGTGGACTTTATTCTCAACGCTGATGCCATCGCTTCTTGTTGTATATGCAGATGCAGGGGAGATAAACCCAGAATGACATCTAGTGCTGCTGATGGAGTGGTTTTCATGCATCCACTGATAAGGGAGCATGCCAGTCTTTGTATTTGTTGTAACTTGGTGATTGTTGTCACTAAGTTTGTGCGTGGCCACCATACGACACAGCCATATGTGAGAACTGGTCGCACTATGACGGTGTACAGCCAGCGACATAGTTTTGGTTTTAAGCCCCAGTCCTTTCCAACGGCTCTGGTGCTTTGCCATAGAATATTTATTGCTTTTGTGGTTATGTGATCTATGTGTTTTCCCCACAAAAGTTTGCTGTCTAGCCATAAACCTAGATATTTTACTTACAAACACTTTACTATTATACTTAAAAATACTTTACTACTCACTCTTTATAAGAATCGAAGAGGTAGCTATACACTCCAAGTCTCGTCGTCGTATACGTCGCTTGTCTCAGTAGACCAGCGGAAAGACCGACATATAGCGATATGAATCCTTCGCGAGCCACGATCTCCCCAGCTACTGAGAATGAGGACTTGCCCACACCGCTGAGCTGCATTCGAGTCTTGATCAGATCTAGGGGTTGCACCACGCATGTTGCCGCCATTCTGGTGGAGGAGAATATTTGTTTTTAAACTGGTTTGGTTTTTTTTTAGATGAAATGGATATGTTTATAAAAGTATCCAATCCTACTAATCCTACTAATATTATAAATCCGAAAGTTTGTGTGTAAGTGTGTAAGTATGTTTGTTCCCTCTTAACGCTTTAACGGTTGAACGGATTTAGATGAAATTTGGAATGTACATAGATTATACCTAGGATTAACACATAGGCTACTTTTTAACTTGATAATAGCGGGCGAAGCCGCGGGGCACGGCTAGTTATTTAATAAATCGGTACACTCCTAGCCCTCATATTGCTACCCTATTAGAGTCATGCGTTTACTTATAAAGTGTATTTTTTAAACATTATTGCAATAAATGATTGAGTATTTGAGTATCCAGCCTAAATTTTTAATCTGGCCGGATGATAAATGAGTACCCGGCCGGATACGGGATTTAAAAAAAAAGACATAAGGTTTCGAGGCCCTTTATTTCATCCTTATAACAAAGAATCATAATTATTTTAAAACACAACAAAAGAAAAATGAATACTCGAACTGCACTAGGGTACAACAGATATTTTTGATAACTAAAAATATTTGTTTCTCTATTCTATAATTGGTAAAACATTTTTTTCAAAATCTTATAATGCAAAGTGGTCATAACCACTCGATCTACCCGTTGGCATAGTAGGTGCGTGTCTGCCTTCTAAGCATTATTGTATCTGGTTCAATTCTCGATGTGAACACAAGTTTTTTCCCTTAAGGAAATTTGTGTTTCTGGGTGTAACTGTGTGTGTGACGTGAATGTTTCCGGATACAAGACTGAAAAAGTGTGAGAGTGATGTTTTTTTTTTTTGATAGCTATACCCCACAGCTATTGCAATAGCTTTTCTATGTTCATATGTTCACTGCTCATCGGCTTAGTTGGGTGGCATTAGCCTTCTAAGCAGGGGTATAGGGTTCGATTCCCGACTGAAACAAGTTTTCTGATCATGGAAAATTTGTGTTTCTGGTTCTGGTTGTGATTGTGTGTATGATGTGAATGTTTCCGGCACCCACTATGCAAATTATCGAAATTAGTGTGGGTCTGTGAGTGTGAAAGCATTTATGTTTATGTTTCATTCTCACATACTTTGGAAAATGTGAAAGTCGAGTCAATTAATCATGCCCGAGTGAGTGCAAGTTTACCTTTGCTGTCATCACAAGGTGAAATAATATTTATGCAAACAACATTCCAAAACAGCTGGAGGGCTTTGTGCCAATTTTTTTATACTTACAATGGCTAGATTCAACATGTTGGAAATATTAAATTATAATCTGAACTACAGTTGGCTTAGTTGGGCTATGCTTTCTAAGCAGCAGGTAACAGGTTCGATTCCCCTTGGAAACTAAAGTTTCCACCCCAAGGGATATTTGTGTTTCTAGTTCAGGGTGTGAGTGTTTCTAGTTCAGGGTGTGAGTGTGTCACATCCGGCACCCATGAAACAAGTCATCAAACTGGCAAGTGTGGGGCTGTGATCGTGAAAGCGTTTAGCATTTAACTTCAGTCTTTGCAATTAGCCCATAAATTATAAATATTGTTTACTTATCCATATTAACAATTACAATATAGCAAAGTACCTATTTCATTCAATAAAGTCATAACTTGAAAACGTGAAGAGATTTGCAAAGTTCTTTGTAGAACTCATATCATATTTAAATAGATGAACATCTGTTGAAGTGAAGTAAAAATATATTTTCTTTCATATTTTAAAATTAATTGAACATTTGATGTGAGCATTAGTAGCATTATACGCTACTATACTATTTAAAATTATTTTAATAATAGTCGAGCCTCATGGCTTTGCCCGTGTTCATCAAGTTAAAAAGTAGCCTTTGTGTTAATCCTAGTCATAAGCTATACATTTCAAATTTCATCATAATCTGTTCAGCAATTACAGTGTGAAGAGGTAACAAACCTATTTACACACAAACTTTCGGATTTATAAAGTATCAATGGATCAAGATTTATATTTCACATCAATCAAGTTAATATTTAAATAATAACCATTTAATGGCTTTAGGTATACATTTCATTACTATTTGTTTTCTTGTATACTTTTTTTTTACATTAAAAATGCATATTGAACTATAAATAGGAATATATTCTATAAATTACATACACAAATATTCTTTACAACCCAGTACTATAACATCCTTCAATCTGAAATTCAGAATACCCCACAAATAAATCATGATTGATTAAAATTTGGTTAAGATTAATATATTAACTTACTATATCCATATTTAGAATTTATTCTTATAGCGTAATTTGATAAAAATCCTATATAATATTTACTCTATTCTCAGTAATAGGTGTTCCACGATATAAATTACATAACAGATATCGTGACCAATTCGTTGATTCGATAGATAAATCAAGCGCACGATAATTGAAGAATTACTGTAATGTAGATATAGCCTGTTAGCATCTTAGTCTCAAAATATAAACCAAAAGTATAATCATTTCATGGGATGTTTTGATTAGAAATTATAAAGCATTATTATAAAATCTATGGAGAAATGGCAGTGACATTGATTCACAGTGAAGGACATATTGTAATCTTAAAATAAATCAAACATGCTTTACCCGGCAAGGCCGCCGAAAGCGAATTTCAGCGCATTTGGTACGTATCGGTCAGGGGGTGGTGCTGATACTGTTTGAGACATTGTTCAGGACTTTCACTTAACTTGCCGACAATTTAAACTGTTTGAATTCGAAGTTATCAATAATTACAATATAAAATTGGATAAAACATGAAGCACGATTTATCAATCGAATTCGTGATCACAAACAAATTGCAATTCTGTACGCGAAATGTATGCAGCGACAAGCGACACGCACGACATATGATTGTCATATTGACAATCCATCAGCTGACGGTTGACACAATGCTTTCCTGCTAACCTCAGAGTAATCGGCACGCGTATCAAGCTACCTGCATCAGTCAGATTCAGTCAGTCTGTCTACGATCCATATATCCGAGTTTATAATTATATGCTCTTTGATAATCCCTACGTAATCTGTGGATTGTTGTTTGTTTTGGTTTGTCTGCGTGTTTCACAGAGGAAATTCGAATTTCGAAATATCTGGCGCGTAATACGCGTATATTAATTATGTACTGAATAACTGAACTTAGACATATACCTAAACGGAGTGATTACATTATCTTTTGTTTGCCTAGTACAGACAAATATACTAGTGAAATAGAATATCTGTACTGAAGATAATGGCTTGCTTCTTTAAATTTTATTGATTTTTCGAAATTTATCTTGGTACTTGGTATCCTATACGTAGTATCCCTATATTTTGTGCTTACCGTGATCCGCGATACTTGAGTCGGGCTTTTACTTTGTTGAGGTACCATCGGCATTGTTCCGCTGCTGTGCCCGCTGACCGGTTTTCAGCATGGCTTCAGTCAAAGACATGATATCCCTACCGTCTGAAGGTTGCAGATCGTCATCTACTATGGATGTAAGATAAATGCCAATTATTCATATAATTTACGCGGCGATTTACATACTGGTACAGCTTATCTTTCATAGGTCAGCATATGAGCACTATGTTACCTTATGGTAACGATGTCGTCGAAAATGGTAAAAATTACCTAGAATATTGAGCTGTCTTACTTTCAACTAACAACCTAGGAGTCCCAACAGAAAGAGAAGCATTTGATCAGCTGCTATTACTGTTTGACTATTTGACTGTTTAGCCATTACAGAACATCTCAGACTAGGTTTACACAAACTCTTGCATTATCTGACAAGTGTAAGATTCAACATGACCAAAATGCTAAGTTGTATTTTGTGTTGAGGAGAACTTATTCTTGCAATCCAGGGTAGTAAATGCAGCCAGTATTTTAGGAACTTTGCTGGACATCTATCTAATATACTATATAAGAAAAAAGAGATAAAATTTGTATGTAAAAGGTAATCTCTGAAACTACTGATCTGATTCATCACAAAGTCTTTCACTAATAGATAGCTACACTATGCCTGAGTGTCATAGGCTATGTTTTGTTAGGATAAAAGTTAGTTATCAGTTCGAAATAAAAATATTCGTAAAACAAGTTGGAAAATAATTTGCTAGCTGGCCGCTATATCGGTGTACACTGAAAGTTAGACATAGGTGAATACAATATATGGCAAAAATGTTGGCCTTTATGAGTTTTACAAAAAAAAGTTTCAACAGCATATATCTTACGTGTATATTTCGCTCAGAAAATATACTTTTATTGTTAAAAATCTGAAAAAATAGTTCCACAACAGTGTGTGGCCGTAAGTCTGAAAGTGTTTCTCTCGTCTCGTCTTGTCTGTATTCAAGTAGGTAGACTTTAATACTAAATCATTCACAGTCTTTGTACATTGATTCTACTAGAACTGCCTGTTGGCTTAGTTGGGTAGGTATTCGGCTTCTAAGCAGGCTTTATCAGGTTCGATTCCCTGTGAGAACACAAGTTTTCTCCCTAAGGAAAATTTGTGTTTCTGGTTCTGATTGTGATTGTACGTGCAATGTTAATGTTTCCGGCATCTATGACAAGTCATCGAACTTACTGTGGAGCAGTGAGTGTGAAAGTGTTTAAAAAATTTCTAAAGCGTGGTGGAGAAAATAATTTATTTTAGGATAAAAACAAAGTTATACAGACAGATGTTATATTTTATAACTACTATTATGTTTTCAGGTGCATCTTCTAAAAGAGAAATCATCTGCGTACCGTAACCTGATAAATGCTGAGGACGCAATGCCAATATACGATGGCATGTACAGAATGTGCATGTCAGATGTTGTGTTGATTACCCGAAAAGTCCTGAAAAAAAATACACGGATGCCATTAGTAGCCACTGTGGAAAAAAGAGAAGCATTGTAAATTTTATTTTAGTCTACATGTAATCTATCTAATTGCCACAGTCTCAGAAAATTTAATAACTAAGTAGAGCAGTTTCTCTCTGCAAAGACATTTAAATAATCAGTAACTCTCGCTAGGACACAATAAAGTGCAAAGCACAGTTTGCAAAGCGCTGCCTACCAGAAATTGATTCTCACTTCTAAATTCAAATTAAAATGGGAATTAGCGTGACTTACGCGTTGTCGATGTCTAGATCGACAATTGTTTCAATTGTTTCGGAAGCCTTCCTCTAGGGTAAGTGCTGAGCGTTTGCTGTCACATCCCATCTTGCACCGTTTTAATTTTAATTTAATAATTCAAAATTTGTGTGAGTTTTTATCACATGATACTCACCTTTCTTTTTATCTTGTACTTTTCTGGCGCATGGTAGGGGCATATAACGAAGACTGCTTGGCCCCTCACCATCTATTTTGCATGTATACTGAACCACAATTACCTATTTTTGCTGCAATCAGTTCGAAATCGACAAAACTTCTAAGAAATAAGGTAAACTTTTGCTTCATTCAAATAGAAACCTGTCGTAATAGAGATAGAGGGTGCCTATTATATAAGAGAGCCTATTGTAAGGCTTAGATACCAGACACAGAAAGAAAAGTGTTGTATAGGTGATGTATCACTTTCGGGATCATAGCAAACTAAGATTAGGACACAGCTCACATTTTGTGCTTGCTTGTCCTATGAATTCTTAGGCATCTGACATGACTTAACAAATTTTTTTTAATTAGTGTTAATAATAATATATTATTATGTATACTGTCATTGGTAAGTAGTGCACAATCCTGCAGGGGGTGTTATAAAATCGACAAATGGGCAAAATAAAAATAAAAAAAAATCTTGTTAAAAATAATTGAATTAATAATTTCTTTTAAATTTTTTTTTTCAGGGTTCCATTCTAAACCACCCCCTGCAGGATTGTGCACTACTTAACAAAGACATATTCTGTTATATAATAAAATAATGTTACTTCTGCAGTTCTAATGAGTTGAGACTTGAAGGCAACAAAGCGTTTGCTCAAGGCCAATATCAGAAGGCATTGCTGCAATACAACAAAGCGTTGTGTCACGCACCAAATGAGTCTCGCAGTTTGAAAGTAGCATTCGCCAACAGATCCTCAGTGCTTCAGAAGGTTAGTTTATACACACTACATAAAGTTTCCTTTGGTATTGGTATTGGTGGACTCTTTGTAGAGTCCTCCTCGGCATTAAAACACAATAATTTTATAAAATCTACATCACTGTAACATCTTATACATCAAAGAGATAAGACAGTTTTGGTAATACGTCGCTTAAAATTGAGGGGAGAATAATGGTTATAATTTCTTATTCTTTTTGCACAGCTTGAAGCTTATGGCGAAGCAACAGTGGACATCGACCTTGTTATGCGTCTAGGCTGTCCCCCGGACATTGCGAACAAGCTTAAGGAGCGGCATCGTGCCTGCATATCAGCTGGATGGGCGAAAAAAATCTCCGATGAAACTATGTACGTACTTACACTTATTGACTACACAGACTTTGCAAATTCAAGTGTAATACCCGATTATAATTCACTAGCCGTGCCCCGCGGCTTTGCCCGCTATTATATATCAAGTAAAAAAGTAGCCTATGTGTTCATCCTAGGTATAATCTATGTACATTCCAAATTTCATCCAAATCCGTTCAGCTGTTAAAGCGTGAAGAGGGAACGAACATACTCACACACTTACACACAAACTTTCGGATTTATAATATTAGTACGATAACAATTAAAACAAAATGGAAGGAAACATGTAACTTTAAACTGCCCGTTGCGCGTTCGCCTTTATAAGCATCTCGGGTATCGGGTTCGATCCCCGGTAGAAACACAAGTTTTTTCTCCAAGGGAAGTTTTGTGTTTCTGGTTTCGGGTGTAATTGTGTATGTGATGTGAATGTTGCCGGCACCCACGACTCAAGTCATCGTACTTAGTGATGACTGTGTTTCTTCAGGGAATCGAACCCGATACCCGCTGCCTTTTTTCTTTCTGAAAGATAACTGACACAAAACCGTTCTCGTGAACCACTTAGGAAGTGTTGCTTTTTTGTAAAAACTGCAAAAAATTACATTTTACTCTGGAGTAGAATAAAACTCGATTATATAATCATTCATAAAATGTTTTCCTATAACATGATGTAGATAGATATTCCATGCCTAATTTACGCGACCGAATTTGAATGCTATTTCAATTAGTAGCAACACATGTGCCGAAATTACGCCACGTTTTCGCGTACAACCGAACTTCGGTCGGGTGTAAGTTCGGCGAGAACGTATTCTACTATATACTAAGAATAGCAACACAACATACGCGACGGAGGTTCGGTTCGGTTTGTGGGAATGCACGGGGACAGAGGG
This sequence comes from Lomographa bimaculata, assembly GCA_948107665.1. Lineage (NCBI taxonomy): Eukaryota > Metazoa > Arthropoda > Insecta > Lepidoptera > Geometridae > Lomographa > Lomographa bimaculata. Next base: position 15,003,388 of record OX403600.1, read on the forward strand.
CAGTATCTTTTCTTAAAATGTTGTTACTGATGAGAAATAACAATTCGTCGAATGACTGCATGGTCTTGCGAAAATACATTTAAAAAAAATACAGGATATACTCTATACTTTGCATAACGTTGAAACTGGCGATCTTGTAGTCTTGTAGAATTCAATGGGTGCACCCAAAATTCTTTCTAGTATTTGTCCTCTTCCAAGCCTCTACAATCGCTATAACTATAAAGTTATCCATTGTTTAGACAACACGACACGACACCACAACACGGGACACAACGGACGTTGCGCAACCGAATTTCAGTCGTGTAATTTCTTATGGTCTGTCATATCAGCCGAATACATCGAAACGTAAAATCAGCCGCGGAACTTCGGTCGCGTTTCTTCGGCTTAGTCTGTTTAGACACTAATAACAAGACAAACTGACAAACGTCATCCATTTATAGTTGACATACCGCCAGTTCAAGCGTTTCTCTTCTACGTTTATCATCTGTACAGTGAAGGAATGGAACTCATTGCCTGCGTCTTTGTTCCCTGAATGGTACAATCTGGTTGTCTTCAAGTCTAGAGTGAATAGGTACCTTCTAGGCAAGCATGTTCCATCTTCGGCCGCATCGTCACTTTCCATCAGGCGAGATAGCAGTCAAATGCTTGCCTATCCAGCATAAAAACAAATATTGTTGCAATTTTGCCTCTAAAAATAAAAAAACGAACTTACCGTCACAAAATCGAGTGCACATTAGACAATCCGACTACGTAACGCCACATAAAAAGCGGTCACCATTTTTACATATTTCAGGGCTACAATTTACTAAAGACCCCTTCCATTCCAGACACAGCCAGCACAGTATAGGCAAGTTCTTCGAGCTATCGTCCGTGAACCCACAAATAAACACCGCGACCACAGACGTGGGCGTAGCGGACATAGACGGCAAGAAGATGGTCATCGCCGCAAAGGACATAAACCCCGGCACCTTGGTCGTCTTGGAATCTGCTTTCGTCAGCCAGACCAACGACACACACAAGTATCTAGCCTGCAGCTTCTGTCACAAGCTGGCCCTCAACTTGATACCCTGCCGACGATGCTGCGACACTCTCTTCTGCAGCCCCGTCTGCATGGATCTAGCCAACAAGGAGTATCACGAGATCGAATGCCGGCTGTCGGAAGTCCTCCGGAACACCTCCACGGAATGCCGCATGGCCCTGAAAGCCGTCGTCAGAATGAGAGCGATGTCGTTGAACTGGGAAGGCATGATCAGACACACCGGCCACCTGGGGCAGAACCGGGCGAATCGGAGCAGCGTGCCGGAGATCTTCAACGAAAACAATCCGTACTCGTTGCTCTACGCCGAGGTAGAGAAGAGTTTCGTCCACGGAACGACTTACAATCACGCCTTGGATTGCGCGGTGGTCATGCACTATTTCGAGAAGCTGCCCTCTTTCTTTCCCGCCGTAGAATGGGAGAAGAACGTAGCGGCGTCGAGCTTGTCTCGGACCATGATGCATCTGTGTATGCACCACGCGCACACGCAGATGCAAGTCGTGGTGGGGGAGACGGGAGTGGTCCCGTATGCCCACGAAGCTCACAACTACGGCTGGTTCCCGCTGGTGTCGAAGTTGAAGAACTCCTGCACCCCCAACATGGTGGTTCTGGCTCTGAACAAGGAGGTTGCTTTGGTGGCTGTGCGCCCGGTCAAGCGTGGTGAGGAGCTCACTATAGCCTACTTGTAAGTATTTTCATGTGTTTGTTATATATTGTCGGTATGATTTTGCTTTGCGGGCGTGCGAAATGTTGTAAGAAGTAGATTCCCGTAGATTTCCTCTCGAGTGTAAGCGGGAAGGATGAATATGGTAGTAAATTGCTGTGCGATTTAAATTTGTTGAATTCAGAGTGAAGAAATACATAAAAAATGTGTTATTAAACGCAAGCAAAGTTTTAAAAACCCGGCTTCACCCCTTTATCTTCAAAACCCCTGATCAGATTAAATACGAATTATTGAGGATAATTCAAAAACTACTAGTCAGATCTTGATCTAATTTAAATGGAACATATAAGCACAAGCATTCAAATAAAAAACGAATCATCAAAATCGGTTCACATAGAAAATAGGTCTGAAGTAACACACATAAAAAATCAGTCGATTTAACCTCCTCCTTTTTTTTAAATTGGTTAATTAAACAGTGATTGCTCCCTAGACAGATTTACCAGTCCAAAAAAAACTTCGCGTTTCTATCTAACAGACAAACCAACTGATAGCTTATTCACCTAATGTAAAGCGTATTTTAATAATAAAAAATATATGTTTATAAATAATTATGTTTTTGTCCAGGGGCCACTGGCTGGACAATCGGATGGGCCCCCGTAACCGTCAGAAGACGATGTATTCACTGACGGGCACTGTATGCCCGTGCTCGATGTGTGTCCGAGGAGTGCCCAAGGAGCCCTACGTTTTGTCTGAGAAACAGGTAATATTTAGTTTTTTAAACACTTAAAGATTTATTCAGTTTTCGCCATTGTTATCCATTGAATTGCCGGATGTTATTGCAAATTAGATGGCTCGTTGAACTATGTACTACGCCATCTATTAAAAGTAATCCGAAGTGGCAATTTCTATACATAACTAGCTGTACCCGACATGCGTTGCAATGCCCCGCTTAGAAAAAGTAAAACACTTTTTTTACCTGATTCGGGCATCACTGAGTAATTTATCTAATCTAAAACAAATTTTAGCAGGATAAATATCAATCCAATAAATGAACTGCCCGGAACTTGGCAGGCTTACAAAGTTCATGGTAGGTTTCAAAGCCCTTTGATAAAAGGTTTCACTTCAAAAATCATCACCTACTTTGTATTCTTAAAAAAAAAACTACTTGTTTTTGTATCTTATTATTTTGATATGTTAATGATGTTTCCGGAGGTGGGCGTTGCGATCTGCGACACAGTTTTATACTTCTGCAGGTGGCATCGTACTCTGTATTTTTCTAGTTTTAATGTGTTTATTGTACATAATAAAGACTTATTATTATTAAACTTTATGAGATTCATATTTTAATTCCAGATTAAGAACTGGCGACGTCTCAACATCGAGGCCATGGCAGGTCCAATAACAGCTAAGAAGGTTGACTTGTACTATGAGAGAGTGTGCAAGGCGCTCTCTATTTTCGAAGACATACCGTTCAGTACCGAGTACGCGGCTATTTATCGCGTCTTCCGTCGCTGCTTAGAGTTCTATCAGGCTATGAGGTATCCGCAACGCTTGCCTCGTGACTTACCACAGTAATATGACGTACGAACTGTTGAATAGGGAAGATGGGTAAATAATATCTAATAAGCCCGTCAAAAATATTGGACATGTATTTTTTTATTTAACAGACCAATAGAAATTGACAAAGATAATGAGCTTCAAAGTTCGGGAGGGGCTGGTGACGTTACGCCTTATTAACAATTAAATGTACGTTAAAAAATTGGTTGTCTGTAAAGTTGGTTTAAGGACGACATTTTTACGTGATAACGTCATAAGACGCTTAGTTCGATCGTGCCTCTCTATCGCTTGTTCCGCGCTCTCGCCCGCACGCTCAGGCTCAGGCGGAACGTGACACTTTTTCGTGCGTGCATCCGGCGTTCATCGATTTATAAGACGTTATCACGTCAAAAACCCGCCTGGAAAAGTGTGAACTTACTTTTTATCCCTTTTAATTTCTTAATTTTTTTCATTTTAGCGAAAAAGTAATAAATTAATAAAAATATGATTTTTATTGACGTATTACTGTTTCGAGCCATTTTGTATTTTTTTTTTCAAACGCCTCTACGGATTCTTGGTTTTTTAAGACGAACGTAACGATACCTTAAAACTGTCGAAATCCATACAGCAACATTTGGAAGAAACGAGGTAATAAAGAATTTTAAAAATAAACAATCATATAAGATATGCTCGAAAAACAAACCCTTCTTTGACATTGAGGTAAAAAGTGTAGAGGCCTGACGTCACGCGGAATTTCAACGTTCTATACCTTCGTTTTCTATCGACTTCACATAAAAGGAGGAGGAACTCAAGTCGACTGGTTTTTTTTTATGTTCTTCCTCATAACTTCGTTCCACGTGAACCGATTTTAAAATTGTTTTTTGTTTGAAAGATGTTGCTTTCCAATTGGTTCCATTTAAATTTGATCAAGATCTAATTAGTACTTCTTGAAATATGCGTTTTTAGTATATCTAATCTGATCAAAGTTTCGAAGAGAAAGCGGTGAAGTCGGTTTTTTAAGCTTTGCTTGCGTTTAATTAACAAAAGAAAAAATACGTGTCCAATATTTTTTGATGATGTAAATGACATACTTATATTTATTCTAGGCATCTAGCCTTTTGAAAAGGTAATTCGACGAGTTCTAGGAGTGAGGTACTAAGTAAAGAAAGAAAGAAAATACCTTTTTTAAGTTCTTACTACTGTCTGTGTCTGTACTAGCAGTATGTACATTACTGTCATAGTAGAAACAGATTTTAAATTATCAATAGATATAGGTATTCTATATGCTATGATTAAGCCCCGATGCAAAAAGAAGGGCGTTATATGTTTAACGTATGTATATGTGTCCGACTGTGGCATCCAAACTGCCGAGTTTCATTTATTTTGTTTTAGTTTGAAAGGTGACTTGATCGAGAGTTTTCTCAGCTGTTTGGTGTAAATTGGTTCAGCCATTTTCCAGATAGAGGGTATTTTCAAATTTATGATTTTGCCACTTATTATTATACGGTTGATTTTGACGATCTGTTGCGCAGTGGGCAGGTCTCATCCCTCTATGCCTCGGGACCTTCTTCGATTCCCGACAGGAGCACAGTTGCCTACCCAAGGACATCTGTGCTTCTGATTCTGAGTGTGATTGTGACTGATATGTAAATATTTTCAGTTTTAAGAAGGGACATTGGCCTCGATTCTGATGTCACACACTAAATTAAATTTAAACTATTCCTGTCTTTTACAAAATAGGAACACAAGACAGAGATAGCATACTGCTGTGCCGTCAAGTTAGTCAGAACTTAGATGTCTATGCAAGCTTAGTCGAGTATGTGTTGTATTGGTGTTAACTAAAAACAAGCGCCTTTCTGCTTCTGCTGTTCATATTTTAATTGATAAACTAGCGTGACAGCTCTAAAATGCATGCTATCTCTGTCTTGTGTTTTATTTTGTAAGAGACAGGGATAGTTTAAATTTAGTTTAGTGAGTGTACATCAGAATCGAGGCCATTATTATATTAAATGTTTACTCGATGTATCGAAAATATATACTAAAAGTAGAAAATATTCTCGTTGTTTCACGATTTTATATTGATATAATGTTAATGCATAAGTAACTAGTCATGGCCAAAATTATAAAATTGAATAGCTTTATTTGCCACGAACGTGGTTTTTTTTTTTTTTTTTTAAATATCAATAGGTATATTATTGATAAATTTATCAATAATATTATCTAGATATTAGGTTTATTATTCTCTCAGGAACTAAATAAAATAAAAATATTGTATTTTGCGATACTTGCGTTTGCGAAGTATGTCTTTAATTGTAACTGGCGAAAAATATTTGTTTATTTATAATATTGTGTATTTATAATATTACGGAAATTATGTGATGAAATACTTTGTCTTGACTAAAAGGCTCCAAGCGATAAGACCGCTTGTTGCCCGTAATTTACGTTGTGTATTAGAAATAGTATAATACGCTGTTGTTATTTGGTTATCAATAAATGTTTATCTACGTATCTATTTATTTTTTTACTTTCATATACAAATTTCCCTAAAATCATATTTGATCAAGTTAGTAATAAATTATTGCCGAACCGCTCACTGGTAAAGTTTGAGGCGTTTGTAGTTTTTCTTGTTTGCATGTTTGGATGTTAGATGCCATTCCCAATTTTGCAGTCAGTCAAAATTTGACAACTTGATTGCAATATTGTAAACTAAGGGGAAATTTTATTAGCTGGCGACACTTAAGCAACAACCTCTTTAGCGGAGTTTTGCCGCGATAGTAAAAAAATATCGTTGTTGATATTGTAAAAAACTACAAACAGACAGAAGCATTATTAGAAATAAACATATAATAAAATGTAACATAAATTATAAACACACGCACAACGCACACACACACACACACACCACTCGCAACACACACACCACTAGTACACACACATTATAAAATATATATATATATATATATATATTATGTCCTAACGAAATATATTTTTAAATAAGTTTAAGAATGTTTGGAAGAGAAATAGTCTCCCCGAGACATGGAATCCTAGTGGGGATCTATTGCTCAATCTCATACCTTGTTAATAAGTTTCTGCATAAATGAATAAATTATTAAAATTATTATAAATTAATTTAAAAATACGTGCTTACGTTAGGTTGACGCCTGGTTTACGGCGAGGTGAAAGGCGATACGGTGACGATCCCTTTCCGAGTTAATATGTGTGCTATGATCTCTATCCAGCATATGGTCCCGTGTTAAAGGTAACACGGGACCATATGCTGGATATATTAGACTATATATTAGACGCATAATAGTAGTTTTCGGTACTGAAATGTAGATGTTTCGTTGTTTTTTGCTTACAAAAACAACACATTAATAATAATTATTTATTTCTCTTATAATATGTCTCTTATTATATGTTCTACACAATTATAATAACATTAATGGACCAGACAGCAGTCACTTACAACAATAATTAAGACTATTTATAGATTATTCCATCTACCTGACATCCGGAAATCGGAGTGTTTCATAGTATAAATATATAGAATTTCAAAACGATGTACAATAAGTCCCAAAGTTTGCGTGTGAGTATGTTTGTTTTCTCTTCACGCTGTAATGTCTAAATGAATTTGGATGAAAGTTGGAATTTACATAGCTTTAACTTTTATACCTAGGATTAACATATAGGCTACTTTTTAACTTCATAAACGCAGGTGAAGTCGCGTAGCACGGCTAGTATTACATAAATAGGAATGAGATCAAAAATAGGACATCATTTTCTCCTTTCTTCTCTTTTTTTATAATTATGTACCTTAATATAAATAGTCAATAATTATAATTCACTTTTACACATTTTCTACACAATATAATATGCATTATAATAATGTATGCATCTCTTTTTAAATTATTTATAGACATTTAAAGCTTTTGAATACATAAAATACATAATTACTTAATATAATCAGTACCTAGGTATATAACATTGTAACAAGACATCAAATTCAATCATGATATTAATTTAAATACAGTTTCAAAAAGCAATTTAATTACATTTATTTTATCTTAAAACATTTTTATGTTTTGAACCATTCTATCAACGATAACAAACAACAAATACATTCACACTCACAGCCCCACACTAAGTTCATAGTTGTATTGTGCCGGAAATAATTACAAATCACACACGCACAATCGCATCCAGAACCAGAAGCACAAATTCCCCGGAAAGGAGAATTAAGCTTCTGACGGGAATCGAACCTAGGACCCACGGCGCAGAGGGCAAAGATTGCCCATTACTTACCACAAATATACTATAACATCAAATAACATGATACTTTACTATGTATAGTTTCAATAATCAATGTATGTACACAATTTTACAGAATATTCGTTTCCAAGAAGGTTATCATATTAGGTTATATATCATCCTATTTAATCATAATTATGTGTAATGAACAGAAACATGAATAAAAAAAACTTAATAACATGAAATTTTTAATAAATATAAGTACTCAAAAAGTTTAAAAATCTCCAAATATAATAATATGGTATAAATATCATAACTTCTTATAATATTTTATAATTTAGTAAATTTTAGTAATTTAATATAGTAATAGTGCTGTAGTAATTTTAAGCTTTGTTTCCACCGGGAATCGAACCTGATACCCCTGCTTAGAAGGCGAACGCTCGCTCAACTTAGCCTACGGGCAGTTCTTACTTAATTAGAAATTAAAATTGTATAATTTCGCAGTAAGTTGATTATTGCTGCAATTCTTTTGAGAAATAAATATCTTTAACCATGTTTTTTAAAACAAATAATAACCTTTTTTATGCCAGTATATTATATAGTTTTTTATTGTATTGAATTAGGCAAATTTTACCTTGATGTCCGATTTTTATTGAGCAAATCGTAACAGTCTAACCTTAAACCTTGATTGCCGAAATATTTTAATTAGAACCCGAAGACGATAGAAAAACTTGATCAACAATCGTATTAAAAAGACCAAAGACAATATAACCATCCAAAGTGTACCGCCGTCATAAGGAAAAAAGACGTAACTGCATTTTTGACAAAACTGAGTTTTGTACATCATCAGAAACGGGAACAATAGACGCATCTACTATTATTTTTTTATTTTAAAATAGTCAAACGCAACCTACTAAATCTTAATTTTAATTTAGACGCATCTGCTACAAGTCATAACATATACTAAATAGTAAAGACATTTCTGATGTATATAACTCAATTTTGACAAAAATGTCAGATACGTCTTTTATGCTTATAACGGCAGATTACTACAGTTTCATCATATGTTATCTATAATTTAATTACCACTGCAATTTCATCAAATCTAAGTATATGTTGTTTTTTTTTATTGGGATATTTTATATAATAAATATCTAAAACAGATAAAATTCTACTAAAATATAAACTAAAAACTAAATTAAAAATACTTAAGTAACTATATTATAACCTATATATAACTTAAAACCATCTTAATACATATTCTTTAGGACCGTCCATTTATTTCATTTTGTTCAAAGATTTATTTGACACAAGACATTTCTGCAACTGTTCAACGAATCAGGATGAAATTATATATATAGATGGTAAAGATCTACTATAAAATAGGTATGATACTTTAATGCTGAAGAACGCGGGTAAAGTCGCGGGCAAGGGTATAGTAGCTGTATAAAATTACATATCTCCGCGTGACATTTTTACCGATCCTTTTAACCATATCTTCAATATGTTACAATAACATATCACGTTGGTACAATCACACGTCTTAGCTACAGATTGATATCTATACCTAAGGTACCAAACCCTGAATTCCCCGTCAAAATCAGTCAATCTTTTGTAGACACCTAGAAATTGAACTACTAGAAAATTTTACAATTCTGTAATATTTATTACAAAAACAAGATGTAGCATGCTTGCCTAGGAGATACCTATTGACACTTGACTTGAAGACTCCCAGATTATACCGTTGGGGAACAAAGACGAGGGTAACGAGTTCCACTCCTCGCAGTACGGATAATAAAGAAAGTAAGAGAAACGCTTCGAGCGAACCGAAGTTATGTCATCCATATATGTATGACGTGTAACAGTTTATCATGTCGTTAGATGGTAAAACGGGCATGGGGGAATTAACTCGTATAATTCCTGCGCACACTCTCCAAAATGTAAGCGATAGAATACTGATAGGTTGGCAACCTGGCGTCGTCGGTGAGTTAATTGTTTATAAAAGGTGTAATTAGAAGTTTTTTATAATTCAACTACGAAACATCAGCAAGATTACCTTCATCTCCCGCATCAACTGGACCAAGTTGTTTTATTTACCTAAAAATGCAAACTTTCTGTGATATCTTCCTTATCTTCCTCCAAAGCAAAGCTACGGATAGCTTCAGTCTCACTTTTCTTCAAAAGGTAAGCGAATACGCGAAAGACTTCCCTGTGTTGTCTGGATCCTGTCGCATATTGTAGCCCCGCCATAGCTTCGCGGCAAGTAGTAAAAGCAGCTCCGTAATTCAATACCGAGACTCCTTCCTTTGTCTTCATTTGTATTTTTTTACTGTTGATAGTTTCCCTCCATTCTTCATAACAGGCTTTCTCATTACTGGTGAGAACACATACTTTATTAGTAGAATAGTCCAAATTCTGGGTGCAAACCTGACAGTTACACCAAGTTTCAAGAAGTGTTATCAGTTTGGATGCTCTGGTTTTAGGTTGCATTTGACTGTCGTAGAAATGACCCCTGAAAAGAAAAAGTTGATTTGAGTCTGGATACTATCGCAAGTGTTATCCATAATATTTTAATTATTATCCTTGGCGATTTTGTCGATACGCCGACTATTTACGATGGCCATAATCGGAGAGATGGCTGACGCAGTATCGCAACGCCGCGCCGCGCCGTGGCCGCGCGTACGGTGAAGCATGCTTGCCTAGAAAATACCTATTCACTCTTGTCTTTAAGATGTCTAAGTTAGATTTATCAGTGTACAACAACTAAGGCATTGTGTTATTCCTTTGCAGTTTACGCCGCGCCATCCCTCACTACATCCACTGCTAAAGCCTGATGAGTCTTTGGCTCACACCGCTAAACAGAAAGCAAATTTGTTTGCTTTTCTCTAATAGTGCAGTCTTCTTCAGGTCTAAATGCTTGTAACGCTTTAGCGCTCTACCAATAATTAAACGTGATAAAAGCTAGAGGCCCGACGTTATACCGGCCAAAGCTCTGAGGACATCTTCTGACACTCCTTTTTGCCTATCTAGAAGAATCGAGAAGCCAGCTAAGTTGCTGTATGGCACTCTGTCAACATGCAAAGTGCCCAAAAATTCGAACGTGACTTGAAAAATTTACCGTCAAATAAATACACCAAAAGATACTTACAAAAAAGATATCGTCAGGTCACTCCCTTTTGGTATATCACGAAGTGAGACCAAGGCGATCTTATTGCCAATGCCTAGATGTAGAAGGTTGGGATCGCAATTATGCTGCAGTCTGCTGGTGAAGCTAAACCATCCGTTGTTTTGAGAAGCGCCCATGAAGGGGTTTAATTTGTCCATGCAATTGGTTATGTTCACAGTCCGTGGTGGATAAACGACGAGATGCATCATGACGCGCGCGAACGCACGTATAGCGAGTTCCCTTTTTACATCTAAAGGAAAAAAGTCCACATGTGCCAGGCGTTTTATGATAGCGGCAACTCTGAAACTTGCGTTGAAAATCTTCCCTTGAACGAATATTTTTGCAGGCCTGCATTTTAGCAAGGAAAACTTGTTGCTTCTGTTGAAGATCTCATTGATATCAGGAAACGAACAACCATTCTGATCCCCGCATAATATTTCGGATTCTTGTATGAACTCCCACCATGTGGCCATAAGTTTCATTCTAATAACAGCTTTGATCATCAGCCTCTCAGTTGTGTTAAATGTTAAATCTTCAAGTAAATCCATTAGTTTGCACTCGATTTGATGGTATTGTTTTATAGCAATTTCCTTGCACTTATCGCCACAATACATGGCATAGCAGCAATCATCACACGGTATCAAATTGTTGGACATTATATGGCAGTGATGGCAGGAAGTATATCGTTGTTTTTTGTCGACGAGACTGACGAAGGGTTTCTCTAGGGCTACTACTGTCCCAACTGGGATGGTCCTTTTAGCTTTGATAACAGGAATTCCACGTTCGACGCTTAACTGGACCTCTGCAATAGCGCACTGTGCTGTCAAATAAAGCCACTCAATAAAATAGAAAAATCTGCTCTCGAGCAAAATGGGCGGTTTTGTAATTCGTGGTCTTAGGTGTAAAGATATGGCGCAGTTCGTGGCTATGTCTTCTATAACACATGCAAAAGTATAGTTCATTTTCATTGATTTACATATCTGTATGCCCATCATGCAGCCTTGTATGTCTCTGATTTTGCAAAGAAAGAACGTTCTTGCCACGTAAGCGCGTAACTGTTGTATTGAATTTTTACGTGCCTGACTAATAGCTTTGTTGAAGGCGATCATTGCGTTTCGGTTATCATTCCTTTCCATGAAAAGCTTCGCTTCTGCAATCACGTGCTTCTGGTCAGATTTCATGGCTGGCTGTTCAAGTGGGCATGTTAGAAGAATATTTACTGCTGTTAAAACCACTTCTGCTAGATCACCTCTGTCCATGGCGTTGTAAATGAGTGTTTTGGACTTTTGTTTTGTAATTTTAGACAAATAATCTAGGTGTGGTGGCATGTTGCACGCAGTTAGGTCTTACGGAAGTTTATGAGCCTGAAAGTAATATAAAAGTATAGTAAGTGGTGACTTTACAAACAAAAACTAATTCTGATCAAGTGAAAAAGTTATACCACACAAGTTAGTAGGTATTATAGATCCGACAGTCTGTTTGTTTTCCGGCTCATCGTACATCGTTAGTTATTTTTTGTTTTGCATATTTTCACTTAATTATTTTTTTATCTAAGTTGGTTAAAGATTATTTAAGTAATACTTTTATCATTTATCAGGATAGCCGCCAAAAACATGAACTGACGGAAATTAGACTCATTGCGTGGAACTACGTAATTGCTATTATTATATATAACAGATCGCCGTATTGTCTATTTATTCACAAATACTACAATCAGAATGTGAGGACTTGAAAAGTCTGTATAACTTATTATTTAGTCATGTATTTAGATAAGTAATTATATCAGATTGCTTCCTCCTCGCATCTTGATATTTGGTCATCAATGTAGATATGTAATTCTATATATGTATCTAATAATTTTCAAACAGATTGTTCCCACCTGCAAATTCCCGCCTGCATTAAATATTCAAGCTTTGTGGCCGGAACTCTTGCAAACCACAAAAACTAGTAACAGACAAATTATATAAACGATAGCACACATAAACCAGCCATCTAACTTTAAAAATAATTAGTTAAACTTACCCGACAATAAAACCCTCCACTTCCGCCGTTAGCGCTTTGTTACTTAGTTGTAACTTGGGTCCAGTAAGGGTAACTTAGGGGTTGACGTAAATGCGCGCGCAGCCCAATTGCATTTCCACAGTTATCAGAACGAAGGGGTCATTGTATCCCAGTACCCAGATACCCTACATATAAAGGTCATTCTGGGATGTCTATCTATAGGCACTAAAGTATGACCTGATTACCTGTAACCTTTACGTGTGACGTCAAACATTACTTTGATTTCACTGCATTATTTATGTTTTGTATTGATGTATGTAGACTCTTTCGTACTCATAGCTCCATTGTACACTAAGTTCGAAGACTTGTCGTGGGTGCCGGAAACAATCACCCACACAATCACATCGAAAACTAGAAGCAAATTTTCCTTTGGGAGAAAACTTGTTTTCCACCGGGAAGCTAAACAGATACCCGCTGAATATAAATAGTACGGCTCAAACATCTGCGCCAGCGGGCAGTTTAACTGTAATACTTAGAATAGTTCACCATTCTATAATGAATTAAATCACATTAATATTCTGTGTGAATTGCCCGTTGTTCGTTAGTTGGGTGCGCGTTCGCCCTCGCGCGTTCGCGAACTTAGTGTAGGGCAGTTATATTTAGTATTAGTTAATTTTAAGGGTTTATGTATCTTCTAAGCAATTCTAGGCATGCTAGATTTTCGGCCGCATCATCACTTTCCATCATAGTGGTCAAATGCCTAAGGGAAGTTTACTCTTCACGACGCGACGTAACGGCTAAAAGGATTTGGAATGTGCATAGTAGGTACAACACTGCTTACCTATATTAACACATGGCATACTTTTTACTCGATTGCGCGACGCATTGTAGGGTAATGTGTTTATCAGCCGATGTATAATTATGTATGTTTATTCCTTTCAGACCAAACGCATGAGTTGATTTTGTTGATTCTAACATCAATTAATTTATCATATCGCCCCCCAGCATACAAAATTTCATGAAAATCGTTGGAGCCGTTTCCGAGATTCAGATTATAAATATATATATATATATCTCCTACTAATATTATAAATCCGAAAGTTTGTGTGTAAGTGTGTAAGTATGTTTGTTCCCTCTTCACGCTTTAACGGCTATACGGATTTGGATGAAATTTGGAATGTACATAGATTATACCTAGGATTAACACATAGGCTATTTTTAACCTGATAATAGCGGCTAGTATATATATATATATATACAAGAGTTGCTCGTTTAAAGGCATTAGATTAGATAATATGATGTTAAGTAGGCACAAAATTGGTAAATAAACGAGAAGAACCCTTATGCTACCCTTGTTACATAGATAAATCCTACTTCCTACTAATATTATAAATCCGAAAGTTTGTGTGTAAGTGTGTAAGTATGTTTGTTTTATTTTCCCTCTTCACGCCTTAACGACTGAACGGATTTGGATGAAATTTGGAACGTACATAGATTATACCTAGGATTAACACATAGGCTACTTTTTAGCTTGATAATAGCGGGCGAAGCCGCGGGGCTCGGATAGTAAGATATATATGCCTTGTTCACTGCACGTTATGATTTATTTTGTGGTGTCAAAACGGCAGCAATTGAGTCAAATGTATTTTAAGTTGAAGTTGAATGATAGTTTATGAAAGTAAGAAGTTGAAGTTGAATTATTTGCGCACGTTATTTTACAATGAAATAAAAGTTTATTCATTTGATAATATACCGCATATAAGTTATATTATACTAATACTAGGAAGGTAGACAGATAACCAAATAAAATATTAATTCTTGAAATATAATGAGCCAGAGACGCAGCAACCGAACCCAAGTCGAAGACGATGATCACAATCTCGAAGAACCAATCACGAAGTGCGTCCAGTACATTTTGAGCAGAGAAAGCAGCAAGGTTCCTATAAAACGAGCTGATATCGTCAAAATGCTGAGCACAGCATGCGAGACTCCGACAAATAAAATAAATTTCGTGATAGTGGGAGCTAATAGGAAACTGAAACAGGTTGGTAAATATCACTTTTCACTCTTGTCTTCATCATCTATCCGTGTTTCACAAAGCGAAATCGAAACTATATGTACTTACCTGGAGGGTCTATAACATCCGGAGAAATAGTAGTCAAACTTAAACGCTTTCACACTCACAGCCCCACACTTAAGTTCTATGACTTGTGTCGTGGGTGCCAGAAACATTCACATCACACACACAATCACAACCCGACCAGAAACTTATTTTCCTTGGGGAGACAACTCGTGTTCCCGCCGGGATTCGAACCTGATATCCCTGAAACCTGCCATTTAGAAGGTGAAAGCTCACCCAACTAAACAAATGGACAGTTTATTCGCCTATTCTAGATTAAAATTTGTAAAAAATAGACTGTTCCTGTTCTTCTAAAAGCATTTCCAATCGAATGTTCCAGGTTTATGGCTACAAACTAATCCAAGTAGAAGCGAAGAGTGGAATACAATACATAGTGGTTCTGGATCAGAGCTGCGAGTCTACTCCGTCTATCTTGACCGAGGCACATCATAGAAAACTGTTGTCAGCTGCTTTGACACACATTTTCATGTCTGGTGGACCTGTTAAGGATGGTAAGTAAACAAATAATGTAACTAAACTACAATTTTTTCTACTTTACAGGAACCTATAAAGTATGAGGTACAAATTAAAAGTAATAAATCTGTCTCCGAGCACCAAATGGTGTATGGACAGTTATATTTGAGAGCCAGTTACTATTCTGCTCTCCCTCGACTTAATCAGATCTTACGAATGGGTGATTTTTAAATTGTGATCAAATGATAGCCCGTCACATTATTGCACACTGACCAGTTTCAAATGGCTGTTGATAGGTCTGAATGTCTATTTCTAACATTATGATATTGATTTTCAAGTAGCTTAGTGTGAAGGTTCACTGTGATTTTAAGCCGACAATACAATAATCTGAAAAATAATCATGATAGTTTTGTAATCCAAACAGTTAGCCTGTTAGTTGTAAATTTCCAAGCTCCTAGTTTATTGTATAGGAATAATGTACACCTATTTTAGAACAGCTTATTCAGGAACCCAGAGTCATCCTACTCTACATAAAGAAGCTGGGATGGCTTGGCTAGCTACCTAGCCCTCAGGGACAATACAAGTGGGACGCCTGTGCAGACGTCCCACTTATATTGCCCCTGCCCATATCTCTTGTACCATATTTTGAATCAAATTAAAATGTGTGCTGTTTACTTTGCAGATGAAATGTGGAAGTTTTTGTCAGAAGCGGGACTACTAGAGGAGAATGATCACGCCGGCCGCAAGATACTCACCAACACTTTTACTAAACAGATGTATTTGACTTATACTAAGGTAAAGGAAATCGCCATTTTTGTTTGGGTTGCTGGTCTAAATTTACAGGGTGCCGCAGAGCAGCCCAGTGTAGGTGTTGGCCATTGAATAAGTGATGCAGCGTTCATTGCCTGCTTATCTATGAAGGTATAAACTTTCCATTCACACACTCTTTTGTTGCACTTATATCATAAAAGCTCTCACGCTTATATATTATAAAAGCGAAAGTTTGTGAGTGTGTTTGTATAATTCCGCAACATATAATTCCAACCATTAAGAGGCCTGCGGAGGTTGATTTGCCCATACAATCGTAATACCGAAATTATTTAAATTCAAGCATATTACCACCATACTGTGATGTTATTCACATAAAAAACATATTAATCTAGGTTCCTGGATAGTTTTTATTCGAAAATAATTACCTAAAACGAAATATAAACCAATTGATTTTTACATATTATTACGACATAAATGTCGCATCTTTAACTTATTCGTTTTGTTTTAAAAAACTAACACATTTCTTTTGTCATTACAACAGGAACATAGATTATCATTTTAAGGTACTATTAATGCAAAAAACAATGGCTAAACATTACATTTTCATTCATAATTTTTGGTATTACGGCACCTATCATAATTTGTTCGGTCGGTAGTGCTATCGCATCAAGCATGGGCACAGTTTGCCAGTTAAACAGAGACAGCCTATAGACTCATTCAAAGCCTCCCCGGCCTCTTAAGAATGAAACATCTTTTGCGGTATGGCTATTAGTCCAGTCATTTAGTATTTTTACTTGGAAAGTTTTCCGGGAGTTTTGAAAATTGGCAATTTTATAGATTTTGATATGCTCTTTCCAAATTTCAATTTTGCCACCTCGTATGTTTGCCGCTCGCGCCGCCATATTGAAAAAATGGCGCCCAAAAGCAGTTTTTTGATAATAACTCCTTTCCGACGCATTTTACAGGAAAAACATATCTATACAAAATAAAAGTAGAGAAAATTTCCTACAATTTATGTTATAATCTTTTTTCCCTAAAATTAATAGTTTCGGCGTAGGAGCGCCGTAAATTGTAATTCAATACACATTTCGTCAGAAATACTCATTTCCTCACCACCACCACGTGAGTGACCACGAGGTAGAGAAATCGGCGAGTTTTTTTATCGTGGTATCCCCAGTAGGTCTAATCCACATCTGACTCACTATTTAAATATTTAGTTCAATTTCCGTCGCTTCATTCTTGTTGACGGACCAGGTGTTGGGTTTTCGTCGTCTTCAATACCGATTGAAATATCGAAGACGGAAGTTTCTTCGGCATCATCGCCGATGGGATCATCAGTTTCATCGTGGTCCTCTTCGTTCTCGATTTCATCGTTCGTTTGCTCGAGAATAGTGTCCGTTTCTTTTTCTTCAATGTCGTTTTGTGACGGAAATTGCGAATTATCGCAAGAACCACCACAGTTCGTGCACACAAAGGAGCACTTTAGTCCTGCTTTTCTGCATCCGCAAGCTTTTTGACAACCTTTCTTGCATTTCCAAGAAATAAGTTTCAGTGAGCTTTCCGGAGCAGGGGGATCGAATGTAGTAACAGGAAAGAGCCTGTTCTTGTCTTTTTTCCATCCCCATTGTTCTGCATTTTGTTCGTTTACATACCATTGCTGAATTTGGTTCGAAGTTCGAAACGAATGTTGTCGTGCTGCTGCTTCTGTTGGTGGTAGCGACGCAATGTTAAATTTTCTCTGGGTTTTTTTAAGTACTTCAAACTAAATATTTAAATAGTGAGTCAGATGTGGATTAGGCCTACTGGGGATACCACGATAAAAAAACGCGCCGATTTCTCTACCTCATGGTGGTGTGGAAATGAGTATTTCTGCCGAAATGTGTATTGAATTACACTTTACGGCGCTCCTACGCCGAAACTATTAATTTTAGGGAAAAAAAGATTATAACATAAATTGCAGGAAATTTTCTCTACTTTTATTTTGTATGGATATGTTTTTCCTGTAAAATGCGTCGGAAAGGAGTTATTATCAAAAAACTGCCTTTGGGCGCCATTTTTTCAATATGGCGGCGCGAGCGGCAAACATACGAGGTGGCAAAGTTGAAATTTGGAAAGAGCATATCAAAATCTATAAAATTGCCAATTTTCAAAACTCCCGGAAAACTTTCCAGGTAACCTCTATTTTTTCGACCAAATGACTGTACTATATTGCAAATTTGTTTTTAATGATTTTTAAATAAATTTTTGCACTGAAAATGCGTGTCTGCTTTTTTTTTATTTATTTTGTTCTCAAATTGAATGCAACACTTGATCAGATTCAGATTGTTTATTGCCTCCATATATACAGTACAAGGTGTTACATTCCAAAAGGTAGGTACAATGTCTCATATGGACCCTGTCGGGCGCACCAACTTAAGAGAGAAGAGGACGCAATTCTTAATTATAAAATTTAAATATTGTCTAAGAAGTCATAAATTGAGTAGTATGCTTTCGTTATTAATAGTTGTTTTAGGTTTTTCAGGAATTTTGTGCTATTTATTTCATTTGTAATGTCTGCTGGTAGCTTATTATATATTTTTACAGACATGGGCAATGTACTAGTAGAGTGCATCTGCAGTCGAGATTTAGGTATTAATAACCGATTACCGTGACGAAATGTAAATTTACTTTTTAACTGTTATCGAGTTTTATATAAGTCGGGATTATTACATACAAATTTACAAATTTCAAAAATATATATGCATGTCAAGGTTAAGATTTTATATTTTATAAAATAAGGTTTACAACTGTCAGTCTGTTCAATATTAGCCAAGATACGTATGAGTTTTTTCTGCATAATATATCTTCTTTCACTTAAGCTTATATAGGTAGACAACATATATAATTTGCAAGCAGTGTCCATTCTGGTACAGTGCTTTCTAATAAATGAAAATTGTTTTAAACTGTTTAGAAAATCTGCAGTATTAATGTTATGACAATCTCTCCCTCTCAATAGCACGGAGATCCTTTTACTAAATTGCAAAAAAAAAAAATTTTTGGTAAAAACAAAAATTATGTGTAATTTATTTTATTTCATCTGCCCAATATTACGTATGTGTGATTTCTACAGTAATAACAAACTTGCACAGCAAAAATCAATTTTTTTGTAGTGGAAATAAAGGTAACTTATTTGCTTTCACATGGTCTTTATTCCAGGTGGGGGAAGGCGATTTAGCCAGAAACGTGTTTGAGTGGGGAAAGAGAGCTACCGAGGAATGGCCGAAGAAGGATGTTCTGCAGAAGATGGCTACGGTAAACATATATTTATATAAAACTAGCTGCACCTCGCGACTTGAATGAAAAACATGAATGAAAAAAAATGCGCCGCTTTTGCTAATCTGGCAATAGAATCATTAATTTTCATGAGTGCCTCTTTGGGGCCCAAGTGAATAAACGAAAAAAAAAAAAAAAAACCTCTCGGCTTAATGTTTATATCATCCTTATCATGGATGATTATAATGATAGATTAATCAGGCTTAATTGTACCCTATGGCCGTCAACTGCAACTGCTTGTTGGCTTAGTTGGGTACTCGTTTGACTTATCAGGTTCGATTCCCTGTGGGAACACAAGATATCTCCTCAAGGTAAATTTGTATATCTGGTTCTCAGTGTGATGTGATTGTTTCCCAATACACAAGTCATCGAACTTAGTGAGCAGCTGTGAGTGTGAAAGCGTTAAAAAATTCATATTCTGTTTCTATACAGAGTTTAGTCATTCTAGGTTGAACTAAAGTAATGAATTTTTTTTATGTATAATTTTCAGGCATTCGATAAGGAGATGAGTCACTGGTGCGAGCAATACAAGGAAGCCATGGGCGATGGAGAAATACAAGTCATGGATTCGTAGCGAAGGAGACTAGCACTCGCAGCTCGGTCCGTCTGCTACATTGTTACCTAGTGTAGTCGTTGTCAATACAATGATAACGCAGAACTGCCTGCTGGTTGTGTATCTGCCAACTAACCAGCACCAATCGAACTCGATTCCCAGTAAGAGAAGAGAGGAAGGAGTGGAACTCATTGCCTGCGTCTTTGTTCCCCAAACCGTTTAATCTGGGAGTGTTCAAGTTTCGAGTGAATATGTATCTTCTAGGCAAGCATGTCCCATCTATTGGCCGCATCATCTCTTTCCATCAGGTGAGATGAGGTGGTCAAATGCTTGTCTATTCTGCAAAAAAAAGTGTAAAAAATCTGACTTCATCGCATATTTCGGTTTTGTCTTGACCGATTTCGATAAAATTTGTATGGGACCACCTCTGAAGTATAATCTACCAAAAAAAAAATCAGATCAAAAAGATTTCGCGTAACATACATACAAAAAAAAACATACAGTCGAATTAATAACCTCCTTTGTTGAAGTCGGTTGAAAAGATGGCCGATCTATATCTAAAGAAATATAAACACCTTTACATAGAAAAAAAAATTTAAGTGGCCTAAAAATAGTTCTTTGCAAAGTTAGATGCTATATTAATATTGTAACATGGTTTTTTGTTATAGTAAGTTGTCGAACCATTTGGCGCATTTGGCAGGGCAGCCATATGTACCGTAGCTTGGGTTCGATTGCCAGCAGGAGCGCATTTCCTTCCCAAAGGTCATAAATGTGCTTCAGGTTCTGTGTGTGTGTGTGCTGTGAGTGTGAAAGCGTTTGTCTGTTTTTGTTTGATATGATCACAATTATTGTTAAATTGAAATAATTAGTTAGATAATATTAATTGCTTAGCGATAAGGCCTCCAATTGTATAACATATGTCTTGTCATTACGTTTATCTTTGTTATTAATATGTTTGTGTTTAATAAAGATTTGTATTAGATATTTCGTAACGCGATCAATCGTTATAAGTATTGAATAATGATTGTTTTCAACATGCTATATTTAATAAATGTTGTATATTCTTTGTTTGTTTTATATTCTTGTGTTGTTAAATTAATATCTGCTTTGACGTCTAATATTATTCCATATTACTAAAGACATGTTCCAAACTAAGTATTAAAAATAAATAATTGAAACGCAAGCAAAGCTTAAAAAAACCGACTTCATTACTTATATTTCGGTTTTGGCTTGACCGATTTCGATAAAATTTATATGGGACCACTTCTGTAGAAGCTGACCAAACAAAAAAACAATCATTAAAATCGATTTAGACAGTCGAATTATAAACTTTCTTTTTTGAAGTCGGTTGAAAACTCCACCAAATGTCATTGATAAGGTGGAAATGGTTACAGTTACGTTAGACTATAATTTTGGCAACAAAATTAATTTTAAAATAATAGCACTAATCTACGATTTTTGGTTAGCTTTAATTTAGTTTTTAGTTTAATGTAACATAATTATATGATCTACGATATCTAAACTAAATATAAACGTATTTTCATCTTTATATAATAAACACAAATAAACGCTTTCACACTCACAGCCGCACACTAAGTTCGATGACTTTCGTCATGAGTGCCGGAAACATTCACATTCACACAATCACAACCAGAAACACAAATATTCCTTTGCGAGAAAACATGTTCCTGCCGGTAATCGAACCCGATACCCCTGCTTAGAAGGCGAATGCCCACTCAACTAAGTTCATAATAATGACACCACTTTTTTCTAAGAGTTTACAAATTTGGTGAATTTTTGGAGGTGTCTAGAACTACTAGGTAATGGCTGTTACACACTGGACTCATTGGTTCAAGCGGATGGTTACCTCCGGTGTCCGCGCCCGGGCTCCTTGCTTGCCGTGCGGACTTCTTGCTCGCCGTCCGCGCGAACCAGGTGCTTCTTGTGTGTGGCAGCCATGAGAAGGTACCATTATGCAACCACTCGTGTATTACTTTGTGGACTGCCCCTGGCTTAGTTGGGTGAGCGTTCGCCTTTTATCGGGTATCGGGTTCGATTCCCAGTGGAAACAAGTTTTCTCCGCTAGGAAAATTTGTGTTTCTGGTAATGGTTGTGAGTGTGTGTGTGACGTGAATGTTGCCGGCGCCCTAGTCGTCGAACTTACTGTGAGGCTGTGAGTGTGAAAGCGTTAATATTTTATTTATAGCGTTTATTGCGCCATACATTCATCATTCATACTCCGGTGTGAGCATAAATCGAGAAGTTTTTCATAGCACCATGATAAGTGAGATAACCAGTAATTTGATAACCTGTAACCATGTGTATAATTTACTGATAATGGTAACTTAATATTTTATTGTCTTATTAATATTTTTGTAATTACATACTAGCTATTAAATTAAATTTCATTTATTTCAAGTAACTGACTAATTCTTAAAATATGTAATATCAAAATACTGGCAAATTCTTACGTAAAACATTAAAATTGCAAGCGTGCTCCACCTTAGACTACATCGTCACTTTCCATCAGGTGTGATTGTAGTCAAACGTTTGCTTAGTCTAAAATAAAAAAAAATTCAAGATTAGACATAAAAAAAGGATTAAGTGATAATAATTAAAACTTAACACAAATTAAAGTTATGCCCCTGGCTTCACCGTTCACAAGGGTGACAAGACGAAACAGAGACATACATACTTATATATAAATACTAGCCGTGCCACGCTGCTTTGCCCGCTATTATCAAGTTAAAAAGTAGCCTATGTGTTAATCCTAGGTATTATCTATGTACATTCCAAATTTCATCCAAATCCGTTCAGCCGTTAAAGGGGGAAGAGGGAGCAAAAATACTTACACACACACACTTACACACAAACTTTCGGATTTATAATATTAGTAGAATAAACAAGGATTTTGCAGCTAAAGTAATAGCAGATGGGTTTGGCTCGCTATCGCATATAAGTAGTAGATTAGCACATTCGAATTTGCTGTTCTTCTATATTATTTGACGTAAGGTCACAAGCCTATCGGTATTCTACCGTTACATTTTGGAGTGTGCCCTGGAATTACACGAGTTAACCCCGACGTCCATTTTACCATGGAACAACAAGACAAACTGTCACATGTCATGCTTGAAATACCTCCAATTCGCTCGCAGTGTTTCGCTTCTGTGTTTATCATCCGTACACTGTGGAATACATGCCCTCGTCTTTTGTTCAAGCAATTATTTGACCACAATTTCACATGATGGGAAGCGATGCAGCCGAAGATGTAGCGTGCTTGCCTAGAAAGACGATACCTATTCACTCATGAATACTCCCAGATTATTCCGTTCGTGGAACAAATACGAGGGCAATGAGTTCCACTCCTTCGCAGTACGGATGATAAACGTAGAAGCGAAACGCTTCGAGAGGACTAAGTATAAATCGACCATAAAATTTAATATCATATTGTTTTTTCTAGTTTGACGATTGTCTGTGAGACAGCAGCATCGTAGCTCTCAAATGAATCTCTCCAACTCCTCATGCTATAAAGTGGAAAAGTTTTTGTTTGTGCTATATAGGCAAACATTTGACCGCCATCTCACCTGATGGAAAGTGACGACGCGGCCGAAGATGGAACATGCTTGCCTTGAAGGTACCTATTCACTCTAGACTTAAAGACACCCAGATTGTACCGTTCAGGGAACAAAGTCGCAAACAATGAGTTCCACTCCTTCGATGTACGGATGATACTGGAGGTATGTCAACCATACATGGATGACGTTAGACAGTTTGTGTTGTTGTTTGATGGTAAAAAGGGCATGGAGGAATTATATTATGAACACGCTCTCCAAAATGAAAGCGATAGAATAAAAATTGATAAATGTATAAAGATAGAATACAGATAGGCTTACTACCTTACCTTAGTATTAAGTACCTGTACCTTTGGTCGGTTTTTTTTATTAAACGACGTTTTCTGAAAATGAAACCTAGCTAGATCGTTTTGTTATATATAATATATAATCTGAAACGGCTCCAACGATATTCATGAAATTTAGTATGCAGGGCGGGGGCGACAAATCGATCTAGCTATCATCTATATATATATATATATATATATATAGATGATAGCTAGATCGATATATATATAAATATATATATACAGTACTCTCTCGCTAATCCGCCACCATAAAATCCTAACCATCGGCGGATTACTGAAAACGGCGGATTATAATGTACAGGAACAACAAATTGAAAAAAAAATCAAAATGTATGATATATTTTTATATTGTTTTTAAGAAATCAACAAACATGAATATTTTATTGAAGTAATTACTCATATTTCGAAAAAAATGTGTCTAATTTTGCTTGTTTTTTACCAAAGTATATCTTCGTGATAAGTTCATCGCGCATTTTACGTAAATTTGCAACCATGTCGCATCACTTTCCATTTTCTTGGGCCCATTTAATACAAATATCTACGCTATTCAGGGCATTATCTCGAGTCCAAAAAACGGCGGATTATAGTACTTGTCGAATAATCGAGCGGCGGATTAGCGAGAGAGTACTGTATGTATACAAGAATTGCTCTATTAAAGGTATTCGATGTATACCTATATGTTGTATAGATTTTTTTTTTTTTTTTTCTATAATACAATAATATGGTATATTAGGTGTTCGTTAGCAGCCGTACTAGGATACCCTGTGTTACAGCTGCTACGATTCCTGTCTCGAATTCTTGGCGCGATGGAGGGATTAATTTTATTAGTTAGGACCAAAGGAAGAATTCTAATTTAAATGTAGGTAGTTGTGCATCTATATCCCAGCGAAATGCGGTAGGAAAAAATAGGCATACAACGTGCCGTGGCTCAACGCATCGCGCGAAACTGGTTTGCTGGGACGGAGACAACTTTGCCGTGTAGGTACTCTGCAACGTGAGCTGTACTTTTAGTGTGTGGTACAAGATCATACGCTCGAGCGATCCTTTAGCCAAAACATTATTTTAAATTAAAGCATGTTTGTTATTGTAAAACACCCGCCCTCGCGCCAGGGCTCAAAAATATAGTATTAAAATGATTAGTAATTCGTAAGTTATACATCGAGATTTTTGTTATATTTATTACATAAGGCAGCATTGCATCTAAAGTGGTTAAGTGAAAAATTATAATATGTGTCTTTAGCGCAAACTGTTTAATTGACTAGATAATAGTATAGATATTTGCGTTTAAATTTATTAATAAATTTATTACATTTATTATTTTTTTTACTAAGTTTGTATAGTGTGTGTGTGTATGTGAAGGTGAGTATGTGTATGTGTGTGAATGTGAGTGTGAGTGTGAGTGTGTGTGTGTGATGTTTATTTAAAATAATTGGGACGCGAAAAATAAAGATTATTTAATTACAGTTAGCAGTAATTCCGTTTCTTCATACGACAGTTTCAGTAAAATGTTAAATAGGGATTGTTTGCATTTGCTAATTGTATAAGAAATTAAATCAATATTAAATTGTTTACTTATTTTCTTATACAGATGTGGTCCTAAGAAACATCGATGCCTTTGTGCAAGAGCAGTACAGAAGTTTACCGATGTTGTGACTGGCATATCTTTTCTACGCTTTCTAAGATAATCGTTAGGTACAAAAGGGTGGATTGTATGGGTAGATAGGATACATTTTAGTATGTAGGTTTTACGAACGGTTAGTATTTTTGTATCAGCATATAGTAACTTAGTAGGTGTTTTGAAAGGCAAATTTAGCATAACTTTAAGTATGGCTCTTTGTGCACGTTCAATTTTTAGCATATAGAATTAATATACCCTTTTGCTTACGAATCATATACTGGAAATATCATGTTATCTAAATAAGTAGATATATTAAATGTTCAGTGCTAAATCCGGTAACCCTTTAAACCTGTAGTCTAGGTAAGTTTTCTCATCCATTGTTCAGATTAATCATCAGTTAATTTCGTGGTAGTCACCCTGTAAGTAACAATACTTGCCCATATCAGTGGATGATTTTTATGCTATAGATATTCGAATTCGGCGTTTTTATCAGTTTAAGTTGAGCAGCTGACGTGAACAGTTGTCCGCAGACTTGCCTTGTAGGTGAGTTATGGCTGATTACTTGTACCTCCTCCCTTACGAAAGGTTAGTAAATTCTCAATCCTATAATGGTGGAACTTGGAAGGGAATTTATCAATGCATAACTTGTTTTCTTTTTTAATTTGGCTTCACAATCTATGTTTTTTATGTTAAAAAGGCCTATGGAAAAGTGACGATGCGGCCGAAGCTGCAGCATGCTTGCTTAGAAGATACCTATTCACTCTTGACTTGAAGCTTCCCAGATTATACCGTTCGTGGAACAGACCCGGGCAATGAATTCCACTCCTTCGCAGTACGGATGATAAACGTAGAAGCGAAACGCTTCGAGGGGACTAGAGGTATATAAACAAATTGTTTTTTCTAGTTTGACGACTATGTCTGAGATTATCTGTCGCTTCGTAGCTCACAAATGAATCTCTCCATCTCCTGATGCTATAAAAGGGGTACTCATTGCTCTTGTACTGTTCCCCGAACGGTATAATCTGGGAGTATTCAATTCAGTCAATTATCTAAGTCAACTAAGAGTTTCAAGTTATACTTACGAGTTCATCATAAGAAAAAAAATCTTTCCTTGTGTCTACATAGGCTAGATATTTTATCGTAATGTAAGATTATTATCTATGCGTGCGAATATTCGGTGCAGTTAGTAGGCACGAATTTTTTGTCTTAAATTTTGATTGTTTATCATTGAACTTATACCCGAGATTAAATGTAATAAAATATGTTATCTAAGAAGTCGCTTATCATCATGACAAGCAGCTATCTATAAATTTAAATAATATTATGATGATGATTATCTCACATTATAGGAAGTATAGGTGACCGAGATTTGCTCGACGTTTTCTAAAAATGAAACCTAGCTAGATCGACTTATCGCCCTCGAAATCCCTTGCTTACTAAATTGCTTGAAAATCGTTGGACCCGTTTTCGAGATTCAGTTTATGTATATATATATATATACAAGAACTGCTCGTTTAAAGGTATAAGATAGATAGCCATTGGCACTTATGTACCCGCACTACATAAGTAACGGGTGAGGGCCGTTTTAGCGTCGAAATTCTAGTCGCACTGTCATATAATTCTAATGCGTAAGTACCATTATTTTTACTTGGAGTTATCAATCACCGAACAGACTGTCTTAATTTCTAGAGTAAACATACTTTATTATCTGTTACATAGCAATTTTTTCAAGCCAAAGTATTTATTGTTTTAACAATAATTATTTATAAGTACATAATATAAATTAAACATTTTTCAAATTAATTAATCTTTAAATTGCATTTATAATATACTAGTCATTCGCCCCGGCTTCGCCCGTGTGCAACCCCTGCAGCGTCATCTGCCGGGCTAATTTGTGTATCTAAACCATCCAGGGTACCACCCAAACGCATACACAAAAATTCATTCTATTCGGTCCAGCCGTTTAGGACGAGTTCAGTGACATACACACGTAAGTACAGTAGAATTATATATAAAGAAGATATAAATAACTTATAGGTTAGTTAACTTAGTAACACTAGTACAGTAACTAACTACCCTAAGTAGGATATTTATTTATTTAATTTATATTGAGGAAGACCAACAGCTTATAAATCTAACAATTTACAGGTTAAGCATAATACAATGAGCCAATTAAAGGTCCTCGCGGTTAGAAAACATATAAGTAATACAAATCAAGCTTATGAACAGCTAGGAACACAGTTTAACAAATAAACTGTTAGGTATAATGTAACTCTGTAAAATTATCTATATGGCTAATACTTGTCTATCTGGCTTAGTTATCAAAAAAGTCAATATCGTCAATATCGAGCGAATCGAGATCTGTAAGTTGACATGGGTGGTTCAACACTTTGTCCGTCCGTCCGTTCGTCTGTCACAGGAAATTACCGGCTAAAACATACTAGGGAATATCTTCAAATGCTCAGAGAAAATGTAAAGCTGTGGTCCAAAACCAAAAATGTTAATTAAAATTGTAAAGGGGGAAAATTTTGAAAACTATGTATTTCTGTCAGGAATCGAACCCAATAATACTAATACTTAGAAGACGAACGCGTACCCCACTAAGCAAACGGGTAGTTCAATGGTGTTATGTGATGTTGTTGCAGAAACATGCCGAGCTTCAAGTACACGTACTTCAACGCCAAAGCCTTGGGAGAGGGCGCGAGGCTGCTGCTCGCCTACGGAGGCCAGGACTACGAGGACAACCGCGTCTCCCTTGCCGACTGGCCAGCTCTGAAGCCAAGTAAGTCTCATAGCAGTTATACAGGGTGTTTGGTAGAGGGTTAGCCAAACATGGTGGACGTGTAGTTGGACTATTTGGAAAATACGAGGTCGCGTATAAGCCGCTAGGTGTTTTTTTTTATCGTTGATTCTGTAATTTTTTAGAATTTTCCGAAAGGTTTACTCTTTTGCCTTAAAATTTTATTTTCGTGCACGTTTCTGGTAAATTTTTTTATAGTAAAAATTTTTCTATTTCATTATTTTCGTGCACATTTCTGGTCGATTTTTTTTTATAGTAATGGCCTCAGATGTACTTTTGATCTACTTAAAGCTCTTTTAGATCCCTACAATGCTTACATTATTCGCTCTAAGCTCTTAATTCTAGGAAAATGAAAAATAAAATTCAAATAGGAGACTTCATACTCAATTAAAAAAAAACTAAATGCCTCCAAGGAATTTCTAAAAAATAACAAAATACAACAACACCTAGTAGCTTTTACGCGAACTTGTATTTTCCAAATAGGTCCAACTACGCGTCCACCACGCTTGGCTAACCCTCTACCAAACACCCTGTATAGAAGCCGAATGGGGAACAGATTTTCTTAGTCTCAGAAAACCCAATGTTTTGAACGATAAATGACAATAAAGCGTGTGTTTTACTCTCAACAATAAAAAAAGTCGAGGTCATAAATACAGTTAAAATTCGGAAATTGCAGTACTTCGGTCATATCATGCGAAACGAGAAATATAAACTCCTCCAATTGATCAGGTCCCAACGGATCATAGTATCAGATTTTTCACATTGACCGATCATAACTGTTGGTCCCATCTGATCTCAAGATCAGTTGCAACTAAAATAAATTATATATTATTATTCTTAACGGATCATAAGATCAGTTGGAACTAAAATCAATCATCTATTATTATGGTTCATGCAGGGAAAGATTCAAGGCTGCAGAAAAGCAGGAAAAAGACGTACCTCGTGGCTGAAAAACCTTCGAACATGGTTTTATCTTAGCATAAGTTGCATTTTCCGAGCGATTGCTCGACTTTATCAAAGATCCGTATCTGATGATAGCTTAATGATAGCTGACCTCCGCTAGAGGATAGGACTAGGAGAAGAAGAACAATAAAAAAATGTTTCACTTACTAAAGGACATTATTACCACATCGTCGCATACTATCAGGTGAGACGGTGGTCAAAAGTTGGTATATTCCCAGTTGCCGACGAGTGGTGATTGGGAAGTTGCCGATGTTGAATAAAAATAAAATAAAATATATACTGTATATAGTAAACTATATTAGTTTTTTAATAAATAAAGAAAATACAGATTTAACTAAACTACTAACCTAATACAAAAAGTCATTGGTCGGCAGTGTGCCCAAAATGCTGGCTGCGTTACCTCGTTGCACAGAGACTTAATTGCTGTGCAAAATACAAACCGGCATTTTGGTCACGTGTCGACTTAATAGTAAACCGTTTGTAAGTAGACATAAAAAAATATAATAAGATATAATACGTTACATAACAATATTTTTATGAACATTGACCTCCTAATCGATATGATGATATATAATTTACGTGTATGCTTTAATTTGCCATAAAGTTCTTATCATTGTTTTAACAACCATGTTATTCAAAGCAGCATTTTCTGAGCAGTAGGTATTTTCAATAAAATTTCTTCAAATTTAATTTACTGTGATCATTAATTAAGTTTATCGCAAAGTTAATTACTTATGTTATTTACAATATCGTTATAGATTGTTTTTCAACCAACTTCAAAAAAGGTGGTTCTCAATTCGACTTTATGTTTTTTTTGTATGAATGTTACGCGATATCTCTGCCAATTATAAATCGATTTTGATGTTTTTTTTTGTTTGGTAGAGTACTTCGGAGGTGGTTCTATGGAACACATTCACATTTTATCGAAATCGTTCAAGCCAAAACCGAAATATAAGCAATGAAGTCGGTTTTTTAAGCTTTGCCTACGTTTAAATTATGATATAATGGGAAGTAATTCAAACTACACATATCAAGTGCGTCAAGTGGCAAAGTTGAATGCCAAGGTCATGTTTATCTATTTTGGTACATTTCGTACACTGCACTCAATTACGTCGGCAACATATTATTGAGAGGAGACAGAGTTTTGCCGCGAACGTGAAAAAATGGTTTGTATAATTTTCCAAAACCTGTGATTCTTCGAGTGTTAATGTGTAATAATGGTGGATTATTAACCGTTAATACTTAGTAAATGTTCATAAATGTAGGCAAGTCATACAAAATTGAAAAACGTGATTTTCGCCTTCGCTCCAAAACTCCAATAGAAGTTCTAGTAAAGTTTCTACCACTTTACTAGGGCATGACTTGACTATGACTGACTACTTAACTTTGACTGTGACTTGTGACTAAGACTTTTATAATGAAGAATAGAAATTGTTAATGGTGCCGATTCTGTTGTCCAAAATTAGACTAAACTAGCCTAAAATTAGTTTTAGTCCTGCTTTAGTCCAAAACCTATTCAGAAAATGCAAGATTAGATTAAAATTAAGTTTGACAGGACTAAGTTAGTTTAGTTACTCTATTTAGTGAAAATGACCAAATTCTTATTCTGATGTACATGTTTTACGTCAAATTAAGACTAAAAATAAAAAATTGAACTCAAATTAGTCTGCATGAAAAGGATCTGGATTATTTTTAATGTGATCTTATACTTGAAAGAATAGCGTTTAGGTATTCTTTGACTAAAATTAGTTCATTTTTAGTTTAGTTTAGGTTAGTTCGTTGCCTAAAATTAG
Source organism: Lomographa bimaculata (assembly GCA_948107665.1). Taxonomy (NCBI): domain Eukaryota; kingdom Metazoa; phylum Arthropoda; class Insecta; order Lepidoptera; family Geometridae; genus Lomographa; species Lomographa bimaculata. The sequence continues at coordinate 15,034,361 of OX403600.1, forward strand.
TTTATTTTTAGTTTAGTTTAGGTTAGTTCGGTTTATTTTTAGTTTAGTTTAGGTTAGTTCGGTGCTCAACAGAATTAGCACCAATATTTGTTTAATATTTCGACTGAAGGACTATGCACCCATGGTCATGAAATAATAAAAAAAAAAAAGGAAATTTACAATATTGTAGTGAATATCTACAAGCCAGTTGCCTATATTCCAAAAACTAAACTAATATTATATACATCCTTCGGGTACCTACAAGTCATCGAACTTATAGGTAACTCAAGTGCTCAAACCAATAATAATCAACCACTACCAATAATATTTTTTAACAGACTTAAAAGAAGGAAGAGGTTCTATGTATTTTTTATTGTTTTATTATCTAACCTGAAAAAAAAAAAATGCGCCGCCGAGTTTCTTGCCAGGTTCTTCTCGAGATGGCTGTAATTTTGCGAATCTGGCAATAGATTCATTAACTTTCATGAGTGCCTCTTTGGGGCCCATGTCAATAAACGTTTTTTATTTTGATTTTGATTTTGATGGAAAATGAAGATGCGGCTGAAGATGTATTATGCTTGCCTAGAAGAGACCTATTCACTCTTGACTTGAAGACTCCCAGATTATACCGTTCGGGGAACAAAGACGCGGGTAATGAATTCCACTCCTTCGCAGTACGGATAATAAACGCAGAAACGAAACGCTTCGAGCGAACCGGAGGTATGTCACCCATATTTGGATGACATTTCACAGTTTGTCTTGTCGTTAGACGGTAAAACGGGCATGGGGGACTTAATTAATTCATCTATCAATTTTATGATGTCTGTCTATTCCAGAGACCCCCTTCGGTCAGCTGCCGATCTTGGAGATCGACGGCAAGGAGTATGCGCAGAGCCAGGCCATCTCCCGCTACCTCGGGCGCCGGTTCGGACTCGCCGGAGCCACCGAGGAGGAGGGCATGCTGATAGACATGAACCTCGAGTACATCAACGACATCCGCGCCAGTTAGTGTTCGCTTTTAATTTGCAACGATATTAATTTTGTTTGTATCCTTAATTATCTTTTTAACCGACTGCAAAAAAGGAGGAGGTTTTCAATTCAACTGTATTTTATTATGTGTGTTACCTCTGAGTTTTTTTCGATTGAACCGATTTCGATTATTCTTTTTTTATTTGAAACCTGGTGCTCTCCATGTGGTCCTATTTAAATTTGATCAAGATCTGACTTGTAGTTTATGAGTTATACTCAATAATATACAATAATAAAGTCGGTTTTTTTTAATCTTTGCTTACGTTTATTTTTTGACATAGCATGAATTTATTTCTCTTGACATTGGTGCTAATTCTGTTGAGCACCGAACTAACCTAAACTAAACTAAAAATAAACTAATTTTAGTCAAAGAATACCTAAACGCTATTCTGATTGAACTTAATTTAAAAGTTAAAATGACAGAACTAAAATTGATTTTGACAGCAACCAAATTGAATTGTATTCACAAGAGCCGCAACCACATATTCCTCCATTATAGACTTTGTAGGTCAGTATTTGCTTCATTAATTGCACGTGTTATTCTTTCAAGTATAAGATCACATTAAAAATAATCCAGACCTTTTTCATACAGACTAATTTGAGTTTAAAATTTCTATTTTTAGTCTTAATTTGACGTAAAACATGTACATCAGAATAAGAATTTGGTCATTTTCACTAAATAGAGTAACTAAACTAACTTAGTCCTGTCAAACTTAATTTTAGTCTAATCTTGCATTTTCTGAATAGGTTTTGGACTAAAGCAGGACTAAAACTAATTTTAGGCTAGTTTAGTCTAATTCTGGACAACAGAATCGGCACCATTATTTGTGTTCTTTTTATTTCACTGACTAATTCTAATTATTGTAGCTTATTTATCTTAAATTGTAAATATCATATTTTGTGACATTGGACGCCCGCGACGGAACAATACTAACATTACATGTAATAACATCTCGCGAATACTAAAACTACAGTTATTGCCAATAAATAATTATCTTTTCTATCCTGCTAAAATAGCTGTATTTCTGCTAAAATTCAGTTAAAAAGTAGCCTATTTGTTATTCCGGAATATAAACTATTTACATTCTAAATTGCATCAAAATCGGTTCATTCATTACGGAGATACGTGGTAACAAACATTCACACACGCACACACAAACTTTCACATTTATATATATGTCTAATTCTATGTAGGATGTCTAATTTTGGCAATAAATATATATTTTTTATTATTACCAATTTATGTTTCAATGTTATATCCGGCTTAAAACACGAAAATTTTCGACTGAATCTTTTTGACTCATCCTGATGAAGGACAACTAATTTGTCCGAAACTAGTCGACTACAAAGTAAGTCGACATTTTCGTGTTTTAAGCCGGATATAACATTTTCTTTTTTCGCATTCACTCTCACAGCCCCACACTAAGTTCAAAGACTTGTACCGTGGGTGCCGGAAGCATTCACATCACACAAACATTACACCCGGAACCAGAAGCACAAATATTCCTTGGGAAGGAATTTGTGTTCCTGCCGGGAATCGAACCCAGGACCCACGGCGCAGAGGGCGTACACCTGTCCATCGCGCCAATAGGGTCGTCTTAATTGAAACAATGTGTAATATTCATGATATTTTTAACTTTAATATTACCAATTTATTTCCTCTCGCAGAGATCGGCACAGTTTTCTACGAGGTCGACGAGGAGCTAAAAGCCAAGAAGCAGGCGGAGTACGTCAAGAACGTATACCCTGAGATGCTGAACCGCCTCGAATCCATCATCCTGAAGAACAATGGACATATCGCTCTTGGAAAGGTATGCTATCTACACTTGTAAGTGAGTTGCCAGTATATAATATACAGTTTATATTCTATTATAAATTATTATTTTCTATAATTATTTGCATTCAGTATTAAACATAACATAAACATACACGCTTTCACACTCACATCCCCACACTAAGTTCGATGACTTGTGTCGTGGGTGCCGGAAACATTCACATCACACATACAATCACAACCATAACCAGAAACACAAATTTATGTATGTAAAGTATATATTATATATTAGTGTATATTATTGTTTTATTTATGTATTAGTATCTAGAGTAGGTGTGAATAATTATCATGTAGTATTATGTATGTATGTAGTACATATATATGTATGTATGTATTATATATGTAGTAATCAGTACTATTATAAATATTTTTTTTATTGTACACCACCGTCTATTCATTCTTCTGTTACTGTCCATCCAAGTGTTGTCTGTAAGAGATCGCTGTAAGCGATAAGACCGCCCATTGTACTACCGCGATGATTGTTGTATTTTATTTGTCATTGTTTATTATTTTTTGGTATACAATAAAGTGTTTTGTATTGTATTGTAATATACTATCGTGCCCGCGTTTTATCATATCTTCTTCCCACGTGAACTAATTTTGAAATATATTTTTTTTGTTTGAATGCTGGTGCTTTCCCATAGGTCCCATTTAATTTTGGTAAAGATCTGATCAATAATCTTGGAAAATTTTATCTACTACTAGCTGCGCCCCGCGGTTTTACCCGTGTAAGTCCCGGACCCGCGGGAATTACCGGATAAAAAGTAGCGTATGTGTTAATCCAGAGTGTCAGCTACCTCCATTCCAAATTTTATCAAAATTAGCCCGTTTGAGCGTGAAGAAGTAACAAACAAACACACTCACTGCCAATCGGTGTCCTAAGTTTAGGTAGGTCTTAAGGTCGTTAGGCATCTCCTAAAGGTTGGAAAAACGTATTTAAATAAAGTTCTGCCAACTTACTTACGAAGCCCAAACAAAAAATGACAGCTATTTAGGTATTACCTAAAACCATAAGCACCGATGAATTGGTGTTCTAAACTTGGTAGCTCATAAGGTTGTTAGGTAACACCTAAGGTTGATGAAACGTATTTTTGTGCTAGGTATCTCTTAAATGCTTAGTTATCTCATTTAGGCGACACCTAAGTTTAGTGAAAACGGCGGTCACAGACTTTATTTTTTATAATAAATAGGAATGTGAAGTGTGATAAGGTGATTTGTTTCACCAATTGATTAGGTTCTTCTCGAGATGGCTATAAGTTTGCGTATCTGGCAGTAGTCATTACTTTCATGAGTGCCTCATTGGTGCCCATGTGAATAAACAATTTTGAATTTTGAATAATTTATTTTTTCTTTCCAGCTGACATGGGCGGACTTTGTATTCACTGGTATGCTTGACTTCCTTAAGCACACGTCCCAGATCCCCGACCTCGAACAACAATACCCGGCCTTCAAGAAGGTCACGGAGGCCGTCCTGTCCATCCCTAAGGTCAAGAAATACGTCGAGAAGATGCCCGTGCGTGAATTACCTTTCTAACTTACCTGTATTAAAATTATATTGCCGGTATTCTCTCCTCTAAGTCTTTGAGAGACAAGGTTTCAGATTTTGTGTGATTCTCTTGCTGTGATCGGGGTACATCAAGGCTCCGTGCTAGGACCTCTTCGATTAAATATATTTAAAAATTAAATGTAAGTGTCAGGTTTTGCCTCCTTAGCTTGTTTTTGTGATTTTTCGAAAAAATATAAATATAAAAAAATATATAAACGCTTTCACACTCACAGAAAATAATTTTGAGATTTTCAATTGTTAAAATTTTCCCATTTTCGCTATATTCACGTGACTGTGTGTGCTATATTGCTTTTATCAGAAATATCTAAAGCAAACTAAATATTTTTTTGTAAATTTTTAGGCAAGTCTTGTTTCTGTCAGGGTTTTATATTAATTCAATTTCATAAAACACAAGAGGTTCTAATTAGTTAAAAATATACCAAAGATTTAAGAAGATTTTAGCGATTGAAACCGGCAATGAACAAATAAACATTGTAAAAGATCTTATTTTTGAAAATCTACCGTAAATATGACATGTTATCGTACTAATAGGATGTAAAATAACGCTAATTAGTGTATTAAAAAACCGTTTTCATTAATATTTCTAAGTATATTGTGTACCTGTGTGTAATTGTTAGTCGGAGGTTATTAATTAATTTCAGTGAATAAATTGTTTTTTACTCATAGACTATTTATTATATCGAAATAAATTATAATTTTTAACCAACTTACCTTATGCCTCGCCCGTAAAAAAGTCTGAGAGGAGGGGCCGAGCCTCGATGTGCAATATGCTTCCAGGAATATTATGGTAGCACGTAATTGCGCCCCCCGAAGAAAAATGGGAAGGCCGCTAGGACACAGCCGCCCTCCCCTCTCCATCTAGCCAGGCCGCCCCCGATGTTGCACGCCAGTCAGTGAGCGAGGAGGTTGTGATGTCGGACTGATGGATCAAGTCCGGCATCACAACTTCCTCCGGACTAATCTAAATCAGGCGCAGTGCCAGAGCCCAAGACTCGCTTATGCAGACCCTGGCGCAGCGGCAAATAGACGTAGCGGTGGCGGCGAACTATTATGTTCCTTCCCATTCCTGTTGGGCTGGAGACCTGGACGGTCGAAGAGAGGGGTTCAGGGTACGTGGTGGGCAAGAGGGGAGAGTACGCCGTTGTTGGCGCGTAGTTCTCCCCTAACAAAACCGTTGCAGAGCTGGAGGCCGTCCTAGACCTCATGGCCGCGGCGGTAGGGAGGCACGTGGCGCGACATGTCCTCCTCATCGGAGATCTTAACGCTAAGGCCTGGGAATGGGGCAACCCTTCCACTGACTCTCGGTGTTAGATTGTTAGGGAGTGGGCGGTTGCCACAGAACTAACTCTGTTTAAAAGAGGTCGGTCCCCACGTGCGTTCGATGGAATGAGGGGTCAGTGGTGGATGTATCATTCGATACCCCGTCTGCCGCGGCATTTGTGTCCGGGCCTGGAAGGTAATGTCGGAGGTGAAGAATCTCTCGGACCACAAGTACATAAGGTTTGAGATCTCCACCTCTCATAGCCAGGGAGGGTCTCAGCGCACGGTGTAGGTGGATTTCCCACGCTGGACAATTAGTCGCCTCAACGACGAGCTGGCGAAAGAAGTGGCTATCGTCCAGTCGTGGCTTGCCACCCCCACGCACCCGGATGTAAATGTAGTGGCGGGCTGTTTTCGCGAAGCGGTGACGGCAGTCTGTGACACAGTCATGCGAGGTCCGGACAGCGCCCCGACCACCGAGAGGTATACTGGTGGAGTTCAGAGATTGCCGATCTCCGAGCCGTGTGCTCGGAGGCGCGGCGGCCCTACACCCGCTGCATGAAGCGGCCTCGGAGCCGCACCAATGCGCAGATGTCGGTCGAGGAGCTGGCTGTTGAGCTCTGGCTTTATGGCGTATATCGTGAAGCTAAGCGAGAGTTGCAGCTGGCCATCGGCCGGGCCAAGTCCGAGGCCTGGGATTAAGTCCTGGACTAGACAGGGATCTTTGGGGTCATCCGTACAGGGCTGTCCGAAAAAAGTTCCGGGGCCAGGCTGCCCCCATCGCGGAGTCTCTGGAGCCAGAACTTCTGGGCAGGGTGCTGGTAGGGTACTTCCCCGGAAGCAGCCCCGACTATGTGCATCCGATAATGGCGCCTATCCCCCCTGGAGAGCTAGATCCGACATCCATCCGACATCTGTCAGAGGTGGAGATGGAGACTGCGGTTGGCGGGGGAAAATGACGGGGCGCCGGGCCCAGATGGCATTATACTTGTATGAAATGCCTAACTAATTACCTACTAAAATCTATTTACATAAGCCTAGTTTTATCACAATTTATTTTAGTATACTATTATTGCGTTGAGAAATAAAGGATTTATTTATTTATTCAACTTATTACAACAATGTTTAGGTATAGCAAGGTGGCAATAAACGATTCCGTGAAATTCTTAGTAAGAATAGATAGTAATATATAGTGAAAATATTTCACTATATATTACTATATATTCTTACTAAGAATGTGTGTTACATGTTCTTCTTATATTTCAGTGAAATGAACATGCTTGAACATTTGTATTACAAAAAAAAATAGTTTCAATTGCTAGTGAAGACAGAAGCGAAATAAATGTATTTGTATTTCAGTATTAGCCTTTGAACTTAGTGTGGGGTTGGAAGTGTAAATGCAGTATTATAATACAGCATATACAGACATCTATATGTAAGATGATATTGATATATTAATCCAGATAGAAAGATAACCTGTGATTAAAGGTATTTCATGTAAATAACATTTTAATTATTGTTAAAATGTTATTTACATGAAAAATCGTTATTGCTTGTAAAATAGGCACATAACAGAAATTTAATGACAATGGTTTTATGAACATTAGGTTTCTAATAAAAAGTCTATATAAATCATTATTAAAAGTATTATTTTACAAAGTGAAATATACCTAAACCTATGTTGCATGATTATTTTTGCATGCCGAGTGGTAGAAAATAGTAGGAATGCGTGTTTTTTGGTAGAATTCCTAACACAACGTCGGCCACACTCGGTTTATTTTTTAGATTCTATCCACCGTGCACCGGCCGGCCTCCGACGAGCTTGTTTTGCTTTGACCTCCTTGTTGTTCGTACAGCCGCAATTTCGAAAGGTGAGTTAAATATTGTACATTATTAAGCCTCTTGATTATTATTATGTTTTTGGTTTGAAAATTAAGTTATAAATTGCAAGATCAACACGATTCCGATAGATTTTGCGTTTCATATAGCGTTAATATTTTGTGTTATAATGACGTAAAGTGCTAACTAACCATACTCCAGTAGCAGACATTTTGTAAGTTGTTTGTTGAATTTTACTTGGTGCAACCAAATTCGGTTATGCAGGTTTTTTACCTAATCGTAAATGTGATGTTTTTATGGCGGTATCTTTTTATAGTAGTCGTTATTATTTGTAATATCTATGTACTTAACCTTTCATTAAAACATTTATATAGGTAGGTAGACAGTATACTGAGAGTTAGTAAACATCGTTGCAAGGAATGGTTAGTTTATACTATCATAGATTTAAACATGGTGCTTCCTACCTAGGTATCTGAGTAGGTACTTAAGTAGATATAGTGGGTAATAGGATAGGATACTCGCGAATGACATCATTGATCTGTTTAAAATCAATAAATATGTTAATGACGAAGATACATGGAGGCAAAATATGCAAGCGCTTTCTAGCGACTACCAAATATAGTTTTTTTTTTAATAGTCTACTATCTCACCTGATGGAAAGTGATGATGCGGCCGAAGATGTGAAATGCTTGCCTAGAAGGATACCTATTCCTGTTTTTCATAATGTAGGTATAGGTAGTATAGGTGAGAAGATGGAAGTGTCATTAAAAAAACAGTTAAACCTAGGTTAAGATAATTTATGTATTAGTGATGTAATGTATTCGATTCCCGGTAGAGCCCAATTTTCCTTCCCACAAATGTCCCCATTTGTGCGTTTGGTTCTGGGTGTGTCAAAAATCACGAATAATAAGTGGCAGAAGCAAGCAGACAGGCTATTTTGTTCTAGGCTACTTTGTTCATTTGCACCATTTTCACATTTGCTAAGTGTTTTAAAGTCGAACAATGCAAGTAGCTTATAAATAATCGATCGAGCGCATCGAGTTTGAACAGGCTTTTGAACACTTATATTCTTCTCTTACTGTCTATACTTATATCTCCAACACTAGGTATTAAAAGCTTATGCGGCTATTTTTTAATCAAATTAAACAAAAAATACAAAAATCAAACAATTATTGTTAAGAAAAAAAATTAAAACATTTAACCTCAAGACGTCGAGCTTATAGGTAACTCAAGTGCTCAATTGATCCCATAATGCTGGCGGCATTGCCTCTCTGAATCGCAATGCTAATACGTTGAGCCAAATAATACCAGAATTCCGATCACGCGTCGCCTCAACCAGGCGCTCTGATAGATTTTTGAAAATAGAATGAGCTCCCGTTCCCCACGGGCCTTAACGGCCTCACGGTGTCTCAACACCAAACGGCTTAAGTATACCTATAGTTTAAGGAAATATAGGCAATTTGCCCGTCTATAAAGTATCATCTGATTAACCTCAATAGTTTTTCTCTATTAGGTAAAATCTAAGCGCGAGATCTCAGTCGGGGGCGACCGACTGTTTTAAAACATTTTCCACAGGAAAATTCTGCTCGTACAATGAACGGCCATGACCGCTCGTCGTCACGTCATCGTCGTGCATAGGGGCCGTCTCCACATGCGACACAATCGCGGCGATATTATCGTCGCGCCACGTATTTCTGATCGTGACGTCATCGTCAGTGTATGCGTTTTTAAATGATCTGTCAACTTTTAACGGCAGCTATTGGATCGTGGACTCTAACGTCACAGAAAGTGTTAAAACGATCGCCTTTAAAATATCCTGGGGGTCTATTCCGGGCATAGATTATCTTTACATCGACGTCGAATACGAACGATTTTCTTTTGTTATGAACATCGAATCAACTGAAATTTCAACCAATCGACCGTCGTATCGACGTCGCATCAATTCGAACAATCGTATTTTGACGACCAGAATAGACCTACTGATTCTAATTGCATTTACAAAAAAATATTTTGATATGATTTGTAATATTTTTAAGAGTTTTTTTACAGATAATGTACATATCAATATTTTCAGCGTTGGGCTATCCTACTCCTACTAATATTATAATTCAGAAAGTTTGTGTGTAAGTGTGTAAGTATGTTTGTTCCCTCTTCACGCTTTAACGGCTGAACGGATTAGGATGAAATTTGGAATGTATATAGATTATACCTAGGATTAACACATAGGCTACTTTTTAACATGATAATTACGGGCGAAGCCGCGGGGCACGGCTAGTAGATTTATATATTGTGTGAGAATTTGAAGTAAACTACATTGGCTGAGAGTGGCTTAGACTGACAGACATAAGAGTATATTCCATCTAAGAAATCTGCATCAAAATAATTCCCCTGCCATATTAAAGACTAGCCGTGCCCTGCGGCTTCGCCCGCTTTTATCGAGTTAAAACGTAGCCTATGTGTTAATCCTAGGTATAATCGTATATTCCAAATTTCATCCAAATCCGTTCAGCCGTTGAAGCGTGAAGAGGGAACAAACATACTTACACACAAACTTTCAGATTAATAATATTAGTAGGATTAACACGTTTGAAGTTGTACAATCATATATATTTATCAAGTGCTTACGTAACATTATATCGTGATATAAACATGTGGTACGTTTGCTATCACCGTTATCAGTTACTTTGACGGATATTATCAGATTAGGCCCCCTCGGGGAGCAGTTGCTACGCCAAATCAAGTTGTATTGTTAAGTCGGTATCGTTCTGCACTTCAACATTTATGACAAATTGACATTAATGTTGAAGTGCGGTACAATACCTGGTACTGTGTATCTCTACATAAGTATAAGTCATAAAAAAATAAAAATATACCATAAAATTCATGACAATTAGATCAATACATTTTGTACAAAAGTACGCTTTAAATATTACTAAAACCTCAAAAGAATTTTCGTATGCAATTTTTAGAAAAATATGAGAAAATCCTAAAAATCGAAGTTTAGGACGCGCGAGTCGCAGTCGAGTGCGGCAGTAACTTCTTTAGCCAGTTTAGCCACAGCCAATTGTGTACCTTATACTTTTGCAGATAAAGGTACATATTGCATAACTTATATTACGGTGGTTACGCAAATCACACATTTGGTTTTATTAAAATTACGTGAAAATGTGTTTAAAAAACAATAAGCTATCTTTCGTCTAATAAGTATACAAACAAACAAACGCATTCACACTCACAGCTCCACACTAAGTTCAAAGACTTGTATCGTGGGTGCCAGAAACATTTACATCACACACACAAATACACCCAGAACCAGAAGCACAAATATCCCTTGGGAAGGAATTTGTGCTCCTGCCGGGAATCGAATCCAGGACCCACGGCGCAGAGGGCGGCCACCTGTCCACTGCGCCAACTGGGTCGGTCGAATACGTACGTATAGTACCTTTAAAATTACACAACTAAATAAATGGTTTAATATTTTAATTTAATATTTATTTCTCTTACATTTCTAAATGTTATGAATATTCTGCGATGGGCTCATTTATCATATCCTACAGATTCCGACGAATTATTTTTTTATTAGAACTTGTTATTTTTTCCGGTTATAAAAACGTGTTTAAGAAAAAATTTGGGGGTGTTGATTAAAATCACGTATAAAAGAAGTGTTAGGTATTTGATTTTAGCCTTGGCCTTCCTGTAGTTCCAGCAGGTTTTACGATATAAATCGTCGGGCTTATATACAGTTTTATTTACGTAACTTGCAATCTTTGTATATTTGCATTTTCAGGTCAAATCTTGCAACTGGAACTGGCAGTTATCCTCAACCGATTGAGGTGACATTTTGCATACACGTTAAGTTTGGATAATTAGCTAAGTGACGTCATTCTAAATCTAATATGGGGGACAGTCAAAGATGGCGGACTTGTTATTTTTTGAGCACGCCATGATATGACTATCAAATGATACGAAAAATAAAATGACTATTCACTTAAATCCAATATGGCGGTCTGCCTAAGATGGCGGACTAATAGTAATTTTTATGCACTTCTATAAATAGGTATAAAATGAACGGAGTTGCTGAAAAAAATACGAAAAAGCTATTTAAAAATGTTTAATTTTTAATTTCTTGGTTGTTAATATCACGTGTTTTCTAACTTTGCCGTTGCTATCTTTCGTTTTACGACAAATAGTTTATCTTATCAATCCGGGCCTTGTTACTAGGCACACTCAGTCAATCTATTTTTTAGATTATTTTTTTCATTTGTGTAGATAAGCTACGCTATGTTAGTTTGAGTAAGATCAGGTACATATTTAATTTTAAACCTGGATGGCTTATGTCGCCATATCTAGAGACATTTAAGTGTTCGGATCAATACAATTTGTACCAGAACTATGTGGAATAGCAAGGAATTCCGTTTGGGATAATTAATATCTAGGATAGGGTCATTTTGAGAAAGGCATATAGTGAGACACTAACATTTTGAGACAGGGATATTTTTGGAAAATGTCATCTTATAAATGACATTCGAGACAAAAACTTACCAAGAGCAATTTGGCAAATAGATAATTTGTTAGAGTTCCGTTTTGGGAAAATAAAATTCCATGACAATTCTATATAAGCTAACCAAGCAGATTTTGTAGGTAATTATATATACATGCACTTATATATAAATGCGAAAGTTTGTGTGTAAGTATGTATCAATTTTTTTCACGCTCCGATGGCTGATCGAATTTGGATGAAATTTGGAATATAAGCACCTACAGCTTTTACCCAGGATTATCACATAGACACATTTTAACAAAAAGAGCATTTGTTTAATAAATAATCTTTAGACAAAGGGAAAGATTCTAAGACAACACCTTTTAGGTTAAAAGAGAATCTGTGATGTAAATGTATGAAAAAATACACTCTAAGACAACTAAAACTAAGAAACTCTAAGCGTTTAGTTATTTATTTAGATAAAAAAAGATATTGTGACAATAATACTTTGGGAAAAGGTTTTTTTTTTTAGTTTTCTACAATCCTTCACGGGTATCCAGATATACCTTCATCCAATGTACAATAACTGTATGCGTCTGAATGAAAATAGCAAGCATGAAAATACGGGTAAGCCGTAAGGAGTTAGAAAGAATTTGTGACAGTAACATGAATGAAAAGGAACATTCTAAAACCATTTAGGCAAAGGGAGATTTTGAAACAGTAACATTTAGTAAAGCCATTCTGAGACAGCACTTTTGAGTAAAAGAGATATTTTACGAAATGCGAAAGCGTAATTCTGAATCTATAGTTCTTTTTAACGCCACTGAATGTACGAACTAGTATGAATTATCAGTATTATTCAGATAACATTGACGAACAAAACAGGATATACTGTAAAGAGCCATTGAACTGGCCCTCAATGAAGCTTGAAAGATAGTGCTATTGACAATGAGTTGATTATCATTTAATAGGTATATAATAAGCGCCTATCGATCGTACATTTCAATTCTAGTAAATAATTTCAAGTGAAAGGCAGACATTCTACATTCAAAGTGCAAGTGTAAAATTGTAATAACACCGATTTTTACTAGAATTGTTTTTTTAAAGTAGAGAAATAGAATTCGTTCTAATACGTTGTCGGCATCGAGCATCGAGATAGGAAACAAACTTACGGTTTTACTTTAGCTACAAAATTCTTGGCTGTCGGTGTCTACCATAGAAAACAATATAGAGTATAATTATTGTTCTCTATGGAGTACCTATATTGTTTTCTATGGTACGCGAGGTATTTACTAACTTTATTTACTTTTTCATTTTTGGTCTCGGACTCTGTATGCATTTAGCCAGTGTCAAGACGTAATAAAATATTTCAAGTTTTCAAAACTACCTAGTCAAAGTCAATTAAAGGAGTCATAGTCAAGTCATGCAGTAGTAAAGTGGTAGAAGTTTAACTAGAACTTCTATTGGATTTTTTAAGCAACAAAGATCACGTTTGTTAGCTTTGTATGATTAGCCTAAACTTATGCACGTTTACGAACTATTGATAGTTAAATAATCCAGCATTAACATTAACACTCGAAGAATCACAAGTTTTGTACTAAAATATAATACAAAATCAACAATGCCACTTTTGTCATTTTCGCGGCAAACCTACTTTTTATTCATTAAAGTTTTTATTATCTTCATAGATAAAAAAATTCAGTGACGTTACTAAATCATTTTCTAAACTTCAGTTTTCTTTGATTGCTTTATTGAAATCATAATTTTGCAGTGTTTTTTTGCCACCTATTAGCAAAAACATTGACAAGTATGTATTTTTCATTAATTAGGTTTTTGATTTACGTACGTAGACATTAGAGGAACCCCTATAGAGCAGAATGAGTAATTTGCGTTTATTCAAATCACTTTCATGTTATTACTGTTTACTAACCGGTTGGTACTCGCGGCGGTTTTGAATAATACCCGCGATAGTTTTCAAACTAATTTTCATGTTTGTTCACCTTTTTTTAATAATGATTAGCCAGCCTATCTGATTTAAAAAACTATACGTGTCGCTGATATCGGTAACTCGTATATTATTTTCTTGTTGATCACTGACGTAAAAAATATACAGACGTTATGCCGCATAACAACTAATATAGAAACACCCTAGGTCCTAAAATTTCGCCTGTACCCGAGCTATACTCGCACAAATACACCAAAGATCCGACAATCGGCTTCAATCATACTATTAAAACTTGTCTATGACAGTTTGCAGCGCGATGCAGACACATACAAACTAGCAAGATTCACCCATGTAGTTACGTCGGTATTTCTCTCAAGTCCGTGTTGTTGATGAAATTATTTTAATCAAGTATCTTTAATATACATATGTATGCTTCACGTACCTAAATTACGTAGTTGCTGCCGTTGCTGAGTGAATGTTGATATAGTGTACATACTTCTATCTTTATTCACAGCACAGCTATGTCACCAATCTATTTCCGAATCGATACTTAAAACAGTTTAAATGCCTTGGTTAATTGTTGAGAGGAGAAAATGCTTACTAAACCAGACGTGCAGATCTTATCACCCCCATCTAGTATAAGAATAAGAATAAGACCCACATAATGAATCTCTATGATAAGTCTACTGTAGGTACTTTATTTTATCGTTGTAATTTCCAGAACCATGCCTAAGTACGTATTCAGCTACTTCCCCATCAAGGCTCTGGGTGAAGGCCCAAGGCTGCTGCTGGCTTATGGTGGGGAAGGTTTCGAGGATCACCGTGTAACGCCCGAGCAATGGCCAGAGTTCAAGCCAAGTAAGAATCTAATTTTATTGAGTTTTTTTACGCGTGGGACGATTTTGTTGAATCTTACGTCAATCTATAACTTTATTAAATGATTCCAATGTCCACCACTAGATGTCACTGTATTTTGAGACCAAAATCCTACATCGCGGTGACGAGATTTTCCGCGATGCCATGTTACCATTTGGCGTATGATTATTAACATAACCTTGCAATCTAGAGTAGCAGTAATTTGTGTGTTTAGCTGTACCTAACCACCAGTTCCCTTAGGACTTTTGCACCATTGCCCTGTTCAGCGTGATCCAAATTACTACATGCACCACTAATAGTGCACCTTATATCAGAAAATGTTTTGTCAAACTGTTTCTGCAGTATATCTACAGCAGTCACTAAGGTCTATTATCCTTTTGATCTTAAATAAATGCTCTCAACTCAGTTGATCTGGTAAGACCTTGATTTGCAAATCTTCAATTGAATGATTGTGGTTATTTGAATCCATTGACGTATTTTTGCACAATAGGATCTATTGGTTTTTTTAGTGACGCGGACTCTAAAAAACCTACCTTTTAGGGAACGGCACATGGTGAACTGCTGCGTTGCAAATGAATTGAACAAGCATTTCAAATTCAAATTAAAATCGTTGTGACAAAAGAAAATTAAAATGTGCCCCAAAGAGGCACTCACGAAAATCATCAGATGACTACTGCCAGATTCGTAAAATTACAATCTGGAGGAGAACCTCTTCTCATTTCATTTCTCTTCTCATCCTCCGTCCATCAGAGGCATAACCGGATGGTAGAAGAAAACCAGGTGGTGATTTTCTTCTAAAATGCTTCACAACTTCCATGACTACTCTATAAATTAATATTGATAAATTACATTGGCTATGCATTGAAAGAAATTTGAAGAAACAAGAATTTCCGAAGAGCTTTTGACCGGATAGGTTTGTCTGTCCATTTATTGTAACTGGCGATAAGGTCTGCACTGACGTCCGGTTTGGAGTCCAATAGTTATTATAATGGCTGTAATTTTGCGTATCTGGCAGTAAAGTCATTAACTTTCATGAGTGCCTCTTTGAGGCCCATATGAATGAAAGATTTTGAATAATTGATTTACGAATATAAAGGTAAACATAGTTATATATTATTATCTAATATTGTCTTAATTTACATTAATATTTCGGCCAAGTTGCATCGACCATGGTCTCGAGCAGACTAAGCATTCTGCTTAATTTCGGAATGAAATAATACGAAGTTCTGCAAGACTACACACATAGTGAGAGGATAGAAGGAGCATACCTCCATAAAATAAAAGATCTTTCATTCCAAACAGGACTTGGTACTTTCCTGCATTGTCTGCATCTTCTAATAGATCCTGTATGTCCTTTCAGACACTCCCTTCGGCCAGATGCCGGTCTTGGAGTTTGACGGCAAGAAATACGCACAGAGTCTGGCCATCTGCCGCTACCTGGGCCACAAATACAACCTGGCAGGAGCTGATATTGAAGAAGACCTGGAGATCGACATGAACGTGGAGTTCTTCAATGACATCCGTGCTTGTAAGTATTGAAGTATTGATGTAATTTGACTCTTCACCGGCTTGCACGGCCCCACACGTCGGGTAGCCTCGGTGAGCAAGTTCCAAGGGTGCAGTGACCCGGTTGGTATCCGGGCCTACCGCCGCCCGGAGCAAGATACTTAATATTGCCGCGACCCTATCTTGCCCCATTTCGGCGAGTGAATGCTCCCGGGGGGGTTTTTAGTGGGTTCGTGCTCCACACATCCCTTTCTCTTGGAAGAAGAGGAAGAGTTGATTTGTTAATGAGTAAAAAGAACTTATGATGATTTTTTAAATCTTTTTGTCTTTTTACTAAATATATAGCCATTTTATCACTTTCGCGACAGAACTACTCCTTGATTTATTATATAATCGTTAGGGTTGCCAGTGACATATACTCGATTTGCCCTGTGACGCGATAAAACTGAAAATATAATGTTATTTGCATAAACATAAACGCTTTCACACTCACAGCCCATGGCGGTGTGCTTTTTTTTTATTTGTGTTTTTTTATCCAGTGGCAGGGTCAGTGAACTACGAGAAGGATGAGGCTCTGAAGGCGAAGAAACACGCAGACTACCTGCAGAACCGCTACCCTGCCATGCTAGAGGCTCTCAACAATATCCTCACAAAGAATAACGGACACCTCGCTGTAGGAAAGGTAGACTGATGTTTTTTAAACCCGAGCTAAGGATTTTTAAGTATTGAGAGAGAAGAAAAGTAAGGTTTTCGCTTGATGTTGCATACACTTAAAGAAAGAAATAAAGAAAATATATTTATTCGAGACAACACGCGACGCTACATTATTTACATAAAACAACAAGTGTTTTGCAATGAGTAAATAAATAGAGTAGTTATAGCCGATTTATTTATTCTCTAATATATATACAACCTGTAACAAGAAGGTGTAGTAATACTTGGTGGTGTGTATGTGTATTGTACTAGGAATCATCTGCCAGAGAACGAAAGTCGAAATCGGACATAATTTTTTCCGTACGAAAATTAAAAATAATATTTTTCTAATACTTTTGACAACTTGGAAATATTTGTTCCGTAAAAAAATTAAAAAAAATTTTTTTTGCTAACCCTACGATTACATCTGTGGCGCGTGACCTTGGCCTTTTTTATGGCCACCACTGTCAGACGTCTAGGTCCAAAATGTGGTGTAGAACGGTAGCTGATGAAATAGGGTTGCAAATGACATATTTTTTAGAAACTTTAATTCATCATAACTCAATATACATGGTGCTGCCGCGAATTCAGAAGTTCCTGTTAGACTCCATACATGTAGCTAGATGTGTGACTTGAGTATTACTACACTTTTCTGTTACACATTTTATATTACTATCTCACAAAAGAAAATGTATCCATTCGGTCCATTCACTTTGTAGTGATAACAGTCGCCTTAACAAATCAATATATTATCTATTTTATAAAAATATTACAGTACTAACGCGTGAGATTAAACATTTTTCTTCTCACATCGCCTGTGTAGTTTGTGCAGTGTCTAAAGACACAAGAAGGCATTTTATCACGATTTTTTTGCCAAAAAGCTTACGATTAGCGGCGACGACGTATTGCTAGACTCGGAAATGCAAGACTGGTAGACTTACGGCAATTACTTTGAACGATTCTAGTCAATATGGGTGGGGTCGCAACTCATCTACAGGTAAAAAATAGGGTGTGTCGTAACGACACACGATAGACCACATAGACCATGGGAAGTGTATGAGACCACATGGGAAGCACCCATATGGTCCCATTTTAATTTGATCAATATCAGACTAGTAGTTTTTGAGTTATCCTCAATAATTTAATCTGATTAAGGGTTCCGATAAAGTCGAAGTGAAGTCGGTTTTGTAAGCTTTGCTTGCGTATAAATTATCATGGGAGAGCTTTGAAATTCTGATCCGAAACTTCATAGTATCTCTTAAAATCTTAGGAGCTTTGTGTATTTCCAGCTGACCTGGGCTGACTTTGTCTTCGTCGGTCTCTACGACTACGTGAAGATGATGCTGCAGATGCCAGACTTGGACAAGAAGTACCCGGCGTTTAAGAAGCTGGTGGACACCGTTCTTTCCCTGCCCAAGGTTAAGGAGTATAACGATGCTGCTTACCCTCAGTAGGTCGACCTGATCGGTTACTTAAGTATTATTTATATGTATTAAGAATAAATGGAGATATTGTTATGTTTGATACGTCTTTTAGGAAAACCCGACTGCAAAGAAGTGTGAACCTACTTTTTATGTATCATATTATTTTATGTAATCCCCCTTTAATTGCCTTGACTTTGATACCCTACTCTATAGGTTTCGTTATTTTTTTTAAGCTATCATTTTTTTTTTCAAACCTATTTAAGGACACTGGGGCTTTTAAGACGTATTTGTCTTAACGATACTTTAACTGTCGAAATCCATCCAGCCGTTGGAAGATACTGAGGTAAAAAATAAATTTACAAATATTCGTACATACAAGAAGAATTCGTTTGAGTTTTTGCATGCCAGTCTATGGTGAAACATGATGCTCCAACATTGTAATTACAAGCAAACTAATATTTTAAGTTTCAAGATACGCGCGATCAAAATAACCCTTCCTTGGCAGTCGGGTAAAAAGGATGGCACATAATTTCTCAAAAATGTCGTCTGTAGTGAGTTGCTTGAAGAATTTAATTTTGTTGTATTTTGAACCGTATTTCAAAGTTTATACCAATACATTTTGTTTGTCACATCACAATTAATATAAGAAATGAATGTGTTATCTTTAGGGTTCATATACATATATAATGTGTATAAGGATAAAATTGCATACATATATAGATAGGTATATGCTTCATTATTTTTCACATTTTATGTATAATGTGGAGGTACCGTTAAGCGGAGATATATTTTACACATGTTTATAATTTAAATTTAATATTTTGAGTATTAAACTGTTCTCACGATATTTGATGGTTTTTATTTACCAACTTTTACTTATCCTTCATTCATCGAGAAAGGAGTCAGGTTGTCTCCCACTGAACCTTACGTATTAGTTTAGCTGTAAAATTCCTTGCCTTTATTATCTCTTTTTATAGTAGGGGAGCCCAAGCGGGGATTTCGGGATTTACTCAAGCGCGGCAGATTAATATACAGGGGGATACCTTGTACCCGGTTAAGTACCTCCACCAAATATGAGCACCATATATATGGCCGCACGTCAAGGATAAAGGATCAGATTAGTAAAAAAAAATTGATCATCAGAAAATCTCGAGCGCGTCAGATTAAGGTAGGGTGAGTTAATTACATGCTAAAAAGTGTATATTCCACTAATCTGACAATTTGAGAGTGACGTAAAGAAAGAGGAGGGCTAAAAAGTTGTAAAAAAAAAACGTCATCTCGACATTCTCGAGCGTGGCTAATTTTATTTTTATTTTTAAGGAAATAATTCAAGGTTAACGAAAAATATATAATCTGACCATTTCAACAAGCCGAAGTACCAAAAATTTGTCGATAAAGTTTAATGCGTGCAGATGCATGATACCTATATTCCCCTCTCCGCGTTTCTATTCTCCTCTCCCTCTTTCTCTATATATTACTCTCTTACTCCGTCCCTACTCTGGTTTCGGTTGCCATGACGCCATCACAGCTGATGACACAAGGTATTAAAAAAAAAAAATTTTTTGTCAGTTTAGGCGAATCCCTCTAGGTAATGGTCAGATTATGAGACAGCATGTCTAGGACATAAAGATGAACCATATATATCTTAATCTGACGCGCTTGAGTATTTCAAAATGGCGAATTTTTTTTACACATTGTAATAATGGCCACGAGTTTGCGTCACATCAAAATCGTCAGATTATTGAATTAGAGCTTTTTTTAGGTACAGTTAACACCCCATTAGAAAATCTGACGCGCTCGACAAAATTTTTTTTTTTTTCGTTTTCAACCCTTAAGTACGACCACCCCCATCATGAAAACGATCAGATTAACATATGTACATTATTAAAAATACGTAGGACATTGATGCTATCAATATCTGACGCGCTCGAGTATGCCCATGCAACAGTATTTTTTTACATTTTTGAAAATTTATAGCCGCTCCCCCCACCGATGAAAAGGTATACATATATAACATTTTTTTCTTCTTATCATCTAAGCTTTCCAACCCAATAGGTCTCTATGACGCTCGAGTAAATCCCCATTTAGCATCGTGGGCTCCCCTACTATTACATGCCTTTATTTAGTTTTACCTGTCCCGTATTACCTATCAACCCTATGCATATTTTCCAATTCCCTATAATATTTTCCATAGTTTACATACGGCACATATCCTACACTCCACATATCCCTACTGGTAGGGAAGAATGGATTTTTTTCCACCTATCTACTCTCTACTAGGGGGATACTTTTCCACTTATATCCATTTAATTGTTATAATCAATAAAGAAATATGTATCATCATATCGAAAATGTATAAGTGCGTATATGTGTATAAATGTATTTTTCTGCCACCAAGCCAAATACGGTGTTCCGGCAATTATCCTTGAGAGCCTGCGTATTCCAGGTCTAGTGTGTTTACCAGCTTCGATCACATCGTCACTTACCATCAGGTGAGATAGTGGTCAAACACTAGCCTGTAACAAATAAAAAAAAAAAATGCTCCATTAAGGGTCGTTACTCAGTAGGTTTGGAAAATACACGTTGAGGCGTTTTCCAAACTATTTTTTCAACATTTTTTTTTTTCTTCTAAAATAGGGTAGCATTTAATCCATATCTCAATTGTTGATAACTGATGATGTAGTCGGGAATGTGACGGGCTTTCAAGTAAAGCTGCTGGACTTTGTTTTGTTTGTGCACCTTGTTTGTGTACATTCATAAGTATAGGTAATCCACATTTTTAAGCATGAAATGAGTGAAAAGAAGGTCAGTCGACTGATGGTGACTTCACATCGCCTGCAACATGCCACACAAAGCATTAAATTACACGAAGCCTTGTGCAGCACTGCGCGGAGATTCTCCTGAGACCTAAGTCCTCATGTCGTGGCCCACACAAAACCATACATTCAGTTGTTTTTTTTTGCTCTATAGGCTACCATTTGTTACACAAAGTACTTTATTAAAATGAAACCCATTTTCAATACAAACATTTAATTTAAAACTTAAAATTAAACAAGTAGTAAATTTTGAAAATAACTCCGACGCTCTATCCGGAAAACGGCTGCACCGATTTTCATCAAACATAAGACACACGATCAAGTCAACTTTCAAACGATAAACTAAATCAAAATTGGTCCAGGCGTTTAGGAGCTACGATGCTACATCCAGACACACAATTAACACGAAAACTCATAACTTTTTAAAAAAACAAACGAACGTTCACATTTGCAGCCCGACACAAACTTCAAATACTTCTACCGTGGGTGCCGGCAACATTTACATATCACAAACACAATCACACCCAGAACCAGTAGCTCAATTGTCCCTTGAGAAAGAAAATTAAGCTCTTGCCGGGAATCGAACCCAGGACCATAGAGTCATAGAGGGCATAAACTTGCCCAATGCGCCAACTGGGTCGTCAATCAGATACGATATCACAATTTTTTTTTATGCTAGATAGGGAAGCATTTAACCACTATCTCACCTGATGGAAAGTAAAGATGCGGCCAAAGATGTAACATGCTTGCTTAAGATTATCTAACATGTTAAAAATTATCTTCAACATTATAAAATCCAGGGTTGTCTGTTCCACGTTTCTTCTCCAGCTTTGCAACTCTGACGCTTTCCTCCAACTGTCTGATAGTGTCCATTAAAGGAAGGTCCTTGGTCTCCGGAGTGAGTGTCAGAAGAAGGCTGCTCAGAAGCGCTGAACAACTGAAGAGGATCGGTGGCAGTGCCGTGGAAATTGGGTTCTGGAATTGTAATTACGATTTATGTCATACTAGCGATCCGCCCCGGCTTCGCCCGGGTGTGATAAATGAAGAACCGCTCGACCGATTTTGTGCAAACTTCACATAAACCATCTACTAAATAGTCCGAACAAATTGCCCTTTGAAAATTTGGTTTGGATAGGTGAGCCCGTTCTTGAGTTATAAAATTACAACGAAAAGTGGCATTGATTTTTATATAATATATAGATATATATACCGTCATTATATGAAGATAGTAGTGAACAATCCTGGAGGGGGTGGTTTAGAATCGACAACTGCTGGGACTGGGAATAAAAATAAATAAAAAATAAAAAACAATTTATTTTAAACTCAAAAAAAAACCCTTACTGCCTAATGATTGGCTTAGTTTACTTAACAGTAAGGAAAAAAATATTTAAAATATTCCTTTTTTTTATTTAGCCCATTTGTATAGTTTAAACTATCCCCTGCACGATGTACACCATAGAAAAGAATATACTCTACCCGAGATACAAACTGCTACTAATGACTGTATAATAATAAAATAGTATTGGCAGATTATATGTATTATTAGTCCTAGAATTGGCGGAAGATTGGATAGTGGATCATAAAATGGCCGTCAAAATGGTCGTGTTTAAAATTTCTCGATCATTCTCGCATTGTCATATACTTATTCTCATATGAAATGAAATCCTACTAATATTATAAATCCGAAAGTTTGTGTGTGTGTGTGTAAATGTGTAAGTATGTTTGTTCCCTCTTCACGCTTTAATGTCTGAACGGATTTGGATAAAATTTGGAATGTACATAGATTATACCTAGGATTAACACATACGCTATTTTTTAACTTGATAATAGCAGGCGAAGCCGCAGGGCACGGCTAGTATTTTTATAAATTGAATTTTATTTTTGGCAATACAATAGAAAAATGCATATTCTCTTTTAGCAAGGGATTCCCTAAGAATCTATCTGAATCGAGAGATGCTGGGGTAAAGTATTATTAATTTCATAATAATTATAAATCATATTTTTACAAGATTTTATTTAGTTTCACCAGTCGCGTTATCTGTCAGTCTGTAATCAAATCTTGCACGCTAAATTAGAACCACTACTCGATATCCGATTGTACACAAATTTGGTGTACTTATGTATCTTCGGTGAAAATACAATAATATGGTACCATGACGGTCTGATGATGGAGACGGAAGGTGGTCATAGGAACTTCTGAACTAAAGATAAACCTACCAAGTTTGTATTATTATTAAAACTATCGTGAGTCGTATTCATATTGATTTAGTTCTGGTTATACTTACGTGATGTTAAATTTAATCGAGAAATTCGAGGTGTTCGAGCGATACAGACTCTATCATCCTCTGGAGCATGCGCTGTAGCGGCAACGAGAGCCTGGCGCGGGACTCACTCTCAATTTTAGGCTCGTTTGACTCTTCAAGTAGTTGTACTTTTTAGTCCTTTTTTATTTACCACTGGTAATTGTTTTTAGAAGAAGTACTTGTTTGTAAAGAAAATTAAATATTATACATATTTATTGCAGTCAAAGATCATACCAATATAGGCGTGAGTGGAGCCAGCATACCACCAACCCTGGATGCGAAGGCTGCGAACCCTAGCAGGGATCCACGCGCGCTAGTCGGGAATAGCTCCATACAATACGACAGTGCACCCGTAAAACACATGGATATCAACATCTTTCCAAGGAGGAAGAGCAGGATCTTCGCCCAGGTGTACGCTGAAAATTAATGAGTATAGTGATAATTGTAGAAAGGGCAAGTTATCGCTTGAGGCGAGGATTGAATTGGGGGCTGAGTCACCCACGTCCTTAGGAGGATACCCCTTAAGTCTGACTCCCTACACGTGGTCCCCGGGTGGTGCTAATCAGGTGACACTTGAGAGGTGGTAGAGCATTTTGTGAGTTGCTCGCCTGGCTTGCTACCAAAGTAGCTTACCACCATCAAGTTGAAAGTCTGCCGCCAAGCCAAATACGGTGTTCCGGCAGTTATCCTTGAGAGCCTGCGTATTCCAGGTCTAGTGTGTTTACCAGCTTCGATCACATCGTCACTTACCATCAGGTGAGATAGTGGTCAAACACTAGCCTGTCACAAATAATTAAAAAAAAAAAAAATTGAACCCGCGACCATAAGCCTAGCAAGGCTTAAGCTATATAAACAAAATTTTGTAATGAGTATCTTTTATGGTAATGATAAGCAGTGCCGGCCCCAGGCACGATGGAGCGAGGTCCAATTGTGGTGCCCTTGCTTGCCCTATAACTAGCTATGCGTGCGCATGCAAGAATGGTACTGGGAAGAGCTCGACAACATCTTAAGTCTATGTCTAAATTGTCGATTGAAAACAGCCATGCTCGTGGCACTGCGCTTCCCACGGCATTTAGAGGACCAGTAGATGTAGAGTGCCACACGTACGAAACCAAAATATTGAAAATTAAAAAAAAACTTTAGAGGTGTCAAGGGAAACCCGGATGGAACGAAGTTCAATTCCCGTCTAGCCCCCTTTCGCAACGCGCGATAAGGAACTTTCGTTTCAAAATTAAATGAGACATGCAAAACCAACATCACGCGGTGTTCCCAGGCGGTCACCCATCCAAGTACTGACCGCGCCCGACGTTGCTTAACTTCGGTGATCAGACGAGAACGTGGTATGGCTTACAACTATAGCAAAAAGTGTCGTTACAACTTTTGGTCTTAATTTTTTCGTCTAGCCCCCTTTCGCAACGCGCGATAAGGAACTATCGTTCCAATAAGTTAGATAAGCGTTGGCTTTACCATTACAATAGGGATGATGCCTGGGTAAAAACTAAATCTAATTAGTCCGTCATAAAGATTATCAAAAAATATTGGACATGATTTTTTTTATTTAATAAATTAATAGAAATTTACAAAGGTAAAGAGCGTCAAAGTTCGGGAGTGAGGGCTCGTCACTCGTAACGCTTCTGTAGAAAGAGCTTTAAGGCGTGACGACACGTGGAATTTTGTATTTTATCTCTAATACCATTAGATAGTACCATTGATGACAATAATGTCAACGCACTATATCTTCGTCATTTTTTGTTGAATTGACAAAAGAAATAATATGTCTCGAATATTTTTTGATAATGTAAATGACTAAATAGATTTTTTCAGGTATCGAGCACTTTTAGCGGCATATAGAAGTAGGTTATGTAAGTACATACATGCTGGTACGTATCCAGTTCCAATGCACATCACTGCACACATCAAATACCCCACTAGAAGCGGCAGCTTCCTACCAATCTTGTTCATACAGTACAAAGATATTAGCTCCCCTGGAAACGACATAACAGTCGAAAGCAAGAAGTTTGTATACTTGTCTCCAGGTAGATACACTGAATTTATCATCATCCCGTAATATACAAAACTGGAAGTGAAACGGCATGAAAATGCCACTAGAACTCTCTTCATAATCTCTTTAGAAGTCACGATCTGCTTCAGTCCTTCTCTCTTCTCACTGGCACCAATGTTGAACTTGTTTTTGAGTTTGACTTCATCGAGGTCGGATAATTCTTCGCGATTCAAATTGATTTTGTTCATGTCGGCAACAATGAGTATAGTTTTCTTTGCATCCTCACTTTTTCCGTTCAGGATTTGCCATCGAGTACTCTCTCTGATGAGGAATATGTAGGAGAGGAAGAGTATAGATGGGCCGTTGATGATGTGGATGAGATTCTTCCAGTAGGGGACGAACATAGCTACGATGGCGAAGAGGCATTCTCCAAAATAGATGGCGTAAGCAAACACGACCCCGGCCATTATTCTGCGCCTTTGGCCGCACATTTCCATCACTGTAAGGAGAATTAATGAACTTGTTAATACAGACAAAGTAGTTAGGTATGTAAGATTCAATCAATCAATCAAAACGTTTATTTTTCCTGTATAAAACTATGAGGCCACAATTATTTCACTAACGAAAGATATTGGTGCCTGCTATAAGTTAAAAAAGGACCTGTAATACAGGTCACCAGGGCTCTCCCGTGGTTGAATTCGATAAGAAAGTTTTACATATTTCAAATAAGGAGAGTTGAGAATTATTTAAAAAATACCTTTAGGCGCAGAAGGTCAGATTTAAAGAAAGTCAGACGCTATACTATAATGAAATTGATTTTTAATCATAATCTTAATATTACGTATTTTTTCTTTGCGAAAAATTAAATGTGAAGTGCAATAATTAAACGCAAGCAAAGCTTAAACATCCCAACCTCACCGCTTTATCTTCGGAACCTTGATCAGATTTAACGTATTAAACACCACGCATTATTGACGATAACTCAAAAACTAATAGTCAGATCTTGATCAAATTTTAATGGGACCACATGGAAAGCACCACCTTTCAAATAAAAAATTGGCATCAAAATCGTCTCACGACGAATGAAGACAAGAGGTTACACATAAAAAATACAGTCGAATTGAGAACCTCCTCCTTTTTTTTCGGTAAAAAAGAGAACTTTATTGCTAGCTTACTTTTATTTCTTTTTTGGATATCGTCGCTAAACATTTCATCTTAAATCCACAACACAAGTTACTTACTGAGGACCAAAGCAGCAGCATAGCTGCCTCCTGTCACAGCTGCCTCCAGGAACTCTATAGCCACGTACATGGCGTACGAGGTAGCGAAAGGTTTCAGCTGGCCAACGACGCTGCTGACCACGCAGAATATCAAAGTAGGTTTACGGCCATACCTGTATGATAAGATAGCAATAAGTTAAATGACTAAGGGATAGTTTAATAAGTTAATATAAGTTTACATGACTTAGGGATCGGTAAGCCCTGACAGTGCTAAACTATTTATTCTGTAGCACAGGTCTGTAAGATTACAGTATGCTTTAGGCTATTATAAAAAAGTGCGCAAATAATAGGTATAGGGACTTGGTGGCACTTTAGAAGTGAGTTTTGTTAGAGTGAGCTGGGTCGTCTGGCACCTCTACCGCGTGCACTGCGTCTCCTCAATGCTGTGGTTCGCCAAGACCAGCTCGATTTGTTTCATTGCACAAACATAGAGTTTCAGATTTTTAAATTTTTAAAACTTTCTCGAACTTCAATCATGTTTATATGAGAAAACCGGGTCTTTTCGCGCTTTAATTTTCAAAATAGCATTATTTTGACTAACCTCGACGTTTCGGCAGGGTTGCACCAGCCGTGGTCACGAGAGACCAAATAATGAGAGAACCAAGTAAAGCAAAAGTAAAGCAAATAATGAGAGACCAAAAAATGAGAGACCAAAATAATGCTATTTTTTAAATAAAAGCGCGAAAAGACCCGGTTTTCTCATATAAACAAGATTTTTTAAACCTTATGTATACAAGTATTATGGTCTGTTACATTTAGAAAGCGTTTCTTTTGGTAGAATAGAGACGAAGCGTTTTGGTTTTTGGCTAGAGGGCAGGTGAGATAGTGGTCAAACGCTTGCCTATCAAGCATAAAAAATAATAATACTATCACACTAATATTATAAAGGCGAAAGTTTGTGAGTGTGTTTGTATGTTTGTTACTTCTTCACGCTCAAACGGCTGGACGAATTTTGATGAAATTTGTTATAGATGTAGCTGACACCCTGGATTAACACATACTACTTTTATCCCGGAATTCTCGCGGGTTCGGGATTTAGACATAAAGACATATATTTATTTGTGGCAAAAAATTCAATTATTCAATTTACGCGGGTAAAACCGCAGGGCGTAGCTAGAAAAATATTTACTAAGGTAAGTCTAAATCTATCAGCGTTGTTGGCCTTAAAAGGAACCCTTAAGTACCTGTCTGACATCCATCCTGATACGAGCATCGATACAAGCATTCCACCACTGTGCACAGTGCCGATAAGATTCGACAGCCATGGCTGACATCCTAAATTGAGCTAGAAGGGAAAAAATAACTGAAAATAATTTAAACGCAAGCAAAGATTTAAAAACCTACTTCACCGCTTTACCTTCGGATCCCTTGATCAAATTAAATGAATTGAATACGCATTATTAAGGATAACTTAAAAAGTACTGGTCAGACCTTGATAAAATTTAAATGAAAAATTTATATTATGTGAGGCACCAGCTTTCAAATAAAAAAAAACATCGAAATTAGAAGTTATGAGGTCAACACACATAAAAAAAATACAGTCGAATTGAGAACATCCTACAGTTATTAAGTTTCTGAAGTTAAATAACTTATTGAAAGAGCTGAAATTGAAAACGAGCAGTTTGGAACAGATTTTGACGTGATGATGGTCATGGTAGACGCACTAAGCAAGTGAACATTAGTCTAGGTCGCCTTTGTTACGTGGGCTTACAATGATCCAGTTCGCGCAGTGGGTAGGTCTGTCCTTTGCGCCTTGGGTCCTGGGTTCGATTCCCGGCAGGAGGAAAATTTAACTTAAAAAGGAACATTTGTGCTTTTGGTTCTGGGTGTGATTTTGTGTCACTTTGATGTAAATTTTTCTGGCACTCGTGATAAGTCTTAGAATTTAGTTTGGGGCTGTGAGTGGGAATGTAAACACATTCATACTACAACACCACCCTAAATGTAAGCATGTTCACACTCACACCGCCACCCTTATATTTGTTGTTTTTCATACCTACAATCCACGTTTTTTGTTTTTTTTGTGTGGAACGCCATTTTGTCGTACATAAGTGTAGATTTTTATTTTATTTATTATTTATTTAAAAACTTCATGCACAAATACTATGTACATAGGAGGACTTAATGCTACAGCATTTTCTGCCAGTCATCCTGCTATTTCAGGAGATATATCGGCGTGCAATAAATAAAGCTATACAATAAGGAAAAGGTTCAGTAATCTTAAATTAATTTAATATATATATATATATATATATATGTGTATATAAAAATATAATATATAAACTTAATATAAAACATGTATATTATTATGCAAAAACTTTTAGAATTCAATACATAAACATACATACAACAGATCATATAATACATACCATTATTATATATATATATAATATTCGATATAAATTACATATATAAGTTTAATAGTACCTATTAATTAGATGTTCATTTTTAGGTTAACTATTTAACCTTGAATGACTTCTAGAAAGCGTTTTCGAACGAGACGCTTAAAAATTTTTTTGTCTCACAATTCCGTATGTCCACTGGGAGTGAGTTCCATAGGCGTACTGCGACAACTCTGAAAGAGTTATTTGCAAAAGATTTCTGTAGTTATTTTTAAACAAAACATCAAATACCTACCTCAGCAACGACAGTATTGTTAGACTCATACACCCATTCGTGACAAGTCTCCAGTTCCCCACTAAAGCTTTGATTGGTACAGCTCGAGCCAGGTACGTGGTCTATCCTCAGCAGGGGTTTGGAGCACCGGTCTATTGAAGCGTTCGGCCACCAGACGGCTTCGAACTTGGCGGTCGTATCTTCACATTCTGGGATCCGACATCTGAAACAGTACCTATATTTGATCAAGCGAAGCGAGACCTCCAAGTTCATAACTTTGTCCGTCCGTCCGTCATATATCAACGCATTTTAACGTTGTAAGCACAATTGGCTTGTCTTTGTATTCTGCGCACGGGATCCGATTCTCGACAAGAGCAAAATATTCCTACCTTAAATGTTATTTGCGCTTCTGGTATTTGGTGTGATTGTGTGTTATGTGAATGTTTCAACAACCCACGATACAAGTACAAGAATCTAGCGTGGGGCTGAGAGTGTGTTCTACCTTTGTGTTATAAAATTATAAGCTTTGTCTTGGTTTGTATCTTTCGACTGTTCATTAAGATCTTTCATACGAATACCACATTCTAATACCAATGGTATTTCTTTTTAATCATATTTATTTTAAGACATAGAAATTTAGAAATTTTCAAAGATTTGTCTAAGAGACTGATTGATTCGGCACATGACCAAAATAGTGAGTTGTATATGCGGCAGAGGATAAGCCTTGCTATACAGCGTGGTAATGCAGCAAGCATTTTGGGTACTTTGCCGAACATTAATGACCGTCTAAACCATCTTTAACCTTTTTTTTATAACATGAATATTTAATTTTATATTGTAAAACTAGGTCTTGGAATAAGACATAGAGTACAATACAATACAAATCTCTTTATTCTATAACCAGTTTATAGAAAAACAATTTTTAAGAATGGGTTGCTAAAAGTAATACAAGCGGCGGTCTTATCGCGTGCAGCAATTTCTTCCAGACAACCTTACTTACTATGGACATAAATAAAACTGGAATATAAGCTGACATACGCTCGAAGCGTTTTGCTTCTACGTTCATCATCAGTACAGAGAAGGAGTGGAACTCATTGCCTGCGTCATTGTTCCCCGAGGGTATAATCTGGGAGTCTTCAAATCGACAGTGAATAGGTATCTTCTAAGCAAGCATGTCACATCTTCAGCCGCATCATCACTTTCCATCAGGTGAGATATTGGTGCTTGACTATTCAGCCAAAAAAGAACAATTTTTATTCTGATTAACTTTGAAAAGGCGCAGTGCACAGCTAATAATTAAAGAAACACAAAACAAATCCAAGAAATTTTAACAGATCATACCTATAATTTAAATCACCTACTGTAAAAACATAGTTTATATTGACCATATTAATAAAAACAGCGGGTAAACACAGCAGAAGAAATTGTACAACTTGATATTTCCCGAATACTTCGAACACCTCAGAAATATCCCATACTTTCGACGTGTGTTCATTATTTTTCACCATATTTACCCAACTGTTAATCTTTCAAAATAATATACAATATTTATCTATTGTTTTATTACACCAACGTTGTACAGCAAGTTGTCATTTTACTGAATTAAATTGTACTACAGTTATTTTGTTTGTAATAACACAGACATGATTGTGGGGTAAATAATCTTATGATAATGGTGTTTACCAAACAATATGCAAATGGCAGCCATTGTCTACATAATCATGTGTGACATAAATTAGATATAGACCAAGAGACATCCAATGAAATGCCTACAGTATTTAATCTATACTAATATTTTAAGCTGAAGAGTTTGTTTGTTTGAACGCGCTAATCTCAGGAACCGCTATTCTTTCAGTGTTGTTCATTTATGTTATAGACTACTAGCTGCGCCCCGCGGTTTCACCCGCGTTGATAATGATGAAAAGTGATGATGATGATGATGATGAAAAATAGATGTTGGCCGATTCTCATAGATACCGGATAAGCACAAAAAATTTCATCAAAATTGGTCAAGCCGTTTCGGAGGAGTATGGCAACGAAAACTGTGACACGAGAATTTTATATATTAGATATTATTTTTTAAAAAAAAATAGGGATCCTTACTAAAAGTCCAATAATCACGTGGATGAAGTCGCGGGCACTGCTTGTAATATATAAAAATAATTAACGCTTTCACTCTCTCAGCCCCACAATAAGTTCGATGACTTGTGCCGTGGATGCCGGAAACATTCACATCACAGAAACAATCGCAACCAGACCCAGAAACGCAAATTTTCCTTGTTGTGTTCCCGACGGGAATCGAATCCGATACCCCTGCTTAGAAAGCGACAGTTCGCCCAACTAAGTCAATAGGCTGTAATTTTTTTAACTGAATTCAAAAAAGGAATCTAAACCATTCTTGAAAAAATGTCATCAAAATCGGTCCAGCCATTTAGAAGAGCTCAGTCACATATACACGTATAGAAGAATTATATATATATAAAGACTAAACCAAGACAGCAATATCCCGAAATAAGTTAACTCTTTCATTTAATATCTTCGTACCTATTTACTATAGACATGATTATAGTACCTCCACCTTTTTTGTAGTCAGTAAAAACGCTTTAAATTAACTTTTTTTTAACTGGAGGTATGTCAACTATAAATACATGACGTTTGTCAGTTTGTTTGTTGAATGATAAAACGGGCATAGTGGAATAAACTCGTGTAATTCCTGCGCACATTCACCAAAATGTAAACGACAGTATAGGCTTGCGACTTTACTTCGGTGACCGAGACTCTGCAATTTGGAATTTACGTTGACCTCAATAATATCGTTTTAATCGCGTTGTCTACACCCCCAAACCAAGGCACACTATTTTATACAGCATTAGCGATCCGCCCCGGCTTCGCCCAGGTGTGATAAATGAAGAACCGCTCGACCGACTTTGTGCAAACTTCACATAAACCATCTACTAAATAGTCCGAACAAAGCCTAAACATTTGGTTTGGATAGGTGAGCCCGTTCTTGAGTTATAAAATAACAACGAAAAGTGGCATTGATTTTTATATATAGATAAGAAGAAGATATTCCTCTCAACTCACACGTGTTTTTATGCCGTCGTCTCCGAGACTACCATCTCTAGATGACGGATTACATGAGAGATAACAATAATTTCAGCACATCGCGTGACAAATATACTATGTCGTCGTTCAATGGACACTTTTAATATTAGTAACATCATGAAGTGTCTAGCTCATGCACGACAGAAGCAGTAGGCTTAGCAACCGGTGCTTATAAACATAAACATTGTCTGTCTTATTGGAACGAAAGTTCCTTATCGCGCGTTGCGAATAGGGGCTAGACGGAAAAAATTAAGATCAAAAGTTGTAACGACACTTTTTGTTATAGTTGTAAGCCATACCACCGCCATATTCTCGTCCGATCACCGAATTTAAGCAACGTCGGGCACGGTCAGTACCTGGATGGGTGGCCGCCTGGGAACACCACGTGATGTTGGTTTTTGCATGTTTCTTTTAATTTTGGGACGAAAGTTCCTTATTGCGCGTTGTGAAAGGGGGCTAGACGGAAATTGAACTTCGTTCCATCCGGGTGTCCCTTGACACCTTGCAAGTTTTTTTTTTATATTGTTCCCGAGCACATACAGTAGATACTTTTAATATTAGTCGATTCACGAAGTGTCTAGCCCATGCACGACAGAAGCAGTAGGTTTAGAAACCGGCGCTCATAAACATAAACATTGTGTGTCTTATTAATCGGGTGAAGCGAGATCTCTAAAATGACTTCGGTCGTTCAGCACTTAGTCCGTCCGTCCATCCGTCTATCAGAGGCATCTAGCATCTAAAGAGTCTAAACCATATAAGCGAATGACTTCAAATTCTCATAGAGTATGTAAAACTACGGCCCAAGGCCAGAAATGACATTTAAATGATATAAATGAAAGTATTAAGCGGGCTCGCATACATATAAGTGGGGCAATATATTATTAATTTTTTTATGATCCCCTATATTATTGAAAAGGACTTAACAAGCAGAGTACGAAACCGGTTTAAAAAATCTATGTTGGAAAATACCAATTTGGTAGGCCACCAAAGTCACAGTTTTAGACCTAATTTGTCCCGGGGTCTATCTCAAAAACGGCTTTACACTGAACGCTGAAACTTTCGTATAATATCCGTTATATCGTGTACTTGAATAACATACAGAAAACAAACAATAATTAAATAATGAAAAAAAGTTATAAGCAAGAAACCTCAAAAGTTTTTCTCTATGAGGCAATATGTAGGAGCGAGATCTCAGTTCGGTGCGAACGACTAGTTATTATACATATTGTTTCCGATCACGTAAACATACGGGCCAATTTCCTATATTTCCTAAAACTAAATAAAAATATATTAACATCTATACAGCAAAACCCTAAATTACCTAACTTATACATGTATTAATAATAATTTATTTTATTATCCTTAAATTAATTACTATTTCTTCTGATATTTACATTTGTGAACATTTCATTTTTTTATGTATTTTATTATCATATTTACATGTATAATAATTTATTTTATCATCCTTCAATTTATTACTATTTGACACTTATGAATAATTCATATTTTTTATATAATTTTTTAATATTAGTTAGTTTAGTTTTGTTATTGACATAAGTTTAGAAGATACAATTTAGATTTTGAAGCCCCTCCGATTCTTCTGAAGTTCCCGATGTAGTTTACACTGTGTTTCGAGAACCAGCGTCTTCTCCCATTCATGAAACTATTTAATTATGCCTACACTTATGCACGTTTACTAAGTATCACGGTTCAATATCCACCATTATTACACATTAACATTCGAAGAATCAAAGGTTTTGGAAAATTATACAAAATCAACGACGCCATTTTTTCACTTTCGCGGCATAACTACCATTTCCGTGTTAGTCAACAAGGCAAATCACGTCACGTCATATATTTTTACAACCGAACTATGACATACGCACACAAAGCAAAAACGGCATAGATTAAGCATTATCAAGTATAATAATTTATGTTTTGTAATCTCAGACGTTTACCAAGTGATACTAATAACTAAATTATGTAACCTACATTAACAACGTGTTAACATTGTAGTTCAGAGAGGCAATGCCGATGCCGCCAGCATGATGGGAACGCTACCCACTGGTAGTGGGCTTGAGCACTTGAGTTACCTATAATCTCGATGTCTTTTAGGTAACTTAGTTCTTTGCTGTATAGATTTTACTTTAGTTTGAGGAAATATAGGCAATTGTCCCGTAGTTGAGACCTACATTTATATATAACACTATCTGATTCAGCGAACTTCGTACCGACTAACAGTCGATTCTTGCCAATATTTATACGATGGTAACGTCACTCAAAAGTTTTGCCTTCCCGGAACTAACTCTTAAACTTTATTGTATGGTATTAAATTTCAAATTGACTTTTAAGTATTATTACAAATCGATTGTATGTGAGTATAGAAAAGTGTTGTTTTTAGACCTTTTCAGGCAATTTTTTAAATTTTTCTCTCTGTAAGAACCATCCTCGTACTTCAAGGAATATTCTCAAAAAAGAATTAGCTAAATCGGTTCAGCTGCTCTCGAGATTTGCGCTTAGCAACACATTCAGCGATTCATTTTTATATTATAGAAGATAACATAGACGCTTTCACACTCACAGCCCACACTTAGTCCTATGATTTGTGTCACGAACACAATCACAACCAGAACCAGAAACACAAATGTTCCTTGGGGAGAAAATTTGTGTTCCCGCCGGGAATCGAACCCATTACCTCTGCTTAGAAGGCAAAGGCAGCGTACAGCGGAACTCATTGCCTGCGTCTTTGTTACGCCTGAGTCTTCAAGTCACGAGTGAATAGGTATCTTCTAGGCAAGCATGTCACTTCTTCAGCCGCATCATCACTTTCCATCAGGTTAGATAGTGGTTAAATGCTTTCCTATTCTGCATTAAAAAAATGTAGTATCATACTAATGTTATAAATCCGAAAGTTTGTGTGTAAGTGTGTAAGTATGTTTGTTTACGCAGTGACGGCTGAACGGATTTGGATGAAATTTGAAAGGTATGTAGCTTATACCTACGATTAACACATACTTTTTAACTTGATCAACGCGAGCGAAGTCTCGGGGCACGGCTAGTTGAGTAAAAGATAAATCATGACCTATGGCAGGGGTCGGGAACCTTTTGAGTCGGAAGAGTCAAAAATTACAATTTACAAAATTCCATAGTTTTATAGAGCCACAAACATTTTTCTTGTCTACAATAATCCTTAATGCCAACAATAATACCTGTTGTACTAAGAGTATCGTATAGAAAACGCTATGCACGCGTTATACCTAGTTATATCATCCCATAATTTACTTGTTTCAACTGTATAAATGTACTTTTTTGCTACCTTTGAAGGGTTGTTTGTATGGCTCGATAGAAATAGTGTCTAATCCTCGTTAATCGATTCAGAACGTTTTTTTAAATAAATAATTTGCGTGTGGAACTAAGGAGCCGCAGCTTCACATCCAAAGAGCCGCATGTGGCTCGCGAGCCGCAGGTTCCCGACCCCTGACCTATGGGACAGCATAGGCTAGAAATAACAATCGCAATATAATTATGTTATAATTTTTTTATTCTTACAAGCATATACCAGAATTACACTTGGTATGTTAAATCAAGCCTCGGACAGAATCCTGTCTGCGAGACCTTTAACGCTGGGTTCATGCAGGCCATACAATCCTGGTTCCAGTAGGTTTTTCCATTGGAGGCGCATACGGGCTCATAACGGCCGGTGCAGGAAGGGCACATGCCCAGCTCGTATTCTGTGTAGCCCAGGGAAGAGGAGATGGTGACTAGAAGAACAGCGAGGAGGAGAGCTGCAATAGAAAATGTAGATTTGTAAAATACTAGAAAGTTCTCAGAACCTGATTCTGAATCCTTAGCTTATTTAGTTCTACGAATTT
Organism: Lomographa bimaculata; assembly: GCA_948107665.1. Classification (NCBI taxonomy): domain Eukaryota; kingdom Metazoa; phylum Arthropoda; class Insecta; order Lepidoptera; family Geometridae; genus Lomographa; species Lomographa bimaculata. The sequence goes on from OX403600.1 coordinate 15,070,787, forward strand.
CTTCTGAATGCTACATTACCTGTAACAATTAAGATGAGAGATTATAATTATTAAAACGCAAGCAAAGCTTAAAAAAACCGACTTCACCGCTTTGTCTTCGGAACCTTCATCAGATTTAATGTATTAAACACGCATTATTAACGATAACTCAAAAACTAGAGATCAGATGTTGATCAAATTTCAACGGGACCACAAGAAAAGCACCAGCTTTCAAATAAAAAATAATCATCAAAATCGGCTCACAACGAAAGAAGTTATGACGTAGCTTTTGAAGTCGGTTAAACGAGAACATCGACAAAGTAGTCCACAAAATAGACATTATTGACAATATTTCAAGAACAACTGATCATATCTTGATCAATTTTAAATGGGACCAATTAGAAAGCAACATCTTTCAAACTAAAAAAAAATTGAAATCGGCTCAAGTGGAGTGAAGTTATGAGGTAACTATTAAAAAAAAATACAGTGAGTACCTCCTCCTTTTTTGGGGGGTCGGTAGAAAATAAAACAAATCATTTAAGGGTTATTTCGATTAAAGTTTCCCTAGCAACTGTACATTTTACGGATAATATTATAGTATACTAGCGATCCGCCCCGGCTTCGCCCGGGTGTGAAATAAAGAACCGCTCGACCGATTTTGTGCAAACTTCACATAAACCATCTACTAAATAGTCCGAACAAAGCCTAAACATTAGGTTTGGCTAGGTGAGCCCGTTCTTGAGATAAAAAATTACAACGAAAAATGGCATCGATATATAATAGAAATTCACAAAGATACAATTATACTATTCTTACAGATAATAAATACTCACAATACGTCATGTTGATTGTATGTATAAAATATACTTATGTAGGATGTTTACAGCGAGGTTTAGCTGGTAATGATATTGTTTGCTCTGTATATTTGTTTCATTTATACGGTTGAGGTGTAGGCATGTCTTTGATAATTTGTGTTATTGAGATAACCCGAAGGTTATCCCGCGTATAGAGGTGCAGAGCTGAGATATCTTTATTATCTAGCGACCCACCCCGGCTTCGCACGTGTTTTATGCAAAATAATTTAAGAAATGGTTACTTGATTCAACAGTAATAGATAGATATGCCATCGCAGTTTTCATTAGGATTTTAGAAGAATTATAATAACAACAACAATGTTCTAGTACATCATTGTTATGTATCTCTTAAGGTTTAGCCTCCGTCAGCTATGTAAATTTATTTGTCGGCGACTTGGTTGTAAAACATTGCTTTTTCTACTTACATATAAACTTAATTAGATTTTATTATAGATAGATAGATAGAACTCTTTATTGAACAACTTAACAAATACATGACAAGGAATAGTAATCTAGAAAATAAGTGTAACAATAGGCGGTATACGTGAAAAATTACCTATCTGAAAGTAAAAACCGCATCAAAACCCGTTGCGTGGTTTAGGAGGAGTCAGCGGATAAACAGACAGACAGACGCGAAGAGCGATTTTGTTTTATACTACGTAGAGACTAGATGTACCCGGTGTACGTTGCAATGCCGCGTGACCTCTTTCACGTTTATGGTTGCCTAGTATCTACTTTATTATTTACTAGCTGCGCCCCGCGGCTTTGCCCGCGTAAGTCCCGGACCAGCCGGAATTCGGGGTTAAAAAGTAGCCTATGTCCTTTCTCAGGCTCTAGACTATCTGTGTACCAAATTTCATTTAAATCGGTTCAGTAGTTTTATATATAATACATAGTAAGGATAAGGATCATACTAAAAACTTAATTACATTTTTCGTGTTTCTGTTTGCCGTCTGAGTCCGACAGAAATAATCATGTTCAAAACAAAAAAACATAAACATAAACGCTTTCACACTCACAGCCTCACACTAACTTCGATGACTTGTGTCGTGGGTGCCGGAAACATTCACACACATCACACACACAATCACAACCAGAACCAGAAACTCAAGTTTTCCTTGAGGAGAAAACTTGTGTTCCCGCCGGGAATCGAACCGATACCCCTGCTAAGAAAGCAAGTTACGGGCAGTTAAAAAAAGCTTTTATAATATTTTTTGGACCAAGCTTTGCCGATCTGCAGATCAACTCACCGTATATAGTTTCATTGTAATCGTCAATCCGTTCTCGAGATATCATCAAAAAAGCAGTTCCATACAAAATGTATGAGGAAAAGAATGTTCTTCATAAATTTTGTGGTCGTATCTTTCCGTTCTTGTAAATTTTTTTTCTGCTATTCGGGGTGGAGATAAATCTAACAAGCCAAAGATCATAAAAATAGATCCAGGCGTTCTTGAGTTACATATACTAAATTCCTATTAAGCGGCCGGACCGATTTATATGTTTTTTTTAGTTTTCAGGTGGATTCAGGAAAGGTTTAGATTTACAATTCAATTCTATAACTAATATTTCTTTAATCTATGCGGTTGAAGCCGCGGGAAACTACTAGTAGGTACACAGAAGAGGGAAGGAGAAAAATCTTTCTATCTCTTCTGTGAGTAGGTATATAAAGATTCTCCTGTACAAGTGTATGTGACTGGACTTTGATTGTTATTTGTATTTGTTGTTTTAAATATAAGCTTCAGCTTTATACCTATATGTATGCGTTTTTGACTTAGACTCGCGACAAAATAGGTCTATAATCAGTGACTTTGTTGTTTACCAAATTGTTTTTTTCCAACATGTAACGGATTAAAAAATTTACAGTATCGTACTCTACTTGCTTAGTTCTTTTCAACGATGCCCCACACAGGCAGAAAAAATAATTAAGTGCCCACTAACGTGTATACAGTATATAACGGGGTACCCCCTTAATATTTTCAGTTAACTATATCATTTGAATTGCCATTTCTGGCTTTGAATTACAGCTTTACATATTCTCTGAGAAGTAGAAGTTATTTGCTTGTAGAGTTAAGACGCTAAATGCCTCTGACAGAAAGACGGACGGACGAACAACCCAAGTCAACTTAGAGATCTTGCTTCGCTGGATCAATTTATATAAGCGAAGTAATTATATGTATATCACTGCATTGAGTTCAAACTAACATATCCTACCGAGTTTTGCCGCGAAAGTGAAAAAATGGCGTTGTTGATTTAGCATAATTTTCTAAAACCTGTGATTCTTCGAGTGTTAATGTGTAATAATGGTGGATTATTAACCGTTTATACTTAGTAAATGTGCATAAGTGTAGGCAAGTTATACAAAGCTGAAAAACGTGATTTTCGCCTTCGCTCCAAAACTCCAATAGAAGTTATAGTAAAGTATCTACCACTTTACTAGGGCATGACTTGACTATGACTGGACCTTGACTCTTGTACTTGACTTTGACTGTGATATGTGTGTGACTTTTAACTTGAAATACACTTGAAATATATTAATACTTGACACTGGCTAAATGCACAAGATTGCGAAGCCAAATATAATAGAAAAAAAACATTTCCTACCAACAATGCTAACAAGCTACTAACGCATATCAGTAGGTAAACATCCTTATAAAACTATTAATATTCCTATCGAATATTACCGCTAACGAACAGACAAATACTAAACCATTCGTGATAACAAACAATATTTTTCAACGTTGATTGAATAAAGAAATAAAGATTTGTATAAAAGGACTGACTAAACCAAAAGCGGGCATATTGTGTTTGATATTCATTTGAACTTCAATCTAATCAAAATGGCGATTTCCAAGTTGACAGCTGTCATGTTCGTTGTGTGTCTGTTTGCGCTGGTGTGCGTGAGCATGGCTGAAGGCCCAAAGAAGCCTGAAAATAATCACCAGGGTTCGAATCAAGGTAGACCTCGCGGTGCTCATTTCGTGAAGAGAGATGCTGATTATGGAGATTTCGCTGGAGCTGATGGGGGTGAACAAGAAGCGCCAGCCTACGGACAGTCCTTTGAAAGACCGCACAGAATTCGCGTGCTTCCCGGCTTCCTCCATTGATAAATATGACTATGTCTGTGGGTAACGTGCAATTTTAATAAGAAAACTTAGTTTTAAGTCTTGTTTAATGTAATAAAAGCTAATCAATGTCCAAAGATCGTTTTTTTCAGTACTTACTATGATTAAATAATTAATATCCGGATGACCGAGCTTTGCTTGCTTTTTTGTTTTTGGTAGAATGTGTTTGAATTTGTAGCCTCAGAAAGCTCCATCTAGTGTCGAGTGGAAACAGTTTTTTACATCGGTCATGGCGTAATAGATGGCGCTAATAGTTTCTTAATTTCGGTTTTTCAAATGCAGTTTGAGCATTTCTCGGACCTGCAGCCTAATTCTGTAAGTCAGCGTCATGGATGGGCGTCACGCCCATAGACAAATCTCAGCTGTTTTAGCCCACAGACTAAATAGCAATAAATCCACCGAAGAAAGGCCAGACCCCCGTTACCTATCTCTGTTGCAAACGGTTTCAATACGAAATTGTTGAAACGGTTTCAAGACAAAACTTCTGAGAAATAAGGTAAATTTTTTCTTAATTTAAAAAGAAACCGCGTGCAACATAGGTACGTAGTAGGGTGGCAGCTGTTTTAGTACGAGAATAAAGTAAAAGAACGTAAAGAATTACGTTTCATTTCACCCTATTTGTGGAATCGAGTTCCTAAAAGTAATTTTTGAACTCTTTGGAAATAAATAGCTTTAAATAAATAAGAACCGACTGAATTTATTAAAAATAACCAATCATTGAAAAAACATTAATTTTTTCAATTTTAATTTGTCATCATGACGAATATCTATTGTTTAATTGTTTTCAAAAATTAAACGCTCAAGAGAAAAGAGTGATTATATTATCTTTGAAAAGGCATAAATTAAAACAAAAAGTAATGATTAAATTAAGTATTATAAACTGAATGTAAGGCCTGCATTTATTTGACATCAGCGAATAGTCTGATATCTTAAACTGTTAAACACAAAAACTTAAACACGTAGTACTGAATATATGCTCTGTATTTCTCTCACAGAGCATGGGATTGGGAACTCGCTCGCGTTTCTTCTAGACCTATCGCCTTAGCTGTAAATATGTTATAACTATTGTTCACCAAATCAACTGGTAAATTTCCCAATTCGCGAGCACTACCACGAAAATATCGATAAATATACATGAAACGTAATTCATAAACAATTTCGCCACAAGTAACAGCCTGAGCAAATTTCATGCTCTGTGGTTTATGTATTGTATTCTCTTTGTTTCATTCTTTCGTTTCGGTCGTTGAATCGGCTTGGTTTTTGACGCTATTATGTCATTGTTGACAGATTTTATGTCACTTTAGACAGGTGGTATGTCACTTTTGACAGTTTTTTGACATTTAATGACGCCCATCCATGATACAGAATACGGCAGCTGCAGCCTAATTCTGTAAGTTAGCGTCATGGATGGGCGTCACGCCCATAGACAAAACTCAGCTGTTTAGCCCACAGACTAAATAGCAATAAAACCACCAAAGAAAGGCCAGACCTATCTCTGTTGCAAACGGTTTCAATTCGAAATTGTTGGAACAAAACTTCTAAGAAATAAGGTTCATTTTTGCTTAATTTAAATAGAAACCGCGTGCAACAAAGATACGTTGTAGGGGGCAGCTGTTTTAGTACACAGACAAAATAGCAATAAAAACCACCAAAGAATTACGTTTCATTTCACCCTATTTGTGGAATCGAGTTTCTAAAAGTAATTGTTGAACTCCTTGGAAATCAATAGCTTTAAATAAATAAGAACCGACTGAATTTATTAAAAATAACCAATCATTAATAAAACATAAAATTTTAGCTTACCTCTCTTCAGCGATACGAAAATAATAAACTTAAAACGACTTTAATTTGTCATTATGACGAATATCTATTGTTTTATTGTTTTCAAAAATTTAACGCTCAAGAGAAAATAGTGATTATATTATCTTTGAAAGCATATATAAAAAAAACTAATGATTAAATTATTATAAACTTAATGTAAGGCCTGCATTTATTTGACATCAGCGAATTGTCTGATATCTTAAACTGTCCACGTAGTACTGAATATATGCTCTGTATTTCTGTTGTCACGGGATTGTGAACTCGCTTGCGTTTCTACTTGACTTAGCGCCTTAGCTGTAAATATGTTATAACTATTGTTCACCAAATCAACAGGTAAATTTCTCAATTCGCGAGCACTACCACGAAAATAAATATACATGAAAAACGTAATTCATAGACAATTTCGCCACAAGTAACAGCGTGAACAAATTTCATGCTCTGTGGTTTATGTATTGTATTCTCATTGTTTCATTCTTTCGTTTCGGTCGTTGAATCGGCTTGGTTTTTGACGCTATTATGTCATTGTTGACAGATTTTATGTCATTTTTGACAGGTGGTATGTCACTTTTGACAGTTTTTTGACATTTAATGACGCCCATCCATGATACAGAATACGGCAGCTGGAACGTTGATAAATCGATTCCTTCATGAAAATCGTTGGAGCCGTTTCCGAGATCCTGATTACACATAATATGTGCAATTCTTGTATATATATATAATATATATATATATATATATATATATAATATATATATATATATATATATATATATAATATATATATATATATATATACAAGAATTGCTCGTTTAAAGATATTAGATAATAACTTACTACGCTGAATAGTAATAACATTGTACAAGTTCTTACAGGGTTTAGGCCTTTACTAAGGAAGTAGGTACAATGGTAAAATTGTACCTTTTTTTGAGTACTGTGAGCAAAAGAATTGACGGATAGGGAATATGGGGCATGGGATCAAATTTTTTCCCTGTGATAGTGTTTGTAACTGTACGCTTATACTAAAGATAAAACAGTCCAGCAAAATATTTCCCTTTATATTTAAATAAAACATCATAATTTCGCCTACCGGGTGGTAGTAGGCATATTTCTATCCTCTGCACCATGGGTCCCGGGCTCAATTCCCGACAAGAGCACGATTATCCTTCTCAAGGGACATTTGCGCTGGTTCTGGGTCATTATGTGTGTATTATTAGTGTCTTACCTACTATGTAAATGTTTTCGGCATCCACGATACGTCTTTGTACCTAGTGTGGGACTGTGAGTGTGAATGTGTTTATTTGTTTCTAATGGAATACATAAAAAAACCCAATTAATTTCGATAGGCATTTTATTAAAAACTAAAAGAATCTCATGATATAAAAATTTAACCTATTTAAGTAACAAATTCATAATAAAAAAGTAATTAAGTAATAAGACAACCACGGACTTGAAAGAAATACAGATGTAATATCCAACCATGCAATGTCCGTGTGTGCGCACATCTCGCTGCAAACTGTCACAGATAACTAATAGTTACTGGATGTATTCACAGTGCGTGTAGCTTGCGTTATGACAAGTGAAATATGTAGGACCTTGGTTGCTTCACCCGTTTTGGTTGCGGTATTACGTCCGTTTTTTATAAAGTGTAAGTCCGTCCGTGTAAGACATTACATAATATTCGGAAATAGATAATTAATAATTAAAAATCGAATTAATAAAGAAAACATCTGATATTGACGACTATTCTAATTGCCGTTAATCGCTTGTGCGAGTGAGAAGTCATGACAGCTGACTTCAATATCAGAACTTTTCTATAGTGTGTTATACATAATATTGTATAATGGTGATAATTCTGTTGAGCACCGAACTAACCTAAACTAAACTAAAAATAAACTAATTTTAGTCAAAGAATACCTAAACGCTATTCTGATTTTACGTTGAACTTAATTTAAAAGTTGAAATGACAGGACTCTTTCAAGTATAAGATCACATTAAAAATAATCCAGACCTTTTTCATACAGACTAATTTGAGTTTAAAATTTCTATTTTTAGTCTTAATTTGAACGAAAACATGTACATCAGAATAAGAATTTGGTCATTTTCACTAAATAGAGTAACTAAACTAACTTAGTCCTGTCAAACTTAATTTTAGTCTAATCTTGCATTTTCTGAATATGTTTTGGACTAAAGCAGGACTAAAACTAATTTTAGGCTAGTATAGTCTAATTATGGACAACAGAATCGGCACCATTGTCATACAATTTTCAACTAGGTACACTTAAAAAAAGCGACTCATACAAAATGAAGAAATGGATTCATAAAAAAGTGACACCTAATAAACTCATAAAAACACAATCATGTCATGTATTTGGTGCCGTAGATGCGGCACCTAACCCAAGATTCCCACTTTTAACAAGATCATCGCACATTACTGAAACAGGTATCGAATGACAGAAACAAATGACCTATCTAAAAAGGTGTTACACGTAAGTATTGGACTACTAAACAACAATACAATATTCACAATTCATAATTTTATCATTTGTGTATATTATATCGTATCATTTGTCCACTATGTACTTTCTCAACAACAAAGAACAGTTCATTTGTCTCGTATCTTATAGTAATGTATATATTATATCTTATAGATCATATTATTTACTTCAACCATTATAACATTTTAAAAATATTATACAAATCCAAACACTTAGGTCTCAGAAAATTTAAAGAGGATAGTATTTCATTGATCTATTAAAAAAAAAAAATGTTTACAGCTTTTTTTTCTAAATCATTAAGATAATTTTATTCAGTTGTATACAAAGTAACATAAACATAATAATAATTATTTTAGGCTCTGTTTCATTATGTACTTAGTAAAAAAAAAAGTTTTTTTTACAATAAGTAGTTTTTAATATTATGTTTTAATATATAGGGTGATTTAAAATACCAGAAACCTCATAAGACAAAATTCCAACCATTGAGACTAACGTCTTTTGTGCCAACGGCTATTGCAAATTCTGTTTTATGATATGACAAAAAAAAAACTTCTCTCTTAAGTCTACGGTGACAAATGTCAACTGACGTCGCGTCGGCGTGAAAATTACGATGCGTGGTGTGGCGATGCCATTATTTTAATTATTACGGAAAATTATTTTCATTTAGAACAAAGTCGTAAAACTATGGGTTAGGGTACGGACTTAGAGTTAGGACAAGAATGAGGGTTGAGAGCTATCTGGTATTTTACATATATGTGTATAAAACGAATATGTGCTCACTACTATATAATTTAAATTTAATCTTAGAAAATAAAGGCGATTTGCCCGTATTAAAAAAAATAGTAAGTATTATATTTTATGACGTATAAAATTTTAATCACTTAAAAATATTTAAAATACTATACTTCTATACATAATTGAAACATTTTTTTTATGAAAACGGATACAAAGCTGGGTTTCAAAACACTGGCACAACCTTGACTAACTATTATACAGCACCGTCGATTCAGCGACTAATCCTTATATTTATTTGGTTATTTTGTTAATATTTCTTTAGTAACTTTGGGTTTTAGCTATTGTAAAATAAACTTTTTAATATAAAAGGCACTTGTACTAATACTTGGTAAGATAAAACAAAACTCTATCACAAATATTTAAGACTTATGTTGGGTTTTAAAAAAAATATAGATAGATGTATATTTCCAAATTATTTTTCAAATAACAAAAGATTCCTTATTTAATAATAAATCTAAATAACGTACATATTATTCAATTCTTAAGCTCTTATTGTAATGTGCACGGCTCTCACTTACGGGTTATATTCGGAAGGAAATTCTTCGAACACGTTTTCGATCAATAAGTTGATGTGATGCCGGATGATATAATTAACTGCTCACTGGCTGGGTTGGCCTTCTAAGCAGCGGGTATTGGATTCATTTCCCGATGGGAACTCAAATTTTGTTCTCAAGGAAAGTTATTGTTTCTGGTTGTGTGTATAATCTCTACGATATAAGTCTTCATACTGAGTATATGGCTGTCAGTTTGAAAGCGTTGATGGTATGTTACACGCTTCGAGATTTCAAAAACGGCTACAAAATATACATATTTCCATATTTGCAAAACAATTGTTTACGGCTACATATTTAAAAGACAGGAATCATGGTAAGTTATCTTCCTGATATCTAACAAACAACCCTGTATGGTTGAGGTCGCAAATTTTATATAATTAATTAAGAATTATCGCCAATATTTAAACAATGCTCAAAAACAATAATCAATATTTTATAACGAATATGTTTTTTTTTATTGTATGTGTACATTTAAATTCTGAAGAGACACATTACATTTTTGTGGTTACTGAACAAGGACCAAATTCACCAAACTCCGGTTAAAAGATATTATTCGTTAACCGGGAGACGGTTAATAGCTGTACATATTATCACATGCGATGGTGAATGATATTAGGAATATGCTTCAAATGACATATATGTTTCTAATATAACTATTATTTTTACCCGACTACTGAGGAAGGGTAATGTTTTTCGCGTGCACCTTGTCTGTATGTTTGTAAATTTCTTTATTACCTCATACTCGTCTACCAAACGGCTGGATTGATTTCGACAGTTAAGGTATCGTTATATTCGTCTAAAAACCTTAATGTCTATAGATAGGTGTTTGAAAACAAAACAAAATGGCGTCTTTTTAACAAAACGAAATAGTAATGAGCTAAAAAAACAAATTAACCAACCAAACTAGTCGGGTATCAAAATGAAGGAAATTAAAAGGAATTACATAAAAAGTAGGTTAACATTTGTGCCATTTGGGTTTTTTTTTTAGACTAAATTGACCTGTTGGTAATCTTTATAGCTATAGAATAACCCCTACAACATTATTTTCTAATTAAAAAGTTAAATAGTTTAAGACGAATTTTAAATAACAAAACATTAAATTTGAAATAACAAAGCGCACGCTATTGTCTAGCCTGATTCGTGACTTCAGTATCAGAATTTTCAAGGTCAATGGCCTGTCAGCGGTAGCCGTTGGATCTTAGACTATGACGTCATAGAAAAGAACGTCAAAATATTTTTTTTCGATAAGAAATGTAATATTTATATCAATGATTTTTTTTGTACTGGCAGTATATTAATTACATTAAACAATCGCCTAAATATGCATATTATGACAACCGGAGAATCGGAGCGTTAACTTGTGTAGATAAAGTCGGGCCTTATTAGTGTCCAATAATAGTTTTAATAGTATATTTTGTTAGCATCATTATAGGTAAATAATATTATAGCTTATTCTCTACATTTTAAGGCACATTATGGCACAGCTACGGTAATCTTTAGCAACCAAATACTTACTAACTAACATTTTTGGCACAATTGAATTCACTTAAATCTTTGGGTTTAAAGACAGGATTTTCCTGTGCGTAAATTATATTAATACTAAAATATAACAATTATATTCTAAGTAAATATATTTAAGATAAGAAATAAAATTTTTGGGTGTGGCGTTTTAGTCACTAAAATATTTAAACATGTCATCGATACAGATCCCGGTAACGTATATATTTTACATATATTTTATAACTAGTGGTTAGAAACTTTAGAACCAAGTTCACTTAAAAGGGGTTTATTCCTTTGTATTCTCTCTCGCTCGCACAATTCTATATTTTTAACAAATGCTATTATGTACGTGTGTTTTTCAAAATATTTTTAACGAACTATATGGACATTTATACAAGGATGTTTCAAACTTCTTTTCGCTATCATATCCTTCAATAAGATGAGAAAAAACAGAGTACCCAAATTTCAATGTGTTTTTTACGCTTTTTTCGTTTAAGTTAAAGATATGAAAAGCGAAAGGTAGATAAAAACATTCATTGTATTAATGTCCATATAGTTGGTTGAAAACATTTTCAAAAACACACGTATAGACCTTCATTATAAATAGGCACGCCCCTCCATAAACATTTTCATACATTTGACACTCGATAGTTTGACAAATTTGACATTTAGAATAAAAGATCTCTAGTTTATTAAAAGTTAAGTTTATTAAAAATATTGAAATGTGCGAGCGAGAGAGAAGACAAAAGGAATAAACCCTCTTAACTCCGGTTAGAGTCATAAAGGTGTTTTAAACGAGTAATGGCAATTGATATACTGTCAAAATCACACGTCATCACATGCAACGGTGAAGGACAGTTAGGACTTAACCAGAGAGTTAAGAAACAGAGCGTTAACTTGATAAACTCGGCTCTAAGTTATTTTTTACACACATATGGTTAATGGTGATTGATTAGATACTGACTATTATATGAATTACAGTAATCTTAACGTGGCACTATAATAAACTTTATAAAAACATTTAAATATGTCTAAATATACATATAAAATCCATAAGTAACTGCAATGCCATTTGGAGTTCGTAAATACATTTAAAAAACATACACTAGTGTTAGTAAACACTCCATAAACTCTTCCATATATATTTTTTCTAAATATACAATTCAGTATAATATTATCTTGATTATAATGTGCTTATATCTAATTGAATAAATGAGTACATATAAAAAATATCTAGCATAACATCCTATAGTACGATTTTACTTTAATAAAGAGCAAAAATATGAATTTAAATATATGTCGTAATAAAAAAATCAGAAAGGTATCTAACATATATATTGATACTAGCCGTACCCCGCGACTTCGCCCGCTATTATCAAGTTAGCCTATGTGTTAATCCTAGGTATAAGCTATGGATATTCCAAATTTCGTCCAAATCCGTTCAGCCGGTAAAGCGTGAAGAGGTAACAAATATACTTACACACGAACTTTCGGATTTATAATATTAGTAGGTTTTATTTAATTGAATCTTTTTTTATAACATAACGTGAAAAAATATGATAAAATAAGCTCCATAACATTCTAGCAAAATGCTACAGAATTAATAGTTTGCTATTGAAAAACAACGTAACGAGTTTGCTATTAAAAAAAACGTAACGTTGAAAGTTTATTGGTAATTTAAAAATAATTTCATTAGTAGAACGCTTGACTCGAAATGAATCCCATTTTAAACTATACTAAAAAATAATTCAAAATAAGTAACTATGTTTGTCGGCAGTAGTAACCAAGCGAGATTTTCAGAACATGAATGCAACTGAAAATAATCACACAAATTATATATATCCGAGTTTAGAATTAGTGTTTAAGAATTACTTTTAAAAAAATGAATGAAAAAATAAGGCGCCATCGCCACCGAGTTTCTTGTCAGGTTCTTCTCGAGATGGCTTTAATTTTGCGAATCTGGCAGTAGAGTCATTCACTTTCATGAGTGCCTCTTGGGATCCATGTGAATAAACGATTTGATTTGATTAAAAAACTTAAATTGCAAATATCTCCGGAACTCTTCATAAGATCTTGATCAAATTATAATGTGACCATCTGGGAACATACATAGAAAAAAAATCACACAGTTGAGTCGATGATCACGAATTGAGAACCTCCTTTTTTGAAGTCGGTTGAAAATAGATTTCTCAAACCGGTTCAGGCGTCTTCGAGTAATCAGGGAATATACATAAAAAACATTCCGAAAAATTGAGAACCTCCTCCTTTTTGAAGTGGGAAAAAAAAAAAAACAAAAATACTCGATTAGTACTCGCGTCGGCAGTAGTAGCCGAGCGATCGGCATTTCTGACACAACTGTTGAGGGTGGATCTTTGATTGGTCGCTTACGTCGAGACCGTCGGGCTTCTCCAGCGGCCTCTGCAATACACAAAAATAAACTTTGAGAGCTGGTTGAGAGAAAATGTAGTAGTAGTGACAAATAATTAAACGCAAAGCTTAAAAAAACCGACTTCACCGCTTTAACTTCGGAACCTTGATCAGCTTCAACGTATTAAACACGTATTGTTGACAATAACTCAAAAACTAGCGATCAGATCTTGACCACATTTTAAATGGGACCATATGGAAAGCACCAGCTTTTAAATAAAAAAATATTTATCAAAATCGGTGCACAAAAAAAGAAGTTATTATGTAACTTTTGAAGTCGGTTTAAAACGAGAACATCGTCAATGGACTACATTAGTTCATCAGAATACGCATTATTGAGGATAACTCAAAAACTACTAGTCAGATCTTTATCAAATTTAAATGGTACCAACTGGAAAGCAACATCTAGCAAACAAAATAAAATTCAAAATCGGTTCACGTGGAACGAAGTTATTATTATGTGTACACATAAAAGAAAAAAAAAATACAGTTGATTTACTAAAACATTAATAAAAGACAGCGTATTGAAGAATTAAGTGAGAATGTTTACTAATCCACTTACGATTTAAATCATTTTTTTTTAACTTTCTCGAACTTTAATCATATTTATAATCTAAATAATGCTATTTTGAGAATAAATGCGAAAACACCCGGTTTTCTCGTATAAACATTACGATTTAAAGTTGGTTGAATGCAAAATGATCAATCAAAAAATGTATGAAAGAAACCTAAACATCTGGCATCTACCGTCATTGGTAAGTAGTGCACAATCCTGCAGGTCAGAGTTTTGCCGCGAAAGTGAAAAAATGGCATTGTTGATTTTGTATAATTTTCCAAAACCTCTGATTCTTTGAGTGTTAATGTGTAATAATGGTGGATTATTAACCTAATATAAATATATTAAGTTAATACTTAGTAAACGTGCATAAGTGTAGGCAAATCATACAAAGTTAAATACTTGATTTTCGCCTTCGTTCCATAACTCCAAAAGAAGTTGTACTAGTAAAGTTTCTACCACTTTACAAGGGCATGACTTGACTATGACTGGATCTTGACTCTTACTTGACTTTGACTGTGACTTGTGACTAGGACTTTTAGTATGAAATACACTTGAAATATGTTATTACTTGACACTGGCTAAATGCACAAGATTGCGAAGCCAAATTTCAATGAAAAAAAAATCCTGCAGGGGATTCCGAGTCCCGATATTGTACGACCATTAATGCACGGCCTGATAATGTACGTCCAATAATTCGTTGCCAGTATTCCGTGAAATGGCTTCCAATTATCTGGTAGTGCAATACGGGCCGTACATTATTGGATATGAAATAACAATACGAGCCAATTTTGTACAGCGAATAATACGCAGCCAGGAAAATGCTAGCAATATTTGAATTATGTACATGAAATATCTGATCGTGCAATACTGGCCGTGCAATACAGGTCGAAAAATATTAGGACGAGCTGATAATGTACAGCCAATATGCATGGCCGATAATTCGTGTACATGTAATTGTCAAAACAAAGCTCGTTTGGATAGTCCAATAATTTCAAGAGGGCAAGATATGACTGTTAAAAGTTTTCATACAAACTGTTTATATTCGAAAGAAAAGCATAAGAAGTTTTTGTTCATTTTTATTACATATTTTTTTTTTACAAAAGTTAGTTTGAGAGATTTGCCGGCCGCTGCCGCGGCACGCTCGCTTCGCTCGCTCGGCTCGCGTTTTGTTTTGTCGCAGTTCAAACCTAACCTAACCTAGACTTGGAACCACTTTTATAAAGATCATAGAGAAGCAAATGTTCTTAGGTTAGAACTTTTAATAGTCTGTGGCAGCTCTTCCCAGCAACACGCCTAAACAAACGAGGCATCGCATAAAGAGTATACGTTTGTTGATGGTTGGCTTCCAATTATTGGCTGTGCTATACTGGCCGTACAATATAGACACGGAGTGATTTTACGCAGCCATTATTGCCCGCACAATATTGCACACCCTGATATTTGGAAGCCATATTCATGAATTATTCCCTGTACATTATCGATACGTACCGATTTTGTACAGGAAATAATTGGCGCCCAGGGAATTCACGGCCTGATATTTCGAATCTATATACATGAATTATCAGCGTGTGCATTATTGGCACAAAAATTAACACAGGCTACTTTTTTACTTGATAATAGTAGCGGGCGAAGCTGCGGGGCACGGCTTTTTAAATAATATAATAAGGAATATTCCCTATTCCTATTACCCCAAGAATTGGATGTATTCAGTTTACCTGTTTATGAGGGAACACGTTGATCCGGCACTTGATGCACTCCTGCCCGTTGTTGGCCCAGGAGTTACCACTCATCCACTTACGCTTGCACTTCGGACACTTGTACTCTCCGAAACACCTTTTCTTACCCTGATAGGGGGTCAACCCTTCACCCTTAGGGCGAGCCTGAAATTGACAGAAAAAAATAAAAATTAGCTCTTTTTTAAAGTTAGTTATAAATTCTTTCACACTCACAGCCCCACACTAAGTACGATGATTTGTGTCCGTACCGTGTGTGGGTACCGAAAACATTCACATCACACACAATAACAACCAGAACCGGGAACAGAAATTTGTGTTTTTTACCGACTTCACAAAAAAGGAGGAGGTACTTAAGTCGACAGTTTTTTTTTTTATATGTGTTACCTCATAACTTCTTTCCACGTGAACCGATATAAAAAATTTTTTTTTAGATGTTGCTTTCTAATTGGTCCCATTTAAGTTTGATCAAGATCTTACTCGTAGTTTTTGACTTATCTTCAATAATGCGTATTCTGTGGACTACATTGACGATGTTCTCGTTTTAAACCGACTTCAAAGTTACCTCATAACTTCTTTCGTTGTGAGCCGATTTTGATGTTTATTTTTTATTTGTAAACTGGTGCTTTTCATGCGGTCCCATTGAAATTTGATCAAGATCTGATCTCTAGTTTTTAAGTTATCGTCAATAGTATATGTTTAATACATTAAATCTGATCAAGGTTCCGAAGATAAAGCAGTGAATACGGTTTTTTTAAGCTTTGCTTACATTTAATTATTTTGTCTTATTCCCGCCGGGAATCGAACCCGATACTCCTGCTTAGAAGGCGAATGAGCATCCAATTAAGCCAACGGGCAGTTCAGTTCATGTACGTAACCTATGTATTCTGTCACTGGTAAGTAACCTATTATACGTAAAAGTATTTGTGAACTCTACTGGATAATTAGTGCAGCGTAAGTAAAAATAGTAAACAGTAATACGATCTCTCGCAATCGAGATGTGGCATTTCTGAGAAGCCGATAGCGAACGTGCGGCCATTGCAGTTTACTGCGTACCACATCCTAGAACACGTACCTACATGTATTATGATCTTTACAGCAGGAACAAATACAACAATGGTGATTTTTTACCGACTTCCCAAAAAAGGAGGAGGTACTCAAGTCGACTGTATTTTTTTTTTATGTTTGTTACCTCAAAACTTTTCTCAACGGGAGCCGATTTTGAAAATGTATTTTTAGTTTGAAAGATGTTGCTTTCTAATAGGTCCCATTTAAATTTGATCAAGATTTGATCAGTAGTTCTTGAAATATCGTCAATAATGCCTTTTTTGTGGACTACTTTGACGATGTTCTCGTTTAACCGACTTCAAAAGTTACCTCATTATTTCTATCGTTGTGAGCCGATTTTGATGATTATTTTTTTATTTGAAAGCTTTTCATGTGATCCCATTAAAATTTGATCAAGATCTGATCTCTTGTTTTTGAGTTATAGTCAATAATGCGTGTTTAATACATTAAATCTGATCAAGGTTCTGAAGATAAAGCGGTGGAGTCAGTTTTTTTAAGCTTTGCTTGCGTTTAATTATTTAGTACATTGACTCGTTACTATTCTTCATTCAAAGAGTTTAATTAATATTGTTATCAGTTGGTTAACTCGTGCGCAACTGAATAGCTTCGTTGTAAGTCTTTGTATACAAATATTAACGAAAATAAATTAAGCACACGGGGTCAGAGGGTGAACCTACGTTAGATTAGGTAGGTACCCGCAGCAATGTATCCGATAACACATTACTTCTGGGAATTTCCTCATCTCTACATTATTGTTCCGGTTATACCATCACCGGCGTTTTATCATTACCATCGAGTTAATTAAAGTTCCTTATATCTTCACTTGTTTATATCCCCTTGATCAGATTTCCACATGGAAAGCACCAGCTTTCAAATAAATAATCATCAAAATCGGCTCACAACGAAAGAATTTATGAGGTAACAAATATAAAAAAAATACAAGCTTTTTGAGAACCTCCTCCTTTTTCTACCGAATTCACAAAAAAGGAAGTACTCAATTCGACTGTATTTTTAATAATTTTTTTGAAATCGGTTAAAAAGGCGAACGCTCACCAAATATAGCCAACGAACGGTCAGTTCAACAATATTCTAGAAACGAATAACTCCATCAAGTTTAATAACAAGTCGGTTAGATTTTTATAGAACAGTAAAAATAGATTATTTTTATGGCACATGCTGAGCTGAGGTTCAAAGATCTGAAACAGAAGCGTCTTTGTAATTCTAAACTAGCTCATAGTTTCGGGTTCCGTCATAAATTATATTGAAACAAATGAACTTTTGAGAGGCCGGCAGAATAGTTCTTTTGTTTTGTAGCACGATTTTGTTTCTACATGTACCTAGTTCTGCCTTGTGCTATTTTGTTTATACATGTGCCTAGTATATGCCTTGTGCTATTTTGCTGTTTGGCTTTCTTGGAATAAGTAAGTTTGTTTTATACTTTTATTCGATTGTTTGCGTCAATTAGGTACCAAAAAAAATCATTTATAAAGACACATTTCATATCGAAAAGAATATTTATAAATGCGATGTTTTAGCAATTTTAGACGCAGCCATTTTGAAATTCATTCTGTTACATCTACAATCCTATCACGGTCAAGGAAAGTTGACTGCCAGCTGCCGTCAGGGAATATTGACCAATGATTGTCATCAAAATTGTGTGAACTGACGTCACAAATCAGTTTAACCAATAGCGTAGCAATACTAAACTGCGAGCTACGGTTGAATATCTGGCAATATGTTGTACCGCCCCAGGTGGACTCAGCAAAAGAGTCATGTTAAATGTGTCGCATTCCAACAAATGTTACTAATCTTCTAAACCGAGTTACCTATCATTGGAAGGAAAATAGAATTAGGTAGGTATTCTTCGCTATAATTTGGCAAAAAGCCCGCGGATACCGATCAGGCAATCAGACAAATAAAATAAAACTAATTTGGAAACGGAAGTGTCTACGTGTCACGAACTGACGAGCTCAGACGTTGGATAGGAAAAATATTAGCTGCGGAGATTGACCACGAAAGTGAAAAATAAAGTTGTTGATTTTGAATAATATTCCAAAACCTGTGAAATGAAATTCTTCGAGTGTTAATGACATTAACACTGAGCATTAACTTAATGTGTAGTAATGCTAGTGCAGGCAAATCATACAAAGTTGAAAAACATGATTTTCGCCTTCGCTTCAAAACTCTAATAGAAGTTCTAGTAAAGTCTCTACCACTTTACTAGAGCATGACTTGACTATGACTGGACCTTGACTCTTTTACTTGACTACTGTAACTGTGACATGTGTCTAGGACTTTTAATATGAAATACACTTACAGGTAAGATAGTGGTCAAACACTTGTCACAAATAAAAAAACTTGAAATGAATTATTAATTGACATTGTTTAAATGCACAAGATTGCGAAACCAAATAAATACAGTCGACTTGAGTACCTCCTCCTTTTTTGGGAAGTCGGTAAAAATATATATAACTAGCTGCGCCCCGCGGCTTTGCCCGCGTAAGTCCCGGACCAGCCAGAATTCGGGGTTAAAAAGTAGCCTATGTCCTTTCTCAGGCTCTAGACTATCTGTGTACCAAATTTCGTTTAAATCGGTTCAGTAGTTTTAGCGTGAAAGCGTAACAGACAGACAGAGTTACTTTCGCATTTATAATATTAGTAAGGAAGTAAGGATATATAAGCTGCTATTTGACAGCAAAATCAATTTATTCGTTTTGTATTCTTTTATTGAGTTGATTGGGACGTAATAATGTATCTAAAGGATTAATTATACGCAATTATAAGTATACAAATTCATCTACAGCTGCTCATTTTAATTAATATTAGTAGGATGACAGAATTAGCTGCGCCCTGGTATCAGATTTCACATATTTCTAGTACAACTTTATTGTAGACTAGCTGCACCCCGCGGCTTTACCCGCATAAGTCCTACACCCGCGGGAACTCCGGGATAAAAAGTAGGTTTGTGTTAATCCAAGGTGTCAGCTACCTACATACCAAAATTCATCAAAATTAGTCCAGCTGTTTGAGCGTGAAGAAGTAACAAACATACAAACACACTCACAAACTTTGGCCTTTATAATATTAGTGTGATTAGCTGCGCATTGGTGACAGATTTCACATATTTCGTTGTGACCAGATTCAGTTGTAGTAAAAAAAAAATGGCGTCCGTGGTACTCCACAAAGTAGTGACAAAATATAAAAATAGTCAAATATCATCGTCATGTGTATCAAATGAAAGAGCTTCAAAATACCATCTCAGAAAAATATAATAGATACATGTAGTAATGAAGAATAATATAGATTTTTTTGTTTTAAACTATATGAAGCCTTTTGCTACTAGCAGTCCGGTTTTAGTTTTTGAACATTGTTTTGTGAATAATCATAATAACTAATAATAATCGCTTTCACACTCACAGCCCCACATTTAATACGATGACTTGTGTCGTGGGTGCTTTCAGAACTAGAAACACAAATTTCCCTTGGAGAGAAAACTTGGGTTCCAGCCGGGAAGGCACCTCCGTCTAAGCTACGTGGTGTTCAATGTTTAAGGGTATAAAGGGGTAGTATTATAATGTGACTCACTTGAGGACAGTCTCCGATATAGTGTCCCTTTTTGAAGCATAGATGGCACATATAAGCAGGAGGTGGTGGACGCGGCGGCCTCCTCAATGACAGCAATGACAGCTGTTCTGCCAGCGAGCTGGTGTCGTCCGCTGGTGGCTGCGTGGTGCCGGTCGCAGCAGTCGGCAGGGGGCCCCATACTGAGCCCGGTACCCACTGGAAAAGGACAAGAAGTTATAGTTACTATAGAGGTTACATTTAAATAAAGATAGAAGAAGAATAATATTTTTGCTACAGTTAATTTCAAAATGGTGGGTCGCTGCAACCCCGCACTGTCTATATAAACCTAGTAATTACCTAGGCGAAAAAAGACTAAGCTCTACCAATGCTGCTAAAAAAAAACGCGCCGAGGCGTACACAAGGAATTAAAGCAGTTATACTTTATTTTCTTTTTGGCACCGCAAACTTGTGCATTTAGCTAGTGTCAAGTAATAAAACATTTCATAAAGAAATCCTATTCGCAAGTCACGGTCTAAGTCAAGTAAAAGAGCCAAGGTCCAGTCATAGTCAACTGAAGCCCTAATAAAGTGGTAGAAACTTAACTAGGACTTATATTGGAGTTTGAAAATGAAATGAAAATAATTGAAACGCAAGTTTTTACTTTAGCCCAAAAACCTATCACAAGGTCTTAAAGCAGTCTTACCTTGACATAATATCGAATGTCAAAATACTATAGAAGTAAGATTTCTGCTATTAGAGCTTGTAGTAAGACCCCAATTCGATCAAAAGTTCCAAGAAGTTTTACTAAACTACATTAACCATTTAGTCCAATTGACACTCATCTCCCCTAAGTAGAAAACCATACCAACTAATAGCTATAACAATCAATGCGACCACAGAATAGGTGCTAGTTGCTACGGACAAACAAAATCGCAGTTCCATCGGCGTGCGCACGCGCATCTGTTAGTAGAATTAATGCGCGTTCCAAATACGAGACGTTGTCCCGTGAGTCACTGGAGTTTTTAGGGGCATACGAATGTGAATTGGATAGGTAGCTTTATTTGGTAGAATGTTCTTGATGAAGGAACTTATTGTCTTTATTGAAAACTAGCTGTGCACCGCGTCTCTGCCAGCTTTTATGAAATTAAAAAGTATCCTATGTGTTAATCCTAGGTACAACCTTTGTACATTCCAAATTTTATCCATATCCGTTCAGCCGTTACCGATCAATTATATATCTATTAACTGACCTGATGTTAAGTGACGATGTTGTCGACGATGGAGCGCGCTTGCCTAGAAGATATTTCACTTTCTCTCATTCACTCTCGACTTAAAGACTACAGGGTTGCATTTATCTGGAACCATAGACTCTGGCAAGGAGCTCTACTTCCTTGCAGTGTGCATAATGAACGTGGAAGCAAAACGCTTCGAACACATTTGAGTAATTATTACCATATATCGGTGTCGCAATGCAGTCTATCTGAAGGTAATATGATGGAATGGGTATAGATGAATTAGATCATGTCATTCCGTGGCACACTCTTCAAAATGCCTTCGATAAAATACCGAGAGACTCGCTATCCTGCGATTATGTCCTAGGTCCTGAATAGCATCAGCCAGCTGTTCGTTATTAATGAGTCTTTTGGATCTTCGCATAATAGTCTCAAGTGGCTTAAGTTGGTATCCAGAGGAATTCGTATCTAACGTACATAAAACGAATAATTAAACGCAAGCAAAACTTAAAAAAAACCAACTTCTCCGCTTTTTAGCTTCGGAACTTTGATCAGATTAGATCGAACAGCATTATTGACGTTAATTCAAAACAAATTGATCAGATCTTGATCACATTTAAATGGGACCGATTCGAAAGCAACATATTTCAACAAAAAGAAATTCTAAATCGGTTCACGTGGAAAGAAGATATGAGGTAACAGACATAAAAAAAAACAGTCGACTAGGAGGAGGAGGTACTCATACCTCCTCCTTTTTTGTGAAGACTGTAGAACATGTATACACAATCTAATTGATAACCTTTTAATTTTTTAATTTGATAACATAAAGGAACTGGAACTGCTATTATAGAAAATTTGATAAAAACTCACGCACATTTTGAACTATTAAAATAAAATTTAAACGAGAATTAGCGTGACTTACGCGTTGTCGATTTCTTGATCGAGGTGGGACGCGACGGTGAGCGCTACGCACTCATCCTGATGAAGGCTTCCGAAGAAGCCGAAAGAATTGTTGATCTAGATATCGACAACTTATAAGTCACGCTGATTCCGGTTAGATCCCCTTTGATTTTCAACCAACTTCAAAAAAGGAGGTTCTCAATTCGACTGTATGTTTTTTTTTTGTATGTATGTTACGCGATATCTCCGCCAATTGTGAATCGATTTTGGTGATTCTTTTTTTGTTCGGTAGAGTATACTTCAAAGGTTCCAGCCAAAACAAAAATATAAGCGATGAAGTCGGTTTTTTTAAGCTTTGCTTGCGTTTCAATTATATTTTAATAGATCAAGAAAAATTATCCGAATAAAGCTTCAATGTGCTCAAAGTTTGATCATTGTAGAAGCGATACGCATTGCTTCTACGAAAAGGTGACTTAATCGAGAATGTTCTTAGCTGTGTTAGATGAAAAGCAGTACAGCCGTTTTCTAGCCGGCGCGGCGTTTTTATGAAAATAATAAGGTAATCAAAAACAACTATAACGTCTAGACTCTAGATCCTAGTTAATTAGCTCTAGTTTTTTGGCTACAGTTGAGATGGCCAACCGCAAAAGGTCCATAAAAAGGCAATTCGCTTAATGCGCCCACCGTACAAAGATAAACAATAGTGCACATTTGTTTATTAGTGGCAATCTATAAATATACCGCTCGGAGTGGTGGGCGGGTTCCGGAATCCGTAACGATGAAGTGTTTCTTGAACCGATTGAAATGTGGGTTGTCGTTGCCCGCGACTTCACACTCGCTTTCATCGGGATGAAAATTGGCATAGTGAGTAAAAATAACCCTTCCTTATCTGTGTTATTGCAAAGTCAAACTATAACATATCAGAGAAAAAAAAATGTACTTATGTATAAAAAATGTGTAGGTTTATTCAATGTGTAGTATACATATTGATAATATTACAGTTTTATATATCACTAGCGGACTAATTAAAATAATTAATGAAAGAAACATTATATATATCAAATCTAAACGATTGAATCCACTTTTTTGGGGGCTGAGTCACCCACGTCCGTAGGAGGATACCCCTTAAGTCTGACTCCCTACACGTGGTCCCCGGGTGGTGCTAATCAGGTGACATTTGAGAGGTGGTAGAGCATTTTGTGAGTTGCTCGCCTGGCTTGCTACCAAAGTAGCTTACCACCATCAAGTTGAAAGTCTGCCGCCAAGCCAAATACGGTGTTCCGGCAGTTATCCTTGAGAGCCTGCGTATTCCAGGTCTAGTGTGTTTACCAGCTTCGATAACATCGTCACTTACCATCAGGTGAGATAGTGGTCAAACACTAGCCAGACACAAATAAAATAAAAAAAAAAACCTAAACACAAAAATTTATTCATCAAAATCGGTCCAGTGGTTTAAGAGGAGTTCAGTCACATACACACAAACAGAAGAATTATAAATATAAAGATAAGTGGATTAAAGATATCGTTATTCACCGTGGAAACGTAGCCAGTATTCTGGGCACTTTTCCTTCGGCAAGCGGTTTACAGAATTATTGAGTGCTATTTGTTTGATTCTCCTTTTGTAATCTTATCCGACATTGTTATTATTATTTAAAGAATAAATACGTAAATATCACATAAAGCATCTGTTTTAAAATAGAATAGCCATAAGATAAGTATAATATTTTTCTCCCCAAGAGAAATTTGTGTTTCTGGTTCTGGGTATGATATTAATGTTTCCTTTTATTTTTATATTGACCACTATCTCACTATCTATTTAGTTTTAAAATATAAGCAATGATTAAAAGAGATATTTTGTGACTAAAAATCGAATTATCCAAATTTTGACAGTGCCCTAGTGTTTACAATACGTATTGTAACACCGGCTGTCATCTCAGAGATCGAGTTGCGAGATCACATCCGGCGCGGGCGCAGCTTTGATGTCTGACACCTGAGATACTCGGCCTGTTTACAGTATAACCTATGGAGTAATGAGTTTGGAATAGCGATTGTGTTACCCGTATTTTTAATGAGATGCTGGAAACGTTGCAGGAAATATCGCGATTTGTTTTTCTAGTTAAACAATATTCGGTCTGTTACTTTATGGCAACGCTTTCAATAACATTACTATATCAGTATATTGTATGATGTTATTGTAAGCGTTGCCATAAAAGACGACATTTTACGACAACGCTATAGAATAGAATTTTTTTATTGTATAGCAAATACAGTTAGTTACAGAGGTAATCTTTAAAAACTAAAGTACAATGGGCAGACTTATCGCTAAAAGCGATCTCTTCCAGTCAAATACAGTCATGGAGAAAGGGATAATTTTATATAATGAGGTCGGTGGTGTAAAAAGATGATAATAGACATATATACAACTTACTTAGATACCTATCTATATACATTAATACATAAATACATATAAACTTACAAGAAATAATATACGTTATTTCATAGTTTAATGTTTTAAATTAATGAACAGATTTCTTACTCTTTTTTATTGAAAGTTTTGCCAAAGGAACACACAGTTTTTTTTTTCTAGAAAAACGCATTTGTACATTATTTAGCATGCACACTAACACTACACGAAGTTCAAAGACTTAAATTATGAGTGCCGTTAACATTTACGGCACACACAATCACAACAAGAACCAAAACCCAAATGTCCCTTGGAAAGAAAATTATACACCTGCAGGAAATCAAACCTGGGATACACATGGTGCAGAGGGCTGAGACTTGCCAACTGCGTCAACTAGGTAGTCCGCGAAACGGGTTGCTAATTAAAATCCTGTAGTACAGCATGATTTTACCCAAAATAAATTAATATTAAACACCTCAGCTCAACTAGCGACTGAGACAGTGAAAGGTATATTTTGTATGTTTGTGTGACATTGTATAATTGTAGATCAATTTAAATGAAGAAAACGAATGCTTTTATCTAACTTTTGCAGTTTCTGCAAAGAAATCAGATGAATATCATCTAATTCACTTCCTTAGAAACATCGAATCATATTTCAGTTCATGCATGTGTAAATAAATCTGTATATATGTAACATAATTATGTACATAATACATCCAATATATATGGATACGTCAACTTGTTTGTATTTGTACATATATTATTTGTATAATAATGTATATTTTATAAATATATATGATATATTTAAATATCTATAACGTAGAATAAACATGTATATATGATATTTATGTATAAATTCGTTTATTTTTTTCTGCCGCACACCCAACGCTTTTCTTTCACGGCCAGGATGGCTGGTAGAGAATGCTATTTGGCATTAGGCCATTCTCTGTACTTTGATTCATGCAAAATTATTAAATAAATAAATGTAAATAAAATTAAATGTAAATGCGAGCCTGTCAAAGTCACCAATAATCAGTCCGCAGAGCATACCATACGCTCTGAAATGTACACATTCACAGTTCACAACAAACACCGCTGCCGTTGCACCCGCCGCGGCCGCAGATGACTGGTAGTTACTGTGAGAGGCGTGGCTTGATTTATACTTAGGAATACGATTATTTAACCCCAGGCGAAACAAAGCTGTATTTCAAACTAAAAAAAACTAAATCAAAATCAGAATTGCCGTTTGGTCTGCTGAAACGGCTAGACTTATTTTAATTTCGTATTTTTTTTGTAAGTTGACTTCGTCAAGAGTTTCTTTGCTATGTTGCTGAGTGTTTTAGGTACGTTTGTGATATTCTCAAAATTTTGATATTTTCACTTGTTTTGCACAAACAGATTTTTTGGATTTATTCGTTTTAAATATGTCTTAATTTAATATATTCATTGACCGAGCGAGCGATAGAGCGAACGAAGCGTCTCCGTTTCATCTTGGGTAAAATTGCTTTCGTATGTCCGGCGGATTTCCGGTTGTTCTCCTCTACAGGTCGCGTTGCTCAACTGATTCTCACCGAAATTTAGTAGTGTAGTATATATACTACCCGCCAAAAAACATTTAGGGATCGCCATACTATACGAGTTATTGTAGAGTAGAACCATTTAAGATGTTTTTTTTTTTTTTTTTTGTGACTGGCTAGTGTTTGACCACTATCTCACCTGATGGTAAGTGACGATGTGATCGAAGCTGGTAAACACACTAGACCTGGAATACGCAGGCTCTCAAGGATAACTGCCGGAACACCGTATTTGGCTTGGCGGCAGACTTTCAACTTGATGGTGGTAAGCTACTTTGGTAGCAAGCCAGACGAGCAACTCACAAAATGCTCTACCACCTCTCAACGCCCCTCTACCAAATTCTTCGAAAAAAACGAATCGAGTGTCAAATATATGAAATTTTTTTGTGGAGCGGCGTGCACATTTAGCTTGATTCTACTCTACAACTCACTTGGCGACGTTATCTACGGTCACAGAAATCCCATGTGTACAGATTAGTAACTAGTCTGTACGGATGGTCCGGGCTCCGGAAAACAGGCCGGTGACTCTATAATTAGAACTCTACCTGTTTGGTTTATATCACTTGTTGGACTATCGCCGCGAAGGGGAGCAATGTAGCAGAGCTTTTTAAGGAAAGCCTAATTTGTGTCTGTTTTGAATTATTGTCAGTGACTGTTTTTATTTTGTTTATACGATTGAAGCTTTTATGTATATGCCTATAAGGTTTGCGTAAGTGCAAGCAATAAGTTGACAAAGATTCATCACAATCGGATGAACGGTGTGGCTGCGTATGATATACAAACAAACATAATTTATATAGTTAAACATATACACCTTGCAATTAAAGTCAGTATTTTCCCGAAACGTATTTACTCGGACCATGCTTTAGAATCGATCAGATCATCTGTAGAGGCGCTGATAAAATCCTACTAATATTATAAATCCGAAAGTTTGTGTGTGTGTGTAAGTATGTTTGTTCCCTCTTCACGCTTTAACGGCTGAACGGATTTGGATGAAATTTGGAATGTACATAGATTATACCTGGGATTAACACATAGGTTACTTTTCAACTTGACAATAGCGGGCGAAGCCGCGGGGCATGGCTAGTTTCAAATAAATTGTTGAAGTTTACGATACGAACACTTTTTCGCATTTTGTTTGTGCTAGAGCCACTGTAAGGTAATATATAAATATTTTTTCATAAATAAATATTTATGCATATATATACCCACATATATAGTTTACATTAGGCTTTAGGGAACATAGGACATTGGCCCGTATAATATACTTAGTTACTGGTCTATTTACGGCCCAATTGACTATGTTTCCTAAAACTAAACTTAAACTATATACAGCAAAGCACCAAGTTACCTACAAGACATCGAGCCTATAGGTAACTCAAGTGCTCAAGCCCACTACCAGCGGGTAGCGTTACCATCATGCTGGCGGCATTGCTTCTCTGAATTACAATGCTTTGAGCCAAATAATATACTTATTGTTTATATTTTATATACTATTGATTTTTTCATATTGATAATAAACAATTGTATTGTTATACTGACGTAATTTATGTGGTAATTATATTATTTACTCATTTCACATTCATCTTATCGACGACCATTGCATAAAAGACCGTGAACCCTACTGCCTGACGAGCCCCCTGTACATTGTTAATTATGTCTCATGGACAATAATAATTCTGTCTGTCTGCAAGTCATTTTCTTAAACGAACAACCAAGTATAGCTTTGTATACTAAGAAGCATATATACTATCATACGTTTTAGTTTACCTTCTTTCATTCATACCTGAAATATCTATTTTGTTTTTACATAGAGGAGATTTTTCCCGACTGCAAAGAAAGGGTTATGTTCTCTGTATGTATATATATTTGTACATTTCTTTATTGCCACGTATCTTCCAAACGGCTGGATGGATTTCGACAATTAAGGTATCGTTATATTCGTCAAAAAAACATGAATGTTTTTTGTTTGAAAAAAAAAAGATGATGGATTTTTGCCGTGAAAGTAATACGCTAATAAAACAAATTACCAAACCTATCGAGTAGGGTAACTTTGTAGGTAGCTTAGTTCTTTGCTGTACAAAGTTTTAGTTTAGTTTTAGAAAATATAGGCAATTGGCCCTAGATTTCGTCAAAGTAGTCCACAAAATATAAAGTAGGGTTTCAAAATAAAGGAAATTAAAAAGGGGTTACATAAAATTATATAAAAAGTGGATTCACATTTATCGCAGTCGGGTTTTATGAAATTTTCTAATCCTCATCTAATCCTTAGTAGAGTTCCAATACAAATATGTACTTATTTTTTTACAATAATGAAGTAATTTATAGTAATCTTGATAGTGGTTATATATTTGTGCCTTTTGGGGTTGAGACGTTGGGACCGTGGGGACCGGGAGCACATACATTCTACAATGAATTAACAAAGCGTTTGGTCGAAGCAACTCGTGACCAAAATGCTGGCAAATATTTTGGACAGAGATTGAGTATTGCCATTCAACATCGCAATGCTGCCAGCATTTTGGGTACTTTGCCTACTGGTAGCGGTCTATTAGATTAAGTTTTGTACATATTTATATCTAATTATAGTTTACTTCAAAAATGTTTTGTATGTATGTACGCGATATTCCCGCCAATTATAAATCGATTTTGAGTAATTTATGTTTTAACTTGAATTACCTATAAGCTCGGTGTTTAGGTATCTTAGGTATTTGTTGTATTGATGTATATAGTTTTAGAATAGGTTATTGGTACACTATATTAGTAGTGTACATATTATATTTTAGTCAAAATATATTAGAATAATGGTCACTACCATTCATATAATTATAGGCGGACAGATTAATTAAATAATAAACATGTAAGTAGTATATAATTTTGTATATTGTATTTACTTTAATATTATATAATTTTTATTCTATATTTTTTTTCTATAATTATTTGTTCTAGTTTATACTATAATCTTATTTCTTATATACGCGTATATTTAAGCTGCACGCCCAATCACTTTTCTTACACGCCCAGGAAACCTGGTAGATAATGCTTCATAGCATTAAGCTATTGCTTGTACACTGTTTTGTGCTAAACTATTAAATAAATAAAACATATAGATACCTTTAAAATGCATAAAACCCTGGAAAGTATAGTTTTACTAATTATTGATACGTCTATTCTTATACTTAGTTAACGTTAGTTTCGTCTGCAACCTTATGCATTTAGATTTTCAAATCTTCAAGTTGTACGGTTACTTTTTATGATCAGAAGTTTTCTTATAAATCTAAAGTAATCGGCATTATGATAACTGCCATAATAAATTATATATTACTAAAAAAATAGAGAGTGACGTAAAGATATACGATAGAAGTGAAACTTTTGTATTACAGGGAAACATTTTATTATTCATGACAGTGTTTTCCCCACCACTTTTCTTCATACAAGAAAGAAAGAAAGAAATAAAATACATTTATTATTAATGACACATCATTTACACTACAAAGAAACAGCAAAATATGTAAAATACACAGACATACAAAACAATCAAAAGCAAAAGAAATAAAATAATAAGAAGTGTGAAATGTTGTGAGTGTCATGAATATGGGTAACGACTCAGCATACGACTAAGGTTAGACCTTAGTCACTGTTTTTTTTTTTTACAACTAACGCAAAGGTATATATACAAAAAGGTTGCTGATCAGAATTCCAAAGCCCTCCCATAAGAATTATCCCTTCAAAAAATATGCGACTTTATCACTAAACGTAATCTCTACCGGTAATTCATCGAACGAAGGAAGCCGATTGGCTGAAACTGAATAATGCAGTACGTCCCTGGGCAAACACTGTTTTGCAGCTTCAACAATAAACCTTTCTTATTTAAATTGTTAAAAAAATGTCTGTACACCATGGCCTATATAAATAATTATAAATAACTTGATACTAGTTTCAATTGCAAGAATAATATAGTATTTCAATAGGTGCATAGCATAGAGATCAATCTAAATGATGATTTGTCTCGTATTAGGTACCTAATTGTACAAAGGCCCGGAAAAGCTTGCAATCAAAACTTGCAATACCAAATATCAGCAGTCCTTGAATTGTTTTAGACATTATAGACATACCTGATCGTTCTGATCGTGTGTCAGATATAGCCAGCCGAGCAGAGCTTGCGGACATCCCTCGGTTTTCCCGCACCACTGCGGGAAGTCTGTCTGTCCCATCGCTGGGAAGTCTGCGCCCATGGCTGTGGGAGACATCCCATAACACTGTACAGAGTCAACAGACTACAGATTTTCACTGTTGTCGCCGTCAGCCCATGTCTCCGATGTTATTTCGGGAGGTTAGGGCGGGATGCGCGCGCGCCGGTCCGAGTGAGACTAGCGCAGCCACTCCTTAAGACGGGATGGGAGATTGCGGGATTAGGGACGCGGGTTGGGGACTGTCGATGTTGAGGAAATTGATGTTGAGGATATCGATTGTAAGGTATTGAGGGTCGCGACTAGGTATTGGCTCTCACTCTTTCTGATGTGATTTAGTGTTGAGTATATTCGAAATTATGTGCCGCACTGTGTTTTTCATAATGTATTGTCTAAAAGTAAAAATATAGTAGAATCTATAAACCTTACTACCCAAGCAATATAAGTACAGATTGCTTGTTTTTATTTATAAGTTTAACACCCGTTTACTTACTAAAAAAACACACAATATATTAAAATAACAAAAATGATTAAATACTGGCATCTTGTCATGTTTAAACAAAGTTCTTGTTACCGGCTTATTGAAAAAGGTTTTTAATTTTTTAATTTTGATTTTGTTTTTTATTATTTAAAAACTTTTTAATTTCATAACCATTTCTTATAAAATACATAGGTAGAAGATAAACTTATAAAGTTCATTCAAAACATATTATATGAATTGATTTTACTCATATGATGTAAGTATGAACGAAAGATCGAGATCTTTTATGTTTTAATAAAAATACACAAGCAGGAAACTAATCTAAGGTGCCACGAGGCACTTGAATTTTGCGAAATAATAAACAACGTCAACAATGATACTATCGTTGAGCAAAAACTCAAGTATAAATTATAATAAAATTATTCAGACACAGAGAGAACATAAACATATACGATGCCCAACACTAAGTTCGATTACTTATGACGTGGTTGCTGTAAACATTCACATCACACGTACAATCACAACCTGAACCAGAAGCACAAATTTTCCTTAAGGAGAAAAGCAAGTTCATATACTTGGTTTACTGACCTACGAGTACGAAGGTGGTATAATAACGTTGGGATATAAATCAAACCAAGCGTATCCAAAATAAAACAAAATACTCAAACATAACATAAACGCTTTCACACTCACAGCGCCACACTAAGAATATTACTTGTGTCGTGGTTGCCGCAAATATTCACATCACACCCACAATCACAAACAGTTAAAAAAAAAGATAAAAGACAAAACGATTATATTATCGATACAAATTCCCCATCGAATGCACATCACTACTGCGAACATGTGGGCGCAGTCGACCGCGCCGGGAGTCAGCCGAGAGCAATATTTTGGTTCCCCTCGTACTGAGAGACGCTATAATTTGTATCGATAATAATGTCTCGAGTAATCTCGAGGTAGAGGTGAGCTTATTTGGCTTTGAAATATTTGGGTGCTACTGCTCATTCCATAGATGATACGGCGTAGAATACTCCAAAATAAAATACTATTCTATTATTGTCCAAATTATTACTCTCAGTAGGAAGTAATGATAGTAATAGAAGACTAGATCATAAACGCAAGCAGAAACCGACTTCAACGCATTTTCTTCACATTCAATTAATTAAATAAGCATTATTTAGGATAACTCAAAAACTACTGGTCAAATCTAGATCAAATTTTAATGGACCACATGGAAAGCACCAGCTTTCAAATAAAAAATAATCATCAAAATATGTTCACCTACAAAAAAGTTCTGAGGTAACATACATAAAAAATACAATTTAATTGAGTACCTCCTCCTTATTTTGCAGTCGATCACAAAGGAATATTACAATTATGCAATTTATAACAATGTGTAGTAGTTAGAAATTGCACAAAAGATGTTTTGAACCCGACTTACCCACAATCTAATTAATCAGGTAAATTCAATTTGTAATGTCAATCTAATAGTTAATAAGTTAATTCTTTAAATAATAATAACAATATCAGATAAGATTACAAAAGGAGAATAAAACAAATAGCACTTAAAAAATTTGTATACGTTTGCCTAAGGAAAAGTCCAGAATACTGGCTGCGCTTCCACGTTGAATAGCGATGCAAATTTTAATAAGAGCCAGCATAAAGGTAATTAAAAACTTTCAATTGTAATTTAACATTTTTAAATCTCCAAAATACATTTTGTTCATAAACTTTAAGCCACTTAAGTTTTTGTTAGAGACGAAAAGGGGCTACGTCA
This sequence comes from Lomographa bimaculata, assembly GCA_948107665.1. Classification (NCBI taxonomy): domain Eukaryota; kingdom Metazoa; phylum Arthropoda; class Insecta; order Lepidoptera; family Geometridae; genus Lomographa; species Lomographa bimaculata. Next base: position 15,103,813 of record OX403600.1, read on the forward strand.
ATAAATTGTATAATTTATTAGAATATCAAGTATCCACTTCATAGGTTGAAGTTTTTCAATAGTTGATATTGGGTTTCTCTTCAGGTATTTTCAAGATGACTTTAGAAGTATCTCAGTATCTCGGTACTTACTAAAATACTTATTTAAAGGACACCCTTAAGACTTATTTTCTTCAGAGTTTTCAAACCAATCTTGAGAAACTTTTTGTACACTGTTTGATTTAATTTTCTTTATAAAGATTTTTATCTAAGATACTTTCTACTTAAATATACAAGTATTTTATAAAGCAAATAACACTATAAATGGCTCGCTACTGGTCAATTGCCTATATTTTCTACAACTAAACTAGAAATATATACATCTATACAGCAAAGACCTAAGTTACCTACAAGGGATCATTATATACGATCGCTTATAGATTATTCAAGTGGTCAAGCCTATTACCAGTGGGTAGCGATACCATCATGCTGGCGACATTGCCTCTGAATTGCAAGTTATGTAAGTATAAACTGCCCTTTGGCTTATTCGGGTGAGCGTTCGCCTTCTAAGCAGGGGTATCGGGTTCGATTCCCGGCGGGAACATGTGAATGTTTCCGGCACCCACGATACAAGTCGTTGAACTTAGTGTGGGGCTGTGAGTGTGAGATCGTTTATTTTACTAAAAATGGGTATAGCACTACACTTGGTTCCTATTAGCCTGTTTTTACCGACTTCACAAAAAAGGAGAAGGTACTCAAGTCGAATGTTTTTTTTTTTACCATATAACTTCGTTCCACGTGAACCGGTTTTGATTTTTTTTTGTGTATAGATGTTGCTTTCCTATTGGTCCCATTTAAATTTGATCAAGATCTGATCTGTAGTTCTTGAAATATCGTCAATAATGCGTATTCTGTGGACTACATTGACGATGTTCTCGTTTTTAACCGACTTCAAAAGTTACCTCATAACTTCTTTCGTTGTGAGCCGATTTTGATGATTATTTTTTTGTTTGAAAGCTGGTGTTTTCCGTGTGGTCCCATTTAAATATGGTCAAGATCTGATCACTAGTTTTTGAGTTATTGTCAATATGTGTTTAATGTGTGTTTAATACGTTGAATCTTATCATGGTTCCGAAGATAAAGCGGTGAAGTCAGTTTTTTTAAGCTTTGCTTGCGTTTAATTATTAAAAATCTTTTTATACTCTCAATTTATCTGACGTAACTACAACTAAATAGTCTTCTACAAACACATCAGAGAACAAGAAGCATTTACATCACGTTATTAAGCTCAATTGGTCCGCCTGACGCTCTTTAATTGGCGACAATATACTGAATGCCACAAACCCCAACCGGACAAATTAAAAAGTCATTCAACCTTAAGAAAGCTCCACTTTTTGTGACTTTTCTACCTGGTAAGGTTATAACGTGATTTGCTCCATTACCTCGATAAATATTGATGAGACTGCTGTGACCTGTTTGTATGATTTTTGTTGTTCTTTGTTGAGATACGGGACAGTGGTCGTCTGTTTTCTTATATTATCATATCTATGATGTAACTCATTAATGATTTATTATACGTAATAACAGGACAGTGTATATTAACTTCCTCCTTTTTACTCGACTACGGCGAAACAAAGAGGAGAGTTATTATTTTAGCACCGTATGAAATTTATGTATGTATTGAGACATTTGGCTAAGTTAGGTGCACGTTTGTCTTTTAAGCAATGGGTATAGGCTTCGATTTTCGGTGGAAAGACAAGTTTTCTCCCCAAGGGAAATTTGTGTTTCTGGTTCTGGGCGTGACTGTGTTTGTGATACGAATGTTTCCGGCACCTACGACACAAGGGGTTATTCCCAAAGTACTCCAAAATTATTTCCCAAACTATTCCACGAATAAATAAACTTTATAAATTGAGTTTCATTTTACTCCATGAGTATTTATGATTAATCTCAAAGTACTCCAGCGTACTCGTTTACTATGTAGGAAACCGTTCAAAAAAGTGCCATAGTTTCTTCACATAATACAAAATAGTAACTAAATAATTATCTATATATATGTCCGTAACATTAAACTATCAAAATAATTGATCGAGCGAATAGAGATCTCTTAGTTGACTTGTGTAGTTTAGCACTTTGTCCATCCGTCCGTCCGTCTGTCAGAGGCATCTAGAGTCTAAACCATTCAAAATCAAAAATCAAAATCAAAATAAACTTTACTGTAGAACTGTAAGCGAATGACTTCAAATTCTCATAGAATATGTAAAACTACGGCCCAAACCCAGAAATGACATTTAAAATTATATAAATGAAAATATTAAAGGTAGTATAAACTTTTCTAGAAGCGAAAATAAGTACCCGGATGACTGAGCTTTGCTCACGGATAAAACGTTTTTAAAATTGAAACCTAGCTAGATCGATTTATCGCCCCCGAAACCCCTGCATACAAAATTTCACGAAAATCGTTGGAGCCGTTTTCGAGATCCTGATTACACACACACACATATATATACAAGAATTGCTCGTTTAAAAGTATTAGATAGATAGACACAAATTCGACAACGCCATTTTCAATTTCTTGGCAAAACTGGCGTCGCGTCGGGAGGTTAAAAAAAAGTGTTCGAAAATAGCGGGATGTAATTATTGTTGTACACGAGACCTTCAATCTTTAAAAAGGTTTAAGCCTTTGCTTAAAACCTTTTTTTCAATCTAGGTTGAAAAAACACCTAAATGATTTTGTGACAGCCCAAGGGGCTCAACTCGAGATCTCTACAGTCTACCTAACTTTAGTGGATACACGTGGTACTGTCCATTCTCCTTGAGAGACCCATCCTCGTCCCGCTGCCCATTGTTTTTGTTTATTTGTGCAACATCTGCTTACCATTCTATTCCTGACCACTTTGTGCAATGGCTTGCAGCTTTCTTTTAAACAATGGTTTATGGCTGTATTTTTTTGTTTAAATATGTTTTGTGTTTTAGTAAAAACTTGGGGATATTTTTACCAATGCGCGACGCAAAGGAATATGTATTATCAGCCTGTATAATAATATCAAATCAAATCAAAATCTTTTATTTACATGGGCCCTAAAGAGGCACTCATGAAAGACTACTGCCAGATTCGCAAAATTACAGCAGTAATATATATTATTGTTCGTTTGTGGCATTCTACAGACCAAACGTGTGGGTTGATTTTTAAGATTCTTACCTTGAATAGGTATTAGAAAATAATCTGTAGGTTTCTTATATCATTTATATTTCAAATGATTTAGGATCTGTAACGATATAAAGTTAGCTAGAACAGTAGCGTATGTGTTAATCCTGGGTATATGCTACGCGCATTTCGTGATCAAAATCCGTTAAGGCATGTAGAGAAAACAAACATATTCTTACACAATTACACCCAAACTTTCGCATTTATAATTTCAGTGTGACTTGAGTACCTATGCCAGTAATTTACCACCATCAAATACAAAATATTTTACTAGGCACCTTATATATATTTTATTTCTAGTTTTTCCGGCAAAATGCAAAAAACTTGGATCATTCAGCACTTTGTCCGTCCGTCCGTCGGTCATAGGCACAGAATACTATTACGTCATAGGCATCTAGCGTCTAAACCATATAAGCGAATGACTTCGAATTCTCATAGAATATGTAAAACTATGGCATAAAGCCAAAAATGACATTTAACGATTTGGTAGGCCATCAAAGTCACTGTTTTTAGACCTATTTGACCCGGGGTATATCTCATAAACGGCTTCACACTGAACGCTGAAACTTACGTAATATCCGTTATATCCTGTACTTGAACAACAAATACAGAAATCAAACAATTATTACATAGAAAAAAAATATATAAGCATTCGGCGCGAACGACTAGTTTTAATTAATTTCTTCTTGAACAATGCGCGTCCTGCATGGTTCAAAAATAAACTTTTTTAAATATGTATTAGAACCTCACTGTAAAAAGTTGACTTATCTTTTGACAATTCGACGAAGTTCCAAATATTGTCAGTTGATTATTTGCTACGTTTTGATTGTGTTTGTGAAATTGTGAAATAATTTTACTCGATTGAAAAAAGAGAAAGAACTTGTTATCGTGTTTGTTTTGGTGAATTTTGAACAATAGTTTGATTTGGTTTTTATTTTGTAAGGTGAGTTACCCACTAATAAAAATTTGTAATTACCATCATGTAACTATTTACTCTGTACTATGTGTTATATAAGTAAATAAACGCTTTCACACTCACAGCTCCACATTAAGTTCAATGACTTGTGTCGTGGGTGCAGGAAACATTCATATCACAGACACAGTCACATCCAGAACCAGAAACACAAATTTTCCTTGGGGAGAACATCTGTGTTCCCACCGGGAATCGAACCCAATACTCCTGCTTTTAAGCAGGAGTATTGGGTTCGATTAAGATATATATAAGAGTTAATAATATAAGAGTTTCCCGTAAGCTTGAGTTCGCCTTTTAAGGCGAACTCAAGCTTACGGGAAACTCTTATATGTGTAAGTACCAATGATGTTGGAATATTATAATTCATTTCTATGAGAAAGGAAACAAAGAGTGAAAGTTTGCGTTACCCACCATGCCCTTTTTACCATCTAACAACAAGACAAACGTCATCCATTTATGGTTGACATACCTCCAGTTCGCTCGAAGCGTTTCGCTTCTACGTTCATCATCCGTACATCGAAGGAGTGGAACTCATTGCCTGCGACTTTGTTTTCCGAACGGTATAATCTGGGAGTCTTCAAGCCTCAACTGAATAGGTATCGTCTAGGCAAGCATGTCACATCTTTGGCCGCATCTTCACTTTCCATCAGGTGAGATAGTGGTCTATGCTGTATAAAAAAAATCTCATATTGCTTTTTAATTTGACTTCAAAAATAGGAGGAGGTCTCAATAGAGCTGTATTTTTTTTATTTGTGTGTTACCTCTTTTAAGCAGGGGTTTCGGGTTCGAATGTCGGCGGAAACACAAGTTTTCTCCCCAAGGATTGTTTCTGGTTCTGGTCGTGATTGTAAGTGTGATGTGAATGTTTCCGGCACCCACGACACAAGTCATCGAACATAGATAGTAGTAGCCGTGCCCCGGGACCCGTGTTTACCAATTCAAAAAGGAGCCTGTGTTTACTCTAGGTATAAGACCTGTACATTCCAATTTTTTTTTATTTATTATATACAAGCGTTTGACCACTATCTTACCTGATGGTAAGCGATGATGTGGTCGACGATGGAGCACGATGAAATTTCACCCGAATCCCTTTATAGCCGAGACACAACACTTACACATTTAGACACTTACACAAACTTTCGGATTTATAATATTAGCATATTGGTTAATCTTTTTTCAGTAACCATTATTTAAAATAGTCCTTGCATTTCTGACGTACCTACTCGTATATTTTTATACTCCTGCGAACAATCATTCTCGTTTATTTACAAGCGTTACATGTAAATAGGTCATAAGACTAAATTTACAAGCTCAAGACACTCTGTGTAGGGTATTAATTAGCAAGTCTAGTAGTTTGGGCCCTTACTGTTTTGTTGCAGGTATATGCATCTTCCATGGTCTGGGGTATTTTACTTAAAAAACAAACAAACAAACGCATTCACACTCACAGCCCCTCACTAAGTTCAAAGACTTGTATCGTGGGTGCCGGAAACATTCACATCGCACATACATTACACCCAGAACCAGAAGCACAAATATCCCTTGGGAAGGAATTTGTGCTCCTACCGGGAATCGAACCCAGGACCCACGGCGCAGAGGGCGGACACCTGTCCACTGCGCCAACTGGGTCGTCGTTTTCTGTTAAATATAAAAGGAAAAGCTAAAGAATTATCTAAGGATATATTACCAATCTGTATTTTTAATATAGTTCGACGTAACTCGAAGGTAGAAACATTGAAATGGCTTGTTCGACACGAGAGCGTGCAGCTTTAAATAGAAGAATAGAATATAATTATTATTTATTCCGACAAACTTAACTTACATAATTGTCAAATGTACAATACAATAAAAAATTAAACGCAAGCAAAGCTTAAAAAAACAGAATTCACCGCTTTATCTTCGGAACCTTGATCAGATTTAATGTATTGCACACGCATTATTGACTATAACTCAAAAACTAGAGATCATATCTTGATCAAAATTCAATGGGACCACATGAAAAGCACCAGTTTTTCATGTGGTTAAATCATCAAAATCGGCTCACAATGAAAGAAGTTATGAAGTAATTTTTGATGTCGGGTAAACCAGAACATCGTCAAAGTAGTCCACAAAATAAACATTATTGACGATATTTCAAGAAACTGATCAGATCTTGATCAAATTTAAATGGGACCAATTAGAAAGCAACATCAATTATGAAGTAACACAAATAAAAAAAAAATACAGTCGACTTGAGTACCTCCTCCTTTTTTGGGAAGTCGGTAAAAACAATGAAAAAGCACGTTGAATTACCTAGATTATCACAGGTATACTCGCAGTAACAGTAGCGAAATTACCTAAAGATCTAGATATAGCCCGTAATAATGACTAGGTAGTCCCACCTAGTGCTAGGCCATAAAGCTGGCCTTAATGTTACTTCAGTACAAAATTTGATTTGATCTAATGAAGCACAGCATACAATAGGGCATAATTATATTCATATTTCTTTTTCAACCGACTTCAAAAAAGGTTCTCAATTCTACTGTTTCTTTTTGTGTGTTACGCGATATATAAAATTCATCAAAATCGATTCATAATTGGCAGAGGCCAATTATGAATCGATTTTGATGATTTTTTTGTATGTATGCTAGATTATACTTCAGAGGTGATCCCATATAAATTTTATCGAAATCGGTCAAGTCAAAATCGAAATATAAGCGATGAAATCGGTTTTTTTAAGCTTCGCTTGCGTTTCAATTATGAATCCTAATAGCTAATAATTGATAGCTAATTGTAAACATCTGTAATAGAATTATCTTGTTTAAATACTATTAATATTCAAAATAGCAAAACGCACGGTATTGGCTAAAGTCGGCTAAAGTAATTCGTGACGTCAGTTCACACATTTTTAATGACAATCATTGGTCAACTTTCCTTGACGGTGATTGGTTTGTGGATGTCACAGAAGGAATGACAAAATGGCCGCGTTTGACATTCTTGAATATTTGTTGCTATAATGTAGTTAGTTGCAATTTTTGTAATGCTGGATAGGCAAGAGTTTGACCACCATCTCTAATGGAAAGTGATGAATGCGGCCGAAGATGGAACATGCTTGCCTAGAAGGTACCTATTGAATCTAGACTTGAACCCCAGAATGCACCGGCACCGGAAAAAAGAAGCAGGGAACGAGGTCCATTCCTTCGCTGTACGGATGATAAACGTAGAAACACATAAATACATCGGCTACCATCTTTGTCCGATATATAAGGGGTAGATTGTAAATCAGCGCTGTGAGCACATGAAAATGTACGCACGGGATACGCTGAACCCCTATTGCCCTATTTTAGAATATGACCCCATATATGCACATGCATTTTGAAAATGTTTTCTTCTTTGTGTTTCTTCTTTTTTTATTGTTTTTGTACTTATGGGCAATAAATATTTTTTGATTTGATTTGATTTTGATTTGAAGCGAAACGCTTCGAACGAAATAGAGGTATGTCAACCATAAATGGATGATGTAAAATGGGCATGAAATAATTATTTTAAAGATCGATACTGTAAAAAAGCGGTGATAACACATTGCTATAGTCCCGTTCATTCAAAACAGTCTTTCAAGCGATAATAAAACACATCGCTATTTCCATAACGATTGCTAAATTCAGAATTAATTCCTTATTGTCCCATAAAATTTAAGTAGCCCGTTGCCCCATTTAAATGAAATCGTATTTATCTAAATGCAATGGTGAATCAAATTGGAAGATACGCTATTTTACCCGTATGTGGTTAATATGTATTGTCTATTATAAAAAATAGTTGTTTTGGTTAAATGTGTATATATATATATATATATATATGCATTCACACTTACAATCCCACACTATGTTAAAAAGCTTATGTCGTGGGCTCTGGATACATTTATATCCCACAATCACAAGCAAAACATTCTCTTGAAAGGAAAATTGTGCTACTGCCGGCAATCGAAGCCAGGATCCGCGGCATAGAGAGCAGAGACTTGTCCATTGTGCTTACGGCTAAAAACGTTTAAATGAACAATTCTTGTATATATATTGTATTATATATGTTTATATTATCTGAATCTCGGAAACGGCTCCAACGATTTTCATGAAATGTAGAATGAAGGTGCGATAAATTGATCTAGCTAGGTTCCAGGACGTTTTTTTAACGAGCATAGCTCGGTCATCTAGGTACTTCATTATTATGTGTAATAATGACTATTATACGTTATACCTATACTAATTACTGTTACTATAGATAAATTACGAATGCACGGGTACGGACTAGGAATTTTAATATGCTCAAAATTAAGATATTATTAGGTTTTGGTTTTTTGAAAGCTTGAGCTTAAGTTACATTAAAAACTTTATCCAATTTCTAGTAGTCCGTATGATGTTTTTATTGTACAATAGTACTGATTTATGATGTGTCCATACGCCAAATCACGATTTAATGCAGGCAACGTATCTTCTTTTTAATTCATCACGTATCAAAGGTAATTGAACAAATTGGCGTGCAGTTCAGTTCGCCGATGAAAACCGTAACATAAATTATGCTGAAAGAGGAACGTTCGAAGCTTCAAAGTAATGATTACTTTGGAAGAGGTACCAAGTCTACTTTGATTACTTTGGAACAGGACCAAGTTAGTCTGTTGATCTGGCTTTGCTAGTATACTAGCCTTTCGAAGATTTTTCTAGCAAGACTATATATTCTCTAGTATCTCGCTATATGTATATTCTCGAGACAGCATTATTAGTTAAAAAACATCCTACCTTTTACGAATATGGAACAAACGCTCGCCGTCCAAACCAAATAGTTGCACTCGAACCAAAATAAGAATTATTTAAATAAGGTCACCATTATATGGCAATAAAAATATTTAACAAAAACAAAAGAAAAAAATATTAAATTCCAAACAAAATTTAAGAGTTATTGTAATTTTTACATGTGTGCAATAAATTAATGATTGAAACTCAAGCAATGCTTTAAAAAAACGACTTCATCGCTTATATTTCGGTTTTGGCTTGACCGATTTCGATAAAATTTATATGGGACCACCTCTGAAGTATAATTTACTAAAAAAACATCAAAATCGATTCATAATTAGCGGAGAAATCGCGTAACATACAAACAAAAATAAAACACAGTCGAATTGAGAACCTCCTTTTTTGAAGTCGGTTGAAAATCTAAGATGTTAAGTATTACATTTTTCGGCATGGCATGCTTACTGCCTGGCTATGGAGAGTCTTGAAAAATAGCTAACTCTAGAGAGCCAGTAAGCCTTCGGCCACATAACCATCAGCCCCCGTATTACGTATCTTTGTTGCACGCGGTTTTTATTTGAATTAAGCAAAAATCAACCTTATTTCTTAGGAGTCTTGTCAATTTCGTATTGAATTCGTTTGCAACAGAGATAGATAATAGGGGGTTAGATAAGATAGTGGTCTGCGCAGTCGTGTAAAAATCCCCTCCAGCATCGCTCTACTATCGCAGGAAAATGCTTATACGGTACCCCAGTACATAACTTTTTTTATGGTATACTAGCTGCGCCCCGCGGCTTTGCCCGCGTAAGTCCCGGACCAGCCAGAATTCGGGGTTAAAAAGTAGCCTATGTCCTTTCTCAGGCTCTAGACTATCTGTGTACCAAATTTCGTTTAAATCGGTTCAGTAGTTTTAGCGTGAAAGCGTAACAGACAGACAGACAGAGTTACTTTCGCATTTATAATATTAGTAAGGATGAGTGACGAGAAGCAAATTGTTCGCCTGATGGTAAGCGTCACGCATCCCTAATACAGTTCAGTGCTACCTAGAATTATCCTACTAATATTATAAATCCGAAAGTTTGTTTGTAAGTGTGTAAGTATGTTTGTTCCCTCTTCACGCTTTAACGGCTGAACGGATTTGGATGAAATTTGGTATGTACATAGATTATACATAGGATTAACACATAGGCTACTTTTTAACTTGATAATAGCGGGCGAAGCCGCGGGGCACGGTTAGTAAACTTATATAGGTCAAAATCCTGCGGGGCAGTGAACTGCGCTCGTCCCCCTGAGATATTAGATGTTAAACCTCTTTATGAAACGTACTAGTAGGTACAATGTATTCAACGTACCTAAAGATATCTCAAGAGATTTCAAAGAAGCTTGAATAAGCTGTTTAGAATCTAAATGAACGTTAGTACAATACTAAGAACTGATAAGCAACTATGTAGCATGCGATGTGTTGCCGATTTTGAGTGTACAATTACAAAATGCCTTTGTTTTGCTAACTCTGTTTAAATTTTATTGTTAGTTCTTGGATCTCTTAACTTTTTAAACAATAGCTTATATCACATCAGAATATCACACTGATATTATAAATCCGAAAGTTTACAGTACCATACAATACACACAATACATCTATCTAAGGACACGATTTTTTAAAATTGTAATACCTTCACAATAAAAACAACTAAAATTATCGTATTAAAAGGGGATTACATAAAATTATATAATACTTACATAAATAACGATTATGTATTTTTATATTTTGTTTGATAGGTGGTGTTTCCCGTATGTTCCTATTTAAATTTGATCAAGATCTGACTTGCTTTTAAGTTATTCTCAATAATGCGTATTTCATTAATTTAATCTTAAAAAACAAAATTAAAATCGTTTATTCACATCCATTCCTAAAGAGGAAAGTTTGTGAATGAAAGTTAATGACTCTACTGCAGATTTGCAAAATTACAGCCATCTCGAGAAGAACCTGACAAGCAATTCAGCGGCGCATTTGTTTTCATTTTTTTTTAATATCATTCTTAAACACTTTTTTTTTTTTTTTTTTATGTACGATAGGCAAGCGTTACTATTACACGTATTATATTAACAATACCCGGATGACCGAGCTTTGCTCGTTAAATTCATGATTTCTAAAAATGAAACCTATTCAGATCGATTTATCGCCCCCGAAACCCCTTTCATACTACATGTCATGAATATCGTTGGAGCCGTTTCCGAGATTCAGATTATATATATATATATGTACCTGACTGTACCCGATGCAAAGGTGCCCATGACGCTGGCAGCATTTCCGCGCTGGATAGCAATGGCCAGCCTTTGCACCAGAAACGAGCCGGAGCGGGAGTCACCATTGGTTTCCCTTATCCGGCGCCCTATCTCACTGACCAAAGTTTTGGCTTCGGCCCCCCAACAGCCCATGGTCTCAACGGCAATATATATATATATATATATATGTATATATATATTATATAGAATAGAATTATTTATTCGCCTTATAACAAAGATTGTTACACTGAGCAAGTCATATTGTTACAATTAATATCCAATAAATGTATATTTTAAAAACTATTAATATATATAAACACATTTTTAAATAACAGTAGGATAAACTAATTTATATTTATAATAATTTTGACACTTAACACACACAACTATAAACAAATATATATATATATATATATACAAGAATTGCTCGTTTAAAGGTATTAGATATGTATATTATGTAGTTCCTAGAAAGGGCTTGAACAGTTTGCCTCCATCTGATTTTTTAAGCTTTGTTTGCGTTTAAATTATTATTACCCGAAAGCTCTCGAGACCTTGATTCCTTTTCTAACCCTTAGCTTCAAAACAAAATATCCTCTATATAAAGCTTATTTAGAAAGTAGTGAGTATCCCAAATAAAAAAACAGCCGTTGCACTCGAGCCGTTATCGCCACACTTCATCGCGCCTGATATTCGCTTGCTTGATTCACACTTAGGTTTCCACTTTGCCCACTTAGTTGCACTTGAACGCGAGTTTGGATAGATTTATGAGTTTGGTAATAAGTAGGAAGGTGCCTGTAATGTTTACTTATGAATAAATTCATATTTTTTTATGCGAAGGCTTTTGGCCACTACATGCTTGCCTGTAGAAACACTTCGAAATTATATTTGTAAAATTATTTGTTGTAGTGTTTCAAAAAAACAAAATGGTGGATTTTTTGGCGCGAAATAGTAATAAATTCATAAAAAAATAACCAAAACCAATCGAGTAGGTTATTTAAATTAAGGAAATTAATCGTGAATTACATAGAAAGTAGGTTAATATCTTTAATATGCTATAATACAATATGCTATATTTTTTATATAAAAATAAAAAATGCTATCGGAATACATACCCTGCTTCTTTTCCGATGTCAGTTAAAAATTACTTTAATCAACTCTTTATTTTCCTAATATATTTACGATATCTTGGTAACAACTCCATCTACGTTTACATTCATCACACTAATATTACAAGTGCGAAATTCTGTGTGTAAGTATGTTTGTTTTGTCTTCACGCTGTAACGGCTGAATGGATTTGGACGAAATTTAAACGTACATAGCTTATACCTAGGATTAAAATAATCCAACTAATATTATAAATCCGAAAGTTTGTGTGTAAGTGTATAAATGCGTAAGTGTGTATGTATGTTTGTTCCCTCTTCACGCTTTAACGGCTGATCGGATTTGGATGAAATTTGGAATGTACATAGCTTATACCTAGGATTTACACATGGGCTACTTTTTAACTTTATAATAGTAGGCGAAGCCTCGGGGCACGGCTAGTATTCTCATAAATGGCACAAACATAATCAACACAATCACCTCTTTATTTAAAGTTGGTTAAAAATTGCTTCCATTAAAAGTTGTTATAATAAACATAATTTTATTTATCGCAGTCCGTTTGTACCACTTAAGTCAATCAAAGTTTTCCGCATTAAGGTCACTGCGAACAAGAAATGACACAAGTTGTCTGTGGCCTGATTTGCCGCCGGTACCTAAATCGCATCCGGTTGCCTCGAACTTACGAAACAAGTCGGCTTACAGTCTGTACTAACGAATAAGGCGAGATGTCTACATTTGAATACTAGATTATCTATTTTAATAAAACTCTATACTAAATCTAATTTCTTGTCACTGGCGACATAAAAAAAGTAGAATCAGTCAGGAGTTTTGCCGCGAAAGTGAAAAAATGGCGTTGTTGATTTTGTGTAATTTTCCAAAACCTGTGATTATTCGAGTTTTAATGTGTAATAATGGTGGATTATTAACCGTTAATACTTAGTAAATGTGCATAAGTGTAGGCAAGTCATACAAAGTTGAAAAACGTGATTTTCGCCTTCGCTCCAAAACTCCAATAGAAGTTCTAGTAAAGTTTCTACCACTTTGCTAGGGCATGACTTGACTATGACTGACTACTTGACTTTGACTGTGACTTGTGACTGAGACTTTTATTATGAAGAATAGAAATTGTAAATATTTGTTTAATATTTCGACTGAAGGACTATGCATCCATGGTCAAGAAATAATAAAAAAAAAAAAAAGAATCAGTCATCATCCCTATTACGTATCTGTGTAAATCTAATTTCTTGTCACTGGCGACATAAAAAAAGTAGCAGTCATCATCCCCCCTATTACGTATCTTTGTTGCACGCGGTTTCTATTTTAATTAAGCAAAAATGAACCTTATTTCTTAGGATTTTTATCAATTTAGTATTGAAACCTTTGGCAACAGAGATAGGTAATAGGGGGTCAGGTCTTTTAATATCAGCACTTGCCTCTTGACATAAGAGTAGAGTCCAAGATCTTTACTGGAATTTGCCACTTGACGTACGAAAGAGTTGAGGCAAGACATTTACTGGCAATACTTGTCAATTAACATAAGAAAGAGTAGAGTTCAAAACTTTTACTGGCAGCATTTGCCATTCGACATAAGAAAGGATTGATGCAAGACATTTACTGGCAATACTTGCCACTTGACATAGAAAGACTAAAGTCCAAAACTTTTACTGGCGACTAAGGTCCAAAACTTTTACTTTGCCCCTTGACATAAGAAAGAGTAGAGGCAAGACAGTAGTACTGGCAGCACTTACCAGTGGCAACATAAAAATTGTTCAAGACTTCCACGCAGACAAACGGCTATTCTGATGTTAAATGGTAATTGCTGAATATAGACGCCTGCCAATATCTTTACATTTTTCCCCACTATCACTTAAATATTAGGTAATTAGCTAATTTTGTTCCTCATGCTAATAACTTGATAGATAATTAAGGACAATGTTCTTTATAGTTGTAATCAATTGTTTTTCTTTCGCCAGTAGTCCTCTTTAAAAAAATATTCTCATATGCCGTCTAATATTATTAAACGTACAAACAACGAAACAATTATCATCGTAAGCGTCGTACACGATGATAATTGTTTCAGGCGCTTATTAGCTATTATAATCTAACCATATTTGGTTAGATTATAATACCCAATATATATATAATACTCAATATAATACCCTCTAAGTATAGGTACTTGACGAAATAACAAACGTCAGATAATTATATATAAAACAGAAATTAGCATTTATCAAAATATAAAGTCAGATATTCTTAGTTTTCAACCGACTTCAAAAAAGGAAGTTCTCAATTCGACAATTTTTTTTGTGTGTATGTTACGCGATTTCTCCTCCGAATTATGAATCGATTTTTGATGTTTTTTTTTATTGGTACATTATACTTCAGAGGTGGTGCCATATAAGTTTTATTGAAATCGATCCAGCCTAAACCAAAATATAAGCGTTGAAATCGGGTTCTTTTAGCTTTGCTTGCGTTTAATTATACCTACTAGGCACACGAGTGTAAATAACCGAATGTAAGAAGTAAAGAGTGAGCGAGTGTAAATAATTAATTCAGTTTATACCTAGCCGTAACTACTGCCCGTGGCTTAGATGGGTTTACATTCGCTTTCTAAGCAGCGAGTATCGGGTTCGACTCCAGGTGGAAACACAAGTTTACTCCCCAAGGGAAATTTTCTGCTTCTGGGTGTAATTGTGTATGTGATGTGAATGTTTCCGGAAATCACGACAAAAGTCATCTTAGTGTGGGGCTGTGAGTGTTAAAGTGTTTTTAATATTTTTGGGCTTCTTGCATATGCCCAAGTCGAAGGAACTGTAGTTTTGGCCACCCCCTTGACCGTGCGGTTGTAGCACGCAAGGGGTCGCTGACCTGTCGTCTACGTGGTCACGACTTACCACGTACACCGTAGACGTATGCCTCCGTCATAGTATAATCTAGACAAGTAGTATATCTCTCAATAACAGCACAAAAAAAATTTTTTTTTTCGAAGATAGGAGACAAGCATACTACGCTAGAGCTACTAAGCGTTATATCTCTAGATAATCTGCAACACAATCTAGATTTAACTTACAGTACGTTACTTGCCCGTGACTTGTTCGTATGTATTATTTACCCGGTACTTGTTACTTCGCTAATCCTAACTTAATCATACCTCTTTACCCAGCGCGGCATAGTGGTATTTTATTTGTGATTTGAAAACTTCAAATCCTAACCCATGTCCATCGTTAATGGACAGGTTTTGGTTGCGCGACTGTGACTGCTACAGATGGTACATTTTGGATTTTTTAAAGAACTCTTATAATTTAAGGTCACGGTAAAAAAAAATCATACATGCAACCTTCCTGGGTGGAAGGACACATAGACTAGTGAGCAGTCCCTGATGTCCAATCATATAAACCACCTGAGTACATACGTCTTAAATTATGTAGCGAGTTCCTTTAAATTACGTCTTCATTCTTCTCGATCTTTTATTCAACTAACTACATACGAGCGATTGAGTTGGACTACTTACTCCCCTCTACTGTGAGGTTTGGCACGTGATCACGTGACCACGTGATTGTAGACGTAGACGTATATATAACCGGCGTGATTATCGTTACGTAGGTTCATACCCACGTAATGGTCATCACACCCACGGATTATAAAGTGTATAAAAACTACTTATTTCTTAGATAATTGTATTAATTTTATTAATAACCATATATGATCACGAGGCTAGCTTGCATGACAAGCGCGCGCTAACGCTTGACAGCTGACAGGACATGCATGACATATATAATTGACATAGAGAACAAAATAGATAATCAGATTCGGATACAAAACTAGGTTACATTAATTAATTCAGAAACATAAAGTTTAAATACATGCATGCTAGCTAATGTTACCTAGAGCGATATTGCACTGCAGCGTGCCTTCACAAAGAGGATAAAGTAAGCTTACCACCATCAAGTTGAAAGTCTGCCGCCAAGCCAAATACGGTGTTCCGGCAGTTATCCTTGAGAGCCTGCGTATTCCAGGTCTAGTGTGTTTACCAGCTTCGATCACATCGTCACTTACCATCAGGTGAGATAGTGGTCAAACACTAGCCTGTCACAAATAAAAAAAAAAAAAAAGAGGAGCCTATCACCTACTTACACTCTTAATACTCACGGTCACACACATACACACAATTTTTAAACGTATACAACTGGTTTGATGTACTCGTAACAATAAAAACGGAGGTTTTGCCGCGAAAGTGAAATAATGGCGTTATTGTTTTTGTATAAATTTCCAAAACCTGTGATACTTCGGGTGTTGATATGTAATAATGGTGGATTATTATTAACCATTAATACTTAGTAAATGTGCATAAGTGTAGGCAAATCATACAAAGTTGAAAAACGTGATTTTGCCTTCGCTTCGTAACTTTAAAAGAAATTCTAGTAAAGCTTCTATCTACCACTTTACTAGGGCATGACTTGACTATGACTGGAGGACTTTTAATATGAAATACTCTTGAAACTTGTTATACCATAGACTCTTTTGCTTTTTTAATTAAAGGTGCCTCGTTTCACGGTTTCAATGAGTTCATAGATAAATCTATCTGATAATAAAGAATATGAAGTGCTGTTGATAGTGCCATCAACAGCCATTTTTTACCGACTTCCCAAAAAAGGAGGAGGTACTCAAGTCGCCTGTACTTTTTTTTTATGTGTCATCTCACGTGTCATGTCACCTCATAAATTCTTTCCACGTGAGCCGATTTCGAAAATATTTTTTTAGTTTGAAAGATTTTGCTTTCTAATTGGTCCCATTTAGATCTGATCAGTAGTTCTTGAAATATTGCGAATAATGTCTATTTTGTGACGAATAATGCGTACTTTGTCGATGTTCTCGTTTACCCGACTTCAAAAGTTACCTCGTAACTTCTTTCGTTGTGAGCCGATTTTGATGTTTTTTTTTTTATTTGAAAGCTGGTGCTTTTCATGTGGTCCTTTTGAAATTTGATTAAGATCTGATCTTTAGTTTTTGAGTTATCGTCAATAATGCGTATTTAATACATTAAATCTGATCAAGGTTCCGAAGATAAAGCGGTGAAGTCGGTTTTTTTAAGCTTTGCTTGCTTTTAATTATTTATGATAAATAGCCTTAAAATGTGGTACATATTACGAGAAAACTGGGGCGTCTAAACAACTGTGAGAAATACCAGCATGTCTATGAAAATTTAATTTCGTGTTCTACTTTGATAAGTCTTCACCTACTTCTATACTTAATTACAGTCCTCAATTATTTTTCCTATTTTTTTATTATATCTTAGCATTGCAACTACTCTTATTCTAGGTAAAAAACGGAATCATTATAACGGCGGATGAAATATACGAGTACATGAAATAAGAAGTATGCATAAATTCTAAATGTAGATCACATTTCAAAATGGTCGCGTTTAAACTTGCCCGCACCTAATTGCATCTCCAAATGTTTATTTTAATTTGAAAGGTAAGGTTTTTATGAATGTTCACCGACAATGTATTAACTTAAAAAATCAAATACCATTTTAAAAATATGCTTATTTCCTATTCTGGTAGTTTTGGTTTAATAATACGTTTAGCGGTTGTCAAATAAAGCTCGAGCAGCGCGAGCGAAGCGTTCCCGTTTCAGCTTAGGCAAAAATGCTTTCTTATGTCCGGAGGATGTCCAGCCGGTCGCATTTCTCAACCGATTCTCTTGAATTTTGTATGCATATTCGATGTTTTGTAAGCAGTTTATTTTTTTTTTTCAAAAGGACTATGATATTTTTACAATTACAAAACCCATATCTTCTTTTGTAATTTAAAAAAAACCATATTTCGGCCATTTTTTTCTAAACTTAGAATTGATGTATTTGTTACCTCAGTACTTTTTTTAAGTGAACTGATTTTGATGCTTTTTTATATGAAAGGATAAAGTGTCACGTTGGTCCCATAGAAAAATAGTCAATATCTGATCAAGGGTCCCGGATATAATTATGTGAAGTCGGTTGATTGAAGCTTTGCTTGCGTTCAAATTATTGTTAGATTTGATTTATGGAATACTGCATTTAAATTTTAAAAAATATTGAGTTAAAAATATAAAAAAAATATGCAGTCGACTTGACTACCTCCTCCTTTTTATGGAAGTCGGTAAAAAATATCACCACGTAACTTTAATATATAAAACGACTTAAGTCAAAATAAACTAAATAGAAAACGTACTAAGTCTATACTACAAATTATCTGCAATAGCATAAATTCCTGGTTCAGTGAAATCAAAGTTTTGATAATAACACAGTACTTCTTGCCAAATGTTTTGACAAGTTTCGGTTTGTGTTCTACCCAAGAGAAGCTATGCTATGCTATGTATCTTAATTGTCATACGTTGGGTACTGGGTTTGTACGGTAACGATTTTTTAATAGATTTGGTGTACTATTTGAAACTCAAATAGCGCAAAGGGCAAGTTCTTGCCTTCTACGCTGTGGGTCTTGGGTTCGATTCCCGGCTGGAGCACAATTTCCAAACCAATGGAAATTTGTGCTTCTTTTTCTGCTTGTGATGTGAATGTTTTCGGCTCCCGTGATACAAGTCTTTGAACTTAGTGCGGAGCTGTGAGTGTGAAAGCGTTTTGTGATTAATGGCATGTGACGAAATCCCATCTCCATCTTTGATACTGCCTGATAATAAATCAAGACGGCAATCACGGCAAAAATGATAAAATTAATTACATAATTTTCACAAGTGTAAAAAATAACAATAATCATGAACTAGCTAGACTAGCTGTGTCCCGCGATTTAGATCTGTGATTATATACAGAGTGTGGCGTAATGAATGGATAGCCCTATACCTTACCTTTATTTTAGGCCCTATACCTACGGATAGGGGAAATCATTAAAAAATAACACAGCAAAAGTCTACAAATAATACTAAAATTTACTTCTTTAGTTGAAATATAAAATAACAATATTGAACCATAATATAAATTTGTCTTTTATTTGTGGTTCTGGTTGTAATTGTCTGTGTGTGGTGTACGAGTACGTCTACGTATAACTTCTGTAAATAAAGATAACATTATTATTATTCATTCATATATTTTGCTTTCTGTTACGTTTATTTTACACAATATTTTTGTAAAAATAATATATAATACTAATAAGTAATTGGGTATCTAATACAAAATAAAAAAAACCTAATCCTAATGTGCCGCAGACAACCAGGTAGGGCCAAGCTACCGGTAGGCCATTGCTGCAGAGTGAGGAACCTCCTGACAATGCATGTTTTATTATTCTTATGTTTTGCCGGCACCAGTCTTCGTGGTGGTGCGGAGTAGAGTGTGAAATGCATTTTTTTATTTCTAAAAAATATACATTATATATTTTTCTGAACTCATAATGGCAAAACGAATAAAAATCGAACAAAAACAATCAAAATTCATAAATGACAAATGTTATTTACATGCACAAACAGGCTACAACATTTTTTAATGATAAAAAAACCACTTTCCGTCTTTGTTTTGACTTGCATATTTATAAAATAACCAATTATTTAATAGATCGGCTCGTACACTCCCAGCCCTATTATGGTCATGTGTTTACTTATAAAATGTAACCTATTTTTGTAAACATTATTGCAATACATTATTGAGTATTTGCTCGCTTCGCTCGCGTCGGACGTGGCCTGCAGTGTACTAATACCACGACTGCAACTCGGTCGTGACATTGTTGATTTACGGCCGACGACATTCTGAGTACTCGTGCCCAGCCGTTCCTTGCTTCGTTATAATTGTGTAACGTTCCCTTAGGAATACATTTTTTGCAAAATGCCGTTGATTTTAATCAGCTTTGGAAAATATGGCGCAGTAAAGGTGGTTGATGGCTGTAGTGCTTTTTTGTGGATGGCTTGATTAGATCGTTCGGTTGACAGTTTATTTTCATTTATCAATGCAATGAAATTACATTTTGAAAGTAATTAAATAAAATTTTAAAATGAATGAAATGAAATTGTAAAAATGAATGAAATGAAATTGTAAAAATGAATGAAATTAAATTGTAAAAATGAATGAAATTACATTGTAAAAATGAATGAAATGAAATTTTCAAATGAAATTACATTATTATTCCGATTATGGTATAAATGTCAGAATAAAGTATTTATTTCCACGTAATCTACCATTTCCGGTTGATTACGGATATAAATGGCAGGTTGAACGAAGTTATGGCTTAAATATTAATAATGTTTAATGCAATATTAAATAATAACATTATTAAATAATATTTAATAATGTTTTATTTAATATAAATAAAATATTCAATGTCAGAATTAAGTCAGTAATAAAGTCAAGTCAAGTGATTAATAAAAAAAATATACTTACCTGTTTCTAAATTTTAAATGTAATGCACTTTTGATGAAATAATATAAAAGAAATTGGTGGTTGTCTTTGTAAAGACGAATTTTTACAGTCAGAAAATGTCCTCTGCCACACATAGCTACGAACGCTTGATAACTTTTTCCAATAATTAGCTCCCCGTGACTTTTTTAATGTTGTTTCCCTTTTGGGGCCCTGTCTCTGTGTTATGGTCCCCATACGAGTATCAGTTCTTAAAACGACGTGGCTTTGGTTATTAGAATTGCAATGTCAAGGAATACTGTTTTTTCTTATTAGAAACGTTACATTTACATTAACATCTACGTTGTCATCTTTGGTTCTTCTTCTAATCCGCTTTAGAAACAAAATTATATTAATTAAATTTAACACAGTGTAACATTCATTATTGCAAAAAAAATAAGTTTTTTATTTATATATGAATCTAGTACATTGTGAGAAGCAAACCCATACATGAACAAACAAGCATATAACATGCTTACTTTGTTTTCTAAAATCACCAACTTCACCGCCACTGTCTTTGAAACTTTTCATACGATCTTGATTACATCTTTATGGGACCAACTACATACACAAAAAGAGAAATAATTAATGTTAAGTCAAATCGAACCACCTCTAAAATTTACTAAAAATACATCGACATCGATCTTCTAGATTTCTCCAATTCGTATTACGTGCTCGTCACAGCGTTATCCCATTCGATACGTCGCAATCTTCCGTAACGACTTACCGTTGCCAGTCTACGCCGTTCCGCGCCCGTAGCCGCCCGCCCACGTAGCGCTACGCCGTACCCGCTACGAAAATATACGTTAACGAGACGAAAATTATCGTTAGTGTAAGAAATACGTTTAGTGTAACTCTGTGTTGAATTGAAACTTAAAAATGGGTGTTCCCAAGTTCATAAAGCGGTTTGACAAAGGATTGTGGTGAGTATAAAGTCTGTCTCAATAAATTTTGACGGTTTTTTATTATCATTGTGTTCGTGAAACGTTCTGCGTGAGCTTAATCAGTGGTTTGCGGTTCTTCTTTTGGTAGTTTGATTTTTATTTATTGCTTTTTAATACGTTTGCAAACTGCGGTTTGAAATGTTTGAGTTGCTATTTAGAGGTAGGTTGTATTCTTGTTATTATCTATCTACTCTATCTTAGTACAGTAGTTGTCAATCTGACTAGAAATAATTTCTCGCAATGCACAAAACGGTATTCTGGCAGATATTCTTTAAAGCCGCAATTATTCGAACTAGTTCTTACTGCCATTACACAGCATAGCTTTCTAACAGAAGAGATAGTGGTGAGGTACAAACAAATGCTTTCATCGTTTTACAGTTTTACAGGTTTCGGAAACATTCACATCACGACCAGAACTATAAAATAACCTTGATCTAAAATTGCTTACCATTCTTGACCTCATCGCCACTTACCAGTCAGTGAGAAAATGGTCAAACGCTAGCCATAACAATGTAAAATATACGCGATTATATCATAAACATAAACGCTTTCACACCACACTAAGTTTGACTTGTGCCGTGGGATCCGGAAACATTCACATCACACACAATCACAACCGGAACCAGAAACACAAACTTGTGCGCCTGACGAAAATTGAACCCTGCTTAGAAGGCGAACCCCCACCCAACTAAGCCAACGGGCAGTTCCGTTATGAGGGGTTAAATCTGTAAAAAAATTTCAATTTATTGAATAACAATAGCGAAAACGTAATAACTCCAGTCTCTCTAGTTTTTAGACAATCCACTGACTTTGCACACTTTACGGCGGCAAACGCAGTTAAAACGGATATCCGTGACGCTATCCGCGGCATTTTCTGTCGGATTGTTGGCAGTAGATTCGATTTGCAAAACATTAGAACAGTTTTGCCACCGTGCGGTCCGTTCGTTGTTCGCAAATAATACCTATCCACGTCATCCGCGCAGAAAAGGCGGATTTGCACTCGAGCAGTCGACTTCGGACTTCCGCACGCGCAAAACTAGATGAGAACCAAGGCGTATTCTAAAATATTTAAAATAAAAAATATTGTATTGTTTAATTTTTATTTCTTTGTTTTTAAATTTTTCCAGGCGATGGTGAAACTTACTTTTCCCACAATATTTCAATTCATTTCGATTATTTTTTTAAAACAATACTTTATAAAATCAAGATGTTACCAATTATAAAACTTGACAAGACGAATCAAACGAGCCCAAACTAGATGGGTTTATCTTGTTTAGTGAAGTTCCTATGGCCATTTTCCGTTTTCATCATCAGACCAGCTCCATGATACCATATGTATTGTCACCAGAGATACATAAGTACACCAAATTTGATTTCAATCGGATATCGGGAAGTGCATCTAATTTACCTTGCAAGATTTGATTACAGACCTTGTAAAAAGAAAAACGTTTTTGCCGCCATACTGCGATAGCCTCTTCAACTATGTGAGCAAAAAGCCATAAATAAAAAATGATTTACATTCAAGAAGCTTTCATTCATCGTAGATAATTTAGTAGACTAGCACACACAAGGCGTGCACATCGCTTTATTCAGCGATTGGCCCACATATTGCGAAAATCTCCATAATTTATGTCGCATATGCTAAATGAAGAAGGTGAACCCTTTTGTTTTGCCAAAGCACGTGGCGTCATCCATTACTTATAGGAATTATTTGCACAAGCAAATCAAGTAATATATCCTTTCACATTGCACAGTCTAACAGCTCTTATGTAGGTATGTGTGTAGGTCGCTCGGACGGAAATACTTCTTTAGGTCAGTCAGCCACATTCTAGCTAAAACAGGTAATGTTTATACTATATTGCTACCAGCAACTGCAAATGGAGTTTAAACATACGTAAGTAGAGGCTAATCATTCTACTGTTGTAGTCGCACTCAATATGTAGAGTAGAACCATTTTAAATGTGAACGCTCCTCAATCAAATTTGTCAAACGATCGAGTGTCAAATGTATGATTTTTTGTCTCTAGAGGGGCGTGCACATAGAATGGTTCTACTTAGGCTCTACTATACTGATGTTTACTTGTGTTTCGATTGAAGTGTTATGTTTTTATGAATTAAATTGTGTATACATTGTCGAAAATAATATAACAATTGATAAAAGCATAAAAAATGTGCATATCCCTATTATCTAAAGAATTATATATGTAAAAATTAAATTTGATTTTAACTAGAGTTTCCGACTCCAGATAAAATAAAATGTATGTTTTAGATCTTTTGACATATATATTTGTGTACTAGAAGACACATTTTAGAATAATTATTGTGTCGATATAAGTTTCACCAATCTTGTTTCTGGCTTACATTTATTTCTGTTATATCTTCAAGCCCAAATAAATATGTTTATCTCTTATCGCTACCGAATATAACTAGTTCATAGGCACAAATAATTTACATAGCGTCTTAATCCGATATTCATAAAAAGGTAACAACACTTTTTTACGCTGCGATCTACAGACCTGTATTTCCTAAAACTAAACTAGGTATCGAGCTTATAGGAAACTTAAGTGTTCAATCCCACTACCAGTGGGTAATGCTACAAAATTGACAGAGTTACTTTTGGATTTACTAATATAATTAATAAGGACAGCGTAGTACCTACACATGGCTCGTTCACAGAGTTACTTCTGATCAAAGTCGTTACTTAACCAAATTACGCGTCAGCTCACTCATATGCCATAAAAGGACTCATTTGTTATCAACGTTTCCATTGTTATTATTTGTTATTAAGCAATTTCGAGGAAAATACCGAGAAAAAGGGGAAGAAAGCACGGGGAAGGTACGCGCTGGTGCGTGCCGTACACAAATGTACCTCGTGAGTTATGGACGGGAGGAAAAGAATATTTTGATAAACATCTGCTGATATTAAGTTTTGTTTTGGTATTTTGAGTCGGGTGGATAGTCGGAGTGGGAATGATTTTGTATTAGCATATTGGCCTATATCCTGATTGGGACTGATGGCTCCTCTACACGATCGACAATGATTGGTGCAATTGGAGAACCCCGTTGGAGTTATTGGTTGAGCATTCGCTTTCGAAGCAGGCGTACCGGGTTCGATTCTCGGCGGGAACACAAGATTTCTCCCCAATGAAAATTTGTGTTTTTCGTGTTCTGGTCGTTAATAGTGTGTGTGATGTGAATGTTTCCGGCACCCACGACACAAGTTAATGAACTTAGTGTGGGGCTGCGAGTGTGATAGCGTTTATGTTATTTTCATTGGTGTGTACATATTGTATTAAATATATTGTCAATCAATAATTTTGTCCAGTATCACTTACTTACATTAATATCATTAAAAGATATCAACTTCATACCTCGCAACAGTTAGCAGCATTCAAAGAATTGAATTGGCAACAATGACTTCAATTATATGACATCTCTACCAATCGCGCTTATATTCTACGCAATTTGACAGCAAAGGTGCCTCTAGTAGTACATAGAGAGAGCTAGTTCCATGCTCTGTGGTTGGTACAAAAAACAAACAAATAAAGTTCGTATTCAAGAACTTTTAATACTGTTTAATTATAATTAAATTTAAAACATATGTTTTTCATTTGTTGAGTTTTTAGCTAGATTTGCTTAAAATTATCCTCCTTGGTTCTGATTTCTTTGGAGGAGGCCTATATCCAGCAGCGGACTTCTTGCGGCTGAGATGATGATGATTACCACGTTCAAGTATACAAATTTATAAATATACTAACCATGCCCCGCGGCTTCGCCCGCTATTATTCAATTAAAAGGTAGCCTATGTGTTAATCCTAGGTATAATCTATGTACATTTCAAATTTCCAAAATCTGTTCAGTCGTTAAAGCGTGAAGAGGGAACAAACATAGTACTTACACACTTACACACAAACTTTCGGATTTATAATATTAGTAGGATTGTAGGAAGTAGGATTAGTAGGATAATAAACCGTGAGAATTCCGGGATAAAATTTTCAATCATAAGAACCTTCTCCTGACAATAATTAACACAACAAAAAAAGAATTAGCTAAATTGTTCCATCCGTTCACACGTGATGCACTGACCAAGGCAAATAGAGATTGATTTTCATATATATACAATACAATACAATACAAAAACTCTTTATTGACACCAAAAGATAAATACAACTTACAGAGAAACTTATAAATATAGGTACAAATGGCGGTCTTATCGCTAAGAGCGATCTCTTCTAGACAACCTTTGGATGGAAATATAAACGAAAAAACAATGTAGGGATGATGGTGGTGCGATAAAATGAATGAAATAGATTTAAAAATAATAGATATACATTGTTTAAACTACATAAACAATACATACCAATAATAATATCAGAATATACTTACATAAAATAAATAAATATTTACATATAATATATATATATATATATATGATAAAGATCTTGTAGTAAGAACTCCGATCGATAACAAGTGATTTGGCAATGAGTCAAGCTGAAGCAGTGATTGCTATCTAACTGGTTTAATCGTTAAGCAAACAAGCGAATCAATTAGGGCCTAGGTCAATGTATGCAAACGACATCTTCGAATAATAAGCAGTAATGAACTAAGTAATCTAAGTATACCTAATCACGCCCTGACACGCTCATTGGGGTAGACACAG
The DNA here is from genome assembly GCA_948107665.1 of Lomographa bimaculata. Classification (NCBI taxonomy): domain Eukaryota; kingdom Metazoa; phylum Arthropoda; class Insecta; order Lepidoptera; family Geometridae; genus Lomographa; species Lomographa bimaculata. Next base: position 15,130,096 of record OX403600.1, read on the forward strand.
TTTACCTATTAATATTCAATTCTAAGTTATTTATTTCAATAGAAAAGTAATAGCTAATTGTTTCTTAAAGATTATTCATTATATCAGTGCAACATGCCCGTTGGCTTAGTTGGGTGGCGTTCGCATTCTAAGCAGGGGTTCGATTCCCGGCGAAAACACAAGTTTTCTTCCCAAGGAAAATTTGTTTTTCTGGTTCTGGTTGTGATTGTGTGTGTGATGTGAATGTTTCCGGCACCCACGACACAAGTCATCGAACTTAGTGTGGGGCTGTGAGTGTGAAAGCGTTATTTTTTTATTTAATTTTTTATCATTGATACTTTTTTTGATGATTTTGGCTCCGAAACCTATGGGCATTTAGTATATTATATCCAAGTTATATATTTTATTACCATTCATACATCTAATACTATTAGAATCTTTGTCCTGACATATTGATTCACCTGACTTAGAGACAACGCACAGTCTAAACCGTTGGTCGTAGAGACTTCAAATTTGGAGGGTACATTTTAGGACGTAGAGGCGTACTAAGAATGGATTTTTGGAAATTCCGCCCGAATAATAATGGTCCCTTTAATATGCGGTGAAATCGTTTGTATGAAAGTTCTTTGTTTTTGAACTTTTAACTTTGAAAAATAACATTTTAGTATTTCATTTAATATAAAAATGTAATTGTCAATATTTTTTGCCATTATAGTGATAATGGTGCAATGGGGGATGAATGGGATCATATCGAAAGTCTTTATTTATGAAACTGTGAGGGTGAAAGCGTTTGTGTGTGTTTTTGCATCCGGGCACGCCGGGTCCGGGTCATCTAATACCATATAGTAACCAGTCTTAATCATCAGTCATAGTCAAAGTCAAGAGAAGGAGTTGCCCTAGCAAAGTGGAAAATTTACTAGAACTTCTATTGGAGTTTTGGAGAGAAAACAAAAATCACGTTTTTCAATTTTGTATGATTTGCCTACACTCATTCACGTTCAAGAACTATTACTACACATTAACACTCGAAGAATTACAAGTAATGGAAAAAAATATAAAATCGTTGCGCGATTTTTTCACTTCACCAAAACTTTAAGAAGCACTAATTATTAACTATAATTACTCTGCGCGTTAACCCGTTCAAAAGGGTTGTTGTTATTTTTTCATGATTCCCTACTCTAGGAGTAGGAAGTACGAAAGGACTGTATATTTTAAGCCGTGGTATAGCTAGCTGAAGTTATCATGGAATGTTAATAATGGGAATATCCCAACAAATAATAAAAGAAACAAAATTTTTTAATGGCTTTTTGTTTTTGGAACAACATTTTTTCGTATATAAAATAGTGGATTTATTTGTCATTGTTTATAATTTAATACAATAAAGTGTTTTGTATTGTTTTGTATAGAGGAAACGTAAATATTTGCCAGCATTTTGGTCACGATTTGTTTCGACCAAACGCCCTGATAATTCTTTTCTACCGACTTCAAAAGTGGAGGTTCTCAATTCGACTGCATGTTTATTTGTATGTTTGTTACGCGATAATTCCGCCAATTACGAATCGATTTTGATGTTTTTTTTTGTTTGGTAGATCATACGTTAGAGGTTGTCCCATATACCATCCCATATAGAATTATTAACTTTCATGAGTGCTTCTTTGGGGCCGATGTGAATAAACGATTTTTATTTGATATAAATTTTATCGAAATTGATTTAGCGCTTTTTGAGAAAATCAACGAAAATCAAAATATAGCTTATACCGATCTACCATCTAATATCTCAGGGTGCAGAGTTCGTATTATATAAGTTCGAAACTCTTGTTGGTACTGGACTATAACGGGCAAGCGTGGCGTTTACCACCAGACGCACTCGCCTGGTGGTAAACGTACTCGTCTCCTCTCTCAATGCCTCAAAAGAATGAAATCTTGACAGTTGCGAAATGTTTGAAGCGCAGCAGTGACACTCGCTAAGTACCTACAGGGGAGAGGCGTGTCGCGTGCCGCAGCCGATTTGTGTCGCTATCACGAATCACAAATCAATAACATGTTCTGAGGCAGTGCAGCGTACTGCTTGGAATGTCATATGATATAGATCCTTCCTATATTTTGTCTTGTGTTCGCTTTTAGAAAGGAGTGACTAGGATTAATGAGCTTGGAATAATATTTTTAACCCCCAACGACAAAGTATATAGGGTAGGAGTGTTATAAGTGTGTAGTGTTTGTTTGTGGCATCGTAGATCTCAAACGGCTGGGAGGATTTTGGTTTAGTTTTTTTGATTGAAAGTTAACGTATTTGAGAGTGTTTTTAGCTGTGTTTGGTAAAATCGGTGCAGCCGTTTTCCGGAAAGAGGGTCGGGGGATATTAATCATTCGTCGCCTCAACCAAGCGCTCTGATAGATTTTTGAAAATAGAATGAGCTCCCGGTCCGGGGGTATTATTATTCCTCAGTAAATATTATCCCATTACGTCATATATTTTTTAATTTAAGATTTTGACATTTGACCACTGTCTCAACAGAAGTGACGATCCGGTCGCCGATAGAGCGTGTTTGCCTTGAAGATATTTCACTCGTGACTTGAAGACTCCTAAATTGTACATATCTAGAAACACAGACTCAAGCAAGGCGTTCCATTACTTAGCGGTTCGCTTCTACGTTTATTATCCGTACAGCGAAAGAGCGGACTCATTGCGCCCTCCCCGAACAGTACAATGAGGGTGTCTTCTAGCGTAGAGTGAATATGTGTCTTCTATGCAAGCATGTTTTCTACCGACTTCACAAAAAAGGAGGAGGTACTCAAGTCAACTGTATTTTTTTTTATGTGAATTACCTCATAACTTCGTTCCACGTGTACGATTTTGAATTTTTTATTTTGTCAAAAGAATTTATTTTTGTTTGAATAATGTTGCTTTCCAATTGGTCCCATTTAAATTTAATCAAGATCTGATCAGTAGTTCTTGAAATATCTTCAATAATGCGTGTTTAGCACTTTTAATCAGAGCAAAGTTTCGAAGATAAAGCGGTGAAGTCGGTTTTTTAAAGCTTTACATGCGTTTGATTATTTATTAGGCGATAGTGGTATTGCTTATCTACCTTGCATAAAAAAAATTACAGTATGTATATTCTAGACTGGTAACTAACTAAATCGGTCATTAAGCGTACATTTTTAAATTAACTAAAGCCATCGATGGCGTTTCTCAATGTCATCCATACATGCCATGAAATAAATTATTTACAGTAAACAGCACGTAGCCCTTCACAGCTCTTTGTCATCGTTGCATGACGTATATCTGGCATGCCATCTAAGTGGCATGTAGTGACAGCGGACAAAAGTGGACATCATTTGGCATTGACCCATGGCACCCATTAAAGACACGCATGGACTACTGTTTAATTTATATCATTTGTTATTTACATGCGTTAATTTTTTTATTTAATTTATTAGTAAAAATTATAATTTGGCAGTTTTTTTAAGTATTTACTTACTCAGAGGCGTATCATATGCATAGAATAATATTATGTTACATAGAAAGAGTGGACCTTTGTTGCCCGCGTCTTTGTTCCCCGAATCGTAACAAAACAAGAGTGAATTGGTATCTTCTAGGCAAGCATGCTACATATTCGGGCGCATCATTGCTTAAAAAAACGGCATCGCCGCGTCACGCCTCGAATTATTCACGCCAAACGCCAGTTTACACTTGACACCATAGACTTAAGGCTATGTGACCTGAAGACCTCGCGTATTTTTCGAAATGACTGAAATATGCTAAAATTTAATCCACGAAAATAATATGATTATTATTATAACCATATTATTATAATTTTATTATTATAAATAAAAATATACATATATACCTAATATAATTATTATTATTTATTCTAATGTGCATAATTTGGAAACACTCGACAATGTGCTGCGCAAACCACGTCTACGCAGGGCTCTATCAGTGCACTCTATATTGCTTAGGGTCTCTTGGTCGAGTTGAAAAAAAATGTGATCAGCGGGCAGCGGGAAATACAATTTAAATTCAAATTCAAATCTTTATTGCATTCTCTAAATGTAGATAAATGGTAGAAATAAATGACAGTACATTAGAGACCCTGTTGGGCATAACAATTTAGAGCAGAGGAGGACGACATGCTTTATTAATCATAATGTATCAATTCAAATCATAATAAGATGTCATAATTATGTATTGTTATTGTATTTGTGTATAGTGTTGATATATAAGTGTTTTTCTCAATTTAAAGAGTTAATTCTAATAGGGAACTTTGTAAGACTGTAAGTCTTTATTACTCTGTAAGTACAAAAAAGATTAATGTATTCCCAGTGTCAACAAATTGAAATAGTCCCTCTGACATTCGCCTATTAGGCTGTTACACTCACGAAGTCTCACCGTCAATGGCACGCAAACATTTCAACATTAACCTATCAAAAAGTTATATAACATTTTTTTATCGATTCCGACCGGAATAGTTTAGTATCTGTCAGGAAATATGCTATGATAGGATATCGGCAAAACTGGATTTCGTTGGAAACTTCGACAGGGTCTTTATTGTGCGAGATTGCTTTGTGCCGATTTGATTTGGGTTTGTATGAGTATATAGATAGTGTTGTAATAATGCCATGTTTATATAGAAACTTTAGGTTTTATATCTATAAAATAAGCCGTGCTAGAATTAAAGTAGTAAATTTAAACGTGAGCAAAGCTTAAATAATTTAAACGAAAGCAAAGCTTAAATAAACCGACTGCGAAACTTAAATAAACCGACTTCACAGCTTATCAAGGTCGATCAAGGTTCCGATGATAAAGCGGTGAAGTCGGTTTTTTTAAGCTTTGCTTGCGTTTAATTATTTCTTTCTATATTTATCACTATAATACAAGTCAGATCATGATTAAATTTAAATGGGACCACATGGGAAGCACTAGCATTCTAATAAAAAAAGGGTCATCAATATCAGCTCTCCTAGAAAAAGTTCTGAGGTAACCCACATCAAAAATTTAGTCGAATTGAGAACCTCCTCCCTTTTTTTGAAGTAGGTAATAAATATTATTTTTTCAGGCGAAGTCAACGATTACAATTTATAAAAACAATAAAATTACATACGCACCCTATTACTGATTCGTGACGTCAGTTCACATATTTTTAATGTCTATGATTGGTCTTTACTTGACGACGAGTTGGCAGTCATCTTCCTTGACGGTGATTGGATTGTGAATGTAACAGAAAGAACGTATAAATGGCCGCATTTAAAATTCCTTAAACATGCTGGTATATTTAAATATTTATTTTGATATGAAATGTAATATTATCTTGTCGCTAATTTATCAAAGAAAACAATCGATTAAAAGCACAAAAAATACGTACATATTCCCTGCTAGCTAAGTCAGGTGTTTATATACTATAGGCTGCTTAATTTATTCGCTTGACATGTTCCGCTCCCCTCTTGATAACGACTTGTGCAACGAATGTGGCGAAATATATTTTAGTCAAGAACTAAGAACTGCCCAAGGCTAAGTTGGGTGAGCGTTCGCCTTCTAAGCAGGGGTATCGGGTTCGATTCCCGGCGGGAACACAAGTTTTCTCCTCAAGGAAAACTTGTGTTTCTGGTTCTGGTTGTTATTGTGTGTGTTGTGAATGTTTCCGGCACCCACGACACAAGTCATCGAACTTAGTGTGAAAGCGTTTATGTTTATGTTTAAGATGTACGAGCATTTATACTCCCATTTGGCAAGGATCCCATTTCGTAACTTTTTAAAAATTGCTTTTGAAAATTATTTTGGAAAACATATTAGTATATTCAGTAATTCTCTCCAAACTGAGATCTCAAACCTACATTAAGCCTAATAAAAAAAATCCAAAAAATAATGAACATCAATTAGTAAAAGTTACGGCGTTATAGTAGCTATTTATATTTATTTGCACTACATCTATACAATTGAAATGTCAAAACTTACAAATGAGGTACAAACATAGACCCTGTAAGGGTGTAGCAAAAATATAAGAGGGTGGAGCACATGTTCTCTATGAATTTACAAAAAAAAGTACTTTAAAAAATACTTAACTATACAATATTAATATGTTGAAGCACAATACAATTATATACATTCGTTATGAGTTCAGTTTAAGTATCTACTGGCAATTATCATCAAAATATTCATTCTCTCTTGCATTTCTATACAAAATAAAAAAAATTTAAGTGTAAGTTTTCAAGCTACCATGGTCACTTTCAATATAAATGTTTGTATCAATAACGGGATATTTACCATGTATTTCGTTTGTTTTGAGTTTCCGATATTTCGGCACTGTTGCAAGCGCCATGATCACAGAGTAACTGACAGACTTGCAACAGTGCCGAAATATCGGAAACTCAAAGCAAACGAAATACATGGTAAATATCCCGTTATTGATACAAACATTTATAGAAAAATTGAAGTCTATTTGTAATGTCAAAACAACAACTTATAACTTCATGCATATAAAAAAACATTTTTAAAACTATTTAATCATTTTATTAATTGCGCGTGTATTGCCAGGCAAAAGCGTTACTACATATGAGTACATGAAAAATCAACTACCTCTTTGTATCGTTTTATCCATCTACTGTATTGATTACCATATAAAAGATCTCTATCTGTACCCCATCTAGGTTACGCACATGTTACTTCTGTGATACCTACTTTCGCTCGTTGTCTAGTAAATTATGTATGTTGGTTCTTTGTGAAGAAACTTACATGATTTACAAACCGCGACGCGGCCGACTGAAAGTTATCTATAATAATATAATAATAATATGTTTATTTCCAAAAATAAAAATTACATTCAATAATGGTGTTCAATAATAGTGGATACAAACTATACATTTGTAGGAAAAATGCAATTCTTTAACAACAACATTATGTAAGCCTCAGACACCCACGCTAGGCAAAGCCTGTACTGCAGGTACCTGTGCTCCCCCAAACTGATGTCTTATATATTTAGAATATTTTGTCCTAGATGGTTTGTATAAAAATTAACAATATTAAATAATTATATTATATTGGTCTAAAATGATATTAGTTTAATTTTTTGGATTTTTATATATATATATATATATAGATTTTAATTTACACTAATAACAAATTCAATTTCAATATACACGCGTATGTGTGTGTGTGTGTGTGTGTGTGTGTGTGTGTGTGTGTGTGTGGGTGTTGTGCGTTGTGTTTACAAGTGAGAATGTCTGCAACGAATACTCTCATCTCATGACTGAAAGTAAATTTTCTGTTTGTTCATATGAGTATGATTTTAAAAGGTTACTTACCTGTGTTTTTAATTCAAAATAATTGAGATTTTTTATTTCATTAATTTTAGAAATTTTGTTGTAGATACTACAGCCCAAGAACCAGGAAAAACGTTGAGCAAATGAAGTTTTTACTTTAGGTATAGAGAATACTTTATCATTCCGTCGTTTTTTTTGCGAGTTACTATTTAGGAGATTGCTATGTAGAACTAATTTATGCTGCTTCTGTATGATCCTTAGTACAAACAGCTTCCGAATGGAAAGGATTTCAGTCTCTTTATAGAGTTCATATGTGGGGTATCTGAAAGGCAGAAATTTGCTGACCTTGAAGACGGCTCTTTGTGCCATTTCCAGTGGCAGTAAATGGGCTTTTCCAGCACCACCCCAGGAGTCGATACAGTATTGTAGCAATGATTGACACAGTGCAAAATAAAGTCGTCACGTATACCGTTTACATGTTGTTTATGAAATATGTTATGTATTGTGGAATTGACGTGGTTTTTATCCTTATTTAGCACAATAGTAATAATAAACATAGGAGTAATTTCTGAATGAAAACATGCATTAATTGGTAATTGGGAAATACTCAGCACTGTGTTGCACAAACTATAATACGTTAACGCAGGGCTGATTAAATTGGGCGAGATTGGGTGTTGGTCGAGCTGAAAAAAGATATGTGGAAGATAATTTGAAACAAGGAAATTAGTTTGTTTAGACTACTGTAATAGATGTGTATGTGTCTGAGTGTTTCTAACCATTAATTAAAATAGGTTTCAAATGCTTTAAACCTTACAAAGACATATAGACAGAATTCTTACTTGATAAGAGTGTGTAGGTCCTTTAATGAGCTTTTAGCGGATTATGATGTTGATCTGTAGAATACTTCTGGCAGTTAAATAACTGCTGACTAGCGCATTTTTTAATGTTAAATTATCAACTGACTTCAATAAAGGAGGTTCTCAATTCGATTTTGGTGATCATTTTTTTGTTTGGTAGAGTATATTTCAGAGGTGGTCCCATATAAATTTTATTGAAATCGGTCTAGCCAAAACCGAAATATAAGCGATAAAATCGTTTTTTTAAAGCTTTGCTTGCGTTTCAATTATTTTTCTTTTTAATTTAATGTTATATTCATTTTCTAAAACATGACCAATGTAAGTTAACGTCCACGTTTTAAGTTTAATTTTTTTTCCCTTTACTATATAATTATGTCTATAAATGGCTCTCTTTATGGTGTGTCAGTGTACCTTTTATTTGTAACTAGCAATAAATTTCCTAACAATAAAAAAAAAAGAAAATTATTAAAACGCAAGCAAAGCTTAAAAAACCGACTTCGCCGCTTAATCTTCGGAACCCTTGATCAGATTAAATTATTGACGATTACTTAAAAAACTGGTCAGATCTTGATCAAATTTAAATGTGACCACATGGGAAGCACCAGCTTTCAATTAAATGATCCTCATAATCCGTTCACCTAGAATATGTCGAATTGAGAACATATGTTCTTTTCCAATTCGACATTTTCTAGGCGAACCGATTGATGCTTTTCTGGCAAAAATGTACCACAAAATAGCTTACCTTGAATAGTTACCACCCATAGCTTCCACCTTGTTTCCACCCTATCCATCTTCATTACGTAAACGTTCGATTTGACATTATTTGTTCAGCCGTTGGTTCAGTCAACGTAATTTAATTTATTTTTAATTCGGCGCCGTGACCTTTGTCGTTTCGTGATGGTAATTGTTGATGTCTGAATAATGACGTATTTCTGTGTTGGTTTAGTTTAAAATAAGTTTTTGGGACTGTAATTAGGTTTTTATGCAGTAAGGTAAATTTACGAATTACTTAGTGAAATTTGATTCCACAGAAATTACAAGGTACAGATTTGGACAGTTCTAGCAAACTGATAAATGGCAAAATCTATATTTTGAAAATATACCCGACGTTCTATTAAACGGCTGCACCAATTTTCCCTTAACATGCTTCTGTTTATAACACTCTCTCTTCAGTCACTTTTCAAATAAAAAAACTAAATCAAATTCGTTACAGCCGTTTGGGAGCTACGAAGCTACAAACAGACACACACACCCCGAGAGAGAAATGAACGCTCTTCAACTGATTTTTTTATATCAGCCCTATTATGTAGGGTATAAAGGGTATCGTTGAATGCCTCTCTGCTCCCCGTGTGTTGTAGACTAGGTTTTTCTTTACAAAATGGCGTACGGGATCATAGGTAGTGACAAAAACAAAAATACCACGACGATGGGTATCAAATGAAAGAGCTTTTTAAAACCATTTCAAAAATACATAACAAATGTTTGGATAACGTTATGAAAGTAGTATTTTTTGTTGTAGTTTTAAATAAAAGAAAGCCATTTTATATGTACTAGTCGGTTTCTTATTATTCTAGATATCTCGTTTCTCGATGGCTTCACTCCAGATGTGTGTGGCATACGGTAGAAGATCCCCGGTTGACCGCGGTCACTAAGGAGATCATTGGCGTCTAAGTATGCCAGGAGCCTGTTATTCAGAACACGTTCCATAGTCTTGCAGAGTATGGACGTGACTGACTTTGGCCTATAGTTGGCAAGGTCGGCACGTCTACCCTTTTTGGGCACGGGCTGCACGCTAGCTTGCTCCCAACACTTCGGTACTTTTCCAGCCTTTAGTGAATTGTCCATTCTGGACATGTAGAACTGGAGTTCAGGCGCAAATGCTTTGAACACTGGTATCCTGTCAGGTCCACTGGCTTTGTTCACGTCTAAACTCTGCAGCGTTTTACGGACCTTGATCTGACGAATATGAATTTCCGACATAATTGCGTCGGAATTTGGTAGACTCGGAGGTGTTTTGTCTGCAGAATCAAGACGTGACGATTCCCCGAATAGAGTTGCGAATATATTCACTTTCTCCTTAGCGGTGTGACCAGTGCACCATCTGGTTTTACCTAGTCGGTTCAAGGCTTTAAACTTTTGTGTTGTAGTGAGACGATCTCTATTCGTCTAATATAAATCGACGTCAAATCTAAAACATGGCTGTAGATATTCACCAAACTTTTCACAAAATACATTCGTACGGGAATTGTCTTATCTATAATACGCTAGTGTTTGCTTGACCACTATCTCCCCTGTTGATATGAGATAATGGTCGAGGGTGATAAGCACACTAGGGCTGAAATAGATATGCATGGGACATTTTACGTTACGTTTTGTATGGGACCATGTAAAGGATGTTTTGAGAATAAGACATTTTGCGAATAGTTCTTATTGAGAATGGTACATTCCGCGATAGTGTGACAATTTGCGAATAAGACGTTCTGCGAGTAAATCCTTCGGTAGAGTGCTAGGCAACCCTTCAAAAACCAAAACACACTACAATTTTTAAAGTACTTATCGATGCAACATTTTATTTAACAAGGATGATACTGCAAGCATTATTCTATTAGTGTATATTATTGTTTTAAATATGTATTATTTGTGGTTGAGACGTTGGGACCGTGGGGAACGGGAGCACATACAATCTTCAAAGAATTTTTAGGGCTTTTGGTCGAAACAACTCGTGACCAAAATGCTGGCAAATATTTTGGACAGAGATTGAGCATTGCCATTCAACGTGGCAATACTGCCAGCATTTTGGGTAAATTGCCAACTAGCAGCGGTCTATTAGAATTAAGTTTTGTACATATTTATATCTAGTTATAGTTATCTTTGATTTAGTTTTTAGTATAATTTATTATTAAAAAAGTAAAAGCTAGTTTTGATGTCAATAAAAGAAAAAAAATTACATATTACTATCTAGAATGTGAATAATTATTACTATTATATTTTTATTTATTACATACCACCGTCTATTCCTTCTTACTGTCCATTCAGACAACGTAAGAGATCGCTTTAAGCGATTAGACCGCCTATTGTACTACGACGGTGAATGTAATATTTTATTTGTATTTTTCTTTAATTTTTGGTAAACATTAAAGTGTTTTGTATTGTGTTGAATTGTAATCTTATTATCGGGAAAAGGAATGTATCCTAAGTATTTAATAACACTTTCTCAATCATAGTAATTAGAAAGAGCATGGGCTCTACCAAGACAATGTGTATAGAAACACAGCATACAAGAATTGATAATCTGAAAAACTAAACACTACTGTGTAAAATGGATTTTACCTGACTGCGAAGATTATAGGTTTATGATCTATATAACCTAACTATCTACTAAATAACATAAATCAATATTAGATTACTTGAATAGTGTAGCGGTTCCCCTTTTGGTTTGTAACTGTTGACTTACTACCGTTAAACTACATTTTTAAGCCGAGAAAAAGTCTATGTAGAAAACTAAGATCTCAAAGAATTTACCACCCAATACAGAACTACTAAAGAAACTAACAAAGAGCGTTTGATAACAAATATATGGATTAATTTCTACTGAATAACATTCCATTTATCCGTGAGAACTTAACATCAGTAAATAACTTGTGGTGCAATTAATAAAAGGTAGCGGAAAGAAATAGCTTGTAGTTATAATAAATAATATCACCAAATAAGTTTTTATTTCACGATCTAGAAAGTTACTAAACCAATAATTACCAATCATAGCTACGATGTAGCTTTTCGATAGAATCGGTTTTGAATTAAAATTATGTTCATCGTTAGGAATGACTACGACGCCAGTGACAGACATAATTTTTATCAGTGGTTAATGTCTATATACAGACAGTGAAGATTCGTTTATCATCCGTAGAGCGAGGGAGTGAAACTCATTGCCTGCGTCTTTGTTTCCCGAATGGTACAATCTGGGTGTCTTCAAGTCTAGAGTGAATAGGTATCTTCTAGGCAAGCATGTTACATCTTCGGCCGCATCTTCACTTTCCATCAGGTGAGATAGTGGTCAAATGCTTGCCTATCTAGCATAAAAAAAACTTTATCTTTGGTGCTGGGCTAACTCCAATCAGGATATCTACTACATTTCTTGCTAAGTGATTCAAGAACTTGCCAAGGTACCACGTTGCATACAACTTATTGTCTGCGAAATTGATTTTTCCGGCATCCGCAATAGGAAATATACATGAGATTTAAGTATAGGTCAAGTATGACTTTATAAAAAAAAATTTAAGCTATATAATTTCACCTACTATATAATTTTCACTTTTTTTCTTAATTAGTAATTTTAAATAAAACGTGATATAAATGCATGGGACATTCAAATACCAAAACAGATTTTACAATAGTTATACAAAATACTAGTCCAGTCATTGATAGGGAGTGTCATGATAATAATTTCTTTGCTGCTGAAACTTCGCAGAGAAAAGTGCAATGTAAAGATAATAATAATTGAAAAATTAGCAAAAATCTTTTTATTACACCCAAAAACACATCGATGTTAAAAACCTTGCTATAAAAAAAAACAAGGGTTACAACCGCTGACTCCTATAAATTGCGTTGCAAGTAAAATTGATAGCATGAATTTTTTACTATGACAGCAGACTGAATCCGTATAATTTTCCAGTCGTCTATGAAATAGCTCGCTGGAACTGTTATTAGTAGATAGGTAAAGCATGGCAAATGATATAAATGGTGTATTTCCCTTTCAATTATGTTCTATTTCAGTATTCGTGGAAAACGTACTGGAATAGCTTTTGTGGATTTCTAGACTGTTAATTAACAGTATAAGCCTTTGTTATCGTATCAGTTTTAATTATGTATGTGTTATTTTATAAGCCTTGGCGTCAGATGCTAACCAACTGTAAAAATAACAGCCATTATACAATCTCCTAATCTTAAAGTTTGACAATAATACGAAACTGTCTAATAATAGGAAAACCACCACGTGTACCAGATCCGATTCCTGCCAGGGGCACATGTTTTTATTTTTTTATTATACGAGTTAGAAGTACCGAACTGTAATCAAAACCAATTATCCATGGTTTTGATAATAGCTCGGCACATTACCTACTTATCAACACAAAATAACTAGTCGTTCGCGCCGAACTGAGATCTCGCGCCTACATTTTGCCTTATAGAGAAAAACTTTTGAGGTTACTTGCTTATAACTTTTTTTCTATATGATTGTTGTTTGATTTCTATATTTGTTGTTCAAGTTCAGGATATAAAGAATATTATACGTAAATTTCAGCGATCAGCGTAAAGCCGTTTTTGAGATATACCTCGGCACAAAATAGGTCTAAAAACAGTGATAGATTTTTTTAAACCGGTTTCGTACTCTACTTGTGAAGCCCTTTTCAACGATACCCCACAAAAACATTGTTGAGGCACTGCAATGCCGGGGCAGACCTAACATCATCCTAAATGCGTTATTAAACTGGACACAAAGGGTGCTGTAAGATTTTTGCTTGTTGTACTGCCACAAGCTGCAAATGTAGAAGGAGGTGCAATAAAATAAGCTTTTATAAATGCTATATTTGGTGAATTATCAAGATAAAGATTTAAGGGTATATTCAATACTTCTGTTTTAAAATCTTAAGTCCAAACATATGTATAGCAGGTGTAGATTCATCAACGTTTCTTGGTCGTTGTTCCAGGTGTAGTAACAATTGTTGAAGATGCCTCCCCAGCTCAGCGATGTTGACGAGGATGGATCGTCGAGCGCTGTCACCCTCCACGCCTAACAGCCGTGCTATGGACAAATACGAACAGCTGGCTGTGGTGATATAACTTTTATATTAATCTATGAACATACACATGACCTCACATACATTTATACACAAAACAAATTCCACACACAAATTCTGAAAAAAACCTAAAGCACTTACCTTGGGATATTTATAATTTCTAATATTGTACTATCATAATTCTAACTATAATTTATACTAAATACATACTTATGACGTGTCTAATACAGGGAACAGACTGGGTTTCATGACACAGGTCCTCCTAGTGAACCCAGGGATCTAAAGTTTTTTAAACATTTTTTTTTGTGCAAATGTGTTATTTATAATAGTCATTACAAATATCCCAAAGCACAACTAGCAGAGGCAGCTTGTCTGTTCGTTTGTATCAGTATTTGTATACTCGTCAGGTAATGAGTTCCGCTCTTTCGTTGTTTGGATGATAAATGTAGAAGCGAAACGCTCCGAGCTAACTGGAGATATTTCAACCATAAATGGATGACGTTTGACAGTTTGTCTTTTGTGTTAGATGGTAAAAAGGGCATGGAGAAATTTTGTCATGTTATTCCTGAGCATACTCTCCAAAATGTATAATTTGACACATGATAATGATAAACAGCGTAACTATTTATGCTAGACGTTCAGTTCGTTGCTTCACGACGTATTTATATATATGAGGTAAGAATAATATCATTTAGTCGAAGGCCCAAACCGCTACAAAAAAGCTTGCAATCGGGAGACGTTACTTCACATCGGGAGTCTGTTTATGTATGGAATATTGTTCGCTTCTTCGGGACGGTTCAGCTTATACCTATTTTAGGCTCTTGACATCATTGAGCGAAGAGCCAAGTGACTCTTTTGCTACGACCAGTTGACTGGTGTAAAATTTCAGATCTTAGGGCAGCGTAGCAAAGTCTCTCGGTATTTTATCCGATACATTACACTCTCTATCGGATGTGTTCTAATTCAACATATTATATTACGTAGGTAGGAGAGGGCTCGTATGGTGTGGTGCTGAAATGCCGGCGGCGCGACACCGGCGAGCTGGTCGCCATAAAGAAGTTCCTTGAGACTGAGGACGATGCTGCCGTCAGGAAGATGGCACTCAGGGAGATACGGATGTTGAAGGTGGGTGCCCTGTTCATTGGGCTACACAACTAGCTATTGATTTCACTGTTTGTTATTGGTATAATGTTGCTATCCGCTTGTAAAAAATAAATGTAAACTTAAATCTTTAAGGACTATTTTAACATAAACAATTTGACACTTTCTACCCGACGCTAAGATTTGTCGTGTGCGCCGAAAACATTCACATTACACTCACAATCACACCTAGAACCAGAAACACAAATATGGTTGAGCTTTAGAAGAAGTTAACGGATATACAGACAGAAAACAGTCGTTAAGTGGTTGTGATTGTGTGTGTGGTGTAAATGTTTCCGGCACCCACGGCACAAGTCATAGAACTTAGTGTGGGGCTGTGAGTGTTAATACCTTTATGTTATGTTAAGCCATGTCGGATGCCTTCAGGCGGCCTGAAAAATCGTGACACTAGGACTGTCCACTATTATATACGACAAGAATGCAACAGACAGACAGACGCGGACTTTTTTATACTATGTAGTTCTATACATGTAGAGTCATGTATAGTGTCATGTTATACATGGTTTTATTGTCATTTCTAGAAACTCCGGCACGACCACTTGGTCAACATGATCGAGGTGTTCCGTCGCAAGCGGCGGTTCTACCTCGTATTCGAATATTTGGAGCACACGCTGCTTGACGAGTTGGAGGGTTCCCCTGGAGGGCTGGGCGAGGACTTGGCCAAGAAACACCTGTACCAACTGCTAAAGGGGATCGACTACTGTCACCAGAACTCGGCAAGTGGAATGTGTTTCTTAAGCCTATTAAACTCAAACTTAAACGTTTATTTGCTAGTCTAATACATGTCAAAAAGGTCTTATAAATAATATTATATGTACAATGTATTCAGCCTGCACGCAGAGTTGCAAATATAAAAAAATATTATTGTCTCTAAATTTCATGAATTCGTTAATAGTTTGGAAACAATTACTTAATAGCCAGTCACTCAAATTCTTTCAAAATTATTGCCTTCTAAAATTGTAATATCGTTAGGTATTTTATTATATAAAGGTACATATGATATACGTTCTTTTTGTAAATATATTTTTTATAAGTAGGTTGATATAATACTGAGGTGAATTTCGCACGCTTTTGTTTTTATAAATTACACTGCGATTTTTAAAATATCCTGGGTACGTTTTTGTAAAAATACAAATATCTCTAATGCAGATGCAAGCCAGAGGAAGCACGTTACATTTTTTGAATAGTGGCTTACAACTATCCCTAAACCATTCTTTATTAATCACCCTAATGCATCTCTTTTGTTTATAAAAAAAACTCTTATTCTTTATAGCTGCTACACACTGGACGTATTTGGTTCGAACGGACCGCGTGCGAGAATGCTGGTGTGGGTACCGCTGGAAAGTAGGAGACCGCGCCCTCGTCCCTGCATGCTGTTCGCTCGAACCAAATGCGTCGAGAGTAGCAGCAGCTACGATTGATCGGATCTGTATAAGAGAAGTTCAATACGATGAATGATGAAGCGAGCTTTAATAACCTATCAGCGTGTAATTGAGTTAAAAAGCATTGTATTAAAATAAATAGACAAATAGAATAGGTAGCTGAAAACTCGTAAAGCAATCAAGTACCTATCGATGTTCCAGCTGCTTCCAATAGCACAATAGTCAATACCTATCCGTTTTATTACTTACCTGAGGGACCTGATATAGAAAACGGCAGGCGCGCGACCAGAGCCCTGTGTAAATAAAATATATGTCGCCCAATCAACGAAATATGCTCGGCGTCGCGCGGCCGTGCGGCGGGCGCGAGCCTGCGACGCTTCACCCCGCGCTGCCGAAGTTTTTACATAGGCTAGTGTAACTAAATATACAGAGCGGACGTATTTGTATTATTGGCGACTAGGACGCAGCAGCAGCGGTCGAGGCGCGCGTACAGGGTGAGTGTCCGGTTGCGCGCCCTGGCCGCTTTGTATATCAAGTTCCTAAGTCTCGAGAAGGTTACTCCATAATGAGAGTCCATATCTACATTCCAGATCATCCACAGAGACGTGAAGCCGGAGAATGTTCTGGTCTCCAACACTGGTATCGTCAAGCTTTGTGACCTCGGGTTCGCGAGAGCGCTAGCAGCGCCAGGCGAGCCCTACACGGAGTACGTCGCTACGAGGTGGTATAGAGCTCCAGAACTGCTGGTAGCGGAGCATAGGTATGTAACTTCTCATATGGAATTAACTGGAGAAAACTCCAACACAACGTGGTAAAGCTCT
Organism: Lomographa bimaculata; assembly: GCA_948107665.1. Classification (NCBI taxonomy): domain Eukaryota; kingdom Metazoa; phylum Arthropoda; class Insecta; order Lepidoptera; family Geometridae; genus Lomographa; species Lomographa bimaculata. The sequence goes on from OX403600.1 coordinate 15,147,351, forward strand.
GTAACTTGGGTTTCCCAGAACTCCGAGTTTTAAACAAAGTATCTATAATATCACTATGATGTAAAACGAGGCAGAATGTAGGCATAATGTTACTGTCTGAACATGAGCTGTTCTCTCACCTGTACAAAGACCTAAAGATGAGACACTTTTGTCTCTGAACAGCTGAGTTTCTGGAGGGATTTCAGATGTTAAAAACTATTAACAGTGGCTTATCAATTGCAAACATAAGGACGTTTCTACCTTTAGTTTATCATACGTGCAGCGAAGGAGTGGAAGGATAAGGATATAATTTGGGAGTCTGCAAGTCTAAAGTGAATAGGTTACCTGTAGTCAAGCAGGCTATATTTTCGACCGCATCATCCCTATCTAGCATAAAAAGGAGAAATATATAATGTTAGTGAATTGAAGTAATCAAGACCTTGAAACCGCGTCATATAGGTCAATCCAGCGGCCAACATCCAGGCACATAGATATGTATGAAGTATGAAAAAGTGTTGAGATAAGCTCTTGTTGTATTGCCAGGTATGGACCGGAAGTGGACATTTGGGCGATAGGCTGTCTCTTCGCTGAAATGCTAACTGGTGACCCTCTGTTCCCTGGAGACTCGGATATCGATCAGTTAGCGCTTATTATAAAGACTGTTGGTAAGTATGTATTTATGAGAAAATCTTTTCACTCATTTTTTTTTCAAAGTAACATTATTTAACTAACATCGACGTTTCGATAGGGTTGCACCGGCCATGGTCACGAGTGAGTCTCTCCAAAGTCTCTCGTGACCACGGCCGGTGCAACGAGAGCCTCTGTCAAAAGTCTCTCGTGACCAAGGCCGGTGGCAACGGGGAAGAAATGGAAGAAGCGTTGTGTCAATGCTTTGAATACTGTGTTTCAGGGAAGCTAGCTCCCCGCCACCAGCAGGTCGTATCCCGTTTGGCGGGCGGCGCTGGATTAGCTGCGAATGCAGGCACGCGCGCCGTTCTGCCCGGGGTCGGGCTGGCGCGGGACCTACTGCAAGCCTGCTTGAGGACGGAACCGAGAGCCCGGCCCTCTGCACAGACTCTTCTCAGGCATAAGTGAGTACCGTAATATAGGATAACTAATTTATTGTTACTTACCATGGTTTCTAGGCCAAATTTTTATCATTGTGTAAAAAAAAAGGCTTTATTGTTGTCTGAAATAAACAAATATGAATCTGAATTTGTATAGTTAATAATTGAAATGTAAGCAAAGATTAAATAAACTGACTTCACCGCTCATATTTTGGTTCTTATATTTAACTTGATTGATTACGATAAAGTTTATATGGGACCACCTCTGAAGTATAGGGCAATAATGAATTAGATCGTTATATATGTTTCTTTTTCTTTTTCAGATATTTTTCACAGGACGCGTTCGCGGAGAATTTCAACGCTGAACTAAGGAAGAAATTAGGAAAAGAAATTGACGTAAGCAAATTTATTTACCATTTCCAAATTGTAATTATACGTATTCTTTGATAGTCATTACTGTTGACTTTTTTGTTGCACTGATGGGAAATATATGTTTTCTATTTCTAGTACAGTCATTTGGTTTGAAATGTACGAGGTTACGTGGAAAGTTTGTCGGGAATTTTGAAATTTGGCGATCTTATACATTTTGTAGTGCTCTTTCCAAATTTAAACCTTGCCCTCGTGTGTTTTATTTTGTATTATTTAGTATATATACACCACCAATTAAATTTTGTACATACATTTTTTATCGTAAAACAAGTTAGAAAGTAGATATTGACAAAAAATATGGCGGCGCAAGCGGCAGAGATACGCGGTGGCAAAGTTGAAATTTAGAAAGAGCACATCAAAATTTATTAAACCACCAAATGACCGTATATACATACTATTCTTGGTAAGACATTTTAAGTTTAAATGTTTACTAAATAATTATATCGATGTAGACACTGCCGACTCAGCAAGGCCCCGCCAGGATTCCCGGCAAGCCGCGACAACAATGGACGCTCAACATTATTTCTGTAAGTAACGTTACAAATATGTTTATAGTTTGTTTATAAAATACGATAGAATGGGTAGTATACACTTTTCATATTAAACAAAAACTATTTTTAATCATATTTGCAAAGGCAGCCACGATTTTAACACAATTTAATTTTCTCGCTTAAAAAAAGTAACAAAGAAACACAAACCTTTAAAAATGCTTAAAACAAATTTCTTTGGGGTTTTTTTATAAATTAAATTAAAAACAAATTATGCGTACACAGTTAATTTTTTTTTCTGATAAGTTCTTAGATTTTTAATAATAAAATGACAGTGACAGCTGAGGTGTCTGAGTTTTAGGTGTCAAGTTAAGAATGGCTATATTATCTTTGAATTCAAGTCATCTCTCTGTTTTCCAGGACCACTCCAGATCTCGGACGGACAGCACGGCAGGGGAATCTCTCATTGACTACAACTATACACCAAGTATATTAATTATTTCAATTAGCCCCTAACAGGGCTATATCATGGATATTCCCTATTCCCTAATAGGGAAAATCCCATACATATGCCCCCTGGCAATTGTAGTCACATTTCCCCCCTAATAGGGAATATCCATGATAAAGTATAAATATATAGGCTAAGTAATTTTATTTAACCTATAGAACTGTAATATTATTATTTAAATGCCTGTGATTTGTAATTATGGTAAATGAAAAGTTGCAAAAATATTTAATTAAAAAGCAAAACGCACGCTATTGGCTAAACCAGAAATATTTTTTTTATACCGCCAATGTATTAATATAAACGATCGTATACATAAAACGAAAACATAAAAATTAAAATATGATGTTTTGCCGCGAAAGTGAAAAAATGACGTTGTTGATTTTGTATAATTTTCCAAAACCTGTGATTCTTCGAGTGTTAATATGTAATAATGGTGGATTATTAACCGTTAATACTTAGTGAATGTGCATAAGTGGAGGCAAATCATACAAAATTAAAAACCTGGTTTTCGCCTTCGCCTTAAAACTCCAGTACAAGTTCTAGTAAAGTTTCTACCACTTTACTAGAGCATGACTTAATTATGACTGGACCTTGACTCTTTTACTTGACTTTGACTGTTAATATGAAATACACTTGAAATATTACATTATAACTTGACACTGGCTAAATGCACAAGATTGCGAAACCGAAATTAAGAAATTAAAACGTATATGCGTTAAATTACTTGATTGCACCCGGGCCGACCGCCGCCGTGGCAAGATAGTGACTGCTAGCGCGACCCTATCTTACCCTAAATCGGCGAGGGATTCGAGCCCCACACACCCCTCTCCTTTACCCCTGGGAAGTATAAGGAAAGGCATTTCCACCCCAAAAAAATACTTGATGGTATGTGATCGATGTTGGTAAACACCACTAAATAGTGTTATTTTGTCGTCAGTATCGGAGATGCAAATGGACACGACCTCAACGGAGAAGAAACCGACACACGCGCCGCACGCACCGCACGCGGCGAACCAACTTACCGTTGCGAATGAAACTGCTGAGGTGCCCTACAAATTACAACTAAATACATAATCATTATAATTCATTTACCAATAATATAATCATAATATATTCATAATGCTTGCCTATCGAGCATAAAAAAAACAAAATCCAAGCTAGTAAGCTTTCATTAATTACGTGATTAGGAGGGGCTCTCACGTGGGAGAGAAGAGGGGTCTCGGAAAATATCTCGTTGTCATTCCCCACCGTCCATTGTGGTGAGATTGTGTCACAGTATTTAGTTCCAAAATCCACGGGGATAGTACAATACAATACAAATACTCTTTATTGCACACCAAGAAAAGTAATTATTAACAATAGCAAACAATTTAGCAGTAAAATCGGATAGTATATATATATATTTGTATTTTCTATATTATTATATTTATACAAAACACCGACGTCCAATTTCATTGCTTACTCCTCTCCATCCAAAGGTTGTCTGGAGGGGATCGCTCTTAGCGATAAGACTGCCTGTTGTTACACTTATTTTCTAGAATATACTATTCCTTGTCATGTATTTGTTAAGGTGTTCAACAAAGTGTTTATATATCTATCTATATTTATATGCCTAAATGCGAAAGTTTGAATGTTACATCGCAATGACGTCAAAACAACTGAACCAATTTTGCCCGAGATTTGGAACATAGGTGGACCTGGAATAACATGACTTTAGTAATATTTTAGTTTGATTAACGCGGGAGAAGCTGCGAGGAACAGCTATAGTAATACAATGAATGAAATAAACATAAACATAAACGCTTTCACACTTACAGCCAACCGCGAGGAACAGCTATAGTAATACAATGAATGAAATAAACATAAACGCTTTCACACTCACAGCCCCACACTAAGTTCGATGACTTGTGTCGTGGGTGCCGGAAACATTTACATCACACACACAATCGCAACCATAACCAGAAACACAAATTTTCCTTGGGAGAAATCTTGTGTTCCTCCCAGGAATCGAACCTGATGCTAAGAAGCCGAACGCCACCCAAATAAGTCAAATGTATACGAACTGTCATGTTCCAGGGCAGCGTGTCTTGCGGCGGCGGCGGCGGCGGCGGCGGCGGCGGCGGCGGCGGCGCGTTGCCGGCGACGCGACTCCCGCCGCGCTCTCTCGGCCGCGTCATCAACGACGCGTTTCAGGTTAGATACTACGTCCGCCACTGATGGCCCTTGGGACAATAATTAATGAGTTATTGTAACGGCCACCACTGGTGCCCGTTTTAGTGGTGGCCGTTGGGAGTATACCCTCTCATACAATCATGGTATCATCATCACAATAATATATATTTTTTTTGTTTAGTTCGTTTACTATGTAGTCGTCATAAGATATTTATGTATGATAATATTGTACATTTAAATTTTGGTATATTTGTTGTATATTATGCTATGTAATATATGTAGGTATATTTTAAATCATAAATAATGGTTAACAGCCCTTATTATATTCTCGGTTGACTGGCAGAAAATGCTGTATTAGCATTAAGTCCTCCGTGTACATGTGTGTTGTGCAATATAATAAATGTGCAGTTTGCTCCAACAACTCAAGCCCTAAGATTACTTAATGACTTAATTGCTAAAGAACCAGATGTAGATATATTCAACATGCGCTACTCTGATTACATGAGATATATAACTTATTTTTTAAGTTCCTAATAATAGTCTTATAATAGTGTAAATTATTATTTTAGTTTGTTCCTAATAATAGTGTAAATTTTATTTTAGTTTGTTGTGCGTCTTAGCATTGCTGTCAGTGCAACAAGCACCTGTTTATAAATAAATAAATAAATAGATAAATAAGCACGGACTCGAAACAAATACGGACGTGATTTTATCCAATCACGGGTGAAGCATGCAAATGTCCGCGTCTTAAACTTTTCAAATATATTCGATAATAGAACAAATCGCTAATACCGGAGAGAACAAATAGGTAACAACAACTTGTTAACGCTGATATCTTTTTCACAGACGTTCCCTGTGCCAGTCAATTCATATCCACGGACACCTTACATCAAGAAGTAAGATAATTCATATACTTACATTTATTAAACTAACTGCTTTGTCAGCTGAAGACCTCGCGTATATTTCGAAATGGCAGATTTTTTTTTTACATTTTCAACTCGCATTCCTCCGCCATTTTGAAATCACGAATTGAATCGGATGAGAAACGCGACTTGTAGAGGAGAACGACCGGAAATCCGAACGGACATACGAAAGCAATTTTACTAAAGCTGAAACGGAGACATTTTGCTCGCGCTACGCGGTCGCTCGGTCAATTAAGTAAACTGTTAACTTGACCAACATCTAGATGTCCAATTTAAAGGTCTACCAACGTGTGGCGCTTGCAGACAAAGTAGGTAAAAGATAATTAAGTAAATAGTACTTAAATCCGAGAAACTTACGGAAAAGAAGGCAGCCCGATCACGTAGTCTCGGTACAGTTTCTATTGAATTTCCGAGGGAATGATGTGGGAACATCGTGATGAAATGGTAAAAGTAACAAATGGTATCAGTCTTAAATTGCCCATAGGTGAAAGTTTGTCGGGATTTATCTCTCGATATTATCTCGTCCAGGTGTCATTTAGTCTGAAACTCACACAGTCCAGGTCACACTTTGTCCCTACCTTATACTGTCCAGGTCTCATTTAACTTTTAGTCTGAGTTGCATGCTATCCAAATTTAATTTAGTTTAAAATTCATAGTGTCCAGTTATTATTTTGTCCAAGACTCATATTGCCAAAGTGTTTTCGTCCAAAAGTCATACTATTCAAGTCTCATAACGTCCGAAACTCATACAGTCCAGGTCACTCTTTGTCTAAAACTTATACAGTCCAGATCCCACTTTCTGTGTTGGGCTCATAAATACTCCCGCGGTTCTATCGCCGTGGTGTCTCTGCAGTAGACTATTTGTAGTGTGTCTGCTGTTCGACGAACCATTTAATTGTTGTTCATACGTTATTTTCAGAGTGAATAACAAACTGGTGATGGATGAGGAACTGCTTCGCGGTCGAGTAGTCGCTAAAAAGAACAGTAAGAAGACTTGCCCCGAGCTCACACTGCCCTACGTGCCTGGAGGTACGATACTTCTGTTTTAATCTCTAAAAAAAAAAGAATCTCTGAAAATTTGATTGACGGACGACACAGTTTTCGCAGTGGCTTCGATTCCCGGCAGGAGCACAATTTTCCTTCCCGAGGGACATTAAAAATGTGTGTCAGTTTTTATTTTCATAATTTATTCTTGTTTTTTGAATACATTTAGAGATTTTCCAAAATGGGTATTTATTTAATAAGTAGTTTAATAGTATTTATTTAATATAAATAAGGTAATCTATGCTTGATTGTGTTGAATTTATTTAAAACACATTTTCTTTAATAATTTTTATTTAAGTCTAACCTCTACTAACTAACTATATGATTAAGCCATAATTAAGTAGTGTTTTTTACTTCATTAAACCCAGTTTTCCCGCAAATTACCACTGTCTCTTGGAAAAAAAATACGTGATTTTTGCTGAGATACCCACCCCCTCTCCCCACGTGAGATTGAGTGAGGTTCGGCTTGACTCCTTGGGGAGGTGTTAAGGAGGGGGGGATGGCTATACGTCTCACGTAATTAATGGACACCCTCTTACATCTGTGGCGTGTGACTTTGACCTTTGTTATGGCAACCCCTGTCAGATGTCTAGGTCCAAAGACTGTGGTGTAGAACCGTAGCTAATGAAATGGGGTTGCAAATTACACAATCTTTGGAAACTTAATTTCAACATAACTCTATATTCAGTTTAAAAGTTCCAGTTTAGACTCCATACATGTAGCTAGATGCGTGGCTTGTATGTGGCCGTTTTATTGTACATTGTATTGTTACTTTTCAGCAAGCAATAGTCCGATGAAGAAGTTGAAGAAGCCGCGAGAATCACAAGCTCAATTGATACCCAAAACGTACGACATGCAGCATTGGGAATCCGCTGTAAGATTTTTATCCTTTACTATGAATACTCCAAAAGGAACGGTTGTTAGCGGCCTGTATCCAGCGTCTTCCTGCGACCTTCATTATGTCGTCCGTCTTGCCAATCCGAGATCTTTGGGAGAGGCATATCCAGCAGTGGACTATGAAGTCATCATCATCATCATCATCTCAGTCACAAGAGTGGCTGAGATGATGACGATGATGATGATGATGAATACTAATTGACTAATTACAAGTATTGCTATTTCGAATGTTTCAAAAAAAGTTATTTGAGTGGTTAATTACTATGACACTTTATCTTTACATATTATATGGATACTAGCCGTGCCCCGCGGCTTCGCCCGCTATTATCAAGTTAAAAAGTAGCCTATGTGTTAATCCTAGGTATAAGCTATGTACACTCCAAATTTTATTCAAATCCGTTCAGCCGTTAAAGCGTGAAGAGGGAACAAACATACTTACACACTTGCAAACTTTCGGATTTATAATATTAGTAAGATTAATTATTATTGATAAATAGGTTTATTAAACGAGCGTTAACTGTAGAGTTGTATATTCATGAATTGAAAATGAAATTTAATTAGTATTTTAATTAATATTAGCATGCACTCACGAGAAAAATACGGACAAGAACTTTTTAATTAAAATAGCAAATTATCTGAATCTGAATCCAACCGGTGAGATTATCAAAACAATAAGTGATATATCAGCTTTAAGCAAGGCTGTGAGTGTGACATGAACTGCCCGTTGACTTAGTTGGGTGGGCGTCCGCCTTCTAAGCGTTCGGGGGAAAGGTATCGGGTTCGATTCCCGGCGGGTACACACGTTTTCTCCCCAAGGAAAATTTGTTTCTTGTTCTGGGTGTGACTGTGTGTGTGTGATGTGTTTCCTGCACGACACAAGTCGTTGTGTGGGGCTGTGAGTGTGAAAGCGTTTATGTTTATGTTGTATATGTTTTATTTCCAGCGCTATGGCGACTCTAGCTGCCCGCAGAGAACGCCCACCAACCTCCCCTACATGTGACCCCCCCACCGCGGCTTCTGGAAGGCCGGCTATTGACAATAATTAATTCCCAGTTACATAACTTGTTTTGTTTCGATTCGCCCCATGAGCTCCGGTTCATCCCGTGTGTTGTCGACTTAGACTGAATTAGTTTAGAATTACATTTTCACAATTTTTATGTAACGTGTCACTAATTATTTTGTACCGTTTAACCCTATTTGTCATAGTATTCAGGATATATATTGAAATAACATTGGAATTATTTCTGACTTCACTCGTTTTGTATTCTGAAACTGTAAAAGTCTTGTTTCTGAAAGTTTTAATTAGTTTCCAAGGTTGATTTTCTAAATTCATGTATTTTAGGTATCTATTTCATTTCATCGAGATAAAAGACAAATATTCATCTCTATGAGTGAACCTATATTTATTGTTCATATTATAGTTTTAATAAATCGGAACTGTTTAAACAATAAATTTTACAAATTCCTTGCAATAATTTTTCATTATGTTTGTAGAAATTGTTGAATTTTAATAAAACAGCTAACGCATCTATAGCTCTTGTGTGGCCATCGAGGGATCTTTTGTTTATTATTGTGCCTTCAATATATATTCAATATATAATAAGACGTCTTAATCAGTATTACTTCTCAAAACCATGAATGTTTGTTAAATAATAATTCATCAAAGTAACACAAATGTAGTTTCAAAAATATTCTAACAATCGATCCCTCGGTGTTACAGTAAAAGGGGACGAGATAAAGTTGACAGAACTTTACGGGGATTTTTTAAAATGGGATGAATAGGGAAAGTTTGTTTCACTAATATTGGCTTTAAATCTAGTAGAACTCCATATACTGGATTGAAAATATAAAGTGACTTATGTCTAAATGAATGTAGATATGTATAAGGAACTTTCCTTTTTCATCCCACACGTTCTTGTGGTCTAACTGGTGAATTTATATTGTAAGTCGACCACTGCCAAGGTTGTTTTATAGAATAGAATTTTGTTTCGAAGAGTTTTGTAAGTAATAGCTTACGTCGTTACAGGAATGTTACCTATTTGTAAATATTGTATAGTGTTACATTTTATTACACGCGAAATTTAATAAACACTTTTTAGAAATGTATACTTTTTATGTGATCCTAAAATTGTCGTTAGTTATCCCTACCCAATGCATTAAATTTATGGTTATTTATATCTGAGCGATTTTTTTATTCTTATTTCGATAGATATACACCAAATGCGACTTAAATTTCTTTTATTCTTCCGACTATTAGTAGCAAAACAAAACTATCAGCATCTATCAATTATTATTGTCCACGTTTGACGGATTCCCATTAGGGTTGTACTGGGTCAACGTACAGTGAGACCCTAAGAATAAGGTATATAACGTATCTTATAATTGTTCCAAAACATTAGGCTCATCTCAATAAAACAATCGAGCATATATCAATACTAAATCCTCAGCTATCCAACCAGAAACAATAATTACAATTTTCTTTATTCCTAAAGCATTTAGGTTTAAAATTACGTCGTTTAGTACCAGGCGTAAAGTCAGCGGCGATACGAGTGATACAGCGAGCTGGCTGCGCCACGCGTCTCAGTTTTAAAGTAACAAAGCCCACCGCGTCTTAGTTTTGCGTGATATTGTTTTTAGTTTGATTTATACTTCTTTAGTTATTATTATTCATTGGACCTAACTTTATTGTCTAGAAAACTATTTAAATATCCTAGTACGGGTTCTCTAGTTGTCACGATTTAATATATATAATTCTTCTATAGGTACGTGTGTGACTGCAATGAACTCCTCCTTAGCTCCTGGACCTGTATTGATAATTTTTTGAGTGTGTTCAGGTAGATTCAAGAATGGCTTAGATCCAAGCAGAATAAATAAAAAAAAAATGTGCAAAAAAACCCATAGACAAAATCCGTACTACTATCAAATCCAAAGTAGGGAAGTACTAGGAAATCATAAACATGAAGGAGATGATAATTAAGTCACGTGACATAGCAACGCATGCAGTGAAAAATGTAGGACAAGTCTATCAGTAAGTCTATTGGGAAGGAAATTCCCAGTTGTACTTGGTAAGACTATTAGGATTTTACGGATGGAAAGAATTGGTACAATGGTGGTGAAGTGGGCTTAGCTTACTAAAACCCACTTGGTTACGGAACCCTAAAAAAAGGTATTAAGAAAAGAAAACACATTATTTTTTTAATTTATAATTGTTGGCAGTTAATGACTAAAATACAATATCGTAGATCTATAGGTTACCTACAAACGAAATAAATGGCATACAAATCATTTAAAAGTAACTACAAACCTAAGAGATGGTGCTCCGATTTCTGTATATTATGACTTTGGTTTCATTTGTCAGAATTCGGGTTTTATTACATAATACTGAAGCGCCCTTACTGATGAAACCGTTGTTATATCTAACACAGAATGGAATAATTTCAAAGCATTAAAGCTAGTAGCTTCTATGGACTACATAAATAAACTTAATTTTTTTCGATAATCCCTTTTCACACAATTGAAACTTTTACAAGCACAAATCATCAATAAATTCACACGCTGAATAAACATTGCTATTTTAGAGATGGGTCAGTATTACCACGATGCTTTCCCATTGGGTGTACGATATTCTTGTAACGCTTCTCGCAACTAGTGAAGGTTGGCAGTTAGCTCTATATCTGTTCTTGTCTTACGAAGCAAAAGAGTTAGTAGCACTCGCAACCTTTACTTTTCCCATGTCTATTGTAGTTACAATTTCTTTTTTTTAATTTATCAGTCTAACTTATAATTTGAGGCACCCACACAGAGATAATTGGCTACATTATTTATAATTAAAAATGCAAAATATAGATAAGTAAAAAAAAAGAAAATATGCGTCACCTAGTTTCTTGCCAGGTTCTTCTCGATATGGCTGTAAATTTGTGATCTGGCAGTTATTATCATTAACTTTTATGAGAATGTTTTAACGTTTTAACAAATCTGTGATAAGTGACAAATATTATAAAGAAAAACTATATCATAGTGCTCTAGAGAGCTTGCAAATCTTTAAGTATTATATCAAAATGATAGTTAAATTTGCTTTAAAAAAAAAACTTTTAATACCTTTTGTAAAAGTGCCATTTTATCCTAAATAAGTACAATTGGCCTTGATTTGTTATGTTGCTGTTTTAAATAAACGACAGGCGAATTATTTGCTCATATGTTAAGGAAAAATATCGATGTTATAGTCCATTATCAATAATGTGGTACCTAATTATATTATATTTAATTGGTATATAATGCCTTGAATATGACAGGTACATAGAATTCCTGACCCTTTATTATCGACGACGTATCTTTGTTGCGAGTAGGTTCTATTTGAATTAAGCAAAAATTTACCTTATTACTTAGTAATTTTGTATCAAAAATGATCGCTATAGTTAAGTAATAGGGTACGTACAACGATAGTTAGCCCAAGCGAGCGTAATTTTATACATTACGCTTTTTAAATCGCTTTATTTTGCTACATTCTGTTTAATATAAAAGTCCGGTTTATGTCAGACGACAACGCAAAATGAGTCTGGTTTAGTTAAAATGACACGACTCAAAAAACGCGTCTCAACTCACAAAATTACCCTTGTTTGCACCCTTATTGTAATTCTTTTTGAACAGGCTCTAAATACGCCTACTGACCTTTTTGTTTGTTCAATTATTTTTTTATAGCTAAAGAAATGCGATAGCGCGTAATCGATGCTTATTCACTAAATGTTAGGTATTTACATTAATTTTGACATTCACTTCTTTAAATATACGGTTAAGCACCATCGATATACTATCGATAAAGCCACACCACTACATAATGTCCAGTAGCTCAAGTTGTTAGAAACGGTACTACAAATTATATTGTGAAACAATAGGCTAGACGCCTGAAAAACCTGATAAGTCCGTCATTTAAATTATCAACAAATATTGGACAAGTATTTTTTCTTTTGACAAGTATTTTTTCTTTTGTCAAACTAAAAATGACGAAGATACAGTGCGTTGAATATTCCGCGTGACGTCACGGCCCGACGTACACTTTTTAACGTGGCGAGACGTCACGAGCACCCTTGAGCTCTGACGCTCTTTATCTTGTCAATTTCTATTGATAATATGTAAAATAAAAATCAGATGTCCAGTATTTTTTTATAGTCTAACTGACGGACTAATTAGTTTTTTTTTTACTCAGGCATCATCACTATTCTACCATAAGGCTACTTTTTGCAGTTGTGTACCTTAACACCTTAAGCAAAATAGTAGCCTTATGGTAAAATAGTGATGATGATAGGTTATCTTTATCCAATAAAATATGCATGATGTCGTTATAATAAAACATCCTATATATAACTGAATAACATAATATTGCTTGAGTATGAAAGTAACTATCTAATATAATAATATAACCTAGTATGAGACTATCACTTCTATAATATTATTATCTAATACATTTTAACTTAGTGACTAAGCGTTGATTTTAATGGTCCCTTAGTTTTAAATCTTGTACGCTACCTTAACGTTTTTTAAAGAAATAATTGCAGAAAATAATAGTCGCTGCGATCGCCCATACTGGCGGATACGATATATAATACTGCTAGCTGCGCCCTGCTGTTAAAAAAGACTCACGTCAAGTCCCAAAACCGCGCGAATTTCGAAAAAGAAATTCTATGCCTTAATCCAGGGTATCAGCTAACTCCATACCAATTTCATCAAAAATGGTCCAGCCGTTTGAGCGTGAAGAAGTAACAAGCATACAAACACACTCACAAACTTTCGCCTTTATAATATTAGTGCGATTGTATTTCCAAGCATCAAAATAATATTAGAAATCCGAAAAGTATACAAATGTGTAAGTGTGTAAGTATGTTTGTTTTCTCTTCACGCTGTAACGGCTGTACGGATTAGGAAGAAATTTGGGATGTCCATAGTTTATACCTAGAATTAACACACACAGTGCTTTTTATCTTGATAAACGCGGGCGAAGCCGCAGGAGCACGGCTAGTGAGCAAATATAACAAACATACAATTTGATTCCCCTTTATTTTTAATATATCGTAATTCATTTGCAATGTATTTATTCACTTTTGTGTCTTCGTAATATATATCGATAATTATTATTCTCCTTAATACAGTAGCAGATTTGCCAGCACAAACCTTCTAGGCCAGCATGTCCCACCATTGACCGCATCGTCGCTTTACATCAGGTGAGATTGCGGTCAAATGCTAGTGCTAATTCTAGTCTAAAAAAATAATTTATTTTTTGCTTGATAGGCAAGCATTTGCCCATTATCTCACCTGATGGAAAGTGAAGATGCAGCCGAAAATGTAGCATGCTTTCCTAGAAGATACCTATTCACTCTAGACTTGAAGACACCCAGATTGTACTGACCCCCTATTACGTATCTTTGTTGCACGCGGTTTTAATTAAAATTAAGCAAAAATGAACCTTATTTCTTAGGAGTTTTTGTCAATTTAGTATTGAAACCGTTTGCAACAAAGATAGGTAATCGGCCCCCTGATCGGAAACCAAGGCGATGAGATCCACTTCCTCGCTTGCCTAAAATAATATAAAAGAAGGCCGAAAATAACTTCACGATCAATTAATTTCACAATACCTACTCATATTTTTAAATATTTTTTACATTTGCCCAATAAAATATATGAATAATTAAATATTTAATATCATATCCGAGGAAGACAAAGAAATACATGAATTCGCCATGTTAATTATTTTCTTTACCCTAATTAGAGTATTTGCTGATCTGGATTGGTAATAATTAATACCTAGGTAATGTTTTATCTGTGATAGATTAGCGTAAAATAATATATTGATATATTGTATGACTTTGAGAACAAAATAACATCAATCAGGTAGTCCATACACTAAGAGTATCGACAGGTGACGTTATGTACAAATTTGATTAAAATCATCTTTCAAACAGACCCCTTACGTAGTACCGATAAGGGATCTTTCTTGATATAGTAGTACCGATAATACCTAGATAGATATTGTGACGACAGAAGTCATCGAAATTAGTGTGGGGCTGTGAGTGTGAAAGGGTTTATTATTTGGGAACATATTCAGACTACTAAAATGCATGATATCATCGAAACGATGAGACAAATTGAATGTTACAACGGAGTTATTCAAAATAACCGTATAAATCATATGATATATATTCCAAGTGACACTTCTATAATTCAAGATGGCGGTGTGCTAGAAACAGTTCTATCGTGTGTCGTAAAGACACACTGAAACTTTTGTATTACTGGGAAACATTTCTATTATTCAGCACACACCACACACAAAAATATTTTCAATTAGAATTCAAAGCCCTCCCATAAAATATTACACTTCAACAGATGGATGAGTTAAGATATATAATGCAACATATTCTAAATATCCGTTATTTTCAAACTTGTAACATTCCGTAATTCAAAATGGCGGCGATGAAGATCTAAATGTGTACGGACTAAAAACGGGACCTTTAAACACAACGTATTCGAATCAGCCGTTACTTTTCAAACATTCGAACTGACAATGGTAATTCAAGATGGCGGCGTGGTGAAGACGGGCGGCTGTACGGGCGGACACGCGGTCGTGAGCAGCTCGCCGCCGCTCTCCGTGATCACCACGGTCTTGTGGTAGTTGATGAGGTCGGCTGGGAAAGAAAGGTTACGATAAGAACGTAGCAACGGGAAGTAAAATTAAAGGCAACAAATCAACTTCTAATGGCATCTGCATTTCGCTTTTTAATCAATTTATTTTGTCTGTTTAGTTTTTTTTTATTTATGATAGGCAAACATTTGACCACTTCCACACCTGATAAGGGACGACGTCGACGGTGGAGCACGCTTGCCTACAAAATTCACTCTCGACTTGAAGACACCAAGATTATACTTATCTACGAACGCAGACCCTGTGAATACCTGTTTGTAATATTGCGCGACACGCGCAGTGTCCCAGTGTTACCTAGGCTAGTGTGCGTGGTCTGTCCGTCGCCGAGCAGGCGGTAGTAATATTGCGCGACACGCGCAGTGTCCCAGTGTTACCTAGGCTAGTGTGCGTGGTCTGTCCGTCGCCGAGCAGGCGGTAGTAATATTGCGCGACACGCGCAGTGTCCCAGTGTTACCTAGGCTAGTGTGCGTGGTCTGTCCGTCGCCGAGCAGGCGGTAGTAATATTGCGCGACACGCGCAGTGTCCCAGTGTTACCTAGGCTAGTGTGCGTGGTCTGTCCGTCGCCGAGCAGGCGGTAGTAATATTGCGCGACACGCGCAGTGTCCCAGTGTTACCTAGGCTAGTGTGCGTGGTCTGTCCGTCGCCGAGCAGGCGGTAGTAATATTGCGCGACACGCGCAGTGTCCCAGTGTTACCTAGGCTAGTGTGCGTGGTGTGTCCGTCGCCGAGCAGGCGGTAGTAATATTGCGCGACACGCGCAGTGTCCCAGTGTTACCTAGGCTAGTGTGCGTGGTCTGTCCGTCGCCGAGCAGGCGGTAGTAATATTGCGCGACACGCGCAGTGTCCCAGTGTTACCTAGGCTAGTGTGCGTGGTCTGTCCGTCGCCGAGCAGGCGGTAGTAATATTGCGCGACACGCGCAGTGTCCCAGTGTTACCTAGGCTAGTGTGCGTGGTCTGTCCGTCGCCGAGCAGGCGGTAGTTGGGGCGCGCCTGCACGAGGTAGTGCTTGCAGCGGTGCGCGCCGCGGTAGGACACGGCGTAGCCCCACACGCGCTCCGACACGCGCACGAGGAAGCTGCCGGCCGGCTGCGACGACAGCAGCTGCTCCGCCGCCGACCGCGTGATCAGCCCTGCCGGGGACCACACCAAAGACTACTTCGTAAGCGTTCTTCATTTTCTGAACACTTGAACGTTTACCGTTTCTGTGTTCAAATACCCAAATTCATCAATAACATTTTGGATAAATGTCGTTATTTTTGCGCTCGCTTCGCTCACACCCTTAACAGTTTTTAATTTCTAATGATCGGGCAAACAAATTTAAGCGGCTTTCCGAGTTCAAAGATCTGTGCCAAAAACTATCAATGGTATTTCGTTTAAACGACGACATTTTTGTGCTCGCTTCGCTCGCACCATTAATATTTTGTAATTTCGATGATCGGACAAACATACTTCCAAGTTCTATGGTCTGTGCAAATACCATTCATTACATTTGATTAAACACCGACATTTTTGCGCTCGCTTCGCTCCCACCTCTAACAGTTTATATTTTCTAATGATCACGCAAACTTTCGCAAGTTTCCTAATTCTCATATTAACATTATCGCCACATTAATATTAATTATATATTTTTTGAATAAACATCCAATGCCAAGAAAGTTTGCGATTACATTCGAGAGCGCGACTCGCAGAAACAGATGTTGCACTGACATCAATACCACCAATCCATAACTATATTCCGCTGCGGATAATCGAACATTCAGTCAATACACATTATAATCCTACTAATATTATAAATCCGAAACTTTGTGTGTAAGTGTGTAAGTATGTTTGTTACCTCTCCACGCTTGAACAGCTGAACGGATTTGGATGAAATTTGGAATGTACATAGATTATACCCAGGATTAACACATAGGCTACTTTTTAACTTGATAATAGCGGGCAAAGCCGCGGGGCACGGCTAGTGCTAAATAAATTGGCCAAATTGCGTGTATTTGTGTGTTAGTATGTATGTCTTCTGATGTATCTAAAAGGAATAGGTAAGTTAAATTATCTGTACATTTTTGTGTGTTAGTATGTATGTCTTCTGATGTATCTAAAAGGAATAGGTAAGTTAAATTATCTGTACATTTTCTAAACCATTCTCACCGTGGAACCAGTCTACTGGCTGGTTGTCCTCATCGAGCCCGACTCCTCGCTCGAGCTCTTGAGAGCGAAACCACTCCAGAACGGCCTCTCTACTGGGTGGTTTACCACCTGGAATATACGAACAATCAATCATCGGTGTCATTTTGTTTGTTATTACTATATATAATATTATATTAGAGAACAATATAATATAGAAATTATCAAAATATTTATGAGAAAAATATCGAAGACAAATTTATTTTTGTAGGAGGTAGAGGGACCTCTACTCTTCTCTTCATTATCTAATCTCTTCTATCTAATACTTTTAAACGAGCAATTCTTGTATATATGTATATATATAATCTGAAACCTGGAAACGACTCCAACAATTTTCATGAAATTTTGTATGGAGGTTTCGGGGGCGACAAATCGATCTAGCTCGTCGTTTTATCCGTGTTTTCAGGCAATAAAAAACTGCTACAATATCATTAGAATACGAAGGTAAATTTCGCCACCATCTACAAGGTTATATAGCTCAGGTGGGAAATCAGGCGGTCCCGGAAAACCCTGGATCGAGGCCAGATGATTATTTTTTCAAATTAATTTTTATTATTATTTTTTTTACCAAAAAAAATTGAAGCAAAGCTAGATCATCCATCTTCTAGGCAAGCATATTCTATCTTCTATCGGTCAAAACGTCACTTGCTATTAGGCATAATAGTGGTCAAATGCTGCAAAAACACTCCATGTGTTAGCACATGGAGTGGCAAAAAGAAAAAGTTTATTTAAATTTAAAGGTAACATTCAAGGCATCATTCGAAGTGACGATATTGTCTTTCATATCGGTATCATTATCATAAGCCTTTGTAAATGGATTTCATAAACGGTATTTATACTAAAAAAATGTCTGACCTTGCGCAATATCATCAGATATGTGGACTTCTGCAAGATCAGTGCTGCGGCGATGTGCCTCGCGTGCCGCGCGCGCTATCTGCCGCATCGTCGCCTCGGCCTCCTTGGCTTTACGCTCTGAAAACATGTCGTGACGTGAAAAGTGTGCGTCGGGAGACTGCACGATATCGGATGGCCGAATGTCGTGACTTTGTTAATTTGTTGAGAATCATACAAATAAATAAAGTCACGACAAGCATGTATTAGCTAAACTGAATTATGTTCAAGCGAATAGTATATATATGAAGAATAGTTAGGCTGAGGACTTCCTCAGCCTCGTTGGATGCAGTCAGCTACTTAGCTGACTGCATCCGACTAGATGGGCAATACGCGTCATACAGTGCGAGCCTACCGATAGTCGTTAACTTGCCATGTCGTGGTAGACTCCGAAAAGTTTCCCAACGTTCAGCGTATTTCCCACTTTATGGAAGTGATATGTTCATCCAAAAAGAGACACATTATGTAACCAAAAAGTAACATTTACCAAATTTTATTTACTCTTGCAACTTTTTTGCCTTCTGTACCCCGTTCCCGCCACAGGTTGAATAACTTTTCTTTTATAGCGGCACGTTCATCAAAGTTCTTATTTCACTGTTGCGACCCACAGGAGCAGAAGGATAATGACAAGGATGCATAGAGAGATCATTAATAAATAAGACATAACTATATTCATAGTGATAAGTAAAGATAAATTATAAAATGTAATAATGTATTGGTAATTAATTAGGTAAAGTTAAATTCTTTCAAATGTATATAATTAATGTATTAATAAATCGTTAAATTTTTGCATGCCAGTCTATGGTGAAACATGTTGTTCCAACGTTATAAAAACACCCAATTGTACTATGTTTCAAGCAAATAAATATTTTCATTTTCATTTTCATTTAGAGGCAAACTGCACAAACGTTTTCTAGCGACTACCATAATAACACCTAGGTTAAACAAATATGTATTAGAGATTAAAAATGCTTTTTAAATAAATGAATGAAAAACAATACGTCGCCGAGTTTCTTGCCATGTTCTTCTCGATATGGCTGTAATTTTGACGAATCTGGCAGTAGAATCATTAACTTTCATGAGTGCCTCTTTGGGCCCATGTGAATATCTATAATAGGTCTCCCCGTCGCTGTTTAAGTAGTGTACTGACCCTGCTCGCGCCAGGCGGCGTCGTCGTCCCCGGCGTGCAGCTGTGCGTCCCGCAGAGTCCTGGCGCGGCGCGCGCGCAGCGTCCGCAGTATGTCCCCGGCCCGCGCGGCCGCCACCCGCCTCTCCCACGCCGCTACTTTCACGCTCACGCCGTCGCCGTTATTTGGGAGACCTAATTCCTGAAACAATTGAGTGAAGAAAGCTCGTTTTATGTGAGTCTGTCCGCTATGCAAAATGTTTTGTTAACGAAAAAATAGCCCATTATCGGTCTGTAGCAATTACTAGTTGAAAAAAGGCTACTTATAGACGGTCTATAAAGGGTAATTAGCAAAATACCAGAAACCTCTAGGTTGAAATGATGTCCATTTCAACCATTGAGAGTAGAAAGTCGTACAACGAATGAGTTAAGAGTTATAATAAAAATCAGGGTCTGAGTTTTCTGGTATTTTACAATTAACCTGTATAGCACGGAGCCTGATTCTCATGTCCAGTTCTAGCTTTACATAGTTCAGTGCGTTCACAAAATACTTAAAAAGGCCGATTTCCAATTAACACAATGATAACAGTAAAATTTTCAACATCTGCATGAACTGACTTCGTAAAAACCAACCTGCAGCACGTCCCTCTTCCCTTCGATGAAATTGAAATGCAGCGTATTCTTGTTAATATCCAGCTGGTGGTTGATGTTTTCATTGCAGTAGTCTGCTTTGTCAGCTAAACTATCGCCCAGGTCCTTGTCAGAGGTCACCTCGGGCTCCAGGGCGTCTATGCGTTGCCGCAGCTCGTCCACCGTGCAGTATATTTCCAGGTTATCTTCTATGGATTCTATGCTCTTGGGCGATAAATCGAACTTCTGGAAAGGATGAAAATATTTTTTACTAGATGGCCTGGGGTACCAAGTTATCTTTTGAAAGTAATCGAAAGTGACAATTCCCATATAGAAAATTACCAAATTCGACTAAGCCAGTGTTTTATCACAACCTCACCAGATGGAAACGACGATGCGGTCAATGATGGAAGCTTGTCAATAAACACCTATTCACTCTCTTCTTGCACAACTACATATAATATGATACTAGTAACTTTTAAACTTTCGCAATTCAAATACACATTTTGGGTAGTACTGATGCCATTATTCAGGACTCAATCGCGCTAAAAACTATTTGGGATAAAAATGGTCCTAATAAAAATAATCTTTAGCGCGATTAGGTGCCGAGACCTAAACTACCCATATTATAATTTATGGGAAATACATAAGACGGCATAAGACGGCATTCTTTTGCAGTTCTTATAAATGAAGTGGAAGGAAATTCTTCTTTTTTCGAGTGGTAGATATTTTAAACACTGAGAGGATGCCACATTGCCGTCTATTAGATAGGTTTCTCGAAACTATCACTGGTGTTCTTTGGTGGAGTTGAGAGTTATGGACTACACTACCAAATATTTGCAAATAAAGACTTGCAATCTATGAGCTGCTTTAGCTCCTTTGTCACTACTTCTTGAGTTAGTGAAACTAGTTCTTTGCCTGCGCTGCTGCCTTGGTTCCAAAGCCGCGTTAAGATACTCTATAACAATCGGCTGATTATTCAGTTATTGGTTAAAGTACCTTATTGTTTTGGTGAGGAGAGCAATGGGGAGTGTGGGTCTCAAACCTCTCTAAAACAACCCGTGAGGAGACCCTCGCCGAGTTGGGGCAAGATAGGGACGCGCTAGCAGTAAACTATCTTGCCCAAGTGGTAGGCCCGGATATAAAGAAAGAAGAAGAAGAGCCAGGGGGCTCTCAGTGACCCCACTACACAGGAGAAGAGAGGAGGCGGAAGAATCGCCTTCTCCTCCCCCCGTTTGTCTACGCCGGAGCGGGTCCGATTGGGGATGGATCTTTGTGGCCCACTCCGCGGCCTCCTTCCGCTTCATCCCCGCTTCGCAGAAGGAGACCACCGCCTGCCACGTTCCTACCTGTTCCAAGCTGTCCAGCGGCTTGTAATCTATGAGCTGCGTAAGCTCCTTCTCCACTGACTTCCTAAGCTGGTGGGCCTCCTCTCTCGCTTGCGTCAGAGCTCGGTTCCGCGCCTCTTCAGCCAGGATGCTTTCTATTGACTTGTCATCTGGGTGCTCGCCCATCACCCACACCTGTAAATAATAATTAGATTTCTAACTCTTACCGCTAAGGAGAAGTGTTAAAAAATTTACCTTTATCAGTTAGTTTGTGTTTGTGTTTTTATAGCATTATTCAATTCATTTAATTCAATAAGTGGCTATTATTTATTTTTTCTTTTAAGTACTGTTAGACGGAAAGTATAATTTCGTCGTTTCAGGTAGGACTTGAGCTCAGCGGTTAGTGCAATATGGGATGACATCCTATGGCCGCGGGTTCAATCACCGCCTCAACGATCATTGTTGCTTTTAAAAGGTATCAATATAGTTCTGCCTAACATGGCTATTGCTATATAAACATAATCAACTGTTTGTTCTATACGTGTCACCTAATATATTGGCAAATTATATTATTATATGATCTCTGGTCAACAATTTTGATGACGACTAACTTTGAATAATTAGAGTACACACTTTTAATTATTTTAACTCAAACCTAAAAAGAGGAGTTGTGAGATTGAAACATTAATTTAAAAAAAAAACCTTAACTAGTTTGTATGTGTTTGTGTGTTTCTTTGTAACATAGTAGTCCTTCTATACATAGCATAGGTAACTTTCAAAAGTATATTACAATTTCCAGGCACTATTTTTCCCGACCTATGCGAAACAAATAGATGGATTTGGATTTTAGTAAAGCAATTATTTGAGTATATAATAGTTAATGAACCGATTGTACCATTATATACACGGTGTAACTTAAGGGGTGGATCATCCGTGGCTGGGAAGTGGGGGACCTCAGTACCTATCGATTTAACCCATTCTTTCAAACGCTTTCACACTCAGTCCCACACTAAGTTCTATGACTTGCGCCGTGGCTGCCAAAAACATCACACACAATCACAACCAGAACCAGGAACACACATTTTCCTTGGGGAGAAAACTTGTGTTCCCGCCGGGAATCGAGCCCGATACGCCTGATTAGAAGGCAAACACTCACCTTAGTCAATGGGCAGTTCAATGTGCACTAACCAGAATCTGTGCACAAATTGTGCCAACATCACCCAACTGTGAAATAAGAGCTAAAACTAAACCGGATTCTACCCACAATGAACCCGCAGCCTCCATTTTGCCGCTTTCATCGTGCCAACTGCCGTGACAAAGTGCCTACTGTTTCAAAAGGTCAATATTTAACCGAAGCTCACCACCGAACCCTTATTCACCCTTATGTCAATTGAATAAGGTGTGGTTTCCTAGTTGCTTAGTTAAAACAATGGTGAACCTTCGTTTGTCCTTGCTGAATACACGGATTTAGAGCGTTTTGTAAGGAACATGATATTTGACGGTGTTTCGGCTGTTTAAGAATTTTGTATTGTTCTTACGTTTTTATTGGAATTGGATACGTGACTCGCAGCGCGGTCCGCCTGGTCGATCGTAACTGAATGAAAAGGTTAAGCAATGTTTATTGAGACCAGTGATTGGATGGGTGACCGTTTAGGGATTTTCTACTGAGTGCCTCGGAGGGCACGCTAATATGTCGATCCCGGTTGTTAGTCGTAAGACAACAGTTGTTAAGACATGCCGGATACTTTCAGGTGGTTTAAAAATTCTGACACTTGGACTGCCCTCTAGTCTATACAACAAGCAAGCATTGGAAATATTAATCCTTGAACTTCAACAACCCATTTGGCGCGGTGGGCAAGTCTGCTCTCAATTCCGCGCGTTCTGGTTTCGATTCCCGGCAGTAGAACGATTTTCCATCCCAAGGAACATTTTGCATAGAATCATAACCCGAGTGTTATTGTGTGTGATATGTAAATGTATCACCTACAATAAAAATCTTTGAACTTAGTGTTGTGAGTGAGAATGCGTTTGTATGTTTTGTTGTTGTAGGCGAGATAACCACTAGACCCACTCCGAGACCTTTCTAAAGCGTAAGGAGTCCTGAAAAAGTATTATAGTTTTATTACCTCTGTTTTAAAGGCATTCACAGTCGCAGCCCCGCACAAGTTCAAAGACTTGTGTCATGGGTGCCAGAAACGTGACTATAATAGTGCGATTTAGTATGCATATACGAAATTCGAACCTATTTGTCGTGGTACACCCGTGACCTCGAGGAACAACTTACCCAGGGCTCTCCGTCTTCTCCTTTGAGGAATTGCACCTGCTTCTTGCCGTTCTTGAGGAACTTGGGGCGATCTTCATCATCATTTACCTTCTGTTCCCAGAGCTGCCATCGACGGACCTGGAAGTAAAAGAAGGGAGCCTTGAAGATGGAAAATAATGGAACACCACCGTGTTTTCTTCCAGGTTCTTTTTATGCTTGATATCCCTACTATAACTGCGAAAGTTTTGCTTTCAAAGCGTTTTGCTTCTACATTCATCATCCGTACAGCGAAGGAGTGGAACTCATTGCCTGCGTCTTTGTTCCCCGAACGGTATAATCTGGGAGTCTTCAAGTCTCGAGTGAATAGGTATCTTCTAGGCAAGCATGTCACACCTTCGGCCGCATCATCACTTTCCATCAGGTGAGATAGTGGTCAAATGCTTGCCTATTCAAAATAATAAAAAAAAAAGTAACTGTCTGTTACGCTTACACGCCTAAACGGAATTCTGGAAATGATCGCTTTTAGCGATAAGACCGCCGATTGTACATTTTAATTTAAGTTATTAAAAAAAAAATTAAGGTGCGACAATAAAGCGTTATCTATCTATCTATCCACCGCACCGCTTTTGATGAAATTTGGTACAGTGATAAAGTAGAGCTTGGAAAAAGACAGGCTACTTTTTATCCCGGAATCCCGGCGGGGACGGGACTTACGTGGGTAAAACCGCGGGTTGCAGCTAGTAGTATATCTATACTACTAATAATATATATAATATTATAAAGCTGAAGAGTTCGTTTGTTTGAACGCGCTAATCTCAGGAACCGCTGGTCCGATTTGAAATTTTTTTTCAGTGTTGGATAGTACATTTATCGAGGAAGGCTATAGGCTATATTATATTTTCAAAAAAATTAGGGATCTTTACTAAAAGTCCAATAATCACGCGGACGAAGTCGCGGGCACTGCTAGTATTATATATGTCTCTTTCCGGTAACTGCCCGTTGGCTTAGTTGGGTGTGCGTTCACCATATAAGCAGGAGTGTCGGGTTCGAATCCCAGCGGGAATGTTTTCTACCCAAGGAAAATTGGTGTTTCTGGTTCACCCAAGACACAAATCATCGAACGTGTGAAGTTGTGAGTGTGAGAGCGTATATTTATTTATTTACCAAAGAGTTACAAGTTAGCGATGACCTAACATTTTAGCTATTGGGAACCGAGTCTGGTACTGAATCACAAAAAATGACCTTGTTCATCGAAAGTCGAGATCGACCGTGAATTATGAAATGATTTGCAGTCGATAGGAAACAAAATAAATAATAACGAAGTGCTCGTGCGTTAAACGAGAGCTTAGCAAAGAAATATAGAAACGGCTTTTGAAACAAATTACTAGATTCCTGTGAAATTTATCTATATGTACATATATAAAAATTTCGTCTCACAGTGTTTGTTACCATACTCCTCCGAAATAGCTGAACCGATTATGATGAAAGTTATATTCACACTTGGTAGGTCTGAGAATAGGTTGTTATCTATTTTTCATCCCCCTAAGTGATAAGGGTAGCCCAAACCAATTTTATTTTTTTATTTTTCGGACAGAATTTTTTTTATGATTCAGCATTGAAAAATACATACAACCCTAAATTTTCACCCCTCTACGATCAACCCCTATTTTTTTATTAAACTAAAAAAATATTTTCTAGAAATAATTCATATTATGGCAAAACAACGTTTGTCGGGTCATCTATATTAATAATAACAGCACGATAATGACAGTTCACATACAAATGTTAAACTTTAAATCAATTATGTTATTAAAAGTTGAAAAATGTGTGACGAGTTCCTATTACATGAATAAATTAGGTGCAACGCACACAATTTACCTCACTCACAATTTATTGGAAAAGCATTCGTGTCGCACGTAAATTGCGAATTTTTATTTTTGTATATATCAACAATCCTGTGCTTATACAAGATCTGTAAAAAACTCAAAAATTAAATAAACAAAATGGGTAATTTTGTATATGAATAACCAGTTCAAATTAGCGGGAGAGCACTGATATCCTACACACAGGGCAACCTAGTTAGGAGTTAGGGTTTATCCATGTACACAACAAATATCTGATCAGCATAGTTTATTTATGAACCACCTGTATGAGCCAAGTTATAATATAAGATGCTGTGTTGACACACAATAGTGTTCCTACTATTACTATAGCTAGTTATAAGTACACGGAGTGTTACAAATTAGTTAAGTTTTTGTCCAAATAAAAAAAAAAAATTCAATAGATGGCGTGGTACAAAGTTCACTTCGTCATGTAGTTTTTTTTGTTCGTACAATTAGTTTGAAGGTAGATTGTATACGTTTTTACAGACTAGAGTATTGCTGCATCAGCGTGGGCTAAGTTGTACAAAATAGATAATCATACATCTATCCGAACCATCCCACCAATGCCATGTGGGACGTATCGCATTCATACACCACTAATTCTGATGAAGCTGACTAGCCTGAAGCTGAAGGCTATTTTCTACCGACTTCACAAAAAGGAGGAGGTACTCAAGTCGAATGTATTTTTTAATTTTTTGTTTGAAAGAGTTTGCTTTCCAATTGGTCCCATTTAAATTTGATCCAGATCTGATCAGTAGTTCTTAAAATATCTTCAATAAAGCGTGTTTAGTACATCTAATCTGATCAAAGTTGCGAAGACAAAGCGGTGAAGTCGGTTTTTGAAGCTTTGCTTGCGTTTAATTATTTCCAAACATTTGACTAACACGAGGTCTTAAGTCAAGAGTGAATATGTATCTTCCAGATAAGCATTCTGCTTCTTCGGCCTCATCATCACTTTTAATCAGGCGAGATAGCGACTAAATGATTGCCTACCGAACATAAAAAAATAAAAATAAAAAACAAATTTGTTCATGATCTCTCATATCCCATCGTTTTTCGAGGCATCTCGATTAAGCGATAACTATTTAGAATAAAACCAATGTTATATTAATTTAGGTATTTACATTATTATCTATCGAATGTAGTGGAAAATTTATTTTTTTACATTTTAAGAGTCGGTGTAAGAATCAACCAACTTTGAAAAATAATTGTATTGAGAAAACTTTCACCAAAAATTTTTCGGGATACCGTTTATTTAGATTACATCAATTATATATTTGTCTAATTATGAAAACATTATCATTATTATCATTTGTTTTTACATATATTTTTGCTAGTGATTCGCCCCGGCTTCGCCCGTGTGCAACCCCTGCAGCGCTATCTGCCGGGGTGATTTGTAAATCTAAACCATCCAGGGCGCCACCCAAACGCATACAAAAAAATTCATTCAAATCGATCCAGCCGTTTAGGAGGAGTTCAGTGACATACAAACGTACAGTAGAATTATATGTATATAAAGATATTATTTTTTTCTAAACTTATGTTTACAGCCCGTTTCACCGAATTATTTTAAATGTTCTCTATCTAAAGGTTGTCTGGAAGAGATCGCTTTTAGCGATAAGACCCCCGATTGTACACTTTAATTATTTTAAGTGATTTATGTAAGGTGTGACAATAAAGCGTTATCTATCTATCTAATCATTCTTAGCAACCGAAAAAAACCACAGCGTCTTAACTACCTATGAGTCTCTTACTAAATCGAGTATTGCTGAATCAATGTATATAAACATACATCCATCAGAACCATCCCACCATTGCTATGTGGGACGTAACACGTTCATACACGACTGACTCTCTTCATGAGTAATTCCCTTGACTTACGTGAAGGCTATCTTCTTTAAACAATTGATTAATACAGTAAATGGTAATGCAATGTGTCACCTATCGTCGCCTATACTTGTTTTGTGTGTCAACCGTTAGATTAGACGCAGAATCCACACTAGTTAAAGGAGCGAAGCGATGTCTCTAAGTTGACTTAGGTGGGTCAGCACTTTCCCGTCCGTCCGTCTGTCATTTATCATCTAAACCATAATTTGAATGTTAAAACTATCGTGAGTATTACACATTATGTATCAATGTTATATTCAGCTTAAAACACGAAAATGTCGACTTACTTTGTAGTCAACTAGTTTCGGACAAATTAGTTGTCCTTCATCAGGATGAGTCAGACGCGCGATACGCAGAGGAAGGACAACTAATTTGTCCGAAACTAGTTGACTACAAAGTAAGTCGAAATTTTCGTGTTTTAAGCCGAATATAACATTGAAACATAAACCATAATTATTATTTTTTATTCAAGATAGGCAAACTTTTGACCACTATCTCACCTGATGGTAAGCGACGATATGGTCGACGATGGAGCACGCTTGCCTAGAAGATAGTATATATATATAGTATATATATAGTATATATATATAGTAAGAAGAGCTGTGTCTCACAGCCAAAAATGATATAAATTCTAATATTTAGGGGTCACCCATACAAATGAATATATAGACCACTAGCTTTTACCCGCCCCGCGGCTTCGCTCGCATTGCTTTTTTTATCTTTTGTAAAAAAAATACTAAAAAGTATCCTATGTTACTTATAATACCTCCAAGAATATGTGTACAAAGTTTCATGATGATCGGTTAAGTAGTTTTCGCGTGAAAGCGTAACAAACAAACTTACATTCACATTTGTAATATTATAGTAGGGAATTGCGTTCATTTTATAATATTTTGTTGCTAACTCGTATTATGGGTTTGTGGTTATTCAATACCTAAGTTATTCAGATCAATGAAATTATCTGTATCTAATGCAATTCGTTCTGTTAGCCATCCTAAGTCTCGTTCTAAGATATTGAAAAAAAATTAATGAAAATAAATGCGCCGCCGAGTTCTTGCCAGGTTCTTCTCGAGATGGCCGTAATTTTGCGAATCTGGCAATAGATTCATTAACTTTCATGAGTGCCTCTTTGGGGCCCATGTGAATAAACGATTTTGATTTTTGATTTTGATTGATTGATGCAACCATTTAATACAGAAAGATAGATTTTTGTTTTAAAAATGTATAAACACCTAGTAAGTTCGCACTATAATAAACCTTTTAAACATAAATGCTTTAAACGCTTTCACACTCTCAGCCCCACACTAAGTTCCATGACTTATGTCGTGGATGCTGGAAACATTCACATCACACATACAATCACAACCAGAACCAGAAACACACTTTTCCTTGGGGAGAAAACTTGTGTTTCGCCGGGAATCAAACCCGATACCCCTCGCCATCTAGGCGAACGCTCACCCAACTAAGCCGACAGGCAGTTCAATTATAAGCTGATTACATGGCAAAATTATTGGCCTCTACATGAGTTTAGCTTACACTTTTTTTTATGATAAAGCACTAAAATACTATTTTTTAATTATATGGTAACTGTTTACGTGTATGTAAATTAATTATTTATATATCCTCTGTTTTTAATCACTCTTCTTCTATCTAATCTTTTATGAACGTAGAACGACGTCCTATTATATTGCGTTATTCCTCTCCATCCAAAGGTTGTCTGGAAGAGATCGCTCTCAGCGATAAGACCGCCTATTGTTACACTTATATAATTTGTACTGTCATTCCTATTTGTGTTCTTTGTTATTTTAAGGTGTTCAATAAAGAATATATTTATCTATATCTATCTAAAATACACTGAAATATGCAGACCACAGTCATCCTGGGAAGCTTAATTGGTTCTAGGAAATATGACTCCATCGCTCGTACATCTCAATTGATCTTTGTTAGCCTGTTCTTACTGCTCCGTCACGGTTAGATTGATTATTATGAATGTCATGTCATTATAAAAAGAACCTATTTTGGTCACGTTTATATTCTGTAAGACGGTGGAAGGTGTGCTAAATAGTTTCTTTGATATCTGAAACAAATAACCTTGAGGGTTTCACCGAAACCGGTCAACAGATTAAAGCATACGCTCATAAATAGAGTGAGGTTTTAGAAAAACATTGCTGTTTCGTAGGAACTGGATATGTCTAAGGCTTTTGACATACCTCCATACCTCTAAAATGGCTATATAAGCTGCGTAATTAATTTAATGATAGTTACATATAATATATGTGGTTCAGATACATGTTAACAGATACAATATTTATTTACAAGGATATTGTTTTCCAATGAGTCCCAAACTAGGCCGAGGCCTGTGTCTTGGGATTCAGAGTACGTATTACAAAACACAGCGATTTATAGTTGTGTATACCACTGTCTAATTACGTGTAAGTACAATTCTATACCAAGTAACGTAAAATTTTAGTTGTTAGTTTAGGTGTGTGTGTGTGTGTGTGTTTATGAATGTATTTGTGTGTGTATGTTTGTGAGTTGTGTGTGTGTGTATGTTTGAGATTTGCATGTGTGTTATGTTCGAGAGATGTGTGTGATTGTGTCAAATAAAGTTCTCAGTTTCTTCGTAATTTAAAGTTAATAGCCACTTTTTTACAATTTTTTTACATGCAGATACAGAAGCGTCCTTGATATCGCACTTATTGCAAACTTTGTTATATATATTTGTGTGAGCATAGTTTGTGCTTCTTTGGGAAAGAAGTGAAGTGGCCTGTGGGAGTGGGAGGCGAAAAACACGCCTTGAAAGTATTTCTGCCCTATCCGGTCTATTTAGAAATTTTTTGTGAGTTCTGACCGTAGCGTTGAGAATAAAAAGTTGACGTACTCGTAAAACTTTGAATTCTTGATATAAGTCATTTGTCGGAAACCGGAAAGGTTTCTTTAATATTACTTTTAGAAGTGCTATGCAAAATATGCTATGCAAAATACTATTATTATTACTATAGAGAACTTTTACTAGTCAAGATCTCCTTTCTTCCGTTTATCATCTACTCGTATCTTGCACCACTTTCCACAAAGATTCCTACACGTACGCAGTAAAAAAATCAAGCCTTACTTATTTCTGGGTCTTCTCCAGATCTTAAATTTTTCTTTGATCTAACGACGTCTGTTCTACCGAATGACGTTTGGGTAGTACATTACCTGCTCAAATCAATTTAATTAAAAGAATAGAAAATCAGGGCTTGGGTAGTTCAGGTGTAAGATGACGAAGAAGACCTAGGACATGACACTCTATGGCTGCGGGTTCAAATCCCGATCCTAGATATTTTTCCATTCTAAATTAACTACTTTAATTCTGAGCATGGTAAATACTAAGACAAACAAAAAACTAATCAATTTAAGAGGCAGTTCTTGTCCATATAATTATCTAATAATAACTATTATTTATAGACGACATTTTAACAGCACTTACAATATAATCAAAAACAAGGTAAAAAATAGATTGCCTGTTTTTAAAAGCAAGACAAACAAGTAACAAGTCATTGTTCTTTATAAGAAGTTTTTATTCGGCTATTTTGATCGAACAAAAACTGATCTAGAACTCTATATAACGTGTCACGGATCACTGAAGATAGACCGATTTGCGCAGCAGGAGGCTGAATGATTGATCATTTCGGTGTTCCACTTGTCTAAATATGCAAATTGACACTTCTTTGATTGCTAGTCGCGGGACATTCTATAGCTACAACTCAAACACACGGGATGCACTTGGTACAAAATGATCGAGTACGGGGTCTAGGGTGTGAGCACCGTTGCACGGGACCGCGTCCCAGTCCGCCTTCCGTTCGAGCCAGGTACGTTCAGCGTGTGGCAGCCATAAAATAAGTTTACAGAAGAAACAAACAACTAGCCAAACAAACAAACGCATTCACACTCACAGCCCCACACTAAGTTTAAAGACTTGTGTCGTGGGTGCCGGAAACATTTACATATCACACACACAAATACACCCAGAACCAGAAGCACAAATATCACTTGGGAAGGAATTTGTGCTCCTGCCGGGAATCGAACCCAGAACCCATGGCGCAGAGGGCGGAGGCCTGTCCACTGCGCCAACTGGGTCGACTCAGGACATGATCAAGTTTTAACCGTCTGTAACATATCGACAGTTTTAGTATTGGTAGGACTCTTTTGCAGAGGACGTGACTCTTACCATCAGACGAGCGACATGCTCGTTCTCGTCACTCAATAACCATAAAAAAAACAAAAACGGAGAACTGTTTTAATAAAGTTTTAAATAAGAATATTGCTATACCCCTACCTGTTCTTCCCTCATCTTGCAGAACAGCGTCTGTTTCTGCGTCTCGTCGAGCTCGGCGAGAATCTCGGGGTCCACCCACATGTCCCGGAGGATCTGCTGTAACATGGCGCTGCCCTGGGGACAAACATACCTCTTATCAGGTCATGATCGCCTGGTACACGTAAACATTGCTGCTAATTGTAGGTACTGTAAAATACTGTGAATGCGTGTGTGTATGTTTTATATTATTCTCGATAGACTAGCATTTGACCACTATATCACCTGATGGAAAGTGACGATGTGATCGAAGATGGAGGATGCTTGGCTTGAAGATACCTGTTCACTTGAGATTAAAAGACTCCTAGATTGTATATAAAGGGAAACACAGACTCGGGCATTGAGAACCTTCCTTAGCAGTACGTATAAAAAATGTGGAAGAATAAGAAGAGGAATGAAATGAATCCATTAACTGATGTCGCATGGCTGATTGTCTGTTTGGGAGGGTGTGTGGTGTGTATAATATATATTTTACTAGCTCTGCCCCGCGGCTTCGCCCGCTAATATCAAGTTAAAAAGTAGCCTATGTGTTAATCCTAGGTATAATCTATGTACATTCCAAATTTCATCCAAATCCGTTCAGCCGTTAAAGCGTGAAGAGGGAACAAACATACTTACACACTTACACACAAACTTTCGGATTTATAATATTAGTAGGATGCGTACTTGTTTGGATAACATTTATTATCTACTCGACCAGTATTCTGCGCGTGCACTACTAACCACTAACCTGCTAACGAAGTTATTATCATTCGATAATATATTATACGCGCGTATCCAGCGCGGCGGTATTTTTTATCATCATATTTTTATTCAAGATATGATGGTAAGCGACGATGCGGTCGCGGTCGCTATTAATCGCTAACTGTGCTCCACAATTTCTTACAAACTAAAAAAAAATTTCGAAATCGGTTCACTTGGATAGAAGTTATGAGATAACACACATAAAAAACTGTCGACTGTGAGTACCTCCTCCTTTTTTGTGAAGTCGGTAAAAATAAAAACTTCTACGTCTACGCTTGCAGATAGTACTGTGAAGGTTTGTGTATGCATGTCTGACCATTTCTAGAACAATGGGCTCGTCATATTGACGTATTTCGCGTACCTACGCATTGAGCACAAAATAAGGTAAACAAAAGATGCTTGTCTTTGGTTATAGATAGCATAAGTAACGGTTTTAGTTTACAGAAATAACTTGATTTTGTTTCGTTCTTTTTCATCCTTATCAATTCCGATACAATTTATATGGGACAACCTCTGAAGTATGAACTACCAAACAAAAAAAGAATCATCAAAATCGTTTCATAATTGGCGGAATGATCGCGTAACATAAATGCAAAAAAAAACAGTCAAATTGAGAACCTCTTACTTTTTTAAGTCGGTTAAAATTACCAGGTGACTGTTAGGGAGTAGGTGTCCTAAGGTGTCTTTCCTCCTTCAAACAACATGCCTTTTGAAGCATCAATTTATTTATTTATTTAATGTTATGTTTGGTCGTGCCGCAACTGACGATGGCAACTATTGCATCAGTCAAAAACAATCTGCTAAATCGAGCCGTTCTCAAGTGCTGATCTATCATACTATCACACATAGCCATAGGCAATTGATTTTAATTTATGTAGAAATTTAGATCTATGGTCCTTTAAAAACACTAAATAAATCAAGTCCAATCAACACAACTGCCCGTCGGTTTAGATATGTGAGCGTTCGCCTTCTAAAAAGGAGTATCGGGTTCGATTCCCGGCGGGAACACTAGTTTTCTCCGCAAAGAAAATTAGTGCTTCTGGTTCTGGTTGTGATTGCGTGTGATGTGAATGTTTCCAGCACCCATGAAACAAGTCATAGAACTTAGTGTGGGGCTGTGAGTGTAAAAGCGTTTATGTTTACAAAGAAATAAGAATATTGACAGTCAAAACAAGCTTTTGGGAGCCAACCTTGAGTGCAGTAAGCATGTCATGGTGACATTTAAGGATGGAAACATTGCTTTCGTTTGGCCTGCAGTCCGACCTCTTATCGTCGTTAACATCGAGGTTATTTTGAAGATAAAACAGCGAAAATGTCTAGTTTTCTTTTATCTACTAATAGCGATCTCTACCAGGCAACCTTCGTTAATATAATTGTCAAGATGATTGAGACGAATCATTTCAGGAACCTTTGATAGTAACGGACCACTAATATCCTAATATAATATTATAAATCCGAAAGTTAGTGTGTAAGTATGTTTGTTCTCTATTCACGTTTTAACGGTTGAACGGATTTGAATGAAATTTGGAATCTACATAGCTTATACCTAGGATTAACACATAGGCTACTTTTTAACTTGATAATAGCGGACGAAGCCGCGGGGCACGGCTAGTATATATATGTATATAAAGTCTAGAGTGAATAGGTATATACCTTTTAGGCATCTTCGGCCGCATCGTCACTTTCCATCAGGTGAGCTAGTAGTCAAATACTTGCCAATCCAGCATAAAAAAAAGAGATATCTAATGTGGACGGAAGTGTTTATTGCACCTGACTTGTATTAATACCTCCTTACAAGCAACTTCCAGTAACATCCAACAAAGAAAGTACACAATCACTGATCGGTGATCACTGTACCACATGTA
Source organism: Lomographa bimaculata (assembly GCA_948107665.1). NCBI lineage: Eukaryota > Metazoa > Arthropoda > Insecta > Lepidoptera > Geometridae > Lomographa > Lomographa bimaculata. The sequence continues at coordinate 15,181,699 of OX403600.1, forward strand.
GGTAATTATTAAAATAGACTATTTCCGCACAATCACAGAATGTGTAGTAGTAAGTCTACGGTCGAGTGGGTATGATAGATGACCTGCAATTGAATGTAGTACAGACGACTACAAAATTATGTGACGATACATTCATTGTTCAGTCTTAATTTAAGCATAATGTACTATGCAAGTTTTTTTTAAACATTTTTGTCGATTGTTTACAATAAATTGAGTATAACAAAACAAAACGCATTCACACTCACAGCCCCACACTAAGTTCAAATACTTGTATCGTGGGTGCCGGAAACATTCACATCACACACACATTACACCCAGAACCAGAAGCACAAATATCCCTTGGTAAGGAATTTGTGCTCCTGCCGGGAATCGAACCCAGGACCCACGGCGCAGAGGGCGGACACCTGTTCACTGCGCCAACTGGGTCGTCATATCTAAAAGTATCAAAAGAGGCAGTTTTAAACGCAGCCATTTTGGCTCTTTCTATGAAGTCAGACCATTGAGATCAATATAAAATACATCGCTGTGCCAGACCTTACGACTCAATGACTGCCTGCTAAAAACAATTTAATGTGAAACACAACAAAATTTAAGTCCACAATCTGTTTCAAGAATATGTGTTTGAAAATCATCTTTAAGTTCCTTTTCTCATTTTTCATTTTTAATTATGATCTATATTGATTTCAAGTTGGTTAGCAACCATTGTAACTTAAATTTTCCAAAGTTATAGTAAAGCTGTGATAAAGTTCTTATACATACCATCGCATAATAAGGTCTTATTAACAAACATATGTAAAATATAAAGTTGGTTCACTTCTTACACAGTCAGATTTTTTTTTATTATCAGTACGTTGACTAGTCGAATGATTATAATTAAGCGCAAGCAAAGCTTAAAGTAATTAACGTAAGCAAAGCTTAAAAAAATCGACTTCATCGCCTATATTTTGGTTTTGGCTTGATCGATTTCGATAAAATTTATATGTGAAGTACCAAACAAACAAAAAAAGAGTTTTGAGAATCGGGTCTCAATTGGGGGAGAAATCGGTGAACATAAATTAAAAAAAAAAACATACAGTCGAACATAGAACCCCTTCTCTCACTTCTCTCAACTCACCGCTTTACCTTCAGAACCTTGATTAAATTCAATGCATTAAACACGCATTATTGACGATAACTCAAAAACTACTGATTAGATCTTGATCACATTTGAATGGGACCAATGGGAAAGCAACAGCTTTCACGTGGAAGAAGTTATGAGGTAACACACATAAAAAAACACAGTCGAATTGAGTACCTCCTTTTTGTGAAATCGGTAGAAAGAGCGATTTGGACTTGGTCAATTCTGAAGCTGACTGTCCAAACGAGCAAGTACTTTGAGCACTAATATATTTCCGTATGCCGTTCAAAGACTTCAAAGGCGTAGCTTGTTGGCCTTAGCCGGAACAGGTTCTTGAACACATATGCCTACCTCTATGGTTATATTTTACTATAATCACAATCACAATAATATTATAAAACTGAAAGTTTGTGTGTAAGTGTATACAGATGTTTGTTTTCACTTCACGCTATAATAGCTGATCGAATATGGATGAAATTTGAAATACATAGCTTTTATCTAGAATTAACACATAGGTTTCTTTTGAACTTCATAAACGTAGGCGAAGCCGGGCGATATTGCTAGTATGATATAATGTGAGTAACGCAAATATTCAAACCTCGATAGACGCTTCATATTCGTACCGTTCGGGGTGAAAATGGGCATATGGCCACCGTGTGCTATCGAAATTTACAAAGATTCAGCTGGACATTTGAGAGAGTCGTCTCATGACCAGAATGGTTGTCTTATAATTGATTTTAAGGTATTCTATAATTATTATTATTTTATTGCAATGAACATGAACACTCGACATAAATACTGTCTTTAATTTTATTACAATTTTTTTTTCTGTTAATTTCAAATCCATTTATTTGTATAATATATTGTATTTATATTTTTTGTAATTTATGGTTAAATAATTATAATATATTAATTGTAATTGACATACCTGTTATAACGTACTTTGTTATAAGGTGAATAAATGATGATTATGATTATGTATTTTGCACAGCGCTTAAGTATCGCTATACTATATGGGGTAACGCAGCCAGCATTTTAGGAACATTGCCATTGATTTATTATGATTATTACGTTTATGTAATTTTTAAGTTTTAGGAATATATTAACAAAGCATTGTATTTAATGCATAATCAATGATGATTAAGATTATTTTAGGACATCATAGAACGCACCTGGCTCAAACGGATCGCATGCGAGGACGCTGGCGCGGTCTCTTCCCGAAGTATTAAGCACACAATATCAAAATTAATCGGTTAAGAAAGGAAAAATATCGAGACGTCTTTAAACTAGGTACTTTGAAGCCTCGGTATGAGGGTCTCTAACCGCTGAGCTCCCCAAACCCTGCTTCTAGCAACGATATTATCCTTTCCTTATTACTAAAGTCTCTAGGTCTGGTCAGCATAGCTATAGAAACAAAAAAAATGCATAAAAACAATATCGGTTAGATGTAATATTACAGTATTCTTAGTTATATAATCAATAATAAATATATAATTTTATGATTAATGGTTTCACTACAGCTATTAATAAATTGAACAGATAAGATTCGGTGGTAGAGTGCGGCCAATAAAATGTAATTTATGCTCAGTTCAAAGTCAAGGTTAAACAGATCTGTGGTCAGCCATGTCGTCAGTCATCCATCAAGTTATCTAGATTTGATAAATTACGTAGAATCAATAAATGAACGAGCGGAGCATGATCTCTCAGTTGACTTGGGTGGTTCAGCATTTTGTCCGTCCGTCTGTCAGAGGCATTTAGCGCCTATTTCTCACAAGCGAAAATAAATCTCAGAGGATAAGTGAATGGCCCAAAGCCAAAAAAATGGCAGTTAAAATGATAGATATGATAACATTAAGGTTTAAAACTCTTATACGTAAGTGGGGAACAATTTTTTTTTTCTTCTTTTTTATCTCAGTATTATCGTGCTAATTATTCAGTGCATACTTAATCTACATGTTTACATGATTACTTACATCGAATTATCAAAGGATTATTATAATCTTATCTATACTAATATTATAAAGAGGTAAAGTTTGTTTGTTTGTTTGTTTGTTTGTTTGTTTGTTTGTTTGTTTGTTTGTATGTAAAAGGTAATCTCTGAAACTACTGATCCGATTCCAAAAATTCTTTCACTAATAGATAGCTACACTATCACTGAGTGTCATAGGCTATGTTTTGTTGGGATAGAAGTTAGTTATCAGTTCGAAATAATAATATTCGTAAGACAAGTCGGAGAAATATTTGCTAACTTTCCGCTTTATCGGCGTACGCTGACTAAACAGTAAGACATAGGTGAATACAATGTATAGCAAAAATGTTGGCCTTCATGAGTTTTACAAAAAAGTCCGCGACAGCATATATCTAACATGTATGTATAGCTCAGAAAAAATACTTTTCTTTGTTAAAAATCTGAAAAAAAAGCGGCCTATGTTTAGTTGACTTTTTGAGACATTCAGTATTAATCCTTATCAAAATAAACTATTTCATCGTCTTACGTAGTTCATGTAGATACAATTTGCTTTTTACTGCATGTGATTTGGATAAATAGTCTATGAGAAATCGTGAAATTAGTTTCACGGGAGGCCTCCCGTGAACGGGACGGGTCAGAAATTTATCGACACGTACTACGTATTCCTGCACATAAAAATAGCGGCTTCTATTTCGTTGCCTTTTTTTAAGTATTTAATATTATTCCTTATCAAAAAACCTATTTCATCGGCTTACGTAGTTCACGTAGATGCAATTTGCTCTTCACTGCATATAATTTGGACCTATAGTCTAGGAGAAATCGTTAAGTTTATTTGAGGGTGAAAACGGTGGATCACAGAATGTAACAGTTACTGCGTAATCCGGCATACTTCTATGTTTTGAACCGACTTACATAAGAAGGAGGATATAAATTCGACTGTTTTTTTTGTTTAGTCGGTTATAACTTATCATTGAACTTTGAACTGCCCGCTGGAGTAGTTAGGTGGGCGTTTGCCTTTAAAGCACCGGGTTTGATTCCCGGTGGGAACACAGGTGTTTTTGCACGGGAATTTGTGTTTCTGGTTTTGAGTATGTTGTCAATGTTGTGTGAATCTTGGATGTTTACAGCCCCACGATACAAGTCATTGAACTTAGTGTGGGGTTGTGAATGTGAAAGCGTTTATGGGTATGTTTTTTAATATTTACTACCCGGCCGACGCGACGCCGGTCGGGTCGTTCCTGAACTTTGAACTGCTCGCTCGCGTAGATGGGTGCGCGTTCGCCTTCAAAGCAGCGGGTTCGATTCCCGGTGGTAATTTGCCTAGAAGATTTCTCTCCACGGGAAATTTGTGTTCCCGGTTTTGAGTATGTTGTGAATGCTTTGTGAATCTTGGATGTTTACGGCCCCCCGATACAAGTCATTGAACTTAGTGTGGGGCGGTGAATGTGGAAGTGTTTATTTGTATATTTTTTAACCGGGCGACGCCGGGCGGGTCTTCTTTTGAACTTTGGACTATCTACTCGCGTAAATGGGTGCGCGTTTGCATTCAAAGCAGCGGGATCGATTCGCGGTGGTAACAGAAGTTTTCTCCCTACGGGAAATTTTTGTTTTTAATATGTTGTGAATCTTGGATGTTTACGGCCCCACGCTACAAGTCACTGAACTTAGTGTGGGGCTGTGAACGTGGAAGTGTTTATGTGTAGATTTTTTAATCGGGCGACGCAGGGTGGGGAATCTTTGAACTTTGAACTACCCACTGGGTAGATGAGTGCGCGTTCGTCTTCAAAGCAGCGGATTCAAATCTCGGTGGGAACACAATAACAAAAGTTTTTTCCCCACGGGAAGTTTATGTTTCTGGTTCTGGGTATGACGTGAATGTTGTGTGTGTGGTGTTAATTGTTAACGGCCCCACGACACAACTTAAAGTACTTTTAGAGTGGGGCTGTGAGTGTGAAAGCGTTTATGTGTAAGCTTTTGTTTACCCGGGCGACGCCGGGCGGGTCAGCTAGTCACTCATACATTAAATAATCATCGAATTGATAAGCTGCTTTTAATTTTACCAGATTTTCAAATCCTACTTCCTACTTATATTATAAATCCAAAAGTTTGTGTGTAAGTGTGTATTTAAGTGTGTAAGTATGTTTGTTCCCTCTTCACGATTAAATGGCTGAACAGATTTGGATGAAATTTGGAATGTACATAGCTAAACAAATTTCACTACTAACATTCCAAATTTCATCTAAATCAGTTCAGCCGTTAAAGCGTGAAGACGGAACAAACATACATACACACAAACTTTCAGATTTATAATATTAATATTCTCTATCTAAAGGTTGTCTGGAAGAGATTAGACGCTTTTAGCTATAAGGCCGCCGATTGTATACTTTAATTTAAGTGTTTTTTTATTTTATTATTTTAAGTAATTTATGTAAGGTGTGACAATAAAGCGTTATCTATCTATCTATTAATAGGATATACAAGAATTTCACGTTTAAAGGTATTAGATACCAATGTCATTAATAAATAATTGTTATGATTGCAGAGTAAAACGTTTACAAATTTTACAAGTTTTAGGAGAAATCCAGGATTGCCCCCGGGACTAACAGGAAATACCGCGGCATACTGGCGCATTGTCGATGTTTATATCAACAACGCGCATACGCATACATTTTTTATGTTTTTATTTCATTGTTTACGTTAATACATTCCCGGTAAAAACAATAATTCATCAAAAGATTACATTTCATTTCATAATACATGTTTGAAAATGTAATCACGGTACAAGTAATTTTAAAAGCGGCCATTTTGACGTTATTTCCATGACGTCCATGATTGGCTGACGTTATGGAATGTTGACTAATCATTGACCATATTGACATCAAAATAGTGGGAAATTACATCACCAATCAATCCAGACTTCATTTATAATTTTCAACCGACTTCAAAAAAGGAGGTTCTCAATTCGATTGTATATTTTTTTATGTATGTTACGCGATTTCTCCGCTAATTATTTATGAATCGATTTTGTTTTTTTTTTTCGTTTGGTAGAGTATACTTCAGAGGTCCCATACAAATTTTATCTAAACCTGTCAAGCCAAAACCGAAATATAAGCGATGAAGTCGGTTTTTTAAGCATTGCTTGCGTTTCAATTATTAATCTCTCATTTATATTTATAATTTTTTATTCAATAAAATGTCTAAAGTATTTCAATAAGATATTATTATTGGTATGTATTGTTTATGTATATTAAACAATGTTAGTATTTCTATTATTTTTAATTTATATCATTGATTGTATCGCACCACCATCCCTACATTATCTATTCGTTTATATTTCCACCGAAAGAAAGAGAAAGAAGAGAAGATGTCTGGAAGAGATCGCTTATGCAAGCCGAGTAAAAAAGTGTGTAAAAAAGAGTGTTACAAAGTCACGCGTTTTAGGAGACATTCGGTAGTAATCTTGTTTTGACTTTAACTTTGACATATAAAATGGATGCCACTTCCGCTTTAGCCACGTACACCGGAGCGAGGAATTAAAATGACTAGGACCACTCTTCTGGTCTTCCGTGGACCTCTCCAGTACTCTAGTCGAAACCAAGTCGAAGTCAAGAGCCGACTCTTCTAGGTAAGCTTGTCACATCGTCGGCCGCATCATATCTAACTGACATTCATGGACGACAGCTCAGATCGGATTCCAACCTTACTCTAGCGACTCCCCAGCACCGCACCTCTTTTATCGACAAATCCTTCTCAGTTGTTGCTGTAAGGCTGTGGAATAGTCTACCCTTGGATGTAAAGAATTGTAACTCCAAAGAAGCTTTTAAAACAAAAACTCGAGATATTTTATCAAAAATGTTTACCGTTGCCTCAATTGACCTTGCAGTAGAAATTACATATCATCGAAGTACTTTTTATGGTAACATATTATATATATTTATATATTAGTATTTGAGTAAGTTTATTGTTATATAGAATTTAATAATATATTTATAAATATATATTATCATTATGTATATTATTTACATGTATTCCTATATTTATACATTTATTATCCTTTTATTTTTCAAACATATTTACTGCACCGCCACCCTTTTCTCTGCATCTCCAGGATGACTGGCAGAAAATGCTATTCTAGTATTAAGTCCTCCTTGTAGTGTTGTATTGTGCAAAAGTATAAAATAAATAAATAAATAACTTTCCAACAGGTGAGATAGTAAAAAAAACAGCACTGTTGCTCCTCTACTCTGAAGTGCTTAGGATACCACTTCTTGAATTCGACAACAGTTATCTGAAGAGTTAAATACACAGTGAACGATGTATCAAGTGGAGATAAACAATATCTATGAAAGATGATGATAAAGTCACAAAATGACTGATAAAGGTTTAAGTGGAATAAATAAAGAGGCCTAACCACAATTTCAAATCGTCAAAGACACCTTACTAATATTATAAATCCGAAAGTTTGTGTGTGCGAATGTTTGTTACCACGTATCTCCGTAACGAATAAACCGATTTTGATGAAATTTTGAATGTAAATAGTTTAGATTCCGGAATAACACATAGGCTACTTTTTAACTTAATTAACGCGGGCGAAGCCACGGGGCACGGCTAGTATACAATATATGTATATTCAGTGAAAGAACAACAGACCCCGTGAGACCCCAACTGAGATGGGTAACCTATCTGAAAAAACTTTTTAGTAAGTACCTACCAGCCCGTCTTTTTTTAATCTATGTTGGAATATAACAATTTGGTGGAACAACAGTCACTGATTTTAGACCAATTTTGTCCCTAGTCTATCTCAAAAACGGCTGCATATTTTAAGCTGAAACATGTATGTAATATGCGTTATACCCTCTTATTAAACAGCATATACAAAAATCAAACAATCTATAGTTAGAAAAAAAGTTATAAGCAACTAACCTCAAAGTTTTTCTCTATTAGGCAATTTTTTTTTATGTGGTATAGGCAAGCATTTGACCACTATCACTTGATGTGAAAGTGTTGATGCGGCCAAAGATGTGATATGCTTGCCTAAAAGACTCACGCGAGACTTGAAGACTTCCATATTATACCGTTCGGGGAACAAAGACGCAGGCAATGAGTTCCACTCCTATATACTTTAGGTATCCACAAATATTATGTCCCATTTTCCAGAAGTATCATCAACACAAAATGTTATCATTCTCAACTTCCACAATGAGAAAGACGAGAGCGTGCTTTCAAAATATTTACATTTTTGCCAATGTCGCTCACTAATTATATTTTTCATTATTCACATATTTTGACTGGGAATTGTTTATATAACACACCACACCAACGCGTACCATACGGAGAATCTACCTGTAGTTATTGTATGACGTTCTTCTTTTAACCGACTTCGAAAAAGTAGGTTCACAATTCGACTGTATGTTTTTTTCGTAGTATACTTCAGAGGTGGCCCCATATAAATTTTATTAAAATAGAAATAGCCAAAACCGAAATATAAGCGATGAAGTCGGTTTTTTTAAGCTTTGCTTGCGTTACAATTATTTATCGTCAATGACTTGTCTACTCTGCAAAAAAAATCTTAACATAAGAATATATTTCGTCTTCAATATTTTGAAGATGACATTTTAATACATATTGGCCGCATCGTCGCTTTCTATCAGGCGAGAATATTCAAATGCCTATCAAACAGATAAAAAAAATCGATGATCATGCGCATTATAGCCGATGGAGATATGTTCTCATAGTGTAGATTCTACATTATCAGATCAAACATCAATATACAAGTTTTTAACCGACTTCGAAAGGAGGAAATTCTCAATTCTACAAATTTTTTTCCTGTTTAAACTAGTACTTCAGAACTTTTTTCTAGGTGAACCGATTTTTATAATGTTTTTTTATTTGGGCTAGTGCTTCTCATGTGGTCCCGTTTAAGTTTGATCAAGATCTGACCAGAAGTTTTTGAGTTATCCTTAATAATGCGTATTTAATCGACTTCTACTACATTGTTATTTGAAAGGGTAAGGTAAGATGTCTAGTTTGTCTCATATAAAAACTGTAAAGATTTGGTTAATTTGATAAAGCGGTGAAGTCGGTTATTTGATGGTTTGCTTGCGTTTAAATTATGCTCATTCAACTTGTACCTATAACGTAGTGCGTTACTAATAAAAGTGTACTTACTATTTTTTGTATTCAATTACAGTGCACACTCACAGCGACACACTAAGCTGGATAACTTGAGTCGTCGTTGCTGGATAAAATCGTAACCAGAATCTGAAACACAAATTTTCCTGGGGAAGAAAACTTGTGTTGCCGATCGAACCCGATGCCCCTTAAAAGGCGAACATGCAACCAATTAAGCCATAAGGCAGTTCCATTTAGTTGCTTTTTTAACAATTCTAATAGAAGAATGCCATCTACGGGCCAATCCTTCCTACTAATATTATAAATCCGAAAGTTTGTGTGTAAGTGTGTAAGTATGTTTGTTCCCTCTTCACGCTTTAACGGCTAAACGGATTTGGATGAAATTTGGAATGCACAAAGATTATACCTAGGATTAACACATAGGCTACTTTTTAACTTGATAATAGCGGGCGAAGCCGCAGGGCACGGCTAGTTGCCTATATTTCCTAAAAGTAAACTAAAACTATGTACAGCAAAGAAGTAAGTTACCTACAAAGTAAGTATTTATCATTATGTTGCTTTCATCTCGATATTTCCACAGTTTAATATTATTATAATATACTGTGTAATATTGGCTTGTTAAAATGACACATGATAACTGTTTGTTTGAACACATGCGGCCAATGCTGGTATTATCCAGTATGTAGGTACATTTACTTATCTTGTTTGGCCCGCAGCCGGAAGTGATATAATCAAGGGAAATAACGGTACCGTGAACACCTCACCATGCCTACGACTAATACACACAAATTAGAAATAACATGAAAAATTGCCATCTAATTTCTATTAAAATCATCTAATTAAAATTTAACCAGTATTTCAATTTTTAACCTACTTCCAAAAAGAGGGAGGTTCTCAATTTGACTTTTTTATGCTGGATAGGCAAGCCTGATGGATGACGATGCGACCGAAGATGAAACATGCTTGCTAGAAAGTACCTATTCTGTTTAAGGTAATAGGATAACCACATGAGATATACGAGTACTCGTGTTTCAGTGTCGAACTGATGACGGACTAGTTGGATATTATCATATTCATATTAATTTTATTGGTAAAAAATATTACATGTCAATAACAATGTAGAAATAATCATATTTTAAATAATAACAAAAGTAAAAAAATAAAAATGAATCCTATCCCACTAATCCTACTTATGTTATAAATCCGTAAGTTTGTGTGTAAGTATGTTTGTTCCCTCTTCAGGCTTTAACAGCTGAACGGATGTGGATGAAATTTGGAATGTACATGGCTTATACAACACATAGCCTACTTACTACTTTACTAGCGAACCGCGGGGCACGGCTAGTTATTTATAAATGTCAATAGAAATACAGTGAACCATTATCATCGAGGTGGGAAACAAACCTATTAATTGTTAGCTGTAAAATCTTTGGACATACCATAAAACTGAGTAATAAGTTTTACGGTACTTAAGGTAGATTAACAATAACTTGATATGGTTCTTGGTGACACTCCCCAGCTCCTCAAAGTTAACAATAACCGCACCTTAACCATCTAGATCCATTTATTATGCCATTATATAACTTCTAATTATCAAGCGTATGCATTGACAAAGCAATTGTATACTCGCATAATAGAGCGGTCCTTTGAACACTTCGTAGAAATTAAGTAATAACTATTGTTTAATCAATGGCAGAACACATGAACAAAGTTTTAATTATGTTTTAATGCATCGAAGTGTCGCGGGCACTGCGATTGTACGGCAAGGCGCGTTCAGTGCCTACTACTTCGGTTATTCGGTTGTTTTTTATCCTCACTCGAAGTTTTTTTTTTTTCGAACGTACTATATGCTGCTGGCTGTGTGTAGCCTCTGCAGCGTCACCGGGCGGGAGGGCGAGCGCGAAAGGCGCTCCGCCGCAAAAGAGAGGGTGTAGGCAACTAGCACAAGGGCCACCTAGGAGGTGCGAGCCTCGGCTTGGACCGTTGCCAGGACAGGGGAACGGGAGAGAAACGCCCCGGTACATGAGAGTACCGTTGATAGTGGGCCCTATGAATGCGAAAAGTTCGATTAGATCGATTTTGACTAGAATTTGGAGAGAGACATGACGAGAGAATCTACGTCCTCGCCGGCGAGGACTCTGTTTAGTCTGATTGTGGTCTGTGTACCGGACGATCGTTGCGCTACCACCGTGATGGCGACCGCAATGGGATCGTCCGGGTCCTGAAGGATGTAATCCTCACTCGAAAGCTCCGAACGACATAGCACCAAGGAATAATGAATGGTAATCATGACAATGAACAAAGTAATATGACATAGAATAGAATAGAATCGTATTTATTGTTTTTATTGTGTACAAAGTTCTTAATTATTAACATATATATGTTTCAACAGTTCTGTTCATTTCGAACATACAATATTTTAGGGACACAATAATTATAATGATTAGATAAAATTACTATTAGCATTTTTGTCTTATTAAAAATTCTTACAATAGACCTAATTATATAAAACGCATTGAAAATCATATTATTATTATAACAATATATATTATGTGTTTTATGTATGTATGCATATTGTATTAAGATATAAAGCATTACTTATCAAAGTATTTCTTTAAGTTATAAAAAGCTTTACTGATAAGCCAATGTTTAACACAACTTATTAATTTATTTCCATCCAATACTTTAAGTTTTACGGGCAATTGGTTGTAGATTTTGATTGCATTTACAAAGGAACTTTTATAATGGCATTTTACATGGCATTGTTAATTTGCGGAATATATTACCTGTATTTCATTCGTAGGTTATCTGCTCTACTAGATTGCTTAATAATCATATATCCTCTAATGGTAAAAATGCCGACCATTCGCACGAAGCGTTTCGCTTCCACTTTCATTATGAGAACTGCCAAGGAATGGACCGCCCTGCCGTCAACTGTTTCCCGAAAAGTATAATATGGGGTTGTTCAAGATGAGAGTGAATAGGTATTTGGTAAAGTACTAGGCAAACAAAAATATGAAGGAGGTAATAATTTTGTTAATAACTTTTAAGTATGGTCTTAAAGTACTAGGCATATAATTAAACGCAAGCAAAGCTTAAAAAAACCGACTTCACCGCTTTATCTTCGGAACCTTGATCAGATCAAATGTATTAAATACGCATTATTGACTATAACTCAAAAACTAGAGATCAGACCTTAATCAAATTTCAATGGGACTACATAAAAAGCACCAGCTTTCAAATAAAAAAAGAATCATCAAAATCGGCTCACAACGAAAGAAGTTATGAGTTATATAACTTTTGAAGTCGGGTAAACGAGAACATCGTCAAAGTACGCATTATTCGTCACAAAATAGACATTATTGACGATATTTCAAGAAATACTGATCAGTTCTTGATAAAATTTCAATGGGACCAATTAGAAAGCAACATCTTTCAAACAAACAAAAAAATTCAAAATCGGCTCACGTGGAGAGAAGATATGCGGTAACACAAACATAAAAAAAAAAAAACTGTCGACTTGAGTACCTCCTCCTTTTTTGGGAAGTCGGTAAAAAGAAAGAGGCAAAATGCTTGATTTCTTTACGTGACATTGCAACGCATGCCGGGGTATATAGTAAATGTATATAATTGTATTTAAATGTATCAGGGTGTATGTGTAAGTTGTGTATCCGTAGTTTACATGGATGAATAATTCATGACGTCCTGCCTGAGCTTGATGGCACCTACTGTTGTTATTTTTTGTGACAACGTGACGGGAGATAATAATGTGATCCTTATCGAATTGAACAAAGGGATCCAAAGGGAAACCAAGGTGGAGTCTCGACTACAGTCTCGATCATCGGCGAAAGGTAGCAAGCCTACCAGTTTTCTACAAATTGCATTACCTTTTTTTTATGCAAGATAGGCAAGCATTGAAGTTCCACTCCTTCGCTTGATGATGAACGTAAAAGCGAAACGTTTCGAGCGAACTGGAGGTATGTCGACCATAAATGGATGACGTATGATAGTTTGTCTTATTGTTAGATGGCAAAAAGGGCATGGGGGAATTAACTCATTTAATACCCCTGCTTGATGGCGAACGCTCACCCAACTAAGCCAAAGGGCAGTATTTTTTATTTTTTTTAGTATTTATTGGCTTTATTTATTTATTTAATCATTTTGCACAAATCAGAGTACAGGGAATGGCCTAATGCCAAATAGCATTCTCTACCAGCCATCCTGGCCGTGAAAGAAAAACGGTGGGTGTGCGGCAGAAACAAAATAACCGAATGTATTATAAATATTTTAGAATATATATATAAATAATATACATGTCTATTCTACATTATAGATATTTAGATATACATATTTACAATATACATATTTAAACAAATAATATATGGTATGGCTTCGCAATCGTGTGCATTTAGCCAGTGTCAAGTAATAATATATTTCAAGTGTATTTCATATTAAAAGTCCTAGTCACAAGTCAGTCAAGTACAAGACTCAAGGTCCAGTCATATTCAAGTCATGCCATAGTAAAGCGGTAGAAACTTTACTAGAACTTCTGTTGGAGTTTTGGAGGCAAGGCATTCGGAGGCAATCACGTTTTTCAAATTTGTATGATTTGCCAACACTTATGCACATTGACTAAGTATTAACGGTTAATAATCCACCATTATTACACATTAGCACCGAAAAATCACAGGTTTTGGAAAATAATATAAAATCAACAACGTATTTTTTTCACTTTCGCGGCAAATCTACCGAAGGGCAGTTACTTTATTCTTAAGAAGATAAACTACTAATAGGCTTCAGTAATTCACTTACAGCACCAATAAGCAAAAGGTCAACTTCTATAAAAAAGTTACTCGCATATAAGGTTGCACCTTAATATAAACATGTAGCAAACCTTGACAGTGGAATCGTGTACAGTGGGAGACGTTTAGTAAGGTTGCAAGATATAAGCTGATTACACAATATATAAATACCACATATATATTCTTATATCTTTAAACGAGCAATTCTTGTCTATATATGTGTAATCAGGATCTCGGAAACGGCTCCAACGATTTTCATGAAAGTTACAGATTAGGGGTTTTTCGGCCCAAGGAATCGATTTATCAACGTTCCAGGTCCGAGAAATGCTCGATTCCCAAACTGCATTTGAAAAACCAGGTTTAAGAAACTATCAGCGCCATCTATTACGCCATGACCGATGTAAAAAACTGTTTCTACTCGACACTAGATGGAACTTTCTGAGGCTACAAATTCAAACACATTCAACCAAAAACAAAAAACCGTCATCCGGATATTATATATATATATATATATATATATATTTACATCTTTGCGGTCACATTAAGAGTAGGAAGGTAAGTAGTCATTCTGATAATTGAAACACAAGCAAAGCTTAAAAAACCGACTTCATCGCGGCTTCACCGATTTCGATAAAATGTATATGGGACACTCTCAAATCAAAGTATATTCTACCAAAAAAAAAATAGAGGTTCTCAATTCGACTGTATGTTTTTTTGTGTGTATGTTACGCGATATCTCCGCCAATTATAAATCGATTTTTATGTTTTTTTTTTGGTTGATTATATCAGAGCAGACCGACCATAATCAGACCATATAAATTTTATCGAAATCGATGAAACCGAAATATAAGCAGTGAAGTAGGTTATTTAAGCTTTGCTTGTGTTTAATTTTTTATGTTGAGCTAAGATGACCACAACAAAGAACAATAGTTTATGATACGAGTATGTAAAAGGAAATGAAGTGGAACGAAACGAGTGCGCTGGCAGGACACGCCTCGTCTGCATACCCAAGTAGGTGATGTGATCACTGTATGTGCAACGTCTTGATATCCTACTGATATTATATTTTTATTTGGACAACCCAGTTGGCGCAGTGGACGGGTCTCTGCCCTCGCGCCGTGGGTCCTGGGTTCGATTCCCGGCAGGAGCAAAAATTCCTTCCCTAGGAATATTGGTGCTTCTGGTTCTGGGTGTGATTGTGTGTATGTAGTAAATGTTTCCGGTACTCACGACACAAGTTTTTGAACTTAGTGTGGTGCTGTGCGTGTGAATGCGTTTGATTGTTTGATTGATTGAATTACTGTCTTACGCATTACTTATTCTTAATTTCATTTATTAACTAAGTTGAGATATAACTTTATTTTTTACCGACTTCCCAAAAAAGGACGAGGTACTCGAGTCGACTGTTTTTTTTTATGTGTGTTCTTACCTCATAACTTCTTTCCACGTGAACCTATTTCGAATATTTTTTTAGGTTGAAAGATGTTGCGTTTTTGACTGACTTCAAAAGTTACCTCATAATTTCTTTCGTTGTGATTATCTTGGAATAATTATACTCTTGCTCCTCTGTCCACCAAAGCTGGCAACATCGTAAACTGTTCAATTTAACAAAGGGCCTTACCTTTCCAAGCCAACTGTGGATCGTGACCAAGGATTGCAACACTGCCTGCAGGCATGTACCAGATCGGAGATTATTTTAGATCTCGGTGCATGACTTCATGAGACGTCAAGGTTTTTAAGGTACCTACATAAATTATTGTGTAAACTTTCAAAAGAAAATTAATAATATATACAGGGTTATTGATAATTAAACGCAAGCAAAGCTTTAAAAAATCCACTTTATCTTCGGAACTTTGATCAGATTAGATGTACTAAACAAGCATTATTGAAGATATTTCAAGAACTACTGATCAGATCTTGATCAAATTTAAATCGCTCGAAGCGTTTTGATTCCACTTTCATCATCCGCACAGCGAAGGAGTGGAATTCATTGCCTGCGTCATTGTTCCCCGAGGGGTTATAATCTGGGAGTCTTCAAGTCAAAAGTGAATAGGTATCTTCTAGACAAGCATGTCCCATCTTCGGCCGCGCCGTCACTTTCCATCAGGTGAGATAGTAGTCAAATGCTTGCCTATATTGCATTTAAAAAAAAAGGACTAAGTAGAAAGCAACATCTTAACAAAAAAAATATTAAAAATCGGTTCACGTGGGAAGACGGTATGAGGTAACACAAATAAATAAAGATACAATCGACATGAGTACCTCCTCCTTTTTTGTGAAGTCGGTAGAAAACAAGAAAAGTTGAATCCTGCTTAGTAATCTGAACTTGTTAAACCGGTAACCAGTAAGTTACATAGAATGCCGATTTTCAAGTAGTTATGTAATTAGGTACATACCTAATACACGCTTATGTAATAAAATAAATTTTAAAAAGGTTACCAAATCATGCAGTGAAACAAATTTTCATAAAAAACTGGAAACCAATTTACATGTTTGTTGATAACTTGTTTCAAGTCTACATTACTGAAACTGCTAAAACTGGTCGTTCGCCCCAAACTGAGATCTCACGCGCCTTCATTTTGCTTAGTAGAGAATAACTTTTGACGTTAATTAAAATATTTTTACAAGCTTTTATTTAACTTGCAATGTATATATGTATGTGTGTTCGGGTGGAATCTTGAAACTCAATTTTGAAGCAGATATCTTCAACCGATTGAACTGAAATTTTGTATTCACGTTTGTATGACAATACATGGTTAGATGTGTGACGTCATTCTAAATCCAACATGGCGGACAAGTAATGAAAGGGCTCTTGAAAAATAAAGTGACGTCACTTTAAATCCAATATGGCGGACTTAGAAAAAGCTTATCTTTGAAAAATTTAACGCAAGCAAAGCTTAAAAAACCGACTTCACCGCTTTATCTTTGGAACCTTGATCAGATTGAACGTATTAAACACGCATTATTAACAATAACTCAAAAACTAGTGATCGGATCTTGACCAAATTTAAATGGATTCACATGGGAAGCACCAGCTTTCAGATAAAAAATAATCATCAAAATCGGCGCACAAAGAAAAAAGTTATGAGGTAACTTTCGAAGCGAGAACATCGTCAATGTAGTCCACAAAATACGCATTATTGAGGATAACTCAAAAACTACTAGTCAGATCTTAATCAATTTAAATGGGACCAATTGGAAAGCAACATCAATCAAACAAAAAAAAATGCAAAATTTTATCAAGTGACTTATTACCTAGGTTAAGAAAATTATGTATTAGAAATTAAGAATGTTTTTAAAAAAAATGAATGAATAAAAAATGCGCCGCCGAGTTTCTTGCCAGGTTCTTCTCGAGATGGCTGTAATTTTGCGAATCTGGCAATTGATTCTTTAACTATCATGAGTGCCTCTTTAGGGCCCATGTGAATAAACGATTTTGATTTTATTCTCAATAATAATTGTTTGATTAATTTTTGTATTTGTTGATGTACTGGATATAACGGATATACGTAAGTTTCAGTTTTTAATATATAGCCGTTTTTGAGATCATAAATGGATGACGTTTGATAGTTTGTCTTGTTGTATGATGGTTAAAAGGGCACGGGGGCATTAACTCATGTAATTCCTGTGCACACTCTCCAAAATGTAATTATTATACTTTATAATAAAAATATCAGGCGTGCTGCGTGTCTAAACATTTAAGAACTCTATTACGTTAATAGTAGGAAGCCATTATACTTGGACCTTTACTTATTGTAACTTGTTATAAGTTACCTTGTAAGTTAGTAACCCAAGTTCCAACTAAGTTACCTAACAATACCCTAGACTTAAGCTCAGAAGGTGTAGTCGTATAGTTCAAAAGTGAAGGTGACTGCAAATGCCGCAGAGCTTATGTTTATGATACCTACAGCCATCGATCTAGTAAACAATACAGATACAACGCACGGAACGTGGGAGTGGAGCCGAAATTGCCACATTTGGTTTTGCTTTACTGTTTGTTTTAAAAGGTTTGCTGACGAGTATTTTATTACGTGCTTGTCAAAAAGTGAAACATAACAAGCAAAACCTCTTATCACATTATACCGGGTAATTATAAGTAATTAATAAGAAAACTCTAAGGACATCATCATTTCAACCATAGATATCAACAATTTCTTGGTACGGCTAAAGCAATTACTGTTATTTTTTTTATATATATATATTTATTTTTTCTGTTGAGTCCAAGGTGTTAAGTGTCATCAGTGGCGTTCGCAAGCATATTACGAGACGCCGATGCGTGGCGATGCTGTTTATTGGAGGTAGTGTGGTTTAAACAACGATTAATCACATAATTATTGTACATCAATATAATAATTATGCAAAATATAGCATTCAGAAGAAAGTCGCAGAACTTTCTGGTGTTTTACAAATTACCCTGTATTTATTATAAATGGAAAAGTTTGTGTACAATGATTAGATATGAATGTGTGACATCCCAGTATTATGTCCGAGGGAGGATCACTGTGACCTCACTGTACAGGCAATCCTAGTGTGGGGGACAGAGTTTCACCTGAGGTATGCTATTGTTGTGTTCTACTGCCATTAACCAATAATCTGTGTAAACGACACTTAATACCAATGGTGTAAGTCTAAGTACCTTATTGAATGCCTTTTTATGTACCAATAAACGATATTATTCTTATGTTTGTTTCCTCTTCGCTTCGTAACTGCTAAACGTATTTGAATGAATTTTGGATTTGTATAGCTTATACCCAGAATTAACACAAGCTACATTTTAAATAATTTTCGCGGAAAGTCCATGGCTAATTGTAATGTAATGTAATGTAATTCATTCATTTAGATCACTGTTAGAAACTAGGTACAGTGTGTGAAAACATAAGAACTTTAGGTTCGTGTAGCCATTTTCTTGAGAGCTCCAAACTCGGCTAGGCATGTATCTTGGAAGCCCGGAACAAAATAATTTTTAGCATGTTAGATTTATCGCGCGACACCTTGCGGTTTGGGTGGGTAACTAAGTAGGTAGTAACAGTAGGTTGCGATTTAACATAATGATTGTTAACATTCTGTAACAAGATTGGTTGGTCACGAACAATTAACATACTTAGGCAAATAAAACAAAAAAGCAAGTTACAAAATTTGTGATATAAATTATTAGGATTAATCTATTTCTTCTTAAATTATAATGTTAAATTAATCATTTTAATGATGAAGAACTATTTGTAGAACGGTATCTGCTTTATCGGCTCATCGCTCACCTCACACCTACCGTGCGTTGTATCTGTATTTTTTACTAGATCAATGTCTACGGCATATTTTACTAGTCGATGAAGCATTTGTACCTGAACGGTGTTCAATTGCATTACAAGCTAATAAAAACATAATTACTGAGTAAATCGATATGGCCTCCTCAATTATGTTATTAAAGCACATAAACAATAACTGAACTGTCCGTTGGTTAGGTGCCTGTTGGCTTAGGCGGCTGAACGGATTTTGATAAATTTTAAATAGCTTATACCTAGGATTAACACATAAGTATGCTCCCTTTTTAACTTGTTAAACTATGCAACACCGCGGGGCATGACTAGTAGTACTATACATGCAAAAGTGTAAGTGTGTATGTTTGTTCTCTCTCCACGCTGTAACGGCTGAACTTGGATTTGGATGAAATTTGGAATGTACATTGCTTAAACAAACAATTTACTTTTAAACTCAATAAACGCGGGCAAAACCGCGGGGAATGGCTAGTATTAAAATAAAGTATCGAGAGTGTATACTACTAATATTATAAATCCGAAAGTTTGTGTGTAAGTGTGTAAGTATGTTTGTTCCCTCTTAACGCTTTAACGGCTGAACGGATTTGAATGAAATTTGGAATATACATAGCTTATACCTAGGATTAACACATAGGCTACTTTTAAACTTGTTAATAGCGGGCAAAGCCGCCGGTCACGACTAGTTTATTATAAGTTAATCCCAGAATAAATGATTCACTTTGATACAATTATTCTGTGTTAGATTGTTTTTTTGTTGCGTTCGCAATTGTCAAGGCAAGGTTTGTATCGGAAATTGTACCCGCGCGATATCGGGGCGGATCGCTAGTGTTACATATATAATTCATTCATTACATTTGCTGGTAAGAAGTGCGCGATGAAGAAAGTGCAGCGCCCGCGCAGCTGCGAGGTCAAGGCCGACCTGTTTGCCTACTTTGCCTACAAAGCTCACGCCTTCAACCAGCTTGCAAAATTTGCAAACTTTTAACTTTAGATTGGCATTAGTGCCGTGCTATTTACCTGACTTGAAAGTGGAATGTTTTTGTAGACATAGAAGACAACAAGAGCAAAAAATAATTTCTTTTAAAAATCTATATGATGGATAATTAAAATCCAACAACTTGTGACCAAGTTGGTTCTTAATTACAGTTGGCCAGTAGACAGGTCTCCGCCTTCTGCGCCATGGGTCTCGGGTTCGATTCCCGGCAGGAGCACAAATTCCTTCCCAAGGGATATTTGTGCTTCTGGTTCTGGGTGTAATGTGTGTGTGATGTGAATGTTTCCGGCACCCACGATACAAGTCTTTGAACTTATTGTGGGGCTGTGACTGAATGCGTTTGATTGATTGAATTACTGTCTCACGCATTACTTATCCTTAATATCATTTATAAAATATTGTAAACAGTTGAGATATAACTTACTTTATTTTTCTATAAAGAGAATCGAAATTGTGTTTCATAATATTGAATGCCCTTGAACTTGGCGTACAGGGCGCGGCCTGTCCGCTTTATCAAGTCTCTTAGACTCTTGTCAACGTCTCATGTGACGATGCTGTCAACTAAAACTAAAAATGATTAAAATAATCGCATTTATAATATAAAAAACAACACTTTCACACTCACAGACCCACACTAAGAACGATGCCTTGAGTTCCGGAAACATTCACATCACAACCAGAACCAGAAACACAAATTTTCCTTGGGGAACAAACTTTTGGTCCCGCCGAGAATCGAACCCGATACCACTCGCACCTAACTAAGCCTGGGCAGTTCAAATTATGATTTACTAATAATTATAATGCTATGAGTATACGATATACCATACAGCGATACGTCGTAAACAATGGTTTGACATTGTAATGTATATCCCGATAGCCAATCTTTATTTCAAAATAATTAATTAATTATGTTATCTTTATACCTACTAATTTGCTTAACATTTTCCTACAAAACATTTCAGTCTTTGACTTTAACAATTGTTAATCATTTATTAATTATATACTCATAGGTAATGGCCTCGATTCTGATGTACACTCATTACATTAAATTTAAACTATCCCTGTCTCTTACAAAATAAAACACAAGACAGAGATAGCATGCATTTTAGTGCTGTCACGCTAGTGTATCAATTAAAATAAGAATAGCAGAAGCAGAAAGGCGCTTGTTTTTAGTCAACACCAATACAACACATACTCGACTAAGCTTGCATAGACATCTAAGTTCTGACTAACTTGACAGCACAGCAGTATGCTATCTCTGTCTTGTGTTCCTATTTTGTAAAGGACAGGAATAGTTTAAATTTAATTTAGTGTGTGACGTCAGAATCGAGGCCAATATCTGCGTATTCATAATAATTAAACGCAAGCATAGATTAAAAAAACCGACTTCACCGCTTTATCTTCAGAACCTTGATCAAGTTTAATGTATTAAACACGCATTATCGACGATAACTCAAAAACTACTGCAAAATCGTTTAATGGGATCAATCGGAAAGCAACAGCTTTCAAATTTTTTTAAAAAAAATTGGTTTACGTGGATAGAAGTTATGAGGTAACACACAAAAAAAATGCAGTCAAATCCCCTCCTTTTTGTGAAGTCGGTAGAAAATAGGCAGTAACATTTCTTGTTTAATAATGTTTTGGCATCTTTGTGCATCAAAACAAAGTCAAATAATAAAATGTTTTAAGTGTAGGTATTGATACATATTTCGTAAAAGAAGTCCTAGTCACAAGTAAAGGAGTCAAAGTCCAGTCTAGTCAAGCCCTAGTAAAGTGGTTGAAACTTTACTAGAACTTCTATTGTAGTTTTGGAGTATCTAACCTCTGTGTCCATCAACACTGCAAAGTGTTTAACTTCAAACATAAAAACAAGTCAATGTACTAAAAAATAAAAAACCCAACTGCGAAAAATGTGAACCTACTTTTTAATAATGGGACGTTCTGCGAGTAAACCCTCTAAACTAGGACAAATCCCGGACGGATGGCAGCACTACACATAGGCCTCTCCCAAAGCTCACCATTGAACCCGATCTTCGGCTAATAATCTATAGGTATCCATAAAAGTTATTTAATCCAATAGGCAGTAAGTGTATTGACAGTAGCACACGCGTCGCGTCACTGTCCTCTCATGTCCAGTTTTCGCAGATTTCTCGTTTGCACTTTCTCTGTTATACAAGCAAAATAATTTTTATACTGTTTACCGTAAGCAACTATCTATATATAGGTACATGATATAAACTAATCAAATTGTTTGTGAACTTTAACCACTAACCGCTGCAAAATAAACATTTTTCATTTCATTTTCAAACCCATTCTACTAAAGTTTTTTTTTTTTTTTTTGGATAGACAAGCATTTGACCACTATCTCACCTGATGGAAAGTGATGATGCGGCCGAAGGTGACTCGAGACTTGAAGACTCCCAGATTATACCGTTCGGGGAACAAAGACGCAGGCAATGAGTTCCACTCCTTCGATGTACGGATGATGAATGTAGAAGCAAAACGCTTTGAGCGAACTGAAGGTATGTCGACCATAAATGGATGACGCTTAATAGTTTGTCTTGTTGTTAGATGGTAAAAAGGGCATGGGGGAATTAAGTAATGTAATTCCTGTGCACACTCTCCAAAATGTAATCGATAGAATACCGATAAGCTTGCCACCTTACGTCAGTGACCGAGACAATGCAACCTGGACTCGATTAGCTTACTTATTATAATATAAAGTTCGTATTGACAACGTTTTGTATTTCAACTCAGAAATTGGCCGACGCGACGGCGACGTCAAAAACTATTTATAAAAATCTATTCCACATATTATAGTTAAGATATTATTACAGACTTCACAATAAAGGAGGAGGTACTCTCAATTCGACTGTATTTTACACTTATTTTTTTGATAGCCGCAGCGTATCACACTAATATTAAAAATCCAAAAGTTTGCGTGTGAATATGTAAGTATGTTTGTTTTCTATTCACGCTGTAACGGCTGAACCGATTTGGATGAAATGCATAGTATACCGATAATTAACGCACAGGCTACTATTATCTTGATAAGCGAGTGCGAAGCCGCGGGGCACGGCTAGTATCATATATGTAGTACCCGGATGACCAAGATTTGCTCGGCTGAAAACACGGATAAAACGACGTTTTCTTAAATTGAAACCTAGCTAGATCGATTTATCGCCCCCGAAACCCCCTGCATGCAACATTTCATGAAAATCGTTGGAGCCGTTTCCGAGATCCTGATTACACACATATATATACAAGAATTGCTCATTTAAAGGTATTACATTAGATACTGTGCAATATAGATAGCTTGGTGCTTAAGGAAACAAAAAATATTACACATGCGAAAGTGTGTTTGCTGGTTTGTCTCGGAGTGACATAAACCTTGATTCACCATCAAAGGCGAAGATGCGGGGCACAGGTAGCAAATATTTAACTGGATTTACCATGTATGACATCATTTAACATCTCCACATTGAATATGTGATGAGTTCAACGGTTTTCGTAATAATAGCTCCACATCAAAATTAAATTATGCCAACGTCTGTTCTCATATGGGCTTGTCCGAACAAGTACCTAAATAATAATTTGCGCACACGTGCACGCAAAAACACGACGCGGCCCGCCGACGATATTGCGAAATGCTAGGCTGATAACAGACGTAGAGTTATTTAAAAGTTGTAGTAAATTAACGCTTGCAGCACCACACGGGACCACATAGCACTTCAATAAAAACTCACGCACATTTTGAACAATTCAATTAATTTATATTAGTGGAGAGAGAATTAGCGTGGCTTATGCGTAGTCGCGTGCGAAGTGGGCCGCTACGGCAAGCGTGCCGAAAACAGCCGAAACAATTTTGGATCTAGACATCATCAACACGTAAGTCAAGCCCTCCCCGTTTTGATTTAATTGAATAAGTCATAACCCTTAAAATAATAAAAACGTTCTGATATTAACGATCGCTGACATGATACCTCACGTAATTAACGGCATTAGAGGGCGTGAGATGTCATGTCAGCTAGGTATCGTTAATATCAGAACTTTAAAAAAATTATAATAAACTACCCCTTGACATTACTTAAATAATTAAAACTTTTTTTTTAATCTAATGCATTATACACAATTGACGAATATATGAGCATGATGAAAATGTGTAATTCTTCATTTTTGTATCAACGTAAAGCCTTGTAACTTTTTTACTATAATATATCTTATTTTTTTATTATATATCGTAGATTATTATGCGATTTAAGAAGGAATCAGGCATAAAAAAAAAACTTTTATTTTGTAACTATGTATTTTCTTATATTGGTTTAATATCTGGAAGAATTTTAAATGTAAATTTTACTTGCAAGTGGTTTTTTAGTTTGTAAACGTATGTATTACCTATTGTAACGCTCAATGTAAATTAATAATTAATTCATTATGGCTAGTTGATAAACGATGATTTTATTATCGACAGTAGGTACAGTTGGCTTAATCCGGACAAATATATAGATTTATTTTAAAAGACTTGTAATCCCTACTAATAAATAGCAAATGTTTAAGCTCACTTGTAGAAGTATAACATTGTATTATTACGTTAAGTATAACATAGTATATTCGCAAAACTGATGGAAGTTTTTCTTTTTATTATGTAAGTATTTAAATAATTGTACGCACTTAAACATAAATGCCATTCTTATAGTTAGTTATCTTTTCACAGCGCAGATCTTGATCGGATTTGTATGAAGTTTGGAATAAACAAAAAAAACTGACAAAAGTTACAAGGGTTGTAATATTTATTTATTTATTTTCCCAAGTTTAATGCATATTTTGTTATATCCTGTTCCAATGTGGGTGGCATGTCTTTATTTATCTTACGTCTGTTATCAGCCTACAGTAAGAGCGAGCGTAAGCTGTCGGTATTAGCTACTATGATTTATTCTGGATTTTTGCGACGTTTTTACTGAACCAAGTTAATGTTTGGTGTCGATGAACTTGGAATTGTCCCTTCATGTGAGCTCACAGTTTTCATGTTCTTGCTAGCTAAACATAAACATAAACGCTTTCACACTCACAGCCCCACACTAAGTTCGATGACTTGTGTCGTGGGTGCCGGAAACATTCACAACACACACAATCAGAACCAGAAACACAAATATTCCTTGGGAAGAAAACTTGTGTTCCCACCGGAAATCGAACCCGATACCCTTACTAAGAAGGCGACCGTACACCCAACTAAGGGGCAGTTCAAGGGGCAGTTTCACCTAACAACGGGCAGTTCAAGTTAACGTAAAACGCTTTCACACACACACAGCCTCACAATAAGTTCGATGACAGCGCTGCGAGTCCATGCACGCATGCACTCGCAGCACATGCTGAATCTACTCCTATTGCCCTAAACTGCACTGATAGATGCGACCGTTTCAGTTTTGGCTTTGGTAAAATTCATTTTCAAAATAGACTAATAGGGCTTGTCCCACAGACTGAAGCAGTATAACCAACTGTCAATCACTAGATAAATCTATACTAATATTATAAAGCTGAAGAGTTTGTTTGTTTGAACGCGCTAATCTCAGGAACCGCTGGTCCGATTTGAAAAAATCTTTCAGTATTGGATAGTACATTTATCGAGGAAGGCTATAGGCTATATTATATTTTCAAAAAATTAGGGATCCTTACTGTGGGTGCGGAGAGCCAAAAACTTTGAAGAAGCCTTTGGTAGTAATTATGTTGAATGAAAGTAAGAGAGCTGACCTGATGTGCTGCACCGGCGTACCTGGCAAGTCCTAAGGGCTACCAGCATAAGTCTTCTCGTGACACTTTAACTCCACTGCAGTCGCGAGAGTCCTGATCAGGGTCCGTTTCGTGCACACACACAGATTTCTTGTTGTTTAGTCCGTTGAGACGCGAAAGTGTCGTAGTAATATGACAAAACTAGACACAAATTTTGACAATAATGATGAATAAAAGCGGCGGGTGAATATTGCGGTGGTCTAAGCTTGACTGACTGGCTGGCCGTTAAATCAGACCAACCAGAGGCGATGCAGCAGAAAAAATATAAAAAATTAGAGGGTAGAAATAGCCATTTATTGGCGCGAACACTTACTAAAAGTCCAATAATCACGCGTACGAAGTCGCGGGCACTGCTAGTTTTGATATAAATGTGTATTTCGGTTATAATAAAAAAAAATATATATATAATGACTTTTTGGCAATAAATTGATTTTTGCCGGAAAAATTAACATCACAATCATAATCAAGACCCAAAACCAGAAACAAAAATGTTCCTTGTTTTTTTTACCGGAAATCAAACTAATACCCGCTTCGTTAACGGGTATAAGTTTGATTTAGTAAAACGGACACCCAACTTTACCAGCGGCAATTCAAGTGAGAACTTATTACAAAATCACAAAAAAGTAGGTGTAAGTACTGTCCGTATTTAAAAAAAAACTAGATTGCTTATTATTAGACCGGAATTCTGCAAGTTACGTAGGTACCTATTCATATTATCACAATAATATTGAAAATGCGAAAGTTTGTGTGTGAGTGTGTAAATGTGTATTAATAAGTTTGTTTCTCTTCACGTTGAACGTCAGACCGAATTTTGATGAAATATGGAATGTACATAGCTTATACCCGGTATAGAAATAAATATAAAATTCGTATCTATAGGAATAGACATAGGTCACTTTTTTCGTCTTCTAGGCAAGCTTGCACCATCATCGACCACATCGTCGCTTACCATCAGGTAAGATAGAGGTCAATATGGCTATCTTGAAAAAAAAAATTAAAAAAATACTTCAATTACGCGGTCGAAGCTGCTGGGCACGGCTGGTACGATACAAAAATTTGATACTTAGTAACGAAATCACTATCAAAATAAAACATCTTGAACGTGATACAATACGTCGTCAATGTAACATTTAAATTAAGACAAAGCGTAACAAAGATCTGGGTAAATGGGGCAGGTACTGTTAGCAGCAGACCTCGATGCTTGTTCGCCGTAAAACTATTCTTTGTTGGGTATGGTAATGCGTGGTAACACTTCTCAATAGAAGGTAGGTCGATTATGTGTTTGAATATGATGTAGTTGTAGTAAACAA
The DNA here is from genome assembly GCA_948107665.1 of Lomographa bimaculata. Classification (NCBI taxonomy): domain Eukaryota; kingdom Metazoa; phylum Arthropoda; class Insecta; order Lepidoptera; family Geometridae; genus Lomographa; species Lomographa bimaculata. The sequence goes on from OX403600.1 coordinate 15,209,083, forward strand.
ACAAAATTCGATGACTTGTGTCGTGGTTTGCGCCGACCCAGTTGGCGCAGTGGACAGGTCTCCGCCCTCAGCGCCGTGGGTCCTGGGTTCGATTCCCGGCAGGAGCACAAATTCCTTCCCAAGGGATATTTGTGCTTCTGGTTCTGGGTGTATTTTGTATCCGGCATCCACGATACAAGTCTTTGAACTTAGTGTGGGGCTGTGAGTGTGAATGTGTTTGTTTGTTTGTGGGTGCCGGAAATATTCACATCACACACAATCACAACCAGAACCAGAAACACAAATTTTCCTTGGGAACTTGTGTTCCTGCCGGGACCCCGATAAGACAGTACCCTGTCACCATAGATTTAAATCCGTTGAAGGTAACATTGTTATGAACAATGTCACCTTAACAAGAAGCGACAGCTCGTGGCAGGATTCGAGACCGCGCCCGCCATCGCATTCAAACCTTTACGTAACATAAACCATAGAAGAAATAGCACTGTTATTAAATTTGTTATCCAACTCGGCTGGGCAGCGTTCGGGAAACTTCGCAATGTCTTTTCGTCCAATATACCTCAATGCCTCAAGACGAAAGTCTTTGACCAGTGTGTGTTACCAGTGATGACATATGGTACTGAAACTTGGCCTCTTACTGTGGGCCTTATAAATAAGCTCAAAGTCACACAACGAGCTATGGAAAGGGCTATTCTCGGGGTTTCTCTACGAGATCGAATCAGGAATGAGGAGATCCGTAGACGAACGAAAGTCACCGACATAGCCCGGCGGGTTAGCAAGTTGAAGTGGCAATGGGCAGGGCACATAGTACGTAGAACGGATGGCCGATGGGGCCGAAAAGTTCTAGAATGGAGGCCACGGACTGGCAAGCGCAGTGTCGGAAGACCGCCCACAAGGTGGACGGACGACATAGAGAAGGTCGCAGGAAGACGCTGGATGCAGGCCGCTAACAACCGTTCATTTTGGAGATCTTTGGGGGAGGCCTATATCCAGCATGGACTTCTTGCGGCTGAGATGATGATGATGATGATGATTAAATTTGTGATTTTTTTTAGAAAGGAAAGCTTCGTGCCTAGATTGAAACCGCGGACATAGGTCATCATAGGTCTTATGCCCTATTGCTCTAACCGCTGAGCTACTCAAGTCCTGCCTGAAGCTATGGTTTCCTTATTTTTAATGTCTTTCGGGGAAGTATGACGCCACCTACCGAAATATAACACCGTTCATCATCCGTACAGCGAAGGTGTGGAGCTCATTGCCTGCGCCATTGTTCCCTGAGGGTTATAATCTGGGAGTCTTCAAATCAAGAGTGAATAGGTATCTTCTAGGCAAGTATGTCACATCTTCGACCGCATCATCACTTTCCATCAGGTGAGATAGTGGTCAAATGCTTGCCTATTTGCAGTTAGCACTCGTTGTGTTGATAACGTCAACCCAAATCTAATCAAATTACTCCAAATTTTTCCTTTCTAAAAGATATTACAACTTTGGTTCTGTCTAGCATGGGTTATTATAAAAACAAATCAACATTGTTATAATTTTTTTTCTCAATGAAACCTCATCTCAGATAAGCCTCAACTTTCAACAGCTCCACAAAAAATAATGAAACAACTAAAACAGGATTTAATTACAAGTTATAACATTAATTAATTTAGTTTGTGGTTACTGTTGAAACAACGCGGTACTAATTACGAAAATTACAGTTTTAGACGTGAAATTGACGTACGGGTCGTTGATCTACGGTCCGTAAAAAAGATACGTTAAGATCTGCCAACAGCAGCATTTTTTTATCTGTGATTAAGATTGACATCTAGCTTATCAGGGTGACGAGTGCAGTATTGCTGGGTAGAATTTCGATCTTTATAATCAAATCAAATCAAATCAAATCAAAATCGTTTATTCACATGGGCCCCAAAGAGGCACTCATGAAAGTTAATGAATCTATTGCCAGACTCGCAAAATTACAGCCATCTCGAGAAGAACCTGGCAAGAAACTCGGCGGCGCACTTTTTTTTCATTCATTTTTTTTATAAGTCAAAAACTTTGGGTGACACAGAACTTAAATGGGCAAGCGTGACGCTTACCATCAGGAGAGTGACTTGCTCGTTTCATCTCTCAATTACATAAAAAAATCTTACCTACCACCGATGATGTTCATGATGTGGTCGAGGGTGACAATCATGATAGGCCTAGGATATGCCTGAGTTGTTAATCGACTTCAAAAAAGGAGGTGGTGCTATGTTCGAATGTACGTATTTTTTTATGTATGTTCACCGATTTCTCCCCCATTTGTGGACCGATTCTGAAAATTCTCTTTTCGTTTGGTAGATTATACTTCAGAGGTGGTCCCATATACATTTTATCGAAATCGATCAAGCCACAATCAAAATATAAGCGGTGAAGGCGGTTTTCTACCCACCTAACAAAAAAGGAGGAGGTGCCCAAGTCAACTGTACTTTTTTATTTGTGTTACCTCATAACTTCGTTCCACGTAAACCGATTTTGAATTTATTTTTTTTGTTTGAAAGATGTTGCTTTTTCATTGATCCCATTTAAATTTGATCAGTTTAGATGTACTAATCTAATCTGATCAACATTTTTTTTTTTTTGTGACAGGCTAGTGTTTGTCCACTATCTCACCTGATGGTAAGTGACGATGTGATCGAAGCTGGTAAACACACTAGACCTGGAATACGCAGGCCGAAGAGAAAGCGGTGAAGTCGGTTTTTTTTAAGCTTTACTTACATATATATCATTATTTAAATTCTTATAAAGATAGTATATTAATATGTCTCACTTATACTTTCATCTATTGCTGTATATAGTTTTAATTTAGTTTTAGGAAATATAGGTGATTGGCTACGGGCCATATAGTTATAGCCATATAGCAATATAGTTCGAAATTAATAATATGTTTCATCGCTTACAGCAAAAACTACTCTATGATAGTCTCCGTATAAATAACATATAAAATACTTGATATTCAACGCTATCTCACTGTCTGTCTGTCCGTTGACTTAGCCGGGCGAGCGTCCGCCTTCTAAGCAGTGGTATCGGGTTCGATTCCCGGCGGGAACACAGGTCTCCCCAAGGAACATTTGTATTTCTGGTTCTGGCTGTGATTGCCGGCACCCACGACACTTAGTGTGACGCTGTGAGTGTGAAAGCGTTTTAAATCTTCGAATTTTGTTATTGTTCGACGAGTGCCGATATATTCACGATGTTTTCCTTTACTGTTATTAGCATGAGTACAGAACAATAATTGTAATTGTTCATTGTTAATTACAATTATTTGACTTACTTCTTTTTACCCGACTGTCAAGGAAGAGTTATGTTTTATCGCGCGTATCTCGAATATTTGTAAATTTGTTTATTACCTTGTATCTTCCAAACGGCTAGATGGACTTATCGTTATATTCGTCTTAAAAAACCAAGTGTCCTTAGACAGGTGTTTGAAAGAAAAATGGTGTGAAATAGTTAATATAAGGAAATAAAAAAAAATACCAAACCTATCGAGTATTTTATTAAACAGAAGGAAATATATACTAGAATATATATATATTAGGTGACATAATGGTCAAATGCTTGCCAATCGAGCATAAAAAGAATGCCGGGTCTTAAGTAATTTTTAGTAATGTTTTAATAAATATGGCCAATATACCGTGTTTCTTGTAATAAGTTTTCACTTGAAATGCCCGCTGGCTAAGTTGGGCCCGTTCGCCTTTTAAGCAACGGGTATCGGGTTCAATTCCCGGTTCAAATACAAGTTTTGTTCATAATCAAAATTTCTGTTTCTGAGTGTGATTTAATGTGTGATGTGAATGTTTCCGGCACCCACGACACAAGTCACCGAACTTAGTGTGTGGCTGTGAGTGCGAAAGCGTTTATGTTTCTTGTGTTAGCCTTATAGTCAACGTCATAGCTGTATTCCTACACATAACTCTGTATAAATATGTTTTTTAATCCAAAACTGAATTTAACACACATTTAATATACTAGCCGTGCCCCGCGGCTTCGCCCGCTATTATCAAGTTAAAAAGTAGCCTATGTGTTAATCCTAGGTATAATCTATGTACATTCCAAATTTCATCCAAATCCGTTCAGCCATTAAAGCGCGAATTACAAACATACTAACACACTTACACATTTACACACAACGTTTCGGATTTATAATATTAGTAGGATTCCCCCAAATTATACAGACTTTAGTTTTATATGAGCTGCCTACGGGTAGTATAAACGCATTATAAGGGCTGAGAAAACAGAATAAGGAGGTGCGAATATCTTTGATGCGGCTATTATACAGCTTATGTCATTATAAGGTACACCCACCCAACTAAGACAATTCAAAAGTAACAAGGGGCAAGTAAAGACTCGCTAGTCTCAAAAATCCTTCTGTTTCATTTAGAAAAGCCCGAGCTAAAATTCTTCCGCGTATAATCTAATTTATATGTAGGTAGCCGACAGTTCACTGGGTAAAATCGTGACCTGCAAGCCAAGATGGCGGCGAAAACGCTGAGAATTTCATAAAACCATTTTTGCACTGTTAGCCTAGTTACGTGTAACTGTATAATTACTAAACTACGACTATAAAATGTTGTAATTAGAGTTTTGCAAAAGAAAGAGGTTTTATTAAAGTCTACCGGTTGTAGAACAACTGCCCGTTGGCTCAGTTGGGTAAGCGTTCGCTTTCTAAGCAGAGGTATAGGGTTCGATTCCAGGCGGGAATACAGGTTTTCTCCCCAAGGAAAATTTGTGTTTCTGGTTCTGGTTGTGATTGTGTGTGTGTGATGTGAATGTTTCCGGCACAGACACAAGTCATCGAACTTAGAGTGGGGCTGTGAGTGTGAAAGCGTTTATGTTTTTATGTTATAAGTGTATATAACGCTTTCGCTCTCACAGCCCCAAATGATGACTTGTGTCGTGGGTACCGGCAACATTCACATCACACATACAATTTTAATTTTATGATATTATTGTCGCATTTATAATATTATATATTTAATTGTCTAGTTTTATTTTTTTGAGATGATTTCTCAAGGCAATTTATTAGTCAAGGTAAGTAGTACAATAGTCGATATTGAAACATGATCTCAAATATATAACGAGGCTAAGTAACAACTACGTACTTTATTAACTTAGGGTTCTGTACCAATAGGGTGCACCGGAACCCTAATAAAGTCTACCACCCTTTATCTGTCTGATATTGTCTATTAGATAGGACCTTAGAGAAGATAATTAAACGCAAGCAAAGCTTAAAAAACCGACTTCACCGCTTTGTCTTCGGAACCTTGATCAGATTTAATGTATTAAACTCGCATTATTGACTACAACTCAAAAACTAGACAAATTTCAATGATGACCACATGAAAAGCACCAGCTTTCAAATAAAAAAAAAATCATCAAAATCGGCAAAAAAGAAGTTATGAGGTAACTTTTGAAGTCGGGTAAACCAGAACATCGTCAAAGTAGTCCACAAAATAGGCATTATTGACGATATTTCAAGAACTTCTGATCAGATCTAGATCAAATTTAAATGGGACCAATTAGAAAGCAACATCTTTCAAACTAAAAAAAAAAATCGAAATCGGCTCACGTGGAGAGAAGTTATGAGGTAACACAAAGAAAAATACATTCGACTTAAGTACCTCCTCCTTTTTTGGGAAGTCGGTAAAAATACGCTGATATGTGGTCCCCGGGTGGTGCTAATCAGGTGACATTTGAAAGGTGGTAGAGCATTTTGTGAGTTGCTCGCCTGGCTTGCTACCAAAGTAGCTTACCACCATCAAGTTGAAAGTCTGCCGCCAAGCCAAATACGGTGTTCCGGCAGTTATCCTTGAGAGCCTGCGTATTCCAGGTCTAGTGTGTTTACCAGCTTCGATCACATCGTCACTTACCATCAGGTGTGATAGTGGTCAAACACTAGCCCGTCACAAATAAATATATATATATATATATATATATATATACGCTGACGAAGTCGCGGGCACCAGCTAGTAGTCAGTATACTTGGGTAGTGAGAATAATTATATTACTTTTGGTTGTGAGCGTGATCGCGTTAGTATTTACTACTAATAAAACTACTTTTACAATATTTCTCAGCTATCATGCTCTCGTGTGTTTCCATAGTTTCTATTTTCTATAGGCCGCGAGAACTACGAGCAAATGTACAGTTTTCTATCGACCTAGAATGCTGATGGAGCAACGCTGCGCCAATTTCTGATGGTGATTAACGAGTTGTATGAACTTGTATGGCTTATACATGGCTTGTACGATGGAATTCCTTTTAGCTAGTCGATGAGAAAGATCTGTACGAACCATCGACGTACCCGTCACATGTACGCACACATTGAAAGACGCTTCTTTGTGACTTGATTTTTTTGATACGGCTACACATTTACACTATACTAATTTACGTATAATATCAGTTATATCCTCTACTTCCTATGATCTCGAACCCACATAAATGTATAAAAGATAATTATAAGATGGTTGTTTCATTTTTACTATACCTACCAAACATCAAGGTAGCAAAATGAAGATCGCGTCAGTGCTGCATATTCAGAATACTATCGAACTTTAAATGACCATTTACTTTAATATTCCTATACTTGAACACATTTACAAGAATCAAACAATTTTTAGAATTTAAATTCAAATGTTTTATGCAAACTCTAATAGTCATATGGTGTTATAAATTTACAGACCCTGTCGGGCACAACAATATTAGAGCAGAGGAGGACGACTACACATTAATTTTTTTATGATAAAATAGTTAACTATAAGCAATTAATCTCAAACGTTTTTCTCCATTAGGAAAAATGTAGGCGCGAGATCTCAGTCCGCGGGAACTGAGACGGGGACTACTGTGCCGTCATAAAAAGACGTAACTGACATTTTTGTAAAAATAGAGTCATATACATCAGATATGTCTTTACTATTTATTATATGTTATGATATGTAGCAGATGCGTCTAAATAAAAAGTAAGATTTAGTAAGTAGCGTTTGAACATTTTAAAATAAAAATTAAAATAATGTAAACGTAAGAAAAGCTTAAAAAACCGACTTCACCGCTTATATTTTGGTTTTGGCTTGATCGAAAATGTATATAGGACTACCTCTGAAGTGTAATCTACCAAACAAAAAAAGAATTTTGAGAATCGGTCCACATACAGTCGGACATGGTACCTTCTTTTTATAAATCGGTAAAAATACTAGTAGATGCGTCTATTTTTCCTGATTCCGATGATGTATATAACTAAATTTTGACGAAAATGCAGATACGTCTTTCCTTATGACGGCAGAACTCGTGTTATAAATGCAAAAGTGTGTGCGGAAAAGACTGTTTATGTTTTGCACTTCCTACGATGACTAATTTGATAATTGGTGACATTTTTCATACAACTCACCTCCGTTTCTCATGATAATGAAGTCAACGATTCTTTCTTTACCCTTCCGCGTGTTGTTACCTTCCGCACAACTATAGTGACTCTACATTGTTACTTAGAACAACTACATCGAAATTATCACTGTTTTTTTTAATATAATACGGTTACACAAAAACAAGGAGAATTTAATGCTATAATTGCCAAGATCTTGCAGATTCAGAAAAAAATATGGCGGCATGAACATCTATATGTATTAAAATTAATCTCTATTTCCCTTGGTTATCACATCACGCGTAAACGGATGGAACAATTTCGGTAATTCTTTTGTGTTGTGTTAATTATTGTCAGGAGAAGGTTCTTATGAAAGAAAATTTTATTCCGGAATTCCCGCGGGTCCGGGACTTAATTATACATCATACACCTCTATTCTTAGTAACAGGGTGTGTGATGAAGCCAGGGCTGGTCACTAGTTTATATACATAATATTATTTAAGGTCACTATGTATAGGTACCAAACTAAGTCGTACGAGTTTTAATAATTATCATTGCGTTAATAATCCGTGATGCCCTTACTTAAAGATGAAGACACCAGGAAGTCCACACTTCATGTATAGGTACCGGATATGCTGTCTAATTGGAAGCCCTTGACTGGAAGCCGATAATATTTACGTATTAATTTAAATTATTTGAGTTGAATACATAGATTATTGACACACGCACACACCTGAAATAACATGTTAATCAAATAATCAAGATCTACCTTTCATGTTGAAGTTGTAATTATTTAATGAAGTCGGCTGAAATTACGTTGGATTTTAATTTTTTTAGTTTTGCCTTCGCATTTTTTGTGCATTTGGACATGTAATAGAGTAAGATCCCAGGGCCACCAGACGTCACATATTTTCTGACGAAATGGAAAAGGAAATGTGGACGATTGGATAGTGTTAGTATGTACTAAGAACGCATGCCTACCTGCTAGCTTGCTTAGACGGCCAATTTGCAGGTAATCAAGTTACATAAAAACATTACTTAACTCATGTAAATTCTCCAAGCTGATTTTTACGTATATTTTAGGCAATATCCTTAAAAAATAAGCCGCCAATACTGCCAGACACTTTCCGTCGGCCGTATTGCTTTGCAGACGCTTTAAAGCTCCCAAAATAATTAGGTACTTAACTTCACGTAAATTCTGATGCTCCATTTTTATATATGTCCACCAGACAACTTTTTTTTAAAACCTTTTTCAAGAAGACAGGCTCATCAAAATCGGTTCACCTAGAATAAAGTTCTGAGGTACATAAAAAAAGTGTCGAATTAAGTACCACCTCCTTTTTTTAAAGTCGGTTAAAAATAACATTTGGAATAAGTGACCAACACGAGTATTTTTAACTATACGGAACGTAAATACGTGGTAGGAATATTCCATAAAAAAACAAAAGAAATGTCAACGGAATTAAAGGACCTTAACATCATCTGTCCAAGTTCAAGATTCTTCAGTGTTAACATCCGAGAACAAAATACACCATGACCACAGCAAAGCAATTACCATTGTGTCTATACACAGAAGCATTGTAATATTGTCTATTACAAAGCAACCCGACAAAACAATCAAAACCGTGACTACCAGAAACATGCTCGTTATAGTAATCGGAGATAAAAACAATAATAGAAACAATAAGAATTATGTTCTTTGTTAGAAACTAGTGAAGCAAATAATTTCGTCACTATTGCTTGAACTGTGGACATATCCAGATACCTTCGCAGTTTTCGTGAGGTTGGTGTTAGAAGTAGGTATGTCCCTGTCATTTGTGTCAAAATCAAAATGACTTAGTGAATATATGACGTCGGATTATATCTAGTTTTTAACATCTAGCTTTGGTTTGGAGCGTCAGATCTATCGCACTCATTTAATACTTGTATTTTTTCTGTATGTGGAATTTCCCCAGATTAGAAGGCCATACCAACTGTTAACGATGACGCGTAGGGATGTAGTCAGGCGTTCAGGATTTGTGGTGTGTAGATAGATGAAGCAAGATTTATACGAATTATTGAATTTATTGTAAATTACAAGTACATTATAAAGTAACGACGAAAACGTGTCAATTCGAAGTGAAGTTGGCCTTCCGAATCGCTGTGACGTGCGACCGATGCGGCGCGCCGATTGGTCCCAGCTTGCGGTGTACTTCAGAATAGTACGCTGTTGCACTTTATTGAAAATAGATGTCGCTATCGGTACTTAACACCAACTGATACGATATCGTTTGGAAGCCGGGCGTTCAATCAAGTTACATATAATCTGTGTCTTAAGAACTTTTATCGAGATGAACCGATTTTGATGAATCTTTTTTTATTTTTATGTTGGTGCTTCCCATGTGGTTTTATTAACATTTTATCAAGATCTGACCAGTGTTTGAGTTATCCTGAATCTGATCAAGGGTTCCGAAGATAAAGCGGTGAAGTCGGTTTTTTAATACTTTTAAATTATTTAGTAACCTCGTCGACAGGTGATTTATGACGAGATAAATAAAATATATGCTTCACCGGCATATATTTTACACAAGGCTAAAGAGATTTTATTTAATAAGAATCTCGTGCGTGTAACAAATCAATATACATTTATAAATTACTTTACACATGAGTGAGCAAATAGGTAATAAATCTTTGTGATAAATATATCCACTTCCAGTGCTGGAGCAGTCACGAGCGTTGAGTAAATTTATGACTTGATTATTGCCAACTGAGCAGAATGCAAGCGCTGTAGGAGCGGATACGTAAATTCCTTATGGAGGGTAGAAGGACTACTTGGTAGTAGTCCTTCCACTTGGCCTCTGTTGCCGTGGTGGGTATCTGGCCTTCTGGATTGTCCAGTCTGCCTGAGCTAGCTACTCCCAGGGAGTGCGTCGAGCGCGTCAGTGGTGGCCGTCGCGATCTGGTGTGGTCCGGTTTCTTGCAGGGACTGACCCGAGCTGGGCGTTGGCCATCTTGCTCCAGGCCGGCTGTCCCGTCCCGGCTCAGGTGGGAGTGTGGGGCGCAGACAACGGACCACACCCCCACCTGAGGAATATTGCGCCGCACCACGCCCGGCCGCCTGACGTAACGGCATGGAGTGCACTCCCTCGCGACTACTTGTGAGTCCGTTTGAGGTAACATCCCTTTACCAAATATACAGGGTGATTTGTAAAATACCAGAAACCTCTTGGGACATCGCTCCAACCATTGAGACCAACGCCTTTCGTGGTACAGCTACTGCAAATATTGTTTTATGATGTTTCAAAAAATTATTTACATTATTCATCTCTTGCGTTTTCTTTGGTCGTTATGGAATACTTTTTAACCGACTTCAAAAAGGGAGGAGGTTCTCAATTTTGTATATGTTGAGTTTAAAAACCAGTATTCTGACATTAGCGTTTTGTTCAAGTCAAATAAATTACAGTCTATTTGGGACATAAAAAGGTAAGTTTTCACCAAATTTCGTGAAATAAATTTTTTTTTTGTAAAAGATAAAAATAGAAAACCAAAAACTTGGTTTTTTGAATTTTTGTGAAAAAAGTGAATATACAAAAGTTGTAGATCTTTTTATTACCTACAACTATGCCATTTGACTTTTTTCATAGGACTTGTAGTTTTGCCGGAAATCGAGATTAACCGTTTTTAACCCTTAAAAACACCCCTTCCCCTTCCCGACCTCAGACCGCCCGTAAATTATTTTTCCTTTCATTTTTATAATATTCTCCTCCTTTTCCAATGGGTTTCATCTTACTTTTTTTTTTCACTTTTTTATTATTTTAAAGGCTTCTACCCCGGTCTATAACGGTACTAGAGATAAAAGTAGTGTCACTAGTACTATTAATGGTACTATGCAATGTTACAAGATATAAAGGCGATTGTATGTGTGATGTGAATGTATCCAGCACCCACGACACATCACATCGATTTGTGTGGGGCTGTTATTGTGAAAGCGCCTCGTAGTTTCAAAGGCAGTCCATGCAATACATCTGCGTCTATCTCTTTTTTTTTATTATTTCATGACCATGGATGCGTAGTCCTTCAGTCGAAATATTAAACAAATATTAACAATTTCTATTCTTCATAATAAAAGTCTTAGTCACAAGTCACAGTCAAAGTCAAGTAGTCAGTCATAGTCAAGTCAAGCCCTAGTAAAGTGGTAGAAACTTTACTAGAACTTCTATTGGAGTTTTGGAGCGAAGGCGAAAATCACGTTTTTCAACTTTGTATGACTTGCCTACACTTATGCACATTTACTAAGTATTAAGGTTAATAATCCACCATTATTACACATTAACACTCGAAGAATCACAGGTTTTGGAAAATTATACAAAATCAACAACGCCATTTTTTTACATTCGCGGCAAAACTCCCTGCGTCTATCTCTTACAAACAGCATTACCAGTAAAGCGCTAAAATGTGACCAATTGATTAGCACAGAGACTAGTTCCGGTTTGAACACGTTTACCTACTTTGTTATTTATTTACAGAATTACTAGAAAATAAGTCAAGGTTATAATCATTTATCGTGTTTCCAATTTGAGACCTTCACTGCTGCGGTTGCACTTACAGCTCAAGAACTCAGAAACAAATGCCCTTTAAGAAATTATTTTCAACCGACTTCAAAAAAGGAGGTTCTCAGTTCAACTATGTTTTTTTTATATGCATGTTACGCGATATTTTCGCCAATTATGAATCAGAAGCTTGAATTTTTACAGCTTCGGCCGCATCATCATTTTCAATCAGGTGATATTTGCCAAATGCTTGCCTAACTAGTATAAAAAAAGAACATAAAAGAAAAATTTTATAGGAATATTGTTTTAAGAGAAATTTATATCTTGCATCTCCGTTGAAACTTTGTTAACTTAACTTGTTTTTCTACCGACGCGACATCAAAAATAATCCTCCATGTACTCAATTCGACTGTATTTTTTTATGTGTGTTATCTCATAACGTCTTTCCACATGAACCAATTTTGAAATATTTTTTGAGTTATCGTCAATAATGCGTGTTTAATACATTTAATCTGATCAAGGTTCCGAAGATAAAGCGGGGAAGTCGGTATTTTTTAAGCTTTGCTTACGGTTACTTATTTAACTAGGTTAAAAACCGGCGCTTTGTCACTTTCTCACGCCAAAACGCAATATCTATGAGTAAGTTCATTCACTTCAAAGGTACCTAGTTTAGAAATAGAATTCGTGCACACGAAATCGCCCGTACCGATCAAATACAGCGTAAAATGTCGTAACCAAATTATTAAATCAGCCACTCTACTGGATGCCTAGACCATTAGATCCTAGGATCAAATGGCGGCATTCAATCAAACGGCTGCACGATCTCCAGTCCTATTTGAGAAAGTTGTCATATTGCGACTAGATGTATATAAATATAGAAAAAAAAAAAAGCTTTTTTAGCAAAGCAAAGAATTGCCCGTTGGCTAAGTTGGGTAGCCTTCTAAGCAGGGGGGGGGTATCGGGTTCGAAAAACATGTTTTGTCCTCAAGGAAAACTTGTGTTTCTGGTTCTGGTTGTGACTTTGTGTGTGATGTGAATGTTTCCGGCACCCTCGACACAAGTCATCGAACTTTAAAAAAAATACTTCACCGCTTATTTTTAATTTTTTGTTGATATTCTCAAAAAGCGCTAAATTAATTTCGATAAAATGTATATCAACTCTGAAGTAAGATCTACCAAACAAAAAAAATCAACAAAATCGATTCATTATTAGCGAAATGATCGCGTAACATACATATAAAAAACATACAATCGAATTGAGAACCTCCTCAATTTTTGAAGTAGTTTAAAAAGTGTCATTTAACAGTCTAGCCATCCAATTGAATGTCTGTTTCATTGATACGGCTGCGACATAAGTACCGTACCGTATAATGCCGCGGTACCGTTCCAAAGGTGACAAGTTCTCTCGTTGCCAGGCTCACTGTTCACTTTCACTGAGATGCAGTGAAAACAACAACAGTTTCACCGCTTTTAATGACCACTTGAATTTTATAACTCGACGTAATGTTTGACTAATTTTATTGCCTGTCATCTTGCGTTAATTTCTATGAAAACGACGCGCTCGTTGTCGGTGCGGTTGTAAAGAAATCTTTGGAACTGTATTACTATTTTATAGCAGTCTTACTTATAAACCCCTCTTAATTTTTAATCAATTGCTTATTCACTCATAAACGCGATTTAGCGTTAAGTAATGCTTAAATAGTTGTCAAAATTAAACACACCATTGCCTAGTAGAGGCAAGATGGCGGGCTTATATCGTTCAATAAATGTGTCAAAACTTTTTACGTAAGGCGCAAAATTGTTTACTTCGACAACCGTTGAATGTCACCTGTCTTTGATTTTCATTTCAACGGATTAATAACATTTTTGACAGCTGTATTTGAATAATTTAACTTTTAGTCGACTATTTTGATTATAATCTGTGGCGATCGTGTAAATTACGATTATTTTCCATTATCTGTGCGTTTCTTAACTAAGCAGCGCCTAACTAATGTTTATGAGTGAGAAAAAGTTAGATTATTTATGGGCTTAAGAGCTGCTTAACTAAGAGGTGGCTAAGCATAGTCTGTCTGTCCGTATGTCACCAGGCTGTATCTCATGAACCGTGATAGATAAACAGTTAAAATTTTCACATATGACGTATTTTTGTTGCCGCTATAGCAGCGAATACTAAGAAATATTTAAGGGGGCTCCCATACAACAAACGTCATTTTTTGTGCTCGTTTTTGCTCGATGTTTGTTTGAAATGTGACTTGATCGAGTTCAGCTATGTGTGCAGCCGTTTTCAAATAGGGCGTCGCGTCGTGTTTATTTTCAAAATTTAAATTTTGCCTCTTGTTTTTTCAACTTTGTTAGGAGACGATCAATTCGCTCGGATGGTGATAAGCTCACACCATCACTATTACTAAACAAAACTAATCACTCTCATTTGTTTACTATCCGGCTGATTCCGTGTGTGATGTGAATGTTTCCGGCACCAGGCACAAGTGATTGAATTTAGAGTGGGGTTGTGAGTGAGAAAGCGGTTAAAATTATTTAAACGCAAGCAAGGCTTAAAAACCCGACTACAGAGTTTCTTCTTCGGAGATCTTCGGAACCTACGATCATATTCAATGAGTGAAATACTCATAATTGAGGATAACTCAAAAACTACTTGAAAAAATTTAAATGGGACCACATGAGAAACATCAATATTTTTTTCAAAATCTGTTCACCCAGAAAGAAGTTGTGAGGTAACACACATACAGCCGAATTGAACTCCTTTTTTTGAAGACGAAAAATGGATAAACCTTCGCGATAATTTTCAAACATAAACAAAAACTAGACTCGTTTTATATAACACCCGTTACATGTACTTGAATAGCATTAGCACATTGCAGACCTAATCTGGTTAGGGCACTTGCTAGGCTTTTCTACTGATCGAGTTATAGACTACTTCGGCCTGACACCATCAACCAACATCGACATAACCGTCTTTTAAACTGCCTGTTAATTTGAATATTGTGGAAATGAGAGGGTTATAAATATAGCTGGAGTACTCTGATGTACAGAGTGAGGAATATTCTGATTAGAGAAGATTGAGGCGTGGTAGAAGATGTAGAAACAAAGATTGAGAAAGGTATGCTTAGATGGTTTGGACATGTATAAAGGAAGGACGACAGAAGATTGACAAAGCAAATTTACAAGGCGAGCGTAAATGGCCAAGTTGTTAAGTTCCCAGGGGTGAAGGAAGGGGGTGTGTGGGGCTCGAACCCACTAAAAACCCCCCCGTGAGCAGTCCTTCGCCAAGGTGGGGCAAGATAGGGTCGCGCTAGCAGTCACTATCTTGCCCCGGCGGTAAGCCCGGATGCAAACCGGGCCACTGCGCCCATGGAGGGGTGCCTGCCTAGAAGATACCTATTCACTCTTAACTTGTTTTCCTCTAGGACTGCAAGCAGCTTCATATTAGCATCGTCCAGCGTCCTGAGGCACGTGCGTACGTTCGGGCACACGTACAAGCCGCGTTTGGTACCACTCCATGAAGATAACATACATCACACACGCACAAATGGCTGTAATTTTTTTGATTTGATTTAACACCCACAATAACACCCAGAATCAGAAACACAAAATTTCCTTTGAAGAGAAAACTTATTTTTCCATCTGGACTCGAACCCGATATCCGCTGCTTGGAAGGCAAACGCACACCCAACTAAACCAACGGCAACGAGCAGTCGTAACACCGTTTTTATACCGCTTAAAACTATAACTGCGCAACCATTTTCACGAACCTGGAAGAAAACATTCACATCGTTTTTTTCTTTATTTTCGATAGGCGAGCATTTGACCACTATCTCACCTGATGGAAAACGACGATGAGGCCGATGATGTAGCATGCCTTTTTTTTTTTTTTTGTGGGGGGGGAAATGCCTGCCACTTCCCTTCCCTCCCAGGGTGAAGGAAGGGGGTGTGTGGGGCTCGAACCCACTAAAAACCCCCCCGTGAGCAGTCCCTCGCCGAGGTGGGGCAAGATAGGGTCGCGCTAGCAGTCACTATCTTGCCCCGGCGGTAAGCCCGGATGCAAACCGGGCCACTGCGCCCATGGAGGGGTGCCTGCCTAGAAGATACCTATTCACTCTTAACTTGTTTTCCTCTAGGACTGCAAGCAGCTTCATATTAGCATCGTCCAGCGTCCTGAGGCACGTGCGTACGTTCGGGCACACGTACAAGCCGCGTTTGGTACCACTCCATGAAGATAACATACTTCTCTGTTTCTACTATGATATTAGCCCACATCCGAGCCTAATATATATATCACTGTCACTCAACCCAGTTTTGCTTTTTATGATTGCCTATTTAGTTATCAAGTCTAGATAATAACATGTAAGTGACTCACATACACACTCACTTATTTAAAAATAAATATATCTTATCTAAGTAATAATCCTACTAATATTATAAATCCGAAAGTTTGTGTGTAAGTATCTTTGTTCCCTCTTTACGCTTTAACGGTTGAACGGATTTGGATGACATTTGGAATGTACATATCGTATATCTAGGATTAACACAAATACTTTTTAACTTGATAATAGCGGGCGAAGCCGCGGGGCACGGCTAGTTATTACAGATTTTTATTATAATAATGTGAACCGGCATTCACTCGCTGTGTATTATTGAATTAAAATTTCCTTATATCCATATTATGAACTGCTCGTTGGCTTAGTTGGGTGGCGTTTGCCTTCTAACAGGGGGGGTATCGGGCTCGATTCCCGGCTGGAACACAAGTTTTCTCCCCAAGGAAAGTTAGTGATTTTTGTTCTGGTTGTGATTGTGTGTGTGATGTGAATGTTTCCGGCACCCACGACACAAGTCATCGAACTTAGTGTGGAGCTGTGAGTGTGAAACCGTTTATGTTTATGTTATTATGTAATTAATTTGAGTGGTTGTGTAAAATCGGGTTCCCTATTGATTCGACTAATATCTTTAGCCCTAAAATTGAATCGCATAAAAATTTGCCTCCTAATATGCTATCATATCCTAACAAAATCTATATATGTATATAAAAATCAATTAACGTTTGTTAGTCTTACAAAAACTCGAGATCGGCTCGACCGATTTGTCCGTTTGTATGTAACATTTTTTTTAACCCATCGGAAATTGCACCCGGGCAAAGCCGGGCGGATCGCTAGATATAAATAAATTGATTGGCGGGTAATCCATTTTTTTTATATTACTTATTTATTGTCTTTTCGTTTATATTTCCATCCAAGGGTTGTCTGGAAGAGATCGCTCTTAGCGATAAGACCGCCTATAGTACCTATCTTTATAAGTTTCTCTGTAGCTTGTATTTATTTTTTGGTGTCAATAAAGAGTTTTTGTATTGTATTGTTACGATAGATTCTGCCCTCATACATCAGGTGGTTGACTGATAAGATCAATAATAAAATGTTAAAATAAATAATAAATACGTAATTCATACGTTTATCTTTTATCGTAAGTAGTAAGTAGAAAGTGTAACGTTACAACTTATAAAAGTTAATCTAATCAACAATAAATTATGACTAAAATTATTTGTAAACATACAATAGATATGCGACTTATAATTTTGAACACAACCTAGTGCCATAGAGTTCCACTACATTGCTGTACCTATATAGGTAATTTGGTATTAATTAAAAAAACCGGCCAAGTGCAAATCGGACTCGCGCACGAATGTTTCCGTACCTATGAAAACGGCAAAAAATCATGTGGTATGGGAGACCCCCTTTAATGTTTGTTTTATTTTAATTTACCTATTTATTTTTAAAATGAATGGCTCACGCGTTTGGTCTTAAGATTGCCACAAGTAAACAAACATATATAGGCAGATAAAACATTACCCTCCTTTGCGTCGCGCAGTCGGGTTAAAAACAGCAAAAGTCCCGCCAGCTCAATACATAACAATTTGAAACCCTTTGTTGAAGTTGACATTGCGCAGGCGCATCCTCTGCGTCACGTAATGGGCGCGATAACATTATGCCGCGGAAGTGGAGCAGAAACTATACACATTTATGGTTTTTACAGTTCTACTGGTCATGTTATACGGCATGATAGATAACAGGGAGTACAGTATCGAACAGATTTTAGCTGGCTTGGAAAATCCTACTAATATTATAAATACGAAAGTTTGTGTGTAAGTATGTTTGTTCCCTCTTCACGCTTTAACGGCTGAACGGATTCGGATGAAATTTGGAATGTACATAGATTATACCTAGGATTAACACATAGGCTACTTTATAACTTGATAATAGCGGGCGAAGCCGCGGAGCACGGCTAGTCTTCCATAAATTAAACCACAGTCAGAAGACGAAAGTCAGATATTCTAATAATATGTACCTCTGTGCTTACCTTTTTGTTTTCCCAGGGCTAATTTGAGATGTGTCTAGTCATCAACACCTGAAAAAATACAAAAATTCTATGAAAATATTATATAATTTTTACCGACTTCCCAAAAAGGAGGAGGTACTCAAGTCAACAATTTTTTTTATATGTGTTACCTCATAACTTCTTTCATATTTTTTTTTTAGTTTGATAGATGTTGCTTTCCAATTGGTCCCATTTAAATTTGATCAAGATCTGATCAGTAGTTCTTGAAATATCGTCAATAATGCGTATTCTGTGGACAACATCGACGATGTTCTCGTTTTTGACCGACTTCAAAAGTTACCACATAACTTCTTTCGTTGTCAACCGATTTTGAAGATTATTTTTTTATTTGAAAGCTGGTACTTTTCATGTGCTCCCATTGAAATTTAATCAAGATCTGATCTCTAGTTTTTGAGTTATCGTCAATAATGCGTGTGCAATACATTAAATCTGATCAAGGTTCCGAAGATAAAGCGGTGAAGTCGGTTTTTTAAGCTTTAAGTAATTATTTTGTAACTTAGTAAAAAGTATATATTGAACATACATTTCCACTAAGATATAACACAATATACACCAATATTTATCATCGCAACGACTTAAAATTCTAGTCGCAGCCAAAAATTTTTAACAACTTATATACAATTCTATACGCCTGGTTTCCTTGTACAGCTGCTGCTGTGCTGCCTTTCTTCCACAATGAGGCCTATTTGCAATAATCAGCATTCCGGTGAACTCTAAAAGGTAATAGTGCAAGATCCCAGGGCCAACAGACGTCACGTATTTTCTGACGAACGAAATGTGGACGATTGAGTAGTGTTAGTACGTACTGAGAATTTACGTGAGGTAAGTCATGTTTTTATGTACCTTGATTACCTGATACCTGAATATTGGCCGTCTGAGCAAGCTAGCAGGTAGGCATGCGTTCTTAGTACGTACTAACACTACTCAATCGTCCACATTTCGTTCGTTAGATGTTAGTTTTTACTCTGAATGCCAATTTATTTTTACACGACTACAGCGAAGCAAAAGGTTAAGTTTTGACTGGTATGTGTGTATATATGAATGCTCATTTGTTTTTTTTTATGATAGATAGGCAAGTATTTGACCACTATCTCACCTGATGGAAAGTGAAGATGCGGCCAAAGATGTGACATGCTTGCCTAGAAGATCTATTTTATCTGTTCCCTCATACTCTAAACCACTTATCATAATTTAATCAATATGGTGTTGTTGGAATCGTATTGTTTGTCTGCTGGTTATAGGATGTGACATCATTAAATTTGATATAAATAACCTTCTTGAATATCCCCAACATTTCAAGAAATGCAGTAGACGGTTGGACGTTCCATTCTTTTGCAGTTCTTGTAAATAAAGTGGAAAAGTGTGCTTCGCGTTACTTATTAGAGGATTGCCACATTGCCGTCTGGTGTTTAATTGTTTGGTATAAGAATTGTGATGCATCATACAATTCCCTGAAATTTTCTCCGTGATGCGTTCAATATTCATTTTAATAATAAACTAAAGGAGCGCGTAGCGCGAGCTAAGCGTCTCCGTTTCAGCTTGTGCAAAATTGTTTTCCTACGTCCGGCGGATTTCCGGTAATTCTACTTTACAGTTCGCATTCCCCATCCGATTCTCTTGAAATTTTGTGAGCAGGTTTGATAATTGTAATTTTTAAAAATAGTTAAAAAACAGTATTTTAACAAAAAAAAAAAAGTATTTTATTAAACGAGGTAAATAAAAATAGTTTTTTAGCGCGATTAAGTCCCGAGATATTACCTAAACTATAGGTTCAATAATATTAGTTATCAATTTTTTTTGTCGATTCAATTTCTGGAAGTTTTTCAAAATGGCGGAGATATGGGGGTTGAAAATGTAAAAAAAAACACATTGCAATAATTTCGAAAAAAAAACGCGAGGACTTTAGCTCACAGAGCCACTAATAATAACAATATACTACTTTTACTCCATAACTGACAGGTCATTGGTACAATGCATTGGAAACCCCGTGAAGGATACCTTACATAACCATATTTGGCATTGTCATCGGACACGCTTTCTCACGCACACAATACTCTACAAGACTTTACATAATAACCAAACACGCGGGAAGTTGCTCTACTGAATCACAAATAGGTAGGAATGTTACGTTTTAGTAGTTACTAGTAATTGGTAATTATTCTACGGGCTGTTATGTCATCTATGCGTGGCAGGAAATTTGTTGCGTGCATTCTAATTGAGATTGTTGCTGTTGTTAACTATTATTTACAAATAAACGTAGTTTTTTAAATAGTATCATAGTTTCGACATGGTATAACTCACATTCAAATTCTACTATTAAAGTTTTCGTGAGAATTAGACATTATAATATTATTAAAATACGGACTGATCCTGCGATCTCGCGGCGTAAACTCATCCCGAAGGAGAGCATCGTACATGCTCGAAACCTAGGTCGACAATAACGATCAAATGACGTGAGTGATAGTCGTAATTTAATAATACCACATTCAAATTAATTAATTTATTTAAATTAATTTAAGGTATATTGTCCCTTGGGAAGGAAAATTGTACTTCAACTATCAAAATTATTTATTCTCATGTGCCCTTTATAGAAAATAATGCCAGATTCGCAAATTTACAGCCATCGAACCCAGGGCCCATGGCACAGAGGGCATAGACTTGCCCACTGCGCCAACTGTGTCTTCATGGTATATACTCTGTTCTTAACACTATAAATAGGTATGTCTATAGCTTCCAACGCATTATATAATAGTATAGGACTCTCTACATACCACAATCCACAATACATATATAAATTTAAGATTTTGAAAAAAAAAACTTCTTTTTAGCCTGTCGAATTATCCTCGATACATCCAGGATAACTGGAAAAAAAATATTTGTAGCATTAAGTTCGCCTATGTACATAGGCGAACTTAATGCTACAAATATTTTGTACCTTACCTTACTTTAGTACCTACAATATTGGCTGTGCAATAAAGATTTTTGATCAATCTATACCAAATTTCATACGAATCTGTTTAGTCGTTACAAAGATAGACACCGCATAAGAAACAAACAACCTAAATATAGACACTTTCACTATCATATACCAATAAAAGTTTGAGTGCCAATTACTGTGTGTTCTATATTTGTGTTAATTAATAGATTAATAGATATGTGATATCTGGTCACTGTTTTTGTATAATTTTTGCATGCCGCACTGGCGGAATATGGAGCACTGTTGTCATCACTCCCACTAGCTAATTGTACCCATATTCAAGCAAATAAAGATTTTGTATTTGTATTTACTTAGTTTTATAATATACTAGCCGTGCCTCGCGGCTTCGCCAGCTATTATCAAATTAAAAAGTAGCCTATGTGTTAATCCTAGGTATACCTAGGATTAACACATAGGATTAATGTACATAGCTTATAAGCTATGTACATTCCAAATTTCATCTAAATCCGTTCAGCGGTTAAAGTGTGAAGAGGGAACAAACATACTTACACACTTGCACACACACTCACACACAAACTTTCGGATTTATAATATTAGTAGGATTACATTACAGGCTGTAGGTAAGGTGTTGAATAATATTCATATTTGTAATGCAAATAATTAATGGAAGATACCAAATTATACCAAAATCACTTCTTAAAACAGTCGTGCTGGACCAAGATCAACATGTATTCTTAAAGCACTCGTATCACCTCGAAAGGAATCGACCTTAACATTACATTACCGACTAATTCTGACATTTCAATTAAGATCAATTTAAGCCCGCATCACAAAAGAACGTGAAACAAACGCTGTTTTTCAACCGACAGTATGTTCATTTAAAACCATAAAACGCAATTTTCCACACACTATTTTAAGCTGTATTACAAAGAGTTAACGCACAAAATAAATTATTTATCGTATGTTATGTAGATTGCAGTTATTTGCCGAGGAATTAGCCTTGAACCCAAAACAATGGTATGTTACGAAAATGAAAGTTAAATAGTAGATTTACGGTGTTGATATGTCGGCCCCTCATATCTTTAAACGTCATGTTTCAACCTACATAGTTACTGACGATCTAATGTATCTTAGTATCAGCATAGTAGAAATATATACTATGGTATCAGTGAGTAAGTAGTAGTAGTGCACCACCGATAGGGTGATCCTAGGTTCGAATTCTACCATTTGGCTTGAAGGAGGTGAAGATTTTAAGGATCTTCTAACAGGCATCTTTTAATAGACCCATCGTAATTGATGGTTGTAGTAGGAATCCTTTACAGAGTCTGCTTGGTACGCGAAATTAAACATAGCAAAACGCACTAAACCGATTCATTATCAGTTCACACATTTCGATGTCAATGATTGGTGAAATTTTCAATGTCAATGATTGGTGTACTTTCTTATAGGTATTGGGTCGTAATCGAAAGAAAGAACATTAAAATAGCCGCGTTTAAAATTACTCAAACGTGACTGCATTTTCAAATATTTATTTTAATACTATAGCTGCGCCCCGCGGTGTTACCCGCGTAAGTCCCGGAGCCGCGGGAATTCCGGGATAAAATTTTGATTTATAATAACCTTCTCCTGACAATAATTAACTCAACAAAAAAAAAATTGTGCAATTGTTCCATCCGTTTACGCGTGATGCAATGACCAAGGAAAATAGTGATTCATTTTTAACCGACTTCAAAAAAGGAAGTTCTCAATTCGACTGTATGATTTTTTTTATGTATGTTATTTGATATCTCCGCCAATTATGAATTGATTTTGATGATTGTTTTTTTGTTTGGTAGTGTACCTATACTTCAGAGGTGGTCATATAAATTTTATCGAAATCGGTCTTGCCAAAACCGAAATATAAGCGATGAAGTCGGTTTTTTAAGCTATGCTTGCGTTTCAATTTTTATATATATGTATAACGTTTTAACGTAAGAAATCGAATAAAAACAAAATTATATTATCTATACTAATATTATAAAGAGGTAAAGTTTGTTTGTTTGTTTGTTTGTTTGTTTGTTTGTTTGTATGTAAAAGGTAATCTCTGAAACTACTGATCCGATTCTGAAAATTCTTTCACCAATAGATAGCTACACTATCACTGAGTGTCATAGGCTATGTTTTGTCGGGATAGAAGTTAGTTATCAGTTCGAAATAATAATATTCGTAAGACAAGTCGGAGAAAAATTTGCTAACTTTCCGCTTTATCGGCGTACGCTGACTAAACGGTAAGACATAGTTGAATACAATGTATGGCAAAAATGTTGGCCTTCATGAGTTTTACAAAAAAGTCCGCGACAGCATATATCTAACATGTATGTATAGCTCAGAAAAAATACTTTTCTTTGTTAAAAATCTGAAAAAAAAGCGGCCTCTGTTTAGTTGGCTTTTTGAGACATTCAGTATTAATCCTTATCAAAATAAACTATTTCATCGTCTTACGTAGTTCATGTAGATACATTTTGCTTCTTACTGCATATGATTTGGATAAATAGTCTATGAGAAATCGTGAAATTAGTTTCACGGGAGCCCGCCCGTGAACGGGACGGGTCAGAAATGTACAGAAACGTACTACGAATTCCTGCACTAAAAAATAGCGGCTTCTATTTCGTTGGCTTTTTTTAAGTATTTAATATTAATTCTTATCAAAAAAACCTATTTCTTCGGCTTACTTAGTTCAGGTAGATGCAATTTGCTTTTTACTGCACATAATTTGAACCCATAGTCTAGGAGAAATCGTTAAGTTTATTTGAGGGTGAAAACGGTGGATCACAGAATGGAACAGTTACTGCGTAATCCGGCATACGTCTATGTTTTGAACCGACTAACATAAGAAGGGGGATATAAATTCGACTGTTTTTTTTTGTTTAGTCTTATCATTGAAGTTTGAACTGCCCGCTAGCGTTGTTAGGTGGGCGTTTGCCTTTAAAGCACCGGGTTTGATGCCCGGTGGGAACACAGGTGTTTTCCCACGGGAATTTGTGTTTCTGGTTTTGAGTATGTTGTGAATGTTGTGTGAATCTTGGATGTTTACAGCCCCTTGATACAAGTCATTGAACTTAGTGTGGGGTTGTGAATGTGAAAGCGTTTATGGGTATGTTTTTTAATATTTACTACCCGGCCGACGCCGGGCGGGTCGTTCCTGAACTTTGAATTGCTCGCTGGCGTAGATGGGTGCGCGTTCGCCTTCAAAGCAGCGGGTTCGATTACCGGTGATAATTTACCTAGAAAATTTATCTCCACGATAAATTTGTGTTCCTGGTTTTGAGTATGTTGTGAATACTTTGTGAATCTTGGATGTTTACGGCCCCCCGATACAAGTCATTGAACTTAGTGTTGGGCTATGAATGTGGAAGTGTGTTTATTTGTATTATTATTTTTTAACCGGGCGACGCCGGGCGGGTCATCTTTTGAACTATCTACTCGCGTAAATGGGTGCGCGTTTGCCTTCAAAGCAGCGGGATCGATTCGCGGTGGTAACAGAAGTTTTCTCCCTACGGGAAATTTGTGTTCCTGGTTTTTAATATGTTGTGAATCTTGGATGTTTACGGCCCCACGCTACAAGTCACTGAACTTAGTGTGGGGCTGTGAATGTGGAAGTGTTTATGTGTAGATTTTTTAACCGGGCGACGCAGGGTGGGGAATCTTTGAACTTTGAACTACCCACTGGCGTAGATGAGTGCGCGTTCGTCTTTAAAGCAGCGGGTTCGAATCTCGGTGGGAACACAATAACAAAAGTTTTTTCCCCACGGGCAGTTTATGTTTCTGGTTCTGGGTATGACGTGAATGTTGTGTGTGTGGTGTTAATTGTTTACGGCCCCACGACACAACTTATAGTACTTTTACAGTGGGGCTGTGAGTGAGAAAGCGTTTATATGTAAGCTTTTGTTTACCCGGGCAACGCCGGGCGGGTCAGCTAGTGACTCAATATTCGTAATTACACATCTCATTATTAACAATTGACTATTCATGTACATTCGCAAAATCATATTCTGATTAAAGTAATCCATCAAATGAATAATCGAACACAGTTGGCACACCTTATCTACAGAACGATTTGCATTTAGATAAAAAAAAATCTTAAATAAAATAAATTTGTAACCATTTATTTATAGCATGTATTGTTCTTTATAAGTACCAATTTTATATGAAGTAGTAAATGAATTCTTGTCAAACGTGATTTGTATGCATTCGAATTCTTTTGATTTTTTTGTCCCTTTTTTTTTTTTATTCACACTCACAGCTCCACACGAAGTTCTTCACTTGCACGTGGGTGCCGGAAACATTCACATCACACACACATTACACCCAGAGCCAGAAGCACTAATATCCCTTAGGAAGGAATTTGTGCTCCTGCCGGGAATCGAACCCAGGACCCACGGTGCAGAGGGCGGACACCTGCCCACTGCGCCAACTGGGTCGTTTTCTAGGAGACATAGGTAAGCATTTTTCCTATTTATCTTTTAATACAGGCTAGATTTAGCCTGTATTTCGCTAATGAGAGTAATTTTAATTTAACTTAGATTGCTAGAGTCATCAGTAATTAGGAATGTGTCCATTGGCACTTTTCTTGTTGTTTCTAATAAGAGGAAGACAATTTTTTCATGTGTTATTTACGGTAGTACTACATTACACCATCATATGAACATCACACTAGTTCAAACGGTTTCGTTCCTTTTAGTCTTCACACTATGCGTGATTTGAATGGTCAGAATATTTACAAGCTTCTATTTAACTTGCAATGTATGTACCTACGAGTATGTTTGTTCGATTGCAATCTTGCAACTCAATTTGAAGCAGATATCTTCAACCATTGAGCCGAAATTTTGTTTACACTTTCAGTTTTAATGACAATGCATGGTTAGCTGTGTGACGTCATTCTAAATCCAACATGGCGGAACACCCAAAATGGCGAACAAGTTATTTTGAATGCACTCCTACAATGTGTCAAATTAGCTGAAAATAACTCGAGAAATAAAGTGACGCCACTATAAATCCAATATGGCGGACTTCTAAAAGCTTGTGTTCTAAAAAGTTTTTCAATTAACTTATTTCATGCCGGGTTAAAATTTAAAGTCCGCGTCTGCAGAACAACCTTTTTGTATTACGACTTATCAGAAGATTCTTTTACCGAAAGTTGTTTGCCAAGAACTTGGGCACAAGGGCGTTTAATCTCGCGCATATCTTATCAATACTTACTTTCTAGACATGTGGCATTATCACCTGAGTTATCATATTTTGATGTTTGTACGTTTTTACCGCGAATTTAGGACGGTTTTATTTGTTTGTCTCGACGCTCAATTAGGTAAAGTCGAAAATATACTAGTAGGTAAATCATAATACTTACTTACATAGGTGGTACCTACTGTTATGTGCGTGTGCGAAAACGCATTATAATTTGATATTATTACGTCGTGGGTTTTCGATTATTGATTAGCTGTTTTCAAGGTTAAATAGACGATAATGAATTGAATAAAAAACCGGCCAAGTGCGATTCGGACTCGCGCACGAAGCAAAAATATATTGTCTGTTGTATGGGTGGCCCCTTAAATATTTGCTTTTATTTGAATATAATTATTAATTTTTAAAGTCAATATATTACTAAATATTCTGTTAATATTTCAAGCGCCTACCTGTTGCCATTATCAATATCGAGCAAAAAATTAATTTCATGTCAAAATAAATTTATTTTTAAATTTTCGTTTGTGCGTTTAGTAGCATTTAGTTTAGTTCTAATGGCAGGGTAAGAATACATGTTTCTTTAAAAAATCACATATCGTATATGTCACGGACCGCACTCTTTTGTTGAGTAAATATGGTTTAAATATCGGCATCAGATCCCCACAGTAAGATGCCGTAATTGATGAGTAAGGCATCTTACTCTGGGGATCTGCTGCCTATTACTTTAACAACGGAAAAATCTACTGTCGAACAATTCATAGTGTAGGTTCTGTCTGAGCATTAAATGGTCTAGTAACTGTCGAAGTCACACTCGAAGTCGCTAGTTCTCTAAGTCAACAATAAAGCGAAAGAAACTCACCAAATGTCACACGACACCACTAGTTCTTCTGAAGTGTAACTTTTTACCTCTTCACGCTTTAACGGCTGAACGGATTTCGATGAAATTTGGAATGTACATAGATTATACCTAGGATTAACACATAGGCTACTTTTTGACTTGATAATAGCGGGCGAAGCCGTGGGGCACGGCTAGTATCTATATAAATATTAACTAAGTTCGATGACTAGTGATAGACTCGTGGGCGCCAAGTACATTCACCAAATATTTTTGAGGAGAAAACTTGTTTCCCGCCGGGAGTCGAACCCGATACCCCTGCTTAAAAGGCACATAACTAAGCCAACGGGCAATTTGAAATATTAGAATGTCTCATCATTCTTCTACTATGTCCACTTGTAACCTTAGACCGTTACTCGATGAATCACTCAACAACATAGTCGGACATACGATACGTAGGTTTACTATATGTACATATAGCACTTTGTACGCATTATTACTTGATTGAACGCCATCACTCGGAAAATTACAGAATTGAGTGTTACTGCAGGGTTCCGTATAATATTAATTAGTTAGTTGTGTGTGTTTGATTAGTTAAAAAATACCAGGTACGTATTCTGATAACATGTTTCAACAAACTTATGTAGGTATACTGAAAATAATTTAAATCGACCAATTTAAATCGTTTATTAGTTAGCGCGAAATATTATTCCATTTTTGAATTGTAGGCTCAGTTTGCGCAGTGGGCAGATATACGCCCGGCAGGCGTACAATTTTCCTTCACAAGGGACTTTTGTGCTTCTGGTTCTGGGTGTGATTGTGTGTGTGATATGTAAATGTTTCCGGCACCCACGATACAAGTCTTTGAACTGAGTGTGAGGCTGTGTAAATGCGTTTGTTTGTTAGTTTTGATATAAAAAAACAAGCTTTGCTTAAGTCTTTAGTAATTAATTGGGTTCCTAGCTCTGAGTAACAATTAATAATAATAATCATCTGGAAATCTTCAAGTCAAAAGTGAATGTCATAGAGGTACCTATATGCTGTTCCAAGATTATTCGAACACATGGGTGTACAATTGGTTTTACCATATTTCAAGCAAATATATAATATTATTTCACTTCATTTAATAAGCAAGCAAGCAACATGATCTCGTTCTATTAGGTAAGATAGTCGTCAAATACTTAACACCTAAAACATGTACAGAAAAAACTAACCTAAAAAAATCTAAAATAACCTTAAAAATTGGAGTAAATTCCCATAAACCCTACCTGGTCACCTGGTTCATCGTCATTAGTCGGCAAATTTCACATCTCTAAAGAGTTTTCCCGTTTTTACCACCAGGAGAATTACTGAGTTGAGATTGTGCTACACTAAAATATAATAGTTATTAAATAAAATTAAGTAATTATTAAGTAAGAAAAATTTGTGTTTCTGGTTCTGGTTCTGGTTGTGATTGTGTGTGTGATGTGAATGTTTTCAGCACCCACGACACAAGTCATCGAACTTAGTGTGGGGCTGTGAGTGTGAACGCGTTAAAAAAAAAGGACCTAATTCAATTTTAATTCTCATTTTAACCACGCTTAAGCTAAAGTAAATAGTAATAAAATAAGATACAAATAAGGACAGGGGTATAGGGGTAGCGCGTAGCTGTGTACCTACTAAATTATTGTTTTCCAACATACTTACCTATATATTTTTTAAACGATTTTGTACTCTTCTTACAAAGTTCTTATCAACAAAACCACAGGCAGAAAAAAAATAAGCACCCCACTTCAGTGTATGGACGCACCTTCATATTTTTGGCTTTTTTTTAATAATAAAAATCTTTACTTGATTACAAATAATATATTAATTTAATAATGTATTTTGGCTTTATGCCATTTACACATTTACATATCCCTCAGAATGTGAAGTTATTCGCTGGAATGATTTAGACGCTAAATAACAGACGGACGGACGGACTGAAAAAGTGCTCTGAATAACTAATATTAAAAATAAGGAAAATACACCGTCTAATAAAGATTTATAAGTAAGTACTTAGATTGATGGAACAAATATTTAAAATGCTAACATAATCGTTTAGGTATGCTTTATTGAGCGTTATCAGAGAAAAGGTTGAAGTACCATGTATGTGCTTTTTTTTTCTTTTTTTTTGGCTTCGCCATCTTGTGCTTTTAGACAGTGTTAAGTGTTAATATAATATTTCATGTGTATTTCATAATTATTATAAGTCCTTATCATAAGTTACAGTCAAATTCAAGTAAAAGAGTCAAGGTTCAGTCAAGTCATGCAGTAAAGTGGTAGAAACTTTACTAGAACTTCTATTGAAGTTTTGGAGCGAAGGTGAAAATCTCGTTTTTCAACTTTGTATGATTTGCCTACACTTATGGACGTTCACTAAGTATTAATGGGTAATAATCCACCATTATTACACATTAACACTCGAAGAATCACAGGTTTTGGTAAATTTCACAAAATCAACAACGGCATTTTTTCACTTTCGCGGCAAAACTCCATTTACGTTACTTACGTACCATACGCATCTTTTTTTTTTATTTTTTAACAAACTGCATCGCTGCACATAATAATTATCTCTGGAATCCTTACTCAATAGGTACTCACATTTTAAATAATATTAATAAAACTCTACGGGATCAACTCTATTATAGTTGAGTGTAGGGTCTATACACTACCGCTATAGTTTACACTATCAAACAAAAGAAGAATTATTCCAATCGGTTAATGATTAATTATCGAAAATAGCTACCTACCAAAAAGAGAAAAAACAAAAAGCAATATACAGCCGAATTAAAAACCTTCTCCTTTTAAATAAATAAACGCTTTCACACTCACAGCCCCGCACTAAATTCGTTTACTTGTGTCGTGGGTGCCGGAAACATTCACATCACACACACAATCACAACCACAACCAGAAACACAAATTTTCCTTGGGAAGAAAACTTGTGTCAGTCGGGAATCGAACCCGATACCTCTGCTTGAAGGCGAACGCCACCCAACTAAGCCAATGAGCAGTTCAAAGTTTAGAAATCAGTTTAAAAAAGAAGCAACCCGAGGTACGTTAAGACAAAAAGAAAATCTTAGTCTAGATAAGCGCACACCGCAGTGGACAAAATGTCACGGGAAAATAAACAAAAATGCACTCACACAGAGAACAAAGAAATAAATCCACCTCCTTGTTCCAAAATCAATAAGTTGCTGGCACTGCACAAAAATCCACAAAAAAATAATATTAACAAACTTCACGATTGAATTTTGAACGAAGTTTTTAAATTTCGAGAAGTATAAAGTGCGATACGCAGCGCACTCAACGCGCGCTCTCGGTCGACTGGCAGCGGCTGACGTGAGACGCTTCGTTCGGAAACAGGAGAATGGCGGCAAAAAGCCTACCACACGGGCAGGCATGAATAATGTGTTCATCGATAAAAGATAATAAATAATATTGTATTCCTGTCGCGTTCTTAGGAACGTCTTTCACATTTCAATTCATGCAATATCAAAGGAATACAGGGTCTGTGTCCATTATTTTTTCACTACGAATAAACTATACATAGGTGTTGTTTATTAGAACTACGAAGTTCTTACAGCTTGCTATCTATAGACGCTCTAAATTAACGTTAAAGCAGCTGAACACTGGTCGTATTCAGTAAAAAGAAAAAATAAAGTTTTCATATTTAGAATCAAAATCAATAGTACAACAATATAATTTAAACGCAAGCAAACCTTAAAAAACCGGCAGCGTTATCGTCCAAACCCATGATCAGATTCAATGAATGAAAAACGCATTACTGAAGATAACTCAAAAACTACTGGTCCGATCTTGATCAAATTTAAATGAGACATGGGACAAGCACCACATTTCAAATAAAAAAACATTTACAAGCGGTTCACCCAGGGAGAAATTATGAGGTAACACACATAAAAATAAAAAAATTAAAACAGTCGAATAGAGAACCTCCTTTTATTGTGAAGTCCGGTAAAAACCATTAAAATTTTGTCGAGTTTTGTCGCGAAAGTGTAATAATGTCTTTGTAGATTTTGTATCATTTTCCAAAACATGCGATTCTTCAAGTGTTGTCGTGTAATGATGGTGGATTATTAACTGTGAACGTGCATGAGTGTAGGCAAATCATATAAGAAATACGTTATTTTTGCTTCGCCTTAAAATTCCAATAACCTAGTAACCTAGAAACTTTACTAGAACTTTAGTAAAGTTTCTAGGTTACCAATTTACTATCATACTATAAATAGTCAAGCTTTCCTTTTGGGGGAAAGGGTTTTTAAAAACTAATAAAATGAAAAATACGTCCAACCGATGCAAAGGCTAGATTTATTCTACTCTAATTAAACTTATCTAAATACATGAAGACATTGCGCGGGAGCGATCCCTAGAGGGGACAATGTCGAGTCAGCTCCGAGGGAGCCATGTCAGCAAATCTTAATCTAATACAGACGGTTCGGGAGAATGCATAACTAGATAGTATGACATGATTTGACTGTGATTGGACTTGACCGTAAATGGACTTCGAGTCCTTTCCATGATTTTGACTGTTTGTAAACTTTAAAACTTTTATTTTATGTTCGATAGGCAACCATTTGACCACGATCTCACGTGATGAAAAGCGCCGAAGATGTTGCATGCTTACCTACAAGATACCTCTTCATACTTGAAAACTCCCAGATTACTTATACCGTTTAATTTCCTTTGCGGAGATAACTTGCGTTTTCAATGGGAGTTGAACCCGTTACCCGCGCTGCTTAGAAGGCAAACTAAACCAACGGGCACTTCAAAGCAAGTTCAAGCTTGAAGCTCTTGAGTCTATCGACCGGCGAGCAAATAGACTCATTGGCGATGATAAGCTAGTCGAGTCCAAATTGCAGTATCGGTCACCGACGACGTAAGATCGCAAGTCTATCGGTATTCTACAGTTTACACTTTAGATAGTGTGCGCAGGAATTACACGAGCTAATTCCCCCATGCCCGTTTTACCATCTAACAACAAGACAAACTGTCAAACGTCATATATGGTTGACATACCTCCAGTTCGCTCGAAGCGCTTTGCTTCTACGTTTATCACCAGTACAGCGAAGGAATCGAATTCATTGCCCTCGTATTTGTTCCCCGAACAGTTTAATCTGGGAGTCTTCAAGTCAAGAGTGAATAGGTACCTTCTAGGCAAGCATGCTACATCTTTGGCCGCATCGTCACTTTTTATCAGGCGAGATAGCGGTCAAATGCTTGCCTATCTAGTATAAAAAAAGGCATTTCAAATTTAAATCTTTTTGTATTTCAAACCAAACGCATGATAGCACTAGGAGCACAGTAAAAAGAGAATGTACAGAGAGTGCATTGCAAACAGCTGAGTCGAAATGTATGGAAATCCATTCGTCACGCATTCGCGCGATTTCAGGCATGGCGTAATTGGAACACTGTGCAGTGTGTACCACTTCTAATGCAGTTTTATAGTGAAAGAACAGTGTCCAATGATGAAACGTATCTTCTAAAAGTGGGAGGATACGTTCTAACATCAAGTAAATAACAATTCGATATATTAATAATTGAAACGTAAGCAAAGCTTAGAAAAACTACTTCATCGCTTATAATTCGGTTTTGACTTGACCGATTTCGATAAAATGTATGTGGGACCTCTGACGTATAATTTACCAAACAACAAAAAATATCAAAGTCGATTCATAATTGGCGGAGATATCGCGTAACATAGGTTTTGACTTGACCGATTTCGATAAAATGTACCTATGTGGGACCACCTCTGAAGTATACTTTACCAAACAAAAAAAAATATCAAAATCGATTCATAATTGGCGGAGATATCGCGTAACATACATACAAAAACAAAAAAAAAACATACAGTCAAATTGAGAACCTCCTTTTTTGAAGACTTCATCGCTTATATTTCGGTTTTGACTTGACCGATTTCGATAAAATTTATGTGGGACCACCTCTGAAGTATACTTTACCAAACAAAAAATCTAAATCGATTCATAATTGGCGGAGATAGCGCGCTACATACATAAAAAAAACATACAGTCGGATTAAAAACCTCCTTTTTTGAAGTTGGTTGAAAACTCAAAAAACCCGACCGCGTATATTGGGAATTTAGTTTTTGAAGTCGGTTAAAAACTCAAAAAACCCGACAGCGTATATAGGGAACTTAGTTTTTGAAGTCGGTTGAAAGCTCAAAAATCCCGACCGCGTATATAGGAACTTAGTTTTTGAAGTCAGTTGAAAACTCAAAAAACCCAATCGCGTTTATAGGGAACTTAGATTTTGAAGTCGGTTGACAACTCAAAAAACCCGATCGCGTATATAGGGAACTTAGTTTTTCATTTACCCTTTTTCTTTAATAAGACCTGTGATTGTTTACTTACATAATAACTTTATCACAGCTTTATTATACTCGTAAGTATTCATAGAAAATTTAAGTGGGAATGGTTGTTAACCATAAGTAGAAGTTCTAGTGAAGTCTCTACCGATTTACTAGGGCATGACTTGACTATGACTAGACTCTTTTACTTGACTCTGACTGTGACTTGTGACTAGGACTATATAAAACTAGCCGTGCCCCGCGGCTTCGCCAGCTAATATCAAGTTTAAAAGTAGCCTATGTGTTAATCCTAGGTATAATCTATGTACATTTCAAATTTTATCCAAATCCGTTCAGCCGTTAAAGCGTGAAGAGGGAACAAACATACTTACACACTTACACACAAACTTTTGGATTTATATTATTAGTAGGATACTCAATTATAATTGAAATATATATTCATCGCTTGACCCAGTGTCAATCGCACAAATCTCAGTGTCTATAAGCACAAAGATTGCGGCGCCAAAATAAATAATTTTAACGCAAGCAAAGCTTATCATAAAGATTGATTCACCTAGAAAAATCTTCCGAGGTAACACACATAAAAAATAGTCGAATTGAGAACCTAATCCTTTTTTAAAGTCCGTTATATTACGATGACTAGTTGCATGCATGTAATGTGTGAAGCCAAACTAAAAAAAAACTTTTAACTATGGTGTACATTGGCCTCGTGTGTTCCATCCCATTAATCACTGGTTGAGGCCAGACGGTGACAGGACGTGTAATGCCATGCTGTGACCTACTTACATGTGATCGGAGTAAAGTGCTGATTGATCATCCTCTAAAATGACGTCTAATTACAATAATAATAAATAATAAACGCTTTCACGCTCACAGTCCCACAATAAGTTCGATGACTTGTGTCGTGGGGTGCCGGATACATTCAAATGACACATTCAAATGACACACACAATCACAACCAGTTTCTAGTCACAAGTCACAGTCAAAGTCAAGTGCTAGAGGCCAAGGCCAGTAATAGTCAAAATGATTTGACTATTACTGGCTTTATTAGGGCATGAGCCATAATAAAGTCTAGAACTTCTATTGTAATTTGGAACGAAAGCGGAATGCACGTTTTTCAACTTTGTATGATTAGCCTACACTCATGCACGTTAACCAAGTATTAACTTAACGGTTAATAATCCCCCATTATTACTCACGAAAACTCGAAGAATAACAAATTTTGCAAAAAAAAATACAAAATTAACAATAACCATATTTTCACTTTCGCGGCATAACGATAATGTCAATTTATATACTACAAACCTGTCAAAAAAATGTCTTTTTTTATGATAATATTTTTTTATGTTGAAATTTAATGTATGTATTTTTTTATGCTGAATAGGCAAGCATTTGACCACCACCTGATGGAAAGTAAAGACGCGGCCGAAGAGGTAATATGCCTGCCTAAAAATACCTATTCAATCTAGACTTGGAAGACACCCAGATTGTACCGTACAGGAAACAAAGATGCAGGCAAAGAGTTCCACTTCCTCGCTGTACAGATGATAAACGTAGAAGAAAAAAACGCTTCGAGCGAACCGGAGGTATGTCAACCATATAAGGATGACGTTTAACAGTTTGTCTTGTTGTTAGGTAGTAAAAAGGGTATGGGGGAATTAAATCATGTAATTTCTGCGCACACTCTCCAAAATGTAAACGGTAGAATACCGATAGGTTTGCGATCTTACGTCGGTGACCGAGACTGCAATTAGGACTATGCAATATGACTGCTTTCAATCATCATCATCAGCCTGTATCGACCCACTGCAATATGCCTCCTTACCCTTGTGCCACTCACCTCTGTGTTGCGTTGATCGCATCCAGGTCTTTCTTGATCCTGTCTAAATTACTAACGCATTTATCTTAAGCTTACTATTATTCCTGAGCACTATTTAAGTATAATTTGATGAATAAACTGCATGTTAGCTTAGTTGAGTAAAAGTTCGCCCTCTAAGCAGGGGAATCAGGTTCGATTCCCGGCGGGAACAAAAGGTTTCTCACCAAAGATTTTTTTTTCTGGTTCTGGTTGTGATTGTGTGTGTGATGAGAATGTTTCCGGCACCCACGACACAAATCATCGAACTTAGTGCGGGTCTGTGAGTGTAAAAGCGTTTTTGTTTATGTTTAATTTATTCTATCTCTCGTGAATGCCTAGTGTTATCATGTGACAGACAGAGAAAGTTTGTGAAATATGGTTACATAACCACTTATCTGCACTTTAACTTGAAACACAAGAACCGTGGACTGTTACAATATAATAGACCAGGTTTATATTTCGCACAAGACTCATTGGCGATGACAAGCTAGTTGAGCTAGTTGATAAAATTCCAACTAATATTAAACAAGAAAATAATTTAAATAAGTTTCAAACCGAATTAAAACAACTGCTGATTAAAAAATGCTATTACACTGTTAAAGACTTTATCGAAGACAAAAGCGTTTCGGTTTCACGCTAAACGAAAATATTAAATTGTTCTACTGGAGTTGTTAATTAGGATGACTAACTATTTGTAAATAAATGTAATATTTTTAAGTTTATAGAAATAGGCATTATTGTTAAGTGAACTTGTAATTATTTCTAAACTAAGTTACCAGTTTATTTTGCTACACCCTTGCAGGGTACATGTACCTAGTTTTAATGTAACTTTCCAAATTGCAGAGTCTCGGTCACCGACGACGACGTCAGGTTGCCAGCCTATCGGTATTCTATCGTTTACATTTTGGAGAGTGTGCGCAGGAATTACACGAGTTAATTCCCCCATGCCCGTTTTACCATCAAACGACAAGACCTGTTAAACGTCATCCATATATGGTTGATATACCTCCGGTTCGCTCGAAGCGTTTCGCTTCTACGTTTATTATTCGTACTGCGAAGAAGTGGAACTCATTACCCTTACCCCTACTTTGTTCCCCGGCATAATCTGTGAGTCTTCAAGTCAAGAGTGAATAGGTATCTTTATAAAAATATATATATATACATCCATGCTAAGGTTGTCTGGAAGAGATTGCTTTATGCGATAAGACCGCCTATTGTGAAACCTCTTTAAGATTTATTTATTTAGTTAGTTTTTTAGATTTTTGTATTGGTTTTTCAATAAAGAGTAATTGTATTGTATTGTATCTTCTAGGCAAGCTTGCTACATCTTCACTTTATATCAGGTGAGATAGTAGTCAAATGCTTGCCTATCGCGCATAAAATATATATATATATATTTCGCATGTATTAGAGCTTTTAATTAACGGTTAAGTCGTTGATACATTATGATTTGAGACACCATCACGTTGTTTTGTCTCTATTCATAAAAAAACAAACGCATTCACACTCACAGCCCTACTTTAAGTTCGAAGACTTGTTTCGTGGGTGCCGGAAACATTTACACATCACACACACTATCACACCCAGAACCAGAAGCACAAATTTCCGTTAGGAAGGAAAATTATGCTCCTCCCAAGAAACGAACCCAAGACCCACGACGCAGGCCACTGCGCCAACTGAAGTCGCCAAAAACAGCTGACAGAACCAGGTGCATTAGTAAGAAATGCAGCGGAAGCCATCGTGAAGGCGAAAGTGATTACATCACCTCAAAATGGTAGGTGGTAGTAATTACCCACTGTTTATTGCACGCTGCCAGCGCCATGCGAAATAATTAGCTTTGATAATAATTAAAAAGTGTAGTAATTAAATTTGAGTAAATTCACTACATCACTTCTAACGCGATACACAGTCGGACTGTCTCTCTAAATTCAGAGATGGAATTTATAATAACAAGTTAATGTACTAAAAATTTTATAAATCCGATTGCGAAACTACTTTTTATGTAATTACCTTTTAATTTCCTTCAATTTGATACCCTACTCGATAGGTTTGTAATTTTTTTGTAAGCGTATTACTATTTCGCGCCTAAATTCAAAAAAATATCACAATATACGCGCACACACAAAAATACATATACAAGAGACGCACACAATCACACCAGTGCCGGATTAACCACACAGCAAGAAAAGCAATTGCTACGGGCCCCGCCGAAAAAATTACGCATTATCTCATACAATTCAAATTCTAAAAGAAACAAATCGGAAATCTCATCTCTGGCTTTTTGTACTTGACAGAGCTTAGCAGGGCTTATAGTAATCTACTAGATATTACTACCACCCACGAAATTGTAACCTATAGATTGCAAATAAACATATTGAGAATTGTTTTTTTTTATACTTTAGAACACATACAGATCAAGGGATCTTTGAAAGAATTTGCTACGGGCCCCGCGCTTGCTTAATCTGGCACTGAATCACACACAGCACAAATGTCCCATTTGTGCTGTGTGTGGTTGTGTGTGTAATGAAAATATTTTCGGCATCCACGATAAAATATAGAGGAGGTAGTTGCGATGTTACGATGCCCCCTGCAGAATGTAAAACTGAGTTGTACATGTTACAACGTCCGAAAAAGTATATTAATTTGAACGCAAGCAAAGCTTAAAAAAACCGACATCACTGCTTTATCTGCGAAATCCTTGATCAGACATTTTAAAACAAAACAAACAAACGCATTCACACTCACAGCCCCACATTAAGTGCAAAGACTTGTATCGTGGGTGCCGGAAACGTTCACATCACATACATATTACACCCAGAACCAGAAGCACAAATATCCCTTGGGAAGGAATTTGTGCTCCTGCCGGGAATCGAACCCAGGACCCACGGCACAGAGGGCCTGTCAACTGCGCCAAGGGAGAAAATCTACGGCTAAGTCATATTCTTTTTGATATTTCACTGTTTACTGTCTAAATTATTTTATTCTTCCAAATCTTCAACGGTAGAAGTATTGGCGAGAAACCTTTCTTTAAGTTCTTTTGATTTTAAGCTGACTCTTTCGATGTGTTTTTTTTTTGCGTTAATTATGGCGTTTGCGATAATAAAAAAATACGAATAATCTATAATTATCTACTCATTCTAGCTATTAATTAGGCAATAAAAAGCACCGCTTCAAATTATGTAATGTTGTTAATTGTTCAGCAAATCAAATTTAACATACCTAGAGCAGCGCCATCTAGCGGGTCCAATTGTGTTTTCAAACCATCCAGAACCCATTGAAATATACACACTAAATTTATATAAATATTTAGATTGGTTTTCTTCATTTAAATTGATGTACAATTCTACACTGTCACACAAACTTACAAAATATTTTATGTCTTTTTAGTGTCTCAGTCGCTAGTCGAGCTGAGGTGATTCGAGATAATTAAATGGCAATACAATGCCACCCAGCCGTACGTTGCGGCGGCGTTGCTTTCCACCCGATCTTCCGTCTCTTTCAGTGTAGTCGCGAATCGCAGACTGAGCGCATCGCTACTATACGTTGCCGGTGTTACTACGTTCAGTTAGATCGTCCCGCCGCGCGCCGCGTACCAGACAATCGTCGAGACCCACACGGTATAAAAGTTTCGCGATGACTTACGAGACGCCGTACGGCAGGAAACTTAGTTGGCAATCCAAACAAATTGTTTTCAACCTACACAATTACCTCGCGTTACGAAAGCGCAATCCAGATACTAAAGAATATCAAGAGGACATTAACATTAAACATCTTACCGCAAAAGCCACCGGTTTGTCTTTCGCAACAATTGGCAAAATAGTTAAGGAAGGAAAGACATTAGCACACGTCGATGGCCAAGCTCTATTTGCAACAACAGAGAAGCAAAAAAGGAAAATAACGAAGAAACGTATTCATATGGACTGCTTCATTGAAGGCCTTATTAGAAGAAGAATATTACAGGCTGCTTTCGAATTAAAAAAACCAGTTACATATAAAAGCGTTCATGGTATTGTAACTGAAGAAGACATAATTAAAGCGGGCCAAGAATATACCAGAAGATTGCTAATTAAACTTGGATTTCTGCAAACTAAAAAGAAAAACATGATTTACGAGAAACCAGAAATAGCATCACAACGATGGTCATTCTTAAACTACATGAAAACAATTCGCGAACAAGATAAAAATATAATTTACGTCGATGAGACTTATTTCGGTCTGACTGAAGGTACGCTTAGTAACTGGGAGACTGACGATGAAAAACATGGAGTTTTGTTTTATAATAGAAATGTGGATGGTTTAATAGTTCTTACTGCGGGTGGTCGCCACGGTTTCCTCGATGGCGTACTATCAACGATCAAAACATTACAAATAAGAGACGTTGATATGAATTATTCGGTATTTAGCAAGTGGTTCAAAGAACAATTGGTGCCCAAACTTCCACGTGCCTGCACCATAGTGATGGACAATGCCGAATATCATTTGTCAACTGAAAATCCCGACGAACTTGATAAATTACTGGCAGAAAATGGTCATGAGCTATTGCGCCTGCCCCCTTATCATCAAGAACTAAACCTACTTGAACTGATATGGAGGGACCTAAAACAAGGACCTTACTTAAGAGTTACCCCTTTCTGTGA
The DNA here is from genome assembly GCA_948107665.1 of Lomographa bimaculata. Classification (NCBI taxonomy): domain Eukaryota; kingdom Metazoa; phylum Arthropoda; class Insecta; order Lepidoptera; family Geometridae; genus Lomographa; species Lomographa bimaculata. Next base: position 15,249,246 of record OX403600.1, read on the forward strand.
TTTTGACGAAATGCATACTGTACTAGAAGAGATTTTCAGAACTTATCCTCAAGATAAGTGGGATGATTGCATGAACTACGTGGAAAAAACAGAATTAGAATATTTACAATATAATGATGTTTTTGACGACATCCTTTGAAACACATCAAAATAATAACATAACATGGACTTGCATTGTAGAAGATAATGCAAAATTTTGTTAAAACTTTGCATTAAACAATATTATTTTTTCTTTATATTACTTGTTATTTATCAAAAAACTAAATTTTACCTTGTATGTGCCTGCTACAGAGGTAAAGTACAACCCTAATTTCATGATTCTAGGTCTCCTGATTTATTTGCCAATGGCTATTTTGGCCTATTTCCGCATATATGGCCATATTTTACTATTGTGTTGACTTAGAAGCTTATTTTTACAACTCCAAGGGACTTTAGATTTAGTAATTTCATATTAATTCCAACTTGTTAATTCCAACCGATTATAAAAAAAGAGACAGTTTTAGACAGACAACGATGTGATGCTATATTTTTTTTTGTATTTGTGGCATAGATTTCAAGAAACAAATGTAAAACACTAAGTATACAGTTAGGTGTACACTCGGGTACAATAATTACTATAATACGTACCTTTTTTTTTAAAACAATCTTTTTTACCTATGTAAATTTATATACTGGCCAATTGCTTATATTTCCTAAAACAAAACTATAACTATGTACAGCAAAGAACTAAGTTACCTACAAGACATCGAGCTTATAGGTAACTCAAGTGCTCAAGCCCACTACCAGTGGGTAGCGTTCCCATCATGCTGGCGGCATTGCCTCTCTGAATCGCAATGCTAATAAGTTGAGCCAAATTAGTGCCAGCATTTTGATCACGCGTCGCCTCAACCAGGCGCTCTGATAGATTTAATACCTACCTTATTCGAGAATATGAGGCGTGGACCTCATAGAAATGAAACGTGCTGAGAAGGTTCCAGGGATATGCATATTGTCTGATTCAATTCATTATGTGGAGTTACAATTAATTATAAATTATGTGGAGTTTAGGAGAAGTTTAACAAAGAATGTTTTTTTTTTTGTGAAGCTTGATCAATTGGATATTATAGGCTACGTCGCATGGTCTCATTTCATGTGACTTATTAAGTAGGTTAATTCTCAGTTGTCTAGCTATACGTACCAAACCTACAAATAAGCCCATTCGCCCTCCACCATTAACAACCAATTAGTGTCATATAGTATTTATATACCTAACTAAGTAGTAGGAAGATGCACGCGAGGTAACTTCTACTTCACTCATATTCTAAGTAGTGAAAACCACCTTTGTCTTAAAAATCTTTTAACTTAATGTCATCATAGTACAATACTCTGTAAAACTGTAGTAATATGTACCTACCTCTGGTATTAGTCAAACGTAAACCTATCTGTTTCTAGTTCCTACGTACAACAGACAGATGCTCGATATATCCCTCAGATTAAAAAATAATACCGTGTATTGCATGCGCTGTTGCCAGATTTATTAAATACGAGTGACGACCGGTATCTTATTGAACCAGGGCAATATAAGGCCAGTTTATCTTTAAACAACACAATGGAAGCATACTAATGAAACTAATAAGTTCTATCATTCGACACTTATTAGTTTCTTGGAAACAAGAGGCACGTGATCCCCTGTTATTTGTTTTATTCGTTCATGTGTGTGAATATTACCTATGTAGGTCATCTTTGTGTGTGACGTGACGATTGAATAATACCTACCATATAACCTTCATCGCGGGAGTTTTGCCGCAAAAGTGAAAAAATGGCGTTGTTGGTTTTGTATAATTTTCCAAAACCGGTGATACTTCGAGTGTTAATGTGTAATAATGGTGGATTATCAACCGTTAATATTTAGTAAACGTGCATAAGTGTAGGCAAATCATACAAAGTTGAAAAACGTAATTTTCCAATTAATGTTCTAGTAAAGTTTCTACCAAAGTAAAGACTAGGGCATGACTCGACTTTGACGGTGACTAGGACTTTTAATATAAAATATTAAAATAATACACTTGAAATATATTTTTACTTGTCACTGGCTAAATGCTTAAGATTGCGAAGCCAAAATTAAATAAAAAAATAACCTTCATCGCAAATAAACACGCACGGTTCAACGAAATGTGTAAATCAAAATCAAAATACTTACGGCCGTAATGCCACATTCTAATGGGCATGGTCCCTAGGTCCTACAAATTCCCTTGTCATAACATAACGCAAGCTACACGCACACAAATACTACAATACAAAGCTACAACAGTTTGTAGTGAGATGCACGACATTTGAATGCTTCACCCATAGTTGGATGAGTTTACGTCCGTATTTATTTCAAGTATGTGTTCTAAACCCAAACAGTTAATAATACATTTTAACAAACAGTTTCAAGTAATAATTATTCTTATATTTCTCGGAGCAATAATAAAACCACAATAAAGAGCAAAGACCCCGTATTGTTCACGAGAACTACTATATAAAAAGGTGTAAAATATTGCTGTCTTTGTCGCACCCGACTTAAATGTGTATCTTTACTTCACTCTCGCAATCACCTGCATAGTTACCCGGTGAATTGCTGTCACCCCTGAGTAGTGTGTAATGTTGCTATTTACAAATATTTCCTCAAAAAGAAGTAATGTGTGTATATCTCGCAGTAGGTAATATTAATATTAGATATAGTCCAACATTTTTGTGGTATGTAGCTCACAAAGTTATATTTAAAATTACATACGAGGTATAGAGTACTTTTTTTTAGCTAGCAGACCAACACAATAATTATTATTAATCATAGTAAAATTATTATAATTTTACTATCATTCATAATATTTAATAGATAATAATCTATAATTACTACCACTTAACCTCGTTTCATAAAAAGAGTATCTGTAGATTTTTGCTGCGAAAGTGATAGGTACCTCCAATTCACTCGAAACGTTTCGCTTTTACGTTTAGGTATCATCCGTATTGCGAAGAAGTGGAACTCATTGCCCGCGTCTTTGTTCACCGTATGACATAATCTGGGAGTCTTCAAGTCAAGAGTGAATAGGTATCTTCTGGCTACATCTTCAGCCGCATCATCGCTTTCCATCAAGTGAGTTAGTGGTTGAATTATTACTTAACGGGTATAAAAAAAATACAGGGAAGCGGTGTTATCGCCACACGCAAGCTGAGTCGACCAGTAGGTAATGTTAAGTGTACAACTTTACTGTACTCAGCCCCGTTACTATCGTTTATGCGGCTGAGTGAAACAGAACGTAATCAGCACGTGGGAATTAGAGTGCTTCGGGATTTGAAAGTGATCAGCGGAAGCAAGCATCCTATCCTATTGTATAACTTCCTTCCTGAAATAACCTTAATCTCTAGACTTACGATTGACGCAAAGATCCTACTAATATTATAAATCTAAAAGTTTGTGTGTAAGTATGTTTGTTCCCTCTTCACGCCTCAACGGCTGAACGAAATTGGAATGTACATAGCTCATACTTAGGGTTAACACACGGGCTACTTTTTAACTTGAAAATAGCGAGCAAAGCCGCGGGGCGCGGCTAGTATATATATATAGTAGGTATCCTCTAAATTCAAACAACAAGTACCTACCACTATCACCAAGTAAACGTTAGAAATTTAGCTTTGCCATCAAGAAACTAATATATTTAATCAACTCCTAGTTTTAAAATATAACCTCCATGGTACCATATCATTAATTAATTGAAAAGTTTTCCCTAAACCTGTATAAAAAGGCTTCCTAATTTATTCTACCTATCTATTTTCATACTAATAAAACATCACTATGTTGAACGCATTAACTATAACTATTTTTTTTCTTTTTATACTCTATGGGCAAGCATTTGACAAATTTAACAATAGACTTATGCAGACATTAAAGGTAATCTCTCGCAAACATTCATTAAAAAAAAAATGTATCCAATACCAATCATTGATCCTTACTTTTGTTTGTACTTACCTGAATACCTACTTATCAATAACCCTCCCAAAACTACACGAGAGGCCTATATTTCGTTACCACTTCAAATAATAACTTAAGAAAGTGCCGATGCCGTCTTAATAAAGTAATTAATTATATTCGCTACATATAAGACGACTTAGATGTTCCACACAATAAATTATGTAAAACGAGACGTCTCCCTAATTACCTTTACTTTATCATTATACAAGTAATAAAGTTAATATTGACTATTATAAATATTACAAAAATTATGCAACTTGCGAAACCAAGACCACTTTCCTTGTTTACATTAACAAGAGACAGCTCAAACCGGTTACAATCGACTGTATTCGAATGTAATTCTGCAACATGATATGATAAAATGGCTTCAGAATTTAGCGTTGGCGTTTAACTCGAAAACATTAGACAGCATTTTGCACAAAACAGGTTTAGTATATGGTCTAGCTCATTCTATTTTCAAAAATCTATCAGAGCGCCTGGTTGAGGCGACGCGTGATCAAAATGCTGGTACTTATTTGGCTCAACGTATTAGCATTGCAATTCAGAGAGGCAATACCGGCAGCATGATGGGAACGCTACCCACTGGTAATGGGCTTGAGGACTTGGGTTACCTATTAACTCGATGCCTTGTAGATAACTGAGGTCTTTGCTGTATAGATGTATTTAGTTATAGAACTACAGACAATTGGCCCGTAGATAGATGATACTAGAAAAAAAATGTGTACTAATACTAGTACAACTACCTATCATCAGTCGGTTAATGGTTATATTATCTTTGGTCGGGTCGGTGGTGGTGGTACCTACCACTGGTGTGTACGGTTTAACATGGTGTTAAGTGCTAGGCCATTTGCCAACACGATTGTGCAGATTGCAGACACACCCACATTTTTGCAGTCAGTTCGTGCCTTTGATTATGGGCGTGGAAATATTTTATCGAATCACGTCATGATCTTGTTAGTGAGTAGTAGAAGGTTTTAGTAATAATAATGTCTTAAATCTTCGGCCGCATCATCACTTTTCATCAGGCGAGATAGTTGACAAATACCTACCTTTCTGTGTAAAAAAGACACATGAATTGCAAATGCGCTAGCTGTACTTTATCACCCTAAACACCTTCTAAATACCTTAATTATATTATATTTTTTTAATAAGATAATAAAAGCGAAAGTTTGTGTACGACGCAACCTCGATTTAACATAGTTTAACATGATTTTTGGCTTACATTAGACTACGCTATTTGTCTTTTGATTGTGCTGCTTCCAGCCACGAAGCAGCAGCTCGCACAATTCGTAAGTCGGCCAACGCTGGATGGCCGCCCCAAGCTAATAGATATTCGGTTTCGTTGATTCCGAAACAGGCCCCTATTACCTATCTTTGTTGGAAACGGTTTCAATACTAAATTGACAAAACTCCTAAGAAATAAGGTTCATTTTTGCTTAATTCAAATAAAAACCGCGTGCAACAAAGATACGTAATAGGGGGTCAGATCTCCTTGGCTTCGGCAGAAATCTGAATTGCCGAGAAGTTTATGGAAATACTTTATTCATGCCAACGACATAGGCCACTGGAAAACCCTCACGGTTTTCTAGTTACGATTTAAATATTAAAGCAACGTTCTCGGTTTGTTGAGATTAATGAGTTAGCTGTGGGCGACTGAAGCAGCGGTATACCTACGTTCAACAAATAATATCTACTTTTACTTACCGTAAACTCAAGAACAATTTCGAGATTTGGTCCGATTTTTAACTGAATACTGAACTGAGTTATACGGCTCGCAAATTCAATTAAATTATTTTTCAAGTAAATAAAAATATAATTTATCTTCTTTATTAAGTCTAAAGCGGCAAAGTTTCAACTGGCGTTGGCGTGCATATTTCGTGGCGCGACGCAGTGATGCCGTTTATTGCGGGAAATTGTAGTTTAAACAACTATTAAATTATAGATTGTATAAAATAGACCATCTTAATTATTACGGAAAATAAATTCGGAAAAGAACTAAATGAAGAACTAAATAAGCTTAGGGATACAACTGTAATCAGGGTCCGAGAGGTTTCTATATATCTATATTGTATTTTACAAATCTTTATCTTGTATTTTACTAATCTGTATTCCGCCAAATAAAAATAGTCTCAGACCTGATTTCAATATTTTCTATTCGAGAAAGCTGAACAACAAATAGACCGTCCGAAAACTGCGACAAATCAAAGCGCACGATTCCGGCGAAGACATTCGCGAAATATATGACTATATTTTCCACCGCGTCTGGCTGGATAACTCCGTTGTTTCGTGTGCGGATCTTCTAATTGCTCGATAGAAAGTACATGTTGCGTTTTTTCACAGTACCCCGTTGTACACAAGCGGGCGGCGTATGATTTTTGTGCCTTACTTTATTATTATTACGTGTAGATTCCTCGCTAACAAGATGAAAGTCGGCTCACACTTTTAATGAATTCCGACTGCATTCCTGTGCAGATTGGCGGTTGGTGACTGGCGGGAATCGGAAAGTGAATACTTTATTTGGTTTCGTGAGGAAAGTCGTTCGCTAATTACCTGATTAATTAGGCGAACACCAATTTTATCCTCTGGCGATGGGCGCGATTCTGATGTAGCACGGGCTGTTGCGTATCTTGATCGTTTCACATTGCATCGGGCGCGGTGTGATTTATTTCATTTGAAGAATTTACTCTAAAACTTTTTACCTACGTTATAAATAATGACTTACTACAAAAGAATAATTTAAATGAACTGCATTAGAAATCTTTTTCTTTGGCGCTTACTAGAAATTCAGCCTCTGGACTTCTATGCCGCTAAGTACTGGGTTCGGTTCCACAATCATCCTTGCCAAAGGATACACTAGTTTTCACTCTTATTGAAAGTTTTCATTTGTATAACAATACACTGTAAATTGTATTTCTATCACTATAAATTGTATTTTGTTTTAGCGTATAAACATAATATTGTTGTATGTCCGCAATGGGTAAACTGTTGCTACTTTAAGATAATTTTGTAACATCATTTCTCACACAGTTTTTATAATAAAATATTTTGATTTTGAACCTTTCCTTTACTCGGGACACTACAGAAGCCATTGTCCGCGTCTTTGTTTCCTGAACGGTATAATCTAGGAGCATTAGGAGCAAAGATAATATTTGGGAGTTTAAAGCCTAGAGTAAATAGGTATCTTCTAGACAAGCATCAGCAATCAGGTGAGATAGTGGTATTGCTCGTCTATCTATCAAAAATACAGGGCTTATAATTTTGGAGCGTGTAACATGTTTTTGTTAGTCTGTACAATTTTGGTACACTAGTTTTGTAACCTATCCATCTAACAATGGAATAGGCACACTGCATGTACCAAAACCGTTAGATTCTACCATTCATGCAAAAGGTATAAGAATCTCATCGCATGGCCGATTTAGCATAATACCCTGCATCGAGATATGTGGAATCAGGTCAGCGGAGCATATCGTTCACATGCCTAATTATGCCATAAATAAACTGACGGATTCAATGAGCCGCGTCCAAATCCGTGTCTAATAGGTGAATAGGTTCATAGAACAGTTTATTGGAGCAATACACTCATTCGGGTCCTTTATCTATGACAGAGAATAAATAGCTTTTGCAACAAAGAAAACATGGAAATACGTTTAGATTATCTCACGAGAAAATTTACATAGAGTTTTTTTTTATTAAGAGACAAGATGACCACGTCGCCTGGTGGTAAACATCATGCTGCATGCGAAGTCCTATTACAGTTTCGAACCAGGGTTTGAACATTTAATTTCTGCACGTTTATAGCACTGCGCTTGTCACTAATAATGATATTATCGTTTATTGGTACATAAAAAGGCATTCAATATGGTACACCATTGGTATTAAGTGTCGTTTACACAGGTATTGGTTAATGGCAGTAGAACACAACAATAGTAACCCTCGGGTGAAACTCTGTCCCCCGCACTAGGATTACCTGTACAGTGAGGTCACAGTGATCCTCCCTCGGACATAGTACTGGGATGTCACACATTCAATTAAGGTATTTTGTTTGAAAGCTATTTTTCTCGACAAGCACCCTATTTAAATATATATTTAGCTTGTAACATGGAAAAAAAAATATTTTAAAATTTTTATTTTGACATTCTAATTAAATTATATATATATATACTATATATGTATAACTTGTAAAAATTTTTTTTTTATGTTTCAAGAAAAATATGTAATTAAATATAATTTAATTCACACTCTGAGAAATTAGTTGTTAAATCTCTTTATTCCCTGCAATTTTAGTGCTTTGGCTTCAATTCGAAATACAGTATTAATTAATGTTTGCACACTACTGCAAGCGGTTCTTCTTCTTCTTCGTTTAGACGATTGGTACATATTTAAATTCTGAACTTGGACCAGAAAGTTGCCGAATTTGACGACGCAGTTGACAGGTCTCCGCCCTCTGCGCCATGGGTCCTGGGTTCAATTCCCGGCAGGAGCACAAATTCTTTCACAATTTTTTTCTGCTTCTAGTTCTGGGTGTAATGTGTGTGAGTGATGTAAATGTTTCCGGCACCCACGATAGAAATCTTTGAACTTAGTGTGGGGCTGTGAGTGTGAATGCGTTTGTTTGCTGTGTTAAATGTATAATAAACATAAATCTATTGCTGCATCAGTGCACAGGAATAGCTCCTTTAGTTTGCAGTGTCGGGGACAGGCTGCATTTCAGCAAGTGCTATTAAGATTTACACATAATTTTACATCATTAATATGATGAATTTTTTTCTTTAGATAATTTGCTTAATTGTTTATCACTAACTCGGCAGGCATTGGTCGTCCATTCAAAGCGGTTAAAATATTTTGAGCCGTCAGCTCGCTCAATGTGTTCCTAGTTTCTATCGAAGCGCTGCCTATATGCGGTAAAACTAAACAGTTTTTCAGTTTGAACAATGGACTATCTAAAGGCAATGGTTCAGGTGTGGTAACATCTAACCCAGCTGCTCTAATTTTGTTATTTTGCAAAGCTTCGATCAGAGCGTTTTGATCCACCGTGGCTCCCCGGCTCGTATTGACAAATATAGCAGTAGGTTTCATCTTCTCGAATGCTGCTTTGTTGAATAATTCCTTCGTTTCGGGGACTAGAGCAGCACAGCAGATGATGAAGTCGCTTTCCTCTAACAGTTGATCGAAGTTGACTTTGACGGCTCCGGTTTCTTTTTCCTCGGGTCTCTGACTGCGGTTGTAGTAGATAATGCGGGCGGTGTTGAAAGCTTTAACCCTGCGAGCGACGGCTTGGCCGATGCGGCCGAAACCTGCGATGCCAACAGTGCTGCCAGCGAGCCCGGGACCAGTCATCCAAGTTGGGGCCCAGGAGACCCAGCCACCTGTCTTTGCCTCGAACTCCGCTTCAGGCAAGCGGCGTGAAGTCGCAAGGAGTAGGGCTACCTGGAAAGTGTGTGTAACATTGGTACCCATTAAGTCAATAGTTGTTTTTATGAATGCAGTAGTCAATTTAGGAAAGAAAAATAGCGTTTGAGACGGGATTGAACCCGCGGCCACAGGGTCTCATGCCCTATTGCTCTATCCGCTGAGCTACTCAAGCCCTGCCTGGAGCGACGAAATTATCCTTTATTAACGCTTTACGTGTGACGCCATCTACCGAAATGTTTACTTTACAACTAGCTACTTTTATTGTTTCCATAGCTGTGCTACAAAAATAATTGATTAGGGTGGACGTTATAATTATATCAACAAAAGTAGGTAGTTGGCCGTAGTAGTTTAAAACTATTTCGGTAGATGGCGTCACACGTCTCCAAAAGACGTTAGTAATAAGTAATAAGGACAGAATAATTTCGTCACTCAGGGGCTTGAGTAAAGCGAAATTTTTACTTTCTACATTTACTACATTAGTTCTGCCTAGCATGGCTAATGCTATGGAAACAAAATCAATTTATTAATGCAGTGCCCCTTTGTTGGCCGATACTCACAGTAAGTTCAGCCGTGGCATCAGTTAACACATCTGGAGTGTATCCGATCCTCACCCCCCTTTTCTTGCATTCAGCGACATCTATATGATCGAACCCCACAGATATGGTTCCGACCACCTTCAATGACGGCCCGGCCGTGTCCAACACTTGTTGGTCTATTTTATCAGTAAGGGCACAGAAGATGCCACTTACACCAGGTAGGGAATTAAGGAACTCTTCCCTAGGGACTGGTGATGATTTGTCCCATAACTTTACGTCACACCTGGAAAGCATTATAAAGTGTCATGACTGTTTTTCTTGTTGTTAAGTAAAAATATTCTTAATTTTCGACTGCAATACTTTTGACAATACGAGGTTGACATACAACTAATATAAGTAGGTAGAACGTACGGCTACTGTTGTATCTTGCTTTGCTAATACTTTCTTCTAGAACTTAAGAATTGTTTCGACGTTCCAGTTGGCGCAGCGGACAGGTGTCTGCCCTCTGCGCCGCGGGTCCTGGGTTCGATTCCCGGCAGGAGCACAAATTCCTTCCCAAGGGATATTTTTGCGTCTGGGTGTAATGTGAATGTTTCTGGCACCCACAATACAAGTCTTTAAACTTAGCGTGGGGCTGTGAGTGTGAATGCGATTGTTTGTTTGTTTACCTTCCTTTTTTATCAGCAGCTCATTCCCAGTAAATACAGCAATATTTGTAAGAATGTGTAGACAAATTTCAAAAGATTCAGTAAATCACAGGGTCAGTCGCTGGTCTGGGATGAATAATGTTAGGTACATGTATATGGATAGTCTATACATACAACATTTACATAGTTTTAAATTAATATGCTTTCTTACGATAAAATTACTGTGACAAATACGATTGCAGACAAAAGATAAGTTTTAGCAGTATAAAACAGAATTATTTGGACGCCTCTACTAAAACAAAATTTGAACAAAAAGGTCCAATACTACCAACCTATTTATCACAATAACTTGGAATTAGTTGGTAATAAAACAAAACACTTACTCTTTCCTTAACAAATGCACACCACACTCAGGCATATCATTCCTAGTCACAAATACTTTAAATTTTCCCCCCATTTTTCTCACAAAATCTCCGCCGCGCCGTTCCGAGCTAACCTAGGAGCAAAACTCACTTAACTTATCACGAAACTTCAGCCGGAATACTTTTATACTTGCCGGGTTTTTTCTGGTCTATTGTAAAAGTTAGGTAAATCTTTTTTCTGTAACCTCTGACAAGGTTAGTTAACTTATCCGGAAGATTACTTGACAAAGCGACGGTCTTGGTAATACTCCCTCTTGAAAAACGAAGGCTTCGTTAAATTGTCAGGTGGATAACTGTTACGTAGTAGGTACTGGTACATAGGTGTGAAAATGCATTTTTTTAAATGTTGAATAGGCAAGCTTTTGACCACTATCTCACCTGATGGAAAGTGATGATGCGGCCAAGGTGTGAAATGCTTGCCCAGAAGATATCTATTCACTCGAGACTTGAAGACTCCCAGATTATACCGCTCGGAGAACAAAGACGCAGGCAATGAGTTCCACTCCTTCGCTGTACGGATGATGAATGTAGAAGCAATACGCTTTAAACAAACTGGAGGTATGTTGACCATAAATGACGTTTAATAGTTTGTCTTGTTGTTAGATGGTAAAAAGGGCATGGGGAATTAATTCATGTAATTCCTGTGCATCATACACTTCTGCTTGCTTGTAGTAGGTAGTTGGCAGTCCTGGTGACAGGCTTTTTCAGGCCGCCTAAATGCATTCTACACAGCTTATAATCCTGTTCACACATATTTACAATCAGCGATGGTGCAGGGCGGAAAATTTTCTGGGGCGGTGAAATTCAGAGAAAAAAAAATCCTTGCGTTATCGAATTGTCCCGCGGCTTCGCCCCTTAATTCAGTTAAAATGTAGCCTATTGGTTAATCCCGAGTGTAAGCTATTCACATTGTAAATTTCAGCCAAATCAGTTTAGCCGTTACAGCGTAAAGATAAAACAAACATAAACAGAACTAAACAGAAACTTCACACATTTACACACAAACTTTATAAATAAAAACTTTCCATATGAACTTGAATTCCCCATTGCACCACCTTAATGCACCCCTGGCAAAAAATATTTTTAACATAATGTTACTTTAATAATAGGTACTAGAACAGTGTTAAATAATTGCCTGATCTGCTAGGAAGCCAGGATAGCGACAAACAAATATTTATGTACTATAATGCTATATTCGACGATCTTCACCCCACATCTACAACAAACTTTACGAAATAAGTGTACCCATTATAACATATACGTAGATATATTATATACACATACAAAAACAAAAAATTGAGAAATTTCCATTACTATGTATACAGCTTATTTTTGCTTGCAACAAGCAACAGCTTCGACGAATAACAGTCGCACTATTCGCCTTACGAAGTTTTTAGCGAGGCGGGATTCTCGCTTTTATTTGTTTTGTCGCCTATGTTCCGTGGACATTTTTGAGCATGGACCCGAAATCCATGTATTGGTAGATTGATGCACCTAACGAATGCGAACAACGCGGGTTCAAATATGTTGGCTCAATTGGGTGCGCGTTCGCCTTCAAAGCAGCGGGTATCGAGTTCGATTCCCGGTGTAAACAAAAGTTTTCTCCTGAGGGGGATAGAACAAGAAGGGGCTTTGAGTGTAAACGAGCTTGTTTGTATGTTTAATTGTATAATAAATTCTTACCCGTATTTCAAATAACAATGTATCTAAAACCATATCACTTTTATAGTAACCTTGAATAAATAAACATTCTTAATTACATTTGTATATCAGTAATAGAACATTTATAAATTAAATAAAAGCATTTCAATAAATGTCAACATATATATAAACTTGAACAATATCTTTATGTACTATGTTGAATTGTTCATCACTGTAACTCTGCAGGCATGGGTTGACTATTCAAAGCAGTTAAAATATTATTAGCTGTTAGGTCGCTCATAACGTTCCTAGTCCCTATAGTAGCGCTGCCTATATGCGGTAGAACGACACAGTTTTTCAGCTTAAACAACGGACTATCCAAAGGCAAAGGCTCTGGTGTGGTGACATCTAACCCAGCCGCTCTGATTTTGTTATTTTGCAAAGCTTCAATCAGAGCTTCTTGATCGACCATGACTCCTCGGCTAACATTGATGAAGACTGCATTCGGTTTCATCTTGTCAAATGCTGCTTTGTTGAACAATCCTAGTGTTTCGGGGACTAGAGCAGCACAGCAGATGATAAAGTCACTTTCTGTTAGAAATTGATCGAAGTCAACTTTAACGGCACCAGTTTCTTTTTCTTCGGGTCGTTGGCTGCGGCTGAAGTAGATTATGCGGGCAGTGTTGAAGGCTTTAACCCTGCGTGCGACGGCTTGGCCAATGCGGCCGAAACCAACGATGCCCACAGTGCTGCCAGCGAGCCCAGGACCCAACAACCAAGTGGGGGCCCAGGAGACCCAGCCACCTGTCTTTGCTTCTTCCTGTGCTTCGGGTAAGCGACGTGCTGTCGCTAGGAGAAGGGCCAACTGGAATATAACAGTTTGATTAATTAAAGTTGGTATTTTTTATAATTTCTTCATACATTTTTGTTCAAAACTACTGTCATCTCCTTGTGACCAATAATATTGCAAAGTGTTTTAACGTAAAGAATAAAAGTAATGTGTATAAGGGATAAAATCCACTTTAAGTTGTCCTACATAAATTGTGTAAATTAAATATTTTTGCAAGGGGATTTGTCCATATTTTACCAAAGGAGACAAAGTAAAAAAAACCGGCCACATGCGAGACGGACCCGCGCACAAAGGGTCTGTTATATGGGAGCCCTCCTTAATTATTTTAATTTAACTATTCATTTTTAAAGTGAATATATAACTAAATATTCTGTGAATATTTCAAGTGTCTAGCTGTTGCCGTTATCAATATCAAGTAAATACAAGCAAAAAAATCACGTTAGCTGTATTAGAACCCCCTTAAATATTGAGATACAGCCTGGTGAGAGACGGACAGACAGACCGACGGAGAGTGGAGTCTTAGTAATAGGTTTCGTTTTACCCTTTGGGTATGAAACATTAAAAACCATGTACTTGCTGTCGTAAACCAAGAACAGGCTGGTTATTATTGTCTACACACTTATCATCTGAACAGACACCCTTAACAAATTAAACAGCTTTACTTCATGTTGTTTCACGACCCAACACCATCCTGTAATAACTAATGTGTCCCTTGTCATTGACTAATGTGTCCCTTGTCAACTTTGTAGTAATAGTTAGAATTAGGTCTTCACGACACAGGCTTGCCTAGCGTGAAGACCACAGTTTTAAGAGTGCATATTATCAAACTTTCAGCCCAAGATACCAAAATAACAAAAAACCTTAGCTTATATTCTCATTGTACCTGCACCATAGATTTATATAATATGACTATAATATTTGGAGTGTTTTTCAGCTGTAAATAAAGTTATTTAAATTTTATTAAGAAGTTGGGTTGACTTGGATTGTTGGTAATAAGGGGGGGAGGGGCTGCAAATACACAAAATAGCCTGAGTGTGACTTAAGTGGAGATCTCAGAGTATATCCAGAATTGACATCCTGATAAAGAAGGAACTATAATAATAATATGTTAAATATAATTCAGTGAATAAAGGCTATTTTACTAGTAGTTACCGAGTTATCCTCAATAATGCGTATTCTGTGGACTAGATTGATGATGTTCTAATTTTTAACCAACTTCAAAAGTTATCTCATAACTTCTTTCGTGGTTAACTAATTTTGATGATTCTTTTTTTATTTGGATGCTGGTGCTTTCCATGTGGTCCCGTTTAAATTTAATCAAGATCTGATCACTAGTTTTTGAGTTATTATCAAATATGTGTGTAATACGTTAAATCTGATCAAGGTTCCGAAAATAAAGCAGTTAAGTCTGTTTTTTTAAGCTTTGCTTGCGTTTAATTATCATAAGCTTTGCTGGCGTTTAATTATCTATTTTACTACCAGTTACTCACAGTTAGTTCAGCTGTAGCATCAGTCAACACATTTGGCGTGTGACCGATCCTCACCCCCCTTTTCTTGCATTCATCGACATCTATATGATCAATTCCCACAGATATGGTTCCGATCACCTTCAACGATGGCCCGGCTGTGTCCAAAACTTGTTTGTCTATTTTGGTGGAGAGGCAGCAGAAGATGCCACTCACACCAGGTATGGATTTGAGGAATTCTTCTCTTGGTACTGGAGATGGCTTGTCCCATATTTTTACATCACACCTGGAAAGGTTGATGAAACTTGATGTAAGTCATAGTTTAATTCTTAGTTGAAATGTTATCTCAATTTGAAAGCAACTAGGTCATGGGTTGGCTCTTTTTGCATGTACTACACCTGATATTATATTTTTAACCGTATTAAAAATAAGGAGGTGGTTCTCAATTTGACAGTATTTTTAATTTAATATGGGGTTGCATAAACTGGGTTGTTATATTTATTACCTACTTAATATACTATAATATATTTATTATTAATAATAATAATAAACATTTATTGACATAAGTTTTTACATAAAATTTTATGAATCCATAGGCTCCTGAACTAGTGTTAGAACACTGTTTCAGGTGCCAATGGCTTCTCACAATAATTAATCTTATTATATCTTATTACGTCACAAATGTTTAAATAATTAATGTACCTAACATTAATTTTGCATAAACAATATTTATTAATAGGTTGTGGGTGTGTGTGTGTGTGAGGGATATATTATACATATAATATTTTGATTGACTTATGAAAATGTGTAATCGGGCAAATTCATTGAAATTAAAAAAGATATTCATTTTCATGGTAGAATTTCAGCAAAGTATGGTACAACACTTTTTTCCAACCTTTCATTAGGTTTTTGGAATTGTAAGTTAAATTATAACACAGAAACTTACTCTTTTCTTAGTAAATCCACACCGCACGCTGGCATATCATTGCGCGTGATAAATATTTGATGTTTTCCACTCATTCTCCGCACTAAAGTAACACTGCTCCGACCTAACCTAGGAGCGAAACTCACTAAATTTATCAGCATGAATAACTGTTAAAAAACCGGTTTTTTCTGGACTTTATTAGAACGTTTTCCAAGTCTTTTACGTAAGTAACCTCTGATAAGGTCATTTACTTATCCGGAAGATACTTGGGAGGCACAGCTATGGTCTTGGAGTCGCTATCGCCCTTGAAAAAGGAAGGCTTCGCAAAATAAATTGTCAGGTGTAGAGTTGCCACTGTCGCCAGCAAAACTTTGCCTTTCGTGGACTTTATGAATGATAAAGCGCTCATTTTACCAAAAGTTCTAATTAATTGCGTAACTTATGATGTGTGCCTATTATTATGTGTATCTTTAAAGAATATACTGATTTATCAGATTTAATCAAAAAGTACGATTTTCATTCATCTTTCAACATCTTCTTTAAAATCACATGACATACATGAGTGACAAGTGACACACTTGTAACAATGACAACTTATAACTTAACTTCATGAAAACCAAAGATTACTTATTATCACAGATAATAAAGTAATCATAAAAAAATTTGAATGTGTTTGGCATTGAATACCGCGATTGCTCACGCTCATCGAGATAGGAAACAAACTAGCTGCCGTATTCTGTATCATGGATGGGCGTCATTAAATGTCAAAAAACTGTCAAAAGTGACATACCACCTGTCAAAAGTGACATAAAATCTGTCAAAAGTGACATAAAATCTGTCAACAATGACATAATAGCGTCAAAAACCAAGCCGATTCAACGACCGAAACGAAAGAATGAAACAAAGAGAATACAATACATAAACCACAGAGCATGAAATATGCTCAGGCTATTACTTGTGGCGAAATTGTCTATGAATTACGTTTCATGTACTTATATTTATCGATATTTTCGTGGTAGTGCTCGCGAATTGGGAAATTTACCAGTTGATTTGGTGAACAATAGTTATAACATATTTACAGCTAAGGCGATAGGTCTAGAAGAAACGCGAGCGAGTTCCCAATCCCAATCTGTGTGACAACAGAAATACAGAGCATATATTCAGTACTACGTGAACAGTTTAAGATATCAGACAATTCGCTGATGTCAAATAAATGCAGGCCTTACATTCAGTTTATAATAATTTAATCATTACATACATTTTGTTTTAATTTATGCATTTTCAAAGATAATATAATCACTCTTTTCTCTTGAGCGTTTAATTTTTGAAAACAATTAAACAATAGATATTCGTCATGATGACAAATTAAAGTTGAAAAAAATTAAGGTTTTTTCAATGATTGGTTATTTTTAATAAATTCAGTCGGTTCTTATTTATTTAAAGCTATTTATTTCCAAAGAGTTCAAAAATTACTTTTAGGAACTCGATTCCACAAATAGGGTGAAATGAAACGTAATTCTTTGGTGGTTTTTATTGCTATTTTGTCTGTGGACTAACAACTGCCACCCTACTACGTATTTTTGTTGCACGCGGTTTCTATTTAAATAAAGCAAAAATGAACCTTATTTCTTAGAAGTTTTGTCTTGAAACCGTTTCAACAATGTCGTATTGAAACCGTTTGCAACAGAGATAGGTAACAGGGTTTCTGCCCCCCGATTACCTATCTTTGTTGCAAACGGTTTCAATACTAAATTGACAAAATTCCTAAGAAATAAGGTTCATTTTTGCTTAATTTTAATTGAAACCGCGTGCAACAAAGATACGTAATAGGGGGTCTGGCCTTTCTTCGGTGGGTTTATTGCTATTTAGTCTGTGGGCTAAAACAGCTGAGATTTGTCTATGGGCGTGACGCCCATCCATGACGCTGACTTACAGAATTAGGCTGCTGCTTCAAAATTCTTGCTCACGCTATCTAGTTTTAGTTCAATTCAATTTTTAATTTAGTTTTAGAACATGGGGTATATGCAAGGATTTTGTAGATAAAGTAATTTGTTTTCTATCTTGATGGTTATATGACTTTTGAGAATGACATACACATTTTTGAGACTGTTTAGAAATTGTCGTTTTCCGATTATCACTTGACACTGGCTAAATGCACAAGATTGCGAAGCCATAACTAAGAAGAAGAGATTATATTGTTGGTTTGGCGGGAAATCGGCGTGATTTTGTAACGTTGTTACTACTTGTTACGTTATTAGGTACCTACCTTACCTAGGTAAATAAGACTATCATAGATAATGTAGGTACATAAAGGATACTTTAATCGTATCAACGCTTTCTATCAGATAAGGCTTGATGAGTGATGGTTACTTATAACAAAAAAAAACTCAAAGCAGCGTGCAGCGACACGGAAAATCTCTCGCCAAGTTTTAAGACAGTGGTGTTTGTTGTTGAGCATTTTTATGATATAATGAGTTAGCATGTTTTTCCTAGCGGGTGTCAAATTATGAAGAGATAGTGGTAAAAAACCAGCCTATCAAAAATACAAAACAAACAAACGCATTCACGCAACAAACATTTACATTGTGCACATACTGGGAATTGAACCCAAGACCCAAGAGGCATGCCCACTGCCAACTAGGTCATCTATAGAAATAAAAAAGATATGGGTACATATTATTTTTTAACTATAGATATAGGATAAAAAAATATACACTTATTGCATTTCCTTGGGACCAAACAAATTAAGCAATGAGGATCTTTTTTCCACAATCACAGCACCATACTAAGTTCGATGACTTGTACTGTAGTACAAGATGTTGGAGACACATATCACACAAATTACAACCAGACCAAGTCACAAATTTGCCTTATCAAACCTGACACCAGCAACTTAGATTATTACTAGATATTTTTTTAAGGAATGATTTCAAATTACTCCTCATTTTAAATCATGGTAAGAAACGTTTTGCCCATAAAAAGAATACAACAATACAATGTTCAGATTAACAAGACAACCATGCTTCTAATAATTAAAAGCAAAGCTTAAAAAAGGCGACTTCATATTTTAGTTTAGACTAGATCTATTTCGATAAAATTTATATCAGACCTCTAAAGTATAATCTACCAATGGAAAAAAAACATCAAAATCGATTCATAATTGGCGAAGATATCGCATAACATACATGCAAAAAAAAACGCTACCAAAGTAGCTCACCACCATCAAGTTGAAAGTCTGCCGCCAAACCAAATACGGTGTTCCGGCAGTTATCCTTGAGAGCCTGCATATTCCAGGTCTAGTGTGTTTACCAGCTTCGATCACATCGTCACTTAAAATCAGGTGAGATTGTGGTCAAACACTAGCCTGTCACACATAAAAAATAACAAAGTCAAATTGAGAACCTCCTTGTTTGAAGTCGGTTGAAATTATAGAAGAGTCATTTTTGATCATCTATTTGTGTAATTCTCTTAAACATAATATTTACTTACATCTATCTGACAAACAATAATCTTGTATATAGAGATGAAGGTCAATACATTCAAAAACAAGTTATATCAACAAAACCTTTAATAAAAGTGAAAGTGGAACTAGACTAGTCATTATGCTCATGTTGTGCTTCAGATTCTCTCCAATTATTTTGTACCATCTCCACAATCATCTTCCACCATTTAGATTGCATAAAGTAGAAGACAGAACAAAATATAATGAACAGCCACGAAAGCACAAGGAAATAATCAGTATCTTTCTCTACTATACTCGATACCGGGCCTTGAAAGTCTTTAGATGTTACCAACAAGCCCTGTGGATGCTGGCCAGTAATAGCATGGACGAACTTACTAAATGACTGGATATTATACTCTGTGCCATTAAATTTTCCAACTGGCCGGCCATTGTGAAACATTTTTAAAGTTGGAACACCTACTATACCATAGTGAGCATTTATTCCATGGTATTTAAGAGCATCAAGTGCCACTAATTTAACATTTGGGTAAGATCGAGGGAGTGCATTAAAGTGTGGAGCAGCGTGGGCACTAAATGGGCACGCTCTGGCGTAGAAAAGTACTAAGACACATTCAGCTTCCATATCCCGACTTGTAATGTCGGGTTTAACTTGCAACAACTTAGCAAGACTTGAACTATTGATCAGTTCCACCACAGGTTCCATTTCTACACTTTCATATAAGATTTCTTTACATTTGACCAGTTTTCGGGTCTCATTCGTAGCTTGCGTTTTGTTTTCTGTAGTGACATTTGCAAGGGTCACAGTATTGTAGATGGACGTGAGAGTTTTGTTTACATCAGAAACTACGTTAGAAAGTATTGATTCTGTGTCCATCTCTGATTCGTCGACGTTAGGTATGTCTGTGTCTTCTGATTCTTCAGTGAATTCTTCTTGGATGTCATATTGTAATGTTTGTACACATAAACCTGAAATTAGGAAATTAAACACAAGTGATTTTTGAGCTCTTCAAACAGCAATATAACTATTATGGCTTATGAATATAAATCAGGAATAAAGGAGCCTTTATATCCCCCTATGGGTAAAAGTTCTAGATTATTTCAAATCGAATCAGCCATTACAGAGATATCTCAGTTCAAACAGTGACACACATACTGCCCAATATTATGAAATAGTCATGCCCCGCAGCTTCAACGCATACATTCTTTCACAAACTTTCGCATTTATATTATTCTTGTGATCATTAAGTGTATTATGACTAATCTTACCTATATGAATTAAGTGAAAGTTTCAGTTGGATTACGAAATGCAAGGAGATTTTTATCCAAAGAAAAGAATATGCTACCTGCCCACATATTGATCTAATTAGACTATGCCTATATAGTAGTTTGGAAAGGCACAGAAAGAATACTCTCGGTGCCCTATCGCATAAGGATAGGGCATAAGACGACTTTGTACGACCGTGAATCATGTATGTTGGATTTTCGTTTAATTTAAAGCTAAATTTGGTATATGGATATTAAATAAAATAACTTGGAATAAAACGTCGCGAGGTTTAACGTCTGGCCTGAACTTCTAATATCGCTTGATCTGAAAATGCCCTTTGATCGCACTATTATAAATTTTCGACATAATATGTAAATATCCCACAATGAATTCAGCTGGAAACGGGAAATGAACCGAATTGTTGACTATGTATAATATATTTTATACATTTCTTCAATAACTTACCGGAGAGTAAAATTAACACTATATACACATAGCATCTACGACACAAATTCATTCTAATCTTTTTTAACTTTTTGTGTCTGTTTATCTTTTAAAGATTTTATTATTAATGGAGAATGTAATTGTTTAAAGTTCGCTCATTACAGAGTTCTTTTTGGTTCTACGAGTTCTACGTTTTTTTTGTTTTGTTTTCTTTTTTTTTTTTCTTGTATTATCTGACATTACTTATATATTTGACAATTGACATTAATTGTAGATGGCTGCGTTCCGGTCAGCGTAAACGTTGAGCGATCACATTTATGCTACCACAGGAGCGCCAGGCTGCTGCCGGTGCGTGGTAGATTTATATTTTGATCCAGCGATTTTAGGAGCAATATGTGCAAAAAATCACGTTTAGATAGGTAAACGTGATTTTTTTATGACAACAACAACAAAAAATCTTTAACACTTTATAATATTAGTGTAGATTTAAATAGATTCAAAGCACATATTGCTCCTGTATATGTAGGCGCGAGATCTCAGTTCGGTATAGATATAGGTACTGAACTCGAGATCTCGCGCCTACATTTTGCCTAAAAGAGAAAATCTTTTGAGGTTAATTAGCCTATACTTAACTTAAAAAATTAATGTTTGGTTTCTGTTATGTTCATGTTTCAGCTTTATATCATTCCAATTGCAATTTCTGGCTTTGGGCAACAGCTTTACTACTCTCTGAGAATTTGCTGTTATTCGCTTGTATGGTTTAGACGCTAGATGCCTCTGACAGACCGATGGACGGACAAAGTGCTGAACCACCCAAGTCAACTTAGAGATCTCGCTTCGCTCGATCAATTAGAATACTTATAAATATGAAATTCTAGGCCTGATTCGGCGGTCTAGGGCTTTTTTCGCAAAATTACACAAGCTTTGGAATTAAAATATTATTGTGGTTAGTGGGACTGGTAAGGAAAAAAATAGTCATAAGTAAATTAAAAAAACAATTATCTTATGTATTTTGCATAGAAAACAAAAAAACGCGAAAACATGATTAAAGCATTTTACTTACTTAAATCTATTCTTCATATCCAATGACTATGGTTATAAATTATCTTTGTAAGTAACCAAATCAGTTACTACAAGGGAAGATTAAAAATTCGCGACATAACAAAGAAATCAAAGATAAACTTACAAAAATATAAATATTTATTTTCATACATTGTCTCGCATCAGGTTCTATGCATTTCTTCCTACAGCTTTCCAAAGCCTAATCAGTTAAAATATAGCATTCCAAAAAATGTATGCATCACCTTTTACCAACCAACTAAACTGCATTTGCTTTCTTTGGGTACTGTTATCAAGTTTTTATGACAGCTTTGACTGTTGTTTGGACAAGTATAGTGGCGAACCCAGGTTTCATTCATCATAACAAATCTGTTCACAATCTTGAGGATCAGCTTCAAACTGTTGAGAGGAATTGTGAGCTGAACATATTGCTCGACAAAGACCTGGTGATGCAACCAGCAGAAGCCATTAGAATATCCAAGTTTGTATATGATGCCCATAGTGTCTACGATTCCCTTGATTGTCAATCCCTAGTCTTCTATCACAAACTCTCTCGATATTTTCCTATGTCGAGAATATCGTGGACCAGTCTGACCTAGGGTTATCTTCCATGTTTCCTCCACATTTTAATTATGCAGCCCACTTTTTTATTCACCGTATGGTAATGAGCAGATTTCCTTATTGATGTCATTGTGGATGTCTTTTGGTGTTTCTCATTTAAAACAAGTTTTAGACAACAGCATGTTGTTTAATTTTCTTCATTATTTTAAATCTGTAACTACCTTGAACTAGAAATCCACATATATTAACAGCAGTTAAATTTTACACTGTAGTATCCAACATTAATAAAATGAGGGTAAGATGAAAAAATAACTACTTCCATGTGAGGCCGTAAACTTTCCAATCTGCCTTCATAATGACATTTAATTAATCTATACTTGCTCTAATGTTACTACTTTGCCAGCTTCTTTGCAATATTTTTCAAGGCCTCTGTTTGTTCCTTCATGTACAGAAGTTTCTGACTTAAATACTCTTTTTTAAAATTGTAATAGTCTTTTTTTATTTGCAACTTCTTTTCCTCTTGTGCTGCCATCATATCACAGTTAAATAAGCAGCTGTTAGAATGCTCCGAGTCTTGGTTTTTGCTGGGTTTTTTTTTCTTAGGACTATCTTCAGACTGATCAAATACCTTTTGTTCCGGTATATATTCAGGGTCACTGTGAGAGCCTGTTTCAATATCTGAAGTATCTTGTGTATATTCTTCGTCTATGGGTATAAATTCTGTTGCTTCTTGATAGTTTGTAGTAGAGGACACATTTTTTATACCGAGAGCTTCTTGTTCAGCTGTCGATAGCATTGTTACAGATGAGGGTAGTGCTCCGTTGATTGCTTGCTTCTTTTTTGCTTTACTCCTTATATCTTGCCAGGTCTGTAGAAAAAAAATCCAGTCAATAATAAACAACATAATATATATTAAACTTTAATATGTACATCAAAATGAATTGCTGCTTGTATGAAAAACTATCAGTATATATTTTTTGTTGTGTTTGTGATTGTTAGAACAGGGATTATATGAAGGATATTTTTTTTAATCCACTGGAGAGTGCACCTGTGCTGTGCCAAAGCAGATCCCTAGTACATATAATTTTATGCTAGAGCAGCATTCAGCAAAACCAAAAGACATTTTTTTATTTTAATCTTTGATAGGCAAATAATTGACCACTATCTCAGTTGATGTTAAGTAATCTGATCCAGGCTAAAAAATATATATGCAGAATAACAGGACCACCATGGCACAGTTATGTCAAACTAAAACCACATTTTATTTTAAGAAGTTGCTGTGGATTGCGTAGTTCTGGAAGGGACTCCAAGCAGGTCAGTTCAAGCCTTACCCAACAATGAAAAAGAATCAAAACTAGATGCTATGTCCCTGCATTCTTGATAATGATGATGCAATTAAAAAGTACTTATTATCCCTTTCTCTATTATATCAAATAGCTGCAGGGATAGTTAGGATGTGATTACGGTGACCACTGACATGTGATGTCATAGAGATCTTAAATATGTCCATGTCCCCATGTAGTGTAGGAACACCACATCCACAATATATTTAATACACTGACACTCAATAATTTGATAAATTTTGGCATGCATTTTTTGAATGGAAGATCTTTTTTTCCTATGTGTGATGATATAATGATAATACATACTTTTCTCCATTGCCGCCAAGTTTTTCTCGCTCCTGGAATAGAGTTACACTCAGAAGCTATACTACACCAAAGCCGCTGAGAATCGGCATGGTTGAAATCTTGAGACAGTTTACACGATATTAATTTTGGGTGTTTCGTTAGCAGCTCAATGAGTTTCCTCTTCTGCCTGGCTGTAGGATACACACCTCTTTGTCTAGTTTCCATTGTAGAAAAGTAACTACTTACATTAGAAATACAAAGGTGAAAACATATAGATATGCATTTGGGTTTTTAATTGTTTTCTCATGTCTGGAACCCATGAAAACTATTGTTTTCGCAAAGTTAGCCAAGGGCCAAGAGACGGATAAGCATCATGAGAATTGATGACAATGCGAATTGATTGTATTGTACTGAAATTGTCTGTAGAAACTTGTAGTTAACTTCAAAGATAATGTATAATGTAATCACTCTTCAACTTCATCAACAACATTTTCCGGGCCACCCTTATTTACACTACGTGAGTAGAAATAATGCCAGGACAGAAAATCAGATCCTACTAATTAAACTTCAAAATATTATTCACAATCGTCGCAAAAATTATAGCCCAAAACGTTAGCATTTATGTTACATGTTTTAGTTAAGTATTAGGGAGAGGAACGCATTGCTATCCCTCGTGGATATTTGTTTGGTATTTAAAGTTTAGATTATTACTGCATCATTACAATAGCAAGGGTGTTGCTGACCATCAGAACTGCATCTAGCTCGTCTCTTTTGTAACTAGCATAAACAATTCTCCTATTAGGGTTAATTAGGACAACATTCTTAATCTATGATAAGCCATTGTTTGTTTGATCACTGTTTTGCCTGTTGGTAAGTGATGATAATTTGGTTGAGAGTGGTTAACATGCCTAGAACGTTGCCAGGTCTATAACGTTGGAAATACACCACCGCTTGCCGATTTCCTGTTCTTAACTTACAATAGCCAGTAACTAGTGCCAAATTGTTATAATTCTAGTTTAAAAAAACCCTTTAAAGTTAGCTCTTTCAATTATTGATCATTTGGCAAATGCTATTACTCATTTAAAGAATTACTGTAAGATAAATAGACATGACAGTGTTTATAATAATTCAATACTGTCTTAAAATTTTCAAATCACACATACTCCATATAACATTAAATAGACTAAAATTATAGATAGTTTAACTTATAAGCCAATGGTTATGTCCGAGGAAGAATCCTGTGACCTCACTTTACAGGTTTTCCTAGTGTGGGGGACAGGGATTCAACCAAGGTACAATATTGCTTATTTCACATAATAATAAAAATGTATACCTGTTAGTAATAAAATGTAAACTTGTCAGTAATATGTACCTACAATCCCCTGTGTATATTAATTAACGTTTTGTTTATTTATTCGAGAAATATAAACAGCAAATTTTTTACCATTATTACACATGAACAGTCGAAGAATCATGAATTTCGCGCTAAAACTCACCAATTGTCTTATCTAATAAACTACCATATTTTCAATAATGGCAACTATAATTGGCAGCCATTTTGTCTCAGATTTTTGACAGGCGTTTTGTGAAAAATCAATCAAATAAATCATTCATTCATTCATTGTAAAGTAAATATTTTATCGGTCGGTCGCGTGTAGCGGTAGCGGAAAGGGAATTCCGCTGTGTAATAAATTGTTGAGAATTCATGCGATCACATTATTTCTCAGAGTGTAGATATGTTATGATATTATACTGTGTATATTATTAGTGAAATTTCGTGTGGAACAATGTTGGGAAATAGAAGAATATTAAGACGATGTCTTCCAGCCCTCTTGGATTTTCTTTTGCTATTTCATCTCCTGGAATACGTAAGTAATTGTTCGTGTGTGTACAGTATTAACAACAACGGTTCCGCGCTAATAAACCTTGCGAATGTTCCGCGGCATTGAAATACGTAGTATCGCAAAAGTTGTACAGATTAAACACCTACGTCATGTTTTGTCTCCAGATTTGTCTGTTCTGCGTGATTAGAATACTATTTCGTAGCTACATTACCTACTTCCTTCTTTCCTTTGTTATTTTCTCTGTCTCGAGACTATTTTAGGAAGCTATCGATCACAATCTCATCTGTTGATATGTGATGTTGATGATGCGATCGAGGGTGTTATGAGTTGGAATTAATTGACAATATAATTAAAGCTAGTATGTACATAGTAAGAACAAGTTACTATGTTTTCTATTTACTATTTGGCTGATATTTGGCAATGAAGGCGAAAGTAGGTTGATTATAGAAATGGTCAGTAACTAAGTTGCCAAACTACTTCTTTTTTATAGTCCTATCTAATTTAAGTTTGTGTCAATAACAAAATAGGAACATCAAGTTGGTGAAAGTAGAATGGCTGCTGATAATAGATAGATAAATTAGGCAGTCTTATCGCTCAAAGCGCTTTCTTCCAGACAACCAAAGGGATAATAATGTTAAACTGATAAGAACAGCTCATTACAATTAGCGTGTGTGATTATAGCATCTTTAAAAGCTGGCCAGTTTTGGATGAAATTTGGGTACCTATGTACCGACTGATACCTATGCATACTGGATATCCTGTAATAGGTCTTAGACTATTTCTCGAATAATACAAGCAAACGCTAAAACAAATTCAGGTAATATTAGGCACACTAAACTAGCCTATGCCAAAAAACAGTCTTTGTTCACCAACCTCAAGCTGAAAAATCTGACAAATCCACTAAATATAGATAGATAAATATACCCTTTATTGAAAATTCGGCCACATCATCACTTTCCATGAGGTGAGATAGTGGTCAAAAGCTTGCCTATCGAGTTAAAAAAAAAAGAAGAACACCTTAAAATAACAAATACAAATAGGATAACCAGTAAATAATTAAACAAGTGTAACAAGTAACAATTGGCGGTCTTATCACTGAGAGCGATCTCTTCTAGACTACCTTCAGATGGAGAGGAATAACACAATATAATAGGTCGTGTATGTTCATAAAAGTTCAGGACAGTGATTAAAAACAAGATATATAAATTATAAATTTACGTGTTTAAATAGATATTTAATTATTATAAAATACTACATATTTTTATATATACAATACATACAAATACAAGTTTTTACATAATAACATCTGATGCACTAGCATCTATGTCCAATAGCATCTTCTTCTTCTTTCTTTCTTTATATATAAAAATGAATTGCTGTTCGTTAGTCTCGCTAAAACTCGAGAATGGCTGGACCAATTTGGCAAATTTTGATCTTGAAATATTTGTGGAAGTTCAGGGAAGGTTTAAAAGGTGAGAAAATATAAAGAAATTGCAATAAAATTCGTAAAAAGTATTATTTTATTTTCCGATACAAACTGTTTGTACCTGTCAAACAGGAGATGTTTCTGAATATTTGACCACAGACAATTGGCGGTATGAAGTTTGCCGGGTCAACTAGTTATACATATATTTATCTGCACTACTAGTACAATAAGGTAAAGTTTGTAAAAGTGTTATCTCTGGAATTAACAGTTCGATTCTGATTTTTTAATAATACATAGCTAGACGATACTCGAGTTTAAAGCTATTAAAAAAAAATCCCAAGCTTTGTTAATGTGATTGACTGATAAGGGGAGGACAATGGAAAATTATGATGTTGTTGGAGTTTGCTATTGTTTGAAGTGAAATATAAGAATTTGGGTGATAAGTTATCAGCTACAGTTTGCTTATTGTATATTATGTATACATATATTAGGTATGTTATGGTTACATTACATTCAATTTTTAATTTTGTGGCTTTCTGTGGTAATGCCATCACAATTTCATCAATGTCATGTGAG
Source organism: Lomographa bimaculata (assembly GCA_948107665.1). NCBI lineage: Eukaryota > Metazoa > Arthropoda > Insecta > Lepidoptera > Geometridae > Lomographa > Lomographa bimaculata. Next base: position 15,277,401 of record OX403600.1, read on the forward strand.
ACCATAGGATGCAAAACAAAATATTTACGTAAGTACAAAAAAAGGAAGTGGTTACAAAATTATGTATAATATCGTGAAGTAATAAATTTACTAAAAAGAAAAATATCTCTTTATTAATGATCTTTTGAACCATGTATATATATTATATATATATAGTAAGAGGTAACTATATTTTGTAGGTAGGTGTTTGTATGTTTTTTTTTCTTTAGACTGAGTCATCCTATATATATAAATACATCATATATATATATATATATATATATATATATAATTAATTAATAAATATATATTCATAGCTATATAATATAGTAAGATACAATTATATTTATTTACCTTATTAAAATCTAGGTATCAACTATATGTCATATAAATTATTCTTTTACCTGCTCACCTACTAAAACTTTGGATATTTGGTGCCAATAACAAACCCTGAAATAATTTCTTCATAGACAAGGACCAGACGCATATTTCAGGAGCAAATCATATAAAAATATATCAAGTCAAGTATACGTCTTCTGGCGCTTTCTGCGCGTCAGGTATAGGCCTCAATGTGTTCCATTCTTGCCTAGGCTGGGCGCCGAGGGCAATTACCCTCGGGGAATCTTGGCGGGAGCTCCTTGCCTGTCTTGGCTTGGGCTCCCTACTGAGTCTTCCATTCCTATCTTCGGTCATCAGTCCTTGCCGTCTCTTGCTCCCTCGTCTTCGTCGTCACCCTTGGGGACGATGTCGCGTGGGAGTGCACGCCTGGTCGTTACGTCCGGCGGTCGGGCGTGCAGCGGCGCAATGTTGTGGAGGTGGGGGTGTGGCCCGTTGTCGGCGCGGTCGAACATGCCGCGCGCCATCCGGACCACGAACTCCCCCACTGACTCGATCTTCACGTCCCGGGCGATGACGTCATTGCGAACGTAACGACCGGCTCCTGTGCACATCCTCAGGGTGACGTTCTGGACGACCTGTAGTCTCTTCCTCTGCGTCTCCAAGCACAGTGCGTACCATGCCGGCGCAGCGTAAGTAAGCCTCGTGCGTATGTAGGTCTTATATATGCCAATCTTGGCTCTAGTGGGAAGCTTCGAGTTGAGGACCGGGCGGAGGAGCGCTCGTGCGGCCTTCGCCGTGTTGACGGCGTGGTCGACGTGCGGCCGCATCCTCAACGCCCGATCTATGAAGACGCCCAGGTACTTGACTTTGCTTTCCCACTTGACCTCTTCTCCTCGGAGCCTCAACCGAGGAGGTAACTTACACTGCGGTCCGGATAGTAGCGCGGCCGTCTTGCCCACATTGACAGCCATCCGCCACTTGTCTAGCCATTCAGGCAGAATGTCTAGGAGCCGCTGTATTCTACTTGCGGATATGGTAGCACTTCTGGAGGAAGAGAGATATGCGCTGTCGTCAGCGAAGAGAGCAAGAGTGATTCCCCTCTCACCTGGTAGTCGTTGGTGCTCTTCAAGCACAGGGATGTCGTTCGTGTATACTCCGTATAAGGCCGGCGACAAACAACTTCCCTGGGGCACTCCCGCGGCGATCACACGTAGTCCGGAGTTGACGCCCTCGACGGACACGTAGAACTTCCGCTCGGCGAGAAACGATGCCAGCACGCTTATGAGCGCAGGCGGCATCGTCGTCTGTGCTAGCTTGAAGAGCAGTCCTTCGTGCCACACCCTGTCAAAAGCCTTCTCTATGTCCAGGAACACGGCGACGGTTTTCCTTCCCTGGTTCATTTCGTTGGCCATCTCATGTAGCACACGCGTCAGCTGGAGCGTGGTGGAGTGCCGCGTGCGAAAGCCGAACTGCTCCTCACGGGGTGTGACGTGAGGGCGCAGCCTTCGCAACAGCAGCCGCTCAAACAGCTTCGCGATGTGCGACAAGAGAGTAATGGGTCGGTAGCTGGAGGGCTGTCGTCGGTCCTTTCCTGGCTTCGGCAGGACTATGACCTTGCCAGTCTTCCAATTCTCGGGAAAGTGGCCTGTTCGCAGAACGCCGTTATACAGTTTCGTCAAGCATACCAGCCCTCTCGTCGGCAATTGCTTGAGTGCGGCGTTCTGGATCCCGTCGTCTCCGGGTGCCTTTTTCCTCTGCAGACTCCTCACGGCTCTCTTGACCTCCGCCGGGGAGATAAAGTCATCTCCGCCCAGCGGGGGGGCCGGGGTCTGCAGGTACTCGGCCACTTTCCTGGCGACGTCGGTGTGGTGGTCACGGACGGCTTGGCTGGCGTCGTCTGGGACAGGGTGCAGCTGGAACTGACCTTCCAGGTGGTCGGCTAGTAGCTCTGCCCTGTCTTTGGCTGAGTAACGCCGAGTGCCCGTACCGTCCAGCAACGGGCACACGGACGCTTTAGCCCGGGTCAGGTGGCGGTTTAGAGTGTACAGGTCCGTTTGGTTCTCCGAGACCTGGGCGATGTGGGCGTCCCAGGTCGAGCCCCTCCAGGCTTGGACCTCCTCTGCGAACTTCTCGGCCAGAGCGTTGAGCTCCCTCTTGGTGCGAGGACAGCGTGTGCGGGCCCACAGCTTCCTTAGCCGGCGCTTGTCGTTGCGCATGGCCTGCAACCTCAAGGGGAGCTCTTCACGCCAGGATGTCTTGGGCAGCGGGGTTGATGCCGCCTCTTTGGCCGCAGTGATCTGGTCGGTCAGCGCTATCGAACACGACTCCACCTCCTCGGCCGTGGACAGCGTGCCGACCGACATTGACTGGAGTTGGGACTGGAACGCGCTCCAGTCAATCTTCATCTTCGGCGGTCGTGGAAGTACACTCGACGCCGTGGCGCCCAGGGTGATAAGGATTGGTAAATGTTGCTCATCGAGGTCATAAATGGCCTCGACGGTGATCGTGGTGTTCAGTCCCCGGTGCAACACGACGTCGAGTACGTCAGCTCGGTGTAGTGGGTTTGTAGGGATGTGGGTTGGAGAGTCGGGGCCTATTACCTCAAATCCCTGTTTCTCCGCCTCTGCCTGGAGTCTTCTGCCTGCTGGTGTGATGAGGTTGGACCCCCACGTCACATGCTTGGCGTTGAGGTCGGCCGCCAGCAGGGTGGGGGTCGGACTGTTGAAGACTGCTCGCAGGTCACCCATCTCGAAATTTATTCCCGGCGGCCTGTACCCGGCATAGATTTTGAGTTCCTTGCCGGCCACCTGGGTTGAAATGCCTGTTGTGCGGACGTCCCTGAAGGGTACCTGATCCAACTCCTCGTGGACGATGTCTCTTCGCACTAGGACCGCTGTGCCCCTCCAAGCCATGCCCTTGGGAGAGACCTCGTCGCGGCGGTATGTGATGTAGTTTTGTACCTTCAGGGCGTGTCTTGGGAGTAGCTTCGTCTCGCCCAGGAGGACAATGTGAATGTCCTGCGACTGGGCGAGTAGTCGGAGGGCGGTGATCTTCTCACGAACGCCCCCCGGGTTCCAGTAGAGGATGCGCAGCTGGCCACTATCCATGGAGGCACCCGTTTAGTGTGGCCAGTCCGCGCATCGCTGCCGCTTGTAGGTTGTCCCCGGCGGCGATGGCCGTGAGCAGTTCTACCAGGGCCCCCATCATGGCATATATGGGTTCCCTGGCAGGGCTCACCTGCGAAGGTTGGTATGGTTGATATGTCGCCGGGCCTGCAAAGGCCCCGGCGGGGTGCGGGGGTGCTAGTCCAGGCGGGGGGCCTTGACGGCTCCTCTGCTGGTGAGCAGTCCGGGGAGCGCCACTGTTACTCCACCCGAACTGCTGGTGCCCATAGTGTATGGGTGCGGTAGGCAAGTAGTGTCCCGCGTGCGGAGTGGTCGCAGGCTGGGTCACCACAGGGCGGGATGATGCGCTGGTGGTGGATGTGGTGCGCGTGGTGGGCGCAAAGTGGACCCTAGGGTCCAGGCGCGGCGGGGGGTGCCCCGGGGGGGCCAGCATGAATGGCGCCGACGGCCCGGGGTAGTTGGCGTTAAAAAAGTGGGCAGGCGGCCGGGCACTAAAATCCGTTTCTGGGGGTCCGAGGCGGCGCTTACGGTTGGCGCGTCTCCCCCTGTGCCTTAGACGCTTGGGCGGCGGGGGGCCACCTTCGGGAAGGTCCTGTTCTCCCTCATGGCGGGCCGCACCGTCCACAGTGGGGGCGGCGGTGGGTGCGGCACCGACGGGGAGGTGGCTAGTAGTGGCCCCGGCTTCGGAGTGGGTGGGTCCGAAGCCTGGGGGGGCGGGTCCGCCAGCAGGGCGGTCGGGTCCACCGTCCAGACGGGAAGGTCCCGCCTTGGCGAGGGCGGGAGGTGGGCAGGTGGTAGCCCTGAAGTCAGAGCGGGCGGGTCCACCTTCAGGGCGGGCGGGTCCGCCATCAGGGCGGGCGGGTCCGCCATCAGGGCGGGCGGGTCCACCATCTAGGCGGGAGGGTCCCGCCTTTGTGTAGGCGGGTGTTGAGCGGGTAGTGGCCCCGGAGTCTGGGCGGGCGGGTCCGCCGTCAGGGCGGGCGGATCCGCCATCAGGGCGGGCGGGTCCATCGACCAGGCGGGAGGGTCCCGCCTTTGCGTAGGCGGGGGTTGAGCGGGTGGCGGCCCCGGCATCGGGTGGGGCGGGTTCACCACCAGGGCGGGCGGGTCCGACGTCTGGGCGGGCGGGTCCGCCAGTTGAGCGAGTGGAACCGGGATAGACCCACTCGCTCATGGGCGGCGTGTGGTCCATCTGCTCCGGTTGCGGGGGAGGGGGGGGCACTGCAGTATTATGTGCTGGTGCTGTATCGGTCTTCTTCTTCTTCCTTCCTCTCTTCTTCTTCTTCTTCTGTTGGTTTTGATTTGGATTTTGTGCCCCGGGCATGTTGGCGGGAGGGCACAAGGTGGTGGGCTGGTAGTACCGGCCGCCCATTGACGGGTGCGCCCATGCCCATCCAGGGAAGGTTGGTAGGGCGGGCGGGGCCATCTGGGCGGGCTGGCTTGGGCGGGCGGGCGGTGCTGTCGCCCTTCTTCCGGGGCGGGTGGCGGGGGATGAGTCCCGCGTCTGAGGGCGTTTCCGGTCGGCGGAGGGCGGGCGTAGGGCGCCGGGAATGCGGATGTCTCTCTTCCGCGCTTCCCGGCGGAACACCGCACAAGTCCTACTGCTGGCCGCATGGTCGCCCTTGCAGTTGGCACATTGGAGCGGCTGTTCTTTTGTTAGTGGGCACTCACTCCCGAAATGTGGCCCGGCACACTTCACGCATTTCTGCGGTCGGTGGCAATTCCGGGAAGAGTGCCCGAAACCTTGGCAGCGGTGACACTGTGGCATCGTCGTCTTTCCTTTCCATGCCTCGATCACCACGTAAGGCATGCAAAGGAGCTCCGTCGTGCTATAGAGTAAGTCCAGCTGGTCCTTTTCCATAGGGTCCAGCTGGACGTGGTAGACACATTTGTTTGTATTCTTACGTGCGGGCAGTGCTCGGGCGAATTTGGCGGGAAACCCTTTGTCTCTTAGGGCCTCCGTCACCAACTCGGGTGCTGTGTCCTGCGGGAGACCCCACAGCGCCACTTTCTGTGGTATCTCCTCCCGGAGGCTGAAGCAGTACCATGACAGGGCGGGGTTCTTCGCCGTCTCCTCGGTCAGGTACCGCTGCACCGCTCTAAACTCCTTCGTCGAGCGGGGATGGAATTTTACGCCCTTGTTGTACGGGCGGGCGTTCGGGATATGTCCCAACCTTTTGCGCAACTCCCGCAGATGGTCGGGCCAGTTAGGTAGGCACTCGACCATGATGGGCGGGTAAGTCTTGTCGCATAGTGTGGGGGGCTGTGTGTGAGCACGGGTCGGCGATGCTCGGGTGGGCGACACTTGGGTGGGTGAAGGCGGGCGGGAGATCGGCGGCGATGCAAGGGCCGCGGCGTACGACGATGCGGCCGCTGGCGGGGGTGACTCCAGCGATGGCATCGGGGCCTGGTCCAGCGGGACCGACTCGATACCCCTGTATGACGTCCCAGCCAGGGACATCTCGTCCGGGCGCGATCGGGTACTCGAGCTCGTCACCTCCCGGTGCACACCCTCAAGGGAAACTGATCTATCCGTCGAGCGCGGCTCGCCATGCGAGTGAATAATCGCATGTGGCGGCGCGTCGGATGGGCCAGGGGTCGACGGCGATGACGATGCTTGCGGTTGTGGGGGATGGCAATAAGGTAATGTTTCCGACATCCTTATGATGTGAGCTAACTCCTCCGGAGACGCGGGGGAGTCAGTGGAAAAGGAGCGCACTCTGCGCTTTTCCCTCTGAGGGCGGGATATTGGGGCGAACACTGGTATAGTTGGTGTTTCCTTACCGGGCATTTTGGGTACTGGGGGAGAGAGCGGCTTAATCTTAAGCCGCTTCTCATCCCCTTCCTCCTCTCCGGGAGATGGCACGCGCTTGCGGGGTTGCACAGCGCGCTCGGTCGACCGACCAGCTGATTTGCCCCGCCGCGGAATGGAATTTCCGCGCGAGGCAGCTCCTCTGGCCCCATCGGTCGAGCGCGGCCGTGGTGCACGACGCAGTCCTATCGCCGAAGCCGGAACAATGACGGATTGCTCCGGGAAGAAAAGGCTCCTTGCCACGATGAATTCATCGGCTGGCAATTCTTCACGGGGGGCAGGGGTGGTGGGACGTGACTCCTCGTCCGAGGATGACGTCGATGATGACGTATGGTCCATAATGATGGATGCGTAGTGGAGGCAAGGGTTTCCCCAGTGGCTACGCGCCAGCGGCGATACAGCCCCCACCCGGTGAGATCCAATAGGAAGGCCGGGTGAGGACGATCAGCACTGAAGGCGCGCAGCGGTCGGGTATAAACCTTGCGCCACTAGTACGTGAATCACAGCACTGCACTGGAGTTTAACACTAAACAACTAGCGAGTCACTGCAATCCACGTATTGTCGCGACGAACGGTGCGAAGCACGGATACGGCGCGGGAGTAGAAGGCGCACCGTGTGTAACGCGGCGGTGCGGTGAGTAGCGACCTCGACGCGAATAAAAAAATATATATGTATATAAATTATACTTCTGGTATTATACCTTACCAAATAGAGGATAACTTGGAGGATGCCTATGACAACTCCAAAAGAAAAGTTTGTGGTCTTGTACTTTTTAATATCTTCTCGTGATGGCTGTAATATTGTAAATCGGGCAGTAGAGTTATTAACATTTTATTTGATTTATTTGATATACTACCTAAACTCATAGATTCACAAGGGGTGGGACATGCTATAAATAAATGGTAGCCTATATTTTATTTCAGTGTCTATACAATCCTACTTATATTATAAATCCGAAAGTTTGTGTGTAAGTTTTATTTTTTAAGGAAAATAGGCAAGCATTTTACTCCTATCTCACCTGATGGAAAGGGACGATGCGGCCGAAGATGTGACATGCTTGCCTAGAAGATACCTATTCACTCTTGACTTGAAGACTCCCAGATTATACCCCTCAGGAAACAATGATGCAGGCAATGAATTCAACTCCTTCACTGTACGGATGATGAATGTAGAAGCAAAATGCTTCGAGCGAACTGGAGGTATGTCAACGATAAATGGAAGACGTTTGACAGTTTGTCTGGTTGTTAGATGGTAAAATGGGCATGGTGGAATTAACTCATGTGATTCCTGTGCACACTCTCCAAAATGCAAACGATAGAATACCATCAGACTTGCAACCATATGTCTGTGACGGAGGCTCTGCAATCTGGACTCGACTAGCTAAGTATGTTTGTTCCCTCTTCATGCTTTCACGGCCGAACTGATTTGGATGAAATTTGGAATGGACATAGATTATACGTAGGATTAACACATAGGCTACTTTTTAACTTGATAATAGCGGGCAAAGCCGTGGGGCACGGCTAGTCAACTATATAAAACTACACCTAAAATCACATTTTGTGATAACTGTACCACTCCCAAAGTGTGTATCTATATATATAAAAATCAATGCCACTTTTCGTTGTAATTTTATTACTCAAGAAGCTCACCTATCCAAACCAAATGTTTAGGCTTTGTTCAGACTATTTAGTAGATGGTTTATGTAAAGTTTGCACAAAATCGGTCGAGCGGTTCTTCATTTATCACACCCGGGCGAAGCCGGGGCGGATCGCTAGTACATTATATAAACAAACACTTTCACACCCACAGCCCCCACACATCTGTGATGCATATCAATAATGTCAATCATTGAGTGAGCCAGAAAATTAAGATTAATTTATTCCAATAACAGACCAACGGTTGTCAATTGGCTGGTCAAAGCATGGGGGAGCTTTATTAGTGAACATAATTGTGCTTTGTATATCTATATTGGTGGAACTGCGGGCTCATTCGATTGATGATTAATATTGATTATCAAGAGGTGCTTTGCTGACCTACAACTGAAAGCATTTGAACTTCTCAACCGACTTCAAAAAAGGAGGTTCTCAATTCGAATGTTTTTTTTTATATTTATGTTACGCGGTTTTTCCACCAATTATGAATCGATTTTGATGATTCTTTTTTCGTTTTGTAGAGGTGGTCCCATATAAATTTTATCGAAATCGCTCAAGCTAAAACCAAAATATAAGCGGTGAAGTCGGTTTTTTTAAGCATTGCTTGCGTTTAATTATTTTCAACCGACTTCAAAAAATGCTCAATTCGATAGTATGTTTTTTTTTTGTTCTTATGCTACGCGATATCTCCGTCATTATGAATCGGTTTTGATAATTTGTTTTTTGCTTGGTAGATTATACTTCAGAGGTGGTCCCATATTCTTATATAGATATCGGTCAAGCCATAACCAAAATATAAGCGATGAAGTCGGATTTTAAGCTTTCCTTACGTTTTAATTATTCAAAAGTCAAGTTCACACAGCTAGATGTTTGGATGTCGGTAATCGCAATAGGTATTATAGTGAAATGTTATCGATATCGGCGAAAACGGCGATACAACTATTCAGTAAGTCTCAGAATGAAGTTCAAGATAGGTCGCGAACTGCGAATACTGCAGATGTCTGGAGCCAGGCCTTGACCTCGCTTTGCTTTATTTGCGGAAGTTTGTTTGTGCGGTCGCCAACCATAACATCACTACACTAACACTATCTTATCTATAGTCAATACTGTACATTACACAGAATGTGGGCTTGTGTTCGTGGCACACACACAAGGAGAGATTCTTTGAAATGTTAATCGTTTTTGATATGGTTATGAATAAGGTCCGATATCGACATTTCGTTTTACTATGATGATTCTGTAATTATACTGTTAACCGTAACTGTGATAGGCAAACATTTGACCACTAACTCACCTGATGATAAGTGACGATGCGGTCGACGATAGAGCACGCTTGCTTAGAAAATACTTATTCACTCTCGACTCGAAGACTCAATGATTGTACCTATCTGGGAACACAGACTCTGGCAAGGAGTTCCACTCCTCTGCAGTGCGCATAATGAACGTGGAAGCAAAACGCTTCGTGCGCATTTGAGGAATATCCACTATGTATCGGTGTCGCAATGCAGTCTGGCGGTTCTATGATGGAATGATATCTGTCTCAATTCGACTGTATGTTTTTTTTTGTATGTGTGTTACGCGATATCTCCTCCAATTATGAATCGATTTTGATGATTTTTTTTTGTTTGATAGATTAAACTTCTGAGGTGGTCCCATATAAATTTTATCGAAATCGATCAAGCCAAAACCAAAATATAAGCGGTGAAATCAGTTTTTTAAGCTTTGCGTTCATTTATTTGTTTGAAAGGTGACTTGATGAGTTTTCTTAACTATGTATGGTAAAAATCGGTACAGCCGTTTGTCAGTATTGCGACATGAGACCAAAACACGTCTCATTTTCTCAAGGCTTTATTCTCCTAGAGGAATGCTGGTGTAACATGTCTGAGAACACGGGTCAGTCAGTTCATTCTTTCGTAACAGTCGACTAGTCACACTTTGCTTCCCTACTTCCCTGCCTGTAGTATTTCTTAATATTCATTACACTCTCGCGCACGCTTTGTTGTGTATTTATTTACAAGCAGAGAAATACTTATCGCATTCAACTATAACGTTATCAATACAAGTATGTGTACCTACGGTGAGGTACCTACCAGGTACCTCTGTGAAGTACGCTGCACTTCCTACTTTATACTAGGTAAGTGAGTACTTAACTCGCGCACTATATCGGGCTGTAGCAGACGTATGTAGCGACGGAATTTTTATATTACAAACTATATTTTTATAAGCGGTTTGCTGTAGTTGCAGTACCTGCCTATAATAACATGACATTAAAATAATGCAATTTCAAAATTAGTCAGATAATAATATTGAGTCTTGACGACCCGGTTGACGCGGTGGACAAGTCTCTGCCCTCGGCGCCGTGGGTCTTGGGTTCGATTCCCGGCAGGAGCACAACGTTCCTTCCGAAGGGAGATTTGTGCTTCTTGTTCTGGGTGTGATTGTGTGTGTGCTAAGTAAATGTTTCCAGCACCCACGATACAAGTTTTTAAACTTAGTGTGGGACTGTGAGTGTAAATAGGTTTGTTTGTTGTTGTTGAGGCACAGCGGCAACTAAGCGAGAGGCTCGAACTTCAACTTGTAACTTCAAAGTATGACATCAACTTGACTGAGCTTCAAGCCTTGAAGCTTAGTAACAGGATAAACAACATAACATAACATGACTACTTTCACTTCACAGCCCCACACTAAGTTCGATGACGTTCGTGGGTGCCGGAAACATGAACATCACACCCACCCATGCTACACCACAAATTTCCCTTGGGGAAAAAGCTTATTTTCCACCGGGAAATACTTAATATTCATATCTTTTAAACGATTGTTTACGTTAATATATTGGCGTTAATAAATTATCATTAATAAAATCATTACGTTATATGTCAAAATAAATATTAGAAAATGCGAGCAGGTTCGAGAAATTTTAAACGCGGCCATTTTACGTTCATCCCGTGACATCCCCGATCCAAAAGAGTCTTCAGAACTGAAGCTCTATCTAACTAACGGCTCTAGTTATTCGTGGTCCCAAATAACTTCTGCACGTAACCGTCAGCGAAGGGAACAAAGCAGTGGTTGGCGACGAACAGCGCCAGCGATGTCCTTAGATTTTACCACTGCACTATCCAATCCCCATTGCCCTGCTCTACAGGTCTGACTAACATTGACACAACTCACACCTCCACTGGTCCCTTGATCACTGTTGATTTAGAAATTTACATTCACGCCAACAAAATTGATCCAGGGTCTTATATTTACATAGGCCATCGAAGTTCCCTGCCTTGTCTTAACGGATACTTATGACAGTTTTGACGTTGCGTCTATCCAAGGCTCGTTGCATCACGTCTCATCGACGCGGAGAGAATAATAATAAGTTTCCTTGTATACGAGGCTATGACTAGAAGTGGTAAAGATGTATTTAAAACTACTACTATACGTTTTAATGCTCTGTCACTCTGATTTGGCAGAATACTGTGATAGTACTATAGTAATAAACTCGAGCTTCCGGTAAAGGTAACATCGTGACTGCACATCCTTGTGGTAGGGCGTTAACTTCCGTTCGTCTATCTACCTTCTACTCAGCCAAAGCACCTTTTTCAGAATTGCTGGCAGCTATCCTTGACTGCCAGTGTCATTGTAGCCGTAGTGCATTGACCAACATAATTATATGTTTTATAATTGTGTATATTTGTTATCTATACCTATCTAAAACCTTAAATTGTTTTTGAAACATCGGATTCTTCTGACACAGGTATTTTTAACCTACTAGAATATCCTAAATTAAGGAAAATCTTGGTTACAATGTAAAAAATTTTTGATTTTTATAACCATAAGACATTTATTGATAATTAGCGGCTTCGCCCGCTATTATCAAGTTAAAAAGTAGCCTATGTGTTAATCCTATGTATAATCTATGTACATTCCAAATTTCATCCAAATCCATTCAGCCATTAAAGCGTGAAGAGGGAACAAACATACTTACACACTTACACACAAACTTTCGGATTTATAATATTAGTTAGTATTTAATAGTAGGATTTAGGGCATCAGTAGTTAACCAAAATAAGATATTGAAATTGTACATTAACAGTCAAACGGTTAGTATCATTAGAATACAGTTAAATAATAATAATAATGACAATCGCAAATACCAACAATTATAATTCATAGACACATTAACTTTTTTTAACACTTTCACAATTACAGACCCTCACTAAGTTCGATGACTTATTGTGTCGTGGGGTGCCGGAAACATTCACATCACACACAAAATCACACTCAGAACCAGAAACTCAAATTCACCACGGGCAGAAAACTTGTGTTCCCGCCGGAAATCGAACCCGATACCCCTGCTTAGAAGGCGAACGCTCACCCATTTAAGCCAACGGCCAATTCAAATATTGTATTATAATGAGTGCCTCATTGGGGCCCATGTGAATAAACGATTTTGATTTTGAATGTCATCCAAATAGTCACTTTATAATAGCCTCTCCCATTAATTCATTCTAATGAAAAGAAAAATACAGTTGACTTGAGTACCTCCTCCTTTTTTGGGAAGTCAGTAAAAATAAAATAAAATTTAATTCGAAGAATATTCTCACTAAACCACAGCATTAGTTACCAACACCGTTATGATAATCAGGTCAAAGGCTGAGAATATTTTATAAAAACAAAATATGTCACTGACTTTCACCGCGATCGATTACCTTTCACAAATTACTTGATTCTATGATCACAGTTTATATATATGGTCTCGTAAAGACTCGTGTCATTCAAATGTGTCTTAGAACCTCTTATCCACACTTGTTAAAAAAACAAGCGGAATACATCATTATATTTTAATGACAACCTTTATCTTAGTCTTAGAATGTAATAAATTTGCATTTTTAAGTCTCTACAATGTAACCTTAATTTAAGTTTATTTAAAACGTGGAAACAAGAGTGCAAAAACTTGTTCAAGAATATGTTTTAATAAACATCCATAACTCTTAGGACCCGTAAAATCTATAAAATAAATAGAATAATTTGTTCCAAATAGCTTTAGCGGGACCCTTACTTTCGTCGTGTCTGTCCTTTCGTATGTTTACGAAAATGAAATCGTGATAAGAGTACGTCTTATAACGATGTAATTTTTGCGCCAAACTCGAGGGGTTTACTAGGTGCCACTGTTCAGAGTTGCACCATCTATCTCCTGACTCCATCAACTAATCATAATAATATAATGTAGGAGGTATAATCTGGGAGTCTTCACGTCAAGGGTGAATAGGTATCTTCTAGGCAAGCATGTCACATCTTCGGCCGCATCGTCACTTTCCATCAGGTGAGATAATGGTCAAATGCTTGCCTATTTTGCATAAAAAAAAAACAAATCACGTACTTGTTTTTTAGATATTATATTGAATCACATTTTCAAGACCTCAAAAAAACCGCAAAAAATCGAGACTAGATTCAGTTCACATTAAAATTAGTAACATTAGTAGGAAAAAATACATATTGTACACATTGTCCACAATTTAGCCTAAATAAGGTAATAAGGATAATTTTTTTAATAGCCTCTATTATATCCATGATGACGTTCACTGTGGTAGCAAACAAATAATGAGTACTTACCCCGGGTTACCCCCTAGAGCATATGTTCAAGCCACGCTCCGGTGTCTGCGTGTACATTCGCAATTACATCTGTTATCAGCGTCTCCGGAACCTTGAAGACTCCAGCTTCACCATTAATCTGGGAGATTTGAAATCAAAAGTAAATAAGGACCTTCTAGGCAAGCATGCTACATCTTCGGCCGCATCATCACTTATAACACTTTGTCCAACCACAATCTAACCTGATGGAGGTTAGATTGTGGTTGGACAAATGCTTGCCTATCGGATATTAAAAAAAGGAAACTAATTTTTTGAGCTTACAACAAATGGGCCAAATTTAATAAAAACCCGTCAAGCCGATAAAGAGATACCTCGTTTGAAATATTATATTTATATAGTTTTGGATTCGTAATATTAGTGTGAAAAGAGATTAGATCATTGATTGGTTTAGATTTGGGGCCCAGGTTTTGCCTAGTTTGTAGTAGCAGGGCCGTAGTTAATTCAAATGTTGTATCTGATCATTCTATATTTAAAATTAATCTCAGTATCCAAATTAATTTAATTCTTGATATTTGAAATATATTTTATATAAAAAAATCTAACATATAAATATCTCGAGTCATGGTGTTTGTGGTCGCACTGCTTCGAAACGGCTTGACCGATTTTAATGTTGTTTATTTTATTTTGTAGGTATGAAAATAGGTCGTAAAGTGTTTTCCCCCTCTTACCCCCCACCCCCCCATTAAAAGAGGTAAAACACTTTTTCTTTACGTGGCATTGCATACAGCTAGTATTTTATGGAAATAAATAATTGTTGATATCCATAGGGTGATGATTTTTACTATTCACACCTATTACTCAAATGTCTATCCCAACAATGCCGAAACCAATGTCAGTTTGGACATGCAAATCTCACCATAGAGGATGATATTTTAAAGTTGCATTGACCACAAACATCCAAGGTGATGACGGCAGCTGGAAGGTCGTGCCAACCTTCGCTCGGCGAAATTATAACCAGACGTGAATCAGAGGTGCATACTATTGAATTATCGATATATGATAAAAATATTTTGACGTATCCGTCGGGATGTATTGATGTTAATGTACGGCTATTTCATTTTTAGAGGGAGAGGTGGAAATGTTAATAAAAATGCGTATTTTTGGTGTAATGTATCTAATATATTATGTAGGTATGAATGTACAAACATTATGTATAACGTGGAATTTTTTTTTTTTTTTTCATCAAGTTTGATATTTACGTTTGGGCATTTTGTACACTTTTACTCCCTTGTTTTTAGGTCAAAACTTGAGATAGTACTGACAAACAAAGCGTATGCGAAAGACATTCTAATGTGAAAACAAAAGTGTCAAAACCTGTCGCAACCTGTTAATTTGTCTCATTTATAGAGGGAATTGAGTTACAGAGTCCCAATTATAAAGGTTTTTTTTTTTTTTTTTTTTTTGTATTTTTATCTGCGATCAGCCATCAAGCTATAAGCAAATGTGGTGTATCAACTATTGGCGTGTTGAGTGCCAGGCTCCAGTAAGCAAGGCACTTATAGTGATTCATTATTGCTTAAGTTCGAGAATGTGGTGCCTTTTGAGGCGCCTGCTTGTGCTCGGTTTCAGCAGATCTGACACCAGCTGATTTGGATGATATGCCAGCCTTTTTTTGTAGGCATTTTCTGTCATTGCTATTTCCTCTTTTATTGTGTTTACTTTTAACTGCTCATGAAGTTCAGCATTTGTGATAAACCATGGGGCATTAGAGATTGTTTTCAATATAGTGTTCTGCAGCCGTTGTACTATGATCTTGTTTGAATTTGAAGCACTGCCCCATAGTTGTATCCCATATGTCCAAATAGGCTTTATCACAGCTTTGTATACAAGGAGTTTGTTTTCAAGTGATAACTTTGACTTTCTTCCAAGCAACCATTGTAGGTTTCTGTATGTGCAGCCAGCCTGGTCTCGTTTGGCTTTAATGTGTGTCTTCCACGTTAATCTTCTATCCAAATGCAGTCCTAGATATCTGACATGGTCACAATGTGGTAACTCTTTATTTCCAAGCTTTACTACTGGGCAGTTACCTCTTCTAAGTGTGAATGTGACTTGTGTTGATTTAGATGCACTGGCGGTTATTCTCCACTTATCTAGCCAGCGGTCTACTGCATCAAGCGCTGCTTGTAGCTGTTTTGAAGCATTTATAGGATTTTTGTTGCTTGTAAGAATAGCGGAGTCATCAGCAAATGTTGCAATAGTCACATTTGGAGTTTGTGGTATATCTGCAGTGAAGATTGTGTAGAGTACTGGACCCAGTACTGATCCTTGAGGAACTCCAGCTTTTATTTCGTAAAAGTCAGATAAGCTGTCTGCCTCACGGACTTGAAATAGACGACAAGTAAGGTATGACTCCAGAATTCTGTAGTAGCTGTGAGGCAAGTAAGTCTTGATTTTGCATAACAGTCCTTTATGCCACACGCGATCAAAAGCTTGTTGAACATCTAGAAATGCTGAAGCACAATACTCCCCGTGCTCCAGGGATTGGCGTACTTTATTACAAACTCTATGTACTTGTTCTATTGTGGAATGCCCCTCGCGAAACCCAAACTGGTGATCTGGTATAACATTTCTCTCAGTTAATAGTGGTTTGAGTCTGTAAAATATCAATTTTTCTGACAGTTTTGATAAGATAGGCAACAGACTTATTGGTCTATAGGAGGTGATCTCATTCTCTGGTTTCCCAGGCTTGTGTATCATTATTATTTGTGATATCTTCCATTGCATAGGGAAGTAGGATATTCTCAGCACCCCATTAAAGAGAACTGTTAAAAATACAATCGCTTTTCTGGGCAGTTCTTGTAGTACTTCTTTAGTTATCAGGTCATACCCTGGCGACTTCTTGTTCTTCATTTGTTTTATTTGCCATATAATTTCTTGAGGTCTAACGGGTTTTGGTGGTAGTTCCATCTGAAAATCCTGGTGGATGACCGTATCAATGTCTGCCTCATTCGTGTTCTGCTTTCTAGGCTCATTCGGAACAAATACTGCTGCTAAGTGTTTGGCAAAAGCATCTGCTTTTTGGTCACTTGTTCTTGCCCACTGGTTATTTGCAAGTTTCAATGGAGGCTTCACCTGCTGGGGCTGTTTATATCTAGCATTACGTGTATATTTCCACAGGGAGTAGTTGGTAGCCGCTGTGGCAGTGAGATTTTTCAGTTTCATTTGGAGTGTGAGATCATCTGCTTCTCTAAGTGCCACTTTGAGTTTTTTGATTATTTTGTTTAACTCTTTTTTGTCATTTGGGTGTCTGCTGGTATGCCAAATCCGGCGCAGTCTCCTTTTTTCCAATATTTGTTCCTTTATATCTTTTGGCAAGTTTTGGTTTATTTTTTGTGTCACTTGGTTAGGTGTGCACTTCCAACAAGCTTCCTGAACCAATTTCGTAAAATATGTTGTCGCTTCTTCGATGTCATCCTCAGTTTTGAGTCTAATTTTCAGGTTTATATTAGTATCAATATAGTGACGAAAATCATCCCAGTCAGTCTTATTATTGAAGAGTGCTACTGGTTTTTCACAGTTTATGACAGTAGTGCTTATAGTCAGTAGCACTGGAGTGTGGTCTGATGAACCATCTATGCAAGACTCCACGTTAAAGTAATGTCGTGACATGCCTTTTACAACAAAAAAGTCTATTATATCTGGTTTCTTATTTGGATCTGTTGGCCAGTGTGTGGGTTCTTTAGTGGAGAGTGTGATTAGGTTCTCACTGTCTATACTTTTTTTGAGTTCCCTTCCACGAGTTGTACATAATCTTGACCCCCACTGAGTGTGTTTTGCATTCCAATCCCCTCCTGCTATAAATCGTTCGCCCAGGGTTGCAAGGTACTGCCTGAACTTAGCCTCATTTATTTTGTGTTTTGGAGGACAGTAAATCGAGGATATGTTGAAGTGCCCGGCTCTATCTTCTACGGCAATTGTCGAAGCCTGAATGTGTTCCGATTGATATCCAGGTAGGAGGTGGTGTTTGATATTTTTCTTTACTAGAATGGCTGCACCAGCATGAGCTGTGCCATCTGGGTGGTTTGTGCTGTATATATTAAATCCTGGCACTGTGATAGCAGTACGGGTTGTGGAGTGTGATTCTGAGATAAGGATAATATCCAAATTGTGTGATTTTATAATTGTTTCTAACTCTCGTTTGTTGGAAGAAAGTCCATTTATGTTCCATGCTCCTACCTGGAGCGAGCCCATCATGAGAGTTTGCCCATGAGCATTGTTATAAGCCCTATGAGGGTACTTATTTGTTGTAAGAGGGTTTCAATTTTATCGCTTTGTTTGATCAGAATTTCCTGTAGAGAAGATGTTACTTGTTTTTCTTCTTGACTTGTTGTGGGTGGTATTACTTTGGCTTTATCTGCATATGACATTTTATAGATCATTGGGTTGTGGGTATTATTTTGACTAGCTTGAGTCAGCAATGGATTCAGCCTCTGTTCTGTATTATTAAAGTTTGCTTGTAGATACTGCATTTCCTTTTCTCCTATAGATTGGATTTTTGATTGTGGAACTACTCTAGTCTCATGTCTTATTTCCTGTAAAGGTATTTGAGGAGTAGGATGAGAAGATTTTGTTAATTGTGGCCTAGTTTTTATTTTTCTCTGTGCAATTTCTAGATAGACATTGCAGCCCTTATAGTTGGCAGGATGGTTTCCCAGACACAGAGCGCATTTGGCAGGTGAAGTGCGGTCTTTTTTGGAGCATTCTGATGTTTTGTGTGCTTCTGCACATTTAACACATCTGTAAGGCCTCATACAATTGTTCTTGGTGTGGCCATATTGTTGACATCTTGTACACTGGACAATGGTAGATCTTTTTATTGGGTCTTCGATTATAACCGATGTATTATAAATGTATTTAATTTTCTTGACTTCCTTGTTTTTTTCACTTGGTTCAAGATTGACAAAGAATGTTGTAGTAGGCTGGCGTTCTGGTCCATATTTGGCATTAATGATTTCACCTCGTATTTTATTTCCCGATTTTTCAATTTCTGCAGCTATTGCTTCATGGGGGGTCGTGTGATGGAGGTTTTTAATTACTATTCTATAGCATTTTTCTTCTTTTCTAGTGAATGTATGTCCTATGAGGCCCTTTTCTCTTACTAGAGCCATGAGTGACTTATAGGCTACCGTTGTGCTACATGAAACTCTTAATTGATTTTTATTGATTATTTTAAAGACATAATCAGTCTTTTTCAGTACTGTCTCCACAGTCTCTGTTAATTTGTTAACATCCTGAATGCCATATAACAGCAGAGGTGGAGGTTTATTGTCTTTCATAGCTGGCACAGTGTTATCTGCATCATCAATAGACAGAGCATCAAATCTGTTATTGGTTGTAGTAAGTGGTGGTGAGTCTGAGATTCTTTTTCTCTCTGTTACAGTTATTAGTACGAAGTATTGGAACAGTTTGCCACTCTGGAGCAATTTCGGTTGGTGGTGGGGTAGTTTCATTTTCAGGCACATGTGGCTTTGTAGTGGTAATTCTATTGAATAGACTAGGGTGAAAGACTTGCTGGGTCAGTTTTTTCTGTCCCTTTTGAGGTGGTTCCCCAGCATCATCATTTCTGGGAGACTCCATGTTCACTCCCCAGAAAGTTTTTTGCTGGCATTTAGAAAAGTGTTTGAGGGTATATCAGGTTATTTTTTTTTTGTTATGAACTTAAGTTGAAGTTGAAGTTAAAAAAAAGTAAGTAGCAAATTTGAAAGATTTGTGTGGAATTAGGTAAAATGTAATTGTTTTCAGATGGAGATTATTATCACAATAGTCACTAAATACACTAATGTTCACTTTCACACAGTTTTTATGCACTAAAACACATGTATAGCACAAGATTTCGATATTTTCTTCGAGAGCGTAAGTGAAGGATGAGGGTGTTATTATTTTTTTTTTTTTTTTTTTTTTTTCCTTGTTTTTAGGTCAAAACTTGAGATAGTACTGACAAACAAAGCGTATGCGAAAGACATTCTAATGTGAAAACAAAAGTGTCAAAACCTGTCGCAACCTGTTAATTTGTCTCATTTATAGAGGGAATTGAGTTACAGAGTCCCAATTATAAAGGTAAACATCGATTAAATCCTAGAAATCAGATCTCATTTAACCAGGTTCGAAAAGTCCCATTAATAGAGGTTATTCAATGAAAAAGTACCGGGACCTCATTGTAACTCTCAATAATAGAGGTTTCTCATTTATCCAGGTCCCATTTAACCAAGTTTCACTGTATATATACAGATTCGAAAGTGATTCCCTAAGTTATCTTTATATCACATGTCGGAACGTCGATCAGCCAAGGGTCATATAATCGATGGCACGTACCATCACGTACGCTACGTTCAGTCTTGAAATATAATGGGTTTCATTTCGAATGTTTTCGACACCGATCATCGAAAATTTCAGCATAAACACATTGGCTTTTGTAACAACAATTTAGATAGTATAATATTTCTTCTTTCTTTCTTTCTTTCTATATATTTTGGGGTCTGGGCGAAGATATATTTTTATACCACATAATTTGGTGTTGATATCCTGAGCTATTTGTAGGTCTAGTAAGAGCACAGGGCATTGTAGCTTATTAAAAAAAGTATTTAACGTACGATACGATACCTAGACTAGCGCGTTAGTCCGATTGTGTCTGTAGTAAGTAAATTGTGTGCGTTCAAGTGCGTTGCACATAATTTAAACAAAACAAACAAACGCATTCACACTCACAGCCCCACACTAAGTTATAAAAATTTGTATTGTGGGTCCCGGAAACATTCACATCACACACATTACACCCAGAACCAGAAACACAAATTTTCCTTACGGAGAAAACTTATGTTCCCGCTGGGAATTTTAGCTTAGAAGGCGAACCCTCACCTAACTAAGCCAACGGGCATTTCAAAATAAAGGGAATTTATATTCCTAAAGATGATTCACAAGGATCGGAAATTCCTGACTCACCTAGATAACATAAACATGCGTAATAACACTGCATTAGAGTCCTTATGGTAACTCCATTTAGAATGATTTCCTTCACGGGCGTTGAAACACTTTATTTTTTTAGTTTTAACTTCAACCGTATGTTTAAGTAAATAAAGTTGAATTGCCACCGGAGAGGGAGAGCCTCGAATATTGATTAGGGGGTAGTAAAACCTAGGGCGCGGTTGATTGCCACGGCTAGACGTGAAATGATCGGTGAAATGTTACTGACAAAGAAAAATTGGTTTGACAAAGAAAAATGGGTATGACAAAGAAAAATCTATAACTATATAGATAGGATAGATAATTCATTATTACAAAAAAAATGTTACAAACTTATAAGTATTCGATATTGATTGCTTTTCGGCAGTGCTAGTATCAGATTTTTACAGACCGCCTGAAGGCATCCAAATTGCCTTAACGCTTGATGTCTTACAATTAACACGGTGGCAGTCGGTTGAAATCACGGCGTGCAGGCCCGTGCGAACCAAATGTGTATCGTCTGTGGCAGCAGTGTCACCAAACAACAAGCGGCTTTGGAACTAAAAGGATTATCTACCAGGCAACCTAACCTAATTGTTGTAATGAACTCTATTAAGAGCTACTGAAATAACGACGTTTTAAAAATTTCAGATGAGAAAAAAATCTTTTCAATCGTTATCTATAATACATAATTAAAGCACCTATATCGGTGCAACACCTTATCAAACTCAACGTAGAAACTTTTGTTAAGGTCTGCTATTATACAATAAATTATATATTATATTATATCCCTAATGATTAGACTATTATGTATTATGACGCATTTCTTAAAGATTAGATTATTGTAAATATTTATGTTCCCCGAATAAATACGTTTATAAATTTATGGCACATTCCACGGACTTGAAATAAATACGGACGCAACCTCCAATCATGGCTGAAGCATGCAAATGCTGTATGTGCGTCCATCGCGTTGCAATCTGTCACAGCAATTAAATAGTTACTAGATGTGTCGGAGCCGATTTTCAGACCTTTGGTGTATTTGTATACGTGTAGCTTTTCTTTGTGCTGGATAGGCAAGCATTTGACCACTATCTCACCTGATAGAAAGTGTCGATGTGGCTGAAGGTGTAGGTAATATGCTTGCCTAGAAGGTACCTGTTCACTTTAGACTTGAAGACATCCAGATTGTACCGTTCGAGGAACAAAGACGCAGGCAATGAGTTCCATTTCTTCGCTGTACGAATGATAAGCGTTTATGACAAGCGAATTTTGTAGTACCTAGTTATTATCACTCGTTTTTTATGCAGCGTAACGTCCGTATTTTGAAATGCTTTTGTTCAGTTTTACCTGTCCCGATTTTTGTCATCAAATCTTGCAAATTAAATTTGATCCACTTCCCGGTTATCGATTGAGCTGAAATTTTGCATACATGTGTAAATAGCGTGACAATGGAATATTATGATGACATGGTGCTGATCTGATGATGGAGCTGGAAGGTGGGCAAGGGAACTTCGCAATGAAACGGCACAACCTCATCTAGTTTGGGCTCATTTGAATCGTCTTGACGAGTAGTTTGTCTTTCAATTGTAACCAGGGTCTGATGATGGAGCTGGAAGGTTGTCATAGGAACTCTGTAATGCAACGACGCATGACGCAACCCCATCTAGTTTCGGCTCGTTTGATTCGTCTTGATAATTTCTCTGGTTAAAATATATAACTTTTTTAGTTATATAACTTAGTCCTCTTTATTTACAGCTTGTAAAAGCTTGAATTTAAAAAACTTTTTAAAGTACGACTTATTTTTATTCGTGGGCATATTCGAAATAATTATGACGTCTAATCCCATTATATGGGGGTCGATACAGGTCCTTATACGGTGTTATATTGTTGCATTCATGTTTTTCATTGAATTTTCATGATTTATAAGGTAAACGCGAGCAATTCTTCGAAATCTGAAATTTATGATTGTCAACCCAGTTGAATCATCATTCAATTGGTAACGTTTGTTCGAATAATTATATTAACGTACCTACCCGCATCTCATAATTATATATTATACTAGATTTGGCAAGCGGCTTCGCACGCGTCAGTCAAATTAAAAAGTAGGATTTTACTTGAACTAATAGAATAAAAGAAGAATCGAGTTCGATTATCGGTGAGTACACAAGTTTTCTCCCGAGGGAATTTTATAGGGTGTGATTGAAATGTTTCTATAAGCCACGACACAAGTCATCGAACTTAATGTTGGGCTGTGAGTGTGAACGCATTTATGTTATTAAGAATTCTTTCTGAACCCTAAATCCTGTAAAGACTTTAACATTTAAATTAGTCAAACGGTCACCCAGCAGTAGTCATCGCTCATCTCGTTCAAATTACCTACACAACGAATATTTTTCAAAGACAATCTGCTATAATGGCCTACGAGATTACGCCGCAAATGACTCACTAAGAGATAAGATTGACACTTGTTTATGAGATCATTATTAATCATGTTCAAGACATTGTTATCAGTAGAGAATGTTTATGCCTAAACTTTACCATTATAAAATTATTCCTGGTGTATGACTGACTGCTTGCATTTCCCGTTCCCCACTTACATATTTTTAAAGTCAAATTCAAATCATTATTTCATTCTCTAAATGTAGTTAGGTGGTAGAAATAAATGACAGTACATTAGAGATCCTGTTGGGCACAACAATTTAGAGCAGAGGAGGATGATATGCTTCATTAATATTAATATATCAATGATAGTCAGTAACAGTTACGAATCAAAGTCGCCAAGTTTTCTTCTAAAACTGCTGATATACGCAATAAGCGTATATGACTGTATAATATGTGAATTGAATAATTAGCCGTACCGAACGATCCTGAAAGAAAACCACATCATCCCTTGTTTAGAACACCCATCATTATCGTTGCCTATGCGAGGTTGTGCCTTACGAGTGGTAGCTGTCCTTAGAGCTTATGAAATGAAGGAACCTTCGAAGCTCAAACCTTTTTTATGCTCCATAGGCAAGCATCTTACCTGATGAAAAGTGTGAGTTGCGGCCGAAGATGTAGCATACCTGCCTAGAAGATACTTATTCACTCTAGACTTAACTAACCTGTCTAATGAGCGAAACAACTTACGAGTATGTGGTCAATGGCGCAGTCCTTGTCTTGATTTGAGTCTTAATTACTGCTGATTGATATTACCTACTCTTAAAGTCCCAACTCAATAAAACCAATTAAAACACATGAATAAACAATCATTTGCACGGCCACGGTCTCAACATTCAAACGTTGGAAATTGCGAGCAAATTGAAGAAGCCTACTTGGAAGTCTTGGAACTACGTTGAAAGACCGACTGCTGATTAAATATTGATCTGACCTCAAAGATCAATAAACAGGTTTCCGACAAAGGCTAGCAAGTGGAACTGCTCACGAAACAAAGACCTGTGTTAGAAGGTGCTTAGAAGCTAGTGGTATATTTCCATGAATTACCTACTAGAGTCGATTGGGAACATTTCTTTCTAGGTTGCAATAGCTTCCGGATTTGGAGAGTACATTCTGGATATTAGTAATTTTACACTGTCACATCATGCTATTCTATATCTAAACGTATATCTATTTAACTGTTAAATTTTTACGGTTTAACTGCTTATTTGATGAGGCCCTGAATGGCGATGAAGTAACTTCCACTTATTATTTACCCGAATTCGGCAAAACAAAAAAGTGATTTTAAACTCCCGCCAAAGTGTATTACCCTTAAATAGAGACAATAAGAAAAGTGTTAATGGACACATTCTTAGTTTAGCAATGTAGCAGTTTAAGTTAAAGTTAAATTACTGATTAGCCATAGTTTGGCTAGATTGTAATTATAATAGGGCACTTTGTAAGAAGTACTCTAGAAGTAAAAAAAAAAAAAAAAAAAAAAACTCCCGCCAAAAAGAGGGGGTGTTATAGGTTTGTAGTGTGTATCTGTGTCTGTCTGTAAGTACATCTCGTATATCTGTGGGCATCGTAGCTCCCAAACGGCTGGACCGATGTTTTTTTAGTTTTTTTTTTGTTTGTAAGGTGACTTGATCGAGAGTGTTCTTAGCTGTTTGGTGAAAATCGTTCAGAAAATATTCAAATTTATTAAATGCGGTGCCAAGACAGCTAAGAACCTAGTCCAGAGTGTTCTTCAATTTCAAAAGCTTTCTTCCCAGATTATTTCACTTGAACAATTCGTAATTGCTTTTGTTGAACTTGTATGTTATCGTTTACACTGATAGGTTCAAATACCTTTCACCTTTGTGAATTGAGGTGGACAATTGAGAGGTAACTAAACTGTTAGGAGTTCGATGCCCAGAGGTCGTCACACTGTATATATCCAGGCTAATTTGTTACACTTTGTAAGGATGATGGATTACCTTTAAGGTGAAACACTCAATTCTATTGTTTTCGTTACCATTATTCTTCATTTCTTTTATAAGACAAATCTGACGTTTACTGCCTCCGAGATGATAAAATGTTTGATCATTAATTTGGTACGTACATTATAAAATGCATTAAATATGTCTATGAGTCTTGGTGGATAATCGCATATTCGTCGTTTTAGCTTAAATATCATCAATCATTACTTTTTCTCCCCAAGGTGCTCTATCTTGAACTGCAGACATTATTTTATGGGACCCCCTGTTTAAATTAGTTTTTTATCTATTACGTGTCATTACATGATATAATTTTATAAAGGTATTTAAATGTATCATCATGATTCTTCATTTTAATATGTTCAATTAAGGTATATTATTAGAAAAAATACAATAAAATATGACTGATACCGAAATTACTATCAGTATTTTATTTCTATAAGCCGTTTTGACTTGCTTAGTCCGTATCACTTTATGGTTCAAAATTGTTAATGCCTTTTTGCAAGCTCTTGAGTGCTATCAATCCATCGACTTTACTGAAATTTGGGATACCTTCATAACTTCTGTTCTTTAATAAGGTAGAGTCACAATGCTGAAACCAAAATTATCAGACGGTTGAGTGTCAAATAATATATGAAAATTTAGTGAAGGCTTTGCAGCTTGATGACGGAGTCGGAAAGTGGCGATAGGAACTCCTCAATTACTTATAGTAATTATAGTTTTATAATCAATTAATAAGTACATTGATGTCATTGCCTTTTCTACAACGCTAACGGTATCGTAAAAAAACAACATTATATCAGGTCACCGACTATTTTACCAAAAATATTTTAAATTTATTCATGGTATTGACAGATTGTTATTCTTCGATGCATTATGTAACAAATTTGTCCCAGAAACATATTTTAAGATTATCTTGTTGCTTACCTCAAGGAGGAAATGAATTGTAAATGAGGACAACCGTTAATATAATCTCGCAGCAAAACCAATGTCATGAATTCAGAAAATGTTGGGCTCTGTTCTTGTGCTCAAGGTATACGGGATGGGCTATGAATTCGATTAAAAAATATACTACTGTATTTTTTTAAGATCTAAAATCTAAAAAAAAAATAACAAAGACTACTTATTACAGCTATATTTTTTAAGATCTAAAATCTAAAAAAAAATACCAAAGACAACTTATAACTACTATATTTTTTTAAGATCTAAAATATTAAAAAAAAACCCAGACTACATATTACTACTTAACTTATTTAAGATGTAAAATAAAAAAATACCAAAGACTACGTCTTATTACTACTATATTTTAATTATTTAATATTTAAGATCTAAAATCTAAAAAATGATCCCAGACTACATAATACTACTATATTTTCTTAAAATCTAAAATCTAAAAAAAAATACCAAAGACAACTTATAACTACTATATTTTTTTAGGATATAAAATCTAAAAAAAGCTACCAGTCTACTTATATTTATCGTTTAAGATGTAAAATAAAAAAAAATACCAAAGACTACGTCTTATTATTACTATATTTTTTAAGATCTAAAATCTAAAAAAAGATCCCAGACTACATGTTACTACTATATTTTCTTAAAATCTAAAATCTAAAAAAAATACCAAAGACAACTTATAACTACTATATTTTTTTAAGATATTAAATCTAAAAAAAGCTTCCAGTCTACTTATAACTACTATATTTTTTTAAGATCTAAAATATTAAAAAAAAACCCAGACTACATATTACTACTTAACTTATTTAAGATGTAAAATAAAAAAATACCAAAGACTACGTCTTATTACTACTATATTTTAATTAATTAATATTTAAGATCTAAAATCTAAAAAATGATCCCAGACTACATAATACTACTATATTTTCTTAAAATCTAAAATCTAAAAAAAAATACCAAAGACAACTTATAACTACTATATTTTTTTAGGATATAAAATCCAAAAAAAACTACCAGTCTACTTATATTTATCGTTTAAGATGTAAAATAAAAAAAAATACCAAAGACTACGTCTTATTATTACTATATTTTTTAAGATCTAAAATCTAAAAAAAGATCCCAGACTACATGTTACTACTATATTTTCTTAAAATCTAAAATCTAAAAAAAATACCAAAGACAACTTATAACTACTATATTTTTTTAAGATATTAAATCTAAAAAAAGCTTCCAGTCTACTTATAACTACTATATTTTTTTAAGATATAAAAAAAATAAAAAAATCCAAGGACTTGTTATTACTATTTAACTTTATTAAGATCTAAATGTCTCTTATTTGGCATCCTTCCAAGCAATTACGACCATTTTCAAAGACTCGTATGCAAAGAGATTGATTACTTTGAAGATTCTCGCATCCGACCGGTCACTGTGTTGATTTGATGAACATCTTTTATTGACATGTTTTTTCTATGTAGGTATTATTACTTACATATATTTTCTTTGGCCGAGTATCTACATATATGTATTTTTATTTATAAGCTTGACCGTTCTTCGAAGCCATGACGTCAACTGGATCATTGGACAGTCCCACCACTGTTTAATGCGCATATTTTAAGGTGCCAAATAGAGGATGTAGAAATTTATAATATTTGTATTTACAGAAAATGGCTTTTACATTTCGTTTGATATGATTTAATGTCTCATACATGAATAATTTAGCTTATCGACTTGGCTGGTAAATAAAAAACATTCACGTTATCTCTTGTTATGCTTTCTGATTCAGAAACATTGTAATCGTTTATAAATATAGACCCACATAACTGTTTTGATTTTGACCGATATATATAATTTCTATCAATCTAGTTTATGAATTCTAAACTAAGCCAAATATACTGATTTTAATAAAATCCCCATATTGTAGTATGTTTGGATATTGTAATATCTACTGGGGCAATGCGGCTCCACCGATTTAAAGAATTACATATTATTTGGAAACTTTTTAAATATTATTATTTATTAGGTATATAGTTTGTTATATAATATGACCAATTAATTTAGACAGGACGGCGTCAGTTTATTAATTAAACAATGAAAAGTAATGTATGATTATTCTTTGTATAATTAATGTTACATATAACATAATTGACGACGTTGGCTCAGTGGGCAGGTCTCTGCCCTCCTCGCTGTGGGCCCTGGGCTCGATTCCCGGCAGGAGCATAATTTTCCTTCCCAAGGGGACATTTGTATCGTGCGTTGGAAAGTACTAGAAGCTTATCACGTTGCAATGTGTGTTTTATTTATAAACGGTTAAAGAAATTCGAAACTTAAAGCCGTTACAATCATACCTACTTTAGCGACATATTTTAAAAATATTACTATGTCACGTGATTGGCCTTTTGATAGCAGGCTGCGTTTCGGTACGAGCACGATTGTCATCACAGGCGATTATAGAGTTTATGCCGTATTTGCTGTAGCAAAGAATTCGTATGTAATTCCCTGCGCTGTAAACATATCTATCACCACTCAACTGTCCTTCGAATAATCTTAAAATCTTTGTTTCTTCTAGATTCCGACTGCAGCAGCGGCAGATGAGGGCCATTGTATCTCGTACGGCGTATGTCCTGATGAAGGAAAGCAAAAGAACTGCGTGTACAATGGACCACCTAAGCCGGTGCAAGAGGAAACACGGGTAAGTTTGACGTAACTTATATACCGAGGTCTGTGGTTTGGATTTTTTATTTTCAGAAGTTTTAAAACAAGCTATGGATGTTGGAACGAAGGGATGATAGTTGACAATTGCCAAGGTGGTTCAAAATTATCCAATTTAAAAATGTAAAGCCTCGTATGTCGAGTCTGTAAACGACGAAGAAATAAATAACTCACATCCCCAAACTAAGTTCAATGAGTTTTATTGTGGTTTCTGGAAATATTCACATGACACACATGCACCTAGACAACACAAATTTCCTTTATATTCAGAATAATGTCATTCAAGGAAATTATATATTTTATTATTTATTTACATATTGTAGATTTTTCCTATATCAATAAAATATGATAATGAATTAATAATTCAATGAATAGAAATTGTATATTAAATTAAATTGTATTTATATATACCATAGATCGAATTGTAGTGTTATTCATTCATACAGACATTGAGTTTTTTTTCTTCAATAAGCTAGCGTTTGACCACTATCTCACCTGATGGAAAGTGACGATGCGGTCGAAGATGTCGCATAATTGCCTAGAAGATACCTATTGACTCTAGACTTAAAGACACCCAGATTGTATCGTTCGGGGAACAAGGACGCAAGCAATGAGTTCCAATCCTTCGCTGTACGGATGATAAACGTAGAAGCAAAACCCTAAGATAGTGAAGATACACGACTATAATAAGGAATATACATATTTTTATGCTTTTAATACATTGTAGTTATTTTATTGCCGAAAATAAAATTCTATTAATATAAACATTACATTTAATACCATAATAAATATTTGAATATGGGAACGGGTTCGAGCAATTTCAAACGACCATCTTGACGTTCTGGTTAATGGAAAGTTGACCAATCATAGACATCAAATATAGGAAAACTGACGTCACGAATCAGCCAAGCCAATAGCGTGGGTTTTGCTATTTTAAATTTCCGATGTACTTTAATCACTTTTTATTCATTTAAAATTTTACAAGCATTTAAATAAGAAAATTATGTTATTAATGTAATTCCATAGATAGCTATGAAATTACATTACAAAGATAAAAAAATAACATTACAAAAAAACTAGACCTAGGGTCCGAGGCAGATACATCCCGAGGTAGGTATATTTACAAAGACAACTTCCGGCGTGTTTAAACAGGTTATTTTGGCCTGTATCCAAAATTCCGAATACCTGTTCGTCCGTTTCAACCCTCCGTACCAAGGGTAAGCGGTCGGGTCACGGCGCGGCGGGCTAAATATAGCCCGGGTGTTATGACGTCACTAGAGTCCTACTTTTCAAGAACTTGACCCGGAACGTGCAGCTTGCATGTGGAACTGCAATGTTCTATAAATATATTATAATGCGACCTTTTATTAACACGGCTTTGTTATTAGTTTTTTTATTAATGTGCTGTTTGGAAGGTCTTTAGAATCTGAGTCACAAGGTTTAATAAATTGCCTTGTACTTATGCTTTTCTACTTTAAACATCCGCTTTTTTTCTCCGAAGACTGATAATGCTTGCTTGTTTGTCGTAAGGACTAGAAAGCAGTCAGTTAAAATAATTCAGGCCGTCTGAAGGGATCCATGGCCTGAACTGTCTTTATGATTAACACCGTGCCTTCCGTAGCACGATAACACTCCATTGAAAATACGACAAAATCTTAACCCATCTACATGAACAAAACAACGGATTCACACTCACAGCCAGAACCAGAAAACCTCTGAGAAGAAAAATTGAGCTCCTGCCGTGAATTAAACCCAGGACCTACGTCGTCGTAGGATTGCTACGCAGAGTTGCCCACTGCGCCAACTGAGTGTCAGTTAATTGTTGCATTGTACAAGTACGATTGATCAAATGGACCGTGCGGTGCGACTATTGATAAGGCTGCGCCACACAGGACGCATGTGGTTCAAACAGATCGGGAGTGCGGGGCCGCGGGTGCGAGCACCGCTGTACGGGAGGCGACCGCGTCCCCGCAAGCCATACGTTCGAGCTAGGTGCATTCTGTGTGGCGAAACCTATTCTGATAATGCCTGACCTACAGGTGTTCAAAATTATAAACAATAAAGTATGATTGTTTATACAGCGACACAATGTATTGCGATTGTCGATTTAATGCCACTAGGTGAACGGTTACTACGTAAGATACGAGTACTTCTCTACTAGTACATTGTAACTATCGCAACTTTGTAGTTTACTTGTGACCTGTGAAATAACTGCAGAAGATAACTTTCATTGTGCATTTTAAAGTTGATAAGATTTATTTTTATTTCGGTAAGTATTTTGTTTTAAAGTGGATTTACATACCCACGGATAAGGACTGAAATAATAATTTATTTACAATGTAAATGGCGAACCAATAGGGAATTTATTATAGGGAATAATTTTTCTTTATTTATTCCACTATGATTAGGCTCGCTGGCTTAAACAGCGGGTATCGGGTTCGATTCCCGGTGGAAATACAAGTTTTCTCCCCAAGGGATATTTGTGTTTTTGGTTCTGGGTGTGAATGTGTGTGTGACATGAATGTTTCCGGCACCCACGATACAAGTATTCGAACGGTAGGGCGATGTGTGAGTATTTTTTAAAATCTTTATGGCTATGGAATTACACCTAAAACATAACTTATTGAAATGCTTTGTAATTACGAGTTTTATTGATTAACACATGATAAAAATGGCTGAGCAATTAAAAATAGCGAAACGCACGCTATTGGCTAGACTGATTGTTGACGTCAATTTACAGATTTTTGATTGGATCATAGACGTCACAGAACAAAATGGCCGCGTTTAAAATTTATTCTGATATAAAATATAATTTTAAATTACATTTTCGGCAACGTATCTATGTACATTAGAACAACGATTTGAAAAAAAGAAAACAAGTCATATTCCCTATTATTAAGACATACAACGTAATACTACTTCAATGTTTCTAATGTTATCGAAACTATGGTCACGCGACGCGTTAAAAACTTATCAAACCAATGAATCATTCAAAGATAACAAGTCATACTATTTGTCCTGTCATACCCATATCTGTGTTATTAGTCTTAGTTCTGTAGCTGAAGTGCGGATGTATGTGTTTATTGCGTGTATTGTCTAATTATCAGCTTTATTTCATACACGCTAACTTATAGTTTGGTTTGTACTGGGAGAATTAAACTTTGTACGTGGAGTCGTTCTGATTAATTTGACTGATAGTCGTTTACTAGACTTTTGTACGTACTAGTACAAAAGTTTTGTACGTAGAATATATATATTTTTTTTGTTTGGAAGCTGTTGCTTTCCCATTGGTCCAATTTAAATTTGATCAAGATCTGATCAGTAGTTTTTGAGTTATCGACAATAATGCGTGTTTAATACATTTAATCTGATCAAGGTTCCGAAGATAAAGCGTTGACGTCGGTATTTTTTAAGCTTTTTTTGCGTTTAATTATTTTCATAAAGTTTATTAATTAAATACAATTAAAATGTCATACTTAATAAATAAGATTACTTATCTGTTTATCCATGAACCAGAAAGTGGGTGTGTCTACAGGTACGAGACTACGAATAAACTCAACTTCCGCAAAGATGCTGATGTTTGCGAAGTCTATTAATATTTCTGACCGTGATTGTAATTAATTCCCACGACGAAGATACGGAAAATAATTTGCAATATACAGACTTTAACCTCCTCATTTAATAAAGTTGTTTATTATTAAATTTAAAAACGAGTTTGCAAATCGACAAACAAGTTTCAAATGCTGCTATGGAAAAACTTTTTCAATGTTGGAACTACATTTTTAAACAACTTGTTAAGAGCAAACTCCCTGAAAAGAAGAATTATAATACTTTGGAATGATATCCTGAGTTGACCGCTTATTCTATCGATGTGTTACTTTAATATACAGTATATTATTATAGTATAATAATATTAATTCGAACAGCGAAGGAGTGGAACTCATTGCTTGGGTCTTTGTTTCCTGAACGGCACAATCTGGGTGTCTTCAAGTCTAGAGTGAACAGGATTGGGCAGTATTTGAATTACTTCTACTTAATTGAAATACAAATACGTGCGACGAACGCAGTGCTTTGCCGAGCAGGATTTTGACCTAAGTTCAAAACTCTTGGTGACACTGAACTGTGTTGAGCATGCGTGACGCTTAGCATCAGGCGTGCACCTTGCTCGTTTCGTCACTCAATTACCATAAAAACATGTCTTTCCACTAATAACCGGGACCGACGACGGCTTAACGTGCAAGGCTATTGCTATAATGTTTGAAAATAAATGTACCTAACTGCTTTAAACAGTTTTTCATGAGAATCAAATGACAGAATGTAATGATGGATTTTAACCCTGGCTTCCGCCGATTACTGTAGTTGTTCGTAATCATCTTTATCGTGTTATATGAATAATAAAATACTATTTATTGAATTTTCCGATACTTATTCCAAAATCTATAATATAAAAATGAATCGCAAAATGTGTTGGTAAGCGCATAACTCAACAACGCCTGGACCAATTTGGCCAAATCTTTTTTTAAAATGTTCGTTGAAGTTCAAGGATGGTTTTTACGGCGAGAAAAATTAGAATTATTGCTGGAAAAACCCTAAAAATAGCCCTTTTCTTTTTCCCATACAAATGCACCCGGGCGAAGCCGGGGCGGATCGCTAGTATATAATAAAAAGGTTCTCGATTCTACTGGATATATTCATTTATTCATATACATTTGGTAAATAACATATAGTATTACTTTATTTGATGCCTATTGTATAAATTACAGTATATAGCTTATACAAATTTAACCAAAATATGTGTCACATTTTTTATTAACCTATTTCCTTGTTGGTTATGTTTCGTTACCGGACGTATGAATTTTATTGTTATTATATTATTATTTTTTATTATTCTACCGAAATAATAAACCGAGCGAGCGCGAGTAGTGTCTCGGTTTTAGCTTGGGAATAAATGCTTTCATATCTGTCTCCTCTATCATGCTGTTCTCCTCTGGTCGCTTTTATTAACCGATTCTCGTGATATGTTGAAAAATCACATAATTATCTAATCTGCCCAAGATTAGATAACTATGTGATTTTTTTTGTCGATGAAGTTTTTGACAACTTTTCGTGTTGGCGGAAAGACTTCTCTACTGTAAAATAATATTATTTCCAATTAAAATTCAAAATAGTTTATTCACATGGCCCCAAAGAGGCACTCATGAAGGTTAATTACTCTACTGCCAGATTGGCAAAATTACAGCCATCTCGAGAAGAACCTGGCAATTAACTCGCGGCGCATTTTTCTTTTATTTTCCCGCCAAGCAAGGCTAATCCTTACAAACAAAACTGTATATGTACGAATCTACTTGGTCTATACACTATAGTACCGGTGTTTACATTACATCGCCACGTTACTGAAATGGGCTGCCTGCCAAGACGCAAGCATTTAAAAATAGTTATTTTTCTTCATAACATCGATCATCGTATCAATATTCTACGAATAGGCCGTCTGACAAACTGTTAACTTTCCAAAATGACGTTTTAGTTAGTAGGTTTGAAAAAATAAAAAATATTTTTAGCACTTAAAACCCGCACCTTTATCTTAAATCTTCACACTTTAATCATAGATAATAAAAAACTAGGACAGTATATAATTTTAATTAAAAAAATAATTAACGAATTCTGTTCATGTAACGCTGTAAGATGTAATAATATCATATACTTACCTAAAATTAGCTATACCAAAATACCCTATCGTGAGATGCTTCCAGTATTGCCTGTTTACAGTAATGTAGTACGCGTTTATTATCCGACTGCGCAACGCAAAGTAGAGTAATGTTATCAGCCTATGTAGGTATGTTTGTTCTTTTGGGGCGCTCTAGAGACGAAATGCATGAGCTGATTTTGATGATTTTATGTGAATTAATTTGTTTTAATATGAAAACCACCAAATAAAACAACATATAAGAATGACGTTAATCAAAATAGTTTCATTGAATAGGTATAATAAAAATCATCTTAAGGTTTCTTTTACCATTTTAATTTTAAATGGCCATTGAGGATCTATAACGGCTTAAAGTTGGTTAGCAACCATTCTCGTTTTTATTTTCAAATACTTTAATAAAGCTTTGATAAAGTTATTATGTAATCGCATAATAAATGGGTCTTATTTACAAAAAGTGTAAAATAAAAAATTGAAAGTTCACTTGTTACGCAGTCGGGTTTTTCGAATTGTTAGTATGTTGACTTGTCCTCAAATCTAATATATAAAATTCTCGTGTCACAGTTTTCGTTGCCATACTCCTCCGAAACGGCTTGACCGATTTTGATGAAATTTTTTGTGCTTATCCGGTATCTATGAGAATCGGCCAACATCTATTTTTCATCATCATCATCATCATCACTTTTCATCATTATCGCGCAGCTAGTATATAATAAATTTGTCGCTTATCACCTAATAGTGTTCCCGCAGCTGTCATGGCGAGCAAAAAACCTAGCGTGTCACAACGTCATCGCTGACGAACATACTAGTTGTGGTCAAATGCTTGCCTATCAGATACAAAATAATATTGTTTTCGTCGAATATTCATTATTTTGTCAGATGAATTCAGTTTCCTTACTTTAAAATCGTTGAATATGATTATAATGACAACAGGAAGTCGTATGTGGAAATGTTCGTTTGTGAAATTATACACCGAGATAACGTAATCACTTCCTGTAAGGCTAAAAAATTGCAAGGCTGAGCATATTGCCATTAGGCAAAAATAATAAAGTTGTTGGGCAATTGACTATTCTGCAGTCTAAACTAACTTATAATAACGTAAACGCTTTCACGCTAGCAGCTCAAGTTTGATTACTTGTGTCGGAAACATTCACAGCTAGAACCAGAAACACACATTTTCCTTGGGGAGAAAACTCGCGTTCCCGCCGGTAATCGAACCCGATGCCCCTGCTTAGAAGGCGAACGCTCAACCAACTAAGCCAACAGGTAGTTAAATATTATGTAACATATAATAGCTATTATGTAACTGTTTGGCCCAAATTGAATGATGAAACCTTTTATTCTATCGTTTACATTTTGGAGTGTGCGCAGAAATTACATGATGTTCCTTCAAAATAGATTATTGTAATACATGTATAGAAAACACAAGTAAGTAGTAACACTAAGATGAAATTTATATCGACTTTCAAATTCGGAGTAAATCTACTGATTCGTGCTTTTTCTCTACTTTTGAATTGGTATCTATTAAGCAAGCATGCTCTACCTTATATTACATCGTCACTTTCTGTCAAGTGAGTGTGCAGGAATTACAAGAGCTAATTTCACCATGCCCCGTTTACCATCTAACAACAAGACATACTGGCAAACGCTACCCATTTAAGGTTGATACTTACAGTTCATACGTACAGTTCGCTCGAAGAGTTTTCCTTCTACTTTCATAATCCGTGCAGCGAAAAAGTTGAACACTTTGCCAGAGTCTTTGTTCGCTGAACTGTATAATCTGGGAGTCTTCAAGTCCAGAGTGAATAATCGCTTTCTATCAGGTAATATCCAACGTAAAACAAATATCTAAACAAGGAAAATATATTATACAGTCCACCAGAGAACTTCACATAAAAATGAGGCAGCGTTGCAAATAGTATGTATTATTATTGTCACGCACGTAAATCATGACTTATGTGTACTTTTACGAGTTTCTGCATGTTATTAGTACATTAACGTCATACAACGTAGTTCTTCAAAATAGACGTCCTTGACATTATTCATAATATTATATCCAAATTTATTTACGTTAACAGTAATAAGACGAGTCCACTGTTTGTACATTCTTAATTAAATATTTTTGCAATATTTTGTTTTTACACGACTAGAAGGGATACAATGGATGGTTGTGTTTTAGCACCTTAGTATGTACTAGCCGTGCCCCGCGGCTTGGCTCGCTTTTATAAAGTTAAAAATTAGCCTCTGTGTTAATTCTAGATATAAGCTATGTACATTTCAAATTTTACCTAAATCCGTTCTGCCGTTGAAGCGTGAAGAGGGAAACAAACATACTTGCACACTTACACATTTACACACAAAGTTTCAGATTTATAATATTACTAGGATTAGTAGGTTATTAATCTCTATGTCTGGAATCTATGATGTTCGTTTGCCATTGACCACCTTCACGACGGAAGACCCAACCAAAGCATCTCAGCTGTAAGCCTCGCTATTTTTTTTAATAAGGTCGAACCGATGACAGTATAAAAAAAAGAAGACTGTGGCATTATTGTCTTCCTAAAACTTCTTAACTTTCTACCCTGAAATGCCCCATAAAAAGACTTTAAACGAGCACTGTCCACAATGAAAGTATAACATAAATCTGGTGACCTCGTCGTGTGCTATCGATCCAATCCGTCCAGCCGTTACAGCAGTGATATTTCATGCGTGTCAAACATCACACACTCACAAACTATCTGTTAGATTGAGTAAGTAGAGATAATTTTTTTAACGAGTGGGCTGAAGAGCTGTGCGCTTTTTAGCTATTAGACCATTAGACTTCTACTAGTCTTAGAAGTTATTCATGGCCCTAAAAAGGCACTCATGATAGTTAGTGACTCTAAACTGCCAGATTCGAAAATTAAACCTCGAGAACAACCTGGCAGGAAACTCGGCGCAATTTTTTTTTACTAATATTGATCTTATCCTTCATCCTGCTATCTTACTAATAACCATCTAATACGTACTAATCCTACTAATTATAAATCCGAAAGTTTGTGTGTAAGTATGTTTGTTCCCTCTTCATGCTTTAACGGCTGAACGGATTTGGATGATATTTGGAATGTACATAGATTATACCTAGGATTACCACAGGCTACTTTTTAACTTGATAATAGCGGGCAAAGCCGCGGGGCACGGCTAGTAATATTATTAATCCGAAAGTTTGTGTGTAAGTGCGTAAGTATGTTTGTTCCCTCTTCACGCTTTAACGGCTGAACGGATTTGGATGAAATTTGGAATGTACATAGATTATACCTTAACCTAGGTATATGTATATTATGCAGACGTCAGAAAGCGCTTATGCAGTAGCTCCATCCATCCTTATAATTAATGATGAAGTCATAATTTTATAATTAACTTTCTTAAATAATGCTCGTTTTATTGGTGATTAAAATATTCCCAGTCGTAATGGGGTGGGGGGTTTATCCGATTGGGATTCAAATTGTAGCTATGCCTTCAATCTTTCTCAAGATAACGAAGTTGCTCCCTGTCTTTCTTAATGTTCGAATTCGGACCGCTGCGCGCCTTCTGCTGGGACCGCTTTAAATCTGGTGACCTCGAGACTGCCTCTTCGCCTCTACCGTATATCGATCGACCCCGGCACCGCCACGCCACTTACAAATTAGTATTCTGCAGACGACCTGCCACTTTCACGACCGTAGATACGTAAACACAGCTCGTTCCCGCTCTAGGCCTAGTGTGCTTACCACCCTCGGCGACATTATTAATTACTAACTGAGTAAACCAGGATGTAATTAATGCATAAATAAATAATCCAGCCCAGTACTACCACGATAATTGCAATATTTTATTTGTCATATTTGTTGGTATACAATAAAGTGCTTTGTATTGTATTAATCACATTTTTAGCTAGACGGAAAAAATTAAGACCAAAAGTTGTAACGACACTTTTTGCTATAGTTGTAAGCCATACCATGTTCTCGTCCGATCACCGAAGTTAGCAACGTCGGGCGCGGTCAGTACTTGGATGGGTGACCGCCTGGGAACACCGCGTGATGTTGGTTTTTGCATGTTTCTTTTAATTTTGGAACGACAGTTCCTTATCGCGCGTTGCGAAAGGGGGCTAGACGGAAATTGAACTTCGTTCCATCCGGGTGTCCCTTGACACCTCTCAAGTTTTTTTTATTAAAGATTGAATGTGGAAGCAAAAATAATATTTTAGGCTACATGGCTGTTATCATACAAGTCTTTTTATTGACACAAAACGGTTCCAACTCAGCACTAAGAATAAGCTAGTTGTGCCTCGCTGTTTTGCCTGCAAGCTATGTTTAACATTTTATATTATCAGATTCTAGAATATAGACTATTTGCATACAATTAAATGACCGTTATCTCACCTACTTAAAGTGACGACGTCTCACGTCGTCGAGGGCGGCAACCACGCTATCACTAGGCCTAAACTGGAAACTGGTTCTCAAGGGTAGCTGCTAGAGTTGATGATTGGTAATACATTTCTACTTGATAGTGGTATAATAAGACTGCTATGTGCAATTGTAGTTTAAGAAATTCTAATTATATTTATTTAATGTAACAAATGGGCATTTTTTTAAATTTTTTTTTAACTGTTGTAGGCAAACATTTGACCACTATCTCACCTGATGTTAAGCGACGATACCGGATAAGCACAAAAAATTTCATTAAAATCGGTCAAGCCGTTTCGGAGGAGTATGGCAACGAAAACTGTGACACGAGAATTTTATATATTAGATGTGTGTGTGTGTTATCAGGATCTCGGAAACGGCTCCAACGATTTTCATGAAAGTTACAGATTAGGGGTTTTTCGGCCTAAGGAATCGATTTATCAACGCTCCAGGTCCGAGAAATGCTCGGTTCCCAAACTGCATTTGAAAAACCGGGTTTAAGAAACTATCAGCGCCATCTATTACGCCATAACCAATGTAAAAAACTGTTTCTACTCGACACTAGATGGAGCTTTCTGAGGCTACAAATTCAAACACTTTCTACCAAAAACAAAAAACCGAGCAAAAAGCTCGTTCATCCGGATATGCACTTATTTATATAGGTAAATATGATATGATGTCGAACAAACAAGCTCTCCAGTTCCCACACTAGGATACCATGTGTTGTGGGTTGTGGGCAACCAGTCCCTTCCGTGTTGAGGCATTTACAATTTAACTTATAAATGTTAAAAAACTGGATCTTATCAAACTAATATTATAAGTTCGAAAGTATGTGCAAATGTGTAAGTGTGTTAGTCCCCTCTTCACGCCGCCGCAACGGCCGAACGGATCTGAATTGAATTTGGCATGTACACAGCTTATACCCAGGACCAACGCACAGGCCTCTTTCAAACCCGATAAACGCGGGGGAAGCCGTGGAGCATTAGTAGCAGTTAGTCAAGAAAGTATTGTATAATGCTGTATCACAAAAAATACAAATAGAGTCAGTGTCTGTCAGTACCCCGGCACTCTCCTGCTGCGGATACCCTGGCTTACCTTTGCGTGTTCTGTTGCGGGATGAGAAAATGTGAACCTATTATAAAAAACTTGAGAGGTGTCAAGGGAAACATGGATGGAACGAAGTTCAATTTCCGTCAGCCCCCTTTCGCAACGCGCGATAAGGAACTTTCGTTCCAAAATTAAAAGAAGCATGCAAAAACCAACATCACGCGGTGTTCCCAGGCGGTCACCCATCCAAGTACTGACCGCGCCTGATGTTGCTTAACTTCGGTGATCGGACGAGAACGTGGTATGGCTTACAACTATAGCAAAAAGTGTCGTTTCAAGTTTTTGTCTTAATTTTTTCCGTCTAGCCCCCTTTCGTAACGCGCGATAAGGAACTTTCGTTACAATACCGGGCTCACACAAAGTAAACTGCGGAATAAAAGCATTGCACGTGTTTTACGATAAGTTAATTCAGGACAAAAAAATTAAATCGTTATCTGTGACATCGTGTTCAACTCAAGCCCGACCTTATCAACATCACGTTTTGCATACCATAAGTATTTAATGTGTGATTATAACATAACATCTCACTAATATATCAATCTGAAAGTTACTCTGTCCGTCTGTCTCTATGCCATGTGTCTGTCTGTCTCATGTCACTGTCCGACTGAACCTTTATTCTCATCATTATTAGTAACGATGGTGAAGCCTCTGGGCATACTAGTTGGTGATAAAAGGTATACACTATACCGAAATACGCTTACATTGAATAACATGAAGAAATAATAGCTTGCCTCGAAGATTCACTCAAAACTTGAAGACTAAAGTAGTGACAAAAAATATATGTTGATAAATACCATCTTCTTGGATATTAAATGAAATAACTCCAAAATACCATTACAAAACTGTATAATACATGTTTTAATCAAGTATTACGTGGAAAATAATTAAACGCAAGCATAGAATTTAAAAAAACCGACTTCACAGCTTTATCTTCTGAACCTTGATCAGATTTAATGTATTAAACACGCATTATTGACGATAAATCAAAAACTAGAGATCAGATCTTGATCAAATTTAAATGGGACCACAAAAAAGCATCAGCTTAATTTCAATAATCATCAAAATCTACTCTCAACGAAATAAGTTATGAGGTAACATTTGAAGCCGGTTAAAAACATGAACATCATCAATGTAGTCCATAGAATACTCATTATTGAGGTTAACTCAAAAACGACTAGTCAAGATCTTGATCAAATTTAAATGGGACCACATGGAAAGCACCAGCTTTCAAATAACACAATCATCAAAATCGGCTCACAACGAAAGAAGTTAAGAGGTAACACAGATAAAAAAAAATACAGTCGAATTGAGAACCTCCTTGAGAACCTTTATTTTGAAGTCGGTTAAAAAAGAAACTATTCGTACTAGGTAGTCGGGTTTTAGCTTTTGAACTTTCGTCTTGGTTCTCATTACTGATAGGTGCTTGACAGAGTAATTGAGTGGAAAACTAGTAACGGTAAACTGTATTTCGGTACTGGGTAACTATCGAGCATGAAGACATGCCCTACTATAAAGAATTTCACATCAGAATGTTAGTTTTACTTGTCCGTTTTGCCATCTAACAACAAGACAAACTGTCAAACGTCATCCATATATGGTTGACATACCTCCAGTTCGCTCGATTCGCTTCTACGTTTATCATCCGTACTGCGAAGGAGTGGGACCCGGCTACTTTTTAACTTGATAATGCGGCAATGCCGTGGGGCACGGCTAGTAAAACATAAACATAAACACTTACACACTCACAGCCCCACACAAGTTCGATGACTCGTGCCGTGGGTGCTGGAAACATTCACATCACACACACAATTACAACCAGAACCAGGAACACAAATTTTCCTTGGGGAGAAATCTTGTGTTCCCGCTGGAAGTTGAACTCGATACCCCACGATTAAAAAAACCGTTCTGTCGAAGAAGGTGAAACAACAAACAAACAAACGCATTCACACTCACAGCCCCACACTAAGTTCAAATACTTGTATCGTGGGTGCCGGAAACAGTCACATCACACACACATTACACCCAGAACCAGAAGCACAAATATCCCTTGGGAAGGAATTAGTGCTCCTGCCGGGAATCGAACCCAGGACCCACGGCGCAGAGGACAGACACCTGTCCACTGCGCCAACTGGGTCGTTACAAACAGCAAAGCGATAATGTATGAGTAATCGATATCTGTATTGTTAGATAGTATTCTGACAATTTGTGATATTTGTTATCTATTCTGTCCTAAAAGTATTGACGAATCTCACAAAGGTTCGTTACTTTTATGTATTTATTACTCATTTATTAAAAGTCATAGTGATTACGCATTTTGCAAAGGATTTCAATGAGTATCTGATACTTATACTCAGCTTACAACTTATAAAAGTTGTTTAAATTGTGATAATATAATCAGCTTATCAGGACACCGTCTCATCTGTTTGTGATGATGTGATCGAGGATGGTAAGGGCGGCTCTCAAGGTCAACAGTCAGAACATCGTTTGGTGCGTATTCGTACGGTTAGAAAACATGATGAAAGACTGGCTAGGCGCGTCAAGAGTATAAAGTAAAGTTTGAAAAGTGACTTGATCGAGAGTTTTCTTAGCTATGTTTGATTGTACCGATACTCTGGAATTTGGACTCGACTAGCTTATCATCGCCAATTAGTCTTTTTGCTTGATGACATGCATTGACAAAATTAGACACCGTGAAATGTTAAACATTGTAGAAAATGTCTTTGCGTATGTAGGAAATAGTCCTTACCTCTGTACTGGAATTTTGAAAACTATAAGTTGCCAACAACGATGTATCTTGTTTGCGACAATAACATTTGTTTATGCAAATAGAGATGAAATAGAGCACTTACAACAGATTTATTATGTCTGCAGAGCTAATTGCCACTTAGTAGTAGATACTTACAATACCGCATTTGGCATTGACCTGCGTTCTTCCTCCCCAGGTAAACAAGTACTTGTATCTATTTCATAGATATGTTTTACAAGACGTGCCCTGCGGATTCGCCCGCGTTTAAAAGTAGCATATGTGTTAATACTAGGTAAATTACTACTACTATATACTATATACTAGGTAATTTTATTTAAATCCGTTCAGCCGGTAAACAAACATACTTACACACAAATTTTCGGATTTATAATATTATTGTGATTGTATATCATCTAATTGGAAACATTACTTTTTGTATAGAGCTGCTTATGGCAGACCATACTACCTTTTTACGCATATTTGTTGGAAGTAGTTTCTATTTTCAATTAAGCACAAATTAATCACAATGCTTAGGAGTTTTGTCAATTCAGAATTGGAAGCGATCGCAACAAAGATACGTAATTCTCAAGGACCGATATATGAGTTATACTGCAGTAGAACAAATGTCTAGAAACAAGCGGCTATTTGCTTTTATTGCTGCATTCCACTGAATGATGCTCGTGTGACATTCCTCTATTGGCTGCACCACACAGGATCCTCCTTGCCCGACTCCCGTGCAGCGCAGCGGTGCCAGCGCCCGCGGCCCCGCACGCCGCGCGCCGTTCTGTTCGAACCAAATGCGTCCTTTGTGTCGAAGTCTTAAGACTTCTTGTATGACATGCGTTTATTTAGGCTACTACAGTTCTGCGAAGTTCTGTCACAAGAACCATGGATATATGAGAAGCAGAAATTAGCTGAATTAATAAGTAATTGTGTCGGACACGCAAGGCATTATGATCGTACATTTTGTATTTGATGTATCGCTCCTAACATGGAAATAAGATTTTTATACCGACTGTTTTAGATGTTTGCCAAACATTTGTTTGTAAACCTCATTTGTACAAAAACATAGAAATTGTGGATTTCGCTTAAAGATAAAGATGTATTTTATTGACAAATATGAGCATAAAATATGTTATACAATACAATTTTACGTATCTACCTGTTCGGCCTGATTAGGCATACAATATAACGTTCACTGGCAATTTGTCAAAATACAGTAAATGAAATT
Organism: Lomographa bimaculata; assembly: GCA_948107665.1. Taxonomy (NCBI): domain Eukaryota; kingdom Metazoa; phylum Arthropoda; class Insecta; order Lepidoptera; family Geometridae; genus Lomographa; species Lomographa bimaculata. Next base: position 15,321,157 of record OX403600.1, read on the forward strand.
CGATTTAAAATAAAGTGAAAAAAATACAAATAAACGGTCATTATAAATAATTAATATTGTCAGCGTACGCATTGTCAAAAGTGGAAATATCGTTTTGTTTCAACAAAGATTGAGATATAATTTATGGCAGATAAATAACGATGAGTATTTTAGAATTTTTAGATGCAAGAGGAAAACCGAGGATTTTGCTCAGAGAGGCCATTGCAAGGCCGCTGATGATATCATAATAATAAATTATTTGGGTAATTTTTTATTCGCTACAAACGTTTGATCCCTATCTCACCTGATGGTAAGTGACGATGTGATAGGCGACGGAACACGTTTGCCTAGCTACAAGATACCTGTTCACTTGTGACTTAAATGCTGTCGGATTTTATTTATCGGGAAACAGATTCGGGCCATGAGTTTCACTCTTTTGCAGTATGCTTAATGAATGTGGAAGCAATATGTGACATGCGCTCAGGGGCCGTTCAAGTATTACGTAAGCAGATTTATTACATTTATTTATACCCCCATCCCCCTTGTCAGCAAAAGTCAGCAAAGCTCTTACCCCCTCCCCCGTGCTTACGTAAACATTTTTCTATTTCCTACTTAATGTATTGTTTTTTATTGATTCATGAGCAAAAATGCGTTTCGTTTTGAAGAATAGAGATTTTGTGAGTTGCCATATGTGTAAAAAAGTAAATAACTACGGATGAAATAATCATTATCTAGCCCCCCCTACCCCCCCATGTCATCAAAAATAAGCCAAAGCAAAGAAAAAAAAATTGCTTACGTAATACTTGAACGGCCCCCTCAGCTGGAATATCAACAATTTTATTGATAAATGATGATTCTGAAATCTCTGGATCCCGATCTAATTTATACTGTTTTGAGAACCAGTGACTTCTCCCATTCATAAAATTATTTAGCTATCCCAAAGGTTTGTGTCGAGTGTGAATATGTTGTGTAATATCTACCATAAATCGATGTCGCATAGATGTGCGCCTGTCCGAATGGTTTAAAAGGGAATGGGGGAATTAGATCACGCGATTCAGTGGCAGACTCGCCGAAATTTATTCTATAAATGACAGACAAACTTGCAACCTTGCGAATGCTCTAGGCTTTGTAAAGCCTTGATCTAATAAAATAGTATAGAGATGTTATTATTTTGCTACTTTCTTAGAATAGTAATAAATGATAATTTTACCACCCGCGTGCGCAGTTGATTGCTCGTCCGCCTTCTAAGCAGCGGGTATTATCGGTTTCGATTCCCGTGAGGAGCACAAGTATTCTCCCCAAGGGAAATACGCGTTTCTCGTTCTGGGTGTGATTGTGTTATGTTTATGTTTTTATTAGAAAGGCCCTGCCCGTAGTTTGAGCCTTAGACGATAACCACTCATGACTGTTGCGTTAATTATTATGGTACTATACCATGGGCAAGGCGTGGAGGTCAGGCCATGGTCGACATGACAGATTTTCTTCTTTCCTTAAATATATGTTTTTTTATGCTGGATAGATTAGGTACATGTTACATTTTCTGCCTCATTACCATTTTGAATCAGTTGAGATGGTGGTTAAATGCTTGCCTATCAAGTATAAAAAAATTGCGCTGGTAACAACCTATCCGAAACAAGTGCTCGCGCGAAATAGACAACCTTAGCACGCACACATTAAGAAAAAATGTACTTACAGTTACTGTTGTAAGTGTTGTATGACGTTGATTTGGAGCATTTGTATGAATTGTTTTAATGTAACTATATCTACAGGCCAATTGCCTATATTTTTACCGACTTCGAAAAAGGAGGAGGTGCTATGTTCGACTGTATGTTTTTTTTAATGTATGTTCACCGATTTCTTCATTTGTGGACCGATTCTCTAAATTCTTTTTTTGTTTTGGTAGAGTATACTTCAGAAATGGTCCCATATAAATTTATCGAAATCGGTCTAGCCAAAACCGAAATATAAGTTAAGTTTTTTTAAGCATTGCTTGCGTTTGATTTATTTTATTTTAATAAGATAAAACTTTTGAAAGTAGGTATTACTCGTTATTTTGATGCTGGTTTTGTCGATATTGTTGGAACAATATTACTTGTTTTAAATAGGCTTACGTTAGACTATGATCTCAACGGATGTCTAAAGACGGTGCGGCCATGTCAATCAAATAGGAATGAATGTTACCTACATGTTATAAGAACAAACTTGAGAACACCAATGAGACTAGTCGGAATCGCTGTGAATGCATTAACATGTAAATGCCAAGAATCTGGCTATGTCAAGGTTGAAACTTAGTGTACAATCCGGTTTTTTTACCGACTTCACAAAAAAGAAGGAGGTACTCAAGTCGACTGTATTTTTTTTTTATATTATCATTGTGTTACCTCATTACTACTTTCCACGTGAACCGATTTTGTAATATATTTCTTGTTTGAAAGATGTTGCTTTCCAATTGGTCCCATTTCAATTTGATCAAGATCTGATCAGTAGTTCTTGAAATATCTTCAATAATGCGTGTTAAGTACATCTAATCTGATCAAAGTTCCGAAGATAAAGCGGTGAAGTTGGTATTTTTTAAGCTTTGCTTGCGTTTAATTATTTTTAATTTGAGACAGGCAAACGTTTGACCACTATCTCACCGGTCTAGTATGTTGCACAGATTTAACGTTTGTATATTGCTAGCTGCACCCCGCGATTTTACCCGTGAAAGTCTCGGATCCGCGGGAATTCCGGGATAAAATTTTCATTCATAAGAAACTTCTCCCAACAATAATTAACACAACAAAAAAAGAATTAGCGGAATTGTTCCGTCCGTTCACGCGTGATGCGATGGCCAAGACAAATAGAGATTAGCGTATATCCCAAACCAAATTTCATCCAAACAATATATATATATATATGTATAAATATTATTTGGAAAATATACATACCTAATATACGCAGGCGATGGCGCGGGGCACGTTATTACTACACGGCTGTAATTTTGCGAATCTGGCAGTAGAGTCATTCACTTTCACAAATACCTCTTTGGAGCCAAAGTGATTAAACGATTTTGATTTTGATTAAATGATTGTTTCAATATGAACCTATGCACCTAATTGAAAATAACTACAATTATTGAATACATGATTGTATTAGTAATACCTCTCAATAATTAATATATTTTATTCAATGACATAAATTATTCCTCGAACGGCCGAACGGCGGTATTTACTTCCTATGAATCAACCGTACTAGATACTATGACGTCACTTGATATTTACGCAAGACGGATTGATTACTCATTGTACACAAACAATTACAAAACGTAATAAAACTTAAAAAAAAGTTTTATTTACAATCACTAACTAAAGATAAACTGGTGTCCGATATAATATGTACGTAGGTTTGTAATTTGTATAAAATATTGTTTATGTAATTTTATTTATATGTATGGTATTAATATATATATAAAGATTTTGTTTTTACGCCACCGACCTCATTATATAAAATTATCCTTCTCTCTATCCAAAGGTTGACGACTGAAAGAGATCGCTTTGAGCGATAAGTACGCCCATTGTACTTTAGTTTTTTAAGATTACCTCTGTAACTAACTGTATTTGGTGTACAATAAATAATTTTCTATTCTATTCTTAAACTGAGTAATATATATGTAAATTACGGTTAGTACGATTAAGCAATCATCATTTTTTTTTTCTCATGATAGGCGAACTTTTGACCCCTATCCGCAGCTGATGGTAAGCGACGATGCGAGGTGGACGTTGGAGTTTTAAGTTGCTAGCTAGTAAGTGCTAATACTACTAGTTAAGTACTATGACTTACTTATAGCTTGGTCTACTATCATTACTAATTGTTGGAGTCATCGGCACCAGTGATGACGTTCGTCATAGGGATTTTCTTTCATCAGCTACCGCATGTGCACAAGATACTCTACTATGCATATAAATTACAAACGACAAACTCATTATCCCTCACAGCCCCACGCTAAGTTCAAAGACTTGTATCGTGGGTGTCAGAAATATTTACATCAATCAATCACACCCATAAGCTTAAATAATGTAATTTTTCGGAAGTTTATTATTTTGACTTCAATGTACCAACAATTACGTTATATATAATGTTAAATAAATATGTAGGTATCACATTAATATTACAAATCTGAAAGTTTGTGTGTAAATAAGTAGGTAGTAGGTACGTTTGTTTTCTCTTCACGCTGTAACGGCCTAAAGGATTTGGATGACATTTGAAATGTGTGTGTGTGTGTGTGTGTGTGTGTGTGTGTGTGTGTGTGTGTGTGTGTGTGTGTGTGTGTGTGTGTGTGTGTGTATGTACCTAGTATTAACACATAGGCTACTCTTACCACTAGTCTGTACTAATATTATAAAGAGGTAAAATTAAGACCAAAAGTTGTAACGACACTTTTTGCTATAGTTGTAAGCCATACCACGTTCTCGTCCGATCACCGAAGTTAAGCAACGTCGGGCGCGGTCAGTACTTGGATGGGTGACCGCCTGGGAACACCTCTTGGTGTTGGTTTTTGCATGTTTCTTTTAATTTTGGAACGAAAGTTCCTTTTCGCGCGTTGCGAAAGGGGGCTAGACGGAAATCGAACTTCGTTCCATCCGGGTGTCCCTTGACACCTCTCAAGTTTTTTTCTATGTTCTCATGTAAGTGATTTGTAATATTTTATGAGAATAAATAAGTCTTTAAACCTGAACCTACATAGTAATAGTTATTTATAGAAAACTAGCTGACCAGGCGAACTTCGTACCGCCTATAAAAGTTGTCTGAACATAAATATTTTTAGTAACCAGTTTTTGACACCGAATATGTCACGTTTGTCTGTGGTCAAATAATTGTGTGTCTAATCTTTGACAGGTACGAACAGTTTGTATCGAATAATAAAATGGTTGCTTTTACTAGTTTCCTTGCAATTTCTTTATATTTTCTCACCTTCCTTGGACTACTACAAATGTTTTAAAAACCAAAATTAGGCGAATCAGTTGAGCTGTTCTCGAGTTTGTGTGAGATTAACAAACCTCAATTGATTTTTATTTATAACTAGCCGTGCCCCGCGGCTTCGCCCGCTATTATCAAGTTGAAAAGTAGCCTATGTGTTAATCCTAGGTATAATCTACATACATTCCAAATTTCATCCAAATCCGTTCTGCCGTTAAAGCGTGAAGAAGGAACAAACATACTTACACACTTACACACAAACTTTCGGATTTATAATATTAGTAGGATATTAGTAGGATAAGATGTGCATAATTTTATGCTTTTAATCGATTGATTACGTTAGTACATTGCCGAAAATAAAAACATTACTTTTAATATTAACTTTACACGAATTTATAAAAGCTAAAGTTTGTGCGGGTTCGGCACTTACGCGGGTAAAACCGCGGGCGCAATTAGAAGTAAATATTTGAGAATGTGAATAGGTTCGTGCAATTTTAAACGTGGCTATTTTGACGTTCTTTCTGTGACTTCCACGATCCAACTAAGTCTGCCGTAACTTAACGAAAGTTGAACAATCATTATATAACCTTTCAGGAAATCTTGCACGATATATAAAAAAAAAACAAACGCATACAGCCCCACACTAAGTTCGATGATTGTGTTATGGGTGCTGGAAACATTAACATCACACACATAATCACACCACCAGAAACACATATTTCCCTTGGGGAGAAAAGTTGAATCCCATCAGGAATTGAACCCAATGACGGCGAACGCACCCAACTAAGTCAACGAGCGGATATAAAATTATTGTAATATGCGCCATCCCAAATTAAGTTATTCTATTACGCGCCATCGCGCCCCGATAGAAAATGCAGTGTGCTACCATGAATTGCATAGATGTTTGTTATTGCTCTACATTAGAGAGGCACGTGTGAAGAAACATGTACGGTTGCATTATTTTATGCCGATGATAGAAACACACTATGACAATTAAAACTGTTTCTCGTCATCGTAGTTCATGTTTTGTTTGTCTTTTTTTAGGGCTCCGTACCCAAAGGGTAAAAACGGGATCCTATTACTGAGACTTCGCTGTCCGTCCGTCCGTCCGTCCGTCTGTCACTAGGCTGTATCTCAAGAACGGTGATAGCTAGACAGTTGAAAATTTCACAGATGGTGTATTTCTATTGCCGATTAACAAAAAATACTTAAAATATAATAAAATAAATATTCCCATACAACAAACTTGATTTTTTATAGATAATGGTACGGAACCCTTCGTGGTTGGTTTTTCTTGAAACGCCTTAAAGAAGCGAAACGTAATAACCACATATATTTACAATTTTTTTGAGCTTTACTTGCTGTCTGTACTTAATAATTTTCTCGTCGAGTGCAGTGGAATAAATGTACTGGCTTATGTTATTTTAATTAAAAGTCAGAAAAAGTGCTCGTGTAGCGTTGTCCACTATTTCGTGGAGCGCAGTGGCATAACCCATTGTAGTATTGTAATTTCTAATTAAGTATGATACTAGTATGAGTACGATATCTAATTTGGTATTATAGTAGGACGAAATTCTTGCCAGGTTCTTCTCGAGATGGCTGTAATTTTGCGAATCTAGCTGTAGAGTCGTTAACTTTCATGAGTGTCTCTTGTAATCTTGGGCCCATGTGTATAAACGATTTTGATTTGTTATTTTGACTATTTAGTTACTACTTTGATATGCCATGTTTGAAGGAAAGCTATCCACAAACACGACCATGATTCCTTGCTTATAAAGTAACATTGAAATACGTCATTAAGAGCGTTTATTCGCTTTGGCTTCTCTCTCGCTCGCACGATTCGATATTTTTAATCAATACAATTATATGAAAACTAGCTGACCCGCCCGGCGTTGCCCGGGTAAACAAAAGCTTACTACATATAAACGCTTTCTCACTCACAGCCCCACTGTAAAAGTACTATAAGTTGTGTCGTGGGGCCGTAAACAATTAACACCACACACACAACATTCACGTCATACCCAGAACCAGAAACATAAACTGCCCGTGGGGAAAAAACTTTTGTTATTGTGTTCCCACCGAGATTCGAACCCGCTGCTTTAAAGACGAACGCGCACTCATCTACGCCAGTGGGTAGTTCAAAGTTCAAAGATTCCCCACCCTGCGTCGCCCGGTTAAAAAATCTACACATAAACACTTCCACATTCACAGCCCCACACTAAGTTCAGTGACTTGTAGCGTGGGGCCGTAAACATCCAAGATTCACAACATATTAAAAACCAGGAACACAAATTTCCCGTAGGGAGAAAACTTCTGTTACCACCGCGAATCGATCCCGCTGCTTTGAAGGCAAACGCGTACCCATTTACGCGAGTAGATAGTTCAAAAGATGACCCGCCCGGCGTCGCCCGGTTAAAAAATATACAAATAAACACACTTCCACATTCACAGCCCCACACTAAGTTCAATGACTTGTATCGGGGGGCCGTAAACATCCAAGATTCACAAAGTATTCACAACATACTCAAAACCAGGAACACAAATTCCCGTGGGAAAACACCTGTGTTCCCACCGGGCATCAAACCCGGTGCTTTAAAGGCAAACGCCCACCTAACTACGCTAGCGGGCAGTTGAAAGTTCAATGATAAGTTATAACCGACTAAACAAAAAAAAACAGTCGAATTTATATCCCCCTTCTTATGTTAGTCGGTTCAAAACATAGACGTATGCCGGATTACGCAGTAACTGTTCCATTCTGTGATCCACCGTTTTCACCCTCAAATAAACTTAACGATTTCTCCTAGACTATAGGTCCAAATTATATGCAGTAAAGAGCAAATTAAATCTACGTGAACTACGTAAGCCGATGGAATAGGTTTTTTTGATAAGGATTAATATTAAATACTTAAAAAAAGCCAACGAAATAGAAGCCGCTATTTTTTAATGAGCAGGAATTCGTAGTACGTTTCTGTACATTTCTGACCCGTCCCGTTCACGGGCGGGCTCCCGTGAAACTAATTTCACGATATCTTATAGACTATTTATCCAAATCATATGCAGTAAAAAGCAAAATGTATCTACATGAACTACGTAAGACGATGAAATAGTTTATTTTGATAAGGATTAATACTGAATGTCTCAAAAAGCCAACTAAACATAGGCCGCTTTTTTTTCTGATTTTTTACAAAGAAAAGTATTTTTTCTGAGCTATACATACATGTTAGATATATGCTGTCGCGGACTTTTTTGTAAAACTCATGAAGGCCAACATTTTTGCCATACATTATATTCAACTATGTCTTACCGTTTAGTCAGCGTACGCCGATAAAGCGGAAAGTTAGCAAATTTTTCTCCGACTTGTCTTACGAATATTATTATTTCGAACTGATAACTAACTTCTATCCCGACAAAACATAGCCTATGGCACTCAGTGATAGTGTAGCTATCTATTGGTGAAAGAATTTTCAGAATCGGATCAGTAGTTTCAGAGATTACCTTTTACATACAAACAAACAAACAAACAAACAAACAAACAAACAAACAAACAAACAAACAAACTTTACCTCTTTATAATATTAGTATATACATTATATTCAACTATGTCTTACCGTTTAGTCAGCGTACGCCGATAAAGCGGAAAGTTAGCAAATTTTTCTCCGACTTGTCTTACGAATATTATTATTTCGAACTGATAACTAACTTCTATCCCGACAAAACATAGCCTATGGCACTCAGTGATAGTGTAGCTATCTATTGGTGAAAGAATTTTCAGAATCGGATCAGTAGTTTCAGAGATTACCTTTTACATACAAACAAACAAACAAACAAACAAACAAACAAACAAACAAACAAACTTTACCTCTTTATAATATTAGTATAGATTAAAACTATCGTGAGTATTACACATAATTGATGTTGTGCCGAGGCTCGAGCCGCTCGCCTCTGCGTATCGCGCGTCTGACTCATCCTGATGAAAGACAACAAATTTGTCCGAAACTAGTCGACTACAAAGTAAGTCGAAATTTAGACGTGTTTCAAGCCGTACACAACATCAATCAATACAATTATCTACTGTGTTTTTTAAAATGTTTTCAACTTAATATGTGGACATATATAAGGATGTTTCAAACTTGTGTGTCTTTTCGCGTTCATATCCTTAATAAGATAAGAAAAAACACATTTCCCAAATTTCAATGTAATTTCCACTCATTATTCGGCTTACTTAAAGATATGAAAAACGAAAGGTAGAAAAAACATTCATTGTATTTATGTCCATTTAGTAAGTTGAAAACATTTCCAAAAACACACGTAGATATATTTATTATCAATATCGTATTGTGCGAGCGAGACAGAAGTCAATAGGAATAAATGCTCTTAAGTTGAAAGTAAATGATTCAAATCATATTGATAACCTTAGGTTAATTAGCCTTAATGTTATCATATCTCAGAGTGATTTAACGGCTAACCACTATAAGATAGTAAGGTTCCTTAAGCTATAACCATTGGTACTGTGTATCAGTTGATAACGAAAACAATGTGCATACATTGTTTGTACACTGACTTTATAATACTTGATATTTCTTTGTTCTCGAGAGTGGAGCGTTTACTCGATTTTTTGTGGAAAATATGGATATCGTCACTAGCTTATAATAACCTTACATTAATATTATAGTTTCGAAAGTTTGTATGTGAATGTGCAAGTGTGTAAATATGTTTGTTTTCTCTTAGCACTATAACGACCGATCGTGTTCGGATAACATTTGGAATTTACATAGCTTATACCTAGGATTTACACTAACTTTTAAAGTTATTAAGGCGGGCGATGCTGCGGGGCCCGGCTAGTACAATATAAATATTTGGTATTCTATGCTTATCAAAATCTTAATTAAGTGTTAATTTTAGGAAATCTGTCTGTTTATAGAAAACCAATTTCGACTTATGCGGTTGCCATTTGGTGCCCTATTAATATTTTTGATGATATCGTATTATTGTAATTTTTGGCTTTGGGTTTAATGGCTCTGACTGACGGACGGATGGACGAAATGGTGAACCACCCAAGACCTTAACCGTCGCTTCGCTCTATCAATATCTCTACATATTGTTGGCCGCCACAATATTTTTAAGATGGTAAAAATGTCTTCTTTTTGTTGCAGCATATACTTGAAAAGTACTGTCCAGACCTCGTCGCCGGCGGGTCAGTGTGCTGCGACAACGAACAGGTTGAAACCTTCGCGAACAACATCACGTTGGCTGAGAACTTCTTGGCCCGCTGTCCCTCGTGTATGGACAACTTCGCCAAGCACTTGTGCGGCTTGTCGTGTTCTCCCAAGCAGAGCCAGTTCTTGAAAATAAAGAAACAGTCGGCTTTTAATGGTAATAATAATGTAGACATGATTTTTTAATGATAAATAGGCAAGCATTTGAATACTTTCTCATCTGATGTAAGGTAATGCGGCAGAAGATATGTCTTGCCTAGAAGATACCTATTCATTCTTGATTTAAAGACTCCCAGATTATACCCCTCAGGGAACAATGATGCAGGCAATGGGTTCCACTCCTTCGTTGTACGGATGATGAACGTAGAAGCAAAACGCTTCGAACGAACTGGATGTATGTCAATCATAGATGGACGACTTTTTTTTATTATATATGCAAAATTAATTCTGTTTGGGGAACCAATCATGTGCATGATCCAGTTGTTGCAGTGGGCAAATCTCTACCCTCGGCTCGATTCTTGGTATAATGTTCCTTCCCAAGAGACATTTGTGCTTCTGGCTCTGGTTATAATTATGTGTGTGATATATTGTATGATCGTCGTCCACTCACTGATAAATATTAGTTACTAAATGAATATATGCGTTTCCTCTATTCCAGGGACACATCAACGCATTGACGAGCTGGACTACTATCTGAGTGCAACATACATGGCGGGGACGTTCAATTCGTGTAGTCAGGTGAGATTATTTACAGCAAATCTGTGGGTTAAATAGGTTTTTCAACAAAATCCGGAACAGGAAAGGCTATCGTATGGAGCAGGACATGAACACGCTTCTTACAACTCCATAATTTTGACCAATTTGTGACCTACCCTGGCACTATTTTCATGTGGAATATATTCTTCGCTTCTTTTAGGCATTGTCTGGGGACTCTACTATATAACAGTATTCCTTTGTCTCGGTCAACGAATTCAAAACTTTAAATGAGTATTTGCATTACATACAGTAATTTACATGGCGTGTTTAAGAAACCAATGCTTGCTTTAGATACATTTCTAAATTAAAATTAAAATTTCATTTTCAGGTTCAATCTCCATCAACCAACAAGAAGGCATTGGATCTGATGTGCGGGACTCCTGTGGAATACTGCACACCTCAGATGTGGTTTTCCTTCATGGGCAACAACCCTATCTCGCCCGTCGTTATCAACTATATAGGCAGCGATACCCCCACGGATGGGTACACTCCTTACAATCCCGACACCAGAGGCTGCAATATCGGTTTGAAAGTAAGTTTTGTTATCTTCTTTACAGTTCAAAAGTTACACTTTTTTGGCCTGATACTCGATGGACACGGCCTGGTTTCTTACAGATCTAGTATGCACAATATTTGGTTTGTTTAGATGACGTTAAACGATCGTTTCGGTTTGTGCCGTGCTGGGCAGACCAGAAGACGATGAGATGCTTAATAGGCTCAAGACGTTACCAAATTCCCAGGTTGGGCAAGGAAGTGTGTATTCTGTGAAACATTTTTTACTAAAGATGAAACGAAGTTCTGCACAATCGTTATCTCATCTGATGGCACGAGACGATATGAAATAATTTCTTTTCCTTCTCTGTCGCCAAGCACCAAATGGGGTTATCGACAGATCCCGTGTTTCTTTGGGCAAGTGTCCAAGCTCAAGCCTTTTTTAGTCATAACTAATAGAGGCAATGGAACTCACATAATTCCATGGCACATATCCTCCTCAAGTTCCATGCGCCAAAAGCTCAACTCAATCCAAACAAACAAAATACAAACGCATTCACACTCACAGCCCCACACTAAGTTCAAAGACTTATATCGCGGGTGCCGGAAACATTCACATCACACACACATTACATAACCAGAAGCGCAAATATCCCTAGAGTAGGAATTTTTGTTCCTGCCGGTTATCGAACCCAGGATCCACGGCGCAGAGGGCGGAGACCTGTCCTCAATCCGTACTAGAGTTTCCGGGATTGATTTAACCCGTGGTTGCTTAGGGCTCGCCGGGGTGCTCGTGCCTGGACTGCGAGGCGTCGTGCCCCGCGCCGCGCCCCCCGCCGCCCGCGCCGCGCCCCTTCTCCATCCACGGCGCGGACGGGTACGCCGTCGTCATGGCCATCGTGTTCCTCATCGTCACCACGCTGTTCCTCAGCGGCGTGTACTGCTGCAACCAGCAGGATAACGCTGTCGGTGAGTCTTGGGTCTACGAGGTAGCCGCTGATCTTTACGATCTATAGGGTCTGAGCGCACGTGCGAAGCGAGTTTTAAAGATTAGGGTTCTTGGCGCTGTTCGCGGTAATTATTTTGATCTTTTTGTTTTTAGTCTAGTAATCGTAATCTAATAGAAATCACAAACAGAAATAAAACTCATTTTTGTACTGGGGTCATTGCGCAGTTCAAAAGCCAATTCTTGATCTCAGAGATCGCAGTCAGCTATTTTTTAATTCGAGGATATTAACGCCGCGACTATTTGACCGACTTAGGGATCTTAGTGCAGTTCCTGGAAATCAATTTGAAACCACGGATCTAAATAACGCTCATCTTCGGGCGCTATGCATCTGTGTGAGTGATACGTTTGCACACAGAACACTGCGACTGTGCTTGCGCAACTTACGTCTTTGTTTCCTGAGCGGTATAATCTGGCAGTCTTCAAGTCAAGAGCGAATAGGTATCTTCTAGGCAGGCATGCTACATCATCGGCCGCATCATCGCTTTCCATCCGGTGAGATAGTGGTCAAATGCTTGCCTATCAAACATTAAATAAACCTTCTATCGGACACATTATGTAAAGATTGGTGGCTACTCGTGTATGGCTCGACATTTAATAAAAAAATTGAAAAATAATTTGGGTTTCACTTGAACAAGGTTTTAAAATAAGTATCAGGACTGTGCACACGAGTCTAGTGGTCTAGGTCTAGAGATCTTCCATTCTAAATGTGCACGCCCCTCCACCAAATTTGTCAAACTATCGAGTGTCAAATGTATGAAATTTTTTATGGAGGGGCGTGCATATTTAGAATGAAAGATCTATACCATGTTGCGTTACAGCAGGAATAACTTTCCTCCGTACAGCTTAGACTGAATTAAATTGACGATAGATTCAGTTTAAGTTATGCATATGGAATATTGATTAAGCACCGGGTCAAATTGACCCATTCCGGGGGGATAGGAATTACATTTACAACTATTTTATCTTCTCTGATACAAATATTTGTGTCCACGCAAGATATATATTATCTCTTCATATATTTATTTTATCATTATGAATTCAACTAATAATAACTAAATAATATATTCATCTTTTATTATTATTCTATCCTTTTTTAAATTAGAAGTGATGCAGCTTTTGGGTCAATTTGGCCCGGTGGTGGAGTTAACAATATTTTTTAATGTTGTTATTTAGTGTAAGTTTGTTTTTAAGTTATTCGGACTGGAAATTAACGAGGACCGCCCTAACTTTATGTGTGGTGATAATGTTATACCTGACTTTTTTAATGTGTTTATTAGTTATTGATTTGTTATGTATATCTTTAGAATGGAAGTATTGATGACTTCATTTTGGATTGCAATATTTTAGACATTAAATTTTTTTTTTATACAAGATAGGCAAGCATTTGACGGCTATCTCACCTGATGGAAAGTAACGATGTGGCCCAAGATGGAACATGCCTAAAAATTAAAGTTATCTAGGTAAATAGAATAGTTATCTAGGTATGAATAAAAATCTATTGCTGTATGTATGAAAGATTTATTGACTCTCTTGAAATCATCACATGAGAATGGCTTCACAAAATCGGCTATTTTTTTTTATTGTGCCTTTACTTTCCCATACAAAGTTTGAGGTTTGTTTGAAAAAGTAAAATCCCAAAAAAAAAATTTTGGAAATCCGGTGGAAATTTACCAAAATTCCTCTAGATTCTCTAAGCCTAGGTCGCTAGTTTTATTTATTTACGACATCAACTTATAAAAACATCTCACATATTTATTGCGTGTTTTGAATTTTAACATTTATAAAGATCAAATAGATGCAATAAAAACAAATGTAGAAATTAGAGTTGCATCAACTGAGATGATTAAAAAAATAACATTGTATGAACAACTGCAATGTAAGTTGAAGTAATCTTAATTGTAATTATTTATGTTTAAATAGACATCTAAATAACATTATCTCATATGTGGTTGGAGTTCGTTTGTTTCCAGTCCGATACTCTAATCTGCACCTTATATCACACCATCATAGAGCATGTATTTCCATAACGTTATGAAACAGTAAACACAGCTATCGTGGCTCCAAATAATGCATTACTTACATAGTAATAGTATTTAAACACTTGAGAACGGTAGGTACCTTTCGATAGGTAAACGATCGCGTTGTAATTGTGACCTTTTGGACTTTTTTTAGTAGCGCGTGGTTTTTTGTCATAATAATAATGTTATTTATTACAAAAAAGCTTCAATATGTGGTTCATACACATGTTAACAGATACATATGTTTATACAAACAAACAAACGCATTAACACAAATGTCCCTTGGGAAGGAATTTGTGCTCCTGCCGGGAATCGAACCCAGGACCCACGGCGCAGAGGGCGGACACCTGTCCACTGCGCCAACTGGGTCGTCATACATTGCATATACGTTTTCATTGAATCCCAAACTAGACTTACAGTTATACTTTTTTTATAGATATGATAGTGTGATATTGATATGAGCCACGCACAAGTGTTTTATAAAGATTTTAATAACAATAATAATTATTTAATAGAGCATAATTGTAATGTAGATAATACAGCTTTAAGAACGAAGAGCACAAAACTATTTCCTTTTTACCGTCAAAAAATGAGGAGGTACTATGTTCGACTGTATGTATTTTTTATGTATGTTCCCCGATTTCTCCCGCATATGTGGACCGATTCTCAAAATATATTTTTTTGTTTGGTAGATTTATACTTCAGAGGTATCCATATAAATTTTATCGAAATCGATGAAGCCAAAACTAATACAAGCGGTGAAGTTGGTTTTTTAAGCTTTGCTTTAGTTTAAATTATATTATCGGCTCTGCCGCCCATGAAAGAAACATAATACTGATTAATACTCTATTCCATTTACAAGATAAATAAGTTACTTGTTAAAAACTTTTTTAAAGACAAGCTTTTAGAAGTCCGCCATATTGGATTTAATGTTACGTCACTTTATTTTTCGAGATTTTCTCAGCAAGCCATTTCATTTGATACCCATATTGTAGGAGTCCATTAAAAATTACTTGTCCGCCATTTTGTGTTTTCCGCCATGTTGGACTTGAATGACGTCACAAAGCTATCCATCCATTCATCCAAACTCAACGTAAAAACAAAATTTCAGCTCAATCGGTTGAACATATCTGCTTCAAAATTGAGTTGCAAGATTCCACCCGAACAAACATACATACAGTGCAAGCTAAATAAAAGCTTGTAAAAATAGTTTCAAACAAACTTATAAGTAAAGTGCCACAACGTACGGCCATATAACTAAAAAACAATCTCTACCAAGCATATGGTTAAGAATCTAAATATAAATAGCATATAGAAAAATAAATTAACTCTATTAAAGTGTTAATTCGTTCTATTTCCGACTTTATTTGACAAGATATAAGGTTCAATTGTGCACGTGTAAGACGTTTGCATGTCGACTTGTGCGTGGCTAAGTAAGGTGACGGATATGAGTTTCCATACATAAATAAGGGTGGCATAGACCTTGGCTCCAAGGCTACGGTGAAAAGCGGTTTAAAAGTTCTAATCGGATCAATCTGCATCGTGTACCAGTTTTTAGAAAAACCTTTATTATTTTAATTAATATCTAAAGGAATATTGTTGTTAAATTACTTAATATTTTCTTAATTTTGGATATCTATGAACAATTTTTCTCTATAACGTCCCCTTTTTTACCGACTTCAAAAAAGGAGAAGGCACTATGTTCGATTGTATGTTTTCTTTTTTAAATGTATTTTCACCGATTTCTCCCCCATTCGTGGACCGATTCTCAAAATTCTTTTTTTGTTTGGTAGATTATACTTCAGAGGTGGTCCCATATACATTTTATCGAAATCGATCAAGCCAAAATCAAAATTTAAGCGGTGAAGTAGGTTTTTTTAAGCTTTGCTTACGTTTAAATTATATACAATATATTTCAAGAGATAAAAATACCGGATTATTTTAATTTATTAATTAAATTACACACACCTACATGAAATAAATGCAATGAAAAATTTACATTTTTAGATCGAAAACAAACGATCTAAAAATGAACATTTTTCGTTTATTAATCTGATAAAAGTTGTAAACCGGTTTCAAAATGATATCCCGCAATATTTTTAGTGCTCTCGATTTATGTTAAGTATGGAAACTCATTTAGATAATGTATTTCTATGATTTAGACGTTCGAAACATTCTCACAAAACTGGCCTTATTGACTGATTTTGAATATTAATGATGATTTTATTTGAATTAGTATAGGCCACTATCTCACCTCATGGTAAGCGACTAAGTGGTCGCTATTTATATATTATTATTCATATATTATTTATATATTTTGAGAATACCTGTAGTAATGACATTGAGTAAATAGGTGGTCAGCGCTAACTTAAATAATTTCATTTGAAAGGTATGCATACAAGATAATAAATTATATAAATGATAGTGTAATAAATGTCTATCACATTTTAGATATGATTAATTGGTACTATTAATAAATTGGTCATTATTTGGGGTACAGATTAAAGGGAAGACACCCTTATTTTATGTTTACTAGTAGTAGAAGAGACGAGGGAGATCGACCTTCACCCATATACCCCAGATAACTTGATGAGACATATTTTTATCGTATAATTTATTAACAAACATGTAGTTGTATCTGATGGGTGAAGGTCGATCTTCCACCGGCTCTTAGACTTTGTCAATAAGGTCAGTTATTAACTAAAACTCGATTTCACTGAAAAATAACGGCGTTTTAACTATTCTTTATTCAAATATAATTGAGATTTACGGCGCTTAAATTACTGTACCATTGCTTTTTGGCATACACTTGTATTCTGAAGTAGCTCTCATGATCATGCGACTTTAGACATGTAATTGTTTATGTAAAAACCGTGGAGGAATGCGTAATTTTAGCTTATTTAATATTAATAACCTCTATTTTGGCGGGTGCCATCTAGAATTGAAATTTTTGATGGTCTCTTTTGAAAGGAACAGAAGGACTTATAATTTGAACTGTCGAAATAGGTTTCTTGCTTGAAGCAATTATATGTATAGCCAGGATCAATGCAAGTACTTTAAGGAAGTAATATTAACGACAAAAAGGGAAAGGAATATTTTTTTCTTTCTCTTTTATTTTGATAGCTTTGAGTATATAGCGTAGACTCTAGAGTAGAGTGTATTAAAGCGAGTGCTATTAACAAAGCACGCAAGACCATGTTTTCCCTTGAATAGAGACAGTAAAAAAGTGTTAATGGACACATTCTAGTATTCTATACTTAGTAGTTTAGGTCAAGATAATTAATCTTAAGGCGAAATTGTAATTCCAATTGTGTACCAATAATAATAGGTACTTCATTAAAAAAATAACCCTTTGACTCATGAGGTTACAGGGATGGTCACGGCGCGGTCGAAGAGTCGATCCTAAATCTTGATTCAAGCCGTACCATCTATAATCTGTAAAACTTACATAAACTTAAGTATTAAAATTGTACAGTCTTTAGAATACTTGAGATATTTTGAAGTCTTGTGGTGAAGGTTGAATCCCTACTTGTTGAAAAACAATTTTATAGACTTATACTTCGTACAAATAGATGCGGTTTGAAATATATATAATTACATTGATAGATACGATTATCTAGTATTTGGCAACTTAATGGTATGTTAGGAAAGGATAATTTCGTCACTTCAGGTGGGGTAGGAGTAGCTCAGCGGTAAGATTCATGAGATAGCGGGCTTATGGCCGCGCGGTTGATCCCCGTGCGATATGTTTTCCTTTCTAAATATACTACTTTAATGACATATAAGTTCTTCTGTCCATTTCCTACTAAAAAAGAAAAATAAGGACGCATTTGAATATAGTTTTAGCAGGTGTCTGCTAAAGTACCATTATTTATATTTGAATATCGAGTTCTTGAATCGCCGTTTATGGAGGGTGAACACGCCTAAGACGGCATGCTAACTTGGTGCTTGGGGACAGACGGGTGGACGGAGGCGCGTCGAGGCGGCGGACCCGAGACCAGCCCGCTCCACTCTCACCGCTCTAGTACGTATACACATGCCAATCGCTGTTTTATGCACAATGGGTAAGGTTTAAAATCCTGTGCCAAATAAATATCATTTCGTATTACACCTAGTCCCGTACGGTATTCTATAGCAGTTTTCTATTTGCTTCAGTAATCAGATTCATGATAATTAAATGAACGTTTTGTGTAATGGATAAGGTACATTATCCGTTACTCAAAAACAAAAGTACGCTCGGTTACCGATTAAATAAAATGGTAGATTTTCGTAATTTATCGTTCCTAATGCATTTTGATACTTATTGAATAGATATGAACACCATTTGATTATAATAAGGTATATTGTTTTTTATTTTGTGTTATGCTTGTAATTTTAAACTTAGCGTGGTTTATGTAGTAGATTTTGTACAATAAGCCCTTTTTATTGCTATATATAGCATACCTATTTAGATAGTATTGTGTATATAATGTAGTATTATTCTTATACTTTTGTTCTCTCACAAGACTGTCTAATTTAAAATGATCCGTCATATCAAACGGGAATCTTTTTTGCGGCACACGACCAATTGTAATGGATCAATCTACATTAGACAGTCTTTATAAAATCTTTCCTTACCGTGTTATATTTACTAACATCATTATATAAACATATTTTATGTATTTTCACGAAAAAATATATTCATATTTAGTAAAGGCTCCGAAACGGAGAACGATCATCATATTTGTGTATTTTTCAATAAGCTACTTTGTCAAATGCTTTTCTAAAGTCACCATATATACAAGCCACCTTCAAAAATTTGTGTACTCATCTAAAATCTGTTCTCTTATCATGATATCTCTGTGGGACATATGGGATATTTAATATCACATACTATTTGTAATTCTATTTGAGAAACTGCTGTCCTTGTTAGTTAAATGTTTAAATTGTATGCGTTTGGGGTTAAATAGAAAGCTTTCTGAAGTTTTTGTGTATGTGATCGAATGCTTTATTGTACTTTTGTCTACAATGTCGCTATGTCTTGTAGATTTGTTCAATTGATTTGTCTCGCAGCTACTTCCGGGATATTGATACTTGTAAATAAAGAACACTTTGTGCGGTAGTATCTACAGTTTTACTTTTTTACGAAATATAAGATAATAATAAAAATATACTTATTAGTAATTTTTCACTTACAAGTTTTTTTTTATATTCACTACTATCTCTCCTGATCGTAAGTGATGATGGTTGAGGGTGGTACACACTAAGTAAAATGGAACAAGATACCCATAACAGGTATCTTAAAATAAACTAGTCCATTACTGATGGGTTATAGTAAGTGCTGCCACAATAATAATATGAACGCTTTCACACTTACACACTAAATTCGACGACTTGTGTTGTGGGTGGCGGAAAAATTTATATCACACGTACAATCACGACCAGAACCAGAAACATAAATTATTCTTGGAGAGAAATCTTGTGTTTCCGCCAGGTATAGATACCAATGCCCCTGCTTAGAAGGATAACGCGCATCCAACTAAAACCACGGGCAGTTCAGATAAAGCTGTATTAGGACTAAACGTGTTTACAACCCTCAACCACATAATCACTTAACATCAGGTAAGCTTGTGATCAAATGCTATGTAGTAAGAAAATCATAATTACAGCGCGATTCAGAACTACCACAACGTGATTTCGTTAACCTTTTATTTCTTTTCTTTCGTATGTAGATTATACGCCGTGGTTGTGCACAAATTGACGATGTTTGAAAGCTTAGGTGACTTCAATAATTTTGCTTTTTAACAATTTTGGATAGTTTAACTATTTACAATGTAATTTTTAGAACGGTAAATGTACATATTACGTTTTTCAATGAAGCACATATAATATATTTCTTTAAATTTTTAAGTTAATTAAATTTTTGATGTAATTATTGATTGTGTAACAACAATTTATTGTGTGGTGATATATCTTTGAAAATTCTAATTAATTTCAAAATCTAAAACAATACGACCAATTCCAAACTGCACAGTAAGATAATAACTAAAAATAAGCGGTGGAAATTATAATTAAATGTTCAAAATCAAAATCGTTTATTCACATGGGCTGCAAAGAGGCACTCAATGTTTTTTCAAATATGTCAATTTGCGCACAAATCTTGTACAAAAGCTGGGGGTCAATCCTAAAAACCGCAATAGAAGTATTTAAACATATTATTAAACTCCCAGGTGTAGCATCGGACCACAACCAAGAAATGGCGACAAATCCCACATCAATGGGTTGGAACATAGACCATCCGGACGGAATCGGTGGCGCTAGCGAGGCCACTTTCTTTGAGAGACTGGGCGCCAAGACAGAGACCAAGCTGGAAGACTTCTTCCAATGGTGGGGGACCATTATGGCTTCCAGGCCCTGGATTGTGCTGTTCTTAGGTAAGTGACTCCGAGAGATGTGTCGAGTACTCTGCTCGTGTCTCCATAAGTCGGTGATTGGACTGAAGGAGTCGTGCAAAGAGAAGCTTTGTATTTACGAATGTTATTCTAGGTCTGTGCTTCGTTGTGGGGCTGGGTCACGGCATCAAGTACATGCAGGTGACGACCAACCCCGTAGAGCTGTGGGCGTCGCCCACATCACGCTCGCGGCTGGAGCGCCAGTACTTCGACTCGCACTTTGAACCCTTCTACAGGTCAGATATTTGTCGTGATAGTCCGTTATCATTAAATGTTTCATGAACTTGAAGTGTTCAAGACAGTCCCATGTTTTTGATTAACTTAACCCTATCTAAGTGTTCTAGACAGCCCCATGTTTTTGATTGACTTAACCCTATCTAAGTGTTCTAGACAGCCCCATGTTTTTGATTGACTTAACCCTATCTAAGTGTTCTAGACAGCCCCATGTTTTTGATTGACTTAACCCTATCTAAGTGTTCTAGACAGCCCCATGTTTTTGATTGACTTAACCCTATCTAAGTGTTCTAGACAGCCCCATGTTTTTGATTGACTTGTAAACATTATAACTTCCTGCATTAGGGATACAATGGGATACCTATTTTTTTCAGAACCGAGATGTTGATCATCAGCTCCAAAGGCCTGCCGAAGATCGAGCACGAGACTGAGGGCGGCACTGTCACGTTTGGACCAGTTTTCAACGCCACTTTTATGATGGACGTCTTTAAACTTCAGAATAAGATATTAGGTAAAACCTTTGTTGACTCTAGAAGAATAGCAGAGGTGGAAATTATGGCCAGCGTC
Organism: Lomographa bimaculata; assembly: GCA_948107665.1. Lineage (NCBI taxonomy): Eukaryota > Metazoa > Arthropoda > Insecta > Lepidoptera > Geometridae > Lomographa > Lomographa bimaculata. The sequence continues at coordinate 15,342,815 of OX403600.1, forward strand.
TTTGATTCTCGATGTATTATTTAACAGACTCGTGTTGCATCAGATAGCCGACGTGGTGCGATCCATATTATGTAGATATATTAAATGATACATTGTTGGACTCTAAAGCGGGCTAAAACTTCTAAGATATTATGTGGGATTCTTCTCTTGCTATTATTCTTCTTTCAGGCTATGTTACTGTGATATAGTCACATTTGTAGTTTATTTTTTTGAGCAAATTATTCATAAATGATTATAATCAATTTGCTCAAAATCTAACGTAAAGGGAGACAGACATACATTGGGTTAAAATAAATATAGAACTGTTGGGTTTCATTCGAATGTTCCTACCTATAAAAATGTTTGAAATGTGTTTTTTTCTCTTCAATGAATGAATATGTTTGACGAGTCCATGCACCGTTACATAACATTCTTAAATGATGTTATTGGCAATAATTGCCGGCAGCGCTGGGTAACAACAGCGGCATCGAGAACATCTGCTTCGCGCCGCTGTCGTCTCCGTTCCGCGGGCCCGTGACGCCGCAGGAGTGCGCGCTGCAGAGCGTGTGGGGATGGTTCCAGAACGACGTCGACAACTTCGACGAGGAGGACGGAGCCTATCTCGACCAGATACTCACGTGCGCACGGTCAGTCGAACAAACTCTTGAATCTATCTTTCAGGAATCAGGATTCTACATGCAAGCTCGATGGGATTCAAAGCCGGCGACCTAGGTGGCTCCTGCAAATAGTAAATGTTTTCTATTTGTAACGCGTTCTGATCAACGCTGTATGTCCACAGGCATTGTCGTTTTATGTTTGTATTGTATGTTTTTATGTTTGTGAAAAGTGTGAAAAGAGTAATCAGAGTATAACATGGAATATAAACCTGTGCTGTGTTAAATTAGGGGCTTTGCGAGCTGAAGATCCCGAAAGTCTGTCTTTGCATAGCAAAACTAAATAAATTGCATTTTCAACCCCGTATCCGCCATTTAGTAAAAGTCCAAAACAGAATCGACAAAAGAATTTTGTACAATCATCGAATCCGAAAATTTGTGTTTCTGGTTCTGGTTGCGACTGTTTGTGTGATGTGAATGTTTCCGGACCCACGACATAAGACATCGAACTTAGTGTTGGGCTGTGAGTGTGAAAGCGTTTATTTATACGAAAGTATTTTTGTTCCGCTGAAACGGCGACGCTTCGCATTCACTAGGTCAATGAAAAATACAAATCGTTGTATTGCAGCAACCCATTCAACGAGGACTGTCTGTCGGACTACGGCGGGCCGGTGATGCCCGGCGTGGCGCTGGGCGGGTTCCTGGCGCCGGCGGAGCCGCTGTCGGACCGCTCGCGCTTCCACGAGGCCACCGCGCTCATACTCACGCTGCTCGTCAACAACAAGCACGATAAGGAACAGGTAACTACTTCCACGAGGCCACCGTCATACTCACGCTGCTCGTCAACAAAAAGCACGATAAGGAACAGGTAACTACTTCCACGAGGCCACCGTCATACTCACGCTGCTCGTCAACAACAAGCACGATAAGGAACAGGTAACTACTTCCACGAGGCCACCGTCATACTCACGCTGCTCGTCAACAACAAGCACGATAAGGAACAGGTAACTACTTCCACGAGGCCACCGTCATACTCACGCTGCTCGTCAACAACAAGCACGATAAGGAACAGGTAACTACTTCCACGAGGCCACCGTCATACTCACGCTGCTCGTCAACAACAAGCACGATAAGGAACAGGTAACTACTTCCACGAGGCCACCGTCATACTCACGCTGCTCGTCAACAACAAGCACGATAAGGAACAGGTAACTACTTCCACGAGGCCACCGTCATACTCACGCTGCTCGTCAACAACAAGCACGATAAGGAACAGGTAACTACTTCCACGAGGCCACCGTCATACTCACGCTGCTCGTCAACAACAAGCACGATAAGGAACAGGTAACTACTTCCACGAGGCCACCGTCATACTCACGCTGCTCGTCAACAACAAGCACGATAAGGAACAGGTAACTACTTCCACGAGGCCACCGTCATACTCACGCTGCTCGTCAACAACAAGCACGATAAGGAACAGGTAACTACTTCCACGAGGCCACCGTCATACTCACGCTGCTCGTCAACAACAAGCACGATAAGGAACAGGTAACTACTTCCACGAGGCCACCTTCATACTCACGCTGCTCGTCAACAACAAGCACGATAAGGAACAGGTAACTACTTCCACGAGGCCACCGTCATACTCACGCTGCTCGTCAACAACAAGCACGATAAGGAACAGGTAACTACTTCCACGAGGCCACCGTCATACTCACGCTGCTCGTCAACAACAAGCACGATAAGGAACAGGTAACTACTTCCACGAGGCCACCGTCATACTCATGCTGCTCGTCAACAACAAGCACGATAAGGAACAGGTAACTACTTCCACGAGGTCACCGTCATACTCACGCTGCTCGTCAACAACAAGCACGATAAGGAACAGGTAACTACTTCCACGAGGCCACCTTCATACTCACGCTGCTCGTCAACAACAAGCACGATAAGGAACAGGTAACTACTTCCACGAGGCCACCGTCATACTCACGCTGCTCGTCAACAACAAGCACGATAAGGAACAGGTAACTACTTCCACGAGGCCACCGTCATACTCACGCTGCTCGTCAACAACAAGCACGATAAGGAACAGGTAACTACTTCCACGAGGCCACCGTCATACTCACGCTGCTCGTCAACAACAAGCACGATAAGGAACAGGTAACTACTTCCACGAGGCCACCGTCATACTCATGCTGCTCGTCAACAACAAGCACGATAAGGAACAGGTAACTACTTCCACGAGGTCACCGTCATACTCACGCTGCTCCTCAACAACAAGCACGATAAGGAACAGGTATCACCAGTAACAGCCCTTAGGTTTAAGACCGGGCTGCGCTTCGATGCGAGATCGTTTGTTACCGCAGGCGATCATAGGACTTATACGGTAATACGCCGGGGCGCATTTTGGGACGTAAAAATGTGACGTATAAGCGGATAATATTTTTTTAAGACTTTGGAAATTTCTCAAAACGCTTTTTTTTTTACTTGCCATCAGGCGAGATAGTGGTCAAACCACTATCTCGCCTGATGGCAAGTGAAGATATGGTCGACGATGGCGCACGTTTGCCTAGAAGATACCTGTTCCCTCCTCATTCGCTTGACTCACGAGAAATGTTTACGAATTATAGCCCCATTAAAAGTTTGAAGCGTGCTTGGTGCCTTCTCCCCTTAAAATTGGTAAGGTAATTGTGAAATGGTACAGTGGTCATATTAATAACTCGAATATCTCTATGTTTTAGCTGAAACCTGCCCTAAAATGGGAGAAGGAATTCATTGCGTTCATGAAGAACTACACCGAGTTCCAAATGCCGGCCTACATGGACATCGCTTACACATCCGAGAGGTCTATCGAAGATGAACTCGACAGGTGAGTGCTCCACTGCCATTAGAACGAAGCGTTTTGCTTCTACGTTGTATTTTTTAGCTTTTATTTCGTTGTCGTTTAGGCCCATCTCAGTCACGTCCATTATCTGCAAGACCATATAATATGTACTTAACAAAATCATTCTTTCAGGGAGTCACAATCGGATGTCTCTACGATTTTGGTATCGTACTTCATAATGTTCGCGTATATTGCCATATCTCTGGGACACTTCACGTCCTTCTCGCGGCTACTCATCGACAGTAAAGTCACCCTGGGGCTGGGAGGTGAGTACATTATACTGTCCACACTAACAACATTACATCCATGCAGTGAATTCTACATAATGCGTTCAGAATCCATGGGTTGACGTAGAAACAAATGCAATATATGATATGGGTCCACGCGAATCGCTCAGGGAATTCTTTAAAGAAACAGGCATACTTACCATGCCTTCGCTTTACATCTTTGAAAATATAATGCATGTTCGCAAAAATATTAGTAAATATAAATTAAGAAGCGACGCACACAATCTTAATACTAGATATAAGCATAAAATTACAGTGCGCGCATTTAGATTAAGCAAAACGAATAAATCTTTTATGGCAAATGGTGTTAGATTTTACAATAGAATTCCTAAAATCGTAACTGAATTACCACTGGGAAAGTTCAAATCTGTAATAAAACGGGCATTAATTAAGAAAGCCTACTATAAAACCACAGACTATATTAATGACAAGGATGCATGGAGGCAAACTGCACAGGCTCTTACTACCATAATAACACCTAGGTTAAGAAACGTATGTATTAGAGATTAAGAATGTTTAAAAAAAAAAAAATGATTGAAAAAAATATGCGCCGCCGAGTTTCTTGCCAGGTTCTTCTCGAGATGGCTGTAATTTTGCGAATCTGGCAATAGATGCAATAGATTCATTAACTTTCATGAGTGCCTCTTCGGGGCCCATGTGAATAAACGATTTTGATTTTGATTTTTGATTTTGATTTTGAAACGAATAGAAAACCTCCTTCGTATTTATGTTTGCCTAGTACTATACTAAAAACTTGATCGCAATAAATTTTTTTTTTGTTTTTATTGCAAATAGGCAAGCGTGTGAATGCGGGAAGATAGCGTGCTTACCACTTTCGAGCACATCAGTTTTAATTTTATTGATGTTTTTGGATTTGGCGTGTAAAGGATTACATATAGATTCCGTGCAAACTCATTATAATGTTGTATGATATATGACTTTACCAACACATAAGATAGTAGTAAAACAAAACAAAAAACAAAGTCTTTCACACTCACACCCCCACACTATGCTCGATAACTTATTTCGTGGGAGTCGGAAAATTTACATCACACACACAATGACAACCAGAACCGGAAACACAAACTTTCCTTGGAGAGAAATCTTGTGTTCCCGCCAAACTTGTGCCGCAATCGAACCCGATACTCCTGCTTAGCAGGCGACCGCTCACCCAACTAAGCCAACGGGCATTGCAGCAAATTATTGGATGAAATGGACTGTCATACGTAGATTATTATACTATTCATTATTCCTTGGTGCTGTCCTTCGAGCTTGGACAAAAAATAGCCGACCGATCGTAGTTGAGGCGCTGACGGCAGCCCCACATGTGGTGATCCTCCCAGGTGTGCTGATCGTGCTGGCGTCGGTGGTATGCTCCGTGGGCCTGTTCGGGTTCTGCGGCGTGCCCGCCACGCTCATCATCGTGGAGGTGATCCCCTTCCTGGTGCTGGCCGTGGGAGTCGACAACATCTTCATACTGGTGCAGACGGCGCAGCGCGACCCGCGCCGCCCGAACGAGTCCGTGGCGCAGCACATCGGCAGGACGTGAGTACCGAGTTCTCTAAACTTACTTAATTACAATTTTATTTACTTGTGATTTCGTTCATTTATATGTCAATCGATAGAGCTCGGTAATCTTTGTTGAAACTATCCTATAACTGATTCGTAAGTACTATGCATATTAAGGATTTGGACGACTTCACTCCCGCTTGTTTGCTCGCATTGTTACGACACTAGTTTCGGAAAATTCGGTGCTCCTTCTTCTCCTCCGTCCGACTTCTCGGCGTGTACACGACTGATGAAGGTGCACCGAATGTTCCGAAACTAGTCTCGTAACAATGCGAAGCTTCTCCGTTACAGCTTGGGCAAAATGGCTTTCGTATGCCTGGATGTCCGGATTTCCAGTTGTTCTCCTCTACAGGTCGCATTTCTCAATAGATTTTCGTGAAATTTTGTAAGCAGGTGCTATAATTATATATGTATTTTTTGTCAATTCAGTTTTTGGAAAGTTTTCATAATTGCGAAGATATGGATTGCGTAGAAAACGTCAAAAATAACACATTTCAGCCATATCTAAACATACGCGAGATCTTTAGTTCACAGAGCCACCAGCCTAATATCGGTTAACAAACAGAATGTGAAGTTTTCATGAGAAAACCTGGTCCTTTCGCGCTTTTATTTTCAAAATAACATTTACTTGACTAACCTCGACACATAGGCAGAATATTCTCGGTTTGTGACAGGTATAGTTACAGTTCCAATCAAATGCCCTCAGCTCAAAGATAAGTTATCTTTCAGTTTAAAATTGAAGAAGGTACCTCAAGATTATCATACATAATAATATGGCATTGATTCGTTTTTGTATGAAGGGGAATCATTGTCAGACTGAAAAATCGTAATCATTTATTGGCTCATGAGGAAATGTAGAAGTCCACTTAAATAGAACTGTTATCTACATGGTTAGTGATAACAGCATGGATGTGAAATATTCTGCCTATGTAACTGAGAGACTCTCGTGATCAGTCTCTTGTGACCAAGGTCGAAAAAACATGATTGGAAGTTAGCGAAAGTATAAAAAAATGTATCCCGTGTGTTAAGGCTGGGGCAGGTGGGCCCGTCGATGCTGATAACGTTTGTGTGCAGGCAGGGGCAGATGAGTCCGTTGATTCTGATAACGTCTGTGTGCAGGCAGGGGCGGATGAGTCCGTTGATTCTGATAACGTCTGTGTGCAGGCAGGGGCGGATGAGTCCGTTGATTCTGATAACGTCTGTGTGCAGGCAGGGGCGGATGAGCCCGTTGATTCTGATAACGTCTGTGTGCAGGCAGGGGCGGATGAGCCCGTTGATTCTGATAGCGTCTGTGTGCAGGCAGGGGCGGATGAGCCCGTTGATTCTGATAACGCCTGTGTGCAGGCAGGGGCGGATGAGCCCGTTGATTCTGATAACGTCTGTGTGCAGGCTGGGGCAGATGAGCCCGTTGATTCTGATAACATCTGTGTGCAGGCAGGGGCGGATGAGCCCGTTGATTCTGATAACGTTTGTGTGCAGGCTGGGGCAGATGAGCCCGTTGATTCTGATAACGTTTGTGTGCAGGCTGGGGCAGATGAGCCCGTTAATTCTGATAACGTTTGTGTGCAGGCTGGGGCAGGTGGGCCCGTCGATGCAGATAACGTCTGTGTGCAGGCTGGGGCAGATGAGCCCGTTGATTCTGATAACATCTGTGTGCAGGCAGGGGCGGATGAGCCCGTTGATTCTGATAACGTTTGTGTGCAGGCTGGGGCAGATGAGCCCGTTAATTCTGATAACGTTTGTGTGCAGGCTGGGGCAGGTGGGCCCGTCGATGCAGATAACGTCTGTGTGCAGGCTGGGGCAGATGAGCCCGTTGATTCTGATAACGTCTGTGTGCAGGCTGGGGCAGATGAGCCCGTTGATTCTGATAACGTCTGTGTGCAGGCTGGGGCAGATGAGCCCGTTGATTCTGATAACGTCTGTGTGCAGGCTGGGGCAGGTGGGAACGGCGATGCTGATAACGTCCGTGTCGCGGTCGGTGTGCTTCTTATAACGTTTGTGTGCAGGCTGGGGCAGGTGGGAACGGCGATGCTGATAACGTCCGTGTCGCGGTCGGTGTGCTTCTTATAACGTTTGTGTGCAGGCTGGGGCAGGTGGGCCCGTCGATGCTGATAACGTCCGTGTCGGAGTCGGTGTGCTTCTTATAACGTTTGTGTGCAGGCTGGGGCAGGTGGGCCCGTCGATGCTGATAACGTCCGTGTCGGAGTCGGTGTGCTTCTTATAACGTTTGTGTGCAGGCTGGGGCAGGTGGGCCCGTCGATGCTGATAACGTCCGTGTCGGAGTCGGTGTGCTTCTTATAACGTTTGTGTGCAGGCTGGGGCAGATGAGCCCGTTGATTCTGATAACGTCTGTGTGCAGGCTGGGGCAGATGAGCCCGTTGATTCTGATAACGTCTGTGTGCAGGCTGGGGCAGATGAGCCCGTTGATTCTGATAACGTCTGTGTGCAGGCTGGGGCAGGTGGGAACGGCGATGCTGATAACGTCCGTGTCGCGGTCGGTGTGCTTCTTATAACGTTTGTGTGCAGGCTGGGGCAGGTGGGCCCGTCGATGCTGATAACGTCCGTGTCGGAGTCGGTGTGCTTCTTATAACGTTTGTGTGCAGGCTGGGGCAGGTGGGCCCGTCGATGCTGATAACGTCCGTGTCGGAGTCGGTGTGCTTCTTATAACGTTTGTGTGCAGGCTGGGGCAGGTGGGCCCGTCGATGCTGATAACGTCCGTGTCGGAGTCGGTGTGCTTCTTATAACGTTTGTGTGCAGGCTGGGGCAGATGAGCCCGTTGATTCTGATAACGTCTGTGTGCAGGCTGGGGCAGATGAGCCCGTTGATTCTGATAACGTCTGTGTGCAGGCTGGGGCAGATGAGCCCGTTGATTCTGATAACGTCTGTGTGCAGGCTGGGGCAGGTGGGAACGGCGATGCTGATAACGTCCGTGTCGCGGTCGGTGTGCTTCTTATAACGTTTGTGTGCAGGCTGGGGCAGGTGGGCCCGTCGATGCTGATAACGTCCGTGTCGGAGTCGGTGTGCTTCTTATAACGTTTGTGTGCAGGCTGGGGCAGATGAGCCCGTTGATTCTGATAACGTCTGTGTGCAGGCTGGGGCAGATGAGCCCGTTGATTCTGATAACGTCTGTGTGCAGGCTGGGGCAGATGAGCCCGTTGATTCTGATAACGTCTGTGTGCAGGCTGGGGCAGGTGGGAACGGCGATGCTGATAACGTCCGTGTCGCGGTCGGTGTGCTTCTTATAACGTTTGTGTGCAGGCTGGGGCAGGTGGGCCCGTCGATGCTGATAACGTCCGTGTCGGAGTCGGTGTGCTTCTTATAACGTTTGTGTGCAGGCTGGGGCAGGTGGGCCCGTCGATGCTGATAACGTCCGTGTCGGAGTCGGTGTGCTTCTTATAACGTTTGTGTGCAGGCTGGGGCAGGTGGGCCCGTCGATGCTGATAACGTCCGTGTCGGAGTCGGTGTGCTTCTTATAACGTTTGTGTGCAGGCTGGGGCAGGTGGGCCCGTCGATGCTGATAACGTCCGTGTCGGAGTCGGTGTGCTTCTTATAACGTTTGTGTGCAGGCTGGGGCAGGTGGGCCCGTCGATGCTGATAACGTCCGTGTCGGAGTCGGTGTGCTTCTTATAACGTTTGTGTGCAGGCTGGGGCAGGTGGGCCCGTCGATGCTGATAACGTCCGTGTCGGAGTCGGTGTGCTTCTTATAACGTTTGTGTGCAGGCTGGGGCAGGTGGGCCCGTCGATGCTGATAACGTCCGTGTCGGAGTCGGTGTGCTTCTTATAACGTTTGTGTGCAGGCTGGGGCAGGTGGGCCCGTCGATGCTGATAACGTCCGTGTCGGAGTCGGTGTGCTTCTTATAACGTTTGTGTGCAGGCTGGGGCAGGTGGGCCCGTCGATGCTGATAACGTCCGTGTCGGAGTCGGTGTGCTTCTTATAACGTTTGTGTGCAGGCTGGGGCAGGTGGGCCCGTCGATGCTGATAACGTCCGTGTCGGAGTCGGTGTGCTTCTTCCTGGGCGCGCTGAGCGACATGCCGGCCGTGCGCGCCTTCGCGCTGTACGCCGGCGCGGCGCTGCTCGTCGACTTCTTGCTGCAGGTCACGTGCTTCGTGGCGCTCTTCGCGATCGACACGCACCGACAGAACGCCAACAGGTCACTACCTTTCTTTTAACAGCTGCTCGAAATTTGTACTTTTAATGGTAGTTACCATCTCTACTAAGTTTTTTTGACATGATAAAGTCTTATTAAACGATGAACGCTCGCTGCACGCACGACGAAAAAAAATGACTCATTGTCACGTTCCGCCTGAGCCAAACGTGCAAGCGAGAGCGCGGAACGAGCTATAGAGAGGCACGATCGGCCTAAGTGTTCGTCTTATGACGTTATCACGTTAAATTATCGTCCGTAAACCGACTTTACAGACGACCAAATCAAAAAATCTCGCGAGCTATCGTAGCACTAGAAATTATTATAAATATAAAATATTGTACAAAACCTTAATAATTCTATACATGATATATGCGAATAATAACATTTTTTTAAAGTATTCAAGGATGTTTTAAATAACCATGTATTGAAAAGTCACCAACACAATCCGATTTCACAGATTTCTTAGAAATATTGCCATAGCCTTATTAGTATTATCTTCATAAATAATAATGTATGAACCTTTCAGACAAATATTCTAAGATTGTTTTGATAACAAAGATTACATATTTACCTTAAAGGGCCAGTACCACTACGCAATTTATAATACTCAGATGATTTAATTTTGACTCAACAGTTTATCCTTTTCGGACGTACAAGAGTCCTAGATGTCTAATTAAATACCATTTTGGTCTGCAATCCAAAACATACATATTTGTATTTTTGATCCATTCGGACATTAATCTCTCAAATCTAAGCTATTATAATTTTAAGGATTTAAAAGATTTTACTCGTGGCTGTTTTCTCGCATTATTACGAGACTAGTTTAACGCACGAATTAATACGAACGCATATTTCAATCTAACTATTGTACCATTAATTTGTGTTAGGTTCGACGTGTTCTGCTGTGCACAAGGCGTGAAATCGGAGATCCCCCCGGGCGGCGGCGAGGGCGCGCTGTATAACTTATTCAAGCAGGTGTACGTGCCCTTCCTGATGAAGAGAGAAGTGCGCGCCTCGGTCATGATCATCTTCTTCGCGTGGCTGTGCTCATCTGTCGCTGTGAGTGTCCCTGACGCTAATTATTCTGCTGTATCTTACTTTACTTACTTAACTTACTTAACCGCTAGTTTTATAATTTGCCATACGCACGTAGGGTTTAAGATGTTATAAGCCGAGGGGCAGTTCTGGCAGTTCAAAAGTCTTAGCAACATCTAGGTTCGCTTAGATTTCGCTAAGACGTTTGAATGGATTTGGCACCAGCTATGTACATATCTTGCAGTTTCTATCGTATGGTCTTCCTGGAAGATCATGCGCATGAGTCGCCAGGTTCCTTTTTGATCGGACTATAAAATTTTTAGATTGTTCTTTCTTCGACAGCTAACTTATCAACGCTGGTGTCCCACAGGGTTCAGCGCTATCCCCCAAACTATTTACTCTGTACATCGATGATATTTTACGAATAAGTGTAACGTAAGATAAACCGGCCTTGGGGAACCACGGGAGTTTCGGTTTAAACGTGAATATTTGTCTAATATTGAAATTGTTTCTGATTCTGAAACTTCGCTATGTTAAAACCGTAAGAGTTTTTGACGTGTGATTTTTTGAGTTTGAACTCAAAATGATCTCTAGAACCTTAGTTCTAGATAGTGGAAAACACTGTCAACTTTCTCATTATCTAGGTGGCGCCACACATCGAGATCGGGCTAGACCAGGAGCTGTCAATGCCGCAGGACAGCTTCCAGCTGAAGTACTTCCAGTACCTCAACCGTTACCTAAACATCGGACCGCCCGTGTACTTCGTCATCACTGACGGCTTGGACTTCAACGATACCAGGATGCAGAATATGGTGTGCGGCACTCGGTACTGTCGGGAGGACAGTGTCGCTAATCAGCTATACGCCGGTGAGTCTTCTGATAGCTTGGTATGGTGTTATAACTGACGTACTAAATGAAGGTAATAGGGTTTGAAAGATGAAACTACTGTGAATGTTGCACAATAGCACACTGACTTCAACCATAATGTTGTTATCTTTTTTATGGTGACAAAAATACCTGTTCTTGACATAAAGAGGCCTAAGTTATACTTATCGGGAAACAACAACAAAGGATGTTCCATTTCTTTGCAGTTCGCATAATAAAAGTTGTGGATCGGGTCGCAGCAGTGGGTCAGATTGAAAACAATAAATATTATCTGATCAAAAATTCTTGTCCTTCCGATGTTAACTTGTGAAAAAGATCAACGGATCATAACCTGCGTGTTACGCCTGGCGCGCATGAGAAATTACTCTAACTAATGGTTATTCATAATTGGATTTTATTAATGATGGTTACCTTATTAGAACTTTTTTTGTAAAATTTTTGCATATCGCTTTTTTAACCCATTTATATTTGCAATTGTCAATAATTTCGAAGACTTAGTTTGAAATGTATACTTTTGTTGCAGCGTACAAGACCCCTAACGAGTCGTACATAGCGCAGGCTCCGAACTCGTGGCTGGATGACTTCTTCGACTGGGCGTCCATGCCCACCGCCTGCTGCCGGTATTATCCTACCAACTCCAGCTTCTGTCCCAGCGGTATGTATTATTACGAGCTTTTGTTCAGAGCCAACACTAGAATGCTAGAGCAACATTCCACAAAACCTAAAGACTCACAGAAATCAAATACAACAACTTCACCACTGGAACAGTTATGCCAGCACCCCAAAAACACACTCCGCTATTTTAAGGAGCTGGGGTGGATGGGGTAGTTCCTGGCAGGGGGAAATGCACAATACGTCCCAAGCGGACGTCAGTGCAGGCCTTAACGCCCACATATTGAATAAGAATAAGCTTATGTTTAACTTGCAATTTACGTATGTAACTATGTTTGTTCGGGTGGAATCTTGCAACTCAATTCAGAGGATATCCTCAATCAGTTGAGCTGAAATGTTATATACCCGTTTTAGTTTGCATGAAAATGCATGGTTAGCTGTGTGACGTCATTCTAAATCCAACATGGCGGAACACCTAAAATGGCGGACAAGTGATGTGAATGTATCCTGCACCCACGTCACAAGTCATCGAACTTAGTGCGGGGCTGTGAGAAAGCGTTTAATAGTTATTCAAGTTCTCGTCTTCTAGTTAATCTTGTTTCTTCACAGGTAATTACCAGTGCAACCGTTGCAACATCGAGCTGGGCGGGCCAGAAAGTCGTCCTTCGGCGGAGGATTTCGACCGCTACGTACCTTTCTTCTTGCAAGACAACCCCGACGTGCAAGCGCATTGTGTGAAGGGAGGCCACGCGGCCTACTCGCAAGCCGTTAACTATAAGATGTTGAACAAAAACACGTCGCAAGTTGGAGCTACTTACTATCAAGGTACCAGTAATTGAAGTACTGTTAAGGTCATTTATGGTCTCATACCTGCAGTTCGCTCTAAGCGTTTCGCTTCTACGTTCATCATCCGTACAGCGAAGGAGTGGAACTCATTGCCTGCGTCTTTGTTCCTCGAACGGTACAATCTGGGTGTCTTCAAGTCTAGTGTGAATCGCCACTTTCCATAAGGTGAGATAGCGGTCAAATGCTTGCCTATCTAGTAATAAAAAAAATGCGTTTTTCAACTTCGTATGATATGCCTACACTTAACTATTATTTCAACTAACTATTATAACAATTAACTATAATTTAAAATAAACCCTCGAAGAATCACAAGTTTTAGAATATAATATAATATTTATAACGCCTTTCTTTCACTTTCTTAGCAAATAAAATTCAGAGAGTTAAACAATCAAACAAACAAACGCGTTTACACTCACAGCCACACACTAAGTCCAAGACTTGTATCGTGGATGCTGGAAACATCAACATCACACACACATTACACCCAGAACCAGAAGCACAAATATCCTTTGGGAAGGAATCTGTGCTCCTGCCTGGAATCGTACCCAAGACCCACGGCGCTGTGGGTGGAGACCTGTCCACTGCGCCAACTAGTCGTCAGTTACTCCTTTATTGTAAATATGATTAATTGTTTGTAAATATTTTATATAAAATGCAAATATTATTTTTTTACCTATTTTCTTACCAATCAATGTATATTCGGCAGATTAAGAACACCATCACCACTGTTATTATTATTATTTTTATTATATTATGCACCTAATAAATATAATTAAATAAATATCGTCCCCCAGGCTACCACACTGTATTAAAGACCAGTTACGACTACTATTCGGCGTTACGAGGCGCTCGCGGCGTCGCTGCCAACCTTACAGAAACACTTAACAGGAACCTCAAGGAGATCGTGAGTACTGCTATACGATTTTTAATACTGCAAGAAATATCTATCTAAAGACATTAAATAATTAATGACTCATGTTACGACGCAATAAAGTGCGATTCAGCTTAAATCAAAATTTTGGCGCGATTGTATCCCGAGATATCTTAAAAACGTTAAAAAGTTACCTATTAGCTCGATTACTTGTAGGTAACTTGGGTCTTTATAATAATAATAATAATAAACATTTATTGACATAAGTTTTTACATAAAATTTTATGAATCCATAGGCTCCTGAACTAGTGTTAGAACACTGTGTTTCAGGTGCCAGTGGCTTCTCCCAATAATTAATCTTATTATATCTTATTACGTCACAAATGTTTAAATAATTAATGTACCTAACATTAATTTTGCGTAAACAATATTTATTAATAGGTTGTGGGTGTGGGTGTGTGTGAGGGAAATGATAAATGAACCTTTTTAGGTGAGGCGCCAAATTGTTTACTTCGAACACCGTTGAATGTCACCTGTCTTTGATTTTAATTTCAATATATTAATAAAGTCACATTTTTGACAGCTGTATTCGTATAATTTCACTTTTAGTCGACTATTTTGGTTATAATCTGTGGCGATCGTGTAAAGGAGATGTTTCATTTTGGGCCAGCACAATGTACCATACATAGAAAAATAGGGAAAAAATATAGCATTTTCTTAAAAATACAAATAAATAAATCTGCAGAAGATTAAAGCTGTACATTATTTAGTGAGTTATCAATTATGTGGACCTTATTTTTGGGGTAGTCATGACAAGTAAATACTGAATGTCACTCTGTTTTGGGTTTCAATCGAGTCACATATTCTATAGTCCTATTATAATTATAACGAAACCCAGATATTTTAGAATTGGTATGTTGTTTACAATAAATGATCATTGAAAATGAATGACACGTCAAAATGACAGTTCAATAGTCTCGCAATCCGCCATTTGTAACTGTGTTGTGTTGCTATAAATGTATCAAGATATTTTAAATGTATATTAAAACGAAATAAAAGTAAAGAAAATAAACATTAAAAAACGGTTACAATATTGTATAGCTATATGTATGTACATGGTACATGGTGCTGGCCCAGGCTCCTTCAATTTTGAAACATCTCCTTTGGATTATTTTCGATTCTCTGTGCGTTTCTCAGCTAAGCAATGTTTATGAGTGAAAAAAAGTTTATCTCTGATTAGGAGTTTCTTAACTAAGAGGTGGTTAAGCATTGCTTAGCGACATTTTTTTATGTAAGACTGAACATGTTTTACATAACTATTACATGACTATATTTGTTCTACCAAATGTATTATTATATCTGCAATAAAATATGATTATAAAAAAATATATATTCTTCTAAAATACTAAACAATACAATACTACAAAAAAAAATATTTAATTCTTTATTTCACAAAAAAGTACAAAAGGTGAACTTAATGCTAAGGGCATTCTCTACCAATCAACCATCAATTTCCTAGTGTGCTCCCGGAAGCGAGTCAGGGCACAACTAACGTTACTGGTAGGTTAGTGTTGCAGAGTGAGGAACCTCCTGACAATGCCTCCCGTGTCCAGGACTACTGCCGCGCTGAATCTGACCTGCCATCCAGCTTATTATTATTTCTTATTTTATTTATTATAATGTAATGTAATGTTCTAATTCGTCAGGGTTCGAACGTGACGGTAAACGTGTTCCCGTACTCTGTGTTCTACGTATTCTACGAGCAGTACCTGACGATGTGGCCGGACACACTGAAGAGCATGGGCATCTCGGTGCTGTCCATCTTCATAGTCACCTTCGTGCTCATGGGCTTTGACCTGTTCTCTGCGCTGGTGAGTTTGATCCGACCGAACAATTCTTACGTATAAGACTAGTCCACGATCACAATCACAATTATTTACTATCATGAGCCCAATAGTGCATGAAAGTCAAAGACTCTACTGACGTGATAACGTCTTTTAAATCTTTGAACACCGGCTGCACGCACGGAAGTGTCACGTTCCGCCTGAGCCTGAGCGTGCAAGCGAGAGCGCGGAACAAGCGATAGAGAGGCACGATCGGCCTAGCGTTCGTCTTATGACGTTATCACGTAAAATTATCGTCCGTAAACCGACTTTATAGACAACCATATTTTTTTTAAAGTACACATTCTTTGATATTTTGGATCTAGCAGAATAAGTTAAATTAAAGTCACTTATTTAGGCTAATAAGTAAGTTAAATTTATTATTTTTATAATTAAATGAATCTTGGCTTGATTAAACAAACGCAAGCAAAACCGACTTAAACGCTTTTATTTTGGTTGGATCGATTTCGATAAATTTATATGGGACCTCTGAAATATAATTTACCAAACAAAAAAAAAACATCAAAATCGATTCATAATTGGCGGAGATATCGCGTAACATACATAAAAAACATATACAGTCGAACCAGTCGTTGAGAACCTCCTTTTTTGAAGTCGGTTGAAAATAGGGAACACGCTTAAGTGACCTGTCATAGTGAAAAAGCTTTGTTTGTTAATACACTGTTTACTATTGATTTAAACTTTCCCGTCGATAATTCAGTTACAGACTTAAGAGCCGTTTCGCAAAATGTGGGCGCTCGCTCTGTAATGTACGGCGCGGCGCTTAAATGTTATTTTGTGAGTAATGTAATGAATTGATAATTTTTTAAACTTTTGATTTAGATTCAATAAAGAACAAAGTCACATAAACGCATGAATTTTGTGTCACAAATGTGACCATTTTAAATAAAAAATGGAAGTAAAGTAGGGTTAAAATAGGGTATTTTATTTGTTTATTATTTATCAACGTAAATAAAAATCAAAATTCCGCTACATTATGTATCAATAATATTACGTGCCTGATGTTTAGGCAAATTTAAGTAATCGATTCAATTCATTTTAATCAGTGTATAATATGCTTAAATTTTACTCTGTTGTCGTTTTTACTAAAACTAAGTTCTGAAGATTAAATGTTATATATTATTTCTAATTATTTAGAGATATTTCCAAAAATCTGTTACATTATGTGACCATTCTAAAGATTGATCTTTATTTGACAAAAATAAAACAGTCTGAAATCTTTTCCCAAGATAGTAAATTAGGCGCTCAAAATCTTCGATTATTCACTGAACGTGCGAAATGGCTCTTAAGGATTCTGTTATAAACCCCACCCCATTCGCCATTGACAAATGGTTGCAAAGTATTCCGGTAGATGGATCCACTCGTCCCGTATAAGACGTTAATAACACAAAACAAAAACAAACGCATTCACACTCACAGCCCCACACTAAGATCAAAGACTTGTATCGTGGGTGCCAGAAACATTTACACCTCACACACAAATACACCCAGAACCAGAAGCACAAATATCCCTTGGGAAGGAATTTGTGCTCCTGCCGGGAATCGAATAACTTATAATTTTACCCTCATGTCTAGAAAATTGTTTCTTTATGTCCTCAGGCGGTGGTAATCACGATCACTATGATAGTGGTGAATATCGGTGGCCTCATGTACTGGTGGGGTATCAGTCTCAACGCCGTCTCGCTTGTCAACTTGGTGAGTTATATAATAAGATTAGTTTATATGTTACAGTAAAATCAGTTTTTTGAAAATTTGTAAATAATTAAACGCAAACAAAGCTTAAAAAACCGGAACCTTGATCAGATTTAATGTACTAAACACGCATTATTGATTATGACTCAAAATCTAGAGATCAGATCTTGATCAAATTTCAATGGGACCAAATGAAAAGCACCAGCTTTCAAATAAAAAAAATAATCAAGAAAGAAGTTATGAGGTAACTTTTGAAGTCGGTTAAATGAGAACACCGTCAAAGTAGTCCACAAAATATGCATTATTGGCGATATTTCAAGAACTACTTCAGATCTTGATCAAGTGTAAATGGGACCAATTAGAAAGCAACATCTTTCAAACTAAAAAAAAATTTTTCGAAATCGGCTCACGTGGAGAGTAATTATGAGGTAACACACATAAAAAAATATACAGTCGACTTGTGTACCTCCTCCTTTTTTGGGAAGTCGGTAGTAAAAATATGTTTATTTGGCAAAGAAGGACATAGTAAAGTACAATTGTGCTGCGGGCCCCAAACTAGGCAACGTCTGAATCTTGGAAGCCCGATATGGTTAACAATTGTGGAAATGCCTGTGTGAATTTAGAATTATCTATTTATATGTTAATCCTAGGTATAAGCAATGCTATATTCCAAATTTCATCCAGATCCGTTCTGCCGTCTCAGCATGAGTAAAATATTCAAATGTAAATGTTAATTGAAGTTAAGCAAATAATGCAGCAGTTTCACGTATTGCGCAAGTTTATTTTATTAAGCTATTGCATAGCTTCTATCGCGGGCTCTGAGCGTGGAGACCGAATCCAGAAATTCCGTAACGAAAATAACCTAACACCCGACCAGCGGTGATACTTCTTAGTTTTGCCATTATCGATGAATAGCAGAACTTTTAATGACTTTTTTGAAATATCACGCTTGTCTCTTTAGTTCAGCAACTCGCCTCTAGGTGGCAGGAAAAAAACTACTGCATAAATAAAATAAATAAATAATTATAATTACATAAGTTGATAAAAAATGCTATGCAATAGCTTCACCGCGGCAGTCCCCGAGTGCCACACGTCTTTTTTTTATTAGTAAAATGGCAGATCCAGATTTTTTCGTCCTGGGGGACACAAAAATCTGCACTAAAAAGTAGAATGACCCAATAGTTTGTTTGATAAAGCATAACCCGTGTTTGTACCCAGGTAATGGCGGTGGGTATAGCGGTAGAGTTCTGCTCGCACTTGGTGCACAGCTTCAGTGTGTCGGGCGGAGCGTCCCGCATCGCGCGTGCGGCTGACTCGCTCACTCGGATGGGATCCTCCGTGTTGTCCGGGATCACGCTCACCAAGTTCGGCGGGATCATAGTGCTGGGCACTGCCAAAAGCCAGATCTTCCAGGTATAACCATTGGAATTATATATTGTTTCTTCACATTGACCTTAATGAAGTCTGATGAATAGAAAAACTTATAATTGAAACGTAAGCGAAGCTTAAAAAACCGACTTTATCGCTTATATTTCGGTTTTGGCTGGACCGATATGGATAAAATTTATATGGGACCACATCAAAAGTATAATCTACCAAAACAAAAAAAAGGATTTTGAGAATCGGTCCACAAATGGGGGAGAAATCGGTGAACATACATAAAAAAAATACATACAGTCGAACATAGTACCGCCTTCTTTTTTTTAAGTCGGTTAAAAAGAGATACTTATACGTATCGTGTGTTAAAGACCTATTAACAAGCGGGAAAGGATATTTCAATACAAAACATTCTCAGTCGTTAAGAGTGTTAACGGCGGCGTAGTATTAACAAACGGGAAAGAACCTTACAATACAAAACATTCCAAATCGTTAATATTGTTAACGATGGGGTGTTAACGAGTGGGAAGTACCCCTCTGATCTATATGTATCTCTTTCTACAGATAGGCAAGTGAATATCACGACTGCATTTTTGCTCATCCGGCTATAACAAACTTTTTTTTTTTATTTGTGACAGGCTAGTGTTTGACCACTATCTCACCTGATGGTAAGTGACGATGTGATCGAAGTTGGTAAACACACTAAACCTGGAATACGCAGGCTCTCAAGGATAACTGCCGGAACACCGTATTTGGCTTGGCGGCAGACTTTCAACTTGATGGTGGTAAGCTACTTTGGTAGCAAGCCAGGCGAGCAACTCACAAAATGCTCTACCACCTCTCAAATGTCACCTGATTAGCACCACCCGGGGACCACGTGTAGGGAGTCAGACTTAAGGGGTATCCTCCTACGGACGTGGGTGACTCAGCCCCTTGAGTACAATCGCTCTCTTGTGTTTAGGTGTTCTACTTCCGCATGTACCTCGGCATCGTGTTGTTCGGCGCCGCTCACGGACTCATCTTCTTGCCTGTCATGCTCAGCTATGTCGGTGAGTAAAACTATCGCCGTCTCTTTTTAACACATCCAGTACGAATGAGAAGCACATATTGAACTAACTTGAGTTGACCCGTGACTGATAGTAGTGGGTAGGTCTATGCCCGGAGTTTTTTATTCACATTTTTTCTTACCCAAGAGACATGGTTATACAATCATATAGTGTGATATGTAAATGTATCCGGCACCCACGACACAAGACTTTGAACTTAGTGTGGGACTGTGATTTTTGTTTGCATAAACCATTATAGAAGAAAGCGAAATGTTTTATAGGTATAGTATACACCTCTCAAATGTCTTGAAGACGCTGCAGTTTCTGGACTTGGCACTTCAAGGCATAGTAATTAATGCTTAATTAGGTAGAACTGCCCGTTGGCCTAGTCGGGTGAGCGTTCGCCTTCTAAGCAGGAGTATCGGATTCGATTCCCGGCGGGAACACAAGTTTTCTCCCCAAGGAGAATTAGTGTTTCTGGTTCTGGTTGTGATAGTGTGTATGATGTGAATGTTCCCGGCATCCACGACACAAGTCGTCGAACTTGTGTCGCTGTGAGTGTGAAAGCGTTTATATTTATTTTTATGTTATGTGATTTCTTTCGGTAAGATATGTTATGAAACCGGTTTAATTTTTGGAAATTATCGTCAGAAAATAAGTTTTTTTATACACAATACATAGTTTTTGTCGACACATTATGTTATTTATTGTTTAGTTTTTTATTCGTTTTGTTTCTTTATATTTTATGTTTTGTTTGGACTTGGCATGCGTTTGTTTTATTTGCACGTTTCGACTTCCCGCTGTACATTGGACCTTTCGACACGTTTATGTATATGGCAATGCAAGGAATATAGATGTTGGCTGAACCCAAATTGAATGGAAATCGAACTCTGCATGGGTTCTACCGGGTATTCGTATTAAAATTTATACGAATCTGTTTGTCCATTGCCTACATGGATATTAAGTTTGAAACATGTCTGCTTCGTACAGGACAGGACTGGCTCGCACGGAAGGCGTGGGGGACGCCGCGACCCCGCACGCTGATCTGTTCGAACCAAATGCGTCCTGTGTGACGCAGCCTTAAATGCTGTGATACTCCCCTGAAACATTATATTTTCAGGGTAGTAGAGAGATTAATACAAAAATAAGTCCTTACGAATTATTATGCACTGAATTCCTTGTGTTGCCATTACTAAACTTATTTTTCGTCTTTAATTAAAGAAAAGCAGGTTCAAAGCTTTTTTTAAGTTTATTATCATAAACCATTATTTAACATTATGCTCGTGCGATACTAACAAAAGGAGAGGGGGATTGCGAAATATAGACGGAGAGGGGAGGTGGAAGAGACGGGAGGGAATGCATGGATATCTTTATCGGTGTTTTTTTCCTCTATTGCGTCTTAAAGTTTTTTAACATTTCTTATTCAGGGTTTAATTATTTTTTTGCAATATCTATGATTTCTTTTTAAATAAAGAACGAATACAGTGAATTAATATCACGTAGTGTTTTTTTAAGCACTGTGCTACTTTCGAAACAGATAAGTAGTTTCAAATGCATTTATTAAATGTTTAATGAGATAGCAGATTAACTATGCTATGATTTAATGTAAATATGCTTGGTCAAGCTTCATATGAACGACAAAAGTCATGCTTTTTAACAAGCTTTTATTTAGTTTCACAGGTCCCGTTGTCTGTCTGTCGGTCTGTAATCAAATCTTGCAAGCTAAATTAGACTCACTTCCCGATTTCCGATTGGTCTCAAATGTGGTATACTTATGTATCTTTGGTGACAATACAATTATATGGTACCATGGAGCTGGTCTGATGATGGGGACAGAAGATGGCCATATGAACTTCTGAACTCAACATGATAATCCCATCGAGTTTGGGCTCGTTTGATTCGTCGTGACAAGTTCTCTGGTTATATAACATTTAGTCCTTTTTAATTAACAGCTTGATTTTAAAACTTTTTGAAGTATTACTTGTTTTGATTATACATTTCTAGATAAGAACTCTAGAAAGATCTAGAAAAGCTTAAAATGTTAGTCGTTCTTTATGTTATAAAATGTATCCCATTCCAAAGCTTTTTCTTGCTATATTTGCTTTTATTTATGTTATTAATTTTCTTTGCAGTCGTGCGTGTCTTTACAGTAACTAGTCAGAACTAGAATATCTATTTACTCATCAGTAGATAAAGAAATTGATTCAAAAGTCATGTATGTAAAAACCCGACTACCCTCACTTTTACATAGCCTATGTACTCATTTTAATTGAGGCGATCTGAATTATTGAATTATTGCTATCTTTGATATTTCTACTTTTTCAATTAGTAAAATCTGGTGCCAAGCTCCATTGGCAACAATTTAGGCTTATATAAATCAAGTCCCAGTGTACTAGCCTCACATTACATTTTCTCTTACCATTAGGTTAAAAACAAAAGTTCGTTCGAAATAATAATATTCGTAAGACAAGTCGGAGAAAAATTTGCTAACTGGCCGCTTTATCGGCGTACACTGACTAAACAGTTAAGACATAGGTGAATACAATGTATGGCAAAAAATGTTGCCCTACATGAGTTTTACAAAAAAGGCCGCGAAAAAATTGCGGCTCCCGTTTTGTTAGCTTTTTGAGGCATTCAATATTTTTCCTCATCAAAATAAATGATTTCATCGTCTTACGTAGTTCATTTAGATACAATTTGCTCTTTACTGCATATAATTTGGACAAATAGTCTAGGAGAAATCGTTAAATTTATTTGATGATAAAAGCAGTGGGTCACAGGATGAGTAACAGTTACTACGTAATCTAAATTTTGAACCGACTAACATAAGAAGGAAGACATAAATTCGACTGCTTTTTATTTTGTTTTACCGGTAATTATTTATCTTTGAACTTTGAACTGCCTGATGGCGTAGTTAGGTGCGCGTTTGCCTTTAAAGCACCGGGTTCGAATCCCGGTGGGAACACAAGTTTTCTACCCACGGGAAGTTTGTGTTTCTAGTTCTGGGTATACTTAATGTGAATGTTTTTTGTGTGTGGTGTTAATGTTTACTACCCCACGACACTATTGATACTACTCTTAGTGTGGGGCTGGAAGTGTGAAAGCATTTTGTGTATGTTCTTTTTACCCAGGCGACGCCGGGCGTGTCAGCTAGTAATATTATACTTTTGGGGTTGTGGAGCATTAGCATATGCCATTAACAATATCCAAAAGCTTAAATTTACATAAAAGAATACGATACACTTCACTATACTCCGTATCACATTGTTAGAACGTTAAAACTGCTTTACTCTTCCTTCTAGAAAGATTTGTGCTAACATCACTTAGTGAGAAGGGTGAAGATGATATACAGTATTGAACCGTCAGGCAGGCACTATGTCCGTTTCAGGTTCTCCAGTGAATAAGCAGAAACTGGCCAATCAGATGCTGCGAGGCAAGGAGGCGCCCGTCGCAGAAACATCCCTCACTCGAGTAAGAGATGGAAACAACCACAGACAATACAACTTTGACACGCTGCTCGCGTGAGCTTGCGGACTTGCGAGAATGGACTTACGTGACCAGTGAATATAGTCTTATTTGGTGTGGCTGAGAAAGTGATTCGCGATATATTTGTGTGTGTGTGTCACAGTTTGAATGTTAGTAGAAATAGTCCAGTAAACAATGTTGTGGAATTTATGAAAGATTACATTTGTGTTCTGTTAGAACTTTGGACCAATGATCTTTTTTTATTTGAATTTGGTCCGTATTGTCTCAAGTTAAGACCCAAACTTAAGTACTCGATTTTTTGGAGACAGAGTACATTTAAATCGGTATAAATAAAATGCACAATACCGCCACTCGATCCTAAACGCCTACTAACATTCAAACGCTTATTTACGATATCCATAAGTAATCTGTACCTATCAGTATTATTCGTAATTTGATATAAATCACGTTTCTCAGCCACGATACCCCAAATAAACTCAAGTGTCATGTTCATTCTCGTTCACAGTTCCATACTAACGCATCGGTATTTTGTAATAATTGTATAAATGGATATGGATCAAACGGTTCTTTTATTTGATTTTATGGCGCTAGATTATTAATAAAAGTTTCTTTTCAACTCCATTTTGAGGGACCAAAAAAATAGACATGTTTTTGTCGATTCTTAAAATATTTTGTTGATACTGGCGCCATAAAAACAAATGGAACGAAGTTACACAATTTTGAAATTTACCTTTTTGTAATTTTGTTTAACTTACTGTAGGAACTACACTCATATATATTTGTCGAGGTATGCGGCCTATACGGCACTTCACAAGCATGCAATGCTTCCTGGTGAAGGTGTTCTTTTTAATTTAAGCTGTAGACATAAAAATTGACATCTCTGTCTACGATTTAAAAGCAACAAAGTACTTATATTAGAATTGGTGTAGGTCAACAATATTAGGAGATAACGATGAGTTACACAGTGAACAGCTTTTAATTAACAATAGTGGCGAATTGTTGTTAAAATAATAAAAATATCGAGGGAAAAGGTTTTCTCTTGGTGTTTATAGCATTTATAAGGGTTCTGTAGCCCAGTGCCTTTAAATGGAACTATAATAACTGTCTAAACAGTTTATCAGTTTTGCATACCATACATTTTGTTTATCCTTAGTATCGATACTGCGATGGAGTGGAATTCATTTTCCGCGTCTTTATTCTAACGGTATAATCTGGGTGTCTTCAAGTCAGGAGTGAATAGGTATCTTCTAGGCAGGCTTGCGGCCGAAGATGTAGTTACAGCCGCATTATCGCTATCCATTAGGTGAGATTGTGGTCAAATTCTTGTCTATCGAGCATACAAAAAAGCAGAAGTCAAACTATATATATAAACGAACAGTTGTCATAAAACGTTTGTTTTAATGTTTTATGTGTGTTGTCATCTTTAAGCTCTTCTCTCTTCTTTCTTGTCTTCTTCTTCATCATCTTTTTTTTAATCGTTTAATCGTTATATACTTTTTTATATTCAGTATGCAAACGTTTGACCTCCTTTGAAACATTTGATCCCTATCTCACCTGATGGTAAGCAACGACGATGGAGCACGCTTGCCTAGAAGACACCTATGCACTCACGACTTGAAGTTTCCCTTATTGTACTTATCGGGAAATTCCTTTTAGTTCGCACAATGTTTAAGAGCCACAGAGAAAGAAGTAATTTCCTCAATGAATTTAAGATAAATTAAAAACAAATTTGTTAATTCTCGTGGGCCCAAAGAGGCATTCATCAAAGTTAATAACTCTACAGCCAGATTCGCAAAATGACGGCCATCTCGAGAAGAACCTGGCAAGTAACGAATTGGTGAAAACTTAGCCATAAAGAGGTTACAATACTTGACTACTTTCTCACCTGATGGGTGCGGCCAAAAATGGGATATGCTTGCCTAGAAGGTACCTATTCACTCTAGACTTGAAGACACCCAGATTGTACCGTTCGGAGAACAAATACGCAGTCAATGAGTTCTCCTACGCTGCACGGATGATAAACGTATGACGTTTAACAGTTTGTCTCATTATAAATAGCAGCTTGTTTAAAATGTTTAAGGTTGCTCATATTTCACAAGGGTTGCTATTTTTAATATATGATAAGCAACAATTTGACTATCTTTTTTATGGCTACGTGACCCCATAGTGGGCGTTTGTCACTGACACGCTCCAACCCATTTATTGTATATAGATGTTTGCAAACTTTGAAAACTTGTTAATACAAGTAACGTATAACTATATCGACGCAGAATTGCACGCTTACGCCTGGTAAGGGTTCGGTGTCTAACCAAGGCAGTCTACGGGACTCCCTTACATTAAAATTCATATTGTAATGCATGAATATCGATCGTTGTATGTTTAGTTTAAGACGATCATTCCTACTTATTTCGAATTTTTAAATATTATTTTATAGAAGTGCTTGTTATATTGTTTACGTCGTGTCGAGTATCATAGTAATTAGTAATGCGCATTTTTATACAGTAGCCAAAGATATTCATTGTGTAGAATGTGTAGAATTTTTGATAAAATATCAATCCATCCAGTAACCTTACTTAATATACATTCATTATTACAGTTACATTTTTTTTTACTGAAGTATTATTTTTGAATGAGACATTTTTTGACGTGATAACGTCTTATAAATTGATGAACGGCTGCACGCACGAAAAAGCATGAATCATTGTCACGTTCCGCTTGCGTTGAGCGTGCAAGCGAGAGCGCGGAACGAGCGTTAGAGAGGCACGATCGAACCAAGCGTTGTCTTATGACGTTATCATGTAAAATTATCGTCCGTAAACCGACTTTACACACAACCATTTTTTTTTCAATCTTAAAACTGTGCACGTTCTACTTCATCTCTTATTTTGTAGCATTATCCCCGATTACAAAGCAAATTGGTGTAATGTTCAGTTTTACTCTGGGTTTAAAAAAATAACGAATATATAAATAACGCTTTACTACATTACATTTGACGACCCAGTTGGCGCAGTGGACAGGTGTCCGCCCTCTGCGCCGTGGGTCCTGGGTTCGATTCCCGGCAGGAGCACTAGTTCGTTCCCAAGGGATATTTGAGCTTCTGTGTATTTGTGTGTGTGATATGTAAATGTTTCCAGCACCCACGATACAAGTCTTTGAACTAAGTGTGGGGCTGTGAGTGTGAATGCGTTTGTTTTATCATATACTTTTAAACATTTCTACCGATGAATATGTAATGATTGTGCCTGCCATAGCCGCGATTATCTCCACAGTACCAACATATAAATAACTATAGAAAATACTTAAGATATCCGAGTACTTATTTTGTATATCAATTACTTATAGTACTTAATAAAAGAACAAACGCTCGCCGACTAGAGTTTTAACAAAATTATTTATTTATTCAGTAAATTTAAGTTTATTTTTTTAATTTTGTGCCACTGAATCATGAACATTTCCATAAAATTTTGGTCGAATCAAAGCTTAGTCAGTGTTTATTTTATGTGTTTTACATTTAGTTTAAGATTTTTAATTAATTATATTTGCAAATTTGTATTTTTTTTTGTTTATGCGAGAAATTGACTTATTTTCACTTATATTTATACATTTATATAAGATAAACATAGTGTTTTTTAAAATTCAAAGCTTAAGAAAAAGTGCTTGAATTTGAACCAATTTTAATAAAAAAAAAATTGTATGCTATAAAAAAAAATGTATATTGCGTACCAGGCGATAGTTTAAAGATTTGAAGAGTATATGAAAAGTCGATTTCTCTGCAACTCTATTAATAATGCTTTGTGTAGAGCACACTGTATAATAGTTTTATTTCTTCAAGTTTCACTAACTATTGTCGGTTATTATTCGGTCACGTACTAATTTTGGTGTAATGAATCGGTGTTGGTGAAAACAATTCACATTTTATAGAATACCCATATATCTGTTTTTACAGGTACGTCTGTAAAAGAAAATGGAAATTATGAGCCAATATTTATTTCCACTAGATAATTTAGTATTATTTTATTTGTTTTTCGATTAATTTTCATGAAATGATTCATGGGCTGTATTATTTACTTGTGATATCTTAAAGATATTTTGAAGAAATTAGACACTTTTACCCCTCTGAGTTCCTACTAATGTTTAAAAAGTAAAACAATTGTATGGTTATAATATGTTTTGAACAGTTAAATGGAAATTGTTTGTAAAAAAATCGCGTATTCAGGAATCTCTACTTAATAATTAGTACTTAAATTAGAGGGCGAAGTTTTTTTTTAATTATCCAAAGGTAATGGCTTAACGGTGTCAACCAATATGCAGTTTATATTAATGTGATAGAAATAAATGTATGTTTTTTGATTATTTATTTTTGTTTTATTTTAGTTTAAACACCTTTGCATGAGCACAGAGTTATCTGGTACATATGTGCATGTATGAATTTTGTATGATTTTATTATTTACATGCATTTTTGGTAACTTTGTTTATTTATCATTTATAATATTAGTAGGATTCTGCACCTATTATGCTTGTAATGCACATTAAAATACATCATATTGTTACTTTATGAGTGGCTATTGTGACCCGAACGTAAAAATGTGTATGCGATATGATGTTTAGAAACAGACTATACGTTCTTCTATCCGACTTCTCCCGCCGCCATTTTATCTGAGTATGCGTACACTAACTAAACCTTTTCTTTTTTTTTATTCGATTTAGGCAAACTTTTGAGCACTACCTCACCTGATGGTAAGCGACGATGCGGTGGACGACCTACGTCCTACTATAAGAAGTAGAGAAGCGTATCATTTGACCGAAGAATTTTTATCTGGGAGTATGCATACACTAACAAAATCTATGTTCACAAACTAAAACTCGCGTTCACAAACTACACTGAGAAGTAGAAAAGCGTGTCATTTGACCGACGCCATTTTATCAGGTTTAAAAAAAAATAAAAAAATTGGAGAGATAAGTACGTGTGTGTCTGGGTGAGAGAGAGAGTGAGCGAGTTAGATTGAGAATTGATTTAAACTAGCATTGTTAATATTTCACGACATGGTAATTTTCATCAAACATTTAATTCGGAAATAAAGCTGTTTATTAATTTACAAATTGTTACGTTGGGGTCACGAATAGTTACGATTTACGACATATTAGATTGAATTATTAAATGTACGCTAGAAAATGTTTAATGTCTATGTATATTGCATATTTTAATTCAAATAGGCATACATTGGCCTCGATTCTGATGTCACACATTAAATTAAATTTAAACTATTCCTGTCTTTTACAAAATAGGAACACAAGACAGAGATAGCATACTGCTGTGCTGTAAAGTTAGTCAGAACTTAAATGTCTATGCAAGCTTACTCGAGTATGTTATTGGTGTTGACTAAAAACACGCGCCTTTCTGCTGTTCATATTTTAAATGATAAACTAGCTTGACAGCTCTAAAATGTATGCTATCTCTATCTTGTGTTTCTATTTTGTAAGAGACAGGGATAGTTTAAATTTAATTAAGTGAGTGTACATCAGAATCGAGGCCATTATTTCACACTTAAGTGCATGTAAATTGAAAATTCGCGTCATTTATTATATTCATTAAATTATGTAGGTACTACATACTACTTACATATTATCATTTAAATGACACGTCAAAAAATATGAGCAGTTACAATCGTCAATCGACTCATGTAATACTTGAGAACCATGTTCTATATGATCAAAGGGACCGATATAGAGTTATAGGACTGCTATATAGCGTGTTGAAGTTGACTGAATTATCTAGATATAGGGTCCTTTCTTAGTACAGAACAGATTGTGCTCGCATCAATCGCAATCGTTTCTAAAGTATCTAACAAGTTTTAGATTTCATGCAATGTATAAAAATATTTTTAGATAGCTGGGCTTTAAGAGCATAACTATATACTTGTGTTACTGACACTTATGCGCGAACCTTCCTGTTTTTAGAGAGGAGTTTATGTCCTATACACCAGTAAGCCTTCGCGATTCGATAGATTGGTCGATCTCCGTCCCAAACCTACGAAATTACTTAAATCGTTTTTAAAAATATATATTATAAAGAAATATTGATCGTAATTACATAAATCGTATTTGGAAAATAGCAGATTTTTAAGCTGCTGGACAAAACATTTAAATTCTTGTGACGATTCGAGATATTTGAAAAATAACAATTTGTAAAGAACATGGCCTATCCTAGTCTTGGCGTGCTGACCACCTTAAACTATCAGTTATTTTGTGCCCTGACCACATTAATAAGAAAGGGGTATGATCGGTCAAACGCTACCATAAATATTAAAAAGTGTCTTATCGCTACTGTTGTAGCATCGACACCACGGAATAGCAGAATAAATATTGTTCTGCTCTTCTATGAACGACAGGCCCGGTCAGTGACGCTGCAGAGTAGTGCACACAGCAAGCAGCATGTAGTCCGTTCGAAAAAAAAATATTAACGACTGTATTAAAGTGTCACTTGCTGCTTTTCGCATTCTCAGAAACGCAGACTATTTACTACTACTAAAATACATACCTTTAGTTACATCGAGATATTCTATTTAGTCAAGCCATTTTCAACTTAATGATGTCTAAAAGCGTATGATTTAGATGTAAAGGTCCAATGTACAATATTAAAATTGTTTGTGTGTTTTTTCCGCAAAGGAGCTTCTGAATCAAAATGACGTAAGAACCATTTATTTAAAGGCAAAAATAGCACATTCCACATAGAATAGGTATCACAGGTAACATAGATAAATCATGGATAATTAAACCAGTTGAAAGCGCATGAGGCTAATTTTCCTTCATAACAAAATTTACCAGCGGGGGAAGACGACGAGGCATGCTTGATTGGCCGATGCGTGCTTGTGATTGGCTGATCTGTGCTTGTGATTGGCTGATCCGTGCTTGTGATTGGTTGATGAGTCAGTTATCAGCGTCACGTCAGTTGCGGAACTACCGAACATAACTACTGTATTGATGGTTCTAAAGGCTTGTTGTTTTCGTGATGGGGGAAAGATATAGCAGTCAACTGGTTATTTTGTCTGTGAGGCAAGTGCAATGAAATATTCTTAAAATATTCCAGTAAAATTTGTACAGAAGTAAACTATTAGCATTGGTAAACTATTATTTTTGCATTGTTCATTTATTAGTTGGGGAAGCGGACTGATATTCCAGGTTGGTCATTGACAAAAACAAAAGCAAACATAAACTTAAACTACGGGGGTAGCGTAAACTGAGTAAGTTCCTGTGGTAGTGGAGCGGTGCGGGAGATGCTGGTATATTCCAGTTGCCCCCACATTGATAGATCCAAGGTAGCAATTGGGAATTATATTCCCAGTTTTCGCCGGGTGGCGACTGGGAAGTTATTGCCCCCCATTTCAAATCGCTGTACACTGCTGCGTGGATGAGGTCAACAGAATGAAGTGAATTTTACTGCTATTAGTAAAATTTACTTTTGCACATATGTACTTCGCATAAGAGCGCTGCGCTTAGACATATTTATATAAATATGTCTAAGCGCAGCCACCTCCCTCCTATACACTGCTGTGTATATACACAGCAGTGTATAGGGATTTGAAGTGGAGGCAACGACTTCCCAGTCGCCACCCGGGGAATTTCATTCCCAATTGCCTTGTGGGGGCGACTGGAAATATAGGTACGTAGAGGCTTAAACGTTGTTTTATTTTTCTTTCAATTTTGTCGCCGCAATCTTGTGCATTTAGCCAGTGCCAAGTGATAAATATTTCACGTATATTGCATATTATTTCATATTAGATTTCGTATATTTTTCCAAAACTTGATGTGTAATAATGATGGATTATTACCCGTTGATACGAAGTGAACATGCACGAATGTAGGCAAATCATACGAAGTTGAAAAACCCTGTTTCGCTTTCGCTCCAAAACTCTAACAGAGGTTCTAGTAAAGTTTCTACCACTTTATTAAGGCATGACTTGACTATGACCGAATCTTGACTCTTTTACTTGCCTTAGACTGTCACTAGGATTTCTAATATGAAATATACGTGAAATATTTATTACTTGGCACTAGTTCAATGCACCAGACTGCGGCGACAAAATTGAAATAAAAATAAAGCAACGTGTAAGCCTCTCCCGCACCGCTCCACTATAAAACACAACCTTCCACTACCGCAGCAACTTACTAAATTTTGCACTACAGAGGACTGGGGTAGTGTTGAATTATACGTTTGATACCTTTTAAGAATATTTCATGAAAAAATATGCTCCTAGTTTAGTTTTTGTGAACAAAACGAATAAAAGAGTAAATTGTAAATCAGAACACATAAGTAGTTATCCTAATTTCATTAGATGCTTAAGTAGTTAAATAAGCGGGTACACGTATTGACAAATATAGTAGGTAACACCGCTACATAAAAATCGTAGTCTACACATATGTTTAAATGTGAAAGTTTGTGGGGTTTATTTCCTAAAGTATATACTCGTAGAGTAGGAGTATTTCATCACCCAAATGCAACATTTTTGGGATATGAATATACGGTCAAACTGCGGGGCAAAAAGGTAAGTGTTAATAGAAGAAATATATTTATAGTTTTTTAAGTTTAGAAACTAGTAATCGTGCAAGCTTGAACGTGTGAGGCACCAGATATACTACCTGTAAGGCACTATAAGTGTTTTATAGGGCACATACGTGTTCCATGTGCCCAATGGGATCGTGAGACGTCGGATGGCAACTGCTTCGTGCTACAGTGATATACAGCTCTGTTGCAAATTAGCTATCACCTCAAAAAGCTGATTATTCTTCATGTTCTATATTTAAAATATCTCGTAAACCTACCAGTATCAGTATCAGTGCAGGTCTAATGACGCCCGCGTGCTCCTATGATCCAAGCGCTGTGTCCCTTTCGTTAGGCAATAAAGAGAACGCACACACAACGTCAATTTCTCCCTCAATTAAATTATTTGTAAAATATATTGTGTCCTGTGATTGGGCACTTTTGTGATGGATTCCGGCTTTATCCTAAAACCGTCTTGGTTTTTTGACTTGAATTGCTTAAACATTCTTCACGCAAACCACGCACACCACCCACATCGTAAATATAAAGCCGAAATTTAACACTAACAAGTTATATTATTAAAATGCTAGGCACTTATACCACTAATTAATGTATTTATCAGCTTTATGTCAGCTTAGTAGAGCTAGTATCACATTAACAAACTGCAACAATCCGAAACGCCCTGAGTTGCGGCAACGTAGATAAAATGTACTGCACTCAAATTCGATAAGAATGGATTAGACGGGACGATCCGGCTAGCGAGTAGCTTTTGCAACTGATTTGTGAATTGAAGCTGGTACTGGTGTGTGATGATGCTCGCGCCGGCCTCATTCCTCATTGCAAAGTACGTGTCGATAGGCGTTGTGGCTGTCCGTGTCCCGCTCGCTAATTCTGTTGTATGACAGCAGCTTGAGAACTGGCTTGAGACCTAACGGCAGTGAGAGAAAGTCTCATACCGGAGTTTTGCCGCGAAAGTGAAAAAATGGCGTTGTTGATTTTGTATAATTTTCCAAAACCTGTGATTCTTCGAGTGTTAATGAGTAATAATGGTGGATTATTAACCGTTAATACTTAGTAAATGTGCATAAGTCATACAAAGTTGAAAATCGTGATTTTCGCCTTCGCTCCAAAACTCCATAGAAGTTCTAGTAAAGTTTCTACCACTTTACTAGGGCATGACTTGACTATGACTGCACCTTGACTCTTGTACTTGACTTTGACTGGTTTTTGTGACTAGGACTTTTTACTTGAAATATTTATTAATTGACACTGGCTAAATGCACAAGATTGCGAAGCCAAATATAATAGAAAAAAAAGTCTCATAGCATTTTTCAAATGCGCACTGATTATAGGAGTAGGTATTAATCAACATCAATTGCCGTATGGAATTCCACTGATTTATGTGTAGGTACTTAGTTAATTGCTGCGTGGTCCCGCTGTTTGTAAAACAAGCCGTGAGTAGCAACATCTAGTGTCGATACCGTTTACAGTTTGTGACAGCTTTCTTCCTCGAATATTTCGAAATTTCTACAGCACTTTACAGTTAGCCTTTGAGTAATGTCACAGAATACTTAGCGTAACGACCTAATTTGGACAAATGGCGTCGGTGTCTTCAGGAAACGCGGTCTTGGCATGTCGGTAAATATTACTTTCAAAATTACTGGATGCGCTTTAGTATTCAACCGGTTAAAATATATTTTATACAGAAATAACGTTTCAATAGTTTTATTTAGAGAAAAGTAACTGATGCTATACTATTCTATATCTATCTTAAATATCTCCAATATTATCAACAGTAGCAAACGCTTTTACACACAGTCCCACACTAAGTTCAAATACTTCTATGGTAGGTGCCGAAAAGTCAATGAAAAAAAATTACAAGTTATACAAACTGACAGATTACTTTTACAAAAGCGCTTTCAGTCATTTTTTAGTACATGTTTACAAATGTAAAGTGCGAGAGAGAAAGCTGTCAAAATGTGAAATATTAGAACAATGGTTTATAATGCTATATCTAATAACATGGTTCTTTTAACTTCAGGCATAACCCGACGCCGGGGCCGCTGGCGGATTGAATCGCGCCACGGCGCCACCTACGGCAGTCTAGGCTCGTCGGAGCCCCTCGCCTCCACTAGTGGGACCGTCAACGGGCTCACCGAGGAGATGTAATTTAAAACAACGCCATCTGTTGGCCGCTTTGACCAAGCTTAGGCAAACAGTTACTGTTGTATGATTGTGCTCGATTCTTATAAGATTGATATTTATGACAAGTTAAAAACGCTGTTTTATGCTTCGACGAACTTTTGTACATTTGCAAGACTGCTCTAGACTTTTGAAATTTAGAATAACGCCACCTGTTGATTCTAACATTTATGTACAATTGCACGTCTCAATGAAATTAATAACAACGAAATCTGACAATTACGCTCCGTAGTTGACCCAAAGATTTTTCATATAAATATAGTATAATGTTCTATGAAATTAAAATTTACGCCTTTTGTCTCGAAGAACATAATATTAACGTTGCGTTTAAAAAAACCCGGTTTTGGAAACTGTTGACAGATGGCATTTACTTTTTGCGAATTAAACTATCAGATCTAACAAATCATAAAGCGAACGCGTGCTGGGTGATATTGTTCTAAAATGTAAAGAACGCCATCTCTTATCTGTTTTCGACAACTGTGCTATTTAAAACTAAGGCTAACTACACCAACTGTGGAATCAAAAGATGCATAGCTAGTCTGGGTTATAATCAAATAAAAAAAAACACTATGTATTGACTTTTAAGATTTAAATTCAATTGCAAGACTGTGCTGAGTCTTATAAAAAATGTAAATAAAGCTACGCTTTTACGAACTTTTATAGAACAGTTGCAAGACTGAAAGTCTTTTAAGTGTCCTGTAATTGTGATATTATGATATAAGACTTTAGTAGTCTTGTTTTACAGTTAGGAATAGAGTAACGCGAAAATGTTTTGACGATGTGACATCGCCTCAAGCTGGCTTCCGACGACGGTACGTGATTTTTCGGATTATCACGCACGGCCGACGATCATGGATAGCCACGCACCGCATACAAGGCTCCTCCAACGGTGCGTGTCAGTATGTGTGTGTCTTGAGATTCGAAGCTGTCATTCCAAAATGCATAGTCCTTTGAAGTTACCGACTCGTTGCGGATCGGACGCACCGCATCGGACGTGTCTACTAGAGATAAAACGGATATCCGGTATCCGGCCTATCCGGCGGCCTTAATACTATCCGGCCGAATACCGGATAACTAACTACTATTCGGCCGGATAGGCATCCCGCCGAATTAAAAATAAATCTGGGTAAAAAAAAATATTTTTTTGTAATTATTTGCTTTATTTAGTTAGTCTTAGTATCACTTAAGAAATATAATTAGTTTTAGTTGTAAATTTTTAATCACACAATAATAAGTGAATGTAATAGAAAGAAACGACTCTTCACAAGACATTTTCAAATATTCCAATAAGATCTCCTGGCGTGCTCTTGCTGCATCAATCACCCCCAAACGGCTAAGTTCCGCCGGATATCCGGCAGCCGGATATTCAGCTATTGTGCGACCTGGTTGGCCGAATATCCGGTATCCGGCCAAACTGCTATTCGTTTCATCTCTAGTGTCTACGCTACCACGGACGATACTCTTACCATAGTGCGTCGGTGCGCGGTTGTCCGCGTCCGTCCGCAGTATCACGCACCGTCGGAAGCCAGCTTCACATACAATATTATAATTTAGTTAGAAAATAGGGTACGTTTATGTTACATAATATTTTTATACTAAGACTTATTTGTACCTGGAACTTGGCGTTTCGTGATGGTTTTAAACGACCTTTATATTAATTATTTTTAATTTTTATTGAAGGCTATAAGATTTAAGTTTTAATTTTAACCTGAATTGAATACTAGATGGTTTTCATTCGCAAAGAAATCGTTTATTTTTCTAAAATATGACAGTACTGGTAAAATCAGTACCTTAGTACTTGCTAATATAATTGTCATATCAAATTAGTAAATAAAATAAGTATTGTTATTTAGAAATGAAATTGGAAGATAGAAGCCAAAGAAGTGTTTTTTTCTTAAATGCAGTTAAATTAAATTTTATACAATTACCAAAGTTATGTATATAAATGTAATTGTTTGATGATTATTATTAACCATAGCTTTAAATACTAATATTTGCGATATAAATCAGATTATGTTTTGTAAGTATTTTATTATTGAAAATTGTACCGTTGTCGCATTGTTTAAACTATTTCTAAAGCTATGTATGTACTTAGGTATGGTATATAATGATTTGTTTATCATAAAGTTTGATGCATAAAAATTTGTTATATACAGGGTATAATTTATCATCTGTATACTTACCGTATGTGGTTAAAATGATGTACTTATAATACATAATATGTATACAGGCTATAATTATATATTTATACTTGTTATAAATTGTTTATTGTATGCACTATGTTATAGTATCTTGTAGCAGTATCTTGGCACATTTTTGTACTATATTATTATGTATGTATGTATTGTATACCTACATATACAACAAATGTTCTAAGTAATGAATACTCGTGCCTGTCTCTTAGGTCTCTTCTATTTTTAACCGACTTCAAAAAGGAGGAGGTTATAGACTGTATGTATTTCTTTATATTTTTTTATGTATGTTCACCGATTTCTCCTTCACCATTTCTGGACCGACTCTCAAAAGAATTTTTTTTTAGTCTTCAGAGGTCCCATATTAATTTTATCAAAATCGATCTCAACCCAAAACCAAAATATAAGCGGTGAAGTAGGTTTTTAAGCTTAGCTTGCGTTTAAATTATATACGTCTTTGTTCCATGAACGGTGCAATCTAGGTATCTTTTAAGTCTATAGTGAATGAACCTTCTAAGCAAGCATGTTCCATCTTCGGCCGCATCATCACTTTCCATCAGATAGTGGTCAAATGCTTGCCTATCCAGCATAAAAAAGTGAACTATTCAAAGTAAAATTTTAGAAAATTCATCTGCCATCGCAATCTGTTGCCGATAACGAATGTTTGATTTGAAGGAATACTTAATTAATAAAGAATTTTAATGAATAAAAATTTATAGAAATGCATGGGAAATTCAAAATAGCAAAACGCACTATTGGCTAAACTGATTCGTGACCTCATTTCACACATTGTCGGTGTCTTTGATTGGTACATTTTCCTTGACGGTGATTGGATCGTGGATGTCGCAAAAAGAACGTCAAAATGACAGGGTTTTAAATTACTCGAACATGCTCGCATTTTCAAATATTTATCTTAATATGAAATGTCATGTTTTTATTAATGAAATTTTTATTTAAAAATAATTAACGTAAACAATCGATTAAAAGCATAAAAAAACATTATGCATAGTATTATTCCCTTTTATACAAAATGCTGTAAGGGGGGGGCGACCATTAATTCCGTGAGGCGTTTAGAGGGGGAGGGGGTCGAGCCGAACCTCACCCAATCTCACGTGGGGGAGAGGGGTGTCTCAGCTAATATCACGTATTTTTTTATGCAGGATAAAGTGTAAAATTTCCAGAAATCTGAGTTTAATGGTAAAAAAAACTACTGAAATATGGCTACATCATATTGTTAGATATAGTAGGGGCTGGTCTTAAATAAAAACAATTGAACAAAATGTGTGTTAAAAAAACTCAACGCAATCAAGCACATATTAACTTATTAACATTAAAAATACGAAGTAAATATCTGTCTTACTTATAAACCCCTCTTAATTTTTAATCAATTGCTTAACTACAGTTTAACAAAAATTTCACTCATAAACGCGATTTAGCGTTAAGTAATGCTTAATAGTTGTCAAAATTAAACACCGCCATTGCCTAGTTTAAAACTTGCTAAGAGGCAAGATGGCGGGTCTTATATCTTTAAATAATAAATGTGTCAAAACTTTTTACGTAAGGCGCAAAATTGTTTACTTCGACCACCGTTGAATGTCACCTGTCTTTGATTTTCATTTCAATAGATTAATAAAACCATATAATTTCACTTTTAGTCGACTATTTTGGTTATAATCTGTGGCGATCGTGTAAATTTCGATTATTTTCGATTCTCTGTGCGTTTCTCAGCTAAGCGGCGCCTAACTTATGTTTATGAGTGAAGAAAAGTTAATCATTGGTTATGGGCTTAAGAGCTGCTTAACTAAGAGGTGGCTAAGCATTGCTTAACGACATTTTTATAAGTAAGACTGTATGTACTACTTGAGTTTAGGGGAGAGGAAGGGGGTCGAGCAAAATCTCACGACATCAAGGGGAGAGAGGGGGTCGAAAAATCGCCAAAATCACCGCACGTAATTAATAGATGCCCCCTAGAGTAGACCTAGATACCCGCTACGAGTATATAATTATGGACGTTTAATAAAATAATTTACCTGCTTATTTTATCCTTATTCAAAGGGTATTCTACATTTTTACCGACTTCCCAAAAAAGGAGGAGATACTCAAGTTGACTGTTTTTTTTATTTTTTTATGTGTGTTGTTACCTCATAACTTCTCACGTGAGGCGATTTCGATTTTTATTTGAAAGATATTGCTTTCTGATTGGTCCCATTTAAATTTGATTAAGAAGTCCTTGAAATATCGTCAATAATGTCTATTTTGTGGAGGACTACTTTGACGATGTTCTCGTTTACCCGACTTCAAAAGTTACCTCATAACTTCTTTCGTTGTGAGCCGACTTTTATGATTTATTTCTATATTTGAAAGCTGGTGCTTTTCATGTGGTCCCATTAAAATTTGATCGAGATCTGATCTCTAGTTTTTTAGTTATAGTCAATAATGCGTGTTTAATACATTAAACCTGATCAAGGTTCCGAAGATAAAGCGGTTAAGTCGGTTTATTTAAGCTTTGCTTGCGTTTAATTATTACAGTATAATTTTGTTTTTGTGCTCCTTCGTCGACCACATCGACACGGCGCAGCAGATTACACCTACACCTACAGGTGGATTCGTGGCATGAGATTCATGACCTATTATTTATATACTAACTTGTACCTCAATTCCTATATCTCATTCACTAGGGCTCCCATAATGGAACCTGACATTATTTATTTTGTGTATATATATTATTATACTGTACATAGATTTTTATTCTCCTAGAAGATACATTGTACTTTTATTATATTGTAACTATGTAGTGAAATTAGATTATAATTACTGTTTGTAATATCTGTGTAATAGATTTTATTATGAAATATATAAATTATTAAAATACACTACTTTAAATTCGATTTGAAGATGCCTATTTAAGACGGATTAGACCGAATCTTTACTAAACATAAATAATAAACACAAACGCTTTCACACTCACAGCCCCACACTAAGTTCAATGACTAGTGTCGTGGGTGCCGGAAACATTCACATCACACATACAATCACAACCAGAACCAGAAACACAAATTTTCCTTGGGGAGAAAACTTGTGTTCCCGCCGAGAATCGAACCCGATACCCCCGCTTAGAAGGCGAATGCTCACCCGACTAGGCCAACGGGCAGTACACTAATAACTATATCACACTAATATTATAAATCTAAATATTTGTGTAAGTGTGTAAGTATGTTTGATTTATATTCTGGGTTGTTTATATTCTGAGTCACCCACGTCCGTAGGAGGATACCCCTTAAGTCTGACTCCCTACACGTGGTCCCCGGGTGGTGCTAATCAGGTGACATTTGAGAGGTGGTAGAGCATTTTGTGAGTTGCTCGCCTGGCTTGCCACCAAAGTAGCTTACCACCATCAAGTTGAAAATCTGCCGCCAAGCCAAATACGGTGTTCCGGCAGTTATCCTTGAGAGCCTGCGTATTCCAGGTCTAGTGTGTTTACCAGCTTCGATCACATCGTCACTTACCATCAGGTGAGATAGTGGTCAAACACTAGCCTGTCACAAATAAAAAAAAAAAAAAAAAGTATTCACGCTGTAACGGCCGAACGGATTTAAATGTACACAGCTAATACCTAGGATTAACACATGGACTACTCTATTAAACTTGATAAACGCGAGTGAACCCGCGGGGCAATGAAGCGGGCACCCATACAAGTAAGCGGGGTGCCAAATATTTTTAATTATTTAATTTACTATTGTGGGGTATCTTTAAAAAGAATTCTGCAAGTAGAGTACGAAACTGGTAAAAAAATCTATGTTGGAAAATAACAATTTGGTTTTAACATTTTATTGTTTTCTCATAAAACATGATGTGCTGGAACGTCAAGAATTTGACCCCTTTCTCACCTGATGGTTATCTTTAACTACAACCCGGTCACAATATCTGTGCACCTGACCTCGTGACGTCATATCGGCGGTCTGGGTACGGTGTGAAAAAAAGTTTTTCGAGAAATGTGGAGGTAAAAAAAAATTACTAACCTTTTCAAATCACAGAGGTGAGGGAGAGGTGACAGGGGAAGCGGGAGAGGCGCCGCATTCCAGCGAGGTGCACAGATATTGTGACCGGGTTGTACTTATACGACTTTTTTCTATTTGTCCTAGTTTCACACATGGCCGTACAATCCCAGTTTATAATCCACCTTGTATACTATTATTAGTCCTTTGACATTCATGGGAATGTCCAGTTATGGCGGCTACACTTTTTCCTTAAATTCGCTGCCGGGTGACTATGATTTCAAATGTTGACCGACAACTACAATCATTAAAACGATATACTTATTGATTTTTATTATAGCATTTGTTAGGCAGAACTAAAGATGTTTTTCTTTCTAAATTTACTGCTTTAAATAATTTATATATTTATTTATTGAGATAAAAACGATTTTCACCAGCTACATTTATCTCACATATCTATCACTAGCCGTGCCCCGCAGCTTCGCCCGCGATTATCAAGTTAAGAAGTAGCCTATGTGTTAATCCTAGGTATAATCTATGTACATTCAAAATTTCATCCAAATCCGTTCAGCCGTTAAAGCGTGAAAGGGGAACAAACATACTTACACACTTACACACAAACTTTCGGTTTAATAATATTAGTAGGAGTAGGATTAATAAAAAAATATTACTAACTAAAAATTACAATGTCAATCTTATAAATTAAAAACTACAAAATGACATTTAGCATTCACGATTTTTACTAGTAATATCCTATTGATCGACTAGGTATATAAAGGTATCGAAGGCTTTTTGCAAATCGAAGTAAATAACGTCGGCCTGATATCCTCGATCCATGGCACTAGATACATAGTCAACTAAACATAAAAGGTTTGTATTTACGGAGCAAGCAAGTCTTAAACCATGTTGCACTTCGCCAATTTGCTGTTTTACAGGTAAATTGCAGGTAATTGCTATATATATTATTGTGCAGGATATACTCAAAAACCTTTGCAGGAGCGCATAATATTGATATTGGACGGTACTGGTCTACAGAGGTCCTCTTACTACTCTTTGGGATAGGGCTCACCCTTGATAACTTCCATTGGGAAAGGTATTTTCCATTCTTAAGTGAAATGTTCAGTATATAGTAAAGAGGAAGAATGATGTGTTTTTTACCTATCTTGAGAACACTGCTAGGCAAGTTATCAGGACCCGATGTATACCTATATAGATGTATACCACTAACAGTGGGTGGTAGTGTTCCTATCCTAAAAACTTACCTTTGATAGTGTCCATCTCTTTCCTTCTCGTAATTACCTA
The DNA here is from genome assembly GCA_948107665.1 of Lomographa bimaculata. Taxonomy (NCBI): domain Eukaryota; kingdom Metazoa; phylum Arthropoda; class Insecta; order Lepidoptera; family Geometridae; genus Lomographa; species Lomographa bimaculata. Next base: position 15,384,282 of record OX403600.1, read on the forward strand.
AAATGATACAGCATTATTACACTGAAAAAAAAATTCTCTTCGATAAATCAGGATACAAAGAAGGTAGTACTGTAATATTCTCTTAATCATAATGCTTACTGACGAAGTTTGTTACACGAGTGTCTTTCACGCAGCAAATCGAACCGATTCCCAGCGGGAATCCCTTTAAATCGTTTGTTGTGAATTAATGTTATCAACGTATCTACTTTTTGAAGTAATACTTGTATCCGTATATTTTTTTAATTACGTAGACACCCTACATTCCATTCGGCGGACCGTTATTTTCCTGCATTTAGTATATTATTAGTTTGTTTCCTAGTTAATTGTCAATTGTAAGTTCGTCGGGCGAAGAAGCATGTAGTGTAGAGGATTTTACAGAGGAATACTGAAATTTCATGCGGAGCCATGTTGTTCAGAAGGGTATTACGACTTCTTCCGGCCCTCGTGGATTTCCTTTTGCTGTGTCAACTAGCGGACTATGTAAGTAATCTTTATCTATAAAATTGCTTCCGTTTTTTCTTTGATAGGCTAACGTTTGACCACTGTCAAAATTGTAATAATAATAGTAATATCTTTATCAGATATTTATTGCATACCAAAAGATAATTATGTTACATTAAACTTAAAACTAAATTAAAACTAACCAAAAATAACTATTACTATATAATGTGTAACAGAAAGGTGAAGTAATAAAAAAATATTTTTTAATTTTTGTTCGGAACAAATATCTCCGATTGCCGCACATGTAACTGTAGGGTTGTCAAAAGTATTTTAAAGTTATAATTTTAAATTTTTGTACGGAAAAAAATTTGACCGATTTCGACTTTCGTTTTCTAGCAGACGATTCCTGGCACGATGCACATGCACACCACCAAGTATTACTACACCTTTTTGTTACAGGTTGTATATAGATATGTACAAAACTTAATCTAATAGACCGTTACCAGTTGGCAAAGTACCCAAAATGCTATTATTTATCTTTATTGACACAGTTGAGAAGACCTAATTAAAAACACTCGTACATGAAATGTTGATATTAAACTAGAGTAATTAGTTAAGTACAGAGCATATAAGTAAACGCTTATATAAGGTACTTTAAGATTATAGAAAGCTTTGGAAAATGGATGGAACCAAAGTATTATATAGTGTTCGGTTTTTGCCACCTTTTGTATGTACGGAACTTACCTTATAGTAAGTGATGATGAGAGATTGCTTTATTTTTGCGAATCTGATAGTAGAGTCGTTAACTGTCATTAGTGCTTCTTTGGGTGGGAGTTGTTACTGCGCTAAATGTGTATAATAATTATTTAAAATATATTAATAAGCTATGTAATTTATAGTAAGATGTTTCCATAAGTATATACCTACCTACCTAGTATTGTACGTCCGAAACGGGCAGACTGTTGAAACTATTTGTTGCATTTTATGATCTTTGTACACAGTTTTATACTATAAAAATATTATATTCTATTCTATTGGGGCCCATTTGAATAAATGATGTTGATTTAAATTTGATTTTGGTGTGGTCGATGTACCATATGCAAAAAATGTGGAATGTCCTGTTAGTTTAATGACGTCATGGCTTTGAACTACACAAAATACATGTTATACATCTTTATATAAATATTTTTCCTGTACATACATACGTGACTGAACTCATCTTAAACGGCTGGACCGATTTTGATTTTGTTCAGATGGATTCAAGAATGGTATAGAGTCATTATTGGATCCGATAAATTATGTAGGAAATTACACCCGTGCGAAGCCGGGGCTGGACGTTAGTTTTAGGTATAAGCTAAACACTTTTGCAACAAAGTTTTTTAAGACACTATGCAAATTTTATAGAGCCTTTAATTGGTCAAGCGAAGCGAGATCTCTAAGTTGACTTTGGTGATTTAGCACTTCGTCCTTCTGTGTGTCCGGCCGTCTATTAGAGGCATCTAACGTTTAAACCATACAAGCGAATTACTTCAAATTCTCAGGGAGTATCTAAAGCTATGGCCCAAAGCTAGAAATGGCAATTAAAACAACATAAATAAATTTATTAAGGGGGCACTCATGCATATAAGTGGAGAGAAAAAAAATATTGTTTTACCTACCCTTGTAGTATCGTTAAAAAGAACTCTGCAAGTAGAGTAAGAAAACGGTTTAAAATAATCTATGTTGAAAGAATAACGATTTGGTAGGCCACCAAAGTCACTGTTTTTAGACCAGTTTTGTCTCGGGGTCTATCTCAAAAACGGCTACACATGAAAAGCTGAAACCTGAAACTTACGATAGTTGTACTTGAGCAACAATTACAGAAATCCAACAATTATTTCAGAGAAAAAAGTTCTAAGCATTTAATTTAATTTTTCGCACGCGTTTTGCTTCCACATTCATTGTGCGACTGCCAAGGAATGGAACTCCTTGCCTGAGTCTGTGTTCTCTGATGAGTACAATATGGGAGTCTTCAAGTCGCGAGTAAATAGGTATCTTCTAGGCAAGCTTGCTTCATCGTCGACCACATCGTCGCTTACCATCAGGTGGGATTGTGGTCAAAAGTTTGCCTATCATGAATAAAAAAAAGTAAATAACCACAAATGTTCTTCTTTATTAGGCAAAATATAGGCGAAAGATCTCAGTTCGGCGCGAACGAATGATGACAGTTCTTCAGAGAAAATACATATTTAAATATTTGTTTTCAGTTTCAATTAATATTTTTGCTGTTTCTTTCCAAAGCAGCAGCTCTGGTAGATTGATCTTTAGCACTTGGCGAAAAAGTATACCAAGTGCCACACACACACATACACACACACAGTAACTGTAGTAATCGGTAATATAGTAAAATCAAACCACTAGTTCACGTACTAAGAAACAACTGTTTATTTGGCATACCCACAATATAAATGTAACACATAATATATTTATCTACCTACTTAACTCAAATACAACATCTCCCTTCTTCTATAGAAATAAATTAATAATGAAGAGTTACCAAGTGTGATACGGAGTACAGACATTTAAACATAAACAAATTTACATAATTATATAATCCTACATACGACGTCTCTTCTTCCGAAGAAGAAAAAAAAATGCACATGAGAGTGGTACACGATACAAATAGTATATTTTTATCAAAGGTAATATTAGGTACAACCCGTAATATATATACTACTATACAATATAAATGTAATACAGAGGTTACATATTTGTGCCTTTCGGAGTAGAAACTCTTGGTCCATGGGGACCAGGTGCACTTGAGATTTATAAAGATTTGGCTGGGAGACTGAAAGAGTCGACACGTGACCAAAGTGCCGGTTTGTATTTTGCACAGCAATTAAGTCTCGCTGTGCAACGAGGTAACGCAGCCAGCATTTTGGGCACACTGCCGACCAATGACTTTTTGTATTAGGTTAGTAGTTTAGTTAAATCTGTATTTTCTTTATTTATTAAAAAGTTAGTTAGGTTATTTACAAGGTGAAATAAACTTACTAATTATTCAAAAAAAAAAAAACTACACAATTACAAATCTTTGAAGTGGTAGAGAGGTAAGGTGGCCTTACTTCTCTCCTCACTTCGAGTGAACTTTATAAGGTGCGGGCGCAGCCGCCATCACTATGGTGTTCTCCTCGCCTGATGGGGGTGGAGAAACTGATTCAGACTCGCTAACAGACGGGATATCAGGTTCGTTTGGTATATAGTCGAAGTTATTAGTGTAGCTGCGGTTAGGTACGTCCTTACTTTTTGTTTTTGACTTTATTAAGAAAGACCTGTTGCGACGATACGTGCCACCGTTGTCTCCCTTCACCCAATAGGAGCGTCTGCTGTCCGCTTCTTTAACAACCTGAGCTTTATTCCACACCTTACCATCTCTCATTCTAATTTGCTCGCCCGGAGACAAACGAGTAGCAGACTTTGTACCTCTATCGTGATACCGCTTCATGTTATTCACTCTATTCTGCCTCACGCTCCGATTGAAAATAAATGTAGTTTAGGAATTACACTAACATTATAAATCCGAAAGTTTGTGTGTATTTTTCTCTTCATGCTGTATCGGTTGAACGGATTTGAATACACATAGGCTACTTTTTAACTTGATAAACGCGAGCGAAGCCGCGGGGCACGGACATATTTAATAATGTTGTTTTAGGAGAGATAGGTAATATGAATGTATTTGCTAAAGCAAGACATCATTAGAGTTCAGGAGCAGGTTGCGCTTCGGTACGAGTACGTTTGTTGTCTCAGGCCATCATAGGAAGCATTCTGTAGTTCATGTGCCACATTCAGCGGATATAAAATATGGCAGGTAGTGGTAAATTCCTCGAAAAAAAAAAAAAAACAAAATATCGATCCTCATTCTATGTTGATAATTCATAAAGACATTTTATTGGCTCGATATGAGTAACAACATATTTTTTTGTTGAGTTTCCTCTTAATCAACGTGAGCGAATTCACAGATGCCAGCTAGTCTATCCTACTAATATTATAAATCCGAAAGTTTGTGTGTAAGTGTGTAAGTATGTTTGTTCCCTCTTCACGCTTTAACGGCTGAATGGATTTGGATGAAATTTGGAATGTACATAGATTATACCTAGGATTAACACATAGGCTATTTTTAAACTTGATAATAGCGGGCGAAGCCGCGGGGTACGGCTAGTACTATATATAGTTATGATAAAGTAGGGATGTTGGATAATATATGCATACTGAAAATAGAACAAAAAAGGCTTAAGTTAATGCACTATCAAATGAAAGTGCTCTAAAACACCGTCTCATAGTGGTATACTACTTTATGGAGGGGTACCTACAAGAAGGTTTTTTTGTTAAAAGAAAGCCTAGCCTATAACGCTCCTAGAATTGAGACAAATCATCGATATAATTACAATATGTTCATTAGTTCGAGGCAGTGAGTGAACAAACATAGATACATACTATATGTAGGTATACATACTACGGTGCTAAAATCATAATCATTCTCTACGTTACGTTTTAGTCGGGTAAAAATTCTAACAGAAGGACATTTAACTTCAGAAGTATGAGTAACTAGATTGAACAAGGAAACTACTATAATTAAATAACGTACCACCTAAATAATAATATATTCACATCACACATTATATACATAATATATATATTATGTATATAACGTATTAGCATTGCAATTCAGTGACGCAATGCAGCCTGCATGATGGGAACGCTAACCACTGGTAGTGCTTGAGCACTTGAGTTACCTATAGGCTCGATGTCTTAATTTAAAGATATGTAGCAATATTTTCCATCGCTAAAATGTCAAAGTAAAATGAAACTATTTTGACAGACAGTTTCAAAAAATGAAAATGCGAAAGTTGTTTTAGGGCAAGGGAAATGGAGTGTTTTAAAAAAAAAAACACAAAATTGCCGTAAGAAGACTAATATTTATTCCTTGTTTTAAGCTGTATCTATTTACGTAATGGGTTCTTATGAAAAACGCATGAAAAGTAATAAATATCTTCTTCGAGTAACAACATTGACGAAAATAGCGTGAGTTATGATTTTTTTTGTCAAGTAATAACTATCGTATTTGTTTATATTTGCTCTAACTGTTACTGAAATACTACGTGGTAGGTATTATTAATTAGATTTATGTGCACATTGCTATACTTAATTATTTGCATTTACGCGTAATCACCGTTTTATTGCGGCGCGACAGAATCCTTTGTTGGCGCCAAAATGGACTCGCCCGGCTCTCGTTGCTGCTGCTGCTGGCTCGAGTTCAAAGGGTACTCCCGTCCCATTACTATGTTATGATATGTATTTTATACATTGGAAAAATCATTGTTTTAGCATTTATGTAATTTAAACAATTTCGTTATTTGTGAAATATGTAGAATGATGGTTTTGCCTATTATATAAATAATGGACTCGCCCGACGAGGCGACGGTACTTTCGCGCGCTAATTCAGCCATTTATTTTGTGTAAATATTATGACAGTGTTATTATTTGGCGCACTTTTCTGACAACAAGAGGATCTTTTCTCTATGTTCATTTTGTTTCTTTACTGAGAAAGTCAAAAGGCAAATAACAATTGTCACTCAAAAGTGACTATGATAACGAGGCGTTTTTTTTTCTTTCCGATCAGAGTTTCCGATATTACAACAAGTTTTTCTGAGAAAGGTGTTTTTTTTTTATGAAATTGTGAAGGTAAGGAACGGCTTATTATAGTAATACTTTTGTTTATCACCTACATGTTATAAATGACTTACAATGAACGCATATTTACAGCGCGCGTTTTGACAGATTAATGCGACGCGCGGGAAAGTGCCACACACACACACATACAAACACACACTAACAAACAGCTTTACATAGCATAATATGCCACCTAGTAGAGGCAATATTGTTTAAAAATCATTTATCAGTTCCCCTTGGAAGGAAACAGCTACCTACAGCACAAGCAGCGATGCTTAGTGTAGGTTCCATGCTTAATATAATAATATGTATCTATATGTAAGTAAAACTTATTGAAATTGAAAACAAAAATTTCACTCTCGACTTAAAGACTTACTTTACGTTGACGCACAAGTTCTAACAAATCTGAAGACATGACGACAAAGTAGCGAGCGTCCGCTACCAGCGCAGATACGAACACAATGCTAGAAACACACTATTGTGTTGTGTTGTTGTGACGCGTCAAAACACTCACCAACTGGCTGATCGCAATCGAGCAGTCTGCAGGAAGACAAATGCCGCCACAACACACTGTTATTATGTGTTTCTAGCCATATTCATGTATGGAACCGATACGCTTCTGACGCGTGATGACACGTCACGACACAACACGACAGGACTGATGACCGAAGATAGAAATGGAAGACTCAGTAGGGAGCCCAAGCCAAGACAGGCAAGGAGCTCCCGCCAAGATTCCCCGAGGGTAGTAGCCATCGGCGCCCAGCCGTGGTAATAGTGTCAGAACACTGGGACCACTTTCCTTACACCAAGACAGGCGCAGATGAAAGAGACTGACTGACTGACAATAGTGTGTTCAGGGCTTAAAGCTAGGTACATATTACTGAGTCGGGGGGCACCAAAACTCAATTAGTTAGGTACGTTCATTGACATTTGCTATGTCTAGAAGGCGGTAGCCCGCCTAACTAAGCTAACGTTCAAACAAACAACGAAAAAATCTTATCTACGTTCGTGTTCTAGATCCCGAGTGTGACTGCCGACTGCATTTGGTACGGCGTGTGTGCTGACATCAATGACGGTAACAAAAAGAACTGCCTCTATAATGGACCAGCTAAGCAAGTGCAAATTGAAACTAAGGTAAGTCTTCTGTGTGTTAAAGTTAAAATATTGATTACAGACGTAGCGTATAACTAAGTCGATTCCTGCGGTAGTGGAGCGGTGCGGGAACGCCGCGCCGCGAACAATTCACTTGACGTAAGCAAACCCCTGCTGTACCGCTCCAATTTCGAACATACCTCTCCCATACCGCTCCACTACCGAACATACCTCTCCCGTACCGCTCCACTACCAAACACACCTCTCCTGCATCGCTCCACTACCGAACACACCTCTCCCGTACCGCTCCATTACCGAACACACCTCTCCCGTACCGCTCCACTACCGAACACACCTCTCCCATACCGATCTACTACCGAACACACCTCTCCCGTACCGCTCCACTACCGAACACACCTCTCCTGCATCGCTCCACTACCGAACACACCTCTCCCGTACCGCTCCACTACCGAACAAACCTCTCCCGTACCGCTCCACTACCGAACACACCTCTCCCGTACCGGTCCACTACCGAACACACCTCTCCCGTACCGCTCCACTACCGAACACACCTCTCCCGTACCGCTCCACTACCGAACACACCTCTCCCATACCGATCTACTACCGAACACACCTCTCCCGTACCGCTCCACTACCAAACAGTCCAAACACACCTCTCCTGCATCGCTCCACTACCGAACACACCTCTCCTGTCCCGCTCCACTACCGAACACACCTCTCCTTGCTTTTAATTATGTATACATTGTAATGTGTTTCGTCTTATTTTGTGAAAAGTTGCGTGTTGTCATGAATAAATGTATTTTCTTTTTTTCTTTTCTTCGGAAACAATATACATTATAAGAAATCACGATTTCAGTAGAATTGTGCGAGAAGAATCTAAGAACATTTGGTTGCTCTTGGATTCTTGTCGCTGATATGATGCGGTTAGTATTTTTGCTCTAGATTTGCATAGATTATGGAATTACAATAAGCAATAATTTCAATGACTATGTTTTATTATACCTTTCTGTGTAAAATATCGGTACATTCAAAAATGTCTAAAACATAGTCTTTGAAATTATTGCTTATTGTAATTCCATAAAATTAGCTGTTTAATTTATAACCGACTTCAAAAAAAGGAGGACGTTCTCAATTAGTCGGGTTTTTTTTTATATGTATGTTCCCCGATTACTCGGAGACGCCTGGACCGATTGGAGAAATTCTTTTTTTTGTTTAAAATGGTATAGTTCCCCGGTACAATTTGATCAAGATTTGATGAAGAGAGTGATATTAGCGATTAAATGTTATGTTATATTTTGAAAATTCGTTGTTTTACCCGGCTAATACCTGGATCTCGTTTTGTTTGCAGGATACACTTGCAAAGTACTGTCCTGACATCGTAGCCGGCAACTATTCTTGTTGCGACAACGAGCATGTCCAGATTTTAGCTGCTAACATTACCTTGGCTGAAAACTTTTTATCTCGTTGCCCCACCTGTCTAAACAACTTCGTTAAACACTTGTGCGGTATGGCATGTTCGCCGAAACAGAGCGAGTTCCTGAAAGTGGTGAAAACGTCGAACTATACAAAATATTATCGAAGTAAGAATTTCTTTTTCACTCACAGCCCCACACTAAGTTTGATGACTTATTTATTTATTTAACACTTTATTGCACAGTAAAAAAGGAGGTAAAAAGTGTACAAAAGGAGGACTTAATGCTAAAAGCATTCTCTACCAGTCATCCAGCGGTGGAAAAAGAAATGTCATGAGGCGTGCATCAATCAGGGATAAAGAAAATATATGTAAATTAAATTTATATCAAATTGTAATGTACATAAATATAAAATACTTAAGATTTTTTTTTTTTTTTTTTTATTTGTGACAGGCTAGTGTTTGACCACTATCTCACCTGATGGTAAGTGACGATGTGATCGAAGCTGGTAAACACACTAGACCTGGAATACGCAGGCTCTCAAGGATAACTGCCGGAACACCGTATTTGGCTTGGCGGCAAACTTTCAACTTGATGGTGGTAAGCTACTTTGGTAGCAAGCCAGGCGAGCAACTCACAAAATGCTCTACCACCTCTCAAATGTCACCTGATTAGCACCACCCGGGGACCACGTGTAGTCAGACTTAAGGGGTATCCTCCTACGGACGTGGGTGACTCAGCCCCCAAAAATTATATTTACTAATAAAATATATATAACATAAATATCTAAAAATTTAATATTCAAGAAAAAATCTAAAAAATATATAACATAAATATATATATGACTTGTGTCGTGGGTGCTGAAAACATTCGCGTCACACACTATCACAACCAGAACCAGAAACAAATCTTTCTTGAACAATTAATTCTGAATAAGATTTGTTTTTTTTAATACCTACTATTTTTAGCCGACTTCACATAAAGGAGGAGGTTCTAAATACGACTGTAGTTTTTGAGTTATCCTAAATAATTCGTATTTCATTCATTGAATCTGATCATAGATGGGTACACTCTTCACTTGTATATATATACAAGAATTGCTCGATTAAAGGTATTAGATAATTAATTATTACCTAAATTTTGTTGTTCAACAAACTTTACATGAATATCTATAATTTTTATTTAACTACATCGACAAAACGAACGTTTATTTACAAATTAAACAAAAAAAATCCGGGGAATAACACTTTTAGCAAACAATATAACATGTAGACCGCTTGCCTAAGGAAAAGTGCCTAGAATACTGCGTCTCATTAGTTCAACTTTTGTATTACAAAAGTGCCTAGAATACTGCGTCTCATTAGTTCAACTTTTGTATTACAAAAGTGCCTAGAATACTGCGTTTCATTAGTTCAACTTTTGTATTACAAAAGTGCCTAGAATACTGCGTCTCATTAGTTCAACTTTTGTATTACAAAAGTGCCTAAAATACTGCGTCTCATTAGTTCAACTTTTGTATTACAAAAGTGCCTAGAGTACTGCGTCTCATTAGTTCAACTTTTGTATTACAAAAAAGGTGTTTAAGAATGATTTTTAAACTGCACAGCACTGATACTTTACGAAATATCTTCAAGTCCAATAAAATTCTTACACTTACTGATATTTACATATACGAGATATGTGTATTCGTCAAATATAATACAAACATATTTTTTGATAAAAAATCCTGTCGTGCCAATAATTTGAGGACGAAATATAAATATAATGCATGTATTCCGCAAGTTAATAACACTATGTACCACAAAAGTAATAATGTCATGGCAATCCAAATCTACAATAATTTGCCCTTAGATCTCAAAATGTTAGTGGTACCGTTTTTAAAACTAAGCTAAAGTCATGGCTCATTTTTAAAACTCATTATAATCTTAGGGAACTACTTAATTATAAATACTACTTACTTTAATTTATAAATTGTATAAGATATATATATATTTATATATTAATAATAAATATTAATATCGTCCATTAGAGTCTTAAGAAATGTTTTAATCTATAATATAATATTGTAAATACTTGAGTATACTAAAAAATATAATGTAAGTAATTACAATATTGATAGATGCTACTGTCATGAATGTAATAAGACGTAAACACAGTATTTTTGTTTAAGTACTTGCTATTGTACGCCCGAAATGGGCAGACTGTTGCTACCAATACCAAACATGTTTTTTTTACACGTTGGTTACACAGTTTTACAATAAAGACTATTCTGATTCTGATTCTCCACGTTGTATAGCGATACTAATTGTTTGTGCTAAATAAGAGCCAGCATTCTAATCCCTTGACGCCTAAGGCCTAGCTAGACCAAAGGCTTGTCCCTGAAAATTTCGTGTTCATCCTATGGACCCAAAGTGTTACCCCAAAATAGTAATGTTATTTATTAATAGTAAATATACATTTCTAGTTTCTACTATTTTATTTTCATTGTTTCAGCACAAATTAAGGCGCCAATAATTAGCGCAAAACCAACTACGAATAGCATCGCCAAAGAAGGAACGGTTAAAATATTAAACTGTTCAGCTGAGGGTAAATAATTTGTGGCAGTGGCACTCTTGCATAATCGTTTATTTGGTGCTTGATTTTTCGTGATATAATTATTTAGTTACTCCCTTTAGGTATTCCGGAGCCAACGTACAAGTGGCTAAAAAACGAATTGGCTCTTACTGAAACATACTCTTCGGAGAAGATTTACACAATCAATGATACCCAGAGGAAAGATGCCGGCAGATACCAGTGTATAGCTAAAAATGACGCTGGGCTTACACTCAGTGAAAATATTAACATTGTTGTTGCTTGTAAGTATTGTAATAATTTTTAACTGTAAACTGTCTTAAATAAATTCAATAATCAGTCATTATAGTATCATTCTAGTGTCTATCATGCTAATATTATGAATCCGAAATTGTGTGTTTGTTCCCTCTTCACGCTGTAGCCGCTGAAGGGATTTCAATGAAATTTGGAATATACATAGCGTATACCTAAGATTAACACAAAGCAGTACCGTTAAAGCGTAAATTTTTTAAGTTTTTACATACGTATCAAGCCTCGAGGCTCCAAACTGTCATCTACAGAAAGTTAACTCCGGGAGGGGTACCTCAAGGAAGTATTCTTGGACCCTTCCTATTTCTCATTTACATAAGTAATCATCACTAAATGCACCTACTTAATGTTTGCGATGATGCCACCAATATAAAATTTAAAAAAAATACTGCCCACTCAACTTTAAAATTAGCTTTTTAGGAGTGACTCATAGTTTAGCAGCTGTAAAACAGGTTCGACTTAGCACGGCTAACAAAGAGTAAGAGTTGCTGTAACAATTCATCCATGTATATCCTATGTTAAACTAACATAAAATATTATATTGTTCTTATTTAAGTTAATAATGTTAAAATATAGTTATATAAACGGTTAAAAAACATTATGAAAATTCAGGTTAAGTAGGTAATACCTACCTAAGTATATTTATAAATTTTTAGATAAGGGTATCACAAAGGATGTCGCCAATACACAATTCACTGTAAAATCTGGAAAAGAGGCAATTCTACAATATTTTAGAATGGAATCTCTACCTTCAATGATTTTGCAAAATGAAACCAGCAATCTGCAATACGAGAAACATTCGCTTGTATTATTGTGTGCTTCCCGCGACAATGAAAAGCCATACAGGTATCGTATAAATAAAACAACACAAATGTCCTATCAACTGAACTACCCATAAGCTTAGTTGGTTGAGCGTTCGCTTTCTAAGCAGGGGTGTCGGGCTCGATTCCCGAAGTTTTCTCAGAAAGGAAAATTTGTTTTTCGGTTCTGGTTGTGATTGTGTGTGTGATGTGAATGTTCCCGGCACCCACGACACAAGTCAGTGAACTTAGCGTGGATGTGAGTGTAAAAGCGTTAATATTTACTTACTTATAATTTTTTATTTTATTTTATTTTCTCTCAAAACACATTTCAGTATCAAAAATACCGAACCTCCATTAGATGAAAAAGGAAACACAGCAAAGGAAAACAGTAATTACATAAAAGTCGGCATCTATAAAGATGACAGAAAAAGTCCACATATAAATATTTTGAAATCACAAGATGCAAATAATATCACAGAATATACAAATCTCAATTGTTTAGCAAACGCACACGGTACTTTAAATGAAGATATGATCGACCTGGCTGAAATAACTTTTAACCTGAACCAGCAGTGGAAATGCAATTTGAGTCTTATCTCAGAGAAAAATGAAGGACAATACACTTGTCAAGCCAGTATAAAGACGGGGCTTGAGCTAGTTAATGGGTCGGCTAAATTAGAAGTGTATCAAAAACCTGTGTTATCTAGTAATTTACCACGGGAAACGTTTGGAGAAATCGGGAGTACAATCACCTTGGAGTGTAGCGTTCAAAATCATTTGTTAACTAATATTACGTGGTATATAAACGCGACCAAGTTCGGGACTAAAGCCGGGGACGCCGAAAACATTGATGAAGGCGTGGGCGGAGGTAGATACAGCGTCGCTGAGAACAATTCTTTTGTCATAAACAAACTTAAAATTGAAGACATGGGTGTTTATCAATGTGTCGCAACCAACGAAGTTGGAGAAACATCAATTTCCACTTCGTTAATCGCCACTGGTGAGTAACATCTCTGTAAAATGTTTGTGTGACGTGTTGTATGGTGATGTTTATGAAAGTGAAATAATCGGCTATGAGACGTAACATGATAAATGTCATATCATCTAAATATTAGCTTAATTCGATGTAATTGGTATCGATGTTGCTTAGCGAGGGCCATTAAATATAAATGGCACAGATGAACGCGATGTTACTTAATTGTGCAACAATTTCAATCTTCACAATTACTTTTTACGGGCTGCGCAGAACTAGACTCGTCTAGACTACTACTATTCTCTACAAGATTCAAATGGTCTATTGGATTCTACTAGACCAGGGTTCGGCAACCTTTTGAGTCGGAAGAGTCAAAAATTACAATTTACAAAATTTCAAAGTTTTAAAGAGCCACATTTTTTTTTCTTGTCAACAAAAATCCTTAATGCCAACAATAATACCGACTGTACTATGGGTATCGTATAGAAAACGTTATGCACGCGTTATACCTACCTAATCATCCCATAATTTACTTGTTAATTGATTCAGAACGTTTTTTTAAATGATCTTTTTCAAATAACTAATATTTGCGTATGGAACTAAAGAGCCGCAGCTTCACATGCCGACCCCTGTACTAGACTAAAAATATATAACATGACTCTTATGGAGATATGTAAGATGCCTGGAAAGTTAATAAAATAATTAGTTGTTATACAAAACGCTTAACAAGCTAAATGTATATGGTTAATAATGATATTGATATTATTATTATAAGAGTATATTTCCAACAGTTCTAAAACAGGCAATTGTTTGAGGCAAAGAACACTTGCTCTTTAATTACAGACCAATATCCCTTTTATCTACATCACTAACGTTATTAAAAAAAAAATTAAAAAAGAGATTATCACATTTGAATAAATAATGTGTTTTAACTGATAATCAGTACGGTTCTTGTGCTCGTAAGCCTACCCATGATGCTGTTCTAGGGTGGCATCACTTACTTCTAAACACTTTCGTAAAGGTGAACTTTGTATCGGGTTAATCTTGCTGGATTGTGAGAATGCTTTGGACACTGTCTCTACCTCTTTACTTTTAGCACGTTTAGAGGAAACAACGGAGTACGAGGAAGTTTCCATGACTGGTTTACAGACTATTTATCAGATCGAAGACAACCCGTGAAAAATTATCGCGCAGGCGATGACGTTGCTTGCAAATATGGTGTTCCACAGGGCAGCGCACTAAGACTTACATTATTTTTTATCGTATATGAATGGGCTCTAAAAATGCAAATATCCTCGTGTTTGCAGACGACACAACCCTTTTGTTTCATGACCCAACCTAGTCAAAAAGTTAAATAAAAATAGCTGAAGATGTTCTGTCAAATGTGAATATGTGGTTACAATATAATCTGTTATCTTTACAAGGCAATAACGAAATCATTTTGTTTTAATCAAACAGATTGTACAAAACTACCACATTCGTTTTAAATTATGGCCCATACATTTTCATGCAATCGATATAGACCCTGCAATATATTATATATTTAGTATAGTTTAGCAATTGCATATATCATCCTTTAACTCGCGTAGAAACATTTATATACTATTTGAAGTGAGTCTTCGCAGTGGAAGTCATTTTAATCACCGCTAAAAAGCATACCTCTAATTTGCTGTAGTAGGAGCGCTCAGTGCCGATTTATTTCGAAATGACATCTCAGTATGACGCGAAGCGAATGAAATGCACAACACCTCTCGTGGAATTCCCTCAACAAGTTCCCTTGAAGTGAAAGCCCCCGTTATTGATCACAGATAATTATTTAAACAATCATTAAAAACTATCTAAAACCACTTGATGTCTGCTTTACAATTAATAAATACAAGAAAAATAAAAAAGACAAAATGCTATTCTAAAAAACTATTCTATTTTGTAACCAAATATATTAAATCTCTCTTGGGTCTACCCCCCTATCTAATCTACCCTACATTATATGGCATGGCGAAATATATATGAAATATATATTGATGAAATGCTACTATTTCCTGATATAGAATTAATTTATTTACTAATACGCTGCAATTTGGACTCAACTAGCTTATCATCACCAATGAGTCTTTCTGCTCGCCGGGCGATGGACTCGATACCTGGTATTTAGTTGATCCATGCCACAGGCGGCCTACTCCAAACACGATCGGACTTGAGCTCAATATATATTAAGTAACCGCCCCTGTGTGAAGTACTGCCTAACCTTTGCGAGGATACCCAGTTTCTTAGCGGCCAGCTGAGCTCTGGCTTCGATTTAGGTACCAAAGTTATGGTTCGACGACAAGGAACACCTAGAAGCATGCAACATCTTCGGCCACATCATCGCTTTTCATCTGGTGAGATTGTTGTCAAATTATCTATTGAGCATAATATAAAAAATGATCGGCCGCTTCATGATATTGTTAATCTAAGACTGCAACAAAAACAAAACATGCAGCTTTCTCATCCACGCTTAAAAATTTTCCACGGAACATAGGCGACTGAACGAAAGCGAAAATTCCGCCTCGCTAAAATCTGCATATGGTAAAAATAGCGCGATCATCGTCTGTCGAAGCTGCGCTGATAAAATGTTGCAAGCAAAATTAAGGTGTACCCATATGGAGATTAGACTGAAATTTAATTATTTTAGTTTATTTAAAATCAACAATATATCCTACATGTATCCACGTTTGTATAGCTGATAATCGGTACACTTGTTCACTTAGACCCGAGCTCCATTTGTTTGTAGGTCGATGCCGGACCACTACATTGCCTACACATGATAATATCACTGTTTCAGAGACTAGACTTCGCGTAGACGAGATCGACTACCACCTGAGTGCAACATACATGGAGGGGACTTTCAACTCGTGTAGGCAGGTAAAATGAGCTGCCGAGTTTCTTGCCAGGTTCTTCTTGAGACGGCTGTAATTTTGTGAATCTGGCCGTGGAGTCATTTAACTTTTTAAGATTGCCATTTGGGGACCATGTGAATAAACAATTTTGAATATTGAATTTTGATCGTAAATAATCGTAACATTTGTTCCAAAAATTCCCTTAAGACTCAGGTTCAACTTGAAGGTATGTTAAGTAAACCATTTTTACCAAAATCCCTAGTAACCACTCACAAAGTCATGTAAACGAGTCAAAGTGCAATACTATTCAAGTCATGCCCTAGTAAAGTAGTAGAAACTTGACAAGAACATTGGAGGTTTGGAACGAAATCGAAAATCACGTTTATAAATGTTGTATGATTTGGTATATTGTTTGCCTGTAAATCTGCGGCGAGTTTTTGTGCTCGACTAATGTGATGAGGCAAACCCATTTATTTTTAATTTTTAAATGTTAAGTATTTTACAATTGATAATTGTAGCAAACAATCAATATCGCTTATTCACACGAAGGCACAAAAAGGCGCTCATTAAAGTTAATTATTCTACTGCCAGATTCACAAACTTACAGCCATCTCAAGTTGAACCTGGCAAGAAACGGATTTTTGTTATTATTTTAAAAACGTTCTCAAATGACTATAATACAGGAATTATATTAACCTATATAGGTATATCTACAGTATGTAGTCGCCAGAAAGCACTTGTGCAGTTTGCCTCCATGCATTCTTGTCATTAATGTAATCAATCGTTTTATAGTAAGCTTTCTTAATTAATGCCCGTTTTATTAATGATTTTGACTTTTCCTATAGTAATTCAGGTCATGACGTGTCGAAATGAATTATATTTTTTTCTTTATATTTTCAGATTCAAAATCCGTCTACAAATAGTAAAGTTATGGACTTATTGTGCGGAACACCGTCCTGCAACCCTCAGAAGTGGTTTGATTACATGGGCGATCCTAAAGCCAACAATAATCACACACCATTCCCTGTCCATTACATAAGCAATGACAGCCTCTCATATGGATTCATCCCCCATAATCCTGCTACTCTAACATGCAATGTCGGCTTCAATGTAAGTTAGTTTGATATATCTACCTAGGTAGGTAATGCTCTTCGCCGTAGTAATAATTTTCTTAATTACAACATGTATGTTTTTTGCTGAAATGTATAAAAGGAGGAGGTTCTTAATTCGTGGCTTTTTTTATGTATGCGAGTAGTATTGTTTTATGTATGCGATTACTTGATGACGGCTGGTCAGATTTAGAAAATTATTTTGTTAAATAGGTTATATTACTCTTGGTTATATACTTACTTGCCTCGAACGGGCGTACATCATGTACGCCCGTTCGAGGCAAACAGTTCCAGAGGTTGAACTCATATTGCTAAGTTGGTCCCACATACAAATTGCCAAGATTTAACGCGGAGACAAAGCGGGCGAAGTGGGAATTTTGAAACATGCGTTAAAATGTATATAAATTAAATTATCATTTTAGCTACGCCGAGATATCAACTTTCTTACAGAACAAAATTAAAGTTTGACACAGTAATTCAACAATATGTCTCCCAGTGTGTAAAAAGTCGAATAGTATGAACTGCTCTTTTGCCATTCATATTTATATAATTAATAAATAATGTAATATATGCTTAGGGCTCGCCGGGGTGCTCGTGCCTGGACTGCGAGGCGTCGTGCCCCGCGCCGCGCCCCCCGCCGCCCGCGCCGCGCCCCTTCTCCATCCACGGCGCGGACGGGTACGCCGTCGTCATGGCCATCGTGTTCCTCATCGTCACCACGCTGTTCCTCAGCGGCGTGTACTGCTTCAAACAGCGGGGTAACGCTACCAGTAAGTGTTCGGGACTGGCGTGAGACTCGCGACTTTGGAAATTGGTTTAGCTCTGTCCACTATTATTATAAATATATTGGTTTTGTCTAGCAAGTAGCGAGTCTGGTATAGGTGTTAAAAGTGTTCTTTTCAACCGACTTAAAAAAAGAGGTTCTCAAGTCGAATGTATGTTTGTTTTTTGTATATACATACAAAAAAAAACATATATTCGACTTTACATACAACATACATACTTTCGTTGAGCGATATCTCTGCTAATTATGAATCGATTTTGATGTTTTTTTTTGTTTGATAGAGAATACTTCAGAGGTGGTCCCAAATAAATTGTATCGAAATTGGTCAAGCCAAAACCGAAATATAAAGATAATTGAAACGCAATCAAGCTTAAAAAAACCAACTTCACTGCTTTATTTTCGGAACCCTCCGTAACAGTATAAATATCTTGTATGTATATTTAGCTCAGTAAAATTACTTTTCTTTGTAAATAATCTGTTAAAAATCGATTTTATCTTCTTATCTAGCTCATGTAGATACAATTTGCCCATTGAACAAATAGTCTGGGATAATTCGTTAAATTTATCTTAATTTGTTCGTGGCGGGTTTGATCACAGATTGAGCAACAGTTACTACGTAATCCGCCACATTATGCATGTAAGATCGTCTACGTTTTGAATTGACTTACATGAGAAAGAGTATTAAAGTCGACTGTTTCTTTAGCCGGTTATAACTTATCTTTGAACTTTGAAATGCCCGCTGCACTGGCGTAGTTGGGTGCGCGTTCGTTAAGCACCGGGTTCGATTCCCGGTGGGCACATACATTTTCTCCCCACGGGAAATTTATACACACACACATTATATCCAGAACCAGAAGCACAAATATCCCTTGAGAAGGAATTTGTGCTCCTGCCGGGAATCAAACCCAGGACCCACGGCGCAGAGGGCGGAGACCTGTCCACTGCGCCAACTGGGTCGTCCACAAGTATGCGCTGAACGCTGAGCGAAATTTCGAAATTTTGTGTATTTATATTTGGTTTATTGATACTGGACTAAACCAAGACCCTCTAGCAAACAAACATTCTGATATTCGATAGCCTTAACTTAAAACTTAATATATCTTAACTTCGAAGTCTTGTATTTCCACCGGGAATCGAACCCGATACCCGCTGCTTAGAAGGCGAACTTCTCACCAACTACGCCAGCGGGTAGTTCTGGGTGTGATTTTGTGTGTGATATGTAGAGGTGTGGGCCTGCGTTTTTTTTTTGTTTAGGTTTTGCGTCAGAGCACAATCAAGAGACGATGACGAATCCCAGTTCCCTGGGCTGCTTCATAGAACACCCGGACCCAGCCGTGGGAGCTTCTAGCGAAGCCACATTCCTAGAGAAACTTGGTGCTAAGACGGAGACCATATTAGAAGACTCCTTTCAATGGTGGGGTACAGCTATGGCTTCCAGACCTTGGATTGTGTTGTTCTTGGGTAAGTGGTGAAAGATAAGAATAGGTACCCAGTTTATGTTTATGTCATTATGTCCCTTCTCTCCCCAACCTGCCTTTCAAAAGGGTTTTTACGTACCATTCTAACCTAAATCAAACATGAATCAAGTTTGCCACGTCAAGTTTGATGTTTTAAATTAATATCACACTTGATTCATCGTGCTTCATATGTATCAAACGAATACTATACTTAACAATAAAACAAACGCATTCACACTCACAGCCCCACACGAAGTTCAAAGACTTGTATCGTGGACGCCGGAAACATTTACATATCACACACAATCACACCCAGAACCAGAAGCACAAATCTCCCTTGGGAAAGAAAATTGTGCTTCTGCCAGGAATCGAACCCAAGGCCCACGGCACAGGGGGCAGAGACTTGCCCACCGCGCCAACTGGGTCGTCAATACTTGATTGAAGCTTGTTTCATTAAGTTTGATGTTTCTAACATAAATAATAGGTAATCGAATTTTTTTTTTTTTTTAGTATGTTTGCTATGCGTACTTATGTAAATCCCAGCTTTTTCGTTGCCCTGCCCGACCGATGTCGGTGCTGGTGGACTGAAGTGAAATTGAACAGATTTACAGTACTAACTTTCTAAGTTTCAATACGGTTTAAAACGCGTACAAAATGTCGACTTACTTTGTTGTAGACCAGTTTCGGACAGATTAGTTGTCCTTCATTAGGATGAGACAAACGCGCGATACGCGAAGATGAGCGGCTTGGGCCTCGGCGAGTGACTGGCGACGCAAGGGCGCGCTTGCCGCATCAAGTGGTGGTGGTGGTGCGTCACTCAGTCGACTACGAAATAAGTCGTCATTTTTACGTGTTTTAAGCCGTATATGACATTGAAACATATGTGTAATACTAACAATAGTTTTAACTTTAAAATTACCTTTCTAGGGTTTGAAATTGATAGAGGGACGGGGGAGAGTCATATTGAAAAACTTTGTGCGACTAGGCAGTGCATGTTACGCATTGAGTCGGGTGGCTCGGTTGGTGTCGCACGCGCCTGCTACTATGCCACGATATAATCGCTTTTGCAATTGTATGAGTATTTATTTATTTATAAACAGGTGCTTGTTGCGCTTACAGCAATGCCTAGACGCACAACAAACTAAAATAATAATTTACACTATTATAAGACTATTATTAGGAATTTAAAAAATAAATTATATACCTCATGTTAATCAGAGTAGCGCATGTTGAATATATCTACATCTGGTTCTTTAGGAATTAAGTCATTAAGCAATCTTAGGGCTTGAGTTGTTGGAGCAAACTGCGCAGTTTGTGTACGGACTGTAGGAGTAGCAAATAAGCGCCGCGTACGCAGCCACCGCAGCTGGTCAGGGACAGAGAGTGAACAGTGGGATAGCGTGGTGGGTATTTGAGTATTTGTTTGGAAAGGTATATGTGTTGACTGTTGACAGGGACTAGTCTTATGACAACATAAATAAATTTGGTTTCGGAATTAAAATAATAAAAACACGTTATTTTACAGGTACGTGCTTCGTGGTGGGGCTGGGTCACGGCATCAAGTACATGCAGGTGACGACCAACCCCGTAGAGCTGTGGGCGTCGCCCACATCGCGCTCGCGGCTGGAGCGCCAGTACTTCGACTCGCACTTCGAACCCTTCTACAGGTCAGATTACGTACTTTAGGAATGATAGTCTCCTAGGATTGATAACTCTATCACATCGAACACCACAGTCACTGTTTTTAGACCTATTTTCATATTTTGTCCCGGGGTCTATCCCAAAAATGGCTAGATATTTATAGCTGACTAGCTGCGCCTCGCGGTTTCACCCGCGTAAGTTCCGGACCCGCGGGAATTTCGGGATAAAAAGAAGCCTATGTTCTTTCCCAAGCTCTGGACTATCTGTGTACCAATTTTCATTCAAATCGGTTCAGTAGTTTTGGCGTGAAAGCGTAACAGATAAACAGACAGAGTTACTTTCGCATTTATAATATTATATATATAATATATATATATAATATATAGTAAGGATAGAGATAAACTGCCCATTGGCTTAGATGGGTGGGCGTTAGGTGAGCTAAGCAGATGTATCGGGATCGATTCCCGGCGGTAACACAAGTATTCTCCCCAAGAAAAATATGTGTTTCTGGTTCTGGTTGTGATTGTGTGTGTGTGTTGCGAATGTTTCCGGCTATCACGACACAAGTTATCGCACTTAGTGTGAGGCTGTGAGTGTGAAAGCGTTATAAACTACGATAATATAACGCGCCCCGCTAATAATCTATTATCTTTAAACGAGCAATTCGGAAACGGCTCCAACGATTTTCATGAAAGTTACAGATTAGGGGTTTTTTGGCCCAAGAAATCGATTTATCAACGTTCGGTCCAAGAAATGCTCGGTTCCCAAACTGCATTTGAAAAACCGGGATTAAAAAACTATCAGCGTCATCTATTACGCCATGACCGATGTAAAAAACTGTTTCTACTCGACACTAGATGGAGCTTTTTGAGGCTACAAATTCAAACACATTCTACAAAAAACAAAAAACCGAGCAAAGCTCAACAAATCCTTGGATTAGTTTTTGTTTTACAGCTGTCTCAGCACGCACATATGCGTCGGGAGTATTGTCGGCGTTTTGTAAATACTATCGCAAATACATTCAAACGTTTTTTAATTTTGAAGGGTCGCGCCATGTTATCGTAGTTTATCTCTACTTACGTATGCTATCTGTTGTAAAGTGTTGTATCATGTATTTTAACAACATACAAAAATTAAGTAATTATTATAAAGAAAAAAGTTATAATCAATTATATGTTCATTTGGTTCGAACGGATTGACGTCCGTAGCTGCACCGCTAAAGAAGACAATTAATTGCCCTTTTTTTTATTCAAGATAGGCAAACCTTTGATCGCCATCATGATGGTAAGTGTCGATGCCGTCGACGATGGAGCATGTTTGCCTAGAAGATGCCTATTCACTCGCGACTTAAAGACTCCCATATTGTATTTATCAGGGAACACAGACTCGGATAAGGAATTCCATTCTTTTGCAGTTCGCATAATGAATGTGGAGGCAAAACGCCGCCGCGCCCGCGCGAGAAACATTAGCAAGCACATTTGTAAGAGCGCACTTTTGGTCACTGGTCTTTGTGTGACGTAGATGTTAAACATTTGTACGGAGTGCCCTATAGGTGCCTCTGTCGGCCATTGATGTTTCTGAGACTTTTTAGTCTCGTCTATCTATAATAATACAATATCCGGATGACCGAGCATTTCTCGGACCTGGAACGTTGATAAATCGATTCCTTGGGCCGAAAAACCCCTAATCTGTAACTTTCATGAAAATCGTTGGAGCCGTTTCCGAGATCCGGATTACATATATATATATACTAGCCGTGCCCCGCGGCTTCGCCCGCTATTATAAAGTTAAAAAATTGCCTATGTGTTAATCCTATATATAATCTATGTGCATTCCAAATTTCATTCAAATCCGTTCAGCCGTTAAAGCGTGAAGAGGGAACAAACATACTTACACACTAACACACAAACTTTCGGATTTATAATATTAGTAGGATTTACAAGAATTTCTCGTTTAAAGATATTAGATTCGGGTCAAATGCTTGACCTATTTAACGATAATGACGCACAATGGGGTGCGATTTTTTTCAGAACCGAAATGTTAATCATCACCTCTAAAGACATGCCTAAGATCGAACACGAGACCGACGATGGCACAGTCACGTTCGGACCTGTTTTCAACGCCACATTTATGAAGGACGTCTTAAAACTTCAAAATAAGATTTTAGGTAAAACATCTTATTTTTATGTAGAATAGGCAAGCATTTGACCACTATCTCATAAGATATAGTGATGATGTGGTCGAAGATGAGCCATGCTTGCCTAAATACCTTTTCACTTCAGACATGAAGACTCCCAGATTATACCGTTCGGGGAATTAAGACGCAGGCAATGAGCTCCACTCCTTTGCTGTACTGATGATGAACGTAGAAGCGAAACGCTTCCAGCGAACTCCAGTTCGCTCGAAGCGTACAGGTATGTCAACCATATATGGATGACGTTTAACAGTTTGTATTGTCGTGATGGTCAAACGGGCATGGGGGAATTAAGTCGTGTAATTCCAGCATCTAGAAAAACTTTCGAAAAGGATATGAGGTAAAACTATATTTTTTTCCTTTTTTTTTTCTTTTTTTATATATTTGTTTAAAAGACTTCCCAGGCCCAGCAGACATGGAAGTCATTGTCGGCGTCTTTATTTCCTGATCAGTGTATAATAATCGAGGGTTCAAATAAATATATTCTTACTTATGTTGAAGTGATCTCTAGAACTACTGATTCGATTCTGAGTATTTCTACTACTAGTGGCTCTGTGAGCTGAAGACCTCGCGTATTTTTCGAAATTGCTGATATATGTTTTTTCTTACGTTTTCTACACCCATATCTCCGCCATTTTGAAAAATTTCCAAACACTTAATCGACAAAAATAATCTAAACGTATACTTAACGAACCTGCTCACAAAAATCAGTTGAAAAATGCGACCTGTCAAAAATCAAAATCAAAATCGTTTATTCACATAGGCCCCAAAGAGGCACTCATGAAAGTTAATGAATCTATTGCCAGATTCGCAAAATTACAGCCATCTCGAGAAGAACCTGGCAAGAAACTCGGCGGCGCATTTTTTTTTCATTCATTTTTTTTTTAAACATTCTTGATCTTTAATACATAATGCTCTAAACCTAGGTGTTATTATGCTAGTCGCTAGAAAGAGCCTGTGCAGTTTGCCTCCAGATATCCTTGTCATTAATATAGTCGGTGCTTTTATAGTAAGCTTTCTTAATTAATGCCCGTTTTATTACAGATTTGAACTTTCCCAGTGGTAATTCAGTTACGATTTTAGGAATTCTATTGTAAAGGAGAACGACCTGTAGAGGAGAACCGGTAGACATACGAAAGCTATTTTGCCCAAGCTGAAACGGACGCTTCGTTCGCGCTACGCGCTGTTAAAAAGAAAAAATATTCAGTCGGCTTGAGAAACTATTTTATCTAAATCAGTAAAAAATGTTGACGTATGTGTATATGTACATAGGGACGACGCCGCCCTGGCTTTCAGCTAGTACGATATATTTATTCGCAAATGCTAATTCTGGTTTTGCTCAATCCTCAATGTATAATTTCCGTTCAGAGCTGGGTAACAACAGCGGCATTGAGAACATCTGCTTCGCGCCGCTGTCGTCTCCGTTCCGCGGGCCCGTGACGCCGCAGGAGTGCGCGCTGCAGAGCGTGTGGGGATGGTTCCAGAACGACGTCGACAACTTCGACGAGGAGGACGGAGCCTACCTCGATCAGATACTCGAGTGCGCACGGTGAGTCAAACAAACACTTATCTAGTATCTTTCTTTCTCTCTCATTCTTATGTTAGTGTAATTGCTTACTTAAATTATATGGTTAAATCACTAAAGATATATATTTGATGCAGCAATCCATTCGATATGTACTGTCTGTCGGACTACGGCGGGCCGGTGATGCCCGGCGTGGCGCTGGGCGGGTTCCTGGCGCCGGCGGAGCCGCTGTCGGACCGCTCGCGCTTCCACGAGGCCACCGCGCTCATACTCACGCTGCTCGTCAACAACAAGCACGATAAGGAACAGGTAACTACTTCCACGAGGCCACCGTCATACTCACGCTGCTCGTCAACAACAAGCACGATAAGGAACAGGTAACTACTTCCACGAGGCCACCGTCATACTCACGCTGCTCGTCAACAACAAGCACGATAAGGAACAGGTAACTACTTCCACGAGGCCACCGCGCTCATACTCACGCTGCTCGTCAACAACAAGCACGATAAGGAACAGGTAACTACTTCCACGAGGCCACCGTCATACTCACGCCGCTCGTCAACAACAAGCACGATAAGGAACAGGTAACTACTTCCACGAGGCCACCGTCATACTCACGCTGCTCGTCAACAACAAGCACGATAAGGAACAGGTAACTACTTCCACGAGGCCACCGTCATACTCACGCTGCTCGTCAACAACAAGCACGATAAGGAACAGGTAACTACTTCCACGAGGCCACCGTCATACTCACGCTGCTCGTCAACAACAAGCACGATAAGGAACAGGTAACTACTTCCACGAGGCCACCGTCATACTCACGCTGCTCGTCAACAACAAGCACGATAAGGAACAGGTAACTACTTCCACGAGGCCACCGTCATACTCACGCTGCTCGTCAACAACAAGCACGATAAGGAACAGGTAACTACTTCCACGAGGCCACCGTCATACTCACGCTGCTCGTCAACAACAAGCACGATAAGGAACAGGTAACTACTTCCACGAGGCCACCGTCATACTCACGCTGCTCGTCAACAACAAGCACGATAAGGAACAGGTAACTACTTCTACGAGGCCACCGTCATACTCACGCTGCTCGTCAACAACAAGCACGATAAGGAACAGGTAACTACTTCCACGAGGCCACCGTCATACTCACGCTGCTCGTCAACAACAAGCACGATAAGGAACAGGTAACTACTTCCACGAGGCCACCGTCATACTTACGCTGCTCGTCAACAACAAGCACGATAAGGAACAGGTAACTACTTGCATGTGACACGAGGCCTAGGTCACGTGGCGCTAGACACCCGTTACCATGTTGAGAATACCGTTTTCATGTTGAGAAGGTGGTATCGAATACCTGAAACATCCCTTATCACATTGATAATAAGTATTATTCTAGGGCATACAACGCACGAGCCGAGCGAGGAATTATGGTCATTATCTTACATGAGTATTCATTGGATTAGGTACATAAGAGAAAACTTTTCAAAAATTTGAATTTGTTTCAAACTTACAGCATCTTTGAAGTATCAAATGTGATTGAATAAAGTTTGTCTTGGCAAGGCTTGCTCAGTGGCGGATTTACACATTTGCCGCAATAGGCTACTCAAATTTTACCGCCCTTTCGGACCTGTACAATCCTAGTTCAAAATCATATTAATTACAATATTTTTGTCAATTAAATATTACGATTCCCAAGTCATAAAGTTACAATTTCATTAAGAAAGTTGGTGTAATTAGGACGATAGTGTGGGCTCTATATTACACCACCTTTGCCCCAATTAGCATGAATGTGTACTAGGTAAAAAAAAGATGGTCCCAAATTTGCCGCACTTAAAATCTGCCGCTTTAGGCTCCAGCCTACTCAGCCTGCTGATAAATCCGCCACTGGGCTTGCTGCTAGTTTAAATAGAACTTAAAGCTTTGCCACGTCAAGTTTGATATTTAAAAACAATAATTAAACGCAAGCAAAGCTTAAAAAAATTCATCGCTTTATCTTCGGAACCTTGATCAGATTTAATCTATTAAACACGCTTTATTGACTCAAAAACTAGAGATCAGATCTTGATCAAATTTCAATGGGAACACATGATAAGCACCAGCTTTCAAATAAAAAAGTAATCATCAAAATCGGCTCATAACGAAAGATGGAATGCAATCAAACTAAAAAAAAATTCGAAATCGGTTCATGTGGAAAGAAGTTATGTTACACATAAAAAAATAATTACAGTCGACTTGAGTACCTCCTCTATTCTTTTTTGTGAAGTCATCGCTTCCCTATATTGGTAAAAATGCGATTTTTTCCATACCTATTAATATTATAAAAGAATATAACACATATTAGTGAAAAAATGTTCAGAATCGGATCAGTG
Organism: Lomographa bimaculata; assembly: GCA_948107665.1. Classification (NCBI taxonomy): domain Eukaryota; kingdom Metazoa; phylum Arthropoda; class Insecta; order Lepidoptera; family Geometridae; genus Lomographa; species Lomographa bimaculata. The sequence continues at coordinate 15,411,580 of OX403600.1, forward strand.
GTTTCAGAGATTACATTTTACAAACAAGCAAATTATTTATATTATTAGTATAGATAAGGACTGGCCATCAATAGGATAGGGCAGGGGTTGGCAACCTGCGGCTCGCGAGCCACATGCGGCTCTTTGGATGTGAAGCTGCGGCTCTTTAGTTCCATTCGCAAATATTCATAATTTAAAAAATAATCATTTAAAAAAAGACGTACTGAATCGATTAACGAAGATTAGGCACCATTTCTATCAAGCCATTAACAAGCCTCCAAAGGTAGCTTAAAAGTACATTATACAGAAACAAGTAAATTATGGGATGATTAGGTAGGTATAACGCGTACATAGCGTTTTCTATACGATACTCATAATAAAGTAGGTATTATTGTTGGCATTAAGGATTATTGTTGGCAAGAAAAAATTGTGTGGCTCTATGAACATTTGAAATGTTGTAAATTGTAATTTATGACTCTTCCGATTCAAAAGGTTGCCGACTCCTGGGATAGGGCAAATCAGAAAAAAGAATCTAAAAATAATTTCCCCGAATTTTGAAACTAATGGAAACATTCGAATATCGCTCGTTTTCAGTTAAAACCTGCACTTGAATGGGAGAAGCAATTCATTGCTTTCATGAAGAACTACACGGAGGCTGAAATGCCGGCCTACATGGACATCGCTTACACATCCGAGAGGTCTATCGAAGATGAACTTGACAGGTAAGCACTTTACTACTACGTACAATTCGCACGAGATTATAATGATATTACACACTAGCCTTGCCCCGCGGCTTCGCCCGCTATTATCTAGTTAAAAAGTAGCCTATGTGTTAATCCTAGGTATGATCTACGTACATTCCAAATTTATGCACAAACTTAGACACAAACTTTCGGATTTATAATATTTGTAAGATTGCTCGCTACGTTGAAAATCGTTAGTCTTCAAGATAAGTCATAACTGAATAGCTTCCTGTGCGGTGGCTGTACGAGATGAAACAGTTGTTCTTTTAATAAAAATGTAAGCGTTTTTCGGCATTGAGCGAGAGCAAGATATAGATTAGAGTAAACACTAATAGATACAGATTGAATATTATAATATAAATCTAAATATATATAACTCAAAGGTGACTGACTGACTGACTGACATAGTGATCTATCAACGCACAGCCCAAACCACTGGACGGATCGGGCTGAAATTTGGCATGCAGGTAGATGTTATGACGTAGGCATCCGCTAAGAAAGGATTCTAATTAATTCTACCCCCAAGGGGATAAAATAGGGGATGAAAGTTTGTTGTACTTCTTAACGCGAGCGAAGCCGCGGGCAAAAGCTTGTATTATATAAATGTAGAATGACAATTAATTTACGTATCTTTCAGGGTTACACACTCGGACGTTACTACGATTTTGGTATCGTACTTCATAATGTTCGCGTATATTGCCATATCTCTGGGACAATTCACGTCCTTCTCGCGGCTACTCATCGACAGTAAAGTCACCCTGGGGCTGGGAGGTGAGTGTGGATGTCTTTTTAGGTTCCGTACCTTATTTAAAATGGAACTATTATATTTTCAACCGACTTCAAAAAAGGAGGTTCCAAATTCCCATGGAGTTGGTTTTTTTAAGCTTTGCTTGCGTTTAAATTAGATAGATAGATAGATAACGCTTGATTGTCACACCTTACATAATTCACTTACAATATTTTTTTTTTAAACTGAAATCGTCATGTCTTTCTGTCGGTCCTTTTTAAATAAAAAAGTTATTAATAAAAGAGTACACTCTGCTATAGCAATTCCTGTGCTGCCTACACTCCGATGCAGGTTTATATTATGTACTTACGAATAACCCTTTCATATTTTTTTTCATTAAGGTAATTTAGTTGTTATCTGCGCGTTATACGTAAGTGCATAATATAATGCCTGGATTTACGACATAGTATAGTACATAAAACAGCCTATACAACAACTACGTATTTTGATCGCATTGTAGAGGATTGACGGTGTAAATAAACCGGCAAAAAATCGAAGAGATGCGTCATCTGGGTTTAAATCTGACCAAGCAGCTAGTGCTACACGTGAGTGTGTCCAGGTGTCCTGATCGTGCTGGCGTCGGTGGTATGCTCCGTGGGCCTGTTCGGGTTCTGCGGCGTGCCCGCCACGCTCATCATCGTGGAGGTGATCCCCTTCCTGGTGCTGGCCGTGGGAGTCGACAACATCTTCATACTGGTGCAGACGGCGCAGCGCGACCCGCGCCGCCCGAACGAGTCCGTGGCGCAGCACATCGGCAGGACGTGAGTACCGAGCACCGAGCGCCGCGGCTGGGAGATGTTCGGCCACGCTGCACGAACCCGCTTGTGTGCAGGCTGGGGCAGATGAGCCCGTTGATTCTGATAACGCCTGTGTGCAGGCTGGGGCAGATGAGCCCGTTGATTCTGATAACGCCTGTGTGCAGGCTGGGGCAGATGAGCCCGTTGATTCTGATAACGTCTGTGTGCAGGCTGGGGCAGATGAGCCCGTTGATTCTGATAACGTCTGTGTGCAGGCTGGGGCAGATGAGCCCGTTGATTCTGATAACGTCTGTGTGCAGGCTGGGGCAGATGAGCCCGTTGATTCTGATAACGTCTGTGTGCAGGCTGGGGCAGATGAGCCCGTCGATGCTGATAACGTCCGTGTCGGAGTCGGTGTGCTTCTTATAACGTTTGTGTGCAGGCTGGGGCAGGTGGGCCCGTCGATGCTGATAACGTCCGTGTCGGAGTCGGTGTGCTTCTTATAACGTTTGTGTGCAGGCTGGGGCAGGTGGGCCCGTCGATGCTGATAACGTCCGTGTCGGAGTCGGTGTGCTTCTTCCTGGGCGCGCTGAGCGACATGCCGGCCGTGCGCGCCTTCGCGCTGTACGCCGGCGCGGCGCTGCTCGTCGACTTCTTGCTGCAGGTCACGTGCTTCGTGGCGCTCTTCGCGATCGACACGCACCGACAGAACGCCAACAGGTCATTATTATAACAGCTGCTCGGAAAGGGCTTGTCCACTATATGTTTAGATGTGGGTATTTGCACCGATCTAACGCCATCAGGTTTCTACTACCATCTAGGCAAACTTTCGAAACTACTTTATCATGGACTATGCAAAACCATCGCGTAAAAAACCTAAAAGCGTCACACTAAAGTCAATTATGTAAATCCTATAACATGATGGTTGAGACACCTTGAGTTTAACTTATTTTTTTTGTATTTGTACTAGGTTCGACGTGTTCTGCTGTGTCCAAGGCGTAAAATCTGATATTCCGCCGGGCGGCGGCGAGGGCGCGCTCTATAAGTTATTTAAGCGGGTGTACGTGCCCTTTCTAATGAAGAGAGAAGTGCGCGCTTCGGTCATAATTATATTCTTTGCCTGGCTGTGTTCATCTGTCGCCGTAAGTATACAACTTCTACTTAAAAAACCTTTTAGCAATTTAACCAGCCAAATGTTACGCTAATATTGTTATATACAAAATTACAAATGCATTCCACACAAACATTTAGTTACTGCCTTAAAAAAGTGCTTGCGACCTTTATCAGCAACAATTACTCGTGGGCTACCAAATCTAGCGATCCACTGTTGTAATAAAAGCTTCAATTACATTTAACTTTTCACACGATCGCTATGTAATGGAGGAATATAAAAATATACAATAAAGAACCATCTTCCTTAAAGACCAAACAAATGACGAATTATTCGTAAAAAAATAACACATTTACCTTCTTAATTGTATTATTCCATAAAATTATAAATCAAAGGCATGTTGATGTAATTCATTGATCTTCCTTTGTATCAAATATATTACCATATCTTACTTTTGTTTGCGCCTGACAGGGTAGATAATAATTTAAACATTGTATAGTTTTATTACTATGTATACTGTTGTGTACTCAATATCTCATTAGCCAGCGTGTCAAACATTAATTACCAACCAATATTAAAGTATCATAACGTATCAACTAATGGCCATTTTGATGTCACATAACCTTATCGGTCAATACTGTATGTTCTGTGATTCAATCAAGCTTTAATACAGGTGGTACCATACATAGAAGTTGGGCTTGACCAAGAGCTGGCCATGCCGCAGGATAGTTTCCAGCTGAAGTATTTCCAGCACCTTTATCGTTACCTTAACATGGGACCGCCCGTTTACTTCGTCATCGAGGACGGATTGGACTTCAGCGATACCAGGATGCAGAATATGGTGTGTGGCACTCGGTACTGCCAGAACGACAGTGTTGCCAATCAGCTTTACGCCGGTGAGTATTGTAATGATGTTATTGTATGGCCCTATTCCCTGTTTTGTATCTTAAATTATGACCTGAGATTATGAGTCTGAAGGCGTCTGGTCAAGAACAGACTGGGCATTTACAAATAGTCAATCAAACATTTCATTTTAATTCATTTACTGAATGCAATTTAGATTCAAAAGCATCTGGTTCCCGATATAGTTTTCACTGTGTTGCGAGAACCAGCGTCTTCTCCCATTTTTGAAACTATTCATTAGTTATTCAGAAATATTTAAGTCAGGAATGTACTGCGCCTGCAATGCACATTTTCTCCATAAGTCTTTAGCTTTTATATTAAGACGAGTTGGCAGAGTTAGCAAGTCTTTGCCTGACGCCTTAGGTCTTAGATACTGTTCCCAGTAGGAGTACAGTTGTGCTTCTAGGTGTAATTGTATTTGCACATAATAATAGCCTTTTATATAAAATCATTTTCTCTCTTCTAAAGAATAATTTATTCTGGTGAACAGTTTTCATCCGCCCAACGGCAGAAAGTGACACTCTATGAGACAAAAAAAGGAAGAAAATTACACTTCAAATAATATTTTTAATACAAAACATTTTTATATACTCCTCTTGCCTACTACAAAGTATCACTTTTACCATTATATACAGTTTATGGTGAAGAGAAAATTAAATATGGTGACTGCTAGGCATGTGGGTAAAGTTTATTTGTTTTTTTGCTCGCCTGGCTTGCTACCAAAGTAGCTTACCACCATCAAGTTGAAAGTCTGCCGCCAAGCAAAATACGGTGTTCCGGCAGTTATCCTTGAGAGCCTGCGTATTCCAGGTCTAGTGTGTTTACCAGCTTCGATCACATCGTCACTTACCATCAGGTGAGATAGTGGTCAAACAATAGCCTGTAACAAAAAAAAAAAAAAATATTTACTAAAGTATTGCATTACTTTTAGCATACAAGGCCCCAAAGGAGACTTACATAGCGACATCACCGAGCTGTTGGCTCGATGACTTCTTCGACTGGGCATCAGTAGAGGCGTGCTGTAGATACTCCTCCGACACCAGCTTCTGTCCCAGCGGTGGGTGTTACGACTTAGTTCCTACAAAATTCTCAGTTAACGTAGTGTAATAACTAAACAAGTCATTTTACTAAGATATAAAAAAAAAACTCGACTGAACTTACTTTTTTTAATGAGTCTCATCCTACTAATATTGTAAATCCGAAAGTTTGTGTGTATGTGTGTGTAAGTATGTTTGTAATAATAGCGTGCAAAGCCGCGGGGCATGGCATTATTTATACGCTTTTTTGTTACTAAGTCTTATTATTTACTAGCCGTGACCCGCGGATTCGCCCGCTATTATCAAGTTAAAAAGTAGCCTAACACATAGACTAATCCTAGGTATAATCAATGAACATTCCTAATCCGTTCAGCCGTTAAATCGTGAAGCGGGAACAAACATACTTACACACACACTTACACAGTTACACACAAACTTTCGGATTTATAATATTAGTAGGATACCATTATATTAGAACTTTATCACAGCTTCATTATAGGTATTGACATTTTAAGTGAGAGGTGCTAACCAACTTAATTGTAGATCCTAAAGAATCATCCTACTAATATTATAAATCCGAAAGTTTGTGTAAGTGTGTGTGTAAATGTGTAAGTATGTTTAGTCCCTCTTCACGCTTTAATGGCTGAACGGATTTGTATGAAATTTTAAATGTATATAGATTATACCTAGGATTAACAGATAGACTAATTTTAATTTGATAACAGCGGGCGAAGCCGCGGGGCACAGCTAGTTCAAAATAAAAAATGCAAAAATAATCTTAGAGACGATTTACAAATACCTATTCAATTATACACGTCGCCGTCGGCCCCCACTTAATATACGTCGTTAATTCTTTTAAGTCGCCATATTGAATCTTAATTACTACCATATCTTTAATGATATTCTCAAGATTTAAAAGTTGATTGACATAAGAATTGCGCGCGCGATTGGTCTGTACGAACTTTACGCCACGTAGTTAGGTAAATAGGATGGATATCCTTAAACCCCTTGAAAATTATTAGTAATTAAAAATGTTTTTTAAAAAAATGAATTAAAAAAAAAATTCGCCGCCGAGTTTCTTGCCAGGTTCTTCTCGAGATGGCTGTAATTTTGCGAATCTGGCAATAGATTCATTAACTTTCATGAGTGCCTCTTTGGGGCCCATGTGAATAAACGATTTTGATTTGATTTGATTGACTTCACAGGCAATACGTCGTGCTCAAAATGCAATATTGATCTAGTGCTGCCTGAAAATCGTCCTTCCGCAACCGACCTCGCTCGCTACGTGCCTTTCTTCTTACAAGACAACCCGAATATAGATGCGAAGTGCTTGAAGGGAGGTCACGCGGCATACTCACACGCAGTCAACTATAACATGTTGAACAAGAACCTCTCTGTGATCGGCGCTACTTACTACCAAGGTAACGTCCCTACTGCTGACTTATTGCTCTCCCCGTAGGCCGTAGCAATTGCACTCAAAATACCCGTCGGCGCAGCGGACAAATCAATTTTTTTGCAGTGTTACGCCGCGGATCTTAGGTTCGATTCCCGGCAGAAGCATATTTTCCTTTTCGAGAGACATTTGTGCTGGGTGAAATTGTGTGTGTGATGTAAATGTTTTCAGCACCCACGGGACAAGTCTTTGAGTTAAAGTCCTGATTAGGGCTTTTTTTTTTTTATTTGTGACAGGCTAGTGTTTGACCACTATCTCACCTGATGGTAAGTGACGATGTGATCGAAGCTGGTAAACACACTAGACCTGGAATACGCAGGCTCTCAAGGATAACTGCCGGAACACCGTATTTGGCTTGGCGGCAGACTTTCAACTTGATGGTGGTAAGCTACTTTGGTAGCAAGCCAGGCGAGCAACTCACAAATTGCTCTACCACCTCTCAAATGTCACCTGATTAGCACCACCCGGGGACCACGTGTAGGGAGTCAGACTTAAGGGGTATCCTCCTACGGACGTGGGTGACTCAGCCCCCAAAAATGAGTGTAAATGCGTTCGGAACTTTATTCATTCTGCGCACTGCAGATATATACGGTGGGCGTGTCACTTACTATCAGGAGATTGGCTGATTTGTTTTATTTCTAAAAAATATACGTTTTCTGCAGGGTACCACACTGTGCTAAAGAGCAGTAGCGACTACTATTCGGCCATTCGCGGAGCGCGTAGTGTCGCCGCTGAAATAACAGACACTCTTAACAGACAACTCTTGGAAATTGTAAGATATGCTCACACTTAGTTCACGTACCTATTATAATAATAGATAATAAAACACATCGTTAATATTATTATTTGTAAGATTATAATGCTATGATGACTCGATTTATGTATACCTAACATCATTTATAACCATATTCTAACAAATAAATATATTTGGAATTTTAATTTGAAAAGATTGTAATAGTTTAACTCATAGACTTTTAGGAGTAACCTTCGCAACTCAATATATATATATATTTTTATTAATTCATGACCATGGATGCATAGTCCTTCAGTCGAAATATTAAACAAATATTATCAATTTCTATTTTTTATAATAAAAGTCTTAGTCACAAGTCACAGTCAAAGTCAAGTAGTCAGTCATAGTCAAGTCATGCCCTAGTAAAGTGGTAGAAACTTTACTAGAACTTCTATTGGAGTTTTGAAGCGAAGGCGAAAATCACGTTTTTCAACTTTGTATGACTTGCCTACACTTATGCACATTTACTAAGTATTAACGGTTAATAATCCACCATTATTACAATTAACACTCGAAGAATCACAGGTTTTGGAAAATTACACAAAATCAACAACGCCATTTTTTCACTTTCGCGGCAAAACTCGCAACTTAATAATACTTAATTTGTGTTACAATACAGTCATTTATTATTCCTGATTATCATTCGTTTTTCCATTATTTTTTACCCCGATTTTTATTTATTTTCCCTGGTTTGTTTTGTTGATCCTTAATTAAATGGCGTAATTTATAGTCAAAAATCAGACATTTACCATATTATCATTAGGTACATAATAAAGTAAAAATGTAACTTGATTAGTTCCAGTTTTACTACCATTATAATGCTTGTGCTCTCATTATAATGGTAATAAAACTGGAACTGGAAGCTTAATAGTAACCTGGTCCATCGCCAAATGCTCAGTGCGTAGCATGCTGCTTGTAGCTTCATTAAATAAAATTGCATTTAAGACGTCAAGCTATAAACCATTTAATAAACTTTTATTTTTGCAATCTGCTTAAGTTATCATGCTCAGTCAAACTTTGCTGGGAAATTTCCAGTCTTGACACATTTGTTGACCAACAATGTTGATTTTAACTTGCAGCATGTTTAAATTATCGTCATGACAAACTTTATACAAACTTTTGAATGTGACTGTTCAAACACGCTGCAAATCTTCTTCTTATATATAAAAATGAATTGCTGTTCGTTAGTCTCGCTAAAACTCAAGAATGGCTGGACCGATTTGGCTAATTTTGATCTTGAAATATTTGTGGAAGTTCAGGGAAGGTTTAAAAGGTGAGAAAATATAAAGAAATTGCAATAAAATTAGTAAAAAGTAGTATTTTATTTTCCCATACAAACTGTTCGTACCTGTCAAACAGGAGATGTTTCTGAATATTTGACCACAGACAATTGGCGGTATGAAGTTCGCAGGGTCAACTAGTTTAAAATAAATTTATTATGATATCTGTGTTGTAGTGTGCTGAGAGAAATCCCATTGGACATGAGGCTAATGAAATGCATTTCTTTAGGGCTCCAACGCGACGGTAAACGTGTTCCCGTACTCAGTGTTCTACGTATTCTACGAGCAGTACCTGACGATGTGGCCGGACACACTGAAGAGCATGGGCATCTCGGTGCTGTCCATCTTCATAGTTACCTTCGTACTCATGGGCTTTGATCTGATCTCTGCGCTGGTGAGTCTGTTCTTATATATTTCATGTTGCTTGATGAAGACATAATGATTTTTGACCGAGCGAAGCGAGATCTCTAAGTTGACTTCGGTCGTTCAGCACTTTGTCCGTCCGTCTGTCAGAGGCATCTAGCGTCTAAAACATATAAGCGAATGACTTCAAATTCTCATAAAATATGTTCTGAACATATTTTATGGCTCAAAGCCAGAAATGACATTTAAATATATAAATTAAAAAAATATATCAAGGGGGCTCCCATACATGTATCTAAGTGGGGTGCAAGAAAGGCCACCAAAATCACTGATTTTAGACCTATTTTGTCCCGGGGTCTATCACAAAAACGGCTCCACACTGAACGCTGAAACTTACGTATAATATCCGTTATATCCTGCTGTTGAACAACAAATACAGAAATCAAACAATTATTATATAGAAAAAAGTTATAAGCAAGTAACCTCAAAAGTTTTTTTCTATGAGACAAAATGTAGGCGCGAGATCTAAGTTCGGCGCGAACTACTAGTGTATATAGACTTACTAATTGATTTCTTTATGTCCTCAGGCGGTGGTGATCACGATCACTATGATTGTGGTGAACGTCGGCGGCCTCATGTACTGGTGGGGTGTCAGCCTTAATGCCGTTTCGCTTGTCAACTTGGTGAGTGGCGACTATATTGTTTACGAGATTAACGTGTAATTAGTTTAAAAACTTTAAATCTCTAATGAGATCTCTCATTAGAGATTTGAACAGGAGGATTGGATTTCCAAATTTAGAACAGGAGCGAGCGTGAGAGAGTAAAGCTCGCTATTCATACCGACTTTAAAAAGAGGAGTTATCAATTCGTCACATTTTTTTTCCATCCTCTCCATTACTCTAAGACAGCTGGACCGATTTGGATTTTTTTGTTTATAACGGTATTGGGTCAAGTTGTACCCATAAACATTGTCAAGATCTGATCAAGGTTTTGAGATTATCGTGTAAATTAGTTTATTTAAATCTGTAATGAGAATAGTCCGTCATGAATATTCCAGATTTTGAACAGGTGCGAGCGTGAGAGAGCGAAGCTCGCTATTTTTAACCGACTTTAAAAAGAGTAGGTTATCAATTGGTCACATTTTTTTTCTAAGTCTATTACTCCATTACTCTAAGACAGTTGGACCGATTTGGTACAACTTGACCCAATACCGTTTATAACGGTATTGGGTCAAGTTGTACCCATATACAGTGTCAGGAACTGATCAATGGTTTATTTTTTGTTATAGAGTCTCCAATGGACTACAGAAATAGTTGGTATATTCATTTATTTTCGCTCTATGATCGTTCAACAGATTCCACAAAAGTGCTGGATATATTTCTAGTTAGGTCTGTGAATGTTAAGGGATTTATGTTTGGTTATTTTTAAAGTGCCAAGATAGGACATACCAGATCTGATACCACAGATGTGGTCGTTTTATTTTAAGATTTGTTAACCAGTGTCCAAAGGACAGCTACTTGGAGCTAGCAACTGCTCCAAGCAGTTCTCCTTCCCCACGGATACAGACAAAACGCTCCGCAGTACCCGTTTTTAAAACTTACCGCGTGTGTACCGCTACAAATAATTTTGTACCCAGGTAATGGCGGTGGGTATAGCGGTAGAGTTCTGCTCGCACTTGGTGCACAGCTTCAGTGTGTCGGGCGGAGCGTCCCGCATCGCGCGTGCGGCTGACTCGCTCCCTCGGATGGGGTCCTCCGTGTTGTCCGGGATCACGCTCACCAAGTTCGGCGGGATCATAGTGCTGCGATTTGCTAAAAGTCAGATCATTCAGGTAATAACTTTTACTCACACATAGTCAATGGATTCTATAGCTTTAAGCTAAACCTTATATAAGGTGCCTCGGTGTGAAGTACTGCCGAAATTGAATGAGGATATCCAATGTCATAACAGCCAGTAGAGCTCTAGTTGTCTAGCTTCGTACAGTCGTTCGTTGCTCAGCAAGCCATAGTTCTTGTACACTTGAAGACCCTAGTGTACAAGAACTATGGCTTGCTGAGCATGATAATAAATGAGCCTTAGTTTGCGGTGACGGTTCTCCATATTCGCATTGGTTTTTGTTTGGGTCGATATAGCTAACCTGGACAGATTATCTTATGATCTGCCAATCTGGGTACGCAACCTATTGAGCGCCTTCCAGGTTGGCCAAGGACTGCGATGTGATGTGATGTTTTTTTTATATTCTAGTAAGGCCAACTTTTGACCACCATCTCACCTGATGGTAAGCGACGATGTGGTCGACGATAGACAAGCTTGCCTAGAAGATACCTATTCACTCGCAACTTGAAGACTCCCATATTGTACTCATCAGGAAACACCGACTCAAGCGAGGAGTTCCATTCCTTTGCGGCTCGCACAATGAATTTGGAAGCAAAATGTTTCGTCTGTATTGTGGAATGTCTATCATATAGCGGTGACGCAGTTTGTCTGTTTGTCCGGTGATAGAACGGGGATAAGGGAACTAGATCGTACAGTTCCTTGGCACATTCAGAAGTTAGAGGTGACGCCAAAAAGCTCGCGAAACTCTTATAAAGAACACTTTTATAGCAATCAAAGAATTATAATGGTCCAATTTATTATTAAATACGTATCGAAATGACTTTGGGAAAAAGAAGCTTCAGGTTACAACCGCTAGAGATGACGAAATCACCAAAAAACTCTATAGCAAGTAATTTTCTCTCGTGTATTTATTTTTGATTGTTATATCCCCTGTTGTCAGGTGTTTCACTTCCGCATGTATCTCGGCATCGTGTTGTTCGGCGCCGCTCATGGACTCATCTTCCTGCCCGTCATGCTTAGCTATGTCGGTGAGTAAAACTATCGCCGTTTCTTTTTAACACATCTAGTATGAATGAGATGCACATATCCGACTAACTTAATTTGGCCCGTGGTAGAATGTCAATGTGGAGCAATGAGGTTAAATACACGTATCCAAATTTAGTGGATAAGGTACGAAATAAGTGCCTATGGGAGAAAGTATGTTGTGGAAAAGATGAGTTTTGCCGCGAAAGTAAGAAAATGGCTGTGTTGATTTTGTATAATTTTCCAAAACCTGTGATTCTTCGAGTGTTAATGTGTAATAATGGTGGATTATTTACCATGAGTAGTTAGTAAAAGTGCATTAGTAGAGGAAAAACGTAATTTTGCCTTCGCTCCAAAACTCCAATAGAAGTTCTAGTAAAGTTTCTACCACTTTACTAGGGCATGACTTGACTAAGACTGCATCTTGACTCTATTTGACTTTGACTGGGATTTCTAATATGGAACGTGTATCTATGTATAATGACATATTTTTTTAACTTGAACTTGCTAAAAGCACAGTTGCTAAGAGCAAAGCATCTCCGGTTCAGGTTGGGCAAAATTGCTTTTGTATGTCCGGCGGATTTCCGGTTGTTCTTCTCTACAGGTCGCATTTCTCAACTGATTCTCGTGAAATTTTGTGAGCAAGTTTGATATCTATATAGAATATTTTTGTCGATTCATCATCATCATCATCATCAACAGCCTGTATTCGTCCACTGCTGGACATAGGCGTCTCCCATTGCACGCCACTGAGCTCGATCTTCAGCTCTTCTCTTCCAACCGCTGCCAGCCATTTTACGTATGTTGTCGCTCCACCTAGCCAGAGGGCATCCTCGCAAACGTTTGCCGAGTTTTGTCGATTAAGTTTCTGTTTTTTTTTTTAAATGGTGGAGATATGGGTTGATGGGGGTTGATTATATAAAAAATAACATATTTCAGCCATTTCGAAAAATACGCGAGGTCTTCACCTCACAGAGTCTCTAGTTTGTATTTGTATAAAATCATCTGAAATGCATAACCTTTTCAACCGACTTCAAAAAGGAGGTTCTCTATTCGACTGTATGTTTTTTTTTTGTATGTGTGTTACGCGATATCGCCGCCAATTATGAATAAATTTTTGTGATAATTATTAAATAAAATTTGTGTGAAATGAATTCTTTTGTTTGGAGAGTACTTTAGAGGTGGTCCCATATAAATTTTATCGAAGTCCGTCAAGCGAAAACCGAAATATAAGCGATGACGTCGGTTTTTTTAAGCTTTGCTTGCGTTTCAATTATCTATGTCCATTACAGGTTCTCCAGTCAACAAGGTAAAGGTGGCCAGACGCACACGGACACAAGACGATGTACCCAGGGATGTCAAAAATCTTACTGGAGACAGCGACTTGACAAAAAATGCAAATGACCAGTTACTCGCGTGTACTACAAAACTATAATGAACTCGAGCGACCAGTGAATACAGTATTTTAAATTAACTAAGACTACATTATGACTTTAACCTGGGATTATGACTTTACCTTATTCTATACCTTATCACTACCTTAGTGTCATAGTAACTTAGGTAGTAGGTACCTGCTGTAGGTACGGTACTATTAGAAGTTTTAGTTCATCACATAAAATAAAGCAGTAGATTTTTTCATCTAGGCATGTAAATTATCCAGGATAAGGATAGTAATGAAAAATAGAATTATTTTCCCTTAAAGGGGATTTTGAGACTTTTAGCGTCAAAATCCCCACTAGCCCAAATTTCCACAGTAATGGGGATACCTAATGGGGATTTTGACACTAAACCGTAACATTAATGACCTCATTGTAGAGCTCAGCAGCATGCGCGTCGGGTGCCGGGTGGTGTTAATGTTAATAATATCAGCTACGACGACATGGTGCTGCTGGGTCCTGCAGTGCGTTCTCTTGTAAAGATGCTTAAAGTATGTGAGACAAACGCTGCGTCGCATGGTCTCATTTATAATGTTAAGAAAACCGAATACACGGTTTTTAAGGCTGCCGGTAAGTGTCTGGATTTTTTCCTCCTATCACTTTGAACGGAACAAATATTAATAGAGTGTACCAGTTTAAATGTCTAGGACATTTCCTTACCGACGACCTTAAAGACGATGGCGATATAAAGGGAGCGTAGAGCTTTAGCGGTTCGCGGTAATATGCTGGCGCGCAGATTTGCCCGCTGTTCAGACCAGGTCAAAATTACGCTCTTTAAGGCATATTGTCAGGGCCTGTACAAGGCCGGTCTGTGGTTCAGGTATGCCAAAAAATCGCTGAACACTCTACGTATACAGTATAACAACATTTTCAGGATGATGCTGAGACTTTCCCGTTATTGCAGTGCCTCCGAAATGTTTGCGAAAAACCGAACTGACGGTTTTCATGCGGTCTTTCGGAAAAAAGCAGCTTCTCTTTTAAGGAGGGTCAGGGGAAGTGACAACATCATACTGAAAACTGTGGCAGATCTGCGCGCGCCTGTGCTGAGGCATTTCGTGCGGGTAATGACAGAAGTTGGAGATACTCACTTCTCTGGTTACCAGTCGCACGGAATGCTTCTCATCTACAGAATTACTTAATTAATGTAAACAAAATTTCTAATTATATTTTATTGTATTGGTAGGTACTAACCTACTTTTAAATTTTGTGTTACTAACAAATGGATCATGTTGTCCGAAATAAATATGTTTTGATTTGATTTTGATTATAAAAAAAAATATTTTAGGCGGAGGAGTATAAATTTGAACGAGCTACTTACTCGCCTTACATTAATAAGAGATACTTGTTTATTTTATGGCGCGAAAATGAAATAAAAAAAGATATTTAATTATTTTCTAAAACTTGTGTATCTTCGAGTGTTAATGAATAATGAAGGATTATTAAGCTCGCGAAAGTGCTTCAGTGTAGGCAAATCATACACAGTTGAAAAATTTGATTTTTGTTTTCGCGCCAAAACTTGTCAGGTTTCATAAACAGTTCAACATGTATTCGAATGTATTTTTCTTTATAACTCTCGAATATACCTATTGGTGAAGGTATTCTGAAAAACTGAATGTATGAGTTCATGGA
The DNA here is from genome assembly GCA_948107665.1 of Lomographa bimaculata. NCBI lineage: Eukaryota > Metazoa > Arthropoda > Insecta > Lepidoptera > Geometridae > Lomographa > Lomographa bimaculata. The sequence goes on from OX403600.1 coordinate 15,426,690, forward strand.
ACGATGCATTTTGTTGCTGGCAGTACATAGTACAATTGTTACCTAACTATATTTGTTATAAGTATGATTTTTATTACTAACGCCGATTGTTTTTAAACAATTCCTGTTTTTATTAATATAATAGTGATAAATGTACGCATTGATTATTTAATTTTCTACCGCCTTCACAAAAAAGGAGGAGGTACTCAAGTCAACTGTATTTTTTTTGTGTTTTACCTTATATATTCTTTCCACGTGAACCGATTTTGAAAAATGTTTTTTGTTTGAAAGATGTTACTTTCCGCAATTTCAAATTTGCGTAAATTTGATCAAGATCTGATCAGTAGTTCTTGAAATATCGTCATTAATGCGTGTTTAGTATCTAATTTGATCAAAGTTCCGAAGACAAAGCGGTAAAGTCAGTTTTTTTAAGCTTTACTTGCGTTTAATTTTGTTTTATGAGTACAAAAAAAAACTTGTACCTACTTAATGAGCTTGCCTACAAAATGATCGAGACTATACTCTAGTAGAGTATAGCTGTTGCACGCGACTTCGTCTACGTTAAAACTCCTTAATGCACTACACTATTTACATCGTCTATCATCTCCAGTTGTGGCTGTGTGTTGATTATGTACAAGTAAATCAATCAGCAACACGACGGCTTTAAATATATAACTTAAAATAGATAGACCAGTAAGCTAACGTCATCCATTTATGGTTGACTTACCTCCAGTTCGAAGCGTTTTGCTTCTACGTTCATAGTCCGTGCAGTGAAGGAGTGGATCTCATTACGTTTCATTGTTCCCCGAGGGGTATAATCTGGGAGCCTTCAAATCAAGAGTGAACAGATACCTTCTAGGCGAGCATCAAATCTTTGGCCGCACCATCACTTTCCAACAGGTGAGATAGTGGTCAAATACTTGCTTATTTAGCATTAAAAAAAGCTTAGTTGACTGTGCATGATTTGTTTTAACCGGCCGCCGGTAGCTCCTCTCTCTTTGGTAATCATTGTTTTTAGCTACCGGAGCCTTGTTCGTCGGGCGTAAGCTGCCGTTGAAGGTAAGTGAAATGTAATATATGTATATAGGTAACATGCAAATATATCTGAATGTATTTGATTTGTTTTTTACAGTCGGACTTTTTTGGTTTTTTAACTACTAGACTTACCTGCCCGGACTCGCCCGGGTAAAAAAGCTTTGACACTCACAAATAACGAGGCTTTCTATTGGTAAAAGAATTTTCAAAATCAGTTCAGGATTCACTTCAGAACTTACCCCCTCTTTATAAAATTAGTAGGTATACATTAACAATTAAGTATACAAGAACATATAAAATGCACATAGATTGTCCGTTGTTAAACAAATACAAACCGATAATAAAACTACCTTCAATTTCATGTAGAATTAAAAAAATGAAAATATAGATATGTTGATGGATCAATTTATTTAAACGATATTTACAGTAACAGCGATGACTAGATTCAGTTGTATGTTTGAGCACTAATCACTCACCAAGTATACATGTATGTAGACAACAATAACCTTTCCATTCATACGTCACACAACGAAGGAGTACCATTTTATTATAACATTAAACATTCCAGCTAATAACAAACGGTTTAAAATTAAGTAAACCTTGAAACAAACAACTTCAAACTTAATAAATAGAAAAAAACAGTTAACACTATGTGACTACTAAACAAAGCAGTGAGACCTATCTTAGATAAAGTTAGACCTATCTAGAATAAAGTTTAAATAGTATAAAATTGTAAATATTTAACAATTTATAAAAAAACAAACCACACAACGAAAAACGCTACAGAAAAATAAAAAATTTGCACATGGGCTGCTCAGAATCGTGATCGATGGAACACGATGTACAGCATTGAACGTGTTAACCAAGAATTTTACAAATATTACCTACTTAAAAGAAAGCCACATTCATGAATGAGTTGAGGTGTGCGTAAGAGTTTCCTTAAGACGACTTGGTATCGACTTGGCGGACTGGAGCCAAACTATAGCCTTATAGAATTGCCTGCATAGTCAGCGTGCGATTTCATATATTTTTTAAATTAATCTTACCCTTTTACAAAAAACTTGAGTTCACAACGAAGTTTGAATGTTTGTTGGGATTACACCCAATATTTGTAAAAAATATCTTTTATAGAAACAGAATAAAGTTGATTAATTCCACTGACGGGAACGGGAAATTTGGTGTTTTTAGAAAGTTTCATTTTTTTTTCTATCGAGCCAAATTTTTTCAATCTTGTATCGCTGAACATATCCAAATAAAATATTTTGTGAACATTTATTACACATAAAAAATGCTGTTAATTGACCGATTTTAAAGGTCAGGACTTTGCCTTAAAGCAGGTTACAGTCATAATTATGTCATGTACAATACCTATCTCGGTACACGCCGAGACGCCGCGCCGGACGGTCTACACGCGTACTCGAATGATGAGCACCGACTGCTCCGAAACTAGTCTCGTAACAATGCTAGAAAACTCGGTGAAATTGGATAAATCCTTGATAAATAGCTATCTTCTTTTAATAACGATAAAATACGATTTCTAGCCACCTAAGAACGCATGATGCAAACAATAAGCCAATATTAATTGAAATAATTACATATTAATTAATTTAATATTAAGGTACAATTTGGGTGTGTTCAAAAGTTTAGTGAATAGTTATTTACTAAGCAAGCGTGCTCCACCTTAGACTACATCGTCACTTTCTCGGCTTAATTAGAAGTGATTTAGGGTAATGATCAAACGAACTTATAATCAGCGTCAATGAAGAAAGGGACTTCTCACTCCCACAAGTGACTTATTTGTGTGAGTGAATTTCTTATTTGAACGCCTTCATTTGACTGGATTTATATACAACTTGTAAAATTGCTGAGAATTAAGCCGTGAATTATCTTATATTAAGATTGGATTTTATTGACAGATACCAATTATTATTATTATTAAAACGAAGCAAACACTTCCAATTAAATTACTTAAAAACATGAATTGTATAATTTCTACGTTAAACTTTTTTCATGCTCATTCAGGTAAGCATGCTCATTAAGGTCTTTTTCAGGCAAGCATTTGACCACAATCTCACTTGGAATGGAAATCGATGATGAAGCCGAAGATGTAGGATGCTTGCCTAGAAGATACCAAGATGCTGGCACTTATTTGGCTCAACGTATTAACATTGCAATTCAGAGAGGCAATGCCGCCAGCTTGATGGGAACGTTACCATAAAAGAAGATACCAATACAATGAATATCCCCTGGATTATGTTATTATAGATTATTTGTAATCCAAACGAAACATCAAAATGGAATAAAACCAATACCTACTAATTCGATAATATTTTGGTTTCAACAAAACAGCAGCTATTTTCTGTGCCAATAAGCTATTTTTAAATCTATCGCCAACGTTATTTAAATGTGTCGGTATTTTTAGATCCTTTCACAATGGTTTCCAGCGGTGACATCATAAGTTTTACAGAATTTTCTAGTGAAAGATTGTTAGCTTTTCTTGCTATGAGATCTTCGATAATTATCGCGAAGCTTTATTTTAAGTAGGTATTAAAATTTGCTATGTCATTTGCAGTCGCTGTTTTCTTTGATTGGAACTTTGGTTCACTGTACATTCACTGTACATTCCTATTCTTTTCACGATTTTCGTCATAAAAAACGAATTGACAGTAATTAGGTATCTTATCTATGTCCCCCTGGCTGCTGGCATGTTTAACAATAGCAATGCTTGCATATTGTATTGTGTTGTGGGGACACGTCTTGCAATTTGATGTCCTGGTTTCTTTTATTATTGAATTTTTATCATTATGTTTTTATTGCTGTAATTTTTAACATCCAGATCTAAGCTTCAAAACTGATTCAGTCATTGAAAAAAACGAGCATATCAGCTACCACAAACATTATTCATTTGATCGCAATAGTAACTCTTACACATTTTGCTTTAAACGTCTAACAACATTGTTTTGCATGTGATGACAATATTGTAAGAGATGTTGTGTGTTATCTTCGTGTTATCTAGAAAAATAATAGGTACCAGTATTTACAACTACAAGATCATTTAAATTCGCACTGCGCACCTTTGTTTGAGTTTTAAATGTACCATGAACATGGAACAGTTTCAATGATTAACCCAAAAGTTGCGATAAAAATAATGTTGTGGTACCAAATACACTGCATCCACTAACATTCTACTACAACTTCTAAAGATGTTACAGTTCTAAAGGCCCGAACAGGTGCTTCGCTTGACAGTTATCGCCCTGGTCACCCAGGAACTGCGCGAAAAGTTCTTGGTACCGGGAGAGGGTGAGACCGCCTTTTCTCCTGTCGTCGTCCTGAAATGGAAAATATACTAATATAATAATATATACAAGTTTTAAAAACAAAAAATGGACTTCTATCGCAAATATTCCGGAAACTCTTCATCATATCTTGATCAAATTATAATGGGACCAGCTAGAACGTACATACCCTTTCGAACAAAACAATAATTTTCATAAGCGCCGGAGTTCTAAGGTAACACACATAAAAACAAAGAATGCGATGAATCGAAAACCTCCTCCTTGTTAACCTATTCCAAGGAAAGGAGAATGTTCTCAATTCTACTGTATTTTTTTTGTGATACCGCAGTTTTTTCTAGGTGAATCGGTTTGATGATTCTTTTTTTTATTTAAAACTGGTGCTTTTTACGTGATCCCATTTAAATTGGTCAAGATTTGACCAGTAGTTTTTGAGTTATCCTCAATAATACATTTTTAATTCATTTAATCTGATCAAGGGTTCCGAAGATTAAGGGTGAAGTCGGTTTTTCTAAGCTTTGCTTGCGTTTAAATTATTTTGACACGACATTGCATATCAAAGAGTCTATAGGTCTGTAGTACGTAATACGAGCTGTTTAGTCAATGTGACCGACTTTTTATAAAATAGATTGATAATTTTGATTCAATCTCTATAAAAATCGACCTTCAGCATGATCTAGAAATACTCAAATTAATTAAAACAGACAGATAAAAGCAACTGTATGCAATAGGTACAAATCTTGGCAGCAACTGCCCAAAACAAATTAAAACGACAAAAGTCAACGATAAATTGAAAAACTAGATAATTTAGTCATAATGTGAAATACCTTCCAGCTGCATTGATATAAGCAGATGGCAAAATCCAAATTTTGAAAATATCCCCAAATATACCCACACTTTCTATCTATAAATTGGCTGCACAAGCTATAAGCACAAGCATAAAGCTATGTTTCGTGAAAAACGGCCGGTCAATCAAGTCAGCTTACAAACTAAAACTAAATCAAAATCGGCCCAGTCATTTGAGAGCTCCGATGCCTCAGATAGATACGAGCGTGCTCTTGTCGCTTATTTGTTACCTTCCTTTTTTTAAATACAAGCTTTTATTGCTGATAATAATTAAACGTTAGCAAAGCTTAAAAAAGTCCGACTTCACCGCTTTTCCTTCGGCACCTTGATCGAATGTATTAAACACGCATTATTGACGATATCTCAAAAAGTACAAATCAGATCTTGATCAAATTAATATGGGACTAATGGGATTTTTTTGTCAAAAATCACGTGGAAAGATGTTATGAGGTAACAGATAAAAAAATACTGTCGAATTGAGTACCTCCTTCTTTTATATGAAGTTGGAAAAAAAAATACGTTTTATAAATATACATTTTATAAATACAAGCCTTTATAGCTAATAAAAAAAATACAGAACCAGAGAACTTGTCAAGACGAATCAAATAAGCCCAAACTCGATGGGATTGCATTGTTTTATTACAGAGTTCCCATGACAACCTTCCGGCTCCATTATTAGATCACCCTAATATTATTGCATTTTCATGCATGCAAAATTTTAGCTCAATCGGAAACCGGAAAATGGTTCAAATTAAACTAGCAAGATTTGATAATAGACGGTCACCGGGACAGGTGAAACTAATATCCTACTAATATTATAAATCCGAAAGTATGTGCGTAAGTATGTTTGTTCCCCCTTCACGCTTTAACGTTTTTATGAAATTCGGAATATACATAGATTATACCTATTGTATATCCATAGATAAAAGCGGGCGAAGCCGCGGGGCACGGCTAGTAATATATAAGTAATAATAGAAATTGTATATTTTTCGCTCACAACAGGTATAACAAAAATATTACTAAGGTTTGTTAGTAGATATAAGTACAATGATTATACCCGTGTTGTGAAAGCCTGGTGCCTGTTGTAGATTTTTTCAAAAACCTGTATTACTGGTCACTAGACCCCTAGCCAAAAACCAAAACGCTTCGTCTCTATTCTACCAAAAGAATCGCTCTAAATGTACTTAACAGGCCTTGAAACCATGTTAACAAAAGGATTAAAATATCTTCACTTGTTATTTAGGGCTCACCGAAATTGCAAAGTTAAAGACAAGCAATTTGAAACCTCTGTACACAAGTTTTAAAGTCACATTTGGAAAGCATTTCATTTGATATAATAGTCACGAAGCGTTTTGGTTTTTGGCTAGGGGGCAGGCCTCCACTTACTACATTGCTTATTTACTAGCGTTATTTCAATGTTTACGAGATTACTAGGTACTTACTAAGTATATAAAAAGTAGGGTTACATTTGTTATACTACATTAAAAAAAAGTTATAATATTATAATTTTTTTAAACCAAAAACAAATTTTCAGGAACCTTTAGAATATAATTATAAGTGACTCTGTGAGTTGAAAACCTCACACATTTTTCAAATTGCTGAAAAATGTGATGTATGCATGGGACATTTTGCGAATGGGATGGTTTGAAAATGGGACAGACTGCGAATGGGACGGTTTGAGAATAGGACGTACTGCGAATGGGACCGTTTGAGAATGGGACGTTCCGCGAATGGGACGATATGAGAATGGGACGTATTACGACTTCGTGACTAAATGCGAATGGGTCGTTCTGCGAGCAAACCTCTCAAGCAAACAAAAAACGAATCTTCCAAAATAAATCGGTGATGTCCCAGTTTGTCCCAGTTTCACTATTGAGTTATGGATGATAATGTTTTCACATTATCATCCATAACGCCGGAGATATGAGGTAACTAACCAATAAAAAGATATATATTATATTCTGTCGAATTGAGAACCTCCTGCTTTTCTGCAAAGTTAGTAAGAAATACAAATCCTACCAGCACAATGTAATTATTGTCTTTCAGGTCGCGTTTTTGTTTCAGTCAGTGAAGATGCACCTCCAGTTCGCTCGAAGCGCTTCGTTGCTACGTTCATCATTATGTATAATAGTTCCCTGAAGGGTCTAATCTGAGTCTTGACATTATAAGCGAATAGGTATCTTCAAGTCAAAGACTAATACATCCATTATCTTTGGCAAGCATTTCACATCATCGGCCGCATCGTCACTTTCCATCAGGTGAGATAGTATTCAAATGCTTGCCTATTGGCATAAAAAATGTGAAATAGGAAAGTTGCGGTGAGATAGTGGTCAAATTCTTGCCTACTGGCATAAAAATAATTAAAAGGCGAAACCTCGTTTTTGGACTGCATGCACTAATTTCGAGAGCTTCTTGACATAATTTCCTATGAAATGCTAATAAGAACTTTTTTTTATACTAGATAGGCAAGCATTTGACCGCTATCTCACCTGATGGAAAGTGACGATGCGGCCAATGATGGAACATACTTGCCTAGAAGGTACCTATTCACTCTAGACTTGAAGACACCCAGATCATACTGTTAAGGGAACAAAGACGCAGGCAATGAGTTCCACTCCTTCGCTGTACGGATGTGTAATTATGGTGGATTATTAATAGTTAATACTTAGTGAACGTGCATAACTGTAGGCAAATCATACAAAGTTAAAAAACGTGATGAACCTTCGCTCCAAAACTCCAATAGAAGTTCTAGTAAAGTTTCTACCACTTTACTATGGCATGACTTGACTATGACTGGACCTTGACTGTTTTACTTGACTTTGACTGTAACTTGTGACTAGGACTTTTAATATGAAATACACTTGAAATACTTGACACTGGCTAAATGCGCAAGATTGCGAAGCCAATATTTAAAGAAAAAAAACTTCTCTTCTGGTTACGTCATTGTGAATGTATTCACCTCCTTTCACCTGTATCGTTAAGTAAAAACAAATTAGTTCCTCTCACGCCTTGTTAACTACCAAGCATCTTAGATAGAGAAAATAAGATTAACATTTCCCCAGTCTGTAGGAAATGTTTTTCTCATTGTAGACCACTTGGACGCCAGCCAGAGTTCGATTCATCTAACTGCATACATATATGTATATCTCCTCTAGTGTTCACTAAATACAATGTTTGTCTGAAAGGCGTTTAGTTCTTAAAGCATTTGATGTTTATAGATCTATTATACCTACTCCAAACATGTTCTTGAAAAGAACCAACCTTCTCTCGAAGTGATTCGACGCGTAGGACTTTTACTGTTGGCGTACCTGCCTATGTGTTGTAGGTACATTTAGACTGATATTGTTTAAAGTAAATTTACTGCTTGAGTGTAGTACTTTCACTATCTATCATTGATGGACCATATTTCGAAGTTCTAATACATATTCGGTGACGATTGTGAATGATACACGCTTACAAAGAAAACCCACGATAACTACAAAAAAGTTTGTAAAAAAACGTCGTGATAAAACCGACATATACCCTTAATGTTTATATTACTTTTGGTAGTCAACTCGACCACTAGCGGAAATTAATACAGTCAGGTAAAAAAAGAGTTATTGGCATATCATGATACTTTTTCGTAATATTTTTGTTTTTTTGTTTGTTTAAAGGTGGCGACTCGTGCACGTGGTCGAGTTCCTTTCGGTCGAGATGTCTACCGTCGCAATGGGGTGCGTATCCACTTGGAATAAAAGACCGGTGTCTAACCCAGCAATGGGAATGTGAAAGAACGAAATAAAAATCAGTCACAGAATACATAACGACACCAGTTTGAATTTGAATTTGAAAAAACGTGGATAAAACATAGAATACGAAAATTGCGCTGCGGTCGGCGGGGTTTTACAATTGTGCTTTGAACGAGTTTAGTTCCCCAAAGTCAGCAACGGCAACAGAGGAAATGTATGTATATATCACATGAGGATATATAGTAACTCCAACGAGTTAAAAATAAGGTTGCCTTCTAATTGCATATTAAGTACCTACTAGGTTAATCAACAATCGAGTTCCGAGCACTCCCGAGTACCTAGTTCCGAATACTGTTTTGTTCGTAATTCGGGTTAACATCTTCACTATACTTCCTTTGTGGAAATTCTTCTATTATTATCCGCGTTCATTGATTATCACTTTCGAAAAATTAGTAACATACAGTGACGACCCAGTTGGCGCAGTGGACACAGTGGACAGGTGTCCGCCCTCTGCGCCGTGGGTCCTGGGTTCGATTCCCAGCAGGAGCACACAGATTCCTTCCCAAGGGATATTTGTGCTTCTTGTTCTGGGTGTGTGAAGTGAATGTTTCCGGCACCTACGATACAAGTATTTGAACTTAGTGTGGGGCTGTGAGTGTGAATGCGTTTGTTTGTTTATAGATTTCTTACTTACTTCTGTAAGCTAATAAAAATATCTGAAAACATTTTACAAGCAAAGCCATGGGCAGAAAGCAGTAGTTTTTAGTGCACGCGTATCGGAACTATTTGTATAATTTTTGATTATTTTTAGCCAGATTGTGAATGTGTGGAGATTTATATTACGAAATGTTGTATTAATCTTTGAACGTGAGTTTATGTACTAGGAGATTATGAGTTAGTAACAGCTTTGCCGTTCGTAAATCTCTATGTTTTGACGTTGATAACATTTTAATTATGAAATTATTAGCTCGATCATTTCATGTCCGCTTTGATGGAAATATTTGTAGTTTGTATCTATAGATATAGTATTTGTGTTTTTGTATCTGGGTTTTATTTCAGAAAAATATATTTTATCAATTTTACGATATTTTAGAAGTTAATTGATAGATCGTGGATACAAAATAATATTCTGTAAGTTTTTTTTTTTTAATAATATATTTCAAGCCTAACTACGGGCCAATTCTGTAAGTAAATTTACTGTATATATGTATAACTAGCCGTGCCCCGCGGCTTCGCCCGCTATTATCAAGATAAAAAGTTGCCTTTGTGTTAATCCTAGTGTAAGCTATGTGCATTCCAAATTTCATCCAAATCCGTTGAGCCGCTAAAGCGTGAAGAGGGACAAACATACTTACACACAAACTTTCGGATTTATAATATTAGTAGGATTGATCGAACGAAGCGAGATCTCTAAAGGTTACTTAAGTTGTTCAGCATTTTCTGAAGATCTGCAGTTGTTCGTTTGTATCGTTTAGACGCCAAATACCTCTAACAGACGGACGGACGAACAAGGTGCTAAATCACCTAATTTAACTTAGAGATCTCGCTTCGCTCTATCAATAATCATAATAATATGTTCTACATAAACGTAATCTGTCTGGTCAAACGTTTAAAGTTATGTTATGACCATGAAGTATAGAAGCAGAGATAGATAGATAGATAAACACTTTATTGAACACCTTAACAAATACATGGCAAGGAATAATAAGAGAGAGTTATCTCTACTACTATAACTTGAACTACCTACTTCATGGCTTGTTTCTATTACATATTCTGTGGCTGGGACAAAAAACTCGCAATGATTGTTGCCTTTGGACTCCTACGACGTTACCGGATTAGATTCCCAACAGGAACACATCTTTTCTCACCAAATCAAAGAGTTTTTATCTATAAATAACTAGCGATCCGCCCCGGCTTCGCCCAGGTGTGATAAATGAAGAACCGCTTGACCGATTTTGTGCAAACTTCACATAAACCATCTACTAAATAGTCCGGACAAAGCCTAAACATTTGGTTTGGATAGGTGAGCCCGTTCTTGAGTTAAAATAACAACGAAAAGTAACATTGATTTTTTTATATATATATATATATATATATAACTACATAATGTACCTACGTGTGATGAGAATATTTACGGCACCAGCGTGCGATAGAATACTTTTTAACTGACTTCAAAATTTGGAAAAGTATTTTTTACAAGCTTTCATACATATATTTTCACCTGTCCCGTTGTCTGTCTATTTGTTGGTCTGTCTATTTATGTCTGTCTGTATATATTTTCTTCTTTATTCTATCTATTACCGATGTCCGATTGGACTCACAAGTACACCAAATTTCCTATGGCCAACTTCCGTCTGTTGTCACCGAAGATACACAAGTAGGTACACTCAATTTATCTTCGGTGACAATATAATGATATGGTACCGTGGAGCTGGTCTGATGATAGAGATGGAAGATGGCCATAAGAACGTTTGAACTAAACAAGATACACCCATCGGGCTTGAGGTCGTTTTATTTGTTTTGACAAGTTCTCTGTTATGTAACTTTTTAGTCCTTTTTATTTACAACAAAATCTTGATTTTTAGAAACATTTAAAGGTACTGCTTGTTTATAAGTATGTTATTCGAAGAATTATCCCTTAAATTGTAAAAGCTTATTTTAAAAATTATTTATATGTATTACCTGTTTATAAGTATGTTATTCGAAGAATTATCCCTTAAATTGTAAAAGCTTATTTTAAAAATTATTTATATGTATTACCTGTTTATAAGTATGTTATTCGAAGAATTATCCCTTAAATTGTAAAAGCTTATTTTAAAAATTATTTATATGTATTACCTGTTTATAAGTATGTTATTCGAAGAATTATCCCTTAAATTGTAAAAGCTTATTTAAAAAATTATTTATATGTATTACCTGTTTATAAGTATGTTATTCGAAGAATTATCCCTTAAATTGTAAAAGCTTATTTTAAAAATTATTTATATGTATTACCTGTTTATAAGTATGTTATTCGAAGAATTATCCCTTAAATTGTAAAAGCTTATTTTAAAAATTATTTATATGTATTACCTGTTTATAAGTATGTTATTCGAAGAATTATCCCTTAAATTGTAAAAGCTTATTTTAAAAATTATTTATATGTATTACCTGTTTATAAGTATGTTATTCGAAGAATTATCCCTTAAATTGTAAATTTGAAAGTAATTCTGTCTGTCTATTACGCTTTCACGCCTAAACCACCGATTTTGATGAAATTTGGTACAGAGCTATATTAGAGCTTGGAGAAGGACATAAGCTACTTTTAATCCCGGAACTCCCTCGGGAACATCCGCGTCGACATCTTGTGTACATATTATGAAGGAATTCCCTTGAAACGTTTAACTTGTTCAAATCAACTATTATTTTAGTTGTCGCTCAGCTCAGACGTTTCCGATACCGCATCGCCACCGGATCGGATGCGGCCCTGACACTGATCGCCTGATCGGTGCCAAGATGGGTTGCCTATTGATATTTCTAGAATGGCGGTAAAGTGCGTGATATATCACTGTCTGGCGTTTGGATATTCAAATATCTTCCTTGTTTTGATAGGAAGATTAGGTAAGTTGTGTCTCGCTTAAACAAACAGGTAACAAATTATAATAGGGTTCATGCCTTTATAAAAATATCTTATAACTCCGTCAGTTAGTTTATCAAATAAGTTACCTTTTTAAAGACAAGCTTTTAGAAGTCCGCCATATTGGATTTAAAGTGACGTCACTTTATTTTTCGAGTTATTCTTAGCAAGCCCTTTCATTTTATACCCATATTTTAGGAGTGCATTAAAAATTACTTGTTCGCCATTTTGTTTGTTCCGCCATGTTGGACTTAAAATGACGTCACACAGCTAACCATGCATTGTCATCCAAACTTAACGTGAATACAAAATTTCAGCTAAATCGGTTGAAGATATCTGCTTCAAAATTGAGTTGCAAGATTCCACCCGAACAAACATACATTACATACAGTGCAAGCTAAATTAAAGATTGTATCAATGTAAATTGACAATGATAAAGAGCGTCAAAGTTCAGGAGTGAGAGCTCGTGACGTGACATCACGCCTCAGTAAAAAGTGTTCTGAGACGTAACGTCGCGCGGAATTTCAATGGCATTTTTTCGTCATTTTTGTTTAATTGAGAAAAGAAACAATAAGTGTCCAGTATTTTTTCATAATGTAAATGACGGACTAAATAGAACTTTCGAGGCATCTTAACTATTTGCCAAAATTTCACAACATCGACACTTATCTTGTTACTCATTTTTTTTTCTTTTCTGTTAATTATTTCGTCGCTTATATTTTATTTTATTTGTATATTTATTTTTATTATATATAATTATTTGGTATGCATTATATATATTTTATTAAATTGTAAGTCTTTTGTCTCTCTCCCTCTCTATACCATTATGATGCACGCCTACACCCCTCTTCTCGTCTACCATGTGTGGTTGACTGGTAGAGAATGCCCCTAGCATTAAGTCCACCTTTTGTACTTTTTGTGCAATAAAGAATTAAATAAATATCTTGGACCCTCTTATAAGTCTGGCTCCGACCTGCGTCTATCTATAATGCCGTTATAACGACATTGTTCACCACGAATTAATGTTTACCAAGTCAGAAAAAAAAAATTACATTCGAATTAAGAATCTCCTCCTTTTGTTGAAGTCAGTCGCCCAAAATTTTTATAAAGAGTATTTTATAGTAGTTAACTCGACCACTCAAAGTACAGTCGGAGGAAAAAGCAGTGCGCCCGAAAGGTCCTTCTGATGTTTTTAATTGCGTCTACCTCCGGGCCAATTACCTATATTTCCTAAAACTAAACTAAAACTATATACTTCAAAGAACTAAGTTACCTACAAGACATCAAGCTTATAGGTAACTCAAGTGCTCAACCAGTGGGTAGCCTTCCTATCATATCTCATTGAGATGAAATAAGATGTCACTCAGAAGGTTGTGATTTACTGTTTTCTGAACAATAGCTATTTATTCATAATAAATCTTATGGATTTACATCTGTGAAACGACGATTTATGCGGTACAGCGGTTAATAGGTAGGCGATTAACTCGGTTTAATAATGAGGTAAGTGCACTTGGCAGTCTGACTCAATTCGTGAGTGTCGTTGCACTTTTATTTTGGGGATTTCAGTGATATTAATATATTTTTCTTTTATATTCGATAGACAAGAATTTAACCACTGTCTCAACTGCAGCGACGATGCGGTCGAAGATGTAGCATGCTTGCCTAGAAGATACCTATTCACTCTTGACTTGAAGACTCCCAGATTTTTTGTTTTTTTTTTTTATTTGTGACAGGCTAGTGTTTGACCACTATCTCATCTGATGGTAAGTGACGATGTGATCGAAGCTGGTAAACACACTAGACCTGGAATACGCAGGCTTTCAAGGATAACTGCCGGAACACCGTATTTGGCTTGGCGGCAGACTTTCAACTTGATGGTGGTAAGCTACTTTGGTAGCAAGCCAGGCGAGCAACTCACAAAATGCTCTACCACCTCTCAAAATAATATTATACAACTAGGAGAACAAAGACGCAAGCAATGAATTCTCCTTCTTCGCAGTACGGATGATAAATAGTAGTGAAACGCTTCGAGCGAACTGAAGGTATGTCAACCATAAATGAGGTTTGCCAGTTTGTCTGTATGTTAGATGGTAAAACAGGCATGGGGGAATTAACTTGTGTAATTCCTGCATTCACCAAAATCTACACATTAAAATAATACAAAACTAAAACCATTACTATTAGATAGTTAAACGTAAGCAAAGCTTAAAAAAATCGTCTTCACCGCTTATATTTTGGTTTTGGCAGGATCGATTTCGATAAAATTTAATTTTTAATTTACTAATTTTAATCTACCAAACAAAAATCATCAAAATCGCTGGAGATGTCGCGTAACATACATTCCAAAAAAAACACAGTCAAATTGAGAACCTCCTTTTTTGAAGTCGGTTGAAAAGTGTTACTATTCGATAATGGAATTCTCGAAATCTAAATAGTATTCATTAAACCACTTTACATTGTAAAGGCTATTATGGCATTGTTTTGGTAAGATCTTTATACACAGTTTTTGGCAACAAAATTTTGTGATTTGTGATAGTAAACAGTATTTAATATAAATTGACATGGAATACATTTTGAAATGTTAATTTGTATTGTGAATATATATATTGACTGAAATATTTAAAATCTGCACGCAGCGCCGGCCGCGACACGGCAAAATGTATCTGGTACTGTTGCTAACTATTTCCATCTTACTAACCTACATTTTAACCAAACATATGATTCTGATTCAGAAAATGTAAACGAATACCGATAGGCTTGCGACCTTACGTCGTTGCATATGTCAATTTCACTTTGAAAGTTTTTGTAAGTGTGTAAGTATGTTTGTTCCTTCTTCACGCTTTAACGGCTGAACGGATTTGGACGAAATTTGGAATGTACATGGATTCTAGGATCTAGGATTAACACATAGGCTACTTTTTAACTTGATAAAAGCGGGCGACGCCGCGGGGCACGGCTAGTTTCTCTATAATTGCTAACCATATCGAGCTCCCGACATACAGGCTTTGCCTAGTTTGGGACCCACAGCACAATTATTGTACTTTATTATGTCTTTCTTTGCCAAATAAACAAAATTTTCATTTTCATTTTCAAAGTATCTTATTTCCCCTATTAGGTAACAAAGTGAATATTTACGGTTAGCAAGGAGTCGAAGGCGTCGTCGATGACCTTGATGTCATCCACAACCATCCTCTGCACGCAGTCGTATCGGTACTCCTCGATGCCGATCACTCCGTCAGCATTGATGTCGATCATCCGGAAGTTGGTCTCGATGAACGCCTTCATTGCCTGCACAGAATATAGAATAGAATATATGTTTATTGTATAAAACTGTGTACAATGTTCTTATATTATATTATTGAATCAACAGTCTTTCCATTTCGGGCGTACAATAATATCCTAATATATATATGAGAAACATAAACGCTTTCACACTCATAGCACCACACTGAGTTCGATTACTTGTGTCGTGGGGAACATTTACATCACACACACAATCACATCAAAACTAGAACCAGAAACACAGATATTCCTTGGGGAGAAAACTTGTGTTCCTACCGGGAATCGAACCCGATACCCCTGCTTAAAAGGCGAACGCTCACCCGACTTAGCCTTAGACTTTAACGGGCTGTTCAATAATTATGTACATAATCATAATGGGAGTTTTGGCGCGAAAGTGAAAAATTTACGTAATCGATTTTGTATTATTTTCCAAAACTTGTGATTCTTTGAGTGTTAATGTGTATTAATTGAGGATTATTAACTGTTAATATTTCGAGAACGAGCATGAGTGTAGGCAAATACAAAGTTGAAAAACGTGATTTTCGCTTTCGCTTCAAAACTCCAATAGAAGTAATAAGAAAAAACGGAACAAGGAGTAAAAAAAAAGAAGAAAAAAGTACCTACCTGTGGAAAATCGTCGTACTTTCTGCCAACACAGCTGTTCATCACAGCCTGCTTGAATTCGTCCACCGTGATCATTCCGTCCTGAAAGTAACTGTTTAGTTTGATAGAAGAAGAGCATAGGGTAGGTAAAGAAGCATAAGCTTGTGCTGCGGCGTGCGTGTTTTGTGTGTGTGCGTGTACAAGTGAAGTATTTAGCTAACGGGTTCACATGAAGCATAGATAGGTTATGGTTCTACAGAAGATACATCTACTTAGGCTAGTGGTTCTACAGAAGATACTTCTACTTAGGCTAGTGGCTCTACAGAAGATACTTCTACTTAGGCTAGTGGCTCTACAGAAGATACTTCTACTTAGGCTAGTGGCTCTACAGAAGATACTTCTACTGAGGCTAGTGGCTCTAAAGACGATACTTCTACTTAGGCTAGTGGCTCTACAGAAGCATAGATAGGTGATGTTCTACAGAAGATACTTCTACTTAGGCTAGTGGCTCTACAGACGATACTTCTACTTAGGCTAGTGGCTCTACAGACGATACTCTACTAAATATGCATAAATTTAAATATAGGTGAAAGGTATATTTTTTAATCTTTATAGCTATAGAATTACACTCTGTAACATAATTATCTTATTTAAATGATTTTAATCAGTAATTTTATTGATTACAAAGTGATAGTTCATGGGAAATTCATAATAGCCAAATAAACTGATTCGTGTCGTCACACATTTTTGATTTTCATTATTAATTAATTTTCCTTTACGGCAGTCGTGATTAGATTGTGGATGTCAAAGAAAAAAGCGATCAAAATTAAAGATTTTAAGAATCTGGCAGTAGAGTCATTAACTTTTAATGAGGGTACATCATCGCTTTCCATCAAGTGAGATTGTGGTCAAATGCTTGCCTATCGAGCATAAAAAAGTGCCTCTTTGGGCCCATGTGAATAAACGATCCGGCTCGCATTTTTAAAATTTATTTTGATATGAAATGTAATGTTTTTTTTATTAATGAAATTATATTTTTGGCAATGTATTAACGTAAACAATCGACTAAAAGAATAATTTCAATACATGCATATTCCCTATTGAGAGGCCTTGTTTGGGATCGCATCACATCCCGTCATATCCCGTTACACGCTGCCACCTGACGCGAAATACTTTATCTCGTTTTATCAATTGAATCTGTTTTTATTAAAATTTGATATTGGTATAAAATGAATAAAAAAAATTAAACTAAAAGTAATTGTAACCTTAAAGTTTTAAAGTATTATCTTTGCAAATTATACCTAAGTGATCATGCTTCTAAACACCTATATGCGGACACCAAAAGCCGTCACAAAGCTGGCGACACCGCGTGTAGTGTGGATCTGTAACCGACATAGTCAGGAACCTTGTCGAAGTCAGCCAACTGGGCGATCTCCTCCCATAAGCTGAGCATGACGTGCTGGTACTTCTGCAGACGAGCGGCACTGCAGTCCCCTTTGCCTTCTAGGACGCAGGTCCTCAGCGCCAGGCAGGCGAAGTCGCGGGAGTCTAGGTAGCCGTTGTTGTCGATGTCTGACACAAAATAGGTACAGTGTTATTACATATTTAAATTGGTACAGGTTGGTAGTGTTGCTGTGGTATTCATCCAGAACAAAACACTATTTTTAATTGACTTAAAAGTATGAGGACGTTCTCAATTCGACTGTATTTTTTCTATCGGTGTTACCTCAGGAAATTAACAATTTGGTAGGACTAAGTCACTGTTTTTAGATCTGTTTTGTTCCGGGGTCTATCTTCAAAAACGGCTATAATATCCGTTATCAAAACAAATTATGGTTTAAAAAAAAGTTAGAATCAATTGACCTTTTTGGCGAACGACTGGTATTATTAGTATTCATAATTAAATAAACATAAACGCTTTCACACTCACAGCCCCACACTAAGTTCGATGACTTGTGTCGTGGGTGCCGGAAATATTTACATCACACACACAATCACGGTTCGATTCCCGGCAGGAGCACAAATTCCTTCCCAAGGGATATTTGTGCTTCTGGTTCTGGGTGTAATGTGTGTGTGATGTGAATGTTTCCGGCACCCGCGATACAAGTCTTTGAACTTAGTGTGGGGCTGTGAGTGTGAATGCGTTTATAAATAAATTTTATTTATAAATAAATAGATCACAACCAGAACCAGAAACACAAAGTTTCCTTAAGGAGAAAACTTGTGTTCCAGCCGGGAATCGAAACCGATAGAAGGCGAACGCCAGTTGGGTGGCGTTCGCCAACGGGCAGTTCAAAATATTTTACAAATGTAGATTAAAAACATTAAAATTGTTTATTTACCAAAAACACATGTAGTAACACATCATACGTACAAATATTACATAAGAATTTGTCATATATTCGGTATAAACTTAGTTACAGTCATTTAGTTATGTTACTGCGGGCCCCAAACTAGGCTAGGCCTGTATCTTGGTGATCCAGAGACTTTGTTACTAAGCTGGATGTGTCACGAACGCGACAATGACTACTCACTATTTTTGGGTTTGATTTCAATCAAGGCCTTATCCCACACTGTTTTTATATTTGGAGAATATGAAACAAGCTGCCTCCATTCTCCGTTAATCAATATGATGTTACAGTTTCTTGCCAGGTTCTTCTCGAGATGGCTGTATTTTTGCGAATCTGGCAATAGAATCATTAACTTTCATGAGTGCCTCTTTGGGGCCCATGTGAATAAACGATTTTGATTTTGATTTTGATGTACAGCTCGACTAAAACGTGTACCTACTTCAGAACATCAAAACGGTTCCCTGTATCTCATTAAATTTGAAACCATTAAAACGAAAACATCGAGTTTTACTAGGATCATAAATCATGTTATATGCTCTATGAAATAGTTGTCGCAGTCAACAGAGGCGAGTGAGTTTAGTATATATATGTGAATAGTATCAATTACTTGGGAGCAGGCGACCATTTTGGCACGTTGGACAAGCTTTTGGTTGCTACGCCGCCTGGTCTGGGTTCAATTCCCGGTGGGAGCACAAGTTTTGTTCCAAAGGGATATTAAAATGTGTGCTTCTGGTTCTGGGTTTGAATATGTGTGTGATGCTTCCGGCACCCACGATACAAGTCTTCGGATATATTCTGAGGCTGTGAGTGTGAATTTGTTAAATAAAGAGGTCAATAAATGTTCACATTTTAAAGTGCATATTAGATGGCAGTAGGCAAGTCTTCTGCCCCCTGCGCCGTGGGTCCTGGATTACATTCCCAGCAGTTGAACATTTTTCCTTACCTGGGGACATTATTGTGCTGCTTCTGGGTGTGACTGTTTGTGTGATATGTAGGTGTTTCCGGCACCCACGATACAATTTAAGCATTAAAAGATAAAAAAAAATATTCAAAGATTCTTCTTTTTACGCAACTGATGCCACTTATTTGCGAATTTCTTTTTTCCAAAATCAGTTCAGACAAATGTTTTAAATTCTAAAGTAGATCTGTCCATGTTTCCTAAACCGCTTTCCACCTAAACATGTCACTACTTATATTTCGTTTTTGGTAATATTTTTGCTGAAATTTTTACTACCTTCCAAACTTAGATAGTGTTGAAATTCAAAGAAGTTGTATAGAATCATTGTTTTTTGGTCTAAGAAACTGTAACAATGCGATTAGATTATGCTTTTTGTAAATTACAGAATTAAAATTTTATTATGGGTACATTCATTTTAAAATTAATAATTGATTATTTTGGTAGATACGTGTTGCTTTAACGAGCAATAAAGGTTTTTCATCCACTATTGACGATATCATGCGGTAAAGATTTTTAGTAGCTCTACATTTGCACAGATATATTTTTCTACCTTCCCCTGGAAAAATATTCAATCAACTGTATGTTAAGCGATATCTCCGCCAATTATGAATCGATTTTAATATTGTTTTTTTTTCTTTGGTAGACTTCAGAGGTGTTGTAGAGGTTAATTTTTTATCGAAATCGATCAAACCAAAATTAAAATATAAGAGGTGAGGAGGGTTTCTTTAAGCTTTACTTGCGTTTAACAATGAGTTTTTTGTTTTAAATATTATGCAGGGTTTATTCCATTAAAATTTTGTTTTTAGTTGTTCCGCAGTTTTCTGGAGTAAGAAAACACAAAAGTTTCTTGCAGAGGGATCTGGAGGATATCCTTACTCCGAGCAGGAAGGAATACAGATGATATATAGCAGGAAGGAATATAGTAATATTACATCAGCATTTAGTTAACGTTGCATTGGTAGGTACGTAATGGTGTGCCAATGATTGAGTTGCGGCTAGCGATGCAAGATCTATATTAAGACCAATGGTTGCCAGGTGCAAAATTATATGATTCTGGTAAACACTGGTATTTCTATGCTGATTGCTGGCCAATTAACATATCTGATGATTAAAATTTGCAATGCATTTAATGTAGTTTATTTTGGATGAGGAACTGCTTTTTACAATCTTTAATTTTGTTTCATCTGTCCCGTTATCTGTCGGTCTGTAATCAATTTTTGCAACCTAAATTAGACCCACTACCCGATGTCCGATTGGACTCAAATTTGGTGTACTTATATATATTCAGTGACAATACAATTATATAGTAGCATAGAGCTGTTTTGATGAAGGAGACGGAAGATGGCCATAGGAACTTCTAACGTAAACAAGATATACCTCTGTTATATGCCATGCCCCCATGTTCGTTTTACCATCTAACAACAAGACAAACAGTCAAACTTCATCCATATATGGTTGACAACTTGACATACCTCCAGTTAGCTCAAAGTGTTTCGCTTCTACGTTTATCATCCGTATTGCGAAGGAGTGGAACTCATTGGCCTCGTCTTTGTTCCCCGAACGGTATAATCTGAGAGTTAAGAGTGAATAGGTACCTTCTAGGCAAGCATGTTACATCTTCGGCCGCATCATCACTTTCCATCAGGTGAGATTGTGGTCAAATGCTTGGGAATAAACAAATTATAACTTCCCAAAAAAGGAGGAGGTACTCAAGTCGACGGATTTTTTTTTATTTTTTTTTATGTGTTTTACCTCATAACTTCTCTCCAAGTGAGCCGATTTCGAAATTTTTTGAAAGATGTTGCTTTCTAATTGGTTCCATTCAAATTTTATCAAGATCTGATGTAGTTCTTGAAATATCGTCAATAATGCCTATTTTATGACGAATAATGCGTACTTTGACGATGTTCCCGTTTACCCGACTTCAAAAGTTACCTCATAATTTCTTTTGTTGTGAGCCGATTTTGATGATCCTTTTTTTATTTGAAAGCTGGTGCTTTTTATTTTAGTCCCATTGAAATTTGATCAAGGTCTGATCTCTAGTTTTTGAGTTATAGTCAATAATGCGTGTTTAATACATTAAATCTGATCAAGGTTCCGATGATAAAGCGGTGAAGTCAATTTTTTTAAGCTTTGCTTGCGTTTAATTATTTTATTTACCACTGGTAAAGCTTGATTTTACAAAACTTTTTAATGTATTACTTGTTCTTAATGTAATTTAAAGACTTTCTTTAAAGCAAGGATGTTTTGCAAAAACAACAAATGCTACGCGGCAAAGCACTGCGTTCGTCACCCTTTTTTTTTTTTTGTGGTGGGAAAATGCCTGGCATTTCCTTTCCTTCCCAGGTGTGAAGGGAAAGGGGTATGTGGGGCTTGAACTCACTAAAAAGTGAGTAGTCACTCGCCGAGGTGGGGCAAGATAGACCTGTAATTTCAATGTTAGCATTACCCTTCAATCCGAAGTATAGTCATGTTGGATGAATATAGAAATTGGTTGAATGTTGGGAAAGGTATAGTAAAGTCAGAGGCGGACTCTAGGTAAGACACTTTTGTAGACGACCCAGTCCGCCCTCTGCGCCGTGGGTCCTGGGTTCGATTCCCGGCAGGAGCACAAATTTCTTCCCAAAGAATATTTGTGCTTCTGGTTCTGGGTGCTGTGAATTTTTCCTGCACCCGCGATACAAGTCTTTGAAATTAGTGTGGGGCTGTGAGTGTGAATGCGTTTGTGAGTGTGAATGTGTTTGTAGAGTCCTACCACTAGGATTACCGAGCTCTCTCTTTACTTGGGTGGTTCAGCACTGTGTCCGTCCGTCTGCCAGAGCATGGGTCCAAACCATACAAGCCAAGAACCGTACACGTAAGTGGAGGATACAATATTTTATTTTTCTGTCCGTGTTATTATAAGAAAATAGCTTATCACGAAAAGATAGTTTTTTTTAACTAAATTGGAAAATAAAAATTAGGTAGATCAAAACCAGTTTTTAGACCTATTTCGTTTAGGGCTCCATGTCAAAAACGGCTACAGACTTATAGCTGAAACTTATGTATAATATATATTATTTATTTATACATATTTACCAAAAAACAAAATACATAGTCATTACATTCTGTACACTGATTTAAAATATATGCCTATATTTCCTAAAACTATATACGAGTACAATGACCTAAGTTACCTACAAGACATCGAGCTTTTAGGTAACTCAAGTGCTCAAGCCCACTACCAGCGGGTAGCGTTCCCATCATGCTAGCGGTTACTATGAAGAAAAAAGTTATAAGCAATTAACCTCAAAAGTTTTTACTATTAGGCAAAATGCAGCCGCGAGGTCTCAGTTCAGTGCGAACGACTAGTATAATATAGTTGTTGCTTTGATTAAAATCATATCTTCTTCTTCTTCTTCTTAGTTATGGCTTCGCAATCTTGTGCATTTAGCCAGTGTCAAGTGATAATATAACATTTCAAGTGTATTTCATATTGTAAGTCCTAGTCACAAGTCACAGTCAAAGTCAAGTAAAAGAGTCAAGGTCCATTCACAGTCAAGTCATGCCCTAGTAAAGTGGTGGAAACTTTACTAGAACTTCTATTGGAGTTTTGGAGCGAAGGCGAAAATCACGTTTTTCAACTTTGTATGATTTGCCTACACTTATGCACGTTCACTTAGTATCAACGGTTAATGATCCACCATTATTACACATTAACACTCGAATTGGAAAATTTTACAAAATCAACAACGCCATTTTTTCACTCACGTACAAAATCCAACAATTGAAAATCGGCCTGTCAGTAAACCAGCCGCACCCAATTCGGCGAAGATAATTTTACACCAAACGCTGTTCCCAGCTGTTCAGTGAATCAGCTTCACTTCAAAACGAAATTTACAACTACAAAGTATTTACTACGACCCTGCGAACAGCACCTGCTCGTAATTAAAGTGTTAATCAGTATTGAGAGCTATTAATGTTGGCGTGGGCGTGACAGATTGGCCAATTGTCTCGTGGGGACAATAGCAGATTGAGCCCCTGTCTGGGATCGGTTGTGAAATCTTGGCAGAGCTTGACGGAGGTTGATGATGGATGACTTCGGATTGACACGGATTTTATGATCTGTCAGCGATTGCAATTTACTTCGCAATCTCATCCTTTAAATAGCAATATAATTAACTGGGTTTATTCCTTTTGTCTTTCGCTCGCAAAATTTGATATCTATCTATATATATATATATATATATATATACTAGCTGCGCCCCGCGGTTTCACCCGCGTTGATAATGATGAAAAGTGATGATGATGATGATGATGAAAAATAGATGTTGGCCGATTCTCATAGATACCGGATAAGCACAAAAAATTACATCAAAATCGGTCAAGCCGTTTCGGAGGAGTATGGCAACGAAAACTGTGACACGAGAATTTTATATATTAGATATATCAATGCCACTT
Organism: Lomographa bimaculata; assembly: GCA_948107665.1. Taxonomy (NCBI): domain Eukaryota; kingdom Metazoa; phylum Arthropoda; class Insecta; order Lepidoptera; family Geometridae; genus Lomographa; species Lomographa bimaculata. The sequence continues at coordinate 15,450,821 of OX403600.1, forward strand.
TTCGTTGTTATTTTATAACTCAAGAACGGGCTCACCTATCCAAACTAAATATTTAGGCTTTGTTCGGACTATTTAGTAGATGGTTTATGTGAAGTTTGCACAAAATCGGTCGAGCGGTTCTTCATTTATCACACCCGGGCGAAGCTGGGGCGGATTGCTAGTTCTTAATAAATACAATTATATGTACGTGTGTTTTTGAAAATGTTTTCAACTAACTATATGGACATTAATACAAGGATGTTTTAAACTTTTTTTCGCTATCATATCCTTCAATAAGATGAAAAAAACAGAGTTCGCAAATTTCAATGTGATTTTCACGCTTTATTCGTTCAACTTAAAGATATGAAAAACGAAAGGTAGATTAAAACATTCATTGTATTAATGTCCATATAATTGGTTGAAAACATTTTCAAAAACACACGCAGCTAATTGTGTTTATTAAAAATATCGAAATGTGCGAGCAAGAGAAAAGACAAAAGGAATAAACCCTCTTAAATGTACCATCTAGAACCTGTAAATTATCTAGAATGCTTGCCGATCGAGAATAAAAAAATACAATCCTATAACCTTCTTGGTACATTAAGTACCTAATCCGGGAATGCTGGTGGTATATTCTTTATTTCTAAGTTGATACGTGTCGAAGTAAACTGAGGAGCTCTGCACCTGGATAAACCATTTTAGGTTTTTAGGTGTCACAAATTATGTACTTACTTGTATTTTGAAATAAATAAATGAAAAAAAAAAAAAATCAAAAACATTCTTCGGAAGTTTTAGCAGTACCAATCACACTAATGTTATATATCCGAAAGTTCGTGTGTAAGCATGTTTGTTTTAACGGCTTTTACGGCTTTCACTTTAACGGCTGAACGGATTTGGATGAAATTTGGAATGTACATCGATTATACCTAAGATTAACACATAGGCTACTTTTTAACTTAATATTAACGGGCAAAGGCGCGGGGCACGTCTAGTTGCTTATATTTTCTTAAACTAAAATAAATTTATATACACATCTACACACCAAAAGAGTTCACTGCAAGCAACCGAGCTTTAACTTATAAATAGCTCAAGTGCTCAAGCGTACTACCAGTGAGCGCTCATCATGCTGGCGGCATTACCTGTATGAAATGCTACATTACGCGTTGAGCGAATAAGTAACTACCCGCATTTTTTTTTTCACCCGAGTAGTACTCACTTCGATTTCATAGTAAGAGGTTAGGTATATTTAAGTTTTAGTCATCATAGGTAGGGTTAGTAATAAGCTTGAGTATTATTTCCGCCAATGTTAGTCATGTATAACATATGCATTAAGCATGCCTCTTTAAAATGTCCATGAGCAATTATGACTAATTGAGTACGTAGCTCTTAGTCTCTCCTATTAGTCCATCTACCGTCAAAAAACAATGGTCCAACAATTATGGTCCAAAAATTTATAGTAACACGCATAGACAAAGTCATATCCTGTAGGACACAAATTAGAGGGTAGGTACCTACCTACCCTCTAATTGGTGTCCTACGTATAGGCTTCTATTGGTAAAATAAATACAGTTGTAGTCGTTAATCAGCGACTTAAATTTAAATATTGTTCTAATTTTTAGGCATTATCATATTCACTATATCTTGTCCTTAAAAGGTTTTACGATGTAGGTGCTTTGCGGCTTCACATAAAGTCTTGTTTAACAAAAAGACTATTTGATTCAACAAGTAAATCACTATGATTGTTAATCCGCCAGTTTAACCGACTTCCAAAAAGGACGAAGTTTTCCATACGACTGTAATAAAATAATAATTACAACAAGCTTTTTTGTTGTTTCTATTCTACATACAATACCGGCGGAACAGACAGACGTACTGAATCGTGCGTGAATTATCAGCTGTTCTATCAATAATAACGGATCATTTTGATCGAAAAGAGCAGTTGCATTTATTTCCTATTAACAGAGTAGAGCTAAAAGTACACTAATAGACTAAGTTGGTACTCACCATAGAGAAATCTCACTACGAAAGCGACTCTGTTGTCCCAAGAATACGCCATTGCTACTAAACTTTCGCAACCTGAAAGTTTATAAACTTATTTAATTTTGTCACTTGATTGAACCTTTTATCTGATCAGGTAATTACGAGTAAATCATGAATGGTACTGACGTTAGACTGAAAAGGCGGGAAGTTTTAGGCCGAAGACACAGAAGAGTTAATATTAAGATGGAACGCGGCGGGCGGGCGATGGTCGGCCAGAGACTGACGCGTCGATCGCCGCCCGCGCTTCTGTCGACAATCCGCGAAATAAAGCTCCGTGACTCGGTCGACGTCATCGGCATCACTAGGCTGTATTCCGACCCCAATTATCTCTACACATTACGTCTTCTGACGACGCACGATCAAGGTCGCCGGGTATTGTTAGCTGCATCAGTGATTTATTTTCGCCAGTCATTGGGATCGGGTTCGATCGAGAGCATTAGTTTATTTCGGTGTGGAACTGTGGATAATAGATAGGTGATTGGTGCGGTGACTCTAGGTAGAGAACTATACCTATAGTACTACCTACCTATACTATACTTACATACACACACATAGTTACCTACTTATACTAAAATAAAAGAGGTAGTAAGTACCTAATTGTTAAAAACGAATATTTAACACCGATTTTTTTTTTAAGCTAGGTAAAAAAATATCTCTAAGAGTTATGCCGCGAAAGTGAAAAATGATTAAGTATGATACTGCTTAGTTGATTTATCCAAAACTTGTAATTCTAGTGGCAGGAAAACGGCTGCACTTATTTACACCTAATCTAAGAACTCTCTCGTCAAATCACCTTTCAAACAAAACTCTATCTAAATAAATCTATATAAATTAAATCTAAATCGGTCCAGCCCTTTGCGAGTTACGGTGCTACTGATACACACAACCCACTTATAACTACCCTAATTTTTGCTGGAGGTTAATAATGGTGGATTATTATAAACTGTTATAGTTCCTGAACGTGCACGAAGAAGTTAAAATTCGTGATTTTCGTTTTTGCTTCAAAACTCCAACTTACTGGACACTGGCTAATGCACAAAGAATGCAGTGTCCAAACTAAAAAAAAAATATCTCAGATCACCGAAATGATTTAACATCTTCATATGTGTTTATGCATATAACCCACTTAGCTTATATTTCAAATACAAATTAATAAGTACAGGCACTGGTTACCAATAATTTGACGGTGTATTTTTTCCATTTGCATCGATAAATCTTTTCCCTTATATAAAAAAATATTGTAGATACCTACCACGCCTCGCCTTAGAAAAGCTACCATATTGAGGATATCGTATTTACTTCAAAATCGTATACTCACAATGGGACCCCAAAGAGGCACTCATGAAAGTAAAAGACTACTGCCAGATACGCAAAATTACAGCCATAATTCGACCTGGCATAAAAATCAACGGCGCATTTTTTTTCAAACATTCTATGACTAATACATGAATTATCTTAATCTATAAAAAAAATATGTACATAAGTATATCTATATTATGTAGTCGCCAGAAAATTCTTGTGCGTTTTCCTTATGTACCTATCCTTATCAATAATGTAGTCATTTGTTTTAATAAGCTTTTTCATTTATTACTGTTTATTAGGTGATTTAAACTTGTTTAGACCGCTATTTTAAGCTTAAAATAATATCTTGTATTAAGATGGTGTGCGTCGCTTCTTAATTTATATGTACCTACATTTATGCGTTCATGCATTATATTTACAAAGATGCGGAGGCTTACCACGCCTGTTTCTTCAAATAAGTTACTGATAGAGATTCTCGCTGACCCACATCTAAATACATAAACACTCGATTTCACACTCACAGCCCCACACTTAGTTCAAAGACTTGTGTCGTGGGTGTCGGAAACATTCACATCACATACACACAAAAACAATCACAAAATAAAAAAGAATAACTTATGGGATCACTTCAATTTGGCAAGAAGCATGTCTCACAGAATAGAACTGCTCCTTAGCTTAGTCGGGTGCGCGTTCGCCTTCTTCTAAGCAGGGGTACTGGGTTCGATTCCGTGCGGGGACACAATAATATTTTTGGTTCTGGTTTGTGTGTGGTGAATGTTTCCGGCACTCACGACACAAGTCATCGAATTTAGTGTGGGGCTGTGGGTGGTAGTACATAATATAATTTGCCCACGCGATTTTCATACAAATTGGCCCACGCGTTTGGTCGCTAAGCGCCACAAAGGAACTAGAAGTAGTGTATTTACATAGGCTGATAAACATATTACACTTCTTGACAATAAAATATATCTTTATATTCAGCTTTCCTTCTGGTGAAAAAAACGAAACATTAATCTCCATATCACTTCCTTCTTTATCACTCTCCATTAAATTCCACTCTTTCATTTCACTAATTTATTCTCTACGCCACTCAATTCCACACTTCTCCACTAATGCTCCACTTTTACTCAATTCTACTTTACTCTTATCAACGTTTCTCCACTACTCAATTCTTATACACTCTTCTTCTTATTGTTCAACTCTACTCTGTATTGCTCTTCTTCACTCTACTCTTCCCAACTCTGCTGTTCTCTTATTAACGCAAACCCACTCTATTGAATTCTTCTCAACACTAGTTACTCTTCATCTGTCTAGACTCTAGGCTTCTCTTACTGAGCTAATTCTCTTACGTAGTAATTTTAATTCAGTGATTTTTCTACGCTATTTTTACTTTAAGAATAGTAAAGGAGATCCATACATTTTTAACTAACTACAAGCGTTATAGTAAATGAAACTGTGACGATGACGATAATGTTTGTATGAAAATCCATTATATTACAGCATTTTGCAGAAAGTCGGCATTCAGATAGGAGCAGCCAGCATCAAGATAGCACACAAATCCATGTTAGCATTTTGCTAATAAACCACATATGCTAAGTTTGTGGCATATCACAGCATAATAATATGGCTATAAGTAACTAGTCGTTCGCGCCGAACTGAGATCTTGCGCCTACATTTTGCCTCATAGGTAAAAACTTCGCTTGTATGGTTTAGTCGCTAGATGCCTCTGACAGACGGACGGACGGACAAAGTGCTGAACGACCCAATCAACCAAATCTCGCTTCGCTCGATCAAAAACATATATACTATAAGCCGATAAAAAACGTATCTTTGTTGCACGCGGTTTCTATTTGAATTAAGCAAAAATTAACCTTATTTCCTTGTCTTGTTCATCGAGATAGGAAACAAACCTAAGCTACGATTTGTAAAGCTAAAAATCCTTGGTTTTGTCAATTTAGTATTGAAACTGTTCGCAACAGATATAGGCAATAGTCAATCATTATATGACAATAGCATTGTCTTTGGACTGTCATTAAGTGTCAATGTCAATATATTATCTGTTTTGGTTTGGTGGCCCATTGCTCTGAATTTAATAAATATAATTTAATTCAATCATTTTGTGGTGATGGACTCTTATTTAAAAATATAATCGAATATCCCACTATGTCGAAGAATCGCTACAGTAACTTTGTACGACCCTCCGACGATTCTACTAATACGGTTATTTTGCCCTCAATCAGTGGCGAAGAAGCGAAAAGAATATATTTAGAAGAAATTAAAGAGGCAAGTAACCCAACTGCATCTGAAAACGCTTGGCAGAAGCGTGAGAACATAACACGATATAATAATGTCCACAAAGAAATGCCAGATGTGAGCAAAAAAGATTTGTTTCTGTGTGCACAGAACAATGACGTAAAAAGATTGATTTACCTGTTGGATTGTTGCCCTAACATGATAAACATCACTGATGATTTTGGTTGGAGCTTGCTCATGATAGCCTGTCAGGCCAACTCTGTCGATGTAGTCAGCGAGCTCATGCTACGGGGCATAGATTGTTCTGTTAGAGACAAAGCTGGGAATTCAGCTCGAAGTCTAGTTATAAAGAACAGGAATCTTGAATTAGTAAATGTTTTGCTAAGTTTTAAACCTAACAAGAAAATGTATGACAAAATCCCTGATAATAGTACAAATCACAAATTGAAATTGAAGCAGAGTTTTTTGTGTGAGATATGCAATAAGACATTCCCCGATAAGGAAGCCCATCTATCATCTACAGTGCATAATATTAGCGCCAGCAAAGACAAAAAAATACCCTCAAGTTATGTAATACCAGCTTCAAACAAAGGCTATCAACTGATGTTAAAAACTGGTTGGGATAGAGATTCCGGCCTAGGTCCTGACGGCTCGGGCAAAAAATATCCCATAAAAACTGTTCAGAAACAGGATAGAAAAGGATTGGGACTCGATAAGAGAAAAAAAAAACAAGAAGAGAAATGTGTTGAAAAAAATAGAAAGTTGCTAGATAAGGAAAGTAAGAATAGTAGGAGCATGGAAATAAACTTTAGAAGACAGTTTTACTGATATTTGTGTTTTATTATACTATAATAAATTGATTAATAAGATAGTGGTAAAATGTTTGCAGTATAATTGTAGGGCTTAAAAAGATATCTCAGGGTGAAAAGTGCAGTGCTTTTCAGGCAAGAGATTTGCTCATCTCAATGACATAAAAAAAACGCCAGCTTATCAGATAAATAAATACTACACTGTAACTGGGACCATATTTTTTTTTTTTTTATGCTGAATATGCAAGCATTTGACCACTATCTCACCTGATGGCAAAGTGATGATGCGGTCGAAGATGTGACATGCTTGCCTAGAAGATACCTATTCACTCTTGATTTGAAGACTCCCAGATTATACCCTCAGGGAACAATGACGCTGGCAATGAGTAGTAGATTGATTGATGTAGTAGATTGTTCTTATCTGATTGTAATCTCAAATCTGACAGCTATTCTTGTGACCCAATCATTCTTTGGCTTCGATTCGAGCACATTATCTCTTAATCAGATAGGATAGTAGTTTAACACTTACAGTCTTACTTATAAAAATGTTGCTAAGCAATGCATAGCCATCCCTTAGGTAAGTAGCTCTAAGCCCATAATCAATGATAACTTTTTTTCACTCATGAACATAAAGCACTCTTTAATTGAGAAACGCATAGAGAATTGAAAATAATCAAAATTTACATGATCGCCACAGATAAATAGACAAATAGATAAGCTCTTAGCAAGGTTTAAACTAGGCAATGGTGCCGATTCTGTTGTCCAGAATTACACTAAACTAGCCTAAAATTTGTTTTAGTCTTGCTTTAGTCCAAAACCTATTCAGAAAATGCAAGATCAGACTAAAATTAAGTTTGACAGGACTAAGTTAGTTTAGTTACTCTATTTAGTGAAAATGACCAAATTCTTATTCTGATGTACATGTTTTACGTCAAATTAAGATTAAAAATAGAAATTTTAAACTCAAATTAGTCTGTATGAAAAAGGTCTGGATTATTTTTAACGTGATCTTATACTTGAAAGAATAACACGTGCAATTAATGAAGCAAATACAGACCTACAAAGTCTATAATGGAGGAATATGTGATTGCGGCTCTTGTGAATACAATTCAATTTGTTTTACAAAAGCGATGTCTGCGAGGTATCTTCAAATTGGACTCAACTGAATCTCTCCGGAATATTTTTGTTGATTATAGCTTTCTTACTCTGACGTGTATATATATCCTAGAGTTAAGTTCATTTGTAAAAAAAAACGAAAATCAGTATTTTAATCAAGAATCGTTCCGGGCTTCCAATCTGCGGAAAAACTACAAATATAACAAGTGCATTCCTCAGATTAATAATGCCATGTATCAGAAAAGCACTTTTGTAAATGCTATTAAAGTCTACAATCACTTGCCCTTAGAATTAAAATGTTTAAAAGCTATTGAATTCAGAAACAAACTAAAACAGTGGCTACTATCCCGAGCCTACTACAGCTTGAGTGAATTCTTTAAAAACTAAGATATGTAAAAATAAATGAAACAGAATTTGGTAAGATGTATTGTATTGCAATTGTAAAAAAAAAAGTAATTAACACATCTTTCTTATCCTTGCTGCCCTAGGCGAGAGCTTACTTGAAATGAAACCAGGAGAGACATTATATACATTTTAATAAGTTTTATATGTTATGTAACGTCATTGTGACATATTATTATTACTAATCCTATTATTGTTGTATGTTCGAATAGAACAGGCTGTTGAAACAATATTTAATTACTTAAAATACCTAAATGTACACAGTTTTTCAATAAAGTTTATTCTATTCTATTCTATTGCTGTCAAAATCAATTTTAGTCCTGTCATTTCAACTTTTAAATTAAGTTCAACGTAAAATCAGAATAGCGTTTAGGTATTCTTTGACTAAAATTAGTTTATTTTTAGTTTAGTTTAGGTTAGTTCGGTGCTCAACAGAATTAGCACCAATTGTCAGTGTTTAATTTTGACAACTATTTAAGCATTACTTAACAATATTTTAATGTTAAATCGCGTTTATGTGTGAAATTTTTGTTAAACTGTAGCTAAAAAAGTAAATTCTTTATAGTTAGACATATCATTTCTTCTGCTTTTATAATAATACTTGAATCTATAAAGTAGCTTCTCGTGGAATATATTCGCTCAAGGAATTTCTTCATAGAAACTGCCTGTTTTTTAGTTGGTTAGGTTTAAGTAAGTGTGCTTAACAGTTTTCACACTCACAGCCCCACAGTAAGTTCGATTACTAGTGTCATGGGTGCCGGAAACATTCACATCACACATCACAATCATAACCAGAACGAGTAACAAACTTTCTTTGGGGATAAAACTTGTGAAGCTGGCGGGAATCAAACCAGATACCCCTGCTTAAAAGTCGATAGCTTACCAAATTAGCCATCAACACGGGCATCCAGTGTCTATTTAGTTGTTAGTGATAGTTTGCAGCTATATTTGAGTAATTTCATAGAAATTAAAAGCTATATCAGGGTCTGTACAATTTATTACAATCAAAATAATATAAAATTTTAAAAGAATAAAAATATAACAAGAAAATTGATACTACCAATACCTACTGAATGATTATATCACAATACTAAGTCGACTTCACTGATCATGGCAAGAGGTTAAAAAACTGTGCTAAATTATGTTGTTCTTTATTGTCTTTTTTTATTATTTATTCAACATTTTGTTTTATATCAAAAAAATTCCAACCCCATTTTTGTCTTTGACATGCCAGCCAACACATAGCCAACTTCTTCATGGAGTTTAAAATTTTTAGATTTAAAAAATAATTATTAACGTAATTACAATCACTTACAACCACAAAAAATTTGCTAGCCACCAATCAAAAAAGTACATCTCGAAGATCGATGTTATCGAGAGTGTAATTCGAAAACAATTAATATAGACATATAATTAATAATTGTGGAGCATATTAATTTTAGTTAAGTATAGAGTGATTGTAATGATACTATATTGCTATATTCAACTGTTATAGATATAGCAACTTAGTGAACAGACCAATAGCTAAATTGTCTTTAATAGAAAAATACCTCACAAAAAAAAATTTACAAGCACTAGTAATTTCCAAATACATACATGTTTATACATCACAAGGTACTGTACTCTGCTTTGTCCAAGATTTTATATGCAAATTAATCAATTATTATATAATAAAAATAATGGAATTGTGATCAAATAATACTATGAAAGCCTTATAAACAAATTTCTTTAATAAAACAGTAACAACTTACTTTTATTTAAATAAAAGTTAATTTGTTATTTTGTGCACATAATAAAATTGCCAATGTCATACATGGCTATTAACAATCAATTGCTAATTATTGTACAAACAAAGGCATACTTCATCTTAAACTTGCCAAGAGAAAATGATATAATATATAAAAAGTCATAAAATAATACACATTTCTCTTATAACTATTACTAGCTCTGATTAGGTACCTATTCTACTTACAACAATGTTTACATTTTTTTGATGAATTTGTATCAAGCATTAGGGGGGGACAACCAGTTGAGAAACTTCATCGCACATTCAAAGCCAAGGAAACAAGCAGCATTGGCAGGGAAAGCCCTGAGCATAACTGGAGTCACACCTTTGTAGAGAGCTAAAGGTCCCTCTTTCGCCATTAACTGTTTAAAAACATCTTTTATGCCGTTAGGGTATGTTCCCTCTGGTGCTGTTTGTAATCTACTTTTCAGTACATCAGCCGGCATGCCCACCATCCAGTTAGCGATTCCAGCAAAACCTCCCGCTACAACTGCTGCCACCATCTGACCTGTCGGTGTTGCATTTTTAGGGACTAACATCTCCTTGAGCACTTCGTATGTCATGAAGTACATACCACTAGCAGGCACGTCTCTCATGATAGTTGCAACACTGCCTTTATAGATACTCCGCATACCTCCTTCTGCGTAAAGCTTCTTGGCACAATCAACCATACCGTTGTACTTTTGGGGCCCAGACCCGCCCTCTTGTATTTGTAGGAGGCACTTAATACGCTCTCCAGGAGCCATTATTGTCGTCGTGAAGATACCAGAGAAGGCCCCCGCCGCAAATAGTTCGGCCTTAGTCAGGGGTTGATCTTCAGGTGATTTTGTAATTTTTTTTATTAACTTCTTACCGACACCGAAACCGAAAAAACTAATAGCGAATATAGGTGCCACCCCAGTTAGTGGAGCAGACATGCCCTTATAGAGTCCACGGAAGCCTTCCTTATTGATTGTACTTTTGAAACAGTCCCAGGTGCCACCGTAAAGAGGTTTTTCGCCTGGTTTAGGCAATGGCATTGTTTGTAATCTCACTTTAATCGTGTCCATTGGATGCCCTGCTAAAACACAGCAAATCCCGCCGAATCCACCGCTTAGGAAATATTTAAGAACGCTGTCATTCTCACCCATATTGAATTTGTATCAGTGTTCGAAGAGACACTTAATCAAAAACTAGTTCAACTACTTTCACTATAAATTGTTATGCCCAATTCAAATTCTTCAAAAATTGGCTATTTGTTGGCTGGATGGAAATGTCAAAGTCCACTTGTTATGTCACAGATTAGTATAGATGTAGCTTTACGTTCCTTTTCGTTTATTGACCAATGCGACAATACCGTTTATAAGCACTTCATAATCGAGATAGGAGACAAAGCAAATTTTGTAGCAACAAAATCCTTAAAAAAAAAGCAAATTTTGTAGCAACAAAATCCTTAAATTGTAATTACGTTGTAATTAAAATGTATGTAAATTCCCACATTCTCATTTTTGCATTGCTCTCACTAATATATGTTTTAATTTGAAACTACTTCCTTTTTTGTACTTACAATTTGTATGTAAATATTTTGCTTTGCGTCCTATCTCCTATGGTCTCACGTGACATTGGCGAAATTGTGGTGGCGTTACCACAGAAAGCCACAAAATAAATGATTTGTAAATTAAATAAATAGTCACCTTCTCATTATTCACATTAATTTCGCTGAAATTTGTTTTATTTTGTAACCACTTCTTTTTTTGTACTTATGTAAATATTTTGTTTTGCGTCCTATGGTCTCACATGACATTGGCGAAATTGTGGTGGCGTTACCACAGAAAGCCACAAAATTAAAAATTAAATTGAATTGAAGTGTCATTTAAAGAAGAAGTTGAATTGTATTTGAGATGTAATTTGAATTTTATGATTTTAATGTTATGATTTTAGCAGAGCGTAGTAAATCCTATATTAATATTAAATCAACTATAATATAGAAATAACATCATCTATTTTGGCACTCAATGTTCTATTTAGCAGGAGAATGGCCTGCAGTAAGGAAGAAATAGAGAGGAAACGCTTAGCTGCCCTGAAGAAGCGTCAGAATAAAATTTCTGGTGAAAACAATACACCGCAATACAGTTCTCCGGGTAAATTCTACGGAAACCAATCCAGCTTTTCTGGTGCAGGTCCATCTCAGGCTGGTCCTGTGAAATCATTCGGCAATAACGCTCAGAAGTCGTTCCATCCCTATTCAAAGCCAAATCATTCCAATAGCAGTATAAGAGAACCTAATAACGTTCCAGTTGGCAAAGTAATTAGTGGGACTGTTTATTTAATATCTGAGGAAAGATTTGAAGTTAAACCATCAGAATTTTGCACTCCACTCATCAACATTTTTAAGGCAATTCCATCGAAAAACTTTGGTGAGTTTACTTATCTATGAACTGGATTATTTGTAAATTACCAGAAAGCTCTCAGACCCTAATTCTTGTTCTAACTTATAGTTCACTAACTGTGCCCCACGGCTTCACTCACTATTATTAAGTTAAAAAGTAGCCTATGTGTTAATCCTAGGTATACTCGATGTACATTCCAAATTACATCCAAATCCGTTCAGCTGTTAAAGCGTGAAGAGAGAACAAACATACTTACACACAAACTTTCAGATTTATAATATTAGTTCTTTTGTTTCTGTTCATTTAGTTTTCAACTTTGTTATGACTGCTTTTTTTTGTCATAATTACAATTATCCTACTTATATTATAAATCCGAAAGTTTGTGTGTAAGTATATTTGTTCCCTCTTCACACTTTAATGGCTGAATGGATTTGGATGAAATTTGGAATGTACAAAGATTATACCTATATTTAACACATAGACGGTGCGGGCTATTATCTGCAACTAGGCCGTAAATCGGCCCTTTCGTATGCAGATTATGCAGGTTGTATGGTTGCATGTTGGTTATATTAATATTTGTTTAAACTATACTGTTATACAAAGAAAAGAATTGTCGCATCACAACTATATATAATATGCATGCTAAAGCCAGTTGACACTGGAAAATTTGTGGTTCTAGTTGTGATTTAGTGTGTCATGTATGTTTCCTTAGTGAATTTAGTGTGGGGCTGTGAATGTGAAAGTATTTTCATCATTACTTTCTATCACATGAAATAGTGATCAAAATATGTATGCTTATATAGAATAAATAAAAAAAAATACTTACTTACATTAATTTATAATAATAATATTTTTTTACCCACACTAAGTTCAAAGACTTGTATCGTGGGTGCCAGAAACATTCACATTACACCCAGAACCAGAAGCACAAATATCCCTTGGGGAGGAATTTGTGCTCCTGCCGGGAATCAAACCCAGGATCCAAGGCGCAGAGAGCAGGCACCTGTCCACTGCGGCAACTGGGTCGTCAAATAATATTACTTTATTTCAAGTTACAAGGACTCCTATTATAAGACACAATATTTAACACACAAATTAATATTAAAAGGACAAGACAAATTAACAAAATTAAATTAAATTAATTTATTATTTATATTAAGTGCTGTATTACACTTCTTTCAGATCCCAATTCGAAACTGTGGAATTTTTCTATTGACGATTATGATAACTTGATGTCTAAGGTAGCTCCACTGAGCCCACATGTTGTATTGGGAGCCCTACCACCCTATGTCTTAAAGGTGAGATAAATCTTATCCATTAATTTCATGACATGATTTTGGTGATTTTTCGTACCCCCTTTCCCCTTTGTGAGATGACGTGAGAGTTTGCTCGACCACCTCCTCTCCCCTAAACTCATGTGAGGTTTTTCAAACTGCATATATTTATTGTAAATAAGTTAATATGTGCTTGATTCCATTGAATTTATTCAACACAGATTTTTTTCAATTGTTTTATTTAATACTAACCCCTACTAACTACCTATGATTTAGCCATATTTCAGAAGTTTTTTTACTTCATTAAACCTAACATAAGTTTTCTCACAATTTTTCATTTAATCTTGTAAAAGTAATTCCATGATATTTGCTCTGACACCCCCTCTCCCCCACATGAGATTGGGTGAGGTTTTGTTCGATCCCTTCCCCCCACCTGCACATTATTAATGGCACAGGTTAACATTAGCATTTTATTATTGTTGACAATATTAATATGTAATCCCGTTTATCTGACATTTACTAATTTTATTATGTTTAGTATTTATTAATTTTAAATTGCAGCATATTTGACAATATTTTTTGTGAGTAATACGAGTATAAAAATAATGATCCTTTAATTATTTTAAGTGGTGTATGCATGAACCATTTTAATTATACATATATACCTAATAGCTTTCATTCGGACATGACAATGATTCTTTATTATTCATAAATTGTTCCTTTTTTTTTCCACTTTTGCATGTCCGTTTGCCAGTTCAATATCAAAATCGTTTATTCACATGGGCCCCAAAGAGGCACTCATGAAAGTTAATGAATCTATTGCTAGATTCGCAAAATTACAGCCATCTCGAGAAGAACCTGGCAAGAAACTCGGCGGCGCATTTTTTTTCATTCATTTTTTTAAAAAACATTCTTAATTTCTAATACATAATTTTCTTAACCTAGATGTTATTATGGTAGTCGCTAGAAAGAGCCTGTGCAGTTTGCCTCCATGCATCCTTGTCATTAATATAGTCTGTGGTTTTTTTGTTGGCTAAGGCCTCCTCCAATCTCAAATTCAAACCATTTTATTTAAAGTAAATAAATTAGTCCCAGTCTGTGCCACTGTCCACATTCCAGCTGTGATTTCTCCCCTTCGCACGGTTGTAAGCATCCTTGATAATCAGATAAATAACCTACTAAATATATCTTTATTTTATGTTAAGCATTTGTCCACTATTTTACCTGATGGAAAGCATGGTGCGGCCGAAAATGTAGCATGCCTGCCTAGAAGATACCTATTAACTCTTGACTTAAATACTGCCAGCTTATACCGCTCAGGAAACAAATAGTGGGCAATGAGTTCCACTCCCTCACAGTATGGATGATAAACGTAGAAGCAAAATGCTTCAAGCGAGCTGGAGGTATGTCAACCATGTATGGATGACGTTTGACTGTTTGTCTTGTTGTTAGATAGTAAATTGGGCTTGGAGGAATTAATCTTTACCTATACTACTTACATATTTTTGACAACCCAGTTGTGGTAGAGAGAAATGGCTCTATGTGCTAGATCTAGGATCAAATCCTGATAGGAGCACAATTTTCCTTCCCAAGGCACGCTTCTGTTTCTGGGTGTGATTCTGAGTGTTATGTGTAGATGTTGTTTTTATGCTGCTTAGAAATTGGGTATCCTCTCAGTACATTTCATTGTATGAGCCTTTGAATCTAGATTAAATAGGTATCTTCTAGACGAGCATGCTACATCTATTGCAGCATCTTCACTTTCCATCAGAGGATATAAAGTCATATGCAGTAAAAGACCTGCTTTGAAAGATTTTTCAACATTTTGTTGAAAAATCTTTCAAAGCAGGTCTTTTTGCATCAAGCGAAGGAAAAAATACTCTCCATTGTTGGTGCAATTCACTGTGGGATTTTCAAGTTTCAAATTTCTTTATTGTTTATTCACATGGGCCCCAAAGAGGCATTCATGAAAATGAATTACTCTACTGCCAGATTCGCAAAATTAAAGCTTAATTTTATTGTAAATACCGAAAAAATATTTTTAATTTGCAGGTTCTAAAGGAAAATCTAAGAGATCCTAACAGCATTGACCTGAGCCCAGTGGAAGCAACTTTAAAGCACAAATTAATGCCGTTCCAAGAAGATGGTGTTAGGTAATTTATGTGCCCTCTCATTCATAAAATAATTTAAATGCAAGCAAAGCTTAATAAACTGACTTCACTGCTTTATCTTCGAAACCCTACATCAGATTAAATGAATCAAATACGCATTGTTGTGGATAACTTTAAAACTACTGGTCAGAAGGTTCATGAAATTAAAATGGGACCACGTGGGAAGCACCAGCTTTTAAATAAAAAGAGAATCATCAAAATCGGTTCACCTAGATTTTTTATGGTAGACCAAAAAAAAGTTCTGAGAACACAAGAAAATTACTGTCGAATGAGATCCTCCTCCTTTTGTTGAAGTCGGCTAAAAATCAAAGTGGTTGTGATTGGTTGTTCCACAACTACTATTTATTTATAAAATATTAGCCGTGCCCCGCGGCTTCGCCCGCTATTATCAAGCTAAAAAGTAGCCTATGTGTTAATCCTAGGTATAATCTATGTACGTTCCAAATTTCATCCAAATCCGTTCAGCCGTTAAAGTGTGAAGAGGGAACAAACATACTTACATACTTACACACAAACTTTCGGATTTATAATATTAGTAGGATTAGTAGGATAATTATATGTACCTTATTGTATGTACCTCTGAAAAGTACTATTAAAATATAGTACAAAACCATTAAAAAAAACTATGTTCTAAAATGACAATTTGATAAAACAGCAAAGTTTAAGACCTCTTTGTCCCAGGGTCTATCTCAAAAACACCTATGTATTAAAGCTGAACGGATTATATCCGTTATATAAACAACATGTAAAATCAAACAATTATTATTATGAAAGAAAGTTATGAGCAATTGACCTCAAAAGGTTTTCTCCATTAGGCAAAATATGATCTCACTTAGGGGCAAACAACTAGTTATTCGTTTGTCTGTTATTGGATCAATAAATAATCTTTTGGTTTCTTTCTTTGTAACATTGTTATCAAAGGTTCGCCATAGCCCGAGGCGGCAGATGCATGATAGCTGATGACATGGGGCTCGGGAAGACATTCCAAGCTCTCGCTGTGGCCAGTTACTACCGACACAACTGGCCCCTACTCATCGTTACTACTTCTTCTATGAGGTGGGTATTTAATCATCATCATCTCAGTCGCAATAAGTCCACTGTTGTAGGTCTCCCCCAAAGATCTCCAAATAGAACTGTTGTTAGCGGCTTGCATCTTGCGCCTTCCTGTGACCTTCATTATGTCGTCCTTACACCTTATGGACTTGCGACACTGTGCTTATTAATAATTCATAGATACCATTGCTGAAATGGTATATTACTAATAATTTCCATGTATATGCAGAGAAACATGGCAAAGCAAGATTCACGAGCTCCTTCCCTCCGTTCCTTTGATGAACATCGTCACGCTCACCACCAGCAAAGACGCTCAGCTGGTCGCCGATAGACAGGTATGCACAGGATCATTATGCTAGTGAGCGTAAATATAAAGCTGAGCCTTCGTCCGATGGTAAGCGAAACCCCATTTATACATTTACTCTGGAAACATTAACATAAAAATGTTTCCGGCACCCATGTTACAAGTCTGTCAACTTAGTGTGAATGTGAAAATGAAAGAGAAGACAAACTGCTAAGCGACACCGCTGTACGGTGGACATTCCACAATTGCGCACGAAGCGTTTCGCCTCCACATTCATTGTGCGAACCGCAAAGGAACGGAACTCGGCTAGTTACTCATAATTTGTATCTACAGGTGTACATATGCCTGTAATTAATATAGTACTAAGTATACACATGAATTAATTCGACAATTGTTTTGTTTAAACACGTTTTTGCGAATCACACGCCCACAACTTCGCTTTCTTTCCCCGTTGGTGAAATTTATTGTGAATGAAAATTAGCCTGATGCACCCAACCCTCACTCGACACACACACCTTCACATTTATGTTTGTGTGATTTCAGACAGAAGTAGTGATAGTGAGCTACAAAATCACGACAATGCACACGGAACTTCTCAAAAATAAGAATTTCGGCTTCGTTATAATCGTGAGTATTATATTTTATTATTATTTATTTATTTATTTATTTGTACAACTATGGGAGAAAGTGGGAGGTTACTAACGAGAATAGATAGATAGATAGATAAATTCTTTATTTGCACACCAAAATAAATAACACTTACAAAGAAATCTTAAATATAACATAAGAGCACAAAGGGCGGTCTTATCGCTCAAAGCGATTTCTTCCAGATAAACAAAGGGAGTTGATAAAAATATTTCAAACAGGGACGGTGGTGTACCTCGACACGTATTTAAATTAATAAATGTACTTATACATACTTAGTAATATTACATCCTTACTTCCTTATCATTACTAATATTATAAATGCCAAAGTAACTCTGTCTGTCTTTCTGTTACGCTTTCACGCTAAAACTATGAACCGATTTAAACGAAATTTGGTACACAGATAGTCTAGAGCCTGAGAAAGGACATAGGCTACTTTTAAACCCCGAATTCTGGCTGGTCCGGAACTTACGCGGGCAAAGCCGCGGGGTGCAGCTAGTACATAATAGACATACAAAAACCTACAATGAGAATGTATTCCAGTTAGTTATCTCCACTTTCCCTCAAGTGATGATTCTTTTATAATTAGACTCAATTGTTGAAACAATGTTCACTATTCTGATTATTGTATTCGTTTGGATGTATACTTATTCAAGTTTTGAAATATTGTTACGTATTTTTATTATTTCTTTGTGTAACGATGCGTTAATGCTATGTTTGCGTAAAATAGTAAAATATTTTGTTTCTAGCGTGCTTAGCGTATTCTTTACTTTTTAAACTCTGATGCAAATAGAAGTGTATATACGTTTAAGTGTCTCTGTGGCGTCGTAGCTTAATCAATTTTGATTTAGCTTTTGTGAAACGGATTAATCGATTTTATTTAGCTTTCTATTAAAGGTGATTTGATCGTGGGTTTTTTTAGCTTCGAGTTAGTGATGAAAATCCGTGCGACATCGGGGGAATTTTCAAAATGGTGGCGGTGGCGCGGGGCATGCAGTAGATCGTTACGTTACTCCGCAGGACGAGTCGCACTACCTGAAGTCGCACAAGGCGCGGTGCACGGTGGCGGTGGCGCGGGTGGCGGTGGCGGCGCACGCAGTAGATCGTTACGTTACTCCGCAGGACGAGTCGCACTACCTGAAGTCGCACAAGGCGCGGTGCACGGTGGCGGTGGCGCGGGTGGCGGTGGCGGCGCACGCAGTAGATCGTTACGTTACTCCGCAGGACGAGTCGCACTACCTGAAGTCGCACAAGGCGCGGTGCACGGTGGCGGTGGCGCGGGTGGCGCGGGTGGCGGTGGCGGCGCACGCAGTAGATCGTTACGTTACTCCGCAGGACGAGTCGCACTACCTGAAGTCGCACAAGGCGCGGTGCACGGTGGCGGTGGCGCGGGTGGCGGTGGCGGCGCACGCAGTAGATCGTTACGTTACTCCGCAGGACGAGTCGCACTACCTGAAGTCGCACAAGGCGCGGTGCACGGTGGCGGTGGCGCGGGTGGCGCGGGTGGCGGTGGCGGCGCACGCAGTAGATCGTTACGTTACTCCGCAGGACGAGTCGCACTACCTGAAGTCGCACAAGGCGCGGTGCACGGTGGCGGTGGCGCGGGTGGCGGTGGCGGCGCACGCAGTAGATCGTTACGTTACTCCGCAGGACGAGTCGCACTACCTGAAGTCGCACAAGGCGCGGTGCACGGTGGCGGTGGCGCGGGTGGCGCGGGTGGCGGTGGCGGCGCACGCAGTAGATCGTTACGTTACTCCGCAGGACGAGTCGCACTACCTGAAGTCGCACAAGGCGCGGTGCACGGTGGCGGTGGCGCGGGTGGCGGTGGCGGCGCACGCAGTAGATCGTTACGTTACTCCGCAGGACGAGTCGCACTACCTGAAGTCGCACAAGGCGCGGTGCACGGTGGCGGTGGCGCGGGTGGCGCGGGTGGCGGTGGCGGCGCACGCAGTAGATCGTTACGTTACTCCGCAGGACGAGTCGCACTACCTGAAGTCGCACAAGGCGCGGTGCACGGTGGCGGTGGCGCGGGTGGCGCGGGTGGCGGTGGCGGCGCACGCAGTAGATCGTTACGTTACTCCGCAGGACGAGTCGCACTACCTGAAGTCGCACAAGGCGCGGTGCACGGTGGCGGTGGCGCGGGTGGCGCGGGTGGCGGTGGCGGCGCACGCAGTAGATCGTTACGTTACTCCGCAGGACGAGTCGCACTACCTGAAGTCGCACAAGGCGCGGTGCACGGTGGCGGTGGCGCGGGTGGCGGTGGCGGCGCACGCAGTAGATCGTTACGTTACTCCGCAGGACGAGTCGCACTACCTGAAGTCGCACAAGGCGCGGTGCACGGTGGCGGTGGCGCGGGTGGCGCGGGTGGCGGTGGCGGCGCACGCAGTAGATCGTTACGTTACTCCGCAGGACGAGTCGCACTACCTGAAGTCGCACAAGGCGCGGTGCACGGTGGCGGTGGCGCGGGTGGCGGTGGCGGCGCACGCAGTAGATCGTTACGTTACTCCGCAGGACGAGTCGCACTACCTGAAGTCGCACAAGGCGCGGTGCACGGTGGCGGTGGCGCGGGTGGCGCGGGTGGCGGTGGCGGCGCACGCAGTAGATCGTTACGTTACTCCGCAGGACGAGTCGCACTACCTGAAGTCGCACAAGGCGCGGTGCACGGTGGCGGTGGCGCGGGTGGCGGTGGCGGCGCACGCAGTAGATCGTTACGTTACTCCGCAGGACGAGTCGCACTACCTGAAGTCGCACAAGGCGCGGTGCACGGTGGCGGTGGCGCGGGTGGCGCGGGTGGCGGTGGCGGCGCACGCAGTAGATCGTTACGTTACTCCGCAGGACGAGTCGCACTACCTGAAGTCGCACAAGGCGCGGTGCACGGTGGCGCGGGTGGCGCGGGTGGCGGTGGCGGCGCACGCAGTAGATCGTTACGTTACTCCGCAGGACGAGTCGCACTACCTGAAGTCGCACAAGGCGCGGTGCACGGTGGCGGTGGCGTGGGTGGCGGTGGCGGCGCACGCAGTAGATCGTTACGTTACTCCGCAGGACGAGTCGCACTACCTGAAGTCGCACAAGGCGCGGTGCACGGTGGCGGTGGCGCGGGTGGCGCGGGTGGCGGTGGCGGCGCACGCAGTAGATCGTTACGTTACTCCGCAGGACGAGTCGCACTACCTGAAGTCGCACAAGGCGCGGTGCACGGTGGCGGTGGCGCGGGTGGCGGTGGCGGCGCACGCAGTAGATCGTTACGTTACTCCGCAGGACGAGTCGCACTACCTGAAGTCGCACAAGGCGCGGTGCACGGTGGCGGTGGCGCGGGTGGCGCGGGTGGCGGCGGCGGCGCGGGTGGCGGCGGCGGCGCGGGTGGCGGCGGCGGCGCGGGGCACGCGCGTGGTGCTGCTGAGTGGCACGCCGGCGCTGTCCCGTCCCGCCGAGCTCTACACGCAGCTGGCGCTCATCGAGCCCGGGTTTATGGGCGGCTACACTGAATACGGTCAGTGACACCACACATAATGTTTATTATAAAAAAAATTAAACTTTCGTGAACTTCAATCATGTTTTTATGAGAAAACCGGGTCTCCTCGCGGTTTTATTTTCGAAATAACAAAGTTTTGGCTAGCCTCGACTAACATGTTTATTGTAATCAGGGCTGGTCAAAATAAATGCTATGCTCTAATTGAAATACAAATTAAAAAATACTGATACAGTATTTTTTTATTAAAATACGAAATACAAGATATTTTTAACTAAGGTATTTGAAATATAAAATACAGCATACAGTATTTTAGCTTTTTCAATTGAAATACGAAATACAACTTACAAAATAAGTAATCTAGACCAGCACGGGCTGAAAAGTAGAGGAAAACAAGATTAATAAGTAAAACCAGAGTTTCCTTTCATGGCGTACATTATACATAACAGGTGCAGTGTTGCCAACTCTAATAGCTGCTTCACCAAGCTTACCACCATTACAGTCTTGCCTCGCACTCACACTCACGATCGCTAAATGAAGGTTTAATGTATTTTAATGTTAAAAAGTATTTTGATGCCTTAATTATTTGAAATACTATTTACAAAATACCTCGACGTCAGGTATTTGAAATACGAATTACATTTTAAGGAAGTAATTGAAAAACAAATACCAAATACGTATTTGTACTTCAATTACTTATTTTAATTCAAATACTGCCCAATCTGATTGTAATCCGCGCGCTATGAGAATGATGAATGAGATGGTACCTTGTCAAAGTAAATTGTAAATGACAATTCTCGAGTAGCGTTAGCAAAAAAAATCTGAATATTAATTATAAATAAGTTATAACTGGGATATTTCGTAGAGTTATGAAAATACAGTTATGAAATAATGGCCTCGATTCTGATGTCACACACTAAATTCAATTTAAACTATTCCTGTCTTTTATAAAATAGGAACACAAGACAGAGACAGCATACTGCTGTGCTGTCAAGTTAGTCAGAACTTAGATGTCTATGCAAGCTTAGTCGAGTATATTATTGGTGTTGACTAAAAACACGCGCCTTTCTGCTTCTGCTGTTCATATTTTAATTGATAAACTAGCGTGACAGCACTAAAATGTATGCTATCTCTGTCTTGTGTTTTATTTTGTAAGAGACAGGGATAGTTTAAATTTGATTTAGTGAGTGTAGTGTATCAGAATCAAGGCCAATATCTGTAATCTTAGTTGAGTTTTAATATCTAAGTGTCAATATATTTTTTATTATTTATTATTATTATTGTTCTCTTGTAGGAAAAAGGTACTGCGACGGCAAACAGAGCAGCTTCGGATGGGACATGTCGGGGCAGTCAAACCTGGCGGAGCTGCAGATCGTGCTGCAGAGGAAGTTCCTCATCAGGAGGACCAAGGAACAGGTGCTCACCACCATGGAAGGGAAGACAAGGTAGAACTAGCCGAATTAATTTGTGTTGGAAAATAATTATACTGATATTGTAAAAGCCAGTGCTTGTGCTTGTGTGTGTATGCGTTTTGCAGGTGTGTTAATAATTGATAAATCACCCAGTTGAAAACATCTGCGCCGTGGGTTCGATTCCCGACAGGAGCACAATTTTCCTACCTAAGGCTAGATGCCTAAAAAATTATATATAGGCCGTTATTTACATTATTAAAAAACATTGTTCACATTTTATTTATTTTGTCAGTTTAACAGAAAATTACGAAGATATAGTGCATTTAAATTCACAAGCCCCCACTCCACAATTAAAACAATTTAATTGAATGAATGAATGAATATTTATTTAACATAAGAAATACACATTAAATGATACTTTCACTGGGCCCTAAACTAGGCATGGCCTATATCTGTAATTAATTTAAAACAATTTCTATTGATTTGCTAAATTAATAATACATGTCCAATATTTTTTAATAGTGACAGACTAATTCGATTTTTTATTAACCCAGGCGTCATCCCTATTGTGCTTCTGATTCAGAGTGTCATTGTGTATGTGTTTCCGGCACCCACAATACAAGTCTTTTTAGTGTGGGGCTGTGAGTGTTAATGCGTTTTAATAAAAAACAAAAAAATAATTAACTATAACTTGACGACCCAGTTGACGCAGCGGACAGGTGTCCGCTCTCTGCGCCGCGGGTCCTGGGTTTGATTCCCGGCAGGAGCATAAATTCCTTCCCAAGGGACATTTGTGCATCTGGTCTGGGTATAATGTGTGTGTGATGTGAATGTTTCCGGCACCCACGATACAAGTCTTTGAACTTAGTGTGGGGCTGTGAGTGTGAATGCGTTTGTTTGTTTATTTTCTTCAACAATTCATCCTCACAAATAGCTATCTCATTGCAGAGAGACAGTCCTCCTAGACCAAACGCTCCTGCAGTTCAATAAAGTAAAAGATGCGGGCTTATCGCAGGCCGCGGAAAAATATCAGCAAACCAAGGCCTCGGAGCGGCATGCCGCGCTACTCACGTACTTTAGCGAGTCCGCGCGAGTCAAGATACCCGCCGTGTGGTGAGTGAGCGAGACAACTATATGTTTAGCTGCCCAGTCCGTCCCTCACGTAAATTCTGGAATCCATTGAGCCAAAAGACTTATTGGTGGTAGTCAGGGGGCGTCTTTTAATTACTTGAGGCGTCTAGGGGGAAAGGGGGTCGAGCCAAACATCTACTAGCCTGCGTCTTTGTTCCCTGAACAGTATTAACTAGGAGTCTTCAATTCAATTGTGAATAGGTATCTTCTAGGCAAGCATGCTACATCTTCGGCCGCATCATCACTTTTCATCAGGTGAGAAAATGGTCAAATGCTTGCCTATCAAATATGTAAAAAAAGTTTGCCTCCACATTCATTATGAGGATTGAAAGGAATGGAACTTCTTGCCTGAGTCTGTGTTTCCTGATAAATACAATATGGAAGTCTTTAAGTCACGAGTGAATTGGCATCTTCTAGGCAAACGTGCTCTATCGTCGACCGCTTCGTCATTTATCACCGGGTGAGATATCGGTCAAACGTTTGACTATCTAGAATAAAAGAAAAAAAAAAGTTCTTAACTCACTATTCGAGTGATGGACCAAGGCAGAACGATATTGTGCAATCGATTGAACATACAAATGATAAATTTTTACTAATGAGATTATAAATCAATAATTATTTGGTTCGTAGCAAATACATCCGCCAACAAGTCCGCGAGCATTCGGAAAAATTCCTCGTTTTCGCGCACCATCGGTGCGTCATCGATGCTATCTGCAGCGAGCTGGACGAAGCAGCCGTGCACTACATCTGTATTGTAGGATCCACGCCGCCCAATAGCAGAGCTGTAAGTTAACGACCAATCAGAGAGCTTCATTACAGTCCTTGGCCAATAGCAGATGTGTCGCGTGTCGATGTGCGATGTGTCCACGCAACTTACAGCAGCAATGACATTAATAATTATAAAAGATATTTCAAACTCTGTAACAGTGATAAATAAAGCTGCCTTTATTGTATTTGACTACTATCTCACCTGATATAATGCGATGTTTCACTATCTACTATAATTAATTTTCAATTTGTTTAATTCTGATATATATTATCATATCTGTGTATATTTTGAACTCTCCTTGGCTTAGTTGGGTGAGCGTTCGCCTTCTAAGGGAGGGATATCGAGTTCGATTTCCGGCGGGAACATACGTTTTCTCCCCAAGTAACATTTTTGTGTTTCTGGTTCTGGTTGTGATGTAAATGTTTCCAACACCCGCAACACAGTCGTCGAAATTAGGGTGGAGCTGTGAGTGTGAAAGTGTTAGTGATTATTTGTTTTGTAATTAAAGGAGCTCGTAGACAAGTTCCAACACTCGGCATCTTGCCGTTGCGCCGTTCTGTCCATCACTGCCGCCAACTCCGGCTTGACTCTAACTGCCGCCGCGACCGTACTGTTTGCAGAACTACACTGGAACCCAGGGGTGAGCTATCACTGTCACTACACTGTAACCCAAGAGTGAGCTATCATTGTCACTAGTCACTATACTGTAATTCAGAAGTGAATTGTCACTTTCACTACACTGAATCTCAAGTGTGAGCTATCAATGTCACTACACTGTAACCCAAGTGTGAGCTATCAATGTCACTACACTGTAACCCAAGAGTGAGCTATCATTGTCACTAGTCACTATACTGTAATTCAAGGGTGAGTTATCACTGTCACTACACTGAATCTCAAGTGTGAGCTATCAATGTCACTACACTGTAACCCAAGAGTAAGCTATCATTGTCACTAGTCACTATACTGTAATTCAAGGGTGAGTTATCACTGTCACTACACTGAATCTCAAGTGTGAGCTATCAATGTCACTACACTGTAACCCAAGAGTAAGCTATCATTGTCACTAGTCACTATACTGTAATTCAAGGGTGAGTTATCACTGTCACTACACTGAATCTCAAGTGTGAGCTATCAATGTCACTACACTGTAACCCAAGAGTAAGCTATCATTGTCACTAGTCACAATACTGTAATTCAAGGGTGAGTTATCACTGTCACTACACTGAATCTCAAGTGTGAGCTATCAATGTCACTACACTGTAACCCAAGAGTGAGCTATCATTGTCACTAGTCACAATACTGTAATTCAGAAGTTTTTTCACTACACTGAATCTCAAGTGTGAGCTATCTCGTCACTGAGACCCAGAAATGAGCTATCACTGTCACTGCACTGAATTTCAAGTGTGAGCTATCTCGTTACTGAGACCCAAAAATGAGCTGTCACTGTCACTGCACTGAATCCTTAGAGTGAGCTATCAATGTCAATACACTGAAACCCAAGAGCGAGCTATCTCGTCACTGAGACCGAAAAGTGAGCTATCACTGTCACTACACTGAAACCCAAAAGTGAGCTACTCTGTTACTACACAAAGGCTCGATAGTGTGTTAAAACGCTCTAAAAAATCTAATTCTATACATCAATTAATACCTTAAACATATGCATTAAATTCCATAAAAGGTTTTTAAATTAATATTTTAACTGTATGTAACACTTAGAGACAATTCAAATAAGCCAGTTGGCGTTCATTACCATATATCTGATAGTAATGTTACCACAAGAAAACCACGACGTCGAAAGGTGCCTATGGACAACCCATCAAACTGCAGCGATACTGTAATAGACGGCAGTAACAGCTACATGAATGAAACTCTACGCCACGTAAACTCTCCCATCATTGATAAGACTTACGATGATAGCAGCATGAAAATTGATTTAGAGTTAAAACTTCAAGAAATTACTCTTCAACTCGACAAAGCGAAGGATGAAATAAATACGTTACTATCTGAAAATATCGACCTTAAGCAAAAAATTACAGAGCCTGAAGATAGAAATAAAAATGCTTTAGAAGAAAAAATTGGATGCAACGTATATAATAAAGAACAATGCGAGGGCCTGAAAAAAGACGATTATACAATAAATGATAGTCTATTACGAAGTAACTACTTTTTCGAACTAGAAAACAGTATGGACGATAATACTTCAACCCCTTTTCAAATGAAAATTAAAGATGTCACTGATACGTCGAAACCGAAGAAAAAAACAAGTAAAAAAGTAATACCTCCAAAACGAAATTCAAAAACAAAAACAGTATATGGTAAAACACAGAATGGAATAGAATCTAACATCTCATTCAACAAGATCGAGAACGGCGAAGCAAAGAATACACCCAGCAAATACATAAATACCGCATACTCTTTTGGTGATTTTAGAGACAAAGAAAATAAACAACAAAACCTTGCTGTTACAAAAGCACCTATTTCAAAATCATTAACCAAAGAAACCAAAACTAAAATAGATAATGCCTGCCAAACCACGTCATACAAATCAGACAAATTGTGCGAAAAATCTTCATATGAGTCCACGCACCATATCCGTAAGGACACTAGAAGAAGAATAGTCGTTATTGCAGACGACCAAGGCAGAAACATACAAAAAACCCTTCAACGGCTTGTTGGTGACGAATTTATCGTAAGCTGCTTTTGGAAGCCAGGAGCAAGTTTAAAAGAAATACTTCTGGCCGAAAGACAAGTCATAATGACTTTAGACCGTGATGAATTTGTAATTGTGATAGGAGGTACTAACGATCGAGAGCTGTTTGAATTTCAATTCGCATTTAGAAATTTTATTAATAGCATCAGCAACACAAATATTATTGTCTCAGAAATTCCATATAACAAATATATAAGCGAACACAAACTGAATCATGAATTGAAATTCATCTGCTCCAATTTTTCAAATTCTGTTTATATTCCTATGAATTATTATGACAATTATGCGCCCCAACGTCAACCATTTGTTCTTTACAAATGCCAATATATTCTAAGAGAAATTTTACGCTTAAATTACAAAATAAAACGAGAAGCCCATCAAACAACAAATTTTATCTCGGAACATAATGTCCCTATCAAGGTAGATAAAAGCACACAAACACACGAGTATCAACCGAATGAAGTCAATAATAAATCAGGAACAAACAGCGATTTTTTTCGTCTATAAAGAAATTAATATACTTCACCAGAATTTAAATGGCCTTTTATCAAAATCAGACTTATTAACAGTTAATTTAGAAACACAACAAGACAAACGAATTACAATAGACGTCCTATGTATTACAGAACATAACATGATTAATGTCGACACTAAATTAGTTCATATTCCAAATTATTCTCTTGGCTCATTTTATTGTCGAAAGAGTCGGCATGGTGGAGCTTGTGTTTTAGTTCGTAATAAACACAGATATAAACCGATTCTAGAAATTAATAAACATTGTATCGAGGGAATTTTAGAGTACTCAGGAATAGAGGTTATCGAACACAAATTATTAATCATATGCATATATAGACCTCCAAAACAGAGTGTAGATGACGTAAATAAGTTTTTTCATCACTTTTATACTCTTCTCAATGAAAAATGTCTTAGTAAAAAAAAAGTCATAGTCTGCGGAGATTTCAATATTAACTTATTAAATGAATGTTGCATAGTAAATAAATTTAAACATCTTGTATCATCTTTCAATCTTAAATTCGCTATAAATGAACCAACAAGATTAGGTAGTGGAACATGTATTGACAATATCCTTTATAACATACGCAACTGTAAAGCCCACCTTCTGGAATTTGGTTTATCAGACCATACGGCGCAGTTACTTGTCTGTCCAGTTAAACCGACATATTCAATTCAGTACTGGTATATTGCAAAACGTGACTATTGTCAAGAAAATATTGATAAATTTAAAGATACTATTAATTCTCTTAACTTTAATGAAGTGTACGAGGAAAATGAGGCTGATGCTGCATTTGATACTTTTTATGAATTATTCATCTTATTCTACAACCTCTGTTTTCCGTTGAGAAAAATTAAAATTACTACACAAAAACGACCCAGATGGATCACAAGCGGTCTAAAGAAATGCTGTAAACAGAAACGTATCCTACTCTGGCAATACCGAAAAAATCGTACACCAATAAACAAACAACGTCTTAAAGAACTATCTTCAAGGTTAAACAGTATAATAAAACTGACTCAGAAGTCACAAAATGACAACTACATAAAAAAAGCACGCAATAAGGGAAAAGCTACTTGGAAGATTATTAATGATACTAAAAATAATTTTCCGAGGCAAGATATAAAGTTAAATATTAATGGGAAGATAGTAGACGATCCCCAAGTAGTTGCGAATGCCTTTAATGATTTTTTTGTCGACCAAGCTACAAAAATTGACGCAAGGCCTATTAAAATTGACAATAACTTGTATAATGTTCGTTCTCTATTTATGGCACCAACAACACCACAGGATATTTACAAAAATATTATGTCACTTAAAAATACAAATAGTACAGGCTATGATAACATAAATACCCAAATTTTAAAAGAAGTTTCTGATCAACTTTCCCAAGTACTAAGCCATATTATAAATCTGTGTATACTCAATGGGACTTTTCCCGAAAAGCTTAAAATAACAGTTATTAAACCTCTTTTTAAGAAAAATGATAAACTTGATATGACTTGCTATCGACCAATAGCTTTGATACCCGTTCTTTCAAAAGTTTTTGAAAAAGTGATATATGATGTTATTTATAACTATTTTGAACAAAATAGGCTTTTCGCGAAAGAGCAAATTGGGTTTCGTAGAAATAAATCCATTAACATGGCAATCTATAACTTTCTAAAACCTATCATGACTTGTGTCGATCTAAAAGTCCCAGCTTGTGCCTTATACATGGACTTAACCAAAGCATTCGATTTTGTAGACCACAATATATTATTAAGGAAATTGTATGCTTATGGTATTAGAGGAAACGTACATAGTCTTATTGAATCTTACTTAAAAAATCGAAAACAATCCACACAAATCAATAAAATATGTCCAGAGTTGAAGCAAGAAGTGGCTTACTCATCTGATTATAGAACGGTAAAATTTGGCGTGCCACAAGGAAGCGTACTCGGGCCACTGCTATTTATCATTTACATAAATGATCTTCCTAGAAACACTATTCACCCTACAATACTATTTGCAGATGACAGCACTATTTTTTTTACTGGTCTAGAACACTCGTGTTTAGAAAAAGAAATTAATAGAACACTTCATGATATTATACAATGGTTGTCATTGAATAATTTAAAAATCAACTTGGACAAAACAAATTTTATGTTATTTAGA
This sequence comes from Lomographa bimaculata, assembly GCA_948107665.1. Taxonomy (NCBI): domain Eukaryota; kingdom Metazoa; phylum Arthropoda; class Insecta; order Lepidoptera; family Geometridae; genus Lomographa; species Lomographa bimaculata. Next base: position 15,480,483 of record OX403600.1, read on the forward strand.
AAAAGGGTAAGTCCGACAAATACTTATAACATTCAATATTTGGACCATAGAATTGATTATGTAGAAAATACAAAGTTTCTCGGTTTAAACATAGACTCAAATTTAAACTGGAAAGGACATGTAGAAGCTTTATGTATTAAATTAAGCCAATATTCTTATGCGCTGTATATGCTATCGAAAACTGTCAGCCAGGCTACAGTAATTACGGCTTATCATGGCTATGTTGCATCATCTCTTAGATATGGCATTATGTTCTGGGGTAACAGTACAGGTAAAGATTCTGTTTTTAAGGCACAAAAAAAGTGCGTTAGGGCTATTTGTAAACTAGATCAAACCGAAAGTTGTAAACCACAATTTATAAATTTAAAGATTATGACTGTACCATGTTTATATATTATCGAGACCGTCAATTTTGTACGCAATAACATCGCATTATTTGTTAATTTTAATAGCAAACGACATAATTTAAAACTTAGATGTCCTGTTAACAGAACAGCGTTACTGAATAAAAGCATACTATGCATGGCCCCTAAAATCTATAACCACTTACCTAATGAAATACTTATTTCAAAATCTTTTAATATATTTAAGTCTAAAGTTAAAAACCTTTTACTTGATAAGGCTTATTACAGTATAGAAGAATATTTAAAAGATAAACTGTAATTAAATAAACATCCTAATTACTTACATAATATGTATCCTAATTAGATAAGTTTTAAATGGTATTGCATGCCGAAAGGCCGGATACGGCGACCCATCGTTTTTTGTCATCACCTGTTTACACCTGTATTCGCAATCAATAAATGAATTTGAATTTGAATTTTGAATTTAGATCCTAACACAAGCAGAAGCCAGAGCGCATCGCATCGGACAACAAAACGCAGTACTCGTGAGATACCTGCTCGCCGGCGGAACTGTCGACGACCACATGTGGCCCATGTTGCAACACAAACTCAACGTGAGTAACAACAAGTAATACCATCCTACTTCCTACTATCCTACTAATATTATAAATCCGAAAGTTTGTGTGTAAGTGTGCAAGTGTGTAAGTATGTTTGTTCCCTCTTCACGCTTTAACGGCTGAACGGATTTGGATTGTACATAGCTTATACCTAGGATTAACACATGGGCTACTTTAACTTGTTAAATGCGGGCGGAGCCGCGGAGCAAGTCTAGTTGCTTATATTTTCTCAAACTAATCAAAAATTATGTACATATTTATACAGCAAAAGAGCTCGCTACAAGCAACAGGGCTTATAAAAAACTCAAGTGCTCAAGCGCACTACTAGGCTGATCATGCTGGCGGCATTACCTCTTTTTAACTTGATAATAGCGGGCGAAGCCGCGGAGCAAGGCTAGTTGTTTATAAACGGGTATAATATTATATATCTATATCAAATATGTACAAAAACTATAAAAAATAGTTATGATTTTCAATCGAGACAATAAATAATTAAACGCAAGCAAAGCTTAAAAAAAACCGCCTTAAACGCTTATATTTTGGTTATGGCGATTTTGGGTTTGGCTGGATCGATTTCGATACAATTTATAACACACATAAATAAATAAAAAAAAAATACAGTCAACTTGAGTACCTCTTCCTTTTTTGGGAAGTCGGTAAAAACAAATCTAATCTATCATTTGTAATACACACATTGACACTCACGACCCCGCAGTTCAAAGACTTGTATAGTGAGTGAAATGGACATAATCCAGGTTATTTTTTATTTAGGTGCTGAACAACGTTGGCCTCAGTAAAGACACATTTGAAGACACAACTTCTAAACACCAGGTAAGAAATAGTAAAAATTTTTTTTTTTTATTATTTGTTATGCAAAATTCTTATAATATTCTTTAAGACTCATGAAAAAAAACGCGTTTCTTTTTTTTTAAACTAGCTGTGGCACTGGAGTACTTACCATTAGGCAAGCATCTTGCTTATCCCTTGTATTATTATGAAAAAGTTAATTCAAGTATTCACATAAATGAAATAAAAACCGGCCAAGTATGAGTGGGACTCGCGCACGAAGGGTTCCGTACCATTATTATTATTATTTTATTTTAATTCATTATATTTAAAGGGAACATAACACTAAATATTCTGTGTATAGTTAAAGCGTCTACCTGTCACCGTTATTAGTATCGAGCAAGAAACGGTATAAAAATCAAGTTTGATGTATGGGAGCCCCCCTTAAATATTTATTTTATTTTATTTTAAGTATTTGTTGTTATAGCGGCAATAGAAATACAACATCATCTGTGAAAATTTCAACTGTCTAGCTATCACTGTTCTTGAGATATAGCCTGGTGACAGACGGACGGACGGACAGCGAAGTCTCAGTAATAGGGTCCCGTTTTTACTCTTTGGGTACGGTACCCTAAAAAGAAGTACTCCTTAAATGCATACAATAAAATTACTTTTTCCTATCTTTTATAATAACGAGATGATATAGTCTTGCCCTCCTTAATTTCTACAAAATAAATAAATTAATAAAAACTAATATTATTTTTGTGACGTCAGAGTCCACGATTAAATGATGACACTGACGTCACAAATCAGTATTGGCTAGCCAATAGCATCCATTTTACCATTTTGAATTTTGGACGATCACAGCCCCACACTTACTTTGATGATTTGTGCGTGGGTACCGGAAACATTCACATCACGTACACATCAGAAACACAAATTTCCCTTGGGGAGAAAAGTTGTATTTCCACCGGGATTCGAACCCTATAAAATAGCTAAGATGGCGAACGTACACACAACTAAGCCAACGAGCATTTCTTTTTTTTTAACAATAATTTTATATTTTATATCTGCTCGTTTGCTTAGTTGGGTGGCGTTCGCCTTCTAAGCAGGGGTATCGGTTTTCGATTCCCGGCGAGAACACAAGTTTTCTCCCCAAGGAAAATGCGTGTTTCTTGTTCTTATTGTGATCGTGTGTGTGATGTGAATGTTTCCGGAACCCACGACACAAATCATTGAACTTAGTGTGGGGCTGTGAAAGCATTTATGTTTAATGTTTATTACGCATTTTATATTCAAACCAAAAACAATCTTATTACAGGAAAGCCAAAACCACATAACACAATACCTCGCGTCTCCAAAGCCATTCAAAAACATAAAGGACTACATCCCCGGGACTAACATAAGGAAGGAGTCGCTAAAACAACCAAACTGTACAACAAACGGACAACGAAACAGTACAACAAACGGACAACCAAACAGTACAACAAACGGACAACCAAACGTGACAACTAACGGAAAACTAAAGGAGACAACTAACCGACAACTAAAGGAGACAACTAACAATGTTCCAACAAATTGTGATAATAATTTAATAAATAGCTGTAATATAAGTAACAACAATTTATCAAATATTAACGATTTAGGTGATTTTAGTGATATTTTTGATAAATCATTTTTGGAATCGGACGAAGACGACGAATTGCTGGCGGAACTGGATTTATGATGATGGTCTACCACGAGGTCGCAAACAGTCTTACGGCAATAAATCACAAAATGCGGATAAAACATAAAAAAATTGGTTGTCTGTACAATCGGTTTACGGACGATAATTTTACGTGATAACGTCATAAGACGAATGCTTGGCCGATCGTGCCTCTCTATCGCTTGTTCCGCGCTCTCGCTTGCAAGCTCAGGCTCAGGCGGAACGTGACACTTTTTCGTGTGTGCAGCCGGTGTTCATCGATTTATAAGACGTTATCACGTCAAAAAATCTTCGAAGAAAGTGAATCTTGACCTAAAGTTCAAACAGAATTTACATGTCGTCGGAAGTACTCGGAATTAGGTCACTGATAAAACTTACAGTCTTACTTATAAACCCCTCTTAATTTTTAATCAGTTGCTTAGCTACAGTTTAACAAAAAAATCACTCATAAACGCGATTGAGCGCTAAGTAATGCTTAAATAGTTGTCAAAATTAAACACCGCCATTGCCTAGTTTAAAACTTGCTAAGAGGCAAGATGGCGGGCTTATATCTTTAAATAATAAATGTGTCAAAACTTTTTACGTAAGGCGCAAAATTTTTTACTTCGACAACCGTTGAATGTCACCTTTCTTTTATTTTCATTTCAATTGATTAATAAAACCACATTTAAGTAATAATGTGTTACAATATAAGCTACTTGTTAAAACTATTTTAAACAAGCTCTTAGAAGTCCGCCATATTGGATTTAGAGCATCGCTTTATGAGAGTTATTCTCAGCAAGCCCTTTCATTGAAATTAAGAGCAGGTTCCGTAAAACATATATTTAGCGATGATCTCCTGAGTCGATCAATATGTAATTTTAATATAGATTTTTCCGACTTTTTTATTTTCTATTAAAATGAATGTAAAACTTTTGGACTTTTTAATCCTCATAGTTTTTCAACTTTTCAATCTCAAGTTTCACGATTAAATGAGTCTCACTCGATAGATTTTTACAAAAGTAAGAAATTTTACGAACATTTGTAAATAGGATTGTTCTGCATTTTACCTCGAATTTATTACGTTTTATCCCTACTAACTCTGTCTGTCTGTCTGTTACGCTTTCACACCTAATCCACTGAACCGAGTTTAATAAAATTGGGTACAGAGATAGACTAGAGCTTAGGAAAGGACAAATGCTACTTTTCATCCCGGAATTCCCGCGGGTCCGGGACTTACGTGGGTAAGACCGCGGGACGCAGCTAGTTCTAAATAAATAGTTTCAGTTAGAAAATTTAGTTTATTATTGAGCCAAAATTTTGATATCTTTCTTACTTTACTTTATTTACTTTTATATACCGCCCTGCAATTATTTATTTTCGTGCTTAAGAAATATTTCCATGTTTTATATGCGTTCACTGTACAATGACGTATGTACTACTAAAATAATATTGAAGTAAGACTGTTGTAAGAGGTTGTGGTAAGGCCGTAGGTCAGTTGTCAAATATAATAAATGTATTGTATTAATTTGGCTACGGGCTAGTTTTATTTTAAACCCCCGTTAATTCCCCCTTGCCCTTTTTACCATCTAACAACAAGACAGACTATCAAGCGTCATCCTTATATGGTTGACGTACCCCCGGTTCGCTCGAAGCGTTTTGCTTCTACGTTTATCATCCGTACAGCGAGTGGAACTCATTGCCTGCGTCTTTGTTTCCCGAACAGTACAATCTGGGTGTCTTCAAGTCTAGAGTGAATAGGTATCTTCTAGGTAAGCATGTCACATCTTCGGCCGCATCTTCACTTCCCATCAGGCGAGATAGTGGCCAAATGCTTGCCTATCTATCATAAAAAAAAAACCCTCAACACTTTTTCTGATTAGCTACTACCTACTAATAAACAGTTAGCGTGTTAACGATGGGTTTTAACGAGTGGGAAGTACCGGTTTTATATGTTGCCGATATCTTGTGCTGTGAGACCTTGGTTTTTCATGATTCAGGAAGTACCCGTTTCCGTAAGGAAAAAAGGGAACTGTATGTTGTCCGTCTGTCTTAAACTTTCTCAGAAACGCGTCGGATTATCAAATGATAAAATTTGATATTAAATAATTACATCTGATGAACTGCTCCTTGGCTTAGTTGAGTGGCGTTCGTCTTCTAACAATCGGGCTTCTAAGCAAAAATTTGTGTTTCTGGTTCTGGCTGTAATTGTGTGTGTGATGTGAATGTTTCCGGCACCCACGACACAAGTCATCGAACTTAGTGTGGGGCTGTGAGTGTGAATTTGTTTATTTATAATTGTTTATTTATTTAGATCTACGGTCCAGTTCCCCATGGCACCGCCAAAGAGACACCGCGTGGTGGGTGAATGGGGAATCACTATTCCCACTGATACACCCGACTATTAGTGACGTAATAGGCAGGTAGAGTAGAACCAATCTCAATGTACACGCCCCTCCACAAAAAACTTCATACATTAGACACTCGATCGTTTGACAAATTTGGTATAGGGACTAATAAAATACGTCTACTTTAATAAATAACTGTTCACTGTTTCCCAACTTCGTTCATGTGAAAATTTTCCTAGATGATTATTATTAAGCTTATGAATCTACTCAAGCCTATCTCTAAAAGTCTATGCATGTCTTTGGTTGGCTTCTAGTACTGAAAAACATTGAGTTCCGTTCAGCCGTTGCAGTGAAGAGAAAAGAAAGGACACACGAGTGAATATTGGTAAATGAAATACAGTTTTCAGCAATGGAAGTATATTTTAAACAAAAATATGAAAAATATCACAAAATGTATATAAAGGGAACAAAGTCAAAACAGCAATAAAACCAACAAAAAACTAATTCTAAACGTTATTTCTACCATAGTAAAATTCGTCTACACTATACATTTACTCCCATTCTTATAAACTGACAACTGAGTGTAAAAGATATGAAAAAATTGGCGGTGGGGCATTGAAATAGTAGACAACCTCTAATTACCTTCAAATCAAAATAATAATTGTGGTACTTCTAGTCCTTGGATCAATACTATCGACAAGGCCATTCGCCAAACATTAAACATAATCAATTTTAAATGATAAAATGGCAAGCATTTGACCTCTATCTCACCTGATGGAAAGTGATGATGAAGCCGAAAATGTAATATGCTTGCGTAGAAATCACCGAGGTATTCACTTTTGACTTGACTTCCAGATTATACCGTTCAGGGAAATCAAAGTCAGCAGTCAAAGGCGGAGGCAATGAAGGTAAACTGCACAAGCGCTTTCTGGCGACTACGTAGGTAATATAGATTTACCTAGGTTCATATAATTCCTGTAATAGTCATTAAGGATGTTTAAAAAAAATAAAAAACGCGCAACCCAAGTTACTTGCCAGGTTCTGCTCGAGATGGCTAATTTTGCGAATCTGGCAGTAGGGTCATTAATTTTTATGAGTGCCTCTTTGGGGCCCAAGTGAATAAACGACTTTGAATTTAAGAATGAATTTGGCGTTCCATTACAATCCAAGAGATACAGAAGTAGAAAAAGGATTAGCAACGCCCACTTCTAGCTTTAGAAATGTCACCACCAGAGCACCTCAACAAGCATTCGTTGTTATACGTAACTCCATCCGAACATAAGGGCTTCATGATTTTAGGACAAACACACATCTTGGGCATCTCTGGGAGAACAGGCTCCACAACACGGACCCTGTCGTCGCATCTGCCTCGATGTTCAATACCCAATGACGGGTTTTTCGCAGTCTCACAGTTCAAAATACACGGATTGGGATAGGTGTTTCCGTCGGTTCCACAAGTTTCATCCAGTTCTTCCGTACAAATGCAAGGTGGTTCAGTTACTTTGACATCCGTGCATTGCCCTTCGGAGACTACGTCGAGGTTGGGATTCTTGGTAGACCGTTGGCAGAGGAGCGCACATCTGTTGGGGTAGGTTTCGCCATCGTTTCCGCACACGGGTTCATATTCGTACGTGCAGATGCAGGATTCCTTTTCTATGTTGCAAGGTCCGTTTTTATCTACGGTGATTTTGGCACCGGTTTTGTGAGACTCACAGTTGAGAAGGCATTCGTTGCCGTAAGTTTGGCCGTCCGAACCGCAGACTGGTCGCAGGTTTCTAGTGCAGACGCAGGGCGGCAGAGCTGCGGTAGTGAACGCTTGTAGCGCGACCAGGGACAGGATTGCTGCAACAATGAAAAATGTTGAGAATTAAAGAAAATACATTTATTCATGACTACACCTATGGATATGAATGGACCTTTAAACACAATTAGGCTCATTTATTCTCAGAGTATGTGATGGGATTGTTAGGATGTTTAATACCTAAGACATGCCCAGGTGTCAGGTTCTCATTGTGTCTTAGAAAACTAAAGCAGTTGTCCGCAAACTCAAAATTATTTATTTACATGGGCCCCAAAGAGGCACACATGAAGGTTAATGATTCTACTGCCAGATTCGCAAAATTACAGCCATCTCGAGAAGAACCTGGCAAGAAACTCGGCGGCGCATTTTTAATTCATTTTTTTTAAACATTCTTAAATGACTGAACCAGGAATCATCTTAACCTAGGTATATCTATATTATGTTGTTGCCAGAAAGCCCTTGAAGTTGTTATTTCAATTGGTTATGTTATTGCCGTCATTAAAAAACAACTATAAGCAACTATTGACGCTGCGTTGGTTGCTATATTTAGTATAGGTATGTAGTTCACCCAAAAGTAGAAAAATGTGCCGTCGCCATCACAAAAAAAAATTACCACAACTATATTCTTGAGAGCCAATCATCCTAAGCCTAGCGTGTTTACCATCTTCGACCACATCATCACTTACTTAGCTGAGATAGTAAAAAGCTATTAGCGACATTTTCAATGATTAAGTCATTTGCATCCTCAATTTGAAAAAGTCTCTAATCAATCACCAAACGGTGATCCGGCACCTATCCTTGAGAGGAGTGCTGAGACTAATCATGCAATGAACCTGTTTGATATAAAAAAGAGGTAGGTAGATTTTTTTTTGTATGTATTTTCGCTAATTGCTCGTTTCACAACCAGTTTTATTATCGCTTAAATATTTCGTAAGCTCTTTAAACATTTTCAGCTACGCAATTGAAACGTACGTACAAGCGGGAATTACCATTTGTGCACAAACAGACCTTACGTCATCGTTGTGCAATAACAAAGGTTTAATAACATCGAATGAACTTCAAGTAGGTCGAGCCCGCGCGATTTGTGAAACACCTTTACCTGTAGTAGTAAATTTAGATAGGAAAAAAAACAACGGGTTGCACTCAGGGAGTGAAAACTCGCCGCGCGGTAGAAAGAGAGGGGGATTACTTCCTCTCCTTCGTCTTACGAATGTTCGATCAGGTCACGTGTCCTGACGCGAGTTTAAAATTTTTTACCCATCCCAAAAAAGTGCATAACGCCGCTAAAGAAGGTTTCACTTCAAAAATATCGCTTGAGGCTGGGATTGTACCTTAGGGTGTCATGCTCTATTGCTCTAACCGCTGAGCTACTCAAGCCCGGCCTAAAACGACGAAATTTCAGCAGGCAGATACTGAATACCACCGTAATATAATCTGACTAATAGGTTGACTGATGGTAGAAACGAGGTTAGTTTCTCCTGTTATTGAAGTCAGTTGAAAATAACATTAACTTCAAGTTACGGTCAAAATCCGAAAATAGCATTTGACCATAACAATAAAAAAATATGAAAATTATAGACAGATAGATAAAGTCTTTATTAAATACCTTAATTGTATAAAAACAGTACAGAAAATAATTATTAATAAAATAAATGTGATATTAACTATCGCTAAAATATCTTCTAGACAACCTTTGGATGGAGAATAATTGCGCAATAAAGTAGGACGTCGGTGTTTAAGAAAACAACATTTGAAAGATAATATTTCATAGAAAATATTTTATTAATTTATTTAATTAACGGGTCCGCTAGTACTAATAGATAAAAAATAAAATTTATTAGTTACTATACAAATATAAAGCATCTATTTTAATGCATCTATGCAGCCTCGTCACAAAATATTTAGACAATTAAAGTGTACAACACTGCCGCCATAAGGGAAAAAGAGAGAGTTTTGCCGCGAAAGTGAAAAATTGGCGTTGTTGATTTTGTGTAATTTTCCAAAACCTGTGATTCTTCGAGTGTTAATGTGTAATAATGGTGGATTATTAACCGTTAATACTTAGTAAATGTGCATAAGTGTAGGCAAGTCATACAAAGTTGAAAAACGTGATTTTCGCCTTCGCTCCAAAACTCCAATAGAAGTTCTAGTAAAGTTTCTACCACTTTACTAGGGCATGACTTGACTATGACTGACTACTTGACTTTGACTGTGACTTGTGACTAAGACTTTTATTATGAAGAATACACATTGTTAATATTTGCTTAATATTTCGACTGAAGGACTATGCATACATGGTCATAAAATAAAAATAAAAAAAAAGGGAAAAAGACCTAACTGTCAATTTTGACATAATTTAGTTAGATATAGGTACATCAGAAATGTCTACTATTTAGTATAAGTACCTGGATGACCGAGCTTTGCTAGTTAAAACGACGTTTTCTAAAAATAAAACCTAGCTAGATCGATTTATCGCCCTCGAAATCCCCTGCACACTAAATTTCGTGAAAGTCGTTGGAGCCGTTTCCAAGATTCAGATTATATATATATAAAAAGCAATGCCACTTTTCGTTGTAATTATATAACTCAAGAATGGACTCACCTATCCAAACCAAATGTTTAGGCTTTGTTCGGACTATTTAGTAGATGGTTTATGTGAAGTTTGCACAAAATCGGTTGAGCTCTTCATTTATCACACCCGGGCGAAGCCGGGGCGGATCGCTAATATATATATACAAGAATTGCTCGTTTGAAGGTATTAGATTATGTTATGACTTGTAGCAGATGTGTCTAAATTAAAATTAAGATTTAGTAGGTTCCGTTTGAATATTTTAAAATAATAGCAGCTATGCGTTTATTTTTTCTGATTCCGATGGTGTATATAACTCAATTTTGACAAAAATGCAGATACGTCTATTTTCCTTATGACGGCAGAATATTGAATGTGTTTTCCAAATTCCAGACCAGAAGGGATTTTTCTAAATCCAATTACTCATTCTTCATAAAAACAGTACAATGAAGAATGACTGTTTATAATTATTGTTAGTTGGTGTAACGTAACAGTTACACATATCGTTATACTTCTTATCTGAGTTGACCCAACGGTCTTATGCCAATTAAGTTTAATAAGGGGCCTTAAATTACTCGTGCAAGTTAGTATGAAAGATTTATAAACATTTCGAGTTTATCGCGGATGTAAATACTTAAAAATAACTAAATAATCCACTTACATAATGCGCACTTAATATGTATGTAATGCGTATCTTAGCCGACTGTGCGACGCAAAAGCGTAGTTTAATGCACTCAGATACATAGAAAAATATTTTTGCACAGACAACATTGTAGGCACATAGGCGAACTTAATGCTACAAAGCATTTTCTTCCAGCTAACTTGTGTGTATCAAGGATATTTCGATATGGTAGTCGCATGATCGAAAAAGTTTATCTCTTACAAAATCTTTAATTTGTATATCTTTCTTCTTCTATATATATAAAAATCAATTGGCGTTTGTTAGTCTCACAACAACTATAGGACGGCTGAACCGATTTGCCTAATTTCGGTTTTGAAATATTTGTAAAAGAATATTTGTTTCTCACCTTTTAAACCTTCCTAGGAGAAAGATTTGAATGGTGAGAAAATATGTATTAACACTAATGGCATTGCTTAAAACGACTATTTTATTATCCCATACAAACTGTTCGTACCTGTCAAAGATTAGACACAAAATTAATTTCAGAGCGCACTATAAATATTTGTAACTTTTAAACTTTCGCGATACGAACACATAGTTTAGGTAATATCTCGGGACTTATTCGCGCTAAAAAACTATTTTTATTTACCTCGACGTTTCGGCCAAGTTAAAAATAGTTTTTTAGCGCGATTAAAACCCGAGATATTACCTAAACTATTCACTATAAATATTTGACTACAAATGTAATATATGTATGTGAAGTACGCGGAATCTTTTTTACTATGCCAAGGAGAAGACGACCTTTAAAGCTTTCTTCAGTATTTGGTTTATTTATATAGATAAGTTCAGACAACTTTTATTGGTGGTACGAAGTTCGCCGGGACAGCTAGTAGTAGATATTATATAAAAAAGTATATTTTAAGATACATAGTACAATACATATTACTATTCATAGCATTCGTATACATATGCATACATATATTTTCTATATTTATGTATGTATGTACACAAACATATAAGATTACAAAAGTGGGATTAATACAAATAGTACTCAAAAAATTTGTAAAACGCTTGCCAAAGGAAAAGTGCCCAAAATACTACGTTTCCACGTTGAATAGCGATGCTAATTTTTTAACACATCAATTAAATAAATATTTTAACACTTAGCTTTCGGATTCAACATTAAAATAAAATTAAAATTGTTAATTGTAAGATGTATGCCAAAAACATATTTACCTACAATAATTAAATTCAACGCTTACCTATTTGATAACTCATCTTCGCTCTGCGTTGTTCTCAATCAAATATCAGACTAAATTTATATGCAAAAATATTGTATTTATATACAGGTTTCCAATAGGTTATCTCCCTATTTGTTTTGTTATTTTACTTGGGTTTCGTGGAAATATCTCGAGACTCGGGAGGATAATGTTGTGTCCGAGGTGCTGATGATCTTTATATATTTGTATTGTTTCTTTAGCGGGAAAATTGCAAGGTTCTGTTTGCTAAGTAAATCCCACGGCGTGCGTCACCATACAGCCGAGTCGAGTTTGTCTTCGATGATATTATGTAAAAGTGTTAGATTTAGCTCGTGATATAGTAACATCTTTTAACTACATTCATAGAGCTTGGAGCCAAACATGGATATTTAATAAATATACTAAGAACAAAAAACAACTTAAACATCCATGGAAGGAAGCATTCTAAAATTGAGATTAAAACTTCGAAAAAAGAATGAAGATATAAGAAAAACAACGAAAGTAATCGTCGCTCTACAGCACTGCAAAAGACTAAAATGGAATTGCACGTATGAATGACGAGAAATGGACAAAGAAGGTTACAATGTGGAACGGTCTAGCTGGTAAGAGAAGTAGAGGCAGAACAGGTGAACGATGACTCGACGAAATTTAAAAAATTGCTGGAGAGGATTGGATTGAGAAGGCGAGGAAGAGAAATACGTGGAGTAAAAAGGAGGATGTCTATACTCGTTGAGAGGTCCTTAAAAAGTGTGTTCTTTTATATATATATATTCATTTTTGCTCTATTTAAATTGAAACTGCTCGGTACTGAGATACGTAATAAGGGGTCTGGTTAATAGCGTTTATTTCTATTGGCTTCGATGACTTATGTCGTGGGTGCCGGAAACATTCACATCACACACACAATCACAACCAGAACCAGAAACACAAGTTTTCCTTGAAGAGAAAACTTATGTTTCCGCCGGGAATCGAACCCGATACTCCTGCTTAGAACGCTCATCCAACTTAGCCAACGGGCAGTTCGAGTACCAGGTTCAAGTTCAAGTACGGGTAGTTCAGTTACGAACATGACTTATTAGAATTACAAAACTAATAATGCCCTGTGATTACAAATAACACTGACGTCCGGTAAATTACCTTCACTTATTACTGTACCGACTGTTCAGTTTGTTCTAGCCTAGGTATGGGTTATTACCATTTCCCAGAGTAACGTGTCATATAATCTGTGGTAATTTACTGTTTTAATTACGAACTACCGTAGATGGATGGGAGTCCTTGGAGCGGGTGTCGGGTTCGATTCCCGGTGGGTCAAGTTTTCTCTATAAACCATGATTTCTAAAGAACTTACCATCAGGTGGAATAGTGGTCAAACGATAGCCTATCAGAAATTAATAAAACCACGTTTAAACTATTCGTTCGCGCCGATCTGAGATCTCGCGCCTACATTTTGCCTCGTAGAGAAAACCTTTTGAGGTTAGTTGCTTACAACTTTTTTTCTATATAATAATTGTTTGATTTCCGTATTTGTTGTTCGAGTACAGGAAACAACGGATATTATACGTAAGTTTCAGGTTCTGTGTGAAGCCGTTTTTGAGATAGACCCCGGGACAAAATAGATCTAAAAACAGTGACTTTGGTGGCCTACCAAATCGTTATTTTCCAATATAGATTTTTTTTTAAACTTCGCACTCTACTTGCCAAGCCCTTTTTAATTTCATTTATATAGTTTTAAATGTCATTTCTGGCTTTGGACTGTAGTTTTACATATTCTATGAGAATTTGAAGTCATTTGCTTATATGGTTTAGACGCTAGATGCCTCTGACAGACGGACGGACGGACAAAGTGCTGAACGACCCAAGTCAACTAAGAGATCTCGCTTCGCTCGATCAATAAATCCTCTTAGGACATCATTCTAACCATTGAGACCAATAGTCAATATTTCGTGGTTCGGCTATGGCAAATTCAATTTTGTTTTTTCGAATAAGTTTGAAGAGGGTTTATTCCTTTTGTTTTTTCTCTCGCTCGCACAATTCGATATTTTTAATAAATACAATTATGTACGTATTTTTTTTTATGCCTGATAGGCATGCATTTGACCACAATCTCACCGGATGGAAGTGATAGAGCGAGAGAGAAGTCAAAAAGAATAAACCCTCTTAAACTATTGGAAATATGTTACCTTGATACCAATAACCTGCTTACAAAGTTTCACGAGTATCGATTGAGAAATCCGACCTGTAGATCCGGACAACCGGAAATCTGCTGGACATACTTTCCCATTTATGAGTAACTAGTTGAGCCCCGCGGCTTTGCCCGCTGATGATGATTAAAGTAGCCTACGTCCTAATCCAGAGTATAACCTGTAAATAAGTTAATCTGTGCTTGATTGCGTTCAATTTATTGAACACACATTTTGTTCAATTCTTTTCATTTAAGACTAACCCCTACTATTAACTAACTATATGATTTAGCCATATTTCAGTAGTTTTTTTTACTTAATTTAACCCAGTTTTCCCGCAATTTTACACTTATTCTTGCAAAATAAAATACGTGATATTAGCTGAGACACCCCTCTCCCCCACGTTAGATTGGGTGAGGTTCGGCTCGACCCGCTCCCCCTATAAACGCCTCACGGAATTAATGGACGCCCCCTTAAGTGGCGAAGCCTTTAAACATACTATGCTTTAAATGTAATGCGTTTTATTCGGCTTGACTCGCATTTGGAAAGAATCAAAATTAATCGAATGCATTTTATTGCACTCGTGATTGTTATTACGGAGTTAAAATATTCAAATATAAGGTAGATATTCCACAAATGCGGACGAAGCGTTTTGCCTCCACATTCATTATGCGGACTGCAAAGAAGTGGAATTCCTTGCCTGAGTCTGTGTTTCCTGATAAATACAATATGGGAGTCTTTAAGTCACGAGTGAATAGGCATCTTCTAGGCAAACGTGCTCCATCGTCGACCGCATCGTCACTTACCATCAGGTGAGATGGCGGTCAAACGTTTGCCTATCTAAAATAAAAAATAATAATAATAATACAGCTTTATTGATAATCAGTAATAATACTACACAATTACACATTGAGTAATAATACCAAGGTTATATAATATAATATAATAATTTCTTGAATATTTATGCGTAGTAATTGTAAAAAAGATTTTATTGTATGATATTGTAATGACAAAAGACATTTTTTTGTTAATATTTTTAATTAACTAAAAAAATACATTTATTTTGTAAGGATTATAAATGCCACAATTACTTATTTCTAAAATAAACTAATAATTAAATAATTTACGTAACTTAAATAGTAATAAACGATAACAGTTATTATATGGAGACAACTAAATTAAGATAGTTTTATCTTAAGCAAACCTCTCAAGCGAAGTTATGAAAATTAATGTTTCCTCGTTGTATAGCTTATTTTTTTATTATATGATATTTTTGGCTCCGCAACCTATGTGCATTTAGCCAGTCGAGTAATAAAATATTTCAAGTGTTTTAGTTCTAAAAAGAGAATCTAGTAACGAGTCACAATCAAAATCAATAAAAAAAACATGATCCAGTCATAAAAAAGTCATGTCCTAGAAAAGTAGTAGTAATTTTACTAGAACTTCTGTTGTAGTTTTGGAGCGAAAACGAAAACCACGTTTTACAACTTTGTATGATTTGCACGTTCACTAAGTTTAAACAGTTAAAAATCCACCATTATTACACATTAACACTCGTAGAATCACAGGTTTTGGAAAATTATACAAAATTAACAATTTAACATTTTCGTGGCATACTCGAATGATTTTATACTTAAGTATGGAAACGTGCGAGCAGTAAATACATCCACTATGTGTTAACCCTAAATGCTATATATAGCAGGATTTATGCATTCAATTACATTTTATCTGAGAGTATCTGAGAGTTTCGAGTGAATAGGTATCTTCTAGGCAAGCATGTCACATATTTGGCCGCATCATCACTTTCGATCAGATCAGATAGTGGTCAAATGCTATTCTGCATTAAAAAAATACAAACATTTCAAACGTCATCCATTTATGGTTGACATACCTCCAGTTCACTCGACTCTTCGTTTCTACGTTTATCATCCGCACTGCGTAGGAGTGGAACTCATTGCCAGCGCTTTGTTCCCTGAACAAAATCTGGGAGTATTCAAGTCAAGAGTGAATAGGTATCTAGGCAATCATGATACATCTTCGGCTTCATTATTTTCCATTAGCCCCCTGATTGCTTAATCAGGGGGCTGATGGAAAATGATGCGGCCGTACCGAATCGTACGATAACTGAGTTACCGAAACGTAAGCACGTTTCGGTAACTCAGTTATCGTACGATTCGGTTATTTATCGTGCGATAACCGTACTCTTATCTTACCGAATCGTACGGTAACTGAGTTACCGAAACGTTTCGAATCAGTTGGCAGGTGAGATGGTGGTCAAATGCTTGCGTTTCGAATATAAAAAAAGAACTTAATTGTGTGACGTCTTCCTACGCAACAGAAATAGATCGTACAAAGACCTCTTAACCCTGTTGATTGCTGGTTGGCACTGTCGTCCCTCGAACAACTCCAGAGAAGAATCTTCGTCCATCGCACATCGGAGACTGCACATATTTCTATAAGTATTGCCGTCCGTTGCACACACTGGCTCTGTTTTCACAGTACAGCGGTTGTTGCAGTCGTTGCTAGCACAAAACTCTTTGTTCATTATTTGTATGTTTGCTTGCATTAGCATTTTGTGGCAGTCTAATAGGCATTCGTTAGGGTAGATTCGGCCATCCGAGCCGCAGACTGGGGTAACGTCCCCGATGCAAATGCAGTGAAACAGGCCGGCGGTTGAGTCGTTTAAGATATGGCCGTTAGCGTTTGATATGAGAATGATCAGAGCAAATCCTGAAATCGTAAAGTCAGTATTAGTTTCATTATCATCATCTCAGCCGCAAGAAGTCCTCTGCTGGATATAGGCCTAAGAACAGTTGTCAGCGGCCTGCATCCAGCATCTTCTTGCGACCTTCACTATGTCGTCCGTGGGCGGTCTTCCGACACTGCGCTATAGTTTACTTTCTAGAAATTCAAACAAAAACTAATACATTCACGCTCACAGCTCCACACTAAGTTCAAAGGATTGTATCGTGGACGCCGGATACATTAACATTACATACACGAACACACTCGGAACCAGAAACACAAGTTTCCATTTGAACTTGTGTTCCCACCGGGAATCGATCCCGATACCCGCCGCTTAGAAGACGAATTCGCGCCTATCTACGTCAGCTGGTTGCACACAATAATTGATAGTATTAGTGTTATAAACATTTATATAACTCAATATACACCTAATAAAGGTGGTGTATATTATACATTAGATATCACTTTTTTTGCACAAAATCCTAATGCATGTACTTTTCTAAAATAAAAATAGCCTAAATTACTCCTCATATAACTATCTGTCAGTGAAACTACCGTCAAAATAGCTTTTTCTGAGATCAGCCGGAACAAACAGACACACGAACAAAAATTATAAAAAAGGTATTTTTTTTTATAAGTACCATATGTACATGGTAACAAGCTGCTATTTTGACATTACAAACAGACACTTAAATTTTATTTATTTGTATGTATATTATAGTCATATATGGTATATTCGATTTATTTATCCCAGTCCTTACCAAGTGTAAAATCCATCCTTTCCAGATATTTTATATTCCAAACAACACAAACGTAAACAAAAGTATCACCAATAACTTTATATGTAACCTTTTTATTCAGCTCTAAAATAGGTTTGAAGTGTATTATGTTGTACGAGGAGAATGAGTAGTGAGTGACACAACACGAACCAGAGTGGTTATAAATGGGTAGGATCCATAAATGAATCAGGATTACAAGTAAGTACTGAGGAGGAAATCCAACGCGATTGACGTAGGACTCGTATACTCATGCCTATCGATTCCCGTTGGCGAGTAATTAGGCATATAAATATAATTATTTTTCGTATTTCGTTGCGTCACTGAGGGACTATACACACTAGGGCACATCCAGACACATATACAATGAACACAAGAACAAATACAGTGGGAAAAAATATACTTTCTTTCGCTTACCATCAGATGAGATGGTCGCCGAAAGTTTGCCTATCTATACTAATATTATAAAGCTGAAGAGTTTGTTTGTTTGTTTGAACGCGCTAATCTTAGGAACCGCTGGTCCGATTTGAAAAATTCTTTCAGTGTTGGATAGTACATTTATCGAGGAAGGCTATAGGATATATTATATTTTCAACAAAATGAGGGATCCTTACTCAAAGTCTAATAATCACTGCTAGTCTTGAATAAAAAAAAATACAGTAGAACCTACACACTATTTCTGGAAGTGAAAGCTCTTTTGGGGGTTTTGAAATTTTGATCCGCAACCTGTTTATGTCACGAAAAGTGGTGGGAGTAAACACTGTCATGTTTCCCTATGATACAAAAGTTTCACTTCTATCGTTTGTCAACGATACACCTTGTTTTTTTTGTATTGGCTCCGCAAACTATGTGCATTTAGCCAGTGTCGAGCAATAAATATTCTTCAAGATAGATAGGTATTTCATTCAATTCCCGACAGGAGCACAAATTCCTTCCCAAGGGATATTTGTGCTTCTGGTTCTGGGTGTAATGTGTGTGTGATGTGAATGTTTCCGCCACCCACGATACAAGTCTTTGGAATTAGTGGTTTATTTGTTTTGTTTGTTTGTTTGTCCCAGGTCCAATCACAGTCAAGTTATTCCCTAGTAAGTGGTAGAATCTTTACTAGAACTTCTATCGGAAATCACGACTTTTAAGTTTGAATGATTTGCCTACACTCATGCACGTTCAAGAACTATTAACGGTTAAAAATCCACCACTATTACACATTAACACTCGAAGAATCACAAATTTTGGAAACTAATCAAAACAAAATCCACAACGGATTTTTTTTACAGGAACCGGTTGAGAAATGCGACATGTGGAGGAGAACAACCGGAAATCCGGACATCCGGACATACGAAACCATTTTTATCCAAGCTGAAACGGAGACGCTTCGCTCGTGGTTCGCGATCGCTAGATCAAATACAGACACTTTGTCAACTGAGAATTTAACATTTTGAGAACAGGACCATACTGGACTTTCGTCGAAAAGACGATTTGTGAAGAATTATGTCCTAAAACTTAATGCTCCTGAACTGTGTAGGTATACCTACAAACTAGGATGATGTTGCCTTATTAGCTCCGCCTTGTGTGAAATGTCCCTAAATTTGCTCATTTGCTTTTGTTCGTATTGCATGTTTGTGGTTACATTTTCTAGCGAAATTATATGGGTTATCTGTGCTAAAACGGAACGTATGCGCACATCACAAATGTGTCAATTCACATGTGTCATATAATATTTCAGTTGCGTTTCACTACTTTGTTACTACCTACCTAAATACCAATCTGTATTAAAAATGAAAATTGTAGAAGAACCTAATACATGTGCATATGCTATTCATAAATAATATAGAAATATGTATTTTTTTATGTGTTTCGTTTTTTTATGACCCTGTAGTGTAAGCATAAAGTAATTCATAACATTAGATGCTTCGATCCGGCTCGAAGGACCAAATACGAATTACAGGGTCTTGCACCATGAAATGAACTAATTTATACACCGAGTATTTATACACTTATTGTTTATTAATAACTGATTTTTATTTTAAATTATACACAATAACGTCACCGGAAGGACTTGGAACGGAAGAAATTGTTTTGGCAATACTAAATAGTAGCTGAACAGAAAAATCCCGTTACGTCACACTACGAATGACTATTTACATCTGGTATTACCCAACTTCATTATTCTAACAAATAACATAATTATCCCATTTCCCGATATTTACACAGGCTACATACATCAAAAACAAATTAACACAAGGAAAACATTTTGCCTTGACACGGTTGCTTTGTCAATAATTATTTATTGTTTATTTGCTTGAGTTGCGAGAGGACAGGACCTGATTTGTATTAATTTTCCAAGAAATAACATGTGACTACGTAATAGAAGGTTTAGAGTGGCCATTTAGTCTACTTGGTCTATTCTATGTAGTATATTAATAAATTTAAAAAAAATATTGCTTTGAAGTTATCCTAAATAAGTTTTTAAACCAACTCTCAATAAAAAAAAAGTTAATTAACAAAGAACATAAGTGAACTTTAATCGTTTAAACGTAAGCAAAGCTTAAAAAACCGACTTCACCGCTTATATTTGCTTTTGGATTGATCGATTTCAATAAAATTTATATGGGACCACCTCCGAAGTATAATCTACCAAACAAAAAAATAATTTTGATCACTGAACATACATAAAGAAAAATACATAAGTTTCAAATTAGATAAGAAAATACATACAGTCGAACATAGTACCTCCTCCTTTTTTGAAGTCGGTAAAAATACTTTAAAAATCTATGTTCTAAACACACATAAAATAAAAACATAATAAATTCTAAAGCGGAACATATCGACGCGCTACGTTGACAGTCGGGACTCATTACTGGGTGGATTTGAGGTGCCGATACCGGTCTAGATTTTTAATTGGTCTTAATAATATAAAATCTAATAATAGGAATGTTAAAGTCGATATGTTCTGCATTAGAATGTATTGTTTGTTTTATGTGTGTATCGATAGCAAAACTAGTTCAATAGTTGACGACCTAGTTGGCGCAGTGGACAGCTCTCCGCCCTCTGCGCCGTGGGTCCTGGGTTCGATTCCCGGCAGGAGCATAAATTCCTTCCCAAGGGATATGTGTGCTTCTGGTTCTGGGTGTGTGGTGTGAATGTTTCCGGCACCCACGATACAAGTCTTTGAACTAAGTGTAGGGCTGTGAGTGTGAATGCGTTTGTTTGTTTGTTTATTGTTTAGTTATTTAATATTTAAAAATACATGAAATATGTATAAATTATGATTAGTAAACAGAATTCTAGACTACTGGATTTGTTTTTTCTGATCAGTTTTTATTTTAAGTTCACTTATTACGCCCTCGGTTTTTTTTTTAATTTATTGACGTTTCGCACCTACGTTTGGCCTACTAGAGAAAAAAAATTAAGTTAACTATTAACATAATTTTCTTAATAATTATTATTTCATTTTGTATTAATTGTATTTATTCTTTAAGTACAAGATAAACGGTACGTTCCCGCTTTAAATGTGTAGTAGACTCCGGGACAAAATAGGTCTAAAAACAGTGACTTTGGTGGCCCCCCAAATTGTTATTTTTACAACGAAGGTTTTTTTAAAAAGGATTCCGTCCTTTACTTTGCAAAGTTATTCAAGGATACACCACACAGGCAGAAAAATAACAATAACACAGACAGACAGACAGACTTGCGTCTGCTTCAAACCCATAACTGGCAAGAAGTTGCGCAGAACCGAGACCAATGACGGTCTCTTATCTTGGAGGCCAAGGCTTACTTTGGGTCGCTGAGCCAGCTGAGTAAGTGAGTAAGTAATTATAGTCTTAAGGGGCCGGCGGGCGGAGGTTGATTTGCCCATACAATCGCAATACCGAAATTATTTATAATTCAAGCATATTACAAACGCCCTGTGCTGTTATTCAGATTAAAAACATATTAATCTAGGTTCCTCGATAGTTTTTATTCCAAAATAATTACCTAAAACGAAATATAAACCAACTGATTTTCACAAATTATTACGACGTTAATGTCTTCTTTAACTTATTCGTTTTGTATTAAAAACTACCACATTTCTTTTGTCATTACAACAGGAACATAGATTATCATTTCAAGTTACTATTACATTTTCATTCATAATTTTTGGTATTACGGCACCTATCATAATTTGTTCGGTCGGTAGTGCTATCGCATCAAGCATGGGCACAGTTTGCCTGTTAAACAGAGACAGCCTAAAGATCGTTTCACAGACACCCCGGCCTCTTAAGGCTAGATTTAAATGTCAATATGGTATATCATCTTCAGAATTACATTCTAAAGAAAGATTCGTAAGTATTAAACGTATAAGGATTTAAAGTTTAAACAATTACACTCACGGTTGTTTTCTCGCATTGTTACGAGACTAGTTTTTTTTTATTATTTTATGCTGAATAGGCAATCGGAAGAGTCGGTGCTCCTTCATCAGTCGAGTACGCGTAGACCGTCCAGGCGTCTCGGCGTGTACCTACTATACATTAAATATAATCCTACTAATATCATAAATCCGAAAGTTTGTTTGTAAATGTGTAACTATGTTTGTTCCCTCTTCACGCGTTAACGGCTGAACGGATTTAGATGAAATTTGGATTGTACATAGCTTATTCCTAGGGTTAATACATAGGCTTTTTAACTTGATAATAGCAGGCGAAGCCGCAGGGCACAGCTTGTAAAATATATATTGTGCTCAATCCCTTTAATGGATGATGACATGCATCGAACCTTCGTGATTATAGTTACTATGTTTAATGAAGAATGATTGCATTTTACATAACCTGTAGTGTTTTCCTTAATCAATATTGTTATAGCACTTCTGCAACACCGTAAACAAATCAAAGATTATATAGTTGATCGATTACTAAGCAGTAGGGTAGATCCTAATAGGTCTCGTATACAGCATGATGTTCAAACTTACATAATTTATTAGAGAAGAAGCTGACGAAAGATCGCGGGACAGACATGGAATAGTTAAGTGCAAGGCCGAGGCGAAAACGATATAAAAATTAAGAGCCCTTTATCCAGCTGTTGATGCAGTCTACGATAGAGCAAGTTTGTCTCAAATTTAGAAAAGTTGCTCGTTTCTACCTACTAAGTATTATGTAGGTACCTTGCCAGCTTCGGATCTAAGGGGGGCAAGCCGGGGCCCATTACCCGAGCGCCAAATTCAGAGGGCAGCAAATTCAAACTAAGCATAAACGCAACTTCGACAACTTCAGAACAATACTACCTACTCTACTTTACCGTTGCATGTAGAGTTCTTTCCGGAAGGCCTATGACCATCGGTCTGATGGCTGAAATGATGATGATAAAGGAAAAAAAAAAGGTAGGGGCGACCCTTTTCAGTTTTTGCCTCGCCTCGAAAAAATATAAGATCCGGGGCTACATCTCGCCTAGTAAGTGATGATCTCGGTGAGGTCACCATCGTAGATCTCATACGCTGATGTACCTATCTACCGATTTTAATGCGTATTTTTAACTAACATAAAACATTACATAAACATTTCACACTCACAGGCCTACGTTTAGTCCGATCACTTGTGTCGTGGGTGCCGAAAACATTCACATTACACGAGCACAATCACACCCGGAACCATAAACACAAATTTCTCTTGGGGAGAAGATATGTGTTTCCGCCGGGAATCGAACCTGATATCCTCTCCTTAGAAGGTGAACGCGGACCTTACTAAGCCAAGGGGCATTGGACAGTTGGAACGAAAGTTCCTTATCGCGCGTTGCGAAAGTGGGCTAGACGGAAAAAATTAAGACCAAAAGTTGTAACGACACTTTTTGCTATAGTTGTAAGCCATACCACGTTCTCGTCCGATCACCGACGTTAAGCAACGTCGGGCGCGGTCAGTACTTGGATGGGTGACCGCCTTTGAACACCGCGTGATGTTGGTTTTTGCACGTTTCTTTTAATTTTGGAACGAAAGTTCCTTATCGCGCGTTGCGAAAGGGGGCTAGACGGAAATTGAACTTCGTTCCATCCGGGTGTCCCTTGACACCTCTCAAGTTTTTTTATCCTTATAGTTCTAAAGGTTCCAGATTCGTGCCACGATTTCATGGTGAGGATTCGTGCTGTGAACCATACAACGCATCCGTGAACCCGTTGACACGAAAAACAGGATGCATGACCGAGTCGGGCGCGAACACCTAGCACATTCACGAGGACTTGCATTCACGCTCCTTTGCAGCTGTTTGCGACGTGAATCTGGATTCTGGAATTACCTAAGCGTGGTATGTTAGGTAAGCGGTGAAGACGTTTTCCAGATCCGTCAGGGGTTTGTGAAAATTTTAATGATGACATTTGTTTTTTTTTAGTTTTGGCTTAGTAGACTTTGTGCATTTAGTTAGTAATAATTAGCTAAGTAGCTATTTCATAAAACGTCCTAATCACCAGTCACAGTCAGTCAAGTAAAAGAGCCATGGTCCAGGCATAGTCAAGCCATGCCCGAGTGAAGTGGTAGAAACTTTACTAGAACTTCTATTGAAGTTTTGCTAATTATAGCAGTAGTTCGATATAAGTACAAAAAAGTGTACAGTGACAGCAGAGGTTTAAGTTTTATTACAATTTCTGGATATTTTCTTTAAAAATGACGCATTATATTAGGTAGTAAAATGTCGCAAAGGGCAGGACTTTCACACAGCGACAACTAGGTCGTAAGCCATATTAAAATTTCTTTATCTTTGGTGAAGTATGTGTAGGTAATATGTAGATATATATATATTGTAATGATGTAATTGAATAATATTTAAATGTTTTTATTTTAATTTAGGTATGCTTTAAAATAATTAAAATGATAGTAATTTTGACTCAAATCCCGTTGTAACCTTTGTTACTATTTTTATATACTTAACATAAACATTTTTATGACGTTGCACACCCATGAATAAATGGTAATTTGTATTGAAGTTATTGTAAATTTGACACTTTGTGCAATTAACCTACACTCTATGCAATTTATGATTATAACTAATTATATATTTGTCTCAGTATTCGGGATGCCGAACATGCCGATGTTATCTGGCTAAAGCGCATCAACTTTCATTTCACTCTGTCCATATAGTTTTATAAACTTTGATATATAGACTAGCCGTCACCCGCGGCTTCGCTTGCCTAAGTAGCTTAATCCTAGGTATAACCTATGTACTCCAAATTTCACCTCAATCCGTTCAGCCGTTACAGCGTGAAGAGATAACAACCATACTTACACATTTCATATATGGGTATTTCTAAAAAACATGGTATATAGCCTCATCCATTGAACTCTTGAATGAACACGAATGAACCCCAACTCTCAAGCACAGACGTTAACTTCGTTTATCGCTTCCTAAAGCGCTTATTACACTATTCGAATTGTAGGAAATCTGATAGGAAGAAGTTGAAAGCTTTCTGACCGCACTAGACTAAATTGAATTCAAAATCGGGCAGACAACTCGCAGTTGTGAAGTAGAATAGAAAAAGCTCGTGTCGTCCATTAATTACGTGAGGTGTATGGGGGGGAGGGGCTCGAGGCGAGCCTCCCCAATCTCACGTGGGGGAGAGAGGGTATCTCAGCAAATATCACGTAAGTTATTTTGCAAAAACTGTTGTAAATTGCTAGAAAACTGGGTTTAATTAGGTAAAAAAAACTGAAAATATGGCTAAATCATATAGTTAGTAGGAGTTAGTCTTTGATAAAATTAATTAAACAAAATGTGTGTAAATAAATTTAAAGCGATTGCTTTAAATTCTTTATTAAGAACAGATAATTTCTTGATTAAGAACAGATTAACTTATTTACATTAGATATACGCATTTTGAAAAACCTCTCGTGAGATTAGGGTAGGAGGAGGGGGTCGAGCAAAATTTCACGACATCTCACGGTGAGAGAGGGTTGAAAAATCGTAAAAATCACTTTACGTAATAATGGATGCCCCCTAAGTCGTAAACAATTTAGGAAGTGGTACGGTCGGGACCTTCCAATCACACTAAATCGGAATCTAACCGTTTTAACTCCGATTACTTTCGATTTCCTACAAATTGGATAGTGTATAAGCGCTTTAGTGAAGTCCCGACCCAGACGCGGAAGAAGCACTAATTTATGCGAACGAGGTAACGGCAAACAATGCCTTTGTACCTTTGTACCATCACGCTGTGTTGTTCGCGTTTTAATCGCCAGTGTTATTATTATCCTTGTGGATTATCGAAAGGAAATGAACAGATAATACTGGCTCGTTAGTTGAAGCCTGTATATAACACTTTACGTGGGCCGTTGTGAAAGTGTACGAGTTAGACGCTTCAGGCGGGAGATTCGCGGCAAAGCATACGATCGTAATGGATTATAAAATTGGTATGTTTTCTTGCACTTAATTGTTTTTGTGGCTTTTAAATATAATTATATTTTTTTATTTTATTTATTTTACTAATTCCACAGCTCTCAATTAACATAGTTTATAATTTACGATATCTTCTACAGCCAAACGGATTTTTACATTATATATTTAAAATATTGTAGATACAGTCATCGCTTCTTAAAGTATCTGAGTGTGTGTAAAATTGTGTGTTTTGTGTGCGTGTGTGTAATTTTAATAGCATATTATTGTATTTTATATATATTAAATTTGCCGTGCTTATGATTATTTTGTAATAAAAGAGCTTTTTTCTGTTTTCCACTCAGCGGGACGTAATAATTAATTAAACCGATTGTTCTGTTATAAGATATTTATTTTCTTTTATTTATGTTTTTATTTGTAAAAAATATTTAATTTAAAAATAGTAAAACTAGTTTTTTGAAATTTTAAATTTCCTATATGCTGGAGGAAGACTTTTTTAAAATTAATGTTTAAGTGTAATTAGCTTGATGGCATTACAAAATGCCTCATTTCTACATATTATTATAATTATTTATAGTATATATACATAAATACATAAATAAAATATATATTTATAGTATATATTTTATTTATGTATTTATAGTATACATTAAAATCAGAATCTATTTTATTTTTTTATATTTATAAACTACATACTTATGATACTTAAATAATAATTATGTAATAGTGTATATATATATATATATATATATAACATTTTTTATTTTTTTTACCTTTCTACAATCGGCTCCAACGATTTTTGTGAAATCTAGTATGCAGGGGGTTTCGGGGGCGATAAATCGATCTAGCTGGTTTAATTTTTAGAAAACGTAATTTACCAAAAAAAATACCGAGAAAAGTTCGGTCATCCAGGTACTAATTTATTAAGAGAGAATAATATGATGCAGTGGACTTTACATACATTAAATAAAATAAAATAAGGAGCAGCCATGGATTTTTTTATTTCTATTTACTGACATCTGTCAATGAATAGAAATACTAAAAACCAAGTTCTTAAGTTCCATACGTTTGGGTGCATACTGCCAAGTCCCTCACCGTTGCCATTGCGGTGATTTGGTAGATCAATTGGGTCACCACGGACTATCCTGCAGCAAAAGTGCAGGTCGCTTTACTCGTCACGCCAGCTTGAATGGTATTTACCGTAGGGCTTTTGACAGTGCTGGCTTCCCGTCAGTTCTAGAACCAAACGGTTTGATGCGTGACGACGGCAAGAGGCCTGATGGAATGACGCTAATTGCTTGGAAGATGGGATGACTATTAGTGTGGGAGGCAACTTGTGTCGATACACTACACACAATACACTAGCGCCGTCTCATCTTCCGTAAACGGCGTAAATATTCCAGCCTTGATAGAGGACATAATGTTTGTACCGTTTGGGGTAGAAACTTTGGGTCCGTGGGGACCAGGTGCACACGAAATTTTTAAATATTTATCCAAACGTTTAGTCGAGGCGACAAGTGACCAGAATGCTGCTCTTATTTAGCAAAAAATAACATTAGCATCGCTATTCAACGTGGAAACGTTTGGAACGTGGACAGCCAGTATTCTGGACACTTCTGCAAGCGGTTTACAAAATTTTTGAGTGCTATTTGTTTTATTCCCCTTCTGTAATCATATGGAAAATTATACAAAATCTACAACGCCATTTTTCCACTTTTGCGGCAAAACTCCATATTTACTAGGTACTTACCGTATTATCGGTGTTCAATAAATAAATATTGTATTGTATTGTATGCCTATACTATAAGAAAAAATATGTTGGTTTGTAGCTTTAGTGTAAAAATATGTGTAAAATGGCGTTGTCGATATTCTTATAAAATATTATTTAAGTATATCGATATTGCTTGCTTTCATACCAACAGTCGCTATTATTTGTATTATCTCGCACGTTATCAATGTGTTTGTAAATGTTTGTGAGTTCACTGTTCAATTATCACAATCATTACATTTTCAACCCACATACAAGTTTCCAGGTAAACAGCAGTAACGGTAGTAAACACACCTATTACACTGTTGTTGACGTCGTCGTATTACGTTCAAATTCCCGGAGTACTTACGTTTTACTTAATTATACTAGGTATTAATATTAATAATTATTCTGTGCATATGTAGACAGATCTAGATGTGCTATTCCATCTTTATCTAACGATTTAGTGTCAAAGTATTGGGCTACACACATTGGACGCATCTGGCTCGAACAGATGACGTGGATGCATGCCCGCACGTCGATCTGTTCGAACAAAGTTTAATAAAACCGACTTCACTGCTTTATCTTCGGATCTCTTGATCAGATTAAATGAATTAAATATTTATTATATTCCTGATCACATTTATATAGGATCACATGGGAAGCACAAAAACCGACTTCACCGCTTATATTTTGGTTTTGGCTTGATCGATTTCGATAAAAATTATATAGGACCACCTCTGAAGTATAATCTACCAAACAAAAATAGAATTTTGAGAATCGGTCCACAAATGGGGGAGAAATCGGTGAACATACATAGAAAAAAAAATAGAACATAGTACCTCCTCCATTTTTGAAGTCGGTAAAAATCATTAAAATTGGTTTACCTAGAAAAAAGTTCCAAACACATACAAAACCGAATTGAGAACCTCATCCTTTTTTAAAAGTCGGTAAAGTACAAGAAGAACCTATCCACTAAAGTAACAAGAAAGGAACAAACGTATCAGCGGAGATGTAAGTATACACTCTACACATTTCAGTGTTCTTCCTGGCACTGCTGGTGGCTTCATCAGCCTGTTACCCAGCGGAAACACCCTCCTGCGCTTGTGGGAGGATCTACGCACCAGTTTGCGCTTCCGACTGGGTCACATCCAACAACAACTGTGAATTCTTATGCCGAGCCGACTTCATGAAGAGGAAATTCGGCAAGGAGATCAGGGTGGTGAAATCTGGAAGATGCGAGGACTCCCATCATTACTGATAGGCTACGATAGGATATAACCAACTAGGATAGGTATACACAATCAATTACAATCTTACTTACGCTCACACCCCGGGCGCTCCATATAACAATGAATTAATGTTTTATACGCCTTGAAATACTTAAAAATGTCGACTGCGAGGCCCAATCAGCTCGGCTCCGCGTACGCGCGTTTGACTTATGATGAGATGGTACAACTATTTGTCCGAAACTGGGCGATGTAACGACATTTTTACATGTTTCAAGCCAAAATATAAATTCATTATGTGTATACGATAATTTAAACTATCAAATTGCAAATCAACGTCGCATGAAAGGAGCGGACGTGGGGTACGGGGCAATGATTGCGCGGGCGGGAAGTGTTTATTTCGTAACTAGCTCTGCCCCGCGGCTTTACCCACGTAAGTCCTGAACCCGCGGGAATTCCGGGATAAAGCCTGTGTTACCTAATTCATGGTGTCACAGCTATCTCCATATCAAATTTCATCAATATTGTTCCAGACGTTTGAGCGTGAAGAAGTAACAAACTTACAAACACACTCACAAACTTTCACATTTATAAAGTAAATGTGAAACTATATAATAAATAAAATATATTGTATCTAATTTATACTGATTTATCAACAGTTTCATAATTTAGGTAGATCGATGTCTTATTACATTTTTAAAGAAACACGATCAATGCACGACACCTGCACCGCACGCGCACGTGTGATCTAACCTTTTGTTGCGCATAAACTTACTATATTTCATTTTGTAGGTAACATATATGTGTTCTATTTGTTTGCTTTAGTTAAGCCCCGTCTCAGGAGAAAGAGCACTTATAAATTTAAAGGTTTGAAGCCGTATGGATCTATTTTTAACCCTCAAAGCAAAAAGAGAGGTGTTACAAGTTTAACGCTTGGGAGACGATTCGACTGTAGATCATAGATCCCAAACAGTTGGCCAATTTTGTTTTCATTTTATTTGTTTGACAGATCGAGAGGGATTTTAGTGTTAATCAGTCAGATATGACATCAATCGAAAATCAATATGGAGACCAGTCACTATAATAATAAAGTGGATAATTAAACGCAAGCAAAGCTTAAAAAAACCGACTACGAAGTTTATATTTTGGTTTTGGATTTCTGAAGTATAATCTACCAAACAAAAAATTCATCAAAATCGATTCACAATGGCGGAGATATCGCGTAACATACATAAAAAAAACTCATACATCGGGTTCGATTCCCGGAGCGAATACAAGTTTTCTCCCCAATAGAAATGTGTGTTCTGGGTGTGATGTGAATGTTTCCGGCGCCCACGACACAAGTCTTTGAACTTTGAGTGGGTCTGTGAGTGTGAAAGCGTTAAAGTTTGTTTTCTTTTTTGTTATTTTATTCAGATTTGACACGCATGTATCCGAGGGGACCACAAGTTTTCTCCCCAAGGAAAATTTGTGTTTCTGGTCCTGGTTGTGATTGTGTGTGATATGAATGCTTCCGGCACCCACGATACAAGACAACTTTGTGTGGAGCTGTGAGTGTGAAAGCGTTATGTTTTATGTTAATATTTTTTACAGTGAAGTCATTTGTTTTTCAGTGTTAACTATATTCGTGTTAAGCATCGTGACGTCACCCACCCGAGCCCGTGATATTCGAACCAAAAGGCCGACCTGGAGCCCGGTACAATGTAAATGTACGGTTCAATACGCCCCTGTCTGCGACCTGTCCCGAAGAAAATTCACTAACATATGTTACTTCAAATGCTACAATAGTTTCCTAACGAAATATAAAAATAAACCACAAGTAATGTACAACTGTCGCACTTACGAAACGATCACTCCAAGAGTCGTTTATCCACCCAGTACAGGGCCCGTGTGAATTGGGAACAAATAAAATTCTCATTTCTTAATTGGTTTTATTATTATAAATATAGAAATCCTAAGCTAATATAGGCATAATCAGCCACAGTAATAAATATTAAAGACCAGCCGTGTCTCGCGGCTTCGCCCGCTATTCAAGTTAAAAAGTAGTATGTGTTTGTTTTTCCTTAGTTTTGGCTTCGCAATCTTGTGCATTTAGCCAGTGTCAAGTGATAATATATTTCAAGTGTATTTCATATTATAGGTCCTAGTCACAAGTCACAGTCAAAGTCAAGTAAAAGAGTCAAGGTCCAGTCAAGTCATGCCCTAGTAAAGTGGTAGAAACTTTACTAGAACTTCTATTGGAGTTTTGGAGCGAAGGTGAAAATCACGTTTTTCAACTTTGTATGATTTGCCTACACTTATGCACGTTCACTAAGTATCAACGGTTAATAATCCACCATTATTACACATTAACACTCGAAGAATCACAGGTTTTGGAAAATTTTACAAAATCAACAACGCCATTTTTTCACTTTCGCGGCAAAAACCGTAGTATGTGTTAATCCTAGGTATAATCTATGTACATTCCAAATTTAAATTCCAAGTTAAAGCGTGAAGAGGGAGCAAACATACTTACACAAACTTTCGGATTTATAATACTTATATGTATGAAAATATCTGTAGGTAGTATATTGCCTTATGTGTAAGTATAACCTAACTGATAAAGCCCAACTGATGTTTTTAGGTATATTAGTTTAATGCTAAGTATAGTATAGTTACTTAAAATTCTACAATCACGTATGATACTGCTCACGATTTTAATGAAAGTTTTAAAAATTCGACAATACATTTTGCCGCGAAAATGAAAAAATGTTTTATTTGTTTGAGTATTATTTATCAAAACTTGTAATTCATGGAATATTAATGTATGATACCTAGATTTATAGTAATTTTTAATTTTTATAGGTAAAGCGTATTTTCGCTTTCGCTCAAAAACTCCCATAGAAGTAATATAAGTTTTTTTTTTTTTTTTAATTTATTTAATAAAAATTTTACATACAGTTTATAGTAGGTACAGTACTATTAAACCAAAAGAGGTTTGTGTTGGTACAGTCATTCGCACAGATTCACACTGTTCAGCAGTTATTCTACCACTTTATTATGACTGGACCTTGACTTTTTTAAGTACTTGACTTTGACTTTGACTTATGACTTTTGTTATGAAATACACTTGAAATATTTTATTACTTGTAACTGGCTAAATGCACAAAGACATCGGAGCCAAATTTTAAAATAAAAAAGTACTCGTTTAGAATTAGAACTATAATATTGGATACATACATAAATGTTTTCCATTTATTTCGGTATTTATTTAAATTGCCTATCTATAGGGTATATGTACTTACCATTTGCACGTCTGCTTGCAGACTGAATATATTGTGTCACTTTTTACATTAAGATCTTATGTACATTCTAGCAAATAAACGATTTGATTTGATTTAAATTTTTTTTTTTAATTTCCAGAATCTAACAATGATCAATATTAGTGTTTCAAAGGACACAATTTCAGAAAACAATTCCATCGAGAAAACTTTTGCCTTATCATGTTTCTGGAAATCAGAAACATAATTAATTAAAATTATATCAATTAAAGTTGCCAAATATGAAATTTATATTTTTTGTCGTTACTAAATACAACGTGTTCTTAGCGGCTCCAAAAATTTGCAAAGCTTAATTACATTGAAGTTTTTACATCAATTATTCTATTTGAGAAACCTAGGCGTCCATGTCGATGTCGTGTCGCCTACAATTTTATCATAGGACAGGATTTCACCACGTCTTTTCATAGTTTTGAGGGCATCAACTCTTCCAACTCGTAAGATTTACTCATAAAATTAGGATTATACAGTTCTTGTGGCAAAAAACTTAACAAAAACATATGAGTTATCATACCAGTAATACCCCATATTCTATGTTTACCGCATAGAAATATGGGAAGAGGCAAATTTTTAAACATAAAGTGCGCATGATTATTGTGGTCACAAAAAACATCCATTGGCACAGTGAACACTTCATCAACTTCGTCCGAATTAATTCTCATATTGATTTGTTCAAAGTTCTTCAAATGTCCAACAATAGGCATGATCACCATCTTCTTGTCCCGGCCTTGAACTTGTTTCATTTCCGTCCATATGTCAACACATTCGCGCGGGAACCCAATTTCTTCTTCCGTTTCTCTCAACGCTGTTTCCACATGACTTTCATTTAAATCCTTTTTGCCACCAGGGAACGACACTTGGCCCTTGTGAGAGCTTAGATTTGCCGATCTTAGTGTATACAATAGATTAACTTCACCGTTAATAACACATAGAGGCACTAACACTGAAGCTTGTTTTCTGTCGATACTATCCTTGAGCAATAGCGTCGGTAAATCCTTTATATTCGCAATACACCGCGCTCGAGATGCTTTAGATAATAACAATTCTGGACGTAAAGCCATGATTTTGGTAACAAGTCTCTGTGACAATGATTTTGCTATGTCCAAAGTCCAAAATAATAAATGGAATCGCGGGCCGATAGAAGATAAAGATACATATTCCGCGTCAAGGTCACTGTTGTTGGCGTGCAATCTAAATTTTACGAAGCAATGTCCAAAATTCGCCCATATGCTATATTTTTATATTGTACAAATGCCCTAACATTTTCGGTTCAACTTGCTAACATTTTAGTACTTAAATCGATCGCGATGGCTCAATACGCAGCCTATAATCAGCTGATGCTTATACGTTCCGTTTTAGGTAATGTGATTGCACGAATCTGCTTATGACAATGTCGAAAGTGGAACTTACGCTGTGTTCGTTCATCATTTAATAATTAGTAACCACAAAACACAGAAGTCATTCTAATGAGTAAAAAATGAATCATAAGTAGTGTTTTAATTGCTATATTAATAAAAATAATATGCTTACTACATCGTGATCTATACTTTGTACTATATGTACACAATATTCTTTTGTGAGTTTTGCTATAATTTTCTTTCTAGGAATCGGAAATATTTACGTAGAACCGAACGACATCCCGGAGTCTTGGCGGGAAAAATATAAAATGTAAATTGTGCATGAAAACAATATCTTGAGGTTTCTCCAATACAAAGGTCGATTATAGAGTAGAGTCAGGTAGATACAAATCGTATTTGATTATTGACAATTATTACTCGTAATAATAATTAATATACCTACATTTCGTTGTCAATATTTGTCGATATATAATATGTATATTACATATTCGTCAATGGTCCGTGATATTAGGTACTGGTTTATATTCCTAATTTTTTACTAGATTTGCGTTTCACCACTTTTCTACCGACTTCAAAAAAGGAGGTTCTTAATTCGACTGTATGTTTTTTTTGTATGTATGTTGCGCGATATTTCCGCCAATTATGAATTGATTTTGATGTTTTTTTATAAGCAATGAAGTCGGTTTTTTAACCTTTGCTTGCGTTTAAATTACTTGTTTTACGTAGGAGCGTTACATCGATTTAAAATCCTAGGTTATACTCGAGACAAACACAATATTTATCTTGATTAGGCATAAGTTACGTCGACTCCAAATTTGATCTAAATCCGTTCGCTGGAAATTCGGATCGAAGAACTTGGTACATCCATTGAAAATAAGCGTAAAGAGGAAAGAAAACACACCTAAACAATCTTTCGGATTTCAAAATTCATGTTTTTCACCTTTGTATGATTTGGCTACACTCATGCAATTATCAACGGTACCTTATAAAATATACTAGGTACTTTCTAGGCAAGCATGTTCCATCTTCGACCGCATCGTCACTATATTCTTATATTATCTTTGGTCACTATCTATCAGGTAAGATAGTGATCAAAAAGCATTTGATCCTATCCATCACAAAAAGACGGTCCACTAATATTCCATCCATTAATATTCGAAGAATCACAACTTTTGGAAAATAATACAAAACCGACAACGAAATGTTTTACTTTCGCGCCAAAATTCTTTTACAATACGCCTATTAGCTTGAACTTAACTCAAGTTGTAAAAATGACAAGCTTCTTTTTTTCCTTTATAATTAGCTTCGCAATCTTGTGCATTTAGCCAGTGTCAAATAATAATAATATATATAAAGTTTATTTCATATTAATAGTCCTAGTAACAAGTCGCAGTCAAAGTCAAGTAAAACAGTCAAGGTCAGTCATAGCCAAGTCATGCCCTAGTAAAGTGATAGAAACTTTACTAGAACTTCTATTGGAGTTTTGGAGCGAAGGCGAAAATCCCGTTTTTCAACTTTGTATGATATGCCTACACTTATGCACGTTTACTAAGTATTAACGGTTAATAATCCACTATTACTACACATTAACACTCGAAGAATCACAGGTTTTGGAAATTCTACAAAATAAACAACGCCATTTTTTCACTTTCGCGGCAAAACCAACAAGCATCTTTAGACAAGTGTTTTGTAGCTTTTACAAACCGTAGGTTCGTTTCCTTTCTCGATGGTAAAGACAAGCGCAACTTGAGTTTTTTTGATAACCAAAGATAATGTTATCCAATCCTGTTACTTCAGTATCGTAGACGGACGTTCAGTATTTACCAAACGGAGTGATTACAATATCTTTGAGTATTTACGTCTTGTCTGCCTCTGTGATTAAAGATGCGGTCACCCTGTTTATCTATGATCTCAACGTTTATTGATTATCTTCGACTATGTATGACAGTTTTAACAAAAATATGTAAAAATACCTGTATAATTCCTTGTTATAAAAATAACGGGATGGCA
Organism: Lomographa bimaculata; assembly: GCA_948107665.1. Taxonomy (NCBI): domain Eukaryota; kingdom Metazoa; phylum Arthropoda; class Insecta; order Lepidoptera; family Geometridae; genus Lomographa; species Lomographa bimaculata. The sequence goes on from OX403600.1 coordinate 15,516,224, forward strand.
AAACCCAAGCCACATGATGTCTTATGAGTCGTAACAATAACAATAACGCGACCTTTGGGTATGAATGAGTTACAAAAGATTCTGATATTTTTCGCACGTAAGGTGCAAGTTATAAAAGCTAAATTATGAGTGAGGCAATGCGTTTTGGCTTAGGCCAAATGTTTTCACTTGCATCTCGGGAGCGTTGTATGACGAAAATAAAGCAGCTGGTGCGGCCGAAACCTGGGATAAAACCCAATAGGATCGCGTCAGTGTTGGTGCCTCTGTGCCGAGTCGACAATTCGATTTGCATCTTGTACACAGTGCGGTCTAATTACATGCGCCCAAACCGTATACAGCAGTTTACATTTCCTGGTGGACTATTGCGTGATAAAGAATGTGCAATAAAAACTGCTCTAAGGGAAACCGAAGAGATCATAGGACTATCGCCGACGAAAGTAAACATTTGGGGTGCCGGGCCTTACGTACCTGCCAGCACCGAGCTTGCAGTGACACCCGTCTTTGCATCCGTCTCAGAGTTGAATCCGATTGATCTCGATATAAATTATAAATTAATATCCGAGTGTTTTGCTGTCCCAGTGGAAATGCTCTGCGATCCTAAGAACCAGTACCGCACGCGGTGTAAAAATGGCTTCTTTCTGCCCGTGTTTATGATAACGGAATACAAAATTTGGGGAATAACAGCATTTATTACGCACCTGTATCTTAGCAGCATACTCGATAAGGACGTGTACGATCATGCTTGGGCCAAGAGGAAAATTTTGGTGGATAGCGCTAAATATCATTCCTGATACAGTGGATAATGCCGTTGACGACAATTTGTGTGATAAATATTAAATAAAATTACGTCATTTACCTTTAAACGAGCAATTCTTGTATATATATATGATCTGAATCTCGGAAACGGCTCCAACGATTTTCATGGAATTTAGTATGCAGGGGGTTTCGGGGGCGATAAATCGATCTAGATAGGTTTCATTTCTAAAAAACGCCGTCTTAACGACCAGAGCACGGTCATCCAAATACATTACTGTTAAGTATTTTATATCCCCGTGAGAAAGGAGGTAAATCGCCTGATGGTAAGCTGCAAGCTCGTGTAAGGTACATCTGCAGTGTCACTTTTGAATAGGAAATAATTATGCATGTAATTTAAATGACGCCATGAACTAAGAATTATTTTATATTCTTCATAGCTACATAAACTAGTCGTTCGCCCCGAACTGAGATCGCGCGCTTACATTTTGCCTGATAGTGAAAAACTTTTGAGGTTAATTGCATTTTTCTTAAAAAAATTGGTAGGAGTTTTGCCGCGAAAGTGAAAAAAAAAAAAATGGCGTTGGTGATTTTGTAAAATTTTCCAAAACCTGTGATTCTTCGAGTGTTAATGTGTAATAATGGTGGATATTAACCGTTAATACTTAGTGAACGTGCATAAGTGTAGGCAAATCATACAAAGTTGAAAAATGTGATTTTCACCTTCGCTCCAAAACTCCAATAGAAGTTCTAGTAAAGTTTCTACCACTTTACTAGGGCATGACTTGACTACGACTGGACCTTGACTCTTTTACTTGACTTTGACTGTGACTTGTGACTAGGACCTATAATATGAAATACACTTGAAATATATTATCACTTGACACTGGCTAAATGCATAAGATTGCGAAGCCAAAAGTAAGGAAAAAAAAAAATATTGTTAGATTTTTGTAAGTTAAGTTGCAGCTTTTAATGTTCAATAGTTTTTGATATAGACCACGGACAAAATAGGTCTAAAAACTGTGAATGTTGCTCACCAAATTGTGATTTTCTAACATAGAATCTTTTTAAAACGTTATCGATACTGAATTATTTCCCAAAACCTGAAATGAAATGAAATGCATTTATTTGCTTCAAGTGTAGGTATAAACAGTTGTAGGGTTAAGTGTATCAATTTAGTTCACACACTTGGTCATAATACCTGTGGCCAGCATAATATAAGACCTGTGATTAACATTCAGTTAATGTGTAATAATAGTGGATTATTAACCGTCAGTACTTGTGTAGGTACGTGCGTCCATCAATTACGAGCGTTTTCAAATGTGTTTCATATTAAAAGTCACAAGTCACAGTCAAGGTCCGGAAATAGTCAAGTCATGCCTTAGTAAAGTGGTAGAAACTTTACTAAAACTTCTATTGTAGTTTTGGAGCGAAGGCGAAAATCACGTTTTTCAACTTGGTATCATTTGCCTACACTTGTGCACGTTTACTAAGTATTAACGGCTAATATTCCACCATTATTACACATTAGCACTCGAAGAATCACAGGTTTTGGAAAAATATACTAAATGCACAACGCCATTTTTTCACTTTCGCGGCAAAACTACAGCAGCTAGTGTCGTGCGTGAGTCGTGACGGATTTTTCGGCCTAGCCGTGTAGAGTATGTTCTTCTCTATGCTAGCCGCATCGAGTTAGGAAACAAACCTACGATTACTTTAGCTACCTTCCTATCTCGATAGCTAGCCGTCATTCATTGCCAAGTCCATATGGCGCTTTACTCTTCGAAAAGAAAAGAAGAAAAAAGAAAAGAGTCTTCAAGTCAAAAGTGAATAGGTATCTTCTAGGCAAGCGTGCTACATCTTCGGCCGCATCATCACTTTCCATCAGGTGAGATAGTGGTCAAATGCTTGCCTATCGAGTATAAAAAAAAAAAAGAGTAAAGCGCCATATTATGGAATTTTGTGCACAGAATACTATTACTCCCTAAAGCCATTTTAGTGCAACTGCTTTGGCAGTAATGAAGAAAATAAAGGGTGGCTAGGGTAGGTACCACAGAGCAGGTACCTCCTAGGCAAGCATGCTACATCCACGGCCGCATCATTACTTTCCATCAGTTGAGTTTGTGGTCAAACGCTTAGAAAATAAAGAAATTTGTTCGCGCTCCTACCGAGCGAGTTCCATGCTCTGTGGTAAGTACTCATCAAAACTTTTTGGACAAATGGAATGTTGTGTTATTTTTAAAAACACTTCAATCAAATATGAATTAAGTAGACATACCAAAACATAAAATAAAATAAATAAATTCAAAAAATTATTAATTTCGTGTTTGCGGTAATTCTGAACAATTTAAAATAAAATGCAATAGAGCTCATGTTTTGCAATTAAAAAAAAATACAATATGGGGGCGGAAGATACAACGAAACTCAAGCCGAAGACCATACCTCCCTACATGAACTTTATTATAGGAGGTACAAGTGGGTAAGGATTATTTTATCGCTAGCCATGCCCTGCGGCATCGCCCGCGTTAATTAAGTTTAAAAGTAGCCTATGTGTTATTCCGGAACCAAAACTATCTACATTCTAAATTTCATCAAAATTGGTTTATTCGTTACGGAGATTCACACACAAACTTACACATATCTAATATTAGTAGGATAATATCACGACGTACATAAAGAAGAAGCAGAAGAACAGTGAACGCGAATGTGGAAGATTTTCGGGCCGACTTAGATCCCGCGCTGCGCGCAAAGGAGGTTCAACATCCACGGATGCGTTTGTACCTTCATATGCCACAAAAACCACAGACTAGAAAGATTTCTAGTCTGTGGTTTTTGTGGCATATGAATCTGGAGGAGGATTTGTCTTGTAATAGATCCTAAGAGAAATTGTCGTAATACCTTATTGTACCTACTACATAATTAAACGCAAGCATAGCTTAAAAAACCGACTTCACCGCTTTATCTTCGGAACCTTGATTAGATTCAATGTATTAAACACACATTATTGACGATAACTCAAAAACTATTGATCAGATCTTCAAATTTCAACAAGACCAAAGGAAAAGCAACAGCATTCAAACAAAAAAAATCTAAATCGGTTTAAGTGGATAGAAGTTATCATAACACACATAAAAAAAATACAGTCGAATTGAGTACCTCCTCCTTTTTTCTGAAGTCGGTCGAAAATAGCAGCGATCGACATATGATTTTTACATTTTTATAGCATTAGCTATGCTATAAGGCACAACTAAAACTAAGGTAGTACGGTAACTAAAGTAAGGAGAAAAATATTGCATGAGGCGAATTGATCCCGCGGCCATAGGGTCTCATGCCCAGGCGGAGTCTGCAGAAGAGCTGTTGCTAGCTAGCTCCTATTATACCATTACAGTATACACAATCCTACTCCTACTAATATTATAAATCCGAAAGGTGCGTGTGTGTGTGAATGTTTGTTACCACGTATCTCCGTAACGAATAAACCGATTTTGATGAAATTTAGAATGTAACTAGATATTTTAGGTTCCGGAATAACACATAGGCTACTTTTTGACTTAACGCGGGCGAAGCCGCGAGGCACGGCTATTATAAAATAATATTTTTGCGATGCAATCTTTTTTCATATATAGTTAGATAATAGTAGAAATGTATTTCTACTATGGTTAGATAGTCGATTGAGTAGAGTTGGTCTAAACAATAAATAATCGCACACGATTATTTATGGAATAGACGATCTCAACTCATCTCTTTTATAAATAACTAACGATCCGCTAAAAACCGCGTGACCGATTTTGTGCAAACTTCACATAAACCATCTACTAAATAGTCCGAACAAAGCCTAAACATTTGGTTTGGATAGGTGAGCACGTTCTTGAGTTATAAAATAACAACGAAAAGTGGCATTGATTTTTAAATATATAGATTCTTTTATAAGTAAATACATAAGTCAGTAAACACTTCTGAAGTGCTACACCATATTTTTAAAGATTTGAGATATAAGATTTCTTATTGCACACTCTAACAGTAATTTATTCTGCTGTGCAGAATGCTTTCCTGCCTCGTTATTATACTGATAAGACGTTACGTTCGCTGATTGTCGTAACGCGAACAGCAAAGCTTCAAAAGTCGATGCGCCTGCGTCACTTTGGAGCGAAGATGTCAGTTGAGATCGGATAGGATGTGTCAGCGTTTAGAGCCCTACAAGTAGGTACAACGATTTGGTTGCGTGTCATATTTTGATCGAACCAATAACCCTTTAATGTATTTTAAGTGAGATCGCTAACTACATAATAACTAGCTGTCCCCGCGGCTTCGCCCGAGTTTAAAAGTAGCCCATGTGATCATTCTATGTATAAGCTGTGTCTATATATATGTATATTCCAAATTTCACCAAAATCCGATCAGGCTTTACAGCGTAACCTGCAAACAAACATACTTATACACTTACACATTTACACACACACAAACTTTCGGATTTATAATACACTTCTCATCAAAAAAATCGAAACACCCCTGAAGTTTGGTTCTGATTGTGTCTTGTGATTTTTTTTCGCTAAAACAAAAGAAATAAATAGTGCCAGTTAATTGCGGGTATTACAAGATATCGTTTGATGAACATTGACGTTTCAAATTAAAATTAAATTCTTTAGCTAGCGAGTTTTGTTCAACAGGTATGTTTTTACCCTTTGAGAAGAATTTGTAACATGTTAAAAAACAAAGACGTAACGACAATTTTTTTTAAAGTGTATTCAGTATCTCTTATGTCCTCCCCGGGATCCAATTTCTGCTTCCATCCGGTTCCTCATGGAACGGATAAGAGTCACAATCTTGTTTTGTGGGATGTTATCCCATTCTTTTCGTCTCCGGAGGAGGATCTCTCGCTCTTACTCGTCTCTTCGTCGTGTTCTAACTCGTCCCATTAGTGTTCTATGGAATTCATATACGGGCTTTTTGCTGGCCAACCCATAACCGTAATACAAACTTCGTTGAAGTATTCATTTACAATGTCTGCGGTATGAGCCCTGGCATTGTCCTGTATAAAAATGAACGCTTCAAAATAAAATGAAATTCGCATAAAAATAAAATGTGCGTAAAGAACCACATGAGGCTCCAGACACTCTTCGATGTAACGTGGCCCATTCAATGACGGTAAGCGAGGTCCAGATACAAATGTTCGGTTTTTACATCGGCGCTTATGCCTCCCCAAACCGTCCATGAACCGCCACCGTAACTGACTCTTTCTTCAATGCAGCACTGCAAAACGCTCTCCCTTCGATACACCTTCTTTCTTCCGTCGTTACCATACAGCATGATCTTACATTCGTAATAAAAGAGAACTTTGCTCTATTGAAGGTATGACCAATTTTAGTGCTCACGTGCAAAGTTAAGTTTAGTCTACCGTACATTTTGGGCCATTTGCTGGTTTATGAAGTTTCAGGCCACGCTTCGCCAATCTTCTCCTAATAGTAGAATCGCTTAGTCAATCCACGAATCACACGGAGCCGCTGCTGCAGTTGAATAGAGTTAAATATACGATTTCCTAGAGAAACTGACTAAATGTACCGTCATCTCGTTCAGACGTGACTCGTCTACCAGATCCTGAACGGCGAGTAAACATGCCAGTCTCCCGATAACGCTGATATCTATATCTATTGACAGCAGAGGTTAAGATGCAATTGTGCGGCGACAACACGTTGACTAAGCTCTGAATTTAAACTCCTATATTAGACGTTCAATAATAAACTTACATAGGGTATACTGCTTGCCTACTGCGACCACAGAGTTGCAACATAATGCTCTGTGGTTGGTCGAAGTTTTAGATGATACCATTCTGAGTGTACCTACAAAGATAGCTAATCTGTTTCACCGATCTATGTTTATAGAATGATAGCCATATGTTTCGTGCAACCTGCCGACTTGCTGAAGACTCGGATGCAACTTTTGGGGAAGGCCGCCAAAAATACATCAACGTACCAAGTGGCTAAAGGAATCATTGCCAAAGAAGGTCCATTCGGTTTCTACAACGGAGTGTCGGCTGCGTTGTTCCGACAAGCAACGTATACCACTGGAAGACTGGGCTGCTTTAACGCTCTATTCGACTTTTACAAAGGGTAGGTTTTAAACCCCCGACGAACAAACAGATCAAAACCCGCTTTAAAAAGGTCTCCAACTTGTATCGGAGGAAAACAAAAGACGGGAAAAAAGTAGTACCTAGATAGCGTGTATATATAATTAGGTAGCGTGTATATATAATTAGTCGTTCCCCACGGCTTCGCCCGCGTTAATTTACGAAAGTTTCGAAAGTTTTAATAAAACAAAACCCCATTCCGTTACAAGATGTAAGAGATAATTTTTTTTTTTCGTAAATTTTACCGATATAGTTATTCTGCTATTCGGGGAAGAGAAAATTCAACAAATCAAAGATTTCTTAGATATTTTCTTTGTTAAAAATCTGAAAAATAACAGCTTCTGTTTTATTGGCTTTTTTAAGCATTCAATATAAATGTAATCCTTTTAGAAAAAAACCATTACATCGTCTTACGTAGTTCACCTAGATATAATTTGCCCATTACTGCATATAAATTGGACCTATAGTCTAGGAGAAATCGTGATATTTATTTGAGGGTGAAAACGAAGGGTTACAGATTGAGTAATAGTTACTACATATTTTTACCTTTTGAACCAATTTACATAAGAAGGAGATTTAAATCGAGGTTTTTTTGTTTTGTCGGTTATAACTTATCATTGAACTTTGAACTGTCCGCTTGCGTAGTTAGGTAGGCGTTTGCCTTTAAAGCACCGGGTTTGATTCCCGGTGGGAACACAAGTTTTTCCAGACGGGAATGTGTTTTTGGTTTTGAAGTATGTTGTGAATTTTGTATAATACAAGTCATTTAACTTAGTGTGTGGCTGTGAATGTGAAAGCGTTTATGGGTATGTTTTTTATTATTTTCTACCCGGCTGACGCCAGGCGGGTCGTTTTTGAACTTTGAACTACTCCTGGCGTAGATGAGTGCGCGTTCGCCTTCATAGCAGCAGGTTCGATTACCGGTGGTAATAGAAAATTTCTGTCCACGGGAAATTTGCGTTCCTGGTTTTGAGTATGTTGTGAATGTTGTATGAATCTTGGATGTTTACGGCCCCACGATACAAGTCATTGAACTAAGTGTGGGGCTGTGAATGTGGAAGTGTTTCATTCAATTATAAAATAAGTAATAAATATTCTAAAACCAGCCTTAATCATTAAATTTTGTGTATTTATCCTAAATAAAGATGAATTAAAAAACGTAGAGTAGGTAAGCTGTAGTACAATTGCTACATATAAATGTTTATTATAGCTATTATGCAGTACCGCCCAGCTTTCCAGAGAAAGTCGCGCTGGGCGTCATCGCCGGAGGAGTGGGAGCATTCATCGGGACCCCGGCGGAAGTCGCTCTCATTCGCATGACAGCTGACGGACGCCTTCCACGGGAAAAACGGAGAAACTATAAGCACATCTTTGATGCGTTAATCAGGTCAGTTTAAGCCACGTTGTTAAACAAAGATAATATTGAATTGCTTCTCTGAATTGCAATGCTTAATATGTTGAGTCAAATAAGTACAGCATTTTGATCACGTCGCCCCAACCAGGCGCCCTGATATTTTTTTATTTGATTCTGACTCTGATACGCTGAGCACAGCGTATCAGAGTCAGAATCAAGTACGTACTTTAATATTGAGATACTGGGCACGTGGGGACCGGGAGCTCATTCTATTTTATATTAAGTCATATTATTTAGTCTTTGTTGTAAAGTATACAGCACAGCGTATCAGAGTCAGAATCAAAATGACTCGTGCATGATGGGAACGCTACCGACTGATAGTCGGCTTGAGCACTTGAGTTGCTAAGCTAAGTTGAGTTTATAAAGCTCGATGCCTTGTCAGTAACTTAGGTCTTTGCTGTATAGATGTATATAGTTTTAGGACATTAAACCGTAGATAACAGATATTTGAAAATAAAAAGTAGCTATTTATCTGTCACTAAATAAGTTGAGGCATTATTTCACCATTTTCACACACACACCACCACACACCCAAAGACTATAATATCCACAAAGATATACCATTATCATAGTAGAAACAGCAGCAGAATATTATTTATGACTATATAATTATTTGTAGCCGATGTTTCGATATAACATACCAATCGTATCGTATCTACCACATCACTATTTTGTTACTACGTATAGCTAATTTGGTGTGAGGGGTTTTCGCGCAAGTGAAAAAATTTTGTCGATTTGTATATTTTCCAAATCTTGTGATTCTTTGAGTGTAAATGTGTAATGGACAAAAATGTTGCTGTATGTCCGGCGGATGTCCGGCTGTACCTACTTCTCTGTAGGTCCTATTTGTCAACCGGTTCTCGTGGAATTTTGTGAGCAGGTTCGATAATTAAATGGATTTTTTTTGTTGACAGTTTTTGGAATTTTTTCAAAATGGTAGAAAAAACGTGAGATGATTATGTGAAAAAAAACATATGTCAGCCATTTTGAAAATATACGATATTTTCAGCTCACAGAGCCACTAATGGTAAATGGTGCTTTGATTTACTGAGAAAAAAGCCTAAAACACTACTCAGCAAACAAAAAAAAAATCAATGACATTGATTTGTGTCATGGCGCGCCCCTCCAAACGTATAATAATAGATTATGAATGACGTCGCTAGTCGAGCAACAAATTCTTGGATTTGTTTTTTTTCTTTGTATATTGGCTTCGCAATCTTGTGCATTTAGCCAGTGTCAAGTATTAATATATTTCAAGTGTATTTCATATGAAGTCCTAGTCACAAGTCGCAGTCAAATTCAAGTAAAACAGTCAAGGTCCAGTCATAGTCAAGTCATGCCCTAGTAAAGTGGTAGAAACTTTACTAGAACTTCTATTGGAGTTTTGGAGCGAAGGTTAAAATCACGTTTTTCAACTTTGTATGATTTGCCTACACTTATGCACGTTCACTAAGTATTAACAGTTCATAATCCACCATTATTACACATTAACATTTACAGGTTTTGGAAAACAACAAGTATCACAGGTTTTGAAAATTATACAAAATCAACAACGCCATTTTTTCCACTTTCGCGGCAAAACCTCTAGCTTATTGTCCGTGATTTGTTTATGTTTGAGTTGTTCGACAACCGTCTCAGCACGCACACATACGTTGAGTGGTGCTTGTAAATACTTTCACATATACATTCAAACGTTTTACATTTTGGAGGGGCGCGCGATGTTATCGAAGTTTGTCTCTAACTGCAGAATTATCCGGGAGGAAGGCGTCTTTACGCTCTGGCGAGGTGCGGTCGCCACCATCACCCGAGCCATGGTCGTGAACGCGGCCCAGCTGGGGACATACTCGCAGGTTAGCAGCCTCCTAGCTCCGTAAGACAGGGCCGTGGATGGGCGTCGTATCCACAGACAAAACTCCGTAGATACAGTTTCAGCCCACCGACTGAATATTAATTAAATCCCATTTAAATTGAACGGTTCAAAATGTGCTTGAGATTTTAACAAATTAAAAAAAAACAATAATAATAGCTTTATCAATATCGAGTTGCTAGCACAGAGTACATACTCTGACATCTAGTCATTTCATTTGTAAGATGGGTAGCGTTGCCAGACGTCCCGATTTACGCGGGACGTCCCGATTTTCGAGGTTCTGGGGACACGTCTCGATTAACCCTCGATCGGGACGCCAATGTGCCGATTTGCTTGAACCTTCAATTTAATCTACGCGCCATAATTATACGCGCGCAGCTAATATTAATAAAAAATAAGTTTTATGGAGCCACCAATTAATATGGTACTTTTGATTGTATGTTGTCTGGACAATTATAAAAACATACAAATACAGGGATAACCATAAAAACAATAAACGTGTATGTACAAAAACCAGTTTTTTTACTATGTACCTACCTATTTTAAAACCCAAATCCCGATTTTATTTACCTACCGCCCCGAATTTTGATAAGCTGGACCTGGCAACACTAAACATGGATTAAAACGTTGGTCATACTCCTGTAAAGAAATTATTCCATGTGTTACTACTTGACCCAAGTCTACGGTATTACCTCCTAGGACTATCTTATCTTTGATATACCTTATGAAGGATAATTTGTAAAACCGGAAACAGAAACCTCTTGGGACATTATGACGACCCAGTTGGCGCAGTGGACAGGTGTCCACCCTCTGCTGCTGTACGGCTGTTGTAATTCTGTATTATGTATTTTCCAATACATCTAAATATATATAACTCAAAAGTGACTGACTGACTGACTGACTGACTGACATAGTGATCTATCAACGCACAGCCCAAACCACTGGACGGATCGGGCTGAAATTTGGCATGCAGGTTGATGTTATGACGTAGGCATCCGCTAAGAAAGGATTTTGATTAATTATACCCCCAAGGGAATAAAATAGGGGATGAAAGTTTGTCAATTTTAAAAAAATACTTCTTAACGCGAGCGAAGCCGCGGGCAAAAGCTAGTTTTAATATAATTATATTATTTATCTTTTATTGGTATTCGAAATAGGTATTGCGTAATTCGACGGGTCTTTCCGGGACAGTTAGTTTGTTTCTATTCTTTATACAGAAATTATATTGAATACATAATCTACCGACTTCCCAAAAAAGGAGGAGGTACTCAAGTCGACTGTATTTTTGTTTTTGTGTTTTACACCTCATAACTTCGTTCCACGTGGACCGATTTTGAAAATGTATTTTTGTTTGAAAGATGTTGCTTTCCAATTGGTCCCATTTAAATTTGATCAAGATCTCTGATCAGTAGTTCTTGAATCAATAATGCGTGTTTAATACATCCAATCTGATCAAAGTTCCGAAGATAAAGCGGTGAAGTCGATTTTTTTAAGCCATGCTTGCGTTTAATTATCTTAATTATTAAGGAAAATATAGCACTCGGAAGCTTTCTCCTGAATGCTACATTTTCTTTAATTTCATAGGACTAAATGAGCTAAGGGTTAGAACAATAAGGGTCTGCTTTCTGGTATTTTTATATAATCTTATATAATAACTCAAAAACATGCAGGCAAGAGAAATGCTGCTTCCCCGACTGAGCGACGGAATATTCCTCCACTTCTGCTCGTCGATGATTGCTGGATTCGTCACCACCTCCGCCTCTCTGCCCGTCGATATTGTCAAAACAAGGTATGAGCTGTTTTCACTCCATAATAATAAATTCATCGACAATCAGATAACAATAGGCAAATTATTTTTATTTTGGAGTTTTGGCGCCAAAGTGAAAAAATGGCGTTGTTGATTTTGTATAATTTACCAAAACCTGTGATTTTTGGAGTGTTAATGTGTAATAATGGTGGATTATTGTCCGATAATACTTGTACTTGTACGTGTAAGCAAATCATACAAAGTTGAAAAATTTTAAAACTCAAATGAAAGTTCTGGTAAAGGTTCTACCACTTTACTGGGGCATGACTTGACTGTGACTGGATTTTGACTCTTATACTTGACTTTGACTGTGACCTGTGACTGGGACTTTTAATTTAAAATACACAATATATTGTTACTTGACACTGGCCAAATGCACTAGATTGCGAAGCCAGTATTTAAAAAATAATAAGAAAAATGTCATCTAGAAAAGCCTGCCCCTATTTTCACTAAACGTAGCTATGAACACACTTAGTCAAATCACTTTTGGCGAAAAAAAGCTAGTCGAGTCCAGATTGCAGAGCCTCGGTCATAAACGTATGGTCGCAAGTCTATCGGTATTCTATCGTTTGCATTATGGAGAGTGTGCACAGGAATTACACGAGTTAATTCCACTATGTCCATTTTACTACCTAAAAACCAAACTGACAAACGTCACCCATTTTTTTATTTTATTTTTTATTTGTGACAGGCTAGTGTATGACCACTATCTCACCTGATGGTAAGTGACGATGTGATCGAAGCTGGTAAACACACTAGACCTGGAATACGCAGGCATTTATCGTCAACGTCAACGTCATTTTGATCGCGGCCTCACTTTCCAGTCATACGACTGATCTCACCAAAGAGGCTTATCGACGTCTTGGTTTTGTGTTACGCAACGCTAGGGATTTTGAAAATCCACAACAAGTTGTTAGAAAACTGTATAATTCATTGGTCCGAAGCAAGCTTGAATCGAGTGCATGTATTTGGAATCCTTATCATTTTACCTACACGCGAATACTTGAGAAGGTCCAAAAGGCCTTCCTAAGGGCGCTATATAAAAAACTCTATGGCTATTACCCGTTCCTGTCCCGACTAAGTTTCTGCTCGGTCAACTTGGCTACAACTCACTAGAAGTGAGAAGGGCGCTGGACCAGCTCACTATCTGCTGCAAGGTTATCAGAGGTTCAATCGATTCTCTTCAATTGCATGACCTACTTTGCGTGTTGTTTGTGCCAGATGAACCTGGGGTTCCTGCAAATAGGCGTGGTCGGCCGCAAGATCTATTCTACGTAGATTACGGTCACACTGTATCGCGATCTATGACTCCGCCAATTCGAACCCGCCTCCGGCTAAATGCAATTCTTGCCGCCAACCCTGACTGCGACATTATGTTTGATAAGTGGAAAAACCTGATTGACGTATTGTGAACACCTAATCGATCAATGGGACATTACTAGTAATAAGCGTGAATGCTAAATGACATTTTGTAGTATTTAATTTATAAGAGTGACATTGTAATTTTTAATTTATAGTTAGTAAAATATATACATATATATTACAAACTATAAATTAAAAATTACAATATATTTTTTTATTAATGGTACATATGCGAGTTGAATGTAGCTGGTGAAAACCGTTTTTATCACAATAAATAAATAAATAAATAAATTTATGGTTGACATAGTCCAATTCGCTCGAAGCGTTTTGCTTCTACGTTCATCATCCGTACATTTCGGTCACGTATGGTCGGTAAGCCAACGGGCAATCTTGTCCGAATTAAACAAATGTTTAATTTGAATTGCCTCAGTTTAATATGTTCCTTTTTCAGAGTCCAAAATTCAGGCGGGAAACTGGGTCAAATTGCCGTATTCAAGAATGTCATACAGTCCGAAGGTATCTTCGCATTGTGGCAAGGCTTTATCCCGACTCTGCTGAAAATCGGCCCGCACACTGTCCTCACATTCATATTCCTCGAACAACTGAACAAAGCGTACCTTAAATACGTAGCGTAGAAACGTTTCGAGGCTCAGCTGAGCGAAGCGAGCGTAAACTATATGTTTCTAAATTTACTTGGACGGAGTATGTAGCGTAGATATACGTTTAAAACTTTACTGTGCGAAGTATGTAGCATATAGGATACGTCGCTTAGCTGACCCGAGCGAAGCACAAACATTACGTATTTAAAGAGATACACTCGAAATATGACTTACGTTTTAATTGTCATCGCGTATCAAAAAAGCATTACCTATAGAAGGGGAACTCGACTGTATTTTACGGAATCTTCAAGTGAAATCACAAAGCTCAATCGAGAATACATTTCTTTTTTTTATTTATTTATTATTAAGCTTTAGATAAAAAAAGTTTGAGGTCTCAAGCGCGATATTGGTCGAGTCTCCTTATTTCTACTACTAGATTCCTATTGTATATGCTATTTCTACCTTTTACAAGAATTTTTGGTACGAAGCGGTCACTGTTTTGTAATTTTTTTTATTTATAATAACAAATTATGTATTAAGGTTTAACTTTTGTACGAAGGTTTAAGTTATGAAAAAAAAAGTTATTTACCAAGTAAATGTTTATTTTACATACTTACGTTTTTTATTTAATACAGACTAATATTATTTGTTTATTACCCGAAAGCCGTTTGTTATTAAAAAAAGTAAATCGAATCCTACTAGTTTTTCTTTAATTTATTATCTTTATCACATTTTCAACCGACTTCAAAAAATGAGGTTCTCAATTCGACAATGTTTTTTTGTATGTATGTTACGCGATATCTCTGCCAATTGTGAATCGATTTTGATGTTTTTTTCTGTTTAGTAGATTATACTTCAGAGGTGGTCCCATATAAATTTTATCGGAATCGATCAAGCCAAAACCAAAATATAAGCGGTGAAGTCCGTTTTTTTAGCTTTGCTTGCGTTTCAATTATATAATTATTGAAAGTTTAATTGAAAATGCTAACCATCTTTAAATCGGTAAAGGTTCTAAATGGTCATTCAAAATAGTAAAAGAAACCTAAAAATGATTTTCAAATATATAATAACTGTCGCCATGTTGAATTTTGAATATGTCTATAATATAGTCATGTCATCGACAGTCACAAGATAATTCAAATCGAGTGACGTAAGAATCATCAAAAACGGCCCATGCGTTTCATCTTTAGAGCGCCACAAAGGAACAAATATACATGTTTTCAACCGACTTCAAAAAAGGAGGTTCTCAACAGGGTTTTTTTTGTATGTATTTTACGCGATATCTCCGCCAATTGTGAATCGATTTTGATGATTCTTTTTGTGTTTGGTAGAGTATACTTCATATACATTTTATCGAAATCGGTCAAGCCAAAACCGAAATATAAGCGATGAAGTCGGTTTTTTAGGCTTTGCTTGCGTTTTAATTATTAATGCTCTCAAAAGGCAAGCATTTGCACATACTAACAGGCTGATAAACACATTACCCTCCTTTATGTCGCGCAGTCAGGTTAAAATGCAAGTTATCAACGATCCTATGTGGTAATCCTGGGTATACATGGACATTCCCAATGTCATCCCAATCCGTGTACATTCAGCGTGAAGAGGAAACAAACATGCATACACCCAAACTTTTGCACTATGAGTGTAAGTAATTAATTACTATAAGTATAATAATAAAATTTATAAATAATTACCACACCATTTATATTCTTTGCTTTGGCTAAAATACTGTTAAACGAACATAATTATGTATGGATACAAATAAATGTATGACCGAAATACAGGCATCGCAATCAATTTCACATAGCATAAGTCATATTCAAATACACCTATGTAGTTAAAAGATCGAAACATTTCACAGTTTTATAAAGAAAGGAGTTTTAAACAACGCGCTTTGAAAACTCCTTTAAAACATATTCTCCAATTATTAGTTAATATTAAAATCCCGAAGAAACCTGGACACTGGAATGTAGGAACCTCGTAGCCTAAGGTTATTCAGCTGAGCTGGAGATCACCCGAAAGCCACCTCCTCAACGAGCGTCTCCCAGGAGTCGGTGGATCCAGTCTCCCAGGTCATCTCGTCTTCTTCCTCGTCCTGTGCATCATCCAAGTCTTCGTAGTAGGTCATCTGGAAGTATCAAGTATACCTTTTGTAGGATACTACCTATACTTGCTTACTTACCTACGTTATCGGGATTCTATCGCTTACATTGAGAATGTGGAATTATACGATATAACTCCTCCATGCTCTTTTTACCATCTAACATTAAGTAAACGAAGTCTCACGAAAATTCTATACATCTTTGCACGCGATTATCTGACTTAAAAACTTTATTCATTGTTTTGACCAAAGATCAAAATGATCTTTGGTCAATACTCTTCTTTTTTTCCCCTTTCCCCAGTCCGTCAAATTTCTTTTTTATTATTTTTCACAGTATGGCGTCTGGCGGTCGCCATATTGAATCTTGATTACTGTCATATCTTTAGTGACACTCGCACGATTCAAGCAAATCGATTGACGAAAGACTCAATCAAAATCGGCCTACGCGTTTGGTATCACTCTATAGACTCTTTATAGAGCCACAAAGGAACTAACATATGTACATGCATAACATAGGCTGATGAACACATTACCCTTCTTATTTTAATCTAGCATTACAAACGATGCCTGATTAAAATAAGGATTGAAATTTAAAGAGAGATTTAAATAATATCTATATATATAAAAGAAAGATTAGATTTAGCTGAAAATTGGCAGGGAGTTTAGAGCCAGGAGAAGGACATAGGATACTTTTTAAGAACGTACATTTCTTTAATTTTTTTTTTTACATTTCGACATGCTTTCCATTTTCTCATACGTCACTCGGATTTGGTAAAGTACTAGGCAAACATAAACATGAAGGTTGTAATAATATAGTCACGTGACATTGTAACGCATGCCGGGTATGGCTTCCTAAATATGCACATTCATTGACTGTTAGGCGGAACGAAGGTCGCCGGGACAGCTAGTTAATAATATAAACGATGAATAAACAATTTGGAATTGTTATGAACTTTTGAGTTTTGTTTCTGCAGTGGAATATACGATTTTGATTTTTTAATTTTTTAATTAAAAATTCAAAAATTTTATTCAAATGGTTCCCAAAGAGGAACTCATAAAAGTTAATGACTCTACTGCCAGATTCGCAAAATTACAGCCATCTCGAGAAGAACCTGGCAAGAATACATAATCATCCATCCCCACCTCGTGTTCGTGCAGCCCGTGCATGCTCTGCACCCTTATCTGGAACATCCAAGCGCGGCCCAGCATGGCCACTGTGCTGGTCAGCAGCAGCGGCATGCTGAAGCGGAACTTCCACGCGAGGCCCATCAGGAAGATGAACAGGCTCTTGCGCTCGCCGTGCATTGTGGACCTGGAATTATCAGGCAGCTGGGTGTAAAATCATTTTTTTATTTACTTAGTCCCCAAAGAGGCACTCAGGAAGTTTGTGTCTCTAATACGATATACGGAATACGCATGAGATCTAAATAGTGGTCAGATTTTTGAAATCTTTGATATAGCTTTAGAATTACATCTTTGACATTATTTTCTTCGCTTTTAATAAGAATTTTTATTGAAATTCTAAATAACGAAAAGCATGCTATTTGCTAGACTTAGACTGATTTGTGACGTCATTCAGTTCACATTATAAATCCATGTTTCACACATTACCTGACAATGCCTGTTTATTAACAACTCAACGTACTAAATACTATTTTTTTATTTTATACTTTTTCGTTAATAAGACCTATATTAAGCAATTGTATAAAACGTTAGTATTAAAATTAAAGTGAGTAATAAGTAAATAGTTGGCAACTAATAGTTGCTAGTCGACTATAAATTGTTATAGATCCTATAAATGGTCGTTCGAAGTGAAACATAATAAGAAACCTAATAAAAGATTATTTCCTACTACCTATTCAATGATACTTCACTTTTCGACTTCATTTTTCATATTTTTCTACCGACTTCACAAAAAAGTCGACTGTTTTTTTTTTTCAAATTAAAATAAAAAACTGAATAGTGTAAATAAGAAAAAAAAATTATTTAAAAAAAAGCGTGGGGTGCATGGTGTCAGTAGTTATAAATATTTAATTGACAGATATGAGAAGAAGGATTATCAATTCGATAATATCTTAAAAAACAACCCCCGCTTTATAAAAAATTTAATGCTTTTTTCTTATATACCGTCCGGGGTAAGTAGTGCACAATACTGCAGGGGGTGGTTTGGAATCGATAAAGGAGCACATTAAAAAAATAAAATAAAAAAATTTTTTTTCGTTTTTTTTTTTTTTTTTTATTTGTGACAGGCTAGTGTTTGACCACTATCTCACCTGATGGTAAGTAACGATGTGATCGAAGCTGGTAAACACACTAGGCCTGGAATACGCAGGCTCTCTCTCTTTTTTTGACCTGCAGGCAGTTTTTTCCGTAAGAAAAAGGAAAACTTGTGTTTTTTGTTCTGGGCGTAATGTGAATGTTTCCGCCAACCACGACACAAGTTATCGAACTTAGTGTGGGGCTGTGAGTGTGAAAGCGTTTATTTTGACAGATTGTTATAAGAAATTAAATTACATAAATTACATACAGGTAGGTAGAAAACTACCTTATTTCATTTAGCTTGATAACATTATTTTTGTATGGACTTTGACAGAGTTGATGATAATACTTAAGTTATCAAATCAACGAATTCTGGGAATTCAATACCTACCAGGTAGTAGGTACCTACCTAATTACTTACTGAAGACAAGAATTTAGAATTAGATAGGTATGGTTTGCTTCACGTAAACCATTGGTTCTCGTAATTCCTGAACCGCGTTTCAGTGTGACCTCTCGTCACATGTTAGTTCAATGACCCCGTAGCACTCGTAGCACTCACCTACTCTGGAAGCTATTGTTGTAGCGGCTGTCTACGGAGGGCCATACTTGACAATTACTACTGAACTGCCTGCAGGTCAGTCGATTAAAAAAACGAAAAAAAAAAATTTTTTTTTTTTTTTTAATGTGCTCCTTTGTCGATTCCAAACCACCCCGTGCAGTATTGTGCACTACTTACCTCGGACGGTATATACACAAATTTTTATTTACTAAAATTTTTTTCACTATTCTTAATTAAAATTTATTTTCTATTTTATATATATTTGTTTGGTTTTCTATATAAAGCGTGTTTTTTTAACGTTTATTAATTTTTTTATGTGTGTTACCTCATAACTTCGATCCACGTGAACATATTTTGATTTTTTTTGTTTGAAAGATGTTGCTTTCCAATTGGTCCCATTTAAATTTGATCAAGATCTGATCAGTAGTTCTTAAAATATCTTCAATAATGCATGTTTAGTACATCTAATCTGATCAAAGTTCCGAAGATAAAGCGGTGAAGTCGTTTTTTTTAAGCTTTGCTTGCGTTTAATTATCACAATATGGCGTCCGGTTGTGGACACATTGAATATTGATTACTGTCATGTCTTTAGTGACTCTCGCCAGTTTTTGTTTTTTTCACTCGCACCCTCTCGCCATATTAAGACAAATCGATTAGTGTAAGAACCATAATTATCAAAATCGATCCATGCGTTTGGTCTCTAGATAAACATAGTAGTAAACGCAACAAACAAACAAATTAACACTCATAGCTCCACGCAACATTGAAAGACTTGTCGTGGGTGCCGGAAACATTCACATATCACACACATCACAACCACAAGCACAAATGTCCCTTGGGAAGGAAAATTGTGCTCCTGCCGGGAATGGAACCTAGGACAAGGCGCAACGGGCAGAGATTTGCCCACAGCGCCAACTGGGTCATCAATATTTTGGTCTACTGGGTCGTAATTTTCGTCGCGCCACGCAGTGGGGAAAAAGCATTTATATACGAAGAAGTAGAAGTAGTTGTAAGAATGTTTTTTTTTTATGCTAAACAGGCTAGCATTTGACCACTAACTCACCTGATGGAAAGTGATGATGCGGCCGAAGATGTGACATGCTTGCCTAGAAGATACCTATTCACTCTTGATTTGAAGACTCCAAGATTATACCCCTCGGGGAACAATGACGCAGGCAATGAGTTCCACTCCTTCGCGGTACAGATGATGAACGTAAAAACAAAACGCTTCGAGCGAACTGGAGGTATGTCAACCACAAATGGATAACGTTTGACAGTATGTCTGGTTGTTAGATGGTAAAAGGGGCATGATGGAATTAACTCATGTAATTGTAATAATAATGTAAATATATAATTTAACTAGCCGTGCCCCGCGGTTTCGCCCGCTATTATCAAATTAAAAAGTAGCCTATGTGTTAATCCCAGGTATAAGATATGTACATTCCAAATTTCATCCAAATCTGTTCAGCCGTTAAAGCGTGAAGAGGGAACAAACATACTTACACACAAACCTTCGGATTTATAATATTAGTAGGATTTTATAGGTGTAATTTTATACATAAGCTAGCGAGCCTTCGGGTTTCTTCATATTCATATTTGATTTGCATTCCACAATGTTACTTAGATGGTAAACTTAAAATTAGTAACAATTATGGACCCTGTCGGGCACAACAAAATATAGGTGAAAGGAGGTTATATTAACATATACATAAACAAGCTATCTGGTACTGGATCTATCTTCCTATCTTCCTTCTTACATCATTTCACCTAATTGGACTATCTTCCTTCTTACATCATCTCACCTAATCTACACATATAATAGTTGCCTATCTATTTTATGTTATCTGAAGGGTCGTGTTAGCTTGTTCATTGTATTAGATCAGACCTTACTAAAGGTTAAACAGATAGCAACCAAATGATAACTGTGACGGTCACTCACCGTATTAACCTTGACCTTGATATTTTGCTGTTACCAATCGGTTGATTGTCAAGTAGGTATAGACACTTATAAACATTAAACGCTTACACAATCACAGTAATAAACTAAGTTAGATGACTAGAGTCGTGGGTGCCGGAAACATTCACTTCTCATACTGGTTCTTCACTTTTGATCAGAATATTTGTAACTTGCATTACTGTTAGGGCTGATTATTTTATGCCAGAATGTGAAATTAATTAGGAACAAACTTAATTAAAAAAAACGGCCAAATGCGAGTCGGACTCGCGCACGAAGGGTTTCGTACCATTATCTATAAAAAAAAGCAAAAAAACACGTGTGTTGTATGGGAGCCCCCTTGAATATTTGTTTTATTCTAATTTAATAATTTATTTTAAAAGTGAATAAGTATATAACTAAATATTCTGTGAATATTTCAAGCGTCTACCTGTTGCTGTTATCAATATCGAGCAAAAAAATCACATTTGTTGTATGGGAGCCCCCTTAAATATTTATTTGTTGTTATAGCGGCCACAGAAATACATAATCTGTGAGAATTTCAACTGTCTAACTATCACGGTTCATGAGATACAGCCTGGTGATAGACGGACAGACAGACAGAGGGACAGCGGAGTCTTAGTAATAGGGCCCCGTTTCACCCTTTGGGTACAGAACCCTAAAAAACCACGAAATAATTTATAAAAAAGTTTTAACCGCTCCGTCTGGAAAAATTCAAATAAAACTTAAAATAATCATAACTTGAAAAATACAAGAAATAGGGTAAAATGCATGGGGTATTTTCAGATACCCCCGGGAGTGAGGCTTCTTATTTCTACCGTCTTCACAAAAACGGAGGAGATACTCAAGTCGACTGTTTTTTTTTGTTTGTTACCTCATAACTTCTTTCCACGTGAACCGATTTTGTATTATTTTTTGTTTGAAAGATGTTGCTTTCCGATTGGTCCCATATAAATTTGATCAAGATCTGACCAGTAGTTCTTAATATATCGTCAATAATGCGTGTTTAGTACATCTAATCTGATCAAAGTTCAGAAGATAATGCGGTGAAGTCGGTTTTTTTTTAAGCTTTACTTGCGTTTAATTATTTTCAATGAAGGTGACTGTTCGGTCCATCCTGTATATCCTACCTATTTTTATATGGTAATTGAGTGACGAAACCAGCGAGTCACTCGCTTGAATGCAAGCGTCACTTGCGGATCACAGTTTGGAGCTACCCAGAATTTTAAACTTAAATCAAAATACTGAGATATTAGATGTTAAGTAAGAGCCCTGTAATTTCACGGGAATCATCACCCTTCAATCCAAAAGGTTTGTGTTTAAATACCGCCCAAAATAGTACCTATTTTACTACCAAAAAAATTCTAAACGGTTACCAAAATGGATAAATGGTCACCAAATTAAGTTTTCTTAAATATTATGAAATAAATCCATTTTTTCGTATTATAAATATTTTTGTAGCCTGACTATTTATTCAACGTAATTTGGGACCATTTATCCATTTTGGTAACCGTTTAGAATTTTTGGTGGCCGTCTAAATTATACCCCATCCGAAATAGAGTAATGTTTGCACACTGCTTGGCTGTTGAATGTCTAGCAATTGTGTGGTACTGCCCCAGGCGGGCTCTACAAAATGAGTTCAACCATTATACTAAACCTACCTACCTATATACGAAGATAGCTGCACATATAATAACTCAAGTATGTATATTATGCACCTACTTATTATCATATACCTATTCAGAATTTCGACACACATTTCCATTAATTATTATTATTATACTTATTACGATAATGGCTCCATTATGATTCTAATTACGTAATTAAATAGATATTACTAGGGCCATTAGGAATTTTCTTTTGCAATTTTATGTACATATTGTGCAATATTTTTTTAAAATAACTCGTTGCTAATAAGTATAAATCGACAGATCTCTTACATTTTGAGTGTGCGCAGGAATTACACGAGTCAATTCCTCCATGCCCTTTTTACAATGTACCAAGGCAAATTGTCAAACGTACCGATTTATGGTTGACATACCTCCAGTTCGCTCGAAGCGTTTACCTTCTACATTCATCATCCATACAGCGATGGAGAGGAACTCATCGCCCCCGACTTTATTCTCGACCCCCGAACGGTATAATCTAGGGTCATCAAGTCTAGTGTGAAGTCTTCAAGTAAGTAGTTAGTCCCTTTCCACCAGGTGATATGGTGGTCAAATGCCTATCAAGCATAAAATAATAGATTGGGCGTTTAACTAACGCCGCTTCCTAGTGAAATGACTGGTTTGGTTATTGGCAGCGCTAACGCCATGTGCAACTCAGGTTTTTATCCTGATGATAAACGACCATGCGGCCGACGATGGAACACGTTTGCCTATTCACTCCCGACTTAAAGACCTGTGTTACCTCATATTAAATTTGTACTCGTTCTTACACTTCAATCAGCAATGAAATTAACTACTTTTACTTGGTGAAAACATTAATGCTCCCACCGGGAATCGAACCCGTAACCCACTGCGTAGTTGCGATGTGCAGCTGTGAGTATAACTTAATTACACTTGTACTAGTTCTTACACTGCAATCAGCAATGAAATCAACCACTTTCCCTTGATGAAAAAATGGAAGCTCCCACCGGACATCGAACCGGGTACCCACAGCGTAGTCGCGTAAGAGTATATTTTCCCTACTTTACATTTGTACTATTTTAAACTGTTGACAGTAATGATACAACAGGTCAAATGATAAATTAGTAGCACAGATAACATATTATGAATGTAACTCATATTTATTAAATAAAAACATCGATAAGGTTGAGGGGAAACAAAAACACATATCATTATAAGCATTTATTTAAGTATGAATATGAATTGCATTCATAAACTATTCTACGGTTATACAATGGAACTGTTCTAATTTCATTAGTCACAAATCACAAAACTGAGCATTAATTAGGTCATATTCTGATTATATAACGTCATTGGTAAGTGGTATACAATCCTGCAGTCATAAGCTATTATTGTAGCAACTTTTATTATTATTCTGCCCGGTTGTAGATTCTAAGCCACCCCTATAGGATGGTACACTACTAGCCAATGATGGTATATATAGCTGTTTTTTAATAGGAACAATTTGATATTATGTTGTTTACTTATTAGATACATTTACAGCATTATTTGTAACGTAAAACCATGTGCTCAATTACTCTATTCAATATTTTTTATAAGATTTTATTTAGTTTTACGTGTCCCATTATCTGTCAGTCTGTAATCAAATCTTGCAAGATAAATTAGACCCATTGCACGATGTCCGATTGGACTTAAATTTAGTGTACTTTTGTATCTTCGGCGACAATACAGTGTGACATGTTACCATGGAGCTGGTTTGATGATGGAGACGGAAGACGGCCATTCTGAACAAAGCAAGATAAACTTAATCGACTTTGAGTTCTTTGGATTCGTCTCGACACACCAGAGAACTGGCTATAATAACTTTTTAGTCCTTTTTTATTTACAACTGGTAAAAGTTTGATTTTAATTAATATCGATAAATATCCGCCGTATTTCTTGCCAGGTTCTTCTCGAGACGGCTGTAAATTTTCGAATTTGGTCATGTACAGTGGTATCATGTAATTGAAACAGAAGGTCTGGTAAGAATATATTTGTTACATAGTTAGTCTTGTTTACATACGAAAATAGACCTTAATATCATTCAATATCTCTCATGTGATAACACAGAAGTTTCTCACAGAATTATTTTACAACTCATTTTAATCATGTATAGAAATATCATGAATAGACATATTAATATTTTGATGATCAAACCATGAGTTTTAATAGTAATTTACATGGAACACATGGCTTTATGTAACTCCCTAATTAAAACAATAGATAAGCCTTCAACACTTAAAATGATTTGTCCTACTTTGACTGATGTTAAATGTTACTCATCTTTATAAGACAATACAAATTGCAGTTATTGAAGGTTAAAGGAATGTTTTATCTTTAATGATTATGAGGATAATTAAGCACATTGAACGAGATATGTATAGATATGTTGATAACCAATATCATATCTACAATATAAGTTAACATGGAAGAGTATCGCTCTGAAGAGCTTTTGAGTCAAGTATAATGCTTTATACCTAAACTACTTAATACTTTACTATAGCCATACACAATTTGAAACGTTATAGACAATTGAAGTAGGAAAGTACAAAAAGGAATGTTTGAGATTCACTTTAAATAAATCTTAGTTGGTAGTACTAATCGCGATCCTCATCGAAATAGTCAACGTGCTCTCCCGGTGCAAACTTACTAAGTTTCAACACTCTCATGCACTTCTGTGCAGTGACCTCCGGCTTCAACAAGGTTTTCTGGTTACGGAATGATGTGAAAACATCCCGGAGGTTCTCGTTCACTGCTTCCGCTAGAACGTAGTCAATCATAGCTGTCTCAACAGGGCCAGGCGAATAGTTCAGTACTTTGATGTGTTTTTTCTCCTCGGCAAGTACACGGAAATACATTTCTCTAGCTGCTTTTCCGCTGCAATAGTAAGCCATGCCGCTCATGGGTTTGATAGCACATAGGGACGTTATGTTGACAATCACCAGTCTGTCCTCAACATCTTCAAAAACCTTTAAGAACTGTGTGTTCAATGCAATTACATTGAATACGTTGAGATCGTAATAACCCCTCAGCTCGTTGACATCTTCCATTCGAGCCGTATCAACTCCCAAATTGCCGAGAGAGCCAACGTTGTGGAAAATAAGTCCCGTGGCAAATTCTGTCACTTTACGCCCCTTAAGAGATTTGTTAATGACATCTACCATTTCACTAGCTGACGCCTTCGATAGATCGATAGACTGGAAAACAACTTTGACATTTTTGGATTCGCACATACTGGCCGATTTGGCAAGTTCTTCTTTGTTGCGTGCAAGGAGGAGCATCAACGAGTTTGGGCCGAGGAGTTTAGATACCTCAACTGCGATGGCTCTGCCGATGCCTTGGGAGGCTCCAGAGAGGATGCAGTAAGTCGGCCCCGAGAGGTCAATGCTAGAGGAAGATGCTGCCATGTTTACCTATTACTTACACAAGGTTCTCTATTGATTGTCTTCTTCGATCAGGCGGTCGGCTTCGGTGTCTCCGATGACTGGGTCCAGGTCACAGCCGTCTCGCATCAACCGGTTGATGCAGTCTTCTCGGTACGCAGACAGGTTTTCAACTACTTTGTTCTTGGATTTGACTGCTTTTAGTTTTCTTTCTGGAAATATGACAATAGTTTGCTGTAACTCCAAAGAAGATAATTTTATTAGTTACGATAATTAAGTTTTGACAAAGAAATGAGTTTGTTAACAAATTAATTGCAAATATTTATATTTTCTTAAAATACTGCGTGATATGGACATACAAGCATTCTGTAGCTCGTCTTTATATAAATAATGGAGAAATAATGGCTGTAGGTCATATGTGGTACTTAAAGGCATGTCTAATACTAATTCTGAATGCAGGCAATAAATCTTGAATTAGATACAGTAGGATGTTAAAGGAAGGTAATGACTCCTCCACTGACATCCCGCTGGGTATGTATTTTGTATTTGAGGTAGAGGTTTATTTCATTAATGAGTAAAATCCACCTCAAAAAAAAAAACACTGCCACAACACTATTTTATCTATAAAACTAAGCAAACAAGTTTTTATAGTACTAAAAAAATTATTTACACCTGTATTTTATTAAGTGATATAAAATAATTAAGTCCAACCTTTGAAAATCAGTTCAGAAAGGATTGTAGTTTACTGTAGTACCACAATAATAGTTACAACAGAATAAGAGAATTTGAATCAGTTGATAAACTAACAATTCCTCCAATGAATAGGAAATCAGTGTCATAGGAAGGTCTCACATTACACTGCAGTCAATGTAACTCAAGACTTCCGCAAGTAACACTTCATTGGGCAATATTTCCAATACCCTTCATGCCTTTCTAATAGGAATGAATTATGTTACTAACAAATAACAAATGCTTACCCAAAACAGCTAAATA
The DNA here is from genome assembly GCA_948107665.1 of Lomographa bimaculata. NCBI lineage: Eukaryota > Metazoa > Arthropoda > Insecta > Lepidoptera > Geometridae > Lomographa > Lomographa bimaculata. Next base: position 15,543,066 of record OX403600.1, read on the forward strand.
TTCTGCGGAGTCAGCTAACTTCTCACTCTCAGCAGCTGGTTTGAAATTATCCTCAAATTCAGACACGGACTCGGCGTTTTTCACTGCGTTGCCCCAAGGATCCATCAAATTCTGCAAACAGTTAATATTATTCAAGATAACGTCGTCTATGTTTACCTACGACATCGAAAATCGTATCGTAATGACTATTAACAATTTTGTATCTGCAACTGAGAAACGACTTACTAAGACGAAAGCTGGATGCCGAATAAGAAAATAACTAAATAAGCAGTAAACACAAGTTTATTTTACTGAAATATTGAATTTTGATATGAGAGGAATGGTGGATGGATTCACTAAAACTGAGTCGTGACATCTGTGACACTGACACCTACTGACAAGTAACACTAATGAATGACATTGTCAATAGCATTTGTTAGTTCCATGGTTTTAGATTGAACCGTTTCGTCTGTGTATGGGCTTCAAACCTACATAAATCACGTTTTCAAGTCTTTATTATAATAAGCACACGGGTATGGCAAGCAGTGTGTAATAAAACGAGTAATTTTACTAGGAAGATGCGTTAGTTCTACATTATTCCGCACACCAAATTAAATTTGTCCTAAGGGGTCTGGACCATGGTCCATGGTGAACGAATATTCTACACTTCTACAATATCTCTAATATATAAACATCTCTTGTCACGGTGTTTGTGGTCGAACTCCTCCGAAACAGCACGGGCACGACCGATTGTAATGATTTTTTTTTTGTATATTTGGTAGGTATGAGAATAGGTCGTAAAGTATTATTCACCCTCCTAAAATTACGATTCATAAGGGAGAAGTGGAGACCCCTCCCATTTTAATTGTAATTATAGTATTTTTGTATGAAAAATTTCTAAATAGTTATGGTATTTTAATACCGTACTACTAGGTATACATACTATGAGACCATTAACGCGAAAGAGGTAAAACCCTTTTTTAAACGTGGCATTGCAACGAATGCCGGGTACAGCTAGTAATCACATAAAATCAGATGACAAGATTAAAAGCATGTATACTGGGCGCTATAATTATATTGGAGATTTGAAGCGAAAACTAAAATTACGTTTTTCAACTTTGTATGATTTGCATACACTCTTTAGTTTCTGTGATCTGTGGCCTACGCTCATGCACGTTCACAAATTATTAACGGTTAACAATCCACCATTATAACACATGAACACTCGAAAAATCACAAATTTTGGATAATAATACATAATCGACATCGTATTTTTTTTACTTTGGCGCCAAAGCTATAGAAGGAGCTTGTTACTTTGGTAAGCAGGGTTTCTGCCGTAGTTAACCGTTAATCGGAATACGAAGTTTCAGGTTGCATCATGTTTGAATTTGTACATTGTGAGGGCCCTAAAACTGCGGTAGTACACATACCGAGCAGAGCTAGCGAAGCAAACATTCTGCGGCAGCGCGGCGCGCGCGGCTGCAAAACGCCTGGAGGAGTTATGTGAGCATTTCAACATTTAACTGTTAAGACAGGATTTTAAACTTTCTGCTAGGCGTGTTTCCTTTCAACACATTTTGCAAATAGGTAAAATGGGCACGGATTTCTACTTTCTCTACATGACAAAATAACCGTAACACTGTTCTTCGCCTGCGTTCATTGTGATGAATGCATTGGAACAAATATTATTATATTTGTGTATGTTTGACATACACAATCATAATAATATTTGTTCCAAAACTCCAATAAAAGCTCTATTAAAGTTTCTACCATTAGGGCATGACTTGACTGTGAGTAGACTTGACTCTTTTACTTGACTTTGTCTGTGTCTGTAACTTATGACTAGGATTTCTATTTAATCTAATATTTAACTAACACTATAAGAATCTTTGTCCTGACATACTGTTTCACTGGGTGACTGACTAACTTAGAGACAACGCACAGCCTAAACTGCTGGTCGTAGACACTTAAAATTTGAAGGGTACATCTGTCTTAGTACGTAGGGGATTTTTGGAAATTCCGACCCGAAGAAAGTTAAATGAGGTGAAAACCATAGTATGTAAGTTCTTTGTTTTTGAACTTATAGCGTTAAAAATTGGTATTTATAGTAGTTCATTTAATAAAAACAAATTATGTTATATATATACTTTTTTGCCAGGGGTGCATTAAGATGGGCAATGGGGAATGAAAGTTAAACACATGGAATGAGTTTATCTGATGTTAAGGTGAAGAAATTTTCAATGTAGGTACACAGCTTAAGCTCACGATTAACACATAGGCGATATGTACCCATCCCTCTTCGAAGCAGGCATGGTAGGTGTCACTACAGCTTAGGCGTAAATGCGGCTTGTTGCTACACTACTACATGTTAATGAACAATAAAATAGATAATCCCACCACCCTATCCTACTGTTCACTGTCTGTCCCTGACCAGCTGGGGTGACTGCGTACGCGGCGTTTATTTGCTACTCCTGCAGTCCGTACACAAACTGCGCAGTTTGCTCCAACAGCTCAAGCCCTAAAATTGTTAATGAATTAATTGCTAAAGAACCAAATGTAGATATAATCTGTACTCTGAATACATGAGACGTATAAAATAAGTGCCTAATTGCATATCTATTGTGTCCTAATTATATTTCGTAATTGTATAAGAATTATACTATAATTAATAATAGTGATTAATTAATATTTTACTTTGTTGTGCGTCTTGGCGTTGCTGTTACACCACGCTAAGCGTAACAAGCACCTGTCTATAAATAAATAAAATAAGCTAATTTTTAACTGAATTAACACTGGCAAAGCTGCCGGAAACGGCTAGTTCTGAAATATGTAAAAGACCTGAAATATTTCATTACTTGACACTGGCTTAATGCACTAGATTCCGAAGCCAAAATAAAAGATAAAAACTAAGTCATGGCAGAAATTTGGCGCGAAGGTAAAAAAATATTGTCGATTTTGTAGTACTTTCCAAACTTGAGATTCTTCAAGTGTTAATGTGTTAGCTAATATGGTAACCCCCTTTTTGCTTCATTGTATTCGGGAAATGATAAAATGATTTTGTGTGCAAGGTGTACTTACTCGCTATAGTACCTACACATACAACAGTTTGTGGCACATTTCCAGTGCCAAACTGTGCTAAACAAACCGTGCTAAAGTGTTTCATAACACTAACATAATAAGGCTAACAATCGATTGGGCAATTTTTGCTCCGAATTTGATTTGTATTTACACGTACTTGTAGTTCCAATAATAGACTCTATTTCGCGGAGATATGTTTGAAAGTGGTTTGTGGGATAGTAATTAGCGATAAAAGTAGTTTTCACGGAGCTGCGAGCGAGCGGTCGCAGTAGACGCAGCTACCCCCCTCGCCCCTCGGAGCACTTCCCCCTTTGCCCCGCGATCCCCCGCGCGTGTCGCGGCGTTATAGATTATGTTGCTACAGAAAGGCACACTATAAATCTCAAAAATGTTGCTTAATATTTTGATGCTTCGGTGAGTAATTAATTGGCATTTACTAATAACTGCCAAACTCTCGATAAACTTGGGTGTATCAGTGCTTCGCCCGTATTTTTTGACAAACAGTGTACAACCTCTGCACACACGTCCTTGGTGAGGGCCTACGTAGCCTTGCTACGATAATGAAATCACAACTCCGGTTTTGTTTCAAAGACACATTTTATTTATTCCAAAACCATTACCTACTATCGCTTGCAAATCTCGTCACCGCGATCTAGAAATTGAGCGCTCGATTATAAGTGACCTCTAGCGGAAATTAGTTTAACTAAGATGACTTATGATTAGTTTCAATCTTCACAAATAGATGGCACTAAAACAAGTTAAATGAATATTGATACAACCGGCCAATATTACAATAAAACGTTATACATATCGCCCACCTAGGACAAGCTAAGCCTTGTTCTAAAACAACAGTTTAAATCCTAAATTACTAACAATACAAATATTAAATTTAACAATAATATCTTATATATAAAAAAACGGACAATTGTCAGTTTAACAAAACAAAACAAACTCATATCATAATATAAAGCATTTGTGACATTCAACAAAATAACTTATAAAGGTATTATCTATTAGTTACGTCATTCAATTGGTTACAGGAAGAAGACACAGTTTATTGACTGGCCTTTTGATTGTACCATTTTTAACTTTCAAAGTTACAACTCTGACTAAATTATCTGCACCGGGATGAGTAGCAATCACCTTACCATATAACCACCTACTGATTGGCAAATTGTCTTCTCGTACTGTTACAATATCTCCGATTTGAGGCTGTGGCATCTGAGATTGCCAGCGGTATCTTTTATAAAATTTTGTAAGATATTGCCGTGACCATTGACGCCAAAAGTCTTGAGTCAATCTCTGAGTATACTGCCACCGCCGAAGTGAACCAATGTTGGAAGATTCGAAGTTATAATCTGGTGGAGTCACAAGTGCTTCACCGACAAGGAAATGACCTGGTGTTAATATAGTGAAATCTTCGTTATCATTCCCAGTCAGCACAGAAAGTGGTCTAGAGTTTAAACATGCTTCTATTTGTGCCAAAACTGTAGACATTTCTTCGTAAGTTAATGTCGATAAGCCTATAGTTCGTTTTAGATGGTATTTAACGGATTTTACTCCCGCCTCCCATAAACCACCAAAATTGGGTGCATGCGATGGGATGAAATGCCAGGTACATCCATTAGTAGCTAAATTTTCTGCTATGTCCTGTACCATAGAGCCCTGTTCATTGCAAAATAATCTATTGAGCTCGCTTGCTGCTCCAGTAAAACAAGTAGCGTTGTCGCTCCATAACTCGCTGCAGTATCCTCTCCGGGCCACAAACCTTTTAAAAGCTTGGAGAAATGCTTCAGAGGTTAAATTTGTCACGACCTCCAAGTGCACCGCGCGACTAACCATGCAAATAAACAAGCAGATGTAGCCCTTATACGCCTTTTGACCACGACCCTTGGATGCCCGTATCTGGATGGGGCCAGCGTAATCAACTCCACTAGACTTAAAAGGACGAGCTGGCGTTGATCTTGATGATGGCAATTGACCCATCAATTGCGTTTGTGTGATCCCCGTGTTTTTTACACACGTGACACAGCTTCTGAAGCATGACTTGACAAGGGTTTTAACTCCCAGAATCCAAAATTTGGCTTGCAAGTAAACCAACATCAGTTGAGGCCCGCCATGCAAGGTTTGTTTGTGCGCATCCATGACTAAAAGTTTGGCTAGATATGATTCTTTGGGAATTAATATGGGATGCTTTCTACTCGACTTCAACGGCGAGTGTTTCAATCTGCCACCAACTCTCAATATGTCCTCATCATCCAGGAAAGGACTCAGCGCTCGAAGGCTGTTGCGTTTTGGCAAGATTTTATTTTCCTTTACATTTGCGATTTCTTCACTAAACTTCTCAGATTGACATTGTCGTATGCAACAATTTAAGGCCATTCTTAATTCTTGGGCGGACAAAAACCCGACGTTTCGATTTTGCCTTTTTACGTTTTGGACAAAGCGTTGACAATACGCAATGACTCGAACCATTTTTGTGAGTGAAGAAAATCTTTCTAACATGTTGTTAGCAATAATAGCACAGTGAGTTCTGGTTTTCTCTTCCTTCATACTCTGACAAATATTTTTTGGCTTCTTATACTCAATTTCATTTTGGTACAAGAAGTCGGGACCTCTAAACCACAACGTATTTTTTAATAGATCAGACGGTGATTGTCCTCTAGAAGCCGCGTCAGCTGGATTACATTTCGACGAAACGTGGGACCAATGGTGAGCATCTAAATTTATGATAATTTCAGAGACGCGGTTCGCTACAAATACCTTCCATCGGCTCGGGTGGCTATTTAACCATGACAGTACCACCATGGAGTCCGTCCATGCATGCATGTGAGTTTTTTCAATATTCATTACGGAGGCTACTTCCATCATCAGTCTTGTCAGTAAAACCGCACCGCACAATTCAAGTCTAGGAATTGACACTTGTTTAATAGGAGATACTTTCGTTTTCGCAGATATTAATGAGACATGAATTTTCCCTTGAGTATCAACAACGCGAGTATATACTACTGCAGCATAAGCATCTTGTGAGGCATCCGAAAACCCATGCAACTCTATTATTTCTCCCCTTCGGACACCTATCCATCGAGGTATAGACACGTCGGTAAGCATTTTTAATTCCTCGTTATAGTTTTTCCACTCATTTATAATGTGCGGTGGAACAATTTCGTCCCACTCTAGCCCTGTCAACCATAATTTTTGTATTAGTATTTTGGCTACAATTATAGCTGGCCCTGCCCATCCGAGTGGGTCGTAAAATCGACTTATGTTAGAAATTATTGTCCTTTTTGTTGCAGGTTCCAGCGTTGCAGGTACATCTACTTTGTAGCGGAAGGAGTCAGCGCTACGATCCCAGGTAAGACCAACAACTTTCACTACGTCATCTGTTTTTATCTTCAATTCTTCTTTTAATTTTTCTTCTCCTTGTTTTTCTTTTTCTATTTGCTTCATTTCTTGAAGTAGCTCTTTGTTATTGCTTGTCCACTTCTGTAGACTAAATCCTCCCTTTTCCAGCAGTTCATTAATATCCTTGTATAAATGTATTCCTTCTTCTACGCTGTCACATCCAGCCAGCAGATCATCCATATAAAATCTGTGTAGCACTGCTTTTGCTGCTTCAGGATATTTATCACCATAATCGCAGCTTAATTGTTGCAATACCTTTACTGCAAGATAGGGTGCAGACGCCACTCCAAATGTCACTCGTAGCATCCTATAATGCTTTATTTTTTCATTTGAGTCATTTCGCCACAGTATTCTTTGATAATCTATGTCCACTTCATTAACCTTCACCTGCCGATACATTTTCACAATATCCGCTGTCAAGCAAATGGGTGATATTCTCCAATTCATGACTAAATGTTTCAAGTCTGGTTGTAGTCTTGGGCCGACTAACAAGTGGTCATTTAGTGATTTATTGTTAGTCCCTTTGCATGATGCATCAAAGACTGTCCTAACCTTTGAAGTTTCTTTATCTTCACGCACTACCGCGTGATGCGGTAAGTAAACTGCGTTTGGTTGATTTATTTCCTTTTCTGGTACAAGTTCCATATGATTTAATAGCAGATATTCATTAATCACTTCAGTGTATTTCTGTTTCAGGTCACTATTTTTTAATCTTTTTTCCAACGAGAACAGTCTTTTTCAGCTATTGGTAAAGAGTTTGTTACTTCAAGATTTGAATCTCTTAGCGGAAGCCGCACCACGTATCTACCATCTTCATCACGTGTTGTAGTATTGGCAAATATTTCTTCACAGCGTTTTTCATCATCGGTTTGCAGTTTCATTTTCGGCAAAGGCAAATCGTCTTCCAATTCCCAAAATCTTTTGAGTAAATTATTGTCTTCGACTACGTGCATAACCTTAATTTCAGGTGTTTCCTCCACTCCGTTGACAGCACCTGACAATATCCATCCTAATGAAGTACACTGCGCAACCGGTGATCCAGGTGGTCCTCTTCTAACGCCATTTTGAAGAATTTGTCCATATACTTCCGCACCCAAAAGCATGTTTACACGATTCGGTGAATGATAGCCTGGATCTGCTAAAACAATTCCATCCAGTTCTTTCCACGCCACCGTTTTTATCTCCTTGATCGGTAAAAGTGTGGTAATGGACTTAAGCACGTGTGCTTTTACATTTATTTTAACCTTTGGATCGACTCGAGACGATATCTCAAGATCCACGATAGCCTTGGAGATCAAAGCTTTGTCTCCACCTACTCCTGTTATTTGAGTTTTCACAGGAGCCCTTTTCAATCCCAATTGTTGAACCGTGGCCTCAGTAATAAACGATGACTGAGAACCTTGGTCCAAAAGTGCACGGATTGTATAGCACTGACCTTCTTTTGAAACAGTATTCACCAATGCCGTTGCTAATAACGTAGGGTTCAGTTTACGCGTAAAACATGAAACAACCGGTACTGATTCCAACCTTTCATCATTTGCAGATGAATCTAGCTCCGCATCATTATCCGCACTCAAAACCGCAGTAGTAACAGTACGGTTGACACTACTTGTTAATTTTCCCCCACCTGACGGGTGTAATAGAGTGTGGTGTTTATTCCTGCAAATACGACACTTAAAATTAGTTTGACAATTTTTAGCCATGTGATTGCTGCCCAAGCAGGAGAGACATATATTATTATCAAGGACAAACTTGCGTCGATCATCAGCCATTATGCCTTGAAAATCTTTGCATTGGTATAACTTGTGACCTTCCTTACAATAAGGACACGGAATTGTAGTATTTGACGAATTTGACACATAGTGAGATTTTAGTTTATTACAGTTGCTGCTTTGACTCTTATACCCTGACGTCGATTTGGTATCAAGAAACTCGATAGCACGATACCTTTTAGTTAAAAACTCTTCAAACTGTTTATATGAGGGCAGTTCGTCTGACAAGTTATTATTACTCACAGTAAACTCCCATTGACGTCGAGTTTCGGGATCCAATTTCAACGTCATGATATGGATGACTAAAATGTCCCAGCTTCTCACATTAATTTTCAAATTACAAAGGGTTGCCAAACAATCATTTGTTGTGTCAACGATATCCTTCAGCCCCTTGGCCGATTCAAATTTCAAATTACCTTGGTTTAATAATCGATTTAATATTTGGTGACAAATGTGAGGTTTATTATTATAACGCTTTTCCAGTAATTCCCAACACCTAGTATAGTTGGCTTCAGTTATTGGTATGTGGCTCAGAAGCTGCTCTGCTTCTCCAGTTAAATAACCCTTTAAATAAAGCAACTTCTGAACCCCATCTAGGTGCGCATTATTATGCACTAAAGAATGGAAAAGATCCCGGAAAGTGTTCCATTCGGAGTATTTCCCCGAGAACTTAGGTATGTTTACCTTGGGTAGCCTAACATTACTAGCCCTTATATTGGTATGATCTACCGTATTTAGCGACTGAACTGATTTAGTTACAGCTGCTAGTGTAGTTTGCAACTCACACTTGTATCCGATATACGTTTCCTCCCCCAAGTCGTACATATCATTTTTTACATAGTTAGTTTGCTCTATATCTTTCGTAGAAGAAATTAATCGCATCAGTTCTCTGTGTCCAGTCCGAAATTCGACCCAAACTTGTTCCAGAACCTCCAACCTAGCATCGAGATATTCTTTTGTTATGCGGTCTTTTGGGCTCTTTCTATAGTTGGATTTATGTTTCAAGATGCGACCATACAATTCCTCTTGAGAGACTATTAAGGAGTCCATTGTATCTATAACTCAAAAAATTTACAAATGTTTGAAAATTACAATTTTTGACAAAAATCGGGCATAGGTTACCCGTACCTCCGTTTTTGGGCAAACTATTCTAAGTGCTACTACCATGCACACACAAATAAATTACTAAAGTTATATTGATCTTGATAATAAGGTCCACCAATGGTTGAATCTTGAAAATTAACACAGTTTTACAAGTTATTCTGTTCTTGACAATAGAGCTCACTTTCGTATGTATATGTAATGTACTAACAATTTCTTTTCTCCGGTAACACTCGGGGGATCCAAACCAAATGCTCCAAGTATCCCACCTGACAGATGCTACTGCCACCGTGTAACGCCTTCCTTAGCCGTGCACTCCGCAACTCCCTGTCGCGTCGCACAGCTACTCCGTACCCAGGATCTGACAGGTGCTACTGCCACCGTGTAACGCCTTCCTTAGCCGTGCACTCCGCAACTCCCTGTCGCGTCGCACAGCTACTCCGTACCCAGGATCTGATGCAAGGCTACCATCACCAGTAGCCTTCTCGTCCCAGGATGGTGGAGAAAAATGGTGGATAACAGCTGCAGACTTGGCCGCTGTAATATCCTGACTAGACCAGTATCCCCAACTGATCTAATCGATGCTTCTTCTTTCCTGCCGATTATCCGGCTCGAAGGACCATGTACAACCTCTGCACACACGTCCTTGGTGAGGGCCTACGTAGCCTTGCTACGATAATGAAATCACAACTCCGGTTTTGTTTCAAAGACACATTTTATTTATTCCAAAACCATTACCTACTATCGCTTGCAAATCTCGTCACCGCGATCTAGAAATTGAGCGCTCGATTATAAGTGACCTCTAGCGGAAATTAGTTTAACTAAGATGACTTATGATTAGTTTCAATCTTCACAAATAGATGGCACTAAAACAAGTTAAATGAATATTGATACAACCGGCCAATATTACAATAAAACGTTATACAAACAGTTTTTTTTATATGTTCTACCTTTTGTTTTCCTTCAATACAAGTTGGAGACCTTTTTAAATTGGGTTTTGATTTGTTATCAAGATGCAATGGGCCTCACTTAGCGACATGCAGTTATAATGGGTATGTAAATGTTTTTTATTATATTGTGTGATCGTGTGTAGTTGTTTTTTGTTATGATGTGTTATGTCTAATACATTATTACTAGTCATTCGCGCCGAACTGAGATCTCGCGTCTTCATTTTGCCTCATAGAGAAAAACTTTTGAGGTTACATGCTTATAACTTTCTTTCTATAAAATAGGTTTAGGCCTATTTTCTACCGACTTCACAAAAAAGGACTACAGTCTCAAAGTACTCCAGTCGACTGTATTTTTTTTTATGTGAATTACCTCATAACTTCGTTCCACGTGAACCGATTTAGAATTTTTTTTTTGTTTGAAAGATGTAGCTTTCTATTTAGTCCTTTTTTAATTTGATCAAGATCTGATCAGTAGTTCTTGAAATATCTTCAATAATGCGTGTTTAGTACATCTAATCTGATCAAAGTTCCGAGCTAAAGCGGTGGAGTCGGTTTTCTTTAAGCTTTGCTTGCGTTTAATTATGTCATTAATAGTGACTTTGGTGGCCTACCAAATCGTTATTTTCCAAAATAGAGTTTTTTTAAAACTGGTTTCGTAAACTACTTGTTAAGCCCTTTTCAATAACGCCCTTCACGAAGGTAGATAAAAAAATAAAAAATAATTTGCTCCCCACTTACATATATGGGAGCCCACTTAGTATTATTTTTTTTTCATTTATATAACTTTAAATGTAATTTCTGACTTTAGGCCGTAGTTTTACATATTATATAAGAATTTGAAGTCAGTCACTTTAGACGCTAGATGCCTCTGACAGACAGACAAACGGACGGACGGATTGCATTTTGCATTTTTTTATTTCAAACAGACACTTGTAACTTATTCTTCTCTCCGGTAGGCTAGCGTTTATACCACTATCTCACCTGATAATAATTAATGATATGATGCAGCCGAGAATAACAAACACGCTAAGCCTAGAATACTGTGTAAGGTAATGGCAATCAATTCCTTTTCTTTTTATTTTATGTTTATTTAAAACATGCACTGACCGCTGGCGCAGTTGGGTATGACTTCGCTTGCTATGCAGCGGGTATCGGATTCAATTCCCGGTGGGAGACAAGTATTCTCTGCAAAGGAAACTTGTGTTTCTGGTTCTGGGTGTGATTGTGTGTGATGTGAATGTTTCCACAAGCCAAATATACAAGTCATCGAACTTACATTGGGACTGTGAATGTGAAAGCGTTTATGTTAACTGGAAAATCATATAAATAAATTTATGGCAGATACTTAATTATCATTATCTCTCTTCCCTTCTGCTTCTTGGTGAGGTTACCACACCATACACTCTTCCTGGAGGAAGACAAAGAGTTTTACAATTTATAATTATCATAAAATAGTCACAATAAATAACTCATGTAAAAAGAACTCGTGGAAAAAGATATGAGAAGCCTGAGTTTTTCTGTTCGGCCGCATGCCTCGCGTCAACTTTCCTTGAGCATGCTCAGTTTAGAACTGTCTGTTAGCTTAGTTTATTGTGTGTTCGCCTTTGAGTTTACCGGGATCAATTACTGATGGGAACACAAATTATTACCATAAGGGAAAATTGTGTTTCTGGTTCTGGGTGTGATTGTGTGTGTGATATTAATGTTTCCGGCACCCCCGATACAAGTTTTCGAACTTAGTATGGGGCTGTAAGCATGAAAGCGTTTCTTGTTTCTTATTTTGAGTCAACGGTCGATTCGGAATGGCTAAGTGTTATGAATAATGTTTATTCCCAATAATTTATTATAAGTACTATAAGTAATTAGTAAGAGTAAAAAAGAAAAATAAATTTGTAATCTATTATAAGAGACACATATAATTTGTTATCTATTCACGCTGTAAAGGCTCAACGGAGTTGGATAAAATTTTGAATATAAACAGCTTTCACCTAGGATTAACGCATATGCTACTTTTCAAATAGATAAACGCGGGTGAAGACGCGAGGCACGGCTAGTTAATCATAGATTAATAACATATAGGCATCAATTGTACTCGTTGTAGCGTCCCGGGTCCAACACTACAAGATTTAGTGGTTAAAGTCTAGTTATCATTTGTAAAGTTTATGCACTATATTCAATACAATACATATTAACGTAATTGAGCCGATTCCCACTCGTGCGTCTGTCGGTCGCGGCGTGTCAAAGCACACTCGCCAAGTAGGTAGATCATATTATTATTCAAGTTTATGTACTCGGTATACTCGTATACTAGCCTTCGAACTAGTCCTTGAAGCAAAATGAAAAACTGAGCATCATCAAAATTACTCAAATGTAGGACATTTATTTGCTTAAACATTCTCTTTCGCATATACTGTGCGAAAGCTACAGCTAAATACATAGACATAGTGTGACATAGTGGTATTAGTGTGATACATTGCAAGCGCTCATAGCGACGTTTTTTTTTTTATCATTCGATGTCGACTCTTCCTCTTTTCTAACGCTTCTCTCGATCAAGGATATGATCGAGAGAAGCGAGCTCTCTTAGTTAACTTGGGTGGTTCAGCACTTTGTCCGTCCGTCCGTCTTTCAGAAGCATCTAGCGTCTAAACCATACAAGCGAATAACTAAATTCCCAAAGAATATGTAAAGTGGCCCAAAGCCAGAAATAGCAATTAAATTGATATAAATGAAAGTTGGATAAAAATGTTAAGGGGGCAACCATACACGTAAATGGGGAGCAAATTATTTTTTATTTTTTATCTAACCCTGTGAGGTATCGTTAAAAAGAGCTCTGCAAATAGAGTAAAAAATCTATATTGGAAAATAACAATTTGGTAGGCGACCAAAGACTTTGTTTTTGGACATATTTTGTCCCGGAGTCTATCTCAAAAATGGCTACACATTTTAAGCTAAAGCTTACGTATCATATCCATTATATCTTTTACTTGAACAATAAATACAGAAATCAAACAATTATTTGAATGAAAATGTATAAGGAACTAACCTCTAAAGATTTTCTCTATTAGGCAAAATGTAGGCGCGAGACCCCAGTTCGGCGCGAACAACTAGTTACGTGTAATAAAATTCGTTGAATAGCACCCCACAAAAAGGAACGTGAATAGAGGTTTAGTAAGACCGACAACGCATCACGAAAAAAGTTAATAAAAAATGTATCAATTATCATTATCAATTTAAATGAATTTATCTCATCAAATCAAATAAATGACTTATGTATTGATAGTTTTAATAAAGCCTGGTAGAGCAGATGAAGTCTATTTTGAACTATCTGTATCATCTTACTGTGTTGTTCTGTGAGACCGACAGTTCGCGGCTCGCGCCGCCATTCTGGATATTTTGACGGGAAGGTCGGTCACGTGACCCGGCGGGAGGGGCGCGGGCCGCGGGGCGCCGGCTAGACTCTCCAGTAGCCGAGCCATCCGTCTGCTGCTTTGACTGCGGCCAGTCGCCGGAATCCACGCCCCGGCACCGCGCGAAGCCACCCTTTCGACACCGATGTCGCCCGAATATTCCAATACGAATCCTCGGAACGCGGCGAGGATTCACGAAAACATCAACGATTCTAATTTCTAGCGGGAAAGTGCACCGGTTCGTTTCCGAGACGAGGTTATTTGCGTATATTTCGCACGGGCGTGCGTGCCGCGGGGCGGAGAAGCCGCGCGGCGGGCGGCCGCTCGGCCGGGCCGTCGCGACGCGGTCGGCAGACATGTTCGGAACGCGGGCGAAGCGCGTCGCGCGAGCCGACCGCGGCGCGTAGTCGGGACATGCGCCTGGCGAGCGGAGCCGCGCGCGCCCGACCATGGACGTGGTGACGCCGCACATCACCTCCGTGCTGAAGACGTACCAGGCGCGCGCGCCGCGCAGCCTGCACGGCCCGGGCGGCGGCGCCGGCCGCGACGCGCGCGCGCCGCCGCCCGCGCCGCCGCCGCGCGCCGCGCCGCCGCTGCTGCTGGCCGCCGACACCGAGCTCGGCGAGCGCGGCGAGACGCTGCTGGAGGGCGAGCCCATCGCCTGCTTCGGCGTGGGCGGCGAGCGCCGCCTGTGCCTGCCGCAGATCCTCACCTCCGTGCTCACGGACTTCACGCTGGAGCAGATCAACGGCGTGTGCGACGAGCTGCAGATCTACTGCTCGCGCTGCACGCCGGACCAGCTGCACGAGCTGAAATCGACGGGCGTGCTGCCGCGCTCGGCGCCGTCGTGCGGCCTCATCACGCAGACGGACGCCGAGCGGCTGTGCGCCGAGCTGCTGCACGCGCCGGCGGGCTCGCGGCCGCACAAGCTGGCGGGGTTCCGCGTGTACCACGAGTGCTTCGGCGGCGCGCGCGGCGTGCTGGCCGCGGGCGCCTCGCTGGTGCAGTGCCTCGAGTGCCGCGCGCTGTACCCGCCGCGCCGCTTCGTGTCGCACTCGCACGCGCACGAGCACCGCACGTGCCACTGGGGGTTCGACTCGGCGCGCTGGCGCCGCTTCCTGCTGCCGGCGGACGAGGAGCAGCAGAAGGACAAGTGCTCGGCGCTGCTGGACGAGCTGGCGGCCGCAGAGCCGCCGCAGCAGCCGCAGCCGCACGCCCTTAAGCATCATCACCACCCTCCCTTGAAAAGGAAACAGGTGAGACTTACCTATTTGGCTTTTCTCTAGTGATTGCTTATATGATATTAGTACTATCTACAGTAATCGTTGTACTATCTATTTTATATAGTTGCCTACGTCTCTAAACGTTCATATAAAGACTGCATCTGTACTTATAGACGCAAAGCCCTGTAATTATACCTAGTGATATGCCTTTGAATCATCTTGTACCCACTGCTAGTACATAATTGCTCCCACAAAGACTTGTGGTTTAGATCGAGTAGAGTCGCTTAAAAGTAGTGCCTATCATACCTGTCTACTATGGTATTTACCCTCACAAATAGCTTTATACATATGATTCAATATTATCAACTAGAATCTTGTTGGTAATGACAATTTAGTCTGCGTCAAATTAGAATCAAGTTAGATTTCATTCAATATTTCAACATTGAAATCAGAATATAAAAAAAAATTATTTGAATTGCTTTAAAATAGATGAAGAAGGCATTACGCATAAGAAGAGTGAAAAATGAACAAACTTAAAGTTCATGACGGAAGTTATAAATATTTGCAACCATTAGAAACTAGAAGACGAGAGTCCGAAGTCCGCACCCCTCTACTACAAGCCCTTGCGTTGAATCGAAGTATTGTGTACCCTTCATCTTGTAAACATCCGCAGAAAAATTATTATTCGCTTATTTTTCACACTAACCAAGAAATGTAAATGAACCAGATATTTTAAAACTTGAACAAATGAGATTATTAACATAATTATATGTGTGAAATTATGAACAACAATATTAAAAGCGTGCTTTGACCACTGCTAGAGTCTCCACTATAGGGTTTAGGCAAAATTATTATTGGCCAGCCCAAGTGACAGCAGCTGAAGTAACAGTGATGACCAGAAGAAGTCTAAATAACGCGGATGTCAAAAAAAGGATCCACAATCCACATCCACATCAAGTAGAGGCCGTGAATAATAATGTAGACGATAGTTGAGGTATTTAATTAAATAAAACCCTGATGAAAACCAGAATAGAATTAATAATAGAAACAAATGTACCAAATAGAAACCACGAGCAACAAACCCTAATAATTTATAAATATTGATACTATTAAAAACATAAACGCTTGTACATACACAGCTGTGGTGCTGTGACAAAGTTCGAAGACTTGTATCGTGAGTGCTGTAAAATTCACATCACACATACACACAATCAAACCCAAAACCAGAAATACAAATTTTAATAGATTAATTTATTACCAAGAAATGTAAGTGTGTAAGTATGTTTGTTCCCTCTTCACGCTTTAACGGCTTAACGGATTTGGATGAAATTTGGAATGTACATAGATTATACCTAGGATTAACACATAGGCTACTTTTTAACTTGATAATAGCGGGCGAAGCCGCGGGGCACGGCTAGTATTAGTATAATCCTTGAAAAACGTATTTGTACAACACGCAAAACCAAGTCGCAATATCAATAAGAATATAGCGAATAATAATATAAGAAAAATATAGCGAAGATACTTATAATAATTTACTATTAAAGATCACATAGAGGTCGCAAAATTACATAAAAAATCCTTCGAGCCTGCAATCCCTTTCTTTATAAGTTACATACCGCAAAGTAACCACGTAGTAGAGTAGAACCATTTTATATGTGAACTTTGGTGGAGGGGCCCCCACCAAATTTATCAAACGATCGAGTGTCAAATGTATGAAAAAGAATGTCGCAAAATATAGCACTTAGGAATTTGTTAACATTATCCGTTGTCAACTCCATGAAACTAAATGAAATTTTAATGTAAGTTTACCACAGAAACCCACAAAATAAAAATTGAATTGAATTAATGTAAGTTTCTAGCTTGTGTATATATAGTAATCTTGGTATGAGGTAAAGATAGTTTCACAGACACGCTAGATAACTAGAAGCTCTGGGAGTAGAAGACATCACGAGTCTTTCATAGCTCCTAAAACTTAATAAATGAATAAGAGTAACAAAAAGTTTGCTGACATTTTTAACATTCTTCGAAATAGTTTATTTGTTTTCGTTCTCCGCCATTTTGAAAAATCCAAAAACTGAATCTAACAAACCATTTAATAATAGAACCTGCTCTCAAAATTTCGCGAGAATCGGTAAAATGCGACCTGCACGCGGACATAAAGCGGACTTACGATAGACACCACGCGCAACTACGTCAGTGATCATAGGTTTAAATAGATAGATCATTTCGAAGTTATCAATATCAAAAATCTTGGGTCACGATAGTATAAAAGGAAACATTGGGACAGTTCAGCAGTCATCAGTAGCGATAACAACACGCAATATGTAATAATACTAAAAATATTTTACCGCAATCATGTATGATAGCTGGATTGAATTGGCGGATATGACTCTCTGAAAACCAAACTATTTATCTCAAAATACTCCGCGTAACATAACAACGTTATCTAATGATTGAATAAACTGCTACTGCAGTGTTATTATTATACTCCGTCCCCATTATTGACCGGCTCGCAAAACAACTTTATCAGTTGCCAGATTATTATTGTTAATATCTGAATTAGATTGTGCTTATGAGTATGATTTATATAACATAAACTAGATAGATAGTACTTATCGGATCTGTTATAATCCCCTCTATTTTATTTGTTACGCTACCTTAATACACTTTGTAAGGGTGTAGCTATTTCGCCTCATTTCAAAATTAAGTACATTTATGTTAAATCTCTTT
Organism: Lomographa bimaculata; assembly: GCA_948107665.1. Taxonomy (NCBI): domain Eukaryota; kingdom Metazoa; phylum Arthropoda; class Insecta; order Lepidoptera; family Geometridae; genus Lomographa; species Lomographa bimaculata. The sequence continues at coordinate 15,560,714 of OX403600.1, forward strand.
TTAGGAAATCAAAGCTTAGTCAGCCTAATCTTCTTTGCTTTTAGTTAACAATAAATAAAATAAATCTTTTGATTGGCTTTAATCAGATTTCATATCTGAGTTCCCATATCTATTTTCAATTGTTTTTAATTCGAAAATATTTTTGCATACTCTCAAAATCCTTCATTATAACTATTAAATCATTAAATCGTAGAATATTTTCTTCAACTAGGCAAAGAACATTCAGAAATACGTATAATATATCTAAATACTTGTCTTTGTCAGAAATGTTTAAATACCGTAATTAAGAATTTTATAGTCTTAATTATCCAATTTAGAAAGTTGGGTTCTATTTTTAGTAATGACCATTTATATACAATTATACAAAAACATCTGATTATACTCCCTGCAGTTAGATAAGTATAATAGAATTAAATTAAAGAGTTTATTGCTCTTCAACATGCAAATGTATGGTTTTAGATAAGTTTTAACTATTTTGTTTGTCTACCTTGTATCCGGGTGCCGCTAACGGCGAAGTTAACAGTTAACTTGCTTCTGAAGATAGAAACTATCTACTAGTAATTTGCTACCGTAATATTAATGGTAGAGTCGAGAATCGAAGTTTCGTATCAGTACAAATTATACGGTAAAAGCCGTACGTTTCTACTAACCCTTTAGATAATACTAAAGATCATAAAGATAGTGTGAAAAGGAATGCAATGATTTGTGAAGGTGTTCCATAATTCGAGGCAAATTAGACAAATATATACTTGCGGAACCGACTTTGATTTAACCTTCGCATAAAGATAAAGACAATTAACAGTGAAATATGACAGGAAAATCATAAATAATCCAAGATTCTAGAAAATACATCGCAATTTTTCGTCGCCGCTGAAACAGAGTATCTAGACCTCTTTCAGCTTTCAGAAGCATCTCGACAAATTAACACTTTTAGCTTCGAGAGTCGAGACCTACCGCTAATGTATGTGGAAAGTCTTACAAAACATCAAGTGGACCAAAAAAAACACGTATTTATTTACTAGAAGGTATTTCACTAGAATGATGCTAACAAGGCGACTAAACAGTTACCCTATTGAGAACTGCTCTTTTGTGCAACACTCTAGTTTTGGAAACATATCTCAAATGTTACCGAATAATAAGAAACCTAATTGCTCGTAAAACTGCAATTCGGCCCGCTTTTGAATGTCGATTCTCGTCATAATTCTTAATATTCAAATAATAACCGGTTCAAGATAAGGTTTTCTTCAAACGCGTGACAATTGGAATTAATAAATTCCTTGCACATACAGGATTTAGTAATGAATCCCCTGCATGTTAAACTTAACAATGAGACTGATATGCAGCACAACAAAAGGTGCCCTTTGCTTTATGCCGCTGACACAACCAACCAGAATAACCAAGCATCGTTTTAAAGAATATAAAAGCCGTCCATAATAATGGTTAATACACTCATGCATATGATAATACCAACATAAATTATTCTGTTCAAATGCTAACAAACTCAAAACACAAATAGATAGTAGGTAAATAAAATCACAAGGAAAATCTGGCTTCGATTTGCGAACAGATAGCAACTGCAAGACTGAGTATGAACACAGTATTGCTGCTCTCGGAGAGGTTCATTCCCGGTCGTCCCCATACGGTCGTCCCCACTGGGTAACGCTTTGTTCCAAGATCAAGTCCTAACAGCTCATTACATCTCGCACAATAGCGTCGTCAAGCCTTGCCCGTGCAAGCTTGCAGCCAGTAATTATGTGTGCGTGACATGCAATGGCAGCAAACGACGCATGAAGCATCATCCGACGCCCGCTAGACCGGTTGCCGTCTACCTATTATACTTCAGAAGCCGTGTGGAATTACTAACGGACGGACTTAGATACTGGATAATGTTCTAGGAGATACGATAAGATTAAAGACCTATTAGTACTAGGTAATTTAGAGCTTAGATATCGTGGCACGAATCAACTGCCTATAAGCTTTTAGCTGAGTTCAGAAACTTTTCTTGAAGACATTCTAAGCTGCATAACTATGGAAGCAAACTCACTTGTTAACATCTTACTTCATTCTACATTGGGACACCGATAAGATTTTGGTTTCTTTTTTTACATCGTCAAAGATGAAACGAAAATCAAACACCAACGAATGTTTTCGAGTACTTAGTATTTGTATACACAAGTATAAGACTGAGAAGTCTTTTACGAAAAAAGAAGTAAAACCAAAAGCACTCATCGTTTGAAATCAAACCCTAGATACAGAATTCCTTCTACAAGCGTGGATCGCAACAAGTCATAGATTGCCGAGATAATTACAATCTAAGAACAGAAATCTTTAAGAAAATTACAGAGATCCTAGTCGCTGCGCAGTTGCAATTACCAATTACCCTTCATTGCGATGCCAACAGTGGCAGCGGCCTTTACCAGCCTTAGAGAATTACTAATTTATTCGGCTTGTTTATATTTAACTCCGTTTTCTTTATATTTACTGTTTATATTCATCCTGTCCTGTTTGTCGACACAGACAACGCGACGGTCTCGTGGCCAATGAAATTTAATACAATATTTTTCATATATTTTCTTCAAGTTCTTCTGTCAAGATTCCTAGTCAAAGCCATGGGTTTCATCAGTTCTTCAACCCATTATGCATAGTCGTAGCAATCGCATTTAGTCATTAACTTTCAGGAGTGCCTTCGTAGACCCTAGATGTATCGGACTTATCTTTATATTTAAACTATGACGACGATAAAGCACACGGGGAATTTGTGTTTTTGATTCTGCAATTATGATTGTTTGTGTGATGTAAATGTTTTCGGCACCCACGACAAGTCTTTGAACTAAGGGCGAAAGTACATAGCACTAAAAACATGAATTAAAATTCTCAAATTCGTTATTGTAGATAAATCTAATAATATGTCTTACGACATGGTGGATCCAAAGAGAGAGCTTTGATCGTTTCAGAGACATAATTTTACCAGCGTAATATTCACCAGCATCTGATCATGGTTATTACGTATCGTTGCATCTCTGGAAACGTTTCGAATGGCCACGCTACGTATAATTTACAGCCAGCTGTTTCTTAGAAACTTGGAAGCTGTTATGTATGACCACAATTTGGTGCGATTCGTTTCTTGAATTATGCTTTTGATTTCAAGGCTGTAATGACTGAAGATGTTTTAAGATTCAATGGACGAAATTGCTACTACTTATATTATGATGTCTATACGAGTGATCGTAATATTATTATTAATTCAGAAGTAGAGATGTAGTGGTTGGAATCTTTTACAGTTCTCCTGGGGGAGTACCACGTCATTGCCAGACCTTCAACCGTACTAGCAGTAATGTGCAAACATTAATGTTTCCAGTAACATTTCAGGGCATACAGAGACTTAATATCCGATATTAAGTCTCTTTTTTGAACTTTTAAAATACATTACTCTGGGTGGCACTAAACTAGTAATTAATGCAAGCGTGACGCTTACCATCAGGCGAGCGATGTGCTCCTTTAGTCTGTCAATTACATAAAAAAGGTAGGTGTATTAGGTACGTATATTATCAACTACATAAAAACAAAATGAATGCATGATAGTATTTACTCTGCTTCTTTCACCACGTATTTGAACACGACGATGTGCGTAATAAATTCGTTTTCGCTAATTCATTCGGTAAGCCAAGTGACAACCACACAATAATGAGTGCAATAAAAGTGAGTCGCTTGGTCTTAAAACCTGGATGTGATTCTGTCGTGTGGTATGCAAACGATTCTCTCGGGTATAACGACAGGCTTTGCGAATCGGCGACGACTCGGCGAGTCGTAACAACTACAATTTAAAGACATTGGAAATAGCCTAGATTCTTAGAGACTGCGGCTTGTTAGCGCTTGTCTACCTAGTAAAGCATGCGTTTGGTTAGTTGCATGTGCAATCGGTCCTGCAAGTGAACGACGCTTTAGAACTAAGTCGCAGTGGATATACGCAGTTTGTTCGACAGGTGGAGGAATTAAATGAAACCTTCATAGTGACAAGATACCACAGTGCTAGGTCTCGAGCTTGAATGCCAGGCAGAGAGCGGCCGGCAGCCGCGCCTGCTGTTCCAACCAATAGCAGCTCATATTGTTTGGTTTGCGTTTACTTGGTCAATGTTTGTGTTCAACGTTTTATAGCTATTCAACCGTGACAGTCGGCGTCCTCTGGAAATCAAGGCAATAAGGTACGAGTAGCTTTGGTTCCTTTATGCCTTTTGTACGTATAATTACATTACGAGCACATTGGTTTGCTGTGGCCAATCGTTCCAACACTCCCTATAATTTTTGGATTACAAATACACAAGCGTACATTTACTAGACTTATCCAGAAAAAAAAACAAGAAATCAACTGAGTTGACCATATTCTAAAACCAAAGAGCTGCAGTATTAGCGACATAAAAATCAATGCTTATGAACATAATGAACCCACAACTTTATGATGACCAATACCCAAAACCTCAATCCATATAAAGTTCGTAAAGAAAACGTCTGTTTCTGAATCATCGATGGCACAACGCCCGTTCCAATAACTTTTAAATCTTTTAATCACAAAGTAAACGACCCGCAAGTATACGACATGTTCCAATTCATCAAGGTTTATATTTAAAGCTTAATATTGTTTCCAAATCTTAGGTTAGGTGGCTTTTGGACTTCTTTACAATATTCTACCAAGGCTTCATAATTTATGATATGTAGATATTTTGGTATCTAGTTTCCTTCCCCTGCCAAGGAAAAATAGGTCGTCGGTTATTATCACCGCCCTAATGAGTGCGTACCATGCATATTACATAGACATAGCTAGTAAAGGTACATTGTGCAAGATGGTAGGGTCCTGAGTGCCATTCCCTGAAAGCGAGGGTACCGTTAGTATTGAAGTATTCATTAGGTGCTGTGCTTAGTTCTTGGGAAGTTGGGATAGCTATCCTAGCTAGCTAGGAAGTATTGTATGCATATATAACTGGGAATAGGTATTGAATGAATTTCTGTGGTAGACGAGGTTGGGATGAATGACATCGATTCCTTTTACAGTGTTTGTATTAAGTGCGTATATTGATATTCTTGTCATATTACATTTTTATATGAGCAAACGCAAAACTAATTTGTATAATTAAAATTTGAATGATGATTGACGATTTATATTATTATTTCATTAATGCACGAAGCATTTTTGTCAAGCACCAAAATTTTTATCACCCTAACCTACCCTGAAATTTGTATTTCGATATCCTCATTGTGTAGAGATATTTTAGGCAACAATCTTCGAAACGTCTTTGTCATTGTGCTGAATAAGATATTAGAAATTATTTACTTGATAAATATTCGAATGAAAACTTTGACTCGTAATTACCCTCAAGAAGGAGTAGATTCATAGTCAAATGAAACTTATTATATATGCTGCAGAATCTAAAGTACATGTTTTATGGAGTGCGATAGTGCAATGCCATAATAGCAATGATGATAATCTGTGGCATAATATATAAACTACAAATCATCCGTCTCAATATTTAGACATACATGGTAGCGTTGTTTATATCCACAAACAAAATTTAAACATTTGTTTTTTGGCGGGTTATGATGTCGAAGCCTGACTGATCACTGCGTTCACTTATATAAATTATGAAATTGGTAACAGAGAAGTTTCCCACGTCTCTGAGGACAGCAGCGTAAAATAAGACCAAATTAAAATTAGAATCTACAGTATTTAGTATGCGAACCATACGTTCGAGAACATGCAAATTCTATGCGAAGCATAGAGAGCGCTACATTGCTTCGTAGCAACCGACCGATTTAAACGCTCACCGCGGTGGTTTATTCGTCTATTGATCAGGGGATTCTAAATTTAAGAGGATAATTCTTACGGTGGTGTGCTAGCCAGCGAGGATAGAATGTCGGCGAATTCATGCAAGTTTCGCTGGAAATGTAACTACGCAATCTATCCGGTTAGTGCACATAGCAACATAATCACGCATAGTTGAGTTGTTTATAGAGGAGGGCGGCAGGCAGGCCAGAGTGGTTTGTGTTTTTTATTGCGGAAACTATTCCTAGAGAAAAAAGGTCTCGCCAGCAACGTCGCTGTAATTACCGTCGCTTCGAAGCTTTGTAAATGCTTAAACTTGATGACGGTGGCTTCTTAGTTTGCGAAGGCGGAGCCCGAAGTTCTGTAAAGGTCAAAGAGACGCTGGGAAATGTTAGCCTGGGAACTTTAATAAACCACTATCAACTTATAAACTGGTGCTTGCTGGTGGAAAATTTAGATCAAGTTTTGTTTTGATCACTGAAGTACATAAAATACATTATATGCCATTTTGATATTTAAATTGAAGCTATTAGCTATTTGGTCGAAAATGAGCGAATGTTGCCAAAGTGGAAGTGGAAATTAAAGCATTATTCCAGCTAGTGTAATGTTCGTAATAAAATCTTAGTGCGATTATTTGCGATCGCTGAGAAATTGTGTTAAGTGCATCGTTTTGAGCGTTCATTCGACTGCGTGTGCGCATATCGTGAACTGCGGTCTACTTCGTACCGCGTAATAAATGGTTGAATGCATTCTGTTAAGTCCAGAAATTTATCGATCGTCTACGTCATGAATTCAATTAGTCTTGAACGATTAATACAGTTTCATTATTATTTAAATTAGCTCTGTTGGCGTAGAAGTCACTGACTATATAGTTACTTGATTTGATTTGATAATGCTAGAAGCAAATTTTTTGTCACGAAATTAATTGTGAATCTAGTTGTGGATGCGTTTTGTGAATGTTTTTGGCATTTGCGAAACAAGTTTTCAAACTTGGTGCGAGGCTGTAAGCAATTAAACTATATACATTTTTTAAAGTCAGATTAAGCAATATAAGCGATCCAATTGTAAGACTTCTATAAGCTGACACTGTAATAGTACTAAGATCAAGACCATTAAAATTCACCTTCTCTCGATTGTATTTTTGCTTCTTGTGACTTATGACGGCTACCAACGCTTTTTCCAAGTTACATAAACAAGCCAGTAAAAAATAGGAATGACCCCAATAAACATTGGGAAAGCGTAGAAAAGTCGGGCCGACGACAAGCGTACAATTATATCGCGATTTCAAGCATGAAACTCGCATTATCCCGACGGGGAGTCCCGTGGCTGCACCATTTGAGGGTACTTTGGAATTTTTTCACACCAAATTGTATTGTGTCTTCAAGGAACAAGACCTATATTTGTTTGTCATGATTTCAATGATATTTGGTAACTGATCAGGTGAATTGGTTTTTATTTTGAAGTGGTCCAAATAGAAGTTTTTATGTTCTTGCCTATTTAGCGCTGCGTTGTGAACATTTTAAATAATTTCATTCGGCGGGAAAATTAGAAAACTTGTACCTTTGATAATGGCAAGAAAATATTATTATGTACACTTATAATTAACATAAGTAAAAACTGTCCGTTGGCTCAGTTCGATAAGCGTTCGCCTTCAAAGGGGTATCGGGTTCGATTCCCGGCGGGAACACAAGGAAAATTTGTGTTTCTGGTTCTGGTTGTGATTGTGTGTGTGATATGTGAATGTTTCCTTTAGTCTTTTGAGATGCCTTACAAGTTGCGAAAATAAGATCAAAAATAGAATGAATCCTATCGTTGTCGGCACTCTCCACCAATATAGTTTTAGCTCAAAGAAAATAAACCCGCATCAATAATTTAATCGCAAGCAAAACTTAAAAAAACCGAAGTCACCGCTTTATCTTCGGAACTTTGATCAGATTAGATGTACTAAACACACATTATTGACGATATTTCAAGAACTACTGATCAGATCTTGATCAAATTTAAATGGGACCAATTAGAAAGCAACATCTTTTAAACTAAAAAAAATTACGAAATCGGTTCACGTGGAAAGAAGTTATGAGGAAGTAACACACATAAAATAAAATACAGTCGACTTGAGTACCTCCTCCTTTTTTGGGAAGTCGGTAAAAAATCATAAACTTTTTCTGAGCTGTGCAAGCCAATAATTAAACGGATTAACGTACGTTATAGAAAAATATATGCGTATAAAATCTGACAAAACTTGTATCAAGAAGTGTATCCAGTTAATTTTAGACGCATCTAAATTATTTAAAAACTGTAAATAAAATAAACTGCACGAAAATGCCAAAGTAGATATATTATCACTATGAAGCGCCCATTTACTTCTTAATTAATGATAATTAATTCTGATTATATCTAGCTTGGAATTCAACTTGAAAATTAAATAGTATTCGAAAATACACATTTATAATTTGGGCTCAAAGAAGTTCGTTAATTACCATTTCAGATACAATCTGCGAAGGAAGGAATAGTAATTTTAAATTTATAATGCTTTAAAAAACAAACTCTCAAAAAAAATTGGACATAATTACTAATAACTATAATTTATAACTTAATTATTTAAACGCGCTTACAACATTAAAATAATACCGCGTATACATAGATGTAAAAAAAAATAGAGTCCGTATTTCCAAATACCTCAATAAAAACTAACGAACGTTGAAGAATTACCATAAAAAATAAGTAAACCAACGTGTAAGTAGAGTGATAATAGTAAATAATTACGGTACTAATTAGCTGACATTAGGTATTATTTATGAGAAACTGTCATCGCTGATAAATCACCTAACAACGACAGCAACTCTGTTTATTGTATATCATAAAGCTACTGTACCAAGACCAGAATCAGTTTTTGGGATTGTCAAGCCGTTTATAGTGAGGCCTTGTGTGGATTTTTAGGTTCCATGATTCCTTAACTAGGGCTATACAAAAAAATTGCTAAATTCTAATCTGCGCAAACATTCTGTTCATATATTGGATCATCTAAGTAAAGAGTAAGTTGTAACTTATCATTGTTTGTTTTTGGCAAAATAAATTATATCCTACACTACCACGTATATTCTAGACCTGCAACGAAAAGCACAAAGTATTTAAGGCAGCATATAATTTTGATTTAGACACCCATATCGCTATCGGCACCGTTTGTTCCATCGAAATATTAGGAAACTGCTTAAGTTGACACAGAAACCCCACACAAGACCTGAAATTGAATGTTATGCCTCAATTTGGTTGTTTTCGTGCCCGCTGAGTCATATTTCTGGGACATTTTCGTCAGATTTTCCTGTGTTTCATAGTCTCATTAGGTGGCTTATTTACGAGTATGTGCCCAGAACACCACAACAAATTGTGTGCTACAATATTTAGGTACGTTCTTGCGTAAACAGTCCATAAATATAGCCTAAATTGACTTGTTACAGGAGGTAAAACTGTAAAGCCTAAAAGCATTGCCTGTTTGGCAAACGCACATTTTACGGTACACCTGACGCAGGTGAAACTCCCAACACCATGCCATAAAGAGTAAATATATCACCACCATTTCATGGTAGTTTTCACACGGCAACTCCGAGCAGGTGGTTGAAAGCGTTACATAGACAGGGTGCGGGTGTCGAGCTATGACATTTTTCATCTCCATGCCGCGGCACGAGCTAAAATTATTATGCCCGGGTCGCCCCCTCACTGCCTGGTTACTCGGAATGGGAGGAAAGGGAGGTCAAGTCGTTGAGGCAGAAGAGACAAGCGATTGTCATTTAAAATAGTAAAACTTGAATAGATGTATTTTTTGAAGTACATTATTTATTCCTTTCATGATCTTCTTGTGAGATGTATTATTACTTTAGAATTTTAGATCGAACTGAAACCAGTTTACAGGATTAAAGATGAAGTGATGAAATTCACCGTTGTGCTACTATTAAGTTTAATTTTCCATTTTATTGTCAGAAATTTGATGTCGAAATAGAATATTCATTGACTGACGAAACTGATTCGCAGGCAGCCATAATTTTGTACCTGTAGTACTTAAATCCAATTTCTTACCGTTATCTTTATCAAATTCAAACCCTAGTATTAATATATACACCCACACCACGAGCAAATTTATCGCTTCGTCTCTTAACTGAATGGTAACCACAGAGGCTTCCATTTAGTTAGCTTTGTAGACTATCCAAATATTGCACCTACAGACAATTTGGGTCCAAAAACACGATTCTTTCGTCAATCACGCGTGCTCTACAAATCTTCTATTTTAATCAGGGAACGAGGAAGCCACGTCCAAAGTAGGTAGATTGTGCAGTGTCGCACCATGTTAATTCAGACGTCTTTCAACAGACTTATGAATTTACATACTAATGTCGCCTTTGACTTGTGCGGGTTTTGGGGAAATGACTGAATCCCCCGTCAGCCTGCGAGATGAAACGCTCTATTTAGGTCAACTACACTAGGGCGAGCTTGTTTTTCACATGTTTCTCTCACACCCTAGCTGTAGGCGATGATTCTGTTTGCAAAAAACCTGCTAATTAGGTATTTTCACCTTTATTAGGTATCTAATTTACATCTTCACACCACAACGTTAGACGCCCATAGTTGTGTTGTGAGTTTTCGATATCTAACAAGTTCATTAAACGCGCAGTACCCACACAGTTATATTTTCCGTCTGAATATTTTAATTTTATAAGTCGGAATCTTCAAAGTTTAAACAGGAGCAAGATATTATCTTTTTAATATTACTCATTAATCTCCTTAATACGTCTATTTAACATGTTTGAGCTCTAAACTATTGTAATGTTGGGCATTTCATTATATTAAGATAAAAAAATAATTATAATTTCAGTAAGTATTCTTAGCAGAATCTGTTTAAAATTTCGAGGAGTCTTATTCTTAATTATGCACATAAATAATTCGATAATACCGGCATCGAATGCAAAGATTGTTATTACTTTTAAAACGTAGAAAAATCTTAAATGTTACGCAATCGTCCACGTTGGACTACAAGAGGAGTTTGACAACTATCTAATTATAAAATTGGCTTCGTGACAAACTGCTCCCCACTCGGCAACGTAAATAAACCTCGGGAAATCCAGTGGGCAGTGCTAAATGACCGTTATGGAGTGCTATCGGCATTGCCTATCCATCTTGAGGAGCTATGCGAAATGTTCGAGCCTTTCTACGAATTGCATTCTATTCCGCGTGCTAGTCTTTCACTTTGAGTTCCGACTACGGGTAAACTAGTCATTTCTATCATTAAAACTTTAACAGGTTCACATTAACACATTGCAATGATTTACATTTGATAGTTACAATTAATGGGTATTATTTGCATCAGCTATAAAATAGCGGGTTTTCTAAGTCCTATCAATGTGTAGAGTGTTACGTTACATTTCGGACAAGGACTACTTAATCAATGTTTTCAAATATATATTCAAATGATTCCAAGCGTATAATCAGCTATTCCAAATTTACTGTTTCTGATATTTTGAATCTTGCCGAACGTATCGCTGTCAGCGTTAAATTGCGCTGTCAATCCAAGTCAGGACGTATTAGCTCGTGCAAATGAAATCGACCGCAACTCGTAAGCCAATAATAGTTTGTAGCGTTCCCTTCCGCGACGCTCACATTCTATAAACGACTTGATACACTTTTTATGTATCGTGCATGCATCCAGTTTTCCTACGCATGAGAGGTTCGATGCAAGTTGGTTCGTGACCTGGTGTTAGTGACGTCACGTCTACCGCCACCGCCATGTCGTTGCGCCGTCTGCGCCCGCGCGCCTCCCCTCCCGCGCGCCCCGCTGTCTGACGGAGAACGGCTGACCAGTGACCTTGTCATTCTATCTCTTTCCCGCCACTTACTCATCGCACGTGCGAGAGGGCTAGAAATACTCCGACCGGTATTCGAACAAGTTGTTTGTGCAAGAAAGGTTTCTTCTCTTATTTATTTAAATGTTTTCAAATTTGCCTTGTAATGTAATAATGTGGCTGAGACGTTTGTTGTTGTGCCAGGGGTAATGACCTTGAATTGTAGTTCGCTTAGTTAGCAACACCTCCAATGTAGGTCGTTTAATATATCGACATTATGTACACACCTACACTTACGTTCACGTATATAGCATATTATCGTTACTCAAGAATTTGCGTTCTCTATTCATTCATTCTTGTTTACACTTACTTTAAGAATATGTATAAAATTAACGATATTATTTTTTAGTTTATTTGACTAAGTAAAACTGCTTCTGCATCTTGTTCTAATGAATGCCCAAGAAAATTACAAGTCAACAATAAAGTCTTCTAAGTAGAGCATTAAATTAATTAAATGTTTTAAATTTTAATTGGGCAAACGTTTATTACAATCTACAATATTAATTTGTTTTTATTTTCAGTCATTAGATTTAATTTTCTAATGAAGAGCGACTACCAATCCTCTCATTTCACGCACCCACGTTTTTCGGAATTTGAAAATATCCTCTATTTCAATGTATGAATGGATACTTTCGAGTACAGATTTCTGAGTCAAATTTATATGTTGCTTTTGCGCACGTGACGCAAATCCTTTCTCCTCCATTCTGTATATTGTAGACACCGTGCACTAGCACGTTTTCTACTGTGGATATAAGGCATACTGTGGTTACAAAAACTATTTTGTAACCACAGCATGTCTAATATCCTCTGACTCAGAAGCCATCAAACACTGTCGAAATCTATGTCTTATGATGACAAATACTGTGTAATGAGTGATAGAGCGTCCGCTTGCTACTATGCCTATTATCTAAATATGGAACTCTTAACATGTCTGAGTCAACAATAAAAGTAAACATTTTAGCCAAACTGGTAATATAAAAATCGTTATAAGATCGAGATAAGATACCCGAGGCTATTGAGTTTTACGACCTCACGGACTGATCGTTGAAACTGGAAACATTTTAGTTATATAAAGTTTCTTGCAAAATCCTGTAACGTCTAGTAGAGGAACTTTATATGTTATTAGACAATACATAACCAAGGTCGTTGCCCGAAGGAGGGCGTCACTCCTTTTCCCGTCAGCTGTTAGCAGGGCAGTCACCTCCCGAGGGAGCTCGGTAAAATCTCTTTATCGCTCCCGACCATTAAACTTTTACATAAATTGAGATGAGTTCAGTAAAAAGTACCCATATTTATGGAAGCTTTTAAGAAAATACTAACGCACCCAACAGCGCGGTAGTTAAGAAAAAAGTATTTGAACAATTTATTTTATATATCGCTTTATACAGCGGCTTCACTCGCTTCATAAAAATATAACAAATAATAAAACATTTTATATCATTCTAGGTTACTATCTATCTATGCTCAAAATTTCAACTAAATCGGTTCAGTAACAAATAAAGAGACGGGTGGGATAGGATATTATTACTAACTTGACCATACTTTTGCCTTCTTACCGCCAGACTAGTATTAAGTGTAGGATATATACTTGGGATATTTAGAACAGTAATTAGAATAGTTATTATAAGGCTTCTTTTTTGTTATTTTAAGTCTACCTGATCATTAAACCTTTGGAAGAGAAACTGAATCCCACGACACAGGTCGTCCTAGTGTGGGATTCAGGGATCCTTAATTAACACATAACATGCACGAAAGTTATTTAATTATATTTATTTTTAAGGTGTTAACATATTTTGTAACCAAATAAAGTTTTTTATTTTATTTATTTATTTATATATTTACGCCCTAACCAAAGCCTCCTGAATAAAAAATAAAACAGGTATTATCAATTAAAGTAAAAATAATATAAGAAAACATATTTTGCGTTCTAATTATGCCAAGAAATCGGCCATCATTTATTTTTACTTTGGTACTTTTATGATTGTCGAAAAACAACTTGGCGGCTCACTTAAATAAAAGACTCAGGGCACACATTCTTGTTTAACAAGGATCTTTATGATCTTAAATGTAATTTATTGTTATAATAAAACGTGCGCACGCATAAAAAGTTATTTATGAAACGAATTAGTAACTTAGTGTGTACATTGTAATGGGATGACAAGTCCACTGGGGTCGTTGCACGTTGCATTTGTGCAAAAATAATTAAAATGATCCGTCTTGTTGACCTTGTTGTGTGCATTGCCATATTAATGTAATCTTGCTCATCCGCTTATCAAGGCTCCAATGCAGTTACTTGAAGAGATCATAATTTTATTCGAGAATAAAAATATTCATAAATATGAATAATTGGAACATATGAATTAGTGTCTCCAGAGGACAAAATGCATTTTATATTTGGCTCTGAAGACTGTGTCCATTTAGCTAGGGTCAAGTAATAAATATTTCTCTAGTTACGTATTGCATAAAACAAGTCATAACGACATTTTTACTTTTGCGCCGAAACTCCTCGGATCAAATGTATTCCTCTCCTAATTCTAGGTTTAAAATATTGTATATTATCAGCTTTAAACATGATAACGCCCACATCAATATATTATCTTTTATAAAAAAATATTCTACCAGAATCCTCAAAATATAAATTAGCTTTGACTACATTTTAAGCATAAGCATTTATCTATAAAGAAGGAATTTTATTTTCTCAATTTTCCTAATCAATTTCATCATTTCCAACTTCAATACCAAGACAGACCCCTGACGGGTCAGTCTTTAATCTTTTCGATGAATTAAGGATATCCTTCTTGTCGAATTTGGCGGAGGCTTGCGGGGCAATGAACGCTACATATAGTTGGTTTATTTTTAACCCGATGTTGTCAACCGACGCAACTTGATATACGCGGTATAAAGTATATATATATAGCAATACAGGCTTCGCATTGTATGCTTTGTAAGTACTTGAGTAATCGCGAAATGTATCTTAATCGTTTTTGCTGAAAAGCTTTTTTTTAGGTTTGATAGGCAAGCATTTGACCACTATCTCACCTAATGGAAAGCGATGATGTGGCCGAAGATATAACACGCCTGCCTAGAAGTTACCTAGTATCTTGACTTGAAGACTGCCAGATTATACGGCTCAGGAAACAAAGACGCGGGCAATAAGTTCCACTCCCTCGCAGTACGGATGATAAACGTAAAAGCGAAATGCTTCAAGCGAGCTGGAGGTATGTCAACCATGAATGGATGACGTTTGAATGTTTGTCTTGTTGTTAGAAGGTAAAACGGGCTTGGGGAAATTAACTCGTATAATTCCTGCGTACACTCTTTGAAATGCAAACGATAGAAAACTGAAAAGCTGTACCGGTATGCGTTGCAATGCCGCGTAAAGAAAAAAGTGTTTTACCTCTTTCAAGTTTATAGTTGCCTAGTACTTGAATACCATACTGAAAGCTTAATTACTAAATTATTACCTTCTTCATGTATACGAGCTGTCTTTCAAATCACAGCGTATGGTTAGAATGTAATGAAAATTACTTTGTTCTTTGATCAAATCACGTAGGAACTAAGAAGCTGTAAAATCTATTGCCTTAACTTTTTGCACAATTCCGTGTCTTTTAAACTTAATGTCCTTCGACATGGCAACGAGACATCAGCAAACACTAATGTTGATTGAACTAATCAAAGCAAAAATGATTCTAATTGACAAAAACCCAACAGAGATAGCTATAAATGATCATCTTTTGAGAACATAAAAATACCTCATTAGAATAACTTAAAGAATGTAACTACCGTCAGTAGTTAGTAATTTTAACAACCGTGAATTTTATACACAAGTTATTTATAACTTTTACGACTTGGAAACAGTAACAAAGGCATCCACCATGTCCTACCACTAAAATAAGTATATTAGGAACGGTAAATAGTAATTACTATGATTTATATTTTTGCTGGGGCATTACTAATGCAGGCTCTTATGTTTTATTGGATAGTATATATTCGTTATCTACCCAGTAAAAATTTGGTTATTGTATTTATATACCAGGAGAGACAAATTCCGTGCTGCATAAAAGATTTTTCTTATGCTTGTGAAGAAGTGGAAATCACTGCCCGCGTCTTTGTTCCCCGAACAATACAGTCTTCAAGTCTAAATATCTTCTAGGTTGGACTTCTACATCTTCGGCCATATCATCACTTTCCATCTGGTGAAATAGCGACCAAATACTTACCTATTTGGCATAAAAAAATGCTTTATGTGTTTTGTTCTTACAATTTAAATCAAGAGATAACTTCTTCAAGAGTCTAGTTCTACTCTGACTATCGACTGAAGGATGTATAACTTCAAAGATTATTCTACCGTTTTCAGATAAACTGTCGCACTCAGCAATAAAAAAAGTTGAATAATCCACAAGCGTGATTATGAATGACGGCTTGTTAGCAGATGGGTTGCCAGGTTGCCGCCCCAGTAGATCTGACGCGCTAGTTCCTCTTTAATTACTGCTGGTAATATGCGCGTAGTGCACCCTTATGTATAAGGGTTCTGAGTACTTTTCTCATATGTGCGTAAGGCTCAAGGGAATCATGATGAGTACAGTTGGATTCCTAGATAAATGTGTATAAGTACTTCTGCTTTGTATTAGTCACTTACTGAAATCGCGTAAAGCTTTGCTGGCTTTACCTTGCTCATCGGCCAAAAACAAATCTATATGTAGTATGCAAACTTGAATTTAAGTAAAAACTGTAAATATTTCCTCAATTCATCAAAATCATTAAACATTTCAAATATATTTCACTCAAATGTTAGAAAAGATTGACTGAAGTCATTTCTTTTTATTTTTGCATTTCTAGCACCTTTTAAGAGACGATGTCTTCGGTTTTTATTAACGATGTCCATGAATTTAGAGCTTAAAATCTGAAAATTAACTAATTGAGTAATTATTTTTTTAAAGCTCGTTCAATTGAACATAAACCGGTTGACGAATTGGACTCAAATAGATATTATCTTAGGTGGAAGTTAGAAAACGATTTAAAGTCCTATATAAAAAGCTATTTTTTCTCCTAATAAAACAAAGACATCATCATCCTCATTCACAGCCTTGTTCGTCCCAATGCTGGGTATAGGCCTCCCAATTTTAATACCATTCGGTTCGATCCTGCGCTAATCTTACCCAGGTTTGACCCACAGTCTTCGTAATATCGTCAACCCCTTTGCTAGAATGCCGAATGGTCCGTTTGTCTTCTCTTGATCACCAGTTTTTTGTTCTTATATTATTAATTATTGATATTTAATATGAATCATTGAGGACCAGATCTATATTCCTACCACTACCGATTTTATGTTGTACCATTTGAATACACCTTTATGTAAGGTAGCTACTAGGGAATATTACATCGCACCGTTTCATCCCCTATATACTTAGATACCTTTTGCCTAGGTTCTCCTACTATCTTTGAATGATTTGGATCCCCCTTGCAGAAACACACTATTCATTTAAACTGTACATAGGTACAGACTCGCATATACTTCCCTCCAGTGTGCATGTTTGAATAGATTCTAGATTTTAAAGTTGCTTCGTAAAATAATATCTAACTTGCTTGGGTGAATTTTGTTCCTCGAGCTTACAAATCTCTATTATATCCAAATCTTAAAGCGACTCCGCGTACAATTCTCCACTAAATCATAATAAATCCAAGTGATCGTTACGTGAAAACACACGAGCAGCAAGATTAACCCCGAGCGATATTTCTTCATAACGAAGCCAATGATATTTGTGTGTTCCCGCCAAAAATAAGCGGCCATTACTTTGGAGACTCGTTTGACAGAATCGGATCGCGCGCTTTGGCAACGTCGCAGCATACCACCAGTTATTATTACGTCCCACTTTTTTCTCTGAGTTTTTTGAATTTTTACAAATTGACTACTAACACGAGGAGAGAGGTTCTAAATTGATTTGATTTAGAAACTGCTAACGACGTCTTTTGTTTTGCTGTGGTATGTCGCCAAGTTGTCTAATGTCGTCGAGGCATTGTTTGCGCAGGCCGCAGAAATAAAACAGATTGCGTCGCTTTGTTTGATATTTTCTGCGAATTCCATGTTACCACTGTTATTGGGCAGATCTAGAGTTGTAGCGTTGTAAATAGCTATCTTGTTACCAACTTTTCATCGTAAGATAACCCTAATAATATGAGAACTGCGTAATTTGCTACCGGAGAGTCAGTGGTGCAATATTTATGAGAATATTTTCTTTTGTTACAGGTATTTAATCAACTAACTACATTAATAACTCTACAATTGGTAAGGCTATTGAAGAAATATAAGTTATTGCATTTTTTTGTATACAGATAGCTAAAAACTCAATCACAAACCATAGTTTACTCCATTTCGGATCATTATTCGTTGTATATATATTACATAAGACAGTATAAATACAATTTCAAGTGATAAATTCCAATAAACTGATGTGAAAAAAACAATCCTAAGCTGAATTTTTGTGTACAGTTCAAACAGTTCTTGTTACTACTTGCGATATATGAATGAAGAATACTCACATCCGGCTGACTGACACAAACAGCTTTAAATAATGAATCTGGAAATTGGATAACTTTCACAACACAGCATCGTCTGTTGTAAAAGCATTACATCTGAGATGATTGTTCTTTCAGTTACGTGCATACACTTACTATATTCGTGGACTGCTTCAAATTGCATAAAAGAAAAGATGTTTTCAGATCTACGAAACGTATTTTTGTTTATTACATTTATTGACAGTACAGTAAAGTATAACACTTAGAGCTTGCGACTTGATCTATGACTTGATCTGAAGACTTGTGACTCAAGAATGGTCTTGTAAATTGAATACACAACGCTGGATCGATACGATTTTATAGGAAAAATTGCGTTACCTCCTAGAGGTTGAGATTTTGCGAACGTGATTGGATGATACCATTTCGTTTATCCGATATACCTCGGGCGCGGCTGAAATGGAAATTTCACCGTAAAAATTATGCTTACCGATACCAACGCGTTTCTCGCAGCGAGTTAATTCGCAATCACTTCGACGTGATTTGGTTCGATCGGTGCGTGTGGCGCTGGCGTAAGTTTTTTCTATTTTATTTTCTAACTTATCATTAGCCGGCATCATCTGAAATCGAGCGCGTAGTGTGTAATGCGTCTAATCTACTGGAGGTGGGATTCCATTGTTTTTGTTTTCTCCGGATAGCACTCTATCGACGATTTCTCCTTTGTGATTTCATTCGATTGTGCGTTAATGCATCATGAAACTGATTACTGACAGAAGTATTATATTACTGTGGGCATCGTCGTCGAAGTCTAGCATTTAAATTATACAAGCGATAAATTGATTTCAACACCATACTCCTGTTATTATAAATACATTGTATATTTATCTAGGTATTTTGTAGCTCCAGATATAAATATAAACAGAATCCATGTCATTACCACCAAACCTTGACATAGCATACGACAGCTATAATTCCACGGATACATCCAAGGTTCTGGTGTGCCTACATCCCACCGCCCACGGCCTATGGGGAAGCAAAAACTTGTAATGTGTTCCGCGTCGGCCGAGCGACGACGGCGCGACGACGTTGCGTCATAGTGAAATCAATGATGGCTGAACCACGCCGAACCTAGTTGTAAAGTTGACCTTGCTGCGCCCGCGAGGTTTCGTAGGCATACGCCTTGCTCGCGCAATACGTGCGAAGATCTTTTGTTTTTTTTTTGGGATTGCAGGTTACACAAGCTTCGTAAAAATATCAGTATTGGTTTGTGAGAATTTTTTTCCAATTCAGGCGCATTCTTGGTTAGTTTTCATTGCGTCTTCTGAAACAAATTAATCTGTTTGAATACCACCATCGCAGTTCAGTGTTTCAGTTACAAGTTATTCTTAAAGAATAGATGGTTTATGTTACTCCCTGGATACGTTTGGTTAAGATGGAGATTAAAGCATCGACATTGGTATTACATCCGCAACGACCAGCACCTTGCCAACTAGAAGGTCTGGCCAGATTTAAATAACAAGAATGGTAATTTAGTTCGTTTGTAATTAGTTTGCCTTCCTGTCCACACCTGCAGCGTTACGCTCTATTCATTTTGCATTGGCTCTGTTTGCAAATAAAATGTTAGATCAATAGGTTACGTGGTCACTGGAAAGTCTATTGACATTGATCTGTCTTTCATCGGATTAAAATTCATTATTGTATCTCCATTTCTGTTTCTTTTTTATGCTTAGATATTAAACTTAAACATTCTAATACAAGCGGTTTTTAGTGCGATTTGGTATTTGACATTAACGATTATTATCAGTTAATGGAACCAAAAAGATGATATTCTTTCTTTACAATTGTACGTATAACGGAACTAAACAACTAGGTGTATACATAATTAAATTAAAGAAACGTCTGTCATGACATGCGCAATGAAATTTATGATTTACTGTACGTTTTTAATACATAAAACTCACTGTGTAAATTACTATTTAGTAACTAATTATTTAATATGAATTTTAATTGTTTTGAACATTACTGGTAACTCTAAGTTCTTGCCAAACACAACAGCTTGTTGTTGGAATTACCAAAAAAGTGTTTAAATTATTATTTTATGCAAACGAAACGCAAAGCTGGTCCTAAATGTCGACCTTGCGTTGTTGCTAGCTCACCGTGAAGGTCTACCACTGACTGGCCGCAGACATAAACTCCTTGATGATCGTTGAAGATGGCGCCAACATAACTTACACATCATTTGAAATTGGAACTATTTTGATTCGAGCAAAATATTTTCACGGTGTCGTTCAAACTCGAGTATTATTTACTGCGTGTTTTGCGTCCGATTTGAAATTCCTTTGATATTTTTGAAATAGTTTCAAGGTATGTGTGTTATAATGACGCGTTTCGTGATTATATTCGTTTGCCAAAAGTCGATAACTTGTGTGACATGCGCTCAGCGGTTGTCAATGTGTCTAATAGAGATATAATAGATATAAAGAATAATAGAAAACAACATTTTTGCCGCTAATAGTACAAACTTTTATCTTTTCTGTAAGTGTGGAAATTATGAGAAAATGTAATAACACTAACTATACCGTGAGTACGGCTACTTTAAGCTCAATCTCATCCTTCATTAAGTTTTTACATTATTCGTATTTTCAGGATAAACTCTTCATATTATTATGTAGTTTGTTTGTTTACTTAACATTGCTACCTGACCAAACAAATAACCTTTTCTCATTTGTAAGTAATTATATGAGTATTATTATTACATTATAAGCGTCGTTAACTCCATTCTTAGCCTTTCTTTCAACATTGTTCGTCTGTAATATGTTTGCATTAAGTAGGTATTTGTTTGTACTATAAGTATCTACTTATAGTTAAACCTTATCTAAATTCCTAGATACGGTCGTATCAAAACATGTTTTGAAAATTTTCACTACGTAACTACCTACTCAGCGTGGTTTCATTCTGTTCATGCCGATGCGTAAAATGTTATCTTCTGCCTTTTGCGTATTTTGATCTAATCTATTTAGACAACTTATTTGGCAATACCTACAACTCGAACACTTTTACGATCGACAAAAGTAGGCACCTCGTTATAAACCCGGCTATAGTCGAAAAGCAATAAAAAGAAATCAAATCAGAAACGGACGCGCGACGGCCTCGCCTCGACTCGTAAACACCCAAAAAAGTGTAAATGGAAAACAATAAACGCGTCTGCGTCGCCGCCGCGCGCCGCGCCGCTCACTCGCCGAGTCTGGTACCGTCGTAATAGGCAGCCGCGGGCCGGAGCGGGTCGGGCGACCACTCCACTTACGATATCGACTTGTAAATAAACTCGGCCGGTTAATTCGTGACCGTGGGCGGTCAACGCATCAATATGTGCGCGCGGTCACGGGGTTACCGCACGGAAACGCACGCCGCGCTCAGCGTTCAGATTTCAAAATGGCGACGCACGATCGGGGCACGTACCGCGGATTTTATGCGTCTACTATAATTTTGTGTAATTTATATTCGATACGCCCGGCGGGCGCTAGATAGCTTTTCTATTGAAGTGTGATGATCGCGCCGTGTCCGGGAGCCCCCGTCGCATACTGATCGCCGGCAGGATGCATTTGCATGCAGGCTTCTGCATACATGCATCGCTGATTGATTTTGTTTATTTTCAAACAATGTGTGAAGATACATTGTTTGAAAATAAACAGAGCCGAGAGCTGCTTTTGAATATCAATCGGCTTGAACACTCGCTGTCGACGGTCGTTGATGGGTACAACAATAGCAGTAGCTTTCGACGCTCGCTAGTGTAAGCTTTGGTATTTACCTTACATTACTTATATCTAGGTTTAGCAACAAAACGATCGAACCCTGGGAATGGCTATTAGACAGATACAATTAAATCATCTGAAAAAATGTAGTTTATTTAACTTAGCAACTATATAAATAGGATAGATTTAAATACCTGGTATAATAAATTAAATAGAAAATCTACTCACACTTGGTCATATTTTAATTTAGATAATTATCTTTTATTTTAATAAATCTACCTACCAAAACGACTAATACTACCATTTGGTCTATTCATATTTGGTAAAAAGCTTTTCTCGAGTCAATAAGTGATAAGATGTTTTGTATCAGTAAGACGAAAAGTAATAAGTTGATATAATTTATTTTCTATTCCTCAATATACTTTACCATTATGTGTTCCGTCATTCATTCAAATTTCATACAATTGGTAATATTGTAAAGGCAACAATATTACATATTTAATAAATACATGTTATTATTAAGTATGAGGAAATACTCTTTTGGTGA
Organism: Lomographa bimaculata; assembly: GCA_948107665.1. Classification (NCBI taxonomy): domain Eukaryota; kingdom Metazoa; phylum Arthropoda; class Insecta; order Lepidoptera; family Geometridae; genus Lomographa; species Lomographa bimaculata. Next base: position 15,583,232 of record OX403600.1, read on the forward strand.
TTTGCTGGTGATAAACCATGACACGACCTATTTAATTGACAACTGTTGTAAAAATATTCAATGTTTTTTAATATTTTGCACAATTTATTATTTTGCATTTCAACAAACAATATGACGATAACATTAACGAGAGTTTTACAAAGCTTTTGAAATATTAGTGCTATCTTCTTCAAGTCGAGAGTGAATAGTTATTTTCTTGGTAAGAATGCTCCATCATCGACAGCATCGTCACTTAATATCAGGTGATATAGAGGTCAAATGTTTGCCTATCACAGAAAAAAAACTATGTATATGAATGATGACGCGTCTATTAATAAATAATCTGACGACCCAGTTGGCGCAGTGGACAGGTGTCCGCCTTCTGCGCCTTCTATTCCCAGGAGCACAAATTCATTCCCATGGGATATTTGTGCTTCTGGTTCTGGGTTAAATGTGTGTGTGATGTTAATGTTTCTGGCACCCACGATACAAGTCTTTGAACTAAGTGTGGGGCTGTGAGTGTGAAAGCGTTTGTTGTTTGTTAAATGTACAATTACGTTGTGATAATCAAATTATTTCTTATACTAAATTGCGTCTCTTTGCTTATCATCAATGTGACAGAGCACCAAACTTTGCGAATACGTTGGTTAACTAATCTAAGTACATACAGAACTATAAAGTTAACATAGTTAATATATTCCAGAGAACAAAAGAAAAAGCTATAAAAACTTTATCGTGGACAGATACAGGCGACCCATTTACATCAAAGAAATAAAATTATGAGGACTACCTCACACATCGAGCAGACAATAAACTTTTATGTGTTCTCACTTAACACCTTGTCCCATTAAAAGTTATTGAATTCTGCCATTATATCGAAGAACATTTTTAGTATCTTTATTTAGACAAAGTGTTATTGCACAATCTGTAGACAACTTACGATTACATGTAGTTTGTAGCATGACTTTAATTTGCAAATTTTGTTAATTTAATATCAAAAGGTCATTGTAAGATATGTTTATTATGTGACTGTTCAATTAATCTTATTTAATGTGCTATTGACAAATCACAAACGTTTCTTGTTAAATAGAATAATCATTTTGTTATCAGGCTCGTGATTACAATTTTGTTCGTAATTATTAATTGTGGAAATTAAATGAAAAACTAAAATGTTTTTTTGTGATAGAGAGGAGGCTCCTATTAAAATATACTAAAACCTGCTCTTAATGACTCTTATAGCCAGATCAATAATATTTTAAAATGTAACAGGCAATACAAAGTACTTACAGTTTTAATAAAATGATCGATATAATATTAGAATGTGATAAATTCTTGTTCAGCTCTTCTAACTGAAATTATTCATGTCAATATTTATGGACCTAAAAGTATATATTTGAAATTACTAAAAGACTTAATTTCCACGGAACTATCTTGTCGTTACTTCTACGGATCATAATCATATTGTTATTACTCTACGAATAATTAAGTGTGCCAGATCTCTAGCTAATTAAATTGTAAAAAAAAGGTTCGGAACAAGCAAACTCGTACTGTTCAACAACAATCCACTAATTTGGTCAAATAAAATATGCGCCAAGAGAACGCAGTCACGATAGAAAGGAATATTAGATCGAAGAAATTTGTGTACAATTTAATCGATATCACATTACAGGTTAAGGGGACATTATCGATTATATAACAGTAAGATAAGAGCGAAAGAAAGCAAGAAATGAATGGAAAGGAAGTGCGATTCAGTGATTTTCTTTTAAATATGATGTAACATTAATCTAATCAAAAGTTTGCCTATCTTGAATTAAGAACAGTAAATAAGCTCTTAAATCTACAGGTTCACAGATAACTTGTATATTATGTATACATATTATTATAATGTATGTAATTTTGGTTTAATTCTAGATAACATCAGCAATTGGCGGATAGTGTTTTAGATAATATTAAACAAATGCCCTAGAGAATATTGATTTTATATATATCGCTAAGTAGGCAAAACAAAACGCAGTGCTTTTTCATCCAAACAAAACGTGTTCACAGATTTTACTGGATGATAAACACCGTTTTTTTCATTGCAATTTACCTATCCGTACAAGTAGGTACCACATAATATACTAAGACTTATCTTAAAGATCCGCTGTTGTTTTCGCCGGTATTCATGCTATCGTAGTGTTCGAGTCCTGGCTTGGGTTCATCAACCGATGCACGCGCGACCCCCGACCCTGCTATCACGACTATTCACGACCCAATAACAACAGATAAACAGACAAAGGGATCGGCTGTTCAATTGCATACTCAATTACTACTTTGTACAATTATCAATTGTGCCAGAGAGTCATAGGAATAAATAATAATATGCTAATGATCATACTTAACATAAGAGTAAGAGGGCGGCATAATAGCAGCTCCCCTAGCCAAAAACCAAAACGCTTCGTATCAATTCTATTAAAAGATACGCTTTTCAAATGTAACAGACTTTAAAACTTGTGAACAAAGGTTTTAAATTGCTTGTCTGTAACTTTGCAATCTCGAGGAGTGCTAAATAACAAGTCAAGATATTTGAAACATTCTGTATGCAAGTTTTAAGGTCAGTTGTTTCTTTTTTTTTAATTTATTTAATAAAAAATGTTCATACAGTTTTATAGTAGGTACCGTACCATTAAACCAAAAGAGGTTTGTTGGTACAGTCATTCGCACCGATTCACACTGTTTAGCAATTACTAGATTTACATTTAGAAAGTGTTTCTTTTGATAGAATAGAGACGAAAGGTTTTTGGCTAGGCTGCCTAGCCTTCTAAGCCAAAGTCAGAGTTTTTAGACCTATTTTGTAAACTATTGACAAAAAAAAGCAATTAACCTAAAAGGTTTTTCTCTATTATAAAAGTGTAGGCACGAGATTGAAATCTCGTTCGGGACGACTATTATATGAACTGCCCGTAGGCTTAGTTGGATACGCGTTCACTTTCTTACCTGCGTGTTTCGGTTTCGATTCCCGGTGGCAACAAGTTTTCTCCCCGAGGCAAATTGTGGGTTTGATTGAGTGTTCGATGTGAATGTTTCCGGCATCCACAATACACGTCATCGAACTTAATGTGAGCTTTTTTTTTATATATATACTAGATAGGCAAGCATTTGACCGCTATCTCACCTGATGGAAAGTGACGATGCGGCCAAAGATGGAACATGCTTGCCTAGAAGGTAACTATTCACTCTAGACTTGAAGACACCCAGATTATACTGTTCAGGGAACAAAGACGCAGGCAATGAGTTCCACTCCTTCGCTGTACGGATGATGAGCTGTGAGTATGGAAGCGTTTAATGTGTTTATATATAACTGTATTAGATACATTTCTTTCTGATTTACAAAACTCGGCGCCAGATTATAACAAATATTAACAAAGGCGAATTTAAATGGGGAGTAACTGTGCTAATATCTGAATTTAAATTCAGTATTCGCAATACCGGTTTGCTCGAACTGAATCCAAATCGACATGATTTGTGTTGCAAATTGTGAAAAGTCGAGGAACCATGGCTGCCTTATAACCATATTTTTTGTAAAACGATCTTTTCTAATATTTTTATTATTTCAGAGGCCTTACCAAGACCTCTGAGAGCATTGTTATCCTACTAATATTATAAATCCGAAAGTTTGTAAGTGTGTAAGTATGTTTGCTCCCTCTTCACGCGTTAACGGCTGAACAGATTTGGATGAAATTTGTAATATACATAGATTATACCTAGGATTAACACATAGGCTACTTTGTTACTCGATAATAGCGGGCGAAGCCGCGGGGCACGGCTAGTACTTTATATTCTGAAGTATGGTAAAATGTTATTCATTGTTAAAAAAAATGCATTGTAGTATTTGATCCATAGGCATAAGCATAGGCTTTTCGACTAGTGGGTATACTGTTGATGCCATTGGCTTCTCCAATAATGACGTTGGTTTATATCTGTATTTATATAAACGCTTTCACACACACAGCCCCACACTTAATTCCATGATTTGTGTCTTGGGTGCCGGAAACATTCACACCACACACACACAATCACACCTAGAACCAGAAACACAACGATCTTCTATTTTATTCGTATGCTATATGGGGCGAAAATTTGTGTTTCCACCGGAATCGAACCGGATACCCTCTGCTTAGAAGGCGAACTTGCACGGCCTGCTAAAACAATGAGCAGTTCTAGTTCTTTAATTGTTTATTTACATGGGCCCCAAAGAGGTATTCATGAAAGTCAATGCATTTAAGAAATCAGAAATGCATTTATTGGTCATTATGACTGAGACTGTTACACAAGGCAAGTCAATGTTACATAATGATTTGTAATGGTATGTAAAAATATATTGATAGGTAATAATATAATTGAATTAAGCATTATTACATTTAAACAATTATCTTATATATAAAATTCTCGTGTCACAGTTTTCGTTGCCATACTCCTCCGAAACGGCTTGACCGATTTTGATGAAATTTTTTGTGCTTATCCGGTATCTATGAGAATCGGCCAACATCTATTTTTCATCATCATCACTTTTCATAATTATCAACGCGGGTGAAACCGCGGGGCGCAGCTAGTATATTTATAAAAACGTATAATACAAAAAAGTTTCAAGCACCAAATATTGTATCAAATTCAAACTTTGGTAGTTATCTTTGTGAGTCAGCATAATTTTGATCATGATTACCACCCTCGACCATATAAACTGCTACAAACCAGCTTGGTTAATTTATTTGTAGGTCGAACTATATTTGGTTTTAGCACGGAAAATAATTGAGTCTATCAAAGATATCAACAAAAATATTATTGAAATTTACCACAAATGAGGAAATATCTATACTAAGTGTTACACGTAGATATATTTCCTCCTCCCCTCGTTACGCCTGGTTTCCCTTATGTACACTAATCGTTCGCTCCGAACTGAGATCTCGCGCCTACATTTTGCCTCATTGAGAAAATCTGCTAGAGGTTAGTTGCGTTTAACTTTTTTCCAAATTATAATAGGTTGATTTTCGTATTTGTTTAGTAAGAGGATATAACGGATATCATATGCATGTTTCAGCTTTAAATATGGAGCTGTCTTTAAGATAGACCCCGGGGCAGAATGAGTCGAAAATCAGTGACTTGTATGTCCTATAAAATTGTTATTTTCCAACATAGATAAATTAGTTCTGTGCTCAAACATAGGCCCTAGCTCGAGGAGATATGGAATTAGAGGGCTTTATATCATGGACTACTGAAGTCTGGACTGGAAGCCCTATAAGAATATTTTTCTTAGACATCGCTCGAAGAACCGATATTTAATCGAGCTGAGATATAACCGATGGGGAAGAAAGGTCATCAGTGACCATTTATGGTTGGCTAACACCTTGTACGTATAGCTATACTAACACTAATAACAACAAAATACAGTAATACATAATTATGTCATATTGTTAGCTCGTTGGCTTAGTCTAAGCAGGGGTACCGGGTTCGATTAATTGAAACACAAGTTGTGATTGTGTGCGTGATGTGAATGTTTTCGGCACCCACTAGTCATCGAACTTAGTGTGGGGCTGTGAGTGTGAAAGCGTTTATGTTTATGTGAATCAATTGATATGTTATTAATGAAGGATATCGCCTTCCTCTGCTCTAAACTGTTCTGCCCAATTACTGTCATTTATTTCTACCACCTATCAACATTCAGAGGAATCGATTAAGATTTGAATTTATAAAACATGGCGCTCTACGGAGGAGGCCTAATATATCATTAGATGTGTTCGGGCTGATGATGATGGAAAAGTTTCTAATAATAATTATTATTGTAACTATCAAAAAGAGATCGCACTAACCAACTATAACGTTGTCTACGAATACAATTTTTTTGATTGAAAAAAGAATGTAATATTTTTCTTTTCTTAAATTTTTTGGTACAATTGTAAACAGGCCATATTACTTATCTATTTTACTATTTGTTTCAGGTAATTATCACAATTCTGCTCCGGTTTTGCAGTGATGATGTACCAAAACCTTAAAGGTTGGTACCTTCTTATTAAACACACAGATTGATTTCATATTATGCAGGAAGATGATTCGCAAAACAATGTTATACTATACAAGCTGCGGCCCGCGGTTTTACCCGCGTAAGACCTGGACCCGCCGTAATGCCGGGATAAAAAGCTAGCCTATGTGTTCCTGGGTGTATCCAAGATGTCAGCTACCTCTGTACCAAATTGCATCAAAATTGGTCGTTCCGCCGTTTGAACGTGAAGAAGTAACAAACATACGAACACACTCACAAACAAACATGCGTCTTGTTTCCACATTATGCGACGCGCAAGGGAAGGAGTTCACCGAATCTGTGTTTCGTAATAAATACAATATCGAAGTAGGTATGCATGCTCCATCGTCGACCGCATCGTCGCTTACCATCAAGTTAGACAGTAGTAAAAAATTGCCGCCTATCTCGAATAAAAAAAACAGCACAATCAATCAATTAATAGGCATCTTCTAGGCAAACATGCTCCATCGTCGACTGCATCGTCGCTTACCATTAAGTTAGACAGTGGTCAAAGATTGCCGCCTATCTTGAAAAAAAAACAGCACAATCAATCATCACTAATGTCTCAAGCTCAATATCAAGTGCGATTCGTGGAACTTAACTTGACGCTATAGAAGCCGTCAATGGAGTGTTCAGACAATAGGATGGAACGTGTCGGGGACGCTTTAAAGACGACAGGTCATGCCCTGTATAGGTGACCTTTACGTTCATTTTAATGTGTCATCGCTTCGGATATAATGTCGTTGGAGATCTGCCGTCGATATATGCAATTATACGTACCGGATTTTACTAGACGTATACCTCTCTCAAACTTATTCTATGTCTATATTTCATAATCGAATCTAATTCTATCGCTATCAGTATATTATCTTTTACATTTTTGGAGAGTGGGTGCAGGAATTAGTTCCCCCATTCCTCTTTTATAATCTCACAACAAGACTAACCACCAAACGTCAACCATCTATGGTTGACATACCTCCAGTTCGCTCGGAGCGACTCGCTTTGTACGGCAAAGGAGTGGAACTCATCGCCCGCGTCTTTGTTCCCCGAACGGTATAATCTGGGAGTCTTCAAGTCAAGAGTGAATAGGCATCTAGGCAAGTATGCTACATCTTTGGCCGCATCGCTTTCTATTAGATAAGATTGAAGTCAAATGCTTGCCTATCGAGCATTGAAAAATGAGAACATAATTATGCACACTTTCAGATTTATACGACCAATATTATAGTGCGATTGTGAATTAAACTATGTGTAATATGCGTCTATGCTTACGATGAAACCCATTCACTAAACAAGGCGAGTTCATCGATTTCTCAATAAAATACATGCAAATTCACCAGACAATTGAATGACGGACCCTATAAAGTGGAACCCCTCATCGGGACAAGTGTGCCGTTCACTCGGTCCACTCGAGGGGTCGGCAGCCGCAAGTTGGCTGCCCGCCAGCTGCCAACTATTATTACAACTCACTGCAATGACAAATGCAGCTCCCGTAATCCCTATTACAAAGCAATAAACCCCATTATCAGATGTACAAATAGAAAACATCTTCCCACACTCTGAAACACACCTGGGTCTACCCTTGACGCTAAGTCATAAGAACTGTTTTAGTAAATACGAAAATTTTGTTCTAAGTTCAAAATACATGTAGGACCTGCGTAGTTAGGGTTGTTGTCCATGCTATATCTGCGCAAGATTCAGTCTCCAATGCGTGGGCATTAGGATTACATTGCATCAAATCATTCCTTTTTCTCCGAGTCACAATACTTCTTATTACGATGGCTGTTGAGGTGAATTTTGTTTAGCAATACATTTTCAAGACGTCTTATTTCAGTGTCCAAGTTATAATGGATGCAAAGCAGGTGAATGCAGATGCAGCCGTTTATTATATCTGTAAGACGGGACAGGTCTACAGATCAAACGACTTCGGTGTGCTTGGGTTTCAAATGTATGGTACAGTTTGAGCAATTATCCACAATGTCCACTTCGGAATGCCGTCAAGGAAGTAGCTCGGTAATCTCGTAAATCATAAATAGTCCACATTACTTGTAGCAAACTTAGACGCTATTCGTTATAAGTAGATACTATAGGTTATTTATTCTGCCAAAAAAGCGGGACTTTCATTGCTACATGCTGGATACCCGGATATCTAGATGCCACTATCTCATATGGGCATATACTCCAACATTTATAAGTGTTTCATGTATCCCCGGCATACCCTATATCATCAGATTTTGTGTAATTTAAATTCTTCTAAGACTTAAAACTAGATAGGCCATTTCGAACCAAAAATATATATCAATATACAATTAAGTTTATATCGGATAAATAATCCTATTTCTGCCATTTGAGTTTTAATAATATGAATGAACATCGTACCAACATAGCAAAACAAAACATTTCTTTATTATTTGTTACCTAGCTTGACCACTATCTTACCTATTGCAAAGTATGATGTAATGTAGAGAAGGGAAGCACGTACCAAAATGGGAACTGGTTCTCAAGGATAGCTGCCGGAATACCATTTGGTGATTAGACCAACTAGCCACTTAAAAGCTTTCACACTCACAGCCCACATAAAGTTTGTGACTTGTGTTGAAACACAAATTACCCTTGAAGAGAAAACTTTTGTTTCCACCGGGAATCGAACTCGATACCCGCTGCTTAGAAGGCAAACGTGCCACGCCAACGGGAAGTTCACTTAGTTCCAGTTTCATTGTAATGAGTAAGCAGTTTTGAAACCCCTTCCACGACTAAGTACTTAGTCCATAGAAGAAAAGCTACGCTCCTATCTCCACCGTACATCCTATCTTTAACGTGCAACTAAGTTATTTTGTAGAGTTGTTAAGTGTCTTTACCTTATCTACAACAGAACGACTATCAACCTTATGTCCTTGTCTTAGTTCCTTACCATACTCTGTACCTACGTAGAGTAGATCCAACCTAAATGTGCACGCTCCTCCACAAAATAAAACCATACATTTGACACTCAAACATTTGTAAATTTTGGGGGAGAGGCGTTCACATTTAAAATTAATCTACTCTACTTCATAGATGAATAAGATATATACACTCAACGCTCTACTTATATAAAAGTTGTGAGTCACTGCATGTATATCTACAAATCTTTCTTTTTATTATTTTTATTTACATAAACATAAAACATAAACACTTTCATACTCACAGCCCCACACTAAGTTCGATGACTTGTGTCGTGGGTGCCGGAAACATTCACATCACACACACAATCACAACCAGAACCACAAATTTTCCATTGGGAGGAAACTTGTGTTCTCGCCGGGAATCGAACCCAATACCCCTGCTTAGAAGGCAAACTCCACCCAACTAAACCAACGGGCAGTTCAAAGGTTCTAGTTTTATAGATCCAGGATAGGCAACATTTGATCACTTACCTGATGATAAATCTGCTTACTTCCCATAGATATGAAGGTAATGCTACTCCTCCCCTACCTTAGATAACGATTAAAGCATGGGTTTCGCAGCCCCCGTCTATTTGTATACTAAATAATAATAACCTTCCTATTTTCGCATTACCTTTATGCGGAAGAATCTATACGATTGCCATTTTCCTCATCCTGCAGGAAAATTCGGCAACAAAGCATACTTTACTCCCCCCATTTTGAAAACACCTAATTTAGATAAAAGGTTTATTAGATTAGATTTTAGATGAGGCACTCATCGTGACAATTCCAAGATTAGGATGAGAAAAACGCATTTTTCTTTGCGAGATAATACGCATCTTCGACCCATTTCCATTTTGTTATTATGACAGGACCTTATTAAGGATGAATCTACGGGGGGATTATTTACAGACGGACGAGATTGGCGCGATTAAAAATAGTTTTAACTGAAAGAACTGCGAAGCTATTTTTAAATTTAGGTTAAGGAATTGTATTATTGTATAAAAAGAGAATGGAAAAATATCGCCACCGTGTTTCTTGCCAGTATCCTTTCAAGATGGTTGCAAATTGGAAGGCCTCTGGGGCCATACAATTTAAATATTGCTTTTTCGCATGAATATGCAAAATAATATTCATCAACAGTATTATAAATTCCTAGTGATAATGTGTTCGAGTGTGATAAACGTAAACGGCCTAATGTAACTGGATTTCACGTAGGATTTCACGCTGCCAAAACACCAAAAAAATTAAAGCTTATCGAAACATTTTTCTACTTGAGGTCTTAGTTTTAGGTACCTATAGGTTAGTTTGCAAAATAAGACTCAATTGTATGCGTTTGACAACAGCAATTTAAATTCATTATAATAATCTAATATATAAAATTCTCGTGTCACAGTTTTCGTTGCCATACTCCTCCGAAACGGCTTGACCGATTTTGATGAAATTTTTTGTGCTTATCCGGTATCTATGAGAATCGGCCAACATCTATTTTTCATCATCATCATCATCATCATCACTTTTCATCATTATCAACGCGGGTGAAACCGCGGGGCGCAGCTAGTGTTATATATAATTCCACTTATTTTTTCTTCCGTGTAATTGATAGACAAAATCGTATAAAGGTTTATACATTTTTCTAGTAGGAGGGGGAGGTACTTGATAATATATATATTATTTTATTTTATTTATTTATATGTTATTTATTATATTTTTTATATATTTATAATAGTATATGGTATTGTACATATATACATTTTTATATATTTACTGTTTTAGATCCGCTACCTCAGGTTGTGACTGAAAATCAGCGCCAAGTGTTATCCTTGGCAAAAATGCTTAGTCACGACCCTTTTGGCACTTTTTCTTTTTGTTATGTTTAATTACCTTTGTAAGCTGTTTTTATTGTCTATTGTATGTTCGTTTGTCTTGTCCATAGTGCCAAATAAATATATTTCATTTCATTTATAATAATTCTAAAACTCATATACAATTTCTTCTCTAAAATACACGCTAGTATCAAACAAACAATCGTGAATTTGTCATCGGCACGGCATAAAACCAACTGGCACGTGAGATATTTGGCTTCAGAACTGTTACGCATAAAACTAGCATATTTCCACCATTCGCCACCAGGATTCCAGGAAAAAAGTGTAAATGTCATGTTAATAATATATTACTAATATACAATACGTTATTTGACGGCTTCTCTTGTTTACATGAAATTGATGTCGTTATGAGTCATTCGAAGAAATCGTAAACAGCGAAGTAATTAAAACCGATTGGCAGATAACAGTACAGTAGCAGTGTTTTAGCAATGAATAGTGCTATTAACATTTATTGAGGCATTGGTAGTTTGTAAAAAGCAATAACAGAAATTGCTTTGACTCGACACTGATAGACGACTTAACTTTTTATGGGATTTGAATCGTCGTAGTCGATCTTTGTAGCGTCTTCTCGACGTCACTAGATAAACAGGAAAATGAATATTATATCAAGCAGGTCAATTTTAACTTGTGCGTATAAAAAATGTTAAACAGTTTCCCACGAAATATGGCAGTCATACAAAAAAGTTCACGGATATCCAGGAGGTTAAGCAATAATGCTTGAGGAAAACTTTTTTTTGAGAGGTGGTAGAGCATTTTGTGAGTTGCTCGCCTGGCTTGCTACCAAAGTAGCTTACCACCATCAAGTTGAAAGTCTGCCGCCAAGCCAAATACGGTGTTCCGGCAGTTATCCTTGAGAGCCTGCGTATTCCAGGTCTAGTGTGTTTACCAGCTTCGATCACATCGTCACTTACCATCAGGTGAGATAGTGGTCAAACACTAGCCTGTCACAAATAAAAAAAAAAAAAACTGTAACAGAAATCTTTTTCTACATGTGTTCGGCAAAACCATTGGGAATCTTTCTCGAATTTACTTGTACCTTGGGGTAGAGTTGCCTAATCAGTTAAAGTTGCCGATAACGCCTATAGATTTACAGAAGTAAAGCCGTTCGAGCCAAAAGTTCTGATGCGTTTAGATGGTAAAAATCCTGTCGGCATGAGCATTACAATTCAGAGAGGCAATGTCGATAGCAGGATGGAAACGGTACCAACTGTTAGTAGACTTGAGCACTTAAGTTACCTAAAAGCTCGGTGACTTGTAGGTAACTTAGCTCTGTTGTTGTATAGTAGATGGTTACATGTTTTAAACTTAGTTTTAGGAAAAAATGTTTCCTAAAGGGAAAAATATCTAATAGTAAGAACTATATGTAATAGTACGAAGTATGCTCCCAACCTCATACAATGTCAAAATTTAAAGTAGATGATGATAATAATAGAGGATAAACTCTTTACTTCGTTCTCGATTCGGTACGTTCTCGTTCAATAAAAAAACGCGATTATGAATTTGTGATTTAATACATATTTTTTTGTGTCTTCATACATCACAAGGGAGTATATTGTAGTTTTGGCAGTGTTGCCAACATATCTCTCTGGGTAAATGCCTATCGCATTGGTCACGTTTGCGAGGATTGCTGCCATAGATGCTGACTCATTAATGAATGAAAGCGGTACTCTTGCCAAAATATTTACGTTCTACCGTATAAACAACGACATAAGTTTATGGGAAATAATACTCCTAAATTACGCATACAATATAACTTCTGTGAGGGCTGACAAGTACGACAAAAATCACGATAAATGCGACGAGAAAAATGTATTTGTGTAAACGAACTCTTACTACACTGGAATACAGGATTTCAAAGAATTGTATCACGAGAGCTGGAAACAACTTACACTCATACATAATAAATCATTAATAATACAGGGAGGGAAATTGTGCTCTTGCCGGGAACCGACCCTGTAGAACAGAAAGTAAGAAAGACCTAAGTCTAGCTCCCAACAGCTGTCGTGTCCAGAGAAGAGTACGTCCTTAATAGGTATTATAATGAATGAATACTGTAATGTAATATAAAGGTAGATCTTTTAATAGAAGAACGAGGATTATGTTATAATCATCGCAATAGTAAGGATAGGAGCGTAATCGACATGCTAATCCTCGTGAAAACCCTTAAAGAATACGTGCCACTTGGTAGCCCAAACCAAGATGACAAGGGAGCTCCCGCCAAGATTCCCCGGGGGTAATTGTCCTCGGCAGCCATATTAGGTAGTAATGATAATCATTGAGGCCTACACCTAAAGTCAAGAAAGGCTCAGAGGAAAAGCTTGACTCGACTGATAACCCATATGAGAACCAAGTAGAATAGGAGAGGTGCATATAAAAACAGCCCTTTTTATGTCAACTAGTTGAGCCCCAAGTTACTCGCTGTGGGTATAAATAACATTTGTGTAAATCAGCTACCTCCAGGAAGGTTTCAGCTACATCCAGGCCCAATTTCATCAAAATTGGTCCATGCGTTTTAGTGTGAAGAAGTTACAAACACACTCACAAATTTCGCTTCTATAATATTAGTGTAATAATTATGTGACATACGAGAGTCACCAGTGAGACTAGTTGCACAATCATCATTACCTCAAAACCGTAGAAAAGTGTACAATAAAAAATGTTTTGAATAGTTGCGGCTGAAGAAGAAGGTGAAAAGAAAAACAAACATCATTACGTAAAACACAAGATCATTAATATTTTGCACGTGTCTAGATTTTCTTTTGTTTCGCGTCTAGAGTCAGTCTAACTATTCTGCCTAGAAGTCTAGATAAGAGATGGATGTTATGTAATTTTTGCCACGAGTAGGGAATGTTATCATAACATTGATCGTTTTACCTTATTTTATTTGAAATCAATACTTGCTGGCAATTCATCAATCATGGCTTGTTCTCTTCTCACGTATATATTTTAATTGATTAAGGTTGGAGCTTTTTTTAATTCAAATCAATCCAAACGACGATGCTCTGTAACATTAAAGACAATGTAAATCGTTCCTGCTGCGGGACGGTCCTGGTGACCTGACCCCCTATTACGAATCTTTGTTGCACGCGGTTTCAATTAAAATTAAGCAAAAATGAACCTTATTTCTTAGGAGTTTTGTCAATTTAGTATTGAAACCGTTTGCAACAAAGATAGGTAATCGGGGGGCTGTAATACAGGTTTCTAACGAAACCTACATCAGGCACCAGCTCTCACAAAATAGTACCAATTTCTTACACAACTTAAACATGTCTAGTCTTACTATTTGTACCTTCGCTAAGAGAAATAAACTGATTTTTGGTCTTGATTTCAATCCTTTGATATTATATAGCATTATATAGCACACGAGCTTATTGTCTATAATTTCTTAAACTTAATTAAAATTACATTCATTGATAACCTTTCGATTCTTAGTTCTTCTTTCGATCCATCCTCCTTCAGCATGTGATTTTATATTTCGCAAGTTATAATTTTTTTATTAATTTTACTAATCTGATAAATATATTTACATCGAAACATGCATTGCTTACAGTTTATCGCAGAACCTTTTTTAACACACCTGTATAAGTCTAAATGGCTAAAATATTATACAAAAAGTATTATAATTCCTGATGTTCTGGACTAGATTTACTGAATAATATGTATACGTAGTAATCATATCATAAATATCAACATATGTTTTTATAATAATATCTAGGAAAATATGTGTTTTTACCCTTGTACATATGGTAATTGATTACGTAACTCAAGGACAGTCATGGGGTCCTATTGTGAAATAACAATTGTCATTATAAATTACTCATATCGGTTGACAGGTAGCGCACGCCCTTTAGTGAGTGGAAAAGGAGTCGTACACTGACAAAAATATATGAAATGTGTGGATTTATATTATATATACGGTTTCACAGTCACAGCCCCACACTAAGTTTGATGACTTGTGTCGTGGGTGCCGGAAACATTCACATCACACACACAATCACAATCAGAACCAGAAACACAAATTTTCCTTAAATACTTGTGTTCCCGCCGGGAATCGAACCCGATACCCCTGCTTAGAAGACGAACGCCACCCAACTAAGCCAACGAGCAGTTCAATTGACTATCAACTTAAGCATATTTTTCATAGAATCGTGCCCTAATATTTCTATATCTTTAGTGCTAAATATATTTGAAATACAAATATATTTACCACATAAATATAAACTGTTACATCCGCCGCGTCATACACAACAAACTTGAAGTTTCGAATTATATAATTTGTTTATCATAACACTGTAAGCCGAGCCATATTTCTTATCTATATACGTACATGCACTCGTAGAATGTCACCGAAAGCCCCCTATACACGCCCAATCTTATCTTGAAGCAAAGCCGTTTTCGCATACAATCGAAATCCAGTTTTCTAATCATCGTTTTCTTAAGTTAAAGATTCCCCCACACAGTCGAAGCTGTTCGGCTGTGGAATGATCTTCCAGTTGAAATAAGAAGGCCACAATCACTCCATATTTTTAAGAATCAAGTCAAGGCACACTATATTTAATTTTAAATAATATTGTATCTATTTCGTTAATTTGTCTAAGTTTTTGATACTGTTTCCGTTGCTTTCTTTTATTATTATAATTTTTATTTTTTTTCTCCTTTAAAATAAATAGACTAATGTATTGTTTGTATATGTGTATTGTTTATATAAAATATATATTATTATTATATAGTATATATGTACTTATGTATATGTAAATTTGTAATTGATGTGTATATGTATTATATATATTAGATCCGTAAGCACCGTTATGAATAAGCTTTTTATGAACGACGTCCTATTATTTTGCGTTATTCCTATCCATCCAAAGGTTGTCTGGAAGAGATCGCTTTCAGCGATAAGACCGCCTATTGTTACACTTTTCTAAAACTGTACTGTTAAAATTTTACTATTTGTGTAATTTATTTGTTGAGGTGTTCAATAAAGAGTATATCTATCTATCTATCTATCATCGGCACGCAATCAATAGACCATCGCTGCAGTCTGCCTATAGGCTAGACTCCCAAGGCTATTGCTACTCTTTGTTTAGCCTCATTATGTGCCTACGTTACTATACAATTACCGTCTATATATATCTGTCTATGTATAGAGACACGACATTGGTGTTTAGTATTGACGACACCACGCTAGGAGTTGAATAGATTGACGACTGACGAGGATAAGTCCTCGGTTACCTAGGGTCAAAGAACTGGGACGTTGAAATTGTGTACTAACACGACTTAGGTTCTGTGACTATTCTGCTATTTGACGCTACCCAGTGGGCTTGAGCACTTGAGTTACCTATAAGCTCGATGCCTTGTAGGTAACTTAGGTCTTCGCTGAGATGTATATAGTTTTAGGAAGATAGGCAATTGGTTCGTTGTTAGAAATGTAAAAAAAAATATGCAGGATATTTTTGAAATGAGAATGGTTGCGTAGTTATTCACGAATGGGATGAAAATTCTTTTGATTTTTGTCCCATGACTTGTTTCTAAGTGCCTTACTTTTAAACGTTGCATATGAGAGGATGTGTAATTTTGTTTCTGTCCGTGTGAAAAGAACTTTGCGAGAAGAGTATGAAAAGGTCTATAAAGAAAATCAATGTTGGAAAATCAATTTGATTTGTACCAGAGTCTATCCTAAAAACAGCTGCACATTTAAAGATGAAAAATGTTTTATACCCGTTATGTCCTGTACTTGAACAAAAATACAAAATCAAACTATTATTATTTAGAAAAATACTTACAAGCAACTCTTATTCATAGGCAAAATGAAAGCGCGTCACAGCTATTAATAGAGAAGATAAAAAAATATACATATCTAAGTTGTTTTTACATATATTTGGATTATCTTGGACATACTATTTCGTATAATTTAATGTTTCTTCTATATTATATCTTTAATTATTTTGTCAGCCGCAGATACCTATGGTTATACCAATTACGCCGAAAATATCAGCATCTGTCAACAAACGAAGAATATAATTTTAGTAATACCATAAATAATTATTATTCTTAGTATAATCCTATTTTCAAACATTCCAATTTGCGATATGTCAAAGGAAGTATTAACAGATTGACTGATGATAAGTAACAATGTTCAATAATGCTTTATATTAAACATACTATGTTATTATAAGAAGTCGTTTTAATTTAGTACATACCTAATCTACCTAGAGTCTGTGTTTCCTGATAAATACAATATAGGAGTCTTTAAGTCACGAGTGGATAGGCATCTTCTAGGCAAGCGTGCTCCATCGTCGACCGCATCGTCACCTTCAGGTGAGATTGCCAACATATTGCATAACATTGTTTGAAGTATAATTGCTAACCTAAACGCGCCCCCCTATCACTCTGATTCGTCCCTGTCGTATCAAGTCATCAATAACATTATTATTATATACCTACACGACAAACTATATGTCACTATTGACGTAACGCTGTTTGTTTCGTAGTCTGGTAGTTATTATTATAATAATATGTATAATTATGTACATACTGTCACTTATCGTTAGTATTCGTCTCATATCGTTTTATTACATATTTAAATTGCATTTAAAATTCTTATTACTCGGCGTACGCTGTTTGTTTATAAACTGGCAGGTAAAATAAATGGTAACGATATTCAATTTTTGAATGTACTAGAAGAAACGTTTTAATATTAACAGTACGTACTTAAGGTACTATAACTAGCCGTGCCCCGCGGCTTCGCTCGCTATTATCAATTTTAAAAGTAGCCTACGTGTTAATCCTAGGCAAAAGCTATGTACATTCCAAATTTCATCCAAATCCATTCAGCCGTTAAAGCGTGAAGAGGAAACAAACATACACACAAACTTTCGGATTTATAATATTAGTAGGAAGAACCGTCATCACATCACAATAATGTCATTAATCCGAAAATGTTGCGTAAGTATGTTTATTTTCTCTCCACGCTGTAACGGCTGAACTGATTTGGTCAAAATTTGGAATGTACATAGCTTATAACTAGGATTATCACATAGGCAATTTTTTTACTTGATAGGCGAAGCCGCGGCACTCGGCTAGTATTTAGTAACGATTCTAGTGAGTAATGAATCTATAAGAACCATAATGTGAGTGTAATTTCTTGGACAATCGCGTAGTAACAAATCAAAAATACTACCGAACTCTTAGCTCACATCCCCGCAATTAAGCCCTGAATACGCCCTCATCTTTATCCAAATAATTGGAAAAATTCGTGAAAAAAATCTCAACATCTGGAATGCCGATGAAAATGCCTGAAAGATTGCTCATGTTTGTTGAAAAAATATTTTGAAATGGCGTCGGAATCTTTGAAAGCAAAGCTTCCAAGGCCGATCATTTCTTTGATACATTGCCGCGTTATCTCAATAGTTCTCTGGAATCGTCTCTCATTTCGATTTACGTCCCAAACATCCGGTCGTGCTGACACTTCGATGACATTAAGGGACGGTCAGATGATTTCTACTACGTAGAAAGGAACGTAGTGGAAAACATTCGAGTCCCTTTTTAACTGACTGCAAAAAGGAGTATTTTTTTAATTTGTTCAAGAACTGATTTTGAATTATCCGCAATAGTATTTAATTCATTTAATCTGAACAAGGGATTCAGGGATAAAGCGGCGAAGTCGGTTTTTTTAGTTTTATTTGCGTTTAAATTTTTTTATGTTCGTCATGATAAAGAAATTCTATGAATGTAATGTCCCGCTCTGTCATCTTGAGAACATCTGCCTATCATTTGACCAATTTACTCAAAAAGATTGATCCAACTGTACCAATCACGCGGCACTCAACCTTTGTCACGCATCGAGCGCTAACTCCGCTTTGATGTCCATTGGCTGAGGACCAACAATTCATCATCAGGCCGGAAGTGGTGTCTTTCTAATTGGATACACAGATCCGAAGCATTCTTGGACCAGTCATCGGCCAGCGGCCTATGAGGAAAACGTCCCATGGATTCGTCATGGCATAATCATTTTTGGCAGTTTACTAGGATGTTCTGGAGATGAACGAGCGACATTCATAGAATTTCTTTATCATGATCAACAGCTTGATGAAATAAAATTAAAAAAAGATTTTTTTATTACATTATAGTAAATTATTTTTAATTCTGTCCCAGTATATATATTCCATACTCTAGTACTATATTCAAGAAACCAACACACGGTTAGTTGCTTGAGTATAGACTTGCATACATACGCCTTGAACTGCCCGTTGGCGTAGTTGGGTCGTATAATCAGCGTAAAACATAATACATAAACATAAACGCTTTCACACTCACAGCACCACACTAAGTTCGATGACTTGTGTCGTATATGCTTGAAACATTCTCATCACACCCACAATCACAATTAGAAACTCAAATTCATTTCCAGAGAGATTTAAGAAATTCTATAATACACATTTTTCACCTCTTTTTAACCGAGTTCGAAAAAAGAGGTTCTCAATTCGACTGTATTTTTTTAATGTGTGTTACCTCATTTTTTTTCTAGGGGAACCGATTCTGATTATTCTTTTTTTATTTGAAAGTTGGTGCTGCCCATGTGATCCCATTTAAATTTGAACAAGATTTTACCAGTAAGTGTAATCTTCAATAATACGTATGTACAAGGATTTCGAAGATAAAGCAGTATAATCGGTATTTTGCGTTTAAATTATTTTTTCTAAATTAAATAATAGTTCGTTACTGCTCTGTAAAAGAATTTCCAAACAGTTTTAACACACAATACGTCTTATCTGCATAGTGAAACTTGTAGCTTAAATACGAGTACGTAGATTAAAGATCAACACCGACGAACATACCTACCCTACACGTGTCGAACATTTCCCATAGCACAGAATAAACTATCAAGGTATGCATAAGTACCTAGTTCATAGGTATACTAGTTTCGTGTATACTCAAGCGCTCCGACCAATTTTTTCATATCACATTGAGCATATCTGACACCGAGCATGCTAATCACTTTGTTTTGAACGTGTTGGAGTGAAATAGTAGTGTTTTAGTGCTTTTAGTGACTTGTTTGTGGGTTCTGTGACCGCGTGTGGTCGCGAGTCCAGATCTAAACTTCCGGTTGGTCCGCGTTTTGACTTCATTGTTATGTACATGATATCGTTTAATAGGTAACAAGGACTTAAAAGAAAAACGTTTGTGAGGTATCTATACTCCTTCTAACAATTTATTAAACTTTTGGCATCCCTATACGAGTGTTTATTCATTTTGTCTTCTCTCTCGCTCGCACAAATCGATATTTTTAATAAATACAATTGTGTACGTGTGTTTTTGAAAATGTTTTCAACTAACTATATGGATAATACAAGGATGTTTAAAACTTCTTTTCGCTATCATGTCCTTCAATAAGATGAGAAAGAATACAGTTTCCAAATTTCAATGTGATTTTCACGCTTTCTTCGTTTAACTTAAAGTTATGAAAAACGAAAGGAAGATTAAATTATTCATTATATTAGTGTCCATATAGTTGGTTGAAAACATTTCATAAACAAACGTAGCTAATTGTATTTATTAAAAATATCGAAATGTGCGAGCGAGCGAGAAGACAAAAGAAATATTCCTTTCTCTTGAAAACTTTTTGGTCCAACTAAATCACACCACACCTCGAATGCTTCAAGACGCTTACTATTTTCCTTGCCAAGGAACATTTATGCTTCTGTTTCTGGGTGCGATTATGTGTGTGCTAGGTAGGTAAATGTTTTCGGCACCCACGATACTTTGTTATTCATACTGTCTTTGAACTTTGTGTAAATAAATATATGTCTTTATATCTTTATGTTTTGTTCGTTTAATTGTGTAATCTCTTGAGTGTCAATTAAGAATTACTGAATGTATAAATATTTTTGAGTAACGTACATTTTTTAACCGACTGACCAGTAGTTTTTGAGTTATCCTCAATAATGCGCATTTAATTAATTTAATCTGATCATTAGTTCCGAAGATAAAGCGGTGAAGTCGGTTTTTTACCAACGTCAAAAAAGGAGGACTATGTTCGACTGTATGTATTTTTTTTTTGCTTAAAATGCTTAAAAAACCGATTTCACCGCTTATATTTTGGTTTTGGCTTGATCGATTTGGGCGAGATCGAAATTTATATGGGACCACCTCTGAATTATAATCTACCAAACATAAAAATAATTTTGAGAATCGGTCCACAAATGGGGGAGAAATCGGTGAACATACATAAAAAAACATATACAGTCGAACATAGTAACTCCTCCTTTTTTGAAGTCGGTAAAAATGCTTAAAATTTTAATAGATACCTATTCGTATATATTCGTATCAACATTACCTACCATTCAAACCACAAGCTCGCAAAAACCTGTACCTCAGAGCCTGATGCTGATCATTACTGTTCTCGGAAGCCAGGAGTGGGCCTGTAATGGCTTTCTGGAAGGAGGTAATATCTGTCGGCACGCAAGTTGTTTGCGACATCGACTGTGTTTTCCTGTGGAACTGATCTGGGGAAAATTGAGAACCTCCTTTTTTAGTCATTTAAAAAAGCAAGGCATAGTGTTTTTTTTAATTACTAAAAAAAGATCACAATTTTTTTGGAAAATATTTTTTATGTCAAGTAAACAAAAACAACAGAGATAAAACGTACACTCACAGCCCCACACTACTTTCGAGAACTTATATCATTGTTAAGATAAGATAAGATAATTCTTTATTGGCAAAAATTGTAGTGTTAGTATTCGCGATTTCTTATTGCAGGTAATGTTATTACAGTTGACCCATCTCGGGAGACCAATGTCGCAAAATATGATTATACAGACCATACACATTTTTATTATTTAGTGATATTTGGAATGTATGATGAATAAGCTACAATAATTATAATTAGTCATCGAAATATAAGGAACACTACAAAAATGTCAAAGATAATAAATTCATGCTATGTCAAAAGTTGTTGCCGGAAGCATTTACATGCACACCCTGAAACAGAAGCACAAATGAATGTCTCTAGGGAAGTTAAATTGTGCTTCTGCGAGGAAACGAACCCAGGACCCACTGCGCAGTAAGCAGATACTTGCCTGCCGAACTATCTGGGTCGTCAAGCTACAAAACATATTAATAATAGGTACCTCCAGAATCGAGCAATGATTTATCCGACTACGATAGATAAATACAGATAATATTTCAATGAATATTATATTTTATCTATTACTCCGTCCAGTAGCGTCTATTAATATTACAATCACAAAGTCATAACTCAGATCGACATCGATGGTTGTTGTGAGAAAAGCTGCCAAGGGCGGGGCGAATTCGGACACTGAGTGTTCCGTACCACCATACCATGGAGCGAGCCTCGCGCCTCGCGTTTTTGAGATATGTACTTAAATGACGTTTTATAAAAATGAATAGCTCGATTTATCGCCCCGAAACCCCCAGCATACTAAATTTCATGAAAATCGTTGGAGCCGTTTACGAGATTCAGATTATATACATACATATATACAAGATCGTTCGTTTAAAGGTATAAGATACTAATAAGCTTCGCGGATTTGTCTTTAAATTAAAATGTAGCCTATTTGGTAATTGTACCAAGCATTTGACCAGTATCTCACCTGATGGAAAGTGACGATGCGGCAGAAGATGGGACATGCTTGCCTAGAAAGTACCACCTACCTGAAGACACCCAGATAGTACCGTTCGGGGAACGCAGGTGATGAGTTCGCTACTTCCCCGCTGCTCAACTAAATTGCTCAACTGCATTAAGTTGAGCAGTGGGTAATACCAACTGCTCGACTGGTAATTGCTCAACTATGAACAGTTGAGCAGTGGGTATTACCTCTGATCTACCCACTGCTAGTCCACTCCTTCACTGTACGGATGACAAACTTAGAAGCTTCGAACGAACTGGGGATATGTCAACCATAAATGGATATATGGTCCTTGTCGTACACACCCTCTCTTGTAACTTTGAGTAATATGTTGTTTGTTTACAGAACCCTAAAAATTACGGTAGGCCTAAACTTGTGTGAAAGTCGTGACATTTAAAAAGGTTGGGCTCTTCTTGTTTGCGCTGTCACAGATAAAATAATAGTTGTTTGTGGAGTGCTAATCTTTTTTTGTTATTATATCTATGATATAATCAGCAAGTGGTGTATCTTTCACACTGATTTCAGGTAAAACTAGACTCAAATAAAAAACTATATCTTTGCTTGACGACCCAGTTGGCGCAGTGGACAGGTGTCCGCCCTCTGCGCCGTGGGTCCTGGGTTCGATTCCCGGCAGGAGCACAAATTCCTTCCCAAGGGATATTTGTGCTTCTGGTTCTGGGTGTAATGTGTGTGTCTTTGAACTTAGTGTGGGGCTGTGAGTGTGAATTCGTTTGTTTTGTTTTTTTTGTCTAAATTAGACCCGTGCGAAGTCGAGGCTGGTAGTTATGGCTAATCAAATTAAACGCTTTCGCACTCACAGTCCCACACCAAGTTCGAAGAAGCTACATCTTCGGCTGTATTATCTCTTTCCACTAAAAAGTTACGGAAAATGTTATCTTAGACTATGATAAGATATTTATCTCAAAATCTAGTTTTAAAATCTAGTTTAGTTCTATTTCCCCGAACATTATAATCTGGGAGTCAACCTCCATCAGGTGTGATGGCGGTCAAATGCTTGCCTATTATGCATAAAAAATCGGTGCAGCCGTTTGGAGAAAGAGCATCGGAGGGTATTTCCAAAATTTTGATATGCCACTTGTACTTACTATAATCACTACTCACATAGTATTTTCCAATTATGTAAATCCGAAAGTTTGTGTGCAAGTGTAAGTATATTTGTACCCTCTTCTCGCTTTAACGGCTGAACGGATTTGGATGAAATTTGGAATTTACAAAGCTTATGCCTAGAATTAACACATAGGCTACTTTTTGACTTGACAATAGCGGGTGAAGCCGCGGGGCACGGCTAGTTGTATATAATACATCAGCTTAATTATTACGGAAAATAAAACATTCAGAAAAAAATTGTAGAACTAAATATGCTAAGAATCAGGGTCCCAGAGCTTTCCGGTGTCACAAATCACCCTGTATAAACACTGGTACAGTTGCTGATAAAACAGATACGTAAATAAATAGAAAATCACAGTCGTTGATAAAGAAAATACACGAAGAAATATCTCAGAAAGTACTTACACGATAAACAGGAAGGCGCCTCGCTCAGAATTGTAAAAGCCCACGCCGACGTATCGCCTACCTAGTCCATAGGTATATATATGGTATATATAGGTGTATATATACTAGGGACCATCCTCGACTTCGCACGGGTCTAATTTAGACAAAAAACGAAAGAAATCGTTTTTTTATGTGCGATAAATTCAAATTTCAAATTCAAAATGTTTAATTCAGAACAACAAAGGATCCATAAAATATTGTTAGTAAAAAAATATATAATAAGGCCTACAAGCTATTGGTTAGTACACAAGAAATATCAACTATAAAATACAATTAAAATTAAAATTAATTCGTCATGTACTTACGAGATAAGCAAGCATTTGACCACTATCTCCCCCGATGGTAAATGTAAATGAAAATCTATCTGTTGGTGAAAACCGAATCAAAATTGGCCTTGTTTAGGAGTTTGCGGATAAACATACAGACAGACACATAAAGCGACATTGTTTTATACTATGTAGATATACCAGTCCCAACCGATTCACATTTTCTGAGAAGGGCGTCGATACTCAAATACCTATCGCAAAACGTCAGATATTTTTTCCTCGGCCCTATCCCGACGCGATTTGGATCTCTTTCATAGGATTAAGGGAATCTAATAGGAATTCGTCCTTGCATGCCTGTCGAATAGCGAGCCATATTTTTGGAAATCTATATTTTATCCTATCTCTCAAAAGTGTTATCGTGGAATCGGACTTTTTGGGGGTTTTTTATACCCTAACAAGGAAATAAATAAATAGAAATGAGTAGATAGCGGAACCCATGCAGTCTACACTACACTATAGGATTGTATATTATGTAATACCTTTAAACGAGCAATTCTTGTATATATATGTGTGTAATCAGGATCTCGGAAAACTGCTCCAACGATTATCATGAAATTTAGTAAGCAGGGGGTTTCGGGGGTGATAAATCGATCTAGCTAGGTTTCATTTTTAGAAAACATCATTTACCAAAAAAAAAGTATCGGTCATCCAGTTATACTTATAATTACTGGCAGTACGAGATAACTTTTGCCAGATTTTTAATGAATATAAAAAATATGTATATAATTAAAATACTATAATTATATTCTTTAAATACATAAATATAGTTAGGCTATCACACTAATATCTATTATAAATGCGTAAGTTTGTATATTAC
The DNA here is from genome assembly GCA_948107665.1 of Lomographa bimaculata. Taxonomy (NCBI): domain Eukaryota; kingdom Metazoa; phylum Arthropoda; class Insecta; order Lepidoptera; family Geometridae; genus Lomographa; species Lomographa bimaculata. The sequence goes on from OX403600.1 coordinate 15,608,436, forward strand.
AACAAGGTGTTTGTTAATTCTTCACGCTTTTACGGCTGAATGGATTTGGATGAGAATTGGAATGTGCTAAACTTATACCCAGGAATAACACTTTTTATCCCGATCAACGCGGACAAAGTCGCGGAGAACAGTTAGTATGATGTGGTTGTTGGTGGTAAGCACGATAGGCCTAATTGCGATCAGGAAGGATAGACTTTGTTACAAAAGACGGGTAGAGTCAGGCGTGTATTAGAATAGCTCTACCACCGTGGAACTGTGTTCCAGCCGCTATCCTTTAAAGTACGTTCGAATTCTAGGCCATGCTCTCCACCCTCAACCATACGTCTAATTATGTTGTAGTGGTCGAACATTAAGCACGATAGGAATAGAATAGGACTGACTCGAAAATAGTACCTAGCCGGATGTCGGATTACAATTTACTCTTGGTGACAGTTTTTTCTACTGGAATAAGGTATACAACAGTAACTGTATAGTAGAGTATTTCAAATTCTTGCTAAATATTCCACCCCAACCCTTCCCCCCTCCCCCCCAGCCCCAAATCGATGCTCGCCAAATGAAGATGCATTGGTACCGTCAACAAACCAAAATATGTTTTCGAGTAAAGTGTCACCCGGCGCGATCCGCACCATACATAATTCATACAAGGCTCCTCATTGATTGCTTCACAGACTATAGCAGCGGTACTACATCGATATCTTCTAGAAAATAGAAACACGACCTTATTATAAATAAAACAACATCTATTTTAGCTTAAAGCGAGAACTGTAGGTATGGCTATTGAAAATAGTTAGGTATGCAGCAGAGGATAAGGTCGGTTGTAGCGTGGAAGTTTCGCTAGTCTGGGGCCTGACCTTGGTCGTTTGGGGGGTCGGAGGTGGCGTCTGGTCCTCACCCCCCGGGGAGGAATGCGTCGTCGCTTGCGTAATAAGATATTTTTACGTGTAGCCAAGCGAAATTTAGCTTAGTTGTCATAGAGACTGGTAGTGATTTTGCGGATTTTAGTTTAGTAGTTGGAGCTCTGCGCAAAAGCTACTGACGCCTTTGAGATATGTCGCCTATTCAAACGGGAAAATAAAAACTGTACTTATCGACGTTTTCCTTGCTAAAAGATGGCTCTCGGAACGTCCTTAATTTTAGACAATTGTTGACGCTGTAAGATACCTTCTGTGGCATTTTTAAACGCTTTCACACTAGTCGATCACAATGAGGTCGATGACTTGTATCGTTAGTACCGGAAACCATTACATCACACACACAAGCACACCCAGAACCAGAAACACAAATTTCCCTTGGGGAGAAAACTTATTTCCAACGGGAACCCGATACCCGCTGCTTAAAAGACGAAGGAGCACCCAACTAAGCGAACGGGCAGTTCATTATTATATATTATGTTTTATGGATATGGTTATCCAAACGAAAGAGGCGGCACTTTAAATTACCTACTATGGGTAGCTTAAATGCTCTATTCCAATCTCAATAGTCAGTGTGCTGAATGACCAATTGCACAAAAAAACTTTGAGGCGGTCGATACGAGGTGCTCTCAAATTACTTCATATTTTATGTTTCAACTAATTCAGCTTACTGTACCTATAATTAAACTCATTTTTATAAGCTCTACCACGCTGAACTTTGCTCTACAAAATCTTAATTCTAACAATACATCTCCGGAACCCTGTCCATGGCGTACTCTACAAATTGAATTATCGATGCCTCTAATATGTTTTTTTTTTTTTTTTTATGCCTGATAGGCAAGCATTTGACCACAATCTCACCTGATGATGTGGCCGAAGATGTAGCATGCTTGCCTAGAAGGTACCTATTCACTCTTGACTTGAAGACTCCCAGATTGTACCGTTCGGGGAACAAAGACGAAGGCAATGAGTTCCACTCCTTCGCAGTACGAATGATAAACGTAGAAGCGAAACGCTTCGAGCGAACTGGAGGTTGAATGTTTCCCCATTTATTATCATAATATCGAATAAAGACGTAGTGTGCAAAGGTGTGAATATTATGTACTATTTTTGTTATTGTACACCACCGTCTTTTCCTTCCGTTACTGTCGATCCATAGGTTGTCTGGAACAGATGGATTTAAGCGATAAAATCGCCCATTGTACTACCAAAATGAATTTTAATATTTTATTTGTCATTTGTTTTTATTTGGTATACAATAAAGCGTTATGTATATATTTTTTTGGAATATAATCGTCACATATTTTTTTTTTTTTTATAATTTAGCTGTACCCGGCGGACTAATGCATGTTTCTAAATACTCAAAAAAATCTTAACCTATCCGAATCGGACCCAGACTAGAAATTAAGAATGCAGAATTAGTTTATGACATAGAAAAATATGTGAATAAACGGGTCACTTATAATAGGTTTCTTTAAGGAATGACTAAGTTCTGGATATCTTTATATATATTAAGGTTATTCCCTAGCAAAAAGACGTATTATGTTTTCTATATCATAACTAAATTATATTATTGTATATGTATGTTTATTGTATAATCCATATATTTATATTTATACTAAACACCGTCGTCCAATTTAATTGATTTACTCCTCTCCATCCAAAGGTAGTCTGGAAGAGATCGCTTTTAGCGATAAGACCGCCTGTTGTTACGCTTATTTTCTAGATTATTATTCCTTGTCATGTATTTGTTAAGGTGTTCAATAAAGAGTTTATCTATCTATCTATTATAATGATCATAGCATTTTGTAACTCTGAACTGCCCGTTGGTTTCGTTGAGCGTTTGACTCTAAGCACGGGTCCGATACCCCTGAGACCGGGGCCGCCTGAGATGGGCGTTCGCCGCTCATCGTTCGATTCCCGGCGGGAACAAGTTTTCAATTTGTGTTCTGGTTCTTGTCGTGATTGTGTGTGTGATGTGAATGTTTCCGGCACCCACGACACAAGTCATCGAACTTAATGTGGGGCTGTGAGTGTGAAAGAATTTATATACAGCGTGCGTGGCTCAGAGGTACCACTTCACACCCGGGTGTCTTCGATTTCTGCTTGGCCTAGCATCACAAAAATCATCACATATACCTCGACTTCTTTCCTTTATATAAAGCATACCATATCCGTAAGTTTCTACAAAGATAACGACTGCAGTCACTACATTCTAGGTTCTTATTCAAACTTTTACTTTGCCGGAACATAGCCGCGTGTTATCGCTGGAAAACCTTGCGATAAAGCGTTCCAGCATCACTAATGCCTCGGCTGTTATCAGCGAGCGTCAGCTAGCCCGATGAGGAAAACATAACTCGTAGGACATAAATGTAGCCACGTGCCAGAAGAAAAACACTGCTAAATTGCAAGTAGGCCGAAATGTTAGTTGGGCCGCGCCCACGCCACCAGCTACGCTTGAACCTAGAAAGCCCATTGACCCACCTACTCTCCACCCTAAATGGCAAAGAACTAAACGAGCGGCGGGGGCTGCGGGAGCTCCGCTTGCCCTGGTTATCTCTAGACACGTTCCGTAGATGAGTCTCGGCGGGAACCCCGCCGTCCTCTCATTACGAACATTGTTTTCGAGCCTGTGTTTTGAACACGCCGTCGCCATCTTGCCTGCCAGACACTGCAGACTGTATCCCCTCGGAATAAGACTGAAAATGTCAGTGCTATTGTGATAAACAATGAGTGTGCGCAGATACGTAGATACTAACATTCTGTAAACGTTATCTCTCTCTGTATTTTAGGTTCCCTCGCTTCAATGTCTCCATCTTTGTTCGTGTAGGTTGGCGAGGTTCTTTGTTGTCAGGCCAATATATTATTATCTAAGTATAATCGAATTTAATCGACAGAATTACTCGTTACCATATGGATAACGTTTTGATCGATTGAGCACGTTGCATTACCTTTACATTAAAACTTTCTCATAGCACATAAAATTATCCAAATTGATTTGGAAAATGTAACTGCGAACTGTTGTTATTATTGTTAGTAAGACACGAGTCTGATTGATTCTAGCTGGTGATGTCAAGACAACAGAAACATGAGAAAAGTGTCAAAATATGACTAATCCATAGATTGTTTAAGATAAATCAATAATTTGTTGATGGATTAAAAACATCACCTACATTTATGACTCAAGAGGCTTCTCTGTTCGAAATCAGCTGTTAACGCCCAAACGTCCTGAATCGGTAAACAAATTCGAGCGGGCATGGGCGCGGTCGCGCGACCGCGTCGTCTGGGGGTCGTCTGCGCCCCAGCCGCGACCTACATCTCACCCCAACGCTCCACCCGGTCACCCCAAACACCCTAGAAGGGGTGAGAACTCCCGGGCGATGACGCGCGCCGTCTGCCCCCCTCGCACCTGCATTACGTAAGACGAATGTGCTGGGCTGGGATGATAGCGAGCCTTACGGATGTATTTACGGGCTGTAGCCTCGCTTAGCGCTGTTTTGGGAGATATTGCAGATGCTATGTTATGTTTACAAGGATATGGGAGGGGGAAACCATGGGCTGCGGAAGCCTTGCATAAAAAAATAGTTCAGTCAACCGATTCGAAATTATCTCCTCAGGATCCAAAGCCAGGCCCTTGTTAATAACAATCTTTTAATTAGTTTCACCTGTCCAGTTGTCTATCGGTCTGTCAAATCTTGCAACCACATTCCGTCCGATTGGACTCAAATATGTATGTATGTATCTTCGATAACGATACAATGATTTGGTACCATGGAACTGGTATGATGATAGAGACCAAAGATTGCATAAGAACTTCTGACCTAAAAAAGATATATCCATCGAGTTAGTGCTTGTTTTTTTAGTTCTTTTTATTAACAACTGGTAAAAGCTTGATTATAAAAAAAATTAAGTACTTGTTTTATGTTTTTTTCATCAAAAATTACAGCTCTTCGTATTACATTACCGCTCGCGCTGGCAAGAGCTTCACTTAATATATTTTCCGCGCTCGGGCTGCCTTCTTATCGTATTATAGCTGTTTTATCACCTATTTACTTGCCAGTGTCGAGCGTTTCAAAATTGCTAAGATAAGAGGTTTTCCCGACGAATCAACAGAATGTACGAATCTCGGTCCTTGGCCAGTGTAATCGATGCATTGACGTCAGAAAGGTCATCCCTAATCTTCTGACGCAGTTACGTGAGCTGAATGTCGAATCCTGCGTAAATGTTTCGCTGGAGGCCTTGCGACGCCCGCTCGGCCCTGGCTTGTTATTCTCATGTTAGATACAGTAAATGGTTATACACAAAGATCAATTCGAAGCTAGGAATCCTTGCAAAGGTGAGACGGTTTACACCGTGATAGTTGCTCAATTGTATCAAGCAGAATTCCATTCATGTGAAGGACTGATCTCATCTTTGGGATGGTTCAGCTAAGCACCAGCTCGATGCTCTCGACACCATCGAGCGGATAAGCAGTCAAACTGCTAAGCGACACCGCTATATTTGAGGCAGTCCTCAAATACGGCGTTCGCTTCCGTATTCTTTGTGCAAGCCGCAAAGGAATAGATCTCTTTACCCACGTCGGTATTTCCTGATAAGTAGCGAGTGAATAGGTATCTTCCAGGCAAACTTGCTCCATCGTCGACCACATAGTTGCTTATCATCAGGTGAGATAGTGGTCAAACGTTTGCCTGTCTTGAACAAAAAAAAAACAGATCCTTTTTGATTGGTGACCTTCCCGTGTACTGAATCCTGTCTTTTCTCTATTCCAGGTTGTGGAGACTGTTGTATGCAAGCCTGAGCCGCCCGAGTCCCCGCCGAAGAAGGCGAGAGGCGAGGACTACAGCTACGCGTTATTTCTAGACCCGTACCTCCACTACCGGTCGATATCCGCCTTCCGGCCGTGGGGCAAACGAGAGCCGGTGCTACAGCACCCCGAGAGAGTGGTCCGCGTGGCGGACTGCTCGAGGTTCGAGCGCGACTTCCAGCCGAACGTCGCGTTGAAACCGCTGACGCCGCCCGTGGACGACGTGACGTCATCGACGTCGCCGCCGCCCCACGCCGACGCCGAGCTAGCCGCGAGACTTTTGGATGCCGAAGCGAGGCTGGCCGAGCGAGCGAGACGGCTCGACGAAAGAGAGGCAGAGCTAGCGCGACGCGAAGCGCGAGTGGAGGAGCGCGAAGCGGAGCTGGCGCGGCGCGAGCGCGAGTGCGAGCACGAGCCCGCGCCCGCGCCCGCGCCGCCCGAGGCGGAGCCCGAGCCGCCTTGTTGACCGACGCGCGTCATCACCAGGCTGCGCTTCGAGTGATGAGTGCCGTGTGCCGTGTGACGTCATGTGCAGTACAAACGGCCCGACCGGCGGCCGCCCGGCCGGACCGGGGGCGTTCCGTACCCGGACCTCTTTCTATTTTTACCGTTTTGAATTTTTCGAGTACGATTTTTACCACGTTACTGTAGCCGGATGTACATAATCATATCAAGTACAGTTTTATGAATATAGATTTTTTGTACAATATACGGTTTCTCTTGTAGTCTTCGGTGTGCCATTCTGAGGGTACGTCTGTTACCTTTTCATAACCTCAATCTGCGCTTTTTCGATACCTAATTAACAAAATACTCACATTATATAATATAGTAAAATAGTTGTAAAAGTATCAACAGTAAGCATAATTTATACAGGGTTATTTTTAAGTTTTTTTTTCTTTCAGTATCGATGAGTATTTAATTGTACATAACTAAAGTTTTAAGTTCCGGGTATAATCAGTTACGGTATCTTTTATTTTCTTTCTACAATTTTATTCATAAAAATTGCGTCAACGTGTTAATAAATAACTCTGTATAAACCTCAGCCATACCAAATAATAAGTAATTCATAATTTCATACTTTAAAACATTGTATTTTGTACGTCTAATCGTGTAACAAAGGTTGTATCAATCTTGTAAGATTTTTCTCCTTTACAATTTGTACGGGCAGCCAAACTATTGTAGAGGCAGTCTTTCTTAAAAAGTACTTTTAATCATTTGTATCACAGCCATCACCTATCTGTCAGATTGTGCCTATACTTGCAACATTCAACGCACGCCATCTGTTATCAGAAACCATACAACTTTTTGTTCATAATCATATTAATTGTTGCCTCGGGGCATACACTGCCAAGATAGGTGCGGGCTAATAAAATAAGTAAATCTATTATTAAGATTTAAATCAAGTAGTATTCAGGCCAACAAAATTATATTTAAGGGAAATTTCCCGCTGTCTACCTCATTGTATATAAAAAAAAAATTGGGCTAAAATAAGAAAAAAACAATCTATATTAGGAGCTAATTTCAATTAGATAAATCGATGTTAAATAGACACTGAGCAATAATTTTGAAACTTTAAAGTGAATTTCGTCACTGCCTAAATTTTTTTGTATTATCTAAAATTGCCTTCGGTGGTTGTTAGACGTAATTTTAAGTCACTTTGTAAAATTCAAGGTAGATGGTTACTCTTGGTTTAGAAGTATAATATAGACAGCGACTTAGGGCTGTGTTAATAAATCAAACTCAAAACTAATTTCAAGTAATGCTTTAATTAATTAACTACACTAAGTACTGGAATTGCAAATCTGTCACTAGACGAGTCGCGCTCACCTGAACCTTGACTCAAGTCATTAATAAAATAATATCAAAAAAAATCTTCAAATCAAGGCTTCCTTATTAATAACGGTTTGACTGAGAATCGATTCAAATGGAATTTAAGTAACTTTCTCATCTCATCACACTTATCATATCACATCCCATTTTTTGAGAAGAGATTGCAGTTTATCAGCTACGACTCAAGTCTCGAGTCACGTGATTGCAGTTTGTCAGCTACGACTCAAGTCTCGAGGCACGTGATTGCAGTTTATTAGCTAAGACTCAAGGCTTGAGTCACGTGATTGCAGTTTATTAGCTAAGACTCAAGGATTGAGTCACGTGATTGTAGTTTATTAACTAGCTAAGACTCAAGTCTCGAGTCACGTGATTGCAGTTTATTAGTTAAGACTCAAGGCTTGAGTCACGTGATTGCAGTTTATTAGCTAAGACTCAAGGCTTGAGTCACGTGATTGCAGTTTAAAGACTAAAGGCTTGAGTCACGTGATTGCAGTTTATTAATTAGCTAAGACTTGAGTCTTGAGTCATTGACTGAGAAGAGAACTTGAACGAAGATCAAACGGTACTTGAGGACTATTTATTAATACGGTATTTAGGGTAACAAGTCGCTAAATATTGTCTATTTTGCAATATCGCAAACTTTATTATATTCTGTTGCCGTCATTAAAGTCTATAATGTTTTTTTTTCTATTATTATAACTTACAAATGTAGAACTTATACTTACGTATATTCGTGTTATACCGGAGTCGGTTTATATTATAATTATGCTAATGTCGAAAGATATTTTGGTTTATACTGAGTTCTTTTTTAATCTTTGCCAGTAACTGTGCATTTTAATTTAGTGCATATAATATAATATTATGACGGAGAATTTAGTTTTGCGAAATGTGTGCAGATTTTCACGTATTGTAACATTTATTATTGCCTTAAATTATGCGAATTACATTAATTGAAAAGACAAAATTTTAACTATTTAATAAAGATCAGATGATTTGAATATTTACTTCTCAAGTTTTTTTTTTTATATTTAATTTATTTGATTCGTTTTTGTGAGGCATTTAGTCGATTTAATTAAACTGTATTATCGGACTGAATTTAAATGTCAAAATTTTGTAACCCTATAAAGGGTCTAACAATATTTTTGTTTATCGGGAATGACCCGTGTTAACAATCAAAAGTGAAATCAGATTTCACTATTAAAAATGACTTTGGCGAAGCTCAAGAGCTCAAATTGAAGATGAACTTTACTTTTCTGTATATTATTTTACTTTGAAAGAGTGCTATGTTACGTAGTTAGACGTAACTAGAGTAAGTTTCATTTCTAGGTTTAGTTAATATCTCTAGTCAGAGACATTTTGAAAAAATAAATTACCATTTACTTATTAATATAGGTATGTATATTCAATATGTATGTAGCTTAAGGAGTGTATAAGAATAACTTATTATTGTGTTAAATATTAAAAAATAGTGTAAATTAGAGAAGGACTGCATGTCATTATGTAAGGTAATTATAAATGAAACTTTTCTGTCAGTACTTGGTTAATTGGAATGTATTTTGGTGCTACGATACCTTTGGCTTGGCTGACTTAATATTTTAATTGTATATATTTTGGTAGATATACATATTTATTGGCAACTATTTCGTTATAATTTGGCGGTTTTAAAAACAGAAATTATTTCGAATAATGTATATTTTTTTGGTTCGCGATTTGGAAACTTAGGGATGGCTAAGCCGTTTTTGAATAGATAAACGCTTTAAATTACTAGCGTAGTTATGTATCGATAGAAAAGTTTCAAAGTTTCTCTCACTGTCTCGCTAAAATGTTTATTATGGTGCTAAATGTCACTTAAGGCAGTTCCATGCGTGATTGTGACTTGAACGTAAAAGTATAACTAATTAGGATTTTTGTAACAAAGTATCAAAAATAAAACGTGACCGCAGATGTGTAGACACATGGACCCTTGAATATGAATATGAGTTGAATGAGACAATGAAATTGCGTTTGAAAATTACTTAAGTTTTCTTATCTTTTTTTGTTATAGGTATACTTTAAGTAAAACCTCGTAACTTGCTTCTAAAAAGCGTAAAGTTGATTTATTTGTCTATTGTACTTATCTGTATTATGCATTATGTTCATTTTCAACGTTCACCAATGTATAGATGAACTTGGCGCCAAATAATAGGTAGTCAAAAAAATCACATGAACATATTTTTATTTATATGTACGCGGTCAAAATGACGATAATTTGTAAGCATCCAAAATGGTCATCAGTAATTAAGTAATTTAGTCTTCAATAACATATAATATGTAGTACATAATACAATTCTAATTATTTATTTGACTTCATAAGTTTAACACTCTATTGACATATTTAAACTATAGATACAAAATTAATGTCAACAATAGCATACTATGCGTCACAGATGCCTAAACTAGACTTAAAAACCTAGGCATCTGCATTTCCTTTAATTACATATTGTAAAGGAATCTAGTAGTGATCAATAATAAAAAGTACTTGTGTCTTATTATTAAAAATCAAAATTAAATAAATAGAGGAAAAATATTGAAGGTAGTCTTTTATTGATATATCATTGGAAACGCGTTGCTGAGCTATGTAAAAACCGTAACACAAATACGAATATAAAATTTATTTATTCTAACTGCATACATCGTGTTCATGCCCAGATCTTTTTGACTACCATGAAACATTTTACATCTATTTGACGCTGACTGCACCATACATTGCCTTGTGAATGAAAATAATGCAGCTATCGCTCATTCGCGTTCTATTCCTGTCTTTTACAAGATCGGTTTAGTGATGGAACCGCCTTAAGTGTTACAAAGTCGAAGAAACTCCGCAGGTTGTATTTTTTTTTTGGAATTGTTGATGTTTTTTAATATTCCGTATTTCTTCTTGACAGTGAGAGGGTTGTAATTGTAAATATTGTTTTAGTTAAGAGCCACGAGGTGCCAGGCTTATTTTAAACTATACTTGGATTTTATGCAATAAAACTTTGTCTCGGCGTTATGGCAATTAGCTTGAATCAGTAAGTTTAATATACATATGAAAAATATTTATAACAATATTTTTTCTATTTTTATTTTTAATAGACATGGTCAATAACGTGTTCTTTATACATGTTTTTTAGTTTCTATGACTATAGAGTCAGAGATGTCCAAAAGTGGACGTAGTCGGTTAAAAGTTTAACCGACGTCCAAAAAGTAGGAAGTGGTCAAATCGAAAAAATTATTGCCTTTGAAGGGTAGTATTATTTGGATCATTGAGGGGTTGAATTGAGGGTAGTACTTAACCTTCTAAACAACTTTGAAAATGAAATATACATTAGACTCTAAGTCTACAATATAGGGTAGTGTTTATTTCAACAAGATGTTATAAATGTTAGAATTAGTAGTAGTCGGCAGTAAAGTTATTGAAAAATGTAGTCCAGAACTCATAGTATGTATTTGATCCCTTCTCAGTAAAACATGGCCGTGACCTATAGAGTAGGCTGTAAAAGTGTAGAAACGTTATTTCATACAAAAACTGATATTATCTATGTTTTTGTGTAATTCCGAAACGAGACGAGCAAGTTGTCTCACCAAGTTAGTGACACCCAGAGTTTTGAACTTCAATTCAAAATCGTGCGCGGCAAACCACTGCACTCCTCACCCTGAGATATTAGATGTTAAATCTCTTTATGGCCTGTAATTTCACTGGAAATATTGCCCTTCAATCCGAAACACAGTGATGTTCGCACAATACTGCTAGAAGTTGAATGGTGTGGTACTGCCACAGGTGGGCTGTAAACTTGTCCTGCTAGGAAGCGCTACGTGTCTTTGCTTCTTGAGTGAAGAAACAGCTTGTCCTTGCAATGTTTCTGTAACAAAATCAATGAGATACACATTATTTATATGACTTAATGAATCGACGAAAAAGCAGTAACAATTTATGACTAACCGATAGCTATATATGCTGCATGCAGTAATAAATAATATTGTGTGCTATAATATATAATAAAGTTTATATAGTGCGCTGTGTTTCGCTTCACAGGGCATACAATATTTGAAGAAGTAAAGTAATTAATGTATATAAATGTCACGAATCATACAGTTTCCACAAATTTTATCAATAAATCCACAATTTTTTTTTTTTTTTATTTGTGAAAGGCTAGTGTTTGACCACTATCTCACCTGATGGTAAGTGACGATGTGATCGAAGCTGGTAAACACACTAGGCTCTAAAGGATATTTACTCTTCCCATTTCTTCTATTCAAGATGGCAATAGTACTATTGAGAATATTGTCCCCACGTGTTCTATAGAACAAATATCAATAGAAAAATTATCACCTTTTTTTGTTTTCATATGTAGAGACAAAGTTTTGTGCATATAGTGATTTGCCAGGGTATGTTGTACTCTGTGATCTCATCGATTGTTATAGCAGCGTCGACGGTTAAATACATTCATGTTAAAAGTCGCAAAATCTGAGTTTTAATAAACATTGAATTAAATATGAATTCGCTGTTTTACACACTGACGACCTACCCTCTTTCCACTTCCTTTTTTTTGGTAGTTATAAGTTATATCTATTTTCAACCGACTTCAAAGAAGGAGCTTCTCAATTCGACTGTATGTTTTTTTGCTTGTATGCTACGCGATATCTCCGCCAATCCTACTAATATTATAAATCCGAAAGTTTGTTTGTAAGTGTGTAAGTATGTTTGTTCCCTCTTCACGCTTTAACGGCTGAACGGATTTGGATGAAATTTGGAATGTACATAGATTATACCTAGGATTAACACATAGGCTACTTTTAAACTTGATAATAGCGGGCGCAGCCGCGAGGCACGGCTAGTTATTAATAATTTTGATGTTTGGTAGATTATACTTCAGAGGTGGTCCCATATAAATTTTATCGAAATCGATCAAGGGCAAAATATAAGTGATGAAGTCGGTTTTTTGAAGCTTTGCTTGCGTTTAACTATTTTATTATGCTGTATTTTTATACACAATATCCACCAACCAACCAACTCGAAAGCTTTCTAGGAATCAGAAGTGCAGCATAATATATACTCCAATATACTAGTTATTTTTACGTGGTGACATTGACAACCTATTGTTAAAAAGAAAGACTATTCGTTAATAATACCTACTTATTTTTTAATTTCGGACATTAAGTCACCCCTGCTAGGTATGGACCTGATTACTAAGCGAGTAATTAACTAGGTGGACGTGGTTTATGACTGCGTCTATTGTTGATAAAAGATTACTTGCATTTTTTGTGTTAACAGAGTCAGCTTTTAAGTTATTATTAGGTAATTGTGTAAATGTAAAATTTGTTAATTGTATTTTGTTGACGTTAATATTTGTTATGATTATAAATCTAAAGCTTATATAAATCAATATAAAACTTACAAATATTCCCAAAAATACGACTTTTTATCATGTATCTTTGGAGAAAATGTGGCATAAAATGATTTGATACTGGAGTAAACATTCCAGAACGAAAATCGGCCAAAATCACGAGATATTCATATTTAAATGTTGCTTCCCGTACATGAAAAACAGTTTCTTTTTATTTACTCGTAAACTATATAAGTCCAGTCACGATAGCGGTTCTGGTAATATTATTTAGTTTTTATTATAGGAATTGAATGTAGTGTATTTTGTTTTTTAAAAATACGACTTTGAATTGTTCAGTATTCTATGTCCAACCTCTTGTATAGGATCAAACAACTGTGAGCGACGTACGCTACGGTTTAAGTATACGGTTTGTACAAAATCCTTGAAGTTGGCCTGTGGCAAAAATAAGAACTAACTCTACCTAACATACTGTCACGTTTTCATATCCACAAGCTCGGGTAGAGTATATTCATTTCTATGTCCACAGCAAGCAAAGTAAATTCACATCCAGTTGTAAATGTAATCAACTAGATGGCGCTACTAGTATCGAAACCTACAAAACTAAGTAACGGAGCAATCTGTAGATGTACTTATTTATGTGAGTAAAATACTTTTTAGCGCGATAGTCCCGAGATATTACCACAAAACAAATGGGTACAGAACTCAATCTACATACAAAGTGCGCTTGAGCAACAGACACATAGACATCGTTCACGGACACGATTTCTCGGACCGGTTGAGACCAGCCCCCCGATTACCTATCTTTGTTGCAAACGGTTTCAATACTAAATTGACAAAACTCCTAAGAAATAAGGTTCATTTTTGCTTAATTCAAATAGAAACCGCGTGCAACAAAGATACGTAAGAGGGGGTCAGTGCGAGCGCGAGTGCAAACCGCTCGAGCCAAGCGTCTATGAAATTTTTGTGCAAAAATGGAACAACAAAAAAATGTTATTATAACTGTTCAGTGGACGGTTGTTTAAATTCCACATTAAACATTGTCGTTTTTTAAGCTACCAGTTGTTTCAGAGAGGTAGGTAGGTATTTGCTTGTATTTCGAAGGTTCGCGCAAAACATTTAGGTAGGTAGGTAAGCGCCCCGGCGCCCCCGGAGAATATGTTGTAAGTTGGCTATCTCAACTCATTTATATAATAGTTTCCTATTATGAATCAGTATAAACTAAGTATGTAACTACATTTTTGTAAGGTAAATTTACGCCACCAAATATTACGTAAGTTAAAAACACGTATTTTTTTGTTTGTGTAGATATAGTGTTGTTTTTATTGTCATTTGATAGGTTTAGGTCTAAAACGAAATTGTGTAAATAGGGTAATAAAAGCGCGAAAAGACCCGGTTTTCTCATATAAACATGATAGGGTAATTCCGTTTAGAAGTTATTAGGGATTTTCGATACAATTGTCAAATGTAAAGTTTAAATTTTTTTAGCTCTGTAAACGTTTTGTATTGTAACAGTATGATTATTGTTTTATTTTAATATTGTAGAATAATTTTTTTGCTATGCGGGGTATACTGCGGGTCTGGAGTAGTCCCTTCATTCGCCCCGTCCATTTTAATATTAACTCGTGCTGCCGGTTTTTTTTAAAAGATAAACAAGATATAAATCTTGTTTCAGACGCACTAAGTGGTTGAGATTGATCCATAGAGAAGATTTAATAGATTCAAGTTGCTTTCGTGCTCGTGTGTGTTAAGCTCATTTTAGTCCCAACTCCATTATAACAAATTCAAGTCGAAAGTTGTTAAAAATAAATTCAATTCCACAACTGCTCCTACCATTACCGAATAATTTTAATAGTACATACACGTGATTGACTTCTGTACCTATTTGTTTTGTGATATTACCTAAACTATTTGTGTTCGAATCACGAAGTTTAAAAATTACAATCTAAGTACTGATACTGTGCTTGGACACTTGACATTATTTACTGTATATAAGTACATACATCTCTTTACTTTTACTGTATACACAGCCCCATACTTAGTTCGATAACATGTGTCGTGGGTGCCGGAAACATTCACATCGCACACACAATCACGACCAGAACCAGAAACACAAATTTTCCTTAGGTTAGAAAACTTGTGTTTCTGTCGGGAATCGACCCCGACTCCCCTGCTTAGAAAGCGAACGCGCACCCAACTAAACCAACGGGCAGTAGGTACATACCTTGTTTTAATGTAGTTTTAGGGAATATAAGGAGGTCGGAGTTCTACACAATCCTTGTTTATTACGAGATAAGCGTCCATATACCTTCTATATCTAAAATAATGTTTCGTTTCGGTTATCGCTGAAGTAAAAAGTCACGCGTCAAAATAAGACATAACATATTGTTTATGTAAGATTTGATTTTATCGAACGCGAACGTTCTTGGATAAACATCGAGATATGAAACTAGCTTAGGGTTGCTTAGCCAGATGTTTTTAATAGGGGTTACTGACTTACTGTTTATTAAATGAAAAGTAGAGAAATAACGCTAAGTCCCAGTAGTGTTACCGAGTAGTCTTACCAGTTGAACTACTGGGAACTTCCTTCTCAATAGACTTACTGATAGTAAGACTTTGCTGGTGTTATTTTTCTCCATTTAAGTTGAGATAGCCTTAGTCGCATCTTCACTATCTCACCTGATGGAAAGTGAAGATGCGGCCGAAGATATAACATGCTTGCCTAGAAGATATATTTTATATTTTTAACGCATAATCAAGATTTTAAATTTGTTATTACATAGTTAGTTTCGTTAAATCATACATGGACTTGGATTTTTTTATCATTCTTATATATAGTTACTAGGCTTGCCCCGCGGCTTCGCCCGCTATTATTAAGTTAAAAAGTAGCCTATGTCTTAATCCTAGGTATAAGCTATCTACATACCAAATTCCATCCAAATCCGTTCAGCCGTTAAAGCGTGAAGAGGGAACAAACATACTTACACACAGATTTTCGGATTTATAATATTAGTAGGATTTGTCAAATACCAGAAAGCTATGTTTCAATGTTATTTTTGGCTTAAAACACAAAAATTTTCGACACGGGCCTCGGCGCGTGACAGCCGCACGCCTCTGCGTATCGCGCATCTGACTCATCCTGATGAAGGACAACTAATTTGTCCGAAACTAGTTGACTACAAAGTAAGTCGAAATTTTCGTGTTTTAAGCCGAATATAACATTGAAACAAAATGTGTAATACTCACGATAGTTTTAATACCAGAAAGCTCACGATAGTTTTAATACCAGAAACCCTTAGCTCATTTAGTTCTACGACTTTCTTCTGAATGAGTATGTCTGAATTACTCTGAATATATATTTTTCGGAATAATTATGATATAATTATATTTATACAAAACACCGACGTCGACTCTCCATCCAAAGATTGTCTGGAAGAGATCACACTTAGCGATAAGACCGCCTGTTGTTACGTTTATTTTCTAGATAACTATTCCTTGTCATGTATTTGTTAAGGTGTTCAATAAAGTGTTTATCTATCTATCTATGATGATGTGTAGGTATAATAAAATATATTTTTGATCGAGCGAAGCGAGATCTCTAAATTGACTTGTTCAGCACTTTGTCAGTCCGTTCGTCCTCGTAACTGAATGATTTCAAATTCTCATTTCATACCCATATTGTAGGAGGGCATTAGAAATTACTGGTCCGCCATTTTGTGTGTTCCGCCATGTTGGACTTAGAATGACGTCACACTCACACAGCTAACCATGCATTGTCATCCAAACTAAACATGAATACAATATTTCAGCTCAATCGGTTTAAGATATCTGCTTCAAAATTGCAGATGCCACCCAAACAAACATACATACAGTGCAAGCTAAATAAAAGCTTGTAAAAATAGCATATTGATAAAATTAATTTGTAAAATCATAAAACAGAATTTAAGTCGTGCCAAGAAAGACGTTGGTCTCTACGGTAGAAATTATTACCTAAGAGGTTTCTGGTATTTTTAACTAACTAACCTACTTAAATACCAAAACACAATATCATATAAAATCATTTATTAACAAAATATATAGTGCTATTAAATATATCATTTGGAATGATCAAATAAAACATAAAATACAATATAAAAAACGTACACTTAATCCGATACATTTCTAATTGCACAATTCTACACTTGTGACACTGAAGACTAAATATTATCACTTTAAAATAGCCCTATACCTTCCATAACCAACGTATATAACGTATAGAGATAACCATTAGGAAACCTGATTCATTTCCTACCTATGTAGTAGTCGGATTAAATGGACCTTACTTTTTAGGAGCTCTGTCGATTTCAAATCTGACCACAAGAGATAGGTAAAGGCTTGGGGATTTTACAATTTAGATCGGATTGCGTCGATCCTGCCAGCCGCCTGCCTCTGCAGATCAGTGAGTTTCATCGCGAGTCCCATATTGCCTTGAATCTTAATCTTGCCTTGGAAGAACGCCTTCTGCGGATTGAGTTTCCCCGAGATTAAATCGGTGACGTCATCATCGCTCACAGTGAAAGTAACATCGGGTTTCTCGCCTCCGTTATACGTAACTTTGCCTTTGCCCTCCTTGGCGTTGATCACCCAGTACCCTTCTGCGCCATTGGGTCCATTCCTGACTTTGAAACCGTAGATACCCCGAACTTTTTCGATTAGGTTGTCGGCGTCACTCTCCATCGCCTCTTCGAGTATCTTCATGTATTTGAAGACTTTGAATTCCTCTGGGTTGCTAGCGACAGCCGCGACATTGTTGGGCTGCGCGTTGGTGAATCCTTTGCGATACATCGTGATGACTACTGCTCCTCCTAAGCCCAAGTTGTGCTGTAAAGCGATGCGAGCTCTTGGTACCTGGAATTGAACAAAAATAACGTTAAATACGTAAATTAAAGTATGACAGAGTAGTTAGTAATGACTCGTATCGCGACACTGTGTGAATTCGTATTCCATTGTATTCATAATATTATTATCTATTAATGTGCCCCGCGGTTCCGCCCGGGCTTTAATATGCATGGAATTTAAATAAAGATCAACCAATTTTTTTAATCTTTAGAGTTTTAGCAGCTATACAATTACACCTGTTAATAATTTTAAATTGTAATGGAATAAAATGTGATAAAAATTGCATTGGAAATTAATAACAGCAAAAAGCTTGCTATTGGCTTCGACTGATTCGTGACGTCACGTCAGTTGCCGTGTAATTAATGTCAAACGATGACGTGTCAACTTCCCTTCCTTAGCTAAGCTCCGCGACTTTGTCTGCATCAATCAGCATAAAAATGATATATGAAAAATATTATATTGAACTAATTAAGGTTTCTAATTTTATTGATATATTTAATTAATACTTTTGCACATAATAGTACTATGAGAATGCTAAAATAATACTTGCGCAGTTAGGTGCGCGTTCGCCTTCTAAGCAGCGGGTATCGGGTTCGAGTCCCGATACATAAGTTTTACAAACAGTGAAAAATAGTTTTCGTAGTTATGGGTAGTTATTTTATGTGTGATGTGAATGTTTCCGGTACCCACGATAGAAGTCATAAATGAAAACGCTTTCGCACTCACAGCCTCACAATAAATTCGATTACTTGTGTCATGGATGCCGGAAACATTTACAACACACACAAGATCACACCAGAATCACAAATTTCCCTTGCTGACGGGCATTTTGTCAAATTCAATGAAGGGCTATGAGTTGAGCGACAGCGTTTATGTTATAATAGTATTTTCCGCAAGTCATCCTGGAGTTGCAGAGCAAAGGGTAAAAAAGATAAAGTATTTACTGTAAGTATTCAATTAATGAGGCTCACCTGATGCTCAATTAATGTATAACTAACGTTCAGTCGTTAGACGTGATTAAGAAGAAACAAATATAATAACGTTCACAACTTATTATATTAGTAGAAAGACCTTCTGACTGACTGTTAATTAGTCTAAATAGTATTATGTATTATACTATATTTCTAGAGTTAGAGTTTAAGAGTCTACCGTTGACTATAATATATCAAATTTCATCTTAATCCATTGAGAGCTTAAAGTAGAGATTGCAACTACACACACACTTCTATAACCACCAAACAAACATGTTTTATTCAAGATAGGTAATAGACCACCTGATGCTAAGCGACGATACGGTCGACGATGTAGCACGTTTGCCTATAGTTTCGTAACCTTAAACTACTTTGTGTCCAATATAGATTGCCATTGATTTTTGATGTCACAACTAATCATTTACATCAGTAGCAATCTTATTTTCTCTCAAATACGCAACTTACAAAAACAACAAAGAAAACAACTTACGTAAAACTATAGCCATTCAACAACGATAACGAGCGACGAACTAAACAAAGAAATTCTCTACACAAAATGTGGATACGTACTCGGGTCAAAGTACACGGACAGACTGGCGTTCAACTTGTAGCTGTGCATGCGCACGCGCATCTCGAGCCTTGGTAACGATGTCGTAACATGTTGGTTAATTATACAGGTACGTAACAACCGAGATTTAATACATTGTGGCAAAAAAACTTGTTTTTAAAAACAGAGGTCACAAAATTGTTAACTGAATTATATTGTATAATCCTACTACATACTATAGAAATGCAAAACTTTGATGTTTTATATGTTAGATGTTTGTTGAATCAAGGGAAATGTATTTTTGGTTCTGGGTGAGATTGTGTGTGTGTGTGTGTGTGTTTGCTGTGAATGTCTACGGAACCCACGACACAAGTCATCGTACTTAGTGTGGGGTACTTAGAATAAATACGAGTACGAGTAGTGTCTAGTTGTTACCATAAAAAAAAATCAAGTGCATATAAGGGCTCCAGAGATAAGATTATTTATTCTATTGGATATGACTCTGGAGCCTATATAAAGTCAGTTTATGGTTGAAAAAAATTGCCAGCACATATTTTGATTAAAACAAGTAGAACTTAAATTGTAACTATTAAGTTAAAATATAAAGGAGTGGTGGGACGCGACGGCGAGCGCTCCGCACTCATCCTGAAGAAGGCTTCCGAATGAAGCCGAAACAATTGTCGATCTAGAATCTATATTGACAATTGCTTCGGGTAGTTTCTAGATTCTAGACATCAACAACGCTCAAGTAACGCTAATTTCCGTTTATATTTCGACCTAACACTTATGCATCCGTAATACTAGCTGGTGCTCGCGACTTCGTCTGCGCAGGATTAGTACTTCCGAGTAGCGTCCAATTTTTACGTTTTTAATGGTTCACTTCTTTGGCCATAATAACTTACACATAAAAGATAGATATATGCTGTCGCGGGCTTTTTTGTAGGACTGTTTAAGATAAACATTTCCATTATACATTGTATACGTGTAACTCTAACGATTTTTGCAGCGCACGCCAGATAATCTCGCAGATGGCAGAATTTTTTCCTTCTTACTTGACACTTATCGTTATATTTTGGACAATTCACACAATATCTTTATTAATTTTAGCCAATGTGTTATTCTGATGTGTAAGCTATATTATTGTAAAGTTTCATTAAAATCCATTCAGTAGTTTTTGCGTGAAAGAGTAACAAACATGTACAGAGTAACATACATACAAACTTTCGTGTTTATAATATTAGTAAGGATATACTTACACTATTGTAATGAAAATAATGAAATGCACGAAAATACTAAACAATATCATTGAACAACCGCAACCACTTTGATGACCAGTCAAATGAAAAATATGTAAATTAAATGAACACAACATGAAAAGCAAACGATTTCGAGCCATTCAACTGTTGAACTTCACCTTTAGTTTTAACTGAATTATTTTCCTTTCTTATGTCCGTAATAAAATATCACATTACAACTGAAGTAGTTACTGATCACTGAAATAAATTAGAAATACCCGAAACATAATCAGCGTTAATTAAATAGATAATTCGCTTAATTTGAAGGATTTCTGTCTTTAATCTTAATGTATTGTTCTTGATAATTACAATCCGGGCTTGAAACCAACCGATAACGACTCTATTCTAAGTTTTGAAGACTTAGAAAAGAGTCGACTTTTTTATATAACTTGACATATATACATATATAAATGAGAATCGGTGGACCGATTTGGCTAATTTAGATCTTGAAATATTTGTGGAAGTTCAGGGAAGGTTTAAACGGTGAGAAACATAAAAAATAACTAAAGGAAAATGTAAAAAGGTTCTCGAATGGAGGCCACGGACTGGTAAGCGCAGTGTTGGAAGACCGCCCACAAGGTGGACGGACGACATAATGAAGGTCGCAGGAAGACGTTGGATGCAGGCCGCTAACAACCGTTCTTATTGGATATCTTTGGGGGAGGCCTATATCCAGCAGTGGACTTCTTGTGGCTGAGATGATGATGAAAGGAAAATACTAAAAACTATTTAATTTTCCAGTACAAACTGTTCCTAGCTGTGAAACATTTGATGTTCGTCCTGTCGGTACGGTAAACTCGGGATGTCCGATCTCCTTTGTCTTTTTAGAAATAGAAAATAGTGTCACTTGGTTGTCAAATATTTAAAGGTGCGTTCAGAAATTTGTCTGTTTCATAGCTGTGTATGAGGTCCGATCTCTTTTGTTTGAATACAAAACAGTTCTCTTTCAGAAATATAAAAGTTTAAAAAATAAAAATGTCAGTTGGTTTTAGAAAAAAGGAAATCTATATATAAGAAAATGAATTGACGTTTGTTTGTTAGTCTCACAAAAACTCGAGAAGGGCTGAACTGATTTGCCTATTTTTAGTTTCGAAATATTTGTAGAAGTTCAAGGGAGGTTTAAAAGGTGGGAAAATATAAAAAAATTGCTTTCATTTTCCTATACAAACTGTTTGTACCTGTCAAAGATTAGACACGAAATTAATTTCTGAACGCACTATAAATATTTGACCACATACAAATGTGACATATATTTTATTTATTGCAAAATTCTGGCAACTTTTACCGTCGGTACGAAGTTCGCCGCCCGGTTCAGCTAGTTTTGAGACCATCGTCGACCTCTTCACTATCCATCAAGTGAGATAGTGGTTAAAGGTTTGCCTATCGTAAATTAAAAAAAATGCATCCAGAGTTTACCACTACATACCAATACTTGCGAGTTGCAACGCATTTGGCAAAAATCATTTCGGTAGAGTATGACTGATTAGTGACATGCAATATTGATTTTTCGATCGAGATTTGAATGATCGATTGATTTGGTAAATCGATAAGAAAGAAGAAGGTCCGTTCGAGCCAGCCGCATCCTGTCTGACGCAGCCATTATACAGGCAAAACGAGTATTTTTCTACCGACTTCACAAAAAAGGAGGAGGTACTCAAGTCGACCGGTTTTTTTTTATGTTTATTATGCCACATTAACTTCGTTCCACGTGAACGGATTATGAAAAATGTTTTTTTGTTTGAAAGATGTTGTTCCAATTGATCCCATTTAAATTTGATCAAGATCTGATCAGTAGTTCTTGAAATATCGCCAATAATGCGTTATTAATACATCTAGTCTAATTTCCGAAGATAAAGCGGTGAAGTCGGTTTTTTTAAGCTTTGCTTGCTTTTAATTATCTTAATGCTTTTTTGTCACAGCTTTGTTCTTATCTCATTTGGTAAATATATATCAAAAAGCCAGGAACGTATTTTATAATAATTGATATAAATTGTTTTCTTTTGATAAAACGCAATATTTTTTTATCACTTATCGTAATGATGATTATCAGTGTTATTTATCTTAGGTTTAATCTCATGGCAACAATACTAGTAGTAAAGATCTAACTAGCATATCTTCATCTTTATCTGATAAGTTGAAAAACGTCACCAAAAGGCGTGATAGCAACCACTGGCGGACTCCAAGGGGGATTAAGATGGGGGGCAATCTACGGATTCGATTGGATGGTCTACAGTTTCCGTATTCAATCTGCGGATTCGTTTGGGGGGTGAGGGGATTTTACTCCGTTGAGGGGGAAGGGCAATCGTAGGGATTCAATAGGGGGGTCCATTTCAAGTTATCAAGATTTTTAAAGGAGCGCTCGAAGCAAAAAAATGTGTACCTACCTTATTGAGAATCGCGATCAGAGGCAGAAAATGATTTATTTTGTTTTGACAGCAACATACTTGATGGTATCCTTTATGAAATTACGCAACGCATTCCAATTTCAAAACTACTAATTTTACAAGTCAACTTTATTACTTAATAAGTTTTAATTAGTTTTTAATGCTATTTGTCTATTTTTTTGTCTCTGCTTTATGAGGCACTATCGAGCAAAAAAAAATAAAAATATACCAAGTCTATGACACGTGTAGAGTTGAGACAAATTCATGGACCCTATATATTACAATAGGTATTTTAGTTTGGTTGATGTGAGGGAACAAACAATCATCAAACATACATGGTGCTAAACTCATAACCCTCCTTTTTGCTTCGTCGTAACCGGGTAAAAACTGTGTAGAGACGTGTAGCTGATTTGAGAGACTGACAACAGCCTAAACCAGAAGAGATACGGACGTGAAATTTTCAGGGTATCTGAGGTAGTGTAGAGGAACTGACAAAGATATTCCAATGACGGACGGACAAAGTCGTAGGCAACCGCTAGTTAACATATAAAATGAAGAGTAGGTACATAAATTAAACAATACATAATCTCAAAGAGCCGCGATGATTAGATAAAAAAAATACTTTAACAATGTCATGATAGTATATGATTAGTTATGACTTTTAAATGATAATATTTGGCTACTGATAAAAATTCGTATATTTTTTACCGACTTCACAAAAAAGGAGGAGGTACTCTTTCGGGTTTTTTTTGTGTGTTACTTCACAACTACTTTCCACGTTTTTAGTTTGAAAGATGTTGCTTTCCAATTGGTCCCATTTAAATTTGATCAAGATCTGATTAGTAGTTCTTGAAATATCGTCAATAATGCGTATTCTGTGGACTACATTGACGATGTTCTCGTTTTTAACCGACTTCAAAAGTTACCTCATAACTTCTTTCGTTGTGAGCCGATTTTGATGATTATTTTTTTATTTGAAAGCTGGTGCTTTTCATGTGGTCTCATTGAAATTTGATCAAAATCTGACCCCCTATTACGTATCTTTGTTGCAAACGGTTTCAATACTAAATTGACAAAACTCCTAAGAAATAAGGTTCATTTTTGCTTAATTCAAATAGAAACCGCGTGCAACAAAGATACGTAATAGGGGGTCTGATCTCTAGTTTTTGAGTTATCGTCGATAATGTCATCGTTATCGTTTAACACATTAAATCTGATCAAGGTTGAAGTCGGTTTTTTAAGCTTTGCTTGCGGTTAATTATTCAGAAACAAACAGCAACTTTAATTACTTAAAATCACATCTCTGTATCTCACTCACAGCCCCACACTAAATTCGATGACTTCTTCACTTCATGGGTGTCGGAAACTTTCACTTCACACTCACAACCAGAACAAGAAACACAATTTCTTGGGAGAAAATTGGCATTCCGCAGTTAATCAAACCTTATACCCCTGCTTAGAAGGCGAATGCGCACCAACTAAGCCGAAGGGCAGTTCATTACTTACACACAACTGAGATTGAGGTCAAACATTGGCATATGGCAAACTAGCGGTGCCCCACGGTTTTGCCTTCTATTATCAAGTTTAAAAGTATCCTATGTGTTAATCCTAGGTAAAAGCTATGTACATTCCAAATTTCACCCAAATACGTTCAGCCGTTAAAGCGTGAAGAGGGAACAAACATAATTACATACAAACTTTCGGATTTATAATATTAGTAGGAAGTAGGATTAAACAAAAAGTCTGGCATTCAAATGTGGACGTATCACTGAACCAACTAAGGAAACTAGAACATTAAATTGATAATACTTATGACATAATGACCTATGCGGAGTTGAGCGAAGCAACCATTTTGACACCAATTCCAATCTTGGTGAAAGGTGTTTTAAAGAAACTTTATACTTTCACTTGAGAAAAGAGTGAAGAGTATAATGTTTATAGATATTAATGGTGATTATAATTTTGGTTAGGTGGAAAATAATAGCAATAATATTATAAATCCGAAAGTTTGTGTGTTAGTGTTTATGTTCGTTTTCTCTTCAAGCTAAAAGGGCTGAATGGATTTGGTTAAAATTTGGAATGTACATGACTAATACCTAGAATAAAAAAGTAGCCTATGTGCTACTTTTAACTTGAAAAACGCAGGCAAACCACCGGGGCACGGTTTAGAATCATTGTTTCTAGATTTTTCTCACCTCGATCTTTCAAGATTTTACAAGAATGCCTAGACTATGTATATTTAAAGTAGTTAAGTCATTATTGTCAATAAAATAACTATTAAAGTAAGAAGGCAGCAAAATATTTTTAATATCCTGTCCATCCAAAGGTTGCCTGTAAGAAATTGCTTAATAAATGTGGCCCATTTTACAAAAAATATTGTTTTTTGTTTTTTATTGTCAATGTTTTACTTACTTTTGGTGTTCAATAAAGAAATATTGTAGGCACTTTAGTTGGAGTTTTTAGCCATTTCAATTATGTAAGAGTTTAATTATTTTTGATTTACTTTGTTTAAGTTTACAAATTGTTAAATGATAAAAAAAACTAGTAAATAGTCATTATCTGTTTTTTAAGAACTATTTTTTTAAATTGTTTGTGTACCAAATACTCGAGTACAATACAATAAGCAAATGGATAACAAATGTGTAAACAAATACCAATCACCGACACAAAATACTTACACCAGTGTAATAATAAAGATGAAAATGTATCTTTCAATCAAATTGATTTGTCCAAAGTTGAAAACACAACTTTAACAAAATTGTTGAATTCGTGATTTTCGATATGTAGTAAAAATTTGGAAGTGCCGATATTCAGGACATGTTTGTGGTAAATACAATCACAATACAAGCACCCAACCAATACATAGACTCTATGTAGGTGTGTCTAACCAACCTGTCTCTCGCCGGCTTCTCCTCTAAGCTGCCAGCAGAGCTCGGCACACTGCGCCAGTCCAGTAGCACCCAGAGGATGTCCCTTAGCAATCAACCCTCCACTCGGGTTAACCACCACTTGGCCTCCATACGTATTGTCCCCGGCATCGATAAACTTTCCCGCTTCACCTTCCCCACAGAGCTGTAGCCCTTCATATGTAATCATTTCATTAGACGCAAAGCAATCATGCAACTCTACGACGTCAATCTGTTTTGGAGATATACCAGTCTTAGCGTACAACCTCTTTGCAGCGAGTCCCGTCATGTCGAAACCAGCTACCTTCATTAAACTATTCTCAGAGAATAGAGCCTCTGTGTCGGTGGCCATTTCCATACCAATGATCTCAACAGCCTTGTCTTGAAGCCCATATTTGATAACAGCCTCTTCAGACATGAGAACCGCGGCACCGGCTCCATCACTGGTGGGGCAGCATTCCAGTTTGGTCAAAGGGCCATAAATTTTTCTCGAGTTCAAAATTTCCTCTACGGTATATTCCCTCTTGCCCTGTGCTCGGGGATTTTTAACCCCATGTCGGTGATTTTTGGCCGCAATCTTAGCGAGGTGCACCTCGGTTGTGCCATACTTTTTCATATGCTCAGCACCGGCATTACCGAAGTACTGGGCGGTTATGGGAGCACCAGTAAGCTCAGTTATATCGGCCATTTTAAGCGTGTGTCGATCTAGGGGGTTGGTGCGATCCATGAAGGTGGCTCCGCCGAGCGCGCCGGGTGCCATGCGCTCGAAGCCGACAGCGAGGATAACGTCGGAGATGCCGCCCTCCACAAGCTGTTTGGCGAGGAAGATGGCGTTGGAGCCGGTGGAGCAGTTATTATTGACGTTGTAAATGGGTATGCCAGTCATGCCGACTTGGTACAGCACGCGCTGGCCGCAAGTGGAGTCTCCGAATACGTAACCACATACAGCCTGTTGCACGTCGGAATATTTGATCCGCGCGTCTGCTAGAGCAGCCACAACCGCCTCTTTCCCCAGTTCGGGGTAGTCACCGCCGGTCGTCGGCTTAATGAAATTCGTCATGCCGACGCCGACTACGAACACTTTTCTACCCATTGTGTAAAATTTATAATTACCTCCGAGCACGGCAGTGAAGAACGATGGTCTTGCAGAACTGAGCGCTCAAACTAAACTCGGCTCGCACTGGCTGTCAGATAGCGCGACTTGAACTTTGGTACGGACTACAATTTATTGCGCGCTCACTCACTGATAACCAGCAGATACACAAACTAAAGAGATATGGGTATGAACCAGTAAACGTACGTCGTCGTGTAGTTTATTAGCTTGCTGTTTAACTTTCGATGACCAAAGAGAATACAAATGGAATACAATTCTAAAACTTATATGACAATTATGACATGCAATAATTGTAGAAGAATGCGTGAAGCGCAAACGTCAAATTTGACGTTTACCAATTATGTCATTGTAAAGCACCTTAAAAACGTAGACATGTCTAAGCCTAAAAAATAAAATAATTATACCTACCAACAAACCTACGCGGGCTACGGTTTGAGCTACAAAATTCTTGAATTATACATAGACCTCTGTATTCTGAGTATAGACCTAGCTCAGAAGTTAGAAGTCCAAGCTTTGAATAATCATATGTTTAGAACGAGTCTCGTGCTATTTAGGAACTAAAAACTACAGGCCAATTTTAAATTATTATACTGGTATGTGTGACAGATGTTTTAAAGAAACTTTATACATTCACTTGAGAAAAGAATAAAGATGTTTTTTATAAATATTTATGGTGATTATTTTAGTTAGGTGGAAAATAATTATACTAATATTATAAATCCGAAAGTTCGAGTGTAAGTGTGTATGTTTGTCTTCTCTTCAAGCTATCCACTGAATGGATTTGGTTAAAATTTGGAATGCATGTACATTCCAAGCTTATACTCGAATTGACACATAGGCTACTTTTTAACTTGAAAAACACGGGCTAACCCACAGGGCACGATTTAGAATAATTGTTTCTAGATTTTTGTCACCTCGGTCTTTCAAGATTTTACTAGAATGCCTAGACTATACCTATATATTTTAAAGTCGGTAGTTAGGTAATAATTGTCAATAAAATAAGAGAACTAAAAACTACAGCCCAATTTTAAATTATTATACCTACTGGTGTGTGTGACAGCTATGTCTTAGGGCACATATACACGACCATTTTTAAATAGATCCGTCTAGCCCCCTTTCGCAACGCGCGATAAGGAACTATCGTTCCAAAATTAAAAGAAACATGCAAAAACCAACATCACGCGGTGTTCCAAGGCGGTCACCCATCCAAGTACTGACCGCGCCCGACGCGACGTTGCTTAACTTCGGTGATCAGACGAGAACGTGGTATGGCTTACATACAACTATAGCAAAAGGTGTCGTTAAAATTTTTGGTCTTAATTTTTTCCGTCTAGCCCCCTTTCGCAACGCGCGACAAGGACATTTCGTTCCAAAACCTTTGGCGCCATTTTTTTCAATAGTTGGTTTAAAGCACTTACTGCATACATTGTATGAGCGGCAGTATGATTCTATAAACTTCTAATGACATTAACAACCACTAATGACTTACGGCATTAATCAAATTGTGCCACTTATGCAACCTTTATTCTACACCTTTTGAGACTGAATGATAAATATTAATAAAAAAATCGCTTTTGAATTCATACAGCACATTTAAACAGCTCGCGTGTCGGCCGAGTTCGGTGGCGTTCGCCTTCTAAGCAGGGTATCGGGTTCGACTGCCGATTGGAACACAGGTTTTCTCCCCAAGGAAAATTTGTGTTCCTGGTTCTGATTGTGATTGTGTGTGTGATCTGAATGTTTCCGGCACCCACGACATAAGTCATCATCTTAATTTGTGGATGGGAGTGTGAAAGAGTTTATGATTATTTCTTCGGATGGTTTAGCAGTAAAGAAAACAGTTAAATTGATATCATCTAACGAAACCTGATTAATTGTTTAAACAAAGGTCTTTGTATTATATCATGTAGCAAAACATGCAGGTAATTATCTTCTTGACTGATGGCGGCGTGATTCAGAACTTATGTAGTTCATAAAAAACATAAAACTAGTTTTAGTCACCAGTCACAGTTAAAGTAAAGTAAATGAGTCCAGCCATAGTCAAGTCATGGCCTAGAAAAGGCAGTATGATTTGTCCACACTCATGTAGGTACGTTCACCAACATATATATAAAACAATGTTAATCACGAAATTAATAAGTATGTACTACTTACTATAAATGGAACTATGATGAATATTCTCTTTGATGATATTAAACCATGAATACTAATTCCATTTTTAAAAATTGATTGATGACTTAAAAAACAAAAATATTGTGTCATTTGAAATTCGGTCATGACCAAAGTGTAAATTATTTCTGGGTATAAAAAATATTAAATTTATCAGTGTAAACGAAAAATTTAAGGGATAGCCAAATGGCTTTGGATAAGCAAAGAATTTTAAATGAGTTAGGCAGTGTTATGAACCAATTGCAAAGCGCTGATTGGTAAGTACTGAACTTTCATACCACGGGCCTTAACGGGTTCTGCAGTATAGAATATAATGTATTTAATTGTATGTAACAATAATTATCACTAATATTATAAACGCGAATGTTTGTATGTATGGATGTTTGTTACTTTTTCACGCAAAAACTACTGAATGGATTTTAATGAAACTTTACACTTATATAGCTTATACATCAGAATAACACATACTATAATTTATAAAGATATTGTGTGAATTGTCCAAAATATAACGATAAGAGTCAAGTAGGAAAAAAAACAGCCATCTGCGAGCTATTCTTGCGTGCGCTGCAAAAACCGATTGTGTTTAAACAGACTATGCCGAGCTTAAGCGACCGAACTTCGGCGTGATTACGCCTGCAATGCTTTTTTAATTAGTAGCAACACATTTGCCGAAATTACGTCACGTTTTGGCGTACTACCGAACTTCAGTCGGGCGTAAGTTCGGCGGAAACGCATTCTATTATATAGCAAGTAACGTTGTGTTGCTAACAACATACGCTATTACTGTAAAATGATCCATTGTTTAGACAACACGAAACGACACCACGACAGCGCTCGGCACACTGAATTCACACAACGCAACGGTGCGCAACCGAATTTCAGTCGTGTAATTTCCGCATTAATGGTCCGCAATAATGTCATATCAGCCGAATACGTCGGAACATAAGATCAGCCGCGGAACTTCGGTCGCGTTTCTTCGGCATAGTTAGACACAGTTACACAATATAATGTGTATTGAAAATGTTTATTAAATAGTCCTACAAAAAAGCCCGCGAAAGCATATATTTATCTTTTGTGTTTGCCATTGTCGCCAAAATAGTGAGCCATAAATACAATTATACCTATAGGATTAACACATAAGCTTTTTTAATATTAACTTGATCAACGCTAGCGAAGCCGTGGGGCACGGCTAGTACATACATAGGTTGATAAACACATTACCCTCCTTTATGTCGCGCAGTCCGGTAAAAATGCTACTCACATATACACTAATGTTAAACGATCATTGGCTAAATTGAATATGTTATACCATCATAGAATACTATATGTACACTAATGCTATACGATTATTAGAAACATTATACCATAGAATTTTAACATTACATAGATTTAGTGGATAAGTGTAACTTTGCAAAATCCGACAGTCCGCTGGCGTTGGCTTTGGTGTTCAAAGCAACGCACCACCATGCTTACTGCGAAGAAATACTTGTGCAATGTAAGCAAACACGATAGTGGTGAACGCGGACCACTATCGTGTTTGCCGCTCCGCGTAGTGTTTACACACTACGTACACTATAACGCAACACCCTTATTGGATAATCTTTGACGGGCAAACACGGTGTGGCCGAGATTTAATTCCCTAATGAATTAAACAATACAGAAATATCCTACTCGTGTACGTGTAGCTTTAAAATTTGGTTTGTTCCAGTGGCTGCATGGGAAAATTATTTGCCAACCAAAACGGCGGTCAAGGGGGCGCAGCAATCGATAATTCTCAACCAAGTGGAGGTTTCGGAGGGTTTGGAGGTTGTGGGCATAGCTGCTGCCACAACCATGGCCATGGTCACGGCTTTAACTTTGGCCGCGGAGGCGGGGAACCATGTATGGGCCAATGTAACCCACGTAAAATGTATGCCGATACCTACAGCTACTTGAACCAAAATCTTATGCAGCCTGTCGTTAAGGAAGTGTATGATGATTTGAGAAGCTTAACACCACAAAATACAGTAATGAACAATGGTAAGATGGGAGGAAACCCTATGCAAGGGGGTATGCCCATGCAAGGAGGTATGCCCATGCAAGGAGGTATGCCCATGCAAGGAGGTATGCCCATGCAAGGAGGTATGCCCATGCAAGGAGGTATGCCCATGCAAGGAGGTGTGCCCATGCAAGAAGGTAGCACTATGCAAGGAGGTAGCACTATGCAAGGAGGTATGCCTACGCAAGGAGGTATGCCTACGCAAGGAGGTATGCCTACGCAAGGAGGTATGCCTACGCAAGGAGGTATGCCTACGCAAGGAGGTATGCCTATGCAAGGAGGTATGCCTATGCAAGGAGGTATGCCCATGCAAGAAGGTACGCCCATGCAAGGAGGAAGCAACATGCAAGGAGGTAGCAACATGCAAAGAGGCATGCCCATGCAAGGAGGTATGCCCATGCAAGAAAGCACGCCCATGCAGGGAAATAGCAACATGCAAGGAGGTGGCAACATACAAAGAGGCATGCCTATGCAAGGCAGTATGCCCATGTATGGTGGTATGCCTATGCAAGGAGGTATGCCAATCCAAGAAGGTAAACCGCAAGGTGGCCACCCAATGATGAGAAGTGATGGCATGCCAGAAGGGAACTCTCTGCAAGGGGGAAACATAATGCAAGGGGAGAATAATATGGGTATGCAACAAGGAAACTATCAAATGCAAGATAACGTGGATATGTCTCAAAAGCAGATGCAAATGCCGGGCATGGGAGCAAATAACTATCAACCTGCTCAAATGGCAAATCAAAAAATGGCACAGATGATGGGTGGTATGGGGCCTGGCATACTTAATATGATGAAACGTGATGGTAGTGTCAATCCTGCAGGATCGGCGGCACCTGTAAGTCAAATGGCAGATGGCTCCATGTTAATCGATGCCCCGCAATCTCCGCATGGTAAAGTGGGTGTTACACCTTTAAACACATCCGGAGGTATGGGCCAGGGACATTACAACCCTGGTGCGACTATGAACAATAACTTAAACCAGCCAATGTACAACCCTACCACTCAGTACATGGCAGATCCAAACGCAACGAGTGGTTTTAACCCTAATGCACAAAATAACAACCAAATCAGTGGAAACATGTCACAAAACCCGGTAAATCCTGGTGCAGTTCCAGTAAATAATGCTAATCCAGCTGCTCAGCAGATGGGTTCAGTGAATCGCAATTACGGTCAACACAACCAAGGAATGAAAAAATTCAATGAAATGTTTCCGGGTGTAATGCAAGGGGTAGGTGGAGATCTTGGTTTTGATCCAATGGCCATTGCTTTACAAATGAACCCCGAAAATCACAAGAAAAATGCAATGAATTCGATGCAAAAAATGATGACTGGAAATTCTAATCAGATGCAATATACAAGCGGCGCACCAACAAATCTTATGGAAGGAAACAAAGAAACAAGTAATCAGCAAAATGCGCCAATCGGCAATATAGCCACTAATCAGCAATATGGAGGAAATATAAACGCTCAAGTACCTCCACAACAAGCGTACAATAGTGATCAAACTCCTCAACAACAAATGGCTCAACAACTACAGCAGTATCAGTATCAGCAGCGTCAACCATTAGATACTAACACAGGAGGGTCGACGCAACAAAATCTTCAACCTGCACAAGAGGAAGCCACAGGTGACGTCAATCGAGGTGCAAATGTAAACCAAATGCAACAGCCTGCTCAAGATAATAAAGTAGAACAACTAGCTCCTGAAGGCGAGTTAATGCTGTTAGATCCCATACTCCCAGTGGATACTTCACGATATAATCCTCCTCCTAGCATGAGACGTCCTAAGTATCATACTTATAATACTTTAGGGCAACCTGTCGAAATGTTTCCAGCGAAGATGTACCACAGTCAATACGAAGCTGCCAGAAATGTACCACAAACTTTATCTCCATCGACTCCTTCAGGGAATCTGAGGAATGATATAGGACGATTCAATATCAAGTCAACTGTGAGTAAGACCGCACTGATGGGAAACAGGCCTGTTGGAAAGACTCCGAGCAGAAGTCAACTACAACAAGTCTATCATCAATACAAGGGCTCCCATTCTAATACCAATCAAAACAGTAGAGCTCCTGATCAAAACGTTTCATTTTCTGAAGGGAGACTTGGTGTTCCGAGGCAAACTCCAAATCAGGTACCACAACCTATCGAAAGAGTTGGAGGTGATACTGCAGCCAACAATCAACCCATTGCTAATCAAGTGCCTGTGAAAGGCCAACCAGCGCAGCAAATTGGCGATGCTCCTGTGTCTAATAAACCTCATGGAGATATAGCTCCTGTAAAGGTAATTGTAGTTTTTAATAGATCTATTCAAAGTACATAAATTGTAGTTGGAACACCCCTTAAGAAATGTATTGCGCAGAACTGTATACATATTGGGCTTAAATTAAACCACAGTTTCAACAGCTTGTCCATTTCGTACAAGTTTTCAAGTTTCACAGAGACTTAACACTCGAAATTTTACAATATACACATAGTAGAAATTTGTTTCAGATTGATATCATTATTTTACGTGAAACGGGAACCGAGTTGTAAAATATTACTAATTATTTATATAATACGGCTCGTGTATTTACGTGCATTGCCTGATTTGCGTGAGTTCTACAATGACGCATAATCACGCAATGCTGAAACATTCTATAATTTTATTGTATTTGCAATATACGTTAATAATAAATTTAACTCAATTCAGACAAGCTTATAGCTTAGCAATTATAGGTATTGAAGTGCTTCTTATTTTTCAGGAACCTCCTGTAATGCAAGGCCGGTCTGGACGAAACGGCCTTCAGGATATGGTTTATACATCATACCCGACTTCTACAATGTGGTCTTTCCATGGAGAACGAGATCCGAGTTGCTACTATAGATCTCGAAACCGAATCTAAGTTCTTAAAATATTAGAATAGACATATTTTTGAATCACGTTTGTCGTGGCTATCCCTGTGTGATATTTAATTGACTGAGTTAAAAGTATTTTGAGTAGGTAATTGTAGTATCTGGTCTAACGTAATTTGGTAACTGTAAATTGTTGACGTTTTGTTAAACTCATTTAAATGTCCCTAATGAGTAATAAAATAAAAGTATAAATAAAATAGATATCGTTATAAATAAAATATGCAAAAATATTTTAATTTATTATCATGGAATGAATAAATTAAAAAAAATATATCTTATCAGAGAATATTGTAGTATATTTTTTTCTTTTGGTACAACTGCCTTACTACGGGCCAATTGCCTATTCCTAAACTAAAATTATATACAGAAATGCCCTAAGTTACCTATACAAGACATCGAGCTTATTACAAGTGCTCAAGCCCTCAGTGGGTAGCGTTCCCATCATGCTGGAGGCATTGCCTCTGAATTGCAATGCTTGTACGCTGAGCCAAATAAGTGTCTCAACACCCAAACGACTCAAATATGTTGCCGAGCTTTCTATATTTTCGCCGTTTGCGATGCACTGTCGAAGTTGCCGTGGCGCCAACCCCATTCTGGGTTTTAGGGAAATGTGACAAGAGCCAATGTGTCGACACAAGTTGCATCCCACACTAAAGGCCGTACCACATTCCATGGAATTACAAGTCATGCCGTCGGGTCTTTACCATCGTCACGCACCAGACCATTCGGTTCGAGAATGGCTGGAACATTGGCGCTGGTAAAAGCCTAGCGGATGATAACGTTGAGGCTGGTGTGTTAGGAAATTCGGCCTGCACTTTTCTGGCACGAGAGGCCGTGGTGACCGAGCTGGTCAACAGCAGTAGCACACTGACAGCTATGGCCAACCTTGCACCTTGCCCCCAAAAGTTAGCATATAGCGAGACGGAAAGCAGATAGATCTATAAGTATACCAGTATTAAAAAAGGGGATGGCTTGCAACCAAAGCCCTGATACCCTTACAGAAACTGCTAGAACTCGAGCACGTTCTGTGACGCTAGGACACGTATCTAAAAGATGTCTCTGTGCTAGTTCATAGATTGGCCGATCCCACCAGTATCTGCGAGGATAACCTTACTGGGAGCCCGATATTTAGGCATGCCATCTCCCAGGCGCTTCAGGCCTCAGTCAGATTTGCTATTTCTTAAGAACCCAAAGTATGTAAAAGCATTTTTACGACTAACTGAGGACGAGAACGCTGGTAACGCAATACTAGAAATTTTACCTATAAAGCCTCCTGCTCTCGAGCGTGCTGTTCCCAGCGGACAATATCATAATGAATACGTAAATTTTGGTACAAAAAGACATAATCTAATAATCTTAAAAGCCGTAATATGAGAGGTAATTGTGAGCAATGTTACAGAAGTATTTTTAAAATTTTGATTTTTTTCTTCTACAAAAGGTGAAATTGATTAATCTATTATCGGCGAACCCAAAAGGCGAAGTGAACACTCGTCTACTAGTTTTATATTGTAAGCCAACGAGTAAATTTTTTGTAAAGCCGAAACAGTTGTCTAATCAGTTATCGCAAACAAAAAGTTCGCCTTTCGAAAATTTCTATTCAAGCCCAATCATTTTAAATTCATCTATTAGTAATTTTAAATCACTTAAGACAGTATTCACATCACCTCCTAGATTTCCGTCATCTAAGTACCAAAAATTTTGTTTGGATTGGAGACGTTGAATTATCGGATTGACAGCTGAAGAAAAGATAGCTCCCTGCTGATCATTTTAGTAAATTAATTTTGATGGTTTCCCATAACATTGCCAAATAAAATTATATAACTCTGAAATTTTATCTTTCACTTGCGTCAGAAGGGTGCCTCTATCAACAGAATTAAAAGCATTCTTATCATCCACCTTAACAAACACCTCTCCACAAATTCGATTTTAAAATGTTCTAAGTGAATGGACAGCAGCCTCACATCCGCCCCGCGAACCAAAACCAGGCTGAAAAAGATTGCCTAAAAAAGCAAAACTGTTGTAAAACGGTTGTAAGAAATACAACCTATGTTACCCGCGAGGCGATTGAAAACGGTTCCCCGAATGCGGGCCCTGTGGCATGCTTTCCAGAAATCTCTTGCACCCCGCATGCGGGCCCTATCGACTAATGAAAACGGTTCCCCGAATGCGTGCCCTGTGGCATGCGTTCCAGAAATCTCTCGAACCCCGCATGCGGGCCCTATCGACTATGCAATTAATGAAGCAAATACTGACCTACAAAGTCTATAATGGAGGAATATGTGATTGCGGCTCTTGTGAATACAATTCAATTTGGTTGCTGTCAAAATCAATTTTAGTCCTGTCATTTCAACTTTTAAATTAAGTTCAACGTAAAATCAGAATAGCGGTTAGGTATTCTTTGACTAAAATTAGTTTATTTTTAGTTTAGTTTAGATTAGTTCGGTGCTCAACAGAATTAGCACCATTGTATGGTAGTTGATTGGTAGATCGATGTACGACCCGCAAGCTGTATATCGACCGATGAATTTCATTGGTCGATATCACGGTCGGGATTAAGCATGCGGGAAATCCCCGCAGACACGTATCGACTTGGTAACTTTCATTGGTTGTTATCTCGCCTGCGGGGACTCCCCGTATGCTGTATACCGAACGAGTTAACGACCAATGAAATTGCGCCATAATTCTTAGAAGTTTTCCCGAATTAGAATTGAAACCGATCAACAATCAGAAACCGTCATCGTCATTCCGTTTAAGTTGTCAATGTCAACTCTAATTATTATTCTGTGGTGGTCCATGTCCATCATCGAGTCAGTAACAATGTTGCCACCTTATTCATAATTCACAAATTCTGGCGACTATTTACCCATGTTGACTATATTAGTTGTTAGGCGATATTATATTTAATACAAATATTTGAACTGGATGGTTTAATATGTTCATAATCAAGTTTGTATAAAATATCCATTACCAACTTTAATCCTAAACGTATTGAATGATATACTTTGATTTATGTTATACTAGCCGTGCCCCGCGGCTTTGTCCACTATTATCAAGTTAAAAAGTAGCCTATGTGTTAATCCTAAATATAATCTATGTATATTCCAAATTTCATCCAAATCCGTTCAGCCTTTAAAGCGTGAAGTGGGAACAAAAATACTTACACAACATACAAACTTTTGGATTTATAATATGAGTAGGATAGTAGGATAATGATTATCTTATAATTGTGGCTCTCCAGACACCAAACGCATGGGTAGATTTTGATTATTTTTACGTCAATCGGTTTGTCTTAACCGTGCGTGTGTCACTAAAGACATGAAAGTAATCAAAATTCAATATGGCGCGAGACGAAATATTGTGAAAAATAAATTCGAGAAATTGTGTCTAGAGTATCATTAAATATTTATGTGATATCTTTAGGGATTCTTTTTTTTTTTTTCAAATGACCGTTTAATATATGTAACAGTTGAATGTTAGGTCAAATTATAAACTATCAACAATCAACAATTCTTAATTAAATTTTGAAGTTGTGATAAAGTTTTTATATTATTATAATCATAATAATTCATACTATAAAAAAAATGTTAAGTAAAAAACAAATAAATATAAAATTTATTTAAAAAAATGCGGACCATAGTTACTTTAACAGTCGGGAAAAAAAAATGCGGAACATAGTGACTTTAACAGTCGGGACTCATTACTATATATTTGAGCCGATTTATATTTTAAATGGTACCATCTGTTAAAGTCAGTATGTTCCGCATTAGCATTTATTTGTTTTCAGCAGTCGGACTTCTCGGTTATTTTTATAGTGGAAAATGTGTTCGAATCAATGCAGAGAGATGAACTTTAACACAGACAGCCCATTTGATTATGTAAAACGTATCACTTAGAATGTATGTCGGATATAGACATAATTATAGGTACCCAACATGGAAAAGTTCAGTCTGAAAGACTAACAGTAATTTATTCGAGTATTTAATAAATTATTATTTCGTTGATTTGTTTCTACACAATAATATGTGTATTTAGCACTAAGGAAGCAGTATATTCGCTTAGCGAAAAATTTCTGAAATAATGAGAAAAACTAAAACTTTTCGTGTGGCCGTGAGTGACTAACTTTTACTAATCGAATTTAGTTAGATCTAGTAAGAATAATTTTTGTCAGGTGGCAACACTGGTCAGCGAATATTTATCCGATTTGCTAATTCTACTAGACGTTTCGACTGTGAGCGAGCTTAATATTCATTTTAGAAACAGCGAGCTGCGTACGAAATCATCACAATATTCCAACGCCTTTCTGTTTTCTATTTCGAATCAGTGTATTTGAAGAGCTCCGGTTTCCTGAGAAAAATGTCTCTATTTGGATCGTTAATGGGCGACGTGGAGGATGATCCATTTTTCGGGTAAGTTTTCTATATTTACCTTCGAAATAATGTAGTAGTCTGATGTTTTACCAAAATATTAGGTCCTGGTATAATTAAAATTCGATATCGACCGTTAATAGTTGTGAAATTAGGCATGAAATGTGATTGTTTTTGTGTCAATGCACATGCTAATTTTTCAGTTCCCACATGAGGCATATGCGCCAAATGAACAACATGATGAACTCTTTGTTCTCGGACCCGTTCGGGATGCTCGGGGGCGGAGGCCCGCTGGCCATAGGCGGTCCGAGGCATGGCGGACCTCTTATGCCTTTCATGCCTCAGATGCCTTCAATAAACAGACTTTTTTCAGGTATGTCGATTATAGTTGTTATGACTAAACAAACATATTTACACCTAACAGCCCCACACTGATTTTAAACACTTGTGTTATAGGTGCTGGAAATATTTACATATCACACATACAATCACACCCGAACCAGAAGCACTAAATTTTGTTAGTCAATCTCATTTAATCTGCTGAAACAATTGAGCTAAAGTTTGGGTAGGTGAATAGGTATCTAGAGTAACATATAGGCTTAAACTTTATTACCAACTTCACTAAAACGGAGAAGGTACTCAAGTCGACTATATTTTTTTTTTATGTGTGTTACCTCACAACTTCTTTCCACGTTAACCAATTTCGAATTTTTTTTAGTTTGAAAGATGTTGCTTTCCAATTGGTCCCATTTAAATTGGATCAAGATCTGATCAGTCATTCTTGAAATATCGTCAATAATGAGTATTCTGTAGACTACATTGATGATGTTCTCGTTTTTAACGGACTTCAAAAGTAACTTCTTTCGTTGTGAGCCAATTTTGATGTTTTTTTTTTAAAGTTGGTGCTTTTCATGTGTTCCCATTGAAATTAGATCAAGATCTAATCTCTAATTTTTGAGTTATCGTCAATAATGCGTGGTTAATACATTAAATATGATCAAGGTTCTGAAGTGAAAGCGGGGAAGTAGTGTTTTTACCGACTTCCCAAAAAAGGAGGAGGTACTCAAGTCAACTGTATTTTTTTTATGTTTGTTACCTCATTTAAGCTTTGCTTGCATTCAATTATATCATTAATATGAGTGAAGCAGCGTTTGTTTTGCTGTTACATTTATCATACAACCAGCAAAGGACTGCAACTCGCTGCCAGCGTCTAATTATAATCTTGTAGCTAAGCATGATAGATCTTCAGCTGCATCACCTCTTTCCATTAGGTGACATAGTAGTCAAATTCTTACCAATTCAGCATAAAAAAGTTACAATATTTCTATACATATACATAAGTACATATGTAAATAGATACTTTACTATCATACATTTATTATCTATCTAATATCTTTAAACAAGCAATTCTTGTATATATATATGTGTAATCAGGATCTCGGAAACGGCTCCAACGATTTTCATGAAAGTTACAGATTAGGGGTTTTTCGGCCCAAGGAATCGATTTATCAACGTTCCAGATTCGAGAAATGCTTGGTTCCCAAACTGCACTTGAAAAACCAGGTTTAAGAAACTATCAGCGCCATCTATTATGCCATGACTGATGTAAAAAACTGTTTCTACTCGACACTAGATGAAGCTTTTTGCGACTACAAATTCAAACACATTCTACCAAAAACAAAAAATAAAGCTCGGTCATCCGGATATTATATTATTATGAGCAATATATTTGCAACTGTTTTCCATAAGTTATATATATTTTAATAGTTATAATTTATTGTGTAATATTGCAATTGTTTGCAACAATTGAACAAGTTAAAATTACTTATTCACTTAACTACTTTATATATGTATACAATCCATTTTTTTATACTAAAACTTAGGAGGATAATAATGCAACTTTGCACTATTTTTAAAACAAAGCGAATTCTTTATTTTTGTGACTTTGGGATATGTGTATGTCACAATCAAATACAGGGTTCAAAGACTTGTACTGTGGGTATCTGTAATGCATGAAATATGTTTATACTACTAATATTATCCAAAAGTGTGTAAATGTGTATGTTTGTGCCCTCTTCACGCTAGGACGGCTGAACGGATTTAGCTTTAGATGATCAA
The DNA here is from genome assembly GCA_948107665.1 of Lomographa bimaculata. Classification (NCBI taxonomy): domain Eukaryota; kingdom Metazoa; phylum Arthropoda; class Insecta; order Lepidoptera; family Geometridae; genus Lomographa; species Lomographa bimaculata. The sequence goes on from OX403600.1 coordinate 15,649,029, forward strand.
ACTTTCGGATTTATAATATTATTAGGATTGTAACATATTACTAACACCCAAAAATACACAATATTCAAACCCGTTACAACTTCAAACCCTAAAATACTACCTATAAGTATCATGCTAATTATTTTATGTTTCTGTAATTAATTTTATTAATTATTTATTTCTTGATCTTTTTTATCAAGGAAATTGCCATTGTGTGTATTTGTGAATGTTTCCAATATCTGTGACACATGTCGTCATATTGTTAAAGTTTGAAAGCATTTTTAACCAACTTAAAAGAAGAGGAGGTTCTTAATTTGATTGTTTTTTTTTGTTACCTCAGAACTCATTGGAACCGTTGATAATGTTAATGTAATTTGTCAGTGGGTCTGGACGGAGGGCACATGGGCGCGGGGCACATGGGCACAGGGCACATGGGCGCAGGGCATATGGGCGTGGGACATATGGGCGCAGCCACTTCCTTCAGCTCCAGTACTGTTGTGATGTCCAGCGGTCCCAATGGAAAGCCACAGGTAAGGTCCTTTTCTACCAACTTCACAAAAAGGAGGAGGTACTCAAGTCGACTGTATTTTTTTTTTATATATGTTACCTCATATCTTCGTTCCACATGAACGAAAGTTTGAAATATGTTGCTTTCCAATTTGTCCCATTTAAATTTGATCAAGATCTGATTTTAGTTTATGAGTTATCTTCAATTATGTGTGTTTAATACATTAAATCTGATCAAGGTTCCGAAGATAAAGTGTTGAAGTCGGTTTTTTTAAGCATTGCTTGCGTTTAATTATTTTATCTGTGATAAGCGAATGTTTGACTACTATCTCATCGATGGAGCACGCTAGCCTAGAAACGCTTCGGCCGTTTAAAGAACCAGAGTTTCGGAACTGGTTCCTCGTAAATACATCAATATAAGATCAAGGAACCCTTTTCATTGATCTACCAATAAATGGATTTTGGGTCCGCCCTCCAAAGTGTCCATAGATCATAGGCAACAATACGAAATAAAAGCGACAATCGTGTCTTGCTAAAAACTTAGGAGAAAATGGTGCGACCTACAGCATACACGGATCAAATAAAAAAATCTAATAAAACCCGTTGCCTTAGTTACATGAGCAGGGGGCGGGGGCTTGATTCCCGGCGGACACACAAGGTCTCTCCCCATGAGATATAGTTTCTGGTTCTGAATGTGATTGTGTGTGCGATGTTAATGTTTCCAGCACCCACGACACAAGTCATCGAACTTGTGTTAGGCTGCGAGTGTGAAAGCGTTTATATATTGCCGGAAAATATAGCATTCATAAGGAAGTCGTAGAACTAAATGAGGGTTATAACAAGAAGAATCTGTGTCTGAATCTGCTTTCTGGTAATTTACAAAAAAGAAAGGAGCTTTACTACTCTTGACCGCATCCACGCAGCAGGGTACAACGATTCGTTCTATTTTTGCTGTGTTCTATTTTTTATTGTTTGTGTTTTTTTTTACTTATTAATTTGTATACCCTCTTTTGTGACACCACCTCGGCGAACATCTTAGCCGAGAACAGGGGTAGATTGAAAAACAACGCTGCGTACATGTACGCACGTACTCGCAGCACATGCTGAATCTACTCCTATTGCCCTAAACTGCACTGATAGATGCGACCCTTTCAGTCTTGGCTTTGGTAAAATTAGTTCTCACAATAGACTAACCTTGTCCCTCAGACTGAAGCGGTCTGTCTACTACTAGTGAAATTTCGATGTATATGTGTTTTTAGTTGTAATGTTTTTTTTGACAATAAATTGATTTTTTATTTTTATTTATTTGAAGTGGGGGCAATAACTTCCCAGTCACCACCTGGCGGCAACTGGGAGTTCTATTCCCAATTGCCACCTGGTGGCAATCTATGTGGGGGCGACTTGGAATATATTCGAATGACCATGTGTATGTTTATAAGTGTACCACTTACAACTGCAGCATGCTAATATTATGTTCCATTGTTGCAGGTGTATAGCTCTTCCAGCAGTACCAAAATCGGCCCCAATGGAGTGAAGGAAACGCGCAAAACCCTGCAAGACTCCCGCACTGGCACCAAGAAAATGTCCATAGGTGAGTCTTTTTTCGTTCGCTTGATAAAATGTTTTGATAAATGCTGCTTAAGTTACCAAAACATGACATTCGTTAAGAGGTTCTGTTATTCGAGATCGCATGACTTCGGTGCTAAGTTTTTCGTGGTGGCGTGCATTCGTTGTTAAGTGATTCGTATTAGTAAACTTACGGGGACGTATTCGGTGTTACACTTTTCAAAGATGTGCAACTTACCCAGTCTTATCACAGGGCATTGCAACCTACAGTCCCCTATGCAGAAGCTGCTTGCAGAAGATAGCTCTTTTTAGCGATATGAGCAGAAAAGAAATAAAATATATTTTATTATAAGTGGCCCCTTATTATTTTCATTTTAATTGCCATTTCTGGCTTTAAGCCATAGCTTTACATATTCCCTGAGAATTTGAAGCCATTCGCTTTTGTGGTTTAGACGCTACATGCCTCTGACAGACGGACGGACGGATAAATTGCTGAACCATCCAAGTCTACTTAGAGATCTCGCTTTATCAATGATGCTTCTTAGCTTCTCTGCATTTATTAACATAGCCAACATTATTAGAGGAAATCTTCAACTCTGCTAAATTTAGAATCATATCGCATTCTCAAAATATCTTCTTTTTTTTTTATTATTATTATTTCATGACCATGGATGCATAGTCCTTCAGTCGAAATATTAACAACAAAGAACAAACGCATTCACACTCACAGCCCCACACTAAGTTCAAAGACTTGTATCGTGGGTGCCGGGAACATTCACATCACACACATTACACCCAGAACCAGAAACACAAATATCCCTTGGGAAGGAATTTGTGCTCCTGCCGGGAATCGAACCCAGGACCCACGTCGCAGAGGGCGGACACCTGTCCACTGCGCCAACTGGGTCGACAATATCTATTCTTCATAATAAAAGTCTTAGTCACAAGTCACAGTCAAAGTCAAGTAGTCAGTCATAGTCAAGTAAAGTGCCTAGTAAAGCCTAGTAAAGTGGTAGAAACTTTACTAGAACTTCTATTGGAGTTTTGGAGCGAAGGCGAAAATAACGTTTTTCAACTTTGTATGACTTGCCTACACTTATGCACGTTTACTAAGCATTAACGGTTAATAATCCACCATTATTACACATTAACACTCGAATAATCACAGGTTTTGGAAAATTACACAAAATCAACAACGACATTTTTTCTCTTTCGCGGCAAAACTCTCAAAATATCTTCGTGATTATTGTGCTGCTATTTCTACGTGGCTAAAATTACATAATTTTTGTCATATTTGTCTTTGGTGTGGAGGCGTGTGAGATTACTGAGTGGGTAGATACACAGACGTTAACCGAAGCTGTACATTTTTCATGTTATTATACCACGAGCATAAATATCTTACAAGTCAATTTACTAAAAATTAAAAAAAATACCATCAGGTGATATAGTGGTCAAACGTTTGCCTTTTTTTTTTTTTTCATGATAGGCAAACTTTTGACCACTATCTCACCTGATGGTAAGCGACGATGTGGTCGACGATGGAAATATAATATGCCTATCTAAATATATATAACTCAAAGGTGACTGACTGACTGACATAGTGATCTATCAACGCACAGCCCAAACCACTGGACGGATCGGGCTGAAATTTGGCATGCAGGTAGATGTTATGACGTAGGCATCCGCTTAGAAAGGATTTTGATTAATTCTACCCCCAAGGGGATAAAAAAGGGGATGAAAGTTTGTTGTACTTCTTAACGCGAGCGAAGCCGCGGGCAAAAGAATTTTTAAATTTTTTTTTAATTTTTACTGAATAAAAAAATAAAAAACCCGACTTCGAAAAATGTGAACGTACTTTACATTATTTATTTTGATACCCTACTCGATAAATATTTTTTTTGTTTTTATTTACGTATTACTATTTTGCAATAAAAGTCTGCCATTTTGTTTTTTTTTCTAACACTTGTGTATGAACACTTCGGTTTTTAAGTCGAATTTATAACGATTCCTTTAATTGTCGAAATTCATCCAACCGTTTGGAAGATACGAGGTAATATAGAAATTTACAAATATAATACATATAAGATACGCGTGAAAAACATAACCCTTCCTTGGCAGTCGCGTAAAAACAGCTACTCAAACCCCGCCTGAAGCGACGAAATTTTCCTTTCCTCATTATTAACGTCTTACGGGAACATGTGACGTCATCTACCGAAGTAGTTTTATAAAAGTAAAGTATTTATTGATTTGGGTAGACGTTATAGACACAACGTGGAACTAACTGCAATGTTAGACTCGTTGGCCGTAGTAGGTTCTATAAACTGTTTCGGTAGATGGCGTCACACGTCCCCGTAAGACGTTAATAATAAGTAAAAAATAATTTCGTCGCTTCAGGCAGGGCTTGAGTAGCTCAGCGGTAAGAGCTTTGGGCATGAGGCATGAGCTGAGGGCGTGACACCCTATGGCCGCGGGTTCAAACCCCGCCTCAAGCGATATATTTTCTAAATTTATCACTATGCTAAAGGTTACAATACAATACAAAACTCTTTATTGTATAACCAGTTTATGAAGTGTACAACAAAATAATTTTTAGAAATTATAGATTTTTTAAGTGGTTATACAATCGGCGGTTTTATCGCGTACAGCAATTTCTTCCAGACAACTTTAGTATGGACATAAATGTAACTGGAATGTGTTAGACAGGTGTGTACAATAGTCAAGGAAAAATAAAAAGTACAAGAACTTATCAAAACCAAAGTCCAAAATCAAAGTTCAAATCAAAACTAAAGGTAATTATAGACTGGAACTAAGAGTGAAGTAATTTCTTACAACATGTTCACAATGTGCAAATTACTCGAATTTGTCATACGCCTTATAATGGGTTGGTCTAAAAGTGAGCGCCAATATCTACGTCTGGGTCCGGCCTTGAACTCGACTCTGTTTACATAAGAATAAGGCATTAAATTAGTTTATCTTGATGTCGGAACTCATTGTATGGCGTATGTGGTAATGAGTTATTCTCTGGATCAAAATGATGGCCAACTCAGGTGTCACCCCTTTTTTTTTTTTTTTTTTTTGATAGGCAAGCATTTGACCACAATCTCACCTGATGGAAAGTGATGATGCGGCCGAATATGTAGCATGCTTGCCTAGAAGGTACCTATTCACTCTCGACTTGAAGACACCCAGATTGTATCCTTCGGGGAACAAAGACGAAGGCAATGAGTTCCTCTCCCTCGCAGTACGGATGATAAACGTAGAAGCGAAACGCTTCGAGCGAACTGGAAGTATGTCAACCATATATGGATGACGTTTGACAGTTTGTCTTGTTGTTAGATGGTAAAATGGACAAGGTGGAATTAACTCGTATAATTCCTGCGTATAATTACAGAAAAACTTTTGAGCTCTTTACAGCCCCTTTGAGTCCACGGCGCAGTGGGCAGAGACCTGCTCACCAACTGAGTCGTCAACTACACATGTTGGGTGTCTTTAACAATTATCGCCGCTGTATGACGTTTTCGGTCATACAGCGGAGCATTATCCTGTTTTTTTTTTTTTTATTATTTCATGACCATGGATGCATAGTCCTTCAGTCGAAATATCAAACAAATATTAAAAATTTCTATTCTTCATAATAAAAGTCTTAGTCACAAGTCACAGTCAAAGTCAAGTAGTCAGTCATAGTCAAGTCATGCCCTAGTAAAGTGGTAGAAACTTTACTAGATTTTTTTTTTTTATTTATGACAGGCTAGTGTTTGACCACTATCTCACCTGATGGTAAGTGACGATGTGATCGAAGCTGGTAAACACACTAGACCTGGAATACGCAGGCTCTCAAGGATAACTGCCGTACTTCTATTGGAGTTTTGGAGCGAAGGCACAAATCACGTTTTTCAACTTTGTATGACTTGCCTACACTTATGCACATTTACTAAGTATTAACGGTTAATAATCCACCATTATTACACATTAACACTAGAAGAATCACAGGTTTTGGAAAATTACACAAAATCAACAACGCCATTTTTTCACTTTCGTGACAAAACTCCTTATCCTGAATAGGCAAGCGTTTGACCACACACCACATGGAGCATGCCTACTTAGGTACCTATTCACTTGCGACTTGGAAACTCCTAGATTGTACTCCACTGAAAACATACAGGCAAATAATGATTTTAAAACTTTTTTGTTGACTTGCTTGACGTAACGACTGTTGTCTAACGACTCACAGCCCTGATCATTTCGGAGAATGTGGCACGGAATTGCATGATCTAATTCCCCCATCTACTTTTTATTATCGGACAGTCAGGCGTCATTGGTTTATGATTGATATTCCAAGGGAAACGAAGCGTTTTGCATCCAAATTTATTATACGCACTGCTAAGGAATGGAACTCTGGGAACTCTGCCCGAGTCTGGATTTACCGACAAGTACAATTTGGGAGTCTTTTTTAATATTGAGTGAACAGGTATCTTCTAGGCAAGCGTGCTCCATCTTCGACCACGTCGTCACTTTCTATCAGGTGAGATAGTGATAGAAAAAAAGCGAAGCTGTAGCACTGGCAACGCATTTAGCAAAAATTATATAATTTATCTAATATATAAAATTCTCGTGTCACAGTTTTCGTTGCCATACTCCTCCGAAACGGCTTGACCGATTTTGATGAAATTTCTTGTGCTTATCCGGTATCTATGAGAATCGGCCAACATCTATTTTTCATCATCATCATCATCATCACTTTTCATCATTATCAACGCGGGTGAAACCGCGGGGCGCAGCTAGTAATATATATTTTCACTCGATAAAATGAAGAAGAATAAAAAAATGCTAAACAGTCACAAATCCAAGCTCTGCCCTGACTGAGCATTGTTTTAGTTTGTTAATCTGGCAATTAGAGTAATTAACTTCAATGAGTGCCTACATGGGGCCCGTGTAAATAAACTATTTTTATTATGAATCAGTTACGATTGATCAGTCGGACCATACTTTTCCCAAAATATCAATACTTCCTAGTTTCGACAATACTTCCTAGTGTCGACAACACTTCCTAAACGAAATTTATGGCCCCATACATCATCATACAGGTCATTACTCGTAGTGAACCGCCATGACGTCATATTTGCCTTTTTGCGAGTTTGTTAAGACTAGACTGTGATTACATCGCGTCTAAAAATATCCGACTGTATTGAATGAAATGTTCCATTCTAGATGAATCTATAGCATTTTAAAAATTATGCCTACGTTCCGCGGGTTTGCTCGGGTAGTTGGAAAATGGATATAGGTTTCTTGTTGTCCTCTAGCGCTAGGCATCTCCGTTTCAGCTTGGGTAAAATTGCTTTCTTATGTCCGTTTGTCCGGATTTCCGGTTGTTATCAACAGGTCGCTTTTCTCAACCGATTCTCTTGAAATTTTGTGAGCAGGTTGGATGATTATATAGATTTTTTTTGTCGATAAAATTTTTCATAAAGATTAGATAGTGGTCAGACGTTTGCCTATCGTGAATAAAAAAATGCCTAACTATAATTTAAAACATTTGTTATGTTTTTTGGGTGATATTTTAATGATCGTTCATTTTATGCCGATGACGACATCCAGCCAGCGAACAAATAAGATGCTTCCAACGACAACTCATTTGTCAAATTATGATAAGTGGTTTAGAAATGATGAAGGATCAGGTATACATAAGTACACACATACCGGTCGAAATCATAACCCTCCCTTTTGCTTCGCAGTAGTAGGGTAAAATATAGGTTACTAACAAGCTTATACATAAATTGTCAAATGAGAGGGTAAAAAAAGCGATCTCAAGAAGAGCTAATGATGTTAGGGTAGCTAAAGATATGTTGATTTGGTTTATTTTGCAACGGTTTTGGTACAAGAGGTTCACAAAATCCTTAATGATGATAAAATTGGAGGCAAAGTCAGCAATCAGACTTGAAACCAAAATTACACACACTTAAATACAAAGTACTTAGGTTATATATAAAAATTATATATACTTTTTTCAAACTTGTGTGTATTTCTTGTAAGTAGTAGAAAAGTAGAATAAATAATACTGGAAAAATCATATCGGAAAAGTTCAATCTAAAATAACCCAATTTTTATACGGACTGAGTAATAAAAACAAACAGAAACAGCTGTGCTCTATCTGTATACTACGCTTATGCCTACTCGTGGTTATGTTACGGTATAATCATGTGGGGCTATAGTACTGATGCAAAGGACTTATTTATTGTACAGAAAAAGTGTATTCGAATTATTGTGAATATACGCTATAATTATTTGTGCAGAAACTTATTAACAAAGTATGAGATTGAGCAACAGATCCCCACAGGATTGTCTGATGATCTGGGGAGACTATTTCTTTTCCAAACATTCCTAATCTTATTTAAAAATATATTGACGTCGACGTAAAAAGTAATGAATGTCGTATTTCTTATCAAATGAATGAGCTACAAAATATAAATACGTTATTGGCTGTTAGTTTTACCATTAGATTTATATGCTCTATTGTGTATTAAAGAGCTGTGGATTTTGATTGAATAAATAAACGCGGACGGCAGCGACGCAAATTACCATAAAAACAAAAATTGTTTCACAAATTTCGACATACAATTTCCCTGTAAAGGGCTGAGTTACTTTCCTTAGCCAATTGAATGTACTTGGCAAACAACGTTGCGTAAACCCCCTTGTACCTGAAGGGTGACACTTGCAAGGTTGCCGGTTTCAAAACCAGCCACGGGTCACGTGTACAACCTTTATATTGTAACTTGTTCGCAAACATTTTCAGGCTTCCATTGTGTTCAAAATGGACTCGAGTTTTTGTTTCGCAATTTGTACTTACGCGTGTTTATTGTACTAACCTAAGTTAATTTTAAGGTATTTTTCAATTTTTTTTATTTATGGTGTACACCAAAGAGTTGTCTATCTATATTACGAAATAATAAACTTTTACAGCGCGAATAGATATGAGTATGAATCTTTCTCGACAAGCAGCGATTTAAGTCTGTTCCTAAAATATATAAATATAAGCATGTGATGGTGGTGGCACTGAAGTTCACTGAAACCTTTATTTTTTCGTTATTACGCAGGAGCACCATTTTTCTTTCCGGGAGATGTTGCTTCTGGTTCTGGGTGTGAGTGTCTGTGTGATATGTAAATGGTTCTACCCACGATACAAGTACAACTTAGTGTGGGGCTGTGAGTGTGAATGCGTCAAATAATAAGCTTCTCAATTCGACTGCATGTTTTTTTTGTATTTTACGCGATATCTCCACCAATTATGAATCGATTTTGATGTTTGTTTTCTGTTTAGTAGAGTATACTTCAGAGGTCCCATATAAAGAACAATGGCGAAATTTTTGTTGGTTTATGTTTGATCGTATTTAAATGTGAAATTAACGAAATTCACTCAAATGAATTACAAAGATTTACTAAAACAACAGAAAAGGCAGACGAAGCCAGGTAAAAAAATACACATTAAAAGAAACAAAACGATTACTTTCAACCATTTTTCATTTTTCTGTTTTTGTCTATGCTGTGGTTATATAATAAGATGTTACCATGTCCATTGCCTTACCCTAGTGTATCTCTATATTCCTAAGCCGTAATGCTAATGCTTATGATGTATCCATAAAACAAAAAATACTATGGTAACTTATGTATGAACCATCAGCTGCCTAGAATCTGTCTGTCATTCACAGGTTTTCTAAAAACAGCTGCGGTTGCGATTGCAGTCATCGACATTTAAGGGGAAAAATGAAATGTCATGGCAATACCAAACTGTCGTATGAATGACGTTTTCACTGTTGACGTTTGTTTTTTTTTTCTTTTTTCTTTTAATATTAGCTCCGCAATCTTGTGCATTTAGCCAGTGTCAAGTAATAATATATTTCAAGTTTAAACGTAGTGGTGGCTCTTTGGAATGGGCTTTTATCACGAATTCACGACTGTAAGAACTGTTGGCGTATTCAAAAAGAGATCGGCGAAGTGTGCTGAGCCATAACCTACAAATATGTTTTGTTTAATATCTTAATAAGTAGGCCTTCTAAAACGACAATTCTTTTAAAATTAAGCTCAGAAGGCAACCGGCCTTACGTAAGATATTTTTTTATCTATATACGATGCTATTTTACTTCAACTAAAATGATGTATGGGAGTTCGCCATTGTTCTTTTATCTAAAGTCAAGCCAAAACCGATATAAAAGCGATGAAATCCGTTTTTTTAAGCTTTGCCTGCGTTTCAATCTTACTAATATTATAAATTATTATATATACAGATTAAAGTGAGAATGATTGCCAACCAACTTTAAATCGTCTTAGTTGCTATTAGATTTATATGCGATTGTATAAGAGCTTTATCACAGCTTAAAAAAAGTAAGCAAAAGAAGTAAGCAGTTTTTACACAGTCGGGGTTTTGATATTTCGCATATTGTATTGTTAAATCTATTTCAGGACACCACATCGGCGAACGAGCGCACGTGGTCGAACGGGAACAAAACGTATACTCCGGAGACGCCGAGGAGCGCCAGGAGTTTATCAACCTTGATGAAGATGAAGCCGAGGAGTTTGACAGGTATATAAATATTATGTACAATACAATACAAAACACTTTATTGTATACCAAAAAATGTAAACAATGACAAATAAAATATTACAATCATCGCGGTACTACAATGGCCGCTCTTATCGCTTAAAGCGATCTCTTCCAGACAACCTTTGGATGTACAGTAACAGAAGAATGAATAGACGGTGGTGTACAATAAAAAAAAAAATGAATAGTATATCATTACTTACACCTACTCTAGATACTAATACATAAATAAAACAATAAAATACATTTTTTTTTGTTTCTTTTATGATACATAGGCAAGCATTTGACCACTATCTCACCCGATAGAAAGTGAAGATGCGGCCGAAGATGTGACATGCTTGCCTAGAAGATACCTATTTACTCTAGACTTGAAGACACCCAGATTGATATATATATATTACTAGCCGTGCCCCGCGGCTTCGCCCGCTATTATCAAGTTAAAAAGTAGCCTATGTGTTAATCCTAGGTATAACCTATGTACATTCCAAATTTCATCCAAATCCATTCAGCCGTTAAAGCGTGAAGAGGGAACAAACATACTTACACACTTACACACAAACTTTCAGATTTATAATATTATAGTAGGATATAATTATACTATACTAATATGCAATAAATACATACATGTGTATTGAGTTTTAGGGTCGAAAGTCATTGTGTTATGAGAGATAAGGTCTTGTTGCTTTAACTCCTTGCCTGATGTTTCCTGATGAGTACAATATGGGAGTCTTCAAGTCGCGAGTGAATAGGTATCTTCTAGGCAAGCTTGCTCCATCGTCGACTACAACGTCGCTTACCATCAGGTGAGATGGTGAGATGGGTCCTAATCATATTAATGGATTTACAACTTTATTTCGAATATCATGTGCGATGGTTAATTCCCCGTTGTAATTAGCTCATGAATCCGAATTACCGATTTCCATATCATCGATGTCAAGTCAGATCTCACAATCATGTCAAGTCATTATTTCGAGCGTCCGTTTTACCGAAAAGCCATCGCAAAGATAGTGTCCTTCCATCGAATGTCTATTGGCTCGACATGCTAGAAAGTAGAAAGCCATTCTAGACGTCGATTTACCTGACGTCCACGTTTTTAGGACGATATTTAATTTTGATATACAGCGAAATCAACGCATCTTAATTTTCAACACAATGAATAATATTAAGATTTTAAATGAATTGTTTGGATAATGGATGGTACTTTCAAGACATGCCGTTTTTAGGGTTCCGTACCCAAAGGGTAAAAACGGGACCCTATTACTGAGACTTCGCTGTCCGTCCGTCCGTCTGTCAACAGGCTGTATCTCAGGAACGGTGATAGCTAGACAGTTGAAATTTTCACAGATGATGTATTTCTATTGCCGCTATAACAACAAATACTAAAAATAAAATAAAATAAATATTTAAGGGTATTGATTTTTTATAGATAATGGTACGAAACCCTTCGTGCGCGAGTCCGACTCGCACTTGGCCGGTTTTTTGTTCACTTTATTTTATATTCATGGATCAGTTGGTATTGGTGAGTTCAAGTAATGTATGCCGTTTTGGTTATTATTATTAAGGTGTGCCAAAAGAAATATCTATGGAGTGTCGAAACAGCGGGCTAACAACTAACAAGAAGGCGAAAGCCTAAGAGTACAGGTGTTAATGTGCTGTTCCAGAGAGTTCCAACACAAGGCCGGGTCGGGCGGGAGGAACCGCGCCCTCCCCGCGCCGCGCCGCTCCCCTCCCCTGCTGGCGCTACCCGCGCCCTCCATCGAGCTACCCGCCTCCCTCGCGCCGCCCTCACTACCCAAGTACGTATACTGACAACACGTAACACTGCGACACTACTTCTTAAACTACTTCAACATATTGAACAAAAAGAACCAATACATACTCACATACATCTCTCTCTCTGAATGGGAGAAGACGCTGGTCCTCGAAGCAGAGTCAGGAACCAGAGGCTTCAGAATCTGTATTGTATCCTCTATAGTTATGTCAATAAATGTTTTCATTGAATTTAGACGCAAGCAAAGCTTAAAAAACCGACTTCACCGCTTTATCTTCGGAACCCTTGATTATATTAAATATGCATTATTTAGGATAACTCAAAAACTACTAGTCGGATCTTGATCATATTTAAATGGGACCACATGGGAGGCACCAGCTTTCAAATAAAAAAAGAATCAATGAAATTTGTATGAAAAAAATTTTGAAAAGAATAGTCTTCTGAGGTAACACCCTCCTTTTTTTGAAGTCGGTGAAAAAAGGAGGAGATTGTCAATTCGTCGGAATCTTTTTTTTTTAAACACTTTACCTCGAACTCCGTCATTTTTTAACCAATTTCGAAAAATATTGTTTTGTTCAAAAGGGTATTCTTGTTGGTCCCATTATAATTTGATCAACATCTGAAGAAGAGTTTCGGAGATATTTGCGATTGAAGTCAGTTATTAGTTTTTTAAACTCGTATATATTAGAAATTATGAAAAAAGTAATGTCGCTTTACTCGCTACATCGGTCTTCCGCTATGTTCCGCTATGGTCCGCTATGTTCTGGTGTTTTGGACTCTTGAGTGATAGGATATAAATGTTGTCTATTATTTATTATTGTTATTTTTTACACTTGAGGTTGCATATCACCCTGAATACAGTAACCCCTACATGGCCGCTACGTTTAATGGAGTGTGCTCATGTGTTGTATACACATAGAGTGCACGCACACACAGAGACGCACGGCGAGTGTGGGTTGCTTGCGACGTGCGATTTTTCTTTTCGCCATTTTCGTTTTAAACCGATGCTAGTTACTAATTCCATATTATTATATTTGTGATTGATATTGGATCTACTTTAAGAGGGTTTATTCCTTTTTGTCTTGTCTCTCGCTCGCACGATTCGATATTTTTAATAAATTACAATTATGTACGTGTATTTTTGAAAATGTTTTTAACTAACTATATGGACGTTAATACAAGGATGTTTCAAACTTCTTTTCGCTATCATATCCTTCAATAAGATGAGAAATAACATAGTTCCCAAATTTCAATGTGATTTGCACGCTTTCTTCGTTTAACTCTAAGATGTGAAAAATTAAAGGTAGATTAAAACATTCATTGTATTAATGTCCATATAGTTGGTAGAAAACATTTTCAAAAACACACGTAGCTATTTGTATTTATTAAAAATATTGTAATGAGCGAACGAGAGAGAAGACAAAAGGAATAAACCCTCTTAATGTAGGGTTCGATTCCCGGTGGAAACAAAAGTTAAGTTATATACTTACACAAGTTATATTTATAGCCTCACTTACAAGCCATCGAGCTTATAGGTAACTCAAGTGCTCACCAGTGGGTAGCGTTCCCAACATGCTGGCGGCATTGCTTCTCTGAATTGCAATGCTAATACGTCGAGCTAAATAAATACCGGTATCTTGATCACGCGTCGCCTCAACCAGGCGCTCTGATTTTTTTTTTAAAATGAAATGAGCTCCCCACGTGCCCTGTGTTTCAACAACGGCTCAAATATGTAACCACAGTCGAGATTTCCATATTTTCGCTGCCGAAGCTGCCGCGGCGATAGTTCTGGTGTTTCAGGAAAATTTGATGGATCTATAGTGTCGACATAAGATGCATACACTAAAGGCCGTCCCAACTTCCATGGAATCGGGGTCATTCCTTCAGATATTTTACCATCATCAGACCATTCAGTTTATTAAATTAAAAAAAAAAAAAAAAGAAAAAAAAAAAAATTGTGACGTATATTTCATTTCTAGACGTCCTGAATCTATTTGGAGTACTATTGTACAATATATATTTTTAAATATAGTTTATGAATATTTAATCGCTTTATATGTAGTTGTAGACGCTAGCATGTCTGTGTGCATTCTTAGAATGTTCTTTTTTTTGCTTTTCTATTGTCTATATTTTAATTTTTTGTATTTTTATATGCGGAGAGGTGGTAGATGGTTCCGTGACTAATTTTAGTTTTAAATGTAAGAAATAATTATTTGTGGTAAATTGTAGCATGGTTACCTCCTCCAGCATACAAATGATGAATCGTGCGAAAAAAATTAAAAATAAACGACTCGTTTGCTCTTAGCGAGCTTATAAACTAGCTTAAAACTGGGTTATTCTCGACTCTTAAAGAAAAAAATAACATCTTCTAATATTTTTTCCAAAACTAAGTAGTGAGTTACCTAAACCAGAACATTTGTTCCTTTCGATTTCTTATCAACATGTCGTCAGGATGAAAAACGTTAGCAGAATTGAAGCCTTCACCTCGGTACTGCATTAATTTTTACTGTCTTACTAGTATATGAAAGAGCCACTAAATGGTGTTCCGGTAGCAACCCGTTACGTCCAGTGAAATTCAAGGTCTAGCGTGCTTACCACACTCGACCACATCACTGTTTCCTGTCAAGGCAATGGGTTAACGCTAGCCTATTAGAGATGAAACATGTGACGTCATTGGGCGCCGCTTTTATTTATTAAAAACTTGAGATTTATTTACTTAATAGGTACCTCACGTTTATGAAAAAGTTAACTTTTGTGACGTCGCTTCTACCACTAGCCACCTCTCCACTAGGCTAGTGCGCCTACTAGTGAGCTTGACGATTTAGGCTCCTTAGGACTATTCAGGTTCATTAGGTCTATTAAAGATCATTAGGGATATTTCGGCTCATCAGGGCTATTCGGCCTCGCTTGAGCTAATCAGAATCAGTTTCAGGACTGTTCACGCTCGCAAGTGGTTATCATGTTCTCGAGGACTATTGGATCATTAGATTAATAAAATCACTGGAAATAATCTAGGTCATTAGGTTTATAATGGCCAATAGAGCTTTTACATTAGAGATATTCAGGATCTTATAGTCGCTAAACAGGCTGATTATCGCTATTCGTCATTAGCAGCACTTTACATTCCCACTGCTGGGAGCAGCCTTGGCCATTATTGAACATGTTAGCCGAGCAGGGGTTGGTGCATAACACATGTCCCCGATTTTTTTATTCTCATGCACGCCAGTTACTGCACGATGTTTTTTTTCACCGTTGTTAAAACGACTGTAAACGTCGAAAGTTATTGGTGCGGGGCCTATCGGATTTCGAAGCAGGGTGCGAAGGATTTCAAGTCACTCGAAAAACCGATAAGTCACACTCGCTCGCTAGTATCGGTATTAAAACTATTTACACTGACTGTTATTATCACTATATATATTCATTATTCAGGCTCATTAGGGTTATCAAAGCTTTTTAGGTCTATTCAGCCCCGTTAGGGCTAAGACAGCGCATTAGGTCTATTTAACTTCATTAGGGTTATGACAGCGCATTTCAGGGCTATTCATCTTCATTAGGTCTATTCAGTCTGGTTATGGTTATTTAAGCTCATTAGGTCTATTCAGGCTCACTAGGGCTATTTCCAGCGCGAGCGAGGAGAGGCGGCACGGCCGGCCGGCCGCACGTCGTCCGCTGCGTACAAACGCCAGTCCGCTTGCCACGCACAGGTAAACAGGTGTTTTGTCAACTAACAAAACTTACGCAATCACACTCACAGCCACGCACTTAGTCGACTTGTAACGTGGTTGCCGGAGACGTTCACATCATTCACAATCATATTCAGTAACGTAGATTTTCACCGAGGAATAAAATTTAGGTCTTGAGAAGAATCGAACGTGATTCACGTACAGACAGTGACGTACGTAGAATTTTTTTTCGTGGTTGAAGTATTTTCGACACGAAAATCGCGCGATTAATAGGCGGTTAGTACCACAGTGCATTTTTGATTATAAGAGGACCGGTTTCGGAGTAACCGTTATCTTATTCTCGGGTTAAGCCATGCTAAGCTGAAGGTGAAGATTATGTACGTCACTTCTAAAGTAAAATCGTTACTGTTACTGTAGATCTATTTATAACATAAATAAATTTAGCGTTCAGCACTACCACTGAATCCATACTACACAAAGGTTAGCTGGAAGAAACTTCGGCAGCATAATAGCTTTCTCTCAGGTGAGATAGAGGTCTAATGATTGCATAAAAAAAAAATGCTAGTCACCATTAAGTTTGCCACGTCAAAAGAAACAGTTGACAGCTAATTACTGGTCCCTCACGAAAACGACAAAAAGTCATCAAACCCGATATCTCTGCTTTGAAGTCGAACGCACACACAACTGAGTTAACAGGCAGTATAAAATATGTATAACGATATCAGTTTCCATGTCTCTAGATTGATTTTCCGACGCAAACCTCGACTATACTATATTTCAAACTATTCTACAACTATAATTATATTTCATTACATAACCTATCTAACCAGTAGTATTGTTTTACACGATCCATAGAATCATTGCCATCGATTAAAAAAGTCATCAAAACATAATTCATACTAAAAGATAAATTTCCTGTTTTGAAATTTCTGTAATATTTCTATTCCAAACAGTTCCAGATACTGGAGGAGGCGATACTACTATTAAAATATCGTAACTTATTAAAATATATTTATTTATTGCTATTTTGGTATATTTTGGCTGTATATACGTTTGCTATGGATTTTTGGATAGTTTTTTTATATCATTTTTTGCATGAATTATTTTGCTACGGTAGCATGTATGTTTGGGTATTTTAACCCGCTTTATATTTACCCCATTATTTATAAAAAAACGTTCGGTATAAACATTCTAGTAAATAAAAAAAATTGAGGGCATGTTAAGCTTACGAATAACTACCGGGACCGACGCCCCGGTAGTTATTGGTAAGTCGTTTAGCCGCGTCGGATGCCCTTAGGCGGCCTGAAAAATCCTACACTATGACTGCCCACTATACGACAAGCAAGCAAGCATTATAGTAAAAAAATGATTTTTCATATTTAAAGTTAAAAATAGAAAAAACATTTACGTTTATCGATCTTTTTTTTTTAAATATGGGGTAAATATTTTACATTTGGTGTTAGCTCTGAATATGAAAATATATTTCAATGATCATATGTCAAAAATGCCTAATTTACGTGTTTATTTTCAGTGTAAATATTCTTCGATTGATTAAGCTTAAATTGGCTCAAAGTTTTGATATATTTTGGCTTATAAATTATTGTGGAATGAATTTAAATCGTTTGTGATATGTATAATTATAGTTCCAATTGAATTTTCATTGGCTTACGTATTCTAATCTCCCCTTTACAAACAATCACGTATTCTAAAACCCCCTTTTCAATAATTGACGTATTCTAAATTCCCTTTGTTAATGAAACAGAGACCAAAACATCTCTTATTAAACACTCAATTTTTTTTGTGTATTTAAAAATAAAGTTATCGATTTGTCTTAAATAATTTCAATGACTAAAATTTACAAAAAAATTACCATGATTATCAAGGAACTTTGCACCTGATAAATAAAGCTCTCTATAATTACCGATACATATCTCCTGAAACAACAGGATGCCTGCTTGAAAATACTGTAATATAAAGTCCTCCTATGTACACAGAATACGTGCATAAAAAATAAATAAATAAATAAAATCAGTTTCGTTTCGTCAAAATATTACGATCCCATAGTATATTTCTTCAGATTGAATTATTACAAACCCTTCCATCCTTTACACGGTACTGTTTCTGACCTCTGACACATGGCGTTCCAGCACGAGCGTGCGCGAAGTTTACGGCTCCGCCCATCCTCAGCGGCGTCACAAACACGCCAAGCACGCGCGCAACTCTGACAACTAGGGGCTAGCGGGACACTGACTGGATGCAACGGGGACTGACTGGATTCGATGGGGAACTGACGGGATTCGATGGGGAACTGACGGGATTCGATGGGGAACTGATGAGGAAGAATGTGCTTGTGTGGTTTTGTAGGGTAATGGTGCTGTCATTTGTTAGTCGATAAATCTGTATCAATGAAAGCGCTAAATGAACCTACACCAGCCAGCGAATTGGCATAAATAGAGCAGTTATAACCTAACAACACTGCTTTAACTACGCATGTTTATAGTGCGATCTCTTTCGCTCTCTCACACAGGACCATCTATCTATTTCGCTCATCCACTTCATAGTGCAGACAGTCACTTGGGATAAAACAACTAAGTTATTTATATCTTCAATATTTATTAACATAATGATAAATGACAGCACCGTCTTTACTATACCTGGCTGTTGATGTTTGTATAAATGACATTATATTATTATTTTCTAGAAATATATCATATTAATATAGATTATGAGATTCGAAAGTCCACTCAAGAGATAATGAGATTTCTTAATTAAAAAACAGTTAGCAGTTATCTTAATTTTAAAATGGTAATTTCCATAGTTCGCATCTATTCTTACTTGCTTTCCATACTTTGGTATTTCACTTAGACTATATACTGTCGTTTTTATTATATAATGTCGCATTTATATTTTGTGGAAACTATATGTATAAATACCAATTTAATTTGTTGGTAATAAATTTAACTTGATTGAATTTCTGATAAAATGACTGGAATTGCTCTTCAGATCTTTTGAATGGACTTAAGGTCTCATAATTTTGAAACTAGTAAACTATACAATAATATGAACTCATTATAATATTATTAAAATACGACTTTTGGTCACGTCATTTGATCGATATTGTCGATCTTTTCGAACATGTAATCATGCTCTTCTTCGGAATGAGTTTACGCCGCGAGATTGCGACGAAGAAAATATCGATCAAATGACGAGAATGATGCCGTATTTTAATTATATCTAATTCTCTTTAAGTAAAGTATGAACTCATTTTGATAAGAAATTTCAGTCAGTTCGTTTTAAATGCATTATGTCGACGGTTTCGAAAGTTTGATTTAACTTCCTATCTACATTGTTTTAGTTGATCTTTTTGTTAAATGTACTAGACGGAACCCTCTTGGATTTTGTATTAGTTATTTTGAAAGAATGTTTTTCATAGTCTAGATTTACTTAAGGCATATGCACTAGAATGTAACGTTAGAATGCATCTTGAAGATTTTATGGCGTTTTATTATAATTTTTTAATAGTGATTGACCACGATTTATGTGTATATCGTGAATTCGAAGTTGATCAATTCGTATGATCTGACCTGCGATGTTGTACATTTGATATCTGAAATTATTAGGTTATTTATTTTGTGACACTATTTGTTGATCAATGTTTTGGGATTAAGGGCAGTTGTACAATTTGATCGGTTAAACGTCAACTTTTGCTGTCAACGTCAACGTAAAGTTTGAACGTTTCTAGTTTGCTTGTAAAGATTTATTATAGATATACCTACTCAATTTGTATGCAATTGTTCCTGTGCATTGATTATATTATCCCTTTACACCCGAGAGATGAAGTTGCTTAAAATACTAGTAAAATGTGGTTACGCAGTTTCCTTAGTATCCAGAACATTTGAGAAAAATACTGAAAAAAATCCTGCTGGTGCTGGTCTCCAGCAATCAGACCCTCATGATCGTGAGTTCCAGGAAATAATTGCAAGTGGCACGATCATGAGTGTGTATCATCATCGGGTTATATTGTACTGAATAATGAAAATAAAACTATGATTTAAATCGTATTTTAAATTTTTATTATAAGAACTTAAAAAAGTATGTTTTTTTTATAAAATTGTCATTTTATCTTAGTTACTTGGTAGTCGAGGTTCAAGTGAGCAGAAAAATCATCTCGATCGCAGTCTTCCCTATGAGCCCGATCGGTTATAGATGATAAGGTGTCAGCAACATTTATGCAAAAGTCAAGGATTGACTTCTCCCCCCCTTCACATTGAGCCTTTTCTGGGCAATTTATTAGCCAAGCAGCTTACAGCGTCCTGTGAAACGTATCATCTGTTCGTCAATAGAATAGAAGCCTGGAACTCTTTCTAGCTTGTTACAGGTTTCTTTAACCTTGTCAGTCATGGGTTGCACTTTCCATAGCGGGTTATCCGTTTCGTTTGCAGCTGGAGAGTCAGAATTGACAACATAAAACGCATTGCGAAGTGTTAAACCTCTATCTTGTGATCAGGCCACAAATCAGTTCTAATTTGGAACCAGCTCCCACACCACGTGGCCTCTTACTGTGGGCCTTATAAATATGCTCAGAGTCGCAAAACAAGCTATGAAACGGGCTATGCTCGGAATTTCTCTACGAGATCGAATCAGGAATGAGGAGATCCGTAGACGAACGAAAGTCACCGACATAGCCCGGCGGGCTAGCAAGTTGAAGTGGAAATGGGCAGGGCACATAGTACGCAGAACTGATGGCCGATGGGGCCGAAAGGTTCTCGAATGGAGGCCACGGACTGGCAAACGCAGGTGGACGGACAACATAATGATTTTTGCAGAAAGACGCTGGATGCAGGCCGTTAACAACCGTTCTTTTTGGAAATCTTTGGTTGAGGCCTATATCCAGCAGTGGACTTCTTGAGGCTGAGATGATAATGACACACCACAGCTACATTGGTATTCAAAGGTAAGGAATGCAGCCCATGATGTTCAAGGCCTTTAGTCAAAATAGTCATTACAGTAGTTAAATGGACATCTTACTTTTTTGGCAAGGCAGGATATTTATGGGCCTTTCCTGTAAAAACAGTCTGCTTCCTTGCAACCCTGAATGGTACTGATTTTGGTCTTCATCCACTAATAGAACCTCTCCCACGATTAGTTGCAGGCGATATCAATCTATCATTAGTGATAGAAGTTGAACGCTTTTGACATGAACTTCTTGTATTTCGGGTAGCAGCTTGGTGTTGATGGTAGAGGTGATTCAATCAGCAGCGAAGGCGGCTGTATCAATGGTAAAAATAATAAAGCTGAGTAAGATGCCGTAGATGGTCTTTCTTCGATAATTTCGTCATCCTGCTCCTCTTCAGTTACATTTTAGTCAGCAGTTTTCCGAAATAGAACATCCGGATCGAATCCTACGTCATCGTAGTTCAAATCTTGAATCTCGGAGATATTTCTATTTCCTAAAAGTCACATATGCTTTCTTCCGTGAGCGAACGTCCCAAAAGTTATAAAATAAATAAATTTAAAGCCTTAAAACATCAAAAGTACAAAAAACCCGTACAATAATAGTTACTATTAAGTTCACATACTACAATCGATATGCTACGACCGTGCGAGTTTAAATTTCAAAGAACATTCCCGACAAACTACTAACTTAATGTACGTGTAAACACACGTCAATTTCTTCGCCAATTAATATACTAGCAATAAACCGGAAAAAGTGTTTAAAAATTCCTGTAATGTATTATAATACGAGGTACTTACTTGAGCGGGCGCTGTTGTCTAAAAATGCAGCCATCCTTCCCGCGTCGTTTCATCGACTAACAAGTCCTAACTTATTTCTATGCCAATAAAGTATATTTTGACACACTCTCAGATAAGCTCACGAACGAGTGACGTTGGTTGCGTTCGCAAAAAATATTTCGGATGCCGTGTAGAATTTTTCAAAGTCAAAACTCACGTTTGCGCAATCTCGGGTGTAAAGGGTTATGTAATATCGTTTAAGATGACCAGTGGGCCAGATATTGTTTGAGTATCAAATAATTTGTATCAAGTTTTTTTTTTCTGCTCATATACTGGTTCCAAAGCGCTAACATCTTTATTTCCTCCTAGTAGAGTTTAATTTAAAATAAAATAAGCAAATTGTAATTTAAAATGTCATAATATTAATTTGACCTGGACAAAATATAACACGGAGACAACACCATTATGACGTAGTTAATTAAATCTTATTGTGTGGGGGCGAAACCGGGAATAAAGTAGAGTAGTTTGTATGAAAGGTAAATTCAGAATTGTTACGAAAGCTTTTATCCTCAGTTTGAAGCTACTCAAAGATAGTGTAGCTTAGAAAGTAGTATCCAAAATTGTTATTCAAACAGCATCATTATCAATAATTTTATATAAATGATCAAACTACGGTAAGAAAGGACACCTCGTGCCGCTCAAAAAGTACCCCGCTCCCCGATAAATGGTCAGATTGGTTCTCCAAAGATGCCGCGTACGTGAAACAAGTAGAAGACATTTGGCAGCGGCGCGTCCCTTGCGCCCCGTCCCACTCGGTGGTATAGCTGCGTCTCACTTGGCAGTATAGCGGTGTCCTGCTCGGCGATGTAGCGGCGTCCCGCTCCGCGGTATAACTGCGTCTCGCTCGGCGACAGTAACCTTATCACGCACACACTTAAAAAGGCGAGTACGTACGATCGCTGTTCTTATGTGATGATTTAAAATGGAGTGTCTGGGATGGTAGGTATAGTTAAAAGTTTTCGATAGGTTCCATTTATTTCTGACAATTCTGAAATTATCCGATGGATAGACCACAATGTCTATCTTTCTTATTGATAATAATATAAATTAAAATTAAAAAGGGAATTTGCGTGAGTTGAGCGTTGTCATGTTCAGATCGACAATTTTCGGCTTCATTCAGAATCCGCCAGGATTCGGAAGCCGAAACAATTGTCGATGGAACATCGACAACGCGTTAATCACCCCAATTACTTCTTTAATTTATAGTTCAAAATGTGCGTGAGTTTTTATTATAATTCTTGATAATTGTTATTTTAAGTCCGATTCGTGATTAATAAGCCTTATAGACGACACCAAGGAAGAATTACGGGATTGAGGGTAGGGAATGGTCTCTTGAATTAATTGAGCGTTTATCGTACTGCGATTGCAAAGGTTCTGAAGGACAACAATCTTTCATAACTAAGTGTAAGGGCGAAAGTCCTTAGTTAAAATCTTGAAATGCTTATAGTATGGCCTATAAAACGTAAACAGGTTAAAAAGTGATTGAACTTCTCCTGCCTCCGTAATCTCAAAGGCATGTTCAATTCTTCCAAGTAATACTTCCATGAAGAAATATAAATGTTCAAAATTAAACTCATCCCTATAGTACTGATTTTTAGGCTGGTCTTCTGATTATCTCATTCTCAGAGGGAATCTTAAGACACGCTTGCCGACTATTTACGCTTTGTTAGAACTACTTAAATTTATGTTAATATTAAATGATCAAGGAGTATCCTTGTAGGCTAATTATTAGAGTAATTAATTTATGTGTTATTTTTGCGACTGTCATCTTTTGTCACCGTCTGAAAGAGATGTCTATACGCAGAAGTTTAATTTTTAATGTAAAATAGTTAAGTATTTTTCGACTCTCCATGTAAAGAAAATATATCTTGCAAGCTTAAATAAATAGTTAAAATTAGTTTTCAGATATATGTCTACTATTATTACTAAATTATCAGTATGAGTATTCAATCCACTCATGTTAAAGTGCCCCAACGTTCGCGACTGTAAAAACTATATTTGTTTCTTTCTTCGTCTTTGTGATAGAAAGAGACAAACATAGTTTTATCTATTAGTGTATATCACAAATATAGAGATAAATCTAGCGTAGTTTCGTAATATTATCTTCGCTAAGTAATGTGAGTAGTGGATATAGGCACAGTAAAACGTATATCTTCATTCTTGATGTGGAATGTAGCCAGCTTTAACTTCTACCTCGTAAGTCAACAGAAACATGTAAAAAGTTAATATTCATTATTATGCAACTTATTTAATTGCAGTTGCAAATCGCCTTTTTGTGTCATATTGTAAGATTTTACTGTTCCTAAATTCGCTCCCAGTGAGGGTGCATTTTCGGTGCTAGCGGACAGCGTAATTTTACTTAACGGTATATCGTCAAAAAAACATCTAAAAGCCCGTTATTTTTTGGCGATTTTAAAAATCTTAGTTAATATCTTAAAGATTAGTATACCCTCTATAAAGACTCGAAACACAAGCAGCTACGACTTCGTCCTGCTTACAGTTCAAGATATATCTTAAAATCATCGACGCCTATTGTGGACGCTTTTACCAAACTAAAAAATAATAGTAAATCAGTAAAACTCCAAAAAAGATATCCTAATGCTTAGTCTGATATAGTTTTTGACGAGAGCCAGTTTGAATTTGAACTTAAATGTAACTTTTAAATACAGAACAAAGGGTGCATTCAAACCGGTAAACTATAAACTAGTGGATAATGCGTTAGTAAAGTTATAGCGCATGACGGTCATACTAGATAGAACACAGTTAACTAGTAAAACGATTGCTGGATTGAGCTAGAACTATATCTAGGCTTCAATTTGCTAGCGAATATCTCCTTGTTCAACTACACTAGTTTTACAAGCTGATAATCTCAATAGTTCGCTATGTGAACCAAAAACTATTGACCTATATAATTGCCATCTCGCTCTAACCTAGCAAAAATAAATGACAGTTTTATTCTTTGTGAGCTATTAAATATCAACTAGCTCATAGTTTATAGTTCTTACTCTTTGTAAACTACATCTGGTCACTCATTCAGCTCAACTAACTAATTTGGCATTGCATCGCGCAAGTGTCTCCTTTACATATTTAATACCCGCTGCATGTTTTAATCGCTCATTTATCCGCTATCACTGTGAACGTACCCTACGTTATTTTATATTGCCAGTTCGTCGTGTTTGTGTGAAGCCGCACAAATACAAGGTGCTGGATCGTGTGTTAGTCTTTTTCTTCAATAAAGTATTCCCCTTTACTTTAATTTGTTTCTTTTCGGTTTAGCCGGATATAGACATATTTTTAGACATAATTTATAAGAACTCTCATTTATGTGTGGTGAAACTAGAATAAATAAGTAAATAAAAACGATATCTTTTATTTTAGAAATAAGACAAACCTTTCGACAAAATAATTGTAGTTTAATAGATATTAGGAAAGTAAATATTACATTCAGTAAATAAAGTCACTAATAAAATAGTCCAAATAATGAAATTGATTCTATCAACCTTACTTAGCTACTAAAATACCAAATAAAATCCCAGTACCCCAAAATTTACTGCTAATTATTGTATTAAAATATACGAAACTAATAATTATCCACTAAGCTATAAAATAATTTGGCGAAAAAATATATTAAAAAAGCGACACTAAGCTGGGATTTCAGATGAAAGTTCATTGTTTTCGTTTGTGTCCGCCATCTTGGCTTCGTTGGCCATTTTGTCTGGGCGGCCATCTTTGTCCCACTGTCAAATGCACAGGCGGCAGATATCTTCGTTGATTTCAAGCATTTGGTCAATGAATGTAGCATTTGACATGACTCTGGAGAGCTTGCAGATGATCTTGAGAAGCTCCCCGTCTCTGTAGTTCAGTTGGGTGTTGCATTGCTGAACCTCCTCAGCTAAGTTTTCAGGTACCTGCAACAAGTGAATAAAAAATAAAGTTTTATTTATTAAGCTTTGATTACCCATAGTAGTGAGTCCGTCTGCGGATAGGGTGATTGCGATGTCGAATTTAATCGACCCAGTTGACCCAGTGCAGCGGGCCGGTCTCTGCCCTCTGCGTCGCGGGTCCTGGGTTCGATTCTCGGCAGAAGCACAAATTTTCTTACCAAGGGTCGTTTGTGCTTCTGAATCTAGGTGTGATTGTGATACAAGTCTTTGAACTTAGTGTGGAGCTGTGAGTGTGAATGGGAAAGTAAAAAGAAAGAAAACAAATATGATTGGCTTGAGCCTCCTGTAAAATGAAGTCCATGGTAGCCTGGCTTGTTAGTAGATTCCTGCGGTAGAGGAGCGGTCCGAGAGGAGTGTTTTCTGTTATGGAGCGTCTCATGACGTCATAGTTCGATATACCGAAATACAGACTTAGTTCATTACCATGAAGTCTAAATCGGTAATCTAGTGATAAATGATGTTCCGGCAGCTATCCTTAAGAACCAGAATAGAAACTGGCTTTCAAGTGTACCTGCTGGAAGACCTTATCAAAAGACAAAAAATATCTACTTAGGAACATTAACCGACTGGAACTATACCATATTTTGTGACGTCTAAAATGATTACACGTTTTAATGGTTCCTACTTATCTTAACGTCAGTAATCAACAATTACCTCGTGAATTATAGATCAGAGTAGAAGGGAAGCCTTACCAAACAATGCCACAAGTAGTTGACTGTTCCGAAAATTATAGATAATGACTCGTCGTTAGATAGTGGTTAGGTATTGGGCCAGCACACGCAATCACTTTGATTATAGGCTATGAACAATACTCGAAAGTTCATATTTACGGCAGACGAATATTCAAGTAAAGGCAAAAAGTGGGCGGATATTTTCTATTGCTCGCCTGGTTAATCACGATGTGTATTTTTTTATGATCGGTGTTGTTGCGAAGCATTAAAGGTCTAAGCCATTTCTCATTCGAAGCCTATCATGGTAGCAATTCGGTAGAGCACTGCACTGACCTAAAATAAACTATTTTAATCAAGGAATACCTAAACGCTAATCTGATTTTACATTCAACTTCTTATTTAAATGGTGACTATAGGGCTGTCGCACCATAATTCTGCAAATATCGCTGATTTTACGTTAAACTTAAGTTAATATGACAGGAATAAAATTAATGTTGACAGCTACCAAATTTAATGTGAAAGTGTTGCCAGCATTTTTAAAAAGAGCGAATCGATGAAATATATAGGTATTCTATCGCTTACATTTTGGAGAGTGTGCGCAGGAATTACACGAGTTAATTCCCCCATGCCCGTTTTACCATCTAACAACAAGACAAACTGTCAAACGTCATCCATATATGGTTGATATACCTCCCGTTCGCTCGAAGCGTTTCGCTTCAACGTTTATTATCCGTGCTGCGAAGGAGTGGAACTCATTACCCGCTTCTTTGTTTCCCGAACGGTATAATCTGGGAGTCTTCAAGTCAAAAGTGAATAGGCATCTTCTAGGCAAGCATGCTACATCTTCAACCGTATCTTCACTTTCCATCAGGTGAGATAGTGGACAAATGCTTGCCTATCGAGAATTTAAAAAAATGTGCCGATTCATTTAAAATTGAGGTTTTCTGTGGAGTAAATGATGTGACGTTTATACTCGTCTTTCAGATGCTAGCTTGTCGTATGGACTAGTGGACTCAATGAAAATGGCCCCTAGCCTTGATCTTGGAATTACAGTCCTAATCCTCTCTGGTGTCTTGAACCTTTCATAAAACATGTAATATAAAAAACCCCGACCCTAATACAATGTCAATATGATTTTCGGAAGTAATTTTTCCCTTGGTAGATCTTTGGCCACAATGCACAAGCAACAACTGCAAATAATCATACATTTGACGTGGGTGTGTTCGTAAGCTATATGTAGATTGACATGCACAAATGATGGCAAAGGGCCAAATGAAGGTATTGTGTTAATAGAAACCGGACTTCCGTTGTTGCATCTTAAATATGTAACCAGCAACTATTAAAACTATTATAAAGTGGCTTCATTCCTGTATATTTAAATATTTTGGTCTCCAATATCATAGACTCGCACCTCTCTATCGGCTCTGATCTAAAGGTTTTTAAATTGTTTCTCCACTAGAGTATGCACTTACCTATAGATTGTTTTGTAAACATGAAAGCAATTTGGCAGAGCGGCTGTTCAATGCAATGTGAGCTGTGTTTTCAAACATGTATTGCGCAATGGGTAGTTCGAATATCTCCATTAATGAAAAAGGGATTTTACTCTCCTCTTTCTTAAACTCAATGAAATAAATGTTTGTTAACATCATGATAGGTTATAACTTGAGGTAGCGCTTAAGTGAGTAGGTTTATGTGATAGTGGAGCAGTGTGCGAAGATGCGTGCCGCGCACAATTCACGTGATAAAGCCGACAGCTTTCCTTAAAAGCTATTAGTCTTATTTTTACGCCAAAAGTGCCATACCCGACCACATCATCATTTACCAACTAAGGTTAAACTACAGATCAAGACAAATATTATACACTTAAATATAAAAAAATAGTACTTCTCGTGTCACGCTAGTTTATCAATTAAAATATGAACAGCAGAAGCAGAAAGGCGCTTGTTTTTAGTTAACACCAATACAACACATACTCGACTAAGCTTGCATAGACATCTAAGTTCTGACTAACTTGACAGCACAGCAGTATGCTATCTCTGTCTTGTGTTCCTATTTTGTAAAAGACAGGAATAGTTTAAATTTAATTTAGTGTGTGACATCAGAATCGAGGCCAATGTCTAATAAATAAGTAAAGTATGCAAATATTTGTACCAACTTACATTTTTAGGATCAGCGAAGTCTATAAACTTGTACTTTTTCTTGCATTTCTCGTTACCGTTGTCGTAGAAGAGAGTAAAATGCGCGTCCTTCGTGTTTGATCCCACTGGGAAGTAAAGACCTGCGATTAGGTGTCCTTTCTGGTCTCTGGCTAGCAGACTCCTGGCAATCAAAGAAATTGTTGATTTAGTCTTTTATTTTTAGATATTTAACTCATTTTCCTCAGCAGATTACTTTGTGGGAATCGGCTTGTGTTACATGAGTAAATGCAAATGCTTTTCATCCAGATTATCAACGCCTTGATAATTTGGATTACTTAAATCTTTCTTAAAAAGATTCTTGATACAAGGACAAGAGAGCATAACGCGACTTTACATACTGTTTTCAATTAAAAACTGTCGAACAAGAGAGGATGCTTTTTTGATTTAAACCAAATAACCCGACTTATAAACCAATATCTCTGGAATCGTCCATACTAATAAGATTTCATTAAATTAGGATCAACTAAGCTTACTACAGGGCTAGCGCATAACATGCCTCCACTCCAGTACCTCATAAGCCTACATGAGTAGGTTTATGCGGTACTGGAGTGATGCGGGAGGGAAGTGTTTGGTAGTGGAGCGATGAGGGAGATGTGTCGGTAGTAGAGCGGTGAGGGTAGAGCTTGCTGACGTCACGAGAACTGTTCGCGGGCGGGGAGACGCACAGAAATTGGTGAAGTCGGTTGTTGATTGAAAATTAAAAAAAGAATGCTCCTTGTTCGATAATGTTTAATTGTAAACTGTACAAAATCGCCTTATAAACGCTCTCTTGTAAGAATCTCTTTTAGAAAGAGTTCTAACATAGTGTTGTAATCAAGACACGATATATCTTTGTGCATAATTATGAAGTTCACACAATACATAAAATTCTTCAGTAATGATCTTTGTTATCAAATAATACCGTAAATTATGATGTTCGGTCTCATTTATCGCTAAACGATATTTTTTTGTTTGTGAGTACATAGCTTTATCAGGCAGGACACGACCTTTGAGTTTATAAACATTTTAGGCTGACGCCTATACATATACTGAGTCGTTGAACCTGCCTTTGTTTAAAATCTAAAAATATATACGTAATTATTCTAATACCAAAATACTTTTCATCGGAACAGAAGAAACTTTGTCAACGAGGTCTGTCAAAACTTTCTAGTGTAGTCCCTAGTCAAACCCAGTCCCTAATGAAGTCATTAATTTAAATAAAATTTTTACACAAAATTATTAATTATAAAACACAATATATCCAGTTACTTGACGTAACTGGATATATATATAACTTGAGTACGACGGGTTCTTAGCTGTGTTTGGTGTAAAATGGTGAACCCGTTTTCCAGAGAGAGCGTCGCGTCGGGGGTATTTTCAATCGACTTCAAAAAGGGTTCTCAATTTTTTGTATTTATGTTACGCGATATCTCCGCCAATTATGAATCGATTTTGATGTTCCCGCCCATCTAGAACCGTCTTTCACTTCTATCATAGTAGAAACAGAAATGAAGATAACATACTTCTCTAAGATAACATACTTATTTAATTTTTTGATTCAAGTGGCACTCTAAATTCAAACCAGTTTGGTTTAAGAAAGGGTAAAAATACAACGCTGGCTATTTTTAAAATGTTAATGCAAGTTGGGGAAGAAATAAACGCAAAAAAATCAGGTGTTGCTTTATTTTTGGATCTTACTAAAGCTTTCGATTCTGTAATTCATAGCACATTACTTACTAAATTAGAACATGTAGGTATAAGAGGCCAGGCTTTACTACTCATTAAATCATATTTAGAAAATAGAAATCAATCGGTTACGTTAGATGTATTTAACAAGTCTACTAAAACTATTGAAAAAGTATGTTCCAAACATGAAGATTTATTATTAGGTGTGCCACAAGGAAGTATCCTTGGGCCACTTTTGTTCTTAATTTATGTGAACGAATTACCTTTAGTGAGCAAACATTTATGCATTATGTTCGCTGATGATGCTACCATATACATACCAAAGAGAAACTTGAAGGATAAAGATTATGAAAAAATAATTAATGATACACTCAAAACTGTAGTTAACTGGTTGAACCACATTAATTTAAAAGTAAATTTTAAAAAAACCCACCTTATTCAGTTTAGAAATTTCAAACAAGCTCATTTAAAACTTGACGTATCACTTGATAACAGAAAAGTAGATATGACTAACGAGACAAATTTTTTAGGTGTCACAATAGATTCAAATTTAAGTTGGAAATCTCATGTTAGTAAAATAAATAATAAACTTTCTAAATACTGTTATACTTTATCGACCTTGACTGACATTTCATCTAAAAAATTGCGATTAACGCATATTACGGATATGTTTATCCTCATTTAAGTTATGGGGTTATTTTTTGGGGCAACTCCGTTGACATTAAATCCTGTTTTCTTTTACAAAAGGGTGTCTGCGAGCCATATTTAAATTAAGTAGAACGGATACTTTACGTAATGTTTTTTAAAAATTACTCTTTTCTCACATTAACTGGTATTTATGTGTATGAAATTTGTGTATTTATAAAATCTAATGAAAGTTTATTTTTTGAAGTTAAATCAAATCGTGCAGTGTCCCTCAGACCCAAATATAAACATAACATATGTATACCGCAAATAAATAATAGTATATTTTATAATTCTGCATTTGTGATGGCCATAGAAATTTATAATAGAATACCACTAGAACTGAAAATGTTAAATGGAATACAATTTAAACGGAAATTGAAGTCATGGCCTATTCCTAAAGTTCACTATAGCCTTAAGAAGTTTTTTGATTCTTAATCTTTTATATAATTTATTATACTTCTTGTTTTCAAGTTTAATGTTTATACGCACTTTGTTGCTATAGCTACTAAATTAACAAAATTGTTTTTATATCTTTAAGTACTAATATGTCGTTACATTTAGGATGATAAAATATTGTACGCTCGAAATGGGCAAGCTGTTGAAACTGTATTTATTATATTTAAGATCTTGTAAACACAGTCTGACAATAAAGCATATTCTGATTCTGATTCTCTGTTTATACTATGCTACTATCCTTACTAATTGGATACCGCGACTTCGCAAGGCTGAATTTGTCAGGTCAAGTAGTTTCTAGATGTTTCTAGATCTCAAAAGATTTATCAGAGAATCAGTTCGTAGCTGATTATTAATGTTTAGTAACGAACGTGGACTAAAGAAGTGAATTTAGTATTTATATAATTAAACGCAAGCAAAGCTTAAAAAACCGACTTCAACCTTGATCAGATTCAACGTATTAAACACGCATTATTGACAAAAACTCAAAAACTAGTGATCAAATTTTAAATGAGACC
Organism: Lomographa bimaculata; assembly: GCA_948107665.1. Classification (NCBI taxonomy): domain Eukaryota; kingdom Metazoa; phylum Arthropoda; class Insecta; order Lepidoptera; family Geometridae; genus Lomographa; species Lomographa bimaculata. Next base: position 15,681,057 of record OX403600.1, read on the forward strand.
ACATGGAAAGCACCAGCTTTCAAATAAAAAAAAAATCAAAATCGGTGCACAAAAAAAGAAGTTATGAGGTAACTTTTGAAGCAGGTTAAAAACAAGAACATCGTTAATGTAGTCCGCAGAATACGCATTATTGAGGATAACTCAAAAACTACTAATCAGATCTTGATCAAATGGAAAGCAACATCAATAAAAAAAAAAATTCTAAATCGGTTTACGTGTAATGAAGTTATGAGGTAACACCCATAAAAAATACAGTCGACTTGAGTACCTCCTCCTTTTTTGGGATGTCGGTAAAAAATAGAAGACATCTTTCTTACCTAAAGTTGTAGACCAAGTTTCTCCGCTCGGTGACATTGACCCCATCCAGGTAGGGCTTGGCGACGTACACCAGAGAAGTCTGGTTCTTCACCAGCCCGCCTCTGGTCTCCCGCTCCTGCCACTCCACGTAGCTGCTGTTGTGGGGGTTGAATACGTAGTTGTACTCCTTGCGGCACTGCGGCTCGTCCGATTGTGTGAACCAGCCTGGAAAGGGGAGATAGGAGGAGTTAGCTGATAGCTTTAAATTAATAGCAAATGCTGTAGATTGACTCGGGTTCGAAGAATTTAAGATGTATGAATATTTGAAAAAAAAGTTAGGAATTGTCTTGTCAATGTATTATTTTATTATACTAGGTATATATCCTGTATTTTATGCAAATAGATCCAATCGAATAAAAAGTCTAATATACTGAAACGAAGTTCTAACTCGAAATTTTTAGCTGTAACAGGTTGCTTTTCTCCTGGGTATGTTATTTCTATGATACCACCACGATTTCTCCAGGGAAAAACCCTAGAGAAATCGTCGTGGCATCATGGAAGCAACATACCTAAAAAGGAAGCGTTGAAGTTAAAAAAATCCGGTACCGACCGGTATGCGGGTAGGCGCGGTCCGCCATGACCGTGACGATCCTGGGCACGTGGTAGCCGGGGTCGGCCAGCACGAGGCCGGCGCGGCCGTCCACGCGCACGGGCACGCCGGCCATCACGTGCTCCTTCTCCGCCGCCACGGCCGCGCCCGGCGCGCCGCCCGCCACGTACTCGAACACGCGCTCCACGGCCTCCTCGCACGACAGCAGCGCCGTGGCCTCCCCCAGCCCCGGCCACAGCCGGTCCAGCCCGCGCCAGCGCTTGATGAGCTCCAACCCCAGCCCCACGCAGGTGTGCTTCTTCTTGCGGATCGGCGGCGCGTAGCCCTCGTACACGTCGTACAGCGGCTGCCCGGCCTTGTCGAAGGCGTCGTGGAGCGAGATGAAGTTGCTGACGGAGTCGTAGTTGTCGGTGACGAGCAGGCGGCGCAGGATGGCCTCGAGGCGCGTGGCGAGCTCCTCGTGCTGCGCGGCGGAGAGGTCGAGGGCCCGCCGCGGGGCGCCCCACCGCGCGGGCGGCAGGGGTAGCCTGGTCAGGTGCCGGTCGGCGTCCGAAGCGAGTCAACTCGGCCACTCGGCGCCCCAGCGGCCCACGGCGGGCGCCGCCGGGTCGGCCTCCGCCCCCGCGCCGTCGTCGTGTCGGCGCCCATCGTCTCGGCCTCGCTCGGACGCAACGTCAGCGCCCTTCGCGAGCGCTTCACGTTGCCTCTCCAACAACAATGATGTCGGTTTTTCACGCTCTGCGGATGGACATCGGTTTGTTAGATGGTGGATCAGTATTCAGGACTTAATAATAAATATAGCTTTAGTTACACTTAAACATAAAACTAATTGATACTGCCATACCATTTAAAAACAGTCATGACTTCGTTACAGTTCGCTTCCAGATTAAATCTTTAATGTTTTTTTATTTTATTCAAGGGACATGCATAGCAAACCTTGAATAAACTTGCCAACAATAATTTAATGTGAGTTACCTACTGTAAACTCTGATTGAACGTTATCTACATCTAATTATATTTGCGCGTCATCGTTTATACACGCAGCCCCGTCACTGTCGATGCGTGGTCACTCATACAATGGATTTATGATAAAATAACAACAGTAGCCACACTGTAGAAATCCGGTACCTCTTTAATTAGCTAATTATTACAGACTACGCTACTATTCTTTGAGGTGAGAGGCGAATCAGTTGCAAACAAACTATGGTCAAAAAGCCGGCCATTTCCATTGAAAATGACAAAAACTACTTATGCCATTGCACCTTCGTCCTGTGAGAAGTGTAGCAATTTCACGTTTATATCGCCTTTGTGTATTATTTTAATGATTTATTGTCTTTTTAACCGACTTCACACAAAAAGGAGGAGGTTCTCAATTCGACTGTATTTTTTATATTTTATATGTGTTACCTCATAACATCTTTCTGGGTGAACCGATTTTTTTTTACATTGAAATGTGGTCCCCATGTAGTCCCATTTAAATTTAATCAAGATCTGACCTATAGTTTTTAAGTTATCATCAAATATGCGTATTCATTGAATCTGATCATGGGTGCCGAAGATAAAGCTATGAAGTCGGTTTTTAAGCTTAGCTTACGTTTAAATTATATTGTTTAAATAATCCAGAAATTCAATAAATAAAATTCAAATTGAAAATTCGCACTGTCGCAAAAGCCTGACTAATCTGGATTTTGGGAACCCTATCTTCAAGTTAAAACCGGTTTGATCAGCATTCAGTCCTTACTGGTATTAAGTTGGTTTTAATTTACTGCGTGATAAAATAACGTTATCTTTTGGGGTAATTTAATGATGATAATAAATTGCCACGTGACGGCTATCGTATAACATAATATTATTATGCCAGCATGATTAACCAACAACTGTGCTGTCAGGGGACTGTCTGATCCGCATCGAGGTTATCCTAGAGAGTCCCTCTTAGGACTTAGGGCTATATACAAGGTTACTTTGAATTAGCGCCCCATACTTCGCAGGGGGTCGGGTATCGACAATGTAACACAAAAAATATATAAAAAAAAACCTTTTTTTTATTTTTTTGATAAATTTGTAAAGTGCCGAGCTACGATTACAACCAATTATCCAACACGTAAACTCAAAAATAAAAAGCAATACAACTAAAACAGCTGTTATTGTTTTCATGCACCAATATGTTAACGCAAGACATAAAGGATATACGTAAGTTTCAGTTTTAAATATGAAGCCGTTTTTGAGATAGACCCGGGACAAAATAATTATGTCTAAAAACAGTCTCGCTTCGCACGGTCAATAACAACATCGAAATATGTTCAATTAAAACGAAATAAAACACCTTTGTTTCTGTTCCAATATAGTTAGTTACTTGTACCTATCTATTATTATTTGTAATTTTTTAACTGTCGCGATTCGAACACATGTAGTTAAAATCTCGGGACTCAAGTCTCAGTCTTCTCGAGACCATGGCCAATGCAACTTGGCCGAAACGTCGAGGTAAATAAAATAGTGTTTTAGCGCGATTAAGTCCCGAGATATTACCTAAACTATAATTACTTATTTGTGTTGTACATGATTATTTCACAAATGACGCAAATGCACAAAGCACGAATAATAAATAAATTCCGATTAATTTTCCTCGTGTGTTTCTAATTCGCACTGAATATGTTCATATTAAACCAGTATTAAACACATACACATTGTAAGTACATACAAAATGGTGAATAAAAACTACCTTATTTTTAGCTGTGCTAGTATTCTTTTGACACGACTGGCATAGTTGGGTTATGCGCGTATTTTGTATGCATGTATGTATGATGTATATTTGTTATTTTTTTATTACTTCGTATCTTCTAAAAGGTTGGATGGTTTCGACAATTAAGGTATCGTTATATTCGTCTTAAAAACCCAATAACAAAATGGCGGATTGTTGGCGCGAAATTGTTAGTAAAAAATTTATAACCAAACCTATCGAGTAGGGTAGCAAAATGAAGGAAATTAATAAGGTTAAGTACCTACATAAAATAACATAAATAAGTAGTTTCCTTTTTACTATTTCGCGCCAAAATCCTCCATTTTTTTTAAAGCAACTATATAAGGACACTTGAGTTGTTAAGACGAATATACTGATATGGTCATGCACAAGACGTGCGGAGCCAATTCTCCCGATAAAGGGAGAAAGGAAAAAATATATACCGATACCTTAACTTTCGAAATACATCCATCCCTTTAGAAGATACGAGGTAATAAAGTAATTTTCAAATACATATATATACATAAATATATACAAGATCAAGCGAAAAACAACCTTTCCTTGTCAGTCGTTTAAAAACGGGAGCGCAACGAGCTCTGCCCTCTATATAGGTTAAGAGCCGCGCAAAATTTCAAAAGGGTCATTATTCCGGTAACAGAGAAACATAAAACACAAAACGAACCTAAAACAGTAGACTGTAGGTAGGTATAGTCTGTTTACCAAAGTGTAGCCTAAACTATGACGTATAGTTAGAATACTTGATGAATTGAATAAAATGATTGAATTTGGAAATATAGAAAAACTCCAATATAAGGTCTAGTAAAACTTCTACCACTTTCTACATGATTTGACTTTGACTGTGACTTAAGACTAGACAACTTAGATTTGAAAACTTTAAAAAGACGTGTGGCACTCGGGGACTGCCGCGGTAAAGCTATTGCATAGCATTTTTTATCAACTTATGCAATTATAATTATTTATTTATTTTATTTATGCAGTATTTTTTTCCTGCCACCTAGAGGCGAGTTGCTGAACTAAAGAGACAAGCGTGATATTTCAAAAAAAAACATTAAAAGTTCTGCTATTCATCGATAGATGGCAAAACTAAAAAGTATCACCGCTGTGCCGGTCGGAGTGTGGGGTGTTAGGTTATTTTCGTTACGGAATTTCTGGATTCGGTCTCCACGCTCAAGGCCCGCGATTGAAGCTATGCAATAGCTTAATATTTTATGACACTGGCTAAATACACATAGATTGCGTAGCCAAAAAGTAAAAAAGACGCTTGATTTTTTAATCTACGTTTCGAATCAGACATTCTTCTTCGTGGTTTACAAGATAATTATACTTATTATGATTTATGTTGAAAATAACGGTAGTTTTGCTACGAGTGAAAAATGGCGTTGTATATTTTACATTATTATCCAAAACTTGTGATTCTTCCAATGTTAATGTGTGATAGATAACGGTGGCTTATGGATAATTCGTGAACATGTGTAGACCATAGAAAGTTGAAAAAAGAAATTTTCGTTTTCGCTCCAAAATAAAAGTAATAAAAGTAACAATAAAAGTATAGTTGTATTCCAATAAAAGTTCTAGCAACGTTTTTACTACTATACCAGGGCATGACTTGACTACAAGTCTTTTACTTGACTGTGACTTTTGACTAGTGACTACGACTAGATATTTACCAACTAGACTTCTATTTGTTGTCTTTGAGAGACGACACGAGCAAGAGTTCAAAACTCTGGGTGACACTGTACTGGAACCTATATAACCTATATGGAACTTAACTTTATGTTTGCGTGTCTGGCCGCTGCCATTTTATCACAGACTAGCAGTGCTCGCGACTTCGTCCGCGTGATTATTGGACATTTAGTAAGGATCCCAATTTTTTTTGGAAATATAATATAGTCTATAGCCTTCCTCGATAAATGTACTATCCAAAAATGAAAGAATTTTTCAAATCGGACCAGCGGTTCCTGAGGTTAGCGCGTTCAAACAAACAAACTCTTCAGCTTTATAATATTAGTATAGATTGCATTTATCATTGCATGGATTAATTAAGTCATATCTCATGCTATTCATTGAATGAATTCCCAATGTTATCATAATGCCAATAATGATTGAGTATCAACAATTAATTATACTGCACCTATTAGTAAGTAGGTACATATTTTATGTAATCTGTTTTTAATCCCTACCCAAAAAGAGGGGTGTGTGTGTCTGTGGCGCATCCCCCAAACGGCTGAACCGATTTTGATAAAAAAAAATTTAATAGCCTTTCATGATCAATTGATCGTGAGTTTCTTCTTCGTTTGGTAAAAATCGGTGCAGCCGTTTAACATATAGGATACGTCGTGTTGGGGGTATTTCCGTTTCTCTCGCTATTGTTCCATCCAGGAATTGAACCCGATACCCCTTAGATAGAATATAAAGTGAGTTCAGTTTTAGATAGATAGAATAGATAGAATATAAAGTGAGTACAGTTGTAGATAAGATTATTCCATTTTCAATGTCATACATGATATTGAAAATGCAATAATGTTACATGACTACAGTTATATAGTTGTAGGCATTCGATTCAAAATTCTCAAGTAAATCGATACTAAACGAGAAGTGCCGATCGCGTTGGAACTATTCCAAATAATAATGGAATTGGGTAGTCGGTAATTTGGTCAGACAGCCATTTTGTTTATTCATCATCACAGGTACATATTATTTTTTCAATTATTTTGTTCACAAATTGAGTCACTTTCTATTTTCAAAACTATGGTACATATAAACACTAAGTACTTATCCATTTGAATATATTATGATATAACTTATATTTATGTATTATATGTATTTTATTAGTACTTTTTATCATTTTAATTATTTTATATAGTTTACTAGCTGCGCCCCGCGGTTTCACCTGCGTTGATAATGATGAAAAGTGATGATGAAAAATAGATGTTGGCCGATTCTCATAGACACCGGATAAGCACAAAAAATTTCATCAAAATCGGTCAAGCCGTTTCGGAGGAGTATGGCAACGAAAACTGTGACACGAGAATTTTATATATTAGATTAACTTTATGTATATTTGTACTATACACCTCCACCAACCTCAGTTGCTACTACAATTTCTGTCCATCCAAAGGTTGTCTGGTAGAAATCGCTGAAAGCGTTAAGACCGCCCATTGTACTGCCTTATAATATTAATTTCGTAGTTATAAGTTTGTATCTTTTTGTTTTTTGGTGTACAACAATGAATTTTGTATTGAATTGAGTGCAACACTTAAGCTTAGATAGGTAAAGGTTTGTTTGTTTGCGTTTTGTAAGCAAACATACAAATTCTATTACTGTTACAATAGGGAATCCCTGGGTAAATCATATCTAATAAGTCTGTCAGTCAGATTATTAACAAATTTTAACATTTTTGTTTAGTAGAGTATAGGTACTTCAGAGGTCCCATATAATTTTTATCGAAATCGGTCAAGTCAAAACCGAAATATAATGTAGTTTTTTAAGCTTTGCTTGCGTTTCTATTATTTGATATTGTAAATGTCCGACTAAATAGAAATGTCTCAGTAATTTACAAACATACGCTACGAACACATAACTTCCTCCTAACTAGAAGTCGGTTAGGTACCTCTCAGAGGGACAGATGGCATCGATCGTGGTCCCCAACTATTCTGTCTAGACTAGAACCACGTGTTTACGTTATCACGTGCTCGCCAAGTTCGAGGGATCGAATATACTGTGTATATGACACGGACCATTTTGTATACATATTTATCTAAATATATATAACTCAAAGGTGACTGACTGACTGACATAGTGATCTATCAACGCACAGCCCAAACCACTGGACGGATCGGGCTGAAATTTGGCATGCAGGTAGATGTTATGACGTAGGCATCCGCTAAGAAAGGATTTTGATTAATTCTACCCCCAAGGGGAAAAAATACGGGATGAAAGTTTGTATGAAACTTTGTCAATTTTAAAATAATACTTCTTAACGCGAGCGAAGCCGCGGGCAAAAGCTAGTATTTATAATATTATACAAAATGGTTGGTGGTACCATTTTGTTTACTTCTAGAGAGCAATAATAGTTTACCTAAGTTTTGAGTTGTACCTAAACTGAATTGGGAAAGTTAATCTGGTCATAAGATTTTTTAACACTTTCACAATCTGTAATAAAACGGGCATTAATTAAGAAAGCTTACTATAAAACGATCGACTATATTAATGACGAGGATGCATGGAGGCAAACTGCACAAGCACTTTCTAGCGACTACCATAATAACACCTAGGTTAATAAAAGTATGTATTAGAGATAAAGAATGTTTTTAAAAAAAAAATATGAAAAAAAATGCGCCGCCGAGTTTCTTGCCAGGTTCTTCTCGAGATGGCTGTAATTTTGCGAATATGGCAGTAGAATCATTAACTTTATTAAATGCCTCTTTGGGGCCCATATGAATAAACAATTTTGATTTTGATTTTGACACTCACAGCTGCACACTAAGTTCTGTGATTGACATGTATTGTGGGTGCCGGAAACATTCACATCACACACATAATCACAACCAGACTTAGAAACATAAATTTTCCTTGGGGAGAAAACTTTTATTCACGCCGGGAATCGATTCCCCTTACTTGTAAATAATGTATGTAAATATTTGTGTACAAGTAAGCAGTAGGTGGATGTACTTACTGTAGCCAAACTGTAGAAAATGTGTTATTGAAACTGCAAATAACAAAAGAACAAAGAACGATTTGTTGTAGGTATATCGAAGGTCGCCTACGCGTCTGAGAAATGCACTAACGACCTGTTGAAACCAAGAAACCTTGTCCAAAAAGATATGCAAACGTAGCTCAAAAGTTAATGACCTCACATGTCTTCAAGACGGATCTTTTTTAAACAATGACTAAAAACACCCCTCTTTTAGTAAACAACCACTGAGGAAAACCCGGAAGAAGGCGTACCTCGTAACTAAATAATTTAAACGTAGGCAAAGCTTAAAAACCGACTTCACCGCTTGTATTGTAGTTTTGGCTTGATCGATTTCGTTACAATTTATATAGGAACACCTATGAAAAAAAACTACCAAACAAAAAAAAAATTTTGAGAATCGGTCCACGAATGGTGAAGAAATCGGTGAACATACATAAAAAAAAATACATACAGTCGAACAGTACCTCCTCCTTTTTTTTGAAGACTGTAAAAACCTGGTTAAATCTGAGCCCCGAATCCCTTTTTCGAGCGGCTTTTTCTATGATCTGTAGAGCCTTAATGTTAGCCGAGAGGTTGAGGTCAAATGCTTGCCTATCGAGCGTAAAAAAGCTCTGATTCTCACGCAAACATTAACTACTTATATGAATTATTCTAAAGTATATCGACGGGAAAATTGGGCTTATTACATACATGTAATTCTATTGCTATAAAAATGTTTTTTTTCTTTTAATTTTGGCTTCGCAATCTTGTGCATTTAGCCAGTGTCAAGTTTAATAATACATTTCGCATTAGAAGTCCTAGTCACAAGTCACAGTCAAAGTCAAGTATAAAAGAGTCAAGGTCCAGTCATAGTCAAGTCATGCCCTAGTTTACTAGGGCAGAAGAAAGAAACTTACTAGAACTTGTATTGGAGTTTTGGAGCGAAGGCGAAGGTCACGTTTTTTATTGTTAACTTGATATCATTTGCCTACACTTATGCACGTTAACTAAGTATTAACGGTTAATAATCCACCATTATTACAATGTTAATGTCAAAGAAGAATCACAGGTTTTGGAAAATTATACAAAATCAACAACGCCATTTCACTTTCGCGCCAAAACTCTGAAAGAAACTTTTTTCCTATAAAAAGTTGCAACGCTAGACTCAGACTATCTGAACGGATCTCTAGAAAGTACATATTATTGGGTAGACCTAAGTCTCTAAAGCCGCTTTACTAAAGCGCCCAGCAGTAGGACGGTTAAGGACATACCTACTATCTATGGTAAACGAAAAAAAATCGAGGTTAAATAATAAAAAAAAAATGGCAAGAATGTAAGGCCACTTTTACGACCGGAGTTTTGCCGCGAAAGTGAAAAAATGGCGTTGTTGATTTTGTGTAATTTTCCAAAACCTGTGATTCTTCGAGTGTTAATGTGTAATAATGGTGGATTATTAACCGTTAATACTTAGTAAATGTGCATAAGTGTAGGCAAGTCATACAAAGTTGAAAAACGTGATTTTCGCCTTCGCTCCAAAACTCCAATAGAAGTTCTAGTAAAGTTTCTACCACTTTACTAGGGCATGACTTGACTATGACTGACTACTTGACTTTGACTGTGACTTGTGACTAAGACTTTTATTATGAAGAATAGAAATTGTAATATTTGTTTAATATTTCGACTGAAGGACTATGCATCCATGGTCATGAGATAAATTTAAAAAAAAAAAAAAACTTTTACGACCTTAACCGCTTTCGAAGGTGATCGATTCAGGTTACTCTGCAAGTAAGTAGTTTTAGATTTTACTATCTATCTCCGCGCCGTTTTAAAACCTTCATAAAGGACATGGGAATAACCTTCGCAAAATGTTGCCATATTACATACAAACTATGCTAAATCAAAATTTTAAAAATACCTCTGCCGCACTATCTAGAAAACGGCTGCACCAATTTTCACCAAACATGGCTACTAAGAACACTTTCAATCAAGACAACTTTGATATAAAATGATGAGACGAAATCAAAATCGGTTCAGCCGTTTGTGAGCTACGATGCTACAGATAGGTTTCGCACACTTTCACACATATAACCTCTCTTTGCGTTAGGGGTAAAATAATCGACGTCACTCATCACTAAAACTACGGCTGTAAATCTTGGGATCTGGCAGTTAGTCATTCAATTTCATGAGTGCCCCTTTGGGGCCCATAAAAAAAAGTTTTGATTTTGACTATCGATATTAGATAATAAATTATTTGTTGACATTAATTATGTGTATGGTATATCGACTGAGTTTATTGCAAAGTTCCATTTGGGAGTCCTAAAATCGCAAGTGAATTATCTTATCTAGGCTACCGTGCCCTATCATCGACCGCATCATCGCTTTAAATAACAATATTACTATCCTACTAACAATATTATAAATGCGAAAGTTTGTGTGTGTGCGAATGTTTGTTACCACGTATCTCCGTAAAGAATAAACCATTTTTATTGAAATTTAGAATGTAGAAATAGGTTTTGTAATAACACATAGGCTACTTTTTAACTTGATAAACGCGGGCCAGGCCGCGGGCACGGCTAGTTTTAATAAATATACTTATGCTTCTTATAAGCTCTTCCCAAGAGCAGCTCACATTCGCAATACTATGCAATAACATTTAAAAATAGCTTTTGAAGAACGTTTCATAAACAATGAACAGCCACAGGAAGTTCACGAAACCAGATGGCTCAGGCAAAGCATGACGAAGTGAGTCAGCAACGCGTCATCAGCTGTTAGTTGACTCACAACCATAATAACTATAATAAGTCACATCACAGTAACAATGTCTCGTTCGATACTACTGTAATACTTTAGAAAACGTAAGCTTAAACATTTTTTTTTAATTCAGAATAGGCAAGCATTTGACCACTATCTCACCTGATGGAAAGTGATGATGCGGTCAAAGATGGGACATGCTTGCCTAGAAGATACCTATTCACTCGAGACTTGAAGACTCCCAGATTATATCGTTCGGGGAACAAAGACGCAGGTAATGAGTTCCACTCCTTCGCTGTACGGATGATGAACGTAGAAGCGAAACGTTTCGAGCGAACTGGAGGTCAACCATAAATGGATGACGTTTGATTGTTTGTCTTGTTGTTAGATGGTAATAAGATTAAGTAAGTAATTTTAACAACATTGTTAACTGACCCACTACACGCATTGGTTTCTACTGTTTTTTCAGTTTTTGTCATGAATGCTGATAGTAACGCTTACAAAGTCTCGTATTTTAGGAGACATTCTGGGACAATCATGTAAAGAATAATTAAATTACTATAATAATTAAAACCTAGTTACTAATTTAAAATCAAATATAGGCAATAAGTTTCACTTTATTCGTAATTGAACTTAATGTGGGGCTGTGAGTCTGAAAGCGTTTTACTTTTAATATGGCTAAAGCCAATTCAAAGAAAAAAAACTAAAAATATTTTTTTTTTGACGAAAAATTCTATCGACTTAAACTTATTAAATCGGTAAAAGTCCGTAAAATTTATATTAGTTACAATTTATATTAAAGTTACAAAATTTATATTAAAGTTACAATATATCATCGACTCATAATATCAGAGGAAATTATCATAATTATTAGAAAGCGTGCTCTCACTCGAGTTGTGTCGGATTTCCTTGAATCGATTATAACAATAATATCCGCCTTCTAGCAATAGCGAGAAGGTAGTAAAATAACGATATTAGAAAATCTTAACAAAAGAAAACACAAAGGCTTTTAGAGGCTAAGCCCCGAGGGTGCTCCAAGGTTAGTTAAGTGTTAGGAAACTTCAAGATAAATAAACAAGGTCGTGATTGTTCTGTTTATGTTTGAAACTCTTTCTTGTAAGTGATGATTTGTGGTCGAGGATGGCACGCAGCTAGGGTTCACACTACTAGGTTCACTTTTAAAAACCTTTGTTTCAGTTACCGTGTAAGCATGAGTGTAAGTCTGTGAGACACTGTCAGTATTTCTTACCAAGTTACCCTTGTTAAAATAAATTTAAATATTGCATACCTTCACATTTCCTAGTAACACATTTACATTAGTAAGCATATTTTTTTGTAATAAGTAAAATCAAACTCTGAAGTTTGCCTTGTGCTGCCAAACATACGATAGTATGCTGTGAGCAAATTTCATGCTCTGTGGTTTATGTATTGTATTCTCTTTGTTTCATTCTTTCGTTTCGGTCGTTGAATCGGCTTGATTTTTGACGCTATTATGTCATTTTTGACAGTTTTCGTGCCATTTTTGACAGTTTTCATGCCATTTTTGACAGTTTTTGACGCCCATCCTTCATACAGAATACGCCTGCTGGTTGTTAATTATTAACAGCTTCAAATATAGGTTCAAGTATGTTAATTCTATTTAGATGACTTGATAATCACGTGAACTAACTGTGATGTTGAGGCAATTTGAAATCGGTTTCTACTTAAAAAAATAGTAATAAACATCTCCTTTATCTGTGTCACTGATGGCGTAGTTGGCAAATATTAGACTTTTACGCAACAGCTCACGAGTTCAGTTCTCGCGGCTGGACCACAATTATTATCCTCTCCAAAGGACATTTGTGCTGGTTTTGGGTATGATGTAATTAATGTTTCTGGCAACACACCCACGAAGTCTTTTAGTAGTATGAGAATGTGAGTATGAAAGTGAGTTTCTTTGTCTATTTTACCGTGTCCAATGTTGTGAAACACGTCTTCTGCAGATGTCAGAATTACTGGGTCTATAAATAATTATTACGTCTAAATGCATCAAAAAGTTAATTTATTCTACGCGATCACGAATATTAAACACAATAAGGAAGTGCTTTGTACTACGGCTGCACGTGACCTATTCGCACTATTTACTTATTCTGTGGCCAAACTGGGCCAGTGTGTCGACGGCCTTACAGACACGTGACCTGGTAGAATGGGTGTCAGCTCCAAGGATTTGTGATGCTATAAAAGCTAATCCATCAATCTTGTTACATCTAGGCCCCATTTAAATTAGCTCAAGAAGTGCTCTAATGTGAAATGAAAAATTAGACTTTTATTTCGTATTTTTTCTTTATTAAATCGGGTTATACAACAAGTTTTATAGAAAGAAACGTTAAGTCTACTACTTAGAATGAAAACCGATGATTATGATAGGGTAATTTCAAAAATATCAGAAACCTCTTAGCTTAGTACATCATTCCAACCATTGAAACCAACGTCTGTCTAGGTGCGGCTATTGCAAATTCTTTTTTATGGCTTCAAAAATTTATTTTGAAATATAATAAAATTATTTATATTCTCTGATTAGTGTAAGATGTCAAGTGTCAACTGGCGTTGCCGTGCATATAGCGACGCGGCGCGTCGATGCTATTCATTGCGGACAGTGTAATTTCAACAACTAGGTAATCATGATAAATTGTATAGAATATCAGGGTCCCTGGCACCTGGTATTTTACAAATAACCCCTTACAAGTATTAAATAATCTGAACTCTATGTACCTATACTTACGTAATTGGCAAATGAATTAAATTTGGCCTTCATCATGTTCTACTTTCATTTTGCAAATTTCGCAAGGATTCATTAACTAAAAAATATTCATATCAATAAAATTAAACATACTACAATCGGACCGATAGAATAAATAATAATCCTTAACTAGGCGTTGGTTTCAATGGTTGGAATTATGGACATCAAATGACCAGAAACCTTTTAGCTTAGGACTAAGCTATGTAAAGTATGTCAAGGCCTATTGCAAATTCCGTTTTATGATTTTCAAAATAAATTTTGAAATATAATAAAATTATTTATATTCTCTGATTAGTGTAAGGTGTCAAGTGTCAACTGGCGTTGCCGTGTTTATTGTGTAAGGTGTCAAGTGTCAACTGGCGTTGCCGTGTTTATTGTGTAAGGTATCAAGTGTCAACTGGCGTTGCCGTGTTTATTGTGTAAGGTGTCAAGTGTCAACTGGCGTTGCCGTGTTTATTGTGTAAGGTGTCAAGTGTCAACTGGCGTTGCCTTGTTTATTGTGTAAGGTGTCAAGTGTTAACTGGCGTTGTTCGCAAGGATTAATTAATAAAAAAATGATTACTACAATCGGACCGATGAAATAAATAATTCTTATCGAGGTATCTAGTGTCTAAACCATGCTAGCAAATAACTTCAAATTTTCAGAGAATGTGTAAAGAATTTAATTTTATTTCATTTATTTATTTATTTAAAAAAAGTATTACAAGTTAGTACATAATTTGTGACACCTAAAAACCTAAAATGGTTTATCCAGGTGCAGAGCTCCTCAGTTTACTTCAACACGTATCAACTTAGAATTAAAGAATACCTATTAGGTACAAAGTCGTTGCCTAAAAACAACATAAACAAGTCACCAGCCGCAGCCTAACAAAAAACATAAACAATGCGCTCGGGACCGTCTGGTTTGCAACATTCATTTCTTATCTCTTCTATACAGGCTGTTGCTCATTTTTATTATTTAGAATAATTATAAAGTAGGTTATTGTCATATTCGAGGTTAAACTAAATTAAGTTATGATATGTTATATGTTTGTTCAGAATTCTCTTATAATTGGAGTAATTAATTTTATTACGTGTTTCTAAGGAAATAAAATATTAAGGCTATAAACAACATAACATCGTCAGTGGCGAAGAAAATGTTTATTTTCTGTCAGTGTAGGGTATCATTAAAATAAGCTTGACACGTAGAGTTCGAAACCGTTTAAAAAAAACTATGTTGAAACGTAACAATTTGTAGGCCATCAAAGTCACTGTTTTTAATCCTATTTTGTCCCGGGGTCTATCTCTAAAATGGCAACACAATTTAAACTGATACTTACGGAGTTTTGCCGCGAAAGTGAAAAAATGGCGTTGTTGATTTTGTGCCTTAATTTACAAAACCTGTGATTCTTCGAGTGTTAATGTGTAATAATGGTGGATTATTAACCGTTAATACTTAGTAAATGTGCATAAGTGTAGGCAAGTCATACAAAGGTGAAAAACGTGATTTTCGCCTTCGCTCCAAAACTCCAATAGAAGTTCTAGTAAAGTTTCTACCACTTTACTAGGGCATGACTTGACTATGACTGACTACTTGACTTTGACTGTGACTTGTGACTAAGACTTTTATAACGAAGAATAGAAATTGTTAATATTTGTTTAATATTTCGACTGAAGGACTATGCATCCATGGTCATGAAATAATTAAAAAAAAAAAAAAAAAAAAAATGATACTTACGTACCTATACCTACTATCCGTTATATTCTGTACGTGAATAACAAATACATTAATCAAACATTTATTTAATACATTAAAAGTTTTAAGCAATTAACCTCAAAAGATTTTCTTTGTTAGACAAAATGTAGGTGCTCGACGAAATTAGCTCGACGTTTCGGCCAATGCATTATTTATGTGTTCGAATCGCGAAAGTTTAAAAACAAATTAAACATTAACAGGTCATGACATATAAACGCTTTCACACTCACAGCCCCACTCAAAGTTCAATGACTTGTGTCGTGAGTGCCGTAAACATTCACATCGGGCATACAATCACAACCAGAAAAAGAAATAAAAATTTTCCTTAATGAAAAAACTTATGTTCCCGCCGGGAATAGAACCCGATACCCGTGCTTAGAAAGCGAACGCGGACCCAACTAAGCCAACGGGAATTGAAATCTACGTATCTCAACACGTAGTCTATCCGACGCTAGGTCTAGTTGGCCCGAGCACTATGTCGGCTCGCCTTGCGTTACTTGACCTAATTTGGTTGCCAACTTTTTCTTCCGACAAAGCTTGGCATCCCCTTCTTTACTGTATTATTTGTTCTATGGCTTTACGTTGCAGTTACTGCAGTGCATTTACTATGCTTATTTAAGGGGTTATGCCGGGAAGTGAAAATAAGGTGTCGATCTTGTATTATTTTCTACCGACTTCACAAAAAAAGGAAGAGGTATTCAAGTCGACTGTTTTTTTTTTAATGTGTAACATATCTCCGTTCCACGTGAACCGATTTTGAATTTTTTTTTTTTAATTTTGTTTCTTTCCAATTGGTCCCATTTAAATTGGATCAAGATCTGATCAGTAGTTCTTGAAATATCGCCAATAATGCGTGTTTAGTACATCTAATCTGATTAAAGTTCCGAAGATAAAGCGGTGAAGTCGGTTTTTTTTATGCTTGTGTTTAATTATCCAAAACTTGTGACTCTTCGAATGTTGATACGTTATAGTGGTTTATTAAAAGTGGAAAATCGAGACTAAAGGCTCTAATACAAGTTCTAGTTAAGTGTCTAGTGTTTCTACTACTTTACTAGGACACATGACTTGACTATGACTGTACCTTGACTTTGACTGTGCGACTCGTGACAAGGACTAGGTTTATATAATATTTATAAATAATTTTAACAATATTTATACTGGCTAAATGGACAAGTTTGCGAAGCCAAAATTTAAAAACAAGTGTTGTTTATTTATGGAAAGTAAATGTTATTTTAATTGAGAAAAATAACTGATGTATTAAAATTATTAATATAAAAAACAAGAAAAATTACCTACATACTTTTTATACATTTTTCTAAATTGAAAATCGCTCAGTTTATTTTTATTTTGAGACCATATCTACTCAGAAATTTATTCTACTGTTATCATTTGCCACACATTGTGACTAACCCTGATGTCTGGGTATTTAGTTACGTTACATTCGCGGAAAACCGACCACATCAAAATGTATATAGCGTCTGGGAATGTCCCAATGTAATATTTTACTCATGAATCATAATAACGCAGATGATATTTTTATAAGTGACTTGCTGTGTCCCGCGGTTTTGCCCGCGTAAGTCCTGGACCCGCGCGGGGATTCCGGAATAAAAAGTACCCCATGTGTTAGTCCAAGGTTTCAGCTCCATGCCAAATTTCATCAAAATTGGTCCAGCCGTTTGAGCGTGAAGAAGTAACTTTTTTTTTAAATTTATTTAATTTAATTTAATTTTTTTTTTTAATAAATTCATATTCAAATTGTTTATTTCGGAACAACAAAGGTTAAATATTCCTTTTTTTAAATCTTTATAACTTTACAATATTCACAACCCCACACTAAGTTCGATGACTTGTATCGTGGGTGCCGGAAACATTCACATTACACACACAATCACAACCAATCCAAAAATCTATGAAAACAGTATTATATTCTCTCTATTCTAGTTGTGATAGATACTTGTGTGATGAACCTTCATCAGGACAGTTAACCTTTAAAACCAACATGACCTTTCCTAAGCACTATAGGTTGCCTACAGGAGACCTTTAAAGCGGCCTATACAGCCCACTCCATTTTGAAAACGTGGGGGATAACGCAATAGAACAAAAGCGTGGGCTTGTAGAAGCCTACCTACTGTTATTTACTCTATGGCGTGGGTGACGTTGACAGGTTTGAAAGGGTCGTGAATGGGATTTACTGAACTGTGAATAATGGAGAGTGTGACGCGATAACGCGATAAAGCTAGATGGATTGTTTTAGGTGATACTCTACTGTATTTTTAAAAAAGTAGTCGAGCTATTTATTCGCCGTTCTGTAGAAAGAGATAACCATATAGATCAGAGCCACGTCGCTTTATCTCTGCGATAAATGATAAAAATTCGTTTTGCGTGCAAACTATACAATTTGAAATAAAAATGTTTGCCATTTATTTAGGTTCTTTGATTATCTAAATAATTTAGTACAATTTTTTTTTCTTGGTTTTCTTTCTAAGTTTTTCAAAAGACCTATTTTATCGAATTTCTAATTAATAATTGTATTGAGATTTTTTCCCAGTTTCTGACTTTCATTTATCTTGATTTTATGCTCTATTTGCCCGCTACTATCAAGTTAAAAAGTAGCCTATGTGTTAATCCTAGGTATAAGCTATGCAAGTGTATTTGTTCCAAATTTCATCCAAATCCGTTCAGCCGTTAAGGCGTGGAGATGGAGCAAACATACTTATACATTTACATATTTACACAAATACACACTTACACACAAACTTTCGGATTTATAATATTAGTAGAATAAATAACACTCACAACCACAGTTCGATGTTTTTGTGTCGTGAGTGCCGGATACATTCACGTCACATACACAAACACAAACTTGTATGACCGACGGGAATCGAACCCGATGGAACTGCTTAGACGGCAATGGGCAGTTCATGCAAAGAACTCGAACTCAAACGTTTATTATGTAAATAGCCTTAGCAGTGGCAACAGCATTTTTATGATTGTTTGCAATAATATGACGTTATCATAGCGTTATCAATAATTCTTAAGTGCATAAGGATTGTTGTTTTGAAGATAGAAATGTCGATAACACGAATCAAAAATACCGCATACACTAATGGAGCTAAAATGTAGCAAAAACGGACGACACACACGACTACTAAAGTACCTACGGACGTAATGCCTATACAAAACGTGTGAAGCACCTTAGGTGCTACAAATTTCGGTTGTATAACGAGCTACACGCACACAAATACATCAAAGGTTCGACGACAATGCACCTAGTAACTATTTTATTGTCTGTCATAGTTTGCAGCAAGATGTAAGCACACGATTGGATGAGTTTACGCCCGTATTTATTTCAAATCCGTATATAACTGATCAAAATATTTATTTACTTGGGCCCCAAAAGAGAACTCATTAAATAAACAACTCAAGTACCTATAATAAGTAGGTGTAACTATACCATTTAGGTAACCTTGTACCTTTGCTGTCCACAAATAGTAGTCTAAATGTAATACTTTATTTTTTTTAAACAAGATATTTCCTATTTTAAATTAAAAAAAATATTAAAAAGTTATAAAACCAGAGAACAACTTATCAAGACAAATCAAACGAGCCCAACTTGATGGATTTATCTTGTTTGATGTAAGTTTTCATGGCGCTTGCAACAGTGCCGAAATATCGGAAACTCAAAACAAACGAAATACATGGTAAATATCCCGTTATTGATACAAACATTTATCTTGTTTGGTTCAGAATTTCCTATGCCCATCTACCGCCTAAATTATCAAACCAGCTCCATGGTACCACATCATTGTATTGTCACCGAAGATACATAAATTTGAGTCCAATCGGACATCGGGAAGTAGGTCTAATTTAGATCGCAAGATTTGATTACAGATCGACATATAACAGGACATGTTGAACTAAATAAAAGCTTGTAAAAACGCGCATCATCTCTAGAACACATTCATTGAAGGCAATCATTGACTGCCTACAAACGCGTACAACCTAAAAATGATATAGTCGTAAAATATTTACCTAATGCCTACAAACGCGTACAACCTACAAATGATACAGTCGTATATATTTACCTAAACGTGAAGGCAGGGCAGTATAACATAAGTTACCCACCCATATGTGAAATTGATAGAAAGCACCTAGCTCCCACACGGGGGCAGCGTCTCGCGATATGTATGTCGATATGTCGACACCAACTGTACTGCAGATTAATTTGTTTTTTTGTGCCTTTTAAGTATCTGCCAACTAGCAGCGGTCTATTAGATTAAGTTTTGTACATGTTTATATCTAAGTAGAAATAGTTATTTCTAATTAGTTTTAGTTTGGTTTTTAGTTTAATTTAATACTACCTGGATGATCGAGCTTTGCTCGATTTATTAAAAATTTTAACTACGTTTTCTAAAAATGAAACCTAGCTAGATCGATTTATCGCCCCCGAAACCCCCTGAACGACTGAAGAACAGTGTATCAGATAACAATTTTTTGTCAAGTTCGTTTATTTATATTTTAGTTTATTTACTATTTGTATATGTATAACCTGTAAAGAAAAGCCTTAAGTACAACAATACAATCAAAATTACGTATTACGTAGGTTCCGATAATATTATTATAAATATAAAAAAATCCTACTAATTGAGACCCTTCATTTAAAAGTATACTCATATCTCTTGAATTATGGAACTTATAAAATTTTTAGAATTCATGGACCTAAGTATTTAGACCAAGGCTAACCGTCTTTTATTGCACAATACACTCATATAGTCAACTAGCCGTGCCCCGCGGCTTCCCCCGCTATTATCAAGTTAAAAAGTAGCCTATGTGTTAATCATAGATACAAGCTTTGCACATTCCAAATTATATCCAAATCCTTTGAGCCATAGCGTGAAGAAGGAACAAACATACTTGTACACTTACACAATAACTATTATAAAAATAGCACGTTTTTATTTGTATCTAGTTGGAATTACTATTCTATTTTCAAATTTATTCAAAGGCGTTTTTTCTTATAATTTTATTTCAGTTAAAGTATATCAATCTGTTGTAATAATAGAACCTAGGTTTATTTGAAGATTGAAAATATGAAGCAAACGAAAAATACACCTAAATACTTGATTTGACAAAAATATTCAATTCAAGTTTTAAAACATAATTTACCCAATTTCAATTCTTATTTCATCATGTATAGGAATCACTGGTATCATTTATCAAATACTATTTATATACTTATACAATTTTGGTTTAGTCATGAGGCTCACACATTTTTTTACTAACAATATCATGTTTCAACTCCATTTATCATTTTCTGGTATTGAATGAACGGAATAAATGAAATGATACGTACAAAAATAAATAATTTATAGTGCGCAATACCACGAATATCGATTTACCGAAAAACATTACACACATACCACTGAAAACCAATATCAAGTAGGGTTGTCAAGTCACGAAATGGCCGAAAATGTCCGTCTCAATAAATACAAAGTCGTGTTCTAAGTTTCATAACATAAAAACTAAGCACTTTCGCGAAACGTGTCGAATTTCCACGCGGTGTATTGTTTATGTTTGGATACAGACAGGTACCAGTGAATGGCAGCCCGTACATTCTCCGTTTACTATGCATGTCTCGTAATAATCCAGCACCATTTAACGTAATACAAGAGTATAGCATTTCACAAATATAACTGTTTAAAACACTTACCCATACAACGGCTAGAAGCCAAATAAA
Organism: Lomographa bimaculata; assembly: GCA_948107665.1. Lineage (NCBI taxonomy): Eukaryota > Metazoa > Arthropoda > Insecta > Lepidoptera > Geometridae > Lomographa > Lomographa bimaculata. The sequence continues at coordinate 15,702,399 of OX403600.1, forward strand.
AAAAGAAAAATAGTTCGTGAGTTGGCGCGCGCTATCCGAACGTGCGTCCCCTGCGATCACAACCGACAAACTGTTCGTTGAGTAGAGCTGCGCCCTCGCTATTATATTACCGGTAACAGCTGTTTAGTGATGTACGCAACATATAAATAACGATATTTTCACAACTGCTTCTAACCGGAATCTCGCGAATGCTCAGCCTACCCATACCGCTTTAGCTCCGGTTTTTGTGTCAATTATTCTGCGATTCTGTCATTTTACGATTAAAGTTTTCGCGTCCGCAGTGAGCGCCGTGACCTTCCGTCGTGAACTGGCCTGCTGATGGGGATCGGACATCCCCGAAACCTAGGTCGCAAGAGTCGACCTTAAACCGTGAGTCAAGCCGTTTCATTTATATAAAGTATAATATTCTTGTCATATCTCATGATCACACAATTAATATAATGTTTCGATACTCCGATGAAATCATCAAAATAACATACTAAAATGTAAATTTTTGACATACAAATCTTTATGTCAATGGAAGTCTCACAAAATGTATGTTAATTTATAAGAATATTGTGCGGTACAGTTCTTAAATATAGTAATAGTTCAAAATATTCTGCCGTTTTTTCCGATATAAAAAAATATTATATTAGAACAAAGAAATCTCGAAATTAAATCAATGTAGCATTATTAATTATTTTTCCACGTGAACCGATACTGACATTTTTATTTGTTTGAAAACTGTTGCATTCCCGTTGGTCCCATGTAGCATTTAAAAGAAATAATCATAAAAAATCTGAACATCAAGCAATGTTTTTGTTGAATTTTCTATGGATATTCTTTATGCCTGTAAAATCATCATCTTCATACATCTCATATCATGCCAAATAGTTTGAATAAATATTCTACAATACTTTCGTTATCCGTTATAGAAAAAACCATTTATCAATAACTATTTATTACCGGTATATTCAGTCTATGGCATATCCCACGTGTTCATAGCATCGCATCTACTGCGCATGACAGATTCGTGTCACCCCTACGACCACCCTAGTCAGACAACTACGCATTTTATAGGGGGGTGGCCTGTACAACTCATTAATAAGGATGCACGTAAACGAGATAAATATCTTACGATAGTAACATAAAGCGCAAATGTTTATTTCTGGGTTCACAAAATAATTTAAACGCATATTAAAAAAAACGATTTCGCCGCTTTATCTTCGGAAGCCTTGATCGGGATGAATTACTAACGCATTATTGAGGATAACTCAAAAAAGATTGGTCAGATTTTGATCAAATTTAAACGGGACCATATTATGGGAAGCACTAGCTTTCAACTAAGCAATTTCATACCGAATTGCAACGCAATTTCAAAGCGAATCATAAAAATCGGTTCACCTATAAAAAAAGTTCTGAGGCAACACATATAAAAATAAAAAAACAAAGGGTTGCACTCCGGGAGTGCCGGCAGAAGCAAAAACTTGAACATTTTTCGCCGCGCGCGCGGTAGAAAGAGAGGGGGATATTACTTCCTCTCCTTCGTCTTACGAATTTTCGATCAGGTCACGTGTCCTGACTACTCCTGACGCGAGTTTAAATTTTTTTACCCATCCCAAAAAAGTGCACAGCGCCGCTAAAGAAGTTTTCACTTCAAAAATTACACAGTCGAATTGAGAACTACCTCCTTTTTTTTATGTCGGCTAACAAAATATCGTTTAGCGTTCGCGTGGTGTTCACGGCCCATTGTCTCACGTTTGCCGTCAACGTGACCCATGTTTTGAGTATTAGCGTTTAACGGCTGATACCGTGATATCGCTAATTGTATTTGTTTGGTGTTGTTATCTTTTTTTATTTGAGCCTTCCTGGCTGGTGTAAATAGATCTGCCATATTACGTAGGTACTGTACGTCTGTTGATTCTTGTGTACAATCGAGAATGTGTACGTAACATAACGTAAACGCTTTCACACTCACAGTTGCATTTTGGAGAGTGTACGCAGGAATTACATGATTTAATTCCCCCTTGCCCATTTTACGACCTAACAACAAGACAAACTGTCAAACGTCATCCTTATATGAGAGTGGAACTCATTTCCAGCGTCTTTGTTTCCCGAACTGTACAATCTGTGTGTCTTTAAGTCTTGAGTGAATAGGTATCTTCTAGGAAAGCATGTCACATCTTCGGCCGCATCTTCACTTTCCATCAGGTGAGATAGTGGTAAAATGCTTGCCTATCTATCATAAAAATAAAAACTAAGTTTCACACTAAGTTCGATGATTTGTGTCGTGGGTGCCGTGGGTGCCGGACACATTCATCACACACACAATCACACTATCACACCCAAGACTAGAACATAAATCTCCCTTCCAAAGAACAATTGCAGGGGTAATTGTTCTCTGCAAGGGATAAGATTAGAAGCAGGATGCTCACCTAACGAAGCCAACAGGTTCATTGTTTTAGAAGCTTACTAAAAATCCATTAAATTTTATTTGTTATGTTAGTATATTTTTTTTGAGAAATAAGCTTTCGTAGAATTTGCCACTCAGAAAATCGGTCTTTTGAAGAATTGGCCATTTTGTCAATTGATGACAATGACATTTTGAATATAGGTATGTAGGATATATATAGGATATATCCCTACCTATAATTATTCATCCTACTAATATTATAAATCCGAAAGTTTGTGTGTAAGTGTGTAAGTATGTTTGTTCCCTCTTCACGCTTTAACGGCTCAACGGATTTGGATGAAATTTGGAATGTACTTAGATTATACCTAGGACTAACACATAGGCTACTTTTTAATTTGATAATAGCGGGCGAAGCCGCGGAGCACGGCTAGTAATATATAATTTACTCATAAGTTTAATTACCAACACATTTTACTAAACAAAATATGTTTAGTTCATTTGGGTGTGCCATAATTGAAATGCAAGCAAAGCTTATAAAAACCGACTTCACCTCTTATATTTTGGTTTAGGTTTGATCACTTTTGATAAATAGATACGGGACCACCTCTGAAGTATAATCTACCAAAAAACATTTTTATATAAATTGTATCGAAATCGAGCCAGCTTTTAAGGGAAATATTTGAAATGTTGTGTTGGAGAAAAAATAGAAAGAATCATTATTAAACTTTGATAACTATATATATATATATATATACACGCTACACTGTTACTGAGCTATGATTGCACGACCTTTATAAATTTTTAATGTCGCTAGAAATTCGCCCCAAACCAACCCCGAACTGAGAGGTCACGCCTACATTTTCGACCTCTGTATCAGAAGTACAACTGAAAAGTTCAACTGGTTGTAAAATTATACAAGTTTGTATCACTTAAACAACTACAAAAAATACAAGCAAAACTCGGGTTTTAGTAGGTACTTGTCACTAAAATTACTTGGAAAGTAAAAAAATACGGGTTACACTCCGAGAGTGCCGGCAGAAGTAAAGACTTGAACATTAACGTGGGTAGAAATAACAATACCATCGTCACCATAGAAACGCGGGTGAAAGAGAGGGGGATATTACTTCCTCTCCTGCGCCGCGCCGGCGGCGGCGGCGGTCTACTCTCCCTTCGTCTTACGAATTTTCCGTCTTACGAATTTTCGATAAGGTCACGTGTCCTGACGCGAGTTAAAATTATTTTACCCATCCCAAAAAGTGCACAACGCCGCTAAAGAAGTTTTCACAAAAAAAATTGAAGTTAATTTTATTTGAGATTTCATTCTTATTTATAACTTGGATGTACAGTACAGTGTAACAGAACAGGAATCAACAGTAATTTTGTCATATTCATCGTCGCAGGCGGCTCCAGGAGCTGTTTTATTTTGTGGGTCAGCTTAAGTTAATATAGTTTAATTACATATATTTTTTTTAAGAATACTTTATTTGGCTCTAACGTAAGAACATACAATAGGACCGTCATATTGTTAAATAAAGGTCCTTAAAATAAAATAGACTAAAAAAAAAACTTTAATTGTGTTTCTAAGATACACCCAGGCCCTGAGACAAAATATTCATTTATGATATTATACAAAACGATATCTCTATTTCTTATTAATTAACACTCCTATTTTAGTAGTCAGTTAAAAATGTGTTAACAACACGCTGATATTGTTGCTGCCCACTTACTTGAAGATGGCATTAAATGCTTAACTGAAGCTATAAATGTCCTCTGTGAAGAAAATAACAAAATGCAATTAAATGAATGCATTTCACGCGTTACATATATAAACATTTGCTACGCTTCTTTAAATAATAATTTATAAAGTGTGGTTACCTCATTTCTAAGTAAAGGTTTCGTAAGAATTTCTCACACTAATTAATAATTAATTCATATTATAAATCCGAAAGTTTGTGTGTAAATGTGTAAGTGTGTATACTTATTTGTTGTCTCTTCCAGCTGAAAGGCTGAAAGGATTAGGATAACATTTGGAATACATAGTTTTACATAGGCTACTTTTTAATTTGATAAACCTGGGCAAAGCCATGGGGCAAGGCAAGTTATTAATATAAATATAACAAAATAATAGTTTACCAAGTTAAAAAGTAGCCTATGTGTAAATCATATAGGTATAAGCTATGTATATTCTAAATTTCATCCTAATCCGTTCAGCAGTTACAGCGTGAAGACAAAACAAACATTCTTACACACTTACGCAATTACACACAAACATTCAGCTTTATAATATTAGTGTGATAAACACTTAAATAGTTTACTTTATTTTTCTTGAAATAGACTAATATAATTTCATAAGAAGTATAATGTAACGCAAATAGCTAGAAAATACAATAAATCACACAACATATTGTTTTTTTTTAATGCTGAATAGGCAAGCATTTGACCACTATCTCATCTGATGGAAAGTGATAATGCGCCCGAAGAAGTGGCATGCTTGCCTCTAGAAGATACCTCTATTCACTCTTGATTTGAAGACTTCCAGATTATACCCCTCGGGGAATAATCACGCAGGCAATGAGTTCTTCCCTTCGCTGTACGGATGATAAACATACAAGCAAACCGCTCCGAGCGAACTGGAGGTATGTCAACCTTAAATGGATGACGTTTGACAGTTTGTCTGGTTGTTAGATGGTAAAAGGGGCATGGTGGAATTAACTCATGTAATTCCTGCGCACACTCTCCAAAATGCAAACGATATGGATAGATAGAGTGTATGTAAGTACACTAACAATGATTTCTCTTTGTGTCTTTGTTCTCAGAAAATATATAGGTGAATTTACTGTAATAATTTCAAACATTACCATCGCAATAATAACTACTCAACTGCAGTTACCTAACTGTTAATCAATGTAGGTAATTGTTTCAGTGTTATGTAAGAAAAAAGCAATTTCCCTTGCATATGGTGAGCTCTGTTATGTTATGAAATAATACGTTTGCGCAACATTGATAGTCTGATCTATGACGCATTTAATTAAACACGTGGGTATAATAAAACACATTGATTAGAAATACAATGCACGTTTTAAGTTATTTTTTTAATACTTATCTATCACAGCCGTATAATAGATCCCCCTTCACTCCTGGACAGCTTCTCAATCTCTACCAAGCTCAAGTCCGATCTTGTATGGAATACTGCAGTCACCTCTGGGACGGCTCAGCCAAGTACCAGCTTCAGGCTTTGGATTCAATTGAAAAGCGAGCTAAACAGCTGATTGGCCATACTGAACTAGTTGAGAAAAGACTTCAGAGCCTCGAACATCGGCGCAAGGTAGCTAGCTTATGCGTGTTTTACAAGATACATTTCGGAGAGTGTGCGATGGAACTGCATGGTGTGATTCCTCCAGCTCCCTTCCATCATGGGACAACAAGGCGTACTAAAACAAGACATCCTTTTATGGTGGATATTCCTCAGATTAGAACCAAGCGTTTTGCCTCTACTTTTATAATGCGAACTGCAAAGGAGTGGAATACTCTGCCTTCGTTCTTGTTTCCCGATAAGTATAACTTAGGCCTCTTCAAGTCAAGAGTGAATAGGTACCTTCTAGGTCAGGGGTCGGCAACCTTTTGAGTCGGAAGAGCCAAAAATTACAATTTACAAAATTTCAAAGTTTTATAGAGCCACAATTTTTTTCTTGCCAACAATAATCCTTAATGGCAACAATAATACCTAATGTACTATAAGTATCGTATCTTTGGAGCATGTACTTTTGGAGGCTTGTTAATGGCTCGATAGAAATGGTGCCTAATCCTTGTAAATCGATTCAGAACGTTTTTTCAATTGTTTTTTTTTTTCAATAAATAATATTTGCGTATGGAACTAAGGAGCCGCAGCTTCATATCCAAAGAGCCGCATGTGGCTCGCGAGCCGCAGGTTGCCGACCCCTGTTCTAGGTAAGCATGTCCCACCGTCGTCCACATCGTCGCTTTCCATCAGGTGAGATAGCGGTCAAATGCTAGCCTATTTGTCATAAAAAAAAAAGATCTATCTGCTTTCCGTCTCACTATATGCTTATGTTTGGTTGGAAGGTGCTATGTTGTCCATAGCTGTCAGTACTACTCTTAACCAGCTCAGTCACCACGGCCTCTCGTGCCAGAAAAGTGCTGGCTGAATTTCACGCCACGCCAGCCTCAACGATATCATCCACCGGGCTTTTACCAGCGCCAATGTCCAGCCATTCTCGAACCGAATGGTCTGATGCGTGACGATGGTAAGAGACCCGATGGCATGACTTGGAAGATGGGACGGCCTTTAGTGTGGGATGCAACTTGTGTCGACACTTAAGCTCGGTTAAATCTTCCTGAAATACAGAATTGGCGCCGAGGCATCTTCGGCAGAGCACCGCAGAGGCGAAAATATGGAAACCTCGGCAGTTGTTACATATTTGAGCCGTTTGGTGTTGAGAAACTGGGCCTGGGGATCCCGGTCCCCACGGGCCCAGATTCTCAACACCAAACTGCTCATTCTATTTTCAAAAAAATATCAAAGCGCCTGGTTGAGGCGACGCGTGATCAAGATGTTGGTACTTATTTGGCTCAACGTATTAGCATTGCAATTCAGAGAGCCAAACTGTAAAAGCTCGCAACGTTCGCCTCTATGCCCTCTATATCCTTGGTATTCTATCGTATAAATTTCGGAGTGTGCATAAAAATTTAACGAATTAATTCCCTTAAGCTATAGTTAACTAGTTAAGTCAATTGCCCCCAAAATAGTAAATATAATTTAGACATTACCTCCTATTTGTTTAGGTCTTAGTCTTCTACAGAGGGTTTATTCCTTTTGTCTTCCCTCTCGCTCGCACAATTCGATATTTTTAATAAATATAATTATGTACGTGTGTTTTTGAAAATGTTTTCAACTAACTATATGGACATTAATACAAGGATGTTTCAAACTTCTTTTCGCTATTATATCCTTCAATAAGATGAGAAAAAACAGAGTTTCCAAATTTCAATGTGATTTTCATGCTTTCTTTGTTTATCTTAAAGATATGAAAAACGAAAGGTATATTAAATGTTCGTTGTTCCTATTAAAGTCCATATAGTTGGTTGAAAACATTTTCAAAAACACACGTAGCTAATTGTATTTATTAAAAATATCTAAATGTGCGAGAGAGAGAGAAGACAGAAGGAATAAACCCTCTTAAAATTTAAATATCGAATGAGTGAAACTCTTTACTATTCTGGTCATTGGTCAACTGACAAGTCTTTGCTGACTGACTCCAGATCAGTATAATCCGGGTGTCTTCAAGTCCAAAGTAAATAAGTTTCCTATAGACAAGCATTGCAATATCCTAAGTCCCTTCGTTACTTTATGTCAGGAGAATAGCATGCAACAAGTTATAGTTAGTTATTTATAATATATCAAATAATTAAATGCAAGCAAAGCTTAAAAAACCGACATTACCGCTTTGTTTTCGGAACCTTGATCAGATGAAATGTATTAAACATGCATTATTGACGATAACTCAAAAACTACTGATCAGATCTTGATCAAATTTAAATGGGACCAATGGGAAATGGGAAAGCAAAAGCTTTAAAATAAAATCGATTCACGTGGAAAGAAGTTATGAGGTAACACAAATAAAAAAAAATACAGTCCAATTGAGTCCAGTAGAAAATCACTGTTGATTGCATACATCGTCGTTTTCCTACTTATGTTTTGTAATAACCTAATTATGTTAATATAAGAAGCTTTTTAAGTGGACAATTATAGTCACAATCATTAGAAATAAAAATGTTCCTTTACTGCTTTTCCTTGAAATGCCCGTTGGCTTAGTTGGGCGGCGTTTGCCTTCTAAGTATCGGGGTATCGGGTTCGATTCCCGGCGGGAAAACAAGTTGTTTCCCCATGGAAAATTTGTGTTTCTGGTTCTGGTTGTGATTGTGTGTGTGATGTGAATGTTTCCGGCACCCACTACACAAGTCATCGAACTTAGTGTGGGGCTGTGAGTGTGAAAGCGTTTATGTTTATGTTTATTTTACTGCACTCACTACACAAGTCATCGAACTTAGTGTGGGGCTGTGAGTGTGAAAGCGTTTATGTTTATTTTACTGCACTACCATGATTTTTCCCTACCCCTTCTCGGATGACTGGCAGGAAATTCTGTATTAGCATTAAATCCGGTGTGTACAGCAGAGGTAAATTGAAAAAGAATAAATAAATATCTTATAACTAATATTATTTTTATGAAGCGTATGTTAAATAACTATTCTAATAAGTAATAAGACATACAGATTTTTTAAATATTTTATTTGCCAATTGAGTTGCGTCTCGTCTTTGTCTCAGATATTCAAATTCTTAACGATAACAACTACAAAGATAATTGCTTAAGTGCCTAAATAAGTGAAAAAAGTATGTGTAGTAAGAATATACTAATACATTTCTAATCTACATAAAATTGATTCTGAATGTGATAAGAATATAGTGAAGATTGAAGTTATACAAATAGTAAAACTTAGTGCTTAAGTAAGTGAAGATGAATCCCAAAATATTCTAAAAGTGCGAAATGTTTTCTACGATAGTAAAGATTAAAGAACTACTAAACGCCTACAACTACAACTTCATGATACGTCTGCACAGCGTCAACCAGGCCAGTAGTACGAATTATTCATCTATCCTTCCTTCGTTCTTTTCTTTCTTCCTCTGTTTCTTTACTTTTTATATATGCTTAGTTACCAGCAGAGAGTTGGACGACTTTAGTGTTGATTTGGAGGAGTTCTTCCATATATTCCTCATCACAAAGGATGGTGGCGAGGCGTTTAAGGATGGACAAGAGTTCTCCATCCCTGAAGCGGAGCTGATCGTTGCACTCCTCGACTTCCTCCACAACTTCGTCTGGTATCTGAAAAAGGTAATATTTGTTGTTAAATTGAGGTTGACGTACATCCAGTTCAATCGGAGGGTTTAGATTCTACTTTGATCATCCGTACAGCAAAGGAGTGGAACTCATTGTCCGCATCTTTGTTCCTTTAACAGTATATAATAATATTCTGGGTGTCTTCAAGTGTAGAGTAAATATGCATCTTTTGGGCTGGCATCTTCAGCAGCATCGTCATTTTCCAACGTGTAAGAAATGCTTGCCTGCATAGGATTAAAACATCTTTACATTTGCTTTCTATGAAAAACCAAACAAATAGGTTTTAAAAATAGTTTGTTGGGAAATTGCATTTAAGTATAGAAGGTGTGGATGTTATCACAGACGAGTGGCGCTTACCATCACACTAAATTTGTATCACTCCTTTCAAATTTCTAACTAAACAATACAATAATATCATTTGGTCTTAATCAATAGGGTAATGAGACATTAATAAGTTTGTTATTGATCAATTAATTAAATATCGTTTTATTTTGTAAACCTTAACGAGTACTCAAAACTACCACTTAATTTACTTAAATATTATCTGCTTCGTTTCTAATTACGGTAAAGAACACAGCAAGAACAATTAAGACAGAGATAACAGTTGCTTTACTATTTATTATTACCCTGCTCTCTGTGGCTTTCTGTTGAATTTTATGTATTATAATTTCTAATGAATTGTTTGGCTTTGTTCCAACTATATTTGACGTGTTTCTTAAAATATATTTATTTCAGTCCTGCACATTTAAATTATTTCTAGTTTTATAATTCCAATGTCTTGAAGAATTAGATGGCACGGATTCGATTTTAAAATATATTTTTTTCAACTTTTTTTTTGGACTTTTGTCTATTTGGCATGCTAGCCTCATCATACCCTAATCTTTCTCTTTATCTATTCAATGTTGTAGTGAACAAAGTTTTTTTAACTATTGTTTTTTCGCGTACGATGTCAATTAATTTACCTTTTGAAGTTCCAGGAATGTCTCAAATTTGAGCTTCTTCCTGATCTTTCCATTGAGACCATCGAAGAACATGGTGAATTGGTTATCTTTCGGATTCAATGGGAAGTAGATACCGGCAGTCAGGTGACCTTTAGGATCTCTGGCGAGAAGACTCCTGAAAATGTACAGAATGAAATTAAATAGGTGAATAATTAATTTTCGATCAATGGATCCCTGCTATTAATATATAATAAATAGCCGAGCGAGCAGTGCGAGCGAAGCTTCTCCGTTTCAGCTTGGGAAATGTTGCTTTCGTCTGTCCGGCGGCTTTCTGTTCTGAGGTAGCGTTTCTCAACCGATTCTTGTGAAATTTGGTGAGCAGATAAAATATTGGATTGGATTGGAACGGAGATATGGGGTTAATTGGGGTAGAAACCGTAAAAAAATAACATATTTCAGCCATTTCAAAAATACGCGAGGTCTTCAGCTCACACAGCAACTAGTTTTTTATTTGCATAAGTGTGTTGGGTGTAAGAAACCCTAATATAAATAAATCCTAATAATAGCTCCTACGCTATAGAGCATTGGACCCTATCTAGGTCATAAATGCACTCTTATTTAATGGCGTGGGGTGGCGTTAGGGTGAGGGTGAGGGGAAGTCCATGGAAACAAAAGATTTTTATTTGAATTCTTTCATGTGGAAGGATCTAAAGTACCAATCTACGTATAGTTTGCTAGATCGTTAGAACATTTTTTTAGGAATATATGAATAACTAGCCGTTCCACGCGGCTTTGCCCGCGTTTGTCAAGTTTAAAAAGGGCCTTGGTGTTAATCTCCTAGATATAAGCTATGTACATTAAACAATTATTATTATCTGGGGTCGCTGTCATCGAAATCGATGAGGAGGACTTATATATAATAAACAGTTGGAAACTTTAAGTCATCGACTCGTTATTGTCATGAGAAACGTTTTAAGTTATCTTCGTGACGTTGATGTCACATGTTTATATCAACAAGAAACGTTTTGTAATGAGCAGATGATATAGTATCATGCTTGATCTAGTCTAAATGAGTCTAACAGATACTGTCATTTTCCTTATCAATCAGCTTTATCAGTTTGTCAATATCTTCAATGTCGGATGTTGTCCAAATATTTTAGATATATTGATTAGTTAGATGCCTTTGCTTTAATTGATATTAACAAATCTAACTTCCTATTGTTAGTATATCTAGTGTGAAATGCTTACCTCAAATCCCAAATCAAGTTTCTCTTCTCAGTAACGCTAACTGCTGACAGATAGGCCTTTGCGACGTAGATCAAAGAAAGACGTTCCTTGACAACGGTACCCCTGGTCTCTCTCTCGTGCCACTCCACATAGTTGCTGTTGTGTATGTTCAGCTGGTAGTTGTAATCCTTGCGACAATGAGGCTCGTCAGACTGCGTAAACCAACCTAGAAAAAATGAAGAGAGTTAACTCTGTAAGTCACATGGAGATGTGAAGAATGATGCGAGTAATATGTTGGTATTGAAACTTACCAGTGTGCGGGTAGCATCGATCAGCCATCACGGTAACGACTCGAGAGATATGGTAACCCAAATCCGACAGGAATATTCCGGGTCTTCCTCCAACCTTCACGTGAATCGCCATCATGACGTGGTCCTTCTCTGTCTCGATTAAGAATCCTTGCGGCCCGGGACTGGAAGTAGAGTAGTCCACCAAATCTTGGATGTTCTCATCGCAGGACACCAGCATCATAGATTTAGTTATTCCAGGGAAATCATCCTCCAACACCTTGAGACGCTTCATCACCTCCATGCCCAGGCCGACACAGGTGTGCTTGTGGGCGCGGATAGGCGGGTTGTACTTCGGGAAGTACTCCGTCAAAGTTTGGTCCGGTGATGCCATGTAGGCGTCGTAGAGACTCATGAAGTTGTTGACAGAGTCATAGTGTTCTGAGACGACGAGACGGCTCAACAGCGCCTCGGCTTTAGCGACCAGCTCCTCGTATTTCTGGAGGGTGAGGTTTAAAGCCGGGCGTGGCGCCCCCCACCGCGGTGGCGGCAGGGGGTGGTCTGCCGGCCACTGGGGGCCGGCGGCGAACTTGTTCTCGGTGCCGAGTCAGCTCAACCACTCGGCGCCCCAGCGGCCCATAACGCGGCGAATGGCGCGCTCCTCGCTCGAGGTGGAGACGAGAGGCACGCAGGGGCCCTGGCCATACGAACCTGCCCCAGTGGTCCCCACGCCGGACGGCGCATCTGGAGACCACTCGTCCTTACTTAACGGTTTTATATTTAACGTATCTGGAACAGAGAAAACATTATTATTGCATTTGTCATGTAACTATCAAATTTGTCAAGTTTGCAATACGAGGTTATGAGAAAATAAAGAAGTTATCATAATTATATTGCACGTGATTTCATCAAATTTTATGTTTAAAGCAAAATTGTTACAATTGCGTCATTATGTAAACAATTCCAAACACAGAAAACAATTTGTTACTCGCAGTTTCTCATAGCATGTGTCTTTTTCAAAAATTCTCAGAATAGTCTAGAATAGTCAGAATGGTCTTTCCTTTCACAGGAAAATGAAGAAAATCTAACTGTACGTTTAAAAATAAATAACCAAAGAAAATTTTTACATCTGCGTCATTTTTCAGACAATAAGCGGGCATACTTCAAGTAGGTACTTTAAAATGTATACATTAGGTACATGCGTCTGATATGCCAGTATGGAGGATATGGCGATGCGCCAGATAACGGGCGTCTGGTCGTTCAGCATCCAGACGCGATATTATTTACGTTCATGGCACGTCGTTACTGGAATAAAGTGGTATACGAAGCTATTTGCGCAGTTAAATTGGATACGGGGAACGGAAATTTACCTACTTCCTTATATAAGTGGATAAAATAATAATTCGCTTTGCGTCGTTCGATGCCTATGGAAATTGGGAATACAGATATGGTATTTCTGTAGTCATGTATTCTTATTTATATTGTAACACAATATATTAAAAAAACAGTCGAATTGAGAACCTCCTTTTTATGAAGTCTGTTAAAAATAGAACACGCTACGTAAGTCCATAAGTCTATTGGACACGCAAAGTAATTCAATTTGTTTAAGTGGGCCACGCGATGTTATTGATCTGCATAGTTGATGCGCATTTGGTAACATAAGAGAATCCTAAAAATTACTGTAAATTATGATCAAAAGCGTCCATTACTAAACAAACTATAGTACAAGCATAGGTACATATACGAAGTTTACTCTAAGTTATTATTCCAGCTGTGTTGCTGGGACAAAGTAATTTCATTAGGTAAAGTGGATCGCGCGTTGTGGCGATCCCAGTGGTGACGCACTTGGTGGCAGTAATGTGATCACGTGATGCAATAGTGATGAGTGGTCATCGATCGGCACAGTCCAAGGTTATATCAGTTAGCACTATCAGAGAAAGTACTGACGCCGATTGTAAACAGAAATTAGTTATGATTTGTGAGTCCTATATAATTATACAATAGTTATTCAAAACTAGGATGGATTCGGTTTAATTTAGAATAAATATATCGAAATAACGAAATTTTACAAAATAATTTCAGAGAACTAGCAGAACCGCGCAGTTATTTTTTAATAAATACTTTTTTGTATCTACTAGGGCAATAATAATCTAGTAGGGTAATATATCCCAAACATTTTACTAAAAATATCGTTAAATAATCAAATAAATAAATACAATATAATAATAATAATTTCGTCCAAGTGTTCGTATGGGATATCTTTAGACGTATCCCGGGATTGAGAGAACATGTGTTTGCAAATTCATTCCAATTTTGAAATTTAACGACGAGATTCTTTAGTTTTCGAACAACATTGGAACTGGCAGGTAGCACATGAAAAGCGTTTATTATAATAATATTGTTAAGCATTCATTTATTTGCAATTAAAAATAATGATGAACCGGTGTTAGTAGGAATGTAGTGTTGGAAGCTGAAATAAATAAAAATCCATCCACAAATGGTGAGAATTTGGGAACAAATAATTAAATTTCGACACGGAGGGGAGAAAAAACCATTTGTAGGCATTTTCTTGCTTGTGCAAAATGGAGTGTTAGTAGCGTGATGAAGGCTGAAATATCAGACATCTACGGATGATAGGTAAAGGGTAAACAACGTACCCATAATGGCCTTGGCCGAGAGAAGAATTCTGATTGTCCTCTGGGAGGTGTGACTTTGTTTACTTCTAGAAGAAAACTGGTTTGCTTTGTGTCCGCGAGGTCTATATAAACCAGCGACTGATTCCCCTCCCCCCTCCTCAATGCCGCACCTCATGCGTCATTCATCGAGAAACATAGGTTGTTCCATCTATGTGTGAGTGCACAGTTATTTGCAGGCGGTTCAATACAGTCTACAGCTGTGTTTGTGCTGTTTGGAAGTGTGAGTGCGCGCGTCAAAACAAAACGCACACATTGATAGGTTTCTGTGTACATTGACGTCTGTTGCTGGATTTTACTGGAGGTTATTCCATTTTTACTTTTTTATATAAATGTGCTAAATATTGTAGCACGTATGTATCCTACGGTTTAATCTGCGACTAAATACGAAGTACAACTTATGAGAGGGCTTTGAAATTCTGTTCCGCAACCTTTTAGTGTGAGAAAAAGTGGTGGGGGTATGATATTTACCTATACATGTTTCTGGCATCCGCGATACAAGTCTACGAAGTATGTGCGTGGCTGTGAGTGTGAAAGCGTTTGATAAATAAAAATATAGCAACATGTTTTCATTTTCTTTTCTAAATTTATCACGATAGTTTTGCCTAGCATAGCTAATAAATTAAAATCAACATGTTTATCATAAAAGATACAAATACTTTTGTGGAGTATAAGACTGACCACTATCGCACCTGATAGAAGGTGAGGATGCGGCCGAAGGAGTAGTATTAGGTATGCTTGTCTAGAAGATAACAATTCACTCTACACTGGAAGAATCCCAGATCATACCGTTCGGGGAACAAAGACGCGGGTAATAAGTTCCACTCCCTCGCTGTAGGTATAGATGAAAAACGTAGAAGCGAAACCCTTCGAGAGAAATGGAGAATGGAATCTATATCTATCTATATATATAAAAATCAATGCCACTTTTCGTTGTTATTTTATAACTCAAGAACGCGCTCACCTATCCAAACCAAATGTTTAAGCTTTGTTCGGACTATTTAGTAGATGGTTTATGTGAAGTTTGCACGAAATCGGTCGAGCGGTTCTTCATTTATCACACCTGGGCGAAGCCGGGGCGGATCGCTAGTCAACTAAATATGGATGACGTTTGTCTTGTTGTTAGGTGGTAAAAAGTGCATAGATTTAACTCATTCAATTCCTGTACAAAATCTCCAAAATGTAAGCGATAGAATACCTTCCGTCGGTAACCGAGACTTTGCATTTTGGACTCAACTAGCTTACTATCGCCAATGAGTCTTTTAGTTGAGAGAGACGGTGTAGGCAACTAGCACAAGGGCCACCTAGGAGGTGCGAGCCTCGGCTTGGACCGTTGCCAGGACAGGGGGAACGGGAGAGAAACGCCCCGGTACATGGGAGTACCGTTGATAATGGGCCCTATGAATACGAAAGGTCCGATTAGATCGATTTTGACTAGAATTTGGAGAGACATGACGAGAGAATCTACGTCCTCGCCGGCGAGGACTGCTTAGTTTGATTGTGGTCTGTGTACCGGACGATCGTGGCAGCGCAACGAGATGGCGACCGCAATGAGATCTTCCGGGTCCTGAAGGATGTGTCGCGGACGGCGACTGCGAAAATAGCGTGGGTCTATGGTGTCGATAGAGTAATTAGAAGCTTGGACTATGAGAAGGTTGGAGTGGTGGCCCTCGCCGGTCAATAGATTCAAGAGATTCTAGCTGGTAATTAGCGGATCCATCCCAGAGGTGGCCGCAGTACTCCATACACGAACGGGCTGGATACAAATTGAAAAGAAAGGTACTATTTAGGTATGTACGTTGTATAATCTATTCACTGTAGCCTATATTGACTCAGCTCACGTGGCGGGCGAGCCACGAGACACGTGTATTTGTTTATCGGATTTGCGTGGATGGAAATGTGATAGCTGTAAATACATAAACTAATTACAATACCTATAGATGCAATATGGAAACATTAAACATTAAAACGTTAAAGCATGAACGCTTTCACACTCACAGCCCCACACTAAGTTTAAACACAATTACTTGTGTCGATGCCGAAAACATTCATTACACACACAATTACACCCAGAACCAGAAGCACACATTTCCTTGGGGAGAAAACTTGTGTTCCCTGTGAATTCCCATCGGGAATCGAACCCAATACCCTTACTAAGTAGAAGGCGAAAGCTCACCGAACTAAGTCAACGGGCAGTTTAAAATTTAGTTATTTAAACTTCACTGCTTTATCTCCGGAACATGTTGTGATAACCATTCAATAAAGAAAAGGTATTTTATTATGATTGTTATTAATGTGAAGTATGCATGGGACAATTTGTGAATGGGACGTTTTGAGAATGGGACAGACTGCGAATGGGACGGTTTGAGAATGGACGTACTGCGAATGGGACCGTTTGAGAAAGGGACGTTCTGCGAATAGGACAATTTGAGAATGGGACGTTCTGCGAATGGGACGTTTTGCGACTGCGTGACCGAATCCGAATGGGACGTTCTGCGAGTAAACCGATCAGGGTTATCTTGAAATTTTCATATAAACTGCTCGTTCTGGTTCAGATTGTTTGTGTGATTAGTTAGACTTAGTGTGGGGCTGTGAGTGTGAAAGCGTTTATTAGTGTTTGTTGTTATAGCTGATTTGTTTTTTTAACTCTATAGATAGAACATCTAGGTAACTATCTCTAATATATACAAATCTCGTGTTTGTGGTCGAACTCCTCCGAAACCGTTCGACTGATTTTATGTTTTTTTGTGTAAAAGTTTTAAGCGACCATAAACATAAACAGGTAAAACACTTTTCCTAAAAGTGGCATTGCAACGTATGCCGGGTATAGCTACAAGGTATATGTATACAAGGTTACTTTGAATTAGCGCTCCATACTTCACAGAGGGATCGGGTATCGACAATGCAACACAAAAAATATTTAAAAAAAACTTTTTTTATAAATTTTTTGATAAGTTTGTAAAGTGCCGACCTACGATTATTACCAATTATCCAACACGTAAACTCAAAAATAAAAAGCAATACAACTAAAACAGCCGTTATTGTTCGCATGCACCAATATGTTAACGCAGGTGACGCTGCGCGGCACCACTATCATCAATGCGTGCGCGTCGGGGCGAGTGTCGGGTCAATGCCCGTACGCGTGCAGTTGAGCCTGGTATTATTATACACTGCGCTTTCAATGACCAATTTTAAGTGAACAAGACCTAATCAGTATTTTTCAAAACAAAACAAACACTTTTACATACACAGCATTACCTACACTAAGTTCGAAGAGTCATGGTCATTCATAACCTACGAACTGCCGAGTCACATTGACAGCCGAGTCACACTTATAACAAGAATTTACTCGATGTATAATTGGCTTTAATAGTAGCTCGGCAATAAAATAAAAAAAAGTATAAAAAAATTAAATATTAAAGTTTTTTTTCTACTTTTTTTGTGTTGCATTGTCGATACCCTACTCCCTTGTAGAGTATGGAGCGCTAATTCAAAGTAACCTTGTATATGTAAGTACCATTTTATCTGAAGACAGATTTATGATAAATGTATTACCCTTTGAGTATAAGTACACAGTTACTTCATAGTCAATAGTTACCTTGTCAAACAGAACAGCGACAGCACCTGTTCTGTTTGACAAGAGTACCTATTGACTATGCAACACTTCTCAGTAGAGTTCTCGAGCTATCATCACACATCACACTAATATTTCCGTTTGTTTGTGTGTGTATCTGTATGTGAGTAATTGAGTACTTATGTTTAAAACTAGGTACAGAAATTAAAATTGGTTTGTATTTAAGCGATATCCTATCTGCCCCATTGATATTTGAACTGCCCGTTCGCTTAGTTGGGTGGCGTTTGCCTTCTAAGCAGGGGTATCGGGTTCGATTCCCGGCGGGAACACAACTCGTGGTCACACCGTTTTGCAACACCAGTTGTGTTTCTGGTTCTGGTTGTGATTGTGTGTGTGATGTGAATGTTTCCGGCACCCACGACACAAGTCATCGAACTTAGTGTGGGGCTGTGAGTGTTGAAGCGTTTACGTTTATTTTTTTATAGGTTCATATTTTGTAATCGGTTAGAAGTGGTACAGGCAGCAAAATAATAAAACGCAAGCAAAGCTTAAAAAAACCGACTTCACCGCTTTATCTTCGGAACCTTGATCAGGTTCAACGTATTAAACACGCATTATTGACAATAACTCAAAAACAAGTGATCAGATCTTGGCCAAATTTAAATGGAATCACATAGAAAGCACCAGCTTTCAAATAGAAAAATAATCATCAAAATTGGCGCACAAAGAAAGAAGTTATGAGGTAACTTTTGAAGTCGGTTAAAAACGAGAACATCGTCAATGTAGTCTACAGAATACGCATTATTGAGGATAACTCAAAAACTACTAGTCAGATCTTGATCAAATTTAAATGGGACCAATTGGAAAGCAACATCTACCAAACAAAAATTATATTTCTAAATCGGTTCATGTGGAACGAAGTTATGAGGTATACACATAAAATAATTAAACGCAAGCAAAGCTTGAAAAAACCGACTTCACCGCTTTATCATCGGAACCTTGATCAGATTTAATGTATTAACACGCATTATTGACTATAACTCAAAAACTAGAGATCAGACCTTGATCAAATTTCAATGGGACTACATAAAAAGCACCAGCTTTCAAATAAAAAAAAATCATCAAAATCGGCTAACAACGAAAGAAGTTATGAGGTAACTTTTGGTAAAAGGTAACAACGAGAACATCGTCAAAGTACGCATTATTCGTCACGAAATTGACATTATTGACGATATTTCAAGAACTACTGATCATATCTTGATAAATGGGATCAATTGGAAAGCAACATCTACCAAACAAAAAATATATTTCTAAATCGGTTCATGTGGAACGAAGTTATGAGGTATACACATAAAAAAAAAAATTAAGTACAGTCGACTTGAGTACCTCCGCCTTCTTTGTGAAGTCGGTTGAAAAAGATAAGTAAACCGAGTTTTCACTGTAGACTTTATAATAGTTTCGTATAAACGTTTTAAGTAATGGAAATCAATCTAGTAGTCTCGTAGAATTGTGATTCTACGAGACTACCTAAGTCTTATCGCATTTAAAAGTAACTAGTAATCTTACTTCGAAGAAGGCGTGTTATTCTAAGAAATTAACGTCGTTATCATCCTTATTTACTTATATAATAAGATGCTTTCATAGTGACGCACCTCACCTTCCGAATTCGAGGTAGCTCCCACTACCTCGAATTCGGAAGGTGAGCCTTGACCATGTGAATCGTTCAGGCACGATTCAAATGAGTCATGTCCATGAATAGAATAAAATCAATACCTGGTATAGTCACAGAATACATAGAAGTACCACAAGGTAGTACTATCACACTACATAGTTCGTAGTAAGTGAATAGGTGGGTACCTATTCACCTACTACACCTAGAAGGTTCTAGGCAAGCATGTCCCATCTTCGGCCGCATAGTCAATTCCATCAGGTGAGACAGTGGTCAAATGCTTGCCTATCCAGCATAAAAAAGGTGAGTTGGTAGTAATCTCGACCGCGAATAATTCGACAATGTGCTTGAGTTACTACTTCTATTTTTTTTTTTTGTAGTTTGCAACTCTTCTAAACATGCAAAGTACAGTCAGAGGATAATTAAACGCAAGCAAAGCTTAAAAAACCGACTTCACCGCTTTATCTTCGGAATCTTGATCAGATTAAATATATTAAACACGCAAGTAAAACTACAGATCATATCTTGACCAAATTTAAATGGGACCAATGGGAAAGCAACAGCTTTCAAACAAAAAATGATAATTCAAAATGGGTTGATGAAGAAAATATTTCAAAAGCGGTTCACGAAGATAGGTATGTAACACACATAAAAAAAAAACAGTCGAATTGAGTACGTCCTCCTTTTTTGTAAAGTCGGTAGAAAATGGGATGAAATGAAATTTAAACACTAAAACACAAAAGTAGTGTAACTATACCAAAATACATTTTTTTATTATTATATTTATAAATATTTCAATTACATTTTGAAGCAACTAAGTAAACGTCAAAAACTCCCAAATTTTTTTATGTACTTTTGAAATATTTATAAAATAATACATCATCAATGTATATTGTAATTTGTGATTTAAAAGAATTATTACAATGATGGTATTGGTACCTGATGGCTTGACACAGATTATATTATAGTTAATTGGTTTCGTATAATGCCTGGGTTCTGCGACCTTCCAAGGTTATACAGGGTTGTTGGTTTTGTATTGATTGGTTTCTATGGCAGGCATTTAATAATATGTACTGGCTAGTGGTGAAACTAAAGTGCTCACCACAGTACTTGTGACAGACGGCCGGATGGGATATCATTTTAATTGTCATTTGTTTTAGCTTTGAGCCATAGCTTACATATTTTTTGAACTTTGAAGTTATCCACTTGTACGATTTAGACGGTGAATGCCTCTGACTGACGGAGAGATGGACAAAGTCCCGATTCACCCAAGTCAACTTAGAGATCTCGCTTCGCTAAACTAAAAACTTATTACTACTAATTATACTTACCTACGTGATTAAATAAAAAAATAAAATTATAAAAAATAAAATAAAAATAATAAAATAGGTACTGACCAATTTTATCAGTCACCAACAGCAACATACCATCACGCCATGTGCTGCCCAAAAATAATCTAGTAAACACGTGAAACGCCAAAATCAGTTCACACACACATGCACGCACGTGTGTGCGAGCCATACTCGGACACTACCTTAACTTTCAATATGTGTGTCACAAACATCTGCTAAGCAAAATTGTTCAAATTTAAACCTTGTGACCTAGGAATAAGAGTAATTGAAACGCGAAGACAATTTGTAGTGATAAATAAATCCAAACCGTTAAGTACTGGTAATTTTCCAAAGAGATTTGTTTGTTTCAAGTTTGTTTATATAACTGAAGATAAACACATGGAACTTACATACTGCGCAGTTTTTCATTAATTGAAAGTACGTAGCGTAGTTTTCCAGTACGTTCTATCTTTTTTCTTTTGATTTTGGCTTCGCAATCTTGACCATTTAGCCAGTGTCAAGTGACACCATCAGGCGAGCGATTTGCTCGTTTAGTCTCTCATTTATATAATAAATAACAGTTAAAAAAAAAAAAAACACGCTTTATAAATTAAAAAAAAAAACATATTTTTGTATTGTCATCGGTTTTCGATAAGTCTACGAAGTTTAAATGAAATCTGACGGTTTGAAGTGGGTCAAAATCAAGTCCAAAGGAGTCGGTTACAAACATACATATAAGTGAAGCTAATAAAATGCGTGCAAAAAATATAAAAAAGTAATGACATAATTAAATTGTATTATGTACATATTTGATGATACATATCTTAGTCACGAGTTACAGTCAAAGTCAAGAGTCAAGGTCTAGTCATAGTAAAATAATGCCCATAAAAAGTGGTAGAAACTTTACTAAAACTTGTATTGGAATTTTGAAGTGAAAGCGAATATCACGATTTATTTTTGAGATTTGCTCGTTCACTATGTATTAAATTAACGATTAATAATCCATAGTATTTGACCACAATTTCACTTACGTTGGTACTGTATTTGCTGAAATTTTTCTCACACAGTTTTTACACTGTACTGTTAGTCATACATACCACACAATAAAGTCTCATTCTGCTTGCTGAGTCACCACACCTACTTGAGTACCTAGGATCCTCACTAACTGTAAGAGTAGGTATTTAGGTAGTGAGGATATAACAACAACGAACGCCAACAAGGAATGCTATGTTGCTGAAAATGACGTCACATTACTATACCAGATATTTTACATACTTTCACAGTAATATTACTAGCATTTTATATCAACTTTATACGTTACGAAAATTCATCACTGACGGTCGAGTTTACAAAAATATGTTTTTTTTTTAAATTAGTTTATGTTAACAATTGACGTATATTAAGCAAAAAAATATTGCGTACAAAAATGCAAAAAACAACAGTTTGTCAGGTGTGGGGTTCGAACCCACGCTCCCTCTCGGGAACCAGAGCTTAAATCTGGCGCCTTAGACCACTCGGCCAACCTGACTATGCATGGAGCATCAAAATTTGTGTATAAGTCATTGTTTATTGGCATATTGCCACGATATGATTCATCTTTCTGTTTCATAATATATATTTTTCCTTATTAATCGAATAACACAAGTAAATGAAATACCTACATAAAAGGAATTCTTGAATAAACTATAACATTACGCAATAAACATTTTATTCATAGTTTAATTTTCAGCTTGTTGGTTTGTTGAGACTGTTTACAGTTATTATTTTTCCTCAAGTATTACCGACTTCATGGTTACACTTACAAATACTAGGATAATTTAGACGTTAACCACAATAAGTAAGAAGGTATACCTAGTTATTTATTATTTGTATTGTATCGTTCATTTTATCTACTACTTGTACACTGTGTGTAACTTTAGTTGTCTTTACATCATTATTTTGAATTTCTTTACATTGCAACTTTTATTTGCCGCTAAGGTTATTTAGGTCTTATAATAAATACTACTTACCTACTTATATTATACCTATTATGTAGGTACATACCTACTTATTAAAACAGATTTGTTTTTTTTTTAATCCTTCCACGCATTTCTCTTGGATCCTTGTCTAATAGGTACTTATTAATTATATAAATATAGCAGTTCTTATATCTTATCCTAGTTGTAAAATTATCCGGACTGGAACTTGATTGTCCGCATCTTTGTTGTACAAGCGCCACCTACCTTAAGTTTGGCGAAACTTTATTTTTTACAGTATCTAACTATTGTAGTACTCCGGTTTTTTAACAGATGGCGCTATTAATGCCTATGATATATATTAACAACATTATTGGTAATTTTCAATCAATTTTAATGTAGATTTAGGTTAATCAGGCAGTTCCGAACCAGTTTAACGTCCTACCAAATAATTATATTTAAAACTCAATTGTTTGATTAAGTTATTGAGTTCAATTTAATTTAAGACTGTATCTACCTCTGTCAAATCTTGCTGTGAACTACGGAATGGCTTAAAGTAAAAAGTATTTAGAAAAAATATATATAAAGATCGTTTCAATGGTCTGAACTGAAACAAAATGGGCTCCATATAAAGGCTGCGTCACACCGGCGGCGGTGCCGGTGGACGCATTTTTTTGTTATTTTACTTTTTATTTTCCTTGCGGAAGACGAGACAAGCAAGCCGCCTGATGATAGGCATCACGCTTGCGCGTTACAGTTTAGTGTCACCCTGAAACATTCGTCCTGGAAATTTACTGAAACCCCAGTGCCCTTAAATCTAGATAATCGTAATCTTCATTTTTTTTTTTATGCCTGATAGGCTAGCATTTGACCACAATCTCACCTGATGGAAAGTGATGATGCGGCCGAAGATGTAGCATGCTTGCCTAGAAGATACCTATTCACTCTTGACTTAAAGACTCCCAGATTGTACCGTATATAATATATATATCCTCCTTATCCTCCTCCACGATACTACAAGAAGTAAGTAGTTAAACATAGTAATTTTTAATCAGAGCATTCAACATCTAAATAATTACAACAACCAAAAGTAATACTCTAGTAAGAACTATTGGTGTTATTATAGATACGTAGATGTTGAATACTCTGATTCTGAATAACTATGTTTATTTAGTACTTCTTGTAGTGCCATGGGTCTTAGAAGGATATACTATAATATATATATTATAGTAATCTTCACTGCTGCTGTTATCCTGGTATTAGTAACACTGTACCAGCAACAGTAAAGATGACTGCTAGGTACGTTAGGAAGGTTATTAGTACTTAGGTACTTACTTCAATTACTGCCCAAGGTAAGGTAATTCTCCAAGACTCTACAAGAGATCTACCACTGCAAAAAAAAAGTGAGTGTCG
Organism: Lomographa bimaculata; assembly: GCA_948107665.1. NCBI lineage: Eukaryota > Metazoa > Arthropoda > Insecta > Lepidoptera > Geometridae > Lomographa > Lomographa bimaculata. The sequence continues at coordinate 15,726,795 of OX403600.1, forward strand.
TGAAGACACACGATAGAAGTGAAACATTTATATGACACTAGCCGTGCCCCGCGGCTTCGCCCGCTATTATCAAGTTAAAAAGTAGCCTCTGTGTTAATCCTAGGTATAATCTATGTGCATTACAAATTTCATCCAAATCCGTTCAGCCGTTAAAGCGTGAAGAGGGAATAAACATACTTACACACTTACACACAAACTTTCGGATTTATAATATTAGTAGGATTGACATATAAATTCATCACAGTGTTTACCCCCACCACATTTTGTGTGACGATTTATTGCGGATCAGAATTACAAAGCCCTCCCATAAGTGTCACTTCAAAATATATAAGTTTTGCATCTTTTCTGTAAGGGAAATGCGCCTAGACCAGGGATCGGCAACCTTTTGAGTCGAATGAGTCAAAAATACTACATTTCAAAGTTTTTAAAGAGCCACAAAAAAATTTGTCACGGGGGAGGGGTGCGGTGAAAAGCAAGTACAACACAAGTGGCTGAGAGTTATAAATGGTGCCTAATCCCCGTTTATCGATTCAGAACGATTTTTAAATGTTTTATATTTTTTAGTAAAATAAATAATATTTGCGTATGTAACTACAAAGCCGCAGCTTCACATCCAAAGAGCCTGGCATGTGGCTCGCGAGCCGCAGGTTGCCGACCCCTGGCCTAGACGAATTCACCAATTATTTAACTAACCGACTAGACTAAGGCAGTTAAGTAATAAAACTATATCATTTATACACGCAATATTTATTATTATTCTCTAGAAAAGTCTATAAGGTGGATAAGTATAAGTACAAAATTCACACAATAACTTTAAAAAGGCCTTCAGCACCACCGCGTGATATTTACCTACCAACCACCATACAGCCATACTTAAACCAGAAGCTCCGTTGCTTCCAAAATTACATTAATACATTTAGAAGTTACAATAATTTTAATCAACCGGTCTCTCATATTACGTGACCCCCAGTTCATACATAGAAAGCCTAAGCACGCGGGAGAAGTAGCACGCGGGAGAAGTACTAGAGGACAATGATTACAGTTGGCGACAGTGTTCACGTTTGATGAAACCTATAGTGAGCGTAGACGACCGGCTGGAGTGGAACGGTCTCCAGCCTAAATTCCGTTTGTACGGGGAATAACAGACGAAAGAACAGGCAGTAGATTGTATACAGAAGTATCCAATTCTGTTTGTTCTTTCGATGCAAGAGTGCGACGAAAGTAAGATTTCAAGGCTGTTTTCCAGCCACCAGGACAACTGAGGCAGTTACAACGCCTCAAGTTGTCTTGGTAACAAAAGACAAGGATCATCTGAACGTGCCAGGCGTCTACAGAAGTCCATGCGTCAGTGGAAAAAGTTGGGAGAAACTTGCCGCGACATACCTACTAGGCTGACTGACCGAACATACAAGGAGTTTTACGAACATGGACACGTCTTAGTATGCTCTTGCGGAGTATGTACTGTCGGGTACCTCACTACATCAGATTCGACAAAGCCTCCGTACTCGGTAGAGAGAAGTTCTACATACGTCGAAAAGTACGTGACGATGAGCAATTGAGATAAATAGACACCCGAATTTTAACCGTGATCGGGGGTGGACTTTACCGATAGCTTGGACACCAATTCATAAAACTACGCTTTACCTACGTTTGGCGCTACTGAAATTCAAGACACGATCGGTTGTGTTTGTGTGCCTGCGTCATTTGCCGGTGATGACGCAATAGCTGATGACGCTGATCAATCACCACCCACACTCGGACAATTTCGGCTTGCGCCAGGAACAACGCGACCAAGTGGTGTCGACGAGGGCATGCCACCAAGCGAACCTCTGTTCTCGCGCTGCGACGAGCGTCCGTACTGAGATGGGGATCGGTCATCTCCCAAATGTTGACCCAAAATCGTGTGTTTCTTTCTTTCATTATCTTTGGTTAGATATTAATAGATGTATTTAACCGTTTTTGTAAATGACTAAAATTTTCTTTTTCTATAGATGTTTGTTTTTACAAATAGCATTAGCCATGCTAGGCAAAAAATATGGTCGAAGGTTAAATCGCCGCAAGCGAAAAAATGTCCTATCTAAATTATTTTTTTCTAGACACGGAGTCTCGAATAGGGAGTCTGAAGTATTTTAGGTTTTTCTTTTTTTTATTCGGTACTAGATTATCTAAAGAAGATGGGTAATAAAACCATATTCTAATAGAATTATTGTTGGAAACGGGATATTTTTTTTGTTTTACATAGAGGACTCGATAATTCGTCACCGTTATAACGCCATGATTACGAGAATGAAGAAAACGTGATACATATCCGTTTCTAACATCAATTCTAATTTGAGTGAACAAGTCAGTTTAAAATCGTATAAAGCTATATTCTGTCCACACATTTTATTATTATTCACTGGCTATAAGGCGGATAATTAATAAGTACACATCTCACATAAAAACTTTACTAAAGGCCCACAGCACTATCGAAGCTAGTGCTGCCACCACCCCATTTAAGCCAGAAGCCCCGTTACATTCATCAGCAAAGCACTGGCATACTGTCTCCAGGTGGTCTTCGTTGTCAGCCTTGTAGCAGTCCTTATGGTGACGGATCCAACCACAGCCGCGGGTCACCCTGACCTCAGGCTGGTACCCTTTGTGGAGAACTGTGGAAGGTTTGGAGTTAGTAGATATTTCGATAGTTTGAAAGCATGCAAGACAAAAAAGGCTCTTCTGCTTTCTGTCCGTCATGATTGGAAGGGTCTTTAGCGTTTACGCTTCACACTTACAGTCTCTCATTAAGTTCGAAGAACGGGAGCCGGAAATATTCACATCACAGTCACGTCACACTCAGAACCAGAAGTACAATTTTCTTTTACTCACGGGTCAATTGCCTATATTTCTTAAAACTATAGGTATGTATATTATACCGTCGTTGGTTAGTCCGTAGTGCACAATCTTTTTTTTTAACAATTGTTTTCTTTTAGTCGAAAACTGGGCAGAAGCCCTTGTCGATTCTAAACCATAGCGACGACGGCGGCGTATCGGGACCGATTCTCGTGCAGTACCCGCGCCGTCCTCCGTTCAATCAAATTCGTCCAGTGTAAAGCAGCTATGATTCAGGCTGTAGTAGGGATGTTAAAAAATTATAGATTTTTATTTAAATCGATTATTATTTATTTATAATCGATTTTTTATTATCGATTTTTATAGTTTTATTAATCGATTATTAGTAAATCGATTATATAAATATTTATAGATTATATAATAGTACTAAAATTTGTATCAATAATGCTATTTTGTTTCCTAATTCCATACCTTGAAATTTTATAGGAACATTGCCTTTGAGTTTTATTTTGAATCGGTTATTTTTTTATTCATATAATTTTATTTGGTTTTTGATATGATAAATTGTTAATTTTAATCTCTTAGGTTTATTATTGGAATATGAAAGCATGTACTTTTAAATAATACAAAATAATTTTTGGTTAAAATCGATTTTTTACATATCGATTAATTTTTAATAAAGAAAAATCGATTATTAATTAATCGATTCTTTTACACTATCTTACATCCCTAAGCTGTAGACCGTGTCGCTATACCTACAATTATTTCTAGGGATGCAACTGTATGTAAGTAGATAAGTTATAAGTATATGTTTATGTTTTGTTTACGCTCATTTCTCTTAATCGGAGTGTAGGTCAGACTATCAGTATCGTTGAGTTAAGACGAGGTAAACAAAATGTACATTATTATGTGTTTCCTGGAGCAAGTAGATAACCTTACCTACCGATGGTAATTCAAGAAGTACTAAATAAAGATAGTCATTCAGACCCAGAGCATTAGAGAAAGCTCTCAGACCCTGTTCTAATCCTTCGGTCATGTAGTTCTACTTTGTTCTGAATACTTTATTATCCGTATTGTTTAATTAAGATGATGTATTCGTGTAATTCCGCGGCACACTCACTGAAATGTATCTAATCCTCTATAAGTTAAAATCGGTTTATTGGTTTGGACGTTTGTGAGGAAACAAACGAACACACATACACGGCGGTAAAAGCATATTCCCTTATTGCTTTGGCGTAGTTGGGTATAAACAAATATAATGTGATGAAAAGGGGTGTTTTGAACTGTCCGCTGGCTAAGCTGGTGTGCGTTCGTCGTTGAAGTATCGGGTATCAGTAGGTCTATTCTGGTCGTCAAAATACGATTGTTCAAATTGATGCGACGTCGAAACGACAGTCGATTGGTTAAAATTTTAGTTGATTCGATGTTCATAACAAAAGAAAATCGTTCGATTTCGACGTCGATGTGACGCCCGGAATAGACCCCCTGGTTCGGTTCTCGCTGGAAACACTTATTCTCTATATTTGTGTTTCTGGTTCTGAGTGTGATTGCGTGTCATCATTATACATTTAAAAAACGCTTTCACAGTCACAGCTCCACACTAAGCTTGTATCGTGGGTGCCGGCAACAATCACATCACACGCACAATCACAACCAGAACCAGAATAAGACATTTCCTTGGGGGAAAAACTTGAGTTCCTGTCGGGAATCAAACCCAGTATACGCTTAGAAGGCGAACGTGAAAGTGAGTCTGAAAGCATTTATGCTAAGCTTTCCTAATAAACTTGCTTACTTACTGGTCTGTACAATCTTCCTGCAGAAGAACCTGCGAGCGTGGTCTGCGGAGTAGACCCCTCGACCACACTCGCTGACTGGCATTAACTTCTTCAAGGTATCTTCGTCGTAAATCGTGGGGTCCAGGCACATGGAGTTGTTCTGGCTGTTGCAGTCAAGGCAGTGGATGGATGACGCTGCAAAAGAAATGTTGGACTACCTTGACTACCCCTGATTCTCTTGAGATTCTTGATATGGAGCTTCAGTTTTGGAAGTCTAGAGATTAGGCATCTGTAACGGATGGATCCGCTAAGTATCAGCTAGAAGCTCTCGCATCTATTGACAGGCAAGCCAAGAGACTCATTGGCGATAGTAAGCTAGTTGAGTCCAAAAATGCTAAGTCACGGTCACCGACGTAAGGTAGCAGGCCTATTGGTATTCTATCGCTTACATTTTGAGGAGTGTGCGCAGGAATTACATGAGCTAATTCCCTCATACCTGCTTTACCATCTAACAAGACAAACTGTCAAACATCATCCATTTACAGTTGACATATCTCCAGTTCGCTTGAAGCGATTCGCTTCTATGTTTGTCATTCATACAGCGAAGGAGTGGAACATTGCCTGCGTCTTTGTTCCCCGAATGGTAAAATCTGGGTGTCTTCTAATCTAGAGTAAATAGGTATGTTCTAGGCAGGCAGGTTACATCTTCGGTTGCATCTTTACTTTCGTTAGGTGAGATAGTGGTTAAATAGGAAGTCAAACTGCTTTCTGAACACCAGGTATTGGGTATGACTCCTGGTAGTCTCTTCATTTGAAACCTGGGTGCTTCTTATGTGGTCCCATTAAAATTTTATCAAAATCTGACCAGTATTTTTTGAGTTATACTCAATAATGCGAATATTAAATTCATTTACACCAAGGGTTCCGAAGATAAAGCGGTGAGGTCGTTTTTTAAGCTTTGCTGCGTTTAAATTATTTCTGAAACACATGTAGAGCTATTTGCTCATATGAAAAGTAGTCCAAAAGACATACTTGTCTTGTAAGTACAATGAATCTAGGTTAGTAGCATCTTACAATCATGAATAAGTACGTACCTACTTACAAAATTACATAGAAGTTTTTCAGTTTCGACGTGAAAGAGGTATCATCAATAAACAGACAACTAGACATTTCAAGGTAAGTTAGAAATAATAAAAATCTATCTAAATATATATATAACTCAAAGGTGACTGACTGACATAGTGATCTATCAACGCACAGCCCAAACCACTGGACGGATCGGGCTGAAATTTGGCATGCAGGTAGATGTTATGACGTAGGCATCCGCTAAGAAAGGATTTTGATTAATTCTACCCCCAAGGGGATAAAATAGGGGATGAAAGTTTGTATTAAACTTTGTCAATTTTAAAATAATACTTCTTAACGCGAGCGAAGCCGCGGGCAAAAGCTAGTTTTAATATATAATGTTTTTCATTTAGTACCACAAATGGGCTTGAGCACTTGAGTTATCTACAAGCTTGTAGGTAAATCAGATCTTTGCTGTATGGATATGTATTTTTAAACTGCCCGCTTTAGCTTAGTTCGATGTACGTTCTAGAAGGCGCTCTCTAGCAGGGCGGTATCGGGTTGGATTCCCGACGGAAAACATATTTTCCTCCCCAAGGTTTTGACTGATTGTGTGAGTAAAGTGAATGTTTCCGGCACCTACGATACATGTCATCGAACTTAGTTTAGGATTGTAAGTGTGAAAGCGTTTTTGTTTATTATAGGTACAAAGTTTCAATTAATTTGTCGAAAACCAAAAAAAATATTGTTTGGAAATTTTTATAATATGCGATTTCTAATTTTATTCACTGGCAAACGGTTCTTGAGCTTTGTGTATCGTACACATAAACTCACAGCCTCACACTAAATACAAAGACTTGTCTCGTGGTTACTGGTAACTCATCACACACCCTGAAACAGTAACACAAATGTCTCTTAGGGAGTAAATTGTGTACCGGGAATCGAACCCACGAGCAGAGGGCAGAGAACTGCCCACTCCGCCAACTATTTATAGAAGACACCTTCTATAAATAATTATAAAATATTTATGAGTATCACAAATGATAAGTGATGCAAACAATAAATCACGACACAGGCCATAAAACCTATCAATAATATCAGGATGTAAACGCATTCATACTCACAGCCCCACACTAAGTTCGATGACTAGTGTCGTGGTTGCCGGCAACATTCACATCACACTCACAACCAGAACCAGAAATACATTTTTTCTTGGGGAGAAAACTGTGTTCCGTTCGGGAATCGAACCCCTGCTTAAAAGGTGAAGCCAACTAAGTCGACGGGCAGTTGATAATAATGTCAATATATTTCTACTATGATAATGTGTATTAAGATGTTAATTATATTTACAGTGTCAATTAACCATTACCAGCACAAATATACCTAAAGACATACCATATCGAACGCAGACTGCCAGAAACACCACAAGCGCGTATTTCTCCATTATCACCAACTATTAGATATTTATCATTAATAAATAAATATTATTATTTATTTGTAACATGCCCCGAACGGGTTAAAACATTGAGAGATACAGATAGACTGTTTTTAAAAGCTTTGAGTTCGAAGCGCGGGCATTTGTGACGGGTTATTCTGTAAACTATAGGGCTCGTTCACACTTGGATCTTAAATCCAAGCCGATTATAAATCGTCAGCATTTATTTGACGATTTTTTTGGTTCATCTTTCGAGCGGTTTTATGGCAAACATTTACGGTCAAGATTTACTTAGTTACTAATTTTCTTCGGGTGTTAGAATTAATATTCAGAGAGGTAATACCGCCAGGATGCGATTGGTTCGATACCAAATAGACCTTTATTTATTTATTTAGAGAAAATATACAATAGGGTACATGCGACATACTTAAATATAGCTCAAGAACTCTTTTTTTATCTTTATAGCTATAGAATTACTCTTACAACATTATGATATTAATTAATATTTCTAACTAAAAAAGTTAGAAATATTAATTAATATAAAGTGAATAAAAACAAACGAAGCTGACGCCAAAACGCACGGCGAATCGGCTAAAATGATTCGTGACGTCATACCATACATTATTTATAATGATTGGTCAACTTTACAGCAGCCGTGATTGAATTGTACTTGTTACAGAAATTAGGAATGTCAAAATGGCCGCGTTTAAATTGCTCCTCTTGCTTGTTTAATCTGCATGTATTTTTAAATATATTATTGTATGTAACTACCACAGATAAACTACTGGACTGATCTTGATGAAATAAGTAGGAAGTAGTTTAAATAGAAGGACAAAAATGTTTTTTTTTTTTATAATTGTCACTCGTCTCAAACGTGGACGAAGCCAAAGAATAATTTAAATTAAGTAGTGTCTTACAATTTATATTTTTACAGCGATTTTTAAGGCTTATCTACCAACCATTTAAACTAAGGTTGTAAGTTATTATCAGCACGATTATTTTCCTCTTAATTAACCAACAGTCTCACATAACCGACAAAACGGGAACAAGCACCGAGCGTCATTCACGACCACCACCAATTCCAATGCAATCGGTCATGCTGTCAAAATACGTGATTATGTACATTTGACACCTTTTGATGGTTATTACCATTGTCCACGGGATGAAAGACAACATACTTATTATGAATCTGTTTTGATTGTCATCAAAGGATGCAGAATTTCTGCCGTAGATAAATCTTAAGCTGCACGGCCACTTGGTCGGCGTCGAAACGTTCGTATTGATAAATCCGACGCCGATTTGTCGTTCACTACATCGGTAAAAAAAAATTAACAAGTTTTTCTGATGAAGTCATCTGCAGTATAAGAGTAGAAACAATACATATCGTCTCTTTCCATCAGGTTAGGTAGAAGACAAATACTTGCCAGCTTAAAAATACAGGTACAGAGGTACAGGTGCAGAAGGCTTGCTCCAAAGCTATTTAAAAAGCCACGCAATAAGGTTTCTGTTCAGTTAGCACAACTCTGCCTGCTCAAATTGAATTCGGCTCTAATTCCGTAATAAATAGAGATTTATCCTCATCTCTTAGTTCATGTATGGTCCCGACAAAGCGGAGGCACCGAGGAGCCCGTAGCTGCGCTTCTATAATCTTTTAAATTATAGAGATGGAGGAGCATCGCCGGTTTGATAGAGGTTAGGTATCACATTTGCACGAAATTTCTTGATTATTGGTCACTATCCTCCATAATACAAATGCTCGTTTATCAAGCACTGGTTCGACTGTTATAAAAATATCAGTGTGAAATCAGTTAATATTGGGCGCACTCTATCGGCGATTCATAAATGCCTATGCCGACTATTGCCGACCAAGTGGACGTGCAACCTTAAAACGGATTTTCAGATTTTCTAAAGTGCCGTAAACGGTCGGAAATTGTCAGCATTATGAGAAGCCGTGAAATCGTGCATAATTATGCGATGGTCGAGAACTCATGGATAGATGATAGGTATTATTGTGTCTGTTTGTACATCGTTATTTAAATTCATTTGAATATTTTGCAAATGCCTAAGAATAAAAGAATAGCTGAAACTACATGCCTGAATAGCCTAGTGGCTAACGTTACCGTTCTTTTTTCTCGAATTTTCTCAATTACAAGTAAATACTTCTAAAAGGTTTGCAAATGACTAATTATCATCAGTATATTACATAAATTTCAACTATTGATTGATGATATTATACTTTTTAAATGTGAACTGCACGTTGGCCTAGTTTATTGTGCGTCCACCTTCTAAGCAGCGGGTATCGGGTTCGATTCACATTGGGAACACAAGTCTTCCCAAAGAAAATTTGTGTTTCTGGTTCTGTGTGTGATTGTGTATTGTGATGAGGAAACACCCACGACACAAGTCATCGAACTAAGTGTGGGGCTGAGTAGTTATGCATTGTAATTCCAAAATGTGATATTTTAAAACGCCAAAAACGCTAGCATACTTTTAATTTTTATTTAATTTATAAAACTCCCCCGCCAACTTCTGTACATGGTGAGTAGGGCGGCAACAACTCCTAACGCTGTCACTCTGACGTGCCTCAGTGACGTTGCCGCGTTGCACATGTCTCCGAAGCACTGGCAGACGGTCTCGAGATGGTCAGCGTTGTCAGCCTTGTAGCAGGCCCTCTTGTGCTTGATCCAGCCGCAGCCTCGTGTCACGCGGACTTCAGGAGTTTGGTCCATGTGGAGAACTACAAAGAAGATAAATCTTGTGTACAAGCGGCAAAATAAAAAAATGTAAGCCTTCGGCCTGTGCGCCGTAGGTTCTAGGTTCGATTCTTGGCCGGAGCCCAATTTTCCTTTCCAAAGGACATTGTGCTTCTGGTTCTGGTTGTGATTGTTTGCGTAATGTAAATACTTTCGGCGAGTGTGAATGCGTTTGATTAAAAAAACATCCAGAAAGAAAACTTATACGTTATAATTTTAGGTATGTAAACTCTATCTATAACACTTTGTGCAATTTTCAATCCGGTCTCGAAAAATATGGCATTCGTCTCACCGGATCAATTCATCCCACCATTCTTTGACTCAACTTCTCAATACAATATTTAAAATTTCAAAATCGTTCGATCTAAATAAATATGTTTTTATCCAGAATAGGCCCGTGCACGCACCGTTCATCTCATGTCATTAAGTAGTTACTGCACATTCATTAACAATGGTAACAGAATGGGGCTGAATCAGCCAGAAGCACTACAATGGTCGGCCCTGACTCCCATAGTGTTGATTGTCGATTTAATGGTACTGGCCACTCTGTTTCAATTCAATTCTATGGGTAATCTAGGTTGTGGGAGGATGATCTGTGCCGATTCTATTCCATGGTTTATCTTGTCAGGCTCTGATGCCTATAGAACAAAATTGATAACCTTTTGAAATATAATATATACGAGTTTAATCATTTAAACGCTTTATCTTCGGAATATTCATCAGATTTAATGTATTAAACACGCATTATTGACGATAACTCAAAAACTAGTGATCAGATGCTGATCAAGTTCAAATGGGAACAATGGGAAAGCAACAGCTTTCAAACAAAAAAATAATTTCAAAATCTGTTCACGTGGAAAGAAATAATGAGGTTACAAAGTTTAAAAAAAATCTGTCGATTTGAGTACCGGTTCAGGTGTCTTCGAGTAATCTATGGAAATACGTTTAAAAAAGATTTGATTGAGAACCGCCTCATTTTTTGAAGTCGGTTAAACAACGAATATGCTACTTCAATCGCAAATATCTCCGGAACTTTTCATCAGATCTTGATCAAATTATAATAGGACCAACTCGAACGTATATCGTTTCGAAAAAAAACCGAACAACTAAAAATTTTCAGTGAATATAAGTAAAGCTATGGTTAATTGCCAAAATTTTAAATAATAATAATATTATTATAGGCGCTCCCATACAAGGGAGGTTTCTTTGTCAGATTTCTGCAAGTAGAGCACGAAACCGTTTTAAAAATATTTATGTTTGAAAATAACATTTTGGTAGGCCACCAAAGTCACTGTTTTAGATCTATGTTGTCCAGGGGTCTATCTCAAAAAGATACATTTAAAGCTGAAATTTAAGCCTAATTTTCGTTACAAGAGTATTCAAATTCAAATTCAAATTCATTTATTGATTGCGAATACAGGTGTAAACAGGTGGTGACAAAAGTGAAAAAAACGATGGGTCGCCGTATCCGGCCTTTCGGCATGCAATACAATTTAAAACTTATCTAATTAGGATACATATTATGTAAGTAATTAGGATGTTTATTTAATTACAGTTTATCTTTTAAATATTCTTCTATACTGTAATAAGCCTTATCAAGTAAAAAGCATTTTACTTTAGACTTAAATATATTAAAAGATTTTGAAATAAGTATTTCATTAGGTAAGTGGTTATAGATTTTAGGGGCCATGCATAGTATGCTTTTATTCAGTAACGCTGTATCTTGGTTATATTCTATCCTAACACTCCTATATCTGTCACATCTTGACGCCCTATGCTATGTTCTATAAGTAGGGTCAGCACAACATCAAAAGAACTGCATCAAAATATTTAGCAAGAATAAAATTATTGTCAAAATGCTTGCAACGGCCATCTCCCTGACGTCACTTGGAATGATAACTCACCGGAGCCTCGTTTATCGATCTGCAGGTGCAGGTAAAGTCGGCTTGAGCTGCTAGGATGACACTACACTGCCCCACCATACCCACACCAATGGGCACCGGTTGCAGTTCTACTGGTCTACTTACTTGTCTGAACCATCTTCCTGCAGAAAAACTCCTTACTCACGACGCTTGGAAGGGCCTTCCCGCAGTCTACTATATCCACCACTGCATGCATCTTTTGAAGGTGGAGATCCAGACAGGCGGAGTTGTTCGCACTATTGCAGTTGAAGCATTTTATTGATTCACCTGGAAAATATTTACCGTAACTATATATCCTTAACTCTATAACTAAACCTATGCTGTCTGTCTGTCCGTTGGAAGAGTTGGGTGCGCGTCGCTTTCTAAGCATATATCGGGTTCGATTCCCGGTGGGAACACAAGTTTTCTCCCAAAGGAAAATTTTTGTTTCTTGTTCTGGGTGTGACTGTGGGTGATGTGAATGTTTCCGGCACCCAACACAAGTCATTGAACTTGGTGTGGGGCTGTGAGCATGAAAGCGTTTACGTAACTAAAAATACCAAGTAGTATTTAATACTCTTTATTGGTAAAATAAAACATAAACGCTTTTACACTCTCAGTTCCACTCGAAGACAAAGTTCGAAGACTTGTACCATTTGAATGTTTCCGCTATCAATGCATAAATTTCCCTTTGGAAGATTTTTTTTGTTTCCACCTAGAATCGAATCTGATATCCACTGCTTAGAAAGCAAACGCGCTATCACCAACCAACAAGCAGTTTAGTTGTATGGGTATGTAACTACTTTTGTTGCTAACTGTACTTATAATGGTTTTATATCCACTGGGTCGCACGCCACTTGTTGCCTGACCTGATGCATGTAGCAAGTACCACCTATTAACAATCAAGCTAGTTTAGGTTTTCTTCAAACCAACATAATTGGCAGTGGCGGACTCAGGGGGAGGGAGAGTAGGGGACTAAGAGGCTCCTATCAAAAATCATCTGAGTTTTTCCGTGACAAATCTTCGCTCAGCTGGGTCAAGGCCCCCCCAAATGACAATCCTGAATCCAACACTGATAGTTGGTATAGCAAAAATCGCTGCTCCTACACACTCAACGCGGATTTGGTTCGAGCGGACGGCGTGTGGGGATACAGGCGCGGTCGCCTCCCATGCAGTGGTGCCGACGCCCGGGGACACGGGCTTCGACACGCCGCCGTCCGCGCGAACCAAATGCACATCGTGTGTGGCATCATTTAGAGAAAATGAGTCTCTAAATACCGCTTTGTCGGAGTCTGGCGTGACACTTTACATTAGACCAAACTGAGGTCTTTATTGGATGACGTTACGAAACAAATAGTAATTAAAAGTTATTTTGAGATCGTCAAAACTCAACGCCTCTTCAGCAAATTTGACAACATTTTAGTGTCATATTTATAAAAACAGGATGTGTCATAAAAACACACGATAGAAGTGAAGCTTTTCTATGACCAGGAAACATTTTAATTATTTATTGTGTTATCCCCACCACTTTTCGTCACAAAAAGGTTGCGGATTAGAATATCAAAGCCCATATCACATCAAATAAGATTTTTGACTTCAAAAATTGAGAACGGTCTAGACCTTTACAAAACTACTTTCAACTTTTCAGTTTGGTAGATTATAAACTGACTCAATAAATAACAGCCCGAAAGTATATATAATAATTACAAAATTAAAGTATTCCTTGATTTCTTTCATATTATTTCGGGTCGAATGTGAAACCGGATTTTAGTTCCATGTACCACACAGCTTCTATCAAATATCCTTGAAAGCCAAGCATATTTCCGGCCTAGTGTTACCATTACCATTTTCGACCACATCATCACTTACCAACAGGCCAGTTAATGGTCAACTCGCCTATCAGAGTCATATAAATGGTGCTCAAACACATGTACACAATATAAATTAAAATAGTATAAACTCATACCTACATGTATTGCATAACATGATAGTAAAGAAAACACTGATTACAACGTAATTAGCACTAATTGAAGCCATATTATAGCGCCTGATCAAAAAATAGCTTCAATGGAATGAGTGAATTGCAGACGTTTTTTCAAGGCGTTATTGTATTTTCTTTTAATTGCTATTATTTATACTCATTCCCACTCGAATTTCACTTTTAATATTGAACATATATTACAGCAATAACAGTTCAAATGTAATTACTATTTAGTTTCTTTCCTACTTTCACTGTAATCTATTATCGTTTTTTTTAATCACAGTCAAGGCCTCATTTGTTTTAATTTCACAAATATCAAGAAAAGTGAAGCTCAATATCAAAAAATCACTTGTAATAACAATTTAAACTAAAGTTAATGTTCAACGTCGACTAAGATCGTTGGTAGACTGTCCGGTGTCGTACATTTTACCTGACTTTATAACTGGGCCATGCGTCTGGAGTCCTGCACACAAAGGGATGAACCAGTGCAAGTCGGTTCTAATACAAAAGGGAGGCAGAGGATGTGTCAATAATGTTCAATATAAAATGCCCCGTACTAAGTTGCTTACAAAGAAATGAGGTCGCGTGATCGCCGCCATTTTGCTGCATGCCATTTGTGATTTTCGCTGGTTAGATGTCTGATTTTTCCTGAGCATTCCAAATTTAACTGATTGAACTAGTAGAGCAGGTCATCATAGATAGTTAAACGATAGCCTATCAGAGAAGAGAGATATCAGTAGAAATCATCACATCTCTGCCGTCATAAGGAAAAAAGACTTTGTCTTTTTTCTCTATGACGGCAGATCTGTACTTCTCAATATCTATATATTGAGATAATGACTAACTTCTCCTGTTGGCATAGTTGAGTACGCAATCGCCTTCTAAACATGGATATCGAGTTCGATTCTCGACGGGAACACAAGTATTCTCCACGTATCGAAAATGTGTGTTATTGTTTGTGATTGTGTGATGTGAATGTTTCCAGCAACCCTGACACAAATCATCGAGTTTATCATGGGGCTGTGAGTGTGAAAGCGTTTATGTTTATGATCACGAAATCTCGAAAACTATTGACTGAAACTGGAAATTAAAAGGTAGTATAATATGGTAGTATGGTGAGGACAGTTAATAATTTAAACGTAAGCAAAGCTTAAAAAAACCGACTTCTCAGCTTATATTTTGGTTTTGGATTAATCGATTTCGAAAAAATGTATATGGGTGGTCCCCCTCTGAAGTATAATACTACTACGTAACAAAAAATAAATTTGAGAATCGGTCCATAAATAGAAATCGGTGAAAACATTAAAAAAATATATTAATACAGTCGAACATAGAATCTTCTCCTTTTTTGAAGTCGGTTAAAAAGAGCGGGTCAATAACTCACGAGTAGTATACTCGTATCTACAAGTAGCGAAGTTAGTCTGCTCAGCTTTTCACAGCAATCACTGGATTATATTTCTATGGCAGGACAACGATGCATGGAAGCCAACTACAAAGACAACTACAAAGACTACATAATATAGATACACCTAGGTTAATATAATTATGTATTAGGGTTTAATAATGATTTTAAAAAAAATAATGAAACAAAATACGCCGCCGAGTTTCATGAGATGGCTGTAATTTTGTGAATCTGGCAGTAGAGTCATTAATTTTCATGAGTGCCTCTTTAGGGATAAACGATTTTGATTTGATTTCGATTGATTCCGGACTAAATTGATCAAGCTTGGTAAAGAGAAATGGGGTATATATCACACTAACAAATACACTCAGAACCAGAAGCACAAGAGACCTGTCCACTGGTCCACAAGGTCCACAACTTTTAAAGTTTGTATGAAAGCGTTTTCATTTTTCAATCTATATTGGATAAATAATAATATAATAGGGCATCAATGTCAAACACGCTGGACATCTGTTTTAGACCCATTTTGTCCCGGGGTGTATCTCAAAAACGGCTTCTTAAAGCTTAATTCATGAGTCAGGGAAGTCAAAGCAGAAAGTTCGGATAACGGAGTTCTGGGTAGTGCTTCAATTATACACACGTTGTGTAGGCTGGGAGATGTAACTACTGCCTTAGTACGCAGTTATATGACAACTCCAGTCTGGGTCATGGTCTCGAAAAGACTGTCGAAGTGACGGTTCTTTTTAGTCTTTTTGAGACCATGGCCAATTGCAAACACTGTATTATGATATTTCGTTACCTACTTACCTACTCCATTCTTGGCAGATATCCTTACTGCCAATAATGGAGTAGGTAATGATTATAAGCAAACAAACGCTTTCACACTCACAGCCACCCATTTAGTTCAATGATTTGTGTCGTAGGTGCCGGAAACATTCACATCACACACACAATCACAATCAGAAACTCAAAATTTCCTTAGGAAGAAAACTTGTGTTCCCGCCGGAATCGAACCCGATACCCCTGCTTAGAAGGCGAGCCTGCGGAGGATGCTGCAACTAGAAAGCGGCTTAAGTACGCGGCGATGGAGCCACTATATTATTTTGTACCCATCGCCGCTGAGACCATAAATGAGCTGTTCGGAGGCCGTGGAAAGGAATGGTGGTTCCTGCTCCGGTTCGTTTCTGGTGCAAAGGCTGTCCATATCTATCTAGCATGGAAATGCTGCCAGTCATAAGCATCGCGTACAGTCAGAAGTAATAAGGGTTATTTGTTGAATTTTTTGACTGTACTTAACTATGTGAGCTATAGGCCTCGCGTATTTTTTGTTAGGTTTCGTTAGGTTAATAGATGGACGACCTGTAGAGGAGAATAACCGGAAATCTGGACGTACGAGTACTTTAATGCCATACTAAAAACTTATCGACTAAATTATTACCTCCATGTTCATTTTTGCCTTTAGCACTATACCGAGTGACGTAATTCCTGTTCATGAGAATTAGATTTTTCTATAAAAAAAAATTCTTCTATTTTGTTTCTTTCTTACTTTCACTATATTCTATTTCTAAACCATTATATAGTTTAGTTTAAGGAAATATAGGCAATTGGCTCGTATATATAGTTTTCTTGGATCCACACCACACAAAAAAATCATCTAAATCGGTCCAGCCTTTTAGGAGGAGTTCAGTCACATACACAGCAGTATTATAAATAAAATTATACTCTATAGAATTATTTCAATATCTAAGTAAGAAAAATAGCTCGACTTCTACTTTGCTATTGCCTGAGACGGCGATGATGGAAAAATGTCTGATTCCAATTTTACCCTAGTTTACATTACACGGGTCAAGGCGTGGATAAATTGGTCACGTCATTCCGAAAGACATCTACACGTAGCGGTTTTTTAAAGCGAGAGCATATTACATTTATTTATGTCCCGTGCAGCTAAATTAAAAGAATTAAACAATTTTTTTGCACGCCACTGACGTGTAGTGATGCTCCATTGTTATTTTCATTTATATTATTTTATTGCCATATCTGGCTTTGGGCCATAGCTTTACATATTTTCTGAGAATTTGAAGTTATTCGCTTGTATGGTTTGGAAGCTAGACGCCTCTGACAGACGGACGGACGGACAGACATAGAATCGGTTGACTGGTAGAAATTGCTTTTAGCGTTAAGTCCACCCTTTGTATCTTTTTTGGGCAATAAAGAGTTAAATAAATAAATATTGCTGAACCACTAAACTAAGATCTTGCTTCGCTCGATCAATAATAGAACAATAACGTGGGTAGTCTATACAAATAATAAATAATTATACTAAATAATAATAATAAATCTACACGAATAATGTATAGAAGAAACGTTTGTTTCTTTGTAAAAGGTACATAGAATTTTGGAAGTACTGATTGGATTCTGATTTATTTTTCTAATAGTAGTTTTCAGTATATCTGATATCATAATATTAAAAAGACAAGAAAAATAAGCTATAACAATTAGCTGCTTTAACGGCTTATATGACGAAACAGTTTGACAAGGTGAATAAATTCATAAAAATATTGACTTGAAATGAGCTGTAAGAGTTCTAGAAAAAAATCAGGATGTGTCGTAAAGGCACACGATAGAAGTGAACCTCTTGTACACATCTCATGTGATACAGGGAAACATTTTTTTTTTTTTTTTTCATGCCTAACTACGGTCTAATCGTCTATATTTCCTAAAACTAAACTAAAACTAACATTTTAATTATACATAACACTGTTTACCCCCACCACTTTAGTCACACAAAAAGTTAAGAATCAAAGCCCTCCCATAAAAAGTTTCACTTTTAAGGGGTTGGTAGCCGCGAGAAGAAAAAACCACAAGAAAATATTGGTTGTCTGTAAAGTCGGTTTATGGACAATAATTTTGCGTGATAACGTCATAAGACGAACGCTTAGGCCGATCGTGCCTCTCTATCGCTTGTTCCGCGCTCTCGCTTGCACGCTCAGGCTCAGGCGGAACGTGATACTTTCTCGTGCGTGCATCCGGCGTTCATCGATTTATAAGACGTTATCACGTCTAAACACGCCACTTTCAGGCAATGGCTTTTAAAGAAATGCTAGAGCAGTTAAAAACCGCGATGTGTAAAGTCTCCGAGTGGTAACTGGACGTATTTTAGGCAGTTTATGATTTGCACAGTACGAGTCGGTTTATGGGTTCACGCCGAATCCGTTCGTCAGGCTGAAGGTCGGTTACGGCAGCCAGTAGCAGTTGGTGACGTAATAGCCACCTTCATCATCAGAATCCATCAACGACGAATCTAAGAGACTCATTGATCAAGCTTTCTAATTTAACTTGAGTAGTTCAGCACTTTGTCCGCCTGTCCGTCCATCCGTCTGTCAGAGGCATTTAGCGTCTAAACCATACAAGCGAATAACTTAATCCTACTAATATTATAAATCCGAAAGTATGTGTGTAAGTATGTTTGTTCCCTCTTCACGCTTGAATGGCTGAACGCATTTGGATGAAATTTGGAATGTACATAGAGTATACCTAGAATTAACACATAGGCTACCACATAGGTTTTTCAAATTTGTATGATTTGCCTACAGTTATGCACGTTTACTAAGTATTAATGGTTAATAATCCACCATTATTACAC
Organism: Lomographa bimaculata; assembly: GCA_948107665.1. Taxonomy (NCBI): domain Eukaryota; kingdom Metazoa; phylum Arthropoda; class Insecta; order Lepidoptera; family Geometridae; genus Lomographa; species Lomographa bimaculata. The sequence continues at coordinate 15,745,579 of OX403600.1, forward strand.
ATTAACACTCGAATAATCACGAGTTTTGGAAAATTATACAAAATCAACAACTCCATTTTTCACTTTCGCGGAATAAACCGTTTGTCGACTTTAATGTTAATATTTTTAACAATATGGCGTCTAGTTGTCGCCACATTCAATTACAAATACTGTCATGTCTTCAGTGACACTCGCGAAATTCTGACAAATCAATTTATGTAATAATTAAACGCAAGCAAAGCTTTAAAAAATACAGACTTCACCGCTCTATCTTCGGAACCTTGATCAGATTTAATGTATAAAACATGCATTATTGACGATAACTCAAAAACTATTGATCAGATCTTGATCAAATTTCAATGCGACCATATGAAAAGCACCAGCTTTCAAATAAAAAAATAATCATCAAAATCTGATCACAACGAGAGAAGTTATGAGGTAACTTTTAAAGTCGGTTAAATACGAGAACATCGTCAATGTAGTCCACAGAATACGCATTATTGACGATATTTAAAAAGAATTAATGATCAGATCTTGATCAAATTAACATCTTTCAAACTAAAAAAAATATTTCGAAATAGTATCACGTGGAAAGAAGTTATGAGGTAACATCATTAAAAAAATATACAGTCGATTTGAGTAACTCCTCCTTTTTTGTGAAGTCGGTAGAAAATCATTAAAATCTTCCGACGCGTTGGTCTTCTAGAGAGCCACAAAGAAACATCAGACTAATATTATAAAGGTGAAAGTTTGTGTGTTTGTATGTTTGTTACTTCTTCACGCTCAAACGGCTGGACCAATTTTGATGAAATTTGGTATGGAGGTAGCTGACACCATTGATTAACACAGAAGCTACTTTTATCCCGAAATTCCCGCGGGTCTTGGACTTACGCCGGTAAAAACGCGGGGCACACCTAGTATATACATAACAATACTGATAAAAACAATACCTTTATTCATTTATTTATTTATATTCAAACTTTTACGTCATGCAGTGAGATAAAAATACATACAAAAACAAACAAAAAACAAACAAACGCTTTCACACTCACAGCCCCACACTAAGTTCAAAGACTTGTATCGTGGGTGCCGGAAACATTCACACATCACACACACATTACACCCAGACCAGAAGCACAAATGTCCCTTGGGAAGGAATTTGTGCCGCTGCCGATCGAACCCAGGACCCGCGGCGCAGAGGGCGGACACCTGTCCGCTGCGCCAACTGGGTCGTCATACAGCAAAAGATCTCCCTACAAATGATAGACAGTAATTACATAATGCCAGGGTCCTTATCGTCCGGTATCAATTGAGCATCCTGGCTGATGGAGTAATCACGTGGAACCTTGTCGCGTCCTACATCAGCGAGCGCCGGAAGACGTGCGTTCAGGCAATTGTGGACAATCACGGTGAGGTATCAAGTGCACAGCCGCTGGTAAAACTGAAACGACTATTATTGCAAGCTTTTATTTAACTTGCACTCTATGTATGTATGTTTGGGTGGAATCTTGCAACTCAATTTTGAAGCAGATCTTCAACCGATTGAGCTGACATTTTGTATTCACGTTTAGTTAGGATGATAATGCATTTTGAATTTTAATTACTGTTATGTCATTAGTGACACTCGCAAAATTAAGACAAATCGATTGACGTAAAAATCATCAAAATCTGCCCAGTGCGTTAGGTCTCTAGAATGCCAATAAGTAACAAATATATATACATAGGCTAATAAACACATTACCCTCCATTACATCGCGTAGTCGGGTTAAAAAGAAAAGTTCTGATTTTTTTAAATATGTACTGTTATGTTAATGTACCCGTATACATGTGTGTACCTATTTATGTTTTTTTATCTCATCTGAAAGAATGAAAGAAAGTAATACAGCCGAAGATGTAGCATTCTTGCCTAGAAGAATAGGTCCTATATACATAGATATTGGTTTTCTTTCTTTCTTTCATTCTTTAGTTAGTTGATCGAGTGAAGCGATAGCTCTAATTTGATTTAGGTGGTTCAGCACTCTGTCCGTCCGTCTGTCGGTCAGAGGTATTTAGCGTCTACCATACAAATGAAAAAGTTTAATTTTTCAGAGTATATATAAATTATATGGCCCACACGCTATTTTATTTTCATTAATATTATTAATAACTCTGTGATGACCTAAAACTAGACATGGCAATTAAAATTATACAACAATAGTTTGTAATTACCAAAAAAAAATTACCAGCGTCATCTACTGCCGTTACTGACACACATCCACAAAAAACTTACGAAATAAATTTTGTCGAAAAAATATCCCAAAAAATAGGTAATTATTGGTCAAAAATTCGGCCGTACTCATAAAACGTTTATTTCCGCACTTTCATTCATTATTCCCAGTGAGCTCGGGTTAGCTCGGCAAAACTCGATCGCTATATCGACGTTCGAGTGTCGCCGCCTAGCTAGAAGGAAAGAAACAAAAGTCGGATTTTCATTCATTATTCCCGGAAGCTCGGCTAATCATCGGAGGTGATCGGGACGGCCTTCCGCGGTTGGGGCATGCCGGAAAGAAACAAAAACAATAAATTCCTTCATCCTTAGTCGCAAACGCAGCGCCGCGCGTTGTGGTTATCCGTGCATTTGAGTTTCGCGCGCGCCGCCCCATTTTGTCGCGATGGCGATGGCGTATTCGTTTACGTCCGCGAATACACTTTAATGCTTCGTGTGTACTTCATGGCTGGAGAAAACGTCTCACGGGAAAAAGTTATTTAGTGCTGCTCTAAACGATGGTGTCGTCTATGTTAGATGATGTTCCATTACCATAACTATCTGGCTTGTGGTTCCAGCAAGATGGAGCGCCACGCCACCGCATTATCATCGAATTGTGCGCGAATTCCTAAATTCACACTGACACGGAGATCACTGGATAGGCCGTGGTGGGCCAGTAGCTTGGCCGGCACGCTCTCCTGATCTCACTTCCTGTGATTTGTTTTTGTGGAGTGAGATAAAACGGCGTGTTTGTTTTAGTGAACCGGACACAGTAGAAATGTTAAAACAGCGCATAATAGACGCTTTTGGTGAAGTGATTAGATTATAACGTTCGTAACTACTTAATCTCAAAAGTTCAAGAAACTCAAACATTCTCAGCTGATTGCGGGCGGTAAGTTTGAAATCTTAAGTGCATGTCTGTGCGAAAGAGATAACACTAACGCACTTTCATTGATGACTGGTATGTTACGTTTCAATAGTATTTTTGTTCACAGTGTCCATAATTTTAGGCAGGATTTCTGAAAAATAATAAATTTAATAGATTTGGCATAATGGCGTAAAAATAAAAATTTACTGTACCTTTACGTTGTCTTACGTATTCTACATAGCCCATTTTATTTTTTTCGGTAATTACAAACTATTATTGTATACTTGTGCCACAAACACGTAAGTGCGGAGCACAGGATGGCTGGTAGAAAATACTATTCTAGTATTAGGTCCTCCTTGTACTGCTCTGTTTTCAAAAGTATTAAATAAAAAAATTTAAATAAAAGGCCGTGTCTCAGTTTACCCTGTGGCTGTACCGTGGCAGGATACAAGCAATGTTAATCTAGCGGACACGGGCGCGGTGCGAAGGCGGACATATACACGGATACACATTTATATCATTACCTACTGTCACCTACCATGCATACCATCGATCTACTAAATATACAGATACAACACATGAAACATGGAAGTGACGCCGTTATTATGTTACTACTTCACAAATAGCATGTTCCTATTTTTTTTATGTTGTTGAGGCAAACAGTTGAATACTTGCGTATCTAGACGCAAGTATTCAACTGTTTGCCTCAACCACTGGTTGACCATTATCTCACCTGATGGAAAGTGAAGATGCGGCCAAAGATAAATTAATTTATATTAATAAAATCATGTATCATCAATTATCATGTTTTTTTTTTTATTAATTTATATTTATATTGATTTAATACCTTTGCATACCAACTTAAGCGGCTAAAGGTCCCTTTTTATTTGCTTTTTATAAATCAACTGAACAAATTGTTTTAATAATCTTGATTATTTATTTATTCAGATTCCAGAAAATTTAATTATTTCACATTGATTTGTCTACCTTGTAAATAGGTAACTACATTTTATAATATCTATGTATTTTATAATATCTGTGGAAACTTTTAAGCGGCATTCTGTTTCCTAATTAAGCTCCTGAGCTATGACGAAGCTGAGAAACTATTTAAAGTAATTCAATAATGAAAAACACACAACACACACGCATACCACATAACCACACACACTACACACACACACATATACACACTACTACTTTTAACTATATAATATTTTTTAAAAAATATTAACTTCCTAACTATTTATATATGTATCTGTTTATTATGTGCATCTTAATCAAACCAGTGGCTTATATACTACAGCAATTATTTGTACATAGGAGATTATGCGGGCACCTACAACACAAAATTTACTCTTGGTGTAGGATCTGCGTGTCATACAACCCTAAATAAATGTCATTACTACCCAATTAATATAGCTTCGTGATCAGCTGTGTGTCGTGTATTTGTGTGTGTTATTTGTAACTTGTACTTATATGTTAATAAAATATTATTATTATTCATTTTACTGCTTTAATTTTAGCAAACTATTTTAACAAACTAACATAATGGGCCGCTTTTTCGGCTTCACTCCCATGTTCCGAGCGTTGCATCTGTATTTTTAGTAGATCGTTGGTATACTGATAATGATTTTTACTGCTATTGACATAGAGTTACGTAGTAACGCCTGTGTGTTGTATGTGTTTGTATCTATGAAACCGACACTCCAAGGTCTATTTGACAATGCAGTACCTACTTGTGCCATTAACATCGGAATACGGTATAATTTGTATGGGTGAGATAGGCTAGCGTATGACCACTATCTCCCCGTTTGGTAAGCAATCGTGTGGTCAAGGGCGGTAAAAACGGTTAGCCTTGCTGCTACATAGGCAAGCATTTGACGTACATCTCACATGATGAAAAGTATAAATGCGACCGAATAATTAAATGAAGACATGCCTATAATTGAGTTGGTAGTCGTCTCGACTGCGAAATATTCGATCAAAAGGTCGAGCTGCCAACTTATTTTTTTATATAACTCGGCCACTCCGCAAAGTACAGTCGGAGGAAAAAGTGATGTAACGGCATAAATATATGATCTTAGCATTTGGGTGCTAAAATATAGAAAACGAGTTCCTAACTTATATGTTATATACTAGCTGACCCGCCAGGCGTTGCCCGGGTAAAAAACATACACATAAATACTTTCACACTCACAGCCCCACACGAAGTTCAATGACTTATGTCGTGGGGCCGTAAACATTCACATCACACACACAACTTCAAGGCATGAATGTAAAGGAATCTTCTAATAAGCAAACATGCTACATCTTCATCACACGATCAACGCGCACGCAACTACGCCAGCGAGCAGTTCAAACATCAAAATTATAACCGGATAAACAAAACGGCGCCGTCTCATCTTCCAACAACATCGCAGCAGGCAAGTGGCGCTGCTACCGCAGCTGAATCTTCGAAACGGCGAAAATACTCAAACCTCGACAGAAGTTATATATTTGTGCCATTTGGAGTAGAAATTTGGTCCATGGGGACCAGGTGCACTTGAAATTTATAAAGATTTGGCTGGGAGACTGAAAGAGTCGACACGTGACCAAAATGCCGGATTGTATTTTGCTCAGCAATTAAGTCTCGCTGTACAACGAGGTAAGCCAGCCATTTTGGGCACACTGCCGACCAATGACTATTTGTATTAGGTAAGTAGATTTACACTTAAAATTTAATAAAAATAGGTTTATTCGTTACGGAGATACATGGTAACAAACATTCACACACACAAACTTTCGCAATTATAAATATTAGAAGTACAGTAAGTAAAAGTCGCGAATAAACGACATTAAGTACCTAAAAAATAAAATAGATAGTCCTACTAATATAGTCCTACTAATATAGTCCTACTAATATAATAGATAGTCCTACTAATATAGTAGGACTATCTATTTTATTTTTTAGGTACTTATTGTCGTTTATTCACGACTTTTATTTACTGTACTTCATACCACGTAACGATAATGTCATAAATGTACCAAATGGAGATAAAATGTAAATGTTTCTGCTGACATTTCTTTAGACTTCGAAACGAAAATGTTCAATTACAGTCAACCAGGTGAGTTGCGCTACGGGTGCTACGGGCTACGGTACAAATTCTACGGTGCTACGAGTACCTCACTACAAACAAATAAGTCAATATACAAATAATAATTAAACGCAAGCAAAGCTTAAGAAAACCGACATCACCGCTTTATCTTCGGAACCTTGATCAGATTAAATGTATTAAACACGCATTATTGACGATAACTCAAAAACTAAAGATCAGATCTTGATCAATTTTAAATGGGACCAATGGGAAAGCAACAGCTTTCAAATACAAAATCGGGTCACGTGGAGAGAAGTTATGAGGAACACAAATTTAAAAATAAAATTCAGTTGAATTGAGTACCTTCTCCTTTTTTGTGAAGTCAGAAAATCAAAATACCCAACTGTATAAAAAAGTGAACTTATATTTTTTATTTAACACTTTTTGGTTCATTTGACTCACACACTCGCAGCCGCACCCTAAGTTCGAAGACTAGTGTCCTGTGTGCCGGAAACATTCACGTCACATACAATCTCAACCAGAACCAGAAACACAAATTTCTTTGGGAGAAAACTTGAGTTTCCGCCGGGAATCGAACCCGATTCTCCCGCTTAGAAGGTGAACTAGGCTAACGTGCAAATAGTAAAAGAAACCTAAAGATTATTTTCAAATGCCTATTTAATGATACTATTCTTGACGCAGTTCGTCGACTTTTATTTTCCGCAATATGGCGTCTGGAGGTCGCCATATTTACGGTTCGATTCACGGCGAGAATACAAGTTTTCGTCCCAAAGTAAATTTGTATTTCTGGTTCTGGTTGTGATTGTGTGATGTGAATGTTTGCGGCACCCACGACAGAAGTCATCGCACTTAGTGTAAGACTGTGAGTGAGAAATCGTTTATGTTATGCTATAGCATAACATAACAATAATAATACAAAATCAAGAACCATCTTATATGGATACATTTTATATCTATAAACATTTCTAACTAATGTGAAACTACCGTCTTTTACAAATAACCGTTTTTAGGGACGTCTGAAAGCGGGTAGTAAAAGAACCGATGATTTTTTGTCACGCGACCGATCGGTGGAACCTAGTACCGCATGACAACATGTGGTATCGATCTAACATGAAATAAGAACTACCCTCATAAAACTATTTTTAGGTTAAACCTGTTTTACTGCGGTTGGAAAAATACCGTCTTTTTAGATTACCTTATATACGACGTAGACAGATTGGACTGGTACGATTATCTTTTAATAATATTAATTATTATTATTTTTATTACAATATATTGGAATATTTTAATTTGATGTTTTAAAATTTATATTTTTATATATTTTTTCTTAATTTGGTATTTTATTAATCTATAGATAGATTATTAAAATACCTTATCATTGTCGAAGTTAAAAGAAAAACTTAAACTATGTGTAAAAAAGTTGAACTGCCCGTTAGCTGAGTTGGGTGGCCTTTGCTTTCTAAGCAGGGGTATCGGGTTAGATTCCCGGCGGGAACACAAGTTTTCTCCACATGGAAAATGTGTGTTTCTGGTTCTGGTTGTGATTGTCTGTGTGAATGTTTCCGGCACCCACGATACATGTCATCGAACTTAGTGTGGGGCTGTGAGAGTGAAAGCGTAAATATTAAGTAATTTGATAATAAACAAACTAGAAAAAAATTCAAACGACATCAAAAAATAAAAAATTTGGATGAAATTATTATTTTTTTCACTTATTTTTAATTCAAAACCAAGCTGCTGATCCAATTTTGATGAAATTCTTTTGGACCACCGTAAAAAATATACTTTCAAATAAAAAAAAAAAACAAATCGATGTATAAATTACGGAGTTCTGAGTTCCCAATAAAAAAACACGAAATGAGAATGTTCCCCTGTTTTTGAAGCCAGTTAAAGAGGCGGTATTATGTAACGATAGATAGACTCACAGCATAAAAGGTGGACGTGTAACCAACTTTAACTTTGATTTTTTAACTTTTTAATGCTCTATAGGTAAGCATTTGACCACTATCTCAATAACGCCTGCGAAAGGACAGCTTACTTAGTGACGATACGCTCAAAACCAGCACAAAGATGTCCAGCACTCTTCTGGAATTAGTAGAATGATCGCGGAGTGAAAATAACAGAATTAAAATGTAAATGAAATGAACACTTGAGATACCTATAAGCTCGATGTCTTGTAGGTAACTTAGGTCTTTGCTGTAGCTATAAAGTTTTAGTTTATTTTTAGGAAATATAGTTAATTTTTTTTTGGAACGAAAGTTCCTTATCGCGCGTTGCGAAAGGGGGCTAGACGGAAAAAATTAAGACCAAAAGTTGTAACGACACTTTTTGCTATAGTTGTAAGCCATACCACGTTCTCGTCCGAACACCGAAGTTAAGCAACGTCGGGCGCGGTGAGTACTTGGATGGGTGACCACCTGCGAACACCGCGTGATGTTGGTTATTGCATGTTTCTTTTAATTTTGGAACAAAAGTTCCTTATCGCGCGTTGCGAAAGGGGGCTAGACGGCAATTGAACTTCGTTCCATCCGGGTGTCCCTCGACACCTCTCAAGTTTTTTCTTATTATGACGTACCAATTACGTTTTGTACACCATTAGAATTACGATCTAGCCTTAAAACTAATAAGTAATTTAATTTTGACCTAAACTGCAAGTATAGAGTAGTATACTAAGAATGTGTTCAATAACACTTTTCTTACTGTCTCTATTATCGGGAAGACACTTTGTCAATTAAATGATATAAAATCCATTTATTTGCTTCAAGTGTATGTTAAAACAGCCGTAGGGTTTAGTATATCAATATAGTCACACACTTGGTCAAATTTGTGACAAGCAAATATTAATTTGAGGACTAGGTAGTCATGTACCAACCATTTCGTATAGTGTTATTATTTGATACTGATAATGTAGTTCATGGTTGGAATCGGTTCCTGGGAGTCACGCGTTCTATTAATTTAAACAATCGACATGAATAATATTATATCTCAAAACAAATGAGTAAACCTACGTTTATACTCTGATGATATTTTGACTCACACTTCCTGTATTGACATTAAATAAAAGTGATATTTTATCACCCGACCACGCCGAAGCAAAAAGGATGGTTATGATTTTGGTACAATTGGCTAGATGCCTGAATAATGCTATTTAGTTTATATTATCAAAATTGATACTCTAAACCCTACATCTTTTTATACCTACAGTTGAAGCAAATAAATGCATTTCATTTCATTTAATTTCAAGGTCATTTTACCGAAAAGGTTAATTTGATTTCAGCCATTTCAATTTTTTTTGTAAAAGTGTTTAATATAAAATTGATATATGTTTTTTGTATATAATATAAAGCTAATCTAATCGATAAAGGTTCGTAGAGCTTATAAAAATATTACAAGTTTTTTTTGACATACTTTCACATAAATTACTTATTCATTCTGTGACTATAACATTGGTCTACTTTCTTTCTTACATATAAATTGTTTTTATTTAGTATATTTTTGAACTATTAATTTCAAGGTGGCGATACCAGAATTTCATCTAAATTGCGTGTATTGTAACCGTTTTACTCAGCATTCATAATAAAACCAGGTAAATAAAAATATTCCTCGTAACCTGTGTGATATCATATATAATGCCTTCTTCTTAGTATATTCATAACTATTTTGTTCCGCCATTTTATCTCAAAACACTGTGAATGTTATTTCATATACGTATATTTATTAGACAAATGACGTCTTTAATTTTTTTTTTTGCTGTGGTTAAAAAAGGTGCTCGCCAATGCGGCAACCTTTTAAGCGGCAGGTAACGTCAATACGTTACCTGCCGCTTACTTACCGTAAAAAAGGTGCTCGCCAATGCGGCAACCTTTTAAGCGGCAGGTAACGTCAATACGTTACCTGCCGCTTACTTACCGTAAAAAAATACTTGTCTAATACTTTTTGATAATCTAAGGACTAATTACAATTTTGTTTCTACCGAGGCTTCATCCCTATTATGTAAGTATGTTTCCTCACAACTAGCGTCCATACTTATAAACCGATTGTTACGTATATAATATTAATTTCGTGGCATTATATTCAATGATATTGATACTATGGCAGCGTGAATGAGTGTCTGGAATTTTATTGCAATTTGTACGAGAAAGGAAACGGCCAAGTGCAGGATAATCTAATCGGGAACCAACTCGGCTTCTATCTGGATGTATCAAGTGTGTCGTCATCTGGAGACGACCTTTTGAACTTACACGTCTACCTATAGTCCTATAGGAACTTGCTTATACATGTAGATATTGAGACGTAAGAGATAACGACATAATTGTAATTGTGGCAAAAAGAAACATATGTCGCGAAGCAAAGTCAACGTTTCAGCTTGGGCAAAATTGCTTTCGTATGTCCGGATTTCCGGTTGTTCTCCTCTACAGGTCGCATTTTTCAACCGATTCTTGTGTTATTTTGTGAGCTGGGGGTCTATTCCGGGCATAGATTATCTTTACATCGACGTCGAAAACGAACGATTTTCTTTTTTACCGACTTCCTAAAAAAGGAGGAGGTACTCAAGTCGACTGTATTTTTTTTATGTGTTTTACGTCATAATTCCTCTCCTCTCCGATTTCGAAATTTTTTTTTTAGTTTGAAAGATATTGCTTTCTAATTGGTCCCATTTAAATTTGATCAAGATCTGGTCAGTAGTTTTTTTTTTTTTTTTTTTTTTATTTGTGACAGGCAGTGTTTGACTACTATCTCACCTGATGGTAAGTGACGATGTGATCGAAGCTGGTAAGCACACTAGACCTGGAATATGCAGGCTCTCAAGGATAACTGCTGGAACACCGTATTTGGCTTGGCGGCAAATGTCAACCAATCGAGTGTCGTGTTGACGAACAGAATAGACCTACAAATTATATAGATTTTCTTGTCGATCAGAATTTGTTTTTTTTTTCAAAAGGGCGGAGATATGGATTTTCTTCTTCGGCCGCATCATCGCTTTCCATCAGGTGAGATAGTGGTCTAATGCTTGCCTATCGATCATAAAAAAAGGGTTGAAAACGTAAAGAAAACCTTTTTAAGCCATTTCGAAACGTATACGCAAGCTCACAAAGCCTCTAGTATATATTTTGGTGTTTAATAAAGAAGTATTGTATTGTCTTCGTATACAACTGGTAGACAACAGAAACAAAATTAGTTATGTTGAAATGCCCGTTGGCTTGGTTGGGTGAGCGCTCGCCTTCTAAGCAGGGCTATCGGGTTCGATTCCCGGCGGGAACACATGTTTTCTCCCCAAGGAAAATTTGTGTTTCTGGTTCTGGTTGTGATTGTGTGTGTGATGTGAATGTTTCCGGCACCCACGACACAAGTCACCGAACTTAGTGTGGGGCTGTGAGTGTGAAAGCGTTTATGTTTATGTAGCTCCTGTTTCAGAGGTGGCGGAAGCCGCCTATCTTATCATGAGTAAGACGTGGCGAGATGATCGAAGATTGAGTGATTGTATAATGATACAATAGCTGCAGACGAACAAGGTCAGATGTCAAGTTCATTTTGTAATCTGTGTAGGTACCCTCAATCCCGGAATGGTACATATTTGTCAGTTGTAAAGAGTCTAATTGGAACTTATCAGGAATTGTCCAAGAACTATAATTTTAACGTAAGCAAAGCTTAAAAAAACCAACTTCACCGCTTATATTTTGGTTTTGGCTTGATCGATTTCGATAAAATGTATATATCTACCAATATATGTGTATGGACTTGCTGTTCGCCAATCCTGGAGTCATGATCACACGTCACTTTCCATCAGGTGAGATAGCGGTCAAATGCTTACCAAGCATAAAAAAAAAACTTAAATGAATCGAGTCTCAGGGAGAAGAGCGCGCTGCAGTGCCACGTTGGACTTTGAGTATAACATTCAATATTCTGGATATTTTTTGCCTATATTATAGACCCTATAACATTAATTGTAGTCCGTGACTCTACCATCATTCAGACGAATATCTTGCTTCCCTATTTTTACTTACTTAAATTGATCCATGTGTTATGCCAGTATTAAACATAACACATAAACACACACAGTCCCACACTAAGTTCGATGACTTATGTCGTGGGTACCGGAGATATTCACATCACAAACAATTATAATCAGAACCAGAAACACAATTTTTCTCCCAAAGGATTTTCCGCCAATCGAACCCGATACGCCTGCATAGAAGGGGAACGCCACCCAACTAAGCCAACGAGCAAAAATTAAGAATTAAGGTTAAAATAATACCACCGAATATTTATGTCCAAAGAAAACTTCTCCGTGACGTCATGAAGACTCATTGATGCCCTAAATCTCACATTGTTTTTCTCTCTCACTTTGTTCATCTCTTTTATTAGAAACGCCTAAAAGAAGCGAAACGTAATAACCACATATTATATATGTGAGCTTTACTTGCTGTCTGTACTTAATAATTGTCTCGTGGAGCGAAGTGGAATAAATGTACTGACTTATATTATTTAAATGAAAAGTCAGAAAAGTGCTCGTGGAGCGTTGTCCACTATTTCGTGGAGCGCAGTGGCATAACCCGTGCATAACCTTTTGCAATGTTATGTACTTCGGTTGTATATTGTACTACCTATAGGTATTCCGGTTGAACCAAATTGGCTAATTTACCGCTACGAAGAATGAGGTGCCTAAATATAGCACAATGTTCGGCGAAGATTGCTAGCTCGCCCTATGTTATGTGTAGGTTCACCTAGGTATACAAAACTGTGACCGAAACTAAGAGTCGTAAGTTCGTTTTGTACCGATAGTTGTGCCCGCTGCATTGCTGATGATGATAATGAAACGGGATAAAAATGTACTTTTCCGTGATTTAAACTATCCGTTTACCAAATTTTATCAAGATCAGTTTAGCAGTTTAGCCGTGAAAAGGTAACAAATAGATATAATAACAGAGTGTTTTATATGTTATTACTCGTATATCCACCATATAGATGTGGCTGGTGTGTCTGGTTTACTCGCAGAACGCGTCCCATTCGCAATTGTTAACGCAATCGGAAATCGTCCCATTCGCAGAACGTCCCATTCTCAAATTGTCCTATTCGCTGTGCGTCCCATTCTTAAAAGGTCCCTCCCATTCGCAGTAAGTACGTCCCATTCTCAATGTGATGACTATTTCAACATAGTTATAAAGCGTACTTATTTAGTTATTAGTCGGGCCTGATAGCCTATTGGATGTTGTGTTGGAAATGTCATTACTTTTGTAGGGTTTCTTACTCCATAGTCGTTCCAGATAACTTTTTAAAATAATTTCAACTAGGTATTTGTGTAATTGACCTGGAAATGTAGAATGAATGTGAAAATTATGAGATGTGGGGAAAAGACAACTTTGTGCATATCATTTACAGGAAGGTAACTAATATCAGTTAGTTCAATTTGGCGAGTAGTTTTAGAGGTTGATATTCTTGCTAAGTAGGAAGCCACCTAGATTAAACTAGAATCTATCCGATTCCATTCTGCTGAATAATGAAAAAAATACAAAGATTTTATAATAGGTATTATCAGTCTGATTGGAAAATGCATCGCTTCTTTTCTGATCTTAGCGAGTTTGAATTGCTCAAACTCGCTAAGATCAGAATCAAGCGGTCAAATTCCCGCCTATTCTGAGTTGGAACCTCATTACGACCCTTCCCGACGGAAGCTGTAACACCTTCCGTCCTCTAGGTTACGAAACCGATACATCCCATTCAATTTAAAAGCAATTGGATAAGCGGCATCTATTCCATACATAGTGGGTATATGCCTCGTCCAGGCAAGGTGTAGCACCTCAGTCACTTTGAGTCGGTGGCCGAAGTCGCGCGGCTTACAGCGGGAAAATCCGGCGGGAACTAGCTACGTCTAAAAATCCAAAATGGCGGCCGGTGTCGTTTGCTTTTTGGCGGTATTGTGCAGTTTGCTTCAGCAAGGTTTGTGTTTTCAATTATTGGGCGCGGTCGCTGACCTGGGTAGGGCTTCCGTCGACCGTCAGGGCGTGATCTGATTATACCTATCTGTGCAGATGTAAAATGAATCACTCTTGGTCGCGTATAGCTTTCATGGCAATTATTCAATATCCATTCTCCAGTAATACGGGGAGGATTGAATAAGTTTTTTTTTCTTTTAATTTTGGCTTCGCAATCTTGTGCATTTAGCCAGTGTCAAGTAATAATATAATATTTAAAGTGTTTTTCATATTTAAAGTCAAGTAAAGGAGTCAAGGTCCAGTCAAAGTCAAGTTATGCCCTAGTAAAGTAGTATAAACTTTACTAGAACTTCTATTGGAGTTTTGGAGAGAAGGCGAAAATCACGTTTTAAACTTTGTATAACTTGTCTACACTTATGCACGTTTGCTAAGTATTAACGGTTAATAATCCACTAATATATCACATTTAAACTCGCAGAATCACAGGTTTAAAAAAATTACACAAAATCAACAACATTTAACTTTTTCGGCAAAACTCTGAATAACTTGTTCAGTGCTTTATAGCTATGACAACAGAGAATAGTAACAATGCCACAGAAGTAACAACTTTAACTGTAGTAATCAGTACAATCAAGGATCAATGGATGTCTTCCTGCTGACGTGTGACTTAACAGGAGTTATTCTCGTGTTTCCTGCTGACTAACGGTATTTTATTTGTATGACTCGACGAGTCCACTGGGGAAGTATTCTTTGCCCGTCATTCAACTGCTTAACAGTGGTGTGCAATTTCTGTATACTAAAGTACATTACTGTATTTCGGATAAACATTTTTACTATCAAATTAAAGCACTTATGTGTCTCTTTATAGAGATTTAATATCTTATATTTCATAGTGACGAGCGCAGTGCATTAACATTGAACGGCCAGTTGGCTCAGTTGGGTGAGCGTTCGCCTTCTGAGCAGGGGTATCGGGTTCGATTCCCGGCGGGAACACAAGTTTTCTCCTCAAGGAAAAAATTGTGTTTCTGGTTCTGGTTGTGGGTGATGTGAATGTTTCCAGCACCCACGATACAAGTCATCAACTTAGTGTGGGGCTGTGAGGGTGAAAGCGTTTATGTTTTAAAAAAATTTAGGAATTTAATGTTTTACCCGAATGCGCTACGCAAAGCAGGGTTATGTTTGCAAGTCTTAATCTCACGACTGTCACTAAAGACATGACAGTAATCAAAATTAAATATGACGAAAACTACACACCTTTGGTAAAATAATTAAACTTAAAAAAATCTGACTTCATCGCTTTATCGTCGGAACCTTGATCAGATTCAACATTAAACACGCATTATTGACAATACCTCAAAAACTAGTATGAAATCTTGACCAAATTTAAATGGAACCACATGGAAATCACCAGCTATCGAATAAAAAAATAATCATCAAAATAGGCACACAAAGAAAGAAGTTAAGAGGTAACTTTTGAAGTCGGTTAAAAACGAGAACATCATCAATGTAGTCCACAGAATACGCATTATTGAGGATAACTCAATACACTACTAGTCAGATCTTGATCAAATTTAAATAAATGTGTTAAATAAATGTAAAAAAAATAGTGGTCAAGTGGAACGAATTTATGAGGTAACACACATTGAAAAATATAGCCGTCAACATGTGCTAAGTGGGGTATCATTGAATAGGAACCTATGTACTTAAAAATCATCGTTAGCTTTCTGTTCTCATTTAGAATCTGTAACAATTTAAAGTAAGCTAAAAACCATTCCTTATTATATTTCCGAACCTTATAAACATAAAGCTGTGATATAATAATCGTAAATAGGCCTTATCAACGAAAAAGTGTTTTTTTTTCTCTTTATTTTTTAAGGGTTTTGTCAATCGTTGACCATGCCACCCCCATATAACAATCAACATATCTAAACCTAACACTTTATAATACAAGAAAAAAAAGTGTTGGATAAAAAAACATAGCGGGGTAGTCTTTGGGGACTGCCAAATATAATATAACCATTTGGGAACTGCCGATGGAAGAGAAAACTAGAAAGAGACATATGCCAGTACGTGATGACGCGAGTTCCATGATTTTTGTTCACCCAATAATTTAAACGTAAGCAAAGCTTAAAAAAACTGTCTTCACCGCTTATATTTTGGTTTTAGCTTGATCGATTTCAATAATTTTTTTATGGGACCACCTCTGAGGTATAATCTACTAAACCAAAAAAGAATTTTGAGAATCAGTCCACAAATGGGGGAGAAATCAATAGAGAACATAAATAAAAAATACATATAGTCGAACTTAGTACCTCCTTTTTGAAGTCGGTAAAAAAGTGCTCAACGCGCTTAAAGAAGTTTTCACTTCAGAAGTAAGTTCACGTTTTACACAGTCGGATTTTTGATAGTATATTTACTTAGTTAAATTCTTGTTATAATTATATTCTTGTAACATTACAATTAGTTTAATTAATTAGCTCAGTAATGAATAGCGGCCGCGCATACAAACAAACACAAAGTAATCTGCCCTTAACTTACTAGGATGGTTATTGGTTAGGTAACTAGTGGGAAGCCATAACGGGAATGCAATCTATTAAATTTATTTAGCACACGCCATGAACCAATAATTAATTGAAGTGAAAACTTGAACACTTAGTGCAGCATCTTGAGAGGCCACGTCCCTTAACACGTTGGACGCCACGTGGCTCACGGTGTGCCAAGAAGAAGAAGAAAAAACCTAAGAGCTAAAGCAGAACTTAATTTCTCGTCAAATTTTCAAATGTTGTTTATTGTTGAGGTAGAGAAATATAATATTTGAAACAAATAAACAAACGCATTCACACTCACAGTCCCACACTAAGTTCAAAGACTTGTATCGTGGGTGCCGGAAACATTCACACATACTTTACACCCAGAACCAGAAGCACAAATATCCCTTGGGAAGGAATTTGTGCTCCTGCCGTGATTCGAACCCAGGACCTACGGCGCAGAAAGCGTACACCTGTCAACTGCGCCAACAGGTTCGTCAAAACCACCAATATAATATTTTTGTATGACATTAGTGCTTGTTGGTGGCTTTTGAAACAGGTTTAAATTAAAGCCCTACCTTGGCTCACAGGTACCCCCCATGGACCAAAAGTTCAATAGAGTTTAGCCCACCGACAACCCTAGTGGCTCCCATGAAACAAGCTCTTTTTTTGCTTGGTGGTCAACGTGTTAATTGCCTAAGAACAAATACAAATCTTTCTAATTTCATAGGAATAATATTTATTGTAAAATTGTTAATTTTGTTAATTTCGAACAATCAAATATATATTTTTTTACATACTGAGTCAATTTGTACTTTTCAGTTACAATTTTCCTGAGACAAGTCAGTGAATTAAAAATTAAAAAGAAAAACAAAAATAGTTATTTTAGGTACACTTAATTAATAATAATTACCCATAATTTAAAAATAAAAATTATGTGGGTATTTTCAAATCTAGAGTAAATAAGTATATTTTAGGCATGCTTGTCACATCTTTGGCGGCATCTTCACTTACCATTAGGTGAGTTAGTGGTAAAATTCTCGCTTTAATAGCATAAAAAAAATTGCAGTACAATAAAAAATTGGCTTAGTACGAGATTTTCCTTTCATTCTTAGTTTCAAAAGTTAAAAAAAGGAATTAAAAGAAATCGAAGCCGATCCATTGCACAGAATTGAAATGCAATGGATCGGGTTCGATTCCCGGTAGGAACACACATTTATATATATTGGTTTCTGGTTCTGGGAGTAGCTGAGTGTGATGTGAATATTTCCGTCAATCACGATACAAGCCTCCAAATTAGTACGGGGCAGTGTTTGTGTTTATAATGATGAATGTTTGCGTCATATCTGTGTTAAGAACTACGTAAAGAAATTACATCACAACTTACTTACTCACTACATTTAATTTTTATTTTATTTGCAAAAACAAATTTACTTCTACAACTTACTGCATTTATTTAACAAGAATAATTATGTAATTGTTTTGATGACTGTAACGTCACCATTACGTCAACACCTTATTGTAAAACCAATGTGATTCATATATTTTCGACCCAGTTGGCGCAGTGGTCAAGTCTCAGCCCTCTGCACCGTTGGTTCTGGGTTCGATTCCCGGCTGTACACTCTCGTATTTTCCTTCCCCAGGGACATTTGTGCTTCTGTTTCTGGGTGTGATTGTGTGTGTCAAAAATCTAAATCTAAATCGTCATAGCCTCCAAAGAGGCACTCATGACACACACACAGACACACTTATGACTCTACTGCAAGATTCTCAAAATTACAGCCGTGTGTGATCCAAATATTGCCGGTTTCCACGACATAATTTAAACTTAGTGTGGGGCTGTGCGTGTGAATGAGTTAATTATTATGACACCTCGCTTACTATAGCTACCAACTTAAAAAACGTAAAACATAAACGCTTTTACACTCACCGCCCTACACTAAGTTCGATGACTTGTGTCGTGGGTGCCGGAAACATTCACATCACACACACAACCACTATCTTATTACTTTTTATGTTACGGCTGGATTTAGTCATGATAAGATTGCAATACTTATTGCAAGTTATTATCACAGTTATTGAACTCCAGTTATGGTATCATTGGACTAAAGTGACATTGTTTTTACCGACTTCCCAAAAAAGAAGGAGGTACTCAAGTCGACTGTATTATACCTCATAACTGCTCTCCACGTGAGCCGATTTCGAAATTTTTTTTTAGTTTGAAAGATGTTGCTTTCTAATTTGTCCCATTAAAATTTGATCAAGATCTGATCAGTAGTTTTTGAAATATCGTCAATAATGCCTATTTTGTACGCCTACTTTGACGATGTTCTCATTTAACCGACTTCAAAAGTTACCTCATAACTTCTTTCGTTGTAAGCCGATTTTGATGATTATTTTTTTATTTGAAAGCTGGTGCTTTCCTTGTGGTCCCATTGAAATTTGATCAAGATCTGATCTCTTGTTTTTGAGTTATAGT
Source organism: Lomographa bimaculata (assembly GCA_948107665.1). Lineage (NCBI taxonomy): Eukaryota > Metazoa > Arthropoda > Insecta > Lepidoptera > Geometridae > Lomographa > Lomographa bimaculata. The sequence goes on from OX403600.1 coordinate 15,764,707, forward strand.
CACTAATGCGTGTTTAATACATTAAATCTGATCAAGGTTCCGAAGATAAAGCGGTGAAGTCGGTTTTTTTAAGCTTTGCTTGCGTTTAATTATTTAATTTAACAAACAATCCTTAAATACCTTATCAGCCATAATATTGTGTTCCACTGTCTGACTCTGATGTTCCATAATTACAATAACAGTATTTTTGAACAACCCAGCTTAGTTGAGTGGGCGTTCGCCCTCACAGCCCCACAATAAGTTCAATGACTTGTGTCGTGAGGCCGGAAACATTCACATCACACACACAATCACAACCAGAACCAGTAGCACAAATTTTCCTTCGGAAGAAAACTTGTGTTTCCGCCGGGAATCGAACCCGATACCCCGCTTAGAAGGCGCACGCACATCTAACTTAGCCAACTGGCATAATATAATAATACAGTTATTTTACTTCAATTTGTATGATTCTTGTATGAGTCTTTTGCCGCGCAGGATTTCGAGCTGTATAAGTTCAAAACTTTAAAAGGAGCTAAACTGTAAAAGCAAACGTGGCGCTTACCATTAGACGAACAACTTGCTCCTCTCAATAACACACATACATACACAAACACGCACACACACACTCACACGCACACACACACACTCACACACACGCACACGTACGACATAATCCGCAGTATTATTAGTGGGAGAAGCCATTGGAGCCTGAAATATAGTGCTAGACAATAGTTCAGGAGCCAATGGGTTAATTTATCATGTACACCATATTATGTCAGACAATAAATGTTTTATGTTTTACATAAAAAAAAGCTTAGTGCTGATCAAACCCTCTCTTCCAGGTCTTGCAATAAACTGCTATCAATGCAACAGTCACAACGACACCCGCTGCCTGCTAAAAACCCTGCCAGACTCGATGCGGCTGCCCTGCTCATCCAAAGACACCATGTGCCGGAAGATCTCGCAGGTGGTGGAGTTCGAAATGAACGGCATGCCCCCGGACAGCAGGGTCATCAGGGGGTGTGGTTGGGATGAATCTAACTATAAGGTGAATAGAGAGACTGTACAGTTACAACTAACTAGAGACCTGGCGAATTTTCCAAAATGGCTGAAATATGTTTTTTACCGACTTCACAAAAAAGGAGGAGGTACTTAAGTAGACTGTATATATATTTTTTTATGTGTGTTACCTCGAAACTTCTTTCCACGTGAACCGATTTCTGGTTCTGATCGTGATTGTGTGTGTAATGTGAATGTTTCCGGCACCCAAGACACAAGTCATCGAACTTATTGTGGCGCTGTGAGTGTGAAGGCGTTTATGTTTTAAAAGACAGGAAGTCAAAGATCGGATTAAGTCCAGTTATAGCTGTAGGCTTCTAAAAACACATACATTATACAAAAAACATTACGGTATAATCTCGGACTCTTCAAGTCAAGAGTGAATAGGTATCTTCTAGGCAAGCATGCTACATCTTCGGCCGCATCAGCACTTTCCATTAGGTGAGATAGTGGTCAAATGATTTCCTATGGAGTATATTAAAAAAAACATTACGCTCGATAAAGAAGACTTACCGAAGTACCATATAAAAAAAGCATATTTAAGAGAGTGTAATTTTTGTAGGTATTTTTTATTTTTATGCTGGATAACCAAGCATTTGTGCCGCTTACTCACCTGACGGTAAGCGACAATGCGGTCGACGAAATAACATGTTTATCTTTTTTCACACGCGTTATTAACTCTTATATTGTACTTATCAGAAAAGATCACACAGACTCAATGAGTTCATTTCCTTTGCAATATTGATCCAATCACAGCGCAGGAAACTTGTTCGCACGTAGGGGGAGCGAGTACCCTACTCTGTGGATCCAGTACACCGTCATGAATCATAGGGACTGGGAACTATGTTGAATTCGATAGATGCGTAACGGATTGGCCCTGTTTTTGTCGATCTATATCGGACTAAACATTACTAGTCATGTTATCTAAAGATTCCACAAGAATTTACAACTTCCCTAATTACTTCTACTTTGGATCCTAATTTGACCAGACTGAATTTTTTTATTCGGAAGCCTTCTTCAGGATCAGTCCCATTTTCAACCGACTTCAAAAAAGGAGGTTTTCAATTCGATTGTATGTTTTTTTTGTATGTATGTATGTATGTAACGCGATATCTCCGTCAATTATGAATCGATGTTTTGTTTTTTTTTGTTTGGTAGAGTATTTACTTTAGCGGTGGTCCCATATAAATTGTATCGAAATCGGTCAAGCTAAAACTGAAATATAAGCGATTGAGTTGGTTTTTTTAAGCTTTGCTTGCGTTTCAATTATCATTTGAATTTAATAGTATAAAATGTACTTAAAATATAACAGTAAATGATTTTTTGTGAAATCATTTGTGTATGTGATATGTAAATGTTTCTGGCACCCACGATACAAATCTTTGAATTTAGTGTGGGGCTGTGAATGTGAATTATTTTAAAATAAATGTTAATCACTCTTACGTGTCTCAGGGTCGCTGCTACCAGCGCTCGGGCTTTGGTGGCAGACAAGAAGTGTGCTCTTGTCTGGAAGACGGCTGCAACTCTGCCTCCATACCGGTCGGAGCCACAGCGCTCATGCTGCTCACCGTGGCTCTCCTGAGGTTCTAGAACTACTTAGAAAAACGTACGTTAGCTTAATGGGGGTAGTTAGACTTTAAAACGGCAGCAACCACGATAAATGAAAACCAAATGTAATTACTATAGTATCTTTTTTAACAACTAATTAAAAGTTTTATAGACATTCCTCCGTTCTTAAGAAGGTATAGTTTTTCTTTACTAGAAACAGACTTCTTTTCGCCACTAAAACGTTGAGTCATTTATTGAAACTGTTAAAAATATTAACCGTTTTAATCAGATCGTTTTAACAGCAAAATAAAAAGCTATTGGCTGGGAAATTTCCAATTATCTTGTACACCTATTATATATTTAGAAAAACATTTGAGTTTAATATATCCTCCGTCATTTTAGAAATCGTTTAATAAAAGAATTCGATCCTCTTTCTGGTTGATGTAAAAATTGGGTGACTTCTATCGCAGAAAGTATATTTTGCTGCAAATAGTAAATGTTCTGTGCAAGTAGTACATCAACAAAAAGTTCCTACATTAAACTTTTAATATATTTGTGGGATAAAAATAAGCAAAACCTTGGCTTTTATAAAAGAAAAACAAATAGCTGGAATAGATGTTAGCTCACCGAGTAGTATACGAAAATATTTATAATGCGACTATATTAAATGGAAGATGGTGTTTTTAAAAAAATCTTGTAACAAATTCGACGTAAGATAGGAGGGAAGATAGGAGGGATAGGAGTAGATTAGGTATTAGAAAATTGTTGTATTTAGTGTGTTCTGTAAAGGATAGTGTGAAAAATAGTCCCTACACGTAAATTATCTTAGTATTGACATGTAAATAGATGATACCTTCGCACCTAGACGACCTAGATGTGCTAAACATGTAAAATGTAACATGTACCATTTGTATAGCTATTGTTATGTTTGTATGTTGCCAACGTATTTATTAAAAGTTTTTCATGAGTTTGCATTTCATTTACAGGCTAGCCAAAAATTTGTATAAAGAAACGTAAGTATCATTTATATTCGTAAACGCAATTTACACCTACAAATGTTCATGTTTATCTCGACCTAAGCCAAGTCTCGGGATAGTCGTAGGCTCTTCTTCAGTGCGTGCGATCCTAAAGCTGGCTTATTTCGAGTTAAACATAAACATTCGTAAGTTAAAACGTGTGTTTACAAATATAAGTGTGCACTTACTTAATAAATATTTTTTCTTAAGTAAGTTCACACTATTTGTTACTTAATAAACGTAATTTTATGACTTTAATTTGAATTTATACTTCAATACAGAGCATCTAGTAAAAAAATGAATAATTATAATTTAAAAAATTTACGAGCTAAAGTTTCAGTCGATCATTTTTATATTGTTTTAAAACTGTATACTCAAAACTGGGTCTTGCCTATAATTGCTAATATATAGGCAAGACCCAGTCTTATTTATAATTGTAAGTTTTGGGTCATTTCATAAGAGGCACGAAGACGAAATTCCTATTTCAAAGAAAAATCCTTGTGACTACAGTAAAAAATCTTTTGAAATAGTTAAATTTACCTGTTTAAATCACCAATCCTACGTGCTATTCCAAACTGCCTTCAAATATCCAGTTAGTTACAGTACCATCTAGATAAATTCCAATGGAATCTGCTTACAAATGCTCAAACGATTGGAATCGGTGACTTCCTTTGCTGCCGACAATGGATCACTTCCTCTCAGTAACAACTCAGTACCTTGGTCGGTGGTTACTGGCAGTGGTAGACCTAAACCGGCGTGACTGTCCCAACTGCTCCCAACTCTAATTCTGGACTACTTGAGTGACGGCAGTGGTAAGGGTAGGTCGACATGAATTTGGTGGTGGGGTTGCTGGTGCTGTGTGGACTTTTCAAATATGGTAAGTAGCTAATTACTGTTACTGATTATAAATATTAATTAGATGAATAAACATAAGTATTTGAAAGTTATTTGAGATTTGCAAATATTTGATGATACCTATAGCTTAGAAATAATTAAAGAACGACTTTAGTTTTTATGTGTTTAGAGATATTGTTTTTTTTTTCCATCGCTATTTCAAAACATATTCGCGTTCGCCTTCTGAGCAGGGGTATAGGACTCGATTAACCGGGGGAAAACGCATGTTTTCTACCCAAGGGAAATTTGTGTTTCCGGTTTTAATTGGGATTGTGTGCGATGTGAATGTTTCCAGCACCCTCTATACAAGTCATCGACAATTAGTGTGGAGCTATGAGTGTAAAAGCGTTCATTTATTACCATTTTTTTATTCAAGATAGGCAAACCTTTGACCACAATTTCACCTGATGGTAAGCAAACGATGTGGTCGACGATGGAGCAAGCTTGCCTAGAAGATACCTATTCACTCGTGACTTGAAGACTCCCATATTGTCTTGGTGTGATATGGATATTACATATTGACGACCCAGTGAGGCAGTGGGATATCTCTGGCGTCTGCGTCGTCTTGGGTTTGACTCCCGACATAAGAACAATTTTCCTTTCCAAGAGTCATCTGTTCCCAAGAGTCTCCTGGTTCTGGGTGTGATGTAAATGTTTCGGGCATTCACGGTGCAATAATGCAGATAAATAAACGTTTTTACTTTTTATTTACTATTTATTCGAGATAAAGTTTACTAATTTGCCTGGGTTTTTTTGTTTTATGTTTCACGTGATAGCTACTTATTAGAACTGCTGGCTATTTTTCAACTTTGTATGATTTACCTACACTCTTGTACGTACACGAACTATCAACGGTTAATATTCCGCCATTATTACATATTAGCACTTGAAGATATAAGGTTTTGATAAATAATGCAAAAGCAACAACGCCATTTTTCAATCAACTTCAAAAATAGAGATTCTCAATTCGACTGTATGTACAAGACAAACTGTTAAATGTTATCCATTTATGGTTGTCATACCGCCAGTTCACTCGAAGCGTTTTGCTTCCACGTTCATCATCCGTACAGCGAAGGAGTGGACCTCATTGCCTGCGTTGTTCCCTGAACGGTACAATCTCGGTGTCTTCAAGTCTAGAGTGAATTTCTAGGCAAGCATGTTCCATCTTCGGCCGCATCGTCACTTTCCATTAGATGAGATAGCGGTGAAATGCTTGCCTATCTTTCATTAAAAAAAATGTTTTTTTTGTATGTATAACCTGAAAATAATATGTGCCAATTATGAATAAATTTTGATGATTTTATTTATGTTAGATTATACTTCAGTGATAATCCTATATACATTTTATCGAAATCGATCAAGCCAAAACCAAAATATAAGCGGTGAAGTCGGTTTTTTTAAGCTTGCTTGCGTTTCAATTATCATAAAAGAGGAGTTTCTTTCGACCAAGTGTCAACGTTCTGGTAGCAGTCGCACTGTATCGATGTAGTTAGTAGCCGGAAATATGTCTATTTTCAACAGGTCATCGGTCAGTTCGTAGAGCAATCTAGGGCACCTAGTGTAACGGCCCCTCAACTGCGATTTAACATTACGATGATGGACGGTACAGGGATGTCTATTTATATCGTCTTGAACGTTGGAATTTATTGGCGGTTACTTTTACTACGGCTATATTGTTGAATCTTCTGGCATAAGCCACTTAGAGATTAGATATTTTGGACGTTGTACTTTTTAACCCCTGGCGATAAAGAGGTGTTTTATAAGTTTGAAGTGTATGTATAACTGATATTATTGAACTGCCCGTTGGCTTGATTTGGTAGCGTTCGCCTTCTAAGCAGGGGTATCGGGTTCGATTCCCGTCGGGAACACAATGTTTCTCCTCAAGGAAAATTTGTGTTTCTGATTCTGGTTGTGATTGTGTGTGTGATGTGAATGTTTCCGGCACCCACGACACAATCGAACTTAGTGTGGGGCTGTGAGTGTGAAAGCGTTTATGCTTTTTTGTATGCGTGTCTGTCTTTTGCCGTCAATGCTTCCAAACGCCTGGACCGATTGCATTTTTATTTTGTTGAATGAGAATGTTCTCTGCTATGTTTGGTATTGTTTTGGGAAACTGGTGTAACAGTTTTTCAGATAGTGGTGGAAGTATTTTCTAAATTTTGATTTTGTTACTCCCAGACTGTTCGGGGAACAAAGACGAGGGCAATGAGTTCCACTCCTTCGCTGTATGTCAACTATATATGGATGACGTTTGACAGTTTGTCTTGTTGTTGTTATTAACTCGTGTAATTCCTGCGCACACTCTCCAAGTGTAAACGGTAGAATACCGATAGACTTTATGCTTTTCTTTTTTTTCTTTTTACCTGCTTCCTTAGCTTGATGAAGAGATGATGTATATCCTCCAGGCTCATCAATAATGTGCTACGAATGCAACAGCGCTCTCAACTCCCAGTGCAGCGAAAAGATTCCCCCCGACTCTCTGAAAAGGAACTGCTCCGAGCATGACCGGGGGGTGACCCACACACTCTGCAGGAAGATGATCCAGTATGTGGACTTTGGGGTTAACGGGAAACTGCCGGAGAGCCGGGTGGTGAGGTCCTGTGGCTGGGATGAAAGCAAGTTCAAGGTGAGGAGCTCATACCAAGTTGTTTATGTATAGGTTAAAACTTAGTCACCATAGTCGTCGGTGTTCTTTGTGAAGTGCCATCTAAATAATAGTTATGTAAATTCAAGTAGCTTCGTTGTCTTCAAATATGAATTAGGTACGATAAATACTCTTCGTGAAGTGTAGAGACGCCTAATTATAGCATTTTTAGGGTTGCGTACCCAAAGGGTAAAACGGGACCCTATTACTAAGACTACACTGTATGTCCGTCTGTCTGTTCGTCTATCACCAGGCTGTATTTCATGAACGGTGATAGTTTTTTTTTTTATTTATTTATTGTATGGTTTACCAACGATTATTACATTAAATACACGTGTACATGAAACTTGCTTAAATTATTAAATACTAAATGCATAACAAAATAAAGGTAAATACCTCATTCAATTTTAAACGAAAACTTTAACTATGACTGAACTTGACTATGACTAGACCTTGACTCTGTTACTTGACTTTAACTATGACTTGTGACTAGGACTTTTAATATGAAATACACTTGAAATATGTTATTGCTTGACACTGGCTAGATCCACAGGATTGCGAAGTCAAAATGAAAAGGAAAAAAAACATAGATAATATATACCTAAGTACTTCAGCGTAGTCCCACACAATAGACTTCATTGACCTCGGCAGTGAAACCACTACACCGGTTATTTTAGCATTATTTACATGTGTCGACAAGCTTGACCTCTGTGTGCCAACACTTTCTATGAGTACGCTAGGAAGTCACGGAACATGCCACTTTCTAATATAAATAACGGTTATTTTTCACCTTTTTTATCATTAACTATTACACTAACTTCAAGACGCTATGTACATTTAGCTGCCCTGTTAATACCCTGGGAATCGAACTCATGAACCACGACGCAGACGATAGAGACATCCCCACAAGCAATTGGGTCGTTACGATCGTAACGGTACTCGGTAGTTTCACTAGGCGTTCTGAAGAGAAAACAAACATACTTACACATTTACACTTAGACTCATTGGTAGCGAGCAGCTGACTAATTCAAAACCCCAATACCCTATATCATCGCCGCAAGGTACTCGTATCTAGTATCTTGGTTTTTATCGGATACATTTCGGAGAGTATGCCAAGGAACTACACGATCTAGTTCCCCCATCCCCGTTCTATCATCGGGGAAGCAGACAAACTGCTAAGCGACACAGCTGTATGGTAGACATTCCACAAATGCGAACGAAACGTTTTACTTCCACATTCATTGTGCCAACCGCAAATGAATGGAACTCCTGGCCTGAGTCGGTGTTTCCTGATCAGTACAATATGGGAGTCTTCTAGTCGCGAGTGAATAGGTATCTTCTAGGCAAGCTTGCTCCATCGTCGAACATTCAGTCAGTGAGATGGTGGTCAAAAGCTTGCCTATCTAGAATAAAAAAAACACACAAACTTTCATATTTATAATAATACTGTGATTATTTCCAGGGTAAGTGCTACCATCGAGCGGGCTATGGCGGGAGACAGGAGGTGTGCTCTTGTACGACAGACTACTGCAACGGTGGTCACCACACGACGGTCACCAGTTCCATAGTTATTGCCACCACACTCATGTTCGGTGTTTCGATGTTATGTGCATAAGTTTTGTTTTGAACAGAGTTTAGTATGAATTGACCTTGTAATAAATGTTTATGGTTTGGAATGGAGTTTCTTTGGGAAGACTAGTTTTAACCCCTGGCGATAGCTAGCTAAAGATAAAAAAAAAATTAAGCTAAAGAATTTTGACATTTAAGACAGTTTCATCTACTTTAAGGTGGTAGTATCTTGATGACCGAGCTTTGCTCGTTAAAACAACGTTTTCTAAAATGAAACCTAGCTAGATGTATCGCCCCCGAAACCCCCTGCATACTAAATTTCATGAAAATCGTTGAAGCCATTCCCGAGATTCAGATTATTGATCAAGCGAAGCGAGATCTCTAAGTTAACTTGGGTCGTCCAGCACTTTGTCCGTTCGTCTGTCAGAGATATCTAGCGTCTAAACCATATAAGTGAATGACTTCAAATTCTCATAGAATATGTTAAACTACGGTCCAAAGCCAGAAATGACATTTAAGGGGCCTGCGGAAGTTGATTTGCCCATACAATCGTAATACCGAAATTATTTATAATTCAAGCATATTACCACCATACTGTGCTGTTATTCAGATTAAAAACGTATTAATCTAGGTTCCTGGATAGTTTTTATTCCAAAATAATTACCTAAAACGAAATATAAACCAATTGATTTTCACACATTATTACGACGTAAATGACGCATCTTTAACTTATTCGTTTTGTATTTAAAACTCACACATTTCTTTTGTCATTACAACAGGAACATAGATTATCATTTCAAGGTACTATTGATGCAAAAAACAATGGCTAAACATTACATTTTCATTTATAATTTTTGGTATTACGGCACATATCATAATTTGTTCGGTCGGTAGTGCTATCGCATCAAGCATGGGCACAGTTTACCACTAAAACAGAGACAGCAGATCGTTTTACAGACTCCCCGGCCTCTTAAAATTATTTATATTCAAATATTAAGCGGGCTCCCATACATGTAAGTGAGGAGCAAAATAAATATATTTTTTTCTTCCATCAAATGACATAAACACCGAAAGGGCGAAGTGCAATAGGCGGCCCTATCACATATCAGAACTGCTTTTGGTTTGGCGATCTCCGCCACATACAGCGTCATTTGCCTCACCATGGCAGAACTGCCAAGTCCACCGACTAGCTAACCCAATCACAGCCCGAGGCCTGCATACTTACATGGAATTAACGCTTGTGTACAACTTCCAAGTTGGTAACAGTTGTCCCTGAGCCAGGATCACCCGGCTCGGTCCGAAGTACTTCTTGGATTAATGGAGGCGCTTCCGCAGTGGAACATCGACCTTATCCAATCCTTACCCTCGTTTCCTCTCCGACGTGTTAACGAGCACATCATCCGCTCCTGATGACTCACTTCCACACTGATTCTATTGCCTCGCGCTTATGGAGTTAAAACTGCATGGAACATAAAACTAATACAACCGCCTTTCTCACCACGGGAAAAGCGAAAATAGAAACTGTCACAAAACAAATGAAGGAAATCATATGGTTCATTTCAAGCAATTGGCAAGTCAGACATCACCCTATTCACATCGAAACTAGTGAAAAAGTATTGTAATGATAAAAAAGAACTAAAGATTTTTACATTTAGGCAATAAGGAAGCTTAGATATTGCTCCGTGATCATCTAAATCTAGTGGAATCTGAACTGTTCGTAAGATTAAGATAAAAACGACGTTTAATTTTTGACAATCAGCTTGTAGATAACTTTGAAAGATGTTTTGAGAGCTCAAAAGAACCCCTGGCGAAGGATACGGGCAGGGAAAACTGGGTAAGTCGATGGAATTTGATTTTTTGGCTAAATCCTGTTTACGTAAAACTAAAGTAGCAGAGTGTAGCCCAGTTTAATATTTGTTGATTACGCACAGTAGTTGAGCCGTGTATTTTTAGATTAGGATTGCGAAATCCGCATCTTGGTATTGAAGTTCTTTTACTTTCCAAAATTTTCGGCGTTTTATCTCAAAACCCGATACCAACTAGATCAAATAATTTTTTTCCAAGTTACGTCACCAAGAGAAAGATTTCGCATAAGTCAATTATTTTTCACGCTTTATTCTGAATCTCTCGGATTTTGAAAATCATATCGGTAGGTTTTTTTAATATGCTGTAAATATTTACTACGCTATCGAAGAAATGGTAAGATTTTTAATTTTTCGGATTTAAATTATTCCAATTTTTACAGGCGCATTTTCTAGCGATTTCCTTTAACTCTCCCGAGTCTTTTTCATTCGTTATTTATAATGCTTCATAAATAAAAGCGAAATCGGTAGAAGCATCAAGTAAATTCAAAGCAGTAAATTATTTATAATTTGATTTATTTTATAAACGCCATAACTCTCACAGCCCCACACTTAATTCGGAGACATGTATTCTGGGTGTCAGAGACACACACAATTACATCCAGAAACAGTTTTAATAATACTTTTACTTTTAAATTTTATTTACATCTTCAACTTTTACTATATTCCTCCAGGATGAGGAATTATATTTTGCACTGCTTTTATTAATTGATTACTTTCTTGTTTTCTTCATTCCAGTGGTCAAAAGAGTCATATTCTACTAAATAAAATATAAAGAGAAAAGAGGCGATGAAAACTCTGTCTAAATATATTTAGCTGCGATATAAATAAAACAGGTTAATCCTTCTACACTGAATGTAAAATCATTTCAATAGACTCAAAATATAATCCTATAAGCGCAAACAATATAAATTACTAATCTCCCTATCAATAACAATGAAATTGCCGGATTAGGCACATTCAATGACTTTGTTATCATTGGCTGAAAATGGCGGTTTTGCCCTAAAAATATCTTCGGCGTTTTACAACCGTAATTCAGTTCTAACGATTCTATGTCCTCAACGATAGCAAACTCCGCAATCTGAGGAATAACCTTGATTTTTATTTTAAAAAAAGGATAGAATCTGTGGCTTAGGTTGATTATATTATAGCAAAAGGCATAATCTGCGGGATAGACTTGATTGTATTATAGCAACATAAGATAATGCTAACTTCACTTTTAATTATTAGGATTTGAATATAAACGTTTCGGAACGTGTGTTAGAACGTACACTAGACTCAACTTGCCGAATGCTGAAACGTTGAGTTGGAACGGAGTCTTTGGTTCATATCAAACGGTGGAACGTTGACAGTTGGATGTTGTCGTTTCAGAAGCTTGATTAAAAGAAGAGCGTTCAAAGTATATCAGCAGTAGGATTAGATGCATACATGAAGAGCTGTGCTTGCGGATGATAATGGTTAATCAGGATAAAAGGATCCTTTGCTTCTCTATAAGACTTAATCTACCAAATTTCACCAAGATCAGCCTTTAACCACAATCTCTGTTGATCTCGAGATGGTCGAGGACGCACCTATGGTCTTAGTCAGGCCCTTGAATGGAAACTGGCTCTCAGAGAATTTACTCTGAAGTAGTAAAATATTTACAACTGCACTCTTCTCCCATCACCATTCTGCACTAAACTGCTAGTACCTGTATCGCTTGTTAAGTAAATACATAGGAAATTAACGATTTTATTGGACTTGTAGAAATCTGCGAGCCCAATGCAAGAGTATGGAGGCGCGTCGAGCAAGCAAGGGGAGTACCGCGACGGAAGCGGAGAAGGGAGAGACAGAGCGGAATACCAGTCCTATGTGATGCAGCAGAAGAGCTATGGTAAGGTCCCCTTCATTCATACAGACTTTCCAAAAAAGGAGGAGGTACTCAAGTCGACTGTTTTTTTTTTATGTGTGTTACCTCAAAACTTCTCTCCACGTGAGCCGATTTCGAAATTTTTTTTTAGTTCGAAAGATTATCTTTCTAATTAGTCTCATTAAAATTTGATCAAGATCTGATCAGTAGTTCTTGAAATATCGTCAATAATGCGTATTTAGTGGACTACTTTGACGATGTTCTCGTTTACCCGACTTCAAAAGTTACCTCATAACTTCTTTCGTAGTGAGCCGATTTTGATGTTTTTTTTTTATTTGAAAACTAGTGCTTTTCATGTGGTCCCATTGAAATTTGATCAAGATCTGATCTCTAGTTTTTGAGTTATAGTCAATAATGCGTGTTTAATATATTAAATCTAATCAAGGTTCCGAAGATAGAGCGGTGAAGTCGGTTTTTTAAGCTTAGCTTGCGTTTAATTATCTAGTAGGTATTTTTTTTATTATTTTTCAAATTTTTAAACCAGTGCTTTTCAGGATTGCGTCTTCGCTAGTTATCGATGCATCTGTTAAGTCGGCTTTAGTAAATAAACTGGACAAAATTCCTACTGCTTCTATTAGTCCTTGTAGATAGGTCCCATATCTGTCACTCTGTGACAAGAATCTTATATATCTGTGGGGTATTAGAGTTGAAACCCTAGAGTTGAAAGTGAATGTTGGTATCACTGAACGAGGCGACTAAGTCACTCGTTTGATGGTAAATTTCACGCTTGTCCAATGCAGTACAGAGCTACCTAGAATTTTGAAACATCAACCAACGGACTAGCCCGAAAAATTCAACACATCGGACTATTTTTTATTTTGAGTAACGCGAGCGGAGCTGCAAAAACTGCTAGTAATAGGTATAATACTTCTCTCGAGTGCGTGTTAGTGTGAGCCTTGATCAACTTAAGAGTATATATATCTAGCGTAAGAAATTAATTGATTTTGATGAATCTATGAAAGCTGGTAATTAATATACTTACAATAGTCTGGCTTACCTAAATACCCACTTAGGAGAGCGAATTCGCATCATTGTCTGGACTATTTTCACTTGAACAATTGGGCTGTTTAAAGCTTACTCGAGATTTTAATAGTATAAGAAACAATGTATAACTCGTACTATTAACTGTTCCAAGATCAAAATCGTTTATTCACATGGACCCCAAAGAGGCACTCATTAAAATTAATGACTCTACTGCCAGATTCGCAAAATTACAGCCGTGGTATAACGTAATAGAAAAGTATCTAAATCAAATTCGACGCAGTATTTCACAATGTTCCAAAATAAATTTGTATGTTCTTAGAAACCGCGTAATTTTCGGCAACATCAAAAGTTTTGATTACATTTTTACAGCAGATAGCAATATCAATAAACGATGAAAAAATCGCAACAATAAAACTGGAAATAATGTAATTATCTGTACCAATAACCGATGACTAGTGTCGATAAACCTGGACTTATCTTGTAACGATGTTAATGTGTAGATGTCTGATAATGATCGAATTTCCGTATCTTTATGTATTTTCCCACAGGTACAATTAGTCATGTATAGTATTGCGGAAAATTATTACATCCTAATAGTATAATAAATGTAAAAGATTGAATGTTATTTAGTGTTAAATCATGCCTAAACGGCTCAACGGATTTTAAAGACTTAGAGAGTATACTGTAGACTTAACTGATTAATGCCAATGATCTTGACTAATGCGAAGCCACTGGACAAAATTTATATCTAATATAACACCAATTATTTAACATAATAGATTGCAGTGCCAGTAGTAAAGTCATTTACGTAGCACTAACGAATTCGATTATATCCTATATGGTGTAATAAGGACTGTCTGTCGTCTTTCAGGATGCTCCAGCAAAGATATTTCCGATCAAACTATGGCGACCTACTGCCGCGTCGCCAGCAGTATCTACGAGGCCACCTCTTCGAGTCAGCAGTATCAGAGCCAGAGGTACCAGAGTCCAATTCAAAAAACTATCTTTCCAGTCATAGAAATTAAATTGGAACTAAACTTGCAGATACAACAATTCGTCGGCGCCGACATTCAGCTCGCCGCCCAATTCGCCGCTGGTCGGTCTGGTCTTCGATCCGTCTTCGTCCAACTATGGCAGTCCAGGCATGCTGGGAGATCGAGGTGGGAGCGATAGACGCCCTCAGAACTGGACGAGTCAAGAACCAATCGGCACTGGTGCCAAGAAGAAAATAGTTAAAAGCCATGATAAACGTAACGCTTACAGCGCAGACCCACGTTATCATGACAAGTATAAGGAAAACAATGATTCCGACCGGCAAAAGAAACAAGATCGAAATCTCACTTCAGAGTCTACTTCGAGCTTGGACTTCTTTGCAGAAGGAGAAAGAATGGTCTCCGAACTTTGTAACATATCAGATTCTAGATCAGAGACTATCAATCAAAAGCATAATCAGAAAATGTCAAATCAAGAAGACGATAAAAGCAAGTCTTCGGCGTCGAATTCTTCAGAATTATTGTTGAGTGTACTCGATAAGATTGTGATTCACGATCAGATTCCCAATCAAATTGTTCAACTTGCAATAGAAGCATGTACAGACGCGGAAAATATAGCGATCGCTCATCATAATAGACCTTGCTTTAAGAACATTCACTCCATCTGCGCAAAAACACGATCAAATGTGCAGAAACCGGACAGTGCCGTAGCCAATCTACACTCTCAAGGTATTCCTTGGGTTATCAAAAATTTCATATTTTCATTTGTAAGAATTTTGGATGGTTGGAAAGGGGTAAAAGAGCTACTGAGTGAGAAGCACGACACGTTTTCTAGAATTGAGAATAAATATTACAGCCCGAATATTAGGGAATGCTTTGTTCAATGGCAGGCAGTCACGAAAGAGATGTTAACACATATTTACAAAACATTTAAGTGCCTCGATCACGGCTTTACCATGGAGCAAAAGAGCTTTACGCACAATTATTACGCTACAAACTCGGCGGCTCCACGACACCAAAATCAGAACAAGTTTCAACCGCCAAAGTCTCATGTCAGTACTCCAAAACCAGTCAATCCGTCGCCGCAACCTTTCAATGCCGTTCAACCTACCTGGATGCAGAGCCAAAGTCAATCTTCTTCTCAGGGTTTCACGGAGGTTCCATGGCCAGTGAGGCCAGGCGTAGGCTACAAAAAGTTCCCTGTGGTACCACCAGCAAACTCGCACAACTTTTATCCTTTGAATGACCAGAATGACTTGGAACCTTATCAGAAGTCGCAATACAAATGTGACCCCTGTACTATTCGAGAGGCTAAACCTCGTCAATCTTGGACTATCACTAATGTGCCTGATTTTCGTGCCCTTGAAAGTATGTGTCACGCCGAACAACGGGAACTGTACAACCAGCTGAAACACAAAATGGATGCCGAGCTTGGGAAAGCACCTGGACAACCTGTACTTGGAAATATCCAGTGTGATTTGTTACAGCGAAGAGACATGGAACTAAAGGCAAAAATGATACCTTTAAGTCATGTTGAAAAGAGCTTGATACCGAGCATGGCAACAACTGCTGAAATGCGAAGCTATGTGCAAAAAAATAACAGCTGCGGCGACACTAAGGAAGAGGCTGATTTTTTTGCGGCGTGGGGTCAGATGGTCCAAAAAGAACCTAATGAATTTATAACTCATCAGACTCACAATGTTATTCCATCTAACGTTGTGATCTCTAATAATATCTCTGGCCCCGTGCAATTTATTGATACGGAAAATGATGAGTTTCACGAAATGTCTAAAGTTTATATGAAGCCCGGCAGTTACAAAGTTCCAATAAAACCTTCAGACCCATTTGTGGCAGGGGTATCTCAGGATGTAGCATTTGAGAATATCGTAGCTGATGAAATAAAAATGAAAACGGCATTCTCACCGGTTACATTAGCGCCTCAACCGAAATACAACCTAGAAGCGTGGCCTTGCTTAGTGTCTCGAAGGAACGAGGAAATATTTGGCGATGATCCAAAGTTGATTCCTAGACAAGGCATACCTTGCTTGGACATAAGAGCTTCTGATTCATTTGACCTATTTGGTGCTATAACACAGGATCGTGCTTGGGAGGCTGCAAAGCAATCGGCGCCAAAGTTAATGGACTTCATTCACGAGGGATCTAAGTCAGATACAGCCCGACTATATGATGCCTTGGGTCTCAGTACCACTGATGAATTACCTGAAGATTTAAAAAAAATGAAACTTGGCTTAGAGCAAAACAATGCATGGGCTATGGGTTTGGCATCAAATCATTTTATGACTAAAGATTTAACCGGTATTTGGAATCAAAGTTCGAACAAAAATGATTATTTGTTAAAAGACCAGAGTTTATTCTCTGAAGAAAATAAAAATCACACTATTACAGAGCCCAAACCATTAGATCCCGAGGAACAACTCGATACTTCGGACATCAAGAGTGATGAAGTTAAGGAAAATAAGCGATGTCCAAATTTTGATCATTCAGGAAGCTGCGTGAGGGATGAAAGTCAGAAGAAATCTAATAAATCTAAGGTCACTGTATCAGGAATGTGGTATCATCCTAAGAAAAAGAAACCGTTACCTTCTAATACTATCAAAAAATTTGAGAACATTATCAATAACCTATCACAGAACAACGAAGCTGCTTTTATTCTGCATGATATGGACATAAAAGTGGTAAGATATACACAAGAATATTAAAACGTCTTCATAAATGCAATATTGTTGCTTGGTAGAGTGAATCCAACAATTCAATGAATTATACTATATTTCAGGCTCCAAGATTCTATGAAGTTGTAAAGTATCCAATGTGTCTACATGATATATCCACAAAACTGAAGAATTCGTCTTATAACGAGTATGACCAAGTGGTGCAAGATTTTCGACGTATTTTCAATAATGTCCGGTTGTATTTGAAGGTAACAATGTTTATAAATCAAACCACTCTGAATTAACACAGTTCATGTTTAATACAAAATAACACTTGCAGAGCTATCCAGATCCAGCAATGAAAAAGAATGTAAACAAAGTGTCAAATGAGTTCGAGAAAATACTTAACGAAGAATTTCAACACAAAGGTGAATCCAAATCAAAATCACAAGATCACTCTGAATCCCATGAAAGCGTTAGCAAAAAAGATGGAAAGGATTCTGATAATAAGTCAACGGATCTTAAAAATGACGAGACAACAAAGAAGAATGATTTGAAAACCAGCGGAGATGACAAAAAATAATTTAACATAGCAAAGTAAAACAATATGTGAGTTGAAATTCTTGTTCGTTGTTTCGCCATTTAAATTTTGTAATAGACATTTATTTTATTTTAATTTATTTACTGTATTTATTAAATTTTGTTTTCATAAAATCACACATCGATTTGATGCTAACATAGATTGATTCTAATGTATATTACATATACACATCACAATACATTTTGTACGCTTATAGGTTAAAAATCTTTATTCTAGTCAAATGTTATTTTGTAAAAAATGTCAGTGAAGTAACCAGATCTTGTAATTCGTAAGATTTACCAATTAATATGTAAGTGCTTGCCAATTTTTCTAATGAACTTTTTTGAGCTTCCTAATGCCGGAGCAAAACTTGTTGATTCCTTATTATCTCGTCTTCTTTCTTTCAAGATTAGTTTTTAATTTCTTTTTGTGTGTATTTTCTTCTCCTTACTTCATGTTCCATTGTCTATTGCACTGTGTTGATTTTGTATGCAGAAAAACAAATTTATGTTTTTGTGCGACGTCAAAAAAAAATAGTGTCGTTTAAGTAACACGAATTAGTCACAATTCATATCACCATAGCTGAAGCCACATGAAAAATAGATATTAGTTCTTTTTTATCTCTATCTGTGATGTATATTTAGGTAAAAGTTAATGATTTGAATCGTTTTCAATTTTAATGAATAGTTGTATGATTCTGTTGAAAGACTGTAAATAGACTTCTGCATCATAAAAGCTTAAGTTATCGGAATAATTTGCCTCTATATTAGTATCTAACAACGTGAAATTTACGAATATACTCGCATCTTAAGATATAATGCGGGTGATCATAGTAACATATTGTATTATACGAGTAAAATATGAGCCAATTGCAAGTCTGTCTTCAGTAACATTTCTTATGAACGAAATCTTTGGCCTCACTGTATTCTAGTGCCTTATAGCACTAATAAGCTAAATAAGATAAAGCGTCCTTTTTAACCAATTTGTTCGTTTGGTATGTCCACATTGGTACTTATTTAAATATTTTTTTAATTGATTTTTGACTCCATTTTACCTGCCATAGAAATAAGTGAATTACTGATACGTCACTATTCGATTTAATTTGGTTAGTTATTCGATCTGTCGATTGTTGATTGCAATTTCAAATTCAAAATTTTAAATTTGAATTTGATGACGTTCTTGTTAATTTTAAGTATTCATTAAGTTGTGATTTTATTATTTAACTTATTTACCCTAAAATTATGGCAAGGAACTCCTATGATAATTAAAGAGTTGTTTCGTATTTTGTCTTTTATTAATCTCTGCTTTAAACTTAAGGAGGCTAGCTCACCCCTCTGTCTGTAGTGGGTTCACTACGTAGATACTAAAATATTGATAATTAAACGCAAGCAGAGCTTAAAAAACCGACTTCAACGCTTATATTTAGGTTTTGGCTGGATCGATTTCTATAAAATGTATATGGGACCACCTCTGAAGTATAATGTTTATATATTTATTAGAATGATGAAATATTATCTTTTATTGTACTATCATCTGTTAAGCATGCTGTGTACACAAATTGTAGGATTGCAGAATCGATTTTTATTGTATTACCACTATTATTATTATTGTTCATTTCTGTTATCTGTATTGTGTGCCTAATAAAATAAAAATAAAAAAAATAATCTACCAAACAAAAAAAACAAAATCGGTTCATCATTGGCGCAGATATCGCGTAAACAACAGTCGAATTGAGAACCACCATTTTTGAAGTCGGTTGAAAAGGGTAAAGAAACCTATTTAATAATGCCCACTTGACACAGTCCGATTTTTTTATTTTTCACAATATGGCGTCTAGTTGTCACCATTTAATTTGATAACTGTCATGGCTTAGTGACACTGGCAAGATTCAGACAAATCATTGACTGTGGGCCGATTTTGGTATGCTCCATCGTCGACCACATCGTCGCTTACCATCAGGTGAGATTGTGGTCAAAAGTTGGCGTTTGGTCTGTAGAACGCCACAAAGGAACAAACATACATAAGGCTGATAAACACATTACCCTCCTTTGCGTCGCGCAGTCGGGCAAAATCTTTCAAAAATTGCCGTTGTCATTATGAGTATGGCTCTGTTCCTTGTAAAGAATAAAACGTCATGGATGTGGTTAATCTCGTCATGGATTCAGAAC
The DNA here is from genome assembly GCA_948107665.1 of Lomographa bimaculata. Lineage (NCBI taxonomy): Eukaryota > Metazoa > Arthropoda > Insecta > Lepidoptera > Geometridae > Lomographa > Lomographa bimaculata. Next base: position 15,784,580 of record OX403600.1, read on the forward strand.
TTCCTTCCTTACCAGCTACGCAATGAACCTTTTACAAATGTATATACCATATTTTCAGTATTACTATGGAATATGACCATTTTCAGGTTTTCCTTAACGCCATGTTGACGCAATCACGATTTTCCAATAAATTTAACTAAAAAGAATAAAGAAATTGAAAATATTTCCACACGGTACTCTCTTAAAAAAATTACTGTTCAAAATTCAGAATTGTTTATTCACATGGGCCCCAAAGACGACTCATGAAAGTGAATGACTACTGCCAGAATCGCAAAATTACAGCCTTTTTGCCATCTAAAAACTAATACCATCTAACAACAAGAAAAACTCTTTAAACATCATCAATTTATATCTTAAAACAGACAGAAAAAGCTAACCATTAGCACGAAGCGTATTTTTTTATGCTTTAAAAAAAATAAGCATTTGACCACTATTACACCTGATGGAAAGTGATGATGCGGCCGAAGATGCAACATGCTTGCCTAATCACAAATCACAAAATTTTTATTGCCAAAAACTGTGTATAAAGATCTTACAAAAATATTTTTAGGTTTCAACAGTTGCCCTTTTCGGACGTGCAATTTAAAATAATAGGTACATAACGAACAACACAACATAATATAATATTACAACATTGGCTAGTCTTTATATCTTGACAGCATTTTATGAAACTTAACCTAACTTATATACAATATTACTAGAACTTATTATTTATCAAAGTATTCTTTAGTATTATAAAACGCTTTAGAAATTAGCCAGGTTCTTAAGTTGTTTTTAAAATGGTACTTTTTAAGCTCTATAGGTTAGTATATATAAATTTTGATTGCTGAGTGCCTATTCACTCTTGATTTTGTTCCGCTTCCACTTTCATTATAAGAACTGCAAGAGAATCGCCCTACTCTCTAGTATGTTTCCCGAAAAGTATAATATGGGGTTCTTAAGGGTGAATAGGTATTTACTGAGCACGTGTTCTCCATCTTCGACGACATCGTCACTTTCCATCAGGTGAGAAGGTGGAGAAACGCAGTCACAAATTAAAAAAATAAAAATTCGCTCAAAGCATTTAAATTCTTATTTTGACGACCCAGTTGGCGCAGTGGACAGGTGCCCGCCCTCTGCGCCGTGGGTCCTGGGTTCGATTCCCGGCAGGAGCACAAACTCCTTCCCAAGAGATATTTGTGCTTCTGGTTCTGGGTGTAATGTTTGTGTGATGTGAATGTTTCCGGCACCCACGATACAAGTCTTTGAACTTAGTGTGGGGCTGTGAGTGTGAATGCGTTTTAACGTATGGTATAATAATAATAGTCTTCTATTTTAGAGTAATTAAGTATCTTCTAGTTTACCCACCTATATTTATCTATACACCTATATATTATACTCATAGGTACATTTTTACCGACTTCCCAAAAAAGGAGGAGGTACTCAAGTTTTTTTTTTTATGTGTGTTACCTCATAACTTCTCTCCACGTGAGCCGATTTCGAAATTTTTTTAGTTTGTAAGATGTTGCTTTACAATTTGTCCCATTTAAATTCTACTTCTTCGACTTCGACTTCAAAAGTTGCCTCATAACTTCTTTCGTTGTGAGCCGATTTTGATTATTCTTTTTTTATTTGAAAACTGGTGCTTTTCATGTGGTCCCAGTGCAATTTGATCAAGATCGGATTTCTAGTTTCTTAGTTATAGTCAATAATACGTGTTTAATACATTAAATCTGATCAAGGTTCCGATGATAAAGCGGTGAAGTCGATTTTTTAAGCTTTGCTTGCGTTTAATTAATATGTTGTGAGAAAAAAGTTGAAAGTAGTGTGATAAACCTTAGCAAACAACCTTACCTTCACAAACGTACCTTCTATATGCAAGCATATTCCATCTTCGGCCGCATCATCACTTTCATAACACATAGGCTACTTTTCAACCGACTTCAAAAAAGGAGGTTCTCAATGCGAATGTAGGTATGTTGTTTTTTTTTGTATGTATGTTAAGTAATAATTTCGCCAATTATGAATCGATTTTGATGTTTGTTTTTTGTTTGGTAGATTATTTACACTTTAGAGGTGGTCCCATATAAAATTTATCGAAATCGATTAAGCCAAACCCTAAATATAGATAAACGCTTTCACACTCACAGCCCCACACTAAGTTCGATGACTTGTGTTGGGTGCCGAAGACATTCTCATCACACACACAATCACAACCAGTACCAGAAACACAAATTTTCGATGAAGAGAAAACTTGTGTTCCCGCCGGGAATCGAACCCGATACCCCTGCTTAAAAGGCGAACGCCACCCAACTAAGCCAACGGTTTTTTAACGCGGGCGAAGTCAAAAGGGTCGAATAAAAGATTTAATCCGTGATTAATCAGAGAGTCAATGAATTTCACTTTAGTGTTATAGATTAATATCCTTTCACGTATTCACTTCGCTGATTCACGACCAGTCACGGAGTCGATAGTGGTTTCTATTTCTACTTCGCCAATAGAATGACAATAGGTATATTAGTCGCTATTTACGTCTAACAGCTGCTCAAACGGTAACATAACAGACTCAAAATAGACCAGTTACATATGTAACTAGGTCTACTTTGAGAAGAGTAGGTGAAACATTTTTTTTTTTAAGCTTTATAGTCAAGCATTTGACCACTATCTAACTGCCCGTTGGCATAGATGGGTGAGCGTAGTGGTGAGATGGATATGCCTTCTTAAAAGTAGGTATCGGGTTTGATTTCCGGTGGAAACGCAAGTTTTCTCCCCAAGGGAAATTTGGGCTTAGGGCTACGGCTTTACATATTGCTATTATCATCTGAGGATTTGAAGTTATTCCTTATGTAATCATTCATTTATTCCAAGTAACTTAGACTTATCATTCACAATAATTAATTATTTATTATAATAATAATTAATTAATAATAATTTATAATTTATTATTATTTTTTTGTTTAATTTTAATTTAGTTTTTAGTTTAATGTAATGTACAAGAAAAAGAAATATATGAGAACATATTTTCACAGACATTATTTATCAGTCACATTACAATAACATAAAATTAAAATCATATTCAAAACAAAATCACAATTATATTATACATTAAATTAAATACCAGAATTAAATTAATACTATTACAACAAAGTCAATACATCCTACTAATATTATAAATCCGAAAGTTTGTGTATTAAGTGTGTAAGTATGTTTGTTCCTTCTTCACGCTTTGGATGAAATTTGGAATGTACATAGATTATACCTAGGATCAACACATAGGCTACTTTTTAACTTGATAATAACGGGCGAAGCCGCGTGGCCGGCTAGTAATTTTAATAATGTTAAGACGGTAAATTCCTCTGCTAAACGGACGGACAAAGTGAACCACTCTACTCAAAGTAGAGACCTCGCTTCGCTCGATCAATAATAAAGAAAGCGAACATTTTCTTCTATTCGGATCACCGAATTTGTCCGGAAACCAATAAATATCATCCAATTAAATATTAATTAAACACCGACCGGAACAGAAGAAGTTGAATTACTTGCAATGATGATTTATATTAACTATAAATCTGTTGAATTGGGAAAGTAATTTATTAGAAAACAACGTGTTTTCCTTACAAATGTTATGTATCATAGCAATAATTAAACGCAAACAAAGCTGAAAAAAACCGACTTCACCGCATCTAAATGTACTAAACACGCATTATTGAAGATGTTTCAAGAACTACTGATCAGATCTTGATCAAATTTAAATGGGACCAATTGGAAAGCAACATCTTTCAAACAAAAAAAATATTTTAAAATCGGTTCACGTGGAACAAAGTTATGAGGTAACACGCATAAAAAAATATAAATAGTCGACTTAGTACCTCCTCCCTTTTGTGAAGTCGGTAGAAAGATAATTGATATTCATCGACAATGAAAATGAAATGATTGAAGTTTGTGTGTAAATGACTAAATGTATATTTGTATTTTCTTCGCGCTGTAACGGCTGAACGGATATGGATAAAATTTGGATTTTTTCATAAATTCAAAATATTCAAAAGTCAAAATATCAACATAAAATTAAATATTTGTAAAGACGATCATGTTCGAGCAATTTTAGGCGCGACTGTTTTGACGTTCGTTTTGTGATATCCACAATCATATCACCGGCAAGGAAAGTAGACCAATCAAGGCATAAAAAAAAATATTTTTCATGCTAGATAGGCAAGCATTTGGCCACTATCTCACCTGATGGAAATTGAAGATGCAGCCGATGATGTAACATGCCTGATTTTAGACGGAATCAGAAATTATTTTAATATCAGACTGTGAACAAAAAAAATCAAAAATGTTACATCGACAGTTTCAACAGCTTGCGTATATCGAGAGTACGTAGAGTAGTAGTAATGATAAAAATGGTTATCCTAAACGTAACGTAAAGGTTATAAAAATTTATATATTTACTAGCTGCGCCCCGCGGTTTCACCCGCGTTGATAATGATGAAAAGTGATGATGATGATGATGATGAAAAATAGATGTTGGCCGATTCTCATAGATACCGGATAAGCACAAAAAATTTCATCAAAATCGGTCAAGCCGTTTCGGAGGAGTATGGCAACGAAATCTGTGACACGAGAATTTTATATATTAGATATTTTTAATTCAAGATAGGTAAACTTTTGACCACTATCTCACCTGATGGTAAGCGACGATAGAGCAAGCTCGCCTAGAAGATACCTATTCACTCGCGACTTGAAGACTCCCATATTGTACTCATCAGGAAACACCGAATCAGTTAAGGAGTGTACCATTGCTTTCTATGAGAAAATGGTTGTCTATCAGGCATAAAAAAATCTTCAGGAAGAGTAAATTCTGTGCCAACACCTCCTAGTTCGGAAAGGGATGACAATTGACGCTAAAGTATAAAAAAATACTTCTATGTCGTTTATTCTATTAAATATTGGAAGTGTGACGAACACGTAATTACTCTCTTATATCACTTACATCAACATGAAAGCGAAGTCGGCCACCGAGCGTGTTCAAAAGAAACGAGATGAATAAGTGATTCCCAGATCGCAAAAAGTGTTATAACATTTCACGAATGGCTTGCTCCATTGTGCCGCTAAGTAAATTTATTTTGCGCTTCGTGCGGAACGGGATGTTCAACAAGTAGGTATTATGGGTAACAGTGACTGTGATTCAATCGGATTTAGGAGAAAGTTAGAGCAAATCAATCTGCGCGATTAGAAAAGGCGTTAATTCCGTATTATTTACGTCCAGTAGCGCGCAGGCCGCGGTTGCTGTACCAACATCCGGAGTAACCGAATTACACGCGCGAAGCCAAACGTTGCGTTTTGAAAAAAATAACATGACGGTGTTTGAATGAAACAAAAACTAACCAAATTTTGTTATTCGATAAATTTCCGAGAATATTTTATTTTATCAGCCAAATAAAATACGATTATATTAGTGTGTTCTAATAAATTAATAAAATTTAAATATTAACTTGATTACGGCTGCTTTCAAGTGTTCGTAAAACGTTAAATTGTCTAAATAGCTATTGGTGAAGTGGATATGTGACATTGACGTTTATCGGTGGAGGATCTTGGATGTCAGGAGGCGAGGGTATGTGACGTCACCATCTGGAAGCAGTAAGTATTCTGAATTAAGGGAAGTCTTCACTTCATATGACACATAAAATAAAAAATAAATAAAAACATTACTTATTGTTGATCGAGCGAAGTGAGATTTTTAAGTTGATTTGGGTCGTTCAGCACTTTGTCCGTCCGTCCGTCCGTCTGTCAGAGACAATTAGCGTCCAAATCATATAAACGAATGACTTCAAATTCTCACAAAAATGACATTTAAAATTATATAAATTAAAATATTAAGAGGACAAGAATTATGAATTAAAATATTAACATTATAAAACATATTTTTTTATATGCCCTTAAAAATCCTTGCAAAAGGGTTAAAAGGGCTTGAAAAGTAGAGTACAAAACCGGTTTTAAAATAAATCTATGTTAGAAAATAACAACTTGGTAGGCCACCAAGCTCACTGTTACTAGACCTATTTTGTCCCTGGGTCTATCTCAAAAACGGCTTCACACTGAACGCTTAAACTTACGTATAATTTCCGTTATATCCTTTACTTGAACAACAAATACAGAAATCAAACAATTATTCGATACATAAAATGCAACTAACCTCAAAACTTTTCTCTTTGAGGCGAAATGTAGACGGGAGATCTAAGTTCAGCGCGATCTAGTTATATACATATAATTGAGAGACGAAACGAGTAATTCGCTCCCTGATGGTAATCATCACACTTGCCCACAGTTCAGTGTCACCAAGAAATTTTTCCTGCGCAGCAAAGCACTGCGTTCGTCACCCTGAGATATTAGATGTTAAATGTCTTTAAGGTGAAGTAGACTCCAAATTGGACGATTCATCCTCACGAATATTAAAGATTTGACCTTTAAAAACGGTCGATTAACAGCATTTTTTATGTGTAATAAATGTTCCCTTAATGTATACTTAATATTTTATTTGGATATGTTCAGCGATACACGATTGAATAAATTTGTCTCTATAGTAAAAAGAAAAATAACTTTACTAAAAAACACCAAATTTTCCGTTCCCGTCAGTGGAATGAATCAACTTTATTCTGTTGCTATAAAAGATATTTTTACATAAAATATTGGGTGTAATCCCAACAAACATTCAAACCTCGTTGTGAACTCAAGTTTTTTGTAAAAGGGTAGGATTAATTTTAAATAATATATGAAAGCGCGCACGCTGACTATGCAGGCAATTCTACAAGGCTACAGTTTGGCTCCGGTCCGCCAACTCGATACCAAGTCGCCTTAAGACCTATTATTTTATTTATTTTTTTATTATTATTATTACATGACCATGGATGCATAGTCCTTCAGTCGAAATATTAAACAAATATTAACAATTTCTATTTTTCATAATAAAAGTCTTAGTCACAAGTCACAGTCAAAGTCAAGTAGTCAGTCATAGTCAAGTCATGCCCTAGTAAAGTGGTAGAAACTTTACTAGAACTTCTATTGGAGTTTTGGAGCGAAGGCGAAAATCACGTTTTTCAACTTTGTATGACTTGCCTACACTTATGCACATTTACTAAGTATTAACGGTTAATAATCCACCACATTACACATTAACACTCGAAGAATCACAGGTTTTGGAAAATTATACAAAATCCACAACGCTATTTTTTCACCTTCGCGGCAAAACTCCAGACCTATTATTTCACTGGAAACATTGCCCTTGGCGGCTGAATTGACTGACATTTATTTCACCATGTTTAAAACAACAGATTATGTATATTACACGTAATGTTAATTCTGGTGATCCCTGAATCCCAACACTAGGATGAGCCTTATGTCGTGGGATTCAGTATTGTAGATACATACAATTGTTACAGTCGGTATATCATCACAATTTGATAAAAACTTACATTTTGAACTATTAAATTAAAATTTAAACGGGAATTAGCGTGACTTACGCGTTGTCGATGTCTAAATCGACAATTGTTTCGGCTAGATTCGGAAGCCTTCTTCAGAAGTCCCGACCTCACCAACTGTATGTTTTTTTTTATATATGTACATATATGTTACGCGATATCTCCGCCAATTATGAATCGATTTTGATATTATTTTTGTTTAGTATTCATACTTCAGAGGTGGTTTCATATAAATTTTATCGAAATCGGTCAAGCCAAAACCGAAATATAAGCGATTAAGTCGATTTTTAACCGACTTGCTAAGGAATGGAATTCTTTGCCCGAGTCTGTGTTTCCCGTTAAGTACAATCTAGGAGTCTTTAAATCTCGAGTGAACAGGTATCTTCTAGGCAAGCATGCTTCATCTTCGACCACATCGTCACTTTCCATCAGGTGAGATGGTGGTCAAATGCTTGCCTATCGAGAATAAAAAAACTTAATAAAAGAAGGTTCTCAATTCGACTGTAATATTTTTAAAGTTTTGCTTGGGTTTCCCTTATTATTAGAAAGGTCAGTCAGTCAGCTTTCAAATTAAAAATCCCGTCTCGGTTGGTCTCGGTTACGAGAGTGTTAAATTCTTATCTAAATTTGGTGAAAATCGGTGCAGCCCAAAAACAAAAATACTCCAAAAATACCCCCGGCGCGGCGCTATGTTTGGAAAACCAAACATAGCGCCGCACCGGGAGTATTTTCAAAATTTTAATTTTGCCACTTGTTATTTCTGTAGAGAGTTGAAATTATATACCCGGTGCTAACCTGGCCTAGCTTCTGTGGGGCCAAGTGAATAGAACTCTACCTAAAGCTACGTTTATCATCCGTACAGCAAAGGAGTGGAACTCATTGCCCGCGTCTTTGTTCCCCGAACGGTATAATTTGGGAGTCTTCAAGTCAAGAGTGAATAGGTACCTTCTAGGCAAGCGTGCTACATCTTCGGCCGCATCATCGCTTTCCATCATGTGAGATTGTGGTCAAAAGCTTGCCTATCGTAATAATTCACACCTAACGTCACTGCTAAATTTCCAAATGTCTACGGTAAAGGTCTACGTAGAAGATGCATGCTTAAATGTATGATTCAGATTACCAATATTGACGTTTGTCATCCGTATTGCGAAGGAGTGGAATTCGTTACCCCCTTTGTTTCCCGAACGGTGTAATCTGGAAGTCTTCAAGTCAAGAGTGAATAGGTATCTTCTAGGCAAGCGTGCTACATCTTCGGTCGCATCATAGCTTTCCATCAGGTGAGATTGTGGTCAAACGCTTGCCTATCAAGTATAAAAAAAATGAGTCTCGGTCAACGACGTAAGGTAGCTATCGGTTTTCTATCGTTTACATTTCGGAGAGTGTGCGCAGGAATTATACAAATAAATTCCCCCATATCGTTTTCCTATATACAACATATAACAAGACAAACTGTCGAACGTCATCCTTTTATGGTTGACATACCTCCGGTTTGCTCGAAGCGTTTCGCTTCTATGCTTATCATCCGTATTGCGAAGTGGAACTCATTGCCCGCATCTTTGTTCCCTGAACAGTATAATCTGGGAAGTCAAGAGTAATAAGGTATCTTCTAGGCAAGCATGCTAAATCTTCGGTCGCATCATCACTTTCCATCAGGTGAGATAGCGGTCAAATGATTGCCTATCGAGTATAAAAAAATGCTACATCTTCGGTCGCATCATCACTTTCCATCAGGTGAGATAGAGGTCAAATGCTTGCCTTATGAACAAAAAAAACAAACAGGAAATGATTGCAACCACATGTCTTATTATTATGTATTCTGTGGTTACAGTCATTTCTTTGTGTGACGTAAGCAATGTGACAAAGATTCGGAAGATGCATGCATCAACATCATTGTTTGCAAATAGTGATTTCCCTTTTAATGACGCGGCCGCAACAAGTGCTGGCCAGAATTGAGTTTGGTTATTAACTTAACTTAAAAGGAAATTAAATTAAAAGGAAAATCTGTAGAAGAATAATTTGTAACTTGAGGTATGCTTACATTTGTTTCCGAATTTCCCATTTTTGAGATTTTCCTCCTAAAATTTGTTTTCAAACGACTTCAAAAAAGGAAGTTCTGAATTCAACTGCATTTTTTGTATGTATGTTACGCGATATCTCCGCCAATTATTAATCGATTTTGATGTTTTTTTTTTGTAGAGTATACTTCAGAGTTGGTCCCAAATTTTATCGAAATAGGTCTAGCCAAAACCGAAACATAAGCGATTAAGTCGGTTTAATAAGATTTGATTGCGTTTTAAGTAAGTATTATTTAAACGCTTTCACACTCAGCCCTACACTAAGTTCAATGACTTGTGTCGTGAGTGTCGGAATCATTCCCATCACACCCAGAAATTCTAAATTCCTTTGGGAAGAAAACTTGTGTTCCCGCCGGCAATCGAACCCGTTGCTCCTGCTTAGAAGGCAAACACGCACACGACTAAGCCAACGGGCAGTTCAAATACAACAGGCCTCGATTCTGATGTACACACACTAAATTAAATTTAAACTATCCCTGTCTCTTACAAAATAGAAACACAAGACAGAGATAGCATACATTTTAGTGCTGTCAAGCTAGTTTATCATTTAAATTATGAACAGCAGAAGCAGAAAGGCGCGTGTTTTTAGTCAACACCAATTACATACTCGACTAAGCTTTCATAGACATCTAAGTTCTGACTAACTTGACAGCACTAAAATGTATGCTATCTCTGTCTTGTGTTCCTATTTTGTAAAAGACACGAATAGTTTAAATTTAATTTAGTGTATGACATTAGAATCACGGGCAACAAAATTAAAAGCTTATAGTCTATCGTGTACATCTTTCCTTAAGCGGATTCCAACCAATAATACAAAACTTGTAAAACGATAAAGATAGTAGGAAAATCGAACATCTGATAAACATCTACATCAAAAACATTGTTTTGATTTTAATCTATTGCAAATACTTATATTACACTTGTAACTGATATCTACAATAGATAGCTGATAAGGGGCGTAATCGATGACAACAATTAACACTATATAACACCCGGGACCAATATATCGAGTCAGTTTTCGAATTTTGTGGAAATTGAACAATTGTATTTTGCAAAACAAAGGTAAGCTTTGTTCGATTTTTAAAAGGAATCTGCTTATTTTTACAAGACATAAATACTCCTTTCTTTTGTTGTATTGTTAGTATTTTTGTATCAGCTGCAGTGTTTCTTTTGACTCTTAAGCGAGAGGATTGGAGGTATTTTGTTCTACCGACTTCACAAAAAGGAGGAGGTATATAAAAGGAGGACTATTTTTTTATATTTTTTATGTGTGTTACCTCATAACTTCGTTCGAAATGAACCGATTTTGAATTTTTTTTTTGTTTGAAAGATGTTGCTTTCTAATTGGTCCCATTTAAATTTGATCAAGATCTGATCAGTAGTTCTTGAAATATCGTCAATAATACGTGTTGAGTACATCTAATATGATCAAAGTTCCGAAGATAAAGCGGTGAAGTCGGTTTTTTTTATGCTATGCTTGGTATTAATTATGTTTAAAAATCTGTTGTGAAATCTGCCTTATGTGCTACGGGTGCTAGGTTTGATTTCCGATGGTAGCACCATTTAAGGGGAAATGTGATTTTAGTTCAGGTATGTTGATGTTGAAGTACTCAGATCTTAATTTCAACTAACTTTAAAAAGAAGGAGGAGGTTGGGATAAGTTTGACATTTAATTTCTTTAATATTTTACCTTTTTTTGAATTTATTTAAAAGTATCTTGATGAATTGTAATTATTATCATTTTTACCGACTTCCCAAAAAATGAGGAGGTACTCAAGTCGACTGTTATTTTTTATGTTTGTTATTATAACTTCTCTTCACGTGAGTCGATTTCGATTTTTTTTTTTAGTTTGAAAGCTGTTCCTTTCTAATTGGTCCCATTTAAATTTGATCAAGATCTGATCAGTAGTTCTTGAAATATCGTCAATGATGCCTATTTTGTGGACTACTTTGACGATGTTCTCGTTTAACCGACTTCAAAAGTTACCTCATAACTTTCGTTGTGAGCTGATTTTATCATGATCTGATCTCTAGTTTTTGAGTTATTGTCAATAATGCGTGTTTAATACATTAAATCTGATCAAGGTTCCGAAGATAAAGCGGTGAAGTAGGTTTTTTAAGCTTTGCTTGCGTTTAATTATATTGCAATGATATAAACATAAACGCTTTCACACTCACAGCCCTACACGAAGTTCAATGACTTGTGTCGTGGGTGCCGGAAACATTCACATCACACACACAATCACAACCAGAACCAGAAACACAAATTTTCCTTGGGGAGAAAACTTGATTATTAGATCATCTATTTCATTACTATTTCTTATTTTGTTGTAATATTTTCGAATAAATCTATTTTTGTACTATATTTTAATATGCTTATTTTTGTATGGTAATTATGGTCAAGTAATTAAATTTTAATTGTAATTGACATACTGATATAACGTGAATAAATGATTATTTATGATTAAAGTTTTCGGCAACCTTGATACAAGTCTTTGAACTTAGCGTGGGGCTGTGAGTGTGACTGCGTTTGTTTTTTATTTGTTTGTTTGAAATGCTCACTGACGTAACTGGGTGCGCGTTCGCCTTCTAAGCAGCGGGTAATTGATTCCCGGTGGGAACACAAGATTTCCTCCCCAAGGGAAATTTGTGTTTCCGATTCTGTGTGAGATTGTGTGTGTGATGTGGATGTTTCTGGCACCAATGACACAGGTCATCGAACTCAGTGTGGGGAAGTTTAAGCGTTTCCATTAGTTTAGTGACGTGTGTGTCCGCCTGCTTTATATTAATTTTATGTAACGGTTTTTCCTTCCTACGGGAATGTTTGTGTTTCTGATTCTGGGTTTCACAAAATGTGACGCAATTGGATCAATTTATCTGAATAAATAAAATTATAATCCTACTAATATTATAAATCCGAAAGTTTGTGTGTAATGTGTGTAAATGTGTAAGTAAGTTTGTTCCCTCTTCACGCTTTAACGGCTGAACGGATTTGGATGAAATTTGGAATGTTCATAGATTATACCTAGGATTAACTCATAGGCTACTTTAAACTTTATACGCCCGCATGGCTTATTTTATTTCAAACTTTTATTTAGTTTTTAGCGGTATTTCGATTTAAAATTCCCTAAACCGATTTTGATGTAATTTTTACGGGTACAATCTGAAAGTTTATGCTTTCATGTAAAAAAAATGTATTATAAATGACGGAGATCTGAGGTAATAAAAATTACAACTGAATTGAAAACCTCTTTTTTTAAGTTGTAAAAACTAAATAATATATAGAGCATAATGATAATTGTTGAGACAAATAAGTAGTAGCAGTTTTAGTCACTTAAGAAAATTAAATGTATACAACGATATATTATCTAATTTTAGTAAATACTAACAAACAAAGCATTTACACTCACAGCCCCACACTAAGTTTAAAGACTTGTATCGTGGGTGCCGGAAACGTTTACATAACACACACAAATACACCTAGAACCAGAAGCACGAATAACCCTTGGGAAGGTATTTGTGCTCCTTCCGGGAATCAAACCCAAGACCCATGGCGCAGAGGGCGGAGACCTTTCCACTGCGCCAACTGGGTCGTCGTCGTAACAACGGGCCAATTGTCTATATTTTCTTAAATTATAATTATATACATGTTAAAATATATTATATCAAAATAACTGGACGTCAACGAAATATTCCTTTTTTTATTCTAGAATATGAACGATGTTATAACTAAATTCTAGCTCAAATAGACAAATAATGCAAACGCTTCGTGTCGATTCTATCGTTAGAAACGCTATCGCAAATCCAACAGAAACGATCTAAAATCTTGTGCATAAAGGTTTCAAATTCAATAAAGCATACATAACTAATTTAATGATAATTTTATTATAAACATGTAAATAATGTGCACGTAATATGTAAGAGACCATGCGCCTGGACAAATCTATCCAAGGTTTTAAGGTGTATTTTATGTAATCACTTGTCAATGATATGTTTAAGGGTAAATAATTACTGAAATTAATTAATATATTTATTAAATTTCCACCTTTATTTTAAATAAAATTATTACAGTAGCTTCTTACGTCAGCATTCAATAAACAAGACAATAAACAATATTAATGATGAACATAAGGATAATAGGACCATGATAATGATTAGGCATGCTACTGAGAACTAAAGCTTACTTAAATGCATTTTATTTTGTTTATTTTATAAATTTATTTCATACAAAATATATACGTTAAATATATATATATATATGTTGCTTGTTTCACTTAACTTTAATAACAAATTGTTTGTAATTGTTTTCCTGTCAAAGCTGTTCAGTGTTGTTTTTTCGTGTGCGACGTCACCTGCCGTTCTCAACGGAAGACCAGCGCTGGTTTTTTAAACCAGCATTATGCTGAGTTGAGGACGGTTTGTGGTAAAAAAGTAAAAAAAAACTATTTGTACCTTTTGTCAATTGAATTTTTTTGCCACAAATAAATATATGTCTTTATGTCAAAATGTTATGTCAATTACACAGGCCGACATTATTTTTGGTGTTTTGACTTTGACTATTGTTCTTAACTAATTCGGGTACGCTGATTCCGAATATGTATTCGGTTTGAGTCAATCACATCAGGATTTTTCAGAAAATAAAAAAGACGTGTGAGATTTTTTTTGTATGAGGGCGAAATAGCATCTCGTTGGAAATTCCAAATATTAAATTCTCAAAATAATATGCATGCTATTGGGTCAGCACAGCAGTCCGGATTCACAAAGTATCCGTGTTTCTTGTGTGAGTGGGACAGTCGAGCACGAAATCTACATTACGCGAAGAAATAATGGCCAGCCAGAGACCAACTCGTACCAGGACACAAAAATATGCAACGTGATGCATTAGTTGATCCAAAATTAGTTCTTTTGCCTCCTTTTCACATCAAGTTGGGACTGATGAAACAGTTTGTTAAAGATTTGAAAAAAAGGTGACTGTTTTAAATACCTATGCAAAAATGTTTTGCACATTCAGAAGTGAAACTGAAGGAAGGAATTTTTGTAGGTCCTCAAATTCGAAACTTAAAATTCGACAGATTGTTCCAAAATACGATGACCGAGGATGAATCTGCAGCAGTTCTTTCGTAAAGGTCATAGACGGTTTCCTGGGAAACAACAAGTCTCCAGACTACAAAGAAATTGTAGCAGTAGTAGTAGGATGCAATATGAGTGTTAAACTGCATTTTCTTGATTCTCACGTGGAATACTTTCCTGAAAATTTTGGGGACGTCAGTGAGGAACAAGGAGAGAGGTTTCACCAAGATATAAAGGAGATAGAGAGACGTTATCAAGGAAGATGGAATGTGAGAATGATGGCAGACTACTGCTGGACATTGAAGAGGGACTCACCGAATAAAGTACACAAAAAAGAAAACAACAAACGTAGTTTTCAGGGAAAAAGAGAAGGATTTCATTAAAAAAAACCAATGCTTGTGTTATGCACACATTATAACTCAATTGCGATGCATATTTCAATGTGTATAATTTTTTAATAAATATTCACTCAGTACTTATGGTAGTTTATATGAAAATTAAAAAAAATCTATTTATACACTTTTCTTGAAAACCTGACGTGCTGGAAAAAAACTGAGCACAGATTCGTGATCAGCATACCCCAATTACTATAATACACTTAACAGAATTGAAACACTTTTTCATGAAAAAAAAAATGTAGGCCTGTGTTATTTTTCAATTATTCCTTTCATCAATAGTACCTTCATAAGTTATCTTAACCTAAGTTTATCTATATTATCCAGCCGCTGAAAAGCCCTTGTGCAGTTTACCTCCATGCCTCTTTGTCAATAACATAATTATTAGTTTTATAATAAGCTACACAAGAGTTTCCATCGAGGTTTTACGCCAAGGAAATGGCCTGAAGAATTATTCCCTCTTACTCTTCTCTTGGGACAAGTAAACGTTGCACGTTATTGAGCATTGTAAATGTCTTCTTTCAAGCATATCTTTAGCATCCAAAGAAGCATTTCCTTTCCCCTTTCATCTCGCAGTGTCTTCCAGATGTGGACTACTGTATTGACCTTGACTGCGGTGCTGGCGCTAGCAGCAGGACACGGCAGAGTGCTTGACCCTCCTGGCCGGGGATCGTTGTGGAGGTTTGGTTACTCCGCCGCCAGAGCCAACTACGATGATGACGGACTCAACTGCGGTGGATTCTACCAACATTATTCTGTTAATGGTGGAAAGTGGGTATTCTAAAGTGACTTAGAAGTTTGGTTTAATAGTATTTTGTATTGAACTTTCAATTTGTTACGGTTTTTAAAAGTCTTGTTATTTTATTATAATTATCCTTTTTACCGACTATCCAAAAAAAGAAGAGGTACTCAAGTCAACTGTTCCACGTAAACCGATTTTGATAATTTTTATTTTGTTTAATAGATGTTGGTTTCCAATTGGTTCCATTTAAATTTGATCAAGATCTGACTAGTAGTTTTTGAGTTATCCTCAATAATGCGTATTCTGTGGACTACATTGACGATGTTCTCGTTTTTAACCGTCCGATTATTTTTTTATTTGAAAGCTGATGCTTTTCATGTGGTCCCATTAAAATTTAATCAAGATATAATCTCTAGTTTATGAGTTATCGTCAATAATGCGTGTTTAATACGTTAAATCTGATCAAGATTCCGAAGATAAAGCGGTGAAGTCGGTTTTTTTAAGCTTTGCTTACGTTTAATTATTACGTCTTCAATTTGGGCATTGATGTTATACTTACCTAATCTGCAAGCGGCAAGGGCATGATCTAATGAAATATCATCATGATGAGAGGTTGAGATGAGAGTGTGGTCAGAAGAGAAACTGTTCTTTTATAAAAAAAATACAAGATAATGCCCTGCGTTTCCTTATTTCGATCCTCAGTTGCAGAAACAGTTGCTAAACAACCTTCGATATTCTTTTATCCTATATTCAACTCAAAAAGTTGCATTGACTTATTTCAGATGCGGCATCTGCGGGGATTCCTTTAACTCAGCTATTCCCAGGGCCCATGAGCGCGGGGGAATCTACGACTCCGGTATTGTCGCAGCTACCTACGAAGCCGGTTCCGTTATCCCCATCTCCGTGCAGATCACGGCTCACCACTTGGGATACTGGGAGTTCAAGCTGTGCCCCGACTCTTATTCTATCGAGCAGGACTGCTTTGATGCCCATCCCATCGAACTCGAGGAGGGCGGAACTAAATACTACCCACAACGAGGCAGCACCACCTATGTGGTCAACTACAGATTGCCAGAAGATCTGACTTGCGAAAACTGCGTTCTCCAATGGAGATACATATGTGGAAACAACTGGGGAGACTGCAACAACGGCACCCAGGGTCTGGGATGCGGCAACCAGGAAAATTTCGGAGCGTGCTCTGACATCGCCATCACTGGAAGGTCATCAGGTTCACTACCTGCAGAGGATATTCCTGTGGACTCCTTACTATTGGAAAAACTAGGTAAAAAGAAGTAGATTGGCTGTTTACTCAAGGTGATCTTCGGCCTGTATTATTGATAGATTTTAAGATATTTAAGTGACTTTCGTTATGTCTCTGGATAATTTGATGACACGCGATAATCTTCTGCTAGTCAGGGTTTTAAGCCTTAAATTCTAGCTTTCATAAGCTTGGGAATTCTGGTTCAGTTAAAATCAAACCAAATTGTAAATATATTAATTACTTACATAACTAAATGAGATGAAAGAATAAGAAGCATCGATATGCTAAAACAACATTAATAGGTATATTTATTAAAACAGTTTTTTTAACAAGATAAAGATGATTGTAGAAATATAAAAAAAAGGTTAGTGATTTTATTTATAAGACTGTAGAAAAATTATTTCGTATGTGCCAATTTATTTTTAATAAAATTAAAATAAATAATTATAAGCGGCAGCTATGTTCCTTTTACTTGAACCTTTGATATTAAATTAACAAATCATTGAATGAAGAAAATTCTTAAAAAAAAAAAAAATGGTAAATGTCTGACTGTAGCCTCTGATTTGGTTGGAGGTCCGATTTTCGGTAACCTTGCTGACGAAGAATAGAATGAACTAGGAATTGATGAAATTGGGACAAGTCAGATGACCTAGATGTGACAGTATAATACTACTTCAAATAGATAGCAGAGGAGTGTACGTGACTTGTTACACAAAGCGCCCGTAAGTGTATATATCTGAATGTTGGGAAAGTATAAGTTAAGTACTTATTCGAACAAAGTTGTTGTGTCAGAACTTTTTCCAGGCCTTTCCAAAGTTCCAACATTTCTCACTTCCCATCATTTACTTCTTTATTTCTTAACTAGCTGACCTGCCCGGCGTCGCCCTAGTAAAAGTCCTCATAACATTAATCACAGTCATACCTCCGTTAGTCCTCCTAACATTAATTATTAATGTAGATGAACATAGAAATATAGCAGGCAAAAAAAACGATGGATTCATTGTTTAAGAATGGATTGGGTGTGGAAATTACTCTTTTTTTTTTTTTATTCGTGATAGGCCAACTTTTGACCACTATCTCACCTGATGGTAAGCGACGATGTGGTCGACGATGGAGCAAGCTTGCCTAGAAGATACCTATTCACTCGTGACTTGAAGACTCCCATATTGTACTCATCAGGAAACACCGACTCGGGCAAACGCTTAGTGCGCATTTGTGGAATGTCCACCATATAGCGGCTTAGAGAAGAAAGTAGAAGCAGAGAACATGTGCCAACCCAACATATATATAATAAAATATAAAGGCAAGGAGAGGATGGCATCACTAAATGCAATTATTAGTTGGAATTTCGTTCTCACACCAAATGTTGTTTAAATACTTTAATGGTCTTAATACAGGTAGACCAGAAATGTATTACATGAGATAAACAAAATATTATCTAATACCTCTAAGCGAGCAATTCTTGTATATATATGTATTATGAATCTCAGAAACGGCTCCAACGATTTTCATGAAATTTAGTATGAAGGGGGTTTCGGGGGCGATAATTCCATCTAGCTAGATTAATTTTTTTAGAAAACGTCGTTTTAACCATCAAACCTCGGTCATCCAGGTACTTATAATAAAGTGCAAGCCACAATACCACCCAAATAGGATATGTACCAAAAAAAAATATAACGTTGGAATTTTTAGTAAATTCAACTGTAAATATTTGGTTTGGACACAAAATGAACTAAAGGTAAAGTATAAGTTTAGGGTAGAGGCATGGAATTGGCTGCTGAAGTAATCGTAGGTAGGTCCCCTATCTCGATAGGTAGATAATATTAGTAATATATTACCTACCCAGTTACACATGACAAACCGTAGATCCTCTCCTATCTCGATAGGTAGAGGATATTAGTAATATGTTACCTACTCAGTCACACACGACAGTTTTGTGACTGAGTAGGTAACATATTACCTGACCTTTTATAACGCTGCTGACGTCTGTTCAATGTAATTTTGTTGGTTTGAGGCCAATTACCTTACACGGCAATACTTGTGTATTAATATGTCTGTTCTATAAAAAGGATGCAGTCCTAAAAATAATTTAAAATTATTGTCGGAATTTTGATGATTCCGGTTGTATGTTGAGGACATGGAATACCTGGACCAACGCATGGATGAAAGTAGGATAAAAGTATGTGGTCTGTACTGCCATCAGACGTATGGGAGAGTCTGACGACTGCATCGTCAGGCTGACGAATAAGGACGGGATATTGACTAAGAACTACTGAAGTTTTAGTCATATAAGAAACTTATTATGAGCAAAAAATTCTTTTTGTGAATCTGACAAAAAAATCTTATAGTAACGACGACGAGGTTGTCAAATATTCGAAAATAACTACTAAAACTCTAATCATATATAATACATACAATATCCGGATGACCGAGCTTTGCTCGATTTTTTGTTTTTGGTAGAATGTGTTTGAATAAGCTCCATCTCGTGTCGAGTAGAAACAGTTTTTTACATCGGTCATGGCGTAATAGATGGCGCTGATAGTTTCTTAAACCCGGTTTTTCAAATGGAGTTTGGGAACCGAGCATTTCTCGGTCCTGGAACGTTGATAAATCGATTCCGAAAAACCCCTAATCTGTAACTTTCATGAAAATCGTTGGAGCCGTTTCCGAGATCCTTATTACATATATACAGAATTGCTCGTTTGAAGATATTAGATATAGTTACGCCTCTATCAGAGGTAGGCAGATACCACATCTCTTCACCTGCTACGATCCGGACACACAACTTTTGCTTCTTCTAAATGCATGTATTTTTATAATTACATATAGGTATACATGCTTGTTAATTGCGGGTACTTTGGACCTGGCCTTCTTTAAACCGTTTGCTACCGTCGGGATACGTTTGACCCTTACCAATCTGCCCATTCACACTTTATAAATCTGCTTCGTCAACTTAGTCTATAGGAAAGTCTAAAAAACTATCTGTGTTACTCACTTAAAGTTTTGTATTTTCAGCAGAACTATTTTTCAATATATATTATTATACTCATCATGCCACTCTTTGCGCACTAAGTGTGGTACTTTTTATTTCAAAATCGTAAAATCAAAATCGTTTATTCACACGGGCCCCAAAGAGGCACTCACTAAAGTTAATGACTCTACTGCCAGATTCGCGAAATTATAGCCGTTTCGAGAAGGATCTAGCAAGAAATATGGCGGCGCATTTTTTTTTATCTTTCTTATATTAATAACATAATTATATTAATATACGTTTATTTACATTATGTAGTCTCCATGCATCCTTGTCTTTAATGTAGTCAATCGGTTTATAATAAGCTTTATCTTGTAGAGTCACATTCGAAAGCTACTTTTATTCTAGAGACCTTCAAATAGTGCATTTTGATGTATTAAAAAAAAAGGGATTAACTTTTTTTTTAATTCAGTTTGCAGTATTTGACAAATGTAATACTCCGGCACTTCATCAGTCAATTTAATCCTACTAATAATATAAATGTGAAAGTTTGTGTGCGTGTGTGTTTGTGAATGTTTGTTGCCACGTATCTCCGTAACGAATAAACCAATTTTGATGAAATTTAGAATGTAGATAGTTTATGTTCCGGAATAACACATAGGCTAATAACACTAGACACGTTTTAACTTATTTATAGCGGGCGAAGCGGCGGGGCACGGCTAGTTAAAATATTAAACATAACATAAACGCTTTCACTCACAGCCCCACACTAAGTTCGATGACTTGTGTCGTGGGTACCGGAAACATTCACATCACACACACAATCACAACCAGAACCAGAAACACAAATTTTCCTTGGGGAGAAAACTTGTGTTCCCGCCGGGAATCGAGCCCGATACTTAGAAGGCGAACCACACCCAACTAAGCAGTTTACTTTTTGACGACCCAGTTGGCGCAGTGGACAGGTGTCTGCGCCGTGGGTCCGTGGGGTTCGATTCCCGGCAGGAGCACAAATTCCTACCCAAGGGATATTTGTGCTTCTGGTTCTGGGTGTAATGTGTGTGTGATGTGAATGTTTGTGGCACCCACGATACAAGTCTTTGAACTTAGTGTGGGGCTGTGAGTGTGAATGCGTTTGTTTGTTTTGTTTTTGTTCATTAAAAAAAATCTTTATATTCACAGGGCCTCTATACAGTTTTCTGATAACTGGTTACATGCAATCTCACTACTGGGTGCCGAGACGGCCGAGCCAGCCAACTGAAACAGTGGTCACTCAGAAGATCACCAACAAGCGCCGGAAACACAAGGGCAAGAAGAAAGTCAAGCCTTATAAGTCAAAATGGGTGAGTTCTTGGCATATAGTGGTGAAATGCTTGCCTATTCTGCATAAAAAAAACATTTTAACGATAATACTTATTTAACGTAAATTATAAAATGCTAATAATCAAACTACTATTAAAATTACTATATATATATATACACAGGGCATTGTAGGTACATATGTTAACAAGTATACATTTTTATAGTTATGTGAAATAAGCCTTAATTATAAATCCGAAAGTTGTATGTAAATGTGTAATTAAATTTATTTATTTCAGATTATTAATCCATTTATAAAAAAAATCTATAACAATTCTACAATAATATGACATATTAAAATCAATTTATAAACAAAATTTATAACTCTATGGATTATGATTATGTAAATTAAAAAATGGTATCACTCTCAATTAAGTTAAAGCTATAAATGTCCCTTATTATCATATAATGTATATATATATATATATATATATATATTAGTTTGTGTATGTTTATAATATATTGTTATTATTTATGTAGGTTTTTGTATGTATATTATGTATGTAATATTAATGATTATGTATAAGTACATTTATTAATTTAAATACGTGTCGAGGTACACCACCGTCCCTGTTTGTAATATTTTTATCATCTCCCTTTGGTTGTCTGGAAGAAATCGCTTTGAGCGATAAGACCGCCCTTTGTGCTCTTATGTTATATTTAAGATTTCTTTGTAAGTGTTATTTATTTTGGTGTGCAAATAAAGAATTTATCTATCTATCTATGTCCGAAATAAATGTTTTTTTTTATTATATTAAATTAATTAAATGTCTAATAATAAAATAATAATAATTGATTAAATATAATAAACATACAAAATTAAATCTTAATGTCAAATAAAAAAAATATAATTAATAAAATAATATAAAATCCATCATCGGCGAGTTCCACCGCTCATGTTTGTTTTCTTTTCACGCTGTAACGGCTGAACGGATAAGAATGATATTTGTATTTTTTATACCTAGGTTACAATTTTCCCCTATCGCTATTTTACACCTAGTCTTTATTCCTAAAAGAAAATGTTATCTTATTTTATTCGCTATCGCGATTTCACCTGCCATTATTTTTTACAGATTTTATTTTCCTTTGCGTAAATACGTGAAAAGTAAAAATAAATTTGTACAAGACATTAATGCAAAAGTTTGTGTGTGTGTGTGTGTGAATGTTTGTTACCACGTATCTTCGTAGCGAAGAAACGGATTTTGATGTAATTTATAATGCAGGTAGTTTAGGTCCCGGAATAACACATAGGCACTTTTTAACTTAAATAACGCGGGCAAAGTCGCGGGGCACGGCTAGTCAATAATAAAATGTCAGCTACTTATACGAAATTTCGTAAAGCTTATATGTACATACCTCTATCATGCAGTGGATATTCCATACAAAACTATTAACGCGTTTTATTTCTTTTCAGTTACCATATTGGAGACGTCGTTGAAGCGGGATACCTATTTTTATTATACAGAGTTTAATTTTGTTAGAAAGCGATGATCTTAAATTCTAATGACACTTAGATGTTACGAATTGTCATATTATTATTCAATTAAGTATTTATAATTAAAAAAAAAATGTAATTGTACTGATAACTAGGTAATTCAAATGTAAAAATAATGTTGTTATAGATTTAAATTAAATAATAATTACCTTATAGTTTAAAGATGATAAAACGTTTTACTTATAGAACTTTAAATAAATTAAATAAGGACCGTGTAGGACATGTAGGACCAATAATGTTACCATTTCCGCATCTTCTAGACAAGCGTCCTTCTATATGTATATATCTTTTATCAAATTACCTCATTTTAAGTAATAATTCTCTTACTCCAACTACAGTTCATTTGCCTATAAGATTATTAAAACTATATACAGCAAAGACCTAAGTTAAGTGACGCTACCCAGTGGTAGTGGGCTTGAGCACTTGAGTTACCTATAAGCTCGATGTCTTGTAGGTAACTTAGATCTTTGCTGTATATAGTTTTAATAATCTCATTGTATTATTTAATTAAATGTACAAAAACGAATGGTTTTATTTTTACATACTTAGCCAACACATCAGCTATATTCAGGAAAAGATTCTGTATCTGTATACTCAACGTTTAAAAAATAAAGCAGCTTGATTTTGGCGCGAAAGTGAAAAAAATATTTTGTATAATTTTCCAAAACCTGTGATTCTTCGAGTGTTAATGAGTCATAATGGTAGATTATTAATCTTTAATACTTAGTAAACGTGCATAAGTAAGTGTAGGCAAATCATACAAAACAATCACATCCAGCGTAAGGTCGCTAGCATATCGGTATTAAATCTTTGACATTTCGGAGAGTGTGCGCAGGAATAACATGAGTTCCAACATCATTTTACAACAGCCAACAGCCAAACATATTTTTACCATCGAACAAGAAAACAAACTGTCAAACGTCATCCATTTATGGTTGAAATACCTCCAGTTTGAAAAACGTGATTTTCGCCTTCGCTCCAAAACTCAAATAGAAGTTCTAGTAAAGTTTTTAACACTTACTAGGGCATGACTTGACTATGACTGAACCTTGACTCTTTTACTTTGTTTGTGACTTGTGACTAGAACTTAGCTAACTACACTATCTAGAAGAAATTAGTCAGAAATATGTCATCAAGCACCTACTGCTGGAGCAATTTACATGCCAGGCTAACCTAACCACCTATGGATATAATTATTAACAACTATTGAGATAATGATTAAACGCTGGCAAATCGAACGCAAAAATAACTATATTAATATGAACACTTACTAAACTTAGCAAGACCATCAAGAAGAATCAAAATCGTTTATTGGCTCCAAAGAGGCACTCATGAAAGTTAATGATTCTACTGCCAGATTCGCAAAATTACAGCCACCTCGAGAAGAACCTGGCAAGAAACTCGGCGGCGCATTTTTTTAAATCATTGAACAAGACGAGTCATCAAGCGCGCCTTCTTCAATCTTAAAAAGAACTAAGACTATAGACTTACAATTCCGACTTAAAATTCAAATTGCTGACTATTTTGAAGAAATGGTGGAAGTAGATGGAGTAGTTCGAGAAGTAAAGGCGTATATAGCCAGCGAACCCGAGGAAACACAACAAGGTAAATCTATGAAATCAAAACGATTGTTGAGAAGAAGGTAAAAAAAATACGGCCAAGTGGTAGTCGGACTCGCTCACTGAGGGTTCTGTACAAGGCTGTATATAAGGTGTTAGAAGTTTGATTTTTTCACAGCTCCAAGGGACAGTAGACTTGAGTATTTGATATAAATTTCAGCCTGATACCTCCACGCGTTCCTGAGAAAAAGAGTCTTGACAGACAGACATATGGACAACAAAGTGATCCTATAAGGGTACCGTTTTTTCCTTTTAAGTTACCTACGGAACCCTAAAAATTGGATCAAATTAATGTAGAAATGCCTTCGATGCTGTAGATTGATAAAAGCTGTCGATAATTTAAATGATACCTTAATCTTCAACCTGAACGTAAAACCCAGCATGTGTTTTAATTGTCATCGAGCTTAATGTAAACTTTAAAATGAATTAATATAATGTAAGTATTATATTTAGATAATATATAATTTTTCATTTATTACCATATAAAGTAAAACCGCATTGTGTTTCCAAACCGCATTTAAATAATTTTAATATCCAATATAGGTAAATACATAAATCAGTTACTTATTGTCAATCATATATAATACGACTGTTTCAATAAACATTTCATTCTGAATTCATTTGTTGTAGAGGCTTGTAGCATTATATTAATTAATTAAAGAACTGAAGGTAATACAGAACTGTTGGATCACCATATAATATATTATTATATTTTATTATTTAATAGAATATTATTTTAATAGAATACGGCAACAGAAAAGTGCCACTGTACTAACCGGTGTGAAGTTAGCTGCCAAAAGTTAGCGGCCGATTATAAACCGACCAATTTAAGAAGTTCGATTAATTATGTAGATCATCCCATAATCATAAAACCGAATAGAAAATACAATACACCGGTACTGTACTATGCTGCTCCTTGAGATATACATCATTGTTATGTCTTATATTATAGTATTTTTTTTTGAAATGTGTGTTACCTCATATCTTCTCTCCACGTGAGCCGATTTTGAAATTTTTTTTAGTTTGAAAGATGTTGCTTTCTAATTGGTCCTATTTAAATTTGATCAAGATCTGATCAGTAGTTCTTGAAATGTTGTCAATAATGCCTATTTTGTGGAATACTTTGACGATGTTCTCGTTTACCCGACTTCAAAAGTTACCTCATAACTTCTTTCGTTGTGAGCCAATTTTGATGATTATTTTTTTATTTGAAAGCTGGTGCTTTTCGTGTGGTCCCATTGAAATTTGATCAAGATCTGATCTCTTTTTGAGTTATAGTCAATAATGCGTGTTTAATACATTAAATCTGATCAAGGTTCTGAAGATAACGCGGTGAAGTCGGTTTTTTTAAACTTTGCTTGCGTTTAATGATTAAGTAGCTAGTTAGTAATAAGACCAGTCCTATTTGCTTAATGCTGCTGTTCTGGCATAGCAGTGACATTGTTCTCTTGCCAACTCGCAAAACTTTTTTACCCAGTAGGTACGTCTATTATTTGCTTTCTGGCCGTGGGTGAAAAAAAATCTTCCCATTTTCTACGAAAGTTTTAACTTTTGTTGCCATCCCCTCTGTAGTTAACTAAATCACTGCAAAATAGCAAAACAGAATTTAATATTTATTTCGGGGAGATTATAAGGGTGAGAGGTATACTTGCCCTGCATATGCTGCCTGCATATATTCTATGTTTGAAGTAGAATATATCTAAACAAATATCAAAATACGAGTATATCAAGTAAAGAAAGAATATAACTTTTCAAAGCGTAGATTTGGCAAATGAAAGAATGTAAAAATAAAACACGCCATCCTTTCTTGTTTCGTCGTTTTCATCCCTCAGTCTCTTCCAGATGTGGACCACGGTACTGACCCTGGCTGTGATGCTGACGGTTGCTGCAGGACACGGTACGGTGTCTGATCCCCCCGCCCGAGGTTCGGTCAGAATTTCGAATCACAACGAAAAAATTACTGACTATAATCTTGTCGGAGCCAACTGCGGCGGAATCACCCGACAGTATAATAGAGTCAACAGGGGCAAGTGAGTATTCTGAACTGATATTTTGCAGCTTTATTTCTTTGCATTTAAAATAACTTTTTTTTTAATACTAAAAAAGGCAATCATTTGACCACTATCTCACTTGATGGAAAGTGATGATGCGGTCGAAGATGTGACATGCTTGCCTAAAAGATACAAATCCTCTCTTGATTTGAAGACTCCTAGATTATACCCCTCAGGGAACAATGACGCAGGCAATGAGTTCCACTCCTTCGCTGTACGGATGATAAACGTAGAAGTAAACCGCTTTGAGCGAACTGGAGGTATGTCAACCATAAATGGATGACGTTTGACAGTTTGTCTGGTTGTTAGTCTAAGTCTGCTTACTAAATAATGCAATTTTTATGGAATGGATTATTTATTTACTGACTGATCTATAATAAAACGGCCTCTAAATGGTAGAGACTTCTATTATGATTTAAAATTCTTCTTTATGAGAAATATTGATCATGATATATTTCATGTTATGAAATATTATATATTTCATAATCAATATTTCTCAAAATTAAAATAATATTGATTATAAAATATTATATATTTCATCCTACTAATCCTACTAATATTATAAATCCGAAAGTTTGTGTGTAAGTGTGTAAGTATGTTTGTTCCCTCTTCACGCTTTAACGGCTGAACGGATTTGGATGAAATTTGGAATGTATATAGATTAACCCTAGGATTAACACATAGGCTACTTTTTATTTTGATAATAGCGGGCGAAGCCGCGGGGCACGGCTAGTAATCAATATTTATGTAATATATAAAAAATTGAGATGATTGTTTAAAGGTTATCGAGTTATGCCGTTCTGAATAAATTGTTTTCAGCGTCGATTATATTCTCTCGTTACTTTACACTTCACTCATTTCACAATTTTTTTTCTATTGATACTTCAATATGTAGCTGTGCCTGAAGCTGTTAACCACTATACGAACAAAATCATTTGCTATATAACTATAAATCTAAATTCACCAATTTCAGATGCGGCCTCTGTGGCGATCCTTACGATGCTCCAGTCCCCAGGAAGCACGAACGAGGCGGAAAATACGACGCCGGTATTATCACGGCCTCCTACCAAGCAGGTTCTGTCATCCCAATCACCGTGAGCATCACAGCTCACCACAAGGGATACTGGGAGTTCAAGCTCTGCCCTGACTCTCAGTCCATCGACCAGGCCTGCTTTGACGCCTACCCCGTCGAACTCGCATACGGTGGAACCAAATACTATCCGCTAAGAGGCAGCACTACCTATGTGGTTCTCTACAGATTGCCTAAAGATCTGACTTGCGAGAACTGCGTTCTGCAATGGAGGTACACCGCTGGGAATAACTGGGGAATCTGTAACAACGGCACGGGGGCTCTTGGATGCGGCCCTCAGGAAACCTTCGGAGCGTGTTCTGACATCGCCATCACTATGGCCAATAAGGGATCATCAAGTTCATCGTTTCCAATTATTAATAAAATCTCTGAAGATCCCATACTGTTGAAAAGAACTAGGTAAGAAGAACCACTTCCCAAAGTAGCACAAAAAGCAAGTGTTATTGTATAATGTCTGTAGTTACTACGGTATTCTTTGTAAGGCTAACCTTTTACGTTCTCTTTTTCATTTTTGTTAACTACATTGTGAAGCAGTACTTTGCATATAAATGTAAATTATAATGTATACACTCTTTAATTTATTTTATATCGTTTATACTAATATAGATATTTAGGATGTTCGTGGGACCTTTACATTGCTGGACAATAAATCATGAGGCACGATAAGAGTTCACTAGTAATGTTAAACCATCTAATATTAAGATATTGTATGCCGTACTAAATAACGCTACTGTTAAAGAAAAATAAATTATATTACATTCAAAATACGTATATGACTTCATTAAATTAAATAATAAGTACCTGGATGACCGAGCTTTGCTAGATTTTTGTTTTTGGCAAATGACGTTTTCTAAAAATGCAACCTAGCTAGATCGATATACGCACCCGAAACCCCCTGCATACCAAATTTCATGAAAATCGTTGGAGCTGTTTCCGAGATTCAGATAATTATAAAGAGGTAAAGTTTGTTTGTATGTTTACAAATAAAAGGTAATCTCTGAAACTACTGATCCGATTCAAAAATTCTTTCACTAATAGATAGCTACACTATCCTTGAGTGTCATAGGCTATGTATTGTTGGGATGAAAGTTAGTTCCCAGTTCTAAATTATAATATTCGTGAGACAAGTCGGAGAAAAATTTCCGCGTGATCGGCGTATGCTGACTAAATAGTTAGACATAGGGGAATACAATGTATGGCAAAAATGTTGGCCTTGATGAGTATTACAAAAAAGTCCGGGACAGCATATATATAACATGCTCAGAATACAGAGTTCTTTCTGTATTCTGAGATAACATGTATATTTAGCTCAGAAAAAATACTTTTCTTTGTTAAAAATATGAAAAAAAAAACAACGGGTTGCACTCCGGGAGTGCCAGCACAAGTGAAAACTTGAACTTATTTTAAACACTTTGTATACACGAATTTTACAAGTAGAAATATCAATACCATCGTCACCATAGAAACGCGGTAGAAAGAAAGGGGGATATTACTTCGTCTCCTACGCCGCGCCGGCGGTCTACTCTCGGAATTTTTGCTCTGGTCACGTGTCCTGACGCGAGTTTAACATTTTTTACCCATCCCAAAAAAGTGCACAACGCCGCTAATGAAGTTTTCACATCAAAAAGCGGCCTGCGTATAGTTGGCTTTTTAAGACATTCATTATTAATCCTTATCAAAATAAACTATTTCTTCGTCTTACGTAGTTCATGTAGATACTATTTGCTCTTTACTGCATATGATTTCGATAAACAGTCTATGAGAAATCGTGAAATTAGTTTTACGGGAGGACGACGGGTCAGAAATTCATCAACACGTACTACGAATTCCTGCACATAAAAAAATTGCGGCTTCTGCTTTGTTGGCACCGACTTACATAAGAAGGAGAATATAAATTCGACTATCTTTTTTTTGTTTAGTCAGTTATAACTTTTCATTGAACTGCCCGCCGGTGATAACAGAAGTTTTCTCTCCACGGAAAATTCGTGTTCCTGGTTTTTAATATGTTGTGAATGTTGTGTGAATCTTGGATGTTTACGGCCCCACGCTACAAGTCATTGAACTTAGTGTGGGGCTGAGAATGTGGAAGTGTTTATGTGTACATTTTTTTACCGGGCTACGCAGTGTGGGTAATCTTTGAACTTTGAACTACCCACTGGCGTAGATGGGTGGCGCGTTCGTCTTCAAAGCATTTGCTCCCCGCTTACTTGTATGGGTACCCCTTAAAATTTTAATTTATATCATTTTTATTGCCATTTCTGACTTTGGAACATAGTTTTACGTATTCTCTGACAATTTGAAGTTATTCGCTTATATGGTTTAGATACTAGATGCCTCTAACAGATAGACGGACGGACGTACGGACAAAATTTTGAACCATCCAAGTCAACTTAGAGATCTCGCTTCGCTTGATCAATAAATCCGATAGATTGTGTATAAATGTGTAGGTATGTTTGTTTTCTCTTCACACTGTAACGGCTGAACGGATTTGGATTAAATTGGAATGTACATAGCTTATACCTAGGATTAACACAAAGGCTACATTTTACCTTGATTATCGCGGGCAAAACCACGGCTAGTGCATCTAGCTACTTCATAAATAAATACTTTTCCACATTACCTTTCATCTTAATGCACCCCTGGCAAAAATATTATAGCAGCTTTTTTATTTTAAACTAGCTGCGCCCAGCGGTTTTACCCGTGTAAGTACCCGCGGGCATTCCGGGATAAAATTTTCTTTCATAAGAACCTTCTCCTGACAATAATTAACACAACAAAAATAGAATTAGCGAAATTGTTCCATCCGTTAACGCGTGATGCAATGACCAAGAGTTATATTAGAGTTCGTTCATTGTATAGAAAAGCAAAAGAATGGAACGCTTTGCCGTCATCTGTGTTTCCCGAAAGGTACAATTTGGGTGTGTTAAAAGGAAAGTGAATAGGTATTTACTGAGCAAGCGTGCTCCACCTTAGACTACATCGTCACTTTCCATCAGGTGTGATTGTAGTCAAACGTTTGCTTAGTCAGTAATAAAAAAATAAATAGATTCATTTTTATTTATTTTTTATCAAATAGTAAATTTTTTTGTTGTAGATTAGTGGTGTTTATATTTGCACGCATTTTAGTTTTAGAGTAGTTATTTCTTATTTACTGTAATTAAATTACTGTACTGCTATTAAGATACCAATTTACATCACTTGTTAAATAGAAATATGAACTTTCATTCACCATTGCACCACCTTAATGCACCCCTGGCATTAATATTCATTACATCATACTTTATTTAAAGTGAACTACTAAAATACTAATTTCAACAGTGTAACCAAAGATAATGTAATCACTCCGTTTAAGATGAGGGACTTACAGTGTAACTTCATAAATAAAGAACTTTCGATTTGAACTTTCATCCCCCATTGCACCACCTCAATGTAATGCCCAAAAATAATTAATTACCCATTTTTTTAGTATATCCTAGACGTGCCCCGCGGCTTTGCCCGCTATTATCAAGTTAAAAAGAAGCTTTATTCCTTTCTTCCTAGGTATAAGCTATGTACATCACAATTTCATCCAAATCCGTTCAGCCGTTAAAGCGTTAAGAGGGAACAAACATACTTACACACAAACTTTCGGATATAAAATAAGTATTAGTAGGATCAGTAGTAATTTAATAAATACTAATCAAATACCAAATGGCATCGCTGTAAGTGCAAAAGCAAAGAACTTTCATTCAAACGTTTTCACCCCATTTAACCCTCTTCAGGGTTAAATTTCCAAAAATCCATTCTTAGTACACACCTACGTACTAAGACAAATGTACCCTCCGAATTTCAAGTCTCTACGACGAGCGGTTGTTTGTCTCTAAGTCATTAATCAGTCAGTGATTCAGTATGTAAGGACAAAAAATCGTATAGTATTCAATGAGTTTAGAGAGGGAAACACCATAATACACCTGAATGTTCGTTTGTATTTATTATAAAAAATAATAACTATTTTGACACATAAGTAGTTACATACTACTATAAGAAATAACGCATTATCTTGTGTATTCACCATCATGTATATTTATTTTTCTTATTAGATGTACGTCCAAATGTTCAGTATCACACATAGGGAGTATCACAGTATCGACAGTTTACAAGCTTACTTCAAGGTACATTGACTAGTGAACTGTTATCGTGCCTCAAAAATAATTATTGTCCAGCAATGTAAAGGTCACTCAAACATCTTTTAAATCTATATTAGTATACATTATACAAGTGGTAGAATAAAGTCCTAACTATTTATAATAGTCTTAGACTCCGTTTCATTACAAACGATTAACACCTATATATACATTTATTATAATAAATTTATATGTTACTTCTAGTGAGCCCTGAATCCCACACTAGGATGAGTCCTATGTCGTGGGATTCAGTCTCTTTCAGTATTGTACATACAATTGTGACAGCCAGTATAACACTGCAATAAATTAATATATGAATATGAATATAAATTAATGTCACATACTTACGAGTATATGCTTATAATAAGGTGGCTGCGAGGAACACTAGTATTATTATATATTTCGGTCAGCAATAGTAACAATAGAGGTACTACAGATACTTCGGTAAGTACTTCTTCTTACCTAGATTTTTCAACAGTATAGGCTTCTCAGAGATTTTATTAATATTTGCAGATGATGAACCTGATGATCCTCCATTGGCACCAGTGATGGCGATGTCAGAACACGCTGCGAAGGTCTCCTGAGGGCCGCATCCACGTGCCTCCGTGCCGTTGTTACAGATTCCCCAGTTATTCCCAGCGGTGTACCTCCATTGCAGAACGCAGTTCTCGCAAGTCAGATTTTCAGGCAATTTGTATGGAACTACATATGTAGTGTTGACTGTTACCGGTCCAAATTTGGTTCCACCGTGTGCGAGTTCGACGGGGTGGGCGTCGAAGCAGGCCTGCTCGATGGAATAAGGGTCAGGGCAGAGCTTGAACTCCCAGTACCCCAGGTGTTGAGCCGTGATCTTTACGGAGATTGAGATGACAGTACCAGCTTTGTAGGAAGCCGTGATGGTACCCGAGTCGAAAGTACCGTTTCGTTCGTGAGCCCTGGGAGCTGGAGCATCGTAAGGATCGCCACAGATGCCGCATCTGAAACAGTATAGTGATGTCATTTGAAAGGATGCCGAAAAAAGAGTGGTTACAAGCGCAAACATATTAAAGTGCGTATAGTAGACCTTTTATTAAATTGGGATGGATAAATCTAGAAGCCTTGTAATTTCAACATTTTAATTAACAAACTTTTTTTTTTAATTTCATTGTTGATGGCCCTGGAATTACAGCAGATACGTCTAATTAATAACCCGGATTACACGTAACAAAGTACATAGTTCACAAAAGAAATAAACAAAAACAAACAAAAGCATTAAAATTAACACTAAGTTCAAAGACTTATATCGTGGGTGCCGGCAACATTTACATATCACACACATATACACCCAGAACCAGAAGCACTAATATCCCTTGGTAAGGAATTTGTGCTTCTGCCGGGAATCAAACTCAGAACCCACGGCGCAGTGGGCGGAGACCTGGCCACTGCGCCAACTGGGATGTCATAATCAAAATTAATGAAGATCTTAGGACACATATCGACTCAGAAAGGGATCATCACCGTATTGCCTTTCGCCTCGCCGTCAACCAGGCGTGAACATAACGTAAGCACGTAACCAAAGCGAGTTAGCACCTCCGGAACGTCGACTCTGCTACGGCTTGGCGACGCCGCGATTACGGCTCGCCGACCGCTGCTTGACGGCAAGACGGCACCAGTTCAATCAGTTCTGCCACGGGAGGGGTGAGAGGGGCAAGGGTTGACGAAGAGACTTAAGCGCGGGGACGACAAGGCGTAAGCGCGGGAACTGCAAGTTGACGACCCAACGCACCGCGGTTCGTGATTTTATCCCGAGGCGAGGCGACTACGTTACGATTCCGATTAGTGTGCGTTGCAGTTAGGAGTTTCATATAATACATACTGAACGAGTTGATACGGTGACGATCCCTTTGCGAGTTGATATGTGTGCTATGACCTTTAACCATCGAGCTTTACGACGACCGCATTTTGAAATTTAAAAAGTTCAGAATAGTGTGTGAAAATATAAAAGTTCGTGCTGCGTATTGTAGGTCCTTTTAGAGAAGATACTCACTTGCCCCCATTGTGAACATTCTGTCGGGATTCTCCGCCGCAGTTGGATCCCACAAGATTATAATCAATTTTTTCAATGTTGGAGTTCGCAGCTTCCGGGGATCCTCGGGGAGGAGGATTAATCACTGTGCCGTGTCCTGCAGCAAGCGCCAGCGCCGCAGCCAGGGTCAGTACTGTGGTCCACATCTGGAAGAGACTGAGGGGTAAAGACGACGAAACAAGGAAGTTTGGCTTGAAATTATTATCATGCAAAAGCTGTGAAGCTGTCTTTTTTGCACGGCAGCATTGTACCATTTAGCTGTGTTAGTGAGAAAATTAAATAAAAATATTTAAAAAAGCTTAACGCAATAAACTATTTCCCCGTTAAATTCAAATATATTCCGATCAGTCGTTTTTGCGTGTTTGTGACACTGAGTAACAATCGAAACATTCACACATACGTTTAAAACAAACTAAAAAAATTTGCACCCTCAAGAAAGCATACCATGAATCTGCCAGGACTTTTTTCAAGTCCTTTATAGGAATAATACTGATTTGCTAGAACAGCCGCAGCACTGCAGCAGCGTATTCACTAATCCGGTGTACTTAGGAAATCGATGTTTTATTGCAGCCAAAAAACACACGTTTTGTAGGTTTAGACAAACAATTAACTTGATTTTGTAAAGGGTGCTAGTGATCGAATTGTTTTACCTTCTCGTAGGGTTTGGTATCGCAAATATTAAACGGAACGCAACAAATGCTTACAACGACTGTAATTGGAATGAAATGTGTATTGCATCCATCTGTTTTTATATACATTAGAAATGACGTTTTTAACTGGTTTGAAATACGTTTTGCGGTTTCTGGATATGGTGAGAAAAAAGTAGGTATAGGTATTAATGCTTAATTTTTATACTTAGGTACTTAAATTTTAATGTTTCATTACTAATTGGAATGTACGCCTATTTATGAGCCATATTGTGTGTGTGTGTTATGTGAATGTTTCCAGCACCCACGACACAAGTCATTGAACTAAGTGTGGGGCTGTGAGTGTGAAAGCGTTTATGTTCATGTTATTTGAATTTGTGAATTTGATATTATTTTACGCGTGCTGAGTGCTGTATCTACGCTGACGCCTTTTTGTTTGATACAGGATTCCCTGAGTAATTTTAAGTTTGTAATAAGTTTGCGTGGATGCACTCCTATACTTGAGACTTGGGTCACATCCAAGGAAGAGATCAAGATATTTTATTTGTGAAACATGAGTAAAATATACACACAATTTTTTATATTAGCATGCACATTGGTTATACAAATTATAAATAGATCGTCATGATTTACTTATATAAGTGTACAAATTTATAGATTACATCCAATTGTGTTTTTTTTCTTTTAATGATGGCTTCGCAATCTTGTGCATTTAGCTGGTTTTTTTTCAAGTGATAATATATTTCATTTGTATTTCATATTAAAAGTACTCATTCTATTACAGTCACAATTCACAATCAAAGTGTAAAAGAGTCAAGGTCCACTCATAGTCAAGGCATGCCCTAGTAAAGTGGTAGAAACTTTACTAGAACTTCTATTGGAGTTTTGGAGCGAAGGCGAAAATCTGATTTTTATAACTTTGTATATTATACACTAAAGAAGTTTAGAAGTATAGTACACCATGACGTAAACACACTTCTTTTTTGTTTTAAAGGTGACTTGATCGAGTGGTCATAGATATCGTGAAAATCAGTAAAGCAGTATAACAGCCAGGGCGACGTATTTTCAAAATTTTTCTTTTTTACCCGTTGATCGGTACTTTAAAAAAGGTAGTAAGTATAGAAAGATTTTAATTCCATGCTCGTCATTGTGACGAAGAGTTTAAGTTTAAACAAACTCAGGAAAATGACTACCTTTACATGGAGTTTCCCAAATTCACAAAAATAATTGTGTGTGAACTTTATAAGATTTACCTACACTCATGCACGTTCACTAAGGTTAATAATCCAATACACAATAACATTCAAAGAATCTTACGTTTTGGAAAATAATACGAAATCAACAACGTCATTTTTCACTACGTCATCTTTCGCGGCAAAACATCAACAATTGGTTCAGTGGCGGATTTATTGGGCTAAGAGGCTCAAGCCGGAATACAGTTGTTAATATCAATATAATATTATGACGTCAAATCGAATTAAGTATCCAAAAACCTGGTAGAGATTAGTGATAAGGCCGCCTGTTGTGATACTTTACATATAAGCTTGTTTGTTACCTTTGTATTATCTCATTTTGTAAAGTGAATCAATAAAGTAATATTTATCTATCTATTCCTATAGGTATTTTATTGCATGTCGTATTTTTGAGTTTTGTGAAAATTAATGACTAATAGGGAATATGCATAAAAAACCTAGTTCATATTGACTGTACTTTATATTTTGTGGATGTCCTTAAAACAATTGAAACCTAAGTAAAAACCGTAAAAGTCGTGGTAATAAATCGTCTGGGAACAAGCCTATGCATACTCTTTTTTATATGCTTTTAGTAGATTGTTTACATGGCTCACCATACCTAACCCAGATAAGCCTGAAACTATTGTTTCGCGAAATCATTATTAATTAAACGTATAATTATTTTGTTACACAGGCCTTACAAGACATGAAAAATATACTGAAAAAAATATTGGCTGTAAGGCTTTCAGGGAAATAGCCGTCCTATATATGGGACAGTACGATAATATATGGGACAGTAGGATAATATATGGGACAGTAGGATAATGTATGGGACAGTAGGTGGCATGTTTGGTAACATAATATACCATAGTTAAAAATGCAAATAATGGTGCGAAATCAAATGTTTATATCAAAATGCATTCTATTATATATTTATATATGCTAACATAGTAAATGTTATGAATGATAAGTTCCAAAACACTTAACACATACTCAGGCATTACTTATTCTGCAGCCGGTCAAACATTATTATTATGGTATTCACTACGGCGTAGGTATCTGTTTGGATTGGGGAATACCAAATGATATATATTTATCTTCTAGATCCAGGCTATCATTGACATGAAGATGGCAGAATATAAATCCAAGTCTAACTCGTTTTTTAGTAAAAGAAAAGTTTTCTCAACAACTTCTTCATCGTGTAACTGCTATAAACCTAACTGCTGACCAATAAAATACCGATGAAATGTTTCATACCTTTGGCGGTTATATCTAATATCATATTTTATGGCAAAGGATTGTAGTTTTTTATGCTGGATAAGCAGGCATTGGACCATCATCTCACCGAATGAAAAGTGACGTAGCGGCCGAAGATGGAACGTGCTTGCTTAGAAGGTACCTATTTACTCTAGACTTAAAGAAATAAAACGAAAAAGTTCCACGCAAACTTACTTTAACTTACTTAGGGAATCCAGTAATACAACAAAAACGCGTCAGTGTAAGTAATTCTCATTGTATATTATGGCTCATAAATAGGCGTACATTCCAATTTGTAATTAAAAATTAAAATTTTAGGTAAGTTTACCTATAATAAGTATTACAATAATGCATACTTATTTCTCACCATATCCAGAAACCACAAAAGCTTGCAAAATGCATTTGTATGTAGGTATAGACGTCAATCAGTGGCCTAAAGTAGGTATAGGTACATATTTGTAATGTATATAAAAACAGATGGATGTAATACACATTTCATTCCAATTACAGTCGTTGCAAGCATTTGTTGCGTTCCGTTTAAAATTTATAACGACATCAAACACGACCAGGTGAAACAAGGTAAAACAATTGGACATTTATATAACAGACTCGAAAAAAACCTTTTTTGTTGGTGCAATTTTTTCTTCGTTCGTTCTATACAAAAGTTTGAATGTTTGTCTTAATCATTCAGGTAGTTTAATGCATGTAGGTACAATTTTTATACTGTAATAGCCCTACAGTAAGGTGCCGGAAACATTCACAAAACACACACAATCACAACCAGAACCAGAAACACAAGTTTACCGTGGGGAGAAAAACTTGTTTTCCTTCCGGGAATCGAACCCGATACCTCCGCTTGGAAGGCGAACGTGCGCCCGTAAGCCGATAGCACCTGTAAAAGATATGCAGTTGTAAAACGATGATGAAATTTCAAGCTACTTCATAGTTTCATCGTCTTCATCCCTTAGTCTCTTCCAGATGTGGACCACAGTACTTACCCTGGCTGCGGCGCTGGCGCTTGCTGCAGGACACGGCACAGTGATTAATCCTCCTCCCCGAGGGTCTACGGAAGCTGCGAACTCAAACATTGAAAAAATTGATTATGATCTTGTGGGATCCAACTGCGGCGGAGCTTCCCAACAGCATGAAGTCAATGGGGGCAAGTGAGTATCTTGTCTAAAATGACCTAGAATACGAATCACAAGCATTTATATTTTCACACAATTCTGAACGTATCAAATTTCAAAATGAGGTCGTCGTAAAGCTCGATGGTTAACTCATTATAATTTTTCTTTTGTTGACATTTACCTATGTACTTTGTTACGCGTGATCCGGCCTATTAATTAGACGTATCTGCTGTAATTCCACGG
Source organism: Lomographa bimaculata (assembly GCA_948107665.1). NCBI lineage: Eukaryota > Metazoa > Arthropoda > Insecta > Lepidoptera > Geometridae > Lomographa > Lomographa bimaculata. The sequence goes on from OX403600.1 coordinate 15,822,896, forward strand.
CCATCAATGAATAAACATAATAATCATTATTAATAAACATAAAACATAACGCTGTCATACTCACTGCCCCACACTAAGATTAGGCTTGTGTCGTGGGTGCCGGAAACATTCACATCACACACACACAATCACAACCAGAACAAGAAACACAAATTATCCGTGGGGAGAAAATTTGTGTTCCCGCCGGTAATCGAACCCCTGCTTAGAAGGCGAACGCTCACCCAACAAGCGAACGGGCAATAACTGCAATCTTTGTTAATTAAAATGTTGTAAGGCCTACATTATAAGACTTCCGCACTATGTCGTTTTAGATTTATCCACTCCAATTTAATTTAAAGTCTACCATACGCACTTTCATATTGTTGTGCTTGTAACCACTCTTTTTTCGACATCCTTTCAAATGACATCACTATACCATTTCAGATGCGGCATCTGTGGCGATCCTTACAACACTCCAGTTCCCAGGGCTCACGAACGAAACGGTACTTTCGACTCGGGTACCATCACGGCCTCCTACAAAGCTGGTTCTGACATCTCAATCTCCGTAAAGATCACGGCTCACCACATGGGGTACTGGGAGTTCAAGCTCTGCCCCGACCCTTATTCCATCGAGCAGGCCTGCTTCGACGCCCACCCCGTCGAACTCGCACACGGTGGAACCAAATTTTATCCGTTAAAAGGCAGCACTACCTATGTGGTTCCCTACAAATTGCCTAAAGACCTGACTTGCGAGAACTGCGTCCTGCAATGGAGGTACACCGCTGGGAATAGCTGGGGAGTCTGTAACAACGGCACGGAGGCACTTGGATGCGGCCCTCAGGAGACCTTCGCAGCGTGTTCTGACATCGCCATCACTGGTGCCAATCGAGGATCATCAGGTTCATCATCTGCAAATATTAATAAAATCTCTGAGGAGCCTATACTGTTGAAAAATCTAGGTAAGAAGAAGTACTTACCGAAGTATCTGTAGTACCTCTAAAGTTACTATTGCTGACCGAAATATATAATAATACTAGTGTTCCTCGCAGCCACTTTGTTATAAGCATATACTCATAAGTAACATTAATTTATATTCATATTCATATATTAATTTATTGCAATGTTAAACTGGCTGTAACAATTGTATGTACAATACTGAAAGAGACTGAATCTCACGACATAGGACTCATCCTAGTGTGGATTCAGGGCTCACTAGAAGTAACATATCAATTAAATTTATTATAATAAATGTATATATAGGTGTTAATCGTTTGTAATGAAACGGAGACTAAGACTATTATATATAGTTAGGACTTTATTCTTCCACTTGTATAATGTATACTAATATAGATTTAAAAGATGTTTGAGTGACCTTTACATTGCTGGACAATAATTATTTTTGAGGCACGATAACAGTTCACTAGTCAATGTAACTTGAAGTAAGCTTGTAAACTGTCGATACTGTGATACTCCCTATGTGTGATACTGAACATTTGGACGTACATCTAATAAGAAAAATAAATATAAAGTATTCGTGAATATATATAGATAATTCGTTATATTTTCTAGGATTAAGTACTTACCTTCTTATGTGTCAAAATCTATTTTATTATATTAAAATAAATATTAGAGAACAAATAAAGTATTTTCTGGAACCCTCACTAAACCAACCACGCATAAACTATGGTTAGAAACAAAGAAATAAAAACGTAGGTTTTTTTTTTTTATTTGTGACAGGCTAGTGTTTGACCACTATCTCACCTGATGGTAAGTGACGATGTGATCGAAGCTGGTAAACATACTAGACCTGGAATACGCAGGCTCTTAAGGATAACTGCCGGAACACCGTATTTGGCTTGGGGGCAGACTTTAATCTTGATGGTGGTAATCTACTTTGGTAGCAAGCCAGGCGAGCAACTCACAAAATGCTCTACCTCTCAAATGTCACCTGATTAGCACCACCCGGGGACCACGTGTAGGGAGTCAGACTTAAGGGGTATCCTCCTAAGGACGTGGGTATTCTGTGTTATAAGTTATTATGATCACTTACACTATAAATGTTAGTGTAACTGATCATAAGAACATTTACCATGAGTTTCGTTAGTTTTGAGAACTTTGAGAACGTGAAACTGGCTAAATGGAGGTTAGGCAATTAAACGCAAGCAAAGCTTAAAAAACCGACTTTACTACTTACATTTTGGTCTTGGCAAGATCGATTTCGATAAGATTTGTATGGGACCATATTTGCAGTATAATATAATCTACCAAACCAAAAAAAATCATCATAATCGATTCATAAATTGGCGGAGATATCGCGTAACATAATTATTAAAAAAAACATAGTCGAATTGAGAACCTCCTTTTTCCTTTGCTTCCTTACACATATATACGATAAGTGGTCGACTCAGAATATTATTGCAAAATATCATCATTTTCAACCGACTTCAAAAAAGGAGGTTCTCAATTTGACTGTGTTTTTTTAGGGACTATGGCTTTTTTTTTACTAGATAGGCAAGCATTTGACCGCTTTCTCACCTAATGGAAAGTGACGATACGGCCAAAGATGGAACATGCTTGCCTAGAAGATACCTATTCACTCTATACTTGAAGACACCCAGATTATACTGTTCAGGGAACAAAGACGCAGGCAATGGCTGCCCCATGACCTTTTTAATTCACTTTGACTGTGACGATCCGAGTAGGTAAGTTTATATTTATGAAATAAATATTTAATTGCCCGTTAACTTAGTTAAGTGGGTTTTCACCTTCTACCAAGGGGTATCGGGTTCGATTCCCGATGGAAACACAAGTTTTCTCCCCAAGGGAAATTTGTGTTTCTAATTCTGGATGTGATTGTGTGTTTGATTTGAATGTTTCCGGTACCCACGGCACAAGTTACCGAACTTAGTGTAGTCATCCTACTAATATTATAAATGCGAACGTTTCCGGCAACATTTTAACCAAACGCATTCACATCCGCAGCCCCACACTAAGTTCAGACTTGTATCGCGGGTGCCGGAAACATTCACATCACACACATTACACCCAGAACCAGAAGCACAGATATCCCTTGGGAAGGAATTTTTGCTCCTGCCGGGAATCGAACCCAGGACCCACGGCGCAGAGGGCGGACACCTGTCCACTGCGCCAACTGGGTCGTCAACTCAAGTGATTCCGTATTATTTGTTTTTTTTATATCAGATAGCAGTGGTGGATTCAGGATTATCGTTTGGAGGGCTTGACCCAGCTGAGGGTAGATATTACTGCAGCAACAATTATCACGAGACAAGTTTGCCAAGGAAGAACTCAGATGAGTTATTCTGAGCCCCTTAGCAACCCCCCTGAATCTGCTGCTGCCAGATAGGTTAGCATTTGGCTCATTTGATAGAAAGTGATGATGCGGCCGAAGATTTAGCATGCTAAGATATCTATTCACTCTAGTCAAGAGTATTCCCGAACGGTATCCTCTCCCAGAGCAAACCGCTCGGGAAACAAAGATGCGTGTTCCATTCCTTCGCTATACGGATGGTGAATGATGAAGCGAAACGCTTCGAGCGAATTTGAGATAATTCAACCAACGGATGACGTTTGTCAGATTGTCTAGTTGCTAGATGCTCAAAAGGGTATGGTGGAATTAGCTCGTGTTATTCCTGACCCCACTCTTGATCTAATGTTTATTAAGATAATAAAATTAAAATAATGTTATTTCATTATTTCTTCTTAGTTACAAAATTAAATAAAATTAATTATAAATATTATTAATATATTATTATTAGTAATATTATCATTGTATTCCTTAAGCCAACAATTATAGGGATAATAAACAATGAAAACAAAGATTATTTTTCATTTATTGTTTTTTATTTACACAATAAATATGCTATAAATCGAATAACGACCTGACTACATTTTCCGCAATCAACACGTGAAGCTATCTGAAGATCACAATTTAACTATCATTTTATGGTAAAAGATTGAAAAACTAACTTATTATGCTATAATACATAAACATAATGTATGAAATTTCGAGTTAAAGGAGAATGTTCATTTTAGTATGGGAGCTGACCTCAACCTCAACTATGACAGTGATATCTATGATTTATATATATATATATACTAGCGATCCGCCCCGGCTTCGCCCGGGTGTGATAAATGAAGAACCGCTCGACCGATTTTGTGCAAACTTCACATAAACCATCTACTAAATAGTCCGACCAAAGCCTAAACATTTGGTTTGGGTAGGTGAGCCCGTTCTTGAGTTATAAAATTACAACGAAAAGTGGTATAGATTGTTATATATATATATATATATATATATATATATATATATATATATATATATATATATATATATATATATATATATATATATTTATCAAATGCTCAAGATTGTCAAAGTCCCGATTTTGATACGAAAAATGCCCTGCTTCGTAATGTAAGAAGTAGGGAGAGTGCAATCTTGCAGTGAAATCCTCAATCTCGGTATTAGCAAGATTTATGAAGTCGAATCTTGCAAGATCTCCGACTGCAGAATACCGACATTGCACTCCCCAGTAGGCTTTCGAAATAATATGTATCCTTTCAGAAATCGATTTTAAAATAATGAAATAAAAAAACATATTCTGTATTATATTGCACCAGATGATAGCGTCGAATCGCGTCTAAGGATATAGATCTGGGTAGCAATGTTATAGGGAAAGCCAAAGGAGGCCGTCATTTTTATAATGCCACTAGTTGTTCAGCGCGGCTTCGCCCGCATAAATTGAAATAAAAAATATTCATTACAATCCGTTCTAGAAATATTATCAAACCGTTAGATAGATAGATAAACACTTTATTGAACACCTTACAAAATGTATGAGAAAATTATTATTTAATTATTCTTTTCTTGAATTTTTCTAATGTGTTAATAGTTATTCTGCTTCATTCTGACGACAAATTCAACAAATTATACCAATCGGATCAGCCGTTCTTGGGTTATAAATGTTGACTTTTGTTTTATTACAATTTCCGTCTTCTCTGTTTTTAAAAAAAACCTTCCGAATACAGCATTACTTCCCTTGCAGTAAAAGAGAGCACATTGTATTTAATAAATATAAAAAATCCTTCAGCCAAATGATATTCCTTATAGAACAATAAATTTGCTATGAATTATAAAAAAAACTGGAGTGATTAGTATATTATATATTTCTAGGGCCTTCCCATCATTCTCCTTTAACATTCTCTTCGTGTCTTTCATCAACTCTATTGATATAAACATGGTCGGTAAATATCAATATCAGTATAAGATTTAGGTTGCATGCATTCTCCATACAAAAACTACTTCAATAGATTTATTTTTCAATCTTCCACCAATTGCCTATATGATATTTTAATGCAGTTTAACCGCGTAACAAAACACACTCGCAATTACACATTAAAAGCAAACTAAGTCCCCTTTTATATCTAACATTAATAATATATACAGGTTTACACAACATAATAATATGTAACATCGAATTCAGAGAACTCTCTTAAACATGATATCTTTTAAAATAGATTTTGTCGCGTATATTTTACTTATGGAACGTTTTGATTAATTAAATAGTCGATAGTTTTGAAAGTGTTCATACTCTTTCGCTCAAGACCTCCGTCATCTATTCTCACGAACACTGCAAAGTGTCAACATTAAACATACTGTAAAATTTTCACGATAAAATTGTCCTCGGATGACTGGCAGAATATGCTGTATTAGCATTAAAGTCCTCCGAATACAGCTAAATTGTGCAAAAGGATATATAAATAAAAAGTTGTTTTTAACTAATTTCAATCGAGAAAACCTAAAATTCCTGTCACATAGCGCAACTCTCGACTGAGGCGGTCTTCCGGGCATCGATGATTTTTACATCGACGTCGTAATCAAACGATTTTCTTTTCTTATGAACCATCGAATCGACTGAACTTACAACCGACCTAAAGGCCCGCAAACAAGACCGTTTACCTGTACAGCACACACGTCACGACGACGTTAAGATTTTCCCAGTGGTCAAATAACAAGGACTCATTTCAATTTTGTCGTAACACTGTTTACTAATCCGGAATTTGCTATGTCGTTCCTTGTACGATAGCATTACAAGGAAACACGTGACGCGACATGACATGCCAAAACCGTGGAGAACACCGATTTCCTCTTCTGGTTCAAATTGATACTACGTTATTTGAAAGAAAGAAAAAGAAAGATTTTTTTGTTTAAATAGATTATAGAACAACAACAAATACTATTATGTAATATTAATAGTTTTTCCCCACGGCTTTACCCCCGACTTTTTTTACTGTGCCCTTATCACGGCACAGGCTTAAACACAGTACACGAGAACCTATACTTCGTCAATATATAGCGACGTCGCTGCTCGCATAGCTCTATGGTAGTCCACTGTTCGTTTTACAATAATGACATGTGAGTATCAGTTTCTCCTACAGGAAGACTAAGGGTGCTTTACCACATATGTAGTATGCTACTTTGCTATAGATGCTTTTGACATAGCAAACACTAGTGGAAACGGGTTAAGTTATGTATTTATATGGAAGGATGCGTGCTATGGATGGTCACGAGTGGTGTAGCTATGTGCGGAGCAGAGTACCTTACAGTAGGCGCGCGTACTGTTGATGCATCGCATAGCTTGAGCATCTTCTTACCACATCATACTCGCTACATAGCTTAGCATCAGTGGAAATGGTCACATAGTTTCGTAGCTTAGCTTTCACATCCTCGAAGCATAGCTGCATAGCACTTCTCTGGTGGAAAAGTAAGTTCGTCCAGTTTTTGTACCTCTATGTTGTGTAAACCTATACGTACTTACTGTACACAATTCACATTTAGCAAAGAACTTTGTGCAATACTATCTACTGCAGAAATTTCATACGTTGTCTACGCATAATATATTGTACGAGATATTCGATTGTGCAATAGTTGATTTTTTATATTTGATGGCATTACTATTATCATAACATTTTTGTCTTTGAATGGGACAAGTTTAGTTCAAGTTGTATATGTCGTAGGGGGGCGTCCATTAATTACGTGAGGCGTTAAGGGGGGGAGGGGGTCGCGCCGAACCTCTCCCAATCTCACGTGGGGGAGAGGGGGTGTCTCAGCAAATATCACGTATTTTTTTGCAAGAAAAAGTGTAAAATTGCGTGAAAACTGGGTTAAAATAATTAAAAAAAACTAATCTAATCTATGTCTGAATCATATAGTTAGTAGTTGGTTACGTTTTAAATAAAAATAATTGAACAAAATGTGTGTTCAATAAATTCAACGCGATTAACTTATTTACATTAAATATACGCATTTTGAAAAATCTCACGTGACTTTAGGGGTGGGGGAGGGGGTCGAGCAAAATCTCAGGACATCTCACCAAGGGGGGGAGGGAAGTCGAATAATCGCCAAAATCACCTCGAGTAATTAATGGACGCTCCCTAGGTAAAATTGTCAAAGTTGTGATATTATAATTTACGAGGATATTTACAATTCTTACATCATAGACCATGTTATAATAGAATTTTCAAGTTCACAAACTTTACGAGTATATAAAATTGCCTACATTTGTTAAATTTCAATTTCATAGCCAAGGGATTTTAGTTCTTACCACTCCAAGACCAATTATTAAATTCCGGGGCTTCACTCGGTGCTGCCGCACACTTGTTTTCTCGCTCGGCTCACGCTCACCCTACGCTTTCCCTCGCTTTGCTCAACGTCGCGCCTATTTCCTCGAAATTAGTGTTAATGCCTAAAAGACGTCAAGGTCTAAAATTCGATGACAAATTAAGGGTAACAATTTAATTAGTGAAATTATATTATGGCTTTGATAATTACCACCGACATATTATACAAGCTTTAAATATAACGATAGACAGTAGCCGTGTTCACAATGAATATATACGATACGCTATTTATATACTTATCACATACCTTTTTCATATCTGATAGGTTAGCGTTAGATCAATATATCTCCAATCGGTAAGTTATAAAGTGCTCGAGAGAATGGGAACTGGCTCTTACGGATAGCTGCCGGAACACCGTTTGGTGCTAGGACAGATTTTCTTCCGTTTAGGCTTATCGCTCTCATACAAAAACGCATAGAAACAAACATAAAATAAATTTTAACAATTTACTGACACAGCCCGCGTCTCACCCTGAATTAACATTACAAAACTATACAAAATAACGTCAAAAACAAAATGCACTCATATACATAATAATCTAGTATCTACAGTATATTTAGTCTTAAGTATTGCGAGACATGAACAAGGTTATGGAATATTATATAAAAAATAATACAATGAAGACAACTACAGAGGCAAGTCCTGTCTGACGTAAGGAAGACGGTAGAAACTGCTTCTATGGAGATTTCAGTACACCGCGTTTTAACCTTTTGGTCGCCAAGGGCTTCAATGGAAGACGAAAATTTGTGTCCTCTACGCCGTGACTTTATTAGAAGACAAACATTGTAGGTAAGAAAATAAATAAAAGTACTTGTATGTATACAATACCTTTGTTATTTTTATTGTGTGCCTATACGACTGTCTGTATTATATGGAATGCAGCCGCGTAAATAATTTTTGACGTAAAGTTTTGCTCATCTCTAATAACGATGTTGTATTTCGATACAATGTTTGGATGGCGTCAGGCGAGCGAGGATGCTTTGCTATAGCTTGGCGGTCAAAAGGTTAAAGGTTAAGTACACCGTTCACTGCGAAATAGGCCTTTGTTATCACAGACCTAACTTACTATAGCGACGTCGAGACGCGACCTCACAGAGAATCAGTGGCATCAAAATGCATCAAGCTTTGGTCAAGTAATCTGTCAACGGGTACATTCTAGTGCAATAATGTTAACTGACGCTCACTAGCGTATTGTCGAATGAAAATGCTCGGTTTCGGCGTATATTAGGTTCTTGACGAATCAGTTGGCGCGGAGGGCGAGCCTCTGTCGTGGGTTCTGGATTCGATTCCTGACAGAAGCACAATTTTCCTTCGCAATGGAGATTTGTGCTTCTGGTTCTAGATGTGATTGTGTGTGTTATGTAAATGTTTCCGGCACCCACGACACAAGTCTTTGAACTTAGTGTGGGGCTGTAAGTGTACAAGCGTTTGTTCGACTGTTTTGTTTGTTTGTTTTGCTATGAGCAAGTCTAGCTATAAAACGCAATAGGCTAGATGCCTGATAAATTATATTTAGTCCGTCATTTACATTATAAAAAAATATTGGACACGTATTTTTTCTTAATAACAAAATATTACGAAAAAATTGTGATTTCACGTCACGCCTCAGTACACTTTTGAAGTGAAAACTTCTTTAGTGGCGTTGTGCACTTTTTAGGATGGGTAAACAATGTGTTAAACTCGCGTCAGGACACGTGACCTGATCGAAAATTCGTAAGACGGAGGGAGAGTAGACCCCCGGCGTGGCGTAGGAGAGGAAGTAATATCCCCCTCTCTTTCTACCGCGAGGCGAAAATGTATGCCTGCTCCTGCTGTTTACAACATTAATGTTCAAGTTTTCACTTCTGCCGGCACTCCCGGAGTGCAACCCGGTGTTTTTTACTGTAGCGAGAGGTCACGAGCCCCACTCCCGAACTTAGACTCTCTTTATCTTTGTAAATATCTATTGATTCGTTAAATAAATAAATACATGTCCAATCATTTTTTATAATCTATCATCCCTATTGCGAAACGAGCTGCAACATACGAGGTCCCCCTCTGCTATGAGCTAGCTTTAAAACGTAACTGCAAAACGAGCTGCGACTTGCAAAACGAGCTGCGACTTGCAACATCGTATATGTCCGAAAACGAAACCTGCTCGGAGCTTTTTCTTCCAACAATAATGCGTAAAAAGTGCCAATACACATTATGGTGATGAATAAATGCTCTCACGACAGCTTTCATTGTAAAGACCTTATCAAATTAATAAAAAAATACACTCATCTGTGTGTGTCACTCTCATGTCTCACGAATACCCGACCATACAAAATTATACAAATAAAACAACACATATATATTATGTGTTCGAGAAGTAGTGAGTTTGACTGTTCATCGGACTCTTGACAAGGATCAATTTTATGAATCTATCTGACGAGCTGTACACAGATTATATTGACGGCCGACTTGACAAAGCTTGGCTTCTTTACAAGCTTTTCTTTAGTTTCACCTATCTCGTTGTCTATCTGTCGGTCAGTAATCAAATCTTGCAAGCTGAATTAGACCCTCTTCCCGATGTCCGATTGTGCGCAAATTTGGTAGACTTATGTATCCTCGGTGAGAATACAATGGTACCATGGAACTGGTCTGATGATGGAGACGGATGATGGCCAAAGGAGCTTCTGAACTAAACAAGAAAAGTACATCGACTTTGGACTCGTTTGTTTCGCCATGGCAAGTTCTCTGGTTATATAACTTTTAGTCCTCTTTTATTCACAACTGGCAAAAGCTTGATATTAAAAACTTTTTAAAGTATTACTTGTTTGATTTATTCACAATAAGCGGTAGATAAATTTAATGTGTCACTTGAGGCTAAAAATTAAACTTTTATGTTTGAAGTAAAGAATAACTAATAATCAAATCTCTAGAACATTTTTACAAAGCGGTGATCATCGCAACAGACAAAGAAAAAGAAGCAGCGACTATTCGTCTTTCTCTCTCTCTCTCTCTCTCTCTCTCTCTCTCACACACACCACTGCTTTGATGTATGAAGATTGACATTATAATCATGGTTCTTCTAAGTGGTGCTAAGAGGACGAGAAGTATCCCGATAAAGTATTTTATATCCTTCTTTGTCCTACTCATTCAAAAATGTACATCAAATTTAGCCAGTCACTTCCTGCCATTTGTCTACCGAAAATCAAAACGACTACACACTACAGATATAGAAATTTAAGCCTTATTTGACGGTAGTTGCAATATATTTTCAATTGGTTCATGGAATATAGTGTTCTATCTATATATTTTAGTACATCCATAGCACATAGACAACAATGTTATTTCATTACGTTATATAAACGTTGGCCTTTGGCTTACTAATTTATAGTCTACATACAATGATTTTCTATTCTACGAATAGAATAGAATATCATTGTCTACATAGCATAGAGAGTGGAAACATCTAATAAGTAACATTTATTTACAATAAGATAAAATTTTAACTATAATATCATCCAACGTCGGTAAATAATCTGCATATACATTACAGTTTTTCAAACCAATTTCAAAATATGAAGAACTCTTTTAAATTTTATTCTTGTAGAATCAATATCTTAAAACATGCATAAAATATGATTTTATTAGATAAATACATACTTTACGGATTTGCACTTATTCCATTCGCTTGTTATATTATAACATGTTAATTAAAATCACTTTAATCAGTTTTAATATATTACAAACTTTACCTTTTTACAATATGTTTGTAAGTAATAACTCATAGCCAGTATTCGGTCTACTTTACAATATTTGAATATACAAATCGTTGATAATTTTGTTTAATAACAACTATATATATATAGTATACTATATAACTCTTCATGTCATATTATTATGATTGATATGATCAAAATATGCCTTAGATCCAATAGCATTATTGTTTGTCAAATACAAGTTACGCCACTATACTAACTCTTTACTAAAGCTAAAATGCTGAAGAGTTGATTAATAAATCTGTAAAAACCAAGACAAGAAGCGTTTTGCTACTACGTTCATCATCCGTACGTACGAGTGGAATTACCACCAGCGTCTTTGTTCGCCGAGGGGTATCATTTGGGAGTCTTCAAATCAAGAGTGAATAGGTACTTTCTAGGCTAGCATGTCATATCTATGAATTAGATTATAACCCTTGATCAGATTTAATACGCATTATTGAGGATAACACAAAAACTACTGGCCAGATCTAGACCAAATTTAAATTGGACGCACGGAGAAGCACCACCTTTCAAAGAATCATCAAAGTCGGAAAAAAGTTCTGAGGTAGCACACAAATTGATTAAACGCAAGCAAACCTTAAAAAAACCGACTTCACCGCTTTATCATCGGAACTTTGATCAGATTAGATGTACTAAACACGCATTATTGACGCTATTTCAAGAACTACTGATCAGATCTTGATCAAATTTAAATGGGACCAATTAGAAAGCAACATCTATCAAACAAAAAAATTCTAAATCGGTTCACGTGGAACGAAGTTAAGAGGTAACACATAAAAAAAATACAGTCGACTTCAGTAACTCCTCCTTTTTTGTGAAGTCTGTAGAAAATACAGTCTAATTGAGAACCGCCTCCTTTTTTGAAGTCGGTTAAAAATGCCGCTTGCCGCCCAAAGCATTTTATATCCGTGAGTTTTCATCCTTAACAGTGAAGTTCTGTTATTCGTGAATCTATGGAGTCAAACGCATTACAAAATAATACGCAATGAAAAGTTATAAATAGATACCAGCATACACATCAAATAACACAACCAAAGCGATGTATTTTTATAGTCAAAGTTAACGGTCCACACAAATCCACTATTTGTTTCTTCTATTACAGACCGTCGTGTGCCACATTGGTGACCCCGTCTGGACCTAGAAAACACCTAATTTCTAGTACATTTTAGATAGATTGGTAACTAGATAGTAGTCTTTCGCGCACAGCGCTCAATTAAAGACGTAACTTTAGATTTCAGCATCATAGGAGTTGTTTTAATCATCCAATGTTTCTTTAGGCTGGCAGGACCTCGCCTGAAAACAAAACATATTATTTAAATCTATGACGCATGAACAAAGTGTTTTCCTTTTAATAGAAACAATAAGTAAACATAAAAAGTGCCAATGAACATATTCCTAGTTATTGATGACTCTAGCAATCTAAGTTAAATGAAAATTACTCATTAGCCAATAATAATGATAATAGCTCTCGGTTTTTTATCGGATACATTTCGGAGTGTGCCAAAGAACTGCACGATCTAGTTCCATTATATCATCGGACAAGCAGACAAACTGCTAAGCTACACCGCTATATGGTGGACATTCCACAAATGCGCACGAAGCGTTTTGCCTCCACATTCATTGTGCGAACCGCAAAGGAATGGAACTTCTTACCTGAGTCGGTGTGTCCTGATGAGTACAATATGGTAGTCTAAAAGTCGCGAGTGAATAGGTATCTTCTAGGCAAGCTTGCTCCATAGTCGACCTCATCGTCGCTTATCATCAGGTGAGATGGTGGTCAAAAGTTTGCTTATCATAAATTAAAAAAAATACAGTCTAGATTGTAATGAAAATAGGAAAGATAAACGTGTCTCCTAGCAAAGGAAAAAAATACTATGCACAATGGGCGTACGTATCGATAAGATCAATCTCTTCCAGACAACCTTTGAATGTAGAAAAAGAAGAAAGATAAAGAAACTGTAATGGAGTATTTGTAAACTTTTTTATACAAGGAACTATTTGCAAGTGGCGTGTAAAGTTAATCTATGTAACCCTTATGCAGGCAACGTTCAAATAAAACCTTGATATCACTGGTTAACAGAAAGGTCATCCAATTATGGTTGAGATACCGTTCATTCGAACGAAACGTTTTGCGTCTTCGTTCATTTATAGAACAGCAAAAGAATGGAACGCTTTGCCGTCGTCTGTGTTTCCCGAAAGGTACAATTTGGGTGTATTCAAAAGTAAAGTGAATAGGTATTTACTAAGCAAGAGTAATTCACCTTAGACTACATCGTCACTTTCCATCAGGTGTGATTGTGGTCAAACGTTTGCTTAGTCAGTAATAATAAAAAAAAGGTAGTAATACTCAAGCCACGCAGCTACATGTATGAAGTCTAACAGAAACTTCTGAATACGCGGCAGCACCATGAATATTGAGTTATGATTAATTAAAGTTGCTAAAATACCATGTTTGCAACCCTATTTCATCAGCTACCGTTCTACACCACACTGTCTTTGGACCTAGACGTCTCACAGTAGTGGCCAACAAAGGTCAAGGTCACGCGCCATAGACGTAACCGTAGGGTTGTCAAAAATATTTAAAAAATAAATTATTAATTTTACTTTCGTTCTCTGGCAGACGATTCCTGGCACAATCACATACACACCACCAAGTATTACACCTTTTTGTTACACGTTGTATAGTAGTCATGTATATAGCATACCTAGTCCAGTTCTATCCTAGAGGAGGGTGCGAGAGTCCCGCACTGGATCTTGGACTCTTTCAACTTGTTGAGCGAAATCCTGAGGTCGTCCATTGTGATGGGCCGCACGGCGTCCACAAACTCCTCGTCAGAGTCTGAACCAACGGTGGATTTGCTCTGGAAAAAAGACATGTATTTTTTATTTTGGCTTCGAATTTTTGTGTATTCGGCCAGGGTCGAGTAATTAAGTGTTTCAAAAGTATTACATTTTTTGTATTAGAAGTCCTAGTCACAAGTCAAAGTTATAGTAAAGAAGTCATAGTCCAGCCTTAGTCAAGTCATGCTCTTGTAAAGTGTTAGGAACTTAACAAGAACTTCTTGGAGTTGGAGTTTTGGAGCGGAAGCGAAAATCACGTTGTTCAACTTGGTATGATTTGCCTACACTAAATGTACGTTCACAAACTATAAACGGTTAGTCTACCATTATTATACATGAACACTCGAAGAAACGCATGTTTTGCAAAATATACAAAATCAACAACACCACTTTTTCACTTTAACGGCAAAACCCCCCTAAAGTTACCCCTGCAGTAGTACAATACTACCCCGCTCCGCTACCTGGCTCTCCCGTGCGAGCTCGTCGCGCGCCAGGTCCCGCACGCGGTACACGGCGGCCCGACTACTACCCTGCAGTAGTACACTACTACCCCGCTCCGCTACCTGGCTCTCCCGTGCGAGCTCGTCGCGCGCCAGGTCCCGCACGCGGTACACGGCGGCCCGACTACTACCCTGCAGTAGTACACTACTACCCCGCTCCGCTACCTGGCTCTCCCGTGCGAGCTCGTCGCGCGCCAGGTCCCGCACGCGGTACACGGCGGCCCGACTACTACCCTGCAGTAGTACACTACTACCCCGCTCCGCTACCTGGCTCTCCCGTGCGAGCTCGTCGCGCACCAGGTCCCGCACGCGGTACACGGCGGCCCGACTACTACCCTGCAGTAGTACACTACTACCCCGCTCCGCTACCTGGCTCTCCCGTGCGAGCTCGTCGCGCGCCAGGTCCCGCACGCGGTACACGGCGGCCCGACTACTACCCTGCAGTAGTACACTACTACCCCGCTCCGCTACCTGGCTCTCCCGTGCGAGCTCGTCGCGCGCTAGGTCCCGCACGCGGTACACGGCGGCCCGACTACTACCCTGCAGTAGTACACTACTACCCCGCTCCGCTACCTGGCTCTCCCGTGCGAGCTCGTCGCGCGCCAGGTCCCGCACGCGGTACACGGCGGCCCGACTACTACCCTGCAGTAGTACACTACTACCCCGCTCCGCTACCTGGCTCTCCCGTGCGAGCTCGTCGCGCGCCAGGTCCCGCACGCGGTACACGGCGGCCCGACTACTACCCTGCAGTAGTACACTACTACCCCGCTCCGCTACCTGGCTCTCCCGTGCGAGCTCGTCGCGCGCCAGGTCCCGCACGCGGTACACGGCGGCCCGACTACTACCCTGCAGTAGTACACTACTACCCCGCTCCGCTACCTGGCTCTCCCGTGCGAGCTCGTCGCGCGCCAGGTCCCGCACGCGGTACACGGCGGCCCGACTACTACCCTGCAGTAGTACACTACTACCCCGCTCCGCTACCTGGCTCTCCCGTGCGAGCTCGTCGCGCGCCAGGTCCCGCACGCGGTACACGGCGGCCTGGCGGCACAGCTCGTGCAGGTCCGACCCGGAGAACCCTTCGGTTGCATTCGCCAACCGCCGGTAGTCGATCTGGAAGTACCAACATGGAATTAGATTCGTCGTCAATCGGACAACTACCAAACACACATTGTACTTTTTTGTTTTCGTTTCTGGTTTGGAATACAAAAAATTTGAAGTAATCATAAAATGTGTAAATATTTGGTTCGGGACAGACAGTTGAAATAATTAAAGAAGTTAAGCCGAGCAGTGCTTTAAAAATAACTACCATACAGAAGCACACACCACCAGTGAAAGAGATTACTACCAGTCTTGGATTTTCGTAAATTTAAGGCTGGTACCAATCACGGCAATTACCTTGAATTCTTCTAGTCAATATGGATGGGGGCACAATTCAAGATGATTTCTATTAGACTAGCTTTATGTTTCTGGTCCAATAAACTATTTATCAGCAACAAAAACTATAAGCCGTGCGATGAAACTCTTTTAAGTCGCTTGGAGAACAGCGGGCGGCAGTGGAACAGTGAGCGGCAGTGGAACAGTGGGCGGCAGTGGAACAGTAAGCGGCAGTGGAAGTGGGCGGCAGTGAGATAGTGAGCGGCAGTGGAACAGTGGGCGGCAGTGGAACAGTGAGCGGCAGTGGAAGTGGGCGGCAGTGGAACAGTGGGCGGTAGTGGAACAGTGTACGGCAGTGGAACAGTTGGCGGTAGAGAAACAGTAAGCGGCAGTGGAACATTGGGCAGCGGTGTAGCACTCACGTCGGGAGCCACGGGCTCCTGGCGCAGGATGAGGCTGAGGATGCGCTCGCGCTGCGTGTCGCTGGGCATGGGCACGTGGAAGGTGGCCGGCATGCGGCGCTGGATAGCCTTGTCTAGGTCCTGTGGCCGGTTCGTGGCGCCTGAAAGTCAAACATTCACATACACGCTCTCACACTAAGTTCGGTGACTTGTAATGTGTATGCTAGGATCGCTCTCAACATACACCAATTTCCCTTGCGGAGAAAACTTGTGTTTGAACCGGGAGTCGAACCCGATACCCGGTGCTTATGAGGCGAGCGCGCCTTCAACTGAGCCAACGGGCAGTTGTTACAAAGAACACCTGGAATATGTTCTATTTAATACTTTAATGAATATATACCATAGAAATATGCATTTCAAATGCGTTCACTCGATTGTTTACGTTATTAAATACAAAAATTGTGCTAATATTAACCAATAGAAATTAAACTCTGCACCGCTTCGCTCCAGTAGACATGAATGTGCTAACTTAATTATGAACTCATATAATATATGTAATTTAATGTGGAGCAGGAAGTGGAGCAACCCCGCTCTGCATACTCCAACCCTGCTCCGCCCACTCCGCTTCGCTTCCTCACTCCGCGTCAATGCACAAACAAAGTTCCCAACTCGCCTTCGCATTACTCTCTCGCTTCGCTCCACTTATTCGCTCCGCTCCAGTGGACAGCCCATGGGTGCGTTTCCATTGACGCGGAGCTGGATGGAGTGGAGAGAAGAGCAGTGAAAAATGGTAAGTGTTTCCATTGAAGCGGAGCGGGGCTGAGTGGTGCTGAGCTGAGCTAAAAGACCAGAGTTGCATTGAGCCGCGTTCCGATCAGTCAAATTCAATCTCTCAGAGAGATCATCATGCTGTCGGTAAAGAAAAGATAGCGTTTTTCTATCTTGCTCTACTAAACGATGCAAGGTTCGGAAGCAGATTATGTAGAACTCATTCCCGTTTATTATTTCTGGAGTCTACTCTAACTCTACCCTACCCTGCGCTTCGTGCCCTCGGACTACGACTCCGTTCTGTCCGGCTCGGGGCCGCGTGTTCATATATTTTATCTGAAATTCCGCTCAACTCCGCTTACAATGTCACCACTGATCGATTGGAGATTTCGAGCACTGTGATTGGCCAATTCGCGGTCTGCTCCTCTCCAATCTGCACAGCTCCGCGTCAGTGGAAACGCACTCTTACACTTGTGACTTACCCATGATGATGACAGTGCAGGTGGGGTCGGTGATGAGTCCGTCCCACAGCGACATGAACTGCGTCTTCATCATGGCGGTGGCTTCGTGGTCGTGCGCCGTGCGCGTGCGCAGAAACGACTCGATCTCGTCTGCAAATAACAACTACTTGCCAAACCGAGAAGTGTCCGTCTTAAAATCCTATGCACCCGGGTTCGCGCCTCATCAATGATTTTCTTTAGTTATGTGCGTAATTACAAAGTACATATATTTAAATATACTTCATTACAATATAATAATTCTTTATTACACTCCAAATAAAAGTCAATTTGTAAAACTTGAAATAAAACAGGAGTTATATCGAGGCTTTTCGCTATTAGCCCATTTTCCGAAACGACTATCAGGACAATGACCATAGAATCTACATCCCACATGGCGGTTACCTCGAAGTCCAAGTCAAGATACTTGCTTAGCTTGTCCTTCTCAGCCTTCAAGAGATTTTCATCATGCGGGATAGTGACATCGTCATTATTATTGTCTATGATTTCTAAATAAGTCACACAGAAAAAAAAACAAGTTAATTTTGACCTTTTTGAACACAATATTGCCATTAGAGATATTTGAATTCCACACAATTTAACTTTTCCAACACTTCTAACTAACCAAACTTACTTAGCAAAAGGGCAGTACAAAAACTCACCGATAAAAACAATGCAGGGCTGCAGCTTGACAGCGAGACTGAAGACAGCAGCTGCCAGCTTCTGTGTCTCCCCGTACCACTTGTCTGTCAGTAGCGAGACGTCGAGGTTGATGAAACTCATGTTGGCTTCTTTGGCCGTCGCCTTGGCTATTAGGGTCTTGCCGCAACCTGAAAATTGGAAACCCCAAAATAGATATATGCACCTTATGATATTTTATAATAATGGCAACTCAGTGGTGACTGGTTGAGATCAGCTCTCAATTAGGTGATAGCTTTAAATTGTAGCGCAGGCTGAATGCACCGGCCGTGGTCACGAGAGAATCATACAAACATGATTGAAGTTCGCGAAAGTTTAAAAATACTAGCTGGAACGATTTAGATGATGTTTTTTTATGTTTGTGGATTAAATAACGGTTTAGATTTAAGTAGAATAAATATCATTCACGAAAAAAAAACTATACAATATAAATAATTTTCTCATGGACAGGAATAAGTCACTCTGATTTGGTAAACTACTAGGCAACTAGAAATGTGAAGGAGGTAAATTGCTTATTTTCTTGTGTGGCATTGCGTCGCATGTCGAATATAGCTAGTGTATTAATAATAAGTTACTTGTAAAAACAGCTTTTAGAAGTCCGCCATATGGGATATAAAGTGACGTCACTTTATTTTTCGAGTTATTCTCAGCAAGCCCTTTCATTTGATACCCATATTGTAGGAGTGCATTAAAAATTACTTGTCCGCCATTTTGTGTGTTCCGCCATGTTGAACTTAGAATGAGTCACACAGCTAACCATGCATTGTCATCCAAACTAAACGTGAATACAACATTTCAGCTCAATCGGTTGAAGATATCTGCTACAAAATTGAGTTGCAAGATTCCACTCGAACAAACATACTTACATACATACAGTGCAAACTAAATAAAAGCTTGTAAAATATGTATCTTTTAGCATGTTTATAAACCACATATTGGAAACTTATTTTTAGCAATAAACATCATTATCATTCTGCAAGCCAAGTGACATTTATTCCTCTCTAAACATCATATTTTATCACTCAATTGTATTTGTAATTTATCATCCACAAGAAAAATCTCTCACCAACCACTTACCAAGCTTACCATCGTCAACCACATCATTATACTTAGATGAGTGCACTCTGTTTAAGCTCAGAAAAAGGTTAAAACGCGATCTTAACACCCTTAAGATGGGTAAGATACTGCCTACTGATAGCCTATCAGATCTATTGTATTAAAAAATATCAGTCTTGATAACGCTTACCAGGTGGCCCATGAAGAAGGACGCCTTTTGGAGGCTGCGTGAGCCTGCTGTCAGCGAACAGCTCCCGCTTCTGGATAGGAAGGATAACTGTCTCGCGCAACTCTTGGATCAGCTGATCAAGCCCGGCTATATCTTTCCAGTTCACCTGCAAATGATACAGACTATTGATTCTGAGCCCAAGACTAAAGATAAACACACTTTCACAATCACAGCCAAACACTTCCGAAAAGTTGGATGCTGGAAACATTCACATCACACACACAATTACATCCAGAAACAGACAAATTTGCCTTGGGGAAAAAACTTGTGTTCCCACTGGGCATCGAACCGCTGCATAGGAGGCAGATGTGTAACCAAATTCGCCAGAAGGGATGAGGTAACATGTATGGTTCTGAATGCTTACGATTCTTGTGCTTTTGAATTTGTATTTTTGTCTTTTTTTTTTCACAATAGAATCTTAAATAAGTCCTAATTACTAATATTAACACTTTTAATATCCAAGATTATAACTATATAGTATAACAAAATTATAACATGTTAAACTTTTGGAAATAAATCTATTTGAATTTGAATGCTTCTGATTGTGCGGTGTGAGATCTAGCTACAGAAATGTGAAGTTGCGTTACAACTTAACACAACAACTGACTTATTGTTGATAATAAAAATTGTTATTAAAATCATAGTGAAACGTATTCATATTGATTACGTACCGGTTCTACTCACATCTTGTAATTATTCCCTATTATAATTACAAGATGTGAGTACCACCGGAACTTAACTCGGATAAGTGTTCGGCCAATATAGAACCCTATCCTCGGGAGAACGCGTGGTAGCAGCAGCGAGAGCCTGGCGCTTACTGCGGTCGAGTTTCTAGATTATAATTACAAGATGTGAGTACAACCGGAACCTAACTCGATAAGTGTTCAGCCGATATAGATCCCTATAGTCGGGAGAACGCGTGGTAGCAGCAGCGAGAGCCTGGCGCTTACAGCAGGCGAGTTTCTAGATTATGATTAGACAATGTGAGTACAACCGATACTTAATTGGTACTTCAAGTCATCCTGTAATTATTACCTCTGATGTAGGTTCTTTAAGAAGGAAAAGGGATGATATAGAATGAATAAATAAACAAAACCAATTCAGTTCCATTTACAGTTAGATATTATATAAAGAAAGGCAAAATATTGTTATTTTGAACACCTCCAATGATTTTTATCTAATACTTTCACAGAACAATCTATAAAATGAAAACACCACATTAAAATCACTTCTTCCAGAGAGACAAAGATGAGTAAGACAGACAAAGATATAATACCCCCATGTTTAGTTAGAACAGAAGTTATAAATAACATAGTGGAGCTGAAATGGCAGAACAGTAGTTATCTTATTCGGGTTTAATTGTGACATCCGAGTTTATATTTAGTTCTCTTTTGTTATTAGGGGCATCCCCATCCCATGGTGACCCTGTATACTACATAATGAGCGAATCCTACTAATATTATAAATCCGAAAGTTTGTGTGTATGTGTGTAAGTATGTTTGTTCCCTCTTCACGCTTTAACGACTGAACGGATTTGGATGAAATTTGGAATGTACATAGATTATACCTAGGATTAACACATAGGCTACTTTTTAGCGGGCGAAGCAGCGGGGCACGGCTAGTAATATATTATTATTTTTTATTACAGACCAAGCAAACGTTTGACCACAATCACACCTGATGGAAAGTGACGATGTAGTCTAAGGTGGAGCACGCTTGCTTAGTAAATACCTATTCACTTTACTTTTGAACACACCCAAATTGTACCTTTCGGGAAACACAGACGACGGCAAAGCGTTCCATTCTTTTGCTGTTCTATAAATGAACGAAGACGCGAAACGTTTCGTCCGAATGAACGGAATACCGAATTGAATAAATAATTAAGTATTATTCGACACAAAAATCGGGCGATAACACCAGTTAGTATCACAATGTATGACTGAGTAAAAAATATATTTTCGTCAGTTGCTACTATTACCGAAATGGAAATAAATTGCAGAAATTCGTCCTAATTGTCTCCATCAGTAACACTCATAATACTATGCACTTAAAGTGTCTCGGTAAAGTCCAGGCCATCGCGTCGTCCGTCGCGCGTCTCCTGTCGAAAAGCTAGCGAAGACATTCCCTGGATTATTGTGGGTATTCCCCTAATAGATAGTACAGGATATAATGGATTTCCCCTAATTTGAATATACCTTTAGGTGTTCACCCTACTAAATGGTGAATCTCCATTTTAAAAGTGAATGAAAAGTTATGCGGCGAAAATGAGAGAAAAGGCGTTGTCGATTTTGTATCGTTTTTCAAAAATGCAAATCATATGAAAGTTAAAACTATCGTGAGTATTACACATAATTTATGTTGTATACGGCTTGAAACACGTAGAAAATGTCTACTTACTTTGTAGTCAACTAGTTTCGGAAAAATTTGAAAACAAAACAAAGTTGAAGAACAACAAATTTGTCCGAAAGTAGTCGACTACAAAGTAATTTGACATTTTATAAGAAAATGTCAACACATTTTCTACATGTTTCAAGCCGTATACAACATAAATTAAATGCAAATCATACCAAATTGAAAAAACCCAATTTTCTCTTTCGCTCTAAAACTTCAATAGAAGTGCTAGTGAAGTTTCTACCGCTTTGATGAAGAAATGAGAGATATTCAATACAACTGCATGTTATTTGATTAAATTGATTTGTGTCATTACTTCACAGATTTTTGATTACAGTAATTGGTAATTTATCGTTAAGGGCAGCCATGATTGGTTGTGGACAACACACAAAAAAATTCAAATTAGCCACATTTAAAATAATCTGAACGTAACTATTTTGATAATGATTTCTTTTTCAGTGTACATATTAAAGTAAACAATTAAAAAAAAATTAAAAAATATATGCATAATCCCAAAAATATTTAAAAATCACTCACACTGATTTCTTCTGGAACCACCAGCTGCGAGGCGATGATCATCTCATGGTCTGTGAGCTTGTCTAATGCGACGGAGTGTTTCCCGCCGAGTCCCGCTCTGGAAGATACCCTTAACGCATGCACTTCCTATATAGTTTCTACTTTATAAGTACACAAGTATACAGACTAACACACTTGTCTGTGTGTGACGGCAGCAGCTCTTCTCTATTCAGTTTATTATGAGTTGAATATCTTAAGAATTTTAATAAATGAATTACACAATAATTATTTCAGAGATATTTCCTCAGGTACCAAAACTGAAGTGAAATTAATGATGCAAGTTAAAAAGGTGGTGTTGTCTCTAAGCTATGCCATACACACACATACACATACTAATAATGAATACACATATATATATATAACACAACTAATTAATTAATGAAACATGTAAACAAATGAAGCTGGTTGGAACATAATATGTTTTTTCCCCAAGGAAAATTTGCGTTTCTGGTTCTCGTTGTGCTTGTGTGTGTGATGTGAATGTTTATGCACAACACAAGTCATTAAACTTAGTGTGGGGCTGTGAGTGTAAAAATGTTTATGTTTAAATAACACTTGATTCTAGTAGCTAAAAATATCATAATAAGTAGGCACATAGGACTTTAGGAACCAGTAGTCCTAGCCTGGTTTAGGGATATAAATTGTATCCCCTGTTTTTACTTAGAATTAGTTAATCGCCGATTTTGTATGCTATTAGTAACCCATTTCGAGCCCCCCACTAAAGTTAAGCACCTTCTTCGAGTGCAAAAAATTGTCCCGTGTGTTTATATGACGAGCATAATGATATGTTACCTTGTATTTATCTAAGGAAATTAACGTTTCTAATTGACAAAGCTCATCAGTGCAAAACAGAGGTGAGTGGCACAAGGGTGAGGACGCTTATACCCTGCAGTGGGTCTATACAGGCTGATGATGATCATAGTAATTACTTTTTTCCACTATTTATAAATATCGATACTATCTGAAGTTAAAATTTATGAAATGCTACTAAATCAACCATAATAGAACATCAAACTCAATTTTGCTTCAGCTATTTTGACATAGCAACGGGGCATAGCTTTGCCCTCCTTATTCACCGAGCGAGGAAAAAAAGGGGGAAGTGATTTTTATCTACTCGCCCGGGAAAACTGTCCACCTGCCATGCTAGGTCTACAGGAGCACATAGTATGTAGTTATTTGGTTTGTCTGGTCAAGGTAACACAGGACCTAAATGATGGATTATTCAGTGAAGCAATGCTGCCAGCAGTTTAAGAATGTTGCCTACTAGTAATGGTCTGCTAGATTAAGATTTGGATTTTAGATAGTTTTAAGTTATTATTTAATTTAGTTTAAATTTAATCTTAGAGAAAAGTAAATCAAGTTAAAGTTGATATAGTTTGTTCTGTATATCTGACCCCCTATTACGTATCTTTGTTGCAAACGGTTTCAATACTAAATTGAAAAAACTCCTAAGAAATAAAGTTCATTTTTGCAATTCAAATAGAAACCGCGTGCAACAAAGATACGTAATAGGGGGTCTGATGTAGGTAATATATTCAGCATTTTGAAAATGTTGCAAACTGCAAGTGGTCTGCTAGATTAAGTTTTGGATTTTAGACAATTTTAAGTTATATTTCATTTTGTTTAGAGTATATATTTAATCTTTGTGAATATGGTGAATCAAGTTATGGTTGATGTAAGTATGTTCTGTATATGTGATGTAGGTAATTTATTCAATATCAAGACATTAGAAAACGAAATACAATTAATTAATCCAACAATTAATCTGTGACTTGTATTTGAAACCATATGTACTAAAGATCTTATGGGAATTACAGTTAATTAAACTAAGTTATGGAATCTTTGCTGAATTAAACAGCAAGAAACAACGGTGAGATTACTGGCTTATTTATTGTAGCCAAGAGAAGATGAAATACTATTTAAATTCAGACATAGCCTATGGATCGATATTGCACTCACTTGCGTAACTGCTCTCTGGCTCGCTCTTCCGCCTTCTTTCGACTCTTGGAAGTCGGATCTATTTGGTTCACGAGCCATTTGATCGAGAAATAAGTCACTGCAGACACGAAGGCAACGCGAATTGCCATTTGGAACACCTCGTTCCGAGTAAATGCTGACCCTTCCACCATCATGCCGGACCAGGAACGCCTCTGAGATCACGAAACAAATACAGGGCAGTTGCTAAAACGCGTGGGCTTTTTGATGTAAGATGAAGAATTCTATTATTTCACAAAATTCTTTTCTGCCGTCATGCTTTTGTAAATTTAGAACCATAGACTAATTGAATTGACAGTTGACATCGACAATTGACTTTGATATCATTGACACAAAAAAGCTACTGAAATATTCAGACAGTGGCCACGATCCAGAATTCGTCCGCAACAATCGCTACACTCAGAGTTACCACTATAGTGCATTTAAATTGATGCGATTAACCATCTCGATCCCCTGTCAAGTTAAAATAAATGACGCAGATGACGACACGACGACGCGACGTTACAACGAGAACATCCTATATTCGGCTATTAAAATTTTAAATCCGAATATTTTTTTTAATACGACGATGTAGCCCACGACTATCCCAGGTTGTCGCGATGGAAGCGTATGTTCTATGTTTACAATAATATAGTTCCACTTATATCAAACGTCACTAGCACTTTCGCTTAATTTTAGGAACGGCTTTAGAATATGAGCGTCGCAAACGGGTTTTGGAACGCAGGGCTTGTCATAAATATTAAGAGCACACATGACAATGACAGATGTTATTATTTACTTTTTACGGAACATAACCTAAGTTAACCTCAGATAAACAAACGAGTCAATTAAAATATCTTTAAACTATACGACATTATTTAAAAAAATCGATGATCCAAAATGGGTAAAATAAAACGTGCTAAAAAAGTCAAACAGCCTATTATCGACAATTCACGAAAAGCCCAACGTAAACAAAAAAGACTGCAAAAAAAGGTGCACAGACAAGAACATTATTTGAAGAAGAAAACTGTGCTAGAACAGGCTAATTATTCCCCAGGGAGGTTCGTAAAGAGACCTGCAGATAATGTGGAATCTGATAAAGAAGTTAAAGTAAGTTTTATTTATAAGTTTTCGATGCCTTGCATTTAACTTGGGTCTTTGCTGTATAGAAGTATATAGTTATAGTTTAGTTTAGGAAATACAGGCAAAACATAAGAAAACAATGTTTTCTTTATGTTATTATATCATTAGCCATACTAGACTTTCTAACACTTACATAATAATATATCAGTATCAAATAAATAAAAAAAGTTATGCTTCAGTTATCTTATTGTTAGAATTGGTTTTGGGTGTAATGTTTGTGTGATGTGAATGTTTCCAGCACCCACGATACAAGTATTTGAACTTAGTGTGGGTCTGTGAGTGTGAAAGTGTTTGTTTTAAAAAAAAATTACATCAGAAAGTAATTAAATATAAGCATCCTGAAAAACAGGCTCGAATCAAATTTCTTAAATACAAAAATTTAAATAGCTTAAAATCAATAAGGTGTATTTCTAAACTGGTCCTTCCTGAAAATACAGTTAACATTGTAATTACTGAGCTTGTTTTTATGCTCATTAGGCAAACATTTGTGCTCCATCTCACTTAATGGACAGTCATATGACATAACAGTATGTTTATTATTCACAGAAGAAGAAACCAAAGCTCCAGCCATCAGTCCAAGACATCCTCAGCAAAGAGCGTGAGAAAGAATTAAGAGAAACAAATAAACTGAAATCTGAAATGGACGGCCGTCGGCGAGGCATGCTGGTCAAAGCCAATGAAGATGAAGATAAGCTGATTAAAAAACTGGAGAAACAGCTCGGGTTGAACAAGTCAAAGAATAAAAATAACTACTTTGCTGATGATGGGCTTGATTGTATCCTTTTATAAAATGTGGAAAATTGGTCTTCTTTCAAAAACTTCAATTCCACTTCAGTTGGTAATTAAGTATTTCCAAATTGTGTATATAAGTGTTAATTACTTTTAAAGTCTTAGTTATTTAATCACATCAGTTTTTTAAATGCCTTTACGCAAACACTTTTTGTTTTTTTTTCTATTAATTTTAGCTTCGCAATCTTGTGTATTTAGCCAATGTCATTACTTAACACTTAATATATGTTTTACAAGTGTGTTTTATATTAAAAGTCCTAGTCACAAGTCACAGTTAAAGTCAAGTAGAAGACTCAATGTCCAGTAATAGTCAAGTTATGCCCTAGTAAAGTGGTAGAAACATTACCCACATTCACAAACAATCACTAAGTAGGTATATGTAGGTAGGTAGACGAACTATCTTTGGCAAGTCCACATAATCACATACACCACACTAAGTACGATGATTAGTGTAGTGGGTGTTGGAAACATTCAGATCACACACACAGACATATGAGTAGACTGCCTCGGTCATCATGGGCTCTCGTGCCTATCGTGCCTATTGTATAAAGAAGTGCTGGCTGTATAGCTGCCTGTATATCACCCCCATCACAAATTAATTAGGTTTTGCATTTCATCCACTCTTAATCATATTGATGCAAATATATCTTTAACAAAACATTCAGATCTTCTAGAAATATGCGATAGATCAACAACGGAACAGATAGTAGCTGCAGAAAAGCATCTTGCTCAAGTCCAGGGAGACTCCGACTTTGAGGAAGATTTGGCAATGGTCACTGGCAAAGAATTACCTACAAGTAAAAAAGGGAAAACAAAAAATATAATTAAAGGAGACAATCAAAGTGATGAAAGTGAACTGGACAATGATGATAATGAAAGTGACAATGATTTGGATCAAGAGTTAAGTGAAAATGGTGATCTAAGTAACAATAACGAAAGTGATGATGATTTTAGTGGTATTGAAGATAATGATTTCAGTGATGGTGAAAATAGTGATGTTTCAGAAGAACCTGAAGGTATTTTTATTTATTTTTATCTTATGCATAGAAGTCTTTCTCAAATGTTAAGATTTTAATTGACTATAATATTTTAGACCTAATATGTGATATGTTTTGCTGAGTAATGAGCTTACCGCTCATGCCTGGATTCAAAACTGTGTCTGTTGGTTTGCAGTTCCAACTACTGAACCATCATCTCTTTAATATATTTATGTAAATTTACCATATGATCCTGGATTTTCACCTATATAAGTTCAAATATCTGGGTGGCACTGAAAATTGGGCAAGCATTATGCTTACTATCACACGAGTCTCTTCTTATTCTTATTCAATATGGGGCATTAAGGCCAGCACTGACGTCCCGCTTGGGGTGTGTTGTGCATTTCCCCCTGCCATGAACTACCCCATCCACCCCAGCTCCTTAAAATAGCAGAGTGTGGTTTTGGGGTGCTGGCATAGCTGTTCCAGTGGTGAAGTTGTTGTATTTGATTTCTGCGAGTGTTAAGGTTTTGTGGAATGTTACTCTAGCATTCCAGTGCTGGCTCTAATTTCTTCAATGACAGCACACTGAGCTATTACGTGTTCTACGGTTTCGTTTTCCTCCATACATGCCCTACACAAAGGGCTATCAGTGACAAGTCTCTCAATTACATAAAAAAATGTTCTGCTATATTCAATTTAGTTTTAAATAAATCTTTTGAATACTCCTTTTGCAGAAAAGCCATCTAAATCAAAAGAATCTAAAAAAGAAAAGAAACCAATAGATAAAATAGACAAGTCAAAAGCAACAGAAAAAGAAAATACCAAGGCAAAAGAAAGAGTCGTCAAAGCTGAAGATCTAAGCAAAATCTTTAGTGACGATGAGATCTCGCATCTATCAGGGGATGATGAAGATCTAGACGGGTTTTCTGGTGATGAAATGGGTGATGAAGGTGGTGATGACGCTAGTAGGAAGAAGGAAAAGCCTGATGTTTGGGAAGACATTTATGGCAGAAAGAGGGACAAGGAAGGGAATATAATTAAGGTAATCATTTTTATATTTAATTCATGTTTTCTCATTAGTTGATGAATGCACATCGGCTTTCTAAACAGTGGGTATCGAGTTCAATTCCCAGTAGAAGATAAGTTTTCTCCCTAAGGACGATTTGTGTTTCTGGTTTTGGGTGTGATTATGTGTACAATGTGAATGTTTCCAGCACCCGGATATAACTCATCAAACTTAGTGTTAAACTGTGAGTGTGAAAGCGATTTTTATTTAACGATTTTATAATTAATATAAATTATACATCAAATCTATATATATTAGTAAATTCACAATATACTAACTTTGTCCCTCAGACTGAGGCGGTCTGTCTATCACTTATAGAAATATTTTGATGTAAATGTGTTTAATGTTGTTATGTGTTATTTCTGGCAATAAATTGATTTTTTATTTTATTTATTTATTTAATTATTGTGTATGTGATGTGAATGTTTCCGGCACCCACGACACAAGTCATCAAACTTAGTGTGGGTTGATGTGTAGTGTGAAAGAGTTTACTTTATTTTGTATATTTATTTTATAATATGAAATTGTTCAAGAAAAGAGTAAATAGTTATTCACTAAGCTTGCATGCTTCATCTTCGACCGTATCGTGGCCATCAGGTAATACTGTGGTAAAATACTTGTTTAGTCACATATTTTTAAAAAAATGTTATTAACCGACTCCAAAAAAGGAGGAGTCAATTCAATTCGTCGGTATGTTTTTTTTATGTTTGTTCCCCAATTTCTCAAAGACGTCCGGACCGATTCGAGTAATTATTTATTTTGTTTAATTAAGAGGGTAAACTTCCCAGGTGGTCCCATTAATGATTCTACTAACACAATGGACTGTAAATTGTCTGATCAATAAATGAATAATAAAAAAAAAAATTGTAATTTGACCAAGACTTGATGGAGAGTTTCGGAGATATTTGCGATTAAATTCGGTTATTATTTTTTAAAGTCGTATATTATAAGCTATCAGTGCCCGCGACTTCGTCCGCGTGATTATTGGACTTTTAGTAAGGATCCCAATTTTTTAAAAAATATAATATAGCCTATAGCCTTCCTCGATAAATGTACTATCCAGAATGAAAGATTTTTTCAAATCGGACCAGCGGTTCCTGAGATTAGCGCGTTCAAACAAACATATAAACAAACTGTTCAGCTTTATAATATTAGTATAGATAGGTTTATTTGGAAATGTTTCAGGAAGAAAAAGGTGTTTACATTCCTCCACATTTAAGAAACAAAGATTCTGCCTCGGACAAAGAATTGGCACAACTCAAAAGGCAGATAAAAAGTTTGTAACATTCTTTATGTGTAATATTTTTCTATTCTTACTTATTTGTTAACAAACAAACAAACGCATTCACACTCACAGCCCCACACTAAGTTCAAAGACTTGTATCGCGTGTGCCGGAATCAATCACACACACACATTACACCCGGAACCAGAAGCACAAATATCCCTTGGGAAAGAATTTATGCTTCTGCCGGGAATCGCTTGGAACTTAGGGGCTGAGTCACCCACGTCCGTAGGACCCCTCCTACCGACTTCAGGGGTATCCCCATACCTCTTAAGTCTGACTCCCTACACGTGGTCCCCGGGTGGTGCTAATCAGGTGACATTTGAGAGGTGGTAGAGCATTTTGTGAGTTGCTCGCCTGGCTTGCTACCAAAGTAGCTTACCACCATCAAGTTGAAAGTCTGCCGCCAAGCCAAATACGGTGTTCCGGCAGTTATCCTTGAGAGCCTGCGTATTCCAGGTCTAGTGTGTTTACCAGCTTCGATCACATCGTCACTTACCATCAGGTGAGATAGTGGTCAAACACTAGCCTGTCACAAATAAAAAAAATAAAAAAAATCGAACCCAGGACCCACGGCGCAGAGGGCGGACACCTATCCGCTGCGCCAACTGGGTCGTCAACGGTAATATTAGTTTCAAAATATCTTTATTAAACTTAGGGGACATCCATTAAATACGTGAGGAGATTTTGGCGATTTTTCGATCCCCACTCTCCCCTTGGTGAGATGTTGTGAGTTTTGCTCGACCCCCTCACCCTCACCTTAACTCACGAGAGATTTTCAAAATGCGTATATTTAATTTAAATAAGTTAATATGTGCTTGATTGCGTTGAAATTATTTACACACATTTTGTTAAATTCTTTTTATTTAAGACTAACCACTACTAACTATAAGATTTAGCCATATTTCAGTAGCTTTTTTTTCTTCATTATACCCAGTTTTCTCACAATTTTACACAGCTCGATCCACAGAATACGCATTATTGAGGATAACTTAAAAACTATTAGTCAGATCTTGATCAAATATAAATGGGACAAATTGGAAAGCAACATCTTTCAAACAAAAAAATCAAAATCGGTTCACGTGGAACGAAGCTATGAGGTAACACACATAAAAAAAAATACAGACGACTTGAGTACCTCCTCCTTTTTTGTGAAGTCGGTAGAAAACATAAATCTCTTGATGATACTGAACTGTAATTGACAAGTGTGACCGTAAGCGTCACGCTCGTCGCATAGTACGATGGGCGGTCTAATATCTATAAGTCGTAATGATGTAAAGAAAAATACTTCCGTAATTTTCAGGTGTCCTCAACAAGCTAGCGGGTACAAATCTCCACTGGGCGTGCACATCAGTTGAGAACTTATATTCCAACAACAGTCGAAACTCCGTCAACACAGCGTTGACTGAGTTATGGCTGGAAGCGACAGTGGGACCCTCTCTGACGCCAGATAGACTGGTGGCGGAGCATGCGGCTCTAGTGTATGTACTACACGCCAACGTAGGCTCGGAAATAGGTAAGTCGATTCACGTGAGAATCATCGAAATCTGCTCATGAGTTTGGTCTCTAGAATACCGCAAAGGAATAAACATCAACACTTTCATACTACTTTACTATTATCGTCACTTTCCATCAGGTGAGACAGCGGTCAAATGCTTGACTATCCAGCTTAAAAAAAACCACGTGACCGTCGTCTGCGTCGCGGAGGTACAAAGTACGAGTTTTGCAGCAAAAATGGCGTTGATTTTGTAAAATTTTCCAAAACCTGTGATTCTTCGAGTGTTGATGTGTAATAATAATGGTGGATTATTAACCGGTAATACTTAGTTAAGGTGCATACGTGTAGGCAAATAATACTAAGTTGAAAAACATGATTTAAACCATAGTAGAAATATATAAGTAAGATGACTCGAGGCCCGTAGGAGATTCAAATGCCTACTCTAGCCGAATACGCAGGGTTGTCACTATCTCCGACTTTTAAAGGTACCTATAGGTAAAATGTATATTTTAACAAACCAACAAGTTAGGTACAATAAAATAGTATAAAATGTGGTGGTAAAATAGATACGATTTCATTTGCATATTAGCCGCCGACAAAGTAAAAAAAAATCTTGAAAAAAATATTGTTTTGCATATGTGAAAAGAAATCACGGTAGTAGTATATATAACGAAGTTAAAAGGAAAACGATTATAGCTAAGTAGGCTTCAATAAATCAATAATATTGGCCGTCGGTGACGATGACGCGAGTTCCATGATTTTTGTTCACCCAAAAAGTGCTCAACGCGCCTATGGAAGTTTTCACTTTAAAAACCTACATAAATTGAATAAACACGTAAAGTAGGTTACACTATAAGTAGGTATATGAACTTTACCTATCTGTTTACAAAATATAAACGCGCGCACGCAACTCAGCACGCGGCACGCGACATCCGTCTGCGTGGCGCGGCCCGTGGCGAATGGCTCGAATACGGCGAAATGTCGTCGACCGCGTCGACGAGCGCGGGGGCGACCCCGGCTCGTGTCGTCTTCGCCGTTCTGTTTGTTATCATAGTGTGCGTGCTGAGGCACGTGCGTACGGCCGTGCACACATACAAGCCGCGTTTGGTACCACTCTATGAAGACAACTTACTTATATATTTCTACTATGTTTAAACCTTCATTCCAAACCAATAGAAGTTCTAGTGAGATTTCTACCACTTTACTAGGCAGACTTGACTATGGCCGGACCTTGAATCTTTTACTTGACTTTTAATGTGAAACACACTTGAAATATCTTATTACTTGACACTGGCTAAATGCACAAGATTGCGAAACCAAAATTAAAATTAAAATATCACTGTATACTAGTACAGTTGCAACACCACTACTTCAGTTATAACACTGTAATAGTCATTGAGTCATTTACTATCATAAGTGCTTCTTTGGAGCCCACTAGAATAAACCGACTCACTGATTGTATTTAATTTCATATGTGTTACTAGCTGTCCCGGCGACCTTCGTTCCGCCTAACAGTCAAATACCCGGCATGCGTTACAATGCCACGTGACTATATTATTACCTCCTTCTTGTTCATGTCTGCCTAGTACCAAAACCGAGTGACGTATGAGAAAATGATTTTAAACACCTATAAAAAAAATGTGACGTTTCTAAAAAGTATCCTATGTCCGTCTCCTGGTTCTAAGCTACCTCCCCACCAATTTTCATTATTTATTTATACTTATGATACTGAACGCTGTTTCCAGGCGCCCATTTCCTCCAAGAGCTGGTGAAGAGGTTCGATGAGATGATGCAGATTCCACAACCTGTAGAAGACAAGCGTCTCGACAATGTCGTGGCGTGTTTAGCGCACTTGTATAACTTTAAGGTATGGAATATACAACTATTGACGCTTACCGCTGAGCTACCTAAACGCTGCTGCAAATGACGAAATTATCCTTTAATAAGACCCTTAAAACACAATGAATTATAATTTCGTCGCTTAAAGTAGGACTTGAAAAGCTTAGCTGTTTGAGCAATAAGGCATGACACTGTATGGGCGCGGGTTCAAACCCCCGCTTGAGAGCACAACCAATCATTAG
Source organism: Lomographa bimaculata (assembly GCA_948107665.1). NCBI lineage: Eukaryota > Metazoa > Arthropoda > Insecta > Lepidoptera > Geometridae > Lomographa > Lomographa bimaculata. The sequence continues at coordinate 15,856,471 of OX403600.1, forward strand.
CAATATTTTTTAGATATTGTGGCTCAAATCATACTGATAAGTATTTATATAATTATAGTTTAAAAGAACTAAAAACACTATAATAATGTGTATAAGTAACGCACTAAAAGGTACAATAGAAATGACAAATTCTGGATGACGGCTAAAATCAAGGAAATTAGTGGGTGTTCATTAGTCTGTAGGACAGTGACAGTTCTGCAAATTCGCTGGCTACAAACATATAAACTATCACTTTCACACTCACAACTCCACACTAAGTTGACATCAGAGAAATATATATAAACATATTTTTTATGCTAGATAGGCGAGCATTTGACCACAATGACTCACCTGATGGAAAGTCATGATCCAGCCGAAAATGTAGTATGCTCACCTAGATGATACCTATTCACCTGAATTATAACGTTCGGCGAACAAAGACGAGGGCAATGAGTGGATCCTTCGCTGGACGGATGATAAACGCAGAAGCAAAATGCTTCGAGCGAACCGGAGGTATGTCTAGAAGATTTTTGGGGGCTGTTGTCTGCTCGCGTCCGTGGGATTTAGCCCTAGATGTCCCACACGTGGCCCCTGGGTGGTGCTAAAGAGCAACCATATAAGAGGTGGTAGGCTTTGGCCGCCGGCTATCCACCACCCCCCGGACAAAGCCTTGGTGCCAAGCTGTATAGCGTTCCACCGTGATGTCCGGGCTGCCGTTATGGAGGGAGGGACTGGTTTTAGTTGCGCTGCCGGATAGCCGACAATATGACACACAGTAGCGCTGCATCGGGTAGTCAAATCTGGAGAGCAGCGGGATCCGAGGCACGGTTCTCCGCTGGCCGACCGCAGATAGTTGGGGGCCCAAGTAGTGAGTTAGCCGCTCATGAAAGGCTGCCCCGCCATCTGACGAAAAATCCCGGGAGTGCGCCATCGTGCCGGTTGGCGACCGGACGAGAGGACCCGATGGATACTCCTGGGGGGGCTCGGGCGTCCCCGCGGTCTCCAGTTTTTTCTTTCCCACTGTTGTAGTGATATGCTGTGTGTCTATGGGCTAAAAAGTGGTGCCGCGAATCGATCCCAATCTCCCACCTTCACCACAATATGAAATTAAAAAGATGCAGAAAGTCGGTTTCACAGCGGTTGCACGTCCTCTCACTCCAAGTGCACCTCTCAAATATTCGAGGTCTGCACTCCAATATCAACTCAGTCCACCACCACCTTGAGACTACAAAACCGCACTTGCTGTTTCTTACGGAGACGCAGATCAGATGTCCAGCTGACGCGGCATACCTTGCATACCCAGGCTACAGCCTAGAACACCACTTCAAGCCTCGTGCCGGCGTCTGTATGTATGCTCGTGATGACATTTGTTATCGGCGTCTCCGTAATCTTGAGGACCCTAAATTGTCAACAATATGGGTGTTGGTTGACACCGGCGTAGAGAAGATTCTTTATGCTGGTGTTTACCGTTCACACAGCGGAGACGAAGAGACAGCCAGGCTCATAAACCATCTTAGCGTAAAGGCGGATGTGGCGCAACAGAGGTATCCTTCAGCCCAACTCGTGCTTCTGGGGGATTTCAATGCCCACCACCATGAATGGTTGTATCCATTTCAGAGCACAGACCATGCTGGGAGAGAGATGCACAAGCTAGCCTTGACGCACAACCTCACCCAACTGGTCCAAGAGGCAACGAGGATACCAGATGTTGACAGCCACACAGCCAACTGTCTGGACCTTCTGCTGACTACGGATCCAGACCGGTACTCAGTGTCGGTTTCTTCACCATTAGGTAGTTCCGACCATTGTCTGGTGAAGTCTGTGTCGGTATACTCCCCGACTGAACCAAGCCCACAGGGCAAGCGTCGGGTATGGCGATACAAGTCAGCAGATTGGGATGAGATGCGTTCTTTTTACTCATCTTATCCTTGGCGGCAAGTTTGCTTTTCTTCTAGTGACCCCTCTGCATGTACGGATGCTGTGGTAGATGTGTTGCGTCAAGGGATGGAATATTACATTCCATTTTCTGATGCACCTCTATCCAGCAAAGCTCGCCCTTGGTTTGGGGCCGAATGCGGTAGCGCGATAGCGCTAAAGCATGAAGCCTACACCGCTTGGGCTGATGCTCGAACCCGTAAGACCCAGGATATTCGCGAAAAGAAGAAAGCCTTTAACAAAGCTACCAAGTCCTGTAAGATGGTTCTAAAGAGGGCTCGTTTCAACCATATTAGCCGGATTGGGGCCAAACTTGTTTCACATCCTGCAGGGAGCAAAGCATTTTGGTCCCTGGCGAAATCAGTTGAAGCGAACTTTTGCCGTCCTTCACTGCCTCCACTGCTGAAGCCTGATGGATCACTGGCTCATACTGGAAAAGAGAAAGCAAACCTGTTTGCTTCACTCTTTGCGGAGTCTTCACGTCTGGATGCTGGTAGCGCTGTACCTCCAATACTGTCTGTCTGCGAGACGACTATGTCAGAAATCCGCATACGGCAAATTGATGTACGCAAAGCGCTACGCAATCTGGACGTGAATAAGGCCAGTGGTCCTGATGGCATACCAGCCATAGTTCTAAGGACATGTGCTCCTGAGCTGGCTCCCGTCTTGACACGCCTTTTTCGCCTCTCTATGGAGACAGGTCTAGTACCTAAAGCTTGGAAGTCAGCCAACGTGCAGCCTGTGCCTAAAAAGGGAAGTCGTGCCGACCCTGCCAACTATAGGCCCATTTCAGTCACGTCCATTCTATGCAAGACAATGGAACGTGTACTGAACGTGAAACTCCTTGGCTATCTTGAAACAAATGACCTCCTGAGTGACCGGCAATATGGTTTCCGCCAAAACCGGTCTACCGGAGACCTTCTTGCATATGCCACTCATATATGGAGTGAGGCCTTGGAAAAGCACGGTGAAGCGCTTGCAGTCTCGCTGGACATTTCTAAGGCCTTTGACAGAGTATGGCACGATAGCCTTATTGGCAAGCTTCCAGCTTATGGTCTTCCTCCCAATTTATGCACATGGATATCTGATTTCCTGAGGGAACGGTCGATTCGAGTAGTCGTGGATGGCTGCTCGTCCGATCTAATGGCAATTAATGCCGGGGTACCTCAGGGATCGGTCCTTTCTGCAACATTGTTCTTGCTGCATATTAATGATCTGCTCAAGCCCGGTATTTTTGGGTACGCAGACGACAGCACTGTTGTAGAAAGGTACATGTCTGATGCCCGAGCTGGTGAGGAACAAATCCAGTCCCATAGAGAAGCTATGGTGGAACGTACGAACTTGAGTCTTAAAGGTGTATCCGACTGGGGTGACGCCAATTTGGTCAAGTTCAATGCGTCCAAAACTCAGGCGTGTCTATTTACCGCTAAACGGCGGCCTTTCTATCTAGCTCCGTCGTTTCGAAATGTTCAGCTACCTATTACTAACCATCTCGAGCTGCTTGGCGTCACTCTGACGTCTAACCTTAACTTCGGCCCATACGTTGAATCTAGAGCAAAACTAGCTGCCAAGAAACTTGGCATTCTGGCAAAGGTCAGGCAGTACTTCACACCTGAACAGCTTCTTAATTTATATCAAGCACAAGTCCGATCAAGTATGGAGTACTGCAGCCACCTTTGGGATGGATCAGCCAAGTATCAGCTTGATGCTCTTGACTCTATTGATAGGCGAGCAAAGCGACTCATTGGTGATGACAAGCTAGTTGAGTCCAAGTTGCAGAGCCTCAGTCATCGACGTAAGGTAGCTAGCTTGTCGGTGTTCTATCGCTTGCATTTCGGAGAGTGTGCACTCGAATTACACCAGTTGATTCCCCCTTGCCCTTTCTATAATCGGACCACAAGACAAACAAACCAACGTCATCCATATATGGTTGACCTACCTCATATCCGGTCAAAGCGTTTTGCTTCAACATTTGTTATCCGTACGGCGAAGGTGTGGAACTCACTGCCCGCATCCTTGTTCCCCGAACAGTATAATCTGGGAGTCTTCAAGTCTAGAGTGAATAGGTACCTTCTAGGTAAGCATGCTTCATCTTCGGCCGCATCGTCATTTTCCATCAGGTGAGATAGCGGCCAAGTGCTTGCCTATCTGTCATAAAAAAAAAAAAAAAAAAAAAAAAATACCTATTCACTCTTGACTTGAAGACTCCCAAATTATACCCCTTACTTATATTGTACCAATAGCTGGAAGCCCCAAAAAAAAAGTTAAAAAGTTGAGTCAAAACTGCAAAGTCTTGGTCGCCGACGTAAGGTAGCAAGCCTATCGGTATTCTATCACTTACATTTGGGAGAGTGTGCTCAGGAATTACATGATATAGTTCCTCCATGCCCTTTTTACCATCAAACAACAAGACAAACTGTCAAACGTCATCCATTTATGGTCGACATACCTTCAGTTCATTCGAAGCGTTTCGCTTCTACGTTTATCATCCGTACAGCGAAGGAGTGGAACTCATCGCCTGCGTCTTTGTTCCCCGAACAGTATAATCTGAGTCTTCAAGTCTAGAGTGAATAGGTACCTTCTAGGCAAGCATGTTCCATCTTTAGCCGCATCGTCACTTTCCATCAGGTCAGATAGCGGTCGAATGCTTCCCTATCTAGAAAAAAACAAAATGTTCGAGTAGCCGTTCGGAACGTCCTTGCAGATGTACGACTCGGGCCTCGTGTACGACATATTGGACCGCTTGCTGTCCTCTCTGTCGGAGAAGTATATAGAGTGCGCGCTGGTGGCGCTGCGGTGCTGCGGGGGCGCGCTTCGGAAACTGGCGCCGCGGCGGCTGCTGCTCCTCGTGCACGGCGCCGCCGCGAGCGCGCGGGCGGACTGCGCACACGCACCTGCCGGGTATGTACTTTACCACGTGATGACGTCTTATACATCGATGAATGGAATTATGGAAATGGAATTATGGATACGCCATAATTTGCTCACAAAGGTGTCTATTTCTGCCCCCACTAAATTACCGAGAGCCTCGAGATTTAACGCATTTCATGAACCTGGAGCTAACTCTAACCTAAGCCAGAATGCCCCGTTGACTAGAATGGTTCGACACCATAATATTCTTGCTAAAACCAAACAAGCTGACATATTTATGGGCAATGTTAATATTTTCAAAAAGTCCCTGACATCCTGATTAAAAACTTAAAATAGATTGATTATGTTTAGTATTTTTTATTTTTATTTAGTCCATTATAACGCTTGTGTATAATAATTATTATTACCTATATTATTAATTTGCAATTTTATGTTCACTCTGTTATTACGGTAGGTATAATAAGTTATTCGCTCAAATTAAAATTCATATGCATGTAGTCTTCACCTTTAAATATAGTGACATTTGGTTTGAAATTTTTAAGATGATGCTGTTTTGAATGTTTTGATGTACACTATGTTGGTGATTTAATAAATAAATAAATAAATGAACGCCGGCTGCACGCACGACAAAGTGTCGCGTTCCACCTGAGCCGAGCTTGCAAGCGAGAGCGCGGAACGAGCGATAGAGAGGCACGATCGGACTAAGCGTTCGTCTTATCAGACCGACTTTACAGACAACCGATTTTTTTTTAATTTTTTCTTTGCAATCTCTGTCTGAAATATAAAATACCAGCCGTACCCCGCGGCTTCGCTCGCTATTATCAAGTTAAAAAGTAGCCAACGTTAATCCTAGGTATAATCTTTGTACATTCCAAATTTCATCCAAATCCAATCAGCCGTTAAAGCGTGAAGAGGGACAACATACTTACACACAAACTTTTGGATTTATAATATTAGTAGGATTAGTAGGATATTCATATATATTCATAAAAAGATTAAAAGCACATTTTTTGCCCGAATGCGATCAAAGGAGGGTAGTGTGTATCAGGCTATATATGTATGTAAGTATGTTTGTTCCTTTGTGGCTCTCTAGAGACCAAACCAGACCAAATCGGCCCTTGCGGCTGATTTCGAGTTATTCTGATATTCGGAGCGGAGACAAATCAAATATCATAAAGATGGGTCTGGACCCATCTTTATGATATTTCGTTCCGTTCGTGAATTATAAATGGTGTTTTTATTTTATATATTTTATTAAAGATGTTCATAGTACAAAAAGATAATAGTTCAAAGTCAAAAACTTTTATTTATCCAATCTGTAAACGCTACTATAATATTATGTGTGTGAATTATATATGTTAAATAATATGTATTATAGGTCCTTATATGTAAATATTTATTTATTATATGTAAGTATATTCTGATATTATTATTGGTATATATATATTGTTTATGTATTTTAAACAATGTATTTCTATTATTTTTAAATCTATTTCATTCATTTTATCGCACCACCATCCATAAATTGTCTTTTCGTTTATATTTCCATCCAAAGGTTGTCTGGAAGAGATCGCTCTTAGCGATAAGACCGCCCATTGTACCTATCTTTATAAGTTTCTCTGTAAGTTGTATTTATCTTTTGGTGTCAATAAAGAGTTTTTGTATTGTATTGTATAGTTAAACCGAATGGTTGTAGATCTCGTATAAAGTTCCTGCTGGAAGTTCTGATGGCTGTAAAGAACAACAATCTGATGAAGATCCCGAACTACGACCCCACATATCAGGAGCATTTGAAGAAGATCACCAAAACTGTCATCCGGAAGGGCAACTACGTCACGCCGCTCAATATCGGACTAGAGGACTTGTTGAAAGGTATACTTACCTCTAGTTCGCTCGATGCGTTTCGCTTCTAAGTTTATCACTCGTACAGCGAAGGAGTGGAACTCATTGCCCGCGTCTTTGTTCCCTGAACGGTATAATTTGGGAGGGAGTCTTCAAGACAAGAGTGAATAGGTATCTTCTAAGCAAGCATGCTATATCTTCGGCCGCATCATCACATTCCATGTCATATGCTTGCCTTTCGAGCATTAAAAAAACTTAATACATATATTTTATTTTTTTTATTTGTGACAGGCTAATATTTGACCACTATCTCACCTGATGGTAAGTGACGATGTGATCGAAGCTGGTAAACACACTAGACACTAGACATATACTAGACTAGCCGTGCCCCGCGACTTCGCCCGCTATTATAAAGTTTAAAAGTAGCCTATGCCTATGTTAATCCTAGGTATAATCTATGTACATTCTAAATTTCATCCAAATCCGTTCAGCCGTTAAAGCGTGAAGAGGGAACAAACATACTTACACACTTACACACAAACTTTCGAAGTTATAGTATTAGTAGGATTAGTAGGATGATCCGCCCGCGGCGGCGTGTCTTGGTGCAAAAGCATAAATTATGTCGTGGATCGGTATAACTTCATAAATAAAGATCTTTCGACATGAACTATTAAATAAAATAGTCATCGCTGCCGTTGACTTAGTTGGCTGGCGTTCTTCTTCTAAGCAGGAATTATCGACTATCGGGTTCGATTCCTGGCGGGAACACAAGGTTCTGGTTCTGAAAATTTGTGTTTCTGGTTCAGGTTGTGATTGTGTGTGTGATGTCAATGTTTCCGGCACCCACGACACAAGTCATCAAACTTAATGTGGGGCTGTGAATGTGAAAGCATTTATGTTTATGTTTAAATACCAATTTTCATCGTTATAAGTTCAAAAACAAAGAACTTTCATACAAACGTTTTCACCACAATTATATACTCCTTTGGGGTGGAATTTCCAAAAAATCATTCTTAGTATACGCCTACATACTAAGATAGACGTACCCTCCAAATTTCAAGTCTCTACGACCAGCGGTTTAGGCTGTGCGTTGTCTCTAAGTCAGTCAGTCAGTCAGTCAGTGAATCAGTATGTCAGGACAAGGATTCTCACAATATTTTGTGTTTATTGACAGAAAACAATGGTCTCTCACTTTTTAACCGACTTCAAAAAATAGAGGAGGTTCTCAATTCGACTGTACTGTATAATGTGTTTATTGTACATAATAAAGACTTTTTTTTCTGTGTTATGTCATATCTTCTTTCATTGTGAGCCGATTTTGATGATATTTTTTTATTTGCTGGTGCTTTCCATGTGGTCCCATTTAAATTTGATTAAAATCCGACTAGTAGTTTTTGAGTTAGCCTCAATAATGCGTATTCTGTGGACTACATTGATGATGTTCTCGTTTGTAACCGACTTCAAAAGTTACCTCATAACTTCTTTCGTTGTGAGCCGATTTTGATGATAATTTTTTTATTTGAAAACTGGTGCTTTCCATGTGATCTCATTTAAATTTGATAAAAATCTGATCAGTAGTTTTTGAGTTATCGTCAATAATGCGTGTTTAATACATTAAATCTGATCAAGGTTCCGAAGATAAGGCGGCGAAGTCGATTTTAAGCTTGCTTGCGTTCAATCATTTTTTGTATATATGTTACGCGATATCTTCGCCAATTATGAATGGATTTCTATGTTTTTTTTTGTTTGGTAGATGATACTTCAGTCCCATATAAATTTTATCGAAATCGATCAAGCCAAACCGAAATATAGGCGGTGAAGTCGGTTTTCTTAAACTTTGCTGGCGTTTTTAATTAAAATTAGTAGAACCACAGTCTATAATATTTAAACTATACCATTTGAACTGCCCATTTGCTTTATTGGGTCTAACGGCCTTCTAAGCAGTAGGTATCGGGTTCGATTCCTGGCGAAAACCTAAGCTTTCTCCGCAAGTAAAACTGGTGTTTCTGGTTTTAGGATTGTGTGTGTGATGTGAATGTTTCCGGCATTCACGACACAAGTCATCGAACTTAGTGTGCTGTGAGTGTGAAAGCTCTTATGTTTATGTTATGTTCATGAATTCCCCAGCGGACGAGAGGGGCAAGTGGTGGGTTGTGGGATCGGCGTGGGAAGGGACCAACGTGCGGCAACACAGTGACAACAAAGAGACAATGCAGCCGCCGCAGGATCACAAGTTGCTAGAGCTGGCGAGGAAGCAACGGATGAACACTGATGTCAGGAGGAGCATCTTCTGTGTTATAATGTCTGCTGAGGTGAGGATACTGACCTGTATCTGGCAGTAGTGACATTAACTTTTATGTGTGCCTCTTTGGGGCCCATGTGAATAAACGATTTTGAATTATTTATTTTTTAGGCAAGCAGTTTTCTATCTCACCTAGTGAAAACTGATGATGCGGCAAAAGATTCAGCATGCTTGCCTAGAAGATACCTATTCACTCTTGACTTGAAGACTCCCATATTATACCGTTCGGGGTGCAAGGACGCGGGCAATGAGTTCCACTTCTTCGCAGTACGGATGATGAACGTAAACGGTTTAAAGGTTGTTTCAAGTATCGTGCCACAAAGATATGGAACGTCCTTCCACTGTCCTTTGTTTTTTTTTTTACCGACTTCCCATGGAGGAGGTACTCAAGCCGACTGTATTTTTTTTTATGTCATATTATTACTGACATAGAAGTATGTGCACCTAGTGTAATTACAGTAGTTGTAGTAATTTGCCTATATAAAAATAATTCCTTTTTATTTATACTACATAACTAGTCATGCAATTTTTTTTTATTCATATATATATTATTATTATATTAGATCGTTGTGATTGGCAGGACTACATGGACGCGTTTGAGAAGCTGCAACACCTCGGGCTGCGCGGACAGCAGGAGAGGGAAGTCGTGCACGTGGTGCTGGCGTGCTGTCTGCACGGCCGAGAATACAACCCGTACTATAGCGTGCTGGCAGGCAAGCTGTGCCAGGCCGACCGCAAGTACCAGGTCACTACATTAAAAAAAAAAACTTTTGTTGGTTACAAAATATGCTAACACTTAAAAAAAAAAGTAACATTAGTGCATGTTATGTGTTAATTAAGGATCCCTGAATCCCACACTAGGACGACCTGTGTCGTGGGATTCAGTTTCTCTTCCAAAGGTTTAGTGGAATCATGGAGACAAACAAACGCATTCACACTCACAGCCCCACACTAAGTTCAAAGACTTGTATCGTGGGTGTCGGAATGTAAAGTGCACGAATCAGCAAAACCAATAACGTGCGTTTTGCTTTTAAGATTATTTATTCCTTCTGTCTTCTCTCTCGTTCGCACAATTCGATATATTTAATACATACAATTATGGAAGTGTTTTTGAAAATGTTTTCAACTAACTATATGGACGTTAATACAAGGATGTTTCAAACATCTTTTCGCTATCATATCCTTCAATAAGATAAAAAAAATCGGAGTTTCCAAATTTCAGTTTCCCGCTTTCTTCGTTTAACTTAAAGATATGAAAAACGAAAGGTAGATTAAAACATTCATTGTATTAATGTCCATATAGTTGGTTGAAAACATTTTCAAAAACACACTTAGCTAATTGTATTTATTAAAAAAATATAAATGTGCGAACGAGAGAGAAGACAAAAGGAATAAACCCTCTTAATCCTACTTAACTCTCTTAAAAGCCTGCACAATTTTTCTTTGTAAATTGTCAACACTGCGTGCTTCTTTGGTGTAAGCCCCGATTACGTGTCTTTGCTACACGCGATTTCTATTTGAATTAAGCAAAAATGAACCTTATTTCTTACGAGTTTTGGTCAATTTAGTATTGATTTTTTTGCAACTGAGATAGGTAATAGGGGGTCTGGTCTTAGTGATCCAGCTGGGCGTACATTCGCCTTGCTTGCGCTATGTTATCTTCACATATCCCATTAAAGCGCACAATATCATACCAACAAAGCTTGGGAACATCAGTCATGCGCTACGTGTTGCTCCTGCGAAGGTTTTTGGCCGACTGACCTTGACCTAGATATTTTTGTCTTTAGAAGTGCGCGGACGCATGTCGCTAGCGCGGCTCGGCTACTACACTCATCTATTATTGATTTACACTTGATCATTGCTGTCGCACAACGAACATTTTTTTTTTGGCTTCGCAATCATATGCATTTAGCTAGTCAAGTAATAACTGTATTTTCAAGTGTATTTAGTGTTAAAAGTCCTAGTCACGAGTCACAGTCAAAGTCAAGTAAAAGAGTCAGGTCCAGTCTTAGTCAAGTCATGCCCTAGTAAAGCGGTAGAAACTTTACTAGAACTTCTATTAGAGTTTTGGAGCGAAGGTGAAAATCACGATTTTCAACTTTTTATGAATTGCCTACACTTATGCACATTTACTAAGTATTAACGGTTAATAATCCACAATGATTACACATGAACACTCGAAGAATCACAGGTTTTGGAAAATTATACAAAATCAACAATGTCATTCGTCGTTCACTTTCGCAGCAAAACTCCCGAATAAGTATTTTCGACCGGTATTATTGAAGTGAAAACTTCTTTAGTGGCGTTGTGCACTTTTTTAGGATGGGTAAAAAATGTTAAACTCGCGTCAGGACAGGTGACCTGATCGAAAATTCGTAAGATGGAGGGAGAGTAGACCGCCGGCGGGGGGTAGGAGAGGAAGTAATATCCCCCTATCTTTCTACCGCGCGGCGAAAATGTATGCCTGCTCCTGCTGTTTACAATAGAAATAAAAGAAATAAATCAAATATATATATATATATATATATATACAAGAATTGCTCGTTTAAAGGTATTATATTAGTGTTGTGATAACCACCTGTTGTTTTGTTTTTATATTATACGTGTAATTTTGGCAATGAATCCTATCAAATTAATATTTACATTAAGTTGAAGCTATTGCGTAGTTATTTTATTGATTTTTAGGGTTCCGTACCTCAACAGGAAAAAACGGAACCCTTATAGGATCACTTTGTTGTCCGTCTGTCTGTCAAAACCCTTTTTCTCAGGAACGCGTGGAGGTATCAAGCTGAAATTCATATCAAATACTCAGGTCTACTGTCACTTAGAGCTGTAAAAAAATCTAACTTCTAAGCCAACGCAATCAAAAGATACAACCGTTTATGCTGCAAATTTTCCGACACTCGCAAGGGAATCAAAACCTACAGGGTACTTCCCTGTGAACTCAGAATCTTGAAATTCGGTACGAAGCAACATCTTATAGCACAGATAAAGGAAAAATTGCGAAAAGCATACATATTTTGTTACATCATATAATAATTTCATTTAGCAATAAAAATGTAACTTTTACTTATATACCTACAGGTTTGTACGGAACCCTCGGTGCGCGAATCCGACTCGCACTTGGCCGGTTATTTTTTTCTATTATAATGAAACAGTTACAAAGTTTATTTATCCAAAGTTTTATTGTAGCTGTCAATCCAGTTCGCGGTGTGGGACAAGATAAAAGACATCGAGAGCCAGTCCAAGCAGCAGCTCGCCAACCTGGCTCAGTTCCTCACACATCTGATCATGGAGAAGGGATTGCCGCTGTCTGTTCTCAAGGTACCTGTTATAAAACATAATAGACAATAAAACAAAAAAAAATTACAAGCTTTTATTTAGCTTGCACTGTATGTATGTATGTTTGTTCGGGTGGAATCTTGCAGCTCAATTTTGAAGCAGATATCTTCAACCGATTGAACTGAAATTTTGTATCCACGTTCAGTTTGGATGACAATGCATGGTTAGCTGTGTGACGTCATTCTAAGTCCAACATGGCGGAACACACAAAATGGCGGACAAGTAATTTTTAATGAACACTTACAATGTGGGTATCAAATGAAAGGGTTTACTGAGAATAACTCGAAAAATAAAGTGACGTCACTTTAAATCCAATATGGCGGACTTCTAAAAGCTTATCTTTAAAAAAGTTTTTAATAAGTAAGTAACTTATTTTTAGTATCTACAACGCCAATAAAGGAGATATATGCATTTCCTAAAACTAAAATAAAGTTGTACACATCTATACAGCAAAGATCTAAGTTACGTACAAGCAAGTCAGCGAGCTTATAGGTAACTCAAGTGCCCAAGCTCACTACCAGTGGGTAGCGTTCCCATCATGCTGGCGGCATTGCCTCTCTGAACTGCAACGTTGAGCCAAATAAGTGCCAGGATTTTGATCACGCGTCGCCTCAACCAGGCGCTCTGATAGATTTTTGAATAGAATGTGCTCACAAAACATTTATTGACATAAATTTAGAGGATACAATATACAATCTGAAGCCTCTAGTTCATAATGTGTATGTGTCTGGTTCATAGTTTGTACTTTGTTTCGAGAACCGGCGTCTTTTCTCCCATTCATGAAACTATTTAAATATGCTAAGTGTTCGTTGCATGGAGGCATTAGTGCATGGATGCAAACTGCACAGGCTCTTTCTAGCGACTACCATAATAACACCTAGGTTAATAAAATGATGTATTAGAGAATAAGAATGTTTAAAAAAAAATGAATGAAAAAAAAATGCGCCGCCGTGTTTCTTGCCAGGTTCTTCTCGAGATGGCTGTAATTTTGCGAATCTGGCTATAAAATCATCAACTTTCATGAGTGCCTCTTTGGGCCCATGTGAATAAATGATTTTGATTTTGAGTTTACAGCTATTTACAATGTATGAATGTCATGTGGGTGTGTTTGTGGCGTGTGTGTGTGAGAGAGAGAGAGGTAGTGGTGTATGTGAGTATGTGTTAGTTTTTTGTGTGTATTTAATTAGATCAGCAAATTTTCCGAAATAACCGATTGCCTGATAGTACCTTTTCCTACCTTGAATTGTCTGGTGGCCAGTTGGGTGCCCGTTTACCATCTAAGCAGCGGGTACCGGGTTCGATACCCGGTAGGAACGCAAATTTTCTCCCCAAGGGAAATTCGCGTTTCTGGTTTGTGATTTTACAATACAATACAATACAATACAAAAACTCTTTATTGACACCAAAAGCTAAATACAACTTACAGAGAAACTTATAAAGATAGGTACAATGGGCGGTCTCATCGCTAAGAGCGATCTCTTCCAGACAACCTTTGGATGGAAATATAAACGAAAAGACAATGTAAGGATGGTGGTGCGATTTTCTATGTGATGGGAATGTTTTCGGCAGCCACGACACTAGTCAGTGATATTAGTGTGGGGCTGTGAGTGTGAAAGCATTTATTATAGTTCTTTTTTTGCAGTTTTCCAATAAATAATTTTTCAATTTCTAGGTTATCCAATTCTCGGATCTGAACAAGCACTCGGTCCGCTTCATGCGTCAAATCCTCCTCTCCATCATCATGCACGAGAACCTCCAGACTTCCCTCGAAGTCTTCCACCGGATATCTAAGCCGGCCAAGCTGCACATGTTCAGGGAAAGCCTGAAACTCTTTATCCAGCACTTTTTGGTAAAAAACGCAGGAAAAAAGTCTGAAGTTCTCAGCGAGGGGGAAATGGTTACCCTGAGGGAGAGAGCTGGGGAAGTTGGTAGGATCTTAACTATGTATGAATCTAAGTTGAAATTTTAATTAAAGTTGATTTATGATGTATATTGTTTCATTTAAATACACAATTAACGACGCTTTAGTTGAAGCCAGATTGCAAATTCTTGAACATCGGCGTAAAGTTGCAAGCCTGTCGGTATTCTATAAAATACATTACGGTGAATGTGCTCAGGAACTACACAACCTTGTTCCCGCTTCACCTTTTTTCCACCTTACATCCAAAAGGACGGCGTCGCGTCATTTATGGTTGAGATACCGTTCATTCGCACGAAACGTTTCGCGTCTTCGTTCATTTATAGAACAGCAAAAGAATGGAACGCTTTGCCGTCATCTGTGTTTCCCGAAAGGTACAATTTGGGTGTGTTCAAAATTAAAGTGAATAGGTATTTACTGAGCAAGCGTGCTCCACTTTAGACTACATCGTCACTTTCCATCAGGTGTGATTATAGTCAAACGTTTGCTTAGTCTGTAATAAAAAAATATGTAAACGCTTTCACATTCACAGCCCCACACTATTTTTGATGACTTGTGTCGTTCGAAATATCACATCACAAACTCGCACAATTACATCCAGAACTAAAAACACTTTCCCTTAAAACTTGTTTTCTCACCGGAAATTTAACCGTTCCGGGAACATAGACGCGGGCAATGAGTTCCACTCCTTCGCAGTACGGATGATGAACGTGGAAGCAAAACGCTTCGAGCGAACTGGAGGTATGTTAACCGTAAATGGATGACGTTTGACAGTCTTGATAGATGGTATAACGGGCATAGGGGAACTTAGTATGGGGTGTTATGTGTTAAAAAAAATAGCTGTTCCCATTCCTCGAAGAAAGAGTGAATCAAAGAGTTTGAAATACAGTATCAACTGAATCGTTCCACTCCGAGAGATGCAACTGTAGTGAATATCAGATATTCTCTTTATTAAATCTGGATAGATAGATAAATTCTTAATTGCACACCAAAAAAGAACACTTACAAATAAATCTTAAATATAACATGGACCTGGAGCACAAACGGCGGTCTTATTGCTCAAAATCAAAAGAAAATCAAATTTGTATTTTTTTTGTCTATCATTGTATGTGTGGTCTTGCATTCACGATATAAGTATATAAACGTGCGGAGCAGCGAGTGTGAAAGTGTTGTTTAAATAATGTAGGTATAAGATAATCATTATTCAAATTTCAGTACTACGTCCTTGGCTCGTCACTCCCGAAGATAAAAACTCATGGTGACAGATGATTCATTTGCGAAGGCAATTAGTAATGACCTTGAGCGAATCTTTGAGTGATATATCACTTCTTATGTAGGCATACTTGACATAACAGTGACCCAATTCTACGCAGGAGGTGTTCGCCTTATTTTTCGCAAAGCGGACTATTACTATACTACTTTAAAATAGATTTTTTGACGACCCAGTTGGCGCAGTGGACAGGTGTCTGCCTTCTGCGCCGTGGGTCCTGGGTTCGATTCCCGGCAGGAGCACAAATTCCTTTCCAAGGGATATTTGTGTTTCTGGTTCTGGGCGTAATGTGTGTGTGATGTGAATGTTTCCGGCACCCACGATACAAGTCTTTGAACTTAGTGTGGGGCTGTGAGTGTGAATGCGTTTGTTTGTTGTTGATTATTTTCAGAACGACGGCCGTGGTAAGTCATGGTGCCAAGAATGACACTACAGGCATGGAGATCCGATATCGGCAGATAATCAATGATGAATAATTAATGATGAAGTCTATGGTTTTCATAGTATTATGATTTAAAATGTTTGCAACTAAGTGCACTCAACCTACGATAGATAGGACCTTGGAGAAGAAAATAAGCTAACAACCAAAAAGATTAAAAACAACAAGCGGCGACTCGACCGCGCAGTCGAGTTCCGATCGGTCGAGATAACAATCAACTCACTCGAAGTACAAATCCTGCGCAGACGAAGTCGCGGGCATCAGCTAGTATATAATATATAAGTAAACAAAAATGGTGATAGTGATGGCGTAGATGATCTCGGACCGGAGCGTATAGAAAAATCTGTCAATGGAAAAAAAGAGTATAGCGCCCGGAATACCGGGCGCTATACTCTTTTTTTTATGCTAGATAGACAAGCATTTGACCACCTGCATTTCACCTGATGGAAAGTGACGATGTGGCCGTAGATGCCTTGAATAGGCATCTCTCTTGACTTGAAGAATCCCGATTGTACCGTTCACACAAACCGGGAACAAACACGTGAGCAATTATGGAGGGAGATGATAATGTACGACCCGATATTTCACGGCCCGGTTATGTACAGCCAATAATGCACACACTGATAATTCATGGATATGGATTCGAAATATCAGGCCGTGCATTCCCGGTTCGCTAATTATTGCCTATACAAAATCGGTCCAATCAATGTACAGCCAATAATTCAGGTATATGGCTTCCAAATATCAGTGTGTGCAATACTGGGCGTGCAATACTGGCTGCGTAAAATTACTCCGTATCGTCATTGTACGGCCAGTACTGCACAGCCAATAATTGGAAGCCAACCATAGACAAATATATACTCGCTATGCGATGCCTCGTTTGTTTAGGCGAGTCGATAGAAAGAGTTGGCGCAGACTATTAAAAAGTTCTAACCTAAGAACATTAAAAACATTCGCTTCTCTGTGGTCTTTATAAAAGTGGCTGCAAGTCTAGGTTAGGTTTGAACTGCGACAAAACAAAGCGCGAGCCGTGCGAGCGAAGTGAGCGTGCTGCGGCAGCGGCCAGCGAAACGCTCAACACTAAGTTAATGAAAGAAAAAAATATGAAATAAAAATGAAATTACTGGATCACCAAAACGAGGCTTTGACTTTGACATTTGTATGTACACGAGTTATTGGCTGTACATTATCAGCTCGTGCTAATATTTTCCGACCTGTATTGTAGGGCCAGTAATGCACGACCTGATATTACGTGGACATTAAATTCAAGTTTTGGTTGCGTTTTCCTGGCTGTGTATTATCGGCTGTAGAAAATCGGTCCATGTTGTTATTTCACATCCAATAATGTACGGCCCCGTATTGCACTACCTGATAATTGGAAGCCATATCACGGAATACTAGTTGCGAATTATTGGCCGTACATTACTGGTCGTACAATATAGGGACTCATGGGAAGTATAAAGATGAAGGAAATAATATGGACAGATTCAATGACCAAGGAGCACTCTGTTTACGGCACCGGTTTGTATCAGTGCTGTAAACATAAGATAAGCCTAAGCTTTTCCTGTAGCCGAGGGTACTGCAAGTTCTGCGTGGTTTTACGTGGTTAAGACTTGATTTAGAATAAATGAGAGGGGTGAAAGGCTATGATCTTTGCTAAAATTCTTAGATTCTCTAACCTATTGAAGAAAATTAAGAAGATACAATGATACAAACGGCTGCGAGCGAAAATTTATGTTATTTTAACGCCATCTAGTCATGTTTTCTAAAAGCGAACCCTATTGCCTGTACTCTGTTTTATTTTGGCTTCGCACGTCATTTACATTTAGCCTGTGTTAGGCAAATAAGGAATATTTTATAAATATTGTTTACTTTTCTTTTTATTTTAGCTTCGCAATCTTTCATATTAAAAGTCCTTGTCACAAGTCACAATCAAAGTCAAGTAAAAGAGTCAAGTCCAGTCATAGTCAACTCAAGCCCTAGAAACATTAATAGAACTTACTTATTAGTTTATTTGCAAACTAAGTGTTACATGGGTCTTATTCTAAGTAATCAGAACTTAAACTTAGCCGCCTTTTACAGACAAAACAGTAATAGTGCAGACCAAATAGTTTATTCTATTGGAGTTTTGGAGCGAAGGCGAAAATCACGTTTTTCAACTATGTATGATTTGCCTACACTTATGCACGTTTACTAAGTATTAACGGTTAATATTCACAAACTATCAAAATTAGAAATCATCTTTTTTACTCATGACACATCAAGTTTAGAAAAAAACCACCTATTCTATTTTTCACTTTCACGCGGCGCTTTCTCCGGCCAATACAGGCCTAAACAAATTGTAGATAATTATACAGATGACTCTTCATGCTGCATGGATCAAGAGAAGCGGTATGTTAGAGGAAAGGGGTTAAACATTTTGGCTAGGCAAAGAAAATACATAGTTTATGTAAAGGTGCCAAGCTATTATATCAGCAAGTCGGCGACTGTGTACACCTGATAGGATCATCGGTCAGGTGTTAGGAGCAGACAGCCACACACGCCATTCTGTGGTCCATACCAACTTTTATGGTTTTTTACTTTGGTTCATATGTACTTTTGGTTTAGAATTGTAATATAATTTATAAGCTCATACTACTAGCTCATGCATGTGACATTTTTAGATTTTACTCAACAATCGCCCACTAGACTTGTTAAAACAATTTTTGGAACGAAAGTTCCTTATTGCGCGTAGCGAAAGGGGGCTAGACGGAAAAAATTAAGACCAAAAGTTGTAACGACACTTATTGCTATAGTTGTAAGCCATACCACGTTCTCGTCCGATCACCGAGGTTAAGCAACGTCGGGCGCGGTCAGTACTTGGATGGGTGACCGCCTCCTTGTGACACCGCGTGATGTTGGTTTTTTCATGTTTCTTTTAATTTTGGAACGAAAGTTCCTTATCGCGCGTTGCAAAAGGGGGCTAGACGGAAATTGAACTTCGTTCCATCCGGGTGTCCCTTGACACCTATCAAGTTTTTTTTTTACTGTTTAGTATCGTATGACAAAATATAAAATAAATGTTACTTACTTAATTTTGAATTAGTCACGCTATTCTAAAGTGAATATTACAGAATGTGGGTCGATACAGAAGAGGCGAGAATTCTAAATAAAAATGTTGAATCTCCATCACGAGTCAGCCAAAATGGTAGAACGGTCATAGGCTGTGTGGGGTCTAATCGATGCATATTGAACCTCCGCACTTCATTTGATGCATGTTTGAGAAGTCAATCGCTACTACAGTACTACAAACATTTAAATGAACGTGGCTTTTCATGCCACTGTGCCACGTTCATTTAAATCCTTGTAGAAAACTTGTCTGTGGCTAACTTATGCTACAATTATTTTATTTTAGGTATAAAGTAACTAATTTTATTTGAGCTTAGGCTGATCGATGTTAAAGAAGAAATATATCTTTATAATATCTTAATATATTAAATTATTTCTGTGCTCTTTTAAACACACTTTGTAGAACAAGCATTTATTTTAATAATACACATTTCTGAATTTTTAAACTCTGGCGCCACGGTTGTTTAAATGCGTGAAGCGCCACCTTGACAGCTAAACTGAAACTATTCCGAACAAAGAGATCAGAGAAATAAGGTTGTGTTTTATCTCTGTCAGTCGCAAATATATCGACGTGGAGGAAACGAGATGCACAAGCCACTTTTGGCCGTCAAACCATCTTTCTTTCTTGTGCAACTGTTTCTCCTCGTCCGTCCGTGTTCTAGTGCACTGCAAACGCAGGATGGACGCCATTCGCGCTAGATAATTTTTTGTTCGCTCGTGAAGCGAGAATCTGTAGCTTTGTGCGGCGGGCGTGGAGCTATGATATAGTGCGTGTCGGGTGCAGTGGATTCGGTCTGGCGGTGGTGTGTCCTGGAGGTTGTGGCAGGTCAGGAGAGCTCGCCTTGGCAGCAGCGAGGCGGTGGCTTCGCGCGAAGGCGCTCGAGGCGTCGTCAGGATAGGCATGGCGGGCGCGAGCTGAACGCCGGCAGCGGCCGCTCGCGCTTCGCCGCCGGCCCAATGAGTGCGGCACGCTCGGCGCGGCGGAGGTTATTTTATGGGTATTTGCGTGAGCTGCCGGCGTCGAGAGCGGAAGGCACCAGAGAAGAGATCGGTGCCGGGAGCGGGCGGGCCCGCTAAGGGCGCAGCGGCCGCTGAGCTGCTGCCGCGGCGCACGGACCGACTGTCAACAATGGCCAACGCGATGTCCAACATCAAGATGAATAACCCTATCAAGAACATGGTCAGCAGGCATCGGAAACGCTACCAAGAAGGCGGATTTAACCTGGACTTAACCTGTATCCTTTTATGTGAAATTGTGAAGTTACAGTGGTGCTTCAGTTACTTGGCGCAAGATCGATGTTTGAGAGGTGAGTTCTTTTGTCTTGATACCCCTTCTTGCTCCCTCGACACCCTCGGGAGTGATGCCGGGGCAGAAATTGTCGAATCATCTCAGAATTAGTGTGTTAACCTGACTTGACCATCCTTTTAATTTTGTCAAGGGCACTCAGTTTATAACCTATAAATTACATTCATATAACTGTGGTGATAAAAAAGTCTTGGCTTTTTCAGTTCGGCGGATATGTAGGCATTCACAAAATTGTTTCTATTATAATTAGTGGACATGGGAGTCCGCATCTGGTACAGACAGTTCCAATAGGTTACAAGGTCTTATCAACACAATACAAAACTACTGTTGCTAAGCCAGAAAGAGCTTATAAAATAGCAGGGATTTGTTAAAATCTCAATATAAGCATAGCTTGTATAGTAGAGCAATGTTAGCTCACTGTTTATCTATTAGTTGTGTTGAAACTCTGCATAGCAACAAGCTGTAAGTATAACCTATAAGTATGTATACATAGGCTCGTACATGCCTACTCTAATAGGTCTAATCTTTGTGCATAGAAACTATCTGCTAATCACTGTGTGCTGTAGATAGTTGCAACCATCATTTCCTTTCCTTTTATCAGATTAGATGTGGTAAATTGAATTGACACTAGATATGTGACAAATCAAATCAAACTATGAATTGTGTAGAAAGATAATGTACATTTACTCTTTGTTCCAATTCTTATTAGGAAAATTAATAATGCTACATAAATTAACAACAGGAAAGATCACTGTGACTTAGAGATTTTATACATTAAATTTATAGCTACATACATATAAAGTATAGTCATACATTAATTTAGCCTAAATACCTAGATTACATTTGAATGATACAAAATAATACAAATGGATTATATGAAAATGAAATCCATAATATTTGTTGTCATCTAAATTCAAGCAGCTATCCTTGAAAGCACATTCTTGGCCTACCATGTTTACCACCTCTACCACATCATCAAATATGAGCATGGCTATTTAAAAGACCAATTTATGATCGAGGCATTTACCCTTGCTTACTGTTGCATAGTTTGATGGAAGAACTGAGACTTGACATGAGCATTACCATTACATACACTCTTTTACACTCTCTGCCTCACACTAAGTCTGATGACTTATGTCGTGGGTTTCGGATACATTCACATCACACCCAGAAACAGAAACATAAATTTCCTTTAGGGAGAAAACTCATGTGTCACTGGGAATGGAACCTGATACCCAAAGGGAAATACCCAAGACTAACTTGCTCCCTACTACACCAGCGCACAGTTTGTAGTTAATGTTCAATGTAAAAATTTATACTTCATGCGAACTTTGTCACTTGACATTCCGAGCATTATTTAAGTTACGTTTTATTCGTATTGTAATCAACATGAATTTGTGAGTGAAACGTGAGTCTGAAAATAGAACGACTGCTTGCACATTCCTCCACCGTAACCTTCCTCTTGGGGCAACACCATACATTTGCTATAATAATAATAATAATAATAAGCCATTTATTCCGAAATTTTTTCAATTTTTTCATTTTACTGCAAGATTGCTAGTACATTGATCACAATATGTCCCTTACTTCGGTGTGCCTTACGGCATAGGCCTCCTCCAACGTCTTCCACTGTTTCCTGTCGGTTGCAATTCTTTGCCAAAGGGGACCTAGAGTCAGCTTCAGATCGTCTTCCCATCTTCTCACTTTGCGACCTCGGCTTCTTGACCCATCTCTTGGATACCAGACTGTTACATGCTTGCTCCATTTTTCATGCTTACAACGGAGCATATGCCCTGTCCATCTCATTTGCTATAGTGCCACAATATTGATTTGGCTAGAAGAGAAAGTTGCCATTGTAATTATTAGTCTACGTAATTATACTCAGGGAGAGAAGTGCGTTGAAATTGTGATTCAAAGAGTCAAGTGGCCCTGCAGATATAAAAGTAGGTGTGTCACCATCAAGAGAATGACTTCAGTAAAATTATAATTACATCATCATTCGTACGAGTAACGAGTCAAACTCCGCCTTTGTTACTGAATATAATATTATAAATCTGACATATTTTCTCATCAAGGGAAATTGTGTTTCTGGTTATGGGAATGATTGTATGAGTGATGTGAATGTTTCCGTCATGACACAAGCCACACAAACTTAGTGTGGGGCTGTGAGTGTGTAAGCGATTATGTTATGTTATATAGCATGTAAGTGTCAACTGTACCATATTGATTAAAGAGCGAATTATTTTATTATTTGTTAGGATATCTCGTTAAAATACTGTTTTTATGAATAGTCTAGTCTACAGGCCTATTGCCTATATTTTCTAAAACGAATATAATGTATACAGCAAAAGAATTCACTGTGCTCATAGGTAACTCGCGTGCTCAAGCCACATGATGGGCATGGTACTCACTGGCGAGTACCATGCCCATCATGCTGGCGTCAATACCAGTGACTCTAAACTGAGCGGCTCAATATGGGAGACAATATGTCGACACATTGCATCGCTTACTAAAGGACGTCCATCTTCAATAGAAACAGGTCTTCACCATCACACCTCAGACCATTTGGTTCGAGGAATGACATTAGCACTAAGTATAATAAACAAGAGTATAAAAAACTAATAACCAACTTCAATAGCAAATTTCTCTCAAACTTCATCAGATCTTGATCAAATTATAATGGGACCAACTAGAACATGTACACTTTAGCACGAAATAATTTTCAATATTGTTTAATAAATGATGGAGTTCTGAGGTGGCATACATAAAAAAGATTCCGACGAATTGAGAACGTCTTCCTTATTTTGAAGTCAATTAATAATAGGTTAATGATAGACATTCCACACATGCAGGTGAAGCGTTTTGCTTCCACATTCATTATGCGAACCGCAAAGGAATAGAACTCCTAAGTCTGTGTTTCCTGATAAATACAAGTACCTGGATGACCAAGCCTTGCTGAAACCTGCGCCCCTGAAACCTCCTGCATACTAAATTTCATGAAAATCGTTGGAGCCGTAAAAAAGATTTAGATTATATATAAGTACATATATACAAAAATTGCTCCTTTGAAGGTATTAGACATGAGAGTCTTTAAATCACAAGTAAATAAGCATCTTCTAGGCACACATGTTCCATCGTTGACCGCATCATCGCTTACCATCAGGTGAGATAGTGGTCAAATATTTGCCTATCCTGAATAAAAAAAAAAGGTTTTATATCCATCTACCTATCAGTTTGATTGCAATATGTAATTTTATATCTAGCTCTGATACAATGATGCATGTTTCGAAATTGATTGATTAATTGATACAGTGATTATGTACATGTAACGTTCTGCTGATGTCATTAACTTCAGCTAAAGTCACCTCAGTCATGGGTCAAAAACTTTGTGGTTAACCTTAATAGGGTCAAATATAATTTACTGCAAATCTGAAGAACAGTAATGGCTGAACAGAAGTATGATCAGTTGAGGCTACTTCTGCCGCATTTAATACATTTAAATGTATTAATTAAAGAAATACACTTTAGCACACCCTCTAGCGTGCACACATACACACACATTCTTACATACCTACACAGTTACTACAACTATTTTTGTTCTCTGTTAAGGAAGAGCAGGCATTTTTTTCTTAAAAGGAATCTCTGGTTGCGAAATTGCCATTGTATTAAAGAAGTTTTTTTTTAGAATACATTATATTTAAAAAGGTAGCGATTATTTAACTAATTCTAAATTCATCAGCATATTTTTGAATCACCAAAGGTTGACCACCCTGTACCTAGGCTGTGACCACCTAGAGAGCGCGACCCCCAGTATGAAAAACGCTGTTCTAGTATAAAAAAAAAAACACTATTTAAAACGGAATACATATCATGTAATATGACATTTATGGACATAAATTATAGATATCCTTAATGAAATTTAAACATACTCAAATGGAATTGTTACCAACATTTAAATGGTAAAATTAAATTTGAATACATTTATAAACTAAATTACATAGAAAAAATCTTGTTTAGTTGAATCGTATAAAGTGCATACATTATAAATCCAATAGCCGTACTGTGAAGGAGTAGAAATCATTGCCCTCATCGTCTTTGTTCCCCAAACGGTATAATCTGGGAGTCTTTAAGTCATGAGTGAAGAGGTATCTTCTAGGCATGCATCGTCTTCGGCTGCATCATTACTTTCCATCAGGTGAGACTGTGGACAAAGGTTGCCCATAAATCATAAAAAAAATGTTGGCTTTTATGCGAATTCATGCTTAAAACAATGTATCTTTATTACTACGGGAATGAAATTGATCCCGGACTATTTACATAGCACATAGGCTACCTACTAATTCTACTATTTAATAAATATAATAGCGAATATCTAACAAATGTTAAAATAATTTTTTTTATATCCCCGCTGCTCTATCTAGAAAATGGCTGCACCAATAATCACCAAACATAAAGACTAAGAACACTGTTCAAGTCACCTTTCAAACAAAACTAAATCAAAATCGAGCCAGCCGTTTTTGAACTATAATGCCACAGACACACTGCAGACTTATAACACCCTTTGTCGGGGGTTAAAAAGGCATGAATTATATTTACATCTAAGATGTTACCTACCTACAAGAAATGTGTGAAAAAATAATATGGTAGACCAAATATACTAGAGATTTCGCAAATATTTTTTTTTATGCTCAATTGGCAAGCTTTTTACCACAATCTGACCTGATGGAAAGTGAAGATGCGGACGAAGATGTAGCATACTTGCCTAGAAGATACCTATACACTCTTGACTTGAAGAATCCCATAATGTACTGTTAGGAACAAAGTCGCGGGCAATGACTTCCACTCCTTCGCAGTACGGATGATGATGTAGAAGCTAAACTCTTCGAGCAAACTATATACTAAGAGGTATGTCAACTATTTATGGATGACGTTTGACAGTCTGTCTTGTTGTTAGACGGTAAAACGGGCATGGGGGAATAACTCGTGTAATTCCTGTTCACACTACACCTTAATGATACCTGGGTCAATCAACTAATTTACCCACACTTAAGAAAGATAAGCTAAGATTATTTTTTTTAAATATTTTATTGATTATCTTTATTTTGATTCGCTAGAACCATTAGAAATATCAACTACTTTAATGATTCGAGAGGGCTACGATGTTCATAGATTATTGTGGTCACAATTTGTGAAAATCTACGAGCATGCCCAAAAAATTGTCTTTCGCGTTACCTGCGTTTAGTGTTAAATATATCCTTAATAAAACAAGTTAGAAACGTTTTGTCTTTTTTATTTACTTTTTCGTGCACAATCAACTGTTTTCGCATAATCAATCTTTTTAATTGTTAAACTTTTATAATAAAATCAATGAACATTTTGTCTTTTGCGTTACCAGTGTCACATAAAGAATGAATAACTTCTGAATAAAACGATTTGGATACTAAAACTAAATACAAATATCCTATACTCTTACGCTTCATTAGCAATAGCATTCAAACCGCTACAAAAGGGATTTAATATAGAAGCATGGAACGCGTTACAACAGAAAATATAATTCAAAGTTAGGGGACAAAAAGTAACTCCAGAGACAATTTTGGTAACGCCTAAGACATAAAATAATTAACTCTTAAACACAACATACAAATATAAGAAGCCTAACGGAATGTTATTATACACTTCTGGACACCATCTTTTTCGATCGTATTGTTTTAAATTTGAATTCAGAATACCACACGACATGGAGCTACCCCTAACAAGTCGGGTATGCGCCTTGATAAAGGCAATTGTTTTTTTAATAAAAAACATGTTTTATCAAATAAAGGTTTAATTTAATAACGCGTGTTGCCTCCATGGGCATCTACCACAACAGCTCTCATACGATTAGGCATAGAGTTTATCAACCGCTCTATGAAATGTTGAGGTATCATCTCCCATTCCTCTTCTATGGCAGTTTTCAACTCCTGCATCGTCTGGGCAACTGGCTGACGAGCCCAAACACGTCTTTTTAGCTCCTCCCACATGTGCTCAATGGGGTGCATGTCTGGGCTTCTGGCTGGCCAGTCCTTAACTGTAATGTTCACATCCCGAAGATCATTGACGATGCCGGCCGTATGGGCTCTTGCATTATCATGCATAAAAAGGAAATTTGGGCCCACATAGTCCGCGTATGGCATCACGTGAGGTTCTAAGCACTCACGAATGTACCTTTCAGCATTTAATGTTGGCAGCCGTGGTCCCGTAACAACCTCAAGTTGAGTTTTGCCGCTCGCGGATATACCGCCCCAGACAGTCCATGAGCCACCGCCATAAGCAACCCTCTCTTCAAAGCAGCATTGTGCGAAACGCTCTCCCTTACGTCGGCAGACCTTCTTCCTTCCATCATTGCCATATAACACAATTTTAGACTCATCAGAAAAGAGTACATGGCTCCAATGCTGCTGAGTCCAATTTAAATGAGTGCGCGCGAAATGAAGGCGCGCTGTTCGGTAGGCTCGCGTTAGTTTGGGGCCATTAGCTGGCTTGTGTGGTATATATATATCGCGTTCTTTTAACCTTCTCCGAACAGTTCGAGCGCTCACAGATACTCCGTGGAAGTCGCGAAGTTGGTTTTGTATCTCAATGGAGGTAAGGTGACAATTTCTCAAGCTCGTCAGAACATAAACACAGAAATCATACAAACAAAATTCAATCAAACATTTTATCTTTGATAGGTTTGCGTTTGTGTTTCATCTGATATTTAGTGATGATGTGGTTGAGGGCGGTAAACACGCTAGACCTAGAATGACTGGCTCTCAAGGATGCTGGAACATCATTGCTAGTGATTTGGCGACACATTTTTTTAAACTTGAGTTTGGTGAACTGCCACTGTGTTTGAACCAAAGTAGCCAGCCAGGTGAGCATGATAAAATGGCTGCCACCATGTATAAAAGTAATTATTGGTTTTAGTTTACTTACACTCAAAAACCTATCAGATAGTGTGTCAATGTCTATGGAGTTACCATCAGTGTATTTAGAGTTACCCTCAGAGTAACTCAGTATACCGATAACTCAGCAGACAATAGACATACTTTGATAAAAATACACGTTGTTTCTAAAATAAAATACTAAACATTTAGTTCGGTCAGAAATCTAAACTATGTACTATAAAACAATCCTATTATTATTAATTAATAAGTTACTTACTTCGAGAAAATCCGGTCACTCAGTATACGACACAAAACGGTACGCACTCCCTCCGAACGCTTGTCGCAGACTGAGCGGCTTTTCGGTACTATCAAAGGAGAGCCCGCCCGTGCCAAGCAAGACACTGCTCTATTGAAGCTAGTGACAACAAGAAGCGACATCTGCATGTTTTCTGGCGCAACTTTTGAGTATAACTCAGAATACGCGAGCTAAAGGATATTTTGGAGGGACAGTAAAGAAACATTTTTTATTTTAAAAAGTATTTGAATTATTTGTTATTTTTATGAACACAGTAAAAGTAATTGTTTATGTCTTTTAGTGGAATTAATATTTACTTATAGATTCATAGAAAAAAAATCTGTACAATGAAATAATCACAACTCATTGTGGACTCGGGACATGGACTTTTTGTATGGAGCAACTTTTTCGTATGTTGAGTTACCATAAAAATCGGAACAAATCAATGATTTTCAGGCCCGTTTAGAAGTTTCTTGTAATGCCTAATTATCTAAGATACGTTTGGAATACCATTTTTGTGTGGCATTACGGTAAATTATTGTATTTGTATCAAGAACTGGCGGGGACATCAAAGTGTGGGTAAATTAGTTGATTGACCCACCTACGTATCCTAAACAGTGCTTTGCCATTAGCCTTGAACTTCGGTTTTGATTTCGCTCCACGTCTTTCCAATTACATACGGTTCAGCAATGAAATTCGCCGTCAACTGCTTTGGGAGACCACGTTAGCGCTTCCCGTAGGTTCCAGTACTTTCAGGGTCCGGGTAACCGGGTCCCTTCTTGGCTGGTTCCAATCCAGTTCCATTTGCGGCGTTTGATCCACTGGTGGCCTTCCGTTGCATCGTTCCAACAGGTGGTCGTCGGTTATTTTATTAGGCCAGTAAATTCCAAGTATGTGTTCGGTAAAGATACACTTGTAGCTATTGCGAATTACACGTGAGCATTTCTTGAGTGATTGTTTTTATATTGTCCGGAATATCTTTGAACACCTTGAAATATATCAAATACTTGTCGTGCCCCGCAGCTTCGCCCGCGTTTATCTAGTTAAATAATATAATTAAACGCAAGCAAAGCTTAAAAAAACCGACTCTACTGCTTTATCATCGGAAGCTTGATCCACCAGCTTTCAAACAAAAAAGAATCATCAAAATCGGCTCACAACGAAAGAAGTTGTAGGTAACTTTTGAAGTCGGGTAAACCAGAACATCGTCAAAGTATTATTCGTCACAAAATAGACATTATTGACGATATTTCAAGAACTACTGATCAGGTCTTGATCAAATTTAAATGGGACCAATTAGAAAGCAACATCTTTCAAACTAAAAAAAAATTTTCGAAATCGGCTCACGTGTAGAGAAGTTATTAGGTAACACACATAATCGACTTGAGTACCTCCTCCTTTTTTGGGAAGTCGGTAAAAATAGGATATGTGTGTCAATTCCTTGGTATAAGCTATGTTCCAAATTTCACGTAAATCCGTTCAGCCGTTATAGCGTGAAGAGAAAAGAAACATACTTACACGTTTACACACAAAACTTTCGGATTTTTTATATTATAGGATTGTGATAGTATAGAATAGATTTTTTTTTATCGTACACCAAATAAAGTAGTACACTTAAAAAACTAAAGTACAATGGGCGGACTTAAGAACGCTCTCATCCAGTCAACCTTTGGATGAAGAAAGGGATATTTTTTTAAATAATTTGTCGTCGGATGCGATGGTAGGTAGAGTAATTTTTTTTCTAGCTTTCTAGTTGTGTTGTTTTTTTGATTGTTTATAACAGTAACCTAACGCTCTCCGCTTCTCGGCGCGGCGCGCGGCGTCGAACTCAATAATGACTTCGTTGATAAATGTATATCCTTGAACAGTCACAAAATCCGTCGTATCCCTATATCCCGGCGACATTTTATCTCGATGCATTGAAAAAGAAGGACAAATTATTTAAAAAAAAAAATAGATACTAAGATAAGAAGTCTTAACATACAACCTCATTTACTGCCTAACTAACTACATTACATCACTTTTTATTAAGGAAAATACATTGTTGTAAACATAAGAGTTGAAAAATCGTATGCGTAGGTACTTACACTCCAACGGTACTGTGGCACGGTACTTGCACAATACGCAGTATGGATACTGCGAACATTCTGCTGCTTACATACTTACGTTTATACTGATCCGTGACGTTAGTGGCCAGATTTTTGATGTCAATGAATGGTCACTTTACTTTACGTCAACAATGATTTCGTGAACGTCACAGAAAAAACGTCATATTAATATTAAAATTGCCTGAACCTGATTGCATTTTAGTATATTTTAATATAAAATATAATGTTTTGATAAATGTTTTTAGAAGTGAAACTTCTTTAGGTGCGTTGAGTATATATATGTATAATACTGTGTAGTTTTCACTTCTATCGGCAGTCCCCAAAGACTGCCCCGCATGTTTTTTTTTCGGCAATGTATGTAATGCTTAACACTAACGCTTTCACACTCTTAGCCCCACATTAAATCCGATGACTTACGTCGTGGGTGCCGGAAACGCATCACACATACAATCACAACTAAAACCAATAACACTATTTTTCCTTGGGGAGAAAACTTGTGTTCCCGTGGAGAATCGAACCCGATACTTAGAATGTGAACGCTTCCCAAACTAAACCAACGGCCAGTTCAAATTAACTTAAACAACCAAAATCACAAATATCTGTTGACTTGATGTTATACAACTATCGACTTGTGCAGTTATGCCCATACTGCTCTCTGTGCAGCTCGCCGACTTATGACGCGTGCGACCTTCGCCCGCAGCGCGAGTTAGCAACAGTCATTCTCAATTGATCCCAAAAGGTATCATTAAACTGATCTTAATTTAGAAGTTACCTTGCCGCCACAGCTTTATAAAATAACGCCAAGCGTTAACTGCTCGTAAACCATATGGGATCCGTCTGCATGAGATGAGCCGTGATCACTTAGCAACCGGATTTTATTGCGCGAACTCGTTATGTGAAAGTTCGCACGTTCAATATCAAGACGACGCTATAAGTTATTGCATCGGGTTTAACTTCATTTGTATCATTTTGTATTGTCTATGAAGTGCGTTGTAAAACAAGGTAAGCTTAGTATGACTTACATTGTTTTATAACTTACCTTTTTCAGATATGAGACGAGTAAGATGATGACACTGTGTTTCGGATTGAAGGGCAATGTTTCTAGTGAAGTTACAGGGTTCAAAGAGATTTAACATCTAATATCTCAGGGCAGGGGACGGCAACCTTTTAAATCCGAAGAGTTAAAAATTACAATTAACAACATTTCTAATTTTTAAAGAGCCACCATTTTTTTTCTTGCCAACAATAATCATTAATGCCAACAATGAGTATCGTAAAGAAAACTCTATGCACGCGTTATACCTAACTAATCATCCTATAATTTAATTGTTTCAGCTGTATATATTTACTGATTTATGATTTAAAAAAAATGAATAATATTTGTGTATGTAACTAAAGAGCCGCAGCTTCACATCTTATTTTATTTATTTATTATATACTTATTGTATTTTTATATATTAATAATAATGTAATATATTATACATATATACAGTGAAACTTGGTTAAATGGGACCTGGATAAATGAGAAACCTCTATTATTGAGAGTTACAATGAGGTCCCGGTACTTTTTCATTGAATAACCTCTATTAATGGGACTTTTCGAACCTGGTTAAATGAGATCTGATTTCCAGGATTTAATCGATGTTTACCTTTATAATTGGGACTCTGTAACTCAATTCCCTCTATAAATGAGACAAATTAACAGGTTGCGACAGGTTTTAACACTTTTGTTTACACATTAGAATGTCTTTCGCATACGCTTTGTTTGTCAGTACTATCTCAAGTTTTGACCTAAAAACAAGGGAGTAAAAGTGTACAAAATGCCCAAACGTAAATATCAAACTTGATGAAAAAAAAAAAAAATTCCACGTTATACATAATGTTTGTACATTCATACCTACATAATGTATTAGATTCATTACACCAAAAATACGCATTTTTATTAACATTTCCACCTCTCCCTCTAAAAATGAAATAGCCGTACATTTCAACCTCTATAAGCAGGAGCCTCTGTAAATGAGACAACTATAATTTTAAACCTGCCTAATTGGAAAACTGGATTAATGGAAACACTCAATAAATGGTACAACATTCTTGGTCCCTTGAGATCCCAATTAACCAGGTTCCACTGTATATAATATATATTTGAACTGCCCGTTGGCTTAGTTGGGTGGCGTTCGCCTTCTAAGCAGGGGTATCGGGTTCGATTCCCGGCGGGAACACAAGTTTTCTTCCCAGGGAAAATGTGTGTTTCTGGTTCTGGTTGTGATTGTGTGTGTGATGTGAATGTTTCCGGCACCCACAACACAAGTCATCGAACTTAGTGTGGGGCTGTGAGTGTGAAAGCGTTTATGTTATGTTTATGTTATATATATATATATGTGTATGAATATTTATATTTTTACTGTTTTAGATCCGCCACCTCTGGGTTGTGACTGAAAATCAGCGCCTATTGGCAATAATGCTGAGTCACGACCCTTTTGGCACTTTTTTTTACTTATGCCTAATTACCTTTATAAGCTGTTTTTTATTGTCTATTTCATGTTTTTGTTGTTTGTTTATCTTATCCTTAGTGCCAAATAAATGTATTTAATTTCATTTCCATTTTTCACATCCAAAGAGCCGCATGTGGCTCGCGAGCCGCAGTTTGCCGACCCCTGTCTTAGGGTGATCAGAGTGCTTTGCCGCGATGACCTATATAAGTTCAAACATCTCTGGGTATCAACTGTAATCGGCAAGCTTGATGCTTACCATTAGATGATCGACTTACTTGTTTCGTCCCTCAATTATATATATTTTTTATTCAAGATAGGCAATCGTTTGACCGCCATCTCACCTGATGGCAAGTGACGATGCGGTCGACGATGGAGCACGTTTGCCTAGAAGATGCCTATTCACTCGCGACTTAAAGACTCCCATATTGTATTTATCAGGGAACACAGACTCAGGTAAGGAATTCCATTCTTTTGCAGTTCGCATATCATTATGCGAACTGCAAAAGCGAATGTGCATATGAATGTGGAGGCAAAACGAAGCGTTTTGCCTCCACATTCATATATGGAGGCAAAACGCTTCGTCCGCATTTGTGGAATATCAACCATATAGCGGTGTCGCTTAAGAGTCTGTTTCGAGTCCGATGTCCGCTTACTAGCGAGCATATAAAGAACTAGCTGCGCCCCGCGGTTTTACCCGCGTAAGTTCCGGACCCGCGGGAACTCTGGGATAAAAAGAAGCCTATGTTCTTTCCCAAGCTCTGGACTATCTGTGTACCAAATTTCATTTAAATCGGTTCAGTAGTTTTGGCGTGAAAGCGTAACAGACAGACAGACAGAGTTAATTTCGCATTTATAATATTAGTAAGGATATATGCTAGCTAGTAAGCGTCACGCTTGCCCTTTACTGTCTATTGCCATCCAAATTCAACAATCCATTATTCTGCGGCAATGCACTGCGCTCGTCACTAGATATTTATTAGATGTTAAATCTAATTGAAGTCTACCTATAGTAATGATCTCCCAACCGATATTAAAAAACACCCTCAAATGCTCGTTTCAAAAAGCACGTTAAGATCATTATCGACGACCCAGTTGGCGCAGTGGACAGATGACCGCCCTCTGCGCCGAGAGTCCTGGGTTCGATTCCCGGCAGGAGCACTAATTCCTTCCCTAGGGAAATTTGTGCTTCTGGTTCTAGGTGTAATGTGTGTGTGATGTGAATGTTTCCGGCACCCACGATACAAGTCTTTGAACTTAGTGTGGGGCTGTGAGTGTGAATGCGTTTGTTTGTTTGTTAAAATGATTACCAAAGCCTTATGATGTTGAAAAACTTCTCTGAGCACAGTTATTAGTGTATATATATATATATATTTATGTTATATATATTTTTTGGATAGTACGTATAATTTTAAGGATTTTATTTTTATGTACATTACAATTCGATATAAATTTCATTTACATATATATTTTCTTTATCCCTGATTGATGCACGCCTCATGTCATTTCATTTTCCACCGCTGGATGACTGGTAGAGAATGCTTTTATGCTTTTTATTATTACTGTGCAATAAAGTAATAAATAAATAGTAGAGATATATCTTGGTATTGGTCATTATCGTCGATCTATGAGTATCATCATCATTTTTTGTCTATTGGTTGATGTTTTATACTGCTTACTAATTACCATCAGATGGAACCCTAAGCGTAGTGGAAACCAAGGCTCCGCGCGTAATTACAAACAATTAAAAACAAATTACGACGAATACCTAAGTAACTGCCACTTAATTTATGCTGCTACGTATCTGGAAGATCTCCTCGCGTATTAAAATCTTTAATTAAGCAATCTAAGTGGAAATAACTGCAGTTTGCACGTACTAAAGTTAACATAAGTGGTACTGTATTGGGCAAGCTGCATTGGGTTGGTACGCTTGGGAGCGCCTGGTTTGGCGATGGATTCATGATAAACATTGAAAGCTATTGATGGATTCATGATAAACATTGAAAGATATTTAAGCGGTTTGATCGGTTGTGTTGGCGTAGAATTAGACGCCGATTGAGCTAGGTTCGATTCCTGGCAGAAACAAAATAACCTTCATAACTTGAACTGCCCGCTAGCGTCTGCCTATGAAGCAGCGAGCTTCGGGTTCGATTCCAGGTTTATGGTTATCTGGTTTTGGCGTTATTATATGAGTAATGTGAATCCGGCAATACGATGCAAGTTTTCGAACTGTGAAAGCGTTTATGTTATGTTACTTTAAAGGAATCTGATTCGGGCAAGATCCTCCACTCATTTTGCAGTTAAAAAGTATGCGACAGAAATACAGTACATTAGGGACTTTGTTCTATTCAGCCACTTTCTTTTGCACGTAGGTGGTACGTGTAAATCGATCGACCTACAGCACTCATGAGTTCTTTGCCACCAGGTTTGGAGGTCGGGCACGTAAGAGGTCACTATCATCAGTTGGGCATATACTTGCAACTGTCATGCCATGCATCATCATTACGTTTGCCATTGTTGGTGCTGGTTTTCTTATGAGCATTTATTTTAATGTGTGTGTCCTATATATAGTGCCCTGTATATTTTGTTAACGATTTCACAAAAAAGGAGGTTCTCAATTCGACTGACTTTTTATTTAAGTGTTTAAACCTAATAAAATTTGATCAAGATCTGACCAGTAGTTTTTGAGTTATCCTGTCAGTATGCTTACTAATATTACAAATCTGAAATTTGCTAGTGTTTGTGTGTGCGTTTGAAACAGACAACATTTCATATTCTTCGTTATCAAATTAGTTTATGTAACGGCTAAACGGATTTGGATGGAATGTTGTATGGTAGTATAGATATGGAATAAAACAGCCTGTTTATATATTCGTTAACTTATTAACGCAACGAAACCGGGAGGTGCTGCTAGTGTTTCATATTACTAGTACAAACGACAAGTAAGCACCGATTAGGATCGACTAGTTAACAACTAATCATTGTCCACTATGTTCCACATAATAATTCCATAAAGAACCCATTGATTCTATGCTATTTAGCTCCACATATAGCACGTTATGCTATTATTCTGAGCATCAATAAAACTACTGTAAGGAAACACTCCCTTGACACGGAAGGTGGACTTAAAAAACCACCAAACAACAGAAATATGAAGCCATTACATTCGACCATTGATCTATTATTATATTGATGTATTAAAGACCTTAATCTAAATATATTCAAAAAGAAGATGAGAAATTTACTAACAGACAAATGCTACTACCAAATATATGATTTTATAAATGACTCCACATTGTGACATTAATTATATAAATACTTACTCATATAATCATTATTAATTTATTTTTTTATTTTTTTACGATAACATTTATATAGAATTTATTATATTATGACATTTATAAATATTATTTTGATAAATTAATATCTTTGATAACAAAATGTAATTAATTATGTGTGTTATTATTAATATGTAAAATTTTTGTATTCGGTCATTATGGCCAACACCATATTTGTACGCCTACTCCTGGGCAAAACATGTATCGACACCAACTAAATTGTACAACAACCTGCATGTAAGGACTCCACTTACATGCAAACGCATGTTTTACAAATAAATTATCTTTATCTTTATCTTTATCTATTAAACGTACAGATACTTACTCAACACGGTATATATGGTCGAATCTCACAAAGTAAATACGTTTCCATTAATAACCCAATTACTTAAAAGATAATCATATTCTGTTCATAATTAAATTACCGAGTAATAATTAAATCTTGAATAGCAAATTTTGGGAGAAGACAATGTAGTCCTCCCGCTTTCTAACCCCCCATGAAAGGTGTATGTCTGTCTTAAACGGCTGGACCGATAATTTAGTTTTTTTTTGTCTGAAAGGAGACTTGGTTGAAAGTATTCTTAGCTATGTTGAAAGTCGGTGCAACTCGGTTGGATTTTGCCTCATGTTGAGCTTCAACCCGATGTTCCGTGCGTAGCATCTGTTCTTTATCAGATCCATGCTTTCGCCATAGCGTTTGCTCCTATTTCGTTCCGATTTAAAGCATATAGTCTGATGAGCCAGTCACATGAGATCGTAGGTCTACATTGAATCGTTTTATTGACGGCCATTTGCCGCGACTCATTAAGTAAACGATCGTGCGAAATCTCACCGCCTCAGAATTAATTAAAAAGTGTTAACAGCCGTTTAGGATTCCGTATTGGGTTGCGTTGTGAAATCGCTTTGTGACTTGCATGAGCTGTTGGGTAAACGTTGCTATGGTAATCTTGAGGCGCTAGACTGTTTGACTTGCATTCTAGACGGGAGAAGATTTGCGTAGAGTTTATTTAATGTTCTAAGCAAAAGTTATCAAAGTCAGTTCTTAAGTAACATATGGGTCACAAATTGAACTTCAAAATTTAAAAAAACCCCTAAATTAATCTTTTTTCCATTTTTATTTTGTTGTTTTTGAAGACGCGCATCAAATTTGATATAATCGTGATAAAATTAAAATGTTGAGTATGTAACTCAGACCGACGATATATCTGGAAACGGCACCAATTTTAACCAACATAACTTAGAACTAACCCAAGGAGTATTGTAACTGAATGATCTAACTTAATAAAAGCAGCTATAAAACAATAAAAATCACCTGAATGAGTTAAATCGATCTTCCCGAAAACCTTTCAAACAAAAAAAAATAACGATTCACGTACGCCGTATATACTTGGAAAATAGGGGGAAAAGCAATATTTTGTCGAATTGAGAACCTCTATAATCTTATAAATCTGTTAAAAATAAAAAATAGACATAATTTTTGAGTAATGCCTAGCAAGTCACTTGACCTGCGCGAATGCATCTCTATCTATCTATCTACTATATTGTATGTGTATATCTATAATACTAAGTAGAATAGAATAATGAAAGCAGCTTCTTAGACTTAACCATAATTTTTATCGCAGTTGCGACCCTGATACACTCAGTCCAGACGGTCTAGTATTCTAGAATACCTACTCGTGAGTATGAAAACTAATACAAATTACACACAAGCGTTCATATTGGAGTTATAATAAAAACGTCTGCACCGGCCATATGTGTGACTGGGTCAATGAACTCTGTATGTCTATGTATAACTATGCAGTTGTAAAAATCTTTGTACCTAATCCCAGCGTTGGCACACAAAGCTCTGCATTATAAACAATGGAAGTTAGCAATAAGAAGGAGGTTTTTAACCGGTCTATTGTTTCGACAGTTTTTGTACTTGACATTATAAGTAATAGCACGTCGTAAATGATCGTTGCATGATTTGATGCATAAAAATTAGACACGATAGTTGGATAAATATTACATAGTTTTGACTGGTTACGTTCTGTGGTTTCGCTTTGCATTGGGAAGCGATCTCTTAGGATTGTGGGATTGTTAAATGTGGGTGCCGGAGACATTACACACACAAGTTTAGTGAGCTCCTTCCATAAGTTCCATGTTTTATGTCCTTGAGAGATGAGACGAGCAAATTGCTCGCCTGATGATAAGCGTCACGCTTGCCCATTTCAGTTCTGTGCCACCCATTTAAACGTAGTGCGGTCCTGTTTTTAATAAAATAAATAATTTAACTCTTTGTGTTTATTAAAACAATATGTAGATGCTAATAGCTAGGTTTGTAGCTGGCTTTACTTTTTGTATTAACTTGTAAATTTTTTCTTCAATTTACTATATTAAGTCGTCTTAAATAACTACCTTACGTAACGGTAGACACTTCTCTTTTAAGCTAGACCTACTTAGACCTACGAGCATGGATTCCATCACAATACATCAGATCTCGATTCAGCTAGGTATTTCAAACCCAAATACCAAAATCTCATTGCTGCACTAAAGTCTTAAGTTGGAAAGTAAAATAAATACAGCTAAACAAACCTACTTTCGAATAATTCGAATTACGCCGACGATTAATACAGTCGTATGCGAGACAAAATGGTTAACAATGGACCGTCTCCAAATTGGGAACACCTCCTTAACAAGTGTAGTCGCCGACTCGCCTTAAATGACGAGTTCTAAAACATTCATTCGGCCTCCCCCTTCACCGTTGTTGCTAGGCGGAGTAGGGCGTACCTAGTACTTACCTGCCTACTTGCAGACTATTCGTAGGTTGTATAGTATACTAGCTGTGCACCGCGACTTCCCGCGTTTATCAAGTTAACAAGTAGCATATGTTTCCTTTTAGATATCAAGGAAAATTTGTGTTTCTGGTTCTGGTTGTGATAGTGTGTGTGATGTGTATGTTTCCGGCACCCACGACACAAGTCATTGAACTTAGTGTGGGGCTGTGAGTGTGAAAGCGTTTATTTATTTATTTAGTTTATTTTATTTATATCAGCTTTGTTAGCTTTCGTAACACAGGACAACTTCACGAATGTTAACGCTTCATCCTATTGTTTGTTTGTTTTTTCTTATAACTAATTCTATTGGTTTCTAGCAATAAGGTTCTAATTTTAAGTTATACATATTTTGTTTACATTCCAAATTTCATCAAATCCGTTCAGCCGTTACAGCGTAAAGAGAAACCAAACATCAAACACATTTACACACAAACTTTCGGATTTATAATATTATAGATAGCATTAGCATCGCTCGTAGTCTGTAGACTTTTGTGCTTTCCTTGTCTTTTATTAATATATTTATTTTATAGTATTAATGGGTTCTTTATTCCAATAATTTTAATTGCCATTTTAAAAAGATACTAAAAAGGAAAATGAATTCCCCGCAGAGTTTTTTCTCTTCTCTTTTGAGTCAACTCTGTAACCTTTTTCAAATTCATGTGGAGGCTTTTTTATATAAACACTAGCCGTGCCCCGCGGCTTCGCCCGCTATTATCAAGTTAAAAAGTAGCCTATGTGTTAATCCTAGGTATAATCTATGTATATTCCAAATTTCATCCAAATCCGTTCAGCCGTTAAAGCGTGAAGAGGGAACAAACATACTTACACACTTACACACAAACTTTCGGATTTATAATATTAGTAGGATGTAATCGATTATTATTAAGATTAAAACTTAGTTAAAACATCTAAAGAAGATTAAGAATTCGCTTTTAAAAAAAATCTATGTTAAAAATATCAATTTGGCAGGACAATTAAGATACTGTTATTAAATCTATTTTGTCCCGGGGTCTATCACAAAAACGGCTACATATTTAAAGCTGAA
Source organism: Lomographa bimaculata (assembly GCA_948107665.1). Taxonomy (NCBI): domain Eukaryota; kingdom Metazoa; phylum Arthropoda; class Insecta; order Lepidoptera; family Geometridae; genus Lomographa; species Lomographa bimaculata. Next base: position 15,895,782 of record OX403600.1, read on the forward strand.
ACTTGCATACAATATCTGTTATATCCTCTTATTAAACAACAGATACAAAAATCAAACAAAAAGTATGAACAATAAAAGTTATAAGCAATTAACCTCAAAAGATTTTCTCTATTAGGTAAAATGTGGGCGCGAGATCGCAGTTCGGGGCGAACTAGTATTCCGTATTTGACATAAACCAATAGGTATCGTATGGAAATTAGCCAACATCAATAAGTGTTTTGTTATACGAGATTAAATTTAAACGGCCTTTCCGAACTTCGGCTTTTCGAGTTACCGGCCGCTTTCTACTCGTGTTAAAACTCTATTTTCGATTTGCTAAACTTTCTCTTTGTAGATTATAAGATATACATTGACCCTTTGCAACGTTAAGGTGGCGATACCAGAATTTCATCTAAAATGCGTGTTTTTGTAACCGTTTTACTCGGCATTCATAATAAAACCAGATAAATTAAAATATTCGACGTAATCTGTGTGATACGATAAATGATGCCTTCTTCTTAATATATTTATAAAGTTCGTAAATATAAAGGAAATAAATATCAAATCTCATGTAAATAACATCAATTTGTGTTTTTGTAACCATTTCGTTCCGCCATTTTATATCAAAACACTGTGAAAGTTATTTCATATACGTATATTTACTAGACAAATGATGACTTCAGCTTATTTTTTTTTATTTGAGGCGCATTTTCACGAAATTTGAATAAAACCATTAAAAATCAAAGATCGCCACGCGCGACCTAGCGTAACCGCCACGATGTAATTCACGCAATATACACCTTTACATGCAAAAGTGTAAGGGGGATAATTGGCTGTGGTTAAAAAAGGTGCTCGCATTGACGTATACCAGCCCCTTAATATAGCAGTGTTTTGGAGTAGGGGAGAGCGGGGCTGGTTTTAACGGAGGTAAGAATTAACAAGCTGATTCCCGCCAAACGTAAAGAGTTAAAAATATGATACTCGGTTTAGAAACACTAAATACACAGCCGAACGTGTCCTGACTTGTTAGTTACCAACTGGCCGTCGCTTGTGATAGTTCTGCCCAACGACCTCAGATTGACAGGTAAGCGAACTTTTTGTGCTTTACAATAAATTGATTTAAGATTTATTTATTCGTTGAATCAAATTTTAGTTTATCCTGAATCGAGCTCTATTTTATTGACAGTAACACTATATTATTTGTGTATAATTATTTTAACTAGTTTATTTTCTGTAAATGATGAAGTAAAAAAAGTGACCTTGGGGCTAAAATTAACAAATTGAGTGGGGTAAGTATTAACATGTTAATACCTACCCCGTATGAATTTGGTATTAGCCGAGTTTTTTTACAATAGGTATGTTTTTTTACAGAATGAGGAACTACAAAAGAAAGACTACAAGGGGGTCCACGTCTTAAGAAGTATTTGACCTAGCAGCTAAGGAAGTTCTGGAAAAAAAACAAAAAATACAGAGATGTTGCTACTGAATACGATATTTGTCATGTGACACGTTTAAATAAGTAAAAACAAGGGAGGGGACTTCTATTAAAGTGGGTTATAAAAAACGGTTAAGTTTTGAATTCAAACCAAGAAGCCATAATGGCAAATTATTTAACCCAAAGACTATCTGAGACTAAAAAAAATAATGCGTTTAGACATAAGGTTAAAGGCTGTTTTAAATAATTATTGTCTAATATGGAGTATTTCCGCCTAAAAACACCGAATTGACCACTCCTATTTTTCTATGCTTTAAATACAAATTAGATTAACATGAATTGAACTAGACTTTGATCACATTATTAAGATACCCAAGGACTGTCTGAGACTAAAAAAAACAACAGGCTGTGTATTATCATTTGTAGGCTGTGTATTATAATTTGTACATTTTAAAACTGTGAGTGATAAATAAGTAGGTTTAAAAGATAATAATACAATTTTATTGTACCTCATTGAGATTATGATGACTGATAACACTAAAAAGTTTATGTAACATTTAAATTTTAAGTTAAAAGTATTTGCACTAATGTTTGTAGACTAAAAAACTTTAATATTCAATGAATGTTAGTTAGTGTAGCTTTAAAATAATCTACATACTAATTATTTCAGTTCCTATCATAAAAAGTACTGATTTGTTCATTTCAAATAAAAATCTTTAATATTACTGACTTTTATTTAATTATTTGATAGAATTTTAGCCTCTGTTAATAATTGCCCCTTACGTTAATACTTACCCCAGCTCCGTTAATATTTACCCCAGATACGGGGTACGTATTAACAAATGATTTTATTGGTTTTGATGACTCTTATTCTGAAAGCACTTGCCTAACTGAATTTTTTTGTTACTAATATCAAAGCTGAATAACCAAAGCATGCTATGAATAAAAAAAATATCAAAAAAGTTCATTATCATTGAAAATATAAACCATATTACAAAATTTGTTAGCACCAGCCCCGCTCTCCCCTATTGGGCCTGCAATGTCGTGGTCAACACAGAATTCGGTGGGCAGATTATGATCTGCTTGGACTGATATATGCAGTACTAGCCGTGCCTCGCGGCTTCGCCCGCTATTATCAAGTTAAAAAGTAGCCTATGTGTTAATCCTAGGTATAATCTATGTACATTCCAAATTTCATCCAAATCCGTTCAGCCGTTAAAGCGTGAAGAGGAAACAAACATACTTACACACAAACTTTCGGATTTATAATATTAGTAGGATAGTAGGATTAGTAGGATAGGATAGCCCAAACTTTTCCATTTTGCATTTTAGTTGACGAAAGCATGATGAATGCTTGTATGATATTTTTGTTATTGTACTTAAACCACCGTCTATTCATTCTTCTGTTACTGCCCATCCAAAAGTTGTCTTGAAGAGATCGCTTTAAGCGATAAGACCGCCCATTGTACTACCACGATGATTGCAATATGTTATTTGAAATTGTTGATATTTGTTGGTACACAATAAAGTGTATTGTATTTTAGTGTATAATGCAACAGGTATGATGATGCATTTTTTGTGATAAATTCACTATTGTTGCCGGCTCCACGGCACAAGTCATCGAACTTGCTGTGGGGTTGTGAGTGTGAAAGCGTTTATTTAGTGTATTATAATAATAATAATTTAATATTTTATTCATTGACACTTAAAAATTATAACACAAGAACATTAAAATTACTTATAATATCTGGTGAGCCCTGAATCCCACACTAGGATGAGTCCTGTGTCGTGGGACTCAGTCTCTTTCAATATTGTTCATGCAAATTTTACAGTTAAATACATTAATAATTGATTACATTAGAATTAAAACGGGAATTAGCGTGACATACGCGTCGTCGATGAAGGCTTCCGAATGAAGCCGAAACAATTGTCGATTTATACATCGACAACGCGTAAGTCACGCTAATTCCCGTTTTAATTTTAATTTAAAAGATTACATTAGAATTAAATATAGAAGTAGCTAAACAACCCTTTTTATATTCAACATATTAAAATCTTGGCCTAATTAAGAATTTCTTAAGCTGTGTAAAAAAGCTTAACTCATTATGATATGCTGTCAACTCATTACTTGCGCGTTTGTTTCCCGAACGGTATACAATGGTAGTATTCAAGTCTATAGTGAATAGGTATCTTCTAGACAACCATGTGACATCTTCGGCTGCATCTTCACTTTCCATCAGGTGAGATAGTGGTCAATGCTTGCCTATCTAGCATAAAAACAAACTAAAACATCTAGTACGAGGCAAAACCAAAATCGTTTATTCACATGGGCCTCAAAGAGGCACTATGAAAGTTAATGATTCTATTGCCAGATTCGCAAAATTACAGCCATCTCGTGAAAAACCTGGCAAGAAACTCGGGACGCATTTTTTTTCTTTAAATTTTTTTTAAATAACATTCTTAATCTCTAATACATAATTTTATTAACCTAGGTGTTATTATGGTAGTCGCTAGAAAGAGCCTGTGCAGTTTGCCTCCATGCATCCTTGTCATTAATATAGTCGATCGTTTTATAGTAAGCTTTCTTAATTAATGCCCGTTTTATTACAGATTTGAACTTTCCCAGTGGTAATTCAGTTACGATTTTAGGAATTCCATTGTAAAATCTAACCCCATTTGCCATAAAAGATTTATTCTTTTTGCTTATTCTAAATGCGCGCACGGTAATTTTATGTTTATATCTAGTATTAAGATTGGTTGCGTCGCTTCTTAATTTATATTTACCAATATTTTTGCGAACATGCATTATATTTTTAAAGATATAAAGCGAAGGCATGGTAAGTATGCCTGTTTCTTTAAAAAAATCCCTGAGAGATTCGCTTATCATACTATCACATCATCACACTAATATTATAAAGGCGAATGTTTGTGAGTGTGTTTGTATCACGTTTCTTCACGCTCAAGCGGCTGGACCAATTTTGATGAAATTTGGTATGGAAGTAGCTGACACTAGATTAGCACATAGGTTACTTTTCATCCTGGAATTCCCGCGGGTCCGGGACTTCGGGTGAAACCGCGGGGCGCACTCGTATATATAAAAAACATCACTCGCGCTAGTTCAAGGTTGCTCGCCGAGAAGAGTACTGTAGTGAAAATGTTTTACGAGCGAATCGTGCATAGCAACAGTGCCTAATTTACATAACTGGGCTCCGGGCGTTGTTTTTAATTAACTTTTGGGCTGCAGACGAGTTTTTTGTTCCATTTTCGTGTACAACGTGATTTCTTAACTGAATTAAATGATTACGATTGTTCGCTGTGACCTTTAAGCTTATTTTTCCTTTTGCTTGCCTATCTTTTTTTACCGACTTCCCAAAAAAGGAGGAGGTACTCAAGTCGACTATTTTTTTTATATGTGATGAAATGCCCGTTGGCTTAGTTGGGTGGGTGTTCGCCTTCTAAGCAGGGGTATCGGGTTCGATTCCCGGCGGGAACACAAGTTTTCTCCCCAAAGAAGTATTGTGTTTCTGGTTCTGGGTGTGATTGTGTGTGCGATGTGAATGTGTCCGGCGCTCACGACACAAGCCATCGAACTTAGTGTGGGGCTGTGCGTGTGAAAGCGTTTATGTTTATGTTAAGTTTTTGGATTTGTACTTACTTTATATGTTGTAGATTTTGACACTTTGACCAATGTTCGAAGATGGAGATATCTTTCTACATATTATATAAGTATAAACCCCGCAGGAGGAGGAGTGTTCTAAGTTTCACGTGTGTGTGTGTGTGTGTGTGTGTGTGTGTGTGTGTGTGTGTGTGTGTGTGTGTTTTTGCGTCATCATAGCCAAAACGGCTGAACGGATTTCTTTTTTGTTTGAAAGGTGACTTGACTGAGAGTGTTTCTAGCTATATATGGTGAAAATCAGTGCAGCCGTTATCCAGATAGAGCGTAAATTTGATTTTAGCCACTCGTGATTTAATGATGCTATGTATATAAGTTAACGTTATAATTAAACGCAATAATAAATATATAAATACATACACCAAAAATATACGCTGATATTATATTCATTATGCAGATATCAAAGTTAATCATGGCGAGCCGAACGATAACCACAACTGAATAACGGTACCATAACTAGTTTGGTGATGGAAATACAACTACACGGACCATGTGGATCAATTCAACGTAAACTGACATTATTCCATCTTATTGCCAAAGAAAAAGGTAATAAATCGGGGGGAGACATCGTCGGTGCCACGCCTATTTCTTGTAAACGATGATTGGCTGACTCGATTGCGATTTGGAATACATTTGCAACGTTTTTAGGGTTCCGTACCCAAGGGTAAAACGGGACCTTATTACTAAGACTCCGCTGTCCGTCTGTCACCAGACTGTATCTCATGAACCGTGATAGTTGACACTTTGACGGTTGAAATTTTCACAGTAGATATATTTCTGTTGCCGCTATAACAACAAATATTCTAAATACAGAATAAAATAAATATTTAAGGGGGCATCCATACAACAAACGTGATTTTTTTTTGCTAGTTTTTACTCAATCTTGATAACGGCAACAGGTAGACGCTTGAAATATTCACAGAATATTTAGTTATATATTCACTTTAAAAATAAATAATTCAATTAAAATAAAACTAATATTTAAGCGGGGGAAAACTTTTACTGTATGGGAATATAATAAAAGTTTTTGTAGATAATGGTTCGGAACCCTTCGTGCGCGAGTCCGACTCGCACTTGGCCGGTTTTATTTTATGTAGTAAAGAAGAAATGATCAAGATGTTCGCTTAAGAGCAGACTTCGCTTCGGTCTAAGTACGATTGTCAACACAGGCGATTAGAGACTGTATGCTGTAGCACATATGGGCACATTTAGCGGATCAAAATATGGCGGATACGCCGTATTTTTTAGATTTTCCATAATATTCTCGAAAAGGAAGAAAAATATCGAATTGCTTCCTAACATCTAAATGATAGTATTTGTTTCCGCAACTTAGTTAGGCATAAGAAGAGCCGTAGCCAACGCTTAGAGGACCAATGGTATAACTACATTTTATTATGATACTAGCCGTGCCCCGCGGCTTCTCCCGCTATCAAGTTTCAAAGTAGCCCATGTGTTAATTCTAGGTATAAGCTATGTTTTTAATTTAATATATAAGATACATAAATACACCAAATTTGAATCAGACATCGGGAAGTGTCTAATTTAGATTGCAAGATTTGATCACAGACCGACAGATAGACAACGGGACCCTTAAAACTAAATAAAAGCTTGTAAAAACCCATCTCTTCACGTCAGACGCTTAAAATATAAAGGAGTCTTCGCATATTCCCCTCCATACCCATTTCCCTCGATTGTTTGTCAATCAGCTATCAGCTCGGAAACATTTAGAGTCGATTTCAATCGCTTCCAGCTTGAAGCCTTTATCTCGGTGCCATCGGTAGCTGTCACATCAATAAAGCTTGGATCAGCTGCAAAGGTCAATTTACCTGAGCCTCGTCGTTGATTCATGATCAAACAGCTGCTTAAGAATATATTACTTGTTATAGGAATATATTAGTTGCTAGCTGACCTCCATGGCTTTGCCTGCGTGTGTTTGCCTGGAGATATATAGTAAGGAATCGTACGAATATTATAAATGCGAATGTCTATAATTATGTTTGTTTTCTCTTCACGTTGTAACGGCTAAACTGATTTAAATAAAATTTGGAATGTATAAAACTTATACTCAAAATTTACATATTAATATAATTTTATTATTTTCAACATAATTTACGCGGGTGAAGCTGAGATGTACGTCTTAGACTTTTGCTATAGAAATTTATGTTATTACTAGCCGTGCCTCGCGGCTTCGCCCGCGTTAATTAAGTCAAAAGGTAGCCTATGTGTTATTCCAGAAACTAACTAAATACCTACTAAATTTCATCCAAATCGGTTTATAGATTACAGAGATACGAGGAAAACAAAACTTTCACACACACATTCACATTTAGAATATTAGTAGAATATGTTTTATTATTTGAAACGTTATTGTGACTGTAATTTTAAACAAAGAAATAATTTCTAAAATGATGATCGGGCAGCTATCCTTGAGAACCATTATTCTAGGCCTTACATACAAACTTTACCTCTTTATGTTATTAGTAGTGGATACCACTGGAGACTGCATTTGCTGATCAGTAAGAACTAAGCGACTAGATAAATAAATTTGAATAAATCATAGATATTTATACCTACTAGCGAACCGGCGTTATCCTGTTCAAACCAATTTAAAGTAAAAAATTAATAAAAAAAAGCCGAACGTCACCAAATCTCACGTGAGGGAGAGCAGGTGTCTCAGCAAATATCGCGTATTTTTCAAGGTACAGTGTAAAATTTTGGGTTTGATGAAGTAAAAAATACTACTGAAATATTGCCAAATCATAGTTAATAGGGGTTAGCTTTAATTAAAAATAATTGAACAAAATGTGTGTTAAACAAATCTAACGCAATCAAGCACAATTTATCAAGCTTATTTACATTAAAAATACGCATTTTGAAAAATCTCACGTGAGTTTAGGGGAGAGGGAGGGGGTCGAGCAAAATCTCATGACATCTCACCAAGGGGAGAGAGGGGGTCGAAATCGCCAAAATCATCTCACGTAATTAATGGATGCCCCCTTTCGCATTTATTATATTAGAAGGATTAATTGAAAGATTATAAAATAGAATTTGCAATAGCCGTACTACGAAATAAGTTAAAAGTTAGTTGAAATGATGTCCCAAGAAATGTCTGGTAATTTCAAAATTACCCTGTTGAAATATTTTTAAGTAATATGAATGTAATTGTATGTACTATTTATTCGATTATAGCGAGCTAGTCTCGGGCCAAATATTTGGATACTATGTTTCATCATACCAAGCAATATGTATGACAAAGCTGTCACTATGTTTTTATTAGTATATATAGCAAAATAATTTGTTTCTAGCCGCGAACAGTAATGTTTTCTGCTGTTGGTCTTCCTTATAAATAAATTAATTAATTTAGTATACACTAAATCCCTAGCAGAATTTTACATTCTAGGTTACAGATAATTCCTTTAAAAAAATCCAACCAAAGCTGCGGTTATGCCACCGCAACGTTACGGTTCTCTTTGTGCTGTTTTTCAGACCTAGGTATTTATTGTTGTGGAATCATATTGTATTAGCCGCTCAAGGAAAATTGAGTACCTATAATATCCCGAGTGACTACGATGCTGCGCCACCGTTAAACCTTATTCATGATGGGAAAGTTTAATAAATTGTTAATAAAATTGCGTCCAGAGGTTTCAATCGCGTTGACCATAAAGATTTCGCTATACTACTTCTTCGATTCTGATATAGTTTTTATTTTGTTTGAAAAGTGACTTGATTGAGAGTGTTCTTAGCTGTTTGATAAAAAAATACCGCTTGTTACCTTTTGAAATCCATTAAAAACCGTGAGAAATTCTATAATTAGGCTTAGATGGTTGAGTTTGAACTGTATTTATTCGCGGGAATATTCGGGGATCATATTCTCTAGCTATGTACAGAAATATGACCAATTTTTTTATATCTACAATTGACTGTCTATATTTTTTAAAACTAAATACACATATACACCAAACACCTAAGTTACCTACAAGACACCGAGCTTATGCTCTGGATAGCGCTACCATCATGCTGGCGTCATTGCCTCTCTGAATTACAATGCTAAAACGTTAAGCCAAAAAAAACCAGCATTGTGATCTCGCGTCGCGTAGTGTGTGTGTAACTGTGTATGTATGTTTATTTCCTCTTCACGCTTTAACGGCTGAACGGATTTGGATGAAACTTGGAATGTACATAGATTATACCTAGGATTAACATATAGGCTACTTTTTTACTTGATAATAGCGGGCGAAGCCGCGGGGCACGGCTAGTAATCTACAAATATAATGGTGCCGATTCTGTTGTCCAGAATTAGACTAAACTAGCCTAAAATTAGTTTTAGTCCTGCTTTAGTCCCAAACCTATTCAGAAAATGCAAGATTAGACTAAAATTAAGTTTGACAGGACTAAGTTAGTTTAGTTACTCTATTTAGTGAAAATGACCAAATTCTTATTCTGATGTACATTTTTTACGACAAATTAAGACTAAAAATAGAAATTTTAAACTTAAATTAGTCTGTATGAAAAAGGTCTGGATTATTTTTAATGTGATCTTATACTTGAAAGAATAACAAGTGCAATTAATGAAGCAAATACTGACCTAAAAAGTCTATAATGGAGGAATATGTGATTGCGGCTCTTGTGAATACAATTCAATTTGGTTGCTGTCAAAATCAATTTTAGTCCTGTCATTTCAACTTTTAAATTAAGTTCAACGTAAAATCAGAATAGCGTTTAGGTATTCTTTGACTAAAATTAGTTTATTTTTAGTTTAGTTTAGGTTAGTTCGGTGCTCAACAGAATTAGCACCAATATTATATTACTCTTCATCTATTAAATACAAATATTTTACATGCCCTACAATTATTAGAATAAGCAGCCAATTTACAACAATATTTATAGCAAGGTATGTGGTAATAAGGCCAAATTACAGTATTCGTTACCTTATAATACACCGTTTATTACCAATACTTCCTGTACGTCATTATACCTTGGAAATTACATTATCCTGGCATGAAATGTAGTCATATTGATGTTAGATGGTCAAATCGAGCACGGCTCCCGCTGATTGTCATTTGTTTGCGTAGATATATGTAATGCTTGCGTCAGTATAATATTATTAGAAAGAAAATAATTTAAACGTTAGCAAAGATTAAATCATTTAAACGCAAGAGGAGCTTAACTAATTTAAACGCAAGAAAAGCGTAAAAATCCGACTTCAACGCTATATTTTCGGAACCTTTCATCAGATTAAATGAATACGCATTATTGGAGATAACTCAAAAACTTCTAGTCAGATCTTGAACAAATTTAAATGGGACCACATGGAAAACACCAGCTTTCAAACTCATCGAAATCGGTTCACCTAGAAAAAAGATCTGAGTTAACACATTAAAATAAAATACAGTCGAATTGAAAACCTCCCCCTATTTTTGAATTTGGTTAATAATGCCGGCTAAAAAACCACACCAAGGCGCGAGCGTTCATTTGGATGATTTTTATTGCTTGCTACTAAAGAGTTTACACTAAATTAACTCTTAAGTGTATTTTTTTTACTGAGTTAATACCACTTTAACTTGTCATGGCAAAATTCACATCGCACCCAGAACGAGCGATTTATTTGCGTATATATAACATTTAATGCTTGCGTCATCTGATTAGATATAAACAAAACCAGCCAAGAGCGAGTCGGGCTCGCGTACTAACAGCCACATAAAGGCGCTAGTCCCTTGCACCTTGGTAAATTTGTATTATTTGCTAATATAGAGTTTACACTAAAATAACTTATTATTATTATTATCAAGTAATAAAATATTATCAAATATGTATTACCAGCACAAATAAAATCTTTGAAATAAACATAGGGCAAATCAAAATTTTAAATACACCCCCATAAAACGGCTTAATAGATTTTCATGAAACATAGCTAAGAACACTCGAGCAAGATCGACGTTGCCACAGACAGACATACTGACGCACACTACAAACTTATACACCCCTCTTTTAGTCGAGGGTTAAAAACATGTTTTTTGTGCCTCCTACCTTGTTTATCATACCTACCGAGAAATGGGAACTCATTGCCCGAGTTTGTTCTCTGAACGTAGGGTATTATCTGGGAGTCGAGTTTAGAGTGAATAGGTATCGTCTAGGCAAACAAGATACATCTTGATCGCACCATCGCTTTCTATAAAATGTTAGAATATCTGAAATAATAACAAAATATTTTGTGAATTACTGGCTACCTATTACGGTTTAGAAGGAGGCTTTTAAAGGTAGGACAGACAGACAGCACAAACTTACTGTTGCTACATACTAGACGCATTTGGTTCCAAAGATACGGCGGCTGCGCGGGCGCGGTTGCCTCATGTGTAGCGATGCCCGATCGCTTACCATAAAATGTTAGGAAACCCGCCGTGATAACACACATTTGTGATTTAAGAGCTTCGTGTTTTGCGGTTCAAAAGAAGGCCTTTAAAGTTAGGACAGACAGACAGCGTAAACTTATAGTGATAAATGTAGAAAGGAAAAATTGTCGCTTGAGGCGGGATTTGAACCCGCGGCCATAGGGTCTCATGCCCTATTGCTCTAACGGGGACGTGTGACGTCCCCGTAAGACGTTAATATTAAGGAAAGAGTAGCTCAGCGGTTAGAGCAATAGGGCATGAGACCCTATGGCCGCGGGTTCAAATCCCGCCTCAAGCGATAATTTTTCCTTTCTAAATTTATCACTATAGTTCTGCCTAGCATGGCTAATGCTATATAAATAAAATTAGCGTAAACTTATAATTGCCACATGGACTGTTTGGTTAACGACGAATCGTCGCGGGCGCAGTCGCCTTCCGTGCAGCGACCCGCACGCTGATTCCATCAAACCAAATGTGTCCAGTGTGTGACAGCCAGGCAGCTATTACTGTCAGGATCCAGTTACTCTCTTTAGTTACGGTACCCTAAAAGTTATACCCATATTCACCAAACTGACCGTGCAATGCAGACGCAAGACATTTTCGACCGCGTCACGTTATCTACACATGGACAAAGTAATAGTGTAGGTATAAAAGTAATTATAAATATGATAATGCTGATTGGTAGGTCTATTAGTTTTCCTCTATTTATTTTAATATCTTCTTGAATCGAGTGTCCGGCATTTGAACAGAATTGAGGCCGGGTGAAAATAAAATTATAACGAATTTCAGCCCAGAGGGTTTATTCCTTTTGTCTTCTATCTCGCTCGCACAATTCGATATTTTTAATAAATACAATTATGTACGTGTGTTTTTGAAAATGTTTTTAACTTACTAAATGGACTTTAATACTCCTTGTATTAATTAAAGTATATATGTTTCAAACTATTTTCGCTATCATATCCTTCAATAAGATGAGCAGAGCTCCCAAAAATAGAGTTCCAAAAATTTTCAACGTGTTTTCCATGCTTTCTTCTTTTAACTTAAAGATATGAAAAACGAAAGGTAGATTAAAACATTCAACCATATTAATGTCCATATAGTTGGTTGAAAACAAACACACCTAGCTAATTGTATTTATTAAAAATAATGAAATGTGCGAGCGAGAGAGAAGACCAAAAGAATAAACCCTCTTAACTAAGTGAATTTAACAGCCGAGTCGGGACTGTTAGTTACTATGTTCCGCATTAAAATATATATGACTTGATTAATTTATTAGACTGACTCATTTTCAGTTACCAGTAGTTCACTAGGATTTTCCATTTAATTAAATGTTATTCAACATTTGTTTCTATAGTTCTACTAATTATTATTCCTTCTACCGTTAACCTTTTGTAAAATAAAGATTCTGATTCAATGTGGCACGCACACGCACAGCGCCACTGGAGTCCCGCTTGCGTTATATTATACACTAGCTGCGCCCCGCGGTTTTACCCGCGTAAGTCCCGGACCCGCGGGAATTCCGGGATAAAATTTTCTTTCATAAGAACCTTCTGACAATAATTAACACAACAAAAATAATTTGCGAAATTGTTCTATCCGTTTACGCGTGATGCGATGACCAAGGGAAATAGACGTTCATTATATATATATATATATATATATATATATATATAGATTGAAATAGAGATATTATATACGAATATATACTCTTTTTTTTGTTATATATTTGGCTTCGCAATCTATGTGCGTTTAGTAAAATATTTTAAGTTTTTTCTAGTGAAGTAATGCTCTCGTGAAGTGGTAGAGGTTTTCATGGAACCTATATTGTAGTTTTGTTTTGAATGCGAAAATTACTTTAGGATTTGCCTTGTACACTTTCAAGAAGTATCAACAGTGACAATCCACTATTATTACACATTAACACTTGAAGAATCACTAGTTTTGGAACCGTCTAAATAATATATTTTTTTTTACCTTTTATATAAGCACGCATATGAAGTTCCTTAATTGTTGACAGACAACGATGGACATGAAAAAATTAATATTTCATAGACGCTGTTTTTTCTTTACAATAGTGAGGCAACGTTCTCTTTAGCTCTAATATTTATGAGTATCATTAAAAAGATGGTTGGAAAGAGTATAATAAATACCACATATTATATAATAGTTACTTTGTAATACGACAAATGCACAGACATTATTCAACTGACCAATTTATTTGACAGTAAAAGTCGCTTAGTTTTATGTAACTTCCCAGTAGCGAGGTAAAGTTGGCCGGTAACAAAAAATAAATAAAAATAAAACGTAGACGGTCCGACTTCCGAGGGATAGTGATATAATCCTGTCTCGTGAACGAAAAAAATTGGACAGGCTTTGCGGGCGGGGGCCCATAATGGTTTACGATGCTGATTAAATCGAGCGGAAAGGTTATTTGGGATACCTCATTTAACTAGTTTCCGTGATGGTGTAGTTAGGCTGCCATACATTTAGTAACCCCATAACAAGGAGCCCGCCCAATTTTCCTCTTGGCTGGCAATAAGTTTTATCTCTTCCTGTTAACCTCTACTTACAGTAAGGTTTTGTAGAGCAAAAATTAAATAGCAGAGCGTGGTTTCGATCCACGGACCTCTGGGTTATGGGCCCAGCACGCTTCCACTGCGCCACTCTGCTTGTTGGCAGGCGCCGCGAAATTAGGCTACACGTGTAACCCGGGCGTTAGGCAGTCTAGATTACCGACTCAGATTAGATAATAACGTCAAAAGTATGTGTTGAGATATTCAAAAGTCAATGCCCGGAGCATGAAGATCAATATTGACACAAGCGAGTGGACTTGTTCCCAAATTCACATAGTATCTCCTTCATTAATGTGGTTTATAGGGCAAGGTAATCACATTTAAAACTGGACCACGTATCAGTTAACTGTTTCACGGTTGTAGGGATACGCATTATGAATTAACGACTTAATTAATGTGTTATCTCGAGATTTGCGCTCCACGCGTTGATTTAGCTTAATTTTATTCATGATTTTATGAGGCCTTTACCCCAGATTGTGTCATGTGTCGGTCCCGGAGGATAGAACTCGTGTAACCAAGTCTCAGTGGCCGATTGATGAACATTTGAAATGCAATCATGTATCACGTTTCACGGGATCATCTGTGCAAGGCTATTTTCGTCTATATGACTTCATTAGATAGGACCAATTTATCTTTGAAAGGATCAAAGTTGACTTCGCCCGTGGCTATTATTATATATATTTTATAGTATCTATTCATTATACCTATATTGCGTACATTAAAAATGTGTCTTATTGGAACCATTAAATATTTTACAAGAGATTTTGGAAATTTTGTCGTTGAAGTGAATTTTGTTTAATTTCTTGTGATATTTGTGTTCCCCGTACGGTATAATTTGAGAGTCTTCAAGTCGTGAACAGTTATCTTCTAGGTAAGTATGCTAAATCATCGCACGTTTCGCTTACCATCGGTTGAGATAGCAGCTAAATGGTTGCATAAAAAAATAAATGGTTGCTTATCAGGTATAAAAAAATTAAATTATGGATGGTATTTAGTCACCAGAAAGTTATCAGCCGTTCGTTCAACGAACCTTTTGTCCGACAATCGGCGCCGATAATTGAAGCCTACATGTCACATGCGCGATCGATTCTTGCTTCCGCGACGTCTACCGGTCTTCTTCGATTGCATTATTTAATCGCCTATCGACCGCAATCTACGCTACAGACTGGATACAGTAAGGACCGTGGCGCGATCACACAACATTCACACATGGCAACAAATTTTTGCGTTACTATTTTACTTTAAGTCACGCTGATTCCCGTTTTAATTGACCGACCGAGTTCGATGCGTGAGTGAATCGTCTTCGTTTTAGAATCGGAAAAATTGCTTTCATATGTAAGGATGTCCGGATTTCCGGTTGTTATCCTCTACAGGTCGCATTTCTCAACCAACCCTCGTGAAATTTTGTGAGCAGGTTCGATAATTATATAGAATTTTGTGTCGATTCAGTTTTTCGAAATTTTGCAAAATGGCAGATATATGGGGGTTGAAAATGTAAAAAAACATATATCAGCCATAAAAAAATACGCGAAGTCTTCAGCTCAGAGCCACTAGTTTCAATTTAATAGTTCATAATGTGCGTACAAATTACTAGATTTGCGTGTTAGAAATGGATACAGTAGAAGGACCCTTACTGTTTAAGTGAGAGTGTAGTGCAAGGTGATTCACTTGGCTACTATACAATACAATTCTGCATTCGCCCGATAATCCCTTTTAACTTGACAGGCTAGTATCAGCGGCGCGCTTCTTTGCGTAATTGGATTTGTTTAGGTTGATGCTCCACCAAGTGTGCATCCTTTGTTGTTATTTGATATGCGATACAATGTAGCAACGGCTTAGGGACTTGATATACAAAGTGCCACAAGCGATGCGACACTTGCCCCCGACGGCGTTTTTGTATAGGCTCTAGTGAAACAAGAGCTTGAGGGCTGAGTCACCCACGTCCGTAGGAGGATACCCCTTAAGTCTGACTCCCTACACGTGGTCCCCGGATGGTGCTAAACAGGTGACATTTGAGAGGTGGTAGAACATTTTGTGAGTTGCTCGCCTGGCTTGCTACCAAAGTAGCTTACCACCATCAAGTTGAAAGTCTGCCGCCAAGCCAAATACGGTGTTCCGGCAGTTATCCTTGAGAGCCTGCGTATTCCAGGTCTAGTGTGTTTACCAGCTTCGATCACATCGTCACTTACCATCAGGTGAGATAGTGGTCAAACACTAGCCTGTCACAAAAAAAAAAATATATATATACATACTGAACGGACAGGGCCCGCATTTGTACAGTGATAATGTTCGACACGGAAAACTAGAGTAGCGGCGGCCGAGGCGAGGGTGGGTACGGGCGCGCGCTCTGGTCGCTTTGTATATCAAGTCCCTTATAGTTGCAAGGCTTCAAATCCAGACGGTTGCATTCGTACGTAAATCAAGTGTTTTTCCTTTGTTATCACTAGACGCAAAAGTTGCGTGTTAAAGAAGCCTTTGTCTGTCTGTCTGTCTTGTTTGATGTAGCTGCCGAACGGGTGGACCGATTTTGATGCGGTTTTTTTAATTTGATGAGCAGGTTGTGAGTATGAGTACTTGGAATTTAACGTTTTATGTGTAATATGTATATAGTTTACATTTTGGAGGTGTGCGTATGAATTAAAATGAGTTAATTCCCCCAATCCGTTTTACCATCTGACAACAAGAAAAACTTTCAAACGCAATCCATTTATGATTTTCATACCTACAGTTCGCTCGAAGCGATTATCTGCGACGTTTATCATACGTACGGTGAAGGAATAGAACTCATTGCCCGCGTCTTTGTTTCCTGAACGGTATTTTGGAACTATTTAAGTGTAGATTTAATTGGTATCTTCTAGGCAAGCATTCTACATCTTCGACCGCATCTTCACTTCCCATTTTTGACTATCAAATATAATAAAGCGTTGTTCCATTTTTGACAAAGTTCATTTTGTTCTCTTTTTGACTTAGTTTAGATTTTCAAGTAATGGCGCGACTTAAGATATTTTGTGGAAGTACCTATTTATCTATGAGCATCGTGATTGCCTTTATCGAGTCGATTAGTTCCCCTGTAGATTTCGATCAAGACACGGCGCTTGTATCGAAATAGGCGTCATAAAATTGCTTTATTAGCCCGGCCGGAAGGGCAATCAAACGTATATTTGATTGTAACTCCAAGATCGAACGTTACACACGCTGTTACGGGCTCCATGGCAACAGGCAATTACGTATATTTTCATCGGATACCGTAATAACGTTCTGGGAAATCACTGTGATATTTTTTTGTGTAACAATCATTGTCTTCAGTGACTGTGAATCTATTTGCAATATTACTCTATTGCTACACTGCATAAGGGATGTTCTTTTGAAATATTTAACTGCTCGTTGGCATTGTAGGGTGCGCGTTTGCCTTTTAAGCAGGGGTATCGGGTTCGATTCCCGGCTGGAACACAAGTTTTCTCCCCATAAGTTTTA
Source organism: Lomographa bimaculata (assembly GCA_948107665.1). Lineage (NCBI taxonomy): Eukaryota > Metazoa > Arthropoda > Insecta > Lepidoptera > Geometridae > Lomographa > Lomographa bimaculata. The sequence goes on from OX403600.1 coordinate 15,913,305, forward strand.
ATCCTACTAATATTATAAATCCGAAAGCTTGTGTGTAAGTATGTTTATTCCCTCTTCACGCTTTAACGGCTGAACGGGTTTAAATGAAATTTGGAATGAACATAGATTATACCTAGGATTAACACATAGGCTACTTTTTAACTTGATAATAGCGGGCGAAGCCGCGGGGCACGGCTAGTAGGTATTGTATATTGCAGCTTAATTATCGAGTCATTCTGCTGTAAGATGAATTAAACCACACAAACGGGTGGCATATAGTCTACGTTGATTTTAGGTATACTTAGTGTTATATTTTAATGTATAATTTGACAACCCAGTTGGCGCAGTGGACAGGTGTCCGCACTCTGTGCCGTGGGTCTCGGGTTCGATTCCCGGCAGAAGTACAAATTCCTTCCTAAGGGATATTTGTGTTTCTGGTTCTGGGTGTAATGTGCTTGCGATGTGAATGTTTCCGGCACCCACGATACAAGTCTTTGAACTTAGTGTGGGGCTGTGAGTGTGAATGCGTTTGTTGTTTGATAATATGTTGATTATTCGTACATTACTCATGCTAGAAAGGTACCTTTTATTATACACGCGCGCCATGTTTTTCAATGACATACAATTTTAATTTAGTTAAGTTGACAGTGATTGATTACTGTAATAGGTTTAGGGCAGTATAGGTAGTAATTTTGTATTGTTCACTGCGAAACAATGAAGGGAAAATATTGATTAAATATAAATAATAAATTTAAATTCTTACTGTAACACTGAACGCTGTTTAGGTTTTAACTTAATATCTATATCTATATATAATAATTTAAACGTAAGCAAAGCTTAAAAACCAACTTCACCGATTATATTTTGGTTTTGGCTTGATCGATTTCGAGAAAATTTATATGGGACCACCTCTGAAGTATAATCTACTAAACAAAAAAGGAATTTTGAGAATCTGTCCACAAATGGGGGAGAAATCGGCGAACATACATAAAAAAATACATACAGTCGAACATAGTACCTCCTCCTTTTTTGAAGTCGGTAAAAATGAATCTCTCATTCCCTTGGTCATCGCATTACGCGTGAACGGATGGATCAATTTCGCTAATTATTTTTATCTTGTGTAAATTATTGTCAAGAGAAGGTTCTTATGAAAGAAAATTTTATCCCGGAATTCCCGCGGGTCTGGGAATTACGCGGGTAACACCGCGGGACGCAGTTAGTAGTTAATAATGTTTTTTTTTGTTTCATTAGGCAATCATTTGACTACTACCTCACCTGATAGGAAGTGATGATGAGGTCAAAGATGTAGCTTGCTCAACAGAAAATACCTATTCAATCTTGACTTGAAGACTCAGATTATGTCGTTCGGGGAAAAACGGCGAGGGCAATGAGTTTTATATCTTCAACAGTCATAGTAAAACAGTGTTGATAGGATGCTTAAAATCATATAGGTTTCTTATACATTTACTCAACATGATGATTGAGGCAGGCCTTCTACGCTGGGGCATCTGGGTTCTATTCGCGGCAAGAGCACAATTTTCCATGTTTAGACGTCCTCGTCTGCTCTAATATTGTTGTGCCCGACAGGTCTCTGAATAACTGTATTTTTTAACCCCCGACGAATTAGAGGGGTCTTATATTGTTAGTAGTTTGTCTGTCTGTGGCATCGTAGCTCCCAAACGGCTGGACCGATTTTTATGTAGTTTGTTTTTGTTTGAATGGTGACTTGATCGATAATAGTGACCAATTTATGGTTGAAAAACATCCAGTTAGCTCGAAGCGATTCGCTATTTCGTTTATCATCCGTACGACGGAGTGGAACTCATTGCCCGCATCTTTATTTCCTGAACGGTATAATCTGGTCTGTAAGTCATTAGTGAATAGGTATCTTCTAGGCAAGTATGCGACATCTTCGGCCAAATTTTCACTTTCCATCAGGTGAGATTGTGGCCAAACGCGTGTCTATCTTTAATTAAAAAAAATTTTATTCTTATAAGAATACAAGATTTTTTTGATGATGATGTTATTACTAATTAAAGAACATAATATTATTGTAGTGCGATGTATGCCGCATCTGACATCATACATACAATTAACAATTAGCCTATTACATTAGAAAACCTACCACAACACATTCTGAAATCGCGTGGAAAATCCGTCAGTAATGTTATTGTTTAACATTGTCTTTCCTGGATTCTCTTATATTAGAAGTATTCGTAAATACCGTACGAAGTTATATATAACACTGACGTCATGTTACGCCCCGCCTACTTCGCTTAGATACAAAACTTAGGCTTAGGTAGCTGAGTGGTCGAGCGAGGGTGTGTAGCGAGGGTGTGAAACGGTGTTGGTGTGCTTTTTCACCTGAGAAGTGTTATAATATGCTATGCTACGTTGCCATGGATGCGTTTGATATCCACCAATCATATCCATTGGTCCACATAGCATAGCACTGGTTGAAAGGGTTTAACTAAGCTATCTTGCTCCGCCTTGGCGAGGGACTGCTCACGGGGGGGTTTTTAGTGGGTTCGAGCCCCACATACCCCTTTCCTTCTCCCCTAGGAAGGAAAGGAAATGCTAGGAATTTCCCCCCCCCCCCCACAAAAAAAAATGCTATGTTTTTTAACGACTTCCCAAAAAAGGAGGAGGTACTTAAGTCGACTGTTTGTTTTTATTTTGATTTTTATTTCCTCATATCTTCTCTCCACGTGAGCCGATTTCGAATTTTTTTTTAGTTTGATAGATGTTGCTTTCTAATTGGTCCCATTTAAATTTGATCAAGATCTGATCAGTAGTTCTTGAAATATCGTCAATAATGCCTATTTTATGGACTATGACGATGTACTCGTTTACCCGACTTCAAAAGTTACCTCATAACTTCTTTCGTTGTGAGCCGATTTTGATTATTTTTTTCTGTTGCTGTTGCGGTAATGTCGGTTTTTTAAGCTTTGCTTGCGTTTAATTATTATATCGAAAGATGCGTGATATATATGATCGCGTGGTGTAGCTATAAGTAGAGCAGAGTACCTGCAGTACGCGCGTTTGTTTGGTGCATCTTCTCACAGCTACCTCGCGGCGGTGCATCTTCATAGCACATCATACTCGCTCCGCTACATAGCTTAGCATCAGTGAAAACGGTCACATAGTTTCGTAACAAAGCTTTCACATCCTCGCAGCATAGCTGCATAGCACATCTCTGGTGGAACAGCACCCAAAGCGTTCCACCAGAGAAGCTTAGCGGTGCGAAGATGAATAAACACCGTGCAGATGAGCGGTGCGAGGATGTGCAGTGGGCTCTTTTCAGATAAGCGAACGGGGTGAGTTGGGGCGGGAACGGAGCGCTAGCGCCTCTGCTCGCTGATTATGTGTTTAGTAGTGTAAATGAGTTTTTTCCACCGATCGACGATCCATGTTTAGATAGATAGATAGATAGATATATTCTTTATTGAACACCTTAAAATAACAAAGAACACAAATAGGAATGACAGTAAAAAATTATATAATAGTAACAATAGGCGGTCTTATCGCTGAGAGCGATCTCTTCCAGACAACCTTTGGATGGAGAGGAATAACGCAATATAATAGGACGTCGTTCTACGTTCATAAAAGATTAGATAGAAGAACAGTGATTAAAAACAGAGGATATATAAATAATAAATTTACATACACGTAAACAGATACCATATAATTATAAAATACTAAATATTTTTAAATAATAATATACAATACATACATATACATATAATAAAATTATGTCTATTTAATATGGAGAAAAAAAAAGCAAAATAAAAAGGAATGAGCTTGGGAACATGTTTACTATATGTAGTAAACTACATCTGATAAACACCGTATAGTGACTGCTATTTCTTCGCCGTTCCGTCTTTAGCACACATCCCTCGCAGTACATCTCCAGCACACAACCTTCCCTTGTTTTCTATGTACAAAAACCTCGCTCAGCTGTTCCAGTCGTTTCCACTAGAGCTGCGCTGAGCAGGGCTAGCTAAATAAGTGATTCTATTGGTTCTGAACAAATAGATCCCTCGCTACGCATCGGCGCACATCTCTGGTGGAAACGTTGTCTTAGCCTGGAACGTTACGTCTTTCAATGAAGTGACGTAATCTATTTAATTTTATATAATTTCTTTATATTTTTTTACCGCCGCAGCTAAAGGGGTGTAGCTCTCACATAATGTTTCTGGTTGTGATTGTGTATGTGTGATGTGAATGTTTCCGGCACCCACGACACAAGTCATTGAACTTAGTGTGAGGCTGTGAGTGTGAAAGCGTTTATGTTTATTTTATGTTTAAATTGCCAGATATACATATGTACTGTGCGAGGAACTTTTTTTTAACCACAGACAATTATCCACGTTACACTTTTATGAATAAAGATGATATTGCATAACTTATATTATGATTATTATGCGAGGTCACGCATGCCAATTTATGATTTATTATATTTCTTTATAGTTTTATATTTTTTATGGAAAATGCGCCTTCAGCGTTTTGGTTTTTTCTTCTTCATTTATATATGTTACTAGCCGTGCCCCGCGGCTTCGCCCGCTATTATCAAGTTTAAAAGTAGCATGTGTTCATCCTTGGTATAATCTATGTACATTCAAAATTTTATCCAAATCCTTTTAGCCGTTAAAGCGTGAAGAGGGAACAAACATACTTACACATACACACTCATACACACTTAAGAAGGTGTCCTTTCCCATATCATACAGACTCTGACTAATACATAGTTTTATTTATCAGGTTTTATTATGAAGTGAACGTGCATAAGTGTAGGCAAATCATACAAAGTTGAAAAACGTGATTTTCGCCTTCGCTCCAAAACTCCAATAGAAGTTCTAGTAAAGTTTCCACCACTTTACTAGGGCATGACTTTACTGTGACTGGACCTTGACTCTTTTACTTGACTTTGACTGTGACTTGTGACTAGCTAAATGGCTAAATGCACAAGCTTGCGAAGCCATAACTAAGAAGAAGAAGATTAGGTGATTGAGGGTGTCTAAAATGCGACAGCTAAGCAAGGTCATGAACTAACTTATCTTTTTTTTAATAACTACTTAGTGGAATAAATAAAGACTCGATGTACTGATGTTATACATTACGCATTTTCCTGCAAAACCTTGAAATTTAAATGAGTGTCAATTATTAAATATTTTTCAAGTCTAATTGAGTATTTCATAGTCCTAGTCACAAGTCACACTCAAAGTCAAGTAAAAGTCATGGTCAAAAAAATCAAATTCAAAATCGTTTTATGGTCTAGTCGTAGTCAAGTCATGTCCTAGTGAAGTGGTAGAGACTTTACTGAAACTTCTTTAAGCGTTTTGAAGCAAAAGCGAAAATCACGTTTTTTAACTTTGTATGATTTGCCTACACTCATGCACGTTCACGAACTATTAATAGTTTGTTATCCACCAATATCGAACAAATCGAAAGTTTTGGAAAATACAAAATCGACCCCGTCAATTTTTACTTTCGCGGCAAAACTCCGTCATTAACGTTTTCCATCCCATGCATCAGCGCTTATTTTGGATATTTTATTTTTAAATTTGGCAATAAAAACGGTTGATATGCACATTTTACATTCGTACAGTGCTTGGTCACAATTGCACATTACTCGTACTTTGTGTTGTCATCGTTAAACATGTTCACTGGATAACTGATTTTAATATTTCGCACACGTTTGGTTGAATGGGTGCAACGACTGCTCTCTGTGCAATGAGCATGTATGTAAAATTTTACGTTGAAACTGTTTTACACTGCGAGAGAAATGATTAAATTATTCAAATTGGCAGCGGTTTCGTCAGTAACGTATTAGCACACGCCAAAATGCTAAGTTAAGACGCTGTGCAAATTTGTTGACCCGCCAAAATTTTGTAGACATAGACATAGACATAGATTTATTTGTGGCAAAAATTTAAATTTACAAAAGGGTACAAATAGTTTTTTTTTTTTTTTTACATTTTTACCACAAACCGTCCTCAACTCAGCATAATGCTGGTTTAAAAAACCAGCGCTGGTATTCAGTAACGACAAAAATGTATGCTTACATTTTTTTTGCTCAATAGGACCCACTTTCTCACTTTATGGAAAGCGATGATGCAGCTGGAGATGTAGCATGCTTGTCTAAAAGATACCTATTCACTCTTGACTTGAAGACAGGTTATACCGTTCGGAGAACAAAGACGCAGGCAATGAGTTCTACTCCTTCGCAGTACGGATGACAAACGTGAAGCGAAACGCTTCGAGTGAGTTACCATCTAACAAAAAGACAAACTGTCAAACACCATTCCATTTATGGTTGACATACTTCCAGTTTGCTAGAAGCTATTCGCTTCTACGTTGATCATGGCGAAGGATTGAAACTAATTGCTCGCGTCTTTGTTTCCTGTACGATATAATCTGGGAGTCTACAAGTCTAAAGTGAATAGGGTACCTCTAAGTAAGCATGGTAGATCTTCAGCCGCATCATCACTTTCCATCAGGTGAGATGATGGTCTAATGCTTGTCTATCTAGCATAAAAAAAATGTATGATGAGTCCGATTTATTTACACCATCGGTGAAAATAAATGTAGGTATGTATCATCTTAATGCAAGTAGAATCTAAACAGTAGAATAATTAAACGCAGGCAAAACTTTAAAAAAAACCGACTTCACCGCTTTATCTTCGGAACTTTGATCAGATTAGATGTACTAAACATGCATTATTGAATATATTTCAAAAACTACTGAGCAGATCTTGACCAAATTTAAATGGGACCAATTGGAATACAACATCTAAATAAATAAATAAACATCTTTAAAAAAAATAAATTCTAAAATCGGTTCATGTGGAACGGAGCTATGAGGTAACACACATAAAAAAAAATACAGTCGACTTGAGTACCTCCTTCTTTTTTGTGAAGTCGGTAAAATTGAAAGGTGACAGTAAAATTACTTTGTTTCATCATTATAGTTTGTAGCGACATTACAATCAAACGCATCAATAATCCTAAAGGTTACCTACTGTCTCGTGTTACTTCCTGATACTACCGCTACCGGTATTGCCTTATGAACTTGATCAACTGATAACAATATTGTGACCGTCAAATTGAAACTATAATCTATTCATTAAATAGGTATAATATTATAATAACTATATAATGCACGCCGATAAATCTCCTGAAAAAGGAACTCTTTGCCCGAGTCTGTGTTTCCTGATGAGTACAATATGGGAGTCTTCAAGTCGCGAGTGAATAGGTATCTTCTAGGCAAGCTTGCTCCATCGTCGACCACATCGTCGCCTACCATCAGGTGAGATTGGGGTCAAAAGTTTGCCTATGTTTAATAAAAAAAAGAGATAAAAAATAGCAGGATGGCTGACAGAAAATGCTGCAGCATTAAGTCCTATGTATATAGTATTTGAGCATGGTTTTTTTAAAGAAATAATATAGATATAAGATCTCGCTTCCGCTAGACGATCTGTTAATAGGGGGTGCTGGACACATTGAAATCACATACACATTACCCAGAACCTAAAACACAATTTTTCCTTGATATGTGAACCCGATAACCAAATATCTATTCGGCAAATCTAAACACAACAGCGAAAATGTAGGTGTACTTTTTTCTAAAAATGCTTGTCTAATGACCTTTCTTACAATCTTGACTCACTTTGGTGTTTTATTTTTAACTAATTGTGCCCCGCGGCTTCGTCCGCTATTATCAAGTTAAAAAGTAGCCTATGTGTTTATCCTAGGTATAATCTATGTACATTCCAAATTTCATTCAAATCCGTTCAGCCGTTAAAGCGTGATGAGGGTACAAACATACCTTCACACTTGCACACAAACTTTCGGATTTATAATATTAGTAGGATTCCTTCCTTAGTCGCATATTGACAGACTGCTTTAAGTATGAACTTAAAATTCTACATCGCTTTTTACAAGCTTTTATTTAGTTTATTTTATGAAAAAGATAATTTGTGGTTCTGGTTCTGGTTGTGATTGTGTGTGTGATGCGAGTGTTTCTGGTATCCACGGCACAAGTCATCGAACTTAGTGTGGGGCTGTGTGAAAGTGTTTTTTATTTAATTTAGTTTCACCTGTCCCTTTGTCTATCTGTCGTCGGTCTGTAACCAAATCTTGCAAACTAAATTAGACCCACTTCCTAATGTCCGATTGGACTCAAATTTGGTGTCCTTATATATCTTCGGTGACAATAATTCGGTACATTGAATGTACTATGGAGCTGGTCTGATGATGGAGACGGAATATGGCCATAGGAACTTCTGAACCAAACAAGATAAACCCATCGAGTTTGGGCTCGTTTGATTTGTCTTGACAAGTTCCCTAGTTACATAACTATTTAGTCCATTTTTATTTACAACTAGCTTTTGCCCGCGGCTTCGCTCGCGTTAAGAAGTATTATTTTAAAATTGACAAAGTTTCATACAAACTTTCATCCCCTATTTTATCCCCTTGGGGGTAGAATTAATCAAAATCCTTTCTTAGCGGATGCCTACGTCATAACATCTACCTGCATGCCAAATTTCAGCCCGATCCGTCCAATGGTTTGGGCTGTGCGTTGATAGATCACTATGTCAGTCAGTCTTTGAGTTTTTTAAAAACTTTTTAAAGTATTATTATTTTGTTAACTGAGATGATTCGGTGATCATGTTTTATACCTTGCGAGGGCTCCTATATCCAATTGCCAACGTAAATTGGCCGGTGCGATGACGCCATTAAAATAGAAGGGAAGATTATACAGAACACCTATCTTGCGCCAATTCAAATTTCGAATAATTTCGATAGCTGCTTTTCTCTGCCAAAGAAATCTACTCGGAATATTTTTAATTATTGTTTATAATATATTTATAAGTGGTACTCAGAAAAATCGGAACCTTCGTTATTGAGATTATATCGCTTTTTTGTTGTATTGTATTTGGTTAATTCATTTTTGTTAACATTTAATATTTTGAAGCGATTATTGGTATATAATAATCATGAAGGTCTTTATAGAAGTTGCAGTAGATTATACAATTTTATGAACAATCTTCTAAAAGTGTTCTTATTACGTATACTGCGTAATAAGAACACTTTAATATAAAATTAATAATAATAAAATTAAATAAGAACCTTAGATAGAAATCTATCTAGATGTCTTGTTTTTTACAAGTAAGAATATTATGTAATTGCTAGCTATGGGCCAATTGCTTATATTATCTAAAACTGTGTACATCTAAACAGCAAAGACCTAAGTTACCTACAAGGCATCAAACTTTTAGGTAACCTAAGTGCTCAAGCCCACTACCAGCATAGCGTTCCCATCAAGCTGGCGGCATTGCCTTTCTGAATGACATATTGTATATATTTTGTTTTTGTAATTATGTATAATGTTCCTGAGCATCGATAACAGATATCACAGACAGGGTGATAGCGATGGGATACCCCGCAGACAAGCTAGAAGGAGTCTACCGGAACCACATAGACGAGGTATACAGGTTCCTGGAGGAGAAGCACAAGGACCACTACAAGATATACAACCTCTGTTCGGAAAGAAAGTATGACGTCAACAAGTTTCACAAAAGGGTAAGTGGAATTGTTTATTTTAGATTGTTTACAACCTTTTATTTAGTTTCGCCTAACGTTGTCTGTCGGTATGTAATCAACTTGCAAGCTAAATTAGACGGAGGCTAGTCGGGGAGGGGTCCCCGATGCCCGATTGGACGCAAATTTGGTGTACTTATGTATTTTCGGTGACAGTCCAATGATATGGTACCATTGAGCTGTTCTCATGACGGAGACGGAAGATGGCAATTAGAACCTTTGAACTAAACAAAATAAACCCATCAAGTTTGGGCTCGTTTGATTCGTCTTGACATGTTTTTTAGGTATATGAATGTTAAGTCCTTTTTTTTATTTACACCTGGTAAAGGCTTGATTTTAAAATTTTTTTAAAATATTGCAAGTTTTTTGTTTTAAATTTATTTTTCAATTACATTTTCATCTAATCAATAAAAATTTCACACTCTCAAGCCCATACTAAGCTCGATGACTTGTATCCCGGAAACATTTACATAATCACATATAAAATCGCACAGAATGATGTCTCTTGGGAGGGAAAGATTTAAAGTTTATTCTTTCATCATCATCATCATCTCAGTCGCAAGAAGATCTTTATTCGCCTATTCCTAAACAGAAAAGTTAAGATACCATCTGATTATGTAACACGATATATCTAACGACGAATGTCTAGACAGAATCCTTGGAATCTATACGCTAACTGATGCAATGTAGTTGGCATAGACAAATCACACACTAATTCTGTAAATTAATACGAGGCGTGCACTGTCTGCCCTATGACTTGTGAAAGGCAATCTGTCCGGTCGAACTGTCACAACTACACTACTATATACATCTTGAATACGACCTTATGTCAAGCGTGTAAGGTCTAAAGTCCGAGGGGCTTGTATTCTCAAGTGCATATGTTGATATGACTTGCCCTCACGAGCTCCCTCCGCGCTAAACAGTAGTGCGATTTCCGTAATCACGTGCGACGGTACACGTGCGACGTGACGTCATCGTATGAAAGTTTCGGAACTTCTCGCCAAAGTGGCTCCACTGACGCAGAACGTTAACTGACACCTACGTAAGGTCGCGAGCCTATCGGTATTCTATCGTATACATTTTGGAGAGTGTGCGCAGGAATTATACGAGTTAATTCCACTTTGTCCGTTTAACCATCTAACAACAAGACAAACTGTCAAACGTCATCCATATATGGTTGAAACACCTCTAGTTTGCTCGAAGCGTTTCGCTTCTACGTTTATCATCCGTACTGCGAAGGAGTGGAACTTATTGCCCTTGTCTTTGTTCCCCGAACGGTATAATCTGGGAGTCTTCAAGTCAAGAGTGAATAGGTTCTAGGCAAGCATGCTACATCTTCGGCCGCATCATCACTTTCCATCAGGTGAGGTTGTGGTTCAAATGGTTGCTAATCAGGTATAAATAAATAATATATAGGTAGGGAAAGTTCATAAAATGTTAAAACGCAAGCAAAGCTTGAAAAAAAAAATACAGTCGACTTGAGTACCTCCTTTTTTGGGAAGTCGGTAAAAAAATGCAGTTGCATTAAGCATCTCCTCCTTTTTTGTGAAGTCGGTAGAAAATATGGTTTTAATCGACGTTAATGCATTGTCGAAAATAACATTTCGAAATAATTATTTGAAAATGGAAGCAGGGTCGAGCAATTTTAAACGCGGCAATTTTTTTTTGATATGCAAGCAATTAACCTCCATAACATATTATGTAAAGTAATTTTGACAATTTTAACAACCACAATCCAATCACGGTTATCGGGAAGGGAAGTTAACCAATCATTAAAAGTGTGTGAACTGACGTAACGAATTAGTCTAGCCCAGGGGTCGGGAACCTGCGGCTCGCGAGCCACATGCGGCTCTTTGGATGTGAAGCTGCGGCTCTTTAGTTCCATACGCAAATATTATTTATTCAAAAAAAAACATTTTGAATCGATTTACGAGGATTAGACACTATTTCTATCGAGCCATTAACAATCCTTCAAAGGTAGCAAAAAAGTACATTTATACTGTTGAAACAAGTAAATTATGGGATGATTAGGTAGGTATAACGCGTGCATAGCGTTTTCAATACGATACTCGTAGTACAGCAGATATTATTGTTGGCATTAAGGATCATTGTTGGCAAGTAAAAAATTTGTGGCTCTATAAAACTATGAAATTTTGTAAATTATAATTTTTGGCTCTTCCGACTCAAAAGGTTGCCGACCCCTGGTCTAGCCAATAGCGTGCTGTTTGCTATTTTGAGTTTCTAATGCAGTTTATTATTATATTACTTATATTATATTAGTATTAATTAAAATTCCTTATTAAAAAGTATTTACAAATGTTATAGCTTTAAAGGTTTAAAATAATTGAAACGCAAGCAAAGCTTAAAAAACCGACTTCATCGCTTATATTTTGGTTTTGGCTTTTTTTCGATAAAAAAAATATGGGATCACCCCTGAATATATAACTGTATACTCTACAAAACAAAAAAAAAATCATAAAAATCAATTCATAATTGGCGACCAGTTGGCGCAGTGGACAGGTGTTCGCCCTCTGCGCCGTGGGTCCTGGGTTCGATTCCCGGCAGGAGCACAAATTCCTTCCCAAGGGATATTTGTGCTTCTGGTTCTGGGTGTAATTTGTGTGTGTGATGTGAATGTTTCCGGCACCCACGATACAAGTCTTTGAACTTAGTGTGGGGCTGTGAGTGTGAATGCGTTTGTTTGTTTTGTTGTTTGTTTGTAAACATACAGTCGAATTGAGAACCTCCTTTTTTAAGTCAGTTGAAAATAATTACTTAACCTGTATGTATAGGTACATGAATAATGTATTGAAATGCCCGTTGGCTTCGTTGGGAGAGCGTACGCCTTTTAAGCATTGGTATCGGGTTCGATTCCCGGCGGGAACACAAGTTTTCTCTCCATTGAAAATATGTGTTTCTGGTTCTGGTTGTGATTGTGTGTGTGATGTGAATGTTTCCGGCACCCACGACACAAGTCATCGAACTTAGTGTGGGGCTGTGAGTGTGATATCGTTTATGTTATGTATACGATGTAGTATAATTTAGTCACGTGTAAAGCGTTCCTCTAGAAGTCTAGATATACGTGACCCTACTCACGAACTACCAGTTAATCAATTGTGAAACGCACGATTATAAACCTAATACCAAAGTAGCAAGTTTCAAATTTTAATAACCGTAACTGATAGATGGGAATCGCCGTCTGTGCTAATGCTGAGTATAATATCTATCTATACAGTAGGTATACAGTATACAACCTTTATAGAGTTAACTTTTTACCGACTTCACAAAAAAGGAGGAGGTACTCAAGTCGACTGATTTTTTTTTTTATGTTACCTCATAACTTCTTTTCACGTGAACCGACTTCGAAATTTTTTATTTTGAAAGATGTTGCTTTCCAATTGGTCCCATTAAAATTTGATCAAGATCTGATCAGTAGTTCTTGAAATATCGACAATAATGCGTATTCTGTGGACTACTTTGACGATGTTCTCGTCTTTAACCGACTTCAAAAGTTGCCTCATAACTTCTTTCGCTGTGAGCCGATTTTGATGATTTTTTTTTGTTTGAAATCTGGTGCTTTTCATGTGGTCCTATTGAAATTTGATCAAGTTCTGATTTCTAGTTTTTGAGTTATCTTCAATAATGCGTGTGCAATACATTAAATCTGATCAAGGTTCCGAAGATAAAGCGGTGAAGTCGGTTTTTTTTAAGCTTTGCTTGCGTTTAATTATTATATTAACCAGAAAACACTTGTCTTTAATTTATGGTTCGTTAATAATAGAATATCAGCTGTTTAACACATATGGTTTTCCTTGAATGTATTTCGAGCGAGTTCGTAACGCACATGCGGAAAATGGCGCGAGCTAAGTAGGCAGTTTAAAAAAATAAATTCTCTTTATTGACGTGATAACGTCTTATAAACCGATGAACACCGGCTGCACGCACGAAAAAGTGTCACGTTCCGTCTGAGCCTGAGCGTGCAAGCGAGAGCGCGGAAAAAGCGATAGGGAGGCATGATCGGCCTAAGCGTTCGTCTTATAACGTTATCACGTAAAATGATCGTCAGTAAACCGATTTTACAGACAACCATATTTTTTTTTCTTTTTTATCTCAGTCAACGTAAACAAACGGAGGGCTGCGGCACATGAAACGCAGTTTTATTACTAGTTCAGGTGACGAAAGTCTTACCACTACACAATGTTAACGAGGAAGTAGGATTATCCTACTATAATACAGTGAAACTTGGTTAAATGGGACCTGGATAAATGAGAAACCTCTATTATTGAGAGTTACAATGAGGTCCCGGTACTTTTTCATTGAATAACCTCTATTAATGGGACTTTTCGAACCTGGTTAAATGAGATCTGATTTCTAGGATTTAATCGATGTTTACCTTTATAATTGGGACTCTGTAACTCAATTCCCTCTATAAATGAGACAAATTAACAGGTTGCGACAGGTTTTGACACTTTTGTTTACACATTAGAATGTCTTTCGCATACGCTTTGTTTGTCAGTACTATCTCAAGTTTTGACCTAAAAACAAGGGAGTAAAAGTGTACAAAATGCCCAAACGTAAATATCAAACTTGATGAAAAAAAAAAAAAAAAATCCACGTTATACATAATGTTTGTACATTCATACCTACATAATATATTAGATTCATTACACCAAAAATACGCATTTTTATTAACATTTCCACCTCTCCCTCTAAAAATGAAATAGCCATACATTTCAACCTCTATAAGCAGGAGCCTCTGTAAATGAGACAACTATAATTTTAAACCTGCCTAATTGGAAAACTGGATTAATGGAAACACTCAATAAATGGTACAACATTCTTGGTCCCTTGAGATCCCAATTAACCAGGTTCCACTGTATTATAAACGCGAAATTTTGTGGGTGTGCGCGTGAATGTTTGTTACCACGTATCTCCGTATCTAATAAACCGATTTTGATGAAATTTAGAATGTTGATAGTTTAGGTTCCGGTATAACACATACGCTACTTTTTAACATAACGCGGGCGAAGCCGCGGGGCACAGCTAGTTACATACATAATTTGATAATAGTATAAGGTACATAATATGTCGTTACGCTATTATTATGTTATATTATACTTAAGTTATAACAATAATTTGTGATTTAATTAATATTTGCAAGTTCAATTTATATTAGCATAACACACCTATATACATTAATTTACTTCGCGATATTTAGTTTTAATGTATTAGGATAAAAATGCATTGTGTTATAATATTTTATGTCAATAAATGATAATTCTAATTCTAAAGGTTCAAGAGATTATTAATGTCAAATGGAGATAAAATGAAGGCCTTGAATCGAGAGCGCATGCTTCGAACTGCTCGTTAGCTTAGTTAAGTGCGCGTTCTAAGCAGTATCGGGTTCGATTCCCGGCGGGAACACAAGTTTTCTCCCCAAGAAAAAAATGTGTTCCTGTTTTTGGTTGTGTGGATGTTTCCGGCACCCAAGACACAAGTCGTCGAACTTAGTGTGGGGCTGTGAGTGTGAAAGCGTTTATGCTGGAAACCAAAATCTGACGCTTGCAATCATATTATGTCATTATATTACGACACCGCTTAAAGTTGACAGTGAAACTTTGAAGGATTTTCGAAGGAAAGATGTTCTCAAAATAAGATATGTAAGTTAAAACTGTCGTGACACAGTAAATTAAGTGATATTTATTCGTTTGTTTCTTGAAGGCGGGATTTCCAATAATAAATAATATATTCCAGTAATAAATTTAATTAAATAAAAAAATAATAACAAAATAAAATAATACCTATAACATAATATATATACTGGCTCTTATTTAGCACAAAAAATTAGCATCGCTATTCAACGTGGAAACGTAGCCAGTATTCTGGGCACTTTTATTCCTTTGGCAAGCGGTTTACAACATTTTTGAGTACTATTTGTTTTAATCCCCTTTTGTCATCTTATCTGACTTTGTTATTATTATAATAAACGTAGTGCTATTTGGTAGGCCACCAAAAGTCACTGTTTTTAGACCTATAACATAATAATATAATATAGTTACATAAAAAATAACTATTAGACATACAGGAATACTTATTATATACACATATTTAAAAATATTTATAGCTAACAAAAAAGTTAAATAAAAAGAAATGTATATATATATATATAATTATACAAAAATCAAACTTAAGCTATAAGCAATTAACCTCAAAAGTTTATCTCTATTGGACAAAAAGTAGGCGCGAGATTTCAGTTGTAGCTAGAGACTAGTTATTATAATATGCATCATTATCATAACTTAGGCATCAAAATTAAAATCCGCAGACGGAAAAGCATTACAATAAATAACAGCTTAGAGCCGGTCGATGTAGTCTAGGCGGCTCCATCACGGCTATAATACTTTGGTAGACAGATTTACAGGTATTTTCACCGACCAAAAATGTCAAGCAGGCCGCGGTGGGCTTCGGCGTGTCCGACATTTTTATTTTGTCAGTATAATCTGTGTCAAATCGGTGCCAGATTAGAAAAGCGGCTTTATTCAGGTCTGCCGGTTGTCTTAAACGTTTTCTGTAGGATTTGTGTAAAGAGTAATGACAATAGACGCAGAGCTGCTCAGTGGTTGTGAGCAGTGATGGATTTACCAGCAGGCTGAGTAGGCTGGAGCCTAGGGCGGCAGATTTTAGGGGCGGCAAATTTGGGACCAATTTTTTTTGACTAGTTTGCATTCATACTAATTACGGGCAAAAGATGGTGTAATATACACTATCATCCTATTACACTAACCTTTTATTGAAATTGCTACATTATGATTTGGAATCATAATATTTTATTGACGAAAACATTGCAATTAATATGATTGTGAACTAAGTAATTGAATTTTAGAGGTTGGTAAGAGCGGCAAAATGATATACCCTACTGGCGGCAATTGTGTAAATCCACCACTGGTTGTGAGTGGCTGCTGATGGGATTGAAGCGGTTTCGTACCCCACGAGATTCCTTTCTTTTTTTCTTACTTAGCTTACCTAAATTTCACATTATAATTGTTTTATAAAGTACTTAAAACTAGGACGTGAAGTACCTTCGTGAACCTCTGTCCCCAACACTAGGTCACGTTATAGCCTATATTGTTGGGTAACAGCGACATTCTTTGGTCCTCTCTATATTATTACTTACATGTTACATATTAAGAAATGACAATAAGTATGTGCACCTAGTGTAATTACAATAGCTGTATAGTAATTTTTCTATATAATAAAAATAATAATTACTCATAATGTATAGTACCTGGATCAACGGTATTTTTTTGGTAAATTACGTTTTCTAAAAATGAAATCTAACTAGATCGATTTATCGCCCCCGAAACCACCTGCATATTACATTTCATGAAAATCGTTGGAGCCGTTTCCGAGATTAAGATAATATACATACATACAAGAATTGCTTGTTTAAAGGTGTTATTGCTCGTTTAAAGGTAATAGATTTTTTTTTCTTTTAATTTTGGCTTCGCAATCTTGTGCATTTAGCCAGTGTCAAGTAGTAATATATTTCAAATGTATTTCATATTAACAGTCCTAGTCACAAGTCTCAGTCGAAGTCAAGTAAGAGAGTCAAGGTCCAGTCATAGTCAAGTCACGCCCTAGTAAAGTGGTAGAAACTTTACTAGAACTTCTATTGGAGATTTGGAGCGAAGGCGAAAATCGGGTTTTTCAACTTTGTATGATTTGCCTACACTTATGCACGTTTACTAAGTATTAACGATTAATAATCCACCATTATTTCACATTACCACTCCAAAAATCACAGGTTTAGGAAAATTATACAAAATCAACAACGCCATTTTTTCACTTTCGCGGCAAAACTCCCTAATAGATTATTATAGATTGATATTTTTTATACATCCGTAGGGATGTAAAGTTTAAAACTTAGTATAGATGTTCAGAAGGTCAAATACTTGTGATAACGTCCACCCAAATCAAGCCCACATGTCCCCTAGAACATAAGATGCTAATAATAAGGAAACGATAATTTCGTCGCTTGCGGTAGGGCTTGAGTAGCTCAGCGGTCCGAGCAATAGAGCATGTCCGCCCCAATCAATTTTTTTCTCGCCAGTTCTGCATGGCTAATGCTATAAAAAACTAAATCAACTAAAGACTCTTTCTATCTATAACGATGTCTACAAGAGTGGCAACCCTAGATAAAGCATTTGTATTGTAGGCAACTATTGAGAATTAAATGGGACGCTGGCAATAATAGGCCACGTGTAGACGATGAGGAAACTCCAATGCATACCTAGCAGAACACATATTTGCATAGTAATAATAATAATTGTATTCACCCAATGGTGGCAGCAGTTGCCATCTTGAAATGTGCCATGAATATCGTGCATAGTTAATGGGGATGGTATTTTAATTAATTTATGTTTAAAACTAGCGACCCGCCCGGCTTCGCTCGCGTGTTTTTTTATATGCCTAAGAATACTTTAACAATAAAAATAACATAGAACGAACATTCAATTACTAGCTGTACCCAGCGGCTTTATCCGCGTTTATCAAGTTAAGGTGGTGATACCAGAATTTCATCTAAAACGCTTGTTTTTGTAACCGTTTTGCTCGGCATTCATAATAAAACCAGATAAATAAAAATATTCGTCGTAATCTGTTTGATACGATTAATGACGCCTTCTTCTCAGAATATTCATAAAGTTCGTAAATATAAAGGAAATAAATATTAAATCTCATGCAAATAACATCAATTTGTGTTTTTGTAACCATTTCGTTCGATCATTTTATATCAAAACACTGTGAAAGTTATTTCATATACGCATATTTACTAGACGAATAATGTCTTCAGCTTATTTTATTTTATTTGAGGCGCGTTTTCACGAAATTTGAATAAAACCATTAAAAATCAAAGATCGCCACGCGCGACCTAGCGTAACCACCACGATGTAATTCACGCAATATACACCTTTACGTGCAAAAGTGTAAGGGGGATAATTGCCTGTGGTTAAAAAAGGTGCTCGCATTGACGTATACCTGCCCCTTAAAAGTAGCCTATGTCAGGGATCGGCAACCTTTTGAGTCGGAAGAGTCAAAAATAAAATTTTACAAAGTTTTTAAAGAGCCACAAAAATAATGTCGCGTGGGAGGCGTGCGGTGAAAAGCGAGTCCAACATAAGTGGCTGAGAGATATAAATGGTGCCTAATCCTCGTTTATCGATTTAGAACGATTATTAAATTTTTTTTTTTAATAAAATAAGGAAGAAAGAAAGAAGAAAGGAATATATTTATTGCTACTATAAAAAAACGAAAATACATCAAATTAAACTAAAATTCTTAACTATATACTTTTTATAGAGCAATCGGAGTAAATTCAGCTTTGTACTGCGTGTTCATTTACATAAGCACACAGTGCTGGTTTTCAATTTACCCCAATCCTTGGCCTTAGATATTTATACCGGAATAGAAAAAAAAATTAGTGATATAGCGAGGTAAAACAATGTTAATTAATAAATTAGATTGACAGAATTATAATATTAATCGGTGTAGAACATTATTAGACAAACAATTTAATAAATAATATTTGCGTATGTAACTAAAGAGTCGCAGCTTCACATCCAAAAAGCCGCATGTGGCTCGCGAGCCGCAGGTTGTAAATCATAGGTATAAGCTAATGTACATTCCAAATTCATCAAAATCCGTTCAGCCGGTACATTATGAAGAGAAAACAAACGTACTTGCACACTTGCCCACAAACTTTCAGATTTATAATGTTAGTATAAGTCGTCCGGAATAGTAAATATGCTCTATATATATAAAAATCAATGCCATTTTCCGTTGTTATTTTATAACTCAAGAACGGGCTCACCTATCCAAACCAAATGTTTAGGCTTTGTTCGGACTATTTAGTAGATGGTTTATGTGAAGTTTGCACAAAATCGGTCGAGCGGTTCTTCATTTATCACACCCGGGCGAAGCCGGGGCGGATCGATAGTATCCTACTAATATTATAAATCCCAAAGTTTGCGTGTAAGTGTGTATGTTTGTTCCCTCTTCACGCTTTAACGGCTGAACGGATTTGGATGAAATTTGGAATGTACATAGCTTATACCTAGGATTAACACATAGGCTACTTTTTAACCTGATAATAGCGGGCGAAGCCGCGGGGTACGGCTAGTATTATATAAAATGTAATTATTATAGGCCCTGTATGTATTGAAGGAAGAATTAGGTTTACGTCATTGTGATTTGGAATTGAGGATATTTGCAGCTTTACTTCATCATTTATTATATCGTTAATTAGCTTTTATAATTATTTAGAACAGATGCTTAGTCGTTCTTTCACGAATTGTTGTGACAGTTTCGGAAAATCTGATGACTCCGTTGGATTTGCATTGATGACTTTTGAGTCATCCTACGTAATCCTACTAATATTATAAATCCGAAAGTTTGTGTATAAGTGTGTAAGTATGTTTGTTCCCTCTTCACGCCTTAACGGCTGAACGGATTTGGATGAAATTTGGAACGTACATAGATTATACCTAGTATTAACACATAGGCTACTTTTTAGCTTGATAATAGCGGGCGAAGCCGCGGGGCATGGCTAGTATGGGTATAATTGGATTTATTATTTTAATCCAACCAAGTATTTATTCAAGCATTTAACACAAAATCGGCCGAAGATGTAACATGCTTGCATAGAAGGTACCTATTCAATCATGATGATCCCAAATTATAAATAGTTTTTTTTTTTTCAAAATCGGGCTTTTACCAGTTGTAAATAAAAAAGGACTAAAACGTTATATAACCAGACAACTTGTCAAACTTGATGAGTTTATCTGGTTTGGTTCAGTAGTTCCTGTGGCCATCTTCCGTCTCCATCATCAAACCAGCTCCATAGTACCATATCAATGTACTGTCACCGAAGATACTTAGTACACCAAATTTGAGTCTTATCGGACATCGGGAAGTGGGTCTAATAATATATATATATAAGATTTGATTACAGACCAACAGACAACAGGAGAGATGAAACCGAATTAAGTGCTTGTAAAAACGATGCACGAATTCTTCCTTACGTTTGTAAGGACTCTAGACTTGAAGACACCCAGATTCTACCGTTCAGGGAACAAAGACGTAGTCAATGAGTTCCACTTCTTCGCTGTACGGATGATAAACGTAGAAGCGAACGCTTAACGTTTCGAGCGAATTGGAAGTATGTCAACCATAAAAAGATGATGTTTGACAGTTTGTCTTGTTGTTAGACGGTAATAATTTAAACGTAAGCAAAGCTTAAAAGAACCGACTTCAACGCTTATATTTTGGTTTTGTCTTGTTCGATTTCGATAAAATTTATATGGGACATCTCAGAAGTATAATCTACCAAACAAAAAAATATTTTTGATAATCAGTACACAAATGGGGGAGAAATCGATGAACATACAAAAAATACATATATTTGAACATGGTCCTATGTTCTAAGACGTAAGTCCTCCTTTTTTGAAGTCGGTAAAAATATTAACGAGTAGTATGCACACTAGGTTCTTCAGGATTTGTAAAGGACATCAGGACAAACAGTAGCATGTCAGGCAGGATCGATTCATTGAGGGGCCTGCAAGGGTAGCAATCATTTTCCTGTTAAAATGTATTACCATTACTTTATATATACATACTGTATAGGTACAGAATATAGTCTTGCACGTGTCGATCCTAACGTATCCACGAGGCTTGCACGTTCGCGTAACGCTGTGGGCGAAAGTGGAATGCCGCGCATATTTGTATGAAATCACACTTAATATGTATTATATATTTGAATGTTTGTGTGTAAGTATGTTTTTTTTCAACACAAAGGCTACTTTTTACTAGTAAGATAATCAAGTTAAATATTTCCCTTTTTCGTCACCTTTTAATGTAACATTAATTGTTTAAAGTTTTACCAAAACTTCTAAATTGAGTTATTACTAGACGTTCGCGCCGAACTGAGATCTCGCGCCTACATGAAGCCTCATAGAGAAAAACTTTTGAGGTTACTTGCTTATTACTTTTTTTCTATATAAAAAATGTTTGATTTCTGTATATGTTGTTCAAGAAGAGGATATAACGGATATTATAAATAAGTTCCAGCGTTCAGTGTGATGCCGTTTTTGAGATAGACCCCGGAACAAAATAGGTCTAAAAACAGTGACTTTGGTGGCCTACCAAATTGTTATTTTCCAACACAGATTTTTTTAAACCGGTTTCGGTGCACGTATTCGGTGCAAATATAGTATACTTGTCAAGGTCTTTTCAAATATATCCAATATACAAGGGAAAATAAAAATATAAAAAATATTTTGCTCTCCACATACATGTATGGGAGCCCCCTTAATATTTTCATTTATATAATTTTAAATGTCATTTCTAGTTTTGGGTTGTAGTTTTACATATTCTATGAGAATTTGGAGTCATTTGCTTATATGGTTTAGACGCTACATGCCTCTGACAGACGGACGGACGGAAAAGTGCTGAACGACCCAAGTCTACTAAGAAATCTCGCTTCGCTCGATCAATAAGAATTACAGAAATGCAAGTCCTTTGTGCACTAAATCATGCTTAGGAAATATTTCCTTTAGTTATTACTAATATTATTATGTCCTAGTATACCTACACATGCTTAGCTACAATGATGATGTACCATAAACTCTACAAACAAACGCATTCACACTCGTAGACCCACACTAAGTACGATGACTTGGTACCGGAAACATTTACATCACAACCAAAAACACAAATTTCCCTTGCGGAGAAAACTTTTTTCCCGACGAGAATCGAACCTGATACCTACTGCTAAGAAGGCAGACGCGAATAAATTATACCAATAAACTGTACTGTACTGTAACTGTTTCATGATAAGAGAAGATAAAACAAACTACTCACTGGCCTGGTTGCGCGTCTACCTTCTAAGCAGCAGGTATAGGGTTCGGTTCCCGGTAAAAACAAGTTTTCTCCCCGAGGGGAATTTGTGTTCGTGGGTGTTATCGTGTGTGTGTGATGTAAATATTTCCGGCACGACACTAGTCTTAGAACTAAGTGTAAGGCTGTGATTGTAAGCGATTATGTTAAAATAATTTTGAGGATACCGTAGAAAGACAAAGTTGCAAATGTAGGACTACAAGTTAAGTGTTCAACAGCGTCAAATGTAATTTTTTAAACTTTCGCGAACTTCAACATGTTTTATGAGAAAACCGGGTCTTTTTGCACTTCTCGAGGCCAGTGTAACCCTGCCGAAACGTCGAGGTTAGTCAAAATAATGTAATTTTGAAAAATATCAAACGTACTTATTTAGAAAGCTGGATTATCTGGGCCATATCGTGCGAAATACGAAGAACGATTTGTTGCAGTTAATATTCCAAGGCCATTTATATTCCAAGGCCAAATACAAGAAAAGAGTTTTTTTTTTACTAACGGAAGCAAAGCTCAAAAAAAAAACCGACTTCACCGCTTTATCTTCGAAATCCTTGATCAGATTTAATGAATTAAATACGCATTATTGAGAACCAAAAACTACAGGTCGGATCTTGATCATAATTAAATGGGACCAAAAGGGAAGCACCGTCTTTAATAAAAAAAAGTCAAAGCCGATGAGGTAACGCACATAAAAAACAGTGGAATCGAGAACCTCCTTTTTTGTGAAGTCGGTTAAAAAGGAAGAGTTTCTCAATTCGGTTGTATTTTTGTTTTATTTTTTATGTTTGTTACCTCGGAAATCCATCAATTATAAGGCGATTTTGAAAACTATTGTCATATTATACGAACTGCCCTTTGGCTTAGTTCGGTGAGCGTTCGCCTTCTAAGCAAGGATTTCGGGTTCGATTCCCGGCGGGAACACTAGTTTTTTTCCCAAGGAAAATTTGTGATTCTGGTTCTGGGTGTGATTGTGTCTGTCACGTGAATGTTTCCGGCACCCACGACACAAGGCATCGAACTTAGTGTGGAGCTGTGAGTGTGAAAGCGTTTATTATTTTAAGGATAGACTTTCAGATTAGTCCCATAGAATTTTCATCAAAATAACAATAAAATTAACATTCAAATAACTTTAAATTAAAGAAATATATAGATAAATCTATATACGTTAAGATAGCTACTGTTGTATCTTTGTTGAATACGAATTTAGTGCGAGCTATAAAAGAAATAAAGAAATAATACACGGGGTACAGTAAACTGGTATTTTTCTGCAGAAATCCAACAAAATAATGAGTACAACAGCGTTTTATCTATTGAAGCGAACAACATAATCCACTATGATAGAACGTTTTGTTGAGTAAATAGGTAACATGCCCGTAAGTCTGCCGGTGCGTCTATATTTAGCCGTGTTATCTACTCGATAGCGTCAATCATTTTGATAAAGCCGACGCATCGGGTGGCATCGGTGAGGAGGACCTTGTCGAACTTGAATTTGTTTGCACGACGACACCACCGCGCCGCGGAGGGCACGTTAAGGAGGTATACAAATTATTTTTTTCCGAATGTGTTTAAAATCGGATGAGCTATTTACTAGTTTAGGGTGATATCTCGGGACTTTATCGCGCTGAAAACAATTTTCTACCGACTTCACAAAAAAGGAGGAGGTACTCAAATCGGCTGTATTTTTTTTTATGTGTGTTCATATCTTCTTTCCACGTGAACCAATTTTTTTTTTGTTTGAATGACGTTGCTTTCCTATTGGTCCCATTTAAATTTGATCAAGATAGTAGTTCCGAGGATAAAGCGGTGAAGTCTGTTTTTTTAAGCTTTGCTTGCGTTTAATTATCATTTACCTCGACGTTTCGGCCAAGTTGCATTAGTCATGGCAAATAAATACATACATCTACACACAGCTAACACCTAAGCTACCTACTAGACACCGAGCATATAGGTAACTCAAGTGCTCAAGCCCACTTCTGCACTTTATGTGCAAAAGTGTATGGGCGATAATTGGCTGTAGTTAAAAAAGGTGCTCGCATTGACGTATATCTTAAACAACTACGCCGTGAAGAGGGCAATTCGAAAAATGCACAGTAGCTTGTAGTCATGTTTAACGATTCACCAATTGTAGTTTGACCTTATGATGCATGCCGAATGACTTAACGTTTTCGTAAAGCTGGTCCGACTATTCACGTGAAGTTTTATATTAAACAAATCCAAAGGAAAAGGGAACTTTCCCTTTTCCTTTGAATTTGTGTTTTCCTTAGCATACAAAATACTTTGAAACGATGATAATGCGGTTTCGCATTTTACCACGGGCTTGAAAAACTGTGACTCCTTCCTCTGCTTCCTATTTCTCAAAGGTTCTTATAATGCATTGGGATAAAGTACACGGTTTCTTTTATCTAATATATAAAATTCTCGTGTCACAGTTTTCGTTGCCAAACTCCTCCGAAACGGCTTGACCGATTTTGATGAAATTTTTTGTGCTTATCCGGTATCTATGAGAATGCCGATGATGATGATGATGATGAAAAATAGATGTTGGCCGCCAACATCTATTTTTCATCATCATCATCATCATCACTTTTCATCATTATCAACGCGGGTGAAACCGCGGGGCGCAGCTAGTACTTACATAATATTGAGAAAAATATCTTACTGTTACTAATATTGTAGTGCTGTATGTGACAATGGTAATTGTTTAATTATTGAGTAACAATCATCATTTTTCTTTTCTAAAAAAACAGAGTAACTTTAATTTCGACTAGAAAATATGTTTCTCAGTACTTTAGAAGTCTTTTTTTTATGTATTCTGTTTTCACTACCATAATTAAATTTTTGTTAACGATGTTCTATGTTAAGGAAGAGCAGGGACTCCTAATACAGGCTTTTTTTCTTAAAAGGAATCCCTGGTCGCTTGAAATTGTTTTATGTATTATTGGTTACGGATATAAACATTATTATTATTATTAATTATATTTGTCGATGGAAACATTAATAGGCAATTTTTAAGCGAGTTAAAGTGACCAAAAATATATATATTGTAAGATTTATTTTGCAAAAAAAAATATTTTATATCCGAGCACATCCGGACCCCGTAGATGTATTTTATTGGATTTGGCTTTGAATCACTTAAGCCATATTTTTCTTTTTTTTTTTTTCCAGATTGGTTTCCAATATTTCAGCACTGTTGCATGCACCATGATCACGGAGTAACTGGAGTAGTGCTGGTGGATGAAGCATTACTCCAGTTACTCCATGATCATGGTGCTTGCAACAGTGCCACAAATATTTATTGTGAAAGTGACCATGGTAGCCGTTATCATCGTCAGCGGTTTTTTTCTCATGCTACCTACTCATGCTTCCTGCGTTGTTAAGTAAATGCCTGTGGGCGGCACGTGGCTATCATTTGTGTTTTTTCTTGTTTCCGACCTTTATTTTCCTACATTGTGGTCAATTCAAACTTGATTGTAAGTCTAAAGTTATATATAGTCCTATATGATTATATATATGTTACTTACCGTGACAAGTTATATTTAGGCGTAGTATGTTAGGATATAATTACAAAATAAAATAAAACCGGCCAAGTGCGAGACGGACTCGCGCACGAAGAGTTCCGTACCATTATCTATAAAAAATCAAGTTTGTTATATGGGAGCCCCCTTAAATATTTATTTTATTTTATTTTTGTTGTAATAGCGGCAATAGAAATACATCATCTGTGAAAATTTCAACTGTCTAGCTATCACCGTTCTTGAGATACAGCGTGGTGACAGACGGACGGACAGAGAAGTCTCAGTAATAGGGTCCCGTTTTTACCCTATGGGTACGGAACCCTAAAAATAATAGTAGTAGACTAGGTAAATAAAACTAACGCAGACATGTCAGTATATTGAAGATAGCTAAATCCGAAAATCACTTTTTCCTAATTTGGTTAACTTGGTACTCATTGCGGGTTTCTACTTGAAACCGACAAATAAGAAATAGCTCAATTTTTTTGTTAATACAGATTGCAATAAAGTTAGGTAATAAGGGGTCAAAGGACGGACGAGGACGGGGTGCCAGGACTGCGCAATAATCCATACAACAAGTCCATACATAGATACAAACATACATACGGTGCTAAAACCACAAAACTCCTTTTTGCATCGCCGTAGTCGGGTAAAAGAAATGTATTCTATGTGTTACTAGCGATCCGCCCCGGCTTCGCCCAGGTGTGATAAATAAAGAACCGCTCGACCGATTTTGTGCAAACTTCACATAAACCATCTACTAAATAGTCCGAACAAAGAATTTGATTTTCCGAATTTGGTTTGGGTAGGTGAGCCTGTTCTTGAGTTATAAAATTACAACGAAAAGTGGCATTGATTTTTATATATATATAGATTATGGCTATTCCAAATGTTACCAAATCCGGTTTTGTAGTTTCGGCACGATTAAGTAACAAACATACAAACTTTCGTATTTGTGTTGTAGTTAGAATTGGATGGATGTATGCAGTAGGATAGGCAAGCATTTGACCACTTTCTCACTTGATTTAAAGTGATGCGGCATGCTTGCCTAGAAGATACCTATTCACTCAAGATATTTATTAATCCTCGACGAAAAAAAAGGCGTTTTCTAAATTTGTAGTGTGTAATTGTGTATTTGTGGTATCGTAGCTCCCAAACGGCTGGACCTATTTTGATTTGTTTGAAAGGTGACTTGATCGAGTGTTCTCAGCTATGTGTAGCGATTAAAGCTTGAGGGTATTTTTTAGAATTTTGACTTCGCCTCTTTTCAACCGACTTCAAAAAAGGTTCTCAATTCGACTGTAGCTTTTTTTCAGTATGTATGTTACACGATATCTCCGCCAATTATGAATCGATTTTGATGATTATTTTGGTGTTTGGTAGAGTATACTTCAGAGGGATGGGACCACCCATATGCATTTTATCGAAATCGGTCCAGCTTAAACCGAAATATAAGTGATGAAGTCGGTTTTTTCATTTCTAATTCTAATTTGTGGTAGGGGCCTGCACTGACGTCCCGCTTGGGGTGTATTGTGCATTCAACCCTGACGGCATCTACCCGGGCCATCCCAGCTCTTTTATGTAGCGTAGGATGGCTCTCGGTCGCCGACTAAGCTGTTCCAAAGTAGGTGTTTTCGATGATGATGATGGTGATGAAATATGCAAAAGTGAAGGTGGTGTCGAAAGTGTACAAGCAGTAATAGCTGATGCGTTTTTGATGTGGATGGCTGAAGGAAGTCAGGCCTGTTGATGTTTTTTCATTTATTACAAACATTTTAATGTTTTTGTCGGGCTGTCAGACTAGATGGCGCCCGCGTCGCCTCCGCGACTGCTATCAGTTAGTTGTTACTGATAACTGTTATCTACCACCAACAGTTCCACTGAAACTCACTCGTGCTTCTTAGAATGCGCAATCTACGTCTGCCTTTAAAATATACGGGTGTATTATCACTTTTTCATTGATGACACGTGTGTGTGTGTGTGTATGTCTGTCGATATTGTTTACTTGACCCTTGTGCTGATATAGGAGCCGCTAGACTGCTAAAGTACTCCAATAAGTAGTTAAAACTTAGAAGACTGCAGAAAAAATTTCTTCTGTGGGCTTAATTTTTTTCATTTATATACTACTAGCCGTGCCCCGCGGCTTCGCCCGCTATTATTAAGCTAAAAAGTAGCCTATGTGTTAATCCTAGGTATAATCTATGTACGTTCCAAATTTCATTCAAATCCGTTCAGCCGTTAAAGCGTGAAAAGGGAACAAACATACTTACACTTAAACACTTACACACAAACTTTCGGATTTATAATATTAGTAGTATTAAAGAGTATACAAAAAAAATGTAATGTAGCATTTTAAAACCACTAAGATTTAATTATATAATTAAACATTATACTATATGATTAGGTGTAATTACCAACTTAGTCGTTCGTATACTTAGAATAACAAAACTATTTACTAAAAACAAACCCGACTGCGAAAAAAGTAAATTTTATTTTACACTTTTTCGCTAATAATACCCTCTTATAGTCACCGATTTTCACGAATTTTCGAACTTCTTTGAATTATTAATACATATAATTTAAACGTAAGCAAAGCTTAAAAAAACCCGACTTCACCGCTTGGCTGAATCGATTTCGATAAAATGTATATGACCACCTCTGAAGTATAATTTACCAAACAAAAACAGAATTTAGAGAATCACAGCGAATAACACAGTACTCTTCATTCTGCGCAGTCGGGTGATTTACATCTAAATTTACCAAGAATGCACAAGTTCTTGACTGTTGCCAATAAATATCCATAAAGTGAATACTATAGGTACCATCACATTATCATCTGTACTATATACATATAATTATTATAGATAAACCTAGATACAACTTTAGTATATACAGACAATACCAAACACAATCGGGCCACATACATATCTATAAAATGACTCGGCGTGATTATATAATACGAGATATTTGTTATTGTTATAATTGACTCATGATTCGGTTGAAACGGCCAATGTATAGGAAATTACTCTATACGTAATAATGCGTTGAATTCCAGGCTTAAGGCTATAGAGATAAACTACGATATCGTGGCGCGCCCCTCCAAATTACTGTTTCAATGTGTGTAGCCACATGCTTACGGATGCGTGTGTATGTATTTGTAAGTATTCGTCTTCGATTCTTCGATTTCTAGATTTGTTGGTCAACTTGTCACAACTATTCGACCGCGGAAGACAACGCACGTGTCAGTTTCACGAGCACCTTTCATCCAAGACCAATTCTTAAAAAAGCTGTTCCGTTATTAATTGAATGAGGCGTTACTTTTCGGAAATCCATAACGACAAAGTTAATCTATATATATAAAAATCAATGCCAATTTTCGTTGTAATTTTATAACTCAAAAACGGGCTCACCTATCCAAACCAAATGATTAGGCTTTTTTCGGACTATTTAGTAGATGGTTTATGTGAAGTTTGCACAAAATCGGTCGAGCAGTTCTTCATTTATCACATTTTTTCCCACCAGAAATTGCACCCGGGCGAAGCCGGGGCGGATCGCTAGTTTATTATATTTAGTGTTAATCCCGATAAGGTTGTTAGGCTTCAAGCAGGATGCAAGCACGCCGCGAAAGTTAGTGTTATTGGGGTGCAAACGTTAGTATTAGTATCGCGGGACTCCGCCGAAGTCTCTGCTCTTGCCGAACCCTGTTCGACACGTGTTTCGCCTCTACACGAGGCATCCTCAGGAGCTGTTGACTCGCCGAACGCTAGAACGAGTTCGTTCTTCTTTTCAGAGCTTTACCTCATTATAATATTCTATTACAACTGGTATAACTAAACTACTATAAAGGTATATGGGGAAACAAATAGTTTGCTAAGAAGAATACGAAAAAGCTATAGTTTTTTTTAAATGTTGTTTAAGTTAACAAGTTACAAATTCTCAAACATATACTTACCTTTTCCAGGTGGAGGTCTATGCGTTCGAAGACCACTCGCCTCCGAAAATCGAGATCATCCAGCCGTTTTGCGAGGATGTGGACAAGTGGCTGAACGAGGATCCCAGCAATGTCGCCGCAGTTCACTGCAAAGCTGGAAAAGGACGGACGGGTAAGGAAATTATGTTTTTTATCTCAGATGCTAGCTCACCTGATGGTAAGTGATGATGTGGTCGAGGATGGTTAAGCTATCTTGCTACTAAAGCCAACCTCATCTGCACATCATGTTTTTAGTGAAACTCGTGAGATTAAGACAAAGTGAGAATTTATAACAAGTTAATAATTGAAACGCAAGCAAAGCTATAAAAAACCGACTTCATTGCTTATATTTCAGTTTTTGGCTCGACCGATTTTGATACAATTTATCTGGGACCACCTCTGAAGTATCTTCTCTACCAAACAAAAAAAACAATTATCAATATCGATTTATAATTGGCGGAGATATCGCGTAACATACATAAAAGAAAAAAAACATACCTACAGTCGAATTAAAAACCTCCTTTTTTGAAGTCGGTCGAAAATCGGCCTACGCGTTTGGTCTCTAGAAACATACATACACATTTTCACATTCACAGCCCCACACTAAGTTCGAAGACTATGTGTCGTGGACACCCAGAACCAGAAATAAATGTTTTTGTGTTTCCCACCGGGAATCGAACTCGATATTCGCTGCTTAAGGCGAACACGCACCCAACTAAGCGAACGGGCAGTTTAGAACACACATACATAGGCTGATAAACGCATTACCCCCCTTTGCGTCGCGCAGTCGGGTAACGTTTGTAATCTAGAGACTGTAGTCCCCTTAAGTGCGACTTTACGGCAATGACGGCATTTTTACCGCTTCGTTAAGCAGTCCCTAAATGGGCATCACTACTGCACCGTACTACTACCACAACGTACTGCTTGTACCGTTTCGATTTGGCGGTAATTCATAGAACTTATTATGAGACATACAAACTACTGACTCAGGAAATGTACTGAATTTGAAATAATTACATTAAAATAAAATCATTTATTTCACGTTAAGACCCAACAAATGACAAATTATATGCTCTAATTAAATAATAAATATAATGTCAGTAAAAAGAAAAATTTAATACTAAAACAATTAAATTATTGATGTCAGATTTTCTTGTCCCTAAAATATTATAATAATTAGAGATTTTTTTTTTTATATTTGGCTTCGCAATCAATGTGCATTTAGCTAGTGTTTAGTAAAACATTTAAGGCTATGCTAGTTTCATTTTTCAGGTGATTTCGTTTAGGTTTTTTAAAAGTAGTCCTAGTCACCGGTCACAGTCAAAGTCAATTATAAGAGTCATTGTCATGCCCTAGTAAAGTGGTTGAAGCTGTACTAGAATTAGAATTCTTATTTAAACTACACTGTATCACAGAGAACGCCATCTCCCCGTAATATGCACGCCAACGCCAGTTGACATTTGACACCTTAAACTTAACAGAGAAGATACATTTTAAAATAGGTTATTTGCCGCGAAAGTGAAAAAATGGCGTTGTTGATTTTGTATAATTTTCCAAAACCTGTGATTCTTCTAGTATTAATGTAATAATGGTGGATTATTAACCGTTAATACTTAGTTAACGTGCATAAGTGTAGGCAAATCATACAAAGTTGAAAAACGTGATTTTCGACTTCGCACACTCCATTAGGAGTTCTAGTAAAGTTTCTACCACATTACTAGGGCATGTCTTGACTATGACTTGACTCTTTTACTCGACTGTGACTTGTGACTTGGACTTTTAATATGAAATACACTTGAAATACATTTTTACTTGACACTGGCTAAATGCACAAGATTGTGATTCCAAACTTTAAAAAAAATTGCACGAAAGACATTGGTCTCAATGGTTAAGATGATGTCCCAAGAGGTTTGTGATATTTTACAAGCTTTTATTTAGTTCCACCTGTCCCGTTGTCTGTCGGTCTGTAATCAAATCTTGCAAGCTAATTTAGACCCCCTTCCCGATGTCCGATTGGACTCAAATTTGATGTACTTATGTATCTTTGGTGACAATACAATGATATGGTACCATGTAGCTGGCCTAATGATGGAGACGGAAGATGACCATAGGAGCTTCTGAACTTAAGAATATAATTCTATGTTGTTTGGACACGTTTGATTCGTCGTGACAAGTTTTCGGGTTGTAGTTTTAGTCCTTTTTTATTAATTACTGGTAAAATATATTTAAAATTACTTTTTACAAATTACCACGAATATAGTGATAAATTTAGAAAGGAGCAATTATCGTTTGAGGCGGGGATTGAACCCGCGGCCATACAGTGTCATGCCCTATTGCTCTAACCGCTGAGCTACTCAAGCCCTACCTGAAGCGACGAAATTATCTTTTCCCTATTATTAACGTCTTACGGGGACTTACATGAATAGTTATTATACTATAGGTATAACGCTTACAAAAGATTCCATTATGTCAATGCCACACTCTTTTGTATCGGAATTGACAAAAGCAAATTCACCCTTGTGAACTCGCCTTATCATCATATACTTTTCATATTTATACGACTGCTAAATATTGTGTAATCTCCGCCGTAAGAACGGAGTCATGAACCGGCGGGCCTTTGACTATCGACCATCGATCTACTAAAAATATAGATACTGCGCACGGAACATGAGACGGTATTACATGTTTAAACCCTTGACGCAAAAAAGAGAGTGTTATTTATATGTGTGACGACACGCATTTGACCACTATCTCACTTGATCCGCGAACTGCCCGTTGGCTTAGTTATGTGAAGCGTTCACTTTCTATGGGTATCGGATTCGATTTCCGGCGGGAACAGTCTTAACCAAGTTTTCTCTTCAAGGAAAATTTATGTTTCTGGTTCTGGTTGCGATTATGTTTGTGATGTGAATGTTTCCAGCACCCACGACACAAGTCATCGAACTTGGTGTGGGTCTGTGAGTGTGAAAGCGTTTATGTTTATGCTATGATGTAAAGTGATGATGCCTAGAAGATACCTATTCACTCATGAGTGTCTATTTGCGGCATCGTAGCTTCTAAACGGCTGGACCGATTTTGGTATAGTTTTATTTTGTTTGAAACGTGGCTTGTGTTCCTAAGAACACTCTCGATCAAGTCAGCACCGGCTGTCACCAAACTTATCTAGCTATGTTTGATGAAAATCGGTGCTGCCGTTTTCAAGATGGAGTCGGAGATATTTTCAAAATTTTGATTTTGCCACTTGTATACAATTAGTTAACTATAATATATCTAGAGTGAATAGGTATCTTCTAGGTAAGCATACTATATCTTCGGCCGAATCATCACTTTACATCAGGTGAGATAGCGGCCAAATGCTTACCTATCCAGAAATAAAAACACTCCTAAATATTGTACCAAAAATTGTTCTCACGGAATAAATACTTTGTACTTTTACTTTACTTTTATTTTCTTTATGTAAGATAAGCAAACCTTTTTTTTTCATTGGGCTCTTCAGGTACCGTGCGCTGTATCTGTATTTTTATTAGATCAATGGCATCGACACGATCCATGAAAAGAATAAATTATCTCTCACCCAGACCAGATGGAGATCGTAAAATTTTGCATAATCGCATAATAGGTCCCGAAACGTTCAAGCAACAAAGGTTTTAAGGCAACCAATTATGCAGGGGAATTATTGCCTATAGGACATGGGGGCATTGCCAAAGGAAAAGACGAACACCCAAAGGCGTAATTGCGAAGTTTCCTTACGCCACATAATTGGGTGCATTACGCCCGCCGGCTTTCACATCGCTCTCGTAAATTTAAAAAAAGGTCCACCGTCCTTTTTTGTGGGCAGCCCTGCAAAAAATAGGGTTGCCGCGATCAAAAAACTACGGTCATTTCGACCTTTATATTTCGCTCGCTGTCAAAGAAAGTTCCTTTGAAAGACGCGGGCTCGTTATAGAATTTCACACTTTTTGAATTTTTCTATTGATGCCAGACGGAGCGAATGTGAGGTAGTTAGGTGTCGCCTAATGCATGTCCCGAGAGAAAAGGCATCGGGTATTGTACTGTACTGATTCATGCGCGAGCCTTGTCTTTCTCTTTTCTACCGACTTCACAAAGAAGGAGGAGGTACTCTCAAGTCAACTGGGTTTTTTTTATACACACAAAAAAAAACAGTTGAAATGTCCAGTTTAATATACAAGGTTACTTTAAATTAGCGTTCCATATATATTTTTTGTGTTGCATTGTCGATACCCGACCCCCCTGTGAAGTATGGAGCGCTAATTCAAAGTAACCTTGTATATAACTATACCTGCCGTAAATGAATATAACTTACAACTTTGACGACCCAGTCGGCACATTGGACAGGTCTCCGCCTTCTGCGCCGTGAAGCTGGGTTCGATTGCCGGCAGGAGCACAAATTCCTTCCCAAGGGATATTTGTGCTTCTGGTTCTGGGTGTAAGAATAAGAATAAGAATAAGAATTCACTTTATTGTATAACTGTGTAGGTATAAAGAGATCTTAAAATATTTACATAGTTCCAACAGTCTATTCGTTTCGAACATACAATATTAATGTTTTGCTAAAAAATATAATATTAACAACAAGTATATACACAATAATTAATGGATATAGCTACATTAGACACAACTGCTATTAATCAATATTACATTCAGTAAATAGGATAGTACAATTATATCATTTGTCAAAGTATTCACTTAAATTGTAGTATGCTTTTGAAATTAACCAAATTTTTAACTTATTTTTGAAAATATTACCTTTTAATATTTTTAGCTCTATCGGTAAATTGTTGTATACTTTAATAGCGGTTATGAAAGAACTTTTGTGAAACATTGTGTTATTAATCTGGGGAATTATCATATTATATAATGTGTGTGTGATGTCAATGTTTCCGGCACCCACGATACAAGTCTTTGAATTTAGTGTGGAGCTGTGAGTGTGAATGCGTTTGTTTGTTAACAAAAAGCTACGATCTTCGACCATCTATGTATCTCTGGAGCACGCTTGCTTTGTAAATACCTTTTCACTTTTCTTTTAAACACCAAATTGTAGATTTCTGGAAATACAGATGACCTATTCTTTTTGACGAAGACTCAATGTTTATTGGTATACAAGTGGGGAGCATCATATTTTTATTTTTGTTTCTGCCCGTTCGAGATACCCATCTTTGAAAAAAGCAATGCAAGTAGAGTACGAAACAGTTATAAAAAATCTATGTTTGAAAATAACAATTTGGTAAGCCACCAAAGACTGTTTTTAGACCTCTTCTGTCCCGGGTCTATCTCAAAAAACGGCTATTTATATAAAGCTGAAACTTTCCTATGATATCCGTTGTATCACGTAGTTGAACAATACATACAAAAATTAAACAATGATTTTAAAGAAAAAAAGTTATAAGCAATAAATTTGACGACCCAGTTGGCGCAGTGGACAGGTCACCGCCCTCTGCGCCGTGGGTCCTGGGTTCGATTCCCGGCTGGAGCACGAATTCCTTCCCATGGGATATTTGTGCTTCTGGTTCTGGGTGTAATGTGTGTGATGTGAATGTTTCCGGCACCCACGATACAAGTCATTGAACTTAGTGTGGGGCTGTGAGTGTGAATGCGTTTCTTTCCTTTTTTTTTCTTTCTTTTTAACCTCAAAAAGTTTAATCTATTATGAACTGCCCATTGGCTTAGTTGGGTGGGCGTCCGCTTTCTGCAGCAGGGGTATCGGGTTCGATTCCCGGCGGGAACAAAAGTTGCTCCCCAAGAAATTGGTGTTTCTGGTTCTGGTTGTGATTGTATGTGTGATGTGAATGTATCCAGCACCCAAGACACCAGTCATCAACCGTGTGGGGCTGTGAGTGTGAAAGCGTTTATTAGGCACAATATAGGCGCGAGATCTTAGTTCGGGGCGAACGACTAGCACCATACAAATACAATAATACAACCAAATGAAACATTAAAAATGGCCACATAAATAGATAACGAGGTAATTACACAGTATTTATGACCGGGCCTTTTCATTCCCTTTGCCGAATACCGGAAGTCAATGGACAGTTGGTGAGATCAATAGGCAATAAGGCCCTTCCCGTGAAGTGTATTGTGGGCACTTAATAAGGCATTTTTTATTACAACGTAACTGTTACCTTTTGTCAGCGTAATTTTGAGATAGTGGTAAGTATATAACTTTTTTATCCTCTCCATCATAATGTTGCCTGAAAGAGATCGCTGCTTAGCGATAAGGCCGCCGATTGTACTGCTATATTGTTTTTTTATATTGTAAATTATTATTTTTCATAGTGTGCAATAAAGAGTATTTGTATTGTATTGTATATTCCTTCGCATTTGATAGAAGGAATGTATGTCGTTGTTTAATATTAATAGATGACTAAAATCAAATTTTGAAAATACCTCCGACACTCTAATTTAAAATCAAAATAGTATTTATGTATTGCCAAAATTACACATAGCACATAAAGAAACAACTGGGTTTAATCAGATTGAATGTATTAAACACGCATTATTGACGATAACTCAAAAACTAGAGATCAGATCCTCATAAAATTTCAATGGTACCACAGGAAAAGCACCAGCTTTCAAATAAAAAAATCGACTCACAACGAAAGAATTATGAGGTAACTTTTGAAGTCGGTTAAAAACGAGAACATCGTCAATGTAGTCCACAGAAAACGCATTATTGACGATATTACAAAAACTACTGATCAGATCTTGATCAAATTTAAATGAGGCCATTCAAACTAAAAAAACGAAAACAACGAAATCGGTTCACGTGGAAAGAAGTTAAGAGGTAACACATAATTAAATAAAAAAAATACAGTCGACTTGAGTACCATCCCCTTTTTTGTGAAGTCGGTAAAAAATAAACGGCTTGCTTGTTTATCGTTTTGACTAGTGGGAAATCCTTGTGTCAGGATTTTTCGGGGCGTCTGAAGGCATCCGACCTGGCTCGTGTGCATGGCTCGTGTGTGACGTTTCGCATTCTTTTTGAAACAATTTTATATTCTATTTTGTGTCGTTATTTTATATTAGAACGCTATGAAAGTTATTTTATATATATACGTAAACGCTAGACGTAAAAGCTTGTTTTTATTTAATTGCATTTTCAGGTAATTTCAATAAAACCATGAATCACCTAAGATTGTCATGCGTGACAATACAATACCAATACTCTTTATTGCACTCCAAGAAAAATAATTATTATCAACAGAAAATAGTAACATAATTATGTGTTTCCCGATAGGTACAATCTGGGAGTCTTTAAACCTTGAGGTTCTAGGCAAACATGCTCCATCTTCGACGATATCGTCACTTTCCATCAGGTGAGATAGTGGTCAAATGCTTGCCTATCGTGAGTAAAAAAAATTTATATAGCAGTGCAATCGGCGGCAATATCGCTAAGCACCGATTTCTTCCAGACAACCTTAGGATGGAGAGGATAATAAAGCTTAGTAAAAAAGTCATCGGTGGTGCGGTAATGATCATTATTCATGCATTATTTACAAAAATACATATAATTATTAATCTAATTAAACAAATCATATACATATAGTTATATACATAAAAAAAGATAAATACAAAATATGTATACAAATAATATTTTAAAGTTAAAACTATAGTGAGTATTACACATGTATAATTACGTATAAAAACGTTTTACGTGTTTTAAGCCATACATAATATAAATAATACACACATACTTAATATACATACATGAATATGAGTGTTGAAACATGGTAATGATTTCCATACAAGCTGTGATAAATAATGACGTGACGTTACGTATATGACGAACGGACCCGACTGCTGTTGATTGTGTTATTCCGGTGTTGCAGGAACGATGATTTGCTGCTACCTCTTATACAGCGGACAGCAGCCGTCGGCGGAGGCGGCGTTGAAATTCTATGGCACCAAGCGGGCTCACGACGCGAAAGGTCAGTGTTTCTATAAACAGAGATGTACAAAATAGTTTAAGATATGAATTTAAATACAACATACAAATTTAATTTCCTATTTCAAATGCAAAATAGGTTATTTTAAAATACTTCCTTTAAGTACAAAACTTTTATTTTTTAATAATACTCTAGGCAGAGTAAATGTCGGCTTAGGGGCCATCCATAAATACGTCATACGTTAAGGGGGAGGTGGAGGGGGTCGACGAAGTGTGACAAGTGGCGGGGAGGGGACCCAAATTATGTGAATTCACATTTTTTTTTCAAAATATAATCTTTTTTATCTATGTATCACAACACTTAATTTTAACTACATACCTACTAATAAAATGAAAACATAACATATTAATAATGACCTCATTATATACGTATAATTAAACGCAAGCAAAGCTTAAAAAAAACCGACTTCACCGCTTTATCTTTGGAATCTTTTTCCAATTAACGGCTTCTACAGGAACATGTAAAGTAAAGGAAGTGCTTCGTTGCAGGCGTGACGATCCCGTCGCAGCGTCGCTACGTGAAGTACTACGCGGTACTGAACTGCATACCTAGGATTTTCCAATTAACGGCTTCTACAGGAACATGTAAAGTAAAGGGTGCTTCGTTGCAGGCGTGACGATCCCGTCGCAGCGTCGCTACGTGAAGTACTACGCGGTACTGAACTGCATACCTAGGATTTTCCAATTAACGGCTTCTACAGGAACATGTAAAGTAAACGGGGTGCTTTATTCCAGGCGTGACGATTCCGTAGCAGTGTAGCTACGTGATGTACTACGCGGTACTGAACTGCCTACCTAGGATTTTCCAAATAACGGCTTCTACAGGAACATGTAAAGTAAAGGAGGTGCTTCGTTGCAGGCGTGACGATCCCGTCGCAGCGTCGCTACGTGAAGTACTACGCGATCCTGCTGAACTCTGGTGTACAGTACGTGCCGTCGAAGGTGCACATCCGCGAGCTGGTGATGTCTCCGGCGCCCGCGCTCAACGGCGCCTCCTGCAGCCCCGACCTCGCCATCATGCACGCGCAGTCGCTCAGCAAGGTCATACACTTTTTTTTTATTTTGGCTTTGCAATGTTTTGCATTTAGCCAGTGTCAAGTTAGAAAATATTTTAAGTAATTTTCATAATATTAGTCCTAGTCACAAGTCACTGACTTTCAATGTTTTGACTTTGACTGTGAACTCTCGAAGAATCACTAGTTTTCGAAAATTATCCAAAATCAACAACGCCATTTTTTCAAATTCGCGGCTTAACTCAAAGATCCTACTTCTTCCTATAGTCTTTAAATTTCATAAATTCATTAATAGTAATAAAGCAATTACTTAAAAACTTTACGTTCTTAAGTAATTGTTTTATTACTATTAACGAATTTATGAACTTTAAAGACAATATTTTTTTTTATATCTGCACGTTTGCATGCAGGCTGAATACATTGTACATATTATTAATTACTAGCTATGCCTCGCGGCTTTGCTCGCATTGATCGAGTTAAAAAGTAGCCTTTGTGTTAATCCTAAGTATAAGCTATGTACATTCCAAATTTCATCCAAATCCGTTCACCCGTTAAAGCGTGAAGAAGGAATAAACATACTTAAACATTTACACACAAACTTTCGGATTTATAATATTAGTAGGATAGGATAATCAGGCGTGTCCAAAGGTTATTTTTATTAATTAAGGTAATTATAACAAATAACAAACAACGTGGTTCTCTTAAATTCCGAAACTGAATGAATAAAGGGGTATTTTTTCGGCAATTTGATTTAGTAAGTGCCTCGTACTAAAGGCCACAAACACAACATGTGTTTTTAACACATCAAGTTAATTTTGACCTATATAAGATTTTGACCTATATCTAGGTACAAAATTCCCTGGCTGACACTGAACTGCAATAATCAAGCGTGACGCTTACCGTCAGGCGAGCGACTTGCACGTTTCGCCTCTCAATTATGTAAAAATAAAAAAAGTGTTTTTTGCAGGCGTCTTCTGGAGAAAGCGAGGCGTTCCGTTTAGGCGGCGCTGTAGGCGTGAGGCTCAATCACTGCACGCCGCTCTGTGGCGACGTGCGGGTCGACGTCTACAACAAACACAAGATGAAGATGCGGAAGGTAACCAAACACTCTTTGAACTATTCAATTGAAATTAAAAACGGGAATTAGCGTGACTTACGCGTTGTCGATGTCTAGCCGAGTTTCTTGCCAGGTTCTTCTCGAGATGGCTGTAATTTTGCGAATCTGGCAATAGATTCATTAACTTTCATGAGTGCCTCTTTGGGGCCCATGAGAATAAACGATTTTGATTTGATTTGATTTGAGATCGACAATTGTTTCGCCTTCATTCAGAAGCCTTCTTTAGGACGAGTGCGGAACGCTCGCCGTCGCATCCCACCTTGCACATGGGCGAGGTATAATATATTATTTTATTATATTATGTAATGTAAAGTAATAAAGTATTTATAATAAACGTAACTTAAACATTAACGATTTCACACTCACAGCCCCACACTAAGTTCAATGATATGCGTCGCGGATGCCGGACACATTGAAAGCCCCACACTACTGTGTCATTTGAATGTGAAAATGTTTTACGTTAACAATGCATGTTGTTCCAGGAGAAGCTGTTCCACTTTTGGTTCAACACTTTCTTCGTGACGGCCGAACTCGCAGACGCCAAGCGCATTCCGCCGCTGCCTGACAGTCAGTATTTTATACCACGTACTAAATGTTACAATAATAAATATGGCCATACCAAAAACTAAATCAAAACTTACCAAAAATTAAGTGCGGTACTGCTGCCGACCGGCTCGATCATCACGGTTATTTTTTATGAGAAAAGGCAAGCGTTTGACCGCAATCTCACCTGATGGAAAGCGATGATGCGGCCGAAGATGTAGCATGCTTGCCTAGAAGGTACCTATTCACTCTTGACTTGAAGACTCCCAGATTATACTGTTCGGGGAACAAAGACGAGGGCAATGAGTTTCAATCCTTCGCTGTACGGATGATAAACGTAGAAGCGAAACTCTTCGAGCGAACTGGAGGTATGTCAACCATATATGGATGAGGTTTGACAGTTTGTTTTATTGTTAGATGGTAAAATGTGCAAGGGGGAATTAAATCGTGTAATTCCTGCGCACACTCTCCAAAGTGTAAACGGTAGAATACCGATAGACTTGCGACCTTACGTCGGTGACCGAGACTCTGCAATTTGGACTCGACCAGCTTATCATCGCCAATGAGTCTGCTCGCGGGTCGATGGACTCAAGAGCTTCAAGCTGGTACTTAGCGGATCCATCCCACAGGTGGCCGCAGTACTCCATACACGATCGGACTTGAGCTTGATATAAATTGAGAAGCTGTCCCGGTGTGAAGTACTGCCTAACCTTTGCGAGGACACCCAGTTTCTTAGCGGCTCGCTGAGAAGTATTCGATCGCTTAGTGACCGCTAAACAAATACAGAAATCAAACAATTATTATAAAGAAAAAAAGGTATAAGCATCAACCGTCAAAAAAAAATTATTTCGCGAGAGCGTCTATTTTAGTTTTAGGTTACTCAGAAAGCTCAGATAGCTATATAATTGTTACCCGACTACGATGTAATTTTTTTTATTCCCTTTTAAATGAAAGTAAAGAAATGATTGTTATGGTGTGTTGTGTGTGGCAGGCGCCGGTCTGGAGACGTACAAGCTGACGCTGGACAAGTGGCAACTTGACGACGCGCACAAAGACAAACAGAACAAACACTACACGCAGGACTTCAAGGTAACAAACCTCTAACATATTTAGGACAAGCCGTGCCCCGCAGCTTGGCCCGCGTTTACCAAGCTAAAAAGTAGACTAAAAACGTAGAAGCGAAACGCTTCGAGCGAACAGGAAGTATGTCAATAAGATAATAAGCTATGTACATTCCAGATTTCTTCCAAATCCATTTAGCCGCTATCCCTGTGTCGGGATAGAAAGTATATTTGTTATTTTATATATATATTTGTTAATCCAGGGTGTCAGCTACCTCCATACCTAATTTCATCAAAATTGGTCCAGCCGTTTGAACGTGAAGAAGTAACAAACATACAAACACACTCACTAACTGTCGCCTTAATAATATTAGTGTGATAAGTAATTAGTAAGATAAGAAGTAGGATAGTGTGATGAGTATGATTTATGATTTCACTCACAGTTGGTTTCTCGCATTGTTATTGGTTTTAATCAAACAATAACAACAGCAATAATAATAACATATAATTGAACTGCCCGCTGGATTAGTTATAAGCAGTGGGTATCGGGTTTGATTCCCGGTGGAAGCACAAGTTTTCTTTGATTTGTGTTTTTGGTTCTGGATGAGGCGTGTGTTTCCGGCATCCACGAGACACGTCATCGAACTTAGTGTAGGACTGTGAGTGTGAAAGTTTTTATGTTATGTCGATTTTATTGGTACAATGAAGAATATGCCGTGTGATGTCGAAATAGATTGTTTATTCAGATTTGAAATATCTTTTAATACCAATAAGTACCTCTGATAATCTACCGTTTGACCACTATCTCTTTTAATGGTAAGCAATGATGTGGTCGAGG
Source organism: Lomographa bimaculata (assembly GCA_948107665.1). Taxonomy (NCBI): domain Eukaryota; kingdom Metazoa; phylum Arthropoda; class Insecta; order Lepidoptera; family Geometridae; genus Lomographa; species Lomographa bimaculata. Next base: position 15,955,849 of record OX403600.1, read on the forward strand.
ACGCCTGACGGAACATATTTTTTTATGATTTTGGCTACGTATTTTTTTTATTCTACCTCGATCTACCACCTTATTTAGGTGCAGGGTAGCCATACAAGCGAGCACGAGAAACCGCCACCACCGCGGATGTTGTCAACATTGTAATTTTCCAGGTGGAGCTGATAATCGAGAAGATGCCGGACAGCTCGACGTACCTCGCGCAGACGGGGCGCGCCTCGCCGCCCTCGTCGACCGCATCGTCGTGCTCCGAGCCCGACACCGAGACCGACGCACACTGGGACTCGGGTACGGTGCCCTACACGCGCTTAGCGGACCGTGACGTCACGCTCGCCGCGGCCGATACGCCGCCCGACGGAGAGTACGCGCCGCGAGTCACGCGCGGCTGCCCGCACTGTGACGTCACCGCGCTGGACTCCGACACCGACGCCTGTAGGAAATGCGACGAAAGCGACGCCTCCAATTCCGGAGTAGGCGCCGTCGACGCCAGTCGGGAGTCCGTGGCGCTTAGCGATCGGATCCTAAGCGACCGAGCCTCTCCCCTGGGGGCGAGCGACTGCGCCTCCCGCCCCGATTCCTCCCTCGACGATCCCATGGACTCGTACCCGAAGCAGACCAAATCGGATCCCCTCTTCTACCCCCTGGCCGACGATCCGTTTTACGTCCCCGACGTCGCCCCGGCCGCTTTCGACTCGGATCGGGGGAAGGCTTTCTTTTTGAAGGACGCGGGCGGCTCCGATCGCTCCGAACTCTCCGGGGGCGAGGAGCGGCCGGCGGACTTTTACAAGATGGCGACGAACGGGAAGAAACCCGACGGAGGCTCCCGGACTAGGTTGTCTCTGGGCGACGTGCGCGCGTCCTGGCGGGAGTTTAGTTGCAAATTCTCCGACGGCAGGAAAAAGAAGGACGATTCTTGAGATGTTTTATATTTTTATGGTCTGAAATTAACTGGGCGCTCCTTTCAATAGTTAAAAGCGCTCCTTGGAACGCTTCCTGATGAACGTTTTGAGCGCTTCATTTGTCCTTTGTATCTCGATCGTGTGGGAGCCAGTGAGATCGGGCTATCTCCTTCGCTCGTTTACTAGTGAGGTGCCTATTATTTACGCTCCGATTAAAATTTTCTTCGACGGATACTTCTTAGTCTTGTTCTAGTTTTCAGCGAGTAAACGGCTCTGTTCGAAGAAGGATTTAATTTATACACTATCGCAGAGCGGGAAGAAGTTCTATGATCTCTATCTCGTTCGACGAAGAACTGAAGTACCATTAAAATCGAGTTAACAATCTGTTTTGTTCCTGATTTGATTCCAGGAACTTCGAAATCTTAGCTCTATCTCGTCAGGGATTTTGAAAATTTTAGCATTGTTATCTTTTGATCTAATGCTACTTCTAATAAAACTCGCTCCCTGAAATGTAATATACCGTATAAAAACGGCGAAAGATCAATCGAAGCGGGACTGCGCGAAGGTTTTCTATAGCTTAGGTATTTGTTAGGTAGGATTGTCATATAATTGAGTGTCTGGTCATAGCTATAGATGGGTATCGCGTACGTTTTACTCACAACTATATCGTCTTCCATTACAAACACTAAAACTATCTCAATTTACTTATAAATCAGATACTTTAGTGTACTTTTATACATAATCTAACTCTTCAATATTTGCTAGACAATACTACTGCTGCTGTAAACCTTCTTGGATGTATTTAAAAATATAAATATTGAAAAAAAATCTATCTATAGCTATAATCAGACATAAGTAGGGTGCCCGTAATAACTTTCGTGTAATATATCGGACATGTGGGTGTTAATAAAATTCTTGTTGTAGCCTAAAAACTGGCAACAAAATGCCAATTTCTTTAACACGGGGACCTTACTCTAGTTTAAAAAAAATGTTTTGTTTTAATTAATTATAATTATTATCATTTTCCCCTAGAGTGATTTTAACACAATGATCTCTTGAACCGATAACGAATTATACTTTAGGCCAGTTGATGAAATGTTAGATCTGTGCAACGGGGTTAGGTACTTTAATAATTATATTATTGGAATGTCGTGAATAGGTGCTAGTAAATTATATGGTAACATTACATAGTCGTGATTAAATTTTGAGATTTTTCTCCTCTTAGTGATATTAGACTAGATGCCTGAAAGTTCTACTTAGTCCGTCCGTCTGTTAGATTATCAAAAAATGATGGACGCGTATTTTTCCATCTGTCAGTTAAACGAAATATGACGAAGATATAGAAAGTTGAAATGCGTGGCGTCACAAGCCCCCACTACAGAACTTTGACGCTTTTATTGTATTTTTTTTTTTGTTAAATTGACAAAAAATACGAGTTGTATTTTTTCTGATAATAAGTTTTTTGATAATATAACTGACGGACTGATCTGAATTTTGTTTTTTTTATCCAGGCCACATCGTTATTGTGTCCAATTGGGTCATAGTGGCACATAGCCCAGACATCATATACTTAACTCCACGTATAAACTCATTTTCGATTTTTTCTGTCTTTCTCTACAGCGTATAGTTGGAAAGGGACAAGCGTTGTGAAGAGAGCTCTGTGTGCAATCGGGAATATGCATTTTTTTTGTGTTTTTATTCGATTGTTTACATTAATTGCCGGTAAAAAAAAAACTTTAAGCATTGCGTTGCGTAATCCGGTTTGGTAAATTTTTAGACGCGGCGATTTAGCCTCTCTTTTCAACATGACCCAATCATGGCTACTTTAAAAATAGTTGACCAATCATTGACATCAAAAATGTCTGAACTGATGTCACGAATCAGTATAGCCAAAGCGCGCGTTTTGCTCGGATTTCCCGTGCATTTGTGATTAAAAATGATTTTATTCATTAAAATTACTAATTAAAAGGGATTTCCACTAAAAAAAAGTTTGGTCAAATCGTTTATTCTCACTTCACACTCATGAAAGTTAATGACTCTAATTGGTGTAATTTTACTTGGATATTTCTATAGCTACAAGAACAAAAAAAAAATAAATTAAATCTCATGTATATTCCCCATTGAGTTAAAATGTTAGCTTCCAGAATAGTTTTATGCCCGAAATATAAGAATGTAAAAATAACGGTATCACGTAGTAGTTACGGTCTCACGTTGTAGTCAACTTCCCTTCGGTAAAGGAAACCCACTCGCACATGCCACTAATATATACATAGCGCATTTTTGTTGTTGATTTTTCACTTGCCAGCATTTCATTTGTCCGTCCGGTTGCATTGTGGGCTATGGTAACGGAGTCAACACGGCATGCATTACATGTGATGTCCATACTTCTTTCGTCTATGACAAAATTGTCATAAGTTTTTAACAATTTTGGCGGCTACAGGGTTTATGTTATTTTGAAAAGATTTTTTTTTAAACATAATTTTTACAGCCCCACACTAAGTTCAATAGTCAATAATTTATTGCAATAATGTTTACAAAAATACACTTGATTTTGTTTATATAGCATTAGCCATGCCAGGCAGGCATATTGATAAATTTTGAAATAAAAAATTATCGCTTGAGGCGTGGTATGTACGTCCCCGTAAGACGTTATTATTAAGGAAAGGTTAATTTCGTTCAGGCAGGGCTTGAGTAGCTCAGCGGCTAGAGCAATAGGGCATGATACTCCGTCACAAGCGATAATTTTTCCTTTCTAAATTTATCATTATAAAAATACACTTTATAAGTAAACGCATGACCCTAATATATAGCAATAATCGGGCTGCAAGTGTACGGGCCGATTTATTAAATAATTGGTTATTTTTATTAATATCACATAACCAAGCAAATCAAATAATTTTTAAAAAAATTATTAAATGTCATTTAGGAAGTTTTAATTTTTTTTTGTGAATATTGACTGTTTTCGTTCGATTTTTATTTGTTCTGGAATATTGTTATAAACTTTTACGGCCATAGCATTAGGGATTTGACTTCGAGTTAAGACTTGCTTCGTGGGTGCCGGAAACAATCACACCACACAGTAAATCACAACCAGAACCAGAAACACAAATTTTCTATGTTAGTTGAGATTATAAAGATATAAGGCAGTTCAGGTTCCATTTCATAACTGACAAAAATCAATGCTGAAATAAATAACCTAAATTTCAACAAAACTATATAGCGCGCGTTCGTATGTACTATTTTCAATCGGAAAAGCTGGGCTTCTATCGCTAGGCTATTTCTGAATAACATTTTATTTTGAGCACGCGTGCACCATAACCTGTTGCAACTACTAGATTTTCTCATTAAAAAATGAATCCAGTTCCAAAATTTTGTAACAAAAATCTAGTTACATAAGTTCTGTAGCCGCCAATATCATCTACCAAGAAATAAGTAGAATATAATGTTCCATAAAACACTTGAGGCCAGTGTAAACATTGTGTACTGTCTGCATAGGGGAGGCGCGGGAGTGCGTCGGTCGCTACCGGCAGCTGTCGCCCGAGCCCGCCCCGCACACGTAACTATTACCCGATACTTGGAAATGGTGCAGTTTGCCCCGATATACCCTTGCTATTACATACTACCCTACAATATCTGCAGAAAAAGTTGGAACTATAGCCGCAATCGATGATGATCGCTCTCGGAAAATGTCAAGTAGTTTTTTTTTACTCGATAGAAAAGCATTTGACCACTATTTCATATGATGGAAAGTGATGATGCGGCCGAAGATACTGATTTTTAATTTCTCACTAATTTTTGACATTATCTCTGGTTTAATTTTCTATAGCAGTTCTTTAATAAACAGGTGTGTCTAAGTACTAGAATATCAAATAAAACAATTAAAAAACTGTTTGGTGAAATGAAGAAATCGATTGTCTTGTTACGTTAATAGGACCAGGTCCATATAAACCAAAATTAAACTTCTAAAAGACTAAAATAGGTTCCACTTTGGCAAGGCAAACTGCACCATTGTTTTAGCACGTTTCGTAACTTACAGCTCAGCTTTAGCTGTTAAAACCGCTTGAACGCGCCCGTTCTGTTGCGTCCATCGCTTGTTTGTGTCTCATATTCATAGTCATTGCATCTCCCTCACACGTTTAGGTTTAACAACGAGTGATATTCTTCTCACAGAAAAGAAGAGAGGAATGGGTTCCATTTAAAGGTTTTATTTGTACAAAAGCTGTATAGTCAGAAGTAATGGCATTTATACAAAAAATTGTTTATAAAATACCCATATCTTTAGCTCTTTTCTGTTTGATGTGATATTGGCACATACCAATCTTTTCTGTTGGTAATAATTAACATTTTTTTGTGATTGTCCGTGTACGTTGTTTTACAGCTTCGAACTCGTATGCATGGTTGTCATAAAATGTGATATCGATATATCCAGTTATTTATATGTATTCCCAAATATAAATGTTGTCCTTACTACAATAAGCACTTACTGTGTTGTTATACATCCTTGTATAATTATTTCCTATTAACGATCTGCGGTGAAATTCGTTAAGACAAAGCTTTTTACATATTGTCTATGTTTCATTGCTTAATATTTAATAAATTCTGGTTTTGCTTACCTCTTTCGAAATTCACCGCAACTTCATTTTATGTTTGTCCCGTTTTTGTGGATTGTGTTTTGTGTAAATATGTCGATTTTTTTACTAAATACCTCATTATTTCACTTTCATTTACGTTCTAACATTTTCATTTTCGCTGTACATTGCCCGCTTTGCACATAATCTACGCACAACACATGCCACATTCAGTTTTCTAAACGCCTAACTATGTACATATTATATTTATTCTTTTTAAATATTTGCATGTCTATTACATTGTATAGTTATCACTTGTAAGGCGTTTAGGAAAGACTTTTGATATTGTTTGAAATTTTGGTCGGCTGTAAAAGTTTTACTACTTTGAATCTGGATCGCGGTTTCTGGCAAATATCGTTAATTTGTGAAACAATCAAAATCCGTCGATATCAGTAATTATTGTAGTTAAAATGTATATAATTTAACTGCGTTAGGTAATATTGACGCAGTAATGTGTTTTCACAATTGCATTTTAATGATATTTCATCAAAAACAAACAATCAATACGATACTTGACGGTTCTATATACTTAGACGACTTCATCGCACTTTCCACTGTCCGAGCACGCACCAAAACTTAAAACAATGTCACCCATATCAGTGGCATATGTTGGTGTCGATGGTTTACCAGGGTTTCTTACATTTCAGGTGAATCCACGTACTTGTGAGGTGCACTTGGCCGCGGCTACACTTCTATATAAATAGACCCCGCTTTATTCCCACCAGTGGCGAAGGCTAACTAACGATGTCCCCAGACTCACCTACGCCTTTACCCTAGCGACGTTACGAACTTGTAGTGTTATATGTGTCTAATGTGTAGATATCCAATAAGCGGGCTGTGCCATCGTAAGGGACACGGAAAAATATTTGTGATAAACATGAGTGCTGATCGACGAATAGGACGGTTTAAACAATCTCGGTACTAAACTTCGACTCTGTCGCTCTGTTCTCTTATTTGTATTCCGACGGATGTGTCGTGGTCACAAGGTATGTTCTCGTCTATGTAATCCTAGAAATTACGTAATTCTTATGACTGATAAGTACATTGTGTATTTGTATTGTCAACTTGATTGTTTACCGGCGTGGTACGGTGTATCGAACGCCGACGAGCTTAGAACGGGTTTTATACGTGTTTTTCTATTAACTACATCTTTGTGCCGTGTTTTAATGTAATCTTTCTCAGTACATTTGTTTAGTCAGTTGTATTGCCATAATAATTTGTCATAAAAGTGAATCGAATTCAAGTAATGATGTGAACATTTCCGGTAGTTTTAAATAATCGCCTAGTTGTGCCGGCCAGTGTCAATAGTGAATCGATTAAATCGATTATTCAGGACTCTTCGATGTATTCGGATTTGTAATGGTACTATTGTTTGAATAGTTTGGAAAGAGACGTGTTTATTGATATGCCGCATTCATTTGGTGTACATACATATTTCTTAGTATTCAATGTGAACATTTTACTAGATGGCATTTATTTCTGTACATCGTCGACCGATTTATCGAAATAAAATTCCATCTTTAATAAGCTGTAGTCGGTGTGCCTGAATTGATTTGAGAAAATGTTAAAAGGTATTTAAAATAAGGAACCAATTTCTAGGTGGTGCTCTTATGTTAACGTTTATACTGTTTATTACAATGAGGACAGTAGGATGGATCGATCAACGAAATAATGACTCGACCGTTGCTTACGACGTTCTTTTTGTTTTCGTTCCATCTTCGAATTCCTTTAGATGTTTCGATTACATTAATAATACTTTAAAGAATTACATTGCCGTATGAGCGAGGCTGTTTCTCCCACCAGCTTATTGACTAAGTCCACCGGCGGTTATTTTTTGTATATTTTCTAAAAGATCTCAATAACTGCCGTCGTGTTTTAATTTTCTAGGCTCGACTTGGTTACTGTGAAATTTTGTTTAAATAATTATTTATTCTTTAGCCCTATCATTTCATAGAGTACATTGGAATTGTGCATGCGCTTGTACCAACCTAGACGATTCGTAACGTCAACCAAAACGTTCGATGATTTCAACTGTTATCTAAAATTACATTTGTTATTAATAAATAAATACTTATAAAATGTCACAGTAACACACAAGTTAAAAAATCTTCCAAAAATATAGATATGTTATCTTCTAACGATTTATGGAGTATCTCCGAAAGTCCAGTTTGGTAATGTCTTAAAAACAATGTTGCTTTTCTAAGACTACATTATTTTGACTGCATTTGTTTAAATGCGAAGAACTACTAAAACTACGAAAATATTTAATTTTACTTTAGAAAATATTATTTTAATTAGAGACAATATGCGGTATCAATAATAGTAGGGGATTTTCAAGTCGAAAATGACGGCCCTCCACCAAATTTGTCAAACAATTGAGTGTGAAATGGGCAAAAAAAAATGTGGTGGAGACGTTCATTTGAAGACCAGCAGGCCTACCATGAACTTTTTAAGCTTTGCAAGTTCCGAGTAGTTCATTTATTGGATCGATATTTGTCCTGCTAAAATGTGTACTTACTACGAACATACAATTGCTGAACTATTTTGACCTGCTTCGGGCATCACAGAGTAATTTATCTAATTTAATACACATTTTAGCAGGACAAATATCGATCCTATAAATGAACTGCCCGGAACTTGGCAGGCTTAAAAAGTTCATGGTATGCCTGCAGAAGTTCTCTAACATTCTGTGTGGTAACTAGCAAGAAATAACAAGGTCTTCGGTAGATTTATTTTACGCTATATGCGATATAGACTACATTGTTTCAGTGTTTGTGAGGTTCGGTTTTTGGAATAGTTACGATTCGATGCCAATTTAATATGGTTATTGCAACTAAATACGAAGAAAATGTTTCCGGTTCTTCAGATAACGTAGAGGTGTCTGAAAATGGGCTTCGCTAAAATTTTCAGTTTTCTACAACTGAACAACATTAAGACAAAAATATGATTTAACTGAGTTGCCACCGATATTTGATTTACATCTTATGTCTAAGTTAAAATGGCATGAAATCGTCATCAATTGTGATTGGAAAAAATGTGTTATTACTTTACTATTTTATATTTCAAGTACATTTTGTATAAACGAGTGCTTCTATGTTTTTTTACTATGGAGAGTTTGATTTTGCATGATTCCATATTTTAAAAGTTTCAACACAAATATGTGAAAATCTTAAAATATATATTTTTCGAAAAACCGAGGCTACAGAATATTTATTTTTCGTGAGTAAAGTCACATTATCATGTAATGAAATACATGATCCAGTCAAACGCTCCATCGAAAACTTAAATTATTAGATTACGCATCCGATTTCGTTCAGGATTCACAGAACCAGTTAGATCCTCTGCAACCGGGGTCTGTATTCGGAACTGTTCAGGACGAGCGAAAAAGCGACAACCTCACCAACTTTGAGTAGATTCTACCACCATCATTAAGGATAAACTCGTAGATAAGCGTCTGGATACGACCGTATTAGCAAAAAAATAAGAAAATCAGGTACTCTATGCTCCATACACAAGGTGTATGAAAAAACATAATTTCTTACTTGTAAATACAATTGTTATTTCATTACTTAGTGGTTATTCGAGATCTGTGTTTTTATCTTTATATATTTAAATAAGAAGGTTGCCTGTACTGTTTGCCTGGTTTTAAATATTTTGACAATAGATGCGCGCATGGCGGGCCATGCGTGTAAGAAAGATTTTTATAACTATATTCGAGATGATTTTTTTTTATTCTGTCATAAATTGCCGCAGAACTGTATAGCTTGAGACAGAGTTAAGGCTGCGGTGTATTCAGTGTAAAACCCTAGTTTCCAAGAGATTTTGAAGCGCGGCAATGTTATCGAATCCCAAGTCATTCCCAGTAGTGATTTGTTTTGTGATACCTCTCAGTCAGTGTATATCATCAGCTCTGAACAAAAAATATCACTTCAAGCAATGTCTGTCAGTCATTAATAAATATTATCTGATACACAATTTTAGAATGTTAACTTTTTGTGAACTGCTAATTATTATGACTCGAATATACCCGTGTCTGACAGAAACTAAAAGAGTTCATCAGAATGAAGGCAACCGTAGTCGTTCAATTATTATTTTGGCTGTGCTATTTGCTTTGGGTGATCCATCTTGGTCTAAAGTGTCTGAGACATTAAATTGGTGCGGAAGGTGTCGGTATCTTGCATTATGACTATAACATATTTATTGGCACTTAGAGCGGTGCTTGTCCGCTTGCTGTTTTTACACCAAACGTTTATATTATTATCAATGTAGATAGTATCAGCTTTGATAAGCCTCAAAATCCAATTGAATTTTTTTTTTCGCCAACTCTTGGATTCGAGAATTGGAATGATGCCATGCTTAATCTGTCGCCAAATCCGACTGAGCCAGACTCTTTCTAGACCTAGCATGCTTACCGTTCTCGACAACATAGTTGCTGACCAAAGGTAAAAATCCACTACGTGCGAACCTTTTGGAAGGGTTGATCGCAATCCGGCGTCCCCATTGCTCTATTCTTTTTTAATCCTGAGTAACGTCTTGCGTTATGAGCAACAAATATTGCTAGCAAAAAGTTGCACTGCCGATTTGAAGCGAACAGTTGCATACAAGGAATACTCTTTGCTTTTAAAACGCTTTCGCACAGGGAACTGCTGCAAAAGTGTGGTTTTCAATAACATCTTATATTTTTTTATACTGATCTATAAATTATAATATTTCATAATATTATTGACGCTTTTATTGTTCAGGGTGGATTCCCAATCAAACTTTTGATATAATTTATAGTACACTACGGGTAGTCACAGTCAGAGTAAAATTGTCGGGCTGTATTATAAGTTTCTATGACGGTTAGGGGAGTCAACGGTTATTGTGATATAGCGGCTTTGTAGTGGCGTTGATGGCTCAAATTTATTGATATAGAAATCGGAGACTTACGAAACGACGCGTGAACGGCAACGTTGTGGTATTTTGGTGTTGTAACTATCGATAGAAATGCCACCGTTTGCTGAACAGTGTAAAATATACTCGCTATATGATTCCCAAAAGATGAAAGACAGCAAAATTGTATTCAAGATAATATGAATTTGATCCTGAATCTGTCAATTATGCATATTTCCAAGATATTTGAGCCATGATCGAATGGTCTTTGGAGTTTGTCCATGTCATTGTATGTTTTTAGAACGTGACTATCGTCATCATCTCCATTCTAACCCACGAAGAGTTGGCACAACATGTACTCTTCGCAGAGGGGGATAAAGAGTGAAGAATGGATTCTACAGTTTCATAAGCCTATGTTGTGACTAATGGTTGCGACACACAGGACCGACCTGGTTTAAACAGCGCCCGGGGTACCCGTCGCCTCTCGTACAGCGGTGCCTGCCACGCCGATCTGTTCGAACCAAATGCGTCCTGAGTGGCGCAAACTTGAGATTTAGCACGATAACGACCGGCCTTGACGTGATTTGTGAAGCGTCGTTCTTAGAAATCACCATGTATAGCACTTTTTTTAATGTTTGGAGTATCGTGTGAAAACGTATGAACGCAGTGGATGAACTCCAAAGAATATTGAAAGATAGTAAGGACTAAGGAATGGTTAATGTAGTTAGGTTAGATCGTGTTTAGATAGGTTTATTAACGTCATAGAAACGACATGCTGAAATAAAGGAAGAAAAATATAAAAAAATGTGTTGGTTCGTTTAGACTTTAATTTGATATTTCTTTAACGGCTAAGAAGTCACATGAATGCTTCCAGTTTGAGGTTTCTTTAAGTGTCATGAATTGTTTTTAATTAGTTTGTAATGTTTTTTTTTAATATATCGCTTCCGATTGCGTCGTAATTATCTGTTAAGAATATTTGGCTCGTATGATTTTGTTTCAAAATTGTCATTTTAACTTCCATTATGTAAATAAGTTCGATAAATTCTAAATTGAATGTTTTTAATTATGTTTTGGCTGTTTGTTTTTAAATGCGAATCACAATCTATTTGGCGTCCGAAATTAAATTTACGCATATATATCAATCGCATCAAGTACAAAATATTTAGGTGTTGATAGCTTGTACCTTCTAAACGGAGTGGACTAAGTCATTATCTTTTTATCTCCAGGGAATATTATAAAGTAACAGCCACCTCTAGTATTAAAAATAAACCCCATTCCAGAATGTTAGTTTTGATTTTTGCACGAAAAATTCGTTATCGGTTATTCGCTCCCCCTTCCATCAAAGGTTTAGCTTTAAAGATTGTTGTTTGCCTTATATATATACATATATATAAAAAATGTGATCTTATGACGATTATATTGAGGATGTCACTGTATTTTGTTAGCGCAGAACTTTTGTCTTTGTACTGTCAAGTTGAAACTGTCTTTGGTGCCACGGACTTTCAAAATGGAGACAAGAGTTCTGCGTTACCAGCTCGTACGAATGTATATGCCTTGAATAAAGATAACAAAATGAATTATGTAATATAGTTAGTCTGACACGTGCGGGATATCACCATCAATTTGATTCTGTTAGCGGAAAGGGCTTTACTGGTTGGAAAGTATTTCATTGGGTGTGGAACATCGATCTGGAACTCATAACCAGTCAAAGGAACTAGAAACTATATGGTTCTAATCTAAGAATGTACTTCTGTCCAATGGACTTCTGTCGAGTCTTTGCTAAACAGCCGAATAGCGGGACTGTGCTAGATGCTACATTTTAATAGCTTAGGTATGGCGGGACTTTCGCGCTAAAAACTGTTTCTATTAACCTCGACGTTTCGTTAGTTTTTTGCGCGATTAAGTTATTGTATTACCCAAACCATGTTGTGCGAAAGTTCAAAAGATGACAAGTTATACTAACGTATAACTTGGTATCTACTTAACAGTTTCAAAGAGCATTCTCACGCGGTAGTTTGTATGGTAAATCAAGTTGTGGCGCTGCAGGTCTATATGGTGCGTCGCTTCAGGCGAGCGACATGCTTGTAAGTCTTGTATTAAAAATAATTAATAGCTTCCTGATGTAGCCAGTTCTATGTTCCACAACTTAGTAGAAATACTGTATTTATTTAGTACATTTTACCCTCCGAGGATTTGCATATTTATTTGGTGGCAATTTTGACTAACCATGGAATATTATGACCCTACTTAAGAAAAGTTTTGGTGTTGACGACAGTTGACTTGGCATCTCACTCTGTCTATTGCTGTTAATAGTTTGAGGGAGTGAGATATAACGTCGTCAATATCAAAACTTTTCTTTTATAAGTCGGGTTATAACGCTTTTTTAATGGTTTCAGAACCATGTCATATTATAACCCAATATAGGACTTTCTTTACATTTGGTCCTACTTGTTGTGTCGCCGTAAAGCCCTGTCCATAGTAAAAATAATAGTTTTTTTTATTTAATAAATCGTAAGAAGTTCTTAGTTCCACGATGATTAATAAAAAAAATATGTAAATTTTTCTTATCTTAGTTAAAAGATCTCATATGTCTTATTTTTGTTTTGTCTTTTTTATATTTTGAGGAACTTCGGAATAGTCGAGTTGATTTAAAGACAACTAATGTAAAATAAAATATATTGATGTATATAATTAGTTTGTTTTATTTATACAGACCTGTCAGATCCATAGTCGTTCCAAACATTGTAAATAATTACGAGTACACAAAATATTTTGCTTATTCTATAGGACTCTAGTCGATGACAATATGGTCGCTAACTGACGCAGTATAATACAAAATATAGTCTAGATGCCTGGATCTATTTAGTACGTCATTTACATTATAAAACATTAAAGGGTGCGTCCATTAATTACGTGGGGGGGGGGGAGGGATTTAAGACGAACCTCACCTAATCTCACGTGGGGGAGAGGGGGGTGTCTCAGCAAACATCACGTAATTTTTTTGCAAGAAATAGTGGGTTTAATGAAGTAATAAATTCTACTGAAATATGGCTAAATATCATGTGAGATTAGGAGAGGAGGAGGGGGTATTAGAGTAGAGTAAAATCTCACCAAGGGGACAGAGCCAGTCGAAACATCGCCAAAATAGCCTCACGTAATTAAACATAAACGTTTTCACACTCACAGCCCCACACTAAGTTCAATGACTTGTTTCGTGGGTGCCAGAAACATTCACATCACACACACAATCACAACCAGAACCAGAAGCACAAATATCCCTTGGGAAGGAATTTGTGCTCCTGCTAGGAATCGAACCCTCTTTGGGGAGAAAACTTGTGTTCCCGCCGGGAATCGAACCCGATACCCCTGCTTGGAAGGCAAACGCTCACCCAACCTAGCCAACGGGCAGTTAATGGATACCGCCAAACACGTATCTTTTCTTTTGTCAATTAAACAAAAAATTAAGATATAGTGCGTTGAAATTCCACGTGACGTCATGCCTCAGTACACTTTACTGAGGCGTGACGTCACGAGCCCCCACTCCTGATATTTTTATCTTTGTGAATTTCTATGACTTGTTAAATAAAAAAATACATGTCCAATATATTTTTATAATCTAACTGACGGACTATGTACTGTTTTTTTTTATTTCCATCAGTATAACAAAACATCAAATATCAAATTAATAACTTACAAATATTCAATCCAATTACATATTCTTCATCGTTAGGTGAAGGACTTGCATGAAAGTTATTTGCTAGGCTAACTGCTTTGGGCTATCAACATTGATCTTAATCCGTCTGAATTTACGACTAAAATTGCAATATCAAGCTTATCTTTTAAATAAATCACTCGGAATTTTAATGTCACTATTATAAGAATCTCATACACTTTCAAACCTTTAAGAAGATTTAAGATCTATATTGATAGTAATACCGTCACAATTTTCCGTTTACGTAAGTAAAATCGAGTAACGGAGGGTCGCATGTCGCATATTATATATGGTGTATACATATAGTATACATACATACATATATAGACGACCCAGTTGGCGCAGTAGACAGGTGCCCCGCCCTCTGCACCGTGGGTCCTGGGTTCGATTCCCGGCAGGAGCACAAATTCCTTTTCAAGGGATATTAAAATTTGTGCTTCTGGTTCTGGGTGTAATGTGACGATACAAGTCTTTGAACTTAGTGTGGAGCTGTGAGTGTAAAAGCGTTTGTTTGTTTATGTTTATAGTATAGGAATACACACACAAAAAAAACATTCTACTGACGTTTATCATATCCGTACTGCGAACTCATTGCCTTCGTCTTTGATCCCAGAACGATATAAGTCAATAGGGAATACGTATCTATTAGGCAAGCATGCTACATCTTCAGCCGCATCATCACTTTTCATCAGGTGAGATGGATGTCAAATGCTTGCCTATCAGGCATAAAAAAATTTCACTTAGCATGACCTGATCACGAGATCAAAGATGGATTAACAGAACATAACAGTCAGACGACGACTTTTATACACTTAAAAACACTGTCCAGAATGCATTGCAATTACAACCACAAAAACTAAACAATAAAATTCACAATAGAATGCTACCATCAACGTTCCTCTTATAAGGCGCTTCTGCCCTCCTACCCCCTTGCCGGTATTTAAGGGAGACTCATAAGAGCCTCCAGACAATTATCAAAACTATAATAATCAAGAAATAAAATCCATATCGCAGAAAGGGACACTTCCTACAAGGCTCCTCTCCCCCTCCCCCTGCCTCGGAACCCTCCCCTCCCGCGGGGCCGCGCCCCCTTGCTAGTGTTGGGGGGGCTCTTGGGCCGGAGAGCCTCTATCCGCTCCGTGCAGCCCGTGCTCTCCCGGCCCTCGGTGAAGTACGACGAGTAGAGTTCTGCGTTGAAGTTAGAGTTGGTGAGGTCGTGGCCGATGGTCACCCACCCGGGACGGATTGTGGAGTCGCGACCGAATAAGTGCACTCTGCAATGTACAAACATTATCAATATATCAACTGTCCGAAGTTGGGGTTTGCATTCTGCTTTTAAGAAGGGGTATCGGGTTCGATTCCCGGCTGGAACTCAAGTTTTCTCCCCAAGGGAAATTTGTGTTTCTGTTCTGGTTGTGATTGTGTGTGTGATGTGAATGTTTTACTGCAACGAAGACACAAGTCTCGTATTTAGTGTGTGGTTGTGAGTGTGAAAGCGTTTATGTTTAGGTTACGTTTATTATAAATACGTTATTACATTAAATAATATAATAGCCAGCGTCGCCCGGATTAATATAAAACATAGCCTATGACAATCACAAATAACGTGGCTTTTTATTAGTGACAGAATTTTCAAAATCGGTTCAGTCCAATCCAGAGATTACCCCTACAACCTCACTAACTTTACCTCTTCATAATATTCAAATAAAAATGACAATGATTAAATAAACTAAACATCCTAAGTTTAACTATTTATTGTATTCTATAATTTATTATTTTCTAACCGTGCCCCGCGGCTTCGTCCGCTATTATCAAGTTAAAAAGTAGCCTATGTGTTAATCCCAGGTATAAGCTATGTACATTCCAAATTTCATCCAAATCCGTTGAGCCGTTACAGCGTGAAAAGGGAACAAATATACCTGCACACTTACACACAAACTTTCGGATTTATA
The DNA here is from genome assembly GCA_948107665.1 of Lomographa bimaculata. NCBI lineage: Eukaryota > Metazoa > Arthropoda > Insecta > Lepidoptera > Geometridae > Lomographa > Lomographa bimaculata. The sequence continues at coordinate 15,971,909 of OX403600.1, forward strand.
ATATTACAGTCAGATTTGATAGAGACTAGACGAGCAAGTCGCTAGCGTAATGGTAAACGTTGCCCTAAAAAAATACAAGAATCAGAGGCTAAGATCTTTCAGGTATATTACAATTTATTACAAACTAGCCGTGCCCCGCGGCTTTGCCCGCTATTATCAAGTTAAAAAGTAGCCTATGTGTTAATCCTAGGTATAATCTATGTACATTCCAAATGTCATCCAAATCCGTTCAGCGGTTAAAGCGTGAAGAGGGAACAAACATACTTACACACTTACACACTTACACACAAACTTTCGGATTTATAATATTAGTAGGATTACCCTATAATAATATATAATAATTTTAATTCCTGTTTACTAGTTCTGACCTTCTCCGTCCCAAACAAAAATGTTCCATAATATGGAATATTTCAATCGGCTTCTCCGTACTCCCAAACTCAGGGTCCTCCGATATAATCAGGTCAATATCCACATTGGCATGTATAAAGTCCCCGTCCACAGATCTCCTGACCGTCCCCTTGATGCCCATGAGGCAGTGTTCCTTGGTCCTCTGGAAGACAGCGTTTGTCTCCAGGTTTTTGGAGTGTCCGGGGTTCTTTATGTTGGTCTTTATCCAGCAGATGTCTTCGCAGCGGCGGAAGCCCCATTTTTTGAGGCACTCCCGGCCCATGTCAAGACCTGGAATTTGAACAGATGTAAAAATAAATGATTAAAGCTTTCACACTCACAGCCCCACACTAAGTTCAATTCAATTCAATTGATTTATTTCAGATTATTAATATATATTTTAAATCCAATTACAATTATATTCTACAATAATAACATATTATATCTATATATATAAAAATCAATACCACTTTTCGTTGTAATTTTATAACTCAAGAACGGGCTCACCTATCCAAACCAAATATTTAGGCTTTGTTCGGACTATTTAGTAGATGGTTTATGTGAAGTTTGCACGAAATCGGTCGAGCGGTTCTTCATTTATCACACCTGGGCGAAGCCGGGGCGGATCGCTACTTTTTTATAAATTTCAATGACTTGCGTCATGGGAGCCGGAAACATTCACATTCACATTTTTCTTTGCAAATAAACAATTATTGTATTGTATTGTATTGTACACAAATCATAATCAGAACCAGAAACACAAATTTGCCTCGGGGAGAAAACTTGTGTTCCGAGAATCAAAGCTGATATCCCTGAAGATTGCGAACGCTCACCCAACTAAGTTAACGGGCAGTTAATATCCAACATTATTGAGGATAGCCTAAATATGACCACTGTCTCACCTAATAACGACAAAGTATGTTCGTATAGAGCCCGTTCACTCGAAGACTCCCGGATCATGGTTTCCGGATTACACATGTGGTGAGTATAACGTTACCGTCGGAGCTGCCGCACCACAGGAACACGAAGCTGCGCGCCTGCGCCACTTGTTGCACGTCCAGCGCCAGCACGTCCTGCCAGCGCCAGCCCGCGCCCAGCGGCGGCTCCACCAGGATCACGTCGAACTTGTTGCTCATCTGCTTCAGGTCGAACGTCTGCACAAAGGACAACGGACTTAGCTTTCTATTTGGAAACAATAGATACTACTCTGAGGTCTGTATACGGAGACCACTTCAAAGTTCGTATTTAGAGATCACTGGTCCAGATATGGGGACGATTCAAAGTTACATTCAGAGACAACTTTAAGATCCATAGTTACAGGCCACTATTTACGACGCAATTAGGTACCACTCTAAAGTTTGTATCTATAGATCACTCTAAAGTTCACATTTAGAGACTACTCTAAGGTCTGCATTCAGAGATCATTCTAGAGTCCGTATACAGAGATCACTCTAAGGTTCGTAAGATAAGGCTAACAAAGACCTACAACTAAGACCACTGTAAGGCATACTGAAACCAAATTTTTGGACACAAGCACATTTTGTATGTTACTAAAACAATAATTGTTATTTCTTACTTTTCGAGAAAAGACCATGTGGATATATTGACTCATGCATATAGTGAAATTGAAATGGCAATGTATAAGTATACATTGCCATTTCAATTTCACTATATAGATATATAACTAACTAGCACTACAGAGCTCATTTGATAGGACTTTTTTTTATATGCTCGATAGGCAAGCATTTGACCACTATCTCACCAGATGGAAAGTGATGATGCGGCCGAAGATGAAGCATGCTTGCCTAGATACCTATTCCCACTACACAATTGGTACTGATGATTACTGAATGTACTATTTGAATATTTTACATGTCTCTCAAACCTATATAGCAAATAGCAGGAAACTATTAAGTGTCCACACAATAAATGACTTATATGACAATATTCATTGTTGTTTCCGCTACCTAAGTGCCCGTACCTTCAAATCACACTTCAAATACATAGGAGGTGTCGCAGTCTGAGCAATGAGATCGTCCTTCAGTTTGATCAGTTCCCTCAGTTTTGGGTACTCTTCGAACCGGTCGGCGAGCCCCACATCTCGTATGAAGTTCTGAGGCCTCTGGCCTGTGTCCACAAAGTGCTGGCAATAGTCGTTGTGAGGATTGGAAGACTGGGTGCCCTGGAACATAATACAGACCTTCCTAGATGTGCCAATACCAATAGGAAACAAACTCGAGCTTCTTGGTGATACCTTATCGTCAAATCTTAACTTTGACACTTACATTGAAACCAGAGCTAAACTGGCCGCTAAGAAGCTGGGTATCCTCGCCAAGGCGTACTTCTCACCTCGCCACCCAACTTATATCAAGCACAAGACTGATAGTGTATGGAATACTGTTGCTATCTCTGGGATGGATCTGCTAAGTACCAGCTAAGAGTCTATTAACCGACGAGAAAAAAGACTCATTGGCGATAAAAGGTTAGTTGAGTCCAGATAGCAGCACCTCGGTCACAGACATATGGTCGCAAGTCTACTGGTATTCTATTGTTTGCATTTTTATAAAATATGACCTAACACATGAAACTTTTTATTGTTTTAATAACTCATTATACTTTTTAGATAGTTATAAAAGCTACATTTTGTAATATATGACAATATATGTATAGTTGTTTGTGAGATATTTTTTATTGTGCAAGAGAAATTTACGGATCAGGTTTTGGGTGTGATGTGAATGTTTCCAGCTACCATTAAAACACTTAACACTATAACAAAATCGTAAAAACAAAACTAGAATGAGGATGGCAGGCAGTTTTATCTTTTCTTAACATAAAGTAATATACTAGGACTTATCACATGCATACACAATTGGGCTAAACAAATACATTAGATATACAAACCTTCAAGAAAGTAGACGAGTCAGTGTATACAAGTTCGTCTGGTTGCTCTTTGTCAGTTTTCTTCACGTTAGCGTCTCTGTTTTTGCCTGACTTAGACTGCTTTTTCGCTGGGACGTCCAATGTAGCTCCAAGTGCATGTCTCAGCTCACTTACACTCGAGACACCGAGCTGTAATAGAAAAATATTTCTAGTGGATTGACCGGAACAGAGACCATAACATAAGCCCTTTGACACTCACTAAGTTTTGTGACTTGTGTCACAGGTGTCGGTAACATTCACATCACACACACAATCACAATCAGAAACAGAAACATACATTTCTTCGCTGGGTATCGAACCCCCTGCATAGAAGGTGAATGCTTACCCATCTAAGCCGACGGGCATATCTACATGTAACAACATTTTGGCGATTGACATAAAATATTAGCATAAATAGTTTTTGAGATAAATCTTCTATAGGTGTGAAAACAAGATCGCATGAAGAAATAAATGCTAATAAAAATAGTAAAAGTATTTAACAGTATGACACACTAAGAATGTTTATTTTTAATATACCTGTCTAGGCCAGCATTTGACCATCACGTGATGGAGGGTGAAGATGCGGCTGAAGATGTGACATAATTTACCATCAGGGGAACAAAGAAATAGGCAATGAGGAACTAGTATTAAAACTTTAATGTTTAATTAGGTGTAATAAAACTCTTTTTGAATGTGACGGAGAACGGGAGTCGCCACTGCAAAGAAACATCAAAAGGCCAGACTTCCTTCAGCCATCTACATCAAAAACTCATGCATCAGCTATCACTGCTTGTATAAACATTCGACACCACCTTCACTTTCGTATATTTCATCACTATGATCGTCTAAAATACCTACTTTGGAACAGCTTAGTCGACGACCCAGAGCCATCCTATGCTATATAAAAGAGCTCGGATGGCTTGGGTAATTGCCGTCAGGGGGAAATTCACAATAAACCCCAAGCGGTTAGTGCAGGCCATATCAATCCTAATAGAAATTAGAATTAGAATTGGGTGTTATTGATCGCACCACAGGCATGTAAAAAAGCTTAATGCTAGGTTTTTTTTATAAATAAAAATCTATTAAGATTTTTGTTAAATCTTAATCACATTTTAACAAAATTTATACATTTTTTTTTTAAATTTTATACTTATAAACAAAAGTTATACATATAATATTTAGAAGCTAAAGCCAAACAGATCACCCAGGAATAACACTAATTATTATTTATTCCTGGTATGTTGGATAATGATGTTAATCTCTTTTCTCCATGTTCATCATCTGTGAACAGAGGAGTGACTCATTGCCAGTATTGGTTGATAGAACTAGAAATAATTAGCTGCCTGTCCCGCATGTCTTCAAGATCAAAGTGAATACATACAGATTCTCTACATTAAAATCTCGTGTAGCGGCAAGCATTACTTTACATAGTAGTGAGAGATTTTTAAAATTTTTTAAAATGCTAGCTAGTGCTCGCATAAAGTGACGTAAGCAGTTTTCTTTTCATTCCATAACCGTCCTACTGTGTAAATGTTTGTGAGACTGTTAGATATCGAATTTAAACAATTCAGCACTTATTATTTTTAGATGCATTGTTGCTGTAAACCGGGACCAAGCCAAACAATCATGAACGAGGTTATGAATTACACAACTATAGGATCATACCGTTTGTGCGAGCAATTTCTTCCTTTTCTGGGATCTCTCTCGGAGTTCCTTCATTTTCTCACTCATTGTTATCCACTGTTTTTTATTAATTCTAAAGGAAAATGTGTATTTCGTGATCAGCGCGTAAACAAGTCAACCATTTCTGACAGATTTTACTTCGTTTAGAAACTTGTAATTTTTCTGAATCAATTACTAACTTAGTATATTTAATTGTTTATAGATAACATACTCTAAAGGAATTTGATCACAGAAACAACGATCAGTTTTCTTAGAATTATAAGACTTTAAGAAAAGTAATCACAACTATCATAATTATTCCTTATTTTGAACGAAATATATTAAAATTAGTATTAATACAATAATTTCAACATTGTAGTCACCATCTTCGGTAGTATAGTGGTAAGTATCCCCGCCTGTCACGCGGGAGACCGGGGTTCGATTCCCCGCCGGAGAGTTCTTTTTGCGCCCGATTCACAATTTTTTACTAGACTCGTTGCATCGTGTTATCCATTAGAGTTATTAATAACTAGCTGCGCCCCACGGTTTTACCCGTGTAAGTCCCGGAACCGCGGGAATTCCGTGATTATATGTTCTTTCATAAGAACCTTCTCCTGACAATAATTAACACAATAAAAAATAATTTACAAGTAGTTAGTACTTCACACCAGTTCACGACTATAGCTTAGCAAATCTACGTCTTTAGTTCGCATCTACGTGTGCCTATGTAAAAAACTTAGCTTTATTTACCGTTTACCACCAGGGCTAAATTAAGCTAAACCATGAAAATTAAGCCATCCTATTGGTACTAAATTTGTTTATATTTTTATTAAACATATTCACAAGATAAGATTAGAAAAGGGGGATTCAAACAAATAGTACTCAAAAATTTTGTAAACCGCTTGCCAAAGGAAAAGTGCCCAGAATACTGGTTACGTTTCCACGTTGAATAGCGATGCTAATTTTTTGTGCTAAATAAGAGCCAGCATTCTGGTCACTTGTCGCCTCGGCTAAACGTTTGGATAAAAAATTAAAATTTCGTGTGCTCCCGGTCCCCACGGACTTAAAGTTTCTACCCCAAACGGTACAAACATATAACCTCTATCAAGGTTGGAATATTTACGCCGTTTGAGGTTTTCTGCTTTGTTTGCAGCCCCGCCAGCTTGAACACTAATTTATCGACACAAGTTGCATCCCACACTAATGGTCGCCCCATCTTTCAAGGAATTAGCGTCATTCCATCAGGTCTCTTGCCGTCGTCACGCATCAAACCGTTTGGTTCTAGAACTGACGGTAAGCCAGCACTAACAAAAGCCCTACGGATAATATCATTCAAGCTGGCGTGACGAGAAAAGTGACCTGCACTTTTGCTGCAGGATAGTCCTTGGTGACCCAATCGATCTACCAAATCACCGCAGTGACAACGGTGAGGGACTTGGCAATGTGCACCCAAACGTATTGGTTGATATTATTATCCTAAACTGCATACACATCCCTCGCTACGCTGCCTAGCAGATTTTCGTGTGAAAGGGAGCCTTTATCACGATAAAGATAGCCTATTTCCTCTCTAAGACTTAGAGTACCTAAATACCTATAAAGTTTCATCCAAATGAGTCCAGTCGTTGTATATCATACCTACGAGGGGTTACTTCGGGGTTAGTAAGACTTGCCGGGGCACGATAGTGACTGCTAGTGCCACTCTATCTTGCCCCACCTCAGCGAGGGACTGCTTACGGGGGGTTATTATAGTGGGTTCGACTCCTACACAACAAGAAACAAATCTGTAATAAAACGGGCATTCATTAAGAAAGCTTACTATAAAACGATCGACTATATTAATGACAAGGATGCATGGAGGCAAACTGCACAAGCGCTTTGTAGCGACTACCATAATAACACCTAGGTTAATAAAATTGTATGTTAGAGATTAAAAATGTTTTTTAAAAATGAGTGAAAAAAAAATAGCTGTAATTTTGCGAATCTGGCAATAGAATCATTAACTTTCATGAGTGCCTCTTTGGGCCCATGTGAATAAACGATTTTGATTTTGACACACCCCTTACCATTACCCCTGGGAACTTCAGTGGGAAGGGAAGGAAGTGCTAGCATTCAGCATCCCCCCACACACAAAAAAAGGGTTAGTAAGGCTTATAAAACTCCAGTCACCTTTTGAATTATAAATATTTATTCAAAAATATATCTATACATATTATTTCGCTACGCAACTACGGTAAAAGTTTGATTTCTAGAACACTGATCTTCCTTCACACATTGGTTCAACTCGTTTCTGAGCAGGCCTTCACGGCAATAGCAGCCGAGAGTGCAACGCCTGGACATCTTTGCCGAGCACTCAATAGACTGACAGCGACGCTCACAAATTTTGCAAGCATACATCTCATTGGCGTCTAGACATTGATCTGAAAAGTTGAAAAGAGTTTTAGGGACTCCTAATACCTATACAAACGCTTTAAACGCTTCCGCTTTCACACTCACAGCCCCACACTGAGTTCGATAACTTGTGTAGTGGGGCTGGAAACATTCACCTGACACACACAACGCAAATATTTCTTGGGGAGAATACTTGCCGTGTGTTTGCCGGGAATCGAACCCCACTAAACCAACGGGCATTTCTATGTAGGGCAATGTTTGGAAAATCTGTAGGTACGAAATCCTAATTGAGCTTCTAGAAGATCATGGCTGTCATGGAAAGCGAGCCACACCGGATGGAAAGCGATGTTGGGACCGAAGACGTAGCAGGCTAGCTAGAATACACTCACTATTTATTTCTATAAGCCAATTTGGTCTTAAATACTACATAGTACATAGCTTTTTTTTTGTATAGACAAACATTTGACCACTATCTCACCAGATGGAAAGTGATGATGCGGCCGAAGATGAGACAAGATCATTCTAGTCTAGTCCTATTCACTCTTGACTTGAAAACTCCCAAATTATACCCTTGGAAAACAAAGACGCAGGCAATGAGTTCCACTCCTTCGCTGTACGCATGATAAACGTAGAAGCGAAACGCTTCGAGCGAACTGAAGGTATGTCAACCATAAACGGATGACGTTTGTAGGTTATAAATAGGATATAAAGAAACAAAATCAATGTAATTAGGTGGACGTTATTAATATTACGTTCAAAAGCAGTTTGAAAACTGTTTCGGTAGATAGCGTCACACGTTTTTATACGACGTTGATAATATTGAAAAGATAATTTCATCGTTAGAACCAGGGCGTGGTTAGCTCAGCTTCAGCAATAGGGCATGATGGCTGCGAGTACAAAGTTCAACCCCTGCCAAGCAATATTTTTCCTTCTACTATAGGTAATATATTTCCATTTATAAGCACAGTCAAGTAGATCAATACTCGTTGTATCTACGCAATAAAAGAGAAAGGAACCTTCTTTTGTGTCTTCACGAAGTGGCGTCATAGCGTCAGGATTACGACATGCCCGATCGCATTACCTAAACGTAAGAAGCGCCTTTGGCATTTAACTTTTTGTTTTGCCTCACATCTTTTAACAACATAAAACAACCGTTCTTTTCAATCTTGTTCATATTTTATAGCACAATAAAAGCAACCCCAATTATTTTAAGAGCTCTTGAACTGCTTACACTAAATATTATGCTTATATTTATTACATACCTAAATATTTTTATTTGCATATTCTGTATTGAAGGTAGCAATTAATACATTTTATGTAAGTCTACTACTACATTTTTGAATCTTTATAGTAAGCTATATAATTATTTTCCTATGACTTCTATTATGAAATATTATTATCATATTATTACTTGACACTGGCTAAATGCGCAAAGATTGCGGAACCAAAATTAAAAAAATTGCTTGACATTTACCAATATCGGTATTAGTTATTACACACAGTGTAACAATCTTGGCTCATAGAAGCAGCTCCAAAACTTCAAATGAAGTTCTAGTAATATTTATTTCACTTTATTAGAGCATGACTTGACTATAACTAGAGCTTGACTTTTTTACTTGACTTTGACTTGTGACTTGGACTTCTATTATGACTCATACATGTACAACTTGAAATATTTTAAGGCCCTGGCTAAACGCGTATGATTGAGAAGCTAAATCAAAAAAAGAAGCCGCGGGTATAGTCCTTTAGAACATACAGGTTTTCAAAATAGCATAAAAGAAACTGTAAAATGTTCAGTAGTCTTTTGTTTTTATTTGGCAATTATTTGTCCACTATCTCAAAATCATCAATACAGTCGACAATGGAGCACGTTTGCGTAGAAGATGCCTATTCCCTATAAGACTCCCATATAGAAGTTTGTCTAGAAGTCTGATTTTTATCGACTTCAAAAAAGGAGAAGGTACTATGTTCGACTGTATGTTTTTTTTATGTATGTTCACCAATTTCTCCCCCATTTTTGGACCGATTCCCAAAATTATTTTTTTGTTTAGTAGACTTCAGAGGTGGTCCCATATAAATTTTATTGAAATGGATCAAGCCATAACCAAAATATAAGCGGTGAAGTCGGGTTTTTTAGGCTTACGTTTAAATTATATATTATCCGAATTTAGTAAATTCTTTAGTTTGTGAGTGTAAGTGTAGAGGTAGATATCTCTGTTACCCTAGACATAGACGGATTCAGAAGAAATTTTATAGCCAAGGCACACTGTTGCACTGCGTAATGGTTATAATGATTTTTTTTTTTTAATTTTGGCTGCGCAATCTTGTGCCTTTAGCCAGTACGTGTCAATAATGCCTTTAGCCAATCTAAAGGCCATGTTTAATGTTATTTAACGAGGCGACTCCGCGGGCTACAATTTGTATGAACTATTATATCCTACTAATATTATAAATCCGAAAGTTTGTGTGTAAGTGTGTAAGTATGTTTGTTCCCTCTTCACGCTTTAACGGGTAAACGGATTTGGATGACATTTGGAATGTAGATAGATTATACCTAGGATTAACACATAGGCTACTTTTTAACTTGATAATAGCGGGCGAAGCCGCGAGGCACGGCTATTAGAACTATATACCTAATAGGCCACACATAGAAATCAACGATGGATGGAACGTAGTATAGGGCTATCAGTACTGAGATAACTCATTATTTTCTGCATAAGGGCATAATGATGGAGTTATTGCACCGGCCAAGGCAGCCATTACTTTATAAACTGCCATTTATATAAGGGTTAACCTAGATAGAATACTGAGAAGTAACCGGTTCTACAGGTTTCGACATTGTCAAAAGGGATCCCCCACGAGTTGGAAAATGGTGTTCTTCGTATTCCTTGAGAAGTTTGTAATGTGTAATTTATGTACATTTTAAAAGCCAGTCACCAGAAGTGTAACTTTAGTTCTTCACGGCCATCTATGATTGGTTTATAATTCGTTGCAGAATAATAAATAAAACAAATATCTACGCATTGATCTTCAGATAAGGTATATTATGAACGGTAGAAGGCGGTAATACCTATATAAGTAATCATGTGGTCAGGAATTACATGATATAATTCCTCTATGCCCTTTTTACTATCTAACAAAAAGACAAACTGTCAATAATAAATGAACAAATTCTACGCAATGATCTTCAGATAAGGTATATTATGAACGGTGGAAGGCGGTAATACCTATATAAGTAATCATGTGCCCAGTAATTACATGTTATAATTCCTCCATGCCCTTTTTACCACCTAACAACAAAACTGTCAAACGCCATCCATTTATGGTTGACATACCTCCAGTTTGCTCGAAGCGTTTTGCTTCTGCGTTTATCATCCGTACAGCGTAGGAGTGGAACTCATTGCCTGCGTCTTTGTTCTGAACGGTACAATCTGGGTGTCTTCAAGGACTTCAAGTTTAGAGTGAATAGGTATCTTATAGGCAAGCATGTCCCATCTTTGTCCGCATCGTCACTTTCCATCAGGTGAGATAGCAGTCAAATGCTTGCCTGTCTAGCATAAAAAAATTGCCTAAATTTAGCAAAGCACGGAATCTCTACGTGACACTTTTAAATTAAATAATTTACTGACTTTAACTGGAATTTATATATTAGAAATTTGTGTCTTTATTTAAAATAATGAGCAATATTTTTTAACAATAAGTCAAATCGCACTGGTAGCTTACGGAACAAATATAAGTATAATTTATCTATACCGCAAGTCAATAATACAATGTACTATAAAAGTCCATATATAAGCGCTGTTAAAATATATAACCATCTCCCCTTACATTTAAAACTTTTGGAAGTTAATAAATTTAAAAGGTGCTTAATAGAGTGGTTAATATTAAAAGTATATTATAACACTAATTAATATTTTAATTGTTAACTTAGTGTTTTGATTGGTATACTTTATCTTTTTGCTGTTAAACTGTATTTTTGTAACAATATTGTACACCCGAAATGGGGAAAACTGTTGATTCGTTATTTATACATTTGTATTATTAGTAAGAACCCTGTACACAGTTTATACAATAAATACTTTTCTATTTCTATTTCTATTAGTCTAAGTTCTCAATAGAGGTATAGGTAACGCTAAAAAGTTTGTAAACACGCATTACACAATTTTTTTGCACGATGCAAAGAAGGGTAATGTGTTTATTAGCCAGTCAATCGATTTGAGTTAATCTTACTTGTGTCACTAAAGACATGATAGTTAATTAATCATCAATATGGCGACATCCAGACACACTATTATTGAGAAAATTAAGAAATTGAAAGTCGAGGCCACGGACTGGCAAGCGCAGTGTCGGAAGACCAGGTGGACGGACGATATAGTGAAGGTTGCAGGATGACACTGGATGCAGGCCGCTAACAACCTTTCTTTTTGGAGATCTTTGGGGGAGGCCTATATCCAGCAGTGGACTTCTTGCGGCTGGTATAAAGGTCCGAAAGAACATTCACACACTCCATATTTATCCGTTTTTTTATACAGGTTAATGTTGGCTTGGCTGACGAACTTTTTTTTTAATTCAAGGTAGGCAAACTTGTGACCACTATCTCACCTGATGATAAGCGACGATGTGGTCGACGATGGAGCAAGCTTGCCTAAAAGATACCTCGCGACTTGAAGACTCCCATATTGTACTCATGAGGAAACACCGACTCAGGTAAGGAGTTCCATTTCTTTGCGGTTCGCACAATGAATGTGGAGGCAAAACGCTTAGTGCGCATTTGTGGAATTTCCACCATACAGCGGTGTCGCTTAGCAGTTTGTCTGCTTGTCCGATGATAGAACGGGAATGGGGGCACTAGATCGTGCAGTTTCTTAGCACACTCTCCGAAATGTATCCGATAAAAAACCGAGAGACTGGCTACCATGCGGCGATGACCCAAGCTCTGAAGCTTTGAATTAGTTAGTTGCTCGGTACCAATGAGTCTCTTGGCTCTGCGCCTGCCCGTTGGCTTAGCTGGGTGAGCCTTCGCCTTCTAACTAGTGGTATCAGGTTCGATACCCAGGAAATTTCTGGTTAGGATTGTGTGTCTGATGTGATTTTTTCCGGGCACCCACGACACAAGTTAGCAAACTTAGTGTGGGGCTGTGAGTGTGAAAGCGTTTATGGTTTTTTTTTAATTTGTTTTTCCGTTTTTTTTATACAGGCAAATGTTCGAAGCCTGACCACTATCACATACATTTCTGCCAACTTTAAAGCATATTTGCTTAAATTATTAACATTAATTATGCACATCAATTAAATTACCCATTGCTACATTTAAGGCGGGAGGCTTCTTTTACAAGTGTGTTAACGCTCTAAAACTTATCTTGAAACTATTCTTAATATGATGTTGGTAATAAGAAAACAGGGTACGGAACTTGATCCACATTGATCCCTGGGGACACACCGTCCCCCGGCGTGCCTCACGAGGGGGGGGATGCACAGGCAGCCGCGCGTGCAGCCCCCCGGACAGACGGGCGAAGGCTCCGGGCAGGAGGGCTCGCAGGACCCACAGGTGTAGTACTCCTCGCCGGCTGCGCAGTCCTCGATGGAGCTGTAGTGGTCGATGAAGGACACTTCTGTTGTGGAGAGATGGGTAAATGTTGTGGGTTCCAAGAGACGTGGTCTCAACTTACTAGCAGTCTCAACTTGGGCTGTAAGTTGGCGACTCGGGCAGTAGTCATTAACTTTCATGAGTGCCCTTCAGGGACCCATGTGAATAATTGATTTTGATTTGATTTGGACTCATTAGGAATATTGTAAATTATTACTTAACATTGGACTGGACCTTGACTCTTTTACTTGACTTTGTGTTTATTTATGACAAGAACTATTAATATAAAATACACTTAAAATATATTATTACTTGACACTGGCTAAATGCACAAGATTGCAAAGCCGAGTGAAAATGAAAAGAGAAAAAAGCACCTCATCACACTTCAATTATTTTGCGTATATAAACTAACTGATATTGAGTGGATGTTGAGGAAAAATGATCGGACAGTTCATTAACCTCAATTAAAAAATAACTATAAGGAGGTGCACTGACTGGCATTTATAATTTTACACTTTTTGTTTCCACGTCATGATGCGGACTCGATCACAGAGTAGGTATCAGGTTAAAAGCTTTGTTATAAACCTAAAGAAACTTATCTATAGCTATATAAGTATGTGATTTGTCCGAGGATGGCGCCTTGAGATACTTAGGGACTTGATATACAAAGCGCCGCCGCCGCGCCGGTGTACGCGCGCCTCGGGTGCTTTTTATATTTTGTTACACTATAGAGCCTATAGAAAACTTTGGCAGTGCGGGGGGAAGCGTTGGGGGCGCTTTGAAAATAAAGAACCCTAAGGCCGTTTGTCCACCACCGTCGTCACCGAGAACGAGATTATTTCGGGCCGAGTTTAATATGACGTCACGGCGCGCGGCGATCGTTTGTCCACCGCGACCGATCTCGCTGGCTTAGTTTGTTCTAGCTGTCATGTGTGGTAGTCGCGTTTTCGAAGAAAGAAAGTGATGGCTGGTTAAACCGGCGACAACTTCTTCTGCTGCTCTTGTACCTTCGAAGGCGCAGGCGATGCAAATAATTTTGGGTTCAGGTTGGTCACATCGGCCCGTCAAAATCTCGGGCCACGCTCTAGCGGACACGCCGATCTACTCGAAATCTCGGTGGCCGGCGTTGGACACGCGGCTTAAGTAAATGTATGTACCGCTACTTCGGCGCCGTCATCTCGTTCTCGGTGACGTGACGGTGACGGCGGCGGTGGACAAACGCCCTTAGGCGCCATATAATTTAATTTAACAACGCCCGGGGCGGGCCTCGGGCGCAAGTCCCTTATACTATACTATACCGTTTCATCTCGAGGAAAATGCAAATGTTATGAAAGGAAGATTAAAAACTTACTGTGTAAGTCCAGTAGAATCTGTATAGTTTGCATTTACCATCAGCCAAAATAAAATAAAACATTTTAACTAGAGAATCGTTTTATTTTTTTTATGTAAAATGAAGGCAAAGTAAAATATCCTTTATATATAACTCTAGAACATCGATTACTGCATGCCTGATTGTTCACTCGGTGTGCACATTAAACTCAAAGAAATAAGGTAGAAATAGAAAAGAAACAAACACTAAGATTGACAGTTTATTAGGTATTATTATAAATAAATGTGTAAAAACAATTAAAACTTAGAAACTACTTAATTACATAAATATTAGGTACTATTTTGTGACAGAATTGTGCTGCAAAATCAAGACAAACATATTGTGTTTGAGTGGTTTAAAAAATGAGATAGGTACTACCACGGTACTACATATGTGCATATATATATATATATATATATATATCACTAATAAGATAAGACATAATACATTAGTAGTATCGTAATTATACGTAATTATACTGGTAAAACAATACATTAGAAAACAACACATACCACTTAGATTAAAAATATATAGGTACATATTTCTCAATAAATCAATACTACACTAAACGTAGAAGAAACTAAATACAAGAAAAAAGTATGAATTGATTGTATCGATTTCATTTTTTATTTTATTATGCAATCTATTTTGTACTAACATAACAAAGAAGAGCTTGAGAATTTAGATTTTATAATTTTATCGTTAAAATTATAATTTCTAGGTAGTGTGTTATTGTTAAGTAGTATGTGAGTGTGAAACCGTTTATGTTTATGTTATGTTTGTGTAAGTATGTAACATTTAAAACAAAGTACGATTAAAATTGAAAACAAAAATAAAACTGCCTCCGCACCATTTCGTTTAGACCTTTTAAGAACAGTAGGTATTTTAGATAATAATTTACTGGTAACAACTTAACACTAGGCATTCACAGTCTTTTCCTTATATTTTTCTTTTTTTTAATCAATCGCTATCTCTTTTTCCTTTCTAAGACGCTCTCATTTAAGAGCTTATAAATAGGGTCTTAGAAATGCACGTAGTTTTGTTTCACAGAGCTATTTCTATGTCTTATATAGTCGTGCATTTGACCAAGAATATTTTTCATCACGAGACCAATAAATAGAGGTCTATTTTGTCTCTTATCCATCTACGGGGGGTAACGAACTAACTACTGTATTCTATGTAATTGAGAGGCGAGATGAGCAAGTCGCTCGCCTGATGGTAAGCGTCACGCTTGCCCATTACAGGCCAGTGCCTCCTTTTTTGAACTTGGGTCAAAATTCTGCGAAGCAAGGCACTGCGCTCATCCCCCTGAGATATTAGATGTTATTAAGTCCTTCTAACAATGCACAATGCAAGCAAAACCTTTAATTGTATTGTTAAAAGACAGTAAGTTGATTGTTGTCTTAACATTCTTTACTGTCCTTTCTTCTACTAAAATGGCAATGCTTGTGGGTATTTCATTCCATGACTCTTTCCAAAGCAATCTATATCTATACCTCTTTCAACCTCTACAAACCTTTGGGACACTCCTCTCTCTTCACACATTTCCCATCTGGTCCAGTGACGAAACCGTCCTTGCAGAGGCACCCAGTTTTGCATTGACCACAAATTGGTTCAGGGTCGCTGCAGCTTTGGGTGCACTTCTGGCATTCTCGGTACTGCTGGTTTTTACCGCAGGAGAATCGGTAGGGGATTGGTGAGAAGATATCATTCTCTGAAATAAAGGAGAAAGGAAATAAGAACTGTGTCTAGGTTGGTGAGTTGGGTATTGTACGATAAAATATTTTTTAGACCAATGATTGATGCAGATTTGGGAACACCACACACCTTTTAACACAGACCTTTTAACACAATAAATATTTTACCTGTTGCTCATAATTGTTGTTTTTTAGCTAAATACTATGCCCTACGTATTTTTATGTCAATTCTTCAGTGCAAACAATAGACTCTAAAATGTAATTAATATCTACTAACTTTTCGAAAAGACAACGCTTGTCGGTGCTTATGCCATAATTATTTTTAAAGTAAATATATACACGTGTGTCTCTTTCAATTGTCTCTACAAACCTTTGGGACACTCTTCTTTCTTCACACATGTCCTACCAGGTCCAGTGACGAAGCCATCCTGGCAGAGGCAGCCAGTCTTGCATTGGCCGCAGACTGGTTCAGGGTCGCTGCAACTTTGGGCGCACTTCTTGCATTCTTGGTACTCCTGGTTGTGGCCACAGGAGAATCGGTAGGGTATCGGTGAGAAGACATTCTCTAAAAAAAGACATACATAAATGCATACACTTTCATTCATGCATAATTACATACAAATGGTGCTAAAATCACAAATGTCCTTTTTAATACGCCCGTAGCAGGTTGAATAGAAACGAGTTGTAAGCGTTTTAAATAGGGCTATTAGTGGTGTAGTATCCGCTTTTTTTGTTTCACCTCCTTGCAATATCTGTATTTTTAAATAGATCGATGACCGCCACAATGTGGCAATGCAATGAAATCCTTGTAAAATAGGTACAATACTACTAGTTTAGCAATTTCTACGCCTCGCTACATATACAGGGTCATTTTTATAATACCAGAATGCTCTCAGACCCTGATTCTGAATGCTATATTTGCCGTTTAATAAAGATGATGTACCTATTCTATACATTCTATAGTTAATAGTTGTCAAAACTTTATTGTCCTGCAAAGAACGGCTTCGCCGCGCCGCGCCTCGTAATACTTATGCACGCCAACGCTAGTTGACACGTCTTGACACTTTATACTATATTTATATGAAATATTTAAAAATAGAATTAAAATTTGCAATAGCCTTACTACGAAATACGTTGGTCACAATAGTAGGCGATGTTTAGTTTCGGATATTTTACAAATTACCCTGTATATACAGGTACAGGCCTTCGGTTAGGTATAATTACGTTTACCGTATACTTTGATATATTCGTAAGCTTTAGCAATGTCCAAAATTATTATAACACATCTTGGAAGAATAATTACGAACCGGAACAGTTATGACATTATATGTCAAAGTCATACGCCAATACGACCGTGATAATGAATGAGTATATTAGTCATACAACTCATACATATACAATGCAGTTTAACGTAACACCATTCAAATAAACGAGAGGAAATACCAGGCTGCTAAAGACTTAACCAAATTACATTTAAGGCCAGCCTCATGGCTGTAGTAAGGCGCAGACATGACACTAGAGGCTATCTTCTTATTGTTAAAAATCACGCAAAAAGTAATCTTTAATTTCTTTTGAAACGTATTTTTGCTATTACTTCGTGAGCGAATTTATTCTAAGAAAGCGTAATATAATTGAAATTTATAGTAATTCCATGCACTTATGAGTTACCTATATTACTTATAGTAAATTAAGTGTTTATTTTTACTTAAATTAATCTATAGAGGATTTTAAAATGTGGAAATAGTATTTTTTATTTAAATGATAACGGGAATTACCGTGACTTAGGTGTTGTTAAAGTCGAGCTGAACAATTATTTCGAATTCATTTGGAAGCCTTGTTCAGGACGAGTGCGGTGTTAATTTATTTGAAAAGTTTAAAATGTGGGTTGAACTGCCCGTTGGTTTATTTGGGTACGCGTTCGCCTTCTAAACAGGTGTATCGGGTTTGATTCCCAACGGGACCACAAGTTTTCTCTCCAATTTGTGTTTCTGCTTCTGAGTGTGACGTTGAATGTTTCCATCACCCACGACACAAGTCATCGAACTTAGTGTGGGGATGTGATCGTGTAAATAAAAAAATATGAAACTTTAAATATCTTATTGCACCTAGCTTACTTGCACTACTTTATTGTCTCATTACATTATAATATTAGAAAACACACTACTGCTATTTCATTCTTTTTCACAGAGACAACCGCCTTAATGGCCTTGGTATTTGATTGGCCTTCGCGATTTCGCAGTATAATATCCAAGTCATCTTGTAAACAAAGATTTAGTTTAAATAGTGCAAGGTAAATAGTTAAGTATTGTAATCAGAAGTTAAATAAAGTCTGACCCTCCTCTGTTTATAAATCGAGTGCAGCAAACATACCTTCAAATATTTTGGCGTCAAGGTGAAAGATTAAAAGAATAAATATGCGAAAAGAAGCATGTTTTCTTTTAATTCATTATATTAAAAAATCTAACCTATTTCAAAGGAGGTAAAATTAGCTTAGAACTTATTTAGAACAACTTATAAAAAGGTTGAGGATTTATTGATGTTTACATAATTACTTCAAAATAAGATAGAAATAATATTCTGGTTTACACTACTTTTTCCGCCGATTGTACTTTGTATGAGTAGTCGAAAAATTAAAGGTGACAACTCGACCTTGTGGTCGAATATTTCACGGTCGACATGACTACCAACTCGGAGTAGGTTAGATAATAAATTCGATGCAAAAAACAAACATTAAAAAAATTTAGATTTCCGCGCATATTAAAAAGGCTCCTGACAGATTAACAACAACAAACGCATTGACACACACAGATGGATAACGAAGTGATTTTATATCCGTACAGCGAAGAAGGTGGAACTCATTGTCCTCCACTCCACTCATCGTCTTTGTTCCCCAAAAAAAGGATCTTCAGGTTTCGAGTGAATAGGTATCTTCTAGGCAAGCATCTGGGAGTCTTCAGGTTTCGAGTAAAGGTATCTTCTAGGCAAGCATGTCACAACATCAGCCGCATCATCACTTTCCATCTGTTAGTCATAAGACAACTGTCGTTAAGCCATGTCGAATGCCTTCAGGCGGTGGTCATGGCACTGGACTGCCCACTAGTCTATATATACGAGTACGACAACCAAGTATAATAGGTAGTTTAGTATTAGGCAGTACTGTACAATATAGTATTATAATAGTAGCTTGGTACCTACAATTTTTGTTAACGCATTCAAACAGCCCCACTCTAAGTTCGATGACTTGTGTGGTTGCCAGAAACATTCACATCACTCACACAATCACAACCGGAACCAGAAACATAAATACGCCTTGGGGAGAAAACTTGTGTTCCCGCCGGGAATCGAACCCGATACCCCTGCTTAAAAGGCGTGCAACCAACAAAGCCAACGGGCAGTATGTAGGACTATTGTTATTTAGTGATTCAGTATTCTTTTGTTGTTATAATTGAAGCAGTCTCATCATCTTGACTTTGAAAAGGCCGAGGCAGAAGATTCAAGGTTAGATTTTTTGTTGCAAATTCAAATGAAACTGCAAGTGCGAATTTTCGAAGCAAATAATGCCTCAACATTTCGAGAATTATTCATAACGAATTAGGAACACAATGGAGTTTCCTCATCATAAAGGATTACTAAGTACTAGCATGTACTAGTAAACTTCCTATACTAAACTTATTATGTAGAGATGTTGCTGTCTAAAATTCCCAACCACAAAATTTGTCAATGATCGAGTGTCAAATGTATGATATTTTTTGTGTAGGGCCGGACATTATTGACTGTAAGATCTCTACCACATTGCTTCATTTTTTAATGGCATTTTAATGCTCTTTCTCTTATCAGTATTTTTAGTTCCGGTGTGTACTCAAATCCTTTAGTACCTGGATGACCGAGCTTTGCTCGGTTATTTTTAAATTTTAAAAGATGTTTTCTAAAAATGAAACCTAGCTAGATCGATTTATCGCCCCCGAAACCCCCTGAATACTAAATTTCATGAAAAACGTTGGAGCCGTTTTCGAGATACAGATTATATATTCACATATATACAAGAATTGCTCGTTTAAAGGTATTAGATAGATTAGATACAGGAGGAGTTTGAAACACTTCTCGTCGCATCTTACGTTATTGTCATGAGTATTATCTTGAACTTCTTCGCAGATAAACATGTATTATTGACTTGTATTATTGACCTACTGCCTAGCAACTCACTCTCTCTCTCTCTCTTTCTTTCGCTCATTTCTGTCATGTTATCGTCATTATTAGGGACATGGAACACTTTTTTGACACGCCTTATCTCTAAGCAGATCTCCGTTTGCTCTTCTTATTCTAACTCTTTGATATTCTGAGCAGAATTGCATTTATGAAAACATTTTAATCCTGCGAACTCACCTTCCCTTTTCCGTACGTATTCGATATAGTTGGAGCACTTCTCGTAACTCACACATCTCCCGTCCTTGTCTCTCAGCAGGTCTTCCTTGCAGAAGCAGCCCTTCGCGCATTGCGCTGGGCAGATCGGATTGGGGTTATCACAAGTCCGATTGCAGGGTTCGCAGAAGCGGTACTCCTCGCCTTCTGGACAGGTGCCTCCGTGGGAACGCGGTTCGGAGGTTTCCAGCTTGTAAGGAGCAGCTGGAAAAAGGGTAAGAACTGGTCAGATTTAATTGGATTTTTGCAAGTAAGGAACATGTTTGTAGTACTGCAATCTTCTGCGTTGCGAGATAGGTACCTACTGTTTCCATTTATTGTTCTTATTCTATTTAATGTAAGGTGAAGCCTGCACTGTCGTCTCGCTTGGTGTATTGTACATTTCCCCTTGTCTTTCGTGGAATGTGGTCTGATTTCTGCAATAACATCGCACTGAGCTGATAATGCTATCTGTGACGCCTATTTTGTTTCGGTGGTAGGAAGTTGAGGTTACAGTGACCTGTTATTAGCCCTCTTCTATTTTACTCTGATAGATATTTGTGTTTATTTATTCCTTATACGATTTTACAAATAACCACATTGCATGCTGTATATCCTGGACAGGTTTGTATAGGCGCAATTTCATATCAAAACATGATATGCAAATATTCTTTGCATAACTGAGTATAATAAACATAAATGAAGGCACCTGAAACTTTCGAGGATGCGAGCTGGTTACTTGTCTTACTTACGTACCTATAGACGGACATTGAGCCAGCTTCACGCAGATCCCTTCTTCATTCCTGACTTCCCCGTCTTCGCAGAAGCATCCGAACTTGCACACTCCCTTGCATTCTGGAGCGGGGTCACGGCAGGTCTTGGGGCAGCCACAGGCCAGGAGCCGCTCATTTGGTCGGCAGAGGGAGCCTACTTGGGCTGGAAGGTGACAATAATATATTAAATCTCATTATGTTCGTTATGCTAAGTTGTGTTTCTATCCGTTCTGACTGTCATCGAAATATTTTTCTTGATAATCATAACAATAGTGAATAAAAAAATTATTAATATAATAGTGAATAATTAATCAAGAATATTCAGAACTCATTCAGGAGTCTTGTCTTGATGTTTCGCTCGCGCTCTTAAAGGGCTTATGAGTCCTGAATATTCCTGAAACGGAGACATTTCAGCTTGAGCAAAATTACTTTCTCATGTCCGGATGTCCGGAATGCCGGTTCTTCTCCTCTACAAGTCGCATTTCTCAACCGATTCTCTTGAAATTTGGTGAGCTGCTGATTCAGAACATTTCGGTAACTTACCGAATCGATACGATTGGATAACTATCTCTTTAAAAGTACATTTTATGGCACTCTAACCGAATCGTACAGTAACTGAGTTATCATATGGTTCTGAGTCAGGGGGTAGGTTCGATAAATATATTATTTTTCGCGATTCAGTTTCTGGAAATGGCGGAGATATGGCGGGGTTTTCAAAATGGTGGAGATATGGGGATTGAAAACGTAAAATAAAACATATTTCAGTAATTTCTAAAAATACGCGAGGTCTTCAACTTATATAGGCACTAGTTTTAAATGCATTATAAAGTGTTTAAAATCATCCGTATTTATCGATTTATATAGGTCTAGGAAACGTTAAAAACACATACACAATACCAAGTAGGATACAATACTGTCGTTCTGTTATTATGAAGCGTTATTTCCGCAATCTGCATAACATGGTATCAAATGTACGTCTATGTATCTGTATATGTGCTCCTATGTTATATTTAAGATTTCTTTGTAAGTGTTATTTATGTGGTGGATGTGCAAATAAAGAGTTTATCTATCTATATATCTATCTATCTGTCTATGTATATAAGTCTCATTTTCTTACCCATTCTATCGAGAAATCAATTTAATTGGTAGCAATTTTGGTCATTTGCTTTTGATTTCTTTGTCATAAAATTTTGCTGATGAAATATTTGTTTTTATTATTTTTAAAAAATCGTTTGTTTTCCAAAAAAAAACACTTTACAAACATATGTATCCTAGTTACTAATGGTCCCCACACTAGGACTTGCCTGTATCGCGGGAGGTTATTCTACGATTTGCATATAAAAATTAAGTGGAGCGTTACAAATTATACAGATTTTAAACATTAATTGGAATAAAATCTTACAAAAATAATCAGATAAACTAAAGCAATAGAACAACCCGGCTTATTTTCTTACGCGGGACACGTATGAATGTGTGATTCGGCGGGTGTTTGTGTGTGTATAAGTGAGAGAGTTTGTGTGTGTGTGCGAGGCTGTGGGTTATAGAATTTAATAGAAACGTTGTTCCAGTTCACTTTTAAGCGATAAACAAGGCTTCAGTGGCCTCCAAAGACAGGAGCCATTTCTTAAGTTTAGCTTTAACGCCATGAAGCATGCTGTCTCTTAAATTGCAGAGCTTCATCGCTCGTTTTTAGAGAAATGGGACAATATAAAAACTAAAACGATGTCACTGGGACCGTGGGGACCGGGAGCTCATTCTATTTTCAAAAATCTATCAGCGCCTGGTTGAGGCGACGCGTGATCAAAATGCTGGCACTTATTTGGCTCAGCGTATTAGCATTGCAATTCAGAGAGGCAATGCCGCCAGCATGATGGGAACGCTAACCACTGGTAGTGGGCTTGTACACTTGAGTTACCTATAAGCTCGATGTCTTGTAGATAACTTAGTTCTTTGCTGTACATAGTTTTAGTTTAGTTTTAGGAAATATAGGCAATTGGCCCGTAGATAATATAAAAAAAAACGATATGCAAATGACGATTTTGTTTGACATGGTTTATAAGAGAGACTAGTTTCAGAACCGTCGGTGCTCCCCCATCAGTCGAGTACGCGCGTAGATCGTCCGGCGGCGCCTCGGCGTGTAGGTACGGCGAGGCGCCGGACAGTCTACGCGTACACAACTGATGTTAGAGCACCGACTGTTCCGAAACTAGTCTCGTAACAATGCGAGAAGACAACCGTGAGTGAAATCGTATAAATCCTTACTATGTCAATAAATAGCGTTTATGTTTATAGTTTAAGTTTTCTTTATGCCTCTATTATAATTTGTTGTTCAATAAAGTGTTATATATCCTATTCAAAATAAGTGGGTAAAGGTAATAATGGGAGAAAAGTTATAATGTTTTAATGTATTTATTTATTTCTTTATTTTTGTATTAGTTTAGTCTGGACATGCTGAATTGTTTGTATTGTGTGATTTTTATTATTGTTTTTATATTGATGACATTTTAATTTAATTTATTTTGATTTTTGATATGTAATATGTGATATGGTGTACTTAATACTGAAATAAATGATATTTATTATTATTATATCTATCTATCATCATTGTGACAGCGAACGAAACAAACGGGCACATAATAGTCGGTAACACCATGTAACACTTAAAGTTTGTGTGTGTGTTTGTTCCCTCTTCACGCTGCAACGGCTGAACGTGATTGATTGAACGTGTTTGATGATTGTTCGTGATGGGGAATAATTAATAATTATCTTGTCTGTGGCTTACACTCAGGAATAACACATAGGCTACTTTTTATCCTGATAAACAGGTGAAGCCGCGAGGAAGAGCTTGTATATAAGTCTGTAAGATTAGCTAATATTAGCAAATAACCCTGTATACAGGGTTATTTTAAAAATAAATTTTCTGTAATTTTTCTGATAACTTCTACAACACAACAAACAAACGCTTACACAGCCTCACACTAAGTACAAATAATTGTATCGTAGGTGCCGGAAACATTTACATTACACACACAATCACATCCAGAACCAGAAGCACAAATCTCCCGTGCGAAGGAAAATTGTGCTTCTGCCAGGAATCGAACCCAGGACCCACGGCACGGAGGGCAGAGACTTGCCCACCGCGCCAACTGAGTTCTACTCTCAAAACTCTCATAAAAATTCTCAGACTTTGTTTCTTGTTCTAACTTTAGATAGTGGACAAATACTTGCCTATCGAACACTATCGAACATTAAAAAAAATCGTTGTAGATGTTATCTTCCCGTCTAGAAATCGAAACGGAACCATCAAACCACGAAGGCGATATCTCCGATTGTTCATAATCAGTTGATCGCATGAAACTAGATATACAACTTTTGAACCTGAACTGCAGGTTCTAGGTATCATTAATTGTTCAATCGAACGTACAGACATACAGACGTATCGTCTGACAGCTGTTTACTAATAGCGACTGGTACAGTCCGCTGCATAAATGTCTGGTACTTAGATATCTTACGACGTTCACATAAGGCATCGGCAGTGGAAACATTGCCGGGCGTCTATATTTTTATTTGTTTTCTAAACGGTATAATGTGGGAGATTTTAAGGTAGTGAATAGGTTTATTCGTGATAAAAACAAAAATAATTTAAACGTAAGCAAAGCTTAAAGAAACCGACTTCACCGCTTATATTTTGGTTTTGGCTTTATCGATTTCGATAACATTTATATGGGACTACCTCTGAAGTATAATCTACCAATCAAAAAAGAATTTGAGAATCGGTCCACAAATGGGGGAGAAATCGGTGAACTAACATAAAAAATAAACATACAGTCACACATAGTACCTCCTCCTATTTTGAAGTTGGTAAAAAATAAATTATTTCAGAACTGGCTCTTATAAACTGCCAGCTAGCGTAGCGTAGTATGTTACGTGTTTACCGTCTACGCTCGGGTTCAATTCCCGGTGGGAAAGTTTTTTTTTACACAAGACAAATTGTGTTTCTGTTCCTAATTGTAATTAACAAACGCATTAACGCATTCACACTCACAGCCCCACACTAAGTTCAAAGACTTGTATCGTGGGTGCCGGAAACATTCACATCACACACACATTACACCCAGAGCCAGAAGCACAAATATCCCTTGGGAAGGAATTTGTGCTCCTGCCGGGAATCGAACCCAGGACCCGCGGCGCAGAGGGCGGATACCTGTCCACTGCGCCAACTGGGTCGTCAAAGATAGACAAAGGGACAAGTGAAATCAAATAAAATAAAAAACACTTGCACACAGCCCCACACTAAGTTCGATGATTCGATGATCGCGTCGCCAAATTATGTGTCATGTGAATGTTTCCGGCATCTGCTATACAAGTCTTCGAACTTAGTGCGGGCTATGAGTGCGAAAGTGTTTATTTATTTAGTTTGTCATCTTTTATAATCCACGTCATCCTAATAAAATCTGGTTATATGCATATATTTATTCAGCTGACTGTATTAGTGGTGAATGGGAACAGATTACATCAAATAGTTAAAGTGAAACCTGTTTATTAAAATAATTGGATTCATTTTATCTCAGATTCTTAAGGAACCATTGTTTAAAAAACGTATACAACAAATACGTATGCACCGGTCTGCGGTTTAAACGGCTTCCGCGGCGTAGTAGTTACAGTATCGGCTGTCGTCGAGCAAGGTCGATTTCCATTACGAATTCAGTGCAGGGACTGAGTAAATTTGTGCTTTCATCGGAATCAAACCTGATAGCCACAGCGGGATAGAAGACGCGAAACGTTCCTTACTAAAACACAACCCTACATTTTTTTATACATTTGATATATGGGGGGTTAAGATCTAGATGTTACGATCACTACCTATTAAACCTTCATCAGGGATAAAGGCTTTTTTTGACTATAAATAACGCATAATGTCTCAAATTAGTGAAACAATATATTTCTCAATTTGGGCAAAAATTACTTCTTAAACTGATCATTGGAGAAATTGGATTCTCGGTCATAGGCACATAAATCTAAATAATAAGGCAAGTGCCTTATTATCAACCGACTTCAAAAAAGGAGGTCTCAATTCGACTGTATGTTTATTTTTGTATTTAGGTTACGCGATAATTCCGCAATTATGAATCGATTTTGATGATTGTTTTTGGTCCCATATTAATTTTATCGAAATAGTACAAACCCAAAATATAAGCGGTGAAGTCGGTTTTTAAAACTTTGCTAGCGATTCAATTATTTGGATTTCTGTGGTCAAAATCTAAGACAAAGTCTAGTCCCAATTAAACGAGCAAATTAATTGTCAGAGAGAACACGCAGTTTTGAA
Source organism: Lomographa bimaculata (assembly GCA_948107665.1). Taxonomy (NCBI): domain Eukaryota; kingdom Metazoa; phylum Arthropoda; class Insecta; order Lepidoptera; family Geometridae; genus Lomographa; species Lomographa bimaculata. Next base: position 15,998,415 of record OX403600.1, read on the forward strand.
TATAGATATAAATATTTGTTTATTCTTAACAAATAAACGCGACGCGAGATCAAAATGCTGGCACTTATTTGGCTCAACGTATTAGCATTGCTATTCAGAGAGGCAATGCCGCCAGCATGATGGGAATGCTATCCACTGGTAGTGGGCTTGAGCAATTGAGTTACCTATAAGCTCGATGTCTTGTAGGTAGCTTTGTTCTTTGCTGTATATATTTTTAGTTTAGTTTTAGGAAATATAGGCAATTGGCCCGTAGGTAGTTTTACTTTTGGTGACTAGTACTCTAGATAGGAATCAATATTTTCTATATTATATGCCAAATAAAGTTAAAAAAAATGCTTAACATTAATCCCAAAATTATTTTGCTATCTCCTCTCCATCCAAAGGTTGTCTGGAAGAGATCGCTTTAAGCGATAAGACCGCCCATTGTACTAGCCTAAGTTATTTTCAATGTAATTGTTTGCTGTTATTTATTTTTTTATTGGAGTTCATCTATCTATCTATATTATTTTTCTGCCTTTATAACGTTCAATTTAAATAATTGCGCAATCAAAATGTCGTTACAGAACATCGACTTAATTTTGAACATCCAATTACTACATTTGATAGCCTTTAACGCCCTTGATTACCCAATTGCGCCATTGCAAAAAGAGGGTTAACGTTTACTGATTGCCGACATACACATTATTTTTATCTATATACGCGGATGTCAATGCAACTGGTTTGATAGGAAACAAAACATTGTAACCAACGTAATAAAACACGGTTTATATGTTCGATGTCATAGTAGGTAAATGTATGTACAGGGTGTTCATAAGAGGCCAAGTAACTATTCAAATTATTAACAACGTAATTAATTTAGCCGTAGGGTCTATTCCCGGACCTTTATTAAGTACTAGTTGAGCCACGCGGCTTCGCCTGCTGATGATGATGATATTGATTAAAGTAGCCTATGTTTAAATCCAGAGTATAAGCCACCTACTTTCCAAATTTCATTGAAATCGGCTTAGTAGGTACGAAGATATGTGGTAACAAACATTCAGACACATACACAAACTTTCGGATTTATAATATTAGTAGGATTAGCGGAGCCGTAGCCTACGTTAAGTGGCAAAAAAAACATCATCAATATCGATTCATAGTTGGCGGAGATATCGCGTAACATATATACAAAAAAAGAAACATACAGACGAATTGAGAGCATCCTTTTTTGAAGTCGGTTATACACACTCATAGCCCACTGAGTCTATACTTTCGTATCGTGGGTGCCGACAATATATAGATCACCCAAAGCCAAACCCAGAACCAGAAGCACAAATATTCCTTGGAAAGGAAATTGTGCTGCTGCCGGCAGTCGAACGCAGGACCCACAGCGAGCAGATGGCTTACCCACTGCGCCAACTGGTTCCATAATCATCATCCTGTACTTAGAACGAGTTTAGTCTCCATCATCATTTATTGATATGACCTCAGAACTTGAGATAAACTTAGTTAATGACATGACATAAGTTATAAGTTATTATAATCACGATTAAATTTACATAGAGTAGATTAATCTAAGCTGTTGCCCCACCTCGGCGAGGGACTGCTCACGGGAGAGTTTTTAGTGGATTCGAGCCCCACATACCCCATTC